>JAYKYS010000001.1:45357500-54687500 GCA_036924285.1 Asterella californica
TTATAAAAGTACTTTATATTTATCTGATATTTTTAGAATTATTATTAACACTTCAAAAATAACTTATATGTGAGACTAATAATAAATATTGATTTCTCGACTTACACTGTTGGGTCCTCCATTGTACTGTCTGGTCAATGGACATTTTAGATTTTGCTTCAATTCCTTCGCTTGTCTTTTTTCTCACTCGGGCCGGAAATGCATGTTGAATGCATATTATTTGGTTGAAATTTGCATGATTACATACCGAGTAAATTTGTTTGGCTTGATCCCTCTTAGCATGGTTTCGCATGGTCCGGGTTAGATCACCACACCGGGAACTTGGGAAATAAGATAAACATGCATTAAATGATAACTTTCTATCAGAAGTAACCCGGGCAACTGTATTTCTCTGATCTTTAACCTGGTCCTAGAATGGAAATCGTTCATACCCGGAAACCATGTCTACCCATTGATTAACCTTTCAAGTAAGATTATGAAGAAGTGAACTTAGAAACTCGGTTAAGATCCAGTTTTGCCTGTTGGAAAATCCATCGTGTATCTAGTGTTAAGTCCATGTGACCTCAGCCCGTGGTACTGACCTTTTATCAGGAATAAGTTTTTACCATAATCGCTTCCGGAGCAAACCATACCAGGGTTTGGTCTCACTACCTGGTCTGGACCATGCGAGATCACCTTATCAATGTATTGTTTGACCACACTTTCTGATTGACTATTGTAGTAAAACCAGTTATGTTATCGTTGAAATTGTTGTTTATCATTTTACTATCTTCAACTATGTAATATGCACAAAGAGCACACGTGACTAAATTTTATTTTTTGTTGACAATAATGTACACATCAGACGATACATGTCCAGAAAGTGATATGTGCAGTCTAAAATGGCGAAGTCCGATATGGCAAAGTAATTAATTTCACCGTAAATAACCAATCATGAGTGTAATCAAGTAATATATCATTAAGAGAGATGTAATCAAACATAACAAACCTATTAGAGGAGTGATCAAGCAAACTTCTGCTTTATAAAATCTTCATGCAAATATACAATATCAGGCAATATGTCTTACTTGATATTAGCCAGCAGTTATACTCTACAACTAACATAAACAGGTATTTGATTTTCACTATCTTCAAATTTACATTTTTTGTTTCTTAGATATTTTCCAAGAGTTGAAATTTAAAATGTAACATGAGGCAAGACGAATGTTTTGGATCCAAAGGTGAAACAATGTGGAAAATTCAACGGCATATTATTGATTAGGATCTTTCTTTCAGTTAATTTAAGCTCAAATGAAGGATTAAAGCTTCACAGTACCACTTCTACCTGCATCAAGGGGTAAAATACATGAAATAAAAATCACTCCTTTAGCAAGACCCTCAATTCCACAAGAGCATCCCCAGCGGACGCACCAAATTTGTATCTCAACGGCTCGATGATAGAATTTTAACCCCCGGTGTGGGTACAACGGACCTTATGTAAAAGGAGTGATTCATTTTAAGGTTAAAAGTTTTGACACCGTAAGTCTCAGATAGAACAATTCATTATTTTGTGTCTAAAGAACTCCATTCTGATAATTCTTTGACTCAATTTGTATGTAACATTAACTTGTGGAGAAATTTTGTTTGCTTTTTGTTACTAGAAAATACATAAATGTTATACAAAAGTTCTATATGTAAATCGTAAGGAAAAGAAAATGTAGTTATAAATAATAAATACTAATCGCAATAGAGTTGTAGTGCGCACGCGACATAACTCATAAAGGGAGGACAGTGTCGCTTAGAGACTAAGAATGCATGAGACAAATGCTTTTAATTAAACCAAGTGTGAATTTATTAAAATTTTGTTATTAAAAACTTACATATTTGACTCTTGTACTCTTGAAGATGGAAGAAGAAAAGTCATTTTGGAAGGAGTCTTCCTTGTCATGTCAAAAAGAATGCGCATATGTGAAAAAAAACACTTTCAAATTGAAAAAGTTCTGAACTTTAGACAAGACTTGAACATGAATAACTTTTGTTCTAAAAGATATGTTATGATATCGGTTGGTCATAGAACTCAAAAGTGAGTTCTATGACCAACCGATATCATAACACAGAGCAATAACACATTCCATATCTATTGAGGGGTGTCAAAGTTTGGAGAAATTATTCTCTAACAGATGATGGAATCTTTTTCGTAACTCGATGACGGACATTGTCTAGGTTTAGCCGCGTCTAACTTTATCGGCGTACTACATCCTATAGCCGTGGCTATAGGAGGGGGCGTTTCAAACATACCCGTGTTACTTATGAAGTACACTTAGCTTAAATGACGCCATACACGCGATGAGAGACACGCCAATAGAAGTCCACATTCAATCGATCTCGAAGTAGTGGAACGAGTGATAAATCGATTGAACAAGCGTCTTTTGAATAACAGAAGAGAAACAATGATCAGTATAGATGATGAAGTGACAAGTATAGGTGATGAAGTGGAGTGTGATGTTGAAGTGGACTCTCTACGCAGTGCGATGGCTCCGAAAAGTTTAGACGTGCTGAAGAAATCACGCATCCGTTTGAATCTAGCCAATTATGAGAAGATTGTTGCGTATATCGAGGATGAAGAAAACTTTGCTGCACTACACAGAGCTGGTCAAAAAATGAAAGTTGATGCTGGAAAGTGCTTGAGCAAAGCCACTGCATTTGACATCATGACGACATAACTTTCAGGGAAAAATGGATTCCTGTTGTGATAGGTGTAGAATTGAAAAAAAGTTTTGACAGATACATTGACATGTACAAGAAGACTAAGGAGATTCAAGATAAGACTGGGAGAGGAGTGACAGAAGATGAAATGTTGAACTGAGACGTTAGAAGAGAAGTTGAATGAAAAGTGTCCTCACTTTTATCGCATGAGTGCTGTTTTTGGTAATCGTGTCAACATTGATCCTCCTACTATCCTTGCATTTGAAATTCTGTCGGAAGAAGAATTTTTAAGATATGATTCTCAGTTTCAAGCAGAGAGTACTCTTCCTCGATCCAATAGTACTTTGCGGGCTGAAGAAGACGATGGAGATATGGATATTTCTCACTGCGATGAGGATGAAATGAGTCTGATTGATGGAGAAAGAATGATTAATGAAGAAGGAGGTGGTGGACAAGACGAGATAAGCCCGGATGGAGAAGAGGAGATGAGCAGAGGAGTAGTACCAGAGTCCGTGCAAGAAATGTCTAGAAATCAGAGATCCGGAAGCGAAGTCAGCAACAAGAATATAAAAGGAGGAGTGTTGAATTTGTACGAGGAGAGTATAAGTGAGAAGGCACAGTATAAGAAAGTGTTTGTTGAGTACCGGATGGTCACGTTGGAAGAGAAAAAAGATCGAGAGAAAGTCATGAGAAGGAACAGAGTAGAAAAAGACATATTTCTTTGTTTGTCGAATTGCATAAAGCAGGAAAGTCATTCGAGGAAATCAAAGAAATTATCGAGAAGCTCGATAACATGTAACTTGAGATTTTGGAGTAAAAAGTTTGTTGTACTTCTATTGTTCATTTCTGCATGTGCTAATTTTCTAAAGCTTCTTCATCTTGTATCGTTCATTAAATAGCTCTGAATATGTTCAAGTCGACATATTCTATTTTACTGAACTTCGTAGTTTTACAGAGGACGATGTATGAATTTCCTGGTTGACAGAGGGACGATAAACCATTGTAAAGGTTTACGAAGAGGGCTTTTAGATTCACGTCACATTTTTTGAAAGTTTAGCAAAAACTTTAGGACCCTAAAGATTCAAAGGTGATTGTCAACCTGATCATCGAGGGAAGGCGAGTGGGTGCGGTTTCTTGCAGGGCGCGTTCAAAGACAAGGTAGAGAGATAAGACGGAAGGCCACTTCCGTGATAGATGGCGCACCTCGAGATAAAGAGGCTAGCGGAGTGCCGAACACATATGCAAACCATCAAGTGAGTTCGCATATAATTGTGGACGTTGTTATTCGTTGTTTTCTCTCGATTCAATTTTAGCTTTTTTTATAGAAATTGCAATGAAGCTTGAGTGCGAGATCGCTATGAATTTCAGTTTTAGATCGCACTGATCAGTGTGATTTAAAATGGATCGCATTGATATCTGTAAGTCGCTATGAAAGTGACTCGCAGTTTTAATTTGCAATGATCAGTACGATTAAAAACAGCGGGTCGCACTGATCTCTGCAATGCGAGATCTGTGCGACCGGAGCCCAAGGTGGTTTAGGATTTAGTGCAGTGGTGCATCATGATCAGTGCAAAATGCGAGTTTTGACATCGTGGTTTCTTGTGTAGATCAGTGGTTCTTTGACATGGCGAACAGTAAGAAGAAAGAGTCAGTCAATCCAGAAACTTCTGGTGTGAGACGAGAAGAAAGATTTTTCCTTATTTCTTTTAGTACACAAGATGATATACACGATCGAATAAAGTGACATTGGATGGATAAGGATGACATATGCCGAGCGGTGAACGGAGTAGATGAAGAGACGGTAGAGAAGTTGGACTTGTTGTTAGCGTTATCTTTCGATTTTGCTCGTCAAGATGTAAGTTATATCTTCTTTCTTATGTGTTTTTATGCTCTGTGTTTTTCTGTTTTTTGCTATGTCCGAGGGATTGTGTTCGATACGATGTTTAGTTCATATATCCTAGCTGAGTTTAGGTTTTTTCTGAATGAACATTATGAATGATAGGTTGGTTTCTGTCAAGCATTTTTACATTCATATGATCCTGAAACTCAGATTGCCAAGGTGGGGTCATCTGAGATCTAGTTCACTCTCGCACTTATCAGGGAAGCTTTCGCAATCCTTTCTGGTGTTACTCCAGTGCCATCGTTTGTAAGACATGTGCGATTGCAGACTAGTTTCTAGATTATAATAGAATAGGAAAACGCTATTTCGCTAGAGAATGTGCTTATTCTGGATGGAGAGTTGTGTTTCAGTGTCTCAATGCTATTTTTATTGCGAAGAAGAGACCTAAAACTGTTACTGGGCAGTTGGTATTATATGTCAAGTCAAAAGTCGAAAGTCTGGAGGTAGATTTTGATTGGGTACAGCTGATGGTGGAGAACTTGGAAGGAGAGATTTTACATGTTCAAAAACAGGTGAAGCAACAGAGAAGAAAAGTGAAACCGTCGAGATATTTTTGGAGATGGCTCTAACTCACATCATTATTCATGTGAGAATCTCTCGAGAAGAAGTGTTTGTGTCAATCCCACAATAGCAAACTCAACCTGAAGACGACGTAAGATAAATTGAAGTCTCCAAAGACGACATCAGACAAATTGAAGTCTCAAAAGAACAAACTTAGCCTGAAGCCGACATCGGACAAACTCAAGGACGACAGGATGATTTTGGAGGTATGTTTGAATCATATGTTATCCGTGTTATAAAATGACCCTCTCACCTTGTTCTCTGTTCGACCTTTTAGACCCTCGCAAATGGATAAGAAGATGGGTGAACTTACGCGCTTAACGAACTCGTCGACGATAAGAGTATCAAACACTGATGCACTGAAGCTTTATCGGTTCTGTAAGCCGGCCTGTCTCTCACCCAGGGGTACCTCAGATGACTAGGATTACTAGTGCACCTTAATTACAAAGATTCTATCATACCCATGCTCACTTCACTCAACACTCTGACCCGTATGGTCACATCGGTCCCTCTAATAGCGTTCCTGCAAACAAGTTCTAACCCCGCCTTCCACATTGCATCACATAGTATTCAAGGACTCCCAAGGTCTCCAATGCTCACTTTACTTATAGACAGGAAAAATGAGAGTGTCTTCCACCCTCTCAACTCCTCCTTATATACTCTACAACTTCTTACCGTGGTAACTTTCACTAAGTTACGTTACCTCATGGTAAGCGCGCAATCCAAAATAGTAAAACTTCTAAAGGCTACTAAGACTTAAGAATAGCACACACATTACTTGTTCTACTTTACTAAAGTAAGAGATTCTCCTACTTTAGCTTTTGTAAAGTGTTAACTTTCCACGCTATCCAGTCGAAAGACAACAACACACTAATACGTCTTTTGAGGAGCATCTTTAGATCTTTGTGCATGACTTTTCATCATGCATCCAATCAGCGATGGTCAACAAAGTCACATACTTTTGGAAAGCATATTTAGAGCTCCGCACTTGTCCTATAGTGCCATAGTGGAACCTCTAATAGTTTCTTCAACTTAGTTATAACTATCTCAGCTAGTTATGACTACTTTTGATCACTCTAAATTTAGATCTTCAAACTAGAGTAACCTTTAAGATAGTCATACCTAATGAAATGTATATAAGCATACACACAAATAATGGGATACTTGTGGTGTGACATTTACCCCCAGACTTAATTTTCACTCCGTCCTCGGAGTGAAGTATCACGTTGATGGAACTTCTTTAGCTTGTCGTGGTTCACTCGGTCGAAGAACGTACCACTCCTTTCTTGAAGATCGTAGGTGCCATTACTCCACACTTTGGAGATGATGAAAGGTCCAAAATATCGACGTAAGAATTTCTTTTGAACTCGCTTGTGTCTAATAGCATCCCATAACATCACCCACTCACCCTCTTGAAATGGCTGTAACTTCGTTTTGTTCTTCGCCAAGCGCTTGTCATAGCTCTTCTTCTGTTGTAGCTGAGCCATCTCAATTCGTTGAGCTGCGTCGTCTCTATTCTCCTCCAGCTCCAACAAGGTTTCTCCCCTTTCTTTCTCAGTTATTGGACCACCCTTTCTCTTCAGTCCAGCTTGCAAGGTCTGAAAGGTGGTTAGGTCGAACTGGATTGGTAATCTTGATTCCAACCCATACACCATCTTGAAAGGTGAATATCCCGTAGACGTCTTCACTGTTGTACGATACTCCCATAGAACCGCATGAAGACGCTTGTCCTAGTTGTGTTTGGCCCCTTCCATGTCAGCATCCTTTGCTAACATTTGACACAAGGTAAAGTTTGTCCTCTCTACCAAACCGTTTGAACTAGGTTTATATGAAGTAGTAACCCTCTGAGAAATGGAGAAGTGGGTGCACATAGCAGTAGTCATACCACTCACAAATTCTCGACCCCTATCAGAAACTAACTCCAGAGGACATCCAAACCTAGTAATGATCCGTTCGTACAGAAATCTACCCACCTCAACTTCTCCAATAGTTACAAGAGGTCTAGCTTCTACCCACTTCGTAAGATAATCTGTGGCTACAACAATATACTTATTGTTGCGAGGGGTGCGATTCAAAGGCCCAACAAAATCTATTCCCCATTTCTCGAAAGGTCCAAGAACCAGAATAGATCTAAGAGGAGTGGAAACACTAGATTTGATAGCGAAAGCTTGACAAACATCACAGGTTTTACAATACGTCAAGCAATCTCTAAACATCCTCCTCCAGTGATATCCCGCGTCGAGTATCTTATGAGCCGTCAACTTGCCTGCGAAATGTCCTCCACATACTGGACCGTCATGGAATTCTTCCATGAGTCGTAGAGACTCCTCCTTGCTCGCAGCTCTTCTCAGGACCCCATCAACTCCTTCACGGAATAACACACCTTCCACCACCGAGTAAGGTTGACTTCGTTTCACCAATGCCTTCTTCTCTCTGGTCCTCATCCCATCTGGATAGACACCTTCCGTAACAAAATCCCAAATTTCTTGATATTCTATTGGGATAATAGAGTTGCTCAAGACCATCAAATCTTCGTCAGGAAAGGTGTCATCCACCGGCTCCTCTCCATCGCCATCGTAAGCTCTAGATAACAAATCTGCATTCGCGTGTTTCTTCCCTGGTCGATCACAGATCTCATAGTCGTACTCTGACAATAAGAGCTTCCACCTTGCTAATCGTCCTTCAACCATAGGTTTATTGAAGATGTACTTCAATGCCTTATGATCTGTAACGATAGTGAACTTGCCTCTTATGAGATAATGTCGAAATTTTCTCAAAGCATAGATCACTGCTAATCCTTCTCTCTCTGTCACAGAATAATTTCTCTCTGCCTTGACCATTTGCCGACTAGCATATGCGATAGGATGATCTCTACCTTCAACATCATACTGACTTAAAGTACATCCTACTGCTATATTTGAAGCATCCGTATATAGAATAAACTGTTTATTCCAATCGGGCTTAACCAAGATCGGAGCTGAAGTAAGAGCTTTCTTCAGTTCCTCAAAGGCGGCTAGAGCTTCTTCATCTCCTAAAATCAACACGTAATCTACTCCCTTCTTCAGATATACAGTCAAAGCATACGCTTTATGTGAGAACGAGAATATAAACCTTCGATAATACCCCACCATACCTAAAAACTGTCGTAGCTTAGTGAGAGTACTAGGAAAAGGGAGCTCTAAGATCTTCTGCACCTTCTCTGGATCAACGGCAATGCCGTCTTTGGATATGATATGACCCAAGAGTAACCCTTCTTCACACCCAAAAATACATTTCTCCGGATTGAGAGATGCATTTGCTACATCTAAACATTCTAAGACCTTCACAAGGTGCTCAAAATGCTTCTCCTTACTCCCGTAAACACAAAAGTCATCTATAAAATCTCTCACAAACTTTCCTAAGAAAGGTTCGAACACTTTGTTCATAAACCTTTGAAATGTCGCAGGAGCATTACACAGACCAAATGGCATGACTCGAAATGCAAACGTACCCCACGGAGTAGTGAAAGTGGTCAGGTGTTGATGTTCTGGTGCAATTTTGATCTGGTTATATCCGCTATAACCATCTCCAAAGCTGTACCATTCGTTTCCTGCCACTTCTTCCAAGATCTCGTCGATGAAAGGTAGAGGATAATAATCCTTCTTTGTGACCGCATTGAGCTTCTTGTAATCAACACACACCCTCAATTTGCCATTTTTTTTCTTTATGATCACAATGGGTGATACCCATTCAGAATGCTCCACCTCGTAAATGAACCCAGCAGTGTGCAGCTTCTCGATCTCTTCTTTCACCAGATCTGCAATTGGAGGACTCACTCTTCGTTGCTTCTGTCGCACCGGTTTGACTTCCTTCTCTAACTCGATACGGTGTTGCTCCAGTGTGACCTCCCTCAGATCCTTGTAACTAAATGCAAATACATGAATGTATTTGCGAAAGATCTCTTCGAAACAACTCTTCTCCTCTTTAGTAACCTTCGATCCATAACGTAAGGTGGCAATCCTTCTCTCCACCTCCTCGGGAGTCAACGGTTCTTTGTCTCTATCTCTTTGCACTTCCGGAGAAGGGAAAAGATCCACTACGTTCACACCCACATTTCGTTCTTCTCTCTCCTCTTCTGACGATGTATTTTCAGATTCTGAATCTGAAGAATTGGTACCTACATCAGAAGTAGTATCGACAACTTCTGACTCCCAGTAGTCCGATGTGGGTCGATCCGATTCCGACGTCCCAACTTGATCTCCGAGCAATGGAATTTTGATCCGGTGGTGATTCGGTCCGATGCGTAAATAACCTTTGTGCCAGTTATCCGTTGCATGTACTGCTCGAAGCCAAGGTCTTCCGAGTAACATTTCATAACTTGACTCCTTCAAGATTTGAAATGTCATGTTTACTTGCACTCCCATTACTGACACGCAAACTCTCTCCAGCACTTCCAATGGCCTAACTCGCTGTCTGTTAGCCATGCCAACCGTGATACTAGAAGGACGCGTTGGTACTAGATCCAACTTCCTCATGAGTCGTTCCGAGATGGCGTTTACTGCCGATCCTCCATCGACAAGAACATCAGAGACATCTCTCCCATTGATACGAGCCTCTACTTTTGATGCCTTGTTGCATACCTCTCCTTCACTAGCGTCTAAAGCACTCACACCGACAGTAGAAGGATTTACCTTCTTCTTCCGACCTCGTCGGGAGCTTAGACCGCTACGAAGTTCTTTCCTCACCGAAGGATTCAGAGCAATCAACTGTCCCACAGTAATGTTTGCTCGTTGCTTTCCCACGTCTTCCACCACATTGTATTTTGATTGCTCCATTGAAATTGTGAAATCAGTATTTCCCAATTTCTTCCGTCGCTCTTTGGTTTTTGAAGAAGATTTGCTACTCCGAGTATTTTGACTTGGAGAATCTTCCATCACGACAGGTTCTCCCTCGTCGAAATGCGTCCTCATCCTCTTCCTCTCTTGAGCCAACAGCTCTACAGACTGAAAACCTTCTCGTACATCTCGCGGCTCCAAGATGTCAATGCATGCTACACCCTTGTCCTTGCTTTGTGAAGTTGAAGCTCCATCCGCCGTTCCACCATTACGATTCGGACAATTACGTTGGAAGTGTGATCCTCTGCACGTAAAACATCCTTGGCTCGTGTAGTTACTGGGTGATCCTTGCGGTGGTCCACCTCTGGACTGATAGTTTCCATAACCTCGTGAGCCCCCTCCAACATTTGGACTCCGGTGTTGCAACAAATTCACCATATTGATCTTCAAATCTGCCAAAGAATCTGTCAAACTTTTCAACTCATCACGAAAGTCGAGAGTAACAGATCTAGATGGTACAGTGATTGTAACCGCACTATCGGAGTCAGATTCTGAAATCGAACAGTCGGAACACTCGCAGGTGTCAGAGTTGGCATGCTCGGCCCTTGCACATCTCCACATGCTGCCCCAACAGTCATTGGTTGCAAGTCGTCTCCATCCAGACTCTCTTCCATCCTGGTTGCGATCTTCACTGCATCAGCCTTCGAAGTTGGTCTCTCATACCGCACTTGTGTTCGAATCTCCGGCCTCAATCCCCCAATAAAATTCTTTGTGAGCATTGCTCCAATGCCCACCATCGTTGGTTCTACTACATCTCCACTCTTTCGTAAAACCACCCGAAACTTCTGTTCTAATTTCTCCACCCTCTTGGCATAAGTCCTTACTTTCTCTTTCTCTCCTTGTTTGAGGTAAGTTACCTCCACCATTAACTTCTCGTAACTTTCATCAGGAAGAAAAGTTTCAATTAAGGCCTCCGTCAATACTTCCCAAGTATCATCTGGAGTCCCCACTACTCTTCTCTTCTTCCTATCCTCATACCATGTCAATGCAGAACTCTCAAGAAATTCAGGTATCAACCCTACCCACTCGCTCTTCTTTCGATCTCCATTGCCAATGCATGCTCTTTTGAAGTCTCTCACAAATCCTTCCACGTCTTCTCCATCCTTTCCGTAAAACACCGGAAGTTTCCCCATTCTTCTCTTCTTTTCTTCTTCTTACTCAAGGAACTGCTTGCGGATGTGAAGATCTCACTTCACCGCAATCCACAATTTCCCCGTTGAGCTCTCTCCTCTCCAAAGGTTGGAATAAGTTTGACCCTCATGGTCATCTTATCTCTCGTGTGACAGACTATCTCCATCCTCGCTAGAGGTCTTCACTCGTTCCGTTTCTACACTCAACCTTCTCTCGAGACCTTCGGCTACAGTTTCTAGCAAAGCAACCACTGCGCTACACTCGTGCTCAACTGGAATCCCGTCCACTCCACATCTAGGACAAAAGGTTGTAGGATCAATGACGTCTTGTCTAGGGGAAGAAGGACCTATGTGTAAGCTTAAGTCGACCAACCCTCTTCGCTCACGCAAAAGTCTATTCTTCGTAGGACACTTGCTCACTTTATGTCCTTCTTCTCCACACAAAAAGCACCTCGAGTTCTTCTCCTGGTTCTTACGACTACTCTCTGCTTCTTCCTCAAATTCTAGTAGAAATTCTCCTTTCGCCAGATCAGCGGTAACTATCACCGCATAGCCTTGAGGGATCTTGCTCAACCTCAATTTCCACTCTTGTTGTCCTTCCATGACGATGATCCGTCATACATCTCTCTCGCTATATAGCTTGTTTGACAGTTTTGATCACTCGACTATCTTCTCACTTAGCAATCTCTCACATTACTAAGTAGAAGCTTAACTTGTCAACCCTGAGCCTTAGAGATCGAACATAACCCTCTCAAGAATTCTGAAATTCTTTCACTCTTTGACTTCAGCAAGCGATATAACAGATTTGACCCCCCTTCACTTCGAATGCCATAACTCCAGTTCTACTCGATCAATTCACGCATGATTTGGGTGCCTAGATAGCATATCTTCCAAGCTATCAGCATGGAAGATTTCAAGGTCTAACTCTAAAAACTGAAAATATGAAACTGACTGTAAACTCCTTCCCGAGAGCTCACTATTTGATACCGAAAAACCTCCTTAACTTCCGAAAGACATAACTCTCTCCTCACAATTGATCTCTCTGAGATATCAAGCTTATTGGAAAGCTTATCTTGCCCTCTATAACATGGTGTATGTACAAAGGTTCTGAACTCATGCTCAAAAACAGACATGAACTGTACTAACGACTAAATACGAATCTTTGTATCGAGGTCCCGGCAACGGAACCAAAATGTAAGCCGGCCTGTCTCTCACCCAGGGGTACCTCAGATGACTAGGATTACTAGTGCACCTTAATTACAAAGATTCTATCATACCCATGCTCACTTCACTCAACACTCTGACCCGTATGGTCACATCGGTCCCTCTAATAGCGTTCCTGCAAACAAGTTCTAACCCCGCCTTCCACATTGCATCACATAGTATTCAAGGACTCCCAAGGTCTCCAATGCTCACTTTACTTATAGACAGGAAAAATGAGAGTGTCTTCCACCCTCTCAACTCCTCCTTATATACTCTACAACTTCTTACCGTGGTAACTTTCACTAAGTTACGTTACCTCATGGTAAGCGCGCAATCCAAAATAGTAAAACTTCTAAAGGCTACTAAGACTTAAGAATAGCACACACATTACTTGTTCTACTTTACTAAAGTAAGAGATTCTCCTACTTTAGCTTTTGTAAAGTGTTAACTTTCCACGCTATCCAGTCGAAAGACAACAACACACTAATACGTCTTTTGAGGAGCATCTTTAGATCTTTGTGCATGACTTTTCATCATGCATCCAATCAGCGATGGTCAACAAAGTCACATACTTTTGGAAAGCATATTTAGAGCTCCGCACTTGTCCTATAGTGCCATAGTGGAACCTCTAATAGTTTCCTCAACTTAGTTATAACTATCTCAGCTAGTTATGACTACTTTTGATCACTCTAAATTTAGATCTTCAAACTAGAGTAACCTTTAAGATAGTCATACCTAATGAAATGTATATAAGCATACACACAAATAATGGGATACTTGTGGTGTGACAGTTCGTTCCAAGCCTAGGATCTCAGGTCCCCACTTTGACGATTTCCTGGGCTTATATGGGGTGCTAGGCTGCGAGAATGCTCTGGAAGTAACACCTGACTTGTTGTTTTCTGTTGTCTTCATGCTCGTTTTCTTCTCTGTCAGTTTTTCATGCTTTTCACCCTTTTGAAACTCCTTGGGAGGTTTCGCAGAGATGAGTATCCTTCCTTTAATGTCTTCTGATGAAGAGAATAACATGAACTTTGTCCATTTTGCATCCTTATCTGGACTCCATAACTTCTTACACAAAACTCGTGTTGTGATCTTCCCAACCATACAACCGATCCAAGTCAGTAGCTCTGCTTCAACCTGTAAAATTGTACCCTCACAGCGACTAACACACTCAACACAACTGGAATCAAGAGAAGTTTGGGCTAAGCTAGACGTGTAGAATCCACATAAACGAGCGCTTGATTACATCTTCTTACCCATTTGCAGTGCTTTTCGATGACACTAAGTGTGATCGTTTCACGCACTCAATGCGATCCACAAGAGAGACGCACTGAGCGCATTCAGTGCAATCCACGATAAGAACGCACTGAGTGCACTTTCGAGTCGCACTGAGTGCGATCAAGGCATACTGCGCTTAATCTGAAGGGTTAGATTCTTTGATCGCACTGAGTGTACTTTCGGATCGCACTGAGTGTGTCTTTATCATGGACTACACTGAGTGCGGCTTAGTACGTCCTGATTGTAGATCGCACTGAGTGCGCAATGGATTTGTAAACTCTTGTAAACACATGCTTTTCTTCCCTTGTACAATATCATCTGGAGATAGATCACACCACATGTGTCTTGCCGAGGAAGAGGCGGACATCCGTCTTGCTGAGAAGAAGTTGGAGGAGAAAGAAGTTGACATGCGCCTTGTTGAGAAGAAGACGGAAGAGGAAGAAGTCGACATACGTCTGTCAAGCAAGAGGATGGAAGAAGAAGAGTTGACTCTCAAGGTGAGAGAGACAGAAGATGATTTACACGAGAGACTACAGAGCATAGAGGATTCGCTTCACAGAAAACGAGAAGAGTTACAAGACTTAAAAGCAGAGGTGAGATGCATCTGATATTCCAAGGTTTTCTATCCTCGATTAATTGAACCAACCATAGTCAGACACAAAACACTCATTCTAGATTTGAATGGAGTGTTAGTGAAGACTGGAAGGAATGATTTGGAGCTTCAGGGAGCGAAGGAGACAAGTTATAAAGTGGAAAGATGTCAGGACAAAGATATGTATTATGTGATACGAAGATGAGTGAAAGAATTCATGGATGTATGCTGTCAAGATTCCAAATTCTTATTTGGACATCTTGAACTCTGAGCAACTGCAATGCTCTTCTCCGATCGATGGAGATTGGAGGGTATATATCTCCAAAGATCGCTTTAGGCCAAGTAAGTAGTAATCTTGTTTGACTTATGATTTGGATCATGTTTTGACTTATTTTGATTATGTTTTGTGCAGTGCTCCCTCTTCTGACGTACGATTTGCTGATGAATGTAGATATGTATCATTTTCGCATAAAACATATGCGTTCGTTTCAAAACGGTGAGAGAAGCCGCAAGTAGAAACTATTTGTACTTGAAAGACTTCTCTAAACTTTACTCTTGGAATCTGTGTACGAGAGATTGTCTCCTCGTTGATGACTCGCCGGAGAAAAATACTACTAACAATCATTTTAGTGCTATTCATCCTCCGGTTTTTCTTCCCGACTCAACTGACATTGACAGAGATGATTACCTTCTGAATATTCTTCTGCCGTAATTGAGAACTTGGGGAATGACCACCTGCAAAACCCCAACCTTCATGCGTTCTACTTACAAGCAAGTGTTTGAGCGAGATCAGTTCTTGACATTGAAAGCTTACTGGGACAAAATGTCATCCGAGGATGAAGAGATGGTTTGGCAGAGCTGTAGTGTTTTACAGCAAATGGAGTTTATGAAGAACTCAACTCATGATGTAATCTAGATCCAAGAATCAGTAAAGATTTACATTTTTGTCTCATTCATACACAGAAAAAGCACATCTGGCTGAACCAAAGAACTTTCCAAATGTGACACCTGAACGAATCATCATTGTGTTTCAAAGACCACATCGTTCAACAAAAAAACATCATTCAACAAAAAAGCAAATCGCACTGAAGCAGAGAACATAGTGTTACTCACAATAACAAAAAGTCCATCGCACTGTTGGTTGTACTCACATCGCAATAAAAAAACACATCGGCTGTACTCACATCACACTAAAATAGCACATCGCACTGAAGCAGAGGACATAATGTTACTCATCATAACAAAAAATCCATCGCACTGTCTAGTGTGATGTGATTTGACCTCTTCAAAGAGCACATCAAACACATCGCACAGAAAAAGCACATCACACTGAAGCAGAGATCATAGTGTTCCTCACAATAACAAAAAGCCGATCGCATTGTTGGCCGTAGGGGTCATATCGCTGTAGGGATCATATCACACAATCCAATGCGATGCGATTTTACCCCTCAAGGTTAAATCGCAGTCCAGTGCGATGCGATTTGACCTCTACAAAGAGCACATCGCACTGGCTGTAGGGGTCATATCGCTGTAAGGATGATATTGCACAGTCCAGTGCAATTTGATTTTATCCCTACAAGGTCAAATCATAGTCCAATGTGATGCGATTTGACCCCTACAAAAAGCACATCGCACCGAACCCAGAGAAAAAGAACATAGACCTATACAAAGAGCGATTCGTGCTATACATAGAGCGCATTGAACCCAGAGAAAAAGAACGTCGAGCTATACAAAGAGCGATTCGCAATAAACTCAGAGAAAGAACATCGACCTAGAAAAACCGTATGGCATTGAACCCAGAGAACATCGGAGTAACAAAATGCTCATCGCACTTACTACTGTAAGGATCAAATCCCAGTCCAGTGCGACTTGACCCCTACCGCACAAGCAAAACATCATCTTAATCCTTATTCCCGAAGAATCAGTCCACGAGATATAACAAAACGTATTTATGAAAAGCACTGTAAAATATATCTAAGGTTTGTATAAGAAACCACCTGGATTTCTGTTATGTTCGAGATAAATTTGTACCATTCTATTTCTCCGAAATATTCCACTTGTATGGCTTGGCACATTCTCTCTCTGACTCTCTTTTGTATTTTTGTCGTGCTCTATGATCAACTCTACGTCTTCCTCCATCCACTCATCTTGATTCCTGGATAGAAAATTGTGTAACATAGCACAACATCCTACTCATCTCACTATATGTCTATTTTTGGAAATAGTCTTCAGTTGAGTGCGAACTTGTTTGAGAGAATGCCATCGAGATTTCAGTATACCAATATAATTTTCATTCGCAACTTGAGCATGAGCTAAACATGTTAAAATCCTGCTTGTCTCTATCTCCTGAGACCATTCGGAACGAAGGAATGAGATGACGCAGTGACGAATACCCTGAGTCACCGAGTAAATATTATTCCCTCTCAAACAATGGACTCTCGCTGTCGATGTGTTTTCAAGGAGGAGACTTGCGCAAACATGTAAATATCTTGACAGCTTCCTGGCATACCTGCAAATAAGAAGAAAATTTGTTTCTTGTGACAACAAACCACTTGCGCGTTCATAGAGGAATAACACTTCCTGTTGTAATAAGTCTCTCCGTCAAACCGAGGTCTCTGAGACAAAGATAGTAAAGTGCCATCTATCAGTCTTATACAACCCGGAAACCCTTTAGAGGCAAAGGCTTCAGAGATTGTGTTCCTTTTCTCACGATTTGGCCACTGAATGTATTCTCCAAGTGTAGATTCGAAAGCTTGCATCACTCTCTTTGTGTAAAGGACCATAGTCCCGTGTCCAATGCCCCAGAGAAGCAAAGAACGACCCAGAGCAGCATTGTTGTCATTATGACCAAATCGATCCAATGCAACAGCGACTTGCAAAGACAAGAGAGCTTGCTTCACCCGAGCTTCATTGTGAAAAATAGAATGAGTTTCCACTATATCAACTAGTCTCGGAAAACTACGTCTATCCATCCTGGTTAGCTGTCAAAAAAAATCATCTGGAAGATTCTCGAAGTAATTTTTGAAGAAATCTTTGCTCTTAAAAAATGTGAACTGATCTTGTCTTTCTAAATATCGTGAAGTGTACAAAACTCGATGTTCAATAAATTCTTTATCGGAATCTGAATCTAATCCATCGTCATTAGAAGAACTCGTGAACCCTGAATGTTGCACCTTTTTCAGATTGTCCTCTCTTCTCAAATCAACCTCTTCTCGACGCCTTCGCTCATTTCACTTTCAGTCTCACTCTCCGTATCAGACTCATCTGAACTCGAGGTGTCAACATCACTCGCATCTCCACAATGTCCTCTATAGTTTTCAACAGAAGTTTTCTCTCAGAAACTCGTGGCATAGTTAGAATTGAGATTTTCACTTCAATCAAAGTAGTACTTTTGGTCTATCTCTGTGAAACCTAAAATTCCCTCTCAAAAAGATGAGTTTTTGATTTCAAATTCACTGAGGACGCCAGGTACTGTCACGTAATCATGTACTCTTCATTATCATTATTAAAGTACATGTTAATGTTGACATTTAATTCACGGACAAAACTGTTACAGTCAGTAGGACGGGAGCCACGGATCATTCTACGGGTACCTCCGGAGCTACCTGCGACTGAAATGACCATTGTCCGTAACTACAGCCCGCGAATATGGTTCTGTTGTCCATGGTTCTCTGTAGGTTTTTAAACATGTGCCTTTTGTGCAGGAACTAGCACAATTGGCATCAAAGGAACTGCAGCCGAGACAGCAGGTCTGGGAGCAGGAGCCGGAGGTTGTTGTACTTGAGGAGCAACGCGAGCTTGAGAGGTCACCTCTACAAACGGACGTCCTCTCACGACCACTCTTCCACGCCTCTGTCTTGTTAGTACAGCAACAGCATCCTCGACTCTCCCCCAGTCAAAAGTAACTCCTCCCTCAGCCGATCGATCAGCCAACATGAAGCATAACCGATATATCATAGCGTCATCGGTAGCTTGCAAGAATAGCTCTGTTCTCTTAGCATCTAAAGTTATGCGCTCTAGAGTTGAAAGTTGTCGGTATCTTCGATCAAACTCTCTCAACAACTCATTCAGGCTCATCATACGACCAGGTTGCTGCTCAACACAATCCAGAAATTTTCTCCTAGTAATTCTCTCTGGATCTTCTTCAAGAAACTCCTCTCGAAGAGATCGCTCAAAACTCATCCAGACACCTAGATTTCTTCTCTATACATCTCTAACTTGGTCCCGCAACTCAAGAATTACAGCTAACTCAAAACTGGTTATCATCTCCATATCAGTAACTCTAACCAGCTCCATTTCTTCTCTGTATTCACGCAAATATCTAGAAATATCTCTACTTTCAAACCTTTCTCATCGGTTCACAATAGCTTACAAAGCCTTGGTGGATTTTAACTCACCCCCTCCAACGATCGGATGTTGTTGGACCAGGGCCGCAAGCGTCTTCAGAATCTCAGCTGTATCGAGACCAGATGTAGATGTCGTAAGTGCTACAGAAGTTGCTGCAGTAGAAGTAGATGCAACAGTCGTAGAGATAGCAGCAGTAGCGCTTCCGCTCTTCCGATCCATCTTCTTCTTTGTCTTAGAACTCAACCTCACGGTCAATCATCCCAAGATCTCTTAGTGGAAGCACCAGATGTCGAGGTGAGAGTTCTCCTGGGAAGGGCGGAACCTTCTAGCTGTGATATGATCGTAAAGGTGATGTTACGTCTACTCAGAGAAGCGTTGGGCTTCTCTGAGTAGAGGCTTGGTTACTTACTCAAGAGTAGGCTTCAGATCATAAGGGCACTATAGACACTCATACAGGTCGAATTAATCCTCTAGTATGTTCAGGGAAATGAAAATCAAGTCGAACTAGCAGTAATAAGATCAGATAGTGAACTTTAACAGTCAAAGAATCAGAAACATATGATGGCTTAGACCTCAAGACTTCGCCTACATGTAAATGAGAATCTACTGAATAGACAATACGAAGTTTCAGCCTGAGATCAAATTTGAGCACCGAGATATGGACAGAAACATTTTGAGTAAGAAATTTCTGATAATTTCTGATACCTAGACAGCTATTTTGACCTAGAATAGAGAATTGGCTCGATAACTTTTGGTGATTCTTACAGGATTTGGAGTCTACAGCATGTTGAACATCTCTGTGAAATTTGACCTCCTGATTGTACACAGTTCTCCAGATCTCGATCTCTATGCTACTCTAGATTGAGAGCTTTTCATACCCCTTATGCTTCAGCGGTCGCCTTGAATTACTCACTCACTCAATTGACATGAAAATTTGTGGACAGTCGTAGTCCTGCTGACAGGAACGCGACCACAAAATTTTGAAGCGATTTTCTCAATTCTGCTGCGATTGACATCAAAAATCCTAAAATCAACAAAAGTGATGCAATTCTAGCACAATCCGAACTTCAATCTGCCATAACTCCTTCTTCATTGCTCCAAATCGATCAAGAATTTCACTGATAGCAATTGGCACGACAGGCCCTATCCTCCTGTGTTCTCAGATTTCAGAATGTCCTTACCAATTGCTCGAAATCCTCTTTAGACCCCTACTTCTAAGTTTAGTATTTCACTAAAGACAAAAATGGATCAATGAGAGTTCATAGGTCCACTTCCTTGTCCTTTTGTGCCTCAAACCACGTGGTGACTTCATTTCACACACAGGCTACCACGTCAAGCCCCTAAAGTGCCAACGTAAACTTTAAACTACATGCGAAGATATGTAAAACGACACGTAGTCCTGAAAGATAATTCAAACAAGCTAGAAAGCATGCATGGGCGACATGTAAGTACAACCCATGAGCTTAAACTCTATCAACAACTTACTAGGACTCAAAATATATAACATTCTCTAGAATCGACTTCTTTGAGGTCTTAACTTCACTCAGAGAGACTAACTCTTGACAGAGAGGTGAATTATTTATTATGTGAAATAATTCACATCACGACAACGGTGAAAAGAGGATTGTGCAAGTATGGCTTGCAGAAGGGTCACTTGGGAGACTAGGATCTACAGTTATCATGGTTGGCTATGAGGTATCGATTTAGCCAGCAAGCGTATTTTTCTTTCTTTTCACCGTAGTTTTGATTGTACGACCGAGATCCAGATCTACCTTCGATCATTCGTTTTGATTATGCTGAGGTGCTGAACCTTGATGATCCGGATATGTGGATGAGAGTATGTTCTCAACGAGCCGAGACATTTCAGAGAGTTATGCTTATGATTTTTCAGAACCTGGTGATCGCTCATCATAGAGACACGTTGTGATATGCAACTATTTGAGGAAGAGGTTATCGATAACATCGATTCGTAAGTTTCGTCTTGTCGATTATATCTATCTACAGCGGACTGCATTAATGACGTTGGATGTGATCGCAAGGCGCACTATTTACGAGTGCGTGAGGTGTTACCTTCTGGAGTATTCATGTTAAAGAGACGTGATGGTGTTGTTTGGAAGGACCATGTCATCTTCCAAACATTGATTGTATCGTGATGGGTGTTTGAGAGTTTAGCACATGTCGTGTTTGACTCCACCTCTCAAAGTCATTACTTCTAGACGGTGGGTTTGCCCTCGTTGTATATAGACTATTAGATCTTTGCGTGATATGGATTGCAAATAGGCGACTAATGAGATAATGTAGCACTCGATCTCTTGATCCTTGCACCCGTGAAGGTGTATATCACGTAGTTGAGATATGAGGTTATCTGTTAGAGGGATCTAACCGTCAGTTAGAGGACGATTATGATATACTCGTGTATGTGTATGTGTATGACATCGTCCATGTGTGATGTGTATATGTGATATATTTCTGACAACGATGTATGTTGTGTAGCGACGTGTATGTGCACGACTGTTGTCACGTCAGTTTAGTACCTAGGTTAGGTTGATCGAGTGCGTAGTGGTTAGTCTCGATAGGGCTGTTAATGCCATTAGGTGGATTCTTGGACTAGCCCCACTAAGGATATACTTCACAAGAAGGGCTTAGTTCTTCGAGTTGAGCCTTCAAGCTCATGGCTATGATGGATAGTCTTGGTGAGTGTAATCTGGATTTTTTGACGCATAAAGTGGATGTGACTCGACTTTAGCGCTTGTGTAGTGCCGGTTGACACGATGGAGTGAGTACAATTTTTTATTATTGTGATACACTTGTGTATGTGTATGACATCGTCCATATGTTATGTGTATGTGTGTTGTATCTCTGACAGTGATGTACGTTGTGTAGCGATGTGTATGCGCACGACAATGATCATGCATATTTCCATCTAATTGACTTAAGATACATCCGACTGCTACACTGCAAGTATTTATATATAGAATAAATGTCTTATTCCATTCAAGTTTAGCAAGTATAAGTGCGATCACCAATGCCTTCTTAAGCTCCTATGCTTCCTTTGCATTCTAATCATACA
This sequence comes from Asterella californica, assembly GCA_036924285.1. NCBI lineage: Eukaryota > Viridiplantae > Streptophyta > Marchantiopsida > Marchantiales > Aytoniaceae > Asterella > Asterella californica. Next base: position 45,379,141 of record JAYKYS010000001.1, read on the forward strand.
CTATCAAGTCAAAATCAACTCTCTTCTTCATATACATAGTCAAAACTATTGCTTTGTTCGAGAAGAAAAAATAAACTTACAATAGTATCCAACCATTCCAATTAAAGCTATTCATTGGCTTTACAAGTTATGATTCCTGCAAAAATGTACTTGACATTTGCTCTAGAACAGAGGAGTCGAGGTTTGTAGCTCATGGTAAGACACTAGCGAATTCAAAGTGCATACACACTACCTTGGCACTTTCAGATCTATAATACTTTGAGATGTTTTACTTAAGGCTGCCCACGGCTACTGCTAGATGTATGTGCACACGTCCGTTGATGAGAGGATACGATCATTTACATGCAGCTAGACGATGTTTTGTGGTTTGCAGGAGAATTTTGGGTATACTTTCTTCTCGAAATGGGTGGTCTCGTGAATACTCACGCAGCCCAAGTGTCCAAGTTGAAGACAGATATTTTATATCGACCACTTGTGAAGGTTTGAACACTTTTCCCCTGCCTAAACAAGTATAAAGCTAGCATGGTTTAGTTTGGTTTCCCTCTCATAACAAACTACGCAATATTGAGAGTGAATCTGAAATTGAAACTTTCGGGTTTGTTGGAGCAAACAGAATCTTCTCTTCAGACTCAAAGAACAGTATTAAGAGAAAAGGAATATTCTGTTTCATGCATTTATACTCAAACCCATGATTTAAACGATTCGCTTTTAGATATTTCGGTTCATAACGGTTCAGGTGGAACTTTTTCGAACCCGTTAGAGCAGAACCGAGTGGGCTGCGAGTCCTGGTGGTCCATTCTCTCCCCTAATGCACGTTGTGTTTGACATCTTTGGACGGGCGATGAGTGTTCGCTATCTCAAACAAGGCTCCAACCAACAAACGTCTTGTGTTCGGGTCTGTTTTGAACATCCTTCATAACTCCTTTTGACCTTCAGGCTAACTTCAGTCTAAACTTCCTTGCATATTATTCATTCCATAATACGAGGAGGAGGCAAATACGTAAAAAATTTATTTATTACTACCTAAATTTTGCGTTGGGATGGGTTTGGAAATAAATTAAATAAGGAAAAGCATGTGATTTGCATGGGATCAGCTATCGGATATATAATTTCAGGAAGTGTTGGTTAGTGTCTCTTTTTATGGTTTTTTCCTAGATATTTTCGTATCTCTCCGTCCAGCTATCATTTTGTATTTCTAAAATATTTTGATTATTCTTTTTAGTTTAGTACAGAATTTTCACTTAACCTTTATATTTTGTCTCGATAACAACAAGCGAGCGAAAATTCCCCAAAGTTGATCTTGCAACGTTCAAATGGTTCAATTTTGATAGGTGTTTTTTTGTAGCAAGCTCGGATATGAATGATAGTTACAGCACTAATGATAAATTTTCTGTACCTTATAATGCACCATAATATCTTTAATCATTATCGATATAATGGTCAAGTGTTAATCGAAATCTTTTTTGTGCTGGAACAACATTGTTCACGGGCGCAGTCTCTAGTTCAAGTCCAGGAAATCGATATGCACAACTAATAAAAAAGACAATCATTTATTCTTTTGTAGTTTTTCTTGTGATTGACTATGGATTTTTCTTGTGCAGCTTAGTGGAAGGCAAAGAAGGACACTTCTGGGGATGGAACCATCTGTACATAATAATCTCTAGGTAATGAAAAACAACTTAAGATTAATAAATATCAGAAATGGAGTTCTCCTTTGCCAAGAGAGAGTATATAATTAAGTAAGTAACGCATATTACATTTATAGTTATTTACATGAATATATATAGATGTTATAACCTCATCTGCTCATAATAATCTATTTACTATAGCCAAGAATAAAGTCAAGCTTATCCGCTTCGCAAAATGAATGACGTGGAAGAGCTCAAAACTAGGTTTCTTTTGTCCAAATAAAAGTACATGATTTCAAAATAATAAACTTTGTCTCTTTCCCTACGGCGCAATACTTTCGGCCTTTCACGCCGTGCTGCTTTTTGCAGCAAAAGTTGTTGCCTTTTCACAGACTGAGCGCCTCATAAGGGAGATTCGATCCATGCCGCCCCCGCTACAGAGAATGCGATTGGCTAAAGAGTACCCAACCACTGCCATGATGTCCAATAGCAAATTTATTAATAGGCAAGAACTGAAGACTCTGTACGAAGGAACATAGCTATATATACATAAAGCATCCGCAGAACTGGGACGGAGTAAGTCAGCATGGTCTATCAACATCATCTTCACTTCTGGCTCTCCTTCCGGAAGATTCACGCGCGGAGAGGGGGGAGAGGCGGAATGCGACGGAGGGGACTGCGGGAGGATGAGAGTGAAAGGGGGAGGGTGTTAGAGTGTGTTAGACTGAATTTTTTATATATATCTTTTTACTTTTTTTTTGTTCGTTTTGATCTTAGATTTGACACATCTGATGGACAGATGAGTGAGTATTAAATAGTTTCAGATTTTAGAGTTACATGTTGTTCTTTTTGGAAATTTTTGAGAGACTTTACAAATCTGGGTTCAGGATTCTTTTTTTCTTTTCGTCTCTTTTCTTTTTTTTCTTTGTCTTCTTTTTTTCTTTTTTTTTCTTTTATTTTTTCTTTATTTTCTCTTTTTTCTTTTTTTTCGAGAGATGTTTCTATTAGGAGTATCGTTGATCGGATATTGTCTCTTCTTTAGCTATGGATATTCTCTCTCTCATGAGATCGGGACTGATTGAAGACACACCATGTCCGGTGCAATCAGTTATTTACCTCGCAAGAGGTAAAATCTCATGTGAGAAGATGCACAAGAGCTATGATACGACCACATGGGATGCCCAGGTTAGCCGAGATCGGAGGTCTACACGTGCAGTCATTTTGGCACCATTAGTCCTTCTTCCTGGAGTTCCTCCAGAGTCATGGGAGTGGTTGAGAGTCAACTCTAGCACTATTCTGAGTTTGTTCGAGACGAGTTTTTCTTGTCCGCGTTTGTTCCATCGGTTATCTCGTGCTCTTCATGACGAGACGAGACAAGCATTCCGTCTACCTCTCGACATGTTGGCACGGAACACCAAGGACGAGGCGGCGTGGTTACTCTCCTACTTGCTCGTTGGTGCTTCCGTTATACTCGAGGTGGAAAAAGAGGACATCGGGAGGTGGCGGCTTGTCTTCGGAGATTCCGTGCAGGTGATTGAGCGGCCTTACAAGAGAAATCAGTCCGTGCGGTACGAGGAAGGAGTGAGTCTGCCTCTACATGTGATGTCTCATCTTCCGTCCGCATACGACGCTGTAAGATGTTAGGTCAGGTTGGAGAGTACAGTAGAGCTGCTAGAGCACTGCATCCTTTGTCATTGGCATGTCCTACTGAGGAGAGCGTTGCGTTTCCTTCACCCCTTACCGGATGATCCCTCACCACCTGAGGTTCAGGACTATCAGCCTGAGGAGCCATTAAGTCTTGATAGATCCTTGTTTGCCCAGGCCTTGTGTACAGCTCCACGTCTATCCTCTGGAGGTCTGTCTGGGATGGTCTACGAGTACCTTCGAGATTATTTTCAGCAGACGACCCCTCTAATGGTTTCACGGAGCTTTTTCAGATAGCTGCAGCAGTAGCTCAGGGACATATTCCTCAGTCTATAGCTCAGGTACTAGGGGCAGCTAGACTTTTGACCATGACGAAGGATGGTGGAGAGATTCGACCGATAGCCATCGGCGAGATTCTCTTACGACTTATCAGTCGTATCATTGTTCTTCAGCTTCGAGATACTTTTCAGGACCACCTTTGCCCACATCAGTTTGGAGTTGCGACGCCGGGAGATTGTGAGTCTGTGTCTTTCGGCATTAGAGCTCTCTTGGACATCCATCTCGATTGGGTTGTCCTACAAGTGGACGTGGAAAATGCTTTTAATAGTGTTTCTCGCGCTTCCATCTTTAGGGAGCTCATGGATGGCGGGGGATCTCTAGCGGATCTGGTCCCCTTCGTGCGATCGTTCTATGGTTCTCCTTCTTCTCTTTACTACCAGCACGGTCCTACGATAGAGGAGGTTACAGTCATCAGCTCCACTGCAGGTACTCGTCAGGGAGATCCTTTGGGTGGACCTCTCTTTGCCTTAGCTCACTACAGAGCTCTCTTGGCCACTGCCTTGGCTGCTCCAGGTTGTGTTTTTCCATCTCTAGCTGATGATACGCACATCGTAGGTCCGGCGGACCAGGTCGGTGTTGCCTTTGACCACCTTACCTCTCAATTGGCCTTGGTAGGGCTGAGGGTGAAGGTGTCAAAGTGCAGGGCTTGGTCTCCTATAGGTATACCATCGGACCTACAGCTCCCGGAGGGATTTGTTACCCCTACAGATGGTTTACGCATCCTCGGAGTACCTGTGGGTACATAAGACTTTGTCTCTCGATTCCTAGATGTTGCCGTAGCGGAGGACGTTTTGCATATTGAGGATCTCCCTATGTTGGAGGATCCTCAAGTTGCCTTTGGTATTCTTTACTCTTTCATGACGTCCTAGTTACTTACTCCACACGGTACCTCCATCTCCTATCTTCATCTCGCGCCTTAGAGAGTTTGATAGGAAGATCATGGAGGTGTTTGGCGACATCATAGGACCGGAGACTTTTGACAGTGTGACAGGGCCTCTCGCACGTAGGCAGACATCTTTGTCGATATGATGTGACGGGGTGTGCTTATTATCCATGGAGGAGACTGCTCCGGCAGCCTTTTTGGGTAGTTGGGCCCTCTCAGCACCTTGGCTCTGTTGTCGTTTTCTCGTGCGAGATAGACCTATTCTAGAGAGCTACGTGACAGAGGTGGAGGATGGTTCTTACCCACTACAGATGTGTCTCCGTGAGACAAGAGATAGCCTGACTCTTGAGACACATGAGGCACACCCTCGATTCGATATCTTAGCTACCGATGGATCTCGCGAACTACAGTCTTCTCTGACGAGGCACCACTTCCAGCAGGTTCTCCATGCTCTCTTAGTGGATCTTTCCATCTCACGAGATACTAGAGCTCGACTCCGCTCTTGTTCGGACAAGGGCGCAGGCTCTTGGCTCATAGCTCGACCTTGCATTAGAGCGTTCCGACTCGCACCGACTATCTTCTCTACAGCGATGAGGTTCCGCCTAGGCTTGGTCCAGCCTGTTGCTTCGGCACTATCCACTTGCGAGTGCGGTGTCTCGCTCGACACATCTGGTCGTCATCTTGCTCGATGTCCTCATGGTGGAGAACGGATAGCTACCCACGATCCCATCAGAGACGTCGTGTTTGTCTTAGCACGGGAGAGCGGTCACATGATGTGAAGAGAGCGTTGGTATGCCCTTCAGATAGGAGGATCAGTGATAGCTGACTTGTACATGATGAGAGAGGATCAGGTCTCAGTGGCTGATGTAGTTGTCACGGATCTGACACGGGACTCAATGGCGGCACAGGTGATCACCCATCTCCCAGGATCGGCTGCAAGCGTGGCGGTAGCAGCGAAGGTGACCAAGTATAGGGGTATGCAAGTGGGACATCGCTTCATCCCCTTAGCTTTGGAGATATACGGATCGGCAGGCTTGGAGTTCGACGTCTTTCTGAGAGACTGTGCTAGAGCCTATCATGAGAGGCGCCAGGGAGTACCACTTTTTCTTTCTTTCTGCACTACATTTTTTAGGCAGTGAGTTTCCATTGCTCTACAGAGAGCTTTAGCAGGAGCAGTTCACAGGAGAGCAATCGCAGTAAGTGATGCCTCGTCAGGTGCGTCAGTTATTTGTAGAGATACTGATTTTCTGATCTCCGACATTATAGGTGCGACAGACGATTTTAGAGCTACTGATAGCAGAGCTTAGCCCCGCTGTTTTTCCCTTCGGGGTGGTTGTTGCTTGGCCCTTCGGGTCCTTCTTTCTCTTGTGAGGCTTGATGAGGTCTTCCCATCCTTTTGCTATTCATTGGGTCGCGGTTTTTCTTTCGTTTTTTCTTCACTACGCAGGAGGAACTGTGAACGTCATCCAATCTTTTGCTGTGCAGACCGTCGATTTTGCATTGAAAGAATATGGAATAGATTAATGTTTTGTTGTTTTTTGCTTTGGCTTTATATGCACCTTCTATTTAATCCAATGTCATTCACTTTCTCTGCTAGCCTAGCAAATGCATAGCCTCGCCAGTTCCATGTCATAGCTCCTTGTTGACACTAAAGTACATATCTGAAAGTGTATAAAGTACTGATAAACATTGACTCTTGTAACGTTCGACCGCAGATCTCGAAATAGATTCCTTTATCTCTAACCAATGAACTGCCGAACGTGAACCTCCCTGGAGAACTGTATACTTTATTTGTGTCTCCAGATCCAGTTCGTTAAACTATCAGCTAATGAGCACCGAGGATTTGATAACTGTTGAACAGGTTTCGAATAACCAACTAGTCTTTTATAGGTCTCTGGTCAATCTTAGGTTACTAAATACAGGTGGAACTATTCTAGACCTGGGTTGCATAAAATTTGGGCAGCGCTTCCGCTACTGGTGATCAAGTCGGAACGCCAGGACCCACAAGGAGCAACCGCCAAGACTAGGAGACCTAGTAGATGCTAGGAAGTAGGAAGGCAAAGCAATTACACTGAAATAAAGTCAACACGACACCAGATGCGCCCAACTCAGTTTTGGCACACTACTCAATCCTACTTATCAGAATGGAGAAAGTCACGGGCTCATATACATTACATGGCATTACTTGCTGACAAGGTCACGCAGCGCTCTTGGACCGGCAATCCTTCACTACTCAGCAACTCTGCTGTGACTAAGACTTCACCAGAGAACTTACTTTCACTCTGAACGCCCTGATTTCTGTTACTCAACAGATCAGACCCCAAGTCAGCGATCTAATCAACACCCCAAGTCTGCTCTCAAGGTCCCTCTTCAAATCTGCTCTCCAAGGAGCTTGATGTGCATCAGTTCTAGCTCCTGATTTCTGACCTCAAAGGCAATGTACACTACACTGAAAAAATACAGTCTCCTCCCTCACCACCAAGAGTGCTCTCTCCAAAACTGAAAAACTGAGAATGACCTCCTTTAGGGCTCGCAACACTCTTTTATCTAGTCTCTTGAGCCTGCTTTATGACCATGCAGCTGCCACTTTTGGATTAATCACTGCCCGAATGCCATCTGGTTTGGGGAAAAAGCAAAAGGTGTTACACTCTGGTCAAGCGTATACATTCACAATACTTCATATTACTCTACAAGTACTAAGAATAGATACCGGATGTACCGGCGAGGCTTCGTCGAGTAAGACAAAAGGAAAGGAGAAGAAATTCATATATCCCGTGATACTCATGCTGGTTAACTGAAGTTATGATTGGATTCTAAGCTTTACTGACATATATACAGATATAGTAGACTCTAGCTATATATTCCTTGGATAAGCGATATTATTGAGTATTTCAGCATTAAAATATATTATTTATTAAATTTTTCTAGTTCAGTAATTTACTCGACTAAAGTTACTTGAATAATGTTAGATTGATGATTAGAGGTTAGGTTGAACAGCATGTTTAGTTTATAATGCGTTTGTCGAAAACCCTTTTCAACAAATGCGTTTGTCCAAAACCTTTTGCAGAAGCTTTTGAGTCATGTAACGTCTTGTTATGCATCGTCTGCATTCTTATCTATCTCTTTAATCCTTGTCGCTACTCGTAAATTATGTATAGCGGCGTGTCTCAAACTAACTTCCTGTCTAAATGTACATGTAATGAGTGGTTTTGGGAAATGATCGATAAAAGATGAGCTGGCATTTTAAAGACGAGAAATTCTTAAACGAAAATAATTTGAAAAGTGCACAAAAGAACGAGGAAGCTGTAATATATATGATTATTTTGAAAAAGAATCTTGAAAAAGGATTTTTTACAGTAAATAAACATTACGCCACTGCACAAAAAAATTATATTTATTTTGCCACTGCACTGAACATAGTGGTCAAATAAATTCAAATCTAAATTCAAATACTTAGTTGATCGTATCACATGGGAAAAGAAAAAAACTATAAACGCTGTGAGTTGAAACTTAACCTCTTCTACTATAAGAGAAATTTTTTAGATGAATAAAAATAATCTTTAATTAATTACATTAATTTATGAGCTAACCTTTCTCACAGGAAGAGTAAACTCATAAATTAATGTGCATGCATAATACCTCCTCCATAGAAGACTAGTAAAACTCAAAAGATCTCATAGAAGAATAGTAAAACTTAAAATACAACCAATTATTAACAAAAGATGAAAATAGATACACTCGATCGATCTCAGAGCTTTATATATTAATATATTACCAACCATTCCTGCCGAAAGGGTTAGATTAGAAATTAAACTTCTGCTTGTGAATATACAAGCAACCTGAGCTCTTGCACAAGAGAGAAATAAAAGCAAGCGATAAAATAGGGAAGGAACGGCAAGTGAGACTGACTATAGCACAAAGAAAAGAACTTGACTAAGTCAATAGGGGGTGTCAAAGTTACTGGCCGTGAGATTCGACAGATGCGAGAACTGAAAGTGGAGCTAGCTGGCCTGCAGAGAGAGCAGCCACGACGCCTGCTACAGCACGTACAGGAGGTGCTCCTGTTCGTAGATGTATCTAGTGTGACAGTCTTGATCATTTTCGAGGAGACTGTCAAGAGCTTACGGTTGCTTTGCGAGATGGTATGGTTCGCTACCAGAACGGTAGGCTGCACCTTTCTTCGATTGGAGAGTCACTGAACACGCAGTTTGGACGAGGAGGCATGAGAAGTCTGCCTCAGATTGTCACGGTATCGTGTCGGATATTGCGTGAAGGATGTCCAGGAAAACGCGAGGTTCCTGGCTGTGGAGATGTTGTGTGCTGAAACAGAGACAAGACAGAGAAAAACAACCACGAAAACGAACGCTGTGATATAGACACTCCAAATGTATGTACACTGTCGATTCTTTCTCCTAAGAGCACAGAACTGAAAAATAGACCAGAGCGGTCTGTAACCTGATTCAAAAGCTCCTGAAAACAACCCTTGAATCACAACCCTGACCCAAAACCACCGAAGCGTAGCTCAAAGCAAGAGAAACTTCTCTTTGCTAACAAACAGAGCCACAATAGTATCACACGATCCAAACCCAAGTCCAAACCACATCCATGTATAAGCTCTTAGCTAAAGCTAGCTACCACAAGATGTATACAGCCAACCAGAACTCTAACGAACTCAAAAGAGCAAAACCCGTAGCGAAGAAACCGAAAAAGGCCTATCTGTGGACTTCCTCCTTTCGCTGGACAGACTTCAGATGTCGATAGGGTCTCCTCCGCTGACTCCGTTAACCCAAGAAACCTTCAGATCCGACTCCCAACAGCTGAGATATCGCCGATTTTCGGTCGCAGGTGATCGAACCTCCAAAAACTCCTCCCTGCGGCTTATAACCGCACACCACGCACAAACGGATCGCCTAAACTGATATCCGTCTTCTCTGGTAGGTAGATCTTGCTACCCTGAACCCAACAAGACTCCAAACAAGTCGTTTGGAGTTCTCTTTGCAAAACCACTCGAGAAATTTGGTCGCAGGTTGCAAAAAACTGACGTAAATCGGCTCCCTACGGCTCAAATTCGCTCACCACACCCAAACCAACAATCCAATCCACTTACAGTCTTCTCCTATGCGTACATGAGGACTCCCTGATCACGTAGGCTCCAAGAACGAAGAGCTTGGCTCACCGATCGCGAAGAACAGCCCAACCTCAGGTCGTAGGTGAACGAAAATCTGATGTAAGCGCTTCCCTGCGAGCCAATTTCACTCAGAACTTCCAAACCGCCTGATGAAACTTTGCATCGTCTTCAATTTCCTGAAGAACTCGTTTTTCTGATCCCGATGGATCCAAGGACAGCAAGTTTGGACTCCGGAACGGTTCGAACGGTTCAACTCTCCTTCACAGGTAACTGAAACCCCCAAATCTGCTTCTTGCGTCTCAATTTCTCCCAGAACACAACCCCCGATCCGTCTCTTCCGAAACCGTCTTAACCCACACGTAGCCTGCACAGATCTGAACCCAACGACGCCTTGCGCGTTTGCATTGGACTTCCAAATCTCCCGCACCGTCCGCTGACAAGTCGCAGGCACAAACAAGCCCCTTAAGCAGCCCCCTTGTTACAGTCTGTACGTACGAAGTTCAGTCTTGAATAATAAGAAGCAGGCCCCTTGCGTCTTTGATATAACGCCTGAAGCCTTAAATACCCAGTCAGCAAGTAACCAGGGGCCTAGCTTGATTTTACCTTCTTTCGAATCGCATAATTTCTTCTCTGGATGTCCAAACGAAGTAAACAAGATGCCCATGGAATGCTGACAACGAGCTCTACCCATCTATGTGATGAAAGTGAAGATCTGAAGTTGCGCCAAAAGCCCGTAAGCTGGGGCCTAGCTTGTTTTCTCCATCTTTCGAGTCTTGTAACTTCTCCACTAGGCGCCCAAACGAAGTAGACAAAGTGCCTATGGAAAGCTGACAAGGAGCTCTACCCATCTATGCGATGAAAACAAAGATCCGAAATGGTGCCAAAAACTCGTAAGCTGGGGCCTAGCTTGTTTTCTCCAATCTTTCGAGTCCTGTAACTTCTCCACTAGGCGTCCAAACGAAGTAGACAAAGTGCTTATGGAAAGCTGACAAGGAGCTCTACCCATCTATGCGATGGAAATGGAGATATGAAATTGTGTCAAAAACTCGTAAGCTAGGGTCTAGCTTGTCTTACCCATAAGTGTCTTTGGAGCGACAAAAGTCAAAATTTGATTTTCATGTAGGAGCCGGTCCACGACACGACATCCACCCCCTCCAAACCTGTGCATCCTCCGGTATGCACCAGAGATACCAACCAAGGAGTGGACCGGCACTCAACCATCTTGTCATCCTCCCTCCCATCTCAGTCAACCTCATCCTCAAGGTTGCAACCTGATCGTCATCTTGAAGTTGCTACCCTGCCATGATCCTCCCTAGATCCATGCTCATTGACTTTCTCCTCAAACCTCCCATCCAATCACCCCCTCTAAATCTACACATCTTTCAATATGCGAAGACATAGAAGAAATAACCAATCATACCATAGAAATGTCTTCCATGCGCCCTGTAGAACCTCACCGTCAAGGTTGTGACCCAAGTGTCGTAGTAGACATCCCCCATCCTGTCAATCATCACCCGTATCCTGACAGTAACCCTCAACCTCAAGCATGTACATGTCGTTGTACGTATCCAACTCTTCTTTTTTTGTTTTTCTGAAAAAAAAGGAACCACACTGCTGCAACCAAAATCATCAACTGCAACCATCATTGTCTCGCTGTAGAATAGTATCTTCCTCAACCATCATCCTCCCTGATATCTTCTTCTGAAAATCCTCACAGCCTCCCAAGCATCATCCTCTCAACCTTCTTGAAAATATTTACAATCCCCCAAGCATCATCCTCCCAACACAAATCACCTTCAGCAATGGCTTCTTCCCTGTAAGCCATCGTTACCCATCATCTTATACCCGTAGCCTCGAAAGCATCCGTCCACTTTCGTTTATCCTCAGCATGTCCGTCCTTGATGAAGTCGATGTAAGCATCAGGAACTTCCTTTGTAGTCACATCCAAGACCTCTCATGATAAGAACCCAACCTGTGCATCTCGAATCCACTCCTCCCAACCTCCCTTCACATCCATCGTCATATCAATAACTGGTTGTTGTATGTTTGTAACCAGATCAACCATGTCCACTGTCTGCACCCCAATCATCTCCTCCGGTTGTGAAGGATCGCCCTCCATTGCCTGTTCAGGAAGAATAGTTTCCTGTTGAACCTTATCCTCCCCAGCTTGCTTCCCTGAAGAAGTCTCTTCTTGTCCCTTCTTCTCGCTCTGCATCGTGGATGCAGTATCCAACCTGAGCTCGTTTAGATCCTCGTGCTCATCCAAACCATCTATATGGAGATCATGCTCAATCTCCTCCACCCTAGCACCATAACATGTAGCTTCGATAGCTACAACTGCATGTGCCGTAAGGTAATCATCCACCAATCTCTTCATCCCTCCTTTACCAACGTTGGCTTGAAGGAGAGTACCCGTACTTGTGAATGCAACCTTTTCATCCTCCCAAGAAATAACCTCACGTTGCAAAGACTCTGCAAAGTCGATGCAATCATCCCGTTGATGGTCAGTACCATCACACCACATACACTGATGTACCCAAGCTGGTTTGGGTACAAGCTCCATCTTGGTCGACGATCCCTTATCCTCCAACCTAGTAACCTTAGCTTGCAGATCTTGCATTTTTTGTTGTAGGTCCTCGATGGTTGGATCCTTCTCCTTTACAACCACAACTGGAGGTTGAACCTCAGATACTATCCAAACTGGTGTGGTAGTCAGTGATACATGTGTCAACCTTGTAGCCCTTTCCCTTGTCTGTCTCCGAACAAGAAGCTCAACCGCTTCATGCACAACCTCCCAATTCCTTGTCAGTCCTTCTTCTTCTTCCTCATCCTCCAGAAGTAGCTCCAACTGTTCCTGCCATGGTTCATCCGCAGCTTGAAGAAACAACTCCGTCTTGTAGCTCTCCAAGGTTAGCTGGTCCACCTGAGGTAGTTGAGAGAATTGTCTCTCAAACTCCTTTAACAGCTCTGTAAGCTGCAAACCCTTGCTGGATCCGTTGACCCATTCCAGAAATGATTTCTTGGTTACTCGATATGAGCTTCCCAAGAAATACTCCTCCCTCAGCGCATGTGAAAATGTATCCCAGTTCCTCCCAAAACGCTTTGCTAGACCCTTCACATGCTCCCTTATCTCAGGCACCGCAGCGAGTTCGAACGTTTCGATCATCTCCTTCTCCGGTACTCGATCCAAATCCATCTCCGTCTTGTAACATCTCAAGTAGTCTGAGATATCTCTCCCACCAAATAGATCGAACTTGTCGATCACCCTTCCAAGCGCTTTCTTCTCCAAAGCCTCCTTTTGTTGGTTCCCTTGCTCTTGTCGCATAAACAAAGTGAAGGCTTGAAACAATCGTGCAGTTGCTGCATCCAACTGCATCCTTGGTATACCCTCTGATCCGTCCATCCCGTTCATAGTCATGGCTCGTCCCATCCTCCCGTCCTCCCAGGATCCCAACCGTCTATAAATCCATCATCCCAGGTCCGCAGCATCCTCCCGAACAACAGTATCCATCTTCATCCTCGTTCATGATTGCTGGCCTCTTCTGCTCAGTTCTAACATACAAATATCTCCACCCCGGACCTTCACGTCGAGTTCACCACCGTATCGTGTCGGATATTGCGTGAAGGATGTCCAGGAAAACACGAGGTTCCTGGCTGTGGAGATGTTGTGTGCTGAAACAGAGACAAGACAGAGAAAAACAACCACGAAAACGAACGCTACGATATATACACTCCAAATGTATGTACACTGTCGATTCTTTCTTCTAAGAGCACAGAACTGAAAAACAGACCAGACCAGAGGTCAGGTTACAGACCAGAGCGGTCTGTAACCTGATTCAAAAGCTCCTGAAAACAACCCTTGAATCACAACCCTGACCCAAAACCACCGAAGCGTAGCTCAAAGCAAGAGAAACTTCTCTTTGCTAACAAACAGAGCCACAACAGTATCACACGATCCAAACCCAAGTCCAAACCACATCCATGTATAAGCTCTTAGCTAAAGCTAGCTACCACAGCTAGCTAGCTAGTTCTGGTTGGCTGTGTACAGCCAACCAGAACTCTAACGAACTCAAAAGAGCAAAACCCGTAGCGAAGAAACAGAAAAAGGCCTATCTGTGGACTTCCTCCTTTCGCTGGACGGACTTCAGATGTCGATAGGGTCTCCTCCACTGACTCCGTTAACCCAAGAAACCTTCAGATCCGACTCCCAACAGCCGAGATATCGCCGATTTTCGGTCGCAGGTGACCGAACCTCCAAAAACTCCTCCCTGCGGCTTATAACCGCACACCACGCACAAACGGATCGCCTAAACTGATATCCGTCTTCTCTGGTAGGTAGATCTTGCTACCCTGAACCCAACAAGACTCCAAACAAGTCGTTTGGAGTTCTCTTTGCAAAACCACTGGAGAAATTTGGTCGCAGGTTGCAAAAAACTGATGTAAATCGGCTCCCTGCGGTTCAAATTCGCTCACCACACCCAAACCAACAATCCAATTCACTTACAGTCTTCTCCTATGCGTACATGAGGACTCCCTGATCACGTAGGCTCCAAGAACGAAGAGCTTGGCTCACCGATCGCGAAGAACAGCCCAACCTCAGGTCGCAGGTGAACGAAAATCTGATGTAAGCGCTTTCCTGCGAGTCAATTTCACTCAGAACTTCCAAACCGTTCGATGAAACTTTGAATCGTCTTCAATTTCCTGAAGAACTCGTTGTTCTGATCTCGATGGATCCAAGGACAGCAAGTTTGGACTCCGGAACGGCCCGAACGGTCCAACTCTCCTTCACAGGTAACTGAAAACCTCAAATCTGCTTCTTGCGTCTAAATTTCTCCCAGAACACAACCCTCGATCCGTCTCTTCCGAAACCGTCTTAACCCACACGTAGCCTGCACAGATCTGAACCCAACGACGCCTTGCGCGTTTGCATTGGACTTCCAAATCTCCCGCACCGTCCGCTGACAGGTCGCAAGCGCAGACAAGCCCCTTAAGCAGCCCCCTTGTTACAGTCTATACGTACGAAGTTCAGTCTTGAATAATAAGAAGCAAGCCCCTTGCGTCTTTGATATAACGCCTGAAGTCTTAAATACCCAGTCAGCAAGTAACCAGGGGCATAGCTTGATTTTACCTTCTTTCGAATCGCATAACTTCTTCTTTGGATGTCCAAACGAAGTAAACAAGATGCCCATGGAATGCTGACAACGAGCTCTACCCATCTATGTGATGAAAGTGAAGATCTGAAGTTGCGCCAAAAGCTCATAAGCTGGAGCCTAGCTTGTTTTCTCCATCTTTCGAGTCTTGTAACTTCTCCACTAGGCGCCCAAACGAAGTAGACAAAGTGCCTATGGAAAGCTGACAATGAGCTCTACCCATCTATGCGATGAAAACAAAGATCCGAAATGGTGCCAAAAACCCGTAAGCTGGGGCCTAGCTTGTTTTCTCCATCTTTCGAGTCCTGTAACTTCTCCACTAGGCGTCCAAACGAAGTAGACAAAGTGCTTATGGAAAGCTGACAAGGAGCTCTACTCATCTATGCGATGGAAATGGAGATATGAAATTGTGTCAAAAACTCGTAAGCTAGGGCCTAGCTTGTCTTACCCATAAGTGTCTTTGGAGCGACAAAAGTCGAAATTTGATTTTCATGTAGGAGCCGGTCCACGACACGACAACGGCTACAACTATAAATGCGTTGATGACACCACCGGTAAATTCTGATGTATATGCTAGACACATTGAAGTTTCTTCTAGTCTTACGTTGCTAGATAGGACTGTTGAGAAGAGTATTGCTCCAGTTCTTTCTGAAATACTGAAGAGATGAGCTGAGACTATCCGTAAGATCACAGGGTGGGGTGATCTTGTTGACGATGTGTCTATCAAAGTATTCTTGGACGTGGATAGACACGTTCACTGGCAGGATGCTTCTGTGGAGGAGAAGAGACGGCGAGAAGCCTCTGAACTTGATACTAGAGTTCCAGAGGAGACTAGAGGTAGACGGAGAGTCAGAAGGAGGCGAGCAATCCCTCTAGAAGACGTCCCGTCTACTTCTGCAGCTCCTCCACCTGCACCAGCTGAGTAAACGTAACACAACTTTTACAATCATATCACAACCAGAAAGTTCCATCATTCCCAAGAAAACTCTCACCTCGACACCGTCTGAACAACTCTCACCGTCAAACCATCCGCCTCAAGATGATCTCGATATATAGTTCGATGATCAATCAGCGCTTGATCACACAAGACTTGAAACTCACCAAGGAACTCTGTATCTTGGTCCGTCAGCACTTCAGCTGGTGCTCCAAAACGACTCAACACTCGATCTAAGAACGCATATGTTGTTCCTTCACTCGTCTTGTCCGGTAATACCACTAACTCAATCTACTTGGAGAAGTGCTCCACCATCACCAACACATATCAATGGTGACGTACACTCAACGATAAAGATCTCATAAAATCCAAGCTCTTTTCCAACGGTAACCCAACCCCATAATCGATAAAGGGTGTAAATGTGGAGTATGAACGTTAAATGATGTTCATACTCGATCACAAACTACACATCGTGCTACAAACTTTTATACCTCAATGTACATACCACGCCACCAATACTATCCTTAGAGTAAGTTATGTGTACGCTTCACTCCAAAATGTCCCAACTCCTCATGAGCATGTCGTACTAACTGTGTCCTCTGGGATGAATGTGGTAAGGTAAGCTGGCATGTCTCTCAACTAGAGTACTTCAGATGACTAGGATTATTAGTGCACCATAATTATAAAGATTCAGTTATACTCATGCTCACTTCACACAACTCTCTGATCAGTATGGTCACATCGTTTTCCATAATAGCATTCTTGCAAACAAGTTCTAATCACGTTCTCAACATCACATCGCATAATACTCAAGGACTCTCAAGGTCTCTAATGCTCACTTTACTCATAGATAGGAAAAATTGAGAGTCCTTCCACCTTCTCAACTCCCTCTTATATACTCTACTACTTCTTATCGTGGTAACTTCACTAAGTTACGTTACCTCATGGTAAGTACGCAATCCAAAATAATGAAACTTCTAAAGGCTACTAAGAGTTAAGAATAGTACACACATTTCTTGTTCTACTTTACTAAAGTAAGAGATTTTCCTACTTTAGCTTTCTAAAGTGTTAACTTTTCATACTATCCAGCTTCGCACTTGTCACCTAGTGCCATAGTGAAACCTCTAATAGTTTCCTCAACTTAGTTATAACTATCTCAACTATTTATGTCTAGTTTTGATAACTCTAGATTTGGATCTTTGAACTAGAATAATCTATAAGATAGTCATACCTAACGAAATTTATATAAACAAACACACAAATAATGAGATACTTGTGGCGTGACATTTATCCCTAGACTTAATTTTCACTCCATCCTCGGAGTGAACGTTAATAAAATTTCTTCAGCTTGTCATGGTTCACTCGGTCGAAGAACGTACCGCTACTTTCTTGAAGATCATATGTGTCATTACTCCACACTTTGGAGATGATGAAAGATCCAAAATATCGTCGTAGGAATTTCTTTTGAACTCGCTTGTGTCGAATAACATCCCTTAACATCACCCACTCACCCCTTTGAAATGGCTGTAACTTCATTTTGTTCTTCAACAAGAACTTGTCATAGCTCTTCTTCTGTTGTAGATGAGTCATCTCAATTCGTTGAGCTACATCATCTCTGTTCTCCTCCAGCTCCAACAAGAGTTTTCTCTTTTCCTTCTCAGCTGTTGGGTCACCTTTTCTCTTCAATCCAGCTTGCAAGGTCTAGCTGTAAGACGTTCCGTATATACGTAAACGTTGAAGCAAGAATGTCAAGTGAGATGTTACTCTTGTGTTGGATCTTGTGCTTGGTGTCATCTCTTGTCACCATAAACTGTGGAATCTCTACATGCTCGAGTGAACTAAACCACTCCCGATGAGATGTCATGTGACTGGTGACGTCAGAGTCGATCACCCAGTCAGTCTGTGGCTCGAAAGCTGCATAACTCTAATGCGTTGTAATCAGCAACTGCTCAGAATAGACTTGCTCAGTGACTGCATAGCCTTGCTGGGAGTTGTTGTATTGCTGTATTTGATTGTTCTGTCGCTTGTAGCACTTATTCGCTTTGTGGCCTTGCTTCTTGCAGTAGTTACAGGAACTAGACGCACGTCTCTGGTTGTTGGAAGAACCAGACTGTTGCTGGTTCTACTAGTTCTGTTGATTCTGCTGCTACTGCGACTGCGACTGCTATCTGCGATCTCATCCACGTCCAGCACCTTTGCCACGACCTCTACCTCGAAATCCTCCAGAACTTGCAAAATAGATAAATTCTTGCTGATCCGTTGAAGTAGAACTCCCAATAGACGCACCTCTTCTCCTAACATCATAGGAACAAGTTCATCAAACCGCGGAAGGGGTTCTCTCGTCAAAATTGATGTTATGAACTATTTGTACTCTGCAAGCAGTCCCTGCAATGTGGTTTCGATCAAGACAGTGGATCAATCTCAACTTTCACAGAAGATAACTGATCTGCGAGTTGCTTGACATGGTTCACGTAGTCGTTGATGCACATCGATCTCTTCTTCACAGTGTTGAACTGCTGTAGTAATTGCAGCTTCTGCGCCTTTGTTCCTGATTAAAACAGATGCGCGAGTGCATCCCAAGCTTTCTTGGGCGTGTCGTAATCCTAGATGTGATCGATCATCGATGCTGAAATTGTCTACGCGATGTAGTGAATCGCTTGATATGATTGCTTCTTCCACTCCTTGAATTTCAGGTCAGAAATTGATACATCAAGCGCTTTCTCCTCCTTAATGATAAGATCCCATAGATCTTGTCCCTGTAAGAAAGTCATCATCTGGAACTTCCACACTTGGTAGTTGTTCTTGTCGAGCTTCTCTCCAGTGATCAAAGACACGGATTCTGCCATAGCTGTAATGTAGAAATTGCACTGTTCTGGACGCAAAAAATCTCACAGAACCTCCATGAAACTCATCCGCTCACACCTCACGATCAAGAGATGTCACAAGTCACAACAAAGCAACTCCGCAAACTCCTCCTGCAACGAGAATGAAGAAATAAGCAATCTGGAACAAGAGGTCGTATCTCTAAACACTTGTCCGATCTCTCTTGTGAAAATTTCAGAAGAGCACACTGCTTCGCGCACTCCAATCTAAGATTCGAGTCTCGTTGTTTCACATTGTGGGAGGAGTCAAGATGCATCTCCAGAGAACCTAGAGAATATAACCAAGGAGACGATCCTCAAAGAACCCGACCAAGAAAGAGTCCATAGGGATAAGAGACTAGTCAGCGAGAGAGAGTATTCAGAGAGTGTGGGAGTCTAAGAGAAGGTCACTCAAGGAGTTCAGTATTTTGTGAGAGTTACTCTTACTCTGGAGATAGTAAGCGAAGGGATATTAAAGGAGTGAGTCGTCGAGAGAGATAGAAGAATTATAGTCCAAGTTAAAGAAAGTCATGTTCCGGTTAGTCGGGACACCTCTTTCATGAACAATGGCAATAATCTCAAGGTGAGTTCTCTGTATCTGATAGGCTAACCGATGACAATCTTGCATGCTTTGATGTCGGCTCTTGGTCTTGTTGTCAGATGAAGAATTTGGAAGAATATCTAGCACATCTTTTCCTAGCCGATAAGTTAATCTTCATTTGGGATCAAGAGAAAATCCTTGATTCTAAACGAAGTTGGAGAAAGATGGCAAGAATGTTCCTTTTTAACAATCAGGGATGTTGACTTTACTCTGTTTATTTTTCTATAAGTTGATCCGAACGACCATAGAATTATGCTGGATTCATCACAATCTATTTCTTATGTGGTAACCTAAGACATTAGACATTGCACGTAGTGGATTAAAGGATACACTTAATATATGATTCATATGTCATGTCACTCTATCATTTATATATCATGTATGATGTTTCATATATCTTATATGTTATTAAGAAAGACATTTTGTTTTTCAATAATATTTGATATCTTTGTTCTGTATTTTTTAATTTCATTATTTGATTCAAAATTTTATGATCTAATTAATTGACTTGAAATTTTAAATAATATTAATCATTAATGTTAATATTTTTTATTAATATATTCAGTTATTATATGAGAGAAAATTTAGAACCAAAGAATGAAATTACATCCAAAACAAGCTCATGTTGCAACCACAAAATTTACAAGTGAGACACAAGATCATACTCATTTTCTTATGGTGAGTTTGATGTTCTTCTAATTTTTTTTTCTTATGAAACCTCTCAATTCCGTGTGGGAGACATATCCAATTTATGATGCTAAAAATAGACTATTAGTGGATGGTTCTCCATACAAAGCCACTCCAAACCCTCTGTTTACTAGTATATTTGTTGGACATTACGATTGGATCAAGAAAGATAAACATCTTCTTGATGTTCTTCTTTCATATTTAGATGCACTATCTCGGGCTTTTGATGCCAGTGAATACATCAAAGATAATCATCTTAAACATTCATCTTTGCCTTGGACGTTCCGTCCACATAGTGAGGTTTGTCTGGACAGTTATATCAGTTTATCTTGTTATCAACTAAGTCTTTTGTCCCAGAGCTATTGAAAAAAAGATCATTAAGAGGAGAAAAGAATCTTTGTTCAAATTCCTGAGGTCGATACAATAGAATCAGATGAAATCATAGGATGGCCCCGTCTTTTCGGCTTACCATGGTCTGCCAAGTTAGAAGATACGTTTAGAACTGAAAATTTAGATAACACAAGCAAGAAGAAAGAATTAAATTCTAATATTAGTTTAGATCAGCAATTTCTGCTTGGTGTAATTCGACTTCATCCTTGTGATGAAAGTTGAGAAATAAAATCATACATTTCTATTTTCTGCAATTAGATATTCTGGTACTTTTTCTAACTTCATGATGCATCTGAAAGATTCTGTATTTAGGGTGATCAAATTAGTAACCAAATAGAAGTGTCACATTAGGTAATTTTCAAACAAATTAGTACGTTTGGTCGTCATATTTTTATCATTTAGATGACTATTTTGGAATTATGGTGTGTAATAAATTAACTAGTTGTATACAAGAATTTATAATAATATTGGTTAAATGCAAATAGAGTTTCTGCTATCTTTTCTATCTTCAAGATGCATCCCATAGTAAGAATTATATTTAGAATGATGACATTAAATTCTTATGGTAATTGATCTTGTTTTACTTGCTCAGTAAAGATGTATATTATTATTATTCATGAATATAATTTTTTGTTATTGTTTATGAATAATATATGAATATATTATTGATATATATCATATCTGTATCATTACATTAGTGTATTCAGTGAGACAATTATTCATTTTTAAGATAAGATTAGTGTTATTTATGATAAGTCGAATTATTGACAATGACCCCTTATAAATCTCAAAATTGAAGTGGTACATTTCAAAAACGTAAATAGTACTTTTAGTGAACATTTTTATAAGTCTCATTTGATAAATATCTCAAATAAAGCGTGTGATGAATAGACTGATATAGTTTAATCTAGATTACATATAATAATTATTTTATCTAATAAATATATTTCATTGTGCTAGGTTAACTGTTAAGTATCTTAAATAGTAGCATTTAAACTTTAATTATGAAATATTTGTAGGGTTCAAAAGTTCTATTCAACTTACAACATGTATAATCAAACGAATATAACGGCATATTCATAATAAAAACAAAATTTTGTAAAATCAAGGTACTGATGAGTTGGTTGTCCGGCCCGGGATCCTGATTATGGTGAGATCCTTATCTATCTTGCGGTTGTTGAATAAATCGTGTTAGGGTTTAGGTTCTGGCGTAGGGTTTAGACTTAGTGTTTAGGGTTTAAACCCTTAACCGAAGACTCTGGCTTAGAATATTAAAACCACAATAGAGAAGATGCAATTCGAGAGGTACTACTGTACTACGTAACCATTCCACTTTCAGTTTAGGGTTTAGGGTTCATGTACTAGATTAAATAGCTTAAAGTGTATTGCAAGTTGCCAACAGTGAAGTCAAGGTACGAAACTGGGAGAATGATTAGAAACCCAACCACGTGAGTTCAGCAAAGTCAGGACCCAACTGAATTCAAAACCAGTCCAAACAAGGCCCAACGGTCCGCAGTCCAACAGTCATCGATTATGACCGGTAGTAGCTGTAAAATAGAGGCAAAGGTGACTTCGGAACACACATAAAGTGACAAATGTGGATCCAAAAGCGCTTGATCACGAGCACATTACAGTCCTGTCCTGCGCCTGACACCACTCATGTACCTACTGTACTATCCTTGTACTCTCTGACTCGGTACGCGATCATGCAAGCGACGAGCCTATTCTAAAACTCAAGCTCTGGTCACGTAACCCGACAGGTAAATCAAAAAGCTTGAATCCCGGGAAGAGATTCTTTGTCGATCTTCCTTATGAACGCCAAGGTGATGCACGAGGTTTCAAGCAATAACCTGTAGAAAGATGTGGCGACTTTAGGGTAATACATATACAAGTCCGGAATATACCAAAAGACTGCTGGAAACGGAGTATTGACCGCGGGATTTACTGACGCATGGGTCTGAAATTTGCTGCAAGTCAGTTCACATTCTTCTTTTCCTTCCTTTTCTCTCCAGCTGGATGCTACGAACAAGAAAGTCACGCTCTTCTAGACTGCTATTTTCTACTGTAGAATTAGTAACGAAGATTCCGTCTGAACTGGGAAGCACGTAAAAACGGGACTGTAATGTCAGCTGGCCTTGTTTTAGTTCAGACGTAATTTTGGTTGATTCTGATCTGCGATTGATCTGAAGACTGCACCGGATGAGCTCTACAAATTAGGATCCGGAGATAGATCTGGTCCATTTCCGGCGTTGGGATCTGCCCATCCAAGAGCATGATCTGATCAATCGAAGGCGTAGCTTAGCGTAACATGGCTTCTCTGGCTAGGCGGGGTGCCAGCGTTTCAAACATAGTCTAGTGCGAAGTAGTAGAGTAAGTTTCTCGCCGCCTGTTGATGGCGAATTGGCGACGGCGCTCTGGCTGTGCATGCGTCTGGCGTAAGGTCTTCTGATCGAGAAGTCGTGGAAGGCGACACTTCTGTGAACGTGAGACCTACCTTGTAATGTGCTTCTTCTGGATGGTTTGAAGACTTCTCGGAGTCTGTATTCGTGCTCTTAAAATACACTATTTGGCGGTCTTGAGGGGTTCGAAGTCAGTTAGCATGTTAGCAGTTAGCAGTTAGCAAGACTTGGATTCTTTTGGATGAACCATCTTCCATCTGGTCACGATTCAAATCTCGGATGCAAGTCCATCCCGATGTATACTTGGTTTGCAAACTAACGAAGGGGAGGCTATATAGATAAAAAGTTGGGGCGAATTTGTCTAGAAGATGGTATCGTGCTTAAACTGATCTCTCCCGAGCAGGTATGGATCGGACAGCCGCAGCTGCATACGGAAACCGAAATTGGGTTCCTTCCGCAAACAAATAATGGAAGCACGTTATCCAGTTCCTGTACAGGTGGTTGCGGCGTTGCACCAACTTTTCGGTTGAACCAGTACTACTCACCAGCATCTCCACGAGTTCATCTTTGAATATGAGCTCGTAGGAAACACTACTATTGAGACTCTAGAAGTCAGAAGAACAGACTTCTGGAGTCTATCGCGTTGGACAAGCTGCATGGATGCGGAAGCCCAGAATACTAGGCAATGTAGATTGGATTGCACATTATGCAGTTCGTGTGACGTTGCGTCAACCTTCAGTCAAACAGACTCAAACTCATCATCATTGACAACTGCAAACTTCATGACCTCTCAAGAAAATTCAACTGCTTCTTTGGAGGTTGCTCGCAGTTGGAGTAAGGAACTTCGAGCAGACCTCTAGTGACTTTCGGACTTTTGGAACTGATTAAACAGACCTGGAGTCGATCAGCGTAGGTGGTCAGGAGCTTATCAGCCTGTGAAATGGTCCTAAACTGCAAAATAAGTTCGCAGCCATTGTCTTTTAGTAAGTCAATTATCGGACGAGTCCCCTTAGGCTAGCAGAATCTGGATCCATAGACTCCATACAGAAACAAGTAAAGTGGCCACTCATAATCAGAGTCCGATGGAGCCAAGCAAGGTCTACTTTCTGGTCAATACATATTTTTAAGCCGTATGCATTCGTGTTCTCAACTGCTTTCAGCCTAATCCATAACATTTTGTTCCCAGTAGATGAACTGTAAGAGTTGGAGACCTAAATAGCGTATCAGATCGCAGAAACTGGCCGGTCAGAACTGGTTATAGACGAGAGTCTGAGATCAGGTCAGCCGCTTAATCCCCACTTAGATCCGTACTGCCTGATCATGAGAAGATATTCATTTCAGAATCTATCCTGTACATGTGACGAAGACTGTAACTCCCACCACATCGTTCATCCGTGAACCTGAATTCGAAAGAGCAGCACATGACCAGGAATTTGAAAGGCTTCTCCATTCTACATGATCCGGAAATAGTCCTTGCCTGGAAACTAACGTTCTGTAAGAGACGAATATTCATGACACGGTGATACTCATGATCATGGGGCCGAAACTGAAAAATTCGAAACGGAGACCGGCCCCGAAGTGCACATAGACTGTCAGACTCGAGCCCCCCCTTTTCTCTCGTCGGCATGATCCTAGTCTGCGCGAAGTTTGTCCGCAGCCTCAAGACTGACATTGACTTGCGTACTACGTACATTGTGTGCACCACTCGTCAGCCCGGCTGGTTGTACCAAGCACGCAAACTAGTGCTGTGCAAAAATTCTGGTACCAGGATTCCGGTCCTTCTCGCTCTCTAACAGCTGTTCCTTCTCTCGGCGCTAAATTGGCTTCACTGACTGTGGCGCTTGTCAGTGACATCGATTTCGGGCTCTTGGTACTCGTGCTAGTAGCTAAACTGGAACGGCCATTAATTGCAGGAACGAGACCAAATTTAGCTCTTAGGGCGTACAAAAGGAGGATCAACAGCAAGCAGCGCGCGCGCGCGAAAACGGCGGGGTCCTTCTTTCTCGGTCCACAATTTACAGCCCGGTTAGAATGCTGATGCAAACCCCATCGGTTGGTCGACGAAGACCTTGAAAATTCATCGCTTCTAAGTTTCGCTAATGGACGAGTCTGAGTGAATACGTTTATTCCCCTTCCCTAAGAATTCGAAATTCTCTACAGCCGACAGCCGCGCCGTTGACTCCCTGAGCGTTGTTCACGATCCGTCTTCGCAAACGATCCTCTCGCCTGGTTGAAAAGGACGAAACGGGTCCGACTGGAGAGCAGATCTAGAGGACGACCTTGACCTCTTCTTTCCCCCACTCGTCCCCTGATCAGTTTGAGTCTCACAGGCGCGTTCAGGCAATTTCAGGGTACCGTGGACTTGAGATCCCCGTTCCCTCGACTACGCACCGTCGTGGCCTTCCAGACGCCTTCTAAGAGCACAAGGTCGGTCTGCCATGCCATGCCAGGCTACAGCCCAGTCGACTGAGAGTCTGAGACTCCGGTCAGAATGGGCCTTGAGAAAGAACATTCTCTAGTATACTCTTACCCGCGCCGTGTCACTGGGCCCCGACTACTACGGGTGTGAAGTTGAGCAGACACGATTTCGGAGTATGTGACGGTGTGACCAAAAGTAGAGACAGACAGACGACCGTGGGAGAAAAGTTCCAGACTGGTCTCCCCGGAGCATCCAACTGGATATATAATACATTTTAATTACCATTTTTCTCTCTCACCGAGAGCTGTGCGGACTTTGTCGGTATTTTGGGCCTGTGACTTATTACTAACCTTTTTACTGGAAATGTGCTCTTACTAAGATTACTTATCGCTCACTTTACCGGGAGAACCGGAAGAAGAGGTCAGCTTAAGCATGCACGAAGCGTCATGGCGATGGGAGCCTCGTTAAGTCAAAAGTCTGAGGGTATGCAGTAAGTAGTGCCAAGTCGGTGGCCTGGTTTTTGCCTCTCCTCCTGCGCTCTCTCCTCCATGTCAGAGCCCTAGGAATGGCCGTTGTTAGGCGAGGACCGGAAGTGAACTGGACCAATTGGCTATGGGTCTCACCCTCGATGTTATTTTTATCCGAATTCTCATGCGTATTCCGTCCAAAGCCCGAAATGAATGTTCTTACATTACACAGTGTGCGCGGCGTGGGATACTAATCAACTTACCGTGTCTTCATGAGTAGGAGTCAAACGAGTGACACGAGCTGTCATACGCAATCTTTCCACTGTAGTACTACTAGTGCTAGAAGTCGGAACAGACTCCAAGGATGAGATAGGACCTCTGGAGTCACTCACTCGCCTGCCATTGCCGATTGACCTCAACTACTAAATTGCAACTCTGTGAGCCCCCGGGAGGTCTGACTAGGAATAAAGTCCATTCCATATCTCGAAATCTAAGTCCGATGCCATAAGCTCCGAGCCGACCTTTCATGGCAGAGTTGCCTTCATAATCTCTTCCACTCCGATTTCGAGCTCCATCTGAAATAAAACTTTTTTAAGTACAGCAGCACGCTTAGCAGACGATGTCTTGCTGCTGAGAGAGTTTCGTGTCTGAGAGAGCCCATTTTGTACATAGATTCGGTCACTGCCAAGAACTAGCGATAGCTCTCGATCAGGGGGGGAGTTCGTGGGTTTTACTTCGACGTTTCCGTTGGTGACACGTAGAGTTTGTCATCGATGCTCCTACGTATGGCTAGCTCGATCGTCTGCGGCGAATGGGGAAGTTTTGTACAGGTGGTGTCTCGGCTGTTTCATGCCTTGGAGTGCTCGAGCTCAGGTGGAGAATTATGTTTGCTGCAGGACATCGAATTTTCAGGCTAGGGAAGGGCAAAGTGGTAGGGTAGGATTAAATCGTTCAGTATGGCGTCGACGTCGTCCTCTCGCGCTAGGCTCGGCAAAGCCTCATCATCGTCCGCCTCTATGGCAAGCTCCTCGTCCTCCTCCTTCTCGGGAGGAGCTCTTTCTCACGACGGTTCAGTAGGATGTGGGAACACACTGTCTTCTTCCATGGATTACATTGCAGCGAACGATCATAAATTTAGGAGCATGGAGGACGTCCTTCCTAACGCTCTGCTGGGGGAGATTTTCTCCCACCTGGTCGATGCTAGAGACTTGTCCCGCGCCGCTCTCGTGAATTCGTCGTTCAGAAAACAGTGCAGGTACACCAAGAACGTGCGTTTCAGTTGCCAACTCAAGAATGTATTCAAGACATCCGCTGCTCGGGAAGGGGAGGTCGCGGCGCCAGTCACACCGTTCAAGCAAACCGTGATCAGCATGATCAAGAACTTCGAGTGCGTGAATACTCTTCGACTGGAGATCGAGGAGGATGTACAAGCGAAGAGATTTAAGGAAGATGAGGTCGACAAGACTAGTCTCTGGCTTAGTGAGGCATCGTTCGTCAGGTGTTGGCTGCCACCCGTGAGCGAAACGCTGACCATTCTCACTCTCATCGACTACGGGCACCAAGCCATATACCACCCCTCGCCTCTGCTCCCCCTCCTCTCCCAGCATTGCAAGCAGCTACAGAAGCTAGAGTTGCGCAACATGTTCCTGGACTCGAAAGGCTGCAGCAAGATGCCACGCGTTACGCGTCTCGATCTCAAGTGCGTTAAGTTGATGGAAAATGGCTTGCAAGATATTAGCGAGATGATGCCCATGCTGAAACGTATCGTTCTCGAATCGGTGGTCGGCCTGAGAGAGGCGAGGCTCAAGTCGGATCACGTGAGGGTCTTGTGTCTGTCGTGCATAACGAGGGTCAATGCTGTTAAATTGGAGTCGTCCTCGCTCAAGATCTTGCAGTTGAAGATGCAGTGTCCAGATGAAATCAGGGTCAGAGCTCCTAGCCTGGAAACTCTCACCATCAGGATGACAAGACGGCCCGATTCTATCATCGAATTCGAAGCCGTAAGGAAACTGAAAGAGCTTCTCATGGGCACGAATGAGATGTCGATTCTACAGAAGCTGAGCTCTCAAAATAGGTTCCTGGAGAAGGTGTATCTGGATATTCCTTGCATGCTTTACGAGCAGGGCTCCTGGAGGGGAGTGAGGAACGATTATTTGCCGCCATCTTCTTCCGTTTGGGAGAGTATCAAAACTTGCTGTAGAGGGGTGCATAGTTTGAGCGCAGGGCCTGGTTTCTGGTACTGCCTGGAGCAGGGCATAAGTAGTAGAGTGGCTCAGATCCAACGCCGAATTGGAGAGGATGCGTCTGCGATGGTTGGGCAAACCTATCTAGACCAAGTATGCGTCGCAGCGGGAGCAGAAGTAGTTCAGCAATGGCCTTCCATGAAACGACTAATTATCCACTTGGTAATCCAGGACGTGGAGTTGAGTTTTGGCTTACTGTCTACTTTGCTCAAAGCCATGCCTTCTCTAGAAATCCTGGAGGTGTATGTGCACAACGACAGTAAAGTTCAGGCCCAAGATTTTAGCCGTACTCTGAACCAGCTTTTTCCACACCTCAAACTCTCATGTGACAGTTGGTCGAAACAATTAAAATTCGACTGTTTTACCTCACCTGAAACCTACATGTGACAAAGGCTTGTTGGAAGGAAGGTCGAAAGCTCGACTGTTTTGACGTGTAAATATGCCGAGCCATTGTCAAACAGTGAGTGTTAACCAAGTTTCAATGTGGAGAGAAAAAGGTCACAGTCCATCGTTGATCCTCCACTTATTTCAGGGTGAAAAGTGAACGGACCATGAACTGTTAGGATGTTAGTTGTCAAGTCAACAGGTCGTTCGCAGGTTGAAAAGGAGCTGCTGAGTAGATCAACAACAACAACAAAAGGAGGGTTTGACCAAAGACTCCTGGAAGGGGAGGGATTTCACACCATGACACTACAAGGAACTGCACTGTCCATACGGTTTCATACACGATCATGATGAGAAAGAAATAAGTTCCACAAGCTGAGTTCTAGATCTCAGTGAAATCAGTGCTAGCGTTGCTAACTTCTGTGCAAAATACTTCAAATACCATGCACTGCAGCACAAAGACAGGTCCACGGTGGTTGCTCCATAATGCGGAGTTTCCTCTTTCTAACATCATCAGATCTTTTTCGTCAGTTTTAGCATAAGGTTCACTAGTTTTCTAAGCTGACCTACCATCAAGATTCTGTCTCCACTTGATCAAGCAGACAAGTTGCATATATTTCACTGCACTTTGCTCGCACCCTTTTTCATCTCCTAAAGTTTGTGAGGCATGAGACCCTAGGTGCACGGTGATGCTAGACTTTGCTCCATTTCATTTCTCAGCTTTGAGGTGAGACTTGTGCTCTAATGACTCACTCACTACTCATCTTTTACCGCTGTGCATTAGATTAGATCAGCTCACAGACGGATTGTCGAGAGGGGTAAGGGTACAAAACCCGGAAAGTCGGGAGTGCTTTTTCACCTCCTTCCTGAATAAAGTTAGAAGTATTTTGTTCTTGGTTCCAACTGAAACTGTCTTGTACATTTATAGTATCTTAGGGTAAACGTTCATCATTCTTCATCTTGGAGTATGGGATCAGTTATACCAGTTTTGAAACGGAAGTTCATGGGATCTGACCCGTAAAAAAACCCACGGACTGAAGATATCTATTGTTGTGAGATTTAGATAGTACTCATCATACACGGCTGCAACAAATATGCTTTCCTCTTTGTATCAATCATTGAAGGGAAATGTGCACAGGTCTAGCTAGTATATGCAAAGTAGCTTGTTTAAACTGTCTGCGTTGATGAGCCTACCGTAGCAGCAACGATAACCAACCTATCGATCGAAACCCTAAAATGTCCTGGGTGAGGTCTTGACTTTGAGCACCATGATTTCAGTCTCTATCTTCATTAGATGAGAGGGAATGATAATAAGTAAAAAAGAAACAATTTAATATCCAATTGTGAACTTGTTATTTATAGCCTTAATGTCAACTTCAAGCAGTGATTAGCACTGTACGTGTGTTGGAAAAGACCTATAGCTTGTTAGGTAGTTTTTACATGAAACTTGACCCAAAACTCACCACGACAAACACCTGACTGGAGCATGAACCATCTATGATATGTTAAAAAGTAAAAATGAAATCTATATTAGTCTATTCACGAAACTGAGACTTTAAATAGTCTCAGAATTTTACTCCAAATATTTGAAATGTTAGCACGAAATGTACCACTTTTGTTCTACCTTTTAAAGAGGTATTATAAATAAGAGTATTATCTCTATTTTATAAACAGTTAATGATTTGTATTAATATATAATATAAGGTATATTTAATTCAACTTTTTATCCTTTTTGAAAAAAGAAATGTTTATCTTGTATATATTAACAATAACTCAACAATATATAGATATATATATATTACTATTGATTTATAGACTAAGAATATAATTAAAATCATTATCTAACTACTAAATAAGCATCTTTATCGAGAAAATGAAACAAAATCATTTATCACATATGTGATCGCTCCAATTTCATAACTTTGGTATGCGTAGAGAAGTTAACAAAGGAAACTCAAAACAGTACATACATTTCACCAAGAAACAGCCGCTCATAACAACCAGTTCACGGGTTCTCCTCCTAATTTTCACACACCTATCTAGAATTTGCAAGTTAGTGAAATTTATATTTTTTAAATTTTGAATATGTTTTTCTCTTTCTTAGATTATCAAAATCTGTTTTAGCTGTTATTCAGCCATCCGATGTATACGACCATAATAAAAAATGCATAACATGAATACAATTCACTAAAACATTATATATTTTGACCACATGATGCATACAATATGATGTGACCACTATCAAATGTAGACAAACTTTATAAAAATAAAGAAAGTCTACAAGACTGCACTACGCTATCGAATCCGGCACTATACTAGATTGCATAGCAGCTGTGGAATCCACCTGACTATGGCCTTGAGTATCATTCTTTTTCATCAACTCCACTGTCTGTTTGCTCTTGAACATGTCTCTCTACCAGCACGGTCTCTCTTAACAGAACAAACCGCCTCTAATTTTTTTGCAAACGTCAGAAGAGTAACTACGACAGAGTTATCGAGAGGATTGGAAGACACTTCAACGCTGAGCTTTCTTCCTTACTTGGTCCCGCATCTGCATCTGCATCATGTATTGAAGGACTTTGTTCTCAACTGCGGCATAATTTTGATTGGTTTGGAGAGCACAGACCAGAGTAGTCCTAGAGCCGCAACAGAGATCCATAATCTAGTGGCTTGGGCGTGAGTAGCTGTTGATCAACTGAACTATCACTTTTTGTGACTTCGGGTAGATGTTTGCTGGCTTGCCATCCGATAACATGATCTTGTACGTCACCTCTAGAGCTACGATCCCTGACGAAGGAGGGCTGAACACAAAATGTATACGTAAGTCTGTGAGAAAGTAAGACTAATCTCAATATGACATCCATGGAATGCATGGACAACAAAAATATTATAAGCAAAGGAGGAAGCAATCGCACGATGAGTATCCATGAAGTCCATGGAGTGCATGGACTCAAATGCAGAACGACACTAGATATAAAGAAGATACAGAAAATACAATGCTTATTTGCGAAAAGCTGATGTGCCAAAATGACGCATGGACATCTCTCCGTCATGAGATCAAAAACCAACGGTATAGTATTCATGGTTCATGGTCGACCTAGGGCCTCCAGCATTCTTAGAGTTGGACCTCATCCAAACACCCGCACTAACACTGCAGTTGACATCTTTGCGAGCATTTGCCGCCAAGTTGCCTGTTGCAGACTGTAGAATATAACGAATGTCCAATAGTCCAAAGTACTAACGAGACTGAAATTAGTGACCATCATCGAGATATCATCTTGGAAAAACGGGACTGTGTGGTTGTGCAAACACTCTTTGAAGTTCAACCGCGATGGCTAACATGTACAACCGTTGAGGAACCACCATTGTAATGTGCTTCACGTCGGTCTTGAAGACCTACCACTTGAAACTCTCTTCAGAACCTTCTAAACCCTAAACTCTCGCCTCCTAGTTGCAAAAATGTGTACCGCATAGAGATCCACTCTTTCTCTTCTCGAAAGTCTCATGGTACTTTTTGGCTTGTCTTGTGAAGTCAACGACCTCGTGAGGTAATATTTCCAAAAGAGTTTTGGACTCTGCACTGTGACGTTTAGGTTGCATAACACTTGTCTCGTTGGAGCACATACCTTTCGTCAAGGTAGCTTATTTGACTTCTTTTTCTGCAAGATTCAGTTTTACGGTGTCGCAATACTTGGCAGCTACATGCTACACTTCTACTCCAACACTTGAGTTTAGTAGTTCTAGAAGTTAGCTAAATATTACTTCTAGTCCTTTAAGCATATGTTTGACACCTTTGCATATGGTGTTAACACTATTATGTTATATATTTTGAGTCCTAATAGAGTGATAGTATGTTATTTATCTTGTTCAAACACTCGTCCGTTTGTGAAGTGATTTCATATTTATTTATGTTGTTCAAAGTACATAACTTTAAGTTTACCATGTGGATAGAGTTTAAGCTCATAGGTTGTGCTTACATGTCGCCTATGCATGCTTTCTAGATTGTTTAAGTTATCTTTTAGAGTTACATGTCATTTTACATGTCATTTTACATGTCTTTGTAAATAGTTTAAGATTTATGATGGCACATTAGAGGCTTGACATGTAACCTATGTGTGAAATTAAGTTGCCATGTGGATTGGGAGCACAAAAGGACTGGGAAGTGAAGCTATGAACTCCCATTGGATCATTTTTGTCCTTTGTGAAATCCTAAACTTTGAAGAAGGGGTCTTAGGGACAGTTTGAGTTTTTGGTAAGAGCATTCAAATATCTGAGAGCATAGACTGAGAGAGCTCAACGTGTAAGTGACTGTCAGTGAACATTTTGATCGATTTGGAACAATAAAGAGGGAGTTATGCCAATTTGAAGTTCGGATTGGGTCAGAACTGCATCACAATTATTGATTTTGGAGCTTTTGGTGTCAATTGCAGCAGAATAGAGATAATCACTTCAAACCTTCGTGGTTGCGTTCACTGTCATCAGGGCTATGATTGCCAAAAAATTTTTATGTAATTTGAATGAGTGAATAGATTAGGGCGATCGCTGAAGCAGAGGGGGTCTTAAAAGCTCTCAATCTAGAGCAACAACTTCTAAGCTCGAGATATGGAGAGCCGTGTACAACCAGCAAGTCAAATTTCGCAGGGTTGTTAAGCATGTTGTAGAATAGAAATCCTGTAAGAATGAATGAAAGTTATCAAGCCAATTTTCTGTTCTAGGTCGAAGTAGCCATGTGATTGCCAGAAATTGTCATAATTTCTTTAATCAAAACGTTTTTACCCATACCTTCGTGCTTAGATTTGATCTCACGCTGAAATTTTGTATATGTGTTCAATAAGGTCTCCTTTACATGTAGGGGAAGTTCCGAAGTCTAAACCCTCATATGTTTCTTATTCTTGAGTGTTAAAGTTCATCGTCTGATCTAATTACTACTTGATAGACCTGATTTTCGCTTTCTAAACATATTAGAGGACCCAACAGACCTGTGTAAGTGCTTATAGTGCCAAGTTATAACTTGAAGCTTACCTCTTGAGTAAACAACCACAGCCAGAAGCCCAGCGCTTTCCTAAGTAGATGTATCACACTCTGACAACGGTTAGAATGGAATAACATTTAAGAAAATCAATCTGCAAAATGACATTAATCGACACTAAATTTTCTCACATCTGTCTTGTATGCAGCCAGAAGGTTACGCTTCAACGTGAGGTCATAGAGGTCAACTTCCAAACTTTTTGAAGAAATTCTCGTCCGGGTTTTGGAGCAAAAAAACTCCACGGCTACTCTATTCGTAAGCCACGAATACCATAAAGCCCTTCATGTCAAGATCTTGCCCTCTTTTTAGACTCCACATTTGGTAAGTTGCATTGTCGTGCGTATACACATTGCTACAAAACATACATCGCTGTCAGAGGTACTATAGTAATAACGATATGTACTCACTCCACCATGCCAACCGACACTACACAAACACTAAAGTCGAACCAAGTCCACTCTATGCATCAAAGAATCCAGATTGCGCTCACCAAGACTATCCACCACAGCCAGGAGCTTGAAGGCTCAACTCGAAGAACTGAGGCCTACACTACTACCTGCGAAGTTGTAACACACTAGAAAATCAAAAGATGCTCGAAAGTAGTAATTTAAGGATCGGACCCACAGAGATGCAAGTAAAGATCATCCAAAAGTAGTAAACATGTGACAAAGGTGATTCTTCATGGACAGAAATCAATCCTGGTAGAGATTAAACTCAGGTCTATCCAACAAGACAGAGTTGATATTCTTGACAAATAACATAACATGTACTAAACAGGTCAGGGACCTCAAGAAAAAGATAAACAACAGAAATACAGAGCCACGGTTGGAAATGTCACAACAAAGAAGTACTGCTGAAGTGCTACTAGGTAACCTCTAACACCATAAACACTAAGTATCTTCATGCTAAATTATCTTTACTACTACTATTCTCGGAAAACTCTGACGAAGAAGACTCTTCTACTACCTGAGTATGAAGTTTAACTTCTCCCAAATGTTCTCACCAAAAGATCAACTTCGTCGAAGTCTGACTTCGTCATAAAACTCCTTCGTAGCAAACTAACTTCGTAGATGTTGGTCTATTCTCAGGCTTCGTCACAAACTTCTTACTCTGATTTCAATTGTAAACATGAGAGACCTTCGTCATCCAGACTAACTTCTACCCCAACAAACTACGAGACTTCATAGGTAAATTCCCGAAGTTGACAAACACACAATGGCTCCGTAAACTCAGAAAATAGAAAATCCAAATAACAAACACATAGAGGTACTGAACACGAACAACACAACACTTATATATTATTTTCGTCCGAAGATGGCGGATCTCATTTCCTACAAAAAAAAGATTACATCTAGATCGTATGATCACGTCCCCACACTTGACGTAACCGAAGTTTGTACTCTATCTAACTGTAAAGTCTGTCCTATACTCCATAATGATAACTTAACCGTATCTTTAAGCTCCTTCGAATCTCGTACTATCCTCTCAGCTATACTAACTATCTTACTCTTAGCCGAAGAATCTGGTGCAATCGTCAACTCTGCCCGAATTCGATGAGGAAGCTCCTTTTCTGTTGAGTCGAGCTCGCTAGCGAAGTACGTAGTCGCTACCTCATCCACCTTGATCCGAAGCTCTTCAGCCTTCCCATCTGTAGTCATCTTCGCCTCTTGAGCTTTCGCTAGCTCCTCATCTCTTGTGGCCAACTGCTCCAGCAAAGCATCCCTCTCTGACTTCATGTCATGAAAACGCTAAGTCATCAGGTTGAGCTTAGCCTGCCAATCTTGCATCTCTTTTGAAGCCATTGTTTGCTCTTCGGACTTCGTCTGTTGTAGAGCATCGCGCTCCATCATCATCTTCTTCAAGTTTTTCTCGGAGAGCTCCAACTTCGTTATCAATCTGTCCTTCTTCGCGAGCCAACCCTTCGTCCAAAGTGCACTGCACTGAGAAGGTCAGTTAGAGACAAGGGTACCTTCGTCTTGTTCTCGTAAACATGACGTTGCATGTCTAATTGCACTAGGATTGGTAACGCGATACCACTGAGAAATTCCAAGGTCTTCTCAAACATTCGTAACTCCTTCCCGATACTCGGATCTCGCTGTGCCGAAGTCGTGGCTTCATTCTGTTGTGACGAAGTCCGAGGAACTTCTCGAGGATCTTCCCCTTGTATCTCAGTCGCTCTGAATGTATTCTCTTGAAAACAAACTCCTCTTGATCCATGTTAGCTTGACTTCTTCGTGGAGTTGATTCTCCAACAATCTCGACTGAGGACGACTTCGTGGGTGTCTGAACCTCCTTGGCTCCTTCGTCCCAAGTCTCTATCGTCGTTCTCCTCGTCTTCTTCTTCTTCCTCAAAGTTACGCCACCTGACATTCCTTCATCCACTATCTTCCTCTTCGTCCTGGTACAAGGTCCCGCCGAAGTTACAGGAGTTATCATCTCCTCTCGTTGAGGAGTCGCTTCCATCAACAATTCGTCTTCGGACAGCGCTCTTCACCCGAACTTATCCTCTTCTTCCGACAACAGCAATCTCATCCCCCGATAGAAGACTACTGCGAATGATGCGAAATACATAGCTCCACCATCTTCAAAAGTACTATACATCTTTTGTACATGATCATGAAAGATCTTCGTCCAATATGCCTTCTTCCTTGCAAAGATCTGCTCGATGAAGTGTATTTGTCAATTCGTCAAGTACGAAGTCCGAGACGGCTTGAAGATCGTGTTCAAGACAATGGTGACATCTCTTCGGAACGGTTCGATGTAACTATGCACCTTGAAGCTATTCGACCCTACCAGCATCGCAGAGAACAGTTCGTTGTACTTCGCCATCTCCTCCGAAGACGATTTGCAGGTGCTGTCGTAAAGAAGATCCCTTGGTCTTCCTACATCGTCAGTTCCCAATAAAAAACTCCAATGTGATAGAGTCCAGTTCTACGGCCTTCTCCGAAGATCGTCTGAAGAGTGTCCTCTGCAGACAAGAATCTCCTGCACCAGCTCCGAAGATGTAACACCTTAATTCTCCATCAAGAACATCATCTCCATCGTCTCCAACCGATCCTGATATGGCGTGAAGTCCGGCCACTTCGTCGTGATGGTGTTCAGTTTCACAGACGGTTTCTGTGAAGTCTGCATCCTTCTCATCTGGTGGTAGCTGAAGATCGAAGTTCTTCGCCTTCTGAGTACGAAGTCCTTCTTCACTAACTCCTGTCGGGCTAACCCTATGAAGTCCCACTTCGTCGAAGACATTCTTCGTCTATCTCTCGTCGGTTGTTTCGGAGTGCTACAGTGAATCTGCGAGTGAGAATAATAAAAGTGAATTGCTTTTGACTCTTCTTATACCTATTTCCTCTTGCCTCCCCTCGTGCGAAGTTTCTCTTGTCTGTCAATCGCAAAATCGCACCAACTTCCTTCATACTTTGTTTTCCTTCGCAAGGTCATAACTTCGTCGTCCGATATCCGTTCTCCACAAATGAGGTATCCCTGGGAAGCTCTTCGTCTGTAGAACGCAGTCAGGTTATCCTCCCAAAGATATACACTTCATAATTCTTGTATTTTCTCTCAACATCATTCTTCGGCTAAGAAGCTCTATACTACAACTAAACTTATTCTATTTGTCATCTATACTAGCTAATCTACTGTTTTACTTAACAAAAACATAAATTTTCTAACAAAATGAAAATCCAAGACTTCACAAAAGTATCCCTGGTAGAGCTAGTCCAAGAACTCATCCTAACGACACTAACGATCCTACCGGGACTAGTCACTATGCACTCGGTCAACCTAACCGAATTGCTAAACTGACGTGACAGCTGTCGTGCGTATACACATCGTTACACAACATACATCGCTGTCAGAATATACCACACATACACATAACACATGGATGTCATACACATACACAAGTGTACCACAATCGCTCCTCTCATTGACGGTTAGGTCCCTCTAACTCTAGATTAACCTTGTATCTCAACTCGAGATATACACCTTCGTGGGTGCAAAGATCAAGAGGCCGGATGCTACATTGTCTCATCATAGTCGCATGTCTGTAATCCATATCACACAAAAATCTAATCGGCAGTCTATGCTATATACATCAAGGACAAACACACCGTCCAGTAAGAACGACACTGAGAGGTGGAGTCAAACACGACATGTGTCAACGTCTCGAACAATCATCACACACCAACATACGAGTTGCTCCACCAACAGATCCACACAACATACACCTCAAGCTCGCACGTACAACCGCTAAGCTTGGATCAATGATATCATCGATGTTTGAAACATGATGACATGATGCGTAATTACGCACATGGTCCTTCCAAACAACACCATCAAAGACCCTCTAACATGAGTACTCCAGAAGATAACACTTCACGCACTCATAAAATAATGCGCCCTGCGGTCACATCCAACGTCATCGGTGTAGTCTGCTACAGATAGATATAATCGCCAGGATGAAACTTGCGAATCGATGGTCGATAACCTCCTCCTCGAATAATCACATATTGCAACGTGACTCTATGCTAAGCAATCGCTAAGTTCTCAAAAGTCATAAGCATAACTCTCTAAAATGTCTCGACTCGTTGAGAACATGCTCTACCCACATATTTGGATCATCAAGGTTTAGCATCTCAGCAGAATCTCGATAAATGGCCGAAGGTAGGTATGGATCTCGATCATACAATAGAAAATACGGTGAGAAGGAAGCCAAAGACGTTTGCCGACTAAACCAATAGCTCATAGTCAACTATGGTAAATACACATCCTAATCTCCCAAGTGGTCCTTCTGCAAGTCGTACTTGCGCAATCCTCTCTTCACCGTCTGAATTACCTTCTCCACCAAACCATCCGTCTCAGGATGATCTCAAGATGTAGTCTGATGATCAATCAGCGCCTGATCGCATAAGATCTGAAACTCACCAAGAAACTATATATCTTGGTCCCTCAGCACTTCAGTTGGTGCAGTCGATCTAAGAGTACGCTGTCTCTTCACTCGTCTTGTCCGATAATGTCACCAACTAAATCCACTTGG
Organism: Asterella californica; assembly: GCA_036924285.1. Taxonomy (NCBI): domain Eukaryota; kingdom Viridiplantae; phylum Streptophyta; class Marchantiopsida; order Marchantiales; family Aytoniaceae; genus Asterella; species Asterella californica. Next base: position 45,417,362 of record JAYKYS010000001.1, read on the forward strand.
AGAAGTGCTCCACCATCATCAACACATACCGATGATGATGTACAGTCAACGATAAGAGATCCGCAAAATCCAAGCTCTAATAGTAACCTAACCCCATAATTGATAATGGGTGTAATTGTAGAGTAGGAGCGTTAAACGATGCTCGTACTCGATCACAAATCACACATCGTGCGACAAACTACTGCATATCGATGTGCATATCACACCACCAATACTGTCCTTGGAGTAAGCTATGCGTACGCTTCACTCCAAATTGTCCCAATTCCTCATGAGCATGTCCTACTAACCGTACCCTCTAGATGTGACACTATCAATACTCTCTTATCGTCTCACACTCGAAGTACATGTCGTCTTTCTCGTCAAAATCTTTTCGCTAGTTGGAGGACGCAATCTCGCTCCTTGGTACTTACTGTGTCTACTACCACACCAGTACGTAGATACTCCATTAATGTCATATTCTCATGGATATCTCGCTAATCTGGAACATCATATCCATCCTCAAGATCTAGAGACTCGTCATCTATTCTCTGACCTGAGAAAGATACGACCTGGCCTTCCATACTAGAGTTCATGACCAACACACAAAGAAAGGTAGATGCATGCCACCTCGGCACCATCTCTTCATCAACCTCGTCATGTCATCGAGCTTCATTCTGATCCTGCTGACTCGTGCATGGATTACGACTCAACTCATCGACATCTAGGTTTGCAACTCCAGGTCTATGCACTATCTCGAAGTCATACTCCTGTAAGATCAGAGCTCATCGTGTAAGCTTTTTTGTAAGCTTGTCGGACTCCATCAACCACTTGAGCGGCTGGTGATCTGTGATGAGAGTAAAATGATCTCCAAACATATAACATCAGAAGTGTGCAACAGTCCATACTTCTCAAACACTCTCTCTCATACAAACTATACCTCACCTCCGTCGAGTTGTTGGAACGATTGGCATATGTCACCATGAACTCCTCTTCCTCATCATCATGCTGAGTCAGCACTCCTCCAAGTCCGAACATACTCCAATCATTGTACAGTGGAAGGGACACCTCCTAACGGGTCTCCTCAAGATGAGAGCAGATGTCAACCTATTCTTGAGCTCTACAAACGCTCGCTCTTGCTCATCTCTTCATTGTCACTCTTGGTCCACCTTCATCAGATTGGTCAATGATTTCGCAATTGCACTAAATCTCTTCACATATCGACGATAGAAGTTCACCAAACCAACAAATGTCCAAACTCGATTCACATCTGTGAGACGTGAGATACATGCAATAGTCTCAACCTTCGTCTGTTGAACATCCAACCCACCTGGGTAGATGGTGTGACCCGGATACTCTATCAACTTTGAAAAAACTTACACTTCCTAGAGTGTAACTTCAACCCCTGAGCTCTCAACCGCTCGAACACATCTCATAAGTGTCTCTCGTGCTCCTCCACTCTAGCACTATAGACTAAGATGTTGTCAATATAATATCGAACAAAATCTAGTCCTGCTAGGATCTTGTCCATCACTTTTTGGAACTCAACAAGAGCGTTCTTCGACCCAAATGGTAAGAACTGCCACTGATATAAATAATCCTTACTGTGAGAGTCAATTCCTCAGAATGTTGTCTTGGACTTATCTTCTTCTCTCAACCGCAACTGATGATACCCTCCTCCAAGGTCCAAACTACTAAAGACCTTCACATGCCTCACTGCATCAAAGATCTCATCAAGTGTCGACATGGAATACTTATAGGATTTCGTCTGTCAATTGATAAGACGACAGTCTTCACACATCTGCCTATCCGTGTAGTTGCCATACATCTTTTTTTATTGGCATAATTGTGGCAGATGCGTTATCGTGTCGGATTTTACGCGAAGGTTGTCCAAGAGAACGCGAGGTTCTTAGCTGTGGAGATGTAATGTGTTGAACAGAGACAAGACAGAGAGAAACAACCACAAGAACAAGCGTAGCAAGATAACCAACTCCTACTTTATACACACTCCCGATTCTTCTTCTCTAAGAATGCAAAACAAAGAAATAGGCCTGAGCGGTCTGTAATCTGCACCAAAACCTCCTAAAACGAGTCTTTGAATCTCAAACCAGATCCAAAACTACCGAAGCGTAGCTCAAAGCAAGAAAAACATCACTTTGCTATCAAAAAAAGCTGCACCAATGTGACACGATTCAATCCAAGTCCAAACAATGTCCATGTACAAGCCCTTAGCTAAAGCTAGCTACCACAAGCTGTACATAACGAACTCCAAAGGACGAAAACCGTAGCGAAAGAACCGAAAAAGGTCTATCTGGAAACTTCATTCTTTCACCAAACGGTCTTCGGATGTCGATAAGGTCTTCCTTCCTGACTCCGTTGGCCTCAAGAACTCCCAAATCTGACTCCGAGATATCGCCGATTTTTTGTCGTATGTGATCGAACTTCCAAAAACTCCTCCTTGCGGCTTAAAACACGCACACCATCCAAACGGATCGCCTGATCTGAGATCTGTCTTTTATTGTAACTAGATCTAGCTATCCTAAACCCAATGAGACTCTAAAAAAGCTGTTTGGAGTTCCCCTCGCAAAACCACACAAGAAATTTGATCGCAGGAAGTCAAAAACTAACGTAAATTGACTCCTTGCGACTCAAACTCGCTCACCACAACCAAACCAACAATCCAATCCACATATCGTCTTCTCTTATGCGTAGATGAAGACTCCCTTATCGCATAGGCACCAAGAACGAAGAGCTTGGCTCACCGATCGTGAAGAACAACCCAATCTCAGATCGTCTGCGATGAAAAACTAACATAAGTGCTTCCCTGCGAGTCAATTTCACCCAGAACTCCCAAATCATCTGATGAAACTTCGCATCGTCTTCAATTTCCTGAAGAAATTGACGTTCTGATCCCAATGGATCCAAGGACAGCAATTTTATACACCAGAATGGTCCGAACGGTCCAACTCTCCTTCACAGATCACTGAAGCACTCCAAATCTCTTCCTTGCGTCCCAATTTTTTCCAGAACACACTCCTTGATCCGCATTTCACGAATCGTCTTAACCAATGCGTAGCCTGCATAGATCTGAACCCAATGACACATTGCGTTGTCGTAGGACGTGAAATGTGGTCTGAGAATACACGGGGTATCTGGCTGTGGAGAGATACAACAGGATCTATGACCTAACAGATGAAAACTTACGCTCTCACTATCTAATCTATCAGTCTTTTGTCTTGGTTACTATTGATCTAACCTGACCCAAGTGCAACACATGTGCATCGCAAAAACGACTCGTAGCTCGATCCCATTCTAGTAAAAGCAGGGCTCATACACGATACATGTCTGCTTTAGATCCCAAGCACTTTTCAATCAATCTTTCAACAATATCCGCTTCGCTACTTCTTCTCGACAAACTACCTAAATGCTAAACTTCGGCCTTCTATTGTTCACTGATACGAGCTTCATTCAAGAAGATGTCCACAGCAAATGAAAACCTACTACACAAGCTTCCCAACGATACAAGACATATCGGCAGCAAACAACCAGAAAACTCGAGGCGTGACTCCGAAGATAACGGTACCTCAGCTTCAGCAAGGCGTGACACCTCCACTGAACGTGATCGCCATACCAATCTCACAATACAACCTCCTTGTTATCCATGCAACACCTCCAAGAAGCCCACCTCCAATCTTCAAGTCGTTTTGTTCAACACTAACCAAGAGATTTAGACGAAATCTCTCTACGTTTTTCTCATCACGCTGTAAACTGAACTTTGACAACCTCGTGCTCTCACCTCGATCATCCAATTGGGCTCAAAATTCACAAGAAAACCCCTATGACCCTTCTATACTACTGTATGAAATTTCGACTTCAGATCTCAAACCAACTGTCCGCAATGGATCAAGCCACCTGCCTATGCTAACCTAAGAGCTTTACAGATCCCGATGACTAAAATCCTAGATCTCTACATATTCTCTTACCCAAATGAGCTGAAATTTCACATGTGAGTAGTTGATAGGGCACACTCTCATCCTGGAAAGTTTCACTCAGAGGTCCAATCCCATGTGCACTGAACAACTCAAACTTTGAACCCAAAGAAAACGGATTTGCTCATATCTCTCAACTGTAACAGCCAAATTAATCGACCATTTCGAGAGCAAATCCAACCAAATGTAGAATTGTTTTACATCAATGTAACCAGCACGGAGTGAACTACTCGTTCCCATTTACAGCTCTTAAAGATCATCTCTCAAACTCTCGGATCACTCAAAAACGTGGTTCGGGGTACTGATTTGATCTCTTTAACTTTGAACGCCCATCACTCTCTCCTCAGAACTCCAAATTGGCCGATCTTCGTCTCCAGAGTATAGCTCTTCTCGAGAGCTTTCCAACAAGTCCACTCACTTCTCGAATGAACTCCGGGAAGACCTCCAAACCCCTAAAGCCGTCTGTAGATCTTGAATAGAGTTGATTGATTGAAAGTAGACCAATAAGAAATGAGATCTGAAAACCACTTTTTTCCTTACTTGGTACCCTAGAAATAACTATAACCCTAATACTCTCTCACGTCTTCAAGGCATCGGCCTCAACCTTAGGGTAGTCACTCTCGTTAAACTATAGAGATCATACTTAACACTTAAGATTCAATACAAAGTCAAAATGACGACCCTGAACAGATCTACGATGAAAGATACTACAAAAGGGGATGGAGAAGCCATCACTTGATTACAGTACTCCTCGTCAAAGTTTCTTACGATCCACGCACGATGATTGATCTTTCATCGACAGTGACATCGAATATCCATCCAGACGCTGAAAGGGACGTTGGTTGGATAGTTCAGGTCCATTCACCCCCTCGTCAAAGTAAGATATACAATGTCAGGTCCCAATTCTCCCTGTATGTGACAATTGGTAAGATCACCGGAGTAGGTGAGTCCATCATCCTCCCCATGAACTCTTCTCCAAAGTAGGCGACGAACCACTGTCGAAAGTGATCGCGGTGGATGCAGTGAAGCTTGATATGAAACGGGTTTGGAAATGAAAGATTCAGAACTCGATTTAGTCCTCTCCATAAATACAACTCTTGCAATTCCTCATTTATCACGTAAAACACTAAGACACACTCATGAAATCTACCTAAGGAAGAATGCCTCACGAACCCTCGATCCACTATCTTATACCTAAGTTTTCCAACAAGAGTCATTCACGCGAATGTTCACGGATCATTGAGTCGACACATCTTGTTATCGTGCGATCTCACATCCAGATCTATGTGGACGTGACACCTAATACGTTCTCATGCGAGCTACACGAAAGGTTCGCAGAACACAAAGAAAACACAACACACGTTTTGTACTGAATTCACATGTGAGACGTCTCACAACACAACAGCGTGCATGCATTGGACCTCCCAATTCTCCAAACCGTTCACCGACAAGTCGTAAAAACAAGCTAACCCCTTAAGCTGCCCCTTACGTCAATTGTTGTACGTGAAAGTTTTCACAGATAATGAGCAAGCAGACTCCTTGTGTCTTAAGTATAACACCAAGAGCCTAAAATACCCAGTCAGCAATAGTAAGCTAAGACCTAGCTTTCGTAACTTCACCACTAGACGTCCAAATGAAGATGAAATGCCCATGAAAAGCTGACAATGAGCTCTGTCCAAGTGAAGATCCGAAGTTGTGCAAAAAGCTCTTAAGCTAAGGCCTAGCTTGCTTTTCCTATCTTTCGAGTCGTATAACCTCACCACTAGACGTCCAAATGAAGTAGATGAAATGCCCATGGAAAGCTAACAAGGAGCTCTACATGTTGACGTAATGAAAGTAAAGATCAAAGTTGTGTAAAAAGACTCATTTTTAGTCCTATGAGTGTCTTTGGAGTGATAATGATCAAAATTTGATTTTCAAGTAGGAGCCGCTCCACGACACAACATCCATCCCTTCCAAATCTATGCATCTTCCAATATGCACCAGAGATACCAACCAAGAAGTGGATCGGCATTCACACCATCTTGTCATCCTCCCTCCCATCTCAGTCAACCTCACTCTCAAAGTTGCAACATGTTCATCATCTTGAAGTTGCTACTCTATCATCGATGAGCATGAACACAAAGTTCATGCTCATGGACTTCATCTTCAAGCTCTATTGTATAATCCTCATCCTCAAACAGAAACTCTATCAAGATATCTGCTAATCGATCTCCTCATCTCTCTTTTTGAAAATCTTGACACGTTTACCTACCACTGGTATCTTTAGGCTCGTTCCGTCCAACTCTTGCGGGTGTAAGTTGCGTTGTCATGAACCTTCTTCGCCACATACGAACCAAACCACCACTTGGAAAACTTTCGTAGTGCACTATGCTGGTTGTCTAGACTATTGTCGTAGACTAACACCCAATCACCTTCCTTGATTTCCCAAAGCTTTAGACGATGTCGTTGATCAATGTGGTGCCCACAATTTATAGGATTCACGAATTTTTGAAATTTTTAAGATTAATAACTTGTTTGTATAACTGAAGAAGCGTTGTTACTTAAGATTACGGCTTCCTTAGAAGGAAGATGATCTTACGATCTTTTTGTAATAAGAAGTTGACTTCTTCGGAAGACGACCGTCTTCCGGGAAGCGTCTTCTCGGTTTTTCTTCCGAAGATGAAAGACGGAAGATGGCGGAAGACGGAAGACGGAAGACACGCATCTTCCGGAAGACGGCAACCACGGAAGCTTAACCACGTAAGGAGTAGGTGCACCTACCCGGCAAAAGCGAGTAAGTTAGGTAGGTCAAGTAGGTCGGGAAGATCGAAATCCCTAACTGCGGGAGAAGATGCGCAGGAAGCGCATTAGCACATTTCAGCTTCCCGCAGCGAAGGCGTGTTTTGGTTAGAAGATCGATTCACGGGTGATTGATTTGAGTGAGGAAGGCAGCAAGGTGAAATTGAGTGAGGTCAGGATTGATTTGAAGCTAGAAGGAAGGCGAGGTCGAATTACTGAGAGCAGAAGTGTATCGAGCTGAAGGAGTCTTCCGAAGACTCCGGAAGCAGACATTGAAGGGCAGCTGCGAGGAATCAGAGGAGGAACCTTATTGGATTGAGGAGTGGCGAGGCATTGGCAGCAGCAGCAGCTTAGTGGGGTCGCATTGGAGCTAGGGTCGAAGTCATAAGTGCGCAAAAGACTGAAGGAAGGTCAGGAAGAAGACAGAAGACTGTAGAGGTTCTTCCCATGTTCTTTTCTCTTCCCCACTGCTTCTCGCCTTTGTTTGGTATCCCCCGCGCTTCCCCAGTTGTTTGCAGGCAACCCGATCGATCAGTTCCCTCCCCACGTTTTTCCTTCTGAGACATTGGACGCGGAAGCGCTGCCCAATTTCGGACAGCCATCTTCTTATTTCTTCTCGAGTGCAATTCGAGCTTCCCTACCCATCGTCCTCAAATTGGAGATCCCAGCTATCAATTTCCCTATCCTACCATCCCTCTACTCCCGAAATCTTGAACAGAAGACGCTTAGGAAGATTAGAACATCTTCGGAAGACGCTTCTGAGATCTGGCTGTCTTCGGAAGCCTGACTGTATACAATTCGTATCAAGAGTGGATTTGCTTTGCTTTGGTGTTAAGAGAGGCTTGGTAGGAATCCTGAGTGGCTTGGTGAGTTGTTTTGTTATTTCGAGAAGTTGGAAGACGGGAACTAGGCATGTGCCTCCCGGTCTTCCAAGCTTCTCAAATCCACATCTTCCTAGAGAGACTAGAAGATTGGAAAGGCTGACAGAATGCGTGAGAAGACGTGAGGGTCCGTTACGGATCTCTTCTGTCTGACTCATAGCAGCCTATTCTTTCTTCTTCCCGAACTTAGAAGAGAGTTGTGAGAAGTCTTGCTGGCAGAATCTGGAGAGAATGGTCGAGGGTCATGTCTTCCCACCGAGCAGCAAGCTTCTTCTGAGTGTGTATGAGAGGTGAGAAGTCAGAAGAACAGAGTGTAAATGTCTTGAGTCTGTTGTTAGATTACGCGTAGGAAGCAGAAGATAGGTGAGACCAGTGAAGAGAAGCCTGACTTCGGGAGGTCTTCCGAGAAAGATATTGAATCGGAAGCTGTCATAGGAGTCTTCCCAAAGGTCACTGTCACCGCAGGAGCCCGCAACCATCTTCTGAACTTGTTATGCACTCTACTTCTCGCAAATCTTATATCTTCTGTTAGGAAGTAGGATGTAATGCAAGGTGGGTTGTCTTCTTAGTAATCCATGCGAGGCCTTGCTTAGCTAGGATTGTTTAGATATAGCTCGGAAGACGAGAGCTATTTAGGAAGCACTGGTAGAACCCCGGAAGACGGAGTAGCCGTCTTCTGGAAGACTAGATTCGTCTTCTGAGAGTGGAAGCTAGACTGTGAGGACTTGGGAAGGACTGAGCCTTCGGCTCATAGTAAGTGCGTGTGGCTTAGTGCAACAGAGTTTCAAGTATGTCGATGCATCCTCGAGGGTTGATGTTACCGGCAGCAGAGTTGGCCGAGGTCAAACCCTTCCTTAAAGAGTTGGGTCTCGACTTCTTCCTGTGGGATTGGAACCTCGCCGACCAGGGTCTTCTGGAGGAGGTTTGGGCAGCATTACCGCCTCGCAACCGTGTACCTGCGAAGGCAAGAGTAGCTCGAGGAAGACCATCTTCTTGGACCGAAGATTGGTGGCGTAGGGCCTTCCACAAGCCAGAATCCGAGCACCGAGATTATTGGCTCGAGAAGAAGATCTTACCCAGGATCTCGAGTGAGTGGCATGTGCCTGGAAGCACAACTTGCCTCTTCAGGGAGGACATGCATGGAAGAAACGTCTAGAAGGTCGAATCTTCCCGGGAGTCACGGAAACGTCTTCTGGCGAAGCTGTTCCTTCACCTCTTTCCTAAGGAGAAGGCGCAGAAGACGAGGTACCTTGGAGATCAGGACGTGGAGTTCCTGGAGGTCATTTGGGAAGGAGTGCCCGTCAACTGGGGTGCGTTCTTCCACGTATATGTACAGACGGAGTTGGTGTACTTAGGTACCCCGGCATGAGGACATCTTACTCCATTCTTCTGTTATCTGTACGTAGCCAAGGGGGATCTCACGGCAGATCAGTTGGCAAGATATGGACCAGCATGGCAGCAGGAGGTGAAGGAGGAGACCTCGGGAGAAGACGACCGAGCAGCAGCGATGACTCCCCCTCTCACTCTGATGCCACAGATGAGGTCCGATATTCATCAGAAGATGCTTCTGGTGAGGGAAGACGATTCCAGTGGATCGGAAGACGCGACACCACCAAGGAAGATGGGTCCTAGGAGCGTGTCTAAGAAGACCACCTCCTTCCCAATCATTCACTCCTGGATCGGAGTCCGACTCAACGGAGGAGTTCTTGAGTACCCGAGCTGCGCAGAAGACCGCTTCTGCAACACCAGGGAGTCTTTCGAAGACTCCAGAAGACGAAGGATGGATGGATACTCCTACTGCGATGCGAGGAAGCGCAGTAAAGAGGACCGCTTCTACCATGGAGAGAGATCTTCCACCTCGGAAGATGAGAAGAGTAGCGTCTAGAAGGTCGAATCTTCCCGGGAGTCACGGAAACGTCTTCTGGCGAAGCTGTTCCTTCACCTCTTTCCTAAGGAGAAGGCGCAGAAGACGAGGTACCTTGGAGATCAGGACGTGGAGTTCCTGGAGGTCATTTGGGAAGGAGTGCCCGTCAACTGAGGTGCGTTCTTCCACGTATATGTACAGGCGGAGTTGGTGTACTTAGGTACCCCGGCAGGAGGACATCTTACTCCATTCTTCTGTTATCTGTACGTAGCCAAGGGGGATCTCACGGCAGATCAGTTGGCAAGATATGGACCAGCATGGCAGCAGGAGGTGAAGGAGGAGACCTCGGGAGAAGACGACCGAGCAGCAGCGATGACTCCCCCTCTCACTCTGATGCCACAGATGAGGTCCGATATTCATCAGAAGATGCTTCTGGTGAGGGAAGACGATTCCAGTGGATCGGAAGACGCGACACCACCAAGGAAGATGGGTCCTAGGAGCGTGTCTAAGAAGACCACCTCCTTCCCAATCATTCACTCTTGGATCGGAGTCCGACTCAACGGAGGAGTTCTTGAGTACCCGAGCTGCGCAGAAGACCGCTTCTGCAACACCAGGGAGTCTTTCGAAGACTCCAGAAGACGAAGGATGGATGGATACTCCTACTGCGATGCGAGGAAGCGCAGTAAAGAGGACCGCTTCTACCATGGAGAGAGATCTTCCACCTCGGAAGATGAGAAGAGTAGCGTCTAGAAGGTCGAATCTTCCCGGGAGTCACGGAAACGTCTTCTGGCGAAGCTGTTCCTTCACCTCTTTCCTAAGGAGAAGGCGCAGAAGACGAGGTACCTTGGAGATCAGGACGTGGAGTTCCTGGAGGTCATTTGGGAAGGAGTGCCCGTCAACTGAGGTGCGTTCTTCCACGTATATGTACAGGCGGAGTTGGTGTACTTAGGTACCCCGGCAGGAGGACATCTTACTCCATTCTTCTGTTATCTATACGTAGCCAAGGGGGATCTCACGGCAGATCAGTTGGCAAGATATGGACCAGCATGGCAGCAGGAGGTGAAGGAGGAGACCTCGGGAGAAGACGACTGAGCAGCAGCGATGACTCCCCCTCTCACTCTGATGCCACAGATGAGGTCCGATATTCATCAGAAGATGCTTCTGGTGAGGAAAGACGATTCCAGTGGATCGGAAGACGCGACACCACCAAGGAAGATGGGTCCTAGGAGCGTGTCTAAGAAGACCACCTCCTTCCCAATCATTCACTCCTGGATCGGAGTCCGACTCAACGGAGGAGTTCTTGAGTACCCGAGCTGCGCAGAAGACTGCTTCTGCAACACCAGGGAGTCTTTCGAAGACTCCAGAAGACGAAGGATGGATGGATACTCCTACTGCGATGCGAGGAAGCGCAGTAAAGAGGACCGCTTCTACCATGGAGAGAGATCTTCCACCTCGGAAGATGAGAAGAGTAGCGTCTTCCCCCCCCCCCCCCCCCCCCCCCCCCCCCGCCGCAGAAGCAGAAGATCATAGTGGTAGAAGAGGCATCTTTGCCTCTGGAAGACAAGGTTGACACCTCCGATCAGGTTGTGGAGATGAACCTATCTACCGCGGGAAGAAGACTGGAAGAGTTCAGTGCCTTCTTCCACTCAGAGATCCAGCCCACTATGGAGTTTATCGAGAAAAGGACGAAGGCTCAGGAGAAGCCACTACAACCTGGATTCGGTCTGCGCACCCTATTGCGATAGGAAGAAGGCCAGAAGAAGGTAGAAGTACTGGAAGCCAACCTCCGCACCACTGAGAAGCTCGCAGCGAAGTACAAGACGGAAGCAGCCGCTTCTACCAAGGAGTCAGTGCAGCTGAAGAAGAGCAACCAGGAGTTGCAAGCGCGTTTACAGCAGCGTGATCAGGAGGTTCTGCGAGTGCGGGATAAGATCATCGTCCTGGCAGAGGAGAAGACGACATGGAGGACACTGCGGGAAGCCGCAGAAGCGCAGACTACAGCCGAGAAGACGCAACGGGAAGCAGCGGAGGCTCGTGCGCAGGGGATGCTAGCTGAGTCGATGGAAGCGCTTCGGAAGAAGTTCAACTTCACCGCGGGTAGGAAGCTTCTTATCTTGGCTAGAGAATGGGACGACGAGTCCAAGACGATGTTGGTAGAATGCAAGGAGAGCATGTTCAGGTATTTGGATTGACAGATAGAGGGAGTGAAGACACTCTATGGTCTTCCCTTGATTCCGCCACCTGCAACTACATCTTCCCAAGCTCCAGCACCATCGACTGGATCCGAATTGGAGAAGGAGGAGTTCGACCTCGCTGTCCACTTGGTAGTGACAGCGTTGGAAGCCGAGAAGACTCCGGAAGAAGCCTCGGAAGACAAGATGTCTTATAGAAGATAAGAAGAATAGCTGTCTTCCCAAGTACTCCGAGTGGAGGAAGCGACTTCCCCGGACACCTATGAGGTCACCATGGCTCCCAGTGTCGAACTAGTGCCTCAGAAGAGCGAGGAAGCACAAGTCGACCCAGCTTCCTAGAAGACGCTTCCGTCTTCAGAAGTAGAAGCAGAAGCCGAAGCCGAAGCAGCAGCAGCAGAGCCAGCGACGAACGATGAGGAGGAGGCCACTTCAGTGACACCCGAGGTAATTGCAGGCCCTTCCCAGCTTATCAGAAGCCGAGCTAGTAGTTCCGATAGGAGCAGATCAGGTAGAGATTACCTCCGAGCAATCAGAGTAGGCAGCAAACGTAGAAGACAAGTTGACATTTCCAAACTTAGCAAGAACCAAACATGCTATCTCAGGAGGTGGCAGTTTAGTGTAAAATTAGTTAGGCATCCATGTGGTAGAGCAGGAAGCGCAAGAGCAGGAAGGGGAAACCGCTTGCATGTGGAGGGGCAGCTTTTCTCTCCCTAATGGTGGTTCCTTCTGTTTCCTCGTGGTAGAGGCATAAGTAAGATCGAAGAGTAAGATTTTGCACACACATTGGACACATATTACACACTGTGCACATTAGACGGAGTGTACACACAGGAGGGACGCACTAAGTACGTTGTTGTGTACTGTGCGCACACACACTACACCCGATGTTAGAGACATACGAATAGATTGGGATTATACCAGAGAAGTCTGCATGTTCGTTACCAACAGTGGTTCGAAGATGTAGATAGAGGTAGTAGACAGTTTAGGAGCAGGGAACGGCATCCTCGTGCAGTCCTGTTGGCTAGACTGGTGTGTCGAGGAGTAGGAGCAGGAAGTAGAGGAATGAGCTTCCCAATGTCAATGTGACTTCTTCTCGGAGAATGGATTGCTGATTTGAGTGCAAAAGCTTTGTCCATGTCTTCTGGGTGGTGGATTTCCTTGGATTCTCTCCCGATTGTGCATGGGAAGCGTTCTTCTTGAGTGGCAGTGACTGTCAGCAGTTGTGCAGATTCACAGCTTGGCTCGTCCAGTAGAGCACTTCAGATCTACGTACGGACGGTCTTATGGGTAAGAGATCCCAGAAGACAGAGTAGTCGGAGCAGCGAGAGAAGAAGAAAGAAGCCTTCTTCTCATAGCAGAAGACGACATCCTCAAGTAGAAGACGGTGCAACTGTACGCACGTTTGTTGTCTTCCTCCCCAAACTATTACAAGCAGGGATGGCTTGTTAGTCAGGATCCGGACTAGAAGCCTGTCGGAATCTTAATTTATCCTTTTCATCTTGTTTCTCTCTTGTTTGGATTTTCTCTTCTTCCCCATCTTCTCTCATCTTCCCCATCTTCTTATCTTCTTCTAGTGAGCTTCCGAGACTTCTATTGAGCTTCCGTGAAGGTGAATGTCGTTGTAGTGCTGCAGGAAGACTGTTTTCATAGACAGAAGCCTGGGAAGACTACAGGGGGCATACACCCTGTGATTAATCTAACCCGTTGGAATGTGAGAGAGTAAGATGTAACAGCCGTTGCTAGTCGACTTCTGCGAAGCAGGAGCAATCTTCTGGAGGTGTGAGAAGCCGAGTTGAACCCCCAGAAGCCGAGAATTGCTTCGGGAAGACGGCACTGAGAAGACCAGAAGAAGTAACCTGGAAGCAGGAAGCGTCTTCCCGAGCTTCTATGTGAATAGTTGTGTGATATTTTATGTTAGTAGTTGTTTGTTTAGGTCCAGAGCACCTTTGGCGTGTCTGGAAGACGCGTGGTTTTGTGAGAAGACAAGATTTCTAGACAAAACCCGTGTGTTTGTGTGTTTGAACAGATCTTAGAACTTAGAGCAACGTTACTTGTGCAAATCCTCTGTGGGAACGATATCTTGTATACTAAAGGGGCAAAAGGAGTAATCCTGCGACACTAATCAAACTTGACTTTGTTCTTCAACCGTGCTTCTCGTAACCTATCAAAAGCAACTTGGATATCCTTAGGTCTTCTCTCTAACTGTCTAATTCGAATAGTAAGAAGTTCTTCTTTTGTCAGATTGTCCTCCCAAGATCATACACTCTATGTCAGAACGTGTTCTTCAATCGGCATGATAGGTTTCTGACTTATGATGAGCTCCACTGGCATGTAACATGTTGCCGAGCTGTGCGTAGTTTGATCTGTCCATAATGCAAATGATAAGAGTCGAGGTCACTCGCGCATCTTTTCGTTGCATACTTTCATCAAAACCTTCATAATGACACGTTCGCTCTTGACACTCCCTTCAGGATTGTAAGCAGTTGTCAGTGACAACCTCATCCCACACCTTGCAAAGAATTCACGAGCCTCATGTGCATCTAATTCTCCCCGATCTGCAGTAATATTTCTCACACATCCATATCTACAAACAACCTCTTCCAAGAGAAATTTACATACCCCTTCAGTTGTCTTTGTCCAAAGCGCCCTACCCTCAACTTGATTTGAAAGATCTTCTCGAGCAAGTACCGAGTATCTCATCTATCACAATCCAACTGGCATAGTCATCAAGTCTACGACCCATTTGAAGTGGATTGTCAATGGGTAAGTCAGGTATAATGTGTCTCAATGTCAGATGTTCGAATACATCTGACATGTCAAACAAGACTCCACAAAAGATACGACATCCTTGTACGTATTTTTTCATCAATATCGCTCTTTCATCTCCGTAAAAGTGACCCAATCCTTTGATGTCCAGCTCAAAGACTCTCATGAAATGCTCTAAGCAATTTCTGTTGATCTTCTTTGTCGCAAATCACTCTTAGCGGTATCCAACCTTTCTGCTTTGACCACTTCCAAAGAAATCCATCCTGCAACATGAAGTTGTGGGTCTTTCTTTGAACTCTCTGAAACCTCTCATCTGTCCAACCTGTTTGCTTAACCATCGTACCAAGATACCTCTCAATGTCAAGCAAATCATCATCATACAACCATTCAACAAACAACTCATCTTCCCTTCCTTTCTTGTGTGTGCAGTCGAATAGAACTTTACATCCACGTCGTCAGTATCTTCAACCATCTCATCCTGCCTATCATACCGAGCTCGAGATAAACATATCTGTCATCGGATTATCTTTTTCTGTGATATGTCTAAACTCCGACTTGATATATGTGAGCCATCGCAACATCGCAATATCAAGAGTCGTATAATTCATGATCATCTCTAATAACAGCAAAATATCAGTTTCAACCACCACTGCTGCTCCAATCAAATACTCTTTCTTGGTTTTTATGATTGAAACAATATCTCGCAATTCTCTCCTCACTTGCGAGTATGCACGTTGACGAGCACTTAACACCTGCGCTTTGAACCTAATCATAAATTTGTCTCCATCCTCATTGTAAGGATGTGGAAAGGATTCAAGAACGGTAATTTTGGAGCTGGAAATCTACCCTCGTCCATCACATAGCTCTCTTGTACCCTTCTGACACAATGAGAGTTTCAATTACCAGGTACCTCGATCAAAGGTCCTTCTAAGAAGGGTAATCCGCTCTCTTAGAGTTCCCTGCTCTGATACCATTGTAAGACGATGCTCTAGATGTGAACTCAAACTCGAATGCCCGTGGAGGTGCATTCTCATATTTTATATAGTGATAGGAGGAGTACATGATAGGATTTAGACCAATGCTGATCTCTCAAAGTGAGCACACGAATCGTTGATGTGGCTTACATGCAGCCTTAGATCCAAAACAACATCTAGAAGGTTCAGAATGAGTCACATAAAGACTCGTTGGAAAGCTCTCGAAGCTTCCTTCTGGAAGCTTCCTGGTGGACTTTTGACGCTCCTGTCTATTATAGAAGTACTCTTTTGCTGCATGCATGCTCGAAATTCTTGAAGACTTCTCTTTTGTTTCAATCCTCACATCTTCATTCATTTGCACAGAATCAACAGACTAGAAATTCTTCAACAGACCTTCTTGCATTGCAGTCCATGTTATTGTTCTCTCTTACGCCAACACCGATCTCTCTCATGCATCATACCACGTGAGAGCTTTATCATTCAAGTATCCACACACAAATACTCCCGCTACGTGATCAATGATTTACATATTGAAAAGTCGTAAATATCGATTCATCCGAGAAATCCAATTCTCGACTACTCCTATGATTCGTTGACATTTGTATGGTTCAATGTTACATGTCTTCTTCATCCTAAGTAACAGGATATCTTCATCATCGACTGGAGCTTTAACGATTTGTGCCACGAGTTCTCTTGGTACAGCTTGCTCTCTCACCAACGGTACTCCTTGAGACGATCCTCCTTTTCAACGTCTATCATACTTTGATCCTCGAGGTTCAACATCTTGCTCTGTAATGCTTCAACCGTCATCTTCATCTCTAAAAATTTGTTCAGCATGTCCTGCATCAATTCTTGCATCACCAACTCTGAGTTCGTAGGTTGCAGCTCCATGATCGCGTTCTCTCTCTCTCTAATAGCACGGAAGTTTCAGATTTTTCTTAGTATAGAGTTATGACGGCCACCCAAAAACGTTCATACACTACATGTACTACAAAAAGGACGGGAGAATCGATTATCTCGCGGTAGAAATCCTCACCAAAATTTCTAATCACAAACTCTCTATGTAACAATTTCGGTCTCAAGACATAGCGGATCTCCAACCACGTGTTGAAGAGAACAAGAGCGGGTAGGTTTAGATCCATGCGCACTAAATCAAGATATAGACGATCAAATCCTAACTGGTCGCATACATCATACTGAAAGAATCATCGGGATTGACGAATTCATCACTTGACCCATGAAATTCTCATCTTAATGGTAGACAAAGTACACTCAAAAATGCTCACGACGTAGATACATAAGCTTGATGTGGAAAGGATTCAAGAATGATAATTTTGGAGCTAGAAATCTACCCCGTCCATCACATAGCTCTCTTGTACCCTTCTGATACACTCAGAGTTCCCGGCTCGGGTGCAACTCGGCTCGGGTGCAACTCAGCTTCTGACACCTCTAGAAGACTGACTCTGTTCCCTAGATGTCGATTACTACTTCATATCACAAAATACTCTTACGATTTCCAACGGGTTAGATTAATCACATGGTGTATGCCTCCGTAGTCTTCCCAAGCTTCTGCATGCTAAAACGGTCTTCTGGCAGCACTACAACGACATTCACATTCACGGATACTCATAGGAAGCTTCTGAAACCAAAGATGGGAAGATGAGAGAAGAGAAGGAAGAGAGAAAATCAACTTAAGAGGAAATAAAAGAAAAGAGATAAATTAATGTTCTGACAGGTTTCTAGTCCGGATCTTGACTAACAAGCCATCCCTGCTTCTAGTAAATTGGGGAAGAAGAGCAGATATCTACTTACAGTCCCACTGTCTTCCAGTTGAGGATGATGTCTTCTGCTGTGGAAAGAAGGCTTCTAGCTTCTTCTGCCCTTGCTCCGACTACTCTGACTCAAGGGACCAGTCTCTCATGGACAGTCCATGTGTAGATGAAGTACTCTAGTGGATGAGACAAGCTTGGACTCTACATAGCTTTGAACTATCACCGCCACTCAACAAGAAGACTTTCCATGCACAATTGGGTATGAATTCGATGAAACCCGCTCCCTATAAGACTATAAACAAAATCTGCAATCCAATCCTTGAGAAGAAGTTACATTGGCTTCTTGGAGCTACTCCTTCAGCTTTCTGTCACTACCCCTCGACACATCAGTCTAGAATGCCTTTCCCTATCTATGTTGTCTATTCCTGTCTACATTCCCACGATCCTCTCTTGGGAGCGGAGGTGCAGACCTATTCTTTGTGTAACCAACTCTGTGTGTAGCCTCGTGTGTAGTGTGTGTATGAATTTCTACATTGACATCGATCTTATACAATTACCTTGAATCATAGGAAGGAGATCCCTTCGAATCGCAACCACAGTCCAGAGATAAAATGAGGCATTGTCATAGGATCACTTTCTCCTAGACTTTGGTTCCTCTGAGTTTGGAAAATATTTCCTACTCCTACCGTAACTAATCCTACCACATGGACAGTAACTTAAAAATATACAGAGAGAGTTGTCCAACTTAAAATAGCTAACTTCAATTTCCTACAAAATAGCAAGGTATAAACAACTAACTACTCTACTGACTATTCTTTGTCACCAGGTGTGACCTCCATGTGATCCACACTTGTCTGACTATCTAACTCGGCTTCTGGTACCGTGGATGGTTCTGTTGGTACCTCTGGCACAGCTGAGATGACATTCGTCGCAGTGGCAGCCATGTGCTCTTCTGCAATTGGCTCGGAAGCTAGAAGAGGTCCCTAGGGAGCCGGATCCACTTGCGCTTCCTGGCTCTTCTGCAACACATGCTCGACGGTGGTAGCTAGGGCGATCTCACAAAGGTCAGAGACAGTCATTACCTCCACTCTGAACACTTGGAAAGACATCTCTTCTTTCTGTCTTCCAGAAGACGTCTTGGCTTCTAGAGCTTCCTCGTATGTCTTCTCCGCTTCCAATGCTATTATCACTAGGTGAACAGCGAGGTCGAACTCCTCCTTGTCGAGATCTTCCACATGGGCTGGTCTTGGTGCACCAGAAGACGTGACTGTAGAGTTGAGAACCGAAGGAAGATCGTAGAGAGTCTTCAGACCCTCGACCTACCGATCCAAGTAGCGGAACATGTTATCCTTGCATTTCCACCAACATCTCCTTGGAGGTGTCGTCCCATGTGCGGGCCAAGGTCAAAAGCTTCCTCCTTGCGGTGAAGTTAAACTTCTTCCTAAGCGCTTCTCTCATCTACGTCATGATCTCCTTACCTCGGACTTCCGCTTCCACCGGCTGCTTCTTCTCCTCTGCAACCTTGGCTTCTGCAGCTTCTCGCTGTGCCCTCCAAGTCTTCTTCTCTTTTGCCAGATCAGTTAAGTTATCCCTGATCCGCAAAACTTCCTGCTCCTTCTGCTGAAATCGCACCTGCAACTCCTGATGACTCTTCCGCAGTTGGGCCAATTCCTTAACAGAAGCAGAAGCTTCCGTCTTGTACTTCGTGGTGATCTTTTCCGTAGTGCGGAGGTTGGCTTCTAGAGCTTCCACCCTCTACTTCTGGGCTTCCTCCTACTGAATCAAAGTTCGAAGACCAAATCCAAGCTGAAAAGGCTTCTCTTGGATCTTAGCACTCTTCTCCACCAACTCCATAATGACTGGATCTTGAAGCTGAAGAAGGCACTGAACTCCTCCAGTCTTCTTCGCGCAAAAACCAGGTTCATGTCTACAAATCGGTCCGTGGTAGCTTCTCTATCTTCCTGAGGTATCTGTACCTCTTCCACCATCGTGGCTTTCTCCTTCGGTACACGAGAAGACGCTACTCTCAATGTCTTCCTAGGTGAAAGATCTCTTCCCACAGTAGAGACAGACCTTTTCTAACAGATCTAGTCAGCGAGATTCCAATCCCATGTGAAGAAGTCGAGGCCCAACTCCTTGATGAAAGATTTGGTCGCGATCAGCTCCGCTTGTGATAACACAAGTCCTCGAGGATGCATCGACATTTTGAGCTTCTGTTGCACTATACCACACATACTTGCTGTGAGCCTAAGGCTCAATCCTTACCAGGCCCTCACAATCCAGCTTCCACTCTCAGAAGACGAATTTAGTCTTCCAGAAGACAGCTATTTTGTCTTCCAGAATTCTAACATTGCTTCCTAAGTGGATCACATCTTCCGATCTATATCTACGCAATCTTAACTAAGCAAGGCATCATGGATTCTTAAGAAGACAATCCACCTTGCAATTCATACTACTTCTTAACAAAAGATGAAGAGATACTTGAGAAGCGAAGTATGCGAATCGATCAGAAGAAGGTTTGAGGCTCCTGCGGTGACAATGGTCTTCAGAAAGACTCTCATGACAGGTTCTGAGTAACTAACGTCTTCAGAAGACTTCCCGCATATAAATTTCTCATCACTGGTCTCACTTGTCTTCAGCTTCCTACACGCAATCTATCCTCACAACAGACACTGAACATTCACATTCTATCGTTCGACTCCTCACCTCGCATACTCTCTCAGAAGAAGCTTGCTGTGTGAAGAGAAGACATGACCCTTGACATTGCTCTCCAGATTTTGCCAGCAAGACTTCTCACAATTCTCATCTAAAGGTTGGGAAGAAGAAGGAACATGCTGCTATGGGTCAGACAGAAGAGACCCGTGGAGGGCCCTCACATCTTCTCGCACATTCTGCCAGTCTTTCTTATCTTCTAGCTCTGTAGGAAGATGTGGATTTGAGAAGTCAAGAAGCTTGGGACGCACTGGCCTGATTCTCAATTTCTTGCTGCTTGAAACAATCATCAACTCTCAATTTCACTTTGGATTCACATCAAGCTTCTCACAATTCAATTCCAATCCAATCCAAGCTACTTGATGTGAATTTCAAATATTCAGCTTCTGGAAATGATTAGACATTCAAACGAGTCTTCTGTCCACGGACTCTAGGACAGAAGCAGAGTGAGGTAGAGAAATTGATAGACAAAACACATGATTTTGGAATAAGGAGAGAAGAAGCTCAAATTCAATTCTTCAAGAGGAGATTGAGAAGAGGGCTGTCAAAAATTGGACAGCGCTCAACATCGATGTTTCAAGCATTCACATTGTTCTTTTGACAACAATAGTCTGATGAGTGGAAGGAAGCTTTGGCAACAAAGGCGCTTCAAGCAGTGGTCAACAAGATTGACCAATTTGATGAGAGAGATGTCTCAAAATATTTGAGGTATTATGTGAAGGAGATGGAGCTGAATAGGGTATCAGAAGATGAGATGATTGAGACATTTGAGTTGGCAGCAACTCCAGAGGTTAGAGATCATGTTAAAATGTTAACGAAGCATTTTGACAAGGATTGGGAGACGTTTGCTCGTACCTTGATGGATGAGTACTTCTTGGAGGACTTTGATCGGGTCACCAAGAAGTCCTTCTTGGAATAAGTTGAGCAATCGAGGAAGGGTTTACAAGCTACTGAGTTACTGAGTTACTCCGGGAGTTTGAGAAACAATTTTCTAGGTTGACTATGATGGAGAAGTTGACGCTACAGTCCAACAAGACAGAGTTATTTCTTCGGACTGCAGATGAGAAGATGCAAGAAAAGCTAGAGGTACTTCTGGAGGATCAGGAGGAAGACGATGGATTGACCAGTAGCTGGAAGAAAGTAGAGGAAGCGGTTGGTCTGATTATCAAGAGGGAACGAAGACGAGAGAAGGTTCCTATTAAGAGACCAGCACTAGCATTGACTACTGTAGCACATGTTCCTGTGGTTTGACCAATGGTTCTTGTTGCTAGACAGATGATACCAGTTGCTCCAGTTGTTCTGGTTGTCCAAGCACTTATAGTATCTCCGAAGAAGGATGATTCAAACCTTGAGGAGATCATGCGTGGAATGCGAAACCTGCGGATCAAGCTCACAAGATTGGATGAGTAATGGTCTAAACAGAGCAAAATCTGTTGGAAAGCAAGGTTAGATCCAACGATGTATATGGTGCGATGATACGGATCATCCATGCAGAGATTGCAAGGAGTTCACAAATATCTTACAACAAGGGGCGATCTTCTATAAAGATGAGAAAGTAGCATTGAGAGATACATGTGCACTTCTTCAAACCAACTTTGATAGAGGAGGGATGAAGAAGTTGGTTGAGGACCACTTAACGCAGCGCAAGCAGTTGCAATAATGGAGGCTGGAACCTATGACACAAGGGTTGAGGATCAAGCTGAGAGGAGTTTTAACGAGCATGTTGAGCCGAGTGGATTGTGGTCATCTGCCATCTTCATGAAACATAAAGAAAAGATGACACATGAGACATTGTTGAGGACAACTACTATTATCCGAAAGGATACTGGATGAGAAAATCCGATAGAAGCTCTATCAGTATATGCATATATCATCAAAAACTAACACAAAGCGTTGTTGGAAGAAAAAAGAAGGTGAGATTCAGAGGATGCAGGGGAAAGAACTTCTTCCAAGAGACAAATTTGAGGAGAGAAGGTTCGTCACGAGCTTCTGGATGCGGTAGCTCAAGATCTATCAATGGATGATGCTCTTTCTCCATCGAAAGAAAGAGCAAAGGAGTCTCAGAAGGAGAAAGATAAGTCGGCTGCATACAAACTACAATCAGACATTGAGACTTCAACAGACTTTAAGAGAATCTTGGAAGATCGCATTTTAAATGCAAAGGTGGAGTTTATCTTGAAGGAGGTTTTAGACATTGCTAAGCGTGAGTTTCATGATGTCATCATCAACATCATCAAACGAAAGCGATAGATTACGGATGAGACTGTTTTATCTCATGCTTTGGATACTAAGGTGTTTGTGGATTAGAGAGAGAGATTACAAAGTGCAATGTATTCTTCAGAGGAAGAAAGAGATAGAAAGCGCAAGGTACATTTTGAGGATGACGAGGAGGATGGGAAGCAAAGCTCAAGTCATTATAGTCACAATCACTGGGCTCTAGCTACGACGGATACATTGCTGAGAATTGGAGATTTGGATGAGCCGGTGGTTGCTCTAATTGATCATGGATCAGAATCAACATCATGTCGAAGGAGTTATACAAGAAGAAGAAATGACTTATCGACACAAAGCATGGGTGGGTCATAAGAGCAGCCAACAACACAAGAGGAGATTTGTATGGAGCCTGTCTAGACGTTAGAGTACGCATAGATGATGTTGCTACCAAGCAAAACTTCTTTGTTCAAGAAGCAATATCATATCCGCTCATTCTTGGCCAACCTTTCATCACAGCAAGTCTTATGGAGACAAGGATACTAGATCACGGATCTACTTATGTTAAGATCCGAAGTCAATATGGAGGGAGGTACAATTCTTGACTGTACCGTCCAATCACGAACGCAATCGAGATCATCTAAGGGAGAAATCGCTTCCAAGGATGAGTGAAGAGTTCAAGGATTTTTGTTGAGTATCACTATAGAGCGAGATTATAGTGGTGCGCAGGAGAAGGTACTCTCGCTTGAAGGATAAAGTGTCTTTTATACAGGGTTTGTTGGGTTTTCAAAGTGTGAGATTGCTATTTACAAGAAGGTTGAAGAACTGAGAAGAAAAGAACAAAAATGTTTGTTTGAGGTCGAGTTGATGTGAAAGAGTTGGGTGAGCTAGAAGGGGATGAATGGATTTCTGATGTTTATGAGGAGGATGGGTTGGAGGATCCTCTGCGAGTGATCACGTCTATTGGATAGAAGGATATGGATAAGGTTGTGCAGATTCATTCAAGGGAGATCTATTGGACGATCGAATCATTCCGTGCACTTGAGGTTCGAGTCGAGACGAAGTACAAGATAGTGGATAAGAAGATAAAGTCAGTTGCTGGTCCCTTGCTGGATGACACTAACCAACAGATGTATCGAGCTTCAAGAGAAAAGAGTTTGAGAGATCCTGTAGTGATAAGACATAAGTTCATAGATGAGACCTTGAAGAGCTAAAGATTGGATGTCATGGGTCTTTTCTACCATAAGAGAGGATGTGCTTCAAGGAGATGCTTTCATGGCATGCGAAAGCATTTGCTTCTGGACCATATGAGATCGAGTGTGTAGACACATACGTTGTTACTCCAATGGTTATCTTCACAGTACCGCATATACTGTGGAACTTGAGATCAATTCTAGTACCGCGGGCTCACTTGCCTAAACTGGTGGAGTTGCTGAAGGAGAAGATGCAGATGAAGATCTTGGAGCTGTCGTTTGCACCTTATTCGAGCAGATGGTTTACAGTGCCAAAGAAGAATGGATCACTGCAATTTATCTAAGACATGCAACCGGTGAACGTAGTAACAATCAGAAATGCTGGGGTGAGACCGATTGTGGATGAGTTTGCTGAAGCGTTCATAAGAAGAGCAATTTACTCAATGGGAGATCTTTACTCAGGATATGATCAATTTCAACTAGCAGAGGAGAGCAGAAGCTTCACGACAATGATGACACCTTTGGGGTTGGTTAGTGTGGTGCCCACAATTTGCAAGATTGGAGATTTTCTCAAAAAATTTAAGTTAATGACGTGTCTATATAAGTGAACTAACCTTATTACTTAAGTTTACACCCTGCTTAGCGGGAAGATAACTTAAGACGAATTCGTGTGAAGAAGTCAACTTCTTCTGAAGTCGGAAGACAGACGTCGTCTTCAGGGAAGATGACAGAGTGTGCTTCCCATGAAGACGGTGACTGTAATTGCGAGAAGTATCAACCTCGCACCAACTAGGTGAAGTTAGGTATACCTAAAGGACAGTCACTACCGCAGTAGGTAGGGCTAGGGTCGACCGAGCAATTACTCAAACGCGAGGGAGTAAGACAGAGAAGCTCAAGAGAAGAGCTTCTCTATTCAATTCGAAATTGAGGAGGACAATGGAGGCACACACAGAAGCGAATTGCAGTGAGAGATTGAGAGCGGACGCCTTATAGCAGGAAGCGCACTCAAAATAGAAAGAGCCGAGAATCCACACGAAAATCGAAGCTTGGAAATTTGAGAATCGAAGAAGAGAATCGAGGATTGAAAGAAGCTCGAAGTCGAATGCAGAAGCAGGATCATGGCAAGGCAAAGTCATCGTGAGCAGAATCGAATTACTTAAGCACGCAGAAGACGTCTGAAGAAGTGAAGCAGAAGCCTAGCGCATTGAAAACGCAGTACTGAGGTTCTTCTCGCTTCTTTTCCCTTCCTCATCGCTTCCGTCCTTCTGTTCCTATGTTTCCACACTTATCAGATAGACATCATCGAGGAGATCAGAATGTGTTAAAATCATAAAAAGCACAATAAAGCCAAAGAAGTTATGGTGATTTTAACTTCCACAGATTTTGGACTAATGGTGGAAAGGAAGACCGTCGGTGGAGAATGATAAATAACATCAAGTTCCTATATACGAATCATAGGCAAACAGATTGTCGATGGAGCATGACAATTGACAACAAATTGTTATTTATGAATGACCAATGATGAGCGGACCATCCGTGAACATGACATGCTGATGGATTGTCGATTTGTGGATGATAAATAACAATAAGTTGTTATTTAAGGAATATCACCGGCGGATGGAGCACCGACGAACATGACAAATAACAAGAAGTTGTTTTTTCTTGAGGAACACCGTCTCCAACAAACGAGAGATCGCCAATGGATAGATGATGAATAACATCAAGTTGTTATTTAAGGAGGATCATCGACAAAGGGACGAAAATGGAAAAAAAATAAGTTGTCATTTATGATCTTCGATGAACAACATATCTTCTGCGGAGGGTCAAAATGGTAAGAAGTTGTTATTTCATGAAAATAAGTTTTATCTCCGAAAGAAAGAAAAAGTTTTGGGGAATATTCCAAAGGCTTCACTACACCTTCGGCAATCCACCTGAACCACTAGCTCCATTTCCATCACCGTTCCCGTCTCCACTCATGATTACCAATCTCCTCTTCAAAGTTCAAATACAGAAAACTCTCCATCACAGACTTTCACGTCAGATTCACCATCGTATCGTGTCAGATTTTGCGTGAAG
Organism: Asterella californica; assembly: GCA_036924285.1. NCBI lineage: Eukaryota > Viridiplantae > Streptophyta > Marchantiopsida > Marchantiales > Aytoniaceae > Asterella > Asterella californica. The sequence goes on from JAYKYS010000001.1 coordinate 45,442,749, forward strand.
GTTGTCTAGGAAAACGTGAGGTTTTTGGCTGTGAAGATGTAGTGTGTCAAACCGAGACAAGACAGAGAGAACAACCACGAGAACAAGTGTCGTAAGATAACCAACTCTTACTTTATATACACTTCCGATTCTTCTTCTCTAAGAATACAAAACAAAGAAACAAACCTGAGTGGTCTGTAATCTACACCAAAACCTCCTAAAATGAGTCCTTGAATCTCAACCCAGACCCAAAACTACCGAAGCGTAGCTCAAAGCAAGAGAAACATCTCTTTGCTATCAAAGAGAGCTACACCAATGTCACACGATTCAAATCCAAGTCCAACCAACGTCCATGTACAAGCCTTAGCTAAAGCTAGCTACCACAAGTTGTACATAACCAACTACATTTCTAACGAACTCCAACGGACAAAAACCGTAGTGAAGGAACCGAAAAATACTTATCTGGGAACTTCCTTCTTTCGCCAAACGGTCTTCAGATGTCGATAAGGCCTTCTTTCCTGACTCTGTTGGCCTCAAGAACTCCCAAATTCGACTCTCGATTGCCGAGATATCGCCGGTTTTTGGTCGCAGGTGACTGAACTTTCAAAAACTCCTCCTTGCGACTTAAAACCGTGCACACCGCCCAAACGGATCGTCTGATCTGAGATCTGTCTTCTCTGGTAGGTAGATCTAGCTACCTTGAACCCAACGAGACTCCATACAAGTCGTTTGGAGTTCCTCTCGCAAAACCACACAAGAAATTTTTGTCGCAAGAAGCAAAAACTTGATGTAAATCGACTCCTTGCTGCTCAAACTCGCTCACCACACCCAAATCAACAATCCGATCCACATATCATCTTCTCTTATGCGTAGGTGAAGACTCCTTGATCGCATAAGCATCAAGAACGTAGAGCTTGACTCATCGATCGTGAAAAACAACCTAATCTCATGTCACAGACTACAAAAAACTGACGTAAAGACTTACCTACGAGTCAATTTCACCCAAAACTCCCAAATTGCTCGATGAAACTTCATATCGTCTTCAATTTCTTTAAGAAGTCGACGTTCTGATCTCGATGGATCCAAGGACAGCAAGTTTGGACTCCGGAACGGCCCGAACGGTCCAACTCTCCTTCATAGATCACTGAAGCACTCCAAATCTCTTCTTTGCGTCCCAATTTCTCCCAGAACACACCCCCTGATCTGCCTCTTCACGAACCGTCTTAACTAATGTATAGCCTGCACAGATCTGAACCCAATGACACTTTGCGTGCATGCATTGGACCTCTCAATTCTCCAACCGTCCACCGACATGTCGTAGAAACAAGCTAACCCCTTAAATTGCCTCTTTATGTCAGTCGTTGTACGTGAAAGTTTTCACAGATAATGAGCAAGCAGACCCTTGCATCCTTAGTATAGCACTAGGAGCCTCAAATATCCAGTCAGCAATAGTAAGTTAAGGCTTAGCTTGATTTTCTCTCCTTTCGAGTCTCATAACTTCATCACTAGGCTTCAAATGAAGTAGACGAAGTGCTTATGGAAAGTTGACAATGAGCTCTACCCGTTGATGTAGTGAAAGTGAAGATCCGAAGTTGTGCAAAAGCTCATAAGCTAAGGTCTAGCTTGCTTTTCCTATCTTTCGAGTCTTGTAACTTCACCACTACAAATGGAGTAGATGAAGTGCTCATGAAAATGAGCTCTACCCGTTGATGTAATGAAAGTGAAGATCTGAAGTTGTGTAAAAAGACTTATTTTTAGTCCTATGAGCGTCTTTGGAGCAATAATGGTCAAAATTTGATTTTCACCGGTCCACGACACGACAGCGTACTCTTCTTGCGACATCTCTACCAACCCAACCTCCAAAAAGTCTTAAGTCCTACTATGGATCAACGTAGGAGATGTTTGCTACATGCGAGAGGTCCTACCACACAATCAAAGGTTTTCGATCTTACGATGTCGTCAAAAATCTCCATGATCCTCCTATCAAACTCTCTAAGATGCGAGATGAAGATAAGAGATGCGGGTACTGTGGCGAAGTAAGTAACCAAGACGACGTACAATGAAAGAGAAAAAGATACCAAAGATAACATGTGGGTCCTCTAACATAAAGAGATCCTCGATATGCAAAACCTCCTCTGTCATGACAACATCAAAGAATCGAGAGACGAAGTCCTCTGTACCCACCGATACTCCGAGGATGCATAAACCATCTTTAGGTGTAACAAATTCCTTCGAGAGATGGAGGTCTGACCTGTATATCTATGGAAGACCAAACTTTGCACTTTTTGACACCTTCACTCTCAGTCCTACCAAAGCCAATTGCGAGACGAGGTGATCAAAGACTACACAGACTTGATCCACCGGATCTACGATATGCGTATTATCAGCTAGAGATGGAAAACCACAACCTGGAGCAGCCAAGGCGATAAGATGATGGAAGGATTCGACCGATAGCCATCGGTGAGATTCTCCTAAGACTTATTAGTCGTACCATTGTTTTTCAGCTTCGAGATATTTTTCAAGATAACTTTTGTCCACATTGTTTGGAGTTGCGACGCCTGGAGGTTATGAATATGTGTCCTTCGACATTAGGGCTCTCTTGGACATCCATCTTGATTGGTTAGTCTTACAAGTGGAGGTGGAAAATGTTTTTAATAGCATTTCCCGCGCTTCTATCTTTGGGAGCTCATGGATGGCAGTGGATCTCTGACGAGTCTCGTTTCTTTCGTGCATCAGTTCTATGGTTCTTCCACCCCTCTTTATTACGAGCATGATCATTCGATAGAGGAGGTTACAATCATCAGCTCCGCTGTAGGTACTCGTCAAGGAGACTTTTTGGGTGGACCCTTCTTTGTCTTAGCTCACTGTAGAGCTCTCTTGATCTCGATCTCATGAGAAAAAGAGTACATATAGCTAAAAAAGAAGACGATATTCAACCAAATGGTACTCGTAATAAAAATATCTTTAAAAAGAAAACCCACTAAAAAGAAGAACCCTGATATATATATAGATAAAAATACACTAAATGTAACAAGAAGTCTCTCAAAAATCTCTCAAAAATCTTAAACAAAGATTGTGAAACTCTAAAACTTCAAAAAAATCAAAAATATTTAATACTTACTCATTTCTTCACAGAATGTATCAATCCTAGAATAAAAAAGAATCAAAAAATAAAATTAAAATTAACCCACCCCACCTCCACCACACTCCACCCTCTTAAAACGCAATCCCTGCACACCCTCTCCTCTCCTCTCCTCCCACACTCCGCCCCCTCCTCTCCTTCCCGCACTTCGCTTCGCCTCCTCTCCTCCTCCTCGTCCGCAAGTCACCAAGAATTAGAAAGAGGAAAGGGGTCAAAAATTGTCAAAATTCAATCTTGGGGATTCAAACCCCTTACCTCCTGTTCGACTTTCCACCAGTGGCCTAGCGCCAGCTTGTAACAGATCTCAGCCACATGCAGTAGTAAATATATTCTGTTCCATCTCCACATCCCCTGTTTGATTCTCCCTCCCGCATGTCTGAATTCACGCGTGGATAATTACTCTTAAAGATTTTAGTTAAGATTCGGAGGAGTACTTATGTGAAGATTGCTGCCACCACTGTAAGTCCCCATTTGGACTTTACCTCGCTGCAGTGGGACTCTGGGAGGCAGGATGAACTGCGGGGGTCGTTACTGTGAGAGAGTGGGTCGAACTGTGGTGGCATCTTTTCTTCTGGCCTGACTTAGACGCGTGCAGTTAAGCATCTTGCGATCATGCTAATCTTTGTATTTTGAAACATATATATTTTTCAATACGCAAGATTTCTGACTGAATAAATTTTAATGGATGTTGTGTTCAGTAAATGAATCGTTTGAGCTCTTAACTATAACGTTATTACAAATTGCGCCCATTCTGTTTACAAAGTCCGTCTTTTCTCTGTTTTCTTTGAACGTGAGACGTCCATTCCAGTGTCACAAGAACCCTTGTAAGGAAATTAGGGGTTTAAATCGATTCAAGACAGTGGAATGTAAATTTCCGATGCTAAAACCGTGTCTAAGTTGTGGTGTATCAACTTCTAGACATAAACCACATCGCAGCGGTGTACATAAGAATAAGATCGATGGTTTAAATTATAAACCACGAAAAGAAATATAAAGGGAAATGGGCAGAAATGGTTCATGTCTGAGTAAAGCATCCTGAAAAAAGTATGTAACCTTTGCATTGATAATTTTGTGTCCTTAATATCCATAATTCTCAATTGTGCTCGTGTGTGTGCTTACGTCCCACGAGTGTATTTAAGCGAATAACAGTCAAAATTATGATTTTTTTCCAGTTATGTTTACGCTGGAGGAGCATCTGCAGAATTGTGGGATACAGACCGCTCCCGGTTCGGAGAAGGTCTTTACCGCCATAACCACTCTTGGCAGACACTCATGTTTTCAGTTAAAGAATCTGAAATATAAAGTCTCTCCTTTGTATTTTGGAGTTGCTTTATGTACGATACATCATCTCCGCAGTGGATCATGGTTCATCAAACAATATATTTGATAAACAATGATCTCTATACATTAATTCGATAAATTATAATCTAAGAAGGAAATTCAACCTTTGATCTCGTGGCAAAACAGTTGAAACTTTATATTTGGCTTTGTCCTTTATGCTGCGGAAGCCACTCCTCATGGCTTATTCTATACATACACCTTCGTCCAGTCTCAATCACATAATTCAGCAAGAAGGAAGATACGGTTCTGTAACAAAGATAGCCGGTGGAGTGGACTAAGTTGTGTAGTGCATGTGTCAGAAACTGAGAAGAGCACCAATTGTGATAACCTTGCGCTTAAGTGAGCTTAACAATTCAATTCCCGATATCACCTCTTTCTTGATGGTTGTTGTCACGCAGCAAGATACTGGTCCAGACGATAAGATCAGAGCTAATATATTCTTCCCACATTTTGTATACAAGATGCTTTTCGATAGTATTTGCTTTGTTTCACACTGTGGACGATATTTCTTGGTGGGTCCCACACATGGAGTGAGGTCCCCATTATGCACTTTACAAGCACTTTCGATGAGCCGTGTAAGGAGGAACGTAGTCGAAAAAGTCCACCAGAAAAGGATACGCGTTACTGATCTACCCTTTTGCATCAGCATCGAAAGGTCTTGTTTCCTGCGAGCTCACGATTGGAATCCGTGGTCTCGAGTGGGCAACGAAGGAAACGTGAGATACGGACTCTGTATCAGATTCTTTTGCCAAATGGAAATCTGTTTGTTTCATTCCGAGTGGACTTGGTCACTCATCAGTCCGCTTGAATTGCTACTATCGAGTTTAAATCAGCAGATTCCATGGCTCTGACTCGTATTTGCGGTTGTCAGCTGTTCAATCAGTCAGTTCATGCCGTGGTTCTATTGTGTCATAGACGTGTGTCCCCATTTCAAACATCAAGCAATCTATTCCATATTTTCAGGAAAGGAGCCGCCGTGCACGCTTCCAATCTGCTAGCTCCCACGCCTCCTTGGGCTTCGTGTCTGGTCCTATAACCCTATCTAGATTGAGTAAACAGCCGAAAGGCAATACTCGGCCTCTGATTCAGTGTATTATAGACACACGGAGTCGTGGATATAGATTTCCAGCATAATATATGTTGACTTCGACAATGATAACATTCTTAACTTCACTTTGAAAGTGATTTCCATTGTTAGGATCCTGATTTATCTTAAAGAGGTTCAGCGGCCGTAGTCTTAATTTGTTTGGATCTCTCTCTCCTTCACGACAAATCTAGCCCCATGATGCCCCCACGCTTGTGTGCTTCTTCGACAAGTTTGGATTCTTTGTGAAGGAACTGTAATGTCGTTTCAAGTTTCCGTAACATTGCCCGCATGTACTAAAAATATGCAGTTCATTCTTCAGTCGACCTCTCCAAGTTTAAACGCTGCTTTGAGTTGTGAAAAAAGGATATCCAACAGAAGATGTTCTAGAGAAATAACGCCACGAGAAAATTGTGAACTCTGCAAATTTAAAGTCCGCTGCGCATTCCAACCCCAGCTAAACTCCAATTCTCCGCAGTTTCCTGTGAGTTAGATCCGAGAGTTCTGCCGGGAACTTAGGATCGACCGTTCGCAGGCTAACTTGGAATGAAACACGATCATTACCAACAATTTGCCTTCAGTAATTAGCAGAGCCATGGCCAGAATTTAGCATCTTCATCAGCGGGCTTACAGTGGCGCGGAGGAGATGGAAAACCTAGCCATTACCCATCAGTACATGTCATTCACGATCAGTACTTCCCCGGTGCTCCTGAGAAGTTAAACCAAAACTACCCCCGAGCATGAGCTCGAGGGGTACCAGTGGCGGTTCTCACCCTCCATAACAGGGGTCGACTTGGGTCTTTCTTCACAAAGGGTTTCTGCGTTAGGGTATCGTATTTGAGGGTTGGATTCTTTTTCTTATTTTGCTTAGTCGGGTCCATGAGAATTTCAATATTAATTTTTTGTCTAGCAAAATATTCGGTCGGCTGCACACCTTGAGTAATGCTGTGCTGCTTACTCTTTGATTAATGTGTGTATCTCTATACAAATATTCGATCACACACCTTAGGTAATGTTGTATTGCTTATCTTTCTATTAATATGTGTGTCTCTCTGACCTCAAGATAATGAAATCCATTAACTAGAACACGAGTCGGATTCTCAAGCTTGTCTATGTTTTCAGTCTTTTGTGTATTTTCCAGATGCTGATTCACTGCACACCTTGGGTAGTGTTGTGTGCCTCTCTATATAAATTTCTCTTCTAGCAAAATATTCGATCACACTTATGATAATACTATGATGCTTACTTCTTGATTAATATGTGTGCCTCTCTGATCTCAAGGTAGTGAAATCTATTAACTCAAACATGAGTCAGATTCTCAAGCTTGTCTATGTTTTCAGACTTTTGTGCATTTTCTAGATGCTGATTCAGTAGACTGCACACATCGGGTAATGTTCTGCTACTTACCCTCCGATTGATATGTGTTCTTTATCTTTCGACTAATATGTGTGCATCTCTGACCTCAAGGTAATGAAATTCATTAACTCAAACACGAGTCGGATTCTCAAGCTTGTCTATGTCTTTGGATTTCTATGTATTTTCTGGATATTGATTCAAAAAATAAACTATATTTATCATTCGATTCTATCATCAAGTCTTATACCCATCTACCAAGTGTAATAAAACAAATTTTATTTGTATTATAAGAAAAATAATTTTAATTTTTATAAAAGAGAAAAAACAAATGAAACCAAAACTTCACAATCCCATGCGAACAGCTGTCTCCAGGCAACCTACGTCCTCCCAAACTCACTCTATCAGTCGTATCTTATCGTAGATCGGGTCTCGCCTCGACGTTATGTGCTTTGTCTGCATCTGGGTCTTTTTAGGTCTCCCTCGAGCCCTCTCATGAGAGAGCTGTGATGGCGGACGTGGACTCAGCTACAGTCGGGTAGCTCCGGATAATTTCAGTCCAGCGCTTTATCAGTTTAGCCTAGCAAACAATGTTCAACTCCTTCTGCCAGGTTCGCCCACGACTTTCACTCACAAAATCCGGCGTGCTGTCGTGTCGTCGACCGGCTCTTATCTGAAATTCAGACTTCGATGCTTGTCGTTCCAAAGACACTCAAGGAGAAAGACAAGCTAGGCCCTAGCTTACGGACTTTTGGCATCATTTCGGATCTCCATTTTCATCGCATAGATGGGTAGAGCTCTTTGTCAACACTCCATAGGCACTTTGTCTACTTCGTTTGGACGCCTAGTGGAGAAGTTACAAGACTCGAAAGATGGAGAAAACAACTAGGTCCTAGCTTACGGGCATTTGGCACAACTTCGTATCTTCACTTTTATCGTATAAGTGGATAGAGCTCCTTGTCAGATTTTCATAGGCACTTTGTCTACTTCGTTTGGACGCCTAGTGGAGAAGTTACAAGACTCGAAAGATGGAGAAAACAAGCTAGGCCCCAGCTTACGGGCTTTTGGCACAACTTCGGATCTTCACTTTCATCACATAGATGGGTACAGCTCATTGTCAGCTTTCCATGAGCATCTTGTCTACTTCATTTGGACACCTACTGAAGAAATTATGCTACTCGAAAGAAGGGAAAATCAAGCTAGGTCCTAGTTTACTTGTTGACTGGGTAGTTGGAGCCCCAGGCGTTATATCAAAGACGCAAGGGGCCTGCGTCCTCATTATTGAAGAGAACTGGTACGTACAGAGACTAACATAAGGGGGCAGCTTAAGGGGTCAGCTTGTTTTTGCGACCTATCGGTGGACGTTTTGAAGAATTGAGAAGTCCAATACACGTGCGCAAGGTGTCATTGGGTTCAGATCTGTGCAAGCTACGTGTGGGTTAAGACGGTTCTTGAAGAGAGGGATCGGGAGATGTGTACTGAGAGAAATTGAGACGCAAGAAGGAGATTTGGAGATTTCAGTTATCTGTGAAGGAGAGTTGGACCGTTCAGGCCGTTCGGACCGTTCCGGAGTCCAAACTTGCTATCCTTAGATCCATCGGGATCAAAACACCGAGTTCTACAGGAAATTGAAGACGACACCAAGTTTCATCGGGCGGTTTAGGAGTTCTGAGTGAAATTGGCTCGTAGGGAAACGTTTGCGTCAAGTTTTTCATCACTTGCGACCTAAAATTGGGTTGTTCTTCAAGATCGATGTGCCAAGCTCTTCGTTCTTGGTGCCTTCGCGACCAGGGAGTCTTCATCTATGCCTAGGAGAAGACAATACGTGGATTGGATTGTTGGTTTGGGTGAGGTGAGCGAGTTTGAGCCGCAGGGAGTCAATTTACGTCAGTTGTTTGCAACCTGCGACCAAATTTCTTGCGTAGTTTTGCAAGGGGAACTCCAAACGGCTTGTTTGGAGTCTCGTTGGGTTCGTGATAGCTAGATCTATCTGCCAGGGAAGACAGATATCAGATCAAGCGATCCATTTGAATGATGTCTGCGATTTTAAGCCGCAGGGAGTAGTTTTTGAAAGTTCGATCACTTGCGACCGAAAATCGGCGATATCTCGGCTGTTGGGAGTCGGATCTGAAAGTTTCTTGGGTTAACGGAGTCAGCAGAGGAGACCCTATCGACATCCGAAGTCCGTTTGGCGAAAGGAGAAAGTTTTCAGATAGGTCTTTTTCGGTTTTTACGCTACGGGTTTTGCTCTTTTGAGTTCGTTAGAGTTCTGGTTGGTTATATACAGCTTGTGGTAGCCAGCTTTTGCTAAGAGCTTGTACATGGATGTGGTTTGGACTTGGGTTTCAATAGTGTGATACTGGAGAAACTCTGTTTGTTAGCAAAGGGAAGTTTTTCTTGCTTTGAGCTACGCTTCGGTGGTTTTGGATCAGGGTTGAGATTCAGGGGTTTGTTTTACGGGCTTTGAAGCATATTACAGACCGTTCTGATCTGTTTCTCAGTTTTGTGTTCTTAGAAAGAAAGAACCAGCAGTGTACATACATTTGGAGTTGGTATATATTGCAGCATTCGTTTTCTTTGGTTGTTTTTCTCTGTCTTGTCTTTGTTCAGCACACAACATCTCCACAGTCAGGAACCTCGTGTTTTCCTGGACATCCTTCATGCAATATTCGACACGATACGGTGGTGAACTCGACGTGAAGGTCTGGGGTGGAGATTTCTTTTGTGTGTATGAACTTTGAAGAAGAGATTGACAGTCATGAGTGGGGATGAGAAAGGTGATGGAGATGGAGCTACTGGTTCAGGTGGGTTGTCGAAGGTGTAGTTGGATCCGACGACTGCATCGATGTTCCAAGCTTTCACTATGTTCTTACGGCAGCAATAGTCTGATGAGCGGAAGGAAGCTTTGGTAACAAAGGCGTTACAAGCGGTGGTCAACAGGATTGATCAATTTGATGAGAGAGATGTCTCAAGATATCTGAGGCATTATGTGAAAGAGATGGAGCTGAACCGGGTCTCAGAAGATGAGATGATTGAGACGTTTGAGTTAGCAGCAGCTCCAGAGATTAGAGATCATGTTAAAATGCTAACGAAGCATTTTAACAAGGATTGGGAGACGTTTGCTCGTGCCTTGATGGATGAATACTTCTTGGAGGACTCTGATCGAGTCACCAAGAAGTCATTCTTGGAGTGGGTTGAGCAACCAAGGAAAAGTTTACAAGCTACTGAGTTGCTCAGAGAGTTTGAGAAGCAGTTTTCACGACTGACGAGGATGGAGAAGTTGACGTTGCAGTCCAACAAGACAGAGCTATTTCTTCGAGCTGCAGATGAGAAGTTGCAGGAGAAGCTAGAGGTACTTCTGGAAGACCGAGAGAAGGACCATGGATTGACCAGTAGCTAGAAGAAGATTGAGGAAGCTGTTGGTCTGCTTACCAAGAAGGAGCGGAGACGAGAGAAGGTTCTTGTTAGGAGACTGACGCCAACACCTACAGCTGTAACACCTGTTCCTGTAGTCCAACCAGTGATTCCTGTTGCTAGACAAGTAGTACCAGTTGCTCCAATTGTTCCAGTTGTTCCAGTTGTTCAGGCACCTGTAATATCTCCGAAGAAGGATGATTCAAACCTTGAGGAGATTTTGCGTGAAATGTGAGATCTGCAGATCAAGCTCACAAGATTGGAAGAGAAGAGGTCTACAAGCGGAGCAAGACCGGTTGAGAAGCAAGGTTGGATCCAGCGGTGTATCTGATGCGATGATATTGATCATCCGCATAGAGATTGCAAGGAGTTCACTGATATTTTACAGCAAGGAGTGATCTTTTGGAAAGATGAGAAGGTAACGCTGAGGGATATTGATGCACTTCTTCAGACCAACTTTGGTAGAGGAGGGATGAAGAAGTTGGTTGAGGACCATCTATCAGCGCAAGCAGTTGCAATGCTGAAAGTTGGAACCTATGGTACAAGGGTTGAGGATCAAGCTGAGAGAGGTTTTAACGGGCAAGTTGAGCTGAGTGGATTGTGGTCATCTGTCATCTTCATGAAACAGAAAAGGAAGATGGCACGTGAGACGTTGCTGAGAACAGCTGCATCGATCCGGAAGGATACTGGATGGGAGGATCCGATAGAAGCTCTATCGATGTATGCTTACATCGCCAAGAATCAACACCAAAGCGTCGTTGGAAGAGAAGAGAAGACGAGATTCAGAGGATGCAAGGGAAGGAACTTCTTCCAAGAGACAAACTCGAGGGGAGAAGGTTCATCAAGAGCTTCAGGATGCAGGAACTCAAGATCTACCGATGGATGATGCTCCTTCTCCATCGAAGGAAAGAGTGAAAGAATCTCAGAAGAAGAAGGGTAAGCCGGCTGCATACAAACTATAGTCGGACATCGAGACTTCAACAGACTTGAAAGGAGTCTTGGAAGATCGCATTCTGAATACGAAGGTGGAGTTTACCTTGAGAGAAGTGTTGGGCTTTGCTAAGCGCGAGCTTCATGATGTCATCATTGACATCATTAAATGAAAGCGACAGATTACGGGTGAGACTGGTTTATCGCATGCCTTGGATACTAGGATGTCTATGGATGAGGAGAAGAGCTTGCAAAGTGCATGTTTATTCTCCAAAAGAAGAAAGAGATCGAAGACGCAGGATGCAATTTGAGGATGAAGAGGAGGATGGGAAGCAGAGCTCAAGTCATTACAGCGACAGTCACTGTGCTCGAGCTACAACGGAGACGTTGGTGAGAATCGGAGACTTGGATGAGCCGGTGGTTGCTCTGATCGATCATGGATCAGAAATCAACATCATGTCGAAGGAGCTGTACAAGAGGAAGAAATGACCGATCAACACAGAGCATGGATGGGTCATAAGAGCAGCCAACAACACAAGAGGAGACTTGTATGGAGCTTGTCTAGACATCAGAGTACGCGTAGGTGATGTTGTTATCGAGCAAAACTTCTTTGTTCAGGAAGCAACATCATACCGCTCATTCTAGACCAACCTTTCATCATAGCCACTCGAATGGAGACAAAAGTACTAGATGATGGATCTGCTTATGCTAGGATCCGAAGTCAAGATGGAAGAGAGCGGTACAGTTCTTGACTGTACTGTCTAATCACGAGCGCAACCGAGATCGTTTGAGGGAGAAACCGCTTCCAAGGATGAGTGAAGAGTTCAAGGATTTTCGTTGAGTATCACTATAGAGCGGGATTATAGTGGTGCGCAAGAGAAGGTACTCTCGCTTGATGGAGATAGTGTCTTTTGTACAAGGTTTGTTGGGTTTTCAGAGTGTGGGATTGCTATTTACAAGAAGGTGGAAGAGTTGAGAAGAAAAGAACAAAAACATTTGCGTGATGTTGAGTTGATGTTGAAAGAGTTGGGTGAGCTAGAAGGGGATGAATGGATTTCTGATGTTTATGAAGAGGATGGGTTGGAAGATCCTTTGCGAGAGATCATGTCTATTGGATGGGAGGATATGGATAAGGTCGTGCTGATTCATTCAAGGGAGGTCTATTCGGTGATCGAATCATTCTGTGCACCGGAGGTTCGAGTTGAGACAAGATACAAGACAGTGGATAAGAAGATAAAGCCAGTTGCTGGTCCTTGCCAGAAGACACTAACCAACAGATGGATCGAGCTTCAAGGGAGAAGAGTTTGAGAGATCCTGCAATGATAGGACACAAGTTCACGAAGAAGACCCTTGAAGAGCTGAAGATTGGATCTGATGAGTCTCTTCTACCAAAAGAAAGGATGTGCTTCAAGGAGATGCTTTCACGACATGGGAAAGCATTTGCCTTTGAGCCACAGGAGATTGGGTGTGTAGACCCGTACGTTGTTACTCCGATGGTTGTCTTCACGTTATCGCATGTGTCATGGAACCTGAGATCAATTCTAGTACCGCGACCTCACTTGCCTAAACTAGTGGAGTTGCTGAAGGAGAAGATGCCGATGAAGATCTTGGAGTCGTCGTTTGCACCGTATTCAAGCAGATGGTTTAAAGTGCCTAAGAAGAATGGATCGTTGCGGTTCATCCAAGACATGCAATCGGTGAACGAAGTAACAATAAAGAATGTTGGGGTGGGACCGATTGTGGATGAGTTTGCTGAAGCGTTTGCAGGAAGAACAATTTACTCAATGGGTGATCTTTACTCAAGGTATGAACAGTTTCAACTAGCGGAGGAGAGCAGAAGCTTCACGACAATGAGGACACCTTTGAGGTTGGTTAGGATGTGTATCTTACCACAGGGAGCTACCAACTCGGTAGCACACATGATGAACGGGATGAATCGAGTTCTAAGGGACTTCATCCTTGAAAAGACGATGCCGTTCTTGGATGACATCCCTATCAAAGGATGTGTGGAAGATGAGAATGAAGAGGATGAAGCATTAGATCAGAGGGTGTGTCGACGATACGTCATCAATCACATCACAGACTGTGAAAAGATCTTATCTCGACTTGAGGAAGTTCATCTTACGCTGTCAGGTGCGAAGTCTACATTTGGGGTTAGAGAGATTTTGATCGTTGATCATTTGTGTGGATCGTTTGATCGGAAGCCAGATCTGAACAAGGTGGATGCGATTGGGAGGATGAAGGAGGTTTGCAACTCGCTGACAGAAGTAAGAAGAATTTTGGGTGCTTGTGCATTCTATCACATCTGGATTCCTCATTATGCGCATGTGGCGGATCCATTGTATGGATTGTTGCGTAAAGGTCATAAGTTCATATGGGAGGAAGAGCATACTGATGCGGTAAGGAAGCTGAAGTATTTACTATCATCTCCTCCAGTTCTGAGAAGGATTTATTACAAGGGTGCTAGGCCGGTGGTTCTTACTGTAGATACAAGTCCGGTTGCAATCGGATGGGCAGTAGGACAGGATGATGAGGATGGAGACAAGTTTGCGGTTAGGTTCGGAGCGAAGGTGTTAAGTGCTCGACAACGTGCTTACTCGCAAGTGAAGAGAGAACTGTGGGGTACTGTTTCAGCCATGAAAACTGAGAAAGAGTATTTGATTGGAGCAGTAGTGGTGGTTGAAACTTATTGCTTGCCGATAATCCTGAATTGTTCAACTCTTGATATTGCGATGTTACGATGGATCGCATATCAAGTCGTTGAACCCGGAGTTTAGACATATAGCAGGGAAGGATAATCCGATGACGGATATGTTATCTCGAGCTCGATATGATGGGGAGGATGAGATGGTTGAAGACATTGACGACGTGAGTAATAGAACTTGCACAGACAGGAAAGGAAGATGAGTTATTTGTTGAAGGGTTGTATGATGGTGATTTGCTTGATATCGGGAGGTACCTTAGTACGATGGTTAAGCAGATAGGTTGGACGGATGAGAGGTTTCGGAGAGTTCGAAGGAAGGCCTACAACTTCATGTCGCAGGATGGGTTTCTTTGGAAGCGATCGAAGCAGAAAGGTGAGATACCGCTACGAGTGATTTGCAACAAGAAAGATCAACAGAAGTTGCTCAAGGTGTTCCATGAGAGTCTTTGGGCTGGACATCGAGGGATTTGGGTCACTTTTACAAAGATGAAAGAGCAATATTGGTGGAAAAACATGTACAGGGATGTTGTATCTTTTGTGGAGTCTTGTTTGACATATCAGATGTATTTGAACATCCGACATCGTGACGGATTACACCCGACTTGTCCGTTGGCAATCCACTTCAAGTGGGTGGTAGACTTGGTGATTACGCCGATTGGATTGTGGCAGATGAGATACTTGATACTTGCTAGAGAAGATCTTTCAAATCAACTCAAGGGTAGGGCGCTTCGGACAAAAACAACTGAAGGAGTATGTAGATTTTTCTTGGAAGAGGTTGTTTGTCGATATGGATGTGTGGGAAAGATCATTGCAGATCGAGGAGAGTTAGATGCACATGAGGCTCCTGAATTCTTTGCAAGGTGTGGGGTGAGGTTGTCACTGACAACTGCTTACAACCCCGAAGGGAATGCCAAGAGTGAACGTGGTCATCCACCCATTGTAAAGACTTTGGTGAAGACTTGCAACGAAAGGGTGCGCGAGTGGCCTCGACTCTTATCAGATTGAACGACGCATAGTTCGGTGACAGGTTACATGCTAGTGGAACTAATCATAGGTCAGAAACTTATCATGCCGACTGAAGAACACGTTCTGACATGGAGTGTGTTACCTTGGGAAGACAATTTGACTAGAGAAGAGCTTCTTGTGATTCGAATTAGGCAGTTAGAGAGAAGACATGAGGATATCCAAGCTGCTTTGGATAGGTTGCGAGAAGCACGGTTGAAGAACAAAGTCAGATTTGATCAGCGACATCGTTTGAGACCTAGGGAAATTAAGGAAGGTGATTGGGTGTTAGTCTATGACAACAGTCTAGACAACCAGCATAGTGCACTCCGGAAGTTTTCCAGGCGATGGTTTGGTCCGTATGTGGTGAAGAAGGTTCATGACAATGCAACTTACGTCCTGCAAGAGTTGGATGGAACGAGCTTGAAGGTACCAGTAGTAGATAAACGTGTCAAGATATTCAAAAAGAGAGATGAGGAGGTCGATCTAGCAGATATCTTGATGGAGTTTCAGTTTGAGGATGAGAATTATGCAGAAGACCTTGAAGATGAGGTTGGCTACGATGGGAAGTAGGACGATATGACGAGGTGCGTGCCGGTCCACTCTTTGGTTGTTATCTCTGGTGCATACCAGAGGATGCACAAGGGGTGGAAGTCGTGTCGTGGACTGGCTCTTATCTGAAATTCAGACTTCGATGCTTGTCGTTCCAAAGACACTCATGAGAAAGACAAGCTAAATCTTAGCTTACGAGCTTTTGGCATCATTTCGGATCTCCATTTTCATCGCATAGATGGATAGAGCTCTTTGTCAACACTCCATAGGCACTTCGTCTACTTCGTTTGGATGCCTAGTGGAGAAGTTACAAGACTCGAAAGATGGAGAAAACAAGCTAGATCCCAGCTTACGGACTTTTGGCACAACTTTGGATCTTCGTTTTTATCGCATCAGTGGACAGAGCTCCTTGTCAACTTTTCATAGGCACTTTGCCTACTTCGTTTGGGCGCCTAGTGGAGAAGTTACAAGACTCGAAAGATGGAGAAAACAAGCTAGGCCTTTGGCACAACTTCGGATCTTCACTTTCATCACATAGATGGGTAGAGCTCGTTGTCAGCTTTCCATGGGCATCTTGTCTACTTCATTTGGACACCTACTGAAAAAGTTATGCGACTCGAAAGAAGGAAAAATCAAGCTAGGCTTTAGTTTACTTGTTGACTGGGTATTTGCAGCCCCAGGCGTTATATCAAAGACGCAAGGGGCCTACTTCCTCATTATTGAAGAGAACTGGTACGTATAGAGACTGACGTAAGGGGGCAGCTTAAGGGGTCAGCTTGTTTCTGCGACCTGTCGATGGACGTTTTGAAGAATTGAGAAGTCCAATACACGCGCGCAAGGTGTCATTGGGTTCAGATCTGTGCAGGCTACGTGTGGGTTAAGACGGTTCTTGAAGAGAGGGATCGGGAGATGTGTACTGAGAGAAATTGAGATGCAGGAAGGAGATTGGAGATTTCAGTTATCTATGAAGGAGAGTTGGACCGTTCGGACCGTTCCGGAGTCCAAACTTGCTGTTTTGGATCCATCGGGATCAAAACACCAAGTTCTACAGGAAATTGAAGACGATACTAAGTTTCATCGGGCGGTTTAAGAGTTCTGAGTGAAATTGGCTCGTAGGGAAGCGCTTGCGTCAAGTTTTTCATCGCTTGCGACCTAAAATTGAGTTGTTCTTTGCGATCGGTGTGCCAAGCTCTTCGTTCTTGGTGCCTACGCGACCAGCGAGTCTTCATCTACGCTTAGGAGAAGACAATACGTGAATTGGATCGTTGGTTTGGGTGAGGTGAGTGAGTTTGAGCCGCAAGGAGTCCATTTACGTTAGTTTTTTGCAACTTGCGACCAAATGTTTTGCGTGGTTTTGCAAGGAGAACTCCAAACCGCTTGTTTGGAGTCTCGTTGGGTTCGTGACAACTAGATCTACCTGCTAGGGAAGACAGATATCAGATCAAGCGATCCGTTTGAGCGATGTCTGTGATTTTAAGCCGCAAGGAGCAGTTTTTGAAGATCCGGTCATCTGCGACTGAAAATCGACGATATCTCGGCTGTTGGGAGTCGGATCTAAAGGTTTCTTGGGTTAACGGAGTCAATAGAGGAGACCTTATTGACATCCGTTCGGCAAAAGGAGAAAGTTCTCAGATAGGTCTTTTTCAGTTTCTTCGCTACGAGTTTTGCTCTTTTGAGTTCGTTAGAGTTCTGGTTGGTTATATACAACTTGTGGTAACCACCTTTGGCTAAGAGCTTGTACATGGATGTGGTTTGGACTTGGGTTTCAATCGTGTGATACTGGAGAAGCTCTGTTTGTTAGCAAAGGGAAGTTTCTCTTGCTTTGAGCTACGTTTCGATGGTTCTGGATCAGGGTTGAGATTCAGGGGTTTGTTTTATGGGCTTTGAAGCATATTACAGATCGTTCTGGTCTGTTTCTCAGTTTTGTGTTCTTAGGAAGAAAGAACCGGCAGTGTACATACATTTGGAGTTGGTATATATTGCAGCATTCGTTTTTTTTTGTTGTTTTTCTCTGTCTTGTCTTTGTTCAGCACACAACATCTCCACAGCCAGGGACCTAACGTTTTCTTGGACATCCTTCACGCAATATCCGACACGATAGCGCTGCCGCTCCAAGCATTCTTCACCTAGTCTGTGCAAGTCGTTTCTTTGTCAGGAACACGTCAACATCCAAGTCATATCAAGCCTACGAAGCTGAAGAAGAGAACCACGAAGTTTTCCGTGTCATGTGCCTGCTCAGATATAACCTGAACTAATGCTCGATCGATCATGTCACTGCTGGAACCATTCACCTCGTGCTCTGAAACAAATTCAACAACTGCCTTGACCTCCACGATGCAGATGATCGAGCGAACCCGCAACCGCACTGTGACGTCTAAGACCCACTGTGCATATGATGGACTGTGTATATGACCACTGAGAGTCACGATACTGTAACGCGTGGTACTGAGTCCGCAAATTTATATGTTAGTAGTGGATAATTAAGAGTAGACAATAATTATCTGCAGAAAACGTATGGTGCAAACGCTCGGGAGAATCCAGCGTTAAAGCACAAGTCGCGCTATAAAAGAAGATGATGATGTTGCATTCATTCCTCATTGTCTTTGTAGTAAATTTGAGATTCAACGCCGGAATCAGTTCTCAGCCAGCTGCACTTGAGCTCTAGGGTTGTATGTGCACCTCCGACATGTTCCTGTAGCCGCCGCACACTCAGTGTACATGGAAGACATTGCACCATGCGAACATCAATTCTTGGTGGACCTGGCTTTTGGAGTGGAATTTGATGGTATGCCTAGTTCTAGCTTGTAATTGTGTTTATGCAGCGGCTCATCTGGAGGTGCGAGTTGTGGCAATTTCTAGCATTTCGTTGCATTTTTCAAGAACTTTTCTCGTCGTGGTTTGGTCGTGGTTTGTGGACAGTGAGTGGTGGCTTTGTGTGGGCTAGTCCGTGTTCGTTTCAATCTGACTTGGGGCCTCGGCTGTATTGGCATAGTGTGCGTCTCAGTTCGAGCAACTCTCTTGGTGCAGTAGGTTTGGTTATTCCCGCAGCGCAGCTATTATTCTCTATCACACTCGAGTGACGTTTAGAAAGCGTTCTGTTTACACCAATCTCTCATCAGGACTTTGGTTTGGGTTAGATTTGGTGACGTTCGCAAGTTCTTGTTTCCATTCGCATGTTGGACTGGCTGAGGTGGTACTACAATTGTCTGTTCATTCACTATTCGCTTCTTTCACTATGTACTGTTACTTTGGCATCACTTCTATCGCTCAGGCTGAGGTGCTAATTATTCTTTGGTTATCAATAATTCACCATCACTTTTTGGTTACGTCCTCTACTACATTGTCTCGTTTTGACCTTCTTTTTGTTATCGCTCTAATACTTCCAGTTTCGATTACGTCCTCTTATAGGTTTGGAGAAAATAATTGCATAACAGTTTGCAAAGAAATACACCTTTTCGGAACATGAATAGGTGATATGTTCTTGTTCTGTATTTCATTTTCTGAAATGAAAGAAAACACTAACAGACATATGAAGTCCAGAAACAAAATAATAAAGTCTTCAAGGTTATAAAGAACAACAAACTCTTATAAGAAAAACGACAAAGACGTCTAGAAAGCAAAGGGAGTCTACCTAGTCATTGTACACAACACCAACTGAAAAACAGAGGAAAAATCACTTGAATTAGTCCAAGTATAAAATAAAAATCATCCATATTTGACATTACTTTCACGTGTAAGTTTGTATATATTAGTGCTAAATGTGAAAACTGAAAAGATGGAAATGAGATGCTGAAAAGGAAGGAAGAGATATACATGAATTAATCAAAGTATGAAATAAATGAAAACTCAGCTAAAATATTTTTACGCATAACCTCATATTATTAATAAATGCAAAATCCAACTATGACGAACAAATAAGATGCTAGAACTGAAAATCAATAGATACAAATATACATAATTGTTATTATGATTCATACCATCCATGCTTAAATTATTTTCATGCAAAAGTGCATGTATATAACATCTAAACCAAGCACAACATTACAATAAGTGACATACAATCAATTGTATTTGAAAACTTTTTCCGCATTCAAGTAGATGGACGTTCACCGAACAAGCACATCTGGAGCTCAGTCTTCCACTCAGTAGTACGAGGAGGTAACACTCGTGTAGTGACAGTTCTATGACATACAGTCGTGTGTTGTGGTTGACGCTGATATATCTTGATCGACTCGCGGATGATGTACTCATTTCTAATCCATTGCGCATGCTGCGAGACGATCTTCGTGGATCTTCGCAAAATGGATCATCTTCGTGACAAACTTGTTGATAACAGAGTTGAAAGTTTAAGACATATAGTTCTCTCTCATCCGTGTAAAGAAACGCATCTTCGTGGGTGTGATAACCTGTGTGAGAAAACTCACGATGGCCAAGTGCGTAGGTCCATCTACATCAAGAATAGAGGTCAAGAGGTCAAGAATGACATAAAAAGCTAACATATTCAGAAATGGTTATTCGAGGATGGAAACTTACTCTTCGTATAATAGGTGTCAGATGTCAGTCTATTCAAGTCAGGCAGACTGCAACACGATCGAGGTACTCCAGTTTTGCGCTGGAGGATAAAACATGTAACATGATCTCCAGCCCAATGATCCGCAGCATTTAAGATGTCTAAATACAACAGTGATGCGTCATCTTCCTCTTGACCGTAGCGTCCATTCTCACCAACCGTTCTCTTGTT
Organism: Asterella californica; assembly: GCA_036924285.1. Taxonomy (NCBI): domain Eukaryota; kingdom Viridiplantae; phylum Streptophyta; class Marchantiopsida; order Marchantiales; family Aytoniaceae; genus Asterella; species Asterella californica. Next base: position 45,462,991 of record JAYKYS010000001.1, read on the forward strand.
TCGTGCACCTACCGTCAGCTGAAGTTCTTGCTCAGTAAGTCACGAAACTCACAATGCTAACCTACAAATCACAATCACAAGTTAGCGTCCATGCACCACTTACCTTAATCTCATTTGGACCGGACCGGAGCCGGACCGTGTCCCTAACTCTCAAGCTCAACATTCCCTAAGTCCTGACCTAGTCCTAGCTGGGTCGGTCTCAAAACATGAGCAAGTCACAACATGACTTGGGGCAGACTTCTCATAAAGTCCAGGGTCCTAAACGGTACCTCCAACCGCCCGTTATGTTCGTCTGGGTCCAAGCTCGGTGATCTAACTCGGCCTCACGTTCCCTAGTCTTGCCCCAGCCCTTAGGTTGTTCCTAAGTCCAGACGTCCAAGTCTAGATCGCAATGCGCCTTGATACTGATCCAGTCATCATCTCATGTCTCCAGAGTCCGTTCGCTGAACCCTGGGATCATGTGACTCGTCTTGGTCCACCTAGGCAATGAGCCTCCATCATATATACTTATGGGGATCAGAGGACCCTCCTCTTTGGTCCTTAAAAAGTAAACCACAACCCAATCATGATATCGGTCATAATTCTCAGCTCCGAGGTCAGTTTGAGGAGTTATACATATCACGAGAAATGTCTTGCTGAGACATTCCAATGATACCTTATTTACCTCCAGATCTGACATGGAGCTCCGTCTACGGCTCAAAACATTGCTAGAGCTCTAACACTTAGAATTTTTATGAGAAATCGTGGTCCAGCGCCAGACTTGGACCTTGTGGTTCGGACCCACGTCTTGGTCCCGCGTCTCGGACTCACGTCTCAGACCTATGTTTCGATCTGTTTCTAGACTTGTCCTTTATGTAAGCGTTCGTCTAAGGTCGTCTTGGGGTAGGCCCTTATGTCTTAATCGAGTGTTCCAACCTTGGTTCGATGAACCACTTAGGGTTCATCTGTTCTCGACTTCCCGACCAAGTTGTGAAGTCCTACTAGCAGCGTTCATAGCCTTTTGTTGTTTGCGTCTGCGCCCGACCTTGAGACTGAGGGTCGCGATATTCATCCTCACTTTGGAGGTTGATGTCCTCATCAACAATGATCCTTAAGTTGACGCTAAGTTCAAGATGGGTAGCCAACCTCTTTGCGTCAGAATTGCGTTCTGGTAGCTAACTCGCAATCCCCTTCTTGGCTTGAGTCTTAAGTTGTCGCTAGAACACTTAGAAAATTCTAACTAGTCTCGAGAAAGCCTAATCTTTTTGACCATCCTTAAATAAAACTAGTTGACAGTTTCTAAACATTCTACTTAAGACTCTAACTTGCTAACTTATAAGTTTACACACCTACTTACGGGATCTCCCAAAGCTCACTTTCTGGTTGCAACCTGATTTGACGTAGACGCACGATTAAGTTTACCTTGTAGTTGACAAACTGCAACGCAAGGTCACCCCAAGCCCCAAGACAAGTGTAATCCATTTACACTTACTTTGCCAACGCTATGCCAAACCTAAGTCTTGGCATCAAGACTTAGTCTTGATTTAGATGTTTATCCAAACCAGCTCGCTTCCTTTGAGTGTGCTTCGTCCTTCCTCTTGACAACATCCTAGGCATCTGATCAGAACTTGTCATAGCCATGCACTACCAATACACTTAGACAAATTTCAAAAAACAAATTCTTTATTTTCATAAAATACAAGTCAAAGCTACAAAGTCCATCGACCCAAATCACCTCAAGTTGCTACTCGTATGGTTCGTCGTTCCTTCACTCCTCGTAGAAGGAGATGTCTTCATCTTGCTAACGCTCTTGTTGTCCTTGTCACCGTTGGAAGAGATCCAATACTTCATTTGCATGTACTAGATCTTCCTCTAGCACCCAAGTTGCTTCCTTCAAATGGTATCCACGCCATTTGATCAAATACTCCATGTAGTTGGATTTACACCACGATCACAAAATGATCTCTATCTCGTATTCTGCTTCGTCTGGCACGACATCAGGTTGAGGCCTGAGAACTTGTTTGTGCTCCGGTTGCAAATCATCCTTGAAGTATTTCTTTAATAAAGAAACATGGAAGATCGAATGCAGTTGTCACTCGAAAGAAAGGTCTAATGTATAGACATCTTCGTGCGGATTCTTGACAATGACAAAAGGTCTCACGAACTTCGATGAGAATTTAGCTGAAATTCCTTCCGGAAGGGTGAAGTTCTTCGTACTCTTCAACTGATGTTTGCCGTGTTCTTGGTCGTGTCGATGTAGAACTCCCTGCAAGTCAAGTCAAGAGACCTTTCTGGCTCACGATCGTAAGCCAGCAAGAAAGGTGATTCGTCAGTTGCTGAATGCTTCGCGGAGTTGTAGCAATACTCAGCAAGACTAAGCCACTCCGTCCAATCACTTTGATCTGCGTTCACATAATTCCTAAAGTATTGATTTAGAACCGAGTTAACTCGTGTCCATCAGTTTTAAGATGAAAAGCGGTACTAAATTTTAGCTTAGTCCCTAACTTTTGGAACAAATGTTTCCAAAATGCACTTGTGAACTTAGAGTCTCGGTCTGAAATAATACTCTGGAGTAAACCATGTGAACGCCACCAAATATCTAAGAACAACCGAGAAGTCATAAACGTTGTTGCGATGTCCAAGGTCGAGGTAAATTTTGCTAGTTTGCTAAACCGATCAACTATCACAAAGATTGCATTGTATCCATTTGAGTCAGGCAGAGACGTAATGAAGTCCATGCTTATGCTTTCCCAAGGTCTGGTTGGAATCGGTAAAGGATGAAACAACCCTTGTTTCTTGTCATAAGAAACCCAATTCGCCTGACAGGTTACACATATCTTCACAAAGTGTGCGACATCGTCTTTCATGTGAGGCCAATAAAACTTTTTAGCTATAACTGCTAAAGTGAATTTTTCTCTTTTATGGCTTGATAAGGACGCATCATGACATTCTTTGAGCAACTTAGTCCTAAGTTTTCATTGTCTCACTTAAACTTGACTTTGCTTGAACATGAGTAATCCATGTCTCAGCTGCAGGTTCTACAACTTCACTTCTCACTTGAGCTATTCCAAGTACTCCTTTGCTTGATCATCGTCCATGTAGCCTTCACGTATTCACCTCTCCAAGTCTGACTCCTTAAGCTACATAAACAAAATATTTATGTTGACGATGAAAGATATTCCTCCTTGCAACTTCAGGCGTCAAGAACCACATTGTCCTTTCTCGCTTTGTAGATTAATTTCATATTCATGAGCACCAAGGTATCATGCCACCGTAGTTGCTTTGATGTCACCCGATCTTGTGTCTCAAAATACTTGAGCAAAATATTATCGGTATACACTTGGTTTGTGAAGTCTCAAGTAATGCCGTCATTTTCTCAACAGTTCTTTCTCGTGAGTAGGTCATCGTTTCTCTGTCCCAAATAATTTCTTACTTTCATACGCTACAGGTTTTCCATCCTGCACCAACACTCCGTCAATCGTAGTCACTCGTGTCCGTGTGCACCTCGAATGATTTGTCAAACTCCAACAGCTTCAAAACTGACGTCTTTGACAAAATAGATTTGATCGTCTGGAACGCATCATCCACCTCCTTGGTCCAACTTACTTGTACGTCTTTTCTCGTCCAATCCGTAAACGGCTTCGTGATCTTTGAAAACCCCTTCACATACTTCCGGTAGAACTGCACCAATCTTAAGAATCGCTGCATCTCCTTCACAGTAGTCGGAGACTTCCAAGTCACAATCACGTCCACCTGCATATCCGGACCGACTCCTTCTACACTAATGACATGTCTCAACAAGTTAATGCGTTCCAAATCAAACTCACTCTTGTCAACATTGACAAACAGCTTATGCTCCTGCAGCTTCATCAACACCACCCTTAGTTGCTCCGCGTGCGACTCCAAGGTTTTGGAGTAGATCAAGATGTCGTCGATGTAAACGATGACAAACTCGTCCATCTTCTCAATGGCGTTGCAGAGTCCATGACATCACCATGAATTCAAATGATCCGAATCTGGTTTGACAAGCAGTCTTCTCAACATCTGGATCAACTATCTAGATTTGATAATATCTTGACTTCAAGTATATCCTGCTGAAATATTTTGCGCTCGCTAACCTATCAAACATGTCATCTATCATTGACAAGGGATAATTATTCTTCACCATCACCTTATTGAGCGCACGACAGGAACCACTGATCGGACTACATGAACAGGTGCTACAGCGGTCGGTGTCGGTGTCGGTCTCCTAATAGGAACCTTCTCTCGTCTTCGCTCTCTCTTGGTAAGCATATCAACCGCTTCCTCAACTTTCTTCCAACTACTGATCAATCCATCGTCTTCCTCCCAATCCTCCAGAAGTACCTCCAGCTTTTCTTGCAGCTTCTCATCTGCAACCCGGAGAAATAACTCTATCTTGTTGGACTGCAACGTTAACTTTTCCATGCTGGTCAACCGAGAAAATTGTTTCTCAAACTTCTTGAGTAACTCAGTAGCTTGTAAAACCTTCCACGGTTGCTCAATCCACTCCAAGAATGACTTCTTGCTAACTCTATCAGAGTCCTCCAAGAAGTACTCATCCATCAAAGCACGAGCAAACGTCTCCCAATCCTTGTTAAAATACTTCGTTAGCATTTTAACATGATCTCTAATCTCTGAAGCTGCTACCAACTCAAACGTCTCAATCATCTCATCTTTTGATACCCGGTTCAGCTCCATCTCTTTCACATAATACCTCAAATATCTTGAGACATCTCTCTCATCGAATTGGTCAATCTTGCTAATTACCGCTTGAAGCGCCTTTGTTGCCAAAGCTTCCTTCCGCTCATCAGACTGTTGTTGCCGTAAGAACAATGTGAAGCTGTCCTCTTACGTCAGTCGCTGTACATACAAGTTTTCTCAGATAATGAGCTAGCAAGCTCCTTGCGTCCTTCGTATAGCGCCAAGAGCTGCAAATACCCAGTCAGCAATAGTAAACTAAGGTCTAGCTTGATTTCCCTTCTTTTGAGTCTCGTAACTTCACTATTAGGCGTCCAAATGAAGTAGACAAAGTGCCCATGGAAAGCTGACAATGAGCTCTGCCCACTGATGCGATGAAAGTGAAGATCCGAAGTTGTGCAAAAAGTCTATAAGCTGAGGTCTAGCTTGTTTTTCCCATCTTTCGAGTCTCGTAACTTCTCCACTAGGCGTCCAAATGAAGTAGACAAAATGCTCATGGGAAGATGACAACGAGCTCTACCCACTGATGTGATGGAAGTGAAGATCCGAAGTTGTGCCAAAAGTCTCATTTTTAATCTCATGAGTGTCTTTGGAGCGATAATGATAAGCATTGAAATAGATTTTTAGGTAAGAACCGATCCATGACACAACACCATGAGATTCCAATTCCATGTGAAGAAATCGATGCTCAACTCCTTGATGAAATGTTTGGTCTCGATAAACTCTGCTTGCGGTAACACCAACCCTCGAGGATGCAATGACATTTCGAGCTTCTGTTACACTAAACCACACATACTTGTTGTGAGCCTAAGGCTTAATCCTTACCAGGTCCTCATCATCCTGCTTCTACTCTCAGAAGACGAAATTTAGTCTTTTAGAAGACAGCTATTCTGTTTCTCAGAATTCTAACAGTGCTTCCTAAGTACATCACGTCTTCCGAGCTATATCTAAGCAATCCTAACTAAGCAAAACATCGCATGGATTCCTAAGAAGACAATCCATCTTATAATTCATCCTACTTCCGAACAGAAAATGACAAGATATGTGAGAAGCAAAGTCTACGAATGAATAATAAGAAGGTTGAGGACTCCTGTGATGACAGTGGTCTCCATGAAGACTCCCGAGAAAACTTCTGGTTAACTGACGTCTTCAGAAGACTTCCCGTAGCCATGCTTCTCATCATTGGTCTCATCTGTCTTCGGCTTCCTACACACAATCTAATCTCGCAACAGACACGGAACATTCGTACTCTGTTTTTCGACTCCTCACCTCGCATACACTCTCTGAAGAAGTTTGCTGCATAGTGAGAAGACATGACTCTTGACATTTCTCTCCAGATTCTACCAGCAAGGCTTCTCACAGTTCTCTTCTAAAGTTCAAGAAGAAGAAGGAACATACTGCTCTAGGTCAGATAGAAGAGACCCATGGAGGACCCTCACATCTTCTCACAGATTTTGTCAGCCTTTTCAATCTTCTAGCTCTCTAGGAAGATATGGATTTGAGAAGCTAGGAAGCTTGGGAGGCACTGACCCAGTTCTCAATTTCTTGCTTCTCGAAACAACAATCAACTCTCAAGTTCACTCTGGATTCACATCAGACTTCTCACAACTCAAATTCCAATCCAATCCAATCCAACTATGTGGATACATGTAAAACATTCCGTATACCAGTAAACGTTGAAGCAGGAATGTCAAGTGGAATGTTACCATTGTGCTAGATCTTGTGCTTGGTGTCATCTCCTGTCATCATAAACTGAAGAGTCTCTACCGGCTCAAGTGAACTGAACCACTCCCGATGGAGAGTCATGTGATTGATGATGTCAGAATCGATCACCTTGTCAGTCTGTGACTCGAAAGTCGCATAAATCTGATGTGTTGTCATCAAAACTGCTCGGAATAGACTTGCTCAATGACTCCATAGCCTTGCTAGTTGCTGATATCTTGCTGGGGTTGTTGTTGTATTGTTGCCTTTGATTGTTCTGTTGCTTGTAGCACTGATTTGCATTGTGGCATTGCTTCTTGCAATAGTTGCAAGAACCATGCGCACGTCTCTTGTTGTTGGAAGAACTAGATTGTTGTTGGTTCTGCTGATTTTGCTGTTCCGACTATTGCTACTGTCCGTGATCCCGTCCACGTCCAGCACCTTTAACACGACCCCTACCTCCAAAATCCTCCAGAACCTGCAAAATAGACAAATTTTTGTTGACCCGTTGAAGTAGAACTCCCCAATAGGCGCACCTCCTCTCCTAACATCATAGTAACAAGTTCATCAAACCGCGAATGGGTTCTCTGATCAAAATCGATGTTATGAATTGTTTGTACTCTGCAAGCAGTCTTTGCAATGTGATCCTGATCAAGATAGTGAGATCAATCTCGACTTTTGATAGAAGATAACTGATCCGCGAGCTGCTTGACATGATCCACGTAGTCGTTGCTGCACATCGACCCCTTCTTCACAATGTTGAACTGCTGCAGCAATTGCAGCTTCCGCGTCTCTATTCCAGACGCGCGAGTGCATCCTAGACTTTCTTGGGTGTATCACAATCTTTAATGTGATTGATCATCGATGCTGAAATTGTCAGCGTGATATAGTGAACCATCTGGTAAGATCGCTTCTTCCACTCCTTGAATTTTGGATCGGAAATGAATAGATCAGGCGCTTTCTCCTCCTTAGTGATAAGATCTCATAGATCTTGTCTCTGCAAGAAGATCATCATCCGAAACTTCCACACTTGGTAGTTGTTCTTGTCGAGCTTCTCTCCGGTGATCAAAGACACGAATTCTGTCATAGTTGCAATGTCTAAATTGCACGGTTCTGTACGTGGAAAACGTCATAGAACCTCCACAAAACTCGTCTAGCTACACCTCGCGATGAAGAATTCGTCACAAGTTACAACAATGACAACTATGTGCACTCCTCTCGAGCGAGAATGAAGAAAGAACCTATCTGCGAACTGTAGATGTACAAAACAAAGCAAAAACATAGAAAGAACAGACCAAGAAAGATCAAAAACTATATCAAATAAGGTCAAAAATGAGCGCACATTATCTTGAAATTTCACAAATCTTTCAAATCTTTCACAAATTTTCCACCCTAATCGGACCATTATTTCTTTTTGACTCAAGTCCTAAAACTTTCGTTTTGGTCGAAAAAGATCCGATTGAAAATCTACCGCTGGAAACTTCCAAATTGACTGAAACTTGACCAAGTACACAATTCGCACCTTCTGAACAAGACAGCCTTTAAGGAGCTAGTCAACAAATATCAGCGAGAAAAATTGTCTAGACCTAAAAAATCGCGTTCAAAGTTTCTGGTGGCGAAAAAAATGATTTTGTCTCATCCGAATGTATCAGCAGGATAGTGCTCGACATCAGGCATAACTCCAGCTGCTCGCTCCTGTACTTCTCTATGCACAAACTCCATCTTGCTCATCAGCAAAGGACACACGCTCTATATAGCTCTGATACCATGTAGAAAGATCGATACTTCAAGGACACTCCAAGAAGAGAGAACGAGTAGACAAGGAAGTAAAATAGGAATGAGATGAGAGAGGTTTTGTCTCTCTATGCATATGTAGTGGGGATGAGTACAAGAGAAACCCTAATGGTGGGTTAGCCCTCTAACTAACTAACTATCCTAACCACTCCGACTAATGTTAGTCAATGATCTACTAGAGCTTGAGACTATATCAACAATAAACACTCAAGGCCTCCGTCTGCTTCAACGTAACTAACTCGACATCATCTCGAATCCTTTGATATTCTAGAGTGAATCGTCCCGCGATAAACTCCTTGAACTCTTTCCAACCAAGCGCTAAGATGGTCAAGGCATGCTCGTCCTTGTATGCAGTCCACCAAAAAAATGCATGATCCTTCAGGAACATAACCACCGCTCTCTCTTTGTTTGACTCCTTAACCTGTTGTGCCTCAAAATATAAGTCCAACTTAGTTAAGAAATCCGTAATCTTGCAAGTCCATCCTATACCTGAAAACGGAGTCAGTAGATTCGTCTTACAAAGCTTCCTGGTAGACAAAGAACTTCCTTGATCTCAAGCTCGGCGATACGTTTATCTCTAGAGATCCATCTTGTTGCACCGGTGCCGCATCTTGTACTATATTTCTTTGACATTGAGGCGAAGGTTGTTGGTTATCGTCCCCTGACTGTGCCTCGAAGCTAGCTCGAGTCGATCTGATTCTGGTGTCAGCCGTCACCCGTTTCTTGATCTTTCTCTTGGAACTTTGTCTTACGTCGGCCATTGCTCCAAGCATTCATCTAGAAACGTTGATCCGTTTTGTACCTCACGTCCCTCCTCAAGCGTCCAGCCTTCATCCGCTACCTCGAGTTCTCGCTCACCGCAGCATCGGCTCTGATACCACTTTTCACATACCTACCACTTTGTTGCATCAACGGAAGCTCTTGTTCAGTAGGTCATGAAACTCACAACATTAACATACAAACCACAATCACTTATCTTTGTCCTGTTTGATCCGAACCAGAGTCGGATCGTCTCCCTAACTCTCAAACTCAACATTCCTTAAGTCCCGACCTAGAACCGGCTAGGTCGGTCCCAAAACATGAGCAAGTCATAACATGACTTGGGACGAACTTCTCATAAAGTCTAGGGTCCTAAACGGTGTCTTCAGCACACTTAGCGGTCCAACCGTGCGTGATGTATGTCTGTCTCTAGGCTCCCGAACGATGATCTAACCCGCCGTCTCATTCTCTAATCTTGCCCCAACCCTTGGGTTGTACCTAAGTCTAGACCGGAATGCGTCTTGGTACTGACCCAGCCATCATCTCATGTCCGCAAAGTGCGTCCGTCAAACCTTGGGATCAGGTGACTCGTCTTGGCTCACCCAAGCATCGAGCCCCCCTCATATATACTTATGGAGATCAGCGGCCTCGCCCTCCTCTTTGGTCTCTGAAAATTATACCACAACTCGATCACGGGATCAGTCATAATTCTCAACTCCAATGTCAGTTCTAGGAGTTCTTAGTATCACTGGAAAGCTCTCGCCGAGAATTGAAGAGGAAGAAGCTAGAACGAATGCTTCACTGGTCGAGCTAGAACTAATCACTGAAAAGCTCTTGTCGAGAATTGGATCACACGAATGCTATATCATAGAGCGTGAAGTTTGATCTGGGAATACATGAGATATTTGGCTGTATAGAGATACAGCAAGACCTTGGACCAACTCGATGAAATCTTATTGCACTCACTACCCAATCTATCAAATTTTGTCTCGGTTACTACTGACCTAACCTGACCTTAAGTGTAACACACGTGCACCACATAACACAACTGGGCGTTCAATCTTATCCAAGTATAGGAAGAATTAATACATGATAAACATATGCTTTAAATCACAGAAGCACTTTCAAACAATCCTTTAGGTCGGCTTGTGCACTAGCAATACACTCTTCACAGTTTTTCTTCTACAAACTACTTAAAATCCTCAATTCTAACCTTCTATGGTTCGCTTATATGAGCTTCATTCAAGATGAACTTTACATCAATGGATAGCCTGCTGTACAAGCTTTCCAATGATCTTGGTAACACATTGATTGGATCAAGATAACTCCTACCAAAATTGATCATTTCTAAGACTTATAACCCGAAACGTCTTAACCGTTCTTCTTGACTCGCATGTTTAATGTAAGTTTTGAGTGATCAAACAAGCTCTAAACTAAGCGTGCAGCATACTACTAGAAAACTTGTCTTATAGAGCTTCCAACAAGATAAAGCATTCACGTAGCAAGCAACCAGTGAGGTCGAGGTGTAGTGCCGAAGACAATGATACTTCGTAGTTAGAGATTTCTAGTCAGCAACTTCGACATAGTGTAACGTCTTTTTTGATTATGATCTCCATGGAAACTTCACAACATAGCTTTCATGTCTCACTTAAGGAAGTTCCACCTCCAATCCCTAAATCATTTGTTCAGACCAACCAAGATATGTAGGTGAAATCACTCTTCTCCTTCAAAACCCGCCACAATGTAATCTAAATTTTTGTAACTTATTGCTCCCACCTTGAACTTCTAACTGGGCTCAAACAACTTCACAAGAATTTTTCTCTAATCCCTCACTACTACTCTCTAAAATTTCAGCTTCAGAACCCAAACCAATTGCTCGAATGAACCAAGTCTTTTGTCTGCACTAACTTATGAGCTTTACAAACCCTGGTGGCTAAAATCCATGACTCCAACACCTTCTCTTAACCAAATGAGCTGAAAATTCACAAGTAGTAAGTTGATAGGGCACACTGCAGTCTTGGAAATGTTGACTCAAAGATTCCATCCCATGCTCATGCAACAACTCAATCCTTGAATCCAAGCAAAATAGTTTACTTCTGTCTCTCAACTATTACAGCCAACTTCAATCGACCATTTCCAAGTCAAATCCAGTCCAAACATAGGACTAGTTTACATCAGTGTGACCATCATGGCGTCAACTATCTAATCCTCTTGACAATACCAAAAGATCATCTCTCAAACTCTCGGGGTACTAAAAAACATGATTCAAGATACTAATTCAACCCCCTTGACTTTGAACGATCATAACTAGTTCCACACTCAAAATTCTAAATTGAATGATCTTCCCCTCCAGATTATAGTCCAGCTCGAGAGCTTTTCAACGAGATCTCACATTCTCCAAATGATCCTCGAGAATCCTCTAAAAACCGTCTTTAGAACTTGGATGAACTTGATTGATAAAAGTGAACCAATGATAAACAATATTGGAGATCACTTTTATCTCCTACTTGGCACTATAGATAGATTGTAACTCTAAAACACACTCACATCTTCAAAGTTTGAACCAAAATACTTTGAAATCCAACATTAACATAGGATAATCACCTTAGCTAGACGATAGAAATAATGACACAAAAATACACGAGATTCAATACAAAGTCAAGATAATGAACTTGAATCAATCTAAGATGAAAAGTACGACAAAAGAAATGAGGAAGCCATCACTTGATTACAATATTCCTCACCAAATTTCCTCGCGATCCACGCACGATGGTTGATCTTCCATCGATAATGACATCGAATATCAACCTAGACGTTGAAAGGGACATTGGTTGGAAATTTCAGGTTCATTCATCTGTCTATAAATACAACTCTCACAACTCTTCATCTTTCATGTAAGACACTGAGAAATTATCACGAAACACCATGCAAGAAAGAATATCTCCATGAACTCTCGACTCTCTATCTTATACCCAGATCTGATGACAAGAGTCACTCACGTGAATGCCCATGGTTCACTGAGCTACATGTCTCATTATCAAACGATCTCACATCCTAGATAACCATGAACATGACACTCAATACGTTCTCAGACAAGTTACACGAAAAGGTTCATGAACGGACAAATCAACACAATGCAAGTTTTACGTTAAATTCACATGTGAGTCTCGTCACAACACGATAGCGTGTCATAGGTCGACAAACGATGAGGACCATGAGCAATTTCAAACGAGCACAGCAAGGAGGATAGCCATCGAAGAGAGGGTTGAGGATAACGACGACCTCAAGCTCATGCTCTAGAGAATGAGAATTGGACATAACATTGAGTACTATCAAGAGGATGGCAGATATAACATCGCTCACTTGAATAACAAGCTTGCTATCGTAATGCAACTGAGATTTAAAGAGATGGAGGCAAGACCAATAGTAACCATGAGAAAAAAAATGAATCAAACACACAATATCAACGGATGATCAATAGGAGTAAGAATTACACTAGACAAGGAAATCAAGAAATTAGGTATACCATGGGCATAAAAGAGGTTTTCACCGCTTATCGAGATCACAACCAAGGGACTGTGTCGAGGAATGATAGAGGTAAAATTTACGACATGTTGAGATTCTTGATTCTTGATCGGGTTGGAAGCGTCGAGAACATTGATATCAATTTAGATGAGAATATTTGCTCCGACGCAAAAAAAAAATCCTCCAATGAAAGTTATTACGATAGGGATAAGTAGTAGCATTATCAACGTAGTCAAATGGAATGGAACTAGTAGTCATGTTGATCATACTATGATCAACATGACTACTAGTTCTCATTCGAGTCGCTTTAGAGTAATTATGATAATTATGGTTTTTTATAGTTCTTGATTTTAATATTATTATCAATGTCGCTAGCTTAATCCGCTTGTACATTAGACTCCAGCAGAATATAGTAAACATCTCCTACCTAGCCGGTGACAATACATAGATCATTACCCGTAATAGAATTTTTTTCTCCTTTTTTCTTTTTCGAGCTTCTCCACCTTGTTTTAGAGCATATAACTTCACATTCGTCATTCTTCATCAGATGAAGAGCGCATTATGCATTATTAAATTTTTCTTTGCTATATGGTTTGGTCATAAATCAAACCACTAAAATGCAAAGGGGGAAATGTATTTATTATATCTCGTGCAACACATTTCCTCATGACATCCTCAAAACAGAACATATTTTTTTTCCCTCCGCACATAAATACATTTCCCTCTCTGCATACATAACCAAGACCCGCTGCAAGAAAATCCTAAATAGCATAGGTGCGCGAATTGCACTACTCTGATTTCTGAACGCTTCTCCTGTATGTCCTCTTCTGCCCTATCTTGGTTACGTGGCTTGGGATGTATATTATTATGTTTTCTCTTCCATCTTAACATCGAGGAGGTGATTATGCAGGGATTTAATTTAATAATTATCTTTTAAAAAATAATTTATATAATAAATATTTTAAAAAGTTAGTCATCAATTTGTTGTTAGTATCATTTGTCTGTAATATTTAGAAGCATTTCACTTATGGATACTTTCGGTAATTCTCACCGGCATATAACATTTAACAATTAAACAATTCTTATTTAATCTACAATTATATGTTAACACTTATATATTCATAATATTCCAATAATATTTTAAGTAATATGTTCACAACAACATTTTCCGGAAGTAATCGGTCATGTTTAAAATAACCCGGTCAGTTTTTTTAAGGTATCATGTTGTTTCAAATTAACTCCCAATCGAGCATGCATGTCAAGATCCTCGACCAACCATTGATCTCGAAGAATTATTTTCCTATATTTTCAGTTATCGGTTTTCTTCTCTCAAGCATGCATATAATTCTGTGCTTTCGCGTTGTTGTTCAAAATATTAACAATCACTAAAACTTCGGGCAGTTGATAGTGTGAGAAAATAAGCTCTTCGCTCCAGAACCACACCAAGACGTTCTAGGTCATTTCTTTACTAAAAAAAACACATTTAAATATAAAACATTTAGTTTAGATAATAATTTCAATAATCTAAAATGTATTCTAGCATATTTATGATGTTATGAGATCTAACATCCCTAGTCATACATCGGTTGGTTGTCGGTGCCAATACATATGTATAATCACGAATGTGTGTTTAGATGTACATTTGAGTCGATTCTTGTAGACAGTAGGAATGGATCCTACGGTTCCTTATTTTATAGTTTTAGGTTATACAATTATTACTTCAGTGCGATGCTCATGTCTATTCTAAGAAGAAACAAAACCAAATCTTTCATGATCAAATATAGGTATTAACGATGTATTTTATTTTATTGATTAGTTTCGTTTTTATTACTGATAATAATATATGCTCAGCATTTACATGATACAAAGCCTAAGCATTATAATAGAGTACAACCCCAGTCAGCGTTATACTTGTTTATAACAACTAGGTGTTATTTTTAAGCGACGATAATAGTACTCGCCACGCCTTCGAACCGAACCATTCAAAATAGGATTCAACTGAAACTCAATTAATTCAAAACAAGAACAGTTAGTTTAGAACTGAATCGTTTTCCCATTTCAAACTTAACCACTTTTAAGTTAAAAGCGAATGAGCAAACCATTGCCAATGACCGAATATGCGTGCAAGATAAACTTTGGGTAACTTCTTAACACTTATATTTTTCTTAAAATATAAGTGTTAAAAAAATCATATATCAAACTGATAAACTTACTCTCTAAAATATTATGCGAGATACTAATCACCACCCGAATACAAAAATTAAATTTATTATCTAACTTTTGTTAAGAAAAGCTGAATATAATATACATGCTTCTAGATCGTCCTAATATGCATACAACTTGGAGCTCTCGCCGGTGAGAAAGAAAATACAAGTGTAGAGAGCTAAAAATATATTTTCGGGTGCGGTCCGTACATACAAGGGTCGCTGTTATTTAGAAAGTTATATATTTTCATCTTCTTCTTGTGAAAGTTCAATATGGGGGTGTAACTTTTCATAAAATTGTAAAGCCACGTGCGTGAATCAAATTATTAAAAGTAAGATTTTTTATAAAATAGTACAACTTTAAATAATTAATTAAGTTGATCATTTCAGAAAGAGCTAAAACTTTAAAATTAATATAACATTATTAGTACAAAAATTTTATAATAAATTTATATACCAAGGATGGACTAATAAAAAAGCATTTTTTCTACGATATCCATACAAGATGTACTGCTGCTATATGGTAGTTCACTGCTACACATTCTCAAACTAGTTTAATCATTATCAACTTTTTGGATTTTAATATCATATAGGATAATCTTGGAAATACTGCGATTTGACACAAAAGAATAGTAGTAATTCAGGACCTTTAAGTAGCAATAATTAAACGAGTAAAAGAGAAAAGAAACCGGTAAAGCCAAAAAAGTCTCCTTCGGATAGTGACCAAAAGCAATCTCTTAATTCTTTATAGTACAAACGGATGGTTAAGTTATTAAAATATCTCGTACTATTAAGTATTAGGCACCTAGCAGAATTTCCTATAATATGATAGTAAATTTAGTAAACATAATAAAACAAAGATTATTTTTCGCTTGCTTATTTTAACAACTAAAGTTGAGTGACATCTCCGATCGATAAACTGGGGAATGTTTGTGCACTTTGTGTTAGTGGAAAATACGTAAGTGCTAAGTGTTGTAGACTAAACTAATGTGCAAAATTAAAAGTTCTTGCAATTATTAAATGTTAATCAGACTGAGAGTTGCAAGTAGATATGGAGATAATTTATAAGGAAAGCGAACACAGACATTTCTAATAATACAAATGCAAGATCGTTGTGTAAATTTTAAAATAGAGATGATTTTATTTTAAATACTAATTTATTAGTTACTAACTTTTCTTATCAGAAAGGTTAGTAATAAATTAAACATATTTCGCTCTTGCACCTGAAGATAGAAGAGGTGAATATGCAGCCTTTCCAGTGTCAAATACTATTTATTTGATCCTTTTTCTATGCAAAATTAACAACCTCTTGAAGGTTGAATCAAATTGGATCGCTGCATTTTCTATAATATTCAGATATGGTTCAAGTTCGAACTGAATCAATGAAAGTAAACCTAATCAGTTAAAAGACAAATAAGAATATAAATGCTCCTGGCTCCAGATTCTTTCTTTTGCAAGTTAGCGACCGGGAACAAAGAAAACCATAGTAAACTGAGAACTGTTTTTCTTCATGAGCTTCTCATTTGATAATGAACCTAGACTTGTGAGGAAAGAAAGCTGGGCCTGATCAGAAGCTCTGTAAGTAATGATAAGAATCCATCGTAAGTAATGATAAGAGATCCATCAGAAGTACTGATCCAAAAATCTGTGCAGATCCATTGTATGTCATGAAAGTGTTTTGTCTTTAACTAATCAGGTTAGTATTCAGAGAGAACCATGGAGTTCAAATTGTACAGTTTCTTGGGAACAACAAGCATAGATTTTGTGATAAAAAGTAAAAAGTACAAAACAAACGAAGAAGAATAGTTGGTTTTCTCCTTTTAACCCATAATGGTGGTTTAGAACTAGGACCAACCCATATTGACTTCAAATCTGCCCATTTTCAAAGCGAACTGAAAAACATGATACAGTTGGTTGGGTTTTGAACCAAAGTGAGAGCTTCAGTCACTTCGACCGCGTTCACCAATAGAATGTGTGCGGTAAGAGTTTTAAAGTGGTGACCGGCGTTGCAGACGCACCGTAGAGAAACGCGAGTCACTCCTTCCATCAGTTTTGTGGCATTATTAGCTTTTTTTCTGGTCGTAGGATTCAAGTTCCTGTTCACTCATCATGAATGAAATTTAAAAACAGACGAGTGAATAATACCAAACAGATGGGAATAACTCATCAACCGTAAACCCTAATCTTTAATTTCTTTTTATTTTGTTTGGTTGTGGAATCTCTTCAATGTTCTCAGATCATCTTATTGTTGGGAGAAAAAATAATCCTTTTTATTTATAAAACACTCGTAACGATTACGATGAATTTAAACTATTTTACGTCTTGGTCTGAGTTGGGACGTAAACACATCTGTTACCGAAAACCAGCACTACGAGATCCTCGTAAACCTTAGGACCCATTTCCATAAAGCAACCTGTATAAAGTTATGGATAGTGACGTAACTCCTATAATAATTTTAACAGGTTGTGGTTTGAGTTGAGGCTATTCAAACCTGATTTTTACAGAAATTTTGTAACTCTCGTAAAGATTTTTATAAGTTTTGGCTGTAAATCTTACGTATCACCTCGGAGGTGATACATAA
Organism: Asterella californica; assembly: GCA_036924285.1. Lineage (NCBI taxonomy): Eukaryota > Viridiplantae > Streptophyta > Marchantiopsida > Marchantiales > Aytoniaceae > Asterella > Asterella californica. The sequence continues at coordinate 45,480,253 of JAYKYS010000001.1, forward strand.
ATTTTACAGTCACTTGACGTAACTAGTATATGCCTATAAACTGCATCTGCGGATTATCGTAAGAAAAAATTGATTCTAATTTATATCTTCATTCTGCAATCCTTGACAATGCCTGACATTTTACACTTACGGCTTCTCATCTGAAGCCTGTAAAATTCACTATGGAAAAAAGTTTGAGTGGTACTAATGAGTGCAATTGTTTTCCAGTTTGAATGAAGGCAAAGTTATGTAAAACCACACATTACTCTCAAATCCATTCACATTGTTGTGACTTACATTTGCTTCGTCTACGATTTGTGACCAGTTTACTTGGGAATTTTCCCACCAGTCGGTTCCTTTCCAGAAATTTACGAGAAATAAAGTCCAAGAAAATATTGGTCCAAAATGTATAACGTAACCAACAGCACCTTGTTGGACGTGAGGACGTCAGAACCAACTCTGCTCCTGTCAACCCTATAAGCATCTCCACCCCAGGTCCTTTAATGAGTTCGGGAGCTAGTTAAGGGATAATCCATCCACCGTTAATCTTGATAGTAATATGAAATTTAAGATATTCTTCTAGAAGTTATCACGTTTCTTTAATTTAAATAAAGACATTTGAATATCAAAGAAACTTAGAGATTTCAATAAAGATTTTTCGATAAGGTAACTCGAGGTAAGATTCGGCACGAATAGTTATTTTCTTTTCCGAGATGGGATTCGGAACTCAAAATTGAAAATAAAAAAGAATACTGGAAACTTCTGGATTTTCTTATTAAGCTTTAGATTAACCTTATATTCTGAATATACCACATAGTATATGAATATTACGGTATTCATTCAAACATAATATAATATTTATAGTTTATATAAGATTTTGAAATCATCAGTATAAATATAAATTCGTCATTGTACTCATGTAAATGTTTGAAACTGTGTACATTATCTTTTCGTAATTATTTGCTGTAAAAGCTGATATCAAAATCCAGTAAATTTTTTCTTAGATTTCAACATTGTACTCACGTAACTTTTAAAATTTTGTTTACATAATTTCTTCGTTATTCTTTTCTGCCAAATCTGACCTTTAAGATAAAGTCGTTTTAATATTTAAAGTAATATAAAATGTTCTTTATCGCTATACTCGTGGAGATGCTCTAATGTCGCTGCTTGATTTGATTCGTTCTAGGGGCTTATCGGTGATGACTCTGTATGAGGCACTTCTCAATATGGTCAGCTCTTTTCAACCGCACGCCGGAATTTGGTACAGTTCGGGTCTCGGGTCTCACCCTCAGGGCCTCATCGTGGTCCACACTCCTGGACAGTGCTCAGGGCGAACTTTTCCCGGATACTGGTAAGATTCCCGACGATAATTTGTAATAGCCGGTTTATACATATTTGTATTTGGTTATCATTTCCAAAACTAAACAGACGTGTGTGGGTGTCGGCTAGATTTTGCCGGCCGACTACAATCCGCTTTTCCACAAAACATCCGGTTGATCTTCCAGCTAACTCCGGCTAACTCCGGCTAACCCCGCGCGGGTTACGAGTTAACTTTTCGAAATGGAGGAAGAGTAACAAGGGACAAATTCTTCTTTATCCCGAGCCGCGCTTTATCTGCTCCCTTAAAATTAGAGGAGTAGCGTATTTCGGTTCTCCTAACCAAAAGTGAATAGTTATTCAAATGAATTAATATTTTGTTAATAAAATCAATAAAATATATTATATTTCAGCTTAAAATGCAATGAAGTTTTATGTTTTTTCAAATATTTATTATTACATTTAGCCAGCTCCAGGAAAAGCATGTACTTTTTCTTAATGTTCTCGCATGTGAACTAAGAAGAAAGTTGTAGCGCTTCAGCAGTTTAACAGTGAACGTCTAAACTCTCTGAAGCCATATTTTAACTCAACTACTAACGCTGATTTTAGTGAGGAGGAAATATCATCTCACCAAACAAACAAATATTTTATCTTTCGTATGACAAGCTACATAAACTTTTCACTAATCGCCGAGCATGGATAACATTACGCAAACTAACATTCACCTCTTCCATCTGAAAAAGAAGGTTAGTTAATAAATTAATGTGATTAATTAAAGATTATTTTTATTCATCCGAAACAATTTTTAATAGTAGAGAGGGTTAAATTTTAACTTACATCGTTTATAGCTTTTTCTTTTTCCACAATCTATGTGTTATTATCAGTTGAGAAATAATTTAAATTTAATAATTTAGATTTAGATTTAAATTTATCTTGTCACTGTGCTCAATGCAATGGTAAAATAAGTCCAAATTCTGTGTGCAGTGACATAATGTTTACTTATTGTAGAAAAAGTTTATGTTTTTAAAGAATTATTTTTTACTAAAATAATCATATATACTATCAATTTCTTCGTCTCTTTGTGCATTTCCCGCCCTATCCTCGCCAAGAACTTTTTATTCTTGAGATAACAGTTCGTAATTTATGGGCCATTTCTCAAAACCACCGTTTACATGTAATATTTATTTGTTTGGCGAAGTGAAATATCACTGGTGTAATTGCCTGACAAGCCACAAATCCGTATGCTGGTTCTACAGTATAGCTTGATGGGGTCTTTCCATCCGTTGGCTATCCATTGCGTCGCGTTTCTTTCTAGAGTATGGACCAGACCCAGCCTAGGTTTTGCCTGCTTACCTGTAATTTGCCGGCGGTTAGTTACAGGTGACGGAATTTTGTGTTAACTCAGCGGCGGTTTTTGTAATTTCCGGATAGTTTTCACCTTTTTTTTAGTGTTTTGAGACAAAAATTATCCGGCGTCGTCTCTATTTATCCTCCTTTTCTAAAAATTTGCCGGGGCACATTACACGGGATGCCGGATCTAGGCAGGCGCTGCTCTGGAGCGCTGCATCTGCGGTGCTACAGGTGGTCCAAGTCAAAGTCGGCCTTGCGGAAAGGGTCGAATCTGAGTCTATAGCCTTGGCCTCCTGGCTATTGGCTTGTCAGGCCAGCAGGACTACGGTGCCTAGCTAGCCACAGGCCCGCTGCAGCCAGAGAGCTGCTTACAAGCGGGCCCTGTGCGGACCGTATGTCGGTAGCTTGAAGACCGCCTTGCGCTTCTGCTATTGCTGGTAGACCAGAGCATGTGCTCATGCCCGAACGTTCTGGATGTAAACCTCAACGTTGTTGCTGGGATCACCCCATTTTCGTTCTCTGATCCCAATAGATTTAGAACAAACGTCCCCTAGCCAGAAGGAAAGCAAAGAGGATTACGGATGTGGGGATGTGGAGGAGACCGATTCGCCGTTCCGGCACTCGAGTCAATCGAGCGCGGAAAGGGAAGTCACTATCCAGCAGTAGGTGGACCCGAAGTTCTAGGACGTGGACCCTGGACTGGACTCTAGACGAACGAGGGTGAAAGATTTTGCCTGTTCCCTGCTGAGTCAAACAAAACCTGAAGGACATTTGGTGGATTACAGTAGGTAGATTGCCACGCGAGCAACCGAGAGCCCCGGAATAGCCGTAAGTATCCTCGACGCGGCCAGAGGTCCTCAATGGTCGAGAAGAGCGCGGGGGCTTCAAGAAGGAAGGAGATAGGACGCGGCTCAAGAACAGAAGCACTAACAGCAGCAGCAGAGCCCGATCGTTTTGCCTGGTGAGCAGTGATATTCCGCATATCCAAATCGGCCGATTGGAGGTTTTATACTGTCGATGAGATGCTACGCGTATGCACTTTCTTTCCATGTCCCAGGCCGCGTACAATCTTCCTGCTTTTGATCTCTTTCTAGTTTTCTTGTACACATGTCTACAGCTGCATTTTCCCTTCTTCTCGAGAAATTTGTGAGCGGTCCAGTCACATTCCAATTCGACGTTGCTCTCTACGACGCCCATGTCTTCCCTGTTCTAGACCCTTGGTAGTAGAAATCAGCAGGTGATCTCAAAGTCCGAAGTTGAACCCTAATTTTGTGCGCAATCGGAAGTACTGTACCATCTGTACTGGGGATTTATCTCGATTTCGCTCGTGCGACGGCCTTCTCGATTCCACGTTGGCGGCCATACCTCTGGCGCGTAGGCCGCATGCTCTAGAAGCGTGGGATTTCGTACAAGTTGGATCCGCCACAGCCACAGGTGCTCTGGTGGTAGGGGAGCGGGAAGTGGACGGGGTTGGCCAGGGGCCTTCTTTCGGTGTTGAGATCGCCAAGCTCGGCGAACTGCAGAGATCATAGTTGTCTGGGTGTACATTTTGTAGAATGGATGCATCCTTGGTGACAGTCGAACACGAACTTGTGAATCAGTTTCACCACTCGTTGGATATGGATGCGGCGATGGATGTAGAAGGAGATTGCTCTCATGGGGAGTCTGAGCTGTTGAGTATCAGTAGTCTTCCCGAGGTTCTGATTGGGGAGATTCTTTCGAAGTTATCGGACGCCAAAGATATAGCAAAGGCTTCGCAGGTCAACCGTTTGTTTAGAAGGAATTGTTCCTTCGTCAAGTTTGTGCGCCATGTCTGTAGACTAAAAAGTATTCAGAGAGCTCCCGGAGAGGAAAGTCTGCCTATATCACCGCGTTTCAAAGATATCTTCATCAGCCTTGTCAAAAACCTCAAGTGTGTAGAACGTTTGTCTTTCGAAATCGAGGATGATGTGCAAGCAAACAAGTTCAAAGGTGACGTACTAGAGCGGAACAGTCTCTGGCTCAGTGAGGGCGCATACCTTGAACGCTGGTTACCACACGTGGGCGATACCCTTCAGAGTCTCACTCTTATTGACTATGGGCAGCAGGCCATCTTCCAAACTACTCCACTACTACAACTCCTTTCTGTGCATTGCAAACAACTTAGGGAGCTCGAGCTTCGGAATATGTTTCTCGATACCAAAAACTGTTCCAAATTCAGTCGTCTCAACAAGCTTAGTCTCCGATGCGTGAAACTTATGGACAATGGGCTTGAAGAAATCAATGAGTGCATGCCGATGCTCGAGACAGTGACACTGGTCACAGTGGTGGGGCTGAGGAGAGCAGTTTTCAATTCGAGCTGTCTCAAGGTTTTATGTCTGGGCCTTAACACCAAGGTCGCCACCGTTAAGCTGGATGTGCCTATTCTGCACAAGCTGCAGCTGAAGATGGCGTGTCCGGATGAGCTCAAAGTGAGAGCTCCCAGCCTTTTAGCTCTAGCACTTTCGATGAATAAGCGTAACGATGCAGTCATTGAATTTGAAGGAGTCAGGAAGCTGAAGGAGCTACTCATGGGCGCGTCGGAGATTTCCACTCTTCGTCAGTTGAGTTCTGTCAATCGAACTCTGGAGAGAGTATTTTTGGATGTTCCCTGTCTGCATTTTGATGAAGTTGGAGGGTTCAAGGGAGTCAGATCACCTCTTCCTCCATCTCTGCCGTCCATGGAAGCAATTAGAACCTGTTGCGAAACGCTGCAAGTGTTGAGCGTGGGACCTGGTCTTTGGTACTCACTGGAGCAGGACATGAGCAGGCGCATCGGAATCGCATACCCCAAATGGCCGTCGATGAAACAGCTGATACTCCACCTGGTAGTGGTGGACATGGAGCTGAGCTATGGGCTGCTGACAACACTCGTGGAAGCGATGGTAGATACATTAGTTTCTCTGGAAGTATACGTGCATAAGGATAGCAAAGTGGCTCCTGAAGACTTCCTCCAGATCGAACAGCAGTTCCGTTCACTCAAGGTGAAGGTCGCTAGCTGGAAGAAAGGATTGAATTTCGAGTGCTTCAGTTTATAGGAGTGGACCGAAGAGTTTCAGTGTGACTCGAGCACTTCCTTTTCGTGGGTTCTACTTAGATCCTCAGAGCTCGAGACGGAACACTACCCTGTAGGACATCGAGGTCGGTTCTTTCAGTAAAAGGCTCGCCCTTGTTTCTTTCCTTTCTTGCCTCTTGGCGCTTTGATTAATTTGAATGCACCTAGATGATAGAAACACCATATCACAAGATTGAGGAGCTTATGAAGGGAAAGTTCTTCGTGTGAGATGGCTTTCCGGCTTAGAAAATCTTCTTGAAGAACATAGAAGTGGGCCAGTACAACCGGATGAAGGTAGAAGCTGCAGTGCAATCATCTTCCTTCCTGCCTGCCGACAGCCTTTGGCGATTACTACGCGTAGGAGGAAGAAGAATATACAAGGTGACCCCCGGCATGTACTTGCTAGGATACGAAGATATGTGTCTGGAGTAGTCCAGTTATTGAGCCGGATATAGGTGAAAGAAGATGATTAAAGAGTGCATCTTCTTCGGAAGTTTCCTCCATTTTTTAAAGTGTTCTCTTCTGGACAATGTCCTAAAGAGAGCTAGGTGAATTAGAAAAGAAAGATAGGGCCAATACATAAGTGCACGAGATAGATGTAGGGTGATGAGTGTTTCTGTCTCCCTGGCTTTCTGTATACGGTTGCACCTGATGGTTATCTCCTTAGGTAAAAGAACCTTCGAGATTAGCCCGCGCTGGCCAGTTGTAAGATCGACCATGAATGCACATGTCTTACACTTGTACCAAGAACTTGACCGTCTTCTGTTTTTGAAAGCTAAAGAGCGGCAAGAAGCTATAAATTGCACAGCACAGTGCACGAGTTTCATCAATCATAATTTTGTCCCGATTGTGGTGATGCCACACGGCCTTGCTGCTAGTGTAGTTTGTTGTGTCTGCTGTGCTCATTCCATATCCCAGTTCGTTGAGGACTATCTGTCTTCTTGCTCACTGGTTCTCAGTTTCTCACGTCCATTGGTGCAGACCCTGATTTGTGCGCCGATATTTCTTGTCTGCTGCTCTGATAGTAGGATTGATGTTTGTGTTAAGAGTGTCAACTCATCCAACGTTCTGAATGAGATTAGCATCCAATGACATGAAGTTCCTTTCCCAACATAAGCTCTCTTGAAAACCGCGTGCTAGTTGGCCGCGATTCTCAAGGCTCCTGCCATTCTCTCTCCTGGTCTCTCACTGTTTTGCGTCTTGCCTGTTTACAGAGATGGAGATCTACAGATGTCGTAGTTCGGTTAGATTCAGTCCGCGCATTGGATCATCGACTTATCCTTTATGGTGTAGGCAAACGCATCTGTCTCGTGCACAAGTGTCAAGTGCACTGCACTATGGAGGTTACGCAGCGCGTGCGGGAATTTGTTCATACAGGTTTTCGAAATGATAAAAGTATACTCCAAGCGCGCTGAGAGGCATTTGCTGGTATGGTGGTCCACCACAAACATAGCGCATGATTCTCATTTGGGCTACTAATCACACCACATGGTTTAAAGACGAAGACAACAACTACTAGATCAACAGCCACCTCTATCATATGTTTAAGAAATGTGTGGTAACATATGAAATGGTGAGACTCCCTCTCAGAATAGCGCGAGGCTTTCCCCGTACTAGAACTTTCTGCTTTACAAGCCAACACGATGGACTTCCCTGCTGGAGCCTATACCCTTAGCTACTGGTATCAGGATTGTCAGTTACGAGCACATCAGTCACATGGGCATCCACATACATCTCTGAGAAAACATCCACTTTTCCAAACTGGAGGGGTGGTGATGGAGATGGAGTGCGGGACGATTGACTTTCAAAGACTTCGGACGACCGGCTTTCGAAGACTTCGGACGACCCTTTCTAATGACTGATACAACGTACCCGCTCCAGCTTCAAAGACTCCGCCGAGAAGGACCAACCCTCGCACACGAGCAGGAAGACTTCGGCGACCTGCCGAGTTCAGGTCCACAAACACTGGCTGCCCCAAAGTCTTTCACTATGGGGAAAGTATGCCATTTAGTCTATTTGAAGTCTGGACAAAATCTCCACGCCACTTTCTGTGTGAGCACTCTGTCGGGTAGGGTCCTCGTCCTCCTACGATTTGGCTAGTCTGGACTCTGGACTAAGTGCCTCCCCAACGTTTTCCAGGGATTACGTTTCTTGTCCGCCCCTGTAAAACACCTGACGAGTGCAGTTCTTCTTTTGTCCATTTCCTTTTGTAATTCACTCCTCACTGTGGGATCAACGTGGATCTTTTCTTTTCTTCATGCATTATTATTATCTTTGAATGGGCGCTGCAAGCAAGGCACGCCTCCTTCTAATTTACCAGGAGAGTTTCGACTGTTCGACTCGGCTAGTGCGAATGGTCCGCGTACGCGTGTGGTGTGGGCCATAACGACTGTCTATCTTGGCTAAGCTTGTACACGTGTGAAATATGTGACGCCTTATACGGCCAAAATCCCTGCTTGGTTTATTACAATCCTCACTTTAAGACTGTTCTCTTTTCAGTCCTAGGGCTTGGGAAGTCCTTGTACTGTGAATGAAGCTTCCTGCCGGCGCCTTCGACCTCATCCACAGTAGCGGCGGAGGGTCAGCAAGCTTTTGCTATTGAGGTTTCCTCTCCGTGTGAGCGAGAAGGCCTGGCAGTCAATCAGGACGGCAGAGCGTTACGGGTGAATGAAAGAGAACCCGAACCCTAAAGTGCAGGATTCTCAGGTTCATGGTTCATGGGCGGCTATGCTCCTCATAGAAGAACCTGGGAGAACATTGGAATTTTGGAGTCAGGCAAGTCGTCGCATCCACTGCTTCTTCTTCTTCGTTTCCTGAGTACCCTAGAAAGTTGCTTATCTTTCTCGTAAACAACTCACCAACCTACGAGTCAGGTGTTTCATATAAGCATTTGTATAGCCATGGTGTAGGCTAGGCAGTGTCAGAAAAGTTGTAAGATGAGAACTGTTGGGATCGCACTGCCGAGGCTTGTTAGTGACTGTGTTTCACGGCAGTTGATGCTTAGGTACTAAAATTTGGAGTTCACTTTGCAACATTTACGGGCTGAACATTGACCGTTAAAAGGATTTCCAGATTCTTGCACGAGAAACGGAGGGCTGTATATCATAGAACATAATTCAACAGGACACTTCCAGTTAACGAGGATACAATATCAGCATTGGGTCATGAAGCGAGCTAGTAAAAGAACATGTTATGAGCCACGCGTTACGTTTACACACGAACTAGTTGCAGTGTTTCTCTGTAATCATTGATTATTGAACCTATCAAAGTACGGCTTCCAGCTTGCTGAACTCTAGGGAGAGATTACTGGGGGGCGCGATTGGGTCACATTAACCTAAATTCTGAATCTGAATCTTGTCTCTGCTGATCTCAGATCCCAACTTCCCCACTATACGGGAGAGTAACGGAATCACAGAGATAGTTGTGCTTAGTAATAAGCAGAAGTCTGCCGTTAGTTAACGATGCCTCCAAACTTTTCCTTGGAAAACCCGAAAAGATCGCCCTAGAGCGTGGAGCTAACGGCTTCCATTCGTTTGCTGTGTCTTTCTGGATGAGAGGGCTTAACACAAACTATGTACTTTTGTGTTAAGCAAAGAGTATACACTGCTTTATGATCTTCGTATAAACTTCGATATGTGAACCGTGCTTACAAGTGCAGCCCCAGCCCTTGGACTTCTAATTACTGTCGAGTGCGAAATAATAGAATTCTGTGTCGGTAGATATACTTTTGGCAGAAGCTGATATGCTGGAGTGCGTTGGGTCGCGCTTTTGAACTTCATGCGGTTGCGGATTTGCTGCAACGGTTTGTACTGATTTCTGTGAGCGATGAATGAAGTTCCTTTACAGTGGGAGCCGGAAACAGTATCAGTGCTGCCTACTTGCTCAACTTTACTCAGTTACTGAAATATATTCCCCTCTGAACGAGTTGAAGTGCAGAAGCATCATGAGATCGTACGTTGCGGGTGGGGTTGCTCGAGTCCGGACAGAGCTGGGATTCAAGGAGGACTCGTCTGATGCAATCTATGCACTATGGCATAGATACTGGGAAGTCTTTCGTGTGACACGGAATGTGACACTCTGAAGAGCCAGAAAGAGCCAGAAAAGACTCGAATGACGTCATGCTGTAAGTAAAATCAGGGAGAAACTTTTCTGAAGGTTTCCGCGATCTACAAAATAAATTCAAAGCAGAAAAACAACCCAAAAACATTTGTTCACGTATTGTTCTCATGTGCATTCATTTGTACGATGAAGACGATCCTAACTGATGAGAGGGTACGAGCACTGTCAGGTAATACAACAACACACAAAACTTTAAGATCTGTCACACAATATTCCTCCTTGTTGTTCTGTCTCTCACTCGTTAAGCAATAGGCTTTTAACTTAAAGGTCGCAGTCTGATTCCTTTGATCGTTAGAAGGGCCAGTTCATGTAGACATAAACTGGTACTGCTTGCTTGGTAGATTGTCGTAAGGACTCAGGACAGTCGTCCGATTCAAACCTTTTGACGATAATCTTCTACTTGTACACTTTATAGACACTTATCTCCAACGGTGGTAGCTTACCATTCCTAGAACTGTAAGCCAGGCAGCGCTTGTTTGGAAATCTTCCAAGGAAAATTGTCACGCAAAACTCAATTGGTCGATTCTGCACTTATAGACCCCGTCTAGATTGCAAAGCAGCAGCTGCCGAATTTTCCCGGCCCTACTTCTTATGCAGCAAGAAACACTACAGAATGTTCCCGGCGCTATCTTCTCTTTGCAAGAGAGTATAACTTCCTTGCAGTTGCGTCCAATCAAAGGGGGTCTCCAGAACCTGTCACATCTACTGCAAAAGGTTCGGTGTCTGCAGACTGCATCTCCTAATGTGTCCGAATGAAATTCAAGCACAGCGAAAGAAGGATAGTTTAGAATATCATGTTGGGAGTTCTTCTTCCAGTAACATCTTTACGTCCTATTGAACGGATTGTGATCGGTAAGGATGTACAACCGATCGACTACTGTTTCATACCTTCTTGTGTCAGTTTATTTCCTTCATTCTAAAGAAAGCCAGTTAAGTTTTTCCCGTATAGATGAAAGCACACAGAAACGAAGATCTACGAATAAACCTGTCGTACTCGGATATGGACGCTTTGGAAAGCTTTTGATAATCACGGATATCTAGCTTTGCATAATTTACAAGAAAAGAGTATACACTGCTTTACGCTTGCTGTCTCCGAATGGGACGCAGCAAATGTACTTCAGTTGTTGCACTCCACACGTAAGGATTTCAACTGAAATTGCTGAATATTTAGGCTGTGATAGGTGCGTATTACTGTATTTCAATTGAAGTCCACAAACATATGACAAAACTTCGAGGATATCCTGACTGTACGCTGCTTGACGAATAATATTCTTTATAATCCTCCCTGCACACTTATCGCGTGCAGTGAATATATTATTCTGAGACATTACAGTTTATTAGGGTCTACGGGTTTGATAGATGGGAATAAGTTAATTGGAATAATCTTTTCGTTTTAACTATTCTATCATTTTGTGTAAAATGAACTTTAGCTAATCATTTGGAGTATTATATTCAGTGGAAAGTTGAATACTTGAACAAAATATTCCAAATCACAATGTATTCAGAGTTTAATTGAAAGTTTAAAGTATCATATTTAACTTGTTTGGAGTACAATCTTAGGTGCATGGATGTTGCGCTTAGTCTGCCATCAGCGTATGTTAACGAGAAATCTGCAACTTACAGAGTCGTGATAACCCACCGGAGAGAAGGTTACAACACGTAGAATTCGTACGAACTGAAGAAAGACTTCATCCCCATCATGAGAGTACCCGGGGTTCAAGTAAGTTTCTACTCACGCAGATATCTATTCAACAACACTACTCATTCTACTACTGTGTCATCGTCGGAAGCTTATGTTTCTCTTTCAGTAGTTCGTCTACTGCATAGTTCAAGGTAGGGTTTTTCACGGTTACATTTCCTCGAACTGAGTCTGAAGAAATCACCAATTTAATGGATCCAGATAAGTTGAAGCGTTTTATGACAGGTTATCAAGAACTTCATGACCTGAGAGAACTCGAAAAGAACCAGAGAGCGGAGAGCAGCAAAATGATGACGACAACAGCAGTACAAAGTGCCACTGAAGCGAAAACAGCGAAGCTCCGCCACGCTGCGGGATTGTGATGCTGATGTCTCTTGCTTCAGTAGCAATTTGAGCGGTTGGTTGTGCGACCTGACGAATGAAGCCTCAAACTCAGCGTCATACCTGACGAATGAAGCCTCATCATGTGTCGCACACGAAGAAACTTGATAACTTTATGCTCCGAACAAAGACCGCGTGTGCCACCGAGCCTTCACCGCCCCACACCCCCTTGGCCGCTGGGGAAGGTAGATATCATAGCTGCACGATACTGCAGTGTGCCAAAAGATTTCTCATGGCCAAGAAAACAGGGTCTGCCGACTACAAGGAGGCTACCCTGCGCTCTCATCTAACGAGACGTGCGTTATTACAGTTTATCCACTGACGTAGTTTGTACAAAGAGATCACAGTAGAAACAACAGGCAAGTCAAAATTCCATTTGCCTTTTGGGAACCATGATTTCCAGCAGCGTACACCCACACTTGCGCGCGTCTGAGTCTCTCAACCTAAGAAGGATTTCCGTTGCTCTTGCTGACGGCAGCCAGCTTCAAACCAGTTACATCATGACATCAAGACCACCGCGCCGCTACCTTCAGGTTGCCACTCGACGGTCTGCATTCGCCGAGTGAGTACCACGGGAGTTGGGGCCGACCACCACGGGAGCGCTTCAACGTTTAAATCCGCACGCATCTTCTTCAGGTTCCAAAACTTCTCTTTTTGGTTTCTAGGTCGCCGTCATTCTTTCTGCTACTGTAGTTGCAAGTTATACTTGTCGATATTTGTGACTTCTAACATCCCTTTTCTCGCCGGATCGGATCAAAGTTATACGAGAACAGTTCGTCCGAACACGGAAGGTTCTATGAGAGTTGAGCCATGGAGGAGCAGCGCGGGCGGGCATGCGTACAGGTGTATGGCCCTCGTAGAACTGTTTTCGTAAAGTGCTCTCTCATCTACTCGCTGTGATCACGACACTAGTTAGACATTTGGTCCAAGAGAAGACGTCATCATTCAACTGGTGAATTATTGTGAATCAGTGGAAAGTGTGCACAAGCTCAAGCTTCCGATGAGATGATGTTTACTGGCTAGTCGTTTGTGGACCTCCGACAATTTGTTGCAACGCCGTAACTTGTCGCAATGCATGCATGTCCGCTCCGCAGCGTTCGTGCTCCAGGAATCTTTGACACCCAGCACCCTAAACTGTCTAGTCCCGAGTCCAAATTTCTCTCTGCTAGGAATACCGTATGTGACTCCTGACGGTTGAGCTACGGGAAGCGAGTTGGCGAAAGAGTTTACACGGTGGGTGAAAATTCTGAAATTATCATGTCTTGAAAGAAGCGACAAAAGCGACTCCTTTACACTGAAGTTGTATTCCCCTTCGACGCTCACGTGTAGGACTTCAAACATGAAGTTGGTACGAGTAGAGTAGACAGGTTCTGACGCGAACATGATCACAGATTGAGCTAACTTTCTCGAAAGGGTACTGGTCGCAAAGTTCGTTCTGCGAGACGCACCTACCCAAAGGCTACGAAGAGTAGTTGTGCTAGTTCTACTCTATATCTGAAGAGCCGAACAGCATCGGGTTGTTTACAGAAATTTACTTGACCACACCCCTTTCTAGGATTGCATCCTAGAGTTTGTTATTGGGTCCTTGACTGGGAATAGCAGGTCACCATGTCAAAATGCCATGTGAGGACATTGCATAAGATAAGTAAAAGGTCTTACGGGTTTATAAGCTGTTATACAGACGCTTTAAACTGAACTTAATAATAATCTGGTATACGAACACTTTAGGAAGAATTTACCGTGCATATACATAACTGGCTGTTGCCATGCACAGTGTTCCGTTCAGATGATATGGTATTTTGATTTGCAAATTCCAGTCAAGAGTCAAAAGTAATGCAATTTTTAAGAAAGATGAGGTAATGCAATCTAAGAGAAGTGAATAAAGTCCGACAAATGTATGAAGGATGCGGTGAAGTAAATTTCTGGGTTGTTTAGTCTAATAAGTCCACTCAAACTTGTACACGTAAAATTAATTATGACATTTTATTTCATAAATACCATAACTAAAAAGTAAAATACCATCTTTTACTTCATAGTTATGGTATCTATGAAGTAAAAGATGTATTCATCGCTTTGTGCTGAACAATCTGAACTATTTTCATCTGAAACAAAATCAAACATCTTAGCAAGGTAACTTTATGATAAAAGTGTGTCCTCCATAAACTTTGTATAGAACTTGCGTTCTTATGAAATTGGGCCCTTTAACTTGAAAAGTCGTTCCATGGACTACATAACATAACTCGAGAGCAAGTTCTCTATCCAGTCATCGAATATATCAATTTCACATATGCATTGGAACTCCTAATCTCTCAAACCGTTCATTGACAAGTCGTAAGAACAAGCTAATCCCTTAAGCTGCCCTTTTTACGTCAATTCACAATACATGAGTTTTTCACAAATAATGACCAAGCAGTCTCCTTGTGTCCTTAGTATAGCACCAAGAACCACAAATGTCCGGTCAGCATCGACAAGATATGTCTAGCTTGATTTTCACTTCTTTTGAACCTCATAATGTTGTTATTAAGCATGCAGATGAGATAAATAAAGTGCTCATGAGAAGCTAACAACGAGCTCTACCACCTGATGCAATGAAAATAAAGATCCGAAAGTTGTGTAAAAAGTTTCTTTTTGATCTTACGAGCGTCTTTGGATCAATAATGCATAACATCACATTTTGATTTTCAAATAGGAGCCGATCCATGACACAACACTGTGCACCCAAATCAACTACACCATCATTAGGTCGACTGAGAACCATAGATGATGTCCTTAGTGCCTCCGCTAAAGTAAAGGATTGAGGAAGTATTGTCTATCTATCAGATTCTTCTCTTTGTGGATCCAACTTCATGTGGCTTAGAAACACATATCAGTCCTCGAGTCATTACTGCGGACATATCAATTTATGTCACACCGCACATAAAGTCAAGGAGATCATCTCTTGTATACGATGTGAAAGCATCGGCTCCAGAACATGATCTCCACTGAACTATAGTCATACTAGCTAGTCTCTTTTCAAGCTATTCAGTCCGAATGCCGTAGAAGCATTGGAAGTAATGTCAGGAGTATGATCGGTTTATCCTTTACCAAGTGCTGGACCTCTATCTCTAGCTCGATCACCTCGGTCTCTCTGAGCTCGCCCTTGTCCTCGATTTGTACTTGTCGGCGAGGCTCTCTCTTGCCGTAACTTTGGATGGAGATCAAAATATCGACGGATAGTGTGACTATACTGATTATAATTATCACAGTCTTTGCTCCCTCTTAGACGTTTCAAAAGTCTCATGTCCACCACTTTGTGGACACTCTCTCCTATGGTGGTTACCACCACAAGTCCAACAGATGATATCGACTTGTGTTGACGAGAGAACGAAAGCAATGACTTTTGCTCACTATATCCTCCAGACGCCTTGGGAGGCCCTTGGGTCTGTGGAGGTGCACTCCGATCTTGTGGACCACGCTGTTGTGAGGCCTGTTGTCCTCGAGAAGAGGTAGATGCACCATATGCTACATCTCTGCTAAACTCAGCAATCACCACCATCTCCTCCACCATGTTGAGCTCTATCCGTTCACCGAAACCAAAGACAACGATCAACATGAGTGACGTTCCTTGTAATAGATCGCATCTCGGACTCTCCATCGCAACTCTCGATCCAATATCTCATACCAGAACTGAATTGCATATCAATCAATCAACTGTCTCATACGAGTGTAAGCCTAGCATAGACTCTCTTCAATCTTCCGTTGGAACTCTTGCAGACTCTCAACTTGTCGGTCCATAAACAATGAAAGAATTGAACCACATGGTTAAACCTTGGTGGTGTATCGATGATATTGTCATCTCCTCCACTAATACTGACAACTCCCGCTGCCGCACTAGAACTCGATGATGTAACGCCTCTTGAAACTGCGTCAATAGTGATAGAAACATAGTTGAGATATCAATGTTATCTCCACAACTCAATCTCCACACCATAGTCACGTTTAAACTCATGGTAGTCGTCCATAGACTGTTCTTTCAAGTGTTGAAACAACCTTTTCTACGCCATGAAGGGTGGAAACAACTACATGTTCCGCATCTGCTGCATATCGCACCAACTGTCAAACTCTTATATGAAGTCATCCAAGTCAATCGTACCCATAGTACAGGTGATGTAGACTTATCCTAGACGATACCTCCGACTTGAAAAGGTTTTATCTCTCTCTTGATCAGTTGTTTGTTGCAACTCTTCTTTTGATACGCTTGAGCTCGTTCCATCCGGATCATTGCTACCGTTTGGGTCTCTTTCAATTCCATGAGTTGCTTCCTCCTTGATCTTACGACGTCATTTCTTCATCGACCTCTTCAACTTTCATTGAATAGTCTGAAAAGTATCCAATCCGAATTAGATCGGCAACTTGGACTCCACTCCATAAACAAGTCGAAATGAAGAATATCCAGTAGAAATCTTTGTTGTCGTTTTGTACTCCCATAAGATGACATGTAGTCTCTTATCTCAAGTATGTTTGACAATCTCAACACCAGCATCTTTGACGAGCATTATACAAAGTGTAAGATTGATCTTCTCCACAAGACCATTAGCATTTGGTTTGTATGACATTGTTACTCGTGACTTGATAGAAAAGTATTGCAGCGTAGTAGTATTCATGCTCCTTACAAACTCTCCTCCTCTGTCTGAGACCAATTGTAACAGACATCCAAATCTTGTGATGATACTCTCCAGAGGTGCCATGGACCTAAACAAACAACTACCACCTAAAATATCACACAGATATGTACTGGGAAGCTCGGGAAGACGCTTTCTGCTTCCAAGTCACGGCTTCCAGTCCTCCCACGACAGTCTTCCTAAAGCAATTCTCGACTTCTGGGACTCAACTCGGCTTCTCACACCTCCAGAAGACTGCTCCTGCTTCGTAGCCGTCAACTTATCACTGTCTATCACACATTGCTCTTCCAATTCCCAACGGGGTTAGATCAATCACATGGTGTAAGTCCCATGTAGCCTTCCCAGGCTTCTGCTTACGGAAATGGTCTTCTTGCAGCACTACAACGACATTCACCTTCACGGAAGCTCAACAGAAGTCTCGGAAGCTCACTAGAAGAAGATAGGAAGATGAGAGAAGATGGGAAAGAAGAGAAAATCCAAACAAGAGAAAACAAGATGAAAATGAGAAATTAAGACTCCGACAGGCTTCTAGTCCGGATCCTGACTAACAAGCCATCCTTGCTTGTAGTAATTTGGGGAAGAAAACAACAAATTCGCTTACAGTTACACAATCTTTTACTCGAGGATGTCATCTTCTGTTGTGGAAAGAAGGCTTCTTTCTTCTTCTGTCGTTGCTTCGACTACTCCGTCTTCTGAGATCGCTTACCCATAGGATCGTCCGTACGTGGATCCTAAGTGCTCCACTGGATGAGACAAGCTTCAACTCTACACAGCTTCTAACAATCATCGCCAATCGAGAAGAAGACTTCTCATGCACAATTGGGTGTGAATTCGAGAAAACCCACTGCCCAGAAGGCACAGACAAAGCTTTTGCACTCAAATCCAAAATTCATTCTCCGAGAAGAAGGTACATTGGTGTTGGGAAGCTCACTCTCTCTACTGCCTATGGGAGCTTGGCGCTACGCGAACAAAAAAAAAGATTTTTTTTGCTTTGCATGTTTTTAGCACTCCCTCGGCACACGGCCCAGACTCTTACGGGAGGCAGCAGTGGAGTCTCTCTCCGAGACAGTGCCCAGATCTTTACGCCTTTCGTGCGGGTCGGAACTTACCCAATCTTTCTTTATTTATTCTCTAATGATAGATGCCTATTTTCTCTACCATTTTCTTATTTTTTACTTTAGCCATATGAGTTTACCCGGTACTAGCAGCTTTATCGGGGAATTTCTTATTTTAGTAGGAGCTTTATTTCAGCTCAATTGAATGATTATGAAGAGTATATTATTACAAAGTAAAAAAAAACCGCTTACAAAAATAAAAACATATTTTCGTACGCGGAACGACAGCGCGTACTGGACTTTTCTGAGCCTTTCATTTATTTAGAAATAGTAGTTTTGCCACACAAGGAGAACTTACAAGGGCTCGACAAGAATGAGAAATTCAGAGTAACCAAGTTGAACAGCACATCGAGCGTTGAGGCGCAGCAGTTGACTGGACTATCTAGGGGTAAAGCACTGTTTCGGTGCGGGCTGCGAGAGCGGTACCAAATCGAGGCAAACTCTGAATACTAGGTAGGACTACGGGTCGATACGCACAGCGCTTAGTATCCATCGTTTACGGCTAGGACTAGTGGGGTATCTAATCCCATTCGCTCCCCTAGCTTTTGTCTCTCAGTGTTAGTGTCGACACGTTAGGAGTGACTTTTCGTACTGCTTGGCGTAATACAAATAATGGATTTTTTTGTTTTTTGTTTTATAATTTTCATAGCTTTATAAAGAACATTCAATTCTAAATAAAAAAGAACTTTATTTATTAATAGAAAAACACTTAAACAGCTGCTTATGCGCTTTGCTATCCGGCAATTCGCTTAGTCGAATTAGCAAACCTGATAGTAACAGAGCATACTGTCTAAGTCAAAAAACTGCTACGCACCTCATAAAAAAACGTCATCGTAGGTATTGTTATATGTGTGTGTGAAGACGTTTTTTAAGATTTGCAAAACAGATCACGGAGCCGCGGTCGATTCATTTTTATACCCTTTTTTATATCAAAAATCTGAAGCCGACAAGAGCTTTAAAAAAAATCTTTCTTGGCTTTACGAAGAAAGGATCGAAGTGTCTTCCGGACACGAAGAACAAGGACTATGTAGGACCAGTCAAAAAACCCTTTGAAACCCTGCCCAAAATAAGAGCAGGGTCAAGTTGTTAGGTTGATGTTGTCAAACAATTGAACAATGAAGGTCTTTTCGTTTACTGTTTTTAACCTTTTTAGCACCAACTAATTCGTTCAAGCGAGATCCAGGTTCTACTCGGAGTTGTTGCCCTCCGGCCGGTGAAAAATAATGCAAAGGAAATCTTGAATCACATGCAAAAGGCCCCAGACTTCCAGGGGACGCAAGCAGATCTGAGCAAAATTTGGCAGCAATCCACTTTTTTAGAATTAATTTGATTAAAAAAACGTACGCACTTTGTGGGCGGTCGCGCACTCCGTGTCTATAGTATCGTGGCCTTTGGGTCGCCCGTTTATTTGACCCTATTCTTGCCAGACGGAGCCGCCTTCGAAGAAAAGGTCCTCCAGGAATTGCTTTTAAAGCTTGTTGTATTATTTTCACAGATTCTTTCATTTCTCCAATTCGTACTAAATAACGAGCTATCTTCAATTATTGGAAAATTACTAAGTTCTTCACTCAAACCTTGATTTATAAAACGATTAAATCCTTCGAATTGTATTTTAGCAAATTCAGGGAGTACAACTCCTTACCCTTGGTAAGGCAGGAACCTACTTGCAGTCTTATGAATTTTCTATTCTCTCACATTCATATATCGAACTCTCAAAGGAATTCCCTTCTGCAGAAGTTTGTGGACACTACCACGAGGGGAATGTAATAATGTGCCCTGAAGAGGAAGTTGAGAATATTATGAGAAGATATGATAATTTAGTTGGTGAAATAAGTACTAAGTTATCGTTGGCATATCCTTTATCATTAGAGAGTCAAGTATTCACCGCTATTGAATAAATAGCTTGAAATCGCTTCACTTCATTCATCGAATTCATCGAATTACACACGCTCCCAAGCAGTGGGAGGAGAATTGAATCTCTGACCGCGTGCCTGTTGAAGAATGAGAAAGAGGACTGGAACATGCCACTGAAAAATTTGACTAAGACAAAGATGAGTTGTTAAAAGTAAAAAAAAAGTAGGATGGGTACTGTTTATGAAAATATTTCATTTGGACTTCAATTACGAGGATTAACTTTAATGACTGTATTTAATGATAAAGGATGGATCAAACCAATTTGTTCATGGTTAAATGTCAAAATTGTTTTCGTAAACTCCTTTTCTCAGAGAAGATGCAATGACGGTATCTGAGGAATAAGCATCGGCTAACTCTGTGCCAGCAGCCGCGGTAAGACAGAGGATGCAAGCGTTATCCGGAATGATTAGGCGTAAAGCGTCTGTAGGTGGCTTTTTAAGTCCGCCGTCAAATCTCAGAGACCCAATCGGAACGCGCGTGGACCAAGTTGTCCTTCTTTATCTCTAGGTGCAGGGCTATTCAAGAATGCATTACTTTAGGAATTCCTACAATTTGTTTAGTTGATACAGATTGTGCTTTCAAAAAAAGAAAAAAACTGACAGGATTTTAGGAAAAATAGGAAAGATTAGTGCTAAAGCACTAAATAAAAAAACAAAATAACTAATTATAGTAAGCATAAAAAATCCTAATAACAATAAAAAAATTGAGTAGAAACTTTTACCAAATAACCGGGACTTTTAGGCCCAAGCAATACAGCAATTCTGCGTCTTTCAAATTGTTCCTTTATTTCCGTGCGCCTTGCGAACTACCCAAGTTCGTAGAAATAACGTCTAGGCCTTACTTAACTCGTAAGTAAGGCCTACTCCTCGACACACCAGCTTAGCAACAGGACTACACGATGATGCCGTTCCCTGCTCTAGGCTGTCCATTATCTCTATCTACATCTTCGATCCACTACTGGAAGTGAGGATGCAGACCCCTCTTACACCCAAGTGTAATCCAAATCTATTCGTATGTCTCTAGCATTGTGTGTAATGTGCGTACACTGTCTCTCACATGAGTCTCCCCAGTGTGTACGTACAATAATGTGTTTAGTGCGCACAGTAATGTGTGTACAATGTGTGTATAATAATGTGTGTGAAATCCTACTATGTCTCTTAACTTATACTACTACCTTGAGGCACAGGAGAGATCCTCTCCAGTCCTCAACTTGCAATCAGGGAGATGGGGGACTGTCAGAAGGTCACCGCCTCACATGCAGTCGGCTCCCTACCTTGGTTTAGAAACTTACTTTCTACTCATGCGCTGCCTACTCTGTCACATGGACAGTTAGCTAATTTTACCAAAGAAACTGTCACTTCTTAAGATATCAAATTTTGACTCCTACCAAAATTAGATAAGTCAACTGTCTTCTTAACTTGCTGCCTACTCTAATTCGTTGGGTGTGATCCCCTCCTGATCTACTCCTACCTGAACTCCTAATTCGGTTTCTGATAAGGTGGGAAGTCTTGCGAGTACCTCGGGTGTGACTGAGGTGGCTTCCACTCTTTGTCCGTGGCTTGCTCTTCTGAGACGACTTCGGAAGACGGAAGCGTCTTCTGAGAAGCTGAGTCCACCTGCGCTTCCTCGCTCTTCTGTGGCACTGGTTTGACACTGGGAGCTGGGGTGACTTCGCAGTGATCCGAGGAAGTCACCTCCTCCACTCGAATCACCTGAGAAGACAACTCTACTTCCTGTCTTCCAGAAGACACCTTGTATTCCGGGGCGTCTTCCACGGTCTTCTCGGCTTCCAACGCTGTCACTACCAAGTGGACAGCGAGGTCGAACTCCTCCTTCTCCAAATCTGTCCCAATCGCTGGTCCTGGAGCATGGAAAGATTTAGCTGCTGGTCGTGGGATCGAGAGAAGACCGTAAAGTGTCTTCAGGTCCTCAATCTGTCGATCCAGGTAGCGGAACATGCTGTTGAAACAACAATCAACTCACCAAGTCACTCAAGATTCGTACTAAGCTTCTCTCAACACCAAACCAATCCAATCCAATCTCGATACGAATTGAACACAGTCGTCTTCCGAAGACGTTCAGACATTCAGAAGCGTCTTCCGAAGAGGTTCAAATCTCCAGAAGTGTCTTCTGTCCATGGGTTCGAGAACAAAGGTGTGGTAGGATAAGGAAATTGATAGTCAGGTGAGCGAATTTAAGAATGAGAGATGGGGAAGCTTGATTCCTACTTAGGAAGAAGTGAGAAGATGACTATCAAAAATTGGATAGCGCTTCCGCGTCCAATTCTCACAGAGGAAGTTTTAGGGTAGGGGAATCGATCGATGGGCTTCCTGCAAATGAGCGAGGGAGCGCGGGAACATCAAATCAGACGCGGGAAGCGGTGAGAAAGAGAAAAGGACACGAGAAGAACCTTAGTACAGCTTCTGGCTGCTTCTGGTGCACCTTCAATCTTTTGCGCGCTTCTGGTCTCAATCTCAGCTCCAATGCGATCCCACGAACCTACTCCTGTCGTCAATCTTGAGCTGCACCCCTCTGGTGCTGCAATCGATCCTTCTCTTCTTTGGAAACTTCTCTAATCGACCCTCAATGTCTACTTCCTGGAATCCGAAGAGATTCCTTTAGCTCGATTGTGCTTCCAGCTCTCACAGAATCGTCCTCTCTCTCTCTCTAGCCTCAATTCGGTTCTCTAAGTTCTCAATTACATTTTCCTTGCTTCTAGGTCCAATTCGACACCCTGATTGCGCAATTGCTCTAATACGTAATTGCCCTTCAGTGCGAGAAGCAGTCAGCTGATTTCGTGCTAATGTGCATTTTCTCGTATCTTCCTTGCACGACTAGGGATTTGACCTCCTTGACCTACCTACTACCATGGTGGCTACTTGGTAGGTACACCTACGCCTCTTCTAGGTGGTGCGTGGTGGATACTCATGCAGTCGTGGTTGCTATCTTCTGGAAGACATCCGTTGTCGGAGTGTGATCCGTCTACCTAGGAAAGCGCCGAGCTTCTGGCTGTGGTTGTTTACTCAAGAGGTTGGCTTTCAGGTCACAATAGGGCTATAAACACTCACACAGATGTGTAAGATCTAGTAATATGCTCAGAAAGCGAAATTCAGGTCTAGCTGGCAGTAATAGGATCCGACGGCGAACTTTGACACTCACGGAGAAGAAAACTATGAAGGTTTAGACTTCTAACTTCCCCTACATGCAAATGAGGTCCTACTGAACTCACACACGAAGTTTCAGCCTGAGATCAAATTCTGACACGGAGATATGGACAGAAAAGTTCTGAGCAAGAAAACTACGGCAATTTCTGGTACCTAGATGGCTATTCCGACCTATAACAGAAGATTGGCTCGATCAATTTCAAATATTCTTACAGGATTTGGAGTCTACAGGATGCTGAACACCCCTGTGAAGTTGGGACTCCTGACTGTACACAGAACTCCAGATCTCCTCCTTTGAAGTCGCTGCTCTAGATTAAGAGCTTTTCAGACCCCCTTTGCTTCAGCGGCCGCCCTGAATTACTCAGTCACTCAATCGATGCGAAACGTTTTGGGAAATCGTAGCCCTGCTGGCAGAGAACACAACCTCGAAGTTTTGAAGCAATTTCCTCAAATCTGCTGCAAGTGACACTGAAAACCCTAAATCCAACAAAAGTGATTCAATTCTAGCACAATTAGAACTTCAATTGGTAATAACTTCGTCTTTATAGCCTCAAATCGATCGAAAATTTCACTGGAAGTGCTTGGCATGACGAGCTCTACCCTCCTGTGCGCTCAGATTTCGAAGTCCCCCCACCAAATGCTCGAACTCTCCTTTAGAGCTCTGTTTCTATATTTAGAGTTAAACTAAAGACAAAAACAGACCAATGGGAGTTCATAGCTCCACTTGGTTGTCCTTTAGTGCTCTAATCCACGTGGTAACTCAACTTCACTCAAAGGCTACCACGTCAGCCTCTAAAGTACCAGCGTAAATCTTAAACTTCACGCGAAGGCATGTAAATTAACACGTAACCCTAAAAGATAACTTAACCAATCTAGAAAGCGTGCATGGGTGACAAGTAAGTACAACCCATGAGCTTAAACCTCTATCATCATGGAAACCCTAAGTTATGTACTTTCACAACATAGATAAGCATGATATCATTTGCACAAGCGCAAGAGTGCTTGAACAAGTGTAACAACCCAGAGAAACACAAAGTATCGGAAATAGTAAATTAAGGATCGTTCCCACGAAGATACAGTTAACAATTACACAAAACACAGTACTACAACGTCACAATGATAATTCAAATGGTTTTCTGTTATTCTCACGGAATGGAATAATATCCGGATGAGAGTTCAAGTCTGATAAGAAACCAAACCCAAGCACAAACCTGATAAATCGAATACAAACAACAATGAAATAGTTCTTTGATCAGGGACCCTTCCGACAAACATACAAAAGATTGAGAAGACAAATGTGAATGTATGAATAAGGTAAAATACTACTGAAATGTTACTAGTCTTCTTCTGAAAAGACAGAAGAATACAGATTTCACATCAAGATTCCAAGAATAAGTCTCTACTCTTCCTAAGAAATGTTCTTCCAACTAAATCCTCACTCTTAAGAATCCCACTTATTTGAAGAAGGCAAACTTAAGGCGAAGCCACCATCATCCAAACTCTCCTTACAATTTAACTTATGCTCTTCCACTTCACAGTAACTAATTTATTCTCAGATCTTCATTTAGAAACTCTTCACGAAGATTACAGTTCAACTTCGGGCGAAGTCTCTTCAAAGTTCCTACACCGAGGTCTCTTCTTTCAAGTCTAAGGGCGAAGATCTTCGTCAATCAGAAAATTACACCTGCGACAGTAAACTCCGAATATTCGGAGGAAAATATCTTCGTCCAAAACATTCACGACATCGCTCCGCGCTTTTGGGAAATAGAAATAAATTAATAAAGAACTGAAAACATGGAAAAGGCACGAGGGTTGTGGATCGCGCTGCTTATATACTACTTCGTCCTAACCTAACTGTTTATCTAACTGCACTAACTGTCTAACTTCCTACGAAGGCGGAAGACCTTCGCTACCCTACGATCATCTTCATCTTCACAGTAACTAACTTCCTAAGCCTAACTGTGCTCTGAACTCCTCTAACTGAACTTCCACGTTCGCTCGCATCTCGCCAATCTCCCTATCTACCTTCTGTCTAAGTCTAGAAAGGCGCGCTTTCACACCGTCGGGGTTCGTCTCCGCTTGCACTACCTCTGCCTTCAACGCCCGAAGAAGACCAAGCTCGTCCACATCTAGCCCCGAAGTCACGTACGCGGACAACACCGGCATCAACTTCTTCCGAAGGTCTTCGGAGTTAGTCACCTTCGTCTTCAAATCTTCATTCTCTTTTGTGAGTTCTGCAACTGTAGCCTGGAATTCGCCTCGGCTTCGCTGTAACTCGGCTACTTGGTCAGATAACCCCTTTATGCGGTCGGCGAAGCTCTTCGTCGACACCTTCAACTCTTCGTCCTTACTGATCAAAGCAGTCCTCGCTTCTTCGCATTGGCGCCGAAGATCTTCTAGCTCCTTCTCCGACTCCAACCTTATCTTCGTCGCATTCCGGGCCTCTTCGCGAAGATTGTTTTTCTCCTGCTGCCATGTTCCCTTACTGAAATGTAACTCCGCCAGCATCTCTGGAAATGTCACCTTCCGCTGCACTTCCTTCTCGTAATCCTCCTTGTTGTCTTCAAGAAGTCGGAGGATCGGGACGACTACCTCTTCGCCATAGTTCATCGCCTGCCTAAAGAGATCGACCTTGCTCAATGTTGTTCCGGCCGAAGTGCCTTCACCGCAGACAGCTTCACCTTCAATCTTTGCTCCTGAACTACTCAGGTCCACTGTTTCCTTCTTCGTGCTCTTTACCTTCTTTCGAGCCTTCGGTTTCTCCATGGGCGAAGTTGGAAGAGGCTTCTTCCTCTTGCTACGTCTCTTCTCTTCGTCTTCGACCGTTGCTTGAACAGTCGCTGCCTGCTGCTCCTCTTGAGTATCTTCGGCCATTGCCTTCGGTGAAGATCCCAGTTGCTGAATGTCTTCGGTTTGTCCCTCTTCGACCTGACGAGCGGGTGATGCAAAATCTTGTTCTTCGTCTTCACCGAAGCCCAACTGTTTAGCTTCGTTCTCCTTCAGCCATCCCATACCGAAGTAGAAGATGCTGACAAATCCTCCCAGATACACATAGTCCTGCTTCTTAAACATGCGTTGGACTTCATCGTGGAATATCTTCGCCCAGTAAGCTCGTCTTCCGGCGAAGAGGTGTTCGAAGAAGCATACCTTCCAAGTCGACAGGTAAGTTGTTCTTCGGGGGCTCAAAATCAGCATGATGGTCTCCGCAATCTTCCTCTTCACGGGATCCTTGTACTCGGACAACTTGTAGCCATTCGTCTGGTGCATCGGACTCTCGAAGAGCTCGCCGTAGTTCTGGTCCTCCTTGACCAAGTGCTTCATCGACGCATTGTCGAAGAGCATGTCACCCTTCGTCCCAGCTTCATCCAGCAGAACCTTCTCCCAGTTCTCGACAGTCCAGTTGCCAGGTCGCGCATATAGTTCTTTGCCTCCATGGTCTTCACACATCCGAATCTGGCTAAGAACTTGCCAGACACCTTCGTCCAGCCTCCCAAGGTTAGGAAGCTAAGACCTATCTCCTTCAGCTTCGGCCGAAGGCGCACTAACTCCTCTTGGTCTAACTCAAAGGCTCTAATCCGCGGTAACTTCGTCGCGATAGACATCGTGATCAGATGAAGATTGCTAGCCGGCTGAGATGAACTTTGTCTAAAACTGCTAGTCTTCGCTCAAGTTAAGCTTCGCCCAAACTGATTGTCTTCGCCTAATTTGATAATCTTCGCTCAAATCGATCGTGCGCAAGTGAGGATTAGGGTGAGCGCTAAGAGAGAATGTGAGAAATGAGTCAATTCTCCTAGTATATAGGTCGGTTCAAACTCTCACACGTGCCGAAGTCGCCTCTGATTGCTTGTCCTCTGACCTGACAAGGGCATGCGCAATGTCATCTTCGCCCACGCCGCTTATCGTTCCTGTCCCTTTCTGGGTAGGTAGTTCGTCTTCGCTCAGACCATTCGTGAAGAGAATGTTCTGACGATATACGTTCTCTGGTCTTTCCTGGAAAGGTCTTCTCCCGAAGATCTTCGTCGAAGGTTCTCCTCTTCTTCCGAAGACTCTTCTTCCGAAGACTCTTCTTCAGAAGTCTCTTTTTTACTAAAACTAAGCTATTTCTTCTTCTAACTTCATTATTTCTTCTACAAACTCCTATATTTCAAGCTTCTTCTATCAAAAATTGAAAAAGTGAGCTCTACATACTTCTCCCCCCAGATGTGAGCGACCCCGCGAACACGTCAAGAATAGTATCGCTTGATTCTTCCACCGTTTACTCGAGTAGCGAAAAGATTTCCTTCAAGGTCTTTAAGTTGGACTGAACCATTACCATAACATTGTGCAACTATGTATGGTCCCATCCATCGTAGCTGTAACTTACCTGGAAACTTAATATGTCTGCTATCATATAGCAAGACCAAGTCTCCATCGTTCACTTCTACTTTTCTTAACCTCTTATCATATACTTCCTTCCGCTTCTCTTGTATGTCCTTAGTTAACTCCAGAGATGCTTCGCGATCTTCTTCCAGTGCCATCAAACTTTGCAACCTGATGAGCTGACTATCTTCTGCAGACAGTCTATCCTCTGACAGAATCCTGTAAGTAGGGGTTTCAAACTCAATAGGCATAATGGGATGCATTCCATACGCCAAGAAGAATGGTGTTTGTCGTGTTGTTATCTTCTCTGTATTTCTGAATGCCCAAAGTGCTGCATCCAACTTGGTGTCCCAATCATAAGCATGATTGACAGTAACTTTGTTCAGAATCTTGCACAGTAATCCATTGCTTTTCTCGGTAAGTCCATTCGCCTTAGGATTATATGGGGTAGTCTTCCGATGCTTGATCTGAAAGTAATCTGTCAGTGCCTCTATGGTATTATTCAAAAAGTGTGTGCCCCTATCACTCACCAGTTCCAATGGACATCCAAACCTGGTGATGATATTCTTGTGTAGAAACGCTGCCACGGTTATCGCATCATCTTTCTTTGTCGCTTCAGCTTCCACCCACTTGGTTGCATAATCTGTAGCTACCAAGATATATCTTCTGCGTGTCTTCTATGTCGCTGGCTGAATAGGCCCCACAAAGTCAATTCCCCACTTCTCGAATGGTGCAAGAGGTAAGATAGGATGAAGTGGTCATTGAGTAGTTCGAGTAGGCTTACCCACTCGTTGGCAACTGTCACATCGTTTAATGATCCCATGCACATCTTTGTACATGGTGGGCCACCAGTATCCTGCATCCAAGACCTTCTTCACTGTGTTACGAAGAGCATAGTGTCCTCCTGCTGGTTCCGAATGCATGGCATCTACCACTCTCCCTACTTCTTCCTCTTCCAGACATCTTCGGAGTTCATCATCGGCCCCTCTTTTGAACAGAATGCCGCTCTTCAGCTCGTACGGTCCAACCTTATGTATGAACACCGTACGTTGTTCCACATCCATTCCTTAAGGACATTGCAACGTATACAAATATCTGTATATCTCATGGTACCTACTTGTGGGAGTGACTGTGAGCTGGAAAAGTTCTTCGTCTGGAAAGTCATCTGCTACATTGTCTTGACGCTCTCCCGTCCTCAATCGAGACAAGTAGTCTGCATTCTCGTGATGTTTCCCTGCTCGAGTTTGAACTGTGAATTTGAATTCCTGCAATAATAACATCCATCTCGCTATTCTTCCTGATAGATCAGATTTTTGCACCAGATGTTTTAAAGCATAATGATCCACATAAAAAACAAACTCGCATCCCAACAAGTAGTGTCGAAATTTCTTGACAGAATACACCATCCCTAGTGCTTCCCGCTCTGTAGTGGAGTAGTTCTTCTCTGCAGCGGATAGCTGTCTACTCGCATAGTAGATCGGATGGTCCCTCCTTTGACTGTCTTTCTGACTCAACACCACTCCAATAGCGAATGCTGAAGTATCCACATATACTTGAAAAGGTAGATTCCAATCTGGTGCCTTCATGACTGGAGCTTCAATCAACTTCGTCTTCAGCGTGTCGAAGGCCTTCTGCCTCCGTTCCTGCCAGATGTACTCAGTGGTCTTCTTCAACAATTCGGTTAGTGGTGCTGCCAAGGTTGCATAGTCTTTGATGAACCTCCGATAGTAACCCACATGTCCTAAAAATCCCCGCAACTCACTAACATTTGAGGGGGGTTCCAAAGCTACTATAACTTGCACTTTGTCTACATCTACTTCAATGCCTCGCTGCGAGACTCTATGTCCTAATAAAAGTCCTTCTGACATGGCGAAGAAACACTTTTCTGGATGCAACGCCAACTGAGCATCTCTACAACGCTGAAATACTACTGCCAAGGAATTTATATGTTCTTCCTTTGGACCAAAAACGCAAAAATCATCTATAAAAATTTCTAAGAACTTCCTAAGATACTCCTGAAAAATGTTCGTCATCATTCTTTGGAATGTGGCAGGAGCATTACATAAACCAAAGGGCATCTTATGATAAGCAAAAGTACCCCAATCAGTGGTAAAAGTAGTTTTGTCTTTATCTTCTTCTCTGATGGATACCTGATTGTACCCTGAAAATCCATCGAGAAAACTGTAGCACTCATGACCAGCTACCCTATCCAGAATAGAATCCGTAAAAGGTAAGGGATGGTGGTCCTTCCTAGTTGCTGCATTCAGTTTTCGAAAATCTTGACATACTCTTATTTTACCAGTTTTCTTCTTAGGAACTATCACTATAGGTGATACCCATTCACTGCTAAGGACAGGAAAAATAATGCCAGCACTTAAGTACTTGTCAATTTCATCCTTGACTAAAAGAGAGTACTTTGGGTTCAGTCTATACTGTCTTTGCCTTACAGGTACAGAGTTTTCCAGTAGATCAATTCGATGTTGACCCCACTTCGCTGGGATACCCTTCATGTCTTCTATCTTCCAGGCGAAGACATCCTGGTAGTAAGTTAACATGTCATGGTACACTTCCAATTCGGGTCCCTGTAACTTCGCTGAGATCTTCAAGATTTTCCCTTCGTCAAGAACCAAGTCCATTGTTGCTGACTTCAGTACCATTCCTTCTGTGTGGCTCACCTCTGAACTTCCTTGTCCCAACTGTGATTGCTATTCTTCCTCATTCTCATCGCATTCTCCTTCATCTTCTATCTCGTAGCATTGCAAGTAATTCACAACTATGTAAGGTCCTGCTTTCTCATTTTCCGAGCTAGTATCCGAAGATGAAGAGTCTTCGTCCGAAGTGTACCCTGAATCTGTTGAAGATGTTTCTCTCTGATGCGACATCTTTTTCCAGGATACAGAGACACTTTTCTCCTTGGGTTTCATCGGATCATTAAAGGACAGTTTCTGTTTATACCAATCAGTAATCACCTTAGCACCATACAGCCAAGGTCGCCCTATGAGCACTCCATAGCCAGACTTTACCAAGGGTCTTAGTACAATATAGGTAAGTTTGAAGATTATCCCTCCAATGGTTGTAGGGATATCTCGCAGTACTCCCAAGGGTCTTCTTCTACTCTGATCCGCCATCCTCAACACTCTCGGTGTTGATTCGAACTTATGGTAACCCAAACCATGCGCCGTCTCTTCTGTAATAATGTTCACACTAGAACCAGAATCTATAGGCACATGTTTTATTAGACATCCATCTATCTCGATGTCTACTTCTGGGGATCCTAAATCCTCCAATCCAACTTGAAATAATGAAGGCAGATTCTTCGACTTAGCCTTCGCGGGTTTTCTCAAGGCTGCCAATAACAGTTTCCTGTACAGCCTATTGTCCTCGACCAACTGCTTAATGGTTATATTGGCTTGTTGGTTCAGCAGGTCTTCTACTACGTTGTAATGAGGGCTCACCACTGGGACAACCCTCTTAGTTTGTTCTGCCGCCACCTTGCGTAGTTCGGATGGTCGTTCGACTTCGGCCCGCACCTTCCCCAGCCCCTCTTGGCTAGGTTCCACCTCCTTGGCTTGCTTACTCAGTTCCTTACTGAGTAGTACCCTTACTTCTTCGGAGATGTCCGCAGGTAATGTTCCTGAGGTCTTCTTCTTTCTCTGCTCTTCTTGACGATCATCTGTCCGTGCCGATGTCGTCTTTTTCTCTACAACTTCGCGCACTTGTTCCTTCAAAGTTTTGTGCGCTTTCTTCTCTTTCTTCTGTTGCTTCCGCTCAGTCTTTTTAAGGTCCTTCGCCTCTTGAGCTGCAGCTTCTGCTAGAGTCTCCCCCTTCCGAAGTAGTTTCTTCCCACTTCGAGTCTCCACTTTGTTCACCAGCATCTCCTCGTCTTCTGGCCAACCATTTCCATCTTCTTTTGACAGAGTACAAGCTTTCAGATCATCGACCAATTCGACCATGTTTACTCCTGCATCTGATCGTTGTTGGTTGAGTGGCGGTTGAAATCTGACTCCGGTCTTCTGAATTGGTTCATTCGTACAGTCCGAAGCTCCATGACCGGGTTTTCCACACTTCCCACATAATGGCATGTATCCCACTTGTTTCTTTGGGTGAGGACAAGAAGGAGCCCAGTGACCTGTAGCGCCACAATTAAAACATGATGTACCAAGAGACGGTGGTCTTTCCTGGTAACCTGCAGGGGCAAACTTTCGTTGGGTAACGTTAGTTGCCATCTGTCTAGGTACAAAACGTTGAATATGTACCGGGGGAATGGGCGTGAATTGTTGAGGCTGAGTGGGTATCATGGCTCCATCTTGAGCTTGTACTCCATAGACCCCGTCTTCACACTCTACAAAGTAATTGGGTTCATATAATGGCGCCCAATCCACTGCATGGGTGTTATAGGATGATTTACTGTTGAAACATTCCGTATTGGCATGTCCAGGTTTACCACAGTTAGTACACCACAAATTTGGACGTGAAGTAGTTGGCGATTTTCGCCTCTCGGGCGTTCTGACCAGTTGCACCTTGAGGTCTTCGAACTTCTTAAGAAGATCATCAAGAGCAGTGTCCTTAGATGGCTATGTCCTCCTCACCATCGGAAGTCTGGACTTCGTCATTCTTTTCCGCTTCTTATGCTTTTCCTCTTCGTCCGAAGATGAGGTATCTTCATCTTCTGATGTTGAGCTTTCGTCTGAAGACTCTTCTGAGGATTCTTCCGAAGATGAGAATTTTCGGTGTTTCCGTTTTGACTTCTTCTTCTTCTTCTTCTCATCCTTTGCACTCTTCTTCGATTTTCTGAAATCCTTCTTCTTTCTCGACTCTGAAGCTTTTTCACGATCTCTGCTGAGGATGTTGGAGGATTCGTAATTCTCAGCAGAATCAATGGCTCGTTCCAATGTTGACGTATCAAACCGTCTTACCCACGTTTGTTGCTTTGAGGGTAACCCCTTCACAAACCATTCTATTGCCTGTGCCGGAGTGTAGGCTGGGTGTGTTCCATTGGCAGGTAATCTATCCAAAATGCCATAGAATCTTTGGACGTAGCTTTTCAAGGACTCTTTCCTCTTACGTTTGACGCTATTTACTTTATGTAACACATGTCTGTTATAATTCAGTTCTCGGAATCTCTTTAGGAATTCGTTCTTCATTAGATCCCAAGTAGATAAGATCGCGGGAGTTAGATTGGCATGACTGTACCATTTTCCGGCTGCATGTTTCAACAAGCTGGGAAAAATCCTCGTACGATCCGGATCATTATCTTCTTTATTTGCGTGAGATACCGCTTCAAATTGCTTGACAAATGAGTCGGCACTCTCTCCATCTCCATCACTGTCCGAATCGTCACCGCCGAATTTTGGATAATTTTGGCGAGTGAAAGGTGGTGCCCCTGACGGAAGTGGTACTCCTGTCATTGTATGCGGTAGTGTGGAAGGTGGAATTGTTGTCTGATGTACTTGTCCTTGTCTTGTTGGTACCTTCAAGTTTGAAATCCTCACTGATCCTGCGTTCGACAAATTGCTTAATGGTCGAAGTGTCAGCTTGGCAAGAGCATTCACAACAGCTGTTCCCACTTGGATGTTTGGGGAGTTCACTTCGGGCAAAGTCACTTCGGCCGAAGGCTCTTCAACGGAGTGAACATTTCCTCGTCTTACTTCAGGTTCATTCTTGGGTGAAGAGGACGTAGAGGCCTCCTGACTTCGTATCTTAAAGAGCGATACTCCTGGAGTACCCTGAGGTCTAAGATTTGGAATTCGAAGAGCAGGTGATCCCAATGGTAATAATTCTCGAATTAATTCTTGTCCTCTTTGTTTCTTCAAGAGGTCTACAAAGCTTGTGATTTCCGGCCCATGTCTGACGATCAGCTCCAAGGCCGCTTCCGCGTCAGGATTTGGATCTTCCGCAAGAGTTGTCAAAATATTGGATTCTGTCTGTGCTGATCCTGAAGATGAAGACGAAGATGAAGATTGAAACAACTCCACTCTTCGAAGTGAAGGTGATCCTTCTCTATCTGACTCCTCTTCTTCTGCTTGAGTACCTTCTTCTTTTCTTGTTGATTCAAACAGAGATTCATGCAAATTTGTGGTCCTTGAAGGAAATGGTAACCATGATACGTCTTTAGGTGAACTTTCTCCACTTCGTACGCTCGAGTATGGAGATTCGATATCCCCCTTCTTCTTCCAGTATGTGCGCTCGTCTTTCTCGTAACGCGTTCGTGGTGAAATAGGTACTAAACTTCTTTCAAGCGGAGATGAAGTTCCTTCGGAGAGATTTTTCACTTCTTGCCACTTCTGAGCTGCTTGACGTCTTCGCTCCCTCGTTGCCTCCTTCTGGCGTTGGACTTCTTCCAACAATTGTTCTCGGACCAATCTTCTTTTCAGCGCTCGCCTGGTCCTTCCCGTCCTCTGATCTTCGTCAGAAGGCGCTCGTGCTCCCCCCGACATACATGTCGACGGTTACAACTTACTGAATTCAAAGTAAAAGTTAAATCTGTATCCCCGGCAGCGGCGCCAAAAGTTTTAATGTTTCTATATGTAACAACCCAGAGAAACACAAAGTATCGGAAATAGTAAATTAAGGATCGTTCCCACGAAGATACAGTTAACAATTACACAAAACACAGTACTACAACGTCACAATGATAATTCAAATGGTTTTCTGTTATTCTCACGGAATGGAATAATATCCGGATGAGAGTTCAAGTCTGATAAGAAACCAAACCCAAGCACAAACCTGATAAATCGAATACAAACAACAATGAAATAGTTCTTTGATCAGGGACCCTTCCGACAAACATACAAAAGATTGAGAAGACAAATGTGAATGTATGAATAAGGTAAAATACTACTGAAATGTTACTAGTCTTCTTCTGAAAAGACAGAAGAATACAGATTTCACATCAAGATTCCAAGAATAAGTCTCTACTCTTCCTAAGGAATGTTCTTCCAACTAAATCCTCACTCTTAAGAATCCCACTTATTTGAAGAAGGCAAACTTAAGGCGAAGCCACCATCATCCAAACTCTCCTTACAATTTAACTTATGCTCTTCCACTTCACAGTAACTAATTTATTCTCAGATCTTCATTTAGAAACTCTTCACGAAGATTACAGTTCAACTTCGGGCGAAGTCTCTTCAAAGTTCCTACACCGAGGTCTCTTCTTTCAAGTCTAAGGGCGAAGATCTTCGTCAATCAGAAAATTACACCTGCGACAGTAAACTCCGAATATTCGGAGGAAAATATCTTCGTCCAAAACATTCACGACATCGCTCCGCGCTTTTGGGAAATAGAAATAAATTAATAAAGAACTGAAAACATGGAAAAGGCACGAGGGTTGTGGATCGCGCTGCTTATATACTACTTCGTCCTAACCTAACTGTTTATCTAACTGCACTAACTGTCTAACTTCCTACGAAGGCGGAAGACCTTCGCTACCCTACGATCATCTTCATCTTCACAGTAACTAACTTCCTAAGCCTAACTGTGCTCTGAACTCCTCTAACTGAACTTCCACGTTCGTTCGCATCTCGCCAATCTCCCTATCTACCTTCTGTCTAAGTCTAGAAAGGCGCGCTTTCACACCGTCGGGGTTCGTCTCCGCTTGCACTACCTCTGCCTTCAACGCCCGAAGAAGACCAAGCTCGTCCACATCTAGCCCCGAAGTCACGTACGCGGACAACACCGGCATCAACTTCTTCCGAAGGTCTTCGGAGTTAGTCACCTTCGTCTTCAAATCTTCATTCTCTTTTGTGAGTTCTGCAACTGTAGCCTGGAATTCGCCTCGGCTTCGCTGTAACTCGGCTACTTGGTCAGATAACCCCTTTATGCGGTCGGCGAAGCTCTTCGTCGACACCTTCAATTCTTCGTCCTTACTGATCAAAGCAGTCCTCGCTTCTTCGCATTGGCGCCGAAGATCTTCTAGCTCCTTCTTCGACTCCAACCTTATCTTCGTCGCATTCCGGGCCTCTTCGCGAAGATTGTTTTTCTCCTGCTGCCATGTTCCCCTACTGAAATGTAACTCCGCCAGCATCTCTGGAAATGTCACCTTCCGCTGCACTTCCTTCTCGTAATCCTCCTTGTTGTCTTCAAGAAGTCGGAGGATCGGGACGACTACCTCTTCGCCATAGTTCATCGCCTGCCTAAAGAGATCGACCTTGCTCAATGTTGTTCCGGCCGAAGTGCCTTCACCGCAGACAACTTCACCTTCAATCTTTGCTCCTGAACTACTCAGGTCCACTGTTTCCTTCTTCGTGCTCTTTACCTTCTTTCGAGCCTTCGGTTTCTCCATGGGCGAAGTTGGAAGAGGCTTCTTCCTCTTGCTACGTCTCTTCTCTTCGTCTTCGACCGTTGCTTGAACAGTCGCTGCCTGCTGCTCCTCTTGAGTATCTTCGGCCATTGCCTTCGGTGAAGATCCCAGTTGCTGAATGTCTTCGGTTTGTCCCTCTTCGACCTGACGAGCGGGTGATGCAAAATCTTGTTCTTCGTCTTCACCGAAGCCCAACTGTTTAGCTTCGTTCTCCTTCAGCCATCCCATACCGAAGTAGAAGATGCTGACAAATCCTCCCAGATACACATAGTCCTGCTTCTTAAACATGCGTTGGACTTCATCGTGGAATATCTTCGCCCAGTAAGCTCGTCTTCCGGCGAAGAGGTGTTCGAAGAAGCATACCTTCCAAGTCGACAGGTAAGTTGTTCTTCGGGGGCTCAAAATCAGCATGATGGCCTCCGCAATCTTCCTCTTCACGGGATCCTTGTACTCGGACAACTTGTAGCCATTCGTCTGGTGCATCGGACTCTCGAAGAGCTCGCCGTAGTTCTGGTCCTCCTTGACCAAGTGCTTCATCGACGCATTGTCGAAGAGCATGTCACCCTTCGTCCCAGCTTCATCCAGCAGAACCTTCTCCCAGTTCTCGACAGTCCAGTTGCCAGGTCGCGCATATAGTTCTTTGCCTCCATGGTCTTCACACATCCGAATCTGGCTAATGAACTTGCCAGACACCTTCGTCCAGCCTCCCAGGGTTAGGAAGCTAAGACCTATCTCCTTCAGCTTCGGCCGAAGGCGCACTAACTCCTCTTGGTCTAACTCAAAGGCTCTAATCCGCGGTAACTTCGTCGCGATAGACATCGTGATCAGACGAAGATTGCTAGCCGGCTGAGATCAACTTTGTCTAAAACTGCTAGTCTTCGCTCAAGTTAAGCTTCGCCCAAACTGATTGTCTTCGCCTAATTTGATAATCTTCGCTCAAATCGATCGTGCGCAAGTGAGGATTAGGGTGAGCGCTAAGAGAGAATGTGAGAAATGAGTCAATTCTCCTAGTATATAGGTCGGTTCAAACTCTCACACGTGCCGAAGTCGCCTCTGATTGCTTGTCCTCTGACCTGACAAGGGCATGCGCAATGTCATCTTCGCCCACGCCGCTTATCGTTCCTGTCCCTTTCTGGGTAGGTAGTTCGTCTTCGCTCAGACCATTCGTGAAGAGAATGTTCTGACGATATACGTTCTCTGGTCTTTCCTGGAAAGGTCTTCTCCCGAAGATCTTCGTCGAAGGTTCTCCTCTTCTTCCGAAGACTCTTCTTCAGAAGTCTCTTTTTTACTAAAACTAAGCTATTTCTTCTTCTAACTTCATTATTTCTTCTACAAACTCCTATATTTCAAGCTTCTTCTATCAAAAATTGAAAAAGTGGGCTCTACAACAAGATAGATAACATACTATCAACCTACTAAGACTCAAAATATATAACACAATAGTGTCAACACCGTATGCAAAGGTGTCAAACATATGTATAAAGGACTAGAAGTAATATGAGCTAACTTCTAGAACTACTAAACTCAAGCGTCGGAGTAGAAGTCTAGAACTACTCAAACTCATCTTCAACCTGCATTGAGTCTTCAACTTCATCCTCTGTAAAGTCTGCAACGTTCTGGTCCTCCCCTCTCCTCCTAAAGAGCTTGATTCTCTTTCCTGCGATTGGTATCTTGAGCACTGCACCATGTAACTCTCTCAAGGAGTATGTGGCATTATCATAAACTTCTAACATCAGATAAGGTCCAAACCATCTCTTGGAGAACTTCCTGATAGTGCTATGTTGATTATCAAGACTACTATCATAGACTAACACCCAATCACCTTCTTTAACTGGTTTGGGTCGTAATCTATGCGTTCTATCAAATCTGTCTTTGTTTCTCTCTCTAGCAATCTTTAATCTTTCGACAGCTTTGGCAACATCCTCAGGTCTTCGTTCCAACTGCTGGATCCTTAATGCAATAAGATCCTCCGTACTTCTACCATCTTCCCATGGCAAAACATTCCAAGTAGGCACAACCTCCTCAATCGGCATCACAGGTTTTTGCCCTAGTATCAACTCTGCTGGCATGTAACCTGTAACGGTACTATGAGTTGTACGATCTGCCCATAAAGCAAACGGTAGCAGTCTAGGCCATTCACGGATCTTACCCTTGCAAGCTTTTACCAAAGCTTTGATGATTGGCGGATGACCTCTTTCGCTCTTGTCATTCCCTTCAGGATTGTAAGCAGTGGTTAACGCCAACTTGATTCCCAATCGCTTGAAGAACTCAACTGCTTCTTGTGAATCCAGCTCATCTCTATCTGCAGTGATCTTTCCCACACACCCATACCTACAGATAACATCTTCAAGTAGAAAGCGGCAGACACTAGCAGTGGTCTTCGTCCTCAAGGCACGACCTTCAACTTTGTTAGATAGATCTTCTCTAGCCAAGACTAGATACCTCATTTGTCCAAGCCCAAATGGCATAGTTACCAGATCCACTACCCATTTGTAATGAATGGCTAAAGGATAAGTAGGATGCAATCCATCACGATGACGTATGTTGGAATACATCTGGCAAGATATACAGGATGAAACAAACTGTACTACATCCTTATACATACCCTTCCACCAATACTTCTCCTTTATCTTGACAAATGTAGCCCAAACTCCTCTATGACCGGCCCATAGACTCTCATGGAACTCCATGATCAGCTTTTGCTGCAATTCTAGGTCACATACCACCCGCTGTGGTACACCTCCTTGTAGCTTAGGGCGCTTCCATAGATGTCCTCCATATAAAAAGTACCCATAAGCTGTTCTACGGATCCTCTTGAAATATGCATCAGACCAGCCTTCTTGCCTTTCCAATGAACTCAAATAGCGCCCAAGATCCAACCACTCGCCATCGTACATAGTTTCCTCAAATAACTCCAATGGAGCTGCAAAGTAACTTCTATCCTTTCTAGCAAGAGCACTAGAATAGAACTCTGTTCCCACATCCTCCTGATCATCTATCATTTCTTTCTCATCGTAATACCTAGCCCTTGATAACATGTCTGCCACAAGATTATCCTTCCCTGCAATATGTCTAAACTCTGGATTCAAGGACTTGATATATGCTATCCACCTCAACATAGCAATATCTGGAGTTGTACAGCTAGTGATCATTCCCAAGAGAGGTAAACAATCTGTCTCCACAACCACAGGTGCTCCTATCAAGTATTCCTTATCACTCTTCATCGCAGTAACTACTCCCCATAGCTCTCTCTTGACCTGAGGATAGTCTCTCTGCCGTGAACTTAATACCTTAGCACCAAAACGCACCACATATCTATTTCCATCCTGATCATCTTGTCTTATAGCCCATCCAATGCCAATAGGACTAGTATCTACAGTAAGGATAACGGATCTGCCCAACTCATATGTTACCTTCCATAGAGTTGGTGGTGAAGACAACAGATCCTTCAACTTCTTCATAGACTCGCTTTGCTCCTCTTGTCATTGAAATCTTTGCCCTTTCCTCAGCAACTTGTACAACGGATCTGCTACATGTGCAAAGTGTGGAATCCATATATGATAAAACACACATGCACCTAGAAATCTTCTCACCTCAGTAACCGATCCACACGTCTCCTTCATTCTTCGAATGGCATCAACCTTATTTGGACAAGGTTTCCGACCATAAGTTCCACATAGATGTCTCACTATTAACACCTCCTGTTCTCCAAATACAGACTTTGCTCCTGATAAAGTCAAATGAACCTCCTCCAGTCGACTCAATATCTTATCACAGTCAGCTATGTGATCTGCAACAAACTTACAGCACCCCCTCTGATCCATTACCTCATTCTTCTCCTCCTCAGCACATCCTTTGATCGGCACATCATCAAGGAATGGCATAGTTTTTTCAGGAATGAAGTCCCTCAAAACTTTGTTCATGTCATTCATCATATGTGCTACAGAATTGGTAGCACCTTGTGGCAAGGTGCACATCCTTAGTAACCCCAAAGATGTCCTCATTGTAGTCAAGTCTCTACTCTCAGAGGATAACTGAAACTGATCATAACCTGAATATAAGTCTCCCATTGAATAGATAGCACGACCAGCAAAAGCCTCTGCAAACTCGTCTACAATAGGTCCTATACCCATATTCTCGATAGTCACCCTATTAACTGGCTGCATATCTTGAATGAATCTCAAAGCTCCACTCTTCTTCGGAACAGTAAACCATCTGCTAGAGTAAGGAGCTATAGATGGTTCCAAGATACCCATCCTAATCCTCTCATTGAGCAAGTCTATCAGCTTTGGTAGATGAGCTCTAGGTATAGGGATAGGACGTAGATTCCAAAGCACATGCGGTATAGTAAAGATTACCATAGGTGCAACTACACTTGGATCTACACATCCTACTTCATGTGACTCAAACGCAAACGCCTTACCATGCGTAGATAGCATCTCCCTGAAGCTCTTCTTCTCTTGCTCAGTAAGAAATCCATCACCTCCAATCCTCAGGTCCTTCAGTGTTGTTTCTGTGAACTGGTGTCCAATTCTTCTCGGTCCTCTAAGCGTCGGTTCTCGTGCAGCTTGCTCCATCTTCTGATTGTAATCGAGTGGCAAAGGCAAAGCCACTGGTTTGACTTTCTTTGCCACTGACTTGTACTTGGTCTCCACATACACTTCTTGTCGATCTATAAACTTATCAATTACATCATAAAGCTCCTTGGAGCTCACTCTCACCACTCTATCTACATCATCTGTAGAGCTTTCTAATATAGATTTCAACTCCCCTATAGTATCTACCAAATACTGCTCTTCAAACACTCCAGATATGTATTCATCTCCTGCTAACTCTCCACTATCCCACAAAGACTGCTGTACATACTTCACATGTTGCCTCTCAAACCTCTTCAGATTCTCAACCTTCCTATAACATACTGATCCACATGACGTCAATCCCAAGAAGCTAGTGGATAAAGCTTCCTGCTTTACTGGATCAGGCGAGAATCATATCTCTACTGTACCGTTGAAGTCTCGCTCTTCAATGGTACTCTGCCAAAACCCTGGACTCTCTAAACTCCTGAGTAATCTTAGGTAGTGGACGGTCTCTCAAGCTATCACGATTCCTCTCATGTTCTGCAGCAACGGTAAAAAACTGAACAGCTCTTTTGCCGTCTCTACTACGTATCCTAGCATAGGCTGAACCATCATCCATAACTCGTGTCTCCATTCTAACAGCAGTAATGTAAGGCTGTCCTAGAATAATAGGATAGGTTGACATGTCTTGCACAAAGAAATTCTGAACATCACTGATGTCACCCACAGTTACCTTGATGTTGGGGCAAGCACCATAGAGTTCTCCTCGCTGGTTGTTGGCAGCACGGATAAGCCATCCATGGTCGGTGTCTATGGACCATCTCCCACGCTTGTACAGCTCCTTAGACATCAGATTAATCTCTGAGCCGTGATCAATCAACGCCACCACAAGTTCCTCTAGATCTCCCAGCTTCACTAAGATCTTTGTGGTTGCTCTTGCCCAATGGTTGTGAGAGTAATGACTCTTCTGCGATGCTTCCACCTCATCTTCAAACCTCACGTGCTGATAGGATCTCCCCTCTGATACTTGAGAGCAGTAACCAGCAATCTCATCTTCCTCATCATCCGACAGTTTGGTCCCTAGAGCATTAAGCGTAGCTGCTTCACCCAAAATCTGACGTTTCCTCTTGATGATATCTATGATAATCTCATGGAACTCACGCTTTGCAATCCCAAGAATCTCACCCAAAGTAAACTCAACTTTCCCATTGAAGATACGGTTCTCTAACACCTGCTTCAAGTCTGTAGCAATCTCAATGTCAGACTGAAGTTTGTATGCAGACATCTTACCCTTCTCCTTGCTTCTCTCCTTCTCCTTTGGTGTTGTAGGTGGTAGATCCTCCATAGTCTCCTCTCGAGTGGGTGTTGTCTCCTGCCTTGTCTCTGGTCTAGCACTTTCACTCTTGGTAGCAGGTCGTTTGGCTGTAGAAGCCTCACTTGCATCCTCCCTCCTGCGTTTTTCTTCTAGTACAGCTTCATGATGACTTCTTGCAACATAAGCATGCACTGACATAGTGTCCACATGGTCATTCCATCCTGTAGTTTCTCGAATTGAGTTGCCAACCGTCCGTAGCACATCCTTGTCTAACTCTGTTCTAGTTACGGATCGCACTACATCAGACCACAACCTAGTAGTCCCTTTCTCTCTCTCCATTTCCACTTTCACTCCACATGTAGCAGCATTCACAAGAGAAACAACATGTGATGCTGATATCTCATTCACAAGTCTCTTCATACCACCCTTGCCAAAGTTGGTTCCCAACATCATCCCAGTCTCTCTCAGATGGATCTTACCATCTTTGAAGAAGATCAGATCCTTCCTCAATG
This sequence comes from Asterella californica, assembly GCA_036924285.1. Taxonomy (NCBI): domain Eukaryota; kingdom Viridiplantae; phylum Streptophyta; class Marchantiopsida; order Marchantiales; family Aytoniaceae; genus Asterella; species Asterella californica. The sequence continues at coordinate 45,522,087 of JAYKYS010000001.1, forward strand.
CATCTGAAAACTCCCCACAATCTCTTCTTACATGGTCTAGGCTATCACACCATATACAACGATGAACAAAGCCTTCTCTCATCTGAGGTCTCTGCATAGCAAGCTGTACATTCTGCTCCTTCTCTTCTAACCTAGTGAGCTTAAGCTTAAGCTCCTTCATACCCTTAATCAACTCATCAAGCGGTGAGTCTTCCTCTCTAGAAATTACCAAAGCGGGTTTAGTAGGCAACTGCTTGACAGGAATTATGAGAGGTGCTGCTTCACTTACCACCACCTTGTCCCTTCTTCTCTGTCTCTTGGTCAGCAAAGAAACAGCCTCTTCAACCTCCTTCCAATCAGTCTTCAATCCTCTCTCCTCACTCTTGTCTTCCAGCAACAGCTCAAGCTTCTCCTGAATAGTCACATCCGCTGCTTGTAGGAAAAGCTCTGTCTTCTCCACCTCTAGTGTAAGCTTCTTTATCTTGGAAAGTTGAGCATACTGACGATCAAACTCCCTTAACAACTCATTTACAGCCAAACATTTGTTAGGCTTCACCACCCACTCCAAGAACGTTCTCTTGGTCACCCTCTCTGAATCTTCAGTGTAGTACTCCTCCTTCAAAGCTCGCATAAAGCTCTCCCAACTCTGTCCTTGCTGCTGCTTGAGCTCTTTCACACGCCCACGAATCTCAAGCACACAGCAAGTTCAAAGTTCTCCACCATCTCCTTCTCAGGTACCTTGTTCACCTCCATCTCCCTAGCATAGTATCGCACGTACTTGGAAATATCTGTCCTCTTGAACTGATCCATCTGATGCACCACAGATTGCAACGCCTTGGTTGCTAATACCTCCTTCCTCTCTGTGCTCTGCTGCTGCTGCATAAACATGGAAAAAGCTTGGAACATCTTCATCGTAGCAGCATCCAACTGAACAGGTTGCTGAGCAGCAGCAGCACCTCCACTTGATGATCCTTGGTTGGCCATGATATCTGATCCTGTAACACTCTCAAGAAAACTCCCACCCTAGGTGTTTCACGTCGAGTTCACCAAAAAGAGAGTATGTCGGAGTGTGATCCGTCTACCTAGGAAAGTGCCGGGCTTCTGGCTGTGGTTGTTTACTCAAGAGGTTGGCTTCAGGTCACAATAGGGCTATAAACACTCACACAGATGTGTAAGATCTAGTAATATGCTCAGAAAGTGAAATTCAGGTCTAGCTGGCAGTAATAGGATCCGGCGGCAAACTTTGACACTCACGGAGAAGAAAACTATGAAGGTTTAGACTTCTAACTTCCCCTACATGCAAATGAGGTACTACTGAACTCACACACGAAGTTTCAGCCTGAGATTCAAATTCTGACACGGAGATATGGACAGAAAAGTTCTGAGCAAGAAAACTACGGCAATTTCTGGTACCTAGATGGCTATTCCGACCTATAACAGAAGATTGGCTCGATCAATTTCAAATATTCTTACAGGATTTGGAGTCTACAGGATGCTGAACACCCCTGTGAAGTTGGGACTCCTGACTGTACACAGAACTCCAGATCTCCTCCTTTGAAGTCGCTGCTCTAGATTAAGAGCTTTTCAGACCCCCTCTGCTTCAGCGGCCGCCCTGAATTACTCAGTCACTCAATCGATGCGAACCATTTTGGGAAATCGTAGCCCTGCTGGCAGAGAACACAACCTCGAAGTTTTGAAGCAATTTCCTCAAATCTGCTGCAAGTGACATTGAAAACACTAAATCCAACAAAAGTGATTCAATTCTAGCACAATTCGAACTTCAATTGGTCATAACTTCGTCTTTATAGCCTCAAATCGATCGAAAATTTCACTGGAAGTGCTTGGCATGACGAGCTCTACCCTCCTGTGCGCTCAGATTTCGAAGTCCCCCCACCAAATGCTCGAACTCTCCTTTAGAGCTCTGTTTCTAAATTTAGAGTTAAACTAAAGACAAAAATAGACCAATGGGAGTTCATAGCTCCACTTGGTTGTCCTTTAGTGCCCTAGTCCACGTGGTCACTCAACTTCACTCAAAGGCTACCACGTCAGCCCCTAAAGTGCCAGCGTAAATCTTAAACTTCACGCGAAGGCATGTAAATTAACACGTAACCCTAAAAGATAACTTAACCAATCTAGAAAGCGTGCATGGGCGACAAGTAAGTACAACCCATGAGCTTAAACCTCTATCATCATGGAAACCCTAAGTTATGTACTTTCACAACATAGATAAACATGATATCATTTGCACAAGCACAAGAGTGCTTGAACAAGATAGATAACATACTATCAACCTACTAAGACTCAAAATATATAACACAATAGTGTCAACACCGTATGCAAAGGTGTCAAACATATGTATAAAGGACTAGAAGTAATATGAGCTAACTTCTAGAACTACTAAACTCAAGCGTCGGAGTAGAAGTCTAGCATGTAGTCGCCAAGTAGCGCGACACCGTCTTCTGTCTTTTGTCTTCCGAAGACCTGGTCGGGAAGACGTCTTCTCGGAAGATGTCGTTTTTCCGTCTTCGGAAGAAGTCGACTTCTCTTACAAAAGTTCTTAAGACCATCTTTCTTCTAAGCAAGATGTAATCTTAAGCAACAAGGTTAACAAGCAGCAAGTGTAGCAGGATTACTCCTTTTGCTCATTTAGTATACAAGATATCGTTCCCACAGAGGATTTACACAAGTATCGCTGCTCTAAGTTCTAAGATCTGTTCAAACACACAAACACATGGGTTTTGTCTAGAAATCCCGTCTTCTCACAAAACCACACGGCTTCCAGACCCTTCAGAAGGTGCTCTGGACCTAAACAAACAACTACGAACTAAAATATCACACAACTATCTACAGAGAAGCTCGGGAAGACGCTTCTTGCTTCCAAGTCACTTCTTCCGGTCTTCTCAGTACGGTCTTCCCGAAGCAATTCTCGACTTCTAGAGGATCAACTCGGCTTCTCACACCTCCAGAAGGCTGCTCCTGCTTCGTAGAAGTCGACTAGCAACGGCTGTTACACCTTGCTCTCCCACATTCCAACGGGTTAGATTAATCACAAGGTGTATGCCCCTTGTAGCCTTCCCAAGCTTCTGCCTACGGAAATGGTCTCCTGCAGCACTACAACGACATTCATCTTCACGGAAGCTCAATAGAAGTCTCGGAAGCTCACTAGAAGAATGTAAGAAGATGGGGAAGATGAGAGAAGATGGGGAAGAAGGAAAAATCCAAACGAGAGAGAAACAAGATGAAAATGAGAAATTAAGATTTCGACAGGCTTCTAGTCCAGATCCTGACTAACAAGCCATCCCTGCTTGTAATAATTTGGAGAGGAAGACAACAAACGTGTATATCGTTACACAGTCTTCTACTTGAGGATGCCGTCTTCTGCTGTGGGAAGAAGGCTTCTTTCTTCTCCTCTCGCTGCTCCGACTACTCTGTCTTCTGGGATCCCTTACCCATAAGACCGTCCGTACGTAGATCCGGAGTGCTCCATTGGATGAACCGAGCACAACTGCTGACAGCTACCGCCACTCAAGAAGAATGCTTCCAATGCACAATCGGGAGGGAACTCAAGGAAATCCACCACCCAGAAGACACAGACAAAGCTTCTGCACTCAAATCAGCAATCCATTCTCCGATAAGAAGACACAGTGGTGTTGGGAAGCTCACTCCCTCTACTTTCTGCTCCTACTCCTCGACACACCAGTTTAGCCAGCATGACTACACGAGGATGTCGTTCCCTGCTCCTAAACTACTCACTACCTCCATCTACATCTTCGAACCACTGCTGGCAACGAGAGAATGCAGACCCCTTCGGTGTAATCTCAATCTATTCGTATGTCTCTCACATCGGGTGTAGTGTACACTGTGCGTATGCGTCTCTAGTGTGTAATGTGTCTCTACTCACAGTGAGGCATATGTGTCCATAGTGTGCTTGAAATCCTACTCTTCGATCCTACTTCAGCATCGGCCTTGAGGGGCAGAGGAAATCCCCTCCAATCCTCGACTACAACCAGGGAAAGATGGGCGCTGTCAGAAGGCTGCCACCCCACATGCAAGCGGTTCTCCTTCCTAATTAGCCATCCACCTTACTACTCCTACGCTGCCTATTCTACCACATGGTCACCTATCTAATATTACACTAAAACTACCACCTCCTAAGATAGCATGTTCAGTTCCTACTAAGTTTGGACAAGTCAACTTGTCTTCTGCGCTTGTTGTCTACTCTAATTGCTCGGATGCAATCCTCATTTGATCTGCTCCTACATGAACTCCTAACTCGGCTTCTGATAAGCTGAGAAGCCTTGTGAATACCTCGGGTGTCACTGAGGTGGCTTCCTCCTCAACATTCGTTGCTGGCTCTACTGCTGCTGCTTCGGAAGACGAAAGCGTCTTCTGGGAAGCTGGGTCGACTTGTGCTTCCTCGCTCTTCTGAGGCACTAGTTCAACATTGGGAGCCATGGTGACCTCATAGGGGTCCAAGGAAGTCACTTCCTCCACTCGGAATACCTGGGAAGACAACTCTTCTTCTTGTCTTCCAGAAAACACCTTGTCTTCCGGGGCTTCTTCCGGAGTCTTCTCGGCTTCCAACGCTGTCACTACCAAGTGGACAGCGAGGTCGAACTCCTCCTTCTCCAAGTCTGATCTGGTCGATGGTGTTGGGGCTTGGGAAGATGCAGTTGCGGATGGCGGAATCGAGAGAAGATCGAGAATGTCTTCACTCTCTCTATCTGTTGATCCAAGTACCGGAACATGCTCTCCTTGCACTCTACCAACATCGTCCTGGACTCGTCGTCTCATTCCCTAGCTAAGGTAAGAAGCTTCCTATCCGCAGTGAAGTTAAACTTCTTCCGAAGCGCTTCCACCGTCTGAGCTAGCATCCCCTGCGCACGAACTTCCGTTGCTTTCCGCTGCGTCTTCTCTGCTGCTGTCTGTGCTTCTGCAGCTTCCTGCAGTGTCTTCTATGCCGTCTTCTCCTCTGCAAAGGCGGTGATCTTGCTCCAAACTCGCAAAACCTCCTGGTCACGCTGCTGTAAACACGCATGCAACTCCTGGTTGCTCTTCCTCAGCTGCGCTAACTCCTTGGTAGAAGCGGCTGCTTCCACCTTGTACTTCACTGCGAGCTTCTCCGTGGTACGGAGGTTGGCTTCCAGCGCTTCTACCTTCTTCTGGCCTTCTTCCTGCCGCATCAAGATGCGTAGACCGAATCCAGGCTGTAGTGGCTTCTCTTGAGCCATCGCTCTCTTCTCCATCAACTCCACAGCTGGCTGGATCTCCGAGTGGAAGAAGGCATTGAACTCCTCCAATCTTCTTCCCGCGGAAGACATACTCATCCCCACGATCCGATCGGAGGTGTCTTCCTTGTCTTCCACCACTATGGTCTTCTGCTTCTGCGCACGGGAAGAAGCTACTCTTCTCATCTTCCGAGGTGAAAGATGGTAGAAGCGATCCTCTTTATTGCGCTTCCTCGCATCGCAGTAGGAGTGTCCATCCAACCTTCGTCTTCTGGAGTCTTCTGAAGACTCCCTGGTGTTGCAGAAGCGGTCTTCTGCGCAGCTCGGGTACTCAAGGGCTCCTCCTATGAGTCAGACTCCGATCCAGAGTGAATGATCGGGAAAGAGATGGTCTTCCTAGGCACACTCCTAGGACCCATCTTCCTTGGTGGTGTCGCGTCTTCCGACCCACTCGAGTCGTCTTCCTCAAAGTATCTTTTGATGAGTACCTGGTCTCATCTGCGGCATCAGAGTGGGAGGGGGAGTCATTGTTGCTGCTCGATCATCTTATCCTGAGGTCTCCTCCTTCGTCTCATGCTGCCCCGTTGGTCCATATCTCACCAACTGATCTTCCGTTAGATCCCCCTTGGCCACGTACAGGTAAGAGAAGAATGGAGTAAGATGTCCTCCTGCCGGGGTACCTAAGTACACCAGCTCTGCCTGCACATATGCGTGGAAGAACGCGCCCCAGTTGATGAGCAGCCCTTCTCAAATGGCTTCCAAGAATTCCACGTCCTGATCTCCAAGGTACCTTGTCTTCTGTGCCTTCCCCTTAGAAAAGAGGTGAAGGAACAACTTCGTCAGAAGACGCTTTTGCGGCTCCCGGTAAGCTTCGACCTTCCATCTGTTTTTTCTCTGCCTGTCCTCCAGGAAAAAGCAAGATGTACTCCCAGGCACATGTCACTTTCCCGAGATCATGGATAAGATCTTCTTCTCTAATTCGTACCCCTTGTTCTCTGCTTCTGACATATAGAAAGTCATACGCCACCAATCTGTTATCCAGGAAGATGGTCTTCCTCGAGCTACTCCTGCCTTCACATGTACACAGTTGCGGGGCGGTAATGCTACCCAAACCTCCTCCGGAAGACCCTGGTCGGCGAGGTTCTAATCCCACAGGAAGAAGTCGAGACCCAACTCCCTGAGGAAAGGTGTGGTCTCGGTCAACTCTGCTGCCGGTAACACCAACCCTCGAGGATGCATCGACATACTTAAAACTCTGTTGCACTAAGCCACATGCACTTACTGTGAGCCGAAGGCTCAGTCCTTCCCAAGTTCTCACAGTCTAGCTTTCACTCTCAGAAGACGAATCTAGTCTTCCAGAAGACAGCTATTCCGTCTTCCGGGATTCTAACAGTGCTTCCTAAGCTCCTCTCATTTTCCGAGCTATAGCTAAACAATCCTAACTAAGCAAGACCTCGCATGGATTCCTAAGAAGACAACCCACCTTGCATTACATCCTACTTCCTAACAGAAGATACAAGATATGCGAGAAGTAGAGTTGTACGAAAAGTTCAGAAGACGGTCGCGGGCTCATGCGATGACAGTGGTCTCTGAGAAGACTCCCTAGACAGCTTCCGATTCAATAATGTTCTCGAAAGACTTCTCGAAGCCAGGCTTCCCTTCATTGGTCTCACCTGTCTTCTGCTTCTTACATGCAATCTAACCTCACAACAGACATAAGACATTCGCACTCTGTTCTTCTGACTTCTCACCTCTCATACACACTCAGAAGAAGCTTGCTGCATGACGGGAATACATGACCCTCGATCATTCTCTCCAGATTCTGCCAGCAAGACTTCTCACAACTCTCTTCTAAGTTCGGGAAGAAGAAGGAATACTTCTAGTCTCTCTAGGAAGATGTGGATTTGAGAAGCTCGGAAGATCGGGAGGCACAGGCCTGGTTCCCAACTCTCAGCTTCTCGAAACAACAAACAACTCACCAAGTCACTCAGGATTCGTACCAAGCCTCTCTCAACACAAAAAGCAAATCCAATCCACTCTCGATACGAACTGCACATAGTCGTCTTCTGAAGACTTCAGACATCCAGAAGCGTCTTCCAAAGATGTTCAGATCTTCCAAAGCGTCTTCTGTTTAGGGATTCCGGAGTAGAGGTGCGATAGGGTAAGGAAATTGGTAGCTGCGGGATCGAATTTGAGAACGACGGACAGGGAAGCTCGATTATAGTTTGGGAAGAAGCTAGAAGATGACTACCGAAAATTGGGCAGCGCTTCCGCGTCTAATTTCACAAAAGGAAAATGCGGGAGGAGGAAACGATTGATCGGTTTATCTGCAAACAGCCGGGGAAGCGCGGGGGATACTGAACAAGAGGTGAGAAGCGATAGGAAGAGAAGAGAACATGAGAAGAACCTCAAACAGTCTTCTGTCCGCTTTCATAGTGTCTTCAGTCTTCTGCGTGCTTTTGGCTCCGACTCCAGCTCCAATGCGACTCCACAGAGCTGCTGCTGCCGTCAATGTCTTGCCACTCCTCAATCTAACAAGACTTCACCTCTGATTCTTCTCAGTCGTCCTTCAATGTCTGTTTCCGGGAGTCTACAGAAGACTCCTTTAGCTCGATGGTGCTTCCTATTCTCAGAATTTCATCCTCACCTTCTCTCTAGCTGCATATCGATCCTGGCACTCCTCACTGAATTCGATCTTCTATTCAAAAAGCCCTCGATGCGAGAAGCGGTGATGTTCCTGCGCTAATGCGCCTCCTTCGTATCTTCTCGTGCAGTTTAAGGATTCTTCGACCTACCTGACCTTCCTGACCTACCTACTACCTTAGTGCTACCTGGTAGATACACCTACTTCTTTATTGGATAATACGCGGTTAGGCTTCTGCGGTCGCTGTCTTCCGGAAGATACGTGTCTTCCGTCTTTCGTCATCTTCTGTCTTTCGAAGACACAATTGAGAAGACGCTTCCCAGAAGACGGTCGTCTTCCGAAGAAGTCAACTTCTTGTTGCGAAAAAGATCGTAAGATCATCTTCCTTCTGAAGAAGCCTTAATCTTAAGTAACAAAGCTTCTTCAGTTATACAAACAAGTTATTAACCTTAAAAATTTCAAAAATTCGTGAATCCTGTAAATTGTGAGCACCACATTATTTCAATTACACAGACATGTTATTACCTTCAAAAATTTCAAAAATTCGTACATCTTGTAAACTGTGGGCACCACATACACACTGGATGCCATAAAAATCTTGGAGAGATCTCTTACCGATTATGAGATATACATTTTGCATACAAAAGGGTCTTGAAGATATTCTATGAGGAATCCAATTCGAGTGTAGAGGGAGAAGAAGAGATGTTTAGAAGTTCGAACAAAGACGTTATAGTGAAAGTTAAGTATAGATGAGTTGCAAACACGCATCTATAGCACTTGGGGTGATCTCTTCGCTCTGTATCGTGAAGCTTCTGAGACCATCAGAGCATATTTGAAGAATGTGGAGTTTCAAGCATCATTCATTGTGGAGGCGATAAATGCTCATGGTGAAGTAAAGTTGGATCCTTACAAGAGTGACTTTAAGTTGTGTGCTAAGATTAGTAATGATGATGGTCATGAGATAATTATCTTAGACAATTGATATTAGATTAGATTTTATTTCGTGTATAGCATATATAATACATGATTTTTAATATAAAGCTCGAAAGAGTGAAGTAAATGATGTAGATTTGTTTTCCTCCAAGGTAAATTGTCCACTCAATGGTTGAGAAGGCGGAACAACATGAGTGGAAGTTCAAAAGACTAGAAAGTTAGACTTAGAAACCTTCCTCAAGGTTTAGATGTCATAGTAAGTGTTAGAGAGATCTCGAGAGAGATTACCGTTGTGTTTTCACGTAAAAACTCAAGTAAAATCTATGAGGAGAAGAGTGGAAACTGACTCATGATGTTATTTCTATAGAGGGTTGGGACATAAAGTAGTGAATTGTCCGACTAGGATTAGAACAAACAGAGCCAAAGGGAAGCGAGAGTTTACTGATTTGAGTCTTCGAGTGGATCTATTTTCATCAACATAATTCATCTTCTTGGAGAGAATCCTTGTCCAAGTTATGGAGTGGACGATCTGTCAAGAGGACACAAGTGTGTAGATGTGACTGCTCTACTTACTTCAGTAGTCGAGAAGTTGGACGAGACTCAGAGAGCTGAGACGGAAAAGTTGTTGACTTCAAAAGAGGACTCGGTTGAGTTGTGATAGAGATCGTCATTTGGATGGTGGAGAATGTGGTAAGCGACTCAGTCTCATGATTAACTTGGGAGAAGAAAGGACACAAGAGGTGTTGTTACAACCATTTTTTTCATCTTATCTATGATAGATTATTCTTGAATGAAATTGATGATGTTTTTACTCTTTTAACGAGTTGTTATTGTGCAAAAATTAGAACACAAAGATTAGTTACAAGATGAGAAAACTACCAATGTTTCATAGGAAGGACAATGAAGATATAGAGTCGTTTGTTCGAGACTTCAAGAGAGGTTGCATAAAAAACAACGTAAGAAGGAAGAAAGAGTGGGTGTTGTTACTACTTGAGTTTTTGAAAGATTTTATTCTCACATGGTATGAAGATCGAGTGAAGAGCAAAACGCATGGTGTAGTTGAAGACACATGAGATACATTGGATAACACACTCATCGAAGAGTTTTTTCATAAGAGAGTTATGAGAAGCTCATGGTGGAGCTCACTCATTTGAAGCAACAGGACAACGAGAAAGTTCAGCAGTATGTCGAAAGGGTGGATAAGTTGGAGAAACTGTTTCAGACGGTCCTACGAAAGAGTGGAGACAACATAGAGCTACCGATGACAGAGATTGGAGCAGTGTTGATCAAGAACTTGGTGGGAGGGTTAAGACTTTCAGTTCAAAACCAATTGAGATATGAGAAGCCAGCAACCAAAGTAGAGGCTATCAAGATTACGACAAATATGGAAGAAATTTTAGATGAAAAAGATCTCATCCAACCTCATCATGTCGCTCTGGTGTCAACTCTGACTCTTCATGTAGTCATAACGATAACATCTGCACCATCACAATTGATGATCGCTTCAACATCAGCTCCTATTCCAACGGTGGTGCCAAGATCGTTTGTCTCTACAACGATGTCTACTTTCCGTCCTAAATTTTCGTATCGAGTTTAAGAGCATCATCGATATTCTTGCTGATCTCAAGATAAACGTGGTGCAGTTACGAGAATGGAGGAACAAAGGTGGAGGAGGAGGTCAAAGAGATTACGACAACAATTCGAATCGAAGAAATCAAGGTAACTTTGGAGGATCACATGTTGGACTTGTGGAGATTCTCATTTCCAAAGAAATAACAACGAAGCAAGAGATGTCGAAACTATCAGAATGAATGTTGGTGGAGGAAATCCATCACAAGCACGAGACAAGAGAGTGGCTACTATTGTAGTGTCCCAGGATTTCTCCTATGCACCATTGTAGCATAAAAGATTTCATTCCTCAAGAAGATTTACACCAGTTACATTGTTCTAAGTTCTAAGATCTGTTCAAACTCACAAACACCCTAGTTTCGCTCAGAAGTTCCTTCTAACTCATAAAAACCATGCGGCTTCCAGACCCTTCAACATGTGCTCTGGATCATAACACCCAACTACTACTTAAAATATCACACAATTATACATTGAGAAGACAAGGAAGACGATTACTACTCCCTGGCCCAAGCTTCTAGTCTTCTCACGTCAACTTCTAGAAGCAAATCTTGTCTTCTGGAGGTTAAACTCGGCTTCTGACACCCTTAGAACACTGCCACTGCTCAGTAGATGCCAATTACTACTCCATATCACAAATTACTCTTACGATATTCAATTGATTATATCATTCACAAGGTGTATACCCCCTATAGCCTTCCCAACCTTCTGTTTGCTAAAACGGTCATCTGGTAGCACTCACCTTCACTGATACTCACACAAAGCTTCTGTAACCAAGTAGAAGATCAATGAAGATGGTAATATGAGGGTAGAGAAAGAACAAGAGAAAATTAACAAAAGAAAAAATGAAAGAAAAAAGAGAAATCAATCTTCCGACATGTTTCTAGTCCGGATCATGACTAACAAGTCATCCTTGCTTGTAGTAAATTGGAAGAGAAGATCGAATATCTACTTACAATCATACTGTCTTCTTGTTGAGGATGACGTCTTCTGATGTGATAAAAAACAATCCGTCAGTTTCTGTGTACTTTAGGTCTTCCTCTCGAGACAATCCTGGAGTTAATTACCACCCATTGTCTCTTTGGTCCAATGAGCTTTTACAGGAGTTCAGACCTATGCCGACACTCTCATCGCCTAACTCCTCGACAACCTGCTTGGTACTTAGCCAACTTCTACAGATACGGCTTCTAGCTTCTTCTACCTTTGCTTCGACTGCTCTGTCTCAGGGGACCAATCTCTCATGGACAGTCTGTATGTGGATCCGAAGTGCTCCACTGGATGAGACAAGCTTGGATACTACACAGCTTCTAACAATCACCGTCACTCAATAAAAAAATCTTCCCATGCACAATTGAGTATGAATTGGATGAAACCTAATCCCTAGAAGACATAGACAAAGCTTTTGTAAACAAAAATCGTCAAACCAATCCCTGAGAAGAAGTTACATTAACTTTTGGTAGCTACTCCTTCAGCTTCCTGTCACTACTCCTCGACACACTAGACTAAACAGGACTACACGAGGATGTCGTTCTCTATCTACTCCTATCTACACTCCCGCGATCCTCTCTTGGGTGCAGAGGTGCAGATCTACTATGTGCGCTTGTGTATTCTGTGTGTGTCTCATGTGTGGGTCAAAACTAAACATCAACCTCAATCTTATACAACTGTCTCTAATCGTAGGAGGGGATTCCCTCGAATCACAATCACAACCCAGAGGATGGAAAGGACTGACTGTCAGATGATCATCTCTTCCTGGACTTCAGTTCTTCTTAGTTTGGAAAATCTTTCATATTCCTGTTGTAACTAACCCTGCCACATGGACAGTATTCTAAAAATACAAAAAGGAGTTACCAAGCTGGAAATAGCTAACTTCAGTTCTCTGAAAATCAGTGAGGTATAAACAACTTTGAACCTAACTAATGTTCTTACCAATTCATGGTCACCAAGTGTGGCATCCATGGGATCAGCACCTGCATGAGTATCTAATTTGACTTCTGATACCATGTGATGCTCAGCTGATACCTCTGGTGCGGCTGAGGTGACATCCGCCTCAGTGGCAGCCATGTGCTCTTCTGTATTTGGCTCGAAAGACAAAAGATGTCATTGGGAAGCCGTACCCATCTGCGCTTCCTGGCTCTTTTGTAAGATCTGTTTGCTGCTAGAAGTTGGGGCAATCTCATGGGATCAGAGAGAGTCATTACCTCCACTTTGAATACTTGAGAAGTCATCTCCTCTTCTTGTCTTTCAAAAGACGTCTTGGCTTCTGGAGCTGCTTCACATGTCTTCTCCAATCCCAATGCTGTTACCACCATGTGAACAGCTAGGTCGAACTCCTCCTTATCTAGATCTTCAACATGATATAGTCCTTGGGCACTTGAAGACATGGCTGTAGAGATGAGAACTGAAGGAAGACCGTAGAATGTCTTCAAACTCTCAATCTGCAGATCCAAGTAGCGGAACATGTTGTCCTTGCATTTGTCACGTCAGTTTAGGCACCTCGGCTACGTTGACCGAGTGCGAAGTGACGCATCCTGGTAAGGCCGTTAGTGCCGTTAGGGCGAGTTGGAGAGAGAGCCCACTAGGGGTAAACTTCGCAGGTAGGGCTTGGAGACCTTAGTTCTTTGAGTTGAGCCTTCAAGCTCCAGGCTATGGTGGATAGTCTAGTTGAGTGTAACTCGGATTCTCTTCGCGTTTAGAGTGGGTTTGGCTTGACCATTTGTGAGTAATCCTTGTTGTGGTGTTGGAGATGGTAATTTCTCTATACAGATTACTCAAAGAACTGAGTGCAGGTCGAGGCGGAGTTCAGTAAGAGCTCGTTGATCTGAAATCTGAAATCGTCCGCTGGTATCTTCGGGCGTTGTCGTTCGTGCTTGATTGTTGGAGTTGTGATCGAGGTGTGTGGGCACATGCTACATTGCTGGTCGATTTGCTGTTGTTGGGGTCGAATGGAGATTTCTGTCATGCGGAAGCGCTGCAGAAATTTTGCGGAATGTTCTTGAAGTGTGTTGTTGGAGCCGAATTGCGCGTTTGGGCGTGACAGACGGAATACTTGTCAATGTCGGACCGGAGTGGGCTCTTTGGAAGCGCATTGGAGAGACGATTCTAGCGCACCAAGTTTCGTGGAGTTTGGCCAAGGATTGAAGAAGTTATGGCATGTCGAAGTTCGCTGCCGTGATATCCGCAAGTACCAAAAGGCTAGTTACGTCAGATTTTGGTTCAATTTCGTGTTGGAACTCGAGTTTAGGAGTTGTGTTGAGGCTTCGAGGAGCAGAGGTGCGTGAGTGCGGAGGCGTGAGAGCGGAGTGCGAGAGTGCGGAGGCGGAGCGGAGCTGAGCCTGAGCCTGAGTCCGAGCCCGCGCCCGCCGCAAGCCAGCTTGCTGGCGTGCGTGAGAGGTGTATCCAAGCTTCAGGTGTGTGGGAAGGGTAAAACCAGCTGGTCACCCATCCCAACACTATTCCTGGACTTGGACTCCTGACTCTGTAGTCTTAGCTTTGGCTTTACCACTAGACCAATAGCTCTTGGTGTCCTACAGGGATGCGTGCAAGTACTTATGGACTTGTATAAGGTAGTAGGAGACCTTCTCGCACGTCCCTAGAGGAGTGGTAGGACGACCCCACAGTATTAGGGAGAAGCTATAGTTGTGGTAGTGTTTGCCTACACCGTAGAGGCGCGTATGGAGGCAATTGGTGGTAGTTGTCTTGGGTGAGCTAGTAGAGCTACCACGTGGATGTTTTTGGAGCTACTAGAGGTGTGGACATCTAGTTAGTGACCTCCAGTGTCAGTTACGACTGTTGGTGACCATATATTGTGCATGTGGTCACCGACAAGGAGTCGTCAGTCCGGGTGGGGCTGGGTTTCTCTTTATGTGAATGTTTGAGTGTGGAGGGTTATCGTTTGGACTTCTTGTGGTTGGAACCCCTCCATACTCTGCTTCCTGTTTGTGCGCCACGTTTGCTTGTGTTGGCGCTTGATTTCCGGAGTGAGTTCACTCCAGTGTGCTGTCGATAGTGAGGATGGAGTTGCAGACCAGTCAGACTATCTTTGTCTCTCTCACGGTGCGGTTGGAGTGACGATCAACAGACCGTGAGAGGCTGCCTATGGTGATGGCAGGTACATGTTGCCCTTACCTTGACCGTCCTAGTAGGGGATAGGTGAGCTTAGTAGGAGCGGGGTTAGGCAAGTGGTGGTTACGGTGGTGACGAGGATTGCGACATTCCAGTTGGGGAGTGTGTTAGCGGGATTCTCTCATCATGGAGTTCTCGGGAGGTTCTGGTGGGGACTTCTCGGACAGTGGGTATACACGGAGTGGGGTGAGGTACCGACTACCTACATCATTACCGTCGGTTGTTCCAGAAGACGAGTCAGACGCAGACAGCGCGTTTTATGGTGGTGAGTCTAGTGTCGTCACACCGTTGTTGTGGGACATGGACGAGATCTATGGGGCCACGAAGGGGCCTCAGCGTTACTCGGGTACAGTTGGTACCATTGAGTTGGATAACTTCATCCAGGAGTTCGACAGTTGGTGCGATCTGCAGCAGATGCGGAACCCACAGCTGTTTACACCCTTCATGGCGTGGAATGGTTTGTTCCAGCACTTGGAGGGACCGCCGATGGACGATTATCATGAGTTCAGGCGAGATTACAGTGTTGAGATCGAGTTGTGGAGACAACATTGATCTCCCAACTACGTTTCTATCACTACTGGCGCAATTTCGGGAGGCGTAGCACTTGCGAGTTTGGGTGCCAGTAGCAGTGGTACAGCCGCAGGTGGCGGAGTACCTACTACCAGCGGTGCGTCCACAGGTAGTGGAGCAGGTGGTAGTGTGAGTGGGATACCACCAGGGTTTAACCCTGTGGTTCAGTTCTTCCAATGTTTGAGGAAGAACTATCAGGGTGTGCGGACCGACAAGAGGAGTCTGTAGGAGTTCCAGCGGAAGACTGGAGAGAGCCTACGCGAGGCGTTTACTCGCATGAGGCGGTTGATCAGCGTTATCCAAGGGGTGACGGAAGCACAGGCAGTCCAGTTCTGGTATGGGATACTAGACCGGGAGCTGCGTAGGAGAGTTAGAGATGCTACTCTTCTTAGAGATACCGCTCTGACGTTGGCGGTTGTCTTTAGTCTGGTGGAGGAGAGGGTGGTGGTTGCTGGGTTCAGCAAGGAGACACCACATGGAGCGACCACCTCTTCTCGAGGATCATAGGCTACGCAACAGCGTGGTGGTGGTGGTGGTGGTAAGGATCGTGCGGAGCAGTCACGATCTCAGGGAGGTGTTGGAGGATCTGGTGGGCAGAAGCCCATGCCGTCCTTCTCTAGTCAGCAGCAAGCGGGTCCTTGCTGGACGTGTGATGGTCCTCATCAGCAGAGGAGAGGTTATGAGACGTCAGGGACATCAGGGACGTCTCAAGCAGTACCTAAGTAATGTGAGCATTGCGGATGACCTGGTCACAGTAGTGACCGTTGTTTTGATCTCCATCCCGAGTTGCGGCAAGGGAAGGCTGATCGTGGACGAGGCGGAGGAGCTCAAGGAGGCCGAAGACGAGATTTCTAGACAAAACCCATGTGTTTGTGTGTTTGAACAGATCATAGAACTTAGAGCAGCGATTACTTACGTAAATCCTCCGTGAGAACGATATCTTGTATACTAAATGAGCAAAAGGAGTAATCCTGCGTCACTACAATGTGCTGTACCACTGCTAACTCGAGTTTAGAAGTTGATGTGGCTTCTGCAGGAGGCGTGGTATCTGCAAATCTAACCATTTGCAGTGGTCGTAAGGTCTGAGGACAATTTCCTGTGAAATGACCGGCTTCCTTACAGTTCCCACACAAGGGCACTTGCCCAATCTGTCTTCTCGGATGAGGACAGGTGGACCACCAGTGTCCTGTCTCTCCACAATTATTGCACGCTCCAGGAAGAGGGTTAAGAGGTCGTTGTGATGAAGAAGGTTGCCAGGGCGTCCTGGTCTGTACATTGCTAGCTCTATCCCTAGGTACGTAACGATTATATTAGGCGGGAGACGTAGGAGTGAAGGGTTGTATCGTCTCGATCCTATAGCAAGTTTCCCCACTGGGATCGTGTAGATATCCCTCATCGTCTTCTTCCCATCCTGCCCAATTGACAGCTTGGTCCTGCGTACACTGATCTCTGCTGTGTCCGGAAGAGTTACAAAGGTTGCATCAAAGGTTTGGCCGGGAAGCCGTAGGTTGCTTCCGCTTGTCCTTTTGGTTCAGAAGATGAACTTTCAGGTCGGCAAACTGCTTCAGAACCTCATCGATGCGGGGATCAGGTGCAGACTGTATGATCTGAGTCTGAGGCATCTTCTGCACAACTTCCTCCCTTGCTCGTGTCTTCTCCTTCTTTTTCTTCCGCGTCTTCTTCTCTTGTTCAGATTCGGATTCTGAACTTTCGACAGTAGACTCTTCAGAAGTAGAGGATGCTTCCGAATCACTGTTATCAGTTTCAGTGGACTTGGACTTCCTCTTGGACTTCCTAGAAGACTTCTTTGACTTCTTGGACTTCTTCGAGGTCTTCCCTCTGTCTTTCGTCATATTCCGAGTGATGCTCGAGGTTTCATACTGCTCGGCATGCTTCTGTACCTCTGCTAAATCATCACATCCTCCTCTTCTGCAGTACAATTCCATATCCTGAGACAATCCTCCCAAGTACCAGTCCACGGCTTGCTCAGCACAGTAACCGGGTCTTCCTTGGTTCTGAAGGATGTGATCCAGGAGGTCTTCAAACCTCTCGGTGTAATCTCCGCAGTGTCTCTTTCTTCTTCCGTTCGAGTCTCTGAAGTTCTATGAGGGTCATACGATCATAGCCCACTCCTCTGAACCTCTTCAGAAAAGCTGCCTTCAGAGTAGCCCAAGCGGCCATTACTACACCATCATCCAACATCTTACTCATCCATTTCCTTCTCTTCCCTACGATCAAACTAAGAAATACACGGAGTCTGTCGACATCAGCGTCTTCCTTGTTGGATCTAGAGATGGTCTCGAACATCGTGATGAAGTCGTCTGCGTCAGCATCATCGTCGTACGGATGGTACTTCTGCCGAGTGTTGGAAGTCATGTCGACTGCCGGCTGGTGCGACTGCCAACTTCTTCCTCCCTCAGGTCCATGTGGTGGAGATGGTCTTCTCCAAGGTCCAGGCCTGTCTGAATCAAGAAGATCGTCTTCTGAGTCAAAACTACTGTCACTGCTATCTTCCGAGACGTCTGGAACGATCTCCTCCAGTCTTCCCTCACCTTGAGAAGCTTCTTCCGCACTTGGGAAGACGTCTTCCGAGTAACCAGTACCGAAATCTACTTTATACACGTGATCACCCGGTTGGTTTTTGTCTTTGCCAAAGATTATGCTCGAGATGGAAGGCTCTTTCAATTCTACTGATCGGATCTTCCTGAGCTCTTTTTCTTTCTTTTGGTGTCTTAGGGATATCCGCTGCTCTCTAGAAGCGGTTCGCTGGGGTGAATTTACCCACTCAGGATCTTTACCCGTGCGTCTTCTGCTTCTTCCTCTGGTCGGAGGCATCCACCAGAGTACTGAGAACAGATGTCCCTTTTCTCTACCACTAGATCCGGTAGACTGAATGTCTAAACAACCGATCACAGGTTCGGAACGTCTTCTTCTCCTGCTTCTTGTTGCACTCACTGCAATCTTCCAAGATTGAGTCTTCCAAGAAACTCTTGGAAGCAGGGAAGCGGCTTCTTCCAACCCTCCCTGATGTATCTTATAAACTTCTGGTTGCGGTTCCTGTCTTCTAGCAAGATAGAATCCCACAACACATTCAACTACAATCGAAGTTAGTTCGGAATGAACCTAACTAATGGCACACAGATCCAGGAAGCTTAGAACAGAAGTTACTAAGATGAAATCCTCGGCAGCGGCGCCAAAAATGGATGCTCACTATATGTAGTGACGCAGGATTACTCCTTTTGCCCATTTAGTATACAAGATATCGTTCCCACAGAGGATTTGCACAAGTAACGCTGCTCTAAGTTCTAAGATCTGTTCAAACACACAAACACACGGGTTTTGTCTAGAAATCCCGTCTTCTCACAAAACCACGCGTCTTCCAGACACGCCAAAAGGTGCTCTAGACCTAAACAAACAACTACTAACTAAAATATCACACAATTATTCACAGAGAAACTCGGGAAGATGATCTTCTTGCTTCCAGGTTGCTTCTTCCGGTCTTCTCAGTACCGTCTTCCCGAAGCGATTCTCGTCTTCTGGGGGGTTCAGCTCGTCTTCTCACACCTCCAGAAGAATGTCCTCCTTCGCAGAAGTCGACCAGCACGGCTGTTACACCTTACTTCTCGCACTCACATTCCAACCGGTTAGATCAATCACAGGGTGTATGCTCCTTGTAGCCTTCCCAGGCTTCTGCCTACGGAAATGGTCTTCCTGCAGCACTACAACGACATTCACCTTCACGGAAGCTCGATAGAAGATTCGGAAACTCACTAGAAGAAGGTAAGGAGATGAGGAAGATGAGAGAAGATGGGGAAGATGAGAAAATCCAAACAAGAGAAAAACAAGATGAAAAGAGGAAATTAAGATTCCGACAGGCTTCTAGTCCGGATCCTGACTAACAAGCCATCCCTGCTTGTAATAGTTTGGGGAGGAAGACAACAAACATGTGTACAGTGGCACCGTCTTCTACTCGAGGATGTCGTCTTCTGCTGTGGGAAGAAGACTTCTTTCTTCTTCACTTCGCTGCTCTGACTACTCTGTCTTCTGGGATCCCTTACCCATAAGACCGTTCGTACGTAGATCCCAAGTGCTCTACTGAACGAGTCAAGCTACACTTCCACAACTGCTGACAGTCACCGCCACTCAAGAAGAACACTTCCCATGCACAATTGGGAGCGAATTCAATATAATCCACCACCCAGAAGACATGAACAAAGCTGCTGCACTCAAATCCACAATCCATTCCCCGAGAAGAAGTCACAATGGCATTGGGAAGCTCACTCCCTCTACTTCCTGCGTCTACTCCTCGACACACCAGTCTAGTCAACAGGACTGCACGAGGATGCCGTTCCATGTTCCTAGACTGTCCACTACCTCTATCTACATCCCTGAACCACTGCTGGTACGAGTATGCAGACCCCTCCTGTGTATTCCAAAACTATTCGTATGTTTCCAACAACGGGTGTAGTGTGCGAAGAACTATCTATCCTGTGTCTCTGCTCTAATGTGTCTCGTCTGCCTGCACCATAGAATCGATGTGTGTGTGCAGTAGCTACAGAACTCTATCTCCTACTCTTCGATCCTACTTATGTCGCTGCCATGAGAACCAGGGGAGACGACCACCAGGGGGAGAGAGGCGCTGACAGGAGGTTGTCACCCCACATGCAAGCGGTTCCCCTTCCTAATTAGCCATCCACCTTGTTGCTCCTACGCTACCTATGCTACCACATGGTGTCCTAACTATTTTTACACTGAAAACTACCATCCTTAAGATAGCATGTTTTGGTCCTACTAATTCTAGAAGTGTGTCACTTCGGTTGCTGTCTACTCTGATTGCTCCGTGGCAATCTCTACCTGATCTGCTCCTATCGGAGCTACTATCTCGGCTTCTGATGGGCTGGGAAGCCCTGCACTTACCTCGGGTGTCACTGAGGTAGCTTCCCTCTCCTCGCTCTTTGTTGGCCCTGTTGTTTCTGCGGATGCGTCTTCCTCGGCTTCGGCTTCTGCTTCGGAAGACGAAATCGTCTTCTGGGAAGCAGAGTCGAGTGGTGCGTCTTCGGTCTTCTGAGGCACGGGTGCGGTACTAGGGACCATGGTGACCTCATAGGGGTCCGGGGAAGTCGCTTCCTCCACGCGGAATACCTGGGAAGACAGCTCGTCTTCCTGTCTTCCAGAAGACATCCTCTCTTCCGAGGCGTTTTCCGGGGTCTTCTCGGCTTCCAACGTTGTCACCACCAAGTGCACAGCGAGATCAAACTCCTCCTTCTCCATTCCGGATCCAGTCGATGGTGCTGGAGCGTGGGAAGATGCGGTTGCAGGTGTCGGAAGCAAGGGAAGACCATAAAGTGTCTTCACCCCTTCTATCTGTCGATCTAAGTACCTGAACATGCTCTCCCGACATTCCACCAACATTGCTTTGGACTCGCTGTCCCATCCTCTAGCTAAGGTAAGTAACTTCCTACCCGCGGTGAAGTTGAACTTCTTTCGAAGTGCTTCCACCGACTGTGCTAGCATCTCCTGCGCACGAGCCTCCGCTGCTTCCTGCTGCGTCTTCTCAACTGCAACTCGCGCTTCTGCGGCTTCTCGCTGCATCTTCCAAGTGGTCTGCTCCTCTGCGAGGGCGGTGATCTTCTCTCGCACTCGGAGGACTTCCTAATCGCGCTGCTGCACACGCGCCTGCAACTCCTGGTTGCTCTTCCGAAGCTGCACCAGCTCCTTGGCAGAAGCGGCTGCTTCCGCCTTGTATCTGGCTGCGAGCTTCTCCGTGGTGCGGAGACTAGCTTCCAACGACTCCGTCTTCTTCTGGTCTTCTCCCTGTCGCAGCAAGGTGCGCAGGCCGAATCAAGATTGCAAGCCTGTGCCTTCGCTCTCTTCTCCAGCAACTCCATAGCCGGCTGGATCTCCTTGTAGAAGAAGGCGCTGAACTTTTCCAGTCTTCTTCCTGCGGAAGACACGTTCATCTCCACCACTCGCTCGGAGGTATCGACCTTGTCTTCCAGAGGCAAGGATGCCTCTTCCACCACAATGGCCTTCATCTTCTGCGCACGAGAAGAAGCTACTCTTCTCATCTTCCGGGGTGGAAGACTCCTCATGGCAGGAGCGGCTCTCTTCGTTGCGCTTCCTCGCATCACAGCAGGAGCGCCCATCCATCCTTCGTCTTTTGGAGTCTTCGGAAGACTCCCAGGTGTTACAGAAGCGATCTTCTACTCCGATCGGGTACTCAGCAGTTCTTCCTCCGAGTCTCACTCCGATCCTGAATGAATGAGAGAGATGGGTGTCCTAGGTACACTTCTAGGACTCATCTTCCTCGGTGGCGTGGCGTCTTCCGACCCACTAGACTCGTCTTCCCTCACCAGAAGCGTCTTCTGGTGAGAGCCGAGCCTCAACTATGGCATCAGAGTGGGAGGAGGAGTTGCGGCTACGGCTCGGTCATCGTCTTCCGAGGTCTCCTCCTTCTCCTCCTGTTGCCCTGTTGGCCCATACTCTGCCAACTGATCTCCCCTAAGATCCCCCATGGCTACGTACAAGTAGCAGAGGAAAGGTGTCAAGTGTCCTCCCGCCGGGGTACCCAAGTACGCTAGCTCCGTCTGTACATAGTTGTGGATGTATGCGCCCCAGTAGATGGGTACTCGTTTATCCCACACTGCTTCCAGGAAGTCTACGTCCTGATCTCCTAGGTACCTCATCTTCTGCACTTTCTCCTTGGGGAAAAGATGCAGAAACAACTTCGCCAGAAGTCACTTTTTCGGCTCCCGGAAAGATTCGATCTTCCATCCATTCCTATCCTGCCTGTCTTCCACGAAAAGACAGGTGGTGCTCCCAGGTACATGCCACGTACTCACGACCCTGGGCAAAACCTTCTTCTCAAACTAATACCCTCGGTCCTCGGAGTCTGGCCTGTGGAAAGCCCTGCGCCACCAATCTTCAGTCCAGGAAGATGGTCTTCCTCGAGCTACTCCTGCCTTCGCAGGTACACGGTTGCGGGATGGTAACGCTGCCCACACCTCCTCCAGAAGTCCCTGATCGGCGAGGTTCCAATCCCACAGGAAGAAGTGGAGACCCAACTCCTTGACGAAAGGAGTGGCCTCGGCCAATTCTGCCGCTGGTAACACCAAGCCTCGCGGATGCATCGTCATGCTGAAAGATCTGTTGCACTAAGCCACAAGCACCTACTATGAGCTGAAGGCTCAGTCCTTCCCAAGTGCCCACAGTCTAGCTTCTACTTCTCAGAAGACGAAACTAGTCTTCCAGAAGACAGCTACTCCGTCTTCCGGGATTCTAACAGTACTTCCTAGATAGCTCTCGTCTTCTGAGCTATATCTAAACAATCCTATCTAAGCAAGGCCTCGCATGGATTACCAAGAAGACAACCCACCTTGCATTACAACCTACTTCCTATCAGAAGATACAAGATTTCGCGAAACATAAAGTGCATAACAGGTTCGGAAGATGGTTGCGGGCTCCTGCGGTGACAGTGGTCTCTGGGAAGACACCCGAGACAGCTTCAGATTCAATGTCTTCCTCGGAAGACTTCCCGAAGTCAGGCTTCCCTTCACTGGTCTCACCTGTCTTTGTCTTCCTATGCGCAATCTATCCTCACAACAGACTCAAGACAATTGCACTCTGTTCTTCTGACTTCTCACCTCTCATACGCACTCAGAAGAAGCTTGCTGCTCGGTGGGAAGACATGACCCTCGACCATTCTCTCCAGATTCTGCCAGCAAGTATTCTCACGATTCTCTCCTAAGTTTGGGAAGAAGAAGGAATGGCTGCTATGGGTCGGACAGAAGAGACCCGAAATGGACCCTCACGTCTTTTCGCTCATTTTGCCAGCCTTTCAGTCTTCTAGTCTCTCTAGGAAGATGTGGAGTTGAGAAGCTTGGAAGACCGGGAGGCACATGCCTAGTTCCCGACTTCCAACTTCTCGAAATAACAAAACAACTCACCACACCACTCGGGATTCGTACCAAGCCTCTCTTAACACAAAAGCAACACAAATCCACTCTTGATACGAATTGGTTCTAGTCGACTTTCGAGGACAGTCAAGTTTAAGAAGCGTCTTCCGAAGATGTTCTCATCTTCCGAAGAGTCTTCTGTTCGAGGTTTCGGGTGTAGAGAGGTAGTAGGGTAGGGAAATTGATAGCTGAGATCATCAATTTGAGGACGAGGTGTAGGGAAGCTCGAATTGAACTTAGGAGAAGTAGGAAGATGTCTGATAGAAATTGGGCAGCGCTTCCGCACCCAATGTCTCAATAGAAAGAATGGGGGTGGGGGTAATCGATCAGGCTGCCTGCAAACAACCAGGGAAGCGCGGAGAATACCAGACAAAGGCGAGAAGAAGTGGGAAGGGGAAAGAACGTGGGAAGAACCTCTACAGTCTTCTTCTGCTTCCCGAGTTGCCTTCGACCTCCTGCGCGCTTCTGGCTCTGGTCCTAGCTCCAATAAGACTTCACACGGCTGCTTCCGCTTGTTCAATTCCCGGCCACGCCTCAATTTCATCTTTGATTCTACTCAGCTACTCTCCAATGTCAGCTTCCCGGGAGCTCACGGAAACGCCTTTGCTCCCTGCCTTCCGCGCTTCAACAATTCGGTCTCGCCCTTCGCCTAGCTGCCAACTGGTCCTCACCTCGCTCGCTTCCCTCTCTTGATTTCCTCTCTTGATTTCCTCTCTCGAAGCTCACTCTCGCGAATCTCGCGAATCGATCTTCTCAAGCGCGCTATGCTGCGGGAAGTTGGAATGCGCTAATGCGCTTCCTGCGCATCTTCCTCGCAGATTAGGGATTTCGACCCTAGATGACCTACCTAACCTACCTACCTGTTCGGTGCAACCCAGTAGGTACAACTATTTCTTTACTGAAAAAGCCGTGGTTAGGCCTTCACGATCGCTGTCTTCTGGAAGATGGATGTCTTCCGCCGTCTTTCGTCTTTCGTCGTCTTCCGTCTTCCGAAGACGCAACTGAGAAGACGCTCTTCCGAAGATGATCGTCTTCCGAGGAAGTCAACTTATTATTACAAACAGCTCGTAAGATCATCTTCCTGCTAAGGAAGACGTAACCTTAAGTAACAACGCTTCTTCAGTTATACAAACAAGTTATTAATCATAAAAATTTTAAAAATTCGTGAATACTGTAATTTGTGGGCACCACACATAGGTCTGAGACGTGGGACCGAGACGTGGTTCGGACCACAGGTTTCCGAAAAATAGCTAAGTGTTGGAGCTCCAGAGACGTTTTAGGTCGTGGATGGAGCTCCACGTAAGATCTCGAGGCGAATGAGGTATCATTGGAAAGATCTCGTCGAGACCTTTCCGGTGATATATAACACTCTCTGATCTGACCTCCGAGCTGGAAGTTATGGCTGAACCACAATCGGGTTGTGGTATAATTTTCAGGGACCAAAGAGGAGGGCGGGGCCGCCGATCTCCAGAAGTATATATGAGGGGGGCTCGA
Source organism: Asterella californica (assembly GCA_036924285.1). Taxonomy (NCBI): domain Eukaryota; kingdom Viridiplantae; phylum Streptophyta; class Marchantiopsida; order Marchantiales; family Aytoniaceae; genus Asterella; species Asterella californica. Next base: position 45,546,641 of record JAYKYS010000001.1, read on the forward strand.
TGTCTGGGTGGGTCAGGACGAGTCACCCGACCCCAAGGTTCGGCGGGCGGACTCTGGGGGCATGAGGTGATGGCTGGCCGGTTCCAAGGCACGTTCTGATCTAGACTTGGACGTCTAGACTTAGGAACGATGTAAAGGCTGGGGCAAGACTAGGGAACGAGTCGGCGGGTTAGACCACCGTTCGGGAGCCTAGACCCAGACGGACATCACGGGCGGTTGGGCCGCTAGGTGTGTTGGAGATACCATTTAGGACCCTGGACTTTATGGGAAGTCCGTCCCAAGTCATCTTGTGACTTGCTCATGTTTGGGACCGACCTAGGCGGGTCTAGGTCGGGACTTAGGAACTGCTGAGCTTGATGAAGAAGGAGACGATCCGGCTCCGGTCCGGACCAAACTGAGATAAGGTAGGTGGTGCATGGACGCTAACTTATGATTGTGTTTGCAGGTTAGCGGTGTAAAGTTTACGACCTACTGAGCAAGAGCTTCCGTTGGCGCAACAAGGCGGTAGGTGCGCGAAAGATATGTAGATTTGTGTTGAGGATATTATCTATAAATATGGATCCATAGGAAGATTACGTGTAGATAGAGGAGAGTTGCATGGTACGGAAGTGAAGGAGTTCTTTGTCCAACACGAAGTGAAACTCAAATTCACTACTGCCATGAATCCGGAAGAGATTGGTAAGAGCGAGCGAGGACATCCATCGATTGTTCAAGCCCTGGTAAAGACATGCGATGGTAGACATAGAGAGTGACTTAGGTTGCTCTCTTTTGCTCTGTGGGTTGACATGACGACTCATTGCACTATTACTAGGTACAATCTATGATGTGATCGATAACGTATCGTCGACACCCCTCTGATCTAATGCTTCGTCTTTCTCATCCTCCCTACATCCTTTGATGAGAATGTCATCAAAGAAAATTATCTTCTCAAGGATGAAGTCCTTTTGAACTCTGTTCATCTTGTTCATCTATGCTGCCGAGTTGGTAGCTCCTTGTGATAAGGTACACATCTTAACCAACCCCAAAAGTTCCTCATCATCGTGAAGCTTTTGCTCTCCTTTGCTCGTTGAAACTGATCATATCTTGAGTAAAGATCACCCATTGAGTAAATCGCTCTTCTTGCAAACGCCTCAGCAAACTCATCCATAATCGATCTCACCTTAGCATTTCTGATTGTTATTGTGTTTATCGTCTATATGTCTTGGGATGAATCGCAACGTTCCATTCTTTTTTGGCACTGTAAACCATCTGCTAGAATACGGTGCAGATGATGACTCCAATGTCTTCATCGCATCCTCTCCTTCAGCAACTCCATTAGTTTAGACAAGTGAGCACGTGGTACTGAAATTGGTCTAAGGTTTCACGGCGCATGAAGTACTATGTAGATAACCATCAGATAATAACATACGGATCTACACACCAAATCTCACGTGGTTCAAAAATAAATGCTTTCTCATGCCATGAAAGCATCTCCTTGAAGCACTTCCTCTCTTTTGATAGAAGAGTCATCGATCCAATATTCAGTTCTTGAAGAGTCTCGTCCGTGAACTTATGTCTTATCATTGCAAGATTCCTCAAACTCTTCTCCCTTGGAGCTCGATCCTTCTGTTGGTTAGTGTCATCCGATAAGAGACCAGCAACTGACTTTGTCTTCTTATCCACTATCTCTTATTTTGTCTCAACTCGAACCTCAAGTGCTCGAAATGATCCGATCACAAATAGGCCTCCCTTAAATGAATCTGCACAACTTTATCCATATCCTCCCATCCAATAGATGTGATCTCTCGCAAAGGATACTTCAGTCCATCCTCCTCATAAACACCAGAAATCCATTCATCATCTTCTAGCTCACCTAACTCTATCAACACCAACTCAACCTCACGCAAATATTTTTGTTGCTTTCTTCTCAGTTCTTCAATCTTCTTGTAAACAACAATCTCATGCTCTGAAAATATTAGAAACCTTGTACAAAAAGCACTTTCTCTTGCGCACAATTACAATCCTGCTCTATAGTGGCACTTAACAAAAATCTTTGAACGCTTCACTCATCCTTGAAAGCGATTTCTCCCTTAGACGATATCGGTTGCGCTCGTGATTTGACGTCCTGACTTTGGATCCTAGCATAAACAGATCCGTCGTCTAGCATCCTCGTCGCTATGATGAAAATTTGTCCAAGGATGAGCGAGTATGACATTGCTTTCTGGACAAAAAAGATAGAGAGTTATCCATAAGAAATTCAAATTTTGATATATAGTTTACATTTTTTCCTTTTTCCTTTGTCTATGGCTGCTTAAGATAGAGAAGATGATCATGAAAATGGAGAGGGTAATATATATTCCTTTAATCTCTAACCAATATCTTTTCATTAAGAAAGGTTTGGTCATAAAATAAAGTGTTTGGGACTAATAATTATATTTTTTCATTCTTGCTATTCGAATGTTTTATAGTTATTTCAGGATGGAGAATGTGAAGATGGAGAGGGGAAATATGTATGTCTTTAAATGTATGTCCAAATCTTTTCATTCAAAAATATTCGGTCATAAATTATAGTTTATCAAAATAATATTTTTCCAATGCCATATGAATATCTTTATGGTTATTCAGGATTGCTATGTGTACTGCATTTACAGTTTCTCATTTTTTTTCTGGTCAAGTGTAAAGATTGGAGAAGAGAGACATAAATAAACATAAGAATTTGTAGTTTCTTCTCTATATAACAGACTAGAAAAAGATATAAAGAAAATAGTTTTGTCCCTTTTCCGTCAAATGTCCGGAGAAACAAAAAATAAAAAAGAATTCAGATGCTTAAATTAAGTCCTGTATTTTAGATGCATACATACGTCTATTGAAATGAGAACTATGTCTAATTTCTTTGCATATTCTTGAGGGTGGAGGCAAATACGCAAGGGTTTAATTTATTACCTAACCCTTTTTTTAGAAGGGTTAGTAATAAATTGAATTTTTCATTAAATGTGCCCGGTGGCAATCTGAATATGTATTCTCTGCACTTTATATATGGTTTATGACCGGGATTTCTTGCATTTCTAAGTTTAGGTAACAATTAATATTTATAAAATATTATAGTTCTTTTTATCAACTGGGTACAGAGATGTTGTAGAGATATTTATATATTTTTCCGATAACAGTAAGCGAACAAAAGTTTCCAAGAGTCTTTCTTGCATGGATATTATTTAGTCTCTCTCCCACCAACAAACTGCAAGCAGATATTTTTCTCCCTATTCTGGGGCGTGTCCTTTTCTCGACGTTCGTCCCCTGGTGCGGCTGGGATGCATATTTTATTTGAATTCTCTCCGATCGTTCTTCTTCATCTCCGGAAAGGTCTTTTTTTTTCATTGAAACTGGGCGGAGCCAGCGAGTATTTATTCCCGTAATTTTACAGAGGGCTCTCGCCCTCTAACATACGTGGCTTGGAATTCAAATCCTTATTGCGGGCGTTACTAAAGGTTCTAGGCTGATTTTGCCGCCTATGCTTATTACGAAGAAAACTACCAGTGCTATACTGATTCTGCCGCCAGTTCCTTTTCCTACTCTGCTGGTTACAATCGAGCACATTAACGTTGGCACATTGAGTCTTGCTGCTAGGGCCCGCGCTAATTTTCTCGCCAGTAGCCGCAGGGTGGTGTTTCCGACGCTTCACTTTCGATGGAGCATCTTTCTTGGCAAGTTGCCTGTCGTTATTTCTTCTGCGAACCGTATTACCGAGAGTGGGACGCCTAGCCTCAACCCAAGCTTCGTGAGCGTTTGGCCTTTCGTTGTAGCTTTCCATGCTCTTCTGCAGGTCCGCTCTGTGCAGGGTATTCGGATAAGGTGGAGCGATTCGAGTGCTTCATCTTCATAGTTCTTGGAATCCCGGCGTCCCGACCCTCGCAAGCATCTTCTTCAGATTGGCGATCGCGGCTTGTAGTCTTTTGTAGGCCTTCGTATCTTGCAATTGTCTTTCCGCGTTCTTGATAGCAGCTTTCAAGGTCACCTTTATCGGAATTTCGCTTTCACGCCCTTCGAACGTGTTGAAATTCCTTTCCTTCCAGATGTTGTTTGCATCTCTAAGGCGCCGAATTGACTTGTTATCGCCGCTTTCCTGCAGATTCCATCGATCCATTTGACCATGATGTCAGTATCAACAGTGGCACCAGGTATGCCGCCTCCTAGTCGGTCACACTCGCTCCACCTCTTAGCGGCGAATCTGCAGTGTAGAAATAGGTGTTCTTCTATCGTTTCTTCTCCCGTTTCGCACCGCTTTAGGTATCTTCGCATTTTCCTGCTTTCGCGAGCCTCTCTTGGGTTGCATAGCCTTTGTGCATCATCTTCCATAGAGTGATTTTTGTCGGTTTGATCAAGCTTCCAGACTTTTCGCCATCTCTTCTTCCATTGGTTTTCGTTATCGCTGGTTCCCCATCTAGCATTCAGCTTGCTTACGTGATCCTCCTTCTGCTACTTATCGGCCCATTGGTGGTTTGATAGTTTCCACCCTTCCACCTGCATCTTGCCTCCTTTCCATGTCCATCCCTCCACCTCGTGCAAGTTCGACTTCCCTTGTGTACTGTTTGTAGTTAGCTGCTTCGTCTTCATGTATTTTGCTAGCTTTTCTGCATTTGCCTGCGCCTTCATCTCCGGAAAGTAAAGTTCGTTTCTTTCCAGACTGAGATGCTAATGCTAATTGATCCTGACAAGAACAGCTTTCCGGATACGTAGCTATTCCACTGGTGGAGCATGAATTGTTAGTGACACGGCGAACTTCCTCCTTCCTCCTCAAGTCCTCGTTTGTCGCAAGTATTCCTGTCTCTGTCGAGCTCGGTCCAGAGAACCACAAATAGCCGGACATGTCGGGATGATCTATAAACGAGCGCAGAAGGGAATGAATGACCTGTTCCCTGTAGGTATGAGTCAACTGTACACTGTTTTTACAGGACAGTATCAGCATGCTCAATGGTACGTACACCAGAAGACCGTCTGATTTATTGGTAGTATTTGGTTCTATTCCACCTCCTTGTACGGAGCAGGTTCAGCACAGATTTAGGTCTATAGTGCACTGTACTGGGCCCCACAATCTGGCACGACAGAATCAACGAGCGCTGGGGATTCTAATTCCCGGATGCTCGACATATCATTGCCGTGGCCTGGCAGGTCCCGGATCGTGTCGATGACATTTCGGGTAGTTCCCTTCCGTGTCGCGTCGCGCAGTCCCCCAGGGTTTAATTCGCCGCCTCGAGAACGCTCTTCCGCTTGGCACGTGCTTATTCGAAGCACGATGAGTAGTCCACTTGTACCCCTGTGATATCAGCCGCAGGAGTCCGGACGCACTATCATCATATTCACGCAGTTTGTTTCCTTTGGACATCCACTTGAGGGATCACTATGGTTCTGGAGATGGCGGCGTGAGTCGTGTTAGTCTCTTGGTTGTATTTTCCTCAGAGGTTGGCGGAAAGTAGTACACGGTAGTGACGGTACACTGTTACCTTGGTTACTGTTGTGAACGGTGAACGACGCACGTGAATCAGCTGATCCCTTTTTCTTTCTAGTTCCTCAGAAATATCCATCCCTGTGGAAGCAGTGACGTACTCAGGCTTATTCTGTACGTCGGTAAACTTTTTCTCCACCATCTAAAGTCGTGTGTCAAATATATATATATATATATATATGGCAGGAGGCTGCAACCACAGTATCATTATGGGGTATGTTTTTGCTTTTATTTCAGAGAAATCAAGAATAGTGATATTTTATCTGACAAGCATTGTACGATAGAGGAGTTTTAAATGTTGAATATGATAGGATCAAAATAGAATATGCACTGGAATTTATCAATTCATTTTGGCATGAATTTGATATTTTTATGAAGAAGAAAAATACGAACATGATCTGTCCACTAAGCTTGTTGAGACGAAAATGAGTGAGTATATGTGGAGCATTGATCCAAAGATGATGTGAATGAGATATATATTCAATATTGGATCTCATGAAAACTTGAGTAAAATGGGTAGACATAAAAAGAAGCTAGTTGAGTGATATCATATTTAGCATTTCATGTGAGATCAATATTAAAATCATGAATAATAATTATAGAGCAGGTTTGTGTTATATCTATCCGAATAATACATAATTAATTCCATAAAGTAATATATGCATTTCATATAATTTGTAGAGAGTTATGATATTAATAACATGACAAGTGTTGTCATGAAGATAACAAGAATTTTCACTTTTCATGGAACTGATATATACAATATTCACATATGATGAAAGCTAACCCCATTGTATGTTGATAGGTTCATAACAATCATTCATATTATCGATATGTAAGTGTTGAGATTTAGCGGTTTCAACAAATTTTCAACAGATCTTTTAACAATAACTTCTAACAACTTTTGAGACTAAGAGTAGTCATATTTTGAAAGTTCATTATTTATTGTAAATGTCAATGTGATACTCGATTGTGTCGTGAATCACATTTTGTTATAACACTTAGGTAAACTATGTGTTATAACAGAGTGATAAATCTGATTGAGGATAGAATTCAAGATCAGCGTACCATGTGTCATTATGCTGTTGTAGGACCACTTGTGAGTTCTTTGATTCTATTTAAGTCAATATCGAGACGAGCTAAGTTTAGCAATACACAAAGACAAAATTGGACCAATGGGAGTTCATAGCTTCACTCTCTTATTCTTTTGTGTCCCAAACCACGTGGTGATTTAAATTTGCACATAGGCTACCACGTCAAGCCCCTAAAGTTCCAACGTAACTCTTAAACTACATGCGAAGACATGTAAAATGACACGTAAACTTGAAAGATAACCCAACCACGCTAGAAAGCATGCATGGACGACATGTAAGTACAACCCATGAGCTTAACTCTATCAACATGGTAATCAACCTACTAAGACTCAAAATATATAACATCCTCCAGTGTCGACTTCTCTGAGGTTCTAACTTCACTCAGAGAGACTAATGTTGACAGAGAGGTGAATTATTTACAATGTAAAATGATTCACATCACGACAACGGAGGAGAAGACAAGGATTGAGAAGGTCGGGTTTTCTGAAGGATTTCAGTGCTGAAGCTGTTGCAAGACGAGATACAAGGCGTTGGGGTTTCAGATCTTCATCAGTTGTAGGGTTTGGGGAGTAATCTGCTATCTGAAGAGCGAGAGAAGATTAGTTGAGTGAAAATTGACTGTTTGAGAGTGATCTGCGGTGATCAGCGTAAGGAGGTCTTGTTGAGTAGAGTTCTCTTGTAAAATTGATGTCTGCGGAGGACTATTGAGTATCTTTGGAAGAGAAATAAAGCATCTTGAATTCGGGTTTCTTCTATCGGTTGTGTCCGGAGGTGAATCTGTCTCTTGATGGCTGAGACTTTATCTGTTAAGTAGTAAGTGACCTATAGTCAGAATATAGTCTCTGTGAGTGACTTCAGCCGTTGTGGACTACCAGCTTGACTCTTGTCTTGATATTCAATCTCTACTTCTACCTCGTGATCTATCACAGCCAGAAGGCTCGCCATTCCTGAGAAGGACTCTCCTCGACAACAGGTTGACCTTTGTGTGGGAAGATCAGTCCATGAAGTTCATGACCTGTCCGATCTTTCATGAGAATGAGCGAGAAACTTCAATGCCTAAACTAGCAATACAAGAATGAAGGAGAACGGCAAAGAATTGACATGCATTAGCTGACCAGCCTTGATCTCATGAAAATCATGTGATGATCACTTGGACTCCGTAAAGTTGGAAGCCGGCTTCAAGCAAAATCACCAAAAGTTCATCGTTATTGTAGACACAATAACGATGAACTCGGCTGTAGTTGGATCTTTCTGCCTCTTGACAAGCATGAGTTGCAAAGTGCATAATTCTAGCAACCCTTCCATTATGAACCATTTCAGTTTACAAGCCTTTTCTGGAACTTAGCTGAAAATGTCTGCGGTTGTAAATGGAGTTGGCGCAGTGAGGGCCATGGTTCAACCGGATTTCAAGATCTTTGCAGAGAATAACTTGCAGGATTTTCTAAATCTGCTCTTTTAAAGGATTTCTGCTGTTTGGATAGGCCGGAGCCGGAGAGGAGACCATGTAATTGCAAAAGACAACTTAGATCTTATATATAAGGCGTATGGTATCCCGAGCGATAAATTCAAAAATCACAACTTTGTGTCAAAATTACACCTTAAGAAGTTATTTGTAGCAGTAGAATAATTTGATCTATTTCTAGAAATTGAACTTTGAATATAAGATTCTTAAGAATCTGCATAATCTAGTATAAATACCGATAGCAACTAGTCATTATTTCTTCCTACTGCGAGTAATTGTCAACTTAGAAGTCAATAATCTATTTTATCTTATTTTTCAAACTATATTGTATTTCTTTCCAGAATGATGAAAGACAAAAATAAAAAAGTTAAGAAATATAACAAATTAGATATAGAGGATGATACATATTGGCGAAGTAAGTTATTGATGATGGAAATTCTTCTGATTTCACATTTCAGGTGGAGCGGCAAGCGGATGAATCTCGTTTGTTCCTAAGAAAGTACAATGTCCAAGAGAATGAAGTTCTCGTCAAATTGCTACGCCCGTACAACAACATGATGAATCTTCACTAGCCCATCGTTCGCTGGCAAACTCTTTTTACAGTCCTTTGGTCAACCCATTGGCATTTCAGGGACGCATTGTATCTTTGACGATTGTTGCAGCATGCATTCTTTATGGCAGCGAGAGCAGCAAGAGTTTCAGAGATTACATGGTCGTGTGTATGCTGTTCAACACCAATGGAGACTGCCCCACACATCTTCTTCTCATGCTCACGATGGTGGTCACTTTAGAACCAACCCTCTGCCCACTTTCCACTGCTCACACATTTTATTTCTCGTGACTATCCGCTCTCCTCAACCATTGACGCCTTGACTACTAATTTACCCTTGCACTTTGCATTGCTCTTTGTTCTTCTTCAGGCTTAACGTCTGTGTTGAAAATTTTGGTACCCTTATATTTTTGGAAGATCTTCCATACATTTCCTGCTTGGCTCCATGTGCGCTTAGCTTTCACCCGAATGCAAGTATATCGATGACATACTAAGAATTCGAGGAAGAGAAAGTTTCTCGCACGGGTGTGCTCGCATCTCACTGGACACTTGTAGGGTAGGCATGATTCTGCTAGGCCACGGACCCATCGTGTGACTCATCATCATATCACGCTGACCTCTTGATAATATAAAGTATCTCACATCATAGGCCTCCGTGGTGTTCGTGTGCCTTGTACTATGTTTGTATTTAATAATTTAATAGTTTTCAGCATACCGTCTCTGTTTCAAGAAAAAAAAACAACGGGTTGCGCATCCAAATCTGTTTTTCTCCAAAACGCTAAGATATCTAAAAGAACAAATGTTCATAAAAATGATTTAATTTTAGAGAGATCTAAATTAGCTATTTCATGTCATGTGAAAAGTATGTTATATCTGATTTTTACGCTTAGAACTATGGTAGCCCGGAGTGAAGTGCCTTATCTGCAAATTTCTATTCTTTTTACTCTAAAGTGAGTCCATTATTTTATGGACATCCAGTCCGTGGAGTTGTTCTTGTTTCATACTTTTGCACCTTGTACTCTTCTTCTATATTAAATCACAAGCGCACACAGTGAGTACCCATATTAAAAGGAAAACTATACAAAGAAGCAAGCAAAGAGCAAAAGAATTAAAAAGTGAGAAGGTTACTATCTAACGAGTAACTGTCCTTTAGAATGGTAAGTGCTTCCCTTACATCCAAGAGATGTTTTTACAGTGAGCTGGCTAGTTCACTTTATTCATATTAATAAATTAAGCTTGCTACACTCTTCCATTTGAAGAGTGTAGCAAGCTTAATTTATTACCTAACTCTTCCGAAGGAAGGGTTACGTAATAAATTAAAGTATTTATAAAACTTCTCTGTATGTCTAATATTTAATATTTAATAATTATATTATATTATATTTAAAATTTAATATAAAATTTCTATATAACAAGTATATATTTTTGGATAATAAATATAAAGTAAAAGTTTCCCAAAAGTGGTTGAGCATGGTTATTCACCCCTCTTCCATCTGAAGATAGGAGAGGGCTGCTTCATTTATTACCTAACCCTTCTGACGAGAAGGGTTAGGTGATAAATTAATGTATTCATTAATATTTTCTTTTGGTTCAGTAAGCTCCCGTTCTTGTACTTTTTCATCGCCGTGCACTCCACTTATGGGTTTTCTGTTAACATTCTCGTTGCTCCTGGAATGATTAATATTTAATGTTTTTTTGTTAATTTAATTTAATTTAGAATATTTATATAACACTTATAACATTCCAGATATCATAAAGAGAGCAGAAGTTGATTGAGCATGGTTATTCTCTTTGCGAGACTCCGACTCGGGAGTGTGAAAGCATTCACTCACAAAAGAATAAATAAAGCCATAGGTAAGTAAGAACTGCACCGTTCATCGGAACTAGTGTGGTATACATTAGTTACCTTGAAAGCGCTTTTAGTTGTCATATTTATATTAGACTCAGTCTGGTCCATACTATATTAGAATTATTAATGATGGTGTAAGTAAAGTACATAGCATGACCGTACTATTTTTAATTTTGAAATATTGATAATTAGTATTGGTCATACTATACCGATTATACATCAAATTTGTTACAAAAAATTAACTTTATGCAGTGATTTTAATGATTATATGTTTGTTAAAATGTTCTATTGTTGATACATTTCATCACTCCCAGGTAATTCATTATATTTTAACATCTGAATCATTCTGAAAACTATTTCCTAATATCAAAAATAGATATCCAGTACATCATGAAGAAATTCCATATTAAACTAAATGCATGCACAAATCTTATATGACTTTGACCAAGCAACATGATATATTTTTCTTAAGTCATAGTTTCAGAGAGAATTCAAAAAAATTTCTGTAATATTTATATGTGCTTGACTGCAGAAAGGGCGGTATGTTATTCTTTGTCTATATTATTTATTCATTATGAGTCAACGACCTTCATGTCAGATAAAATAAGCTGCATTCTAGTTCGATTCTTAGCTAAAGAGCAGTGATGGATTCTCGTGTGTGGATTAAGTAATCCATGGACAGGAAGTCACAGTCTGTCTTGCCTCGATGGGACGTGCTTGCAGCTTCTGAAGCTGAACTATCCAGAACAGCTCAACGATGAGCAGGATATCGAAGACGATGGTTGGTCGTGCTGATTGTGCCTTTACCAGATAGACAATTGTTTGTTACTGTCTATAACAGCTGCTCTTGCTCTTTCACATCTATCAACCGTGTCACTCAAACATTCTTCGTCATACTAGTTTCAGCAGTTACTCATGCAAGTTGTGTGTGGTATCCCCTTACTTCATAACGGTCCCCCATGACTGTGCGCTTATATAATATCTCAGTCTATCAGAATAGTTCTGATCACATGCAAGGCATGAAAGGGTTTCAGTCATATGTATGGGACGAAGAATTCGAATGCACTGTGTTCAGCATCAACTATTTTAACACGTCTTATTAGGTAACTTCCTTGCATCCTTAATGAAGCATGCATATTGGTTCCATATTAAGAGGGTTGTTGAATTAGTTAGTTCACCTGATTAAGTTAACAGTATATCACCACCACCTAAAATGAATTCGAATTATACTGAAGGCCCCCATTCAAACTCACTTAATGAGATAGTTAGTTAGTTATTGTACTGCAAACCTTGGATGCCCTGAATTTACTTTGTATACAGTATATCTCGGGTACAAAGAGCAGAACTTCAGTCGATATATAAATCATCATACAAACTTCGAGAGTGTTCGATTATCAGATGGATATCTCTGTCGCGGTGCATGGGCTGACGATGTAATTAGGTCTATGAAAACACTTGAAAAGAAGCCATTGAACAAAAATGCAATCTTCTCCTGATGCTGTCCATATTCAAAACCTTGGAGTAACATTCTTCTCTCACATTACCTGTTCAAAATCCTAGACTAACTGCTACTCCTCACATACCGTAGTACTAGTTCAAACCGCGTATAGTAAATTCCATGACGCCTTCCCTAACTTTAGTAAGGTGCATGGAAATAAAAAGTGCCAAATGAGACTAAACAAGATTCGAACTCTTCCTCTCACTATTCTAATGAAATTTTTCTTGGACTCGTCATTGTTTACAATTTCACCACGCAGTTTTCTCCGCGAACTAGTTTAAGCGCAGTTTAAACTGTCACTACGGTAGATTCCGAAGTTAGAAATCTTGAGCAATTACTGTATAGAGACTCAAACCGTATCCATATTATAGTTAATTCCATTAAAATCGTATCCATGCATTTGAAACTCAATCACCCAACGGCAAAGATCGAGGAATATATCCAGTTACAGCCGGTCATCCCTTATCACCACTCTCAAGATTACGCACGTTCTACTTTGTCTATTTATTCACATGAGTTCCTTTATAAAATTATAACTAATAGTTCATAAACAGCCATAATCCAACACTAATTAATAGATCCAGAAGTTCGACCACACTGCACTCTCCGGTCTCATTGCGTTACTAGATTTTTTTTTCTCCTCTCTTCAGGCTTGTCTCTTTTTAACCTCTGAGCAAAAAATCATTTAACATGCATATTCATTCATTCATTCCTTATCACAATCATCTAGACTAAAACTTACACTGCGTATACAAGTACAACTTTCGCCTTTCGTTGTTAGGTTGGAGATATTCTGAACCAGGAGGACATTGAATATCTCAATCCTATCCTTTGACTCCATGGAAGGAACCTTAGTAATATATTGATTAGAGATGCATCAAGAGGTGCTTTTCATGTATTCAGTGTTCTGTTCTCAAACACCCACTTCTCTAAAACATGAGTGGTCAAACTTTTATTTGTGAAAACTGAAAATTATTGTAATTGACATCTATCAAGTATATGTGAAGAAATACTATAATGCTATAATTGATGGCTAATGTTATTAAATGATTAGATTTCTGAATACGGAGGAACAATGGTCGAATTATTTAGATGGACAGCACCTTCTAACAATAACCATATCAATGCACTCTTAGTATGGAGGCTCAGTTTAGGGAACACCATATTAGTTTGATTATCCTTTTTTATATTTTCCCTCGAATTTATACAAAATGATTGTTTGCATGTCTAGGCCTAAGAAGAGGAAGAGAGCAATTGCTCAACCGTCTTCCCTGGGTAATTGTTACGAGCATAGAGTAACTAAAAGAAGTACCGTGTATGAGTAAATGCTTTTCTAAAGTTTATACATTATTTCCAAAATTTACATGCTCACATGTCAAGTTCGTTTATCTAATGACAATTAAAAAGCAGATCTGCTAACCATATTTGCTTGATCAAACCCCTCTTAGTGATGTTTGATCATATCCATCTTAGTGATGTTTTGCTTGATCATAACGCTAACTAGTTATCGATAGTAAAACATATTATTTTGTCATGTAATTTTTCTATTTTCTATCGTGCATGCGCAAGGAGCACAATGCAACTGAATCCTCCATCATTCAAACCGTTCATGGCTGAACGTACACGTCAGACAATACATGTCTAAAACTAATACTGCTGTCTTACATGGTAGAGTAATTGATTTTACAGTCAAGAGTACGATAAAACAATATATCACTAAGAAAGATGTGATCAATCACACCAATCGTCTTAAAAGTTGGATAAAGTAAATTTGTGATATTATATTAGCATATAACAACCTCTTTTACTCTACATATCTTAATAGTAGACAGTAAAAACTTCTAACGAAAAGACTAGTAAAACGATTATACATGTATCACTTAACCATGTACTCTGTGGAACAGATCCGTTTTAGCTAGTGAGACTTTTGGGGCATCAAGTAGTTGTCCTTCGTTAAGACATGATATCGGTCCTTTGGCCTTGAACGACCAGGGGGGTCGTCAATCACGACCACAATCGGGGGCGTGGTGGGACGCGCATCGACCGCCGGCCGACGGTTCCACTCGTGCAACTCTCACCTAGGGCTATGCCGTATGTCGCCAACATACTGCGTTTTCTATGTGGTCAACAGTGGGCAACTTGTGCAGTTTTGCGTACCCGCTAGATTAACCCGGTCCTACCAAATACCGCCGACACCAAACAAGTAAAATAGTAACGTTCTTTGGACGGAAACTGGCTAGTCCTTTGTACAGTGCTACTATAGCGAATGCCTTATATGGGTGGGTAAGATACTATAGCAGCCTATGTAGTAAGTTTTCTTCCTTGGCTACCCCCTATTAGGGGGGTCTCTTGGACCTGCAAAACAGTTTCTTTACACGTGCGAGATGAGGTTGGTAATAAGTTACATCTCATGACTATGTACAGTTTTGAAGACGCGAATACGGTTGGAGTAGAGAAGTACAGTTTTTCGCAGTTTAAGAAATGGATTTGAGACATGATCTTTTGAGATTTCAAGTTTTCAGTTTTGAGATCACATGAGCGAAAAGTGCCAAGGTAGCTTCAAGTAATGCCAAGGTGCCAAACTGCGAAACTAAAGTGAAACTGCAGAGTGAAAACAGGATACAATCGTTGAAAAATGTGACTTTAATGCAAAACTGTGACCGGTAGATCAAAACTGAACTATAGTAAAAAGTTAGAAAATGTGAATATTTCAGGTTAAAAAATGCAGGTTCAGAGATGCTCTAATACTATTTCACGCGTGCACATGAAGGGAGTCCTTCAGACTTCAGTCCAGTTATTGACTCTAATAAATGTTCACACCTGTAAGTACTTATAAGTAATTTGCTTGATCACATCCACAATAGGATAATTGAGCTTGATCACACCCCTCATAACGATATATTGCTTGATCGTACCTCTTGAATGGTTATCCTCAGTAAAACCAATCATTATGTCTTGATGTTAATCGTTTCATTACTTCCGACCTGACTAAATACCTCTGCAATCTAAAAAATTTAATAGAGGTAAACTATCAGTTGTAATATCGTCATATAGACACATCAAATGATACATGCTCGGAAGTCTGATGCCTATCATTCGACATGTAACTAATATCACAAAATGACTGATTCTATAATCAAAGGTGTGATCAAACAGTACATTTAAAAAAAGAGTGTGATCAAGCTCAAAAAATCTACTGGGGTATAAGCAAGCAAATTTCTGTAGTACTTATGCATTATAGATTACTGTATAGTTGTAGTATGTATTGTAACATGTAGGAACATATACCGTAATGATGGATCTTCATTCCAAAAATAGTTGTTTTTCTTTTTTTTTTAAAGATTTTTTATTACACTTGGTAGATGAGTACATGACATGGCGATTAAATCGATGATAGATGATAGACATAACAATTGAGCATACAGAACTCCAAAAACATGAACAAGTCTGAGAACTCTTCTCTTATTTGAGTTAATAGATTCCACTACTTTAAGATCAGAGAGGCACACATATCAACCAAGGGGTAAACATCATCGCATTATCCATGGTGTGCAAACGATTGAGTATTTTTGCTAGACGAGAAACTTTGTGTTAAAATTCTCATGAACCCAGCCTAGCAGAGTAACACAGCGTATCCAACCTCCAAGCATGAGACTTGAACGCAAGAACTCGCTGGAATGAAGACCGGAGTCGAAACATGATCTATAGAGACAAAACCGCCACTGGTACCCATCGAGCTAATGCTCTATGGTAACCGCTGATATTTTCTGTAAAAATGTTTTTCTTTCTTATAGACTTCCGTACAAGATTTGTACTGTAACTATACTCTTGAATCTGAACACTAAAATACAAAAGGTTAATGAAAAAAACAACAAGGAATAGAGTTTGGTGTATTAACGTTGAAGAGAATCAACCTCTTGGCCTCTGGTATGGTATTGCTACTGTATCAGATTGCCCCTTACAGAAGTCATACAAGAGCATGCTACTCTAGAGAACGTTACGGGATGTGTACTGTTGCTCCTACTTCCAACTTGTGTAAACGTCGTTTTGAGTATTCCACGGTTATCGTTACAGGGAGGGACGATTGTCCTGACTGCTGAGCAGGGACGGTCAGCTGGTCAAGACTCAGGATCCAGTCACGAAGCAAAGATCCGTGTCCAGAGCAAACGGGGAGCAAAGATTCGTGTCTAAAGCTGGCTCGTGGATTTGGCCGTTACGTCAGCGTGCCTTCAGGGGACTGGTGTGGGGACTCGTGGCACCGACCCGAATCCGTCATCGACACTCGACCTTAAATCACGTGGGCCGTTAAATCCCGTTCTTGGTAATTATGAGATACCACATCTGGGAAAGATTCGATCGATCTGGGATGCGGGACGCAGGACGCACAAGAACGTCAGGCTTCTTCAGGACTGCGCCAGCAGACAACTGATCGCTCAAGTAGGGTAAAGTTCGAACCATGGCAAGCCAAGACGCGACGTTACAACGACGCGACGTAACTTGTATATACAGTAGCCCCAGGAGGCAACCTGGTCGGCCACGCAGGACCGAGTCCGACTAGGTTGACCCGAACGTGACCTTCGTCATAGCTGAACGTGGTGCGTTACGGAAGTTGTACAAAGGTACTTTGCTGTTGAAAGTCTTCGATGACGTGGTTCCCCAAGGAGACTCTTTTCTCTAGTAAGGAACGACTTTGGTTAGATGCAAGAGAAAAATAGTTAGCCTTTTCTAAAAAGAAAGCATTTTCCACGTGGAGATATCGACGGCTCTGACTTTATCTTCCCATTTTCTACTCTACTGCAAATAATTTGATAAACAAGTAAGTCGTTTTCTTCATGTAACGAACAGAAAAAGCTCAATAAAGTAGAATGGAACTTTGCATACGAAATCAAAAAGGAAAATAATTCGAAGGTTACGTGGAGGATCACGCAAAGTTCGAAATCTAACTTTTGGTGACTCAAGGTAGCCATGAACTTTTCAAATACTTATTTCTCTTTTCTTTATATATGCATATCTTTATACATACATATTTCTCTATTATTTCTCTCTTCAGGTCACTCCCAAGGTTCTTCCAACTGGATGAGGGAGTTGTTGGTCCACAAAGATCCGTTGTGTTCAACTTGTTAGAAAAACATAAAAGAAATGGCTTTGAACTGGGAGACCAAGATGAGCAACCAATGCCTAGAAAGTATATTCAGGTTTCAGAGACTTCCAGACCCTTATGGAAAAAGAACTTATAAAAAGGAGAGATCACCTCACCTAGTTACTGTAAGTGAAATGCAAAAGTGCGCGCGTGCACAATGAGGCAAATAATGAGCTATACAAGATTCGTTCCACTCTTAGACTCAGAGGTCAATGGAAAATGGGAAGTGGTTCTACCTTCGTTCTAGAAAGAGTTCTTCTTTCTTGTCTACAAGAGAGCCACTCTGGAGTTTATGAGTTAATATTTTATGTTGTTACTCCGAGCTAACCAACCGGCATTGAATGTTGTTGCAATCAGTTTTGGAGGATGATTAGATTGAGTGTTGAGTCTCTATATTCTGAAATTAACCAACTGGCAGGAGTGGAGTTGGTAGTTAATGCCGTTTGCAATCAATTTTGGAGGAAGATTAGATCCCAGTGTAAATTTCTCACTGGTCGAATTATATTTCTCTTATATTCTATTCTATTCTAATTTGCTTCATAAACTGCGAAAGAAAAGTATTACTTATGAAGGAGAAGACTTCCTTGCATTATCATGTAAGTGTGATGGAGTAAGCATGATCACCTCCTGTGATGTTCACATGGAGAGGAATGCATGCTTTATTATATAATCCATTCATCAAGAAGAATTAAGAAATAAATAAATTATTATCTATTTAGCACCAAGATCTGACACTTTTAGTTTTGTAAGCGCCTATTTGTGCATTTGATTTATGGGTTATGTCTGGTTCTGCTATTAATTCTCGATCTGACTTGTCATTTAACATTTAAAAAAATTAATTTTCATATTAGCTTAGTTCAGAATACTGATATCTATCTGGATAGCAAGCAAGCCCGAGCAAAAGTTCCCTGAAGTCTACTCCCTGGACCTCCAAGTAGCGAACAGTTGACTGTTGATATCAGAGACAAAATTATATCTCTTCATAGCAAGAAAATATTGTCTTTTTATAAAACTAAATCTGATAACGCAATTGAAACAGACAGTGCAATGGAGTCTTATCGAGCGAAAATCACATACAGACCACTACAGTCTGTATGTGATTATACTCAAGTTAGTAAGCTGACACGCTAAATGCAAACCGCCGGCTTTAGTGCTAAAGTTTCTAAGCTGTAGTCTTTTTTTGTCTCACAGAGAAAGAGCAATAGAAACAAACATTTCTTGGCATCACTAATCTCACTGATTGCTCCAGTCCGATTGATTGATTATCGTCGAGATAAACTATATAGAAGCGATAAATCTTGGGACCATTGTGCACTTATGCAAGCAAGATGTTAACTCTACTCATATTAGTCGCCCCTGTCGTGCATGGAAATAATAACATTTCGTACATAAAATTAATAACATATCGTTATTTCTCGTTTCATGCCAACTTCAACGACTTCAATTAAGATGAGTGGAGTTAACTCTGAGTTTATGTAGGGACGGTCAATTGGAGTTAGTCTCAGTCGGGTTACTTAGTTTACAGGGCCGTCGAGAGCAAGAGAATTCTAGATATGTTTTACTTCACTTCGAGAATAGAAAAAGGGGAAAAACCTAAAATCGTGTTTGGTAGTCGAGCTAACCTCCTACTTTCCGACCACCTCGGTTCATGTCCTGACTCCTGACTTCCTGCTGCCTGATATGATCCAGAATGCGTTTCAGCTCACCCATCCTGTCGTGTACGTGCTGGCTTCAGGACCTTCCGTTCGTTTTATGTATCTCACCTGCCCGTCTTCTTTTCCCTTCCCTGGTGAGTAATGAACAGTAGAAATACTGCTTCCCCAGTCCACGAGTCTAGAGTCCTGACCTTATCTACGGCTCAAAGTGGTCACTACTGTATAAGGATGTGAGTCACGCTTCTATCGTATGATGTATCTCATCTGCCCGGATCAATGAGTGCCGGCGCTGGATAACCTTCCATCTGCCCCTGGCCATATATACAGAAGATTCTTCATTTGACTGAGCCTTAGCGCCAAAAGACCAGCTTAACTAGACCTTAACGCCAGATGAACCACTTGACATGATTTTTACTATGCAGTTTTTGGCTTGATCAGTCTCCAGTACAAAAATCGAGCTTGATTCGCATCTCTTTTATCAATTCATGTCTTGATCAGATCTATGACTGACAACAGCTCATCTTACCAATCATCGTCATATGTTAAGATTCATTATTATATTAATGCATGAAGTTTATTTATAACGAACTGTATGAAAAAAACATGATCCATGTCATCTGTATCGACCATCTCTGATACACATCCGAAATATGAACCCGTAAACATAAGCTGATGTGACAAGATGACTGGCAAATCATCTACTGCAAGTCAAGGGTTTAATAAAAAAAGATTAAAAAAGAGAGTTTCGATCAAACTCGACTTTTGTATTGAGAGACTGATCAAGCAAAAAGTTTGTTATTATATGCTAGATCAGATTTTACTACCGCCGCTGAAGCACTTCTCGACAAAGCAGATGTAAAACATGATGTGACAAGTGGATCATTGCAAAAGTTCTCTGCTTGCACACCAAAGTCTTAGTGTGTTTCTATGTATATCTTTGAATTTGTTGGTTGTTTCTCTCGGACAAATATCTGGTTATGTAATTTCATAGATTCGTTGGTTACACTTAGTTTCATGAATTATATGGTAGTTTTTGGATCAACAAGTGGTTACATTTAGTTACTTTACATGTTTGTTAAACAATTGTTTGTGGGATAAGACATGGAGTTACACCTTTTTTTTCTTTTTTTCTTGACCGGTACTATTGGGCTTCCAACAAAAAAACATTTTTATTTTTTTTGATGATGTTACACCTCTTATTCATTTTTCTCTGAAACTTAATATTTCTCAGTCCTCTTAAATAAAAAATTGCATAAAATATCATCATTAAATGTGTAATGACGATGTGTGATAATATAGGAAAATTAAAATTTAAAAGATTATTATAAATAATATAATATTCATGATTTAGTTTTCCATCTAAAGAAAACAGACAGGGAGAAAAATGACAGACATATAATAAGAATAACAAATAGTTCTATATATATCAAGCAACAGTTCAATCCGCACAGAAGAGTGAGTGGTTATCCGCATGAGGTACTCTGGCACTCTTCTGGTATATTGGTAAACTCTTCGTTCACGACATTGACATCGATAACAAATAACTAAGAACGCGTATGATAGACTTTCGCGCATTACTTATTCACTGTATGGATTTCGTGAAATTGGGTATTTCATATATCAGGTCTTTTCTTAGATAATATCTACTTGCATATATAGATATTAATTTAATAATACAACATAACATATTTTGTTCGTGGATTTCAGTATGTGGTGAACACGAGGTACAGATTGTCCTAGTATATAATTGAAAACTTATGCATAGGAAAGTCACCAAAGTAACCTTTCTAGTTTTACCTCAAACACCTTTAGCAAAGATCCTTTTCCAAACTGCAGCCAAAACTTCGGTGCATGTGGAGGTTTTTTGCAGAAAATCCTAAAAAACACACAAAAGTTCAAATGTCAACCTTCCTTCCATGGTACTCCGAATATAGTGGTTTTGATGGTTAAAGAAAATTGACAAAGTTTGCTTTCCAGTAAGACCGTTTTCAGCTCAAACTAACATCTTTATCAACCACTGCATCCAAAAAGCTTCCGCGAGCGTGGAGACATTTCTGTGTTTTATGATAAGTCTTAAAATATCATAGCAACGTCAAAATCTCACAAGTTCTTCACACCAGCTCCAAATAAGGTGATTTTGGTTACATCTTCATTCAGTTTTGAGAATTTTCGTGAGTTTAATCTTATTGGAGAATATATAAGGTAAAACAGAACTTCTTGAATAAATTGTGGTAATAATTCTATATTATTTAGTATATATATTATATAATTTATCATAAATATTATATTTTAAACTCATGCAAAAGAAAAAGAGCCAGTAAAACTCCAAAGTGGTTATCCTCTGCATAACCTCCTTATGTATGAGGATAACCATGAGTGGTTTCCCATGTATCTAACAAGACCACAAGACAGGGTTCAAGAGTCAAGAGTGCTGGAAGAAAAATACCATAAAACTTTTCAGAATAATTTTCTTTTGTGAAGTAACTCAGCAAGAGTCATATCAACTTCTGCACCTGTCGCAAAAGGAGAAGCCGATCGACGTAAGCGCTCCGAGGTGAGCGAAGGAACCCACCGACCAATAGATAGTTCGATGTGTGCAGGCTATTGCGGTAGCTATAGAGCACGAAATGACCAACGCAAACCTCAAAGAAAAGCGAGCGTCGTCCGGCCAAGAGGAGCAAGGTAGGCAAGCAGGCCGGAGCATCATACCGACCTTTTCTCTTGGCTGGAGTGAATTCGAAGTGATGGAGTGAAGTGCTGGTCACTGGTGGGGTCGAGCGAGATTGTGGTGTAGGCAAGTGAGAGGAACAGCGTGGAAGAGACGAATAACGATTGTTGTGGAGAACCTGTTGGTTCGGTTTCCTTTCTTTGAAACTGATAACGATCAAGTGAGGGAAGTCGGGAAGAGAAATGAATAGCACTGTATACTAACCCATGGTTTGTTTTTAGCCTGGCTTGGCCGTGGTGATCATTAGAGTCTAGAGTCTAGACGTATTTTGGCATTTCCCGAAGGTGAGGTAGTAGTAGGCTGCCTGGGTGTACGTTCGTGAGGAGAGGTGGTACAGTGGTAGCCACTGGTAGGTGTTGTATGGGGCTCGTGATGGGCTGCGAGACTCTGGTAATCACTGGTCGGCTCGGTCGGTCTAGGTGGTCAACCGCGGGGATCCGCAGTTGGATGCTGTTCGAATGTACTTTGTGGAACGTGTTCTACTTGGTACTTCCTCCTGGTCTTCAGACCGAAGGAAGAAGGAACACAAGGACGACCGAAGAAAGTTATGAGCCGTAAAGTTGCATAGATGGAGAACTGCGGAAGAAACTAAGTACTCAGGTGACTCATAAATGCAAGTCGTGGTGAGAGATGACCTATGTAGGAAGTCAACGAAAGGGACATCCAGTTTCTCAACAGAGCAGATTCCACTTGGTTTTCCATCAGCCTTACATCTTAGTACAGTCTTCTAAGGCGGTGGGACCGGTCATGCCGAAGTACAGTAGTGCTCCGTTCTAGAAGTTCCAGTCACGAACATTAGTCTTCGCAATATGCAGAAAAACATGCCGGAGAGTGACCGGCGAACATGAGAAACGTGACCCGGTAAACCGGAGGAAGCACGCGAGCAGCGCGGCCGAGGGCAGGGAAGCAGTGGACTGATTAGGAGGGCTTCCGGGGCATTCCGGGGATTCACGTAGCATTACGTTTCCGTTTCACGGAAACTCGCCGGCACTGGTAACGCATAGTCCCGACTCCCTGGGAAATCCTTCCCGACTTCGGTTAACGTATAACTGAAGATAGTAACTGATGGTAAGTACGTGATCTGCTAATGTAGCGTTAGGATGCACAACACGTCTGGCTCGACGCATAGTAACCGTCCGATAGGCGTAAACACCCTGGGACGGGTGGAGCCGTCGACTGCGAGTTTGCGCGAATTCGATTGAAGAACGTGACATTTACTGAAGGGTGTCGGTCATCATTGCTAGGAACAGAAGTGGATCTCTATCCGTCAGTCTTTCGTCGGGTCCGGACGCAAGAAGAATTTTCCGTTCAACATGACAGTATTCCGCACCGTCCCAGTAACGGAACACTCCGGAGAGCGTGCTGGAATAGCGAATTGCAACATGCGAGCCGAGCGCAAATTGAACACTGGGCAAGGGCGCGATTCCTTTTATCCGATATCGCTCGCGGGGGGGAGCGGATGTTGGGTACAGAAGAAGGCAGGCAGGGAGCGAGGAGCGAGGATCGACATGCGGCGGACAGGAAAGAGAGAGAGAATAGAGGAATTCGAGGAGGCGCAGTGGGAGGAGGAAGAAGAAGCAAGCGTTGATGGTGTGGGTGGCCAAGTAGCAAGCAGAGCCCTGTGCCAGCTGCACCCATGCTATGATGGTGATGATGACCAGGAAACAAGTAATATGAAAGAAAGAAGAAGAACAAGAAAAGGGACGGGACAGTCGAGGACTGAGGAGTTAGGAGGGGGTGTGAGGTGAGGCGAGGGGCGGTGAGAGGATTGGCGAGAAGTGAGGCGAGAGACCGAGACAGAGAGAACCTCAAAGTCAAGAGAGAAGAAGTGGAAGTCTTCTTGGGGCCTGGCTCTGCAGTTCCGTGAGGAATTCAGAAGAGGAGGATCTCGTAATTAATGATTATAAACCAGAAGGGAAAAGATGCTGCCGGGGAATGTCGATGTCAGTGCTTGTAATAGGGGATGGAGGTAGCAGGCGATGGGAACTGGGCACAAGAGTACAATTCCACTTCTTCCTCTACTCCAAGATTAAGGACCGGGCTTATTATGACTGTGTCCTCCGGCGAAAAATAAACGAGGCTTAAGCTTTCAGCACTAAAAGGCTAAAAGCGGGGGCTGTCGCGAGGGGAGATTGTTTCTCCTGTGTTCGTTTCCCCGAGACTTTCGTAATTTGGCAATGGCAGGGAAGGGGATAGGAAAACCACTTCACATCTAAAGAGGCTGAGTGTTTGAGAGAACGAAAGGTGGGCGGGGAGAGAGAGTGTTTGTCCGTGAGAGAGTTTTAGTTCTTCTTGCAAGGTGTGCCATAACGTCTCCAAAGTCGACGTCACCATCCGCTTGCACATGAGGTGATCTCTCTCTCTCTCTCTCTCTCTCTGCGCCGGTCTTTACAGGAAGGCAGCTTTGAGGAGTATCCACACCAACACAATTGTTCGAGATTTGGAACTAAGTGCTGCCTAAAGGCTGGGCGTTTAGGGACCTTGAATTTCCTTCGGATTCCAAGGCAGTCGTTTCTTGACAATCTTCGGGGAGACAACGTAACTAGGTCCATGTAATCGGTCTCAGAGGAGGAAGTTGCAAGGACACAGTTTGTCCTAGTACAGGCCGTGGACAAGAATGATCTTCCAATTTGAGCTCGTGCTGAAGCGCGAAATTTGAACTTTCCGGATGCTTTCATAAGAAAAGATGATGACTCCCGAGCTAACTGCAGGAGCAGATGAAGGTCTTCCCGTATGACAGAAAACGAACAAGTAAAAGGTTGGGCATGTATAGCCCCCGGGGCTACTCATGGCTTCGAAGGGGGGTTGAGCTCAATTCGTCGAGAACCATGCGTCTCTGGATGGTGGTCCCAAGAACCTCTGCATCGCAACTTACCCAAGGTTCACGTCTAGGATACTTTCCCAGTATCATCCTTTAGCGTGGTTGATCGAGAGAGCGAGGGGGGTACAGATATACAGACCTTCCGAAGCGGTGTTACAGATGGCTGGAATGGATCGAAGCACGAGAAAGCAGGGCCGGTGACACGGGTGGCAAGGTGATGATGGAAGAGGGTTATTCTAACAGATGAAAAGTTTCTATGGTGGAAATCGGGGGAGAGTCTGCTCGGCTTCGGACTCTTGCCCATCTCGATGCGATCAGTCCCTGTTTGGATTATGTTTGAGAGATCACTGACGGCACAACGATCAGATGGTACAGACTCGTACGCAGGAGTTCCGTTTCCTGTCGATACTCGTCAAACGCGTTCGAAATCGACTCAGGGATCGCGATTTCGTTTAGCTTAGATTAAGATAGTTCTGGACCAGTCGCACAGCAGTTGACTGCCTCTCTCGTCTCTTTAGGCGGGATGGTTTGCTTGTTGCTGAAGTTCTTGGAGTTGCATATGATTTGTCGAATGGTCTTCTGAGTTCGTGATTATTGAGTCGCTGAAAAGAAAGGCAGGAAGAACGAGTGCTGTCTGTCGGGCACTACGTTAACCCCGATCTCCGACTTACACACGACGATTTTTTGTTGTTGCAGTGGTTTGGGTTATATGTGGAGGTGCAAGGAAAATTATGGAAATTGCTGTGGAACAGAGCCTGACCGCAGCTCGGAATGCAAAGGTAATTCTACTTTTTCTCCACTAAGATTGCTTTATTCTGTGGATTTGCTTTCTGTTCGTGATTTGTCCATTACGAAGCATGCATCACAGACGCGGATGGATTCCCGCGGGAACTTCGAAAATACAGTCATCGTAACAATGCCATTTGATTTTTTGCGTCCCTATTTCTGAGTTCTGTGAACTGAGGAATGGAACAGATAGGACGAAGTTCGTTCCTTGCGTGTTCTGCGTCAGAGGATCGTCCGAGAGTCGTGGGTGGGTAGTAGAAACGCGGTTTGAGTGGTACCTTTTCTCGAAGATCTGCGGTCACGGGTATGACCGGAGGGAGGAAAGGACATGTGTCTTCAGAAGCCGCAATCTCGGGGGAGGCCAGCAACAATCTTTTTGTTACGAAGGATCTGTCAGGTGTCGAGCGTGCGAGTACAGTGGATAGCAAGGGTTTCATGCGTTGACGGTTGTTAAAGTTTACTGGAGTCGAAGTGCATGTGGTGTTCTCGTTCATGTCGCTTCGCCAGTCAAAGGAATAGTGATAACATATTTTTGCCGTGGTCGTTTCATGTGCAGCTTCATGCCACTATGTGCAACAAATTGGCTGTTCTGGTGAGCAAGTTAGCCGAACCTCTTCCGGCGCTGAATGCGGAGAGGCATCGATGGCAGAAGTCGGGGGTTCAAGCTCTTTGTTCCCTGCAAATGGCTCTCGAGAAATCGCGGGTCCTATTACAGTATTGTGCCCACTCCAGCAAGCTATACCTGGTTAGCTTCCCTTCTTTTCTCTTACGGCCGATTCTGTGAAGCTTGTAACCTCGAGAGGGAGCTGGTTTCAGTTGTAATCCCGATAGAATTTTAGTATATTTTGTTTGGGTGTTGGAGGATCTCTCTGGCTCTGGCTCCTTCGTTTAGATTCTCGTTTCTTGAGAGAAACAAGTCTGATTGTTGCAAGAGATGTCAAACATAGAAATAGCCGATTGGTTCTCGAACCACGGGATTGGAAACTGGACACGTGAGCTCTGCTTCCGTTCTTAGGCACTGTTAGCAAGAACGGCGGAATGGCTGTGAGGACAGACAAGACGTACAGTGTTCTGTAACTTCCCGTCACACCCTCTAAGAGGTCACGTCTGCTCTAACATAGAAAGGCCTTCTGCGGTGAGTGTGGAAAGCGAGGAAAACAACGATCCCTCGAATAATTCTCCTTCTAGTTCTGCGCAGAGATGACTCTGATGTGCAGTGATGCTTGGAACAACCATTTGTCCTCTGGCTCCTCGGAGAAACAGTGGATGCCACTCTGTAAGTGCATTCGTGCACATACGACACTCATCGTTTGTGCATCAATCCAGAGCTTCGAAAATGTAAATTCTCCGGGTTCCTATCTTCGATCCACCACCGGAGGATCGTAAAGATCCACCGTGACCTGGTACCGGGGTCCACTCCTGCCTTCACAGCTATGACATATTCGTTTCTGACGCTTATGGGCGTCTCTGGGGGGTTCCCTTGACGCTTTAGATGATTTTCCATGAACGTGTTTGAGATGGCCCCACAATTTTTGGTGACCTAATGGTACATGTGATAACTGGGTTCCGGAGCAGTGCGAACATTCAGATGTGATAGCTAGATATGATTGTTGGTGTTCAAGCGAGGGAGCCGAGTACTTGGATCGAAACTCGATTGTCGTTGGAATTGGATCCCTTTTCCGATTATCTTTGAGCTGGTTCCTTTATATTCTTATTTTTGGTTCTTCGGTTGAAAATTGAAGCATTCTGAAGAAGATTGTACTTCGTGGCTGTTGTTCTGATCAGGGTTATGTTTGAATCTTCCAGGCGATTAAAGGCCACTCGATTGTCTGTAAATTTGAGACTTTGAGGGAGGAATTGGAGGAAAGTGTCCGACGAATTTCAATTCTTGTACCTCAACATCTCGCGCTCCAGGTATTAAACAGTCTGTCAAACGGTTCTCGCGCTAACTCGTGGGTTCTGCCCTGCCGCTGCGATCTCATTCGGTCTCATTAATGAGTTGAATCTGCAAGCGGCCCGATCGAGCCATATGAACTCTCCATACGATGATAAAGGAGCGTCCTGATGGTTCTGTCTTGCGTTGTGCAGATGGCAGGATTGGAGACCGAAATTGGGAAAACAGAATTTGTTCTCGACCCCGAAGAAAAGCAAATGGGCGCGGAATTAATCTCACTACTACTGCAGAAACAGAAAGGATGTCAATTTGAGAACCCTCAAGCAGAGCAGGAAAGTTTCCTACAAATAGGAATCGGCTTGGCCTTGACCTCGGCAGATGCGATAAACCTCGAGAGGAAGGCCCTGAAGAAACAGCTTGAGAAGGCTCAGGATAAGCAGGATAGGAAGAAAGAAGCAACCATAATCCACATTCTGGATCTGATTAGGACGTATACGAATGTACTACAACGAGGAGGCCGTGGTGAGAGGCCACCCTTATTTTCACACTATTCTTTTAGCAGACCCTCGTGGTCGGGAAGTACTGGCAGCTCAGTAGACGCCGACAGTGACAAAGCTCACTGCTGCGCCGATTGCAATTGCTCAGATGTCGAGACGGACGCAGACGTGCCACACAGTTCGAGCTCGTCCAAGCTTCTGGCCCCGGAGGAGTTTAGGTGCCCCATCTCTCTTCAGCTCATGTCCGATCCTGTAATTGTAGCTTCTGGCCAGACATATGAACGTGTGCACATTGAGAAGTGGTTCAAAGAAGGTCATGTGACCTGCCCGAAGACTCAGCAGAGACTGGAGCATCTTAACGTTACCCCGAATTATTGTGTGAAAGGGCTGATTGCCGGTTGGTGCGATGCCCACGGCGTCCCAGTGCCAGGACCCCCTTCTCCACCACCTTCTCCTATTATATCTCAACAATTGGAGCGCTCGGGTTCCGAGCAGGCATTGAAGGGGGATTATTTAGAAAGTCATTCGGAATGCAGTTCTGGCGATCTAGTACCACTGCAAGGGGCGAAACTAGTAAGCGCAGCGTCGAGTCGTGATCAGGGTTCGTCCCCTCAGCACCGCATGACCTCATCGGTGGACTTTCTCGAGAGGCGGGCGAGTTATAGATCTCTGAATAGCTCCTTAAATAGTTCCATGAACGGTCGGCCGGACGATAAAGAAGCGGAAATCATCGAAGCGATTAGTGAAGAAGTCACGGACGAGCTGGCCCAATTAGTTGAAAATCTCAAATCCAGATCATGGGACGTTCAGTGCAAAGCAGCGGAGCAGATCAGAGTGCATACGAGAAACAGTGCCGACGCCCGACTAGTGGTTGGCGATAGTGGAGCTATTCCTTCTTTGGTCGAATTGCTCCAATCTTCCATGCACCTGGACGATTTGAAGGCCCAAGAAACTTGCGCTCTGGCGTTGCTGAACGTGGCTGTCAACAACGACAGGTAAGCTAAGCTACGCTGAGCAGAGTAGCAAACAGCTGACTCGAATTCTGATCTTTCCGTCCGTCATGCGAATCTCTTCTCGAGCTCATTTACAAGATACGACTTTAAGAGAGACTTACGAGTTCCCAGCACGCTTCTTCGATGCATAAGAATCATAGATGCAGGACAATTACGGTTTCAAATTGCTTTCGAATTGATTTGGCGCTGTCTTCTGGTTGTGCAGAAATAAGGCGCTGGTAGTAAATGCAGGAGCAGTACCGCTTTTGATCAAGATCCTTAGAGTCGGAGAAACCCAAACGGTGAAGGAGTCGGCAGCTGCAGCGCTGCTGACGCTGTCATGTCTTAACGACAACAAAGCATGCATCGGATCGTTCGGAGCCATACCCCTCCTTGTACAGCTGCTGATATCGGGGTCGAGCCAGGGTCGGAAGGATGCTTTGACCACGTTGTACAATCTCACCATATTCATGGGGAACAGACACCGGGTAATTCGAGCTGGAGTGATCCCCATACTAATCCACTTTCTCAGTCTACGCAAAGTAGATCTCGTAGAGAAATGCAGTGCGCTGCTGTATAATATATCTTTTACGGAGGAGGGGAGAGTCGGCATCGCCCAAACGGAGGGGGCCATCTCGACCCTGGCAGAGATTCTCGAGTCCGGGTCCGCGCGAGAGAAGGAACATGTGGCAGCGACCATGTTGCTGCTTTGTACCAACAGCTCTCAGTTGAACGAGGCAGTGCTCAAGGAAGGCGTGATACCAGCCCTGGTTGCGATTTCGGTCGGTGGAAGCCCGAGGGCACGGGACAAGGCGCAGAAGCTGCTACATCATTTCCGGGAACAGAGGCAAACGGAAGCTCCATTCAAGTCCGTGCACTTCAATGTCTACACCCCCAACAACAACAACAGCGCCACAGATCGGTCGCATTCCGATGGAGACGAAGCAGACTCTCTGCGTGTCCACGACTCAGACGGCCGTGAAGACGTTCCGCTCGACAAGTTCAAGTCTGGGCGCACCCGAAAACTGACCAAGTCCCGCTCCTCCCAGTATATCAGATTCTCCTGCAGACCGCGGATGTGTTCTCTTCGTTGCTGATCGGAGGAGAGATCACACCTTCGAACAAGTTGATCCCCTACCAGTCCAGTCGGGTCCAGTCTAACCCCATCCATGCTTTAAAAGCAACTGTAAGAAAGCAAAGCCATCAACCATCGATCCATCTCTCATATCATCATGATCTATACAACAAAATCGTCATCGTGGTGGAGTACTACATCGCTCTGAATGTACAGTATGTGGAGGATTTTCGTCAGGCTGTCGAGCCGGTTTCATCCGTGTGATAGCAAGCAAGCAACCTTCTACGGCGAGAGAACTGGTTTTGTGTGTCGAAAATAAGTCCATCGTCATCGTATTTTTGGTAGTTACTAGGTGATGAAGCGATCGATCCAGCAGTGAATCAGATCGAGCAATGAGTCTTCATATGTGTACATTATTAAAAGGTCTGTAGAAATACTTTTTAAAAGTCCAGAAGGCTGGAGTTGTTCTGAACAATTGACATCTTCAGACAGATAGGCAGGGAGGGCAGGTGGGATTAGATAGACAAGCGTGTGACGGAGAAAGGCAGTGCTTCGAATTAGTTTAGAAAAAAAAGGTTACTCACTTACACAGACTACGTGCTTAGTTATGTTACCAGTTACCTGCCCCCACTACTACCCTCGATGCGCACCCCCTTGTTCTCCCCCGGGGTGTGTACTTTCCTCTATCTTCCTATCGTCCTTTCTCTCGCTCCCCGCTCCAGCTTCGTCACATTCTCTTTCACTGTGAATATCCGTACCATCAGTCATTCATTCAGTTCCATTCGTCACTGATCGATGATTGACCATCTCGCGACTCCTCATGCCTGCTCTGCTTTTGACTGACAGGTTTGTCCGCCTGAGATGGGCTTCATCTGGCTGATTCGGCCAGTGCCTGTGTATCCTATGCGTTTCAGTGATTGGAATTATGCTCATATACGTAATCGGGCTTGAGTAACTTGCATGTCGAGTGTTTATGTAAACACTGAAATCTCCCTTTACTTGTTACTGGATTGCGCAACCGTTGTCTGGACTATACATCATATACAGAGTCTGTGAAACTTGAACGGGGTTCGAGTTCTATAAATGTGCGGTAGACACATGTCAAGAACACTACATTAAATATAAACATCTCGTGAAGGCAAGAAATGTACCGATGAGAACATGAGCGCATAGAGTTTTAGGCATCTAATCTAGTTTCCAACAGTTTAACGTTCGTTGAACGTTCTCGTCGTGGTTACGTCGAAACTTCAAAGCTCAGATCGGAGGGTAGCCCCATTTGGGGCAAATGTAGTCCCGTTCTGCAGAGGGTTCGAGTTCCATGCACTGTTAACGATCCGGTCATCAAACTTCGGCTTTATATTCCCGTTGAATCTCTGAGTCACCTGGAACCGCAGTTGGTCCTTCTTGTAATGACACTTTCTAACCCTGGGATTCGCATCGCAGGTTAACTCCTCGCGTACGCGATATATACGAGGATAGCGAAGTTGTTAGTACTCTCGAATTTGGAGGGACTGCACAGTGCAGAGTTCCAAAGTATGACAGAATCTTAAGATTCTGTAAACTGCGTTCAACTGACACTGTTCCACCTGATTGAACCAAGAGTCACGTTCCCAGTTTTCTTCGCAGACAACGACCACGGGAGCGGGTGTGATGACGGTTGTCACGTATAATGTCCGCCCGTCATCTTGAAGTATTAGGGCTAGTAACAGCAGCTCCACCGCAGGTCTCTTAAGACCCCTTAACAAGTTAGGGGAGAACCACTCCACCGGTTATCTTATATTACTTCAAAATTAGATATATTTTAAAAGCTACTGCGTGTCTCTAACTTAAAAATTTAAATAAACTTTCCAGAATACACAATCGAACCGTTTGAGAAACGGTTTATATATTACGTAAATTCGTACAGATTCGAATCTTCGTGTGTCAAAGTAACTTTGTATATCTAAAAAGTTCATTTTAGGATCTTGACTTTTATGTAAAGATCCTTAATCCTTTTAAAAGTCAAGATACTTCCACCAATCCCCTAAAAAAAAGGTTTTATTTAATAGAAGATAAAAATAAAAATAGAGATAAAATGATCTTATCGCTCTAGGAGTGAAGATACTCTAAGAAGCTCTCCCATTGCGCTTTTTATCTCATTAAGACATGTTGATACCAGGTTCCCATTGCTTTGGTTTTAAAGTGTTTTAGGTTCAACGGTCAATAATCTGTTTTCCAAGGTTTTGGAACAAGGGTACCCCATTTCATATCATTATGAGTTTTATACAGTGATGACACGTGTAACTATAATATCCAAGAAATGGATATATTCTGACATATCACTTCATATTCAAAAATTAAACATTGTGAATAAAATTGAAACAATAAAAACATATGCAATCATTACATATTAATAAATTTATTAACTTTTAGTGAAGATTAACCCCGGTGGTCGGTAATGTAATAACAGGTACAATGGAGAGAGGTCCTAAGCGATGCAACCTGGTAACTGCAAAACTATGAGTGCAACAAGACGGAAAGATCTTCACTTTATCTACACTGTTTATTGTATTTAGTGTGTATATTTAATTAGTGTGAGTGCGAAATTAGTGTGAATAGCATTAATTCAGGTGTAGTCCACCCTCTAAGATGGAACCAGTGTTTATGATCATTTCAGTCCAACTATGATCGATAGATGATGAGTTCTCCACACTTAACTAAATAAGTTTTGAATTCATTCCGTAAATTAATTTTGGTTGTAAACGTTTTGGACTAAACTCTTCTCATCCATTTGCCAAATGGATGAGAAGAGTCTAGTTTAGTATAGTTGAGATGCGATCTCAGACATGAGTGTCAAAAAACTTGCGGGAGAGTAAT
Source organism: Asterella californica (assembly GCA_036924285.1). Classification (NCBI taxonomy): domain Eukaryota; kingdom Viridiplantae; phylum Streptophyta; class Marchantiopsida; order Marchantiales; family Aytoniaceae; genus Asterella; species Asterella californica. Next base: position 45,579,017 of record JAYKYS010000001.1, read on the forward strand.
CGCTGAACTCCAAGCTCACGATATCTGAACTTTTTCACAAGTGCTTTGAAGTGAAGTTAAATGTGGACTGGATGGAAATACCTGAGAAGTATCTTACTTATCAACGTGTCACATACTCATCACTAAGAGAATAAAGACCACTGTAAAAAGTATATCTAGATGGTGTAGATGCGGGGCTGGTTGCATGTTTCTGACATTTTCTTTTCTTTACACATTCTGTTAGATAAGATCGGTTGTGTTTAAATTATCGACGTAAAATGAAATGTACGAGTAGTGCAGGGCGACCCTTAGTTCATTGAGTGAGTTTGTAAAGGTTCTGAGTTAAAATATTGCTTAATATATTTTTAACATTCTGCACTTAATTTTCAGTTTTATCTTGAATAGTGTTAATCTCTGGTGGGGCAATCCTAAACCAAAAAGTTTGATTGATTTGATGACATAAATCTGAAACTCGAGAATCAACTCATCATAGAAAATAAAAAGAACATCCTGAATGAAATCTGAGTGACTGATTATCAGCCGCTTCTTCTTTAAGAAGGTGTCGATAAATTTTTTTAGACCTCCGAATCTTTTAACTCACCCAACTGTAACCAATCATGTAACTTTGACAAAATCTACACAAACTGATATCCAGGTATTAGTTTAGTCTAATTAGTTATAGTTCCATTTGAGTATCATCTCATATGTCTTAGATATGACACTTGACATCTCTCTGTTAAGGTTTTTACAAAGTAACTGATGATAGTACTATCTTGTCATATTTCGAGCGTAATTCGTCCAAAGTCAAATTGAGATGTTATAAAATTTAAATGAGAACAGAGTATCTTTACAGCTCTGAAATATTTAAACTGAATTCACTTGGATGAGATTCATTGAATATCGTCCTCAAAACCAACTACCTTTCATATTGTTATATAATGCCATATTAGAACATTAAGAAACAGGTCCCATACATCACTCATAACATTAACCAACATCATTCTAATAAATATTATAAAATGTATTTTTTAAATAAAATTCACTAACATTAGCGAACGTGTGATAAAATAAGCAGTTTAATTTTCAAATTTCATATTACTGTCAAACTTCATTCTAATCACACTCGATAGAGTTATCGTTTACAAAGGAAAATAAAAGAGATGCGATTGTGACAAAATAACCTTCAATGTTTTACAAGAAAACGTATTCTTATGCGAATATTCTTTTTTGTTTTGCTTTCGTTCTTGAGAGATGGTTACATGTTGTTCATGAAACACTAGAAAATCTTAACTCTATTTTTTACATTTTTCCATTCAATAATATCACTATAAATTTACAATCAAAAACATCACAGTCACGAGATAGTCACAAGATACAAGGTCACCAAGTGTGTGATTAAAATGAGGTTTGACTGTATCTTGATTGTCGAGAGAAAGAAAGACACATTGAAATAAAATTGGCAAGTAGAAGAAAAATAATATTTTGATAACGTTTGCTAGTAGCTTTACGACTATCAAAAGAGAAGGTATGGTGACATCATCATATAGTAATCAAAGTTCGATTACTATATGTAACAAAATTTGCAACTAGAAGAAAATAAAATATTGAATAAAGTTGACAAGTAGCTTGACAAATATCACGAGAACTAGTATAATGACATCATCATATAGTAATCAAAGTTCGATTACTATAATGAATCAAAATTTCTAGAGGATGTTTTTTTTTACAGTTGATAGTATAAATGCAATCTCATGTATGTCGTCTCTCATAGTTAGTACAAACGACCATTCTCTCTGTATATGTGCTCTTAGTAGGATTGTTGCGAGTGTTGAACTGTTACACTTAAATGCAAGTGAACTACATCGACTGGTGTGTATGCTTGCGGATTTCAATCTGATCACGAGATAATATCTTACTTCTTATCTCTCGCATGAAGTTACCACGTTATCAGAAGTAGAATACCCACAAGTACATCCATGTTTTCATTTGAAGAACACATGGATGTATTGGTGGGTATCAACGCAACATGAGCATTATCTTTCCACTAGTCCACTATCTCCTGAACGTTTTTATAAGCAGCATGAATTTCATGGAGCTCCTTAAGTTGATACCTAAGCTTTTTGTGTGCATCATGTTTTTCAAGGTGTGCCCCACTCTTCGTATGCCGCTCTAGCGATTGAGCCCAGTGAAAAACGTACGTCCTCTCCTTCTCTAGACACACCAACACATTTAAAAACACTTATCTCACTACTTTGCAAGCTACTTCATTGTTGTCAACCGCTCTTTATATTCAAGTCCACTATTCTCTTCTCGGCTAGCACTTTGTTCACTAGTAGTCAAGATCCCACTTGTTTCTGGTGTCTTGAGACCTTAACTCGTAGGTCTAGACTGTACAAGGCGCTCTAACATTGTGATCATAGACATAACTCGCAATCGTGATCCGTCCATCAGACGTTCCAAACATAATGTTAGACAACATCCAAGCACCATCTAGATCTCCATCATATAGCTGCTTCTTCATCAAGTCTAGTCCTGAATTCATACCAGTCAAGGACATTTTGAAGACATAGCATCTGTTTCTCTTGAGGTTTGACCAACAAACAGACTATGTTGAACGAGGGAGAACTTGATATCTTGTTGCATCTTAAGAATTTTCCTCGATATGATCCTAAGTTTTTCCTGCCGTCTAATTATTTTTAGAACATTGATGAAGGCTCCGGATTTGTGACAAGAGCAAGCGAGAAAGTCTCACTTTTGATTGTCCATCATCTCCTCAGCGGACATTCCATCAAATATCGTCTTGTTGATAGTGTTAGCCTTTGGATTCTTCAGATACTCAAAAGCGATCGCGTCATGTGTGACTTGCACTCCTGTTCTAGAAAGAACATACCTTGATTCATGAAAATGTGTGATGACATGAATGACTAATCTGATGATACGATAGCTTTCATCTATAAGTAGCTTGTGTGAAGGAACAACAAAGTACATTTCGGCATGGTAAGCTTTTATGCATCTTGGTCAGCATTGGCTATGCGCACAAACATGAAGTACTCAGGAATAAGCACACCCACATTATACGGCCGATTCACATGTCCTCTCTTTTTCTATATGTAGCGAGAAAGCATAGAGGAGAACAAAGAAGTCAACCTCCAATTTCTTTACTTGAAGATGTTTATTTTCATTTGAGAAGTAGTTCTCCTCTACTTGACTCTGGTTTTAGTGCATCATGACGACCATGGGAGTCAAGTACAAAGAAATCGACCTCCAATTTCTTTGACGTTCAAGTGACTCTCTCTCTTTCTCTTTTTGTTTGCAGCAAAAAAACATATAGGAGAACAAAGAAATCGACCTTCGATTTATTACTTGGAAGATGATTTCTACTCACTTGAGAAGTAGATCTCCTCTAGTGGATTCTGGTTGTAGCGCATCGTGAAGACTAGTGGACTCCTCATACATAGAAATCGGACTCGATTTCTTCAACGGTCGACTCAGATCTTATGTTTTTTGTGCAATCGATGAGCGTATAAGAGAACAAAAAATTGATCTTTGATTTCTTCAACTGCAGAGTGACTTCTTATGTTTTTTGGTTTGCATAGATGAAGCCGGACCGAGAGCATAGAAATTGGACTTCGATTTCTTTACTTAGAAGATGATTTTTACTCAGTTGAGAAGTAGTTATACTCTTGTTTTTTATTTATCTGGCACCCAGATATCCGCAGAAAACTCTTGAAAACTGCGTTTTCAAGAGTTTTCTGCGGATGTAGTGGTTTTGGTTTTACTGCATCATGGCGACCAGTAGAGTCTCCATACATAGAAATCAGACTTCAATTTCTTCAACTATCGAGTGACCTCCTATATTTTCTTGTATGCAGAGAAGAAGCAGGATCGAGAGTATAGAAACTGGACTTCGATTTCTTTACCTGAAAGATGATTTTTACTCATTTGAAAAATAATCATCCTTGAGTGGATTCTAGATGCAGTGCATCATGACGACCAATGGAGTCTCCGTACATAGAAATTGAACTTTGATTTCTTCAACTACCGAGTGACCTCTTATATTTTCTTGTATGCATAGAAGAAGCGAGATAGAGAGTGTAGAAATCGGACTTCAATTTTTTTACCTAGAAGATGATTTTTATTCATTTGGGAAGTAGTTCTCCTCGAGTAGATTCTGATTGCAATGCATTGTGGCGACTAGTGGAGTCCTGGTACATAAAAATCAAACTTCGATTTCTTCAACTCTACAGTGACCTCTTATGTTTTTTTGTATGTATAGAAGAACCGGGATCGAGAGCATAGAAATCAAACTTTGATTTCTTCAATAGTCGAGTGAGACTATATGTTTTCTACTTTGCAACGGAAAAGCGTATAATAAGATAAAGAAATTATCCTTCGGTTTCTTTGCTTGGATGACGATTTTACTCATTGGAGAAATAGTCTCTAACGACTAGAATCTGATTACAATGCATTGTGACGACGATTGGAGTTTTGAACATAGTAATTGAACTTTGATTTCATCAATGAGAAGAATGTTTTTTTTGAGGCTTTACCTAGATGATGATGTTTACTCATTAGAGAAATAGTTCTCTATGACTCAACTCTAGTTACAGTGCATCGTGATGATGATTGGAGTCCATGAACATAGAAATTGGACTTCAATTACTTTATATGGATAACAATTTTTTACTCATTTGAGAAATAGTTCTTGACGACTAAAGTCTAGTTACAGTGCATTGTGACGAAGACTGGAATTTTTGAACATAATAGTCAGACTCTGATTCCTTTACCTAGATGACGATGTTTACTGACTTGAGAAATAGTTCTTGATGACTCGAGTCTGATTATAGTGCATCAAGACGACGACTGGGATTCTCGAACATAGTAATCGGACCTCGATTTCTTTACTTGGATGATAATTTTACTCATTCAAGAAATAGTTCTTGACGATTCAGGTTTAGATTTCTTTACCTGGATAACGATTTTACTCATTTTGAGAAATAGTTCTCGACGACTCAACTCTAGTTATAGTGCATCGTGATGACGACTAGAATCCTTGAACATAGAAATCGGACTTCGGTTACTTTACTTGGATGACGCTTTTTACTCATTTGAGTAATAGTTCTCAGCGATTGGAGTCTCATTATCTTGCATCTTGACGACGATTGGAGTTTCTAAACATATTCAGACTTCGATTTCTTTACCTAGATGATGATGTTTACTCACTTGAGAAATAGTTCTCGACGACTCGAGTCTAATTATAGTGCATCAAGATGATGATTGGAGTTCTAGAACATAGTAATCAGACTTTGATTTCTTTACTTGGATGCCAATTTTTACTCATTTGAGAAATAGTTCTCGATGATTCGAGTTTTGGATATAGTGCATTGTGACAACGACTTGAGTCCCCGTACATAGAAATCAGACTTAGGACTTTACTTGGAGGATGATTTTTACTCACTTGATAAATAGTTCTTGAGGCTTGAGTCTTATTATAGTGTTTTAAGATGATGATTGGAGTTCCCAAACATAGTAATCAGACTTTGATTTTCTTCAGTGGTCGCTTGAGACCTTAGGTTTATTTTTTTAACGAAAAAACATATAAGAAAATAAAGAAATCAACCTTCAATTTCTTTACATGAATGACGATTTTCACTCATTTGAGGAATAGTTCTTGATAACTCGAGTCTGGTTATAGTGCATCGTGACGATGAATGGAGTCCCAGAACATAGAAATCGGACTTTGATTTCTTCAACGGTCGATGAAAAGAGGAGAACAAAGAACGGTTTTCTTCGCCTACATGACAGTTTTTACTCTTTGAGAAATACCTTTCGGCATGAGTCAAATCTGGTTGTAGTGCATTGTGGTGGTCACTGGAGTCTTCGTACATAGAAATCAACCTTCGATTCTCTGAAGTTCAAGTGACGTTCTCTTTTTTTATATGCAGAGAGACCGTTTTGAGGAAAACAAAAAAGTTGATCTTAGATTTCTCTTCTGATAGGATGATTTATACTCATTTGAGAAATAGTTTTTCGACGAGTAGAGTATAGTTGCAATGTATCGTGACAACCATTGGAATTCTGATACATAGAAAATTGACCTTTGATTTCTTCATCGATTGAGTGATCTCAACTCGTTTTTTATATGTATAGAAAAAACATAGAATAGAACAAAGAAATTGATCTTCAATTTCTCTACTCGAAATAAGATTTTTAGTCTTGTGAGAAATAGTTCTCTGTGAGTAGAGTATGATTATAGTGCATCATGACGACTTTGGAGTCTCATAACATAGAAAGCAACCTTCGGTTTCTTCAATGATCGAGTGATCTCATCAGAATTTTATTACGGAGAGAAATAGTGTGGAGGAAGACAAAGAAGTTGATATTCAATTTTTTACTTGGGAGAATATTTTACTTGATTAGAGAACTGAATGTGGACGAGAAGAGTCTATTTTGCTTCATAAAAATCAGGCCAACTCATCTTTTTTCATGATCTCAAATAGTTTATGAAGCAAATCATCGACCTTGAATTTGTTAATAATTGTCGGATACCAAACTGAGAGTGACTACTCCTCAATATTTGAAACCAATAGTATATATTAACGTTTATGATCATTTATTGATCCGTTGAGACGTTCAACTCGACTGATGAAATATTCGCTCGTCATGGATTGTACTAGGAATAGTAGATCCATGACTTAATCATAATCGAGGGCATGTATATCATGCACTTCTAGAGTTGAGTTTCTCTATTTCATACTTCCTGCTCGCTACAAGGTCGTCTTAGTTATTCATTCATCAAAACTTGTCGCGATCCTCAATCTCAAGGTCGGGCACAAACGCGAACAATAGAATCCTAGTGGACTTGCGTTAGGTTGTGAACGCTGCGAGTAGGACTCAACGGCTTGGTCGAGAAGTCAGGATCAGATGAACCCTAAGTGGTTCTCAGAACCAAGGTTGGAACATTGGGTTATGACATAAGGGTCTACCTCCAAGACGACCCCAGACGAACGTTGACCTAAGGAGGCAAGTATGAAAATGGACCGGAACATAGATCTGAGACGTGGGTTTGAGACGTAGGTCCGGTGCAGACGGATCGTGGTTCAGACGTTGGTCCGAACCACAGAGTTCGAGGTTGAGTCAGGACCACAAGTTTTCAGAAAACTATTAAGTGTTGGAGCTCCAACAACATTTTAGGTCGTGGACATAGCTCCATGTAAGATCCCGAGGTGATTAAGGTATCATTGGAAAGGTCTTAGCGAGAGCTTTCCAGTGACATGCAGAACTCCTCGGATTGATCTCGGAGATGAGAATTATGATCGATCTCGTGATCAGGTTGTGATATAATTTTCAAAGACCAAAGAGGAGGGTGCGGCCGCCGATCCTCAGAAGTATATATGAGGAGGGCTCGATGCTCGAATGGTCAGGAAGAGTCACCCGATTCCAAGGTTCGGTCGACGGACTCTAGGGGTATGAGGTGATGGTTGGGTCGGTTCCAAGACACGTTCCGGTCCAGACTTTGACATTTGGTCTTAAGACCGATCTAAGGAGTGGAGCAAGACTAAGGAACAAGACGATGGGTTAGATCACTCTTCGGGAGCCTAGACCCAGACAGACATCACGGACGGTTGGACCGCTAGGTGTGCTAGAGGCACCACTTAGGACACTAGACTTTATAGGAAGTCCGTCCCAAGTCATCTTATGACTTGCTCATGTTTTGGGACCGACCTAGGCGGGTCTAGGTCGGGACTTAGGGAATGCTGAGCTTGATGATTAGGGAGACGGTCCGGCTCTGGTCCGACTCCGGTCCAGATCAAACAGAGTTAAGGTTGTAGAAAGATCAAACTTCGAGGACACTCCAAGAAGAGAGAGCGAGTAGACAAAGAAAATAAAATAAAAATAATATGAGAGGCTTCTCCATGTATATATAGTGGGAGGGGGGAGTACAAAGAAAATCCTAATGGTGGGTTAGTCCTATAGGTTAGCGGACGCATAGTACTTCAGCAGGATAGACTTGAAGTCAAGATATTACCAGATCTGGATAGCTGACTCAAATGTCGAGAAGACCGCTTGTCGAACCAGATACGGATCGTTTGAAATCATGGTGATGCCATTTGGACTCTGCAACGTCTCTTCGACGTTCACTACATTGATGAACACTCCGCTGCAAAATTCTTACACAAAACCAAACTCGTAAGGTACGGAGTTTCAAAGAATGAAATCAAACTTTGATTTCGTTCATGTAAGCACATCAGTTTTGTTCAAGTAAGCACATCACATCGGCAGATCAAACTGATTTTCTCTATTGAAAGTGGTGTTCGAGATGCTGAAGTATTCCTCCAATGCAATAGTTCTAACCATCCGAACTGGTTGATTGTTACACATGACTTGATGTTCCACACACGGTTTTCTCTTTAGTGCGGTCTTTCTCAACAGACGAGGACACCGACGACTAAACATGACGACATGACGGAGGACCAAACATTCCTTACACATGGGTCTTCTTTTCTTGTTGATTCTCTAAATGATGCACCAGAGGTAAAATTGTACACAACCGCAACTCGTATGTTTGACATACTTCTACATGAAAAGAAACAATTCTTGCACATGAAATTCTAGGACATTGTTGCAAAGTGACAACATATACACTATGTAGGCCTATGTCTCTTAGTCTCAGAATAGAATGATCGTTAGCAACAGAAAGATCTCGATTTATATGAGCGTTGCCTATTTGAGCTCGCAAGGTGGCTACTACTGACCGTTGAGATCTTACCGTTGATGATTGACCGTTTGTTCAGTATTCAAGAAATACACTTCCATTATCTTATCGAATGACATTTTCAACTCCGAGTAATTGGAGTTGCGGTACTCAGTATCTACTCACAGTACTCTTTAAGAGTAAACCTTTTTCTTCAAGATTTTTTTCATGTGGTATTATAGAAATTCTAAAATATTACAATGATTCGTATTCTCAGTTGACATAATAGAAATCGAGTTTCAATTTCTATTGGTTTAGTCTGTAATTTCATTTCACTTTCGTGATATAATTATTTTTCCACATATAAAATGATGCGCAAATTGTTGATATCCAAAGGATTTTCTCTTGATATCAGTAGAAATTTCAACTGATATCAGGAGATTTTCTCCTAATTACTGATGTTGTTTCCACTTCCATCACTGACACGGTCTCAACAATTCAATCAAGGGAAAAAACTCTCAATCATCAAAAGTGATCTTCACATTCTAATTTTGAATTGAAACTAAAAATTATTTTTTTATCATTGACATGGTCTAGATATTTCAATAAAAACTAAAGAACTGTCAATCATCGAGAGCGATCTCTACATTCAAATTGACATAAATTTACAATTTCTTGATCATCGACACCGTCTCGACATTGCAGTAGAAAACGTAAAGAAATTCCAATCAGAGAGATAATCTGAGTATTCTTCACATTCCATTTAAAATAGAAAAAGAAAAAATTTCTTTCGAGGTATCGAGACCGATATAGACATCATATTTCACATAATTTAAATATAAATGATTAATTTAAAAGTGTTTACTTTTACTTTCGGTAAGTTCATAGAAAGATTTTTTTCTTCATATGAATAAAGACTCTCACATGCGATATCACAACTCTCACTTCTAATTGATATACAAGGGTTTCATCTCAACACTTAGTTTCATTTTCTAGACGAACATATAAATTTAAAATTTTTAGATTTGTGGATTACAATGTTTTATGTCTCATTTCACTTACTAAAATAAAGATTAATGTTTATATAAATGACACTTTCTCTAATCTCTTTTTATGATAAATTTACGATTATTATCACATGACATCCATCTCGATCATTTCCATCGATCTTCATATTTGATTTCAGTTTACTATTCGTTGTTTATAAAACCAAAATATTCAAAAATAAATTGTCCATTATATCCTAGTAAATTTTAAAAAATCATTCCTATATACGACAAAAAGGAAACAATATGATTATCCTCATAATAGATTCTAACAGCCTTAGAATGAACACCTCGATGATTTTCAGATATGATGATTTGATGTAATAACTGATTAAAGACTTTGATTTTCAAAGTGAAAATTCAACTAAGTTCTTATTAATAATAAAAGTGAATAGTTAGATGTCTAAGAGTAAATTCTCACCAAATATTTTCAGTATGCTCATCCAGAGTTCTACAAGTCACAGATTGAATGACTGACCTCTGAGATCAACGACGGAATGCTACTGTAGTGAAGCTCACCAACGGCTTAGGCTGCTTGACTGCTAATGGAGTTAACTGTACAATTCAATCCCAAATACCTTTCATACGCTTATTATTTTGTCACACAGTTGATCGAACGAAACAGCATCCCAAGCCCTTCTGAATAATAATATGCATGCAACTTCCGTTTCTCTACGTAGAGAAAAAAAAGTACAAGAGAAGTGATGTTTTCCTCCTGGAAAGACTGTCAGTATCTTTGTGCAATTGACTATATTCAGGGTGAAAATTATCTCCGTCTCTACTTGTAATTGATTGCTGCTTCCGCCGCTGTTCTGACCAACGGGCTTGTGTAGGTCCACGCGAGCGGTCTGAACACTTATACTCAAGAAGTACGAGGACAGGATATTTCCACATCTCCATGCTTGCTTCTTTCCTTGAGAGGGTGCGGGAACGCTCGCGGCCGTAATCTGCTTCTTTTCTCAGGAACTTGCCTCTGGAGGTTATCTGATCATGAAGATATCAGTTGGTTGAAACAACCACGAATTTATAGCACGGCAATACGAAGCGGTCGGGAGCATTCTGTAATCGCGATCTGGCACAGTAGTTAGTATGTACGAACCTTCGTACATGCCTTGGCTTCCATGAACTTCAACTTCATCGATCAATCCAGTTGCGGCGATCAGATGATTTTGAACCTACCGTTTCGAGCGGTAGGTTCAAAATCACGGATTGGGTTCTCGGGTAGCTTCAACTGATCTTCAGAGCGAACCTTTCATGGTGGGTCATGACCGAGTACTCGCCAAGGCATGCGTACTGTACAGCAGACCAGTGGCTCAGCAGCCCACAAGAACCTATTCCTTGTTTTCCCCCAAGGCCTTGCGCACTCGGCTTACCTTTTCGGAGGCCTTAAAATTCCTAGCTATACCACCGTAGCATTACGCACGATGCAGTCGGAAACCTCGGTTTTACAGTTAGCTTTGCCGATCAACCTTCATCATGAGAACCTTTCGCGCTCCTTCTGCACAAAGCAGTAACTGACCTAATAACCAGGCAGGCATAGCTGGGACCCCATGCAAATATGGAGACGAAGAATTCCTTATGGCAGCTATCAATTGAACATATATTCACCACCTTCCGAATTACAGGTTCACATGAAAACTGCGTAGGAATGTCGTATACCATCCACTTAATAAATCAACAACATGACATGATGTCTGTATGAAGGGCGGCTCGCTCCTCCCTTCGTGCTAAAACCGCACCTGTCCAAGGTCATAACCTACCCTTCCACTCTTGTTTGACCGTCACTTCCACCATGAAAGAATGAGACAAGTTGATTTCCTGTAAAGAGGCGTCACATGCACAGGAAAATATGGTCTCGCAATCTGATTAACAGCTCCAATTCCTGAATATAAAGTACAACTAGTTCCAAGAAGTGGTGGTGGAGCTATACCACCATAATGAGAATTGACTCTTCGGGTTGTTGTTTAAGGATCTTCCGTATCGACTGACCAGCTAGATTCTGCACTAATGAGGTATCCTTACAATGTGACGAAAATCCTTCGACCGCGGAATGAGAACCTTGAGTAAATGAATGATTCTAACAAACTCTACAACTGGACTTTGTCCACACTGTGCATGCGAGGACGAAGTGACACTGAAGCCCAGACTCCTCATCTCCTAACACTACCAAGCTGACCTTTTTAGCTCCAGGCTTCCGATTGAAGGCCTGCGATGCACTCTAAACAGATCTGCAACCTTTTGACAGACCATGCAGCGAGAACCAGATTGTAACCTTACCAATGGATTGACTAAGACTTAAGGACTTGAGGTACTGCATATGAAGTCACCAGTCACTGAACCCTGAAGAGATAAAAGAAGCTTTCTCTGCGTGCTGCTGGCCATCGATACATTCCATGCTCGTTTTGCGGAGGTTCTTTCTTGGCTATATGACATTCGCTAATGGGGAGGGTTTTATGCTGAAAAATGTCAAGGTGGATAGAACAATACAACTAAACGCCACGTAAACTCGTAACCACCAATATTTGAACAGTGCAAACCTCAACACCAACAGGCTGGAGATGGTGAAAACTACTAGTCTGACAAAAAATCCTGCTGTGCTCAACTCTCCTTGGTCAATCACATCCGGGAACGACCCTTCCTTGTAAAAGTCTGCCAATAGTCGATCTTTCTTGTAGAACGCATCATAGAGCCAGGATGAAGCTTCCTCTTCTGACGTTGGAATCTCCGAGATAGGAATACGACGTACATGAATATGCACTTCAGCAGGATCAATCCCAAAGAGGTTGTCGATGAAAAGTGGGCAGCGGTATTTGTAAGCCATAGTTAGGTCGTACACTGCAACCAAAACACAAAACTACCGACTTAGTTCAGCGATTTGTTGTCATAAGAGTTCAACTGACTTTAGAAGGTGGAGGCCGAACTTGCTGGGTCGAGGTCACCTCCACAAATCAAGACTAAATAGGTAGTATGATAACAACACCTGGGTTCCACAGAGCGTTCTAAATGGAGCATTGGAAGAGGAGCAAAAGAAAGACGGTCTTCTTGAGTCTAAAAAGCAAGAAGGAAGGAAAAGAGTTGCTCAAGGCAAGTTCACAGGCCATATTCCTAGCTAAGTCATCTCTACCGTTTCCACTGCCATGATCATCCCATCTCATGAATGAAGCCAAGGTTCACAATCCCCTCCGTGCTCTACCCACCTTTCAGACTAAAAAATAATAAGAGACATCCCTTCATAGAATTCAAGGAGCAGAATTTAAGTAGGAATCAACTTCCAGCTAATGCGGGTGCAGTCTACTTAAAACTTTGTGGTCGAAGCAACGAATCGACTTATGTCAACTTTCTTATACTATCAACTTTCCTGAACCCCCACAAAATGTAATTATCTTACTCATTGAGTTATTCATGACTGCAGCAGTTAAAGAAGCTTGGCAAATCTCTTCTTCTACACACAAACGTTACACTTAAGTGTGCAAGGTTCTACTCTACCTGCACTCACGGACTCGGTGAGGAGGGGCAAGCATGCCGTGAACCCTTTCGTTCGTGGAAGAAGTACGTGATGCAGATCTCCAGGAAGACCAAGCTCCTTGGCGTAAACGTTTCCTCTCGCTAACTTCTCTTCTCTGCACAGGTTCCACAAGACCATGTCACCGTGTATACAGTCTGACGCATGACAAATGTTTCTTCAAAGCTCTTCTCACCGAGGAAACGCCGAAAGGCTACTCAACCTCTCGTCCAACTCGATGGAGAAGTGTATTCAAACAGACAATAAGCAAACTTCCGCTTCATCTCGCAATGATCACTGTAACGACAAAATGCTAGGGCCCAAGGGCGGAGGGAAGAAATATACTGGCATACTCTGGACGGAAACTCGCCTGAACCGAGATTGAACAAATTCTACCATCACAAGGGGACGAAGAAGTAAGGAGGAGAGTAATTACGTGAAATCTGTGCCCTCGGGAAAAAGCACAAACCAAAATGGATCTTCAGGATCTCCGAAACTCCTGAGGTAGGACTCAATAACAGGAGCATCCAACTCCCATTTCCTGTCGAGAGGGAGGAACTCCAACACATGGAAAGCCCAGCCAAATAATGGTACGTTTCGCACACTGCTCTTAAGCGCGTACTTCGTAAACCCAATTTGTTTCTTCCTGAGCGCTAAATTCCATATGTACATCCAGTCAACTTCCGTCCGATGGTTGCACATCACCATCGCTCGCTCTGCCACCGGAACGTTGGCCCCAGAAAATACCACCTTGGTGCCGTTGATCTTCTCAAATAAATAGGGCCACAAAGCGAGCCAGTGCCCGAATATAAATCCAATGCACTTCCTGCTCATGTGCACACTGTGGAGTCGCACAGCGATGAATGTAATCGGACCCAGAATGATCAAAGTCACAAATGCCGTCGACAGTAGAATCATGAGACATACGAAACCCCGAATCACCCTATACAACGTCAGAGGCTTGTGGGACCGCGTGCCCTGCTACCACAAGTGCCACCCGCCAGGCCTTTCAGTCAGTAGTGCAGATGAGACATCACAATCCACAACTTAATGTCCCACCAGTCTACGTCTTTTCCTGCTACACATGTAGATCACCAATATCCGATTCATTTACCACTGAGTGCAGACTACATGAGACGCTCTCCCATGGGGAGTTCGGGATCAGAAAATCAAATGGGCCCTTCAAAGTGAGCTAAACAGACTGCAAACAACGAACGCGAACTAACCTAGACTCTCCTATTTATTTTTCTATATGTGCGGCAAGCACGCGCCAAGTTACCGACACTTGAACCCCGCCCAAGTTCAAACTTCCAAACTAATGGAGAGGGCAGAAATGTGTTGTAAACGCAATTGCTCATGACTCCTTTCAGGACGAGGCACCTACTTTTGACTGATCACTGACTTTTCTCGCAATCTCCGGAGTGTTCTTTGCGACTTTAACGCTTGGCTGCAGAAACCGGCGAATTATGAGACAGCCCCAAAAGCAAACAATTAGAAACCATTTGCAGCTGAACAGCGGGAGCACCGGCTCTCTCTGTAACGGAGAGACATAATAAGCGATATAATCTAGCGAATCCGGCAGTCTGAACGCTTGAAGACAGAACAGTGCGCAAAAGTTGTCGGCATCTCGGGCGGGAGGAGGCAGAGGAATGCATACCACTCCATCTCTGGCCGCCCCGTTCAAGAACGTGGCCGCTCCATTCATATGAGGCGTCGCCTCATCCATAGCGAGCAGCCCCCGAATCCAGAACGATTAGAAAGCGCCAAGACCACTGGACAATGAATACGCGGAGGGAGGGAGGGAGCTGAGAAAGAATTCAGAGCTTCAATCCAAGGCCACAACCTTCGCCTTACTCACGCAGCTCCTTCTCGTCCGAAATGACGATATGTCCAGATCTCGTGGGTGTCTCGGATCAAAGGCCCCGGTGTCCGCCCTGTGAGACAATCGCGTCCGCTGATCACCATGTCGAATTTCCCTCGCACGCATCCCACATACTTCTGTTCTGTTCCGTCGAGATTGATGAACGAACGACCCTCAGACCAACAACAACTGTATCGACGACCCAAGCAACCCAGACGCTGGAAATTATGAATTCCAACAGAACTTCTGGACCACCACCTTCATTCAGTCGTTCAGAGTCTGACACACACACACACCCCCTCTATCTCTGCACAGCAATACCACTAGCCCAGAAGCCTTGCTTCTTTTCCCCTTTCACCTCTGTTCTCTACCCTGTTTTGGACTGAATGGAAAGGACTACGGAGCTCCCCGTGCCCGTGCACCTCTGTAGGCTGTGGACTTGAGAGAATTACTATCTCTGTGTGCCTGCCACCTGCTTCTCGCACACACACACACACACACTCTCTCTCTCTCTCTCTCTCTCTCTCTCTTTTCCTCTACCCCTCGGCCTGTCGTCGAGCAGCATCCAAGGTAAATATCCGAATATGATCCGAATTAACTTGAGCTGAAATCTTGGGGCGGTCGCTCTAGAAAGGGGACGAGACAGAGACGATGAGATGTGGAGTGGAGCCCAAGATCTGGATCCTGTGAGTCGAATCAGGGGAAGGGAAAAAATTGTGGACGGCGGGGCTCGCACAGAGCGAGAGAGAGAGAGAGAGAGGAGTACGCCCACTTCGCCTTTCTTTGACAGGGCCTGCTGGCCTGCCCGCCAGTGGAAGCTAGGCAACGGGACAAGCAGGCAACAGACAAAAAGAGATGGGCAGGACCGGACGCCTCAAGGTGCGGACTCAGAAGGAAGGAAGGGAGAGGGGTCCGGTAAGACCTAAAGACTCTTGCTTCGCCTCTACTGGTGTTGTGCTGTGCAGGTGCTGCTGGCTAAAACCAGTTGCGCCCGCATCGGCCAGATTTTCTCGATTCTTTCTTGCTTCAACCTTCGGCTTCCACCACCACCACCACCTCCTCCTCCTTCGCCCTTCTTCTTCTTCCTCTCCTCCTTCCTCTTCCTCCTCCTCCTCTTCCGATCATCCTGCGCCTGCTGTCTCCTGCACCTGTGCAATTCAAGCGCTGCTGCTTCATAACAAGTCGTCCGTCCCTGAATGGATATATAACATCACCAGCACCAGCACCACTTGGATGTGGGCACTTCTTCTACCTCTTCTTGTGCTTGGTATATATCCGGTCAAACAACTAGAATCAGGACCAAGGTGCAGGCCTGACTCCTAAGAGCTTTGCGCTCTTTCTCTCCGTGTCCTCACGATGGATGGATTGTGAACGGTCGGTGGGACGGGGGGGGAGAAAAATCGCTCTATCTCAAGAACCTTGGCTGCATGAACAGGCACGTCCAACACCACGCACCGTCAACCATGTGCCTCTTGGGAATAATGTATTGTGAACTGCGGAAGTGTAGCATGGATGCACACACGGAGGACGACGGGGGCAGACTCCGGCAGACAGATGTTCTCCTCACTGACTGACTTGCGTCCTTCCTTTTGCCTTATTCCAGTCCCTTCTTTCTTCATTCTGGAGCCCACGGGAAGGACCAGAATAGTAACAGTATGGTGGTCACGGCCTTCTCCCCGCTAGCGCACTACGACGTAGATGAGGTGTAGAAGGAAAACTCCGCCTCCGTTCGTGCTACTGCGAGGGGACTGTCTCTTGTGGACCGTTAATCAGTTTATATATCCATCCATCCACCCATCAGCGAGACAAAATACCATAGCAGACAAGCGGAAACCTCACAGTGGGATACAAGGCGAGGAACACCAAACCAACTGCAAACCAATTGCAGAGAGAACAAACCTTCCCAATGTTAGTTAATTTCAGTAAATTATACAAACCTCTTCAAGTAAACAGACCAGAGTCTCCATGAGTTAGATATAAAATGTAACATATTTTCTAACATAACGAAAAAAGTGTTTTAAATTTTTTATTAATATCTTTTACAACAATATTGATTTTTTGTTGCAACAAAATGACATACTATCATAACTATAGAGTAGTTATAGAGTAGTTCTAGAGTTCTCATTATGCTTACTTGCAAATGAACTCAACAACAGGTCAATAAACTTCAGATAAAGAAATTCGAAAATATCAATCATACAGAGAAAAACCTCGTAGGATAAGCATCATGATCTATGGAGTCACGGATCTTCCACCGCATCGTTAAAGAAACAACATATACTGAAGTAAGTACCAACGACAAACATAAGAATCAGTCATCAGATCTGCAATATCACACATCGTCACATATGCAACTCTTTCATGGTTGAAATATAAATCTACTCTTCATCGAAAAAAATATATGAAAAAGAGTAAAAAATCTTTAATGTCTTTTTCACATAATGACTCAATCTTTCTCATAAAAAGAATAAAATATATCTCGACTGATGTAATACTCAACAATGATTTCCTCTCCATATTTTACACATCAGCTAATCAATTCCTCTAGACTGTAGCATCTACACATGGCAGGCCACAGTCTAGAGGAATACACGCATCATAAACGTGCCTGCTGTTTTCTAACAGCAAGAATCCATAATAATTCCAGGACCGGGTGTGCTTCACAAATGCGAGCCCCTCGCTCACTCTAAACTACGTTAACCAACTTCTTTCCTGGACCCTTTTTTGCTTGTGGAGAGAATGGACTCCTCAGTTTTGCCAATTGCCCATAACTAACCTGCACCTTGCTGATCTGATAGTGGCTGCATCGCAGGAATCGTCTCTGGATCTTTTCGGAGAACCAATTCTAGCATTCTTTTCGGATTACTAAATTGGTTGGCTGGAGGCTGTCCAGTACCTTCGGGCGAAGTTCCAGTTTTGAGCTATAGAACCTTTACACCTCCTGAGAGATCAATGCCAAAAGCATTAACGGAACCGTCTAGTTAGTCCCATGCGTTAAAACTCGAGCCACCACTGCCCACCTCCTCTAGATACATCATCCTCCTCCTCCTCTTTTGTGACCGTCTCCAAAGTAATCCTCCAACTGCCTGCAAAGTTGCAAACCCGCCATGAGGCTCGCTCGGAATGATCAGGCCCATCAGCCCAGGCAGATCAGAAACAAAATAGCCTTTTGGCCTTGATCGCTGGAATATGAGTTGGAGGTGGTAGTAAGTGTATCACCTGCAAGCCGACATCCAGAGAAACTGTGGAAACATTCTCCGGTAGGTTCTACCGGAGTTTGTCTGTCTGTCTCGTCCTTGACGGTGGAGTCAAGGACGAGACAGACAGAGAGAGAATGTCTGTATGACTTTCAGAACATTACATAGCGTGGTCCGCTAGTAAGGAAGCGGGGAAAGGTGGTCACGGAAGATTTGCCATAATGACGACCACAGTAGCCAAGATTCGTTCCAGTTTACAAAGCAACTTTCGAGAAAAGTTCTCCTGAACGGGGGCACTGATTGTGTGTCCCGTCCTGCACTCCTTTTCAGATTCACAGTTGAAAAGTCCACGAAAACCTCGGACACTCTACAAGTTTTCCTCTGCAGGCTTTCAGTGAGCATCACTACCATAATTCCAGTCCAGTCCAGTCTGAATGGAGAATTGCTCTCAGCCGTTCAGGCTACCGGAGTCCCCCTAATACCCATAATGATAAAAGCAGAATAGAATCACTACAGGAAGGCATGGGTAGGCCCCATTACACTGCAGTGATGCAGTGTGAGATTGGTTCTGTTCCTGTTTCGGTGTCGTTCACACTTCTGTGGCACTAAAAAGTATAAAGAAAAGGCATTCACACTTCCGTGGCACGACGAAGTCTGCCATCCATATTCAGTGGCACGGACAGAATGTGTAACGATGAGACTAGTCCTCCGAGATATCATCGTATGTGTGCACAAGCACCATGAACGAAGTTGGAATCATGGGCATGGTCGGCTCGTGAGATCCTGCGCGCCAATAATACTGAGGCTAATGCTGAACTGCAGTCTGTTTCGATCCCAGAGGAAGCAGGAGATAGGCCACAGTAGGAAAAAGATGCAGTTATGTGAACGAGTGGTGAAGCTTGGAGACGATTAGTGTAATGCGAGGAGTATTTGAGCTAGAGATTAGTTCAGAAACTTCACAGGCTTTTCAACAAAAAAGTTGACCAAGCTGACAGATTTTATACCACTGCAAGCAGAAACTTAAGGTGTATTTATGACAAACTTTATTCCAAAGCTTTATAGATCACCCCGAACCCTATGGGTTACCATAGCCTTTGAAGGCAGAATAACAGGCTAGCCGCTTTGACTTCAGATGTAGCGAAGTGGTGGCAAGAGAGTCGAGAGTACCGTAGAGATAGGTCGGTTCGCCAAACAAATACAAATTTCAACTAACTGTCGATCCGTTTGCATAATGGTGTCCATACTGGGTGATAAAAGAAATAATTTATAGTTTGTAAAACGAAAAGAGAAAAGATAAAACATCGGGGGATATGGTAAGATCAATACTTGCATCCTGACTTTGGCATCATGCTGTTGGAGTATACGTAATCATTTCCATCTTCTACTGGAAGAGGGAAGTATCCTCAATTTATTATCTAACCATTTGACCGGAAGAGTTAAGTAATAAATTAATGTTAACATTAATTAATAATTATATGGTACTGAACTCTCGCAATTATACTTCCGGAGGTCCGTGTGCGCTCTGTGTGCCTAATGTATGGGTTATGTTTGCATCTGCCCATGATTCTCATGTGGATTAACATTAAATGTTAATAAAATATTAGTTTATAAATTTTATATAATAGTTTTATATTTATTAATACAAAAACAAACGTAGTTTATTCTCGTATACAATAGGTCCCCGCAGTGTACAGTTCACATTGGGACGTACCTCACAAAGAATATACCTTATTTACATAACCATATTTTTTCTCTCTTCTACCGTTTCTCTCATTCCACTCCGAACTTCTCCACTTCGCTTGGGATGCATATTATTTACGTGTATACTAAAAACTGAAGAGAGGATACTCTATTAAATCAGTTGTCGTACTGATTTAGAGCGAAAGACATTCACTGTTAAGCTGTTGAGATGCTAAAACTTTTCCGTTAGTTCACATGCGAGGATTAAGAGAATTAAACTCTCAGTTTTCGAGCCGGTAAAATATAACAATAAATATTTGAAAAGAAGTGAAATTTATTTTACTTTATTTGAAGCTGACTGGGTGAAATTCTAAATTTCTCTAAATTTCTCCTGTAATTCATTATTCACGTCGTATTGAAGCAAACCATAATATCAAGACGGTATGTTATGCACAAGCGAATCACTGAGAAGAGTGCATTTTCCGTTTCAAAGTCACCTCGAGGAGGAAACAAGGCACAAAAACAAGGTGCTTCGCTTGCAATGGAATTGCAGGGAAATGCATTTGAGATTTATAATTTTTTGTTCTTCTAATCTCGGTATATAAAATAATTATATTCAAAAAAATATTTTTTCTTTCTATTGAATTCATAATCGAAGAATAGCTATATATTATCTTTTCAAAAGAAAGTTCAAACTAGTCTAGATGTACAACGTACAAACTATACTAGATGAATTCACAGTTTAAGGTTAGGTATGGTACATTAAACCCCTAAGTAGATACAAAAATGAAAATAATAATATTTTTTCCTCCGTTTACTTCAGGTTAGGAAAAAGATACTATTTTGTTTCAAGGAATCACCAAACTTATATTTAATTTTTTGATCATTAGTGAATATTTAATTATAAAATTGATCATATATTGTAAAGCTATGGGAAAGCTTTGATTTAAATCTTAATTTAAGAAATTTGTTTCGTGTAAAGAGTCTTATCAGTAAGAGTTAAGTTATCATTAAATTTTTTGTCCTCAAATAACCTATCCGTGGAATGAAAACATCTCAGTTTGCAATGCATATAGTGGGGCACCTAGGCTTTGTACCGAAAGACTCTGTATAAAACAACAAGAATGTGCCACCTTCTCTTCCGCCTTTTGTCTCTTCTTCTTTCAACAGAATCGACGGTTAACTATTCAAATGGATAGCAACAACTCAAACGAATAGCATCGGCAGCTCCATTGACATAAACATGTGAAGTTTTCTTAACCACGTTAAGTATGGCATCAGGCTATGTAAGGAGAGTGTTATGGGATGTGAAGCTCTCCTCGAGCGCTAGTCGAGGAGAGTTAGCTCGCATATCCATAGAGCTCGACTTGTAGAGTCTTTCACGACATAAATTATAGTTTTACGCTATTAACTGTGTATATTTTCAAACTATACAGAACCTAGTCTTATGTGATAACATGTGTCACAACATATGTTTACGTGAGGACACGTGTATTCACCTTTTTGTGAAAGCTGTTCCTGAATATAAGGTAATAAAATTTACAAAGAAAACTGAGAGAATTTTCCCAACTGTGGTTAACAGAACAATTAGAGCTTAATGGTAGTGCGGCTGAATGTTAACTTATGTGCTTCAAGCGATGTGTGTCAAGAAGTTCTCGCTCTTCGTGTTTAATTTTAATGATCACTAGCGACTAGAAAATTTAGACAGAATTTCACACTTTCGAACAAACCGAGAGTTACTTACACAACCGAAAAGGGCTTATATCTCGAAAGTGAGAATGAAAGTAGCTTACATGACCCGAGCGTGCTTTACGGTGCAGAAAAAGGTGCCAACGTTTGACCAAGATTCACTTAACTAAATGCTTGGTGGTTGGAGCTAAAGTATAAACCACCACAAATGTACCAAGAAAATGATGTAAAAAAACCTCAGAATGTTTTATGGCACACGAAAATTCACGCACACAAGTTCTAGGAAGTACTTGAGAGGCGTTTTCCAATACGGTCACTTCAAAGATATTCATATAACTCTCTACTTACGCTTGCATATGAGACTAGTAGCACCTTTCAAAGCTAGAATCTTTAGTAAATATTTTTTTCCCGCTAACGACTGTTATTACATTGGTCGGATGTCTGTATTTGCTCTTGATCTGATTCGCCAATGAGTGTAGACTGTAAAGAAGTTTAGAACTCAAAGAATTTACTTTAATTTTCTAAAAATTCAGTTATAATAAATAAATACATTACATAAATTCAGAAATACTACCGTAAACTATCCAAGGCTCTATACAAAACTATCCTTTGATAAACTATCGCTTTTCTGCTCTACAGATTACAGAATCTTCTTTCTTAGCTTTAACACTCACCAAGGCTGTATACAAAACTATCCTTTGATAAACTATCGCTTTTCTGCTCTATAGATTAGAGAATCTTCTTTCTTAACTTTGACACTCACTACTGGTAAAGAGATTATGAATCAACTGAATACCAAGAGGCCTATGAACTGGAGCAGAAAGGTAACAAGCCACATGTTCAAGTCTCCAAAGAAATGTGAGGATTCACTCACAGTTCGATCGCACCACCCCCTTAACTCTGTCAGTGTTCCGGGACAAGCGAGACACGTAGGCTCGGCAATCCTCTTAAAAGCGAAGGCACAGCCCGACTACCGAACACACTGTACACACGACTTGCCTTCGGATTAATTTTAAACTTTTATATGAGGCCCACAGGAAGCAGAGAAAGGCGTTCATCCGTGGGATCTTCATCTTTGGCTGATGGGAATTCGTTTGAGTATTGTGGTATTCATTGTCACTCTGAAAACGTGCATATATATTCACTTCCTCCATAGTCAGATAGAGGTATATGCACACTCATTAAAATATGGTCATTTTTTGGAAGGATTAGGTAATAAATTAATATAAATTAAAATATTGTTTAACTTGATGAGAACTTTCTTTATAAGAAAATGAGGTCCCTTCTGTACATACGACTTATAGGTTTTGTTGTTTTAGCGACCCAATGCAAGAAAGGTATTGAGGTTAGTAAGTAAAATAAAACTATTTATTGTAAAAACTATTTATTGTAAAAACTTAATTCTGACTTTCTTAATTCAACCTTTTAAATTTAGAAATATAGATTGAGTAGGTAATTTCATTTCTCTTGTGGTAAATCAAAATATATAACAAACAAAAATTATGTAAACTTAGAACACTAAAAACTTCAAAAATATTTAATACTCACTCATTTCTTCACAAAATATATTAATTTTAAATAAAATAAATCAAAATAAATATATAAAAGAACTTCAATAACTCACCCCAAACTTAAAACACACTCCCTGCCTTCCCTCCCGCACTCTGCCTCCGCTACGCAGCGTGAAGATAAGAGTCATAACGAGACCCTTAGTATGCATTCCTCTTTCCAAACTGCATTGGTTTTCTCCTTCCTACTATGTCGTGAGTCTGCATGGTCCATCTCCTTGGATTTTCCTTAGCGATGCTGCGTGTCTCCTGTTGCTGAGATCATCCTCCAACGGTTGACTTTCTACTTTCGTTGGAAGTGGGTTGGTGATGTGACTTATCGCACTTGGCGGCTCAGCGGCTGCTTGCAGTCCGCTGTTGTGTGCTCAAGTTCTCGACAACTAATGCGCAGCACACCGAGCAATCAATGTGGCTTCATAAGACGCAGCATCTTCGTTCTCGGCCGTTCGTTTGAAAGAACTTATCACACGAGCCATTTGAAGTCCCTCTAGAGAGCCGGAAATTCTAAAGATATTGTAATTCTTCCCGTGGCTAGTCAATCTTGTGTTTTAATATATCTAGTTTGATAAGGCTGCATATCCGACCTTAGCTCAGTTGGTAGAGCGGAGGACTGTAGTGGTAACACAGGCATCCTTAGGTCGCTGGTTCGAATCCGGCAGGTCGGATTTTGGGAATAAGGGGCCTTCTGCACCTACAGTTTCAAAACTGCGAAAGCATAGTTCACGCGTGTATGTTAGGGGTGGTAATAAACGGGTGCTTCAGACTGTGCGCAGTTTCACTTTGACAAATAGGGTTGGTACAAAATGTACAGATTCCCGCATTTTGGGAGAAGGGTTGTGGCCGGGTGTTTTTGAGTTTGAAGCTTACAGTTTTGACCCAGACACGCGTGAGAGTTATACCTGGTGGTAGGTTTATTGTAAATCCTTCCAGTAAACTCCACGTGGCATCTTAACGTGTACAGCACATGCCCAACACATGCCCAGCACACGCCTTACAGGGTACTTCACTCAAAACTGCAGAAGCAATGCGGAGAAGAAAATGAGTAAAAATGAAACTGTGTAAAATTATCTTTGGTTCGGGAGGTCTCTCGCAATAACGAAAATGTAGGAAACTGCAAGATATGCAGTTTTGAAACTGTAGGTGCAGAAGGCCTCTAAACGTTTTGGGAGAAGGGTTGTGGCCGGGTGTTTTTGAGTTTGAAGCTTACAGTTTTGACCCAGACACGCGTGAGAGTTATACCTGGTGGTAGGTTTACTGTAAATCCTTCCAGTAAACTCCACGTGGCATCTTAACGTGTACAGCACATGCCCAACACATGCCCAGCACACGCCTTACAGGGTACTTCACTCAAAACTGCAGAAGCAATGCGGAGAAGAAAATGAGTAAAAATGAAACTGTGTAAAATTATCTTTGGTTCGGGAGGTCTCTCGCAATAACGAAAATGTAGGAAACTGCAAGATATGCAGTTTTGAAACTGTAGGTGCAGAAGGCCTCTAAACGTCCTTATTGTGAATCTTGGAGCACGCGCTGATCATGTTCTGAACGCGTTAACTCTTTGCGTTAGATCCTCGAACGCAAAAAACTCTTTTGCTCTTTTATTTTTTTTTGCTCTTCATGAAGATTGCTTGCATTACTACTAGAAGAAACGAATGCTCTATTCTTTTCACTTGGTGTTTAGGCCTCTTCATTGTGGGGTTTTCTGCAATAAGACGTTGTTTTATCTTTTGTGATATCAAAAAAACAAAACTATTAAATATATATATATCAAACTGATATGAAAAATTAAAATTCTTCTAAATATTATCTAAAATACAAACAAATCTTGAAATAATCCATAAGTGAAGTGTAGGTTCAAGTGTTTCAAACAGTATAAATGTCACGAAAAGAAGAGAATAATAATAATATTAATCAACAAAAATTATATACCAAGTTGATATGAAAAACTAAAATTATATTTAAAAAATTGAATATTATTTAAACTTGGAGATGTAAGAAAATCTTGACATAATCTGTAAGGAAAGTGTAGAGTCACGTGATTCAAAGAGTACAAATATGATCAAAAAATAATATTTAATCAAGAAATTAATTAATTATTTAATTTCTTGGAAAAAATTAGTAATAAATTAAACCCTTTCATTTACTTCATCCATTACAGATGGAGGAGGTGAATGATTTGAAAAGAAAAGAATAATATTTAATCAACAAAATTATATAAATTGATATGATAAATTAAAATTATTTTAAAAAATTAAATATTACTCAGACTTGAAGATGTAAAAACATCTTGACATAATCTGTAAGGAAAGTTTAGAGTCACGTGCTTCAAGGAGTACAAATACGATAAAAATAATAAATAATTAAATAATTTCTTGGGAAAAAATTTAGTAATAAATTAAACCCTTGCATCTACTTCATCCATTACAGATGGAGGAGCTGAATAGTTTGAAAAGAAAAGAAATATTTAATCAACAAAAATTCCCTACCAAGTTGATATGAAAAATTAAAATCATATTTAAAAAAATAAATATTAATTAGGCTTGGAGATGTAAGAAAATCTTGACATAATCTGTAAGGAAAATGTAGAGTCATGTGCTTCAAAGAGTATAAATATGATCAAAAATAATATTTAATCAAGAAATTAATTTAATCTTTAATTTCTTGATAAAAGATTTAGTAATAAATTAAACCCTTGCTTTTACTTCATCTATTAGAAATGGAGGAGGTGAATAATATGCAAGGAAATTAGACTTTTTGATTTACGTAGGAGCCGATATACCGATTCTCTCCTGTCTACCCGGATTCGCGCGTGGTATCTACGGTCCCGTCCTCCTCTCCTAGGCAGTAAATGCTGGGAGCATTTACTTTTGGAGGAGGGTTAGACCCCAACATCTAAGTTGGAACTAGGCACGTGGGGTGGGGGACCGGCAGGCGAGGAGGAGGAAGACCCTAAACTCATTGGATATTTTTCAGGTGGAGAAAATCTTAACTCGAGCATTGGGTAATAGACGGAAAGGGTTAGTACATTTATCTCCATAAATGCAAGGTCCAATGTTTACTATGGAAGTCTTCTACGGACATCTAAGTACTTGGGTCTAACCCTCCTCCAAAAGTAAATGCTACCAGCGTTTACTGCCTAGGAGGAGAGGACGGAGGTCTAGCCTAATTAACTCTCAAGCGTGTGACGAAGAGCTGCCCGCATGTATAATGGAGAGCTGCCCCCTATTTCTTAAACCTGGAAGGAGAGGGGGTTTTTTTTTAAGGTATGAACCTTAAGCCTGCGACCGGGGCTGCACATTAGAGTCCCAATGACCTTAAACTGCGGTCTGCGATCGCATCATCAAAATGACAATCTAGAGGATTGAACCTACAACCTCTCGCTCCTAACCCCGAGTTCCCACCACCATGCTACCACAGGATGATGATCAGATTCTTTCTCGCACATTAATAAACAGGTCCGCCTCGACTTCCACATTTTCTATCCGAATTTCTCTCATGTCTACCCGAATTCGCACGTGGTACCTACGGTCCCGTCCTCCTCTCCTAGGCAGTAAATGCTGGGAGCATTTACTTTTGGAGGAGGGTTAGATCTCAGCATCTAAGTTGGAACTGGGCACGTGGGGTGGGGGGCCGGCAGGCGAGGAGCAGAAGCTTAAAAGGAGAAAGAATTCAATACACAAATAAGAAACAAAATAAAGAACATGACAATGGTGAAAAGTAAACCACGTGTTATAAACACTACAGAAGAAAAAAGCTCGATTCTAACCCTCCTCCAAAAGTAAATGCTCCTAGCAGTTTCTGTCTAGGAGGGGAGGAAGGGGGCCCTAGGTCCCACGCTTGGTGCTAGGGACGCTGAAGCTTAATTAACTCTCAAGTGTATGACGAAGAGCTGCCCACTATTTCCTAAACCTGGAAGGAGAGGTTTTTTTTTCTAAGACATGGACCTTAAGCCTGCGACCGGAGTGCACAGTAGAGCCCCAAGGACCTTAAGACTACGGCGTCAAGTTGACCATCTGGAGGATTGAACCTAGAACCTCTCGCTCCTATTCCTGAGTTCTCACCACCATGCTACCACGGGGATAATGATCAGATTCTCTCTCACATAGTAATAAACAGGTCCGGCTCGACTTCCACATCTTCTGTCAGAATTTCTCTCCTGTCTACCCGGATTCGCTGACATTTGTGGCATCACTGCAGGGTTCGGGAGGTCGCCCGAACCCTCCCTCTTAGGCGGTGCTAGTGTCTTCCTCCTCCCCTCCTAGGCAGTAAATGCTGAGAGCATTTACTTTTGGAGGAGTGTTAGACCCCAGGAAAAAAGACCGTCTAGTTGTGTAACATTCTGTCGTATTAATGTGATCTTTTCACCCGCGGACTCAATGACCGATAAGTACAATTCATTGGAGGTGTCCCCTAACTTGGTTAGAGAGTGAACATGATCATAGTCACAGAATGGTCGTGGTTTAGATGCGACCGTGGTCGTGGTTACATGACAATGATCACTCGTCGATCGTGGTGCTCGTGTGCTCGTGATCTACTTGCTCTAGGTGCTCGGTGGTATGCTCGCTCTTGATCTTTCATTTTCGCTCGAGAGATCACTTTTACTTGATCATGGTGCTCGTCGGCTGCTCGTGATCAGCTCGCTCTTGGTGCTCGATGCTCACATGATGCTCGTCTCTGTGCTCTCTTCTCGGTGCTCTGGTCTGCTGCTCTTGGTGCTCGAGCTGCTGCTGCTCGTCTGCTGCTCGGTGCTTGGTGCTCGTCTGCCAAACACTGCTCGTCTACTGCTGCTCGTCTGCACTTCACTATCACTGCTTGCTTATTGTGTGTGGTTTGCTCGTTTGATGTTTTGAAGTGGCATTGCTCTTTCGAGGTTTTGAAGTATATTTGCAGCTGGTACAATTCGTTTTGCTCAATGTCATTTACGTTTTGTTTTGGATGTTTATGTATAGAGCGCAGCAATGAATCTTGATGAGTCGAAGTCCGTCCCTGAGGAGAAATTTGTGGACGCTTTAGAAACAGCAGAGGCAGATGACAACAAGGACCCCAAATGCCGACCTTATCATTGGAGCTACTCGCAAGATGATGATGTTCGTTGGACTATGTTTACATGGAATACATAGCGTTAAGTCTGTTAGATATGAAGCACGAACTCATAGTAGCTGCTAGCCGCTGACGTCTTACGAGCAGAAGATGACGGAGCTGGTAGAACGTTTAAAAGAGTTGAACAAGATAACGAGTAACGAACAAACAGAGCGCACAACCATCTTTACAAGTTACAAAATGCAGTAGATGTCATGTTCCGAATGCAAGCAATGATACTTCACAACCAAGGATCATCGTGTTGTAGCGTAGATAGATCTATATGAGTTATGAGAGCTCAAATGTCAATAATTTCTGAGATAGCGCTAATATGCAAGATGCATCAAATAAACTGCGATTGAAATAAAGTGCGATTTACTATTTCTACTTTCGGATGTTGTCTGTCTGCTTGCGGATGTTGTCTAAACTCTATGATCATTTTATATGGATTGAGGTGTGACTTCTCTTAGGAGAGTGAATCTATAAATAAGATTTAAGCTCAGAACTAACACAGCAAAGCATTCGACGACCTTTCGCAATCACGATGGAGCAAATGATGTGTGCATATGATCAAGTGCTTGAGTCTTTCTATGAACCATATTATTTATGGTCGAGTGCTACACACGACTACAGTTGTGGGCTATATTAAAGCTTTTTGAACTGTCTAAAAACTGCAGAAAACCTGCAGTGTGACCTCTGCCGTGGAAGAAATTGTTCACGAACTGATATAAGATATGCATTCAACGACCTCGAAGTGTCAACATGTTCCTATTTCGTCGTCAAGTTCTAAGTTCTCGACATAGAATGCTAAAGGTGGATATATAGAACTGTTGACTTTGGGTGTATGTGTTTAATATGTTATTATCGAACGATAACCGAAATGTTTTATTTATAAGTTATTCGCGAATAAGAAAACATTCCACCACATGTTACGCCTAGGAGATCACCCAGGCTGAACTAGCCTCCACATGCACCAACCTAACATGGAGATGGATGTTTTTATTGCGGACAACAAGGACACTTCATGCGAGATTGATCCATGCGAGCGAGAGGTGTGAACCTGAGAACAGCTGCCATGGAGGACAACGCACAAGAGGCACCATCACATGCGGATCATCGAGATATCGACCCTGCGTCAGGATTGGATTTTGTCAGATGTTATATTGACAACATCTTAGTCTATAGTGCTACAATGAAGGAGCACGAGAGACACTTACGAGATGCGTTCGAGCAGTTGAGAGCTCATGGGTTGAAGTTACACCCTGGGAAGTGTAAGTTCTTCCAGGAGTTGGTAGAGTATATGAGCCACACCATCTATCCAGGTGGGTTGGACATTCAACAGACGAAGGTTGAGATATTGCACGTATTTCACGCCCTACAGATGTGAGTCAAGTTCGGATATTTGTTGATTTGACAAACTTTTATCATTGATACGTGGATTTAGTGCAATTCCGAAGCCATTGACCAAGCTGATGAAGGTGGACCAAGAGTGACAGTGGAGAAATGAGCAGGAGCGAGCTTTTGTGGAGCTCAAGGATATGTTGACATCTGCTCTCATCTTGAGGAGACTGTTATGGAGCATCTTCTCCAACTGCACATTGATTTGAGTATGTTGGGACTTGGAGTAGTGCTCACTCAGCATGATGATTAAAAAAAGGAGTTCGTGGTGACGTATGTCAGTCGCTCCAACAATTCGGCGGAGATGAGGTATAGTTCGTATGAGAGAGAGTGTTTGACGGTAATATGAGCTGTTGCACACTTTCGATGTTATCAGTTTGAGAACCTCTTTATTCTCATCAATGATCATCAGTCGCTCAAGTGGTTGATGAAGTCCGACAAGCTTGCACGATGGGCTCTTATCTTACAGGAGTATGACTTCCAAGAGTATGACTTCCAGGTAGTGCATAGACCTGGAGTTGCAAACCTAGATGCCGATGGGTTGAGTCGTAACCCATGCACGAGTCAGCAGGATCAGACTGGAGCTCGATGGCATGACGAGGTTGATGAGGAGATAGTGCCAGGGTGGCATGCATCTGCCTTTCTTTGCGTGTTGGTCATGAACTCTAGTATGGAGGGCCAGGTCGTATCTTTCTCTGGTTAGAGAGTGACGATGAGTCTCCAGATCTTGAGGGTGGAGATTATGTTCCAGAACAGCGAGATATTCATAACGATGTGACCGTAATGGAGTATCTACGTACTTGCGTGATGGTAGGCATAGTAAGTGCCAAGGAGCGAGATCGTGTCTTTCAACGAGCGAAGAGATTTCGACGAGAAGGACGACATGTACTTCAAGTGTGGGATGATGAGAGAGTACGGATAGAGTCACATTCATCTCCGAGGGCAATTAGTATGACATGTCCATGAGGAGTTGAGACATTTTGGAGTGAAACGTACACATAACTTACTCCAAGGACAATATTGGTGGCGTGGTATACACATCGATGTGCAGCAGTTTGTCGCACGATGTGTGGTTTGTGATCAAGTACGAGCATCGTTTAATGCTCCTACTCCATAGTTACACCTCTTACCGATTATGGGGTTGGGTTATCGTTAGAGTTTAGATTTGACGGGACCCTTATCGTTGACCATACGTCACCACCGGTATGTGTTGGCGATGGTGGAGCACTTCTCCAAGTGGATTGAGTTGGCTATCGGACAAGACGCGTATGCGTTCTCTAAGAAGCGGCGTATGTGTTCTCTAAGAAACGCATACGCCGATGTTGAGTCGCTTTGGAGCACCGACTGAAGTGCTGACTGACCAAGGTACAGAGTTCCTTGGTGAGTTTCAGACCTTGTGTGATCGAGCGCTGATTGATCATTGGACTACATCTCGAGATCATCTTGAGGTGGATGGTTCGACGGAGAAGGTAGTTCAGACGGTGAAGAGAGGATTGCGCAAGTATGGCTTGCAGAAGGGCCACTTGGGAGACTGAGATGTGTAGTTACCATGGTTGGCTATGGGCTACTGTTTCAGCCGACAAGTGTCTTTGACTTCCTTCTCACCGTATTTTTTATTTTATGACCGAGATCCAGATCTACCTTCGGCCGTTCGTCGTGATTCTGCTGAGGTGCTGAACCTTGATGACCCAGATATGTGAGTGAACGCATGTTCTCAATGAGCAGAGACATTTCGAAGAGTTATGCTTATGACTTTTGAGAACCTAGCGATTGCTCAGCACATAGACACATTGCGATATGCGAATATTCGAGGAGGAGGTTATCGATCATCAATTCGCAAGTTTCATCCTGGCGATTATATCTATTTACAGCAGACTACATCGATGACGTTGGATGAGACCACATGGTGCACTATTTTACGAGTGCGTGAGGTGTTATTTTCTAGAGTACTCATGTTAAAGGACCGTGATGATGTTGTTTGGAAGGACCTTGTGCGTAATTGCGTGCCATGTCATCTTCCCAACATTGATGAGATCGTTGACCCAAGCTTAACAGTTGTACGCGCGGGCTTGAGGTGTATGTTTTGTGGGTATGCTGTTGGAGCATTCCGTATGTTGGTGTGTGATGGTTGTTCGAGAGGTTGGCACATGTCATGTTTGACTCCATCTCTCAGTGTCGTTCCTACTGGACGGTGAGTTTGCCCTCGATGTATATAGCAGAGATAGCCAATTAGATCTTTGCGTGGTATGGATTGCAGACAAACGACAAACGATGAGACGATGTAGCACCCGGTCTTCTGATCCTTGCACCCACGAAGGTGTATATCACGTAGTTGGGACATGGAGCTATCTGGAGTTAGAGGGACCTAACCGTCAGTTAGGAAGCGACTGTGGTACACTTGTGTATGCGTATGACATCGTCCATGTGTTATGTGCGTGTGTTGTGTACCTTTGACAACGATGTATGTTGTGTAGCGATGTGTATGTTATGTAGCAATGTATGTATGTGTAGCAATGTGTAAACTGACGTGACAGTTTTTTGAACTGTCACGTCAGTTTAGCACCTTGGCTAGGTGGATCGAGTGTAGAGTGACTAATCTCGGTAGGATTGTTAGTGCCGTTAGGGTGAGTTCTTGGGATGACCGACTAGGGATATACTTCGCAGGTAGGGCTTGGAGGTCTTAGTTCTTCAAGTCGAGCCTTCAAGCTCCTAGCTATGATGGATAGTCTTGGTGAGTGCAATCTGGAGTCTCTACGAACACAGAGTGGATTTGGCTCGACTTTAAGTGACTGTTTAGTGCCCGTTGGCATGGTGGAGTGAGTACATATCGTTTATCAGACGTGTGGAGTTCGTCATCCTTAGACATCATGAGATGCCGCAAGAGATAGTGTGGAGCTTGCAGCTAGGACTGCAAGAGTTTTTCGCATAGTGGTGGTGGAGGTTGTTGGTGGTAAGAGTTTCTTGCTATTCGAATTAGGCAGTTAGAGAGAAGATCGGAGGATATCCAAACTGCTTTGGATAGGTTGCGAGAAGCATGATTGAAGAACAAGGTCAGATTTGATCAGCGACATCGTTTGAGACCTAGGGAAATCAAGGAAGGTGATTGGGTGTTAGTCTATGACAACAGTCTAGACAACCAGCATAGTGCACTCCGGAAGTTTTTCAGAAGATGGTTTGGTCCGTATGTGGTGAAGAAGGTTCATGACAACGCAACTTACGCCCTGCAAGAGTTGGATGGAACGAGCTTGAAGGTACCAATGGTAGGTAAACGTGTCAAGATTTTCAAAAAAAGAGACGAGGAGGTCGATCTAGCAGATATCTTGACGGAGTTTCAGTTTGAGGATGAGGATTATGCAGAAGACCTCGAAGGTGAGGTTGGCTACGATGGAAAGTAGGACGATAAGCCGGTCCACTCCTTGGTTGGTATCTCTGGTGCATACCGGAGGATGCACATGTTCAGAGGGGGTGGATGTCGTGTCGTGGACCGGCTCCTATCTGAAATTCAGACTTTGATGCTTGTCGCTCCAAAGACACTCATGAGAAAGATAAGCTAGACTCCAGCTTACGGACTTTTGGCATCATTTCAGATCTCCATTTTCATCGCATAGATGGGTAGAGCTCATTGTCAGCATTCCATAGGCACTTTGTCTACTTCGTTTGGATGCATAGTGGAGAAGTTACAAGACTCGAAAGATGGAGAAAACAAGCTAGGCCCCAGCTTACGAGCTTTTGACGCAACTTCGGATCTTCACTTTCATCACATAGATGGGTAGAGCTCGTTGTCAGCTTTCCATGGGTTTCTTGTTTACTTCGTTTGGACATCTAGTGAAGAAGTTATGCGACTCGAAAGAAGGCAAAATCAAGTTAGGCCCTAGTTTACTTGCTGATTGGGTATTTGAGGCTTCAAGCGCTAGATCAAAGACGCAAGGGGCATGCTTCATTATTATTGTGAGAACTTCGTACGTATAGAGACTGTTGCAAAGGCGCTGCTTAAGGGGCTTGCTTGTTCCTGCGACCTGTCGGTGGACGTTTTGAAGAATTGGGAAGTCCAATACACGCACGCAAGGTGTCATCGGGTTCAGATCTGTGCAGGCTACGCACAGGTTAAGACGGTTTGGGAAGAGACGGATCGGGGGTTGAGTTCTGAGGGAAATTGAGACGCAGGAAGCAGATTTGGAGTTTTTCAGTTACCTGTGAAGGAGAGTTGGATCGTTCGGACCGTTTCGGAGTCCAAACTTGCTGTCCTTGGATCCATCGGGATCAGAACAACGAGTTCTTCAGGAAATTGAAGACGATACAAAGTTTCATCGGGCGGTTTGGGAGTTTTGAGTGAAATTGACTCGCAGGGAAGCGCTTACATCAGATTTTTGTTCACCTGCG
This sequence comes from Asterella californica, assembly GCA_036924285.1. Taxonomy (NCBI): domain Eukaryota; kingdom Viridiplantae; phylum Streptophyta; class Marchantiopsida; order Marchantiales; family Aytoniaceae; genus Asterella; species Asterella californica. The sequence goes on from JAYKYS010000001.1 coordinate 45,613,088, forward strand.
ACCTGAGATTGGATTGTTTTTCGCGATAGGTGAGCCAAGCTCTTCGTTCTTGGTGCCTATGCGATCAGGGAGTCTTCATGTACGCATAGGAGAAGACTGTATGCGAGTTGGATTGTTGGTTTGGGTGTGGTGAGCAAGTTTGAGCCGCAAGGAGTCCATTTATGTCAGTTTTTTGCAGCCTGCGATCAAATTTCTTGCGTGATTTTGCAAGGAGAACTCCAAACGACTTGTTTGGAGTCTCGTTGGGTTCGTGATAGCTAGATCTATCTGCCAGAGAAGACGGATATCAGTTTAGACGATTCGTTTGTGCGGTTTTAAACCGCAGAGAGGAATTTTTGAAGTTTCGATCACTTGCGACCGAAAATCGACGATATCTCAGCTGTTGGGAGTCGGATCTGAAGGTTTCCTGGGTTAACGGAGTCAGCGGAGGAGACCCTATCGACATCTGAAGTCCGTTCAGCGAAAGGAGGAAGTCCATAAGTCTTTTTCGGTTTCTTCGCTAAGGGTTTTGCTCTTTTGAGTTCGTTAGAGTTCTGGTTGGCTGTATACAGCTTGTGGTAGCTACCTTTAGCTAAGACCTTATACATGGATGTGGTTTGGACTTGGGTTTGGATAGCGTGATACTGTTGTGGCTCTGCTTGTTAGCAAAGGGAAGTTTCTCTTGCTTTGAGCTACGCTTCGGTGTTTTTGGGTCAGGATTGTGATTCAAGGGTTGTTTTAAGGGCTTTGAAGCAGGTTACAGACCGCTCTGGTCTGGTTCTCAGTTCTGCGCTCTTAGGAGAAAGAACCGACAATGTACATACTTGGAGTGTATATATCGCAGCGTTCGTTCTTGTGGTTATTTTTCTCTGTCTTGTCTCTGTTTCAGCACACAACATCTCCACAGCCAGGAACCTCACGTTTTCCTGGACATCCTTCACGCAATATCCGACACGATAACGTGTGCTCACTCTCCTAACATTATGTTAGGACCCATAAATCGAGTTCTGGGAATGCTAAACGGAAAATGAAGGGTCTCTAAAACCTTTGAGTTTTTCACCTAAAAGCACATAGACGTCGTCTTTGAACTCCGCAACGCTGAAAGGACGTAAAGATGTCGTTTTCCTGAATTGCTGAGGGATGCTAAGTCATGATAGCGAACTAAACACATTAATATTGATCAAATTTGTTAGCATAAAATATTATTTCGCTCGTCTTCACAAGCGAATGAAACACATTTCATTTGCTTATGAACAAAATACATTGATAAGCAAACGATACACATGCTCGAGAGAAACATATTGAAGAGCAAGAGAAACACATAGCTGAAGTAACACATTTTCTAAATGATTCGTGAAGAGACTCGATTCAAAAAAACCTGTCATTACTTGTTGTACTACATATCGTTCTTAATGCACCGACAGAGCTTAAAATTTAAATGTTTTCTGAGAGCTTTTAGTCCAAGAATCTTAAGAGAATTTGTCTTTATCATAGATGTCATGCGCATACACATCGCTACAGAATATACATCGATGTCAAAGATACGTCACACACATGTAACACATAGACGATGTCATACACATACACAAGTGTATCACAATCTTGCTAGGACTCTGTCCATCATCCTATGAAACTCATCAGGGACGTTCTTCAACCCAAATGATAAGAACCGCCACTGATACAAACAATCTTTGTCGTGAGAGTCAATTATCCATAATGCTATCTTGGACTTATCTTCTTCTCTCATCGGCAACTGATGATATCTTGCTCGAAGATCCAAAATACTGAAGACCTTCACATGCCCTACTGCATCAAAGATCTCCTCAGATGTCAGCATGGCATACTTATCAGACTTCGTCTGCCGATTGATAAGACGATAGTCTCCACACATTCGTCTACCCGTGTAGTTGCCATACATATCTTTCTTTGGTGAGATAACTGTGACAGATGCATACTCTCCATGCAAGATCTCCACCAACCCAACCTCCAACAAGTCCTGAGTCTTACTCTGGATCAAGACTCTCTCCATGTCACTGTATTTGTAAGGACGTCGAAAGATTAGCGTGTCATTAGTCAAGTCGATCCGTATACCAGGTCCCTTCAAGGTACCCAAATCCTTCATACTAAAGGCAAAACAATTCCTGTAGCTCTTCAGGAATCTCTGAACTCTTCGTCTCCTCTCCTATAAGCGTGGGTCCAATCTCCGGCTCTCAAGTATCTTCTGTCATCATGCCAGAGGTAGAAGACAAAGTCGTTAACTGTATCTTGCAGCTTCTGGAGCAGTTTCTTTCTGCTAGTCAGATTGTCTTCTCAAGGTAACACACTCCATGTCAAAACGTGTTCTTCTATCGGCATGATAGGTTTCTGACCTGTGATGAGTTCCACTAGCATGTAACCTGTCACCTAGCTATGTGTCGTTCGATCTGTCATTAACGCAAATGATAAGAGTCGAGGTCATTCGCGCACCCTTCCGTTGTCGTGTTGTGGTTCGGCTCCTGTGTGAAATTTCTATGTAACCTATGTTGTGTTTCTTTTCTATGTTTCGTGAACTGTATTACGTAACTCGCCGAACGGTGTGATGGATGTCACGTTCGTGATTATCTGTTCAAGTGATCATACGGTAGAGAAACGTGCCAAGTCATCAATCTGTGCGCGTTCACTTCAATGGTCCTTGTCACCACGTTTGTGTATAAAATGGCGAGTCGATGATTCATACGGCATTCTCTCTCAGCGGGTGGTTCGTGAGAGTTCTCGGTGGTCTGCATGGAGGAGTGAAGAACTGCAGGAGTGGTGGTTATGGACGGAGGTTTGTTACCGGCTCCGGATCTTCTTTTCCCGAATCCGTTTCACATCAAGCTTCATTGCATCCACCGCGATCACTTTCGACAGTGGTTAGTTGCATACTTTGGCAATGAATTCATGGGAAGAATGATGGAGTTACAGCTTCCGGTGATCCTTCCGATCGTAATATATGGAGAGACTTGGGGATATGACGGTGTACATTTTGTTGTGAGGAACAATGGATCTCACCTATCCATCGAGCGTTCTTTTCAACCTTTGGGTCGATGTCCGGTGTCATTACAGACCGAAGATCAATCATGGGGCTTGGATCGTGAGAAACTTCGGGTAAGAATATTACAATCGAGTGATAGCTTCATCATTTTCTTTTGTCGTACCTTTTATTGTAGAACGTTTCTAGGTTGTAATATTGACGTTGTATTAGTCTGCGACTCAATCGTTTCCATTTTGGTTGAGTGCTTCTATGTAGTTACGGACCGCGAAGAATCCATCGACACATCTGAAGGATTTTCTGAGGTCTTAGAGTCTTGTTGATGTCTTGTGTCTCCTTGGAGAGTAAAAACTCGTTCTAAGGGAAAAAGTTGAGTGGAGAAAAGACAAAAAGTAAAGATCTTTTTGCTCTTATTGGTCCATTTTTGGATCAATGGTGTTCTAGCTGATCCTCGCGACGTTTCTGTGGTTTCTGGAGGCTTCGGAGGTCCATTCGCAAAACGAAGGGTATGGTTGGAGAGCTCTTGACCGAGGCTACAATCTGGGTTGAAGAATCGGTCGATTTGAGGGAAGAATGAGCGCGTTATGATCGATTGATTGGAGGGGGTGCAATTCGTACCTACTGCTACGTTTCTGGTTGTTCCAAGAGACTCGCGAAGAGTTTTTAGGAGCTGTCTGTTGGGTTGGAGAGCTGACGACGTGCTGGTTGTTTTGATATCAATTTCATCAGGTTCTTGATCAATTTGGATTCTGAACCGACCGATTGAAGTTGAGAAGTGCAGACGGGATAAGACGGGAACAGCGAACTGTGATAGTCATGGATAGTTTGCTATTGCTTAAGTTCTGAGTCGAATTTCTCAGTGAAACTTTCCAGGATTGAAGCATGTCTTATCAGTAAGATACGTGGAAAATTTCACCTCAAATGGTCGAGTAGTTTGTTCAGAATCTTGGATCAAATGTACCTAGGTCTCTTAAGTTAGCACAGATTACGGTTTGATCCATATCTGAGAATTGGTTTGAGATTTCGACCTGAAAATTGTTCAGGGTAGGAGTGAAGGGTCCAATCAAGCTTTCTGTGAAGTTTGATCATCATTGGTCGACTGGTTTGGGAGGACTGAGGTCTGAAAGTTCAAAGATACTTCTGTTATTAGTAATTTCGGATTTTTTGATATCATCTATTGTCAATTTGATCATTTTCGAGCAATTTGGAGAGGAGTTTGTTGCTGAAACTGCCATACCTGCATACAACTCGACATTGGAAGGTGTGGGGCTGATTTCAACTCTTGGTGATGAAGAAGAACGGAGTCACCATGAGTCTTAAACCGCTGTTTGGGTTCTCGGAGCTGCCAAGTACTACCGCCGTTGGTGCTATATTGAGATCTGAGTAGTGTTTTGGAGTATGCATGCTTTACCTTGCTGGAATGCTTGGTAGATCAGGATGTACAACAAGTTGTATCGATACTCTATCAAGTTGATTGAGTGATCTTATAGCATCTTCTGGTTGTACTATGAAGTTGTGATAGTTGGATTGATGGGCAGTTAGCGTCGCTGGAGAGCTATTCAGAAGTCAGACTTTCAGTGATATAGAGGAATAACTTCAGTTAGATAATACAAAGCTGAGTATTTTTAGTTAGAGTACAAAAGATCTGTTTGTAACACAAGTTTATGCAACCTATACGTAACCTTGGATCATAGCAAGCTTTAAACTTGAGCCGAGCGGATACAAGGTCACTCGGGCTAGAAGAGTAGATAGTGAAACATTTGAGTGGAAACATCCAGATCTAGATCCAACCTTGTCAATCCACATACCTCTGCACAGCCATATACCTAGTGTATTCCTAGACAGAAAAACACGTTATACGATACCGTTGCAAGCCTTCACCAAAGCCTTCACAATGGGCGGATGACCGCGTTCACTCTTGGCATTCCCTTCGGAGTTGTAAGCAGTTGTCAGTGACAACCTCACCCCACACCTTGCAAAGAATTCACGAGCCTCATGTGCATCTAACTCTCCTCGATCTGCAGTGATCTTTCCCACACATCCATATCGACAAACAACCTCTTCCAAGAAAAATCTACATACCTCTTCATTTGTCTTCGTCCGAAGCGCCCTACCCTCGACCTGATTTGAAAGATCTTCTCTAGCAAGTACCAAGTATCTCATCTGTCACAATCCAACCGGGATAATCACCAAGTCTACCACCCACTTGAAGTGGATTGCCAACGGATAAGTCGGGTGTAAATCGTCACGATGTCGGATGTTTGAATACATTTGACATGTCAAACAAGACTCCACAAAAGATACAACATCTCTGTACATGTTTTTCCACCAATACCGCTCTTTCATCTTGGTAAAAGTGGCCCAAATCTCTCGATGTCCAGCCCAAAGACTCTCATGGAACGCCTTGAGCAACTTCTGCTGATCTTCCTTGTTGCAAATCACCTGTAGCGGTACCCCACCTTTCTGCTTCGGTCGCTTCTAAAGAAACCCATCCTGCAACGTGAAGTTGTAGGCCTTCCTTCGAACTCTCCGGAACCTCGACTTGAGGAAGTTCATCTTACGCTGTCAGGTGCGAAGTCTACATTTGGGGTTAGAGAGGTTTTGATCGTTGGTCATTTGTGTGGATCGTTTGGTCGGAAGCCAGATCCGAACAAGCTGGATGCGATTGGAAGGATGAAGCAAGTTTGCAACTCGCTGACAGAAGTAAGAAGATTTTTGGATGCTTGTGTATTCTATCACATTTGGATTCCTCATTATGCGCATGTGACGGATCCGTTGTATGGATTGTTGCATAAGGGTCATAAGTTCATATGGGAGGAAGAGCATACTGATGCGGTAAGGAAGCTGAAGTCTTTACTATCATCTCCTCCAGTTCTGGGAAGGATTGATTACAAGGGTGCTAGGCCGGTGGTTCTTACTGTGGATACAAGTCCAGTTGCAATTGGATGGGCAGTCGGACAGGATGATGAGGATGGAGACAAGTTTGCGATTAGGTTCGGAGCGAAGGTGTTAAGTGCTCGACAACGTGCTTACTCACAAGTGAAGAGAGAACTGTAGTGTATTGTTTCATGTATGAAAACTGAGAAAGAATATTTGATTGGAGCAGTAGTGGTGGTTGAAATTGATTGCTTGCCATTGTTAGGGATGATCATGAATTGTTCAACTCCTGATATTGCGATGTTACGATGGATCGCATATATCAAGTCGTTGAATCCAGAGTTTAGACATATCGCAGGGAAGGATAATCTGATGACGAATATGTTATCTCGAGCTCGATATGATGAGGAGTATGAGATGGTAGAAGACATTGACGATGTGGGTACAGAGTTCTATTCGATTGCACAGACAGGAAGAGAAGATGAGTTATTTGTTGAAGGGTTGTATGATGGTGATTTGCTTGATATCGGGAGGTACCTTAGTACGACTTGAGGGCCGCCGCGGGCGCGGAGATGGAGGTATGATTAAGCAGACAGGTTGGACGAATGCGATGTGATCAATGACGTATCGCCGACACCTCCTCTGATCTAATGTTTCATCCTTCTCATCTTCCACACATCATTTGATGGGGATGTCATCCAAGAACGGCATCGTCTTTTCAAGGATGAAGTCTCTTAGAACTCGATTCATCCCGTTCATCATGTGTGCTATCGAGTTGGTAGCTCCCTGTGGTAAGATACACATCCTAACCAACCCCAAAGGTGTTCTCATTGTCGTGAAGCTTTTGCTCTCCTCCGCTAGTTGAAATTGATCATACCATGAGTAAAGATCTCCTATTGAGTAAATTGCTTTCCTGCAAACGCTTCAGCAAACTCATCCACAATCGGTCCCACCCCAGCATTTCTGATTGTTACTGCGTTCACCGACTGCATGTCTTGGATGAACCGCAACGACCCATTCTTCTTAGGCACTATAAACCATCTGCTCGAATACGGTGCAAACGACGGCCCCAAGATCTTCATCCGCATTTTCTTCTTCAGCAACTCCACTAGTTTAGGCAAGTGAGCCCGCGGTACTAGAATTGGTCTCAGGTTCCATGGCACATGCGGTACCGTGAAGATAACCATCGGAGTAACAACGTACGGGTCTACACAACCAATCTCATGTGGCTCAAAAGCAAATGCTTTCCCATGTCGTGAAAGCATCTCCTTGAAGCACATCCTCTCTTCTAGTAGAAGAGATCCATCAGATCCAATCTTCAGCTCTTCAAGGATCTTCTCAGTGAACTTGTGTCCTATCATTGTAGGATCTCTCAAACTCTTCTCCTTGAAGCTCGATCCATCTGTTGGTTAGTGTCTTCCGGCAAAGGACCAGCAACTGGCTTTATCTTCTTATCCACTGTCTTGTACCTTGTCTCAACTCGAACCTCCGGTACACAGAATGATTCGATCACCGAATAGACCTCCCTTGAATGAATATGCACAACTTTATCCATATCCTCCCATCCAATAGGCATGATCACTCGCAAAGGATCCTCCAACCCATCCTCTTCATAAACACCAGAAATCCATTCATCCCCTTTTAGCTCATCTAGCTATTTCAACATCAACTCAACATCACGCAAATGTTTTTGTTCTTTTCTTCTCAGCTCTTCTACCTTCTTGTAGATAGCAATCCCACACTCTGAAAACCCAACAAACCCTGTACAAAAGACACTATCTCCATCAAGCGAGAGTACCTTCTCCTGCGCACCACCACAATCTCGCTCTATAGTGGTACTCAACGAAAATCCTTGAACTCTTCATTCACCCTTGGAAGTGATTTCTCCCTCAGACGATCTCGATTGCGCTCGTGGTTGGACGGTACAGTCAAGAATTCTACCGCTCTCGTCCCATCTTGACTTCGGATCCTAGCATAAGCAGATCCGTCGTCCAGTACCTTTGTTTCCATCCGAGTCGTTATGATGAAAGGTTGACCAAGAATGAGCGGGTATGATGTTACTTCCTGAACAAAGAAGTTTTGGTCAATAGCAACATCACCTACGCGCACTCTGATGTCTGGACAAGCTCCATACAAGTCTCCTCTTGTGTTGTTGGCTGCTCTTATGACCCACCCATGCTCTGTGTCGATCGACCACTTCTTCCTCTTGTACAGCTCCTTCGACATGATGTTGATTTCTGATCCATGATCGATCAGAGCAACCACCGGCTCATCCAAGTCTCCGATTCTCATCAACGTCTCTGTTGTAGCTTGAGCTCAGTGACTGTGGCTGTAATGACTTGAGCTCTGCTTCCCATCCTCCTCTTCATCCTCAAATGTACCTTGCGTCTTCGATCTCTTTCTTCCTCTGAAGAATAAACACTGCACTTTGTAAGCTCTCTCTCCTCATCCACAGACATCCTAGTATCCAAGGCATGCGATAAACCAGTCTCACCCGTAATCCGTCGCTTCCGTTTGATGACATCAATGATGACATCATGAAACTCACGCTTAGCAATGCCAATACTTCCCTCAAGGTAAACTCCACCTTCCCATTCAAAATGCAATCTTCCAAGACTCCCTTCAAGTTTGTTGAAGTCTCGATGTCCGACTGTAGTTTGTATGCAGCCGGCTTACGTTTCTCCTTCTGAGAATCCTTCACTCTTTCCTTCAATGGAGAAAGAGCATCATCCATCGGCAGATTTTGAGCTCCTGCATCCCGAAGCTCTTGACGAACCTTCTTCCCTCGAGTTTGTCTCTTTGAAGAAGTTCCTTCCCCTGAATCCTCTGAATCTCGTCTTCTCTTCTCTTCCAATAACGCTTCGTGTTGGTTCTTGGCGATGTAAGCATGCACCGATAGAGCTTCTATCGGATCCTCTCATCCAGTATCCTTTTGGACCGTAACAGCTGTTTTCAGCAACGTCTCACGTGTCATCTTCCCTTTCTATTTCGTGGAGATGGCAGATGACCACAATCCACTTGGCTCAACTTGTCTGTTAAAACCTCTCTCAGCTTGATCCTCAACCCTTGTGCCATAAGTTCCAGCTTCCATCATTGCAACTGCTTGTGCCGATAGGTGGTCCTCAACCAACTTCTTCATCCCTCCTCTACCAAAGTTGGTCTGAAGAAGTGTACCAGTATCCCTCAGCGCTACCTTCCCATCCTTCCAGAAGATCATTCTTTGCTGCAGATAACTGTGAACTCCTGCAATCTCTGCGCGGATGATCAGTACTATCGCATCAGATACACCGCTGGATCCAGCCTTGCTTCTCAACCGGTCTTGCTCCGCTTGTAGATCCCTTCTCTTCCTGTGAGCTTGATCTGCAGATCTCGCATTCCACGCAAAATCTCCTCAAGGTTTGAATCATCCTTCTTCGGAGATACCATAGGTGCCTGAACAACCGGAACAACTAGAACTAGAACAGCTGGAGCAACTAGTACTACTTGTCTAGCAACAGGAACCACTGGTCGGACTACAGGAACAGGTGTTACAGCTGTAGGTGTTGGCGCCAGTCTCCTAACAAGAACCTTCTCTCGTCTCCGCTCCCTCTTGGTAAGCAGACCAACAGCTTCCTCAACCTTCTTCCAGCTACTGGTCAATCCATCGTCCTCCTCCCGGTCTTCCAGAAGTACCTCTAGCTTCTCCTGCAACTTCTCATCTGCAGCCCGAAGAAATAGCTCTGTCTTGTTGGACTGCAATGTCAACTTCTCCATCCTGGTCAGCCGTGAAAACTGCTTCTCAAACTCTCTGAGCAACTCAGTAGCTTGTACATCCTTCCTTGGTTGCTCAACCCACTCCAAGAATGACTTCTTGGTGACTCGATCAGAGTCTTCCAAGAAGTACTCATCCATCAAAGCACGAGCAAAAGTCTCACAATCCTTGTTAAAATGCTTCGTTAGCATTTTAACATGATCTCTAATCTCTGGAGCTGCTGCTAGCTCAAACGTCTCAATCATCTCATCTTCTGAGACTCGGTTCAACTCCATCTCCTTCACATAATGCCTCAGATATCTTGAGACATCTCTCTCATCAAACTGGTCAATCCTGCTGACCACCGCTTGTAACGCCTTTGTTGCCAAAGCTTCCTTCCGCTCATCAGACTGTTGCTGCCGTAAGAACATAGTGAAAGCTTGGAACATCGATGCAGTCGCCGGATCCAACTGCACCTTCGGCAACCCACCTGAACCACTAGCTCCATCTCCATCACCTTTCTCATCCCCACTCATGACTGTCAATCTCTTCTTCAAAGTTCACACACAAAAGAAATCTCCACCTCAGACGTTCACGTCGAGTTCACCACCGTATCGTATCGGATATTGCGTGAAAGATGTCCAGGAAAACGCGAGGTTCCTGGCTGTGGAGATGTTGTATGCTGAAATAGAGACAAGACAGAGAAAAATAACCACGAGAACAAACGCTGCGATATATACACTCCAAATGTATGTACACTGCCTAAGAGCGCAGAACTGAGAACCAGACCAGAGCGGTCTGTAACCTGCTTCAAAGCCCTTAAAAACAACCCTTGAATCACAACCCTGACCCAAAAACACCGAAGCGTAACTCAAAGCAAGAGAAACTTCCTTTTGTTAACAAGCAGAGCCACAGCAATATCACGCGATCCAAACCCAAGTCCAAACCACATCCTTGTATAAGGTCTTAGCTAAAGCTAGCTACCACAAGCTGTATACAGCCAACCGTCGATAGGTTCTCCTCCGCTGACTCCGTTAACCCAGGAAACCTTCAGATCCGACTCCCAACAGCCGAGATATCGTCGATTTTCGGTCGCATGTGATGGAAACTTCAAAAATTCCTCCCCGCGGCTTAAAACCGCACACACCGCACACACCGCACAAACGGATCATCTAAACTGATATCCGTCTTCTCTGGCAGATAGATCTAGCTATCACGAACCCAACGAGACTCCAAACAAGTCGTTTGGAGTTCTCCTTGCAAAACCACGCAAGAAATTTGATCGCAGGTTGCAAAAAACTGACGTAAATGGACTCCCTACGGCTCAAACTTGCTCACCACACCCAAACCAACAATCCAACTCGTGTACAGTCTTCTCTTATGCGTACATGAAGACTCTCTGATCGCATAGGCACCAAGAACGAAAAGCTTGGCTCACCTATCGCGAAAAATAACCCAATCTCATATCGCAGGCGAACAAAAATCTGGTGTAAGCGCTTCCTTGCGAGCCAATTTCACTCAAAACTCCCGGACGGTCGTATCGTCTTCAATTTCCTGAAGAACTCGTTGTTTTGATCCCGATGGATCCAAGGACAGCAAGTTTGGACTCCGGAATAGTCCGAACGGTCCAACTCTCCTTCACAGATAACTGAAAACTCCAAATCTGCTTCCTGCGTCTCAATTTCCCTCAGAACTCAACCCCCGATCCGTCTCTTCCCAAACCGTCTTAACCTGTGCGTAGCCTGCATAGATCTGAACCCGATGACACCTTGCGCGCGTGTACTGGACTTCCCAATTCTTCAAAACGTCCACCGACAGGTCGCAGGAACAAGCAAGCCCCTTAAGCCGCCCCCTTGCAACAGTCTCTGTACGTACGAAGTTCTCACAATAATAATGAAGCATGCCCCTTGCGTCTTTGATATAGCGCATGAAGTCTCAAATACCCAGTCAACAAGTAAACTAAGGCCTAGCTTGATTTTGCCTTCTTTCGAGTCGCATAACTTCTTCACTAGATGTCCAAACGAAGTAAACAAGTGCCCATGGAAAGCTGACAACGAGCTCTACCCATCTATGTGATGAAAGTGAAGATCTGAAGTTGCACCAAAAGCTCATAAGCTGGGGCCTAGCTTGTTTTCTCCATCTTTGGAGTCTTGTAACTTCTCCACTAGGCATCCAAACGAAGTAGACAAAGTGCCTATGGAATGCTGACAAGGAGCTCTACCCATCTATGCGATGAAAATGGAGATCAGAAATGATGCCAAAAGTCCGTAAGCTGAGGTCTAGCTTGTCTTTCTCATGAGTGTCTTTGGAGCGACAAGCATCGAAGTCTAAATTTCAGATACGAGCCGGTACACGACACGACAACGTGGATATTATTCACCTTTTCAGAAGAGAAGAATATGCACAAGCGGTTTAATTAATTATTTAACCTTTCTCTTTGAAAAAATTAGATAATAAATTAATATGTTGATTAATTGATTATGTGAGCTGAACAAACTATCGCACTTATATTTTCTAAGGCATGTTTGGACGCTTTGCACTTATGGGTTAAGTCTGGTCTCTTCCGCAACTGTTGGTCTAGCTAATATATAAAAACTAAAAACTAATTTAATTATTTTATCTATGTAAAATACACTTATTACCTAATACATATCTTTCCTATATCATTAAGGGAACAAAAGTTCCCCAGATGTTCATCGAGCATGCATACTGTTTGATACTCTTTAATCTTTGATATATAAGCTTGTGCAGCAGAAGCTTCGGGTATGTACTACAGCTGTGCCTTTTCAACGTAATATACAGTACAATGATGATATCTGATACGAAGACAAACATATTTTTTTGTGACATAACTTTATAAAATGTTATTTAATTATATTTTATAATAAGTAGTATTAATGTAACAGTGAAATTAAACTTAAAACAAACTGCAGCAAAATGGACTACACGAACTGTGATTATATCTTACTCTGCCCGCGTGAATACTAATAACTCCTGACGTTTATTCTAATTATTTGCTAAAATATTTGCATACGCCTTGTCGGTACTTTCATGGCTTACCAAACATATAATATATAGACCAAAGGCGACTTTTACCGAGCCTATGCGACAAAAGTATGCCAAGGCATGGCGTTCTTTTTTAAGAGTGTCAAACTCAGGCAGAGAAACTTCTCTCGTCCTTCCTTTGGTTTTAGGGTTTCTCCACTTACCATTTCCATGGTTTTAGGGTTTCTCCATTTCTCCATTCTCCATTTACCGTTTAACGTTTCTCCATTTATCTGCGCATCGACAGCAGCTATGCACCCGATTCACTTTTATGCTTGGACTTATCGTCAGTAATTAACGAACAACAATTTTCAGTCGAGGTTGTTTCTGAAATTTACATTTACTTTCTACATATCCTATTAAATTTTACGTCAGCAAATAAGAGTATTTTACATAAAGATATAAAGCCATAAACCCATGGTTTGACTGGCCCTGCTAGTAATCTTGTTAACTATCACACAAGCATAAGACTTTCATCCAAGTATTAAAAATATCAATTATGGAATTGTTGATCCACGTCACTACTTAGATGGATCGTTACGATGACGTGGTGTCCAGCATGGCAATCGCCGGCCATCAGCTTCATGTAAGAGATGCCATATTTTTGACGCATCTGCTGGTCAAGCTCAGTTAGCTAGAATGAACTTTAGTATAATACATGTTTATATGCCTCTATTTAACAACCTTTATACCCACATTACTAGTGATATAATTTTGTACTAAATTTATAATCAGGTATGTACGATTTTATGATATCCTCATAATGTTGTAATCAAAATTAATTTTTTAACTGGAAACTTACTGATACTTGTAACCATCATCTTATTGAGAACGTTACATGTGAATAGTAACATTGTAAAGGAGTTTCTAATCATTTATGTTAAAGTTTAATTGGTATAATCATCATGAGTTTTCAAGATTATATAACCAATTTGAACTGTAGATTTGTCGTACTTGTAACCATCATCTTAACAGTATTACGTTTTGCTGTTAGGATGATGCTGTTAGGTTTCAAATCATCTGCGAATTTTAGTGAGAATTCATCATATCTTTTTAATATCATTTTCCAATACAAATGCAAAACAGATCCCATTTCACAAAATTTACTTGACCGATTCCTAATACGTTTGACGGATATTAGTAGGTTCAATAGGTTCATCGTCATGTGGAGACAATGGAGAAAACAAGTAAGAGATAGTACAAGTTGATAATATACTGTATAGATTTTATAAACTAAATTTTCTTGCAAATACATGTTGATAATATGCTGTATATATTTTATAAACTGAACTTTTCTTGCAAATACATGATTAGTTATTGACATATATCTCACATTTAAATTACACCGACATTTTGACCTGCTAAATCTGCTATTGTCAGTAGAAGATAGAGTCAAGTAAGGCAATTTTAAAAGAGGTGGGGTCTTGAAAGTTTTAGAAGCGATCATTTTGATAGTTTTACACTGTATTCTTCATTTGTTTGTAAGATTACACACTTTCTAAAGTAGAAGCGGTTCAAGCGACGTTGGAAGTAGCTGGAAGGTACAGCTCTCATTCGGAGCAAGCTGCCATTCTTGTATCGACAGAGTGATGGAATTCGCTGCACGGCATTGAAGAGTTGAACAGTTTTACCTGCAGGCATGCCCACCCCATGGCCACCCCAACGACTACTAGGACCATGAACAATTTCCGCTGCATTACTACTATGCCATGGCCTGAGCAGTTACTGAGCAACGTCAAAACTAGGTTTTCAGGATGTAGCAAACCTGCAGAACGGTGCACAACCACGAGCCTGTTCAAGGACGCCATCGTTAGTGCAAGACGGAATAGTGGTTGCAGCGAATGTTTACATTCTGATTGATCTCATTGCTCAATCTCCTCCCTTTGATGTGCGCAGGGCCGGAACGACTTTCAAGCCGAAGATTCGTGTCCCATGCGAGCTGACAATATTGTGTCTTTGGTCTCTCTCCTATTCTCGAGTTAGCAATTTTCGAGGCTTGTTAACTACTGACAAGGTCGCTGGTCAAACCCAAGCGGTCAGCGGTCTCAGTGTATCATGGAGCAGTTGAATCAGTCAAAGTCGGATATTTTCACGATACCATTCGCTGCAAGATTCCATGCTGTTTACACTTAAAGCCACCTATCATGTAAAGCACTTTTTCTCTTACTGCTGCTTGGTACCCAGGCAGCAGTAAGAGAAAAGATGGAAGTTCATTGGAACCTTAGACAGGCTTTCAGTCAGAGAAGAGAAACTGTAAGAGCCGTGACGTGTTCCAGTGAGGAAATGCTACCTTTATAAAGCTTATCAAAGCTGGGCTGCACAAACAAGGTTACGTCCTCCTCTTAGTCCGCTGAATTTATAAAGGTACGTCAAAGCGCCTGCAGAAGATTGGAAAGGGATTCTCATAACCGTCTAGATGCTTGAAACTGCTGAAGATAGATGCTCTGCAGCCCTGCTTTTCTTATAACTGGTTTTACCGTGAGTTCATCCAGCATACAACTCATAGCATACAACTCTACACAACCAATATGCTCCGCATCCGTTCACCATTTATAGGCTGCGAGGAAGAACTGAACGAGAAAGAGAGCAGGAAAGAAAGAAAACTGGTACAAGATGATAGCTTTTGCTAAATTCAGTAGAATTATGTCCAAGTTTTAAGCCGGAAGCTATCTTGGACACAAGCCTGCGCTTCTAAGATCGTTAATATTACTGGTGACAGTGGACCTGAAAGTTCCTAGGAAACCCAGAGTAGCGCAGGCACAGATCACCTCCTCAAGATATAGTCGTAAACTGGGGACAAAGCTGTGCAGGGATGTTGAGTTCACTCGAGCTTTCTCGGCTGGTTCAATGCCAGAGATACTTGGAATGAAACCCACGCTGAAACCATGCTCAGACTCCATCATCTGGTGGGCAGTATGGGCTACGAAGTCCTCGTGTCCACTAAGAGTGTGCACTTCGTATCGATCGATGTTACTTATTTCTGCCAAAACTGTTCCATTCCACTTTTCGCGTACTAGGTCGGTCATGAGGAAGATATGCAACTTTTTGTTCTTCCGATTCTTCTTTGACAGCTCCTCCAGTTTCTTCTTCAAAGGGTTCAGAGTCTTATCCCAAATCTTGACAAAAGCTCCGTCGCCGAGCCTCATATGCGCACAGAAGTAAGGTCGCTTTGCAAATTTCTCGTCGACCAAAGCCTTGGCGCCCGTCATGATCTCCTTCGTGAAACGATGACTACCTTTGATGGTCTCGACCTTGGTTGCCGTGATTCGATCTCCTACTGCTGCTCTGATATCCACATGAAGCTCCATATGTTTATACGTTCGGGAGAATAAGCTTCCAAATGACAGAAGGAAGTAATCAGCAGCTTCAGAACTGGGGCCCAGTGCCTTGACGACATCCTTCCGGACAATCGTTCGCTCAAAGCCGGAATCCGCAAATATCAAGCTTGTTTTGTTAGACATTTCCGGATCGCCTCGTATCTTTTTCATCAGCTGATGTTCCAGAAACTCTCGAGTAAATCCACTCTCGCCGTGAGTCCAGATTGTTGTGGGACAGTCATCCTCAACCTCATAGACCAAACAAGAGGATCCACTGGAGCTAGGGAGGAGTCTTTGTCTACATATTTCTATAGAACCCCAACTCGGGTGAAGGGCGTGAGCTAAGTTCCAGCATTTAGGTCCAGAGCAAACCGGAGCAATCTCTAGACCACACCACAGAGCCAAAAAGACTCGGAGGTCGATGGTCCTCGCTAGCTTGGGGCTTAATGGCCTCAGATCAACGATATCCGCGACTGAAACGTACCTAAAAAAGGTATCCGCACTGATTCAGTTACCTTCATTATTTACGCCAACCAAAGAATGAGAATTCAAGACAAGGCCATGATAAGCGTTAGCCATCCAAGAACACTAAGACAGTAAGCAAGAAAGCAATTGCCAGCAGCGTTCACTAACTGTGGGCTACACAACTGGCTGTCGAAAGCAAATAAACATGCGCTTGGCTGCTTGTTTACAGCAAGAAACGTGCCATGAGTTTGCGTTTCTTAGGGTAAGTCAATCAGCTCATCCGCGTACTATTGCAGCTTTCTGTAATATCACGAACGCATGCAATCATAGTCATGCCGGAGGTAGAAAGCGGCATTCCCGGGTGTTCTGTGCGCGGCACTGCGCCTTCGATAATTGTTAAGCCCACTCGTGTACTTGACGAACAGATATCGAACTACTTGTAGGATGATTCATACACGAAAGAAGAAGAGTCTTGAATTAAACTATGGGGTACAACAGTAGGTGCCAGTGACCTCCAACGAAACACAAAACGGTAACGGACAAGAACCACGGGGATCCCAAGTTGATAGCAATTGTTTCTTCTAATTTCTCTTCCCTCCATCTGGTGAACGTGTACGTCAGTTAGAGGACCTCATCCAAAGTATGGAGTATTCATGAACAGTTGCCGGGAGTGAAATGATTCTTATGACGAAAGCGTGAAGGCCTTGCGCCGCCATCTTACATGATTTCGCAACAGCAGGTAGTGGCAAGAGATGAAACATGTGAGTGGAGAGGAGAGTAGTTCCAACCTGGATCCGACGATGTGTTTATGCACCGCGCTCCACGATCTTTCTTTGAGCTTTCTTTGGGTCGAGTAGCGCGGCTTTAGACACCTCCCGTGTTTCACCTCTCCATGGTCTACCACGGGTGGCAAGATCAGCGTGCGATTGAGCAGCATCGCGATTGTAAGAGCATTTCTGAGTTCTCGAGCTTGATTGCTGAATCCTTCGTGAGGAGAATACCACATATACTTCTCCCCTTCCGGCAGCAGTCCCAATGAGTCATGTTCAAGTTTCAGGGGGTCTGTGAAGTTTACGCAAGACGAGTAGGCGCCCTCCCCGTAGCTTATTCGGAGAGCTTGGTTTGGGAAACTTGACAGCCAGTTGGAGATTGTCCGCGCAGAAAAAAGAAGAACGAACAATGTGCACATCAAGATTACTGGCACACCCCTGTGGGTCAAGATCTTTTGCCTTCCCAATCGCCTGCCGTTAGTAGCCATTACAGAGCCCATCCTGACCCCTAATCACGAATCAGAAAGCCACTCAGAAACGCTGCAGGGCAGAATGACCGTGCGCATTGACCGATAATATGTGAGAAAGCATTTCATGAATTTAACGTTTTTTACCGAACCAACACAGGTGCTTGAGGAGTCCGATTTTCAGGAGTCGCTTGGATGCCTGTAAAACCACGGTGTCATCATCGATTTCGGAAAGAAGAAACAAGGAAGGGGCAAGGGTCCTTTCAATAGTCCTGCGATGTCAGACTCCAAAACAGGAAGGAGAACTCTCAGGCTGTCGCGAGCCCTCGTTCTGGCAAGACTGACTGGGAGGGGAGGTTCAGTCTGGAAGAAAGGGGCAGTGCAACAGAATTCTAACGCTAGCAACTGACCACAGCGTAGCAGACGAAGTTCTTCAGACTCACTTCCGTCCTCTGGCTCCAAATTTCTCTTATTCTTATGATGGGACAAGAAATAGATGACAGCATGTCGTTTGTTGAAGTCTTGAGCCAGATTTACAGACCTCAAGCGTACAGAAGCAATGTCAGGCATGTAGTTTTACCTTCCTCCAGAGTCGTATACACGTACTTCCTTTCCTTCCCTACAGCTCACAGCAGGACAACACAAGCGTGCTCTCCTGCCCCTGACCCTTCGCTCACTCACTTCCTTTTGTTGGTGAGATTTGCACTTGTTGTTTGAGGCTTCAGTCCCTTTCTTACCGTTTCTGATAAAGAACCCGGACAGAACATCTCATATAGGTGAGTTGAAACTTTGGCGGACAGCACATTCGGATCTTGATTATGTCTAACAACATTTCGGCCACCCTCATCGGCCAATCTTGATTTCATGACGATAAACCTTGTGCCTGCCCTCAGTGTTCAGTGAGATGGCATAGTATCGTCGTATCCTGTGTCCTCTTCTGTGTTTGGAGACTATAGACAACGAGTAAAGGTGCCAGACGGCAGAATCTTGCTCTGTGGGTGTTGGACATTTGTACCATTCAATGGGGACGCGGCAGTCACGAAGTTTTCTCAGGACAATCAGACTGAATGCGCTCTGTCGTGTTGCATCCATGGTACAGACGATGGCTCATGTATCTAAGTAAAGATAATATTTGTGTACGAGTACTTAAGAGTTACCTCGACGGGCAGTCAAGGGTTGCATGGGATGAGTGCAAATTGATCAAGTGGGTCCTAGTAGAACCTATGATTTTAGTTACATAGTCAGCGTTATATCCTTGTGAGTTGAACTGAGCTAACGGCATACTTTTGTACTCTCCAGACTCAAAATTTATGATTTTGGTTACGTAGGTAACATCATTTCCTTGTCTCGCGTTTCACTGGTAGTATAGGGGTGGTAGGCGACCTTAGAGCTACTGATAGCGGGGTTTAGCCCCGGTGTTCTTCCCTTCGGGGTGTTAGTTGCTTAGCCCTTCGGGTCCTTCTTTCCCTTGTAAGGAGTCTTTCCATCTGTTGCCTATTTATTGCGTCGCGTTTTTCTGTTTCACTGCGGTTTACTTTGTTTCTCTCCGTCTTCAACGGTTTGTCGATAAACTATGATTGTTCAAGCTACTAAGAACATTTGTTGAGCACGTACTGTATTTTGTGAATTCTTCTCGTCTTCTACCTTCTAGGTTATTTCCCAGAGTTGCTTCAACA
The DNA here is from genome assembly GCA_036924285.1 of Asterella californica. Taxonomy (NCBI): domain Eukaryota; kingdom Viridiplantae; phylum Streptophyta; class Marchantiopsida; order Marchantiales; family Aytoniaceae; genus Asterella; species Asterella californica. The sequence goes on from JAYKYS010000001.1 coordinate 45,632,424, forward strand.
TAAATCCTTGTGTAGTGTCTCACAAATGATCCGTATACTTAGTTTTAGAGACTTATATGATTTTTCCCAGACTTGCAATTTTAGTGATATGGTGTCCGCACCATTGAGTTCTGCCTTTGATGTCATTGAGAAAGATGACAAGGTTGCTTTTCTAGTTACGTCCACCCCACGTTTCACTGTTTTCCTTCGTTCGTTGCAGAATCTCACAATCTTCTTGTGACAGGCTCGCTGCTTTTGCTCGGGTGATACGAAGAATGTGGCGCATGACAGCCGCGAAAGAAGTTCGGAATCAAATAAACCAATGTGAGTTCCCCACATTAGCCCCGAGATCAAGACCCCGGCTATCGTATAGACAGCCAAAGAAGTCTACGACCAACCGCGGCCTCTTCGGCAGTACCTGCTGTAACTCATCCTCTTCCGTATCCTTCACGGCTGTCAGGCTCAGCTGAGTAAGGATTGATCATTCACTGGGTTTCAGCATTTTTGCACTACTCATCGCAGCTCCCTCCCTCTCTACCATCTCCACCGCCGAGGGCAAAGAGGGACGGTACCCGCGACTGTCACATCCAGTGTCCTTTTCATAATTTCTCTTCCCGGCCTTAATATCTTGTTACAACGAACAACGGTATGGATACTACAGGGGAGGCCATCTATAGGAGTAAATGTCAGCTTCAATACAAAGATAAATTCGCTACACTACCTTCGAAAAAAACCTGGCTTACGGCACCCTAAATGCAAGAAGCTTGTGATTAAAACTTTCAGTCACTGATGCTGTGATCAACAAGAGGAACAGTTTTGAACTGACATGTTGGACAAAAGGAAACCTCGGGTTCGACCCGAACCCTAGTTCAGCCCACAAAATGTACTCGAAATGTCGAACAACCTATAACATTGTCTTTGACTGCATTTAGCTCTTTCACAGACTAAGCAAAGACGTACAGAACAATAAATGCGAAAGCCTTCGCACGAAATCAACGCAAAGCACTCCACAGAGAACAACATCGCATAGCAACCACATAACTCCCAAAACAAAGAGTCGACTGAAGATGAACTCTAAGGCCAAATATTTTACACCGAATACTTATCAGTCACAAAAGCAACAACGATCGACTCTAGACAGCAAAGAACAGTACTGAATGTGTTGTTTTGGAGAGGAAGGGGAGCCCGCGTTACCGCTCACAGCCCAAAATTTCAATTGATGGCTAGCGCGGCAGGCAGTCTTCATCGTGCTTGCGCGCCTGTCATCCTTGCAGTCACCGACCTCGCAGTACTCAAGCTCGTCGCCACGCTGCCAGGCCACCATCGCTGCTGGCGGCAACGGAGCTTCGCAAGCGAACAAACGAGAGCGGCGACACACCATCGAGGCAGCACTCAGATAAGATCATTTAGTAGTGGAGAGCACATTCAGAGTTGCTACATTATATATTGGGCCGACCCGGGCCTCCAGAGTTACGAGGTTGTCGCGGTTCTTAGGGTTACGTCGATCTCCTGATCTCCTGTTCCTATCTGGTTGTCCAGGTAGGCGCTCACGTCTTTGCAGCAACCGCTGGGATTGCTCGTCCGACGAACATCGCCCGGTAACATATTCTTTACGGAAAATGGACAACGAATGGGAATGTTTCTCGCATTTTGAAAGCTACCCTCAACGTTGATATGTGTGACGCCAAAGCAACCAAACAGCCATCCGTAGACATCCGTAAACATCTGAAAATGGATTGATTTATGGCATTATAACACATTCATATACATATACAAGCGTTTAGAGAATAGATTACAAGCGTTTAATTTAGTTATAAATCGAATGATATTAAAAGATATTTTCATTCATTTTCTGTTGTATATGGAGTGGGGCCGTCTAAGTTAGCAATATATAGTTTAACTATTGCTCCATGCCTAATGTTAAAAAGCATAAGAAGGGCAAATATGCATGCAAACATTATCTTCTTGCCAGAAAGAAGAAAGAGAAGGAAAAGAACAAGCAGGAAATTAGGGTAAAAATTCATTTTCATTACTGGTTACAAACAATCCAGCAATCCAGGGAAAAAGATAACATTGTATTACATGATAAAAGTATTTAGAGAACCTTTTGAGAAAGAAGTGTAATTGATTAAAAGAAAGATCATGAATTTTAATAGATCAAGGTGATACTTGTTCGAGATAGAAAAGGTGATACTTGTTCGAGATAGAAAGTTAAATCTATATTTCTAAAAATACCAACTCTATTGTAGACCACTAGTGATATTTGTTCGAGATAAAATAAAAAAATTTTATTTTTATTTTTAAATTATAAAACTTATTACACCTGGATGCATAACCATCAAAATAAGAGAATAGAACAGTAAGCACTACGAGAAGCAATGCTCCACTTGCGGAATAAAGGAAGTGGAGCAACTCATGAAAATGTTTCTCACTTTTATTTTTCATTTTGTTAATACTTAATTTTAAAAATATTTTAAAAAATAAAAAAGAAACAGAAAGTGTATTATGAGACAACAATGCAAGTTGTCATTGGTCCGTGTCAAAATTAAAACTTTAATTTTTTATGCAACTTCCATTGAACATGCTCCTCTCCTGATCCTCCTCACAACTCTTCCTCTCTTAATGTGGCTGAACCTCTTCGCTCTCCGGCACAGATATTACATCTTCTATGGACCTTGGCGGTCTGCTCTACGTTCATCGGTTGACTATAATGAGAAGTTTAGGGGCAATGTTAAAGTAGTGGGGTGCTAATGGAATAAGGGAAAATTTGACATACGTGACGTAAGAAAATTTGAAGCACGTGACTCTATATTTTCCTTACAGATTATATCAAGATTTTCTTACATCTCCAAGTCTAGGTAATATTTAATATTTTAAATATAATTTGGTTTTTCTTATCAACTTGATATATAATTTTTGTTGATTAAATATATCCTTTTCGTCACATTTATATACTCTTTGAAACAGGTGAACTTACACTTCACTTATGGATTATGTAAAGATTCTTTTTATTTTTGATAATTTTTAGATATAACTTTTTTCTTATGAATTTGATATAAAATTTTATCTAATATTTATATCCTTTTTGATACCAACAAGCGGATAAAAGCAACATCCGACTGCAGAAACAAGAAGCGTCACATCGTCGCTCCGTCCTGACGTATCCACAACAATTATCAAAAATTTGGAGGTGACCGTATGTACAAAGAAAGAGAGGCGCTCATTAGAGATATGGGTCTTCTGTAGCCCCAAGATGGGAGGTCGATGGGCTCTGAGAAATCCCTTGAGTGCAAACTTTCGGTGATGAAAGGTTTAAACTAAAACTAAAAGTTTCCAAGAGGTAAACAAAAAGTTTAGGGTTTTCCAAAAGATCTCCAAGAGATAAACATCAGAATAGAGGATGCGAAGCGGAAGGAATGACGAACATTCATTTCGACGAGAGGCTTTGAGACCTATGTCTCCATTGTATTGAGAAGAAGAGGTTGACTCTCCTGCTCTCAGTCATGTCTTCTGACTTCTACAACTTCAAGAGAACCTTGTCCTCTGTCGCCTTTTCAGACACTTCTATTGCATGGCAAGACCCTTCTACTTGGACATTGCTGCCCTCCCAAACATCAACCTCCGTCACTTTCCTTCTTGTGATAAGTCTCGGGTCCTAGACGGCGATCGCGAGTGAAAATAGAAATTCAAACAAAAACACAACTCGCGCACAGCTTTGCTAATTCGCGACCTCAAGAACTATCTGCACAGATCTTCCTGTTCTCTCTCGATGTCTCTGATCGGGGGCAACGCAGATGCCCCCTGTTAACCACGATTTCTCAAATGCAAGCACTCACTTCGGCTCTTCTCATTGGTCGGGAACTCTGACGGTTGTCAGGCGGGCCCGGTGAGCTTTCCCAAGCTGCTTCTCTCCTCGTGGGAGGTGAACAGTCACGCGCATCGAGGTGGCAAGAAACCCTTCGGGTTCCATGCACCTTGCACGTGTGACGTCGTCTTCTTCGAGGAGGTCTCCGCTACTCAGGTGCTCCGTCCGGCTCCCCGTCGATCTCTGTCACCATCCGTCCATGCTTTCCGTCTGTGCATAGGAATGCGGGTCCGTCTACTCAGATCTCCTCGGGCTCTACTCGCCTCTTACGTGCGCATCTTTCTCGGGATCCGTCAGCAGTCGCCGCTGGCGACGCCTTGTCTTCCGTGCCCACAGATGCACAGGGTGTTGCGCTCTCTTTCTCGTTTTCGGGCTGGGGCCTTCTCTTTTGACTTCCAGACCACGCGTCATCCTCGGTGTGGCTGCGGGGTGGCCAAGGGATGCCCTTGGTACCAAAAATACCTGAGGCTCCACAATAGCCTTATACTAAGCTATCCGTCCGTAAATTAACCCCTCTCTCGCTACCTCTAAGCAGTGAACTAGGACTGAGCATTCCCGAGGATCACCTTGTGGATTTCAGCCATTTGAATCATGGCCGAGCTGTTTCACAAAATACAAGGGGTGAATTCAAAGTTAGTGTACAAAGCCTTACCTCTTCCTTTAGTTCCAGTACCCGTGGGGATACAAGCGGATTCTTTTGACACTTCTACGGGTGGCCCTATCCTACCGTTTTCTTTGCTATTTTCACTTAACAACTTCAAAAACTCAACGTCCACTGGGGGCTCTCCTAGACTAACCGACATTGGACAAGCCTTCGGCACAAGCTTTGGTCCTCAGTTCTCCACCGATGGGATTCTCAGTTCCTGGCATGGAACACACTGGAAAAATGCCTTCGGGCTCTAGTGCCAGCGTTACAAGTTGTTTTTCTATGGAGATCCCCCTCCAGCTTTCATCTCTTCTATTCTCGCCTTCTCACCTTGCCAACGCCGGCTAGCCCTTCTTCTTGTTATTGCATTTTGGAGAGAGTGCTGGCTACACAAATGCAACTGGATGTTTCGACATACGACTCAACCGTTTTCACCAGCTCGGATTAATGAAGAGATCGTAGTGTCCACTCACAAGGGGATCCAAAATGAGAGATTCTACAAAGTCAGCAGCTAAAATGTTACGGCAATTTTTTTTCTCAGCCGTTGAAGAATATTTCCTTTTCATTTTTGCAGCTATTATACCAAAAGATGTAGGAGCAAAAGTTTCCCAAGTTGATCTTGCATGCATATATTCAGTCGTTAGTTACGTGTATAAATCAAGGGAGTTAAGATCGAGTGAGCTTCAATTGTTAAATCTATGCTAAAGGGAAACTTTTACTTCTTGACTCGGTTGGTTGTCCGGGACAACAGGCTGCTACACCTGGCCTTCAACCTGAAAATAACTAACTGGTCTCATGGGACACTTACATCAGCTTTTAGCCTCGACGGCAGTACTGCACAGTAAACATATATTTTGTCGTTTGTAAAATTTCTATCAGTGTGAAAAGTTGAACCTGGACTGCAGCGGATGAGCAGTCATGGTTTCCTATGACTTGAGATAGTCACCCATGAAAGCTTGTGTCCCCGAGATCGGGAACATGAGTGACACTTCGAACTTCCTCTCACAACTAACGCCCGCTATGAATAGAAGGGGTTAGGAAACTGTTTGGCGTCCCTTCAACTGCTATGACTATACCTTCAATTCCGCAGACACGAGTACCATTAACTACGAGAACTGTGAGTAATTCACAACTCTTAATGTGAGTGCTCTTTCAGTGCTCTTCTTGTACTTTACTTTAACCTGAGAGACAAGTGAGAGTCTTGACAGTTAATAAGGATCTGATTCGACTTTATTATCATGTTTCCTAATACTCACTGAAGTGTAAGTAACAATAGTGGCCTTCGGACCGATCAAAGAATGAGAACTTTAGCTTGAAACTGTGCACAGCCTTGTATCTCAAGTGCCTCTAAGTAACACTCATCACTACGTACTGCTATGCATGGAACGACATAACAACATGGTCCAATGTGGATCATGGATTTCCAGCTTCTTTTTCACAAATCTACTGCTATCGTTTGAAAGGAAGAAGAATGTTATTTCTGTGTTGTCCCGCAGTGTGATGTTCAGCTCACTGACAGTTTCTTGATGCAGGGAATCATCAGTACTCAAAACTGCTTTGGCTCAACGATGGCGCAGTGCTTTCTCCATCCGTATGGAGAAGTGCCAGGAATGCTGCCCATCTTAACCATTGCCCATCCGAACTCGACCAGAAACGACTGGGGATCATACACAGCTTTGAGGGCATACTCTACACCCAAAGGATCGCTCAAAAGTGCTACATCCGACTCCAGGAGTCCTTTGTTGGTCAAAAGGTCCAAGTAGTAAGTGGAGTCGAACGTTCCGTTGCTGGCATCCAAAGCCATGAAGCCGAAAGGACGGGTCTGAGGGCACTGAGCCTTGAGAGAGTCAGCGAATTCGGGATCGATGACGGGTCGGTAATGTTAAGACCCTGAAAGTTATACAGACGCTCGAAAAATGCTCCACAGTGCACTTGTCCGATCGAGTGTCCACCTGCAGAGCACACATTAGGACTCGTAAGTGATTATGAACCTAAAATACTAACCATGAAACTTCAAAGTTTCATGTGGAGCACAAACTAGCTACTTCGTTGATGCTTTGAATTTGTCAAACTTCCTTTTTCAGTCCAATTCTGTTTCGTCAAATGATTTAATTTGCTGTCCTCGTTGGAGTCAGTTTCGATTCAGAGCACTTATGATCAATGAAAATCCTAAGCTTTCGTACTCTAGTCATGTATATGGGTATAGCCAGACGAACGCCTTTACCTGAGAGGATAACCATATCTTTAGCGTCCAGTCCTACTTTAGCGAACTTAGAGACGAGCTGAGTGAAGTTGTCTCTACGTTTCGGTAAGCTGCCGTTGACATCGTCCGCGATGGAAACTGCCCCATCTACACGGCCCAAAAGGACAGGCCAGCTCCAGCCACCGACCTGCACTCATCACATTATTATATTGTTATACAAATTCTTTCGAGCTTTCTTCTAATTAGAAGATCACCTTTTTAACTTTTATGCAAGCACTTAAATTCAACGTATTAGAATGAGTTCTCCCTTGAGATCTGTTCCCACTGTCAGCGGATGAGTTACAACTTACCTTTACTGTGGCATCCCGAGCTACAACTGCCAGAATGTCGGCGCATGAGACGATGCCAGGGCACGCACACTCGAGCTCCATCTTGATTTCGTCGATATGCTCGAATCCTCTCAAGGAACCCTTGTTCAGCAGTGCATCCTTCTCAGCCAACATATCCTCGGTTGAATTGAGAAGCACGGATCCATCGCAACCCTGCGCATGCATGCAGGTCTCTCCCTTCATTAGAAGGTGAAACCATCGATGGACATGTTCATAATCCGGACTTCCCGATCCCCAAGTCTCACATTGCAATTGGATTTGTAATTCACTTACCCCGACGAAGCAGTCATGAAAGTTTAGTCTCATGAGAGCTGCAGCCAGTCCTCGATCCGCATCCACGAACTCACCCACTTTTGCATCAATGATGGATGCCGCTTGTGGACAGGTAGCATCATAGAAGTTCTCTGCCAGCTCTGCATTCGATACAACTGCTGCTACTACTAGAAGAAGGGTGGACATCACTGTACGACGAGCCTGACTGAGAACCCATGTCGAACTCTCTGAAGCCATTACGATGACTTTGACGACCTGAGAGTGTACTAATTAATCTTTCCACACGTTAAGGACCTTGCTCTCGTTCCCAGCCAAAGGTAGTCTGATCGGAGCTATTGATCAGACTCTCCTTCCTGCACATCATCATTTCGGTACGTACATCAACGCTGATAGACGTGGACAAGGCAATGCAAACCTGCGATGAAAGAGTTAGAAACTGGACAGTCAATCGAACTCAAAGCTAGCTACGTGTTAAACTTTTTGCAAGCCTACAGTTGTGGGGAAGTTTGGGCCAGAGTTCAAACGTACGAGCTGAGGCTGAGATCGAAGATCCAGAAGGAACTGGTGCAGCTTGTGAATTGGCATTCTTCCGAATGCTATATATACTCCACCCTGCAGAATCCATGCTAAGTCCCACCTGGTGCTTTGTTTATGGTTACCGTTAATTTAGCCTTCGAAATGTGGCCATGATCATATATTATAATGCTTCTCATACTTTTCCTCGTAGAGATCACTTGTTAACTACTTAACCAGATGTATCAGCTGGCCGTTGCATCCAGTGAGAAAATCACGTCTCCTAAATCTCTCCTGTAGATCGGAGGTCGTTCCTGTTTTCTCTTTCAGGAAGCTAGGATGATCATGCATGACAAGAGAATTTCTTCATCCTTTGGTTCCGCTGTATATGTCAATTTCGGAATCTGGAGCTCATACCGGCAAGCTTTGACTCTGACGGATAGAATATTGTGTGAAACAGTAACTATCCTTAACTGGATATTGTGAAGGTGCACAAGGGGAAGCACCCCTCGACCCTTTACTGATTCTCTTTGTATATCATAAGGACCTACCTGGTCCTCTCATCATTATTCATTTATCAGACTTTGTTTTTGGCTTGGAGTATTCTGCTCTCTCTCGCATTTCTTCTCTCACACATTTTAGGTATGTCTTCTAGCTAAGAGTCTTAGAGTAAATTATCATAGTTTCCTACATGGTATCAGAGCTCATGTTGTTAGATGATCTATTAAGATAACATAATTCTCTCTCTTAGACATTAGAAACTAGAGCGATCAAAGGACGCCTTGACTGTTTCGTGGAGGATGCTCCCCGCACAGATCAGCGCAGTGCGAAAAAGGACCAGTTCAGTAACCTCGATCAAGACTGCGCAGAATGACTGCACCATTCAACACGAAAGGATGAGCGGTATTCGATGGCATTTTCTTCATCTTTTGGAAGCATAAAATAACTCTCCGGCTCGATTCGAAAGAGGTACTCGGCGTGATGGATGGCACAATCTTACGACCTGGAGCGACAAGTCCCAGCGGAACAGTGACACCAGCTATCGGACCGGGCAGCATTGCAGAATGAGACAAGAAGAACAAGAATGCCTTAACTGCAATCAACGAGTGCTGTGCAAACTCAGTCGCCGGACACATATTAGCTTGCACAACAGCGAATGATGCATGGACAACTGACCACAAACTTTGCTGGTCAAGATCATGTCACCCGCATGCACCTAAGAGAAAAGTTCAAGCTTCTCAGAATGAAGTCAAATGATTCAGTGATGACCCACATCAACAACTTTAAGGCCCTCGTGCAGCAACTCGCATCTGCTGGTGTTATAGTAGACCCACAAGAGCAAATCCTCACACTGATGGGTAGCATACCACCCAACCTTCATGCATGCAATGTGCACGAACCTCAACTTTTCTCTACAAGATCTGATCTCTTTCTTAATTGAGGAGGAGCTCATGTCTCAGAAGATGTCTGTCGAACCTTCCACCGTTTTGTTTGCTGGACATCGACAGCAAGGACAAGGACGAAGCAGCAACCAAGGCGATTGGAGTCAACCTCGTCGTCGGCTCCAAATAAGCAAAGCCAAATGCTTCGGGGTTGTGGCTCAACTGGACACCTTTTTAACGAGTGTCCCAACCGAACAAGCAGCAATAACCAACAGCAGCACAGCAGTAACATGCAACAAGGCCGAGGACAAAATCAAAAAAATCATCACAAATCACACAACAACAACCAACAAAACAACGCACGTAGAGTCCTCATGACAATCAAATCCACTAGACTAAGCGCATTATCACAGGTGGACAACATGTGGTACGTGGACACTGGTGCAACACACCACATGGTCCATGATCGACGTCAATTTGTTACATACACTTCATACTCAGAAGAGTGTCGTCAAAATGATAAAATTTTATTGAGTGACAACACCACAGTATACATCGAAGGCATTAGGACTGTTGAAATCAAGCTGCTGAATGACGAACATGTCCTGATCCGTGACGTGCTGCATGTGCCCACATTGCACAAGAACCTCCTCTCGACATGTCAATTTGATTCCAATGGAGGTTGGTGCTTAATCAGAAATGACATATGTTACCTTGAAGATAAGTACTCTTGAAGCTTATGCTCATGGTCATTATCAAACGATCTGTATTTGCTTGAAAATTCTGTATTATTAACTGAGCAAACAGCACTCTTGCATATCGTCATGCGTGAGAGAGACACTCTACCACCTTGTCACAATCCAAGATCCCGCATGCGCGTCAGACCCAGAAAACATGAAATTTATCCTCCCAATCATGCAATTACTCATTCACCAGCCAAACCCTCTTATCTACGCTCCATGCGACCTCAACATAATCCCGCAGCCCCCACGCAGCAAAATTGTACAATGACAGCAAAATCCACGATCTCTGCAGTCCCCTCCCTCTTCAAACTTGAAATTTCAGAAATTCTCCACACGCAACCGTCTAGACAATCATCAGACAGCTGACGTGTGTGTCCTCTCATCTCGCAAGAGGGCACACGTATCCAAGGGACACCTCTGACTCGCACCTTGGAGCGAATCGAGACCCCTTGAGACCAAGGACTCTTAAGAGGTACGGACCTCACGCGAGATTGTCACTCATCCTAAGGGGCACGGACTCCCATGCGAGATCGTCACCCATCTCAAAAGGCACGTCCCTCCATGCGGGATCACGGCTCTCGACAGACATTTCCGCGCGTGGGGGTAATTACCCCCACGCGCGGTCAAGTCCTTCTGGAGGAACGTCCCCCCAAGTGGAGTCACGACCCTTGATCTGCACTAACCCAAGTACGGGGCATGAGGGTTATTACTCCCACGCACCGCCAAGTCCCCAGGAGGGCACTGGGCCGCCTGTCACCTGCATGGGACGTGCCCTTATGCAGAAGCGCGACTCCACAAAAGATGGACAAGGGCTCTCTGCGAAGGGTGCTTCCCAGTCCGCCACCTGAGCGGATCTCGGTCCCACACAATGCGGACCGGGTCTCCTTCACGAGGGCACTCCCCTCTCTTCTCCGAACAGCGAGTCGGGTTTTACCATCTGGTTCATTGCTCCACGTCGCGACACGTACCTAGATTCCTCATCCTTACATGCTCTCGTTCCTCCATCTCCCCACCCCGCAGCCTGCACAACCATCGTCAGCAATAATGATACACTATGGCATCGTCGTCTAAGTCACATTAGCTCACAGCGTTTAGATCAGCTTAGACGTGAGAATTCTGTCACTGGTCTTAACCTGCGAGAAGTAAGAAAACAGATCTGCCCAGCATGTTAGCACGGCAAGCAACCACGCACCAAATTCTCAAGTGTAACAACCACTCGGACAATAGAACCCCTTGAGTTGGTACATTCAGACATAAGTGGCGGCATTTGTCCTTGCACATATTCTGGCTATGAATATTTTTAACTTTCATTGACGATTATTCTCGTCACACCGTTGTCCGACTACTCCACTACAAGAGCGATTGTTTTCAAGTTTTCAAAGAATTCCATGCCTTTGCTGAACGGCAAACCGGTCACAAGCTGAAAACACTCCGTTCAGACAACGGTGGTGAGTACCTATCCATAGATTTTGAAGCATACTGCACTGAGTTTGGCATCCAGCGTCAACTCACTGTTCCACACACGTCTCAACAAAATGACGTTGCTGAACGGAAAAACCGCACCCTTCTTAATTCTGTCCGTACCATGCTGCATGAGTCACGCCTACCAAAACCTTACTGGGGAGAAGCTATCAACTGTGCCAACTACATCAAGAATAGGTGTCCGACAAAAGCACTCCCTACTCCCTCCATACTCTTTGATATTTCACACTTACGTGTTTTTGGATGCACTACATACTCCCAGGTCCCAGCTGATCTCCACTCTAAGTTAGATTATCACTCTCATGTTTGCATCTTGCTAGGTTACAGTGCACGCAGCAAAGCATACCGCCTACAACGCAAATCTGACGGCCATGCTTTCACTTCTTTGACGAATCTCTTTTTTTTCATGTACCCTTATCTGTTCTCCCCAATAATTCTATCCTAACATAAGAATTTTCCCAAATTAACATTGAGTTCTATAATAACCTCCCGGTATCTTCTGCACTAGCTCCCACTCTAGTTTCAGTTGGAGCTCAGCCCCCTCCCTCAGTGCTCTCTCCCTCTTCTGTGCCGCCTCTCATTCCTCCTATCACTGCTCCGCTTGCACCTCTCGTCATACCGTCCAGTTCTGGAGGAGGAGGTGGTGGTGGAGGAGGCGCACCAACACCAACTCCGACTGTGAGTTCATCCAGCTCACAGTCGAATCAGAACACTCTACCTACTGCTCTGACAATCCCTCGGTCTCCAACGTCACCAACAAGCCATCACCGTGATCAGTCCTCGGTAGCTGAAAACCTAAGTCAGTACCATCCCTATCTCAAGAGGACATCACCAAGCATCCAGCAACGTTGGTCACCGCAGGAGATCCGACTCCTTGAGACTTCACCAACTGGATCTTCACAAGAGGAGATTCTCTCACCCACAAGTATTCCCGTTCCTCGCATGTTGAGACGATCAACAAGACAATCAATGCCTCCAAGGCGTGACCATGCTGAAGGTTAAGAAAATTCCCTTGCTCCTCCAAAACCAAGAAAGTCGAGGAAACAGAAGGGCGCATTAATGATAACACTCTTATCAGTCCCTATGGAGCCTGTGTCCTACAGAGATGCACTTTCTTCTCCCAATGCAGAACAGTGGGAGAAAGCCATACATGAGAAATTGGAATCGCATCAAGCTAACGGAACATGGATGTTCACTAACCTACCACATGGCAGACGTCTCATCACCAACAAGTGGACATTTAAGCTAAAATTGAACTCTGATGGTTCCATCTCTCGATACAAAGCACGTCTGGTGGCTCGTGGATTCACTCAAATCTACGGTCTCGACTATACTGACACTTTTTCTTCAGTGGTAAGAGTTCAATCGGTACGTCTGATTCTGGCTATATCTACAAAGCATAATTTACATGTGCACCAGATGGATGTTAAGACAGCTTTTCTGAATGGAACACTCAATGAGGAGATATACATGAATGTCCCTGAAGGAGTCACTACTCCGATAAAAGGACAAGTGTGCATATAATTATGCACACTATACGGATTAAAACAATCCTCACAGGAATGGTATCTAATAACCGATAGTTTTCTCATATCCCTCGGGTTTATCAAGTCTGGTGTCAATGGGAATGTTTACTACTTACATCATGTCGTGCGCATACACATCGCTACACAACATACATCGCTGTCAGAGATACACTACACATACACATAACACATGGACGATGTCATACACATACACAAGTGTACCACAATAGGAACAACCCTTTGTTCAACAATCTGTATAGAGAAATTACCATCTCCAACACCACAACAAAGATTACTCACAAACGGTCAAGCCAAACCCACTCTAAGCACGAAGAGAATCCGGGTTACACTCAACTAGACTATCCACCATAGCTTGGAGCTTGAAGGCTCAACTCAAAGAACTAAGGCCTCCAAGCCCTACCTGCGAAGTTTACCTCTAGTGGGCTCTCTCACCAACTCGCCCTAACGGCACTAACGGCCTTACCGGGATGCGTCACTTCGCACTCGGTCAACCTAGCCAAGATGCCCAAACTGACGTGACAGCTGTCGTGCGCATACACATCGCTACACAACATACATCGCTGTCAGAGATACACTACACATACACATAACACATGGACGATGTCATACACATACACAAATGTACCACAATCGCCCCCCTAACTGACGGTTAGGTCCCTCTAACTCTAGATAGCTCCATATCTCAACTACGTGATACACACCTTCATGGGTGCAAGGATCAGGAGGCCGGGTGCTACATCGCCCCATCGTTAGTCGCCTGTCTGCAATCCATACCACGCAAAGATCTAATCGACTATCTCCGCTATATACATCGAGGACAAACCCACCGTCCAGTAGGAACTACACTGAGAGGTGGAGTCAAACATGACATGTGCCAACCTCTCGAACAACCATCACACACCAACATACGGGCTGCTCCACCAGCAGACCCACACAACATACACCTCAAGCCCGCGCGTACAACTGCTAAGCTTGGGTCAACGGTATCATCAATGTTGGGAAGATGACATGGCGCGCAATTACGCACATGGTCCTTCCAAACAACACCATCACGGCCCTCTAACATGAGTACTCCAGAAGGTAACACCTCACGCACTCGTAAAATAGTGCGCCCTGCGGTCACATCCAACGTCGTCGGTGCAGTCTGCTGTAGATAGATATAATCGCCAAGATGAAACCTGCGAATCGACGGCTGATAACCTCCTCCTCGGATAGTCGCATATCGCAACATGTCTCTATGCTGAGCAATCGCTAGGTTCTCAAAAGCCATAGGCATAACTCTCCGAAATGTCTCTGCTCGTTGAGAACATGCTCTCACCCACATATCCAGGTCATCAAGGTTCAGCACCTCAGCAGAATCACGACGAATGGCCGAAGGTAGATCTGGATCTCGACCATACAATAGAAAATACGGTGAGAAGGAAGCCAAAGACGCTTGTCGGCTGAAACGATAGCCCATAGCCAACCATGGTAACTGCACATCCCAGTCTCCCAAGTGGCCCTTTTGCAAGCCATACTTGCGCAATCCTCTCTTCACCGTCTGAACTACCCTCTCCGTCAAACCATCCGCCTCAGGATGATCTCGAGATGTAGTCCGATGATCAATCAGCGCCTGATCACACCAGGCCTGAAACTCACCAAGGAACTCTGTACCTTGGTCTGTCAGCACTTCAGCTGGTGCTCCAAAACGACTGAGCACTCGATCTAAGAACGCATACGCTGTCCCTTCACTCGCCTTGTCTGATAATGCCACCAACTCAATCCACTTGGAGAAGTGCTCCACCATCACCAACACATACCGGTGGTGACGTACGGTCAACGGTAAGGGTCCCGCAAAATCCAAACTCCAACGGTAACCCATCCCCATAATCGGTAAGGGGTGTAACTGTGGAGTAGGAGCATTAAACGATGCTCGTACTCGATCACAAACCACACATCGTGCGACAAACTGTTGCACATCGATGTGCATACCACGCCACCAATACTGTCCTTGGAGTAAGCTATGTGTACGCTTCACTCCAAAATGTCCCAACTCCTCATGGGCATGTCGTACTAACTGTGCCCTCTGGGATGGATGTGGAACTATCCGTACCCTTCCATCACCCCACACTCGAAGTACATGTCGTCCTTCTCGTCGAAATCTCTTCGCTCGTTGAAGGACACGATCTCGCTCCTTGGCACTTACTGTGCCTACTACCACACCAGTACGTAGATACTCCATCACGGTCACATCATCATGGATATCTCGCTGATCTGGAACACCATCTTCACCCTCAAGATCTGAAGACTCATCATCTACTCTCTGACCAGAGAAAGATACGACTTGGCCCTCCATACTAGAGTTCATGGCCAACACACAAAGAAAGGCAGATGCATGCCACCCTGGCACTATCTCCTCATCAACCTCATCATGTCATCGAGCCCCAGTCTGATCCTGCTGACTCGTGCACGGGTTGCGACTCAACCCATCGGCATCTAGGTTTGCAACTCCAGGTCTATGTACTACCTGGAAGTCATATTCCTGTAAGATCAAAGCCCATCGTGCAAGCTTCCCTGTAAGCTTATCGGACTCCATCAACCACTTGAGCGGCTGGTGATCAGTGATGAGAGTAAAGGGGTTCCCAAACAGATAACATCGAAAGTGTGCAACAGCCCACACTGCCGCCAAACACTCTCCCTCATACGAACTATACCTCGCCTTCGTTGAATTGTTGGAGCGACTGACATACGCCACCACGAACTCCTTTTTCTTATCATCATGCTGAGTCAGCACTGCTCCAAGTCCCAACATACTCCAATCTGTGTGCAGTTGGAAAGGACGTCCTCTAACGGGTCTCCTCAAGATGGGAGCAGAAGTCAACCTATCCTTGAGCTCTACAAAAGCTCGCTCCTGCTCATCTCCCCACTGCCACTCCTGGTCCACCTTCATCAACTTGGTCAACGGCTTCGCAATTGCACTAAATCCCTTCACGTACCGACGATAAAAGTTCGTCAAATCAACAAATGCCCGAACTCGACTCACATCTGTGGGGCGCGAGATACGTGCAATAGCCTCAACCTTCGTCTGTTGAACACCCAATCCACCTGGATAGATGGTGTGGCTCAGATACTCTACCAACTCCTGGAAGAACTTACACTTCCCAGGGTGTAACTTCAACCCATGAGCTCTCAACCGCTCAAACACATCCCGTAAGTGTCTCTCGTGCTCCTCCACTGTAGCACTATAGACTAAGATGTCGTTGATATAACATCTGACAAAATCCAATCCTGCTAGGATTCTGTCCATCACCCTTTGGAACTCAGCAGGGGCGTTCTTCAACCCAAATGGTAAGAACCGCCACTGATACAAACAATCCTTGCCGTGAGAGTCAATTCCCCAGAATGCTGTCTTGGACTTATCTTCTTCTCTCACTGGCAACTGATGATACCCTGCTCGAAGATCCAAAGTACTGAAGACCTTCACATGCCCCACTGCATCAAAGATCTCCTCAGGTGTCGGCATGACATACTTATCGGACTTCGTCTGTCGATTGATAAGACGATAGTCCCCACACATCCGTCTATCTGTGTAGTTGCCATACATATCCTTCTTGGCTGGCATAACTGTGGCAGATGCATACTCTCCATGCGACATCTCCACCAACCCAGCCTCCAACAAGTCTTGAGTCCTACTCTGGATCAAAGCTCTCTCCATGTCACTGTACCTGTAAGCACGTCGAAAGATTGGCGTGTCATTAGTCAAGTCGATCCGTATACCAGGTCCTTTCAAGGTACCCAGATCCTTCATACTGAAGGCAAAACAATTCCTGTAGCTCTTCAGGAATCTTTGGACTCTTCGTCTCTCCTCTCCTATAAGCTTGGGTCCAATCTCTGGCTCCCAAGTATCCTCTGTCACCATGCTAGAGGTAGAAGACGAAGTCGTTGACTGCTATCTTGCAGCCTCTGGAGCAGTTTCCTTCTGCTCACCACCAACAACCTCCACCGCTACTATGCATAAAACTTCTGCAGTTCTAGCTGCAAGCTCCACACTCTCTCCTATGACATCCCATGATGTCCAAGGATGACGAACTCCACTTGCCTCGCCCCCAGCCTTTGCCTCCACCGACCCGGTAGGCAAAGAGCTCAAGAGTGCTCGAGCAGTAACACCCGTCGATCGCATCCGACGCTGCTCAGCCAATCCAAGACTAACAATCCATGTCAAGCAATTCAAGTCCATTGCTTGACCCAATACTTGACGACGTGAAGCCTCCGACACCGAAGCTACTGCCGTCGTATCCGTAGCGAAACCCATCGCTCGCTCTCTCACATCGACATTGGGCTCCACCAACTGCCGTAATTGAGCATCCCACACAAGCCCAGGTCCTCCATCTCTATAAGCATGTGACGCTGGAAAGCTTACCAAAGTGGGTAACGCTACCATGGGCCGTCCCACTAGGTTCACCACTGCCATGGGTGACCTATCGACGACTCTCACCACTTGAGATCGTCGTCCTGTCCAAGATGCTATCAACCGTGAGATGCGTTGGTCGTCTCACTCCATCGTGTGCGCGCTTAAGCATCTCTCTCGGTAACAAGTTCGTCCACCACAACCGTGGACGATGTGCACGAGATCTTACTCTCGCTGCATCCAACAACACTGCTGGTCCAACCCAAGACCGCACTTGGTGCACACTCGTCATCATCTGTGTACGAGCATCACCCAACAAAAGAACGTTCTCCAAGATGTACGCTGGAGAATCCACCTGATGCATCTGGAGATGTCGTAAGATCCGTAACATCTCTCAGAACATCCTAGATCACGGGTCATGTAAACCCTGACCTCTCCTTGCACGCGTGTGACCTTGACATGGTCATCCGGCTATCACCAAGTGAATGGTGCCCACAAACGTAAGATCATGCGCCCCCAGCAGCGAAATATCCGACGGTAATGCTTGCTGGTATCCTCTAACAGCTGATATGGGCAGCAACTCAGGATATCTCTGCACCAAACGTGCCACATGTCGCAATGAGATGCGCCTTGCAATCTCATCTCTCTCCACATACAAGTATCGTTGTACTTGTATACCTGCTTGCAATACCGCAGCCAAACCTGTGCTGATCCCTCCAAACAGCTCCAGCACACATACACCCTCCTCTGGATACTGCCACACAATGAGAGTCGTATCCAACGGTGATAAGGTCACTGGGCCAGTAGCAGGAACAACCCTTTGTTCCTCTACTGGTGGTACAAACGCTTCACTCCAAGCCTGCTGCACC
This sequence comes from Asterella californica, assembly GCA_036924285.1. Lineage (NCBI taxonomy): Eukaryota > Viridiplantae > Streptophyta > Marchantiopsida > Marchantiales > Aytoniaceae > Asterella > Asterella californica. Next base: position 45,650,702 of record JAYKYS010000001.1, read on the forward strand.
AACTGATCAGCATACTGCTGCAACTCTCCACTCGAACTCTAGAGTGGAACATCCAAGGCAGATGGAACTAACGTAGACATGCTAGGCATGTCCTCCACCTCCTCAAAGACCGGGGTATCCTCCGCATGGACATTGCCCTCCAACAACTCGCTCGGCCAAGTGATGACCGAACTGAACCCTGCAACGGATGCCATCGTCCCTGGTGTAGGCTCCGTCGTCCCAACTCTAGCACTGAACCGCACTGGTAAGCGGCTCACTCGTCCCTCACCGGACTGCCAACTTGGTCTGTAAGATGCTGTCTCCGCCCAATAGTCGATCACGAACCCCATAGGGTATAACACAGCACCTCCCACCAATACATCATACGACTCTGCGGCTGTAACTATGGCCTTGGCCCTCACCATAGAGCCATCCGTGGGGTGATCTGGCCGAACTCTCACCGTCAACATCTCACGTGTCATGTGTAGAGCCGTACCTCCTGATCCCAATAGAGATGTCTGCAACTGGAATGGATATCTCTCTATCTCGGACTTCTTCAGACCCAAACCAATACACGTCGCCTTTCCCAACATCAACGGTTGAGCTCCAGAGTCTAACAAGACCTTCTGGGGTCGATACACTTTCCCTGAAGGTGCTACCAAACAGAAGATACCACTTCTGTTGTCCAACAACACCACACCTGGTGCCAAACTAGCACGGTCAATCGCCGGCCTAGCTGGTAACTCATCTAACCTAGCAGCCGCCGCTTGCCAAGTACCACTGGTAGCTGTCCTGATCCTCGACTCCATGGACACGTCTACCGCCTCTCGCTGAACTACTTCAGCACTAGAGGTAACTACATCCTCGCTCTCACTGAGCGTGGCCGCCAACTGGAACACTGGAGCCAAGTTGACTCCCAATGCTCTCATATCCGTGGCTGAGAATAGTGGGGCTCGCAAAACTGCTGTAGCCATCCCCAACATCGGGTTCGACGTCGCATCCACAGACGTCGAAGGTGGACTCACATCACACCCACTCCTGGATGTCGATGCCTCCAACTCTACTGCACCATCGGTAGGACATTTAGGAACCATAGATGTGGTCCTCAACGTCTCCGATAACGTGAACGACTGGGGAAGCCTGGCCTGTCTACCAGCCTCCCCGCGTTGTGGATCCAACTCCACTGACGCACCTCGTGGCTCAGAGGCACGTACTGCACCTCTAGTCACTGCCGCAGATGTCTCAATCTGCGCCACACCAGCCATGAAGTCGAAGTCACCTCCTTCTCCTCCATAAGACGTGGAAGCCTCTTTTCTACCTGATCTCCGCTGAGCCATAGCCATACTAGCTATCCTCTGCTCCAACTGCTCAATCCGAGCAGCCATACCTGCTTCTGACGTCGTAGCAGGCGGTGGACCGACCGGTCCTCTCTTAGGTGCTGGACCTCTACCTCCAGCTCGACCACCACGGCCTCCCTGAGCTCCTCTGCCTCGTCCACGATCAACCTTCCCTTGTCGCAACTCGGGATGGAGATCAAAACAACGGTCACTACTGTGACCAGGTCATCCGCAATGCTCACATTGCCTAGGTGCTGCTTGAGACGTTCCTGACGTCTCATAACCACCTCTCCTCTGTGGACAGTCCTTTTGCTGATGAGGACCATCACACGTCCAGCAAGGACCCGCTTGCTGCTGACTAGAGAAGGATGGCATGGGCTTCTGCCCACCAGATCCTCCAACACCTCCCTGAGATCGTGACTGCTCCGCACGATCCTTACCACCACCACCACCACCACGCTGTTGCGTAGCCTGTGATCCTCGAGAAGAGGTGGTCGCTCCATGTGGTGTCTCCTTGCTGAACCCAGCAACTACCACCCTCTCCTCCACCATGTTGAGCTCAATCCGCTCAGCCAGACTAAAGACAACCGCCAACATCGGAGCGGTATCTCTAAGGAGAGTAGCTCTCCTACGCAGCTCCCGGTCTAGTATCTCATACCAGAACTGGACTACCTGTGCTTCCGTCACCCCTTGGGTAACGCTGATCAACCGCCTCATGCGAGTAAACGCCTCGCGTAGGCTCTCTCCAGTCTTCCGCTGGAACTCCTGCAGACTCCTCAACTTGTCGGTCCGCACACCCTGATAGTTCTTCCTCAAACATTGGAAGAACTGAACCACAGGGTTAAACCCTGGTGGTATCCCACTCACACTACCACCTGCTCCACTACATGTGGACGCACCGCTGGTAGTAGGTACTCCGCCACCTGCGGCTGTACCACTGCTATTGGCACCCGAACTCGTAGGTGCTACGCCTCCCGAAACTACGCCAGTGATGATAGAAACGTAGTTGGGAGATCAATGTTGTCTCCACAACTCGATCTCAACACTGTAATCTCGCCTAAACTCATGATAATCGTCCATCGGCGGTCCCTCCAAGTGCTGGAACAAACCCTTCCACGCCATGAAGGGTGTAAACAACTGTGGGTTCCGCATCTGCTGCAGATCGCACTAACTGTCAAACTCCTGGATACAGTCATCCAGCTCAATGGTACCAACTGTACCCGAGTAACGTCGAGGTCCCTTCGTGGCCCCATAGATCTCGTCCATGTCCCACAACAACGGTGTGGTGACACTAGACTCACCACCAGAAAACGCGCTGTCTGAGTCTGACTCGTCCTCTGGAACAACCGACGGCAATGGTGTAGATAGTCGGTACCTCATCCCACTCCGTGTATACCCACTGTCGGAGAAGTCCCCACCAGAACCTCCCGAGAACTCCGTGATGAGAGAATCCCGCTAACACACTCCCCAACCGGAAGTCGTAATCCCCGTCACCACCGTAACCACCACTTGCCTAACCCCGCTCCTACTGAGCTCACCTATCCCCTACTAGGACGGTCAAGGTAAGGGCAACATGTACCTGCCATCACCACAGGCAGCCTCTCACGGTCTGTTGGTCATCACTCCAACCGCACCGTGAGAGAGACAAAGGTAGTCTGACTGATCCGCAACTCCAGCCTCACTACCGACAGCACACTGGAGTGAACTCACTCCGGAAATCAAACGCCAACACAAGCAAACGCGGCGCACAAACAGGAAGCAGAATATAGAGGGGTTCCAACCACAAGAAGTCCAAACGATAACCCTCCACACTCAAACATTCACATAAAGAGAAACCCAGCCCCACCCGGACTGACGTCTCCTCGTCGGTGATCACATGCACAATATATGATCACCAACTGTCGTAACTGACACTGGAGGTCACTAACTAGATGTCCACACCTCTAGTAGCTCCAAAAACATCCACGTGGTAGCTCTACTAGCTCATCCAAGACAACTGCCTCCATACGCGTCTCTACGGTGGAGGCAAACACTACCACAACTATAGCTTCCCCCTAATACTGTGGGGTCGCCCTACCACTCCTCTAGGGACGTGGAAGGTCTCCTACTACCTTATACAAGTCCATAAGTACTTGCACGCATCCCTGTAGGACACCAAGAGCTATTGGTCTAGTGGTAAAGCCAAAGCTAAGACTACAGAGTTAGGAGTCCAGGTCTAGAAATAGTGTTGGGATGGGTGACCAGCTGGTTTTACCCTAAACACACAACTAGAACTTGATACCTCTCTCACGCACGCCAGCAAGCTGGCTTGCGGCGGGCGCGGGCTCGGGTTCAGGCTCAGGCTCAGGCTCAGGCTCAGCTCCGCTCCGCCTCCGCACTCTCGCACTCTCGCACTCCGCTCTCACGCCTCCGCACTCACGCACCTCTGCTCCTCGAAGCCTCTAAGCCTCTAAGCCTCTAAGCCTCTAAGCCTCTAAACGCCTCCTAACACGCACTCCACACCTCGACACTCTCCGCTCCGCTCCGCTTGAAGTAGAGTAGAACAGGTACAACACACCAGAAGAGGCTCGGCTCCACCTCGAATTGCAGAAGATTGCACCAAAAGAGGCTCCAAAACAGCGAAAACAACTTGCGGGTGCACACGGATGACCAAAATCTGACATAAAACAGCAAGAACACCCAAATCCGACCCGAACACCACCACAACAGATTCGCGAATGCACAAGAGACACTTCACGAATGCACACACACACAACAAAACTCCTAAACTCGAGTTCCAACACGAAATTGAACCAAAATCTGACGTAACTAGCCTTTTGGTACTTGCGGGTATCACGACAGCGAACTTCGACATGCCATAACTTCTTCAATCCTTGGCCAAACTCCACGAAACTTAGTGCGCTAGAATCGTCTCTCCAATGCGCTTCCAAAGAGCCCACTCCGGCCCGACATTGACAAGTATTTCAGCTGCCACGCCCAAACGCGCAATCCGGCTCCAACAACACACTTCAAGAACATTCCGCAAAATTTTTGCAGCGCTTCCGCATGACAGAAATCTCCACTCGACCCCAACAACAGCAAATCGATCTGCGACCAGCAATGTAGCATGCGCCCACACAACTCGATCACAACTCCAACAATCAAGCACGAACGACAACGCCCGAAGATACCAGCGGACGATTTAAGATCAGCGGGTTCCTACTGAACTTCATCTCGACCTGCACTCAGTTCTTTGAGTAATTTGTATAGAGAAATTACCATCTCCAACACCACAACAAGGATTACTCACAAACGGTCAAGCCAAACCCACTCTAAGCACGAAGAGAATCCGGGTTACACTCAACTAGACTATCCACCATAGCCTGGAGCTTGAAGGCTCAACTCAAAGAACTAAGGCCTCCAAGCCCTACCTGCGAAGTTTACCCCTAGTGGGCTCTCTCACCAACTCGCCCTAACGGCACTAACGGCCTTACCGGGATGCGCCACTTCGCACTCGGTCAACCTAGCCAAGGTGCCCAAACTGACGTGACAATCAAGACAAACCAGTCATGATTATGGCCTTGTATGTTGACGATACCATCATAGCAAGCACTAGCATGGAGTTGATGATAAAGATAAAAAGACAACTCAGTTCTAGATTCCAGATGAGCGACATTGGAGAAGTACACCATTGTTTGAGCATAGAGATAAACAGGGACAGATCAGTAGGATGGACAAGACTCAGTCAATCTCTATACCTCACCCAAAATCTACTTCAATTCGGTCTGGAGAACTGTAAGCTTGTCATACCTCCATGACTCCAAGTGAGAAACTTTCTGCTCATGATCCTCCCACCATGAGGAGGAGACAGCTTTATGCGCCAACTACCCATATCAAAGCGCAGCCAGATCCATCAACTGGACAGCTGTATGTACAAGACCTGTTGTCATATACCATAAGCTCATTGTCTCAACATATGGCAAGCCCCGGCCCAACTCACATCACTGCAATAAAGAGAGCTTTCAGATACATCAAAGGTACTTTGGTTATTATCTTGAGTACAGATACTCTCCTAACCCACTCTCTCTTTTCGGATATTGTGGTGTTGACTGGGGAGGTGATATTGAATCACGACGTTCCACTTCTGGAAATTGTTTCATTTTTGTCCAAGGAGCTATCAGTTGGTCATCCAAGCGACAGCAATCTGTGGCGTTGTCAAGTATGGAAGCTGAGTACGTAACATTAAGTACGTTGTCGAGGCGAGAGTTTCCTGAGAAGGGCGAACCTTCTAGCTGTGATACGATCGTGAAGAGGAGGACGAAAAACCACACACGGAATACGGATCGCAAGAAAACACACCACCACGATTTCGATCCGGCCAAGATAAAACACACGACGTGAAAGTAGATCTTCAACTCGAGATCATGCAGATTGAAAAGCTCACGCTCAAGGACTCAGAATATCAGAAAACTGCTCCTGTGAAGCACTAGCGCGTTCACCTAGAAGCTTCCCGTTTTCTTTTCAGAAAAGTATGCGTACAAGTTCTTGGTCTCCTCTCTACTCGATTATGCTCTCTACTCTCAATCTCTCGATATCAAAACTCTGATCAGACAGAAGTTCTCTTCAGACGTAACCTCTGTAAAATCTTCTCCTAACTCTTCAATTCTCTCTACTCGATAGCTCCCGCACGGTAAACTCTACACTGCTCGATGATCGACAAACTGCGATAATGCGATTCTTCGATAATCCTCGACAATGCCTCAGAATTCTCTCTCTCCGGAGTACACCCCTCTGGGTTTTCCTCCACCCTACGTAACCTTCAGTGTCACCTGGCAGGGGTAAAAGACGCCTTAAACAGATGGCAGCAGAAAAATAAATCACTGATAATATATCTATACGTAAGAAGACTATTTCACTAAGCTTCGCAGATTCATCTGTACGGACGGTCGCCGACTTGGATGTACAGTCAGCATCTGACACCTCCACTCGAAGTAACTCTGCCACGGCTACCTCTGGCCACCGGAATCACCTCGTTCTGACACGTGGATCCCGAGTTATCACCATTGTCGTTTTCCGGCCCCTTTAAACTTCGAAGTGCCGTAAGTATGGCCTCAGGTATCAGTTTCACTTGATTTTTCGACCCAAGTGAATAGTATTTCGTACTCTACATTTTTCTACAAAAGAATTGGTACCGACTTGGAGTATCTTTGATGCCATCTCGCTACCCCAGGACTTAGAGGGCCGCAACCGAATTCGTATTAATTACCCCGCCAACCCGAAGGTGAGAGGTCCATTTCGAAACCCGGTGGTAATCTCCCTCTAGCATCCACACTAGGTGACTGCACTAGTGCAGGGGTAGACGGAGGCGTCCCGCATTCACGGTAGGTTTAAGGGACATCTAGTGTCCCGCCCTTAGGCAACTTGGTGCCCCTCATATTCCCCCGAAGGGGCCAGCCTACTCCAAGCCGATTGTGAGTCTGAAGGGATTTGATCCAGAGACCTCCTCCCTACAAGTTTCTCAGCTACACCACGGAAGCTGATCTCACAACTGGTTTTGAAGACCAGTTTCTAAGCTAATATGCTAGAAAGCTGCGGTATTTCGTCTTTCCTTTGCTAACACGAAGTGCCATAACTTTCTCTAGACATGCTCTTTTTGTACATTTCGAATTTTAATCAAATACTGCATACTACGATCTACATGAGAAAAAGCTAAAAAGTATTTTTCGGACTCACTCTGATTTATGGTAAATTTCCCGGTATCAGAAATCTTGTAGAAGAACTCCAAGTAACTTTTCGCCTGCAACTCCGTTTGCAACTTTTGAACATACCACGGTGATCAGCGCGACGAGACCTACGCCGTGGTGTTTTCAGAATTTCGAATGCTCACTTCCTCCAGAATCGACTTCTTTGAGGTCTTAACTTCACTAAGAGAGACTAACTTCTAACTGAGAGGTGAATTATTCACTATGTGGAATAATTCACATCACGACATCCACCCCCTCCAAACCTGCACATCCTCTGGCATGTGCCAACCTCTTCATCCTTCTGTCTGCTCTTCATCATCATCGCTCTCGTCCGTCTCAACCTCTTCAGTAGCCGAGACGTCTTCATCTCTTGTCATCCTCTGCTCAGACTCCAGAAAGTTGAACAAATCTATTGATCCTCCACGTTGGTTGAACAACTTCACTCGTTTGCCAGCCACAGATAGTTTCAAAGGAGTACCATCCAGCTCACGTAAACTATAAGTGGCATTCTCATAAACATCTAACACAACATAAGGCCTGAACCATCTTTGCGAGAACTTACGAAGTGTAGAATGCTGGTTCTCGAGCGTGCTATCATACACAAGAACCCAATCACCAACACGTATTGGCTTTGGTCGTAGTCGGTGAGTCTTATCGAAACGCTCCTTGTTTCTAACTCGAGCCACCTTCAGCTTCTCTTGCGCCTCAGCAAGATCCTCCTCCCTTCGCTCCAATTGCCTAGTTCGCAAAGCAAGGAGTGAAGTATGATCTATACCATCTTCCCACGGTAGCGTAGCCCACGTAGGAAAGTCTTCCTCAGCAGGCATGATCGGCTTCTGCCCCAACATAAGCTCAACTGGCATATAGCCAGTCGTGGTACAGTGTGTAGTTCTATCAGCCCATAAAGAAAATGGAAGCAGTCTCGGCCATTCTCTAGACCTACCATCACACGCTTTCACTAAAGCGTGAACAATAGAAGGGTGTCCTCGTTCACTCTTACCAATCCCTTCCGGATTCATGGCAGTAGTAAGTCGAAGCTTTACTCCATAACGAGCAAAGAACTCCTTCGCTTCTGCACCTCTCAGCTCGCCCCTATCTGCTCGTAGTCTTCCAACAGATCCATAACGACAGATGATATCTTCAAGCACGAATCTACATATGTTCTCTGTAGTCTTCGTTCGCAGTGCTCGTCCCTCCACGTAGTTGGAGAGATCTTCCCGAGCTAACACCAAGTAGCGCATCCCTCACAGTCCCGGCGGCATCATCACAAGATCAAGGACCCACGAAAAATGAATACTAGGTGGGTAGGTAGATACAAGTCCATCTCTGTAACGGACTTTAGAGTAGAACTGGCAGTGCAGACACGACCCAACAAAATCCACTACGTCTTGATACAAACCCTTCCACCAGTATCGCTCCTTCATCTTTGTGTATGTAGCCCAAACTCCACGGTGTCCAGCCCACAAGGTGTCATGAAACTCCTTCAGCAGATTCAGCTTCGTCGGTTGATCATCCACTACTCTAGCCAACATCCCATCTCTTCTCTTCGGACGTTTCCATAGATAACCTTCACGTAGAAGGTAACCATACGCTTTTCTTCTAATCTCCTTAAACTCTGCATCACTCCAACCCTCTCGTCTGCATAATAAACTCAGATAGTATCCGATATCGCGGAACTTCTCCGTGTAGAACTCCTCGTAGAACGGCAGTGGTTCCAAGTCTGAAGTCTGTTGACCAACTTGGCACCAAACGTCTCTCTTTTCTTCATCTTCGACTTCTGCAATCATCTCTTCCTTATCTATATAACAAGCCCTAGATAACATGTCTGCAACAGGATTATCCTTTCCTGCTATATGCTTCAGCTCAGGGTTCATACTCCGGATATAAGCAATCCATCGTAGCATTGCTATGTCTGGAGTATTACAGTTTGCTATCATACCTAGCAAAGGCAAACAGTCTGTTTCTAGTATCACACGTGCACCTATCAAGAACTCTCGGTCTACCTTCATAGCAGTAACAGCTCCCCACAACTCACGCTTCACTTGAGGGTAGTTACGTTGTCTATCTGTTAAGATCCGAGCTCCAAACCTTGAAACAAACCGCACGCCTTCTGCATCTTCTTGACCGACTGCCCATCCAATCGCCTTTGGACTCGTGTCAACAATCAGTATGATAGGTCTTCCGCTCTCGTAGCTAAGTCTCCTTAGTACAGGTGGAGACTTCAGAATCTCCTTCAGCTGCTCCATCGTCTCGTGATGTTCTTGCCGCCAAGTAAACCTCTTCCTCTTTCTCAGAAGTGCATACAGAGGCTCGGCAATGTGTGCATAATGAGGAATACTCACACGAAAGAACACACAAGCTCTTAAGAATCGTCGAACCTCAGTGATGTTGGTACAGTCTGCTATCCTTGCTATAGCATCTACCTTCTCTGGGTTCGGCCGTCTTCCAAAAGTACCGCATAAGTGACCCACCACTATGATCTCTGACATTCCAAAACGAGATTTGGTACCTGACAGAGTGAGGTGTACCTCTTTCAAGCGCATCAGAATCTTCTCCACATCTCGGATGTGGTCTGCAACAAACTTTCTGCAACCATCAGCAGTCATAGTCTCGTCCTTGTCCTCCACCGGACAGCCTTTCATGGGGATATCATCAAGAAATGGGATAGTAACCTCAGGTACAAACTCTCGTAACACCTTATGCATCGCGTTTTGCATATGAGCTACTGAGTTTGTCGCACCCTGAGGAAGAGTACACATCCGCATCAACCCCAAAGGTGTACGCATGGTAGTCAAGTCTCTACTCTCCAAAGCAAGCTGAAACTGATCATAACCTGAAAACAGATCTCCAATAGAATAGATAGATCTTCCAGCAAATGCCTCGGCTACTTCATCAACCACAGGTCCTGTTCCAACATTTCGAATCGTGATGTTGTTAGCAGGCTGTAAGTCTTGGATGAAGCGTAAAGCTCCTGTCTTCTTAGGAACTGTGAACCATCGGCTAGAGTACGGAGCCATAGATGGTTCAAGAATACCCATCCGCATCCTTTCCTTCAGTAACTCAATCACCTTCGGTAGCAAGGCACGAGGGACTGGAATCGGCTTCAAGTCCCAAGGTATGTGAGGAACAGTGAAGATAACCATCGGAGCTATCACACTAGGATCCACACAACCAATCTCCTCAGCTGAGAAAGAAAATGCCTTACCATGACTAACTATCATTTGCTCGAAAGCTCGCTTCTCCACTTTAGTCAAGAAGCCACCCCCTCCTATCTGGAGCTGCTCGAGTGTCTCTTGAGTAAACTCGTGTCCTATTTGTTTAGGATCTCTCAGTACAGGCTCCGTGGCAGCTAACTCCATCTGTTGTTGTGAGTCAACAGATAATTGAGTCGCCACTGGCTTCACCTTCTTCGCTACAGTTTTGTATTTGGTGTGAACCTCTGCTTCTTCACGAGAGCCACACCAGCAGATTGCATCCTTCCATCCACTCTCCAGTCTCGGATGAGGACGAGTTTGCAAGCACGAGGCAATCTCCTCATAGACCTTACGAGAGTGGATAGGGATCACCACCCTTCCTCCCATCTGCTCCATCAACCTATCTACATCATCCAACCAACGAACAAAAGACTGTACACCTACAAACTCCTCGTAAACACCAGAAATCATCTCACCTTCACTCAGAACTCTTGTACAGCGCAGATTTTCTGCATACTTCTCCATCTGCCTTCTACTCTTCTCAGTCAGATCCTCTACTCGCGTGAACTCACCCCAATCATCTGAACTGAAAGTCATCAAACCAGATTTCCAACTATGTACAGTGTAACAGTTTTCAGAATCTTGAGCAACCTCTTCATCAGTCTGCTGTGACCCCACAGGCTGCTCAAGCGGGATCATAGTAGTATCAGATCCATCACTCTTGATATCCCGTCCTACAAGAGTGGTTTCAGAAAACCCTTGCTCCTACAGATAGGAGAATCTCTTAGAGTCTGTCTGTTTCGTTCGTGGTTCGTACGAACAGTCAAAAACTGCACAGAACGTCTATCATCTGGACTACGGATCCTAGCATAGTGAGATCCATCATCCATCACCTTCGTCTCCATTCTAACTGCCGTGATGTAAGGTTGACCAAGAATCACAGGATAAGAAGCAGAAGACTGCACGAAGAAGTGCTGATCTACCTCCACATCACCCAGCTTCACTCTCACGTTGGGACAAGCGCTGTATAACTCACCCTTCTGGTTGTTTGCAGCTCGTAACACCCAACCATGGTTCAGTTCAATAGGCCACTGACCTCTCTCGTACACCTCCCGTGACATGATGTTGATCTCTGAACCGTGATCAACTAAAGCAGCAACAAGTTCAAGACTTCCAAGACGAACTCGTGTAGCAGTCGTAGCACGAGCCCAGTGTCTCTTCCTGAAGTCACTATCAGTAGCTGGACTCTCCTCGCCAGCTTCATCATCATCGAACTCAGCAGTGTTGGTACCAGCAACCAACGCTTCTTGCTGGTACTCTGTATCATCAGCCTCCTGAAAATGCACCTTGCCGAACTCCGCATCATTCACAGAAGCTCCTATAACATCTATCATCTGACTTTCAACTTGCTCGGACATCACCTGTCTCTTCCGCTTGATGATGTCGATGATCAGTTCGTGAAACTCCCTCTTCGCAATACCAAGAACTTCTCGAAGAGAAAACTCGATTCGCGCGTCAAGTATTCTCTGCTCCAAGATACTCTTGAGATCAGTTGAAGTTTCTATGTCTGCTGCCAACTTGTAAGCCGGTCCCTTCCCTTTCTCTTGGGCAGTAAACCGTCTACCAGCAGTCGTTGGCTCCTGCTGGGATCTCTGCACGTCCTCCATCGGACCTGGTGCAGGTGGAGGAGCTGCAGAAGTAGAAGGGATGTCTTCGGGAGGAGTCGCTCGTCTCCTCGTGACTCTCCGTCTATCTCCAGTCTCCTCTGGAACTTCAGTATCAAGTTCAGAGGCTTCTCGCCGCCTCTTCTCCTCCACAGAAGCATCTTGCCAGTGAACGTGTCTATCCACGGCCAAGAATGCTTTGATAGACGCAGCATCAACAGGATCTCCCCATCCTGTGACCCTACGGATAGTTTCTGCTCCTCTCTTCAGTACTTCAGAAGGAACTTGAACAGGTTTCTTCTTAGTAGTCCTATCTAGCAACGTAGGACTAGAAGAAACTTCAATGTGACCGACATATACATCAGGATTTACCGGTGGTGCCATCAATGCATGTACAGTTGCAGCAGCTGTAATCTGAGGTAGACTCCTCATGCCTCCTCGTCCAAACTGCGTGCTTAGCGGCTCTCCAGTAGAAGAAAGGTGCAGCCTACCATTCTGGTAGCGAACCACACCATCTCGCAGAGCAGCCGTGAGCTCTTGACAGTCCCCTCGGAAATGATCTTGACTGTCACACCAGATACATCTACGAACAGGAGCACCTCCTGGACGTGCAGCAGCAGGCGCCGGCGGCTGCTCTCTCTGCAATCCAGCTAGCTCCACCTTCAGTTCTCTCATTTGCAGAATCAGATCTTCGATCTGGTTCTGCTGTCCATGGTTCTCTGCAGGTCTCTGAACCGGTGCCCTTTGTGCAGGAATTGGCACAACTGGCATCAAAGGTACTGCAGCCGGGACAGCAGGTCTGGGAGCAGGAGTCGGAGGTTGCTGTACTGGAGGAGCAGCACGAGGTTGAAAGGCCACTTCTGCAAGCGGACGTCCTCCCACGGCCACTCTTCTTCGCCTCTGTCTTGTTAGTACAGCAACGGCGTCCTCGACTCTTCCCCAATCCATAGTAACTCCTCCTTCAGCCGATCGGTCAGCCAACATAAAGCATAACCGATCTGCCGTAGCATCATCGGTAGCTTGCAGAAAAAGTTCAGTTCTCTTAGCATCTAGAGTTATGCGCTCTAGAGCTGAAAGTTGTCGGTATCTCCGATCAAACTCTCTCAGCATCTCATTCAGACTCATCATACGACCAGGTTGCTGCTCAACCCAGTCCAAAAACGTTCTTCTAGTGACCCTCTCTGAATCTTCTTCAAGAAACTCCTCTCGAAGAGATCGCTCAAAACTCATCCACACACCTAGATTTCTTCTCTGCACATCCCTAACTTGGTCCCGCAACTCAGGGATTACAGCTAACTCAAAGCTGGTTATCATCTCTATGTCAGTAACTCTAACTAGCTCCATCTCTCCTCGGTACTCACGCAGATATCTAGAAATATCTCTACCTTCAAACCTTCCACATCTATTGACTATCGCTTGCAAAGCTTTGGTAGATTTCAACTCACCCCCTCCAACGATCGGATGCTGTTGGACCAGGGCCGCAAGCGTCTTCAGAATCTCAGTTGTGTCGAGACCAGATGCAGATGTCACAGCAGTCGCAGGTGCAACAGCAGGTGCTGCAGCAAACGTACATGCAGCAACCGTAGAGGTAGCACCAGCAGCGCTTTCGCTCTTCCGATCCATCTTCTTCTTCGTCTTAGAACTCAACTCCACGATCAATCACCCCTGAGTTCATCTCTCAGTGGAAGCACCAGATTGTATGTCGAGGTGAGAGTTTCCTGAGAAGGGCGAACCTTCTAGCTGTGATACGATCGTGAAGAGGAGGACGAAAAACCACACACGGAATACGGATCGCAAGAAAACACACCACCACGATTTCGATCCGGCCAAGATAAAACACACGGCGTGCAAGTAGATCTTCAACTCGAGATCATGCAGATTGAAAAGCTCACGCTCAAGGACTCAGAATATCAGAAAACTGCTCCTGTGAAGCACCAGCGCGTTCACCTAGAAGCTTCCCGTTTTCTTTTCAGAAAAGTATGCGTACAAGTTCTTGGTCTCCTCTCTACTCGATTATGCTCTCTACTCTCAATCTCTCGATATCAAAACTCTGATCAGACAGAAGTTCTCTTCAGACGTAACCTCTGTAAAATCTTCTCCTAACTCTTCAATTCTCTCTACTCGATAGCTCCCGCACGGTAAACTCTACACTGCTCGATGATCGACAAACTGCGATAATGCGATTCTTCGATAATCCTCGACAATGCCTCAGAATTCTCTCCCTCCGGAGTACACCCCTCTGGGTTTTCCTCCACCTTACGTAACCTTCAGTGTCACCTGGCAGGGGTAAAAGACGCCCTAAACAGATGGCAGCAGAAAAATAAATCACTAATAATATATCTATACGTAAGAAGACTATTTCACTAAGCTTCGCAGATTCATCTGTACGGACGGTCGCCTACTTGGATGTACAGTCAGCATCTGACACCTCTACTCGAAGTAACTCTGCCACGGCTACCTCTGGCCACCGGAATCACCTCGTTCTGACACGTGGATCCCGAGTTATCACCATTGTCGTTTTCCGGCCCCTTTAAACTTCGAAGTGCCGTAAGTATGGCCTCAGGTATCAGTTTCACTTGATTTTTCGACCCAAGTGAATAGTATTTCGTACTCTACATTTTTCTACAAAAGAATTGGTATCGACTTGGAGTATCTTTGATGCCATCTCGCTACCCCAGGACTTAGAGGGCCGCAACCGAATTCGTACTAATTACCCCGCCAACCCGAAGGTGAGAGGTCCATTTCGAAACCCGGTGGTAATCTCCCTCTAGCATCCACACTAGGTGACTGCACTAGTGCAGGGGTAGACGGAGGCGTCCTGCATTCACGGTACGTTTAAGGGACATCTAGTGTCCCGCCCCTAGGCAACTTGGTGCCCCTCATATTCCCCCGAAGGGGCCAGCCTACTCCAAGCCGGTTGTGAGTCTGAAGGGATTTGATCCAGAGACCTCCTCTTACACCACGGAAGCTGATCTCACAACTGGTTTTGAAGACCAGTTTCTAAGCTATATGCTAGAAAGCTGCGGTATTTCGTCTTTCCTTTGCTAACACGAAGTGCCATAACTTTCTCTAGACATGCTCTTTTTGTACATTTCGAATTTTAATCAAATACTGCATACTACGATCTACATGAGAAAAATCTAAAAAGTATTTTTCGGACTCACTCTGATTTATGGTAAATTTCCCGGTATCAGAAATCTTGTAGAAGAACTCCAAGTAACTTTTCGCCTGCAACTCCGTTTGCAACTTTTGAACATACCACGGTGATCAGCGCGACGAGACCTACGCCGTGGTGTTTTCAGAATTTCAAATGCTCACTTCCTCCAGAATCGACTTCGCTGAGGTCTTAACTTCACTAAGAGAGACTAACTTCTAACTGAGAGGTGAATTATTCACTATGTGGAATAATTCACATCACGACAACGTGTTCTTCAGAAGCGATTTGGCTACGACAACTACTCACAGATAGTGGACTGAAGAATGAATAGCCAACGATCTTATTTTGTGATAATCAAAGTGCTATTGCCCTAATTGACACGACTAAATTTCATGATAAGACAAAGCATATAGATATACGGTATCACTTCATAAAAGTTCAAGTCACTCTCAGGACAGTGTTAGTTCAGTATTGCCCAACGGTTGACATGGTAGTTGATATTCTTACTAAGAGTTTACCAACTCCTAAAGTAGAATACTTATTATCAAAACTCGGATTGTTAAGGACTAATCACTGAGTGGGAGTGATAGAATACTGTGTGAAACAGTAACTATCCTTAACTGGATATTGTGAAGGGGTACAAGAGGAAGCACCCCTCAATCCTTTACTGATTCTCTTTGTATATCAGAAGGACTCACCTGGTCCTCTCATCATTATTCATTTATCAGATTTTGTCTTTGGCTTGGAATATTCAGCTCTCTCTCTCGCTTCCTCTCTCACGCATTTTGTGTATGCCTTCTAGCTAAAGGATCAAGTCACTCTCATAACAGTGTTAGTTCAGTATTGCCCAACGGTTGACATGGTAGCTGATATTCTACTAAGCGTTTATCAACTCCTAAAATAGAATACTTATTACCAAAACTCGGATTGTTAAGGACTAATCATTGAGTTGGAGTGATAGAATACTGTGTGAATAGTAACTATCCTTAACTGGATATTGTGAAAGGACACAAGAGGAAGCACCCCTCGACCTTTTTGCTGATTCTCTTTGTATATCAGAAGGACCCACCTGGTCCTCTCATCATTATTCATTTATCAGATTTTGTCTTTGGCTTGGAGTATTCAGCTCTCTCTCTCGCTTCCTCTCTCACACATTTGGTGTATGCCTTCTAGCTAAGTGTCTTAGAGTAAATTATCTTAGTTTCCTACACTGACTTCTCTGACCCCCGATCAAAGGTCTAGTAATAAACAGTACTGAAGCCAGAAAGATCTTACTTATGAAAAGGGGGAATTCGTGGACGGAATGCTTTGCTTTTGAAACATTAAGGACATTGAAACTTCTAGGCGCCTTACCACCTCCCAATAGATGAACGAGAGAACTGACGAGCACCTTCATAAATTGTCTGTTCGAAATGTCCATTCTCTTTTCGTCGTGACGTTCTTGACAGTCGAAAGGACGTGGCTTTGAGTTCAATACGTTTCGAATATAACCCTCGTATTTAGGCTACTGATTTCTGCTAGGTACGTTCATTCCACAACACTTCTGGAATTCTTGAACATGTTACATGTTAAGTTTGACAGTCTGTGTCCTTATGTTTTTTCAGCAAGACTGGCACAGGAGTAGTAGAAGGTGTCTCTAACCTAATCGTTACGGCGCTAGTGCTCAGTGCGTGTTTTGGAACGATGCTGGTGACACAGGAGAAAGAGGAGAACTTCATCTTCCTCTAAATTAATGAAGGGGTATTCTGTGGAGCGAAAATCCTTCGTCCGTAAACAGCTTCACATCTTCATCTCTTCAATCTCTAGTCCGTAAACATCGTATCGCAAGAGTCTCGACCCAGTATGGAATCTACACATGAACGTTTCTGGATCAAATAATTATTATGGCGTGAATCCTAAGGTCCAAGATAGAAACTCGGAATTACACGGAGAGAATACACTGTTTCATGCCTTTGCAGCCTGACAGAATGAGATAAGAAGATTGTGGCATTTAGAAGTACAGTTGCATATGGTCTCACTTCAAGACTGAAGCTCTGACGAAACAGAGCTATTTCTTGCACTTTAATCTGAAGAAACAACTCTTTCTCTTCCCCATTCGCAAGAGGATACGGTGACTGGTCCTCAAGAATGTCGCCTAATCTTGGTACCTACGACTTCGGACATAAAACTATGACCCCGTGGACGTGCTTGTACAGAGGAGGCCTAAAATATAACTCGGGGTATGACTCAGTTCTTAAGTACAGAACATCGTGCAGCTTCGGATCAGGGTCCGCTGCCAACCAACCATCCAGCAATGCCGGAACACGTGACGCCATGACGAAAGCCATTGGGTGACTCTGCGCTGTGTCGTAGTATCATTTCGAAGAAATCCACGAGCAGACTCGACTACACTCACTCCAATTCGGGAATGCGAATTATCCTTCTGTCGCCCGTCCTTTTTGTCTCTCAGAATCCGTCTCGTAAATGTAGTTTGGGTTGTTCTTTGCGCGTACAAAAACCAAGTTATGACAGAATGAATTTTTATTAATAGGTGTTCTGCTAATGAGAAACTTTTACTCGGAGGACCAATCCAAGCATCATGAGTGGGCGTTTTACGAATCTAGTGCGAAGATAAGGCTGCACATCGACGTAGCTCAGTTTCCACATTTGTGTCCGCACATTAGCAATGTAACTCGGACTTTGATGGTACTGTATGATCATCATGGCGTCGAGATAGTAAGACTACTCTTGCTATAGTCATCAGACATTGTAGTGGAGTCACAGCCCTAATGGATAGGTATCCAACGACACTCGTCACTCGGCACTGGAAGACAGTCACATGTGCTGCGACTAAACCGTATGTGCAATCGTTCCTATTGTGCAAAACGTACACTTCTCCCGATTATTTGGCCGAAACTTCCCCTCATTAGTTTAGCCCTATCGCCTAACGCAAACACGAAGCCCCTTCTTATTCGATTACAGGCTCTGCGGATAACGACCTATCTCCCGCAGTGAACACCATATAACCACTACGTACTTAAAGCTCTTACTCTCCAAGTAACAACTCCCAGACTCCGTGTATGCACAAAGTGAACAGACCGAGATTTCACCCAAACTGATCGTCACGCACGAATGAGCACGATCCGACGAGGCATAACCTCATTGGCACACCCGCTCGATCTTTATCTCAAGGCCGGGCGGAGCTCTGGTAGAATTCCGGCTCAAGGAGAAACACTAAAAGATCTACTGCGAAGATTTCATCAGTGCAACGACCAGTACCGATCTTTCGTAGAGAAAAGAGATAGGACTTCCAAACCCTAACTAGCATGCTCTTTATAGGAGTTACATTGATAGCGAGCAGCGAGCTGCAGTGAAGCCATAAGGCCCCAGGCGCACTTAGGGTTTATCACTTAAAGTTTCTGGTTTTTTACGGAGGCCGGACCTCTCACGCTTGCAGAGTTTTTTGAGGTTTGAAGAGAGTTTTTGTTTCCGAAAACTTGGGCCCACTGATACAAGCGCATTTACCTAAGTTTTTCGGGGCAGTTTGTGCCGTTTTGTACACGTCAGCCAAAAAGAGTACACCACTTGGCAGAACGCCAAGTGACGCCTTTTGTTTGTGAGAGTGAGCGAGAGTGCGAGCGCGAGCGCGAGTGAGCGATACTGGTGAGTTTGCCGAGTCGCTGGGTGGTCTATTCAACAATGTCACTTTAGTTTTTAAACCGTATGCGATTCATATGGATTCACCGAACGTCTCAGTTTACGTCCGTGATGCAAAATCACTGAGCAGCTATCTCTGGCGAATGATTATCTCCGTTGTTTCACTTCTTGGACTCAAACTCTCTCAGAAGCTCATCTAGTCTTGTTCCTAGAGTGCAGAACCCGGTGGTGTTTTCCTCGGCTAGAGTATTCATTGCTGACATTGAGAACATAGATGGAAGTCGAGCACTGAAGATGCATATTAGAAATCCTCTCACGTAAATATACGCGCCGACCCCGCTTGACATCAATAAGCGGCCTGCTCAAGAGATTGCCTTCCTAAACGAGCCGATGAGTTACGTTGTGATAAGAATGCGCTTCAGTGCTCATCATGACAGTGTTGACAACATAACGATGTTATTTAGTTTGGCATTTCGATTCGATTCGATTCACTTGCCATCACTTGAACATCATGTTTCTCACTAGATTCGAGGAGGCTTCCTAGCTTAGAAAATATCAGGAGCAGCCCATGCAGAACAAGGAAAACACCGTTGTTGGAGTGAAAACACCAGTTGTGTGGAGAGAGAATGCAATCTTTGTTTTCAAAGCAGAGAGAACAGTACAAGCGAGACTCTGTGAGAGATCTCCAATTTAGGTAGAACGGGGAAGAACACCAACGTGCCAATAGAAGAGGGATCACCTCCAAAAGAAAAAGAGGAATGGAACTCTCAGAACTAGCAATGTTGGGGCATCAGATAGCAGTCCAAGGCAACCAGGTCCTTGCAAGAGGTGACAACAACTCGAGACCTCCAAGCGACATGCCTCAAGGATCTCAACCGGCAGAGACTCCACGGAACGCAACCAGACCAGTCGGAAACTTGAACCATCCACAATGGAAAGCAGTTGGCAGTACCAACCAACCGAAAAATAGTGAAACACGGAGGCTCGTCGCTTGCATCTGCCCCTTCAGCAACAAGATCGGCCATAACAGACAGCACCATACTTGTGCCGTGACCACCAACAGGGGACAAACAGACATCAGAACGAAGGCCTGTAGCGGAACCCAACAAAGATGGAGACAAAGGGAAAGCCAAATTGTATCCTAGAGAGGAACGAGAGAAGCGAAGAGAGAAATCGGTACAAGCATGGACTTCTGCTACCATCTCACTAGAGTGCGTTAAGCGTAACATACAACGCTTCAAAAGAGACGAGCAGGAGAGAACGGATCCGTACCCAGAAATCCATGAGGACTTGACGCACGACGAGGTGTCCTTAAGAGAACTGCGATTGGCGCTAGCAATGCATAATGTAGTTAACTCCGAAGCAGTCCTTCGAGAGCGAGAGAGAGTCACAAAATGGTATGAAAGTGTCTCAGTTTAATGATTATCTTTTCATCATGAATAGTTTGCTATTGAGGCATAGCCATGCATAATGCACAACATAAGCTAAAAGCTACAACTGTACTACGTACTGTTAAAGCTAAACATGAAGAGAATTATGGACCCAGAACAAACTGTCTTTACTAGAATGCAAACTACTGCATAGCCTGAGCGATAGCCGAAGAAGACATTTCATCAAAGATAAGCAATATTCATCATCGACGTATAAGGCGTAGTGCGTCCTCTTGTGAACACACAAACATAAGACGTTAGTCAAGTACACAGTCAGTGTATTGAAAAAAATAATTCTGCATGTATAATTGAAGCATTAAGTAACTTACAAAATAGTCACGTCAAACATAGGAAGGTGGCCAATTCCTCACGAACAGTTGATGAGTATACGGTCGAGTATCCTCTGTTGCTGCCGACTGCAGCACGGACTGGTTCATGAACGAACGGCAGCATCGGCAGGTCAGGATGTATGTGCTCTCGCCGCTTGTTCAGGAAACTTTATTCACGTCTGAATTTCATCCTCAATGTCCTCAGTAACCAAAACTTCTCCTCTCTCCTACGCGTGCCGTCCCATCTCTCTCTTGAATTTTCTGCAAATCTCACGAACTCTCACCGCACGTCGATTTACTTAGAAAACAAACCCTCTGCTAAGCAGCCCCTTAGCTACGCTAGGGTCTTTATGTCCTTATACATACACTTACTTATAATCAACTAGCTAAGCTAGCCCCTTGTTTAATAAAATTTTCTCAACCCCCTCAATGCCATCTTGATGCAATCCAGATTATGAGTCAAACCACGATTGTAGAGCCTAAGCCATAGCTACAAGACCACCTCACAGGGCTTACAGCCTTCTCATAGTTGTATCACATACTCATAATCTTAGTTGCATGCGGAGGCTTAAGCTATGAAGCTTAAGTTTAAGGAGGATACCAGTCCTCCGCCCCTAGATGTACAAGACGTAGTCACACACCCAACATACACTCCCATCCAAGAGGTCAACATGTTGAGATGAGAAACATGAGTTTGGAGGATTTGATCCAAAGACATCTTCTTCCTGGATGGACGCCCCTTCCACTTAGGTGGCTCATGTTTCTGTTTAATAAAGTAAAGAAACTTGTACACAAGCCTACAGAACTCGCTTTTATCTCATTTGCTAACTTTTTGAGTGTTACTTCCACTATACATCTCCATTTTTTATAACGAAAGAACCAAAACTATACTACTCAAGAACATGTACCCCAAGGTGTCATCAGATAATGAATCTGAGTCACCAACAGAAAATGATAGAGTTTTCTCTTTTATCACTTTCTTAAACTAGAAATGATGCAAACATCTATGTATAACCTTATTTCGCATAAGTGAAAACACGTGTTTGTTCTAATCAACGAGAGCTTCCATCTAGTACCTTCGTGACTTCTATTAGTTCTTTGGAATATAAGCTAGGAGGTAGCTTGTCTAGCTTGGCCAAAGCTTAGCACATGCCCAGCTTAACAAGCTCCAAGGCAGCTTCTTTTACAACTGTGTATACAGTGGAAGAAAAATCCTTTTGTTATCATCTTTCATTGTATAGACTATCATGCACCACGATAATGATGTCACTTATTTCTCAAGTTCAACGAGCTGTTAATGCTGGTTAGCTCCAAGTTATACGGACGTGACTTACACATGGATATTGTTCGTTTTGCGGATGACACCGCACTCTTTCTGGAACTACATCAGCCTCCCTTTCATCTCCTTTGCGCACTGTTGGACATATTCCAGTTTGCAACTAACGCACTGATTAATATTGCGAAGTCAAAGATAATCATTTTGGGATGCTATTCTATCCCACCCATTTTGGTTACTATTTCGTCATGGAAGCTGCTATTACGACATCAATCAACCACGTACTTGGGTGTCCTTATTGCATCGGACTGCGGCTTGGAGATGCTTGGATGTATTGCATTCAAAAGTTAACTGTTCGTCTTCGCTCTCTTCAATCATCTTTTCTTAACTTCGATACATGGGTAGCTTTGCTTCATTTTATGTAATAGAAGTTTCTCGTCTTCTCTTTGGCAACCTCTACTCTACGTCTCCCTCATCTCCGTTCTTTCCAAATGTTGCTATGGCTTTTTTTGTGAAGAACTACAACGGTCGGCATACCTAAGGTTTGGCTTGTATCATGCCGTTTTTCTTCCTATTGCTTTAGGATGTCTAAGACTGTTTCAATTGTCAACTTTCCAAACCGCCCTATTGTTCAAGCACACAATTTCTCTTTTGTCTGAACCACCATATCCCCAATGGGTCTTATTATTTTACTATCTCATGCACACATGTCCATTGCTGTCATTTGTCATTATTTTTTTTTACACCTCATTTATGGATTCCTGACTCATGAATTACTACTAGCATTTTTTGAGCTTGATGTCAGATATACACTTTTTTTTCTTGGTCTCCACACCAATTATTTATCCCTCATACATTATCCCTTACCCAGACTCTGTCCCTAATAGCCAAGTCCCCACTGGTCCCATAGATTGCTCGAGCCGAGGTTCTTCAAATTCCAGATGCTAATTGATTTCTGACTATCCAGTTTTTTATTAGAGCATATCGTGCTTGATGATATATTTTTCTTCCTCTTACACTTCGTTCATTTCATGGCATATGGACATATAGATTTACCTTTATTCACAGTCATAGCTGGAAAGACCCAACTCAGTGGCAGCTTCAAGGTCATCCGCCACATCCTTTTCAAACTTCTTTTGCACTCTCTATGTCACTGATTTATGCATGACTTACCTCTATTGTCTCTGGAGCCCTCTGTACACGCCTAAATCAGAGATGATGTCTGGATTGGGACTGGGGTTCTTGGCAAGCAATTTGATGACTTTGCTCTACATTAGTTCTTCACAAGCGTGACACCGTTTTCATTTGACGAATTCTTAATCACGGCTTCTTTATCGGTCACAGGGCTGCTTTTATTTTGTACTCAACTCAATTTTGCACTCAACTCAACTCAACATATGCATGATGTGCTTCCTCTGATGAAAACATCTCATATGTGTTCTTTTGATGCCCCACTCGTTCTATGGTTTGGACTTCTTTGCTCACCTCTTTCCTAACTTTACGTCATTTGGTTTCAGCTGCAGTACAAGGCGCTCCACTCCCGCTTATACTTCTCTTACTTCTGCCACTCTCAACGGCCAAGCAACACACCCTTCTCCTCCTTTTGGTTCAGTGTTGGTGCTCACCTTGGCACCATACTGTGCACTCCATTTTCAACGTTTAGCGCATCCACATATGATTCATCGGCCTTGGGCACTTGGACTTCATGCTGTCCATACCTCTTTATTCATGGCTTCGAATATCAAGCTCCATCGTCTTCTTATGACCGTCTTACGACTTCTCATGACAACTTGTTCCACCTCAACGGCACATGTTCTTTGTTTGCTTATGTTTTACTTTCTTAGTGTATGATTTGGTTCTTTGGCAATGCTACCATAGTCGCTAATTAGCTCTTTGGTTCTTTTTGGCTGCCTTCCTTTTGGTGCTATCTGGCTCAGCCTGCGGGGTTGTTTTTTTTGCCTTGGGTTACGTGCTTCTTTTTAAAAATTTGATTGGTGCACTCCATCCTTCACTCTGTGCTCTCTTTAGTGCTTTGATCCTTTGTACCCCTCTTTTTTTATTTTAATAAAGCTCTATGACGTTCCGTCGTCTTTCATAAAAGAAACAAAGAAAGAAAAGAAACATACAATTTCTAATATCCCTTGTTGGCTATCTTTTCTACAATTAGTGCAATGGTTCACAATGTATACTAGACATTACCTCTCATGTCTGTTTGGAGGTTCTCCAGCGATCCATGATTTATACATTAATGGCTATACCAGACTTGTAGCCATACCTGTACGTTTGACAGAACTAGAATCTAATGAGCAGTTCGTGAGTGCCGTTTCACATCTTCTTCCTGTCGAACGTTTATATTCTTCACATCCTCTTATTTTATAAAGAACAAAGCGCTACACATGCAATGACATTGCGATGGCTATGCGTTTGCAAAGCCTCACAAAGTTGTTTAATGTGAAATATATGAAGGTGAAACCCTGAAGATGAAAATCTAGGTATATGGATGAATGTTAAAAATATGATAAAGGTTAAGATGAAACATAAAATGCATGATGAAACGTATAGAACATGCATGACATATGACAAGTACAAAATTCAAAGTCAAACATCTAGCGAGAGAGCAGTATCTCATCATCAAGTACTGTATATAATAAATAAATAAATAAATAAATATTTTCTCTGTTTTAAGAAAGAAAAGATGAAGATGCAAGGTGGTATAATTTTTAAGGGTAGGGTTAGATGATAAATTAAACTACTAATTTTACAAGAAATTTTTTGTCTTATGTCTCATGGAGCAGGATTTCACGTGCTTCACGTGAAATCCTGTCAAAAATTACGAATATATCTTATATTCGTAATTTTTGACAACTATGCAAAGCCACTGCATTTGGCATCATGGCGGCACAACTTTCTGAGAAAAATGGATTTCTTGTTGTGACAGGTGTAGAATTGAAAGAAAGATGTGACAGATATGTTGACATGTACAAGAAGGCGAAAGAGATTCAAGATAGTACCGGAGGAGGATCGACAGAAGATGAAATGTTGCAAGGATTGACGTTAGAAGAGAAGTTGAATGAAAAGTGTCCTCACTTTTATCGCATGAATGCTGTTTTTGGTAGTCGTGCCAACATTGATCCTCTTGCTATCTTTGCATTTGAGCTTCCTTCGGAAGAAGAATTTTTGGGATATGATTCTCAGTTTCAAGCAAAGAGTACTCTTCCTCGATCCGATAGTACATTGTGGGCTGAAGAAGGCGATGAATATATGGATATTTCTCACTGCGATGAAGATGAATTGAGTCCGATTGATGAAGAGAGAATGATTAATGAAGAAGGAGGTGGTGGACAAGATGAGATGAGTCTAGATGGAGAAGAGGAGATGAGTCGAAGAGCAGTACCAGAGTCTGTGCAGGAAATGTCTAGAAATCAGAGATCCGGAGTCAGCAACAGCAGGGTGCATATAAAAGGAGGAGTGTTGAATTTGTATGATAAGAGTATAAGAGAGAAGGCACAGTATAGGAAAGTGTTTGTAGAATACAGGATGGCCTCCTTGGAAGAGAAAAAAAGATCGAGAGAAAGTAACGAGAAGGAACAGAGTAGGATAAGACATACTTCTTTGTTTGTCGAATTGCATAAAACAAGAAAGTCATTCGAGGAAATCAAATAAATTATCGAGAAGCTCGATAACATAAAACTGAGGTTCAAGAGTAAAAAGTTTGTGTACTTGTATTGTTCATTTGTACTCCCATATACACGTTTTTGAATGTTTAGCAGAAGCTTGTCGATCTGATCACCTAAGGGTTTCTTGCAGGGCGTGTTCGAAGATGAGGTAGAGAGAGGTGGAAGATCACTTCCGTGACAGAGGGCGCACCTGGAGATAAAGAGACTAGCGGAGTGAAGAACACATATGTGCATCAAGTGAGTTCGATAAAACTCTGGATGTTGTTATTTGCTGTTTTATCTTGATTCGATTTATCTGGTTTCAGTCGCACTGATCAGTGTGACTCAATTGAGGGTTTTCTCATAGTTTTCTCATGCGGGTCGCACTAAATCCCGTGCGATGTATCTCATAGTTTACTCATGCCGGTCGGACTGAGTCCCGCACTGCGGAGGTCAATGCGATCATCATTTTAACACGCGATTAGTGCGATTTAAACTTCGAAAGCACTGCAATTTAAAAATTCACTTGCACTGAGTCCCACAATGCGCATGTTAAAGTCAATGCGATTTTAACAGTGAGTCGCACAATGATTTAAAATTCCCACAGTGAGAAGTCGACATATTCTCGTTAAACTCAATGCGATTTTAAAATTCTAACAGTGAGTGGTAAGTCCACCAATTCTCGTTAAACTCAGTGTGATTTTAACAATGAGTCGCACTAATTATAAATTCTCATAGTGAGTGATAAGTCGACCTGTCTCTATTGTATAAGTGGTTTCGCAACGCTCGTGACCAATAATCGAACCATAGATTGCAATTACATAGACTTCGACTGTGAGATATCAACACCTTTCCTAGTTGATCTACATTGCTTCTCCGGAAGTACACGATGCTTTGATAAGTCTTGAACTCGGGTAAACTTTGGTAAGTCTCGAACTGAGGTAATCGAAGCTTTGGTCAGTCGAGAAAGACACAACGGGTCACACTGAGTCGAGGATAAAATCTCAACGTTTAGTACGATTTAAGATTTAGGATCGCACTGAGTCGAGGAAGGCACAACGGGTCGCACTGAGTCAGAGATAAAATCTCACTATTTAGTGTGATTTAGGGTTGAGGGTTGCACTGAGTCGGGGAGGTGGGATTTGGACACAGCGGGTCGCACTGAGTCGAGGAAGACACATCGGATCGCACTGAGTCTTTAGGATTGAGGATCGCATTGAGTCGGAGAGATGGGATTTGGACACAGCTGGTCGCACTGAGTCAAATAAGGCACAACGAGTCGCACTGAGTCAGAGAAGACACAGCGGGTCGCACTGAGTCGAGGAGGTTTAAGTTTTGAGCACAGTACAGCGAGAGGCACTTCCCGTGGTCCATGCGCGGAGTCTGAGATATGGTTGGAAAGCTTGGGAGACGAGGATGTCCGTGGACTCAATGGTTGCTCGATTTGAAGCACAGATGAGAACGTTTCGATCAATTGAAATCGAGGGGGTCAAATTCATAACCAATTTTGTTACCGTGAGGTCTTTCTCACTTTCTGGGAGTTCTATGAGGTTGCTGGAGATGAATTGAATGTTGCTGGAAAGCTCTTGAGATGGACTTGTTGATGGACTCCGAGATCAATCGATTCCAAGACGGAGTGAAAAAGTTATGGCCATCTGAAGTTGGGTGTCTCAAGTCGAAGACTATGATAGTATGCGACTGTAAATTGGAGACATTGAGAGAGATATGGAGAATTTGAGGTCGAATTTCGCTATGAAACATTCCAGGGTCTGAGAAGATACATTCATCTACTTACTTGTGAAATTTCAGATCATTTGGATTATTGGGTATAAGGGTATCACTGTTTTTGTGCACAAGGGTCTGCATATCGTCTTGTGTCATTGACAATAAGGGCTTGGATCATTCCGAAAGTTTGGTTGAGGATCCGCTGGTGAAATTTTACAGAGTGGTAGTGATGGTGACACATTAGCTTCTTGAGAAGTTTGAGCCATTTTTGTCGAGTGGTTTGTGAGGAATCAAACAACAAAGTTCTGTCGAAATAGTATCATGTTATAAAAATAGTGATAAGGGTTTGGATCATTCCGAGAGTTTGGTTGAGGATCTGCTGGTGAAATTTTACAGAGTGGTAGTGATGGTGACACATTAGCTTCCTGAGAAGTTTGAGCCATTTTTGTCAAGTGGTTTGTGAAGAATCGAACAACAAAGTTCTGTCGAAATAGTATCATGTTATAAAAACAGCGGACTTTGGAAGGGCATAGATGCCAACGTAGAGATGATCTCTCTGCATGTAATACCTTACTAGAGAGATTATTCTACAGGCTATCTGCTGGACTTGGTTTCATCTCATTCTGAGCTGTGGTGGAAGAGTGACAGCAAGGTAAAGTTGAGAGGTTCTTGCTCCGAAAGACACAAGAGTTAAGATTCTTTGAAGAACAGATCGACCTGGAGGTTTTGCTAGTGCTTCAGAGCACTTGATCAGGGGTATGGAGAATTGTTGACATTATTACTTGTGTTTGGATCTTCTCCATACTCGCATGCCTGTTTGTACGCCCAGTTTGATTGGATTTGTGTGCGGGCGTTGCGCTTAGGTTTCTTTTCTATTAGGAGTGGTGGTATTTCTCTTGTGGTGAGACTGGAGTGATGACCAGTAGACCCAAGAGTGCTTGCGGTGATGGCAGGAACAGGTTGCCCGTGCTTGTTACCCCAGTTCTATTCCTAGTCGAGTAAGAGAGAGATTTGCCGAGAGGACGTGAGGATATCGTAACGGGATAGGTTCAGAGTGTACTTGGAGGTCAGAGAGAGATTTGGGTGGTCACTGGTTCTAAGTCACGGAGTGCGACACGTATTCTCTACAGCTAGATACCCGGTGTATTCCCAAATAAAAAAGCACGTCACACGACAGTTGGTGAACTCGACGTGAAACTTCTAGAGTGGAGAGTTAGTGAAGTTCTTCTCAGAACTTTACCATGGCCGAGAGACAAGGAGTTGGAAAACCCTTCGGGCACGATTCTGCTGCAGCTTGATCCTGCTATAGGGCAAATGTTCCAAGCATTTGCTCTGTACATGGATCAACAACAAGTTGTTCAACGGAAGAAGGCGATGACTACCAAGGCTTTGCATTCGATGGTGGGGACATTAGATCATTTTGAAAAGAGAAACATCTCCAAGTACCTGAAGTTCTATTCTCGAGAGATGCAGCTGAGTAAGGTACCAGAGAGGGAGATGGTACAGACGTTTGAGCTTGCTGTTATCTCGGAGTTACGGGAACATGTGAAGGGGCTCATTCAAGCTCATGGAGCTAACTGGGAGGAGTTTTCTCTTCAGCTGAAGGAGGAATACTCTTTGGAGGATGCAGATCGAGTGACTAAGAAGTCATTCATGGAGTGGGTGAACAAACCCAGCAAAGAACTAGTTGCTACCGAATTACTTCGGGAGTTTGAGAGACAGTTTCTTCAACTATCTCGGATGGAGAAGCTCACACTTGAGGATGACAAAGTGGAGCTATTTTTACAGTCAGCCAACAGCGAGCTACAGAGGGAGTTAGAGTTGCTGTCGGAAGATCGGACGAAAGACAATGGTCTCACATCTGATTGGAAGAACGTTAGCAAAACGGTGGGAGTACTTGCCAAGCGAGAATACCAAAGAGGGAAGGTGGTTGTGAGTCAAGCACCGAGACCACCGCCTATTGTGATACCACGAAGGCAACCAACGGTGCAGACTGCTCCTCTACCTACTATTTCGCTTCCTACTATTCCTATCACTACGGTTGTACCATAGCGGAATCAAACAATGGAAGATTTGGAGAAAAAGATGAGAGACTTACAGATCAAGTTGACAAGGTTGGAGGAGAAAGATGAGGCACCTGAAGGGAGACCTGCACCAAAACAAGGATATGTTCAGAGGTGTATTTGGTATGACAACATCGACCATCAACGGAAGGAATGTGGGAGTTTCACTGATGCCTTGCAACAAGGCATAATTTTCTGGAAGGAAGGAAAGATCGCCTTGAGAGAAAACGGAAAGACTTTGAGGACCAACTTCAGTAGAGGAGGGATGAAGAAAGTTTTGGAGGATCATCTAACAGTGCATGATGCGACATCAGTAGAAGTTTCTACTTATGGAGTCGAGGTGATTAGCAAAAAGGAGAGTGCTTTTTTGAAACATGAGGATACGACTGATATGTGGAGTCACGTTGTGAGCACGAACAAAAAGGGGAAAATGACAAGGGAGGAGTTGCTCAGAACAACCACAACAATCAGGAGTGCTACTGGATGGGATGATCCCGTAGATGCTATGTCCTGTAACGACCTATGTTACACATAGGAAGTTTGTTTATTAGTAAGGTATTTAGTTATAACTAAGTGTTGAGAATGTTTATTTGCTGCCAAAGTACTTTAAGGAGGTATCAAGTTAGTCATGACTAGCTAAAAGTTAGTTATGGTTAAACTTAGCTGTACTTTTGGCAGAATTCAGATATTTTCTAAAGAGTGAGCACTACTATCTTGTCATCTTGTCTAAAAGGTAGAAAGGAGGTGGAAAGTATCCCTTATCTCCTTTTTGACTTGATATTAGTGGTTGGATTAAAGTTGTGGACTTTGTGGACATTAAAAACAAGAAGAGATTCCACATGTTTCTTTTTTAGTGGGTCCTAGTGTAGAGGGGGGGTTGGAAATTCGAGATTCCTTGAGAATATTGCAGAATCCTTCTAGAAGTTGTTGACTTTGAAGGAATAAGCCCATGTGAAAAGATAAGAAGCCCATGTGATTAATGCTTTTACCTTAAGTAATATCTTAGTAAAACCCGGTAAAAGTAGTTACGGCTGAGTTACCAGAGGATACCAAAGTAAAAACCTAGAATGTATAAATAGAGGAGTAGAGAAGAGCTCCTCATCCTTGTTTTCACATTGTCGTAATGACAACTTGAGTAATATAGAGAGTGTGGGATATTTTTAGCATGTGAGAACTTGAAAGACGTCGTTAGAATGGAGAATTTTAGTTGATGTGTTTAAGGAGATTTTTAGTTGATAAGTTTGTGGGTGTATGAATGAGTGAACTTAGCATTTTTCTCTTCAAGATTCATGGTGTGCTTCCATCAAAGCCATCAGAGGTGACCCCTGAGTGAGAGACATGTCCGACATTTGCAGATTCATCGGTGGCGATCGTGGAGGTTGAGAGATCGGGGGGTAGTTGGTCGATGAGATCGTAGAGGGTTTACATTTTTGGTTCCGTTGCCGGGACCTCACTTGAAGGGATCATTGAAAATGTTTAGAGTTCAGTTCTATATTAGACAAAAAGAGATTATGAGAGAACACATGGAGAGAACGTTGGGAGGAGAGAGAGCTAACGCGATGTTAGCAACATTAAAACCTTTCGTGTATCCCGCAATGATATATGATGCGTTCGAAGTCATTCTTTACATCTTGTTCACTTAGAAAGGGTTTGAGGAGAGTTGAAAGAGGGTGCAACAAGAGTTGTAGAGAAAAGAGGAGAGAAAAGTTATTAGAAGAGAGAAATTTGTGAGTTTAGAAATTCTGCTCTCGGGAAAATTTGTACAGTCGCTGTCAACTTTTCTGTGAATTTTATTTTCTTGAGAAACTTTTATGTGTTTTAGATTGGCTAATAATCTATCTAGGACAAAAGAAATCATAAGAAAAGGTGGTCTAGAGAAGGAGCAATGAATTTTCAAATTTGAGGAGGTTTATTCGTGAAAGTTGAGGAATTCTGTTCTCTGGAAAAAGTTTACAGTTAGTGTCAGATTTTCTGTAAATTTTATTTTCCTGAGAAACTTTTCAGTGTTTTAGAGTGGCTGATAAGCTAACCAGGACAAAAGAAATCATGAGAAGATGAGGTCTGAAGAGTGAGAAAGAATTTTTCAAAGTGGAGAGGGTTGACAACCATGAGGGAAGTGAAAATATACAAATTTCAGTTCTCTGAAAATTTGTACAGTCATCACCATCTCTTCTGATTAGGGAAGTTTCTGTTGAAACTTCATGATTTAGTAGCTTGGAGGTTGAGCTAATGGAGACCACAAAAATCTTGGAGAGATCTCTTACCAACTAAGAGATATACGTTTCGGCATACAAGGAGGTCTTGACGATACGTCATGGGGAATCCAGTTCGAGTGCCAAGGTGAAGAAGAGACGTTTGGGAGTTAGAACGGAGACGGAAAGACCAACGTTAAGTATAGAGCGTTGCGATCAAGCATCTATTGCAGTTGGGGTGCCATTTTTGCTTTATATAAAGAAGCTTCTGCGAGCATCGGCGCAGATGTGAAGAAAGTTGAGTTCAAAGTATCATTCACTATGGAGGCCACGAATGCTCCTGGCGAAGTAGAGTGTGATCCTTACAAAAGTGACTTTAAGATGTCTGCTAGGATCAGTAAAGACGATGGTCATGAGGATATTATCATGGACTCTTAATTTTAGATTGGATTTTAATTCGTGTATAGCATGTATAATACACGATTTTCAGTATAAAGCTCGAAAGAGTTAAGAAAGTGATGTAGAGTTATTTTCTTCAAAGATATTTTGTCCACTTAATGGTTGAGAAGGTGCAACATGAGTGGAAGTTCAAAAGATTGGAAAGTTAGACTTAGAAACCTTCCTCAAGGTTTAGATGTCATAGTAAGCGTCGGAGAGAGCTCGAAAGAGATTATCGTTGAGTTTGAGAATCCTAATATAA
Organism: Asterella californica; assembly: GCA_036924285.1. Classification (NCBI taxonomy): domain Eukaryota; kingdom Viridiplantae; phylum Streptophyta; class Marchantiopsida; order Marchantiales; family Aytoniaceae; genus Asterella; species Asterella californica. The sequence continues at coordinate 45,682,763 of JAYKYS010000001.1, forward strand.
AACCTCAAGTAGAATCTCCGAGGAGAAGAGTAGAAACCGACTTGTGGTGTTATTTCTGTAGAGGGTTGGGACATAAAGTAGTGAATTGTCCAACTAGAATCAGAACCGAGAGAGCTAAAGGGAAGCGGGGAGTTTAATGATTTAAGTCTTCGAGTGGGTCCATCGTCACCAGCGCAGATCTTTGTCCAAGTTGTGGAGTGGGTGATCTATCAAGAGGACACAAGTGCGTCGATGTGGCCGCCCTACTTACGTCAGTAGTCGAGAAGTTGGACGAGACTCAAAGAGCTGAGACGGAGAAGTTGTCGACTTCAAAAGAGGACTCGGCTGAGTTGTGATGGAGATCGTCATTCGGATGGTGGAGAAGACAGTGATGCGACTCAGGTTCATGATTACCTTGGGAGAAGAGATGGCACAAGAGGTGTTGTTACAACCATTTCCTTTCATTTTATCTATAGTAGATTATTCGCGAATGGAATTGGTGATGTTCGTACTCTTTTAGCGAGTAGTTATTGCACAAAAATTAGAAGGATAGAAAGAATAGTTACAAGATGGAGAAATTACCAATGTTTCATAGAAAGGACAATGAAGATGTAGAACCATTTGTACGAGACTTCAAAAGGGGTTGCATCGGAAACAACGTGAGAAGGAAGGAAGAATGGGTGTTGTTACTGCTAGAGTTTTTAGAAGATTTTGCTCTTACGTGGTATGAAGACTGAATGAAGAGCCAGACACCTGGTGCAGTTGAGAACACATGGGAGACGTTGAGTAATGCACTCATCGAAGAATTTCTTCCAGAAGAGAGTTATGAGAAGCTCATGGTGGAGCTTACTCATTTGAAGCAACGGGACGACGAGAAAGTTTGGCAATATGCCGAAAAGGTGGATAAGTTGGAGCAACGGTTTCGGACGGTCTTACGGAAGAGTGGAGACAATGTGGAGTTAACGATGGCGGGGATTGGAGCAGTGTTGACCAAGAACTTGGTGGGAGGGTTGAGGCCTTCAATTCGAACCCAAGTGAGGTACGAGAAGCCAGCAACCAAAGCGGAGGCCATCAAGATTACGACAAATATGGAAGAGAGTTTGGATGAAGGAGATATCATCCAACCTCATCATGCTGCTCTGGTGTCGACTCCAACTCCTGGTGTAGCCACAACGATCGCACCTGCACCATCACAATTGGTGATTGCTTCAACGTCAGCTCCTACTCCAACGGTGGTGTCAAGACCGTTTGTCCCAACAACGATGTCTACTGCCACCTCTGATTTTCATGCCGAGCTGAAGAGCATCACCGACACTCTTGCGGATCTCAAGATAAATGTGGTGCAGTTATGAGAATGGAGAAACAAAGGTGGAGGAGGAGGTCAAAGAGGTTACGACAACAATCCTAACAGAGGAAATCAAGGTAACTTTGGAGGCAACCAAGGTAACTTTGGAGGAATCACTTGTTGGACGTGTGGAGGTTTTCATTTCCAGCGAAATTGTCCTAACAACGGAGCAAGAGGTGCCGAAGCTATCAGAATGAATGTGGGTGGAGGAAATCCATCACAAGGACGAGACAAAGGGGTGGCTACTATCGATGTCGTGCGAGATCCCATCTACGAGAAAGGAGAGAGTTCAAACTCTTCTCATGCACCGGTGGAGCTTTTAGCTCAAGAAAGGAAAAGAACTCGATTTTCTGATGAACCGATTTTCATGGAGGAGTCAACAAGTAGAAGTACTCGTTCGAGTAATGTTTCGAGTACACCAAGGGAGCCAAGAAGGAAGCTAGGGATGACGGATTTCATCATTTCATCTTCCCAAGCGGGATATGATGTGGTTGAAGATGTGGGTGCTCAGAAAGCCAACATCACTGTTGGACAACTGATCGCACTTAATCCCAGCTTACGAAGAGAACTCAGAGGAGGACTGAGTTCTAGGAGAAGCAAGAAGAAGAAACCCAAGAGCAAGACATCAAAGTCTGTGGGAGTTGGTGTGGTGGATGTGCATGCTTCAGAGGTATGCACTAGGGCTTCAAAGATTGAAGTCCGGTTGAATGGTCACTACGTCTCTGACGTATTGGTGGATGGAGAGTTGGTTGTAAACGTCATATCGGAGAGGTTGATGAAGAAGTTGGGGATGGAACCAACTCGCCCGGCTAGCATTGTCGTGGGGATGGCTAACAAGCAACGGGTAAGACCTCTTGATGTGTTAGAGAAGGTGGTCGTGTCTGTGATGGGAGTTCAAACATTGATGTCCTTTCAAGTGTTAAAGAACTCTAGTTATGATTTGCTCCTAGGTAGACCTTGGTTGAGAGCTGTGCGCACCACTGATAGGTGACACAAGAGATACTTACGGATTGGGCCTAGAGATCATAGAGTGATAGTACCTCTCTCGGGTGTTGGAGTTGTGACTTCTGACTCTGATAGACCCACTAGTGACTACTGGGAATCTGATACGGAGGATGATCAGAGTGTCTCAGAAGTAGATACCGGAGATTCTTACGATCAAGAATCCTCGTCTGAGGACGAAGGATTTGATCGAGATGAATCATTACATCAGCTTAGTGCTATTGACTTGTTGCCTCGACCAGCAGTGGAGAAAGATCTTGACAAAGAAGAGTTGAGTGAGGCAGAGATTGTGAGAAGACTCTCTACCCTGAAGTTTGGTATCAATGTTACTCAAGAGGAGAAAAGTAGATTCCTAGATATATTTCGAAAATATATCCATGTGTTTACTTTCAGTTACAAGGATTTGAAGGAGGTGACTCTCGAGACTCATCGAATCGAATTGGAGGAAAACGCAAGACCAGTTCGATAGAAGCAGAGAAGGATCAATCCTACAACAGCAATGATGGTCAAGGAGGAGATAGACAAGTTGAAGGAGGCGAGTTTCATCTATGAGGTGGAGAACTCAGAATGAGTTTTACCCATTGTGATTGTCAAGAAGAAGAATGGTAAGCTACGAGTGTGCATAGACTATAAGAAGCTGAATGCAGTTACCAAGAAGGATTATTATCCTCTACCATTTATAGATGAGATTTTGGAGGAAGTTGCTGGTCATGAGTGGTACAACTTTGGTGATGGTTATAGTGGATACAACCAGATCAAGATAGCACAAGAGTACCAACAGTTGACTACTTTCACTACTCCTTGGAGAACATTTGCATTTTGAGTGATGTCATTCGGACTGTGTAATGCTCCGGCCACGTTTCAGAGGTTCATGAACAAGGTGTTCGAACCATTCATAGGAAAGTTTGTTCGTGATTTCATTAATGATTTCTGTGTGTACGGAAGAAAGGAGGACCACTTTGATCATGTGATCAAAGTTCTACAGCGGTTGGAGCAAGCTAACGCTTCTCTGAATCCAGAGAAGTGCATCTTTGGCTACGAAGAAGGTCTGCTGTTAGGACACATCATTTCCAAGAAAGAGATTGCGGTAGATCCTGAGAAGGTGAAGAAGATTGTGGATCTTTCATTTCCAATCAACTTGACAAAGTTGAGACAGTTTCTTGGGATGGTTGGATATTATCGTAGGTTTGTTTTTTCCTTCTCAAACAAAGAAATAGCTTTGAATATGTACATGAAGAAGGGAGTGGAGTTTGACTTGGTAGTGCATGATCAGAAGGCAAAGGAAGCATTTGAGGAGCTGAAAAAGGCATTGGTGACAGCTCCTATACTTGCTAAACCTGAGTGGAATAAAGCATTTATTCTGTATACGGATGCCTCCAATGTAGCTATCGGGTGTACATTAAGTCAGTTAGATGAAGATGGGCATGATCATCCTATAGCTTATGCTAGTAGGCAGATGGTGCCAGCGGAGAAGAATTACTCTGTGACTGAACGAGAAGGATTAGCGGTGATCTTTGGATTGAAGAAATTCCGACATTATTTGTTAGGAGGGAAATTTTCCATAGTCATAGATCACAAGGCTTTAAAGTATATCTTTAATAAGCCTAATGGCGAAGATCGTATTGTCTGTTGGAAGATCTTTCTAACAGAATACGATTACGTGATCGAAGATAGACCAGGGAAAAAGCATGCGAATGCTGATCTTTTGTCGAGGGCTTATGATGATGAGGGAGAAGAACCGTTTGATGATTCATTTCCAGACGAACATCTGATGACTATCACAAGCATTGAGGAGATACCGGACGAGTACAAGGAAATTTGGAGTTTCCTTGCAGATGGCTCTTTTCTAGAAGGTATGCATACCCGAGAACGTAACGCGTTGATCAAGAGATGCAAACCTTACACCATGGTGGAGGGAATTCTATTTCATCAAGGAGCAGATGAGTTACTAAGGAGAGCAGTTGGTCAGAAGGAGACATTCAAGCTAATGCACGAGTTTCACGACGGAACTGTTTGCGGAGGTGTGGTGCCCACAAATTACAGGATGCACGAATTTTTGAAATTTTTAAGAATAATGACTTGAGGTTACGTCTTCCTTAACAGGAAGATGATCTTAAGAGCTGTTTGTAATAAGAAGTTGACTTCTTCAGAAGACGACCGTCTTCGGAAGATCATCTTCTCAGTTGCGTCTTCAGAAGATGAGAAGATGGCGGAAGATGGGAAGACGGCGGAAGACACCTGTCTTCCGGAAGAGAGCGATCACGAAGGCCTGACCACGAGTTTTCGGGTAAACAAGTAGGTGTACCTACTAAGTAAGCACCCAGGTGGTAGGTAGGTCGAAGAAGACACCTAGGGTCGAAACCCCTAATCTGCGGGGAAGATGCGTGAGGAAGCACATTAGCCACCTTCCAACTTCCCGCAGCACAGTGCGCCTGAAGAAGATCGATTGAGAGAGTGAACTTCGAGCTAGCATTGAGAGAGGAATCGAGTAAGACATCGAGGTAGGAGAGAGTAAGTTGGCAGCTAGGCGAAAGGTGAAATCGGATTGCGGGAGCACAAACAGCAGAGAGAGCGAAGGCATTTCTGTGGAGCTTCCGAGAAGTTGACAGTGGAGAGTGGCGAGTAGAAGCGAAGGTAGAATCGAGGTGTGGACCGAAATTGACAGCAGGCGCATTCGAGAGAAGTCGCATTGGAAGCTAGTACAAGAGCCAGAAGCGCACGGAGGTCGAAGACAACTCGGGAGCCGAAGAAGACTGTAGAGGTTCTTCCCCCTGTTCTTTTCCCCTTCCCACTTCTTCTCGCCATTTTCTTGGTACTCCCAGCGCTTCCTTGATTGTGTGCAGGCAGCCTGATCAATTACCTCACCCCCCATTCTTTCTGTTTGAGACATTGGGCGCGGAAGCGCTGCTCAATTTCTGTCAAGATATCTCCTTGCTTCTTCCCGAGCTCAATTCGAGCTTCCCTACCCCTAGTCTTCAAATTGGCGAACCCAACTATCAATTTCTCTACCCCCTTACCTCTCTACCCCCGAAACTTGGAACAGAAGACGATTCGGAAGATGGGAACATCTTCGAAAGACGCTTCTTGAACTTGACTGTCTTCGGAAGACCGTCTTCGGAAGACTGTCTTCGGAAGTCGACTGAACACAATTCGTATCAAGAGTGGATTTGCTTTGCTTTTGTGTTTAGAGAGGCTTGGTACGAATCCTGAGTGGAGTGGTGAGTTGTTGTGTTAATTCGAGAAGTTGGAAGTCGAGAACTAGGCCTGTGCCTCCCGGTCTTCCAAGCTCCTCAACTCCACATCTTCCTAGAGAGACTAGAAGACTGAAAGGCTGGCAAAATGAGCGAGAAGACGTGAGGGTCCATTTCGGGTCTCTTCTGTCCGACCCATAGCAGCCGTTCCTTCTTCTTCCCGAACTTAGAAGAGAGTTGTGAGAAGTATTGCTGGCAGAATCCGGAGAGAATGGTCGAGGGTCATGTCTTCCCATCATGCAGCAAACTTCTTCTGAGTGCGTATGAGAGGTGAGAAGTCAGAAGAACAGAGTGCACATGTCTTGAGTCTATTGTGAGGATAGACTGCACGTAGGAAGAAGAAGACAAGTGAGACCAGTGAAGGGAAGTCTGACTTCGGGAGGTCTTCCGAGAACGACATTGAATCGGAAGCTGTCCCAAGTGTCTTCCCAGAGGCCACTATCACCGCAGGAGCCCGCAACCATCTTCTGAACCTTTCTCATACTCTACTTCTCGCATAGCTTGTATCTTCTGATAGGAAGTAGGATGTAATGCAAGGTGGGTTGTCTTCTTGGTAATCCATGCGAGGCCTTGCTTAGATAGGATTGTTTAGATATAGCTCGGAAGACGAGAGCTATCTAGGAAGTATTGTTAGAACCCCGGAAGACGGAGTAGCTGTCTTCTGGAAGACTAGTTTCGTCTTCTGAGAGTGGAAGCTAGACTTTGGGCACTCGGGAAGAACTGAGCCTTCAGCTCATAGTAGGTGCTTGTGGTTTAGTGCAGCAGATCTTCCAGGTATGTCGATGCATCCGCGAGGCTTGGTGTTACCAGCGACAGAATTGGCCGAGGCCACTCTTTTCCTCAAGGAGTTGGGTCTCGACTTCTTCTTGTGGGACTGGAACCTCGCAGATCAAGGGCTTCTGGAGGAGGTATGGACCGCGTTACCACCGCGTAACCGTGTACCTGCGAAGGCAGGAGTAGCTCGGGGAAGACCATCTTCCTGGACAGAAGACTGGTGGCGTAAGGCGTTTCACAGGCCTGAGATCGAGAACCGAGGATATTGGTACGAGAAGAAGATCTTGCCTAGGATTGTGAGTTCATGGCATGTGCCTGGGAGTACCACCTGCCTTTTCGTGGAAGACAGGCAGGGGAGGAACGGTTGGAAGATAGAGTCTTACCGGGAGCCGAAGAAGCGACTTCTGGCGAAGTTGTTTCTGCATCTTTTCCCCAAGGGAAAAGCGCAGAAGACAAGATACTTAGGAGATCAGGACGTGGAGTTCCTGGAATCAGTGTGGGATGATAGAGTGCCAATCTACTGGGGCGCGTACATCCACAACTATGTACAGACGGAGCTAACATACTTGGGTACCCCGGCGGGAGGACATCTGACGCCCTTCTTCTACTACTTGTATGTAGCCATGGGGGATCTTAGGGAAGATCAGCTGGCAGTGTATGGGCCAACGGAGCGACAGGAGGTGAAGGAGGAGACCTCGGAAGACAATGACCGAGAGGCAGCAGCAACGCCCCCTCCCACTCTGATGCCACAGCTGAGACCCGGCTCTCACCAGAAGACGCTTCTGGTGAGGGAAGATGAGTCTAGTGGGTCGGAAGACGCCACGTCAGTGAGGAAGATGGGTCACAGAAGTGTACCGAGGACACCCATCTCCCTCATCCATTCAGGATCGGAGTCGGACTCGGATGAAGACTTGCTGAGTACCCGATCGGAGCAGAAGACAGCTTCTGTAACACCTGGGAGTCTTCCGAAGACTCCAGAAGACGAAGGATGGATGGGCGCTCCTACTGCGATGCGAGGAAGCGCAAAGAGGAGAGCCGCTCCTGCCACGAGGAGTCTTCCACCCCGGAAGATGAGAAGAGTAGCTTCTTCTCGTGCGCAGAAGATGAAGGCCGTAGTGGTGGAAGAGGCTCCCTTGCCTCTGGAAGACGAAGTCGACACCATCGAGCGAGTGGTGGGGATGAACTTGTCTTCTGCAGGAAGACGACTGGAGGAGTTCAGTGCCTACTTCCAGAAGGAGATCCAGCCCGGTATGGAGTTGCTGGAAAGGAGAGCGAGGGCACAGGAGAAGCCCTTACAGCTTGGATTCGGCCTGCGCACCTTGCTGCGACAGGAAGACAGCCAGCAGAAGACGGAGTCTCTGGAAGCTAGTCTCCGCACTACGGAGAAGCTTGCAGCCAGGTACAAGGCGGAAGCAGCCGCTTCTGCCAAAGAGTCGATGCAACTTCGGAAGAGCAACCAGAAGTTGCAGACGCGAGTACAGCAGCGTGATCAGGAAGTTCTCCGAATACGGGAGAAGATCACTGCCCTCGCAGAAGAGCAGACCACTTGGAAGATGCAGCGAGAAGCCGCAGAAGCACGAGCTGCAGTGGAGAAGACGCAGAGGGAAGCAGCGGAAGCTCGTGCGCAGAAGATGCTAGTTCAGTCGGTAGAAGCGCTTCGGAAGAAGTTCAACTTCACCGCGGGTAAGAAGTTACTTACCTTAGCTAGGGAATGGGACAGTGGGTCCAAGACGAGGTTGGTGGAATGCAGAGATAGCATGTTCAGGTACCTGGATAGACAGATAGAAGGAGTGAAGACACTTTATGGTCTTCCCTCACTTCCGACACCTGCAACCGCATCTTCCCAAGCCCCAGCACCCTCGACTGGATCCGGAATGGAGAAGGAGGAGTTCGATCTCGCTGTACACTTGGTGGTGACAGCGTTGGAAGACGAGAAGACTCCAGAAGACGCCCCGGAAGACATGAAGACGAGCCGTCTTCCCAGGTATTCCGCGTGGAGGAAGCGACTTCCCCGGACCCTATGAGATCGCCATGGTCCCTAGTACTGCATATGTGCCTCAGAAGAACGAAGACGCACCATTCGACTCGTCTTCCCAAAAGACCATTTCGTCTTCTGAAGTCGAAGCCGAGGAAGACGCAGCCGCAGAAACAGCAGGGCCAGCGAAGAGCGAGGAGAGGGAAGCTACCTCAGTGGTACCCGAGGTAAGTGCAGGGCTTCCCAGCCCATCAGAAGTCGAGGTAGTAGCTCCTGTAGGAGCAGATCATGTAGAGATTGCCACCGAGCAATCAGAGTAGTTAGCAAACTCAATCGACACTTCCAGATTTAGTAGGATTGGACATGCTATCTTAAGGGTGGCAGTTTTCCATGTAAAAATAGTTAGGACCTCATGTGGCAGCATAGGTAGCGTAGGAGTAACACAGTGGAGGGCTAATTGGGAAGAGGGACCGCATGCATGTGAGGTGACAACCTCTTGTCAGCGCCTCTCTCTCTCTCCCTGGTGGTCGCCTCCCCTGACTCTCGAGGCAGATGGTTAAGTAGGATAGCAGGGTAGGAGAAAAGCTCTCTAAGAGCTCTGCCAGTTCTGTAGAATTCGGCTGTAACTGAACATACACACTGATTCTACAGGCAGGCAGGCGAGACACATTAGAGCAGAGACAGTCTTAGCGCACTACACCCGTTGTTGGAAACATACGAATAGTCTTGGAATATACAGGAGGGGTCTGCATACTCGCACCAGCAGTGGTTCGAAGATGTAGATAGAGGTAGTGGACAGTCTAGGAACAGGGAACGGCATCCTCGTGCAGTCCTGTTGGCTGGGCTGGTGTGTCGAGGAGTAGACGCAGGAAGTAGCGGGAGTGAGCTTCCCAATGCCATTGTGACTTCTTCTCGGGGAATAGATTGTGGATTTGAGTGCAGCAGCTTCGCTCATGTCTTCTGGGTGGTGGAATGTATTGAATTCGCTCCCAATTGTGCATGGGAAGTGTTCTTCTTGAGTGGCGGTGAATGTCAACAGTTGTGGAGTGTAGCTTGACTCGTTCAGTAGAGCACTTGGGATCTACGTACGAACGGCCTTCTGGGTAAGTATTCACAGAAGACAGAGCAGTCAGAGCAGCGAAGTGAAGAAGAAAGAAGACTTCTTCCCGCAACAGAAGACGACATCCTCGAGTAGAAGACGGTGCTACAGTACTCACGTTTGTTGTCTTCCTCCCCAAACTATTACAAGCAGGGATGGCTTGTTAGTCAGGATCCGGACTAGAAGCCTGTCGGAATCTTAATTGCCCTTTTTCATCCTGTTTTCTCTTGTTTGGATTTCTTCTTCTTCCCATCTTCTCCCATCTTCCCCATCTTCTTACCTTCTTCTAGTGAGCTTTCGATACTTCTATTGAGCTTCCGTGAAGGTGAATGTCGTTGTAGCGCTGCAGGAAGACAACTTCCGTAGGCAGAAGCCTGGGAAGGCTACAGGGAGTATACACCCTGTGATTTATCCAACCCGATGGAATGTGAGTATGAGAATAAGGTGTAACGACTGTTACTAGTCGACTTCTGCGAAGCCGGACAGCCTTCTGGAGGTGTGAGAAGACGAGCTAAACCCCCAGAAGACGAGAATCGTTTCGGGAAGACGGTATCGAGAAGATCGGAAGAAGCAACCTGGAAGCAGGAAGATCGTCTTCCCGAGCTTCTCTGTGAATAGTTGTGTGATATTTTAGTTGGTAGTTGGTTGTTTGGGTCCAGAGCACCATTTGGCGTATCTGGAAGACGTGTTGTTTTGTGTGGTTTTGTGAGAAGACGGGATTTTCTAGGCAAAACCCGTGTGTTTGTGTGTTTGAACAGATCTTAGAACTTAGAGCAGCGTTACTTGTGCAAATCCTCTGTGGGAACGATATCTTGTATACTAAATGGGCAAAAGGAGAAATCCTTCGTCACTACAAGAGGTCACTTTGCTGGTAAGATAACAGCCTTCAAGATTTTGGATGCGGGTTATCACTGAAGAGGGATTTTCAAAGAGTGTTTAAACTATTGCAAAACTTGTGACGAGTGTCAAGCATTTGCTCTAAAGTCTACTAGAACACCTTCGTTAAGATCAATTCCAGTTTTAGGGCCGTTTGAGAAATGAGGTATTGACTTTGTAGGTCCTCTTAATAAGACACCTCGAGGCAATAGATACATTGTAGTCGCCACTGACTATTGTACCAAGTGGGTAGAGGCTAGACCTTTGAGAGAGACCAATGAAACAGAAGTCGGTAGATTCCTATGGGAGAGGATCATCACAAGATTTGGATGTTCGTTAGAGTTGGTCTCGGATAGAGGAGGAGAGTTTGTAGGGAGCATGACTACTGCTATGCTACAACACTTTTCTATCAAGCCACGAGTAACGACCTCATACAAACCAAATGCTAATGGTCTTGCGGAGAAGACCAATCTTACACTTTGTATGATGCTCGCCAAAGATGCTGGTGTTGAGATTGCGAAACATACTTGGGATAAGAGGCTACATGCCATCTTATGAGAGTACCGAACGACAACAAAGACTTCTATTGGATACTCTCCATTTCGATTGGTTTATGGAGTGGAGTCCAAGTTGCCGATCCAATTCGAATTGAATACTTTTCAAACTATTCTACGAAAGTTGAAGAGGTCGAGGGGAGAAGACGTGGTCAGATCAAGAAGAGAGCAACTCATGGAGTTGGAAGAGACTCGAGCGGTAGAAATGATCCGGATGGAACGAGCTCAGGCGTATCAAAAGAAGAGTTACGACAAACGGTTGGGCAAGAGGGAGGTAAAATCTTTTCAAGTCGGAGATTGGGTAATGTTGTATGATGCTATCAGATTCAAGAGGGCTAGGAAGAAGTTTCTTCCTAGATATTTTGGTCCTTTTGTTATAGATAAGGTGTGGAGCAACTTCACATATGACCTTCAGGAGTTGGGAGGAAGGAGATTCGATCGGGTCAACCATGACAAGTTGAAGCTGTTTCATCGACGAAAGTTCTCTCTTCACTCCGAGGACGGAGCGAAAATTTAGTCCGGGGGTAAAATGTAACGACCTATGTTACACATAGGAAGTTTGTCTATTAGTAAGGTATTTAGTTATAACTAAGTGTTGAGAATGTTTATTTGCTGCCAAAGTACTTTAAGGAGGTATCAAGTTAGTCATGACTAGCTAAAAGTTAGTTATGGTTAAACTTAGCTGTACTTTTGGCAGAATTCAGATATTTCCTAAAGAGTGAGCACTACTATCTTGTCATCTTGTCTAAAAGGTAGAAAGGAGGTGGAAAGTATCCCTTATCTCCTTTTTGACTTGATATTAGTGGTTGGATTAAAGTTGTGGACTTTGTGGGCATTAAAAACAAGAAGAGATTCCACATGTTTCCTTTTTAGTGGGTCCTAGTGTAGAGGGGGGGTTGGAAATTAGAGATTCCTTGAGAATATTTCAGAATCCTTCTAGAAGTTGTTGACTTTGAAGGAATAAGCCCATGTGAAAAGATAAGAAGCCCATGTGATTAATGCTTTTACCTTAAGTAATATCTTAGTAAAACCCGGTAAAAGTAGTTACGACTGAGTTACCAGAGGGTACCAAAGTAAAAACCTAGAATGTATAAATAGAGGAGTAGAGAAGAGCTCCTCATCCTTGTTTTCACATTGTCGTAATGACAACTTGAGTAATATATAGAGTGTGGGATATTTTTAGCATGTGAGAACTAGAGAGACGTCGTTAGAATGGAGGATTTTAGTTGATGTGTTTAAGGAGATTTTTAGTTGATAAGTTTGTGGGTGTATGAATGAGTGAACTTAGCATTTTTCTCTTCAAGATTCATGGTGTGCTTCCATCAGAGCCATCAGAGGTGACTCCTAAGTGGGAGACATGTCCGACATTTGCAGATTCATCGGTGGCGATCGTGGAGGTTGAGAGATCGAGGGGGTAGTTGATCGATGAGATCGTGGAGGGTTTACAGTCCGTTCATGTCTATGTAGCCAAGGCTCAACATGAAGCTGTCATGGAAGAGAAGCGTAGGAGAGATGAGGCTGGTCCAAGTGAGGAAAGAACGGCTCCCAAGAGACAACTAAGGAGAGATAGACTCCGACAGGAGACTACACCTCTACGAGAAGAAGCTATGGAGGACCTCTTATCTTCTGGGAGTGCAGAGAAGGGTAAAGGTAGGGAGAAGGGCAAAGCTCCGATGTATAAGCTGCAATCAGACATTGAAGCAGCAACCAACATGAAAGAGGTGTTGCAGGAGAAGGTGCTCAATACAAAGATTGAGTTTATCTTGCGAGAGATCCTCGGGATTGCGAAGAAGGAGTTTCATGATGTCATCATTGACATTATCAAGCGGAAGAGACAATTGACGAGAGAGACCGTAGTGTCCAGTGTTCTAGACACAGTGATTACAGAGGAAGAGGAGCGAGAGTTGGCTCATTCTTGCAACACTCGTAAAGTTCGGTTTGATGTGGATAAGGAAGAGGAGAACGATAAGATCCCTAGTCATTATACTAGAGGACATTGGGCAAGAGCCACTACCGAAACCTTAGTGAATGTAGGAGAGATGAAAGATCCGGTGATTGCTCTCATTGATCATGGATCTGAGATCAATATTGTCTCTAAGGACATCTACAAGCAAGGTGGATGGCCTGTTGATACTAATACTGTAAAACTTCTTCGTTCAAGATACTACTTCCTACCCGGTTATTCTTGGTCAACCATTCATTACAGCCGTAAGGATGGAGACTAAGGTGTTGGATGACGGTTCTGCTTATGCTCGGATCTTGAGTCAAGATGACAAAACAACGGTACAGTTCTTGACTGTGTCTGCTAATCATGAGCGTAACCGAGATTACTTGCGGAGCGTTTCTCTACCTAGAGTCACTGAAGAGTTCAAGGATTTTTCCAGAGGGTCACTATAGAGCGAGAGTATAGTGATACCAATACACAAAAGGAGGTACTCTCGTTTGAGAAGGATAGTGCCTTTTGTACAAGAGTGGTGAGATATTCGGAGAGTGGATTTGCTGTTTATACACAGCTGTGCAAAGAACCCAAAAAGATCTAAAAAGAGTTGGTGTGCTTAGTGAGGAGGATTAGATAGAGGGCGTTTACGTGGAGATGGGTTTGGATGATCCTTTGGAAGAGCTTCACAAGGTTGAGCAAGGGAATGAAGACCAAGTTGTGTACATACGTTCTATGGAGCTTTACTCGGCTATAGAGTCGTTCTAGATAACTGAAGTCAGAGTCGAGACCAGGTATAAAACGGTGGATAAAAAGGTGAAACCGGTTGCACAATCGCTACCTAGCGACTCTGACCAACGAGTTCAACAAGCCTCAAAGGAGAAGAGCTTACGGTACCGCATGCGCCTTGGGACTTAAGACCAATTCCTATACCTAGAGCACATCTACCTAAGCTTATGGAGTTTCTCAAGGAGAAGATGAGGATGAGAATCCTTGAGTCATCATTTGCACCATATTCCAGCCGTTGGTTTACAGTACCCAAGAAGAATGGAGCGCTACGGTTCATTCAGGATATGCAACCGGTGAATCAGGTGACCATCAGAAATACGGAGATCAGACTTATTGTGGGAGAGTTTGCCGAAGCATTCGCTGGTAGAGCCATTCGCTGGTAGAGCCTCGATAGGAGACCTCTACTCTGGATACGATCATTTTCAGCTTGCTGAAGGGAGTAGAGATGTCACTACTATGAGGACGCCGTTGGGTTTGGTGAGGATGTGCACATTATCGCAAGAGGCAACAAATTCTGTTGCACACATAATGAACGAGATGAACAAAGTTCTTCGAGACTTCATTCCGGTGAAGACCATACCTTTCTTAGATGACATTCCAATCAAAGGATGTGTAGAGGAGCAAAAGGATGAGAGAGTCGATCAGAGGGGTGTCGAAAATTTGTGACTGATCATATTCTAGATTGTGATCAGATTTTATCACGGCTCCGGGAGGTTCACTTGACGCTATCGGGTGCTAAATCTTCGTTTGGAGTTCGAGAGGTTGTGATTGTGGGGCACTTGTGCGGGTGGTTTGATCACAAACCTGATCCTAACAAGGTGGATGCCATATAGTGGATGAAGGACACATGTAGCTCGACAACAGAGGTGCGAAGGTTCTTAGGAGCTTGCGTGTTCTATCATGTGTGGATTCCTCATTTTGCTCATGTATCAGATCCACTCTATGGTCTGTTACGAAAGAGCATGAAGTTCAGATGAGAGGAGAGGCATATTGAAGCGGTGCAGAAGCTGAAGCAGTTGTTGTCTTCTCCACTTGTGCTACGTAGGGTGAGCTATGAAGATGGCAAACACGTGATAATCACGGTTGATACAAGTCCGATAGCCATTGGGTGGGCAGTGGGACAAGATGATGAGGATGAAAACCGGTTTGCAATCAAGTTTGGAGCCAAGGTGATACGCAAGATCGCATTCGGATGGATAAGCATGACATATGACGAGCGAACGGAGTAACGGTGAACGGAGTAGATGAAGAGACTGTCGAGAGATTGGGCTTGTTGATAACCTTATCCTTCGATTTTGCTCCTCCAGATGTAAGGGTTATTTTCTTTTTTATGTGTTTTCATGCTCTGTTGTTTTCTGCTCCGTTATGTCATCTTTCTTATGTCTGGGATAGTTCATATATCTTAGACGAGTTTAAGGTTTATCTGAATTAACATTATGAATTACAGGTTAGTTTGTGTAAATCTTTTTTACTTTCTTATGATCCCAAAACTCGGATTGCAAAGGTGGAGTCAAATGAGATCCAGTCCACTCTCGAACTCATCAGGGAAGCTTTCGCAATCCCTTCTAGTGTTACTCCAATGCCATCATTTATGAGACATGTGCGAATTGCAGATTGGTTTCCTGAGTATGACAGAGCAGGAAAGCGTTATTTCGCTAGGGAATGTGCTTATGAGGGATGGAGAGCCGTGTTTCAGCGTCTCAATGCTGTTTTTCTGAAGAGACTCAAAACTGTGACAAGGCAAGTGGCATTATATGTCAAGTCAAAAGTTGAAAGTCTGGAGGTAGATTTCGATTGAGCACAGCTCATGTTGGAGAACTTGGAAGGAGAGATTTTACATGTTTAGAAACATGTGAAGCAAGTGGAACTGTGGAGACGTTTTTGGGGATGGCTCTAACTCACATCATGATTCATGTGAGAATCTCTCGAGAAATAGTGTTTGTATCAGTCCCACTTGAGCAATCTCAACTTGAAGACGCTCTTCGACAAACTGAAGTCCCGGAGGAGCAAACTCAGCTTGAAGCCAAAGATCAATCTGAGCCTGAAGCAAACATCGGACAAACTCAAGAAGGAAAAGATGATTTCGCAGGTATTGTATTGCATCGCTGATTACATGTTCTTGCCCATTTCATTAGATATATTTTGTTTAGAGTAAACCCTCTTCGCTTTGAGCTTTTCGATCACCTTAGTTTAGATTCTTCTATCGCACTGAGTGTGGTGTAGAGTTGCATTTAGTGCGATTCTCTATCTTCCAGAAACCGCACTCAGTGCGATTTTCGATCACTTAAGTTTACAATCTGCGGGTCGTCTGAGTGCGGTAAAGGGTCGCACTCAGTGTGATTTTCTATCTTCTAGAGGCCGCACTTAAGTTTATAGTCTACGAGTCGCACTAAGTGCGGTACGATTTTCTATCTTCCAGAGATTTTTGATCACTAAGTCTACAAGGTGTAAGATCGAACTGAGTGCAATTTTCGATTGACTATCTTCTAGAGACCACACTCAAAGACGATTTTCAATCACCTAAGTTTACAGGGTATAGGGTCGCATTCAGTGCATTTTTCAGTCACCTAATCGATCACCTAATCGATTTTTGATCACCTACAGTCTGCGGGTCGCATTGAGTGCATTCTCTACACCCTCACCTCAGTGCGGTCTCTACTCAGTGCAATAAAATTGTTATCGTCGATGGTCGCACTAAGCGCGACGTAAGTGCACTCAGTGCAATAGATGAGAGTTGAGAGTAGTGCGAACATAACAACAGCCTCTTCCAACACTCGACTAGCAGCAGTCTTCAGAATCTTGATAAGCATTCTCAATTTTTAGAAAACGAGTGTGTTTGTCAGAAATCGTTCACGCGACATATAGCTGAACAAGGAAGAGGCCTAGTGGAGCGTGTATCACCTGAGTCGTACAAGCATCTGCGACTACGGTAAGCAAGAAATATTCATAAGTCACGTACGGTGCACATCCCAGTTTTGAGTTACTGAACCCTGTTCAAAAGTGAAACTCTCCAAAATCCAGCGGAACTTGTATATCCAGTATCCAACAAAAACTCTACCACCTTATGGTCGCACTAAGCGCGACCTAGTCGCACACAGTGCGATAGATGAGAGTAAACTGGATATTCAGATCGCACTAAGCGCGACCTAAGCGCACTCAACGCGAAAGATGATGGGAGTAGATCGCACTGAATGCGTTTCAGGCGCACTGAGTGCGCAAAAGACTATTGTAAACTCGAGTAAACTGACGTTTGCTTGCACAAGATCATTTGGAGATACATCTCACCGTATGCGTATTGTCGAGGAGGAAGTGGACATGCATCTTGCTTCAAAGAAGTTGGAGGAGAAGGAAGTTAACATGCGCCTTGCCGAGAAGAAAGGAAGAAGAAGAAATCGATATACGTCTATCAACCAAGAGGTCGGAAGAAGAAGAGTTGACTCTGAAGGTGAGAGAGACAGAAGATGGTTTCCAAGAGAGAATGTAGAGCATGGAAGAAGCACTTCAGCGGAAACGAGAAGAATTACAAGGCTTGAAAGCAGAGGTGAGACGCATCTGATATTCTAAAGTTTTCTATCCTCGATTAATTGAACCAACCATAGCCAGACGCAAAACACTCATTCTAGATTTGAATGGAGTGTTAGTGAAGACGAGAAGAAATGATCTGGAGTTGTAGGGAGCGAAAGAGAGAGGTTATAAAGTAGAAAGATGTCAGAAGAGAGATTTGTATTATGTGGTATGGAGAGGTGTGAAAGAATTTATGGACGTATGCTGTCAAGATTTCCAAATTGTTATTTGGACATCTCGAACTCAGAGCAACTGCAATGTCTCCGATCCGTGGAGATGGGAGGGTATCTGTCACCGGATATCGCTTCAGGCCAAGTAAGTACTAATCTTGTTTTGCTTATGATTTCCATCTTATTTTGACGTTTTTTATTATATTTTATGCATTATTTCTGACTTACAATTTGTGGATGAATGTAGGGTTGTATCATTTTCGCACAGAACATGTGCCTTCTTTACAAAACAGTGAGAGAAGTTGCAAGTGGAAACTATTTATACTTGAAAGATTTCTCTACACTTTAGTCTTGGAACTTGTGTGCGAGAGATTGTCTCCTTGTTGATGACTCGCCAGAAAAAAATAGTACTAACAATCCTTTTAGTGCTATTCATCCTCCTGTATTTCTCCCAGACTCAGCTGACTTTGACAGAGATGATTACCTTGTGAATATACTTCTACCGTGGTTGAAAACTTGAGGAATGACCACCTGCGAAAACCCCAACCTACGTGCGATCTACTTACAAGCAAGTATTCGGGCGGCATCTGTTCTTGGGACTGAAAGCTTACTGAGGCAAACTGTCATCCGAGGATGAGGTGATGGTATGGCAGAGCTGTAGTGTTTTACAGCGGACAGAGTTTATGAAGAAGTTCTCAACTCATGAATTGTATCTACATCGGATATCAATAAAGATTTACATTCTTACTCAAGAATTATATCTACATCCGATATCAATAAAGATTTATAATTTTACTGTTCGCTGAACTCAAATCACACTGAAAGAATATAGCTGTACTCACATCAAACTGAAAGAAGAAAGAACATAGCGTTACTCACTATAACAATGTGCCTATCGCACTGAAATCGCATTAAAGCAAAGAACAAAGTGTCAATAAAAACAAACTATCAATACCATATCGCACTTAGTGTGCTTGCAAGGCGTACTGAGTGCTTTTGCGGGTCGCATTGAGTCTATAGCACTGAAAATGCACATCTCTCTGCAAGTCGCAGTGAGCCTATCACACTGAAAAATGCACATCCCTCTTCGGATCGCATCGCAGTGAGCCTATCGCACTGAAAACGCACATCCCTCGTCGGGTCACAGTGAGCCTATCACATTGAAAATGCACATCGTGCATTGAGTCTATCGCACTTAAAATGCCTATCGCACATCGCATCACTGAGCCTATCGCACTGCAACGTCAAATACAAGAGGCGATGCGATTTGACAATCATTTCGCACATAACTCAGAGAAAAAGAACGTCGAGCTATACAAAGAACGATTCGCACTGAACCAAGAAAATGAACCCAGAGAAAGAACATCGAGCTAAAAGACGTATTGCATTGAACCCAGAGAACATCGCTCATCGCATTGACTGTATAGGTCAAATCGCACTCCAGTGCGACTTGACCCTTACTGAGATATAACATTGACCCTTCTCGAGATATAACAAAACGTATTTATGAAAAACATTGCACTGTATATTTAAGGTTTGAATAAGAAACCACCTAGATTTTTGTTATATTCGAGACAAATTTGTACCATTCTATTTCTTCGATAAACTCCACTCGTATTGCTTGGCACATTCTCTCTCGAACTCTCTTATGTAGCTCTGTCAATGATCAACTCTCCATCTTGCTCGGTCCACTCGTCTTGATTCCTTGATAGAAAATTATGCAACATAGCACAACATCCTACCCATCTCACTACATGTTTATTCTCAGATCTAGTCTTCAACTGAGTGCGAATTTGCTTCAGAGAATGTCATCTAGATTTCAGTAAACCAATACAATGTTCATTCGCCACTCTAGCATGAGCTAAACATGTATTAAAATCCTGCTTGTCTCTATCTCCTGTGACCATTCGGAAGAAAGGAATGAGATCACGCAGTGGCGAGTATCTCGAGTCACCGAGTAAATATTGTTCCCTCTCAAACAACGGACTCTCGCTGTCGATGTGTTTCCAGAGAGGAGAGTTGCGCAAACATGTAATATCTTGGCAGCTTCTTGACATACCTGCAAATAAGAAGAAAATTTGTTTCATGTGACAACAAACCACTTGCGTGTTCATACAGTAGTTACATTTCCTGTCATAGTAAGTCTCTTCGTCAAACCGAGGCCTCTGAGACAAAGACAACAAAGTGCCGTCTATCAATCCTATACAACCTGGAAATCCTTTCGAGGCAAAAGCTTCAGAGATTGTGTTCTTTTTT
Organism: Asterella californica; assembly: GCA_036924285.1. Classification (NCBI taxonomy): domain Eukaryota; kingdom Viridiplantae; phylum Streptophyta; class Marchantiopsida; order Marchantiales; family Aytoniaceae; genus Asterella; species Asterella californica. The sequence goes on from JAYKYS010000001.1 coordinate 45,702,333, forward strand.
TCTCGATTTGGCCACTGAATGTATCCTCCAAGTGTAGATTCTAAAGCCTGCATCACTCTCTTGGTATAAAGGACCATAGTCACGTGTCCAATGTCCCAGAGAAGCAAAGAACGTCCAAGAGCAGCACCATTATTGTGACCAAATCGATCCAAAGCAACAGCGGCTTACAAAGACACGGGAGCTTGCTTCACCCGAGCTTCATTAAAAAAAATAGAGTGATTTTCTTAGAGAAACTACGTCTATCCATCCTAGTTAATTGTCGAAAAGAATTATCCGGAAGATTCTCGAAGTAATTTTTGTAGAAATCTTTGCTCTTAAAGAAGGTGAACTGATCTTGTCTTTCTAGATATCGAGAAGTGTATAAAACTCGATACAATTCTATAAATTCTTCGTCAGAATCTGAATCAAACTCATCATCATCGGAAGAACTAGTGAACCCTGAATGTTGCATCTTCTCCAGATTGTCCTCTTCTCTGCTCAAATCAGCCTCCTTCTCGACGTCTTCGCTCATTTCACTTTCAGTCTCACTCTCTATATCATTCTCGATGGACTCATCTGAACTCGACGAAGCCAACATCACTCGTATCTCCACAATGTCCTCTAGAGTTTTCAACAGAAGTTTTCTCTCAGAAACTCGTGGCATATTTTTAAAATTGAGATTATCACTTCGATTGGAGTAGTGCTGTCGGTCTATCTCAATTAAACTTCGATCAGAGTATCGGTTTATCCTTGCGTCTCCTCAAATTTCCTCTCAAAAAATTCTTCGATCAGAACATCGGTCTATCCCTGCGTTTCTTCAAATTCCCTCTCAAAGAAATCTATCTCAGTCCAAGTTCGATCAGAGCATCGGTCTATCCCTGCATATCCTCATATTCCCTCTCAAATAAGAAGAGTTTTTTATTTCAAATTCACTGAAGAAGTAAGATACTGCCACGTAGTCATGTACTGTTCTCATTATCATTATTAAAGTATACATGTGAATGTTGGTTATTAATTCACGGGCAAAAATGTTACGGCCAGAAGGGTGGGAGCCGCGGGCCATTTCTTAGCTACCTCCGGAGCTACCCGCGACTGAAATGACCGTTGTCCGTAACTACAGCCCGCGGATACGTGAATAATCTTCACGGCCACTAACTTTGACACCCCTAATAGTTTCAGAGTTTGGGAGGTCGTTATCTTGTCTTACCTTCTACTTCGGAGATGCAACAAGTGAGCGAGAGATCGTTATCTGGTCTGACCTTCAGCTTCCTAGATGCAACAAGTGAGCTAGGGATTCCAAAAGCTATGCGAGCTTCCAAACTATCAAGGCGCTGTTGACGACACTCACATTCAAATTAAAGCGCCTCTAGGACATGAACTAGTAGCTGACTACTACAACAGGAAGGGTTTCTATTCTATGCTCATGCAGGGAATAGTGGACAGCCAGATCAGTGAATGACAAGAGACTGTTGATAAACTCTTCGTTTTATCAGGGTGTTGCAAGGAAAGTACTTGGGTGCTACTGCTATAAGGATAAATGATGGTTTATCCTTTACAACCTTATATTCTGGGAGATTCAGGGTACCAGTTGCACAAATGGCTTATGAAGTCATATTCTGTTTGACCTTCAAGTGGACAGTTGGAGAAAACATTCAGTGATGTGCATGTCAAGGACAAGATGGGTTGTGGAGCAGGCGTTCGAGCTGCTGAAGCAGGAATGGCGGATTATTGATACTGGCATAGTCAGCTCAGTTGACTGGGCACCAACACTCGTTCACTATTGTTGCATTTTGCCGAATATACTCATAAAACAGTCAGACTTGGAGCTTGAACCTATCGATTTGCCTCCTCGGGAACCACTAGTTCTCACTATCATGCGCTCAGCTCAAGGCGCTTCAAAAGCTCGGGAAGTGCTAGCCACATATATTTGTCTAGCCAGATAGTTGAGAAGGTAACTTGTGGTCTATGATGGTAATGGCAGTTCAGCTCTACACTGTGTTCCCTCTGACCAGCCTAGCTTTTCTTTGTTTGGATCCTCTATGGTTATTTATGTTATCATTCTACATTTAAGTTGTTCTTTGGAGTTGCTGTTTTCTAGTCCTCTTCTGTCATTAAACATACCTTCCACAGTAGCTATGCATCCAATTATGATCACCAGTTTTCTCAGATCGGTTTGTTTACCACTGCTGTATTCATGAGTAGTCTGGGCGACTTCATACCCGCATGTACATCATTCTCCGAGTTTATTCCTCGGTATAGAATGCATAGCTAATGCTCAACATATAGGAACGCTGGAAGGACAACATACGCATTAGCTTGAGCTGCCCCGTTCTGAGACCCACCAAGCCTCTTCGATTATGTATCATTTGCATACAAATAAAGCTAAGGCAGAATTTTGGGATATTGCACGGTTTTGCTTTTTCTCCCAGGGCTCTCCTCTGAATTCGGAAGAGATTCTGGTTCCAGCAATTTCTCACGAAAATATCCCTAAAGGATCAGTCTTGCAATTCCCAGTCCTCAAATCTCGAACGTGAACACCAAGACTACAAAACCACCCTCGGAGGACGTCAAGTCCAGTCATAAGTAGAACTTGCACGAGAAAGAGACCTGACTTGCCACAAGTGGAACTCGCGTGAAAAGGGAGCCACACAAGGCCCGAGATGCACTTTTCGCCCCAACTCGCGAACAAAATACCTCATAGTGTGCAGTCATTCATTACCTACACGCACCCCGACGCAAATGCTACAGTGTTTCGTAGTGGGTCATCCAGTCCCGGGTAAGCGAGTTAGTCGAAATGAAGCCCCTAGTGGGCAGAGACCCTTAGTACTTCAAAACATGTGACATAATCTGAATGTACTACGTATATTATGTTGTTCAGGTTCTTCAGGTGCATTACTCTTCCACCGGGTTTCACCAGTTCCTAGCCATTACTGCAGACAGAGATATAATACTACGTCGCAGTGCATTCCCTGGGGATCGTCTACCGTGGCTATTGGACTGTACTTGGTTGTATTCTCATAACCAAAGGACAAACACTAGGACTGATGATCTGAAAAGTCTCACACACAGACCGAGCAAAAGCTTCTTCTATTTGAATTCTATGTCATGACAGAAGCCGGGGAACCTGAAGCAGCGAGGGCGAGCGCGAAAGAGAGCGGTCCTACTTAATGGAACAAGGATCGGAACTCGTCGTCGTTCAGCAGCGCTTGAAGCATCTGCGGCGCCATGAAGAATTGGATAGATGCCAGATAATCTGAACCAGGGCGGGGCGGCGTAATGATAGCGTAACCGGTGACGGGAGGCGCGGCCGGATTATTTGCAATCGCAAGAATTGGCTTCCCGTAACCGAAATCCGTCTCGTACATGGGAAATCGGTACCACGAGGTGCCGAAGAAAGGTCTTTCCTCGATGGTCTCTATGTTCTTGTTGAGAAGTAGTGCTCGACCGAGCAGAGGCAGCCAATTTTCTGGAGTGACACTTTGCACCATTCGGTGTATAATGCCGGCTTCTACTAGAGGATCACTGGAAGGTTCTTCGAGCGGTTCCGTGTAGTACAGGAGGAAAGCGTTGCCGCTGTAACAGTCGGGAAGAGGAGGATAATGCAGTCGTTCACGACCTTCGAGAATCACTCCATAGACGGTGGATTTCCGACCATCGACCGAGGATGGAACTCTGCACATTCCTCGCCACAAGTGAGACTGGATGCAGTCCAGAGCCGTCGGCACGAAGCCCTCATTTCTGTCCTTCGCCTTCTCCTTGAGTTTCTGAACGCTTTCTCGGCTAACATGCAGTGTCTTACACGTCCACTCGGGTACCAAGGAAAACCTGAATGCAACTCCCATATCCACTTCTCCAGCAGCAGCAACATTTTCATTCGTTGTACTCTTCGTGTGTTCTTTAGAGTCTTCTGCTGTGGACTTCGTGCTAGTAGTAACAGGATCGGATCCATACGAACCATTTTTCTGCAAGCTTGTGCTTAGTTCGTTCGTCTGATCATGCGCTCCGTCTACATCGTATTTGCGATCAGCTGGTAAGGTCTCGTGGTTCCTTGTCTGTGAATTTCCATCGACGGAGCCATCCGATTCAGAAGGAAGTCCGGTAGCAGCCGTCAACATGTCCAGAAGTACTGACAAAGGGTATGTCACCGAACGATCGTGTATTCGTTCGAAAGAGATCTGGTCGTCTGATGTCATCTGTGACCAATCCTTCAGAAACTGAAACATGCCTTTCCCGTCCGCTGTTATATGAAGAATAGCAACGTTTACGCTGATCCCTCCACACTTGAACTTGGTCACCTGCATCAGTCACTCATTCCAACGGCAGCAGCTGATAAGCGGCGGCTTTTCTAGAAGAAGCCAATTGCCAATCAAGGTGAATAATATTCGGTTTGACTGTACATATTATGTACAGTATGGCTCAGCTTTCTGCTTTTTACGGTAAGCGCTGCTAGAGTGTTTCATCATCCGTTATCCGGATCCGGAGGATGCACAGATGTTCATGAATGAAATGAGATATGTGGAGACAACCACTTCTTAATATCCTGATTCAATGGTGGAAAATTGAGGTATTTAACACTACTTAAGCGCAGCGGGTTGCTCATTGGACGTGAGAACAGATTTTAGTGCTGGAGATAACGAAGACAGATACAATGCAAGGAAGCAAGATTCGATGCTTCCAACTGCATGCCAAGAGGGCCAGCAGCTTTCCTGCAAAATAAAGAAAGTTGGTACTCTGAATATCGTGCTCCTCTCATGACACCGAAGTATTTATCCCTCGCCTTGAGTGACAATAGGCATACTGTTTTATACCAAATATTCCAACCCCGCCACGACGTACAGACTTTACCAGTACTGATAACGCTCGAGTATGCTCGGCTTGGTATATACAGAACTTTGTAGGAAATATGACCACTTACTCCATGTGGGATGTATTCACGAGCGCATAATTATCACTCAGACAGTGAGTCCAGATGGTGTCGGTAAGAGTAATCGTATAAAACCTTCATGATGATCATTCAGTTGTGAAGCTAGCCCAGCCGATAACGACCGGAAGTGACACCATCCCGTAAAGAGGCATGTCTATAGTCCAAGACTTGTAAACATGTACTAGTTCTATCGAGTTCGTTCCTTTGCAGATAGTTTTATGTGCACCCAAGAGATGAAAATGACCCGAGGAAAAGTACGAGAGCAAATAATTATAGTACCTGAATGAAGCACGCTGGAAGCGGAAAGTCTGCCTTCGCTTGGTACAAGGAGAACGGATCCAAACCGACGAACTGGTATCCAGACAGAATTGGTAGCGGTTGAAAGTCATCTATATTCACCACCTTTTCCATGTCTTCGTCAATCTCCGCCTCTATGAAAGGAACTCCCTCATCGTTACACAGCAGCTCACGTACCCTGAGATCATAAGTCTTACGACCACGACCGGCGAATGGGTAGTATGGAACCAGGACTCTGCTCAGTGCTTGCTTCATCCTCGTAACAAACTGGGAGCTGCTCATTTCGTTCTGATCTTCTCGATCAGGTCTGAATAGCATTAGCACTGGCACGTACATGTCGGGTAAGTACATATCTAACATGGCAACATCATGTCTCTCAGCGTGAGCAGTTCTTTCTGAGGGCTTCACTGTTGAAACAACCACGTTTCTCAGCTCAAGCTGATGACCACCTTCTCCAGGGGCCTGCGCCATGGCCATTGGATCCTTCTATGGTCGATCGCTCTAAGCTGGCCAAATGAGTTCGAAAAGTTACAGTCCAAGATAATCCAACACAATTACAGTACTCCTGGATGCTAAGGGATGATATATATGTGTGTAAATGCTGGTTGCAAGGGACTCCTTATCGGGATTAGTCCAGTGAAACCATCAGCAGCAGAGACCGTCGGTGTAGCAGACTTTACGACTGGAAGAAGTGAGGAATGTTGCTACAGCGAATTCAGCTGAAACCTTTTACAGGTTTGTTTGTGTGAAAGTAAGTATGGGCTTCACTGAGGCTAATTAATATACAGTCACCAGTCAGAGCATGTGGTCAGTCGACTCATATTATCGTCTCTCCATGATTAAAGTATTTCCAAGTAGTCATGATCATGATACAATATGAGTACAGCGAAAACTATCGGACAAAGTCCTTTACAAATTAAGCAATCGCGTCAACATTCAGCTCCAAACGAGGAGACTAGTAGGTAAACTACAAACTCAAAGTCAGTTTGATCCAACTTAGGAATCACTGTAGGATACTCAGTACAGCGACTATAATTCTACATAGAGTTCGCATGAGACAAGAGAATGATGGACTCTGGAAAACCTACTGAACTGAGGACATGCAAATGCTTAGTTCAACAGCAGCACACAAAGGAGAAATCAACACAGAAATACTAGACTCACCTCATCCTTTCCTCTAGTAGATGCCAGTCACAGCGTAGTTGACAGTGTATAATTTCGGAAAGAATTTCGCTGCGAGAAAAAGTTACTTTTTGCCCCTTGTTTCTGTTGAGTTGAATCTAACAGAGACCGTTCGTCAATAACATGATGGTCGGCCGTTACTTCACGTTTACTAAGCGCAGAGCGTGAGTAGTTCTGGACTGTTAAGTGGTGGATCGACGGGCGTGTGGACTGCAGACGGAGGCCGTCGATTCAGGAGATTCTCCGAGTCTGTGTTTTGAATTTACGTATGAGCGGTTGTGCAACTTGAAGTCAAGATTTATTATTTTATTACAGGTGACCGTGGAACGACACATGTACTCTCAAGTTGCTGTAGTTTGGAAAATGTATTATCCTTATTTCCCTATCCTTTTGATGAAATCTGTTCATTTATATTTACTACGTCATGGGTTTAAAATTTTGGAACACACAGAACTCCGATTTGAGCTTTCTAAGTCCACTAAAATTAATTAAGTCAATTGATTGATAAATTAATTTAACCTCAGTATGCATAGAAGTCTGTTCGGAGGAGGGCAAATCAGTTTTGACGAGGCACAACTTTTGCTAGGGAGCTCGATTCTGAGACCTCTGGGTATCGTTTCAAACGTTTTCTTGACAATTTTTCAACTAGATTGGAAGGAATAGGTTTGGAAAATTTGAGTTGATGTCATAAGCTGGAAAGGGTTGTTTGTAAATCTTATGTAAACAGACATGTGTTAATAAATCAATTCTTTGTGTAAGATTACATTCTTCTTTTTTTCTCTCCAAGTGAACTTTCTCCACAGCGAGATACTCCGTATAGCTTGGACACACTTCATGCATACTTCATGTAAACTACTAATTATCTCAATTGGATTTACTGATTTACTATCCTACCACAAGGTAAGATTTGATAATAAACTGAGACTCAAAGAAAACAAGAGTTTAGAGAAACATAGTGCATTTTTACGATGATGACTGAGAGTATAGAGGGCTTTAAGGGACCAACAAAATGACATGGAAGTCTAACACTCGAGCAAACAAAAGAATAAAATATTGCGCTTGCCATGGAATTACAAGGCTATGCATTAGAAGCGTAGTGTAGAAGAGGACACGTATCAAATAGAATGAAAACTTTTGGATACGGTTTGCTATGTTTTTCTTTTCGTTATGGAATGTGTAGTTTTTTTCATTAGAAGATATTTTTCTTCAGAGTGGTAGTATGCATGTTCGAGAAATGTTTGCTTGCTTTGTATTATCGAGAATAAATATAAGTGTTATGTAGAAATTCTACTCTGAGCTACTCAGTGTAGTATAGTGCTTAAGTTCTTTTATAAGTGTTAAATGATAAGGGAACGAAAGAGTTGCGGCTAGATCTAGACTTAACCTATAAAGAAAATGCGTGTTCACATACTTCTAAAACTACCTCAGAAGTTCATTAACAGTTTTTGTTATAAATATGCGCAAGAGAAAAAAAAATTTCATTATCTTTAATAAATATTTAGAAATTGAAAATGTGCTATTTTTGGTTTTATATAAATTTAGAAGTAAAAATAAAATATTTTTATTAAAAAGTGAATTCTTTTGATTAGATTCTTTTTCGTAAGTGTTACCAATAAAATACAAAGAATTGTACCCCGAGAAACAAAAACTACTAGATTTAGTTATCTTATGATCATTAATTACTCAGTCTGCAGGATGAATACGCATACAACCGAATTATGGAGATCTAAACTCTTCTCTCCTTCCTCTAAGTGTTTTTTTTATAAAACAAAATACACTAGACAAAGATTCATCTTTTCTTTTCGACGTTTTACAATCTATGGATAGCTTTGCAAACACATTCTACGGATAGAAATACTCTTGATAAATCGTATTAATAATTATGGTATTTGTATAATAGGGTTTAATGTCAAGTGTATTATCGTAATAGACATGTCCTAGCATATTCTTCTTCTTACATATCTTCATTGCCTCCACCTTCAGATGGAGGATGCAATATACACGAGGTTTAATACTTGACCAAATCTTTTTGTTTGATAAAGTCTGGCTAAATATTGAATACATATTTTAACTTTATAACATTTATTTTGATTCGTGGTCGGTAGAATAATTTAATATTTCTTTCCACTGTTTTGTTTTTAGAGTGTTTTACTTCCAACAGCCAATAAATATACTTTCTAAGGTGTTGGGGTAAGAGTACCCATCTCCTTTCATTATGAATTTTACGCAGACCAGATGGATATAGTGATGACACCTTTAACTATAGTATCCATAACAGATAAATATTTTGTCCCATCACCCCGCATGTAAAAAGTTAAACGTTGTAGATAAAATTGAAGAAATAAAAACTTTAGGTTTTACGAAATCATTACATGCTAATAAATTCATTGACTTCATTCAAAAACTTTAGGTTTGTGAAGATTGACACCGGTGGCTAGAGAAGGGTTGGTAATGAAAAAATAGGTACAGTGAAGAGAGGACTTTAGTTACTCATGGTGTTGAAAGACCTTTCGTTCTAAGTCTCTTTCTAACCCCAAGTATGTCACAAACGCCAAAAGACCTAATCGTGTTGACCAGTGGAAACTGACGGTTAATGTTGACTAGTTTGAACCTGTCGCCGCTTTTGTCAACCTGATGGACCAACTACCGTAAACTCTACTGCAGATGTGGGAGTTACCTGGTCCGGTCCACCTTGCATGACCAGGGTAGCAAGGCGACGCACGAAAGTCCATTTTTCTATTGATTGTAATTCCCTTGGTAGGGGTATAAAAGCAAATAACAAAGTATTCCCTTTTCCCTCGCAGTTGAACTTCAAGCAAAGATTCTCTTTTGTTACATGAAATCTTGAAAACTTCCTCCTAACTTTAACATTTCTCTATAGAGAAATGTGTAGTTAATAGTAACTACTACTTAGTACTAATAAGATGAGTGCTAAGTAGTTTTTTTCGAAATGAATCACAACGTGTCAGCTAGTGAATAATTTTTTGAAAGAGTACCAGTGAAAAGCGGTGCTCTGAGCTCTGAGTACATTAAAGAAATTGACTTCAGCCCAAAATCTCCAAATTTCTTTATTGATAAGTCAGCAAGATAATCCCGTCATAAGCTCTCCGATGTCACCAAATTCACCGGAACCGACACTCTAGCTCTACGATACAACCCTTCGAAGTTATTACACCCCTCACACAAGAAACAATTGTGATAATCTACTTACAAACGTAAATAGTTTCTGCAACTTTCCTCAAATGATTAAAAATATGAAAAACAAGATTCAACTACTCCTCAAGAGCTTATTAACGCCAAAAAATCATTACAAGCTAACACTCCAACACCGAGATACAACTTATCGAAGTTGACACATCCTCTCAAAGACAAAAATATTATGGTAATCTACTCACGGGTGTAAGTAGTTCCCCGTCACTTTTCTCCAAATGATCAAAAAACGTGAAAGCATAGAGTTGAAGGTCTCTTCAAGAGCTTTCTCACGGCACAAAAATCATCAACAACGGACGTTCCTAGTTCTTGATACAACCCCTCAAACTTACCCAACCTCTTGAAACTAACAAATATTTGCAAATATCTACTTACGCATGTAAGTAGTTCTCTGAAAATTATCTCCCAAATGATCCAAAAAGTGAATGCAAAAAGTCGAAGCTCTCGTCGGCAGTTTTCTAACGAGACAAAATCGTCAAAAATGGATATCCTTAGCCATGATTACAGCCTCCAAAAGTCGTCCTATCTCTTCTCATGCGTCAAACATGTCAAGATCTATTTACGAGTGTAAGTATTTCTCTGCCGACTTCTTCTCGTAGAGACAAACCAACCCGATCCCATCCAATCGACCCGCACCCAAATCCGATCCAAAAATTCTGGTTCAATTTCAGGAGCCTCACTACATAAAGTCCCAACCTCCTTCCAAATTCAGAAATCTCCCTGGCTTTTATACTTTCTAGGAAAGTGTCCTCTTCTACTCACCTCGGACCATGTGTCATCGGCAAGTGACTGACATGCATGACTTCAGGTGGCACACATGCAATCAGCCACATGTCATCTTTGCATGCTGCCACCTCAGCCTTAAGTCCATGTCAGCAGGTCATCACCTACTAGCAGCGACATGTCAGCATTCTACCTGGTTGGCACTTGCCATGTCAAAGTTTTGTCTCAATCACCTAGTACCAAATCATGATCACATGCCTCATCATCACAATGCCATACCAGCTTCAGATGATGACCATCTCAAGCTATTTTCTACCATGTCAGCGGATTTCACATCAACAACCGTGACGGTCTAAACTCTAAATCTTCTGAAGACCGTACTGTTCTTCATGTATCTCTGTTTGCGACAATTAAAAAATAATTTTGATCTACTCAGCTAGCTCTACACAATGATGAAGTCAAAATGACTTTTAGGACAAGTCAACAGAAAGCTCGTGCTCTCCATGTCTCATCGTGAGGCCGATCCACTACAAGACACCGTAAGCCAGATTTGTTCATGATTTTTGGTTTGATTGTAATCTTCAGTTTTTGAAGCACTGAGAGTTTCAGTGCGAGTTAATAGTTGGGATGAGATACGCGGTTAAGAAGAGAGACTTGGGAGGTGAAAATATCACGTTTTTACTTTTCTATGCGCACAATCACTTAGGGAGCTCTATTTGAGACAAGATCTGACCGAGGAGTTGATCTCAAACCTGCAAGCACAACCAAGGGTCTTAAGTTACTCCAACCATTTGTGCAACATCTTCGACTTCTGTTGTACTTTGTTGATATCGATGACAGCTAAAGGATTCCGTCTCTCCCAAGAAACTCTCGCCTCGACAACAGAAGTATTAGAAAATAAATTAACATATTTTCCGCCTTCATCGAAAGATGGAGGAGGTGAATATGCATGTTTAACAAGCCTTGTTAAACAACAAAGCAACTGCAAGATAAAAGACTTTAGTCATACACTTTCATGTTTAAGAGATATGTAAATTAACTATTTATAGATCATCTTTGATACAAGACTGTGTATAAAATGTTACTCTTTTTGTGAGTGAAAGCTTATGCTTACGAAATAACAATAAATTGTTCTTATGCATCTGGCTAAGGTTAAGATTAAGTTGTTATTTAGCATTCAACAAGGTTTGCTGGAGTGTGAGACTCACACTCAGTGACCCTAGCTAAACGTATGAAATAACAACTTATTATTATCAATATTACTTCAAATCTATCGAGGTTCGTCAAGTGTGAGCTGTAAACACATGATGACACCGTATATTTTATTGATCTCAAGAAAAGTATTTCATATATACTATGATCACTTGAATATGTTTGACTCCTAATTTATATAATGCATGCGTGCAATTAGATGTAAGAAAGCATTTGAGAATGCAAAGATGTCCAAAAAAGAAATGTTAAAAGAAGAAGTATGATATCTTTCGCATAAATCTAATAGTCTTCTAGAACAATCGCAGGACACTAGTGAAATCGAAAGAAGGAATAACCTGTTTATCGCAGTTCACGGTAAGCGCTGCTTGAGAGTTCCGTCATCCGTTTTCCGGAGGATGCAGATGTTCACGAATTGAAACCGAGGAGACAACCACTTCGTAAATTTGAGGTATCCCAGATTACTGAAGTGCAGGGGGTTGCTAATTGGAGGTCAAAACAGATTGGTGCTGGAGATAACGAAGACAGATACATGTGAGGAAGTAAGATTCGATGCTTCCAACTGCATGTCCACCGGGCCAGCAGCTTTTCTGCTGAATATAGGTGATACTCTGAATATCGTGCTCCTCTCATGACACCCAAGTGTATATGACACCTAAGTGACAATATGCATTACTGTTTTTACACGGAAGATATTCCAACGTACAATTATCAGTAACTCCAGGAATTGGCTTGATCATACCCTCAGTACGATTGCTGTGCTTGATCATACCCCTCTTAACGTTTGGTTGCTTGATCATACCCCCAACCTCCCATTGTCCGTCATGCCGGTATCTCGCACCATGTAGATCAAGCCGTGATGCCAGATCACTGTAAACAGTCTGACGTGGAGCATGCGTTTACAATCTAACGTGGCTTGATGAAAACGCACCGTACACAATCTGACGTGGTGCGTTTATAGTCTGACGTTGTCGTGATGTGAATCATTTCACATAGTAAATGATTCACCTCTCTGCTAGGAGTTAATCTCTCTGAGTGAAGTTAAGACGTCAAAGAAGTCGATTCTGGAGACTGTGGACATTGGTGGCTACAGGTTACGCTTCCACTCCGACACTTGGGAGTTAGTAGTGGTAGAAGTTAGCTTAATGTTACTCCTAGTCTTTCATGCATATATTAACACCATTGTGTTATACGTTTTAAGTCCTAGTAGGCTGATAGTATACTAGTTATCTCATTCAAGCATTTGTGCGCTTGTACAAGTGACTTCTTACTTGTCTATGATGTTCAATGTACATAACTTAGGGTTTAAGCTCATGGGTTGTACTTACTTGTCGCCCATGCACGCCTTTTAGCTGGTTTAAGTTTACTTTCAGGGCTGCATGTCATTTTAGGTAGTTTAAGATTTACCATGGCATTTTAGGGGAGCTAACGTGATAGCCTATGAGTGAAGTTAAGTTACCACGTGGATTAGGGTACTAAAGGAAAACCAAGTGGAGCTATGAATTCCCATTGGTCCATTTTTGTCTTTTGTAAAACTCTAAATTTAGAAATAGAGGTCTAAAGGAGAGTTAGAGCATTTGGTGAGGACACTGCAAAATCTGAGAGCACATGAAGATAGAGCTCGTTGTGCCAAGCACTGTCAGTGAAATTCTTGATCGATTTGGATCCATAAACAAGGAGTTATGTCAATTTGAAGTTCGAGTTGAGTTAGAATTGCATCACTTTTGTTGGATTTGGGATTTTCAGCATCAATTGCAGCAGAATCGAGGAAATCGCTTCAAACCTTCGTGGTTGCGTTCACTGTCAGCGGGGCTATGACTGTCCAAAAAGTTTCAAGTCATTTGAGTGAGTGAGTAATTCAGGGCGGCCGTTGAAGCAGAGGGGGTCTGAAAAGCTCTCAGTCTAGAGCAGCAACTTCAGAGAACGAGATCTAGAGAATGGTGTACAATCAGGAGTCCTAACTTCACAGGGGTGTTCAGCATCTTGTAGACTCCAAATCTTGTAAGAATCTTTGAAAGTCATCAAGTAAATTTTCTGTTGTAGGTCGAAATAGCTGTCTGAGTACCAGAAACTACCGCAATATCTTTGATCAGAACTTTTCTGTCCATATCTTGGTGTCAGAATTTGATCTCAAGCTGAAACTTCGTGTGTGTGCTCAGTGGGGCCTCTTTTACATGTAAGAGAAATTTAGGAGTCTGAACCATCATAGTTTTCCTCTTCTTGAGTGTTAAAGTTCACCGCTTGAGCCTATTACTATCAGTTAGACTTGAACTTTACCTTCTGAGTAAATTAGAGGTTCATACAGATCTGTATGAGTGTTCATAGTGCTCTGTTGTAACCTGAAAGGCCTATCCCTTGAGTGATCCACCACAACCAGAAGCCCAACGCTTCTCTGAGTAGGCACAACACAGCATTTACGGTTAAATCACAGCCAGAAGGTTCCGCCCTTCCCAGGAAAACTCTAAACTCGACAACGTGGGGCATGAAAAGGCACCATCTGACGGGTGGGCGTGTTCCGCGAGAAAGAGACACAATGGCGCACGAGAGTGCATAGCAGACAGTCTGACTTGAGACCTGTCTCACGCGCAAATAGCGTAGTGGTCTAAAAAAACAAGCTGCATCAATGTGAAATAGATCATAACACATTTGAAATAGATCATAACAGGTTCTCACACATTAGCGATGGCGGGTCAAAAGAACACGGTGAACTAAATCTGAGATTAAATTCAAGAGAGTAGTGATCAGAGCGGGACGGAGAGTGGAGAGTGATCCGAGAGAATAGTGATCAGAGCGAGACGGAGAGTGGAGAGTGATCAGAAGCGCGGAGCGGCGGAGAGTGGAGAGTGATAAGAAGGACAGATTCATAGATAATGATATGACCACCGAACGATGCAATGCTATGAACCTTGATCTAGAGAGCGAGGATGATTGTTTAGACGTATTCCATTTCAGAGATGAAGAAAGGAGCTTTACTATGGATGTACGTTCTGAGGATCTTCCTGAGGAGAACGTGTTAGAAAGATGACGACGAGAAATGGCCGATGCGAGAGGAGTGAGTCGGTTACTCCAAGGCAAGACTTTGGAGTCCCTCAAGGCCGCTGGAAGCAAAGTGTGTCTCGGATCAGAATTTGAATCCTTTAAGGAGTTCGATTTTGCCGTTGATCGTTGGTCTTTCTTGAATAGCCGAGCGAGTCATAAATTGAAGAACTTTTCAAACTATGGAGTTAGAGTGTGCATGTATGGAGCGAAGGTTCGTTGTAGAAAATTATTCGAACAACGGTAAAAAACATCGAGTAGTGCTGAAGCGAGTCACCGAAACAGTCAGCCTTGCAACTTCCACGAATATACACAAAGACGTCGAGCGTCAGTAAGGCAGCTTGCAGCTAGTTGATCAGAACCTGCACAAGCTCAATCAATAAAAGAATCAGCTAATGATTATTGCGGTGAGAGACTTCGATACCTATCAGTCGAGAGATCAATCTTTTATGGGGCTAGTGCACGTAATAGTGAGTTGGAGCATCCATGCAAGTGGCGAGTTAGAGTACAGAAGGGCAAGTTCACTAGACGAATTATAATTACTATTTGTAATTTAGAGCACAGTTATCCTAGTCATATTAGATACTGACGCGGATCAGCGTCAAACTCGAAATTCCTAACTGCAATTATGTGTAACAGAGTCGTCATTGATCCGAACACTTCCATTCAAATTCTGATGGAAGATCTTCAAACTACATTCAATAAGCGGACTCCTTACTATCAGATCTGGAGGAGTCGGGAGCATTCTCGAGATTGGTTGGAGAGTAATCAAGCATCATCCTTCTATTACATTCTTTTTGTCTATAGACATATACTTGAAGTGGATCCGTTGGCTGTTGTGGATTGGGGTACTTGGGAATGTAATACAAGAATATTTAGTAGATATTATGTGTGTCTCAGTACCACTCGTGATGTATTTTCTTTGTATCAGAAGGTGATGTGTTTGGATGCTTGTCATAGCAAGTCAAGAAAATTTCCAGGCCAAATATTTCTAGCTTCAGTGCTAGATGATGCAAATGAAGCAATCATTTTAGGCTTCGCTGTTGCACCGCAAGAAGACACTGCAAACCGGACATGGTTCTGTCAACATCTCCGCAACTCGATACACGGTATTGTTTCTCCTCAGACTGTAGTTATCAGTGATAGACAGAAGGGCTTGGAACGAGCTGTTTCGGATGTATTCCTTGAAGTTGTCCACGGGCATTGTGGACAACATATCCGAATGAATGTACGGACGAGGTTAGGCAAAGAGGCAAAGAGATCATTTCTGAATTGCTTGTATGCCAAGACCAGAGAAATGTAAGGCATTCCATACTCTTTGTGCATTCTCTTTCACTCAATTATTTAAGGAACTTGTTGGTTGAGTTACAACTATTCTCTCACTTGTAGATACAATGTCTCACTTGTAGTTACAATGAAATGCTTGAGAAGCTGGATGCATCAAGAGAAAGAGGTAGACAATTGGCTGAATATTTACGAAGTATAGAACCAGAGAGGTGTAGTCGATATGCATTTCCTCTACTCGTTAGGGGAAAGTCACTTCCAACTTGACTGAGAGTACAAATAATGCTCTAAGACCAATCCGATGGAATTGTAGTGACGCATGATTACTCCTTTTGCCCATTTAGTATACAAGATATCGTCCTCACAACGGATTTGCACAAGTAACGCTGCTCTAAGTTTTAAGATCTGTTCAAACACACAAACACACGGGTTTTGTCTAGAAATCCCGTCTTCTCACAAAACCGCACGTCTTCCAAACACGCAAAAAGGTGCTCTGGAACTAAACAAACAACTACTAACTAAAATATCACACAACTATTCACAGAGAAGCTCGAGAAGACGATCTTCCTGCTTCCAGGTCACTTCTTCCGGTCTTCTCGATATCGTCTTCCCGAAGCGATTCTCGTCTTCTGGGGGTTCAGCTCGTCTTCTCACACCTCCAGAAGATGGTACTGCTTCGCAGAAGTCGACTTGCACGGCTGTTACACCTTATTCTCGCACTCACATTACAACGGGTTAGATCAATCACAGGGTGTATGCCCCCTGTAGCCTTCCCAGGCTTCTGCCTACGGAAATGGTCTTCCTGCAGCACTACAACGACATTCTTCTTCACGGAAGCTCAATAGAAGTCTCGGAAGCTCACTAGAAGAAGGTAAGAAGATGAGGAAGATGAGAGAAGATGGGGAAGAAGAGAAAATCCAAACAAGATGAAAAGAGGAAATTAAGATTCCGACAGGCTTCTAGTCCGGATCTTGACTAACAAGCCATCCCTGCTTGTAATAGTTTGAGGAGGAAGACAACAAACAAGTGTACAGTTGCACCGTCTTCTTCTTGAGGATGTCGTCTTCTGCTGTGGGAAGAAGGCTTCTTTCTTCTTCACTTCGCTGCTCTGACTACTCTGTCTTCTGGGATCCCTTATCCATAAGACCGTCCGTACGCAGATCCCAAGTGCTCTACTGGAGGAGCCAAGCTACACTTTCACAACTGCTGACAGTCACCGCCACTCAAGGAGAACACTTCCCATGCACAATTTGTACACTTCTTGATATCTAGAAAGACAAGATCAGTTCACCTTCTTTAAGAGCAAGGATTTCTATAAAAATTACTTCAAGAATCTTCAGATGATTCTTTTTGATAATTAACTAGGATGGATAGACATGGTTTCTTCTCACGCACTGAGATAGGCTCAGTGCGACCCACTGTGCCCAAAACCTAAACCTCCCCGACGCAATGTGATCCGTTGTGCCTTCCTGACTCAGTGCAACTCACTGTGCCTTACTTGACTTAGTGCGACCCGTTGTGTCCAAATCCCACCTCCTCGACTCAGTGCGACCCTCAACCCTAAAGACTGAGTGCGACCCGCTGTGCCCAAAATCCCACCTCTCCGACTCAGTGCGATCCTCAACCCTAAATCGCACTAAACAGTGAGATTTTATCCTCGACTCAATGCGACCCGCTGTGCCTTCCTCGACTCAGTGCGACCCTAAATCCTTCGATACAGCTCTATAAATTCTTTGTCAGAATTTGAATCAAACTCATCGTCATCGGAAGAACTAGTGAACCCTGAATGTTGCACCTTCTCCAGATTGTCCTCTTCTCTGCTCAAATCAGCCTCCTTCTCGACGCCTTCGCTCATTTCACTTTCAGTCTCACTCTCTATATCATTCTCGACGGACTCATCTGGACTCGACGAAGCCAACATCACTGCATCTCCACAATGTCCTCTAGAGTTTTCAACAAAAGTTTTCTCTCAGAAACCCATGACATATTTAAAATTGAGATTTTCACTTCGATTGGAGTAGTGCTGTAGGTCTATCTAAGTCAAACTTCGATCAGAGTATCGGTTAATCCTTACGTCTCCTCAAATTCTCTCTCAAAAAAGTCTTCGATCAGAGCATCGGTCTATCCCTGCATTTTTCCAAATTCTTTCTCAAAGAAGTCTATCTCAGTCCAACTTCGATCAGAACATCGGTCTATCCTTGCGTATCTTCATATTCCCTCTCAAAGAAGAAGAGTTTTTTATTTCAAATTCATTGAGGAAGTAAAGTACTGCTACGTAGTCATGTACTGTTTTCATTATCATTATTAAAGTACACATGTGAATGTTGGTTATTAATTCATGGGCAAAAATGTTACTGTCAGAAGGGTGGGAGCCGCGGGCCATTTCTTAGGTACCTCCGGAGCTACCCGCGACTGAATGGCCGTTGTCCGTAACTATAGCCCGCGGATACGCGAATAATCCTCACGGCCACTAACTTTTACACTCCCTAATAGTTTCAGAGTTGGGAGGTCGTTATCTGGTCTGACCTTCTACTTCGGAGATGCAACAAGTGAGCGAGAGATCGTTATCTGGTCTGACCTTCTGCTTCCTAGATGCAACAAGTGAGCTAGGGATTCCAAAAGCTATGCGAGCTTCCAAACTATCAAGGCGCCATTGACGACACTCACATTAAAATTAAAGCGCCTCTAGGACATGAACTAGTAGCTGACTACTACAACAGGAAGGGTTTCTATTCTATGCAGGGAATAGTGGACAGCCAGGGCATGCTTTTCGATATATATTGTGGGCAACCGGGATCAGTGAATGACAAGAGACTGTTGAGAAACTCTTCGTTTTATCAGGGTGTTGCAAGGAAAGTACTTGGGTGCTACTGCTATAAGGATAAATGATGGTTTATCCTTGACAACCTTATATTCTGGGAGATTCAGGGTACCAGTTGCACAAATGGCTTATGAAGTCATATTCTGTTTGACCTTCAAGTGGACAGTTGGAGAAAACATTCAGTGATGTGCATGTCAAGGACAAGATGGGTTGTGGAGCAGGCGTTCGAGCTGCTGAAGCAGAAATGGCGGATTATTGATACTGGCATAGTCAGCTCAGTTGACTGGGCACCAACACTCGTTCACTATTGTTGCATTTTGCACAATATACTCATAAAACAGTCAGATTTGGAGCTTGAACCTATCGATTTGCCTCCTCGAGAACCACTAGTTCTCACTATCATGCGCTCAGCTCAAGGCGCTTCAAAAGCTCGGGAAGTGCTAGCCACATATATTTGTCTAGCCAGATAGTTGAGAAGTAACTTGTGGTCGATGATGGTAATGGCAGTTCAGCTCAGTTCCCTCTGACCAGCCTAGCTTTTCTTTGTTTGGATCCTTTATAGTTATTTATGTTATCATTCTACATTTAAGTTGTTCTCTGGAGTTGCTGTTTTCTAGTCCTCTTCTGTCATTAAACATACCTTCCACAGTAGCTATCCATCCAATTATGATCACCAGTTTTCTCAGATCGGTTTGTTTACCACTGCTGTATTCATGAGTAGTCTGGGCGACTTCATACCCCCATGTACATCATTCTCCGAGTTTATTCCTCGGTATAGAATGCATAGTTAATGCTCAACATATAGGAACGCTGGAAGGACAATATACACAGTAGCTTGAGCTGCCCCGTTCTGAGACCCACCAAGCCTCTTCGATTATGTATCATTTGCATACAAATAAAGCTAAGGCGTTTCAGAATTTTGCGATATTGCACGGTTTTGCTTTTTCTCCCAGGGACTCTCCTCTGAATTCGGAAGAGATTCTGGTTCCAGCAATTTCTCACGAAAATATCCCTAAAGGATCAGTCTTGCAATTCCCAGTCCTCAAATCTCGAACGTGAACACCAAGACTACAGAACCACCCTCGGAGGACGTCAAGTCCAGTCATAAGTAGAACTTGCACGAGAAAGAGACCTGACTTGCCACAAGTGGAACTCGCGTGAAAAGGGAGCCACACAAGGCCCGAGATGCACTTTTCGCCGCAACTCGCGAACAAAATACCTCATAGTGTGCAGTCATTCATTACCTACACGCACCCCGACGCAAATGCTACAGTGTTTCGTAGTGGGTCATCCAGTCCCGGGTAAGCGAGTTAGTCGAAATGAAGCCCCTAGTGGGCAGAGACCCTTAGTACTTCAAAACATGTGACATAATCTGAATGTACTACGTATATTATATTGTTCAGGTTCTTCAGGTGCATTACTCTTCCACCGGGTTTCACCAGTTCCTAGCCATTACTGCAGACAGAGATATAATACTACGTCGCAGTGCATTCCCTGGGGATCGTCTACCGTGGCTATTGGACTGTACTTGGTTGTATTCTCATAACCAAAGGACAAACACTAGGACTGATGATCTGAAAAGTCTCACACACAGACCGAGCAAAAGCTTCTTCTATTTGAATTCTATGGTCATGACAGAAGCCGGGGAACCTGAAGCAGCGAGGGCGAGCGCGAAAGAGAGCGGTCCTACTTAATGGAAGAAGGATCGGAACTCGTCGTCGTTCAGCAGCGCTTGAAGCATCTGCGGCGCCAAGAAGAATTGTATAGATGCCAGATAATCTGAACCAGGGCGGGGCGGCGTAATGATAACGTAACCGGTGACGGGAGGCGCGGCCGGATTATTTGCAATCGCAAGAATTGGCTTCCCGTAACCGAAATCCGTCTCGTACATGGGAAATCGGTACCACGAGGTGCCGAAGAAAGGTCTTTCCTCGATGGTCTCTATGTTCTTGTAGAGAAGTAGTGCTCGACCGAGCAGAGGCAGCCAATTTTCTGGAGTGACACTTTGCACCATTCGGTGTATAATGCCGGCTTCTACTAGAGGATCACTGGAAGGTTCTTCGAGCGGTTCCGTGTAGTACATGAGGACAGCGTTGCCGATGTAGCAGTCGGGAAGAGGAGGATAATGCAGTCGTTCACGACCTTCGAGAACCACTCCATAGACGGTGGATTTCCGACCATCGACCGAGGATGGAACTTTGCACATTCCTCGCCACAAGTGAGACTGGATGCAGTCCAGAGCCGTCGGCACGAAGCCCTCGTTTCTGTCCTTCGCCTTCTCCTTGAGTTTCTGAACGCTTTCTCGGCTAACATGCAGTGTCTTACACGTCCACTCGGGTACCAAGGAAAACCTGAATGCAACTCCCATATCCACTTCTCCAGCAGCAGCAACATTTTCATTCGTTGTACTCTTCGTGTGTTCTTTAGAGTCTTCTGCTGTGGACTTCGTGCTAGTAGTAACAGGATCGGATCCATACGAACCATTGTTCTGCAAGCTTGTGCTTAGTTCGTTCGTCTGATCATGCGCTCCGTCTACATCGTATTTGCGATCAGCTGGTAAGGTCTCGTGGTTTCTTGTCTGTGAATTTCCATCGACGGAGCCATCCGATTCAGAAGGAAGTCCGGTAGCAGCCGTCAACATGTCCAGAAGTACTGACAAAGGGTATGTCATCGAACGATCGTGTATTCGTTCGAATGAGATCTGGTCGTCTGATGTCATCTGTGACCAATCCTTCAGAAACTGAAACATGCCTTTCCCGTCCGCTGTTATATGAAGAACAGCAACGTTTACGCTGATCCCTCCACACTTGAACTTGGTCACCTGCATCAGTCACTCATTCCAACGGCAGCAGCTGATAAGCGGCGGCTTTTCTAGAAGAAGCCAATTGCCAATCAAGGTGAATAATATTCGGTTTGACTGTACATATTATGTACAGTATGGCTCAGCTTTCTGCTTTTTACGGTAAGCTCTGCTAGAGTGTTTCATCATCCGTTATCCGGATCCGGAGGATGCACAGATGTTCATGAATGAAATGAGACATCTGGAGACAACCACTTCTTAATATCCTGATTCTATGGTGGAAAATTGAGGTATTTAACACTACTGAAGCGCAGCGGGTTGCTCATTGGACGTGAGAACAGATTTTAGTGCTGAAGATAACGAAGACAGATACAATGCAAGGAAGCAAGATTCGATGCTTCCTTCGACCAAGATAATCATGCAAAAGGTATATCAGCAGCAGCTAGATATCAGCAGCTTTCCTGCAAAATAAAGAAAGTTGGTACTCTGAATATCGTGCTCCTCTCATGACACCGAAGTATTTATCCCTCGCCTTGAGTGACAATAGGCATACTGTTTTATACCAAATATTCCAACCCCGCCACGACGTACAGACTTTACCAGTACTGATAACGCTCGAGTATGCTCGGCTTGGTATATACAGAACTTTGTAGGAAATATGACCACTTACTCCATGTGGGATGTATTCACGAGCGCATAATTATCACTCAGACAGTGAGTCCAGATGGTGTCGGTAAGAGTAATCGTATAAAACCTTCATGATGATCATTCAGTTGTGAAGCTAGCCCAGCCGATAACGACCGGAAGTGACACCATCCCGTAAAGAGGCATGTCTATAGTCCAAGACTTGTAAACATGTACTAGTTCTATCGAGTTCGTTCCTTTGCAGATAGTTTTATGTGCACCCAAGAGATGAAAATGACCCGAGGAAAAGTACGAGAGCAAATAATTATAGTACCTGAATGAAGCACGCTGGAAGCGGAAAGTCTGCCTTCGCTTGGTAGAAGGAGAACGGATCCAAACCGACGAACTGGTATCCAGACAGAATCGGTAGCGGTTGAAAGTCATCTATATTCACCACCTTTTCCATGTCTTCGTCAATCTCCGCCTCTATGAAAGGAACTCCCTCATCGTTACACAGCAGCTCACGTACCCTGAGATCATAAGTCTTACGACCACGACCGGCGAATGGGTAGTATGGAACCAGGACTCTGCTCAGTGCTTGCTTCATCCTCGTAACAAACTGGGAGCTGCTCATTTCGTTCTGATCTTCTCGATCAGGTCTGAATAGCATTAGCACTGGCACGTACATGTCGGGTAAGTACATATCTAACATGGCAACATCATGTCTCTCAGCGTGAGCAGTTCTTTCTGAGGGCTTCACTGTTGAAACAACCACGTTTCTCAGCTCAAGCTGATGACCACCTTCTCCAGGGGCCTGCGCCATGGCCATTGGATCCTTCTATGGTCGATCGCTCTAAGCTGGCCAAATGAGTTCGAAAGTTACAGTCCAAGATAATCCAACACAATTACAGTACTCCTGGATGCTAAGGGATGATATATATGTGTGTAAATGCTGGTTGCAAGGGACTCCTTATCGGGATTAGTCCAGTGAAACCATCAGCAGCAGAGACCGTCGGTGTAGCAGACTTTACGACTGGAAGAAGTGAGGAATGTTGCTCAGCGAATTCAGCTGAAACCTTTTACAGGTTTGTTTGTGTGAAAGTAAGTATGGGCTTCACTGAGGCTAATTAATATACAGTCACCAGTCAGAGCATGTAGTCAGTCGACTCATATTACCGTCTCTCCATGATTAAAATATTTCCAAGTAGTCATGATCATGATACAATATTCCGAGTACAGCGAAAACTATCGGACAAAGTCCTTTAAAAATTAAGCAATCGCGTCAACATTCAGCTCCAAACGAGGAGACTAGTAGGTAAACTACAAACTCAAAGTCAGTTTGATCCAACTTAGGAATCATTGTAGGATACTCAGTACAGCGACTATAATTCTACATAGAGTTCGCATGAGACAAGAGAATGATGGACTCCGGAAAACCTACTGAACTGAGGACATGCAAATGCTTAGTTCAACAACAGCAGCACACAAAGGAGAAATCAACACAGAAATACTAGACTCAGCTCATCCTTTCCTCTAGTAGATGCCAGTCAAAGCGTAGTTGACAGTGTATAATTTCGGAAAGAATTTCGCTGCGAGAAGAAGTTACTTTTTGCCCCTTGGTTTCTGTTGAGTTGAATCTAACAGAGACCGTTCGTCAATAACATGATGGTCGGCCGTTACTTCACGTTTACTAAGCACAGAGCGTGAGTAGTTCTGGACTGTTAAGTGGTGGATCGACGGGCGTGTGGACTGCAGACGGAGGCCGTCGATTCAGGAGATTCTGCGAGTCTGTGTTTTGAATTTACGTCGACTGTTTATGAGCGGCTGTGCAACTTGAAGTCAAGATTTATTATTTTGTTACAGGTGATCGTGGGACGACACATGTCCACTCAAGTTGCTGTAGTTTGGAAAATGTATTATCCTTTCCTAATACTTTTTTGATGAAATCTGTTACATTTATATTTACTACGTGTCATGGGTTAAAAATTTTGGAGCACACAGAACTCCGATTTCAGCTTTCTAAGTCCACTAAAATTAATTAAGTCAACTGATTGATCAATTCGTTTAACCCCGGTATGCATACAAGTCTGTTATGAGGAGGGCAAATCAGTTTTGACGAGGCACAACTTCTGCTAGGGATCTCGATTCTGAGAAATCTAGGTTACCGTTTCAAAAGTTTTCTTGAGAGCTTTTCAACTAGCTTGGAAGAAATAGGTTTGGAAAATTTGAGTTGATTTCGTAAATCCGAAAGTGTTGTTTGTAAATTTTGTATATATAGAGACGAGGAGAATAGGTGTTAATAACTCAATTCTTTGTATGAGATTACATTCTTCTTTTTTCTCTCCAAGTGAACTTTCTCCACAGCCAGATACCCGTGTAGCTTGGACACATTTCATCCATACTTCATGTAAACTACTAATTATCTCTATTGGATTTACTGATTTATTATCCTACTATAAGATAAGATTTGATAATAAACTGAGACACTCAAAGGAGTACAAGAGTTTAGAGAAACATAGTGCACTTTTAACGATGTTGACTGTGAAAATTTGAGTTGATTTCGTAAACCCGAAAGTGTTGTTTGTAAATTTTGTATATATAGAGACGAGGAGAACAGGTGTTAATAACTAAATTCTTTGTATGAGACTACATTCTTCTTTTTTCTCTCCAAGTGAACTTTCTCCACAGCAGGATATCCCGTGTAGCTTGGATACATTTCATCCATACTTCATGTAAACTACTAATTATCTCGATTGGATTTACTGATTTATTATCCTACTACAAGGTAAGATTTGATAATAAACTGAGACACTCAAAGGAGTACAAGAGTTTAGAGAAACATAGTGCATTTTTAACGATGTTGACTGCGAGTATAGAGGGCTTTAAGGGATCAACAAAATGACATGACAGTCTAACAAATGAACTCCAGCAAACAAAAGAACAAAATATTGCGCTTGCAGTGGAATTACAAGGCTACGCATTAGAGAATAATGCATCTCATGCGCACTACTGGAAGAATGTGTAGAAGAGAACATGCACCAAATAGAGTGAAAATTCTTGGATACGGTTTGCTATG
The DNA here is from genome assembly GCA_036924285.1 of Asterella californica. Classification (NCBI taxonomy): domain Eukaryota; kingdom Viridiplantae; phylum Streptophyta; class Marchantiopsida; order Marchantiales; family Aytoniaceae; genus Asterella; species Asterella californica. The sequence goes on from JAYKYS010000001.1 coordinate 45,727,498, forward strand.
CTTTTCTTTTTGTTATGGACTGTGTAGTTTTTCTCATTAGAAGGTATTTTTCTTCAGAGTGGTAATATGCATGTTCGAGAAATGTTTGATTGCTTTCTATTATCGAGAATAAATATAAGTGTTATGTTGAAATTCTACGCTGAGCTACTATAACATAGTAGCTCAGTGTAGTATAGTGTTTAAGTTCTTTTATAAGTGTTAAATGATAAGGGAACGAAGAGTTGCGGCTAGATCTAGACTTAACCTATAAAGAAAATGCGTGTTCAAATACTTCTAAAACTACCTCAGAAGTTCATTAACAGTTTTTGTTATAAATATGTGCAAGAGAAAAAATATAATTTTCATTATTTTTAATAAATATTTAGAAATTGGAAATTGCTATTTTTGGTTTTATATAAGTTTAGAAGTAAAAATAAAGTATTTTTATTAAAAAGTGAATCCTTTTGATTATGAGATAAGGTATTATAAATTTATATTTTTTAGAAAAAAAATACTAAAATATCTCTTGATTCGTAAGTGTTACCAATAAAATACAAAGAATTATACCCCGAGAAACTAAAACTACTAGATCTCTACTAAAATCTTATGATCATTAATTATTCAGTCTGCAGGATGAATACGCATACAACCGAATTACGGAGATCTAAACTCTTCTCTCCTTCCTCTAAGTGTTACTCTATAAAACAAAATACACTAGACAAAGATTCATCTTTTCTTTTCAACGTTTTACAATCTATGGATAGCTATGCAAACACATTCCACGGATAAATCGTGGAAAACGGATAAATCGGATAAATCCTAGAAAAACTCTTGATAAATCGTATATCAAGAGTTTAATAATTATGGTATTTGTATAGTTCTAAAACGTTAAGTTCCTTCTGTATAGTAATATTGAAATGGAGACTGTTATGAGACGTATCTTTTGGTATACATCATAGACCTCTTACGTCCAAGTTCTTCTCATCATCTCATGTGAGAATTCGTAATTCAATCAGAGTGTATGTCGTTTTCGTAATGCACAAATCTGTCCGATGGAAATAGACAGCTCTTGTTGAGCAAAAGCAAACGTAGTGCACGAGGGGTTTAATGATCTAAGTATATTATGGTAATAGACATGTCCTAGCATATTCTTCTTCTTACATATCTTCATTTCCTCCACCTTCAGATGGATGATGCAATATACACGAGGTTTAATACTTGACCAAATCTTTTTGTTTGATAAAGTCTGGCTAAATATTGAATATATATTTTAACTTTATAACATTTATTTTGATTTTTGTGGTCGGTAGAATAATTTTTTATATTTCTTTCCACTGTTTTTGTTTTAGAGGGTTTTACTTCCAACAGCTAATAAATATACTTTCTAAGATGTTGGGGGTAAGAGTACCCCATCTCCTTTCATTATGAGTTTTACGGAGACCAGATGGATATAGTGATGACACCTGGAACTATAGTATCCATAAAAGATAAATATTTTGTCACATCACCCCGCATGTAAAAAGTTAAACGTTGTAGATAAAATTGAAGAAATAAAAACTTTAGGTTTTACGAAATCATTACATGCTAATAAATTCATTGACTTCATTCAAAAACTTTAGGTTTGTGAAGATTGACACCGGTGGCTAGAGAAGGGTTGGTAATGAAATAATAGGTACAGTGAAGAGAGGACTTTAGTTACTCATGGTGTTGAAAGACCTTTCGTTCTAAGTCTCTTTCTAACCCCAAGTTTGTTAATTTGAGATCTTTCATTCTCGAAGGACAAACGCCAAAAGACCTAATCGTATTTACCAGTGGAAACTGACGGTTAATGTTGACTAGTTTGAACCTGTCGCCGCTTTTGTCAACCTGACGGACCAACTACGGTAAACTCTACTGCAGATGTGGGAGTTACCTGGTCCGGTCCACATTGCATGACCAGGGTAGCAAGGCCACGCACAAAAGTATATATTCTCTTGATATTTTCCTATGGATTGTAATTCCCTTGGTAGGGGTATATTTCCTTTTCCCTCGCAGTGTACTTAACTTCAAGCAAAGATTCTCTTTTGCTCCATGAAATCTTGAAAACTTCCTCCTAACATTTCTCTATAGAGAAATATGTAGGTAATAGTAACTACTACTTAGTACTAATAGATGAGTACTAAGTAGTTTATTTAGAAATGAATCACAACGTGTCAAGCTAGTGAAGAGTTTTTCGAAAGAGTACCAGCGAAAAAGCGGTGCTCTGAGTTACCATAGTACATTACAGAAATCGATTTCAGTCCAAAATCTCCAAATTTCTTTATGATAAGTCAGCAAGATACCCCTTGTCATAACCTTTCCGGTGCTACCAAATTCACCGAAACCGACACTCGAGCTCTACGATACAACCCTTCGAAGTTGTTACACTCCTCACACAAGATATAATTGTGATAATCTACTTATACACGTAAGTAGTTTCTGCAACTTTCCTCAAATGACTAAAATATGAAAACTAAGATTGAACTACTCCTCAAGGGACCACAAAAATCATTACAAACTAACACTCCAACGTCGAGATCCAACCTATCGAAATTGACACATCCTCTCAGAGACACAAATGTTGTGATAATCTACTCACGGGTGTAAGTAGTTCTCCGTCACTTTTCCCCAAATGATAAAAAATGGTGAAAGCATAGACTTGAAGGTCTCTTCAAGAGCTTTCTAGTGGCACAAAGTGTGGTGCCCACAAATTACAGGATTCACGAATTTTTGAAATTTTTGAGATTAATAACTTATTTGTATAACTGAAGAAGCGTTGTTACTTAAGACTACGGCTTCCTTAGCAGGAAGATAAACTTAAGGGTTGTTTGTAATAATAAGTTGACTTCTTCGGAAGACGACCGTCTTCCGAAGAGCGTCTTCTCGGTGGTGTCTTCGGAAGACGGAAGACGGCAGAAGACACGCATCTTCCGAAAGACGGCAACCATGGAAGCTTAACCACGTAAGGAGTAGGTGCACCTATCAGGTAGCACCGAATCGGTTAGGTAGGTCAGGAGGGTCGAAACCCCTAAACTGCGGAAAAGATGCACAGGAAGCGCATTAGCACAGAAACCTACCTGCTTCCCGCATCAAGAGATTGGAGACCGAGAAGATCGATTCAGGCAGCGAGTTGATTTGAGTGAGGAAATCAGCGAGTGGAATCGAGTGAGGTTAGGATCGATTCGAAGCTAGAAGAAAGGCGAAGTCGAATTGTTGAGCGCAGAAGAGTGTCGAGCTGAAGACGGTTTTCTGAGAGCTCTCAGAAGCTGACATTGGAGGATGGCTGAGTGGAATTGAAGGTGGAATTGAGGCGTAGTCAGAAGCTGACCGCGGAAGCAGTCTTGTGAGGTCGCGTTGGAGCTAGAACAGAGCCAGAAGCGCGCAGAAGATCGAAGACAGCTCGAGAAGTCGAAGAAGATAGTAGAGGTTCTTCCCATGTTCTTTTCCCTTCCCACTGCTTCTCGTCTTTGTTTGGTATCCCCCGCGCTTCCCCGGTGGTTTGCAGGCAACCTAATCGATCAATTCCCCCATCCTTATTTTCCTATCGTGACATTGGACGCGGAAGCGCTGCCCAATTTCTGTCAGAGATCTTCTTGCTTCTTCCCGAGTTCAATTCGGGCTTCCCTACTCCTAGCCCTCAAATTGAAAATCCCAGCTATCAATTTCTCTATCCTACCATCCCTCTACTCCCGAAACCTTGAACAAAAGATGCTTCGGAAGATTGAAACATCTTCGGAAGACTGCCTTCGGAAGACGCTTCAGTAGCTTGACTGTCTTCGGAAGTCGACTGTGCACAATTCGTATCAAGAGTGGATTTGCTTTGCTTTTGTGTTAAGAGAGGCTTGGTACGAATTCCGAGTGACTTGGTGAGTTGTTTTGTTATTTCGAGAAGTTGGAAGTCAGGAACTAGGCCTGTGCCTCCCGGTCTTCCAAGCTTCTCAAATCCACATCTTCCTAGAGAGACTAGAAGACTGGAAGGGCTGGCAAAATGCGCGAGAAGACGTGAGGGTCGGTCTCTTCTGTCCGACCCATAGCAGCCCATTCCTTCTTCTTCCCAAACTTAGGAGAGAGTCGTGAGAAGTCTTGTTGGCAAAATCTGGAGAGAATGGTCGAGGGTCATGTCTTCCCACCAAGCAACAAGCTTCTTCTGAGTGTGTATGAGAGGTGAGAAGTCAGAAGAATAGAGTGCAAATGTCTTGAGTCTGTTGTGAGGATAGATTGCACGTAGGAAGAAGAAGACAGATGAGACCAGTGAAGGGAAGCCTGACTTCGGGAGGTCTTCCGAGAAAGACATTGAATCGGAAGCTGTCTTGGGAGTCTTCCTAGAGGCCACTGTCACCGTAGGAGCCCGCAACCATCTTCTGAATCTGTTATGCACTCTACGTTTCGCGAATCTTGTATCTTCTGATAGGAAGTAGGATGTAATGCAAGGTGTGTTGTCTTCTTGGTAATCCATGCGAGGCCTTGCTTAGTTAGGATTGTTTAGATATAGCTCGAAAGACGAGAGCTATCTAGGAAGTACTGTTAGAATTCCGGAAGACGGAGTAGCTGTCTTCTGGAAGACTAGTTTCGTCTTCTGAGAAGTAGAAGCTAGACTGTGGGCACTTGAGAAGGACTGAGCCTTCAGCTCACAGTAAGTGCGTGTGGCTTAGTGCAACAGATCTTCCAGTATGTCGATGCATCCGCGAGGGTTGGTGTTACCTGCAGCAGAGTTGGCCGAGGCCACACCCTTCCTCAAGGAGTTGGGTCTCGACTTCTTCCTGTGGGATTGGAACCTCGCCGACCAGGGACTTCTGGAGGAGGTTTGGGCAGCATTACCGTCTCGTAACCGTGTACCTGCGAAAGTAGGAGTAGCTCGAGAAAGACCATCTTCCTGGACTGAAGATTGGTGGCGCAGGACCTTCCACATGTCAGAATCCGAGGACCGAGGATATTGGCTCGAGAAGAAGATCTTGCCCAGGATCGTGAGTGAGTGGCATGTGCTTGGAAGCACAACTTGCCTCTTCTTGGAGGACAAGCAGGGAAGGAACGGGTGGAAGATCGAATCTTACCGGGAGCCAAAGAAGCGACTTCTGGCGAAGCTGTTTCTGCATCTCTTTCCCAAGGGGAAAACTCAGAAGACAAGGTACCTTGGAGATCAGGACGTAGAGTTCCTGGAAGCAGTGTGGGATGAAGGAATGTCTGTCAACTGAGGCGCCTTCTTCCACATATATGTACAGGCGGAGCTAGCGTACTTGGGTACCCCGGCGGGAGGACATTTGACACCTTTCCTGTGCTACTTGTACGTAGCCATGGGGGATCTTATGGATGGACAGTTGGTGAAGTATGGGTCGACGGTGCAACCTGAGGTGAAGGAGGAGACCTCGGAAGAAGACGACGGAGCAGCAGCCGCAACTCCCCGTCTCACTCTGATGCCACAACTGAGGCCTGTAAACCCTTCACGATCCCATCGATCAACTACCCCCGATCTCTCAACCACCACGATCGTCATCGATGAATCTACAAATGTCGGGCATGTCTCTCACTCAGGGGTCACCTCTGATGGCTTTGATGGAAGCACACCATGAATCTTGAAGAGAAAAATGCTAAGTTCACTCATTCATACACCCACAAACTTATCAACTAAAAATCTCCATAAACTCATCAACTAAAATCCTCCATTCTAACGACGTCTCTCAAGTTCTCACATACTAAAAATATCCCACACTCTCTATATTACTCATGTTGTCATTACGACGATGTGAAAACAAGGATGAGGAGCTCTTCTCTAGTCCTCTATTTATACATTCTAGGTTTTTACTTTGGTACCCTCCGGTAACTCAGCCGTAACTACTTTTACAGGGTTTTACTAAGCTATTACTTAAGGTAAAAGCATTAATCACATGGGCTTCTTACCTTTTCACATGGGCTTATTCCTTCAAAGTCAACAACTTCTAGAAGGATTCTGGAATATTCTCAAGGAATCTCGAATTTCCACCCCTCCCTCTACACTAGGACCCACTAAAAAGGAAACATGTGGAATCTCTTCTTGTTTTTAATGCCCACAAAGTCCACAACTTTAATCCAACCACTAATATCAAGTCAAAAAGGAGATAAGGGATACTTTCCACCTCCTTTCCACCTTTTAGACAAGATGACAAGATAGTAGTGCTCACTCTTTAGCAAATATCTGAATTCTGCCAAAAGTACAGCTAAGTTTAACCATAACTAACTTTTAGCTAGTCATGACTAACTTGATACCTCCTTAAAGTACTTTGGCAGCAAATAAACATTCTCAACACTTAGTTATAACTAAACACCTTACTAATAGACAAACTTCCTATGTGTAACATAGGTCGTTATAGGCCCGGCTCTCATCAGAAGACGCTTCTGGTGAGGGAAGACGACTCCAGTGGATTGGAAGACGCCACGCCTCTGAGGAAGATGGGCCCTAGAAGTGTACCTAGGAAGACCACCTCCCTCATTCATTCGGGATCGGAGTCTGACTCGGAGGAAGAACTGCTGAGTACCCGACCGGAGCAGAAGATCGCTTCTGTCACACCAGGGAGTCTTCCGAAGACTCCAAAAGAAGTAGGATGGATGGATACTCCTACTGCAATGCGAGGAAGCGCAATAAAGAGGGCCGCTTCTACCATGGGGAGAGATCTTCCACCTCGGAAGATGAGAAGAGTAGCTTCTTTCCGTTCTCGGAGTGTGATCCGTCTACCTAGGAAAGCGCCGGGCTTCTGGCTGTGATTGTTTACTCAAGAGGTTGGCTTTCAGGTCACAACAGGGACCATAAACACTCACACAGTTGTGTAGGATCCTCTAATATGCTCAAAAAGCGGAATTTAGGTCTAACTAGTAGTAATAAGTTCCGGCGGTGAACTTTGACACTCACGGAGAGGAAAACTATGAAGGTTTAGACTTCTAAACTTCCTCTACATGCAAATGAGGTACTACTGAACTCATACACGAAGTTTCAGCTTGAGATCAAATTCTGACACGGAGATATGGACAGAAAAGTTCTGAGCAAGAAAACTACGGTAATTTTTGGTACCTAGATGGCTATTTCGACCTATAACAGAAGATTGGCTCGATCAATTTCAAATATTCTTACAAGATTTGGAGTCTACAGGATGCTGAACACCCCTGTGAAATTGGGACTCCTGAATGTACACAGAACTCCAGATCTCCTCCTCTGAAGTCGCTGCTCTAGATTAAGAGAGCTTTTCAGACCCCTTCTGCTTCAGCGGCCGCCCTGAATTACTCAGTCATTCAATCGATATGAAACTTTTTGGAAAACCGTAGCCCTGCTGGCAGAGAACACAACCTCGAAGTTTTGAAGCAATTTCCTCAAATCTGCTGCCAGTGACACTGAAAACCCTAAATCCAACAAAAGTGATTCAATTCTGGCACAATTCGAACTTCAATTGATCATAACTTCGTCTTTATTGCCTCAAAGGTCTCTCTAACTCCAAATAGCTCCATATCCCAACTATGCGATAAACACCTTCATGGGTGTAAGGATCAGGAGGCCGGATGCTACATTGTCCCATCGTTAGTCACCTGTTTGCAATCCATACCACGCAAAGATCTAATCGGCTATCCCTGCTATATACATCAAGGACAAACCCACCGTCCAATAAAGATGACAGTGAGAGGTAGAGTCAAACATGACATGTGTCAACTTCTCGAACACTGGTTAACAAGTTTTTTGATGTTAGTCCACATGTGTGTACCAACTTGAACTTAACATGGGTCAAGAAGAGATCTCGTGAAACTTCAACTAGACTCGGTGAGTCAAGATGGATAAATGCTTGTGCCGGTCGTTATTTCTCGGTTTTCTCCTTGTCTGTTCAAACACCCATGTTGCTTCATATATGACGCTTTCTGTGATATGGTTGCTTCAGGCAAGTGCATAGCCTTGAGAATCCTTGTAGATCAGAATACTTCCACAAAGAACTAACTGAAAACCGATGGCATGCCTTGTCCAAGTCAGCTCTAGACGTCAAATTTTGAACTTGGAACTTTTGGCAACAAGCAGCTTTGGAGCGAATTTAGTTGGTCCTCTCGAAAGCAATGCTATCGACGCCACTGTAGTTAGCAAGTGTTATGAACTCAAAGTTGCTCCTTTTGGATTAAGTTTCAATCGCTCGAGTCTTGGTTCAGGAATTCATGCTAGGATCCACGTTGTTGTTCATGTTGAATCGAAGAATTCTTCAAGGGAACAGATCCACATTGAACTTAGAAGTCTGCAATAAAGCATTTAGCGCACCCATATCAAATAAGAGGTACACAAAGGTTATCAAAGATAAAAAGAATCACTTCACGATATTTAGTACCGTACCGATTTCGGATTTAGAGTCCTAATCTGTTAGGAGGGTGAGATTTGATTGTCTAGTGGACAATTGTTGCTCTTTAAATTGCAAGTTAAACAAGCTAAGCATTTGCGAAAATGTGGATATTTGAAAGACGTAAAGATAGAAAGCAGATTGATGATGTGCAAATCCATCAGCCATAACATAAAGAACAGTCTTAATTCTCGAAGAATTTTTCCTTTCATAGTTTACTATATGACATTGAAGATTAGTCATCTTCCACCTTGTGTAGCCAAAAGTGAGAAGGAGATCTTTGTCAATGCACTGACAACCCCATAAGTCATCCGGACGACGTGAACAATCACCAAGAAAACCTTTAACCACCATCATAATTTCAACTGCAAACTATCTCGTTCATTACCACAGTTTAGACCAAAGCTTTCAATCTAGAAACTGTAAACACAATGTTAGTTGTTCAACTAGCCTCAAGTGGTATAGTCTAGAAACACACATCACTTTGGCAGAGAATGTCAAATTTCTTATGATATGTTCGGTCATTTTATACATTATAGAACGCGAATCATATTACGTGTACTTGTTTAAGACGATGTGATCATCTGAGCGTACTCTGACCTCGAAACGTCTTGTAACTGGACCTATAATCAATCATGTCCATAGCACTCAGTCTGGAATCAGACAGAACTGAAACCGAATCGCTTTGAACTAGAACTATTTAGAATCGATCCGGTTATAAATTTAAAATCTAATTGCGTTGTTTGGTATTAATCAGTTTGAATCACACCATTTAGAACTATGTCGTTTTCGAACCCAACCAATTAGAACTGAACCATCGAACCATTTTAGAACCTGCACTTCTAGAAATTAATAAAAAAAAGAAAATTTTCTTTTATGTAAATTTAAATAACTCGGAAATATTAAATAAAGTCAAGAAGGAAGTCGAAGGAAGTCGTTGATTTCCTCTCTAATGGTTTAGTTTGGTTCCATTCCAGAACCAACAATGGAAAGATAGAACCAAACTGAACTGGAACCAAACCGTCTGAACTGGACCATCCAAGCGGTTTACTAACCCTTGGAACTGACCCGAACCAAACCTTTTAAACTCAAAACTAAACCATACTAGAACCCAACCACTCTGGAACTGAACTGGAAAATACGGTTCGGTTCTGGTCGCTTTCGTTCAGAACCGAACTTGGGTCGATACTTACATGTGCCATAAGTGGTCTGACAATGGTTTCAAGGTTTAGAATCATCTTGAATAAGATAGTGTACAGACGACGGATATGCATCTAAATTGCACTTTGAAGAAAAAAGAGGAAATAGACAAACGTTTAACAGATGACCAAAATAATCATCAGCAATTTACTGACAACCATCTTCAGTGGAATAATTTAGTGAAAAATGCAGTGTAAAGCGAAAAGTCACCGGGTGTTAGTATTCAGTGAAAAATGAAGATTAGTGAAAAATGTAGTAAAAAACGCAAAGTCATGATTTAGATCTCATTTAGTAACTTGGTTACACATGTTCACTCTGGCTATACAAAACCCATAAGTGCTTCACGAGATAGAACCTTTTTTGATATAAAGATCTCAGACTTCCACGAAATATTTCTAATTTATAAACTTTAATATATAACCTAACCCTTCCAAGAAAAAAAGTTAGAAAATAAATTAGAGGTTTTTGCATATTCTCCTCTTCCAAACTTGGAAGAGGTGAATATGCAATGAAGACGTAGATTTCATACGATATTACTATATCTTGTATTGCTAACTTCCACTTCATGCACGAACACTATTTCTTATTCTTCGTATATCTTTTTACCCATGAAAGATATAGCAATTGGCGTTTTAGCTCAAGTGGACCTTTATAACTGGCATTCAGTTCATGCATACAGACGCATAAAAATTTTCTAGTTTATATTTTTTCAGAGCTACTTGAGCACATACTAACTAGTACGAATTACACACGTTTGATTTGGAAGTTGAACAACAATGCAATCATAGAAAATCATGATAATACAGTAGTTTTTGCACAATTCATATGCATAAGGCAAGAAAAGACTTGAGAACTCACTTCACTTGAGAGTTTCCACGGTTTCACCCCTACTAGATTCTCCATTTAGTGATCTTAAAAATGTCTATAAAACTTTGGGTTGAAGAGTTTATCACACGTTGTAACGCATAGCAACAATGGCGATTACTCAAAACAGGAAAGGGGAACGTTTTTTTGTCCGGAGCGAAACGGATGGAATTGTTATGAAAACCAGAAAAGAGGAAGGGATAGTCTAGATAAATCGCTAACGCATAGCCACGCAATTCCATTGCAAGCGTAGCTCCTTGTTTTGTTGGTAATAAAGTTCTCGTATTATGAAATTTGGCTTTTCTCGTGCAATGGTCTAATCCATCATAGTTTTTCTTGGCGTAAGTTTATGTCCATTTTGCAATAAATTTCACTCCACAGATGGAATGAAATAATAGAATACAAATCCAATATTAATTATATAGCGGATATAGTTTACTGGTAAAAGTTTGATTAGTAAAAAAATTATGTTAAAAGGATCATATTATAATATATTATCTTCCTAATTATATCTTACAAAATAGTAAAGTATCTTGAGAAGCAAATAGTCTATTTGTCCACTATACACTGCTAAAATCAAAAAATTATTATAATAGAATATTCGTGGATTTTGTGTTACAGACCAAGCCGCTAAAGTAACTAGAAATTTTCAGGAGAAAACGTACATATAATAAACATGCGTAGACTAAGTTAGCCGTACAATATGATTGATCAAGATCACATCTTCACCTTTCGCTGGCGTACATAACTACTGTAACAGCTCTGGTTAACCAGAACTTCCCTGCATATTATCAAACTTTTATATAGTCAATGGGAAAGTTTACTATTATAAAAAAGTGAAAAGAAATTAAATTAATTTGTAAAAGACATGTTCTCTTTCATCTTCTACATTTATGTTTAATCATAAACTAAACTAAAATATAACGAAAATATTGGTTCATGTATAGACACTAACTTATGCTTTAACTGTATAGCTTCTTTGCACAACATCTACACTTCTTTTTGTTGCGTCCCGGACTGGCAGCAAAGTGTAACATCTCCATAATAAGCCAACTCGTGTCCACCTCTGGATGAGACGGCTTCAAATGAACTAAAATTCAAATTCTTTCAAATTTCCCTTCTCTTTGTTTGGAAAGGATGGAACTTCGATACAACTCCTTGGGGAATTCATCTAAAGATGAACATATATTCACCTTCTCCATCTTCATATGGAGAAGGCAAACTGAGCATGCTTATTAATTTATTACCTAACCCTTCCGTTTGGAAGGATTAGATAATGAACATTTGCAATTAATTGTCTGTAATATGATACTAAATTGTCGCACTTGTAGTTTTGGAAGTGCATCCGTGTGCGTCTCTTTTATGAGTTATGATCTTCTTATATCTCTCGGTATGACTAACATTTAATAGTTACAAAAAAGTTTAGTTTTTCATATTAGTTTAGGATAGAATTTCATGTAACATTTATCTATTTCCTGATAATACAAAATGAAGAGTAAGCTTACCTAAGCCTTCTACAATCCACATCGGGAAAAATCCCTTTCTCATATCTTGATATACGCCAAACCCCATACCCAGACCACTGGTAGCGTAGAAATTTTCATGCATATACTGCTTGTCTCTTTTCGCTCTCAACTTCTCCATCCCGCTTGAGATGCATATTTTAACCGATATCATGTGCATTGTTCTATATTCATCTGAACTCTGTTCACTTCATGAACTAGAGTGTTGGTATTTTCCAGATAGAATATTCTTATTTCAGAACGAACTGGATGTCATCTTCGAGTACTCTAAGGATAATTTGATTCTAAAGATACACGTTTAAATCTTCTGAGAAATGATCATATATTATTTTTTTATAGAGACTATCAATTTTGGGACAACTGTATTTTAATCATGTTGTGTGAATTATCTCCTGAAAAAATAAATAAGAAGGTGTAAGTTCTAAACTCTGGACTTCGGACCTCTTAACTTGAGTTTATGCAGAAGTAAAATACAGTTCATGTGAATATGGCATCTTGTGGGACGTGGCTCGAGAAGAAGACAAGCGATGAAAGCGGAGGAATATTTATGACACTCGATTGGTGGTTGCAGCATTGAAAAGTCACTAACAACAACCGGGTACTCACTGGTGGGTTCTTGTTTTGAGGTAAATAAACTTTACATGACATGGAGGATAAAAAAGTGTTACATTCTATAATATCAGAAAGAATTCAAGTGGAAAAATTATCGTTACAAAGATGTCACTTGTGTGTAGATTATCGAAGTACCACATTTTTTTTTAAGATAATATTTATGAAAATTTATTTAATATTACACTAGAGCTCAAAATATGCAGAAAATAAAACAGAAGCTCAGAATTCCTAAGTATAGACTCATGGATTAATTGCAACTCCATATCTCAAGAATCTTAATGTTGATATTAAAAATATAAAAAATTTGTGAGTGATATAATTCATACCACATTGTGATTAGTGAATTGTAGGAGGTAATGCTCAAACATATTTATCGCAAGAAAAAATGATTTCTGTCATAATTGATGAATTACTGCATAAGAAACATAGCACAAACCAAAACGTCATAAAATATCAATAGACATCGACAGACAATCAATCGTATTAAGGTACAAGAATTAATGTGTGGTCATTAACACTAGAAGCATGAACAACACCCTCATTGTGATGTTGTGCTATGTCAAGTCTACTCTCAATTTCAACAAAAAACGAAGGAATGATCAATAACGAGAAAAATACAATTGGTTATAATCTTTGATTGTGTTTTTGAAGATCGAAATGATTCTTTTAGACTCAAATTTGTTGACGGGTCCTTATGAAGTGATCTTGTGCAGAATGCTCAAATTGCCATACAAGATGATATTCAGCCGATTCATAGCATCCTTGGATCAATTTTGAGGGTGCACCTCATGAACCTCATGAAGTGCACATTCTATTTGGCCAATGCAATCCATGAAGTTCATGAGCTGTACCCTCCTCTCTGAGTAATATGTTCCAAATTGACTAAAATCACCTCGTTGAAATTTTCACTCAACCCATGCTCATGAAACAACTCAATCCTTGAATCCAAGCAAAATGATTCTACTTCTGTCTCTAAAGTATTACATCCAACTTCAGTTGACCATTTCGATGACAAATCCAACCCAAACCTAACACTGATTTAAATAAGTGTGACCAGCACGGGTCAGCTATCCAGTCTCCTTGACAATACCAAAAGATCATCTCTTGAACTCTTAAGGTACTCAGAAACATGAGTCAAGGTACTGATTTGACCCTTTTGACTTTAAAGGATCATAACTCCACACTAAGAACTCCAAATTGAATGATCTAGCCTCCAGATTGTAGCCCAGCTCGAGAACTTCCAACAAGAACTCACACTCCGTGAATGATCATCAGGAAGACCATCGAAACTCGAAAATTGTCCTTGGAACTTGGATGGATTTCATTGGTAAAAAATGGACCAATGAGAAAGAAGATTGGAGATCACTTTATCTCCTACTTGGCACTACAGATCAAATTGTAACCCTAAAACATTCTCACACCTTCAAAGCTTGAAGCAAAATACTTCGGATCCTAATCTTAACATAGGATAATCACCCTCGTCGAACGATAGAGATAATAATGACATGAAAATAAACAAGATTCAATACAAAGTCAAGATAGTGACCTTCAATCGATCTACCATGAAAGATACGGCAAAAAGAAATGAAGAAATATCATCAAAGTTCCTTTCGATCCACGCACGATGAATGATCTTCCGTCGACAATGACATCAGATATCAACCTAGGCGTTGAAAAGGACATTGACTAGAAAGTTCAAGTCCATTCATCCATCAAAATAAGATATAGACATTTAGGTCCCAATTCTCTCCGTATGTGACAATCGACAAGATAACTAGAATAGGTAAGTCCATCACCCTCTCCATGAATTCTTCATCAAAGTAGACAACAAATCACTGTCGAAAGTTATCGCGACGGATGTAATGAAGCTTGATATGGAACCGTATCGTGTCGAATATTGCGTGAAGGATGTCCAGGAAAACGTGAGGTTCCTGGCTGTGGAGATGTTGTGTGCTGAAACAGAGACAAGATAGAGAAAAACAACCACAAAAACGAACGTTGCGATATATACACTCCAAATGTATGTACACTGCCGGTTCTTTCTCCTAAGAGCACAGAATTGAAAAACAGACCAGAGCGGTCTGTAACCTGCTTCAAAAGCCCCTGAAAACAACCCTTGAATCGCAACCCTGACCCAAAACCACCTAAGCGTAGCTCAAAGCAAGAGAAACTTCTCTTTGCTAACAAATAGAGCCACAGCAGTATCACGCGATTCAAACTCAAGTCCAAACCACATCCATGTATAAGCTCTTAGCTAAAGCTAGCTACCACAAGCTGTATACAACCAACCAGAATTCTAACGAACTCAAAAGAGCAAAACCCGTAACGAAGAAACCGAAAAAGGTCTATCTGTGGACTTCCTCTTTTCGCTGAACGGACTTCAGATGTCGATAGGGTCTCCTCCGCTGACTCCGTTAACCCAAGAAACCTTCAGATCCGACTCCCAACAGCCGAGATATCGCCGATTTTCGGTCGCAGGTGACCGAACCTCCAAAAACTCCTCCCTGCGGCTTAAAACCGCTCACGCCGCACAAACGGATCGTCCAAACTGATATCCGTCTTCGCTGGCAGATAGATCTAGCTACCCTGAACCCAACGAGACTCCAAACAAGTCGTTTGGAGTTCTCTTTGCAAAACCACGCAAGAAATTTGGTCGCAGGTTGCAAAAAACTGACGTAAACCGGCTCCCTGCGGCTCAAACTTGCTCACCACACCCAAACCAACAATCCAATCCACGTATAGTCTTCTCCTATGAGTAGATGAAGACTCCTTGATCGCGTAGGCACCAAGAACGAAGAGCTTGGCTCACCTATCGCGAAGAACAGCCCAACCTCAGGTTGCAGGTGAACGAAAATCTGATGTAAGCGCTTCCCTGCGAGCCAATTTCCCTCATAACTTCCAAACCGTCCGATGAAAACTGGTATCGTCTTCAATTTCCTGTAGAACTCGGTGTTCTGATCCCGTTGGATCCAAGGACAGCAAGTTTGGACTCCGGAACGGCCCGAACGGTCCAACTCTCCTTCACAGGTAATTGAAAATTCCAAATCTCCTTCCTGTGTCTCAATTTCCCTCAGTACACACTCCCCGATCCGTCTCTTCCCAAACCGTTTTAACCAGTGCGTAGCCTGCACAGATCTGAACCCAACGACGCCTTGCGCGCTTGCATTGGACTCCTAAATCTCCCGAACCGTCTGTTGACAGATCGCCGACGCAAGCTAGCCCCTTAAGCACCCCCCTTGCAACAGTCTCTGTACGTACAGTTTTCTCCTGAATACCTGAATAATAAGAAGCAGGCCCCTTGCGTCTTTGATATAACGCCTAAAGCTCTGAATACCCAGTCAGCAAGTAACTAGGAGCCTAGCTTGATTTTACCTTCTTTCGAATCGCATAACTTCTTCCCTGGATGTCCAAACGAAGTAAACAAGATGCCCATGGAAAGCTGACAACGAGCTCTACCCATCCATGTGATGAAAGTGAAGATCGGAAGTTGCGCCAAAAGCCCGTAAGCTGGGGCCTAGCTTGTTTTCTCCATCTTTCGAGTCTTGTAACTTTTCCACTAGGCGTCCAAACGAAGTAGATGAAGTGCTTATGGAAAGCTGACAAGGAGATCTATCCACTGGTGTGATAAAAACGAAGATCCAAAGTGGTGCCAAAAACCCGTAAGCTGGGGCCTAGCTTATTTTCTCCATCTTTCGAGTCCTGTAACTTTTCCACTAGGCATCCAAACGAAGTAGACAAAGTGCCTATGGAAAGCTGACAAGGAGCTCTACCCATCTATGCGATGAAAATGGAGATCTGAGATTGTGCCAAAAACCCGTAAGCTGGGGCCTAGCTTGTCTTCTCATGAGTGTTTTGGAGCGGCAAGCATCGAAGTTTGAATTTCATGTAAGAGCCGGTCCACGACACGACATCCACCCCCTCCAAACCTGTGCATCCTCCGGTATGCACCAGAGATACCAACCAAGGAGTGGACCGGCACGCACACTCATTCCCATCATGTTATCCTCTCTCCCATCTCAATCAACCTCATCCTCAAGTCCACAACTCGATCGGTCATCTTGAAGTTGCTACCCTGCCATGATCCTTCCTAGATCCATGCTCATCGACCTTCACCTCGAACCTCCCATCCAATCACCCCCTCTAGATCTACACATCTTCAATATGCGAAGACATAGAAAGAATAACCCATCATACCATAGAATTGTCTTCCATCTGTCCTGTAGAACCTGACCGTTGAAGTTTGTAACCCAAGTGTCGTAGTAGACATCCCTCATCCTGCCAATCATCACCCGTATCCTGAATGTAACCCTCAACCTCAAGTCGGTACATGTCATCGTACCTAATCATCTCTTCTTTTTTTGTTTTCTGAAAAACAAGGAACCACACTGCTGCAACAAAAATCCTCAACCCCAATCATCACTGCGCTGTACATGGTATCCTCTTCAACCATCATCCTCCCTGATCTCTTCTTCTGAAAACTTTTACATCCTCCCAAGTCTTATCCTCCCAACCTTGATCACATGTAAACTTTCACAACCTCTCAAACATAATCACCTTCAGCAATGGCTTCTCCCCTGTAAGCCGTCCTTACCCATCATCCTATACCCGTAGCCTCGAGAGCGTCTGTCCACTCTCCTTCATCCTCAGCATGTCCGTCCCTGATGAAGCCGATGTAAGCATCATGGACTTCTCTTGTAGTCGCATCCAAGACCTCCCGTGAAATGAACCCAACCTTTGCATCTCGAATGCACTCTTCCCAACCTCCCTTCACATCCGTCACTGCTTCAATATCTGGTTGTTGTATATTTGCAACCAGATCAACCATGTCCACTGTCTGCACCCCAACCATCTCCTCCGGTTGTGAAGGATCGTCCTCCATTGCCTGTATAGGAAGAATAGTTTCTTGTTGAACCTTATCCTCCCCAGCTTGCTTCTCAGAAGAAGTCTCTTCTTGTCCCTTCTTCTCGCTCTGCATCGTGGATGCAGTATCCAACCTGAGCTCGCTTGGATCCACGTGCTCATCCAAATCATCCATATGGAGATCATGCTCAATCTCCTCCACCCTAGCACCATAACTTGTAGCTTCGATAGCTACAACTGCATGTACCGCAAAGTAATCATCCACAATCTTCTTCATCCCTCCTTTACCAACGTTGGCTTGAAGGAGAGTACCCGTACTTCTGAACCGAACATCTCCATCCTTCCAGGAAATAACCTCTCGTTGCAAAGACTCTGCGAAGTCGATGCAATCATCTCGCTGATGGTCAGTATCATCGCACCACACGCAGTGATGTACCCAAGCTGGTTTGGATACAAGTTCCATCTCGATCGACGATCCCTTATCCTCCAACCTAGTAACCTTAGCTTGCAGATCTTGCATCTTTTGCTGTAGGTCCTCGATGGTTGGATCCTTCTCCTCTACAACCACAATTGGAGGTTGAACCTCAGATACTACTCGAACAGGTGTGGTAGTCAACGCTGCAGGTGTCAACCTTGTAACCCTTTCCCTTGTCTGTCTCCGGACAAGAAGCTCAACAGCTTCATGCACAACCTCCCAATTTCTTGTTAACCCTTCTTCTTCATCCCCATCCTCCAGAAGTAGCTCCAACTGTTCCTGCCATGGTTCATCCGCAGCTTGAAGAAACAGCTCCGTCTTGTAGCTCTCCAAGGTTAGCTTGTCCACCCGAGGTAGTTGAGAGAATTGTCTCTCAAACTCCTTTAACAGCTCTATAGGCTGTAAACCCTTGCTGGATCTGTTGACCCATTCCAAAAACGATTTCTTGGTTACTCGATCTGAGTTCCCCAAGAAATACTCCTCCATCAGCGCATGTGAAAATGTATCCCAGTTTTTCCCAAAACGCTTTGTCAGACCCTTCACATGTTCCCTTATCTCAGGCACCGCAGCGAGTTCGAACGTCTCGATCATCTCCTTCTCCGGTACCTGATCCAAATCCATCTCCGTCTTGTAACATCTCAAGTACTTTGAGATGTCTCCTCCATCAAATAGATCGAGCTTGTCGATCACCCTTCCAAGCGTTTTCTTCCCCAAAGCCTCCTTTTGTTGGTTCCCTTGCTCCTGTCGCATAAACAAAGTGAAGGCTTGAAACAAACGTGCAGTTGCTGCATCCAACTGCATCCCTGGTATACCCTCAGATCCGTCCATCCCGTCCATAGTCATGGCTCGTCCCATCCTCCCATGATCCCAACCGTCTACAAATCCATCATCCTAGGTCCACAGCATCCTCCCGAACAACCAAACCCATCTTCATCCTCGTTCATGATTACTGATCTCTTCTGTCCAGTTCTAACACACCAATATCTCCACCCCGGACCTTCACGTCGAGTTCACCATCGTATCGTGTCGGATATTGCGTGAAGGATGTCCAGGAAAACACGAGGTTCCTGGCTGTGGAGATGTTGTGTGCTGAAACAAAGACAAGACAGAAAAAAACAACCACAAAAACGAACGTTGCGATATATACACTCCAAATGTATGTATACTGCCGGTTCTTTCTCCTAAGAGCACAAATTGAAAAACAGACCAGAGCGGTCTGTAACCTGCTTCAAAAGCCCTTGAAAACAACCCTTGAATCGCAACCCTGACCCAAAACCACCTAAGCGTAGCTCAAAGCAAGAGAAACTTCTCTTTGCTAACAAATAGAGCCACAGCAGTATCACGCGATTCAAACTCAAGTCCAAACCACATCCATGTATAAGCTCTTAGCTAAAGCTAGCTACCACAAGCTGTATACAACCAACCAGAATTCTAACGAACTCAAAAGAGCAAAACCCGTAGCGAAGAAACCGAAAAAGGTCTATCTGTGGACTTCCTCTTTTCGCTGAACGGACTTCAGATGTCGATAGGGTCTCCTCCGCTGACTCCGTTAACCCAAGAAACCTTCAGATCCGACTCCCAACAGCCGAGATATCGCCGATTTTAGATCGCAGGTGACCGAACCTCCAAAAACTCCTCCCTGCGGCTTAAAACCGCTCACGTCGCACAAACGGATCGTCCAAACTGATATCCGTCTTCGCTAGCAGATAGATCTAGCTACCCTGAACCCAACGAGACTCCAAACAAGTCGTTTGGAGTTCCCCTTGCAAAACCACGCAAGAAATTTGGTCGCAGGTTGCAAAAAACTGACGTAAACCGGCTCCCTGCGGCTCAAACTTGCTCACCACACCCAAACCAACAATCCAATCCACGTATAGTCTTCTCCTATGAGTAGATGAAGACTCCTTGATCGCGTAGGCACCAAGAACGAAGAGCTTGGCTCACCTATCGCGAAGAACAGCCCAACCTCAGGTTGCAGGTGAACGAAAATCTGATGTAAGCGCTTCCCTGCGAGCCAATTTCCCTCATAACTTCCAAACCGTCTGATGAAAACTGGTATCGTCTTCAATTTCCTGTAGAACTCGGTGTTCTGATCCCGTTGGAACCAAGGACAGCAAGTTTGGACTCTGGAACGGCCCGAACGGTCCAACTCTCCTTCACAGGTAATTGAAAATTCCAAATCTCCTTCCTGCGTCTCAATTTCCCTCAGTACACACTCCCCGATCCGTCTCTTCCCAAACCGTTTTAACCAGTGCGTAGCCTGCACAGATCTGAACCCAACGACACCTTGCGCGCTTGCATTGGACTTCTAAATCTCTTGAACCGTCCGTTGACAGGTCGCAGGCGCAAGCTAGCCCCTTAAGCACCCCCTTGCAACAGTCTCTGAACGTACAGTTTTCTCCTGAATACCTGAATAATAAGAAGCAGACCCCTTGCATCTTTGATATAACGCCTGAAGCCCTGAATACCTAGTCAGCAAGTAACTAGGAGCCTAGCTGATTTTACCTTCTTTCGCATAACTTCTTCCCTGGATGTCCAAACGAAGTAAACAAGATGCCCATGGAAAGCTGACAACGAGCTCTACCCATCCATGTGATGAAAGTGAAGATCGGAAGTTGCGCCAAAAGCCTGTAAGCTGTGGCCTAGCTTGTTTTCTCCATCTTTCGAGTCTTGTAACTTTTCCACTAGGCGTCCAAACGAAGTAGATGAAGTGCTTATGGAAAGCTGACAAGGAGATCTATCCACTGGTGCGATAAAAACAAAGATCCGAAGTGGTGCCAAAAACCCGTAAGCTGGGGCTTAGCTTATTTTCTCCATCTTTCGAGTCTTGTAACTTTTCCACTAGGCGTCCAAACGAAGTAGACAAAGTGCCTATGGAAAGCTGACAACGAGCTCTACCCATCTATGCGATGAAAATGGAGATCTGAGATTGTGCCAAAAACCCGTAAGCTGGGACCTAGCTTGTCTTCTCATGAGTGTCTTTGGAGCGACAAGCATCGAAGTTTGAATTTCATGTAGGAGCCGGTCCACGACATGACAACGGATTCACAAACGAAAGACGTGAAACTCGAATCAATCCTCCATTCATGAATACAATTCTCGCAACTTCTCACTCTTCATGTAAGACACTAAGAAACACTCATGAAACACCACACAAAGAAGAATGTCTCCATGAACTCTCGATCCTCTATCTTATACCCAAATTTGACAACAAGAGCCACTCAACCGATTGATTATAGTAAAAAACAAATCAATTGTTAAGATTCCAGTTTCAAAAATATGGAGTTCTTGCTTGTAGAGAATTGGTCTTCTCTTCCCATGCAAAACTTTTCATTTCTTTGGAAAGTATTGACTTATGTTGATGTAAGAATGAGATGGCTATATGTCTTGTCTTTGGATTTAGACCTAACATGGTTCTTCTTTCTTGTCGCGAGTGATGATTCGTAATATTTTATAAATTCAAAATGATTTATCATCCTTTATCAAACTACGAGCAATTGGTTGACTGATACATCTTTGATGTTAATAGTAGGTTTTTGTAAGATATTGTTAGTGGTGAATCTTTACTATGATCTTGTTGCAAGTCAACCACAATCTCACTTTCGTCCACAAATGATAAAGAACTATAAATGAATTATACTTATCGTTCAAATGTTTGATCGTATTTTTGGATGTCAAGATAATTATTTAAATTCTTTTAGGGTTTTCTTGTGCAAAATGCTCGAATTGACTGGAGTGTGCCCTATTAGATTACTACTTGTGAAATTTCAACTCATGTGGTTAAGAGAAGATGTTGGGGTCGTGGATTTTAGCCAGCGGGGTCTGTAAAGCTCATAAGTTAACACAGACAAAAGATCTGATCCATTTTGAGCAATTGGTTTGGGATCTGAAGCTAAAATTTCAGAGAGTAGTAGTGGGAGATAAGAGGGAATTTCATGTGAAGTTTGAGCTTAGTTGGAAGTTCGGAGTGGGAGCAATAAGTTGTCGAAGTTCATATTACACCGAGACAAGTTTTGAAGGAGAAGAGTGATTTCACCTATATCTCTTGGTTGGCTTTGAATAAACGACTCGAGGATTGGAGGTGGAACATCTTAGAGGTGTTGCAAGTGAGACAAGGGAGCTATGTTATGAATTTGTCATGGAGATCATAACCAGAAAAACCGTTACACGATGTCGAAGTTGTTGACTGGAAATCTCTAACTATGAGTGAATGGTCACTACGTCTCTGACGTATTGGTGGATGGAGGGTCGGCTGTAAACGTCATATCGGAGAGGTTGATGAAGAAGTTGGGGATGGAACCAACTCGCCCGGTTAGCATTGTCGTGGGATGGCTAACAAGCAACGGGTAAGACCTCTTGGTGTGTTAGAGAAGGTGGTCGTGTCTGTGATGGGAGTTCAAACATTGATGTCCTTTCAAGTGTTAAAGGACTCTAGTTATGATGTTTTGCTCCTAGGTAGACCTTGGTTGAGAGCTGTGCGCACCACTGATAGGTGGCACAAGGGATACTTACGGATTGGGCCTAGAGATCATAGAGTGATAGTTCCTCTCTCGGGTGTTGGAGTTGTGACTTCTGACTCTGATAGATCCACTAGTGACTACTGGGAATCTGATACGGAGGATGATCAGAGTGTCTCAGAAGTAGATACCGGAGATTCTTACGATCAAGAATCCTCGTCTGAGGACGAAGGATTTGATCGAGATGAATCATTACATCAGCTTAGTGCTATTGACTTGTTGCTTCGACCAGCAGTGGAGAAAGATCCTGACAAAGAAGAGTTGAGTGAGGTAGAGATTGTGAGAAGACTCTCTACCCTGAAGTTTGGTATCAATGTTACTCAAGAGGAGAAAAGTAGATTCCTAGATATATTTCGAAAATATATCCATGTGTTTGCTTTCAGCTACAAGGATTTGAAGGAGGTGACTCTCGAGACTCATCGAATCGAATTGGAGGAAAACGCAAGACCAGTTCGATAGAAGCAGAGAAAGGTCAATCCTACAACAGCAATGATGGTCAAGGAGGAGATAGACAAGTTGAAGGAGGCGAGTTTCATCTATGAGGTGGAGAACTCAGAATGGGTTTCACCCATTGTGATTGTCAAGAAGAAGAATGGTAAGCTGCGAGTGTGCATAGACTATAAGAAGTTGAATGCACTTACCAAGAAAGATTATTATCCTCTACCATTTATAGATGAGATTTTGGAGGAAGTTGCTGGTCATGAGTGATACAGCTTTGGTGATGGTTATAGTGGGTATAACCAGATCAAGATAGCACAAGAGTACCAACAGTTGACTACTTTCACTACTCCTTGAGAAACATTTGCATTTCAGGTGATGTCATTCGAACTGTGTAATGCTCCGGTCACGTTTCAAAGGTTCATGAACAAGGTGTTTGAACCATTCATAGGGAAGTTTGTTCGAGATTTCATGACGATTTCTGTGTGTATGGAAGAAAAGAGGATCACTTTGATCATGTGATCAAAGTTTTGCAGCGGTTGGAGCAAGCCAACGCTTCTCTAAATCCAGAGAAGTGCATCTTTGGCTGCGAAGAAGGTCTACTGTTGGGACACATCATTTCCAAGAATGGGATTGCGATAGATCCCGAGAAGGTGAAGAAGATTGTGGATCTTCTATTTCCGATCAACTTGACAAAGTTAAGACAATTTCTTGGCATGGTTGGATATTATCCTAGGTTTGTCTTTTCCTTCTCAAACAAAGCAATATCTTTGACTATGTACATGAAGAAGGAAGTTGATTTTGACTTGATAATGCATGATCAGAAGACAAAGGAAGCATTTGAGGAGCTGAAAAAGGCATTGGTGACAGCTCTTATACTTGGTAAACCTGAGTGGAGTAAATCATTTATTATGTATACGGATGCCTCTAATGTAGCAATCGGATGTACATTAAGTCAGTAAGATGGAGATGGGCATGATCATCCTATAGCTTATGCTAGTAGGCAGATGGTTCCAGCGGAGAAGAATTACTCCGTGACTGAACGAGAAGGATTAGCGGTGATCTTTGGATTGAAGAAATTTTGACACTACTTGCTAGGAGAGAAATTTTCCATAGTCCCAGATCACAAGGCTTTAAAGTATATCTTTAATAAGCCTAATGCCGAAGGTCGTATTGCTCGTTGGAAGATCCTTCTAACAGAATACGATTACGTGATCGAAGATAGACCAGGGAAAAAACATGCGAATGCTGATCTTTTGTCGAGGGCTTATGATGATGAGGGAGAAGAACCGTTTGATGATTCATTTCTAGACGAGCATCTGATGACCATCACAAGCATTGAGGAGATACCGGACGAGTACAAGGAAATCTAGAGTTTCCTTGCAGATGGCTCTTTTCCAGAAGGTATGCATACCCGAGAACGTAACGCGTTGATCAAGAGATGCAAACCTTACACCATGGTGGAGAGAATTCTATTTCATCAAGGAGCAGATGGGTTACTAAGGAGAGCAGTTGGTCAGAAGGAGACGTTCAAGCTGATGCACGAGTTTCACGATGGCACCGTTTGCGGAGGTCACTTTGCTGGTAAGATAACAACTTTCAAGATTTTGGATGCGAGTTATCACTGGAGAGGGATTTTCAAGGAGTGTTTAGACTATTGCAAAACTTGTGACGTATGTCAAGCATTTGCTCTGAAGTCTACTAGAACACTTCCGTTAAGATCAATTCCAATATTATGATCATTTGAGAAGTGGGGTATTGACTTTGTAGGTCCTCTTAATAAGACACCTCGAAGCAATAGATACATTGTAGTCGCCACTGACTATTGTATCAAGTGGGTAGAGGTTAGACCTTTGAGAGACACTAATGAAACAGAAGTCGGTAGATTCCTATGGGAGAGGATCATCACAAGATTTGGATGTTCGTTAGAGTTGGTCTCAGATAGAGGAGGAGAGTTTGTAGGGAGCATGACTACTGCTATGCTACAACACTTTTCTATCAAGCCATGAGTAACGACCTCATACAAACTAAATGCTAATGGTCTTGCGGAGAAGACCAATCATACACTTTGTATGATGCTCGCCAAAGATGATGGTGTTGAGACTACGAAACATACTTGGGATAAGAGGCTACATGCCATCTTATGGGAGTATCGAACGACAACAAAGACTTCTATTGGGTACTCCTCATTTTGACTGGTTGCCGATCCAATTCGAATTGGATACTTTTCAAACTATTCAACGAAAGTTGAAGAGGTCGAGAGGAGAAGACGTGGTCAGATCAAGAAAGGAGCAACTCATGGAGTTGGAAGAGACAAGAGCGGTAGCAATGATCCGGATGGAACAAGCTCAAGCGTATCAAAAGAAGAGTTACGACAAACGGTTGGACAAGAGGGAGGTAAAATCTTTTCAAGTCGGAGATTGGGTAAATGTTGTATGATGCTATCTGATTCAAGAGGGCTAGGAAGAAATTTCTTCCGAGATATTTTGGTCCTTTTGTTGTAGATAAGGTGTGGAGCAACTTCACATATGACCTTCAGGAGCTGGGAGGAAAGAGATTCGATCGGGTAAATCATGACAAGTTGAAGTTGTTTCATCGATGAAAGTTCTCTCTTCACTCCGAGGACGGAGCGAAAATTTAGTCCGAGGGTAAAATGTAACGACCTATGTTACTCATAGGAAGTTTGTCTATTAGTAAGGTATTTAGTTATAACTAAGTGTTGAGAATATTTATTTGCTGCCCAAGTACTTTAAGGAGGTATCAAGTTAGTCATGACTAGCTAAAAGTTAGTTATGGTTAAATTTAGTTGTACTTTTGGCAGAATTCAGATAGTTCCTAAAGAGTGAGCACTACTATCTTGTCATCTTGTCTAAAAGATAGAAAGGAGGTGGAAAGTATCCCTTATCTCCTTTTTGACTTGATATTAGTGGTTAGATTAAAGTTGTGGACTTTGTGGGCATTAAAAACAAGAAGAGATTCCACATGTTGTCTTTTTAGTGGGTCCTAGTGTAGAGGGGGGTGGAAATTCGAGATTCCTTGAGAATATTCCAGAATCCTTCTAGAAGTTGTTGACTTTGAAGGAATAAACCCATGTGAAAAGGTAAGAAGCCCATGTGATTAATGCTTTTACCTTAAGTAATATCTTAGTAAAACCCGGTAAAAGTAGTTACAGCTGAGTTACCGGAGGGTACCAAAGTAAAAACCTAGAATGTATAAATAGAGGAGTAGAGAAGAGCTTCTCATCCTTGTTTTCACATCGTCGTAATGACAACTTGAGTAATATAGAGAGTGTGGGATATTTTTAGCATGTGAGAACTTGAGAGACGTCGTTCGAATGGAGGATTTTAGTTGATGAGTTTATGAAGATTTTTAGTTGATAAGTTTATGGGTGTATGAATGAGTGAACTTAGCATTTTTCCCTTCAAGATTCATGGTGTGTTTCCCTCAAAGCCATCAGAGGTGACCCCTGAGTGAGAGACAGGCCCGACATTTGCAGATTCATCGATGACGATCGTGGAGGTTGAGAGATTGAGGGGGTAGTTGATCGATGAGATCGTGGAGTGTTTACAATTCCAAGCCAATGAGATATCCATGACGATGTGACAGTGATGGAGTATCTACGTTGTCGTGTCGTGGACCGGCTCCTACTTGAAATTCAAACTTCGATACTTGTTGCTCCAAAGACACTCATGAGAAGACAAGCTAGGCCCCAGCTTACGGGCTTTTGGCACAATCTCAGATCTCCATTTTCATCACATAGATGGATAGAGCTCCTTGTCAGCTTTCCAAAGGCACTTTGTCTACTTAGTTTGGACGCCTAGTGGAGAAGTTACAGGACTCGAAAGATGGAGAAAATAAGCTAGGCCTCAGCTTACGGATTTTTGGCACCACTTCGGATCTTCGTTCTTATCGCACCAGTGGATAGAGCTCCTTGTCAGCATTCCATAGGCACTTTGTCTACTTCGTTTGGACGCATAGTGAAGAAGTTACAGGACTCGAAAGATGGAGAAAACAAGCTAGGCCCCAGCTTACGAGCTTTTGGCGCAACTTCGGATCTTTACTTTTATCGCATAGATGGATAGAGCTCGTTGTCAGCTTTCCATGGGCATCTTGTTTATTTCGTTTGGACATCCAGAGAAGAAGTTATGCGATTCGGAAAAAGATAAAATCAAGCTAGGCCCCTAGTTACTTGCTGACTGGGTATTTAGGGCTTCAGGCGTTACATCAAACACGCAAGGGGCCTGCTTCTTATTATTGAGGGTTGAACTTCGTACGTACTGACTGTTGCAAGGGGGCTGCTTAAGGGGCTTGCTTGTTCCTGCGACCTGTCGGTGGATGTTTTGGAGAATTGGGAAGTCCAATACACGCGCGCAAGGTGTCATCGGGTTCAGATCTGTGCAGGCTACGCACAGGTTAAGACGGTTCTTGAAGAGACGGATCGGGGGTTGTGTTCTGGGAGAAATTGAGACGCAGGGAGCAGAATTGGGGTCTTCAGTTACCTGTGAAGGAGAGTTGGACCGTTCCGGCCGTTCCGGAGTCCAAACTTGCTGTCCTTGGATCCATCGGGATCAGAACAACGAGTTCTTCAGGAAATTGAAGACGATACAAAGTTTCATCGGGCGGTTTGGGAGTTGTGAGTGAAATTGGCTCGCAGGGAAGCGCTTGCGTCAGGTTTTTCATCGCCTGCGACCTAAGGTTGGATTGTTCTTCGCGATCGGTGAGCCAAGCTCTTCGTTCTTGGTGCCTACGCGATCAGGGAGTCCTCATGTACGCATAGGAGAAGACTGTAAGTGAATTGGATTGTTGGTTTGGATGTGGTGAGCAAATTTGAGCCGCAGGGAGCCGATTTACGTCAGTTTTTTGTAGCCTGCGACCAAATTTCTCGAGTAGTTTTGCAAGGGGAACTCCAAACGGCTTGTTTGGAGTCTTGTTGGGTTCAGGGTAGCCAGATCTACCTACCAGCGAAGACGGATATCAGTTTAGACGATCCGTTTGTGCGGTGTGAGCGGTTTTAAGCCGCAGGGAGGAGTTTTTGAAGGTTCGGTCACCTGCGACCGAAAATTAGCGATATCTCAACTATCGAGAGCCGGATCTGAAGGTTTCTTGGGCCAACGAAGTTAGGGAAGGAGACCCTATCAACATTTGAAGATCATTTGGCGAAAGGAGAAAGTTCCCAGATAGGTCTTTTTCGGTTCCTTCGCTACAGGTTTCGTCCTTTTGAGTTCGTTAAGGACTTAGTTGGTTGTGTATGGCTTGTGGTAGCTAGCTTTAGCCAAGAGCTAGTGTGTGGATGTGGTTTGGACTTGGGTTTTGATCGCATGATACTGTTGTGGCTCTGATTGTTAGCAAAGAGAAGTTCCTCTTGCTTTGAGCTACGTTTTGGCGATTTCAGATTAGGGTTACGTTTCAGGGGTCTGTTTTAGGGCTTCTGAAGTAGGTTACAGACCGCTCTGGTCTTTTCCTCAGTTTTGTGCTGTTTGGAGAAAGAATCGACAGTGTACATACTTTCAGAGTGGTATATATCGCAGCATTCCTTTTCGTGGTTGTTCTTCTCTGTCTTGTCTCTGTTTGGCACACAGCATCTCCACAGCCAGGAACCTCGCGTTTTCCTGGACATCCTTCACGCACAAAATATCCGACACGATACGGTGGTGAACTCGACGTGAAGGTCTGGGGTGGAGATTTCTTCTGTGTGTGAACTTTGAAGAAGAGATTGGCAGTCATGAGTGGGGATGGGAAAGGTGATGGAGATGGAGCTAGTGGTTCAAGTGGGTTACCGAAGGTGCAGTTGGATCCAGCGACTGCATCGATGTTCCAAGCTTTCACTATGTTCTTACGGCAGCAACAATCTGATGAGCGGAAGGAAGCTTTGGCAACAAAGGCGCTACAAGCGGTGGTCAGCAGGATTGACCAGTTTGAAGGGAAAGACGTCTCAAGATATTTGAGGCATTATGTGAAGGAGATGGAGCTGAACCGGGTCTCAGAAGATGAGATGATTGAGACGTTTGAGTTAGCAGCAGCTCCAGAGATTAGGGATCATGTTAAAATGCTAACGAAGCATTTTAACAAGGATTGGGAGACGTTTGCTCGTGCCTTGATGGATGAGTACTTCTTGGAGGACTCTGATCGAGTCACCAAGAAGTCCTTCTTGGAGTGGGTTGAGCAACCAAGGAAGGGTCTACAAGCTACTGAGTTGCTCAGGGAGTTTGAGAAGCAGTTTTCACGGCTAACCAGGATGGAGAAGTTGACGTTGCAGTCCAACAAGACAGAGCTATTTCTCCGGGCTGCAGATGAGAAGTTGCAGGAGAAGCTAGAGGTACTTCTGGAAGACCGGGAGGAGGACGATGGATTGACTAGCAGCTGGAAGAAGGTTGAAGAAGCTGTTGGTCTGCTCACCAAGAGGGAGCGGAGGCGAGAGAAGGTTCATGTTAGGAGACTGGCGCCAACACTTACAGCTGTAACACATGTTCCTGTAGTCCGACCAGTGGTTCCTGTTGCTAGACAGGTAGTACCAGTTGCTCCAGCTGTTCCAGTTGTTCCAGTTGTTCAGGCACCTATGGTACCTCCGAAGAAGGATGATTCAAACTTTGAGGAGATCATGCGTGGAATGCGAGACTTGCAGATCAAGCTCACCAGATTGGAGGAACAAGGGTCTACAAGCGGAGCGAAACCTGTTGAGAAGCAAGGCTGGATCCAGCGGTGTATCTGGTGTGATGGTACCGATCATCCGCGTAGAGATTGCAAGGACTTTAGTGATACCTTGCAGCAAGGGGTGATTTTCTGGAAGGATGGGAAGGTAGCGTTGAGGGATACTGGTACACTTCTTCAGACCAACTTTGGTAGAGGAGGGATGAAGAAGTTGGTTGAGGACCACCTATCAGCGCAAGCAGTCGCAATCGTGGAAGCTGGAACTTATGGCACAAGGGTAGAGGATCAGGCTGAGAGGAGTTTCAACAAGCAAGTTGAGCCAAGTGAGTTGTGGTCATCTGCCATCTCCATGAAACAGAAAGGGAAGATGGCACGTGAGACGTTGCAGAGGACAGCTGCTACGATCAGAAGGGATACTGGATGGGAGGATCCGATAGAAGCTCTATCGGTGCATGCGTACATCGCCAAGATCCAACACGAAGCGTTATTGGAAGAGAAGAGAAGGCGAGATTCAGAGGATTTAGGAGAAGGGACTTCTTCAAAGAGACAGACTCGAGGGGAGAAGGTTCGCCAAGAGCTTCGGGATGCAGGAGCTCAAGACCTACCGATGGACGATGCTCCTTCTTCATCGAAGGAGAAATCTCAGAAGGAGAAGGGTAAGCCGGCTGCGTACAAGCTACAGTCGGATATCGAGGCTTCAACAGACTTGAAGGGAGTCTTGGAAGATCGCATTCTGAATGCGAAGGTGGAGTTTACTTTGAGAGAAGTGTTAGGCATCGCCAAGCGTGAGTTTCATGATGTCATCATCGATGTCATCAAACGGAAACGACAAATTACGGGTGAGACTGGTTTATCACATGCTTTGGATACTAGGATGTCAGTGGATGAGGAGAGAGAGCTTGCAAGGTGCAGTGTCTATTCTCCAGAGGAAGAAAGAGATCGAAGGCGCAAGGTGCATTTCGAGGATGAAGAGGAGGATGGGAAGCGGAGCTCAAGTCATTACAGCCACAGTCACTGGGCTCGAGCTACGACGGAGACGTTGGTGAGGATCGAGGACTTGGATGAGCCGGTGGTTGCTCTGATCGATCATGGATCAGAAATCAACATCATGTCGAAGGAGCTGTACAAGAGGAAGAAGTGGCCGATCGACACAGAGCATGGATGGGTCATAAGAGCAGCCAACAACACGAGAGGAGACTTGTATGGAGCTTGTCCAGACATCAGAGTGCGCGTAGGTGATGTTGCTATCGAGCAAAACTTCTTTGTTCAGGAAGCAACATCATACCCACTCATTCTGGGTCAACCTTTCATCATAGCAACCCGGATGGAGACAAAGGTACTGGACGACGGATCTGCGTATGCTAGGATCCGAAGTCAAGATGGGAAGAGAGCGGTACAGTTCTTGACTGTACCGTCCAACCACGAGCGCAACCGAGATCGTTTGAGGGAGAAGCCGCTTCCAAGGGTGAGTGAAGAGTTCAAGGATTTTCGTTGAGTACCACTATAGAGCGGGATTGTGGTGGTGCGCAAGAGAAGGTACTCTCGCTTGATGGAGATAGTGCCTTTTGTACAGGGTTTATTGGATTTTCAGAGTGTGGGATTGCTGTCTACAAGAAGATAGAAGAGCTGAGAAGAAAAGAACAAAAACATTTGCATGGTGTTGAGTTGATGTTGAAAGAGTTGGGTGAGCTAGAAGGGGATGAATGGATTTCTGGTGTTTATGAAGAGGATGGGTTGGAAGATCCCTTGCGAGAGATCATGTCTATTGGATGGGAGGATATGGATAAGGTCGTGCAGATTCATTCAAGGGAGGTCTATACGGTGATCGAATCATTCCGTGCACCGGAGGTTCGAGTTGAGACAAGGTACAAGACAGTGGATAGGAAAGTAAAGTCAGTTGCTGGTCCTTTGCCGGAAGACACCAACCAACAGATGGATCGAGCTTCAAAGGAGAAGAGTTTGAGAGATCCTGCAATGATAGGACACAAGTTCACGGAGAAGACCCTTGAAGAGCTGAAGATTGGATCTGATGGGTCTCTTCTACCAGAAGAGAGGATGTGCTTCAAGGAGATGCTTTCAAGACATGGGAAAGCATTTGCTTTTGAGCCACTTGAGATTGGATGTGTAGATCCGTACGTTGTTACCCCGATGGTTATCTTCACGGTACCGCATGTGCCATGGAACCTGAGACCAATTCCAGTACCGCGGGCTCACTTGCCCAAACTAGTGGAGTTGCTGAAGGAGAAGATGCGGATGAAGATCTTGGAGCCGTCGTTTGCACCATATTCAAGCAGATGGTTTACAGTACCAAAGAAGAATGGGTCGCTGCGGTTCATCCAAGACATGCAGCCGGTGAACGCAGTAACAATCAGAAATGCTGGGGTGGGACCGATTGTGGATGAGTTTGCAGAAGCGTTTGCAGGAAGAGCGATTTACTCAATGGGAGATCTTTATTCGGGATATGATCAGTTTCAACTAGCGGAGGAGAGCAGAAGCTTCACGACAATGAGGACACCTTTGGGATTGGTTAAGATGTGTACTTTACCGCAGGGAGCTACCAACTCGGTAGCACACATGATGAACGGGATGAATCGAGTTCTAAGAGACTTCATTCCTGAAAAGACGATGCCGTTCTTGGATGACATCCCCATTAAAGGATGTGTGGAAGATGAGAAGGATGAAGCATTAGATCAGAGGGGGTGTCGGCGATACGTCATTGATCACATCGCAGACTGTGAGAAGATCTTATCTCGACTTGAGGAAGTTCATCTTACGCTGTCAGGTGCGAAGTCTACATTTGGAGTTAGAGAGGTTTTGATCGTTGGTCATTTGTGTGGATCGTTTGGTCGGAAGCCAGATCCGAACAAGGTGGATGCGATTGGAAGAATGAAAGAGGTTTGCAACTCGCTGACAGAAGTAAGAAGATTTCTAGGTGCTTGTGTATTCTACCACATTTGGATTCCTCATTATGCGCATGTGGCGGATCCGTTGTATGGATTGTTGCGTAAGGGTCATAAGTTCAGATGGGAGGAAGAGCATACTGATGCGGTAAGGAAGCTGAAATCTTTACTATCATCTCCTCCAGTTCTGGGAAGGATTGATCACAAGGGTGCTAGGCCGGTGATTCTTACTGTGGATACAAGTCCAGTTGCAATTGGATGGGCAGTCGGACAAGATGATGAGGATGGAGAAAGGTTTGCGGTTAGGTTCGGAGCGAAGGTGTTAAGTGCTCGACAACGTGCTTACCCGCAAGTGAAGAGAGAACTGTGGGGTATTGTTTCAGCTATGAAAACTGAGAAAGAGTATTTGATTGGAGCAGTAGTGGTGGTTGAAACTGATTGCTTGCCGTTGTTAGGGATGATCATGAATTGTTCAACTCCTGATATTGCGATGTTACGATGGATCGCATATATCAAGTCGTTGAACCCGGAATTTAGACATATCGCAGGGAAGGATAATCTGATGGCGGATATGTTATCTCGGGCTCGATATGATGGGGAAGATGAGATGGTAGAAGACATTGACGACGTGGGTACAGAGTTCTATTCGATTGCACAGACAGGAAGAGAAGATGAGTTGTTTGTTGAAGGGTTGTATGATGGTGATTTGCTTGATATCGGGAGGTACCTTAGTACGATGGTTAAGCAGACAGGTTGGACAGATGAGAGGTTTCGGAGAGTTAGAAGGAAGGCCTACAACTTCATGTTGCAGGATGGGTTTCTTTGGAAGCGATCGAAGCAAAAAGGTGGAGTACCGCTACGGATGATTTGCAACAAGGAAGATCAGCAGAAGTTGCTCAAGGCGTTCCATGAGAGTCTTTGGGCTGGACATCGAGGGATTTGGGCCACTTTTACAAAGATGAAAGAGCGGTATTGGTGGAAAAACATGTACAAGGATGTTGTATCTTTTGTGGAGTCTTGTTTGACATGTCAGATGTATTCGAATATCCGACATCGTGACGGATTACATCCGACTTATCCGTTGGCAATCCACTTCAAGTGGGTGGTAGACTTGGTGATTATGCCGGTTGGATTATGGCAGATGAGATACTTGGTACTTGCTAGAGAGGATCTTTCAAATCAAGTCGAGGGTAGGGCGCTTCGGACGAAGACAACTGAAGGGGTATGTAGATTTCTCTTGGAAGAGGTTGTTTGTCGGTATGGATGTGTGGGGAAGATCACTGCAGATCGGAGAGAGCTAGATGCACATGAGGCTCGTGAATTCTTTGCAAGGTGTGGGGTGAGGTTGTCACTGACAACTGCTTATAATCCCGAAGGGAATGCCAATAGTGAACATGGTCATCCACCCATTGTGAAGGCTTTGGTGAAGGCTTGCAACGGAAGGGTGCGCGAGTGGCCTCGACTCTTACCATTTGCGTTATGGGCAGATAGAACGACGCACAGCTCGGTGACAGGTTACATGCCGGTGGAACTCATCACAGGTCAGAAGCCTATCATGCCGATTGAAGAACATGTTCTGACATGGAGTGTGTTACCTTGGGAGGACAATTTGACTAGAGAAGAGCTTCTTGCTATTCGAATTAGGCAGTTAGAGAGAAGACCAGAGGATATCCAAACTGCTTTGGATAGGCTGCGAGAAGCACGGTTGAAGAACAAGGTCAGATTTGATCAGCGACATCGTTTGAGACCTAGGGATATCAAGGAAGGTGATTGGGTGTTAGTCTATGACAACAGTCTAGACAACCAGCATAGTGCACTCCGGAAGTTTTCCAGAAGATGATTTGGTCCGTATGTGGTGAAGAAGGTTCATGACAACGCAACTTACGCCCTGCAAGAGTTGGATGGAACAAGCTTGAAGGTACCAGTGGCAGGTAAACGCGTCAAGATTTTCAAAAAGAGAGATGAGGAGGTCGATTTAGCAGATATCTTGACGGAGTTTCAGTTTGAGGATGAGGATTATGCAAAAGATCTTGAAGGTGAGGTTGGTTACGATGGGAAGTAGGACGTTAAGCCGGTCCACTCCTTGGTTGGTATCTCTGGTGCATACCGGAGGATGCACAGGTTCAGAGGGGGTGGATGTCGTGTCGTGGACCGGCTCCTACTTGAAATTCAAACTTCGATACTTGTTGCTCCAAAGACACTCATGAGAAGACAAGCTAGGCCCCAGCTTACGGGCTTTTGGCACAATCTCAGATCTCCATTTTCATCACATAGATGGGTAGAGCTCCTTGTCAGCTTTCCAAAGGCACATTGTCTACTTAGTTTGGACGCCTAGTGGAGAAGTTACAGGACTCGAAAGATGGAGAAAATAAGCTAGGCCCCAGCTTACGGGTTTTTGGCACCACTTCGGATCTTCGTTCTTATCGCACCAGTGGATAGAGCTCCTTGTCAGCATTCCATAGGCACTTTGTCTACTTCGTTTGGACGCATAGTGAAGAAGTTACAGGACTCGAAAGATGGAGAAAACAAGCTAGGCCCCAGCTTACGAGCTTTTGGCGCAACTTCGGATCTTTACTTTTATCGCATAGATGGATAGAGCTCGTTGTCAGCTTTCCATGGGCATCTTGTTTATTTCGTTTGGACATCCAGAGAAGAAGTTATGCGATTCGGAAAAAGATAAAATCAAGCTAGGCCCCTAGTTACTTGCTGACTGGGTATTTAGGGCTTCAGGCGTTACATCAAACACGCAAGGGGCCTGCTTCTTATTATTGAGGGTTGAACTTCGTACGTACTGACTGTTGCAAGGGGGCTGCTTAAGGGGCTTGTTTGTTCCTGCGACCTGTCGGTGGATGTTTTGGAGAATTGGGAAGTCCAATACACGCGCGCAAGGTGTCATCGGGTTCAGATCTGTGCAGGCTACGCACAGGTTAAGACGGTTCTTGAAGAGACGGATCGGGGGTTGTGTTCTGGGAGAAATTGAGACGCAGGGAGCAGAATTGGGGTTTTCAGTTACCTGTGAAGGAGAGTTGGACCGTTCGGGCCGTTCCGGAGTCCAAACTTGCTGTCCTTGGATCCATCGGGATCAGAACAACGAGTTCTTCAGGAAATTGAAGACGATACAAAGTTTCATCGGGCGGTTTGGGAGTTGTGAGTGAAATTGGCTCGCAGGGAAGCGCTTGCGTCAGGTTTTTCATCGCCTGCGACCTAAGGTTGGATTGTTCTTCGCGATCGGTGAGCCAAGCTCTTCGTTCTTGGTGCCTACGCGATCAGGGAGTCCTCATGTACGCATAGGAGAAGACTGTAAGTGAATTGGATTGTTGGTTTGGATGTGGTGAGCAAATTTGAGCCGCAGGGAGCCGATTTACGTCAGTTTTTTGTAGCCTGCGACCAAATTTCTCGAGTAGTTTTGCAAGGGGAACTCCAAACGGCTTGTTTGGAGTCTTGTTGGGTTCAGGGTAGCCAGATCTACCTACCAGCGAAGACGGATATCAGTTTAGACGATCCGTTTGTGCGGTGTGAGCGGTTTTAAGCCGCAGGGAGGAGTTTTTGAAGGTTCGGTCACCTGCGACCGAAAATTAGCGATATCTCAACTATCGAGAGCCGGATCTGAAGGTTTCTTGGGCCAACGAAGTTAGGGAAGGAGACCCTATCAACATTTGAAGATCATTTGGCGAAAGGAGAAAGTTCCCAGATAGGTCTTTTTCGGTTCCTTCGCTACAGGTTTCGTCCTTTTGAGTTCGTTAAGGACTTAGTTGGTTGTGTATGGCTTGTGGTAGCTAGCTTTAGCCAAGAGCTAGTGTGTGGATGTGGTTTGGACTTGGGTTTTGATCGCATGATACTGTTGTGGCTCTGATTGTTAGCAAAGAGAAGTTCCTCTTGCTTTGAGCTACGTTTTGGCGATTTCAGATTAGGGTTACGTTTCAGGGGTCTGTTTTAGGGCTTCTGAAGTAGGTTACAGACCGCTCTGGTCTTTTCCTCAGTTTTGTGCTGTTTGGAGAAAGAATCGACAGTGTACATACTTTCAGAGTGGTATATATCGCAGCATTCCTTTTCGTGGTTGTTCTTCTCTGTCTTGTCTCTGTTTGGCACACAGCATCTCCACAGCCAGGAACCTCGCGTTTTCCTGGACATCCTTCACGCACAAAATATCCGACACGATAACGTACTGACGTGGTGATAGACACAGTAAGTGCCAAGGAGCGAGATCGTGTCCTTCAACGAGCAAAGAAATTTCGACGAGAAGGACGACATGTACTTCGAGTGTGGGATGATGAGAGAGTACGGATAGTGTCACATCCATCCCATAAGGCACAGTTAGTACGACATGCTCATGAGGAGTTGGGACATTTTGGAGTGAAACGTACGCATAGCTTATTCCAAGGACAGTATTGGTGGTGTGATATGCACGTCGATGTGCAACAGTTTGTCGCACGATATGTGGTTTGTGATCGAGTACGAGCATCGTTTAATGCTCCTATTCCACAACTACACCCTTTATCGATTATGGGATTGAGTTACCGTTGGAGTTTGGATTTTGGGGGACCCTTACCGTTGACGGTACGTCATCATCGATATGTGTTGGTGATGGTGGAGCACTTCTCCAAGTGGATTGAGTTGATGGCATTACCAGACAAGACGAGTGAAGGGACGGCATATGTATTCTTAGATCGAGTGCTGAGTCGTTTTGGAGCACCAGCTGAAGTGCTGACAGACCAAGGTACAGAGTTCATTGGTGAGTTTCAAGCCTTGTGTGATCAGGCGCTGATTGATCATCGAACTACATCTCGAGATCATCCTGAGACGGATGGTTTGGCGGAGAGGATAGTTCAGACGGTGAAGAGAGGATTGCGCAAGTATGGCTTGCAAAAGGACCACTTGGGAGACTGGTTGGCCATGGTTGGCTATAGGTTATCATTTTAGTCGACAAGTGTCTTTGGCTTCCTTCTCACCGTATTTTCTATTGTATGGTCGAGATCCAGATCTACCTTCGGCCATCCATCGTGATTCTGCTGAGGTGCTGAACCTTGATGATCCAGATATGTGAGTGAGAGCATGTTCTCAACGAGCAGAGACATTTCGGAGAGTTATGTCCATGGCTTTTGAGAATCTAGCGATTGTTCAGCATAGAGACATGTTGCGATATGCAACTATCTGAGGAGGAGGTTATCGGTCATCGATTCGCAGATTTCATCCTGGCGATTATATCTATCTGCAGAAGACTGCACCGACGACGTTGGATGTGACCGCAGGACGCACTATTTTACGAGTGTGTGAGGTGTTACTTTCTGGAGTACTCGTGTTAGAGGAAGTGATGGTGTCGTTTGGAAGGACCATGTGCGTAATTGCGTGCCATGTCATCTTCCCAACATTGATGGTACCGTTGATCCAAGGTTGGCAGTTGTACGTGCGGGCTTGAGGTGTATGTTGTGTGGGTCTGCTGGTGGAGCAACCCGTATGTTGGTATGTGATTTACACACAACAAGAGGCATATTATTCAAGAGATTTGTTGTTTGCAGTGTATCACAATCGCTCTCCTAACTGACGGTTAGGTCCCTCTAACTCCAGATAGCTCCATATCCCAACTCAGTGATATACACCTTCATGAGTGCAAGGATCAGGAGACCGGGTGCTACATCGTCTCATCATTGATCGCCTGTCTGCAATCCATATCACGCGAAGATCTAATCTGCTATCCCTGCTATATACATCAA
Organism: Asterella californica; assembly: GCA_036924285.1. Lineage (NCBI taxonomy): Eukaryota > Viridiplantae > Streptophyta > Marchantiopsida > Marchantiales > Aytoniaceae > Asterella > Asterella californica. Next base: position 45,765,576 of record JAYKYS010000001.1, read on the forward strand.
GGACAAACCCACCGTCCAGTAGAAACGACACTGAGAGGTGGAGTCAAACATGACATGTGTCAACCTCTCGAACAACTATCACACACCAATATATGGCTGCTCTACCAATAGACCCACACAACATACACCTCAAGCCCGCATGTACAACTGTTAAGCTTGGGTCAACGATCTCATCGATGTTGAGAAAATGACATGACGCGCAATTACGCACATGTTCCGTCCAAACAACGTCATCACGGCCCTCTAACATGAGAACTCCAGAAGGTAACACCTCACGCACTCGTAAAATAGTGCGCCTTGCGGTCACATCCAACGTCGTCGGTGCAGTCTGCTGTAGATAGATATAAATCGCCAAGATGAAACCTGCGAATCGATGGTCGATAACCTCCTCCTTGAATAGTAACATACCGCAACATGTCTCTATGTTGAACAATCGTTAGGTTCTCAAAAGCTATATGCATAATTCTCCGAAATGTCTCTGCTCGTTGAGAACATGCGTTCACTCACATATCCGGTCATCAAGGTTCAGCACCTCAGTAGAATCACGACGAATGACCGAAGGTAGATCTGGATCTCGGTCATACAATAGAAAATACTGTGAGAAGGAAGCCAAAGAACGGTAGCCTATAGCCAACCATGGTAACTGCACATCTTAGTCTTCCAAGTGGTCTTTCTGTAAGCCATACTTGCACAATCTTCTCTTCAGTGTCTGAACTATCCTCTCTGCCAAACCATCCGCCTCAAGATGATCTCGAGATGTAGTCCGATGATCAATTAGCGCCTGATCACACAAGACCTGAAACTCACCAAGAAACTTTGTACCTTGGTCCGTCAGCACTTCAGCTGGTGCTCCAAAATGACTCAACACTCGATCTAAGAACGCATACGTCGTCTTTTCACTCGCCTTGTCCAATAATGTCACCAACTCAATCCACTTGGAGAAGTGCTCCACCATCACCAACACATACCGGTGCTGACATACGATTAACGATAAGAGTCCCGTAAAATCCAAACTCCAACAGTAATCCATAATCGATAAAGGGTGTAATTGTGGAGTAGAAGCATTAAACGATGCTCGTACTCGATCACAAACTAATATGGACAACATGATATCTTTGCACCAAACGTGCCACATGACGCAATGAGATGCGTCTTGCAACCTCATCTCTCTTCACATACAAGAATCGTTGTACTTGTATGTTTGCGTGTAACATCGCAGTCAAACTTGTGCTGATCTCTCCAAACAGCTCCAGCACACACATACCCTTCTCTGGAAACTGCCATACAATGGGAGTCGTATCCAACGGTGATAAGGACATAAGGCTAGTAGCAGGAACATCTCTTTGTTCCTCTACTGGTGGTCACTCCAAGCCTGCTGCACCAACCGATCAGCATATTGCTGCAACTCTCCCTTCGGACTCCAGAGTGGAACATCCAAGACAGATGGTACTAACAAAGACATGCTAGGCATGTCCTCCACCTCCTCAAAGACAAGAGTATCCTCCACATGGACATTGTCCTCTAACAACTCGTCCGACCAAGTGATGACTGAACTGATGCAACGGATGCCATCGTCCCTGGTGTAAGCTCCGTTGTCCCAACTCTAGCACTGAACCGCACTGGTAAGCAACTCACTCGTCTCTCATCGGACTGCCAACTTGGTCTGTAAGATGATGTTTCCGCCCAATAGTCGATCATGAACCCCATAAGGTATAACACAGCACGTCCAACCAATACATCATAGGACACCGCGGTGAGCCATCCGAGGGATGATCTGATCGAACTCGCACTGTCAACATCTCGCGTGTCATGTGTAGAGCTGTACCTCTTGACCCCCCTAGAGATGTCTGTAGCTAGAATAGACATCTCTCCACCTCGGACTTCTTCAGATCCAAACCAATACACGTCGCCTTCCTCAACATCAATGGTTGGGCTCCAGAGTCTAACAAGACTTTTTGTGATCGATACACCTTCCCTGAAGGTGCCACCAAACAGAAGATGCCACTTCTGTTGTCAAATAACACCACACTTGGTGCCAAACCAGCACGGTCAATCGTCGGCCTAGCTGGTAACTCATCTAACCTGGCAGTCGCAGCTTGCCAAGTACCACTGGTAGATGTCTTGATCCTCGACTCCATGGATAGGTCTATCGTCTCTCGCTGAACCACCTCAGCACTAGAGATAACAACATCCTTGCTCTCACTGAGCGTGGCGCCAACTGGAACACTGGAGCCAAGCTGACTCCCAAAGCTCTCATATCCATGACTGAAAATAGTGGGGCTCGCAAAACTGCTGTAGTCGTCCCCAACATGAGATTCGACGTCGCATCCACAGACGTCAAGGGTTATCTCGCATCACCCTCACTCTTGGATGTCGATGCTTCCAACTCCACTGCACCATCGATAGATCGTTTAAGAACAATAGACATGGTCCTCAACGTCTCTGACAACGTGAATGACTGAGGATGTCTAACCTGTCTACCAAGCTCCTCGCATTGTGGATCCAACTTCACCGACGCACCTCGTGGTTCAGAGACACGTACTGCACCCCTAGTCACTGCCGCAGATGTCTCAATCTGCACAACACCAGCCATGAAGTCTAAGTCAACTCTTTCTCCTCCATAAGACGTGGAAGTCTCTGTTTCATCAAATCTCCGCTGAGCCATAGCCATATTAGCTATCCTCTGCTCCAACTGCTCAATCCAAGCAGCCATACTTGCTTCAGACGTCATAGCAGACGGTGGATCGACTGGTCCTCTCTCAGATGCTGGACCTCTACCTCCAGCTCGATCATCACGACCTCTCTAAGCTCCTCCGCCTCGTCCACGATCAGCCTTCCCTTGCCGTAGCTCGGGGTGGAGATCAAAACAACGGTCACTACTGTGACCTAGTCACCCGTAATGCTCGCACTGCCTAGGTACCGCTTGAGACGTTCCTGGCATCTCATAACCACCTCTTCTCTGTGGATAGTCCTTCTCCTGATGAGGACCATCACACGTCCAGCAAGGACCTGCTTGTTGCTGACTAGAGAAGGACGGCATGGGTTTCTATCCACGAGGTCCTCCAACACCTCTCTGGGATCGTGATTGTTCAGCACGATCTTTACCACCATCACCACTACCACCACCCTGTTGTGTAACATGTGATCCTCGAGAAGAGTGATCGCCTCATGTGGTGCCTCCCTGCTGAACCCAACATTCACCACCCTCTCCTCCACCATGTTGAGCTCAATCCGCTCAGCTAGACCAAAGACAACCGCCAACATCGGAGCGGAGTCTCTAAGGACAGTCCGCTCTCCTTAGAGACTCTCCATCCTTGACTCTCTTATGTAGCTCTCTATCTAGTATCCCATACCAGAACTGGGATGCTTGTGCTTTCGTCATTCCTAAGATGACGCTGATCAACCGTCTCATGCGAGTAAATGCTTCGCGTAGGCTCTCTCTAGTCTTCCGCTGGAACTCTTGCAGACTCCTCAACTTGTCGGTCCGCACACCCTGATAGTTCTTCCCAAACACTGGAAGAACTGAACCACATGGTTAAACCCTGGTGGTATCCCGCTCACACTACCACCTGCTCCACTACTAGTAGACGCATCGTCGATAATAGATACTCCACCACATGTGGATGTACTACTGCTACTGGTACCCAAACTCGTAGGTGCTATGTCTTCTGAAACTGCGCCAGTAGTGATAGAAATGTAGTTGGGAGACCAATGTTGTCTTCACAACTCAATCTCAACGTCGTAGTCTCGCTTGAACTCGTGGTAATCGTCCATCGGCGGTCCCTCCAAATGTTGAAACAAACCTTCTACGTCATGAAGGGTGTAAATAGTTGTGCGTTCCGCATCTGCTGCAGATTACATCAACTTTCGAACTCTTGGATGAAGTCATCCAGCTCAATGATATCCACTGGACTCGAGTATCGTCGAGGTCCCTTCGTGGCCTCATAGATCTCGTCCATGTCCCACACAACGGTGTGGCGACACTAGATTCATCATCAGAAAATGCACTATCTGTGTCTGACTCGTCCTCTACAACAACGGACGACAATGGTGTAGGTAGTCGGTACCTCACTCCACTCCGTGTATATCCATTATTCGAGAAGTCTCCATCAGAACCTCTCGAGAACTCCGTGATGATAGAATCTCAGTAACACATTCTTCAACCAGAATGCCGAAATCTCCGTCACCACCGTAACCACTACTTGCCTAACCCCGCTCTTACTAAGCTCGCCTATTCTCTACTAAGACGATCAAGGTAAAGACAACCTGTACCTGCCATCATCACAAGTAGCCTCTCACTGTTTGTTCGTCGTCAATCCAACCGCACCTTGAGAGAAACAAATATAGTCTAATTGATCCGCAACTCCAGCCTCACTACTGACAGCACACAGGAGTGAACTCACTGAAAATCAAGCGCCAACACAAGCAAACGCAGTGCACAAACACGAAGCAGAATATGAAAAGGTTCCAACCACAAGAAGTCCAAACGATAACCCTCCACACTCAAACATCCACATAAAGAGAAACTCACCTCCACTCGGACTGACATCTCCTCTTTGGTGACCACATGCACAATATATGATCACCAACTGTCATACGCGGTACTTAAGGTCACTAACTAGATGTCCACATCTCTATCCGACGCTAGAAGATCTGCAGTTATAGTCCGCAGTAGAATGAAGTTGCGGAGCGCAAGAATCGACATATAGTAGAAGTTGCTTATGTTATGTTGACCGAGAAGACCACGCCTAGACCTTACTAGGTAAAAGCTGTTTCATGTGCAGTGTATCTGATGAGTGTCAATACACAGCCAGATGGAGATCTTCACAAGAAGTAAGCCTGATTACTCTTTCCTTAAAGTTTTCGGATGTATTTGTTATATGCACATAGCTGATGAGAAACGTAAGAAACTAGATCTGAAAGCAAATATGTATCTTCCTTGGATATGCTTCTGATACGAAAGGATATAGATGTTACAATCCTTCGTCAAAGTAGTTCTATATCAGTAGAGATGTTGTCTTTGATGAGCTACAATCTTGATTTGCTCCTACACCGGTCGTAGCCATCTATGTACCTAATGTGGAACAAAGGAGTCAGTCCACTGTAGTATCTCATAGTAATACGTTGATGCAAGATCTCGAGAAATCAATGATTCTATATCAGAATCAATTTCACATAGAGATGTTGTTAACGTTGGAGTCTACGTAGCACAGCCTAGTGGAACTAATCTAGTTTCTACACAAGACGAGCAAGTTCTATTACAACGTATGTTTGACTCGTCCAGATATGTGAATCTTTCACATCCCTTGGATACTTTGTCTCAGACTTGACGTCTATGTCAGACTAGTTGCATAAGGAGGTGACTACTGCACTGATTACCTCTCGCAGATCTGAACGGCCAAAACATCCGATGAGTAGGTATGTGCATGAAGGTTTTCTTGCCGCACATCATGCAAGGTTTTCTTGCCGCACATCATGCATATATGACAAATATTCTTCAAGAACAAGAACCGAGTTCACTTGAGGAGGCGAACCACAAAGCCTAATGGGTGAGTGCTATGGAAGCTGAGCTTGTTGCACTTCACCACCAACAGACTTGGGAGTTGGTAGACATACCTGAGGGTAAGAAAATGATTGGTTGCAAGTGGGTCTACAGTGTCAAGCGCAACACAAATGATATAGTGTGTCGATACAAAGTCAGACCGATAGCCAAGGGCTACGCACATCAACATGGACACTTTTGCTTCAGTTGCGAAGATGATGACTATTCGAACTGTAGTAGCAGTTACGACTCGAAAAGGTTAGAAGATGCACCAGATGAACTTCAAGAATGTCTTGCTCAACGGTGATCTTGAGGAGGAGATCTACATGCAGCAACCTCCAGGTTATGAGGATCTTAAGTTCCTTTCTCGCGTGTGTAAGTTACGAAAGGTCCTCTATAGTCTGAAACATGCACCAAGAGCATGATATGCAAAGATCAATATTTATTGCAATCTCTTGGTTTCCATCTTTGTAGTTCAGACTCTACCTTGTACTCTTTAAGAATACAAGATCAGATTGTGGTGATCACTATTTATGTTGATGACTTGATCATTACCGATAACTATGAGGAGCTTATTTCCCAGATCAAGGATCACTTTAAATCTAAGTTCGAGATGATGGACTTAGGAGAGCTCAAGTATTTCCTTGCTGTGGAGTTCATTAGAGATGGGAAGGTGTTTGGCTTGTACAGCGACAATATGCTTTCAGTATGCTTGAGAGATTTGGTATGCTTGACTGTAAACCATTGCTACGCCATTAGAACAAGGGGTAAAGCTAGGAGTAGAGGATAGTGAATTACTTGATGATGCATGTACAGACAGATGGTTTTTATTATATTGAACATCCAAATGCAATAGTTGAGAGTCTATCTATCTTATTGTCACCAGACCAGACTTGAGTTATATTGTCGATCTGATCAGTCAGTTTATATAGTCATCACAGAGATCACTTTGGAGGTTGTCAAGCGAATCCTCTGCTACGTGAAGTTCTCGATGCAGTACAGACTTCACTATTCATACGGTGGACCATTGTTGTTACATGACTACATTGATGCTTATTGGACAGAGGATGTCGACAAGAGATCACATCAAGTTACTCTTTTGGACTTGGAAGTGTTGCTATAAGTTGGGCTTCTAAGCCCAACTGTCATTCATAGAAGCAGAGGATCGAGGAGCAACATGCAAATCGATTTGACTCCAATGTCTACTATCTAGTATTGGTCTAGAGTGTACAGATCTTGTTGTTGTATATACTGACAACATTAGTACTATGAAGTTAACAAGTAATCTTGTTTTCCATGCTAGGACGAAGCACATTGAGGTGCACTATCATTTCATCATAGAAAAGGTCCTTGCAAGAGAGATTGAGCTCAGTTATGTGGACATAGGAGATCATGTTGCCGATATCTTTACTAAGGCATTGCCTAGAGATAAGTTTGATGCTTTTCAAACATTGTACAAAAGTATAAGATATAGAGTCAAGTTTGAAGAGGAGTGTTGATATAGTCCTAAGCTCTAGAAGATCGACGAGTAATACAAGCTGGAGTAGTTAGGGTTGTTACGTATAGTTAGTTAGAGGGCTAACCCACCATTAGGATTTCTCTTGTACTCACCCTCACTATATATACATGGAGAGACAAAGCCTCTCTCATCTCATTCCTATTTACTTTCTTGTCTACTCGCTCTCTCTTCTTGGAGTGTCTTTCTAGAAGTATCGATCTTTCTACACTCGTTATCATATCGTATGTTACATGAAAATTGTCTAAGAATACGTAGGATATCTAGCTGTGGAGATATGTGTGTGTCGCGTCCCTCATTCTCAAGATCAGGCGCAGACGCGAATAACAGAACCCTAGCGGACTTGCGCTAGGTTGTGAACGCTGCGAGTGGGACTTAACGGCTTGGCCGGCAAGTCGAGATCAGATGAACCCTAAGTGGTTCTCTGAACCAAAGTTAGAACCTTGGGTTAGGACATAAAGGCCTACCCCAAGAGGGCCCCAGACGAACGCTGACTTAAGGAGGCGAGTCTGGGAACGGGCTGAAACATGAATCTCAGACATAGGTCTGAGACGTGGGTCCGAGATGTGGGACCGAGACGTGGGCCCGAGACGCAGACAAACCACAGGGTTCGACCCTGGGTCTGGACCACATACTTTCAGAAAAACTGCTAAGTGTTGGAGCTCCAAGGACGTTTTAGGTCGTGGACGGAGCTCCACATAAGATCTCGAGGCGAGTGAGGTATCATTGGAAAGGTCTCGTCGAGAGCTTTCCAGTGATATATAACACTCCTCGGTCTGACCTCCGAGCTGGAAGTTATGGCCGAACCACAATCGAGTTGTGGTATAATTTTCAGGGACCAAAGAGGAGGGCGGGGCCGCCGATCCCCAGAAGTATATATGAGGGGGGCTCGATGCCTGGGTGGGCCAGGACGAGTCACCCGACCCCAAGGTTCGGCGGGTGGACTCTGGGGGCATGAGGTGATGGCTGGGCCAGTTCCAAGACACGTTCCGATCTAGACTTGGACGTCTAGACTTAGGAACGATGTAAGGGCTGGAGCAAGACTAGGGAACGAGTCGGCGGGTTAGACCACCACTCGGGAGCCTGGACCCAGACGGACATCACGGACGGTTGGGCCGTTAGGTGTGCTGGAGGACCCTGGACTTTATGGGAAGTCCGCCCCAAGTCATCTTGTGACTTGCTCATGTTTGGGACCGACCTAGGCGGGTCTAGGTCGAGACTTAAGAACTGCTAAGCTTGATAAATAGGGAGACGGTCCGGCTCCGGTCCGGACCAAACAGAACTAAGGTAAGTGGTGCATGGACGCTAACTTGTGATTGTGTTTGCAGGTTAGCGGTGTAAAGTTTACGACCAACTGAGCTAGAGCTTTCGCTGGCGCAACAAGGCGGTAGGTGCACGAAAAGTGGTATCAGAGCCGACGCTTCGGTGAGCGAGAACTTGAGGTAGCGGCTGAAGGCTGGACGCTTGAGGAAGGACGCGAGACACGAAGTGGATCAACGTTTCTAGGTGAACACTTGGAGCGACGGCCGACGTAGGACAGAGTTGCAGGAGGAAGATCAAGAAACGGGGAGTGGCGGCTGACACCGGGACCAGATCGACTCGAGCTAGCCCCGAGGCACAGTCAGGAGACGACAACCGACAATCTTCGCCCCAACGTCAAGGAAGCCCAGTTCCAGCTGTGACACCGCTGCAGCAAGATGGAGTCTTGCCAACGGTGCCCAACGATGCAAGCGCGGGAAGTCAAGGAGCCTTGTATGCGGAACTCATCAAGATGATGAAGACCATGCAGGAAGGTATGGCCTCCAGGGATAAACGTATCGCTGAGCTTGAGGCAGGCCAAGGAAGTTCCTCGTCTACCAAGAAGCTTTGGAAGACGAATTTGCCGACCCCGTTTACAGGTATAGGACGGGCTCGCAAGGTTAAGGATTTCTTAACTGAGTTGGACCTATACTTTGAAGCGCATCAGGCTCAAGAGTCAGACAAAGTGAGAGCGGCGGTTACGTTCCTGAAGGACCATGCGCTTCTTTGGTGGACCGCATACAGGGATGAGCATGCTTTGACCGTCTCGGCGCTTGGTTGGAAAGAGTTCAAGGAGTTGATCGCAAGACGATTCACTCTAGAGTATCAAAGGATTCGGGACGGTGTTGAGTTAATTAGCAGACAGGGACCTTAAGTGCTTATGTGCGCGAGTTCAGTGCCAAGCTGGACTCGTTCTCCAAGTGGATTGAGGAGACCAAAATATGTATATTTATCGGGAGACTCCAGTCAAGCTCGGAGAAGGCTCTCTTTCGGATGCCAGAGCTACCTGCGACAAGTGCCGAACTTTTGAAGTTAGCGGAGCGAATTGGGGACGACGAAGTCCAACAACAGAAACCTTTTGAACCACGCAGCACGGACAAGTTCCAGAAGAAGAACAAGGGCTTCAAGCGACAATGGGATGGGGGTGAGAAGGATCGGAAAGATACTTCTGCTCCGGCAGCAAAGCGGCAGCAAACAAGAGTAAAACCTAAGGGGCAAACACCTCAGAAGGGCAATGGCGCTAAGTTTACTTGCTACAACTGCGGCGAGGCGGGCCACATTGCTAAGGGGTGCACGAAACCTAAGGTTAGTAACTGTAGCATGCATGCATTTGTTGCAAAGGACTTGTTGGAGGGCCAGATGACTGTGACCTTGAGAACCACGAAGAGGACGCCGGGATTGATGTTTCTACAAGCCAAGGTTGCTAACCGTGATGTTACTTTTCTTGTGGACACAGGAGCGACTCACTCCTTCATAAGTCCAAAGTTGGTGAAGAAGTTGGGCTTGTCTACCTCCAAGGCAGACAAGCCTATTCATGTACGCTTTGCCAAGGGCAAGACGTATCAAACTTCTGAAGTAGCCTTGGACGTACGATTTGTGTGTGGGAAGTTGGAGTTCACAGAGAACTTCACGGTGTGCGAGATGGATGATATCCATGCAGTTTTGGGGAACACTTTCTTAGATAGGTTCGACGTGGAACTTAGGCGGAGACCTTTGAGGTTGAACGTCAGAGTTAAAGGGCGGAAGCTAGGAGTGAGACTGATCCGGAAAGCGCGGAAAATTGACGACTTTGCAGTGAATTTGATCAAAGGCAAACAGATGGACTTCAACGACGGAGTCATGTGTTTGATGCGGGTTGCAGATTTGATGACGGGTGACAGACAAGAGGAAACATCAGGAGACGCGACTAAACTTCCGGAGGTGCTTCGTGAAGTAATTAAGGAGTTTGAGGATGTCTTGACGGATGAGTTACGTGCTGAGTTACCTCCAAGGCGGGTGGTGGATCACAAGATCGAGGTCTTGCCAGGATCAGAACCACCTTCCAAAGCCCCTTACCGACTCAATCAGGTGGAACTTCTTGAGTTGAAAAGACAACTCGGTGAGCTATTAGCGCGGGGTATATTCGAACCAGCAAGTCACCTTATGGAGCCCCAGTTCTCTTCGCAAAGAAGAAGGATGGGAAGTTACGACTCTACGTAGATTATCGTGCACTCAATAAGGTGACGGTGAAGAATAATTATCCCTTGCCAAGGATAGACGACCTCTTTGATAGGTTAGCGGGCGCAAAGTACTTCAGCAGAATAGACTTGAAGTCAGGATATTACCAGATTCGGATAGCTGACCCAGATGTTGAGAAGACCGCTTGTCGAACCAGATACGGATCGTTTGAATTCGTGGTGATGCCATTTGGACTTTGCAACGCCCCTTCGACGTTCACTACATTGATGAACACAATTTTTAGCGAGGAGATGGATGAGTTTGTCATCGTTTACATCGACGACATCTTGATCTACTCCAAAACCTTGGAGTCGCACGCAGAGCAGCTAAGGGTGGTGTTGACGAAGCTACGGGAGCATAAGCTGTTTGTCAACATTGACAAAAGCGAGTTTGGTTTGGAGCGCATTAACTTCTTGGGACATGTCATTAGTGCAGAAGGAGTCGGCCCGGATATGCAGAAGGTGGATGCGATTGTGACTTGGGAGCCTCCGACTACAGTGAAGGAGATACGACGATTCTTAGGATTGACGCAGTTCTACCGCAAGTATGTGAAGGGGTTTTCGAAGATCGCGAAGCCGCTGACGGACTGGACGGACAAAGACGCACAGGTAAGTTGGACCAAGGAGGTGGATGATGCGTTTCAGACGATCAAAGCTATTTTGTCAAAGGCGCCAGTATTGAAGCTGCCGGAGTTCGACAAACCATTCGAGGTGCACACGGACGCGAGCGACTATGCGATTGGCGGAGTGTTGGTGCAGGATGGAAAACCTGTAGCGTACGAAAGCAAGAAGTTATCTGGGACGGAGAGTCGATGGCCGACTCACGAGAAGGAACTGTTTGCGGTGGTTCATTGTTTGAGGAAATGGCGGCATTACTTGGGACTTCACAAAACCCAAGTGTATACTGATAATATTTCGCTCAAGTACTTTGAGACACAAGATCGGGTGACACCAAAGCAACTGCGGTGGCATGATACCTTGGCGCTCATGAATGTGGAATTAATCCACAAAGCGGGAAAGGACAATGTGGTTCCTGATGCCTTGAGTCGCAAGGAGGAATATCTTCCATCGTCAACACAGATTTTGCGAGCTATGTATCCTAAGGAGTCAGATTTGGAGAGACGAATACGTGAAGGTTACATGGACGACGATCAAGCGAAAGAGTATCTCGAACAGCTCAAGCGAGGAGTGAAGTTGCAGAATATGCAGCTAAGACATGGTTTACTCATGTTCAAGCAAAGTCGGGTTTATGTGGGACAAGGAAAACTTAGGACCAAGTTGTTAAAAGAATGCCACGATGCGCCCTTATCAGGCCATAAAGGCGAAAAGTCCACATTAGCAGTGATAGCTAAAAAGTCTTATTGGCCCCACATGAAAGACGATGTTGCCCACTTTGTGAAAACATGCGTAACCTGTCAAGCGAACCGCGTTTCTTATGAGAAGAAACAAGGGTTGCTTCATCCTCTGCCGATTCCAGCCAGACCTTGGGAAAGCATTAGCATGAACTTCATTACCTCTCTGCCTGACTCGATGCGATTTTTGTGATAGTTGATCGGTTTAGCAAACTAGCGAAGTTTACCCCGACCTTGGATACTGCAACAGCGTTCACGACTTCTCGGTTGTTCTTAGATACTTGGTGGCGTTCACATGGATTACCTCGGAGTATTATTTCAGATAGAGACTCTAAGTTCACAAGTGTTTTTTGGAAATACTTGTTCCAAAAATTGGGGACTAAGTTAAAATTTAGTACCGCCTTTCATCCGGAAACCGATGGGCAAACGGAACGAGTTAACTCGGTTCTGAATCAATACTTGAGGAATTATGTGAGCGCGGACCAAAATGATTGGGCGGAGTGGCTCAGTCTTGCGGAGTATTGCTACAATTCCACGAAGCATTCGGCAACCGGTGAATCGCCGTTCTTGCTGGCTTACGGACGTGAGCCAGAAAGACCTCTTGACTTGACTCTTTCAGGGAGTTCTACATCGGCACGACCAAGAACACGGCAAACATCAGCTGAAGAGTTGGTGGCGGCAATGCAGCGGCGCGAGGAGCAAGTAAAGAAGAACCTCGAGAAGGCGCAGCAACGATACACGAAGCAGGTAAACAAGCATCGGCGACAAGTGAAGTTTCAAGTGGGCGAAGAAGTATGGTTAAGTACAAAAAACTTCACACTTCCGAAGGAAATATCGGCGAAGTTTTCATCGAAGTTCGCGGGACCTTTTGTCATTGTCAAGAATCCGCATGAAGATGTCTATACATTAGACCTTCCTCGCGAGTGGCAGTTGCATCCGACTTTCCATGTTTCTTTATTAAAGAAATACTTCAAGGATGATTTGCGGCCGGAGTGCAAACAAGTACTCAGGCCTCAACCTGATGTCGTGCAAGACGAAGCAGAATATGAGGTGGAGTCCATTTTGCGATCTCGACGCAAATCAAACCGGATGGAGTACTTGATCAAATGGCGTGGTTACCATTTGAAGGAAGCAACTTGGGTGCCAGAGGAAGATCTCGCACATGCGAGCGAAGTATTGGACCTATTCAAACGGAGACAAGGACAACAAGGGCGTTAGCAAGATGAGGACATCTCCTTCCAGCGAGGGATGAAGAAACGACGAACCATACGAGTAGCAACTTGAGGCGATTTGGGCCGATGGACTTTGTACTTGTGTTTGGAAATAAATATTTTGTTCTTGAAAATTTGTCTAAGTGTATTGGTAGTGCATGGTTATAGTTCTGATCAGATGCTTAGGATGTTATCAAGAGGAGGAACGAAGCACACTCAAAAGAAGCGAGCTGGTTTGGATAAGCATCTAAATCAAGACTAAGTCTTGATGTCAAGACTTAGGTTTGCCGTAGCGTTGGCAAAGCAAGTATGAAATTTCATACTTGTCTTGGGGCTTGTGGGTGATCTTGCTTTGTGGTTTTCTACAAAGTAAACTTAGTCTGGCGTCTAAGTCAAATCAGGTTGCGACCGGAAAGTGAGTTTAGGGGACCTCGTAAGTAGGTGTGAATACTTATAGTTTGCAAGTTAGAGTCTTAAGTAGAATGTTTAGAAGTTGCCAACTAGTTTTGTTTAGGGTAAGCCAAAAAGGAAAGGCTTTTCTCGAGACTAGTTGGAATTTTCTAAGTGTTCTAGCGACAACTTAAGACTCAAGCCAAGAAGGGATTGCGGGTTAGCTACCAGAACACAATTCTAACGCAAAGGGGTTGGCTACCCATTTTGAACTTGGTGTTAACTTAAAGGATCATTGTTGATGAGTGCATCAACCTCCAAAGTGGGGGTGAGTGTCGCGCCCCTCATTCTCAAGATCGGGCACAGACGCGAACAACAAAACCCTAGCGGACTTGCGCTAGGTTGTGAACACTGCGAGTGGGACTTAACGGCTTGGCCGGCAAGTCGGGATCAGATGAACCCTAAGTGGTTCTCTGAACCAAGGTTAGAACCTTGGGTTAGGACATAAGGGCCTATCCCAAGAGGGCCCCAAACGAACGCTGATCTAAGGGGGCGAGTCTGGGAACGGACTGAAACATGAGTCTCAGACATAGGTTTGAGACGTGGGTCCGAGACGTGGGTCCGAGACGCAGACGAACCACAGGGTTCGACCCTGGGTCTGGACCACATACTTTCAGAAAAACTGCTAAGTGTTGGAGCTCCAGGGACGTTTTAGGTCGTGGACGGAGCTCCACGTAAGATCTCGAGGCGAGTGAGGTATCATTGGAAAGGTCTCGTCGAGAGCTTTCCAGTGATATATAACACTCCTCGATCTGACCTCCGAGCTGGAAGTTATGGCCGAACCACAATCGGGTTGTGGTATAATTTTCAGGGACCAAAGAGGAGGGCGGGGCCGCCGATCTCCAGAAGTATATATGAGGGGGGCTCGATGCCTGGGTGGGCCAAGACGAGTCACCCGACCCTAGGGTTCCGCGGGCGGACTCTGGGGGCATGAGGTGATGGCTGGGCCAGTTCCAAGGCACGTTCCGATCTAGACTTGGACGTCTAGACTTAGGAACGATGTAAGGGCTGGAGCAAGACTAGGGAACGAGTCGGCGGGTTAGACCACCACTCGGGAGCCTGGACCCAGACGGACATCACGGGCGGTTGGGCCGCTAGGTGTGCTGGAGTCACCGTTTAGGACCCTGGACTTTATGGGAAGTCCGCCCCAAGTCATCTTGTGACTTGCTCATGTTTGGGACCGACCTAGACGGGTCTAGGTCGGGACTTAGGAACTGCTGAGCTTGATAAATAGGGAGACGGTCCGGCTCGGTCCGGACCAAACAGAACTAAGGTAAGTGGTGCATGGACGCTAACTTGTGATTGTGTTTGCAGGTTAGCGGTGTAAAGTTACGACCAACTGAGCTAGAGCTTCCGCTGGCGCAACAAGGCGGTAGGTGCGCGAAAGTGTGTAAGAATAAAGACGAGAAAAAACACACAATCACAAGAACGAGTCCTTCGGACATACCAAACCTTACTTTATGTACACTTCTGCTATGAAATATAAAATTGCACCCGAGTCACTAAACCAATCTCTGAATCCAAACTAGGACAAGAAACATAAAAGCGTAACAGAAAGCAAGAGAAACTTCTTTTTGCAAACAGAAAGCTTCACAACAACATCTCACCATCCAAACTCTAGAGAACTATATACAACAGTCGTAACCGTAATACCACCATCTCTACTCAATGCACCACTAGCCCCATGGTCAGATCATCTTAACCCAAATGAGGGTCGTGAGTGCAATTCAAATAGCTAACAATTTAGAGTACGTAACTCGACATCATAACCAACCATGATAGAGAGAACTGTGTCAAAATCCGAAGTAAGCACCAAATCCATAGTGAAGAACTTGAAGAACTGTGTCGAAATCGGAAGTATGCACCAAACTCGGAGTGAAGAACTCGAAAAATATTTATTTGAGGACTTATTTCTTTCTCCAAATAGTTTTCAGATATAGATAGGATCTACTCTCTTGACTCTAACGGCCTCAAGAATCTCCAAATCTGATCCCCAACAGTCAAGATATCTCCAACTTTTCGATCGTAGTTGTTCGAACTTCTAAAACTTCCTTCTTGCGGCTTAAACCCACTCACACTGACAAAAAAGACCGTCATATCTCAGATCCACCTCCTCTCATGGATAGATGTAACTACTCTGATATCAATGAGACACCAAACAAATAGTTTGGAGTTCCTCTCATGAAGCATAACAAGAATTCCGCAAGAAGTAAAAATTTGATGTAAATTGATCTTTTTTTGCTCAACTTCTCTCACCACACCCAACACAACAATCATATCCGCATACTATCTTCTCCTATGCTAGATGAAGACTCCTTGATAGTGTTGGCACAAAGCTTACCAACAAGAGCAAGAATAGCCGATTTGGAACACCGGTGCGGATACTAGGGAGGGTTGAAGTTCAGGTGGGGTTTCATGCTTAACATAAAACTATGCGAGCTTGTGGACATATACTTTGAGTTGCCATAACTTCGTGTAAGGAGGTTAACTGGAGATGACTTGGGTGTCACTGGAACCAGATTTTTGCATGGATCGTGCTTGGCAGTTCAGGTTTAGGTTTTGGTAAATCGATAGGGAGAGTTTTGAGTTTGAAGCCCGTGGACTAGAAGTGATTTCTTTCGTGAGAATCAGTAGAAGACATACTATGTATTGTCAAATTAGTTTTTCAAGGGTTACGTAGCTGTAGCATTCGATCAAGGTTCTAGAGATTTGTGTTAAGGCCACAGAGCCTTGAGTCTATTTGTAAACTCTATGAATAATTGACAACAAAAAAAAGTAAGATTTTGGATTGGAAGTTTGTGCTCGTACCTTACCGTTCGTGTTTTTTGACCCTATGTGCTCATGTCTCATGATATGACAACTGTTTGTTGGGTTGCGGAGGTTATGAGCTTTGACTCTTTTGCTAGTACTCGATAAGGAGATGTCACGTCAATTTAGCACCTCGGCTAAGTTGATCGAGTGCGGAGTGACTAATCTCGGTAGGACCGTTAGTGCCGTTAGGGCGAGTTCTTGGGATGACTCATTAAGGGTATACTTTGCATGTAGGGTTGCATGTAGTGCTTGGAGGCCTTAGTTCTTCAAGTTGAGACTTCAAGCTCTTAGCTATGGTGGATAATATTGGTGAGTGCAATCTGGAGTCTCTGCGAGCACAGGGTGGATTTGACTCGACTTTAGTAATTGTTTAGTGCCCGTTGGCATGGTGGAGTGAGTACACACCGTTTATCACTTGAAGAACTCAGATTGCGAGGTCTGATTGAGAGGTTTCAGGTCACAGATTTCAGCCAGTGGTATCTCCGGAGTGGGCAGATCGTCGGTATCTTCGATTTATGGGTGCACACGTGCGCGGAGTGGTTCTTTTTGGTTGGGTGATCTATCGTTGTGTGGATTACTATTGTTTGAACATGTTTTTGGTCGAATTGGTGGTGAGGTAGTGCGGAAGCGCAGCTGGAATTTCCTATGACGGGTTTTTGTGATCAATTTGAGATCGGCAGAAGTGCATCCACGGACGTCGAGTTGGTGTGGGTCGGAAATTTCTGGTGCTGAAGAGTGCAGTGGGTGCACGCTGGGAAGACGATTCCAACGCATCAAAAATAGTTCGATTTGGTGAAAGATCGAAGGAGTTACAAGTAATTTGGTAGATTTAGAGTGCTAATTTGGTAGATTTCGATCTTTTGGAATGTGTTTTCGAACTCTAAGTTGCTGTTTTGGATGTGTTCTTTTCATACATGTCCTTCTTGTGATGTTTAGATTGAGTTTTTACTCTACTCCAAAAAGAGAGTGAGCGGGAGTGTCGAGTGCGTGTTAGAAGGCGTTTAGAGACTTCGAGGAGCAGAGGTGCATGAGTGCGGAGACGGAGCGGAGCTTGAGCCTGAGCCCGCCGCAAGTCAGCTTGCTGGCATGCGTGAGAGAGGTATGCAAGTTTCAGATGTGTGGGAAGTGTAAAACCAACAGGTCACTCATCCCAACACTATTCCTGGACTTGCACACTTAACTCTACAGTCTTAGCTTTGGCTTTACCACTAGACCAATAGCTCTTGGTGTCTTTTAGGGATGCGTGCAAGTACTTATGGACTTGTTTAAGGTAGTAAGAGACATTCTTGCATGTTCCTAGAGGAGTGGTATGACGACCCACAGTAAGGGGAAGCTATAGTTGTGGTAGTGTTTATCTATACCATAGAGACGCGTATGAAGGCAGTTGGTGGCAGTTGTCTTGGGTGAGCTAGTAGACCTACCACGTAGATATTTTAGAGCTATTTGAAAAACTACCGTTGGAAAGTTCCAAATCGGTTGAAACTTGACCAAGTACACAATTCGCACCTTTTAAATAAGATAGCCCTTGTATAGTAGCAAACAGATTTCAGCAAGAAAAAATCATCTAGACCTCCGAGATCACATTCAAAGTTTCTTGTGGCGAAAGAAACAGTTTCATCGATTGCTCTCTCTTATATTTCTCCATGCACAAACTCTATCTTGCTCATCAGCAAAGGACACACGCTCTCTATCGCTCTGATACCAAATAGAAAGATTGATACTTCTAAGAAGACAGAGAATGAGTAGACAAAAAAGTAAATATGAATAGGATGAGAGAGGCTTTATCTCTCCATGGTCTCTATCTCTCTCTCTGTCTCTCCTCTTCGTCTCTCCAATGGGAGTGAGTACAAGAGAGACTCTAATGGTGGATTAGCCATCTATCTAATTTTACGTAACAACCCTATCTACTTCGGCTTGTATTAACCGTCGATCTACTAGAGCTTGGGACTATATCAACAACGAGTAGCATACAAACAAACACGAATAAAAAAATCTTATCACTATAGTATTGAAGTGGACTATTAGTCACTTCCATGACTCAAGAAGAACTCAATGAAGAAAGACTAACATTGCCATTGTAATGATACGTGTATGATCTCACTCTCATTGGACATCCCATGTGATCCAATCCAATCAAAATTCTTATAAATATTTCTCATAAGAGATTTTACTCTTTGAGAAGTAAATAACTGAACGCTCATTGAACATGATGTCTTTGGCCGGTCTCAACCTCATTTTTTATCTCAAGAAGAGAGATAAAAAATGAATAATGATCAGACAGAAGATACTTGAAAAAGACCCATCTCAAACATACACTCTCTGATATAAAATCTAATCCCAAAGGAAAAAAAACTGAACGTATAAGAAATATCTCACCAGATCTTGAAAATATAAAAGTGAATAGATCTCTGTCATCTCCCCTTAGAATGTGATATCAAAAAACAATATCAAGAAAAAATGATGCACTCTCTTCTCTTTCCTTGACTCTCTTCCCATCCGACTACCGTAGATTTGCTTTATGGACTTAGGTCTTGTATTTTATTTTTAGTGTAGTTTCACCTTTTTCTTAGTGCAATGCACTACACTAAAAACTATCTGGACATCATGTCTTGACGCATAATATCGTGTTAGTATTGACTTCTCCACCTAGAAGCACTATCTGGAATCTGAAAGTTATCTTTCCTGTGCACTTTATTTTCCTAGTATATGAAATATTAATTTTACTTCACGTATCCTAAATTATGCGTAATGAGTTGTACCACATGCTAGACCCAAAGCTTGCATTCGTTCTCAAGAAGACCTAAGACAAGTCATCATGGTATATCACCTTCACTCTCCCACTAACCTCAAAATCTATCTTTTGTCTTGAACTCTAAGATAGACTTCTCAAGCAAAATTCAGAACATAGTCAAACTATATTTGCAATCCTGAGATGTTCATGTCCATAACTTCTAGGTAAAACGACCACTTGTATAAAATATGCCTGTTATTATTGAAGAAATGCTACACACCAGCTCTGGTCTTCTATAGAAAGAACTTTCTGAGGGATGGGCAATCATCGATTTTTGATATGTTCTTAAGTGTAGAAGCCAATTCCATCGTTGTATGAGATTCCCAATGGCTGAAAATCTATTGCAATTTTTGCAGTTACATAGAGACCATCCTCGTTAGGAAGGAAATTATTGATAACTGATTATTGTAGATACTACAGTAACGTAGACATAAACAACAGTAAACCCTTCCAGCATGTGAGACTGAGACAACATTTGCCCTGAAACAACATGTACTACCTGATTATTCCCTGCGGATTAGTGATAGGTTTGCGATCAAAATGATGCAGTGAAAAGACAAACTTGAGAGCTTGCTTATAAAGCTTCGGCTTCATCGCGATTAACTTGGTGGCGCAAGTTTACACTTGTCGAATGAAATTTAACTACTTACCATCGCTAAAGTCTGACCACGTAAAGAAGATGAATGTCATGCCAAACTCACCACGCTTAACGTAGGGTCAGTCAAACCTCGCCGCATAACGGGAAAAAGTTACAGGTTTAAGGTTAAAAGACGTAATGGTTTGCATGACAGATGGTGTCAACGGGCAAAGAACGTCTATATGCGTTCGATTCAAAAATTTTCACCGGCAGAGGTAAGAAGAGACACATTTACGTGCATAGACAAGAAACCACACCTACAACCATCCTCATCAATCATCTACTGACGTAAATATTTAAGTACATTTCCAGACGTAATACAAAATTCACAGCAACAACCTGTAAAAAGTTTGCGAAATCTCTGGGAATTCTTTACGGCACTGGAATATTCGTGCTCCAGCACAGATTCCTTCAATCCGCGAAGAGACCCTTACAGCCATGCACATCCAACGCCCACGGAGCTACGGAGTCGAGTACTATCGGTTATGCGAAGGTCTACTGCCGTATTACTCGTGACGACATCGTTGTCGTCTAGATGGCAACTGGCAACTGGCAACTGGCAGTAGCAACTCGGAACTACGGTTTCATGAGCTTAAACCACGTGTGTAACAAGAGGCCCCACGCGTGCGTAACAGGAATGCCAGGTTCAGCTTCAGGTTCAAAATTATGAACTCATCTCTCGATCGCACCTCATCAACTCTCCTCTTTACTATCTTTTTCTAGTATGAACTTAAGTTTCAATCATTCTCTGTTTCACTCATTGGAATTCTCTCGTATGAGTTTAGGTTTCTACCTTTCATGGATTCAAAATATAAGTGTGGAAATAAAGAACATGGTAGAAAAACTCTAGACGATGCTTAGCAAAAACATTTCTATGATTACAGAATGTAGTCCCGTGGAGAACCCTAACCCTATTGCTCGGCAGAGTTGTCAGGTAGGTAACCCGTTTACCAAGAGGTTTTCAAGTACTAGTGCTCCGTGGAGGGATCAGTTGATGGTGCACTTTGGGTGGCCTGTCGTCTCCGAACTAGGAACTAATCGAGGAACTGCGACGATTACCGTACTTCTGCTTCTCTTAAAAACTGAACGACCCCTGTCATCTAATTCGTTCGAAATCGCGCCTTACATCACCAAAAGCCTCTGACTGCTCTAGAACTAGAGAGAATAGGAGAAACTCATGCCCACTTGACGTCCTTCTACAGACCATACCCTCTACTGCTTACGAGATGAGGATTGCTGAAATCCTCTTCTACACGTACACACATGAACTTATATGAGAAATCCACTACTCATCCATATTTCACAGAATCGAGACAACTTTACTTCTTACTTCAGAGATATTACTATTTCCGATTAGTCCTGACGGAGCCGGCTATTTTTATGTTCCTAAACAGGAGCAAAAGAGTCGTATGCCGCATCGAATCCTCAACCAGAAGGAGCTAGTAATCTTCATGTCGTACCCATATCGACAAACCTGAACCTGGACTGAGCTACAAACCTGAATGAGATTATTTTTCGAGCCAATTCGTAGAAAGAAACTCTCAACCACAAAAGCTCAAGTATCTGACGGAATCTGTCGCTGAATAATAAAACAATTCGGAAGCAAAAGAACATCCTTGAAGCCTTAAAACCGTGAGAAGAAAATGTTGTGGCCTGGGTAAGATCGTCCCTGACAGCAGCTGATCTTACACCCACAAACCATTCTTCACAGATACACCTTTGACGTCCTTGAAAGACAACACTCCTAAACCTCAACTCATCGAAGTAAATGCATCAAAACAAACTGCGTAAATCCCCAACCACAGAATCAAAAGAATCCACTCGACCGAGAATAATTACCAGAAACTGATCAAGTAACAAACAGTACGAATTCTCCGACCTCTCTACCACTTCGACTGAGGACACATGGAGAGATGACCGATACGACCTACTCAACAACATGACTGCTAATGTTTTACATCTAAAGGACGGGACAGACCAACCGTCACTGTATGAGGTGACCAAGGTGCCTTACCTCTGCCCTAGAATGGATTCGGAGAACAGAATATCTACGACTAATGCTAATTACACTAACGGTGTGGAAACACAAGGCAAGTATTATAAGAACAACCGGAACAAAAGCAATGACAGACGACCAACACGAGGTTCTAACTTAAGAAACAAACAAGTGTCTACAGTGAACTACAGTAAGACTAGCACCACCAAAAATTAAGAAACAATATTGGGCTATTATATAGTCGCTTCTTATAGGAAAAGAGAACCGGGAAGTAAAGCACGGAGTGAGGAAGGCATTTTACCATTACAAATCGCACCCAACATTTCATGCCAAGATGTGCAATAGGTACGTAGACAATCGCACCATTAAAGTTCCGGGTAGCCTTTTGGCTACAGCCTCGTTTGTGTGTGTATGAGTGTGAAAAGAGAGGAGTAAGAGAGAGAGGGAGAGAGCGAAAGAGAGGACGAGAGGACGACCTGCACGTAACGATGTGCTAACTCTCTAACTGCCTCTACATAAATGAGGCACTATTCCTGACCCAATGCCGCAATAAATTCAGGAATCGTACAATTAATAACCAACTATCCTACTTAAATCATGAATGCCCTGCCCCTTGTCCTCCCCAAAACCTGCCTGAAGTCTGTACGAAGACTTCTTTGAATTTTGCACTTTACATTGATTTTACAGATAACATTTTACTCCTATCGTACGGAAATTCGATGGGTCAATCAGGGTTAATGACAGCAAGCTCTTCGTAAACGACTCTAATACTAGGCCTGGATGACTGAGGAGCAACGCAGTTGAGAGAGATAGTGAGTACGTCTTCAATCCCCTTAGGGGCCTCTAAATCTCTATCCACCCCTACTAAAGCTGTATCATAGCAGTCAATTGCATGGCCCTCATTAGCCACTAATCGTACCCAATCCGGCAGATCAACGACTCCGGAGTTGCCAGATATTATATCTCCTGCACTCTTACCTGTAATCAGCTCCATCAAGAGGACACCAAAAGAAAACACATCTGAGGGAAGAGAGGGTTTAGGCTTTTTGGCCACTGCAAGTTCAGGCGCACGGTAGCCTAGTGCACCCGAGTTTAAGAGTTGGTTCGCAGTGCCAGCAGAGGTCATGAGGCGATGGAGACTGAAGTCCGAGAGACAAGCTTGACTATGAGGTTCATCTCTCAGTAACACATTGGTGGCTTTGAGGTTTCCATGAGCCCAGCGGTGTTGCACATGGAGATACATTAATCCCCGGGCAACATCCATAGCTATTTGCAGCCGTTGATGCCAAGAAAGCGGTGGATACCTCCTTCCTGTCCTCTCTGTAAGGAACAACGACAACAGATTGATCAGTAACAACACCCAACGACCCCAGTTACGGTCAAAACTCGGATGCACCATCACCCCAATCACACGGGGTATGTAATACCTTCTCTTGAGACAACCACCTGGTTTGAAAAGGCCAAAGAGAATTACTAATGTACACACGCAGAGTTGTGCATTTACCACGTTCTTCTGTTACATTGTTCAGATCAGGAGCCAGACTATTAGAAGCAGAATCGTTGCCTTGTTTCTCCCTTAAGTCTGAATCATCGACACCAAGGCCTCAAGTTACAATCTCGAAACACTGAGGACACATAATACTAACATTTGTCCCGTGGCTGGATCAACAAGGACAATGAAGGTAAAAGATTGCTCAAAATGACACCGAAACTGCAAATTTCGTGCAAGTTGGTAGTACAGTAGAATCCATAACACCGTCATGCACATCAGAATAAACCAGTTGTTCGGAGGAGGTGACAGATGAAAGACAACCGTGTCTCAGCACGTTGCAGTTAGAAAACTCACCATAAAGACGTCCTGCCAAGCTTCCTCCTTCGATGTAGTCAGACAAAAGAAGTTTTTCATATTCCAGTGGACCCCAGTAATAGCCTCTCAATGAAACGATGTTTTGATGTTTCACGTTGCCAAACTTTCTCACTTCCATGGCAAATTCCTTCTTGCACTTCGCTAGACCTTCTTTAAGCCACTTGACTGTAAGTACATGTCCGTTCTCGAGAACTGCCCTGTACGAGGTTCCATGACTGCTCTTGCCGAGCATCTCGGCTGGGGCACTTGACAAGTCTTCGGCACAGAATGTCACTGACTTGTCCAAGAAATATACATCGCCAACGAGATGCGCAGGCGCAACGGTAACCTTCATATCGACCGGATGTTCTGGAGATACCTTCGTAACAAGAGGATGCTCGGGAGACAACACATCTTGTTCCGCTACCGGCGGGAGTCGATGGCTTTTACCGCGTAACAAACCACCATCGACTATATCACCTCCTTCCATTTTCACATCTGGCGACGAACCATTTTCATTACAACTTCCACGCGTTCTTCTGGGAGGTACACCTTTCGCGGACGTCACTGGTGCACAAGAGTTGAGCGTCCCCCTCTCGAGATCCGCGTCAAAATCAGCAGTGGAATCATTTCCAGGTCTTCCACATCTCTCAAATCCTTTAATCCCACTAAACTCAGAACCAGGAGGTCCATCGTTTGATTTCGCTACACTTCTGAAGTAGATAAACAAGCATACACCGACAACAAGAGCTGCCCCCACAGTGCAACCTCCTATTAGCCCTGCCTTCACTCCTGAGCTCATCTTGCTACCACTGCGTGTTATATTAACTTGTCCAGGGAAACGGCCAGGAGGAGGGCTGATGAGTGGCCACGAAAGCAGTTCGTTCCCAGGGAAGAACGCCGACTCACCAAATTTAGTTAGATTCAAAGGAACTGGCCCGGTAAAGTGATTGTAAGAGAGGTTCAAACCTGCAAGGCTGGGAGGAAGCTGATCAGGCAAGCGTCCGGACAGTTCGTTTTCTGACAGGTCAAGGTATTGCAAGTCCGTCAATTCAGATAGCTTAGGTATAGTGCCGGTAAGATGATTAGAGCTGAGCTTCAGAAAACGAAGGTTTACGAAAGTACCAATCCTGTCTGGAATACGATCACTAAGATTGTTTGCTGATAGATCCAATACTTCGAGTGGTGACAACGGTGCAGTTTCTGCCATTATTTGAACATATCTTGATGGAGAGCTAGTAAGATTTGTTACAGGAGAGGAAGTAGAAGCATCTGGCAGAGGTATCGGTCCTATCAGCCGATTATTCGAAAGCAGCAAGTCAGTGACTGAGGCATAAAACAAACTCGAAGGCATCTCCCCCTCGAGCAGGTTGAAACTTAAGTCAATGGTTTTAAGACTATGTGATGACCCATACTCTGATGGCACAAGTCCTGTAAGCCTATTGTGCGAAAGGTTCAAGTGAGTCAAGCGAAAAAGATTATTCACGACCATTTCGGGCAAAATCCCAACCAACTGGTTACTGCTCAGATCAAGCCATTTCACAGACTGCCCCCAATTCTGCATCGCCAGTAGGTCACCAAAAAGGTCGTTGCCACTCAAGTCCACCGATTCACACTCTCCGAGCATTTCCGGTAACTTCCCAGAAAACCTGTTGCCAGAAAGGTCGAGTCTCTTCAGAAGCTGCGAGGTTATTGTTCCGATAGTACCTACACATCAGCACAACCCGGTAGTAACGGTGAGATGGTTACACAGGCTCGTAGAAGAACCACCTATAGCTGCTAGTATAGCACATTTCCAGCATAGATTAGCTTCAAACGCCTCCTTTGATACTGCTCCTAAGAAGCAGTTAATGTGGTACACACGGGCCTCCTGGCAAAGTAACTACTAACCTCAAAGACGATCGGAAATCCAATCACGTTAAAAGTCAATGATTGAAGTACAAATTACGACAGGCGGCTGCCTCTGAAATCCCAACTACCGTTGTTAAACTAGATATGTACCATCGCTCCAATCAAGTTAATACCCTTGTTCCAGTAGAAGCACACAGACGGCTCTTCTTCAGGCACATTTGTCCCCGACAGTACCCTGGGATATCTTGAATGTAGTACTCATGAAAAACGTGTAAGGCAGAGTTCAGGGCCGTCATGGTGGTTGCGATCTCTGCAAGTGGTTCCCTGACATCTTGGCTGACTGGAGTGTTAATTTCGCTGGTAGTTTATAGCTACCAATAATCTCCATCTTCCAGTTGTCGAAATGTTTTGAAGACCATCGAACCCTCCAGAATGTCGATATATAAAACTTGTCAAGGAGCTGGTGTTATCAAACTTAATAAATCACCAAATCCCAGCGAGAAACAAATCCGATCTTGCAGCTCGGACAAGCCGTTAGACGTGATGAGAGGTCAGAAAGCTTACCCGACAGCTGATTGCCGCTGATGTCCAACTCCTCCAGAAGAGACTGGCTTGTTATCAGAGCATCGGGAACGGAACCAGTGAAGGCGTTACTCCCCAACCTCAAAGAAGTAAGAGAAGTGACGTATTGGAAGGATGGCAGCTCTCCGGCAAGCTCGTTGTGACTGATATCCAACACTCTCAGAGCACCGGCAAAAATAGACCCGGCTGTACTCAATGAGCCAGAGAGTTTGTTATGACTAAGGTTGACGTGCTCCACAGTGGTGAAGCTCAATTGCGGGGGGAATTCCTTCATTTGCCAGGGCAGAACTCCGGTAAAGCTATTGGAGCTCAAATCTACAAAGTGAGTCCTATTTAGAGTCAACAGAGCGGGGTCTACGTTCCCTGACAGCTGATTCTCATGGAAATCCAATCGTTCCAACTGAGCAAGGTTTGAGAAACCGCTAGGAATGTTCCCATCGAGTTGGTTCGCGGAGAGATTTAGAGCAACCAACGACTGTAGTTGAACAAGAGAGCCAGGAATCTTCCCAGTTAGACGGTTCCTGCTCAAGTCAAGTCCGGTTAACGAGTACATATCTCCAATCTCGTCTGGAATAGGCCCAGTCAACCAGTTTCCAGCCAGCGACAGGTTCTTCAACGTCTGCGACAATCGCCCAAACGAGCGCGGTATGGTGCCTTCGAAATAGTTGTCCGACAATATCATTTCCCTAAGATTTGAGAGGTTTCCCAGGTCATCTGGTAGGGTTCCTTTGAGCGAGTTGTTAGCCAGTGAGAGGTATAAAAGCCCCGATAGATTTCCAAGAGTGCCACTTCTCAACTCACCCTGAAGCGCAAGATTCTCCAGAGCAACGATAACGACATTCCCTTGACCAGAGCAAACAACACCGTACCAGTTCTGCGGACATCCATTGGCATCCAAGCTATTGGCATTCCAGGTATTGTTCACATTTCCCGATGGATCTGCTGCCAACTGCACTTTGAACTGCAGCAGAGTGAGTGTGTCAGAAGCCGGCGTAAAAGCGGCTAGGAGAGGCGTCAAGTAGGAGAACAACAGAACGAGTAGTGACAGCCTCTGCATTGTTCCTACGAGACCGAGTGAGGGAGGGCGAGGACGAGTGCCCATCTCTCTCACACTGATGCTCCCTTGTATCCTTGGACGGTCTAAGCTACGTGCTGATGCCCGAAAACTGCATTGTTGGGGCGCCGCCCGCTTTCACTAAATTCCCAACTTCTTAATCCAGGAGTCGCCTGTTCCCCACGGACTCTCATACTGAACGACCCGCGACCCCACAACCGCTCGAGCATAAACTGCCGTCCACATAATGCTCCAGCATTCTCAGTAAACTGCATTGACCCAAATCTGAGTCTCTGTACTTTAACTACACCCCAGCTTGCACACATTTGTGAACAGAAACCGATACCCTGTTCCAACCCCCGACCATCTACAGCCCCCGACTTTAGTATCCTTTTCTCGTTTTCCTTTCCTTGCCTCCTCTATGCTCTGCGCTATATTTACCTGTCTCACTGTGACTACCCCATCTCCTCTTCGAACACTCGCCTGCTCCTCGCGTTGGTGGTGGAATCTCCGGAAGACAAAACAAATCAAAAGCAGCAGAAATACTCTGAAGTCACGAGTCCAAAACAGTGCAACCCCATTTTGGCCGACTTTCTTCACCTGCGCTCCAGATTAATCTACGAGCAATCAGCAGCTCCAAGCTGACCCATGAAAGCTGGCCGCCGCCCGGAATCACTCGCAGCAAACCTCAACTCAGAAGAGAGGGAAAACTCGATAGAAGCAGATAGGAGTGAAACAGCGATATGACAGACAGACTGGACCGCAGCTGGCACGCAGCGAGGCTAGCACAAAGGAACGGACTCAAGAGCGAAGAACTTAACGTGCTCGGTCCGTTCCCTGCCAAGACCTCAAGAGGATTGAAAGGCAAGACCGGAGGAGTGGAAACCAGCAGAAGAAGCGAAGCCACTCCCGCAGTAGTACGAAGCGCTGGCGCCGTCCAGCCAGGACGAGAAGAGGAGGAGGGAAAAAGGGCGGAAGTGCGCCGATTCAGGTGACGAAACAGGGGCCGGTGCACGAGAAAAAAACCGCGCTCCTAGTGCAAGCCTTTAATAGACATTCGATACTTCCCCTTCGGATTGAAATGGTTTGTTTCTCAATCCCCCTCACACACATTGTCAGGTCCGTCGCCGCCAACACATTCTCTCACCTCTCTCGCTCCTCTCGCTCACTCACCGCACTATCTCAGCTCTCTCATACCTGCTTCTCCTCATCAGTGACAGATTTGCGACCTTCCTCCTTTCTTTCGCTTCATTCAGTCTTTCATGCCAGGCCACCTCGACCGGGGCTCTCTGCTTCCGCCTGCGCGCAGCAGCAGCTAGTAATCATCCATTCACTCAACAAATCCAGGAAAAGGAAAACGAGGAAGGAGATGCAGCAGATCGCAGCAACCACAGTCTCGGCCCTGGCAGCTAGAGATTTATGATCATAAATCGCTCGATTACAGACGGACGAGAGAGAGGCGGACGAACCTGTTACAGACAAAAGAGAGAGAGGGCGAGGGAGACGGGCCAGAGTCCTGGACTGAACTGGACTGGGACTGACCCCTGCTGCTCGCGCCGCAGTCGGAGGCAGAGCAGCAGAGCGCAGTAGAACTCCTGCGAATCCTGCCATCGCATCGCGAACGTTCCCTTCTCTCCCCTTCTTCTCTCCCGGTCTGTCTCATGAATCGCTGACTGGGGAGCGGGGGGTTTCACGGGATGCCATTCAACAAAACCGGCCAAGCCAGTCAGTCGTCAGTCAGTACGTCAGGTCCTTTCCCTTCTTCCACCCGCCAGTTAACCCGCCAGCTCTGCATCACTCCTGCTTGCGTCAGACAGTTCACAGCAGAGTGGACCAGCATCCATTTCTTCCCTTCTCACCATCCTTCGCCATCCCCATCTATCTCTCTCTCCCTGTCTCTCTCTCTCTCTCTCTTCCTTCCCTTCCCACCATCCTTCGCTCGCTCTCTCTCTCTCTCTCTCTCTCTGGGGTCTGCCCTACTTTGCTTTCCACGAATTCCCTGCCCAGGACTCCTCCCAGCCCATCCACGGTCCTCGCATCTATTTATGATACATACATTCATTCATCTGCCTACAGTACTGGTATTACTGTACTGTAGTGTGTCGGCCCATCCATCCTAATGTATGGGTGTGCTACCATCCAGCATGTGCTCATGCTCTCCGATCAGCTAGCACAAAGATAATCATGAATCATTTTGCCTGCACAGTACGTGATGTACTGTGCTTTGCTGGCTATGGGTCCTACCCTTGACCGAACGGCAATCTGAATTTTCCCCTTGACGAGACGAACCCTACATAAATCGTCCTCGAGTTTCGCTCGCTGAAAGACAAAGACAGAATGTGATTGGGCTGATGAACTGTGTGTATAGTTCTCTCGTGGTAATGTATAACCAAGTTGATTAGAAAGCTTTCAGTGTGACTATATATATATAGTCACTTATCATCCACTGTATAGAAAGAGCGAATACGTACAAGGTGGGAAGAGCATCAGAGATTTACTTTCTCACAGTTTTCTCAGTTAACCTCGCCATCTCAGAGTCGAATGAGACTTACCTGTCAGTTTTAAATCATTACGATTATTGATTTCTTACATCTTTTTATGATTTGAAAAGAAAATCTTGAATCTTTGAATCGATTCGTGCACTATCCATCACGCACCCTCGACATCTAACATAACACGACAACTTTGATGACTAAACAGATAAAGCATATATTCACTAAGAAGGGTAAATCAAGTTGATCATTCCTTCTGGGGTGAAGCAAGTAAATAACTGTAAGAGCTCTTGTGGTAACTCCATACACTATCGATATTACTTTACCATTTATGCCTTTTCTCTTTATATTTTTCTGGCCTTTATATTTGATGCCCGATTGATATCATTTCCATTAACCGCGGTCGAGGTTTGGAAAACTGATAAACCACCGTTTAAATATGGTATACCACAGTTTAGGCTCAAAAGTTTGATCTGACACTGCTTTGATTCAATCTAAGTTAAGGACATTTATATGCCACAACTAAGCTTAGGTTTTTGGTTGGAAACATTGATGTACTTCGGTTTCGGTCCGGTTAATTATTATGTTACAACTATCGTTCAGTTTAGGGTTGAAAAAATAGATAGAGGGAGATGTCCTCAAAGGAAACACTTCGAAATAGACGCTAAAGTGATTGTTGTTAAAAGTAGCTCCAACCATATCAGATATGTTACATTCAAAAGATAATACATGGTTCATGTATTAAACGATTTTATGTCACATTAACCCTCGCCGGGGGAGTATAGTTTATCTATGTAAACACCTTACAAACACTCATCCATGTGTAAAGTTGTACTTATCTTGAGTCAGTTAGTTGTGGGATATTGCTTGGGTACTATATCATATCAGTTTTGGCACAAGCAATCTTGTCATCTGTAAACTCGTTACTGAAAAATACTGTAAATGATTTATAGAGAAATATGACTGATGAGAATGTATCCACTCTCATAAATCTCATTTTTCTCTGGAAAACATTCATTTATGTCAATGAAAAACAATTTTCTCTCATCAAAATCTACACAGCATTTTGTTAGAGATAATATATCATTAAGATGTACTTGCCCTCCCGAGCTTCAGGAGTTTAACACATCTGAAAGAGTTCTTATATCTTGTATCTTATTTATAAATAGATTCGCAGTGTACCTTCTAGAAGTCAAGCTAGAGAAATCAAGCCGTGAGAAGTTTATACACTCGACTCTATGCGAGTTTTTTGTTGATAGGAGTTGAAAATGAGACCAAGATAGACGAGAGATAAGGAAAAAGCAAACTCTCTCCTTTTTTTGAATATCGTATATATTGGATATGGTACATATTTTTGTCCATATTTTTCTTATGCTTTGTAGCCGAATAATAATAATAATAACTCCAGTGACACTATCAATCCTTGTAGAAAGTCAATGCTAATAGAAGGACCAAAAGTAGGAGAACTGCGTAGTGTAGGGTAGAGTCCAGGTAGACCTCACTCACATCAGGTAGTGACAAACACAGCGGGGTAAAAGAAGCTGTTAGTCACACTTGCTTGTTTTGCATATGCATCCATACATCACGTTAGGAACTGCACATGTTATACGGTACACAGCTGATACATCTATAACATGTCTGTCATGTCATCATCAGTTTTGTCATCTCCCTCAGCTGTTATAATTATATTCTTCCATGCATAAGGTGCCATTGCGCGCAATACAGTATGCTCTTGTCCAGCTATCCATGTTTTACATCCATCTTCCTTGGATATGGTACATGTTTTCTGTTCATTAAAACCCACTGCCAAAGCAACAAATATTCATTAATCTTTTATCTTCTACAGATTTTTAACCTTATTATAGATATAGAATCAGATCAAGCTAAAACTAATGGCCAATGGAACTCCTCAACAAAACAAGGTATAACAAAACTCTAGTAATCATTTTCAGTTTAATTTTAAGACGGTAATAGAAATTTTTACATTTAGACCTTTCAAAATCGATACTATTAGAGTTTTTCTTTTCTCTTTTCCCAAATAAAAATGAAAAAAATAAAAAACAGCAGGTAGAGTTTTCCATGACATTACAATTCAATTGTAGATGAGTTGGTAAGAGAATATAGAGAACTGCAAAAACAGAAAAGCATTCAGGATTATTTTAGATGAAAATCAAATTTTGTGTGTATAAAAAACATGATAGAGTATAATAGTAAAGTATGATAAAATTATCTTAAGAACAACTGATTTTTAATATTTTCATATCTTCTTATGTGTATATATAATGATATTAATCTATATATTACTAAAAAATACAAATTTATTATTACTTCATCGATATATCATGATATGTGTATATATGCATATATATGAAAAGACTACCAAAATAAAAAAACTAACTATTTACAAATGAACCATATTGACAGATCAATTGTATATCAGTTATTAATAGTTATCAATATTGGAAATGTGGGTTTTATCAAATCTAACTGTACAAGAAAAAGAACAGTCAGAAGTTTTGGTTTGATGTTAATGTTCATCTGCTCATGCGGATGGTTTCTCCCATCATATCAAGGGATAAAAAAAGATTTGGATTACTGCAAGCTGTCATTAGTAGCAACTTGACGAGGATGAGGGAGAAGGATGTTTTCCTCATGCTTGCTCTTATCAGCAACAAGAAAGACCAGACTGGACACCATCATTATACAAGAGAAGTCATATCCATCGTGTAAGTTGGAACTAGCTATAACGTATAGTACAACCACTAGCCTATTTAGCTGCTACACTTTTACCCTTACTGAAAGATACTTCTAACTAATTCTGTTAGCAGAGCTCTTGGGAAAGGTTTTAGAGTATCTTAACGAGAGTTCTCAAAGGCATGGTTGTCGAGAACCTAGAAAATCTAGTATTCATTCACACCTACAAATTTCAAGAGGACCTTTTCCAAGTTGCAAAGTTTCGGATATTTCTTTCATTCTAACTTCTTTCATCTTTATTTGTATTTTCCCACCTCGCTAGATTTCCAAAAATTCCCTTTGTCCTAGCCATTTCTCGAGAGACTTATAACTCATCAAGAAAAATATAACTCCTTCAATATTCCTGCTTTTTGCTTCTGCAGTACCTCATCTGCTTTGCATTATTCATACCTAAGACTTGTTTTGTTCGGCGAATTCTCCACATTGCTAAAACTTAATAAACAGGAATTTATTTTATATCTCACTTGAAAAAAAGTAAAATGTTTTGAGAAGAAAATAAAAATAAATAATACACACAAATAGCATACAAATAACCGGTACTCTTTTATCAGTATTATTGAACTATTATGAGACCTTTTTCTGTTACTAATTAACAAGCGAATACATATCCACAAAGTATTACAATGCTTCAAATCTCGAAACTCGTTTTACTTATCCACAACGGTGGTTACTAGGCTTCAATGGACACAAATCAGTTTTTGGTATGTATTTTCATAATTTATGTCGACTTGGATAGAAGATACAAGTT
Organism: Asterella californica; assembly: GCA_036924285.1. Lineage (NCBI taxonomy): Eukaryota > Viridiplantae > Streptophyta > Marchantiopsida > Marchantiales > Aytoniaceae > Asterella > Asterella californica. Next base: position 45,798,724 of record JAYKYS010000001.1, read on the forward strand.
GTTTTTCTTGTATCTTGTATAGAATATAAATATTTTAATATCTCTGGGACACAGTCCATCTCTAAAATTGATATGCTTTGTATGAAACCCAATATCAAATGCAACTTCCATGTTCATGGGAATGTGGACGGAATATAATTTACACAAGCTCGAGTGCTGCACTTCACCTAGCCTGTTGAGTAAATTGTCCAACTTTTCTATTCAACTATGCAACCACTATTCTGGTTATGCCAAGTGCATAACCAGCTCTCGCGTATACCAAGAACAAGGTGCTAACATTGCAATACCGTTACGAAAGTTATGTATTTTCGGAGACCCATAATAAATTACATGTTATATTAGAAGTGAAAGACTAACAACTATAACAAACGACAATATATTTTCACTTTGTTTTCAACAGTTGTTGTCTTATTCTGAATTCTGCAAAATAGACGATTAGTTATGCAAATACGTAGCACAATTGTGAATTGAAATCAATTGTTGATATACAACAACAAGTTTCCTTCTACTGAAAGTCTTTCAGTACTGATACACATGTCTGTATGATAGACAAATGTTTTCAGAGTTAGTAACTGACATGAAATATGAGATCCATATTCCCAAACGATGCAATTAACACAAAGATGTTATATATACATATTTGTTGCGGTAGTTCCCAAATTAGAATCTGGATGTCAAATAACTATCTCAGGTTATGAAATTATTTACAATAGGCTTAGGAGCCACCCTCTAGGTCAAATGTTTACTTAATATGTAGGAACGAACTGCTTGTACCCTGAAATCAGGAACTATTGTAGGCATATGAGAGCACTCTAGCTGTCGTGCTTTAGACCTGCGTTCATTATGAGTACTTGTGTGTTCACCTACTACTACCCATGGTCTAAAGCAGTATATATAAACCAATATTCGTCCAATATATATATATGTTATATACCTTGAAGTCCTTGTATGCAGAAAATCAAATAAGCAGTAGCGTTCTAGTGTTTGAGCGGTTATCATACACCAAAATATCCCTAACAGAAAGACACCCCACCAAATCTAGTCTGAACACAAGGAACAAGCTTTTCCCAATCCTTGCAAAGTTTGTTGTTAAAAGTTTCATTAAGTTCTTTACTTTCTACTTATTTTATTTTATTTCGCGAAGTGACGGTACACCAGAACTTTATTCAGTTATTTTTGTTGTGTGTTGTCTGCCCCCAATGGGATTCCCAACTAAGCATTTTTAGTTCATGATGTAGAAGATGACGTACTGCAACCGCCTAAGATAGTGTTGACCTGAACTTTAGGTCATGCTTCTATACATAGGCACCAACCAGGTTGTGAATTTAGGGAAAGACGATATATGACAAATCGATAGCCGAGAAAAAAGTGCATGGCGAGAATGTCCTCCCGGATCCTGACCTGACTTATGTGACGTCGCTCGTCTTGCATGGTTTTGGTTCCTGGAGCCAATGGGAAAATACAAAGGATGGTATCTTCTAGCCTCCTAGATGGTATTCATAGTGTGGGATGATGAGATGGCATTACAGACCATTGAAAGAAAGACCACTCTGCTACTACAGACCAAGCACCCCAGTCACAGTGGAAGCGGAGAAGCGAACCGGGGAAAGCGACTCCTACTACAGTCACAGTAGCGGTCGCTTGTAGTAGAGACGTTTGGGTATCATCTCGAAGTGTCTTGTTCCCTCATCCTTAGCCTTTGGAATTTGGAATCCAAACCTTCTCTTGATGTGAATGCATATGCTATTGTGCTTTGATGTTTTTCTTCTCGTTCACCTACTTGTATGAAGTGATGTAGAGAGACTCGAGGGAAAGTAGATTTTAATCTCTTTGGTTGTTTGCTGCAATAGACATCTGAGGTTTATTTACACTTTCTGTTAGTAAGAAATCTGTCAGGAGTTGAGGCTCATCTTCATGTGATGTTTCATAAGTTTTAGATTTTCTAGTATCTTGACTACTGTAGTAGAAATCCATATGTTAATCATCTCGTGAAAAGCACTAGCATGTCTGTCTATATTATCATACATCACACGTCCCATGGTTGAGATGAAAGGTATGCATATTCATCTGTCTTTAAGATAGAGAGATAAAATATAGAGAGAATATAATTTATAATTATATTATGCTTTACATAGAGTTTATAGTCAATTAAATCACAATTAAACCATGTGCATGAGTATTAAATGAAAAAGGAATATTTCTTTTATTTCTTTGTACTTAGGTGATGAGAAGATTCTTTTCTTTCGAGAAATCGCAGGAATTTCAGCTCTATAGATCTTAGTCATTACTAAATAGACTTGTATGATGTAATGCAAAAACTCTAGAGTTGGTGGAAGGTTTTGCATTCAGTACTTATTTATCAGTTTTGATTATTGAATGAGAATTGTGGTAAAATGTATTTTTGGATTAACGTTCATTTTTTCTGTGCCTTAATTGAACCATTTACGATTTAATTGTAAAATTGATGACTTTGGATAGCTAATAGCCTTTGTATTCATACACGTGCTTAAAAAAAGATTTATTCATGAGAAAATATTCTATACTCGAGTTGGATCCATCCTTGTAATCTTTTCGTGAGTGAATGATAGGCAAAAGACATCATATGCTCCAACCAACATTGCATTGCTTTCTGATATTAAGATTATGTCGTGCTCACGAATGGATGGAGAAGATCTAAGAGTAATATACTCACAAGTTGACAATCGAGCTCGTATTGACGTTAAATCATATATATTTTCAAATCTAGTAGTGATAGACTTTTGGGACCATAGCAATGTGAAGAAAGTTTTGACGAATTTTGAATCCATGGTCTAGTAGACAATTGTATATTGTACTTGTAAACTCCGCCGATCATAAATTTATGTTCTAAAATTTACACTTTGTATCTTGAGATAAACATGAACATAAGTGAAATTCAAGACTCGTAATGTAGTCTATTCTCCCTAGACTGATCATAACACTGATCCATGTTGAAGGTCAGCCATGCTTGTTGCTGGTTGTACAAGTATACCGTAATTCTTGCTCCATGGAGCATATACATTACTTCCTAAACTTTATGAGATAATGTTATCATATAGGATAGTTGCATACAACACAGCAATAAACTAAATACAAAAGACATTTATATTCAATGTGTGAGACAATATCTTATATGAGAAGACAAAAATGATATTCTGTGTCTTTATCTAAAACAATCAACAAGGCTCTCGATGACATCAACAACTCTTTACACTGATCAGTTATGAGCAACCACTAGATGCTTGAGGACCAAGCAATATACTCAACTTGTCATGAACTTGTTGTGATCCGAATCACTACTTATATGAAACCGATGAGTCTTGATTGTACGAGAACTTAACCATTGTAAATTAATTTATCAACCATTCTATGTGATGACATGAGCCACACAAACCCCGTCATTATGTTAAGGAGTTTGATTGCATGTGTCTAGAAAGTGACACTTCTATTCTTTTCAGCCTTGCAATATACATTCTCAATGATGGATGAAGAAGCTATTTTTGTATCAAAGAAGCACAAGCAAGTTTTACATTTTCTTTTGCATCCGAAGTCAATTCTGAACGTATAACAAGTTTATAGAGATATGACATTTATGCAAGCTAGGTAACTCTCGGAGAACAGAGACTTCATTGATGATAAAATATATCTCAAACATTTATCAGTACAAGTTAACATTATAAATAAGTATGCAACCAAGATAATTCATTAAGGTAGATTCCATGTCATACTTGTCATTACTGCACTTTAACTAAAATAGACATATTTGATGTGAGATGAAACATAATTACTAGATGCAAAGTAGTAGATAATGTAATGTCTGCAAGTGAGGAGCAACCAACACTAATTAATTAATAAGCTTTTAGAAGTGAAAATTATCAGCTTATATTTTCAACACATCAATAAATTCTATAAACTGAAATCTGAACATCTACATTATGATAAACTCATTATGACTTGTTCAATGAAACCATTTGATAACTTATGCTTTGGAAGTCGTAGTGGATGTCGAGTGATACATCAATCACTTTAGTCTCTCTAAGGAATTGGAGGGTTGGCACATATTATGAAAAGTGATAAATGAATCACTTCTTTGCATCTTTCCAGAAGAAGCAATGAGGATGTCGAAACTGAAAAAGCTCATGGATATGGTGGATAATCTTGGTGAGCACAATCTGAATTCTCTGATGCACAAAGTGGATTTGACTCGACTTTAGTGTTTGTGTATTATCGGTTGGCATGGTGGAGTGAGAACATATCGTTATTACTCGAAGAACTCAAGTCGTGTGGTCTGATTGAGAGCTTTGATGTCTCGGATTTGTGCCGGTGGTATCTTCGGAATGTGAGATTGTTGGTACCTTTGATTTGCGGGTGTGTGCATGCGCGGAGTAGTTCTTTTTGATCGTGTGGCTGATTGATGTGCGGATTAGTAGTGTATGGATATATTTTTGATCGAATTTGTGATGAGGTAGTGTAGAAGCACTGCTCAAATTTCTTGTGATAAGTTTTTAGGATCAATTTGAGGTCGGTAGATGTGCGTCAGCGGACGTCGGGTAGGCGTTGATCAGCAATTTCTAGTGATAAAGAGTGCAGTAGATGCACGCTGAGAAGACGATTCTAACGCACCAAAAATCATCCGATTTGGTGAAAGAGTTACAAGGAAAAGAAGGTCGAGAGTGTTTAAAAATCATATGTAAACCTGATTGCGTGTGTACATTTGGCAGATTTCGACCTTGTGGAGTGATCCGAAGTTGATGTTTTGGAGTGTGTTTCTTTCCTATGCGCGTTTGGTTCATGTTTCTACTCTACTTCAAGCGGAGCAGAGCGGAGAGTGAACGATTGTTGCGGTCTACTCTACTCCAAGCAAAGTGGAGCGGAGAGTGAACGAGAGTGTTGCGGATGTGGATGTGAAGTGCGTTTAGACACTTCAAGGAACATAGGTGCATGAGTGTGGAGGCGTGAGAGGGGAGTGCGAGAGTGTAGAGGCGAGCCGTGTCAGCAAGCCAGCTTGCTGACGTGCGTAAGCTAAGCATGTTTTTGTGCTTAACTATTAGCTCTTAGCTTTAGCTTTACCACTAGACCAATAGCTCTTTGAGACTTGTTTAAAGTAGTAGGAGACCTTTTCACACATTCTTAGAGGAGTGGTAGGACGACCATATAGTACTAAGAGGAAGTTGTCGTTGTGGTAGCGTTTGCATATACCGTAGAGACATGTATGGAGGCAGTTGGTGACAGTTGACTTGGGTGAGCTAGTACAGCTACCACGTAGAGACTTTAGGAGCTACTAGAGGTTCGGACATCTAGTTAGTGACCTTATGTGCAGTTTATAATAGTTGGTGATCATATATTGTGCATATGATCACCGAAGAGGAGGCGTCAATCCGGGTGAGGTTAGGTTTATCTTTTGTGCATGTTTGAATGTGGAGGGTTATCGTTTGGACTTCTTGTGGTTGGAACTCCTCCATATTCTGCTTCTTATTTGTGCATCGTGTTTGCTTTTGTTGGTGATTGATTTTCGGAGTGAGTTTCACTCTAGTGTGTTGTCGGTAGTGAGACTGGAGTTGCGGACTAGTAAGACTACATTTGTTTATCTCACGATGAGGTTGGACTTATGACCAATAGAGAGATTGCATGTGGTGATGACATGTACAAGTTGTTCTTATCTTGACCGTCTTAGTAGGGGATAAGCGAGCTCAGTAAGAGCAGGATTAGGCAGGTTGGCGTCACTTGTGGCGACGAGGTTCCGACGCTCTGGTAGAGCTTAGTATTCGCGATTGACACGGAGGTTGTCATCACGGAGGTCCACGGTGGTTTCGTTAGAAATTCACCTGAAATAAGTAGTGGTTCACACGAAGTGGTGTGAGCTACCAACCATTAGCACGGGTCTCATCGACGGAAGACATCATTCAGACGAGAACGTGGTTGGAGATACACATAGTGTTGTCATATTGTCGTTGTGAGACATGGACGAGATCTATGGAGTCACGAAAGGACCTCAATGATACTTAGGTATGGTGGATATCATTGAGTTGGATGACTTCATCCAAGAGTTCGACAATTGTTGCGATCTACAGTAGATGAGGAACCCAGAGTTGTTCCCACCCTACATGACATGGAAGGGTTTGTTCCAACTTTTAAAGAGACCGCATATGAACGATTACCATGAGTTTAGGCGAGACTACAGCGTCGAGACTGAGTTGTGGAGACAACATTGTTGTCTCAACTATGTTTCTGTCACTACATCCGCAGTTTTGGGAGGCATATTTTGCGCACCTACTGCCTTGTTCAGCCAGCGGAAGCTCTTGCTCATTAGGTCACGAAACTCACAACGCTAACCTGCAGACCACAATCACAAGTTAACATCCATGCACCATTTATCTTGATCTTGTTTGGTCCGGACCGGAGCTAGACCGTCTCCATAACTGTCAAGCTCGAGGCAATTAAGGTATCGTTGGAAAGCTCTAAGCGAGAACTTTATAGTGATATATAGACTCCTCCAACTGACTTTCGAGTTGAGAATTACGATCGATCCTGTGATCAGATTGTGGTATAATTTTCAGAGATCAAAGAAGAGGACGGGGTCACCGATCCCTTGAAGTATATATGAGGGGGCTCGACGTCTAGATGAGCCAAAATGAGTCACCCAACCCTAGGATTTGAGGACGGACTCTGAGGATATGAGGTGATGGCTGGATCAGCACCAAGGCGTGTTCTAGTCCAGACGTGGACATCTGGACTCATGAACAACCCAAGGACTGGGACAAGATTAGAGAACGAGACGACGGGTTAGACCATCATTCGAGAGCCTAGATCCAGGCAGACATCACGGACGGTTTGACCACTAGGTGTGTTGGAAGTACCGTTTAGGACCATGGACTTTATGGAAAGTCCATCCCAAGTCATGTTGTGACTTGCTCATGTTTTGAGACCGACCTAGCCGGGTCTAGGTCAAGGTTTAGAGAGTCTTGAGCTTGAGATTTAGGGAGACGAGCCGGCTCCAATCCGGACCAAACGGGATTAAGATAAGTGGTGCATGGATGTTAACTTGTGATTGTGATTTGCATGTTAGCGTTGTGAGTTTCGTGATCTACTGAGCAAGAGCTTCCTTTGACGCAACAAGGTGATAGGTGCACGAAACTTGTGTATGTGTATGACATCGTCCGTGTCTTATATGTATGTGTGATGTATCTATGACAGCTATATATGTTGTGTAACAATGTGTATGCGCATGACAACTGTCACGTCAGTTTAGCACCTCGGCTAGGGTGACCGAGTGCGTAGTGGTTAGTCCATGTAGGGCCGTTAGTGCCGTTAGAGTGGGTTTTTGGGCTAGCCCTACTAGGAATATACTTCACATGGAGGGCTTGGAGGCTTAAGTTCTTCGAGTTGAGCCTTCAAGCTCATGGCTATTATAGATAATCTTCGTGAGTGCAATCTAGATTCTCTTATGCACATAGTGGATTTGGCTCGACTTTAGTTGTTTTGTAGTGCCGGTTAACATGATAGAGTTAGAACATATTGATATTATTGTGATACACTTGTGTATATGTATGACATCGTCCATATGTTATGTGTATATGTGATGTATATTTGACAGCGATGTATGTTGTGTATCAATGTGTATGTGCACGGCAGATATCGATGTGTATGTGCACGACAAATGTCAAACTTCATAGTTTTTTAAACCATGGAGTTTGATGAAAAAACAAAAATGATGTATGATATGATCTCACAAGGTTGTCAAGTTTTTTAATGGACTTTATGATCAGATCGAGTTAGATCATGTCATTTTTGACTTTAGAAGAAAGGGTTGATTGTGAGTTGTTAATGATCACGTTCAATGTTTTTTGTTGCGTTGGAAAGCTCTTGTCAAGAAATTTCTTCCTATCTTGTTACATTTTCATTCGGGTCACACAGAGGAAACCTATGATGAACAGCTAACAGACGTTGGGAGATTCTACAACTTATGAGATTTGGTTTTTTAACCTTGTAGCACGGAGTCCGTTTGAGACGATTTTTATGTTGTTAGAAAGATCTTGTTGAGACTTTCACTTAGACTTCTCATATTGAATTTAGACAATTTGGGAGAAAATCAATGTTGATGTATTTGCATGCATTAGCAAATTTATGCAGCACTCTTTTATTAGGTTCATGTGGTCGTAAACATTTTGCAGGAGTATTTGTTTCAAAGATAAAATTGTACTGCAAGAAAGGTATTGCGGCTTTGTAACTATGTTGTTGGAATCGAGTTTTGAGGGCAAAAAGAAGAGAGCTGTCGATGATATATTGATGACCAATGATAGATTTAGGATTTCACCTTTATGTGCTCGAAATTTTGGACAAAGTATAAATTTTGATAGGAAGTTCAATTTTGTGACATATTATGATATCATTCAAAGTTTTTCTTGATGATCCTCCACCAGCTGGAAAGAATTAGAGTTACAAGGGTTTAGGATGACCTGAACTCCGGACCATGAACATGAACTCCGAAAGTCTGTTTGTAAGTTCTACATACATTAGAACAAACAAGATAGATTAATAAATCAATATGTGGTGTGGTTTTATGTATAGTTTTATTTAGCTTCAAATTAGCATTTATTCCACAATTAGATACCATGTATGTACTTGGAGACACTATTCACATAATGTACGATTCTAGAGGTGGTGAACTTAACGTGAATGTTCGAGATGGAGAAATCTTCTAAAGAGAATAAACCTTGGGTCCGAACTTCTCATACTTTATAATCTTTACTTGAGATCATACATAAATTTTAGATCTTATAATAAATATTTGAATTCTCTTATCATTTCAAACCTTAATTATTTTAGTTATTATGTTTGAAACATCTCATTGCTATTAAAATCACAAGATATTTTAAATATATATATTTTTCATATATTATAAAATGTTTGAAAGTTTATTTCCAATACTTTTATCCTAATATTTGTCAAAGATTCATGACAACATCCATCTAAAATATGTGATTTATTATAGTTATTTAGATATAGATACAAAGATCTATGTTTCTGAAAAAAACGCCACTTTAAATAAATTCAAATTATATACTTTTATGTTATTAAATTTAAACTAAAATTTATATTCAAATCTATTAAAAATAACATTCAGACATCCTCATGTAGTTAATAGATTACATTCACTCGCGGTGCAGGGGAAGAAAGCGAAAGTAATCATGAGCAGAGGCAAAGATGGACCAAGCATTTCAAGGTTACTGTAGTTGGATCTTACTATTACATCAATGTCTCGAACGTTGACGTAGAAGGATATTTGTTTCCTGAAACTTTGAGTGTTGAGAGACATGAGACTGAGAATTGATTAATTTGCTAGCGAGAGTTGAATGTGGATGTAACATGATTTGAGAGTGAAGATTTTATGAAAAAACATTGAGATTCGTGTTTAATACTTTTGCTGTTCTTGAAAATTATATCATAGTAATAAGGTTCCACTCTTTCCAATAAGACTCTCACTTGACAACAGAAAGCAACTACAACTCTAGTATTTGCCAATATAGCAGATCGACTGAATGGAGGAAATTCATAAGGTGTATAGATAACCTTTACGTGTAATAAAAACAAAACAATGAAACTTGTCGTCATATTATTCTGCATACAAGATGTGTATGGGATATGTAAGGTAACTAGTTGTGGAAAGTTTGGAAGATTAAAGAAGACTCTAAGATTACCTGAGATGTATTGACACCTCAAGTAATCTTTTTGTTTAGTGTTTCTGATCTTTTTAATGTGTGAAATTTTTGAAAGATAAGAAATACAAACAATAAAGCACAGGCATAAATACATCTGACTCATATACAATTTTACTTTCTGTATATAATTTACATTTTGACTTTAGAAATCTATGATTTTCAGCCAAATGTTATAATCTCAAATCTAAAACTTTGTTTAGCGCTAAAAAAACTTCCCAAAGGTATTCAATATGTTTGAATCGGATCTCTACAAAATGTTATGTTACCTCAATATTTACAACCTTCTCCCTTAGAAATTATTCTCCCTGTTTCTAGAAAATACAAATATGAGATGTCCAATGGAAAATCATAAAATTTGATTTGGACGATACCTTATGTGATTGCAACGGATCTCTATACTTAACACTTAACGTTGTGAACATCCAAAAACATTATAGATAATTCTCATTTTATGAAGATTTACGTGAATTCTAGCTCATACTTGCCAAGTTCAACTAAAGTATCACTCAACTTCAAAGTGATATAGCTCTCTCCCTGTTTAAGATACAGTGTATTAAAGCGCATAGTCAGGGGAAAATACTACTCGATAGGGTTTGTAAATTGTGACTTGTGTCCGAGTTCTCTAAATTAACTTTGGTAAATAAGATAATTTAATAGTTTAAATTATCTTTACTAAATTTAAACTATTAAATTTAAATAACTAAATTTAGTATACATTTGGTAACTTGATTATACATGCTCAGTTCAGTTATACAAAACCCATACGTGACTCACGTGAACACAATTTTTCTCTGGTATAAAGATATGTAACTTCTAGGAGTAAATATTATATTAATTCATAAACTCTAATTTATAACTTAACCTTTTCAAGAAAAAAATTAATACATAAATTAAAGCTCTTTGCATATTCCCTCCTCCTAACTTGGAAGCGGTGAATATACAAAAAAGTGGAAAAAAACACATGCTCCTAATTCAATAGGTACTACTCTATGGTTATATTATAAAGGCATATGGTTTATCCAAGGACATGTGGAAGAAAGTAGAAAGGATCCAGAAGCAATTTCACTTCTAGTAACTTAAGTGAAAGTATAAACTCTTTATGAAATGATGCTTGCTAAAACAAGTTTGTTGTCATGAGAAGCTGCAGCGTTGTGTGTCTCTATCAACTATATCAACAAGATCAAACGCATGACATGAAGACTTCCATAGTGGGTTCTTCAACAACCTTACAAAGCTGAATGATACATATTTACTATATACCGGATGGAGAAATGGAGAAAGCGGATAACTCTTGGCATATCTCATTTGTCGTCACTAGAGCTTAAATGACGAATAAAGTCTTAGAGAAGCTATGGACAAAAAGCTTGAAAAAGACCTATATCGCTCCTGGATCAGTCCCATGGTTATGTAGGATGAACCGCAATATCTACAAGTTGATATTAAAGAAAACGTTAAATAATCACACAAGCTGTATTTAGTTCCCATCAGTTGGAAGGTTTCTCTGTTGCCTGTCCACTCAAGTTGAAGCGAAATGCATGACTTTCTCCGTGGTCATATCTTCACTCATATCATGGTTAAGTTTAGTATTTACTCCAGTTCCAATCCTAGTTCCCTGCAAAACTTGGCAGTTTCTTGCTTCGAGGTTCTTGTAATGTTTGCATATCACGTGCGTGTTCTGGACTCAACAAAATACTATTTTTATTTTTAAAAAGGTGGAATATACCTCTTGTATTAACATATAATAATATCATTATAAAAGAGAATAAGGGTCATTCAAGATTTAATTATCTTATTTAGAACAAATTTACTTACTCTAGAGAATATACCCTTTTGCATAATATTTTATTCTCAATTGCCGTTTTATCATTTAACAGTGGTAGACCTCATGCATTACCCTAACTCTTACTACTAGTTTTGATTGTTCCAAATTTCTTTTATGAGGATAATTAAAAATATTTGAAGCATGATAAGTATTTAAAGTTCAAGAATAGCAAGTTAAAACCACAATACTCAAATGAATGGCATTTTCAGTTTCATTCCCAAGTCATTATCCTCCTTTAACGTAATATGAATCAATATAGAGATATTACGTAAACAACCCGATGGATGTTACTGTAACTATAATCAGAGTATTCTCCACTATTGAACTTGATAACATATTTTTTTCCTTTTTCTAACCTTTTAGATGATTATCTTCAAGAATAACCTTTTTTCTTTAAAGATAATTCTATATTCAAATTTTGTCAAATTGAATTTAGAAAGAACTATTTTACTCTCATATAATTACAATGAAACCACTTAGTGAAACTCCCGATGTCACCTGCTTGAGCGGTGGAAAGTACAAATCTGATACTCTTGACTTTACAAGAGAAGGTTAGATTGAAATTGATTTCTTGGTCTTTGTATTCCTGCCCACCTTTTGGACCTCAGGGTCATCTCTTGTGTGAATACCAAGTTTCACTTCAGCAAGAATAATGCAATTCTGCAAACTACGACATGGTGAAATAAAACATGTCACACTACCGTAGTCATGGGTCCATGTGCTGATGATATTCGAACACTAGAGCTGTGGCAGCAGACACATGAAGAGAGTGATGAGTGAGCCAAGCCACGTGCTCGTGCGTGGCCTTTGGACTCTTTGCGTCAACTACTCTAATCCGGATCCCGGAGACGAGAGGTAAACTAAGTTCGTAGTTTCTCAGCTGCATGAGAAACTACGAACTACTCAATGTCGTCCTTAAAGAGCATGCTCATATCATGTGCGCAACCGCCATCCATCTTAATTTGGCCGTCCTGCTGTGAAACTGCCTCAACGACCTTCTATCGCCGACTTTGTTTGGGTGCGTTCGCGTTCCCTTCTACAGAAACATAATCGCCGTTGGTACAAGACCAGACCGTTTAGTTCGTAAGAAAAGACATCCTAAGTAGCGGTCACTTCATTTTGTGGTTCACTTACTGTAGAAGGAAGAGATTTACTTGATCGCATTCCTAATACACTCTTTGGTCTTTTCTAATTAACCCTAGAGTTACGAGTTCCAATGATAAATCATAAGAGTAGGGCGTGAACAAGCGTTTCTAGAATAATAATACGATCCTTTTGCAACTTATAGAAAAATAATAATGTTAAATTTAAGTTATTTTTTAACCCTTCCGGTAAGAAGAGTTAGAAAACAGATTAATCCTGCTGAGGTCAGTATATATATATGCTACTGAAACGCGAACGCTAAAGTGTGTGATATGGAGTGGGAAGTTTGGCATTTTTGTCTCGAGAGCTTGATGAAGTACCGCATTCCATACGGTACTTCATTCAAGCGCTCTCTCGGTCTGCGGCGGTCTGCCAGGCGAAAACGCTTCAGTTCCGTCTTTTTCTCCCATTTCCGTCAATATACAGAGATAATTCGTAACTCCAACCTTTCCTATCGATTTCCCCTACAGGAATGTCTTCTGACAAAATAATAGTGGTAGTTATATAATGGTGGGTTCCCATGAGCGGATTCTCGCTTGCCGAAGACAGCTAAGAAGTCTGCTGGTTTATGTACGAAGAACGATGAATGATGACACAGATGGAACGTGACCGAACGTCATACGGTCTTACTTGTACGACGCTGAATGTACATTCGAGTACATGTACTGTATCAGTACAACAGAGGGTGATCAGTGACCAGTCACTCAAGAGTCAAGGCTTATAAGACTTACTTATACTTCAAATGTTTATAACTTATGTATCAGGGATTTAAATGCTGGAGAACCGCGTCAATGCTTGACGTTACAGTCCATACCAACAGTATAGAAAACTCTTGGGTTTCACTCGTGTAAGCTCAGCAACTTCTTTAGCATTGTTAGCAAGCACTTCTGTACGAAACGGTAGAAGGTGGCTTCCAGTTTTCTGTCAAGTGTATGAAATAAAACAGCGCGGAGAAGTAATGAATGAACCACAAGTACATACTGGGGATTCACAATCCAATTATAGAAAAAGATATATTCATACTGAACAGTTTAGATATGAAAAAACCTCAGAAGTCTCTTATTTACTTATGATTCATCTTTTATCCTCAAGTTTACCTAGTTTGGGGTTACATAACACCCAAACCTCAGTACGTCCCTGGTGAACGTTTAAACCCCGAGCAATTAATATTATAATTAACAGTTATCATGAATTACGATTTTATAAAATAATTTATCTAAATTTTATGTTTAACACTTATATCTTTTTAATATGACAAAGCAAAATAGCTTTCTCATTTTTCGTGTAATCGGAGTCTTTCCAGTCTTTTTTTTTCCACTGAGAGACCTTGGGGTGATTGATTTGGAGAATTGGTTAGATTGAGTGAGGAAGATGGATCATGGTGCTGCCATCTAGGGTGTTGCGATTGCTCAAGGTATTCCTGCTCAAGGGACTCTTGGCCACACAGCTCAAATTCTTCAAGTGTTGCTTGCTCTGATTCAACAGCAACCTGCAATTGGAGGAGCTGAGCAGAAATCAACAAATACGCTATAAGCATTTGTTGGTCGACGCAGACAAATTGATGACAGAGACGTTACTAAATACTTGCAAGAGTATGCGGGTGAAATGGAACATGTGAGAGCACCTGAAGTTGGGATAATTTTGAGTTTTGCGTTGACTGGTGTTCCTTAACTGAGAGAGAAAGTGAGGAACTTACAGAGGAGACATCTAAGGAGATGGTCTCCGTTTGAACATGCACTGAGGGAGGAGTTTCTAGAAGAAGATTCCGACAGAGTCACTAAGAGGACATTCCTTGATTGGAACAGCCTAGGCGTACCATGGGATTGAATGAGTTGATTCGTGAGTTTAAAAAAAATAGTACTCGCATCTTTCTGGTCTGGAAAGATTGATGTTGGATGCTAGGAAGATAGAGATGTTCTTGAGGACCATGGATGAATTTATAACGGATAGACTTTGTTCCATGTTAGCTGATCGTGGAGTAGAGGAGGGAGTTACATATGATTGGAGAAGAGTGGAAGAATCAGTATCTACTCTTGCTAGACAACATCGTGGTAGGATGGCAGTAGCTAGACAACTAGAAACCTTGCTAAAAACGAGAGTGGTTCCTCAAGTCCTAGTAGTTCTTCCCATAGTTCCCCAAGCACTTGTAGTGGTTCCTCATACACTTGTATTGCATGTCCTAACACAAGGAGGTCCTAGACAACAGCGAACAATTGAGAATCGAAATAAACATAACCTTATTGAAGAGCTCACTCAATAGTTGAGAGATTTAAGAGTTGAGATGATAGATCTGAAAAGAGATCATTGACCAACAGCACCAGGTGCTCGACTTGTAAGAGGAACTTTTATCAAGAGGTGTATTTGGTGCGACATTCTATATCATCTCAGAGGGGATTGCCAAGTCTCACCGGTTGTCTTGCGAGAGGACGTGGTCAATTATCAGAACAACAGATTGCATCTAACCGCCACTGGACAATCTCTGGACACGCATTTTGGAAGAGGAGGAATGAGGAGTTTGCTCCCCGCACTTACTCGTATGAGCACTATAGCAATGACTACAGACTCTGCAGAAGCTGATGTATATAGTGGAAGAGTTGAAGTGCACTTTAATCCAACTATGGTTGAGCAAGCTTCTGAAGTTTCAGTTGAAAAGATGAGGAGAAGTACAGAAAGCATTATGAGAGCTACTGGATGGAGAGACCTTAGAGATACAACTTTTGTTCGAGCATTTTTTGAAGCTAGCAGCGAACAAGATGCAATTGTAGAATACAAGAGACGACTGGATGCTTATGACCTAGATGTAAGAGCATCTGATGACAATGGTCGTCGAAGAGTTACAAGGAGGAGAGCAGCAGAGCCATCTATACCAACTGGTAGAGTTCTTATTGCATAAGATATACATTCTATCTCCACAGTTCCACTAGATCCTATCGAAGGTGTACATGAGTTTGTACAATAGGTTATCATTTCATTTCTATATTATATTCATATAAAAAGTTGTGCAATTGAGAATAAGGATGAGGCAGTGCTCGCGAATGGATGTAGGAGGTTTCTTGCATATCAAATTAGAGATGTAGGACGTATTTTGACTCGTCTTGAGGAGGTACATCTCATCCTGCCAAGAGCTAAGTCCAAGTTTGGTGTGCTTAAGATTTTAGTGGTTGGTCATTTGTGTGGTGCTTTTGGAAGGCGATCAAATTTGGAGAAGGTTGACGTTATAGCTAGGATGGTAGACTGTAAGAATATCACAGAGGTTCGATGCTTTCAAGGAGCTTGTGTATTTTACCGCTTATCCATTCCTCATTATGTCCATGTTGCGGAGCCTTAGTATGCATTATTGAGGAAGCATAAGAGGTTTGTATGGACTTCAGTCCATCAAGAAGCTATGAATAGTTGAAGGAGACTCTGAAATCTCCACCTATGTTGAAAAGAGTAGACTATGGGTGTGGAAGGTCTGTCATTATTATAGTGGATACTAGCTCAAAGATGATTGGCTGGACGATAGATCAAGATGATGCGAATGGTGTACGGTCTATCTCTAGGTTTGGGACTAGAATCTTGATGGGTCGGCAATGAGATTATCCTCAAGTGAAGCATGAGTTGAGTTGTAACGTGTGATCACCGCGATGAAGACAAATCGTGAGTTTCGGATTATTGCATGTAGTTTTAGAGACAAACTGTCTATCTCTGCTTGACATGATATCCAACTATAACACATCAAACATAGCGATGTTGCATTGGATTGCCTACATGAGGAGCTTGTTTAATCAATAGTTGAAGCATATAAAAGATAATGAGAATGTGATAGCAGATATGTTGTCAAGGGCTCGTTATATAGATGAGGGTGATATGTTTTCAGAAGTTGAGGAAGAAGAAAGAAAGGATGTTCGGTGTCAAGTTGGTCGACGGATTACAGACTCGGAGCCGCTGTTATTTAATGAAGAGCTTTACACATGTAGACTTAATGACACATGATATTATCTGAGTTCACTGGAGAAACAAGAGGGATGGAGCGAAGTAAAGTTTAGAGAGATAAAGAAACAAACATACAACTATCTTCTACGCGATGGATACTTTTGGAGACGGTCACATAAGAGAGATGGGATGTTCCTACGAGTAGTGGACGATTTGCAGACTAAGCAGCAACTAATGAAGGAGTTTCATGACACCTTGTGGTTTAGACATCGAGAGATTTGAGCTACTTATGTGAAGTCAAAAGAAATATACTAGTGAAAAGATCTGTATCGAGATGTGGTGAACTATGTCATTTCGTGTATGCATTGTCAATTTTACTCGAAGATGTGATATAGAGATGGTCGTGTGTCAACTTATCTGCATTGCATTCACTTCCAATGAGTTCTTGACTTGGTGATAATGCCTCCGGGGTTATGTGATATTTCATTTTGGTCCATGAGGACATCTCCAACTTTATAGAAGGTTTATACTTGAAGACATTGTTTGTAGATATGGATCTATAGAGAGACTACGGGTAGACAAAGAGGAATTGCATGGTGCAGAAGCGAAGGAGTTTTTTGCTCGATATGGTGTGAAGCTCAAGCTTACTACTGCGATGAACCATAGAGAATCGGCAAGAGCGAATTGTGGACATCCATCAATTGTTCAAGCTTTGGTGAAGTCATGTAACGGTAGACATAGAGAGTGACCTAGGTTACTCCCATTTGCTTTATGGGATGACAAGACGACTCATTGTACTACGACTGGGTACATGCTTGTTGAATTGATGTTGGGACAGAAACCGATGATATCAGCAGAAAAAGACTTCTCTACTTGGGCTATCTTATCATGGAAGGACGATATGGATAGCATCTCTCGCTCTACATCAGACAGTTAGAATGCAAAGAAGAAGATCTTACAAAAGCACAGGAAAGGTTGAAGACGGCTCAACTTGAGAATAAAGAGACCTTTGACAAAGACTCGTAGGCTTCGACTGAAATCAATACAAGTGGGAGACTAGGTGTTGGTATACGATAATACGTTAAAGAACCAACACTATACAGCTCGGATGTTTTCCAAGAGATGGTTTGATCCATATAGTGTCTCAAATGTGCATCAGAATGCTACTTATTCTTTGCAAGAGCTAGATGATACACTTTCAAGGCTTCCTGTTGCTGGAAAATGAATCAAGCTATTTAAGAAGAGATGAGGAGTAGTGGAGCTGATTGAGTTTTTAAGGTCAGAACAAACTACAAGTGCGGATGAGGAATTTTTTATATGAGGTAGTTGAGGAGAGCGAACATGACTTGGAGAATTACAACGATCAGTGATGAATTGGCATATATCAGAGGATGTGTAAGTTTGACGAGCGAATGTCGTCTTGCATGATAATATATGTTGTGAAAGATGGTAACATAAGGAGTTTTCTTCCACTGTGTATGCATTTGTAAAGGAAGTTGCCCTGGAGCTTCCTTTAAGCAAGTGCTAAGCTAGGGCAAGCTAGACAAGCTGCCTCCTAGCTTGTATTGCAAAGAACTATTAGGAGATCACGAAGGTGCTATGTGGAAGCTCTTCTTGATTAGAGCAAGCACGTTTTTTCATTTATGCGAAACAAAGTTATACGTAGATGTTTGCGTCGTTTCTAGATTAAGAAAGTGATAAAAGAGAAAACTCTGTCGTTTTTTGCTGGTGACTCATATTCATTATCTCATGACACCATATTGTAGGTGTTCTTGAGTAGTATAGTTTTGATTCTTTTGTTACTAGAAATGGACATGTATAGTGAAAGTAACACCCATAAAGCTAGCAAAGGAGATAAAAGTGAATTTGTAGACGTATGTACAAGATTATTTACTTTACTAAATGGAAACAAGAGCCACCTCAGTGGAAGGGACGCCCATCTAGGAAGAAGAGGTTCTTGGATCAAATCCTCTTGGCTCATGTTTCTTATCTCAACATGTTGGCCCCCTGGATGGGAGTCTATGTTGGGTGTGTGGCTACGTCCTGCACATCCTCTTTAAACGTGAGCTACTTGGTCTAAGCTTCTGCATGCAACTGAGATTATGAGTTGAGAGATACCTGATACAGCTATGGGGGCTGTAAGTCTTGTGGGGTGGTCTTGTAGCTGTGGCCTATGCTATAAAATCATGGCTTGACTCATAATATGGGTTGCATCAAGATGGTCTTGAGGGTTGAGAACTTTTTTATCAAGGTCACATGCTCTAAAATCATGGCTTGACTCATAATCTGGGTTGGATCAAGATGGCATCGAGGATTGAGAATTTTTTATTAAACAATGGGTTAGCTTAGCTAGAGGGCTGTGTGATAAGTAAATGTGCGTAGAAAGGAATAAAGGGATCAACTTTGCTAGAGGGTTGCTTAGCAGGGGACTTGTTTTCTAGATAAATCGATGTGCGGCAGCAGTTGAGGAGACATAATAGAGGATTGAAGAGAGAGAGAAGAGCAGCGTATGCAGGAGAGAGAGGAGGATATTTTGACGACTGAGGATATTGATGATGAAATTGACGTGAATAAAGTTTCTTGAGTCTTGATAAGCTTACTTGCACAAATTCGGGTGTTTGATTGACCTTGGTGGATACAAGAGGCTGCATTTGAGCTCTAAACGCTGAAAGCAGTCTATTTTGTTTTGATCCTTATCATAATCAATCACATCCAAGAGGTCCGTCCTCCTCAAGAAAGACTCTCATCGCGACAACGGCTTGTGGTAGCTAGTTTTAACCAAGGACTTGTACATGGATGTTGTTTGGATCCAAGCTTGAATCATGTCATACTGGTACAAAACCTTTTGTTAAGAAAGGAGTGTTTTCTTTGCTTTGAGCTACGCTTCGATAGTTTTGGGTCTAGGTTGAGATTCAAAGACTTCTTTAGGAGGTTGGGCGTAGACTACAAACCACCCATGTCTGTTTCTCAGTTTGGTGTTCTTAGAAAAAAAGACGCGGAAGTGTATATAACGTGGGAGTTGGTATATCTTGTGAAAATTGTTCTTTTTGTTGTTTCTCTTTTTCTTGCCCTTGTTTAGACACGATATCCCCACAGCCAAAAACCTCACATTTTCTTGGACAATTTTTACGCAAAATCCGATACGGTATCACACTTATACTCTTTCTAATTTACGTTCGTCATGACACTTTAGATGCCATCTATCTAGTATGTTAATTATATAATTAGAAATATTTGAAGTTATTTTGTATTATTAATAACTTTTACAACCATTGGAGAAATGCATCACTTACTTTTGATTCTTCATGTATTAATGCCGCTAAGAAAATATCTTAGAGAGAGATCGCACCACATGCTTAAGGTTGTCAGCAGTCACGAAAAAATATGCATCACGTATGAAGGACAAGTGACGATGTATGAGAACTCTCACTCCATTGATCGAGTTCATGTAGGGTGTTAGTTTCAACATCTATTTTTAGTATATATAGCATTTCTACACATCTGGATTTTTTAGTAGTATTTCAAAACTTGTTGTCAATCACTTCTAGAAATGAGGACACGAACAACACGCAACGAAGGAGAGGAATGCTAGAGTGCGATGATGTGGAGTGGTGCGAACTCATCTTCTTGCACACACACTTCAGAATTCAACCTTGCTGATCTTGCTGCCTTAAGAGAGTTGGAGAGACCAAGGAGAGACCTTGCTACCTCAACGTAACAGCTGAAGCATTTATATGCATATTAAATGATTTCAATGATTTCAAAATATATGGAGAGAAGCGTCTTCGCTTTGTCCACCTACACATGTCTTTAGAGAATAATATGGAATACCGAATAAGTTTAAATCTGGACAAAAATATTTTATTTGTAACCAATAATCCTCCTCATCCATATTATTTGTAAATACGACTTATTAGCGGATCCTATCAAGATTGAAGCAATCATTCAAATGACCAAATCCATGAATGTGAAAGGTACGCAAAGATTTTTGGAAGCAATTGGATACTATCAAAGGTTCATTCAATATTTTGCTAAGATAACACTTCCGTTGTCTGAACTATTATAGGAGGATCCATCATTCCTCTTGATCATCAATAACCAAGAAGCACTAGATCAATTACGTATAGCGTTAACCGTAGTACTTGTTTAAAAGCTATTTTGTTATCACATATTGGTTTTGCTAGTCCGCTCATTGACCAACCTAGCTGGAAATTCCATCAATCTAGCAGTCATACATGAGAAGTAGTTCAGTGAAGGCATATACAAAAGCTTGCGTAACGACCATCCACATATATAAAATCAATGATAAATATTAAGATTGAATCGAATGTTCATAGTCCACTAGTGATACGTCTATCAGTAGCCAAGTTCCACTTGTAATTTGTTGTCACTTCCACATCTAACTAGCTTGTAAGTTGTTCCAACTGAACTCTATCGAGTGTGAACATATTCGTTGATCTTCTAACTCTAAAAGCCATAATCTTAGTTTTAGATCGACTAATTGCCATACATCTTAGATGTATGACAATAAAATCGCACATGCACAAACAACCTTTTTGCAGTATAATTATAGAACAGTTTGTTTCCTACATTGATGATAGTGAAATCCATAATCTTCTACACTCCTTCTATCTCATCATTTATTACATAGAGTAAAGTTAAATCATATTTTAACGGATGAGATTTTAGCAAAAACAATAGGTAATCATTTTCATTTTCGCTATTATACTATAGCTAGAACCTAATGTAGTGATGAATTTGAAGACAAATCCAGCAGACATCACTAAACTGGAATGATGGTCTTCTTTTCTTTCTTTTCTTTTATGTAGCTTGTGATGATTTATAAATTGAAAACTGTCCGGACCAATCACTCGATGATTCTCGTAATCAGGACAAGTGGTCATGTAGATGTGGTATAGATAGTGACTAACCTTTCTCTTATGTAACTCCCTACATCTAAGTTGGTGCCTAGTCCATCTATCGTGGTTGGATTTCTTTGTTATGTCTTATTCTCTTGTCTTATTGTCATGACTAGTCATCTTGTGTAAGGGACCATGACACTCATCTCTTCTATCCGCTTTTTACCTTCTTGATAGCTCTTGAATTGTTATTCATTATGAACACAAGACGTTCGATGGTTATCGTGGTAAGACTTCTTTTTTATACCTTCTTCTCTTGTCCTATTGTCATGATTAGTCCTCTAGCAGTCTAGTTTTCTCGTGATGGACCATGCTACTTGTCTCCTCTTTCCGCTTGTCACCTTCTTGTCATCTCTTGAATTGTCGTTCACTATGAACACAAGACATTCAATGATTTTCTACTATCACTTGGAGCTCTCCTCAAATTTCATCTGTTGCTTTGATTGATTGTTCTGCATTTTAATTCTATTCTCTTGTCCTTTAATTGGTTTTGCTTGACTTCTATCGTGGTTTTCGATCTTTCTCCTTCTTTGTAGCTCGAGAATGTATCCTCTGATTCAGATGGATGACCTTCAATTTCTTTCCATATCTATGATCGCACTCTCATATGCATGTATAATGTGCATAGATCGTTCCATGGAATACTCGTTATGTTCCTTCACCACGGATCTTTGTCCTTATGCACTGACTTCTCTCATTTTTGATTATTGTAGGATTCTTTGTGAATGATTTATGGTAAGTATTATTGTCTTTCTTCACTCCTAACTCTTTGCAATTGGCTTCTGAAGAAGTGCACCTTAAGCCATAATAACATTATCTCAAGCGTTCGGATGACTTCTTCGCACTTCTTGACAAGTTTCTTTGATTTGCATTTCTTTTCCTAATATGTTAGATGAAAACTTGCTCGTTTCTTTCTTGTCATATATGGTGCTCAAAACCCCGAGCATATGTATATGTCTAGTTAATTTCCCCTCTTTGTTGACTGATTCTAGTGCATTTTGGAAAGTCGACGTCAATTATTTCTCTTCAGTTAGACCTCTAGCGATCAGATACTATTGTGTCCACTTCGTCTTCATCATTGACCATAGTCAGAATACATGCTCTAAGATTTGTTCACCATCTCGCATCTCTCTCATTTCTCCGTGTCCTTTTGCATCTTCGTCATTTGTTACGTTGTTGGAAAGCTTTGCTGAAATAAATGCACAGTTGAATCTTATCCTTCCATGGCAATTCATTCCCTCACGAGCTTATCCACTTCTTCAGCCAATTTATGTGAGAGTGTATTGTCTATTGTTTTTTACTGAATCTCTCTCCCGTATTTATGTCTTGGTGTAGCATCCTCCTCCACTGTTCCGTCATAGATTCTATCCTCTCTTTTTTCTTCCTTCCTCTCCGTCAGAACAAACATCATTTTCACGGAGTCTCATCCCTCTATCTCTCATTTTCCGTTCTTCTCCCAATCTTTTGAACTCCACGTTAATGTTCATTTCATCTCTATTGGAGTTTAATCATTCGTACATTTCACTCACTATTTTGATATTTCTTTGTTTGACTATGCGTCGTATATATACCGTTGTCTCTATTTGCAACTTGTCCTCCATCTTGCAAAAAGAGTAGATTGATACCGCGTACAATGTCTCTCATCACTGTCATTGGTACGTGCGATACCTCCGGTGTCTCAATTGCTTGTGCATTTTGTCAAAATTATAGTTTGTTTGGTACTCTTTTGTGATGATGGTATCTATCGAGTAGTACATGTACATGATCACCTCCTCCTTCTTGACAATTCGATATCTAGCTTGGGTTATATAATCAAGAATGTCCTCCATGGCTAGCTAGATGATAGTGGACTTGTTCACATTGAGCTTCTCTCATGATCTTTTCTATTCTTTAATCACCTCTTGCAGATGTAGAAAATTAATTGATGTGTTTTAAAACTAATATGGTATCATATGCGAACAAGTGATGGAGGAGAGACTTCCGTTCTCTTGATTGAATATCCTTTAGCTTGTCATCTTTTTCTGGTTCATCTAGTATGCACATCTAAGATTCCGTTGTCGTGTCATTGACAGATCTCATAATGAAATTGAGAAGGAGTAAACATAAATTTACTTCCACCTGCTCATAATTTGGATCGGACTACACCATTGGATAGAGCTTGATAAGAAGGTCAGAATTAGATTATGGATCGACGTCAACGGAGCTACATGGAAAAAGTTACTGCGGTCAAAAGATTAGCATGCGAGGAGAATGATGTGGATTCAAGGCCAAGGTGGCTTACAACATGCTGGACACTTGTCAGTCTGCATGCTTGCCACATGGATTCTTCTGATGGCGACGTGTGTACTTAGACAAGGTGTCGCGGAGGAGTATAAAAGACGAACATGTGAGACTAGAGTAGGGAGGGGGCTTGGATTTTGACGCCGGAAGGCTGTTTTATTTATGCTGTAATTTGCAGAGCTAGTTGGATCGAGTCGGATTTTGGGATTTTCATCAGGTTTTTGCGGCAATCTATGCTATTGTCTTTGTAGTTAATCGCTATATTGGTTGAGTTGGGTTGGGTCGAAGGTCGAGAAAGAGTTCAGAGAAGAAATATGGATCATTTGAGAGCAACATGGAGAAAATCTACAAGTTTGTAGATTATCGCTGGTTTTGAGTATGAGAAGGGTCAGAAAACTTGGTGAGGTTGTAAGTTCATATAGAGAGCTCAAATTGAGACAAAATTGATCTTGTTGGAAAGAGGGCTTCAAGGGGTTTCAGTAGAGACTGAAATCATTTGTTTTGGAGCTATAAAAAAAGTTATTGAGATTTGAAGTTGACTTTCTTTGGGAGGGTCATTGAGGCAATCTACAAACGCACATTTGTAGTTTATCGTCAACTTCGAGAGTTAAAGAGGGTTGACAATTTTGGGAAGGCATAACTCTCTCCAGGAGAGTCCGTTGGAGATACATTTGATACCGCTGGAAAGCTTGTGACAATGGCTTTCCACGTATCCATTCAGATATTATTTTAGGTAAAGTTTTATAGTGGATAGACTTTTAGTAACTTTTGGAAAGATAGAACTTGTTCTAAGAAGTCGATCTTAGGAGATTTATGTATCATTTGAAGGATATTCCTAGTGCTTTCCAACCAAGTATGAAGAATTGGTTTAGAAGAGCAGAGTGACTTCATGAACTCAGAAGTTTGGTTGAAAATTCGGTGTGTACTCATGCAACAAGAAGAAAAGTGAATAAAATTTTACTATAAAGTGAGGTTTTACATTCGATTTCTTTCTCCTCTTTTCAAGCAAGTGTTTCTCCACAATCAGATACACTGTGTATGCTCGGACAACCTTCACGATATCGACAATATGACAGCGTGGAGAGAGCAAAGAGGATCAAGATAAGGAGACAAATTTGTCTCACTCCTCTTTGTAGTTTAATCTCCTCCGAGAATCTCTCATTTGCTTGAACCTTCGAGGTGACGCTCGTCACCAACCTGTTTGTCAGTTGAATGAACTTAGGATCGAGGTTCATCGCTTTCATTGTTTCGTAGAGATAGATATGATTGATTATGTCGTAGGTTTTTTCAAAGTCGAGCTTCACAAACATAACATACAAGTTGTGTTTCTCGATCCATTCTTGTCTTAGCTTAAAGACTAGTAGGTTGTTTGCAATGTTTCTATTCTCCAAGAAGTCTTTCAATCGCTTGTCCATCGCTTCTTCCACTACTTTGTGAGTTGCGGTGATAACTACTTACTTATGATTTTGTAAGTAGTGCTAGCATCGAGATGGATCGTCAGTTTTTTCAGCGTCTGTAGTTCATCTTTCTTGGATAAAAGTTTCATGAATCCTTGTGTCATCTTCCCTTACTTCTTCTCTGATGATTTCGTCGTTGTTGACCTCACGTGAGGAGATGGATTGCCTAATTCGTGATCGCAAAGAAAATTTGAAAAGTGCATCCTCTTCGCTCATCCATCTTAATATGCTCAGCCTTTTTCAGTAAGTTGTTTTTCTCTCTCCAAAGTTTTCATTTCTACTTCTATCTAACCAGCTCATTGTCACATACTTCGGGCCAAATTCATTCATAGTGCTTCTAGCTCCTCCATACACTTGTTGTTCTCCCTCCTTTGTCTTCTGATTTCCATTTCAACTTCTCTAAGTTTCTTCTTTACTTTATGTCACTTCAGTTCTCACTACACTCTTTCATCTTTTATTCTCAGTGCTGTTTTATTCTAAATCTCTTTGTCTTGTTCTAGCACCTTGAGGTCTTTCATACTTTCATGCAAGATTTTGTAGTAAATGTTTTTTCTAGTACTAGAGCTATCTTTATTTTCTTCCGATCGAAAGATGACGAGAATTACTGAGAGATCAGCTAGTAATTGCTTGTCCCCATTAATGATTTGCAGACCTACGTGTAACCATTATCCTATGTTTGAGATGTAGATTCTATCTAGACGAGATGGTCCACGCGCACACCTACAACTCGTTGTTAGTGAAGTATGACTCTCTTCTTGATGCTATCAAACTCAAGCAGTCCTCCATGTCCATGCTAAACTTCAGTTCTTGTCATTTTCTACGCTATGTACCATGTTGGGTATGAGATCTTCCCATGTTATCTATGTGTGTCTTCATTGAGTTCCAATCTCCTCCTATAATCCATGATCTCTTATCATTTTGTATGAACCACTCGCGTATTGATTTTTCTTTTTCTATCTTTAGTTTTATACACTAACGTCACTTTCATTCTTCCCTCTTCTTTTTACATTTATGCCCATGCGCATGATCCGTCTCCCTTAACTCCACTTTCTATCACTTTCTATTTGTTTTGTATGATTATTGTTGCTCATGTCCTCTCCATGGTAATGACAAAATACTCCACGGTAAGCAAGATGCTCTGCTTGCAATAGAATTGAAGAGCTATACATTCATGATAAAAAAAAATCCTCCGTGGTAAAATTCAGATTCTTTGCTTGCAATGGAACTGCAAGACTATGCATTTGTGATTTATCCGGATCTATCCAATTTTTCGGTTTTAACCATGATTCCTTCCGATAGAAGATTACACGACAGAAGATTCTCCCCTTCCTTTCCGGTTCTCGGAATATAGTATAGCTATGCTAACGCATATCAACAACCCCTAAAAATAAATAAATAAAGCAAAGAGGGTGGGGTCAAGTCGTACAAACGTATTAGACGGTGGGGTAAAGTACATTCTCTATTTACAGACTATGACGTACTATGACGTCTACGCTAAGGTTGTCGTACTTACAAACTGTACTGTACCCGCAGTCAACGTGGTAGGACCAGGAGCACGTGGTATTCAGGAGCCAGCCACATTCACAGTAGTAGAGGATGAGCGGGCTTAGCGGAGAATAGGCGCGGGACGAAGCAATTCAAAGATCTTGAATTCGTTACCTCTTTACTCACATCCTGCCTCGCATGCGTTCCTCTGCTGCAGGGAGTTAGGCAATAGGAGCGGAGGCCGCGGGCGGACAGAAGCAGATGGAGGTTACTGGGACGAGGATTTCAAACAAGCATAGGAATGTGCGCAATTAGTGAGTAACAATTGTGCAGCACAGATTGCTGTGCCATGGAGGGGCCTTTACGTGTTTTGCAGTAATGTCTGTGCCGGAGGAGTTCTGACTTCCAGAGGGAGGAGGTGGTGTGTATAAGGAGAAAGATGTGGAAGATCGTTGGACACTCTTCCCTTGGGATGAAAGATATCGGATTGTTGCAGAGAAAATGATAGTGTTAGTGCTTTTGAACTTGAGTGGATAGTGTGAGAGGACATAAAATGAGAGTGCTGAAGTTGCTTTACACTAATAGTTTAAGTCAGCGGGATCAGAGAGATTGGACAGAGAACTTTGCAAAGGTGGAATCGTGTCTTTCCGCTGTTTGAGTATAAGCGTGGGAAATAGAGCAAATTCTCGGCGTTTGGTAAGCGGGAGAAGATCGGAAACGTGCCTAAGGATTACCACTAGTACAGGAGAAATGGGGGCGAAACGAACTTTATGGACAACTGACGAATCATGATAACGCTGTCCAGTTACTTGCGATTAAAGTATTTCGGACGCTGAAGGAGATGGACAGAATTAGTTGTAGAGAAAAGTGGAGCAGGAGCGGGCGAACTGAAGTTTGCCTGTCCCATACTGACTAAACGATATCACGAAGGAGGATGAATTACGGGAACTGTACTCGTTATACCATGCAGATTATAGAGGAAGTTGAAGCTATAATCTGTTCCTACAATATGTGGTCATGAACAAATGCAGGTAGGACTGACCTTGAGCAAGTAAAAGACGATATCGGCCTGTAAGCTTTAGGCGCTAAACAGATCAGAACGTAGACCCGAGTGTAAGAGTAAGAGGGACAGTCTGAGTATAGAAGAAACGCTGCTCACGTCTCGGATCAAATGAATGAGAGCAGTGTGAATTGTCGCTGGGGAGGACATGGGAACTAGCCGAATTCATAAAATTTGGTCTCTGTAGTTAGTGTAGAGGTGAAAGTACAAGGGAGGAGTGCTCTCAGAGGAGGCGAGGCTCAAGGTGAGAGGGAATGTAGTTGTTCGACGGTCGGCACTGGGGCAGGAATGGACGGGGTAAATGTGGAGAGTAATCGCAAGTATCGTGAAATGTGAATTCCATGCTGTTTGGTCTGATGAGAACTTTCAAGGAATAAGAGAAGGGGGGTGAAGACAAGAGCACTCGCTCTTCTAGGGTTGTTGCAGCAGATCCGAACGGGACGGCTTTAAGCCTCAATCGAAGGAGAAGGTTGTGACAGTTGGTTTCTTTCCGCGTTTGGACTCATGAGGAGGTTGAAGCTCATGAGGAGGTTGAAGAGTTGGAAGTAAGGGGGTCACAAATATTTGTCAGGTTGGGTGAAGTCTCTCTCGGCAATAGTGGTCGTACGCTTTATGGAAGCATAGTCATTCTCTGTCAACCTTTTCGGGTATGCCTGAATGTTTGAACGGTCAAAATGGCAAGTGGATCAAACCAGCACCAGGTGCTTGTTGGAGCTAATCAGGAACCCGAGTTTTCCCTCAGTTGTCATCCATTCACACGGCACTTTTCACAGCCAGCACATGCTCTTCTGACTTCCTGTACACGCCAGGTCAGTACCGTTCCCTGCTACGTACACACAGTTTTTTGCAGAACAGATTTACACTGCTGAGACGCTCCAGTGCCTCTAACTCGATCTGGTCACACACTTCTTCTTGTGGTTGTGTGAGTTATAATCTCCGGATGTGTACGAAACAAGGGGCGAGGGCTGCGACTGCCAACTATACCGACTACAGTTACTCTCCTAGATTTACTGTTTTATGTTGTCTCTGCTTTCCTTTGGGCGGTGTCCTTTCGGAACTCTGTTAGTGCCCTATAAGTAATCCTTTCAACAATTAGAATCACGGAGAATCATACCTCTCTCAATCGCGGTAACTTCTTGGTCGCTGTGTAAAGAAGTGGACATAGGTTATACGATTATACATCCAACAGTTGCAAGGGACCTCCTGGGTACCGTGTATTTTATTTCGGGTTCCTGTCGTAATTATCATATCCGGGAACGGAAAATTTCCTCGTTCTGAATCTCTTTGCCAGGTTCCCGTCTCAGTGTTTGTCCTGCATAGTAAAGAGGTGAAAGCAGTGAGACGCTGTGGTTTTGAACTGTCGCCACATACATACATTCTTGTCGGTGAAATATTTTGAAGATGATGTGCGTTGCTGCTACTTGAATCTTGTTCGTGGTTTGGGATAGGACAGGAGGTTTTAGGTTTCTTCGCGCCTTTCGACCCAAAAACCCAGGAGTATCTGTACAAGGTCTACGCTCTTGTGAGTCCCCAGCGAGTAACTTCTCCGTCCTTGAGTTCCATTTGGATTAGCTGGTACTTCTATTTGTTTTCCGCCCAGTTACCAGGTTAGGAATGCGTAAGAACCTCTTTATGTTTCCACCGAACCTGATGTACATCAGGTTTCTGCTACTTTGCTTTACATTTATTGAGGACGTGGAGAGTAACTCAGTCTTTTCTCTGAGTGTGTCGTCAGGTGGTGGCTCAAATACGTGAAAACGTCATTGTAAGCAGCATTCTTCTCTCCAACATTTTCGTGTGTGCCACAAGATACTGCGACGAGTGCTTTCCTCTGTTATCTTATCAGTTCATGAGTTTTGATGTCCTGGTATTGAATTAGATCTGCTTTGTAGATTGCCGTTGCTTACTGCCATTTTCTACGGCAGAACTATCTTTAAGTAGGATGTGTGATCACTTTTGAATCTATCAAGTTAATTTGGTCATTTTCTCGTTCGGAGTTATGATTCTTGTTATTCTGCAGGCTGAATTCGGCTCCATCTGCAAGGAACACCAGGTATGTGTCAGTGGATTCTCGGAAATGTGTCTTGTTCATTTGTAGTTTGCACCAAGCCAAATTCCCCTTCTCGGTCTGTTAAGTCAACACGATC
The DNA here is from genome assembly GCA_036924285.1 of Asterella californica. Classification (NCBI taxonomy): domain Eukaryota; kingdom Viridiplantae; phylum Streptophyta; class Marchantiopsida; order Marchantiales; family Aytoniaceae; genus Asterella; species Asterella californica. The sequence goes on from JAYKYS010000001.1 coordinate 45,828,689, forward strand.
ACCTAGTAAGAAGCTCTTATCTTCTCATGGGAAGCTACAATACTTTCGTTCTTCACGTTACGTCCGTTTCCCAATCACAATCCACCAAGGCTTGGAGTTTGAGTGTATCAAGCTCGCAAGGTGTAGCTCGGGAACAGACGTCGCCAAAATCCATGTAAGTAGTGCCGGGATTCTTCTCGACTTGGGGCCATCTACCAGAGGGTATTCACTATGTTGAGACAACATAAGAGATGTAGTAGGAGGGTTACCAGTTAGAATACTTAGTTATGGTAGACTATACGTGGGATGAGTGGAGCATATGGACATGTGACAACTGTACTGTACCAGGACTGATCTTTGATCAGTCAGAAGCCTGTTGTCCTAGTTGCCATATGACTCGGATAAAAGATTTCCCACTCTTCTGCTCATCTCAAGGATGAAATTGTTTGGAGTCCTACAGGCATCTAAGACACTTCTCCCGGGGAATTGCGCTACCAGGGATTTCACTTTTAATCTTCGCTGCCATTAGGTTTAAATCTTCATGAGCATTCAGACATTTGCTACTTAGCTGTGCTCGCGGTATTAGCTGTACTAGGCCTCCATCCAATCAACGCAAAACCTACATAACGAGTAAGTAATCTGCGTAGTCCCAGTAGGTGTAAACCACATGTTCTTTTCTGTGCTCATCAAGTTTGAGACACTAGTATCGTGCAGAAATCTGGATGCAAATTGTAAAACCCTACCCTTGTTTTGAGAGGGATTGCTTATGTTGACGACCTTCGTACTTGTACAGGTTTTGGAGGTGCTAGATCATGTTTCGGACAGGACTCTAATCAGTATCCTTGAAGCGGGGTACGAGTATCTTGCAGTCGTGCCTTCGCTTGTCTACCCGATGAAGTTTCTGCTGTTGGTGTCCTCAAAGACTTAATGACAGTTCTTTTTGATTGCAGTGATTACATTCACCCAGAGAAGGTCGCCAAAGAAGTGGCGGTGACGAGAAAATCGAAAGAAATACAGGAAATGAGGAGAAAACTGGAACAGGTGATCATTCTACTCCAACAATATGTAGCGCTTCCCAAAGGTGCTCTGTCTCGGTCCAAATTAGTCCGTCTAGTCAGCAGCTACTCAGTGCGTAGAAGACCACTTTTCACCTCGACTCGAACACTTTCTGCTGTGTCCGTACTAGATTCGTCTCCTTGCTGATGACGTGTGATAATAACAGGCAAAGGAGGAGAACAGGGCACTTGCAGCTCAGCTGGAACATGTTCGACTTGACATGGAGAAAGCAAGAGACCAAGTATCTTTAAATGATCTTATTGAGAAGGTCAGTAGAGCTACATGCTTCAGTAATACAAGGGTGAGGTCGCAAAAGCTGTAAATCACGTTACCTATACGTTCTCACCGGGAACTGATTTAGTTTTGCAGATCGGCAACGTCAACTTCAAACTCTTGGATTAGGAGCTACGCAGCTACCCTTCCAGTTTTCTTCGTACAAATTCACTGGCTCAGTGCCAGCCTCACCAGAGTTATGAAGGTTTTTAGTGAATTTCAATCCTCTTGCAATTAGTGTGTAGGTGCTATGCATCTATCTTCAAGTTGTCTGCCGCTGTATGTGTCATTGCTACAATATCGGACTGTTAATGGAAAATCGACTCGTAGTTCTTGGGTAGAGGTTCTCGAAGAATTGGAGGAAATGGTCTGCATGGTGTCTACTAAGATTGACCTCCTGGTTCAGCAAGCTCTTCTTCCTGAGTCGACGTTTCTGGTTTCCCGTTGGAAGGAAAAGCATCAGAAAGTAGACCTGAAGAGGAAACAAGATATAAAACTGTTTGGTCACTATGAACACAATTCTATTCTTCAGAGTGAAGCACCCCTTTAACAGAGATCACCCACGACGGATCAAGAAAGTTAAATGGAGCAAATTTTCGGGCCAGATTCGATATGGAGAGCAACAGTTCCCTGTGACGGCGGGTCGCAGGGCACTGTTCGGGAACAGATTCTTCCATCTACATGCAGTTGCTGACAGGTTTCTCGTTGGGGAAGCCTACCGCACCAGAGCACCAATCGTTCAAGGCAAACTGCCCCGCCTCCAACAGCAGTTACAAGGAATCGTGTGAACATCTGGCGTCCTGTAACGTTGTTATCATCTTCGTCTTTTCAGGTTCACTCCGTTTGAATGTCATTATCGTCTGACATATCTCCTGGAACCTTATGGAGTGGAACACAGCGTACTGTCTTCAGAAATTATTTCACCTCCCCAGTGTCCACAAGAACATCCTCACCCAACTGTTGCATGTAACCAGACACTTGGCCGACACCACCATAAGGTACTCATAAACACTTCTTTGGGTGCGCTTCTATCTTAGTGGAACACTGTTTCCCTCCCGTCAGGGGCGCTTCTGTACTCAGAGTTGGCTACTTTCAGACCTACTTGTCACGGTTTGTAAGACCAAGGCCGTTTCGGCTCTGTACAGTCGGTTGTGGTCCGTCATAAATAGTAGTTGGAACTAATCTGCACGACATACTCTCCAGATGCTATGTCTGCTCTGATTGGTTCCACTAAAGTATTACCTACGAGTATGTGGTTTGCATCTACATCGAGGGAAGGAAAACCTTTTCTGCACCTAGCTCTTCGGACTCCCGAGTGCTGGCTCTGACAGGACTCGATCCACATCCTGAACCACTGACATTTTGTTGCTCTTGAAGTAACACTTAGTACTCTCTATCAAAAGTTCTTACCACAAACCGCTAACAGAGGTACGAAAGCTTTTCGTTTGAAGTGGGGTAGGTTTGGCTGGCACTCGTAAATATCCCCTCAATGTGGGGTGCCAACGAGGAACCAGCCAACAGGCCATACCGAAGCTCTCGTCATCAAAAGCAGGTCGGTTTCCTTTCTGCAGCTTTAACTTTCGCCATGTTCCACCTCCCTAAGTCCGACTGCAGCCTGAAGTTTCGTCATGTTCCACCGTCGAAAGACCGACTGCAGTCTCTAAGCTTGGAGAAAGTCTGCTACTTTGGCAACCAAGTCTGAACTCATACCCATATAGAGCGCCCAGTTCTTTCACACGTTAAACATACGCCCGTTTGCCAGTGGATGTATCTTGGCCACGGAGGAGACGAGATGAAAAGAACGTTCGATTTCAGATGTCACGGAGCCGTATATATCCGTATTCCGGCTCCTCTATCGTTTTCTTCCGGATTATGTATCACACCTTCTTTGTATGTTTTTAAAGGTATGTATAACATATTGTCTATAATTATTTTATTTCACAAACTTAGTCTGTAATATTCTAGTTTACACAAAGAAGTAGCCGATTGTCGACGTAATGTCATAGACACAAAGTTCTTTCTAACACGTTATTCATCATCTTTTTAGATGGTCAATGGTCTCTCAGATTGACCTCGTCTTCGGATCCTTCCGAGAACTTTGAGACATAGCCTAGAGATTCTGTTCATCATAGCTTTATTAAGATTACCCTAGATACTATGATTGACTTTCTTTGAATGAAATAGTATATTTTCCGATAGGAAAAGTTGAACTAAAAACAACATTTTGTTTAACCTCACCCAACGTCGGGTCGTCACATTAATTTTATTACGCAATTATCCAAGGCGACTTCGAACGTTCGGCCTTCGACACTCTTTTCCTTTTATTTGGGTTAAAGGCGAGGCACAGGATACCAAACGGATGGGAAGACCCCATCAAGCCGAAACAAGGGTGAAGGGGACCCTAAGGGCCAAGCAACCAACACCCCGAAGGAGAGAGCGAAGTGCAAGCTATAAACTTTATAACCCGTACCTGCGTTAAAGGAAGAGATACAGAAGTCCCGCCAATTCAGGGTCCCGGGCTAGTATCGCTGGCTGCCCGTACTAGGGAGGCTGGCTCAGACGATAGGCACTGAACCGTCGGACTCGAACTCAGGAACCCAAGGTTGGGTTTAACGAGCAAGACATTTTGCGAGTGCATTGCTGCGAGCCTAATCTGGTTGTTTGTTGAAGTTGAATATCTTCCCCCTAATCTGGATGGCTACCGGTAGTCCCATGATTCACCATCGATTTCTGAACAGTAATTTACTTGGTCGGGTCCATGCGCCAAAGTCGTTACTTGACCGGGCCCATGCGCCAATCTCGTTACTTGATCGGGCCCTCGACTGGTAATAAGAAGTTGATGACATACACGTAAGCATAGTCATGCCACGGCAGTAGCGCCATGTCAATACGCAGATGTGACTCGATTGAGGTTGGCGGGAACCAGATAGAAGTAGGCGCGAACTGTATGAACGGGGAACACAGAGCGACCTCGTTCTCGACGGACTGTGCCTGTAGACGTTCAGAGATTAGCGATGCACACCTTAAAGCAATTCGAGCATCAGTTAGAGCTACAGCAGCTAGTGTCATATTGGATCGAGGGTTATGTTGCAATGCTCCACCCAAACGCGAATGGCCTAGTCACAGCAGACGTATGCAAGTGTGGATGCGACATTAGCGGAGGATCGAAGCCGAAACGAGCTATCGATGGAGCGCACATTTGCGGTATTGCTCCGAATGTGGTGCAAAAAGAATGGAAATTTTCGATGTGTTTATATGACATTTCTTGCGTAGGCACAACATTTGACAAGTTGCCACGATTTGCTGCATCGAGCAGGACGGGTGAACGATTCACGAACCTGAAAGCGAGCCAGTTCGTACGGTTGACAGTCGAGGAGCAACAATCTGTGCTTGAACGTATGCAGAGTGGTGGGTGGTTATTGAAGATTTCGTTTAATCCCGAGACGAAGAAAAGACACGTATGGGACTGTCGTCGTCCATATACTTACAGTGCGGTGCTCAACACTACAAACTCGTGGATGCAAAACATATCTTTGTCTGAGTGGGATGACGAGAGCTCGAAATTTTCCAGTAGTGCAGTTCATACTGAGCTGGATACTGCGAAGGAGGAGTGTTTGAACTGTGGCACGACTCTGCAAGCAGCATATGGTGATTTGCAAGAAGCTAAGCGATTGATCGACAGTGCACTAGGATCGATTCGCGCTGTTGAGACCTCAGTGGAGAAGGTACTGGACATCACCGCGAGAGTGCACTCGTTGTGAGTAGCAGTTGTGGTCGAGCAGAGAAGCAGCAACCTGGGAGAGGTAGGGAGAGGTAGTGTGGTCGTTGTGAGTAGCAGTGGTCGAGCAGCAACCTAGGGGAGAGGTAGTGTGTGTGCGAATGGCGGAGGAGATGTTATAATCACCGAGTGTAGCACTTCGTGATGGACGGTGTGGGACGTTTGGACCCATAACATGTCACGTAGTGAATTACTCGGCTGATCAAGCTTATCCATGGAAATTTTGTTACCAGGCTTGTTCTTTCCGATTTTCCAATGGCCGCAGGTGTTTGTCCAGTCGAAGGAAAGGCGTGTTTTGTCATCCGGATGCACAGAGTGAAATCGTGTATCGATTCAAGGTGTACCTTTGTGATGGATCGATGGGAGAGTTATCACTCGAAGTCACCATTTTCGATGAGGCTCGTAGTTTCTTGACAATATCAGCTGGCGAGTTGCACGAGAGATTGGAGGGTAGTCAGGAAGCTGAAATATCAAGACGAGTGTTGAGTTTTCCTCGAGTAACAGTATCGATTCGCACAGCAGGTGAGAAATTGATAATTTCGAAGATGAGCAAGGAAGAAACTGTACCCCGTTCTGTAGGCATTTTGCATTTGAGGCATCATGACTCTGTAACCCCTTCCCGTGGCCAAGGAGCAGTATACACCACGAGCTTGAAAGGAGTGAATAGAGATGGAGCAGGGAGTAGTCAGGAAGGGAATAGTGAGAGCCCGGTTCAGCAGACAATCTCGGTAGAGGAGTTTGAAGATATGCGACGGACTTTACAGGAAGTTAAATTGTCATACGAGGAGCTTAAGGAGATGAAGCGGACATTGGCTGAGGTCTACTCGAAGCCTTGAGTTGTAATACAGTTCGAGCAATGGCTGTCTGTAAAATGTTTGTAAGAGACATAGCACGGTTTGGCTCACGTAGTGAGAGAGAGAAACGTTGAACACGGGTAATGCTTTGTAACACTGTTTTATCATCAAGCTGAAACAATTCTCGTAATGCTTTGTAAGTCTGATTTTGTCACAATGTTGTTTTTTCAAGCTGAATGAATATCCGATTTGGTATCCTTGACAATGTTTTTTTCAAGCTTCCGATTTGGTATCCTTGATAAAGGTCGTAGGGTGGTATAGTCTGGAGTCTAGCAGGACCAGTAGTGAGTCTGCAGCAGGTTACTGCCGACTCCTGGTGTTAAAGGCACACGAGACGATGCTGCAGAAACGATGCTGTCGATGTCCAGGATCTGGACGTCAGCAGATCATATAATCTCATTGAAGTTTATTGTCAATAACAGTTTACACAGCACACCACGATTTTACAAACACAAGAAGAAGAATACAGTAAAGAATACATCGATATGGCAGTAAACATTTTATTTTATAGATGGTTATGCCAAGAATGTGCCGGAGTGTTGGGGTATCACTACTCGAATTCACCACTGATATATTAGCACAAGGTTACTGCCTAACTGAAGCTAGCTAGCTACCTACGCTAGAGTTTCACTATCGAGCTAGGCTATTGGACACCACCCGTTTTGCCTGAAGCATGGGATTCGTAAGAATGTGTAGGTAATTTGCTTGCAGGTCTCTGTCCAGTTCGTTGACGATCACGCCCTTCAGTGTGTTACGTTCGCTCAACCTGCAAAGCCAGGAGTTTAGTTTAGTTAAGGTCAAGTAAATTACAAGTTCGGAAAAACCACTGCAGTTACTCATTAAACAGCAGGCAGACCTACTAGTCCAGACTGAATAGTTGGAGACAATCGACATCGCGGACAGGTTGACAGATGTAGGTTCGCTACACTCCGAGCGGTAAGCTTATGAAAATCACATGGATGATAACTTACTAGCAGCAGCAATAACGATTTGATAACTTCAGGAGCATATATCTGTCTAGATCCATAAGGTGGACAAGGTAGAGGTACACTGTGTACTTTACAGCTGTAAGTTGAGATTGTTGTGAACTCCAGATCTTCACAACTATATAGCAAATACGAATTGTTGTACAGGCGAGGCCCCTGCCAAAAAATGAATTTATCTTTATACCCGAAATTATCATCATAAGAGCTTAAAAAATACTCGAAGGGTGTACATCTATCAAGCATTCGAGCATGGTTGATAATTTCAGAGTTACAGAACATTCAAAAGCTGAGAAAACCGAGGACGCAACTCTGTACTTTCCGCATGAATCCTTTCGCAGGCTCCCACTTCCATCCACAAACCATTACTTAGCATCACAGAGACCATGCGGTACTCTGCATTGTGAAATGTAGTACTACGGATTCCATACCGAGAAAGCGAAGCGAAAGGAGTTTTTGGTCTGCTAGAGATGGTAATCATCAACCAGGCCCACTTGACTAACGGCAGACCGACCACCGGACTAAGCAAAGCACGCTGCGGCACAAACTCGACCTATAATACAGTAGATGCAAGCGGATGAGCGAGGGCAAGGCGAGCAGACTTACAGACGAGGTGGGAGCCGAGACGCAGAGGAGGTGGGAGCCGAGACAGCCATAGTCGTGGACCTCGCCATAGTCGTGGAGCTGCCCGTCAGTAATTAGACGACGACGAGGCATTTGGCTACCTTAAGAGAGTCATAGTTACTCCCGCCGTTTACCCGAGCTTGGTTGAATTTCCAAGCACTGGGCAGAAATCGCTTCACGATTACATCATGTTGTGATAAACGACTGACGCTAGCGAGATTACCAACGCAGACAAGAAGCCATCGACCATACTAACCAGATAACAAGCTAAGCAGCCATCGACCACGACAGTTACAATTTGATCCATACAGTTTAAAGTGAACCAGTACACAGTTTAAGGTAAAGTTTACATTAAACCGTCTTCCAGTCTGGAACACCACATCGATTACAATGGGAGCGGAACAAAGATACTGGAAGCGGAACTTACAACTTTTAACTGATAAAGACGAACCAACTGCTTAGACATTCGAAATAAAGACGGCTAGTGGGCAATTACACCCAAGGAACCCCACATTCTTGGCAGTGAGGTGGACATGGGAACTCGGCATTTACAGCTTCTAACAACCCTTCGTCGATCGAGAAGAGATCTCGCACACAGAAAAGATGCCCGATCAACTCTTTGACTACCTTCCTCTGCTCTACATGTCCAACCACTGCTTTGCTGCCGATGATACACATGGACAGCTCAAATACAGTGGAGAACGGCACATCTAGTTGAGCATCATCTGCGTACTGTCTCCACTGCATACAGACTTTATGCCACTCCGGAAACTCGTCCTCCACCTCCTTATTCGAAACTCGCATCGGCCTTGAGAGCAAACCGCCACAAACCTGCCAATCTTCGGAAAAGAAGACGGGCATCAGTCTTACTGATCTACTTACAACAATCCGTTCTGACGTCTCAGAATCTACCTCCAACTTCCACATAGGTATACCTGCATGGAAATAATAAACAAACAAATCGGTGAGTACCTCCTTTCGAACGTCCACGTCACCTCTGGAGTTCAAATAATACTTCCACATCTAAACATCTGAACGGATTCACGGTATGTGTAAAGCCGGTACACACCCATCGAAACCGGGTCGAAACAAATCAAGTATCTAAACCACCGAACTCTGCACTACCTGATACTGCGAATACAGCTTACAGGAAGCTGGTAACCACTGACCGATGCGAACCGTCGCAACTACTGAAACCTGAAACCAGTGACCGATTATAAATGTACTTAGGTCCTAAGCAGGTCCTGGAACCTGAAACCAGTGGCCCTCATGCTCTTACTTCACTCCTAAGCAGTTACTCAAACCGGAAACCAGTGGGCGAAATGAATTACCTTCTGTCCTAAGCATCGGCCTGAAACCTGAAACCAGTGGCCGAAATGCTCTTACTTCACTCCTAAGTCCTAAGCAGTTACTCTTACCGGAAACCAGTGGCCAAAATGAATTACCTTCTGTCCTAAGCATCGGCCTGAAACCAGAAACCAGTGGCCGAAATGCTCTTACTTCACTCCTAAGCGGGCTTACTTCACAAATAACCAGGCCGATGCGAAATGACTTCATTCCTAAGAAGGACAGGGAAACCAGTGGCCGATAACTCGCCGATGCGAATGGACTTCATTCCATTGAAGGACACGAAAACCAGTGGCCGATAACTTACTTCACCTCCTGATGAAAACACTGAGAGTGTTGGCGATGAAACTCACTGCCGTGAATACTCGACCTCTCCTGCAAAATTGGGTTATCATGTGGTACGGGGTTCTCTTCACCAGGTGTATCACCTTCTACAGTCACTTCTTCTGCAGTAACACCTGTAGAATTAACACCAGTAACACCTATACAGTTATCTGCTACGAGTGATGGACACCGTCGTTTATTATGTCCAACTTGCCTACATATAGAACACCTCAAAGCATACGTACGTGGCCCCCGCTGCCTCACAGTATTATCTCCTGCTCTTCGGTTGCGTCGAGGTGGACCTTGTGAGAGAGCATTGGCTGTTTCTTCTAGTGGCATTGGGTCGAACTGGGTATTCATACCTGAAGCTGGAAACTCCAGACTTACTCCCTCGACCACCACCACTGAAGGTACTGAAGGAACATCAGCTTGTGAATCACTCCTATGAACAGACGACTGTATTCTAACAACTCTATGTCTTCCTCGTTTGACAGCTATCGGTGGAGCCTGACAACCATACACAGGTTCCAGGTCTTGGACAGTAAAAGCCGGCAATGCATGCTGCCCATATATCCCATGTAAGGAACCGGCATACCATATGGAGTCGATATTGTTGCTGGAATGGATCCCCGTCTCCATGTCCCAGCATATAGCATGCATGCAAGGCCATAACATGTCCTGATACTCGAAGCATGAACATTCTCCTCGACTGCTATCTTGGAGACGTCTTACAACATAATTACGACCGTCTATGGCTCTAATGCTGGCTTGTGAGGATGACGATATCGAACATAAAAGCTGTTCGGAAGCAATCTCATTCTCTTGCTGTCTCTGTCTCGCATAAGACGTGAGAAGCCCTCTGTGTTGCTCCAACGCAGATCTACGAGTCGAAAACTGTTGCATTATGTAAAACCACATATCTAACAGAATGCGGAAGGGTGCGTGTAAACGAATCGACCTCAGTGCATTGTTCACAGATTCAGCGAGGTTTGATGTAACTTTCCCATATCTGGGGAGAGGAAACCATGCTCTACTGCAACGCTCGGGTCGAATAGTCTTCAGGTAGGTTGCCAAAGCTACTCCTTTCTCTCCGGATTCCTGAATACCAGTCATTATCTGCTCAAACCTGCAACAATAAACAAAAATTAACCTTAGCACCTTCTTCCTGCGCAGAACCACATCTTTGCACCTTCTTCTTGCGCAAAACCACATCTACTGAACCGCAATGAGTCAATACAATGAATGCACTGGTATATGTATCAGACATACTTACCGCTCAATACTCCTTGCGTACAGTAGCGCTAAGAATGGTTTCTCTGCATCACGCCCAAACCGAGTACGGAGGTTCATCCTGATATGTTGAGCGCAGTGTCCATGTACTATACCAGGCAAAACTTCCGCGACAGCAGACTCTAACCCTTTCTGTCTATCGAAAATTATCACAGTGTCTGGAGAAAGAATACCATAAATCGCTTCTTTCAACAACAGTAAAAACCAAGTCCACGTATGGGTGGACTCCTCTGGAGCCACAGCATATGCTAGAATTACTGTTTCATTGTTGCCATCCAAAACCGAAGTCGTGAAAATTTGACACGGGTACTTACGATTTTTAGAATGACACGCATCTATAGCTATCAGTTTCTGAGTATACTGCAGTACTCTCCGTGTAGCTCCTGGACAAACAAAAGCATGACGGAACATGTTTGGACTACTTTCCCAATTACCCCAGTCGACGATTGCTCCTTCATCGATGCTCTCTATACTTCTACATAGACCAGGTATGAAGTTAAATGATGTTCTCTGATTCCCGTGCAAAGAATCACGTCCCAGTTCACGCATCCGCCACATCTGCGCATAAGATGACTTCCTGTGAAACGATTGACGGAATTTCTCGACAAGATCCCTTACCGGTGTGTTCTGGTTCACGACCACACGATTTCCGAGGACTGAACTAAGCCACCGACTGTTTTTGGTAGGGCCTCGCCAAGAATGTACGCTTGCTGGACATGAATGAGTAATGTCACATACCGTTATTTTAATTCTACCAGTCATCTTATTCTTCTGTGCTATCACTCTAAAAGGGCAAGATAAACTCCCATCACCATCACCTGAACTACGATTGCCTGAACTCGGAAGAAGTCCTCCAGCACGATAGAGCCTCCGTCCCCCGCTCATGTACCGTAGCTGCTCCCTGCAAGCACCATTCTTTGGTACTGTTCGTGCCTGTGCACCTCTAGGCTGTCCATCAAGCTCCACGTTCAAATCGATAGTTCCTCCCGCAACTCGATCGGGTGCAGAAACCACTCGTCGTCTCGTCCTCCGTTGTGTGAACTCATGGAAGGATCGACCGAGTTCACTGTTCGGATGAACAAGGGGATCGTTATTCTCCTCTCCCCCTCCGTAGACTCCGTACGACTGAGATAATTTTCGATGTCGAATGGGAGCGTCATATCTGCACACACGCACTCTACATTCTTCTTTCGACTTCATCTTGTGGCAGGCTCGACCTAACACCACGCAGAGACATGATAGTGCATACTCAAACTCATCAAAGTTTACAAACAAAGTATCCATTTTGATTTTACTAGCAGCTGTGCGAATCTCTTCCCATGATCTTCCTTTCAGATCGATAGTGGTCGCACTTCTTCTGTCCGAAACTCTACTCTCCAACGCTGGAAAATATTCTCCTCGTTTTCTGCCCCCTCCACTCTAGACCCGGAAGGAAATGCGAAAGATATATCCTCGGTTGGAAAGTTAAGTTCGTCGATATTCCACTCATCTGTCTCCAAAGTTGCTGTCTCCATAGAATCGTGCTGATAGACGCACGTCTATCGAGTTCGACAGCGTCCCCACTCGTTAATGCTGATAGACACCAGCACGTCTAACGCTATCGACAACGTCCACTACCCCGCGCTTTGATCACCAGGTGATTGCAATTCAGTTCGAAAACATCGTTGTCGTGATGTGAATTATTCCACATAGTGAATAATTCACCTCTCAGTTAGAAGTTAGTCTCTCTGAGTGAAGTTAAGACCTCAGAGAAGTCGATTCTGGAGGAAGTGAGCATTCAAAAATCTGAAAACACCACGGCATAGGTCTCGTCGCGCTGATCACCGTGGTGTGCTCAAAAGTTGCAAACGGAGTTGCAGGCGAAAAGTTACTTGGAGTTCTTCTACAAGATTTCTGATACCGAGAAATTTACCATAAATCAGAGTGAGTTCGAAAAATACTTTTTAGATTTTTCTCATGTAGATTGTAGTATGTAGTATTTGATTAAAATTCAAAATGTACAAAAAGAGCATGTCTAGAGAAAGTTATGGCTCTTCGTGTTAGCAAAGGAAAGACGAAATACCGCAGCTTTCTAGCATATTAGCTTAGAAACTGGTCTTCAAAACCAGTTGTGAGATCAGCTTCCGTGGTGTAGCTGAGAAACTTGTAGGGAGGAGGTCTCCGGATCAAATCCCTTCAGACTCACAACCGGCTTGGAGTAGGCTGGCCCCTTCGGGGGAATATGAGGGGCACCAAGTTGCCTAGGGGTGGGACACTAGATGTCCCTTAAACGTACAGTGAATGCGGGACGCCTCCGTCTACCCCTGCACTAGTGCAGTCACCTAGTGTGGATGCTAGAGGGAGATTACCACCGGGTTTCGAAATGGACCTCTCACCTTCGGGTTGGCGGGGTAATTAGTACGAATTCGGTTGCGGCCCTCTAAGTCCTGGGGTAGCGAGATGGCATCAAAGATACTCCAAGTCGGTACCAATTCTTTTGTAGAAAAATGTAGAGTTCAAAATATTATTCACTTCGGGTTGGCGGGGTAATTAGTACGAATTCGGTTGCGGCCCTCTAAGTCCTGGGGTAGCGAGATGGCATCAAAGATACTCCAAGTCGGTACCAATTCTTTTGTAGAAAAATGTAGAGTTCAAAATATTATTCACTTGGGTCGAAAAATCAAGTGAAAAATGTAGAGTTCAAAATATTATTCACTTGGGTCGAAAAATCAAGTGAAACTGATACTTGAGGCAATACTTACGGCACTTTGAAGTTTAAGGGGACCGGGAAACGACAATGATGATAACTCGGGCTCCACGTGTCAGAACGAGATGATTTCGGTGGCCAGAGGTAGCTGTGGCGGAGTTACTTCGGATGGAGGTGTCAAATGCTGACTGTACGACCGACTCGGTGGCCGTCCGTACAGATGAACCTGCGAAGCTTAGTGAATTAGTCTTCTTACGTGTAGATTTATTATCAGTGATTTATTTTTCTGCTGCCATCTGTTTAGGGCGTCTTTTACCCCTGCCAGGTGAAACTGAAGGTTGCATAGGATGGAGGAAAACCCAGAGGGGTGTACTCCTGAGGGAGAGAATTGTCGACCATTATCGCATTATCACAGTTTGTACACAGAGGTTACGTCTGAAGAGAACTTTTGTCTGAGAGTAGAGAGCAGAATCGAGTAGATAGGAAACCAAGAACTTGTACGTGTATCTTTTTGAATAGAAAACGGGAAGCTTCTAGGTGAACGCGTTGGTGCTTCACAGGAGCAGTTTTCTGATATTTTGAGTTACTGAACATGAGCTTTGCAATCTGAATGACCTGGAGTTGAAGATCTACTTGCACGTCGTGTGTTTTATCTTGGCCAGATCGAGAACGTGGTGGTGTGTTCTCTTGCGATCCGTATTCCGTGTGTGGTTTTTCGTCCTCCTCTTCACGATCGTATCACAGCTAGAAGGTTCGCCCTTCCCAGGAAACTCTCGCCTCGACATCGTCATAGCAGAGCAGAGCGCAAGCGCCATTCTGCTACTTCGCATTTCCACGATGACTGTATGTCCAACCACGATGAGTGTCCATGTTGGACATACACACTACATTCCACGTCAACATTCTTACTGTCCATGTCAACAGCCCTGCCACGATGTCGGTCATCAACTTCTTATTACCAGTCGAGGGCCCGATCAAGTAACGAGATTGGCGCATGGGCCCGGTCAAGTAACGACTTTGGCGCATGGGCCCGACCAAGTAAATTACTGATTTCTGAATGTGCAGCGTTGTTTTTTTCTTCTTGGCATCTTGGTTGAGTTCGCTGCCAGCACCGATTCTCCAAGTGGATCTTAAACCTGTGCCAGATTTTGTGACAATCCGCTTCACTTTGATTACTTCGTTGAAAAACATGGTAGTTTCCCAGCCAATCCAGATGAACCAGATGGTGGCTGATCTCAGGATTTCCCAGAATCCGTTAAATTTTTGAGCTATCGAGTAGAGAGAAACAGTAGAGCTGAGGAGAGAAATTTTACACAGAGGTTACGTCTGAAGAGAACTTCTGTCTGAGAGTAGAGAGCAGAATCGAGTAGATAGGAGACCAAGAACTTGTACGTGTTTCTTTCTGAATAGAAAACGGGAAGCTTCTAGGTGAACGCGCTGGTGCTTCACAAGAGCAGTTTTCTGATATTCTGAGTTACTGAACGTGAGCTTTGCAATCTGAATGACCTGGAGTTGAAGATCTACTTGCACGTCGTGTGTTTTATCTTGGCCAGATCGAGAACGTGGTGGTGTGTTCTCTTGCGATCCGTATTCCGTGTGTGGTTTTTCGTCCTCCTCTTCACGATCGTATCACAGCTAGAAGGTTCGCCCTTCCCAGGAAACTCTCGTCTCGACATACAATCTGGTGCTTCCACTGAGAGGCTTCTTGGGGTGATTGATCGTGGAGTTGAGTTCTAAGACGAAGAAGAAGATGGATCGAAAGAGCGGAAGCGCTGCTGGTGCTACCTCTACGGCTGCTGCATCTACGTTTGCTGCAGCACCTGCTGTTGCACCTGCGACTGCTGCGACATCTGCATCTGGTCTCGATACAGCTGAGATCCTGAAGACGCTTGCGGCCCTGGTCCAACAGCATCCGATCGTTGGAGGGGGTGAGTTGAAATCTACCAAAGCTTTGCAAGCGATAGTTAATAGATGTGGCAGATTTGATGGTAGAGATATTTCTAGGTATCTGCGTGAGTACCGAGGAGAGATGGAGCTGGTTAGAGTTACTGATATAGAGATGATAACCAGTTTTGAGTTAGCTGTAATCCCTGAGTTGCGGGACCAAGTTAGGGATGTACAGAGAAGAAATCTAGGTGTGTGGATGAGTTTTGAACGATCTCTTCGAGAGGAGTTTCTCGAAGAAGATTCAGAGAGAGTCACTAGAAGAACGTTTCTGGACTGGGTTGAGCAGCAACCTGGTCGTATGATGAACCTGAATGAGATGCTGAGAGAGTTTGATCGGAGATACTGACAACTCTCAACTCTAGAGCGCATAACTCTAGATGCTTGGAGAACTGAACTTTTTCTGCAAGCTACCGATGATGCTACGGCAGATCGGTTATGCTTTATGTTGGCTGATCGATCTGCTGAAGGAGGAGTTACTATGGATTGGGGAAGAGTCGAGGACGCCGTTGCTGTACTAACAAGACAGAGGCGAGGAAGAGTGGCCGTGGGAGGACGTCCGCTTGCAGAAGTGGCCTTTCAACCTCGTGCTGCTCCTCAAGTACAGCAACCTCCGACTCCGGCTCCTAGACCTGTTGTACCGGCTGCAGTACCTTTGATACCAGTGGTGCCAGTTCCTGCACAAAGGGCACCGGTTAAGAGACCTGCAGAGAACCATGGACAGTAGAACCAGATCGAAGACCTGATTCGGCAGATGAGAGAACTGAAGGTGGAGCTAGCTGGATTGCAGAGAGAGCAGCCGCCGACGCCTACTGCTGCACGTCCAGGAGGTGCTCCTGTTCGTAGATGTATCTGGTGTGACAGTCAAGATCATTTCCGAGGGGACTGTCAAGAGCTCACAGCTGCTCTGCGAGATGGTGTGGTTCGCTACCAGAATGGTAGGCTGCACCTTTCTTCTACTGGAGAGCCGCTAAGCACGAGGAGTCCACCTCAGATTACAGCTGCTGCAACTGTACATGCATTGATGGCACCACCGATAAATCCTGATGTATATGCCGGTCACAATGAAGTTTCTTCTAGTCCTACGTTGCTAGATAGGACTACTGAGAAGAAACCTGTTCAAGTTCCTTCTGAAGTACTGAAGAGAGGAGCAGAAACTATCCGTAGGGTCACAAGGTGGGGAGATCCTGTTGATGCTGCGTCTATCAAAGCATTCTTGGACGTGGATAGACACGTTCACTGGCAAGATGCTTCTGTGGAGGAGAAGAGGCGACGAGAAGCCTCTGAACTTGATACTGGAGTTCCGGAGGAGGTTGGAGATAGACGGAGGGTCACAAGGAGACGAGCAGCTCTTCCTGAGGACATCCCGTCTACTTCTGCAGCTCCTCCACCTGCACCAGGTCCGATGGAGGACGTGCAGCGATCCCAGCAGGAGCCAACGACTGCTGGTAGACGGTTTACTGCCCAAGAGAAGGGGAAGGGACCGGCTTATAAGTTGGCGGCTGATATCGAGACTTCAACTGATCTCAAGAGCATCTTGGAGCAGAGAATACTTGACGCACGAATCGAGTTTTCTCTTCGGGAGGTTCTTGGTATTGCAAAGGGGGAGTTTCACGAGCTGATCATCGACATCATCAAGCGGAAGAGACAGGTGATGTCTGAACAAGTAGAAAGCCAGATGATAGAGATGGTAGGAGCTTCTGTAAATGATGCAGAATTCGGGAAAGTGCACTTTCAGGAGGATGATGATACAGAGTATCAGCAAGAAGCGTTGGTTGCTGGTACCAATACTGCTGAATTCGATGATGATGAAGCTGGCGATGAGAGTCCAGCTGCTGATAGTGACTTCAGGAAGAGACACTGGGCTCGTGCTACGACGGCTACACGAGTTCGTCTCGGAAGTCTTGAACATGTTGCTGCGTTAGTTGATCACGGTTCAGATATCAACATCATGTCACGGGAGGTGTATGAGAAAGGTCAGTGGCCTATCGAACTGAACCATGGTTGGGTGCTACGAGCTGCAAACAACCAGAAGGGTGAGTTATATGGCGCTTGTCGCAACGTGAGAGTGAAGTTGGGTGATGTGGAGGTAGATCAGCACTTCTTCGTGCAATCTTTTGCTTCTTATCCTGTGATTCTTGGTCAGTCTTATATCACCGCAGTTAGAATGGAGACGAAGGTGATGGATGACGGATCTCACTATGCTAGGATCCGTAGTCCAGATGATAGACGTTCTGTGCAGTTTCTGACCGTTCGTACGAACCACGAACGAAACAGACAAACTTTGAGAGATTCTCCTATTTGTAGGAGTAAGGGTTTTCTGAAACCACTCTTGTAGGACGGGATACCAAGAGTGATGGATCTGATACTACTATGATCCCGCTTGAGCAGCCTATGGGATCACAGCAGACTGATGAAGAGGTTGCTCAAGATTCTGAGAACTGCTACACTGTACATAGCTGGAAATCTGGTTTGATGACTTTCAGTTCTGATGATTGGAGTGAGTTCACGCGAGTAGAGGATTTGACTGAGAAGAGTAGAAGGCTTATGGAGAGGTGTGCAGCAAATCTGCACTGTACAGGAGTTCTGAGTGAAGATGAGATGATTTCTGGTGTTTACGAGGAGTTTGTAGGTGTACAGTCTTTTGTTCGTTGGCTGGATGATGTAGATAGGTTGATGGAGCAGATGGGAGGAAAGGTGGTGATCCCTATCCACTCTCGTAAGGTCTATGAGGAGATTGCCTCGTGCTTGCAATCTCGTCCTCATCCGAGACTGGAGAGTGGATGGAAGGATGCAATCTGCTGGTGTGGCTCTCGTGAAGAAGCAGAGGTTCACACCAAATACAAAACTGTAGCGAAGAAGGTGAAACCAGTGGCGACCCAGTTACCTGTTGATTCACATCAGCAGATGGAGTTAGCGGCCACTGAGCCTATACTGAGAGATCCTAAACAAATAGGACATGAATTTACTCAAGAGACACTCGAGCAGCTCCAGATAGGAGGGGGTGGCTTCTTGACTGAAGTGGAGAAAAGAGCTTTCGAGCAGATGATAGTTAGCCATGGTAAGGCATTTTCTTTCTCAGCTGGAGAGATTGGTTGTGTGGATCCTAGTATGATAGCTCCGATGGTTATCTTCACTGTTCCTCACGTACCTTGGGACTTGAAGCCGATTCCAGTCCCTCGTGCCTTGCTACCGAAGGTGATCGACTTACTGAAAGAGAGGATGCGGATGGGTATTCTTGAACCATCTATGGCTCCGTACTCTAGCCGATGGTTCACAGTACCTAAGAAGACAGGAGCCTTACGCTTCATCCAAGACTTGCAGCCTGCCAACAACATCACGATTCGAAACGTGGGGACAGGACCTGTGGTTGATGAAGTAGCCGAGGCATTTGCTGGAAGATCTATCTATTCTATTGGAGATATGTTTTCAGGTTACGATCAGTTTCAGCTTGCTTTGGAGAGTAGAGACTTGACTACCATGCGTACACCTTTGGGGTTGATGCGGATGTGTACTCTTCCTCAGGGTGCGACAAACTCAGTAGCTCATATGCAAAACGCGATGCATAAGGTGCTACGAGAGTTTGTACCTGAGGTTACTATTCCATTTCTTGATGATATCCCCATGAAAGACTGTCCGGTGGAGGACAAGGACGAGACTATGACTTCTGATGGTTGCAGAAAGTTTGTTGCAGACCACATCCGAGATGTGGAGAAGATTCTGATGCGCTTGGAAGAGGTACACCTCACTCTGTCAGGTACCAAATCTCGTTTTGGAATGTCAGAGATTGTGGTGGTTGGTCACTTATGCGGTACTTTTGGAAGACGGCCGAACCCAGAGAAGGTAGATGCTATAGCAAGGATAGCAGACTGTACCAACATCACTGAGGTTCGACGATTCTTAGGAGCTTGTGTGTTCTTTCGTGTGAGTATTCCTCATTATGCACATATTGCCGAGCCTCTGTATGCACTTCTGAGAAAAGGGAAGAGGTTTACTTGGCGGCAAGAACATCACGAGACGATGGAGCAGCTGAAAGAGATTCTGAAGTCTCCACCTGTACTAAGGAGACTTAACTACGAGAGCGGAAGACCTATCATACTGACTGTTGACACGAGTCCAAAGGCGATTGGATGGGCAGTCGGTCAAGAAGATGCAGAAGGCGTGCGGTTTGTTTCAAGGTTTGGGGCTCGGATCTTAACAGATAGACAACGTTGTCGTGATGTGAATTATTCCACATAGTGAATAATTCACCTCTCAGTTAGGAGTTAGTCTCTCTGAGTGAAGTTAAGACTTCAGAGAAGTCGATTCTGGAGGAAGTGTGCATTATCGCATTATCGGAGTTTGTCGATCATCGAGCAGTGTAGAGTTTACCGTGCAGGAGCTATCGAGTAGAGAGAAATAGTAGAGCTGAGGAGAGAAGATTTACACAGAGGTTACGTCTGACGAGAACTTCTGTCTGATCAGAGTTTTGATATCGAGGGAATGAGAGTAGAGAGCAGAATCGAGTAGATAAGAGACCGACAACTTGTACGCACATCTTTCTGAAAAGAAAACGGGAAGCTTCTAGGTGAACGCGCTGGTGCTTCACAGGATATAAGCAATCCATCGTAGCATTGCTATGTCTGAACCATGGTTGGGTGCTACGAGCTGCAAACAACCAGAAGGGTGAGTTATACGGCGCTTGTCCTAACGTGAGAGTGAAGTTAGGTGATGTGGAGGTAGATCAGCACTTCTTCGTGCAATCTTCTGCTTCTTATCCTGTGATTCTTGGTCAGCCTTATATCACCGCAGTTAGAATGGAGACGAAGGTGATGGATGACGGATCTCACTATGCTAGGATCCGTAGTCCAGATGATAAGCGTTCTGTGCAGTTTCTGACCGTTCATACGAACCACGAACGAAACAGACAAACTTTGAGAGATTCTCCTATCTGTAGGAGTAAGGGTTTTCTGAAACCACTCTTGTAGGCCGGGATACCAAGAGTGAAGGATCTGCTGTTACTATGATCCCGCTTGAGCAGCCTGTGGGATCACAGCAGGCTGACGAAGAGGTTGCTCAAGATTCTGAAAACTGCTACACTGTACATAGTTGGAAATCTGGTTTGATGGCTTTCAGTTCTGATGATTGGAGTGAGTTTACGCGTGTAGAGGATTTGACTGAGAAGAGTAGAAGACAGATGGAGAAGTATGCAGAAAATCTGCACTGTATAGGAGTTTTAAATGAAGGTGAGATGATTTCTGGTGTCTACGAGGAGTTTGTAGGTGCACAGCTTTTTGCTCGTTGGCTGGATGATGTAGATAGGATGATGGAGCAGATGGGAGGAAGGGTGGTGATCCTTATCCACTCTCGTAAGGTCTATGAGGAGATTGCCTCGTGCTTGCAATCTCGTCCTCATCCGAGACTGGAGAGTGGATGGAAGGATGCAATCTGCTGGTGTGGCTCTCGTGAAGAAGCAGAGGTTCACACCAAATACAAAACTGTAGCGAAGAAGGTGAAGCCAGTGGCGACCCAGTTACCTGTTGATTCACGACAGCAAATGGAGTTAGCGGCCACTGAGCCTGTACTGAGAGATCCTAAACAGATAGGACACAAGTTTACTCAAGAGACACTCGAGCAACTCCAGATTGGAGGGGGTGGCTTCTTGACTGAAGTGGAGAAACGAGCTTTTGAGCAGATGATAGTTAGCCATGGTAAGGCATTTTCTTTCTCAGCTGGAGAGATTGGTTGTGTGGATCCTAGTGTGATAGCTCCGATGGTTATCTTCACTGTTCCTCACGTACCTTGGGACTTGAAGCCGATTCCAGTCCCTCGTGCCTTGCTACCGAAGGTTATTGACTTACTGAAGGAGAGGATGCGGATGGGTATTCTTGAACCATCTATGGCTCCGTACTCTAGCCGATGGTTCACATTACCTAAGAAGACAGGAGCTTTACGCTTCATCCAAGACTTGCAGCCTGCCAACAACATCACGATTCGAAACGTGGGGACAGGACCTGTGGTTGATGAAGTAGCCGAGGCATTTGCTGGAAGATCTATCTATTCTATTGGAGATCTGTTTTCAGGTTATGATCAGTTTCAGCTTGCTTTGGAGAGTAGAGACTTGACTACCATGCGTACACCTTTGGGGTTGATGCGGATGTGTACTCTTCCTCAGGGTGCGACAAACTCAGTAGCTCATATGCAAAACGCGATGCATAAGGTGTTACGAGAGTTTGTACCTGAGGTTACCATCCCATTTCTTGATGATATCCCCATGAAAGACTGTCCGGTGGAGGACAAGGACGAGACTATGACTTCTGATGGTTGCAGAAAGTTTGTTGCAGACCACATCCGAGATGTGGAGAAGATTCTGATGCGCTTGGAAGAGGTACACCTCACTCTGTCAGGTACCAAATCTCGTTTTGGAATGTCAGAGATTGTGGTGGTTAGTCACTTATGCGGTACTTTTGGAAGACGGCCGAACCCAGAGAAGGTAGATGCTATAGCAAGGATAGCAGACTGTACCAACATCACTGAGGTTCGACGATTCTTAGGAGCTTGTGTGTTTTTTCGTGTGAGTATTCCTCATTATGCACACATTGACGAGCCTCTGTATGCACTTCTGAGGAAGGGAAAGAGGTTTACTTGGCGGCAAGAACATCACGAGACGATGGAGCAGCTGAAAGAGATTCTGAAGTCTCCACCTATACTAAGGAGGCTTAGCTACGAGAGCGGAAGACCTATCACACTGACTGTTGACACGAGTCCAAAGGCGATTGGATGGGCAGTTGGTCAAGAAGATGCAGAAGGTGTGCGGTTTGTTTCTAGGTTTGGAGCTCGAATCTTAACAGATAGACAACGTAACTATCCTCAAGTGAAGCGTGAGTTGTGGGGAGCTGTTACTGCTATGAAGGTAGATCGAGAGTTCTTGATAGGTGCCCGTGTGATACTAGAAATAGATTGTTTGCCTTTGCTAGGTATGATAGCAAACTGTAATACTCCAGACATAGCAATGCTACGATGGATTGCTTATATCCGGAGTATGAACCCTGAGCTGAAGCATATAGCAGGAAAGGATAATCCTGTTGCAGACATGTTATCTAGGGCTCGTTATACAGATGAAGAAGAGATGTTTGCAGAAGTCGAAGATGAAGAGAAGAGAGACGTTTGGTGCCAAGTTGGTCAGCAGACTTCAGACTTGGAACCACTGCCGTTCTACGAGGAGTTCTACACGGAAAAGTTCCGCGATATCGGATATTATCTGAGTTTATTATGCAGACGAGAGGGTTGGAGTGATGCAGAGTTTAAGGAGATTAGAAGAAAAGCGTACGGTTACCTTCTACGTGAAGGTTATCTGTGGAAACGTCCGAAGAGAAGAGATGGGATGCTAGCTAGAGTGGTGGATGATCAACCGACGAAGCTGAATCTGCTGAAGGAGTTTCATGACACCTTGTGGGCTGGACACCGTGGAGTTTGGGCTACGTACACGAAGATGAAAGAGCGATACTGGTGGAAGGGTTTGTATCAAGACGTAATGGATTTTGTTGGGTCGTGTCTGCACTGCCAGTTCTATACTAAAGTCCGTTACAGAGATGGACTTGTACCTACCTACCCACCTAGTATTCATTTTTCGTGGGTCCTTGATCTTGTGATGATGCCGCCGGGACTATGGGGAATGCGCTACTTGGTGTTGGCTCGAGAAGATCTCTCCAACTATGTGGAGGGACGAGCACTGCGCACGAAGACTACTGAGAACATATGTAGATTCGTGCTGGAAGATATTATCTGTCGTTATGGATCTGTTGGAAGACTACGAGCAGATAGGGGCGAGTTGAGAGGTGCAGAAGCGAAGGAGTTCTTTGCTCGCTATGGAGTAAAGCTTCGGCTTACTACTGCCATGAATCCAGAAGGCATTGGTAAGAGTGAACGAGGACATCCTTCTATTGTTCACGCTTTAGTAAAAGCATGTGATGGTAGGCCTAGAGAATGGCCGAGACTACTTCCATTTGCTTTATGGGCTGATAGAACTACACACTGTACCACGACTGGTTATATGCCAGTTGAGCTTATGTTGGGGCAGAAACCAATCATGCCTGCTGAGGAGGACTTTTCTACGTGAGCTACGCTACCGTGGGAAGATGGTATAGGTCATACTTCACTCCTTGCTTTACGAACTAGGCAGTTAGAGCGAAGGGAGGAGGATCTTGCTGAGGCGCAAGAGAAGCTGAAGGTGGCTCGAGTTAGAAACAAGGAGCGTTTCGACAAGACTCACCGACTACGACCAAAGCCAATACGTGTTGGTGATTGGGTTCTGGTGTATGATAGCACGCTCGAGAATCAACATTCTACACTTCGTAAGTTCTCGCGAAGATGGTTCGGGCCTTATGTTGTGTTAGATGTTTATGAGAATGCCACTTATAGTTTACGTGAGCTGGATGGTACTCCTTTGAAACTATCTGTGGCTGGCAAACGAGTGAAGTTGTTCAAACAACGTGGAGAATCAGTAGATTTGTTCAACTTTCTGGAGTCTGAGAAGATGACGAGAGACGAAGACGTCTCGGCTACTGAAGAGGTTGAGACGGACGAGAGCGATGATGATGAAGAGCAGACAGAAGGATGAAGAAGTTGGCACATGCCAGAGGATGTGCAGGTTTGGAGGGGGTGGATGTCGTGATGTGAATTATTCCACATAGTGAATAATTCACCTCTCAGTTAGGAGTTAGTCTCTCTGAGTGAAGTTAAGACTTCAGAGAAGTCGATTCTGGAGGAAGTGTGCATTATCGCATTATCGGAGTTTGTCGATCATCGAGCAGTGTAGAGTTTACCGTGCAGGAGCTATCGAGTAGAGAGAAACAGTAGAGCTGAGGAGAGAAGATTTACACAGAGGTTACGTCTGACGAGAACTTCTGTCTGATCAGAGTTTTGATATCGAGGGAATGAGAGTAGAGAGCAGAATCGAGTAGATAAGAGACCGACAACTTGTACGCACATCTTTCTGAAAAGAAAACGCGCTGGTGCTTCACAAGAGCAGTTTTCTGATATTCTGAGTTACTGAGCGTGAGCTGTGTGTTTTATCTTGACCAGATCGAGAACGTGGTGGTGTGGTTTCTTGTGGTCCGTATTCCTTGTGAGATTTTCGCTCTCCTCTTCACGATCGTATCACAGCTAGAAGGTTCGCCCTTCCCAGGAAACTCTCGCCTCGACAACGTAACTATCCTCAAGTGAAGCGTGAGTTGTGGGGAGCTGTTACTGCTATGAAGGTAGATCGGGAGTTCTTGATAGGTGCCCGTGTGATAGTAGAAACAGATTGTTTGCCTTTGCTAGGTATGATAGTAAACTGTAATACTCCAGACATAGCAATGCTACGATGGATTGCTTATATCCGGAGTATGAACCCTGAGCTGAAGCATATAGCAAGAAAGGATAATCCTGTTGCAGACATGTTATCTAGGGCTTGCTATACAGATGAAGAAGAGATGATTACTGAAGTCGAAGATGAGGAGAAGAGAGACGTTTGGTGCCAAGTTGGTCAGCAGACTTCAGACTTGGAACCACTGCCGTTCTACGAGGAGTTCTACACGGAAAAGTTCCGCGATATCGGCTATTATCTGAGTTTATTATGCAGAAGAGAAGGATGGAGTGATGCAGAGTTCAAGGAGATCAGAAGAAAAGCGTACGGTTATCTTCTATGTGAAGATTATCTGTGGAAACGTCCGAAGAGAAGAGATGGGATGTTGGCTAGAGTAGTGGATGATCAACCGACGAAGCTGAATCTGCTGAAGGAGTTTCATGACACCTTGTGGGCTGGACACCGTGAAGTTTGGGCTACATACACGAAGATGAAGGAGCGATACTGGTGGAAGGGTTTGTATCAAGACGTAGTGGATTTGTTGGGTCGTGTCTGCACTGCCAGTTCTACTCTAAAGTTCGTTACAGAGATGGACTTGTACCTACCTACCCACCTAGTATTCATTTTTCGTGGGTCCTTGATCTTGTGATGATGCCGTCGGGACTGTGGGGAATGCGCTACTTGGTGTTAGCTCGAGAAGATCTCTCCAACTACGTGGAGGGACGAGCACTGCGAATGAAGAATACAGAAAACATATGTAGATTCGTGCTGGAAGATATTATCTGTCGTTATGGATATGTTGGAAGACTACGAGCAGATAGAGGTGAGTTGAGAGGTGCAGAAGCGAAGGAGTTCTTTGCTCGCTATGGAGTAAAGCTTCGGCTTACTACTGCCATGAATCCAGAAGGCATTGGTAAGAGTGAACGAGGACACCCTTCTATCGTTCACGCTTTAGTAAAAGCATGTGATGGTAGGCCTAGAGAGTGGCCGAGGCTGCTTCCATTTTCTTTATGGACTGATAGAACTACACACTGTACCACGACTGGCTATATGCCAATTGAGCTTATGTTGGGGCAGAAGCCGATCATGCCTGCTGAGGAGGACTTTCCTACGTGGGCTACTCTACCGTGGGAAGATGATATAGATCATACTTCACTCCTTGCTTTACGAACTAGGCAGTTGGAGCGAAGGGAGGAGGATCTTGCTGAGGCGCAAGAGAAGCTGAAGGTGGCTCGAGTTAGAAACAAGGAGCGTTTCGACAAGACTCACCGACTACGACCAAAGCCAATACGTGTTGGTGATTGGGTTCTGGTGTATGATAGCACGCTGGAGAACCAGCATTCTACACTTCGTAAGTTCTCGCGAAGATGGTTCGGGCCTTATGTTGTGTTAGATGTTTATGAGAATGCCACTTATAGTTTACGAGAGCTAGATGGTACTCCTTTGAAACTATCTGTGGCCGGCAAGCGAGTAAAGTTGTTCAAACAACGTGGAGGATCAGTAGATTTGTTCAACTTTTTGGAGTCTGAGAGGATGACAAGAGATGAAGACGCCCCGGCTACTGAAGAGGCTGAGGCGGAGGAGAACGATGATGATGAAGAACAAACCGAAGCCTGAAGAGGTTGGCACATGCCGGAGGATGTGCAGGTTAAGAGGGGGTGGATGTCGTGATGTGAATTATTCCACATAGTGAATAATTCACCTCTCAGTTAGAAGTTAGTCTCTCTGAGTGAAGTTAAGACCTCAGAGAAGTCGATTCTTGAGGAAGTGAGCATTCAAAAATCTGAAAACACCACGGCATAGGTCTCGTCGCGCTGATCACCGTGGTGTGCTCAAAAGTTGCAAACGGAGTTGCGGGCAAAAAGTTACTTGGAGTTCTTCTACAAGATTTCTGATACCGGAAAATTTACCATAAATCAGAGTGAGTTCGAAAAATACTTTTTAGATTTTTCTCATGTAGATTGTAGTATGTAGTATTTGATTAAAATTCGAAATGTACAAAAAGAGCATGTCTAGAGAAAGTTATGGCTCTTCGTGTTAGCAAAGGAAAGACGAAATACCGCAGCTTTCTAGCATATTAGCTTAGAAACTGGTCTTCAAAACCAGTTGTGAGATCAGCTTCCGTGGTGTAGCTGAGAAACTTGTAGGGAGGAGGTCTCCGGATCAAATCCCTTCAGACTCACAACCGGCTTGGAGTAGGCTGGCCCCTTCGGGGGAATATGAGGGGCACCAAGTTGCCTAGGGGCGGGACACTAGATGTCCCTTAAACGTACCGTGAATGCGGGACGTCTCCGTCTACCCCTGCACTAGTGCAGTCACCTAGTGTGGATGCTAGAGGGAGATTACCACCGGGTTTCGAAATGGACCTCTCACCTTCGGGTTGGCGGGGTAATTAGTACGAATTCGGTTGCGGCCCTCTAAGTCCTGGGGTAGCGAGATGGCATCAAAGATACTCCAAGTCGGTACCAATTCTTTTGTAGAAAAATGTAGAGTTCAAAATATTATTCACTTCGAGTTGGCGGGGTAATTAGTACAAATTCGGTTGCGGCCCTCTAAGTCCTGGGGTAGCGAGATGGCATCAAAGATACTCCAAGTCGGTATCAATTCTTTTGTAGAAAAATGTAGAGTTCAAAATATTATTCACTTGGGTCGAAAAATCAAGTGAAACTGATACTTGAGGCAATACTTACGGCACTTTGAAGTTTAAGGGGACCGGGAAACGACAATGATGTAGCCGTGGTGGAGTTACTTCGGATGGAGGTGTCAAATGCTGACTGTACGACCGACTCGGTGGCCGTCCGTACAGATGAACCTGCGAAGCTTAGTGAATTAGTCTTCTTACGTGTAGATTTATTATCAGTGATTTATTTTTCTGCTGCCATCTGTTTAGGGCGTCTTTTACCCCTGCCAAGTGACACTGAAGGTTGCGTAGGATGGAGGAAAACCCAGAGGGGTGTACTCCTGAGGGAGAGAATTGTCGACCATTATCGCATTATCACAGTTTGACGATCATCGAGCAGTGTAGAGTTTACCGTGCGGGAGCTATCGAGTAGAGAGAAACAGTAGAGCTGAGGAGAGAAATTTTACACAGAGGTTACGTCTGAAGAGAACTTCTGTCTGAGAGTAGAGAGCAGAATCGAGTAGATAGGAGACCAAGAACTTGTACGTGTATCTTTTTGAATAGAAAACGGGAAGCTTCTAGGTGAACGCGTTGGTGCTTCACAGGAGCAGTTTTCTGATATTCTGAGTTACTGAACGTGAGCTTTGCAATCTGAATGACCTGGAGTTGAAGATCTACTTGCACGTCGTGTGTTTTATCTTGGCCAGATCGAGAACGTGGTGGTGTGTTCTCTTGCGATCCGTATTCCGTGTGTGGTTTTTCGTCCTCCTCTTCACGATCGTATCACAGCTAGAAGGTTCGCGCCTTCCCAGGAAACTCTCGCCTCGACATCGTCATAGCAGAGCAGAGCGCACGCCATTCTGCTACTTCGCATTTCCACGATGACTGTATGTCCAACCACGATGAGTGTCCATGTTGGACATACACACTGCATTCCACGTCAACATTCTTACTATCCATGTCAACAGCCCTGCCACGATGTCGCTCATCAACTTCTTATTACCAGTCGAGGGCCCGATCAAGTAACGAGATTGGCGCATGGGCCCGGTCAAGTAACGACTTTGGCGCATGGGCCCGACCAAGTAAATTACTGATTTCTGAATGTGCAGCGTTGTTTTTCCTTTTCTTCTTGGCATCTTGGTTGAGTTCGCTGCCAGCAGCGATTCTCCAAGTGGATCTTAAACCTGTGCCAGATTTTGTGACAATCCGCTTCACTTTGATTACTTCGTTGAAAAACATGGTAGTTTCCCAGCCAATCCAGATGAACCAGATGGTGGCTGATCTCAGGATTTCCCAGAATCCGCTAAATTTTCGCAGCTTGTGTGGTAGGTTGTCTGAATCGCGAAGGCCACTGCCACTGAGTCTTCTTGCCGACATCCTGCAGGACCAGAATAAGTGGAGTGTATCCTCTACTCTGTTTGTGATACATCTGTTGCACCATTTATTCGAAAGTGTTGAGGGGAGCTGCGGGTGTCATCACGCCTGAGTGGCTACTGCTTTGTAGAGGATTTGCCAGAGGATGGAGGCTTCTTGTGCTGCTCTGTTGAAGTGTCAAAGTTTCGTCCAGCGGGTCCAGTCCTGGTTATGCTAAGAAAGCTTTCTGGTCCAATTTTGTATCCTCCTGTGCAGATCCGTCTTATCTTTCCTCAGTAGCTTTCTCAGGTAGATCGGTTTTTCTGTGTAGAAAGGGATGCCGCCCGACCATTCGACCTGTGGCAGGTAAGTCGTATAGTGTGCATATTCTGGGATGGCTAGCAAGAGATTGGCGTCCCCGGTGATTCCCGTGATTCTGGTCCATTATAGTGAGGTGTTAACCTCAAATGGTTACGTTTCTTGTAGTCCTCCCTCCTGCCTTCGATACGAGTTCGTCACCCTAGCTGATAGCAACTGACTGGAATAGAGTCCCATTTTCGCCGTAGTGTGGCTTCTTCTTCTGTGTTTGCGTCGCCAGAGATA
Source organism: Asterella californica (assembly GCA_036924285.1). Lineage (NCBI taxonomy): Eukaryota > Viridiplantae > Streptophyta > Marchantiopsida > Marchantiales > Aytoniaceae > Asterella > Asterella californica. The sequence goes on from JAYKYS010000001.1 coordinate 45,857,731, forward strand.
GGTTCCCAGCAATTTTTTTGAAACCGGTCTCCACCACATGGTTTCTCGGTCCAGTCTGATTGAAGGAGTCCCAAGAAAGCGGAGCGAGATCTGTAGGGGAGCGAGATCTGTAGGGTGAGATAAGTACTGGACCTTTGATTTTCCCGCTTGCTTGACCAGCTGGTCCCCTATGGAGGCGCATTTCCATTTCCATTTCCTTGGAGTGAGGTCGACCATCGCCTCTGGTTCCAACCATACACACTGAGTTCCTCAGTCCTAGTCAAAATGATTGACACTCCAAGCCATTTGCTGCACTCACAAAAAACTGTTGAGCTCTTTCCAGACCGAGCGATCAGACATTTCTGATCCTGCACCAATTCGATTCGATTCACTGCACCAACAGATGTTTTGAGCATTACTGGCGAAAGGTGAGTTTAGCAGGCCTCGATATTTTCCCGTGCATAATCCACGCTGCCCCGAGGTGGTTCTCCACTGGTGGGCGGCAAGTGATTCGAAAATGGATTGAAGATGTTTCTGTTGCCAATCTGACATTTTCCCTGTGAGATCCGCCACTTCTTCTGTTACGCTGTGAGCCCCAACCCTCGCTCCACTCAAGGGCTTGGTGATGATGACGAGCATTCTGAATTCGACCTCCTCAGACAAATCCAAGATTTCGGTCCCCATTGGCCTTGAGCAGCACCACCTCTCCCGCTCACTACGTAGCTGAGAACCAGACCGGCCCCGATTAGCACATGGTTAGCTAGGGATAACTACTTCGTCATACCCCTTGAAAACTGTTTTCTCTTGGTCACATACATTACTTTTTGAAGTTTTCTTGGTCACATTGCATGGAGTCGAGCGCAAGTACGACTTGGAACCTTTCATATTCGCTGTACCACTGCTTGAGTTATTAAGAAATTAAAATTAATTTTAAAAATATCAAGAAATTCGATTATATTCGCTGTACCACCAAGTTTCAGTTATCAAGAAACTAAACTTAATTTTAAAAATATCAAGAAATTCGATCATTAGGTTAAAATTGGTTCACCTTAAACATGAATAATCAGATCTTGTCATTTAGGATTGGATGTGTTTAGTCAGACCACAGCCGATATCATCTCCACGTCGTCAGATTCGCGAATGGTCAGACAGGTCAAGCTCATCCATGTCATGAAATTCCTCTGTTCTAGCTCATAGATTTTGAAGAACTTCATACTAACGAGATCATCAGTGCAGACTATAATAATGAGTAGAAACATAAACCTCACTACAACTCTTGTGGGACGACAAAAATCTCTGAGCCTGGCAATCAAAATGATGGATCAGAACACATACTGATTTGGACAAAATTACAACTAACTTGTGCCAAATCCAGTATAGCGACACCCCAGAAAATTAACCCAGCAGTAAGAGCTCACAGAGTCATCAAGTACCAGGGCAAACGAAGACTACCCAAGTAACCCAACCTCTTAGCATTAATCCATGCAAGTATTAGTGTCTGCTTGGATCATGCTGATCATAACTCTTGGGTCCAGTTTCGGATGCACAACGTATATAATATATAACAGTCTGCGTACTACGTTAATAGTAAAATAAAACAGAGGACCGATTTTGGATTGTAGCATCGCAAGAAAAACCTGGCAAATAGTGCTAGATTCATGAATACGGGCGTCATAGACGGTTCGTTCTAAGTCATAAAATGAGACAAAAACTAGATCTAGCGCCCTTGATTCACTAGCTCTAGAAAGTAGACAAGCTTTTTGGCCAGAGCGAGGAAGATCTGCCAACAGTTCTTGGTCAGATCTTGTCTTGTCTTGCCCAGTAGGACACGAAGTAGTATAGTAGATCAGCAGCATGGCACCCTAGTCAGCAATTCTCCAACCCTAAACCGAGTCTAAACAATGATTTATCAATTTTCTGAGTCTGAACGAGTATAAACAATGGAATATCAATTTCTGGGACTAAATCGAGTCTAGACTGTGGTTTATCAATTTCCAGAACCTCGACAGTGGTGTATGGGACAAGATCGATGGTTTATCTACTAAAAATCAGTGGCAAATACAAAAGAAAAAAACATAAATGATTTTGTTCCGAAGTGTTTGACATACCAATCTGTGCTTGTGTCTGTTGCACGAGAAGTGCAAAGATTTTTTACAGTTCGCACTATTCGCACGACAATTCACTTCTCCCGCTCCGAGTTCATTTCCTATACTCTTGCAATGAAGTAGAGAATAATCCGTTGCGACTATTATGCTGGACTCAGAAAGTTACATAGTTCGTGGTTGAGAAGTACGTTCTAATGGTATGTAGAAAGTACTTTAGTCTTGTTTACAAGTAAATTAAGAACATTATTGTGAAGCCTTGGATTTTTTTTTTGTTCATAAATTTTTGTTTTGTTAGTAAAGAACAAGGTAGAATAGTTTTAGCGATAGTATAGAGTTTTTTTGCCAAAGCATTATGCTGAGTAGAAATATAAGAACTATGAAGTGTATATCTTGGGTACGATAGTCTAGTTGCATTCTACAGACGAAGAGCTTTCCAGGGATACCTTATTTGCTAGGAATGGACAACAGAAAACAAAGATATGACCCTCGGAAGAATCTGAAGTAGAGTGGTGGTCAGAACATCTTCGCCGACGAGCACTGGCGAAACTTTGCACGGAGGAAGTTACCAAGTGGGTGACACAAGAAGTGACTGAAAACTTCACTTTTTACTTTTTTATTCTTTGATTTACTAGGAGCGCTCTGAACTGAGAGTTAGAACGGACGAAGTTGGATTTCGCCGAAGGCATTGTTTTGCAAGTCGCAACTAGGAGAGTTTCGGACGAAGAACTTCGTACTTCTTCATATCTCTTCACACTTCTGACTTTGCTTGTTGATCAAATGCGTGACTTCGCTTGTGAGACTGAAGTATTTCGCGATGAAGTGACCGTATCTTCGACAATATGCGAGATGACTCGAGGATAAGATTGTCCTTCTTGTTGTAGAATTGGAGCGTGATCATCCTTTGTCAGAATAGCGAGGAAGACCACAGAATTGGACGTTGCAGAATTGGAGTTTCGTACTTGGCATTGACGAAGCGGATCGAGAAGGCGTCCTAGTGTATGATAATATGACCCAGTCGACTTCAGACGAAGTGATGAAGTCTAGCGAGCTTTTCACACAAATGCTAGTGGGTACGAAGAGCTTCAAGGTACCTTGCTACAGAGATCCATTCAAGAAGGCAATCTCGGAGGACGTTGAATACTATCTTGAAGTCCTACAGGACTTCGTACCTGACTAACTGACAAGTACACTTCATTGAGCAGATAGGAAGAAGACTCATTGGACGAAGATCTTTCATTTGCATGTGAAAAGGTTGTACAACACATTCGACGACGACAGATTGATGTACTTTGCAGCTTTTGCTGCAGTGTTCTATAGAGGTATGCATCTATTGACACTGATCGAAGAAGAATTATACGGACCGAAGGTGTTGGAGGACGAAGAGTTAGACTTAGAACCGACGTCACGTATGAAGAATGTGGAGACACTCGCGGCTTCTGCAGGACCAAGTATGCGGACGAAGAGACGAAGAACCGAAGTTGAAAGCTGAGAGGGGCTACTTCGTGAAGGAAGAAGAAAGAGAAAAAGTTGGTGATGGAGACTTCGGATGAAGAAGTTGAAGATCATGAAGAACCAGATGAACCTTAGGTACCCCAAAAGTCTTCGTCGGTGGAGATTGTCGACGAAGTAAGACCGCAACAACACCAAGATCAGAAGGAGGTGCGCAGCAAGAAGACTTCGTACTTCGAAGAGTCAACTCGGAGCGACATAAATCCAAGGAGAGCCCCAAGGAGCATGACTTCACCTCGAAGAAGTTCAGACTTCTCAACGCGATGAAGCGACAACTTCGGCTCAAAAGACGCGAAGTATTGTCAAAGAGTTGTTTGATGTTCGACCATACCTTGGAGTTTTTAAGCGAAGTTGCATTACCAATTCTCGCAGAGTTGAACATGCAGCGACAAACGTTCGAAGATGAAGCCAAGTTATCACTGACCTTGTTAAAGAATTCTGTGTACTTCAGACGTAAAGGCTGGTCGGAGGAGAAGCATCAGATGATGACGAAGTTGGAGAAAACTTCGGAAGAGTTGAAGCGAGTGACTTCAGAGAAGGATGCTCTATTCCAAGCAAAGTCTGGATAACAAGTGAAGTCTTCGCAACAGATTCAAGATATAGAGGCGAAGTTGAACCTGATGCTTCAAGGTTTCAAGATATGAAGTCATCAGGTTGCAAGGCACTTGCAACCTGATGACAAAAAAAACGACGTCGAGTTGGAAGAGCGAGTTACAAAAGCCGAAGAGGTGAAAAATTTGACAGTGCAAGATGTAGAGGAACTTCGTGGTAAAGTCGATGAGGTATTAACTTCATACTTCGTCACAGAGATCGATACTTCGGCAAAGGAGCTACTGACGCGTCTTCGTATAGAGATGACAGCAGCACCAGATCCTTCGACAAAGAGTATAATAGTTAGAGTAGCTGAGGGGATAGTTAGAGAGATGAAGGAGATTAGAGAGACAATTAAGTTATCATTGTGTAGTATAGCTAGGGAATTACGATTAGGTAGTGTAGGTACTTCTGTTCTATATTCTAGGAGGACGTGATCTGTTGGTGAAGATGTTAAGCCTTCTTCTTAAGAAATGAGATCTGCCACCTTCAAGTGAAGTTGTATATAAGTGTTGTTTTGTTTGTTCTCAGGTCCTCTATGTGTTAGTTATTTTGGATTTCTATTTTCTGAAGTTTACGGAGCCATTGTGTACTTCTCTTCTTTGGTGTTCTACCTACGAAATTTCATAGTTTGTTGTGGTAGAAGTAAGACTGGGTGATGAAGTTTTCTGCAGTTTACATCCGAAATCAGAGTACGAGTCTGAGACAACTCTGAGAACAGATCAGCAACTACAAAGTTTGTTTTGCTACGAAGATAATTATGGAGCGAAGTTTGTTTGGATGAAGTGGTTATTTCAGGAAGTTTCTTTGTTTGATAAGTTCTTCTCAGTATGGAACTTCGTACTTCATACTTCATATGGAGTGAGAACTTCGTATGAAATATTTCTCAAAGTAAATTGTAGTAGAACAACTTAGTGTGAAGATACTTAGCGTTTATGGTGATAGAGGCTACTTAGTAGCACTTCAGCAATACTTCTCCAAGACTTGTGATCCATGGCTCTGTATTTTTGTAGTCTATATGTTTCTTGAGGTCTTTGACCTGTTTAGTATCTGTTATGTTATTATAGGATTATCAACTCTGTCTTATTGGATAGACTTGAGTTTGATCTCTACCGAGAATGATTTCTGTCCGTGAGAATAAAAGATAACTATAAAGAATCACCTTTGTTACATATTTACTACATTTGGATGATATTTACTTGCATGTCTGTGGGTTTGATCTTTATATCACTACTTTCGAGCATCTTTTGATTTTCTGTGTGTTACAATTCTTCAAATATCGTCTATTATTGCCAAGGTAGTTCTTACCCTAATAAATTAATAGATAAAAGATCATGTGATTTCTAGAATTATTCATCCAACCTATCGAAACAAGTGATTAATTAATCTAGTAGTTAAATCCTTCCAAAAATTAAACCTTTTCCGGTCATTAGAATTCCAACCCTAGAAATGCAAGATTTCACTCTAGAGATGAGGTATGCGCCCATATTTCTTATAATGTGTGGAATATACTGATTGAGTATGTTTATTCTTAACCAATTAAGTACCGACTTTAAGAACATGTGAATATGCATCCCAAACGTCTTAGCCAAGGATAGCCGAGAAGTGACAAGCGAGGTATGATGAAAAAATATAGAAAGTGAATTGGATCTCGTGGGAGGTGCACTGAAAAAAACATTTTAGGGATATCTTCTGAAATTTTTTTCACGGTGTATTTTGATGTTACTACTTTAGTTATAGAGATATATATATGTTATGTGAAACTTTCAGACAAAATTGAATTAAAATTGAAATTATTCTATAAATATTAAAGGTTAGACAAACCACAAGCTGCATCTTGGTCCAGAGAGAACCCATAACCTTATAACAATAAGACATGTGCTTGCTCTCAAGCAAACATTAATCTTTAACGGTATTAGTCTATTATCTAACCGTTCTAAAACAATAAGATAAGTACTTGCTCTCAAACAAACATTAGTCTGTAGTGATATTACTTTATTATATAACCTTTTCAAACGAAAAGGTTAGATAATAAATTAAGCCCACCCTCTCCATCTGAAATGGAGGAGGAATAATATGCATATTCCATCCAGAAGCATACTTCGATAGGCACAAGAAGGGTCTCCCAAGGTTTATTCTTCTCCATTTAGTAGACAATGGTGAAGTGTACAAAATCTAAAAGTTATGTTAAGTACCAAGAATCTTGAGGTTGTTGCAGAATTCATACTTAGTCTAGTGATTTTAGAAATATTTCGTGGGTTTTATTTCCAAATGAAAGTTTCTATAGATAATCCCAATGCAATATATATCAAGGTATATCTTAGAGATTTGTGAGATCGATTTTAGAAAATTACTATAAAGTATACCAGTTTCTCTCGTAAAGCTTAAATCTCCTCTATCGATTGATTCTTAAGTCTAGCACGTCTAACAAGTAATGATTTAAATCTGAATATTGTAGTAAGCCATCAGCCACATTTGTCCTGATCATACGGCTAGCTTCTTCATGTGAGTACGGTGGAGGTCTAGAGGAACACTATTCATTATAAATCATGAGCATACTCTAAATCTTTTGGCTGCTGCTATATTTGATGTGCAGATTGCTCGTAGTCACGTACTATATATGCAACTGATGGCAATTTGAAGATTCAGTACACAGTCGCTCTGATCGCCTGATTAATATGTCACAATTGATATATTGAAAACAAGAGCATTGATTGATCCATGATCAATCATCTGGAGATTTATGTAAGTCTAGTGGTTGATGCTCTCAGTCATGATATCAGTCGTAAAGAACTTGCACGAGCAAATTAGTTACCACATATGAGAAAGGCTTATGGAAAAGATATAAGGAATGTTGGATTGTCATCTCGTCTTAAAGTTCTTCACTTGAACTTTTGGTGTGTATCATCTAAAAGTGTCGACCGACTTGTTTCGGTGCTTGCGGATATGCAAAAGTGGAACAAAATTCCACACATTTAGAAAATGTCGAGAAGTTGTATAATTGAGTACTTGACTCGGTTTTGTATGATAGGAACCTTGATGATAAGCATACTTGTTTCCTTCTTTCGACTTCGGTATACAACTCTCTGGTATGAAGTCACCACAGGATTTCAAACAACATCATATCTTGGTTTAGATATCATGTTGTGGTCCGAATAAATCATAACAAAAGCTGATATTGATCACAGTCGCTATGGCACAACGAGCTGACTAACAACTGAAACAGATCGATTTTAGGAATTTCAATAAGAAAATTATCCTACAAGGTACAAACTTCTCACCTCTGATTGCCGAGACGTGCAGCTCTCAACCATAGACTGTCTGAAACTTCACATCCATGTTTATCAAGCTAGGAGAAAACATATACCATGTCCAGGTTCCGGGTAATCCACCATGGTACAAATAGTTAGCACATAGATGTGTGCAACAACCAATCCGACCTAGTGCAATTTATCGTCACTGAGACAAGTAGGGTTTATGTTTACGGTTTAGTTTAAACTTTCGAAGCCAAAGTCAAAGGCAGAAAATGTCTAGATCTTTGGATCTATCTGGAAGCTAAAATGGTCAGCGCCAAGACAACACACTGCATTTTTATCTGTAGGTATCCGAACAAACGAAGATGTAAAATCTCTCTTATCACAAGTATATAAAATGACGGTCTAACCCGATATGAAAGCTTAAACAGTTAGGGGCCATTCACATGCTCTCGAGCTCTGAAAGCGATCTAGCTATGAAACACTTACCCATCATCAAGTTCACAAATTCCAAGTAGAATTGGTCCAATCCAAAATTGTGCGTTTGGATACTGGAAGAAGCGAGAACCACCTCTAGGCCTAGACTTCAAACGTGTTGCAAGAACGCTTCATAGACAAGTGTACAGTCAAAGCCAATAAAAAATAGATTAGATTATATGACCATAAAATAACATCTACTTTGGTAAACAACTTACGACACAACTCATGAAAATTCTTGGTGTAATCAAAATAAACATAGCCCAAACTCCTCAGGGGTAACCTTCTCTGTCACACAATTTCTTTACAAGTGTCCGCAAGGTTGCTCATGAACAGAAACACACCCTCCCAAAAAGCTATTTGTAATCCAACACGGGCAAAAACCTCAAAGCTAAATGAAGCTATGAGTCTGCTATATTAGATCTTAGATCTAGGTGCACTATTACTGTGGACTTCTAAGTTCAGCATGAAGCTTATACACTTCAAGAATTCGTCGATCCGAGAGAACAGAAACACACCTTCATAATAATCATATCTTCCTCAACTCTTTCGAATCTTTACTGTCGAAAGATTGTAGATTCTCGTCTTGAACAGACATCACATCATGATAGAGTAAAGTTGTTAATATATCTAAGGAAGTCATGAGCACAACATACGTAGTCTATGAATATCTCGAGATTAACACCACACCAAAGCATAATCCTCTGTATACGATTGTAAAATGTAAGTCATGTGAATGCGTAAACTCTTATAGTATCGTTGAAACATGCACTCTTGGACACGTGTACCATACTATCATCTCAGTTCCTCGTTACTTTCATTATTGTTTGAAAGAAGAAATGAACTATGAGCGAAAGCTGGATAGGAAACCTAAGTCATGAGGAAATCTCAGAAATAGTGTCAAAGAATCAGTAAAATATGAAACTACAAGCACCTTGTCCTACCATATTGAATCGAGTACATTCTCTAAATATCACATAGATGGGAGAGCTCTCGCTTCATCATTTCTGTCTTTCTTGGACTCGTTTCCCTCATTACAACAATACATCCTCTCCTTCCTTCCCATGGTTCACATTCTCCCTCTCCCCTCCCTTTGTCCTTTCTTCTGTCGCTCCCTCAATTTCACAGAGAGCCCCCGTCCCTTTCTCTCTTGCTAAACAACATAAAACACTACATGATAAAAAAACAAGTAATTATTGCAATGTAAATGCGGGGCTTTGCGTTAGCGATTTATCTCGATCTAACTCAATTCTCTTTTTTTATTTTCATAATCGCCTTGTTCTCCTCTTGTCATCTCTCTCTGTCATTTTAATGTCAGTTACACGACAAAATTCTCCTCTTTATTTTTGTTTTCAGAATTGACGTATAGTTATGCAAACGCATAGCAAAAGCACTATGCTTGGATGTAGAGGAGGACCCACTCACCCAGAAGTATGGTAAGCATCTTAAATGCCCACCAGACCCTTCTCATAACCTTTGGACCTTTCAAGCTGTTTCCAAGTTTTACTGCTACGTTTTAATTTGCCGAATCATGCTCGATGCCGATGCAAGTGTCGAGATGACCCTCATTCGGATTTCTTGCATCTTTACTGCAGATTTAAGATATCGAGAGCGGTTCATCTTACTGGTGGGTCTGCAGCTGGAGTCTAGAGAATGTGCACAAATGTCATTCGACAAAGACACTCAGTAAGCCGCTTGTACTTCTAGAGCTGAAGAAAACCTTCAATAACGAGCGACCCTCGATAATGTTTTCTGACCAGAGAACAGGTATTGTTCTACACCAGTCAACAACTGCTGAAGATGCAAACAGAAAGAAAATGGCTCGCATACACTGTATTTCTATAAGGTTCAAGTTATCGAGTTGTTTGGTAGGTTGTTGAGATTTCTAGGTGAGAACGCTGAGTTGCAAGCAAAGATTATTGCTATATCTATACATATCCAAGTTTTCATGTATTAGCTATTCAGCAGAAAATTACAATCCTATTCTATCACCAAAGTTACAAAATGTATCCAACAAACCAGCGCAACAACAAATTTGAGATAAGCACAACAGTAACCACTGCACACAAATGAATGTTCGAAGATACATTACATCCAATTGTACTTAGATGTTGAGCTTTATCATCACCGTCACTTGAAACATTGGACATAGAGCAACATTTGAAGAATTTTTCAGCAAAATATTCTACTTGTCAAACGTGAAGTTCGCTCAAAGTGTCTCACAATATTCTATCTATGGTGTTTTTCACAATCATATGATTTAGAAATTTGGTCATGTGACCTGTATGGAATGTCCTCTTTGCTTCAAGAACTGTGACTGAGATAAAAGTAATGAGACATGAGCATTTTGAGGAAAAAAAAGCGTGCACGAATGAAAAATTTGGATCTGTCTAGAATGTCTACTCACTTTCAAAAAATTTGAACGTGTTGATGACATTCTCGCTTCTAGGAACCCTCTCCTCTTACGACGAGAGACTGTTCAAAAACCTAAACCAAAATCCTCAGTCACTTATCTACTTTTCACATTCCTTTCTCGCCTGCTTATTATTCTCGCTGCTCACTCTTTACGAATACAACACAATATGCTATATGATAAACAAGGAGCTACACATGCAATAGAATTACGGGGCTATGCATTAGCGATTTATCTACATTTCTCTTTTTCGATTTTCATAATGACTTCATTCTTCCATTCTCTCTCTGTTTCTTTTCTCTTTTTGGTTTTTACAACAACTCCATAGGTTCGTATCCTACACGACAGAAATCCTCTCCTTTTTTCTGATTTCACTGTCGATATATAACTATATTTGCAACAAAGAGGTTAGTTTATGATATAATTAAGAGGCTATGCATTAACAATCAATCCGGATCTAAGCCAATTCCTTTCAACTTCACAACCACTCCGCCTCACCCTTCTGTCAGTTTACCGTACGAAGAAAATCATCCCATCTCTCCTTTCCTGTTTTCAGAATCAGATGTATATCGCGAGAATTAGCTCGTCATTACAGCATGCTCAAGGAACTGAGGATATGTAGGAGCATGCGTTACATTGAGACGGAATAGGCATCCCCAACGTACTTGTACAGTGAAAATCATTTTCTCTTAGAGGAAAATATGTAAGTGTTATAAAAATATAATGTAATAAGCTATAATCAAAAATCAAAATCACTTATAAATATTAAATGTTAACTAGTCTTGGAGCAGCTAACTGATCAGGACATAACCCATAAGTCGAGAGCAGGCTGAGACGTCCCTCAGGGTATTAATCCGGGATTGAAATTGTAAATAAGCGTAATTTAACAAGGCATTTAATATATATCCTAACCCTTCCCATCGAGAAGGTTAAGATATATATTAAACACCCATGAGGGAAAAGAAGAGGTCCTTTGCTGTTAAACGTATTCAGGCGAAGTCCAAGTTTTCTTGGCAAGGAAGAGCCCCGACTTCGCGTGATCCGTCAGGAGGCCACCGGTGTCTTCTGATATTATCGTTGATCATATTTTTGGAATTTTATTGGTTTTATTTTCATATTCAATCGTGTTTAATATTGTTGAAACCAACAGTTGCAATGTGTAACGTGCATTCAACATTAATCTGCAAATGTCAATGTCATTAATAAATTATTGACTGTCATTATTTAGATTCTTAATATTTCTTTCCCTTAACTCACTATCTTGAAACTCATTCGCGAGAAATTTGTGTGTTATTAATGTTGGCTAAACCACTTTACACCGAGATCACATAAAAGTCATCATCTTATGCATCCGTCTAGAACATGACCTTATATGACATATACCATTCAATGTTTTATCCGTCAATGTTTAACTTGTTTTGGGTATGAGTTTTGCTTGTAAGGAAATTTAATGCTGAAAAGAAAATCAGTTCACAAGGTTTCTTCTCAAGTGATCCACAAAAGTTATGGCTTTTATCAGCTCTATTCTATACAACCATTGGAATCGATATGAAACTGTCCATTTGACTAGGAAGCAAATAATAGCCATCAGTAGGTGTGGAGTAAAGGAATAGAGAACAGAGGGACATGTCTGAGAGACCAATCACGCTTTTATTGAATTGTAAATAAAATTGAATATCATTCAGTTATAAAATTGAAATTAATTATATATTACAAATAAAGCCTATAAATTCAATGTAGCACTTATATTCATTTGTGACTTCGACACTTTATGTTTTATTTTATATAGCAAACTGGTGACAGAACACAGTAAACAGTTATGTAAGAACATCTCCACCTCAACACCGGAAATGGTTTGGGAAGATGTAGTTTCCAGTCTCTTCGAACAAAAAACACGCAAGGGAACAAATTATGTTATGCATTTTTTCTTATTCGTTATAAGATTTGACATGGACGTTTACCAAGAATAAATAACATAAATATACAATCTCAAATGTTTTCTTACATCTAATTGCACGTATGCATTGTATAAATTAGTAGTCAAATATTTTCAAGTGATCATAGTATATTTGAAATATTTTGGAGTAACAAATTTTTTTCTTGAGATCAATAAAATATACATTTGTTTATGACTGTAAATAGAAACTGATTGAGCATTTGCATATTTCTTTAACTTCCTTATATCCTATAAACGATTCTTTCAGTATCATATGCGTATATGATACTGAAAGAATCGTTTGAAACAGTTGAAAAGGATGTTTTCCAGGAAAACACCATTCACAAATCACAATGCGGCAAGTGCAGTTAGTTTTCCAATAATATAGACAACTGGTTGAACTGTAACTACTTAGTTTAAATATACATTTTGGACTTTCTCTTTTGTATAAAATCTGAAGAAATGTTACATTGAATGTAATTTTTTCCAGAATAGAATAACTTAAAAACCGAATGCACTTCAACCGCAAGCGTTGAGTGCTCTACTTGGACATAAAAAGCTTTTTCCATCTTATGACTATTCAAATTCTAGAAACGATAAAATTTAAATTTTAAAGAGTGAGTGAACTACTACTACAGTCATGAGACATGAATTCCTTTCCATTCGCCCATTTCGAAAATAAAGAAAGCGTCAGATAAACCAACCTCCAACCTCGCCTAAGTGATAGTAACTGACTAAAATGCCAAAATGAATGAAAGGCAAATAAGAACCGCATGACTTTCTTTTAAAAGTGGAAGGCAAATTACAAAAACATGCGATGTTTTTAGTTGCACGCTCACATCTTCGGCCAAAGTCATAACTCTCTTCACAAACTGGGAATATATCTATTAAAGATGTCAACGTTAACATGCTCATTATCTTAAGACGTTAAGAGCAAAACATTCCAAAAAAATATTTTTATTATCTCCACGTGTCCAAATTAGCGACAGAACGTTTATCGATGAGCTCAAAATATTACAAAATTCTATCTGATTAAACATCCCTATGAGTAATAAAACCTCTCGTAACTAACAACGGCTACGTAAAAGTGTAAGAATTGAATGGTAAATGTTGAACACATAATGTTTTTTACTATAAAACTTTCATGCCATACTTCCACTCCTCAGTTTAAAGATGTTACTTTCATGTTGAACTTGTAACGGTCAGTAAACCGTGAGACTAGTCTGTGATTAGTTGAACTTGTAGTCTTAACTTGTCATCTTCCTGTTTATGGTGGCGACCTGTCAACCGATCGAATCCGTCTATTTCACATTCTAGAGAAACCAGATTTCCCAAACTCTCTTCTTTTTACAAACAAATTGCTTCTTCCTTTCCCTGATCAGTGTATCTGTTGGGAGTAATGTACTTGGCAAAGCTCGAGCAACAAGGGAAACAGGTTGGTACGTAGTACGTACCTAAGAAATCGATACGTGTCCACTTTTATGTTCTTCGTGCATTCTAAGCTTCCACGAGCATGTGAGGTGCATCAACCATAAAGTCCAACCTTTGAACATCCACCTCTATCTGTATGAACATTGTGCAAGTGATTTACACATCAATCATATAAGGCCAGACCTTGTGATTCAGTTTTCGCTGAAGGCAAAATACCCTTCAAGAAGATTTTCAAACATTAGCCAAAATGTCTGTAGCTCTTTCAGTACCTTGGTCCTTCGATCTAGTCTGCAAGCACTTGAAGGCTGGAATTACCACACCACACCCATTATTCACTCTCTAGTTGCAAGAGTCGATACTAACTCTCCTTTCTGGATCAAAGAGCAAGCAAACGTGATTAGACTGGCATCCCTTGTTGGTCTCTTAAAATGTATAACAATGCTTTTGGAAACATGGAGGGTTATCAGTTGTGAAAGTCTTATGATGTCGAACGGACGAGAACCTATCAAATTGTAATCAAGAGAATTCAACAAAGCCTTATCAGTTTTAGCGGCAAGGGGAAGATTGCCCAACAAATCAACTAACATCGAAAATCAACAGTCGACAAAAAATTTCTCTCCATCATGTTCCATGCGATTACGAAACTCCCTGAGACAAGACAGAGAGCTGAGACTATCCTCGAAGCATTCGCGTTGGATCAGGATACTTTTCAGTTTCTTTACTCCTAGCCAGAAGGTTCTTGCTCAGGTCCAGAATCTTGAGTTTGTACGAAAGCTCGTCGTTATTTTCAGCAAAGCTCGTCAAGTCTACAGAGAAACGATTCCTTGCCAATCGTATGTCTCCTGCTACTTGGATCTCGCAAAGTATGTAAATAATGTCCCCATCCAGCTGGTTGTCTTCGAGGCACATGATATATATAACAGAGCAAGACACGAACCAGGAACGGATCCCGTCAACTGATCACGGCTAAGTGTAGTGCAGCAAAACACATGTGAGATGATTATCAAAGAGCTTTAGAAAAATAGCTAGTCTAAACGGCATAAGTTCGACACAAATCCGCGGAGAATTTCGCCTAGACTTGGTTGTGAGACAGATCGAACCAGTTTTGCATCATCGTCAATCCAACCGGAGGTGTACAGATACTTCGGACACAAGAAACGCTGATCTGTAAAAGCTTGATGTTGCCGAGATCGACCAATTCCGCGAAGAACAGAACAGAGTTACTGAGTTTTTGCTCGAGGTATAGCAATGAATTCCGCGGCTCTCGAGCAATGACTCAGTTCCCCTATTCACGTAATCAATGATTCTGAAACCCTAATCAGAAAGAACAATCTACCGGATGGAACCACGACCAGTACAAGATATTCCCATCCTATTACAAAGACTTCTATCTGTCGGTCTTTCTCCAACTATCAGACAGATGACTGTCAAGCGCTTCCATCCGTCAGTAACATTCCCAGCTCTTAAGTTGGTGCGCAATAAAAATTAAAAGAAACAGTGACACCTAATCGGTGCTGAGTGAACTGGCAAGGCACAATTGTTGAATATAGACGAGATGGCGTCGTGGCCCATCTTACAGCATCTTTGGCGCTCTAGTCACTCTTTGATAGGTTTTCCACACACGTGTATCAAAGGAAAGAAAGGAATATTCTTTTCCTCTTGTGTATACTTCAGGTCAGGGAGAAGCTGCTGTTTTATTCCAAGAAACACCTACAACTTCGTTCAATGTTTCTCCATGTATGTTCAGTAATGAGCGGTGAGGGAATGATACCTAGTGTAAAGCTCTAGGAGAACTTTGATTTTTGATCCAGATTCCGTTTTCGCAGTCAAATTCTATCAGCAAAAGTATATAGAGTATAAAGGTTAAATTCTTTTGTTAGAAACATACATATTCACCTCTTCCAAGTTCGAAAGAGGAGAATATGCAAAGAATGTCTCATAAAACTTATTGTTTTAGAGAGATGCAGTCGAATTTATGGCTCCTGAAGCGCAACGGCAAGTACAACACTTATGGGTTCTGTTTGGAAGTCACGGAATGTACTTGGCACATAATATATAACTTTTAAACTTTAAATGAATTTTGATTCAAATAATACTTTACACTTATCATGTGACATTTACGGAGTTGCAGTAAATATTTTCTTGGTAGACATTGATAACTTGCACACCACGAAATTGAAATTCAGTTTTCTACCTGAACACCACGATTTCCATTGTAATGTCCAATTGGCGTTTGAGATTCTGCTTTAGATTTTACTCACTTGTCGTTTTTCTTCCTCGGGGCAAAAGTCCATCTTGCATGCATATTTATTTGGATCAACTTAGATGTTATAGTAAGTTGTGGTAGAGAATGTTGCGTGAACAATCTTTGGACAGGTCAAATGGAAGGTAAAGTTATTGACAAGGTCATATTTTTCTAAACCGTATCAAATTTTTCAGAAGTGTTTCACAAAAGAATTTGCCATAAACTAAAATACATATACATAGATAGGCGATGAGTGTCCATATTGAGAACCGACTTAAGAGTTGGCGAACTTATGGCGCATTATGGTGCACCAGAATGTGCGGATATAGCTCGCCAAATCAACGGAAGCAAGTGCTTCCTTACGTGATAAGGAGGTTGCGCACCTTGCTAGAAACAGCTAGTGTTATAGGTTTTCTTCTCAGTCCTCTGTTTTGTGTTCTTCCCCTTGTATCCTACTGTGTAGGTTTCTTCACATCTAGATTATGACAATGTTATTTTCTTTTTAATAATCAAAAGTAGGTTTCTTCACATCTAGATTATGACAATGTTATTTTCTTTTTAATAATCAAAAGTGAACGTATTATCGAACTCATGCAGACAACTTTGCTCTAGAATACCTTGAGCTCGTATATTATATATTTGCTCACGTGAAAGTTTAAATGTGTAAAGATCCATTTCTTGATTTTTCCAAAATACAATAATAGTTATTGAATTACTCATCAACGTGTCACTTTGCCCGCTCCAGTCATGAGGTTCACTAAGAGGAACAAGTGGAACAAGTGGAGGCCATGTTGAACTTGAACCGCAGTTCAAGAATTCAAAATCGGGAACCTAAATGTCCAGAGCACTTGGCAAGAAACTGAACTCAAGAGCCATCTGCTAATTACAGTTTTGTGCAACCATAAGACAAGCTAATCTTGTGAAACTTTGCTTAGAGCAGTTTTCGGTTCTGACAAGATATTTCTCCAAACCTTTTTCTGAACATAGGACTTGAAGGACTTGAAGACCTGGTCAAAACGCGCAATCCTCGTAATGAAAGACAGAAGTCCTCTAGTGAACGGAGTCCTCACATCACGACCACCAATAGAAAAGACAGAGAATCTAAGATACCATAAGATCACTGTTACGACTAGAAGAAGCTGGTATGTAGTACAATGAGGGTCATTACCATCTCCCCGTCAAACTGTTATTAGAAAGATATCTCCAAAGTATCGCGAAATGGACTGCTGCCATTATGAGAAAGAAGAGAAATGAACTGGTGCTTTCATGAATTTGAATTGTTGGGGTAGACCTTTTCCAGTTTCTTTCTTCTTTTCCCACATGAGCAAAGCACGGACCAGAACAGTCAATTAAATTTGAAATGTTTGTACAGTCATACATTGTCCATCTATTCTTTTCCCATGTGAACGTGGGTGCGGAATAGGCGCGTACACCTGATCCCATCTATAAAAACCATAAATGTTATGACTTCTGCGTTTAGAGTTGTTAAGATCGTTAGGGCATCGTCGTATCTCAAGCTGTCAGGTGCATAATATCACAGTCTCTTCGATGACGAGGATTCAATCGAGGCGTTGCTAAAATGGTAAGGACTAGTGATCAAGCGGTGATTCGATCACCATTCTGATGTGTTCATGGAACATAGAGTTTCTTGTCCAACACAGGTTTTGACACGATTTCTTGTCCAACATAGTTTTTGACACGAGGAATTTTATAAATTTATTAATCAATTATAAAAATGTATTCATCATTCCATTGTCTACTTAAGAATTCAGAATAATATAAAATAGTTTTGGAATGGTTTGCTTAGCTAGAGTTAGCTAAGCAAACCATTCCAAGTTTATAATCTAAGAACGAGTTCATGTTCACAAGAACATATACTTCCCTCTGGCTGCGGTTCTTGAAGCCCACCGTTGTAAATCACTACCCAATGGAGTGTTAAGGCTCACAAGAACTGGATATCTGTCATCCAGCTGTAGTTCTTGGAGCGAAGGTTCAAGTTACGCATCTAATGACAAGTTGTATGGGGACTTGCCCATTCCTTTCCTACCTCCCTTCCATGATTCTTCACTTTATACTCCATTGTGAGTTTCGCATCTGTTCAAGTGATGTAATCTCTCTTGCACGTTGTCGTATTGCATGACGTTCCACATGATGAAATGGAACTTCAAAAGACACTTCAATTGACATTTGTTCAAGAAGCTGCGCCCTAGCTTATCAAGTTGGGTAGGAGCTAAGCTAAGCCTATGCTTGACAAGTTGCCGTCTACCTTGAGTTGAAATATCACCTTGAAGGGAGAAAAAAGTTCCAAAACGCGGAGCTCGCTGAGAAGAGCGACTTCATGCATTCTATTGCGAGAAAAAGTGTTCTATATAATAGTGAGTACATGTCTTAAGTTATGAAAAGTGCGAAAGAGAAAAATCTGTCGATTCTGGCTCGTGACTCGAATTCACGATCTAACAATGTGAGTGCATACGTGTAAGCGAGTACTATAGTTTCGACGTCTCATTCACTAAAAACAGAATTGTACAAAGCTAGTAAAGACTGTAGAGATAACTTCCTTTAGAAATATGTACCAATCGTATTTGCTTTTCTAACAGAAACAGAGGTCATCCCAGTAATAAGGGCGTCCACCTAGGACAAAGAGGTCTCCGGATCAAATCCTCATGGCCTCTGTTTCTTATTTCGGCATGTTGACCTCCTAGATGGGAGTCTATGTTGGATATGCAGCCACGTCATGCATATCTAGGGGCGGGAGACCAGTATCTCCCTTAATCGTGGGCTTCCTAGCCTAAGCCTCCGCATGCCACTTTGGTTACAGCACAGGAGATATCTTGTGCGCATGAGGGTGTAAGTCCTGTGGGGTGGCTTCATAAGTGTAGGGGCTTCGGCTCATATTGGGTGGCATGTGATTATAACCAAAGTGGCATCAAGATGACATCAAGAGCTGAGAAATATTTAATAAGCAAAGGTTCAGTTTGGCAGGGGGTCCGCTTGATTGTTACGTAAATAATAAAAAGGGTCTAGCTTACCAGGAGACCTTCTTACTTGATAAGTAGGTCTGCTTATTAGGACCCTAGCTTAGCAAGGGTGTTAGGGTTTGGAAAAACAGCCGACGTCGTGCAGAGGATAGTATTCTACTCTTTTTCAGGAAGGACCCATCGAGTCGCACAGGAGGAAGCCTGGGACTGAGAAGATCAAATTTCTGAGAGATTTCAACTGTGAGGTTGCCCTAGAGAGAGGACAAGGGTTTAGGAGCATGAACTTCGTCTATTATACTGTTCAGAGGCAAAACTACCTTTTGAGTGGACAAGAGACAGTCTTATTGAGTGGAGGATATGGTTGACAGTCTGTGGAGGACTTTTGATCGTCATTGGATCAAAATTCTAAGAGATTTCAGTTGGGAGGCTGCCGCAGAGAGAGAAAAAATGTGGGGTTTTGAATTTCTTCCACTAGATTGTTTTTGAGGTGAATCTGACGAACATAGAACATATATTTGAGTGGAGGAGGAAGACTAAGATTGAGAAGGTTGGATTTCTGAGAAATTTCAGTTATGAAACTGTTGCAAGTAAGGAAATAAAGTGTTGAGAGTTCAGATTTCTTCTATTATTGCGTTCAATGTGAATCGACTGTGAATGAGAATTGATTCTGTTGAGTAGTAATCGACTGTCAGACAAAGTTTAGTATCTGTGAGAAGCTTTTGGCTGTTGTGGACAACCAACTTGACTCTTGCCTTTTTATTCAATCTATATCTCTATTCTGGGAAGTCGATCACAATCAGAAGGCTCGCCCTTCCTGAGAAAGACTCTCCTCGACATAAATCTGGTGCTTCCACTGAGAGTCATCTTGGGATGATTGATCGTGGAGGTTGAGATTTTCATACAAAGAAGAGATGGATCGCAAGAACGCGCTGCTATTGCTTCTACGGCTGGAGCATCAACATTTACTGTTGTACTTTCAATTGCACCTACGGCTTCTACAGCACCTACAATATCGAGTCTAGATATTGTTGAGATACTGAAGACGCTTGCGGCCTTGGTTCAACAACAACTGATCGTCGGAGGAGGTGAGTTAAAATCTACAAAGACTTTGCAGGCGATTGTGAATAGGTGTGAAAGATTTAAAGATAGAGATATTTCCGGTATCTCTGTGATTACAGAGGAGAGATGGAGCTTGTGAGGGTGACTGATGCGGAGATGATCGGCAGTTTTGAGTTAGATGTGATTCCTGAGTTGAGAGATCAAGTCAGAGAGATGTACAGAGAAGAAATCTTGAGGTTTGGATGAGTTTTGAGCGAGCTCTCCGAGAAGAATTTCTTGAAGAGGATTCTGATAGAGTTACTATCAGAATTGAATTACTATTTGGATTGGATTGAGCAACAACCTGGTCGTATGATGGGACTGAACAAGTTGTTGAGAGAGTTCAATCGGAGATATCGATAGCTTTCAACGCTCGAACGAATAACCTTGGATGCTAGAAGGACAGAGCTCTTCTTGCAAGTCATCGATGAGGCTACAGAAGATCGATTATGCTTTATGTTAGCAGATCGATCGACTGAAGGAGGTGTTACTATGGACTGGGAGAGAGTTGAGGACGCCGTGGTTGTTCTAACAAGGCAGAGACGAGGAAGAGTGGCTGTAAGGGATGACCGCTTGCGGAAGAGATCTCTCAATCTTATGTTGCTCCTCAAGTCCTTCCGACTCCTGCTCCTAGACTTGTTGTTATTGCGGCTGCTCCTCCAGTGCCGGTTGTGCCGGTTCGTGCACAAAGAGTACATGTTTAGAGATATGTAGAGAACTAGGATCAAGAAAATCAAATTGAAGATCTGATCCGGTAGATGCGTGAGTTAAAGATAGAGCTGGCTGGTTTGCATAGAGAGGTACCACCAATACATGCTGTTGCACGACTAGGAGGTGCTCTTGTCCGTAGATGTATCTGATGTGACAGTCCAGATCATCTTTGAGGAGACTGCCAAGAGCTTTTAGCCGCTCTGCGAGATAGTGTATTTCGCTACCAGAACGGTAGACTGCACCTTGTGTCTACTGGAGAGCCACTGAGCACACAATTTAGACGAGGAGGTATGAGGAGTTTGCCTCGAGTCGCTACGACTATAACGGTAACTTTGTTGACGGTACCACCGATGAATCCTGATGTGTATGCTGGGCATATTGAAGTCTCAGCTAGCCCTACTTTGCTAAATAGGACTGTTGAGAAGAGCATGTTGAAGTTCCTTTTGAGGTGTTGAAAAGAGGAGCAGAAACTATCCGTAGAGTCACAAGGTGGAGGGATCACGTAGATACAGTGGCTATGAAAGCCTTCTTTGACGTAGATAAGTATGTTCATTGGCAGGATGCTTCTACGGAAGAGAAGAGGCGGCGAGATGTCTATGAGTTTGAAACTAGAACTCCAAAGGAGACTAGAGAGAGACGAAGAGTCATCAGAAGGCAAGCAGCTCTTCCAGGACCGATGGAGGACATGCAAAGACCTCAGTAGGAGTCAGCGAATGTCGGTAGACGGTTCACTGCCCGGGAAAAAGAGAAAGGATCGGCTTATAAGTTGACTGCGGATATTGAGACTTCCACTGATCTTAAGAGCATTCTAGAGCATTAAGATACTAGATGCACGGGTTGAGTTTTCACTTCGGGAGGTTCTTGGTATTGCAAAGAGAGAGTTTTACGAGCTGATTATTGATGTCATCAAACGAAAGAGGTAACTGATATCTGAGCAGTTGGAGAGTCAGATGATAGATGTGATAGGGACTTCTATGAATGATGTGGAATTGAAAAAGGTGCATTTTCAAGAGATTGATGATAAAGGATATCAGCAGGAGGCGTTGGTTGCTGATACCGACACTATCGAGGCTGATAATGATGAACTGGTGAGGAGAGTTCAGATGCTGACAGTGACTTCAGAAAGAGACATTGGGCTCATGCTACAACTGCTACACGAGTACGACTTGGGGATTTATCTGAACCTATTGCTGCTTTAGTTGATCACGGATCTGAAATCAACATCATGTCGCGGGAGATATACGAGAGAGGATAGTGGTCTATCGAACTACATCATGGTTGGGTGCTACATGCTGCCAACAACTAGAAATGTGAGTTGTACGACGTCTGTCTTAATGTGAGGGTGAAGATAGATGATGTAGAAGTGGATCAACACTTCTTTGTGCAATCTTCTGCTTCGTAGCATATCATTATTGTGCATGGAGACCAAGGTGATGGACGATGGATGATAGATGTTCTGTTCAACTTTTTACTATCGGACAAACCACAAACGAAATAGATAGACTTTGAGAGATTCTCATATTTGTAGAAGTAAGGGGTTTTAGAACCCGCTCTTGTAGGACGGGATGACAAGAGTGAAGGATCTAGGACTACCATGATCCCGCTTGAGCAGCCTAAGGGATCACAAGGGACTAATGAAGAGGCTGCTCAAGATTCTGAGAGTGTATATGGGGTACCAAGTTGGAGATCTGGTTTGTTGAGTTTGAGTCTAGATGATTGGAGTGAGTTTACACGAGTAGAAGATTTGACTGCAAAGAGTAGGAGGCAGATGGAGAGACGTGTAGCTGATTTGCATTGTACATGTGCTCTGAGGGAAGATGAAATGATTTCTGGTGTGTACGAGGAATTGTCGACGTATAGTCTTTTGTTCATTGGTTAGATGATGTAGATAGGATAGTAGAATAGATGGGGGTAGGGTGGTGATTCCCACCATTCTCTTGAGGTCTATGAGGAGATTGTCTCGTACTTGCGATATCATCCTCATACGAGACTAGAGAATGGATGGAAGGATGCAGTCTGCTGGTGTGGCTTTCGTCAGGAACCAGAAGTACACCCTAAATATAAAGCTGTAGCGAGAAAGGTGAAGCTAGTGGGCGATCCAATTACATGTTGATTCACAACAGCAGATGGAGTCAACCGCCACTGAGCATGTACTTAGAAATTCTGCACAAATAAGACATCACTTTACTTAGAAGACACTCGAACAACTCCATATAGGAGGGGGTGGTTTCTTGACTAGAGTACAAAAGAAGACTTTTGAGCAGATGATTATTAGCCATGGTAGAGCGTTTTCTTTCTCAGCAGAGTAGATTGGTTACGTGGATCTTAGTGTGATAGCTCCGATGATTATCTTCACTGTCCTCACGTACCTTGGGACTTGCAGCCAATTCCAATCCCTCGTGTCTTGCTATCGAAGCTCATTCAGCTATTGAAGATGGGTATTATTGAGCCATCCATGGCTCTGAACTCTAGCCGATTGTTCATGGTGTCCAAGAAGTCATGAGCTTTGCACTTTATCCAAGACTTGCAGCCTGCCAACAACATCACGATTCAGAACGTTCTCGTGTCGTGGACTGGCTCCTACCTGACATTCAAACTCCGGTGCTTGTCGCTCCAAAGACACTCATGGGTACCAAAAGCTTACGGGCTTTTGGTACAACTTCAGATCTTCACTTTCATCGCATCAATGGGTAGAGCTCGTTTTCAGCACTCCATATGTACTTCGTCTACTTTGTTTGGACGCCTAGTGGAGAAGTAACAAGACTCGAAAGATGGGAAAGACAAGCTAGGCCCTAGCTTACGGACTTTTGGCACAATTTTGGATCTCCACTTTCATCGCATCAGTGGATAGAGCTCTTTGTCAGCACTCCATAGGCACTTTTGTCTACTTCATTTGGACGCTTAGTGGAGAAGTTACGAGATTCGAAAGATAGGTAAAACAAGCTAGACCCCAGCTTATGAGCTTTTGGCACAACTTTGGATCTTCATTTTCGTTACATCGATGGTTAGAGCTCATTGTCAGCTTTTCATGGGCACTTTGTTTACTTCATTTGGGCGTTTAATGGAGAAGTTACGAGACTCGGACGAAGAGAAAATCAAGCTAAGCCCTAGTTTACTTTGCTGATTGGGTATTTGCAGCTCTAGGCGCTATACTAAGGACGCAAGGGGTTTGCTTCCTGATCATCTGAGAATTCTTGTACATACAGCGTCTGACGTAAGGCAGCAGCTTAAGGGGTAAGCTTACACCTGCGATCTGTCAGCGGACGGTTTGGGAGATTTGGAGGTCCAATGCAAACGCGCAAGGTGTCGTTGGGTTCAAATCTATGCAGGCTGCGCGTTGGTTAAGATGGTTTGTGAAGAGGCGGATCGCGGAGTGTGTAGTGAGAGAAATTGAGATGTAGGAAGAGGATTTGGGAGCTTTAGTAACATGTGAAGGAGAGTTGTACCGTTCGGACCGTTCCGGAGTCCAAACTTGCTGTCCTTGGATCCATTGTGATCAGAACGTTGAGTTCTTCATGAAATTGAAGAAGACACGAAGTTTCATCAGACGGTTTAGGAGTTCTGAGTGAAATTGGCTCGTAGGAAGCGCTTGCGTCAAATTTTCATTGCTTGCGATCTAAAATTGGGTTGTTCTTCGCGATCGGTGAGCCAAGCTCTTCGTTCTTGGTGCCTACGAGATCAAGAAGTCTTCATCTACGCATAGGAGAAGACCGTAAGTGGATTGGGTTGTTGGTTTGGTTATGATGAGCAAGTTTGAGCCGCATGGAGTCGATTTACGTCAGTTTTTGTGTCTTGTGACCAAATTTCTTGCGTGGTTTTGCGAGGGGAACTCCAAACAGTTTGTTTGGAGTCTCGTTGAGTTCAAGGTAGTTAGATCTACCTACTAGAGAAGACGGATATCAGTTCAGACGATCCGTTTGTGCGGTGTGCTGTTTTAAGTCGCAAGGAGGAGTTTTTGAAGGTTCGGTCACTTACGATCGAAAATCATCGGTATCTCGGCTGTTGGGAGTCGGATCTGATAGTCCTTGAGGTCAACGGAGTCAGAGAAGAAGACCATATCGACAACTGAAGTCTGTTTGGCGAAAGGAGGAAGTTCTCAGATAGATCTTTTTGATTCATTCGCTACGGTTTTCATTCTTTGGAGATCGTTAGAGATCTAGTTGACTATATAAAACTTGTGATAGCTAGCTTTAGCTAATAGCTTGTACATTGATGTGGTTTGGACTTGGGTTTCGATCGTGTGATATTGGTGCAGCTCTTTTTGTTAGCAAAGGGAAGTTTCTCTTGCTTTGAGTTACGTTTCGGTGGTTTTGGGTTAGGGTTGAGATTCAAGGGTTCGTTTTAAGGGCTTTGAAGCAGATTACAGACCGCTCTGGTCTGTTTTGGAGTTTTGTGTTCTTAGGAAGAAAGAACCGGCAGTGTATGTACATTGAGGATTGGTATAGATAGCAGCGCTCGTTTTCACGGTTGTTTTTCTCTGTCTTGTCTTTGTTCAGCATAGTACATCTCCACAGCCAGGAACCTCGCATTTTTCTGGACATGCTTCATGCAAAATCTGACACGACAACGGTGGTGAACTCAACGTGAAGGTCTGAGATGAAGATTTTTGTGTGTTGGAACTTGGAAGAGAAGATCAACAATCATGAACGAGGATGAAGATGGATACGGTTGTCCGAGAGGATGCTGCGGACTTGAGATGATGGATTGTAGATGGTTTCGGATCATGAGATGATGGGAGGATGGGAGGAATCATGACTATGGACGGGATGGACGGATCAGAGGAGATATTAGGGGTGCAGTTGGATGCAGCAACTGCACATTTATTTCAAGCCTTCACTTTGTTTTTGCGACAAGAGCAAGAGAACCAACAAAAGGAGGCTTTGGGGACGAAGACTCTTCGAAAGGTGATGGACAAGCTCGATCTATTTGATGAGGAAGACATCTCAAAGTTCTTGAGATGTTACAAGACGGAGATGGATTTATATCAGGTATCGAAGAAAGAGATGATCGAGATATTTGAACTCGCTACAGTGCTTGAGATAAGGCAGCATGTGAAGGATCTAACAAAATGTTTGGGGAGGAACTGGGATACATTTTCACATGCTGATGGAGGAATATTTCTTGAGAAACTCAGATCGAGTAACCAAGAAATCATTTTTGGGGTGGGTCAACCGATCCAATAAGAGTTTACAGCCTACAGAGCTGTTAAAGGAGTTTGACAAACAATTCTCTCAACTATCTCGGGTGGACAAGCTAAACTTGGAGACCTACAAGACAAAGCTATTTCTTCAAGCTGCAGATGAACCATGGCAGGAACGGTTGGAGCTACTTCTGGAGGATGGAGAGGAAGAAGAAGGGTTGACAAGAAATTGGGAGGTTGTGCATGAAGCGGTTGAGCTTCTTGTCTGGAGATATACAAGAGAAAAGGTTACAAAGTCGACACCTGTATCGCTGAGTACCACACCAATTCGGGTAGTATATGAGATTCAGTCTCCAGTTGTGGTTGTAGAGAAGAAGGATCTAACCATAGAGGACCTACAACAAAAGATGCAAGATATACAAGCTAAGGTTACTAAGTTGGAGGATATGAGATCGTCGATCAAGACGGTGCTTGTACCCAAACCAGCTTGGGTACATCAGTGCGTGTGGTGTGATGATACTGACCATCTCGTTGCATCGACTTTGTAGAGTCTTTGCAACGAGAGGTTATTTCTTGGGAGGATAGAAATGTTGGGTTCAAAAGTACAGGTATTCTCTTTCAAGCCAACGTTGGTAAAGGAGGGATGAAGAAGCTTGTGGATGATTACCTTACGGCACATGCAGTTGTAGCTATCGAAGCTACAAGTCATGATGCTAGGGTGGAGGACATTGAGCATGATCTCCATATGGATGATTTGGAGCACGTGGATCCAAGCGAGCTCAAGTTGGATACTACATCCACGATGTAGAGCGAGAAGAAGGGACAAGAAGAGACTTCTTCAAGGATGCAAGCTGGGGAAGATAAGATTCAACAAGAAACTATTCTTCTTGAACTGGCAATGGAGGATGATCCTTCACAACCGGAGGAGATGGTTGAGGTGCAGATAGTGGATATGGGTGATCTGGTTGCATCCAAACAACAACCAGATATAGATACAGTGATGGATGTGAAGGAATGTTGGGAGGAATGCGCGAAGATTAGATTAATTTCACGAGAGGTCTTGGGTGGAACTCCAAGAGAAGTCCATGATGTCTACATTGACATCATCAAGGACGAACGACCTGCTAAGGGTGAAGGAGAGTGGACAGATGCACTCGAGGCTACGGGTATAGGATGACGAGTAAAGATGGCTTACAGGACGAGAAGCCATTGCGAAGGTGATTGAGGTCGGGAGGACAATGCTTGGGAGTTCTAAAGGTTTATAGAAGAGAAGGATTGAGACGATGATGCTTGGGAGGTTGTAAAGAAAGTCAGAAAAAGACAAGGGAGGATGACGTTTGACAAGGATATCATTGTACAGCGAGACAATGATGGTTGCGGTTGAGAATTTTACTTGCAGCAATGTGGTTCTTTTTTTCAGAAAAGAAAAAAGAAGAGATGGATATGTTTGATCGCATGTACAGGCTTGAAGTTGAGGACTACAGTCATCATATATGATGATGATTGGGATAACGGAGATGTCTGCTACGACACTTGAGTCATAAACCTCGAAGGTGAGGTTCTACAAGACGGATGGAAGACGTTTCTATGATATGATGGTTTACTGCTTCTATTTCTTCGAACTCATATTGAAAGATGTAGATATTTAGAGGGGGTGATTGGATCAGAGGTTGAAAAAGAGATGCGACGAGCATGGATCTAGGGGGATCATGGTCGAGTTGCAACTTCAAGATGGCGATCAGGTTGAAGACTTGAGGATGAGGTTGACTGAGAAAGGAAGGAGGACGACAAGACGAGATGCGTGGCGGTCCACTCCTTGGTGGTGCATACCGGAGGATGCACAAGTTTGGAGAGGGTGGATGTCGTGTCGTGGACCGGCTCCTACCTGAAATTCAGACTCCGATGCTTGTCGCTCCAAAGATACTCATGAGAAAAACAAGCTAGGCTCCAACTTACGGGCTTTTGACACAACTTTGGATCTTCACTTTCATCGCATCCATGGGTAGAGCTCGTTATCAGCACTCCATAGATACTTCGTCTACTTTGTTTGGACGCCTAGTGGAGAAGTTACAAGATTCGAAAGATGAGGAAGACAAGCTAAGCCTCAGCTTACGGGCTTTTGGCACGATTTCATATCTCCACTTTCATCGCATCAGTGGATAGAGCTCTTTGTCAAAACTCCATAGGCACTTTGTCTAATTCATTTGGACGCATAGTGGAGAAATTACGAGACTCGAAAGATGGGTAAAACAAGCTAAACCTCAGCTTATGGACTTTTGGCACAACTTCAGATCTTCATTTTCATTACATCGATGGGTAGAGCTCGTTGTCAGCTTTCCATGGGCACTTCGTCTACTTCATTCGGACGCTTAGTGGAGAAGTTACGAGACTCGGAAGAAGAGAAAATCAAGCTAGACCCTAGTTTACTTTGCTGATTGAGTATTTGAAGCTCGAGGCGCTATACTAAGGACGCAAGGGGTTTGCTTCCTGATAATCAGAATTCTTGTACGTACAACGTCCGACGTAAGGGGGCAGCTTAAGGGTTTAGCTTACAACTGCGACTTGTCAGCGGACGGTTCGGGAGATTTGGAGGTCCAATGCACGCGCAAGGCGTTGTCGTAGTGCGTGGCGTTCAAGATGATGAAACGGAGCTTCAGAAGACACTCAACCAACATTTGTTCAGGAAGCTGCGCCCTAGCTTATCAAGCTGGGCAGGAGCTAAGCTGGGGCTATGCTTGGCAAGCTTACCCCTAGCTTGGGTTGAAATATCATCCTGAACGAGGGTGAAAGTTTCCAGAATGCAGAACTCGACGAGGAGAGCGACCTCATGCTTCCAGTTTTGACAGAAAGTGTTTTAAGCAATAGTTAGTACGGGTTTTAGACTCAGAAATATGTGAAAGAGAGAAATCCTTCGATTTTGGCTCGTGACTCGAACTTAGACTCTGATAGCGTGAGTGTGTAGGTGTTCACAAGTACTATAGTTTTGACTCCTTATTCATTAAAAATGGAGTTGTATAGAGAAGTTAGCGTAGGAAAACCTAGTAAAGACTTTACAGAAAAATTTCTTCAATAAAAGCATATGTACATACTGTAAATGCTTTTAGAACGGAACCAAAGGCCAACCCAGTGATAGGCCGCCTGCCTAGGAGGAAAGTGGTCTCAAGATCAATTCCCCTTGGTCTCTGGTTCCTATTTTGGCATGTTGGTCTCTTGGAAGGGAGTCTATGTTGGATATGCAGCCAAGTCTTGCATATCTAGGGGTGGGAAACCGGTATCTCTCTTAATCGTGGGCTTCCTGGTCTAAGTCTTCGCATGTTATCGTGAATATACCATGGGAGATACTTGGTGCGCATATGGGGGGGAGGCTGTAAGCTCTGTGGAGCAGCCTCATAAGTGTAGGGGCTTCGGCCTACATTGGATGACTTGTGGTATATTCAAGATGGCATCAAGAGCACGAGAAACTTTTGTTAATCAGTTAATTAATCATCGAGTCAGCTTAGCAATGACAAGAAAGCTGTGAGACCTTTAATAATAAAGGGGTCGGCTTTGTAAAGGCAGTTGTGAAGCTTTTGTTAAAAAGGGAGCTAGTTTAGTAATTAAGGTTTTGTACGTAAGGACAGTAGGGGGCAGCTTAGCTAGGGGCCTGCTTCTGATAAGTAGTTCTGCTTATAAGGACAACAGGGGGCAGCTTAGCTGGGGACTTATCTTTTAGGTTAATTAACCTACGGCTGCGGGAGATAGAGGACTTTTGCAGAGAGCTGAAGGAAAAAGTCGTCGAGACGCGTAGGAAAAACTTGGGAGCAGTGGAGATCAAATTTCTGAGAAGACTGAATTGGGAGGTCGTCGCAAGGAGGGGGCCAAGTGCTTTAGGGCTTGAACTGTGTCTAACAACCTGTTTTTGAGAAAATTATCTTCAGGAGGGAGTCTATTGAGCGTAGATCAGTTTGATGATCCGTGAGAGGCTTTTGATGGTTGTTGAATCAAATTTCTGAGAGCTTTCAGTTGGGAGGTTGACGCAAGGAGAGGAATAAGAGTCAGGGACCTGAATCTCACCTACTAGATTGAGATTGAGGTGAACTTGGTAGATTTCTAGCAGAAAAGTGATAGACGGAGAGAGAGATGCACAAGAGAGGAAGAGAGAGAGATTTTCTTTACAGTTGAAGAAATTGATGGTGCAGCCGGCACTGAAATAAAGTTATTCTGAATCTTGAAAGATCTATTTGTGCACCTGAGTGTCTGCTGGGTGTCTGTTTGAGTGTTTGTCTTGTAATTGGTGGCAACAAGAAGTAGGGTTTTGAGATCTCACCGCCAGCAGCAACCTATTTTCTCTTTAGGTCGTTTCTCTGATCAATTACAATCAAGAGGTCCGCCCTCCCCAAGAAAGACTCTCGCCGCGACATCTGGTGGTTCCACTGAGAGAGCTATTGGGGTGATTGATTTAGAGAATTGACTAGATTGGGTGGAAAATGGATCACAGTGTTGCTGTACCGGGTGTGACTGCTGCTCAAGGTGCTCCTTGACAAGAGCACCTTGAGCAGCAGTCACACCCGGTACAGCAGGAGGACCTACGGTGGTTCCAATAGCAGCAGCACAGCCTTCCATAGACATGTCTAAGATTCTTCAAGCGTTGGCTGCCCTGATTCAGCAGCAGCCTGCAATTGGGAGAACTGTGCAGAAATCCACAAAAGCGTTACAAGCAATTGTGGGTAGATGTGAGCGATTTGATGGAAGAGATGTTACTAGGTACTTGGGGGAGTATGTGGGTGAGATGGAGTTGGTCACGGCACCTGAAGTTGAGGTAATTCTAAGCTTTGAGTTGACTGTTATCCGTGAACTGAGAGAGAAGGTGAGAAATTTACAGAGAAGACATTTAGCTGGGTGGACTTTGTTTGAACGTGCACTGAGAGAAGAGTTTCTAGAAGAGGATTCTGAAAGAGCCACCAGAAGAACCCTCATGGACTGGATAGAGCGTCAGCTTGGACGTTCCATGGGAATGAATGAGATAATTCGTGAGTTTGAGAAGAGATACTCTCAGCTTTCTGGTCTAGAGAGGTTGACGTTAGATGCTAGGAAGACAGAGTTGTTCTTAGGGGCTCTGGATAAGTTCACAGCGGACAGACTTTGTTTCATGTTGGCTGATCGTGGAGCTGAAGAGAGAGTTACATCTGATTGGAGGAGAGTGGAGGAAGCAGTATCCACCTTTGCTAGACAACGTCGTGGTAGGATGGTACTGCAGCTAGAGACCTTGTCAGAGCAGAGAGTACCTCTTAGGTTCTTGTAGCTCCTCATATAATACCTCAGGCACCTATTGTGATTCCCAAGCACCTATAGTGGTTCTCCAAGTGGTTCCTCAAGCGCCTGCAATACCTATCTCAGCACAAAGAGGACCTAGACAGCAGCAGCGACTTGTTGAAAACCGAAGTCAACATAACCTGATTGAAGAGCTCACTCAACAATTGAGAGATTTGAGGGTTGAGATGAACAGACTTAAGGAGAGACCATTGCACCAGGTGCTCGACCTGTAGGAGGAACCTTTACCAGGAGATGTATTTGGTGTGAAAGCCTAGATCATCTCAGAGGAGACTGTCAAGACTTAGCGGTTGTCTTGCGAGAGGTCGTAGTCAACTATCAGAATAATAGGTTGTATAATCGCCACTGGGCAGCCTCTGAACACATATTTTGGAAGAGGAGAAATGAGGAATTCTCTTCCAACACTTACTGGTGCAAACACTACAACGATGACTGCAGGTTCTGCAGAGGCTGATGTATATACTGGGAGAGTTGAGGTGCGCTCTAATCCAACTATGGTTGAGCAGGCTGTTGAGGTTCCGGTTGAAATGATGAAGAGAGGTGCTGAAAGCATTAGGAGAGCTACTGGATGGATGGAGAGACCCAGTGGATGCAACTTCTATTCGAGCGTTTTTAGAGACGAGTGGTGAACAAGATGCCATGATCGAAGACAAAAGAAGACGGGATGTCTTTGATTTAGATGCAAGAGTACCAAAGGACAATGACCGTGGGAGGGTTACGAGGAGGAGAGCAGCGGAACCATCACCATCTGTACCAGCTGGTAGATTTCCTGCTACATAGGATATACCTTCTACCTCTACAGCTCCACCACCTGTAGTAGATCCCATGGAAGGTGTACAAGATTTGCCAAAAGAGACTACTGCTGCAGATAGAGTACGAGGTAAGAGATTTACAGCACAGGAAAAAGAAAAAGCTCCAGCTTACAAGTTAGATGCAGACATCGAAACAGCAACAGACTTGCGTGCTGTTCTGGAGCAAAGCATTTTGGATGCTAGAGTTGAGTTTACTCTTCGTGAAGTGCTTGGTATCGCAAAGAGAGAGTTTCATGAGTTGATAATAGACATCATGAAGAGAAAGAGACAGATATTGACTGAACATGTAAGTAGTTAGATGGTCGAAGCAATAGATGCTATTGGTGTTGATCGGTTTAGAGATGATAAGTATGAGGTATGGGTTGCTGGTCCAGCTGTTATTGAGAATGAAGATGAAGAGTTTGAGGAGGATAGATCAAGTGCAGACAGCGATTTCAAAGAGAAGCACTGGGCACGAGCGACAACAGAGACGCAGGTTCGACTTGGAGGACTTGCTGAACCAATACCAACGCTTGTGGATCACGGGTCGGGAATCAACATCATTTCCAAAGAGGTGTATGAGAAGAGGCAGTGGCCAATCGAAAAGAATCATGGTCGGGTATTTTGTGCAGCAAATAATCAAAAGGGTGAGTTATATGGAACCTGTCCCAATATGCGTGTAAGGATTCGAGATGAAGAGGTTGATCAATATTTCTTTGTACAGTCATCTGCCTCCTATCCTGTCATATTGGACCAATCATACATCACCGCTGTTCGAATGGAGACAAAGGTGATGAACGATGAGTCTCATTATGTCAGAGTTCGGAGTCCTGATGACAGGTACTCAGTATAGTTTTTGACGGTTCATTCAAGACATCAGCAGAACCGACAAACCCTTAGAGATTCTCAGACGAAGAGATGTAAGAGTTTTCGCAGTCCACTCCTGTAGAGCGGGAAGACAGGGGTGTAGAACCTACTGTTGAGATCCCGTCAGAGTTGTAAGCGAGACATGTACAAAGGTCGGGAGACAAGTATAGTGTACAAAGTTGGCAATCTCGATTGCTGATGTTTGAGATAGATGGGTGGAGTCGATTTACAAGAGTTGAAGATATGGGAGAAAATACAAAAAGATGGATGGTGAAAAAGGTATCAGAGTTGTGACGTGTAGGGGTTCTGCCTGAAGACGAAGTGATTTCTAGCTTGTTTGAAGAGTTTATGTCTGTACAGTCAGTTGTTGGTTGGTTAGACAGTGTGAGTAGATTGATGGAAGGGAAAGATAGTATGACGGTGATCCCTATCCACTCTCGACGCATATATGAGGAGGTTGTTACGTACGTTGTCGAGTCGGATTTTGCGTGAAGGATGTCCAAGAAAACGTGAGGTTCTTGGCTGTGGAGATGTTGCGTGCTGAAACAGAGACAAGACAGAAAAACAACCACGAAAATGAATGTTGTGGTATATACCAACTCACGATGTATGTACACTGCCGGATCTTTCTCCTAAGAGCACCAAACTGAAAAACAGACCAGAGCGGTCTGTAACCTGCTTCAAAGCCCCTAAAACAAACCCTTGAATCACAACCTTGACCCAAAACCACCGAAACGTAGCTCAAAGGAAGAGAAACTTCCCTTTGCTAATAAAAAGAGCTGCACCAGTATCACACGATTGAAACCCAAGTCCAAATCACATCCATGTACAAGCTCGTAGCCAAAGCTAGCTACCACAAGCTGTATATAGCCAACTAGATCTCTAACGAACTCCAAAGGACGAAAACCGTAGCGACGGAACCGAAAAAGACCTATCTGAGAACTTCCTCCTATCGTCAAACGGACTTCAGATGTCGATAGAGTCTTCTCCCCTGACTCCGTTGACCTCGAGGACTATCAGATCCGACTCCCAACAGCCGAGATATCACCGATTTTCGGTCGCAAGTGACCGAATCTTCAAAAACTCCTCCCTGCGGTTTAAAATCGCACACACCGCTCAAACGGATCGCTTGATCTGATATCTGTCTTCTCAGGCAGGTAGATCTAGCTATCATGAACCCAACGAGACTCCAAACAAGCCGTTTGGAGTTCCCCTTGCAAAACCACGCAAGAAATTTAGTCGTAGGTTGCAAAAAACTGACGTAAATCGACTCCATGCGGCTCAAACTCGCTTACCTCACCCAAACCAACAATCCAATCCACGTATTGTCTTCTCCTATGTATAGATGAAGACTCCCTCGTCGGGTAGGCACCAAGAACGAAGAGCTTGGCACACCGATCGCGAAGAACAATCCAATTTTAGGTCACAGACGATGAAAAACTTGACGTAAGCGCTTCCTTGCGAGCCAATTTCACTCAAAACTCCTAAAAAGTCCAATGAAACTTGGTATCATCTTCAATTTCCTGTAGAACTCGTTGTTTTGATCTCGATGGATCCAAGGACAACAAGTTTGGACTCCGAAACGGTCCGAACGGTCCAACTCTCCTTCACATGTAACTGAACTCTCTAAATCTCCTTCCTGCGTCTCAATTTCTCCCAGTACACATCTCTCGATCCGCCTCTTCACAAACCGTCTGAAGCAGTGCGTAGCCTGCACAGATCTGAACCCAACGACGTCTTGCGCGTTTGCATTGGACCTCCAAATCTCTCGAACCGTCCGTTGACAAGTCGCAGGTGCAAGCTAACCTCTAAGTTGTCCCCTTGCGTCAGTCTCTGTACGTACAAAGTTCTCTGTGATAAAAATGAAGCAGGCCCCTTGCGTCTTTGATATAACGCTTGAAGTCTCAAATACCCAATCAGCAAGTAAACTAAGGCCTAGCTTGATTTTTCCTTCTTTCGAGTCGCATAATTTCTTCGCTAGACGTCCAAACGAAGTAAACAAGATGCCCATGAAAAGCTTACAATGAGCTCTACCCATCTATGTGATAAAAGCAAAGATCTGAAGTTGTGCCAAAAGCCCGTAAGCTGGAGCCTAGCTTGTTTTACCCATCTTTCGAGTCTTGTAACTTCTCCACTTAGTGTCCAAACGAAGTAGACGAAGTGTCCATGGAAAGCTGACAAAGAGCTCTATCCATCGATGTGATGAAAGCGAAGATCCGAAATTGTGCCAAAAGTCCATAAGCTGGGATCTAACTTGTTTTCTCCACTGTCGAGTCTTGTAACTTCTCCACTAGGCGTCCAAACGAAGTAGACGAAGTGCCTATGAAGTGCTGACGAAGAGCTCTATCCACTAATGCGATGAAAGTGAAGATATGAAGTTGTGCCAAAAGCTCATAAGCTAAGGCCTAGCTTGCTTTTCTCACTTTCTTCCATGAGCGTCTTTGGAGCGATAAGCATCGAAATTTGAACCGGTCCACGACACGACATCCACCCCCTCCAAACCTGTGCATCCTCCGGTATGCACCAGAGATACCAACCAAGGAACGGACCGACACGCACACTCGTTCTCATGTTGTCATCCTCCTTCTCATTTCAGTCAACCTCATCCTCAAGTCTGCAACCTGATCGTCATCTTGAAGTTGCAACTCGGCCATGATCCCCCCTAGATCCATGCTCATCGCATCTCTTCTCCAACCTCCCATCCAATCACCCCCTCTAAATCTACACATATTTCAATATGCGATGACATAGAAAGAATAACCCATCATATCATAGAAATGTCTTCCATCCGTCTTGTAGAACCTCACCGTAGAGATTTGTGACACAAGTCTCGTAGTAGACATCCTCGTCATCCCAATCATCACCATATATCTTGACTGTAATCCTCAACTTCAAGTCTATACATGTCATCGTATGTATCCAACTCTTCTTTTTTTATTTTCTGAAAAAAAGAACCACACTGCTGCAACCAAAATCCTCAATCGCAACCATCATTATCCCGCTGTACAATGGTATCCTCCTCAACCATCATCCTTCCTGATCTCTTCTTCTGAAAATCTTTACAACCTCCCAAGCCTCATCCTCCCAACCCTAATCACATGTAAGCTTTCACAACCTCTCAAACATAATCACCTTCAGCAATGGCTTCTCCCCTGTAAGCCATCCTTACCCATCATCCTATACTCTTAGCCTCTAGAGCATCCATCCACTCTCCGTCATCCTCAGCAGGTCGTTCGTCCTTGATGATGTCAATGTAGACATCATGGACTTCTCTTGAAGTTGCACCCAAGACCTCACGTGATAGGAACCCAATCTGTGCATCTCGAATGTGCTCCTCCCAACCTCCCTTCACATCCATCACTGTATCAATATATGGTTGTTGTATGTATACAACCAGGTCACTCATATCCACTGTCTGCACCCCAACCATCTCCTCCGGTTGTGAAGGATCGTCCACCATTGCCAGTTCAGGAAAAATACTTTCCTGTTTAACATTATCCTCCCTAGCTTGCTTCTCTGAAGAAGTCTCTTCTTGTCTCTTCTTCTCGCTCTGCATCATGTATGCAGTAGCCAACTTGAGCTCGCTTGGATCCACATGCTCATCCAAATCATCCATATGGAGATCATGCTCAAATCTTCTCCACCCTAGCATCATTACTTATAGCTTCAATAGCTACAATTGCATGTGCCGCAAAGTAATCATCCATAAACTTCTTCATCCCTCCTTTACCAACGTTGGCTTGAAAGAGAGTACTCGTACTTGTGAATGCAACTTTTCCATCCTCCCAAGAAATAATCTCACGTTGCAAAGACTTTGCAAAGTCGATGCAATCGTCCTGTTGATGGTCAATAACATCACATCATACGCACTGATGTATCCAAGCTGGTTTGGGTACAAGCACCGTCTTGATCGACGATCTCTTATCCTCCAACCTAGTAACCTTAGCTTGTAGATCTTGCATCGTTTGCTGTAGGTCCTCGATGGTTTGATCTTTCTCCTCTACAATCACAACTGGAGATTGAATCTCTGATACTACCCGAACTGATGTAGTCAATGATGCATGTGTCAACCTTGTAACCATTTCCTTTGTATGTCTCCAGACAAGGAGCTCAACCGCTTCATGCACAACCTCCCAATTCGTTGTCAACCCTTCTTCTTCCTCCTCATCCTCTAGAAGTAGCTCCAACCGCTCTTGCCATGGTTCATCACCAGCTTGAAGAAACAACTCTGTGTTGTAGGTCTCCAAGGTTAGCTTGTCCACTTGAGGTACTTGAGAGAATTGTCTCTCGAACTCCTTTAACAGCTCTGTAGGCTGTAAACCCTTGCTAGGTCGGTGGACCCATCCCAAAAACGATTTCTTGGTTACTCGATCTGAGTTTTTCAAGAAATATTCCTCCATCATCGCATGTGAAAGTGTATCCCAGTTCCTCTCAAAACGCTTCACGAGATCTTTCACATGCTCTCTTATCTCAGACACCGCAAAGATTTCGAATATCTCGATCATCTCCTTCTCTGATACCTGATCCAAATCCATCTCCGTCTTGTAACATCTCAAGTAGTCTGAGATGTCTCTCCCATCAAATAGATCGAGCTTGTCAATCAGTCTTCGAAGCGCTTTCGTCCTCAAAGTCTCCTTTTGTTGGTTCTTTTGCTCTTGTCGCAAAAACAAAGTGAAGACTTGAAACAATCGTGCAGTTGCTGCATCCAACTACACCCCTGGTATCTCCTCTAATAGGTCCATCCCGTCCATAGTCATGGCTCGTCCCATCCTCCCATGAACCAAAGCATCTACATATCCATCATCTCATGTCCGCAGCATCCTTCCGAACAATCATATCCATCTTCATCCTCGTTCATAATTGTTGATCTCCTCTTCCAAGTTCAAACACATAAATCTCCATTCCAGACCTTCACTTCGAGTTCACCACCGATATCGTGTCGGATTTTGCGAGAAGGATGTCCAAGAAAACGCCAGGTTCTTGGCTGTGGAGATGTTGTGTGCTGAAACAGAGACAAGACAAAGAAAAACAACCACGAAAATGAATGTTGTGGTATATACAAACTCACGATGTATGTACACTACCGGATCTTTCTCATAAGAGCACAAAACTGAAAAACATACCAAAGCGGTCTGTAACCTGCTTCAAAGCCCCTAAAACAAACCCCTGAATCACAACCTTGACCCAAAACCACCGGGGCGTAGCTCAAAGCAAGAGAAACTTCCCTTTGCGAATAAAAAAAGCTGCACCAGTATCACACGATTGAAACCCAAGTCCAAACCACATCCATGTACAAGCTCTTAGCCAAAGCTAGCTACCACAAGTTGTATATAGCCAACTAGATCTCTAACGAACTCCAAAGGACGAAAACCGTAGCGAAGGAACCGAAAAAGACCTATCTGAGAACTTCTTCCTATCGCCAAACGGACTTCAGATGTGGATAGGGTCTTCTCCCTTGACTCCGTTGACCTCAAGGACTATCAGATCCGACTCCCAACAGCCGAGATATCACCGATTTTCGGTCGCAAGTGACAGAATCTTCAAAAACTCCTCCCTGCGGCTTAAAACCGCACACACCGCTCAAACGGATCGCTTGATCTGATATATGTCTTCTCAGGCAAGTAGATCTAGCTATCATGAACCCAACGAGACTCCAAACAAGCCGTTTGGAGTTCCTCTTGCAAAACCACGCAAGAAATTTAGTCGTAAGTTGTAAAAAACTGACGTAAATCGACTCCATGCCGCTCAAACTCGCTTACCTCACCCAAACCAACAATCCAATCCACGTATTGTCTTCTCCTATGTGTAGATGAAGACTCCCTCGTCGTGTATGCACCAAGAACGAAGAGCTTGGCACACCGATCGGGAAGAACAACCCAATTTTAGATCACAGGCGATGAAAAACATTTTCAGCGCGACGCAATTGACGCAAGCGTTTCCTTGCGAGCCAATTTCACTCAAAACTCCTAAACCGTCCGATGAAACTTGGTATCGTCTTCAATTTCTTGTAGAACTCGGTGTTTTGATCTCGATGGATCCAAGGACAGCAAGTTTGAACTCCGGAATGACCCGAACGGTCCAACTCTTCTTCACAGATAACTGAATTCTCCAAATCTCCTTCCTACGTTTCAATTTCTCCCAGTACACATCCCTCGATCCGCCTCTTCACAAACCGTCTTAACCAATGCGTAGCCTGCACAGATCTGAACCCAACGACGCTTTGCGCGTTTGCATTGGACCTCCAAATCTCCTGAACCGTCATTTGACAGGTCGCAGGTGCAAGCTAACCTCTAAGCTGCTCCCTTGCGTTAGTCTTTGTACGTACAAAGTTCTCTGTGATAAAAATGAAGCAGGCCCCTTGCGTCTTTGATATAACGACTGAAGTCTCAAATACCCAATCAGCAAGTAAACTAAGGCCTAGCTTGATTTTTCCTTCTTTTGAGTCGCATAATTTCTCCGCTAGACGTCCAAACGAAGTAAACAAGATGCCCATGAAAAGCTTACAATGAGCTCTACCCATCTATGTGATAAAAGCAAAGATCCGAAGTTGTGCCAAAAGCCCGTAAGCTGGGGCTTAGCTTGTTTTACCCATCTTTCGAATCTTGTAACTTCTCCATTGAGCGTCCAAACGAAGTAGACGAAAAGCCCATAGAAAGTTGACAAAGAGCTCTATCCATCGATGTGATGAAAGCGAATATCCGAAATTGTGCCAAAAGCTCATAAGCTGGGGTCTAGCTTGTTTTCTCCATCTTTCGAGTCTTATAACTTTTCCACTAAGCGTCGGAACGAAGTAGACGAAGTGCCTATGAAGTGTTAACAAAGAGCTCTATCCACTGATGCGATGAAAGTGAAGATCTGAAGTCATGCCAAAAGCCCATAAGCTGAGGCTTAGCTTGCTTTTCTCACTTCCTCTATGAGCGTCTTTGGAGCGATAAGCATCGAAATTTGAATTTCAGATAGGAGCCGGTCCACGACACGAGAACGTGCAGTTCTTTCCTCATCCGATGCAGAATAGTGAGAGAAAAGAAGCCATTTGTTGAAGTGCACTCTCTCAGGAAGCAGACGTCCATGCAAAATACAAATCTGTATTGAAAAAGGTGAGACCGGTAGCAGCTCAACTACCTACTAACTCCCAACATCAAGTATAATTAGTGGGGACTGAGCCTATATTACGTGATCATAGACGAGTAGGACATCAGTTTACTGAGGAGACGTTGAAAGAGCTCCAGATAGGAGGGGGTGATTTCTTGACTGAGGTTGAGAAGACATTGTTTGAGCAGATGATAATGGATCACGGTAAAGCATTATTTTTTTAACAGAGGAGATAGGTTGTGTGGACCCAAAGGTTATAGCGCCTATGGTTATATTCACAATCCCTCATGTGCCTTAGGACCTGAAACCGATATGTAACGACCTATGTTACACATAGGAAGTTGTCTATTAGTAAGGTGTTTAGTTATAACTAAGTGTTGAGAATGTTTATTTGCTGCCAAAGTACTTTAAGGAGGTATCAAGTTAGTCATGACTAGCTAAAAGTTAGTTATGGTTAAACTTAGCTGTACTTTTGGCAGAATTCAGATATTTGCTAAAGAGTGAGCACTACTATCTTGTCATCTTGTCTAAAAGGTAGAAAGGAGGTGGAAAGTATCCCTTATCTCCTTTTTGACTTGATATTAGTGGTTGGATTAAAGTTGTGGACTTTGTGGGCATTAAAAACAAGAAGAGATTCAATATGTTTTCTTTTTAGTGGGTCCTAGTGTAGAAGGGGGTGGAAATTCGAGATTCTGTGAGAATATTCCAAAATCCTTCTAGAAGTTGTTGACTTTGAAAAAATAAGCCCATGTGAAAAGATAAGAAGCTCATGTGATTAATGCTTTTACCTTAAGTAATATCTTAGTAAAATCCGGTAAAAGTAGTTACGGCTGAGTTACCGGAGGGTACTAAAGTAAAAACCTAGAATATATAAATAGAGGAGTAGAGAAGAGCTCCTCATCTTTGTTTTCACATCGTCGTAATGACAACTTGAGTAATATAGAGAGTGTGGGATATTTTTAGCATGTGAGAACTTGAGAGACGTCGTTAGAATGGAGGATTTTAGTTGATGAGTTTATGGAGATTTTTAGTTGATAAGTTTGTGGGTGTATGAATGAGTGAACTTAGCATTTTTCTCTTCAAGATTCATGGTGTGCTTCCATCAAAGCCATCAGAGGTGACCCTTGAGTGAGAGACAGGCCCGACATTTGTAGATTCATCGATGACGATCGTGGTGATTGAGAGATCGAGGGGGTAGTTGATTGATGAGATCGTGAAGGGTTTACATTTTTGGTTCCGTTGCTGGGACCTCACTTGAAGGGATCATTGAAAATGTTTAAAGTTTAGTTTTATATTAGACAAAAAGAGATTATGAGAGAACACATGGAGAGAACGTTGGGAGGAGAGAGAGCTAACGCGATGTTAGCAACATTAGAACCTTTCGTGAATCCCGTAGTGATCTATGACGCATTCGAGGTTATTCTTTACATCTTGTTCACTTAGAAAGAGTTTGAGGAGAGTTGAAAGGGGATGAAACAAGAGTTTAGAGAAAGGAGGAGAGAGAAGTATTAGAAGAGAAAAATTTCCGAGTTTGAGGATTTCTGGTCTCTGGAAACTTTTTACAGTCATTATCAGATTTTCTGTGAATTTTATTTTCCAGTGAAACTTTCCAGGACTGTAGCTTGGCTGATAACCTATCTACTACAAAAGAAATCATAGGAAAAGGTGGTCTAGAGAGAGAGCAATGAATTTTCAAAGTTGAGGGGGTCTATTCGTGAGAGTTGATGAATTCTGTTCTCTGGAAAAAATTTACAGTCATTGTCAGATTTTCTGTGAATTTTATTTTCCTGAGAAACTTTCTAGTGTTTTAGATTGGGTGATAAGCTATCTAGGACAACAGAAATCAGGAGAAAAGGTGGTATGGAGAGAGAGCCATGAATTTTCAAAGTTGAGAGGGGTTGAAAGTCATGAGAGAAGTAAAAATATACAAATTTCAGTTCTCTAAAAATTTGTACAGTCAGCACCATCTCTTTTGATTAAAGAATTTT
Organism: Asterella californica; assembly: GCA_036924285.1. Lineage (NCBI taxonomy): Eukaryota > Viridiplantae > Streptophyta > Marchantiopsida > Marchantiales > Aytoniaceae > Asterella > Asterella californica. Next base: position 45,899,646 of record JAYKYS010000001.1, read on the forward strand.
CTATTGAAACTTCATTAGTTAGTAGCTTGGAGGTTGAGCTACTGGAGATCACAAAAATCGTGGAGAGATCTCTTACGATTAAGAGATATACGATCCGACATACAAGGAGGTCTTGACGATACGTCATGGGGAGTCCAGTTCGAGTGCCGAGGTTGAAGAAGAGACGTTTGGGAGTTAGAACGGAGACGGAAAAGCCAAAGTTAAGTATAGAGGCGTTGCGATCAAGCATCTATTGCAAGTGGGGTGCTATTTTTGCTTTATATCAAGAAGCTTCTGCGAGCATCGGCGCAAATTCGAAGAAGGTTGAGTTCAAAGTATCATTCATTGTAGAGGCCACGAATGCTCTTGGCGAAGTAGAGTGTGATCCTTACAAAAGTGACTTTAAGATGTCTGCTATGATTAGTACAGATGATGGGCATGAGGATCTTATCATGGACTCTTAATTTTAGATTGGATTTTATTTCGTGTATAGCATGTATAATACACGATTTTCAGTATAAAGCTCGAAAGAGTTAAGAAAGTGATGTAGAGTTATTTTCCTCAAAGATATTTTGTCCACTTAATGATTGAGAAGGTGCAATATGAGTGGAAGTTCGAAAGATTGGAAAGTTAGACTTAGAAACCTTCCTCAAGGTTTAGATGTCATAGTAAGTGTGTGGTGCTCACAAATTACAGGATTCACGAATTTTTAAAATTTTTAAGATTAATAACTTGTTTGTATAACTGAAGAAGCGTTGTTACTTAAGACTACTGCTTCCTTAGAAGGAAGATGATCTTATGAGCTTTTTGTAATAAGAAGTTGACTTCTTCGGAAGACGATCGTCTTCCGAAGAACGTCTTCTCAGTTGCGTCTTCGGAAGACGGAAGACGGTGGAAGACAACCATCTTCCGGAAGACAGTGACCGTGAAGGCCTAATCATGAGTTTCCAGGTAAAAGAGTGGGTGTACCTACTAGGTAACACCAAGGTGGTAGGTAGGTCGGGTAAGCCAAGGGTCGAAACCCCTAATCTGCGGGGAAGATGCACAAGAAGCGCATTAGCGCATTCCAACTTCTCGCAGCAAGCGCGCTCTTGAGAAGATCGATTTCAGACGAGTGAGCTTCGAGTGAGGAGGCAGCAAGGTGGAATTGAGTGAGTATAGGATCGATTAAAAGCTAGAACGAAAGTGAGGTCGAATTGCTGAAGCGCAGGAAGCATCCTGAGTGAACAGCGTTTCTTGTGAGACTCCCGGAAGCTTACATTGGAAGCAGCTGAGTGAAATCGGAGGTGGGTGGCTCAATCGATTGAGGCGTAGACAGGAGCTGACGACAGACGCAGCTCAGTGGGGTCGCATTGGAGCTAGGACCAGAGTCAGAAGCGCGCGGAAGGTCGAAGACAACTCGAGAAGCAGACAGAAGATTATAGAGGTTCTTCCCATGTTCTTTTCCCCTCCCACTGCTTCTCGCCTTTGCTTGGTATCCCCCGCGCTTCCCCGGTTGGTTGTAGGCAGCCTGGTCGATTACCTCCTCATCCCCATTTTTCCTATTGTGACATTGGGTGCGGAAGTGCTGCCCAATTTCTGTTAGGCATCTTCCTACTTCTTCCTGAGTTCAATTCGAGCTTCCTTACCTCTCATCCCCAAATTGACGATCCCAGCTATCAATTTCTCTACCCTACTACCCCTCTACCCCGAAACCGTAAACGGAAGACGCTTCGGAAGATTGGAACATCTTCGGAAGACGCTCCTGAAACTTGACTGTCTTCGGAAGACTGTCTTCGGAAGTCGACTATGACCAATTTGTATCAAGGTGGAATTGTGTTGCTTTTGTGTTAAGAGGGGCTTGGTACGAATCCTGAGTGGTGTGGTGAGTTCTTTTGTTATTTCGAGAAGTTAGAAGTCGGGAATTAGGCCTGTGCCTCCCGGTCTTCCAAGCTTCTCAACTCCACATCTTCCTAGAGAGACTAGAAGACTGAAAGGCTGGCAAAATGAGCGAAAAGACGTGAGGGTCCGTTTCGGATATCTTCTGTCCGACCCATAGCAGCCATTTCTTCTTCTTCCCAAACTTAGGAGAGAGTCGTGAGAAGACTTGCTGGTAGAATCTGGAGAGAATGGTCGAGGGTCATGTCTTCCTATCGAGCAGCAAGCTTCTTCTGAGTGCGTATGAGAGGTGAGAAGTCAGAAGAACAGAGTGCAATTGTCTTGAGTCTGTTGTGAGGATAGATTGCACGTAGGAAGACGAAGACATGTGAGACCAGTGAAGGGAAGCCTGACTTCGGGAGGTCTTCCGAGAAAGATATTGAATCAGAAACTGTCCTGGGTGTCTTCCCAGAGGTCACTATCACTGCAGGAGCCCGCAACCATCTTCCGAACCTGTCATGCACTTTATGTTTCGCGAATCGTGTATCTTCTGATAGCAAGTAGGATGTAATGCAAGGTGGGTTGTCTTCTTGGTAATCCATGCAAGACCTTGCTTAGATAGGTTGTTGTTGTTAGGTTGTTTAGATATAGCTCGGAAGACGAGAGCTATCTAGGAAGTACTGTTAGAATCCCGGAAGACGGAGTAGCTGTCTTCTGGAAGATTAGTTTCGTCTTCTGAGAAGTAGAAGCTAGATTGTGGACACTTGGGAAGGACTGAGCCTTCAGCTCATAGTAGGTGCTTGTGGCTTAGTGCAACAGATCTTCCAGTATGACGATGCATCCTCGAGGGTTGGTGTTACCAGCAGCGGAGTTGGCCGAGGCCACACCCTTCCTCAAGGAGTTGGGTCTCGATTTCTTCCTATGGGATTGGAACCTCACAGACCAGGGACTTCTGGAGGAGGTGTAGGCAGCGTTATCACCTCGCAACCGTGTACCTGCGAAGGCAGGAGTCGCTCGAGGAAGACCATCTTCCTGGACTGAAGATTGGTGGCGCAGGGCTTTCCACAGGCCAGACTCCGAGGACCGAGGGTATTGGTTTGAGAAGAAGATTTTGTCCAAGGTCGTGAGTACGTGGCATGTGCCTGGGAGCACCACTTGTCTTTTCGTGGAAAACAGGCAGGGTAGGAATGGGTGGAAGATTGAATCTTATCGGGAGCCGAAGAAGCGACTTCTAGCGAAGCTGTTTCTGCATCTCTTCTCCCAAGGAGAAAGCGCAGAAGACAAGGTACCTAGGAGATCAAGACGTAGAATTCTTGGAAGCAGTGTGGGATAAAAGAGTACCCATCTATTGGGGCGCATACGTCCACAACTATGTACAGGCAGAGCTAGCGTACTTGGGTACCCCGGCGGGAGGACACTTGACACCTTTCCTCTGCTACTTGTACGTTGTCGTATTGTACATAGGTCTGTATAGTGAAAAGTAATGCAAAGAGATTTTTTTCTATACTGTGTAAAGGAAGCTGCCCTGCAGCTTAACAAGCTAGGCAGGAGCTAAGCTGGGGCCATGCTTGACAAGCTGCCCTCTAGCTTGGGTTGGAATATCACCCCTAAGGGAATCGAAAGACACCAGAATGTGAAGCTCGACGAGGAGAGCGACCTCATGCTTCTAGTTTTGACAGAAAGTGTTTTAAGCAATAGTTAGTACGAGTTTTAGGCTGTGAAATATGTGAAAGAGGGAAATCCGTCGATTCTGGCTCGTGACTCGATCTCAGAATCTGATAGCGTGGGTGTGTAGGTGTTCATGAATACTATAGTTTTGATTCCTTATTCATTAAAAACGGAGTTGTATAGAGAAGTTAGCACAGAAAAGGCTAGTAAAGACTTTGCAGGAAAATTTCTACAGTAAAAGCATATGTACAAGTTTTAAATGCTTTTAGAACGGAACCAAAGGCCATCCCAGTGATAGGGCGCCTGCCTAGGAGGGAAGTGGTCTCAGGATCAATCCCTCCTGGCCTCTGGTTCTTATTCTGGCATGTTGGCCTCCCGGATGGGAGTCTATGTTGGGTATGCAGCCATGTCCTGTATACCTAGGGACGGGAGACCGATATCTTCCTTAATCTTGGGCTTCGTGGTCTAAGCCTCCGCATGCCATCCTGAATATACTATGGGAGATACCTGGTGCGCATATGGGGGGGCTGTAAGCCCTGTGGGGCAGCCTCATAAGTGTTGGGGCTTCGGCCTACATTGGATGGCTTGTAGTATATTCAAGATGGCATCAAGATGGCATCAAGAACACATGAAACTTTTGCTAATTAGTTAAATAATCATCGAGTAGGCTTGTGATGGAGAATGAGGTTATGTGAACTTTTTATTAGTGAAGGGGTAGAGTTTGTGGAGGCAACTGTGAAACTTGTATTAAAAAGGGGTCAACTTTGTAAATAAAGCTCTGTACGCATAAGGACAGCAGGGGGGCAGCTTAAGCTAGGGCCTTGCTTCTGATAAGTGATTGCACTTATAAGGACAGCAGGGGGCAGCTTAAGCTGGGGCCTTAAAACTTTAGGTTAAATACTGCGGCGGCTGAAGATCGGGGGGGGGGGACTTTCAAGCGATTTTTGGACTGAGAGCTGGGAGCTGAAGCAGAAGGAAAGGAATTAGGGATTTAGGATCAGAGAAGCGCATGAGAAGCAAGGAGACAGGGAGAGAGGAAATTTTCTGGACAAAATTGAGAATGTGGACGGGGAGATTGTGACAGAGGGACAGACAAACGTTTGGAGGTTGGAGCTTCATCTGATATACAGTTCAGGTTTGGAGGCAGTAGAATTGAACGGACAGAGGTGGTTTATTTGAAGGAGATCGTTTTTGACAAGGCTTTGGTTGTCGTAAGATCAAATTCCTTGGATTTTTCAGCTGAGAAGGACTTAGGAGAGGAAGAGAGAGATATTTTCTTAACAGTGAAGCAGTTGACACTGAAATAAAGTCATTTCTACTCCGGAGAGATATATTTGTATACCTGAGTGCGTGCTTGAGTGTTTGTTTGCAATTGGTGGGCACAAGAGGCTGTGTTTTGAGATTTCATCGTCTGCAGCAACTTGTTTTCCTTCTTGGTCATTTTCTTTGATCGATCACAGTCAGGAGGTCCGTCCTCCCCAAGAAAGACTCTCGCCACGACAACGTAGCCATAGGGGATCTTAGGAGAGATCAGCTGGCGGAGTATGGGCCAACAAGGCAACATGAGGTGAAGGAGGAGACCTCAAAGACGATGACCGAGCAGCAGCCGCAACTCCCTCTCCCACTCTGATGCCACAGCTGAGGCCCGGCTCTCACCAGAAGACGCTTCTGGTGAGAGAAGACGAGTCTAGTGGGTCGGAAGACACCACGCCACCGAGGAAGATGGGTCCTAGAAGTGTACCTAGGAAGCCCACCTCCCTCATTCATTCAAGATCGGAGTCCGACTCGGAAGAAGAACTGCTGAGTACCCGATCGGAGCAGGAGACCGCTTCTGCAACACCTGGGAGTCTTCCGAAGACTCCAGAAGACAAGAGAAGAAGGGATACTCCTACTGCGATGCGGGGAAGCGCAGTAAAGAGACCCGCTCCTGCCACGAGAGATCTTCCACCCCGGAAGATGAGAAGAATAGCTTCTTCTCGTGCGTAGAAGATGAAGGCCATTGTGGTGGAAGAGGCATCCTTGCCTCTGGAAGACAAGGTCGACACCTCAGAGCGAGTAGTGGAGATGAACTTGTCTTCCGCAGGAAGAAAGCTGGAAGAGTTCAGCGCCTTCTTCCACAAGGAGATCCAGCCAGCTATGGAGTTGCTGGAGAAGAGAGCGAAGGCACAGGAGAGACCCTTGCAACCTGGATTCGGTCTGCGCACCTTGCTGCGACAGGAAGAAGACCAGAAGAAGACGGAGTCGCTGGAAGCTAGTCTCCGCACCACAGAGAAGCTCGCAGCTAGATACAAGGCAGAAGCAGCCGCTTCTGCCAAAGAGCTAGTGCAACTTCGAAAGAGCAATCAGGAGGTGCAGGTGTGTGTACAGCAACGCGATCAGGAGGTCCTCCGAGTGCGGGAGAAGATCACCGCCCTCGCAGAAGAGAGGATGACATGGACGAAGCAGCAAGAAGCCGCAGAAGCGCGAGTTGCAACTGAGAAGACGCAACGGGAAGCAGCAGAGGCTCGTGCACAGGAGATGCTAGCACAGTCGGTGGAAGCGCTTCGGAAGAAGTTCAACTTCACCGCGGGTAGGAAGTTACTTATCTTGGCTAGAGGATGGGACAGCGAGTCCAAGACAATGTTGGTGGAATGCAGGGAGAGCATGTTCAGATACTTGGATCGGCAGATAGAGGGAGTGAAGGCACTTTATGGTCTTCCCTCGCTTCCGATACCTATAACTGCATCTTCTCAAGCTCCAGCACCATCTACTGGATCCGGAATGGAGAAGGAGGAGTTCGACCTAGCTGTGCACTTGGTAGTGACAGCGTTGGAAGCCGAGAAGACTCCGGAAGACGCCCCGGAAGACAAGATGTCTTCTGGAAGACAGGAAGACGAGCCGTCTTCCCAGGTATTCCGCGTGGAGGAAGCGACTTCCTCGGACCCCTATGAGGTCGCCATGGTCCCTAGTACCGAGTTGATGCTCCAGAAGAGCGAAGAAGCACCGGTCGACTCCGCTTCCCATAAGACACTTCTGTCTTCCGAAGCAGAAGCCGAAGCCGAGGAAGACGCAGCAGCAGCGACAGCAGGGCCAGCGAAGAACGATGAGGAGGAAGCCACCTCAGTGACACCCAAGGTAACTGCAGGGCTTTCTAGCTTATCAGAAGCCGCGTTAGGAGCTCGATAGGAGCAGATCAGGTAGAGACTGCCACCGAGCAATCAGAGTAGATAGTAACCGAAGTTGACTATTCCAGATTTAGTAGGACCAAATATGTTATCTTAAGGGTGGCAGTTTCCAGTGTAAAATTAGTTAGGATACCATGTGGCAGCATAGGTAGCGTAGGAGCAACAAAGTGGATGACTAATTAGGAAGGGGAACCGCTTGCATGTGAGGTGACAACCTCCTGTCAGCGTCTCTCTCTCCCTGGTGGTCGTTCCCTCTGGTTCTCATGGCAGCGACATAAGTAGGATCGAAAAGTAGGAAATAAGGGTTTCTGTAGAGTCTGTAGCGACTGCACACACACATCGATTCTATGGTGCAGACAGACTAGACACATTCGAGAGAAGACACATGATAGGCAGTTCTTCGCACACTACACCCGTTGTTGGAAACATACGAATAGTCTGGGAATACACAAGAGGGGTCTGCATGCTCGTACCAGCAGTGGTTCGGAGATGTAGATAGAGGTAGTGGACAGTTTAAGAACAGGGAACGGCATCCTCGTGCAGTCATGTTGACTAGACTGGTGTGTCGAGGAGTAGACGCAGGAAGTAGAGGGAGTGAGCTTCCCAATGTCATTGTGACTTCTTCTCGGGAAATGGATTGTGGATTTGAGTGCAGAAGCTTTGTTCATGTCTTCTGGGTGGTGGGTTTTCTTGAATTCGCTCCCAATTGTGCATGGGAAGTGTTCTTCTTGAGTGGCAGTGAATGTCCACAGTTGTGAAAGTGTAGCTTGACTCGTTCAGTAGAGCACTTGGGATCTACGTACGAACGGTCTTATGGGTAAGGGATCCCAGAAGACAGAGTAGTCAGAGCAACGAAGTGAAGAAGAAAGAAGCCTTCTTCCCACAGCAGAAGGCGACATCCTCGAGTAGAAGACGGTGCAACAATACTCACGTTTGTTGTCTTCCTCCCCAAACTATTACAAGCAGGGATGGCTTGTTAGTCAGGATCCGGACTAGAAGCCTATCGGAATCTTAATTTCCTCTTTTCATCTTGTTTTCTCTTGTTTGGATTTTCTCTTCTTCCTCATCTTCTCTCATCTTCCCCATCTTCTTACCTTCTTCTAGTGAGCTTCCGAGACTTCTATTGAGCTTCCGTGAAGGTGAATGTCGTTGTAGTGCTGCAGGAAGACTATTTCCGTAGGCAGAAGCTTGGGAAGGCTACAGGGCGCATACACCCTGTGATTGATCTAACCCGTTGTAATGTGAGTGGAAGAGTAAGGTGTAACGACCGTTTCTAGTCGACTTTTGTGGAGCAGGACAATCTTCTGGAGGTGTGAGAAGACGAGCTGAATCCCCACAAGACGAGAATCGCTTCGGGAAGACGGTATCGAGAAGACCGGAAGAAGCAACCTGGAAGCAGGAAGATCGTCTTTCCGAGATTCTTTGTGAATAGTTGTGTGATATTTTAATTAGTAGTTGTTTCTTTAATCCCAGAGCACCTTTTGGAGTGTCTGGAAGACGCGTGGTTTTGTGAGAAGACGAGATTCCTAGACAAAACCTTTGTGTTTGTGTGTTTGAACAGATCTTAGAACTTACAGCAGCGTTACTCGTGCAAATCCTCTGTGGGAACGATATCTTGTATACTAAATGGGCAAAAGGAGTAATCCTGCGTCACTACAAAGTGTCGGAGAGAGCTCGAAAGAGATTATCGTTGAGTTTGAGAACACTAGTACAAAACCTCAAGTAGAATCTCCGAGAAGAAGAGTAGAAACCGACTTGTGGTGTTATTTCTGTAGAGGGTTGGGACATAAAGTAGTGAATTGTCCAACTAGAATCAGAATCGAGAGAGCTAAAGGGAAGCGGGAGTTTACGGATTTAAGTCTTCGAGTGGGTCCATCGTTACCAGCGCCAATTCATCTTCTAGGAGAAGATCCTTGTCCAAGTTGTGGAGTGGGTGATCTATCAAGAGGACACAAGTGCGTCGATGTGGCCGCCCTCCTTACTTCAGTAATCGAGAAGTTGGACGAGACTCAAAGAGCTGAGACGGAGAAATTGTCGACTTCAAAAGAAGACTCGGTTGAGTTGTGATGGAGATCGTCATTCGGATGGTGGAGAAGACGGTGATACGACTCAGGCTCATGATTAACTCGGGAGAAGAGATGGCACAAGAGGTGTTGTTACAGCCATTTCCTTTTATTTTACCTATGATAGATTATTCGCGAATGGAATTGGTGATGTTCGTGCTCTTTTAGCGAGTAGTTATTGCACGAAAATTGGAAGGGTAGAAGAGTAGTTACAAGATGGGGAAGTTACCAGTGTTTCATGGGAAAGACAATGAAGATGTAGAACCATTTGTACGAGACTTCAAAAGGGGTTGCATCGGAAACAACGTGAGAAGAAGGAAGAATGGGTGTTGTTACTGCCAGAGTTTTTAGAAGATTTTGCTCTTACGTGGTATGAAGACCGATTGAAGAGCAAGACACCTGGTGCAGTTGAGGACACATGGGAGACATTGAGTAATGCACTCATCGAAGAATTTCTTCCAGAAGAGAGTTATGAGAAGTTCATGGTGGAGCTTACTCATTTGAAGCAACGAGACGACGAGAAAGTTCGGCAATATACCGAAAGTTTGGATAAGTTGGAGCAACGGTTTCGGACGGTCCTACGGAAGAGTGGAGACAATGTGGAGCTAACGATGGCGGGGATTGGAGCAGTGTTGACCAAGAACTTGGTGGGAGGGTTGAGGCCTTCAATTCGAACCCAAGTGAGGTACGAGAAGCCAACAACCAAAGCGGAGGTCATCAAGATTACGACAAATATGGAAGAGAGTTTGGATGAAGGAGATATCATCCAACCTCATCATGCCGCTCTGGTGTCGACTCCGACTCTTGGTGTAACCACAACGATAGCATCTGCATCATCACAATTGGTGATCGCTTGAACGTCAGCTCCTACTCCAACGGTGGTGCCAAGATCATTTGTCCCTACAGCGGTGTCTACTGCCACCTCTGATTTCCATGCTGAGTTGAAGAGCATCACCGATACTCTTGTAAATCTCAAGATAAACGTGGTGCAGTTACGAGAATGGAGGAACAAAGGTGGAGGAGGAGGTCAAAGAGATTACGACAACAATCCCAACCGAAGAAATCAAGATAACTTTGGAGGCAACCAAGGTAACTTTGGAGGAATCATTTGTTGGACATGTGGAGATTCTCATTCTCAGCGAAATTGTCTTAACAATGGAGCAAGAGGTGCCGAAGCTGTCAGAATGAATGTGGGTGGAGGAAATCCATCACAAGGACGAGACAAGGGGGTGGCTACTATCGATGTCGTGCGAGATCCCATCTACGAGAAAAGAGAGAGTTCAAACTCTTCTCATGCACCGGTGGAGCTTTTAGCTCAAGAAAGGAAAAGAACTTGATTTTCTGATGAAACGATTTTCATGGAGGAGTCAACAAGTACAAGTACTCGTTCGAGTAATGTTTCGAGTACACCAAGGGAGCCAAGAAGGAAGCTTGGGATGACAGATTTCACCATTTCATCTTCCCAAGCGGGATATGATGTGGTTGAAGATGTGGGTGCTCAGAAAGCCAACATCACTGTTGGACAACTGATCGCACTTAATCCCAGCTTACGAAGAGAACTCAGAGGAGGACTGAGTTCTAAGAGAAGCAAGAAGAAGAAACCCAAGAGCAAGACATCAAAGTCTGTGGGAGTTGGTGTGGTGGATGTGCATGCTTCAGAGGTATGCACTAGGGCTTCAAAGATTGAAGTCCGGTTGAATGGTCACTACGTCTCTGACGTATTGGTGGATGGAAGGTCAGCTGTAAACGTCATATCGGAGAGGTTGATGAAGAAGTTGGGGATGGAACCAACTCGCCCGGCTAGCATTGTCGTGGGGATGGCTAACAAGCAACGGGTAAGACCTCTTGGTGTGTTAGAGAAGGTGGTCGTGTCTGTGATGGGAGTTCAAACATTGATGTCCTTTCAAGTGTTAAAGGACTCTAGTTATGATTTGCTCCTAGGTAGGCCTTGGTTGAGAGCTGTGCACACCACTGATATGTGGCACAAGGGATACTTACGGATTGGGCCTAGAGATCATAGAGTGATAGTACCTCTCTCGGGTGTTGGAGTTGTGACTTCTGACTTTGATAGACCCACTAGTGACTACTGAGAATCTGATATGGAACATGATCATAGTGTCTCAGAAGTAGATATCGAAGATTCTTACGATCAAGAATCCTCGTCTGAGGACGAAGGATTTGATCGAGATGAATCATTACATCAGCTTAGTGCTATTGACTTGTTGCCTCGACCCGCAATGGAGAAAGATCTTGACAAAGAAGAGTTGAATGAGACAGAGATTGTGGGAAGACTCTCTACTTTGAAGTTTGGTATCAATGTTACTCAAGAGGAGAAACGTAGATTCCTAGATATATTTCGAAAATATATCCATGTGTTTGCTTTCAGCTACAAGGATTTGAAGGAGGTGACTCTTGAGACTCATCGAATCGAATTGGAGGAAAACGCAAGACCAGTTCAACAGAAGCAGAGAAGGGTCAATCCTACAACAGTAATGATGGTCAAGGAGGAGATACACAAGTTGAAGGAGACGAGTTTCATCTATGAGGTGGAGAACTCAGAATGGGTTTCACCCATTGTGATTGTCAAGAAGAAGAATGGTAAGCTGCGAGTGTGCATAGACTATAAGAAGTTGAATGAAGTTACCAAGAAGGATTATTATCCTCTACCATTTATAGATGAGATTTTGGAGGAAGTTGCTGGTCATGAGTGGTACAGCTTTGGTGATGGTTATAGTGAGTATAACCATATCAAGATAGCACATGAGTACCAACAGTTGACTACTTTCACTACTCCTTGAGGAACATTTGCATTTCGGGTGATGCTATTCGGACTGTGTAATGCTCCGGCCACGTTTCAAAGGTTCATGAACAAGGTGTTTGAACCATTCATAGGGAAGTTTGTTCGGGATTTCATTGATGATTTCTGTGTGTACGGAACAAAGGAGGACCACTTTGATCATGTGATCAAAGTTTTGCAGCAGTTGGAGCAAGCCAACGCTTCTCTAAATCCAGAGAAGTGCATCTTTGGCTGCGAAGAAGGTCTACTGTTGGGGCACATCATTTCCAAGAATGGGATTGCGGTAGATCCCGAGAAGGTGAAGAAGATTGTGGATCTTCCATTTCCGATCAACTTGACAAAGTTGAGACAATTTCTTGGCATGGTTGGATATTACCGTAGGTTTGTCTTTTCCTTCTCAAACAAAGCAATAGCTTTGACTATGTACATGAAGAAGGGAGTTGATTTTGACTTGATAATGCATTATCAGAAGGCAAAGGAAGCATTTGAGGAGCTGAAAAAGACATTGGTGACAGCTCCTATACTTGCTAAACCTGAGTGGAGTAAAGCATTTATTCTGTATACGGATGCCTCCAATGTAGCAATCGGATGTACATTAAGTCAGTTAGATGGAGATGGGCATGATCATCCTATAGCTTATGCTAGTAGGCAGATGGTTCAAGCGAAGAAGAATTACTCCGTGACTGAACGAGAAGGATTAGCGGTGATCTTTAGATTGAAGAAATTTTGACACTACTTGCTAGGAGGGAAATTTTCCATAGTCACATATCACAAGGCTTTAAAGTATATCTTTAATAAGCCTAATGCCGAAGGTCGTATTGCTCGTTGGAAGATCCTTCTAACAAAATATGATTACGTGATCGAAGATAGACCAGGGAAAAAGCATGCGAATGCTGATCTTTTGTCGAGGGCTTATGATGATGAGGGAGAAGAACCGTTTGATGATTCATTTCCAGACGAGCATCTGATGACCATCACAAGCATTGAGGAGATACCGGACGAGTACAAGAAAATCTGGAGTTTCCTTGCAGATGGCTCTTTTCCAGAAGGTATGCATACCCGAGAACGTAACGCGTTGATCAAGAGATGCAAACCTTACACCATGGTGGAGGGAATTCTATTTCATCAAGGAGCAGATGGGTTACTAAGGAGAGCAGTTGGTCAGAAGGAGGCGTTCAAGCTGATGCACGAGTTTCACGACGGAACTGTTTGCGAAGATCACTTTGTTGGTAAGATAACAGCCTTCAAGATTTTGGATGCGGGTTACCACTGGAGAGGGATTTTCAAAGAATGTTTAGACTATTGCAAAACTTGTGACGTATGTCAAGCATTTGCTCTAAAGTCTACTAGAACACCTCCTTTAAGATCAATTCTAGTTTTAGGGCCGTTTGAGAAGTGGGGTATTGACTCTGAAGGTCCCATTAATAAGATACCTCGAGGTAATAGATACATTGTAGTCGCCACTGACTATTGTACCAAGTGGGTAGAGGCTAGACCTTTGAGAGAGACCAATGAAACAGAAATCAGTAGATTCCTATAGGAGAGGATCATCACAAGATTTGGATGTCCATTAGAGTTGGTTTCGGATAAAGGAGGAGAGTTTGTAGGGAGCATGACTACTGCTATGCTACAACACTTTTCTATCAAGGCACGAGTAATGACCTCATACAAACCAAATGCTAATGCGGAGAAGACCAATCTTACACTTTGTATGATGCTCGTCAAAGATGTTGGTGTTGAGACTGCGAAACATACTTGGGATAAGAGGCTACATGCCATCTTATGGGAGTACCGAACGACAACAAAGACTTCTACTGGGTACTCTCCATTTCGACTGGTTTATGGAGTGGAGTCCAAGTTGTCGATCCAATTCGAATTGGATACTTTTCAAACTATTCAACGAAAGTTGAAAAGGTCGAGGGGAGAAGACGTGGTCAGATCAAGAAGAGAGCAACTCATGGAGTTGGAAGAGACCCGAGCAGTAGCAATGATCCGGATGGAATGAGCTCAGGCGTATCAAAAGAAGAGTTACGACAAACGGTTGGGCAAGAGGGAGGTAAAACCTTTTCAAGTCAGAGATTGGGTTATGTTGTATGATGCTATCAGATTCAAGTGGACTAGGAAGAAGTTTCTTCCAAGATAATTTGGTCCTTTTGTTGTAGATAAGGTGTGGAGCAACTTCACATATGACCTTCAGGAGTTGGGAGGAAGGAGATTCGATCGGGTCAACCATGACAAGTTGAAGTTGTTTCATCGACGAAAGTTCTCTCTTCACTCCGAGGACGGAGCGAAAATTTAGTCCGGGGGTAAAATGTAACGACCTATGTTACACATAGGAATTTGTCTATTAGTAAGGTGTTTAGTTATAACTAAGTGTTGAGAATGTTTAATTGCTACCAAAGTACTTTAAGGAGGTATCAAGTTAGTCATGACTAGCTAAAAGTTAGTTATGATTAAACTTAGCTGTACTTTTGGTAGAATTTAGATATTTGCTAAAGAGTGAGCACTACTATCTTGTCATCTTGTCTAAAAGATAGAAAGGAGGTGGACAGTATCCTTTATCTCCTTTTTTCACTTGATATTAGTGGTTGGATTAAAGTTGTGGACTTTGTGCGCATTAAAAACAAGAAGAGATTCCACATGTTTCCTTTTTAGTGAGTCCTAGTGTAGAGGGGATGGAAATTCGAGATTCCTTGAGAATATTCCATAACCCTTCTAGAAGTTGTTGACTTTGAAGGAATAAGCCCATGTGAAAAAGTAAGAAGCCCATGTGATTAATGCTTTTACCTTAAGTAATATCTTAGTAAAACTTGGTAAAAGTAGTTACGGCTGAGTTACCGGAGGGTACCAAAGTAAAAAACCTAGAATGTATAAATAGAGGAATAGAGAAGAGCTCCTCATCCTTGTTTTCACATCGTCGTAATGATAACTTGAGTAATATAGAGAGTGTGGGATATTTTTAGCATGTGAGAACTTGAGAGACGTCGTTAGAATGGAGGATTTTAGTTGATGACTTTATGGAGATTTTTAGTTGATAAGTTTGTGGGTGTATGAATAAGTGAACTTAGCATTTTTCTCTTCAATATTCATGGTGTGCTTCCATCAAAGCCATCAGAGGTGACCCTTGAGTGAGAGACATGCCCGACATTTGTAGATTCATCGATGACGATCGTGGTGGTTGAGAGATCGAGGGAGTAGTTGATCGATGAGATCGTGAAGGGTTTACAGATCTCAGTTCCTCGTGCTTTGCTGCCTAAACTAATCAAGTTGTTGAAAGAGAAGGTACATATGGGGATACTTGAGCCGTCTATGGGGTCATATTCTAGCAGGTGGTTCACTGTACCCAAGAAGTCAGGAGCTTTGCATTTTATTCAAGACCTACAACCTGCGAAAAACGTAACCATTCGTAACGTTGGGACAGATCTTGTGATTGAGGAGGTAGCGGAGGCATTTGCAGGGAGAGCTATCTATTCGATAGGAGATCTATATTCTGGTTATGATCAGTTCCAGCTGGCTGTAGAGAGTAGAGATCTAATTACTATGTGTGCGCTCCTGGGATTGATGCGGATGTGTACTATTCCTCAAGGAGCAACGAACTCGGTGGCTCATATGCAGAATGCGATGCATAAGGTACTAAGAGAATTTGTGCCCGATGTTATCATTCCATTTCTAGATGATATTCCTATAAAAGGTTGCGCGGTTGAAGACAGGGATGAAGTAGTACTTGCGAATGGATGTAGGAGGTTTGTTGCATATCATATCAGAGATGTAGAACGTATCTTAACTCGTTTGGAGGAGGTACATCTCACCTTGTCAAGAGCTAAGTCCAAGTTTGGTGTGTCTGAGATTTTAGTGGTTGGACATCTGTGTGGTGCTTTTGGGAGGCGACCAACCTTGGAGAAGGTTGAAGCCATAGCTAGGATGGCAGACTGTAAGAATATCACGGAGGTTCGACGCTTTCTAGGTGCTTGTGTATTTTATCGTTTATCCATTCCTCATTATGCTCATGTTGTTGAGCCTTTGTATGCATTATTGAGGAAGAGTAAGAGGTTTGTATGGGCCTTAGTCCATCGAGAAGCTATGAATAGACTGAAGGAGGCTCTACAGTCTCCACCTGTTTTGAGAAGAGTAGACTACGGGTGTGAGAGACCTGTCATAGTCACAGTAGATACTAGTCCAAAGACGATTGGTTGGGCGATAGGTCAAGATGATGTGGATGGTATGCGGCTTATCTCTAGGTTTGGAGCTAGGATCTTGACGGACAGGCAACGAGATTATCCTCAGGTGAAGCGTGAGTTGTGAGGAGCGGTGACAGCGATGAAGACAAACCGTGAGTTTCTGATTGGTGCTCATGTAGTCTTAGAAACGGATTGTCTACCTCTACTAGGCATGATATCCAACTGTAACACGCTAGACATAGCAATGTTACGTTAGATTCCTTATATTAGAAGCTTGAATCTAGAGCTGAAGCATATAAAAGAAAAGGAGAATGTGGTCGCAGATATGTTGTCAAGGGCTCAATTTGTAGATGAGGATGTCCTATTTTCAGAAGATGAGGAGGAAGAGAGAAAGGATGCTCAGTGTCAGGTTAATCGGCGGGCTCCAAACTTGGAGCCGCTGCCGTTCAGAGAAGAGTTCTACACGAGAAGATTTTGTGACATTGGACTCTATCTGAGTTCTTTAAACAGACAAGAGTGATGCAGGGTTTAGAGAGATAAGGAGGAAGGCATATGATTACTTGTTACGAGATTGGTATCTTTGGAAACGTCCAAAGAGAAGAGATGGAGCACTTTTACGAGTTATACATGATCTGTAGACCAAGCAACGGTTGATGAAGGAGTTTCATGACACCTTGTGGGCCGGACATCGAAGAGCTTGGGCTACCTACACAAAGTTGAAGGAGAGATATTGGTGGAGAGGACCTTATCAATATGTGGTGACTTTGTGAGTTCATGCTTGCACTGTCAATTTTATTCAAAGGTACATTACAGAGATGGTCTGGTACCAACCTATCCGCCTAGTATCCATTTAAAATGGGTTCTTGATTTGGTAGCAATGCCTCCTGGGCTATGGGTATGAGGTACTTGGTGTTGGCTCGGGAAGACCTCTCCAACTTTGTGGAAGGACGAGCTCTGAGGACGAAGACAACAAAAAGGATATGCAGGTTTGTTCTTGAAGATATTATCTGTAGGTACGGATCTATCGGGAGATTGTATGCAGATAGAGGAGAGTTGCGTGGTACAAAAATGAAGGAGTTCTTCGTCCAATACGGAGTAAAACTCAAACTCACTACTGCCATGAATCTGGAAGGGATTGATAAGAGCGAGAGAGGACACCCGCCGATTGTTCAAGCTCTGATAAAGGCATGCGATGGTATGCATAGACAGTGGCATAGGTTGCTCCTTTTTGCTCTATGGGCTGACAGGTCGACTCATTGCACTACTACTGGGTACATGCTGATTGAGCTGATGTTGGGTCAGAAGCCGATTATGCCGGCAGAGGAGGATTTTCCTACATGGGTTACTTTACCATGGGAAGACAAAATGGATCATGTACAACTTCTTGCACTTCGAATCAGGCAGTTGGAACATAGAGAAGAGGATCTTATAGAGACAACAGAAATTGAAAGAGGCACGTCTCAAGAACAAGGACAAGTTTGACAAGACCCATCGGCTCCGACCGAAGCTCATTCATGCTGGAGATTGGGTTTTGATGTATGACAGTACCTTAGAAAATCAGCACTCTACGATTCAGAAATTTTCTAGGAGGTGGTTTGATCCGTATGTTGTCTTAGAAGTGCATCAGAACGCTACTTACTCTTTACAAGAGCTTGATGGTACACCTCTAAGGCTTCCTGTTGTTGGTACGCGTATCAAGTTGTTTAGAAAAAGAGGAGAACCCGTTGAGCTAGATGATTTTTGGAGTCAGATCAGATGATATTTGCCGATGCAGATCTGCTATCAGAAGAAGACGCAGAGGAGGTTGAAGAGGACGATGACAATTTAGAGAACCTTAAGGACTAGTGGAAAGGTTGGCACATACCGGAGGATGTGCAGGTTTGGAAAGGATGAATGTCGTAGTACGTGACGTTCAAGATGAGCTTCAGAAGACACTCAACCAGCATTTGTTTAGGAAGCTGCGCCCTAGCTTATCAAGCTAGGCAGGAGTTAAGCTGGGGCTATGCTTGGCAAGCTGCCCCCTAGCTTGGGTTGAAATATCATCATGAACAAGGGCAAAAGTTTCCAGAATGCAGAGCTTGACGAGGAGAGCGACCTCATGCTTCTAGTTTTGACGGAAAGTGTTTTAAGCAATAGTTAATACGGGTTTTAGATTGAGAAATATGCGAAAGAGGGAAATCCGTCGATTCTGGCTCGTGATTCTAACTTAGAATCCGATAGCGTGAGTGTGTAGGTGTTCACAAGTACTATAGTTTTGACTCCTTATTCATAAAAAACGGAGTGGTATAGAGAAGTTAGCGTAGGAAAAGCTAATAAAGACTTTACAGAAAAAATTCTTCAGTAAAAGCATATGTACAAATTGTAAATGCTTTCAGAATGGAACCAAAGGCCATCCCAGTTATAGGGCGTCTGCCTAGGAGGAAAGTGGTCTCAGGATCAATTCCCCCTGGCCTCTTGTTCCTATTTCGGCATGTTGGCCTCCTGGAATGGAGTCTATGTTGGATATGCAACCATGTCCTGCATATCTAGGGACGGGAGACCGGTATCTCTCTTAATCGTGGGCTTCCTGACCTAAGCCTCCACATGTCATCGTGAATATACCATGGGAGATACATGATGCGCATATGGAGGGGTTGTAAGCCCTGTGGGGCAACCTCATAAGTGTAGGGGCTTCGGCTTACATTGGATGGCTTGTGGTATATTAAAGATGGCATCAAGAGCACGAGAAACTTTTGTTGATCAGTTAATTAATCATCGAGTCAGCTTAGCAATGGCAAAGAAAGCCGTGAGACCTTTAATAATAAAGGGGTCTGCTTTATAAAGGCAGTTGTGAAGCTTTTGTTAAAAAAAGAGCTAGTTTAGTAATTAAGATTTTGTACGTAAAGACAATAGGGGGCATCTTAGCTAGGGGTCTGCTTCTGATAAGTAGTTCTGCTTATAAGGCAGCAGAGGACAGCTTAGCTGGGGACTTATCTTTTAGGTTAATTAATCTGCAGCTGCTGGAGATAGAGGACTTTTGCAGAGAGCTGAAGGGAAAAGTCATCGAGACGCGCATGAAAAGCTTGGGAGCAATGGAGATCAAATTTCTGAGAAGACTGAATTGGGAGGTCGTCGCAAGGAGGGGGCCAAGTGCTTTAGGGCTTGAACTGTGTCTAACAACCTGTTTTTGATAAAATTATCTTCATGAGTGAGTCTATTGAGCGGAGATCAGTTTGATGATCTGTAAGAGACTTTTGATGGTTGTTGAATCAAATTTCTGAGAGCTTTCAGTTGGGAGGTTGACGCAAGGAGAGGAATAAGAGTCAGGGGTCTGAATTTCACCTACTAGATTAAGATTGAGGTGAACTTGGTAGATTTTTGACAGAAAAGTGATAGACGGAAAGAGAGACGCACAAGAGAGGAAGAGAGAGAGATTTTCTTTACAGTTGAAGAAATTGGTGGTGCACTCGGCACTGAAATTAAGTTATTCTGAATCCTGAAAGATCTATCTGTGCACCTGAGTTTCTACGGGGTGTCTGTTTGAGTGTTTGTCTTGTAATTGGTGGCGGCAAGAAGTAGTGTTTTGAGATCTCATCGCCAGCAGCAACCTATTTTCGCTTTAGGTCGTTTCTCTGATCAATTACAGTCAAGAGGTCCGTCCTCCCCAAGAAATACTCTCGTCGCCACAGCGTCGTTGGGTTCAAATCTGTGCAGGCTATGCGTTGGTTAAGACCGTTTGTGAAGAGGCGGATCACAGAGTGTGTACTAAGAGAAATTGAGACATAAGAAGAGGATTTGAGAGCTTCAGTAACATGTGAAGGAGAGTTGGACCGTCCAGACCGTACCGGAGTCTAAACTTACTATCCTTGGATCCATTGGGATCATAACACCGAGTTCTTCAAGAAATTGAAGACGACACTAAGTTTCATCGGGCGGTTTAGGAGTTCAGAGTGAAATTGGCTCGTAGGGAAGCGCTTGCGTCAAATTTTTCATCGTCTGCGACTTGAAATTGGGTTGTTCTTCGTGATCGGTGAGCCAAGTTCTTCGTTCTTGCTGCCTACGCGATCAGAGAGTCTTCATCTATGCATAGGAGAAGACCGTACGTGGATTGGATTGTTGGTTTGGTTGTGGTGAGCAAGTTTGAGCCACATGGAGTCGATTTATGTCAGTTTTTGTGTCCTGCGATCAAATTTCTTGCGTGGTTTTGCGAAGAGAACTCCAAACAGCTTGTTTTGAGTCTCGTTGAGTTCAAGGTAGTTAGATCTATCTACCAGAGAAGACGGATATCAGTTCAGACAATCCATTTGTGCGATGTGTGTGGTTTTAACCACAAGGAGGAATTTTTGAAGGTTCTGTCACCTACGACCAAAAATCAACGATATCTCGGCTGTCAACGGAGTCAGAGAAGAAGACCATGTCGACAATTAAAGTCCGTTTGACGAAAGGAGGAAGTTCTCAGATAGATCTTTTTCGATTCCTTCGCTACGGTTTTCATCCTTTGGAGTTCGTTAGAGATCTAGTTGACTATATACAACTTGTGGCAGCTAGCTTTAGCTAATAGCTTGTACATGAACGTTGTTTGGACTTGGGTTTGAATCGTGTGATACTGGGGCACCTCTAACTTTGTTGTCCAATAACTCACATACCACTTAAAAAAAGTCTCAAAATTCTTGGAAAATTGAAGTGCCTCATTCACTACCACTCTGTATAATTTTCAGAACCAGACCCTCAACCAAACTCTCAGAATGACCCAAACTCTAACTGTCAAGGACACAAGACGATATGCAAACCCTTGCGCACAAAAACAGCGATATTCTTTAACCCAATAACCCAAATGTATCCAAATTTCGCAAGTAAGTATATGATTGTATCCTCTCAGATCCTAGAAAGTTTCATAGTCAAAATCGACCCCAAGCTCTCAATGTTCCCTGATAACAATCGCTCACGCTCATAACCTCTGATATGAGATAACCAAGTTCAGCCGGCCATAACTTTGTCACTCCAACTTGAAATTGATAGATCTCAGAGCCCATCATCAAGCTCATCTCGGGAGCTTTCCAGCAATAATCAATTCATCTCCAAGAACCCAAGAGAACTCTCAGAAAGTGCAAAAAATATCACGAAAATTAAATTAAACATGAATTTGACCCCCTCATCGAAACTCTGTCACGTGAGCTATGAAATGAGCAGTAGTTGAGTCCTTGAGTATCCTCGTCTTCCAAGCTTCCAACCATCTCCAGAACTCCTTGAATGGACGACGGGAAGTGCCTCCAACTCTCAAAAACATGAAGAGATTTTGGTGGAAGATGATTGGTCAAACTTTCGACCAACAGGAAACAAGTTGACAAAAGTTTTTGTCTTTACTCTCTAAAACATGACCAACACACAAGGAGCTAATTTTTATCATAAGTACCATTTGGGCACTCAAAGCTTTTATTTAACACACTCCAAACACGTGTCGTTGATGACTTCATTGATTAAGAAACACATATACACTATAACACAAACGTCGAAACTACACTCAATATAAGGTCAAAATGATAACCCTAAAACAGTTGACAATAAATGAAACTACAAACGGAACAGAAGAGGCTATTATCTGACTTTAATAATCCTCTCTAAAATTTCACAATAAACTCTTGATGCGTCACTTTTAATCTTATAACAACGTATTTTGACTAAAGTGGTGAACGGAACTCTCGTTAGAAAATTTAGATCTAATCGAGGATCCATACCACAACAGAGTAAAAATATAGATTGTAAGATCTCAAACAACATCGTAAGTGACTGTCGAAAGGATGATAAGAGCCGAAGTAGTCATTATCGCAACCATAAATGACTCTTCTCAATGAGTCACCATAACGTTCGAAAGTGATCACGCGGTAGACAATGAAGCTTAATGATGAACGGGCTCGCAAGTGGAAAATCATGAGCACGAAAAGGTCCTCAGTTCATGCTTACCACTCTTACTGTCTCTCACTTCATCCGACGATACTCAGAACACTCACGACTAGATCTTGATACTCCACACTCGATATCCAAAGCTCCGTACACCTCCCTTCATATATAGCAAATTCACATATGACGACAAGAGTACTAATCCTTCTCGCCACTCAGTGGGGAGAGTACACGGATCATCCACGTGGAGTCTTATCTTTTCATATGATAAAGTCCCGATGGGTCCACAACATCAAAACACGTACGATAAAAATATATACACGTTTCACACCCTAGCCAACTCACAACACGAAAACGGTGAGAGCATGAGATCGCGATGTAGCACCGGTCACTGCAAGCACTTAGATAAGAGTAAGACAAAAATATTCTTATGGTTACATACACCGAGGCGGCATGAATAGTGTAAGCCTTCAAATTTTTTGGACAAACAAAGCAACATCGATAAAATAAAGGTGAGTTGTGGAAACAACGACCGCTTTGGATAATGCATTTAACACCGAAGATTTCTAACATGATACAAGCATCACGTCCAACTTGCGAGTCCAAAGTTCCACTCTTTCTACGCATGTCGCTGTCTTCATTTCTGGAAAATCTTCGCTTGGATGCATACTCGATGGAGATCATATCATTGGATATGCGACACTATATGAAGTAAATAATTACTTTATCATTTTGAATCCACACTCAAAATCATGAGACAGTTCAACAACTAATTTTTGCTCATTGACAAAGATTATTGTCTTCAATGAGTCTCTATTTGTTGCAGAGCAGAAAAGGGACAAAAGCTTCGTAGTCCACGTGACGACTAGGTACTCTCGAAGTGATCATTTTGGTTTGGTAATTAGAAGATGTCTTTCTTCAAGACCTAGGGCGAGTATTTACTTCTTTAGATCATAGAATGAATGTAGAACTTGATCAAACTCTTCTTGTAAATTTCTGCTTGATCAGACCAATTACTTGGAGTTGCCAATCA
The DNA here is from genome assembly GCA_036924285.1 of Asterella californica. Lineage (NCBI taxonomy): Eukaryota > Viridiplantae > Streptophyta > Marchantiopsida > Marchantiales > Aytoniaceae > Asterella > Asterella californica. Next base: position 45,922,262 of record JAYKYS010000001.1, read on the forward strand.
TACATGTCATGTTACTTAATCATACACAAAACTAAGACTTGACTCGCTTTCTGATAGGAGTAGTGATGCGAGGAGAGATCTGGAAAATTAATTTTGGATCATTTATTGACTTGTCTCTACATATGCATAGCTCTTTTTACTAACATGTATTCTGACTAGACAAAGTGGTATGTACAACTTACAACTTTTGATGAAAGGTATGATCAAATAAGGAATTATAAGGGAGGTATGATCAAGTTCGAGATTCTTTCTAGGTGTATGATCAAGTAAATTTATGAGGGCTTCCATTTAATGTATCATATATACATAATGTGTGACAATTTTAAATTTTCAACTTTTATTATACTTTTATGATACTTTTAGTGATTTATATATTTTTTGAATTTTTTAATAATTTTTAAAATAAATATTATTGATATAAACTCTTCATTCTTTATTACTTGTTATTACTTAATCATTTATTTCTCTAAAATTTGTTTTATTTGAGCTAAATATTATTGTATATAACGATTAGCATTGACATACGTCTCTTATAGTATATGGGAATATACTCTTAAGTAATTATCCCTGCTGTTTTTGTTATTGTCTTATTTTTCCTTTTTGCTGTTACATTGTTGCAATGTAATTTTTAATATAGATCTCACACTCATCACATCTAATAAAGAATTTGTAATATAATGACTTTGAGATCAAATCCATTTATTATTTTTTTCTGATGTTGAATTATTTTTACTTTTTTACCAAAATTTCTTATAATTTTTATTTTTTAAGTGATATATTATAAACATTTTCCTTTTATAACATTTAACATAACATAAGAAAGAAATTATTTGTATCATGTTCACTCATGTTTAATGGTGCTTCCATTCTTTATATTGTATTAATTATTATTTGAAATATATTGTTAAGACCTTTATTTTATCATACATGTATTGGTACTAGTTGGATTGTGACATATCCTAGCTTCAAGGACTTGACATATCAATTTTGAAACTCTTGAGAAAGGACAAATCAAATATGTTGCTCGTCTATCAAATGGTTGGACAAACTTAGACTGAACTTTATGGTGCTACTAGGAGACCCCACATGAAGCTTCTTTGTTATGGAGGATACTTTTCTCAATAGTTGCAGTGTAAAAGTAGAACATCCACACCTCTTGCCTACAAATTTCAAAACCTAGAGTAGTAAATGCACCTTTTCTATGATGGAGTGCTACTTTTTGGAGATCCTCGGCCGCCATTACACTTCTATGGAGAGAGCGTGCTTGTGCACGTTAGAACGCTATGATATTATCGTATCGAATTTTGCGAGAAAGTTGCCCAAGAAAATGTGAGGTTCTTGGCTGTGTTGAATAGAGTCAAGAAAGAGAGAAACAACCACGAGAACATGCTTCGCAAAATATATCAATCCTCACTTTACATACACTCCCATTTCTTTTTCTCTATGAACACAAAATTGAGAAACAATGCTCTCGCCAAGCGATAGAGATAATAATAGCACAAAAATACACAATATTCAATACAAAGTCAAGATAATGACCTTGAATTGATCTACGACGAAAAGTACGACAAAAAAGAAATGAGGAAGCCATCACTTGATTACAATACTCCTCACCAAAGTTCCTCGTGATCCACGCATGATGGTTTATCTTCCACTAACAGTGATATCAGATTTCAACACAGACGTTGAAAAGGACGTTGGTCAGAAAGTTTAGGTCCATTCACCTGTCAAAGTAAGATGTACACAGTCAAGTCCCAATTCTTCATATATGTGATGATCGACAAGATCACCGGAGTAGACAAGTCCATTCTCTTCTCCATGAACTCATCACCAAAGTAGACAACAAACCACTATCGAACTCGGATCAACCTTCAATCCATAAATACAACTCTCGTAGCTCCTCGTCTTTCATGTAAAACACTAAGAAACACTCATCAAATATCACACAAAGAAGAATGTATCACGAACCCTCTACCCTCTATCTTATACTCAAATTTGAGAACAATAGCCACTTATGCGAATGTCCACGGATCATTGAGCTGGCACGTCTCATTATCGTGCGCTATGACATCTCAGATAATCATGGACATGACACCTAATATGCTGTCAAGCGAGTTACATGAACAATGTTTGTGAAACACATAAAACAACACAATACAACTTTTACGCTAAATCACATGTGTGTCATGTCACAACACGACAACATTTTATAACAAAATCTCTTTGTGAACCACCGGGCTAGTGGACCTTCTTTTTGTCTCATTGAATGTCATATGTATATTCCAATATGTAGTTATAACTAACTAGTACTCTATTTATTTTTGGATCTATCGGAACAAGTTTGGTTTAGTGTTTTTTCCATTTGCTTATGCACAATGAGTGGATGACTCTTGATGGTGAACTTGAATTAGGAAGACCTTGTGTTCTGCATCTTGGAGTTTTGGAATAAAATGATTCTCTACTTGCTTCTTTTTGAAGTTAATCGCTTCAGTTAATTCTTAAGAAAAGAAAGGAACTTTAGGAAGGTTGACAACTGAAAGAGATTGTTGCAAATTATACTTCATATGTAGCGACATGTAACTTAACTAAGTTAAGTTCATGAGGCAACATCACGGCAGGAAAAGATAAAGGTTATCCAACCATGAGAAGTAGCTCAAGGTAGACTTTCTCAAGCTGCTGAGCACAGTTCGACTCATGCTCTCTTTCTAGGAGTTTTGGCGTATGAGTCTTGTACTTGGAGGTTGGATAAACTGTTTTACTCTGTTCGTTCTGGTCTTGAGAAATCATATATCGAGGTTCTGGTTTGGAATTACTTGATCATATGCACATCTTGGCTAGGGTTATGTTCCTTACCCCCTCGTTAGATATGTGTGCCTCTTTGACTTAAGGTAATGAAATCACTGCTGCCCAATCAAAGGATTGGATTCTTATCCATATCTTGGGTTCTTATGTGCTCTCGTGTTTTGATTAATGATGATAAACATAATCTACTATTTAGTTTGAGCTAGACATTGGAGTATTGAGGTGTTAGATAAAAAATGTTTCTTAATAGAGTCTCTCCAAATATCATTTAGAAGAATTATTACTTCAACGAATTATTCCAGCCAAGTGGTTCATTCGTCCACCAATGTATAAGCTCAAGCGTGCGTACTCAATATGTTTCACTCAAAAAGTTATGAAGAAAGGTGAAAAAATATTTTTTTGCTTCAATTTTGATCCAATTTTATGAAGATTCAAGATTCCTAAAAAATCAAAAACCACCTCACCTAGATCAAGAATTTGGCATTGCATCTGTAAAATTTAGGACTTCAAAGATGCAACAAATATGTGCTTTTATGAGTTGAATGAAAAATTTGATATTTCATTCTACGAGAAGGTTTGAAAGGCCTCCAATTTTTCCGTTGACATTGTTGGAACTCAAGTTATGAGTCTTGGATAAACTTGGACGTATAAACTAGTTTTCTACTTCTAGAACTGAGTTCTGAAAGGGAAACTTCATCCTTACATTTGGAACTCTTTATTTCTAGAGCACCATGTGTCCTTATTTTTTATGTTCTGTTGTTGTTGGAGTAACACGTATAGTAAACAATGTGTTGCGCAATGAAATTATAGGGCTATGCTTTGGCTTTAGAGGAAGTGAACACAGTGAGTGGAACTGAGGAAAAATAATGAAAATGCATGTGAAGTTCAAAGCGGTTAATTACTTGGTCAGACCTGTGCACGGAACTCATTGTTTGACAAGGCCTTTGAGTTCATTTCGTTACTTGGTCGGGCCCATGACTGTTTATCTTGCTTATAGACTGACACGGTGGAAATTCACATGATGTGGACTGTCGCGATGCATTGATGTGATGGCATTGCAGAGTGAAGTGACTATCGAGAATCGATCTTCGGCCGAGAATGTTCAGTCATGTCAAGCGCATGAGCGTGGACAGGATATCAAGACACATCGCGCTTTGTTGTCTACATCACTGTGTGAGCTTGGGCATTGCTGGTGTATGATGCGTGTCTGAAGTCATCAATTGATCGGACTCAGCTACCGAACTGGAAGCTTTGGTAACGTAATGAAGTGCTTATGCTCAAAACTCTCTATCCTCTCTTGTGATACTTCAGCAAGGTGTATCTGTCTGTCTGTATAAAGATATGGCTTCTGATAAAGGCGTAATACACGAAGATCATTTATTCTATAGTTGCTGAGGTGACCACTGAGGAGAGTTGACGACGCTTAAGAACTTATGAATGTCTGATAACGCACATCGTCACTCATTCATAGAATAATGAACAGACAGATGTAATTAGTGGAAGATTAACTAATCCTCCGCCAACCATCCCACCTGTTTCGTTACTAAAAGCTGTCTTAGATCACTAACCACCTCAAAGCTGCCATAGAAGCTTCACATTGCCAGATGTGGACAAAGCATCGCTGAAGTGACAGTCAAATCCTCCTTGTGCCGATCACGAACCCGACCAAGTAACGAAATGAACTCAAGAACCCAACCAAGTAAACGATATGGTTCATAGGCTGAACAAATAATTAACTGTGTTAAAAAAGACACGAATGAATTCTTGCAAATTTGTCCTCTTGCGGGTTCTTTTCATATCGACGGTTATGGATACAAATGCATAGAGAAAAATCTCTGACACAAGGACAGAGAACGCGGATACGTAGACAAAAGAAAACACTGCTGGTCGACTGAAATATGCAAGTTGTTCCCAGGGGTGATATGAAATGGAGGCGTTGTAGCAGTGGACCGTACGTTTGATTATGCACATAAACACAACACACACTTTCGCCGTCTCCCAAAGATTCCCAGTGCACCCACGAGACTGTCCCGTTACTGTAGCCAGCCGAAAGTACGAGGCGTCCTCTTCTACACGGACCTATTCAGCCTATGACCACCTCTCATTCCGTTCCAGGAGCCTCTAGCCTCTAGCCTTTTCTACTTTTCACCTTTTCACCTTTTCCTCTAGCCCCCCGTTCCCTACCTCCGAACGTTTTCTTCATTCAGTACGTACTTACCCCTCGATGACATCACACCTCATCTGCACCAGCAACTGACTCAGTACGAAATCTACAACATTCTGTTACTTCATCTCAGACGCAAATCAGTTCAACAAGTGGCCAGAGCCCTATGTTTAATTCAGAAGAAAATAAAGTCTTTCCCTTTGAAAGAAGATTGTGTGTGTCATCCTGCAAGAGGAAATGGCTTGTCCTATTCGGATGCATACCAGTGATGTAATTATGCATCACCTCAATATTTATCGCTTCAATATGCATGCTACCTGAACTACTAGGGAACGCTTGCCTGCTTTCTTTTATCAGAATAACAAAAACGTTATGTGTACATTCTGAATTGTTTTTAAAGAGAAATGGTTTATATTTCTAAGTGTTAACCAGTCTTGGAGGTGTAGGACGATCGAGAAATAACCCATAAGAGAAATGTGGACCGACGCGCTTCCAAAAGTACATATGGTGAGGGAGGATGCTGGCACACAAGCAGGAAGAGGATGGATATTCACTAGCACGCTACTCAATCTAGTATCTGTTACGCATTCAAGACATGAAATACAAACGACGATGAGGAATCTCATGAAACTCATTACTAGGCTAATTTTTTAAGTTTTTGCTCACAAGATATCTTTTCCTCTTTGAAAGAATTCGCCATAGGAAATGAATTTCTAATAAATCGATGCATTAAAATATTTTTTCTCATCTTAACCATTGCTCCCACATGAGCATCTTCAAGGTTTCAACGGCAAACTCAAGAAAGTAATATACTATATCTCACCGCAAAGGAGGGCAGGAAAAACACCATAGTGATATTCAACGGCGAGGCACTCGGAACTAGATTGATTTAGACGCGATCTTAGCTCTAAAAGTGTATGAGGAAGCATAACTGTATTCTTTCGAGAACAACGGTTATAAAACTCTAAAGTATATGTTTCACCTCTTCCAAGTTCGGAAGAGGATAATATGTAAAGAGTTTTAACTTATATTTTAATCTTTTTTCTCGAAAAGATTATGTTATAAATTAAAACTTAAAAATTAATAATATGTTTACTCGGTGAGATGCACAAGTCTTTACACCAGACACATGTTCTGTCTGCATGAGTTACTTATGAGTTTTGTGTAACTCAAGTGACCATGTGTAATCAAGTTTACCAAGTGTTCTAATGTTAGTGATTTAGATCTAAATTTAGCAAAGTACATTTATAAAGCTTTGTCATAATTTGCAAACCTAGTCGAGTACCACCCTTCTCTGTAACTCTACTCTTTAGTTAATTATAATTTTCACTGAATTTTTTTTAAAAAGTTGTAAACCAATTTTCCATGATTATTTTATGGTCTGTTTAAATGTATTAACTTTTTTTTTCGTTCTCCTAAAAGTGCAATTTGGATGCATATTCAAACATGTATATGTTAGAGCCATTCAAACCATTTTCAATAACAAATTTACAGGAGTTACAAGGTTTCATAAAAGTCAGGTTTGAGCTACCTTATTAGTGCGTGTCAAAGCTAAAATGAAAGATTGTCTAACGGCCAAAAGAAAAATGACCTTACTTTGTCAAATGCGAGCTTTGTCTATAGTAGTGTATAGCTCAAGGGGGTGTTTTTGAATCGATCTAAGCTTTTTATTTTATATTTTCTGTTTTTTTGATAATTCTAGTAAAATTTTGAAGTTCTGAATTTACTTACGGCTGAAACCCACATACGATTTGGAAAACTAAAAAATAGAGATAGCCACGATGGTTTTCTGCAGATGCCTCCAGAGATAATTGTAGAAAACATCCGCAACCTCTTGGCCGTCAGCCGTAACACTTGCCCACGAGGAACTAATATTTCCTAAATGCTCCAGATTCGAATGTCTTATTAGGGGGTGTCAAAGTTAGTAACCTTCTCAAAGATTCGACAGCCGCGGGAGTGAGTTACGACTTCGGCCAGACTGCAACCAGTGTTTCATGCGGGCACCTCCGGAGATACCCGCAGGAAAATGTCGCTGGTGTTTCTTAACGGCTCTTCATTCGTTTCGTCCGCTTTCTTTTACAATGGACTCTCTACTGCTCTGAGTAATTATCTTGAGTGTACAAACTGAAAATAATCAATGATAAAATTGTGATGTCCAGTGACAAACGCGATCCAGAATAAGTCGCAGTTATATACAAAGTTATCTGTGATAATTTTATGATCAGTTATCTCTCCATCGTTGAAGAATATTTCCTCTGGACTTTGACACCCCTATTATATTCAGTCAAATACGGCCGTTTCTTTTCTTGAGTGGTTTCAGACGAGAGGGATGTAAGGGAGAAACTTATAGAAGTGGAACTAAGAGACCGGAGAACTATCCAATAGTCTCCAGTTACTGTTGAACAAAAGGCTTTATTGATAGAAAATGAGACTCAATACAAGGTACCAAAACCAGAAAAGCACCACCCAACAACTAGTTAAGCACATAGTATGATTTCATAGATTAAAGGACAATGACCTAGCCAAGACAACAAAAGGGCAAGCACTTCATGACCTATTCAACTAAAAGTAAGAAACAAGCTCAGCCAAACTAACACCAAACAGACATCCAACTAGTCATACTAGTAGGGGGTGTCAAAGTTCAGAGGAAAGATTCTTCAACGGCAGAGAGGTTATTGTCCGTAAAATTATCACAGATAAGTTTGTATATAACCACGACTCATTCTGGATCGCGCATGTGACTGAACATCAAATTTTATCATTGATTATTTTTCCGTTTGTATACTCAAAATAATTACCCAGAGCAATAGAGAATTCATTGCAGAAGAAAGCATATGAAATGAGTGAAGAGTAGTTAAGAAAAAGCCTGCGGCGTTTTCCTGCGAGTACTTCAAGAGGTGCCCGCATGAAACACTGACCATAGTCTAGCCGAAGTCGTAACTCAAGCCCGCGGCTCTCGAATATTTCAAAAAGTTCATAACTTTGACACCCCCTAGTCGAGCGAATGTCCCAAACAGACAACAAGTTGGTAAGACCAAAACTGAATAAAAACTACACAAAAAAGTGCAGAAGTTCGAGATCCAATACCAACCAAGTATGGCATGGCGAGCAGCGAACCTACGGCAAGACCTAATATATGTTATGGTATTAACACTGCACTTGGAAGTGTTGAAATGTATATGGAGAAATCGGACGCACAAATATACAAGGAGTTTGAGCCACAGACAGTCAGTCTAGTAGATAGAGCTCATATGAAGGTCGTGAGTAAGACGTCAAGCCAAAGGGAGCCCGATCATAGTAATCATATTCTTCTTTGCTCGAATGGTCTCCAAAAACTTCCAAAAAATCACTTTAAACGTTGTCGAGAATAACTAGAATATCATTGGTCCAAAAGTAGACCAATGAAAACAAAAAGAGATTTAAATTTAATTTTTCTCACTCAACTCTTTCCACTATAACAACTTGTAACACCCAAGGAAACACTAGACATCAATAAGACTAGAAGAAATCATAAAATCCATGAGACATATTAAGGATTCTCTACAGAACATAATTACACAAAATCGCTCAACCAGAATGAGATAATTGATTCGAAGATTGATAAGACTTTATTCCTCTGACCGTGGCTCTACTTTGACGCACTGATGTAGACAAAACAGCTGAGCAAGCAATACTTGTGGATTAAATATATACACACAACAGTAGTTGAACCCCGATAGCAGTGTAGTAGTATCAAGAAGAAGCAGTAAGCCAACTTAGGAGAATGTTCTGGACGCATGCTACTAATATAATGTATCTTGGTGTAGTAAGGAAGTAAACTCCTTGTTTTGAGAGTTTGCGCCCCTAGCAATATAATGTATGTTGTTGTAGTATTTGCTGTACCAAGGAAGTAAACTTATGCTTTCTGAGATTTTTTTTGCCTCATAGCAATATACTATATCTTTCTCTGCAAGTTACGCCTCATAATATATTGCTGTAACAGAGCCATAAACGCCTTGTTGCTCTTGCACCTTCATTGATCACGGTCTTAGTTGTGAGACTTTTCGCCTCCCAGCCAATATGTTACTTTGAACGAGTTCGAAGGGATGGGAGGTGAATAATAAACTAATACAATACAAAACTAATATGCATCCAAAGCTTACTTCTGGCCCGGTGGAGGAAAAAGACAAACATGTAAAAATATTTTCTTTATCTCTTATGTCAGCATGTCTTTCTGAGAGCTGGCACGGCAAACAGAGAAATAAGGTCATAGGACCAGACGCACCAGCGCGGGTGTTTTCAAAATTATGGAATCTAAATAAAATTATATATACACGGATGAATATATATGCACGTATCAATATACTATTGTTCACGGAGAATACTATTTTGTGTAATCAAGGTTTATTGTATGTCCATGACATATTTGTTATTTATCACCGTGTAGAAGGACTTCAAAAGTACATATACGAACTTTAGAGTTTCGAGAATACAATAAATGTACTCTCATTAAATACTTCGAGTTCAATGTCTGGGGTTAATGAGACACACGTCTGTATTTTTGAATGTGAAGAATTACAACAAGTTCAACAATAACATATAACTGTGGAATTTTTTTTAGTTCTAGTTAGTGGAATTTGAGGTGAACAATCATAGCTAACCAGAGAACCAAACTGCTTATTTATTCACCCATGTACACTTCGTGTACATGGGTGTTTAATAAAAATCCTAACCCTCCCGATGGGAAGGGTTAGGATATATATTAAATGCCTTGTCAAATGACGCTTATTTACAATCCCAATCCCGGACTTATATCTCGAGGGACGTCTCAGCCTGTTCTCGACTTATGGGTTCTGTCTCGATCAGTTAGCTGCTCCCGGAGATATTAACTTTTAATATTTATAAGTGATTTCGATTTTTTATTATAATTTATTACATTATATTTTTATAACACTTACATATTTTCCGCTAAGAGAAAACGATTTTCACTGTACAAGTACGTTGGGGATGCCTATTCATTTTGGGGATGCAAGCTTTATATTTAATTTCTATAACGAAGAGGCAAAAAACATGGCAATTGGACATGAGAAATTCTCGTTCAATACTTTTAGCCAAGTTGAGTGCAACTAACGTATTTTTGAACAGGTTCGTTGGTTTTCCGAAGGGGTTTGGACACGGTCAGAGCTGGTTCAAATATAACTTCCGCAGAAACGACATGGGCTGGAAAGCTATATATATATATATATATGCAACATCCGCTTTCGACCAGACGGAAGGAAAAGAGGAGAAATTGGATTTATTCTTTGGTCACGTCCGGAGGACTTAAGATTTGGTTCGTATATAATTTTAATTAAATTTTGCAAAATATTTAGATGTTAATACGTATTCTGGATAAATCTAAGTAAATATAAATAAAAAATAAAATTGTAAAGTTTATAGACATAACCCATAATGCCCGCGTGCAAAAAATGCGCTTCAAAAACTATGGCTGCGATACGTATACGCTCTTCTAATTTTGGAAGAGATAAATAGATGCATGCAACTCAAACCCCATATAATATAATATTTAAAAAAATTATAAATTTAAAAAACATATTCTATAATTATCTATTTATTTATATTTATTTATAGACTGCATGCTAGATTTTACGAGAAAACCCCCATAAGAAATGTGTGTTCTACCGTGATTCAGGAACCATAAAACCGGTTCGCTGTCTCTTCAAAACATCGGTTTTTTAAATGTTTAATTTATCACCTAACCATTTCCGCCGAAAAGGTTAGGTGATAAATTAAACACTTTTGCATATTCTTCTCTTCCGAAAACGGAAGAGGTGAAAATATGCAAAGAAGATGTTTTCTGCGGGAGACTGGCACCCTCCCTCCTGAAGCAAGTGCGCCAGTATCACCGTATTCTTTTCGGTTCTATAATTTTCTGTCTTTGGATTTATTTGCTTTATAATGTCATTTTCAAAGACATTAGAAGACAATTTAGATATCAGGATATTGTAGTGTGTTTGAGTTTCTTCAGATTCATTCCATATATAAAGATATATATATATATAGAGAGAGAGGGTATATATATCTTAAAGTTTGTTGGGACTTTATAAATGTGTTTTTTGCATATTGTTACATATCATGAAAACCATTGAGGACGATAATTACGTTCCTTAAATTCACAATGTATTTCTTTTTGTTGTCGCTTTATGGACTGAGGGTATAGGAAATGAGTGAATCGTTGTATTTATTCATATTTCACCGGGGATGTCGATCTGACAGAACTAGACAACTGATCATCAGCGTGATGAAGTAAAAGAAAGGAATGACCTAATCAGATCAAATCTCCAGTCTCCTCCATTATGATTGTCTCATCCAGGTTTGAATATTTGTTTCCTCTCGAAGACACTAGTTTGAAGAGAATAACTTTTCGCATAAACTTAATAGGTGAATGATCGATGCTTGATGAAAAACATCAAGAGGGAAAACCATTTGAAGTCCTGCTAGACGAACCTTTGCATGAGTTCGAACTCGTCTAGCTTAGTGACTACCCGTGTATATTATTCACCTTTTCCATCTTCGTCCAGTTCTCTCCTCTTTTTACTCGACATTCCTCTGGTCTTAGATCTTTTGGAACGAGGTTTCACGTGTTTCATTTACAAAGTTTTGGATATTTTGCGTATGCATTTAATATTTAATTTATTAGATTTATTTATATTATAACTTAACATTATAGAATTCTCATTAACTTCCATGACAAAAAATCACTTTATTTTAAACCGTCGGGACAATTGTTAACTATTTCTGACTCGTGGGGACCTATTGCACCCCCAAGGTTTTCTTGTCTCTTTCCCTGCTTGTCCTCTTCTCTCTTTCCGCCGAACTCCAAGCTACATGCATATTAATTAAATCTGCTCACACCATTCTTTTTCGCGTATTCACCTCTTCAAAGTTTGGAATAGATAATATACAAAGAGCTTTAATTTATGTGTTAACCCTTTCTCTTGTAAGGGTTAAACTATAAACTAAAGCTTAGAAATTTAAAATGTTTTTGCTCGTGGAAGCACAGGTCTTTATATCAGAAAATAGTTCTTTCTGAGTGAGTTATTTATAGATTTGGAGTAACTAAAGTGAACATTTGTAATCAAGCTTACGAGGGGGTTATAATTTCTGTGGTTTAAATTTAGTAAAGAAAATTAAAAAAACTTTTTCGCAAGTCCTAATTTGCGAATATAGTCGAGCACCACTCTTCCTCGTAACTATGTGTTTTAGTAAACTGTAATTTTCACTAAAATATTTTTGAAAGATATTGTCAACCAATTTCACATCATTATTTCGTGGTTGTTTAAACGTTTATCTGTTTTCTCCGTTCGCTTAGAGGTGCACTTTGGATGCATATTATTTATTTAGCTGAAAATAGTGCAAAGGACTCTAGATTATAGTGTACAAGAAACTCAAACGGGTGTAGAACATAGTAATACTTTCAACTCCATTGAATCCTGACCCCTGACCGTTAATTTCTGAATGAACGGACATGCTAATCATGCATCAAATAACAGCACTGTTGTGACTTGGAAGTTTTGCAACATTGTTTTCCATGGAGATTTCAGTGTTTGTTTATCCTTTTCAAGTTCTCCTTTTGGTAGGGGTGTTTAACTGTAACATAAATCTAATTTGACCTTGTAAATATACACAAATCACCTTTTTCTCTAGAAATGCACCAATCCAAACATGACAAAAGAACCAAACTCCTGCTTCCACACATTCCCGCTAGAACGAAATTTTATTTATTTCTTCCTAAAGATCAGATGACATTTAACATACCTGCAACCTTAGAAATGTTGTCCCTATGCAAATGAAATCACTTCTGATATACGGACAGAATTGATCGCTCCACGAGGCAATTAATTAACTTTAAGTAGATCAAAGTGAACATTTCCTAGTTGATAGAGGACTATATTTTAATTAAGCTGAGTTTTCGAGAGCTTATACTATGAAGGTATTAGGGACAATCCAACAACAGTTATCAAGCACTACGACATAATATATAAGAAGCTTTTAGAAGCTCATACTATAGCACTAGATTCCATCATTTTCCACTATAGAATTTGAGAACCTCTGATAGAAAGAAGTTATGATCATAATTATGGTACTTGTGATAAATCGTATGTTATTGATCGGAAGCGCATAAATGGTCCCTTGCCATAGATCTGACCATATAGAGCGCTGTGGAACTGTCTTGCTCTAGTACCTTTCTGTTTTCATAATCTGAAAGATTCGCTCTATGGAGATATTTATTTCTCTCGTGAAACAGTTTGTAGAGAAAGTTTTGACTCCCTCTGTAAAATCATTCCAGCTCTTCCCAAGAGCAAACCATGACAACCATGATTGATGTTCGAAACTTTAAAAGCGCACAGATGAAACAATATTCCAGAAAACTACTCCATGGAAATCTTGAAATGTTACTGCACTTTAATCCTGCTCCCCACTTTACAGCATCTAAAGTGTTTGTACAACTGAGCGGTTGCCACGTTCACAAAGCCTGACATGAAAGCAGCGAGGTGGCTCAATATCTCACTTGAGTTCTCTCTATCACTAGCCTCTGAATACGCCACAGCTGCATCAGCCTTCGACTTTTAAATCACTTTCCAGTTTTAAGTATTACTATTTCGTATCTTTGTGCATACTTCTACTCTGCATGTTTAGCTCCAGGACAATCGACAGCAACAGTGGCCAGTTAAACTTTCAGTAGTCAAGTTAATTAACTGAAGTCATTTTTCCCTTTGGGGGATTGTTTTTACTTAACTTGTGTAAACGGTTTTTCTCCTCACTTCTTCGGAAAAAGAAACAAGATATTTATGGAGCATCTCGCCGACGATATAAGTATATGCATGCAACATGAACTTCTGGGGAATTTGTCCTCCTTCTGCTATCGGACAAGATATAAATATTATGTGAAAATTCTCTACTAGTTGTAAAAGATATTAAATTTGACTACAATGTTAACTGTACCTAGAGTTGCAAGACTGTCCAAATATAACCCATAAAACAACACAGACAGAGTTACCCAAACTCCAAGTGCAAGAGGTTGCTAATAAACACACATTAAGCTTGTCAAAAATATTAATTCACTACTTAACCCTTTATAATGGAAATTAATTTTGCATCTTTACCTCTGGTGAAATGCAAGGAAGTTTATACTCTCTGACCGCGAGATGGAACAAGGGATATTGAAACTTAAATGTTGATTCGACAGTAAGATCTCAAACTCATTCCTCCATATTTCAACCTCTCTTCAAAATTCTTTCTCCCCTCCATGATATAATCATATTCTTATGAAAAGGTGAATCGCTGACAGCACAGTTCTGCCATGTTTGTTGAAGATGTATATCACATATGTCATATATGTATATATATGTTTAACACTCTCGTGTTAAACAACATCAGGTGGGACAGCACTCAATCTAAGAACATGAAAATGGGACTTTGTCGGAAGAAAGTTCGCAGATCCTATCCTTCTTTCTCTCCTTTTGTTTGCTTCAGTGCGTGGATAAATGATTGCCAACCTTCACTGGTGAAGATTTTATACCTTCCTGTTTGTATTTATTCAACGAGCACGAATTTAAGTACTCTTACATCAAAGGGGGACCCTACAGGTTTACACAAGTTCTCTAACTGCTTGTTAATACTTAGAGTTTGTCTACCATGCCGTCATCCAAATTTTACTTCTGTTATATAATATGTGAAAGTTCTGGAACTACAATTTGTTAAGTTGCATTTTGCATTTTTCTTCATTTGAGAACCATGACGTTGAGAATAACAACGGCAACAAAATGGCAACATGAAATATAATAAAAACATTTTTTTCATTTATATTCAGTTTTTTTAATGAAGCAATTGTCATATAATCATACTCATATGCACTTAGAGATCTAATTATATGTGCATCCAAATAATTGATTTATACAACACGAATTGACGTCTCGAATCTAAGTCGTCTTGTTATTTCTTTTTCTATATGTATTTAGTTCTCCTCGATGTATCACTCCTCGTATCTTTGACGAAACATTTACATGTACTGAAATAATTCCAAATTATACTACATCATAAATTTGTATAACTTATATTGATAACAAATTATTCTAAATATAAATCACTACCTCACGAATATGATATACTTTCTTCTTTTAGTTAACAGTTAGTTGTTACCACGTTAATTAAAAAACATGTAATATCTGATATCCAACACGGTCTTGAGTTAAGCGTTAAGACCTAGAGGCTGGGAAAATCTTATTAATCGTCTATAGTATAGAATGTACTATAATATACCATGACTGGAGTTGAGCTACACATAAATTATAAACAACGGGAGGAGGAAGATTGATGTGTTACTGAACGTAACTGAAGTTAATCACAAGTTTTCTTTACAATATAAATGACAGTTTTGGGAAATTGATGTGATATTAAACTTGTTTATAACAAGGATGCAGTTCTCCCGTTAACATCATGTCATAAACTTTCATGCCTTAGTTTGATATAAATTATACTATTGTAACTATATTTAGTTAATTCTAATTAATATTAGCTTCGTAGTTATTATGATGAAGTATAATTACTTCATTCGAATAACTACACATCTTGCATAATTATACTTCGCTCCACTACACGTCTTTCAACTTCACATGGGTGATTGACATTGTTCTTATTAGGTCCGTTCAAGTATGTAGTGTGGGTTTGCCAAACTTGTCATCACTCTGTATGATGAATAGTGAGTGGTAGAAAAAAACATGTATTTTTCTCTCTCTAACATATAGACTAAGAAAATATTTATTGAACATTATGGATACTTTCAAGTTTCTTATGAAAACGTAAGCACTATAACTCGAGGCATAGTTACATGATCCAAGTGGACGTATAAGCAATAGGAATAAAGGTCAATCAACTTGGGATATGAATTATTCTACAGTGTCGTGGAAAATTTCCTTATAGTCAAAGTTAAAGGTTCGTCCTCGTCGTTTTCAGTTAATTATTTTATATAAAGTATCGTATATAATAATCATTTTCTTTTAATAGTTTTCAAAATTATATTAAACCATATAATTTCTATTTGCACATGTTCTAAAAGAAATTCAACAGTAAACGTCTAGTGTGTTCTCTAGAGATATTCTGTCTCAAGGGGTAATTAATGAACTTCGTCAAATCTGAAATCCGAAGTTTATCAGGCTAACTTTATCAAGATATAAATATGATAGGAGGCACGATCATTAATTATATCATTGAAATTGTAAAAATAACAATTTGTTTGATTTTTTTAGTTATTCTTCCTTGCTGTTTCTGCATCTGATGTAATGATAAATTTGAGTATAATTACCTTGAAATACAAGATTCTATGGATTTGACCAATACTATAACACATATAATTACTTGGTCACCATTCTATAACACCTGAAACGTTTTGTGTGAAATTTGCATAAAGTTTGTAGGTAATTCAACGTAAGTAGAAGAGGAAAGTCTATGAGAAGAATTAGGAATTATTTCTTGAATACTTCTTACGTTATGAGTTGACAAATCTATTATGGTATATTTAAAGTAGAAATAATTAAAAGAATATCATAAATTTATTTAAAAAATAAAATATACTTTTAGTTTTTCTAGTAAAAGTTTCACTTCAATGTAAGTGTATATATGAGCATATTCTGTAAAATTCGTCTACTTAAGACAGTAAAAAATATGTAGAGTTTAGTCGGACTTGTATTTTAAATTATTCTAGGACGAATATGCTTAGTGACCCGAGATTCTACCTATTTCTTGTATGATGATGGGGAATGATTTAGATCCATCACTAACATACACTTCTGGATAATTCTTCATATTCAACTTCAAGCTCAAACATCACAACACCCTTCTTTTCTTCTCTTCACTCGTACATCGCTTTTATTATTCACTTCTCAGACGGGGAAGAGTAAAATAAGAAATTCTCCTTCGGGGAAGGGTTTTTCACATCTACTTATGAGCATGCATATTCACTCTCTTCCGAGTTCGGAAGAGGGTGGCATGCCATTTAATTTAGTACCTAACCCTTCCGACCGGAAGGGTTAGGTATTAAATTAAATCCTTGATTATTTTAAATTTTCTTGAGTACAGTCCCCCGCATTTGTACCTCCTGAAGCGCGACCATCGGCACAAGACTTATGGGTTTTGTTTTGCTCCCCCCGTGTTTGCAGGCATGGGCTAACAAATAACACTTATAAAATTTTTTGATTATTTCCATCTACTTAATATATATATTTCATATAACACTTATATAATTCCCTGTTAACAAAAGGAGAAAAAAAGTTCCCAGAAAGTTCATGTTGCATGCATATTCACATAATCAAGAATGTCTTTCGTACAAAACGGTATTTGTTTCTCGATCGATGAGTTATTCTTGAATCGACGTCTTTCCATGCACTCTCGTCAGTACTTTATGCCATTCCGTAACTCGTGTTCCAGATGTTAACAAATACGGAATGCACGCTAGATCAAGTTAGAGGAAGTTTTGTTCACTTTTTGTGATCAGCAAATATATGAATATTATGTAGAGATTTTATTAAACTAGGAAGAATAGATAAATAATTTTATAATTATAAAATTATAATCGCGCCTAGAGTTACGAGACGATCCTGACAAAACCCATAAAGCCAAGACGTAATCCATCAGGAGAACGCGGACAGACACTTCCGAAACTACAATCGCGAGATATTGCTAACAAACACACATTAAATTTATCTAATCTTAATTCTTTTAAGAAGGGTTAGGTAATAAATTTGCATATATATGAAATATGCAAGGAAGAGCAGTTAGATGCATGTAACATTTTAGAAGCGGTTAATATTTGGAAGTTTAGAAACGATCTTACCAAGTCTCTTCTGCTGCCCCTAATATATATATTCATGCCAAAAGTTTAGGGCAAAGAAATTCTGCTCCGCTTTCTAGGCTTTTCTTCTTCCCATCTTCCCGCCAGGAAGTCCAAGGTTCATGTATGTTATCTGGTGGAGACCAGAACCCCATATTGTTTATGGTTAAAACACCTAGTAATACTAATTAGCGGAAACGAAAATATAAGATATTTCTAAAACGTAGCAATAATCATGAGCAATATGGTGAAGAAAAGCAGGATAAACTCGTCTGAATTTTAATTGGATTCTCCTGAAACATCTCTGTAGATATGTTCTGATGGTGATGATGTCTGTTTGGAATTACAACGGTTATAGGAATTCATAATTAGAAATCTTATCCTGTTTTCTACTAATACTTCAATACTGTACACTGTCAATAACCGTTTGTGAGATCCACGAACCACCAATTTGATAGTAGATTCCATGTTTCTTGTCGAGATTTGATGCTGGTTTACGTTAAATATTAAACATTATTTATTTTTACAATATATCAATAGGAGGTGCCATTCTAGGCCCTAACCATTGCAGTCGTCTGTTTCCTTCACCCCTTTAACTGCGATATGGAATTAAAACCGACCTAAAATGGTAAGAGGTCACATGATGAATGCCTTAATATCCAGAGTTGGAGCATCTCTGCACGTTAGTTCTATAAGTTTATTGTACTTGCCCAAAGAGCTATATCTAACTGTATTGTTTTATCTGATATCCATACAGAAAAGAAACAGAGATTTATGTTTAATAGTAACTATTTACAGTCGAACGGATAATATAATACATATATGTACAGAATAACTAGTTACACTTCATCTAGCTCTTTTCTCGAACGGTGTGTTTTTTGGTTCTTCTCAATTACTTGTTGCGAGATATTTTTTATATTTTTCTCAAAAGTAAACTGCCATAAAACGATATTTCTCTCAAATCCCGCGTTTTCCGTCTCCTCTCTTTCGTTGCGGAGGTCATTTGTGATGTATATCTCTGGGAGCGTGTACATATATTCACATCTTCCGAGACGGAAGAAACTAGCACACTCATTAATTTAGTCTTTGGTGATATGGTTTAGAAGTATATTTTCTGAAGTATATTTGTGAGAATTAGGGGTTCCAATGTTGGAACTTTTTCGTAAGACCCGAGGGAGGGAGTTACTACTTCGGCCAAGTCTTTGCATATATTTACCTGTAAGAAGACGTCACGAGTATATTTTTTTATTCAGTTTACACTCATTTTGTCCGTTTGACTTTGCAAAAAATAAATACTAGACTCAAGTAATGATTCCAGATGTCAGAGGTGAAAAATAATTAATGAGGAATTGTATAATCAACTCATAAGGGTGATCCAAAACAATATGAAGTTCTATACAAAGCTAGCTATTGATAAATTAGACTTTGTCCTTTCAGTCGTTGAAGAATAATTTTGCTTAACTTGGACACCCCAATTAGCCTTATAGGTTATGTATTAAAAATCTGCAATTGAGTACTTTGTTAACACTTAACCTTAAATTTCAAACTTTTACATATAGTCGTCTAGAGTTTTTATTAAGGTTTGTATCTTTTCCGTTAACACATACCGAAAATAATTCCTCTAGTCACCAAACCAAATATTAATTCCTCCCACATGCCGCGGACACAACTTGTGTCCATACAATATGAGAAATTCCTTCTTTCTCTCCATGAGAAACTTCCATAACTGTTTCCCGCTGAGTCTGGAAAAGGTGGATTCAGAGAGAAACTCCCTCATCTAGATTGAGTCGTATGTAGTAGAAGAGACAGCGCTGAATTGCTGGTACTAACTTGGGCAGAATAGAGAGAAGATGGATCGCAAAGTATAGATCAGTTTGTCTACCGAAGAAGTCAATATATATTAGTACGATAGGCTCCTGTACGTTCAATCGAATATCCCGAAATATAAATCAGGTGCGGGCGAATCGGTGCGTAAAAGTGTAAAACATAGGGGCAGTTACTGAGCATAACAAGCGGGGAGTGGGAAAATGGAGAAGAATAGAGCGATTTTCAAATTCAAAATGTTTCACTGAACTGAAGACGACGGAGAGGGAGAGGGCTCCATGAGAGAGAGCGCTAGCGGGGACTTGCGAAACGGCCCTCTCGCTCGGTCGTAAAATTAGTTGGAACCAAATCTTACCCGAGGTGAATAACAGAGTGAGACGTAAGTAAACCGCCGAAAGCAGGCAAAGTTCCAGTTGACTGGCCAGCGCCACCACTCACAGAACCCGCCAAAGAACGCCATAACGGTGAACTGATGGTACTGTCCAGGCCAAGCGGCAGCGGTCGACAGGCGCTGGCTAATGATATTAAGCGGTGGGTCTGGAAGCAGCCACAGTGGATCAATGTAGACACTTTCAGCTGATGAGGTCGATGTTAGGATGTGAATACGCTTTGGTCTAATAGTAAAAACCGAGCGTCCCAATCCGGCCGGCTTTGCCGGATCTTCTGACCCAATCCGACCCAATCCGACCCGTTCTCCTGCTCCTCCTCATCCAGACCTGGAAAACTCCATCCAGTATTTCTCTACCCGTTACCCGTCAAGCAGGTAGACTTTGCCCTATTGACTGAGCGATCGGGTGAAAATGTGAGCCCGACTCGAGACAATGTGAACGGGATGCTCACCCTAATGTGTCCAGTTTGCCATCGGACGGAATAAACAGTATGCTTCCTAATTCCTTTTCCTTTCATATCGTCGGGAGTCGGGACTGTTCGGACCTCGGTTTGATTCTGAAGCTTGATATACTGATGTGATCAGGGGAGAGTTTCGACTTCGGGATGGGAATTTTGAACGTCAGCATCACCTCATCCTTCTAGCAGGAGCTCGATGACGGAAGGAAGTGAAATTCCATCGCTGGAAGAATCAACTGAAGCTTTTGTTGCTCGCTCCGTCCACGGAATGGAACGCGGCACGCTGCGGTGATTTGATTTTAACCAGCTCCACTTGTTCCTAGTCTAGTCTAGTCTAAACCCTACGATTCCATTCCCTCCCTTCCCTCCTTTCCAGTTTTACGAGGCCATTGTCGATTGGCTGGCTGGTTCCAGTTGGAACGGGACGAGAGAACAAGTTCATTGACGTGCTTTGAAGCAAAGAGTGCGTCGGACATTAATCCAAGGTGTAAGTGAGTTATCTGCGGCAATCATCTCCAAAAGAAAGTCGAACTAAAATCGTTTAGGGGACTCAAGAATGCCAATGGTACGCAGGAGGAAGCAAATAGGTTTTAAGACCTGAATGACGCAAGTCACTATCCAAGTCGAGACAAAGACCACAACTTCTTGAGTTGAGGCCTTCTGTACATTCTAAAAAGTGAGAAAAGGAAATAAGTATCGAGGTATCTATGTTGATCACGAAGATCACTTTGTTTCATTCCGAGAGCTCGAGATCAACTCACGTCCAGTGCCGACTGCCGAAAACAAAGTTTGGGTGCAGCCTTACTCCATACGGACGCAGCAAGAAGTTCAATTCGGCACAAGGTTGTAGTGGAATAAAACGTCAAAGTATTTTAAAGGCATGGAGGGATGGGTTGGCGAAGCCTACAGTACGCACTTTGTCTCGCCTGGTTTCAACGGAAATGGAAGTGGACAAAGCACTGGTGCAGAGATAGGAATTCAAAGACTCTCGTAACCTCTCCTCACTTCTTCCCTGCCCTCATTCAGTGATCGGGGCCGATCGAGCTGGCAGATTCTGGCTACTAGAGCACCGGGTAAAAAGTAAAATCTTGTTGCACAAGGAAGGAAATTGAAACGAGCGGATAGAGGAGGTTCGGTCGACACAGACAAGTCATTCCAGCTGCAAAAAGAAGAATGAACGGAGACAAAGAAGTCCCCGTCTGTCGTAATTGTGGTTACTCAGGTCACTTGTGGACAACCGAGATCCATGTGGATTTATCTAGCTAAGTTGTAGATGATGGACCTGAGGCTGAGACTGTCTACGTATGTATGGGGTATAGCTAAGTTGCTGAAGTGGGGACCGAGTGAATATTAAATTGGCGCAAAAGGAAGAGAGTGGAAGCAGTGCTCTCCTCGCTACAGTAGCTGGCTAGCTAGACTGCTTCCCTCCTCCTGCGGCCTGGCTGACTGCCTCCCTGCTTGCCTGCCCGCCTGAAGCTGGATTGTCTGTACCGATGCTCGGATGGGGTAGTACTGACGGGAAGCATGGATGTGTAAACTAACGGAGTTCGATCGCTCAGAAACTCTGCGGTTGCTTCAGGTGCAGAGCTGAAGAAGGAAGCAGCAGAAGGAAGGAGGCAGGCAGGTCTTGGTCCTTATCGGAGGGAGAAGGGGACAACTCCATTATAGGCACTGTCAGAATTCACAACCGGGTTCACCCACCCAACACAGGAGGGGTATCTCCATTAGTTCCGTCTGAAGACGCAGCTGAGATTTGGATCCCAGCTGCTGCCACTGCACTGCCCATATGCTCCCCCGGCCAGCTATGGCGACGCCTAGTACCGTCTAATTGTAAGGCTACGAGACTTCTCGTGCCTCTCGACACAATCAATCCATCCCTTTCACCCAGATCACCACCTCATCATCCATCGATGTTGGTTGTTATTTCTCGAGTGGTGGGCTGAGTGAGACTTTTGCTTCGTCCATGGCCAGCCGAGGCCCCAGCTTGGCCTCCGCTTACATCGCACGCTTCGCTCTCAGATTGAAACTCAGACGACGAGTCCCATTTTCATGGGTCGCGTTTACGGAGTAAGCGATATCAACGCACGGCTTGCTGCTGAAGCGAGAAGATACGGGTAAGTGCACATTTCCCGAGTTTCACACCAAACTTCTAATGTTGGGCGACTGGATGGATGCATACACTCCTTTTTTGGACGCACACAACTCTCTGTGCGCGGATTTTCTCTTAATCTCGAATCTATCCAGAGCTCGCTTAGCTTTATCTGTTGATCCTGCTCCAGCGTCACAATGTCGACCAGTTGCTCCAGTCACCGTCTATCGCCACATGACCTGTATTTGACGGGCCAAGGCCCATGCCAAGACGATTTCCAGAACCTCAAGACAGACATGCCGTGTTCCTCTTCAGCAGCCTGACGTAGGTTAAAGATGCATGGTTGGGTGTACAACGGCGTTCTCATGTGCTCTCTCGGTTCTGTCATGTTGTCCCAAGCCCTCGGACTGGACCAGCTGTACTTTGTGTCCCTCATATCCCTCATGGCTCTGGAATCCGGTCGATCAAGATAGTTTCTTACCTCCTCCTCGTTTGAACCGTGGGCGAGTAGGAGAGCGTTGCACTTCCCTTCTCCAACTGCAGGGCCACAGTCTGTACTGTTCGACTTGAGCTCAAGTATGGCGTCCCATCCACTCTGCGCCTCTCGGAGACTAGCAACTTGGGTTAGCTGTACCTCGATTTTCCATCCTATCGTCCTCCACCGTTGTAGCTATCCTCATAGTTTCACGAACTTATGCACCCTCTCTTGCCCTTTTCCCCCACTCCAGCTCCCCGATGTTAGCGTCAAGTTGTTTCTGGGAGACAGCCTCCCTACACTCTACGTGGAGATGGGTGCGGTGTCCTCTCTGGGGTAGGGGGATCGCTCTTATGTGGTTTGCAGTTTGTGTTTGTGTTTCAGTTCAGTTCGTCCCATTTTCTTCATTTGCAGCTAAGCTGGAACAGCTGCAATCGATCATAATGTTCTATGAACTAGAAGGACAAACTCGGTAAGGCATTAGATACCGGACGAGGTTCATCTAACCTTATATCCACCGATATGCTCTACGGATTCGGTTCTGTTGTATTTTGTACGTTCTGCAAGACGGAAGTCGACCTTTGTTCCAGCAGCAAGTTACGGAGGAAGAACTTTCTCTGTTTTGCGATTCCCGCCTCGTTGTGTGCGATGTTGTCCGCTCCGTTGTGGATGCCCTGCGTCTGTGTATATCGCAAGGACGAAGGCGTTCAGAGACTTACTTGACTGACAGTGAGCTGGCGACATGGGGAGTGTAGGGTTCACTGTCCTTATCTTGGTAATAACCGTGCGTGATTAACTGGGTCCGTCCGCGATTAAACGAGTTCCCGGTGTGAAGTGTGTGATTATAAACTAAGCTTCGCATCACGTGGGACACCGCTCGAAGGAAACGCGCAAACATGTAGTGTACCACGAATTGCACAACGTGTTGCATTTCATACCAAGGGTGACGCAGTGATGGCGGCGCCGCAAGCGAAGGATTCTCAACTCGCAAACATCCAGGAGCTAATAGGACAGCAGCTCTTTCGGCCTGGTCCCCTTATGAAGATTAGATTATATGCCCGGTTGATTCGTTTAAAAATGTTGGGCTTTATTTCACACTTGCATTTTGTTATTCGTGTTTCCCCGTAGCGTCGCTTGTTTCATAGAGGCAAGATGTGTTCGCTAAGTGTGCTGAGGATTCTGGTGATGGTATTAACATTACTCTGTTGTTCCAGATCCGCCGAACAGATGGATCCTTACGAGGCGTACCGAGTAGTCTGTGCTCGAGTTCAAAACCTAGACCCAGAGAATGTTTCCAAGATAATGGGATACCTGCTCCTTCAAGACCATGGAGACGAGGAAATGTTCCGCCTGGCTATGGGTTCCGACGCTCTAATCCAGAATATGGTTGTTAAAGCCAGAAAGGAGCTAGCTCAACTTAACCGGGCCACATCCGCTCAGCAAAATTCTGCGCAGTTGACTTCGCAACTTGCTCATCATTCCTTGCAGTCATCGCTTCTGCAGCAAACACTTAGTCACATTTCTGCCCAACAGTCTCCTAATCAGCTCTCTACAATTTCTCACGTGCAGTCCGAACAAGATCATCGTCGTCCGACGCCCCTGTATATTCCTGATAGTCATCCTTACCTGAACTTCAATATCAGCCCAATGCAAGAGCAAGTGCCACTTCATGAGAAGTTAGCATCCCTACACGACAAGCTTCCTTCCTATCACGACCAGCTTCTATACCACGATCAGCTTCCAATCCACGATCAGTCAATCTTCAATGAATCACCAGATGCTCAATCCTCTCAATTACGTATATTCCCAAATGAGCACTTCTACCCTGAAACGTTTGCTTTCTTAAATAGTAGCACGAAACTCAGCGCAGCCGACCATCTGTATTCTAGATCTAGCAGTAGGCGGAACTCTCCAATTGTCGATAGTTCATCGCCCCCTGATATCGGTCCAGCTCTTGCGTGGAAACCATGTCTATATTTCGCTCGTGGGTTTTGTAAGCACGGGAGCAACTGTCGATTTCTGCATGGACCCGTGAGGGAAAATTCCGGCTCATCGTCGACGAGTAGCGGTCAAAGGGAAATGAGGGGAGAGGAAGGAATAGCATCGGGCTCGCTGGAGAGGCTGGAGATGGAACTTCAGGAGCTTCTGAGAGGAAGAAGGGCACCTGTGTCAATAGCTTCACTTCCGCAGCTGTACTATGAGCGATTCGGGAAGACTCTGCAGGCAGAAGGTTACTTGACTGAAAGCCAGAGGCATGGGAAGGCTGGATATAGTTTGACAAAACTGCTTGCTCGTTTGAAGAACACTGTCACTCTTATCGACCGGTGAGTTTTTATTGACAAAATGTGTGCATCGGAGTTCTGCCGCTGGATCCTGAGGATTCGATCATGGTGTTCATCATGGAACGATGTTCCCAGGAAAACGTAGCTTTATAGTTTTCATTCTGAGTCATATGTCAGTTCCAGAAATGTCACTCATCGTCAAAGTAATAGTCCTACGATGCAAGTATACGCGGAGAATTTCTGGTCAGACTAAGTGCCGTTGTCATTTGGTCTTCTTCAGTTCCTATCATGTCTACACTAATGTCTCTGTTTGAAGTCAAGTCATGATTCTCAGTTGACCCTTCTAGTCGGGGAGTACACCAGCGAACTCCCTTCCCGTCCAGCTCCATGTGAGATCACGTGGTGCGAGGTGTTCGTTACGTGCTGCCGAAACGTACCTTGTTCGTCTGCACATTCGTATAGATGCTAGTTTTGGTCTGATGGATCTATAACCAAACCAGGTGATATGCACTGGTTCATGTCGTGACCTAGTAAGCGTCTCCAGTAAACCCTCCCAGTCACCCACCTTGTAACATAATTTGTTGCGTCTAGCTCGTCTACGCCTGATCCCTATGACGCACGTTCAGTTACAGTTTTGATTTCTTTTGTCGACCGACCAACCGACTGTGATTATAGGCCATACAGATCATCCTTCCTCTCTTTCCTTTAGAGAATAGAATGCACTACCTAAGATTTTTTATGAGGTAGCTTTCATGGCCTGCACCTTAGTTGCACATGCATTCTTACAGTTTGTTTTCTCTCCTACTCAGACACAAGCACACTGCTGCGTTTTTGAACAGGCCTCATGGTCAGCACGCTGTGGTGCTTGCGGAGGATGCTCATAGGTTTACTGCATTTAGGGGTGAACGAGACGATTTAAGCGGAGTGAACCCAAGTTCCCGACAAATATACTTGACCTTCCCCGCCGAAAGTTCGTTCACTGAGGAGGACGTGACTTCTCACTTCAGGTATACGGAATTGCACTCGAGAAGGTCTAGAGATGAGGGACGTTAGTTGTTTTAATGGACCGAACGTCGTGTTGTTCTGGCATGACACAGTTTCTCGGTGTGCAGGGCATACGGGCCAGTACAGGACGTAAGAATACCCTATCAGCAAAAGCGGATGTTTGGATTCGTTACGTTTGTTTACTCCGAAACCGTTAAGGCCATTCTGTCTGAAGGGAATCCTCACTATATTTGTGGGGCTCGTGTGCTCGTGAAGCCCTACAGGGAGAAAGGCAAGCACGGTGATAGGTAATTTGACGAGGCACTGTAAATGCTGTAGTAAAGCCCGCTGGCTGATGTTATCATTACACCTGTTTTGTCTCCGTCATGTACTTGTGCATGGCGTGGCTAGATCGATCTGTCCCATCTTATTGCTACTATACGGTGTTGTCTCTCTCAGGAAGTACTCCGAGCGAGGAGACCATCCACGATATCAACAAAGTCGGAGCCTCGAAACTAAGGACTATGAGTACCATAATCCGCCTAGTAAGTTTTTGCCATATATTTCACCCAACAGAAGTTGCAGGCGTTTATCTCCCACACAACAAAGGCAATAATTCGAATGAACGCATAGGATGAATCTGGAAACTTCCCGTCAGATGTGTGTTTGAGTGCTATAGTAACAACACTACTTCTTACACTCAGAGATAACTTGGAGAGATAACATGTATCCGCCTGGATCATGCGATATGAGTATCTCATTGCAGTTGAGAGGCGGTTGTGATTTGTTGCATACCATGAATATATGTTCTGTCCCAATAGGTTACAAATTTTCGCTGCTCGGGGACTACCGCAAAGTTAGCTCACATTCTCCCAGTTTGCTACTTACTATGTAATCCACGGGTTAGCGCACATTCGTCCCCCATTTGCTACTTACTGTGTTTTTGGCCACGTATCTACCTATGTACTAGAGAGTGGTCCCTGATAAAATCTGCCATTCTCGACGTATGAATCTATGTAATTCACGGGTTGTTAGCGGGCTACTACGTGCTAGAGCGATGATTCTCAACGTACGTATAATTGTACTTACTTGGTTTTTGAACTCTCATTCTCATGGACGAGTATATATCCCTGAAATGGGTAATAATTTGCGGATTAAAAGGGACAAGTGAAACTTGGAGAAGTTTCCTATGTATGCTTGTTATTCCGGTTTCTAGATCATTTGAATCAGAGACCGACATATTATCTGAATTATGTTTTTTCCTCCGGTAGTTCAGGAAAGGTTCATCTCTCAGGGGACTTAGATGATATGGGTGTGCACGAAGGTGTGCAAATCCTGTCATCCAAGTCCCGTGTGAGAAGTTTAGGGTTTAAGGTGTTTGACATCCGTAAATGGATGTCGCATTAAGGACTCGGAGTATTATGGCAGCATTCATTGCTAGTTGAACGTGAAAATCGTAACCTAACTAACAAGACTTGCACTCGCACAGTAGGGTTAAAAATGGAACATCAGAGAGTAATTTTCTTGAGTTGTTCCTTCCAATGAAGTGGAGTTAACCTAATGCCGCTGAACCGCAGCTCCTAAGTACTTCGACGACGATGAGACATTCACAAGGCGTCTAGAGGAGGAAGAACAAGTTCTTGATCTAGAGAGGAGGAGGCTCGTGGATCTGCAACAGCACATTGACGTGCAGAGGCGTCGAGCTCAGCAGGCCCAAGCACAGGCCGAAGTTGAGGCCAACTTGCAGGCTGTTGCTCAAGCAAATCTTCAAGCGCAAGCACAGGCGCAAGTTCAAGCTCAGGTCCAGCAAGGCATGTCCAATGGTTTCCCCTCTGAGGAGCTCAATCTTAACGCCGAAGGTAAACCAATTATTCACTTGTGTTCTTTATGCGCCACAGCTTCTTTGCGCTGACTTCGTTGTGATTGTTGTCATCAACAACTGTGATTGTCTACTTGTTAGCGGTTTGTTCTGCAAGTGCGTTGCTGCCAGAATTATCAGCCACTTTAATTATGTCGTGCTATCTCGTCCTGGACGAGACCCGGGTAAAGCGCCCTACGACGTTCAACATTCATTTGTATTCATTGTTTTCTCCATCAATCTTCAGAAGTATATATGTTACTGATTATTCTGTTACGTGTTTAATCGTACCTGGTGGGAACTTGCGTCAGAGCACGGGGATGTTAATGTAGTTTTGTATAAGAGAATGATGAGAGTTTTGTATTATGATTCCGCTTGCGTGAACATAATGTCGTAATCCACTAACTTCGAAGCAGTTTATAAGTTCGTTGCAGTCTATTTGACTGTGTCATTGCTTAATTCACATCTATTGACGGTTATCTCCCTCTCCGCAGACATGCCACACTTCCACCCCGATAATTCATTCGGGTACCTTCTGGACGTACTGGATGGAGAGAACGGAGATGAAGGCGAACCTAGTGAAGCGTTCGGTGGAATTCAGCAGGGGTAAGTTAGAAGTGCCCCTTTCTTTTATCCTTAAGACTGCAGGATATCTCCGGGCGTTATTTGTGGTTGCGTGCAGGGTAATTCCGCAGTTGATCCGCACGTATTAAGAGGTCTGTATGACTTTCTGGAAAGCTGAACTGAAAGTACTAGTGTCCACTGGGGCGGCCTCTTGGAAGTTCGTGAGTGAAAACGTTGCTCTTTTGGCCGGTGTTTAGTATCGGATACGGGATGATCGATGGGACGGAGTAGGACCGCATAGTCGTCAGTAATGGACGATTTCATGACAGTTTCAGTTCGGGACTGCTGACTTTTGGGTTTAGCCTAAACGATAATGCTTCCAGAGAACCACGTGGAGTGTTAATAGGACTTATGTTGCATTTTTGTTTTGCATAGAAGTCCTACGAGTTTTACCGTCCCTATAATCGATACTCAAGACGCTAAGTCCTTTCTGTGTCTATCTTCCAGCAGGGGTCATAACCTACCTGATAGTCCCTTCACCAGTCCACACGGAACCAACAAGCAGAAGGCTGCCTTTTCTCTGCCGGAGAAAATGAAGAGTTTGAGTCTCGGGGGACAGGTATGAGATTCATGACTTCGCTCGAGGTGCAGTATGTTTAGTAAATCTGTAGGTACGTAGTAGGCATTGTGGCTAAAGGCCGGTATTGCTCGAGTTAGTCCGGTTTAGTTCTCTGCACGAGTCATTGCGTCGTGGATTTGAAGCCGTGTGTAGTGAAGGTTATTGTTTAGATCGGGAACAAGCGTCTGTGATGCTCATCAACTTTGGTGTGTTGAAAACTCCCCTCAGCAACTGAGCTGTCAATTCTCTTTACCGTTAACCTGTGCAGACCAGCTCATGGAGTCAGTACCATCACGGATCTGCGACCCTTTTCGCATCCAATGTATTCTAAGGTGAGAAGTCCCTGGTTTGACTGATTCCCGCGTCTGCAAAATTTATTCGGTCATATAGATGTCGACTGCTTGTCGGTAGGTTTGTCCAAGTTTGGTCTCTTAAGGGAGGGCTGGTTGAGAATTGCCTGGTACTATTACTTGTCAGTTATTGTTAAGCCGATGTGATGAGTCCGTTCCTTGGACATGCTAATTTCCAGAGTAACCACAATGCTGCCGAAGTTTTCCTGACTCCGCTCGATAAAGTCTTTTCTGCCTCACTTCCTGTACATTTCTAGACACCTCTTCTGTTTCTGTCTTCATTAACAATCTTCTCCCTAGTCGCATAAGAGTAGGCTCGGGGTCAGATGATAGATTAGTATGTTTAAAAGATGGTTGCGTGCTCCTGAAATGCTCTATCCGCCTTAAATGAGGTCCGTCTCTGATAGTTGTTTGCCGTCGTCAACGTGTCTGCTAGGTTCTGAATGTAGTTTGATGAACGTTCATTGTTCACTGCAGATATCAGTACCAAGACGAAGAAGGCCGATTTGTCGAGGACATATTGGCAGCGGCGACAGTGGCAGTAAATAGAAAGTAGACCCCGACAGTGGCTCACTTCATCGCTTTAAGCGGGTTCCAGCGGGAGGGAAGATTTCTCTGGACTTACTGGGCGAGATGAGCTAAGGCAGAAGTTGACCACACTCACTATGAACATTAAACACATGTACTGGGTCCCTTTGGGTGGGCCCCAATCGACTCCTTGGCGGGAAGATCATGTGCCAAGGTGCCAAGCCAAGCCAGGTACGGCGATAGTATATGAAAGCAAAAAAGAGTCCCACCACAACACACCACTTGGAAGCAGGGTGGCCTGTGCCTAGCTTATCCAGGTAGAGAAAGGCCCATGTGAGGGCCTGATGTCAATAACCACAACAGATGTAACTGAAACATTAATTGGAGGGTACTTTAGGATGCGAAGAGTGGTAGTAATAGCGTCTTGGTGGGTTGTGTTTGTTCAATCCACGATACTGCGCCATGGGAGGGGCATATAGGCGCATGGTATCATGCGTGCTACCACATCTTACCTAATTATTTGGGGTCACCAACTCAAGACCCTTCCATTATTCAGCCTTTAAGTTACTGTAGCTGCACTGCCCAGCCATCTCTGACTACTCCGGTTTGGGACTTTCGTGCCAGTGATATATATACATCCCTCCCATGTGTCATTGCGGGTTCCAGTTCAGTTCTCCTCGTCTGCTCTATTCTGTCCTACGTATCTCGTTTCCGTCTTCTGTTAGTGAGAGGAGCTGGCAAAGAAGATAGATGACGTGCTGTAGGCCGGCATAGTAAGGCAAGTCCAGTGAGAATTTATCAGGGGACCTTCGTTATCTTCCAAATAGAAAGGTGACGATCTCTTCATCTCGTGTGGGGTGCATAACTCAGCACAGTGTCTTCGTGTCCATTGTGGTTGTCCGCGAGATGATCCACAGGTCCTTACTTTCTGAGGTGTTTGTGCTGTTGCTTAGTCCTTTACTCCCCACTTTTCATCTCCAGTACAGTTTTGAAGCAGCGTGTGAAGGGGGTCAATCCCAGTCTGTGAAGCTGTCTGTTTAGTACCTCGAATCTGTCTCTAGTGTGATCGGTAAGTGACAGGCAGTGCAAGTTTTCCTTTGATGTTACTGACACCCCGTGATAAATGGGGTGCCAATTACCTCCTCCCTTAAAGTCTGGCCTTAGCTGAGTGAGTCACTTGTACATAGGCCTTGATGTGAGCTGCCACAAAAGCCTTACTGACTCACTTTCTTCACCAAAAAGGTCGTGGTACTTTAAATACTCGTACCACTATTTACTTCCAAGTACAGTATCTTGTATTAATGTAGGTCGGCATGATGAATGCGATGTGGCCTCCAGTTTTGGATCTGTTAACCAGTGGTCCCAGCAATTGCCAGTGCCAGACATTTGTGTTTCTGCTGCCGTCAATGTCACCCTAAACTTTTTCTTTGTGTATATAGCGAGGGGTCTTGAGCACTAAACTGAGTCGATGGTAGCAGTGTGAGCAAGGCCAATGCTCCCATCAGGGGAGTAAGTACTGGTGGCATATTTTGATCTTTCTTGGAACCTACAGATATTTCATCATGTAATGGAAGTGTTCGAAGCTGATTAATCTCATCGTATGTGGACCAGTTGTGATACGTGAATCTTTTACATGGCTTGTTCATTTTGTTGCCGCTCGTGCTTTCTCTAGTCAGAGTAGTTATCGGCTTGAAAGTGTTTTTGCATTTCTTCGTGCGAATATATTCTTGAAATATGTGGTGTTGTTCCCGGTCGTGAATGTACATTACACCGCGGTCCGATGTAGACGGTGGCTGATTGATGTCTCCAAAGTTTGTAGTAGGAATGGTGTATACAGGAGGTGGTATCATGTTTAGTGGTATCATGCTTAGTGTCCAGAGTGGGAACAGCTTATACAGAAGTATCGACTCTATTGACAGTCGAGACTGTACTGTGTAGTTCTCTGGTTGCAAAGCAGAGTTTGACCGCGAAACTGTGTCCATCTGTCCGCCTGATGATATTTTTCGGCATATGGTTACTCCATACTCTGTAGTCCGAAGAAAATGAGATTATGGAAATGACACGAGAAGTCTTCGTGGTAAGGTTTCTAAGGTATTTTTGAGCACTTACTAGGTTAGTCTGGTTTACGTATTTCAGACACTGGCTGTTATGCACTCCTTTATATATATTGTACACTAAATAGAAATAAGTCCGTTTGGACGGTTGTAAGAATATATATTGTCCGCCAGTGCTTTTCTTTCTGATGCAGTTACCTTTGATGCATTCATCTTGACATAGTAGAGAACTTACTGGATCTAATCTTTAATCTCGGGTTACTTCTGGTTTCAAATTCATGGTAGAAAAACTCTTAACTAAGTGTCAGTAACTGATTCCTTTAAGCACAGGCACGTAACTATTACGTGGTACCAGCCGAAACTGGATTTATCTTTGAAAGAAACAAACAGTAACTGTCAATTTAAGCCCTGGTTAAATGATAATTTAAGATGGTAATCCATAGAGCGGAGAAGTGCTATCAGTTACAAACATATTCACAGGTTTACCGGGATGTACCGCTTCGTGTCTTTTCTTTTCTTTTGACTTGAGATTATAGACTTGAGATCATTCACCAGGAGGTGAAGGACACGGTGTAAAAATTCGTAAGAGCTCTCTGACCAGAATCTTCTGCAATTTAAGACGAATGAACACTTCCCAAGAAGTCTTAAAGACATGTAGCATTCATATGAACTCGCTGTAT
Source organism: Asterella californica (assembly GCA_036924285.1). Classification (NCBI taxonomy): domain Eukaryota; kingdom Viridiplantae; phylum Streptophyta; class Marchantiopsida; order Marchantiales; family Aytoniaceae; genus Asterella; species Asterella californica. Next base: position 45,955,249 of record JAYKYS010000001.1, read on the forward strand.
CGTACTTGCTCTTTGGGGAAAAGAGTTACTCTAATTTATTGAAGGGATGTCTAAACATCAAAAGTGTTTTTAGCGTTTCTCGTGTGAAGAGGTTTTTCTCCAAATTTGAGGAAAAGAATTCGTCAAATTATATTACAAGCTTGAGAAAAGCTGGTGGATTCGAAATGGTACAATAGCGATCAAACTCTATTCCGCAGTCTTAAGAATATTTGGTAAGAGCCCAATAATTAAGTACCCGAGTGCAAATATCAACATCTGTAAAGTTGCAATGGTGCAGTACTTTTAGTATGCAAAAAGTTGTGGAGATATCTAAACGGTAAAGAAAATAGAGGTGGAACTTTTCAGTAACAAGAAGCAAAACATTAATAGAGCAACATAATAGCGTCGCAAACAGGAGAAGAATCGGAAATTAAATTGATAGTAAACAAGAAAATTGCAGTAGTCAACGCGGACGTCTATGAATATGAAATGCTGAAGAAATGCAGGCCATTATCAAATAAAATGTACGGATATGAAAAAGACAAATTGGTAGACTCTTATTATTTATGATGCTTCATCTTTTGATTTTAGGTTGAGTTCCTAATTTTGAGTAATTTGTGATTAGTTTTCTTTCAAAAGGCGTTTTATAATATAATTAGAGACTCTGGCGCCAAGTTTTTCAAAAAGATCTTGGCTTGAATCATAACTTTTTGGATCGATTTGAATGTAGTAACGATAGTCACTTTAGATGATTTCTGTGAGTCTTTCATGGAATTCTGCGAAACAGAAATCTCGTATGGTTAGAGGTTGAAAAAGATTCAGGGTTAATACTGAGGAGCGCTGCCATTGAATAGTCTTAACTTTTTATGTACGACGGGAAGAATATCAACCTAGTCAATTTGAGACGAACAAAGTAAACATGAACCTCAAGCCAGCACTTCAATAAACGGTATAGTCAATTGCGGAGAATTTATAGTAATTTATGATTTTACTATACCACAAGATAATAACATACTCTATCGATAGAAACTTCTATCATTTCATCGGGTACTCTTATTGAGGCTGTATATTCACCCATGTACATTTAGAAAGTATAAATGGGGTGTAATTTATTTCCAATCCTCCTCGTAAGAAAGATTAGCGGTAAATTTATGCCTCAGAGCTTATTGTTATAATCCGTAACTCACATCTATTATGGTTTTTTCTGTTTCGAAGATCCACGTGTTTTCTTCAGATCATACATGTTTTAATTTAGTTTTGTAAATATAACAATGTAAATTTAGTATTTTAAATTTAGATACTTAAATTTAACACTTTGTCTCTTCTTGTACGAAACTTGACTGTAGATGGTGACTTACATAATGATTCAGGTTTCAGTTGAGACATGATAATTATTCTCACTTTTTTAATGATTGAAGATTGAACTGAGATAGGACATTAGTAGTCCATTAGGTGGTTTTTAAATTATCTGTATCACTTCATTCAATATTCAGTTAGCGCTAAATTTATGCTACCGAATGACGACAAAGGTTATAATATTATAGACGGTCCCCAATTTTTCTCGCTGTACAAGTCCGTGAGACAAGATATGAGCTTTAGTTGCTCGTACCCTTTTACTCATCAACCTAGGTTACCTACTAATCTTAGCTGACCGTGGTCAATATTCTTCAGTCCAATCAGCATTCTAGGGAAATATTCACCTCACCATTCGGTTCTCGGCGAGTTTACGACCTCTCTCTCTCTTGCACTGCATTTCACCACTCCACACTTCGAGGTCACACTGATCACCACTTGTGCACGAAGAGTAATAACAGATCTTTTTACCTTGAATTTCTGAAGGATATAGTGAAAATGATCAACTACCTAGACATACATTCACATGCAGGAACATAAGCGTGTGGCAAATGTATCATATCTTGCTATACATACATCATCGAGTTGACACTGCATCAGTGTAATCCATATGACGAGTCACATAGTCAATAGAATATTCTAATCTGAAGAGATAAGAAAATTACAAGCTGAGTGACAGTATGCTTATAAACTTTGTATTTTACATGCAGAAATATATCTAAACTATTCTATGGACTAACTTTTAGGCTAACAAATAAATTGGATGAAAATACGATCAATCCGTTATCAAATTTTCTCAAATGAAGGATTGAACACTTTTGCAACTGCTGATCAATATTCCTTATTACAACAATCTTAATAAATTAAATGAATTATAAACCAGTAAATTAGAAAGAGTACTTTTGATTATAATATATATGTAAAATAATTGGATTTGTAAAAGATAAAGACATATTTGATAATATCTTAAAGTTCAAGTTGAGACATGAGTTAGCAAAAATTTGATGAAAAACGAACAAAAGAAACTCAATTATAGTTTAAGTCCTCAACCTTAACTCAAATCAAATATGCTGTATGAATTGGAAAGATCAAAATAACCGAATGAAATGAAATGTTATGCGTTGATGCAAATTGAAGCGAATGAACATGTTTGAGGTGTGTTGATGTTGTTGTGCTTATGATGCTTAGTTTTATATGTTTAGTTCCTTATACATTACTCACTCAGTACGACAAAAGCTTCTTAAGTATCTGAGTGCGAAACTTCCTAGATAGTACATACTCCTAACTCTTCAAAATCTTGAGAATTTCTAGTAACTTTTAGCAGAACTTCTACTAACTTTCACATACATTTTATACTTAGGCAAATGTGTAAGTATTACATATTTTCTGCTAGTTGGTGACATCCTCGTCATTTGACAAACATCCGAACTCGTGGATGAACTCTAGAGAGTTATGAAGATTGGTGGCTGGTTCTCAAATAGCATCATGAAGATGACATCCTTTCCATAAAACTTTATATTCCACATGACGATGTCATTCACATGGGACTTCATGATTAGTTAAAATTTGATCAATTTCAGAGTCTTGATGATCATAACTAGAAAAATGATAAACAAGATCAAGTTTGTAGACAACATAAAACTTTGACTATTGAAATGATCTTATCCAGTTGGGTGAAAGTTTACGGATGTGAGCGTTGAGAGAAAGAGGAAAGTTTTAAGTGGAAAGCATGACTTGCTCACTTACAATAAAGATAAGATGTCGACGATGCTAGTCAACTTATTGTTTTTGAAGATTTTGAGCAATAGCTAATTGATCTTTCGCTTCTTGCAAAGAATTAGATAGCATAGAAAGAAACACAGTAGTACTAGAAGTAGATGGAGTCTCCACGTACTTGGTAGGAGGTTGAAGTATAGACAGATGAGGGCATTCATCTCTAGTGTGTCTTGGTTGCTTGCAATTATGACATAATGAAATGTATCTATGCTGATGACGGGGCTGTGGCAATTAGGGACCAATGTCCATTCTCTCCACAATTGAAGCAACATCCAGAAGGAGTAGCTAACAGTCTCTGCTGAGTATTCTGCTGCCAAGGCCTCCTATGTGACAAAAAACGTGGCAACATCTCGCGGTGTTATCTTTGAATCTGAACTGGCAGAATGAGAGTAGGAGTTGCATCCTGAATCTGGTAACACACCTCACCTGAGGTTAATAGTAATACCCATTTGAGACATCCTCTGCTCACTCTACTTGTTTTACTACAATAGCTTGAGGACATATAGACTTTGTATGTCTAGCTTCCTTGCATATGACACACTAGAGGTTAAGACGAGTTATAGATGGGCCCATTCCTCTTCTCTGTTGATCTTACCAAATGCACATACAAGTTACACATCTCCTTTACAAGCTCCTCCATAACGATATCCCGAGGTCTGTTCTGAGGAGGGATTGGACGACTTGTTGTCTCTTTCTCCTTCTCTCTAGAAGACTCCTTGCTTCTTGTTCTTGTGCTCCTTACGTCTCTTCCTCTTCTCCGTCTCAGATCCAAAAAAGGATTCTAAGCTAGACTCTACTTCTACTTCTACATTGCTACTGCTGCTACTAAAAGATTATACGTCAGACTCAGAAGAAACCTTATGCTTAGACTTGGACTTCTTCTTGTCCTTAGATGACTTACCTTTGGACTTGCCTTTAAACTTATCCTTGGTCTCCCTTCTGTTCAGCATTGAAGCCTTGTAGGATTCTGCGGTCGTCATGACTCCCTCTAAGTCGTTAGGTGCCATCCGTCTATAGAACATCTCTATCTTCTCAGACAGACTCATAATATTCATTCAATGGCTTGCTCCATATAGTAGGATGCTTGTCCTCCTTGTGTAGGAACTCTATCGAGTATACTGCAGAATTTCTCAGTATAATCCTTCAGAGACTCATTCTTCCTCTTCAGTGTCCTTAGCTTCTTTAACACTCTACGACTATACCCGACACCTCTAAAGCATTGTAAGAACACCGCTTCAGAAAATTCCAGTCAACCAGGACCAAAGATTGATTGCTTACCAAGTTCATCGATTATCTCGTGGTTCCTTTCATCAAACTAGGAAACAACCTTATATAATATGCTGACGTGTCCTCTTTGTTAGTGGTCAAAAGTCGTCCCGTAGGAGTCAGCATCCTCCTCTTCAAAAGTTCTCTTAAACTTGGAGTACCTCTAGCGGGTGATGGCGTGAGCTATCACAACGGAAGTTACAAGGATAGAAATGGTATGAGCTGATACGCTTGCTACAAGGATCGCACTCTGTGCCACCCCAATGTCTACATGAGGCACTGGTCCTCTAGACTGCAACACAGCTGACCATCCACCTCCAACTGCAAATGTTGTAATCACTGACCCATGTATACACGTGAATTAACTTAGGCTCCAAGACCTCTATCTCAATAGTCCCAAAGCTGTCACTCTCCCTCTCTGGTGAGGAGTCTCCTTCCACTCTATCCATGAAATAGACACAAGAGGTAGAAGGTCCTCCTTGAGGTTGGACTGTAGTAGCTGCTGCATGTGCTCTTCTCCTTGTAGCAGCTCGCTATGCTCTCCCGTTCTGAACTCATGGGATAGCAGCGACTACCTTCTTCTCAACTATGTGATGCTTCAGAGATGTACCCCTTCGAGGTGGCATTCACATCATCTGCATCACAATCTTCAACTAAACCAAGTGAAGTTGCAGTTGCATTCCTCTTCTGAGCTCCATGCATATCAAAGTAAGCTATGCTCCACAATCCTTGACAATGACGTCAAAAATATATCTCAGTTATATATGTAACAAATAAAGTTTTCATTTTACACCGTTTAAGCATAAAAAGTATCGTTATCACAAAAGATTGAGGTTGACTTGCTTTGTATTACAGTTTAATTGAGAATTTCTTCATGTCAAACAACCCATAAATCTGAAAATGACTATTTGGACTCTACGTACGACCAAACATCTCGGAATTCTGAACAGCCCCCTGTCACAAAGGTCTTAAGGTCCTAATCCCATCCACTTAAGGTCTCACTACTTACTTACTGGTTACAAACTACACCTGGATTTCCTTCCAGAAATCCTGAAAATCTCACGTACGACACTTCGTCTCAACTAGACGACAAGACGTAACAGTGTGCTTTCTTACTTCCACATCACAATCACAACTTGGTCTAACAACAACTAAGACTACCAAGTGCACTTAAGACAACGAGAGCTTCCCCTCTGGTAACCAAAAATATGCTATAGGTTGTCATGTAGATTGACTTACTATAAGTTATCAGCCTCCTAGGGCCAGTCTTTCACATGTTCTGAACGTTACAAAACACTTAGATAGCTTTACAACTCAACTCTTCTTGATCTTCACACTACACTTGCTAACCTCTCCGAACTCATGATTACGTACAACAATGATCAGTTTGTCAAAGAATCGATGCATAGAGGTCCGTCCTTAGAGAATGATAGTTCATCTATGTGGTGGAGTAGCTCAAGCACGACTGCTACATTGGTGTAAGTAACTGATGACTCCTTATTATATTGTCTCGTCTGACTGTATGACCGACGGACTTGTTGTGTTGTTGGGTTTCTTGCACCTTCTTTCTCAAGCATCCCCGCTCTCATTGACCAAAGACTATATTTTTGAAGATCAGGAGGTCCAGAGCAACACAATGTCACGTCCACAATGTTAGTTCTAAAGTTACTCTAGTAAGTAGTGTGCAGTCCGGAAGACTGTTATCGCCAGCGAATGCATAACACATAGCTAAACTATAGTCATCCGAACTCTTGACTCGTTGATGCTCACGAGTGCACTATAGACAAGCACAAGTACAAGCTGTATCCAAGAACACAATAATATAACTGAATAGGTGATTTCACATCAGGAGTCACCTGTTGTAAACTACCTAGTTAGGCAGGTAAAGCTATGGAGAGAATTAAGGAGAAATCATTTCTTCTCAACAATTCTTCCCAACTAACTCTAAAACTCCAACATGTCACGTCACAAAAGACAAAAGACCAAGAGATGACCTTTTAAACCTCATGAGGACTTGACTTCCCAAGAGATGTTGTGGCCGAGATGGTCGAGGAGACGTAACTGACGGATCAATGTAGACATGAAACTAACAAGGTGCCAAAGTCACTAATTGGCTTTTTATCCTCAACTAAATACTAAGCTGTAAATAGACTATCTACAAGACGTGGTATTTCAACAGAGAACCTGAGAATAAGTATTAACTATCTGACTTGCTATCTATGTAGTAGGTTCATCACTTCTCTGAACTACTCCTACTACGGCAGTTGAGATGGTACGTTCCACTATCAATTGAATCTATGGCTCTACCTCAGAGGAGCTATAGACAACACGGTAGATGGTCCGACGTCCGTGTCCTCATGCTGTACTTGTGATGGCATCAGGTGCTCCAGTTGGGACCTTCTGGGTCCACTCTTCCATGTGGATGTCCAAGAGAATATATAAACCATGACGAGCTCTCTCTCGAAACTCATCTCCCAACCTTAACATAGTGATGATGTCATCTAGCAAGACATCTACCTAACATGTCCCTCGCTGCAAGACACTTTGGATCTGTACATGTGTAGGTTTTCCTAGAGTGCTCATCCATGCGTCAAAGCACTTCACTTTCTTGACATAAGTCACTCTGGTGGACTACGAAATGAAGTCTGTCCTAACATGTTGTACGTGCTCTTCATACGTCTTCACCTATGAGACAAGACGTCATATGATCAAGCGTTCCTCTCCATGTATAGCTGCTAGGCCTCTAGGAGACTGTTCTCTTGAGCCAAGAGCTGAATCTCTCGTGTAGAGCTGACCCTCCAGTTCGTCTACTTGCCTGCGAAGGCTTTTCCTCTCATGTCTCAAGGTCTCATGTGTCTCTTGAGCGACTACCAAGCCGGCTCTCAATTGGATCAACTGCTCACGTTCATGTGTCCATGTACATCATAACTCCTCAAGGTGTGCTGCCGAATACTGATAGCATACTTGCAGACGACGTAGCGTACTTAATCCAAAACCAAGTGCTATGACCTTATCATCAACAACAACTGTCTCATGTAACTCAGTACGAACACCCTCCACATCCAATATCAAGTGCTCTCTGAATCTAGTCCACTCTCCTGAAAGGGGAGTTGGCTCAACTGGAGTAGTCTCCATGGGGTCTGATTGGACATTCTCTGTAGGATCATCTTGTTGTCTTGACCTCTTATGAGAGGACTGACCTCTCTCTCTAAGCCTGCTACTCCTCCTAAAGGTCACAAGTGGTGACTCGTCATTCTTCTCCTCTGATGGTATGATGAGACGCGTTGGCATCTCCGTCATACACACATTTGGTATTCCTCCAAGCTATGATTTGCTATCCCTCACTATATCAAACTGATCCGACCATTCTCATAGAGGCATCAAGAGGTATATCGTAAGTGCATCTTGGCCTGGGTAGTAAAGACTCCGCTCCTCATCAAACATCTTCCCAACTATAGAGACATGTGCATCAAAAACACCGAGAGATGTCCAACGACTTTGTCTCCAACTGACATACCAAGTCTTTGATGTAAACATGCACCCATGCTCCCCAATCTACTCTCTCGTCCTTGATGAACCACTCCAAGATCTCCACCTCCCAGTCTTGTATGTAAGCTTCTTCCCATTGAAGAAGACTGACCGATAAACGCGAGCTAAGACTCTCCGCTCCGGATCGAAGTATGATTCAATCTTCTACCAGTAGTTCGTGGTTGTTCCATCTGCAAAGACTCCCCAATCTTGTAGTGTACCTTGACCACCACGGCCTAACGGGGTACATAGTCTCTCGCCTCACTGTTTGATCTCATCAATGTTCGTCGTCACATATAGTGTCGGCGATTTGGCAACTCAAGGAACAATATCAGGTTGAATAGAAGTGGAAGTCAGACCACTCAAAAGAATAAAAATATATATTTTTGCTGTGAGCTATGTTGGCAGAAAGTTTTTTCCAAAATTTCTGGAATGGTTGTGATTTCTACTGGCTAAAACAGCCAAAGTTAATAAAATAGCAATTACAATCCATGAAGTGATTAGTACTTGAGCATGAACTTCAGAGGTCCACAGATCAGACCAGGATCTCACTATCTCGGGTGGCCTTGCTTGAGATGTACTCATAGTGAGGTATACATTTGAGAGCAAGCTCTCATTGATATATCTCCACTCGAACGTAAAGAAGGTAAGCTTGAGGTGTTGCGTGCTAAAGATCCTCTTGAGACACCTCTAGATCACGTAAAAACATGTTGTTTATCGACATGAGACGTCATACAATCTGACAAGACGCTCGGATGTCTAAAAATACGAGATGGTGTACCGTTCGAACAGACGGCGAGATGGCACAACGTCTAACTAAACAAATCAGATGGTGTCACATATGCAAATACAATATATATGGTGCAACTAGTGACCAAGATGATGCATCATCTACCTAAAGCACAGAGACGATGCTACGTCTAAAAGATTGAGACAGAGCATTGTCGATGGATGAGTCAAGATTACACCATGTCTAGTCCTAAGTGACCTAGATGATGCTCCGTCTACTAAGACAACAAAGACAATACAATGTTTAATTAGTATAATTGTGACAATATCAATGTCTAATATGAGATCATAGGATAAGGTAATGTCTCAAGGATTATGAGGTATGTGATATTTGGTTTTGGCTTGTGAGGACCTCTCCAACTTTGTAGAAGTGCGAGCATTAAGAACAAAGATCACAAAGGTTATACATAGATTTGTATTGAAGAGATTATTTGTAGATATGGATCTATAGGAAGCTACGAGCAGACAAAGAAGAATTACGTGATGCAGAGTGAAAGAGATTTTTTCTTGATACGGTGTGAAGCTCAAGCTTACTATTATGATGAACCCAGAGAGTATTGACAAGAGCTAACATGGATATTCATCGATTGTTCAAGCTTTGGTGAAGGTATGTGATCGGTAGACCGGCCTAGGTTGCTTCTCTTTGCTTATGGGATGATAGAACGACGCAATGTACTTGGCTGGGTACATGCTTGTTGAATTGATGTTGGGACAAAAGCCGATGATGTCAACAGAAGAAGACTTCTCTGCTTGAGCTATCTTGCCATGGAGGACAGTATGGATCGTATATAACTTCTCTCACTTCGCGTCAGACAGTTAGAACGCAGAGAAGAGGATCTTGAAGAAGCACAACAAAGGTTGAAAGCGGCTCGACTTGAGAATAAGGAGAGGTTTGACAAGACTCATAGGCTTCGATCGAAACTAATACAAGTTGGGAACTCGGTGTTGATATACGATAGTACATTAGAGAATCAGCACTCTACAGTTTGAAAGTTTTTCAGGATATGGTTTGGTCTATATATTGTCTCAGATGTGCATCAGAATGCTAATTATTCTTTGCAAGAGCTAGATGATACGTCTTTAAGGCTTCCTGTTGTTGAGAAACGTGTTAAATTGTTCAAAAGAGAGGAGGAATAGTGGAGCTGGTTGAGTTCTTAAGGTAAGAAAAGATCACAAGTGCATATGAGGACTTTTTATTTGAAACAGTTGAGGAGAACGGAGATGATTTGGAGAACTACGAGGATCAATGACTGATTGACACATACCAGAGGATGTGCAAGTTTGAAGGGGGTCAATATCGTGTTGCATGATAGTCTGTACAATGAAAGGTGATAACAACATGATTTTTCTTCCACTGTGTATGGAGTTGTAAAGGAAGCTGCCGTGGAGCTTGTTAAGCTGGACATGTGCTAAGCTAAGGCCAAGCTAGACAAGCTGCCCCATAGCTTATATTCCAAAGAACTACTAAGAAATCACGAAGGTACCAGCTGGAAGCTCTTCTTGATTAGAGCAGGTACATGTTTTTATTTATGCAGAACAAGGTTATACATAGATGTTTGCGGCCTCTCTAGTTTAAAAAGTCTAGTTAAAAAAGTGACAAAAGAAAAAACTCTGTTGTTTTCCGCTGGTGACTCGGATTCATTATCTGATGACACCATCGTGTATGTGTCTTGAGTAGTATGATTTTGGTTCTTTCGTTACTAGAAATTGAGATGTACAGTGGAAGTAACACCCGAAAAGCTAACAAAGGAGATAAAACTGAGTTATGTAGGCTTATGTACAAGTTTATTTACTTTATTAAATAGAAGCACGAGCCACCTTAGTGGAAGGGCTGTCCACTTAGGAAGAAGAGGTCCTTGGATCAAATCCTCATGGCTCTTGATTCTTATCTTAGCACGTTGACCTCTTGGATGAGAGTCTATGTTGGATGTGTGGTTGACTCTTGGTTCTTATCTCAACATGTTGACCTATTGGATGGGAGTCTATGTTGGGTGTGTGACTACGTCCTGCACATCTACGGATGGAGGACTGGTATCCTCTTTAAACGTGGACTTCCTAGCCTAAGCCTCCGCATGCAAATGAGATTATGAGTTGAGAGATAACTGATACAACTATGGGAGGGCTGTAAGCCTTGTGGGATGGTCTTGTAGCTGTGGCTTCGGTTCTAAAATCATTGGTTGGCTCATAATATGGATTGCATCAAACTGACATCGAGGGTTGAGAAATTTTTATTAAACATAGGACTAGCTTAGCTAAGGGTCTGCTTAGCTAGGGGTCTGTTTGATAAGTATAAGGACCTAAAGTCCACCAGCTTAGCTATGGAGTTGCTTAGTAGAGGGCTTGTTTTCTAAGTAAATCAACGTGCATGGAGAGTTCAGAGGGACATTATAGAGAATTGAAGATAGACAGGAGACGGCGTACGCAAGAAAGAAAAGAGAAGATTTTGATCATTGAAGACATTGATGGTGAAATTGAGACGTGAATAAAGTTTCCTAACTCTTGAAAAGCTTATTTGCATAGATTTGAGTGTTTGATTGACCTTGGTGGATATAAGAGATCGTATTTGAGTTCTGATCACTGACAGGAGTTTGGTTTTCTTTTGATCGCTCTCACAATCAATCACAGTCAAGAGGTCCGCTCTCCCCAAGAAAGACTCTCTCAGCGACAGCGTGATACGAAAGAGGTTACAATGTTTTCACTCTAAAAGAAATCTAGCTTGAGAGATGCAGATAACCATAGTCTGAGCTAGGTAGCGATATCCACCTGATTATCTCCTTTAAGAGAAGAATGTTCGAATCTTCTTGAAGATCTCCTTGAGACGTAGTTAGTTGCTCGTTGATGACTGTCAACTCTTCAGTTAGACACCTCCATCGAAGAAATGTCTCTTTTGAGAAAATCCAAGGTTTTTGAGTGCTCCTCCCCAAGGAAAGAATGCTAGTATGTTTTCAAGATCCCTCGTTGCCTTGATAAAAAAATGTTCCATTTGTTCTCTTCAAAAAAAGTCATGATCTCAGAAAATTCTAATGAAGTCCTTCTTGGTCACCATTCGAGCCTCTTCTAACTATACTCAAAAACCTCAAGATACTTGTTAATCGGTCACCAAAATGCAGATCGCAGTGATTCTTTCAAAGAAAGAATTATAGAGACGTCCTTGACCTCGCTCATGTGAAGAAGGCTCTCCAGTGGTGCTAAGTTGTATCCATTCTAATAACATGATGAATGACTTCTCCCCTAGTCCACCAATTGAATTCTCTATGAGAAATTTTTGAGCGTAAGTACGGCGACCCAATGCACTCTGGTTTCTTCCTGGTTGTCTCTCATGAAAAATTGTCACCTCATTCATTCAACTTGTGGTTTGAGGTGTCCAAACATATCCGAGAATCCCACACCGTCTACTCATTATCCGGATCTCGACGTTAAGCAAAATCCAGCCTTCTATATGAGGGTATTCTGATCTTGTCTTAAATATTCACTCTTGATTCCTGGAGTATTGATAGTGTGAGTGGACTAACCTATCGATGGAGAAGAATCGCGACACAAATCCCATTGCATTCTCTTCTACACGTGCTATTATCTCACTTGGTCACTGCTCTTTGTTCCGTGGTGTGGAGATGGTTTAAATGCACAGTCTCGAAGTAATCTCGTTCTAACTTAAAGCTCCCTCCGCATACCGGTATGTAGCCAACTCTCCCAAGGTTGAAGCTCAGGGGGACATTAACCTTCTGAACCCCGCACATTGTCGAGATAGCTCTATGGTGTGCTAGAGGAAATTTCCTAGTTGTGCTTTGGAAACTATACGGCCGCCCTTACCTTCGCTTAGCTCGTCCATTTGGTTGGTTTCAGCCTGATTATTCCTTGCGGATTGAGTTTCTTACGATACATCGTGATTTTGAATTTGACGACAAAAACCTTGATCGAGGTTTAGATGCATTCTGAATCTTTGTCGAGGTGTCTTCAGCTACCGATTGTTACTCTGTGGTACTCCAAATTGACTCTCATCCGTAGTGGATCCAAGGGCCCTCTTAGTGTATCACGTGTTTCTACTTGAAGGTGGATCCCATCTAATATAAATAGCTATGGCTCCTGGAGGAGTGAGGACACTTATGTGAGGACATGTTCAATCTTTCTTTGATGGACTTTGGGTTTTAGCCTGGCTAAAGTCCTCGGGACGTATTAGGTCCCTTTTAACTCTATAAATTATGTGAGAAAAGAACACTTATCCTCATCTTCTTTTAACTACCTTTACTAAACTAAGAGTGTAAAACACATAGTTTTTTCTCCCATCAGCTATCATCAACATCCTACTAGTCACGTGCTTCAACAGAATCTTCAGTTGTTTTGCGAATTGCATGGACATATAATTTTTGAAGCTTCCACGTGCATAGTCCATTAAGATCTTACAATGACCGATAGATCATATCTTGAAGATGAATCAAGTTTATATGTATCAAGATTTTTATTCCATTAGAACTGATGAGACTTTGAATAAGTGACTCGACTTCTTTTACTAGGATTTTTTGGAAACCCCAATCAAGATGAATCAAATGGAACTTAAATCGTGGTTTCAGTTGTCAAGTGAAACGGTCTAAGACTTCAGTCTCATGCATTTCTGGAATCTATATCATGATGTTCTTGAATTGGACAGTATAACTTTGTGCGGATCTAAGCTGCGCTTCAGCTCTGTAAGACTATTTCTTGATTCTTGCAAAGCAAACAAGAATCACAAGAAAGTATGTAATTTGATGTTGAATCTCTTCTTTTCTACTTGGAAACTCCAATAAAAGTCAATTTGTCATTATTTGAGATTTCTTCTCTCATCCTCATTTTCTTTTTCCTCTCTTCTCCTCTCAACTTCTAAATTTATCTACATAAAATATGTTTTATGAATCATAAATTGTCTTAAGTACGTGTGTCAAGAAAAACTGATGTAAGAACTTTTCTGTTGGATCATTGATCTAAACTCACACCATTAGGACAGTTGGATTCAACTCGACTTAGGATGGCGTTCAAACAAAGATTAGAAAGATAATCATTTGGTAGAAATTTGTCGAAGAGTTATTTTGAGTAAACTCAAATCGTCCAAGCTATCTCGGATTGTCTTGATAAATGATCAAAATCTGAAGATTTTAGATTTAAATCATCATTATCAAAATAAAGCTTTAGTTTTAAAATAAAATGATTGAAAATCAAAATGAAATCAAAAGGAAATTATCCAAAATTACTTTCAAAATTTTTGTAGTTTTATTCAACTTTGATATATATTTGAATCAATCTCACAAGAAGGATAATATATATCAATATGTTAAATAATATGACTGATGTTTAAAGAACTAATAATAAACAATTATATGATTAATGGTAGTAATTCTTGACTTTCATTTATATGTTATATGATCAAAGATACAATTTGATACAACAGAATACAAAAAGTGACACGAGATTAAATATGAAAATATGCATAAAATTGATTCAAATTGACTCATCATTTTTCTATTTGATTTTCTTAAATCAATTATTATCCCTACAAATGAATAGCAATAATCAATAATGACCCTGTTATTACCCTGCAAATCATTTTTTCAAATGACTCAAGCAAAAGAGAAAGCTGAAAAAAACGAGTTTACTGTCACCCTTGGTTGACACCTATATTAGATGACTTATTGTAGTTAGTTAATTATAACAAGAGAAATTATAATAGTTTGTTGATATATTATAATCATATATTTACCCTATGAGAACGTGAATTACGCATAATTTGTCGATAGTAGTAGTATGTTTGGTTCAAAAGAAACGTGAGTTTGGATCTCAAGAACTCTGAAACTTTTGCAAGTGGTCAGGGTGTTATGTATATAATAGGGGTTGATGTGTCCCGATCTCTAGTAAACAGATGATTGATAACCTCCGAAGTAGTTAAGATTATTATGTAGAGTTAGTATAATTCGTTAGAGAATTAATCCACCAATCAGTTCTCCTTGTATTAATGATATAAATAGACATCATTCTTTATTGACTTTTTTGTCTATTCTTTTCCTTTTCTTGGAAAATCTTTTTTGAGTATGATCTTTCTACAGTAAATATAAAAGGTAAATTAATTATTTCTTAAAAATTTAAATAATCTTTGTGGTGACGCACATAAAGAAATAATGATAATTACTGACTCGTTAATATTCTTTGTAACTGTCATATTCTAGGTAAAAGAAAATAATTTCAATTCCAACATCCGGGTATTAAAACTTCACTCGGGTGAGAATACTAGGAGCATACTAAGACACCGGAAAGGGTTCAAATTTGTAGTATGATTGGTTTGGAATAAACGGTCGGGATGTGAGAGGAATTGGGAGAACACGAAAGAACGGCCATCTGAAGAGCGACCTTTACAATGCACGCGATTGCACAAATAGGGAGTTTAGAAAAAGAATTCTTCAACGGCTGAGAGGTAACTGGACGTAAAATTGTCACGGGTAAGTTTGTATAAAATCGCGGCTCATTCTAGATCGCGCCCGAAATTCTACACTCAAGATAAGTACTCAGAGTAACAGAGAATCCATTAAAAAAAAATCAAAGAAAACCAGTGAATAGCCGTTAAGAAAACTCCCGCGGCGTTTTCCAGGAAACACTGGCCGCAGACTTGCCGAGTCCGTAACTCACGCCCGCGGTTCCCGAATATTTCAGAGATTCTTTAACTGTGACACCCCCTAATAGTCCGTAAACTAATGAATTAAGGGAGAAAGAGCGACTTTTTCCCCCTAGAGCCTTCGCATTGCCCGCTGCCGTCGTTGTCGTGCGTGATGGAGAGAATGGCCTCTGCGTCGCAACCGCAACGCTTGTTCCCTTCAATCAGCAGTGCACTGTGCTCAATGGCTTCGTTTAGCAAGGCTCCAGCTGGTTTGCTCTCTGAAGGTCGAGGCTTGATGTAGCCGCGTTTGTTGTTTGTGACTGAAAGAGGAACAATTAACGATGGCCACACCAGTGCGGCCGACGCAGCCCAAGCCTCGGGGTAAGTATCACCTAATAATTACCGGGGTGGACAATTCCTGTACGGAGATTTTCGCGTACTCACAACTTAGGAACTCTTCAACACACCAACTCTGCTTATTGATGCTGGAAATCAGTGTAGCTTCTAACACCTCTGTACGAATTCTGATTCTTCTTCGAAGCTATTCCTTGGAGTGTGAGGTAAACTTGTATCATTCAGAGCTTTGGAACTGTTTCTAAGTCACCAACATCCAAGTGGAGAACTATGGCCTGTTCATAAGTAGACACGGATGGTTGCAGCTAAATCAAGAGTGAGCGATGATTCAGCTATGCACGTTAAAAGTGGCCAGGGTGCTACTTCAACCGAGACCCAGAATATCACGGGGGTCAAGCGAACTTCGCTTGAGGTATTGATGCTTTTCTATTACGCGTTTGAAAGTACGAACTCGAAGGTCGTGAAATCAGTTAGGTATCTTGGGGAAAATTATAACTAAGAACAATCGCTCTGGATCTGTACAAGTTTCGCCAACTCTAGTATACAAGATAATGTCCGTTTAAAACCTGAACTAAATTATGTGACAAGTTGCCCCTGATCTGAGTGCCACCCATATAAAGTTGGTCGTAAGTACAATTATGATCACAGGTCATCCTCGACGGGTGGACTGCCGAGGAACGCCGTATAACTATCGATTCCAAGAAAACTCGTCGTGTAATGAGACCAGATGTATGATCTGAAAATTGACCACATCTTGCAATCATTGCAGGCGTTGTTGGATGATTCCGATTCGATACTGAACCCAAAGGTTATGGTGCCTTATTCAACGAAAGTCGGGGAGGTTCCACGAAAGGTGCAGATTGAAAGGTAATTGACAGGAGAGATCGTCTTTTCCTTCTATCGAAGGAGGAGTCTTTCTCCGTTGTTGAAAACGTCTGTGTAGCGTTTTCTACAACTTTTCGGCACTCTAGATCATGCAGCAGGCTACAAAGTCTGTAGGGAATGTCACGAAGGCGGGCCGTATCTTCACAGATAGTTTGAACGTTTTAATCTAGTTTGGTCCCAAAGAAGTCAGTCTTTCAACACTTCGCAGCCTAGCACTGTACTGATCAGTTCCTGAATGAACATAGAAAAAAGAGGCTCTATGCAACTGTGAACATTGAGGAGCTTCTGACCAAGCAAGGATTGAAGCCCGATGACTTGGATTTTAACAACAAGAAACTGCCGCTTCATGTCTTTGATGATACATCTTACGAAACCCGCTTCCCTAATCAGTGGTAAGGACTTATTTCTCTACTATATAACAAACTTTGTCTGCTGTCAGAACGAAGATATGGATGGACACAAGGACGCGTCCATCAGACCTCTCAGAAAGTTTTATTTATTTGCATGTTTCAACTTCTCCTGAAAGTTAGTACAGAACGCAGTCTCAAATGAATCTGCACGAATGAGGACAACAACATTCCTCACTATCGTTATGTATGTAACGGACTATGTAAGCTATGTAACGGACTTAGATTTTCGTAATTTGCCACAAGGAAGTCAGTCTGGTGCTCAATATGTCACTCTCCGTGAAGGACCATGACCCATATACCCGGTGGAACATTCTCGGTCGTGCTCATGCTTGGATGCACGGTGATACTGTTTCCAGGGTGGATAAGGTGACGAGAGTTCCTGCTGTAGCAGGACTAACAAATTTTGAAGGGAAATCCGTTTGGAAGAGCTGTATTGTAACCGACTTCCTAGACGAGAGTAACACATACCTTGTGCAATGGGATGATACTGGGCACACATCTTGGCTTCCAAGGTAATGAAGTTTCAATATCTCAATCTCCGTCCAAGTCTAAAATGAGTAACCAACTGTGGGTCCGTTACTTAAAAGTGGTGCACACTGCTTGAGGCGTTGAAGGGACCAAAGGTCTCTCAATGTTCAAAGGTGATAAGGAAGTCTGGTCTCACTCAGTGGCTACTTGATGTTTCCAAGAAGATCAAATGCACGTTAGTGGGATTCGTTACAGTTTGCACAGGAACCTTGTCTTCAAGCAAAGGTCGAGGTATGATAGTACCTTCAAATGTGTTTGCGTGCTCGAATCCTTGAAATTCTAGATGCTTACTTCAATGAACACAGGATCCAGGTGCATTTTCAAGCGGAGGATCCAACCTTATTTGTGAAAAGGGTGAAAGCAGCACATGATGCCAGGGCGAAGGCAGAAACTCAGCTGGTTGTTTTCGTTTCCAATCTGTATTCTTCGCCCGACATTCTAGAGAGCATTCAAAAGTTTCTGGCTTCTGAATGGTGGCTAACGCATGCTTTCTTCCTTTTACAGTTAGTTCCAACTTTCACTGATCCCCAGTTTTTGGAATTAGATTTCGCTATGGACCCTGCGCTTAAAAGAGTCATTCGGAAACTAGTACTGATTCACAACATAAGTAGAGCGGGGCTTTACATGAGGTCGGGTCCGCAAATAGGCAACGCTCACCAATGTGACCGCTGCGCAGTTGCATCCAGTTGTACGTTGCAGCATAACGAGATATCGTCGACTATATACGCCGTTGCACTCACGAGGGTGTTCGGCGTATATGAATCAATAATTTTGTCTGCTTATTACTCTCACCCTAGGTGGTTATGTTTACAGATAGATAGGATTGACTCGCTTTGTCACTGGATTCCTGAAGTGAATGTCCAGTATACAGGCACCTCCAGATAGTTGCTTTAACTTCTCACGAGCAAAAGGCTACTTCGTTCCCTACGTAATCTCAGCTAAGAGTTAACACCGGTCACTATAATTACACCCCATTTACCCTTTACGCTCCCACTTAGAGACTACTTCCCGTATCCCTAACAATCATTCTTAGACCTCGAGAATAACGTTTGATCTTAATATCAGCAGTCATTTTCTGGGAGGAGATGTTGTCAGTTTGCACTACATCCTTCATAACTAGCTCCCGGGTGCAGTGATCACTTATGTTTACGGGTTTACGTGTAGTTAAATTTTCTGCGCACAGCACTCTGGTTGATCAGAATATACTTGTCTGCTTTTGGTGCAAACCTACATCTTCTTAGTCTTTTTCCCAACACAGCTTCTGTAGCAGCTTTTGACAGAGCCATGTGTACTACTTCAGTAGACAGTGCAGATTAAACTTTTCTGCGACGTCCACCATCTGACTGTTCCACCATACAGTTGGAAGCGATAGCCATTGGTTAATCTTCTACTATCAGGTTAACTTCTCCACTCAGCAATCCGAGTAGCCTCTTGGTTTATCATACTTTGTAAACTCAAGACCAAGATTAATGTCCACCAAGATTGTGTATCTGAAAATTCTCATCCAATGAAACTGCCTCAGATTTGACTTGTAACAGAGGACCGTTTCTCCTGGTACCTGCATCGAGCTTCCCATAGAACGATATGATACAAACACATTTTTTCCTTACGCTTTATAGAGTTCTTACACAACAATGAAAGGTATTGCTAGGTTCCACAGAGGCCTGTGAAGCGCAATTTTCATCCCGAGTACTTTGATTCCCTCTCTTTTATACGTGAGATGAATTTCTGTTTTTGTACAAGATATTAAGGATAGTAATAATCGTTAGGTTCAGAATGGGAACGTTTAGTTGATGATTGCTAACGACCTTCACTTCTAATCGTACCCATCTAGTCTGGATAGCTAACCGTCGATATTTTGCAACCGGTGAAGTAGTCACCACAGTAACACTAGCGTATTACGCCAGGGACTGAACTGGATATAATAGGCAGGGTGACCTAAGTTGCATGCGTTTGACACCTTTACATGTTCTGATATTCTTATCCTATTCTATCGTAAGACATCCGTATCAGGCAGACAGAAATATAACACAGGAGGTTGTGTCACCCTCAATCCCGTAATCTTGGCTTTTCTTTGCAGAAGTACAATTGCTATATTAAAGCTATGCCCGTAGAGGACAGGACATATATGACCCAAGAACAGCTCGAACGGGTAAAAGGCAACACCTACAACACCAAGTTTATGAAAGAAAAGATGCTAGACGTGACAGTGCTCCTTACGGACGTGAACACAGACTACGGGAACGTTATGAACAAATTAACTTTTGATGGGAGCTTGAAACACAAAGCTACCCCCTCGAATGAATTCATCGTCGAGATGCAGATCGTGTTTCCGCCTGAGGAGGCAAAACCACCTGTACCACGGTAGTCCCGAACCTCTTTGAGTCTTCCTTCAGTTCCATGAGATCCTAGGAGATACGATCTCCACGTGAAACCACAGCAAGCTCGAAATTACAGACGCACATATAAAGAGTAGGTAAGGTGCACAATCTGCAGAAGTGAACTTGAAGAGAGCAGCTCGTGCTCAAACGTACTCAAAGCCTGGCAGGAATATCTTGTTTCCACAACTGAGACACTTACTACAGTAGTCCTCATGCTATTACAGTTAGACTGACGATAGGAAATCTGGGTTTTCTCAGTTCGGGAACTGTTGAAGTTCCTGAGTATGACTACGAAGAGCAGGCGAGTGAGTTCTACTTTATGTCCTGTTTAACAAGGCCAGAGGTGATCATCGCAACTGCTAAGCTTCGGTTTGAATGCAACAAGATACCGAAACTGACTTTGTTGAGTACCCACTACATCAAAAGTATGCGCTTGGATGAGTTTGAGTCGATGGAGACACAGACGGCTGAGCAGGCCTTATTACATCTGAAAGAGAGGTATCTCAGCTGTGAGACAAGGCAATGCTTTCAGAGCAGAAATGGAACCATTATGTACAAAAGATCGCAGCTAGCAGATTGTTTTTTAGTTGACAGTACTTCTCTTGGAGCAAAACAGTATATCAGGATGCGTTTTTGCCACATATGCAGTCCTTGATAGGTAGCTGTCATCTCGTTTGAGCTTCACTCGTTTTTTTGATCCTAGGAATCTGAGGCTTCTATATATGTGCGATGATGTCAATCGGAGACCCAAAGGGCTAATAGCATCTCTGTAGTGAATGGACAGCTGGTTAACTCTATTGAGAAACATTATACGGAGCTCCTTCAAAGATGCGGGAAAGGGATGGTTTAATATCAAGGAGGCGAGTCTGGAGGCTTATCGTGCAAGCAAGATGAATCGGTACCTTACGATGGTCCGTTACATAATGGAAGATGCTTTGCGATATCTGGTAGAAGAAACTCTTGAGAGGTATACAGTTTTTATCGAGAAACAATGCGGAGGTCCCATAGTGGAGATAACTGACACAGATGAAGCGACTTGCACGTGGCCTCGGCAGGAGTTTGCAGCTGTAATTTTTCGGTTTCTCTCTTCTTCCATATCGTGTTCTACTCTCGAAGTTGCAAGAGGAGACACACGTCCTTCTACAGCCAATAAGCACGAGTTATAGATTCCGGATGTGAAATTTTCTTTCTGGTCTAGAGCCAGAGTGTGTTCAACTAGTCTCAAGCTTTTGCCTTCTTGCTTTTCAAGGATAAGGTGAGGTCTTGTTCCATTGCAGTGTTGTCATGATGTTTCAGTTGATGGAGTATTCGAGCTACTAACAAAGTAGCTCTGACTTGTTAAACTCAGATGATTAAGAAGCCTCCACTTTTTGCCCTGGAGATTGTCACGGCCGAAGGTGGTATATTTGAGTACAACACACAAATAAAAAATTTCGAAGAAGTTGCCGTACGTGCTCTTGACTTCGCGGTCAAATGTCTTCAGTCAATCCCACAGCTCGAAGCGTCAATCATGGAGAATCAGTTTTGGAGCAAAGTTCCAAATTTGTCTACTCCGATGTTAGAAGAGCCATTGGTACAAGCTCTGAAAAGTCGGGTTCAGGTAAGGCGACCTCCATTGCCTGCAAAGCCTTTGCTCATAGATCGGATCAGTTCAAGTGGAAGTATTTAAATCTTAATCTATACACAGCGTGTAGTAGAATGCATGGAACTTTGGACAAATTAAAGGTGCTTGCACGAGCAAACCCGAAAGCGAGATTCCTGAGTTTTTGTGAACACAAATATGGTTCATCCGCACTCGATTGATCTGATTCAGTCTCAAGTATAAGGCAGAAGTGGAAATTTTCATGACAGGGGTCACATAAATCTTGAGTCAACATATAATAAGTAGCGAGCAGTAGGTAGTAGGAAATAAGGTGTCCTTTGTTGAGCGTGGTTCATGCTCCTTAGCTGAGCTGCCATTCCGGTACGGATCATATAATAAGTAGTGAACATCTTCTGATGGATTATAATCTGGGACAGCGATTCGGTAAGGTATTTGTCGGTGTGCGACGAAACCTACCACAAAAACGGTTGCGGATCTCGAAAAACGAAATCAATCTCCGTCGGTTTCTCCCTGTGCATTCAGACAGGTATCCAAAAGGGGAGACACCTAGAGGAAGTCATCACTCCTCATGATTCAGTGCCCGCGGTTGATGTAGGTAGCGATCAGGAAAGCAATGACTGTTGCTCGATTGTATTTAGACAAGTACGTTGAATTTGAGCCCCTCCTTAAATTGGACGTCCCAAAATACAAAGCGGAGCTGATTGCGAAGAATCTGTCACTAAAAGACTTACTTGACGAGGTTCGCGCCCACAAAGCAGAACAAGATACTCTGGACAGAAGGTTTGCTGCATACGCTCCGTTGCCGTATGGTATTGAAGGGAAACTAAGTCAAAATGCTCCAGTTTTTGAAATCTCAGGCCGGTCGTTCTGTGGGCTAGTTTTTCTTAATGCACTCTATCTTGGCCTAAAGTTTGTTTTCAAAAATTCGATCAAGACTTGACATTCTGTGGACTTCACTAAAAAACCGCACACTCTGGGTTTGAAGGATACCAAATTCTATATCTTTTGGGACGTTCCAAGTAACTTGCAAGAAGATTCGACAGTCGTTACTGCAAAAGAAGCAGCAACTAGTGGACATCGGTACGGCGTGTCTACAATACTCCTTTGTAGGAACCTTCAGCTTCTACGCTACCGTCGAAAGTGCACGGATTCCATATGGGGATTAAAGCAAGTAACATCCTTTCTGATTAGAGGGAATTATGTTGTCAGTGGGGAACTTCCTGACGTATGGCGTTGAAAACAGTTTCAACTTGTTTCCGCAGTAATGCAGCTGATAGCCAGTACACCGAAGCAACTTGGTCAGGACAAACACAAGAGGTTCGAAGAAATAGAAAAGCAGCTCAAAGTCAAAACTCATAATCCAGAGGAGGTCGCAGCTCAAAAAGACTATATTCTTACTGTGCCTGGAAAAGTTATCGAGCTCAAGCAAGAGATCGACCAACTTGAAGTAAGTATCAGCTTGACTCATTCGTGTTTTGTTTTCTCATTAGATTTCTCCGTCAACAGTTTATCACAATGGTTCGTTTCTACAAAACAACTATAGAGGAATCTTTATGAACCTCCACTTCATTACCATTACTGATTCTTAAGTTCTTGGTCATTATAGTCATTGAGATGTATCCAACAAACCATCAGATGACATATGACTAGAAATATTTATGTAGAAAATCATTCACCAACCAAACCGGAGAGCAAGTTTTATTTCAACCGTAAGTTTGACCATTTTCTTCTATGAAAGGTACTGCAGTAGATTCACTTCTCCCTCATACGGAGTAACTGGATACACGGAACGTAGAATCTGACAGAATGATATTAGGGATCTTTCATGCTCTTTCCTCTTCCGTCTCTGCCCTGTGCTCTTCAACCACCTGGAGGTTTCCGCATAACACTTCTAACAATAGGAAATTTGGACAAGTCCTCTAATGACTTTCTTATCCTAGTGACTTTAAGGCATTGCCCCAAGTCTGAACCAGAAACTTTTAACGTAGTCATTGTCCTTCTGTTTCCTTCCTCACGTGATAGTTGCTAAGTAAAGTAAGTCCAATTTTCGCTGGGCAGTCTCCATTTACTGGTAGGTTCCCTCCATTCTGCTACCACACCGCGTTCCCACTGCAATAACCTGGAAAAGAGTTGCAGCCCTGCTGATCCAAGAAGGACTGACCAGTGACCTCGGCCAGAGAGTCTTTGAATTCGCGTAACCACGACAATTGCCAAGCTCGGATGGCAACATATCGTCCGAGCGAGTTCTCAATCTAGTCTATAGGTACACAAATAGATCTAGGAGTAACGAATCGTGCCGGTCCTCCAACTTAGAACCACTCCAAACCCAAAGGAGCTGGACTGAGGTAACAGGCACTAATTGAGATGTACCCTCTCGTTCTGTTTTGGTCGAAGCTGTTTTCAGTATTATCAGAGCCCTTGCATCCTGTCTACAAACCCACTACAACACTGACCCGCATCCTGTTCGAACAGTTCTGTCTAGCTAGTGTTGACAGGTGAGGCAGCGAGGGTGAGCGTGTTGATACAGAATTGTGGTTTCCGCAATCATGGAGGTTACTACATATGGGTCCATGTTGGAAGCTGGACGACGATCTTCAAAGTAACCTTTGCCTTCGTTCTCAGTGTCTCTGCCCACTCGGACAGATGTACCACGGTTTGCGACGCCCCAGGAGAAGGTGTTCATGTTGGCCGTCTCATGTCTTCCCGTCAGGCGTCTCTCATTGCCCTCGCCGTAAGCAGCAATATGCTCCTTATGTCTCTTACCCAGCTTGTCAATCGCCTCCTTGATCAGCTTGTAGCCACCCTCCTCCCTCATACTCTTGGTGCTGTAGTTGGTATGACATCCCGCACCGTTCCAGTCTCCTTCGACAGGTTTTGGGTCGAGAGAGAGTACTACTCCGGCAATCTCTGTAATCCTCTCAAGAATATACCGAGCTGCCCAGAGTTGATCTCCAGCCGAAATGCCCACGGCTGGACCAATTTGAAACTCCCACTGTCCAGGCATGACCTCAGCATTTATACCACCGATCTGAATTCCAGCGTGAAGACACGCCTTGTAATGGGCATCGGCAATATCACGGCCCCAGGCCTTGTCCGCTCCTAAACCGCAATAATATGGCCCTTGAGGTCCTGGGTACCCGCCAACAGGCCAACCGAGTGGCCACTTGACTTCCTTCTGCAGCAAAGTGTACTCCTGCTCGAGTCCATACCACGGTTCTTCATCGCTAACCTCTTGCTGAGAAAAGATTTCAGCCGCAGCAGCCCGTTTGTTCGTTGGAATTGGCTGCCCCTGTGGAGTGTAGCAATCGCAGATTACCAAAATGTGAGGACCCCGCCTAAATGGATCTCTAAAAATTGCCTGGGGATAGAGGATGACTTCGCTGTCTTTACCGGGCGCTTGGCCTGTGCTCGACCCATCATAGTTCCATCTCGGTAGGTCCTGGGGACTCTTGACAGGACCTGGAAGCGTCCGTGCCTTGCTCCGCAAATCGGTACCGGACCCGCCAATCCAGATGTACTCAGCGATGATGCTCTTAGTGACATCTTCGATCTTCAAATTAGCGAGTTCTCTCAGCGTCGACATATTTCCCACTTTGCTAACTTGAAGATCGATCGGGTTGTGAAGAAGTGCAGGCGAATATACACTGCCAGGTCACTGACAATTAGAGCTGCCGCTGCAACCTCTGGACTTTGCAGTTCTGCAGCTCTATCGGCGAGGACCGCGATAACGCTTCCCCTCTCTGGCATTTGAAGGATAGAATATCCAGCTTTTCTGCAAAGGGTCCGCACGACTCCCCGCATGATTGGGGATTGTGATGAATCTTGGGCTAAGGGGCATGCGAATTTGCATACGAGGGTTCATATTTAGAAGACGCATCACCATTGCTACGATTGGCGTTTACAAGCCGTCCAGAGTCAGGTCAGAAGGACTCCGTCTGCCTATTCAGATCCGGTTGTAGCTGCAGCTGAAAGAACTTCTACAAGTTCTATAGTCTCAACCAGTTGGATGTCCTGTTCATCGGTGCACAGTGAAACTTAAAAAGAATGTCGACTGTTAGCGTGTTGTTCTGCAGTTATCTACGTGTATACTACCACCTCAGGTGAAACACCTCGACCTGCAGTTATCAGCTTACTCCTCGTCTATTTTTCATGTTACACTATTATGGAGCGTTACTGATATTTAGTTAAGAGTGCTACAAACTACGTACACGGCAAGTGAAGTTTTAAATTTCGCCTTGCTCAGAATCAAGAGGTACGGTAGAAAATGTTCTTTGACAGCTTGCACAAGGCGTACAGCAACTGCCAAAACCCATTCGGATTGTATCCTACTAGCTGTATTTGAGGGTACACAGTGGTGCTTGAAGTCCACTGTGTGACCTTGAGAAGAGCACGCAACTTGCAGTTTACCTTCCCAGCTGAGATCCAATCAATGACTAGTATCTAAGTATCTAAGTATTGTATGTTTCAACTTTTTGAGACATGGACAACAGTCACTCCTCACCTTTCCTGTTGAGAGTCATCACAGAGGCACACCTAAATTTGAAACCCTTGCGCAGTAAATCAGTAAGGTGGTGTTAAAACTGGGAATTCAACCATAAAGCTGCCGCGTTATTTCTGAAACCTCATAAGATTGTCATCAACCCGCAATCCTGGAAATTTTAACGTAACTATTTACCTGACTTGTGAACGCATGATCATCAAATTGCAGGTATTCTATACGGCAATGGATGACCTGCAATACGCCCTTACTGACGGAGATTTCGGTCAGAAGTGGACGTTGTTGACATGGCCATCTAAAATTGAGAAACTTGTTGAGAAGATAGAGAAGGCACTGGCAGTCGATAATGAACGTTATCAAAAAGAGATGGAAGCAGAGCAAGCTTTATTTGTTAATACGTTGGAAAGCCTGGACGCAACTGTGAATACCTTCAATAACTACACCGACATGAGCCAGGTCCTATTACCTTGACTCCAGCGACGGGTTGCTTTTCATGATCCCTCTTCCCTTCTGAAATGAAGTTTCTGCGAGGGTATTGCCATTCTGTTTGACAGGCGAGGGTATTGCCATTTACAGGTGGAGCTAGTATCGTTTGAAGCACGGGAATGTGCTGACAAACTGTTCAAAGCGGAGCAAGTGACTCGCTTATTTAATTCAAGAGAGGCCCTCTTCGGTGTTCCTCCTACAGACTACAGCCGTTTGAAACGAGTTCAGGAAGCATTTCAGCCATTCCATTACCTCTGGGTAGCAGCTGACGAGTGGAAAAAACGCTACAAAGGTTGGATGGAGGACACATGGAATAACTTGAATCCTGAGGAGGTGGAGAAACTAGTCATGGGCTGGTGGAAAGGTTTGTTCAAATATGGTAAAGAGTTTAGTAAGAGGGATCTTATGACTCAAGCAACCTACTGCGAAGATATTCGGGCCCAGGTCCCTCTCAACCGCACTCATTGACAAGCTAGTAAAGAAGATAATACGTTGCAATGCTAGGTTGATCGCATTGAACTCAGGCATGGTATGGTAGTCGACCCATCTTGGCACGATATATTTTGTTTCGAATCATATCTGTAGGAAATGATTTGAAGGTGAAATTACAAATTGCCCAACGCACCCATTTGTTGCACTCTTCTGATGTGTGGCACAATCATCGTCGCAGGTCGCTGAGTTCAAACCTTTCGTTCCCCTGATCTTCGCGTTGAGGCAGCCGGGAATGCGTGACCGGCACTGGGATGAAATCTCCAAGCAGATCAATATGGACTTCCACCCAACTGATGCATTTACTCTACAGCAAGGGATACAAATGGGATTGCTGCAACATCTTCCAATCTTTGAGGAGGCCGCAGATCTTGCGAGCAAAGAATTTGGAATCGAAAATCAGCTCACGAAGATGGAGCAAGACTGGAGGAGTTGTGATCTGCAGGTAATTGGCTCACATTGCTTGTATGTGCTAAAGGAGATTCTGCCGAGCCTAACAGGCACAACAGCAGCTGCAACCGCATTCGCGAAGTTCGATGCATGTCAGCGCGTTGAAGTTGACCTTATGTCCAGCAAGTAGTATGACGCCAGGATATCAGCAGAGATTATGCTACTTAAGAAACTGGCAACGTAGCATTGGTCTTCGGGATCAGAATGCATTTGTAAATATTATTAGTGTACATACTTTCACCTATTGATTCACCCAGGATGGAAGAAACCATGCGTTTTGGAAGCAGTTGCTTGAGCTGAAAAAGGTTCTGATGAATTAGCTACGTCGCTTTGATCCATGATTTGAGAACCTTGAATGCCGCAAAATTCTGACGTTTTTGAGCACGATGTCAGATTCTGGAATATAAAGAGACGGGCACATACATTATGAAGATTGAGGAAGCCACGTTGCAGCAGCTTGATGATCATATTGTGCTTACTCAAGCAATGAGTTTCTCACCATTCAAAAAGCCGTTTGAGGAGAAGATTGCAAAATGGGAGCAGTTGTTGCAGCTTGTATCTGAGGTTGTTGAAGAGTGGTTGATGGTGCAAC
Organism: Asterella californica; assembly: GCA_036924285.1. Classification (NCBI taxonomy): domain Eukaryota; kingdom Viridiplantae; phylum Streptophyta; class Marchantiopsida; order Marchantiales; family Aytoniaceae; genus Asterella; species Asterella californica. The sequence continues at coordinate 45,983,232 of JAYKYS010000001.1, forward strand.
GGCAGTGGATGTACCTCGAACCAATATTTAGTAGCCCTGATATTCAAACGCAACTCCCAATCGAAAGTAAAAGATTCCAGACTGTTAATAACATATGGCGAAAGGCTTTAGCACAGGCCCATACGACACCTCAGATCTTGACAATGTGCTCCAGCAAAAAGCTGTTAGAACAGTTCCGAGAGTCCAACAGGGTATCGCTCCAATCCTTGACGTTAAGAAGATTTTTAAAACTTTTAAGTATAAACATTTGGTTCGTATCTGTAACCCTATCTGTACCTCATGTTCAAAATGTTTTCTCTTCTCACTATCCATACAACCGACGGCGTATTACAACAAACCTTATCTCCTGAATTAAACTGGTTGATTTTGGAATATACTGGGCTTGTACAACGGCTGATGAGGTGTTGGTAAAGTATACTAATGGGGAATGTATATCAGCTTATGGCTTCTGGGTTTATTAGCTAATCCCTTGTCTCTTGCATGTCAGCTTCTAGATCTGGTACAAAAAGGACTTGCTGACTATCTGGAGACCAAGAGATTGGCTTTTAGCCGTTTCTTCTTCCTTTCAAATGACGAGCTGCTGCAGATTTTGTCGCAAGCCAAAAATCCCCTCGCAGTCCAGCCACATCTGCATAAATGTTTTGAAGCAATCGACTCCTTAGATTTTAAGAAAGATCTAGAAATAACAGCCATGAATTCCGCTGAAGGAGAGAAGGTACCATGGAGCAAGTCTGGCTTTGCTCACGTATAACCCATATAATGGCGAGAATTTTGTCTCTTAGGCTTGGAAGAAATTCTGAAGTTCTTCAAGAAGACAGAACATTCACGTTCCATAACATGCATGTTATGCTTCTTTGTGCGTATAGAATTGTAACGATCCTGCTGGTAGTTGGTCTTGCTTCCGTCCAAGTTTTGAAGCTCACATAAGTAGCAGTTGTTCGTTGTCTATTTCTAAAGCTGGTCCTAGACTACCTTTACGAGAGTGACTTGTTTGTTTTAGTGACGGTTGGATGAAGGGATTGCTTGAACATGGAATACTGACATCCAAACTATTCTTCACCCTTCAAATTTGATTCTTAGATTCCATTTTCAGCAAGTATGAGCCCTATAGGGAATGTGGAGAACTGGCTCAGTCTGGTGGAGCAGAGGATGAAGGAAAGTATACATCAACAGGTACTTATCAATCACTACGAGCCTGCTCCTTGTTTAGGTTCTCAGTCCATTGTTGTGATGGAGTAAAGACAATGGAGATGCCCTATTTCAGCAGTTAATACTGAAAGTAGTAACATCAGATATGTCCCGTTGTGCCTGGTAGCAGGTCAATTGAAGACCTGTTTACTCTGAAGTACTAAGCGGATCCATGCTGATTGTGTGTGGGTGGACATTATTTGGAGTTTAGGTTTTAGGTTTGGAATCTCAGCGTTCATATCCTGCTTAGGACCTACTAACAACTCATGATTGACAGGACTCCCCTCTGTCATTAGCCGGGAAAGTCGGACATGTGCATGATATTACGCTGTCGGTTTGGTGCGATCTAGAGAATGAGATCATATTGGCCTGTTGTGCAGATAAAGCTTGCTGTTACAGCGTATAAAACGACTCCAAGAACCGAGTGGGTACAGCAATGGCCTGGCCAAATAGTGTTATGCGGAAGCTCCGTGTACTGGACTGTGGGTGTGGAAAACGCTATTAGAGCTGCCAACCTGCAAGAATTTTTGAACACTGTCCAGGTAAGCTTACTGCTGTGCCACCTGTGAAAGTGCAGGAGCTAGGACTCAAGCTCTTCCTCAGCTCTACGGTTCATCTATGAGTGTTCTCTCATCTCCAGTTCGACTTTACTGTCTTTACATAAACATTTGTGCAGTGTCTTCCTGTTTATCTGCTTCGGCGTGTTTTTTGTTAAGTAGTACCTGAAGTTTAGATGGTCAGTTTTGCTTTCTGGTACTAATCACTCAACATATATCCTTTCGAGAGGTTAGAATAATATTTGATGGCTGTAGCACAGGTTTGGTTTTGCATGAACTAAGTCCTACCTTAAACGAGTCGCGGGAGAGATTTTGGAAAGGGAACACTTTAGTGTGGGTCAGAGAAGGAAATGGAGAGCGTTACGGGAGTGAATCCAGACACGGTTTAAGACTTCGCCTCGTACTTGGCACGGAAAGGCGTCCAGAGGCAATCGGGAACAGTTACAGCTTTGTGCTGGAAAATATCTGCTCATTTAACACACTGTTCCTCGCTGTCTAAAGCCTGATCTGGATTTCATTCCCCTAAGAGCATGTAGTTTGATGTTGTGCCGTGAGGATTCTTAGTCTCATCAGCCAGCAATTTGATGTCCAACGCCAGGTTGTCCAACTCGAAGGATTGACAGATCTGGTTCGTGCACCTCTGACTAAACTTGCGAGGCTGACTCTTGGAGCCCTGATTGTCATTGATGTGCACGCTCGCGATGTTGTTCAAGCACTGATCAATGAGAAGGTATATACAGTAGTTGTAACCATACCGTACCTATAGTTTCAAGTTTTCGACAATCAGTGCAGTCGACCACGACTTGTTAGTCTAAATCAACGTATCATGAGCTGATCACAGCTCGATGATAATTCACCTATGACGCAGTTCCCGTTCTTGAATTCATAATAAGTGACCAGAGGTTCGCTCTTTTTGTGTTTGAGTGACTCAGGTGAAAGCTCCCACTGACTTTGAATGGGTTAGCCAGCTGCGATACTACTGGGAAAATGAGGGCATTTGGGTGAAGATGGTGCAAGCGTCCATTGTGTATGGGTACGAGTATCTGGGGAACACCCCTAGATTGGTGATAACCCCGTTGACAGATCGTTGCTATATGACGCTCATGGGCGCCCTTCATTTGAATCTTGGTGGGGCACCTGCAGGCCCTGCTGGAACAGGGAAGACAGAGACAACAAAAGATTTGGCCAAGGTACTTATTTCCAGCATAAACGCTCCACCCTTTGCTCGCAAGTCTCCTAAATCACTTTCAACCGTCTAGTAGACGGGGTCATGTCTGCAACATTCTCCTCCTCTTTGATTCAAACTGATGTGTGTGAGTTGGACTGGTTGCAGGCACTGGCCAAGCAGTGTGTTGTGTTCAACTGCTCTGATGGGTTGGACTATCTAGCGATGGGCAAATTTTTCAAAGGACTAGCCAGCAGTGGGGCATGGGCTTGTTTTGATGAGTTCAACCGTATCGACCTGGAAGTGTTGTCTGTGATTGCACAGCAGATTCTTACTATTCAGCTCGCAATCCAACAGAAAGTGAAACGTTTCATTTTTGAAGATACTGAAATATCCCTTGATCCGTCGTGTTCAGTATACATCACTATGAATCCGGGGTACGTATAGGTCACACTGTTGGCAGCAAAGCTGTTTCTTGATTTCATGACATGAAGACCTGGATTAACTATATAAGTTCTCAGTTGTCTGGGAGACTCGGAGGAGAACGTCTAAGAATACCCGACTCTCGAAGGTTGGTTGCGGTCGGAAGGTGATAATATTGAGGGTTCTTAACTTCATGTACCCTTGAATGGTAATACAGGTATGCAGGTCGATCGGAGCTTCCAGACAACCTGAAAGCTTTATTCAGACCTTGCGCTATGATGGTTCCTGACTATGCCTTGATTGGTGAAATTAGTCTTTTCTCTTTTGGCTTCCGCAGAGCCAAAGGTCTTGCGCAGAAAATGGTTGCCACGTTCAAACTATGTTCGGAGCAACTTTCATCGCAGGTGCATGCATATTCTTCAGTTTTGTACTGCATCTTTATCCGAGTCTGTTCTGCCGTTGACAAAAGTACATTGACAGAGCGTCACTGGTCTGAGGGGAAGCTTTGAAGCTGAATCGTGATTATTCTTTTCTTGGGAGGTCTCTGCTTTGAGTGAGAAGTTCAAAATCACATATGGCAAAGACTGGTGCAAAACATACACAGCCATTGATGTGCGAAATAATGGAACTAGACAGTAATTTGTCCGTCCCAAAGGTTTCAGGAAACTACTTGAGATTGCCTACACTGGTCACTCAGCAATACTAAACCACTATTTAGAAACAACGGACTTCTGACTATATTATTGACAAAGAAACAGAAAATATTTGCAGGACCATTATGATTATGGTATGAGGGCCGTGAAGAGTGTTATCGTCGCAGCTGGAAATCTGAAGCGTTCGTATCCTGATGAGGATGAAGATGTGTTGCTGTTGCGTGGTCTACGAGACATCAATGTTCCAAAGTTTCTAAGCCAAGATCTTCCGCTGTTTGCTGGTATTATTACTGACCTCTTTCCTGGAGTCGAACCGCCAGCAATTTCCTATGAGGATCTTATTGGAGCACTTAAGACAGTTGGCAAGGACCTGAACATTCAAGCTGTTGAAGCGTTCACAACGAAGGTAACGTGTTGAATGCCTTTTTGTTCAATATACGTGCTTTCTGTATGAGAGGAAAAGGGATTACGAGAACATACAGCTTTAGTAGTTCAAGTAGTAGGTATATGTTGTAGTTGATTGCTGTTTGCCGTTGAAAGTATGTAGCTGACTGCTGTTTGCCACACATTTCTAAAACTCTGTCCTCTGGTTATACATTTTTTAAGAAGTCTGCAGTTGTAGGTTAAATAAATTCCTTCATTCTTTAGCTATTTATTTTGTTGATGGTTGAGGGAGGAGGTTCACTATCCTGAATTTTCGAAAAGTCTAAAAGAGGAGTACTTTGATTACTTGAACAAAATTTTCTAAAGTCAGGAGATTCTAAAAAGAAGTTACTTTTAATTATCATATCATTTATAAAAGACATCAAGATTAATGTTCATTTTTGAAATTATAATTATAATTGGGATTATTTAATTTAATTTATTGATCTTAAGAGGCATGCAGTTTTGAACTTCTACACTAAGTGACTTTCCAGTGTGATGGGAGAGTGATCTCCTGCATGCTCAGAGTGTATCTCATGGTAGGTAGGTACTTGAAAGTGCACCTACTCATTACCTACAGCTGCACCAGTGACCAACAAACAATTGTTTGTATATTCTTTTGCCTGGCTGGTCGTTCTTTTAACTCGCCACTTCTGGCTGCGTTTATTGATCATTCTTGAACTAATGTACACTAAGTCTCTCCTTGGCGGTCTAGTAATCCCATTCTTTGTTTGCTATTGAGGCTTTCTACTTACTTCACTCTTGCTGTATTAAACTCCACGATTTCAGTTCTGCATTAGATTCTTCATTCGTTTGGACCAGCTTGCATTGCATACTATACTGTACATGTCTCTATATTGCACGTACATAGACTCGCATTGCATCTTATACATGTCGGCTACACTGCACTCTATACATGGGGCAACCATCTATGGTAATGTATAGAGTGCATTCTCATCGGCACACCCTTTGGTTACAAACATTGGCTAACTCCACTAATTGCAGACTGCAAGTTAGCGCAAATTCTGCCACTATTTGCTATTTACTTCGCCGGGTTATTTACAGGCTACCTAAGTACTAGAGCGTGGTCCTTGATAAAATCTGCCATTCTCGATGTACGAATATATGTATTTCTCTGGGTTCTATTTTCATAAGATACCTTTTAGGGTACGTGGGTTGTTCTCGCATTGCGCTGCTATCCACGTAGACCGAAATGTATGTTGTAGTTGACATATCGGATGCGTCTAATCTCTGACCAAAAGGACTTTACTATGGCTCTGCAGCAGATGATAAGCACTAAATTGCTGACCTGCCAGAATTGGGTCAACAGGTTATTCAACTTTATGAAACTACAATCGTAAGACATGGACTGATGCTTGTGGGACCGACTGGAGGAGGAAAGACATCAAATTACCGTTGTCTTGCTGGAGCAATGTCCCTCCTAAATACACAGGGTTCAACTGTATATGAAAAGGTTACGTTCTCCTTTCCCTTCACTAATCGGCACTAATCTGTAATGTTTCTGCAGGGAAACTCAACAGGTTTGGTTTTTCGTTGTATTCAATATGCCTAAGTGAGCCTCTCAAGTGGGTTATGCCTTAAACGAAACGTTTCGGCTCAAGGAAGAGTCTACTGCTCGGTTACAGTCGATATCGAATTTTGCTCGTAGTGAAGATTTTAGTCTCCTTGTAACAGGTGCGGATAGCTTGTCTGAATCCTAAATCCATCACAATGGGTCAACTATACGGAGACTTTGATGAAAATACCCATGAGTGGACCGACGGAGTTCTTGCTTGCTATATGCGGGAGCTTGCGGAGGACAAGTCTCCAGCAAAGAAGTGGGTGATGTTTGATGGGCCTGTAGATGCCATATGGATAGAGAATATGGTAAGTGAGCTGTACTTCATACCTTTGCTTCTTTCTGAACTTAAGTCGAGACTCTATATTTTCCTTGTAAAACCGCAAGAAAATTATCTTCTCAAGAGTTCTTGAAGTTAGCAAAGCTCAACTGAAGCCTAAGGCTCAACTTTAGTCATCCCTCTTGGTTTTCACACGGTTCAGTGTGTAATTTACGACACCAGTGTGCACAAGATTACCCGGATTAAGGTCGCTGTCTGAAGCACTGCGGTCTTGGTGTAGATTGCTACGTAGCTTCGAGTGTTCCCAATGCCGTGAAGAAACTTGAATATTATTTGCTTGGTAACTGTGTAGAACACAGTTCTTGATGACAACAAGAAGCTGTGCCTGGTGAGTGGTGAAATCATACAAATGTCACCGGAGATGACAATGATGTTTGAAGTTGAAGACTTAGCAGTTGCATCACCAGCAACAGTGAGCAGATGCGGGATGGTCTTCATGGAACCGTTCGCCCGAGGATTCGATCCATTGCTTACCTCGTGGTTACAAAGAATTCCAAAACATGTGTCAGCATTTGAAGACAACTTCATTTCTTGGTTCAGGAATATATCAGTTGTAACTCTCAAGCTCGTTAAGAAGTTCTTGAAACAGACAGTTGCGACATCTGACGACAATTTGATTCTCAGCATGTTTAATATTATGGACGCTCTTATGGCTCCGTACTGTCGGGACGGAGGACTCGAAGTAATGACGGATGAGGAAAAGCAGCGACTGCCTAAGGTAGAAACTTGAGCTGTATTTGCTTTGGTGAGACGGTGTGGGGTTATTGCCTCGTAACACACAGGAACGATCATGAGGTTGAGTGCTGATAGTCTTTTCCTCACCTGAATGTGCAGCCCTAAGAACGTTAGCAAACTTATTATGCACGTCTTTTTGCAGGTTATTGAGCCACTATTTATGTTTGCAACCTTCTGGTCATCTGGAGCTAGCTGCGATCAAGAATCTCGTGCAAAATTTGATGCACACATAAGAGAGTCAATGAAAGAACACAAAATTGAAAGTCCACCTCCTGAAGGGATGGATGTGTTTCAGTATTCCTTCGACCATGTAAATCTGCAGTGGGTGGAATGGATGACTACTATTCCAAAGTATAATTGTGATCCCAAAACACCCTTCTCTGAGCTCATAGTTCCAACTGCAGGTGTTGTAGCATACAAATCCGTCATACATGCCTTGCTTGTTATAGGCAAGCATGTTTTATGTGTTGGAGAGACTGGAACTGGCAAGACCCTCGTTGTCAAAGATAAACTGCTCAATTCCATGGATCCAGTTTACGTTCCCATGTTCATAAATTTTTCTGCAAGAACCGGAGCTAATCAAACACAGGATCTTATTGACTCAAAGACGGAGAAGCGAAGAAAAGGTATATATGGTCCTCCGGCGATGAAAAAGTATGTAATATTTGTCGATGATGTAAATATGCCTCAGAGAGAAAAGTACTTTGCGCAGCCTCCAATCGAGATCCTTCGACAGTGGATGGATCACCAAGGATGGTATGACCGACATCCACCTTGCGCATTTCGTACTATTGTGGACATCCAGTTTGTTGGCTGTATGGGACCAACGGGAGGTGGGAGGAACCCTGTGACTATGCGCTTCCTTCGGCATTTTAATTTTCTGTCTTTTATTGAGATGCCAGATGACAGTCTGCGGCTGATCTTCTCGACCATTTTGTCAGCCACCTTCGCTCTAGGATTTCCTGATGATGTAAAAGCGGCAGTAGACTCTTTAGTAGGAGGAACAGTAGATATTTACAACACCATCAGGAGGGAGCTCTTACCAACACCAGCGAAATCCCATTATAATTTCAACTTAAGAGACTTGAGCAAGGTTATACAGGGAGTGCTCCGTGCAGATCCAAAAACTACTACGGAGCTCAAACCCGTAATAAAACTCTGGATACACGAGGCGATGCGAGTTTTCCAGGTATGTGTCGAATTCAGCTGGCCCGTGTGCCAACATATGATTTGGAATAAGAAGTGAGATCAATGCATTGTCTCTAGCTGGTCTTTTACTTTAAGTATTTCGACTGCGATAGAATCATCCGTTCCACTGCTTCGAAGCCTCTTAGGGTAACACGAAAGATGTTATGAAAGCGATCTCTAATTACATGTGAGAAGTACATGGAGATAACTTGTATAAAATCCCGTGCGGATTATCGTACAAGTTGCTTACAGGCTGTATACTGTATAGTGGCTTGATGCGCCTGGTCTTGTTAATGATGTGCACCTCTGGACGTTCCTGGACTCTCTTACAAATATATGAACATATGCGTTTGGCAGGATCGGCTTATCAATAATGAGGACAGGGGCTGGTTCAGGAACCTTCTTGTGAATCAGTTGCAGAAATATTTTCAACTGAAGTGGGATTCTCTTTTCACTTTGGAAAGAGTTATCTTCGGGGACTTTTTCATCCCTGGTGCAGAACCAAGACTGTACGAAGAGGTTTGTTCCTTTACTTATACTGTGAATTTCAAAACTGATTGGAAGTTTTTCCAAGAAATGTGCAGATTAAAGAGCGTCCAACTAAAGTATAGGACCCGTCCTTGCGACAGTCCTGATTTTGTTACGTTTCAGGTTTTAATCTTTTCATACTTAGCAATGGCAGCAAGCACAGAAGTAGATAAGGTCGACCGAGATGACAAAACTAGAATATCAGTGGAAATTTGGTGTTTTATACTCTGTGGTAAATGGATCCTCCAGAGATTTGATAGTTGAGTGTATTTGATAGCCCGGTCTTATGTATGATTTTCAGGACTGTACTCCACTGAAGATTCTAATAGTTCATTTATGTTCAACGTATCATGTGAACTTTGAGTTTGTTTTAAGTTTTGGTGACAGACTTGCAGCCATTTCATTTACCCCGTCACAAGATTGTACTTCGCTGGATAAGCCCCAAAACTGTTTTCCCTTCGCTTTTCTCCGGGAGACATTGGAAGAATTTGGTAGCTTCAGTGACCCGACAGACACGGCGAACCTTCGTTACTAGGACATTATGCGAAACTCCAAGTTGCTTGAGTAGACATATCGGGCATTGTTACCACAGCACTCCGCTAGACTGTCACAGCACTCAGCAAGAGGTCAAGCAAAACAGTCAGACACTGTCTTACTTACAGTAGTGCACAAAAAGGCAGATCTGCGCTCAGAGAGAGAGCTAAAAGCAGGGAAAGCCAGAGCAGACCTACGAGTCACAGTTTGCAGAGAGAAATTTTTTGGAAAAGGTACCTGGTTTGTCTGAGCGTGCTGATGTATACAGAGTCAACACACTGTTAAGGTCTAAGTGGTTGGGGTTTGCGCTAACCTTAATTGCGGCCGCCTCTAAGTACATTAGAGCTCCGCTTAATTAGACAACCTGCTAAATTCTAATTAACAGCTATACCACATGATTAAGTAAGAACTCCGTTAAGTACTTACATAAAGCTCTCAACTGCAGATTACTCAGCTAGATCAACTGCAGAAAGTTATGTATGAGTACCTGCAACAATACAACAGCAACAGCAATGCCCCTATGAATCTTGTGTTATTTCTGGATGCCATCGAACATGTGTCTCGAATATGTAGGGTAATTCGGCTTCCTCTTGGAAATGCCCTCCTGCTTGGAGTTGGTGGAAGTGGAAGACAGAGTCTTTCGAGGTTGGCAACATTTATCGAAGAGTTCGAGATCATTCAGGTCCTGTACAGTTTGAATCTGATTACTGTTCAGTTACATTGTGGCAATCCTTAAAAGTTGATTCAGGTTCGTACCATCGTATTTACTTTGCAATTCTCTATCCTGCCGTTTTTCACAGGTGGAAATTGCCAAAGGATATGGCAATAACGAGTGGAAAGAAGACTTGAAGAAAGTACTGTTTAAGGCTGGCATAGATGACAAAGAGACAGTGTTTTTGTTTTCCGACACTCAGATTCTTATGGAATCTTTTCTGGAAGACATCAACAATATCTTGAATTCTGGAGAGGCAAACTTCTGAATACAGTGAATGGGAATGGCTTCATTTCAGCAGTCTTTGGTTGTCGCAAGTTTTTCCTTCCTGTTTAGTTTATCCAAATAACCTCGTGAGACTCTCAGCTGCCCCTCTTATGTGATCTCTGTGAAATATTTTACTGTAAGGATATGAATTCTTGTATCTGAACGTGAGCAGGTGCCTAATTTGTGGAAAAATGAAGACTTCGACATTATCGCAAACGCTATGCGTCCTAGTCTACTTTCAGCTGGTATTCCTGTAACAAAGCTTACTCTTCAGACTGCCTTTCAGAAGCGTGTCCGTCACAACCTCCATGTAGTGTTGGCTATGAGCCCAATTGGTGATGTTTTCCGGACGAGGCTGCGGATGTTTCCATCTCTTGTCAACTGTTGTACTATCGACTGGTTCAGTGAGTGGCCGGAAGAAGCCTTGAAATCTGTTGCACACAACTTCCTCACTGCAACTGAGCTTTTCAAACCTGAGGAGGTGAACCACTCCACTTGTTGCTCATTTAAGTCCCTAGATGGTTCCCGGCAAAAATATGTACGTTTTATTCACATGAGCGTTTTGTTCAAATGGATGTATGTGACACCGCACTCGGTGACCACTTCAACAGCCCAATAAATCCCTACTTGGATTTCATGCGCTTGTACCAGGTGCAAAAACTCGTGAAGGTGTGTGTATATATTCATCAATCCGTGGAGAAGCGTTCTTTAGATTTTCTCTCGGAACTGAATCGTCATAATTACGTCACTCCTACGAGTTACCTCGAGCTTCTCCAGCTCTTTATAAAGCTCATGGCAGAGAAGAAATCCGAGTTAGAAACGTTAAAGGGGAGGCTTGAAGCAGGTCTAGAAAAACTGTTAACAACGGCACAAGAAGTAGAAGTAATGCAGGCTGAGCTACAGGGTTTGCAACCAATTTTGCAAGCTACCGCAAAAGAAGCAGACGAGATGATGGCCGTGATTTCGGACGACAAAAAAGCCGCCGACATTACTAAACAGGAGGTAATGTACCTCCTCATGTTTACTCCTTTACTAATACTGTTCATACGTAAGTGCTGTGTACAGTTAGTATATCACGAGTCGCCAGGGAAAAAACTCTTCCATCGCCTCGTCGGAGTGGAAAAACCTTATTGCAGTGTAGTGCGTCATGTGCAGGTTGGGAAACAAGAAGCAGAGGCAAACAAGATGGCAGCAAAAGCAAAAGCCATCGCAGACAGTGCACAAGCAGAACTCGATAAAGCTTTACCAGCCCTTGAGGCTGCGCTGTCAGCTCTCAAATTACTGACTAGGAATGACCTTGTCGAAGTAAAGTCCTTGAGAAATCCGCCCGAGGGTGTCAAAATGGTCATGGAGGCATGTTGTATAATGTTTCAACAAGCTCCCAAGATGGTGGCTGATCCAAATAAGGTCAGATTCCTCGGATCCAAGTTCCCCAGCATTTTCGTTGTTCAGCTGAACATTGCATGTAGACAAAAGGACCGAGTGCGTTCTTGGGAACCAACTAACTGATGGTACTCTTGCAGTTAGGGAAAAAAATTGCAGATTACTGGGACGCTAGTACAAAGATGTTGACAGATCCAACGAAATTTTTGGACTCCTTGTTGGGGTTTGACAAGGACAATATTCCAGATGCTGTTATCGTGAAGATAGAGCCGTTTATCACAATGGAAGCTTTTACACCGGAACAGGTAATTTGGGTCTTAAAAGCCGTACGATTTTCAAGCTACTACTAAACCACACTTCCGTGTTTCCTCGACTTGAAGTTATGGATTGTGGATATGTCTGATTGACCTTTCTTTTCAGGTTTCTTCATTTTTCTGCTCTTCGAAAGTATTCAGGAGAATGTTAGTTCTGATGCTCAGGTTGAGGCTATTAAGCCTATAGGTTCCGTCGAGTTGGGTCATCCATCTGCTACTGCTACTGCCAATGGGAGCATAGTTCTTCGTAAAGTCCGTGCTTTCAATTTCTCTGCATCAGATACTTTCCCACTTAGTACCAATCATATTACATCGTCAACACTTGAACCTCTGCTAGGTCAAGAACCTTCTTCGCAGTAAAATTAAAGGTCGCCCTTCGTGAATACCGAAGATCTATCAGACTGGACTTTCATGTGAAGCTAAACGTAGCCAATGTTATAATGCAGGTGGCAAGAGTTTCGAAGGCTTGCACATCCATCTGCATGTGGGTAAGGGCCATGCATTCGTACTACTTAGTCTGCAAGGTTGTCGCTCCGAAGCGTGTCCAATTGGCTGAAGCTCAGGCAGTTTTGGATGGTGTTCTTGCTCAACTTCATGGAGCACAGACCAAGCTCAAAGAGGTAAGCTTGATTCATTGTTACATTTCGGCTGTATGATCGGCTTGTTATTTCGCAAGGACATCCAACGTTTTAGCTTTTTAGTACGTACTGGATGTGAGTGTCTCTAGCCGTGTGCAGCTTGTTCTGCACTCGATGTAAGTTCTTGAGTTGCACGTTTTGCAGGTGGAGGAAAAAATAGCCGTTCTGGAGGCTGATCTCAGTGCAGCTGTTGCTAAGAAAGATGCATTGGCGAAACAAGCTTCAGACTGCGAGAAAAAGCTCTCTAATGCAGATAAGCTTATTGGTGGGCTCGGTGGCGAGAGGACTAGATGGATTGCCAACATAGGAACCCTTAAAGTCGATATCAAGAACGTCATTGGTGACGTTGTTGTGGCTGCTGGTGCTATTGCCTACACAGGGCCGTTTACACCTCCATACAGGGAGAAGTTCAACTTAGACTGGGTTAAAAGGATTGCAGAATTCGAGGTGCTACGCCATTCACCATATGAGGGTCATTAATTTGTTGCAGGTGCTTTATACGACAGCCTAAGATTAAGTAGAAAGAAGAGGAACCAGACGACAGAGGTAAAAGCACAGCTTCTGATACCATAGAGGAAAGAGGGAACAAGAAACCTGCGCGGGAAGATCTTGCACCTTGATGATGCTAAATCAAACTTCCAGATACCTATTCTTTCCAGTCTAGATTATGTACTTCTAAATTAAGCGTTGGGCCGGTGTATATACTTACACCATTTATGCGTTGAACCGTTTTTTAGGTGCCACATACTCCAGGTACTACGCTGCAAGGATGCTTGAAGGATCCAGTGAAATTGAGGGCTTGGAATATAGCCGGTTTACCTAGCGATAGCCTCAGCGAGGATAATGGTACTATAGTGTCAAAAGCTCGTCGTTGGCCACTGATGATTGATCCACAGGTACAGTTGCTCCCCAGTTTATTGCTGAAAGCTGCCATTGCTCTCCATAAGGTTTGATCTAATATTTAACCTTGGTTGGAACATGTGACCTCAAATAGCGCAGGTACAAGCAAATAAGTGGATTAAAAACATGTATAAAGATATCGGTTTGGATGTGATCAAACTGTCAGAGAAAGACTATCTACGTACTTTAGAAAACGGTGTCAGGTTCGGCCGAGTTGTGCTTCTAGAAAACGTTCTGGAGGTTCTAGACCCTGCACTGGAACCACTCCTTCTTCAGCAAACATACAAGCAAGGTGGGCAAGAGGTGATCAAGATCGGAGAGAACATCATCCCGTACCACAAAGATTTCAAATTTTATATCACCACAAAACTTCGGAATCCTCACTACGCTCCAGAGGTAATGATTTTTTTGAGAAGATCTGTTGCCTCCTTCAGGTACATCACTTGTTGAAGCGCCTCCAGTTCTCTGAGGATGTCAACAGTATGTCTGATAAGATTGTCATGTTAATCGTTATACTTGAGTGCAGCGCTGCTGATCACTGCATATGTCAATGTACGTTCTGCTGACGTGTACACGGCTGTAGCACATTAGGAACACTTTGCACTACTGTCACGAATGTACATTTTGTTACCCAGATTCAGAGATTGTAGATACTTAGAATTCTACCTTTTTGCACAAACCTTCCTTGCCTGATTTCAGGATTCCTATGCAGATTAGTGTAAAGGTCACTCTTCTTAACTTCTTCGTCACACCCGAGGGCCTGGAAGATCAGTTGCTAGGAAATGTTATAACGAAGGAAAGACCCGATTTGGCTGAGATGAAAACACAATTAACCCTGTCCAACGCCAGTATGAAACGTGAGCTGAAAGAGCTTGAAACCAAGATATTGTTCCTCCTGTCAAACGCAGAGGTATTTCTAATCTGATTGATCGTCTTTCTTATTCTAGTGTTCAGTTTGTATAGACCCTTTTACTTTCTCGTTTGAGAATTATCAGTGTTTTCAACCTTATTCAGGGGACACTGTAGAAAATTGCGCGCGTCTCTTCGGAATTCAAATTTGTACCTCAACTGAGAGACGGGTAGTCAGTCTTAGGAGCAAGCAGATCTAAATCGATTTTCTACGCTTGTTCACAGGGGAACATCCTGGAAGATGAGGTACTTATAAATACCCTCGCACAGTCAAAGATTACATCTGATGAGATAAAGTTAAAGGTGGTCGAAGCTGAGAAGACTGAGGTTGCTATTGATGAAACCCGTGAGGTAAGAAACTGTCTAGAATAAGATCCTTACCGGGTCCTCACTACAAGGGGGAATCTGATCTTCTGTTTGGAGTTCAATGAAGCTTGTGCGAAGTGGAAAGGCATGATAATAAGTTCTTGTTACTAGATCTTGCAACCCTCTCATCCTGATTCATTGAAGTGGACAAGAACGTCTAATGCTACTGGGTGTCACGTACAAATAGATGGACTTTAGCAGCTAGTACTTCTGCCAGCATTATGGCTGAAGCCAATGTGGTTATACTCATCAAAACTCCCGAAATTATTCATGTGGCAGGTCTATCGGAAGGTTGCTAGAAGAGCATCGCTACTTTTCTTCTGTATCTCAGACCTTGCATTAGTCGACCCTATGTATCAGTACAGCTTGCCATGGTTTATTAACCTCTTTGTACGAGCTATGGAGAGTGCTGCACAGTCGACTGTTATTGATAAACGACTTGAGAATTTGATTGAGTATTTCACATACTCTCTGTATGTGAATGTCTGCCGATCGTTGTTTGAAAAACATAAACTCATGTTTTCCATAATGCTATGCATCAGGATCCTTCAGGTAAGAATTTCTCAGATCTCTGGAATTTTTAGAATGCTGTAACGCAGTAGAATGTATTTGAAGAGTGTACTTGCACCTTGGCTCATGAATATATTCGAGGCTGTAGTACATTAACGATGCTCAGGAACTAAGCTTCAATGAGATACTCTATGAATTATTTTCCATTCACGTGGAGAGGTTTACTCGGTCGAAATGCAGGAATATCCTGGGGAATATGTTTTCTTTTGCCTCCAGTAGTTTTTCCATGAGTACATTCTGGCTGTCTCTTTGAGCGCAGGGAAAGGGCGAAGTGGATCCCTTAGAATGGCGATTTCTTCTATCCGGTGGTATATCATCCGTCCTTACGATTCGGAATCCGGCCCCTGATTGGCTGACGGATAAGGTAATAATTCTGACTAGCTCGAGTTCGTAGGTTGTAGTTATCTTCGTTTGAGAACAACACCTCTAGAACACACGGAGTTCCTAAAACAGCTTAGAAAGCAATCTGGTAGTATACTTGAACAAAAGGAACGTGGAATAGTACAAGCATTGAAACCAGCAGCTGGCCAACAGCTGTAGTTGCAATTGTGTGCAGTCATGGAGTGATGTTTTGAACCTCGCGAAGCTGGAGAGATTTAAAGGTTTTGATAAGCACGTGGTGGACAAGATAGCCCACTATAAGATTTACTTCGATAGTTCCGATCCACATAAGGAGCCGCTGGCTGGAGAATGGGACACGAAGCTGGATAAACTTCAGAAGCTGCTCGTGCTTCGATGCTTAAGGATTGACAAGTCTCTTCTAGGCATTCAGGCGCGAATGATCTCAGTCACTTCCCATACAAACTCTGCATGTGTAGTGCTTGTCTCTTATCTGGTTGTGGATCTCGGATCCATGGAGGAAGAACCGATACTGAACTCGCCTAGCAACTCCTCGTACGTTTTTGCAGGACTTCGTTACCCACCACATGGGACAGCGATTTATCGAACCACCAGCATTTGATCTTGCATCATGTTTCAAAGATGGAACTCCAAATTCGCCACTCATTTTTGTTCTTTCACCAGGAGCGGATCCTATGGCTGATCTGCTGAAACTTGCAGAAGACCATCGGTTCACCAAAAAGTTCGAAAAGGTTGGCAAATAAATTTGGGACTCGTTGCTGAATCCAAAATCCTGTTGTGTGTGAGAGCTGAAAGAGTAACCTGACACTACTCTTGGCACAGGTTTCTTTGGGACAAGGACAAGGTCCCAAAGCTGAGAAGCTTTTGGCACAAGGAATGGAGCGTGGTATGTGGGTTTGTCTTCAAAATTGTCACTTGTCTCAGTCATGGATGCCGGCACTCGATCGCATAGTGGATAACATTGACCCGGATAAAGTACGTGTATTGTTTTGGGAGTCACTCAACCTCTTCACCCCGGCAGGCTTTAAGAATGGAAATGCTAGCCTGTATTTGTCATCTCGTTCAGAAAAATGGACACAGCACTTATGCAATGATCTATAGACCTTACTTTACACCTTTCGTCAGCTTTTAATCCCGGCTAAACGCTACAATCTGGGGTAGTTCCCACTGGACCAAGCAGGAAGCAGTTCTGCAAGCATATAGATTAGTACCTTTGGTTTAACGGTTGCTGCTTTTTCTCCCAGGTTCACAAAGATTTTCGATTGTGGTTGACAAGCATGCCCAGCCCAGATTTCCCTGTAGCAGTTCTCCAGAATGGTGTGAAAATGACCCTCGAACCACCGAAGGGATTACGATCGAACATGCTTAGGTCTTACTTGCGGTACACGGATAAGCAGCTTAACGACTGTGCTAAACCGGATGAATGGAAGAAATTAATATTTGCGACATGCCTCTTTCATGCTGTCATACAAGAAAGACGCAAGTTCGGGCCACTCGGCTGGAACATACGTTATGACTTCACTGATGGAGATCTGAGTGTTTGTCAAACACAGATTCGGATGTTCTTGAATGAATATGAAGATATTCCTTTCAAGGTAGTGTCATGTTCCCCCTACTGACGCATCGAACATGGAATGGAATTCTTGATCAAAAGGGCACTTGAATAAATCCTTTGCGGGCGATGCGGATAACCAACACTTGATATCGTTACAGGTCATCCGATTCCTCTGTGGAGAGATAAACTATGGAGGACGAGTGACCGATGATAAGGATAGAAGATTGATAAATACGCTTCTGCAGATATTCGTGACAGGGGAGGTAATATTCTTGTCCTTCCGGTTTTAAGTGAGCCTGATCCTTGATCCCAGATTTTATGTGACAAATTCTAGCTACTCACTTGGCTCCGTGACGTTGAAGATGATCAAGACATTCGCTGAAACTTGTGGTCTCCGGTTAGGACTTGCTTTAAAGAGCTTCTAACATCCATGATAAGTATGAGGGTCAGGATTAGGTCCACAATATGCTGAGTGTCTGTATATTGGACCACTGAGATGCTCCTACGAGCGCAGTATTACTGTAAGCAGGAGGCTGAAAGTGAATAGCAGTCTAGCCCGTCTACGTCTTATGATCTCTGTTATATGGGTAGTGCATATTTAGTGCAACAGTCGTCTGATCAATTAATGTGCTAACCTCCCACAGAGATTTCTCGGGAGTGGTATGCACTCCCGAGAATGAAGAGGCAGAAGTTCAGTGCACTGCACAAACTCTAGTGAAGGGAATGAATACCGTTGCATACAATGAGTGAATCGCAACATATCCAACGTGACAAAGTATGTTAGTATTTCTAATCTGTGAAAGTCCAGGACATGGACTGCAAGGTATCCAGCGCGATACTGCTTAAAAAGTTTACGGTCAAGGTGTTCTACCGAGAGCATCTAAGTAGGTTATGAGTCTATCATATGATGGACAGTGAACACCTGGTTGAAGCAATTCTTCAAGAAATTAGCTTCAAGTTCCTAAAGAGAACAGCTTCAGTCTCATCCGAGATTGAACGAGAATTGTAAAGACATCTTACGAACATAAGATGTTGATGATTGTGTTTAGAGCTCATGAAGTTGCTTTACGTATATATTGTGAATGATATAGAATTATTGCCTATTAGCCGGCTCTGGTCCATCCGAATCTCTTCCTGATCGGTTCCTTGTTCACCTGCCAGGTCACGACTGAAAAAGCTTACAAATTTAGTGAATCTGGTCTGTTTGCTGTACCGGATGCCAGCAACGTGAATGCCTTCTTAACTTACTGTAAGGAGATTCCTCTCGTGCCGAAGCCCGAGATATTTGGTCTTCATGAGAATGCAGATATCACTTGTAATCAGAACGAGGCCAACGACCTGTATGGAACGGTTTTAACCCTCCAGCCACGAGAAGGCGCCTCTGTTTCAGGATTGTCCCGTGAAGAAATCATTGAAAAGAAATGCAACGAGATGTTCGGATCGGTCCCAGCAGTATACGACGTGGAATCGGTTCTTCAGAAGTACCCTACTATGTACAGTGAGAGCATGAACACAGTTTTGGTACAGGAGTGCATACGATACAATGGTCTTCTTGCTATAATGAAGCGATCACTGCAGGACGCCCTCAAAGCACTCAAGGGACTGGTTGTGATGTCTCCTGACCTTGAAATGCTTTGCAACAGCATTTTCTTGAATCTGGTACACGATCTTACCCCTAGTCCCGATGGACAAAAACAAGGCAGTCAGAAGCTGCAGAAAGGTTGTCAAGTTGTGCTGCTGTGCTTGTCAAGCTGACCATCCTATGAGGATTAACTCAAGTCTCCATTCTATTATGCATCAGGGCTTCCATCCTTGGTCATCAACACAAAATTCTCTTGGGTCAAGTAGGTAGAACTGGATCTGTGATTGAAATAATTGAGTACCATAGAACTATCGTGTATTAGATCTAGATGAGAATACTGTTTTTTCTCCCCTTCTTTTTCGGGGGTTGAGGGGGGCGGTTTGTTTGAAGGTTCCCTTGATCGCGAAGGACCTGGTATGCTTTAGTTTACCTGCTCATACATTCACTTCTGCTTAACACCACGCAATATTAGATTGCCTATCAAATAAACTAACTGAAGACTTCATGCTCATTTTAGGTTCCAGAAATGTGGCAAGGAAAGGCGTATCCTTCGTTGAAACCCCTTTCGGCGTGGATGGATGACTTGTTGGAGAGGTGCAAATTTATATCTACCTGGATCACGCGAGGTGTTCCAGTAGTCATTTGGATTTCTGGTTTCTTCTTCCCACAGGTAAGAAATCTCTGGAGCACAAGCCTATGCGTGACACTCGTATTATGTGCTTCAGTGTGAACTGTTTATGTCCATGTCTGACGACTCAGCCATCACTCAGAACTCAAGACAATAGACAAACAAAAGACTGATTGTGCACACTGGGTGACAGAAATCGAAGGGACGATAAAGCAGGAGTCAGAGAAATGATCCTCGAAGAAGAGTCTGACTTGTTGTTATTTGCACTATAGAACAAACTAGAATATATACAGAAGTGCAGAAAGTTCTCCGCCGCAAAATGGAACTCAGGAATAGTCTAGAAGTCGAGGACTTGACAGAGACTGACAAGAACAGACTCGAAGCTGATCAGCATAGAGAGTAGAGTCTTTACGTTCTAACTACGCATTACTCCATTAACACTCCCACTTAATGTGGAGTTAGAACTACTCCGATTTCTTCTCTACATTTGTGATGTTTTTCCTAGCAAGTGCCTTGGTTATACATTGCTGTCATACCAGCAGTGGGACAGTACTCCAACTTAACCACCATTTCTTCACCATTTCTTCACCATTTCTTCTTCCTTCTCTTCAAAGAAGTGTCTTCTGATCCTGATATGCTTGGTACGGGGATGATGCACTGGGTTTTCATCATCTCTCCAACTTGAATCTGAAGTCAGATCAAAGTAGGATAACAGTTCTGTTTTCTGTACTCCAAGTAGGTATTTTTGGTTCCCTTCAAGTATCGTAGAACTCGTTTTATACACTTCCAGTGTGTAAGACCAAGATTGCTAGTGTATCTAGCAAGTGCTCCCACTGAATACGATATGTCTGGTCTGGTACAGACCATTGTATATTGTGCTCTTATAGCACTCTGGTAAACAAACTGAATGTTGTCAATGTCATTCTTTTCTGCTTCTTGGTTTCGGTTCAGCTTCCAGCCTAACTCCAAAAGTGTAGCAGTTGGTCTAGAGTCCTCTGATCGATACTTCTCCAACATGGATTCTATGTAATGTGCTTGGCTTAGTCAGATCCAACCCTGTGACCGATCTCTGTCAATTGTGATGCTCAACACAAATTTTACAGGACCAATGATAGTCATATCAAAGGCAGAACACAGTCCTTTGATCACCTTCTGAGTTTCTTCTTTGTTTTTCTCTAGAAGCAGCAGATCATCTACGTAGACTGCAATGAAAAGAGTTCCAACTATGGAATAGACATTCAGATCAATTGGTAAGAGAAAAACCTTTATCTCTCAGATAATTATCTAACTTCTCATACCAAGCTCTAGGAGCTTGTTTTAGACCATATAGAGCTTTCGTGAGACGACAGACCTTGCTTTCCATTTCGTACCCTTCTTGCATATCCATGTAAATAGTCTCCTTGAGATCACCATTTAAAAAAACTGTTTTAACGTCAAGCTGCTCTATTTCCCAGTCTCCTTCGAGAGCAAAGTGCAAGCAGGAGTCTGATTGATCCATCATACTTGACGACTGGAACAAAAGTCTCAGAATAATCTATTTTTGCATTCTGACTGTACCCTTTAGCTACCAATCGTGCTTTGTCCTTCACGAGTTCACTGTACACACCACGCTTCACTCGGAAGACCCATTTGCATCCAACAATTTTTATTCCTTCCGGTAGATCTGTAACATCCCATGTACCATTTTTCTGTAGTGAAGTCATTCTTCGACAATGGTTTGCTCCCACTTCTTTCGATCTGGTCCAGCTAGAGCTTCTTCTAAAGTCTCAGACGGATTGATCTCATCTGTACTATCATGGCTTCTTCGATGAAGCCATCTACTCCCTTAGAATAGTTTACGTCACTCTTGTTCCCTAATCTTTCTCTCCTGAGTCTAATTCGCTCGGATCTCCTTACTAAGGGATCTGGTTGGTCTTCAGAAGGAACTGGCACAGGGGTTCTCTGAATATCACCTTCATCTGATGACACCGGTTCGCCATTCTCCACTCGGGACGATCCATTATTCTTCCTTCTAGTGTATTAAATTAAGAATGGTTTCGCTGTAATCATCATCTCATTAGGTCGATCATGCTTATCCTCAATGGACTCTTCCTCGGTAGAGTTTGAAGGTTGTCCACCAATCGCTTCCTCGTGAAACGATTTACATGACAAGAAATAAAAGGGAGTGATGAATCATCCGTCTCTTTGCTCACGTCCTTTCTTTCATCTCTCCAGGCCAGATTAGTCAAAGATGACATCTCGACTACGGATTACTTGTCTAGTTGTAGAGTTGTTAAGTAGATATCCTTTCAACCCATCTTCATATCCCACGAAGATAAATCTGTCGGCTTTCTTACTAAATTTTCCTCCGCTGCTACTTGGGGATGTGCGCGTAAGCTGGACATCCGAACACCTTCAGATTGACACGTCAGGTTTCTTTCCGCTCCATCGTTCTTCAAGCGTTGTCCTCTTCAGTGACGAGGTAGGACTTACATTCCTGAGCACATTAGCAGTCAAAATAGCAGCACCTCAGAATTTCTTTTCTAGCTTTGCGTGCCTAACCATACTTATCGCTTTTTCTTCTAGCGTACGATTTAGACTCTCAGCTACTCCGTTTTGCGCAGGGTTATCTCGAGCAGTGATCTCCGCCTGGAATCCCTTTTCCTTCAGAATTGATAGAAATTTTTCATTTCTGTATTCTTTGCTGTCATCTGTTCTTAGTCGCTTCACATTCCTTCTGGTTTGCAGTTCCGCCATCGCCACAAATTCCTTGAACTTGTCAAAGATTTCGTCTTTGTACTTTTGCGACTAAAGTCATCTACAGACGAGATACACCACGCAACTCCATTCAGAGACTTTCTTTCATGTAACCCCAGACATCCGAGTGGATGAGGTCGAGCAATCCATTGGTCCTCGATTGTGACAGTTTTGGCACTGCAACCTTGTGAGATTTTCCTTCCACACATGCACGATAGAAGCTCAATTTACTGGTCTTGTCTAGATTCCATTGATCGCACACTTGGCTCAGACTTGGTCTGAGATGCCATAATTCAATGGTTTCCACATTTTGCGAGACGAATGTTGAATCCTCCTTTCGAGCTTCTACGATCTTGAATAGTCTTTCATCCGCGACATCGTCACAGAGAATTTCTCCACCTTTCGTCACTTTGCATTTCTTCTCAGTGCTAGAGAAATGTACATCAAGTCCATTTTCCATGAGACGATGCACCGACACTAGATTCTTAATATAATCAGGTATGTACAATATTTTATGGAGCACTCCTCTACGGATTTTGCCTTCCGCACTTCTTAATGTGAGTTTCACATTCCCGATGCCCAGTACATGACTTTAAGTTTCCACACCTAATCGGCTTCTGTGTTCTTATTGGATGTAATTTCGAAAAGAGTTTTCTCTCGTGGCAAATATGAAAGGTTGCAGTTGAATCAAGGTACCAACCTTGATCGTCAGATGTATTGTGAGATAACAACGCCCACTCACAATCTATACTCTCACATTCTTGCTCCTCAGACAGCATAGCCGTGCCATTGCTCTTGAACTGAGTCCCTCTTACTTTTCTTACTTCTTGGACGAAGAGAAATGTGCCTTTTCTCTCCACAGAAGTAATAAATTATTATTTTTGTTTTATTCTCTTTTCTTTTGTTTCTACCGCCGGCATCGCATGCTTGTCCGATCCCCTAGAATCTCCTTCGCGTTGAACAGCACGAGATTCTTATGGAACTAATTTCTTGAGACTAATGCTAGGTTAGATCTTTCTCCTTCTTTCTCATCGGCCTCTTCATCTCGGAGTAACGGAATCAACTGACCAGTCTACGCCAAGTGTGATCAGTCGCAAGAGCTATCCGTATGGCAACTATAGTAGATTTGTAATTGGGAGGTAATGAGCAACGGACAATTGATCTTGAAATTCTCAAGATTGCAAGGAGAGGAGGAGAAGCATATTTGTAATTGGGAGGTGACGAGGGCAAACAATAGTTGATTTTGAAATTTTCACTGAAGATTGTTGAGGAGAAGAGAAGAAAGAAGAGAGTGGAATGTTTCGAGGTGGGTTAATGTAAATTTATGTATTAACTTTTTGATTTGAGAATTGGTACATTTCCTGAAGAAGAGTTAAAATTAAATATTTTTGGGTTTTTTAAGGTGAAAGAGTCTTCGGCCTAGAGTTTTTGAAAAGTTTTATTATAGATAATATAACTTTTTATTTTAGAAGATTAGAATTGTTTGTTTGAGAATATATTTTTTGAATGTTTTTATTAGAAGTATTCTTTGATTAGATATGATTTTTTAAAGTTGCGAGTATTCTTTCATGAGATTTGAATTGATTTGAAATACATCAGGTCTAGTGTATAGTCTGTTATTTATTTTACAAAAATAAATCTTGTGTGAAAAAATACATAAAAATTATGATTGGATCACATGAGATGTTATTATTAATAAAGAACGAAAGTTTACACATATTGATTCATTGTTAATTTTTTTTCTAAATCTTGTTTTCAGTTGTGAAAATGATTGAAAATTCACATTGATATTATTTTGAAATTGATCAAAAAGTACGTGTTGCACGAAGCAAGAATGAATTTGCTTTTACATGTTACGTTTTATTTTCTCGATCACATATGACGTTGTAGATATTTATTTTTGAAAATTTATTTGAAAATAATTTATGAGATTGTTTTCAAATAGACGATCTTTTAGTGGTTTAATGAAACTTTTTCTAGTAACAATAATAATAATTCGAGACATATTTTACATTCTATGGTACAAACATAAAAATAATTAAACTTTTGATCATGATAAAAGATGGTAAATAATTTCTATCAATAACAATTAATGAGATATTTTTATAATTTTGTTAATTATATTATTATTTTTCAATTTTGGCATATTTTTTGAGATTATTTTTGCTCACATAAACTTTTAGTTGTGATAATCAGAAGTTGTTTTTTGACATTAGTGTTCTCTTTGACATTTATCTTTGAGTTGTCTTGAAATAAATATGAAAATTTTTTTAATAATATCTTCTACGAGTCGAGGACCTCCAAGTTATCTTCAGTATTTTTTTTTCCCAATGCATGTTGTTGAGATTATTTATTCCACACAGTATTTTCATTTTTTATTTCGTCTTGTGCTCTATAGAGTTTGATAGGAACATCATGGGGTCTTTTATGACATCTTAAAATTAGAAACTTTTAAATTATAAAGACATCATTATAAACATCATGTAACGAGATGAGTTTATTATTTGTGGGGAGAGATTATTTCGACAACCTTTCATGATAATTGAAATCTCTCAACATCTAATCTTTGTTGTCATTTTCTCGTGCAAGATAAATTTATTTTAGAAAGCTATGTGACGAAGATAGAAAATAGTTTTTATTCACTTCAAATATATCTCCATGAACCAAGAAATAATTTGATTTTTGAAGCACGTGAAACACATCTTCGATTCAATACTTTAGTTATTGATGGATCTCGTGAATTACATCACTCATTGATGGGACATCACTTCTAACAAGTTTTTTATGTGTTATTAGTTGATTATTTCATCTCACAAGATACTAAAGTTCGACTCTATTTTTTCTCTGAAAAGAGCATAGGTTCTTCGCTCATAGTTCGACTTTGCATTAGAGCATTTTGACTCGAATTGACTATTTTTTTTTTTATAGCGATGAAGCTTTGTTTAAGCTTGGCTCAGCATGTTGTTTCGAGATTGTTAATGTGTGAGTATGGTGTCTCGCTCGACATCTCCAGTCTATATTTTTTTCGTTGTCTTTACAATAGAGAGCGGATAGCTATTCATGATGTCATCAACAACGTTGTGTTTTTTATAACACAAGAGAATAATTACATGACGTGGAAAGAACGTTGATATGTCTTTCAGATGAGAGGATCAATGAAAGATAACTTGGATGAGAGAGAATCAAATCTCAATGCAAATGTGATTGTCATGGACCCGACACTAGACTCGATGGTAGCACAAGTGATCACTCATCCTTTAAGATGAACTACAATTGTGACAACAACAACGAAAATGATTAAGTATAGAAGTATGCAAGAGAGATATCACTTCATCCTCCTAACCTTGAAGATATAACTATCGATAGCCTCGGAGTTCGACGTTTTCATTCGAGATTGTGTCAACGTTTACCATGAGGGGTGTCAAGGGTTATCACTTTTTTTTTCTTTTTGTATTACGTTTTTTAGACAACTAGTCTTCATTGTTCTACAGAGAGCTTTAGTAAATGCGATACACATGAGAACAATTGCAATAAGCGATGTTAGTTCATGTGTACTTGTTATATGCAAGAGTTTTGATTTACTGGTGTGTGATATTCTAAGAGCGATAAGTGACCTTAGAACTATTGATAACGAGGTTTAGGTCCGATGTTCTTCTTCCCTTCGAGGTGTTGGTTGCTGGCCTTCGGGTCCCTCTTTCCTTTGTAAGGCTTGATGGGTCTTTCCATCTATTGGCTAATCATTGCATCGCGTGTTTCACATTTTCTAAATCTGCCTTCTTCCTAACGAAGTTGCATCAACTCTTTAACGTGATAGGGAGAACCATTGAGTTTTCTTCTCTTTCAACTTATCCCAAATCTCCCACGTGTAAAGAAGATCGTTGATGAGTTGCTGAATGGACTCTTCTACAACATTCAGTAAGAACAGTCTCACGATTGCATGCTTGACTCAAAGCTTTTGATCATCCTGAATAGTACTACCTTCTCTCTCCATAGTCACTAAAAGAGATGATCAAATGTCTCCAATATGCATTCAACGTCAACATACCAGGAAGAGTAATCTGATCGATTAAGTCTCTTCACTACCCATAGCTCGTGGATCAAATTCAACCATGTGGGACCCATAACGTATGAACTTTCTATGTCCATATCTGACGACTTTGTCATCACTCAGAACTCAAGACAATAGACTACCAAAAGATCAATTGTGCAAACGAGAACACTGGGTGACAGAAATCGAAGAGGCGATAAGATAGGAGTACAAGAAATGATCCTCGAAGAAGAGTATGACTTGTTGTTGTTTGCATTATAGAACAAACTAGTATATATACAGAGCTGCCGAAAGTTC
This sequence comes from Asterella californica, assembly GCA_036924285.1. Lineage (NCBI taxonomy): Eukaryota > Viridiplantae > Streptophyta > Marchantiopsida > Marchantiales > Aytoniaceae > Asterella > Asterella californica. The sequence goes on from JAYKYS010000001.1 coordinate 46,009,810, forward strand.
TCCAGCGCAAAATAGAACTCAATAATAGTCTAGATGTCAAAGACTTAACAGAGACAGAACAGTCTCGAAGCTAATCAGCATAGAGAGTAGAGTCTCTACGTTCTAACTACGCATTAGGAATGCAGTGGACTGATCAGAATGCAGTAACTGCTTTTGATCCAAAAGCATGGTGTCATTTATGCAGGCTTTTCTGACCGGCACACTTCAGAATTTTGCTCGAAAGCATAGGTACCCTATTGATACGGTCAGCTTTGATTACGAAGAGATGGATGCGCATTCAGTTAAAACACTAACCGAACAACCGGATAGTGGTTGCTACATCAGAGGATTGTTTCTCGAAGGAGCTCGCTGGGACAACAGTACCCATCTTTTGACAGAATCTAGACCGAAGGAACTTTTTACCGATTGTCCTATTATATGGTTGAAGCCTACACAACATAGAGTGCCACCTACCGGTGGCATTTATCAGTGCCCCGTGTACAAAACTCTTCTCCGAGCTGGTAAGATCAGTCAGTACTTTCTTCCCCATCCTAGCCGAAATTATCACAGAAGCTCAGAAATTAAGGAACTATCAACAGTATAACTATCCACACACAGCTTTGATCACTAAGCCGCCACCGAGCAAAGATTGCAATTCTTGTCACACTCGAAAAGAGATTATTTTGCAAGAGTCTACCTGCTTTAACTCTCATAGAGTTGTATCTAACAAGGACTATGACCCGAGAACAGCTAAAACTGAATAACTGTGACGCGGCTCGTCAAAGAGTTTCAGCATTGGAAGGGAGTCATCATTCCTGCTGCATTCAACATATTTCTGATCTCGGTTCGCATGTACACGAAGCTGGTTGATCTAATGGTAACACTTACATACAGGAACTCTTTCAACCACCGGTCATTCCACGAACTTTGTTATGTACTTGGAGCTAAAATCGAACAGGATGCCAGCGTGGTGGATCAACAGAGGAGTAGGACTTTTCTGCGCTTTGGCATACTAGTTGCCATGTTCTATCAACTTATGGACCATCTATACCCCACTCCTTTCTTTATCACATCATATGTTACTTTCAATTACTGTTTGAAGTTCTGTTTCTTGTGCATTAGGTAATATTCTCTCTCTTTGTGTTTCTTTCTTACTTACTTACATCTCGTTGTACTATCCACTGGGGCTACGGTGTCATGCTGCCCAAACTGGTTGTGTTCTAAAGCGCGACTAATTTTCGAGAGTAACTACATATACACATCAAAATCTTGTCATGTTTTGATCTCCACTTACCTCATTGTGCATGATCGCGGATGAAGTGAAAGCAAAATGAAGATCAAATCGAATAGACTTTGGATCAACCTGAGGATTTAGTCATCACATACCAACACGTCAACATGAGAAGTTGGCAGTTTGTTGATGTCAAAGTCATACTATTTAGCACTCTCAGAATAGGATCTCTTGATACATTATAAAGTTTTGGACAAATTGAACGTGCTCCGATGAGAAATAGTCTTCACATCTGACTCGTCTGAAGCAAAAAGTTCACAGAATTTATGATTTGAAATGATCACCGGAAGGGACAAATATTGAAGACTCGGCTGAGTACAACGAGGTCACATTAGGGTCAGGTGTTGAGTACACTTAAGTAGGTTTTAGATTCTACATTTCTAGACATAAATAGCTTCAGTTTTATAAATTGATGGCAAAACTTGTGCATGTTTGCTTTACTCGGAAAATTACGTTTTTTTCAAATCGCACATTAATGGAAACATATTTTGTAGGTAAATTAATTACCCGTAAATTACCATGGCTCTTCCCTGTGGCAGTTGAAATGGGATTACTGATTTGTATGTAATGAAATTTTGTCACTGATTGAACTCGTTTTCATGTACTCTCTCTACTTATTATTCACTCAAGCTTGTGCTGCATATTTGACACTCTACTATGTTGCAGAAATTAAAATTTATGTATGCATCCTCGCAAGTGATTCTTAGAATCTTAAGTGCATACACAAGTTCTGTGCACAACTGGCATCAGATTTCTCAAGAGAAATAAAATCTTGTGCCAATCTGAAAAGCACTTAGCAATAAACTGTCAGTCACACCTTTTATTATATACACGTGTGGTAGCAAACCAAGCCGAAGCAAATCCTCCCTGGAAGTTTCCCTCTGAACATCAGCTGCTATGAACGCCTGTCAATAAAAACCCTAACGCAGTAAAAGCTGAATCGATGCGTTAGTCTCGCAAACGCAATTCCCAGCTTCTGGAACTCGAAACATAAAACACGTTCTCATAAAGGTCTTTATGATACTATTAACAACTCTCTTCATTTTCAGTTAGGTCTTGCTTTAGCATCTTTAGGAGTTATTACTTCGTATCGGCTATTAAGCTGCACCCTTCACGTCACGTAGGAGCCTTCTATTCGATCACATGGTGGGAGAAATCATCGAGGATAAATATGTGATGGGTTTCAACCGTAAATGACAATGGTGTGAGGTCGGCCTTTGTGCCGTTGATTTGTTTGTATCACATCTAATGTTATACAAGAGAGCGATTATTCTTCATAATAAAGTATAATTTGGCTGAATGAATATAGTTCATAATTTGAGAATGTTTCGATCACTACCGTAAATCTTTGTACCTTTGTGTACTCTTTGAGTCACATGAAAATTTCGAAGATGTGAATATTATTTATCCTAATAGAATAGCTCTTACAAGAAAGGTGGGCTCACAACTTCTCCTCCGGAGATTCTGAAGGACACCCAAACGAATATGCAGAGGGATGCTCCTTGAAGGAATCGCATCCATGCACTTAATTAGGACTTTCCACACAAACACGTCTCATCTATTTGGTGAGGTACACTCCGAGCGGGACACTAAATTTCTTACAGCATGTGTGACATTCTCTACTTTTTAAGTTCTTATTTCATTATAAATAATATTAGTATATTGATTTTTGAGTATTTAAAAAATAATTAATTTTTATATTTTCTTGTTTATTAATGACAAAATTTCTCTGAATCACAATCTTCATCTTGTGATACAGAGGAAGCTAAATACTGTACTACACTAGTACACATTAACAAGCAATCGATATCTATGAGAATTTTGCTTTAAATTTCCAAATTTTAACTAAGTAAATTTAATTATTTTAATACTTATAATAAAGAGTTATATAACAAAACTGCAAGCCTTCATACTAATTATATTCTATTTCTTTGGGGGTCTTTATTAGGTAAAAGTTCGACTGTCCCCCTAGAGTACACTGTTTATCGTAGTTAATATGGTCCACGTCATTTACCGTGGAAGGTTTTACAATGGTAATACCTATATAATCTGACCCATACTTTATCAGATTCCAGATTTAATTTAATTTTGGTGTAAAATTGTACGATACGGAATATACTAATTCTGAATATTGATAATTAGTAAGGATTTCACTTTAAATTACATTTTAATCATTAAAAATTTTATTTATATATATCATGAAACGAGCAACTATAGATCAAACTACATCCATGCATGTGCATGAATATTCTGGAATCTTCCGTGACGTTGATCAAGCATCATGAAAACCGTTTCTCTCTCAAACAAACTAAAGTTCCAGATTTCAATTTCTTGTTATGGTAAGGAATGAAATGATTTTACTCTACATCAACCAGAATATACATCCAAAGTGACGTTTTGGATCACTGAGGAAAACAACAACAGTAGGTTTAGCAAAATAAATCTCCAGATGTTATTCGCTAATCGAGTTGACTTACAAAAACATAATATGATGTTCTTAATTGAACATCATTTTATTAATGATAAATGAATTTTTATCAATAAGTCTTTTATTTTTATGAATAAAATATAAGAAATCACTATAGTGAAAATCTCCATTCTTAAATTATAACTACCAATAATTAGTTTAATACCTCCTATTGTATTACTAGTCGTTAACCTTAGTTCTATATACTAGTTGTTACCTTCAAGTGATTCAAATATATGTATAGAAAATCAAGAAGAAAAATGTATTCCTAGCTAAAAGTACTTCTTTGACAAACACTTATATTCATATTAACAAAACAAAACTTCTTTTAAAAGGATATTTAAAAACAAATATTATACTATAATATATCATAGCTAACTATTTTATAAAAAATGATTCAAAGATATGCATAGAAAATAAAAAAGAAGGTGTACTCTTAGTTAAAACTAGTGTAATGTTACTTATAGTGTAATATTTACAACAATTTATACATATTGTAAGAAAAGCTTCTTAAAATACTTCTTACTAGATGCACCGAGAGCATGCTCTTGAATTTATATATCCCAAGCTCTAACCTTTAGCTATACTCTCTACATACAACTACCTTCTAGAAACTGCCTACTGTTAGAAATAAAGTATTGAACTAACCTCCACATTTTTGCAGACCCAATAACAATCACCATCTAGATCACCTTTCTCTATTTCTTCAATGATTGGGTCGTGACCATATGTTGAGAAATATACTGTATATTTTTGCCACTATCAATGGCTACTTCTAACCATTCATTACAAGTAGGTTAGAATATATGAATATCACCAGGGTGTTTCCTCAGATGTCTATAAACCAAAACTTTCAAGTAGTAAACCAGACCTTCTAACGTTACATATAATATACATTTAACATTAAATATATATAACAATTATAATATTATATATCACATTATAAGTAGCATATATCTAAACGTTGCAGATAATATACTTGTATTTTTTTCTATTTTTTCCCAACTTACATATAGTTATACACCTATTTGCATCTATTCAAGTAACTCAATATCACTAAGTTATTTTTATATGGACTTGTTCTTTAGAAGAACAAACTAGATATAACATATTAAATTCTACAACACATCAAATATAGTAACAAATGTCTTTACTATACAACCTCTTACAAAGTCTAAACTATGCAATAAAATGAAGGATACTCTTGTTGTATATTATAAGAAATAAAGCTAATTGTTTCCTCTCATTCTATTTCTTTGTCATCATCCTATGATGTCATTCATTCATTTCCATTACTATGATAAGTTTGAATGACCGTTTATATGGCTTGCCTTATACATCTAATTAAATAGATGTAACATTTATAATATTATATGTAACATTATAAGTAACAAATATCTCAGCGTTACATACAATATAATTTTACTTTTTTCTATTTTTGCTCAACTTAATATAATTATACACCTATTGGCATCTAATCTAATTTACTACTAAACTCTACCATGTTTAAATTTTAAGTATATTAGAGTGCTATCAAATCTAATTTACTGCTAAACTCTACCATGTTTAAAATTTTAAGTATATTAGAGTGCTATCATGTACTATATCATGCTAAATGGCATATTTGCTACTATCATTGGTTGCTTCTAACCATTTATTATAGCTAGCTTGGAATATATGAATATCACCAGGGTGTTTCCTTCTCTCTTATTGATAAAACTATTCTTGGAAGTATGAGATAAGCTGCATACCTTAACAATCATGACTAGATGCACTTAGAGCAGCTCTTGAATTTATATATCTCAAGCTCTAACCTTCATCTACACTCTCTACATACATCCACCTCATAGAAACCATCGACTATTAGTAATAAAGTATGGAACTAACCTCCGCATTTTTGTATCAATAAAATATTTTTATTTTTATGAATAAAATGTAAGAAATAACTATAGTGAAAATCTTCATTCTTAAATTTTTCCTACCATCAATAAGTTTAATACCTCCTATTGTATATACTAGTTCTTAACCCTATTTGTATATACTAGTTGTAAATATTATTACTAATTATTACAACAACGTTACATATAACATCTCATAACAAATATCTCAGCATTACATATAATATATATATATAATTTTCTATTTTTGCTCAACTTAAATATAATTAAACACCTACGGGTATCTAATCTAATTTACTACTAAACTCTATCATGTTTTAAATTTTAAGTATATTAGAGTGCTATCATGTACTACATCATACTAAATTGCATATTTGCTATTGTCAATGGTAGCTTCTAACCATTTATTATAACTAGCTTCAGAATTCAGTGGTTCGAGTTGAAGTCCGACTGAATTTCTATCATAAGAAGTTGTCCTTCCGAGTGAGCGTTGGAAGTTTTGAGTGTTTGGGAGTGAGCATTAGGTCCAGCCAGGATTCCACAAGCAAGGAGATTCTGAGCAATGCTAGTATGAGTTGTCTTTCACTCTGTTAAGAGTTTCGGAGGAACTTTGGAGGAGCGCCGAAGCTGTGGTTGTTTGAATTTCTATCATAGGAAGTTGTCCTTCCGAGTGGACGTTTGAAGTTTTGAGTGTATGGGAGTGAGCATTAGGTCCAGCCAGGATTCCACAAGCAAGGAGATTCTGAGCAATGCTAGTATGAGTTGTCTTTCACTCTGTTAAGAGTTTCGGAGGAACTTTGGAGGAGCGCCGAAGCTGTGGTTGTTTGAATTTCTATCATAGGAAGTTGTCCTTCCGAGTGGACGTTTGAAGTTTTGAGTGTATGGGAGTGAGCATTAGGTCCAGCCAGGATTCCACAAGCAAGGAGATTATGAGCAATGCTCGGATGAGTCATCTTTCATTTTGTTAAGAGTTTCAGAGGAGTTTTGGAGGAGTGCCGAAGCTATGGTTGACTTGTGTTTCAGTTTGGAGCTGTGTGCTTGTATTGCTTGTTGCTGTGTAGATGTAGGTTGCGCAGCGATTGGGAAAGCACAACCATTTTTGATGAAATTTTTGATGATCCTCCATGTATGGGATCGGGAGCTACGTCCGGGAGAGCACACACGTGATAGTGGTATCAGAGCTTAATTCTGAACAACGCCTTTTGAGAGAAAGTTTCAAGGAGTAAAAAATCATCATGACTTCACCTACATCAACTGTAACAACAATATTTACATTAATTTTATTATATATATATTAGAATGTAATATTATCAATTATGTATTATATAAAACAAAACAAAACAAAACAAAATTAGATCTTATATAATATTAGATATAATATAAAACACATATATACTATATGTAACATTTAATCATATATTAATATATTTATACTTATAATAATACATATAGTATTATCAGTATTATATAAATTAATTATATATAATATAATATGAATTGTTATTTATATCTTAGTAATAGTTATTTATTGTTCTTTTATATATATAATTAATAAAAATAAATTTTTATTATATGTATATATTATAATGTAGCAATTATGTTAAAGTAATATGTAGTTAGGAAATATCAAAAATAAAACAGAATATTATCTAATATAACTTAAAACAAAGCAAATATCAAAAATTATATTGTTATATAGAATATTTAGATCTGCATTCTAAATATTCTACATAATGTTTTTGAAGCATATATTTTTATGATATTATAGGTGTTATTTATGTATAATGTATAATGTTTATTATATATAATATAATAATAAATATTAGATAAATTATTTGTAATGAGAATATCTTGTTTTATTCTTAGTCATATTTATGTTTTATTACATATATTATTGATTATAATAACTTTTATTTATTATGTATGATTAATATAATATAGTATTATATGTTAAATATTAAGATTACTATTAAGTATTCTTTAAGATCACTGCAGTTCTTTTTTGATGGCCTATGGATACGGAGAGATTGCAGTCAATCTCAATACTTTCGGGGCACCATGTGCACCAAGCATGGAAAACTCATCACTACCTCGTGAGAGCATTGAGATCATAGCATGTTACAAAAATGTGGTTGAGAGCACACTGGCCAGAATATTTTTTTGCTGCTCAATAGCACTACATGAGCTCTAATAATGTCACACGAGATAAGCTTGCCAAGAGAATCAAAGTTATCTTCTTGTCAACTGGCTATCTAGATCACCCATTGAACAACTAAAACTAACAACTGAAACTTTATGAGCTACAATGATCTAGAGAAGTTCATTCGGAACTGTACTGAACCCTATGAAGCTACAATAAAGTACAGAACAGAGGCACAGAATAAAAAGTAAAATAGAACGCAAGACTAAAAGCACAAAACGCTTATTAGGAAATGAAAGATAGAGACACTTTAAACTTCAGGACAAGAACACTCTGCTCGTATCGAACGTTGGAGAGAAATATTGGCATGTATGTTACAAACGACGTTATGCATCACACAAAACGCTATAGAGTGCAAGATCAAGTACACTCTCCTCGAAGGAATATTGGCCTTGTGATCAAAGTTATGCACAAAATGCTCCAAATGCAAGATAGAGACACATCCTAGCAGTGAGCGCAACACGTTAAGAATGCGAGATCGAGCTCATGAATTGCGTGATCTCGTATCGTAAGGCTGCGGGGCATATCTTCTTCGAGCTCGTGGACTGCAAGATCTCATATCGTAAGGCTGCGAAGCATTCCTTCTTCGAGCTCGAAGACTGTGAGAGCTCAAATCGTAAGGTTGGAGCTTGTAATACTGCAGAGGCAGTTCGTCGAGCTCTTAGACGTCAGAGCCGTATCATAACGCTGGAGCTTGTAATACTGCAGAGGTCGCCCGTAAGCTTCGGTTTCTCGTTAATTTATCTTTTAATCTTTGAATTTACTAAAGATAAATTCAACTGTGACAGCTCCACGAGCTGACAATGGTGTCGGGACCCTCAATCTCAAGATCGGGCGCAGACGCAAATAATAAAACCCTAGTGGACTTGTAGGTTGTGAACACTGCGAGTAGGACTGAACGGCTTGGCCGCGAAGTCGGTATCAGATGAACCCTAAGTGGTTCCCTGAACCAAGGTTGGAACATTGGGTTAGGACCTAAGGGCCCATCCCAAGACGACCTCATACAAATGCTGACCTAAAGGGGTGAGTCTGAGAACAGACCGAAATATAAATCTGAGACATACGTCTGAGACATTGGTCTGAGACGTGAGACCAAGACGTGGGTCCAAAGACGTAGATGGACCGTGGTTCGGATGCTGGTCCAAACCACAGGGTTCGAAACTGGGTGTGGACCACAGGTTTCCGAAAAACAGCTAAGTGTTGGAGCTCCAGCGACGTTTTAGGTCGTGGACGGAGCTCCACATAAGATCTCGAGGCGAATAAAGTATCATTGAAAAGATCTCGGCGAGAGCTTTGTAAAACTCTCCGAACTGACAGGGTTCCTTCATAATTTGGAGCTAAGAATTATGACGGAACCACGATCGAGTTGTGGTATAATTTTCAAGGACCAAAGAGGAGAGCGGGGCCGTCTATCCCCAGAAGTATATACGAGGGGGGCTCGATGCTTGGGTGGACCAGGACGAGTTACCTGACCCCAGGGTTTGGTGGACGGACTTTGGAGACATGAGGTGATGGCTGGACCGGTTCCAAGGTACGTTCAAGTCTAGACTTGGACGTCTGGACTTAGGAACGATGTAAGGGCTGGAGCAAGACTAGGGAATGAGTCGGCGAGTTAGACCACCGTTCGGGAGCCTAGACTTAGACGGACATCACGGGCAGTTGGACCGTTAGATGTGCTGGAGGCACCATTTAAGACCCTGGACTTTAAGGGAAGTCTACCCCAAGTCATCTTGTGACTTGCTCATGTTTTGGGACCAACCTAGGCGGGTCTAGGTCGAGACTTAGGGAGTGCTGAGCTTGATGATTAGGGAGACGGTCTGGCTCCGGTCCGGACCAACCAGAGTTAAGATAAGTGGTGCATGGATGCTAACTTGTGATTGTGGTTTGCAGATTAGCGGTGTAAATTTCGTGACCTATTGAGCAAGAGCTTCCGCTGGCGCAACAAAGCGGTAGGTGCGCGAAAGATGATATCAGAGCCGACGCTCCGGTGAGCGAGAACTTGAGGTAGCAGCTGAAGGCTGGACGCTTGAGAAGGGACGCGAGACACGAAGCGGAACAACATTTCTAGGTGAACACTTGGAGCGATGACCGACGTAGGACAGAGTTCCAAGAGAAAGAACAAGAGATGAGTGGCGGCTAACACCGAGATCAGATCGACTCGAGCTAGCCCCGAGGCACAGTCAGAGGACGATAATGGACAACCTTCGTCCCAACGTCAAGGGAGCCCTCTACCAACTGTGGCATCCATTGTCGTGATGTGAATCATTTGACATAGTAAATGATTCACTTATCACTGCTGTCGCGTTACTTAGCGCATGTTATTTCTACTCAGACACTTGATGTTTAGTAGTCTTAGAAGTTAGCTCTGTACTGTTCTTAGTCTTTTATGCTTATGGTTGACACCTTTTGCATATGGTGTTAACTCTGTCAAATATTTTGGATCCTAGTAGGTTGGTAGTATGACATTTATCTTGTTCAAGCATTCGTACGCTTGTGCAAGTAAATTCATACTTATCTATGATACTCAATGTACATGACTTAGATTTACCATGTAGATAGGGGTTTGAAATCATGGGTTGTACTTACTTGTCGCCCATGCACGCTTTCTAGCTGATTTAAGTTATTTTTCGGGGCTGCGTGTCGTTTTAGGTAGTTTAAGTTTTACGCTGGCACTCTAGGGAGCTTGACGTGGTAGCCTATGAGTAAAACTAAGTTGCCACGTGGTTTAGGGTACTAAAGGACAACCAAGTGGAGCTATGAACTCCCATTGGTCTGTTTTTGTCTTTTGTTAAACTCTAAATTTAGAAACAGAGCTCTAGAGTGGAGTTCGAGCAATTTGTGAGGGTACTTCGAAATCTGAGAGCACAGGGAGAGAGAGCTCGTCAAGCCAAGCACTGTCAGTGAAATTTTCAGTCGATTTGAAGCAATAAAGACGAAGATATGCCCAATTGAAGTTCGGATTATGCCAAAACTGCATCACTTTTGTTCATTTTGGGGTTTTCAGTGTCATTTGCAGCAGAATTGAAGAAATCGCTTCAAAACTTCGTGGTTGCGTTCTCTGCCAGCAGGGCTACGATTTCCCAAAAAGTTTCATATCGATTGAGTAACTGAGTAATTCAAGGCGGCCGCTGAAGCAGAGGGGGTCTGAAAAGCTCTTAATCTAGAGCAGCGACTTCAGAGGAGGAGATCTGGAGTTCTGTGTACACTCAGGAGGCCCAACTTCACAACTTCAGCATCCTGTAGACTTCAAATACTGTGAGAAACTTTGAAATTCATCGAGCCAATTCTCTGTTCTAGGTCAGAATAGCTGTCTAGGTACCAGAAATTGCCACAATTTCTCTGTTCAGAAAGTTTCTACCCATATCTCGGTGCTCTGAACTGAACTCAAGCTGAAACTTCGTCTGTATGGTCAGTAGGGCCTCATTGACATATAGGAGAAGTTCTGAAGCCTAAACCATCTTATGTTTCTGATTCTTGACTGTTAAAGTTTGCTGGTGAACCTTATTACTGTTAGTTTGATCTGATTTTCACTTCCTGAGCATACTGGAGGATCTATTCGACCTGTGTGAAGATTTATAGTGCCCTTATGACCTGAAGCCTACGTCTGGATTGTAAACAACCAGAACCTGAAGCCCAGCACCTTCTCTAGTAGTCTTCCCACAACCTTCACGATCATATCGCAGCCAGAAGGTTCCGCCCTTCCCGAGGAAAACTCTCAACTCTACATCTGGTGCTTCCACTGAGAGCTCTTGGGGTGATTGATTGATAAGGTTGAGTTGCTACAAGGAGAAGAGATGGATCGCAAGAGCGGAGCTGCTGCTGCTGCCTCTGGAGTTGGAGCATCAACGTCTACTGCTGCACCGTCAACTGCACCTGCGTCTTCTACATCGACATCTGCATCTGGTCTGGACACGGCTGAGATCTTGAAGACGCTTGCGGCCCTGGTCCAACAACATCCGATCGTTGGAGGGGGTGAGTTAAAATCCACCAAGGCTTTGCAAGCGATAGTGAATAGGTGTGGAAGGTTTGAAGGTAGAGATATTTCTAGATATCTGCGTGAGTATAGAGGAGAGATGGAGCTGGTTAGGGTTACAGATGCTGAGATGATAGCAAGCTTTGAGTTAGCTGTCATTCCTGAGTTGCAGGACCAAGTTAGGGATGTACAGAGAAGAAATCTTGGAGTCTGGATGAGTTTTGAGCGATCTCTTCGAGAGGAGTTTCTTGAGGAGGATTCAGAGAGAGTTACTAGAAGGACATTTCTAGACTGGGTTGAGCAGCAACCTGGTCGTATTATGAGCCTGAGTGAGTTGCTGAGAGAGTTTGATCGGAGATACCGACAACTTTCAACTCTAGAGCGAATCACCCTAGATGCTAGGAAAACAGAGCTTTTCCTGTAGGCTACCGATGATGCTACGGCAGATCGGTTATGTTTTATGTTGGCCGATCGATCTGCTGAGGGAGGTGTTACTATGGATTGGAGGAGACTTGAGGATGCTGTGGCTGTACTGACAAGGCAGAGGAGGGGAAGAGTGGCTGTGGGAGGACGTCCGCTTGCAGAAATGGTCACTCCACCTTATGCTGCTCCTCAAGTACAGCAACCTTTGGCCCCTGCTCCCAGACCTATTGTCCCAGCTGCAGTTCCTTTGATGCCAGTTGTGCCAGCTCCAACACAAAGGGCACCTGTTCAGAGACCTGCGGAGAACCATGGTCAACAGAATCAGATTGAAGACCTGATTCGGCAGATGCGAGAGCTGAAGGTAGAGCTAGCTGGATTGCAGAGAGAGCAGCCACCGGCGCTTGCTGCTGCACGTCCAGGAGGTGCTCCTGTCCGTAGGTGTATTTGGTGTGACAGTCTTGATCACTTCCGAGGAGACTGTCAAGAGCTCACAGCTGCTTTGCGAGATGGTGTGGTTCGCTATCAGAATGGTAGGCTGCACCTTTCTTCTACTGGAGAGCCGTTGAGCACGCAGTTTGGGCGAGGAGGCATGAGGAATCTACCTCAGATTGCTGCGGCGGCAACTGTACATGCATTGATGGCACCACCGGTAAATCCTGATGTATATGCTGGACATATTGAGGTTTCTTCTAGTCCTACGTTGCTAGATAGGACTGCTGAGAAGAGTATTGCCCCCGTTCCTTCTGAAGTACTGAAGAGGGGAGCCGAGTCTATTCGTAGGGTCACAGGATGGGGAGATCCTGTAGATGCTGCTTCTATCAGAGCATTCTTGGATGTAGATAGACACGTTCATTGGCAAGATGCTTCTGTGGAGGAGAAGAGGCGGCGAGAAGCCTCTGAACTTGATACTGGAGTTCCTGAGGAGATTGGGGATAGACGGAGAGTCACAAGGAGACGAGCGGCTCTTCCTGAAGACATCCCGTCTACTTCTGCAGCTCTTCCACCTGCGCCAGGTCCTATGGAGGATGTGCAGAGATCCCAGCAGGAGCCAACGACTGCTGGTAGGCGGTTTACTGCCCAAGAGAAGGAGAAGGGACCGGCTTACAAGTTGGCAGCTGATATTGAAACTTCTACTGATCTGAAGAGTATCTTGGAGCAGAGGATATTGGATGCGCGAATCGAGTTTTCTCTTCGAGAAGTTCTTGGTATTGCAAAGAGGGAGTTTCACGAACTGATCATCGACATCATCAAGCGCAAGAGACAGGTGATGTCCGAGCAGGTAGAGAGTCAGATGATAGATGTAGTAGGAGCTTCTCTGAATGATGCAGAGTTTGGAAAGGTGCATTTTCAGGAAGCTGATGACAAGAGATACCAGCAAGAAGCGTTGGTTGCTGGTACCGACACTATTGAGTTCAACGATGAGGAAGCTGGTGAGGAGAGTCCAGCTAGTGAAAGTGATTTCAGAAAGAGACATTGGGCTCGTGCCACAACTGCTACGCGAGTTCGTCTTGGAAGTTTGGCTGAACCTGTTGCTGCTTTAGTTGATCACGGATCTGAGATCAACATCATGTCACGGGAGGTGTACGAGAGAGGTCAGTGGCCTATCGAGCTAAACCATGGTTGGGTGTTACGTGTTGCGAACAACCAGAAAGGTGAGCTATACGGCGCTTGTCCTAACGTGAAGGTGAAGATAGGTGATGTGGATGTGGATCAACATTTCTTCGTGCAATCTTCTACTTCATATCTTGTGATTCTTGGTCAGCCTTATATCACTGCGGTTCGAATGGAGACCAAGGTGATGGATGATGGATCTCATTATGCTAGGATCCGTAGTCCAGATGATAGACGTTCTGTGCAGTTTCTGACCGTTCGTACGAACCACGAACGAAACCGTCAAACTTTGAGGGATTCTCCTATCTGTAGAGGTAAGGGTTTTCTGAAACCACTCTCGTAGGACGGGATAGCGAGAGTGATGGATCTACTGCTATTATGATCCCGCTTGAGCAGCCTGAGGGATCACAGGAGGTTGATGGAAAGGCTGCTCAAGATTCAGAAAGTAGTTGCACTGTACATAGTTGGAAATCTGGGTTGATGACTTTCAGTTCTGATGATTGGAGTGAGTTCACACGGATGGAGGATTTGACTGAGAAAAGTAGAAGGCAGATGGAGAGGTGTGCAGCAAATCTGCGTTGTACAGGAGTTCTGAAGGAAGATGAGATGATTTCTGGTGTTTATGAGGAGTTTGTAGGTGTGCAATCTTTTGTTTGTTGGCTGGATGGTGTAGATAGGTTGATGGAACAGATGGGAGGTAGGGTGGTGATCCCCATCCATTCTCGTGAAGTCTATGAGGAAATTATCTCGTACTTGCGATATCGTCCTCATCCGAGACTGGAGAATGGATGGAAGGATGTAGTCTGTTGGTGTGGCTTACATCAGGAAGCGGAAGTACACGCCAAGTATAAAGCTGTAGCGAGGAAGGTGAGACCTGTGGCGACCCAATTACCTGTTGATTCTCAGCAGCAGATGGAGTTAGCGGCTGCTGAGCCTGTGCTTAGAGATCCTACACAGGTAGGACACAAGTTTACTCAGGAGACACTCGAGCAGCTCCAGATAGGAGGGGGTGGCTTCTTGACTGAAGAGGAGAAACGAGCTTTTGAACAGATGATAGTTAGCCATGGTAAGGCATTTTCTTTCTCGGCTGAGGAGATAGGTTGTGTGGATCCTAGTGTGATAGCTCCGATGGTTATCTTCACTGTTCCTCACGTACCTTGGGATTTGAAGCCGATTCCAGTCCCTCGTGCCTTGCTACCGAAGGTGATTGAGTTACTGAAGGAGAGGATGCAGATGGGTATTCTTGAACCATCTATGGCTCCGTACTCTAGCCGATGGTTCACAGTACCTAAGAAGATAGGAGCTCTACGCTTCATCCAAGACTTGCAGCCTGCCAACAACATCACGATTCGAAACGTTGGAACAGGACCTGTGGTTGATGAAGTAGCTGAGGCGTTTGCTGGAAGGTCAATCTATTCTATTGGAGATATGTTTTCAAGTTATGATCAGTTTCAGCTTGCTTTGGAGAGTAGAGACTTGACTACTATGCGTACACCTTTGGGATTGATGCGGATGTGTACCCTTCCTCAGGGTGCGACAAACTCAGTAGCTCATATGCAAAATGCGATGCATAAGGTGTTACGAGAGTTTGTGCCTGAGGTCACTATCCCGTTTCTGGATGATATTCCCATGAAAGGCTGTCCGGTGGAGGACAAGGACGAAGCAGTGACTTCTGATGGTTGCAGAAAGTTCGTTGCAGACCACATTCTAGATGTGGAGAAGATTCTGATGCGTTTGGAGGAAGTACACCTCACTCTATCAAGTACCAAATCTCGCTTTGGGATGTCAGAGATTGTGGTAGTAGGTCATCTGTGTGGTACTTTTGGGAGGCGTCCGAACCCAGAGAAGGTAGATGCTATAGCAAGGATAGCTGACTGCACCAACATCACTGAGGTTCGACGGTTCTTAGGAGCTTGTGTGTTCTTTCGTGTGAGTATTCCTCATTATGCACATATTGCCGAGCCTCTATATGCACTTCTGAGAAAGGGAAGGAGGTTTACTTGGCGGCAAGAACATCATGAGACGATGGAGCAGCTGAAGGAGATTCTGAAGTCTCCACCTATACTAAGGAGGCTTAGCTACGAGAGCGGGAGACCTGTGATACTGACTGTTGATACGAGTCCAAAGGCGATTGGATGGGCCGTTGGCCAAGAAGATGCAGAAGGTGTCCGGTTTGTTTCAAGGTTTGGAGCTCGGATCTTAACAGATAGACAGCGTAACTATCCTCAAGTGAAGCGTGAGTTGTGGGGAGCTGTTACTGCTATGAAGGTAGATCGAGAGTTCTTGATAGGAGCTCATGTGATACTAGAAACAGATTGTTTGCCTTTGTTGGGTATGATAGCAAACTGCAATACACCAGACATAGCAATGCTACGATGGATTGCTTATGTCCGGAGTCTAAACCCTGAGCTAAAGCATATAGCAGGGAAAGACAATCCAGTTGCATATATGTTGTCTAGGGCTCGTTATACAGATGAGGATGAGATGTTTGCAGAGGTGGAGAATGAAGAGAAGAGAGACGTTTGGTGCCAAGTTGGTCAGCAGACTTCAGACTTGGAACCACTGCCGTTCAATGAGGGGTTCTACTCAGAAAAGTTCCGCAATATTGGATTTTATCTGAGTTCGTTATCCAGAAGAGAAGGACGGAGTGATGCAGAGTTCAAGGAGATCAGACGGAAGGCGTATAGTTATCTTCTACGTGAGGGTTATATGTGGAAACGTCCGAAGAGAAGAGATGGGATGCTTACTAGAGTGGTGGATGATCAACCGACAAAGCTTAATCTGCTGAAGGAGTTTCATGATACCTTGTGGGCTGGACATCGTGGAGTCTGGGCTACATACACGAAGCTGAAGGAGCGTTACTGGTGGAAGGGTTTGTATCAAGACGTGGTGGACTTTGTTGGGTCGTGTCTGCACTGCCAGTTCTACTCTAAGATCCGTTACAGAGATGGGCTTGTACCTACTTATCCACCTAGTATTCATTTTCAGTGGGTTCTTGATCTTGTGATGATGCCACCGGGGTTATGGGGGATGCGTTACTCCTAAACTATGTGGAGGGACGAGCACTACGGACGAAGACTACAGAGAATATCTGCCGGTTCGTGCTTGAAGATATCATCTGTCGCTATGGATCGGTTGGGAGATTACGTGCAGATAGAGGCGAGTTGAGAGGCGCTGAAGTGAAGGAGTTTTTTGCTCGTTATGGAGTAAAGCTTCGGCTTACTAGTGCTATGAATCCAGAGGGCATTGGTAAGAGTGAACGGGGACACCCTTCTATTGTTCATGCTTTAGTGAAAGCATGTGATGGTAGGCCTAGAGAATGACCGAGACTACTTCCATTTGCTTTGTGAGCTGATAGAACTACACACTGTACCACGACTGGTTATATGCCAGTTGAGCTTATGCTGGGGCAGAAACCGATCATGCCGGCTGAGGAGTACTTTCCCACGTGGGCTACACTACCGTGGGAAGATGGTATAGATCGTGCTTCACTCCTTGCTTTACGTATTAGGCAGTTGGAGCGAAGGGAGGAGGATCTTGCTGATGCGCAGGAGAGGCTGAAGGTGGCTCGAGTCAGAAACAAGGAACGTTTTGACAAGACTCACCGACTACGACCGAAGCCAATACATGTTGGTGACTGGGTTCTGGTATATGATAGCACGTTGGAGAATCAGCACTCTACACTTCGTAAGTTCTCTCGAAGATGGTTCGGGCCTTTTGTTGTGCTAGATGTGTATGAGAATGCCACCTATAGTTTGCGTGAGTTGGACGGTACTCTTTTGAAGCTATCTGTGGCTGGCAAACGTGTGAAACTGTTCAAGAGACGCGGAGGGTCAGTTGAGTTATTCAACTTTCTGGAGTCAGAGCTGAGGGCAACAAGAGACGAAGACGTCCCAGTGTCTGATGAGGCTGAGGCGGAGGAGAGCGATGATGAGGATCAAACAGAAGACTGAGGAGATTGGCACATACCGGAGGATGTGCAGGTTTAGAGGGGGTGGATGTCGTGATGTGAATCATTTGACATAGTAAATGATTCACTTATCACTGCTGTCGCGTTACTTAGCGCATGTTATTTCTACTCCGACACTTGATGTTTAGTAGTCTTAGAAGTTAGCTCTGTACTGTTCTTAGTCTTTTATGCTTATGGTTGACACCTTTTGCATATGGTGTTAACTCTGTCAAATATTTTGAATCCTAGTAGGTTGGTAGTATGACATTTATCTTGTTCAAGCATTCGTACGCTTCTGCAAGTAAATTCATACTTATCTATGATACTCAATGTACATGACTTAGATTTACCATGTAGATAGGGGTTTGAAATCATGGGTTGTACTTACTTGTCGCCCATGCACGCTTTCTAGCTGATTTAAGTTATTTTTCGGGGCTGCGTGTCGTTTTAGGTAGTTTAAGTTTTACGCTGGCACTCTAGGGAGCTTGACATGGTAGCCTATGAGTAAAACTAAGTTGCCACGTGGTTTAGGGTACTAAAGGACAACCAAGTGGAGCTATGAACTCCCATTGGTCTGTTTTTGTCTTTTGTTAAACTCTAAATTTAGAAACAGAGCTCTAGAGTGGAGTTCGAGCAATTTGTGAGGGTACTTCGAAATCTGAGAGCACAGGGAGAGAGAGCTCGTCAAGCCAAGCACTGTCAGTGAAATTTTCAGTCGATTTGAAGCAATAAAGACGAAGATATGCCCAATTGAAGTTCGGATTATGCCAAAACTGCATCACTTTTGTTCATTTTGGGGTTTTCAGTGTCATTTGCAGCAGAATTGAAGAAATCGCTTCAAAACTTCGTGGTTGCGTTCTCTGCCAGCAGGGCTACGATTTCCCAAAAAGTTTCATATCGATTGAGTAACTGAGTAATTCAAGGCGGCCGCTGAAGCAGAGGGGGTCTGAAAAGCTCTTAATCTAGAGCAGCGACTTCAGAGGAAGAGATCTGGAGTTCTGTGTACACTCAGGAGGCCCAACTTCACAGGGATGTTCAGCATCCTGTAGACTTCAAATACTGTGAGAAACTTTGAAATTCATCGAGCCAATTCTCTGTTCTAGGTCAGAATAGTTGTCTAGGTACCAGAAATTGCCACAATTTTCTCTGTTCAGAAAGTTTCTACCCATATCTCGGTGCTCTGAACTGAACTCAAGCTGAAACTTCGTCTGTATGGTCAGTAGGGCCTCATTGACATATAGGAGAAGTTCTGAAGCCTAAACCATCTTATGTTTCTGATTCTTGACTGTTAAAGTTCGCTGGTGAACCTTATTACTGTTAGTTTGATCTGATTTTCACTTCCTGAGCATACTGGAGGATCTATTCGACCTGTGTGAAGATTTATAGTGCCCTTATGACCTGAAGCCTACGTCTGGATTGTAAACAACCAGAACCTGAAGCCCAGCACCTTCCCTAGTAGTCTTCCCACAACCTTCACGATCATATCGCAGCCAGAAGGTTCCGCCCTTCCCGAGGAAAACTCTCAACTCTACACCGTGCAGCAAGATGGAGTCTTGTCAACGGTGCCCACCGATTCAGACGCGGGAGTCAAGGAGCCTTGTCTGCAAAACTCATCAAGATGATGAAGATCATGCTGGAGGGTATGATCTCAAGGGATAAACGTATCGCTGAACTTGAGACAGACCAAATGAGTTCTTCGTCTACTAGAAAGCTTTGTAAGATGAATTTTTCGACCTCGTTTTCAGGTATAGGACGAGCTCGCAAGGTTAAGGATTTCTTAACTGAGTTGACCGTATACTTTGAGACGCAACAGGCTCAAGAGTCAGACAAGATGAGAGCGGCGGTTACGTTCCTGAAGGATCATGCGCTTCTCTGGTGGATTGCATACATGGATGAGCATGCCTTGACCGTCTCGGCGCTTGGTTGGAAAGAGTTCAAGGTGTTGCTCGCGAGACGATTCACTCCGGTGTATCAAAGGATTCGGGATGGTGTCGAGCTAGTTAGGTTGAAGCAGACAGGGACCTTAAGTGCTTATGTACGCGAGTTCAGTGCTAAACTGGACTCGTTCTCCAAGTGGACTGAGGAGACCAAAATATGTATATTTATTGGAGGACTCAAGTCTAGCTCGGAGAAGGTCCTCTTCCGAATGCCAGAGCTACCTGCGACAAGTGCCGAACTTTTGGAGCTAGCGAAGAGAATTGGGGATGATGAAGTCCAGCAACAGAAACTTTTGAACCACGCAATACGGACAAGTTCCAGAAGAAGAACAAAGGCTTCAAGCGACAGCGGGATGGGGGTGAGAAAGATCAGAAGGATTCTTCTACCCCGGCAGCAAAGCGGTAGCAAACAGGAGCAAAACCTAAAGGGCAAACACCTCAGAAGGGCAATGGTGCTAAGTTTACTTGCTACAACTATGACGAGACGGATCATATTGCTAAGGGGTGCACGAAAGCTAAGATTAGTAACTGTAGCATGAATGCATTTGTTGCGAAGGACTTGTTGGAGGGTCAGATGACTGTGACCTTGAGAACCACGAAGAAGACGTCGGGACTGATGTTTCTACAAGCCAAAGTTGCTAACCGTTATCGTATAACGTGTTTTTCTGTCTAGGAATACACGGGGTATATGGCTGTGTAGAGGTATGTGGATTGACAAGGTTGGATCTAGATCTGGATGTTTCCACTCAAATGTTTCACTATCTACTCTTCTAGCCTGAGTGACTTTGTATCCGCTCGTCTCGAGTTTAAAGCTTGCTACGATCCAAGGTTACGTATAGGTTGCATAAACTTGTGTTACAAACAGATCTTTTGTATTCTAACTAAAAATATTCAGATCTGTATTATCTAACTGAAGTTATTCATCTATATCACTGGAAGCCTGACTTCTGAATAGCTCCCCAGCGACGCTAACTGGCCATCAATCCAACTATCACAACTTCATAGTACAATCAGAAGATACTAAGATCACTCAATCAACTTGATAGAGTATCGATACAACTTGCTGTACACCCTGGTCTACCAAGTATTCCAGCAAGGTAAAACATGCATAATCCAAAACACTATTCAGATCTCAATATAGCACCAACGGCGGTAGTACCTGGCAGCTCCGAGAAACCAAACAGCGGCTTAAGACTCATGGTGACTCCGTTCTCTTTCATCACCAAGAGCTGAAATCAGCCCCACACCTTCCAATGTCGAGTTGTATGCAGGTATGGCAGTTTCAGCAACAAACTCCTCTCCAAATTGCTCGAAAATGATCAAATTGACAATAGATGATACTGAAAAACTCGAAATTGCTAATAACAGAAGTATTTTTGAACTTTGAGATCTCAGTCCTTCCAAACCACTCGACCAATGATGATCAAACTTCACAGGAAGCTTGATTGGACCCTTCACTCCTACCCTGAACAATTTTCAGGTCGAAATCTCAAACCAATTCTCAGATATGGATTGAACCGTAATCTGTGCTAACTTCAGAGCTTTACAGACCCAGGTACATTTGATCCAAGATTCTGAACAAACTACTCGACCATTTGAGGTGAAACTTCCCAAGTATCTTACTGATAAGGCATGCTTCAATCCTGGAAAGTTTCACTCAGAAATTCGAGACAGAATTTAAGCAATAGCAACCTATCCATGGCTATCACAGTTCGCTGTCCCCGCCTTATCCCGTCTGCACTTCTCAACTTCAATCGGTCGGTTCAGAATCCAATTCGATCAAGAAACTGATGAAATTGATATCAAAACGACCAGCACGTCGTCAGCTCTCCAACCCAACAGACAGCTCCTCAAAACTCCTCGCGAGTCTCTCGGAACAACCAGAAACGTAGCAGTAGGTACAAATTTCACCCCCTCCACTCAATCGATCATAACGCGCTCATACTTTCATCAAATCGATCGATTCTTCAGCCCAGATTGTAGCCCCGGTCGAGAGCTCTCCAACCATACCCTTCGTTTTGCGAATGGACCTCTGAAGCCTCCAGAAACCACAGAAACGTCGCGAGGATCAGCTAGAACACCATTGGTCCAAAAGTGGACCAATAAGAGCAAAAAGAACTTTACTTTTTGTCTTTTCTCCTCTTAACTTTTCCCTTAGAACGAATTTTTACTCTCCAAGGAGACACAAGACATCAACAACACTCTAAGACTTCACAAAATCCTTCAGATATGTCGATGGATTCTTCGCGGTCCGTAACTACACAGAAGCGCTCAACCAGAATGAAACCAGTGAGCCGCAGACTAATACAACGTCAATATTACAACTTGGAAACGTTCTACAATAAAAGGTATGACAAAAGGAAACGGTGAAGCTATCACTCGATTGTAATATTCTTGCCCGAAGTTTCTCACGATCCAAGCCCCATGATTGATCTTCGGTCTGCAATGGCACCGGACATCGACCCAAAGATTGAAAGGAGCGTTCGATGGATAGTTGAGATCCATTGTTCCTCACAACAAAATGTACACCGTCATATCCCAAGTCTCTCCGTATGTTACGATTGGAAGGATCACCGGAAGCTGTAACTCCATCACCCTCCCCATGAACTCATCACCAAAGTACGCAACTAACCACTGTCGAAAATGATCGCGGTGGATGCAATGAAGCTTGATGTGAAACGGATTCGGGAAAGGAAGATCCGGAACCGGTAACACACCTCCGTC
Source organism: Asterella californica (assembly GCA_036924285.1). Lineage (NCBI taxonomy): Eukaryota > Viridiplantae > Streptophyta > Marchantiopsida > Marchantiales > Aytoniaceae > Asterella > Asterella californica. The sequence continues at coordinate 46,032,262 of JAYKYS010000001.1, forward strand.
CATAACCACCACTCCTGCAGTTCCTCACTCCTCCATGCAGATCACCGAGAACCCTTACGAATCACCCGCTGAGAGAGAATGCCATATGAACCTTCGACCCACCATTTTATACACAAATGCGGCGACAAGGACCACTAAAGTGAACGCGCACAGATCGATGACTTGGCACGTTCCTCTACCGTGCGATCACTTAAACAGATAATCACAAATGTGGCACTCATCACACCGTTCGGCGAGTTACGCGATACGGTTCACGAAACATGGAAAAGAAACACAACATAGGTTACACAGGAATTTCACACAGGAGCCGAACCACAACACGACACCGTGATGTTACTTTTCTTGTGGACATAGGAGCGACTCACTCCTTCATAAGTCCAAAGTTGGTGAAGAAGTTAGGTTTGTCTACCTCCAAGGCAGACAAGTCTATTCAAGTGCTCTTTGCCAAGGACAAGACGTACCAAACTTCTGAAGTGGCCTTGGACGTACGATTTGCGTGTAAGAAGTGGGAGTTCACAGAGAACCTCACGGTGTGCGAGATGGATGATATCCATGCGGTTTTGAGGAACACCTTCTTGGACAAGTTTAAAGTAGAACTTAGGCAGAAACCTTTAAGGCCGAACGTTAGAGTTAAAGGACGGAAGCTGGAGTGAGGCTGATTAGAAAGGCATAGAAAATTGACGACTTTGCAGTGAATTTGATCAAGGGCAAACAGATGGACTTCAACGACGGAGTCATGTGTTTGATGCGGGTTGCAGATTTGATGGTGGGGCTGGCGGACAAGAGGAAATATCAGGAGACGCGACTAAACTTCCGGAGGTGCTTCGCGAAGTGATTAAGGAGTTTGAGGATGTCTTGACGGATGAGTTACCTGCTGAGTTACCTCCAAGGCGGGTGGTGGATCACAAGATCGAGGTCTTGCCAGGATCAGAACCACCTTCCAAAGCCCCTTATCGACTCAATCAGGTGGAACTCCTAAGTTGAAAAGACAACTCGACGAGCTATTAACGCGGGGATATATTCGAACTAGTAAGTCACCTTATGGAGTCCCAGTTCTTTTTGCAAAGAAGAAGGATGGAAAGTTACGACTCTGCATAGATTATCGTGCACTCAATAAGATGACGGTGAAGAATAATTATCCTATGCCAAGGATAGACGACCTCTTTGATAGGCTAGCGGGTGCAAAGTACTTCAGCATGATAGACTTGAAATCAGGATATTACCAGATCGGATAGCTGATCCAGCTGTTGAGAAGACCGCTTGTCGAACCAGATACGGATCGTTTGAATTCGTGGTGATGCCTTTTGGACTTTGCAACGCCCTTTCGACTTTCACTACATTGATGATACAATTTTTCGCGAAGAGATGGATGAGTTTGTCATTGTTTACATCGACAACATCTTGATCTACTCCAAAATCTTGGAGTCGCACGCGGAGCAGCTAAGGGTGGTGTTGATGAAGTTGCGGGAGCATAAGCTGTTTGCCAACGTTGACAAGAGTGAGTTGGGATTGGAACGCATTAACTTCTTGAGACATGTCATTAGTGCAGAAGGAGTCGGCTCGGATATGCAGAAGGTGGACGCGATTGTGACTTGAGAGCCTCCGACTACAATGAAGGAGATGTGGCGATTCTTAGGATTGGCGCAGTTCTATCGCAAATATGTGAAGGGGTTTTCAAAAATCACGAAGCCGCTGACAGACTGGACGGGAAAGACGCACATGTAAGTTGGACCAAGGAGGTGGATGATGCGTTTCAGACGATCAAATCCATTTTGTCAAAGGCGTCAGTTTTGAAGATGCCAGAGTTTGACAAACCATTCGAGGTACACACGGACGCGAGCGATTATGCGATTGATGGAGTGTTGGTGCAGGATGGAAAACCTGTAGCATACGAAAGCAAGACGTTATCTGGGATGGAGAGTCGATGGCCGATTCACGAGAAGGAACTATTTGCGATGGTTCATTGCTTGAAGAAATGGCGGCATTACTTGAGACTTCACAAAACCCGAGTGTATACTGATAACATTTCGCTCAAGTACTTTGAGACACAAGATCGGGTGACGTCAAAGCAATTGCGATGGCGTGATACCTTGACACTCATGAATGTGGAATTAATCCACAAAGCGAGAAAGGATAACGTGGTTCTTGACGCCTTGAGTCGCAAGGAGGAATATCTTTCATCATCAACACAGATTTTGCGAGCTATGTATCCTAAGGAGTCAGACTTGGAGAGACGAATACGTGAAGGTTACATGAGCGACGACCAAACGAATGAGTACCTTGAAAAACTCAAGCGAGGAGTGAAGTTGCAGAACATGCAGCTGAGACATGGCTTACTCATGTTCAAGCAAACTCGGGTTTATGTGAGACAAGGAAAACTTAGGACTAAATTGCTCAAAGAATGTCATTATGCGCCCTTATCAAGTCATAAAGGAGAAAAGTCCACTTTAGCAGTGGTAGCTAAAAAATTTTATTGATCCCACATGAAAGACGATGTCGCTCACTTTGTGAAAGCATACGTAATCTATCAGACGAACCGCATTTCTTATGAGAAGAAACAGGGGTTGCTTCATCCTTTGCCAATTCCAGCCAGACCTTGGGAAAGCATTAGTATGGACTTTATCACCTCTTTGCCTGACTCAAACGGATACAATGCAATCTTTGTGATAGTTGATCGGTTTAGCAAACTAGCGAAGTTTGCACCGACCATGGATACTGCAACAGCATTCACGACTTCGTGGTTGTCCTTAGATACTTGATGGCGTTCACACGGATTGTCTCAGAGTATTATTTCAGACCGAGACTCTAAGTTCACAAGTGTCTTTTGGAAACACTTGTTCCAAAAGTTGGGAACTAAGTTAAAATTCAGTACCACTTTTCATCTTGAAACGGATAGACAAACGGAACGAGTTAACTCGGTTCTAAATCAATACTTGAGGAATTATGTCAGCGCGGACCAAAGTGATTGGGCGGAGTGGCTCAGTCTTGCGGAGTATTGCTATAATTTCACGAAGCATTCAGCAACCGATGAATCTCTTTTCTTGCTGACTTACGGTCGTGAGCCACAAGGGTCTCTTGACTTGACTCTTGCAGGGAGTTCTACATCGGCATGACCAAGAACACGGCAAATATCAGCTCAAGAGTTGATGACAGAAATGCAGCGGCGCGAGGAACAAGTAAAGAAGAACCTCGAGAACGCACAACAACGATACACGAAGCAGGTAAACAAGCATCGGCGGCAAATGAAGTTCCAAGTGGACGAAGAGGTATGGTTAAGTGCGAAGAACTTCATCCTTCCGAAGGAGATATCGACGAAGTTTGCAAGACCTTTTGTCATTGTCAAGACGAAGATGTCTAAACGTTAGATCTCTCTCGCGAGTGGCAGTTGCATGTGACTTTCCATGTTTCTGTATTAAAGAAATACTTCAAGGATGATTTGCGGTCGGAGCGCAAACAAGTACTCAGGCCTCAACCTGATGTCATGCAAGGCGAAGCAGAATACGAGGTAGAGACCATCTTGCGATCGCGGCGTAAATCTAACCGGATCGAGTACTTGATCAAATGGCGTGGATACCATTTGAAGGAAGCAACTTGGGTGCCAGAGGAAGAGCTAACACATGCAAGCGAAATATTGGACCTCTTCAAACGGAGACAAGGACAACAAGGACGTTAGCAATGAGGACATCTCCTTCCAGCAAGGAGTGAAGGAACGACGAATCATACGAGTAGCAACTTTAGGTGTATTGGACCAATGGATTTTGTAGCTTTGTCTTGTATTTTGTGGAAATAAAGATTTTCTTTCTTGAAAGTTGTCTAAGTGTATTGGTAGTGCATGGCTATGACTAGTTCTGATCAGATGCCTAGGATGTTGTCAAGAGGAGGAACGAAGCACACTCAAAGGAAGCGAGCTGGTTTGGATAAGCATCTAAATCAAGACTTATGTTTGCCGTAGCGTTGGCAAAGCAAGTATGAATTCATACTTGTCTTGGGGCTTGGGGTGATCTTGCTTTGCGGTTTTCTAACTGCAAAGTAAACTTAGTTGCGCGCCTAAGTCAAATCAGGTTGCGATCAGAAAGTGGGTTTCAGGAGACCTCGTAAGTAGATGTGAATACTTATAGTTAGCAAGTTAGAGTCTTAAGTAGAAAGCAACTTAACTAGAAAGTAACTTAAGTAGACAGCAACTTAGAGTCTTAAGTAGAAAGTACTTGCATACTTATAGTAGCAAGTTAGAGTCTTAGGAACTGTCAACGAGTTTTGTTTGTAGGATTGGCCAAAATGGTAAGGCTTTTCTCGAGACTAATTGGAATTTTCTAAGTGTTCTAGCGACAACTTAAGACTCAAGGCAAGAAGAGATAGCTACCAGAATGTAATTCTGGCGCCAAAGGGTTGGCTACCCATTTTGAACTTGGCGTTAACTTAAAGGATCATTGTTGATGAAAGCATGAAACTCCAAAGTGAGGGTGAGTATCGTGACTCTCAATCTCAAGATCGGGCACAGACGCAAACAATAGAACCCTAGAGGACTTGCGCTACGTTGTGAACGCTGCGAGTAGGACTGAACGGCTTGACCGCGAAGTTGGGATCAGATGAACCCTAAGTGGTTCCTTGAACCAAGGTTAGAACATTGGGTTCGGACCTAAGGGTCCATCCCAAGACGACCCCAGACGAAAGCTGACCTAAGGGGGCGAGTTTGGGAACGGACCAAAATATTAGTCTAAGACATAGGTCTGAGACATGAGACCGAGACGCAGACGGACTGTGGTTCGGACGCTGGTCCGAACCACAGGGTTCGAAACTGGATCTGGACCACAGGTTTCCCAAAAAATGACTAAATGTTTGAGCTCCAGCGACGTTTTAAGTCATGGTGTAGTGACGCAGGATTTCTCCTTTTGCCCATTTAGTATACAAGATATCGTTCCCACAGAGGATTTGCACAAGTAACGCTGCTCTAAGTTCTAAGATCTGTTCAAACACACAAACACACGGGTTTTGCCTAGAAATCTCGTCTTCTCACAAAACCACACAAAACCACACGTCTTCCAGACACGCCACATGGTGCTCTGGAACTAAACCAACAACTACTAACTAAAATATCACACAACTATTCACAGAGGAGCTCGGGAAGACGATCTTCCTGCTTCCAGGTAGCTTCTTCCGGTCTTCTTGATACCGTCTTCCCGAAGCGATTCTCGTCTTCTGGGGGTTCAGCTCGTCTTCTCACACCTCCAGAAGGCTGCCCTGCTTCGCAGAAGTCGACTAGTAACGGTCGTTACACCTTATTCTCACACTCACATTCCAACGGGTTAGATTAATCACAGGGTGTATGCCCCCTGTAGCCTTTCCAGGCTTCTGCCTACAGAAATGGTCTTCCTGCAGCACTACAACGACATTCACCTTCACGGAAGTTCAATAGAAGTCTCGGAAATTCGCTAGAAGAAGGTAAGAAGATGGGGAAGATGGGAGAAGATGGGGAAGATAAGAAAATCCGAACAAGAGAAAACAAGATGAAAAGAGTAAATTAAGATTCCGACAGGCTTCTAGTCCGGATCCTGACTAACAAGCCATCCCTGCTTGTAATAGTTTGGGGAGGAAGACAACAAACATGAGTATTGTTGCACCGTCTTCTACTCGAGGATGTCGTCTTCTGCTGTGGGAAGAAGGCTTCTTTCTTCTTCACTTCGCTGCTCTGACTGCTCTGTCTTCTGGGATCCCTTACCCAGGAGACCGTTCGTACGTAGATCCCAAGTGCTCTACTGAACGAGTCAAGCTACACTTCCACAACTGCTGACAGTCACCGCCACTCAAGAAGAACACTTCTCATGCACAATTGGGAGCGAATTCAAGGAACCCACCATCCAGAAGACATGGACAAAGCTTCTGCACTCAAATCCACAATCTATTCCCCGAGAAGAAGTCACAATGGCATTGGGAAGCTCACTCCCTCTATTTCCTGCGCCTACTCCTCGACACACCAGTCTAGCTAACAGGACTGCACGAGGATGCCGTTCCCTGTTTCTAGACTGTCCACTACTTCTATCTACATCTTCGAACCACTGCTGGTACGAGTATGCAGACCCCTCCTATGTATTCCAAGACTATTCGTATGTTTCCAACAACGGGTGTAGTGCGAAGAACTATCTATCAGGCGTCTTCTCTCTAATGTGTCTAGTCTGCCTGCACCATAGAATTGATGTGTATGTGCAGTCACTACAGAATTTTACAGAACTGGTAGCACAGGCAGAACTCTATCTCCTACTCTGCGATCCTACTTATCTTGCTACCATAAGAACCAGGGGAGACGACCACCAGGGAGAGAGAGGCGCTGACAAGAGGTTGCTACCTCACATGCAAGCGGTTCCCCTGCTCGAATTGGCCATCCACCTTGTCCTTCCTACGCTACCTATGCTACCACATGGCGTCCTAACTAATTTTACATGGAAAAACTGCCACCCTTAAGATAGCATGTTCGATCCTACTATATTTGGAATTGTTAATGAAGTTACTAACTACTCAGATTGCACGGAGGAAATCTCTACCTGATCTGCTCCTATCGGAGCTCCTACGCGGCCTCTGATAAGCTAGAAAGCCCTACAGTTACCTCGGGTGTCACTGAGGTGGCTTCCTCCTCATCGTCTCTTGCTGGCTCTGCTGTCGCTGCTGCTGCGTCTTCCTCGGCTTCGGCTTCTGCTTCGGAAGACAGAAGCGTCTTCTGGGAAGTGGAGTCGACCGGTGCTTCTTCCGTCTTCAAAGGCACGGGTGCGGGACTAGGGACCGTGGGGACCTCATTGGGATCCGGGGAAGTCGCTTCCTCCACGCGGAATACCTGGGAAGACGACTCGTCTTCCTGTCTTCCAAAAGACATCTTGTCTTCCGGGGCGTCTTCTGGAGTCTTCTCGGCTTCCAACGCTGTCACCACTAAGTGCACAGCGAGGTCGAAATCCTCCTTCTCCATTCCGGATCCAGCCGATGGTGTTGGAGCGTGGGAAGATGGGGTTGCAGGTGTCGGAAGCGAGGGAAGACCATAAAGTGTCTTCACTCCTTCTATCTGTCGATCCAAGTACCTGAACATGCTCTCCCGGCATTCCACCAACATCGCTTTGGACTCGCTGTCCCATCCTCTAGCTAAGGTAAGTAACTTCCTACCCGCGGTGTAGTTGAACTTCTTCCGAAGCGCTTCCACCGACTGTGCCAGCATCTTCTGTGCACGGGCCTCTGCTGCTTCCCTCTGCGTCTTCTCAACTGCAGCTCGCGCTTCCGCGGCTTCTCGCTGCGTCCTCCATATGGTCTGCTCTTCTGCGAGGGTGGTGATCTTCTCCCGCACTCGCAGGACTTCCTGATCACGCTGTTGTACCCGCGCCTGCAACTCCTGGTTGCTCTTCCGAAGCTGCACCAGCTCCTTGGCAGAAGCGGCTGCTTCCGTCTTGTACCTGGCTGCAAGCTTTTTCGTGGTGCGGAGACTAGCTTCCAGCGACTCCGTCTTCTTCTGATCTTCCCCCTGTCGTAACAAGGTGCGCAGGCCGAATCCAGGTTGTAAGGGCTTCTCCTGTGCCTTCGCCCTCTTCTCCATCAACTCCATAGCTGGCTGGATCTCCTTCTGGAAATAGGCACTGAACTCCTCCAGTCGTCTTCCTGCGGAAGACAAGTTCATCTTCACCACTCGCTCCGCAGTGTCGACTTCGTCTTCCAGAGGCAAGGAAGCCTCTTCCACCACAATAGCCTTCATCTTCTGCGCACGAGAAGAAGCTACTCTTCTCATCTTCCGAGGTGGAAGACTCCTCATGGCAAGAGCGGCTCTCTTCTTTGCGCTTCCCCGCATCGCAGCAGGAGCGCCCATCCATCCTTCGTCTTCTGGAGTCTTCGGAAGACTCCTAGGCGTTGTAGAAGTAGTCTTCTGCTCTGATCGGGTACTCAGCAGGTCTTCTTCCGAGTCGGACTTCGATCCTGAATGAATGAGGGAGATGGGTGTCCTCGGTACACTTCTGGGACCCATCTTCCTCAGTGACGTGACGTCTTCCGACCCACTAGACTCGTCTTCCCTCATCAGAAGCGTCTTCTGGTGAGAGCCGGGCCTCAGCTGTGGCATCAGAGTGGGAGGGGGCGTTGCTGCTGCCTCTCGGTCATCGTCTTCCGAGGTCTCCTCCTTCACCTCCTGTCGCTCCGTTGGCCCATACACTGCCAGCTGGTCTTCCCTAAGATCCCCCATGGCTACATACAAGTAGCAGAGGAAGGACGTCAGGTGTCCTCCCGCCGGGGTACCCAAGTATGCTAGCTCCGTCTGTACATAGTTGTGGATGTACGTGCCCCAGTAGATGGGCACTCTGTCATCCCACACTGATTCCAGGAACTCCACATCCTGATCTCCTAAGTACCTGGTCTTCTGCACTTTCCCCTTGGGGAAAAGATGTAGAAACAATTTCGCCAAAAGTCGCTTCTTCGGCTCGCGGTAAGATTCTATCTTCCAACCGTTCCTCCCTTGCCTGTCTTCTACGAAAAGGCAGGTGGTGCTCCCAGGCACATGCCACGAACTCACGATCCTAGGCAAGATCTTCTTCTCGTACCAATATCCTCGGTTCTCGGACTCAGGCCTGTGAAAAGCCTTGCGCCACCAGTCTTCAGTCCAGGAAGACGATCTTCCTCGAGCTACTCCTGTCTTCGCAGGTACACGGTTACGAGGTGGCAACGCTGCCCACACTTCTTCCAGAAGTCTTTGATCTGCGAGGTTCCAATCCCACAGGAAGAAGTCGAGACCCAACTCCTTGAGGAAAGGAGTGGCCTCGGCCAATTCTGCCGCTGGTAACACCAAGCCTCGCGGATGCATCGTCATGCTGGAAGATCTGTTGCACTAAGCCACAAGCACTTACTATGAGCAGAAGGCTCAGTCCTCCCCAAGTGCCCACAGTCTAGCTTCTACTTCTCAGAAGACGAAACTAGTCTTCCAGAAGACAGCTACTCCGTCTTCCGGGATTCTAACAGTACTTCCTAGATAGCTCTCGTCTTCCGAGCTATATCTAACCAATCCTATCTAAGCAAGGCCTCGCATGGATTACCAAGAAGACAACCCACCTTGCATTACATCCTACTTCCTATCAGAAGATACAAGATTCGTGAAACATAAGTGCATTACAAGTTCAGAAGATGGTTGCGGGCTCCTGCGGTGACAGTGACCTCTGGGAAGACACTCGAGACAACTTCCGATTCAATGTCTTTCTCAGAAGACTACCCGAAGTCAGACTTCCCTTCACTGGTCTCACTTGTCTTCGTCTTCCTACTCGTAATCTATCCTCACAACAGACTCAAGACATTTGCACTCTGTTCTTCTGACTTCTCACCTCTCATACGCACTCAGAAGAACCTTGCTGCTCGGTGGGAAGACATGACCCTCGACCATTCTCTCCAGATTCTGCCAGCAAGTATTCTCACGACTCTCTTCTAAGTTTGGGAAGAAGAAGGAATGGCTGCTATGGGTCAGACAGAAGAGACCCGAATGGACCCTCACGTCTTCTCTCTCATTTTGCCAGCCTTTCAGTCTTCTAGTCTCTCTAGGAAAATGTGGAGTTGAGAAGCTTGGAAGACCGGGAGGCACAGGCCTAGTTCCCGACTTCCAACTTCTCGAAATAACAAAACAACTCACCACACCACTCGGGATTCGTACCAAGCCTCTCTTAACACAAAGCAACACAAATCCACTCTTGATACGAATTGTGTTCAGTCGACTTCCGAAAACAGTCTTCCGAAGACAGTCAAGCTTAAGAAGCGTCTTCCGAAGATGTTCCCATCTTCCGAATCGTCTTCTGTTCCAGGTTTCGGGGGTAGAGAGGTAGTAGGATAGGGAAATTGATAGCTGGGATCTCCAATTTGAGGGCTAGGTGTAGGGAAGCTCGAATTAAGCTCAGGAAGAAGCAAGGAGATGTCTGACAGAAATTGGGCAGCGCTTCCGCGCCCAATGTCTCAATAGGAAAGATGGGGGGTGGGGGTAATCGATCAGGCTGCCTGCACACAATCAAGGAAGCGCGGGGGATACCAGAAAAAGACGAGAAGAAGTAGGAAGGGGAAAGAACAGGGGGAAGAACCTCTACAGTCTTCTTCGGCTCTCCGAGTTGCCTTCGACCTCCACGCGCTTCTTGGCTCTGGTCCTAGCTCCAATGCGACTCCTCACGACTGCGCCTGCTGTCAATGTCTGGCCACGTCTCGATTCCACCTTCGATTCTACTCGCTGCTCTCCAATGTCAACTTCTCGGGAGCTCACAGAAACGCCTTCGCTCTTTTGCCTTCTGTGCCCCAGCAATTCGGTCTCGCCCTTCGCCTAGCTGCCAACTGATTCTCTCCTACCTCGATGTCCTCACTCGATTCCTCTCTCAAAGCTCACTTGCGAAGCTCACTCTCTCCAATCGATCTTCTCAAGCGCGCTGTGCTGCGGGAAGTTGGAATGCGCCTAATGTGCTTCCTGCGCATCTTCCCCGCAGATTAGGGGGTTTTCGACCTTAGGTGTCTTCCCCGTCCTACCTACCTATTCGGTGCGACCCAGTAGGTACACCTACTGTTTTATCCAAAAACTCGTGGTTGGGCCTTCGCGGTCGCTGTCTTCTGGAAGACAGGTGTCTTCCGCCGTCTTCTCATCTTCCGCCGTCTTTCCGTCTTCCGAAGACAGCACCGAGAAGACGCTCTTCCGAAGACGGTCGTCTTCTGAAGAAGTCAACTTCTTATTACAAACAGCTCTTAAGATCATCTTCATGTTAAGGAAGACGTAACCTTAAGTAACAACGCTACTTCAGTTATACAAACAAGTTATTATTCTTAAAAATTTCAAAAATTCGTGCATCCTGTAATTTGTGGGCACCACATACGCCCACCCTCACATGTTTGCATCCCCGCAAACATCAGTGGTTTCTGCACTTCTGTTTACGTCCAGTACTTCTTGACGCGCCACCCATTAACACGAGTGGTCATCAATGTACCGTCCAACTCTTCCAACTGCAAGGAGCCATTGTCGAAGACCTCCAAGACGCGGTAAGGACCCATCCAGCGAAGATGAAGTTTCCCAAGGAACTTAAGGTGTCGGTTGTCATAGAGAAGAACCAAGTCCCCATCCACAACAGTTACCTTTCTCAACTTGCTATCGTAGTTTACCTTACGTTGCGCTTGCACCTCGTATGTCTTCTCCAAAGCTGCATTCCTGTCTTCTTCAAACTCTACAAAATTTAGAAGACGCAACTCCTGGCTCTCTTCTTCTCCCATGCGTTCGGATACGGCTAACCGGTATGTTGGGACCTTTAACTCAATGGGTACAATGGGTGTCATGCCGTAAGTTAGGTAGAAAGGCGTCTTCTGGGTTGTGACTTTAGGTGAAATCCTGAAAGCCCATAACACAGATGGCAATTTCGTGTCCCAGTCATACGCATGATTAATAGTTACCTTGTTCAGGATGTTACACAGAAGACCGTTCGACTTCTCCGTCAATCCATTCGCTTCGGGTTGTATGGCGTCGTCTTCCGATGCTTAATCCTGAAGTATTGGGTCAGGAGGGAGATAGTCTCATTTAAGAAATGAGTACCCCTATTTGACACCAATTCCAGCGGACATCCGTACCTAGTGATGATGTTATGCCAAAGGAACCTTGCTACTACTGCGGCATCGTTCTTTCTCGTGACCTCGCCTTCTACCATCTTGATAGCATAGTCGGTAGCTATTAAGATGTACCGTGCTCGTGTTCTTCATGCACCGGAGCGATAGGACCCACAAAGTCGATTCCTCACTTTTCGAACTGTAACGACCTATGTTACACATAGGAAGTTTGTCTATTAGTAAAGTGTTTAGTTATAACTAAGTGTTGAGAATGTTTATTGGCTGCCAAAGTACTTTAAGGATGTATCAAGTTAGTCATGACTATCTAAAAGTTAGTTATGGTTAAACTTAGCTGTACTTTTGGCAGAATTCAGATATTTGCTAAAGAGTGAGCACTACTATCTTGTCATCTTGTCTAAAAGGTAGAAAGGAGGTGGAAAGTATCCCTTATCTCCTTTTTGACTTGATATTAGTGGTTGGATTAAAGTTGTGGACTTTGTGGGCATTAAAAACAAGAAGAGATTCCACATGTTTCCTTTTTAGTGGGTCCTAGTGTAGAGGGGGGTGGAAATTCGAGATTCCTTGAGAATATTCCAGAATCCTTCTAGAAGTTGTTGACTTTGAAGGAATAAGCCCATGTGAAAAGGTAAAAAGCCCATGTGATCAATGCTTTTACCTTAAGTAATATCTTAGTAAAACTCGGTAAAAGTAGTTACGGCTGAGTTACCGGGGGTACCAAAGTAAAAACTTAGAATGTATAAATAGAGGAGTAGAGAAGAGCTCCTCATCCTTGTTTTCACATTGTCGTAATGACAACTTGAGTAATATAGAGAGTGTGGGATATTTTTAGCATGTGAGAACTTGAGAGACGTTGTTAGAATGGAGGATTTTTAGTTGATGTGTTTAAGGAGATTTTTAGTTGATAAGTTTGTGGGTGTATGAATGAGTGAACTCAGCATTTTTCCTTCAAGTTCATGGTGTGCTTCCATCAAAGCCATCAGAGGTGACCCCTGAGTGAGAGACAGGCTCGACATGTTGCAGATTCGTGGATGACGATCGTGGAGGTTGAGAGATCGGGGGGTAGTGATCGATAGGACCGCGGAGGGTTTACATTTTTGGTTCCGTTGCCGGGACCTCACTTGAAGGGATCGTTGAACGATGTTTAGAGTTCAGTTCTATATTCGACAAAAGGAGATTATGAGAGAGCACATGGAGAGAACGTTGGGAGGAGAGAGAGCTAACGCGATGTTAGCAACGTTAGAACCTTTCGTGTATCCCGTAGTGATATATGACGCGTTCGAAGTCATTCTTTACATCTTGTTCACTTAGAAAGGGTTTGAAGAGAGTTGAAAGAGTGTGCAACAAGAGTTGTAGAGGAAGGAGGAGAGAAAAGTTATTAGAGGAGATAAATTTGTGAGTTTAGAAATTCTGCTCTCTGGAAAATTTGTACAGTCGCTGTCAACTTTTCTGTGAATTTTATTTTCTTGTGATACTTTCCAGTGTTTTAGATTGGCTGATAACCTATCTAAGACAAAAGAAATCATAGGAAAAGGTGGTCTAGAGAGGGAGCAATGAATTTTCAAAGTTGAGGGGGTCTATTCGTGAGAGTTGAGGAATTCTGTTATCTGGAAAAAATTTACAGTCATTGTCAGATTTTCTGTGAATTTTATTTTCCTGAGAAACTTCCAGTGTTTTAGAGTGGCTGATAAGCTATCCAGGACAAAAGAAATCATGAGAAGATGAGGTCTGAAGAGGGAGAAAGAATTTTTCAAAGTGGAGGGGGTTGACAACCACGAGGGAAGTGAAAATATACAAATTTCAGTTCTCTGAAAATTTGTACAGTCATCACCATCTCTTCTGATTAGGGAAGTTTCTATTGAAACTTCATGATTTAGTAGCTTGGAGGTTGAGGTACTGGAGATAACAAAAATCTTGGAGAGATCTCTTACCAACTAAGAGATACACGTTTCGGCATACAAAGAGGTCTTGAAGATACTTCACGGGGAATCCTGTTCGAATGACGAGGTGGAAGAAGAGACGTTTAGGAGTTCGAACAGAGACGGAGAAGCCCAAGTTGAGTATAGATGAGTTACGAACCCGCATCTATAGCACTTGGGGTGCCCTCTTTACCCTATACGAAGAAGCTTTCGCGACCATTGGCACAGATTTGAAGAAAGCCGAGTTTAAAGCATCATTCACTGTGGAGGCCACGAATGCTCCTGGTGAAGTAGAGTTGGATTTTTACAAGAGTGAGTTCAAGATATCTGTTGTGATTAGTACAAACGATGATGAGGAGGATCATATCTTCGATAGTTAATTTTAGATTAGATTTTATTTCGTGTATAGCATGTATAATACACGATTTCCAATATAAAGCTCGGAAGAGTTAAGAAAGTGATGTAGAATTATTTTCCTCTATGATATTTTGTCCACTTAATGGTTGAGAAGGTGCAACATGAGTGGAAATTTAAAAGATTGGAAAGTTAGACTTAGAAACCTTCCTCAAGGTTTAGATGTCATAGTAAGTGTCGGAGAAAGTTCGAGAGAGATTATCGTCGAGTTTGAAAACCCTAGTACTAAACCTCAAGTAGAATCTCCGAGGAGAAGAGTAGAAACCGACCTGTGGTGTTATTTCTGTAGAGAGTTGGGATACAAAGTAGTGAATTGTCCAACTAGAATCAGAACCGAGAGAGCTAAAGGGAAGCGGGAGTTTACTGATTTAAGTCTTCGAGTGGGTCCATCGTCACCAGCGCCAATTCATCTTCTAGGCGAAGATCCTTGTCCAAGTTGTGGAGTGGGTGATCTATCCAGAGGACACAAGTGCGTAGATGTGGCCGCCCTACTTACGTCAGTAGTCGAGAAGTTGGACGAGACTCAAAGAGCGGAGACGGAGAAGTTGTCGACTTCAAAAGAGGACTCAGCTGAGTTGTGATGGAGATCGTCATTCGGATGGTGGAGAAGGCGGTGATGCGACTCAGGCTCATGATTACCTTGGGAGAAGAGATGGCACAAGAGGTGTTGTTACAACCATTTCCTTTCATTTTACCTATGGTAGATTATTCGCGAATGGAATTGGTGATGTTCGTACTCTTTTAGCGAGTAGTTATTGCACAAAAATTAGAAGGGTAGAAAGAATAGTTACAAGATGGGGAAGTTACCAGTGTTTCATGGGAAGGACAATGAAGTTGTAGAACCATTTGTACGAGACTTCAAAAGGGGTTGCATCGGAAACAACGTGAGAAGGAAGGAAGAATGGGTGTTGTTACTGCCAGAGTTTTTAGAAGATTTTGCTCTTATGTGGTATGACGACCGAGTGAAGAGCAAGACATCTGGTGCAGTTGAGGACACATGGGAGACGTTGAGTAATGCACTCATCGAAGAATTTCTTCCAAAAGAGAGTTATGAGAAGCTCATGGTGGAGCTTACTCATTTGAAGCAACGGGACGACGAGAAAGTTCGGCAATATGCCGAAAGGGTGGATAAGTTGGAGCAACGGTTTCGGACGGTCCTACGGAAGAGTGGAGACAATGTGGAGTTAACGATGGCGGGGATTGGAGCAGTGTTGACCAAGAACTTGGTGGGAGGGTTGAGGCCTTCAATTCGAACCCAAGTGAGGTACGAGAAGCCAGCAACCAAAACGGAGGCCATCAAGATTGCGACAAATATGGAAGAGAGTTTGGATGAAAGAGATATCATCCAACCTCATCATGCTGCTCTGGTGTCAACTCCGACTCCTGGTGTAGTCACAATGATCGCACCTGCACCATCACAATTGGTGATTGCTTCAACGTCAGCTCCTACTCCAACGGTGGTGCCAAGACCGTTTGTCCCAACAACGATGTCTACTGCCACCTCTGATTTTCATGCTGAGCTGAAGAGCATCACCAATACTCTTGCGGATCTCAAGATAAACGTGGTGCAGTTACGAGAATGGAGGAACAAAGGTGGAGGAGGAGGTCAAAGAGGTTACGATAACAATCCCAACCGAGGAAATCAAGGTAACTTTGGAGGCAACCAAGGTAACTTTGGAGGAATCACTTGTTGGACGTGTGGAGGTTCTCATTTCCAGCGAAATTGTCCTAACAACGGAGCAAGAGGTGCCGAAGCTGTCAGAATGAATGTGGGTGGAGGAAATCCATCACAAGGACGAGACAAGGGGGTGGCTACTATCGATGTCGTGCGAGATCCCATCTACGAGAAAGGAGAGAGTTCAAACTCTTCTCATGCACCGGTGGAGCTTTTAGCTCAAGAAAGGAAAAGAACTCGATTTTTTGATGAACCGGTTTTCGTGGAGGAATCAGCTAGTAGAAGCACTCGTTCGAGTAATGTTTCGAGTACACCAAGGGAGCCAAGAAGGAAGCTAGGGATGGCAGATTTCACCATTTCATCTTCCCAAGTGGGATATGATGTGGTTGAAGATGTGGGTGCTCAGAAAGCCAACATCACTGTTGGACAACTGATCGCACTTAATCCCAGCTTACGAAGGGAACTCAGAGGAGGACTGAGTTCTAAGAGAAGCAAGAAGAAGAAACCCAAGAGCAAGACATCAAAGTCTGTGGGAGTTGGTGTGGTGGATGTGCATGCTTCAGAGGTATGCACTAGGGCTTCAAAGATTGAAGTCCGGTTGAATGGTCACTACGTCTCTGACGTATTGATGGATGGAGGATCGGCTGTCAACGCCATATCTGAGAGGTTGATGAAGAAGTTAGGGATGGAACCAACTCGCCCGGCTAGCATTGTCGTGGGGATGGCTAACAAGCAACGGGTAAGACCTCTTGGTGTGTTAGAGAAGGTGGTCGTGTCTGTGATGGGAGTTCAAACGTTGATGTCCTTTCAAGTGTTGAAGGACTCTAGTTATGATTTGCTCCTAGGTAGGCCTTGGTTGAGAGCTGTGCGCACCACGGATAGGTGGCACAAGGGATACTTACGGATTGGGCCTAGAGATCATAGAGTGATAGTTCCTCTCTCGGGTGTTGGAGTTGTGACTTCTGACTCTGATAGACCCACTAGTGACTACTGGGAATCTGATACGGAGGATGATCAGAGTGTCTCAGAAGTAGATACTGGGGATTCTTACGACCAAGAATCCTCGTCTGAGGACGAAGGATTTGGTCGAGATGAATCATTACATCAGCTTAGTGCTATTGACTTGTTGCCTCGACCAGCAGTGGAGAAAGATCCTGACAAAAAAGAGTTGAGTGAGGCAGAGATTGTGAGAAGACTCTCTACCCTGAAGTTTGGTATCAATGTCACTCAAGAAGAGAAAAGTAGATTCCTAGATATATTTCGAAAATATATCCATGTGTTTGCTTTCAGCTACAAGGATTTGAAGGAGGTGACTCTCGAGACTCATCGAATCGAATTGGAGGAGCACGCAAGACCAGTTCGACAAAAGCAGAGAAGGATCAATCCCACAACGGCAATGATGGTCAAGGAGGAGATAGACAAGTTGAAGGAGGCGAGTTTCATCTATGAGGTGGAGAACTCAGAATGGGTTTCACCCATTGTGATTGTCAAGAAGAAGAATGGTAAGCTGCGAGTGTGCATAGACTATAAGAAGCTGAATGCAGTTACCAAGAAGGATTATTATCCTCTACCATTTATAGATGAGATTTTGGAGGAAGTTGCTGATCATGAGTGGTACAGCTTTGGTGATGGTTATAGTGGGTATAACCAGATCAAGATAGCACAGGAGTACCAACAGTTGACTACTTTCACTACTCCTTGGGGAACATTTGCATTTCGGGTGATGCCATTCGGATTGTGTAATGCTCCGGCCACGTTTCAAAGGTTCATGAACAAGGTGTTTGAACCATTCATAGGGAAGTTTGTTCGGGATTTCATTGACGATTTCTGTGTGTACGGACGAAAGGAGGACCACTTTGATCATGTGATCAAAGTTTTGCAGCGGTTGGAGCAAGCCAACGCTTCTCTAAATCCAGAGAAGTGCATCTTTGGCTGCGAAGAAGGTCTGCTGTTAGGGCACATCATTTCCAAGAATGGAATTGCGGTAGATCCTGAGAAGGTGAAGAAGACTGTGGATCTTCCATTTCCGATCAACTTAACAAAGTTGAGGCAGTTTCTTGGCATGGTTGGATATTATCGTAGGTTTGTCTTTTCCTTCTCAAACAAAGCAATAGCTTTGACTATGTACATGAAGAAGGGAGTTGATTTCGACTTAATAGTGCATGATCAGAAGGCAAAGGAAGCATTTGAGGAGCTGAAAAAGGCATTAGTGACAGCTCCTATACTTGCTAAACCTGAGTGGAGTAAAGCATTTATTCTGTATACGGATGTCTCCAATGTAGCAATCGGATGTACATTAAGTCAGCTAGATGGAGATGGGCATGATCATCCTATAGCTTATGCTAGTAGGCAGATGGTTCCAGCGGAGAAGAATTACTCCGTGACTGAACGAGAAGGATTAGCGGTGATCTTTGGATTGAAGAAATTTCGACACTACTTGCTAGGAGGAAAATTTTCCATAGTCACAGATCACAAGACTTTAAAGTATATCTTTAATAAGCCTAATGCCGAAGGTCGTATTGCTCGTTGGAAGATCCTTCTAACAGAATACGATTATGTGATCAAAGATAGACCAGGAAAAAAGCATGCGAATGCTGATCTTTTGTCGAGGGCTTATGATGATGAGGAAGAAGAACCGTTTGATGATTCATTTCCAGACGAGCATCTGATGACCATCACAAGCATCGAGGAGATACCGGACGAGTACAAGGAAATCTGGAGTTTCCTTGTAGATGGCTCTTTTCCAGAAGGTATGCATACCCGAGAACGTAACACGTTGATCAAGAGATGCAAACCTTACACCATGGTGGAGGGAATTCTATTTCATCAAGGAGCAGATGGCTTACTAAGGAGAGCAGTTGGTCAGAAGGAGGCATTCAAGCTGATGCACGAGTTTCACGATGGTACTGTTTGCGGAGGTCACTTTGCTGGTAAGATAACAGCTTTCAAGATTTTGGATGCGGGTTATGATTGGAGAGGGATTTTCAAGGAGTGTTTAGACTATTACAAAACTTGCGACGTATGTCAAGCATTTGCTCTGAAGTCTACTAGAACACCTCCGTTAAGATCAATTTCAATATTAGGACCGTTTGAGAAGTGGGGTATTGACTTTGTAGGTCCTCTTAATAAGACACCTCGAGGCAATAGATACATTGTAGTCGCCACTGACTATTGTACCAAGTGGGTAGAGGCTAGACCTTTGAGAGAGACCAATGAAACAGAAGTCGGTAGATTCCTATGGGAGAGGATCATCACGAGATTTGGATGTCCGTTAGAGTTGGTCTCAGATAGAGGAGGAGAGTTTGTAGGGAGCATGACTACTGCTATGCTACAACACTTTTCTATCAAGCCACGAGTAACGACCTCATACAAACCAAATGCTAATGGTCTTGCGGAGAAGACCAATCTTACACTTTGTATGATGCTCGCCAAAGATGCTGGTGTTGAGACTGCGAAACATACTTGGGATAAGAGGCTACATGCCATCTTATGGGAGTATCGAATGACAACAAAGACTTCTACTGGGTACTCCCCATTTCGACTGGTTTATGGAGTGGAGTCCAAGTTGCCGATCCAATTCGAATTGGATACTTTTCAAACTATTCAACGAAAGTTGAAAAGGTCGAGAGGAGAAGACGTGGTCAGATCAAGAAGGGAGCAACTCATGGAGTTGGAAGAGACCCGAGCGGTAGCAATGATCCGGATGGAACGAGCTCAAGCGTATCAAAAGAAGAGTTACGACAAACGGTTGGGCAAGAGGGAGGTAAAACCTTTTCAAGTCGGAGATTGGGTTATGTTGTATGATGCTATCAGATTCAAGAGGGCTAGGAAGAAGTTTTTTCCGAGATATTTTGGTCCTTTTGTTGTAGATAAGGTGTGGAGCAACTTCACATATGACCTTCACGAGCTGCGAGGAAGGAGATTTGATCGAGTAAATCATGACAAGTTGAAGTTGTTTCATCGACGAAAGCTCTCTCTTCACTCCGAGGACGGAGCGAAAATTTAGTCCGGGGGTAAAATGTAACGACCTATGTTACACATAGGAAGTTTGTCTATTAGTAAGGTGTTTAGTTATAACTAAGTGTTGAGAATGTTTATTGGCTGCCAAAGTATTTTAAGGATGTATCAAGTTAGTCATGACTATCTAAAAGTTAGTTATGGTTAAACTTAGCTGTACTTTTAGCAGAATTCAGATATTTGCTAAAGAGTGAGCACTACTATCTTGTCATCTTGTCTAAAAGGTAGAAAGGAGGTGGAAAGTATCCTTTATCTCCTTTTTGACTTGATATTAGTGGTTGGATTAAAGTTGTGGACTTTGTGGGCATTAAAAACAAGAAGAGATTCCACATGTTTCCTTTTTAGTGGGTCCTAGTGTAGAGGGGGGGTGGAAATTTGAGATTCCTTGAGAATATTCCAGAATCCTTCTAGAAGTTGTTGACTTTGAAGGAATAAGCCCATGTGAAAAGGTAAAAAGCCCATGTGATCAATGCTTTTACCTTAAGTAATATCTTAGTAAAACCCGGTAAAAGTAGTTACGGCTGAGTTACCGGGGGTAGCAAAGTAAAAACCTAGAATGTATAAATAGAGGAGTAGAGAAGAGCTCCTCATCCTTGTTTTCACATTGTCGTAATGACAACTTGAGTAATATGGAGAGTGTGGGATATTTTTAGCATGTGAGAACTTGAGAGACGTTGTTAGAATGGAGGATTTTTAGTTGATGTGTTTAAGGAGATTTTTAGTTGATAAGTTTGTGGGTGTATGAATGAGTGAACTCAACATTTTCCCTTCAAGTTCATTGTAACAACCCAGAGAAACACAAAGTATCGGAAATAGTAAATTAAGGATCGTTCCCACGAAGATACAGTTAACAATTACACAAAACACAGTACTACAACGTCACAATGATAATTCAAATGGTTTTCTGTTATTCTCACGGAATAGAATAATATCCGGATGAGAGTTAAGTCTGATAAGAAACCAAACCCAAGCACAAACCTGATAAATCGAATACAAACAACAATGAAATAGTTCTTTGATTAGGGACCTTTCCAACAACATATAAAAGATTCGAGAAGATAGACGTATGAGAAAATGAGGTAGCAAAATACTGCTGAAATGTTACTAGAGTTCTTCTGAAAAGACAGAAGAATTCTGATTTCACATCAAGGTTCAAAGAATAAGCCCCTACTCTTCCTAAGAAATGTTCTTCCAACTAAATCCTCACTCTCAAGAATCCCACTTATTTGAAGAAGGCAGACTTAAGACGAAGCCACCATCATCCGAACTCTTCTTACAATTTAACTTATGCTCTTCCACTTCACAGTAACTAATATGTTCTCAGATCTTCGTTCAAACACCTTCGAAGTAAACAGTATCAACTTCGGCCAAAGTCACCTTCGGTCAAATTCTCCACTGAAGTCACTTCGTCCAAATGTAAATGATAAAGGCCTTCGTCAATCAGAATTACACCTGCGACAGCAAACTACGTCCTTCGTAGGTAAATCGCCTTCGCCCACTTTATTCACACTCACACTCCACAATCTTGCGCAATCGAAAATTAAGAAACAAACACTGAAAACATGGAAAAGGTAAAATGACTGAAACTCGCATCGCTTATATACTCCTTCGCCCTAAGATGGCGGATCTCATTTCCTACAAAAGATGGTCACATCTAAACCACATGATCACGACTCCCCAGTTGGCGGAACCGCAGTATCTACTCTACCGAACTGTAACTTCTGTCCTAAACTGCATAATGTAAACTTAACTGTCTCTCTAAGCTCCTTCAGATCTCTAATGATTCTCTCCGCTAGTCTAACTATTCTGCTCTTCGCCGAAGGATCTGGTGCTATCGTCAACTCTGCCCGAAGCCGCTGGAGTAACTCTAACTTTGTCGCGTCAAGTTCGGTGGCGAAGTATGTAGTCGTAACCTCCTCCACCTTCGTCCGAAGTTCTTCGGCCTTCGCTTCAGCTATCTCCTTCGCTTTCTCTGCCTTCGAAAGCTCCTCATCCTTTGCGACCAACTGCTCGTCCTTCGTCGCAAGCTGTTCCAACATGGCATCTCTCTCAGACTTCAGATCGTGAAAGCGTGAAGTCATAAGGTTCAACTTCGTCTCTACCTCTTGAATCTCATCCAAGTATCGCGTCTGTTCGTGTGACTGCTGTATGAGTAACGCCTCCCGTTGTGACATATATTTCTTGACATCGGCCGAAGTTTCTTCCAACTTCGCCATGAGAGCATCCTTCTCCTTCAACCATCCATACCGCCCGAAGTGCACAGCGTCGAGAAGGTCACTCAATGAAATTGGTTCCTTCGTCTCCTTCTCATAGATATGTCGTTGAAGATCCATCTGTGCAATGAGTGGCAATGCTGTACCACTTAGGAACTCAAGAGTCTGCTCGAACATCTTCAATTCCTTCCCGACATTGGCGTCACTCGGTCCTGCCGAAGTTGTCGCTTCTCCTGGTTTAGGCGAAGTCCGAAGTTCTGGAACTTTCCTCTCTGTTGTCGGCTCCTTCGAGAGTACCCTGCGCACACTTGATTCTGCTTGGTCTCCTCCCGGTCTCACTATTCCCAATATCTCGACTGAAGATGACTTCGCCGGAGATTTAGCGCCATCGACATCTTCGTCCGAAGTCGTTATCGTCGTTCTTCTTGCTTTCTTCTTCTTCCTCGAAGTCGCACCCCCTGGTGTAAGTTCATCGAGCTTTCTCTTCGTCCGAGTACTAGGTCCCGCCGAAGTTGTCACTGGTGTCGTTACTTCTTCTTCTCTCTGGGGAGTAGCTTCCATTACCCGCTCATCTTCCGAGATCGTTCTTCGGTCGAACTTCTCCTCTTCTTCTGGTGATAGCAACTTCATTCCCTTGTAGAAGAATACTGCGAAGGCTGCGAAGTACGTCGACCCGCCTTCGTCGAAAGTGTTGAAGAGCTTCTGTACATGGTCGTGGAAGATCTTCGCCCAATACGCTTTCCTACCCCCGAAGATCTGTTCGATGAAGTTAATCTGCCAATTGGCCAGATAAGAAGTACGTTGCGGTTTGAAGATGGTGTTGAGGGCGATCGCCACATCCCGCTTGAAAGGATCGATGTAAGTGTGTACTTTGAATCCGTTCGATCCCACCGGTGACGTCGAGAAGAGTTCACCATACTTCGCCACTTCGTCCGAAGTCGACTTGCAAGTACTGTCATACATTAAGTCACCTGGCACTCCTGCGTCATCGATTCCTAGGGCGAAGTTCCAATGTTTCAGGGTCCAGTTATTCGGCCTCGCCCGAAGATCTTCAGAGGAATGTCCTCTGCAGATGAGTATCTCCTGTAACAGATCCGAAGAGATCACACCCCAGTTCTCCAGTAAGAACGTCAACCCCATCTCCTCGAGTCGTTCTCGATACGGACTGAAGTCCGGCCACTTCGTCGCTATAGTCTTCAACTTCGGTCGCTTTGCTGTCTGCATTCCTCGCATCCTCACTGAAGGTCCGAAGTACCTTCGATCTTCTATGCTTACGACACTTCTTCGTCGAAGTTGATACCTGATCGTGGAAACGTCGACTTCGGAGGTCGCCGTTTTAACCACCACAGCCTGCACCGATAAAACCTAACCCTTCGCCGAAGTTTGTCTTCGTCCTCTTTCTCCCAATTGATGAAAGCGGAGCACTTCAGTAAACCCGCGATTGGAAACAGTAAAGTGAAAATGCTTTTTTGATTCTTACTTATAGCTTTTCCTCTTCGTCTCCTCACGTGCGAAGTCTTTCTCGATTCTCGCGCGCGACGTTGCGCCAACTCCTGTCTCATTTTAGTCTTTCTTTCCAAGGCCATAACTTCGTCGTCCGATATCCATTCTTAGCAAATGAGGTATCCCTGGAAAGCTCTTCGTCCGTAGAGTACAACCAAGTTATCTCCCCAATGATATATCTGACATAGCTTCTGTATTTCTACTCAGCATCATCCTTCGGCATAGAAATCCCATTCTTCACTGAATCTATCTTATCTATCATCTATACTAAACATTCTATTGGTTTACTTATCAAAATTAAAAAAATTCTTAACAAAGTGAAAATCCAAGGCTTCACATTCATGGTGTGCTTCCATCAAAGCCATCAGAGGTGACCCCTGGACGATCGTGGAGGTTGAGAGATCGGGGGGTAGTGATCGATAGGACCGCGGAGGGTTTACAGAACGGGGCAAGCGGAAGAATGGGAGTAAGAGGCCACCTTGTTGTAGCGGTCGGTCTTCCACCCTCTAGCATGCGTCGCACTTCCTGATCTCCTGAAAAGTGTCTCGATACATGGTTGGCCACCAGTATCCGACGTCTAGCATCTTCTTCACTGTGGTCTTCAACTCGTAGTGACCCCCAGCATCTTCGTAGTGAAGACCTGTGATCACTGATTTTATCTCTGACGGCTCGAGGCATCTTCTTAGCTTCTCGTCATGTCTCTTTCGAAACAGGATACCCTGGAAGATAGCATAAGGACCTGCCTTGTGTAAGAAGACGGCCTTCTGCTCCGTATCCATTCCCTCGGGATACTGTTGGTCTTCCAAGAACTTCTTCAAGTCCTTGAAGATCGACTCTTCTGTGGAAGTCGCGAAGACTGGATCAGAAGATCTAGTCTCGTCTTCTGGGAAGCAGGCGGTACGCCCCCCTCAGATGAAAGTGTCTCTGCGAAAACTGAAAACAACTTCTCGTCAGGAAACTCGTCTTCCACTTCATCTTCTCGTCGTTCTGTCTCTAGTCTGGATAGGTAGTCAGCATTAACATGCTGTCTTCCGGGCCTGTACTCAACTGTGTAAGTAAATTCTTGGAGTAGGAGAATCCACCTAGCTATCCTCCCAGACAAATCTGCTTTCTTTACAAGATGTTTCAAAGAGAAGTGATCTACATAGAAGACAAACGGGTTTGCTAGAAGATAGTGTCTAAACTTCCTACAGGAGTAAATCATGCCAAGACACTCCCTTTCAGTTGTCGAGTACTTCTTCTCTGCATCACTGAGTTGTCTTCCCGCATAGTAGATGGGATAATCCTTCTTCTTCTCATCTTTCTGACTCAACACCACCCCTATGGCGAAAGCAGAAACATCCACATAAATGTGGAAGACTCTTTCCCAATCAGGTGGCCGTAGGACAGGGGATTCCGACAGAAGCCTCTTCATTTCTTCGAATGCTTCCTGCTGCTCAGAAGACCAAACGTATGGTTCGTCCTTCTTCAGCAACTTAGTGAGTCTTCCTGCTACCTCTGCGTACCTGTCAATAAACCTCCGATAGTATCCTACGTTGCCAAGGAAGCTTCTCAACTGAGTCAGGTCAGCAGGTGGGTGGAGTTTCATGATAACTTCCACCTTAGCACAGTCGACTTCTATACCTCTTCCGGAAATCCTATGTCCTAGCAAGATCCCTTCTGACATACCAAAGAAGCACTTCTCAGGGTGAAGAGCCAAACGATGTTCTCTACACTTCAGAAAACACTTCCTTAGAAATATCAAGTGATCTTCTTTCGATCCAAACACGCAAAAATCATCCAAGAAGATCTCCATGAACGTGCGAAGATACTCCTTGAAGATTGTAATCATCAATCTCTGGAATGTGCCGAGTGCGTTGCATAAACCAAACGGCATTTGATTGTACGCGTACGTGCCCCAATCAGTAGTGAAAGTGGTTTTCGACTTATCTTCTTCTCTGATTGAAACTTGGTTGTACCCGGAATACCCATCCAGGAAGCTGTAGAACTCATGCCCTGCTACCTGATCTAACACAGAGTCGGTGAATGATAAAGGGTGATGATCCTTCTTCGTGACCAAGTTCAGCTTCCGAAAGTCCTGACACACTCGGATCTTCCCTGTCTGCTTCTTCGGCACGATGACAATAGGAGCTACCCACTCACTGCTAAGTACTGAGAAGATGACTCCTGCCTTCAGGTATTGGTCAATTTGGTCCTTCATCAGAAGCGAGTACTTGGGGTTGAGCCGATACTGCCTCTGCCGTGCAGGAACAACGCCCTCCAGCAAGTCGATGCGATGTTCTCCCAACTCTCGAGGTATGTCTTTCATGTCTTCTATGGTCCATGCGAAGACATCCTGGAACTCCGTCAGAAGTTCTCGAAAGTCTTCCAACTGCTGGCCCTCGATCACCTTGGAAAGCTTCAGCTTCTTCCCAGGAGCAACCTCCATCTCTTGGAGATCATCCGGGTTTACCATTCCTTCAGTGTGACTGTACTCACTGGCACCAAAGTATTCCGGTTTGGGAGCTTCTTCTGATTCAGATTCGTCTTCTGGAAGACCAACTGTCGAATCTTCCGAAGGGAAGACGGTGCTTTCATCTTCTGGAAGACCAACTGTCGGATCTTCCGAAGGAAAGACGGTATTCTCGTCTTCTGGAAGCTCTTCTTCCGCAATCTCGTAGCACTCAATGTATCCACAGACCACATCTTCTACTTTCTCTGCTACTTCTGTAGTACACAAGTTATTCACCACAAACTCATTATACCGTTCATCACTGTCAGAAGACGCAGCCGAGTCTTCTGAAGTGTACCCCTCTGTTGTAGAAGGAGTTTCACCTTGTTGTCCAATCTTGATCCAAGGAAGTGAGACCTTAGCCTTCTCACCGGGCTTGGGTGTAGGATTGGGAAATCTCAAACGATATCATCTCCAGTCGGTATTTACATTTGCAGCATACAGCCATGGTCTTCCTATCAACACCTGATATCCAACCTTAGCTACAGGTCGCAAAATGATGTAAGTGAGGTAAAAAGATACTCCACCAATTACCGTCAAGACATCTTTCAGTTGCCCCAAAGGTCGTCTTCTGGTCTGATCCGCCATTCTGAGAATTCTCGGAGTAGGCTGGAATTCAGTGAAGCCTAGGGCATGCGCCGTTTCTTCCGTCATGATGTTAACTCCGGAGCCGGAATCAATGGAGACCTTCTTCAGAAGACAGCCATGGATCTCCATATCAAGTTCTGGGGCTCCCAAGTCCTCATGCTCTGTCCTTAGGATCGGGGTGCTCTTGGGAAGTTTAGCTGTCCTCCTCTTCCTCGATCCTCGAAGCACAGATTGTAACAACTTCCGGTAACCAGCATTGTCATCCAACAGCTGTTGGAAGGTTACATCCGCCTTCTGATTCCACAAGTCTCGCAAGAAGTCGTAAGGAGATCTTTTCAGAAGAGTGGTGTTTCCAACAGAGAAGATGTAGTGGCTGCTTCCTTGGGTAGAGGACCAGAAGAGTGTCTTCTCTCGACTGGAGGCTGTTCCCGTGAGACAGGTGTTGCCGTAGTCGGTGTAGGAAGCTGCTGTACTATCTTCCGTCTCTTCTCCAGCTCTTCTTGCATGATCGCTTCAACCTCTTGTCTAATGTCAAGAGCAAAGTACTTCGGATCTTCTCGGTCGTAAGTAGGAGAAGACGGCCGCTCAGGAGAAGATGACCTCTCCTTACGCTGCTTCTTCTTCTTGACGTCCTTCTGACGAGATTATGACTTCCCTTTGCTTCTGGTACTTACCTTGAACACAGCTTCATCCAAGACTTCCTCCGGAGGCCAACTATCTGAATTCGGGTCAGGATTCCAAACAGTACCATCCGTCAAAGTGAAAGATGACGCTGTCGGAGTGTAATCCGTCTACCTAGGAAAGCGCCGGGCTTCTGGCTGTGGTTGTTCACTCAAGAGGTTGGCTTTCAGGTCACAATAGGGCTATAAACACTCACACAGATGTGTAAGATCTAGTAATATACCCAGAAGGTGAAATTCAGGTCTAGCTGGCAGTAATAGGATTCGGCGGTGAACTTTGACACTGGCTATTTCAACCTATAACAGGAGTTTGGCTCGATTAATTTCGAAGTTTCTTACAGGATTTGCAATCTACAGGGTGCTGAACATCCCTGTGAAGTTGGGACTCCTGAATGTACACAGAACTGTAGATCTCCTCCTTTGAAGTCGCTGCTCTAGATTAAGAGCTTTTCAGACCCCCTCAGCTTCAGCGGCCGCCCTGAATTACTCAGTTGCTCAATCGATATGAAACTTTTTGTGAAATCGTAGCCCTGCTGGCGGAGAACACAACCTCGAAGTTTTGAAGCGATTTCCTCAAATCTGCTGCGAGTGACACTGAAAACCCTAAATCCAACCAAAATGATTCAATTCTAGCACAATCCGAACTTCAATTGCTCATAACTCCGTCTTTATTGACTCAAATCGATCGAAATTTTCACTGGAAGTGCTTGGCATGACGAGACCTCTCTCCTTGTGCTCTCAGATTTCGAAGATCCCTCACCAAATGCCGAACTCCACTCTAGAGCTCTGTTTCTAAATTTAGAGTTTAACAAAAGACAAAAATGGACCAATGGGGATTCATAGCTCCACTTGGTTGTCCTTTAGTACCCTAAACCACGTGGCAACTTAGTTTTACTCATAGGCTACCACGTCAAGCCCCCTAGAGTGCCAACGTAAAACTTAAATTACTTAAAACGACACGCAGCCCCGAAAAATAACTTAAATCAGCTAGAAAGCGTGCATGGGCGACACGCAAATACAACCCATGAGCTTAAGCCCTATCAACATGGTAATCAACCTACTAAGACTCAAAATAGTGTTAACACCGTATGCAAAGGTGTCAAACATATACATAAACGACTAGAAGTAATATAAGCTAACTTCTAGAACTACTAAACTCAAGCGTCGGAGTAGAAATATAACATGTAGCCGCCAAGTAGCGCGACATCCACCCCCTCTGAACCTGCACATCCTCCGGTATGTGCCATCCAGATCAAGACTCTTCAGCTTCAGCTTCAAACTCATCTTCAATCTGCATTGAGTCTTCAACTTCATCCTCTGTAAACTCTGCAACGTTCTGGTCCTCCCCTCTCCTCCTAAAGAGCTTGATTCTCTTTCCTGCGACTGGTATCTTGAGCACTGCACCATCTAACTCTCTCAAGGAGTATGTGGCATTATCATAAACTTCTAACACCACATAAGGTCCAAACCATCTCTTGGAGAACTTCCTGATAGTGCTATGCTGATTATCAAGACTACTATCATAGACTAACACCCAATCACCTTCTTTAACTGGTTTGGGTCGTAATCTATGCGTTCTATCAAATCTGCCTTTGTTTCTCTCTCTAGCAGTCTTCAACCTTTCCACAGCTTTGGCAACATCCTCATGTCTTCGTTCTAACTGCTGGATCCTTAATGCAAGAAGATCCTCCGTACTTCTACCATCTTCCCATGACAAAACATTCCAAGTAGACACAACCTCCTCAATCGGCATCACAGGTTTCTGTCCTAGTATCAATTCTGCTGGCAAGTAACATGTAACTGTACTATGAGTTGTACGGTCTGCCCATAAAGCAAACGGTAGCAGTCTAGGCCATTCACGGATCTTACCCTTGCAAGCTTTTACCAAAGCTTTGATGATTGGCGGATGACCTCTTTCGCTCTTGCCATTCCCTTCAGGATTGTAAGCAGTGGTTAACGCCAACTTGATTCCCAATCGCTTGAAGAACTCAACTGCTTCTTGTGAATCCAGCTCACCCCTATCTGCAGTGATCTTTCCCACACACCCATATCTACAAATAACATCTTCAAGTAGAAAGCGGCAGACACTAGCAGTGGTCTTTGTCCTCAGGGCACGGCCTTCGACTTGGTTAGATAGATCTTCTCTAGCCAAGACTAGATACCTCATTTGTCCAAGTCCAAATGACATAGTTACCAGATCAACTACCCATTTGTAATGAATGGCTAAAGGATAAGTAGGATGCAATCCATCACGATGACGTACGTTGGAATACATCTGGCAAGGTATACAGGATGAAACAAACTGCACTAAATCCTTATACATACCCTTCCACCAATACTTCTCCTTTATCTTGGCAAATGTAGCCCAAACTCCTCTATGACCGGCCCATAGACTTTCATGGAACTCCTTGATCAGCTTCTACTGCAATTCTAGGTCACATACCACCCGCTGTGGTACACCTCCTTGTAGCTTAGGGCGCTTCCATAGATGTCCTCCATATAAAAAGTACCCATAAGCTGTTCTACGGATCCTCTTGAAATCTGCATCAGACCAGCCTTCTTGCCTTTCCAATGAACTCAAATAGCGCCCAAGATCCAACCACTCGCCATCATACATAGTTTCCTCAAATAACTCCAATGGAGCTGCAAAACAGCTTCTATCTTCTGTAGCAAGAACACTAGAATAGAACTATGTTCCCACATCCTCCTGGTCATCTATCATTTCCTTCTCATCGTAATACCTAGCCCTTGATAACATATCTGCCACAGGATTGTCTTTTCCTGCAATATGTCTAAACTCTGGGTTCAAGGACTTGATATATGCTATCCACCTCAACATAGCAATGTCTGGAGTTGTACAGCTAGTAATCATTCCTAGGAGAGGTAAACAATCTGTCTCCACAACCACAGGTGCTCCTATCAAGTATTCCTTGTCACTCTTCATCGCAGTAACTACTCCCCATAGCTCTCTCTTGACCTGAGGGTAGTCTCTCTGCCGTGAACTTAATACCTTAGCACCAAAACGCACCACATATCTATTCCCATCCTCATCGTCTTGCCCTACAGCCCATCCAATGCCAATAGGACTAGTATCAACAGTAAGGATAACAGATCTCCCCAACTCATATGTTACCTTCCGTAGAGTTGGTGGTGAAGACAACAGATCCTTCAACTTCTTCATAGACTCGCTTTGCTCCTCTTGCCACTGAAATCTCTGCCCCTTCCTCAGCAACTTGTACAACGGATATGCTACATGTGCAAAGTGTGGAATCCATATATGATAAAACACACATGCACCTAGAAACCTTCTCACCTCAGTAACCGATCCACATGTCTCCTTCATCCTTCGAATGGCATCAACCTTGTTTGGACAAGGTTTCCGACCATAAGATCCACATAGGTGCCCCACAATCAACACCTCTTGTTCTCCAAATACAGACTTTGCTCCTGATAAAGTCAAATGAACCTCCTCCAGTCGACTCAGTATCTTATCACAATCAGCTATGTGATCTGCAACAAACTTACGGCACCCCTTCTGATCCATTACCTCATTCTTCTCCTCCTCAGCACACCCTTTGATCGGCACATCATCAAGGAATGGCATAGTTTTTTCATGAATGAAATCCCTCAAAACTTTATTCATGCCATTCATCATATGTGCTACAGAATTGATAGCACCTTGTGGCAAGGTGCACATCCTTAGTAACCCCAAAGGTGTCCTCATTGTAGTCAAGTCTCTACTCTCAGAGGATAACTGAAACTGATCATACCCTGAATATAAGTCTCTCATTGAATAGATAGCACGACCAGCAAAAGCCTCTGCAAACTCGTCTACAATAGGTCCTATACCCATATTCCTGATAGTCACCTTGTTAACTGGCTGCATATCTTGGATAAATCTCAAAGCTCCACTCTTCTTCGGAACAGTAAACCATCTGCTAGAGTAGGGAGCTATAGATGGTTCCAAGATACCCATCCTAATCCTCTCATTGAGCAAGTCTATCTGCTTTGGTAGATGAGCTCTAGGTACAGGGATAGGACATAGATTCCAAGGCACATGCGGTATAGTAAAGATTACCATAGGTGCAACTACACTTGGATCTACACATCCTACTTCATATGACTCAAACGCAAACGCCTTACCATGCCTAGACAGCATCTCCCTGAAGCTCTTCTTCTCTTGCTCTGTAAGAAATCCATCGCCTCCAATCCTCAACTCCTTTAGTGTTGTTTCTGTGAACTGGTGCCCAATTCTTCTAGGTCCTCTGAGCGTCGGTTCTCGTGCAGCTTGCTCCATCTTCTGATTGTAATCGAGTGGTAAAGACAAAGCCACTGGTTTGACTTTCTTTGCCACTGACTTGTACTTGGTCTCCACATACACCTCTTGCCGATCTATAAACTTATCAATTACATCATAAAGCTCCTTGGAGCTCACTCTCACCACTCTATCTACATCATCTATAGAACTTTCTACTATCGATTTCAACTCCCCTATAGTATCTACCAAATACTGCTCTTCAAACACTCCAGATACGTATTCATCTCTTGCTAACTCTCCATTATCCCACAAAGACTGCTGTACATACTTCACATGTTGCCTCTCAAACCTCTTCAGATTCTCAACCTTCCTATAACATACTGATCCACATGACGTCAATTCCAAGAAGCTAGTGGATAAAGCTTCCTGCTTTACTGGATCAGGCTAGAATCCTATCTCTACTGTACCGTTGAAGTCTCGCTCTTCAATGGTACTCTGCCAAAACCCCTAGACTCTCTAAACTCCTGAGTAATCTTAGGCAGTGGACGGTATCTCAAGCTATCACGATTCCTCTCATGTTCTGCAGCAACAGTCAAAAACTGAACAGCTCTTTTGCCGTCTCTACTACGTATCCTAGCATAGGCTGAACCATCATCCATAACTCGTGTCTCCATTCTAACAGCAGTAATGTAAGGCTGCCCTAGAATGATAGGATAGGTTGACATGTCTTGCACAAAGAAATTCTGAACATCACTAATGTCACCCACAGTTACCTTGATGTTGGGGCAAGCACCATAGAGTTCTCCTCGCTGGTTGTTGGCAGCACGGATAAGCCATCCATGGTCGGTGTCTATAGGCCACCTCCCACGCTTGTACAGCTCCTTAGACATCAGATTAATCTCTGAGCCATGATCAATCAATGCCACCACAGGTTCCTCTAGATCTCCCAGCTTCACTAAGGTCTCTGTGGTTGCTCTCGCCCAATGGTTGTGAGAATAATGGCTCTTCTGCGATGCTTCCACCTCATCTTCAAACCTCACGTGCTGATCTGATCTTCCCTCTGATACTTGAGAGCAGTAACCAGCAATCTCACCTTCCTCATCATTCGACAATTTGGTCCCTAGAGCGTTAAGCGTAGCTGCTTCACCCAAAATCTGACGTTTCCTCTTGATGATATCTATAATAACCTCATGGAACTCACGCTTTGCAATCCCAAGAATCTCACCCAAAGTAAACTCAACTTTCCCATTCAAGATACGGTTCTCTAACACCTGCTTCAAGTCTGTAGCAATCTCAATGTCAGACTGAAGTTTGTATGCAGGCATCTTACCCTTCTTCTTGCTTCTCTCCTTCTCCTTTGGTGTTGTAGATGGTAGATCCTCCATAGTCTCCTCCCGAGTAGGTGTTGTCTCCTGTCTTGCATCTGGTCTAGCCCTTTCACTCCTTGTAGCAGGTCGTTTGGCTGTAGAAGCCTCACCTGCATCCTCCCTCCTGCGTTTTTCTTCTAGTAGAGCTTCATGCTGACTTCTTGCAACATAAGCATGCACTGACATAGTATCCACAGGGTCATTCCATCCTGTAGTTCTCTAATTGAGTTGCCAACCCTTCGTAGCACATCCTTGTCTAGCTTTGTTCTAGCTACGGACCGCACTACATATGACCACAACCCAGTAGTCCCTTTCTCTCTCTCCATTTCCACTTTCACTCCACACGTAGCAGCATTCACAAGAGAAACAGCATGTGATGCTGATATATCATTCACAAGTCTCTTCATACCACCCTTGCCAAAGTTGGTTCCCAGCATCATCCCAGTCTCTCTCAAATGGATCTTACCATCTTTGAAGAAGATAAGATCCTTCCTCAATGCATCTGAAAACTCCCCACAATCTCTTCTTACATGGTCTAGGCTATCACACCATATACAACGATGAACAAAGCCTTCTCTCATCTGAGGTCTCTGCATAGCAGGCTGTACATTCTGCTCCTTCTCTTCTAACCTAGTGAGCTTAAGCTTAAGCTCCTTCATACCCTTAATCAACTCATCAAGCGGTGAGTCTTCCTCTCTAGCAATTACCAAAGCAGGCTTAGTAGGCAACTGCTTGACAGGAATTATCAGAGGTGCTGCTTCACTTACCACCACCTTGTCCCTTGTCTCTTGGTCAGCAAGGAAACAGCCTCTTCAACCTCCTTCCAATCAGTCTTCAATCCTCTCTCCTCACTCTTGTCTTCCAGCAACAGCTCAAGCTTCTCCTGAATAGTCTCGTCCGCTGCTTGTAGGAAAAGCTCGGTCTTCTCAACCTCTAGTGTAAGCTTCTCTGTCCTAGAAAGCTGAGCATATTGACGATCAAACTCCCTTAACAACTCATTTACAGACAAACCTTTGTTAGGCTTCACCACCCACTCTAAGAATGTTCTCTTGGTCACCCTCTCTGAGTCTTCAGTGTAGTACTCCTCCTTCAAAGCTCGCATAAAGCTCTCCCAACTCTGTCCTTGCTGCTGCTTGAGCTCCTTCACACGCCCACGAATCTCAGGGACAACAACAAGTTCAAAGTTCTCCACCATCTCCTTCTCAAGTACCTTGTTCACCTCCATCTCCCTAGCATAGTATCGCACATACTTGAAAATATCTGTACCCTTGAACTGGTCCATCTGATGCACCACAGATTGCAACGCCTTGGTTGCTAATACCTCCTTCCTCTCTGTGCTCTGCTGCTGCTACATAAACATGGAAAAAGCTTGGAACATCTTCATCGTAGCATCATCCAACTGAACAGGTTGCTGAGCAGCAGCAGCAGCTCCACTTGATGATCCTTGGTTGGCCATGATATCTGATCCTGTAACACTCTCAAGAAAACTCCCACCCTAGATGTTTCACGTCGAGTTCACCAAAAATAGAGTATGTCGGAGTGTAATCCGTCTACCTAGGAAAGCGCCGGGCTTCTGGCTGTGGTTGTTCACTCAAGAGGTTGGCTTTCAGGTCACAATAGGGCTATAAACACTCACACAGATGTGTAAGATCTAGTAATATACCCAGAAGGCGAAATTCAGGTCTAGCTGGCAGTAATAGGATTCGGCGGTGAACTTTGACACTCACGGAGAGGAAAACTATGAAGGTTTAAACCTCTAAACTTCCCCTACATGCAAATGAGGTACTACTGAACTCACAGACGAAATTTCAGCCTGAGATCAAATTTTGACACGGAGATATGAACAGAAAAGTTTTGAGCAAGAAAACTACGGCAATTTCTGGTACCTAGCTGGCTATTTCAACCTATAACAGGAGTTTGGCTCGATCAATTTCAAAGTTTCTTACAGGATTTGCAGTCTACAGGGTGCTGAACATCCCTGTGAAGTTGGGACTCCTGAATGTACACAGAACTGTAGATCCTCCTCTGAAGTCGCTGCTCTAGATTAAGAGCTTTTCAGACCCCCTCAGCTTCAGCGGCCGCCCTGAATTACTCAGTTGCTCAATCGATATGAAACTTTTTGTGAAATCGTAGCCCTGCTGGCGGAGAACACAACCTCGAAGTTTTGAAGCGATTTCCTCAAATCTGCTGCGAGTGACACTGAAAACCCTAAATCCAACCAAAATGATTCAATTCTAGCACAATCCGAACTTCACTTGCTCATAACTCCGTCTTTATTGACTCAAATCGATCGAAATTTTCACTGGAAGTGCTTGGCATGACGAGACCTCTATCCCTGTGCTCTCAGATTTCGAAGATCCCTCACCAAATGCTCGAACTCCACTCTAGAGCTCTGTTTCTAAATTTAGAGTTTAACAAAAGACAAAAATGGACTAATGGGGGTTCATAGCTCCACTTGGTTGTCCTTTAGTACCCTAAACCACGTGGCAACTTAGTTTTACTCATACGCTGTCGGAGTGTGATCCGTCTACCTAGGAAAGCGCCGAGCTTCTGGCTGTGGTTGTTTACTCAAGAGGTTGGCTTTCAGGTCACAACAGGGGCTATAAACACTCACACAGGAGTGTAGGATCCTCTGATATGCTCAAAAAGCGAAATTTAGGTCTCACTGGTAGTAATAGACTTAAGCGGTGAACTTTGACACTCAAAGAGAGGAAAACTATGAAGGTTTAGACCTCTAAACTTCCCCTACATGCAAATGAGGTACTACTGAACTCACAGACGAAGTTTCAACCTGAGATCAAATTCTGACACGGAGATATGAACAGAAAAGTTCTGAATAAGAGAATTATGGCAATTTCTGGTACCTAGACAGCTATTCAGACATAGAACAGAGAATTGGCTCGATGAATTTCAAATCTTCTCACAGTATTTGAAGTCTACAGGATGCTGAACATCCCTGTGAAGTTGGGACTCCTGAATGTTTGTAGAACTCCAGATCTCCTTCTCTAAAGTCGCTGCTCTAGATTAAGAGCTTTCCAGACCCCCTCTGCTTCAGCGGCCGCCCTGAATTACTCAGTTACTCAAATGATACAAAACTTTTTGGACAGTCGTAGCTCTCTTGACAGTGAACGCAACCACGAAGTTTTGAAGTGATTTCCTCAATTCTGCTGCAATTGGCACCGAAAACCCCAAAATCAACAAAAGTGACGCAGTTTTGGCACAATCCGAACTTCAATTGGGCATAACTCCTTGTTTATTGATCCAAATCGAGCAAAAATTTCACTGACAGTGCTTGGCACAACGAGCTCTCTCTTCCTGTGCTCTCAGATTTCGAAGATACCTCACCAATTGCTCGAACTCTCCTCTAGAGCTCTGTTTCTAAACTTAGAGTTTTACAAAAGACAAAAATGGACCAATGGGAGTTCATAGCTCCACTTGACTGTCCTTTTGTGCCTTAAACTACCTGGTAACTTATCTACACTCATAGGCTACCACGTCAAGCCCCCTAGAGTGCCAGCGTAAAACTTAAACTACCTAAAATGACACATAGTCCTGAAAAATAACTTAAATTAGCTAGAAAGCGTGCATGGGCGACAAGTAAGTACAACCCATGAGCTCAAACCACTATCAGCATGGAAACCCTAAGTTATGTACATTGAACGTCATAGACTAGTAAGAAGTCACTTGCACAAGCGCACAAATGCTTGAACAAGATAACTAACATACTATCAGCCTACTAGGACTCAAAATAGTGCTAACACCGTATGCAAAGGTGTCAAACATATACATAAAAGACTAGAAGTAATATGAGCTAACTTCTAGAACTACCAAACCTAAGCGTCGGAGTAGAAGTCAAGCATGTAGCCGCCAAATGGTGCGACAACGCTACCACGTCAAGCCCCCTAGAGTGCCAGCGTAAAACTTAAATTACTTAAAACGACACGCAGCCCCGAAAAATAACTTAAATCAGCTAGAAAGCGTGCATGGGCGACACGCAAATACAACCCATGAGCTTAAGCCCTATCAACATGGTAATCAACCTACTAAGACTCAAAATAGTGTTAACACCGTATGCAAAGGTGTCAAACATATACATAAACGACTAGAAGTAATATAAGCTAACTTCTAGAACTACTAAACTCAAGCGTCGGAGTAGAAATATAACATGTAGCCGCCAAGTAGCGCGACAACGCTTCTTCAGGTGTCTCCATCTTCCGGGCTGCAGTCGTCTTCTGCAGCTGAGGTTCCTTTCCTTCGCGTTTCTCGGGGTCTGGTTTGTCTTCCTCGATATGGAGACAATCCGTACAATCCCCAGGATCTTCTTCTTCTACCGTGATGTGCTGCACCACTGCTAACTCGAGCTTAGAAGTTGACGCTGCTTCTGCAGGAGGCGTGGTATCTGCAAATCTAACCATTTGTCGTGGTCGTAAGGTCTAAGGACAATTTCCTGTGAAATGACCGGCTTCCTTACAGTTCCCACACAAGGGCACTTGCCCAATCTGTCTTCTCGGATGAGGACAGGTGGACCACCAGTGTCCTGTCTCTCCACAATTATTGCACGCTCCAGGAAGAGGGTTGAGAGGTCGTTGTGATGAAGAAGGCTGCCAGGGCGTCCTGGTCTGTACATTGCTAGCTCTATCCCTCGGTACATAACGATTATATTGGACGGGAGGCGTAGGAGTGAAGGGTTGTATCGTCTCGATCCTATAGTAGGCTTCCCCACTGAGATCGTGTAGATATCCCTCATCGTCTTCTTCCCATCCTGCCCAGTTGACAGCTTGGTCCTGCGTACACTGATCTCTGGTGTGTCCAGAAGAGTTACAAAGGTTGCACCACTGGTTTGGCTGGGAAGCCGTAGGCTGCTTCCGCTTGTCCTTCTGGTTCAGAAGATGAACTTTCAGGTCGGCAAACTGCTTCAGAACCTCATCGATGCGAGGATCAGGTGCAGACTGTATGATCTGAGTTTGAGGCATCTTCTGCACAACTTCCTCCCTTGCTCGCGTCTTCTCCTTCTTCTTCTTCCGCGTCTTCTTCTCTTGTTCAGATTCGGATTCTGAACTTTCGACCGTAGACTCTTCAGAAGTAGAGGCTGCTTCCGAATCACTGTTATCAGTTTCAGTGGACTTGGACTTCTTCTTGGACTTCCGAGAAGACTTCTTCGACTTCTTAGACTTCTTCGAGATCTTCCCTCTGTCTTTTGTCATATTCCGAGTGATGCTCGAGGTTTCATACTGCTCGGCATGCTTCTGTACCTCTGCTAAATCATTACCTCCTCCTCTTCTGCAGTACAATTCCATATCTTGAGACAATCCTCCCAAGTACCAGTCCACAGCTTGCTGAGCACAGTAGCCGGGTCTTCCTTGGTTCTGAGGGATGTGATCCAAGAGATCTTCAAACCTCTCGGTGTAATCCCGCAGTGTCTCTTTCTTCTTTTGTTCGAGTCTCTGAAGTTCTATGAGGGTCATCCGATCATAGCCCACTCCTCTGAACCTCTTCAGAAAAACTGCTTTCAGAGTAGCCCAAGCGGCCATTACTACAACATCATCCAACATCTTACTCATCCATTTCCTTCTCTTCCCTACGATCAAACTAGGAAATACACGGAGTCTGTCAACATCAACGTCTTCCTTGTTGGATCTAGAGATGGTCTCGAACATCGTGATGAAGTCGTCCGCGTCAGCATCATCGTCGTACGGATGGTACTTCTGCCTAGTGTGGGAAGCCATGTCGACTGCCGGCTGGTGCGACTGCCAACTTCTTCCTCCCTCAGGTCCAGGTGGTGGAGATGGTCTTCTCGAAGGTCCAGGCCTGTCTGAATCACGAAAGTCGTCTTCTGAGTCAGAACTACTGTCACTGCTACCTTCCGAGACGTCTGGAACAATCTCCTCCGGTCTTCCCTCACCTTGAGAAGCTTCTTCCGTGCTTGGGAAGACGTCTTCCGAGTAACCAGTACCAAAATCTACTTTATACACGTGATCACCCGGTTGGCTTCTGTCTTCGCCAAAGATTATGCTCGAGATGGAAGGCTCTTCCAACTCTACCGATCGGATCTTCCTGAGCTCTTCTTCTTTCTTTTGGTGTCTCAGGGATATCCGCTGCTCTCTAGAAGCGGTTCGCTGGGGTGAGATTACCCACTCAGGATCTTTACCCGTGCGTCTTCTGCTTCTTCATCTGGTCGGAGACATCCACCAGAGTACTGAGAACAGATGTCTTTATTCTTCTACCACTAGATCCGGGAGACTGAATGTCTAAACAACCGATCACAGGTTCAGAACGTCTTCTTCTCCTACTTCTGGTTGCACTTACTGCAATCTTCCAAGATCGAGTCTTCCAAGGAGTTCTTGGAAGCAGGGAAGCGGCTTCTTCCAACTTTCCCTGATGTATCTTATCAGCTTCTGGTTGCGGTTCCTGTCTTCTAGCAAGATAGAGTCCCACAACACATTCAACTACAATCGAAGTTAGTTCGAAATGAACCTAACTAATGGCACACAGATCCAGGAAGCTTAGAACAGAAGTTACTAAGATGAAATCTCCGGCAGCGGCGCCAAAAATGGATGCTCACTATATGTAGTGACGCAGGATTTCTCCTTTTGTCCATTTAGTATACAAGTTATCGTTCCCACAGAGGATTTGCACAAGTAACGCTGCTCTAAGTTCTAAGATCTGTTCAAACACGCAAACACACGGGTTTTGCCTAGAAATCTCGTCTTCTCACAAAACCACACAAAACCACACGTCTTCCAGACACGCCACATGGTGCTCTAGAACTAAACCAACAACTACTAACTAAAATATCACACAACTATTCACAGAGGAGCTTGGGAAGACGATCTTCCTGCTTCCAGGTAGCTTCTTCCGGTCTTCTTGATACCGTCTTCCCGAAGCGATTCTCGTCATCTGGGGGTTCAGCTCGTCTTCTCACACCTCCAGAAGGCTGCCCTGCTTCGCAGAAGTCGACTAGTAACGGTCGTTACACCTTATTCTCACACTCACATTCCAACGGGTTAGATTAATCACAGGGTGTATGCCCCTTGTAGCCTTTCAAGGCTTCTGCCTACAGAAATGGTCTTCCTGCAGCACTACAACGACATTCACCTTCACGGAAGTTCAATAGAAGTCTCGAAAATTCGCTAGAAGAAGGTATGAAGATGGGGAAGATGGGAGAAGATGGGGAAGATAAGAAAATCCAAACAAGAGAAAACAATATGAA
This sequence comes from Asterella californica, assembly GCA_036924285.1. Classification (NCBI taxonomy): domain Eukaryota; kingdom Viridiplantae; phylum Streptophyta; class Marchantiopsida; order Marchantiales; family Aytoniaceae; genus Asterella; species Asterella californica. The sequence continues at coordinate 46,072,177 of JAYKYS010000001.1, forward strand.
AAGAGTAAATTAAGATTCCGACAGGCTTCTAGTCCGGATCCTGACTAACAAGCCATCCCTGCTTGTAATAGTTTGGGGAGGAAGACAACAAACATGAGTACTGTTGCACCGTCTTCTACTCGAGGATGTCGTCTTTTGCTGTGGGAAGAAGGCTTCTTTCTTCTTCACTTCGCTGCTCTGACTGCTCTGTCTTCTGGGATCTCCTACCCAGGAGACCGTTCGTACGTAGATCCCAAGTGCTCTACTGAACGAGTCAAGCTACACTTCCACAACTGCTGACAGTCACCACCACTCAAGAAGAACACTTCTCATGCACAATTGGGAGCGAATTCAAGGAACCCACCATCCAGAAGACATGGACAAAGCTTCTGCACTCAAATCCACAATCTATTCCCCGAGAAGAAGTCACAATGGCATTGGGAAGCTCACTCCCTCTACTTCCTGCGCCTACTCCTCGACACACCAGTCTAGCTAACAGGACTGCACGAGGATGCCGTTCCCTGTTCCTAGACTGTCCACTACTTCTATCTACATCTTCGAACCACTGCTGGTACGAGTATGCAGACCCCTCCTATGTATTCCAAGACTATTCGTATGTTTCCAACAACGGGTGTAGTGCGAAGAACTATCTATCAGACGTCTTCTCTCTAATGTGTCTAGTCTGCCTGCACCATAGAATTGATGTGTATGTGCAGTCACTACAGAATTCTACAGAACTGGTAGCACATGCAGAACTCTATCTCCTACTCTGCGATCCTACTTATCTTGCTGCCATAAGAACCAGGGGAGACGACCACCAGGGAGAGAGAGACGCTGACAAGAGGTTGCTACCTCACATGCAAGCGGTTCCCCTGCCCGAATTGGCCATCCACCTTGTCCTTCCTACGCTACCTATGCTGCCACATGGCGTCCTAACTAATTTTACATGGAAAAACTGCCACCCTTAAGATAGCATGTTCGATCCTACTATATTTGGAATTGTTAATGAAGTTACTAACTACTCAGATTGCACGGAGGAAATCTCTACCTGATCTGCTCCTATCGGAGCTCCTAACGCGGCCTCTGATAAGCTAGAAAGCCCTACAGTTACCTCGGGTGTCACTGAGGTGGCTTCCTCCTCCTCGTCTCTTGTTGGCTCTGCTGTCGCTGCTGCTGCGTCTTCCTCGGCTTCGGCTTCTGCTTCGGAAGACAGAAGCGTCTTCTGGGAAGTGGAGTCGACCGGTGCTTCTTCCGTCTTCTGAGGCACGGGTGCGGGACTAGGGACCGTGGGGACCTCATTGGGATCCGGGGAAGTCGCTTCCTCCACGCGGAATACCTAGGAAGATGACTCGTCTTCCTATCTTCCAAAAGACATCTTGTCTTCCGGGGCGTCTTCTGGAGTCTTCTCGGCTTCCAACGCTGTCACCACTAAGTGCAGAGCGAGGTCGAACTCCTCCTTCTCCATTCCGGATCCAGTCGATGGTGCTGGAGCGTGGGAAGATGCGATTGCAGGTGTCGGAAGCGAGGGAAGATCATAAAGTGTCTTCACTCCTTCTATCTGTCGATCCAAGTACCTGAACATGCTCTCCCGGCATTCCACCAACATCGCTTTGGATTCGCTGTCCCATCCTCTAGCTAAGGTAAGTAACTTCCTACCCGTGGTGTAGTTGAACTTCTTCCGAAGCGCTTCCACCGACTGTGCCAGCATCTTCTGTGCACGGGCCTCTGCTGCTTCCCTCTGCGTCTTCTCAACTGCAGCTCGCGCTTCCGCGGCTTCTCGCTGCGTCCTCCATATGGTCTGCTCTTCTGCGAGAGTGGTGATCTTCTCCCGCACTCGCAGGACTTCCTGATCACGCTGCTGTACCCGCGCCTGCAACTCCTGGTTGCTCTTCCGAAGCTGCACCAGCTCCTTGGCAGAAGCGGCTGCTTCCGTCTTGTACCTGGCTGCAAGCTTCTTCGTGGTGCGAAGACTAGCTTCCAGCGACTCCGTCTTCTTCTGATCTTCCCCCTGTCGCAGCAAGGTGCGCAGGCCGAATCCAGGTTGTAAGGGCTTCTCCTGTGCCTTCGCCCTCTTCTCCATCAACTCCATAGCTGGCTGGATCTCCTTCTGGAAATAGGCACTGAACTCCTCCAGTCGTCTTCCTGCGAAAGACAAGTTCATCTTCACCACTCGCTCCGCAGTGTCGACTTCGTCTTCCAGAGGCAAGGAAGCCTCTTCCACCACAATAGCCTTCATCTTCTACGCACGAGAAGAAGCTACTCTTCTCATCTTCCGAGGTGGAAGACTCCTCATGGCAAGAGCGGCTCTCTTCTTTGCGCTTCCCCGCATCGCAGCAGGAGCGCCAATCCATCCTTCGTCTTCTGGAGTCTTCGGAAGACTCCTAGGCGTTGCAGAAGTAGTCTTCTGCTCTGATCGGGTACTCAGCAGGTCTTCTTCCGAGTCGGACTCCGATCCTGAATGAATGAGGGAGATGGGTGTCCTCGGTACACTTCTGGGACCCATCTTCCTCAGTGGCGTGACGTCTTCCGACCCACTAGACTCGTCTTCCCTCATCAGAAGCGTCTTCTGGTGAGAGCCGGGCCTCAGCTGTGGCATCAGAGTGGGAGGGGGCGTTGATGCTGCCTCTCGGTCATCGTCTTCCGAGGTCTCCTCCTTCACCTCCTGTCGCTCCGTCGGCCCATACACTGCCAGCTGGTCTTCCCTAAGATCCCCCATGGCTACATACAAGTAGCAGAGGAAGGGCGTCAGGTGTCCTCCCGCCGGGGTACCCAAGTATGCTAACTCCGTCTGTACATAGTTGTGGATGTACGTGCCCCAGTAGATGGGCACTCTGTCATCCCACACTGATTCCAGGAAGTGCACGTCTTGATCTCCTAAGTACCTGGTCTTCTGCGCTTTCCCCTTGGGAAAAAGATGCAAAAACAATTTCGCCAGAAGTCGCTTCTTCGGCTCGCGGTAAGATTCTATCTTCCAACCGTTCCTCCCTTGCCTGTCTTCTACGAAAAGGCAGGTGGTGCTCCCAGGCACATGCCACGAACTCACGATCCTAGGCAAGATCTTCTTCTCGTACCAATATCCTCGGTTCTCGGACTCAGGCCTATGAAAAGCCTTGCGCCACCAGTCTTCAGTCCAGGAAGACGGTCTCCCTCGAGCTACTCCTGCCTTCGCAGGTACACGGTTACGAGGTGGCAACGCTGCCCACACTTCTTCCAGAAGTCCTTGATCTGCGAGGTTCCAATCCCACAGGAAGAAGTCGAGACCAAACTCCTTGAGGAAAGGAGTGGCCTCGGCCAATTCTGCCGCTGGTAACACCAAGCCTCGTGGATGCATCGTCATGCTGGAAGATCTGTTGCACTAAGCCACAAGCACTTACTATGAGCAGAAGGCTCAGTCCTCCCCAAGTGCCCACAGTCTAGCTTCTACTTCTCAGAAGACGAAACTAGTCTTCCAGAAGACAGCTACTCCGTCTTCCGGGATTCTAACAGTACTTCCTAGATAGCTCTCGTCTCTCGAGCTATATCTAACCAATCCTATCTAAGCAAGGCCTCGCATGGATTACCAAGAAGACAACCTACCTTGCATTACATCCTACTTCCTATCAGAAGATACAAGATTTGTGAAACATAAGTGCATTACAAGTTCAGAAGATGGTTGTGGGCTCCTGCGGTGACAGTGGCCTCTGGGAAGACACTCGGGACAGCTTCCGATTCAATGTCTTTCTCGGAAGACTACCCGAAGTCAGACTTCCCTTCACTGGTCTCACCTGTCTTCGTCTTCCTACTCGCAATCTATCCTCACAACAGACTCAAGACATTTGCACTCTGTTCTTCTGACTTCTCACCTCTCATACGCACTCAGAAGAACCTTGCTGCTCGGTGGGAAGACATGACCCTCGACCATTCTCTCCAGATTCTGCCAGCAAGTATTCTCACGACTCTCTTCTAAGTTTGGGAAGAAGAAGGAATGGCTGCTGTGGGTCAGACAGAAGAGACCCGAATGGACCCTCACGTCTTCTCGCTGATTTTGCCAGCCTTTCAGTCTTCTAGTCTCTCTAGGAAGATGTGGAGTTGAGAAGCTTGGAAGACCGGGAGGCACAGGCCTAGTTCCCGACTTCCAACTTCTCGAAATAACAAAACAACTCACCACACCACTCGGGATTCGTACCAAGCCTCTCTTAACACAAAGCAACACAAATCCACTCTTGATACGAATTGTGTTCAGTCGACTTCCGAAGACAGTCAAGCTTAAGAAGCGTCTTCCGAAGATGTTCCCATCTTCCGAATCGTCTTCTGTTCCAGGTTTCGGGGATAGAGAGGTAGTAGGGTAGGGAAATTGATAGCTGGGATCTCCAATTTGAGGGCTAGGTGTAGGGAAGCTCGAATTAAGCTCGGGAAGAAGCAAGGAGATGTCTAACAGAAATTGGGCAGCGCTTCTGCGCCCAATGTCTCAATAGGAAAGATGGGGGGTGGGGGTAATCGATCAGGCTGCCTGCACACAACCAAAGAAGCGCGGGGGGTACCAGAAAAAGGCGAGAAGAAGTGGGAAGAGGAAAGAACAGGGGGAAGAACCTCTACAGTCTTCTTCGGCTCCCCGAGTTGCCTTCGACCTCCGCGCGCTTCTTGGCTCTGGTCCTAGCTCCAATGCGACTCCTCAGGACTGCGCCTGCTGTCAATGTCTGGCCACGCCTCGATTCCACCTTTGATTCTACTCGCTGCTCTCCAATGTCAACTTCTCGGGAGCTCACAGAAACGCCTTCGCTCTTTTGCCTTCTGTGCCCCAGCAATTCGGTCTCGCCCTTCGCCTAGCTGCCAACTGATTCTCTCCTACCTCGATGTCCTCACTCGATTCCTCTCTCAAAGCTCACTTGCGAAGCTCACTCTCTCCAATCGATCTTCTCAAGCGCGTTGTGCTACGAGAAGTTGGAATGCGTCTAATGTGCTTCCTGCGCATCTTCCCCGCAGATTAGGAGTTTTCGACCTTAGGTGTCTTCCTCGTCCTACCTATCTATTCGGTGCGACCCAGTAGGTACACCTACTGTTTTACCCGAAAACTCGTGGTTGGGCCTTCGCGGTCGCTGTCTTCTGGAAGACAGGTGTCTTCCACCGTCTTCTCATCTTCCGCCGTCTTTCCGTCTTCCGAAGACAGCACCGAGAAGAAGCTCTTCCGAAGACGGTCGTCTTCTAAAGAAGTCAACTTCTTATTACAAACAGCTCTTAAGATCATCTTCATGTTAAGGAAGACGTAACCTTAAGTAACAACGCTTCTTCAGTTATACAAACAAGTTATTATTCTTAAAAATTTCAAAAATTTGTGCATCCTGTCATTTGTGGGCACCACACATGGACGGAGCTTTACGTAAGATCTAGAGACGAGTAAGGTATCATTGGAAAGGACTCGGCGAGAGCTTTCTAGTGATATGTAGAACTCCTCTAACTGACCTATGAGCTGAGAATTACGACCGAACCACGATCGGGTTGTGGTATAATTTTCAGGGACCAAAGAGGAGGGCGGGGCCGCCGATCTCCAGAAGTATATATGAGGGGGGCTCGATGCTTGGGTGGACCAGGACGAGTCATCCAACCTCAGGTTCGGTGGACGGACTCTGGGGGCATGAGGTGATGGCTGGGCCGGTTCAAAACACGTTCAAGTCTAGACTTGGACGTCTGGACTTAGGAACGATGTAAGGGCCGGAGCAAGACTAGAGGTGTCGAGTTGTACATGGCTCTGTACAGTGAAAATTAGTTGCAAAGAGATCTTTTCTCTGTTGTGTAAAAGAAGCTGCCCTGTAGCTCATCAAGCTGAGAAGGAGCTAAGCTGGGGTGCTGCTTGACAAGATGTCTGTAACACACAAGAAAATCAAAAAATGCTCGAAAGTAGTAATTTAAGGATCGAACTCACAGAGATGCAAGTAAAGATCATCCAAAAGTAGTAAACATGTGAAAAAGGTGATTCTTTATAGTTGTCTTTTATTCTCACGGGCAGAAATCAGTCCCGGTAGAGATCAAACTCAGGTCTATCCAACAAGATAGAGTTGATAATCCTGACAAATAAACATAACGGATACAGAACAGGTCAGGGACCTCAAGAAACAGATGAACAACAGAGAAACAGAGCCACGGACGGAAATGTCACACGAGGAAGTACTGCTGAAGTGCTACTAGGTAGCCTCTAACACCATAAACGCTAAGTATCTTCACACTAAGTTACTTTCACTACTACTGCTCTCGGAAATCTCTAGTGAAGAAGACTCTTCTTCCGCCGAAGTACCAGACTGAACTTCTTCCTAAGTGTTCCACCAAAGAACAACTTCTTCCGAAGTCAACTTCGCCCAAAAACGTCTTCGCAGGAAACTAACTCCGCAGATGCTGGTCTATTCTCAGTCCTCGCCGTAAACGTTCTACTCTGATTTCAAATGTCGACAGCAAATCCTTCGGCACCCAGACTAATTCCTACCACAGCAAACTACGATACTTCGTAGGTAAATCCCCGAAGAAGACAAAACACTCAATAGCTCCGCAAACTCAGGAAATAGAAAACTCAAAAATGATAAAACACATAGAGGTCCTGAATACGAACAACACAACGCTTATATACAGATTTTCCCGAAGATGACGGATCTTCTTCCTAAGAAGTCGGGAGCACTTCTGGTCCGTCGGATGAAGGTCCTGTGTCCGAAACGACACCAGGAACAACACCGCTTCCTAACGCTAGCTCTCTACCTATCTCGCAAACTGAGAACTCTACGGTTGCTCTAACCTCCCTAAGCTCCCTAATTACTCGCTGGCCTAGCCTAGCTACCCGGTTCCTAGCTGAAGTACCCTCCGCATCTGCAGCTAAGAACTCCTCTCTAACCTGGCAAAGAAATCCCAACTCTCGGCATCCATCTCAACGGCGAAGTAGTTCTTTAGTACCGGCTCGATCCTACTCCGAAGTTGAGCGCTTAGCTCCTCGGCCGAAGTCAGTCGACGCCTCGAGTCTTCGACTTCCTTAGTCATCTCCGCGACTACATCCTGAGCTCGATCCCTCTGAGTGCGCATCTCGTCCAGTTGCTTCTTCATTAGAGAAAGTACTTTCTCATGATCCTTCTCCTGATCCAACTTCTGCCTAAGAAGAACCTCTTTCTTCGATGTCGCGCTCTTCAACTCCTCGACCTTCGCTTGGGTCTCCTTCTGTGCCATGAGGAGAACCATGCGTAAGTTCTCTTTCTCCTCCTTCCAGTTACCTCGGCCGAAGTGCATCATCTGTACCAACTCCGCTAGGTTCAGCTTCCGACCGACCACTTCCTCGTATGTCCCGCGGTTTTCTTCTAAGCTGTACAGCAGTGGTGCGACTACATCCTGGATGTACTTCACCGAAGAAGTAAGCTGCTCTATCTCTCCTATCGTCGATAGAGAAAGAGTAGTCTTCGGTGTAGTGTCCATGCTCTTCTCTGTCCGAGGAGTGTCTCCTTCATCAGCTTCCTCAGTCGCTTCTTCGTCAGCTGGTTCATCGTCGGCACGGACTGTCCTCGTCATCTTCATCTTCTTTCTAGACTTCTGCACAGACCTCAGCGTCTCTTCCAACGATTTCTTCCTTCCACTTCTGCGGACCGGAGGAGATACTTCGGCCACATCTTCGTCTTCGGCCGGAGTCACCTCTTCGGTCACCTTCTCTAGAGCTGGTGTTGAAGTCGATGCCTCCTGTCTCTTCACTGTCTCCACTACTTCTTCGGTTGCTGCTTCTCCGGCCTCGACTTCGTCGAAGAACTTCTCGAGTTGTGCGTCTCGTGCTGGAGTCTGTACCACCTGAAATTCATCTTCTTCGGCAGCTACAGTAAAGCCTAACTTCTTCTGTGCTTCGGCCGACAGCAGTCCCATCCCCATGTAGAACACCGAGACAAACGGTCCTATGTACACCAAGTCGTACTCGTTCCAAAGCTTCAGCACATGACGATGAAAGATCCTCGCCCAATGTGCTCTTCTTCTGGCGAAGAGCTGCTCGATAAAATTGATTTGCCAATTCGACATGTATGTCGTTCTTCTTGGCCTGAAGATCGTCATAATCGCATCGGCTACTTCTCTCTTCTTCGGGTCGCAGTAATCGCTCGTTCGGTAGCCGTTCCTCCCTAGAGATAATTCCCTGAAAAGATTTGGGAAGTTCTTCACTGCTTCGGGCGAAGCAGCGGCAGATGTGGTATCAAAAAGAAGGTCACCTTCCCGAACTGCATCGTCAGTTTCCAAGACACCGGACCAGTGAGCTTCGGTCCAGTTACAAGGTCGCCCATAGTGATCATCGACCGGATGCTGCTTGCAGACCTTCAACTCGTGCACCAATTTGGAGGAGACCATCCCCCACCAAGGAAGTAAGAGGAATGCTAATCCCATCTCCTCGAGCTCCTTGTCATAGCGGCGAAGAGCCGCTCGATTAACTTCAAAGGATCGGAGCCTCGGCGCCTTAGCCGTTGTCGTGTGACATGCTTTCTTATCTGGGAATACACCGGGTATCTAGCTGTAGAGAGTACGTGTCGCACTCCGTGACTCAGAACCAGCAACCACCCAAACCTCTCTCTGACCTCCAAGTACACTCTGAACCTATCTCGGTACGATATCCTCACGTCCTCTCGGCAGATCTCTCTCTTACTCGACTAGGAATAGAACCGGGGTAACAAGCACGGGCAACCTGTTCCTGCCATCACCGCAAGCACTCTTGCGTCTGCTGGTCATCACTCCAGCCTCACCACAAGAGAAATACCAGCACTCCTAATAGAAAAGAAACTAAGCGCAACGCCCGCACACAAATCCAAACCAAACCAACTGGGCGTACAAACAGGCATGCGAGTATGGAGAGGATCCAAACACAGGAAATACAGTCAACAACTCTCCATACCCATGATCAAGTGCTCTGAAGCACCGGCAAAACCTCCAGGCCGACCTGTTCTCCAAAGAATCTTAACTCTTACGCCTTTCAGAGCAAGAACCTCTCAACTTTACCTCGCTGTCACTCCTCAACCACAGCTCAGAATGAGATGAAACCAAGGCCAGCAGATAGCCTGTAGAATAATCTCTCTATTAAGGTATTACATGCAGAGAGATCATCTCTGAGTTGGCATCTATGCCCTTCCAAAGTTCGCTGTTTCTATAACACGATACTATTTCAACAGAACTTTGCTGTTCGATTCCTCACAAACCACTCGATCAAAACAGCTCAAACTTCTCAGGAAGCTAATGTGTCACCATCACTACCACTCTGTAAAATTTCACCAGCAGATCTTCAACCAAACTCTCGGAACGATCAAGCCCTTATCGCTGTTTTTATAACATGATACTATTTCGACAGAACTTTGCTGTTCGATTCCTCACAAACCGCTCGATCAAAACGGCTCAAACTTCTCAGGAAGCTAATGAGTCACCATCACTACCACTCTGTAAAGTTTCACCAGCAGATCCTCAACCAAACTCTCGGAATGATCCAAGCCCTTTTCGTCAATGACACAAGGCGATATGCAGACCCTTGTGCACAAAAACAACGTTTCCCTTCAACCCAATAATCCAAATGGTCTCAAATTTCACAGGTAGGTAGCTGACTGTACCTTCTCAGACCCTGGAAGGTTTCATATCAAAATTCGACCTCAAACTCTCCATATCTCTCTCAATGTTTCATGTTTACAGTCGCCTACTATCATAGCCTCCGATTTGAGACACCCAACTTCAACCGACCATAACTTTTTCACTCCGGCTTGGAATCGATTGATCTCTGAGTCCATCGGCAAGCCCGTCTCAAGAGCTTTCCAGCAACAGTCAATTCATCTCCAGCAACCTCACAGAACTCCCAGAAAGTGACAAAGACCTCACGGAAATAAAATTGGTCACGAATTTGACCCCCTCAGCTTCAATTGATCGAAACATTTTCATCCGTGCTTCAAATCGAGCAACCATTGAGTCCACGGGCATCCTCGTCTCCCAAGCTTTCCAACCATAGCTCACCCTCCGCAAATGGACCACGAGAAGTGCCTCTAACCCTCAAAACGTGAAAGAAACTTGGTAGAAGGTGATTGGTCAAACTTTCGACCAATGAGAAACAAGTTGACAAAAAGGTTTTTGTCTTCACTCACATGACAAACACACAAAGAACGAATTTTTATCCAAGAGTACCATTTAGGCCTCAAAGTTTATATTGAACAAACTACAAACACGTGCCGTTGACGATGTCGTCGGCCACGAAGCACGTAAACACGAAGTACAAATTACGCTCAATAGAGAGTCAGAATCCCGACTCTAAAACGGTTGACAATAAACGGAACTACAAAGGGAACAGATGAAGCTATTATCTGGTTGTAATAATCCTCACCGAAGTTCCTCACGACAAACTCACGATGCGCCACCTTTGGTCGACTGTAACATCGTATTTCGACCCAAGTGTTGAACGGAACTCTCGCTGGGAAGTTCAGATCCAACGGAGGATCCATACCACATCAGAGCAAGATGTAGACAGTAAGATCCCAAACAGCGTCATACGTGACAATGGGCAGAACGATTGGATCCGGAGTAGCCATCACCGCAGCCATAAACGACTCTCCCTAATGAGCTACCATAAATACTCGAAAGTGATCTCGCGGCAGACAATGGATCTTAATGACGAATGGATGCGCAAGTGGAAGATCAGGAGCACGAAAGGGTTCTCCGTTCATGCCTACCACTCGCACTGCCGTCGCTTACTTCATCCGATGATACTGATCACACTCCACTAGACTTGGATACTCTACACTCTATATCTCAAGCTCCGCACACCTCTCTTCTTATACATCAATCTCCCATGTGACGACAAGAGTACTACTCTTATCTCCACTCAGCGAAGAGTACACGGATCGTCCACGTGGAGCCTTATCTTTTGACACGATAAGGTCCTAGTGGCTCCTCAACACCAAACACGTACGAAGGATATGTGGTGGTTTCACACCCTAGCCAATCCACAACACGACATCCACCCCCTCTGAACCTGTGCATCCTCTGGTATGCACCAACCTAATCATACGTTGTGGTTGGCATCATACCACTTCTTCCTCATCTTCTTCTTCGGGAGTCTCTCCCTCGAGCTCTACGCTCTCATCTGGACTCTCCTCTTGATCTTGAGAGAGATCAAACTCGACACTGATCTCCTCAATGTCTAGGTCTTCATCTCGTCGCTTAAAGAGTTTTATCCGTTTTCCTGCAATCGGAACTTTAAGCCGTGCACCATCCAACTCACGTAGTACGTATGTGGCGTTGTCATGAATAGAAACAACCACGTAAGGCCCAAACCAGCGTTTAGAAAACTTTCTCAACGCTCTATGCTGGTTATCCAAGCTGCTATCATATACCAACACCCAATCATCTTCCTGGATCTTCTTAGGTCGTAGTCGATGTCGCTTATCAAATCTGTCTTTGTTCTTCAAGTGAGCTTTTTGTAACCGTTCCAGAGCTAGCTCCACATCCTCTGGTCTCCGCTCCAACTGACAAATCCTAAGAGCGAGAAGATCCTCTCTAGAGAGATTATCTTCCCAAGGTAGAACACTCCAAGTAGGTATTTGCTCTTCGATATGCATGATCGGTTTTTGCCCTTGCATTAGTTCTGCTGGCATGTATCCGGTCACCGAGCTATGAGTTGTACGATCGGCCCATAGAGCAAATGGTAGAAGCCTTGGCCATTCTCTCACCCTTCCGTTGCAAGCTTTCACAATCGCTTTCCTGATGGGAGGATGACCGCGCTCACTCTTCGCATTTCCTTCTGGGTTGTAAGCCATGGTAAGAGCTAACTTGATTCCCCGCCTCTTGAAGAACATATCAGCTTCGTGAGCATTCAGTTCTCCGCGGTCTGCTGTAATCTTCCCAACACATCCGTATCTGCAGATCACATCTTCAAGTAGAAATCTGCACAGAGCGCAGAGCGCGTCCTTCGACTTTGTGCGCAGAGCGCGTCCTTCGACTTGGTTCGATAGATCCTCCCGTGCCAAAACCAAGTATCTCATCTGCCATATCCCAACCGGCATCGTAACCAGATCTACTACCCACTTGTAATGCATTGCAAGTGGATACGTAAGATGAAGCTCATCTCGATGCCGGATGTCAGAGTACATCTGGCAAGTTACACACGTCTCCACAAATCGCACTACATCTCTGTACATGTTACGCCACCAATATCTCTCTTTGAGTTTGGTAAAGGTGGCATAAATACCCCGATGTCCAGCCCATAAGCTCTCATGGAATTCTTGAATGAGCTGGGTTTGCATCTCTTGCTTACACACAACCCGTTGCGGCATCTCGCCACTCTGCTTGGCGCGCTTCCACAGATAGTCCCCTTGTTGTATGTAGTTGTAAGCCTTCCTCCTGATCTGTTTGAACTGAGCATCATTCCATTCTGGTTGCTTGGTCAGTGAACCAAGATAACGTCCAATGTCTAACCATTCTCCTTCGTATAGCTCCTCCATGAATGAGTTTTGATGTTCCTTCATTCCCTTCTGAGCTCTACAAAAGACGGTTGTGCCTATATCCTCTGTGTCTTCTGTCAAATCCTCTTCATCCTCATATCTGGCCCTAGACAACATATCTGCTACCGGGTTATCTTTTCCCGCTATGTGTCTAAATTCCGGATTCAACGACTTGATATAGGCAATCCATCGCAACATAGCGATATCAGGGGTGTTACAATTCGTAATCATCCCTAACAGTGGCAAACAATCCGTCTCCACTATCACCGGTGCTCCAATCAAATAGTCCTTCTCAACTTTCATCGCAGTAACTACCCCTCATAGCTCTCGCTTTACTTGTGGGTAGTTTCGCTGTCGCTCACTCAACACTTTGGCTCCAAATCTGATTGCAAACCGGTTTCCATCCTCATCATCTTGTCCGACTGCCCATCCAATGGCTATCGGACTTGTATCAACCGTGATTATCACGTGTTTGCCATCTTCATAACTCACCCTTCGTAGCACAGGTGGAGAAGACAACAACTGCTTCAGCTTCTGCACCGCTTCGATATGCCTCTCCTCCCATCTGAACTTCGTGCTCTTCCGTAACAGACCATAGAGTGGATCTGATACATGAGCAAAATGAGGAATCCACACATGATAAAACACGCAAGCTCCTAAGAACCTTCGCACCTCTGTTGTTGAGCTACATGTGTCCTTCATCCGCTGTATGGCATCCACCTTGTTAGGATCAGGTTTGCGACCAAACCATCCGCATAAGTGCCCCACAATCACAACCTCTCGAACTCCAAACGAAGACTTAGCACCAGATAGTGTCAAGTGAACCTCCCCGAGCCGTGATAAAATCTGATCACAATCTAGAATATGATCAGCCACAAATTTTCGACACCCCCTCTGATCGACTCTCTCATCCTTCTGCTCATCTATACATCCTTTGATTGGAATGTCATCTAAGAAAGGCATGGTCTTCTCCGGGATGAAGTCTCGAAGAACTTTGTTCATCCCGTTCATCATGTGTGCAACAAAATTTGTTGTCCCCTGCGGCAATGTGCACATCCTCACCAAACCCAACGGTGTCCTCATAGTAGTGACATCTCTACTCTTTTCAGCAAGCTGAAACTGATCGTATCCAGAGTAGAGGTCTCCTATCGAGTAAATGGCTCTACCAGCGAATGCTTCAGCAAACTCCCCCACAATAGGTCCGATCCTCGTATTTCTGATGGTCACCTGATTCACCGGTTGCATATCTTGAATGAACCGTAGCGCTCCGCTCTTCTTCGACACTGTAAACCAACGGCTGGAATACGGTATCGTATAACGTGTTCTTCTGTCTAGGAATACACGGGGTATATGGCTGTGTAGAGGTATGTGGATTGACAAGGTTGGATCTAGATCTGGATGTTTCCACTCAAATGTTTCACTATCTACTCTTCTAGCCTGAGTGACCTTGTATCCGCTCGTCTCGAGTTTAAAGCTTGCTACGATCCAAGGTTACGTATAGGTTGCATAAACTTGTGTTACAAACAGATCTTTTGTATTCTAACTAAAAATATTCAGATCTGTATTATCTAACTGAAGTTATTCATCTATATCACTGGAAGCCTGACTTCTGAATAGCTCCCCAGCGACGCTAACTGGCCATCAATCCAACTATCACAACTTCATAGTACAATCAGAAGATACTAAGATCACTCAATCAACTTGATAGAGTATCGATACAACTTGCTGTACACCTTGGTCTACCAAGTATTCCAGCAAGGTAAAACATGCATAATCCAAAACACTATTCAGATCTCAATATAGCACCAACGGCGGTAGTACCTGGCAGCTCCGAGAAACCAAACAGCGGCTTAAGACTCATGGTGACTCCGTTCTCCTTCATCACCAAGAGCTGAAATCAGCCCCACACCTTCCAATGTCGAGTTGTATGCAGGTATGGCAGTTTCAGCAACAAACTCCTCTCCAAATTGCTCGAAAATGATCAAATTGACAATAGATGATACTGAAAAACTCGAAACTGCTAATAACAGAAGTATTTTCGAACTTTGAGATCTCAGTCCTTCCAAACCACTCGACCAATGATGATCAAACTTCACAGGAAGCTTGATTGGACCCTTCACTCCTACCCTGAACAATTTTCAGGTCGAAATCTCAAACCAATTCTCAGATATGGATTGAACCGTAATCTGTGCTAACTTCAGAGCTTTACAGACCCAGGTACATTTGATCCAAGATTCTGAACAAACTACTCGACCATTTGAGGTGAAACTTCCCAAGTATCTTACTGATAAGGCATGCTTCAATCCTGGAAAGTTTCACTCAGAAATTCGAGACAGAATTTAAGCAATAGCAACCTATCCATGGCTATCACAGTTCGCTGTCCCCGCCTTATCCCGTCTGCATTTCTCAACTTCAATCGGTCGGTTCAGAATCCAATTCGATCAAGAAACTGATGAAATTGATATCAAAACGACCAGCACGTCGTCAGCTCTCCAACCCAACAAACAGCTCCTCAAAACTCCTCGCGAGTCTCTCGGAACAACCAGAAACGTAGCAGTAGGTACAAATTTCACCCCCTCCACTCAATCGATCATAACGCGCTCATACTTTCATCAAATCGATCGATTCTTCAGCCCAGATTGTAGCCCCGGTCGAGAGCTCTCCAACCATACCCTTCGTTTTGCGAATGGACCTCTGAAGCCTCCAGAAACCACAGAAACGTCGCGAGGATCAGCTAGAACACCATTGGTCCAAAAGTGGACCAATAAGAGCAAAAAGAACTTTACTTTTTGTCTTTTCTCCTCTTAACTTTTCCCTTAGAACGAATTTTTACTCTCCAAGGAGACACAAGACATCAACAACACTCTAAGACTTCACAAAATCCTTCAGATATGTCGATGGATTCTTCGCGGTCCGTAACTACACAGAAGCGCTCAACCAGAATGAAACCAGTGAGCCGCAGACTAATACAACGTCAATATTACAACTTGGAAACGTTCTACAATAAAAGGTATGACAAAAGGAAACGGTGAAGCTATCACTCGATTGTAATATTCTTGCCCGAAGTTTCTCACGATCCAAGCCCCATGATTGATCTTCGGTCTGCAATGGCACCGGACATCGACCCAAAGATTGAAAGGAGCGTTCGATGGATAGTTGAGATCCATTGTTCCTCACAACAAAATGTACACCGTCATATCCCAAGTCTCTCCGTATGTTACGATTGGAAGGATCACCGGAAGCTGTAACTCCATCACCCTCCCCATGAACTCATCACCAAAGTACGCAACTAACCACTGTCGAAAATGATCGCGGTGGATGCAATGAAGCTTGATGTGAAACGGATTCGGGAAAGGAAGATCCGGAGCCGGTAACACACCTCCGTCCATAACCACCACTCCTGCAGTTCCTCACTCCTCCATGCAGATCACCGAGAACCCTTACGAATCACCCGCTGAGAGAGAATGCCATATGAACCTTCGATCCACCATTTTATACACAAATGCGGCGACAAGGACCACTAAAGTGAACGCGCACAGATCGATGACTTGGCACGTTCCTCTACCGTGCGATCACTTAAACAGATAATCACAAATGTGGCACTCATCACACCGTTCGGCGAGTTACGCGATACGGTTCACGAAACACGGAAAAGAAACACAACATAGGTTACACAGGAATTTCACACAGGAGCCGAACCACAACACGACAACGGTGCAAATGATGGCTCAAGGATTCTCATCCGCATCTTCTCCTTTAGAAGCTCCATAAGCTTAGGCAGATGTGCCCTAGGTACGGAAATTGGTCTTAAGTCCCAAGGCGTATGCGGTACCATAAATATGATCATCGGTGCTACAACGCGTGGATCTACACACCCAATTTCTGAAGGCTCAAAAGAAAAAGTTTTTTCATGTCTACTTAACATCTCCTTGAACTCCCTCTCCTCAGCAGGTAGAAGAAAGTCTGTAGAACCAACCTTCAACTCCTTAAGCGTAGCTTCTGTAAACTTGTGACCTATCTGATCAGGATACCGTAAGCTCTTCTCCTTTGAGGCTTGTTGAACTCGTTGGTCAGAGTCGCTAGGTAGCGGTTGTGCAACCGGCTTCACCTTTTTATCCACCGTTTTATACCTGGTCTCAACTCTGACTTCAGGTATCTGGAATGACTCTATAGCCGAGTAAAGCTCCATAGAACGTATGTAGACAACTTGGTCTTCATTCTCTTGTTCAGCCTTACGAAGTTCTTCCAAAGGATCATCCAAATCCATCTCCATGTAAACGCCCTCTATCTTATCCTCCTCACTAAGCACACCAACTCTTTTTAGATCTTTTTGGGTTCTTTGCACAGCTTTCTTCTCCCATTTCTGAAGATCAGCAAGTTGTGTATACACAGCAAATCCACTCTCCGAATATCTCATCACTCCTGTACAAAAGGCACTATCCTTCTCCAACGAGAATACCTTCTCTTGTGTATCGGTACCACTATACTCTCGCTCTATAGTGGCCCTCTGGAAAAATCCTTAAACTCTTCAGTGACTTTGGGTAGAGACACGCTCCGCAAGTAATCTCAGTTACGCTCATGATTAGCAGACACAGTCAAGAACTGTACCGTTGTTTTGCCATCCTGACTCCTGATCCGAGCATAAGCAGAACCGTCATCCAACACCTTAGTCTCCATCCTTACAGCTGTAATGAATGGTTGACCAAGAATAACTGGATAGGAAGTAGTATCTTGAACAAAGAAGCTTTGTTCAAGTACCACATTCCCTATCTTAACCTTCACATCCGGACAAGCACCATAGAGTTCTCCTCGTGTGTTGTTAGCTGCTCGGATCATCCAACCATGATCTATATCAACAGGCCATCCACCCTGCTTGTAGATGTCCTTAGAGACAATATTGATCTCAGATCCATGATCGATGAGAGCAACCACCGGATCTTTCATCTCTCCTACATTCACTAAGGTTTCAGTAGTGGCTCTTGCCCAATGCCCTCTAGTGTAATGACTAGAGATCTTATCGTCCTCTTCCTTATCCACATCAAACCGAACTTTACGAGTGTTGTAAGAATGAACCAACTCTCGCTCCTCTTCCTCTGTAATCACTGTGTCTAGAGCACTGGACACTGCGGTCTCTCCCGTCAATTGTCTCTTCCGCTTGATAATGTCAATGATGACATCATGAAACTCCTTCTTCGCAATCCCGAGGATCTCTCGCAAGGTAAACTCAATCTTTGTATTGAGCACCTTCTCCTGCAGCACCTCTTTCATGTTGGTTGCTGCTTCAATGTCTGATTGCAGCTTATACATGGGAGCTTTGCCCTTCTCCCTACCCTTACCCTTCTCTGCACTCCCAGAAGGTAAGACGTCATCCATAGCTTCTTCTCGTAGAGGTGTAGTCTCCTGTCGGAGTCTATCTCCTCTTAGTTGCCTCTTGGGAGCCGCTCTCTCCTCACTTGGACCAGCCTCGTCTCTCCTACGCTTCTCTTCCATGATAGCTTCATGTTGAGCCTTGGCTACGTAGGCATGAACGGACATAGCATCTACGGGATCATCCCATCCAGTAGCACTCCTGATTGCTGTGGCTGTTCTGAGCAACTCCTCCCTTGCCATTTTTCCCTTTCTGTTCGTGCTCACAGCGTGACTCCACATATCAGTGGTATCCTCATGTTTCAAAAAGGCACTCTCCTTTTTGCTAATCACCTCGACTCCATAGGTAGAAACGTCTACCGATGCCACATCATGCACTGTTAGATGATCCTCCAAAACTTTCTTCATCCCTCCTCTACCGAAGTTGGTCCTCAGAGTCTCTCCGTTGTCTCTCAAGGCGATCTTTCCTTCCTTCCAGAAAATTATACCTTGCTGCAAGGCATCAGTGAAACTCCCGCA
Source organism: Asterella californica (assembly GCA_036924285.1). Classification (NCBI taxonomy): domain Eukaryota; kingdom Viridiplantae; phylum Streptophyta; class Marchantiopsida; order Marchantiales; family Aytoniaceae; genus Asterella; species Asterella californica. Next base: position 46,090,485 of record JAYKYS010000001.1, read on the forward strand.
TTCCTTCCGTTGATGGTCGGTGTTGTCACACCAAATACACCTCTGAACATATCTTTGTTTTGGTGCAGGTCTCCCTTCAGGTGCCCCATCCTTCTCCTCCAACCTTGTCAACTTGATCTGTAAGTCTCTCATCTTCTTCTCCAAATCTTCCATTGCTTGATTCCGCTGTGGTACAACCGTAGTGATAGGAATAGTAGGAAGTGAAATAGTAGGTAGAGGAGCAGTCTGCACCGTTGGTTGCCTTCGTGGTATCACAATAGGCGGTGGTCTTGGTGCTTGAGTCACAACCACCTTCCCTCTTCGATATTCTCGCTTCGCAAGTACTCCCACTGCTTCGCTAACGTTCTTCCAATCAGATGTAAGACCATTGTCTTTCGTCCGATCTTCCAACAGCAACTCTAACTCCCTTTGTAGCTCGCTGTTGGCTGACTGTAAAAATAGCTCCACTTTGTCATTCTCAAGTGTGAGCTTCTCCATCTGAGATAGTTGAAGAAACTGTCTCTCAAACTCCCGAAGTAGTTCGGTAGCAACTAGTTCCTTGTTGGGTTTGTTCACCCACTCCATGAATGACTTCTTAGTCACTCGATCTGCATCCTCCAAAGAGTATTCCTCCTTCAACTGAAGAGAAAACTCCTCCCAGTTAGCCCCATGAGCTTGAATGAGCCCCTTCACATGTTCCCGTAACTCCGGGACAACAGCGAGCTCAAACGTCCGTACCATCTCCCTCTCTGGTACCTTACTCAGCTCCATCTCTCGAGAATAGAACTTCAGGTACTTGGAGATGTTTCTCCCTTCAAACTGATCCAATGTCCCCACCACCGAATGCAAAGCCTTGGTAGCCATCGCCTCCTTCCGCTGAACAGCTTGTTGTTGATCCATGTACAGAGCAAATGCTTGGAACATTTGCCCTATAGCAGGATCAAGCTGCAGCGGAATCGTGCCCGAAGGGTTTCCAACTCCTTGTCTCTCGGCCATGGTAAAGTTCTGAGAACAACTTCACTAACTCTCCACCCCAGAAGTTTCACGTCGAGTTCACCAACTGTCGTGTGACGTGCTTTCTTATCTGGGAATACACCGGGTATCTAGCTGTAGAGAGTACGTGTCGCACTCCGTGACTCAGAACCAGCAACCACCCAAACCTCTCTCTGACCTCCAAGTACACGCTGAACCTATCTCGGTACGATATCCTCACGTCCTCTCGGCAGATCTCTCTCTTACTCGACTAGGAATAGAACCGGGGTAACAAGCACGGGCAACCTGTTCCTGCCATCACCGCAAGCACTCTTGGGTCTGCTGGTCATCACTCCAGCCTCACCACAAGAGAAATACCAGCACTCCTAATAGAAAAGAAACTAAGCGCAACGTCCGCACACAAATCCAAACCAAACCAACTGGGCGTACAAACAGGCATGCGAGTATGGAGAGGATCCAAACACAGGAAATACAGTCAACAACTCTCCATACCCATGATCAAGTGCTCTGAAGCACCGACAAAACCTCCAGGCCGACCTGTTCTCCAAAGAATCTTAACTCTTACGTCTTTCGGAGCAAGAACCTCTCAACTTTACCTCGCTGTCACTCCTCAACCACAGCTCAGAATGAGATGAAACCAAGGCCAGCAGATAGCCTGTAGAATAATCTCTCTATTAAGGTATTACATGCATAGAGATCATCTCTGAGTTGGCATCTATGCCCTTCCAAAGTTCGCTGTTTCTATAACACGATACTATTTCAACAGAACTTTGCTGTTCGATTCCTCACAAACCACTCGATCAAAACAGCTCAAACTTCTCAGGAAGCTAATGTGTCACCATCACTACCACTCTGTAAAATTTCACCAGCAGATCTTCAACCAAACTCTCGGAACGATCAAGCCCTTATCGCTATTTCTATAACATGATACTATTTCGACAGAACTTTGCTGTTCTATTCCTCACAAACCGGTCGATCAAAACGGCTCAAACTTCTCAGGAAGCTAATGAGTCACCATCACTACCACTCTGTAAAGTTTCACCAGCAGATCCTCAACCAAACTCTCGGAATGATCCAAGCCCTTTTCGTCAATGACACAAGACGATATGCAGACCCTTGTGCACAAAAACAACGTTCCCTTTCAACCCAATAATCCAAATGGTCTCAAATTTCACAGGTAGGTAGCTGACTGTACCTTCTCAGACCCTGGAAGGTTTCATATCGAAATTCGACCTCAAACTCTCCATATCTCTCTCAATGTCTCATGTTTACAGTCGCCTACTATCATAGCCTCCGATTTGAGACACCCAACTTCAACCGACCATAACTTTTTCACTCCGGCTTGGAATCGATTGATCTCTGAGTCCATCGGCAAGCCCGTCTCAAGAGCTTTCCAGCAACAGTCAAATCATCTCCAGCAACCTCACAGAACTCCCAGAAAGTGACAAAGACCTCACGGAAATAAAATTGGTCACGAATTTGACCCCCTCAGCTTCAATTGATCGAAACATTTTCATCCGTGCTTCAAATCGAGCAACCATTGAGTCCACGGGCATCCTCGTCTCCCAAGCTTTCCAACCATAGCTCACCCTCCGGGAATGGACCACGGGAAGTGCCTCTAACCCTCAAAACGTGAAAGAAACTTGGTAGAAGGTGATTGGTCAAACTTTCGACCAATGAGAAACAAGTTGACAAAAAGGTTTTTGTCTTCACTCACATGACAAACACACAAAGAACGAATTTTTATCCAAGAGTACCATTTAGACCTCAAAGTTTATATTGAACAAACTACAAACACGTGCCGTTGACGATGTCGTCGGCCACGAAGCACGTAAACACGAAGTACAAATTACGCTTAATAGAGAGTCAGAATCCCGACTCTAAAACGGTTGACAATAAACGGAACTACAAAGGGAACAGATGAAGCTATTATCTGGTTGTAATAATCCTCACCGAAGTTCCTCACGACAAACTCACGATGCGCCATCTTTGGTCGACTGTAACATCGTATTTCGACCCAAGTGTTGAACGGAACTCTCGCTGGGAAGTTCAGATCCAACGGAGGATCCATACCACATCGAGCAAGATGTAGACAGTAAGATCCCAAACAGCGTCATACGTGACAATGGGCAGAACGATAGGATCCGGAGTAGCCATCACCGCAGCCATAAACGACTCTCTCCAATGAGCTACCATAAATACTCGAAAGTGATCTCGCGGCAGACAATGGATCTTAATGACGAATGGATGCGCAAGTGGAAGATCAGGAGCACGAAAGGGTTCTCCGTTCATGCCTACCACTCGCACTGCCGCCGCTTACTTCATCCGATGATACTGATCACACTCCACTAGACTTGGATACTCACACTCTTTATCTCAAGCTCCGCACACCTCTCTTCTTATACATCAATCTCCCATGTGACGACAAGAGTACTACTCTTATCTCCACTCATCGAAGAGTACACGGATCGTCCACGTGGAGCCTTATCTTTTGACACGATAAGGTCCCAGTGGCTCCTCAACACCAAACACGTACGAAGGATATGTGGTGGTTTCACACCCTAGCCAATCCACAACACGACACCGTCTGCATCCCTCGCATCCCTAAGATCACTGCAACGATCTTCGCCACAAGCGGATTCCTCGTCGCAATCTCTTCCTCGCCCGTAATCGAGTTCTTCCTCTCAAATTGACTTCCTCGTCAGTCACTGATATACTTCGGCGCTCGGAAAATGCGACTCGTTGCGCTCCTGCTATCGTTCGCTCTGGGAATAGTAAAACAGTAAAGTAAATGACTTGTTACCTGGCTTATATCTCGCGATAGGTTTTCCCGCACGTGCCGAAGTTAGGGTTTTCCTCTTGACGACTGACATTCTTCAGTCTGCTGTAACTTCGTCATTCGGTCTCTGATTGTCTCGCACAACATATCGTTAGAAAGCTCTTCGTCCGAAGAATTCATCTATGAGGAAGTCATCTCTCCAGTGTCTCCATAGATTCGATAAATTCCTCCCGAACTGAGATTCTTCATTAAACTTCTAATTAACACTATTCTACTCATATCGTTTATCTTCTGTCATCTATTCTTCTTATTTACTTTACAACTAATCAATTAATTAACAAAACAAAAAAAACAAGGCTTCACACTGCCCCCTAGCTTGGATTGAAATATCACCTTAAAGGGGTCGGAAGGCATCAGAATGCAAAGCTCGACGAGGAGATCGACTTCATGCTTTAGTTTTGGCAAAAAGTGTTTTAAGTAATAGTTAATACGAGTTTTAGACTGAAAAATATGCAAAAAAGGGAAATCTGTTGATTCTGGCTCATAACTCGAACTCTGAATCTGATAGCGTGAGTGTGTAGGTGTTCATGAATACTATAGTTTTGACTCCTCATTCATTAAAAATGGAATTGTATAGAAAAGTTAGCATAAGAAAAGCTAGTAAAGACTTTCACCGAAGATTTTCTTCAGTAAAAGCATATGTACAAAAATTTTAACCTTCTAGAACGGAACCAAAGGCCATCCCAGTGATAGGGTGTCTGCTTAAGAAGAAAGTGGTCTCAGGATCAATTTCCCCTAGCCTTTGGTTCCTATTTTGGCGTCTTGGCCTCCTGGAAGGGAGTCTATGTTGGATATGCAACCACGTCTTACATATCTAGGGGCGGGAGATCAGTATCTCTCTTAATCGTGGGCTTCCTGGCTTAAGCCTCCGCATGCCATCGTGAATATATCATGAAAGATACCTGGTGCGCATATGGGGGCGCTGTAAGTCCTGTGGGGCGGCCCCATAAGTGTAAGGGCTTCGGCCTACATCGGATGACTTGTGGTATATTCAAGATGACATCAAGAGCATGGGAAAATTTTGCTGATTAGTTAAACAGTCATCGAGTCGGCTTTGCAATTGCAATAGAAGCTGTGAGACGTTTATCAGTGAAGAAGTAGTTTTTGTAAAGGCAGCTATGAAACTGTTATTAAAAAAGGGCCAGCTTAGCAAATAAATTTCTGTACGCATAAGGACAATAGGGAGCAGCTTAGCTAAGGGTTTGCTTCTGATAAGTGGTTGTGCTTATAAGGACAGCATGGGGCAGCTTAGCTAGGCTTTATCTTTTAGGTTAAATAACCTGCGGCGTTTTTTGGACGGGGACTTTTTGAAGAGAACAGAAGAGGAAGCCGGAGGGATGCGCAGGAGAAGCTTGGGAGCAGGGGAGATCAAATTGCTGAGAAACCTGAATTGGGAGGTCGTCGCAAGGAGAGGGGCAGTGTTTTAGAGCTTGAGCTTTGTCCAATAACTGTTTTGGATATAAATTACTTTCAGGAGGCAGTCTATGGAGCACAGATCGATTTGATAGTCTGCGAGAGGTTTTTGATCGTGGCTGAATCAAATTTCTGAGAGTTTTCAGTTGGGAGGTTGACGCAAGGAGAGGTAAAAGAGTTAGGGGTCAGAAGTTTGAGAAAACTTGGCGAACTTTGGCAGAGAACTGATAGACGGGAGAGAGAGAGACGTGAGAGAGGAAGAGAGAGAATTTTCTTTTGGTTGAAGAAATTGATGGTGCAATCGACACTGAAGTAAAGCTATTTTGAATCCTGGAAGGCCTATTTGTATACCCGGATGTTTGTTTGAGTGTTTGTTTTGCAATTGGGTGATGCAAGAAGAGAGAAAATGGATCACAGTGCTGCGGTACAGGGTGTGGTTACTGCTCAAGGTGCTCCTGTTCAGAGGAGTCTTGGTCAAGAAGGGATTGGCTCTCAAGGAGGACCTACGGTGGTTCCAACAGCAACAGCACAACCTCCTGTAGACACATCTCAGATTCTTCAAGCGTTGGCTGCCCTGATTCAGAAACAACCTAGAATTGGAGGAGTTGAGCAGAAATCCACAAAGGCGTTGCAAGCAATTGTTGGTCGATGTGGGCGATTTGATGGAAGAAATGTTATTAGGTACCTGCGGGAGTATGTGGGTGAGATGGAGCTGGTCATGGCACCTGAAGTTGAGGTAATTCTAAGCTTTGAGTTGACTGTTGTCCTTGAACTGAGAGAGAAGGTGAGAAATTTACAGAGAAGACATTTAGGTGGGTGGGCTTTGTTTGAACGTGCACTGAGAGAAGAATTTTTAGAAGAGGATTCTGAGAGAGTCATCAGAAGAATCCTCATGGACTGGATAGAGCGTTAGCCTGGACGTTCCATAGGATTGAATGAAGTAATTCGTGAATTTGAGAAGAGGTACTCTCAGCTTTCTGGTTTAGAGAGGTTGACGCTGGATGCTAGAAAGACGGAGTTGTTCTTAGGTGCTCTGGATGAGTTCACTGCAGACAGACTTTGTTTCATGTTAGTTGATCGTGGAGCTGAAGGAGGAGTTACATCTGATTGGAGAAGGGTGGAGGAAGCAGTATCTACCCTTGTTAGACAACGTCGTGGTAGGATGGTACTGCATCTAGAGACCTTGCCAGAGCAGAGAGTGGCTCCTCATGTTCTTATAGCTCCTCCTATAATACCTGAGGCACCTATTGTGATTCTCCAAGCACCTATAGTGGTTCCCCAAGTGGTTCCTCAAGCGCCTGCAGTACCTATCCCAGCACAAAGAGGACCTAGACAGCAGCAGCGACCTGTTGAGAACCAAAATCAACATAACCTGATTGAAGAGCTCACTCAACAGTTGAGAGATTTGAGGGTTGAGATGGCAGACTTAAGGAAAGACCAACGACCCGTTGCACCAAGTGCTCGACCGGTAGGAGAAACCTTTACCAGGAGATGTATTTGGAACGACAGTCCAGATCATCTCAGAAGAGACTGTCAAGACTTAACGGTTACCTTGCGGGAGGGCGTAGTCAACTATCAAAACAACAGGTTGTATCTAACCGCCACTGAGCAGCCTCTGAACACATATTTTGGAAGAGGAGGAATGAGGAGTTCGCTTCCAACACTTACTGGTGCGAACACTACAGCAATGACTGCGAGTTCTGCGGAGGCTGATGTATATACTGGGAAGGTTGAGGTGCACTCTAATCTGAGGTCTCAGTTGAAATGATGAAAAGAGGTGCAGAAAGTATTAAGAGAGCTATTGGATGGAGAGACCCAGTTGATGCAACTTCTATTCGAGCGTTTTTAGAAACGAGCAGTGATCAAGACGTATGGTGGAAGACAAAAGACGACGAGATGCTTTCGACCTAGATGCAGGGATACCAGATGACAGTGACCATTGGAGGGTTACGAGGAGGAGAGCAGCAGAACCATCACCATATGTACCAACTGATAGGTCTCCTGCTGCTGAAGAGGATATACCCTTTATCTCTACAGCTCCACCACCAGCAGTAGATCCTATGGAAGGTGTACAAGATTTGCCACAGGAGACTACTACTACAGATAGAGTACGGGGGAAGAGGTTTACAGCACAAGAAAAGGAAAAAGCTCCAGCTTACAAGTTAGTAGCGGATATTGAAACAACAACAGACCTGCATGCTGTTCTGGAGCAATGCATTTTGGATGCTAGGGTTGAGTTTACTCTTCGTGAGGTACTTGGTATCGCAAAGAGAGAGTTTCATGAGTTGATAATAGACATCATGAAGAGAAAGAGACAGGTGTTGACTGAACAAGTAAGTAGTAGATGGTGGGAGTAATAGATGCTATTGGTGTTGATGGGTTCACAGATGATAAGTATGAAGCATGGGTTGCTGGTCCGGCTGTTATTGTGAATGAAGATGAAGAGTTTGAGGAGGATAGATCAAGCACAGACAGCGATTTCAAAGAGAAGCACTGGGCACGAGCGACAACAGAGACGCAGATTCGACTTGGAGGACTTTCTGAACCAGTTCCTGCACTTGTGGATCACGGGTCGGAAATCAACATCATTTCCAAGGAGGTGTATGAGAAGAGGCAGTGGTCAATCGAAAGGAATCATGGTTGGGTACTTCGTGCAACAAATAATCAAAAGGATGAGTTATACGGAGCATGTCATGATATACGTGTAAGGATTGGGGATGTAGAGGTCATTCAACATTTCTTTGCGCAGTCGTATGCATCTTATCTTGTCATATTGGGCCAGCCTTACATCATCGCCGTTCGAATAGAGACAAAAGTGATGAACGATGGATCTCATTATGCCAGAGTTCGGAGTCCTAATGATAAGTACTCAGTACAATTTTTGACTGTTCGTTCAAGACATGAGCGGAACCGACAAACTCTTAGAGATTCTCAGACAAAGAGATGTAAGGGTTTTCGTAGTCCACTCTTGTAGAGCTAGAAGACAGGGGTGTAGGGCCTACTATTGCAATCCCGTCATAGTTGATACATAAGATAGAGAGGTCAAAAGCGAGGCATGTACAGGACCTCCAAGACATGTGTAGTGTACAGAGTTGGCAGTCTAGATTGCTGATGTTTGAGGCAGATGGGTGGAGTCAGTTTACAAGAGTTGAAGACATAAGAAAAAATACAAAAAGATGGATGGTGAATAGGTATCAGAGCTTTGGCGTGTAGGGGTCCTACTTGAAGATGAAGTAATTTCTGGCTTGTTTGAAGAGTTTATGTCTGTACAGTCAGTTACTGGTTGGTTTGACAGTGTGAGCAGATTGATGGAAGAGAAAGATAGTATGATGGTGATCCCTATCCACTCTCGATGCATATATGAGGAGATTGCTACATACGTGCAGTTCTTTCCTCATCCGATGCAAGAATAGTGTGAGAAGCGAAGCAGTTTGTTGGTGTGCACTCCCTCAGGAAGCAGTCGTCCATGTGAAGTATAAATTTGTATTGAAAAAGATGAGACCGGTAGCAGCTCAACTACCTGCTAACTCCCAGCAGCAAGTATAATTAGTGGGGACTGAGCCTATATTGCGTGATCATAGACGAGTAAGGCATCAGTTTACTGAAGAGACGTTGAAAGAGCTCCAGATAGGAGGGGGTGATTTCTTGATTGAGATTGAGAAGACAGTGTTTGAGCAGATGATAATGGATCATGGTAAAGCATTCTCTTTTTCAGCAGAAGAGATAGGTTGTGTGGACCCAAAGGTTATAGCGCCTATGATTATATTCACAATCCCTCATGTGCCTTGGGACGTGAAACCGATCTCAGTTCCTCGTGCTTTGTTGTCAAAACTAATCGAGTTGTTGAAAGAGAAGGTACAGATGGAGATACTTGAGCCGTCTATGGGGCCATATTCTAGCAGATGGTTCACTGTACCCAAGAAGTCTGGAGCTTTGCATTTTATTCAAGACCTACAGCCTACGAATAACGTAACCATTCGTAACGTTGCGACGGGTCTTGTGATTGAGGAGGTAGCGGAGGCATTTGCAGAGAGAGCTATTTATTCGATAGGAGATCTATATTCTGGTTATGAACAGTTCCAGCTGGCTGTAGAGAGTCGAGATCTAACTACTATGCGCATATCTTTGGGATTGATGCGGATGTGTACTCTTCCACAAGGAGCGACAAACTCGGTGGCTCATATGTAGAATGCGATGCATAAGGTACTACGGGAATTTGTGTCTGATGTTACCATTTCATTTCTAGATGATATTCATATAAAAGATTGTGCGGTTGAAGACAAGGATGAAGCGGTACTTGCGAATGGATATAGGAGGTTTGTTGCATATCATATCAGATATGTAGAGCGTATCTTGACTCGTTTGGAGGAGGTATATCTCACCTTGTCATGAGCTAAGTCCAAGTTTGGTGTGTCTGAGATTTTAGTGGTTGGACATCTGTGTGGTGCTTTTGGAAGACGATCAAATCCGGAGAAGGTTGATGCTATAGCTAGGGTGGCAGACTGTAAGAATATCACGGAGGTTCGACGCTTTCTAGGAGCTTGTGTATTTTACCATATTTTACCATATCTATTCCTCACTATGCTCATGTGGCGGAGCCTTTGTATGCATTATTGAGGAAAGGTAGGAGGTTTGTATGGACTTCTGTCCATCAAGAAGCAATGAGTAGATTGAAGGAAGCTCTGAAGTCTCCACCTGTGTTGAGAAGAGTAGACTATGGGGATGGAAGACCTGTCATTGTCACAGTAGATATTAGTCCAAAAGTGATTGGCTGGGCGATAAGTCAAGATGATGCGGATGGTATGCGGTTTACCTCTAGGCTTGGAGCTAGGATCTTGATAGACATGCAACGAGATTATCCTCAAGTGAAGCGTGAGCTGTGGAGAGTGATGACAGCGATGAAGACAGACCGTGAGTTTCTGATTGGTGCTCATGTAGTCCTAGAGACAGATTGTCTACCTCTACTAGGCATGATATCCAACTGTAACACGTCGGACATAGCAATGTTGCGTTGGATTGCCTATATTAGAAGCTTGAATCCAGAGTTGAAACATATAAAAGTGAAGGAGAATGTGGTTGCAGATATGTTATCAAAGGCTCGATTTGTAGACGAGGATGTCATGTTTTCCAAAGCTGAGGAAGACGAGAGAAAGGATGCTCGGTGTCAGGTTGGTCGACGGGTTACAAGCTTGGACCGTTGATGTTTAGAGAGGAGCTTTACACATGTAGACTTCGTGACATAGGGTACTATCTGAGTTCGTTGGAGAGACAAGAGAGGTGGAGCAAAGTAGAGTTCAGGGAGATAAGGAAACAAGCCTACAACTATCTTCTACGTGATGGGTATCTTTGGAGACGACCGCAGAGAAGAGATGAGATGTTCACACGAGTAGTAGATGATCTACATACTAAGCAGCAACTAATGAAGGAGTTCCATGATACCTTGTGGGCCAGCCATCGAGGAATTGGACTACATACGTCAAGTTGAAGGAAAGGTATTGGTGGAAAGGTCTGTATCGAGATGTGGTGAACTACGTTAGTTTCTGCTTGCATTGTCAGTTCTACTCAAAGATGCGATATAGGGATGGTCTCGTGTCAACTTATCCGCCTTGCATTCACTTCCAGTTGGTTCTCGACTTGGTGGTAATGCCTCTGGGGTTATGGGGTATGCGGTATTTGGTTTTGGCTCGTGAAGATCTCTCCAATTTTGTAGAAGGACGAGCTCTGAGGACGAAGACCACAGAAGGGATATGTAAGTTTGTTCTTGAGGATATTATCTATAGATTTGGGTCTGTAGGAAGACTACGAGTAGATAGGAGAGAACTACGTGGTACAGAAGCAAAAGAGTTTTTTGCTCGATATGGTGTGAAGCTCAAGCTTACTATTGTGATGAATCTAGAGGGGATTGACAAGAGCGAGCGAGGGCATCCATCAATAGTTCAAGCTTTGATGAAGACGTGTGACGGTAAGCATAGAGAGTGACCTAGGTTACTCCCTTTTGCTTTATGGGCAGATAGAACAACTCATTGTTCTACTACAAGGTACATGCCTGTTGAGTTAATGTTAGGGCAGAAACTGATGATGTCAGCAGAAGAAGACTTTCCTACCTGAACTACCTTACCATGGAAAGACAACATGGACCGTGTACAACTTCTCTCACTACGAATCAGACAGCTAGAATGTAGAGAAAAGAATCTCGTAGAAACGCAACGAAGGTTGAAGGCGGCTCGACTTGGAAATAAGGAGGGGTTTGATAAAACTCACAGGCTTCGACCAAAACTGATACAAGTTGGGGATTGGTTGGTATACGACAGCACATTGGAGAACCAACACTCTACAGTTCGGAAGTTTTCAAGGAGATGGTTTGACCCATACTTTGTCTCAGATGTACATCAGAATGCTACCTATTCTTTGCGAGAGCTAGATGGCACGCCTTTAAAGCTTCTTGTTGCTGGAAAACGAGTGAAGCTATTCAGAAAGAGAGGAGAGGCAGTGGAGTTAGCTAAGTTCTTAGGTTCTGAGGAGACAACAAGTACAAATGAAGATCTTTCCGAGACGATCGAGGAGAGTAATGAGGACCAGTAACAGATTGGCACATACTAGAGGATGTGCAAGTTTGGAGGGGGTGAATGTCGTGTTGTACATGGGTCTGTATAGTGAAAATTAGTTGCAAAGAGATCTTTTCTCTGTTGTGTGAAAGAAGTTGCCATGTAGCTTATCAAGCTGGGCAGGAGCTAAGTTGGGGTGCTGCTTGACAACCTGCCTCCTAGCTTGGATTGAAATATCACCCTAAAGGGTCAAAATGCATCAGAATGCAAAGCTCGACGAGGAGAGCAACTTCATGCTTCTAGTTTTGACAGAAATAGTTAATACGAGTTTCACGAGTGAAAGGTCTCAGCGAGAGCTTTCTAGTGATATGAAGAACTCCTCTAACTGACCTATGAGCTGAGAATTATGACCGAACTACGGCGGATTGTGGTATAATTTTTAGGGACCAAAGAGGAGGGCAGGGTCGCCGATCTCCAGAAGTATATATGAGGGGGCTCGATGCCTGGGTGGACCAGGACGAGTCACCCGACCCCAGGGTTCGGTGGACGGACTCTAGGGGCATGAGGTGATGGCTGGGCCGGTTCCAAGACACGTTCAAGTCCAGACTTGGACGTCTGGACTTAGGAACGATGTAAGGGCTGGAGCAAGACTAGGGAACGAGTCGGCGGTGTCGTGTTGTACATAGGTTTGTACAGTGAAAATTAGTTGCAAAGAGATCTTTTCTCTGTTGTGTAAAAGAAGCTGCCCTGTAGCTCATCAAGCTGGGCAGGAGCTAAGCTGGGGTGCTGCTTGACAAGCTGCCCTCTAGCTTGGATTGAAATATCACCTTAAAGGAGTCGAAAGGCATCAGAATGCAAAGCTCGACGAGGAGATCGACTTCATGCTTCTAGTTTTGACAGAAAGTGTTTTAAGTAATAGTTAATACGAGTTTTAGATTGAAAAATATGCAAAAAAGAGAAATCTGTCGATTCTGGCTCATAACTCGAACTCTGAATCTGATAGCGTGAGTATGTAGGTGTTCATGAATACTATAGTTTTGACTCCTCATTCATTAAAAATGGAGTTGTATAGAAAAGTTAACATAGGAAAAGCTAGTAAAGACTTTCATAGAAGATTTTCTTCAGTAAAAGCATATGTACAAAAATTTTAACCTTCTAGAACGGAACCAAAGGCCATCCCAGTGATAGGGCGTCTGCCTAAGGAGAAAGTGGTCTCAAGATCAATTCCCCCTGACCTCTGGTTCCTATTCCAGTGTGTTGACCTCTTGGAAGGGAGTCTATGTTGGATATGCAGCCACGTCCTGCGTATCTAAGGGCAAGAGACCGGTATCTCTTTTAATCGTGGGCTTCTTGGCCTAAGCCTCCGCATGCCATCATGAATATACAATGGGAGATACCTGGTGCGCATATGGGCTTTGGCTTACATCGGATGGCTTGTGATATATTCAAGATGGCATCAAGAGCACGGGAAACTTTTGTTGATCAGTTAAATAGTCATTGAGTCGGCTTTGTCATTGCAATAGAAGCTGTGAGACTTTTATCAGTGAAGGAGTAGTTTTTGTAAAGGTAGCTGTGAAACTTTTATTAAAAAAGGGCTAGCTTAGCAAATAAAGTTCTGTACGCATAAGGACAGTAGGGGGGCAACTTAGCTAGGGGTCTGCTTCTGATAAGTGGTTGTGCTTATAAGGACAGCAGGGGGCAGCTTAGCTAAGGTTTTATCTTTTAGGTTAAATAACCTGCGGCGTTTTTTAGACGGGGATTTTTTGAGGAGAATGGAAGAGGAAGCCGGAGGGACGCGTAGGAGAAGCTTGGGATCAGGGGAGATCAAATTGCTGAGAAACTTGAATTGGGAGGTCTTCGCAAGGAGAGGGGTAGTGTTTTAGAGCTTGAGCTTTGTCCAATAACTGTTTTGGAGATAAATTACTTTCAGGGGGCAGTCTATGAAGCGGAGATCGATTTGATGATCTACGAGAGGCTTTTGATCGTGGCTGAATCAAATTTCTGAGAGTTTTCAGTTGGGAGGTTGACACAATGAGAGGTATAAGACTTAGGGGTCAGAAGTTTGAGAAAACTTGGCGGACTTCGACAGAGAACTGATAGACGGGAGAGAGAGACGCGTGAGAGAGGAAGAGAGAGAATTTTCTTTTGGTTGAAGAAATTGATGGCGCAATCGACACTGAAGTAAAGCTATTTTGAATCCTAGAAGGTCTATCTGTATACCCGGGTGTTTGTTTGAGTGTTTGTTTTGCAATTGGGTGACGCAAGAAGCAGGATTTTGAGCTCTCATTGTCAGCAGCAATCTGTTTTTCTCTTTTGATCGTTTCTCTGATCAATCATAGTTACGAGGTCCGCCCTCCTCAAGAAAGACTCTCGCCACGACAGCGGGTTAGACCACCATTCAGGAGCCTACACCCAGACGGACATCACGAGCGGTTGGGCTGCTAGGTGTGCTGGAGGCACCATTTAGGACCTTGGACTTCAGGAGAAGTCCGTCCCAAGTCATCTTGTGACTTGCTCATGTTTTGAGACCGACCTAGACGAGTCTAGGTCGGGACTTAGGGAGTGCTGAGCTTGATGATTAGGGAGACGGTCCAGCTCCGGTTCGGACCAACCAGAGTTAAGGTAAGTGGTGCATGGACGCTAACTTGTGATTGTGGTTTGCATGTTAGCGGTATAAATTTCGTGACCTATTGAGCAAGAGCTTCCGCTGATGCAACAAAGCGGTAGGTGCGTGAAAACGATGAGCCAATTGTCGAGTAGTCTTAGATTGAGATCGAGTCGTCTTGGATTGACCTCCGCTAGATCACCTTCTCCAATGTTAGTACAAATCTTGCAATGCAGAGTGTTTTGTCAGCGGGAGCTCTTGTGCTTCGTGAAATGCCCGACCAGTCTACATTGGTTCAGGTATTTGTGAGTACTTTGATACAGTTGATAAATGAAGATGGACAAGACAGTTGAAGACTATTGCTTCTCCTTCGTTTGGCCGTTAACAGATTTGTGAGAGATATTGAAAAATCAATTTATAGAAGATATTTGTGCATGATGATCGATCGATCGATGCTAGTGTACTAGGAAAGTATCTTTGTACGATCTAGGATGTTCTCGGAGATGTTACGGATCTTACGAGATCTCAAGATGCATCAAGTGGATTCTCCAGCGTACATCTTGGAGAAAGTTCCTTTGTTGGATGATGCTCATACACAGATGATGACGAGTGTGCACCAGGTGCGAAACTGGGTCAGACCGGCAGTGTTGTTAGATGCAGCGAGAGTGAGATCTCGTGCACATCATCCACGGTTGTGGTGGACGAACTTGTTACTGAGGGAGGTGCTCAAATGCGCATACGATGTAGTGAGACGATCAACACATCCCACAATTGATGACATCTTAGATGCATGGCGACGATCTCAAGTAGTGAGAGTCGTCGATAGGTCATCCATGACAATGATGAACCTAGTGGGACGACTCATGATAGCGTTACTCACTTTGATGAGCTTTCTAACGTCACATGCTTACAGAGATGGAGGACTTGGGCTTGTGTGGGATGCTCAGTTACAGTAGTTGGTGGAGCTCAATGCCGATTAGAGAGAGCGAGCGATGGGTTTCGCTATAGATATGACGGCAGTAGCTTCGGTGTCAGAGGCTTCACGTCGTCAAGTATTGGATCAAGCAATGGACTTGAATTGCTTGACATGGATTGTTAGCCTTGGATTGGCTGAGCAGCGTTGTCGGAGTGTAATCCGTCTACCTAGGAAAGCGCCGGGCTTCTGGCTGTGGTTGTTCACTCAAGAGGTTGGCTTTCAGGTTACAACAGGGGCTATAAACACTCACACAGATGTGTAAGATCTAGTAATATACCCAGAAGGCGAAATTCAGGTCTAGCCGGCAGTAACAGGATCCGGCGGTGAACTTTGACACTCACGGAGAGGAAAACTATGAAGGTTTAGACCTCTAAACTTCCCCTGCATGCAAATGAGGTACTACTGAACTCACAGACGAAGTTTCAGCCTGAGATCAAATTCTGACACGGAGATATGAACAGAAAAGTTATGAGCAAGAAAACTACGGCAATTTCTGGTACCTAGCTGGCTATTTCAACCTATAACAGGAGTTTGGCTCGATCAATTTCGAAGTTTCTTACAGGATTTGCAGTCTACAGGGTGAACATCCCTGTGAAGTTGGGACTCCTGAATGTACACAGAACTGCAGATCTCCTCCTCTGAAGTCGCTGCTCTAGATTAAGAGCTTTTCAGACCCCCTCAGCTTCAGCGGCCGCCTTGAATTACTCAGTTGCTCAATCGATATGAAACTTTTTGTGAAATCGTAGCCCTGCTGGCAGAGAACACAACCTCGAAGTTTTGAAGCAATTTCCTCAAATCTGCTGCGAGTGACACTGAAAACCCTAAATCCAACAAAAGTGATTCAATTCTAGCACAATTCGAACTTCAATTGCTCATAACTCCGTCTTTATTGACTCAAATCGATCGAAATTTTCACTAGAAGTGCTTGACATGACGAGCCCTCTTTCCCTGTGCTCTCAGATTTCGAAGTTCCCCCACCAAATGCTCGAACTCCACTCTAGAGCTCTGTTTCTAAATTTAGAGTTTAACAAAAGACAAAAACGGACCAATGGGAGTTCATAGCTCCACTTGGTTGTCCTTTAGTACCATAAACCACGTGGCAACTTAGTTTTACTCATAGGCTACCACGTCAAGCCCCCTAGAGTGCCAGCGTGAAACTTAAATTACTTAAAACGACACGCAGCCCCGAAAAATAACTTAAATCAGCTAGAAAGCGTGCATGGGCGACACGCAAATACAACCCATGAGCTTAAGCCCTATCAACATGGTAATCAACCTACTAAGACTCAAAATAGTGTTAACACCGTATGCAAAGGTGTCAAACATATACATAAACGACTAGAAGTAATATAAGCTAACTTCTAGAACTACTAAACTCAAGCGTCGGAGTAGAAATATAACATGTAGCCGCCAAGTAGCGCGACATCCACCCCCTCTGAACCTGCACATCCTCCGGTATGTGCCATCCAGATCAAGACTCTTCAGCTTCGGCTTCAAACTCATCTTCAACCTGCATTGAGTCTTCAGCTTCATCCTTTGTAAACTCTGCAACGTTCTGGTCCTCCCCTCTCCTCCTAAAGAGCTTGATTCTCTTTCCTGCGACTGGTATCTTGAGCACTGCACCATCTAACTCTCTCAAGGAGTATGTGGCATTATCATAAACTTCTTACACCACATAAGGTCCAAACCATCTCTTGGAGAACTTCCTGATAGTGCTATGCTGATTATCAAGACTACTATCATAGACTAACACCCAATCACCTTCTTTAACTAGTTTGGGTCGTAATCTATGCGTTCTATCAAATCTGCCTTTGTTTCTCTCTCTAGCAGTCTTCAACCTTTCCACAGCTTTGGCAACATCCTCAGGTCTCCGTTCTAACTATTGGATCCTTAATGCAAGAAGATCCTCCGTACTTCTACCATCTTCCCATGGGAAAACATTCCAAGTAGGCACAACCTCCTCAATCGGCATCACAGGTTTTTGCCCTAGTATCAACTCTGCTGGCATGTAACCTGTAACGGTACTATGAGTTGTACGATCTGCCCACAAAGCAAATGGTAGCAGTCTAAGCCATTCACGGATCTTACCCTTGCAAGCTTTTACCAAAGCTTTGATGATTGGCGGATGACCTCGTTCGCTCTTGCCATTCCCTTCAGGATTGTAAGCAGTGGTTAACGCCAACTTGATTCCCAACCGCTTGAAGAACTCAACTGCTTCTTGTGAATCCAGCTCACCCCTATCTGCAGTGATCTTTCCCACACACCCATACCTACAAATAACATCTTCAAGTAGAAAGCGGCAGACACTAGCAGTGGTCTTTGTCCTCAGGGCACGGCCTTCGACTTGGTTAGATAGATCTTCTCTAGCCAAGACTAGATACCTCATTTGTCCAAGTCCAAATGACATAGTTACCAGATCAACTACCCATTTGTAATGAATGGCTAAAGGATAAGTAGGATGCAATCCATCACGATGACGTACGTTGAAATACATCTGGCAAGGTATACAGGATGAAACAAACTGTACTACATCCTTATACATACCCTTTGATCGGCACATCATCAAGGAATGGCATAGTTTTTTCAGGAATGAAATCCCTCAAAACTTTATTCATGCCATTCATCATATGTGCTACAGAATTGGTAGCACCTTGCGGCAAGGTGCACATCCTTAGTAACCCCAAAGGTGTCCTCATTGTAGTCAAGTCTCTACTCTCAGAGGATAACTGAAACTGATCATAACCTGAATATAAGTCTCCCATTGAATAGATAGCACGACCAGCAAAAGCCTTTGCAAACTCGTCTACAATAGGTCCTATACCCATATTCCTGATAGTCACCTTGTTAACTGGCTGCATATCTTGGATAAATCTCAAAGCTCCACTCTTCTTCGAAACAGTAAACCATCTGCTAGAGTAGGGAGCTATAGATGGTTCCAAGATACCCATCCTAATCCTCTCATTGAGCAAGTCTATCAGCTTTGGTAGATGAGCTCTAGGTACAGGGATAGGACGTAGATTCCAAGGCACATGCGGTATAATAAAGATTACCATAGGTGCAACTACACTTGGATCTACACATCTTACTTCATGTGACTCAAACGCAAACGCCTTACCATGCATAGATAGCATCTCCCTGAAGCTCTTCTTCTCTTGCTCAGTAAGAAATCCATCGCCTCCAATCCTCAGCTCCTTTAGTGTTGTTTCTGTGAACTGGTGCCCAATTCTTCTCGGTCCTCTGAGCGTCGGTTCTCGTGCAGCTTGCTCCATCTTCTGATTGTAATCGAGTGGTAAAGGCAAAGCCACTGGTTTGACTTTCTTTGCCACTGACTTGTACTTGGTCTCCACATACATCTCTTGCCGATCTATAAACTTATCAATTACATCATAAAGCTCCTTGGAGCTCACTCTCACCACTATCTACATCATCTATAGAACTTTCTACTATAGATTTCAACTCCTCTATAGTATCTACCAAATACTGCTCTTCAAACACTCCAGATATGTATTCATCTCTTGCTAACTCTCCACTATCCCACAAAGATTGTTGTACATACTTCACATGTTGCCTCTCAAACCTCTTCAGATTCTCAACCTTCCTATAACACACTGATCCACATGATGTTAGTCCTAAGAAGCTAGTGGATAAAGCTTCCTGCTCTACTGGATCAGGCGAGAATCCTTTCTCTACTGTACCGTTGAAGTCTCGCTCTTCAATGGTACTTTGCCAAAACCCCTAGACTCTCTAAACTCCTGAGTAATCTTAGGTAGTGGACGGTCTCTCAAGCTATCACGGTTCCTCTCATGTTCTGCAGCAACGGTCAAAAATTGAACAGCTCTTTTGCCGTCTCTACTACGTATCCTAGCATAGGCTGAACCATCATCCATAACTCGTGTCTCCATTCTAACAGCAGTAATGTAAGGCTGCCCTAGAATGATAGGATAAGTTGACATGTCTTGTACAAAGAAATTCTGAACATCACTGATGTCACCCACAGTTACCTTGATGTTGGGACAAGCACCATAGAGCTCTCCCCTCTGGTTGTTGGCAGCGCAGATAAGCCATCCATGGTCTGTGTCTATAGGCCACCTCCCACGCTTGTACAGCTCCTTAGAAATTAGATTAATCTCTGAGCCGTGATCAATCAATGCCACCACAGGTTCCTCCAGATCTCTCAACTTCACCAAGGTCTCTGTGGTTGCTCTTGCCCAATGGTTGTGAGAGTAATGGCTCTTCTGCGATGCTTCCACCTCATCTTCAAACCTCACGTGCTGATACGATCTCCCTTCTGATACTTGAGAGCAGTAACCAGCAATCTCATCTTCCTCATCCTCCGACAGTTTGGTCCCTAGAGCGTTAAGCGTAGCTGCTTCACCCAAAATCTGACGTTTCCTCTTGATGATATCTATGATAACCTCATGGAACTCACGCTTTGCAATCCCAAGAATCTCACCCAAAGTAAACTCAACCTTCCCATTCAAGATACGATTCTCTAACACCTGCTTCAAGTCTGTAGCAATCTCAATGTCAGACTGAAGTTTGTATGCAGGCATCTTACCCTTCTCCTTGCTTCTCTCCTTCTCCTTTGGTGTTGTAGGTGGTAGATCCTCCATAGTCTCCTCCCGAGTAGGTGTTGTCTCCTGCCTTGTCTCTGGTCTAGCCCTTTCACTCCTTGTAGCAGGTCGTTTGGCTGTAGAAGCCTCACCTGCATCCTCTCTCTTGCGTTTTTCTTCTAGTACAGCTTCATGATGACTTCTTGCAACATAAGCATGCACTGACATAGTGTCTACAGGGTCATTCCATCCTGTAGTTTTCTCGAATTGAGTTGCCAACCCTTCGTAGCACATCCTTGTCTAACTCTGTTTTAGCTACGGACCGCACTACATCAGACCACAACCCAGTAGTCCCTTTCTCTCTCTCCATCTCCACTTTCACTCCACAGGTAGCAGCATTCACAAGAGAAACAACATGTGATGCTGATATCTCATTCACAAGTCTCTTCATACCACCCTTGCCAAAGTTGGTTCCCAACATCATCCCAGTCTCTCTCAAATGGATCTTACAATCTTTGAAGAAGATCAGATCCTTCCTCAATGCATCTGAAAACTCCCCACAATCTCTTCTTACATGGTCTAGGCTATCACACCATATACAACGATGAACAAAGCCTTCTCTCATCTGAGGTCTCTGCATAGCAGGCTGTACATTCTGCTCCTTCTCTTCTAACCTAGTGAGCTTAAGCTTAAGCTCCTTCATACCCTTAATCAACTCATCAAGCGGTGAGTCTTCCTCTCTAGCAATTACCAAAGCGGGCTTAGTAGGCAACTGCTTGACGGGAATTATCAGAGGTGCCGCTTCACTTACCACCACCTTGTCCCTTCTTCTCTGTCTCTTGACCAGCAAAGAAACAGCCTCTTCGACCTCCTTCCAATCAGTCTTCAATCCTCTCTCCTCACTCTTGTCTTCTAGCAACAGCTCAAGCTTCTCCTGAATAGTCACGTCCCCTGCCTGTAGAAAAAGCTCGGTCTTCTCCACCTCTAGTGTAAGCTTCTATGTCCTAGAAAGCTTAGCATACTGACGATCGAACTCCCTTAACAACCCATTTACAGACAAACCTTTGTTAGGCTTCACCACCCACTCCAAGAACGTTCTCTTGGTCACCCTCTCTGAATCTTCAGTGTAGTACTCCTCCTTCAAGGCACGCATAAAGCTCTCCCAACTCTGTCCTTGCTGCTGCTTGAGCTCCTTCACACGCCCACGAATCTCAGGGACAACAGCAAGCTCAAAGTTCTCCACCATCTCCTTCTCAGGTACCTTGTTCACCTCCATCTCCCTAGCATAGTATCTCACGTACTTGGAAATATCTGTCCCCTTGAACTGGTCCATCTGATGCACCACATATTGCAACGCCTTGGTTGCTAATACCTCCTTCCTCTCTGTGCTCTGCTGCTGCTGCATAAACATGGAAAAAGCTTGGAACATCTTCATCGTAGCAGCATCCAACTGAACGGGTTGCTGAGCAGCAGCAGCACCTCCACTTGACGATCCTTGGTTGGCCATGATATCTGATCCTGTAACACTCTCAAGAAAACTCTCACCCTAGGTGTTTCACGTCAAGTTCACCAAAAAAGAGAGTATGTCGGAGTGTAATCCGTCTACCTAGGAAAGCGCCGGGCTTCTGGCTGTGGTTGTTCACTCAAGAGGTTGGCTTTCAGGTTACAACAGGGGCTATAAACACTCACACAGATGTGTAAGATCTAGTAATATACCCAGAAGGCGAAATTCAGGTCTAGCCGGCAGTAACAGGATCCGGCGGTGAACTTTGACACTCACGGAGAGGAAAACTATGAAGGTTTAGACCTCTAAACTTCCCCTGCATGCAAATGAGGTACTACTGAACTCACAGACGAAGTTTCAGCCTGAGATCAAATTCTGACACGGAGATATGAACAGAAAAGTTATGAGCAAGAAAACTACGGCAATTTCTGGTACCTAGCTGGCTATTTCAACCTATAACAGGAGTTTGGCTCGATCAATTTCGAAGTTTCTTACAGGATTTGCAGTCTACAGGGTGAACATCCTTGTGAAGTTGGGACTCCTGAATGTACACAGAACTGCAGATCTCCTCCTCTGAAGTCGCTGCTCTAGATTAAGAGCTTTTCAGACCCCCTCAGCTTCAGCGGCCGCCTTGAATTACTCAGTTGCTCAATCGATATGAAACTTTTTGTGAAATCGTAGCCCTGCTGGCAGAGAACACAACCTCGAAGTTTTGAAGCAATTTCCTCAAATCTGCTGCGAGTGACACTGAAAACCCTAAATCCAACAAAAGTGATTCAATTCTAGCACAATTCGAACTTCAATTGCTCATAACTCCGTCTTTATTGACTCAAATCGATCGAAATTTTCACTAGAAGTGCTTGACATGACGAGCCCTCTTTCCCTGTGCTCTCAGATTTCGAAGTTCCCCCACCAAATGCTCGAACTCCACTCTAGAGCTCTGTTTCTAAATTTAGAGTTTAACAAAAGACAAAAACGGACCAATGGGAGTTCATAGCTCCACTTGGTTGTCCTTTAGTACCATAAACCACGTGGCAACTTAGTTTTACTCATAGGCTACCACGTCAAGCCCCCTAGAGTGCCAGCGTGAAACTTAAATTACTTAAAACGACACGCAGCCCCGAAAAATAACTTAAATCAGCTAGAAAGCGTGCATGGGCGACACGCAAATACAACCCATGAGCTTAAGCCCTATCAACATGGTAATCAACCTACTAAGACTCAAAATAGTGTTAACACCGTATGCAAAGGTGTCAAACATATACATAAACGACTAGAAGTAATATAAGCTAACTTCTAGAACTACTAAACTCAAGCGTCGGAGTAGAAATATAACATGTAGCCGCCAAGTAGCGCGACAGCGTCGGATGCGATTGACGAGTGTTACTGCTCGGACACTTCTGAGCTCTTTGTCTATCGAGTCGATGGAGGCAAAGACTGAGGCAAGGCGTATAGAGCTCGTCATCCTTGGACATCATGGGATGTCATAGGAGAGAGTGTGCAGCTTACAGCTAGGACTGTAAGAGTTTTTCGTACAGTGGCGATGGAGGTTGTTGATGATGAGCAAAAGGGAACTGCTCCATACGCTACAAAATAGCAGTCAATGACTTCGTCTTCTACCTCTAGTATGGTGACAGAGGATACTTGAGAGCCAGAGATTGGACCCAAGCTTATAAGAGAGGAGAGACGAAGAGCTACAAGAATTGTTTTACCTTCAGTATGAAAGATTTGGCTACCTTGAAAGGTTCAAGTGTACGGATCGACTTGGCTAATGACACGTCAATCTTTCGATGTCCTTACAGGTACAGTGACATGAAGAGAACCTTGATCTAGAGTAGGACTTAAGACTTGTTGGAGGCTGGGTTGCAAATGTCGCATGGAGAGTATGCATCTGTCATAGTTATGTCAGCAAAGAAGGATATGTATGACAACTACACAGATAGACAGATGTGTGAAGACTACTGTCTTATCAATCGACAGACGAAGTTCGATAAGTATGTCATGCTGACACTTGAGGAGATCTTTGATGCAATAGGACATGTGATGATCTTCAGTACTTTGGATCTTTGAACAAGAGTATCATCAGTTGCCAATGAGAGAAGAAGATAAGTCCAAGACAACATTCTGAGGAATTGACACTCACGGGAAGGATTGTTTGTATCAGTGGCTGTTCTTACCATTTGGGTTGAAGAACACCCTTGCTGAGTTCCAGAGGGTGATGGACAAGATCTTAGCAGGATTGGATTTTGTCAGATGTTATATTGACGACATTTAGTCTATAGTGCTACTGTGGAAGAGCACGAGAGACACTTACGAGATGTGTTTGAGCGATTGAGAGCTCATGGGTTGAAGTTTGAAGTTACATCCTGAGAAGTTCTTCCAAGAGTTGGTAGAGTATCTGGACCACATCATCTACCCAGGTGGATTGGGTATTCAATAGATGAAGATTGAGATAATTGCACGTATCTCATGCCCCACAGATGTGAGTCGAGTTCGGACATTGTTGGTTTGACGAACTTCTATGATCGATACGTTTTAGTGCAATTGCGAAGTCATTGACCAAGCTGATGAAGATAGACCATGAGTGGTAGTGGGGAGATGAGCAGGAGCGAGCTTTTGTAGAGATCAAGGATAAGTTGACATCTACTCTCATATTGAAGAGATCCGTTAGGGGGCGTCCTTTCCAACTGCACACTGATTGGAGTATGTTGGGACTTGGAGCAGTACTGACTCAGCATGATGATGAAAAGAAGTTTGTGGTGGCGTATGCCAGTCGCTCCAACAATTCGACGGAGGTGAGGTACAGTTTGTACGAGAAGGAGTGTTTAGCTGCAGTGTGGGTTGTTGCACACTTCCGATGTTATCTGTTTGAGAACCCTTTTATTCTCATCATAGATCACCAGCCGCTCCAAGTCCCAACAAGTGGTTGATGAAGTCCAACATGCTTACAAAGAAGCTTGTACGATGGGCTCTTATCTTACAAAAGTATGACTTCATAGACTTGGAGTTGCAAACCTAGATGCCGATGGGTTGAGTCTTAACTCATGCACGAGTCAGCAAGATCAGACTGGGGCTCGATGGTAGGACGAGGTTGATGTGGAGATAGTGCCAAGGTGGCATGCATCTGCCTTTCTTTGTGTGTTGGTCATTAACTCTAGTATGGTGGGCCAAGTCGTATCTTTCTCTAGTCACAGAGTAGATGATGAGTCTCTAGATCTTGAGGGTGGAGATGATGTTCCAGACCAGCGAGATATCCACGATGATGTGATCGTAATGGAGTATCTACATACTGACGTGGTGGTAGGCACAGTAAGTGTCAAAGAACGAGATCGTGTCCTTCAACGAGCGAAGAGATTTCGACGAGAAGGACGACATGTACTTCGAGTGTGAGATGATGAGAGAGTACGGATAGTACTACATCCATCTCAAAGGGCACAGTTAGTACGACATGCCCATGAAGAGTTGGGACATTTTGGAGTGAAGCGTACGCATAGCTTACTTCAAGGACAGTATTGGTGGCGTGGTATGCACGTCGATGTGCAGTAGTTTGTCACACGATGTGTGATTTGTGATCGAGTACGAGCATCGTTTAATGCTCCTACTCCACAGTTACACCTCTTATCGATTATGGGGTTGAGTTACCATTGGAGTTTGGATTTTGGGAGACCCTTATCGTTAACCGTACGTCATCACCGGTATCTGTTGGTGATGGTGGAGCACTTCTCCAAGTCGATTGAGTTGGTGGTATTACCGGACAAGGCGAGTGAAGAGACGGCATATGCGTTCTTAGATAGAGTGTTGAGTCATTTTGGAGCACCAGCTGAAGTGCTGACAGACCAAGGTACAGGGTTCCTCGATGAGTTTCAGGCCTTGTGTGATCAGATGCTGATTAATCATCAGACTACATCTCGAGATCATTTTAAGGTGGATGGTTTGGCGGAGAGGATAGTCAGACGGTGAAGAGAGAATTGCGCAAGTATAGTTTGCAGAAGGGCCACTTGGGGGACTGGGATGTGCAGTTATCATGGTTGGCTATGGGTTACCATTTTAGTTGACAAACGTCTTTGGCTTCCTTCTCACCGTATTTTCTATTGTATGACCAAGATCCAGATCTACCTTCGGTCATTCGTCGTGATTCTGTTGAGATGCTGAACCTTGATGACCCGGATATGTGAGTGAACGCATGTTCTTAACGAGTAGAGATATTTCGGAGAGTTATGCTTATGGTTTTTGAGAACCTAGCGATTGCTTAGCATAGAGACACATTGCGATATGCGACTATTCAAGGAGGAGGTTATCGGCTATCGATTCGTAGGTTTCATCTTGACGATTTATCTATACAGCAGACTGCACCGACGATTTTGGACGTGACCTCAGTGCGCATTATTTTATGAGTGCGTGAGATGTTATCTTCTGGAGTACTCATGTTAGAGGGCCGTGATGGTGTTGTTTGAAAGGACCATGTGCGTAATTGTGCGCCATGTCATCTTCCCAACATCGATGATACCGTTGACCCAAGCTTAGCAATTGTACGTGTGGGATTGAGGTTTATGTTGTGTGGGTCTGCTGATGGAGCAGCCTGTATGTTGGTGTGTGATGGTTGTTCTAGAGGTTGACACATGTCATGTTTGACTCCACCTCTCAATGTTGTTCCTACTGGATGGTTTGTCCTTGATGTATATAGCATGGATAGTCGATTAGATCTTTGCGTGGTATGGATTGCAGACAGGCGACTAACGATAAGGTGATGTAGCACCCGGCCTCCTGATCCTTGCACCCATGAAGGTGTACATCACGTAGTTGGATATGGAGCTACTCTGGAGTTAGAGAGATCTAACCGTCAGTTAGGGGAGCGATTGTGATAGACTTGTGTCTGTGTATGAGTTCGAACCATGTGTTATGTGTATGTGTGGTGTATCTTTGACAGTGATGTATGTTGTGTAGCGATGTGTATGCGCATGACAGCTATCACGTCAGTTTAGCACCTCGGATAGGTTGATCGAGTGCAGAGTGGCTAATCCCGATAATCGAGTTAGTGCCGTTAGGACGAGTTCTTAGGATGACCCACTAGGGGTATACTTCGCAGGTAGGGCTTGGATGCCTTAGTTCTTCAAGTTGAGCCTTCAAGCTCCTAGCTATGGTGGATAGTCTTTGTGTGTGCAATCTGGAGTCTCTACGAGCACAGAGTGGATTTAGCTCGACTTTAGTGAGTGTTTAGTGTCCATTGACAGGGTGGAGTGAGTACACATTCTTTATCATGGTGGTACACTTGTGTATGTGGATGAGATCGTCCATGTGTTATGTGTATGTGTGATGTATGTTTGATGTATGTTGTATAGCAATGTGTATGCGCACGACACAATTGCAACAAAGCATACAACAAATATGCAACAAAACATATGCTGACAGAGAACAAAATGTTAGCGTGTCGGATATTGCATGAAGGATGTCCAAGAAAATGCGAGTTCCTTGCTGTGGAGATGTAGTGTGCTGAACAAAGACAAGAAAGAGACAAACACGCACGAAAACGAATGTCGTAATATACCAACTCACAATGTACATACACTGCCAGTTCTTTCTCTTTAAAAACACACAAAACTAAGAAACAGATCAGAGCGATCTGTAATCTGCTTCAAAACCCCCTAAAACGAATCCCTGAACCCCAATCCAGACCCAAAACTATCGATGCGTAGCTCAAAGCAAGAGAAACTTCCCTTTGTTAATAAAAAGAGCTGCACCAGCATCACAGGATTCAAATCCAAGTCAAATAGCATCCATGTACAAGCTTAGCTAAAACTAGCTACCACAAGCTGTACATAACCAACTACAACTCTAACGAACTCAAAAGGACAAAATCCATAGCGAAGAAACCAAAAAAGATCTATCTGACAACTTTCTTCTTTCGCCAAATGGTCTTCAGATGTCGATAGGGTCTTCTTCCCTAACTCCGTCGGTCCAGAAAACCTTCAGATCCGACTCCCAACAGCCGAGATATCTCTGATTTTCGGTCGCATATGATTGAACCTTTCGGAACTCCTCCCTGCGGCTTAAAACCGCACACACCGCTCAAACGGATCGCCTGATCTGATATCTGTAGGTAGATCTAGCTACCCTGAACCCAACGAGACTCCAAACAAGCCGTTTGGAGTTCTCTTTGCAAAACCGCGCAAGAAATTTGAAAAAAATTGACGTAAATCGACTCCCTGCGGCTCAAAATCGCTCAACATGTAAACCAACAATCGCTCACCACACATTGTCTTCTCCTATGCGTAAATGAAGACTCCCTGATCGCGTAAGCACCAAAAATGAGAAGCTTGGCTCACCGATCGCGAAGAATAAACCAATCTCGGGTCTCAAGCGAACAAAAATCTGACGTAAGTGCTTCCTTGCAAGTCAATTTCATTCAGAACTCCCAAACCGCCCGATGAAATTTCGTATCGTCCTCAATTTTCTGAAGAACTCGTTGTTCTGATCCCGATGGATCCAAGGACAACAAGTTTGGATTCCGAAACGGTTCGGACGATCCAACTCTCCTTCACAGATCATTGAAGACCTTGAATCTTCTCCTTGCGTCTCAATTTCTCCTAGAACACATTCTCCGATCCGTCTCTTCACGAATCGTCTTAATCCACACGTAGCTTGTACAGATCTGAACCCAATGACACTTTGCGTGCATGCATTAGACTTCTCAATTCTCCAAAACGTCCACCTACAGATCGCAAGAACAAGCAAGCCCCTTAAGCAGTCCCCTTATGTCAATCTTTGTACGTACAAGGTTTCTTCAATAATGAGGAAGCAGGACCTTTGCGTCCTTAGTATAGCGCATGGAGCTGCAAATATCCAATCAGCAAAGTAAACTAGAGTCTAGCTTGATTTTTTCTTCTTTCGAGTCGCGTAACTTCTCCATTATGCGTCCAAATGAAGTAGACAAGATGCCCATGGAAAGCTGAGAACGAACTCTATCCATTGATGCGATGGAAGTGAAGATCCAAAGTCGTCCCAAAAGCCCGTAAGTTGAGGCCTAGCTTGTTTTACCCATCTTTCGAGTCTTGTAACTTCTCCACTAGGCATCCAAACGAAGTAGACGAAGTGCCTATGGAGTGCTAACAAAGAGCTCTATCCGCTGATGCAATGAAAGTGGAGATCCGAAATTGTGCCAAAAGTCTGTAAGCTGGAGCTTAGCTTGTCTTCCTCATCTTTCGAATCTTGTAACTTCTCCACTAAGCGTCCAAACGAAGTAGACGAAGCGCCTATGGAGTGCTAGAGCTCTATCCATTGATGCAATGAGAGTGAAGATCCAAAGTCATGCCAAAAGCCTCACTTTTAGTCTCATGAGTGTATTTGGAGCGATAAGAGTAAGTACCGAAAATAGATTTTTCAGATAGGAGCCGATCCACGACACGACAACGTTAAACGGAAAGATCCACAGTTCAAAAATTTATGTAACTATTCTGTCTCCAACCGAGTATTTATACTATTTGCAATTTCTTTGAGTTTTATCTGTCTTTTCGTGAGTTTAATCTTTTTGCTACTAATTAATTTTATGTGGAATGCATGCAAACCAAAGCAGATCTCTAGCCAGAAAGATTCTCAAAACCCAACTTGCATTAGATATAGCTGGTCGTAATTTGTAATCGTTTTAAACATTCAACTGCTATTGCTGGTAGCAGTTTGCATTACTACAAAGTATGAATTCTGGAAATGAGATATGAACTTTTATTAATAAATGTACACAATGTACACATTGTTTACTAGAGTACGACAGGCTTCCGTGCCCGTTTACTTCTACGTGGAGGGCCTAACGCCCTGACATTGGTTCTACGTTTCGCTTTCTCTTTCTCGAAACTCCTAACGGAGTACTTGACAGTGTATCTTCTTCTACAACTGACGGTTCTGAACCAGATGCTTCCGTAAATCTGCAGCGGAACCGAAACAGAGAGTGCTTCACGAGAAATTCCCGTCGGTGGCACGCAACTCGTAGCTGGGAACACTGTCATCCTGAGAGACAAAAGAACAGACATAAAACCCGTTTCAAGGAACAACAGTTGCAACAAAGCATACAACAAACATGCAACAAAACATATGCTGACAGAGAACAGAACATTAAACAGAAAGATCCACAGTTCAAAAATTTATTTAACTATTCTGTCTCCAACCGGGTATTTATACTGTTTGTAATTTCTTTGAGTTTAATCTGTCTTTTCGTGAGTTTAATCTTTTTGCTACTAATTAATTTTATGTGGAATGCATGTAAACCAAAGCAGATCTCTAGCGAGAAAGATTCTCAGAACCCAACTTGCATCAGATATAGCTGGTAGAAATTTGTAATCCTTTTAAACATTCAACTGCTATTGCTGGTAGCAGTTTGTATTACTACAAAGTATGAATTCTGAAAATGAGATATGAACTTTTATTAATCAATGTACACATTGTTTACTAGAGTACGACAGGCTTTCGTGCCCGTTTACTTCTACATGGGAAAGCCCTGACATTGATTATAAGCTTCGCTTTCTCTTACTCGAAGAAAACTCCTAACGGAGTACTTGACAGTGTATCTTCTTCCACAACTGACGGTTCTGAACAGATGCTTCCCGTAAATCTGCAGCGGCCGGTTCCAAAACAGAGGGTGCTTCACGAGAAATTCTCGTCGGTGGCACGCAACTCGTAGCTGGGAACACTGTCATCCTGAGAGACAAAAGAACGGACATAAAAAAACGTTTCAAGGAACAACAGTTGCAACAAAGCATCCAACAAACATGCAACAAAACATATGCTGACAGAGAGTTTCACTACCTCAGCTCCTCAAATTCGTTTGAGAGGTTTGTCCTTCTTTCATGTAATGAAGGATTACTCGTAGGACTGGACGCAGAAACATCTGGAGGCACAGGTGAAGTTACAGGAAGTACAGGTTTCGTTGTAGGTGAAACCTTCAACTCACATAGAGCTTGAGGGGAGATTCGCTTCCGATGCACAAATGCATCAACATTTACTCCAAACGAAGAGTACTGCCACCATGCTAGACATCCCGCTCGGATCTTGTCAGCAGATATGTTCTTTTTGTGATCCTTTACCATGTGTAGCTCCAGGCATTCTCGCCTCGCATTATGATATCCCTCACAGCCTTGAAACGTGCACAAGTAAAATCTTCTGCCTGAACTCCTTTCCTTTCTCGAGAAGGTGGTATTCTCAAGAGTGGGCCAAACATGTATGTAGGCCCAGTACTTGAAAGCTACCTTACGGTAGCACGGTCGAGAAACTCTATACCTAACCATGGCGATGAGAGAAAAGGAAACACGGAGTGTTCAATGTCACAACGAGCATGGCATCCAACAAAACAAGCAAGTTTACGAAGAATGTTTTGGAAGGAAACTCAAAATGTAACACACAATGTTTGCGTTACAAAAATCCTCAAATCAACAAATAAACACGGTGTAATCGTCAGTGGAGCTCACCTGCTGGAAGAATGTTTGCTCACTTCGCAAGAATCATCAGAGCCACTGTCTGTGGATTCTGTAGACATCTAGATGAGATTTAACGAGTACGGAATCTGTTAAAGAACCAAACTAAGTGAACAGTCTCCACTATAGAAGATATATCAGTAAAGGGATCAGTCGACTCATCATCTCCCAAGAGGGATTTGTTATATACTCTAACCTATGGACAAGAGGTCAGTCACTAGTCATAGAGATGTGCTTATAGAGGTGACTATAGAGATGACTATAGATGTGAGTATAGAGATGACTATAGAGATGACTATAGACTAGACATTATCTTTAACACCCCCTCTTAATGTTAGTGGTACTGAATGTATCAAGTTCAAGTCTCAATTTTTGAAACCTGTCTGAAGACAAAGGCTTGGTGAATATATCAGCAGTTTGGTCATCAGTTTGTTACTCGTTGAGTAACAACCTCTCTTGAAATTATTTTCACTATGATGAGTGGACTTGCACTTCACTGTGCTTTGTTCTAGCATGGTGCACTGGGTTTTTTGTCAATGCTATTGGACTCATGCTATCAGCCCAGATTATTGTTGGAGTGTCTTGGTTGACACCTACATCCTCCAACATCCATCTTAGCCAAATGGCCTCTCGTGCTGCATTACACAAGCCACGATATTCTGCTTCAGAGGAGGATAAAGCAATAGTTGGCTGCTTTTTACACTGCCAAGTGATGACACCTCCTCCCAGCATAAATGCAAATCCGGACATTGATTTACGATCTGTAGAATCACTTGCCCAATCAGCATCTGTAAATCCAACAAGTCCAAGTGACTTGTGTGAGCTATATCTGAGCCCATAGCTGGTAGTTCTCCCGAGGTAGCGCAAAACTCTCTTTGCTGCCCTCATATGCATATTTGTGGGAGACTCCATATTCTGACTGAGTTTGCTGACTGCATAAGAAATATCTGGTCTTGTAGTGACAGCCAAGTAAATTAACTTCACGATCAGCTTCCTGAACTCTCTTGCATCTGCATGCTCATCATTAGCAGAAGAACTTTGTCACTCTTTCGAGATAATCATAGGAGCATGCGCAAGCTTGCACTTCTCTATCTGAAAATCCTGAAGTATACTTTTTGTGTATCTTGCCTGAAAGAGGTATAACATTTCGTTGTGTTCCAGAAACTGAACTCCAAGACAAAAGTTGAGAAGTCATAGATCCTTCATATCAAACTCTTGCATTAAGGCTTGCTGAATCTTCTTTACTCCTCCTTGATTACTTCCGGAAATTTATCAGGTCATCCACGTATAGTAACAGCAACACAATATCTTGAGAAGTAACCAAAACCTAGAAGTTTGGATCACCTCTTGTAGGAGAGAAGCCTTGCTGCTTCAAGAAGGTGTCGATTCTTGTTTACCAAGCTCTTGGAGCTTGTTTGAGGCCATACAATGCCTTGTGCAGCTTGCACACTAATTGTTCACCTCCTTGATGAACAAAACCAGGTGGTTGCTGCAAGTATATATTTTCTTCAAGAATCTCATTAAGAAATGTATTCTTAACATCCATTTGTAGACACTTCCAACCATGTTGTTTTGCAAGAGCACAAAGAACTCGAATGGACTTAAGTTTTACCACAGGTGTGAAGGTCTCTTGAAAATCTTCTCCTGCAGTCTGCAAATAACCTTTTCCAACAAGATGAGCCTTGTATCTCTCAATAGTTTCATCCGCATGCCTCTTGATCTTATAAACCCACTTACAGCCAAGTGCTTTCCTGTTTGTTGGAAGAGGTACTAGGCTCCAGATTGCATTTTTGAGTAATGCATCATATTCTTCCTGCATAGCACGTCTCCATTGATCTTTACTAAAAGTCTCCTCGAATGTAATAGTTTCTCCATCACCTTGAGCTTCAGCCATGAGAATATAATCCTCTAGTCTTGCAGGAACCTTCCTTGTTTTGATGGGTCTCCTTGGTTGAGCAGCAAGATTCGAATCTGGAGTAGTTTGGTGTATGAGAGGCGAATCTGCTAAGGTTGGACCTGATTCAATAACTTCAACTTGTGTAGGTGGCGTAGGTGGTGGTTCTAGTTGAGCTCGAGCTTCTTCTTCATGATTTTCTGAAGTAGGTGTTTGGATTGAGAGAGGTGGCAGGTCAGAAAGATGGTGTTGTGAGTTTCGAGATGGAGGGACCTCTAGAACACTACATCTCGACTGATGATGATCTTTCTTGCAGCACTCAACAGCCTATATCCCTTTTCTCTTGCTGGATATCCCTATGAATGTACAGATTTGAGATCTATCATCAAACTTTTGGAGTAATTTTCGAGGAGTGTAACATATGCTTTACATCCAAAAATTCATAGATTAGAGAGATCTGGTTTCGTCCCTGTGAAAGCTTCGAATGGAGTTTTGTTGTTCACAGCATTTGTTGGACTTCTGTTGAGAAGGTAGACCGCAGTATTCACAGCTTCAGCCCAAAGATCTTTTAGAAGATCTTGCTCAAGAAGAAGACTTCTTGTCATCTCCACGACAGTTCTGTTCTTCCTTTCAACCACTTCATTTTGCTGAGGCGTATAAGTTGTAGTCAACTGCCGCAGTATCCTCTTCTCAGCAAAATATTTGTCAGGGAAGTGAATTCTCCTCCTCTATCACTTCGCAGATTCTTCACTAGCTGTCCAATTTGTCTTTCCATCATGTTAACAAGCTGTTGAAGATGCGAGAGTGCTTCAGATTTTCTTAACAGGAAGAAAATCCAAATGTATCTCGAGAAGTCATCAACAACCAGCATAAAGTACTTAGAACCTCCAAGAGAAATAGTCTTAGTAGGTCCACAGAGATCTGTATGTAACAGCTGAAGGATTTCTGTTGCTCGTGTTGCAGTAGTTTTGAAGAACTTCCTTCGAGTCTATTTAGATCTGAGACAAATTTCACACGGAGTGTTAACAAAGACTAGTTTTGAAACACCAAGGGCCAAGTCCTCATGAAACAAATTATGCATTTTCTGATAGTGTAAGTGTCCAAGTCGAAGATGCCATAACTGGCTCGTATCTATTACAGCAGCTAGAACTGGAGCAACCAAAGATAAGGCTTGTAACTCATACAAGTGGTCAATCTTCAGCCTTGTAGCTACCACAGATCCTTGGTCAAGAATGGAACATCCTTGTGCATCAAATGACAGTTGAAACCCGTTTGTAGCAAGTTTACCAACACTCAAAACA
The DNA here is from genome assembly GCA_036924285.1 of Asterella californica. Classification (NCBI taxonomy): domain Eukaryota; kingdom Viridiplantae; phylum Streptophyta; class Marchantiopsida; order Marchantiales; family Aytoniaceae; genus Asterella; species Asterella californica. The sequence continues at coordinate 46,124,545 of JAYKYS010000001.1, forward strand.
TTATGCACTACACCAGGTACAAACCAGACACCTCCAATGGTTCTTATCTGACCTGAAGGTAGCTTAATATGAATGTTACCTTCTCCTTGGACTTGATAGTCCTTACCATCACCCAGTCGTATCTCTGGTCCATTTAGAGGATGAAAGTCTTGAAACCACTCCTTCTTTGATGTGATATGATTTGATGCTCCATAATCAATCCACCATTGTTGGTCATGTGCGTCTGTATACATGGCAGTGAAAAACAGCTTCTCTTCATAGGTCTGCACAAAGTTACCTCTGTTGTTGGTGTTGGAACGTTGATCAAATGCCTTCTTCCTGCACTCATAGATGAAATGACCATGTTTCTTACAGTAGTTACAGTTCCCAGGTTTTGGTTTGTTGGAGTTGCCTTCTGAGTCACGTTTGTTGAACTTGCCTCTTTTGTTGTCCCAATGCTCCTTCTGTTTTGATTGCAAGTCTTGAGGTCTATCCTGCTTATGATCTCTCCTCTTGGAGAAAGCTGCATCAGTTGTGGTAGTTGCTTGAGTTGACTTGGTCTCGATATTCATAGCTTCTTGCAAAGCTAGTGTCTGCAGTTCTTCGAATGAGACAGACTCCTTGCGTACATCCACTTCTTTGACAAAGTACTCATATGGTTCTCGTAAGCTCTGGAGCACTATAAGCACCAAGTCGTCCTCATCTATACCTCCACCCAGATTCTTCAATTGTTGTAGCAACCCTTTGACAGTATTGAAGTGCTCTTCGAGTGAGATGCCTGCAACCATCTGCAAAGTATTCAACTTTCTGCGTAGCATTCTCTTCCTCCCTCGAGCAGCTCCTTCGTGCTTCTTGGTGAATATATCCCAAACATCTTTAGAGGTTTTAGCCTCCAAGATATCCATGATTTTCGAGTCTTTTATGGTCATCTTGATGTTGGCAAGTGCTTGTTGCTCTCTTTTGTTCCAATCTTTGACAGCAGCTATGATTCGATAGGTCTTTCTTCATCACCCAGCACTATGTCCCACAAGTCGTAGTTCTGGAAAATGGCTTGAACTTTGAAATACCATATTGGATAGTTTGTGTTATCCAACTTATGATGATCATGAAGCAAGTTATCACTAACGTTAGCCATCAATAGAAAGTAAAATAGGTGAGAAAAATCTGGAACTCCCCAAAGTGGTTGTAGAGGTGGAAGTAGCATCTATATTGTAATCCTCTACAATCTCGTCCAGCACGACAATAATCTCAGAAACGTGAAAATCTATCGTTAAGGCCTTCAAAAGTGCAGTCAAAGATCCGTTGACCAAGGGTTCCCCAAAGTGTAACTTCCTTATACGAGGTCCGTTTGGGTCGAAAGTTGAACCATTGGAAAGCTCTTTGCAAAAAGGCAAAGCCTTTAAACCTCGAATCCACTCTCAGATTTGTCTAATTTGACCCCCTTTCCCTCCAAAAATGCAGTCAAAGGTAGTTTGATCAAAGATTTTCGCCTTCTTTCTCACTTTTCAATTGAAGGTGGTGTGCTCACTCTATGTCCTTTTCACTTTCTGGTTCATCAATTTCCTTGCTAATGCTCGTAACTAAGCTCTGATACCATGTTAAAGAACCAAACTAAGTGAATAGTCTCCACTGTAGAAGATATATCAGTAAAAGGATCAGTCGACTCATCATCTCTCAAGAAGGGGGTTGTTATATACTCTAACCTATGGACAAGAGGTTAGTCACTAGTCAGTCACTAGTCATAGAGATGTGCTTATAGAGATGACTATAATGTGACTATAGAGGTGAATATAGACTAGACATTATCTTTAACAGAATCACCTGTTTAGGGTGGTTGTAAAACCTATAATAGTTGAGGGTCTTTTACCCTCAACTATTTCCTTAAAGCTGAAATGAGAGTGGGACCACTACGCAAGAATAGAAACGAGAATGTGCAAGAAAAGTCTCAACAAATGTGACACGCAACAATGAAAATGAACTTGAGGTGCGAACATAGAAAGTAGCCGTTGCGACCTAGCGTTTAGGGCTAACGGCTAAACTCTTCACGTAAAGGTCTGATAGCTAACGTTACGTGCAACAATAATGCGGACGTTTGTGTAACCATTAACGTAGTGAGCTACATTCATTCTTCTGTCATGTGTTATGTAACTGCTTTGTAAAAAAAAACATTCATTCTCTCATAAAAAAATGATGACTGATGATATAAAAGATTTTATTACATAGTATGTTATAAGAATGTGACATGTGGCATTAGACATATATTAAAACCATATCTAATGATCATTATCTAAGGATAATCAGTACTATATAAATAATAACTTAACTTAAAACTTTTACTTCTCACCTCTAATTTTCAAGGACAAAATAAGCAGGTATTTTTCTATCTTTTCCATGTATTTCTTTTATTTATTCTTCATTTATTTTATTTTCCGTTTTTTTTGTATTATATTATAGTTCTTTTAATTTAGTTGTGAATATTTTTCATGTTTCTATTAGTTATCTTAGTTTAGTATTAATTGTTTTAATTTCATTTTAGATATTTTAGCATGTATGATTTTGTTTTATAGAAGATAGTTAAATATAGAAAAATCTATTTCCATCACTGGATATTTATCCATTATTATCCAGAACATGGTCTTGAAGATTTTACTCCACAAGAAAAGAAGTATGGGTTCCGTCTATATGTTTGTACTTCTAGTCAATGCACTTGTTGCTTTAACCATAAGTCAGCTTTAGACTCCCCTTTGAGATGGGGACATGATAAGTCTATCAAGAAAGATAGAATTTTCAATGGTCATACAAGACCATGGAAGAAAATGCCACTAGAAGTTGCAGTTAGCTCTAAAGTTGAGCTAACACGAGCCAAAGGTGATGGGAGCCATCACCTCTACAACAATCAACATCTCTTGAAACTTCTGAGATAAAATAATTATTTAATTTTAAAACTAGATATTATTTTTTGTTATTTATTATTATTATTATTATTATTTTCACTTATTATTTTTTATTTATAACCAGGTTGAAAGTGAAGTTGAGACTCATAGTGAAGGAGAATAATATTTACCTCCTCTTTCTCTAAATTATATGAGAAACCTCAGTGTCCGATCAAATAAAGATCATCAGCCTCAGGTTCAGGAAGTGCAGCTAGAGGGGACTTCTCTTATTAAAGAGTATTAAAGCTAAAAGATAAAGTTCTATAATGTCTATAGCAAAACATCCGTAGTTTATTGAATAACAGTTTTGTATAGACTTATGAATCATTAGTTATTATATTTATGAATTGATAAAAATTCAAGGTTCTTATAAATAAAAAAATTTGAAAATTAAAATTTAGTGTTTGTATCCTACACTACTTTTTTGCGGAAAGTTACGACAGAATTCAAGAAAACATGATAAGAAATACCCACTGCGTTTTCCTACTGGTGGCTCCAAAGACGCCCTCAGGAAACATCGGTGGTCTCTTGACCGTAGTCAAAACACTCACCCGCAGGGGAAAAATATTGACTTGAGATTCTAACTTGGGATTCCATATTATATTCCCTATTATATTCGAAAAGTTGAGGACTAAAAAGAACTTTCGCGTAACATAATTATATTCTATAATGCTTCACTGCAAAAAACACAGGTAACCGTTTCTCTTTGCCGCTTTTATTTGCTCATTACGTGTTGAACATATGTTTTTTTGAGTTTCACATTTACTCTCTATACTTAATTTAATATTGAGTTTATCCTTAAAATTAAATGTTAGATCTGAAATAGAGTCTTAAACTCTAACTAATTTAGGGTTTGTAACTGTACCTTTATATGATCAATCATGTGTCAAGAAACGTGAAGAATAACAAAATGGAGAACGAAATGAGAAAAGTTTGAAAACGATACAAAAGTATATTCAAGGGAATCATCAAAATAAAGCAAATACCAGATTATAAACATGTTTAATTCCTCTATCTGTAGTAAGTTGTTTCGCAGATGTGATTAATATCCTTATAACGTAGACTCCAAATGTAAAGAATTCTACTTTAACTTAATACAATAGGAATTTCTTCTTTAATCTAAAACAATGGAGTGTCAAGAATATATATTCTTTTTGAGTTGAAATTCAGATAACCTCAATTTCGCGAGACACAACAACTTGAAGCATATTAAGTGATTATAAAAAAAGTTGAACTTTAAAAACTTAAACAAGTTGCTATAGTATCCTTTGCCCACTTGCGACTTCAAGAACCATGGACCTGTCCATGTGAATCTACCATAGCGGGACTCGGACCAAAAGCTTTGTTAACATTTCATGAGATTGTCTATGTGAGTCCACCACAGCGGGATTCGACCCAGAAGATGCTATGATACTACTTGCCCACTAGGATCTTCAAGAGCCATAGGACTATCCATGTGATTCTACCACAACTAGACACATACCAAAAGCTTGGTTAACACTTCAGGATACTGTCCATATGAGTCCACCACAGCGAGGGATAGTGAGTCTATCTCCGTGAGACCAGGGCTGCCCATGTGAATCTACCAAAGCAAGAATCGAACCAGAAGCTTCATTAACACTTCACTAGACTACCCATATAGTCCACCCCAGCTGGTGTGGTGAGTCTATCATAGCGAGACCAGAAGGTGCTATGACATTACATGTCAACTGGAGTCTTCAAGAATAATAGGACTGTCCATGTGAGTCTACTATATCGTGATTTCGACTAGAAGCTTTTTCACATTTTTGAGTCTCATGAGATTGTCCATGTGAGTCCATCACAGTGGGACTCGGACCAAGCGAAGTTGTGGTGGACTCAGACCAAAAGCTTCATCAATATTTTTGAGTCTCACAATGACTAATGCGTACAACTGTTGAAGAATCACCACTGTCATGTGCTTCACGTCGGTCTTGAAGACCTACCATTCGAAACTCTCTTCATAATCTTCTCGCCTTTAGTTGCAAAACATGTATCAAAATCGTGTAGAGGTTTACTCTCACCCTTCTCGGCAACCTCACGGTATTTTTTGGCTCGTCTTGTGAAGTCAACAAACTTGTGAGGTAATATTTCCAAAAGAGCTTTGGAATTTGCACCATGGCGTTTAGGTTGTACAATCCTCGTCCCGGTCGAGCGCATATCTTTAGTCAACGCAACTCTATTTGACTTCTCTTTCAGCAAGATTAGAATTTACGGTTAGAATGCAACAACTAGACCTATAAAATTACGAATTTAACAAGCAACATATATGACAATAGTAAAGACATACCATCATCATCTCGAAGTGGAGAACAGAGCGACCCTGGTAGATGAGTAGCTCGCCTAGTGTGAAGACACTAGCATACGAGCAGCTTGTAAATGTCGTATGTAGTTTCGTATGTATAAAACTATTTCTTTCAGTTTTGCATGAGATGTTGTCACTCTGTTCGACTTGGGTTCACCATTGGGTAGCAACACCAAAGTATCACTTGTTAATGTAAGGTCTTTGTGCTTACAAAGAGATCTCTTAATGACTGGAAGTCAAGGTCTGGTAAAACTTTCCTTCATCTGATAGAAAGGTACATTATCCCGTGTAGAAATGAAAGGAAATCAAAGATGATTGTCCTAATATTTTAGGGACAAAATTGTGAATCTGCAACCTCTTGAATCAAAGAGAGTACTCTTTTCACTGATTCGACATCAAACACTTTGGTCATTGAATTATGATAAAGTGAAGATGTCTTTACCACTCAATGCATGGTGCACTTTAGCTGTAGAGAAATATGCATCAACATCCTTGTGTGTATTCCTTACCATGAGAAATGACATTGCCACATTTTTTAAAACTCCTTATTTTGACAACAAGTTCACTACAAAGACCATGAGTGTCCAGTTCTTGTTATTCTTTGTCGAGTTATCCACTTGGAGAAAGAGATTTTTGAGAAGTGGACATTTGTTATTCGAAGAAGAACTTGCGACTTGTGAATTAGCACACCATAGGATTTCTCTGTAGAAATTTTCCCGTGTCCAAAAAACTTCTCTCGAACATCCGTTTATCCAACTGTACCTTGAATAAAGGATCAGTAGGTCCATACGTCTCAATTTCTCTGAGAACACACTCCCTGCTCTACTTCTTCACGTACCATCTTAACCAGTGCCTAGCTTGCACAGATTTGAACCCAACGACACTTTACCTGCATGCATTAGACCTCTCAATTCTCCACATCGTTCACCGACGGATAACAGAAACAAGCTAGCAGCTTAAGGGGGTCCTTAAGCTGCCCCTTTATGTCTGTCGCGTTGTGAGACGTCTCACATGTGAATTCAGTACAAAACGTATGTTGTGTTTTCTTTGTGTTCCGCGAACCTTTCGTGTAGCTCGCATAAGAGCGTACTAAGTGTCACGTTCATAGAGATCTAGATGTGAGATCGCACGATAACAAGATGTGCCGACTCAGTGATCCGTGAACATTTGCGTGGATGGCTCTTGTTGAAAAACTTAGGTATAAGATAGTGAGCCGAGGGTTCGTGAGGCATTCTTCCTTGGGTGGATTTCATGAGTGTGTCTTAGTGTCTTACGTGATAAGTGAGGAACTGCAAGAGTTGTATTTATGGATGGAGGACTAAATCGAGTTCCGAATCTTTTATTTTTGAACCCGTTTCATATCAAGCTTCACTGCATCCACCGCGATCACTTTCGACAGTGGTTCATCGCCTACTTTGGAGAAGAGTTCATGGGGAGGATGATGGACTCGCCTACTCCGATGACTTATCAGTTGTCACGTACGGGAAGAACTGGGACCTGACAGTGTATACTTACTTTGACGAGGGGGTGAATGGACCTGAACTATCCAGCCAACGTCCTTTTCAACGTCTGGGTGGATATTCGATGTCATTGTCGGTGAAAGATCAATCATCGTGCGTGGATCGCAAGGAACTTTGTCGAGGAGTACTGTAATCAAGTGATCGCTTCTCCATTCTCTTTTGTAATATCTTTCATCGTAAACAGTTCAGGGTCGTCATCTTGACTTTGTATTGAATGTTAAGTGTTAAGTATGATCTCTATAGTTTGACGAGAGTGATTACCCTAAGGTTGAGTCCAATGCCTTGAAGGCGTGAGAGAGTATTAGGGTTATAGTTAGTTCTAAGGTATCAAGTAAGGAAAAAAGTGGTTTTCATATCTCTTTTCTTATTGGTCTACTTTTGACCAATCAACTCCATTCAAAATCTACAGACTGCTTTAAGAGTTTTGGAGGTCTTCCCGAAGGTCATTCGAGGAGTGAGGGGTCTTGTTGGAAAGCTCTCAAGCCGGGCTACACTCTGGAGACAAAGATTGGCCGATTTGTAGTTCTGAGGAGAGAGTGATGGACGTCCAAAGTTAGGGGGGTCAAATTGATACCCCGAGCCACGTTTTTGAGTGATCCGAGAGTTTGAGAGATGATCTTTAGGAGCTGTCAAGGGCATCGAGTAGTTCACTCCGTGCTGGTTACATTGATGTAAGACAATCCTACATTTGGGTTGGATTTGCTCTCGAAATGGTCGATTGAAGTTGGCTGTTACAGTTGAGAGATATGAGTAAATCCATTTTCTTTGGGTTCAAAGTTTGAGTTGCTCCGTGCACATGGGACTGGATCTCTGAGTGAAACTTTCCAGGATGAGAGTCTGCCCTATCAGCTAGTCACATGTGAAATTTCAGATCATTTGGGTAAGAGAATGTGTAGAGATCTAAGATTTTAGTCATTGGGATCTGTATAGCTCTTAGGTTAGCACATGCGGGTGGCTTGATCCATTGCGGACAGTTGGTTTGAGATCTGAGGCTGAAATTTCATACAATAGTAGAGAAGGATCAGAGGGGGTTTCTTGTGAAGTTTGAGTCCAATTGGATGATCGAGGTGGGAGCACGAGGTTGTCAAAGTTCAGTTTACAGCGTGGTGAGAAAGACGTAGAGACATTTCGCCTAAATCTCTTGGTTGGTGTTGAACAAAACGACTTGAAGATTGGAGGTGGGCTTCTTGGAGGTGTTGCATGGATGACAAGGAGACTTTATTGTGAGATTGGTACGGCGACCATGTTCAGTGGAGGTGTCACGCCTTGCTGAAGCTGAGGTACCGTTATCTTCGATGTCACGCCCCGAATTTTCTGGTTGTTTAATGCCGATATGCCTTATATCGTTGTGAAGCTTGTGTAATAGGCTGTCTTTTGCTGTGGACATCTTCTTGAACGAAGCTCGTATCAGCGAACAATAGAAGACCAGAGTTTAGCATTTAGGTAGTTTGTCGAGAAGAAGTAGTGAAGCGGATATTGCTGAAAGATTGTATGAACAGTGCTTGGGATCCAAAGCAGACATGTACCGTGTATGAGCTATGCTTTTACCTAGAATGGGATCGAGCTCCGAGTCATTTGTGCGATGCACATGTGTTACAACCTAGAAATGATCTACAATAAAAGATACGACAAAAGAAAACGGTGAAGTTATCACTCGATTGAAATATTCTTGCCTGAGGTCTCTCATGATCCAAGCCCCATGATTGATCTTCGGTCTGCAATGACACGGAACATCGACCCAAAGGTTGAAAGAAACGTTCAATGGATAGTTGAGATCTATTGTTCCTCACAACAAGATGTACACCGTCATATCCCAAGTCTCTTCATATGTAACAATCCGAAGGATAACCGGAAGCTGCAACTCCATCACCCTCCTCATGAATTCATCGCCAAAGTACGCAACTAACCACTGTCAAAAGTGGTCGCAGTGGATGCAATGAAGCTTGATGTGAAACGGATTCGGAAAAAGAAGATCCGGAGCCGGTATCAGACCTCCATCCATAACCACGACACTTGCAGTTCTTCATTTCTCCATGTAGACCTCCAAAAACTTTCACAAATCATCCGTAGAGAGAGAATGTCGTATTAATCCTCGACCCACCATTTTATACACAAATGCGGCGACAAGGACCACTGAAGTGAACGCACACAGATTGATGACTTGGCACGTTCCTCTATCGTACGATCATTTAAACAGATAATCACGAACGTGGCACCCATCACACCGTTCGGCGAGTTACGCGATATGGTCCACAAAACACAAAATAGAAACACAACCTACGTTCCACAAGAATTTCATATAGGAGCCGAATCACAACACGACACCGAGAAGACGTCTTCTCGATTGTGTCTTCCAGAAGACGGAAGACAGAAGACAGAAGACGGACATCTTCTGGAAGATGGTGACTGTACTGTCACACCACAAGTATCCCATTATTTGTGTATGTGCTTATATAAATTTCATTAGGTATGACTATCTTATAGGTTACTCTAGTTCGAAGATCTAAATCTAGAGTGATCAAAAGTAGTCATAATTAGTTGAGATAGTTATAACTAAGTTGAGGAAACTATTAGAGGTTCCACTATGGCACTATGTAACAAGTGCGGAGCTCTAAATATGCTTCTCAAAAAGTATGTAACTTTGTTGACCATCGCTGATTGGATGCATGATGGAAAGTCATGTACAAAGATCTAAAGATGCTCCTCAATAGACGTATTAATTTGTTGTCGTCTTCTGATTGGATAGCGTGGAAAGTTAACACTTTACAAAAGCTAAAGTAGGAGAATCTCTTACTTTAGTAAAGGAGAACAAGTAATGTGTGTGCTATTCTTAAAGTCTTAGTAGCCTTTAGAAGTTTAACTATTTGGGATTGCGCACTTACCATGAGGTAACGTAACTTAGTGAAAGTTACCACGATAACAAGTTGTAGAGTATATAAGGAGGAGTTGAGAGGATGGAAGACACTCTCATTTCCTGTCTATAAGTAAAGTGAGCATTGGAGGCCTTGGGAGTCCTTGAGTACTATGTGATGCTATGTGGAGAGCGAGGTCTTGTTTGCCGGAACGCTATTAGAGGGACCGATGTGACCATACGGGTCAGAGTGTTGAATGAAGTGAGCATGGGTATAACTTTGTAATTAAGGTGCACTATTAATCCTAGTCATCTGAGGTACCCCTAGGTGAGAGACAGGCCGGCTTACATTTTTGGTTTCGTTGCCGGGACCTCGATACAAAGATTTGTATTTAGTCTTTAGTACAGTTTATGTCTATTTTTGAACATGAGTTCAAAATCTTTGTACATTCACTATGTTATAGAGGGCAAGATAAGCTTTCCAACAAGCTTTATATCTCCGAGAGATCAATTGTAAAGAGAGAGTTATGTCTTTCGGAAGTTAAGGGAGTTTTCGGTATCAAATAGTGAGCTCTCGGGAAAGAGTTTACAATCATTTTCATATTTTCAGTTTTCAGAGTTAGACCTTGAAACCTTTCATGCTTATAGCTTGCAAGATAAGCTATCTAGGAACCCAAATCATGCATGAATTGATCAAGTAGAACTTGAGTTATGACATTCGAAGCGAAGGGGGGTCAAATCTGTTATATCGCATACTGAAGAGTGACGGAAGTGAAGAAATTTCAGAATTCTTGGAGAGGATTTTGTTCGATCTCTGAGGCTCGGATTTGACAAGTTAAGCTTCTATTTAGTAATGTGAGAGATCGCTAAGCGAGAGGATGATCGAGTGATCAAAAGCGTCAAACAAGCTACATAGTGAGAGAAATGTATGACAAATCATCACCATGGAAGGACAGCAAGAGTGGAAATTGAGGTTGAGCAAGATTCCTCAAGGCTACTCGGTGATAGTTACCGCTGATCTGACAAAAGGAGAATTTTGACTAGAAGTTGAGGAAGAAGTAGAGAGTAGTCGTAAGAACCAGGAGAAGAACTCGAGGTGCTTTTTGTGTGGAGAAGAAGGACATAAAGTGAGCAAGTGTCCTACGAAGAATAGACTTTTGCGTGAGTGAAGAGGGTTGGTCGACTTAAGCTTGCACATAGGTCCTTCTTCCTCTAGACAAGACGTCATTGACACTACAACCTTTTGTCCTAGATGTGGAGTGGACGGGATTCCAGTTGAGCACGAGTGTAGCGCAGTGGTTGCTTTGCTAGAAACTGTAACCCAAGGTCTCGAGAGAAGGTTGAGTGTAGAAACGGAAAGAGTGAAGACCTCTAGCGAGGATGGAGATAGTCTGTCACACGAGAGATAAGATGACCATGAGGGTCAAGCTTATTCTAACCTTTGGAGAGGAGAGAGCTCAACGGGGAAATTGTGGATTGCGATGAAGTACGATCTTCACATCCACAAGCAGTACCTTGAGTAAGAAGAAGAAAAGAAGAGAAGAATGGGAAAACTTTCGGTGTTTTATGGAAAGGATGGAGAAGACGTGGAAGGATTTGTGAGGGACTTCAAACGAGCATGCATTGGCAATGGAGATCGAAAGAAGAGCGAGTGGGTAGGGTTGATACCTGAATTTCTTGAGAATTCTGCATTGACATGGTATGAGGATAGGAAGAAGAGAAGCGTAGTGGGGACTCCGGTTGATACTTGGGAAGTATTGACGGAGGCCTTAATTGAAACTTTTCTTCCCGATGAAAGTTACGAGAAGCTAATGGTAGAGATAACTTACCTCAAACAAGGAGAGAAAGAGAAAGTAAGGACTTACGCCGAGAGGGTGGAGAAATTAAAACAGAAGTTTCGGGTGGTTTTACGAAAGAGTGGAGATGTAGTAGAGCCAACGATGGTGGGTATTGGAGCAATGCTCACAAAGAATTTTATTGGAGGATTAAGGCCGGAGATCCAAACACAAGTGCGGTATGAGAGACCAACTTCGAAGACTGATGCAGTGAAGATCACAACTAGGATGGAAGAGAGTCTGGATGGAGACGACTTGCAACCAATGATTGTTGGGGCAGCATGTGAAGATGTGCAAGTGCCGAGCATGCCTGATGCTCTGATGCATGCGAGTGTTCCGATTGTTCGATTTCAGAATCTGACTCCGATAATTCCTACTAGTGCGGTTACAACCAATGTATCATCTAGATCTGTTACTCTCGACTTTCGTGATGAGTTGAAAAGTCTGATAGAATCTCTGACAGATTTGAAGATCAATATGGTGAATTTGTTGCAACACCGGAGTCCAAATGTTGGAGGAGGCTCACGAGGTTATGGGAACTATCAGTCTAGAGATGGACCACCGCAAGGATCACCAAGTAACTACACGAACCAATGATGTTTTATGTGTGGAGGATCACATTTCCAACGTAATTGTCCAAGTCGTAATGGTGGAACGGCGGATGGAGCTTCAACTTCACAAAGCAAGGACAAGGGTGTAGCATGCATTGACATCTTGGAGCCGCGAGATGTACGAGAAGGTTTTCAATCTGTAGAGTTGTTGGCTCAAGGGAGGAAGACGATACTACTTCTGATGTGGGTACCAGTTCTTCAGATTCAAAATCTGAAAATTCATCAGAGGAGGAGAGAGAAGAACTGGGTGTGAATGTAGTGGATCTTTTCTCCTTTCCGGAAGTGCACAGAGATCGGGACAAAGAACCTTTGACTCTTGATGAGGTGGAGAGAAGAATTTCCACCCTACGTTATGGATCGAATGTTACTAAAGAGGAGAGGGATCGGTTCGAGGAGATCTTTCGCAAATACATTCATGTATTTGCATTTAGTTACAAGGATTTGAGGGAGGTCACACTTGAGCAACACCGTATCGAGTTGGAGAAGGAGGTCAAACCGATGCGACAGAAGCAACGTAGAGTGAGTCCTCCGATTGTTGATCTGGTGAAAGAAGAGAGCGAGAAGCTGCACACTGCTGGGTTCATTTACGAGGTGGAGCATTCTGAATGGGTATCACCCATTGTGATCGTGAAGAAGAAAAATGACAAATTGAGGGTATGTGTTGACTACAAAAAGCTCAATGCTGTCACAAAGAAGGATTATTATCCTCTGCCTTTCACCGACGAGATCTTGGAAGAAGTGGCGGGAAACGAATGATACAACTTTGGAGATGGTTATAGCTGATATAACCAGATCAAAATTGCATCGGAACATCAACACTTTACCACTTTCACTATTCCGTGGGGTACGTTTGCATTTCGAGTTATGCCATTTGGTCTGTGTAATGCTCCTGCGACGTTTCAAAGGTTTATGAACAAAGTGTTCGAACCTTTCTTAGGAAAGTTTGTGAGAGATTTTATAGATGATTTTTGTGTTTATGGGAGTAAGGAGAAGCATTTTGAGCACCTTGTAAAGGTCTTAGAATGTTTAGATGTAGCAAATGCATCTCTCAATCCAGAGAAATGTATTTTTGGATGTGAGGAAGGGTTACTCTTGGATCATATCATATCCAAAGACGGCATTGCCGTAGATCCAGAGAAGGTGCAAAAGATCTTAGCACTCCCTTTTCTAGTACTCTCACTAAGCTACGACAGTTTTTAGGTATGGTGGGGTATTATCGAAAGTTTATACTCTCGTTCTCACACAAAGCATATGCTTTGACTGTATATCTGAAGAAGGGAGTAGATTACGTGTTGATTTTAGGAGATGAAGAAGCTCTAGCCGCCTTTGAGGAACTGAAGAAAGCTCTTACTTCAGCACCGATCTTGGTTAAGCCCGATTGGAATAAATAGTTTATTCTATATACGGATGCTTCAAATATAGCAATAGGATGTACTTTAAGTCAGTATGATGTTGAAGGTAGAGATCATCCTATCGCATATGCTAGTCGGCAAATGATCAAGGCAGAGAGAAATTATTCTGTGACAAAAAGAGAAGGATTAGTAGTGATCTACGCTCTGAGAAAATTTTGACATTATCTCATAAGAGTCAAGTTCACTATCGTTACAGATCATAAGGCATTGAAGTACATCTTCAATAAACCTATGGTTGAAGGACGATTAGCAAGGTGGAAGCTCTTATTGTCAGAGTACGACTATGAGATCTACGATCGACCAGGAAAGAAACACGCGAATGCAGATTTGCTATCTAGAGCTTACGATGGAGATGGAGAGGAGCCGGTGGATGACATCTTTCTTGACGAAGATTTGATGGTCTTGATGAGCAACTCTAGTATCCCAATAGAATATCAAGAAATTTGAGATTTTGTTACGAAAAGTGTCTATCCAGATGAGATGCGGACTAGAGAGAAGAAGGCATTGGTGAAACGAAGTCAACCTTACTCGGTGGTAGAAGGTGTGTTATTCCGTGAAGGAGTTGATGGGGTCCTGAGAAGAGCTACGAGCAAGCAGGAGTCTCTACGACTCATGGAAGAATTCCATGACGGTCCAGTATGTGGAGGACATTTCGCAGGCAAGTTGATGACTCTCAAGATACTTGACGGAGGATATCATAGGAGGGGGATGTTTAGAGATTGCCTGACGTATTGTAAAACCTGTGATGTTTGTCAAGCTTTCGTTATCAAATCTAGTGTTTCTACTCCTCTTAGATCTATTCTGGTTCTTGGACCTTTCGAGAAATGGGGAATAGATTTTGTTGGGCCTTTGAATCGCACCCCTCGCAACAATAAGTATATTGTTGTAGCCACAGATTATCTTACAAAGTGGGTAGAAGCTAGATCTCTTGTAACTATTGGAGAAGTTGAGGTGGGTAGATTTCTATACGAACGGATCATTACTCGGTTTGGATGTCCCTTAGAGTTAGTTTCTGATAGAGGTCGAGAATTTGTGAGTGGTATGACTACTGCTATGTGCACACACTTCTCCATTTCTCAGAGGGTTACTACTTCATATAAACCTAATTCAAACGTTTGGTAGAGAGAACAAACTTTATCTTGTGTCAAATGTTAGCAAAGGATATTGACATGGAAGGGGTCAAACACAATTGGGACAAGCGTCTTCATGCGGTTCTATGAGAGTATCGTACAACAGTGAAGACGTCTACGAGATATTCACCTTTCAAGATGATGTATGAGTTGGAATCCAAATTACCAATCCAGTTCGATCTAACCACCTTTCAGACCTTGCAAGTTGGATTGAAGAGAAAAGGCGGTCTAATAGCTGAGAAAGAGAGGAGAGAAACCTTGTTGGAGCTGGAGGAGAATAGAGACGATGCAGCTCAACGAATTGAGATGGCTCAGCTACAACAGAAGAAGAGCTATGACAAGCGCTTGACGAAGAACAAAACGAAATTATAGCCATTTCAAGAGGGTGAGTGGGTGATGTTATGAGATGCTATTAGACACAAGCGAGTTCAAAAGAAGTTCTTACGTCGATATTTTAGACCTTTCATCATCTCCAAAGTGTGGAGTAATAACACCTATGATCTTCAAGAAAGGAGTGGTACGTTCTTCGACCGAGTGAACCACGACAAGCTGAAGAAGTTTCATCAACGTGATACTTCACTCCGAGGACGGAGTGAAAATTAAGTCTGGGACTAAATGTCACACCAGAAGTATCCCATTATTTGTGTATGTGCTTATATAAATTTCATTAGGTATGATTATCTTATAGGTTACTCTAGTTCGAAGATCTAAATCTAGAGTGATCAAAAGTAGTCATAACTAGTTGAGATAGTTATAACTAAGTTGAGGAAATTATTAGAGGTTCCACTATGACACTATGTGACAAGTGCGGAGCTCTAAATATGCTTCTCAAAAAGTATGTAACTTTGTTGACCATCGCTGATTGGATGCATGATGGAAGTCATGCACAAAGATCTAAAGATGCTCCTCAAAAGACGTATTAGTTTGTTGTCGTCTTCCAATTGGATAGCGTGAAAAGTTAACACTTTACAAAAACTAAAGTAGGAGAATCTCTTACTTTAGTAAAGGAGAACAAGTAATGTGTGTGCTATTCTTAAAGTCTTAGTAGCCTTTAGAAGTTTAACTATTTGGGGTTGCGCACTTATCATGAGGTAACGTAACTTAGTGAAAGTTACCACGGTAAGAAGTTGTAGAGTATATAAGGAGGAGTTGAGAGGGTGGAAGACACTCTCATTTTCTTGTCTATAAGTAAAGTGAGCATTGGAGACCTTGGGAGTCGTTGAGTACTATGTGATGCAGTGTGGAGAGCGGGGTTAGAATTTGTTTGCAGGAACGCTATTAGAGGGACCGATGTGACCATACGGGTCAGAGTGTTGAGTGAAGTGAGCATGGGTATAACTGAACCTTTGTAATTAAGATGCACTAGTAATCCTAGTCATCTGAGGTACCTTGGATGAGAGACAGACCGGCTTACAGTACCTTTGGAGGTATCAATCACGTGTCACATCACCGAAGAGTAAGTGTACTACCTAGTAGTGCGTAAATCAGGGTAACCGAAGGCATTAACTTAAATCGCAGAGAAGATACGAGAGAAGGCGCATTAGCATGAGATCAGTCGTCTACTTCTCGCACTGAAGGACACTTGCATTTTGAGGAGTCGCTTGCAATCGGGATATCGAATTGAGTCGTGGAAGTAAGGAGAGTGAAATTGGGAACATAAGATCGAATTGAGGCCAGAGAAGGAGCGAGATCGATTCTGTTAAAGCTGGAAGCACAGTCGAGCTGAAGAAATCCCTGTGGATTTCAGGAAGCAGACATTGAGGGTCGATTAGAGAGGTTTCAAAGGAGGAAGAAGGATCGATTGTAGCAGCCGAGGGCTGAACTTTCTCCTACGAGAATTGGGCTGAACTTTCTCCTCCTAGAAGCGCTGCCCAATTTCTGACAGCCATCTTCCCACTTCTTCCCAAATTGGAATCGAGCTTCCCCCTCTCTCATCCTTAAATTCGATCACCCAACTACCAAATTCCTTACCCTACCACACCTTTGTTCTCGAACTCATGGATAGAAGATGCTTCTGAAGATCTGAACATCTTTAGAAGAAGTTTCTGAATGTCTGAACGTCTTCAAAAGACGACTGTGTTCAAATCATATCAAGATTAGATTGGATTGGATTTTGTGTCAAGAGAGGTTTGGTACGAATCTTGAGTGACTTGGTGAGTTGATTGTTGTTTCGAGAAGCTGGAAGTTGGGAACCATGCATGTGCCTCCTGATCTTCCGAGCTTCTCAAATCCACATCTTCCTAAAGAGACTAGAAGATTGGAAAGATTGGCAGAATGCGCGAGAAGACGTGAAGATCCTTTACGGATCTCTTCTGTCCGACCCACAGCAACCTATTCCTTCTTCTTCCCGAACTTAGAAGAGAGTTGTGAGAAGCATTGCTGGCAAAATCTGGAGAGAATGGTCGGAGGTCATGTGTTCTCATCGTGTAGCAAGCTTCTTCTGAGTGTGTATGAGAGGAGCCGGAAGAACAGAGTATGAATGTTTTATGTCTGTTGTGAGGCTAGATTGTGTGTCGGAAGTCAAAGATAGGTGAGATCAGTGATGGGAAGCCTAACTACGAGAAGTCTTCCGAGTACGTCAGTTCATCAGAAGCTGTCCCAAGAGTCTTCTTGGAGATCACTGTCGCCGCAGGAGCCCGTGATCATCTTCTAAACTTTTTTTCGTACACTCTGCTTCTCACATATCTTGTATCTTCTGTTATGAAGTAGGATGAAATGAAAGGTGGGTTCTCTTCTTAAAAATCCATGCGATGCCTTGCTTAGTTAAGATTGTTTAGATATAGCTCGAAAGACGAGAGCTACTTAGGAAGCACTGTTAGAATCTCGAAAGACGGAATAGCTATCTTCTGGAAGACTAGATTCGTCTTCTGAGAGTGGAAGCTAGACTGTGAGCGCTTGGGAAGGACTGAGCCTTTGGTTCACAGCAAGTACGTGTGGCTTAGTGTAATAGAGCTCGAAGGATGCCGATGCATCCTCGAGGGTTGGTGTTACCGACAGCAGAGTTGGCAGAGGTCAAATCCTTCATCAAGTAGTTGGGTCTCGACTTCTTCCTGTGGGACTGGAACCTCGCGGACATGTAAACCCTCCACGGTCCTATCGATCAACTACCCCCTAATCTCTCAACCTCCACGATCGTCATCGATGAATCTGCAACATGTCGGATCTATCTCTCACTCAGGGGTCACCTTTAATGGCTTTGATGGAAGCACACCATGAACTTGAAGAGAAAAATGCTAAGTTCACTCATTCATACACCCATAAACATCAACTAAAATTATTCATAAACTCATCAACTAAAATCTTCTATTCTAACGACGTCTCTCAAGTTCTCACATGCTAAAATATCACACACTCTCTATATTACTCAAGTTGTCATTACGACGATGTGAAAACAAGGATGATGAGCTCTTCTCTACTCCTCTATTTATACATTCTAGGTTTTTACTTTGGTACCCTCCGGTAACTCAGCCGTAACTATTTTTATTGAGTTTTACTAAGATATTACTCAAGGTAAAAGCATTAATCACATGGACTTTTTATCTTTTCACATGGGCTTATTTCTTCAAAGTCAACAACTTCTAGGAGGATTCTAGAATATTTTCAAGGAATCTCGAATTTCCACCCCCTCTACACTAGGACCCACTAAAAGGAGACATGTGGAATCTCTTCTTGTTTTTAATGTCCACAAAGTCTACAACTTTAATCCAACCACTAATATCAAGTCAAAAAGGAAATAAGAGATATTTTTCACCTCCTTTCTATCTTTTAGACAAGATGACAAGATAGTAGTGCTCACGCTTTAGCAAATATTTGAATTTTTCCCAAAAATACAGCTAAGTTTAACCATAATTAATTTTAGCTAGTCATGACTAACTTGATATCTCCTTCAAGTATTTAAGCAACAAATAAACATTCTCCACACTTAGCTATAACTAAACACCTTACTAATAGACAAACTTCCTTTGTGTAATATAGGTCGTTACAGACCAAGGTCTTCTGGAGGAGATTTGGACAGCACTGCCTCCTCGCAACCTTGTACTTGCGAAGGCAGGGGTCGCTCGTGGAAGATCATCTTCTTGGACAGTGGAGTGGTGGCGTAGGACTTTTCATAGGCCAGAATCTGAGAACGGAGGTACGAGCAGGAGAAGAAGATCATACCAATAATCTCTAGGAAGTGGTATGTACCTGGAAGTACCACGTGCTTCTTCTTAGCAGACATGCAAGGGAGGAATGGATGGAAGGTAGAAGCTTATCGAGAGCCGCGGAAGCGTCTTCTGGAGAAGTTGTTTTTTCACTTTTTTCCCAAGAAAAAAGCGCAAAAGACGAGATACCTTGGAGATTAGGACGTGGAGTTCATGGGGCAGTGTGTGCAGAGAAAAATGTCAACTGGGGTGACTTCTTCCATGCTTACATCCAGGCATACTTGGTGTATTTGGGCACCCCAGCAGGAGGGCACCTCACCCCATTCTTCTGCTATCTGTATGTGTCCAAAGGAGATCTGACAGAAGATCAGTTGGCAAGGTATGGGCCAACAGGACAGTGCGAGGTGAAGGAAGAGATCTCGGGAGAAGAAGATCGAGCAACTGCCGTAACTCCCTCTCCCACTTTAGTGCCTCGAACGAGACCGGACACTCATCAAAAGACGCTTCTGGTGCGAGAAGACGACTCCAGAGAAGACGCATCACCGCCGAGGAAGATGGGGCTTAGGAGTGTGCCTAGGAAGACGGTCTCTTTCTCGATCATTCATTCTGGATTGGAGTCAGATTCTCAGGAGGAGATGCTGAGCACCAGAACCGCACAGAAGACAGTTTCTGCAATTACAAGGAGTCTTCCGAAGACTTCAGAAGCCGAAGTATGAGTTGACATTCCGATTACGACTCGAGGAAGTGCAGCGAAGAGACCCGCTCCTACAATGGGAAGAGATCTTCCACCCCAGAAGATGAGAAGAGTAGTGTCTCTCGTGAGCAAAAGTAGAAGATCACAGTGGTGGAAGAGACATCTTTATCTCTAGAAGACAAGGAAGACACCTCCGATCGGATTGTGGAGATGAACCTGCCTAGGAAGAAGGTTGGAGGAATTCAACGCCTTCTTCCATTCGAAGATCCAGCCAACCATGGAGTTGGTGGAGAAGCCACTACGACTTGGATTCGATTTGCGCACCCTGATGCAGCAGGAAGAGGTCTAGAAGAAGATAGACACGCTGGAAGCCAACCTCCGCACCACGGAGAAGCTTGCAGCGAAGTACAAGACGGAAGCAATCGCTTCTACCAAGAAGTCAGCACAGTTGAGGAAGAGCAACCAGGAATTGCAGGCACATCTACAGCAGCGTGACCAGGAGGTTCGATGGGTCAGAGATAAGATCACTACCCTCGCAGAAGAGAAGACGACATGGAAGGCATTGCGAGAAGCCGCAGAAGCACAAGCTGCAGCAGAGAAGACGTAACGAGAAGAAGCAGAAGCCCGAGCAAATGGACTCATGGCGCAATCGGTGGAAGCACTTCGCAAGAAGTTCAACTTCATCGCGAGTAGAAAGCTTCTCACCCTAGCTAGGGAGTGGGATGACGATTCCAGGACGATGTTAGTGGAGTGCAAGAACAACATGTTCCGCTACCTGGATCGGCAGATTGAGGGTTTGAAGACGCTTTACAGTCTTCTCTCAATCCCACGGCCAGCAGCTACATCTTCCCATGCTCCAGGACTAGCGATCGAGACAGATTTGGAGAAGGAGGAGTTCGACCTCGCTGTCTACTTGGTAGTGACAGCGCTGAAAGCCGAGAAGATCGCAGAAGAAGCCCCGGAAGACAAGTATCTTCTAGAAGACGGGAAGCAGAATTGTCTTCCCAAGTGTTTCGAGTAGAGGAGGTGACTTCCTCTGACCACAATGAAGTCACTCCAGCTCCCAGCGTCAAACCAACGCCACAGAAGAGCGAGAAAACGCAGGTGGACTCAGCTTCCCAGAAGACGTTTTCGTCTTCCGAAGCCGTCCCAGAAGAGCGAACCACGAATATCGAGGAGGAAGCCACCTCATTGACACCCAAGGTACTCACAAAGCTTCCCATCTTATCAAAGGCCGAGTTAAGAGTTTAGGTAGGAGCAGATCAGGAGGAGATCACACCCCGTGAATTAGAGTAGGTAGCAAGTTAGGAAGACAGTTGACTTACTAATTTTGATAGGAGTCAAAATTTGCTATCTTAGGAAGTGATAGTTTCTCTTATAATTTTAGATAACTGTCCATGTGACAGAGTAGGCAGCGCATGAATAGAAAGTAAGTTTCTAAACCAAGGCAAGGAGCCGACTGCATTTGAGGTGGTGGTCTTCTGACAGCCCCCATCTCTCCTGATTGCAAGTTGAGGATTGGAGGGGATCTCTCTTGCGTCTCAAGGCAGCAGTGTAAGGTATGGCACATAATAAGATTCGAGGACACAAGAGCACACGCACATACATTTTACGGTGCACACATTAGACACACGAGACTGATTAGCATAGTACACACATTACATCCGTTGGTAGAGACATACAAATAGATTTTGGAGTACACATGAGGGGTCTGCATTCTCGCTTCCAGCAGTAGATCAAAGATGTAGCCTGGACAGTCTAGAGCAAGGAACGGCATCATCGTGCAGTCTTGTTTCTAAGCTGGTGTGTTGAGAGTAGGAGCAGGAAGTAGAGGGAGTGAGCTTCCCAACACCAATGTACCTTCTTCTCGTGGAATTGATTTCAAATTTGAGTGCAGAAGCTTTGTCTATGTCTTCTGGGCGATGGGTTTCTTCGAGTTCACACCCAATTGTGCATGAGAAGCCTTCCTCTTGAGTGACGGTGATCGTTAGCAGCTGTGCAGAGTCGAAGCTTGTCTCATCCAGTGGAGCACTTAGGATCCACGTACGGACAGTCCTATGGATAAGCGATCCCAAAAGACAGAGTAGTCGGAGCAACGACAGAAGAAGAAAGAAGACTTCTTCTCATTGCAGAAGACGACATCCTCGAGGTAGAAGACTGTGTAACTGTAAGTCAATTTGTGGTCTTCTTCCTCAAATTATTACAAGCAGGGATGGCTTGTTAGTCAAGATCCGGACTAGAAGCCTGTCGGAATCTTAATTTCTCATTTTCATCTGGTTTTCTCTTGTTTGGATTTTCTCTTCTTCCCCTTCTTCCCTCATCTTCCTATCTTCCTATCTTCTTCTAGTGAGCTTCCGAGACTTCTATTGAACTTCCGTGAAGGTGAATGTCATTATAGTGCTACAAGAAGACCATTTCCGTAGGCAGAAGCTTGGGAAGGCTACAGGGGGCATACACCCTATGATGGATCTAACCCCATTAGGAATTGGAAGAGCAATGTGACAGACATTGCTAATTCGACGTCTACGAAGCAGGAGCAGTCTTCTGGAGGTGTGAGAAGCCGGATTGAACCCAGAAGCCAAGAATTGCTTCGAGAAGACTGTGATGAGAAGATTGGAAGTCGTGACTTGGAAGCAGAAAGCGTCTTCTCGAGATTCTCTGTAGATATTTGTGTGATAATTTAGGTGGTAGTTGTTTGTTTAGGTCCGGAGCACCTTCTGAAGGGTCTGGAAGTCGTGTGATTTTGTGATCAGCACGAGGACTTGGAGTGCTTCAATGACTCGCGAAAGAGAGTTGGATTGTCCGGACCGTTCTGGAGTTCAAATTTACTGTCATTGGATCCATCTGGATCAGAATGTCAAGTTCTTCAAGAAATTGAAGATGATACGAAATCGGACGATTTGGGAGTTCTGGATGAAATTGACTCACAAGGAAACGCTTACGTTAGTTTTCCATCACCTATGACTTGAGATTGGGTTGTTCTTCACGATTGGTGAGCCAAGCTCTTTCTTGGTGCTTATGAGATCAGGGAGTCTTCACCTACGTATAAGAGAAGACTGTATGTGGATTGGATTGTTGGTTTGGGTGTGGTGAGCGAGTTTGAGCCGTAGGAAGTCGATTTACGTCAGTTCTTTGCTTCCTACGAACCAATTTCTTGCGTGATTTTTCAAGAGGAACTCCAAACGGCTTGTTTGGAGTCACGTTGGGTTCATGGTAGCTAGATCTACCTACCTGAGAAGATGAATCTCAGATCAGACGGTCTGTTTTGCGAGTGTACGTGATTTTAAGTCGTAGGGAGGAGCTTTTGAAGGTTCGATCACTTGTGATTGAAAATCAAAGAGATCTTGACTGTTGAGAGTCAGATCTGAAGGTTGGAGTCATGTAAGAAGATCTTATCAACATTGAAAGACTGTTTGGCAAAAAGAGAAAGTTCTCAAATAGACTTTTTTCGGTTCCTTCGCTACGGTTTTTGTTTTTTATTTTTATTCGCTAGAGTTCCAGTTTGTTATATGTGACCTATGGTAGCTAGCTTTAACTAAGGGCTAGTACATGAATGTTGGTTGGATCATGGTTTGAATTCTATGATACTGTTGCGAAGTCTTTTGTTAGCAAAGAGATGTCTCCTTTGCTTTGAGCTACGCCTCGATAGTCGTGGGTCTGGGTTGAGATTCAAGGACTCATTTTAGGATTTTGGTGCAGAGTTTGTTTTGCATTCTTAGAGAAGAAGAATCGGAAGTGTATATAAAGTAAGAGTTGATATACCTTGCAACGCTTGTTCTCGTTGTTGTTTCTCTCTGTCTTGTCTCCATTCGACACAGTACATCTCCACAGTCATGAACCTCGCATTGTTTTGGACTAACCTCCATGCAAAATCTGACACGATAACGGTATGAACCATAATACGAACATGATATATCTTTTCCAAGTTTGATGGAAGAAGTGAAGGTGAAAAAGAAAATGAGCTCAGGATGTTTGATGGTCAAACAATCTGCAAACAAGCTTTGTATCAGATCTATGGATTCTCAAGGGCATCCTTCCACAACTATGAGGCAAAATGAAGAAAGATATGAAGATAGGCTTTCACAAGAATACAAGATTGCATAAACCATTACCTTTGACCATGATCGCTCTCACTTTTCTTCATCAAATACTCATCACAATGAGTGAAGTCATGCCACACTTGCACTACAACAACTTGCAAGATCGTGATATTGATAATCACTATCGTCGTTTACCTTCTTGCTATAGGAAGAAGATATATACGAAGAAATCAAGACGAAGATGGAGATGAACGACGTGAGACTAATCTCGAAATCCACATTCTATAGAATGTGGAATGAGAATTTTGATAACTTCACCATTCATGAAAATAGTGCATTTGCAAAGTGCGTGAAATGTACTATTCTTATTCAAAAGGAGAAATTGATGCGGAGGAGGAGAACTTCTGAAAGAGCAGAACTCGAGTTGGAGCGAGAACAAACTTGAAGAGCAAATGTTTGACCGTAATTGCTACTATGCACACAGTGAGCTTGCTATGATGTACCCCGATGAATACATGTCTGGGATTCATGACAAGATGATCAAGCCAAAACATGTGTGTCTATCATACAAGTTGAATTCTCTCATGGATCAACCTCAACCTTTGTCATTGACTATCACATGGATATTAATAGATAGATATGATCTGAGTATCTTTGTTTATATAACACTAGGAGGTTTATGATATGGGGATCTCAACTTTATCATCACTTCATTAGCAAACATTTTTCGTGACTGTGAAAATTTCACTGGTGATGGGAGAGGAGATCCAACTTTTGAACAAGACCGAGATTTCTAGGTAAGATCCATGTGCTTGTGTGGTTGAACAGATCTTGGAACTTAGAACAGCGATACTTGTGTAAATCCTCTATGAAAATGATATCTTTTATGCTAAATGGGCTAAAGGAGAAATCCTAAGACACTACGTATAGTAGCACTCGTTATTTTTGGCGCCGCTGCTAAAGATTTCATCTTAGTAATGATTGTTCTAAAGCTTCTTGGTTATGTGTTTTAGTAGTTAGCTGCATCGAAGACTAACTTGGATTGTAGTTGAGTGTGTTGTGGATCCTTATCTTTCTAGAAGACAAGAACCGCAGCCAGAAGCTGATGAGACACATCAGAGGAAACTGGAAGAAGCCGCTTCCCTGCTTCCAAGAGCTTCTTGAGAGGCTGGATCTTGGAAGACTGCAGTAAGTGCCACATGAAGCAGGAGAAGAAGACGTTCCGAACCTGTGACAGGTTGTTCAGACTTCCAGTCTGCCAGATCCAATATTAGAAGAAGAGAGACATCTCTTTTCAGCACTCTGGTGGATGCCTCCAACCAGAGGAAGAAGCAGAAGATGCACGGGTAAGGACCCTGAGTGGGTACATTCATCCTAGCAAACCGTTTCTCGAGAGCAGCGGGTATCTCTGAGACACCAAAGGAAAAAAGAAGAGCTCAGGAAGATCCGATCATTTGGAAGAGCCTTCCATCTCGAGCATTATCTTTGGAGAAGATAGAAGTCAAGCGGGTGACCACGTTTATAAATTAGATTTTGGTTTTGCTTACACGGAAGACATCTTCTCAAGTGCGGAAGAGGCTTCTCAAGGCGAAAGAAGACTGGAGGAGATCGCCCCAGACGTCTCAGAAGGTAGCAGCGACAGCAGCTCTGACTCAGAAGACGACATTCGTGACTCGGACAGACCTGGACCTTCGAGAAGACTATCTCCACCGTCTGGTCCTGATAGAAGAAGAAGTTGACAGTCGCATCAACCGGCAGTCGACATGGCTTCTCACACTCGGCAGAAGTACCATCCTTATGATGATGATGATGATGCTGATGACTTCATCATGACATTCGAGATCATCTCTTGTGGTGCCCACAAATTACAGGATGCACGAATTTTTGAAATTTTTAAGAATAATAACGTGTTTGTATAACTGAAGAAGCGTTGTTACTTAAGGTTACGTCTTCCTTAACAGGAAGATGATCTTAAGAGCTGTTTGTAATAAGAAGTTGACTTCTTTGGAAGACGACCGTCTTCGGAAGAGCGTCTTCTCAGTTGCGTCTTCAGAAGACGGGAAGACGGCGGAAGATGAGAAGACGGCGGAAGACACCTGTCTTCCAGAAGACAGCGACCGCGAAGGCCCAACCACGAGTTTTCGAGTAAGACAGTAGGTGTACCTACTGGGGCGCACCAAATAGGTAGGTAGGTCAGGAAGACACCCAAGGTCGAGAATCCCTAATCTGCGGGGAAGATGCGTGAGGAAGCCCATTAGGCACATTCCAACTTCCCGCAGCACACCGCGCTTGAGAAGATCGATTGAGAGAGTGAGCTTCGCGAGTTAGCATTGAGAGAGGAATCGAGTGAGACATCGAGGTAGGAGAGAACAAGTTGGCAGCTAGACGAAGGTTGAGATCGAATTGCTGGAGCACAAACGGCAGAGAGCTAAGGCGTTTTCTGTGAGCTCCCGAGAAGCTGACATTGGAGAGCAGCGAGTAGAATCGAAGGTGGAATTGAGGCGTGGTCGGACATTGACAGCAGGCGCAGTCTTGAGGAGTCGCATTGGAGCTGGGACCAGAGCCAAGAAGCGCGCGGAGGTCGAAGGCAACTCGAGGAGCAGAACAAGACTGTAGAGGTTCTTTCCTCTGTTCTTTCCTCTTCCCACTTCTTCTCGCCTTTTCCTGGTATTCCCCGCGCTTCCTTGGTTGTGCAGGCAGCCTGATCGATTACCCCCACCCCCCATTCTTCCTATTTGAGACATTGGGCGCGGAAGCGCTGCCCAATTTCTGTCAAGACATCTCCTTGCTTCTTCCCGAGCTCAATTCGAGCTTCCCTACTCCTAGTCCTCAAATTGGAGACCCCAACTATCAATTTCCCTACCCTACTACCTCTCTACCCCCGAAACTTGGAACAGAAGACGATTCGGAAGATGGGAACATCTTAGGAAGACGCTTCTTAAACTTGACTGTCTTTGGAAGTCGACTGAACACAATTCGTATCAAGAGTGGATTTGCTTTGCTTTTGTGTTTAGAGAGACTTGGCACGAATCCTGAGTAGTGTGGTGAGTTGTTTTGTTATTTCGAGAAGTTGGAAGTCGGGAACTAGGCCTGTGCCTCCCGGTCTTCTAAGCTTCTCAACTCCCCATCTTCCTAGAGAGACTAGAAGACTGGAAGGCTGGCAAAATGAGCGAGAAGACGCGAGGGTCCATTCGGGTCTCTTCTGTCTGATCCATAGCACCCGTTCCTTCTTCTTCCCGAACTTAGAAGAGAGTTGTGAGAAGTCTTGCTGGCAGAATCTGGAGGGAATGGTCGAGGGTCATGTCTTCTCATCATGCAGCAAGCTTCTTTTGAGTGCGTATGAGAGGTGAGAAGTCAGAAGAACAGAGTGCAGTTGTCTTGAGTCTGTTGTGAGGATAGATTGCGCGTAGGAAGACGAAGACAGATGAGACCAGTGAAGGGAAGTCTGACTTCGGGAAGTCTTCCGAGAAAGACATTGAATCGGAAGCTGTCCCGAGTGTCTTTCCAGAGGTCACTGTCACCGCAGGAGCCCGCAACCATCTTCTGAACCTTTCTTATACTCTACTTCTCGCATATCTTGTATCTTCTGATAGGAAGTAGGATGTAATGCAAGGTGGGTTGTCTTCTTGGTAATCCATGCGAGGCCTTGCTTAGATAGGAGTGTTTAGATATAGCTCGGAAGACGAGAGCTATCTAGGAAGTACTGTTAGAATCCCGGAAGACGGAGTAGCTGTCTTCTGGAAGACTAGTTTCGTCTTCTGAGAAGTAGAAGCTAGACTGTGGGCATTCGGGAAGGACTGAGCCTTCAGCTCATAGTAGGTGCTTGTGGTTTAGTGCAACAGATCTTCCAGGTATGTCGATGCATCCGCGGGGCTTGGTGTTACCAGCGGCAGAATTGGCCGAGGCCACTCCTTTCCTCAAGGAGTTGGGTATCGACTTCTTCCTGTGGGATTGGAACCTCGCAGATCAAGGGCTTCTGGAGGAGGTGTGGGCAGCGTTACCACCGCGTAACCGTGTACCTGCGAAGACATGAGTAGCTCGGCGAAGACCGTCTTCCTGGACTGAAGACTGGTGGCGTAAGGCGTTTCACAGGCCTGAGTCTGAGAACCGAGGATATTGGTACGAGAAGAAGATCTTGCCTAGGATTGTGAGTTCGTGGCATATGCCTGGGAGCACCACCTGCCTTTTCGTGGAAGACAGGCAGGGGAGGAACGGTTGGAAGATAGAATCTTACCGGGAGCCGAAGAAGCGCCTCCTGGCGAAGTTATTTCTGCATCTCTTTCCCAAGGGGAAAACGCAGAAGACAAGGTACTTAGGAGATCAGGACGTGGAGTTCCTGGAATCAGTGTGGGATGACAGAGTGCCCATCTACTGGGGCGCGTACATCCACAACTACGTACAGACGGAGCTAGCATACTTGGGTACCCCGGCGGGAGGACACCTGACGTCCTTCCTCTGCTACTTGTATGTAGCCATGGGGGATCTTAGGGAAGATCAGCTGGCAGTGTATGGGCCAACAGAGCGACAGGAGGTGAAGGAGGAGACCTCGGAAGACGATGACCGAGAGGCAGCAGCAACGCCCCCTCTCACTCTGATGCCACAGCTGAGGCCCGGCTCTCACCAGAAGACGCTTCTGGTGAGGGAAGATGAGTCTAGTCGCCACGCCACTGAGGAAGATGGGTCCTAGAAGTGTATCGAGGACACCCATCTCCCTCATTCACTCAGGATCGGAGTCCGACTCGGAAGAAGACCTGCTGAGTACCCGATCGGAGCAGAAGACTGCTTCTGCAACGCCTGGGAGTCTTCCGAAGACTCTAGAAGACGAAGGATGGATGGGCGCTCCTGCTGCGATGCGAGGAAACGCAAAGAAGAGAGCCGCTCCTGCCTTGAGGAGTCTTCCACCCCGGAAGATGAGAAGAGTAGCTTCTTCTCGTGCGCAGAAGATGAAGGCCGTAGTAGTGGAAGAGGCTTCTTTGCCTCTGGAAGACGAAGTCGACACCATGGAGCGAGTGGTGGAGATGAACTTGTCTTCCGCAGGAAGACGACTGGAGGAGTTCAGTGCCTACTTCCAGAAGGAGATCCAGCCAGCTATGGAGTTGCTGGAGAAGAGAGCGAGGGCACAGGAGAAGCCCTTACAACCTGGATTCGGCCTGTGCACCTTGCTGCGACAGGGGGAGGACCAAAAGAAGACGGAGTCGCTGGAAGCTAGCCTTCGCACTACGGAGAAGCTTGCAGCCAGGTACAAGGCGGAAGCAGCCGCTTCTGCCAAGGAGCTAGTACAGCTTCGGAAGAGCAACCAAGAGTTGCAGGCGCGGGTACAGCAGCGCAATCAGCAAGTCACCCGAGTGCGGGAGAAGATCACCGCCCTCGCAGAAGAGCAGACCATATGGAAGACGCAGCGAGAAGCCGCGGAAGCGCGAGCTGCAGCTGAGAAGACGCAGAGGGAAGCAGCAGAGACCCGTGCACAGAAGATGTTGACACAGTCGGTGGAAGCGCTTCGGAAGAAGTTCAACTACACCGCGGGTAGGAAGTTACTTACCTTAGCTAGAGGATGGGACAGCGAGTCCAGAGCTGTAACGACCTATGTTACACATAGGAAGTTTGTCTATTAGTAAGGTATTTAGTTATAACTAAGTGTTGAGAATGTTTATTTGCTGCCAAAGTACTTTAAGGAGGTATCAAGTTAGTCATGACTAGCTAAAAGTTAGTTATGGTTAAACTTAGCTGTACTTTTGGCAGAATTCAGATATTTGCTAAAGAGTGAGCACTACTATCTTGTCATCTTGTCTAAAAGGTAGAAAGGAGGTGGAAAGTATCCTTTATCTCCTTTTTTACTTGATATTAGTGGTTGGATTAAAGTTGTGGACTTTGTGGGCATTAAAAACAAGAAGAGATTCCACATGTTTCCTTTTTAGTGGGTCCTAGTGTAGAGGTGGGGTGGAAATTCGAGATTCCTTGAGAATATTCCAGAATCCTTCTAGAAGTTGTTGACTTTGAAGGAATAAGCCCATGTGAAAAGGTAAAAAGCCCATGTGATCAATGCTTTTACCTTAAGTAATATCTTAGTAAAACCCGGTAAAAGTAGTTACGGCTGAGTTACCGGAGGGTACCAAAGTAAAAACCTAGAATGTATAAATAGAGGAGTAGAGAAGAGCTCCTCATCCTTGTTTTCACATTGTCGTAATGACAACTTGAGTAATATAGAGAGTGTGAGATATTTTTAGCATGTGAGAACTTGAGAGACGTCGTTAGAATGGAGGATTTTAGTTGATGTGTTTAAGGAGAATTTTAGTTGATAAGTTTGTGGGTGTATGAATGAGTGAACTCAGCATTTTCCCTTCAAGTTCATGGTGTGCTTCCATCAAAGCCATCAGAGGTGACCCCTGAGTGAGAGACAGGTCCGACATGTTGCAGATTCGTGGATGACGATCGTGGAGGTTGAGAGATCGGGGGGTAGTTGATCGATAGGACCGCGGAGGGTTTACATTTTTGGTTCCGTTGCCAGGACCTCACTTGAAGGGATCGTTGAACGATGTTTAGAGTTCAGTTCTATATTCGACAAAAGGAGATTATGAGAGAGCACATGGAGAGAACGTTGGGAGGAGAGAGAGCTAACGCGATGTTAGCAACGTTAGAACCTTTCGTGTATCCCGTAGTGATATATGACGCATTCGAAGTCATTCTTTACATCTTGTTCACTTAGAAAGGGTTTGAGGAGAGTTGAAAGAGGGTGCAACAAGAGTTGTAGAGAAAGGAGGAGAGAAAAGTTATTAGAGGAGATAAATTTATGAGTATAGAAATTCTGCTCTCTGGAAAATTTGTACAGTCGCTGTCAACTTTTCTGTGAATTTTATTTTCCTGTGAAACTTTCCAGTGTTTTAGATTGGCTGATAACCTATCTAAGACAAAAGAAATCATAGAAAAGGTGGTCTAGAGAGGGAGCAATGAATTTTCAAAATTGAGGGGGTCTATTCGTGAGAGTTGAGGAATTCTGTTATCTGAAAAATATTTACAGTCACTGTCAGATTTTCTGTGAATTTTATTTTCCTGAGAAACTTTCCAGTGTTTTAAATTGGCTGATAACCTATCTAAGACAAGAAATCATAGGAAAAGGTGGTCTAGAGAGGAAGCAATGAATTTTCAAAGTTGAGGGGGTCTATTCGTGAGAGTTGAGGAATTCTGTTATCTGAAAAAAATTTACAGTCATTATCAGATTTTCTGTGAATTTTATTTTCCTGAGAAACTTTCCAGTGTTTTAGAGTGGCTGATAAGCTATCCAGGACAAAAGAAATCATGAGAAGATGATGTCTGAAGAGAGAGAAAGAATTTTTCAAAGTGGAGGGGGTTGACAACCATGAGGGAAGTGAAAATATACAAATTTCAGTTCTCTGAAAATTTGTACAGTCATCACCATCTCTTCTGATTAGGGAAGTTTCTGTTGAAACTTCATGATTTAGTAGCTTGGAGGTTGAGCTACTGGAGACCACAAAAATCTTGGAGAGATCTCTTACCAACTAAGAGATATACGTTTCGGCATACAAGGAGATCTTGAAGATACTTCATGGGGAATCCAGTTCGAATGACGAGGTGGAAGAAGAGACGTTTAGGAGTTCGAACAGAGACGGAGAAGCCCAAGTTGAGTATAGATGAGTTACGAACCCGCATCTATAGCACTTGGGGTGCCCTCTTTACCCTATACGAAGAAGCTTCCGCGACCATTGGCACAGATTTGAAGAAAGCCGAGTTTAAAGCATCATTCACTGTGGAGGTCACGAATGCTCCTGGTGAAGTAGAGTTGGATCCTTACAAGAGTGAGTTCAAGATGTCTGTTGTGATTAGTACAAACGATGGTGAGGAGGATCATATCTTCGATAGTTAATTTTAGATTAGATTTTATTTCGTGTATAGCATGTATAATACACGATTTCCAATATAAAGCTCGGAAGAGTTAAGAGGTGAGGTAGAATTATTTTCCTCTATGATATTTTGTCCACTTAATGGTTGAGAAGGTGCAACATGAGTGGAAATTCAAAAGATTGGAAAGTTAGACTTAGAAACCTTCCTCAAGGTTTAGATGTCATAGTAAGTGTCGGAGAAAGTTCGAGAGAGATTATCGTCGAGTTTGAAAACCTTAGTACTAAACCTCAAGTAGAATCTCCGAGGAGAAGAGTAGAAACCGACTTGTGGTGTTATTTCTGTAGAGGGTTGGGACACAAAGTAGTGAATTGTCCAACTAGAATCAGAATCGAGAGAGCTAAAGGGAAGCGGGAGTTTACTGATTTAAGTCTTCGAGTGGATCCATCGTCACCAGCGCCAATTCATCTTCTAGACGAAGATCCTTGTCCAAGTTGTGGAGTGGGTGATCTATCCAGAGGACACAAGTGCGTCGATGTGGCCGCCCTACTTACGTCAGTAGTCGAGAAGTTGGACGAGACTCAAAGAGCTGAGACGGAGAAGTTGTCGACTTCAAAAGAGGACTCAGCTGAGTTGTGATGGAGATCGTCATTCGGATGGTGGAGAAGGCTGTGATGCGACTCAGGCTCATGATTACCTTGGGAGAAGAGATGGCACAAGAGGTGTTGTTACAACCATTTCCTTTCATTTTACCTATGGTAGATTATTCGTGAATGGAATTGGTGATGTTCGTACTCGTTTAGCGAGTAGTTATTGCACAAAAATTAGAAGGGTAGAAAGAATAGTTACAAGATGGGGAAGTTACCAGTGTTTCATGGGAAGGACAATGAAGATGTAGAACCATTTGTACGAGACTTCAAAAGGGGTTGCATCGAAAACAACGTGAGAAGGAAAGAAGAATGGGTGTTGTTACTGCCAGAGTTTTTAGAAGATTTTGCTCTTACGTGGTATGACGACCGAGTGAAGAGCAAGACACCTGGTGCAGTTGAGGACACATGGGAGACGTTGAGTAATGCATTCATCGAAGAATTTCTTCCAGAAGAAAGTTATGAGAAGCTCATGGTGGAGCTTACTCATTTGAAGCAACGGGACGACGAGAAAGTTCGGCAATATGCCGAAAGGGTGGATAAGTTGGAGCAACGGTTTCGGACGGTCTTACGGAAGAGTGGAGACAATGTGGAGCTAACGATGGCGGGGATTGGAGCAGTGTTGACCAAGAACTTGGTGGGAGGGTTGAGACCTTCAATTCGAACCCAAGTGAGGTACGAGAAGCCAATAACCAAAGCGGAGGCCATCAAGATTGCGACAAACATGGAAGAGAGTTTGGATGAAGGAGATATCATCCAACCTCATCATGCTGCTCTGGTGTCGACTCCGACTCCTGGTGTAGCCACAATGATCGCACATGCACCATCACAATTGGTGATTGCTTCAACGTCAGCTCCTACTCCAATGGTGGTGCCAAGACCGTTTGTCCCAACAACGATGTCTACTGCCACCTCTGATTTTCATGCCGAGCTGAAGAGCATCATCGATACTCTTGCGGATCTCAAGATAAACGTGGTGCAATTACGAGAATGGAGGAACAAAGGTGGAGGAGGAGGTCAAAGAGGTTACGACAACAATCCCAACCGAGGAAATCAAGGTAACTTTGGAGGCAACCAAGGTAACTTTGGAGGAATCACTTGTTGGACGTGTGGAGGTTCTCATTTCCAGCGAAATTGTCCTAACAACAGAGCAAGAGGTGCTGAAGCTGTCAGAATGAATGTAGGTGGAGGAAATCCATCACAAGGACGAGACAAGGAGGTGGCTACTATCGATCTCGTGCGAGATCCCATCTACGAGAAAGGAGAGAGTTCAAACTCTTCTCATGCACCGGTGGAGCTTTTAGCTCAAGAAAGAAAAAGAACTCGATTTTCTGATGAACCAGTTTTCATGGAGGAATCAGCTAGTAGAAGCACTCGTTCGAGTAATGTTTCGAGTACACCAAGGGAGTCAAGAAGGAAGCTGGGGATGACGGATTTCACCATTTCATCTTCCCAAGCGGGATATGATGTGCTTGAAGATGTGGGTGCTCAGAAAGCCAACATCATTGTTGGACAACTGATCGCACTTAATCCCAGCTTACGAAGGGAACTCAGAGGAGGACTGAGTTCTAAGAGAAGCAAGAAGAAGAAACCCAAGAGCAAGACATCAAAGTCTGTGGGAGTTGGTGTGGTGGGTGTGCATGCTTCAGAGGTATGCACTAGGGCTTCAAAGATTGAAGTCTGGTTGAATGGTCACTACGTCTCTGACGTATTGGTGGATGGAGGATCGGCTGTCAACGCCATATCGGAGAGGTTGATGAAGAAGTTGGGGATGGAACCAACTCGTCCGGCTAGCATTGTCGTAGGGATGGCTAACAAACAACGGGTAAGACCTCTTGGCGTGTTAGAGAAGGTGGTCGTGTCTGTGATGGGAGTTCAAACATTGATGTCCTTTCAAGTGTTAAAGGACTCTAGTTATGATTTGCTCCTAGGTAGGCCTTGGTTGAGAGCTGTGCGCACCACAGATAGGTGGCACAAGGGATACTTACGGATTGAGCCTAGAGATCATAGAGTGATAGTTCCTCTCTCGGGTGTTGGAGTTGTGACTTCTGACTTTGATAGACCCACTAGTGACTACTGAGAATCTGATACGGAGGATGATCAGAGTGTCTCAAAAGTAGATACTGGGGATTCTTACGACCAAGAATCCTCGTCTGAGGATGAAGGATTTGATCGAGATGAATCATTACATCAGCTTAGTGCTATTGACTTGTTGCCTCGACCAGCAGTGGAGAAAGATCCTGACAAAGAAGAGTTGAGTGAGGCAGAGATTGTGAGAAGACTCTCTACCCTGAAGTTTGATATCAATGTCACTCAAGAAGAGAAAAGTAGATTCTTAGATATATTTCGAAAATATATCCATGTGTTTGCTTTCAGCTACAAGGATTTGAAGGAGGTGACTCTCGAGACTCATCGAATCGAATTGGAGGAGCACGCAAGACCAGTTCGACAGAAGCAGAGAAGGGTCAACCCCACAACGGCAATGATGGTCAAGGAGGAGACAGACAAGTTGAAGGAGGCGAGTTTCATCTATGAGGTGGAGAACTCAGAATGGGTTTCACCCATTGTGATTGTCAAGAAGAAGAATGGTAAGCTGCGAGTGTGCATAGACTATAAGAAGCTGAATGCAGTTACCAAGAAGGATTATTATCCTCTACCATTTATAGATGAGATTTTGGAGGAAGTTGCTTGTCATGAGTGGTACAGCTTTGGTGATGGTTATAGTGGGTATAACCAGATCAAGATAGCACAAGAGTACCAACAATTGACTACTTTCACTACTCCTTGGGGAACATTTGCATTTCGGGTGATGCCATTCGGACTGTGTAATGCTCCGGCCACGTTTCAAAGGTTCATGAACAAGGTGTTTGAATCATTCATAGAGAAGTTTGTTCGGGATTTCATTGACGATTTCTGTGTGTACGGAAGAAAGGAGGACCACTTTGATCATGTGATCAAAGTTTTGCAGCGGTTGGAGCAAGCCAACGCTTCTCTAAATCCAGAGAAGTGCATCTTTGGCTGCGAAGAAGGTCTGCTGTTAGGGCACATCATTTCCAAGAATGGGATTGCGGTAGATCCTGAGAAGGTGAAGAAGATTGTGGATCTTCCATTTCCGATCAACTTGACAAAGTTGAGGCAGTTTCTTGGCATGGTTGGATATTATCGTAGGTTTATCTTTTCCTTCTCAAACAAAGCAATAGCTTTGATTATGTACATGAAGAAGGGAGTTGATTTTGACTTGATAGTGCATGATCAGAAGGCAAAAGAAGCATTTGAGGAGCTGAAAAAGGCATTAGTGACAGCTCCTATACTTGCTAAACCTGAGTGGAGTAAAGCATTTATTTTGTATACGGATGCCTCCAATGTAGCAATCGGATGTACATTAAGTCAGCTAGATGGAGATGGGCATGATCATCCTATAGCTTATGCTAGTAGGCAGATGGTTCCAGCGGAGAAGAATTACTCTGTGACTGAACGAGAAGGATTAGCAGTGATCTTTGGATTGAAGAAATTTCGACACTACTTGCTAGGAGGGAAATTTTCCATAGTCATAGATCACAAGGCTTTAAAGTATATCTTTAATAAGCCTAATGCCGAAGGTCGTATTGCTCGTTGGAAGATCCTTCTAACAGAATACGATTATGTGATTGAAGATAGACCAGGGAAAAAGCATGCGAATGCTGATCTTTTGTCAAGGGCTTATGATGATGAGGGAGAAGAACCGTTTGATGATTCATTTCCAGACGAGCATCTGATGACCATCACAAGCATCGAAGAGATACCGGACGAGTACAAAGAAATCAGGAGTTTTCTTGCAGATGGCTCTTTTCCAGAAGGTATGCATACCCGAGAACGTAATGCGTTGATCAAGAGATGCAAACCTTACACCATGGTGGAGGGAATTCAGTTTCATCAAGGAGCAGATGGGTTACTAAGGAGAGCAGTTGGTCAGAAGGAGGCATTCAAGCTAATGCACGAGTTTCACGACGGAACTGTTTGCGGAGGTCACTTTGCTGGTAAGATAACAGCCTTCAAGATTTTGGATGCGGGTTATCACTGGAGAGGGATTTTCAAAGAGTGTTTAGACTATTGCAAAACTTGTGACGTATGTCAAGCATTTGCTCTAAAGTCTACTAGAACACCTCCGTTAAGATCAATTCTAGTATTAGGGCCGTTTGAGAAATGGGGTATTGACTTTGTAGGTCCTCTTAATAAGACACCTCGAGGCAATAAATACATTGTAGTCGCCACTGAGTATTGTACCAAGTAGGTAGAGGCTAGACCTTTGAGAGAGACCAATGAAACAGAAGTCGGTAGATTCCTATGGGAGAGGATCATCACGAGATTTGGATGTCTGTTAGAGTTGGTCTCAGATAGAGGAGGAGAGTTTGTAGGGAACATGACTACTGCTATGCTACAACACTTTTCTATCAAGCCACGAGTAACGACCTCATACAAACCAAATGCTAATGGTCTTGCGGAGAAGACCAATCTTACACTTTGTATGATGCTCGCCAAAGATGCTGGTGTTGAAACTGCGAAACATACTTGGGATAAGAGGCTACATGTCATCTTATGGGAGTACCGAACGACAACAAAGACTTCTACTGGATACTCCCCATTTCGACTGGTTTATGGAGTGGAGTCCAAGTTGCCGATCCAATTCGAATTGGATACTTTTCAAACTATTCAACGAAAGTTGAAGAGGTCGAGAGGAGAAGATGTGGTCAGATCAAGAAGAGAGCAACTCATGGAGTTGGAAGAGACCCGAGCGGTAGCAATGATCCGGATGGAACGAGCTCAGGCGTGTCAAAAGAAGAGTTACGACAAACGGTTGGGCAAGAGGGAGGTAAAACCTTTTCAAGTCGGAGATTGGGTAATGTTGTATGATGCTATCAGATTCAAGAGGGCTAGGAAGAAGTTTCTTCCTAGATATTTTGGTCCTTTTGTTGTAGATAAGGTGTGGAGCAACTTCACGTATGACCTTCAGGAGTTGGGAGGAAGGAGATTCGATCGGGTCAACCATGACAAGTTGAAGTTGTTTCATCGACGAAAGTTCTCTCTTCACTCCGAGGACGGAGCGAAAATTTAGTCCGGGGGTAAAATGTAACGACCTATGTTACACATAGGAAGTTTGTCTATTAGTAAGGTATTTAGTTATAACTAAGTGTTGAGAATGTTTATTTGCTGCCAAAGTACTTTAAGGAGGTATCAAGTTAGTCATGACTAGCTAAAAGTTAGTTATGGTTAAACTTAGCTGTACTTTTGGCAGAATTCAGATATTTGCTAAAGAGTGAGCACTACTATCTTGTCATCTTGTCTAAAAGGTAGAAAGGAGGTGGAAAGTATCCTTTATCTCCTTTTTTACTTGATATTAGTGGTTGGATTAAAGTTGTGGACTTTGTGGGCATTAAAAACAAGAAGAGATTCCACATGTTTCCTTTTTAGTGGGTCCTAGTGTAGAGGGGGGGTGGAAATTCGAGATTCCTTGAGAATATTCCAGAATCCTTCTAGAAGTTGTTGACTTTGAAGGAATAAGCCCATGTGAAAAGGTAAAAAGCCCATGTGATCAATGCTTTTACCTTAAGTAATATCTTAGTAAAACCCGGTAAAAGTAGTTACGGCTGAGTTACCGGAAGGTACCAAAGTAAAAACCTAGAATGTATAAATAGAGGAGTAGAGAAGAGCTCCTCATCCTTGTTTTCACATTGTCGTAATGACAACTTGAGTAATATAGAGAGTGTGGGATATTTTTAACATGTGAGAACTTGAGAGACGTCGTTAGAATGGAGGATTTTAGTTGATGTGTTTAAGGAGATTTTTAGTTGATAAGTTTGTGGGTGTATGAATGAGTGAACTCAGCATTTTCCCTTCAAGTTCATGGTGTGCTTCCATCAAAGCCATCAGAGGTGACCCCTGAGTGAGAGACATGCCCGACATGTTGCAGATTCGTGGATGACGATCGTGGAGGTTGAGAGATCGGGGGGTAGTTGATCGATAGGACCGCGGAGGGTTTACAGAGCGATGTTGGTGGAATGCCGGGAGAGTATGTTCAGGTACTTGGATAGACAGATAGAAGGAGTGAAGACACTTTATGGTCTTCCCTCGCTTCCGACATATGCAATCGCATCTTCCCACGCTCCAGCACCATCGACTAGATCCGGAATGGAGAAGGAGGAGTTCGATCTCGCTGTGCACTTGGTGGTGACAACGTTGGAAGACGAGAAGACTCCAGAAGACGCCCCGGAAGACAAGATGTCTTCTGGAAGACACGAAGACGAGCCGTCTTCCCAGGTATTCTGCGTGGAGGAAGCGACTTCCCCGGATCTCCATGAGGTCCCCATGGTCCCTAGTCCCGCACCCGTGCCTCAGAAGACGGAAGAAGCACCGGTCGACTCCGCTTCCCAGAAGACGCTTCTGTCTTCCGAAGCAGAAGCCGAAGCCGAGGAAGACGCAGCAGCAGCGACAGCAGAGCCAGCAAGAGACGATGAGGAGGAAGCCACCTCAGTGACACCCGAGGTAACTGCAGGGCTTTCTAGCTTATCAGAAGCCGCATTAGGAGCTCCGATAGGAGCAGATCAGGTAGAGATTGCCTCCGTGCAATCTGAGTAGTTAGTAACTCCATTTCCAATTCCAAATATAGTAGACTCGAACATGCTATCTTAAGGATGGCAGTTTTCCCATGTAATATTAGTTAGGACACCATGTGGCAGCATAGATAGCGTAAGAAGGACAAGGTGGATGACCAACTCGGATAGAGGAACCGCTTGCATGTGAGGTGACAACCTCCTGTCAGCGCCTCTCTCTCCCTGGTGGTCGCCTCCCCTAGTTCTCACGGTGGCAGCATAAGTAGGATAGCAGAGTAGGAGATAGGGCTCTGCCAGTTCTGTAGAATTCTGTAGTAATTGAACATACACACCGATTCTACAGGCAAGCAGGCGAGACACATTAGAGCAGAGACAGTCTTAGCGCACTACACCCGTCGTTGGAAACATACGAATAGTCTTGGAATATACCGGAGGGGTCTGCATACTCGCACCAGCAGTGGGTCGACGATGTAGATAGAAGTAGTGGACAGTCTAGGAACAGGGAACGGCATCCTCGTGCAGTCCTGTTAGCTAGGCTGGTGTGTCGAGGAGTAGACGCAGGAAGTAGAGGGAGTGAGCTTCCCAATGCCATTGTGACTTCTTCTCGGGGAATAGATTGTGGATTTGAGTGCAGAAGCTTTGTCCATGTCTTCTGGATGGTGGGTTCATTGAATTCGCTCCCAATTGTGCATGGGAAGTGTTCTTCTTGAGTGGCGATGACTGTCAGCAGTTGTGGAAATGTAGCTTGACTCGTTCAGTAGAGCACTTGGGATCTACGTACGAACGGTCTTCTGGATAAGGGATCCCAGAAGACAGAGCAGTCAGAGCAGCGAAGTGAAGAAGAAAGAAGCCTTCTTCCCGCAACAGAAGACGACATCCTCGAGTAGAAGACGGTGCAACAGTACTCACGTTTGTTGTCTTCCTCCCCAAACTATTACAAGCAAGGATGGCTTGTTAGTCAGGATCCGGACTAGAAGCCTGTCGGAATCTTAATTTACTCTTTTCATCTTGTTTTCTCTTGTTTGGCTTTTCTCATCTTCCCCATCTTCTCCCATCTTCCCCACCTTCTTACCTTCTTCTAGTGAGTTTCCGATACTTCTATTGAGCTTCCGTGAAGGTGAATGTCGTTGTAGTGCTGCAGGAAGACAACTTCCGTAAGCAGAAGCCTGGGAAGGCTAAGGGGGCATACACCCTGTGATTGATCTAACCCGTTGGAATGTGAGTGTGAGAATAAGGTGTAACGACCGTTGCTAGTCGACTTCTGCGAAGCAGGACAGCCTTCTGGAGGTGTGAGAAGACGAGTTGAACCCCCCGAAGACGAGAATCGCTTTGGGAAGACGATATCGAGAAGACCGGAAGAAGCAATCTGGAAGCAGGAAGATCGTCTTCCCGAGCTTCTCTGTGAATAGTTGTGTGATATTGTAATTGGTAGTTGTTTGTTTGGGTCCAGAGCACCATTTGGTGTGTCTGGAAGACGTGTTGTTTTGTGTGGTTTTGTGAGAAGACGGGATTTCTAGGCAAAACCCGTGTGTTTGTGTGTTTGAACAGATCTTAGATCTTAGAGCAGCGTTACTTGTGCAAATCGTCTGTGGGAACGATATCTTGTATACTAAATGGGCAAAAGGAGAAATCCTTCGTCACTACATCTCTCGATCCAACAAGGAAGACTCTGATGCCTACAGCCTGC
The DNA here is from genome assembly GCA_036924285.1 of Asterella californica. Taxonomy (NCBI): domain Eukaryota; kingdom Viridiplantae; phylum Streptophyta; class Marchantiopsida; order Marchantiales; family Aytoniaceae; genus Asterella; species Asterella californica. The sequence goes on from JAYKYS010000001.1 coordinate 46,164,790, forward strand.
GTGTATTTTCTAGTTTGATCATAGGGAAAGGAAGGAAATGGATGAGTAAAATGTTGGATGATGAGTTAGTTATGACCGCTTGGGCTACTCTGAAGGCAGCTTTTCTGAAGAGGTTCAGAAAAGTGAGCTATGACCGGATGACCCTCATAGAACTTCAGAGGTTCGAACGGAAAAAGAAAGAGACACTGCGAGATTACACCGAGAGGTTTGAAGACCTCCTGAATCACATCCCTCAGAACCAAGGAAGACCTGGTTATTGTGCTCAGCAGACCGTGGACTGGTACTTGGGAGGATTGTCTCAGGATATGGAATTGTACTATAGAAAAGGAGGAGGTGATGATTTAGTAGAAGTATAGAAGCATGCAGAGTAGTATGAAACCTCGAGCATCATTCGGAATATGACGAAAGACAGAAGGAAGACCTCAAAGAAGTCGAAGAAGTCGAAGAAGTCTTCTAGGAAGTCCAAGAGGAAGTCCAAGTCCACTGAAACTGATAACAGTGTTTCGGAAGCATCCTCTACTTCTGAAGAGTCTACTGTCGGAAGTTCTGAATCTGAATCTGAACCCGAGAAGAAGGCACGGAAGAAGAAGAAAGAGAAGACACGTCCATGTTTTCCTTTACGTCTCTTGTTCAATATAATCGTTATACACCTAGAGACAGGGCTAGTAAAGTACAGATCAGGACGCATTGACAACTTTCTTCATCACAACGACCTCTAAACCCTCTTCTTGGAGCATGTAACAACTGTGGAGAGACAGGACACTGGTGGTCCACCTGTCCTCATCCGAGACGACAGATTGGACAAGTGCCCCTGTGCGGGAATTGTAAAGAAGCAGGACATTTCACAAGAAATTGTCCTCAGACCTTACGTCCACGACAAATGGTTAGATTTGCAGATACCGCACCTCCTGCAGAAGCCGCATCAGCTTCTAAGCTTGAGCTAGCAGTGGTACAACATATCACGGTAGAAGAAGAAGATCCTGGGGATTGCACGGATTGTCTACATATAGAGGAAAACGAACCAGATCCTGAGAAGCGCGAAGGAAAAGAACCTCAACTGCAGAACACGACTGCAGCTCAGAAGACAAAGCCACTTGAGGAAGCGTCATCTTCACTTTGGCGGACGGCACTGTGTGGAGCCCTTGCTCGGATTCAGATAGTTGACCTCCAGAAGAAGTCTTGGATGAGGCAGTATTCAAGGTGAGTACCAGAAGCAAAGGGAAGTCAGAATCTCGTCGGAAGGAGACCAGGAAGAAGAAGCAACGTAAGGAGAGGTCACCGTACCCTGAGCAACCTTCTTCTCCTACTTACGACAGAGAAGATCTGAAGTACTTCGCTCCTGACATTAGGCAAGAAGTTGTCATGCAAGAAGAGTTGGAGAAGCGACGGAAGATAGTACATCAGCTTTCTCCACCGACCACGGCAGCCCCTCCTGCACCACAGGAACAACTTCCAGTCGAGGGAAGACACCATTCGAGTCTTCCATCCAAAGAAGCACCTCCTACATCTTCCATGTTAGAAACTCCAATCACTCTTCTGAAGTGATCCCCTTATGACTTCTTACGAGATTTGTGAAATCAGAAGGCGGATGTAACCTTCCAACAACTTTTGGATGATAATGCTGACTACAGGAAGTTGTTACAGTCTGTCCTTCGAGGATCCAAGAAGAAGAGAAAAGCGAAACTTCCTTAGAGTACCCCGATCTTGAGGATAGAACATGAGTACTTAGGAGCCATTGAACTTGATATGGAGATCCATAGCTGTCTTCTGAAGAAGGTAACCGTTGATTCAAGCTCCGGAGTTAACATCATGACAGAAGAGACTGCGCATGCCCTAGGCTTCACTGAGTTCCAGCCTACTCCAAGAATCCTCAGAATGGCGGACCAGACCAGAAGAAGACCTTTGGGACAACTGAAAGATGTCTTGACAGTAATTGGGAGAGTATTTTTTTACCTCACTTACATCATTTTGCGACCTGTGGCTAAAGTTGGATATCAGGTTTTGATAGGAAGACCTTGGCTGTATGCTACAAACGTAAATACCAATTGGAGAAGACATCGTTTGAGGTTTCTCAGTCGTACACCCAAGCCGAGCGAGAAGACCAAAGTCTCACTCTCTTGGATGAAGATTGGACATCAAGGTGAAACTCCCTCTACGACTGAGAGGTACACGTCAGAAGACTCAGCTACGTCTTCTGACAGTGATGGAAGATATGATGAGTTTGTGATAAATAACTTGTGTACTACATGTGCATCCGAAGAGGCAGAGGAAGTGAACTATGGATACATTGAGTGCTACGAAATTGCGGAAGAAGAGCTTCCAGAAGACGAAAGTACTATCTTCTCTTCAGAAGATCAGTTAGTTGATCTTCCAGAAGACGAATCTGAACTGGAAGGAGCTCCCAAACCGGAATATTTTGGTGCTAGTGAGTTCAGTCACACTGAAGAAATGGTGAACCTTGATGATCTTCAAGAAATGGAGATTGCTCCTGGGAAGAAGCTAAAGCTTTCCAAGGTGATCGAAGGTCAGTAGTTGGAAGACTTCAGAGAACTCCTGACAGAGTTCCAAGACGGCTTCGCTTGGATCATAGAAGACATGAAGGGCATACCTCAAGAATTGAGATAGCATCGCATTGACTTACTGAAAGGTATTGTTCTTACACGACAAAGACAGTATCAGCTCAACCCCAAGTACTCGCTTCTGATGAAGGATCAGATCGATCAGTACTTGAAGACACGTGTCATCTTCCTAGTACTTAGCAGTGAGTGGATAGCTCCTATTGTCATCGTGCCGAAAAAGTAAACATGTAAGATCCGAGTGTGTCAGGATTTTCAAAAGCTGAACTTGACCATGAAGAAGGATCATCATCCTTTACCGTTCATCGAGTTCTTGAGTGTTAAAGTTCTTCTTCATGTTCTTGAGTGTTAAAGTTCACCGTCTAACTTAATTACTCTTAGTTAGTCCTGATTTTCGCTTTCTGAACATATTAGAGGTCCCAACAGACATGTGTAAGTGTTTATAGTGCTATGTTATAACCTGAAGCTTACCTCTGGAGTAAACAACCACAGCCAGAAACCCAACGCTTTCCTAGGTAGACGTATCACATTCTGACATACTTCTTTTGGTGAACTCGACGTGAAACACCTAGGATGGGAGTTTTCTTGGAGTATTACAGGATCAGAAATCATGACCAACCAAGGATCATCAAGTGGAGGTGCTGCTGCTGCTCAGCAACCTATTCAGTTTGATGCTGCTACGATGAGATGTTCCAAGCTTTTCACATGCAGTAGAGCACAGAGAGGAAGGAGGTAATAGCAACCAAGGCGTTGCAATCAATTGTGCACAAGATGGACCAGTTCAAAAAGACAAATATTTGAAAGTAGGTGCGGTACTATGCTAGAGAGATGGAGGTGAACAAGGTGCTTGAGAAGGAGATGATGGAGAACTTGCTGTTGTCTCTGAGATTCGTGAGCATTGTCGTGATGTGAATTGTTTCACATATGTGATGTCCACAAATTACAGGATTCACGAATTTTTGAAATTTTTAAGATTAATAACTTGTTTGTATAATTGAAGAAGCGTTGTTATTTAAGATTACTGCTTCCTTAGAAGGAAGATGATTTATGAGCTGTTTGTAATAATAAGTTGACTTCTTCGGAAGACGACCGTCTTCCAGAAAACGTCTTCTCGATGATGTCTTCGAAAGACGGAAGACGGCGGAAGACGACGAAAGATACGCATCTTCCGGAAGACGGCAAACCGCGAAGACGTTGTCGCGCTACTTGGCGGCTACATGTTATATTTCTACTCCGACGCTTGAGTTTAGTAGTTCTAGAAGTTAGCTTATATTACTTCTAGTCGTTTATGTATATGTTTGACACCTTTGCATACGGTGTTAACACTATTTTGAGTCTTAGTAGGTTGATTACCATGTTGATAGGGCTTAAGCTCATGGGTTGTATTTGCGTGTCGCCCATGCACGCTTTCTAGCTGATTTAAGTTATTTTTCGGGGCTGCGTGTCGTTTTAAGTAATTTAAGTTTTACGCTGGCACTCTAGGGGGCTTGACGTGATAGCCTATGAGTAAAACTAAGTTGCCACGTGGTTTAGGGTACTAAAGGACAACCAAGTGGAGCTATGAACTCCCATTGGTCCGTTTTTGTCTTTTGTTAAACTCTAAATTTAGAAACAGAACTCTAGAGTGGAGTTCGAGCATTTGGTGAGGGATCTTTGAAATCTGAGAGCACAGGGAGAGAGGGCTCGTCATGCCAAGCACTTCCAGTGAAATTTTCGATCGATTTGATGCAATAAAGACGAAGTTATGACCAATTGAAGTTCGAATTGTGCTAGAATTGAATCACTTTTGTTGGATTTAGGGTTTTCAGTGTCACTCGCAGCAGATTTGAGGACATTGCTTCAAAACTTCGGGGTTGTGTTCTCTGCCAGCAGGGCTAGGATTTCACAAAAAGTTTCATATCGATTGAGTGACTGAGTAATTCAGGGCGGCCGCTGAAGCCGAGGGGGTCTGAAAAGCTCTTAATCTAGAGCAGCAACTTCAGGGAAGGAGATCTGGAGTTCTACAAACAATCAGGAGTCCCAACTTCATAGGAGTGTTCAGCAAGCTGTGAACTGCAAATCCTGTAAGAAACTTCGAAATTGATCAAGCCAAACTCCTGTTATAGGTCGAAATAGCCATCTAGGTACCAGAAATTGCCGTAGTTTTCTTGCTCAAAACTTTTCTGTTCATATCTCCGTGTCAGAATTTGATCTCAGGCTGAAATTTCGTCTGTGAGTTCAGTAGTACCTCATTTGCATGTAGGGGAAGTTTAGAGGTCTAAACCTTCATAGTTTTCCTCTCCGTGAGTGTCAAAGTTCACCGCCGGATCCTATTACTGCCAGCTAGACCTGAATTTCACCTTCTGGGTATATTACTAGATCTTACACATCTGTGTGAGTGTTTATAGCCCCTGTTGTATCCTGAAAGCCAACCTCTTGAGTGAACAACCACAGCCAGAAGCCCGGCGCTTTCTTAGGTAGACGGATTACACTCCGACAACATAACCACAGATTTTTCGAGTAAAAGAGTAGGTGTACCTACTAGGTAACACCAAGACGGTAGGTAGGTCGGGTAAGTCATCTAGGGTCGAAACCCCTAAACTGCGGGGAAGATGCGCAGGAAGCGCATTAGCAGATTTTTGGCTTCCCGCAGCAGGAGCGTTTCTTGGGTGAGAAGATTGATTCGAGGGTGAGCTTTGAGTGAGAAGGCAGCGAGGTGAAATTGAGTGAGGATAGGATCGATTAGAAGCTAGAAGGAAGGCGAGGTCAAATTGCTGAAGCGCAAGAAGCGTGGTGAGCTGAAGGCGTTTCCTGTGAACTCACGAAAGCTGACATTGGAGGACGGCTGAGTGGAATTGAAGGTGGACTGACGTAATCGATTGAGGCGTAGTCAGGAGCTGACCGCGGAAGCAGCTCAGTGGGGTCGCATTGGAGCTAGGACCAGAGCCGGAAGCGCACGGAAGAAGAAGACAACTCGGAAAGCAGACAGAAGATAGTAGAGGTTCTTCCCATGTTCTTTTCCCTTCCCACTGCTTCTCGCCTTTGTTTGGTATCTCTTGCGTTTCCCCGGTTGTTTGCAGGCAACCTGATCGATCAATTCCCCCATCCCTATTTTTCTATTGTGACATTGGGCGCGGAAGCGCTACCCAATTTCTGTCAGACATCTTCTTGCTTCTTCTCGAGTTCAATTCGAGCTTCCCTACCCCTAGCCCTCAAATTGAAGATCCCGGTTATCAATTTCCCTACCCTATCATCTCTCTACTCCCGGAACCTTGAACAGAAGAGGCTTCAGAAGACTGTCTTTGGAAGCCGGATTGTCTTCGAAAGTCGACTGTACACAATTCGTATCAAGAGTGGATTTGCTTTGGTTTGGTGTTAAGAGAGGCTTGGTATGAATTCCGAGTGGCTTGGTGAGTTGTTTTGTTATTTCGAGAAGTTGGAAGTTGGGAACTAGGCCTAAGCCTCCCGGTCTTCCAAGCTTCTCAAATCCACATCTTCCTAGATAGACTAGAAGACTGGAAGGGCTGGCAAAATGCGCGAGAAGACGTGAGGGTCCATTTCGGGTCTCTTCTGTCTTACCCATAGCAGCCTACTCCTTCTTCTTCCCGAACTTAGGAGAGAGTCGTGAGAAGTCTTGCTGGCAAAATCTGGAGAGAATGGTCGAGGGTCATGTCTTCCCATCATGCAGCAAGCTTCTTTTGAGTGTGTATGAGAGGTGAGAAGTCAGAAGAACAGAGTGCAATTGTCTTGAGTCTGTTGTGAGGATAAATTGCGCGTAAGAAGAAAAAGACATGTGAGACCAGTGAAGGGAAGCCTGACTTCGGGAGGTCTTCCAAAGAAGACACTGAATCGGAAGCTGTCCCGGGAGTCTCCTCAGAGACCACTATCACTGCAAGAGCCCGCAACCATCTTCTGAACCTGTTATGCACTCTACGTCTCGCGAATCTTGTATCTTCTGATAGGAAGTAGGATGTAATGCAAGGTGGGTTGTCTTCTTGGTAATCCATGCGAGGCCTTGCTTAGATAGGATTGTTTAGATATAGCTCGGAAGACGAGAGCTATCTAGGAAGCACTGTTAGAATCTCGGAAGACGGAGTAGCTGTCTTCTGGAAGACTAGTTTCGTCTTCTGAGAAGTAGAAGCTAGACTGTGGGCACTTGGGAAGGACTGAGCCTTCAGCTCACAGTAAGTGCGTGTGACTTAGTGCAACAGATCTTCCAGTATGTCGATGCATCCTCGAGGGTTGGTGTTACCGACAGCAGAGTTGACCGAGGCCACACCCTTCCTCAAGGAGTTGGGTCTCGACTTCTTCTTATGGGATTGGAATCTCGCCGACCAGGGACTACTGGAGGAGGTTTGGGCAGCATTACCGCCTCGCAACCGTGTACCTGCGAAGGCAAGAGTAGCTCGAGGAAGACCATCTTCCTGGACTGAAGATTGGTGACGCATGGCCTTCCACAGGTCAGAATCCGAGGACCGAGGGTATTGGCTCGAGAAGAAGATCTTGCCCATGATCGTGAGTGAGTGGCATGTGCCTGGAAGCACAACTTGCCTCTTCATGGAAGACAGGCAGGGAAGGAACGGGTGGAAGATCGAATCTTACCGGGAGCCGAAGAAGTGACTTCTGGCGAAGTTGTTCCTGCATCTCTTTCCCAAGGAGAAAACGCAGAAGAAGAGGTACCTTGGAGATCAGGACGTGGAGTTCCTGGAAGCAGTGTGGGATGAAGGAGTGCCCGTCAACTGGGGATTCTTCTACATATACGTACAAGCGGAGCTAGCGTACTTAGGTACCCCGGCGGGAGGTGACACCTTTCCTCTGTTACTTGTACGTGGCCATGGAGGATCCCACGGAAGGGCAGTTGGTGAAGTATGGACCAACAGGGCAACATGAGGCGAAGGAGGAGACCTCGGAAGAAGACGACCGAGCAGCAGCCGCAACTCCCCCTCTCATTCTGATGTCGCAGTTGAGGCCCAGCTCTCATCAGAAGACGCTTCTGGTGAGGGAAGACGACTCCAGTGGGTCGAAAGACGCCATGCCTCCGAGGAAGATGGGTCCTAGAAGTGTATCTAGGAAGCCCACCTCCCTCATTCATTCGAGATCGGAGTCTGACTCGCAGGAAGAGCCACTGAGTACCCAACCGGAGCAGAAGACCGCTTCTGCAACACCAGGGAGTCTTCTGAAGACTCTAGAAGACGAAGGATGGATGGATACTCCTACTACGATGCGAGGAAGTGCAGTAAAGAGGACCGCTTCTACCATGGGGAGAGATCTTCCACCCTAGAAGATGAGAAGAGTAGCTTCTACCCGTGTGCAGAAGCTGAAGACCATTGTGGTGGAAGAGGCATCCTTGCCTCTGGAAGACAAGGTCGACACCTCCAACCGAACTGTGGAGATGAACCTGTCTTCCGCAGGAAGAAGACTGGAAGAGTTCAGCGCCTTCTTCCACTCAGAGATCCAGCCAGCTATGGAGTTGCTGGAGAAGAGAGCGAAGGCTCAGGAGAGGCCTTTACAGCCTGGATTCGATCTGCGCACCTTGATGCGTCAGGAAGAAGGCCTGAAGAAGACAGAAGCGCTGGAAGCTAGTCTCCGTACCACGGAGAAGCTCACAGCGAGGTACAAGGCGGAAGCAGCCGCTTCTGCCAAGGAGCTGACCTAACTGAAGAAGGGCAACCAGGAGTTGCAGGCGCGTCTACAGCAGCGTGATCAAGAGATTCTCCGAGTGCGGGGGAAGATCATCGCCCTCGCAGAGGAGAAGACAACATGGAAGATGCAGCGGGAAGCCGCAGAAGCGCGAGTTGCAGAGGAGAAGATGCAGTGGGACGCAGCGGAAGCTCGTGCGCAGGAGATGCTAGCACAGTCGGTGGAAGCGCTTCGAAAGAAGTTCAACTTCACCGCGGGTAGGAAGTTGCTTATCTTGGCTAGAGAGTGAGACAATGAGTCCAAGGAGATGTTGGTAGAGTGCAAGGAGAGTATGTTCAGGTATTTGGATCGGCAGATAGAGGGAGTGAAGACACTCTATGGTCTTCTCTTGATTCCGCCACCTGCAACTACATCTTCCCAAGCTCCAGCACCATCGACTGGATCCGGATTGGAGAAGGAGGAGTTCGACCTCGCTGTCCACTTGGTAGTGATAACGTTGGAAGCCGAGAAGACACCGGAAGAAGCTCCGGAAGACAGGAAGAAGAACCGTCTTCCTAGGTATTCCACGTGGAGGAAGCGACTTCCTCGGAACTCTAAACCCTCCACGATCTCATCGATCAACTACCCCCCCCCTGATCTCTCAACCTCCATGATCGCCACCGATGAATCTGCAAATGTCGGGCCTGTCTCTCACTCAGGGGTCACCTCTGATGGCTTTGATGGAAGCACACCATGAATCTTGAAGGGAAAAATGCTAAGTTCACTCATTCATACACCCACAAACTTATCAACTAAAAATCTCCTTAAACACATCAACTAAAATCCTCCATTCTAACGACGTCTCTCAAGTTCTCACATGCTAAAAATATCCCACACTCTCTATATTACTCAAGTTGTCATTACGACAATGTGAAAACAAGGATGAGGAGCTCTTCTCTACTCCTCTATTTATACATTCTAGGTTTTTACTTTGGTACCCTCCGGTAACTCAGCCGTAACTACTTTTACCGGGTTTTACTAAGATATTACTTAAGGTAAAAGCATTAATCACATGGGCTTCTTATCTTTTCACATGGGCTTATTTCTTCAAAGTCAAAAACTTCTAGAAGGATTCTGGAATATTCTCAAGGAATCTCGAATTTCCACCCCCCTCTACACTAGGACCCACTAAAAAGGAAACATGTGGAATCTCTTCTTGTTTTTAATGCCCACAAAGTCCACAACTTTAATCCAACCACTCATATCAAGTCAAAAAGGAGATAAAGGATACTTTCCACCTCCTTTCTACCTTTTAGACAAGAGGACAAGATAGTAGTGCTCACTCTTTAGCAAATATCTGAATTCTACCAAAAGTACAGCTAAGTTTAACCATAACTAACTTTTAGCTAGTCATGACTAACTTGATACCTCTTTAAAGTACTTTGGCAGCAAATAAACATTCTCAACACTTAGTTATAACTAAACACCTTACTAATAGACAAAATTCCTATGTGTAACCTAGGTCGTTACATTTTACCCCCGGACTAAATTTTCGCTCCGTCCTCGGAGTGAAGAGAGAACTTTCGTCGATGAAACAACTTCAACTTGTCATGGTTGACCCTATCGAAACTCCTTCCTCCCAACTCCTGAAGGTCATATGTGAAGTTGCTCCACACCTTATCTACAACAAAAGGACCAAAATATCTCGGAAGAAACTTCTTCCTAGCCCTCTTGAATCTGATAGCATCATACAACATAACCCAATCTCCGACTTGAAAAGGTTTTACCTCCCTCTTGCCCAACCGTTTGTCGTAACTCTTCTTTTGATACGCCTGAGCTCGTTCCATCCGGATCATTGCTACCGCTCGGGTCTCTTCCAACTCCATGAGTTGCTCCCTTCTTTACTTGACCACGTCTTCTCCCCTCGACCTCTTCAATTTTCGTTGAATGGTTTGAAAAGTATCCAATTCGAATTGGATCGGCAACTTGGACTGCACTCCATAAACCAGTCGAAATGGAGAGTACCCAGTAGAAGTCTTTGTTGTCGTTCGGTACTTCCATAAGATGGCATGTAGTCTCTTATCCCAAGTATGTTTCGCAGTCTCAACACCAGCATCTTTGACGAGCATCATACAAAGTGTAAGATTGGTCTTCTCTGCAAGACCATTGGCATTTGGTTTATATGAGGTCGTTACTCGTGCCTTGATAGAAAAGTGTTGTAGCATAGCAGTAGTCATGCTCCCTACAAACTCTCCTCCTCTATTCGAGACCAACTCTAACGGACATCCAAATCTTGTGATGATCCTCTCCCATAAGAATCTACCGAGGTTTCATTGGTCTCTCTCAAAGGTCTAGCCTCTACCCACTTGGTACAATAATTAGTGGCGACTACAATGTATCTATTGCCTCGAGGTGTCTTATTAAGAGGACCTACAAAGTCAATACCTCGCTTCTCAAATGGTCTTAATATTGGAATTGATCTTAACGGAGGTGTTCTAGTAGACTTCAGAGCAAATGCTTGACATACGTCGCAAGTTTTGCAATAGTCTAAACACTCCTTGAAAATCCCTCTTCAATGATAAATTGCATCCAAAATCTTGAAAGCTGTTATCTTACCAGCAAAATGACCTCCGCAAACAGTGCCATCGTGAAACTCGTGCATCAGCTTGAACGCCTCCTTCTGACCAACTGCTCTCCTTAGTAAGCCATCTGCTCCTTGATGAAATAGAATTCCTTCCACCATGGTGTAAGGTTTGCATCTCTTGATCAACGCGTTACGTTCTCGGGTATGCATACCTTCTGGAAAAGAGCCATCTGCAAGGGAACTCTAGATTTCCTTGTACTCATCCGATATCTCCTCAATGCTTGTGATGGTCATCAGATGATCGTCTGGAAACGAATCATCAAATGGTTCTTCTCCCTCATCATCATAAGCCTTCGACAAAAGATCAGCACTCGCATGCTTTTTCCTTGGTCTATCTTCGATCACATAATCGTATTCTGTTAGAAGGATCTTCCAATGAGCAATACGACCTTCGGCATTAGGCTTATTAAAGATATACTTTAAAGCCTTGTGATCTATGACTATGGAAAATTTCTCTCCTAGCAAGTAGTGTCGAAATTTCTTCAATCCAAAGATCACCGCTAATCCTTCTCGTTCAGTCACGGAGTAATTCTTCTCCTCTGGAACCATCTGCCTACTAGCATAAGCTATAGAATGATCATGCCCATCACCATCTAACTGACTTAATGTACATCCGATTGCTACATTGGAGGCATCCGTATACAAAATAAATGCTTTACTCCACTCAGGTTTAGCAAGTATAGGAGCTGTCACTAATGCCTTTTTCAACTCCTCAAATGCTTCCTTTGCCTTCTGATCATGCACTATCAAGTCAAAATCAACTCCCTTCTTCATGTACATAGTCAAAGCTATTGCTTTGTTTGAGAAGGAAAAGACAAACCTACGATAATATCCAACCATGCCAAGAAACTGTCTCAACTTTGTCAAGTTGATCGGAAATGGAAGATCCACAATCTTCTTCACCTTCTCAAGATCTACCGCAATCCCATTCTTGGAAATGATGTGCCCTAACAGCAGACCTTCTTCGCAGCCAAAGATGCACTTCTCTGGATTTAGAGAAGCGTTGGCTTGCTCCAACCGCTGCAAAACTTTGATCACATGATCAAAGTGGTCCTCCTTTCTTCCGTACACAAAGAAATCGTCAATGAAATCCCGAACAAACTTCCCTATGAATGGTTCAAACACCTTGTTCATGAACCTTTGAAACGTGGCCGGAGCATTACACAGTCCGAATGGCATCACGCGAAATGCAAATGTTCCCCAAGGAGTAGTGAAAGTAGTCAACTGTTAGTACTCCTGTGCTATCTTGATCTGGTTATACCCACTATAACCATCACCAAAGCTGTACCACTCATGACCAGCAACTTCCTCCAAAATCTCATCTATAAATGGTAGAGGATAATAATCCTTCTTGGTAACTGCATTCAGCTTCTTATATTCTATGCACACTCGTAGCTTACCATTCTTCTTCTTGACAATCACAATGGGTGAAACCCATTCTGAGTTCTCCACCTCATAGATGAAACTCGCCTCCTTCAACTTGTCTATCTCCTCCTTGACCATCATTGCCGTTGTGGGGTTGACCCTTCTCTGCTTCTGTCGAACTGGTCTTGCGTGCTCCTCCAATTCGATTCGATGAGTCTCGAGAGTCACCTCCTTCAAATCCTTGTAGCTGAAAGCAAACACATGGATATATTTTCGAAATATATCTAGGAATCTACTTTTCTCTTCTTGAGTGACATTGATACCAAACTTCAGGGTATTGAGTCTTCTCACAATCTCTGCCTCACTCAACTCTTCTTTGTCAGGATCTTTCTCCACTGCTGGTCGAGGCAACAAGTCAATAGCACTAAGCTGATGTAATGATTCATCTCGATCAAATCCTTCGTCCTCAGAGGAGGATTCTTGATCGTAAGAATCTCAGGTATCTACTTCCGAGACACTTTGATCATCCTCCTTATCAGGTTCCCAGTAGTCACTAGTGGGTCTATCAGAGTCAGAAGTCACAACTCCAACACCTGAGAGAGGAACTATCACTCTATGATCTCTAGGCCCAATCCGTAAGTATCCCTTGTGCCACCTATCCGTGGTGCGCACAGCTCTCAACCAAGGTCTACCTAGGAGCAAATCATAACTAGAGTCCTTTAACACTTGAAAGGACATCAATGTTTGAACTCCCATCACAGACACGATCACCTTCTCTAACACGCCAAGAGGTCTTACCCGTTGCTTGTTAGCCATCCCCACGACAATGCTAGCCGGACGAGTTGGTTCCATCCCCAACTTCTTCATCAACCTCTCCGATATGGCATTTACAGCCGACCCTCCATCCACCAATACGTCAGAGACGTAGTGACCATTCAACCGGACTTCAATCTTTGAAGCCCTAGTGCATATCTCTGAAGCATGCACATCCACCACACCAACTCCCACAGACTTTGATGTCTTGCTCTTGGGTTTCTTCTTCTTGCTTCTCTTAGAACTCAGTCCTCCTCTGAAGTTCCCTTCGTAAGCTGGGATTAAGTGCGATCAGTTGTCCAACAGTGATGTTGGTATTCTGAGCACCCACATCTTCAACCACATCATATCCCGCTTGGGAAGATGAAATGGTGAAATCCGCCATCCCCAGCTTTCTTCTTGGCTCTCTTGGTGTACTCGAAACATTACTCGAACAAGTAATTCTACTTGCTGACTCCTCCATGAAAACCGGTTCATCAGAAAATAGAGTTCTTTTCCTTTCTTGAGCTAAAAGCTCCACCGGTGCATTAGAAGAGTTTGAACTCTCTCCTTTCTCGTAGATGGGATCTCGCACGACATCGATAGTAGCCACCCCCTTATCTCGTCCTTGTGATGGATTTCCTCCACCCACATTCATTCTGATAGCTTCGGCACCTCTTGCTCCATTGTTAGGACAATTTCGATGGAAATGAGAACCTCCACACGTCCAACAAGTGATTCCTCCAAAGTTACCTTGGTTGCCTCCAAAGTTACCTTGATTTCCTCGGTTGGGATTGTTGTCGTAACCTCTTTGACCTCCTCCTCCACCTTTGTTCCTCCATTCTCGTAACTGCACCACGTTTATCTTGAGATCCGCAAGAGTATCGGTGATGCTCTTCAGCTCGGCATGAAAATCAGAGGTGGCAGTAGACATCGTTGTTGGGACAAACGGTCTTGGCACCACCGTTGGAGTAGGAGCTGACGTTGAAGCAATCACCAATTGTGATGGTGCAGGTACGATCGTTGTGGCTACACCAGGAGTCGGAGTTGACACTAGAGCAGCATGATGAGGTTGGATGATATCTCTTTCATCCAAACTTTCTTCCATATTTGTCGCAATCTTGATGGCCTCCGCTTTGGTTGCTGGCTTCTCGTACCTCACTTGGGTTCGAATTGAAGGCCTCAACCCTCCCACCAAGTTCTTGGTCAACACTGCGTCAATCCCCACCATCGTTAACTCCACATTGTCTCCACTCTTCTGTAAGACCGTCCGAAACCGTTGCTCCAACTTATCCACCCTTTCGGCATATTGCTGAACTTTCTCGTCGTCCCGTTGCTTCAAATGAGTAAGCTCCACCATGAGCTTCTCATAACTCTCTTCTGGAAGAAATTCTTCGATGAGTGCATTACTCAACGTCTCCCATGTGTCTTCAACTGCACCAAGTGTCTGGGTCTTCACTCGGTCTTCATACCACGTAAGAGCAAAATCTTCTAAAAACTCTGGCAGTAACAACACCCATTCTTCCTTCCTTCTCACGTTGTTTCCGACGCAACCCCTTTTGAAGTCTCGTACAAATGGTTCTACATCTTCATTGTCCTTCCCATGAAACACAGGTAACTTTCCCATCTTGTAACTATTCTTTCTACCCTTCTAATTTTTGTGCAATAACTACTCGCTAAAAGAGTACGAACATCATCAATTCCATTCGCGAATAATCTACCATAGGTAAAATGAAAGGAAATGGTTGTAACAACACCTCTTGTGCCATCTCTTCTCCCAAGGTAATCATGAGCCTGAGTCGCATCACCGTCTTCTCCACCATCCGAATGACGATCTCCATCACAACTCAGCTGAGTCCTCTTTTGAAGTCGACAACTTCTCCGTCTCAGCTCTTTGAGTCTCGTCCAACTTCTCGACTACTGACGTAAGTAGGGCGGCCACATCGACGCACTTGTGTCCTCTTGATAGATCACCCACTCCACAACTTGGACAAGGATCTTCGCCTAGAAGATGAATTGGCGCTGGTGACGATGGACCCACTCGAAGACTTAAATCAGTAAACTCCCGCTTCCCTTTAGCTCTCTCGATTCTGATTCTAGTTGGACAATTCACTACTTTGTGTTCCAACCCTCTACAGAAATAACACAAGTCGGTTTCTACTCTTCTCCTCGAAGATTCTACTTGAGGTTTAGTACTAGAGTTTTCAAACTCGACGATAATCTCTCTCGAACTTTCTCCGACATTTACTATGACATCTAAACCTTGAGGAAGGTTTCTAAGTCTAACTTTCCAATCTTTTGAATTTCCACTCATGTTGCACCTTCTCAACCATTAAGTGGACAAAATATCATAGAGGAAAATAATTCTACATCACTTTCTTAACTCTTCCGAGCTTTATATTGGAAATCGTGTATTATACATGCTATACACAAAATAAAATCTAATCTAAAATTAACTATCGAAGATATGATCCTCCTCACCATCGTTTGTACTAATCACAACAGACATCTTGAACTCACTCTTGTAAGGATCCAACTCTACTTCACCAGGAGCATTCGTGGCCTCCACAGTGAATGTTGCTTTAAACTCGGCTTTCTTCAAATCTGTGCCAATGGTCGCGGAAGCTTCTTCGTATAGGGTAAAGAGGGCATCCCAAGTGCTATAGATGCGGGTTCGTAACTCATCTATACTTAACTTGGGCTTCTCCGTCTCTGTTCGAACTCCTAAACGTCTCTTCTTCCACCTCGTCATTCGAACTGGATTCCCCATGAAGTATCTTCAAGACCTCCTTGTATGCCGAAACGTATATCTCTTAATTGGTAAGAGATCTCTCCAAGATTTTTGTGGTCTCCAGTAGCTCAACCTCCAAGCTACTAAATCATGAAGTTTCAACAGAAACTTCCCTAATCAGAAGAGATGGTGATGACTGTACAAATTTTCAGAGAACTGAAATTTGTATATTTTCACTTCCCTCATGGTTGTCAACCCTCTCCACTTTGAAAAATTCTTTCTCTCTCTTCAGACCTCATCTTCTCATGATTTCTTTTGTCCTGGATAGCTTATCAGCCCATCTAAAACACTGGAAAGTTTCTCAGGAAAATAAAATTCACAGAAAATCTGACACTGACTGTAAATTTTTTCCAGAGAACAGAATTCCTCAACTCTCACGAATAAACCCCCTCAACTTTGAAAATTCATTGCTCCTTCTCTAGACCACCTTTTCTTATGATTTCTTTTGTCCTAGATAGTTTATCAGCCAATCTAAAACACTGGAAAGTTTCTCAGGAAAATAAAATTCAAAAAAAAAGTTGACAGTGACTGTACAAATTTTCCAGAGAGCAGAATTTCTAAACTCACAAATTTCTCTCCTCTAATAACTTTTCTCTCCTCCTTTCTCTACAACTCTTGTTGCACTCTCTTTCAACTCTCCTCAAACCCTTTCTAAGTGAACAAGATGTAAAGAATGACTTCGAATGCGTCATATATCACTACGGGATACACGAAAGGTTCTAATGTTGCTAACATCGCGTTAGCTCTCTCTCCTCCTAACGTTCTCTACATGTGTTCTCTCATAATCTCTTTTTGTCTAATATAGAATTGAACTCTAAACATCGTTCAACGATCCCTTCAAGTGAGGTCCCGGCAACGGAACCAAAAATGTAAACCTTCCACGATCTCATCGATCAACTACCCCCCCTCCCCATCTCTCAACCTCCACGATCGCCACCGATGAATCTGCAAATGTCGGGCCTGTCTCTCACTCAGGGGTCACCTCTGATGGCTTTGATGGAAGCACACCATGAATCTTGAAGGGAAAAATGCTAAGTTCACTCATTCATACACCCACAAACTTATCAACTAAAAATCTCCTTAAACACATCAACTAAAATCTTCCATTCTAACGACGTCTCTCAAGTTCTCACATGCTAAAAATATCTCACACCCTCTATATTACTCAAGTTGTCATTACGACAATATGAAAACAAGGATGAGGAGCTCTTCTCTACTCCTCTATTTATACATTCTAGGTTTTTACTTTGGTACCCTCCGGTAACTCAGCCGTAACTACTTTTACCGGGTTTTACTAAGATATTACTTAAGGTAAAAGTATTAATCACATGGGCTTCTTATCTTTTCACATGGGCTTATTCCTTCAAAGTCAACAACTTCTAGAAGGATTCTGGAATATTCTCAAGAAATCTCGAATTTCCACCCCCCCTCTACACTAGGACCCACTAAAAAGGAAACATGTGGAATCTCTTCTTGTTTTTAATGCCCACAAAGTCCACAACTTTAATCCAACCACTCATATCAAGTCAAAAAGGAGATAAGGGATACTTTCCACCTCCTTTCTACCTTTTAGACAAGAGGACAAGATAGTAGTGCTCACTCTTTAGCAAATATCTGAATTCTGCCAAAAGTACAGCTAAGTTTAACCATAACTAACTTTTAGCTAGTCATGACTAACTTGATACCTCTTTAAAGTACTTTGGCAGCAAATAAACATTCTCAACACTTAGTTATAACTAAACACCTTACTAATAGACAAACTTCCTATGTGTAACCTAGGTCGTTACAGTACACTTTAAACTTCATGCGAAGACATGTAAAACGACACATAATCTCGAAAGATAACCTAACCATGCTAGAAAGCATGTATGGGCGACATGTAAGTGCAACTCATGAGCTTAAACTTTATCAACACGGTAAACAACCTACTAGGACTCAAAATATATAACATTCTCCAGAATCGATTTCTCTGAGGTCCTAACTTCACTCAGAGAGATTAACTTCTAACTGAGAGGTGAATTATTGACTATGTTGTAGTGTCGCAGGATTACTCCTTTTGCCCATTAAGTATACAAGATATCGTTCCCACAGAGGATTTGCACAAGTAACGCTGCTCTAAGTTCTAAGATCTGTTTAAACACATGAACACACGAGTTTTGCCTAGAAATCCTGTCTTCTCACAAAACCAAATGTCTTCCAGACTCGCCAAAAGGTGCTCTGGACCTAAACAAACAACTACTAACTAAAATATCACACAACTATTCACAGAGAAGCTCGAGAAGACGCGCTTCCTGCTTCCAAGTCACTTCTTCCGGTCTTCTCAGTACCGTCTTCCCGAAGCAGTTCTCGGCTTCTGGGGGTTCAACTCGGCTTCTCACACCTCCAGAAGACTGTCCTGCTTCGCAGAAGTCGACTAGTAACGACTGTTACACCTTACTCTCTCACTCACATTCCAACGGATTAGATTAATCACAGGATGTATGCCCCCTGTAGCCTTCCCAGGCTTCTGCCTACGGAAATGATCTTCCTGCAGCACTACAACAACATTCACCTTCACGGAAGCTCACTAGAAGAGGGTAAGAAGATGAGGAAGATGAGAGAAGATGGGGAAGGAGGGAAAATCCAAACAAGAGAAAACAAGATGAAAAGGAAAAATTAAGATTCCGACAGGCTTCTAGTCCGGCACCTGACTAACAAGCCATCCCTGCTTGTAATAGTTTGTGGGGAGGAAGACAACAAACGTGTGTACAGTTGCACCGTCTTCCACTTGAGGATGTCGTCTTCTGCTGTGGGAAGAAGGCTTCTTTCTTCTTCTCTTTGCTGCTCCGACTACTCTGTCTTCTGGGATCCCTTACCCATAAGACCATCCGTACGTAGATCCAAAGTGCTCTACTGGACGAGCCAAGCTGCAATTCCACAACTGCTGACAGTCACCGCCACTCAAGAAGAACGCTGTCGTGTTATGGATTGGCTAGGGTGTGAAACCACCACATATCCTTCGTACGTGTTTGGTGTTGAGGAGCCACTGGGACCTTATCGTGTCAAAAGATAAGGCTTCACGTGGACGATCCGTGTACTCTTCGTTGAGTGGAGATAAGAATAGTACTCTTGTCGTCACATGGGAGATTGATGTATAAGAAGAGAGATGTGCGGAGCTTGAGATATAGAGTGTAGAGTATCCAAGTCTAGTGGAGTGTGATCAGTATCATCGGATGAAGTAAGCGGCGGCAGTGCGAGTGGTAGGCATGAACGGAGAACCCTTTCGTGCTCCTGATCTTCCACTTGCGCATCCATTCGTCATTAAGATCCATTGTCTGCCGCGAGATCACTTTCGAGTATTTATGGTAGCTCATTGGGGAGAGTCGTTTATGGCTGCGGTGATGGCTACTCCGGATCCTATCGTTCTGCCCATTGTCACGTACGACGCTGTTTGGGATCTTACTGTCTACATCTTGCTCTGATGTGGTATGGATCCTCCGTTGGATCTGAACTTCCCAGCGAGAGTTCCGTTCAACACTTGGGTCGAAATACGATGTTACAGTCGACCAAAGGTGGCGCATCATGAGTTTGTCGTGAGGAACTTCGGTGAGGATTATTACAACCAGATAATAGCTTCATCTGTTCCCTTTGTAGTTCCGTTTATTGTCAACCGTTTTAGAGTCGAGATTCTGACTCTCTATTGAGCGTAATTTGTACTTCGTGTTTACGTGCTTCGTGGCCGACGACATCGTCAACGGCACGTGTTTGTAGTTTGTTCAATATAAACTTTGAGGCCTAAATGGTACTCTTGGATAAAAATTCGTTCTTTGTGTGTTTGTCATGTGAGTGAAGACAAAAACCTTTTTGTCAACTTGTTTCTCATTGGTCGAAAGTTTGACCAATCACCTTCTACCAAATTTCTTTCACGTTTTGAGGGTTAGAGGCACTTCCCGTGGTCCATTCGCGGAGGGTGAGCTATGGTTGGAAAGCTTGGGAGACGAGGATGCCAGTGGACTCAATGGTTGCTCGATTTGAAGCACGGATGAGAATGTTTCGATCAATTGAAGCTGAGGGGGTCAAATTCGTGACCAATTTTATTTCCGTGAGGTCTTTGTCACTTTCTGGGAGTTCTGTGAGGTTGTTGGAGATGAATTGACTGTTGCTGGAAAGCTCTTGAGACGGGCTTGCCGATGGACTCAAAGATCAATCGATTCCAAGCCGGAGTGAAAACGTTATGGCCGGTTGAAGTTGAGTGTCTCAAATCGGAGGCTATGATAGTAGGCGACTGTAAACATGAGACATTGAGAGAGATATGGAGAGTTTGAGGTCGAATTCGATATGAAACCTTCCAGGGTCTGAGAAGGTACAGTCAGCTACCTACTTGTGAAATTTGAGACCATTTGGATTATTGGGTTGAAGGGAAACGTTGTTTTTGTGCACAAGGGTCTGCATATCGCCTTGTGTCATTGACGAAAAGGGCTTGGATCATTCCGAGAGTTTGGTTGAGGATCTGCTGGTGAAACTTTACAGAGTGGTAGTGATGGTGACTCATTAGCTTCCTGAGAAGTTTGAGCCGTTTTGATCGAGCGGTTTGTGAGGAATCGAACAGCAAAGTTCTGTCGAAATAGTATCATGTTATAAAAACAGCGATAAGGGCTTGATCGTTCCGAGAGTTTGGTTGAAGATCTGCTGGTGAAATTTTACAGAGTGGTAGTGATGGTGACACATTAGCTTCCTGAGAAGTTTGAGCTGTTTTGATCGAGTGGTTTGTGAAGAATCGAACAGCAAAGTTCTGTTGGAATAGTATCGTGTTATAGAAACAGCGAACTTTGGAAGGGCATAGATGCCAACTCAAAGATGATCTCTCTGCATGTAATACCTTAATAGAGAGATTATTCTACAGGCTATCTGCTGGCCTTGGTTTCATCTCATTCTGAGCTGTGGTTGAGGAGTGACAGCGAGGTAAAGTTGAGAGGTTCTTGCTCCGAAAGGCGCAAGAGTTAAGATTCTTTGGAGAACAGGTCGGCCTGGAGGTTTTGCCGGTGCTTCAGAGCACTTGATCATGGGTATGGAGAGTTGTTGACTGTATTTCCTGTGTTTGGATCCTCTCCATACTCGCATGCCTGTTTGTACGCCCAGTTGGTTTGGTTTGGATTTGTGTGCGGGCGTTGCGCTTTGTTTCTTTTCTATTAGGAGTGCTGGTATTTCTCTTGTGGTGAGGCTGGAGTGATGACCAGCAGACCCAAGAGTGCTTGCGG
Source organism: Asterella californica (assembly GCA_036924285.1). NCBI lineage: Eukaryota > Viridiplantae > Streptophyta > Marchantiopsida > Marchantiales > Aytoniaceae > Asterella > Asterella californica. The sequence goes on from JAYKYS010000001.1 coordinate 46,185,793, forward strand.
TGATGCAGGAACAGGTTGCCCGTGCTTGTTACCCCGGTTCTATTCCTAGTCGAGTAAGAGAGAGATCTGCCGAGACGACGTGAGGATATCGTACCGAGATAGGTTCAGAGTGTACTTGGAGGTCAGAGAGAGGTTTGGGTGGTTGCTGGTTCTGAGTCACGGAGTGCGACACGTACTCTCTACAGCTAGATACCCGGTGTATTCCCAGATAAGAAAGCACGTCACACGACAACGCTTCCCATGCACAATCGGGAGTGAATCCAAGAAAACCCATCACCGAAAAGACATGAATAAAGCTTCTGCACTCAAATCCGCAATCCATTCCTCGAGAAGATGTCACATTGGCATTGAGAAACTCACTCTCTCCACTTCCTGCGTCTACTCCTCGACACAACAGTCTAACCAACAGGACTGCACGAGGATGCCGTTCCCTGTTCCTAAACTGTCCACTACCTCTATCTACATCTTCGAACCACTGCTGGTAACGAGCATGCAGACCCCTCCAATATAATCCTAGACTATTCGTATGTCTCTAACATCGGGTGTGTGTGGAACTGACTAACTAGATTTCCTACTCTTCGATCCTACTTATGTCTTCTACCACGAGAAAAACAGAGGAGACGACCACCAGGAGAGATGGGCGTTGTCAGAAGGCTGCCACTCCACATGCAAGTCGTTTCCCTTCCTGATTAGCCATCCACCTTGTTGTTTCCTACGGTACCTATGCTGCCACATGGTATCCTAATTAATTTTACACTAAAAACTGCCATCCTTAAGATAGCATGTTCAGTCTTACTAAATTTAGAAAGTATCAACATCGGTTGTGTTTACTATCTACTCTGATTGCTCGGGGGCAGCTACCTGATCTGTAACGACCTATGTTACACATAGGAAGTTTGTCTATTAGTAAGGTGTTAAGTTATAACTAAGTGTTGAGAATGTTTATTGGCTGTCAAAGTACTTTAAGGATGTATCAAGTTAGTCATGACTAGCTAAAAGTTAGTTATGGTTAAACTTAGCTGTACTTTTGGCAGAATTCAGATATTTGCTAAAGAGTGAGCACTACTATCTTGTCATCTTGTCTAAAAGGTAGAAAGGAGGTGGAAAGTATCCCTTATCTCCTTTTTGACTTGATATTAGTGGTTGGATTAAAGTTGTGGACTTTGTGGGCATTAAAAACAAGAAGAGATTCCACATGTTTCCTTTTTAGTGGGTCCTAGTGTAGAGGGGGGGTGGAAATTTGAGATTCCTTGAGAATATTCCAGAATCCTTCTAGAAGTTGTTGACTTTGAAGGAATAAGCCCATGTGAAAAGATAAAAAGCCCATGTGATCAATGCTTTTACCTTAAGTAATATCTTAGTAAAACCCGGTAAAAGTAGTTACGGTTGAGTTACCGGGGGTACCAAAGTAAAAACCTAGAATGTATAAATAGAGGAGTAGAGAAGAGCTCCTCATCCTTGTTTTCACATTGTCGTAATGACAACTTGAGTAATATAGAGAGTGTGGGATATTTTTAGCATGTGAGAACTTGAGAGACGTTGTTAGAATGGAGGATTTTTAGTTGATGTGTTTAAGGAGATTTTTAGTTGATAAGTTTGTGGGTGTATGAATGAGTGAACTCAGCATTTTCCCTTCAAGTTCATGGTGTGCTTCCATCAAAGCCATCAGAGGTGACCCCTGAGTGAGAGACAGGCCCGACATGTTGCAGATTCGTGGATGACGATCGTGGAGGTTGAGAGATCGGGGGGTTGTGATCGATAGGACCGCGGAGGGTTTACATTTTTGGTTCCGTTGCCGGGACCTCACTTGAAGGGATCGTTGAACGATGTTTAGAGTTCAGTTCTATATTCGACAAAAAGAGATTATGAGAGAGCACATGGAGAGAACGTTGGGAGGAGAGAGAGCTAACGCGATGTTAGCAACGTTAGAACCTTTCGTGTATCCCGTAGTGATATATGACGCGTTCGAAGTCATTCTTTACATCTTGTTCACTTAGAAAGGGTTTGAGGAGAGTTGAAAGAATGTGCAACAAGAGTTGTAGAGGAAGGAAGAGAGAAAAGTTATTAGAGGAGATAAATTTGTGAGTTTAGAAATTCTGCTCTCTGGAAAATTTGTACAGTCGCTGTCAACTTTTCTGTGAATTTTATTTTCCTGTGGTACTTTCCAGTGTTTTAGATTGGCTGATAACCTATCTAAGACAAAAGAAATCATAGGAAAAGGTGGTCTAGAGAGGGAGCAATGAATTTTCAAAGTTGAGGGGGTCTATTCGTGAGAGTTGAGGAATTCTGTTATCTGGAAAAAATTTACAGTCATTGTCAGATTTTCTGTGAATTTTATTTTCCTGAGAAACTTTCCATTGTTTTAGAGTGGCTGATAAGCTATCCAGGACAAAAGAAATCATGAGAAGATGAGGTCTGAAGAGGGAGAAAGAATTTTTCAAAGTGGAGGGGGTTGACAACCACGAGAGAAGTGAAAATATACAAATTTCAGTTCTCTGAAAATTTGTACAGTCATCACCATCTCTTCTGATTAGAGAAGTTTCTGTTGAAACTTCATGATTTAGTAGCTTGGAGGTTGAGGTACTGGAGATAACAAAAATCTTGGAGAGATCTCTTACCAACTAAGAGATACACGTTTCGGCATACAAAGAGGTCTTGAAGATACTTCATGGGGAATCCTGTTCGAATGACGAGGTGGAAGAAGAGACGTTTAGGAGTTCGAACAGAGACGGAGAAGCCCAAGTTGAGTATAGATGAGTTACGAACCCGCATCTATAGCACTTGGGGTGCCCTCTTTACCCTATACGAAGAAGCTTCCGCGACCATTGGCACAGATTTGAAGAAAGCCGAGTTTAAAGCATCATTCACTGTGGAGGCCACGAATGCTCCTGGTGAAGTAGAGTTGGATTTTTACAAGAGTGAGTTCAAGATGTCTGTTGTGATTAGTACAAACGATGGTGAGGAGGATCATATCTTCGATAGTTAATTTTAGATTAGATTTTATTTCGTGTATAGCATGTATAATACACGATTTCCAATATAAAGCTCGGAAGAGTTAAAGTGATGTAGAATTATTTTCCTCTATGATATTTTGTCCACTTAATGGTTGAGAAGGTGCAACATGAGAGGAAATTTAAAAGATTGGAAAGTTAGACTTAGAAACCTTCCTCAAGGTTTAGATGTCATAGTAAGTGTCGGAGAAAGTTCGAGAGAGATTATCGTCGAGTTTGAAAACCCTAGTACTAAACCTCAAGTAGAATCTCCGAGGAGAAGAGTAGAAACCGACTTGTGGTGTTATTTCTGAAGAGAGTTGGGACACAAAGTAGTGAATTGTCCAACTAGAATCAGAACCGAGAGAGCTAAAGGGAAGCGGGAGTTTACTGATTTAAGTCTTCGAGTGGGTCCATCGTCACCAGCGCCAATTCATCTTCTAGGCGAAGATCCTTGTCCAAGTTGTGGAGTGGGTGATCTATCCAGAGGACACAAGTGCGTAGATGTGGCCGCCCTACTTACGTCAGTAGTCGAGAAGTTGGACGAGACTCAAAGAGCGGAGACGGAGAAGTTGTCGACTTCAAAAGAGGACTCAGCTGAGTTGTGATGGAGATCGTCATTCGGATGGTGGAGAAGGCGGTGATGCGACTCAGGCTCATGATTACCTTGGGAGAAGAGATGGCACAAGAGGTGTTGTTACAACCATTTCCTTTCATTTTACCTATGGTAGATTATTCGCGAATGGAATTGGTGATGTTCGTACTCTTTTAGCGAGTAGTTATTGCACAAAAATTAGAAGGGTAGAAAGAATAGTTACAAGATGGGGAAGTTATCAGTGTTTCATGGGAAGGACAATGAAGTTGTAGAACCATTTGTACAAGACTTCAAAAGGGGTTGCATCGGAAACAACGTGAGAAGGAAGGAAGAATGGGTGTTGTTACTGCCAGAGTTTTTAGAAGATGTTGCTCTTACGTGGTATGACGACCGAGTGAAGAGCAAGACATCTGGTGCAGTTGAGGAGACATGGGAGACGTTGAGTAATGCACTCATCGAAGAATTTCTTCCAGAAGAGAGTTATGAGAAGCTCATGGTGGAGCTTACTCATTTGAAGCAACGAGACGACGAGAAAGTTCGGCAATATGCCGAAAGGGCGGATAAGTTGGAGCAACGGTTTCGGACGGTCCTACGGAAGAGTGGAGACAATGTGGAGTTAACGATGGCGGAGATTGGAGCAGTGTTGACCAAGAACTTGGTGGGAGGGTTGAGGCCTTCAATTCAAACCCAAGTGAGGTACGAGAAGCCAGCAACCAAAGCGGAGGCCATCAAGATTGCGACAAATATGGAAGAGAGTTTGGATGAAGGAGATATCATCCAACCTCATCATGTTGCTCTGGTGTCAACTCCGACTCCTGGTGTAGCCACAATGATCGCACCTGCACCATCACAATTGGTGATTGCTTCAACGTCAGCTCCTACTCCAACGGTGGTGCCAAGACCGTTTGTCCCAACAACGATGTCTACTGCCACCTCTGATTTTCATGCCGAGCTGAAGAGCATCATCGATACTCTTGCGGATCTCAAGATAAACGTGGTGCAGTTACGAGAATGGAGGAACAAAGGTGGAGGAGGAGGTCAAAGAGGTTACGACAACAATCCCAACCGAGGAAATCAAGGTAACTTTGGAGGCAACCAAGGTAACTTTGGAGGAATCACTTGTTGGACGTGTGGAGGTTCTCATTTCCAGCGAAATTGTCCTAACAACGAAGCAAGAGGTGCCGAAGCTGTCAGAATGAATGTGGGTGGAGGAAATCCATCACAAGGACGAGACAAGGGGGTGGCTACTATCGATCTCGTGCGAGATCCCATCTACGAGAAAGGAGAGAGTTCAAACTCTTCTCATGCACCGGTGGAGCTTTTAGCTCAAGAAAGGAAAAGAACTCAATTTTCTGATGAACCGGTTTTCATGGAGGAATCAGCTAGTAGAAGCACTCGTTCGAGTAATGTTTCGAGTACACCAAGGGAGCCAAGAAGGAAGCTAGGGATGGCAAATTTCACCATTTCATCTTCCCAAGCGGGATATGATGTGGTTGAAGATGTGGGTGCTCAGAAAGCCAACATCACTGTTGGACAACTGATCGCACTTAATCCCAGCTTACGAAGGGAACTCAGAGGAGGACTGAGTTCTAAGAGAAGCAAGAAGAAGAAACCCAAGAGCAAGACATCAAAGTCTGTGGGAGTTGGTGTGGTGGATGTGCATGCTTCAGAGGTATGCACTAGGGCTTCAAAGATTGAAGTCCGATTGAATGGTCACTACGTCTCTGACGTATTGGTGGATGGAGGATCGGCTGTCAACGCCATATCGGAGAGGTTGATGAAGAAGTTGGGGATGGAACCAACTCGCCCGGCTAGCATTGTCGTGGGGATGGCTAACAAGCAATAGGTAAGACCTCTTGGTGTGTTAGAGAAGGTGGTCGTGTCTGTGATGGGAGTTCAAACGTTGATGTCCTTTCAAGTGTTGAAGGACTCTAGTTATGATTTGCTCCTAGGTAGGCCTTGGTTGAGAGCTGTGCGCACCACGGATAGGTGGCACAAGGGATACTTACGGATTGGGCCTAGAGATCATAGAGTGATAGTTCTTCTCTCGGGTGTTGGAGTTGTGACTTCTGACTCTGATAGACCCACTAGTGACTACTGGGAATCTGATACGGAGGATGATCAGAGTGTCTCAGAAGTAGATACTGGGGATTCTTACGACCAAGAATCCTCGTCTGAGGACGAAGGATTTGGTCGAGATGAATCATTACATCACCTTAGTGCTATTGACTTGTTGTCTCGACCAACAGTGGAGAAAGATCCTGACAAAGAAGAGTTGAGTGAGGCAGAGATTGTGAGAAGACTCTCTATCCTGAAGTTTGGTATCAATGTCACTCAAGAAGAGAAAAGTAGATTCCTAGATATATTTCGAAAATATATCCATGTGTTTGCTTTCAACTACAAGGATTTGAAGGAGGTGACTCTCGAGACTCATCGAATCGAATTGGAGGAGCACGCAAGACCAGTTCGACAGAAGCAGAGAAGGATCAATCCCACAACGGCAATGATGGTCAAGGAGGAGATAGACAAGTTGAAGGAGGCGAGTTTCATCTATGAGGTGGAGAACTCAGAATGGGTTTCACCCATTGTGATTGTCAAGAAGAAGAATGGTAAGCTGCGAGTGTGCATAGACTATAAGAAGCTGAATGCAGTTACCAAGAAGGATTATTATCCTCTACCATTTATAGATGAGATTTTGGAGGAAGTTGCTGGTCATGAGTGGTACAGCTTTGGTGATGGTTATAGTGGGTATAACCAGATCAAGATAGCACAGGAGTACCAACAGTTGACTACTTTCACTACTCCTTGGGGAACATTTGCATTTCGGGTGATGCCATTCGGATTGTGTAATGCTCCGGCCACGTTTCAAAGGTTCATGAACAAGGTGTTTGAACCATTCATAGGGAAGTTTGTTCGGGATTTCATTGACGATTTTTGTGTGTACGGACGAAAGGAAGACCACTTTGATCATGTGATCAAAGTTTTGCAGCGGTTGGAGCAAGCCAACGCTTCTCTAAATCCAGAGAAGTGCATCTTTGGCTGCGAAGAAGGTCTGCTGTTAGGGCACATCATTTCCAAGAATGGAATTGCGGTAGATCCTGAGAAGGTGAAGAAGATTGTGGATCTTCCATTTCCGATCAACTTAACAAAGTTGAGGCAGTTTCTTGGCATGGTTGGATATTATCGTAGGTTTATCTTTTCCTTCTCAAACAAAGCAATAGCTTTGATTATGTACATGAAGAAGGGAGTTGATTTTGACTTGATAGTGCATGATCAGAAGGCAAAAGAAGCATTTGAGGAGCTGAAAAAGGCATTAGTGACAGCTCCTATACTTGCTAAACCTGAGTGGAGTAAAGCATTTATTCTGTATACGGATGCCTCCAATGTAGCAATCGGATGTACATTAAGTCAGCTAGATGGAGATGGGCATGATCATCCTATAGCTTATGCTAGTAGGCAGATGGTTCCAGCGGAGAAGAATTACTCCGTGACTGAACGAGAAGGATTAGCGGTGATCTTTGGATTGAAGAAATTTCGACACTACTTGCTAGGAGGAAAATTTTCCATAGTCACAGATTACAAGGCTTTAAAGTATATCTTTAATAAGCCTAATGCCGAAGGTCGTATTGCTCGTTGGAAGATCCTTCTAACAGAATACGATTATGTGATCGAAGATAGACCAGGGAAAAAGCATGCGAATGCTGATCTTTTGTCGAGGGCTTATGATGATGAGGGAGAAGAACCGTTTGATGATTCATTTCCAGACGAGCATCTGATGACCATCACAAGCATCGAGGAGATACCGGACGAGTACAAGGAAATCTGGAGTTTCCTTGTAGATGGCTCTTTTCTAGAAGGTATGCATACCCGAGAACGTAACACGTTAATCAAGAGATGCAAACCTTACACCATGGTGGAGGGAATTCTATTTCATCAAGGAGCAGATGGCTTACTAAGGACAGCAGTTGGTCAGAAGGAGGCATTCAAGCTGATGCACGAGTTTCACGATGGCACTGTTTGCGGAGGTCACTTTGCTGGTAAGATAACAGCTTTCAAGATTTTGGATGCGGGTTATCATTGGAGAGGGATTTTCAAGGAGTGTTTAGACTATTGCAAAACTTGCGACGTATGTCAAGCATTTTCTCTGAAGTCTACTAGAACACCTCCGTTAAGATCAATTCCAATATTAGGACCGTTTGAGAAGTGGGGTATTGACTTTGTAGGTCCTCTTAATAAGACACCTCGAGGCAATAGATACATTGTAGTCGCCACTGACTATTGTACCAAGTGGGTAGAGGCTAGACCTTTGAGAGAGACCAATGAAACAGAAGTCGGTAGATTCCTATGAGAGAGGATCATCACGAGATTTGGATGTCCGTTAGAGTTGGTCTCAGATAGAGGAGGAGAGTTTGTAGGGAGCATGACTACTGCTATGCTACAACACTTTTCTATCAAGCCACGAGTAACGACTTCATACAAACCAAATGCTAATGGTCTTGCGGAGAAGACCAATCTTACACTTTGTATGATGCTCGCCAAAGATGCTGGTGTTGAGACTGCGAAACATACTTGGGATAAGAGGCTACATGCCATCTTATGGGAGTATCGAACGACAACAAAGACTTCTACTGGGTACTCCCCATTTCGACTGGTTTATGGAGTGGAGTCCAAGTTGCCGATCCAATTCGAATTGGATACTTTTCAAACTATTCAACGAAAGTTGAAAAGGTCGAGAGGAGAAGACGTGGTCAGATCAAGAAGGGAGCAACTCATGGAGTTGGAAGAGACCCGAGCGGTAGCAATGATCCGGATGGAACGAGCTCAAGCGTATCAAAAGAAGAGTTACGACAAACGGTTGGGCAAGAGGGAGGTAAAACCTTTTCAAGTCGGAGATTGGGTTATGTTGTATGATGCTATCAGATTCAAGAGGGCTAGGAAGAAGTTTCTTCCGAGATATTTTGGTCCTTTTGTTGTAGATAAGGTGTGGAGCAACTTCACATATGACCTTCAGGAGCTGGGAGGAAGGAGATTTGATCGAGTAAATCATGACAAGTTGAAGTTGTTTCATCGACGAAAGCTCTCTCTTCACTCCGAGGACGGAGCGAAAATTTAGTCCGGGGGTAAAATGTAACGACCTATGTTACACATAGGAAGTTTGTCTATTAGTAAGGTGTTTAGTTATAACTAAGTGTTGAGAATGTTTATTGGCTGCCAAAGTACTTTAAGGATGTATCAAGTTAGTCATGACTATCTAAAAGTTAGTTATGGTTAAACTTAGCTGTACTTTTGGCAGAATTCAGATATTTGCTAAAGAGTGAGCACTACTATCTTGTCATCTTGTCTAAAAGGTAGAAAGGAGGTGGAAAGTATCCCTTATCTCCTTTTTGACTTGATATTAGTGGTTGGATTAAAGTTGTGGACTTTGTGGGCATTAAAAACAAGAAGAGATTCCACATGTTTCCTTTTTAGTGGGTCCTAGTGTAGAGGGGGGGTGGAAATTTGAGATTCCTTGAGAATATTCCAGAATCCTTCTAGAAGTTGTTGACTTTGAAGGAATAAGCCCATGTGAAAAGGTAAAAAGCCCATGTGATCAATGCTTTTACCTTAAGTAATATCTTAGTAAAACCCGGTAAAAGTAGTTACGGTTGAGTTACCGGGGGTACCAAAGTAAAAACCTAGAATGTATAAATAGAGGAGTAGAGAAGAGCTCCTCATCCTTGTTTTCACATTGTCGTAATGATAACTTGAGTAATATAGAGAGTGTGGGATATTTTTAGCATGTGAGAACTTGAGAGACGTTGTTAGAATGGAGGATTTTTAGTTGATGTGTTTAAGGAGATTTTTAGTTGATAAGTTTGTGGGTGTATGAATGAGTGAACTCAGCATTTTCCCTTCAAGTTCATGGTGTGCTTCCATCAAAGCCATCAGAGGTGACCCCTGAGTGAGAGACAGGCCCGACATGTTGCAGATTCGTGGATGACGATTGTGGAGGTTGAGAGATCGGGGGGTAGTGATCGATAGGACCGCGGAGGGTTTACAGATCTACTCCTACCGGAGCTCCTAATGCGGCTTCTGATAAGCTAGAAAGCCCTGCGAACACCTCGGATAACACTGAGGTGGCTTCCTCCTCATCGTTCTTTGCTGGCCCTGCTGTCGCTGCTGCTGTTTCTTCCTCGGCTTCTGCTTCGGAAGACGAAAGCGTCTTCTGGGAAGCTGGGTCGAGTGGTGCTTCCTCGCTCTTCTGAGGCATTGGTGCGGCACTAGGGACCATGGCGACCTCGCTATGAACTCCCATTGGTCCAATTTGTCCTTGTGTAACTCTAAACTTAGTAGTAGAGGTCTTAAGAGGAGTTCGAGCATTTGGTAGGGACATTCTGAAATCTGAGAAGACAGGAATATGAGGCTTGTCGTGCTAGTTGCTGTCAATGAAATTCTTGAACGATTTGGAGCAATAAAGAAGGAGTTATGGCAGATTGAAGTTTGGATTGTGCCAGAATTGTATCACTTTTGTTGATCTGGATTTTCCGTTTTAGGATAAGAATCATCGAAAGTTATCGAGTCAATTGTCTGTTCTAGGTCAAAATAGCTGTCTGGGTATCAGAAATTGCCGTAATTTCTTTGCTCAAAACATTTCTGCCCATATCTCGATGCTCAAATTTGATCGCAGGCTGAAACTTCGTATGTGTGTTCAGTTGGGTCTCATTTACATGTAAAGGAAATCCACTACCTCGTCAATCATAGGATCCGTCCCAACGTTACGAATGGTTACATTATTCGCAGGCTGTAGGTCTTGAATAAAACGCAAAGCTCCTGACTTCTTTCGCGCACCTACCGTCTTGTTGCTCCAGCGGAAGCTCTAACTCAGTAGGACGCTAACTTGTGATTGTGTTTGCAGGTTAGCGGTGCAAAGTTTGCGACCTACTGAGTTAGAGCTAGGTCGGGACTTAGGAACTGCTGAGCTTGATGAATAAGAGGACGGTCCGGTTCCGGTCCGGACCAAACTGAGATAAGGTAAGTGGTGCATGGACGCTAACTTGTGATTGTGTTTGCAGGTTAGCGGTGTAAAGTTTGCGACCTACTGAGTTAGAGCTTCCGCTGGCGCAACAAGGCGGTAGGTGCGCGAAAATTCTTGGGTACAGTGAACCACCTGCTAGAATATGACCTCATAGATGGCTCAAGTATCCGCATCTGTATCTTCTCTTTCAACAACTCGATGAGTTTAGGCAACAAAGCACGAGGAATTGGGATCGGTTTCAGGTCCCAAGGCACATGAGAGATTGTGAATATAACCATAGGCGCTATAACCTTTGGGTCCACACAACCTATCTCCTCTGCTGGAAAGAAGAATACTTTATCATGATTCCTTATCATCTGCTCGAACACTGTCTTCTCAACCTCAGTCAAGAAATCACCCCCTCCTATCTGAAGCTCTTTCAACGTCTCCTCAGTAAAGTGATGTCTTATTCGTCTATGATCACGCAATATAGGCTCAGTCCCCACTAATTGTACTTGCTGCTAGGAGTTAGCAGGTAGTTGAGCTGCTACCGGTCTCACCTTTTTCAATACAGATTTGTACTTCGCATGGACGTCTGCTTCTTGAGGGAGTGCACATCAACAAACAGCTTCTCTTCCCTCACTATTCTGCATCGGATGAGGAAAGAAATGCACGTACGTAACAACCTCCTCATATATGCGTCGAGAGTGGATAGAGATCACCGTCATACTATCCTTCTCTTCCATCAATCTACTCACACTATCTAACCAACCAACAACTGACTGTACAGACATAAACTCTTCAAACAAGCCAGAAACCACTTCATCTTTAGGCAAACCCGCTACACGCCACAACTCTGATACCTGTTTCATCATCCATCTTTTTGTATTTTCTCCCATATCTTCAACTCTTGTAAATCGACTCCACCCATCTGCCTCAAACATCAGCAGTCTAGAATGCCAACTCTGTATACTACACCTGTCTCCAGACCTTTGTACATGTCTCGCTTCCAACTCTGACGGGATCTCAACAGTAGGTTCTACACCCTTGTCTTCTCGCTCTACAGGAGTGGACTGCGAAAACCTTTACATCTCTTCGTCTGAGAATCTTTAAGAGTTTGTCGGTTCCGCTCATGTCTTGAACGAACCGTCAAAAACTGTACTGAGTATCTGTCATCAGGACTCTGAACTCTGGCATAATGAGATCCATCTTTCATCACCTTTGTCTCCATTCGAACAGCGGTGATGTATGGTTGGTCTAGTATGACAGGATAGGAGACAGACGACTGTACAAAGAAATGTTGATCAACCTCTACATCTCCAATCCTTACACGCATATTGGGACAAGCTTCGTATAACTCACCCTTTTGATTATTTACAGCACGAAGTACCCAACCATGGTTCCTTTCGATTGGCCACTGTCCCTTCTCATACACCTCCTTGGAAATAATGTTGATCTCCGACTCGTGATCCACAAGTGCAGGTACTGAATCATAAAGTCCCCCAAGTCGAACATGTGTCTTAGTTGTCGCTCTTGCCCAGTGCTTTTCATTGAAATCTCTGTCTGCGCTTGACCTATCCCCCTCAAACTCTTCGTCTTCGTTCTCAATAATAGCAGGACCAGCAACCCATACTTCATACTTATCATTCTTGAACCCGTCAACACCAATAGCATCTACTGCACCAACCATATGACTACCTACTTGTTCAGCCAGTACTTGTCTTTTTCTCTTCATGATGTCTCTTATCAATTCGTGAAACTCTCTCTTCGCGATATCAAGTACCTCACGAAGAGTAAACTGAACTCTAGCATCCAAAATGCGTTGCTCCAGAACAGCACGCAAGTCTGTTGTTGTTTTGATATCTGCCGCTAACTTGTAAGCTGGAGCCTTCCTTTTTTCCTGTGCTGTAAACCTCTTCCTTCGTACTCTATCTGTAGCAGCATCCTCCTGTGACAAATCCTGTACACCTTCCATAGGATCTACTGCAGGTGGTGGAGCTGTAGAGGTAGAGGGCACATCCTTTGCAGCAAGAAACCTACCAGTTGGTACAGATGATGATGGTTTCGCTGCTCTCCTCCTCGTAACCCTCCAACGGTCACTGTCATCTGGTACTCCTGCATCTAGATCAGAAGCATCTTGTCGTCTTTTGTCTTCCATCATGACATCTTGTTCACTACTCGTTTCCAAAAACACTCGAATAGAAGTTGCATCTACTGGATCTCTCCACCCAGTAGTCCTCCTAATGCTTTCTGCACCTCTCTTCATCATTTCAACTGAGACTTCAGTAGCCTGCTCAACCATAGTTGGGTTAGAGCGCACCTCAACTCTTCCAGTATACACATCAGCTTCCGCAGAACCCGCAATCATCGCTGTAGTGTTTGCACCAGTAAGTGTTGGAAGAGAACTCCTCATTCCTCCTCTTCCAAAATATGTGTTCAGAGATTGTCCAATGACGGTTAGATACAACCTATTATTCTGATAGTTGACTACGTCCTCTCGCAAGACAACCGCTAAGTCTTGACAGTCTCCTCTGAGATGATCTGGGCTGTCACACCAAATACATCTCCTGATAAAGATTTCTCCTACAGATCGAGCAGGAGCTACAGGAACCTGAGGAGCTACTCTCTGTTCTGACAAGGTCTCTAGTTGCAGTACCATCCTACCACAACAATGTCTAGCAAGGGTGGATACTGCTTCTTCCACTCTCCTCCAATCAGATGTAACTCCTCCTTCAGCTCCACGATCAGCCAACATGAAACAAAGTTTGTCTGCTGTGAACTCATCCAGAGCCCTTAAGAACAACTCCGTCTTCCTAGCATCCAGCGTCAACCTCTCTAGATCAGAAAGCTGAGAGTACCTCTTCTCAAACTCACAAATTATCTCGTTCAATCCCATGGAACGTCCAGGCTGACGTTCTATCCAGTCCATGAGGGTTCTTCTGGTGACTCTTTCAGAATCCTCTTCTAGAAACTCTTCTCTCAGTGCACGTTCAAACAAAGTCCACCCACCTAAATGTCTTCTCTGTAAATTTCTCACCTTCTCTCTCAGTTCGGGGACAACAGTCAACTCAAAGCTTAGAATCGGAGATGTGTCTATGACAGGCTGTGCTATTACTGTTGGAACCACTGTAGGTCCTTCTTGAGAGTCAATTTCATCCGGACCAGGAGTCCTTTGGACAGGAGCACCTTGAGCAACAGCCACACCCTGTATAGCAGCACTGTGATCCATTTTCCACCCAATCTAGTCAATTCTCCAAATCCATCACCCCAATAGCTCTCAGTGGAAGCACCAGATGTCGCGGCGAGAGTCTTTCTTGGAGAGGACGGACCTCCTAACTGTGATCAATCAGAGAAACGATCAAAAGGAAAAACAGGTTGCTGCTGACGATAAGATCTCAAAACCTTGCTTCTTGCGTTCATCAATTACAAAACAAACACTCAAACAAACACTCAGGTACACAGACATGCCTCTTAGGATTCAAAATAACTTTATTTGAGTGTCGACTCCACCATCAATTTCTTCCACCGTAGGAAATCTCTCTCTTTCTCTCTCTCCCGTCTATCAGTTCTCTGCCAAAGTCTGTCAAGTTCACCTCAAAACCGATTTAGTAGGTGAAATTCAGACCTCTAACTCTCATACCTCTCCTTGCGTCAACTTCCCAACTGAAACTCTCAGAAATTTGATTCGACTATGATCAAAAGCTTCTCACAGACCATCAAACTGACCTCCACTATCGTGTCCGATATTATGTGAAGGATGTCCAGGAAAACACGAGGTTCCTGACTGTGGAGATGTTGTGTGCTGAAACAGAGACAAGACAGAGAAAAACAACCACGAAAACGAACGCTGCGATATATACACTCCAAATGTATGTACACTGCAAGTTCTTTCTCCTAAGAGCACAGAACTGAGAACCAGACCAGAGCAGTCTGTAACCTGCTTCAAAAGCCCTAAAAACAACCCTGACCTAAAACCACCGAAGCGTAGCTCAAAGCAAGAAAAACTTCCCTTTGCTAACAAACAGAGCCACAGCAGTATCACGCGAATCAAACCCAAGTCCAAACCACATCCATGTATAAGCTCTTAGCTAAAGCTAGCAACCACAAGCTGTATACAGCCAACCAGAACTCTAACGAACTCAAAAGAGCAAAACTCGTAGCGAAGAAACTGAAAAAGACCTATCTGTGGACTTCCTCCTTTCGCTGAACGGACTTCAGATGTCGATAGGGTCTCCTCCGCTGACTCCATTAACCCAAGAAACCTTCAGATCCGACCCCCAACAGCCGAGATATTGTCGATTTTTGGTCGCAGATGACCGAAACCTCAAAAATTCCTCCCTGCGGCTTAAAACCGCACACACCGCACAAATAGATCGTCTAAACTGATATCCGTCTTCTCAGGCAGATAGATCTAGCTACCCTGAACTCAACAAGACTCCAAACAAGCCGTTTGGAGTTCCCCTTGCAAAACCACGCAAGAAATTAGGTCGCAGGTTGTAAAAAACTGACGTAAATCGGCTCCTTGCGGCTCAAACTTGCTCACCACACCCAAACCAACAATCCAATTCACGTACAGTCTTCTCCTATGCGTACATGAAGACTCCCTGATCGCGTAGGCACCAAGAACGAAGAGCTTGGCTCACCGATCGCGAAGAACAACCCAATCTCAGATCGCAAGCGAACGAAAATCTGATGTAAGCGCTTCCCTGCGAGCCAATTTCACTCAGAACTCCCAAACCGCTCGATGAAAACTCGTATCGTCTTCAATTTCATGAAGAACTCGTTGTTCTGATCCCGATGGATCCAAGGACAGCAAGTTTGGACTCCGGAACGGTCCGAACGGTCCAACTCTCTTTCACAGGTAGCTGAAAACTCCAAATCTGCTTCCTGCGTCTCAATTCCTCTCAGAACACAACTCCCGATCCGTCTCCCCAAACCATCTTAACGTGTGCGTAGCCTGCACAGATCTGAACCCAATGACACCTTGCGCGCATGTATTGGACTTCCCAATTCTCCAAAACGTCTATCGACAGGTCGTAAGAACAAACAAACCCCTTAAGCAGCCCCCTTGCGTCAGTCTCTGTACGTACAAAGTTCTCTCAACAATAATGAAGCAGGCCCCTTGCGTCTTTGATATAGCGCCTGAAGCCTCAAATACCCAGTCAGCAAGTAAACTAGGGCCTAGCTTGATTTTGCCTTCTTTCGAGTCGCATAACTTCTTCACTAGATGTCCAAACGAAGTAAACAAGATGCCCATGGAAAGTTGACAACGAGCTCTACCCATCTATGTGATGAAAGTGAAGATCCGAAGTTGCCCCAAAAGCCCATAAGCTGGGGCCTAGCTTGTTTTCTCCATCTTTCGAGTCTTGTAACTTTTCCACTATGCGTCCAAACAAAGTAGATGAAGTGCCTATGGAAAGCTGACAAGGAGCTCTATCCACTGATGCGATAAAAGCGAAGATCCGAAGTTGTGCCAAAAATCCGTAAACTAGGGCTTAGCTTGTTTTCTCAATCTTTCGAGTCCTGTAACTTCTCCACTAGGCGTCCAAACGAAGTAGATGAAGTGCTTATGGAAAGCTGACAAGGAGCTCTACTCATCTCTGCGATGAAAATGGAGGTCCAAAATGATGTCAAAAGCCCGTAATCTAAGGCCTAGCTTGTCTTTCTCATGAGTGTCTTTGGAGCGACAAGCATCGAAGTCTGAATTTCAGATAGGAGCCGGTCCACGACACGACATCCACCCCTCTAAACCTGTGCATCCTCCGGTATGCACCAGAGATACCAACCAAGGAGTGGACCGGCTTATCGTCCTACTTCCCATCGTAGCCAACCTCACCTTCAAGGTCTTCTGCATAATCCTCATCCTCAAACTGAAACTCTGTCAAGATATCTGCTAGATCGACCTCCTCATCTCTCTTTTTGAAAATCTTGACACGTTTACCTGCCACTGGTACCTTCAAGCTCGTTCCATCCAACTCTTGCAGGACGTAAGTTGCGTTGTCATGAACCTTCTTCACCACATACGGACCAAACCATCTTCTGGAAAACTTCCGGAGTGCACTATGCTGGTTGTCTAGACTGTTGTCATAGACTAACACCAATCACCTTCTGTGATTTCCTTGGGTCTCAAACGATGTCGCTGATCAAATCTGACCTTGTTCTTCAACCGTGCTTCTCGCAACCTATACAAAGCAGTTTGGATATCCTCTGGTCTTTTCTCTAACTGCCTAATTCGAATAGCAAGAAGCTCTTCCCTAGTCAAATTGTCCTCTTAAGGTAACATAGTCCATGTCAGAATGTGTTCTTCAGTCGGCATGATAGGTTTCTCACATGTGATGAGTTCCACTGGCATGTAACCTGTCACCGAGCTATGTGTCGTTCGATCTGTCCATAACGCAAATGATAAGAGTCGAGGTCATTCGCGCACCCTCCCGTTGCAAACCTTCACCAAAGCCTTCACAATGGACGAATGACCACGCTTCACTCTTGGTATTCCCTTCGGGGTTGTAAGCAGTTGTCAGTGACAACCTCACCCCACACCTTGCAAGGAATTCACGAGCCTCATGTGCATCTAACTCTCCCCGATCTGCAGTGATCTTTCCCACACATCCATATCGACAAACAACCTCTTCCAAGAGAAATCTACATACCCCTTCAGTTGTCTTTGTCCGAAGCGCCCTATCCTCGACTTGATTTGAAAGATCTTCTCTAGCAAGTACCAAGTATCTCATCTGCCACAATCCAACCGGCATAATCACCAAGTCTACCACCCACTTGAAATGGATTGTCAACGGATAAGTCGGGTGTAATCCGTCACGATGTCGGATGTTCGAATACATCTGACATGTTAAACAAGACTCCACAAAAGATACAACATCCCTGTACATGTTTTTCCACCAATACCGCTCTTTCATCTTTGTAAAAGTGGCCCAAATCTCTCGATGTCCAGCCCAAAGACTTTCATGGAACGCCTTGAGCAACTTCTGCTGATCTTCCTTGTTGCAAATCACCCATAGCGGTACCTCACCTTTTTGCTTCGGTCGCTTCCAAAGAAACCCATCCTGCAACATGAAGTTGTAGGCCTTCCTTCGAACTCTTCGAAACCTCTCATCCGTCCAACCTGTCTGCTTAATCATCGTACTAAGGTACATCTCGATATCAAGCAAATCACCATCATACAACCCTTCAACAAACAACTCATCTTCCTTTCTTGTCTGTGCAATTGAATAGAACTCTGTACCCACGTTGTTGTGTTGAGAGTTTTCCTCGGGAAGGGCAGAACCTTCTGGCTGTGATATGAGCTTGAAGGTTGTGTTCAGTCTACTTAGAGAAGCACTAGACTCCTGGATGTGGCTGGTTTGCTCAAAGGATAGGCTTCAGGTTACAAGGTGATACTGAAAAACGCTCATACAAGTCTCTTGGCTCTTCTGATATGTTCTGGAAGCAAAGATCAGGCTTAACTAGCAACGATAAGATCTGACGGCGAACTTTGGCACTCAAGATTGAGAAATATGTGAAGGTTTAGACTTCAGAACTTCTCCCACATGTCAATGAGGTCCTACTGGATACACATACGAAGTTTCAGCTTGAGATCAATTCAGAGCACAAGATATGAGTAGAAACTTTCTGAACAGAGAAATTATGTCAATTTCTGGTACCCAGCCAGCTATTTCGACCTATAACAGGAGATTGGCTCCATCAATTTCAAAGTTTCTTACAGGATTTAAAGTACACAGCTTGCTGAACACTCCAGTGAAGTTGGACCTCCTGATTGTACACAGAACTCCAGATTTCGTTCTCTGAAGTTGCTGCTCTAGATTGCGAGCTTTACAAACCCCCTCTGCTTCAATGGCCGCCCTGAATTACTCAGTAACTCAAATCACTTGAAACTTTTTTGACAGTCGTAACTCGGCTGACAATGAACACAACCACCAAGGTTTGAAGCGATTTCCTCAATTCTGCTGCAATTGACACTCAAAACCCCAAATTCAACAGAAGTGCTGCAATTCTGACACAAATTGAACTTCAATCAGCCGTAACTCCTTCTTTATTGCTCCAAATCGATCAAACTTTTCGCTGACAGTGCTTGGCACGACGAGCTCTATCTCCATTTGCTCTCAGATTTCGCAGTGTCCTCACCAATTTCCCGGAATCCTCTTTAGAGCTCTGTTTCTAAACTTAGAGTTTTACAAAAGACAAAAATGGACCAATGGGAGTTCATAGCTCCACTTGATTGTCCTTTTGTGCCTTCAACTACCTGGTAACTTATCTACACTCATAGGCTACCATGTCAAGCCCCCTAGAGTGCCAGCGTAAAACTTAAACTACCTAAAATGACACGCAGCCTCGAAAAATAACTTAAATCAACTAGAAGTGTGCATGGGCGACACGCAAATACAACCCATGAGCTTAAGCCCTATCAACATGGTAATCAACCTACTAAGACTCAAAATATAAAACATCTTCCAAAAAATGGACTTCTCTGAGGTCTTAACTTCACTCAGAGAGACTACGCCTGACAGAGAAGTGAATCATTTACTATGTGAAATGATTCACATCACGACAATGCGTCAATGTCTTCTATCATCTCATCGTCCTCATCATATTGAGACTGAGATAACATATCCGTCATCAGATTATCCTTCCCTGCAATATGTCTAAACTCCGGGTTCAACGACTTGATATATGCGATCCATCGTAACATCGCAATATCAGGAGTTGAACAGTTCATGATCATCCCTAACAACGGCAAGCAATCAGTTTCAACCACCACTACTGCTCCAATCAAATACTTTTTCTCAGTTTTCATAGCTGAAATAATACCTCATAGTTCTCTCTTCACTTGCGGGTAAGCACATTGTCGAGCACTTAACACCTTCGCTCCAAACCTAACCGCAAACCTATCTCCATCCTCATCATCCTGTCCGACCAATTGCAACTGGACTTGTATCCACAGTAAGAATCACCAGCCTAGCACCCTTGTAATCAATCCTTCCCAGAACTGGAGGAGATGATAGTAAAGACTTCAACTTCCTTACCGCATCAGTATGTTCTTCCTCCCATCTGAACTTATGACCCTTATGCAACAATCCATACAACGGATCCGTCACATGCGCATATTGAGGAATCCAAATGTGATAGAATACACAAACTTACTTCTGTCAGCGAGTTGCAAACCTCCTTCATCCTTCCAATCGCATCCACCTTGTTCGGATCTGGCTTCCGACCAAATGATCCACATAAATGACCAACGATCAAAACCTCTCTAACCCCAAATGTAGACTTCGCACTTGACAGCGTAAGATGAACTTTCTCAAGTCGAGATAAGATCTTCTCACAATCTGCGATGTGATCGGTGACATATCGCCGACACCCCCTCTGATCTAATGCTTCATCCTTCTCATCTTCCACACTCCTTTGATGAGGATGTCATCCAAGAACGACATTGTCTTTTCAGGGATGAAGTCTCTTAGAACTCGATTCATCCCGTTCATCATGTGTGCTACTGAGTTGGTAGCTCCCTATGGTAAAGTACACATCCTAACCAACCCCAAAGGTGTCTTGATTGTCGTGAAGCTTCTGCTCTCCTCCGCTAATTGAAACTGATCATACCCTGAGTTAAGATCTCTCATTGAGTAAATTGCTCTTCCTGCAAATGCTTCAGCAAACTCATCCACAATCGGTCCCACTCCAGCATTTCTGATTGTTATTGCGTTCACCAGTTGCATGTCTTGGATGAACCGCAGCGAGTCATTCTTCTTAGGCACTGTAAACCATCTGCTCGAATACGATGCAAACGACGGTTCCAAGATCTTCATCCGCATCTTCTCCTTCAGCAACTCCACTAGTTTGGGCAAGTGAGCCTGCGGTACTGGAATTGATCTCAAGTTCCATGGCACATGTGGTACCGTGAAGATAACCATCGGGGTAACAACGTACGGGTCTACACACCCAATCTCATGTGACTCAAAGGCAAATGCTTTCCCGTATCATGAAAGCATCTCCTTGAAGCACATCCTCTCTTTTGGTAGAAGAGACCCATCAAATCCAATCTTCATCTCTTCAAGGGTCTTCTCCGTGAACTTGTGTCCTATCATTGCAGGATCTCTCAAACTCTTCTCCCTTGAAGCTCGATCCATCTATTGGTTAGTGTCTTCCGACAAAGGACCAGCAACTGGCTTTATCTTCCTATCCACTGTCTTGTACCTTGTCTCAACTCGAACCTCCGGTACACGGAATGATTCAATCACCAAATAGACCTCCCTTGGATGAATCTGCACAACCTTATCCATATCCTCCCATCCAATAGACATGATCTCTCGCAAAGGATCCTCCAACCCATCCTCTTCATAAACACCAAAAATCCATTCATCCCTTTCTAGCTCACCCAACTCTATCAACATCAACTCAACATCACGCAAATGTTTTTGTTCTTTTCTCCTCAGCTCTTCTACCTTCTTGTCAATAGCAACCCCACACTCTGAAAACCCAACAAACCTTATACAAAAGGCACTATCTCCATCAAGCGAGAGTACTTTCTCCTGCGCACCACCACAATCTCGCTCTATAGTGGTACTCAACGAAAATCCTTGAACTCTTCACTCACCCTTGGAAGTGGTTTCTCCCTCAAACGATCTCGATTG
The DNA here is from genome assembly GCA_036924285.1 of Asterella californica. NCBI lineage: Eukaryota > Viridiplantae > Streptophyta > Marchantiopsida > Marchantiales > Aytoniaceae > Asterella > Asterella californica. The sequence goes on from JAYKYS010000001.1 coordinate 46,207,015, forward strand.
CACTCGTGGTTGGACGGTACAGTCAATAATTGTACCGCTCTCGTCTCATCTTGACTTCGGATTCTAGCATAAACAGATCCGTCGTCCAGTACCTTTGTCTCCATCCGAGTTGCTATGATGAAAGGTTGACCAAGAATGAGCGGGTATGATGTTGCTTCCTGAACAAAGAAGTTTTGCTCGATAACAACATCACCTACGCGCACTCTGATATATGGACAAGCTCCATACAAGTCTCCTCTTGTGTGGTTGACTACTCTTATGACCCACCCATGCTCTGTTTCGATCGACCACTTCTTCCTCTTGTACAGCTCTTTCGACATGATGTTGATTTCTGATCCATGATCGATCAAAGCAACCACCGGCTCATCCAAGTCTCCGATTCTCACCAACGTCTTCGTTGTAGCTCGAGCCCAATGACTGTGACTGTAATGACTTGAACTCTGCTTCTCATCCTCCTCTTCATCCTCAAAATGCACCTTGCGTCTTCGATCTTTTTCTTCCTCTGAAGAATAAACACTGCACTTTGCAAGCTCTCTCTCCTCATCCACAAACATCCTAGTATCCAAGGCATGCGATAAATCAGTCTCACCCGTAATCTGTCGCTTCCGTTTGATAACATCGATGAAGACATCATGAAACTCACGCTTAGCAATGCCCAACACTTCCCTCAAGGTAAACTCCACCTTCACATTAAGAATGCGGTCTTCCAAGACTCCCTTCAAGTCTGTTGAAGCTTCGATGTCCGACTGTAGTTTGTATGCAGCCGGCTTATCCTTCTCCTTCTGAGAATCCTTCACTCTTTCCTTCGATGGAGAAGGAGCATCATCCATCGGTAGATCTTGAGCTCCTGCATCCTGAAGCTCTTGACGAACCTTCTCCCCTCGAGTCTGTCTCTTGGAAGAAGTTCCTTCTCTTGCATCTTCTGAATCTCGCCTTCTCTCCCCACTTCGTGTTGACTCTTGGCGATGTAAGCATGCACCGATAGAGCTTCTATCGGATCCTCTCATCCTGTATCCTTTCGGATCGTAGCAGCTGTCCTCAGCAACGTCTCACGTGCCATCTTCCCTTTCTGTTTCATGAAGATGGCAGATGACCACAATCCACTTGGTTCAACTTGCCCGTTAAAACCTCTCTCAACTTGATCCTCAACCCTTGTACCATAAGTTCTAGCTTCCACCATTGCAACTGCTTGCGTTGATAAGTGGTCCTCAACCAACTTCTTCGTCACTCCTCTACCAAAGTTGGTCTGAAGAAGTGCACCAGTATCCCTCAGCGCTACCTTCCCATCCTTCCAGAAGATCACTCTTTGCTGCAGAATATCAGTGAACTCCTTGCAATCTCTGCGCGGATGATCAGTACCATCGCACCAGATACACCGCTGGATCCAGCCTTGCTTCTCAACCGGTCTTGCTCCGTTTGTAGACCCTTTCTCTTCCAATCTTGTGAGCTTGATCTGCAGATCTCGCATTCCACACAAAATCTCCTCAAGGTTTGAATCATCCTTCTTCGGAGATACCATAGGTGTCTGAACAACTGGAACAACTGGAGCAACTGGTACTACCTGTCTAGCAACAGGAACCACTGGTCGGACAACAAGAACAGGTGTTACAGCTATAGGTGTTGGCGCCAGTCTACTAAGAGGAACCTTCTCTCGTCTTCGCTCTCTCTTGGTAAGCAGACCAACAACTTCCTCAACCTTCTTCCAGTTGCTGGTCAATCCATCGTCCTCCTCCCGGTCTTCCAGAAGTACCTCTAGCTTCTCCTGCAACTTCTCATCTGCAGCCCGAAGAAATAATTCTGTCTTGTTGGACTGCAGAGTCAACTTTTTCATCCTAGTCAGCCGTGAAAATTGCTTCTCAAACTCCCTGAGCAACTCAGTAGCTTGTAGACCCTTCCTTGGTTGCTCAACCCACTCCAAGAATGATTTCTTGGTGACTCGATCAGAGTCCTCCAAGAAGTACTCATCCATCAAGGCACGAGCAAACGTCTCTCAATCCTTGTTAAAATGCTTCGTTAGCATTTTAACATGATCCCTAATCTCTGGAGCTGCTGCTAACTCAAACGTCTCAATCATCTCATCTTCTGAGACCCGGTTCAGCTCCATCTCCTTCACATAATGTCTCAGATATCTCGAGACATCTCTCCTATCAAACTGGTCAATCCTACCGACCACCGCTTGTAGCGCCTTTGTTGCCAAAACTTCCTTCCGCTCATTAGACTCTTGCTGTCGTAAAAACATAGTGAAAGCTTGGAACATCGATGTAGTCGCCGGATCCAACTGCACCTTCGGCAACCCACCTAAACCACTAGCTCTATCTCCATCACCTTTCCCATCCCCACTCATTACTGCTAGTCTCTTCTTCAAAGTTCACACACAGAAGAAATCTCCACCCCAGACTTTCACGTCGAGTTCACCACCGTGTCGTGTCGGATATTGCATGAAGGATGTCTAGGCAAACGCAAGGTTCTTGGCTGTGGAGATGTTGTGTGCTGAAACAGAGACAAGACAGAGAAAAACAACCACGAAAACGAACGCTGCGATATATACACTCTAAATGTATGTACACTGCATGTTCTTTCTCCTAAGAGCACAGAACTGAGAACCAGACCAAAGCAGTCTGTAATCTGCTTCAAAAGTCCCTAAAAACAACCCTTGAATCACAACCCTGACCCAAAACCACCGAAGCGTAGCTCAAAGTAAGAAAAACTTCCCTTTGCTAACAAACAGAGCCACAGCAGTATCACGCGATCCAAACCCAAGTCCAAACCACATCCATATATAAGCTCTTAGCTAAAGCTAGCAACCACAAGCTGTATCCAGCCAACCAGAACTCTAACGAACTCAAAAGAGCAAAACTCGTAGCGAAGAAACTGAAAAAGACCTATCTGTGGACTTCCTCCTTTTGCTGAACGGACTTCAGATGTCGATAGGGTCTCCTCCGCTGACTCCGTTAACCCAAGAAACCTTCAGATCCGACTCCCAACAGCCGAGATATCGTCAATTTTTTGTCGCAGATGATCGAAACTTCAAAAATTCCTCCCTGTGACTTAAAACCGCACACACCGCACAAACAAATCGTCTAAACTGATATCCGTCTTCTCTGGCAGATAGATCTAGCTACCCTGAACTCAACAAGATTCCAAACAAGCCGTTTGGAGTTCCCCTTGCAAAACCACGCAAGAAATTAGGTCCCAGGTTGTAAAAAATTGACGTAAATCAGCTCCCTGCAGCTCAAACTTGCTCACCACACCCAAACCAACAATCCAATTCACGTACAGTCTTCTTCTATGCGTACATGAAGACTCCCTGATCGCATAGGCACCAAGAACGAAGAGCTTGGCTCACCGATCATGAAGAACAACCCAATCTCAGATCGCAGGCGAACGAAAATCTAATGTAAGCGCTTCCCTGCAAGCCAATTTCACTCAGAACTCCCAAACCGCTCGATGAAAACTTGTATCGTCTTCAATTTCCTGAAGAACTCGTTGATCTGATCCCGATGGATCCAAGGACAGCAAGTTTGGACTCCGGAACGGTCGGAACGGTCCAACTCTCCTTCACAGATAACTGAAAACTCCAAATCTGCTTCCTGCGTCTCAATTTCTCTCAGAACACAACCCTCGATCCGTCTCTTCCCAAACCGTCTTAACTTGTGCGTAGCCTGCACAGAGCTGAACCCAATGACACCCTGCGCGCGTGTATTGGACTTCCCTATTTTCAAAACGTCCACCGACAGGTCGTAAGAACAAGCAAGCCCTTTAAGCAGCCCCCTTGCGTCAGTCTCCGTACGTACAAAGTTCTCTCAACAATAATGAAGCAGGCCCCTTGCATCTTTGATATAGCGCTTGAAGCCTCAAATACCCAGTCAACAAGTAAACTAGAGCCTAGCTTGATTTTACCTTCTTTCGAGTCGCATAACTTCTTCACTAGATGTCCAAACGAAGTAAACAAGATGTCCATGGAAAGCTGACAACGAGCTCTACCCATCTATGTGATGAAAGTGAAGATCTGAAGTTGCACCAAAAGCTCGTAAGCTGGGGTCTAGCTTGTTTTCTCCATCTTTCGAGTCTTGTAACTTTTCCACTAGGCGTCCAAACAAAGTAGATGAAGTGCCTATGGAAAGCTGACAAAGAGCTCTATTCACTGATGCGATAAAAGCGAAGATCCGAAGTTGTGCCAAAAACCCGTAAGCTAGAGCCTAGCTTGTTTTCTCCATCTTTCGAGTCGTGTAACTTCTCCACTAGGCGTCCAAACGAAGTAGATGAAGTGCCTATGGAAAGCTGACAAGGAGCTCTACCCATCTTTGTGATGAAAATGGAGATCCGAAATGATGCCAAAAGCCCGTAAGCTAGGGCCTAGCTTGTCTTTCTCATGAGTGTCTTTGGAGCGACAAGCATCGAAGTCTGAATTTCAGATAGGAGCCGGTCCACGACACGACACCGCTCAATAGACTACCTCCTGAAAGTAATTTTCTCCAAAACAGATTGCTAGACATAGTTCAAGCTCTAAAACACTTGTCCCTCTCTTTGCGACGACCTCCCAATTGAGTTTTTTCAGAAATTTGATCTCCCCTGCTCCCAAGCTTCTCCTCTGCGTCCCGATGGCTTCTCCTTCAGCTCTGTCTCAAAAAGTCCTCGTCTCCCGCTGTAGAGTTGAGAGTTTTCCTCGGGAAGGGCGGAACCTTCTGGCTGCGATATGATCGTGAAGGTTGTGGGAAGACTACTAGGGAAGGTGCTGGGCTTCAGGTTCTGGTTGTTTACTATCCAGAGGTAGGCTTCAGGTCATAAGGGCACTATAAATCTTCACACAGGTCGAATAGATCCTCCCGTATGCTCAGGAAGTGAAAATCAGATCAAACTAACAGTAATAAGGTTCACCAGCGAACTTTAACAGTCAAGAATCAGAAACATAAGATGGTTTAGGCTTCAGAACTTCTCCTATATGTCAATGAGGCCCTACTGACCATACAGACGAAGCTTCAGCTTGAGTTCAGTTCAGAGCACCGAGATATGGGTAGAAACTTTTTGAACAGAGAAATTATGGCAATTTCTGGTACCTAGACAGCTATTCTGACCTAGAACAGAGAATTGGCTCGATGGATTTCAAAGTTTCTCACAGTATTTGAAGTCTACAGGATGCTGAACATCCCTGTGAAGTTGGGCCTCCTGAATGTACACAGAACTCCAGATCTCCTCCTCTGAAGTCGCTGCTCTAGATTAAGAGCTTTTCAGACCCCCTCTGCTTCAGCGGCCGCCCTGAATTACTCAGTTACTCAATCGATATGAAACTTTTTGGGAAATCGTAGCCCTGCTGGTAGAGAACGCAACTACGAAGTTTTGAAGCGATTTCTTCAATTCTGCTGCTAATGACACTGAAAACCCCAAAATCAACAAAAGTGATGCAGTTTTAGCATAATCCGAACTTCAATTGGGCATAACTTCGTCTTTATTGCTTCAAATCGACTGAAAATTTCAATGACAGTGCTTGGCTTGACGAGCTCTCTCTCCCTGTGCTCTCAGATTTCGAAGTGTCTTCCCAAATTGCTCGAAAACCTCTCTAGAGCTCTGTTTCTAAACTTAGAATTTAACATAAGACAAAAATGGACCAATGGGAGTTCATAGCTCCATTTGGTTGTCATTTTGTGCCTTAAACTACCTGGTAACTTAATTCAACTCATATGCAACACGTCAAGTCCCCTAAAGCGCCAGCGTATAACCTAAACTACCTAGAACGACACAGAGCCTTGAAAGTAAACTAAAACCAGCTAAAAGCGTGCATGGGTAACACGTAGGTACAACCCATGAACTTAAGCCCTATCTACATGGCAAATCAACCTACTAAGACCCAAAATATATAACATCCTCAAGTGTCGATATCTCTGAGGTCCCAACTCTACTCAGAGAGACTAACGCTAGACAGAGAGGTGAATTATTTACAATGTAAAATAATTCACATCACGACATCCACCCCCTCCAAACCTGCACATCCTCCGGTATGTGCCAATCTCTTCAGTCTTCTGTGTGATCTTCATCATCATCGCTGTCCGTCACCTCAGTCTCTTCAGAAACTGGGACATCTTCGTCTCTTGCTGTCCTCTGCTCTGACTCCAGAAAGTTGAATAACTCAACTGATCCTCCACGTCTCTTGAACAGTTTCACACGTTTGCTAGCCACAGGTAGCTTCAAAGGAGTACCATCCAACTCACGCAAACTATAAGTGGCATACTCATACACGTCTAGTACAACATAAGGTCCGAACCATCTTCGAGAGAACTTACGAAGTGTAGAATGCTGATTCTCCAACGTGCTATCATATACCAGAACCCAGTCACCAACATGTATTGGCTTCGGTCGTAGTCGGTGAGTCTTGTCAAAACGTTCCTTGTTTCTGACTCGAGCCACCTTCAGCCTCTCCTGCGCATCAGCAAGATCCTCCTCCCTTCGCTCCAACTGCCTAATACGTAAAGCAAGGAGTGAAGCCTGACCTATACCATCTTCCCACGGTAGCGTAGCCCATGTAGGAAAGTACTCTTCAGCAGGCATGATCGGTTTCTGCCCCAGCATAAGCTCAACTGGCATATAGCCAGTCGTAGTACAGTGTGTAGTTCTATCAGCCCACAAAGCAAACGGAAGTAGTCTCGACCATTCTCTAGGCCTACCATCACATGCTTTCACTAAAGCATTAACAATAGAAGGGTGTCCTCGTTCACTCTTACCGATACCCTCTGGATTCATAGCAGTAGTAAGTCGAAGCTTTACTCCATAACGAGCAAAAAACTCCTTCACTTCAGCGCCTCTCAACTCGCCTCAATCCGCACGTAATCTCCCAACAGATCCATAACGACAGATGATATCTTCAAGCACGAACCTGCAGATATTCTCTGTGGTCTTCGTCCGTAGTGCTCGTCCCTCCACATAGTTGGAGAGATCCTCTCGAGCCAACACCAAGTAACGCATCCCCCATAACCCCGGTGGCATCATTACGAGATCAAGAACCCACTGAAAATGGATACTAGGTGGATAAGTAGGTACAAGTCCATCTCTGTAACGGACCTTAGAGTAGAACTGGCAGTGCAGACACGACCCAACAAAGTCCACCACGTCTTGATACAAACCCTTCCACTAGTAACGCTCCTTCATCTTCGTGTAAGTAGCCCATACTCCACGATGTCCAGCCCACAAGGTATCATGAAACTCCTTGAGCAGATTAAGCTTTGTCGGTTGATCATCCACCATTCTAGCAAGCATCCCGTCTCTTCTCTTCGGACGTTTCCACAGATAACCTTCACGCAGAAGGTAGCTGTACGCCTTCCGTCTGATCTCCTTGAACTCTGCATCACTCCATCCTTCTCTCCTGGATAACGAACTCAGATAAAATCCAATATCACGGAACTTATCCGTGTAGAACTCCTCGTTGAATGGCAGTGATTCCAAGTCTGAAGTCTGTTGACCAACTTGGCACCAAACGTCTCTCCTCTCTTCATTCTCCACCTCTGCAATCATCTCATCCTCATCTGTATAACGAGCTCTAGACAACATATCTGCAACTAGATTGTCCTTCCCTGCTATATGCTTTAGTTCAGGGTTCAGACTCCGGACATAAGCAATCCATCGCAGCATTGCTATGTTTGGTATATTGCAGTTCGCTATCATTCCCAACAAAGGCAAACAATCTGTTTCTAGTATCACACGAGCTCCTATCAAGAACTCTCGATCTACCTTCATAGCAGTAACAGCTCCCCACAACTCACGCTTCACTTGAGGATAGTTACGCTGTCTATCTGTTAAGATCCGAGCTCCAAACCTTGAAACAAACCGCACATCTTCTGCATCTTCTTGACCAACTGCCCATCCAATCGCCTTGGGACTTGTATCAACAGTCAGTACCACATGTCTCCCGCTCTCGTAGCTAAGCCTCCTTAGTATAGGTGGAGACTTCAGAATCTCCTTCAGTTGCTCCATCGTCTCGTGATGTTCTTGCCGCCAAGTAAACCTCCTTCCCTTTCTCAGAAGTGCATACAGAGGCTCGGCAATGTGTGCATAATGAGGAATACTCACACGAAAGAACACACAAGCTCCCAAGAACCGTCGAACCTCAGTGATGTTGGTGCAGTCAGCTATCCTTGCTATAGCATCTACCTTCCCTGGGTTCGGACGCTTTCCAACCCACCACAATCTCTGACATACCAAAACGAGATTTGGTACCTGATAGAGTGAGGTGTACCTCCTCCAAACGCATCAGAATCTCCTCCACATCCCGAATGTGGTCTGCAACAAACTTTCTGCATCCATCAGAAGTCACAGCTTCGTCTTTGTCTTCCACCGGATAGCCTTTCATGGGAATATCATCCAGAAACGGGATAGTGACCTCAAGTACAAACTCTCGTAACACCTTATGCATCGCATTCTGCATATGGGCTACTGAGTTTGTAGCACCCTGAGGAAGAGTACACATCCGCATCAATCCCAAAGGTGTACGCATGGTAGTCAAGTCTCTACTCTCCAAAGCAAGCTGAAACTGATCATAACCTGAAAACAGATCTCCAATAGAATAGATTGACCTTCCAGCAAACACCTCAGCTACTTCATCAACCACAGGTCCTGTCCCAACGTTTCGAATCGTGATATTGTTGGCAGGCTGCAAGTCTTGGATGAAGCGTAGAGCTCCTGTCTTCTTAGGTACTGTGAACCATCGGCTAGAGTACGGAGCCATAGATGGTTCAAGAATACCCATCCGCATCCTCTCCTTCAGTAGCTCAATCACCTTCGGTAGCAAGGCACGAGGGACTGGAATCGGCTTCAAGTCCCAAGGTACGTGAGGAACAGTGAAGATAACCATCGGAGCTATCACACCAGGATCCACACAACCAATCTCCTCAGCTGAGAAAGAAAATGCCTTACCATGGCTAACTATCATTTGTTCAAAAGCTCGTTTCTCCTCTTCAGTCAAGAAGCCACCCCCTCCTATTTGGAGCTGCTCGAGTGTCTCTTGAGTAAACTTGTGTCCTACCTGTGTAGGATCTCTAAGCACAGGCTCAGCAGCCGCTAACTCCATCTGCTGTTGAGAATCAACAGGTAATTGGGTCGCCACAGGTCTCACCTTCCTCGCTACAGCTTTATACTTGGCGTGTACTTCCGCTTCTTGATGTAAGCCACACCAACAGACTGCATCCTTCCATCCATTCTCTAGTCTCGGATGAGGATGATGTCGCAAGTACGAGATAATCTCCTCATAGACTTCACGAGAATGGATGGGGATCACCACCCTACCTCCCATCTGTTCCATCAATCTATCTACATCATCCAGCCAACGGACAAAAGACTGTACACCTACAAACTCCTCATAAACACCAGAAATCACCTCATCTTCCTTCAGAGCTCCTGTACAACGCAGATTTGTTGCATACTTCTCCATCTGCCTTCTACTCTTCTCAGTCAAATCCCCTATCCGCGTGAACTCACTCCAATCATCAGAACTGAAAGCCATCAAACCAGATTTCCAACTATGTACAGTGGAACTACTTTCTGAATCTTGAGCAGCCTTTCCATCAGCCTCCCGTGATCCCTCAGGCTGCTCAAGCGGGATCATAGTAGCTATAGATCCATCACTCTCGCTATCCCGTCCTACGAGAGTGGGTTCTGAAAACCCTTACCCCTACAAATAGGAGAATCCCTCAAGGTCTGCCGGTTTCGTTCGTGGTTCGTACGAACGGTCAGAAACTGCACAGAACGTCTATCATCTGGACTACGGATCCTAGCGTAATGAGATCCGTCATCCATCACCTTGGTCTCCATCCGAACTGCAGTGATATATGGCTGACCAAGAATCACAGGATATGAAGCAGAAGATTGCACGAAGAAGTGCTGATCTACATCCACATCACCTATCTTCACCTTCACGTTAGGACAAGCGCCGTATAGCTCACCTTTCTGGTTGTTTGCAACACGTAACACCCAACCATGGTTCAGCTCGATAGGCCACTGACCTCTCTCATACACCTCTCGTGACATGATGTTGATCTCAGATCCGTGATCAACTAAAGCAGCAACAGGTTCAGTCAAACTTCCAAGACGAACTCGTGTAGCAGTTGTAGCACGGGCCCAATGCCTCCTTCTGAAATCACTATCAGTAGCTGGACTCTCCTCGCCAGCTTCCTCATCATCGAACTCAATAGTGTTAGTACCAGCAACCAACGCTTCTTGCTGGTATCCCTTGTCATCAGCTTCTTGGAAATGCACTTTTCCAAACTCTGCATCATTCAGAGAAGCTCCTACTACATCTATCATCTGACTCTCTACCTGCTCGGACATCACCTGTCTCTTGCGCTTGATGATGTCGATGATTAGTTCGTGAAACTCCCTCTTTGCAATACCAAGAACTTCTCGGAGAGAAAACTCGATCCGTACATCCAGTATCCTCTGCTCCAAGATGCTCTTCAGATCAGTAGAAGTTTCAATATCAGCTGCCAACTTGTAAGCCGATCCCTTCCCCTTTTCTTGGGCAGTAAACCGCCTACCAGCAGTCGTTGGCTCCTGCTGGGATCTCTGCACATCCTCCATAGGACCTGGTGCAGGTGGAGGAGCTGCAGAAGTAGACGGGATGTCTTCAGGAAGAGCTGCTCGTCTCCTTGTGACTCTCCGTCTATCCCCAGTCTCCTCAGGAACTCCAGTATCAAGGTCAGAGGCTTCTCGCCGCCTCTTCTCCTCCACAGAAGCATCCTGCCAATGAACGTGTCTATCTACATCCAAGAATGCTCTGATAGAAGCAGCATCTACAGGATCTCCCCATCCTGTGACCCTACGAATAGACTCTGCTCCCCTCTTCAGTACTTCAGTACTTCAGAAGAAACGGGAGCAATACTCTTCTCAACAGTCCTATCTAGCAACGTAGGACTAGAAGAAACCTCAATATGTCCAGCATATACATCAGGATTTACCGGTGGTGCCATTAATGCATGTACAGTTGCCGCCGCAGCAATCTGAGGTAGACTCCTCATGCCTCCTCGCCCAAACTGCGTGCTCAACGGCTCTCCAGTAGAAGAAAGGTGCAGCCTACCGTTCTGATAGCGAACCACACCATCTCGCAAAGCAGCTGTGAGCTCTTGACAGTCTCCTCGGAAATGATCAGGACTGTCACACCAAATACATCTACGAACCGGAGCTCCTCCTGGACGTGCAGCAGCAGGCGCCGGTGGCTGCTCTCTCTGCAATCCAGCTAGCTCTACCTTCAGCTCTCGCATCTGCCGAATCAGGTCTTCAATCTGGTTCTGTTCACCATGGTTCTCCGCAGGTCTCTGAACAGGTGCCCTTTGTGCCGGTGCTGGCACAACTGGCATCAAAGGAACTGCAGCTGGGACAACAGGTCTGGGAGCAGGGACCAAAGGCTGCTGTACTTGAGGAGCAGCATAAAGTGGAGTGACCACTTCTGCAAGCGGACGTCCTCCCACAGCCACTCTTCCCCTCCTCTGCCTTGTAAGTACAGCCACAGCATCCTCAACTCTCTCCCAATCCATAGTAACACCTCCCTCAGCAGATCGATCGGCCAACATCAAACATAACCGATCTGCTGTAGCATCATCGGTAGCTTGCAGGAAAAGCTCAGTTCTCCTAGCATCTAGAGTTATTCGCTCTAGAGTTGAGAGTTGCCGGTATCTCCGATCAAACTCTCTCAGCAACTCACTCAGACTCATCATACGACCAGGTTGCTGCTCAACCCAGTCTAAGAACGTCCTCCTAGTAACTCTCTCTGAATCCTCCTCAAGAAACTCCTCTCGAAGAGATCGCTCAAAACTCATCCAGATTCCAAGGTTTCTTCTCTGTACATCCCTAACTTGGTCCCGCAACTCAGGAATGACAGCTAACTCAAAACTTGCTATCATCTCAGCATCAGTAACCCTAACCAGCTCCATCTCTCCTCTATACTCACGTAGATATCTAGAAATATCTCTACCTTCAAACCTTCCACATCTATTCACAATCGCTTGCAAAGCCTTGGTGGATTTTAACTCACCCCCTCCAACGATCGGATGCTGTTGGACCAAGGCCGTAAGCGTCTTCAGAATCTCAGCTGTGTCCAAACCAGGTACAGAGGTCGTTGCAGTCACAGGTGCTACAGAAGGTGCTGCAGTAGAATAGATCCTCCAGTATGCTCAGGAAATGAAAATCAGATCAAACTAACAGTAATAAGGTTCACCAGCGAACTTTAACAGTCAAGAATCAGAAACATAAGATGGTTTAGGCTTCAGAACTTCTCCTATATGTCAATGAGGCCCTACTGACCATACAGACGAAGCTTCAGCTTGAGTTCAGTTCAGAGCACCGAGATATGGGTAGAAACTTTCTGAACAGAGAAATTATGGCAATTTCTGGTACCTAGACAGCTATTCTGACCTAGAACAGAGAATTGGCTCGATGGATTTCAAAGTTTCTCACAGTATTTGAAGTCTACAGGATGCTGAACATCCTTGTGAAGTTGGGCCTCCTGAATGTACACAGAACTCCAGATCTCCTCCTCTGAAGTCGCTGCTCTAGATTAAGAGCTTTTCAGACCCCCTCTGCTTCAGCGGTCGCCCTGAATTACTCAGTTACTCAATCGATATGAAACTTTTTGGGAAATCGTAGCCCTGCTGGTAGAGAACGCAACCACGAAGTTTTGAAGCGATTTCTTCAATTCTACTACAAATGACACTGAAAACCCCAAAATCAACAAAAGTGATGCAGTTTTAGCATAATCCGAACTTCAATTAGGCATAACTTCGTCTTTATTGCTTCAAATCGACTGAAAATTTCACTGACAGTGCTTGGCTTGACGAGCTCTCTCTCCCTGTGCTCTCAGATTTCGAAGTGTCTTGCCAAATTGCTCGAAAACCTCTCTAGAGCTCTGTTTCTAAACTTAGAATTTAACATAAGACAAAAATGGACCAATGGGAGTTCATAGCTCCATTTGGTTGTCATTTTGTGCCTTAAACTACCTGGTAACTTAATTCAACTCATATGCAACACGTCAAGTCCCCTAAAGCGCCAGCGTATAACCTAAACTACCTAGAACGACACATAACCTTGAAAGTAAACTAAAACCAGCTAAAAGAGTGCATGGGTAACACGTAGGTACAACCCATGAACTTAAGCCCTATCTACATGGCAAATCAACCTACTAAGACCTAAAATATATAACATCCTCAAGTGTCGATATCTCTGAGGTCCCAACTCTACTCAGAGAGACTAACGCTAGACAGAGAGGTGAATTATTTACAATGTAAAATAATTCACATCACGACACCGCGGTCGCAGGTTAATTAACCTAAAAGGTAAGTCTCCAGCTAAGCTGACCCCTGCTTAAGCTGGCCCCTTTTTTAATAAAGATTTCACAGGTTTCTTTGCTAAGCCGACTCTTTCAAAGATTTTACTACTTCCTTTGCTAGGTCGACTCCTTGATTACCTGGCTTGATTTAACAAAAGTTTCCCGTGCTCTGATGCCATCTTTGAATATACACAAACCATCCAATGTAGACCGAAGCCCTTACACTTATGGGGCTGCTCCATAGGACTTACAACTCCCCCATATGTGCACCAGGTATCTCTCATGATATATTCACGATGGCATACAGAGGCTTAGGTCAGGAAGCCCACAATTAAGAGAGATATCAGTCTCCCGCCCTTAGATATGCAAGACGTGGCTGCATATCCAACATAGACTCCTTTCTAGGAGACCAACATGCCGGAATAGGAACCAAAGGCCAGGAGGAATTGATCCTGAGACCACTTCCCTCCTAGATAGGCGCCCTATCATTGGGATGGCCTCTGTTTCCGTTGTAAAAACAAACACAGTCTGTACATATACCTATTACTGAAGAAATTTTTCTGTAAAGTCTTTACTAGCTTTTCGTACACTAACTTCTCTATACAACTCCATTTTTAGTGAATAAAGAGTCAAAACTATAGTACTCGTGAACACCTACACACTCACACTGTCAGATCATAAGTCCGAGTCACGAGCCGGAATCAACGGATTTCTCTCTTTCGTATATTTCTCAGCCTAAAACTTGTACTAACTATCACTTAGAGCACTTTCTGTCAAAATCAGAAGTATGAAGTCGCTCTCCTCGACGAGCTCTGCATTCTGGAAACTTTTGCCTTCTTCATGGTGATATTACAACCCAAGCTAGGGAGCAGCTTGCCAAGCATAGCCCCAGCTTAGCTCCTGCCTAGCTTAATAAGCTAGGGTGCAGCTTCCTGAACAAATGCTGGTTGAGTGTCTTTTGAAGCTCCATTTCATCATGCAAAATGTCACGCACTACGACAAGGACCAAACCATCGTCTGGAAAACTTCCGGAGTGCCTTATGCTGGTTGTCTAGACTGTTGTCATAGAGTAACATCCAATCACCTTCCTTGATTTCTCTAGGTCTCAAACGATGTCGCTGATCAAATCTGACCTTGTTCTTCAATCGTGCTTCTCGTAGCCTATCCAAAGCAGTTTGGATATCCTCAGGCCTTCTCTCTAACTGCCTAATTCGAATAGCAAGAAGCTCTTCCCTAGTCAAATTGTCTTCCCAAGGTAACACACTCTATGTCAGAATGTGTTCTACAATCAACATGATAGGTTTTTGACCCGTGATGAGTTTCATTGGCATGTAACTTGTCACCGAGTTATGCGTTGTTTGATCTATCCATAATGCAAATGATAAGAGTCGAGGTCACTCGTGCACCTTTCCGTTGCAGACCTTCACCAAAGCCTTCACAATAGGCGGATGACCATGAACGTGGCATTCCCTTCGGGGTTGTAAGCAGTTGTCAGTGACAACCTCACCCCACACCTTGCAAAGAATTCACGAGCCTCATGTGCATCTAACTCTCCTCGATCTGCAGTGATCTTTCCCACACATCCATATCGACAAACAATCTCTTCCAAGAGAAATCTACATACCCCTTCAGTTGTCTTTGTCTGAAGCGTCCTACCCTCAACTTGATTTGAAAGATCTTCTCGAGCTAGCACCAAGTATCTCATCTGCCACAATCCAACCGGCATAGTCACCAAGTCTACAACCCACTTGAAGTGGATTGCCAACGAGTAGGTTGAGTGTAATCCGTCTTGATGTCGGATGTTTGAATACATTTGACATGTCAAACAAGACTCCATAAAAGATACGACTTCCCTGTACATGTTTTTTCACCAATACCGCTCTTTCATCTTGGTAAAAGTGACCCACATCTCTCGATGTCCAGCCCAAAGACTCTCATGAAATGCCTTGAGCAACTTCTGCTGATTTTCCTTGTCGCAAATCACTCTTAGAGGTATTCCACTTTTTTACTTCGATCACTTCCAAAGAAACCCATCCTACAACATGAAGTTGTAGATCTTCTTTCGAACTCTCCGAAACCTCTCATCTGCCCAACCCGTCTGCTTAACCATCGTACTAAGGTACCTTTCGATGTCAAGCAAATCACCATCATACAATCCTTCAACAAACAACTCATCTTCCCTTCATGTCTGCGCAATTGAATAGAACTTTGCACCCACGTCGTCAATATCTTCGACCATCTCATCCTCCCCATCGGATTATCCTTCCCTGCGATATGTCTAAACTCCGGGTTCAACGACTTGATATATGCGATCCATCGTAACATCACAATATCAGGAGTCGAACAATTTATGATCATCCTTAACAATGACAAGCAATCAGTTTCAACCACCACTACTGCTCCAATCAAATACTCCTTCTCAATTTTCATAGCTGAAACAATACCCCACAGTTCTCTCTTCACTTGCGAATAAGCACGTTGTCGAGCACTTAACACCTTCGCTCCGAACCTAACAGCAAACCTGTCTCCATCCTCATCATCGTGTCCTACTGCCCACCCGATTGCAACCGGACTTGTATCTACAGTTAGAACCACCGGCCTGGCACCCTTGTAATCAATCCTTCTCAACACTGGAGGAGATGATAGTAAAGACTTCAGCTTTCGCACCGCATCAGTATGCTCTTCCTCCCATCTGAACTTATGACGCTTACGCAACAACCCATAGAATGGATCCGCCACATGCGCATAATGAAGAATCCAAATGTGATAGAATACACAAGCACCCAAAAATCTTCTTACTTCTATCAACGAGTTGCAAACCTCCTTCATCCTCCCAATTGCATCCACTTTGTTTGGATCTGGGTTCTGACCAAACGATCCACACAAATAACCAACGATCAAGACTTCTCTAACGCCAAATGTAGACTTCGCACTTGATAGCGTGAGATGAACTGTAATCCCTCCGCGATCTTATCGATCAACTATCCCCTCATCTCTCAATCTTCACAATAGTAATCGATGAATCTACAACATGTCGGGCATGTCTCTCACTCAGGGGTCACCTCTGATGGCTTTGATGGAAGCACACCATGAACTTCAAAGGAAAAATGTTAAGTTCACTCATTCATACACCCATAAACTCATCAACTAAAGTCCTCCATTCTAACGACGTCTCTCAAGTTCTCACATGCTAAAATATCACACACTCTCTATATTATTCAAGTTGTCATTACGACGATGTGAAAACAAGGATGAGGAGCTCTTCTCTACTCTTCTATTTATACATTCTAGGTTATTACTTTGGTACTCTTCGATAACTCAGCAGTAACTATTTTTACCGGATTTACTAAGATATTACTTAAGGTAAAAGCATTAATCACATGGACTTTTTATCTTATTCTTTCAAAGTCAACAACTTCTAGAAGAATTCTGGAATATTCTCAAGGAATCTCAAATTTCCACCCCCTTCTACACTAAGACTCACTAAAAAGGAGACATGTGGAATCTCTTCTTATTTTTAATGCTCACAAAGTCCACAACTTTAATCCAACCACTAATATCACAAGTCAAAAAGG
The DNA here is from genome assembly GCA_036924285.1 of Asterella californica. Classification (NCBI taxonomy): domain Eukaryota; kingdom Viridiplantae; phylum Streptophyta; class Marchantiopsida; order Marchantiales; family Aytoniaceae; genus Asterella; species Asterella californica. The sequence goes on from JAYKYS010000001.1 coordinate 46,223,890, forward strand.
AGATAAGGGATACTTTCCACCTCCTTTCTATCTTTTAGACAAGATGACAAGATAGTAGTGCTCACTCTTTAGGAAATGTCTGAATTCTACCAAAAGTATAGTTAAGTTTAACCATAATTAACTTTAGCTAATCATGACTAACTTGATACCTCTTTAAAGTACTTGGGCAGCAAATAAATATTCTCAACACTTAGTTATAACTAAATACTTTGCTAATAGATAAAGTTCCTATGTGTAACATAGGTCGTTACATTTTACCCCCGGACTAAATTTTCGCTCCGTCCTAAGAAAGAACTTTCGTCGATGAAACAACTTCAACTTGTCATGATTTATCCGATCGAATCTCCTTCCTCCCAGCTCCTGAAGGTCATACGTGAAGTTGCCCCACACCTTATCTACAACAAAAGGACCAAAATATCTCGGAAGAAACTTCTTCCTAGCCCTCTTGAATCTGATCGCATCATATAACATTACCCAATCTTCGACTTGAAAAGGTTTTACCTCCCTCTTGTCCAATCGTTTGTCGAGTAACTCTTCTTTTGATACGTCTGAGCTCGTTCCATCCGGATCATTGCTACTGCTCGGGTCTCTTCCAACTCCATGAGTTGCTCCCTTCTTGATCTGACCACGTCTTCTCTCCTTGACCTCTTCAACTTTCTTTGAATAGTTTGAAAAATATCCAATTCGAATTGGATCGGCAACTTGGACTCCACTCCATAAACCAGTCGAAATGGGGAGTATCGAGTAGAAGTCTGTGTTGTTGTTCGATACTCCCATAAGATGGCATGTAGTCTCTTATCCCAAGTATGTTTCGCAGTCTCAACACCAACATCTTTGACGAGCATCATACAAAGTGTAAGATTGATCTTCTCTGCAAGACCATTAGCATTTGGTTTGTATGAGGTCGTTACTCGTGGCTTGATAGAAAAGTGTTGTAGCATAGCAGTTGTCATGCTCCCTACAAACTCTCCTCCTCTATCTGAAACCAACTCTAACGGACATCCAAATCTCGTGATGATCCTCTCCCATAGTAATCTACCGACTTCTATTTCATTAGTCTCCCTCAAAGGTCTAGCCTCTACCCTTGGTACAATAGTCAGTGGCGACTACAATGTATCTATTGCCTCGAGGTGTCTTATTAAGAGGACCTACAAAGTCAATACCTCACTTCTCAAACGGCCCTAATACTGGAATTGATCTTAACGGATGTGTTCTAGTAGACTTTAGAGCAAATGCTTGACATACGTCACAAGTTTTGCAATAGTCTAAACATTCTTTGAAAATTCCTCTCCAATGATAAGCAGCATCCAAAATCTTGAAGGTTGTTATGTAACCAACAAAGTGTCTTTCATAAATAGTACCGTCGAAACTCGTGCACTATCTTGAAAGTCTCCTTCTGACCAACTGCTCTCCTTAGTAACCCATCTACTCCTTGATGAAACAAAGGAATTCAGACGATTCGGAAGATGGGAACATCTTCGGAAGACGCTTCTTGAACTTGACTATCTTCGGAAGACCGTCTTCGGAAGACTGTCTTCGGAAGTCGACTGAACACAATTTGTATCAAGAGTGGATTTGCTTTGCTTTTGTGTTTAGAGAGGCTTGGTACGAATCCTGAGTGGAGTGATGAGTTGTTGTGTTAATTCGAGAAGTTGGACGTCGGGAACTAGGCATGTGCCTCCCGGTCTTGCAAGCTTCTCAACTCCCCATCTTCCTAGAGAGACTAGAAGATTGGAAGGCTGGCAAAATGAGCGAGAAGACGCGAGGGTCCGTTCGGGTCTCTTCTGTCTGATCCATAGCAGCCGTTCCTTCTTCTTCTTGAACTTAGAAGAGAGTTGTGAGAAGTCTTGCTGGCAGAATCTGGAGGGAATGGTCGAGGGTCATGTCTTCCCATCATGCAGCAAGCTTCTTCTGAGTGCGTATGAGAGGTGAGAAGTCAGAAGAACAGAGTGCAGTTGTCTTAAGTCTGTTGTGAGGATAGATTGCGTGTAGGAAGACGAAGACAGGTGAGACCAGTGAAGGGAAGTATGACTTCGAGAAGTCTTCCCAGAGGCCACTGTCATCGCAGGAGCCCGCAACCATCTTCTGAACCTTTCTCATACTCTACTTCTCGCATATCTTGTATCTTCTGATAGGAAGTAGGATGTAATGCAAGGTGGGTTGTCTTCTTGGTAATCCATGCGAGGCCTTGCTTAGATAGGATTGTTTAGATATAGCTCGGAAAACGAGAGCTATCTAGAAAGTACTGTTAGAATCCCGGAAGACGGAGTAGTTGTCTTCTGGAAGACTAGTTTCGTCTTCTGAGAAGTAGAAGCTAGACTGTGGGCACTCGGGAAGAACTGAGCCTTCAGCTCATAGTAGGTGCTTGTGGTTTAGTGCAACAGATCTTTCAGGTATGTCGATGCATCCGCGAGGCTTGGTGTTACTCACGGCAGAATTGGCCGAGGCCACTCCTTTCCTCAAGGAGTTGGGTCTCGACTTCTTCCTGTGGGATTGGAACCTCGCAGATCAAGGGCTTCTGAAGGAGGTGTGGGCCGCGTTACCACCGCGTAACCGTGTATCTACGAAGGCAGGAGTAGCTCGGGGAAGACCGTCTTCCTGGACTGAAGACTGGTGGCGTAAGGCGTTTCACAGGTCTGAGACCGAGAACCGAGGATATTGGTACGAGAAGAAGATCTTGCCTAGGATTGTGAGTTCACGGCATGTGCCTGGGAGTACCACCTGCCTTTTTGTGGAAGATAGGCAGGGGAGGAACGGTTGGAAGATAGAGTCTTACCGGGAGCCGAAGAAGCGACTTCTGGCGAAGTTGTTTCTGCATCTTTTCCCCAAGAGAAAAGCGCAGAAGACAAGGTACTTAGGAGATCAGGACGTGGAGTTCCTGGAATCAGTGTGGGATGACAGAGTGCCAATCTACTGGGGCGCGTACATCCACAACTATGTACAGACGGAGCTAGCATACTTGGGTACCCCGGCGGGAGGACATCTGACGTCCTTCTTCTGCTACTTGTATGTAGTCATGGGGGATCTTAGGGAAGATCAACTGGCAGTGTATGGGCCAACGGAGCAACAGGAGGTGAAGGAGGAGACCTCGGAAGACGATGACCGAGAGGCAGCAGCAACGCCCCTCCCACTCTGATGCCACAGTTGAGACCCGGCTCTCACCAGAAGACGCTTCTGGTGAGGGAAGACGAGTCTAGTGGGTCGGAAGACGCCACGCCAGTGAGGAAGATGGGTCACAGAAGTGTACCAAGGACACCCATCTCCTTCATTCATTCAGGATCGGAGTTGGACTCGGAGGAAGACTTGCTGAGTACCCGATCGGAGTAGAAGACAGCTTCTGTAACACCTGGGAGTCTTCCGAAGACTCCAGAAGACGAAGGATGGATGGGCGCTCCTACTGCGATGCGAAGAAGCGCAAAGAGGAGAGCCGCTCCTGCCACTAGGAGTCTTCCACCCCGGAAGATGAGAAGAGTAGCTTCTTCTCGTGCGCAGAAGATGAAGGCCGTAGTGGTGGAAGAGGCTTCCTTGCCTCTAGAAGACGAAGTCGACACCATGGAGCGAGTGGTGGAAATGAACTTGTCTTCCGCAGGAAGACGACTGGAGGAGTTCAGTGCCTACTTCCAGAAGGAGATCCAGCCCGCTATGGAGTTGCTGGAGAGGAGAGCGAGGGCACAGGAGAAGCCCTTATAGCCTGGATTCGGCCTGCGCACCTTGCTGCGACAAGAAGACAGCCAGCAGAAGACGGAGTCGCTGGAAGCTAGTCTCCGCACCACGGAGAAGCTTGCAGCCAGGTACAAGGCGGAAGCAGCCACTTCTGCCAAGGAGTCGATGCAACTTCGGAAGAGCAACCAGGAGTTGCAGGCGCGAGTACAGCAGCGCGATCAGGAAGTTCTCTGAGTGCGGGAGAAGATCACTGCCCTCGCAGGAGAGCAGGCCACTTGGAAGATGCAGCGAGAAGCCGCAGAAGTACGAGCTGCAGTGGAGAAGACGCAGAGGGAAGCAGCAGAGGCTCGTGCGCAGAAGATGCTAGCTCAGTCGGTAGAAGCGCTTCGGAAGAAGTTCAACTTCACCGCGGGTAAGAAGTTACTTATCTTAGCTAGGGAATGGGACAGCGGGTCCAAGACGAGGTTGGTGGAATGCAGAGATAACATGTTCAGGTACCTGGATAGACAGATAGACGGAGTGAAGACACTTTATGGTCTTCCCTCACTTCCGACACCTGCAACCGCATCTTCCCAAGCCCCAGCACCCTCGACTGGATCCGGAATGGAGAAGGAGGAGTTCGATCTCGCTGTACAGTTGGTGGTGACAGCGTTGGAAGACGAGAAGACTCCAGAAGACGCCTCGGAAGACATGATGTCTTCTGGAAGACAGGAAGACGAGCCGTCTTCCCAGGTATTCCGCGTGGAGGAAGCGACTTCCCCGGACCCCTATGAGATCGCCATGGTCCCTAGTACTGCATCAGTGCCTCAGAAGACCGAAGACGCACCATTCGACTCGTCTTCCCAGAAGACCATTCCGTCTTCCGAAGTCGAAGCCGAGGAAGACGCAGCCGTAGAAACAGCAAGGCCAGCGAAGAGCGAGGAGAGGGAAGCTACCTCAGTGGTACCCGAGGTAAGTGCAGGGCTTCCCAGCCCATCAGAAGTCGAGGTAGTAGCTCCGATAGGAGCAGATCATGTGGAGATTGCCACCGAGCAATCAGAGTAGTTAGCAAACTCAATCGACACTTCCAGATTTAGTAGGATCGGACATGCTATCTTAAGGGTGGCAGTTTTCCATGTAAAAATAGTTAGGACCCCATGTGGCAGCATAAGTAGCGTAGGAGTAACACAGTGGAGGGCTAATTGGGAAGAGGGACCGCATGCATGTGAGGTGACAACCTCTTGTCAGCGCCTCTCTCTCTCTCTCCCTGGTGGTCGCCTCCCCTGACTCTCGAGGCAGATGGTTAGTAGGATCGTAGAGTAGGAAATGGAGCTCTGCCAGTTCTGCCAGTTCTGTAGAATTCTGTAGTAACTGAACATACACACCGATTCTACAGGCAGGCAGGCGAGACACATTAGAGCAGAGACAGTCTTAGCGCACTACACCCGTTGTTGGAAACATACGAATAGTCTTGGAATATACAGGAGGGGTCTGCATACTCGCACCAGCAGTGGTTCGAAGATGTAGATAGAAGTAGTGGACAGTCTAGGAACAAGGAACGGCATCCTCGTGCAGTCCTGTTAGCTAGGCTGGTGTGTCGAGGAGTAGACGCAAGAAGTAGCGAGAGTGAGCTTCCCAACGCCATTGTGACTTCTTCTCGGGGAATAGATTGTGGATTTGAGTGCATCAGCTTCGTTCATGTCTTCTGGGTGGTGGAATGTATTGAATTCGCTCCCAATTGTGCATGGGAAGTGTTCTTCTTGAGTGGCGGTGAATGTCAACAGTTGTGGAGTGTAGCTTGACTCGTTCAGTAGAGCACTTGGGATCTACGTACGAACGGTCTTCTGGGTAAGGGATCCCAGAAGACAGAGCAGTCAGAGCAACGAAGTGAAGAAGAAAGAAGCCTTCTTCCCGCAACAGAAGACGACATCCTCGAGTAGAAGACGGTGCTACAGTACTCACGTTGTCGTAGGGCGTGAAATATGGTCTGGGAATACACGGGGTATCTGGCTGTAGAGAGATACAACTGGATCTACGACCTAACCGATGAAAACCTATGCTCTCAATATCTAATCTATCAGTCTTTTTTGTAGGTTACTAGCGAGCTAACTTGACCCAAGTGTAGCACATGTGCGTCACACAAATGACTCGGAGCTCGATTCCACTCTAGATAAAGGCAAGGCTCATACACGATACGTGTCTGCTTTAGATCCCAAGCACTCTTCATACAATCTCTCATCCACATCCGCTTCACTACTTCTTCTCGACAAACTACCTAATTGTAGACTCTGACCTTCTATTGTTCGCTGATACGAGTTTGCTCAGGAAGATGTCCACAGCAAGGACCGCCTACTACACAAGCTTCCCAACGATACAAGACATATCGGCAGCAAAACAGCTAGAAACTCGGGGCGTGATACCGAGGATAACGGTACCTCAGCTTCAGCAAGACGTGGCACCTCCACTGAGTGTGATCGCCGTTGTCGGAGTGTAATCCGTCTACCTAGGAAAGCGCCGGGCTTCTGGCTGTGGTTGTTCACTCAAGAGGTTGGCTTTCAGGTCACAATAGGGCTATAAACACTCACACAGATGTGTAAGATCTAGTAATATACCCAGAAGGCGAAATTCAGGTCTAGCTGGCAGTAATAGGATTCGGCGGTGAACTTTGACACTCACGGAGAGGAAAACTATGAAGGTTTAGACCTCTAAACTTCCCCTACATGCAAATGAGGTACTACTGAACTCACAGACGAAATTTCAGCCTGAGATCAAATTCTGACACGGAGATATGAACAGAAAAGTTTTGAGCAAGAAAACTACGGCAATTTCTGGTACCTAGCTGGCTATTTCAACCTATAACAGGAGTTTGGCTCGATCAATTTCAAAGTTTCTTACAGGATTTGCAGTCTACAGGGTGCTGAACATCCCTGTGAAGTTGGGACTCCTGAATGTACACAGAACTGTAGATCTCCTCCTCTGAAGTCGCTGCTCTAGATTAAGAGCTTTTCAGACCCCCTCAGCTTCAGCGGCCGCCCTGAATTACTCAGTTGCTCAATCGATATGAAACTTTTTGTGAAATCGTAGCCCTGCTGGCGGAGAACACAACCTCGAAGTTTTGAAGCAATTTCCTCAAATCTGCTGCGAGTGACACTGAAAATTCTAAATCCAACCAAAATGATTCAATTCTAGCACAATCCGAACTTCAATTGCTCATAACTCCGTCTTTATTGACTCAAATCGATAGAAATTTTCACTGGAAGTGCTTGGCATGACGAGACCTCTCTCGTTGTGCTCTCAGATTTCCAAGATCCCTCACCAAATGCTCGAACTCCACTCTAGAGCTCTGTTTCTAAATTTAGAGTTTAACAAAAGACAAAAACGGACCAATGGGAGTTCATAGCTCCACTTGGTTGTCCTTTAGTACCCTAAACCACGTGGCAACTTAGTTTTACTCATAGGCTACCACGTCAAGCCCCCTAGAGTGCCAGCGTAAAACTTAAATTACTTAAAACGACACGCAGCCCCGAAAAATAACTTAAATCAGCTAGAAAGCATGCATGGGCGACACGCAAATACAACCCATGAGCTTAAGCCCTATCAACATGGTAATCAACCTACTAAGACTCAAAATAGTGTTAACACCGTATGCAAAGGTGTCAAACATATACATAAACGACTAGAAGTAATAGAAGCTAACTTCTAGAACTACTAAACTCAAGCGTCGGAGTAGAAATATAACATGTAGCCGCCAAGTAGCGCGACATCCACCCCCTCTGAACCTGCACATCCTCCGGTATGTGCCATCCAGATCAAGACTCTTCAGCTTCGGCTTCAAACTCATCTTCTACCTGCATTGAGTCTTCAGCTTCATCCTCTGTAAACTCTGCAACGTTCCGATCCTCCCCTCTCCTTCTAAAGAGCTTGATTCTCTTTCCTACGACTGGTATCTTGAGCACTGCACCATCTAACTCTCTCAAGGAGTATGTGGCATTATCATAAACTTCTAACACCACATAAGGTCCAAACCATCTCTTGGAGAACTTCCTGATAGTGCTATGCTGATTATCAAGACTACTATCATAGACTAACACCCAATCACCTTCTTTAACTGGTTTGGGTCGTAATCTATGCGTTCTATCAAATCTGCCTTTGTTTCTCTCTCTAGCAGTCCTCAACCTTTCCACAGCTTTGGCAACATCCTCAGGTCTTCGTTCTAACTGCTGGATCCTTAATGCAAGAAGATCCTCCGTACTTCTACCATCTTCCCATGGCAAAACATTCCAAGTAGGCACAACCTCCTCAATCGGCATCACAGGTTTCTGTCCTAGTATCAATTCTGCTGGCATGTAACCTGTAACGGTACTATGAGTTGTACGGTCTGCCCATAAAGCAAACGGTAGCAGTCTAGGCCATTCACGGATCTTACCCTTGCAAGCTTTCACCAAAGCTTTGATGATTGGCGGATGACCTCTTTCGCTCTTGCCATTCCCTTCAGGGTTGTAAGCAGTGGTTAACGCCAACTTGATCCCAATCGCTTGAAGAACTCAACTGCTTCTCGTGAATCTAGCTCGCCCCTATCTGCAGTGATCTTTCCCACACACCCATACCTACAAATAACATTTTCAAGTAGAAAGCGGCAGACACTAGCAGTGGTCTTCGTCCTCAAGGCACGACCTTCAACTTGGTTAGATAGATCTTCTCTAGCCAAGACTAGATACCTCATTTGTCCAAGCCCAAATGGCATAGTTACCAGATCCACTACCCATTTGTAATGAATGGCTAAAGGATAAGTAGGATGCAATCCATCACGATGACGTATGTTGGAATACATCTGGCAAGATATACAGGATGAAACAAACTGTACTACATCCTTATACATACCCTTCCACCAGTACTTCTCCTTTATCTTGGCAAATGTAGCCCAAACTCCTCTATGACCGGCCCATAGACTCTCATGGAACTCCTTGATTAGCTTCTGCTGCAATTCTAGGTCACATACCACCCGCTGTGGTACACCTCCTTGTAGCTTAGGGCGCTTCCATAGATGTCCTCCATATAAAAAGTACCCATAAGCTGTTCTACGGATCCTCTTGAAATCTGCATCAGTAGAGCCTTCTTGCCTTTCCAATGAACTCAAATAGCACCCAAGATCCAACCACTCGCCATCGTACATAGTTTCCTCAAATAACTCCAATGGAGCTGCAAAACAGCTTCTATCCCTTCTAGCAAGAGCACTAGAATAGAACTCTGTTCCCACATCCTCCTGATCATCTATCATTTCGTTCTCATCGTAATACCTAGCCCTTGATAACATATCTGCCACAGGATTGTCCTTTCCTGCGATATGTCTAAACTCTGGGTTCAAGGACTTGATATATGCTATCCACCTCAACATAGCAATATCTGGAGTTGTACAGCTAGTGATCATTCCCAAGAGAGGTAAGCAATCTGTCTCCACAACCACAGGTGCTCCTATCAAGTATTCCTTATCACTCTTCATCGCAGTAACTACTCCCCATAGCTCTCTCTTGACCTGAGGGTAGTCTCTCTGCCGTGAACTTAAGACCTTAGCACCAAAACGCACCACATATCTATTTCCATCCTTATCATCTTGCCCTATAGCCCACCCAATGCCAATAGGACTAGTATCAACAGTAAGGATAACAGATCTTCCCAACTCATATGTTACCTTCCGTAGAGTTGGTGGTGAAGACAACAGATCCTTCAACTTCTTCATAGACTCGCTTTGCTCCTCTTGCCACTGAAATCTCTGCCCCTTCCTCAGCAACTTGTACAATGGATCTGCTACATGTGCAAAGTGTGGAATCCATATATGATAAAACACACATGCACCTAGAAACCTTCTCACCTCAGTAACTGATCCACATGTCTCCTTCATCCTTCGGATGGCATCAACCTTGTTTGGACAAGGTTTCCGACCATAAGATCCACACAGATGTCCCACTATTAACACCTCCTGTTCTCCAAATACAGACTTTGCTCCTGACAAAGTCAAATGAACCTCCTCCAGTCGACTCAATATCTTATCACAGTCGGCTATGTGGTCTGCAACAAACTTACGGCACCCCCTCTGATCCATTACCTCATTCTTCTCCTCCTCAACACACCCTTTGATCGGCACATCATCAAGGAATGGCATAGTTTTTTCAGGAATGAAATCCCTCAAAACTTTATTCATGCCATTCATCATATGTGCTACAGAATTGATAGCACCTTGTGGCAAGGTGCACATCCTTAGTAACCCCAAAGGTGTCCTCATTGTAGTCAAGTCTCTACTCTCAAAGGATAACTGAAACTGATCGTAACCTGAATATAAGTCTCCCATTGAACAGATAGCACGACCAGCAAAAGCCTCTGCAAACTCGTCTACAATAGGTCCTATACCCATATTCCTGATAGTCACCTTGTTAACTGGTTGCATATCTTGAATGAATCTCAAAGCTCCACTCTTCTTCGGAACAGTAAACCATCTGCTAGAGTAGGGAGCTATAGATGGTTCCAAGATACCCATCCTAATCCTCTCATTAAGCAAGTCTATCAGCTTTGGCAGATGAGCTCTAGGCACAGGGATAGGACGTAGATTCCAAGGTACATGCGGTATAGTAAAGATTACCATAGGTGAAACTACACTTGGATCTACACATCCTACTTCATGTGACTCAAACGCGAACGCCTTACCATGCCTAGATAGCATCTCCCTGAAGCTCTTCTTCTCTTGCTCGGTAAGAAATCCATCACCTCCAATCTTCAGCTCCTTGAGTGTTGTTTCTGTGAACTGGTGCCCAATTCTTCTCGGTCCTCTGAGCGTCGGTTCTCGTGCAGCTTGCTCCATCTTCTGATTGTAATCGAGTGGTAAAGGCAAAGCCACTGGTTTGACTTTCTTTGCCACTGACTTGTACTTGGTCTCCACATACACCTCTTGCCGATCTATAAACTTATCAATTACATCATAAAGCTCCTTGGAGCTCACTCTCACCACTCTATCTACATCATCTATAGAAGTTTCTACTATAGATTTCAACTCCCCTATAGTATCTACCAAATATTGCTCTTCAAACACTCCAGATATGTATTCATCTCCGGCTAACTCTCCACTATCTCTCAAAGACTGTTGTACATACTTCACATGTTGCCTCTCAAACCTCTTCAGATTCTCAACCTTCCTATAACATACTGATCCACATGACGTCAATCCCAAGAAGCTAGTGGATAAAGCTTCCTGCTTTACTAGATCAGGCGAGAATCCTATCTCTACTGTACCGTTGAAGTCTCGCTCTTCAATGGTACTCTGCCAAAACCCCTAGACTCTCTAAACTCCTGAGTAATCTTAGGCAGTGGACGGTCTCTCAAGCTATCACGATTCCTCTCATGTTCTGCAGCAACGGTCAAAAACTGAACAGCTCTTTTGCCGTCTCTACTACGTATCCTAGCATAGGCTGAACCATCATCCATAACTCGTGTCGCCATTCTAACAGCAGTAATGTAAGACTGTCCTAGAATGATAGGATAGGTTGACATGTCTTGCACAAAGAAATTCTGAACATCACTGATGTCACCCACAGTTACCTTGATGTTGGGGCAAGCACCATAGAGTTCTCCCCGCTGGTTGTTGGCAGCACGGATAAGCCATCCATGGTCGGTGTCTATGGGCCACCTCCCACGCTTGTACAGCTCCTTAGACATCAGATTAATCTCTGAGTCATGATCAATCAATGCCACCACAGGTTCCTCTAGATCTCCCAGCTTCACTAAGGTCTCTGTGGTTGCTCTCGCCCAATGGTTGTGAGAATAATGGCTCTTCTGCGATGCTTCCACCTCATCTTCAAACCTCACGTGCTGATCTGATCTTCCCTCTGATACTTGAGAGCAGTAACCAGCAATCTCATCTTCCTCATCCTCCGACAGTTTGGTCCCTAGAGCGTTAAGCGTAGCTGCTTCACCCAAAATCTGACGTTTCCTCTTGATGATATCTATGATAACCTCATGGAACTCACGCTTTGCAATCCCAAGAATCTCACCCAAAGTAAACTCAACTTTCCCATTCAAGATACGGTTCTCTAACACCTGCTTCAAGTCTATAGCAATCTCAATGTCAGACTGAAGTTTGTATGCAGGCATCTTACCCTTCTCCTTGCTTCTCTCCTTCTCCTTGCTTCTCTCCTTCTCCTTTGGTGTTGTAGATGGTAGATCCTCCATAGTCTCCTCCCGAGTAGGTGTTGTCTCCTGCCTTGCATCTGGTCTAGCCCTTTCACTCCTTGTAGCAGGTCGTTTGGCTGTAGAAGCCTCACCTGCATCCTCCCTCCTGCGTTTTTCTTCTAGTAGAGCTTCATGCTGACTTCTTGCAACATAAGCATGCACTGACATAGTATCCACAGGGTCATTCCATCCTGTAGTTTCTCTAATTGAGTTGCCAACCCTTCGTAGCACATCCTTGTCTAGCTCTGTTCTAGCTACGGATCGCACTACATCTGACCACAACCCAGTAGTCCCTTTCTCTCTCTCCATTTCCACTTTCACTCCACACGTAGCAGCATTCACAAGAGAAACAGCATGTGATGCTGATATCTCATTCACAAGTCTCTTCATACCACCTTTGCCAAAGTTGGTTCCCAGCATCATCCCAGTCTCTCTCAAATGGATCTTACCATCTTTGAAGAAGATAAGATCCTTCCTCAATGCATCTGAAAACTCTCCACAATCTCTTCTTACATGGTCTAGGCTATCGCACCATATACAACGATGAACAAAGCCTTCCCTCATCTGAGGTCTCTGCATAGCAGGCTGTATATTCTGCTCCTTCTCTTCTAACCTAGTGAGCTTAAGCTTAAGCTCCTTCATACCCTTAATCAACTCATCAAGCGGTGAGTCTTCCTCTCTAGCAATTACCAAAGCAGGTTTAGTAGGCAACTGCTTGACAGGAATTATCAGAGGTGCTGCTTCACTTACCACCACCTTGTCCCTTCTTCTCTGTCTCTTGGTCAGCAAAGAGACAGCCTCTTCAACCTCCTTCCAATCAGTCTTCAATCCTCTCTCCTCACTCTTGTCTTCCAGCAACAGCTCAAGCTTCTCCTGAATAGTCACGTCCGCTGCTTGTAGGAAAAGCTCGGTCTTCTCCACCTCTAATGTAAGCTTTTCTGTCCTAGAAAGCTGAGCATACTGACGATCAAATTCCCTTAACAACTCATTTACAGACAAACCTTTGTTGGGCTTAACCACCCACTCCAAGAACGTTCTCTTGGTCACCCTCTCTGAATCTTCAGTGTAGTACTCCTCCTTCAAAGCTCGCATAAAGCTCTCCCAACTCTGTCCTTGCTGCTGCTTGAGCTCCTTCACACGCCCACGAATCTCAGGGACAACAGCAAGCTCAAAGTTCTCCACCATCTCCTTCTCAGGCACCTTGTTCACCTCCATCTCCCTAGCATAGTATCGCACATACTTGGAAATATCTGTACCCTTGAACTGGTCCATCTGGTGCACCACAGATTGCAACGCCTTGGTTGCTAACACCTCCTTCCTCTCTGTGCTCTGCTGTTGCTGCATGAACATGAAAAAAGCCTGGAACATCTTCATCGTAGCAGCATCAAACTGAATAGGTTGCTGAGCAGCAGCAGCACCTCCACTTGATGATCCTTGGTTGGCCATGATATCTGATCCTGTAACACTCTTAAGAAAACTCCCACCCTAGGTGTTTCACGTCGAGTTCACCAAAAAGAGAGTATGTCGGAGTGTAATCCGTCTACCTAGGAAAGCGCCGGGCTTCTGGCTGTGGTTGTTCACTCAAGAGGTTGGCTTTCAGGTCACAATAGGGCTATAAACACTCACACAGATGTGTAAGATCTAGTAATATACCCAGAAGGCGAAATTCAGGTCTAGCTGGCAGTAATAGGATTCGGCGGTGAACTTTGACACTCATGGAGAGGAAAACTATGAAGGTTTAGACCTCTAAACTTCCCCTACATGCAAATGAGGTACTACTGAACTCACAGACGAAATTTCAGCCTGAGATCAAATTCTGACACGGAGATATGAACAGAAAAGTTTTGAGCAAGAAAACTACGGCAATTTCTGGTACCTAGCTGGCTATTTCAACCTATAACAGGAGTTTGGCTCGATCAATTTCAAAGTTTCTTACAGGATTTGCAGTCTACAGGGTGCTGAACATCCCTGTGAAGTTGGGACTCCTGAATGTACACAGAACTGTAGATCTCCTCCTCTGAAGTCGCTGCTCTAGATTAAGAGCTTTTCAGACCCCCTCAGCTTCAGCGGCCGCCCTGAATTACTCAGTTGCTCAATCGATATGAAACTTTTTGTGAAATCGTAGCCCTGCTGGCGGAGAACACAACCTCGAAGTTTTGAAGCAATTTCCTCAAATCTGCTGCGAGTGACACTGAAAACCCTAAATCCAACCAAAATGATTCAATTCTAGCACAATCCGAACTTCAATTGCTCATAACTCCGTCTTTATTGACTCAAATCGATAGAAATTTTCACTGGAAGTGCTTGGCATGACGAGACCTCTCTCCTTGTGCTCTCAGATTTCCAAGATCCCTCACCAAATGCTCGAACTCCACTCTAGAGCTCTGTTTCTAAATTTAGAGTTTAACAAAAGACAAAAACGGACCAATGGGAGTTCATAGCTCCACTTGGTTGTCCTTTAGTACCCTAAACCACGTGGCAACTTAGTTTTACTCATAGGCTACCACGTCAAGCCCCCTAGAGTGCCAGCGTAAAACTTAAATTACTTAAAACGACACGCAGCCCCGAAAAATAACTTAAATCAGCTAGAAAGCATGCATGGGCGACACGCAAATACAACCCATGAGCTTAAGCTCTATCAACATGGTAATCAACCTACTAAGACTCAAAATAGTGTTAACACCGTATGCAAAGGTGTCAAACATATACATAAACGACTAGAAGTAATAGAAGCTAACTTCTAGAACTACTAAACTCAAGCGTCGGAGTAGAAATATAACATGTAGCCGCCAAGTAGCGCGACACCGTACCAATCTCACAATACAGCCTCCTTGTCATCCACACGACACCTCCAAGAAGCACCCCTCCCATCTTCAAGTCGTTTTTTGTTCAACTCCAACCAAGAGATTTAAGCAAAATCTCTCTACGTCTTTCTCGCCTCGCTGCAAACTGAACTTTGACAATCTCGTGCCTTCACCTCGATTATCCAATCAGGCTCAGATTTCACAGGACATCTCCTCTGACCCTTCTCTACTATTGTATGAAATTTCAGTCTCAGATCTGACCCCAACTGTCTGCGATGAATCAAGCCACCCGCCTGTGCTAACTTCTGAGCTTTACAGATCTCGATGGCCAAAATCCTAGATCTCCACACATTCTCTTACCCAATTGTACTGAAATTTCACATGTGACTAGCTGATAGGGTACACTCTCATCCTGGAAAGTTTCACTCAGAGATCCAATCCCATGTGCACGGAGCAACTCAAGCTTTGAATCCAAAGAAAGCGGGTTTTCTCATACCTCTCAACTGTAATAGCCAACTTCAATTGATCATTTCAGGAGCAAATCTAACCCAAATGTAGGATTGTTTTACATCAATACAACCAGCACGGAGTGAACTACTCGATTCCCTTGACAGCTCCTAAAGGTCACCTCTCAAACTCCCGGATCACTCCAAAACGTGGCTCTGGATACCGATTTGACCCCCCTGACTTTCAACGTCCATCACTCTCTCCTCAGAACTCCAAATCGCCTGATCTTTGTCTCTAGAGTGTAGCCCGTCTCGAGCTCTTTCCAACAAGACCACTCACTCCTCAAATGACCCTCGGGAAGACCTCCAAAACCCTAAAGCCGTCTGCAGATCTGGAATGGCGTTGATTGGTCGAAAATAGACCAATAAGAAAACAGATCTGAAAACCTCTTTTGTCCTCTACTTGGTACCCTAGAACAACTATAACCTTACTATCCTCTCATGCCTTCAAGGCATCAGCCCCAACCTTAGGTTAATTACATTCGTCGAACTATAGAGATCGTACTTAACACTTAAGATTCAGTACAAGGTCAAAATGACAACCTGGAACCGATTTACGATGAAAGGTACTACAAAAGGAAATGGAGAAGCCATCACTTGATTACAGTACTCCTCCCCAAAGTTCCTTGCGATCCACGCACGATGATTGATCTTCCGCCGACAGTGACATCGAACATCCACTCAGACGTTGAAAGGGATGTTGGCTGGATAATTCAAGTCCATTGGCCCTCGTCAAAGTAAGATGTACACTGTCAAGTCCCAGTCCTCTCCATACGTGACGATTGGTAAGATCACCGGAGTAGGCGAGTCCATCATCCTCCCCATGAACTCTTCTCCAAAGTAGGCGACGAACCACTGTCGAAAGTGATCACGGTGGATCAAGTGAAGCTTGATATGAAATGGGTTCGAAAATGGAAGATTCGGAACTCGATTTAGTCCTCCATCCATAGATACAACTCTTGCAGTCCCCACTTTTCTCGTAAGACACTTAAGACGTACTCATGACATCCACTCAAGAAGAATGCCTCCCAAACCCCCAACCCACTATCTTATACCTATGTTTGACAACAAGAGCCATTCACGCGAACGTTCACGGATCATTGAGACGGCACATCTTGTTATCGTGCGATCTCACATCCAGA
Organism: Asterella californica; assembly: GCA_036924285.1. NCBI lineage: Eukaryota > Viridiplantae > Streptophyta > Marchantiopsida > Marchantiales > Aytoniaceae > Asterella > Asterella californica. The sequence continues at coordinate 46,240,201 of JAYKYS010000001.1, forward strand.
TCTCTGTGAACGTGACACCTAATACCCTCTCATGCGAACTACACAAAAGGTTCACCGAACACAAAAGAAAACACAACACTCGTTCTACACTGAATTCACATGCGGGACGTCTCACAACACGACATCCACCCCCTCTAAACCTGCGCATCCTCCGGCATGCGCCACAAACACTTACAAGTTGTGGACGGCATCACACAACGTCTTCGTCGTCTTGAATGATGTCATCGTTATCAGCATCCTCAAGAACCAAATCATCCTCGTCGTCGTTTAAGAGATCAAACTCCGCTCTGACTTCTTCCACGCTTATCTCTTCATCTCGCTTCTTGAAGAGTTTCACACGCTTTCCTGCAATGGGAACTTTGAGCTTTGATCCATCAAGCTCCCGAAGTGAATATGTAGCATTGTCATGTACAACAAGAACCACATATGGTCCAAACCACCGCTTAGAGAATTTTCTAAGAGCACTGTGTTGGTTGTCCAAGCTACAATCATACACCAACACCCAATCGCCTTCCTTAATCTCCTTTGGCCGCAACCGATGACGCTCATCAAACCTGCCCTTATTCTTTAACCGAGCCTTTCTCAACCTATCAACTGCAATCTCTATGTCCTCGGGTCTTCTTTCCAGTTGACGAATCCGAAGAGCAAGAAGATCCTCCTTAGACATACTATCCTCCCAAGGTAGAACGCTCCAAGTAGGAATGTGCTCCTCGATGGGCATGATAGGTTTTTGCCCTTGCATTAGCTCTGCTGGCATGTACCCAGTCACTGAACTATGTGTGCAGCGATCAGCCCATAAAGCAAAAGATAAGAACCTTGGTCACTCCTTCACCCTTCCTCTACAAGCTTTCACAATGGCTTTAACAATAGGAGGATGACCTCGCTCACTCTTAGCATTCCCTTCTGGATTGTAGGCCGTAGTAAGAGCTAGTTTCACCCCGCATCTCTCAAAGAACTGCTTAGCTTCGAGAGTATTCAGCTCTCCACGATCTGCTGTAATCTTCCCAACACACCCGTACCTACAGATCACGTCCTCCAACAAGAATCTGCAAACTCCTTCAGTGGACTTTGTACGCAAAGCCCGTTCTTCTACTTGGTTGGACAGATCCTCTCGTGCAAGAGCCAAATATCGCATTTGCCATATCCCTACTGGCATGATAACCAGATCTACCACCCATTTATAATGAATTGCAAGCGGATACGTAGGATGCAAACCGTCTCGATGTCTGATCTCTGAGTACATCTGACAAGTCTGACACGATTCTACGAACCCCACAACATCTCTATACATGTTACGCCACCAGTACCTCTCCTTGAGCTTTGTGAAGGTTGCGTAAATACCTCGATGTCCAGCCCATAAACTGTCATGGAACTCTCGAATAAGTTGCGTCTGCATCTCTTTCTTACACACAACTCTTTGTGGTGGATCAACATCTCGCTTAGATCGCTTCCACAGATAACCACCTTGTAATAGATAGTTGTATGCCTTCTTCCTGACCTGTTTGAAATGTATATCACTCCACTCATGGTGCTTCACCAACGTGCTAAGATAACGCTCAATATCTATCCATTCACCCTCGTACAACTCCTCTTCGAATGATTTTGGATACACTGCTTTTCCCTTTTGCGCTCTAGAAAAGACGGTAGTGCCAACATCCTCTGTGTCTTCGATCATATCTTCCTCTCCTTCATACCTTGCTCGAGACAACATGTCTGCTACTGGATTATCCTTACCGGCTATGTGCTTGAATTCAGGATTCAATGATTTGATGTACGCTATCCACCTTAGCATAGCAATATCAGGAGTGTTACAATTCGTAATCATTCCCAACAATGGCAAACAATCAGTCTCCACAACCACCGATGCTCCAATCAGGTAATCTTTCTCAGCCTTCATAGCTGTAACCACCCCCCATAGTTCTCGCTTCACCTGTGGGTACTTCCTTTGTCGCTCACTCAACACCTTTGCGCCGAACCGCACAGCAAACCTGTCCCCTTCTTCATCATCTTGCCCCACAGCCCATCCAATTGCTATAGGGCTACTATCAACAGTCAGAACTACTGGTTTACCCCCTTCATAGCTGACTCTACGAAGTACAAGCGGGGAAGACAACAGTTCTTTTAGCCTTCGAACTGCCTCTGAGTGCTTCTCGTCCCACTTAAACTTCTTGCCTTTCCGAAGCAAGCCGTATAAAGGATCAGCAACATGTGCAAAGTGAGGAATCCAAACATGATAGAATACACAAGCCCCTAAGAACCTCCGTACTTCAATCTGCGAACTACATGTATCCTTCATCCGTTGGATGACATCTATCTTACTTGGATCAGGCCTACGACCAAACCATCCACACAAATGTCCCACAATCACAACCTCTCGCACTCCAAACGAAGACTTAGCTCCTGATAGCGTCAAGTGGACTTCCTCAAGACGTGACAATATCTTATCAACATCTGCAATGTGATCAGCAACAAACTTACGGCACCCCCTCTGATCTGTCGCTTCATCCTTCTCCTCCTCTGGACAACCCTTGATTGGAATGTCATCCAAGAACGGCATTGTCTTCTCCGGAATAAAATCTCGTAAGACTTTATTCATCCCATTCATCATGTGCGCCACTGAGTTAGTAGCCCCTTGTGGTAATGTGCACATTCTTATCAGTCCCAACGGAGTCCTCATAGTGGTGACATCCCTACTTCTTTCGGCAAGTTGAAATTGATCGTATCCGGAGTAGAGATCTCCCACAGAATAGATCGCTCTTCCAGCAAATGCTTCAGCAAACTCTCCTACAATCGGTCCTATCCCTGTATTCCTGATAGTCACTTGGTTTACTGGCTGCATATCTTGAATGAAGCGTAACGCTCCACTCTTTTTCGGAACTGTAAACCAACGACTGGAATACGGTGCAAATGAAGGTTCGAGAATCTTCATCTGCATTTTCTCCTTTAGAAGCTCCATAAGCTTAGGTAGATGAGCCCTAGGTACAGGGATTGGCCTCAAGTCCCAAGGTGCATGCGGCACTGTAAAGATAATCATTGGAGCTACTACGCTCGGATCCACGCATCCTATCTCCGAAGCTTCAAAAGAAAAAGCCTTCCCATGCTTACTCAACATCTCTTTGAACTCTCGCTCTTCAATAGGAAAGAGAAAATCTGCGGATCCTACCTTCAACTCCTTGAGCGTAGCTGCAGTAAACTTGTGACCCACTTGGCGAGGATCCCTTAAGCTCTTCTCCTTCGAAGCTTGCTGAACTTGGTGGTTGGAGTCATCGGGTAAAGGTTGAGCTACAGGTTTAACCTTTCTATCTACCGTTTTGTACTTGGTTTCAACCCTGACTTCTGGTTTCTGGAATGACTCTATGATCGAATAGAGCTCTCTAGAATTTATTTCCACCAGTTGATCTTCACTCCTTTTCTCAATCTTGGTAAGTTCCTCCAAAGGATCCTCTAATCCCATCTCCATGTAAACACCCGCTATTCTATCCTCCTCGTCAAGTACACACACTCTTTTTAGATCTTTCTCAACTCTTTCCACAGCCTTCCGCTCCCACTTCTGTAGATCAACAAGCTACGTATATAAAGCAAATCCACCCTCCGAAAATCCCACAACTCCTGTACAAAAGGCACTTCCCTTCGCTGGCGAGAGTACCTCCTTCTGTGTATTGGTATCACCATACCCTCGCTCTATGGTGACCCTATGCGAAAATCCTTAAACTCTTCAGTGACTTTAGGAAGAGAACCACTCCGCAAGTTCTCCCGATTGCGCTCATGGTTAGGAGGTACAGTTAGAAACTGCACTGCTCTCTTACCGTCTTGATTTCTGATCCTAGCATATGCAGATCCATCATCCAACACCTTGGTCTCCATCCTTACAGCCGTAATGTATGGCTGTCCAAGAATTACCGGATACGAAGTGTCTTGAACAAAAAAATTTTTGCTCTATGACTACATCCCCAATCTTCACCCTTACATCCAGACAAGCACCGTAGAGTTCTCCCCGTGTGTTGTTCGCTGCCCGGATCATCCAACCATGCTCTGTGTCAATGGGCCACTTCCCTCGCTTATAGACATCTTTGGATACGATGTTAATCTCAGATCCATGGTCAATGAGAGCAACCACCGGATCTACCAAATCTCCTATCTTCACCAAGGTCTCCGTAGTACCTCTAGCCCAATGTCCCCTAGTATAATAACTGGGAACCCTATCATCTCCCTCATCTTCATCTACAGCAAATCGAACCTTATGACTGGTGCAATATTTAGCTAACTCTTGCTCCTCCTCCTTCGTTATTCTCGTATCTAGAGCATTAGTCATAGCAGTCTCTCCTGTCAACTGCCTCTTCCTCTTGATGGTGTCAATAATGACATCATGGAACTCCTTCTTTGCTATTCCTAGGATCTCTCGTAAAGTAAACTCAATCTTCGCGTTGAGCACTCTCTCTTCTAACACCCCCTTCAAATCTGTAGCAGCTTCAATATCCGACTGCAGCTTGTAGGTAGCAGGCTTACCTTTCTTACTCCTTTCTAACCTCTCTGTAGTAGATGGTGGAACTTCCTCCATAGTCTCTTCTCGCACGGGCGTTGTATCTAACCGAGGTTTCTCACCTCGTAACTGCCTCTTAGGAGTACTTCTCTCCTCACTAGGACCAGCATCATCCCTCCTACGCTTCTCCTCCATGAGAGCCTCATGTTGACTCTTTGCCAAGTAGGCGTATACAGACATTGTATCTACTGGATCACTCCATCCAATAGCACCTTTGATTGTCGTGGCCACCTTGAGTAACTCACCCCTTGTTGCTTTTCCTTTCTCCATTGTGGTCACAGCATGACTCCATATTTCACTCGCCTTTACTTCCTCTTCAGAAGTACTATCTCTATCTTTCACTACCTCAACCCCATAGGTAGCGGCTTTTACTGATACCTCAGCATGTTGTGAAAGATAATCCTCTAAAACTTGCCTCATCCCTCCTCTTCCAAAGTTAGTTTTGAGGATCTCACCTGTCTCCTTCAAGGCAACCTTCCCCTCCTTCCAGTAGATCACTTCTTGCCGTAGGATGTCAGCAAAGTCTCCGCACTCCTTCCGGTGATGTTCAGTGCTATCGCACCACATACATCTATGCACATACCCTTGCTTTGGAGCGGTTTTGCCCTCAAGTACTCCTCCTTTCTCCTCTAGCCTTGCTAGCTTAATCTGCAAGTCTCTCATCCCTTTTACCAATTCCTCTATTGCATCTTTTTGAGGTGCAACCATAGGGACAGGAACAGCAAGAAATGAAATAGGAGGTACTTGTACCGTAGGTGCTTGTACATTAGGCATTGTTGGTTGCCTACGGGGTAGTACGATTGGCGGTGGTCTCACTTCTTGCCTTACCACCACCTTCCCTCTCCGATACTCCCGCTTCGCAAGTACACCCACTGCTTCAAAAACCTTCCTCCAATCAGCCGTGAGCCCAATATCTTCCATCCTGTCTTCCAGAAGTAGTTCCAACTCCCTCTGTAGCTCATTGTTAGCTGCTTGCAGAAACAGCTCCACTTTGTCGTTCTCCAATGTGAGCTTCTCCATCCGAGACAACTGAAGGAACTGTCTCTCGAACTCCCTAAATAGCTCTGTAGCAACAAGCCCTTTATTGGGTTTGTTTACCCACTCCATGAATGACTTCTTAGTCACTCGATCTGCATCTTCTAGAGAATATTCTTCTTTTAATTGAAAAGTAAACTCTTCCCATGTAGCGCCATGAGAGTGAATGATCTCCTTCACATGCTCTCGTATCTCTGGTACGACAGCAAGCTCAAATGTGTTGACCATCTCTCTCTCCGACACTTTACTCAACTCCATCTCCCTAGAATAGTACTTAAGGTACTTGGAGATGTTCTTTCCATCAAACTGATCCAACAAACCCACAACAGACTGCAAAGCTCTAGTAGCCATTGCCTCTTTTCGTTCAGCGGCTTGTTGTTGTTGCATGATCAACGCGAATGCCTCAAGCAATCGCATATCAGACCTTTTTAGTGGGTTCACCCTCGGGGCCTCTCTAGACGTAGAAGCCTCATCTATGAATTGAGATAGGCTCTCAGCGTCCATGATTGGAAAAAACGTATCTCTCAACCCCAGACGTTTCACGTCGAGTTCACCAACTGTCGTAGGGCGTGAAATATGGTCTGGGAATACACGGGGTATCTGGCTGTAGAGAGATACAACTGGATCTACGACCTAACCGATGAAAACCTATGCTCTCAATATCTAATCTATCAGTCTTTTTTGTAGGTTACTAGCGAGCTAACTTGACCCAAGTGTAGCACATGTGCGTCACACAAATGACTCGGAGCTCGATTCCACTCTAGATAAAGGCAAGGCTCATACACGGTACGTGTCTGCTTTAGATCCCAAGCACTCTTCATACAATCTCTCATCCACATCCGCTTCACTACTTCTTCTCGACAAACTACCTAATTGTAGACTCTGACCTTCTATTGTTCGCTGATACGAGTTTGCTCAGGAAGATGTCCACAGCAAGGACCGCCTACTACACAAGCTTCCCAACGATACAAGACATATCGGCAGCAAAACAGCTAGAAACTCGGGGCGTGATACCGAGGATAACGGTACCTCAGCTTCAGCAAGACGTGGTACCTCCACTGAGTGTGATCGCCGTACCAATCTCACAATACAGCCTTCTTGTCATCCACACGACACCTCCAAGAAGCACCCCTCCCATCTTCAAGTCGTTTTTTGTTCAACTCCAACCAAGAGATTTAAGCAAAATCTCTCTACGTCTTTCTCGCCTCGCTGCAAATTGAACTTTGACAATCTCGTGCCTTCACCTCGATTATCCAATCAGGCTCAGACTTCACAGGACATCTCCTCTGACCCTTCTCTACTACTGTATGAAATTTCAGTCTCAGATCTGACCCCAACTGTCCGCGATGAATCAAGCCACCCGCCTGTGCTAACTTCTGAGCTTTACAGATCTCGATGGCCAAAATCCTAGATCTCCACACATTCTCTTACCCAATTGAACTGAAATTTCACATGTGACTAGCTGATAGGGCACACTCTCATCCTGGAAAGTTTCACTCAGAGATCCAATCCCATGTGCACGGAGCAACTCAAGCTTTGAATCCAAAGAAAGCGGGTTTTCTCATACCTCTCAACTGTAACAGCCAACTTCAATTGATCATTTCAGGAGCAAATCTAACCCAAATGTAGGATTGTTTTACATCAATACAACCAGCACGGAGTGAACTACTCGATCCCCTTGACAGCTCGTAAAGATCACCTCTCAAACTCCCGGATCACTCCAAAACGTGGCTCGGGGTACCGATTTGACCCCCCTGACTTTCAACGTCCATCACTCTCTCTTCAGAACTCCAAATCGCCTGATCTTTGTCTCTAGAGTGTAGCCCGTCTCGAGCTCTTTCCAACAAGACCACTCACTCCTCAAATGACCCTCGGGAAGACCTCCAAAACCCTAAAGCCGTCTGCAGATCTGGAATGGCGTTGATTGGTCGAAAATAGACCAATAAGAAAACAGATCTGAAAACCTCTTTTGTCCTCTACTTGGTACCCTAGAACAACTATAACCTTACTATCCTCTCATGCCTTCAAGGCATCGGCCCCAACCTTAGGTTAATTACATTCGTCGAACTATAGAGATCGTACTTAACACTTAAGATTCAGTACAAGGTCAAAATGACGACCTGGAACCGATTTACGATGAAAGGTACTACAAAAGGAAATGGAGAAGCCCTCACTTGATTACAGTACTCCTCCCCAAAGTTCCTTGCGATCCACGCACGATGATTGATCTTCCGCCGACAGTGACATCGAACATCCACTCAGACGTTGAAAGGGATGTTGGCTGGATAATTCAAGTCCATTGGCCCTCGTCAAAGTAAGATGTACACTGTCAAGTCCCAGTCCTCTCCATACGTGACGATTGGTAAGATCACCGGAGTAGGCGAGTCCATCATCCTCCCCATGAACTCTTCTCCAAAGTAGGCGACGAACCACTGTCTAAAGTGATCACGGTGGATCAAGTGAAGCTTGATATGAAATGGGTTCGAAAATGGAAGATTCGGAACTCGATTTAGTCCTCCATCCATAGATACAACTCTTGCAGTCCCCACTTATCTCGTAAGACACTTAAGACGTACTCATGACATCCACTCAAGAAGAATGCCTCCCAAACCCCCAACCCACTATCTTATACCTATGTTTGACAACAAGAGCCATTCACGCGAACGTTCACGGATCATTGAGACGGCACATCTTGTTATCGTGCGATCTCACATCCAGATCTCTGTGAACGTGACACCTAATACCCTCTCATGCGAACTACACAAAAGGTTCACCGAACACAAAAGAAAACACAACACTCGTTCTACACTGAATTCACATGCGGGACGTCTCACAACACGACATCCACCCCCTCTAAACCTGCGCATCCTCCGGCATGCGCCACAAACACTTACAAGTTGTGGACGGCATCACACAACGTCTTCGTCGTCTTGAATGATGTCATCGTTATCAGCATCCTCAAGAACCAAATCATCCTCGTCGTCGTTTAAGAGATCAAACTCCGCTCTGACTTCTTCCACGCTTATCTCTTCATCTCGCTTCTTGAAGAGTTTCACACGCTTTCCTGCAATGGGAACTTTGAGCTTTGATCCATCAAGCTCCCGAAGTGAATATGTAGCATTGTCATGTACAACAAGAACCACATATGGTCCAAACCACCGCTTAGAGAATTTTCTAAGAGCACTGTGTTGGTTGTCCAAGCTACAATCATACACCAACACCCAATCGCCTTCCTTAATCTCCTTTGGCCGCAACCGATGACGCTCATCAAACCTGCCCTTATTCTTTAACCGAGCCTTTCTCAACCTATCAACTGCAATCTCTATGTCCTCGGGTCTTCTTTCCAGTTGACGAATCCGAAGAGCAAGAAGATCCTCCTTAGACATACTATCCTCCCAAGGTAGAACGCTCCAAGTAGGAATGTGCTCCTCGATGGGCATGATAGGTTTTTGCCCTTGCATTAGCTCTGCTGGCATGTACCCAGTCACTGAACTATGTGTGCAGCGATCAGCCCATAAAGCAAAAGATAAGAACCTTGGTCACTCCTTCACCCTTCCTCTACAAGCTTTCACAATGGCTTTAACAATAGGAGGATGACCTCGCTCACTCTTAGCATTCCCTTCTGGATTGTAGGCCGTAGTAAGAGCTAGTTTCACCCCGCATCTCTCAAAGAACTGCTTAGCTTCGAGAGTATTCAGCTCTCCACGATCTGCTGTAATCTTCCCAACACACCCGTACCTACAGATCACGTCCTCCAACAAGAATCTGCAAACTCCTTCAGTGGACTTTGTACGCAAAGCCCGTTCTTCTACTTGGTTGGACAGATCCTCTCGTGCAAGAGCCAAATATCGCATTTGCCATATCCCTACTGGCATGATAACCAGATCTACCACCCATTTATAATGAATTGCAAGCGGATACGTAGGATGCAAACCGTCTCGATGTCTGATCTCTGAGTACATCTGACAAGTCTGACACGATTCTACGAACCCCACAACATCTCTATACATGTTACGCCACCAGTACCTCTCCTTGAGCTTTGTGAAGGTTGCGTAAATACCTCGATGTCCAGCCCATAAACTGTCATGGAACTCTCGAATAAGTTGCGTCTGCATCTCTTTCTTACACACAACTCTTTGTGGTGGATCAACATCTCGCTTAGATCGCTTCCACAGATAACCACCTTGTAATAGATAGTTGTATGCCTTCTTCCTGACCTGTTTGAAATGTATATCACTCCACTCATGGTGCTTCACCAACGTGCTAAGATAACGCTCAATATCTATCCATTCACCCTCGTACAACTCCTCTTCGAATGATTTTGGATACACTGCTTTTCCCTTTTGCGCTCTAGAAAAGACGGTAGTGCCAACATCCTCTGTGTCTTCGATCATATCTTCCTCTCCTTCATACCTTGCTCGAGACAACATGTCTGCTACTGGATTATCCTTACCGGCTATGTGCTTGAATTCAGGATTCAATGATTTGATGTACGCTATCCACCTTAGCATAGCAATATCAGGAGTGTTACAATTCGTAATCATTCCCAACAATGGCAAACAATCAGTCTCCACAACCACCGATGCTCCAATCAGGTAATCTTTCTCAGCCTTCATAGCTGTAACCACCCCCCATAGTTCTCGCTTCACCTGTGGGTACTTCCTTTGTCGCTCACTCAACACCTTTGCGCCGAACCGCACAGCAAACCTGTCCCCTTCTTCATCATCTTGCCCCACAGCCCATCCAATTGCTATAGGGCTACTATCAACAGTCAGAACTACTGGTTTACCCCCTTCATAGCTGACTCTACGAAGTACAAGCGGGGAAGACAACAGTTCTTTTAGCCTTCGAACTGCCTCTGAGTGCTTCTCGTCCCACTTAAACTTCTTGCCTTTCCGAAGCAAGCCGTATAAAGGATCAGCAACATGTGCAAAGTGAGGAATCCAAACATGATAGAATACACAAGCCCCTAAGAACCTCCGTACTTCAATCTGCGAACTACATGTATCCTTCATCCGTTGGATGACATCTATCTTACTTGGATCAGGCCTACGACCAAACCATCCACACAAATGTCCCACAATCACAACCTCTCGCACTCCAAACGAAGACTTAGCTCCTGATAGCGTCAAGTGGACTTCCTCAAGACGTGACAATATCTTATCAACATCTGCAATGTGATCAGCAACAAACTTACGGCACCCCCTCTGATCTGTCGCTTCATCCTTCTCCTCCTCTGGACAACCCTTGATTGGAATGTCATCCAAGAACGGCATTGTCTTCTCCGGAATAAAATCTCGTAAGACTTTATTCATCCCATTCATCATGTGCGCCACTGAGTTAGTAGCCCCTTGTGGTAATGTGCACATTCTTATCAGTCCCAACGGAGTCCTCATAGTGGTGACATCCCTACTTCTTTCGGCAAGTTGAAATTGATCGTATCCGGAGTAGAGATCTCCCACAGAATAGATCGCTCTTCCAGCAAATGCTTCAGCAAACTCTCCTACAATCGGTCCTATCCCTGTATTCCTGATAGTCACTTGGTTTACTGGCTGCATATCTTGAATGAAGCGTAACGCTCCACTCTTTTTCGGAACTGTAAACCAACGACTGGAATACGGTGCAAATGAAGGTTCGAGAATCTTCATCTGCATTTTCTCCTTTAGAAGCTCCATAAGCTTAGGTAGATGAGCCCTAGGTACAGGGATTGGCCTCAAGTCCCAAGGTGCATGCGGCACTGTAAAGATAATCATTGGAGCTACTACGCTCGGATCCACGCATCCTATCTCCGAAGCTTCAAAAGAAAAAGCCTTCCCATGCTTACTCAACATCTCTTTGAACTCTCGCTCTTCAATAGGAAAGAGAAAATCTGCGGATCCTACCTTCAACTCCTTGAGCGTAGCTGCAGTAAACTTGTGACCCACTTGGCGAGGATCCCTTAAGCTCTTCTCCTTCGAAGCTTGCTGAACTTGGTGGTTGGAGTCATCGGGTAAAGGTTGAGCTACAGGTTTAACCTTTCTATCTACCGTTTTGTACTTGGTTTCAACCCTGACTTCTGGTTTCTGGAATGACTCTATGATCGAATAGAGCTCTCTAGAATTTATTTCCACCAGTTGATCTTCACTCCTTTTCTCAATCTTGGTAAGTTCCTCCAAAGGATCCTCTAATCCCATCTCCATGTAAACACCCGCTATTCTATCCTCCTCGTCAAGTACACACACTCTTTTTAGATCTTTCTCAACTCTTTCCACAGCCTTCCGCTCCCACTTCTGTAGATCAACAAGCTACGTATATAAAGCAAATCCACCCTCCGAAAATCCCACAACTCCTGTACAAAAGGCACTTCCCTTCGCTGGCGAGAGTACCTCCTTCTGTGTATTGGTATCACCATACCCTCGCTCTATGGTGACCCTATGCGAAAATCCTTAAACTCTTCAGTGACTTTAGGAAGAGAACCACTCCGCAAGTTCTCCCGATTGCGCTCATGGTTAGGAGGTACAGTTAGAAACTGCACTGCTCTCTTACCGTCTTGATTTCTGATCCTAGCATATGCAGATCCATCATCCAACACCTTGGTCTCCATCCTTACAGCCGTAATGTATGGCTGTCCAAGAATTACCGGATACGAAGTGTCTTGAACAAAAAAATTTTTGCTCTATGACTACATCCCCAATCTTCACCCTTACATCCAGACAAGCACCGTAGAGTTCTCCCCGTGTGTTGTTCGCTGCCCGGATCATCCAACCATGCTCTGTGTCAATGGGCCACTTCCCTCGCTTATAGACATCTTTGGATACGATGTTAATCTCAGATCCATGGTCAATGAGAGCAACCACCGGATCTACCAAATCTCCTATCTTCATCAAGGTCTCCGTAGTACCTCTAGCCCAATGTCCCCTAGTATAATAACTGGGAACCCTATCATCTCCCTCATCTTCATCTACAGCAAATCGAACCTTATGACTGGTGCAATATTTAGCTAACTCTTGCTCCTCCTCCTTCGTTATTCTCGTATCTAGAGCGTTAGTCATAGCAGTCTCTCCTGTCAACTGCCTCTTCCTCTTGATGGTGTCAATAATGACATCATGGAACTCCTTCTTTGCTATTCCTAGGATCTCTCGTAAAGTAAACTCAATCTTCGCGTTGAGCACTCTCTCTTCTAACACCCCCTTCAAATCTGTAGCAGCTTCAATATCCGACTGCAGCTTGTAGGTAGCAGGCTTACCTTTCTTACTCCTTTCTAACCTCTCTGTAGTAGATGGTGGAACTTCCTCCATAGTCTCTTCTCGCACGGGCGTTGTATCTAACCGAGGTTTCTCACCTCGTAACTGCCTCTTAGGAGTACTTCTCTCCTCACTAGGACCAGCATCATCCCTCCTACGCTTCTCCTCCATGAGAGCCTCATGTTGACTCTTTGCCAAGTAGGCGTATACAGACATTGTATCTACTGGATCACTCCATCCAATAGCACCTCTGATTGTCGTGGCCACCTTGAGTAACTCACCCCTTGTTGCTTTTCCTTTCTCCATTGTGGTCACAGCATGACTCCATATTTCACTCGCCTTTACTTCCTCTTCAGAAGTACTATCTCTATCTTTCACTACCTCAACCCCATAGGTAGCGGCTTTTACTGATACCTCAGCATGTTGTGAAAGATAATCCTCTAAAACTTGCCTCATCCCTCCTCTTCCAAAGTTAGTTTTGAGGATCTCACCTGTCTCCTTCAAGGCAACCTTCCCCTCCTTCCAGTAGATCACTTCTTGCCGTAGGATGTCAGCAAAGTCTCCGCACTCCTTCCGGTGATGTTCAGTGCTATCGCACCACATACATCTATGCACATACCCTTGCTTTGGAGCGGTTTTGCCCTCAAGTACTCCTCCTTTCTCCTCTAGCCTTGCTAGCTTAATCTGCAAGTCTCTCATCCCTTTTACCAATTCCTCTATTGCATCTTTTTGAGGTGCAACCATAGGGACAGGAACAGCAAGAAATGAAATAGGAGGTACTTGTACCGTAGGTGCTTGTACATTAGGCATTGTTGGTTGCCTACGGGGTAGTACGATTGGCGGTGGTCTCACTTCTTGCCTTACCACCACCTTCCCTCTCCGATACTCCCGCTTCGCAAGTACACCCACTGCTTCAAAAACCTTCCTCCAATCAGCCGTGAGCCCAATATCTTCCATCCTGTCTTCCAGAAGTAGTTCCAACTCCCTCTGTAGCTCATTGTTAGCTGCTTGCAGAAACAGCTCCACTTTGTCGTTCTCCAATGTGAGCTTCTCCATCCGAGACAACTGAAGGAACTGTCTCTCGAACTCCCTAAATAGCTCTGTAGCAACAAGCCCTTTATTGGGTTTGTTTACCCACTCCATGAATGACTTCTTAGTCACTCGATCTGCATCTTCTAGAGAATATTCTTCTTTTAATTGAAAAGTAAACTCTTCCCATGTAGCGCCATGAGAGTGAATGATCTCCTTCACATGCTCTCGTATCTCTGGTACGACAGCAAGCTCAAATGTGTTGACCATCTCTCTCTCCGACACTTTACTCAACTCCATCTCCCTAGAATAGTACTTAAGGTACTTGGAGATGTTCTTTCCATCAAACTGATCCAACAAACCCACAACAGACTGCAAAGCTCTAGTAGCCATTGCCTCTTTTCGTTCAGCGGCTTGTTGTTGTTGCATGATCAACGCGAATGCCTCAAGCAATCGCATATCAGACCTTTTTAGTGGGTTCACCCTCGGGGCCTCTCTAGACGTAGAAGCCTCATCTATGAATTGAGATAGGCTCTCAGCGTCCATGATTGGAAAAAACGTATCTCTCAACCCCAGACGTTTCACGTCGAGTTCACCAACTGTCGTAGGGCGTGAAATATGGTCTGGGAATACACGGGGTATCTGGCTGTAGAGAGATACAACTGGATCTACGACCTAACCGATGAAAACCTATGCTCTCAATATCTAATCTATCAGTCTTTTTTGTAGGTTACTAGCGAGCTAACTTGACCCAAGTGTAGCACATGTGCGTCACACAAATGACTCGGAGCTCGATTCCACTCTAGATAAAGGCAAGGCTCATACACGGTACGTGTCTGCTTTAGATCCCAAGCACTCTTCATACAATCTCTCATCCACATCCGCTTCACTACTTCTTCTCGACAAACTACCTAATTGTAGACTCTGACCTTCTATTGTTCGCTGATACGAGTTTGCTCAGGAAGATGTCCACAGCAAGGACCGCCTACTACACAAGCTTCCCAACGATACAAGACATATCGGCAGCAAAACAGCTAGAAACTCGGGGCGTGATACCGAGGATAACGGTACCTCAGCTTCAGCAAGACGTGGTACCTCCACTGAGTGTGATCGCCGTACCAATCTCACAATACAGCCTTCTTGTCATCCACACGACACCTCCAAGAAGCACCCCTCCCATCTTCAAGTCGTTTTTTGTTCAACTCCAACCAAGAGATTTAAGCAAAATCTCTCTACGTCTTTCTCGCCTCGCTGCAAATTGAACTTTGACAATCTCGTGCCTTCACCTCGATTATCCAATCAGGCTCAGACTTCACAGGACATCTCCTCTGACCCTTCTCTACTACTGTATGAAATTTCAGTCTCAGATCTGACCCCAACTGTCCGCGATGAATCAAGCCACCCGCCTGTGCTAACTTCTGAGCTTTACAGATCTCGATGGCCAAAATCCTAGATCTCCACACATTCTCTTACCCAATTGAACTGAAATTTCACATGTGACTAGCTGATAGGGCACACTCTCATCCTGGAAAGTTTCACTCAGAGATCCAATCCCATGTGCACGGAGCAACTCAAGCTTTGAATCCAAAGAAAGCGGGTTTTCTCATACCTCTCAACTGTAACAGCCAACTTCAATTGATCATTTCAGGAGCAAATCTAACCCAAATGTAGGATTGTTTTACATCAATACAACCAGCACGGAGTGAACTACTCGATCCCCTTGACAGCTCGTAAAGATCACCTCTCAAACTCCCGGATCACTCCAAAACGTGGCTCGGGGTACCGATTTGACCCCCCTGACTTTCAACGTCCATCACTCTCTCTTCAGAACTCCAAATCGCCTGATCTTTGTCTCTAGAGTGTAGCCCGTCTCGAGCTCTTTCCAACAAGACCACTCACTCCTCAAATGACCCTCGGGAAGACCTCCAAAACCCTAAAGCCGTCTGCAGATCTGGAATGGCGTTGATTGGTCGAAAATAGACCAATAAGAAAACAGATCTGAAAACCTCTTTTGTCCTCTACTTGGTACCCTAGAACAACTATAACCTTACTATCCTCTCATGCCTTCAAGGCATCGGCCCCAACCTTAGGTTAATTACATTCGTCGAACTATAGAGATCGTACTTAACACTTAAGATTCAGTACAAGGTCAAAATGACGACCTGGAACCGATTTACGATGAAAGGTACTACAAAAGGAAATGGAGAAGCCCTCACTTGATTACAGTACTCCTCCCCAAAGTTCCTTGCGATCCACGCACGATGATTGATCTTCCGCCGACAGTGACATCGAACATCCACTCAGACGTTGAAAGGGATGTTGGCTGGATAATTCAAGTCCATTGGCCCTCGTCAAAGTAAGATGTACACTGTCAAGTCCCAGTCCTCTCCATACGTGACGATTGGTAAGATCACCGGAGTAGGCGAGTCCATCATCCTCCCCATGAACTCTTCTCCAAAGTAGGCGACGAACCACTGTCTAAAGTGATCACGGTGGATCAAGTGAAGCTTGATATGAAATGGGTTCGAAAATGGAAGATTCGGAACTCGATTTAGTCCTCCATCCATAGATACAACTCTTGCAGTCCCCACTTATCTCGTAAGACACTTAAGACGTACTCATGACATCCACTCAAGAAGAATGCCTCCCAAACCCCCAACCCACTATCTTATACCTATGTTTGACAACAAGAGCCATTCACGCGAACGTTCACGGATCATTGAGACGGCACATCTTGTTATCGTGCGATCTCACATCCAGATCTCTGTGAACGTGACACCTAATACCCTCTCATGCGAACTACACAAAAGGTTCACCGAACACAAAAGAAAACACAACACTCGTTCTACACTGAATTCACATGCGGGACGTCTCACAACACGACATCCACCCCCTCTAAACCTGCGCATCCTCCGGCATGCGCCACAAACACTTACAAGTTGTGGACGGCATCACACAACGTCTTCGTCGTCTTGAATGATGTCATCGTTATCAGCATCCTCAAGAACCAAATCATCCTCGTCGTCGTTTAAGAGATCAAACTCCGCTCTGACTTCTTCCACGCTTATCTCTTCATCTCGCTTCTTGAAGAGTTTCACACGCTTTCCTGCAATGGGAACTTTGAGCTTTGATCCATCAAGCTCCCGAAGTGAATATGTAGCATTGTCATGTACAACAAGAACCACATATGGTCCAAACCACCGCTTAGAGAATTTTCTAAGAGCACTGTGTTGGTTGTCCAAGCTACAATCATACACCAACACCCAATCGCCTTCCTTAATCTCCTTTGGCCGCAACCGATGACGCTCATCAAACCTGCCCTTATTCTTTAACCGAGCCTTTCTCAACCTATCAACTGCAATCTCTATGTCCTCGGGTCTTCTTTCCAGTTGACGAATCCGAAGAGCAAGAAGATCCTCCTTAGACATACTATCCTCCCAAGGTAGAACGCTCCAAGTAGGAATGTGCTCCTCGATGGGCATGATAGGTTTTTGCCCTTGCATTAGCTCTGCTGGCATGTACCCAGTCACTGAACTATGTGTGCAGCGATCAGCCCATAAAGCAAAAGATAAGAACCTTGGTCACTCCTTCACCCTTCCTCTACAAGCTTTCACAATGGCTTTAACAATAGGAGGATGACCTCGCTCACTCTTAGCATTCCCTTCTGGATTGTAGGCCGTAGTAAGAGCTAGTTTCACCCCGCATCTCTCAAAGAACTGCTTAGCTTCGAGAGTATTCAGCTCTCCACGATCTGCTGTAATCTTCCCAACACACCCGTACCTACAGATCACGTCCTCCAACAAGAATCTGCAAACTCCTTCAGTGGACTTTGTACGCAAAGCCCGTTCTTCTACTTGGTTGGACAGATCCTCTCGTGCAAGAGCCAAATATCGCATTTGCCATATCCCTACTGGCATGATAACCAGATCTACCACCCATTTATAATGAATTGCAAGCGGATACGTAGGATGCAAACCGTCTCGATGTCTGATCTCTGAGTACATCTGACAAGTCTGACACGATTCTACGAACCCCACAACATCTCTATACATGTTACGCCACCAGTACCTCTCCTTGAGCTTTGTGAAGGTTGCGTAAATACCTCGATGTCCAGCCCATAAACTGTCATGGAACTCTCGAATAAGTTGCGTCTGCATCTCTTTCTTACACACAACTCTTTGTGGTGGATCAACATCTCGCTTAGATCGCTTCCACAGATAACCACCTTGTAATAGATAGTTGTATGCCTTCTTCCTGACCTGTTTGAAATGTATATCACTCCACTCATGGTGCTTCACCAACGTGCTAAGATAACGCTCAATATCTATCCATTCACCCTCGTACAACTCCTCTTCGAATGATTTTGGATACACTGCTTTTCCCTTTTGCGCTCTAGAAAAGACGGTAGTGCCAACATCCTCTGTGTCTTCGATCATATCTTCCTCTCCTTCATACCTTGCTCGAGACAACATGTCTGCTACTGGATTATCCTTACCGGCTATGTGCTTGAATTCAGGATTCAATGATTTGATGTACGCTATCCACCTTAGCATAGCAATATCAGGAGTGTTACAATTCGTAATCATTCCCAACAATGGCAAACAATCAGTCTCCACAACCACCGATGCTCCAATCAGGTAATCTTTCTCAGCCTTCATAGCTGTAACCACCCCCCATAGTTCTCGCTTCACCTGTGGGTACTTCCTTTGTCGCTCACTCAACACCTTTGCGCCGAACCGCACAGCAAACCTGTCCCCTTCTTCATCATCTTGCCCCACAGCCCATCCAATTGCTATAGGGCTACTATCAACAGTCAGAACTACTGGTTTACCCCCTTCATAGCTGACTCTACGAAGTACAAGCGGGGAAGACAACAGTTCTTTTAGCCTTCGAACTGCCTCTGAGTGCTTCTCGTCCCACTTAAACTTCTTGCCTTTCCGAAGCAAGCCGTATAAAGGATCAGCAACATGTGCAAAGTGAGGAATCCAAACATGATAGAATACACAAGCCCCTAAGAACCTCCGTACTTCAATCTGCGAACTACATGTATCCTTCATCCGTTGGATGACATCTATCTTACTTGGATCAGGCCTACGACCAAACCATCCACACAAATGTCCCACAATCACAACCTCTCGCACTCCAAACGAAGACTTAGCTCCTGATAGCGTCAAGTGGACTTCCTCAAGACGTGACAATATCTTATCAACATCTGCAATGTGATCAGCAACAAACTTACGGCACCCCCTCTGATCTGTCGCTTCATCCTTCTCCTCCTCTGGACAACCCTTGATTGGAATGTCATCCAAGAACGGCATTGTCTTCTCCGGAATAAAATCTCGTAAGACTTTATTCATCCCATTCATCATGTGCGCCACTGAGTTAGTAGCCCCTTGTGGTAATGTGCACATTCTTATCAGTCCCAACGGAGTCCTCATAGTGGTGACATCCCTACTTCTTTCGGCAAGTTGAAATTGATCGTATCCGGAGTAGAGATCTCCCACAGAATAGATCGCTCTTCCAGCAAATGCTTCAGCAAACTCTCCTACAATCGGTCCTATCCCTGTATTCCTGATAGTCACTTGGTTTACTGGCTGCATATCTTGAATGAAGCGTAACGCTCCACTCTTTTTCGGAACTGTAAACCAACGACTGGAATACGGTGCAAATGAAGGTTCGAGAATCTTCATCTGCATTTTCTCCTTTAGAAGCTCCATAAGCTTAGGTAGATGAGCCCTAGGTACAGGGATTGGCCTCAAGTCCCAAGGTGCATGCGGCACTGTAAAGATAATCATTGGAGCTACTACGCTCGGATCCACGCATCCTATCTCCGAAGCTTCAAAAGAAAAAGCCTTCCCATGCTTACTCAACATCTCTTTGAACTCTCGCTCTTCAATAGGAAAGAGAAAATCTGCGGATCCTACCTTCAACTCCTTGAGCGTAGCTGCAGTAAACTTGTGACCCACTTGGCGAGGATCCCTTAAGCTCTTCTCCTTCGAAGCTTGCTGAACTTGGTGGTTGGAGTCATCGGGTAAAGGTTGAGCTACAGGTTTAACCTTTCTATCTACCGTTTTGTACTTGGTTTCAACCCTGACTTCTGGTTTCTGGAATGACTCTATGATCGAATAGAGCTCTCTAGAATTTATTTCCACCAGTTGATCTTCACTCCTTTTCTCAATCTTGGTAAGTTCCTCCAAAGGATCCTCTAATCCCATCTCCATGTAAACACCCGCTATTCTATCCTCCTCGTCAAGTACACACACTCTTTTTAGATCTTTCTCAACTCTTTCCACAGCCTTCCGCTCCCACTTCTGTAGATCAACAAGCTACGTATATAAAGCAAATCCACCCTCCGAAAATCCCACAACTCCTGTACAAAAGGCACTTCCCTTCGCTGGCGAGAGTACCTCCTTCTGTGTATTGGTATCACCATACCCTCGCTCTATGGTGACCCTATGCGAAAATCCTTAAACTCTTCAGTGACTTTAGGAAGAGAACCACTCCGCAAGTTCTCCCGATTGCGCTCATGGTTAGGAGGTACAGTTAGAAACTGCACTGCTCTCTTACCGTCTTGATTTCTGATCCTAGCATATGCAGATCCATCATCCAACACCTTGGTCTCCATCCTTACAGCCGTAATGTATGGCTGTCCAAGAATTACCGGATACGAAGTGTCTTGAACAAAAAAATTTTTGCTCTATGACTACATCCCCAATCTTCACCCTTACATCCAGACAAGCACCGTAGAGTTCTCCCCGTGTGTTGTTCGCTGCCCGGATCATCCAACCATGCTCTGTGTCAATGGGCCACTTCCCTCGCTTATAGACATCTTTGGATACGATGTTAATCTCAGATCCATGGTCAATGAGAGCAACCACCGGATCTACCAAATCTCCTATCTTCACCAAGGTCTCCGTAGTACCTCTAGCCCAATGTCCCCTAGTATAATAACTGGGAACCCTATCATCTCCCTCATCTTCATCTACAGCAAATCGAACCTTATGACTGGTGCAATATTTAGCTAACTCTTGCTCCTCCTCCTTCGTTATTCTCGTATCTAGAGCGTTAGTCATAGCAGTCTCTCCTGTCAACTGCCTCTTCCTCTTGATGGTGTCAATAATGACATCATGGAACTCCTTCTTTGCTATTCCTAGGATCTCTCGTAAAGTAAACTCAATCTTCGCGTTGAGCACTCTCTCTTCTAACACCCCCTTCAAATCTGTAGCAGCTTCAATATCCGACTGCAGCTTGTAGGTAGCAGGCTTACCTTTCTTACTCCTTTCTAACCTCTCTGTAGTAGATGGTGGAACTTCCTCCATAGTCTCTTCTCGCACGGGCGTTGTATCTAACCGAGGTTTCTCACCTCGTAACTGCCTCTTAGGAGTACTTCTCTCCTCACTAGGACCAGCATCATCCCTCCTACGCTTCTCCTCCATGAGAGCCTCATGTTGACTCTTTGCCAAGTAGGCGTATACAGACATTGTATCTACTGGATCACTCCATCCAATAGCACCTCTGATTGTCGTGGCCACCTTGAGTAACTCACCCCTTGTTGCTTTTCCTTTCTCCATTGTGGTCACAGCATGACTCCATATTTCACTCGCCTTTACTTCCTCTTCAGAAGTACTATCTCTATCTTTCACTACCTCAACCCCATAGGTAGCGGCTTTTACTGATACCTCAGCATGTTGTGAAAGATAATCCTCTAAAACTTGCCTCATCCCTCCTCTTCCAAAGTTAGTTTTGAGGATCTCACCTGTCTCCTTCAAGGCAACCTTCCCCTCCTTCCAGTAGATCACTTCTTGCCGTAGGATGTCAGCAAAGTCTCCGCACTCCTTCCGGTGATGTTCAGTGCTATCGCACCACATACATCTATGCACATACCCTTGCTTTGGAGCGGTTTTGCCCTCAAGTACTCCTCCTTTCTCCTCTAGCCTTGCTAGCTTAATCTGCAAGTCTCTCATCCCTTTTACCAATTCCTCTATTGCATCTTTTTGAGGTGCAACCATAGGGACAGGAACAGCAAGAAATGAAATAGGAGGTACTTGTACCGTAGGTGCTTGTACATTAGGCATTGTTGGTTGCCTACGGGGTAGTACGATTGGCGGTGGTCTCACTTCTTGCCTTACCACCACCTTCCCTCTCCGATACTCCCGCTTCGCAAGTACACCCACTGCTTCAAAAACCTTCCTCCAATCAGCCGTGAGCCCAATATCTTCCATCCTGTCTTCCAGAAGTAGTTCCAACTCCCTCTGTAGCTCATTGTTAGCTGCTTGCAGAAACAGCTCCACTTTGTCGTTCTCCAATGTGAGCTTCTCCATCCGAGACAACTGAAGGAACTGTCTCTCGAACTCCCTAAATAGCTCTGTAGCAACAAGCCCTTTATTGGGTTTGTTTACCCACTCCATGAATGACTTCTTAGTCACTCGATCTGCATCTTCTAGAGAATATTCTTCTTTTAATTGAAAAGTAAACTCTTCCCATGTAGCGCCATGAGAGTGAATGATCTCCTTCACATGCTCTCGTATCTCTGGTACGACAGCAAGCTCAAATGTGTTGACCATCTCTCTCTCCGACACTTTACTCAACTCCATCTCCCTAGAATAGTACTTAAGGTACTTGGAGATGTTCTTTCCATCAAACTGATCCAACAAACCCACAACAGACTGCAAAGCTCTAGTAGCCATTGCCTCTTTTCGTTCAGCGGCTTGTTGTTGTTGCATGATCAACGCGAATGCCTCAAGCAATCGCATATCAGACCTTTTTAGTGGGTTCACCCTCGGGGCCTCTCTAGACGTAGAAGCCTCATCTATGAATTGAGATAGGCTCTCAGCGTCCATGATTGGAAAAAACGTATCTCTCAACCCCAGACGTTTCACGTCGAGTTCACCAACTGTCGTAGGGCGTGAAATATGGTCTGGGAATACACGGGGTATCTGGCTGTAGAGAGATACAACTGGATCTACGACCTAACCGATGAAAACCTATGCTCTCAATATCTAATCTATCAGTCTTTTTTGTAGGTTACTAGCGAGCTAACTTGACCCAAGTGTAGCACATGTGCGTCACACAAATGACTCGGAGCTCGATTCCACTCTAGATAAAGGCAAGGCTCATACACGGTACGTGTCTGCTTTAGATCCCAAGCACTCTTCATACAATCTCTCATCCACATCCGCTTCACTACTTCTTCTCGACAAACTACCTAATTGTAGACTCTGACCTTCTATTGTTCGCTGATACGAGTTTGCTCAGGAAGATGTCCACAGCAAGGACCGCCTACTACACAAGCTTCCCAACGATACAAGACATATCGGCAGCAAAACAGCTAGAAACTCGGGGCGTGATACCGAGGATAACGGTACCTCAGCTTCAGCAAGACGTGGTACCTCCACTGAGTGTGATCGCCGTACCAATCTCACAATACAGCCTTCTTGTCATCCACACGACACCTCCAAGAAGCACCCCTCCCATCTTCAAGTCGTTTTTTGTTCAACTCCAACCAAGAGATTTAAGCAAAATCTCTCTACGTCTTTCTCGCCTCGCTGCAAATTGAACTTTGACAATCTCGTGCCTTCACCTCGATTATCCAATCAGGCTCAGACTTCACAGGACATCTCCTCTGACCCTTCTCTACTACTGTATGAAATTTCAGTCTCAGATCTGACCCCAACTGTCCGCGATGAATCAAGCCACCCGCCTGTGCTAACTTCTGAGCTTTACAGATCTCGATGGCCAAAATCCTAGATCTCCACACATTCTCTTACCCAATTGAACTGAAATTTCACATGTGACTAGCTGATAGGGCACACTCTCATCCTGGAAAGTTTCACTCAGAGATCCAATCCCATGTGCACGGAGCAACTCAAGCTTTGAATCCAAAGAAAGCGGGTTTTCTCATACCTCTCAACTGTAACAGCCAACTTCAATTGATCATTTCAGGAGCAAATCTAACCCAAATGTAGGATTGTTTTACATCAATACAACCAGCACGGAGTGAACTACTCGATCCCCTTGACAGCTCGTAAAGATCACCTCTCAAACTCCCGGATCACTCCAAAACGTGGCTCGGGGTACCGATTTGACCCCCCTGACTTTCAACGTCCATCACTCTCTCTTCAGAACTCCAAATCGCCTGATCTTTGTCTCTAGAGTGTAGCCCGTCTCGAGCTCTTTCCAACAAGACCACTCACTCCTCAAATGACCCTCGGGAAGACCTCCAAAACCCTAAAGCCGTCTGCAGATCTGGAATGGCGTTGATTGGTCGAAAATAGACCAATAAGAAAACAGATCTGAAAACCTCTTTTGTCCTCTACTTGGTACCCTAGAACAACTATAACCTTACTATCCTCTCATGCCTTCAAGGCATCGGCCCCAACCTTAGGTTAATTACATTCGTCGAACTATAGAGATCGTACTTAACACTTAAGATTCAGTACAAGGTCAAAATGACGACCTGGAACCGATTTACGATGAAAGGTACTACAAAAGGAAATGGAGAAGCCCTCACTTGATTACAGTACTCCTCCCCAAAGTTCCTTGCGATCCACGCACGATGATTGATCTTCCGCCGACAATGACATCGAACATCCACCCAGACGTTGAAAGGGATGTTGGCTGGATAATTCAAGTCCATTGGCCCTCGTCAAAGTAAGATGTACACTGTCAAGTCCCAGTCCTCTCCATACGTGACGATTGGTAAGATCATCGGAGTAGGCGAGTCCATCATCCTCCCATGAACTCTTCTCCAAAGTAGGCGACGAACCACTGTCGAAAGTGATCACGGTGGATCAAGTGAAGCTTGATATGAAATGGGTTTGAAAATGAAAGATTCGGAACTCGATTTAGTCCTCCATCCATAGATACAACTCTTGCAGTCCCCACTTATCTCGTAAGACACTTAAGACGTACTCATGACATCCACTCAAGAAGAATGCCTCCCAAACCCCCAACCCACTGTCTTATACCTATGTTTGACAACAAGAGCCATTCACGCGAACGTTCACGGATCATTGAGTCGGCACATCTTGTTATCGTGCGATCTCACATCCAGATCTCTGTGAACGTGACACCTAATACCCTCTCATGCGAACTACACAAAAGGTTCACCGAACACAAAAGAAAACACAACACCCGTTCTACACTGAATTCACATGCGGGACGTCTCAAAACCCGTGTGTTTGTGTGTTTGAACAGATCTTAGAACTTAGAGCAGCGTTACTTGTGCAAATCCTCTGTGGAAACGATATCTTGTATACTAAATGGGCAAAAGGAGAAACCTACGTTATCGTGTCGGATATTTTGTGCGTGAAGGATGTCCAGGAAAACGCGAGGTTCCTGGCTGTGGAGATGTCGTGTGCTGAAACAGAGACAAGACAGAGAAAAACAACCACGAAAACGAACGCTGCGATATATACACTCCAAATGTATGTACACGGCCGGTTCTTTCTCCTAAGAGCACAGAATTGAAAAACAGACCAAGAGCGGTCTGTAACCTGCTTCAAAAGCCCTTAAAAACACCCCTTGAATCACAACCCCGACCCAAAACCACCGAAGCGTAGCTCAAAGCAAGAGAAACTTCTCTTTGCTAACAAACAGAGCCACAACAGTATCACAAGATCCAAACCCAAGTTCAAACCACATCCATGTATAAGCTCTTAGCTAAAGCTAGCTACCACAAGCTGTATACAACCAACCAGAATTCTAACGAACTCAAAAGAGCAAAACCCGTAGCGAAGAAACCGAAAAAGACCTATCTGTGGACTTTCTCTTTTCGCTGAACAGACTTCAGATGTCGATAGGGTCTCCTCCGCTGACTCCGTTAACCCAAGAAACCTTCAGATCCGACTCCCAACAGCCGAGATATCGCCGATTTTCGGTCGCAGGTGACCGAACCTCCAAAAACTCCTCCCTGCGGCTTAAAACCGCTCACACCGCACAAACGGATCGTCCAAACTGATATCTGTCTTCTCTGGTAGGTAGATCTAGCTACCCTGAACCCAACAAGACTCCAAACAAGTCGTTTGGAGTTCCCCTTGCAAAACCACGCAAGAAATTTGGTCGCAGGTTGCAAAAAACTGACGTAAATCAGCTCCCTGCGGCTCAAACTTGTTCACCACACCCAAACCAACAATCCAATTCACGTACAGTCTTCTCCTATGAGTAGATGAAGACTCCCTGATCGCGTAGGCACCAAGAACGAAGAGCTTGGCTCACCGATCACGAAGTACAGCCCAACCTCAGGTCGCAGGTGAACAAAAATCTGATGTAAGCGCTTCCCTGCGAGCCAATTTCACTCAGAACTTCCAAACCGCCCGATGAAAACTGGTATCGTCTTCAATTTCCTGTAGAACTCGGTGTTCTGATCCCGTTGGATCCAAGGACAGCAAGTTTGGACTCCGGAACGGTCCGAACGGTCCAACTCTCCTTCACAAATAACTGAAAACTCCCAAATCTGCTTCCTGCGTCTCAATTTCACTCAGTACGCACTCCCTGATCCGTCTCTTCCCAAACCGTTTGAACCTGTGCGTAGCCTGCTCAGATCTGAACCCAACGACGCCTTGCGCGTTTGCATTGGACTTCCAAATCTCCCGCACCGTCCGCTGACAGATCGCAGGCGCAAGCAAGCCCCTTAAGCAGCCCCCTTGTTACAGTCTGTACGTACGAAGTTCAACCCTCAATAATAAGAAGCATGTCCCTTGCGTCTTTGATATAACGCCTGAAGCCCTAAATATCCAGTCAGCAAATAACTAGGGGCCTAGCTTGATTTTATCTTCTTTCGAATCGCATAACTTCTTCTCTGGATGTCCAAACGAAGTAACCAAGATGCCCATGGAAAGCTAACAACGAGCTCTATCCATCTATGCGATAAAAGTGAAGATCCGAAGTTGCGCCAAAAACTCGTAAGCTAGGGCCTAACTTATTTCCTCCATCTTTCGAGTCCTGTAACTTCTTCACTATGCGTCCAAACGAAGTAGATGAAGTGCCTATTGAAAGCTGACAACGAGCTCTACCCATCTATGTGATGAAAGTGAAGATCCGAAGTTGCGCCAAAAGCCCGTAAGCTGGGGCCTAGCTTGTTTTCTTCATCTTTCGAGTCTGGTAACTTTTCCACTAGGCGTCCAAACGAAGTAGATGAAGTGCCTATGGAAAGCTGACAAGGAGCTCTATCCACTGGTGCGATAAAAACGAAGATCCAAAGTGGTGCCAAAAACCCGTAAGCTGGGGCCTAGCTTGTCTTCTCATGAGTGTCTTTGGAGCGACAAGCATCGAAGTTTGAATTTCATGTAGGAGCCGGTCCACGACACGACATCCACCCCCTCCAAACCTGTGCATCCTCTGGTATGCACCAGAGATACCAACCAAGGAGTGGACCGGCACGCACACTCATTCCCATCTTGTTATCTTCCCTCCCATCTCAATCAACCTCATCCTCAAGTCCGCAACTCGATCGTCATCTTGAAGTTGCTACCCTGCCATGATCCTCCCTAGATCCATGCTTATCGACCTTCACCTCGAACCTCCCATCCAATCACCCCCTCTAGATCTACACATCCTCAATATGCGAAGACATAGAAAGAATAACCCATCATACCATAGAATTGACTTCCATCTGTCTTGTAGAACCTCACCGTTGAGGTTTGTAACCCAAGTGTCGTAGTAGACATCCCCCATCCTGCCAATCATCACCCGTATCCTGACTGTAACCCTCAATCTCAAGCATGTACATGTCGTTGTACGTATCCAACTTTTTCTTTTTCTTTTTCTGAAAAAAAAGACCCACACTGCTGCAACCAAAATCATCAACTGCAACCATCATTGTCTCGCTGTACAATGATATCCTCCTCAACCATCATCCTCCCTGATCTCTTCTTCTGAAAATCCTTACAACCTCCCAAGCATCATTCACTCAACCCAAATCATCTTCAGCAATGGCTTCTCCCCTGTAAGCCATCCTTACCCATCATCCTATACCCGTAGCCTGGAAAGCATCCATCCATTCTCCTTCGTCCTCAGCATGTCTGTCCTTGATGATGCCAATGATGACATCATGGACTCCTGTTGTAGCCGCACCCAAAACCTTCCGTGATAAGAACCCAACCTGTGCATCTCGAATGTGTTCCTCCCAACCTGCCTTCACATCCATCACTGCATCAATATCTAGTTGTTGTATGTCTGCAACCAGATCAACCGTGTCCACTGTCTGCATCCCAACCGTCTCCTCCGGTTGTGAAGGATCGTCCTCCATTGCCTGTTCAAGAAGAATAGTTTCCTGCTGAATCCTATCCTCCTGAGCTAGCCTCCCTGAAGAAGTATCTTCTTGTCTCTTCTTCTCGCTCTGCATCGTGGATGCAGCATCCAACTTGAGCTCGCTTGGATCCACGTGCTCATCCGAATCATCCATATGGAGATCATGCTCAATCTCCTCCACCCTAGCACCATAACTTGTAGCTTTGTCAGCTACAACTGCATGTACCGCAAGGTAATCATCCACAATCTTCTTCATCCCTCCTTTACCAACGTTGGCTTGAAGGAGAGTACCCGTACTTGTGAATGCAACCTTTTCATCCTCCCAAGAAATAACCTCACTTTGCAAAGACTCTTCAAAGTCGATGCAATCATCTCGCTGATGGTCAGTACCATCACACCACAGGCACTGATGTACCCAAGCTGGTTTGGGTACAAGCACCATCTCAGTCGATGATCCCTTATCCTCCAACCTAGTAACCTTAGCTTGCAGATCTTGCATCTTTTGCTGTAGGTCCTCAATGGTTGGATCCTTTTCCTCTACAACCACAACTGGAAGTTGAACCTCAGATACTACCTGCACTGGTGTGGTAGTCAACGTTGCAGGTGTCAACCTTGTAACCCTTTTCCTTGTCTGTCTCCGGACAAGAAGCTCAACCGCTTCATGCACAACGTCCCAATTCCTTGTCAATCCTTCTTCTTCCTCCCCATCCTCCAGAAGTAGCTCCAACTGTTCCTGCCATGGTTCATCCGCAGCTTGAAGAAACAGCTCTGTCTTGTAGCTCTCCAAGGTTAACTGGTCCACCCGAGGTAGTTGAGAGAATTGTCTCTCAAACTCCCTTAACAACTCTGTAGGCTGCAAACCTTTGCTGGATCGGTTGACCCATTCCAGAAATGATTTCTTGGTTACTCGATCTGAGTTCCCCAAGAAATACTCCTCCCTCAGCGCATGTGAAAATGTATCCCAGTTCTTCCCAAAACGCTTTGTTAGACCCTTCACATGCTCCCTTATCTCAGGCACCGCAGCGAGTTCGAATGTCTCGATCATCTCCTTCTCCGATACCTGATCCAAATCCATCTCCATCTTGTAACATCTCAAGTACTCAGAGATGTCTTTCCCACCAAAAAGATCAAACTTGTCGATCATCCTTCCAAGCGCCTTCTTCCCCAAAGCCTCCTTTTGTTGGTTCTCTTGCTCTTGTCGCATAAACAAAGTGAAGGCTTGAAACAAACGTGCAGTTGCTGCATCCAACTGCATCCCTGGTATCCCCTCTGATCCATCCATCCCGTCCACAATCATGGCTCGTCCCATCCTCCCATCCTCCCATGATCCCAATCGTCTACAAATCCATCATCCCAGTTCCACAGCATCCTCCCGAACAACAGTATCCATCTTCATCCTCGTTCATGATTGCTGATCTCTTCTGTCCAGTTCAAACACATAAATATCTCCACCCCGGACCTTCACGTCGAGTTCACCACCGTATCGTGTCAGATATTTTGTGCGTGAAGGATGTCCAGGAAAACGCGAGGTTCTTGGCTGTGGAGATGTCGTGTGCTGAAACAGAGACAAGACAGAGAAAAACAACCACGAAAACGAACGCTGCGATATATACACTCCAAATGTATGTACACGGCCGGTTCTTTCTCCTAAGAGCACAGAATTGAAAAACAGACCAAGAGCGGTCTGTAACCTGCTTCAAAAGCCCTTAAAAACACCCCTTGAATCACAACCCCGACCCAAAACCACCGAAGCGTAGCTCAAAGCAAGAGAAACTTCTCTTTGCTAACAAACAGAGCCACAACAGTATCACAAGATCCAAACCCAAGTTCAAACCACATCCATGTATAAGCTCTTAGCTAAAGCTAGCTACCACAAGCTGTATACAACCAACCAGAATTCTAACGAACTCAAAAGAGCAAAACCCGTAGCGAAGAAACCGAAAAAGACTTATCTGTGGACTTTCTCTTTTCGCTGAACAGACTTCAGATGTCGATAGGGTCTCCTCCGCTGACTCCGTTAACCCAAGAAACCTTCAGATCCGACTCCCAACAGCCGAGATATCGCCGATTTTCGGTCGCAGGTGACCGAACCTCCAAAAACTCCTCCCTGCGGCTTAAAACCGCTCACACCGCACAAACGGATCGTCCAAACTGATATCTGTCTTCTCTGGTAGGTAGATCTAGCTACCCTGAACCCAACAAGACTCCAAACAAGTCGTTTGGAGTTCCCCTTGCAAAACCACGCAAGAAATTTGGTCGCAGGTTGCAAAAAACTGACGTAAATCAGCTCCCTGCGGCTCAAACTTGTTCACCACACCCAAACCAACAATCCAATTCACGTACAGTCTTCTCCTATGAGTAGATGAAGACTCCCTGATCGCGTAGGCACCAAGAACGAAGAGCTTGGCTCACCGATCACGAAGTACAGCCCAACCTCAGGTCGCAGGTGAACAAAAATCTGATGTAAGCGCTTCCCTGCGAGCCAATTTCACTCAGAACTTCCAAACCGCCCGATGAAAACTGGTATCGTCTTCAATTTCCTGTAGAACTCGGTGTTCTGATCCCGTTGGATCCAAGGACAGCAAGTTTGGACTCCGGAACGGTCCGAACGGTCCAACTCTCCTTCAAAGGTAACTGAAAACTCCCAAATCTGCTTCCTGCGTCTCAATTTCACTCAGTACGCACTCCCCGATCCGTCTCTTCCCAAACCGTTTGAACCTGTGCGTAGCCTGCTCAGATCTGAACCCAACGACGCCTTGCGCGTTTGCATTGGACTTCCAAATCTCCCGCACCGTCCGCTGACAGGTCGCAGGCGCAAGCAAGCCCCTTAAGCAGCCCCCTTGTTACAGTCTGTACGTACGAAGTTCAACCCTCAATAATAAGAAGCAGGTCCCTTGCGTCTTTGATATAACGCCTGAAGCCCTAAATACCCAGTCAGCAAATAACTAGGGGCCTAGCTTGATTTTATCTTCTTTCGAATCGCATAACTTCTTCTCTGGATGTCCAAACGAAGTAACCAAGATGCCCATGGAAAGCTGACAACGAGCTCTATCCATCTATGCGATAAAAGTGAAGATCCGAAGTTGCGCCAAAAACTCGTAAGCTGGGGCCTAGCTTATTTCCTCCATCTTTCGAGTCCTGTAACTTCTTCACTATGCGTCCAAACGAAGTAGATGAAGTGCCTATGGAAAGCTGACAACGAGCTCTACCCATCTATGTGATGAAAGTGAAGATCCGAAGTTGCGCCAAAAGCCCGTAAGCTGGGGCCTAGCTTGTTTTCTTCATCTTTCGAGTCTGGTAACTTTTCCACTAGGCGTCCAAACGAAGTAGATGAAGTGCCTATGGAAAGCTGACAAGGAGCTCTATCCACTGGTGCGATAAAAACGAAGATCCAAAGTGGTGCCAAAAACCCGTAAGCTGGGGCCTAGCTTGTCTTCTCATGAGTGTCTTTGGAGCGACAAGCATCGGAGTTTGAATTTCATGTAGGAGCCGATCCACGACACGACAATGTCACTACAATTCTCTCCACCATGGTGTAAGGTTTGCATCTCTTGATCAACGCGTTACGTTCTCGGGTATGCATACTTTCTAGAAAAGAGCTATCTGCAAGGAAACTCCAGATTTTCTTGTACTCGTCTGGTATCTCCTCAATGCTTGTGATGGTCATCAGATTCTCATCTGGAAATGAATCATCAAACGGTTCTTCTCCCTCATCATCATAAGGGCCTCGACAAAAGATCAGCATTCGCATGCTTTTTCCCTAGTCTATCTTTGATCACGTAATCGTATTCTGTTAGAAGGATCTTCCAACGAGCAATACGACCTTCGGCATTAGGCTTATTAAAGATATACTTTAAAGCCTTGTGATCTGTGACTATGGAAAATTTCCCTCTTAGCAAGTAGTGTCGAAATTTCTTCAATCCAAAGATCACCGCTAATCCTTCTCGTTCAGTCACGGAGTAATTCTTCTCCGCTGAAACCATCTGTCTACTAGCATAAGCTATAGGGTGATCATGCCCATCTCCATCTAACTGACTTAATGTACATCCGATTGCTACATTGGAGACATCCGTATACAAAATGAGAGTTGAAACGGAATGCAACAAGAGTTGTAAAGAAAGGAGAAGAGAGAATTTATTAGAGGAGAAAAATTTCAGAGTTTAAGAATTCAGCTCTCTAGAAAATTTGTACAATCGCTGTCAGATTTTCTATATTTTTTATTTTCCTGAGAAACTTTCCAGTATTCTAGATTGGCTGATAAACTATCTAGGTTAATAGAAATCATGAGAAAAGGTGATCTGGAAAGAGAGCTATGAATTTTAAAAGTTGAGGGGGTCTATTCACGGAAGTTTGAAAAATTCTGTTCTCTGGAAAGTTTTACAGTCATTGTCAGATTTTCTGTGAATTTTATTTTGCTATGAAACTATCCAGTGTTTTAGATTGGCTGCTAAGCTATCTAGGACAACAGAAATCATAGAAAAAGATGATCTAGAGAGGGAGCAATAAATTTTCAAAGTTAAGGGGGTTTATTCACGAGAGTTGAGGAATTCTGCTCTTTGGAAAAAGTTTACAGTCATTGTCAGATTTTCTGTGAAATTTATTTTCCTATGAAAGTTTACAGTATCTCAACTTGGTTGATAAGCTATCATGGACAACAAAAATCATGAGAAGATGATGCATGGAGAGGGAGAAAGAATTTTCCAAAGTGGAGGGGGTTGACAACCATGAAGGAAGTGAAAATATATAAATTTCAGTTCTCTGAATATTTGTACAGTCAGCACCATCTCTTCTGATTAGGGAAGTTTCTATTGAAACTTCAGGAGTTAGTAGCTTAGGAGTTGAGCTACTAGAGACCACAAAAATCTTGGAGAGATCTCTTACCGACTAAGAGATATATGTTTCGGCATACAAGGAGGTCTTGAAGATACTTCATGGAGAATCCAGTTCGAGTGTCGAGGTTGAAGAAGAGACGTTTAGGAGTTCAAACGGAGACGGAGAAGCGAAAGTTAAGTATAGAGGAGTTGCGAACACGCATCTATTGTAGTTGGGGTGTCTTTTTTGCTCTATATCAAGAAGCTTCTACGAGCATCGGCGTAGATGTGAAGGAGATTGAGTTCAAAGTATCATTCACTGTGGAGGCCACGAATGCTCCTAGCGAAGTAGAGTGTGATCTTTACAAGAGTGACTTTAAGATGTCTACTGGGATTAGTACAGACGATGGTCATGATGATATTATCTTAGACTCTTAAGTTGGATTGGATTTTATTTCGTGTATAGCATGTATAACACACGATTTTTAGTATAAAGCTCGAAAGAGTAAGAAAGTGAGGTCGAATTATTTTCCTCAAAGGTATTTTGTCCATCTAATGGTTGAGAAGGCGCAACATGAGTGGAAGTGCAAAAGATCAAAAGATTGGAAAGTTAGACTTAGAAATCTTCCTCAAGATTTAGATGTCATAGTAAGTGTCCGTGAAAGCTCGAGAGAGATTATCATTGAGTTTGAGAACAATAGTACAAAATCTCAAGTAGAGTCTCCGAGGAGAAGAGTAGAAATCGATTTGTGGTGTTACTTCTATAGAGGGTTGGGACATAAAGTAGTGAATTGTCCAACTAGAATCAGAACAGAGAGAGCCAAAGGGAAGCGAGATTTTACTGATTTAAGTCTTCGAGTGGATCCGTCGTCACCACCGCCGATTCATCTTCTAAGAAATGATCCTTGTCCAAGTTGTGGAGTGTGTGATCTATCAAGAGGACACAAGTGCGTCGATGTGGTTGCCCTACTTACGTCAGTAGTCGAGAAGTTGGACGAGACTCAAAGAGTTGAGACGGAGAAGTTATCGACTTCAAAGGAGGACTCGGCTGAGTTGTGATGGAGATCGTCATCGTGTGGTGGAGAAGACGATGATGCGGCTCAGGCTCATGATTACCTTGGGAGAAGAAATGACACAAGAGGTGTTGTTACAACCATTTTCTTTTATTTTACCTATGGTAGATTATTCTCGAATGAAATTGATGATGTTCGTATGTGATGCTATTGCACGAAGATTAGAAAAGTAGAGAGAGTAGTTACAAGATGGGAAGCTACTAGTGTTTGATGGGAAGGACAATGAAGATGTAGAACCGTTTGTTCGAGACTTCAAAAGAGGTTGCATCGAAAATAACGTGAGAAGGAAGGAAGAATGGGTGTTGTTACTGCCAGATTTTTAGAAGATTTTGCTCTTATGTGGTATTAAGACCGAGTGAAGAACAAGACACCTGATGCAGTTGAGGATACATGAGAGACGTTGAGTAACGCACTCATCGAAGAGTTTCTTCCAAAAGAGAGTTATGAGAAGCTCATGGTGGAGCTTACCCATTTGAAGCAACGGGACGACGAGAAAGTTCGACAGTATGCCGAAAGAGTGGATAAGTTGGAGCAACGGTTTCAAACGGTTCTACGGAAGAGTGGAGACAACATGGAGCTAATGATGACGGGGATTGGAGCAGTGCTGACCAAGAACTTGGTGGGAGAATTGAGACCTTCAATTCGAACTCAAGTGAGGTACGAGAAGCCAGCAACCAAAGCCGTGGCCATCAAGATCACGACAAATATGAAAGAGAGTTTGGATGAAGGGGATATCATCCAACCTCATCGTGCCGCTCTGGTGTCGACTCCGACTCTTGGTGTAGCCACAACGATAGCATCTGCACCATCACAATTGGTGATTGCTTCAACGTCAGCTCCTATTCCAACGGTGATGCCAAGATCATTTGTCCCTACAGCGATGTCTATTGCCACCTCTGATTTCCATGGTGAGTTGAAGAACATCACCGATACTCTTGCGGATCTCAAGATTAATGTGGTACAGTTACGAGAATGGAAGAACAAAGATGGAGGAGGAGGTCAAAGAGGTTAAGACAACAATCTCAATCGAGGAAATCAAGATAACTTTGGAGACAACAAGGTAACTTTGGGAGAATCACTTGTTGGACATGTGGAGGTTCTCATTTCCAACAAAATTGTCTTAACAACGGTGCAAGGGGTGCTGAAGTTGTCAGAATGAATGTTGGTGGAGGAAATCCATCACAAGCACGAGATAAGAGAGTGGCTACTATCGATGTAGTGCGAAATCCCATCTATGAGAAGGGAGAGAGCTCGAACTCTTCTCATGCACCGGTGGAGCTTTTAGCTCAAGAAAGAAAATGAATTCGATTTTTTGATGAACCGGTTTTCATGGAGGAGTCATCAAGTAGAAGTACTCGCTCGAGTACTATTTCGAGTACACCAAGAGAGCCAAGAAGGAAGTCGGGGATGGCAGATTTCACCATTTCATCTTCTCAAGCGAGATATGATGTGGTTGAAGTTGTGGGTGCTCAGAAAGTCAACATCACGGTTGGACAACTGATTGCACTCAACCCTAGTTTATGAAGGGAACTCAAAGGAGGATTGAGTTCTAAGAGAAGCAAGAAGAAGAAATCCAAAAGCAAGACATCAAAGTCTGTGGGAGTTGGTGTGGTGGATGTGCTGTAACGACCTATGTTACACATAGGAAGTTTGTCTATTAGTAAGGTGTTTAGTTATAACTAAGTGTTGAGAATGTTTATTGGCTGCCAAAGTACTTTAAGGATGTATCAAGTTAGTCATGACTATCTAAAAGTTAGTTATGGTTAAACTTAGCTGTACTTTTGGCAGAATTCAGATATTTGCTAAAGAGTGAGCACTACTATCTTGTCATCTTGTCTAAAAGGTAGAAAGGAGGTGGAAAGTATCCCTTATCTCCTTTTTGACTTGATATTAGTGGTTGGATTAAAGTTGTGGACTTTGTGGGCATTAAAAACAAGAAGAGATTCCACATGTTTCCTTTTTAGTGGGTCCTAGTGTAGAGGGGGGGTGGAAATTCGAGATTCCTTGAGAATATTCCAGAATCCTTCTAGAAGTTGTTGACTTTGAAGGAATAAGCCCATGTGAAAAAGTAAAAAGCCCATGTGATCAATGCTTTTACCTTAAGTAATATCTTAGTAAAACCCGGTAAAAGTAGTTACGGCTGAGTTACCGGGGGTACCAAAGTAAAAACCTAGAATGTATAAATAGAGGAGTAGAGAAGAGCTCCTCATCCTTGTTTTCACATTGTCATAATGACAACTTGAGTAATATAGAGAGTGTGGGATATTTTTAGCATGTGAGAACTTGAGAGACGTTGTTAGAATGGAGGATTTTTAGTTGATGTGTTTAAGGAGATTTTTAGTTGATAAGTTTGTGAGTGTATGAATGAGTGAACTCAGCATTTTCCCTTCAAGTTCATGGTGTGCTTCCATCAAAGCCATCAGAGGTGACCCCTGAGTGAGAGACAGGTCCGACATGTTGCAGATTCGTGGATGACGATCGTGGAGGTTGAGAGATCGGGGGGTAATGATCGATAGGACCGCGGAGGATTTACATTTTTGGTTCCGTTGCCGGGACCTCACTTGAAGGGATCGTTGAACGATGTTTAGAGTTCAGTTCTATATTCGACAAAAGGAGATTATGAGAGAGCACATGGAGAGAACGTTGGGAGGAGAGAGAGCTAACGCGATGTTAGCAACGTTAGAACCTTTCATGTATCCCGTAGTGATATATGACGCGTTCGAAGTCATTCTTTACATCTTGTTCACTTAGAAAGGGTTTGAGGAGAGTTGAAAGAGTGTGCAACAAGAGTTGTAGAGGAAGGAGGAGAGAAAAGTTATTAGAGGAGATAAATTTGTGAGTTTAGAAATTCTGCTCTCTGGAAACTTTATACAGTCGCTGTCAACTTTTCTGTGAATTTTATTTTCCTGTGATACTTTCCAGTGTTTTAGATTGGCTGATAACCTATCTAAGACAAAAGAAATCATAGGAAAAGGTGGTCTAGAGAGGGAGCAATGAATTTTCAAAGTTGAGGGGGTCTATTCGTGAGAGTTGAGGAATTCTGTTATCTTGAAAAAATTTACAGTCATTGTCAGATTTTCTGTGAATTTTATTTTCCTGAGAAACTTTCCAGTGTTTTAGATTGGCTGATAACCTATCTAAGACAAAAGAAATCATAGGAAAAGGTGGTCTATAGAGGGAACAATGAATTTTCAAAGTTGAGGGGGTCTATTCGTGAGAGTTGAGGAATTCTGTTATCTGGAAAAAATTTACAGTCATTGTCATATTTTCTGTGAATTTTATTTTCCTGAGAAACTTTTCAGTGTTTTAGAGTGGCTGATAAGCTATCCAGGACAAAAGAAATCATGAGAAGATGAGGTCTGAAGAGGGAGAAAGAATTTTTCAAAGTGGAGGGGGTTGACAACCACGAGGGAAGTGAAAATATACAAATTTCAGTTCTCTGAAAATTTGTACAGTCATCACCATCTCTTCTGATTAGGGAAATTTCTGTTGAAACTTCATGATTTAGTAGCTTGGAGGTTGAGGTACTGGAGATAACAAAAATCTTGGAGAGATCTCTTACCAACTAAGAGATACACGTTTCGGCATACAAAGAGGTCTTGAAGATACTTCATGGGGAATCCTGTTCGAATGACGAGGTGGAAGAAGAGACGTTTAGGAGTTCGAACAGAGACGGAGAAGCCCAAGTTGAGTATAGATGAGTTACGAACCCGCATCTATAGCACTTGGGGTGCCCTCTTTACTCTATACGAAGAAGCTTCCGCGACCATTGGCACAGATTTGAAGAAAGCCGAGTTTAAAGCATCATTCACTGTGGAGGCCACGAATGCTCCTGGTGAAGTAGAGTTGGATTTTTACAAGAGTGAGTTCAAGATGTCTGTTGTGATTAGTACAAACGATGGTGAGGAGGATCATATCTTCGATAGTTAATTTTAGATTAGATTTTATTTCGTGTATAGCATGTATAATACACGATTTCCAATATAAAGCTCGGAAGAGTTAAGAAAGTGATGTAGAATTATTTTCCTCTATGATATTTTGTCCACTTAATGGTTGAGAAGGTGCAACATGAGTGGAAATTTAAAAGATTGGAAAGTTAGACTTAGAAACCTTCCTCAAGGTTTAGATGTCATAGTAAGTGTCGGAGAAAGTTCGAGAGAGATTATCGTCGAGTTTGAAAACCCTAGTACTAAACCTCAAGTAGAATCTCCGAGGAGAAGAGTAGAAACCGACTTGTGGTGTTATTTCTGTAGAGAGTTGGGACACAAAGTAGTGAATTGTCCAACTAGAATCAGAACCGAGAGAGCTAAAGGGAAGCGGGAGTTTACTGATTTAAGTCTTCGAGTGGGTCCATCGTCACCAACGCCAATTCATCTTCTAGGCGAAGATCCTTGTCCAAGTTGTGGAGTGGGTGATCTATCCAGAGGACACAAGTGCGTAGATGTGGCCGCCCTACTTACGTCAGTAGTCGAGAAGTTGGACGAGACTCAAAGAGCGGAGACGGAGAAGTTGTCGACTTCAAAAGAGGACTCAGCTGAGTTGTGATGGAGATCGTCATTCGGATGGTGGAGAAGGCGTTGATGCGACTCAGGCTCATGATTACCTTGGGAGAAGAGATGGCACAAGAGGTGTTGTTACAACCATTTCTTTTCATTTTACCTATGGTAGATTATTCGCGAATGGAATTGGTGATGTTCGTACTCTTTTAGCGAGTAGTTATTGCACAAAAATTAGAAGGGTAGAAAGAATAGTTACAAGATGGGGAAGTTACCAGTGTTTCATGGGAAGGACAATGAAGTTGTAGAACCATTTGTATGAGACTTCAAAAGGGGTTGCATCGGAAACAACGTGAGAAGGAAGGAAGAATGGGTGTTGTTACTGCCAGAGTTTTTAGAAGATTTTGCTCTTACGTGGTATGACGACCGAGTGAAGAGCAAGACATCTGGTGCAGTTGAGGACACATGGGAGACGTTGAGTAATGCACTCATCGAAGAATTTCTTCCAGAAGAGAGTTATGAGAAGCTCATGGTGGAGCTTACTCATTTGAAGCAACGAGACGACGAGAAAGTTCGGCAATATGCCGAAAGGGTGGATAAGTTGGAGCAACGGTTTCGGACGGTCCTACGGAAGAGTGGAGACAATGTGGAGTTAACGATGGCGGGGATTGGAGCAGTGTTGACCAAGAACTTGGTGGGAGGGTTGAGGCCTTCAATTCGAACCCAAGTGAGGTACGAGAAGCCAGCAACCAAAGCGGAGGCCATCAAGATTGCGACAAATATGGAAGAGAGTTTGGATGAAGGAGATATCATCCAACCTCATCATGCTGCTCTGGTGTCAACTCCGACTCCTGGTGTAGCCACAATGATCGCACCTGCACCATCACAATTGGTGATTGCTTCAACGTCAGCTCCTACTCCAACGGTGGTGCCAAGACCGTTTGTCCCAACAACGATGTCTACTGCCACCTCTGATTTTCATGCCGAGCTGAAGAGCATCACCGATACTCTTGCGGATCTCAAGATAAACGTGGTGCAGTTACGAGAATGGAGGAACAAAGGTGGAGGAGGAGGTCAAAGAGGTTACGACAACAATCCCAACCGAGGAAATCAAGGTAACTTTGGAGGCAACCAAGGTAACTTTGGAGGAATCACTTGTTGGACGTGTGGAGGTTCTCATTTCCAGCGAAATTGTCCTAACAACGGAGCAAGAGGTGCCGAAGCTGTCAGAATCAATGTGGGTGGAGGAAATCCATCACAAGGACGAGACAAGGGGGTGGCTACTATCGATGTCGTGCGAGATCCCATCTACGAGAAAGGAGAGAGTTCAAACTCTACTCATGCACCGGTGGAGCTTTTAGCTCAAGAAAGGAAAAGAACTCGATTTTCTGATGAACCGGTTTTCATGGAGGAATCAGCTAGTAGAAGCACTCGTTCGAGTAATGTTTCGAGTACACCAAGGGAGCCAAGAAGGAAGCTAGGGATGGCAGATTTCATCATTTCATCTTCCCAAGCGGGATATGATGTGGTTGAAGATGTGGGTGCTCAGAAAGCCAACATCACTGTTGGACAACTGATCGCACTTAATCCCAGCTTACGAAGGGAACTCAGAGGAGGACTGAGTTCTAAGAGAAGCAAGAAGAAGAAACCCAAGAGCAAGACATCAAAGTCTGTGGGAGTTGGTGTGGTGATGTGCATGCTTCAGAGGTATGCACTAGGGCTTCAAAGATTGAAGTCCGGTTGAATGATCACTACGTCTCTGACGTATTGGTGGATGGAGGATCGGCTGTCAACGTCATATCGGAGAGGTTGATGAAGAAGTTGGGGATGGAACCAACTCGCCCGGCTAGCATTGTCGTGGGGATGGCTAACAAGCAACAGGTAAGACCTCTTGGTGTGTTAGAGAAGGTGGTCGTGTCTGTGATGA
The DNA here is from genome assembly GCA_036924285.1 of Asterella californica. Lineage (NCBI taxonomy): Eukaryota > Viridiplantae > Streptophyta > Marchantiopsida > Marchantiales > Aytoniaceae > Asterella > Asterella californica. Next base: position 46,280,585 of record JAYKYS010000001.1, read on the forward strand.
GAGTTCAAACGTTGATGTCCTTTCAAGTGTTGAAGGACTCTAGTTATGATTTGCTCCTAGGTAGGCCTTGGTTGAGAGCTGTGCGCACCACGGATAGGTGGCACAAGGGATACTTACGGATTGGGCCTAGAGATCATAGAGTGATAGTTCCTCTCTCGGGTGTTGGAGTTGTGACTTCTGACTCTGATAGACCCACTAGTGACTATTGGGAATCTGATACGGAGGATGATCAGAGTGTCTCAGAAGTAGATACTGGGGATTCTTACGACCAAGAATCCTCGTCTGAGGATGAAGGATTTGGTCGAGATGAATCATTACATCAGCTTAGTGCTATTGACTTGTTGCCTCGACCAGCAGTGGAGAAAGATCCTGACAAAGAAGAGTTGAGTGAGGCAGAGATTGTGAGAAGACTCTCTACCCTGAAGTTTGGTATCAATGTCACTCAAGAAGAGAAAAGTAGATTCCTAGATATATTTCAAAAATATATCCATGTGTTTGCTTTCAGCTACAAGGATTTGAAGGAGGTGACTCTCGAGACTCATCGAATCGAATTGGAGGAGCACGCAAGACCAGTTCGACAGAAGCAGAGAAAGATCAATCTCACAACGGCAATGATGGTCAAGGAGGAGATAGACAAGTTGAAGGAGGCGAGTTTCATCTATGAGGTGGAGAACTCAGAATGGGTTTCACCCATTGTGATTGTCAAGAAGAAGAATGGTAAGCTGCGAGTGTGCATAGACTATAAGAAGCTGAATGCAGTTACCAAGAAGGATTATTATCCTCTACCATTTATAGATGAGATTTTGGAGGAAGTTGCTGGTCATGAGTGGTACAGCTTTGGTGATGGTTATAGTGGGTATAACCAGATCAAGATAGCACAGGAGTACCAACAGTTGACTACTTTCACTACTCCTTGGGGAACATTTGCATTTCGGGTGATGCCATTCGGATTGTGTAATGCTCCGGCCACGTTTCAAAGGTTCATGAACAAGGTGTTTGAACCATTCATAGGGAAGTTTGTTCGGGATTTCATTGACGATTTCTGTGTGTACGGACGAAAGGAGAACCACTTTGATCATGTGATCAAAGTTTTGCAGCGGTTGGAGCAAGCCAACGCTTCTCTAAATCCAGAGAAGTGCATCTTTGGCTGCGAAGAAGGTCTGCTGTTAGGGCACATCATTTCCAAGAATGGAATTGCGGTAGATCCTGAGAAGGTGAAGAAGATTGTGGATCTTCCATTTCCGATCAACTTAACAAAGTTGAGGCAGTTTCTTGGCATGGTTGGATATTATCGTAGGTTTGTCTTTTCCTTCTCAAACAAAGCAATAGCTTTGACTATGTACATGAAGAAGGGAGTTGCTTTCGACTTAATAGTGCATGATCAGAAGGCAAAGGAAGCATTTGAGGAGCTGAAAAACGCATTAGTGACAACTCCTATACTTGCTAAACCTGAGTGGAGTAAAGCATTTATTCTGTATACGGTGTCGTGATGTGAATTATTCCACATAGTGAATAATTCATCTCTCAGTTAGAAGTTAGTCTCTCTGAGAAGTTAAAATCTCAGAGAAGTCGATTCTGGAGGAAGTGAGCATTCGAAAATCTGAAAACACCATGGCGTAGGTCTCGTCGTGTTGATCACCGTGGTATGTTCAAAAGTTGCAAACAGAGTTGCATGCGAAAAGTTACTTGAGGTTTTTCTACAAGATTTCTGATACCGGGAAATTTACCATAAATCAGAGTGAGTTCGAAAAATACTTTTTAGATTTTTCTCATGTAGATTGTAGTATGTAGTATTTGTTTCAAATTCGAAATGTACAAAAAGAGCATGTCTAGAGAAAGTTATGGCACTTCGTGTTAGCAAAGGAAAGACGAAATACCGCAACTTTCTAGCATATTAGCTTAGAAACTGGTCTTCAAAACCAGTTGTGAGATCAGCTTCCGTGGTGTAGCTGAGAAACTTGTAGGGAGGAGGTCTCCGGATCAAATCCCTTCATACTCACAACCGGCTTGGAGTAGGCTGGCCCCTTCGGGGGAATATGAGGGGCACCAAGTTGCCTAGGGGCGGGACACTAGATGTCCCTTAAACGTACCGTGAATGCGGGACGCCTCCGTCTACCCCTGCACTAGGTGACTGCACCTAGTGTGGATGCTAGAGGGAGATTACCACCGGGTTTCGAAATGGACCTCTCACCTTCGGGTTGGCGGGGTAATTAGTACGAATTCGGTTGCGGCCCTCTAAGTCCTGGGGTAGCGAGATGGCATCAAAGATACTCCAAGTCGGTACCAATTCTTTTTATAGAAAAATGTAGAGTTCGAAATATTATTCACTTGGGTCGAAAAATCAAGTGAAACTGATACCTGAGGCAATACTTACGGCACTTCGAAGTTTAAGGGGGCCGGGTAACGACAATGATGATAACTCGGGCTCCACGTGTCAGAACGAGGTGATTCCGGTGGCCAGAGGTAGCCGTGGTGGAGTTACTTCAAGTGGAGGTGTCAGATGCTGACTGTACAGCCGAGACGGTGGCCGTCCGTACAGATGAACCTGCGAGGCTTAGTGAAATAGTCTTCTTACGTGTAGATATATTATCAGTGAGTTATTTTTTTGCTGCCATCTGTTTAGGGCATCTTTTTCCCTTGCCAGGTGACATTGAAGGTTGCGTAGGATGGAGGAAAACCCAGAGGGGTGTACTCCGAGAAGAGAGAATTCTCAGTCCATTGTCGCGCATTATGACATTATCGCAGATTGTCGATCATCGAGCAGTGTAGAGTTTACCGTGCGAGAGCTATCGAGTAGAGAGAAACAGTAGAGCTGAGGAGAAGTTATACACAGAGGTTACATCTGAAGATATTTTTCTGTCTGATCATAGTTTTGATATCGAAGGACTGAGAGTAGAGAACAGAATCGAGTAGATAGGAGACCTACAACTTGTACGCACGTCTTTCTGAAAGAAAAACGGGAAGCTTCTAGGTGAACGCGCTGGTGCTTCACAGGAGCAGTTTTCTGATATTCTGAGTTATTGAGCGTGAGCTTTTCAATCTGCATGATCTGGAGTTGAAGATCTACTTGCACGCCGTGTGTTTTATCTTGGCCAGATCGAGAACGTGGTGGTGTGATTTCTTGCGATCCGTATTCCGTGTGTGGTTTTCGCCCTCCTCTTCACGATCGTATCACAGCTAGAAGGTTCGCCCTTCCCAAGAAACTCTCGCCTCGACATACAATCTGGTGATTGATTGAGAAGGTTGAGTTCACTACAAGGAGAAGAGATGGATCGCAAGAGTGCTGCTGCTGCTACTTCTACGCCTGCTGCATCTACGTCTACTGCAGCTCCTTCTGTAGCACCAGCGGCTACAGCGACGTCTGCACTTGGTCTGGATATGGCTGAGATTCTGAAGACACTTGTGGCCCTGGTCCAACAACATCCGATCATTGGAGGGGGTGAGTTGAAGTCTACCAAAGCTTTGCAAGCGATAGTGAATAGATGTGACAGATTTGGTGGTAGAGATATTTCTAGATATCTGCATGAATACAGAGGAGAGATGGAACTAGTTAGAGTTACTGATGCTGAGATGATAGGGAGTTTCGAGTTAGCTGTAATCCCTGAGTTGCGGGACCAGGTTAGGGATGTACAGAGAAGAAATCTAGGTGTCTGGATGAGTTTCGAACGATCTCTTCGAGAGGAGTTTCTCGAAGAAGATTCAGAGAGAGTTACTAGGAGAACATTTCTAGACTGGGTTGAGCAGCAACCTGGTCGTATGATGAGTCTGAATGAGATGTTAAGAGAGTTTGATCGGAGATACCGACAACTCTCAACTCTAGAGCGCATAACTCTAGACGCTAGGAGAACTGAACTTTTTCTGCAAGCTACCGATGATGCTACGGCAGATCGGTTATGCTTTATGTTGGCTGACCGATCGGCTGAAGGAGGAGTTACAACTGATTGGGGGAGAGTTGAGGATGCTGTCGCTGTATTGACGAGACAAAGGCGTGGAAGAGTGGCTGTGGGAGGACGTCCGCTTGCAGAAGTGGTCTTTCAACCTCGTGCTGCTCCTCAAGTACAGCAACCTCCGGCTCCGGCTCCTAGACCTGTTGTACCGGCTGCAGTACCTTTGATACCAGTGGTGCCAGTTCCTGCACAAAGGGCACCGGTTCAGAGACCTGCAGAGAACCATGGACAGCAGAACCAGATCGAGGATTTGATTCGACAGATGAGAGAACTGAAGGTGGAGCTAGCTGGCCTGCAGAGAGAGCAGCCACCGGCGCCTGCTGCTGCACGTCCAGGAGGTGCTCCTGTTCGTAGATGTATCTGGTGTGACAGTCAAGATCATTTTCGAGGGGACTGTCAAGAGCTACGGCTGCTCTGCGAGATGGTGTGGTTCGCTACCAGAACGGTAGGCTGCACCTTTCTTCTACTGGAGAGCCGCTAAGCACGCAGTTTGGACGAGGAGGCATGAGGAGTCTACCTCAGATTACGGCTGCTGCAACTGTACATGCATTGATGACACCACCGGTAAATCCTGATGTATATGCCGGTCACATTGAAGTTTCTTCTAGTCCTACGTTGCTAGATAGAACTACTGAGAAGAAACCTGTTCAAGTTCCTTCTGAAGTACTGAAGAGAGGAGCGGAAACTATCCGTAAGGTCACAGGGTGGGGTGATCCTGTTGACGCTGCGTCTATCAAAGCATTCTTGGACGTGGATAGACACGTTCACTGGCAAGATGCTTCTGTGGAGAAGAAGAGGCGGCGAGAAGCTTCTGAACTTGATACTGGAGTTCCGGAGGAGGCAGGAGACAGACGAAGAGTCACAAGGAGGCGAGCAGCTCCTCCAGATGACATCCCGTCTACTTCTGCAGCTCCTCCACCTGCACCAGGTCCGATGGAGGACGTGCAGAGATCCCAGCAGGAGCCAACGACTGCTGGGAGACGGTTCACTGCCCAAGAGAAGGGGAAAGGACCGGCTTACAAGTTGGCAGCAGATATCGAGACTTCAACTGATCTTAAGAGCGTCTTGGAGCAGAGAATACTTGACGCGCGAATCGAGTTTTCTCTTCGGGAGGTTCTTGGTATTGCGAAAAGGGAGTTTCATGAGCTGATCATCGACATCATCAAGCGGAAGAGACAGGTGATGTCCGAGCAAGTAGAAAGTCAGATGATAGATGTTATAGGAGCTTCTGTGAATGATGCGAAGTTCAGCAAGATACATTTTCAGGAGGCTGATGATACAGAGTACCAGCAAGAAGCGTTGGTTGCTGGTACCAATACTGCTGAATTCGATGATGATGAAGCTGACGATGAGAGTCCAGCTGCTGATAGTGACTTCAGAAAGAGACACTGGGCTCGTGCTACGACTGCTACACGAGTTCGTCTCGAGAGTTTAGAACCTGTTGCGGCTTTGGTTGATCACGGTTCAGAGATCAACATCATGTCACGAGAAGTGTACGAGAGAGGACAGTGGTCTATCGAACTGAACCATGGTTGGGTGCTACGAGCTGCAAACAACCAGAAGGGTGAGTTATACGGCGCTTGTCCCAACGTGAGAGTGAAGCTGGGTGATGTGGAGGTAGATCAGCACTTCTTCGTGCAATCTTCTGCTTCATATCCTGTGATTCTTGGTCAACCTTATATCACTGCTGTTAGAATGGAGACCAAGGTGATGGACGATGGATCTCACTATGCTAGGATCCGTAGTCCAGATGACAGACGTTCTGTTCAGTTTTTGACCGTTCGTACGAACCACGAACGAAACCGACAGACTTTGAGAGATTCTCCTATCTGTAAGGGCAAGGATTTTCTGAAACCACTCTTGTAGGACGGGATATCGAGAGTGATGGATCTGATACTACTATGATCCCGCTTGAGCAGCCTGTGGGATCACAGCAGGCTGACAAAGAGGTTGCTCAAGATTTTGAGAACGAGTACACTGTACATAGTTGGAAATCTGGTTTGATGACTTTCAGTTCTGATGTTTGGAGTGAGTTCACGCGAGTAGATGATCTGACTGAGAAGAGTAGAAGACATATGGAGAAGTATGCAGAAAATCTGCGCTGTACAGGAGTTCTGGGTGAAGATGAGATAATTTCTGGTGTTTACGAGGAGTTTGTAGGTGTACAGTCTTTTGTTCGTTGGCTGGATGATGTAGATAGGTTGATGGAGCAGATGGGAGGAAGGGTGGTGATCCCTATCCACTCTCGTAAGGTCTATGAGGAGATTGCCTCGTGCTTGCAATCTCGTCCTCATCCGAGACTGGAGAGTGGATGGAAGGATGCAATCTGCTGGTGTGGCTCTCGTGAAGAAGCAGAGGTTCACACCAAATACAAAACTGTAGCGAAGAAGGTGAAACCAGTGGCGACTCAATTACCTGTTGACTCACAACAGCAGATGGAGTTAGCGGCCGCTGAGCCTGTACTGAGAGATCCTAAACAGATAGGACACGAGTTTACTCAAGAGACACTCGAGCAGCTCCAGATAGGAGGGGGTGGCTTCTTGACTGAAGTGGAGAAAAGAGCTTTCGAGCAGATGATAGTTAGCCATGGTAAGGCATTTTCTTTCTCAGCTGGAGAGATTGGTTGTGTGGATCCTAGTGTGATAGCTCCGATGGTTATCTTCACTGTTCCTCACGTACCTTGGGACTTGAAGCCGATTCCAGTCCCTCGTGCCTTGCTACCGAAGGTGATTGACTTACTGAAAGAGAGGATGCGGATGGGTATTCTTGAACCATCTATGGCTCCGTACTCTAGCCGATGGTTCACAGTACCTAAGAAGACAGGAGCCTTACGTTTCATCCAAGACTTGCAGCCTGCCAACAACATCACGATTCGAAACGTGGGGACAGGACCTGTGGTTGATGAAGTAGCCGAGGCATTTGCTGGAAGATCTATCTATTCTATTGGAGATCTGTTTTCAGGTTACGATCAGTTTCAGCTTGCTTTGGAGAGTAGAGACTTGACTACCATGCGTACACCTTTGGGATTGATGCGCATGTGTACTCTTCCTCAGGGTGCGACAAACTCAGTAGCTCATATGCAAAACGTGATGCATAAGGTGTTACGAGAGTTTGTACCTGAGGTTACTATTCCATTTCTTGATGATATCCCCATGAAGGGCTGTCCGGTGGAGGACAAGGACGAGACTATGACTGCTGATGGTTGCAGAAAGTTCGTCGCAGACCACATCCGAGATGTGGAGAAGATTCTGATGCGCTTGGAAGAGGTACACCTCACTCTGTCAGGTACCAAATCTCGTTTTGGAATGTCAGAGGTCGTGGTGGTGGGTCACTTATGCGGTACTTTTGGAAGATGGCCGAACCCAGAGAAGGTAGATGCTATAGCAAGGATAGCAGACTGTACCAACATCACTGAGGTTCGACGATTCTTAGGAGCTTGTGTGTTCTTTCGTGTGAGTATTCCTCATTATGCACACATTGCCGAGCCTCTGTATGCACTTCTGAGAAAGGGGAAGAGGTTTACTTGGCGGCGAGAACATCACGAGACGATGGAGCAACTGAAGGAGATTTTGAAATCTCCACTTATACTAAGGAGACTTAGCTATGAGAGCGGAAGATCTATCATACTGACTGTTGACACGAGTCCAAAGGCGATTGGATGGGCAGTTGGTCAAGAAGATGCAGAAGGTGTGCGGTTTGTTTCAAGGTTTGGGGCTCGGATCTTAACAGATAGACAACGTAACTATCCTCAAGTGAAGCGTGAGTTGTGGGGAGCTGTTACTGCTATGAAGGTAGATCGAGAGTTTTTGATAGGTGCCCGTGTGATAGTAGAAACAGATTGTTTGCCTTTGCTAGGTATGATAGCAAACTGTAATACTCCAGACATAGCAATGCTACGATGGATTGCTTATATCCGGAGTATGAACCCTGAGCTGAAGCATATAGCAGGAAAGGATAATCCTGTTGCAGACATGTTATCTAGGGCTTGCTATACAGATGAAGAAGAGATGATTACTGAAGTCGAAGATGAGGAGAAGAGAGACGTTTGGTGCCAAGTTGGTCAGCAGACTTCAGACTTGGAACCACTGCCGTTCTACGAGGAGTTCTACACGGAAAAGTTCCGCGATATCGGCTATTATCTGAGTTTATTATGCAGAAGAGAAGGATGGAGTGATGCAGAGTTCAAGGAGATCAGAAGAAAAGCGTACGGTTACCTTCTACGTGAAGGTTATCTGTGGAAACGTCCGAAGAGAAGAGATGGGATGTTGGCTAGAGTAGTGGATGATCAACCGACGAAGCTGAATCTGCTGAAGGAGTTTCATGACACCTTGTGGGCTGGACACCGTGGAGTTTGGGCTACATACACGAAGATGAAGGAGCGATACTGGTGGAAGGGTTTGTATCAAGACGTAGTGGATTTTGTTGGGTCATGTCTGCACTGCCAGTTCTACTCTAAAGTCCGTTACAGAGATGGACTTGTACCTACCTACCTACCTACTATTCATTTTTCGTGGGTCCTTGATCTTGTGATGATGCCGCCGGGACTGTGGGGGATGCGCTACTTGGTGTTAGCTCGAGAAGATCTCTCCAACTACGTGGAGGGACGAGCACTGCGAACGAAGACTACAGAGAACATATGTAGATTCGTGCTGGAAGATATTATCTGTCGTTATGGATCTGTTGGAAGACTACGAGCAGATAGGGGTGAGCTGAGAGGTGCAGAAGCAAAGGAGTTCTTTGCTCGTTATGGAGTAAAGCTTCGACTTACTACTGCCATGAATCCAGAAGGGATTGGTAAGAGTGAGCGAGGACACCCTTCTATCGTTCACGCTTTAGTGAAAGCATGTGATGGTAGGCCTAGAGAATGGCCGAGACTACTTCCATTTGCTTTATGGGCTGATAGAACCACACACTGTACCACGACTGGTTATATGCCAGTTGAGCTTATGTTGGGACAGAAGCCGATTATGCCTGCTGAGGAGGACTTTCCTACGTGGGCTACGCTACCGTGGGAAGATGGTATAGATCATACTTCACTCCTTGCTTTACGAACTAGGCAGTTGGAGCGAAGGGAGGAGGATCTTGCTGAGGCGCAAGAGAAGCTGAAGGTGGCTCGAGTCAGAAACAAAGAGCGTTTCGACAAGACTCACCGACTACGATCAAAGCCAATACGTGTTGGTGATTGGGTTCTGGTGTATGATAGCACGCTGGAGAACCAGCATTCTACACTTCGTAAGTTCTCGCGAAGATGGTTCGGGCCTTATGTTGTGTTAGATGTTTACGAGAATGCCACTTATAGTTTACGTGAGCTGGATGGTACTCCTTTGAAACTATCTGTGGCTGGCAAACGAGTGAAGTTGTTCAAACAACGTGGAGGATCAGTAGATTTGTTCAACTTTTTGGAGTCTGAACAGAAGGAGACAAGAGATGAAGACGCCCCGGCTACTCAAGAGGTTGAGACGGACGAGAGCGATGATGATGAAGAGCAGACAGAAGGATGAAGAAGTTGGCACATGCCAGAGGATGTGCAGGTTTGGAGGGGGTGGATGTCGTGATGTGAATTATTCCACATAGTGAATAATTCACCTCTTAGTTAGAAGTTAGTCTCTCTGAGCGAAGTTAAAATCTCAGAGAAGTCGATTCTGGAGGAAGTGAGCATTTGAAATCTGAAAACACCATGGCGTAGGTCTCGTCGTGTTGATCACCGTGGTATGTTCAAAAGTTGCAAACAGAGTTGCATGCGAAAAGTTACTTGAGGTTCTTCTACAAGATTTCTGATACCGGGAAATTTACCATAAATCAGAGTGAGTTCGAAAAATACTTTTTAGATTTTTCTCATGTAGATTGTAGTATGTAGTATTTGTTTCAAATTCGAAATGTACAAAAAGAGCATGTCTAGAGAAAGTTATGGCACTTCGTGTTAGCAAAGGAAAGACGAAATACCGCAACTTTCTAGCATATTAGCTTAGAAACTGGTCTTCAAAACCAGTTGTGAGATCAGCTTCCGTGGTGTAGCTGAGAAACTTGTAGGGAGGAGGTCTCCGGATCAAATCCCTTCATACTCACAACCGGCTTGGAGTAGGCTGGCCCCTTCGGGGGAATATGAGGGGCACCAAGTTGCCTAGGGGCGGGACACTAGATGTCCCTTAAACGTACCGTGAATGCGGGACGCCTCCGTCTACCCCTGCACTAGGTGACTGCACCTAGTGTGGATGCTAGAGGGAGATTACCACCGGGTTTCGAAATGGACCTCTCACCTTCGGGTTGGCGGGGTAATTAGTACGAATTCGGTTGCGGCCCTCTAAGTCCTGGGGTAGCGAGATGGCATCAAAGATACTCCAAGTCGGTACCAATTCTTTTGTAGAAAAATGTAGAGTTCGAAATATTATTCACTTGGGTCGAAAAATCAAGTGAAACTGATACCTGAGGCAATACTTACGGCACTTCGAAGTTTAAGGGGGCCGGGTAACGACAATGATGATAACTCGGGCTCCACGTGTTAGAACGAGGTGATTCCGGTGGCCAGAGGTAGCCGTGGTGGAGTTACTTCAAGTGGAGGTGTCAGATGCTGACTGTACAGCCGAGACGGTGGCCGTCCGTACAGATGAACCTGCGAGGCTTAGTGAAATAGTCTTCTTACGTGTAGATATATTATCAGTGAGTTATTTTTCTGCTGCCATCTGTTTAGGGCGTCTTTTACCCTTGCCAGGTGACATTGAAGGTTGCGTAGGATGGAGGAAAACCCAGAGGGGTGTACTCCGGGAAGAGAGAATTCTCAGTCCATTGTCGCGCATTATGGCATTATCGCAGATTGTCGATCATCGAGCAGTGTAGAGTTTACCGTGCGAGAGCTATCGAGTAGAGAGAAACAGTAGAGCTGAGGAGAAGTTATACACAGAGGTTACATCTGAAGATATTTTTCTGTCTGATCATAGTTTTGATATCGAAGGACTGAGAGTAGAGAACAGAATCGAGTAGATAGGAGACCTACAACTTGTACGCACGTCTTTCTGAAAGAAAAACGGGAAGCTTCTAGGTGAACGCGCTGGTGCTTCACAGGAGCAGTTTTCTGATATTCTGAGTTATTGAGCGTGAGCTTTTCAATCTGCATGATCTGGAGTTGAAGATCTACTTGCACGCCGTGTGTTTTATCTTGGCCAGATCGAGAACGTGGTGGTGTGATTTCTTGCGATCCGTATTCCGTGTGTGGTTTTCGCCCTCCTCTTCACGATCGTATCACAGCTAGAAGGTTCGCCCTTCCCAAGAAACTCTCGCCTCGACAACGGATGCCTCCAATGTAGCAATCGGATGTACATTAAGTCAGCTAGATGGAGATGGACATGATCATCCTATAGCTTATGCTAGTAGGCAGATGGTTCCAGCGGAGAAGAATTACTCCGTGACTGAACGAGAAGGATTAGCGGTGATCTTTGGATTGAAGAAATTTCGACACTACTTGCTAGGAGGAAAATTTTCCATAGTCACAGATCACAAGGCTTTAAAGTATATCTTTAATAAGCCTAATGCCGAAGGTCGTATTGCTCGTTGGAAGATCCTTCTAACAGAATACGATTATGTGATCGAAGATAGATCAGGGAAAAAGCATGCGAATGCTGATCTTTTGTCGAGGGCTTATGATGATGAGGGAGAAGAACCGTTTGATGATTCATTTCCAGACGAGCATCTGATGACCATCACAAGCATCGAGGAGATACCGGACGAGTACAAGGAAATCTGGAGTTTCCTTGTAGATGGCTCTTTTCCAGAAGGTATGCATACCCGAGAACGTAACACGTTGATCAAGAGATGCAAACCTTACACCATGGTGGAGGGAATTCTATTTCATCAAGGAGCAGATGGCTTACTAAGGAGAGCAGTTGGTCAGAAGGAGGCATTCAAGCTGATGCACGAGTTTCACGATGGCACTATTTGCGGAGGTCACTTTGCTGGTAAGATAACAGCTTTCAAGATTTTGGATGCGGGTTATCATTGGAGAGGGATTTTCAAGGAGTGTTTAGACTATTGCAAAACTTGCGACGTATGTCAAGCATTTGCTCTGAAGTCTACTAGAACACCTCCGTTAAGATCAATTCCAATATTAGGACCGTTTGAGAAGTGGGGTATTGACTTTGTAGGTCCTCTTAATAAGACACCTCGAGGCAATAGATACATTGTAGTCGCCACTGACTATTGTATCAAGTGGGTAGAGGCTAGACCTTTGAGAGAGACCAATGAAACAGAAGTCGGTAGATTCCTATGGGAGAGGATCATCACGAGATTTAGATGTCCGTTAGAGTTGGTCTCAGATAGAGGAGGAGAGTTTGTAGGGAGCATGACTACTGCTATGCTACAACACTTTTCTATCAAGCCACGAGTAACGACCTCATACAAACCAAATGCTAATGGTCTTGCGGAGAAGACCAATCTTACACTTTGTATGATGCTCGCCAAAGATGCTGGTGTTGAGACTGCGAAACATACTTGGGATAAGAGGCTACATGCCATCTTATGGGAGTATCGAACGACAACAAAGACTTCTACTGGGTACTCCCCATTTCGACTGGTTTATGGAGTGGAGTCCAAGTTGCCGATCCAATTCGAATTGGATACTTTTCAAACTATTCAACGAAAGTTGAAAAGGTCGAGAGGAGAAGACGTGGTCAGATCAAGAAGGGAGCAACTCATGGAGTTGGAAGAGACCTGAGCGGTAGCAATGATCCGGATGGAACGAGCTCAAGCGTATCAAAAGAAGAGTTACGACAAACGGTTGGGCAAGAGGGAGGTAAAACCTTTTCAAGTCGGAGATTGGGTTATGTTGTATGATGCTATCAGATTCAAGAGGGCTAGGAAGAAGTTTCTTCCGAGATATTTTGGTCCTTTTGTTGTAGATAAGGTGTGGAGCAACTTCACATATGACCTTCAGGAGCTGGGAGGAAGGAGATTTGATCGAGTAAATCATGACAAGTTGAAGTTGTTTCATCGACGAAAGCTCTCTCTTCACTCCGAGGACGGAGCGAAAATTTAGTCCGGGGGTAAAATGTAACGACCTATGTTACACATAGGAAGTTTGTCTATTAGTAAGGTGTTTAGTTATAACTAAGTGTTGAGAATGTTTATTGGCTGCCAAAGTACTTTAAGGATGTATCAAGTTAGTCATGACTATCTAAAAGTTAGTTATGGTTAAACTTAGCTGTACTTTTGGCAGAATTCAGATATTTGCTAAAGAGTGAGCACTACTATCTTGTCATCTTGTCTAAAAGGTAGAAAGGAGGTGGAAAGTATCCCTTATCTCCTTTTTGACTTGATTTTAGTGGTTGGATTAAAGTTGTGGACTTTGTGGGCATTAAAAACAAGAAGAGATTCCACATGTTTCCTTTTTAGTGGGTCCTAGTGTAGAGGGGGGGTGGAAATTCGAGATTCCTTAAGAATATTCCAGAATCCTTCTAGAAGTTGTTGACTTTGAAGGAATAAGCCCATGTGAAAAGATAAAAAGCCCATGTGATCAATGCTTTTACCTTAAGTAATATCTTAGTAAAACCCGGTAAAAGTAGTTACGGCTGAGTTACCGGGGGTACCAAAGTAAAAACCTAGAATGTATAAATAGAGGAGTAGAGAAGAGCTCCTCATCCTTGTTTTCACATTGTCGTAATGACAACTTGAGTAATATAGAGAGTGTGGGATATTTTTAGCATGTGAGAACTTGAGAGACGTTGTTAGAATGGAGGATTTTTAGTTGATGTGTTTAAGGAGACTTTTAGTTGATAAGTTTGTGGGTGTATGAATGAGTGAACTCAGCATTTTCCCTTCAAGTTCATGGTGTGCTTCCATCAAAGCCATCAGAGGTGACCCCTGAGTGAGAGACATGCCCGACATGTTGCAGATTCGTGGATGACGATCGTGGAGGTTGAGAGATCGGGGGGTAGTGATCGATAGGACCGCGGAGGGTTTACAGTGCATGCTTCAGAGGTATGCACTAAGGCTTCAAAGATTGAAGTCCGATTGAATGATCACTACGTCTCTGATGTGTTATGGATGAAGGGTCGGTTGTAAATGCCATGTCGGAGAGGTTGATGAAGAAGTTGGAGATAGAACCAACTCGTCCGGTTAGCATTGTCGTGGGAATGGTTAACAAGCAACGGATAAGAGCTCTTAGTGTGTTAGAGAAGGTGGTTGTGTCTGTGATGAGAGTTCAAACATTGATGTCATTTCAAGTGTTAAAGGACTCTAGTTATGATTTGCTCCTAGGTAAGCCTTGGTTGAGAGCTGTGCGCACCATTGATAGGTGGCACAAGGGATACTTACGGATTAGGCATAGAGTGATAGTACCTCTCTCGGGTGTTGGAGTGGTGACTTCTGATTCTGATAGACCCACTAGTGAATATTGGGAATCTGATACGGAGGATGATCAGAGTGTCTCAGAAATAGATACGAGAGATTCTTATGATCAAGAATCCTCGTCTGATGACGAAGGATTTGGTCGAGATAAATCATTACATCAGCTTAGTGCTATTGACTAGTTGTCTCGACCAGCAATGGAGAAAGATCTTAACAAAGAAGAGTTGAGTGAGGCAGAGATTGTGAGAAGACTCTCTACCTTGAAGTTTGGTATCAATGTTACTCAAGACGAGAAAAGTAGATTCTTAGATATATTTCAGAAATATATCCATGTGTTTACTTTCAGCTACAAGGATTTGAAGGAGGTGACTCTAGAGACTCATCGAATCGAATTGAAGGAGAACGCAAGACCAGTTCGAAGAAACAGAGAAGAGTCAATCCTACCACGGCAATGATGGTCAAGGAGAAGATAGACAAGTTGAAAGAGGCAAGTTTTATCTACGAGGTGGAGAACTCAGAATGGGTTTCACCCATTGTGATTGTCAAGAAGAAGAATGGTAAGCTGCGAGTGTGCATAGACTATAAGAAACTGAATGCAGTTACCAAGAAGGATTATTATCCTCTGTCATTTATAGGTGAGATTTTGGAGAAAGTTGTTGGTCATGAGTGGTACAGCTTTGGTGATGGTTATAGTGGGTATAACCAGATCAAGATAGTACAAGAGTACCAGCAGTTGACTACTTTCACTACTCCTTGGGGAACATTTGCATTTCGGGTGATGTCATTCGGATTGTGTAATGCTCCGGTCACGTTTCAAAGGTTCATGAACAAGGTGTTTGAACGATTCATAGCGAAGTTTGTTCGTGATTTCATTGACAATTTCTGTGTGTACGGAAGAAAGGAAGACCACTTTGATCATGTGATCAAAGTTTTGCAGCGATTGGAGCAAGCTAACGCTTCTTTAAATCTAGAGAAGTGCATCTTTGGTTGCGAAGAAGGTCTATTGTTAGGACACATCATTTCTAAGAATGGGATTGCGGTAGATTCTGAGAAGGTGAAGAAGATTGTGGATCTTCCATTTCTGATCAACTTGACAAAGTTGAGACAGTTTCTTGACATGGTTGGATATTATCGTAAGTTTGTCTTTTCCTTCTCAAACAAAGCAATAGCTTTGCCTATGTACATGAAGAAAGAGTTGATTTTGACTTGATAGTGCATGATTAGAAGGCAAAGGAAGCATTTGAGGAGTTGAAAAAGGTATTGGTGACAGCTTCAAATTAAACGGACTTCCAAATTTGTGTTTATCTACCATCGTGTGAAACCATCCAATGAAGTTCTCTGTAAGCCTTGATGGAAAATTGTATGGTTGTGCTGGTGCTGTAGAGAGAAACATATATTGATTAAAGTGCTCAAATGGAGTCATCGATGTAGACAACTTAGCAATTAATTATATTTACCAAGAATCCACTCCAGCAGTGCTCATCTTACAGAGACTGGTGCAGCTGTGGGTGTCTGCTGCACTTGTGATGTCACGAGTGGTGTGATATTGATTACTGATGTCGCAATGTCAGTGGATCCAATATTTTGATATTCATCTATCATGAGAGGTTTATCAACCTTAACCTCATGAGGATATCATCCTCTTCGAGGGATAGATTGACCTCCCTATGCTTTGAAGTAAGAGGGATACAGGTTTATCCTTGCCATATCATCCATCCTTTAGAGGAGATTTGGCAGACCGGGAAGAATTCTCGGCTGAAACTTGAAGTTCTATTGGAGGAGTTGTGAAGCCGGGTGGGATATCTTCTTCATCATCCTCTTCGTCAGTGAGATCTTCGATTTGATCTTGTTGATCCTCAACCTCCTCCTCTAGTACAATGAGATCATTCTCACTGATGAACTGCTCCAATTGAGAAATGCTCTCATCTTTAACTGCATTTTCTCTAATCAGAGAATTGTGTTGTTCCTAAGTCTCTATAGTTATACAATTAAGATTTATAAGCTTTAGCAATATAATTTCATGTGCTCGAACCAACTGCTTGTAGACCAATGCTCTCTTTTAAAACAGCTGAATGTGAGTGTCTCAATTTCATTTGCAACGTATTCAGGTGAATCTTGAGGTAATCTACTTCAGTACGAGCGACTTTTTCTTTATCTTGTAATCGAGATACATCTTCATTGAGTTGGAGCTGGGTACTCTAGAGGTTGATGAGTTGTTCTTGTAGCTTCTTTGTCATTGTATGTTTGTCATCGAACTTCTTCTAGGTGATGGCAATATCTCTATGCAGCTTGGAGATTTACATATTGCTTAAGGTGCAACTGTACTTGCTTGTCCAACTTTGCTTGCAGTTCTGCTGCTTTTGCCTTCAGCTGCTTGACTTCTTCGAGAGCAGCATTACATTCCTTTTTTTGAACCTCCACTGTCTTTTGCTCTTGTGCCCTTTGGGCTAGCATCGAATCAAGCTGAGCTTGATATTTGGTGTAGTTCTCATGTGGTGCCCACAATTTACAAGATTTATGAATTTTTGAAATTTTTGAAGTTAATAACATGTCTATGTGATTGAGATAACCTTGTTACTTAAGATTATACCTTGCTTAGAAGAAAGATGATCTTAAGGTCTTTTTGTATGGAGAAGTCGACTTCTTCGGAAGACGGAAGACGGACATCTTCCGGGAACACTTCTTCTCGGTTGTGTCTTCTAGAAGACGGAAGACAGCAACCACGACTGCATGGGTACCAACCATGCACCACCTAGGAGACGAGTAGGTGTACCAACGAGGTAACCACCATGGTAGTAGGTAGGTCAAGGAGATCAAACCCCTAATCGCACAGGGAAGATACGAGAGAAGGCACATTAACACAAAATCAACCGACTGCTTCCTACACCGAAGATCCACCGCGCTTTGCAATCAGGGTATCGAATTGAGTGATGGAAGCAAGGATAGTGAAATTGTGAACATAGGATCGAATTGAGGCTAGAGAAGGAGCGAGATCGACTCTGTTAAGCTGGAAGTATAGTCGAGCTGTAGGAATCCTGCGGATTTCAGAAAGTAGACATTAAGGATCGATTAGAGAATTTCGAAGGTGGAGCAAGATCGATTGTAGTAGTCGAGGGGCGTAGCTCAAGATTGACGACAGTAGCAAGATCGTGGGATCACATTGGAGCTGGGATTGACGAGCAGAAGCGCACAGAAGACTAAAGGCGCACCAGAAGTAGCCAAAAGCTGTACTGAGGTTCTTCCCGTGTTCTTTTCTCTTCCCACCGCTTTCCGCTTCTGATTTGATGTTCCTCGCGCTTCCCTGCTTGTTTGTAGGAAGCCCATCGATCGATTTCCTACCCTGAACTTTCCTCTACGAGAATTGGGCACGGAAGCGCTGTCCAATTTTTGACAGCCATCTTCCCACTTCTTCCCAAGTTGGAATCGAGCTTCCCCATCTCTCATTCTTAAATTCGATCACTTGACTATCAATTTCCCTACCCTATCACACCTTTGTTCTCGAACTCATGGACAAAAGACGCTTCTGAAGATATGAACATCTTCGGAAGACGCTTTTGAATGTTTGAACGTCTTCGGAAGACGACTGTGTTCAATTCGTATCAAGATTGGATTGGATTGGTTTTGTGTTGAGACAGGTTTGGTACGAATTCTGAGTGACTTGAAGATTCGATTATTATTTTGAGAAGCTGGAAGTTGGGAACCATGCCTGTGCCTCCCGATCTTCCGAGCTTCTCAAATCCACATCTTCCTAGAGAGACTATAAGATTGGAAAGATTGGCAAAATGTGCGAGAAGACGCGAGGGTCCTTTACGGGTCTCTTCTGTCCGATCCATAGCAGCCTATTCCTTCTTCTTCCTGAATTTAGGAGAGAGTTGTGAGAAGTCTTGCTGGCAGAATCTGGAGAGAATGGTCGAGGGTCATGTCTTCCCTTGTGCAGCAAGATTCTTCTGAGCTTGTATGAGAGATGAGGAGTCGGAAGAACAGAGTATGAATGTTCCGTGTCTATTGTGAGACTAGATTGCGTGTCGGAAGACGAAGGCAGGCGAGATCAGTGATGAGAAGCCTGGCTGCGGGAAGTCTTCCAAGTACGTCAGTTAAATGGAAGCTGTCCCAAGAGTCTTCGTGGAGGTCACTGTCACAGCAGGAGCCCGCGACCATCTTCTGAACTTTTCGTACATTCTACTTCTCACATATCTTGTATCTTTTGTTAGGAAGTAGGATGAGATGCAAGATGGGTTGTCTTCTTGGTAATCCATGCAATGCCTTGCTTAGTTAGAATTGTTTAGATATAGCTCGGAAGATGAGAGGTACTTAAGAAGCACTGTTAGAATCCCAGAAGACGGAATAGCTGTCTTCTGGAAGACTAGATTCGTCTTCTGAGAGTGGAAGCTAGACTGTGAAGACTTGGGAAGGACTGAGCCTTCGGTTCACAGCAAGTATGTGTCACTTAGTGTAACAGAGACTCGAAGCATGTCGATGCATCCTCGAGGGTTGGTGTTGCCGGCAGCAGAGTTGGCAGAGGCCAAATCCTTCATTAAGGAGTTGGGTCTCGACTTCTTCTTGTGGGACTGGAACCTCGCGGACAAGGGTCTTCAGGAGGAGATATGGACAACATTGCTCCCGCACAACCTTGTTCTTGTGAAGGCAGTGGTTGCTCGTAGAAGACCATCTTCCTGGATAGTGGAGTGGTGGCGCAGGGCTTTCACAAGAAGCCACAAACAAACGTTTGTTTTGATTCAAAGAGATCTTCATCTCACGACGGAGAATAAAAATAGAGCATAAGATCAATGGATGATCTTGTCTTGTGGTATGAGCACACATATCATCGGGGTAGATCTCTAGGATATCTTTAAGATATATAAATAAATTCATCATACACATTTGAAAGATAGCTGGTGTATTTTGTAGATCAAAGGGCATAACGTAGTATGCAAAAGTATCTCATTCAGTAACAAAAGTAGTTTTATACTGATTTTTTGGAGCAATAGCAATCTGGTTATAACCAAAGAACCCATCCATGAAAGAGAAGCATTCACTAGAAGCAAAAGAGTCAAGTACAAGATCTGAGAATGGCAAGAGAAATGGATCGTGTATTGTATATTTATTCAACTTTTTGAAACCCACAAAAACTCAGAAGTTTGTCTGAATTCCTTTTAGGAGCAGCCCACTCAGATTCCTCTGAAAGGTAGATGAATCCATAAATAGTTTAATACAACTTAAGACCCTTAAAAGTGAACTACCGCATTCACGCACAATTGGATTAAATGTCGATCTTATCATCCACACTTGATACTGGAAGTCATTACCAATTCCGGGATACCTAAGGGGACTAACTCCAATTATCATGTTAGAGAAATCCCATATGGGGTTCTTAATATTGAGTAAAGTCAGAGTACTGATATGTCAAAGTACGGACCAAAGGACACTTACTCGACTTATGACACTGAGATGTCCTTAATACATAGAAAGGATTGTGTTCCTAACTCAAGAGATGATGTTACACAAGAGAAATGGAGAACGCACAGGGAGACGTCACTCAAGAAACGATAGTTCCTTACATCACAAAAGGAACGACATCAGACAGAGACACTCTCCATATGTACAACACTACGAGAACACACTTGGGGTGACATCACGCAAGGGATGTCAATTCCTTATACCGCAACGAGGATGATGTCACATAAGAGACATTAGATCCTTACACTGTACAAGAGGTGACATAAGACAATAAAACACTCACTGTGTATGATGATAAGAGAAGATCGTGAGAAGAAGACGGTGGACTTTAAGACATGAATCGACATGCCTTAAATGATGAGGCTCTTGGAGCCGCTTAAACCTCAAGAGGACCAATGAATGTCATTTGATCGTATCATCAAAATCTTCTAGGAACGCTTAGTGCTCTCCAGTGAATGCTTAGTGCTCTTCAGTATTTGAAATTACTTTATATGCGCAGATATTACATTGGATCATCACCAGCAGCTGTAGAGAAATCAATTGCTACTTCTCTCAGAGAAGTACCTGAAGCCTCGAACACACAAAAAGTTGCATACGACGATGGTTGATAAGAGATCCAAGGAAGTAGACATTGAAGAGAAAAATGACTGAATAGGATGCAGTAGATTATGAACCCTCACCGGGAGGGGATGGAGTTTCTCCAGTAGTGGCTGCAGAATCTAAAATTTACGCCTCTCATATTTTATATGGTCTCGATAATCCACTCCAATTGTACAAAACTTATTTGAGTCATATGCAGAGTTGTTTGAACTTCTCAATGGCGTATTACCTATCAACACACGACGTGACGTTCGTGTTTGCTAAACAAGGCGAAGATTTCCAAGTTGGAAATCTCTATCGAGAATGAAGCACAGCAGAAAGTGATTCATATCGATGAAGCAATGATCACGGACATGTTCGGATTTCAACTTGACAGTTGGTCACCTTTGTTTTCTTCTCATGGCATAATGTATTCTCACCTGCTATACTGTTTTACCAAATGATTGGGTCTAAGGCTCAGCAAACCCTAACTACAAATGGATATCAGATTTCAGAAAGTTGTGTGTGAGCTCCATGTATATAGTACTCAAGAATATCATGATCATTTTTCGACTTATCGGCAACACGTCCTACTGTCCAAATGCACTATTGAAAGTTTACTGGAAGTATTATTCTTTAGAATCTCTTCCAGTTTCAGTCATGATATTTTTGTGACATTAGTACACGCCATTGATGTGTTTCAGACAAAGTTGAAACAAGGAAAAAAGTCAAGCTTTATTATGAGACCTCCGATGATGTCCTTGCTGATGTATCAACGATTGTGGATAGGTGACATTCCGAAGATGTACAATCACACAACCATCATTCGGAATACCATAAATTGTCAACTCATACCAACGTTTCATCACATCTCACCGAAGAAATACTACTACGGTTCATCAAGTGAACACCGGAGCAACGTGCGAGGATTCTCAAGAAGATGAGATCTTTATAAAGGAAAAGGATAGAACTGCCAAAACCATTACCAATGGAAAAGACTTAGTCTCGTCCACTCACCCTAGTCGGCATTAAACGCTCATATGAAGATGTAGTAGAATACATAAGACGAAAGCGGACCAAGAAAAGATGATCACCACAAGTCACACAAAAAGACGATACTCCTTCTAAGGCTAACCTTAGTGTTGTAGCACTATCTATTGTCATCACTCTAGTATCTTCTACTACTATCTTTGTCATTTTGCAAAAGAATGACAAACAAGTTGTGGACTAAATTTCTGAAGACTATAGAGAAGCAAGTCTCATCCATGAAAAAGATGGTAGCTGCTGAACTTGAAGCTCAGAATCAGCTCGACAGTCGTGTTGTGGTTTAGCTCCTGTGTGAAATTCTCGTGGAACGTAGGTTGTGTTTCTTTTCTGTGTTTCATGAACTGTATCGCGTAACTCGCCGAGCGGTGTGATGAGTGCCACATTTGTGATTATCTGTTTAAGTGATCGCACGATAGAGGAACGTGCCAAGTCATCGATCTGTGCGCGTTCACTTCTGTGGTCCTTGTCGCCGCATTTGTGTATAAAATGGTGGGTCGAAGGTTCATACAACATTCTCTCTCAACGGGTGATTTGTGAGAGTTCTCGGAGGTCTGCATGAAGAAGTGAAGAATTGCAAGCGTGGTGGTTATGGACGGAGGTATGATACCGGCTCCGGATCTTCCTTTTCCGAATCCGTTTCACATCAAGCTTCATTGCATTCATCGCGATCACTTTCAACAGTGGTTAGTTGTGTATTTTGGCGATGAATTCATGAGGAGGGTGATGGAGTTGCAGCTTCCGATGATCATTCCGATTGTTACATGCGGAGAGACTTGGGATATGACGGTATACATCTTGTTGTGAGGAACAATGGATCTCAACTATCCATCGAACATTCCTTTCAATCTTTGGGTCGATGTCCGGTGTCATTGCAAACCGAAGATCAATCATGAGGCTTGGATCGTGAGAAACTTCGGGTAAGAATATTTCAATCGAGTGATAGTTTCACCATTTTCTTTTGTCATACCTTTTATGTAGATCATTTCTAGGTCGTAATATTGACTTTGTATTAGTCTGCGGTTCACTGGTTCCATTCTAGTTGAGCGTTTTTGTGTAGTTGTGGACACAAAGAATCCTTTGACATATCTCAAGGATTTTTCTGGTTTCTTGGAGTCTTGTTGAAGTCTTGTGTCTCCTTGGGTGTAAAAATTCGTTCTAAGGGAAAAAGTTGAATGAAGAAAAGACAAAAGTAAAGGTCTTTTTGCTCTTATTGGTCTACTTTTGGACCAATGGTGTTCTAGCTGATCCTCGCATAATCAGATCCATCATCCAAAACCTTAGTTTCCATCCTCACAACTGTAATGTAAGGTTGACCGAGTATCACCGGATATGATGTACTATCTCGAACAAAGAAGTTTTGTTCAATAGTTACATCTCCAACCTTCACTCTCACATCAAGACAAGCTCCATAGAGTTCTCCTCGTGTGTTGTTCGCTGTTCTTATCATCCAACCATGATCTATATCAACAAGTCATCCTCCTTGCTTGTAGATGTCTTTAGAGACAATATTGATCTCTGATCCATGATCAATGAGAGCAACCACCGGATCTGTCATCTCTCCTATCTTCACTAAGGCTTCGATAGTAGCTCTAGCCCAATGTCCTCTAGTGTAATGACTAGAGACCTTGTCATCACTATCCTCCTCAAAACGAACCTTGCGGTTGATGCAACATTTGAGCTAGTTCTAACTCTTCCTTTTTTGATATCTTTGTGTCTAATGCATTAGACACAGCGGTTTTCTCTATCAATTGTCTTTTTCGTTTGATGGTGTCAATAATGACATCATGAAACTCCTTCTTAGCAATCCCAAGAACTTCTCGCAAGGTTAACTCGATCTTGGCATTGAATACTCTCTCTTCTAGTACTCGTTTCAGATCCGTAGCAGCTTCAATATCAGACTGAAGCTTGTATGATGGAGATTTATCTTTCTCCTTATAAATGCTCTGTAAACCCTCCGCGGTCCTATCGATCAACTACCCCCCCGATCTCTCAACCTCCACGATCGTCATCCACGAATCTGCAACATGTCGGGCCTGTCTCTCACTCAGGGGTCACCTCTGATGACATTGATGGAAGCACACCATGAACTTGAAGGGAAAATGCTGAGTTCACTCATTCATACACCCACAAACTTATCAACTAAAAATCTCCTTAAACACATCAACTAAAATCCTCCATTCTAACGACGTCTCTCAAGTTCTCACATGCTAAAAATATCCCACACTCTCTATATTACTCAAGTTGTCATTACGACAATGTGAAAACAAGGATGAGGAGCTCTTCTCTACTCCTCTATTTATACATTCTAGGTTTTTACTTTGGTACCCCCGGTAACTCAGCCGTAACTACTTTTACCGGGTTTTACTAAGATATTACTTAAGGTAAAAGCATTGATCACATGGGCTTTTTATCTTTTCACATGGGCTTATTCCTTCAAAGTCAACAACTTCTAGAAGGATTCTGGAATATTCTCAAGGAATCTCGAATTTCCACCCCCCCCTCTACACTAGGACCCACTAAAAAGGAAACATGTGGAATCTCTTCTTGTTTTTAATGCCCACAAAGTCCACAACTTTAATCCAACCACTAATATCAAGTCAAAAAGGAGATAAGGGATACTTTCCACCTCCTTTCTACCTTTTAGACAAGATGACAAGATAGTAGTGCTCACTCTTTAGCAAATATCTGAATTCTGCCAAAAGTACAGCTAAGTTTAACCATAACTAACTTTTAGATAGTCATGACTAACTTGATACATCCTTAAAGTACTTTGGCAGCCAATAAACATTCTCAACACTTAGTTATAACTAAACACCTTACTAATAGACAAACTTCCTATGTGTAACATAGGTCGTTACATTTTACCCCCGGACTAAATTTTCGCTCCGTCCTCGGAGTGAAGAGAGAGCTTTCGTCGATGAAACAACTTCAACTTGTCATGATTTACTCGATCAAATCTCCTTCCTCCCAGCTCCTGAAGGTCATATGTGAAGTTGCTCCACACCTTATCTACAACAAAAGGACCAAAATATCTCGGAAGAAACTTCTTCCTAGCCCTCTTGAATCTGATAGCATCATACAACATAACCCAATCTCCGACTTGAAAAGGTTTTACCTCCCTCTTGCTCAACCGTTTGTCGTAACTCTTCTTTTGATACGCTTGAGCTCGTTCCATCCGGATCATTGCTACCGCTCGGGTCTCTTCCAACTCCATGAGTTGCTCCCTTCTTGATCTGACCACGTCTTCTCCTCTCGACCTCTTCAACTTTCGTTGAATAGTTTGAAAAGTATCCAATTCGAATTGGATCGGCAACTTGGACTCCACTCCATAAACCAGTCGAAATGGGGAGTATCCAGTAGAAGTCTTTGTTGTCGTTCGGTACTCCCATAAGATGGCATGTAGCCTCTTATCCCAAGTATGTTTCGCAGTTTCAACACCAGCATCTTTGGCGAGCATCATACAAAGTGTAAGATTGGTCTTCTCCGCAAGACCATTAGCATTTGGTTTGTATGAGGTCGTTACTCGTGGCTTGATAGAAAAGTGTTGTAGCATAGCAGTAGTCATGCTCCCTACAAACTCTCCTCCTCTATCTGAGACCAACTCTAACGGACATCCAAATCTCGTGATGATCCTCTCCCATAGGAATCTACCGACTTCTGTTTCATTGGTCTCTCTCAAAGGTCTAGCCTCTACCCACTTGGTACAATAGTCAGTGGCGACTACAATGTATCTATTGCCTCGAGGTGTTTTATTAAGAGGACCTACAAAGTCAATACCCCATTTCTCAAACGGCCCTAATACTGAAATTGATCTTAACGGAGGTGTTCTAGTAGACTTTAGAGCAAATGCTTGACATACGTCACAAGTTTTGCAATAGTCTAAACACTCTTTGAAAATCCCTCTCCAGTGATAACCCGCATCCAAAATCTTGAAGGCTGTTATCTTACCAGCAAAGTGACCTCCGCAAACAGTTCCGTCGTGAAACTCGTGCATTAGCTTGAATGCCTCCTTCTGACCAACTGCTCTCCTTAGTAACCCATCTGCTCCTTGATGAAACAGAATTCCCTCCACCATGGTGTAAGGTTTGCATCTCTTGATCAACGCGTTACGTTCTCGGGTATGCATACCTTCTGGAAAAGAGCCATCTGCAAGGAAACTCCAGATTTCCTTGTACTCGTCCGGTATCTCCTCAATGCTTGTGATGGTCATCAGATGCTCGTCTGGAAATGAATCATCAAACGGTTCTTCTCCCTCATCATCATAAGCCCTTGACAAAAGATCAGCATTCGCATGCTTCTTCCCTGGTCTATCTTCGATCACATAATCGTATTCTGTTAGAAGGATCTTCCAACGAGCAATACGACCTTCGGCATTAGGCTTATTAAAGATATACTTTAAAGCCTTGTGATCTGTGACTATGGAAAATGTCCCTCCTAGCAAGTAGTGTCGAAATTTCTTCAATCCAAAGATCACCGCTAATCCTTCTCGTTCAGTCACGGAGTAATTCTTCTCCGCTGGAACCATCTGCCTACTAGCATAAGCTATAGGATGATCATGCCCATCTCCATCTGGCTGACTTAATGTACATCCGATTGCTACATTGGAGGCATCCGTATACAGAATAAATGCTTTACTCCACTCAGGTTTAGCAAGTATAGGAGCTGTCACTAATGCCTTTTTCAGCTCCTCAAATGCTTCCTTTGCCTTCTGATCATGCACTATCAAGTCAAAATCAACTCCTTTCTTCATGTACATAGTCAAAGCTATTGCTTTGTTTGAGAAGGAAAAGACAAACCTACGATAATATCCAACCATGCCAAGAAACTGCCTCAACTTTGTCAAGTTGATCGGAAATGGAAGATCCACAATCTTCTTCACCTTCTCAGGATCTACCGCAATCCCATTCTTGGAAATGATGTGCCCTAACAGTAGACCTTCTTCGCAGCCAAAGATGCACTTCTCTGGATTTAGAGAAGCGTTGGCTTGCTCCAACCGCTGCAAAACTTTGATCACATGATCAAAGTGGTCCTCCTTTCGTCCGTACACACAGAAATCGTCAATGAAATCCCGAACAAACTTCCCTATGAATGGTTCAAACACCTTGTTCATGAACCTTTGAAACGTGGCCGGAGCATTACACAATCCGAATGGCATCACCCGAAATGCAAATGTTCCCCAAGGAGTAGTGAAAGTAGTCAACTGTTGGTACTCCTGTGCTATCTTGATCTGGTTATACCCACTATAACCATCACCAAAGCTGTACCACTCATGACCAGCAACTTCCTCCAAAATCTCATCTATAAATGGTAGAGGATAATAATCCTTCTTGGTAACTGCATTCAGCTTCTTATAGTCTATGCACACTCGCAGCTTACCATTCTTCTTCTTGACAATCACAATGGGTGAAACCCATTCTGAGTTCTCCACCTCATAGATGAAACTCGCCTCCTTCAACTTGTCTATCTCCTCCTTGACCAGCATTGCTGTTGTAGGATTGACCCTTCTCTGCTTCTGTCGAACTGGTCTTGCGTTCTCCTCAATTCGATTCGATGAGTCTCGAGAGTCACCTCCTTCAAATCCTTGTAGCTGAAAGCAAACACATGGATATATTTTCGAAATATATCTAGGAATCTACTTTTCTCCTCTTGAGTGACATTGATACCAAACTTCAGGGTAGAGAGTCTTCTCACAATCTCTGCCTCACTCAACTCTTCTTTGTCAGGATCTTTCTCCACTGCTGGTCGAGGCAACAAGTCAATAGCACTAAGCTGATGTAATGATTCATCTCGACCAAATCCTTCGTCCTCAGACGAGGATTCTTGATCGTAAGAATCTCCGGTATCTACTTCTGATGCACTCTGATCATCCTCCGTATCAGATTCCCAGTAGTCACTAGTGGGTCTATCAGAGTCAGAAGTCACAACTCCAACACCCGAGAGAGGAACTATCACTCTATGATCTCTAGGCCCAATCCGTAAGTATCCCTTGTGCCACCTATCAGTGGTGCGCACAGCTCTCAACCAAGGCCTACCTAGGAGCAAATCATAACTAGAGTCCTTCAACACTTGAAAGGACATCAACGTTTGAACTCCCATCACAGACACGACCACCTTCTCTAACACACCAAGAGGTCTTACCCGTTGCTTGTTAGCCATCCCCACGACAATGCTAGCCGGGCGAGTTGGTTCCATCCCCAACTTCTTCATCAACCTCTCCGATATGGCGTTGACAGCCGATCCTCCATCCACCAATACGTCAGAGACGTAGTGACCATTCAACCGGACTTCAATCTTTGAAGCCCTAGTGCATACCTCTGAAGCATGCACATCCACCACACCAACTCCCACAGACTTTGATGTCTTGCTCTTGGGTTTCTTCTTCTTGCTTCTCTTAGAACTCAGTCCTCCTCTGAGTTCCCTTCGTAAGCTGGGATTAAGTGCGATCAGTTGTCCAACAGTGATGTTGGCTTTCTGAGCACCCACATCTTCAACCACATCATATCCCGCTTGGGAAGATGAAATGGTGAAATCCGCCATCCCCAGCTTCCTTCTTGGCTCCCTTGGTGTACTCGAAACATTACTCGAACGAGTACTTCTACTAGTTGATTCCTCCATGAAAACCGATTCATCAGAAAATCTAGTTCTTTTTCTTTCTTGAGCTAAAAGCTCCACCGGTGCATGAGAAGAGTTTGAACTCTCTCCTTTCTCGTAGATGAGATCTCGCACGACATCGATAGTAGCCACCCCCTTGTCTCGTCCTTGTGATGGATTTCCTCCACCCACATTCATTCTAACAGCTTCGGCACCTCTTGCTCCGTTGTTAGGACAATTTCGCTGGAAATGAGAACCTCCACACGTCCAACAAGTGATTCCTCCAAAGTTACCTTGGTTGCCTCCAAAGTTACCTTGATTTCCTCGGTTGGGATTGTTGTCGTAACCTCTTTGACCTCCTCCTCCACCTTTGTTCCTCCATTCTCGTAACTGCACCACGTTTATCTTGAGATCCGCAAGAGTATCGGTGATGCTCTTCAGCTCGGCATGAAAATCAGAGGTGGCAGTAGACATCGTTGTTGGGACAAACGGTCTTGGTCCCACCGTTGGAGTAGGAGCTGACGTTGAAGCAATCACCAATTGTGATGGTGCAAGTGCGATCGTTGTGACTACACCAGGAGTCGGAGTTAACACCAGAGCAGCATGATGAGGTTGGATGATATCTCCTTCATCCAAACTCTCTTCCATATTTGTCGCTATCTTGATAGCCTCCGCTTTGGTTGCTGGCTTCTCGTACCTCACTTGGGTTCGAATTGAAGGCCTCAACCCTCCCACCAAGTTCTTGGTCACCACTGCTCCAAATCCCGCCATCGTTAGCTCCACATTGTCTCCACTCTTCCGTAGGACCGTCCGAAACCGTTGCTCCAACTTATCCATCCTTTCGGCATATTGCCGAACTTTCTCGTCGTCTCGTTGCTTCAAATGAGTAAGCTCCACCATGAGCTTCTCATAACTCTCTTCTGGAAGAAATTCTTCGATGAGTGCATTACTCAACGTCTCCCATGTGTCCTCAACTGCACCAGGTGTCTTGCTCTTCACTCGGTCTTCATACCACGTAAGAGCAAAATCTTCTAAAAACTCTGGCAGTAACAACACCCATTCTTCCTTCCTTCTCACGTTGTTTCCGATGCAACCCCTTTTGAAATCTCGTACAAATGGTTCTACATCTTCATTGTCCTTCCCATGAAACACTGGTAACTTCCCCATCTTGTAACTACTCTTCTACACTTCCAATTTTCGTGCAATAACTACTCGCTAAAAGAGCACGAACATCATCAATTCCATTCGCGAATAATCTACCATAGGTAAAATAAAAGGAAACGGTTGTAACAACACCTCTTGTGCCATCTCTTCTCCCAAGGTAATCATGAGCCTGAGTCGCATCACCGCCTTCTCCACCATCCGAATGACGATCTCCATCACAACTCAGCCGAGTTCTCTTTTGAAGTCGACAACTTCTCCGTCTCAGCTCTTTGAGTCTCGTCCAACTTATCGACTACTGACGTAAGTAGGGCGGCCACATCGACGCACTTGTGTCCTCTTGATAGATCACCCACTCCACAACTTGGACAAGGATGTTTGCCTAGAAGATGAATTGGCGCTGGTGACGATGGACCCACTCGAAGACTTAAATCAGTAAACTCCCGCTTCCCTTTAGCTCTCTCGGTTCTGATTCTAGTTGGACAATTCACGACTTTGTGTCCCAACCCTCTACAGAAATAACACCACAAGTCGGTTTCTACTCTTCTCCTCGGAGATTCTACTTGAGGTTTAGTACTAGGGTTTTCAAACTCGACGATAATCTCTCTCGAACTTTCTTCGACACTTACTATGACATCTAAACCTTGAGGAAGGTTTCTAAGTCTAACTTTCCAATCTTTTGAATTTCCACTCATGTTGCACCTTCTCAATCATTAAGTGGACAAAATATCATAGAGGAAAATAATTCTACATCACTTTCTTAACTCTTCCGAGCTTTATACTGGAAATCGTGTATTACACATGCTATACACGAAATAAAATCTAATTAACTATCGAAGATATGATCCTCCTCACCATCGTTTGTACTAATCACAACAGACATCTTGAACTCACTCTTGTAAGGATCCAACTCTACTTCACCAGGAGCATTCGTGGCCTCCACCGTGAATGATGCTTTAAACTCGGCTTTCTTCAAATCTGTGCCAATGGTCGCGGAAGCTTCTTCGTATAGGGTAAAGAGGGCACCCCAAGTGCTATAGATGCGGGTTCGTAACTCATCTATACTTAACTTCGGCTTCTCCGTCTCAGTTCGAACTCCTAAACGTCTCTTCTTCCACCTCGTCATTCGAACTGGATTCCCCATGAAGTATCTTCAAGACCTCCTTGTATGCCGAAACGTATATCTCTTAGTTGGTAAGAGATCTCTCCAAGATTTTTGTGGTCTCTAGTAGCTCAACCTCCAAGCTACTAAATCATGAAGTTTCAACAGAAACTTCCCTAATCAGAAGAGATGGTGATGACTGTACAAATTTTCAGAGAACTGAAATTTGTATATTTTCACTTCCCTCATGGTTGTCAACCCCCTCCACTTTGAAAAATTCTTTCTCTCTCTTCAGACCTCATCTTCTCATGATTTCTTTTGTCCTGGATAGCTTATCAGCCACTCTAAAACACTGGAAAGTTTCTCAGGAAAATAAAATTCACAGAAAATCTGACAATGACTGTAAATTTTTTTCAGATAACAGAATTCCTCAACTCTCACGAATAGACCCCCTCAACTTTGAAAATTCATTGCTTCCTCTCTAGATCATCTTTTCCTATGATTTCTTTTGTCTTAGATAGGTTATCAGCCAATCTAAGACACTGGAAAGTTTCACAGGAAAATAAAATTCACAGAAAAGTTGACAGCGACTGTACAAATTTTCCAGAGAGCAGAATTTCTATACTCACAAATTTATCTCCTCTAATAACTTTTCTCTCCTCCTTTCTCTACAACTCTTGTTGCACCCTCTTTCAACTCTCCTCAAACCCTTTCTAAGTGAACAAGATGTAAAGAATGACTTCGAACGCGTCATATATCACTACGGGATACACGGAAGGTTCTAACGTTGCTAACATCGCGTTAGCTCTCTCTCCTCCCAACGTTCTCTCCATGTGCTCTCTCATAATCTCCTTTTGTCGAATATAGAACTGAACTCTAAACATCGTTCAACGATCCCTTCAAGTGAGGTCCCGGCAACGGAACCAAAAATGTAAACCCTCCGCGGTCCTATCGATCAACTACCCCCCCGATCTCTCAACCTCCACGATCGTCATCCACGAATCTGCAACATGTCGGGCCTGTCTCTCACTCAGGGGTCACCTCTGATGGCTTTGATGGAAGCACACCATGAACTTGAAGGGAAAATGCTGAGTTCACTCATTCATACACCCACAAACTTATCAACTAAAAATCTCCTTAAACACATCAACTAAAATCCTCCATTCTAACGACGTCTCTCAAGTTCTCACATGCTAAAAATATCCCACACTCTCTATATTACTCAAGTTGTCATTACGACAATGTGAAAACAAGGATGAGGAGCTCTTCTCTACTCCTCTATTTATACATTCTAGGTTTTTACTTTGGTACCCCCGGTAACTCAGCCGTAACTACTTTTACCGGGTTTTACTAAGATATTACTTAAGGTAAAAGCATTGATCACATGGGCTTTTTATCTTTTCACATGGGCTTATTCTTCAAAGTCAACAACTTCTAGAAGGATTCTGGAATATTCTCAAGGAATCTCGAATTTCCA
The DNA here is from genome assembly GCA_036924285.1 of Asterella californica. Lineage (NCBI taxonomy): Eukaryota > Viridiplantae > Streptophyta > Marchantiopsida > Marchantiales > Aytoniaceae > Asterella > Asterella californica. The sequence continues at coordinate 46,312,281 of JAYKYS010000001.1, forward strand.
CCCCCCCCTCTACACTAGGACCCACTAAAAAGGAAACATGTGGAATCTCTTCTTGTTTTTAATGCCCACAAAGTCCACAACTTTAATCCAACCACTAATATCAAGTCAAAAAGGAGATAAGGGATACTTTCCACCTCCTTTCTACCTTTTAGACAAGATGACAAGATAGTAGTGCTCACTCTTTAGCAAATATCTGAATTCTGCCAAAAGTACAGCTAAGTTTAACCATAACTAACTTTTAGATAGTCATGACTAACTTGATACATCCTTAAAGTACTTTGGCAGCCAATAAACATTCTCAACACTTAGTTATAACTAAACACCTTACTAATAGACAAACTTCCTATGTGTAACATAGGTCGTTACAGCTCTTCTCTGACTTTTCAGGAGTAGAGGATATGACCTAGTCCATAGTCCTCCATAGTCTCTTTTGGTAGAGGTATAATCTCCGGTCTGAACTTTTCTCCTCTTGTTTGTCTCTTGAGAGTTGCTCTCTCTTCGCTAGGGCCTGCTTCATCTCGTTTGTGCTTCTCCTCCATGAGAGCCTCATGTTGGCTCTTCGTCAAATAAGCATGTACAGACATTGTATCCACGGGATCATCTCATCCAGTAGCACCCCTGATTGCCGTGGTTGTTCTGAGCAACTCCTCCCTTGCCATTTTCCTCTTTTTGTTCGTGTTCACCGCGTGACTCCACATATCAAGAGTATCTCCATGCTTCCTTGAAGCACTTCTTTCTCGTACTACCTCAACTCCATAAGTAGTAGCTTCTACCGACGCAGTAGCATGCTGAGATAGATAATCCTCCAGTACTTGCTTCATTCTTTCTTTCTCGAAGTTGGTTCTAAGAATCTCTCCATTATCTTTCAAAGTAATCTTTCCTTCCTTCCAATAGACTACTCCATCTCGTAGAGTTTTGGCTAAATCACCACACTCTCTTCGAGCATGTTCAGAACTATCACACCAAATGCATCTTTGTACATAATCTTGCTTAGGAGCAGGTCTCGTATCATGTGCTCCTCCCTTCTCTTCCAACCTTGCTAACTTGATCTGCAAGTCTCTCATCTCTTTTACCAACTCTTCCATAGCATTCTTTGCGGTGCAACTTTCGAAACTGGAATAGTAGGAAGTGGAACTTGAGGTACATGCACAATAGGTGCTTGCACACTAGGTATCATTGGTTGGCTACGAGGTAGTATGATCGGCGGTGATCTCTCTTCTTGTCTTACCACCACCTTCTCTCTCCGGTACTCTCGTTTGCCAAGTACACTCATTGCTTCAGAGACTTTTCTCCAATCAATTGTGAGTCCCTTATCTTCCAGAAGCAGCTCCAACTCCTTTTGTAATTCATTGTTAGCTGCTTGCAGAAACAACTCCACCTTGTCGTTTTCCAATGTGAGCTTCTCCATCCGAGACAACTGAAGAAATTGTCTCTCAAACTCCCGAAATAGCTCTGTGGCAACAAGCCCTTTGTTGGGTTTGTTTACCCACTTCATGAATGACTTTTTAGTCACTCGGTCTGCATCCTCTAAAGATTACTCTTCTTTCAGATGAAGAGTAAATCCTTCCCATGTAACACCATGAGATGATGTCTTTCAATGCTCTCGTAGCTCAGGTACGACAACAAGCTCAAATGTACTCACCATCTTTCTTTCTGACACCTTACTCAACTCCATCTCTCGGGAATAGTACTTCAGGTACTTGGATATGTTCTTCCCGTCAAACTGATCTAGCAACCTCACAACAGACTGCAAGGCTCTAGTAGTCATTGCCTCTTTTCGTTCGGTGGATTGTTGTTGTTGCATTACCAACACGAATGTCTCAAACAATCGCATATCAGACCATGAAAGCTTGGTCACCTTTGGAGCATCTCCAGATGTAGAAGCCTCATCTACGTAATGATCCAACCCTTCAATGTCCATGGTGGCAAAACCCATACACGTATCTCTCACCCTAGACATTTCACGTCGAGTTCATCGCATAACGTGTTTTTCTGTCTAGAAATACACGGGGTATATGATTGTGTAGAGGTAGGTGACTTGAATAGGTTGGCTCTGAACCTTGATCCTTCAACCCTAATGCTCTCTATCTACTCTTCTCGGACAAGTGACCTTGTATCTCTCGACTCAAGGTTAAGGATTGCTATGATCCAATGATACGTATAAGTTGTACAAATTTGTATTACATACAAATCTTTTTGTACTCTGAAATACTCAACTCTGTACTATCTGCATGCAAGTAACTCTAAATCACTAGAAGCATGATTTAACAACTTCTCAACGATGCTAACTACCCATCAGTTTGGCCGCCACAACTCTATTTGATACAACTGAAAGATACTATAAGATCGTTGAACCAACTTGATCGAATCTCGATATAACTTGCTGTACACCTTGGCCTACCAAGCATTCCAGCAAGGTAAAGCATGCATGCTCCAAGACACTACTCAGATCTAAATATAGCACCAACGGCGGTAATACCTGGCAGCTCTGAGAACTCAAACAACGGCTTAAGACTCATGGCGACTCCGTTCTCCTTCATCACCAAGAGCTGAAATCAGCCCCACACCTTCTAATGTCGAGTTGTATGCAGGCATGGCAGTTTCAGCAACAAACTCCTCTCCAAATTGCTCAAAAATGACCAAAGTGACAATAGATGTGATCGAAAAATCTGAAATCGCTAATAACAGAAGTATCTTCGAACTTTGAGACCTCAGTCCTCCCAAACCAGTCGACCAATGAAGATCAAACTTCACAAGAAGCTTGATTGGACCTTTCACTCCTACCCTGAATAATTTTCAGGTCGGAATCTCAAACCAAATCTCAGATATGGATCAAATCGTAATCTGTGCTAACTTAAGAGCTTTACAAATCCATGTATATTTGATTCAAGATTCCGAACAAACTACTCGACCATTTGAGATGAAACTTCCCAAGTATTTTACTGATAAGACATACTTCAATCCTGGAAATTTTCCGTCTGAAATTAGACTCAGAACTCAAGCAATAGCAAACTATCCATGAATATCACAGTTTGCTATTCTTGTCTTATCACGTCTGCACTTCTCAATTTCACTCGGTCGGTTCACAATCCAAATCGATCAAGAATCTTATGAAATTGATATCAAAACGACCAGCACGTCGTCAGCTCTCCAATCCAACAGACAGCTCGTAAAAACTCCTCACGAGTCTCTCGGAACAACCAGAAACGTAATAGTAGGTATGAATTTCATCCCCCTCCACTCAATCGATCATAACACCCTCATCCTTCCATCAAATCGATCGATTCTTCATTTCAGATTGTAGCCTCGGTTGAGAGCTTTCCAACCATATCCTTCGTTTTGTGAATGGCCCTTCGAAGCCTCCAGAAACCACAGAAACGTTGCGAGGATCAATTAAGACATCATTGGTTCAAAAGTAGACCAATAAGAGCAAAGAGAGCTTTACTTTTGTCTTTCTCACTCAACTTTTTCCCCTAGAATGAATTTTTACTCCCAAGGAGACACAAGACATCAACAAGACTCTAAGATCTTAGAAATCCTTCAGATATGTCGACGGATTCTTTGCGGTCCGTAACTACACAGAAGCGCTCAACCAGAATGAAACGATTGAGTCACGGACTAATACAAAGTCAATATTACAACCTGGAAACGATCTACAATAAAAAATACGACAAAAGAAAACAGTGAAGCTATCACTCGATTGAAATATTCTTGCTCAAAGTTTCTCATGATCCAAGCCCCATGATTGATCTTCGGTCTGCAACGACATTGGACATCGATCAAAAGGTTGAAAAGAACATGCGATGGATAGTTGAGATCCATCGTTCCTCACAACAAGATGTACATCGTCATATCCCAATTCTCTGCGTATGTTACAATCAGAAAGGTCACCGGAAGCTGTAACTCCATCACCCTCCTCATGAATTCATCGCCAAAGTACGCAACTAACCACTGTAGAAAGTGATCACGGTGGATGCAGTGAAGCTTGATGTGAAACGGATTCAAGAAAAGAAGATCCGAAGTCTGTAACAAACCTCCGTCCATAACCACCACTCCTGCAGTTCTTCACTCCTCCATGCAGACCACCGAGAACCCTCACGAATCACCCGTTGAGAAAGAATGTCGTATGAACCCTAGACCCACCATTGTATACACAAATGCGGTGACAAGAACCACTGAAATGAACGTGCACAAATCGATGACTTGACACGTTTCTCTATCGTATGATCACTTAAACAGATAATCATAAACGTGACACCCATCACACCGTTTGGAGAGTTACGCGATACGGTTCACAAACACAGAAAAGAAACACAACCTACGTTCCACGAGAATTTCACACATGAGCCGAACCACAACACGACACCGGTGCGAGAAGAGGTTATGGAAGAAGTCTCACTATCTATCCCAGAGAGATCAAAAAGGAGTAAGAAAGATAAGCTTTCTACCTACAAGCTACAGTCGGATATTGAGGCAGCTACAGACTTGAAGGGAGTGTTAGAAGAGAGGGTGCTCAGTGCAAAGATTGAGTTTACTCTACGAGAGATCCTTGGAATTGCCAAGAGTGAGTTTCATGATGTCATTATTGACATCATCAAGCGGAAGAGGCAATTGATAAGAGAGACTGCTATGACTAATGCTCTAGACATAAGAATAACGAAAGAAGAGGAGCTGGAGTTAGCTAAATGTTGCACCAACCGGAAGGTTCGATTTGCTGTAGATGAAGATGAGGGAGATGATAATGTTCCCAGTCACTACACTAAGGATCATTGGGTTAGAGCTACTACGGAAACCTTGGTGAAGATAGGAGATCTGCCAGATCCGATGAGAGATCTGCCAGATCCTATGGTTGCTCTCATTGATCATGGATCTGAGATTAACATTGTGTCTAAGGATGTCTACAAGCGAGAAAAGTGACCCATTGACATAAAGCATGGCTGGATGATCCGGACAGCGAATAACACGCGAGGAGAACTCTATGGAGCTTGTCCTGATATAAGAGTGAAGGTTGGAGATGTAGTTGTTGAAAGAACTTCTTTGTTCAAGATAGTACATCATATCCAGTCATACTCGGTCAGCCTTACATTACTGCTGTAAGGATGGAGACAAAGGTGTTGGATGATGGATCCGCTTGTGTTCGGATTAGAAATCGAGATGGTAAGAGAGCAATGCAGTTCTAAACTATGCCTCCTAACCATGAACGCAACAGAGAGTACTTAAGGAGTGGTTCTCTATCCTTGAATTCTTCAGTGACTCTACCTAGAGTCACTGAAGAATTCAAGGATTTTTTCACAAGGTCATTATAGAGCGAGAGTATAGTGGTACCAATACACAAAGAAGGTACTCGCGTTAGCGGAGGAAAGTACCTTTTGTACAAGAGTTGTGAGATTTTTTGGGAGTGGGTTTGCCACACATACACTACTTGCTAACTTGCAGAAGTGGGAGCATAAGGTTGTGCCAAAAATTGAAAAAGACTTAAAGAGAGTTGGTGTGCTTGAAGAGGATGATAAGATAGAAGGTGTTTATTTGGAGTTAGGATTGGGAGATTTCATCGATGAGCTTGCTATGGATAGACGAAAAGATGAGTATCAGGTGGTGGAAGTACACTCTAGGGAGCTCTATACAGTTATAGAGTCATTCTTAGATCCTGAAGTTAGAGTTCATACTAGGTACAAAACGGTAAACAAGAAGGTAAAACCTGTTGCTCAACCATTACCTAATGATTCTAACCAGCGAGTCCAACAATCTTCGAAGGAAAAAAGCTTGAGAGATCCTAGCCGGGTTGGTCACAAGTTCACAGAAGCTACGCTCAAGGAGTTGAAGGTTGGTTCTACAGATTTTCTTTTATCTGTGGAGGAAAATAGGTTTAGGGAGATGTTAACTAGACATGGGAAAGCTTTTGCTTTTGAAGCCTCAAAAATCGGATGTGTAGCTCCTAGCATTGTGACACCAATGATCATATTCACAGTTCCACATGCTCTTTGGGACTTGAGGTCAATTCAGATACCTAGAGCGCATCTACCGAAGCTCATAGAGCTGTTGAAGGAGAAGATGCAGATGAAGATCCTGGAACCATCATTTGCACCATACTCTAGTCATTGGTTTACAATACCAAAGAAGAATGGTGCATTACGATTCATCCAAGATATGCAACTTGTGAATCAAATGACCATCAGAAATACATGCATAGGAACTATCGTGGGGGAGTTTGCTGAAGCATTCGCTGGAAGGGCTATTTACTCTATAGGACATCTTTACTCTAGATACGATCAGTTTCAACTTGCTGAACAAAGTAGAGATATCACCACCATGAGGACACCGTTGGGGTTGGGTAGAATGTGCACGCTACTGCAAAGAGCAACAAACTCGGTAGCGCACATGATGAACGAGATGAACAAGGTTCTCCGTGAGTTCATTCTTGAGAAGACAATGCCTTTCTTGGATGACATTCCAATTAAGGGATGCGTTGAGGAGGAGAAAGATGAGACAATGGATCAGAAGGGGTGTAGAAACTTTGTTGTTGATCACATTTCAAATTGTGATAAGATTTTATCACGATCTGAAGAGGCGCGCTTAACACTATCAGGTGCCAAGTCTTCATTTGGAGTACGAGAAATTGTGATTGTGAGGCACTTATGTGGATGGTTTGGACACAAATCTGATCCTGGTAAAGTGGATGCCATACAACGGAATGAAGGATACTTGTGGTTCAACAATAGAGGTGAGAAGGTTTCTTGGAGCTTGTGTCTTCTATCATGTATGGATTCCACATTTTGCACATGTGGCTGATCTTCTTTATGATCTGCTGAGAAAGCACAAGAGGTTTGCATGAGAGGAGAGGCATACTGAGGCGATTTAGAGATTGAAGCAGTTGTTATCTTCTTCACATGTACTTCATCGTGTGAGCTATGAAGATAGCAAACCAGTGATACTTACTGTTGATACTAGTCCAATAGCCATTGGATGGGCGGTAGGACAAGATGATGAAGAAGAGAATTGGTCTACAGTCAGATTTGGAGCAAAGGTATTGAGTGAACGACATAAAAACTATCCTCAAGTGAAGAGAGAGTTATGGGGAGTAGTTACAACTATGAAAGCTGAAAAGGACTATTTCATTGGAGCGCCAATAGTAGTAGAAACATATTGTTTACCACTATTAGAGATGATTACAAACTATAACACCCTTGATACTGCGATGATACGCTGGATTGCTTACATCAAATCCTTAAATCCAAAGTTCAGGCATATAGCGGGGAAGAACAACCCAGTAGTTGATATGTTGTCTCGTGCGAGATATGAGGATGAGGAAGAGATGATAGAAGATACAGAAGACGTTGGTAGAGCTCAAGGAGGTGAGAGTGAGCATTCAAAACCGTTCATGGAGGAGCTATATGAAGGAGAATGGATAGACATAGGACGCTATTTAAGCTTGTTTCACTAGACATCCAGGATGGAGTGATGCCCACTTTAAACATATGAGGAAGAAGGCTTATAACTACTTGCTACACGGTTGTTATTTGTGGAAGCAGGCTAAGCAAGGTGGTAAGATGCCACAAAGGGTTGTGTGCAAGATGAATATGCAAAAGTAGTTATGCCCACAAGCTCTCATGCAGGAGTTTCATGAGAGCTTGTGGGTAGGACATAGAGGTATTTATGCTACTTTTACAAAGCTCAAGGAGAGATATTGGTGGCGTAACATGTATAGAGATGTAGTTCAGTTTATGAAGACATGTCAAACCTGTCAAGAGTATTCAAGGATTCGGCATCGAGATGAGTTACATCATACTTATCCACTTGCAATGCATTATAAGTGGATAGTAGATCTTGTTATTATGCCCGTTGGTACATGACAGATGCGATACTTAGTTTTGGCACGTGAGGATTTGTCCAACCAAGTGAAGGGCGAGCCTTACGAACAAAATCCACATAGGCAATCTGCAAATTCTTGTAGGAAGATGTGATTTGTAAATATGGTTGTGTTGGGAAGATCACGGCTGATCGAGAGGAGCTGAACAATGATGCACCTAAAGCGTTCTTCAAGAGGTGTGGTGTGAAATTAGCTCTCACCACAGCCTACACAATCTGAATACTATTTCTGATTGACATCCAATGAAAAGAGATGATAAAGACTTTGAGTTTATCATTGCTTCTTGTTGTACCATTTTTGTTACATCACTCTTCTATACTCAGGAGTATGGAAAATTGCTACCCATGCAAGATCTTTATCCTATGGATATGGATATTGATTCAGATTCGAGTATCTTTTTCAAAGTGATACATCTGATAATGTACATGAGAGATCTAAGTCTCCACATCATTATACATATGAAGAGGTTAAGAGATTCTTTGAAACTAAATCCTTGGAAGCTGACATGGAACCTATTCCACTTCATATTCCTGTCGAACATAAGTTTCATGATCTTGACAGAGTCAAAGATGAGGAAGAACGTCGTTATGTCAAAATCTCACAAAATCTTAATCTTGAAAAAAGTGTGAGCTTCCAAGAGATCTTCATAGACTTTTAGGACATCTTTGCTTATTCATATGAGGAATTATTAAGAGTGGATCCCAAGCGTTGTCAACAATTATTCCATTACATCCAGATGATATACCGTGTCGAATCAAGTCGTACAAGTTGCATGAGCATTAAAAAAACAAGTCAAGTTAGAACTGTAGAAGTTATTGATAAAGTATCAAGTTCATCATCTGATGAGTTAGAAGAAGCGCGAGGTTGAGAGCTCGATGGAGAGTCTTGTGTCATTGGATCAGAACCATATCCTATAGTACAACTGGTAGTAAAGACAACCTCTTCTTCCAACTACAGTAATGGAGTTGGAGAGTCTTCAACACCTACAAAGCGTATATATTTTCTGGTGGTGGAATTGTTGGAATGGTGGATGAGGGTCTGTTATGACTGAACATTAGACATGGTTTTTTCTACGTCAACCTATCGATAAGCGTCTCGATATCTTTCTTTAATCTTTAATTGTGTAGGAATCTCTGGTCTTTAAGAACTAGAGTGACAAAATTGTTACATTCTAGCACCACTGTCGCTCGAAGGTTGGTTCACATGCTCGTTACGATAGTCATGATAAAATAAGTTTAACAGAACCTCTTGTTCATAGAGTACTCTTGATTGGGAACGAAAAGTTTTCAAGCACAACAACATGATTGAAGGTTGGCACCGACACACAACTACTGCATATGTCTATGATGCTGTCAGTAATCATGTCATCCGTATCTGCATATCCAACATATAAGAATGAAAAGATGAGCACATAAGAAAGTTGTGGTTCTCTTTACAAATGGAGCATCATTCTGATCTAGTGGGACAATCCCGAGCTACATGATTTTGACGACAATGATAACAATCACGAAAACTACCTCTTCTTTGTCCTTAATCCTTAGGAGGTGGATCTTGAAGATGTTGGTTAAACATGGAAAGTATTGATGGATCTGTGTATAATTGCTAGACATCATCTGATCCATTTTCTGAGCAAATGGTTTAAGAGTCTCTGGTTGATTGAGATGTAACTCATTGTCATAAGCCGAACCTTTTGTCTTATAATATGTTTGATCCAAAATAGTATATTTGTTAAGCGTGATCCATTCATATGTAGGTATCGATAACGCATTAGTGAAGTATCTAAGCAACATAATGTTTGCTATCTTACCATTGAGTTGTGCAACATAGAGCTTGAACAGATACATGAACTTCTTCGTATGTATCTTTGTAGATGAAATTTATAGAATTCAGATTCTCCTGTTGGTATGAAAAATATCTTTTCTTACCTTCTATAATGAAGATATAGAGTCCATAATGGTTACCACATGTAATCCTAGATACCACCTATCCACTTTGTCTATCAAATATGATCAGATGAAAGTGATTTTAAAAGTGTTGTCAGTGATACCAAACATCACACATATTGATTCAAATTTACTGGTAAAATTGAAAAAATCCTCAGTTCCATTGAATGGAACTGAAGGTTATCTATGTGACACCATCACTCGAGGCGAAAAAACTACCACCGCGGCAAGCGCCACGAGCAAGACAATCTGAACCTTAGCTCGTGCCATCTCGATTCTTCGTTTCCAATTGCCACAATCAAGTCACTGCAACGTCAACAACGTGAATGACACTAAGCGTCTCATATCAGGTAATGACGCTTTTCCGGACGTCTGATCGATCCGGACCCATACAGACAAGCTTAAAGTGAAGCTAAGTTTGAGAACAGGATCCACCAAATTAAACTGCAGCACGGTGTGGAAAAGAATGTAACAGAAACCCTCGTGCATATGGCTGCACCTTTGCGTTTACTCCCGTGACAAAGTCCACAACAGAACTTAATTACTACACTAAATTTATCTATAATTTGGAGAGTCTGAACGAACGGACTTCAGATGATTGTGCGGATACTTTGTGTCTCGGTCTCAGACAGACAGGACTTCAACTGTTCGAACGGACTTCAGATGATTGTGCGGATACTTTTTGTCTCGGTCTCAGACCGACAGGACTTCGTCTACAACACCCCACAAACCGATAACGTAATTAAGATGACCGGGCTTACCTCTTCGTCACTGCCTCAAGACCAAGACTAGTAGCTCCGTATCTGCGTTCTGAAGCTGTGTTGCTGCTGAGGTTTATATATGATCTCTGCGCCGAGACAAGTCCATGTCACCGACGAAACCTGTACTGACCAGGATGCAAATTAAGGAGTGGTTTCCGGTCTGCCGAGGACACCTGTGCGTCTGACTATATTTGATCGGAATGTACCGGGCATTGCGTCGGTATCTGCCAGATGCCCGTGCTTCGGTACCGGCCGGTTGTGAACGCTGGAGAAACGATTGTGCCATACCTCTCTGGGCAGGTAAGACATCGATCGAGCTACTTCATCATCGCAGCAGATGAACTTGGAGCCGATGCGGACCGACTACTTACCGCATCGATTAGAGGCCCATGAGTGGATCGTACGTAAACCCATTCGTTGTTGACCGGTCACGCTACGTGTTTCGCTCCGGACCCGTTCCCAAGACCTCTCTCTCCACTCCGCATCTGGTTCTAGGATCTGGTTCTGGACTCCGCAAGTCCGGCTCGAGAGTTCTGTATATGATCAAATCCTTGTGAAAGAGCTAGCGCTGAAAGCTCATTTCACTCACAGGGATAGGGCTAAAATGATCATGAGAAGTTATTCTCGGCTCGTCGGTGTCGGTCAGATGATCATGAAGGGGATATATATATATACATCATGATCATGTTAATGTTCATTCTACAGGTTCTTAATACGAGGGGGAAATCGGAAGACATCGTTTGCAGAATGGATGGTTACCCTTTCGAATTCTGGTTATTAAAATCTTTATCTCATTAATCGCTGGACTGTCCCAAGCTTTCCAGTCGTCTGATGGGATATATACTAAGGCTCGAGAGGCCTAGGGTGATGTATAAGACTTTAATTACATCAGGGCATTCAAAGTTCAAACTATCGAATAAGTATGTAATAAGATTCTACGTATTGAGTTAATTAACTACATCACTGATTCAGTAACTTAATAGAATCTCGATAGAATCTCGATCATTTACTAATTTAAAACTGATTGTGATGAGATACGAATTTCAAAGTGCAGATGAATGAGAATCATAACTAGCATGCTAACTGAGTCTCGATTTGTGAGGTTAATATGTGCGCCTTCGCATAGTATTACTCCTAAACAGGAGTAGAAACGTTAGATGTGTTCATGACCAACCTGAACTGCATTTGTTTTTTTGAAGTTTTTCTGAATGACTCAGATTTATTAACCATCGAACGTACGGCAAGCAGATCACAGTCACGGAAAGGACCAACCTGTACTCAGTCTGTTGTACGTGTCCAGGTTGAGAAAGAGCAAAGCTCCACGGAGGAAACCTGAAAGTTAACTCGTGCATGCCATCTTCTACTGTCCGATCCGTTGCCAACTGCCATAAGCCACTGCAGCTAAATTCCAACAAAAGCCATAGTACCGTAACTGCCTCTCCTTATGTGGAAAAGTAAAACAAAGCATACGAGGTCTGAGAAGTAGGCGTCGAAAAGTGACAGGGGCACGAAGTGCCTTATGCTTGTGTCTTCACCTGACTAATTAAAGGGAAGGTACGTACAGACAGAACAAGTCAGCGGGAGCAGTTTAAATTTGTAAAACCGCCTCTGTGCTTTATGCGTGACACGCCGAGACAGGGCGACGAAACGAGATGAGATACAAAATTAAGAACTGACCAGAGTGCGGCTTCGACTGCCGCGGACATCTGTGCATGCGGATGACTACGTACTACGCAGAATATAGTTGGGAGGGAAACTTAAAGGCCGTAGTTCCTCCGATCCGGCCGCTAACACATCGATCGAACAACCTAAAATATCTTATCTTCATCGCAGATCCAGTAGACCAATTTTGGAGTAAAGGAAATGGTTGTACAGAGACCTGCCCCCAGGTGATGTACAGTAGAGGAACACTGTCAAATTTCTCTTCATGCTAGAATAGAAAGACATATATGGGAGGAGAAACTAGTTGGACTCTCAGCCCATGGAAGCCTGTTAATGGTAAATTGATATCGATGGATGATGGTGGCGCCTAAGGCACAACGGTGTAAAAGGCTGTTCGCAGTTGCTTTTAGTCCTGTTGCAACTGCATGCGCATAATAAGCATGCTCGATCAACTTAACTTATGTTCTCTATATATGATCGAGAATATTATAAGTGTTACATAAAATTAATTTTAATTTTAATAAATCAAAATTTAATTTAACTGGTTAATGTTAATCATTATCGAGAAGCGAAGTAAAAAAAATTAAGTAAGTGTCAGGCAATTCTGAGGTTACAATTGCGAGTGTCTGTTCAAGTAAAAGAATACATTAATTTCTCACCTAAACTTCGCGTCGGAAGGGTGAGATGAAAAATTAATGTTAAAGCTTGCATCCTTGCGTTGTGGGGCTTTCCACAGCCGAAAGCTGCGGCCCGTTTACAGACTGGCATGAAGACTCGACCCCACGCCCCTTCAGTGACGCGCGGATATCGATGGGCTGCGAACACGCTTGCTAATGCTTGTCGGCCCAGTTCTTTTTTGTTCTTAGATGATCAACAAGAACTTGTTCTTAGATGATCAACAAGAACTTGTTCTTAGATGATTAACAAGAACTAAGTCTTCATGATCAATATGCTCAAAGAAAAGAGCTTAGTCGTCTTATACTAGCTCCAAACGGCTTGAAGCCGAACGTTTTATGTCTAAGCCAGAAAACGACGTACAAGTTTCAACTTTATCGAAAAGGCCGTCCGTCGTCCTGGGTGCTCAATTTACTGTCGATGATATCAAATTTTGGTCTACTCTAGTTCACAGTTAGAACTGCATACGGTAACCAATCAAACCAAGCCTTAGATCGAATCACCCCTAGGTTGTGTCTCCATTTATACGATCACTGTTTTGACCGAAGAAGGCTACAGGTACCATTCGCTATGCTGGGAACATACTAAGCGCGAGCTCAGTTGCAGGTGTCTGTAGCACAACATATGTAACTCGCGGTATCAATTGCATGTGTGTGTAGCACAGCACATGTAACCGGAGATGGTACACTCACAGTACGTAGGACATTATATCTCTAGATCGTCAACGCTTGCTTTTAGATGTCTGAGCATACGAGTCAAATGACGACTCGAGGAATGTTTGTACAAGTGCCAGACCAACCGGAATGTGTAGTACAACACAACGCCGGCGAAGGTACTCCCTGGTACCCGTGGAAACACTCGTGAATGCGTATGCAGTATTTCATGCCGCGTAAAAGGAGATCTAGGTATATAGAAAGGATGTTTACAATTTGGTCCAGAAGTATAGCTGGTCCGAAGTAGTGAATTCCAGTCGTAGTCTATACTATTAGAGGAGAGGACCTTGTAAGCAAGGCACAGCCAACGAGACAGGACGTTCAGGGATGTATACAAAACCTGGTTTCATTTAACCGGCTGCTCGTTGAATTTCCAGACGGGTCAGAAGTGAAGCAACAGTCTTTTCTTTCTTCGGCATCATCGCCCAACCGAGACCAACTGCGTTGTACCGTTGGCGTTCAAATGGTCGTGGCCATACGCGCGCATTTGGACACACAAAAACTCAACTAACGTCGCTCCAGTACACACAGTCTGACTGCATTTTCTCCGAAACAAAAATAGAAGCTGAGCACGACACCTCTCCGGACGTAATTAATGCAAAGAGAAAGCTACAAAGATGAATTTCTCCATTTCGCTAGTCACAGCACCATGATTTCCGACTAGAGAAGAGGTAGATATGTTTCTCAAGAGGTTCAGTCTACCCTCACTTTATTCCCATGGAGAGGGTTACGTCTGTACAATGTCATATGTACACAGTCGAGCTAAGAAGAGTGCTGTGTACTGACGCGTTAACTAGGCACTAAGAACTGCATTACACCGAAACATGCAGCTTTGCTCCAGTAGCGAAGAACTTCGCTTGTTCGCGCCACCCGGGAAGCGAAATCCACAAACCAAAACCCAGAAAAGCAAAGAAAACGGAACAAACGGACACTACTGAGATTGATCAGCGGTTTCAGCCTTCAAAGAGATTTTGAAGGCTGACATGATCAACACTCAGTCTACCTGCAGCAGCTGAAACACAGGAAGACTGAAACACTCCCAACGATCGGTAGGTTCTACCTCCGAAGGCTGACACTCAGCCCGGTGTACTGAAATTATCTGCCAGGCCTAGGCTAAATTAACATTCGACTAAAATCATCATGCAGCTGAAGATTTCAGCAGACCTAGAACATATATAGAACTATATACATCATCTGCCTAGCATTCAGTACCCTGTACTCTTGGATTAACATCCTCTGGCAACGAGGTCCGTGTTGTCATCACATCGCCTCTCATTTGCCTCCCGCGCACACCACTTCGTCTTTCCCAGTTCATCAGCTGCGGACTCGTATTCCTCCTTACAAGCCTCGTCGATGAACTTCTCCAAATCTCTTTTCGGGAAATCCTCAGCACCTGCATGAGAGGCAGAAAGCAACGTTAAACCCCTCAAGTTATTACCACCTACAAGAAACAAGAAGCAACAATTTCTCACCTCCTTCGGCATCTCTCCTTATATGTCACGATAAATTAAAATCTGAAAACATACAAAAAGTGAAGTAACAATGACGACAAACTCACGTCCGGATGAATGCTGAATGTCGCCGAACACAGCCTGCACGGAGCAGCAGAAGTCGTTCAGACGTTTCACATTCCTCTCAGCTCTCTCGAGAGCCCTCTTGGCATCCAGAACCAGCAACCCCGAGATCTGCTGATCGTTCAAACAGCTGTCTCCCTTGTACACCTTATCATAATCTTCCTGCGCCACCGCCTCGACCTCGGCCCTCTTTTGATCCACATTATCGTCCAAGTTGTAACCGGCCCCGACCGCACGGTACCCGTTCTCGTGGTCGTAAGCGCATTTGTGACGTCCCTCATGGTCCTCGATCAGGTGCGACACCTCCGGAACGCACATAACGGAGTTCCATCCCCTGCAGCGTATGCACATCATTCAATCCGCAGCAGAATCCCGAAGTTGATCTGAGCAATCTCAGGAACTAGACCGATCGGGACGTCAAGCTTCTACAAATTTATGTGTGTATAATAGTTCCCTTAATATGTACTGCCCAAGAAATAAAGCATGCAGTATCCACACTATCGTAGTATGAGCCAGCGAGCACATGGAAGGAATCCGTAACCTCACCTTCGATTAAAGAAAGGGCCGATATCGAGACGCTTATCGATAGGTTGACGTATAACCATCCGTGATGCCATCACCGGAGGGGAGAAAATTAACACCGCGGCCACCGCCACGAGCAAGACAATCTGGACGTTGACTCGTGCCATCTTCGGTTCTTCGTTGCCAATTGCCACACCCAAGTCACTGCAGTAACGCCGAGAACATAAATGATGGAACAGCTAGCCCGGAACCTGAAGACACTACTGACCCTTGTAGATGTTTTATCTCTTAAAGATTACCGAACCGAAGCTAAGAAAATGAACCATCACACTCTGTAAAATGAACCATCACAGAGCGCTCCGCCTCCACGGTTGGAAAACAATGTAAGTAACGAAGAGCATGGACTTGCACTAGTGACCCTTCTAGAGGTTTTACTTCATAAATAAAACCGAAACGAAGCTAAGAAAATGAACCATCATACTACAGAGCGCTCCGCCTCCACGGTGGGAAAACAATGTAAGTAACGAAGAGCGATGACAAGTCCACTACTGTAACAAGCCTCTGACATGAACACTTTTTACCACAATAAACTTGCACTTCTGAGCTCACTCCTGTAAAAACTATACATCACTCCATCAGATAGACGTCAGAACGTTCCATCCAAGACTCATGTACAGAACTCATGAGCGTGGCTACCTGTTCGTCACTGCCTCAAACGCGGTCTAGTCCTTCTGGGATCGATGTATCCTTCTTCCTTCTGTAGTTTATATAGGACCTCTGCGCAGAGAAAGTTCATGTCACCGACGAAACAGAATTGACCAGGATATGCAAATTAAGAATGACTAGGGTTCGGTTTCCGAATGTCGAGACACCTGTGTATCTGACTATAATTGACCGGAATATACTCAGAGGCATTGCGCGGGTATCTGCGACATGTCTGCGCGCTACAGTACCAGTCCAGAACCGTGGGGAAACGATTGTGCCATACCGATCGATCGAGCTACGTCATCATCGGTAGCAGCTGCAGAACAGCAGGCGAATCTAGGAGTCGATGCGGTCCGATCGATCGACTACTTACCTTATTCAGATCGAGGCCTACTTACCTTATGGATCGTCAGCCCATTCTGTTGTTGACCAAGGACCTCTCTCTCGAGATGGTGTAAATCTGTTCACCATCTCGTGAGTTTGCTCTGCCAGATAACAAATAATACTTTCGAATCCTAAGTTACTGTCGGTCTTTTTTAGTAATTTTTAGTAATTTTTAATTAATTTTCTTAGTAGGTTGCAAACAGACTGTTAAATGAAATAAGTAATCAAACGATTCTCGACGCACAATATAATGTGTTGAATAAAATACAAGAAAATATTGTTAGAGTAATTTTTGTGATATTATTTAAGCTGTCATTGATGTTTAATTATTTACTCCAAAGTTTAGTTCAAAAGTTTAACGCATCTTCTTTAAGGATAAATATGCATGCAACTTGGAATTCTCACAAGCAAAGAGAAGGTACGATTGGCACGGACAAGGTCCAAACGTTTCCTTCATACTTTTATGACTGTTGGTAAACTTTCTTGCGTTGAATGTTACTATAAAGTATGAGGTTGAACATAAACTTAAAATTGTAGAATAAACGAATGTGGTAACCAAAATATAATCTTACAATTAAATATTATATCCGACTGAAAGCTATAGGAAAAAATCATAAAGTGTTTGGAAAAGCGTTCTAAAATTTGTATGAGCACAGCATATCTAGTTTTAAAAAGATTAGGATTGAAAGTATAATTTACTATTTAGTAATATATAACTGTTGTTAAGTTCTTGGATATGCTATACTAAGGAGCAATGCTAGATGAATATGCATCTCAACAGAGTTGAAACACCATCGAACGGCCGTGAAGAGGATGTTTTTTGGAGATAGCATGAAACATCTAACTGTGACGTTTGAACGTGAAAAGGATATTTCTTGGAAAAAGAACAAAATGTCTAATTGTGATCAATTTAAAACCAACAAGAACCACAGGAAAACACGTAGTTCTATTATAAAATTACAGTTACTTCTTTCCTCCTTGGAATCTCTGGAGAATAAGATCTGCTACGTTCTAATTCCCAAGTTCTTTTTCTCCTCAAGTTGCCTCTCAACTCTTAATGAGTTTTATGCAAAATGAGTCTTCTGAACCCTTAAACACCTTAGGCTAACGGAAAACATTTTTAATGTGTCTACCACAGTCTACTACTCTATCCTGTCTCTCTTATAAAGATTATAGAAAGATAGAGGAGGCGAATATACAATAATACCAAACCCTTCCGAAAGGAAGGGTTAGGTATTAAATTAAACTCTGCTAAGTTAGTTGTATTCATGAGTATAGCTGACCGCACTTGTACCTTCTGAAGCGCGACAGGCGATCCAAGACTTATGGTTTATCTCTTGCTCTTCCGTGTTTCCAGACATAGACTAACATATAACTTTTATAGAATATTTTAAATTATTTATACTTACTTAGTATATATTTATATATATATATATTTCTGATAACATTAAGCAAACAAAAGTTCCCAGAGTTCATCCACCATGCATCTTCATTCCATCCTGCAATAAACGTTCTCATGATCTAAACAACCTATTTAACAAATGTTAGTTGAAGCATGTATATTATCCACGAAACATTTATTTAATTTATCACCTAAATTTTTATTATATTATAAAGATATGATAAAGGAAAAAATTAAAATAATATTGTAACCAAACTGATATGACAAGTCAGATCAATAGTCATTATCATATTGATAATGATAAGTTGCAACATTGTTGTTTCGTATTACACTTTACATGCAACGTAAATTAAAGATCCCGGTCGATTGGGTAGCTTATGGTCTTAGTCTACTGCACTTCCTTGGATATCAGGTTGTATAACAGTACAATGACTGTTACTGACTGGGATGTGAGTAGTACTGGAAGTTGTAACCAACATACAACTGCGTTGTACCCATTGACGTAGTCATAATCCTATTAAGCTGATATGTGACATGCCTCGTGCTTCCTGCAGATGCGATACGGACGGCACGAACAAAACTCCATTCCTTTTCCTACCGTGCAATTGCTCCGCAAGCAATTTTATGAGGGTTAATGCATTTGTTTCGATTGCGATTGAATAATATGTATCCCAAACGAACTAGCCAAGGATGGCCTGGAAAGGTCCAAGCGGGGTATGAGAGAAAAAATAGAGAGAATGGATTGGTTTCGGAGAATGAGATGAAATCAAAGAATTTTTTTAAATTTTTGATTTTTTTTCTTCTACGTCCGTTAGTGATGTTTTCGTTTAGATTATTGAATAAATATTTAGAGAAAAATTATATATAAATTTTTTCTAAATATTAACTATTATCAGAACCACAAGCTACGAGTCTGGAGAGAACTCAGAACTACAGAACCTTAGCAGTCGCTGCCTAAATCAAGTAAAAGTAATAAAAGGAGAAAAGCAAATCAAGGAGTTCTGTTGCTGTAGATCAAGTCCGCAATTCAGCTCTGGCACGATCCCAACCATTGAGTCGCATTAGTCGAGATCTTCTGCTACGATAATCCCTTCCTGCATGGGGATGTCTAAATTTGTAATACGTGGAGAGAACATTACTCAGAGTTGGGGAGGTTCGTACTTGTCTCGTCAGTATATACAAAGGCCGATCGGATATACATGTGCAAAATCACAGATGCCCTCGTGCACAGCAGCATGATAGACTTTTCCTGAATGTCAAAAGAATTTTTGTTTTTCGGATGATAGACTCTACCGAACATCGAAATGAGTTTTTCTGTTTGTTGATCGTTCCAAATATCTCTACTACTTTACGATTTTTGTTCTTTCCTTATTCTGCAAGTTCAATCAAAACTCTTATAGTATTTCAACTCTTTTCTGTTTCTGATATGAAATAAGATTTGATAATGCTCATAGGAATCTTCCAACTTATCTTCGTTGCTAACATGATGTACATAATTATCAAGTAAGAAAGATACTTATCACTGAATTGTTAGTTAGAATAATTACTCATTTCAAAAATGACGACTTGTTCTAGAACCTTTGTAGTTGTATTCTTCGCATCGACGATATTAATGTCACTAACTACCTTTGGACCATAGATCCCATGCCTTGGCTTGAGTGTGACTATAAACTCGGGGAAAAACATCATACTGAAAATATTCAAAAATGATATCTTATACTACTAGACACAAGAAGTTGTCAAGAAGATTTAAAACTCTACTATAATAGTGCCATCTGTTTTTGCATCATCTAAAATGTGGCACGAACTGCCTCTCTAGCTTGAAGAGACATTACAATCTTCTTTGGCAGTTAGTTCTTTTTTAACAAATCTTCGTATAGAAAATTGCAGCAGTTGCATTCATCCATTGACTTTCACTATAGCTAGGATCTACTTCTCATTCTTTGTGTTATTGAAAATATTATCAGGGTAGCGTTCTACATCTGATGCACTTGTATGTTTTCTATGTTTGGACCTCCACCATTGCAACTGGAACTCTTCGTAGTGTTCACCATTTTGATTTCTTTGAATTCCACTTGTAGCACGTCCTATCCAAACAGCCTTGGATATTTTAGCTTCAAACTCATCAGTAGATCGAATAATCACAAATTGACTTTCTGCAATATCGTCTGAGGTGACAAATGCACACTCTTCTCTTTTCTCTGGAGCTCTCACAAAATGCCCAGCTTGTCTCTGATTCTTCATCTCTAGTTCTACCTCAAGTTCATCTTCAAGTTCTGCATCCACTAATGCATCTTCATGCTCAATCGTCTTTTCTCTCGATGGTATCAATTTCATGAAATCAGTTCCATGATTCGTTTGTGGCCAAATAGAATCATGAAACAAATCTCCATCTGGACCTTCAACTTGCTCCAAGCAAGTTAACATTGTTTTTCAATAAGAAATGAGTGGTTGATACATACTTGAGACTTTTAGAACCCACTTTTTATTTAAAAAATGATATAAATTTTACCTATTTAATAACAAAATATTTACTTTCTAAAATTAAAATATCTTATTTATTTATAGCTAAATTAAATATATAACTTAACCGAATTAACTAATGAACCGTCCGGCCCTAGATCTTAAATCTCCACCGAGGAGAGTTATCTGGGATGCCTGGTCTAACCACAAGCCAAATGTCCCATGAAACCTTAACGTTGTAACTCGGATATCGGTAAACTTTCATTGAGGTACCTCTCTAAATATGCATACAACATGAACTTCTGTGTAACTGCTACCCGCTTGTTATCTCACAAAAAAGTTAAACCAAAATTTTATACTAATCTAAAAATTTAATCAAAATATCTCTAAAAGTTAAATGTTAAGTGAACCGGGACATGCGAGAAGATCCTTAGCATAACCCATAAGGCAAGAAAAGGCTCATGTGCTCTCTAGAGTATAAGTGCGAGAGGCTAGAAGCAAAGAATCAAGAAAATAATAACATATTTAATATATTAGCTAACCGTTTCCAATTGGAGGGTTAGATAATAAATTAAACCGCATGCATATTCCCCATCTTCCGAACTTGGAAGTAGGAGAATTATAATAATATGCATGCCTAACTAGGTTGCTCTGGCTTTGGTATATGCCTTACAAAAAGACCACATGAGTATCCAAATCCCTTGAATATTTCTGAAGTTCATTGAGAAAATTACGCTAATAATCTGCTATTCAACTGCCTATGCACATGCCGTAATGTAAGCCTGGCATGCTTCTTAACAACAGCCAATACGTAATTCAAATGAATGGATCCACGTGAAGTGATGACATTGAAGACATGCCAGTGACTGTACACCTCATGTGTGGTGGACTAATCCGCAAACTGAGCTGGCCGGTGCTAAATGTGCAAAGAAAAATGATTCTATTGATTATGTTCAAAATGTATCACCTTAAACATAATATGCATGCTCGATCATAAATTAAAATATGTACCCACAGCGTCTTATTAATCATCTCGACTATAACCCATCTGGAGTCAAAGACTTTACATTTTTTTGTGCACTTATCACCATCTGAAAATGCATGCTCTATCATAATATGTACCCTACAGTATCTTATTAATCATCTCGACTATTAACCCATCTGGACTCAAAGATTTTACACTTTTAAGTTCACTTATCACTAAGTCTTCATTTATTTCTTCTCTTGAAGGAGAGGCAAGCAACATCTCATTGTCCTTTTAGGAGAATATCTTTCCCCACGGCCTTGTACAGTGAATTTTGTTTTGTAAACGTTATAATATATATTATAAAAAATTTAAATTAATTTCTAAGTGATATATGTTAACTAGTCTCGGAGTAGCCAACTCATCCAGATATAAATCATAAGTGGAGTCCGGGCTGATGAGTTGCTGGGAAGATAAGACGGAGACACTAATTCTCAAACCGTGGCGTTTTATGAAGACATTATTCTAACTTTTTCATCGAAAAAGTTAGAATATAAAACCTCATGTACACTTCTGAGTGTATATGAGATAAATATCCTCAGTTTTAATCGTCGTTTCAGTTTTGAGGAGAACAAGTTGTCTAGACCCCCTAACAACGCTTCTTAAGCTTGCATATTTAGTCTTGCTCGCTGCGTGCTTGCTGCAGCTGAGTACAACTTCTCCGCGTACTCTACTATCGCTTCATGCGTCGGACTCCGTATTATCTCATCGAGAGTGTCAAAGCTAGAATCTTTGGACACTATCCTTTTCCCGTGAGGTAACGTTACTACTTTTGCCAAGAGTCCGTGGACTATCCGCGGGCACTTATAGGAAAATGCCACGCGTATCTCTTTCTAATTTCTCTTATAGGAAAATATCACGTGAATCTTTTACTATTTTCTCTTTTGGATTAGATTATAAATTTTGGCAATAAGGAAATTTAGGATTCAAGGAATTTATTTTAATTATTCTTTTGTTAAATTTAAATAACTATATCAATTTACAGTTATGATTATAAGCGACTCACGGCTGTAGACAAAACTATCCTTCAATAAACTTCGATCTTTTTCCCTTCTGGTTATTAGAATCTTCTCTCCTAACTTTGACACTCTTTAATGATTTTCTTGATATCTTCCTCTTTCTGTTTTGCTTTCAACACTTAACTTTGCGAGAAGCTAGCTTTGAAATTATTTTTGTAGTCTACAAAAAGAATTTAAAAGGGGCACCTCCTCTCGAAGCTAGCCAATTTGTTTTGCTATTCGTTTTCCATCTTGCGTCGTCCGCCTGATCCTTCATCTGTAAGTTATTTTCCACTTCTACTACTGTAGCTTGATCAGAACAATGGCACGTAAAGAAAACAGACGAATGTATAACTAGTTACTACATTTATTTATATATATAGATAACTAAGCCTTGTTGAAGTGTAACTATTCATTTTTAAATATAGTTTCTTCCATATGAAAACCAGTCTAAGAACAAATCTTACAGTCGGATGTAATTCCTACCTAGTACAGTAAAACCTAAAAACATAGCACGCAGAGGTGCTCCCACTCCAGACATAAAGATCTTCTTCATGTGACTATCGTATCTTATTCAAGAGAGTGGTTAAACTTTATTCCAGAGAATTCTTAAAATGGATAAAAATATAGAAAACTGCAGTAGTGAGACTTCAGTGGCTACTCTTATTAATCCATACCAGAAATAAAGAGTTTTAGAATCTATAATATTTATCCTAACCTCACATAGCTATTACGTATTCTTCATTCTCAGCTCCTTTTACAACAATGTGTTTCGTTTTCTATCGTTTGTCCTATCCATTCTTTCCATGAGTAATCAGAGAAATTTGGATAATGTTCATTGATCTCGTGACTATTTGGTAATCTACTTGTAAAACAACATAGTGAGTGTTGATTTTTTAGAAAATCATTATTCATGAAAGATAAAACTGATGTTTTCCAAAGTACTATGAGATGTAAATCTTGGGTGAATCTTCCGAGAGTTCATGGCATTGCGCGGACAATATGTAAAATTATTCTTAACCCCAAGCAGTAGGTCGAGGGGTACCAGCAGGTGTTTCTCATCTTATATATCGATCATGATTAGACTCCAGTTACTCCCTCCATGAGAATTATTAAATTCCGGTCTCGTGTTTGGAGGTTAGATACACTGTGTTTCAGCCTAGTCATGTGAAATTCTTTACTGGTTTCTTTTCCCAAATTTCTCTGTTGTCTACACGTGATAGGTGTGGATGCCTTTTTTTGTCTCTCGGTAGATATATATATCTATAATTTCTCTTACTTCTTTGTCTCTCGGTAGATATGTATATCTATAATCTCTCTTACTTCAGGTAGTCTAATCCATGCAGCTTGTTTAAACCTCAAGTTCGATTCTTAGATTTGGCAATGTCATGTTTTGGACTTTTCTGTGAATTTATTTGTTGTTTTTTGTTTTTGTTTTTGTTTTTTTAAATAAAAGATTTTTTATTACACTTGGTAGATGAGTACAAGACTTAACGATGGAGCGGATGATAGATGATAGACATAGCTTTTCGAATCAGTGTTTCAAAAATACACAAAAGCTCAAAAAAATGAACAAATTTGAAAATCTAACTCGTTTTTGAATTAATACATTCTACTATCTTGAGTTCAGAGAGATACACATATCTATAAAAAGTACACAAAAGTTTTAAAAATGAATAAATTTGAGAATCCAACTCGTGTTTGAATTAATATATTCTACTATCTTGAGGTTAGAGAGGTACACATATCTATAAAAAATACACAAAAGCTCAAATTTGAGAATCCAACTCGTGTTGAATTAATACATTCTACTATCTTGAGGTCAGAGAGGTACACATATCTAGAGATGATAAGCATCACAACATTATCTAAAAGTGTACAACTGACCGAGCAGTTTTGCTAGACGAACAACCTGTATTGGAACTTTTATGAATCTGGCAGAGCAGAGTAAGACATCATACCCAACCCCACGCACGGGATCTGAACGCAAGAACCTCTCTGAAAGGAGGACCCGAGTCGAACCATGATATGGGAAGTGAGAACCGTCATTGGTACTCGTCGAGCTAATGCCCGGGGTGACTTCTTTGTGCTCTTGCTTTTAGATAAGAATGTCTTTCACTTGGGTCTTCATCAGATATTGTTTCTCTGTACTCTAGGTAGCGGATCTAGGTACAATTGTTTATCACTTGGTTCGTTTATCAAATCTCTCAGAAACTTACTGATCATACCCACAGTAGTTTGTTCAAATGTTTGTTCTAATGTTTGTTAAGTTTGTTCACACCCTCCTTAAAGTGTACTGTTTTATCACACCTCTGACTGACTCTTGACTATGAAACTAGTCAGTTTCTCATGTTAATGATATCGGACTGTAAATATCAATTCTCCAAATGTGTATTTTATTGTTGTTTATTTTTATTTTTGTTATTTTTCTGTTTTAAAATGATTTGAATTACAAAAATATCTAGTCAAAGTAGAAGGTAATGTGATGGCCAGTCAGTTTGTGATGAATTACATCACGAACTGACTGGCCATGGTTTTTATAACAGATATTTAATAAGGGGTGTGATCAAACACAACCTATGGAGGTTTTATCAAACAATTTTCAATCAGTTCCTGCTTCCATCTTTCACTTGGAGTATAAAATAATATTGTAAATGCTAACAATACTTCCTTGCCATACCAGGTCCTTAATATGCATGCTTCTTGAGAATCGCGAGGAGAAGAGACAGATGGAGAGGCCATACCTGAAATAGTTAGCTAGCATGCAAAAAGAGTGATGGGGTATAATTCTTGGGTGACTTCAACAATGACTCACTAGCTATGATCGAAGTAAGCAAGTAGTAAGGTGGCTGTCAGTGAATCGATTCATTCGACTTTGACAAGTCTTTCCATGAGCTTGACAAAATGAGTACAAGTGAATCACTAGACCATCATGATCATATATAGTGCTTCTAGTTGCTTCTCGTCGTGGATGTACTGGCCGGTTGACCTCCGATCGATCTTCACCAACAGGCTAATAGCTATTCAATCGACCTTCGATCAGAAGCTACTATTCAAGCATTGTCTGTGAGTCCATTTCGAACGAGGTTCTGAAACGCGATCAGCTATAGTATAGACGCAGGCCATCTGGACTGTTCCGACAGGAGTTTGGAACTAAGCGACCCTCGACTCAATGATCATATAGACTGTCGAAGCCCATGTAAGTCCGATACCAGCAACAACAACCTCGCCTTGGGAGGCGATCGAGCGAAACTCCCCTCACGCGATAAGCCGGACCCTCTGATGGAGGCGATACAAACGCAGGCAGACGGCATCATGAGCCCGCCTTCGCCTTTTTAGTTACCAAAGCGCTTCTATACAGAAATATGTAATTTGCGAGAAAGGTAAATTTCGAGAAGAAAAACGAACAATACATAGTCTAAAACGAACCGAAAAAGAATTATTTTAATTTCAAGTGACCGAACCCAAAAACCGAAAGAAAAAAAAAAAACTTCAAGTGACCGAACCCAAGGGCCAGGAAGAAAAATACAGGGACAAAACATTCAGACTCGCCTCAGCGCAAGCGAGGTGATTAGTAGACACGGTTATTGTTGTATACAGAGCCGAAACATAATCGAGTGTATGTGATGAGACTGAGGAAAACCAACCACGTTGACGAGTGACGAGTACTTTTTCCGTGTACTACAGTTAGTTAACGAGACTTCAGAGTTCGGTCAACCCTCGGTTGGCTACCTATCATAGCAGTGTTGAAGCCGATACCAGTGAGCGGGCCGAAATTCAACATCTTTTATGCTACTATATATATATGGACACATTCTCTTATGAGTTGTTATCTAAGATGTCCCATGCTCAAAATCCTTTCAGACAGCCTCCCACCAGAAACGGCTCGTTCAGAACAGCAGTATTTCGGTATCCTTCTGGATAGCATGCGCACTATATATGACACTCCAAGCATGAACCGTCTTTAATAATCTGCTCTTGCTTAGATTCTGCTTATTGAGATCCACGAATGTTCAT
Organism: Asterella californica; assembly: GCA_036924285.1. Classification (NCBI taxonomy): domain Eukaryota; kingdom Viridiplantae; phylum Streptophyta; class Marchantiopsida; order Marchantiales; family Aytoniaceae; genus Asterella; species Asterella californica. Next base: position 46,338,991 of record JAYKYS010000001.1, read on the forward strand.
CGATATCAGATTCTCACTTTGCTGTTGAAAAGACTTGGCAGTAGAAGCCATATTGTGCTGCTCTCACAAAATAATTGTCACTGATATATATATACTGCAGGTCGAAGCTGGGGAGGATTGATCGTGATTTTCGAGGATCCGGAAATCTAATGAAAATTAAATCAGAATCCTGGACTGACAATGCCCTCTACTATTTTATATCTTCGTTACAGAAGTTCCAATACCTGACATGCCTGAGACATTGCTCATACCCCCACATTGCCTTCAATCTCACTATTCAGCTTCCCCCATGAATACCACAAGTACATGTGTATGAAAGGTACTTAATAGTTTACGCAGATATCGATGGAAAACAGACTGTTTCCAAGCGATGCAGTCCGAGGAACATGACCTTCTCTTGTTACTTAAGTACCAAGTACAGTGAAAACGGAAAAATGAAACTGTGAAAAATCCCTTCAGACGAAACTAGAAGAAAGGTATTCCTGAAGTGTCAGTGAAGACTAAGATGTACAAATGGTTCATGACTCTCATTTAAAACTATTCCAGGAATACAAATGGTTCACGATACAAAAGCATTTCCTATAGTATATACAGCAAACTGAAACGTATCAGAAACTGATCATTAGCGTGGACCAGTTTCTGGTTTCTAGGTTTGTTATCGCTTAGAACTCCTCGAGCTCTCTGGTGAATTATGCCTAACTGTACTGATCTAGCATATACATCAAAGCCCCTTGATTCGTCGACCAAACGTCTAGGGTGAGAAAACATCGAACCCTGGACGTTATAACTGCTGGCTATTCCCATAGACTAGTGTGCCCAGTGGCAGTACAGAATTAGTGCCTCACAGCAGAACTTACCTTTAGTCCCAGTACTGCAATCCACATGAAGAAGAAGTGCTCTCAAAATTGAGCTGCCTGAGCTGCCTGAGCTCCCTTGTAGTAGAAGCTTCAGTACTAGACCTTAATATCTGCCCTCCTAGTCAAGCAAACTTCTAAGGCTCGTTCCTTGGGAAGGAATCCAAATTTGGTAGTTCCATCCTTAGTCCAATCGCTGGGGCATCTGATGTGATAGCGCTGGGCCAGACTGCCAACGATCATGTACATGATGTCCATTGCAAGGGGAGCGCCGGGGCAAATTCTTCGTCCTGCACCGAAGATTATGTACCGTGGATCCTCACCAGACAAACCCACCTTCCAGTCGAGAAATCTCTCGGGCCTAAGTGTGAAAGGATCCGGGAACACCTTCGGGTCGTGAGCCATGGCCCAGACGTTGATCCACACAGAGGAACCCTTCGGAATGTCGTAACCATCTATTTTCGTGTCCTGCGTGTTCAAGTGAGGCACGAGGATAGTGAGCGTGCGGTGGAGTCTGAGACACTCTTTGATGAAGGCTTGGAAGTACGGCAGCCTTTCTACATCCTCCAGTCTCAACTGCCTCATTCCGAGAACACTATCCATCTCGTTCTGAATCTTGTGCAAGATATAGGGACGGAGAGCGAGCTCCTTGATTGCTCCTTCGATCGCCTTCGCTGTGGTTTCCTGACCAGCGAAAATGACCTCGTCCAGCAGATGCAGCGAACCGTCTCGTGAAATCTCCTTGTTGCTCTCCGCCTCCAGAACCATATCAACAAACGCCCAATCTTCCTCTCGTCCGACTTCATCTTTAGACTTCGCCGGTCGACTCGCAAGAATTTCTTCCAAGATTCTCAACTTGGAAGCCATGGTTCTCCTCGTGACAACCTTGCCCCAGTATAGGTCGAAAAGGGGTTCGAACACGGGCAAGAACCACTTGGCAAATTCTGACATATCCAGACAGTAGAACATGACGTCGTTCAGAGCGTTCAGCTGTTCGCCATACGCCTCCGCTCCGGCTCCGGGTCCGAGCATAAAGACCAAAAAGATTCGAAGCAGGAAAACTCTGCAGATCATGGTACGAACTTCGAACGGATGCTCTCCGTTCCTGCTCAAGGGGCCCTCGTTGGATTCAATCTCGCTATACAGAACCCGCAGCAGATCGACAATGAAGCTGTCCCCGTGAAGTTTCCTGTGCTTCAGCTGACCTGCTGTCATGAGCTTCCTGTTGGTCCTCCATGCCGGACTGTAATGGGTGAAGAGAACACCGGCATCCTCACCATGCTCCCCATGGACCATGTACCTCTGTGCAAATGTCGGGGGAGATCGAGAGGCGAAAGTTAGCCCTTGAGTGACCAGAACTTCCTTCGTCAACTCCGGGGACGATATGACGAACACCTTCTGCTTGCTCATGAGCTTGAAGCTCATGATCGGCCAGTTATTGGCTGCGGCCAAGTGAGCCAGTTTCTTGGGCAGCACGTCCCCGAACAGCAACTGCATGTTTCCGATGACGGGTAGAGGCTTCGGACCTGGTGGATATCTCCTGCCATCTGATTTTCCACGGAGCATAATGGTGCTTACCACCGCCACCAGCACCAACGCGAGAATGGGCTTCCACATCTCGTTCGACGCCTGGCTCATCACCTGCGCGTCCCTCAAGACATCAACAGACGAGTTCGCCATGTCGAGCTTCAAGTTATCAAACTGCATCTGATTCATCGTAATTTTCCCAGACGAGACACGAGGATCTTCCTGTCTTCACGACCACACACTGAAGTGACTGAGACAGGCATTGCGGCCTCGGTACTGATTATGTAGGGGACTGCATGTAAACTTCATGTAATGGTTGTGGGGTCTGACTATTAATGACACTGCTTCTTTGGGCTGGCGTTTACCAATTCCACCGTTACAGGATTACGAAACAGTCACCAACTCGTTGCATCCAAAGGCCTTATAATTTGAGTCAACGAGTTCATGTCCATGCCGATCGCGAAGACTCGTTCCTGGTAGAGAACGTTGTTTACCCACTCCGTTAACGAGATGGTGCGGCCGCAATGGAAGTCCGAGGCTATGCATTTGGTAGAAGAATGAGAGAACGTGAGCAGGACTAGAGTGAGAGTCGACAGTGGAGTAAAAGGAATCTTAGCTAACAGAAAACAAGAATATATTTCCTTACAGAAACAAGAATATATTTCCTTTGCTTGTCGTGTTTCGCATCAGTCGATGGTTAGTTACGCAAATGCAGAGATCCATGGCATGGCAATATATTCACCAAAGTTCTATTTATTCACCTCATGTACACTTCACTTCAGTGTACATGAGGTGTTTTAATGTTCTCAGTAAACGGCGCTGAATTACAAACTCTGCCCGGAGTTATACCCCCAAGGAGCGCAGCAGCCAGCTCTTGACTTATGGGTTTTCTCCAGATGCTTTGGCTACTCCAGGACTGACTAACATATAATATATATAAATAATTTTGATTTTTTATTATAACTTATTATATTATATTTTTATAACACTTACATATTTTCTGTTAAGAAAAAACGATTTTCACTGTACAAGTACGTTGGGGATGCTATTCACCAAAGTTGAAGTTGAGTCCGGCTGCTTGGACGATGAAAATAAAGCAATGATCCGATACCTTAACGAGGTTTTTTTTATATTTGGCCGATTCTGTCGAACGAAATAGCGTGCAATACTTTGCTCATAATAAATTCACTGCACCTTTATTTCCAGATAACTTCACGTATTGTACGTGATACCACTGCATGTTATGTTTCGTTCTTTCTTTTTCATTTGATCCCTTCTATCTGAATAGCTGCGTTCAGAAGCTTTAATATTATGGACATGTGGACATTACCACAACAACATTCTGCGTCCCACTGTTGTTGTGGTAAATGGTCTTGTCTTTAAATGCTCTTCTCGTTGAAGCTATTCTCGTTAATGGTCCGTTATGCTTATCAGAAAAGTAGTTGTCCATACATCATTCGGACAGAAACTCTCGTATCTCATTATCTCTGCACGGAGAAATCGTAAGAAGAAGAAATTTTTTATTCACGTAAATGAAGAAATATGTAGCTGCAGTGCATCACATACCAGTGGAACCAGTACCCACTTTTACTGTCGATTAGTCGAGCATGCAATATCACCCTCTTCCGAGTTCGGAAGAGGGGGAAATGCATGTGCGTTTAATTTAATATCTCATTAAGTTATGTATTTATGAATACAGGACCCCGGACTTGTACTTCCTGAAGCGCTAAAATCTAGTTAACACTTATGGGTTTTTTCCTGCTCTCCCTGTATTTCCAAGCATGGGCTAATAAATAATGTCTATAGAATATTTTAATTATTTACATCTATTTAGTACATATATTTTATTTAACACTTATATAATTCTCTACTAACAAAAAGAGAACAAAAGTTCCCAGAAAGTTCATGTTGTATGCATATCTGACTTCCTTGCATTATCACTGCTTCCAAGTTCGGAAGCAGGTGATAATGCAAGGGCAGATTAATTTATCACCTAACCCTTCCGATAGGAAGGGTTAGGTGATAAATTAAATGGTTCACAAAAACTGTTTGACGGCTACGTTCTAGCCCGGACTTATTTTCCCCAGTGCGCGCTCTAACCTACTTCGTTTATGGGTTTTGTCCGCAACTTCCGGCATGTACTTTTCATTTAACATATAACATATATAAAAATAATAAATTTATTTTATTGAAAATTTTTTGTTTAACATTTATATATCTTTTATAACACCCATGCCGATTTAAGTCGATTTAGGCCACCTGAGAACCAGCATTTTTGGAAAATGACCTAACGCCTGCCTACCTGCGCTCTACGCCAACCGTAAATGTCCCGCCACTCCCGCTTGTCGTCTTCCGGCTCTCGGCCGGAAGTACGCTTTGGATGCATATTTACTGTGGAAAGTTGGTTCCCTCCCGCACAGAAGAAGTAGAAAAAATATGTATACTAGTGTGCTACTGTACAGTACACTACTGAGGATATATACATCGTTTAAATAGCTTGGAAATACTTGAATTTTGATTACGGTTTCTTTCTCCTGCACCTCCTTCGTGTATAAAACTTGGCAGAAGCTACAAGTGCCGAAATGTATCCCTTGGAAGAAGCTGTACGCTGGAGCCCACAAGAAGAATGTACAGTCTGCTCTGTACAGTACAGAGCAGAGTGTACTGTAACGCCGTTTTCCTATATATTGGCAGTGATTAGACGACTTGACGTGGCGGCTACAAGGTCCAAGAAAAGACTTAAGGAGACTAGATAACCTGGTTCGCGAACCCTAAAAGTTCACTTGGGTTAGTTTCATTTTTTGAGGCGGATGGCTGAGACTATATACACAATAAACAGAGAAAGAGATCTGAAGACTGGAGACATATATCAAGATTCATTGAGAGTAGACTGTTGATGAATAGTTGCAAGCTGAGGTTACCAAAGAGATTCTAGTGTTGATCATACCGTTAATTTGAGATTTAGTTTGTTGAGTGGAAAATCAGAGCGTTCAGAGTGAAAATAAGTTTTCTGGAGAAATTCTAGTTCTGGAGTGACTTCTCACATGAGAGTATTGTGTGCCAAAGCTGAATTGGAAGTATCTGGTGTGATGTTGACTCTATTTCTGTGTAATTATCAACATCCACTAGGTTTCATAGCCTTAGCTTTTACTCCCCGTGGGTCATTGCGTTCCGACTTGATCACCAGTAGCGGAAGCGATGTCCAAATTGAATCCAACCCAGGCCTAGAATAGTTTCCACTGTGTTCTAAAATCTGAAATTAGGACCAGAGACCTGCAAAAGACTAATTGGTTATTCTAAACCCGTTCGACGGTTATCAAATCTCTTGTGCTTATTAGCAAAAAGTTTTGAACTGGATCTGGAGATATAAATAAAGTATACAGGTCTTCAAGGAGATTCACGTTCGGCGACTCATTGATAAAAGACAAAGGATTCGATTCCGAGATCTGTGATCGAACGTTACAGTTGGTATCAGATCAAGTTCAAGTTGAATCTTTGCTGAACACCATCGATAATGGAAGTCGTGCCGACCGGGATGGACGAGATGAAGGCATTTCTGAAGAAGTTGGAAGACCGACTTGAGCAAGTGGAAGCTGAGAACGAGGTGCTTAAGGCGGATTTAGCTCAAGCAGAAAAGAATGAAAGTGGGACATAAGGCGCAAGATAATGTTGCGGAAGATAGCTCAACCAAAGAAGGACACAAGCGGAAATTGAAATGGGTTGAACCAGCAACGCCGTCGATCTTTAACGGTGAGAAAAGCTATTCCAAGTTTGAGTTACGGGTTACTGAGATGGAGAATTACTTGGAAAATTTTGATGAGCGCAGCTGGTTCACCTATGCTGTTAGTAGATTGGAAGGAGAGGCGAAAGAATGGTATGGAGGTCAGCAGCGGATGAGAAGTTTGAATGGAACAACCCTTTATTTCCACTTAGCCGGAGCTAAAAGATGAGCTCCGAGGACATTTGAAGCGACTACTGAAGCAGAGATTTGTGCTAGTGAGCATTTGGTAGAACATGGGGATTTTCTATCGTGGATTGAAGTGAAAATAGGAAACCAACAGTGTTGTTTGCTCAACACTGGTTGTCTCTTCAGCTGTCAACCCATGAATCGTACTTATCACTGAACATTGAGGACACTCACGGACTATATGACCATCACATTCGCATCGAAAACAGATGATCGTCCTTGAAGGTGTAGTACTGCTAGCTCCACTGCTCCTAGCACCTGAAGTCGAAGCTTGGTTTGATCTTGCATTGGATGCATAAGATCCAGTAGGTCGTGGTGGGACCGCGAGTAACTCCTCGCTACTGAGATCTACGAGAAAACCCCCTTCTTGATGCACCAAATCTTCCACCACCATGTCCTCTACAACCTCTGCTATGAGAGGACGCTATCTGTCCTTCAGAATTCTGTCAAAATCCTCTACTAGGCTCGCCACCACTTGTTCCATGCTGAAACTTGGAGGGCTGCAAGATATAGTTACGCTCCCTAGTATTCTCTGCTGTTTCCAGATATACAAACAAGTCTTGCATGTCTTCGGATTTGTGAAACATAACCGAGCTATCAAACACACTAGCATAGAAATCTTGGAGATCTTTTTTCAAGTGAAACAACAAGTCGGTGCGATCCATCATGTGCAAACGAGTAACCAACTCAAAAAATCGCTGGAGGTAGTGTCTAATACTTCCTGTCTGTCTCAAATGAATGAGCCCTAGCCGAAACTGTGTAGGTTCATCCACTCGAGCAGATGTGAATGTCTTGGATGAAAAAATTAGTCAGGACCTTAAGGATGACTAGAACCAAGATCATGAGCCCGTTGTTAGTAAGGTTTGTGCAAGGTAACACAACCGTTACAAAAAAGCTCATGAGTGTTCTTATTACTGTTGGAGGGATAACCAAGAAGCATGAATTCCTAGTTATGAACTTGGGTGACACAATGGAGGGTATCTTGTCCTGATCTTGGTTATAAGAGACCAAGGCAAGCAAAGCTAGATGTGCAAGAAGAGAACGTCATAGTCATGGATCGATGAGGGTTGGATCAACCACATCCATTGATCATCAAAGAGAGACCCGAGGAGCCAAACCATACTTCTCGTAGGTTCCAACGAGCCAAGGTGACATTTCATATCTGCACAACCAGACAGTTCGGAAAGTAGATCAAGTCGGTGGACAAAGCTTGGGTTGCAGTAATGTCTAAACCCAAGGTGGAGACGGATGAAGAAGAACGTGTTGCTTCTCTTCCTATACATCATGATATGCAAATATTGATTGAGAGATGTTCTCACATAATGTCAGATCAGTTGCCAACGAGACTTCCTCCGAGAAGAGCCTTGGATCATGCTATTGATCTAGTTCCTAGGGCTATACCTATTGCAGTGCCATTAAGATGCATGTCGTTTGATGAACTAACAGAGCTGAAGATTCAGTTGAGAGACTTGGTAGCTCAAGGTATCTTACGACTCATTATATCACCTTATGTTGCTCAGTATTGTTCGTGGGTCAAGAAAGATGGTGGTATTCGCTTGTGTGCAGACTACCGTGCACTTAATAAGGTTACTGTCAAGAACAAGTATCCTCTTTCTCTCATGGATGAAACCATGGATCGGTTGGTCACAGGAAGGTACTTCACCAAGTTGGATCTTCGTTCTGGATATCACCAAATCCGGATCAAAGAAGGAGATGAAGAGAAGTCTGCTGTAAGGACGAGGTATGGCTTGTTTGAGTATACAGTGTTGCCGTTTGGATTGTCCAATGCACCTGGTACTTTTTGTAGGCTGATGAACGAGATCTTCAGAGATCTCTTGGATGAGAGTGTTATCGTGTACTTAGACGATATCATCATCTTCTCATCCACTTGGGATCAGCATCTAGCAAATGTTGAAACAGTGTTTAAGCGCTTAGAAGAACACCAATTGTATCTCAAGAAGAGCAAGTGTTCTTTTGGACAAGAGAGTGTGGTGTTTCTAGGATGTTTGATTGATGAGTATGGTGTTCATCTTAATATGGCTAAGATTCGAGCCATTGTCGAATAGAAGAGACCTAAGAGTGTTGATGAGCTCAGATCTTTTCTTGGGTTAACCACATACTTTCGGCGTTTTGTTTATCAATTTGCTCATAAAGCCGTACCTTTGTTTGACTTATTGCGCAAGACGTCTAAGGTTGTTTGGAACCCATCAGCTGAAAGAGCGTTTCAAGAGTTGAAACAAGCACTGATATAAATTCCAGTGCTAGTCCTTCCAAAGATGGGAGAACCTTTTGAGATTCACATTGATAATTCTCAATGGACCGTTGGAGGAGTATTGATGTAAAGAAAGCATCCAATGGCTTACGAAAGTCACAAGTTTTCAAAAACTAAGGGTAAAATGACTTGCTCATGAATAGGAGATGTTCGCTATCGTTCATTGTCTGAAACATTGAGAGCATTATTTGTTGCCAAGCAAAGTCACTGTTCTAACGGACTGCGAGGATAATACGTACTTTCAGAAGTATAAACCTCGTTTGTCACGTAAACAACAGAGGTGGCAAGTGGAGCTTGCACGTTTTGATATCGAATGACGATATCAAATGAGGAAGGAAAATACCAGCGGATGTGTTAAGCAGACGTGTCCAAGCGTTAACAACTCAAGACACAAATGAAGAGCTTTTGGATCGAACCCAACAAGCATTATCAAACGATCCTCAAGCTCAACGTTGGACAAGCCAACAAGAGAGAGATCCAATGATATGTAATCTCTCATTCTGCAATGGCCTTTGGTTTTATAAGCAAACCAAAGTGTATGTTCTAGCTGGATCACTGAGGACACTAGTCATGCAAGAATGTCATGATTGTGAACTAGCTGGACATGGAGGACAGAATAGAACGTTGCTGTAGTGACGAAGGATTTCTCCTTTTGCCCATTTAGTATACAAGATATCGTTCCCACAGAGGATTTGCACAAGTAACGCTGCTCTAAGTTCTAAGATCTGTTCAAACACACAAACACACGGGTTTTGTCTAAAAAGCCCGTCTTCTCACAAAACCACACAAACCAACACGTCTTCCAAACACGCCAAATGGTGCTCTGGACCCAAACAAACAACTACCAATTACAATATCACACAACTATTCACAGAGAAGCTCGGGAAGACGATCTTCCTGCTTCCAGGTTGCTTCTTCTGGTCTTCTCGATACCGTCTTCCCGAAGCGATTCTCGTCTTCTGGGGGTTTAGCTCGTCTTCTCACACCTCCAGAAGGTTGTCCGGCTTCGCAGAAGTCGACTAGTAACAGTCGTTACACCTTACTCTCACACTCACATTCCAACGGGTTGGATCAATCACAGGGTGTATGCCCCCTGTAGCCTTCCCAGGCTTCTGCCTACGGAAGTTGTCTTCCTGCAGCACTACAACGACATTCACCTTCACGGAAGCTCAATAGAAGTATCGGAAACTCACTAGAAGAAGGTAAGAAGATGGGGAAGATGGGAGAAGATGGGAAGAAGAAGAAATCCAAACAAGAAAAAACAAGATAAAAAGAGGCAATTAAGATTCCGACAGGCTTCTAGTCCAGATCTTGACTAACAAGCCATCCCTGCTTGTAATAGTTTGGGGAGGAAGACAACAAACATGAGTACTGTAGCACCGTCTTCTACTCGAGGATGTCGTCTTCTGTTGCGGGAAGAAGGCTTCTTTCTTCTTCACTTCGCTGCTCTGACTGCTCTGTCTTTTGGGATCACTTACCCAGAAGACCGTTCGTACGTAGATCCCAAGTGCTCTACTGAACGAGTCAAGCTACACTTCCACAACTGTTGACAGTCATCGCCACTCAAGAAGAACACTTCCCATGCACAATTGGGAGCGAATTCAGTGAACCCACCATCCAGAAGACATGGACAAAGCTGCTGCACTCAAATCCACAATCTATTTCCCGAGAAGAAGTCACAATGGCATTGGGAAGCTCACTCCCTCTACTTCCTGCGTCTACTCCTCGACACACCAGTCTAGCTAACAGGACTGCACGAGGATGCCGTTCCCTGTTCCCAGACTGTCCACTACCTCTATCTACATCTTCGAACCACTGCTGGTGCGAGTATGCAGACGCCTCTTGTATATTCCAAGACTATTCGTATGTTTCCAACAACGGGTGTAGTGCGCTAAGACTGTCTCTGCTCTAATGTGTCTCGCCTGCCTGCCTGTAGAATCGGTGTGTATGTTCAGTTACTGCCGAATTCTACAGAACTGGCAGAGCTCTCAGAGAGCTTTTCTCCTACCCTGCTATCCTACTTAACCATCTGCCTCGAGAGTCAGGGGAGGCGACCACCAGGGAGAGAGAGAGAGGCGCTGACAAGAGGTTGTCACCTCACATGCATGCGGTCCCTCTCCCCAATTAGCCCTCCACTGTGTTACTCCTACGCTACCTATGCGGCCACATGGGGTCCTAACTATTTTTACATGAAAAACTGCCACCCTTAAGATAGCATGTCCGATCCTACTAAATCTGAAAGTGTCGATTAAGTTTGCTAACTACTCTGATTGCTCGGTGGCAATCTCTACATGATCTGCTCCTACCGGAGCTACTACCTCGACTTCTGATGGGCTGGGAAGCCCTGCACTTACCTCGGGTACCACTGAGGTAGCTTCCCTCTCCTCGCTCTTCGCTGGCCCTGTTGTTTCTGCGGCTGCGTCTTCCTCGGCTTCGACTTCGGAAGACGGAATGGTCTTCTGGGAAGACGAGTCGAATGGTGCGTCTTCGGTCTTCTGAGGCACAGATGCAGTACTAGGGACCATGGCAACCTCATGGGGGTCCGGGGAAGTCGCTTCCTCCACAGGGAATACCTGGGAAGACGGCTCGTCTTCCTGTCTTCCAGAAGACATAATGTCTTCCGGGGCGTCTTCTGGAGTCTTCTCGTCTTCCAACGCTGTCACCACCAAGTGTACAGCGAGATCGAACTCCTCCTTCTCCATTTCGGATCCAGTCGAGGGTGCTGGGGCTTGGGAAGATGCGGTTGCAGGTGTCGGAAGTGAGGGAAGACCATAAAGTGTCTTCACTCCTTCTATCTGTCTATCCAGGTACCTGAACATGCTATCTCTGCATTCCACCAACCTCGTCTTGGACCCGCTGTCCCATTCCCTAGCTAAGGTAAGTAACTTCTTACCCGCGGTGAAGTTGAACTTCTTCCGAAGCGCTTCTACCGACTGAGCTAGCATCTTCTGCGCACGAGCCTCCGCTGCTTCCCTCTGCGTCTTCTCTGTTGCAGCTCGCGCTTCTGCAGCTTCTCGCTGCATCTTCCAAGTGGTCTGCTCTTCTGCGAGGGCAGTGATTTTCTCCCGTACTCGGAGAACTTCCTGATCACGCTGCTGTACTCGCGTCTGCAACTCCTGGTTGCTCTTCCGAAGTTGCATCGACTCCTTGGTAGAAGCGGCTGCTTCCGCCTTGTACCTGACTGCAAGCTTCTCTGTAGTGCGGAGGCTAGCTTCCAGCGACTCCGTCTTCTGCTGGCTGTCTTCCTGTCGCAGCAAGGTGCGCAGGCCGAATCCAGGCTGTAAAGGCTTCTCCTGTGCCCTCGCTCTCCTTTCCAGCAACTCCATAGCGGGCTGGATCTCCTTCTGGAAGTAGGCACTGAACTCCTCCAATCGTCTTCCTGCGGAAGACAAGTTCATCCCCACCACTCGCTCGATGGTGTCGACTTCGTCTTCCAGAGGCAAGGAAGCCTCTTCCACCACTACGGCCTTCATCTTCTGCGCACGAGAAGAAGCTACTCTTCTCATCTTCCGGGGTGGAAGACTCCTCGTGGCAGGAGCGGCTCTCCTCTTTGCGCTTCCTCGCATCGCAGTAGGAGCGCCCATCCATCCTTCGTCTTCTGGAGTCTTCGGAAGACTCCCAGGTGTTACAGAAGCTGTCTTCTATTCCGATTGGGTACTCAGCAAGTCTTCCTCCGAGTCCGACTCCGATCCTGAATGGATGAGGGAGATGGGTGTCCTCGGTACACTTCTGTGACCCATCTTCCTCACTGGCGTGGCGTCTTCCGACCCACTAGACTCGTCTTCCCTCACCAGAAGCGTCTTCTGGTGAGAGCCGGGTCTTAGCTGTGGCATCAGAGTGGGAGGGGGCGTTGCTGCTGTCTCTCAGTCATCGTCTTCCGAGGTCTCTTCCTTCACCTCCTGTCGCTCCGTTGGCCCATACACTGCCAGCTGATCTTCCCTAAGATCCCCCATGGCTACATACAAGTAGCAGAAGAAGGGCGTCAGATGTCCTCCCGCCGGGGTACCCAAGTATGCTAGCTCCGTCTGTACATAGTTGTGGATGTACGCGCCCCAGTAGATTGGCACTCTGTCATCCCACACTGATTCCAAGAACTCCACGTCCTGATCTCCTAAGTATCTTGTCTTCTGCGTCTTTCCCTTGGGGAAAAGATGCAGAAACAACTTCGCCAGAAGTCGCTTCTTCGGCTCCCGGTAAGACTCTATCTTCCAACCGTTCCTCCCCTGCCTGTCTTCCACGAAAAGGCAGGTGGTACTCCCAGGCACATGCCATGAACTCACAATCCTAGGCAAGATCTTCTTCTCGTACCAATATCCTCGGTTCTCGGTCTCAGGCCTATGAAACGTCTTACGCCACCAGGCTTCAGTCCAGGAAGACGGTCTTCCCCGAGCTACTCCTGCCGTCGCAGGTACACGGTTACGCGGTGGTAACGCGGCCCACACCTCCTCCAGAAGCCCTTGATCTGCGAGGTTCCAATCCCACAGGAAGAAGTCGAGACCCAACTCCTTGAGGAAAGGAGTGGCCTCGGCCAATTCTGCCGCTGGTAACACCAAGCCTCGCGGATGCATCGACATACCTGGAAGATCTGTTGCACTAAACCACAAGCACCTATTATGAGCTGAAGGCTCAGTTCTTCCCGAGTGCCCACAGTCTAGCTTCCACTCTCAGAAGACGAAACTAGTCTTCCAGAAGACAGCTACTCCGTCTTCCGGGATTCTAACAGTACTTCCTAGATAGCTCTCGTCTTCCGAGCTATATCTAAACAATCTTATCAAAGCAAGGCTTCGCATGGATTACCAAGAAGACAACCCACCTTGCATTACATCCTACTTCCTATCAGAAGATACAAGATATGCGAGAAGTAGAGTATGAGAAAGGTTCAGAAGATGGTTGCGGGCTCCTGCGGTGACAGTGGCCTCTGGGAAGACACTTGGGACAGCTTCCGATTCAATGTCGTTCTCGGAAGACTTCTCGAAGTCGGACTTCCCTTCACTGGTCTCACATGTCTTCGTCTTCCTACACGCAATCTATCCTCACAACAGACTCAAGACAACTGTACTCTGTTCTTCTGACTTTTCACCTCTCATACGCACTCAGAAGAAGCTTGCTGCATGATGAGAAGACATGACCCTCGACCATTCTGTCCAGATTCTGCCAGCAAGACTTCTCACAACTCTCTTCTAAGTTCGGGAAGAAGAAGGAACGGCTGCTATGGTCGGACAGAAGAGACCCGAATGGACCCTCGCGTCTTCTCGCTCATTTTGCCAGCCTTCCAATCTTCTAGTCTCTCTAGGAAGATGGGGAGTTGAGAAGCTTGGAAGACCGGGGGGCACAGGCCTAGTTCCCGACTTCCAACTTCTCGAATTAACACAACAACTCACCACTCCACTCAGGATTCGTACCAAGCCTCTCCAAACACAAAAGCAAAGCAAATCCACTCTTGATACGAATTGTGATCAGTCGACTTCCGAAGACAGTCTTCCGAAGATGTCTTCCGAAGACAGTCAAGTTCAAGAAGCGTCTTCCGAAGATGTTCCCATCTTCCGAATCGTCTTCTGTTCCAAGTTTCGGAGATAGAGAGGTATGGGGGTAGAGAAATTGATAGTTGGGGTCTCCAATTGAGGGCTAGGAGTAGGGAAGCTCGAATTGAGCTCGGGAAGAAGCAAGGAGATGTCTCGACAGAAATTGGGCAGCGCTTCCGCGCCCAATGTCTCAATAGAAAGAATGGGGGTGGGGTAATCGATCAGGCTGCCTGCACACAATCAAGGAAGCGCGGGGAGTATCAAGAAAAGGCGAGAAGAAGTGGGAGGGGAAAAGAACAGGGGGAAGAACCTCTACAGTCTTCTTCGGCTCCCCGAGTTGCCTTCGACCTCCGCGCGCTTCTGGCTCTTGTCCTAGCTTCCAATGCGACTCCACACGACTGCGCCTGCTGTCAATTTCGGTCCACACCTCGATTCCACCTCTGCTTCTACTCGCCACTCTTCACTGTCAGCTTCTCGGAAGCTCCACAGAAACGCCTTCGCTTTCTCTGCTGTTTGTGCTCCCGCAATTCAATCTCACCCTTCGCCTAGCTGCCAACTTACTCTCTCCTACCTCGATGTCTCACTTGATTCCTCTCTCAATGCTAGCTCGCGAAGCTCACTCTCTCAATCGATCTTCTTCAGGCGCGCTATGCTGCGGGAAGTTGGAAGGTGTCTAATGTGCTTCCTCACGCATCTTCCCCGCAGATTAGGGGTTCTCGTCCTTGGTGTCTTCCTGACCTACCTACCTATTCGGTGCGCTCCAGTAGGTACACCTACTGTCTTACCCGAAAACTCGTGATTGATCCTTCGCGGTCGCTGTCTTCTGGAAGATAGGTGTCTTCCGTCGTCTTCCCATCTTCCGCCGTCTTCTCGTCTTCTGAAGACGCAACTGAGAAGATGATCTTCCGAAGACGGTCGTCTTCTGAAGAAGTCAACTTCTTATTACAAACCGCTCTTAAGATCATCTTCCTGTTAAGGAAGACGTAACCTTAAGTAACAACGCTTCTTCAGTTATACAAACAAGTCATTATTCTTAAAAATTTCAAAAATTTGTGTATCCTGTAATTTGTGGGCATCACATACGCCCACCCTCACATGTTTGCGTCCCCGCAAACATCAGTGGTTCCTGCACTTCTGTTTACGTCCAGTACTTCTTGACGCGCCATCCATTAACACGAGTGGTCATCAGTGTACCGTCCAACTCTTCCAACTGCAAGGAGCCATTGTCGAAGACCTCTAAGACACGGTAAGGTCCCATCCAGCGAAGATGAAGTTTCCCGGGGAACTTAATATGACGGTTGTCGTAGAGAAGTACCAAGTCCCCATCCACAACAGTCACCTTCCTCAACTTGCTATCGTAGTTTACCTTACGTTGCGCTTGCACCTCGTATGTCTTCTCCAAAGCTGCATTCCTGTCTTCTTCAAACTTTACGAAGTTCAGAAGATGCTGCTCCTGGCTCTCTTCTTCTCTCATACGTTCGGATACGGCTAACCGGTATGTTGGGACCTCTAACTCAATGGGCACAATGGGCGTCATGCCGTAAGTTAGGTAGAAAGACGTCTTCTGGGTTGTGAATTTAGGTGAAATTCTGAAAGCCCACAACACAGATGGCAGTTTCGTGTCCCAGTCATACGCATGGTTAACAGTTACCTTGTTCAGGATGTTACACAGAAGACCGTTCGACTTCTCCGTCAGCCCATTCGCTTTCGGGTTGTATGGCGTCGTCTTCCGATGCTTAATCCTGAAGTATTGGGTCAGGAGGGAGATAGTCTCATTTAAGAAATGAGTGCCCCTATCTGACGCCAATTCCAGCGGACATCCATACCTAGTGATGATGTTATGCCATATGAACCTTGCTACTACTACGGCATCGTTCTTTCTCGTGGCCTCGCCTTCCACCATCTTGGTGGCATAGTCGGTAGCTATTAAGATGTACCTTGCTCGTGTTCTTCTCGCCACCGGGGCGATAGGACCTACAAAGTCGATTTCCCACTTTTTGAACGGGGCAAGCGGAAGAATGGGAGTAAGAGGCCACCTTGTTGTAGCGGTCGGTCTTCCCACCCTCTGGCATGCATCGCACTTCCTGATCTCCTGAAAAGTGTCCCGGTACATAGTTGGCCACCAGTATCCGGCG
Source organism: Asterella californica (assembly GCA_036924285.1). NCBI lineage: Eukaryota > Viridiplantae > Streptophyta > Marchantiopsida > Marchantiales > Aytoniaceae > Asterella > Asterella californica. The sequence continues at coordinate 46,355,268 of JAYKYS010000001.1, forward strand.
TCTAGCATCTTCTTCACTGTGGTCTTCAATCCGTAATGACCCCCAGCATCTTCGTAGTGAAGACCTGTGATCACTGCTTTTATCTCTGACGGCTCGAGACATCTTCTCAGCTTCTCGTCATGTCCCTTTCGAAACAAGATACCCTGGAAGATAGCATATGGACCTGCCTTGTGTAAGAAGACGGCCTTCTGCTCCGCATCCATTCCCTCGGGATACTGTTGGTCTTCCAAGAACTTCCTCAAGTCCTTGAAGATCGACTCTTCTGTGGAAGTCGCAAAGACTGGATCAGAAGATCTAGTCTCGTCTTCTGGGAAGCAGGCGGTACGCCCCCCCTCAGATGAAAGTGTCTCTGCGAAAACTGAAAACAACTTCTCGTCAGGAAACTCGTCTTCCACTTCATCTTCTCGTCGTTCTGTCTCCAACCTGGATAGGTAGTCAGCATTAACATGCTGTCTTCCGGGCCTGTACTCAACTGTGTAAGTAAATTCTTGGAGTAGGAGAATCCACCTAGCTATCCTGCCAGACAAATCTGCTTTCTTTACAAGATGTTTCAAAGAGAAGTGATCTACATAGAAGACAAACGGGTTTGCTAGAAGATAGTGTCTAAACTTCCTACAGGAGTAAATCATGCCAAGACACTCCCTTTCGGTTGTCGAGTACTTCTTCTCTGCATCACTGAGTTGTCTTCCCGCGTAGTAGATGGGGTAATCCTTCTTCTTCTTATCTTTCTGACTCAACACCACCCCGATGGCAAAAGCAGAAACATCCACATAAATGTGGAAGACTCTTTCCCAATCAGGCGGCCGTAGGACAGGGGATTCCGACAGAAGCCTCTTCATTTCTTCGAATGCTTCCTGCTGCTCACAAGACCAAATGTATGGTTCGTCTTTCTTCAGCAACTTAGTGAGTCTTCCTGCTACCTCTGCGTACCTGTCAATAAACCTCCTGTAGTATCCTACGTTGCCAAGGAAGCTTCTCAACTGTGTCAGGTTAGCAGGTGGGTGGAGTTTCATGATGACTTCCACCTTAGCACAGTCGACTTCTATACCTCTTCCGGAAATCCTATGTCCTAGCAAGATCCCCTCTGCCATACCAAAGAAGCATTTCTCAAGGTGAAGTGCCAAACGATGTTCTCTACACTTCAGAAAACACTTCCTCAGAAATATCAAGTGGTCTTCTCTCGATCCAAACACACAGAAATCATCCAAGAAAATCTCCATAAAGGTGCGAAGATACTCCTTGAAGATTGTAATCATCAACCTCTAGAACGTGGCGGGTGCATTGCATAAACCAAACGGCATTTGATTGTACGCGTACGTGCCCCAATCAATAGTGAAAGTGGTTTTCGACTTGTCTTCTTCTCTGATTGAAACTTGGTTGTACCCAGAATACCCATCCAGGAAGCTGTAGAACTCATGTCCTGCTACCTGGTCTAACACAGAGTCGGTGAATGGTAAGGGGTGATGATCCTTTTTCGTGGCCAAGTTCAACTTCCGGAAGTCCTGACACACTCGGATCTTCCCTTTCTGCTTCTTCGGCACGATGACAATAGGAGCTACCCACTCACTGCTAAGTACTGGGAAGATGACTCCTGCCTTCAAGTATTGGTCAATCTGGTCCTTCACCAGAAGCGAGTACTTGGGGTTGAGCCGGTACTGCCTCTGCCGTGCAGGAACAACGCCCTCTAGCAAGTCGATGCGATGCTCTCCCAACTCTCGAGGTATGTCCTTCATGTCTTCTATGGTCCATGCGAAGACATCCTGGAACTCCGTTAGAAGTTCTCGAAAGTCTTCCAACTGCTGGTCCTCGATCACCTTGGAAAGCTTCAGCTTCTTCCCAGGAGCAACCTCCATCTCTTGGAGATCATCCGGGTTTACCATTCCTTCAGTGTGACTGTACTCACTGGCACCAAAGTATTCCGGTTTGGGAGCTTCTTCTAGTTCAGATTCGTCTTCTGGAAGACCAACTGTCGGATCTTCCGAAGGGAAGACGGTATTCTCGTCTTCTGGAAGTCCAACTGTCGGATCTTCCGAAGGGAAGACGGTATTCTCGTCTTCTGGAAGCTCTTCTTCCGCAATCTCGTAGCACTCAATGTATCCACAGACCACATCTTCCACTTTCTCTGCTACTTCTGTAGCACACACGTTATTCACCATAAACTCATTATACCGTTCATCACTGTCAGAAGACGCAGCCGAGTCTTCTGAAGTGTACCCCTCTGTTGTAGACGGAGTTTCACCTTGGTGTCCAATCTTGATCCAAGGAAGCGAGACATTAGCTTTCTCTCCTGGCTTGGGTGTAGGATTGGGAAATCTCAAACGATGCCTTCTCCAGTCGGTATTCACATTTGCAGCATACAGCCATGGTCCTTCCTATCAACACCTGATACCCAACCTTAGCTACAGGTCGCAAAATGATGTAAGTGAGGTAAAAAGATACTCCACCAATTACCGTGAAGACATCTTTCAATTGCCCCAAAGGTCGTCTTCTGGTCTGGTCCGCCATTCTGAGAATTCTCGGAGTAGGCTGGAATTCAGTGAAGCCTAGGGCATGCGCCGTTTCTTCCGTCATGATGTTAACTCCGGAGCCGGAATCAATGGGTACCTTCTTCAGAAGACAGCCATGGATCTCCATATCAAGTTCTGGGGCTCCCAAATCCTCATGCTCTATCCTTAGGATCGGGGTGCTCTTGGGAAGTTTAGCTGCCCTCCTCTTCCTCGATCCTCGAAGCACAGATTGTAACAACTTCCTGTAACCAGCGTTGTCATCCAACAGCTGTTGGAAGGTCACATCCGCCTTCTGATTCCACAAGTCTCGCAAGAAGTCGTACGGAGATCTTTTCAGAAGAGTGACTGGAGTTTCCAACAGAGAAGATGTAGTGGCTGCTTCCTTGGGTGGAAGACCAGAAGAGTGTCTTCCCTCGACTGGAGGCTGTTCCCGTGAGACAGGTGTCGCCGTAGTCGGTGTAGGAAGCTGCTGTACTATCTTCCGTCTCTTTTCCAGCTCTTCTTGCATGATCGCTTCAACCTCTTGTCTTATGTCAGGAGCAAAGTACTTCGGATCTTCTCGGTCGTAAGTAGGAGAAGATGGCCGCTCAGGAGAAGATGACCTCTTCTTACGCTGCTTCTTCTTCTTGACGTCCTTCTGACAAGATTCTGACTTCCCTTTGCTTCTGGTACTTACCTTGAACACAGCTTCATCCAAAACTTCCTCCGGAGGCCAACTATCTGAATTCGGGTCAGGATTCCAAACAGTACCATCCGTCAAAGTGAGAGATGACGCTCTTTCAGGTGTCTTCATCTTCTGAGTTGCAGTCGTCTTCTGCAGCTGAGGTTCCTTTCCTTCGCGCTTCCCGGGTCTGGTTCGTCTTCCTCGATATGAAGATAATCCGTACAATCCCCAGGATCTTCTTCTTCTACCGTGATGTGCTGTACCACTGCTAACTCGAGCTTAGAAGATGATGCTACTTCTGCAGGAGGCGTGGTATTTGCAAATCTCACCATTTGTCGTGGCCGTAAGGTCTGAGGACAATTCCCTGTGAAATGACCGGCTTCCTTACAGTTCCCACATAAGGGCACTTGCCCAATCTGTCTTCTCGGGTGAGGACAGGTGGACCACCAGTGTCCTGTCTCTCCACAATTATTGCACGCTCCAGGAAGAGGGTTGAGAGGTCTTTGTGATGAAGAAGGCTGCCAAGGTGTCCTGGTCTGTACATTGCTAGCTCTATCCCTCGGTACATAACGATTATATTGGGCGGGAGGCGTAGGAGTGAAGGGTTGGATCGTCTCGATCCTATAGCAGGTTTCCCCACTGGGATCGTGTAGATATCCCTCATCGTCTTCTTCCCATCCTGCCCAGTTGACAGCTTGGTCCTGCGTACACTGATCTCTGGTGTGTCCGGAAGAGTTACAAAGGTTGCACCAAAGGTTTGGCCGGGAAGCTGTAGGTTGCTTCCGCTTGTCCTTCTGGTTCAGAAGATGAACTTTCAGGTCGGCAAACTGCTTCAGAACTTCATCGATGCGGGGATCAGGTGCAGACTGAATGATCTGAGTTTGAGGCATCTTCTGCACAACTTCCTCCCTTGCTCGCGTCTTCTCCTTCTTCTTCTTCCGCGTCTTCTTCTCTTGTTCAGATTCGGATTCTGAACTTTCGACAGTCGACTCTTCAGAAGTAGAGGCTGCTTCCGAATCACTGTTATCAGTTTCAGTGGACTTGGACTTCTTCTTGGACTTCCGGGAAGACTTCTTCGACTTCTTGGACTTCTTCGAGGTCTTCTCTTTGTCTTTCGTCATATTCCGAGTGATGCTCGAGGTTTCATACTGCTCGGCATGCTTCTGTACTTCTGCTAAATCATCACCTCCTCCTCTTCTGCAGTACAATTCCATATCCTGAGACAATCCTCCCAAGTACCAGTCCACAACTTGCTGAGCACAGTAGCCGGGTCTTCCTTGGTTCTGAGGGATGTGATCCAAGAGATCTTCAAATCTCTCGGTGTAATCCCTCAGTGTCTCTTTTTTCTTCCGTTCGAGCCTCTGAAGCTCTATGAGGGTCATACGATCGTAGCCCACTCCTCTAAACCTCTTCAGAAAAGCTGCCTTCAGAGTAGCCCAAGCGGCCATTACTACAACATCATCCAACGTTTTACTCATCCACTTCCTTCCTTTCCCTTTGATCAAACTGGGAAATACACGGAGTCTGTCAATATCAGCGTCTTCCTTGTTGGATCTAGAGATGGTCTCGAACATCGTGATGAAGTCGTCCGCATCATCATCATCGTCGTACGGATGGTACTTCTGCCGAGTGTGGGAAGCCATGTTGACTGCCGGCTGGTGCGACTGCCAACTTCTTTCTTCCTCAGGTCCAGGTGGTGGAGATGGTCTTCTCGAAGATCCAGGCCTGTCTGAATCACGAAGATCATCTTCTGAGTCAGAGCTACTGTCACTGCTACCTCCCGAGACGTCTGGAACAATCTCCTCCAGTCTTCCCTCACCTTGAGAAGCTTCTCCCGCACTTGGGAAGACGTCTTCCGAGTAACCAGTACCAAAATCTACTTTATACATGTGATCACCCGGTTGGCTTCTGTCTTCGCCAAAGATTATGCTCGAGATGGAAGGCTCTTCCAACTCTACCGATCGGATCTTCCTGAGCTCTTCTTCTTTCCTTTGGTGTCTCAGGGATATCCGCTGCTCTCTAGAAGCGGTTCGCTGGGGTGAGTTTACCCACTCAGGATCTTTACCCGTACGTCTTCTGCTTCTTCCTCCGGTCGGAGGCATCCACCAGAGTACTGAGAACAGATGTCTCTCTTTTCTCTACCACTAGATCCGGGAGACCAAATGACTGAACAACCGATCACAAGTTCAGAACGACTTCTTCTCCTGCTTCTGGTTGCACTCACTGCAATCTTCCAAGATCGAGTCTTCCAAGGAGTTCTTGGAAGCAGGGAAGCGGCTTCTTCCAACTCTCCCTGATGTATCTTTTAAACTTCTGGTTGCGGTTCCTGTCTTCTAGCAAGATAGAGTCCCACAACACATTCAACTACAATCGAAGTTAGTTCGAAACGAACCTAACTAATGGCACACAGATCCATGAAGCTTAGAACAGAAGTTACTAAGATGAAATCCCCGGCAGCGGCGCCAAAAATGGTTCCTCACTATATGTAGTGACGAAGGATTTCTCCTTTTGCCCATTTAGTATACAAGATATCGTTCCCACAGAGGATTTGCACAAGTAACGCTGCTCTAAGTTCTAAGATCTGTTCAAACACACAAACACACGGGTTTTGTCTAAAAAGCCCATCTTCTCACAAAACCACACAAACCAACACGTCTTCCAGACACGCCAAATGGTGCTCTGGACCCAAACAAACAACTACCAATTACAATATCACACAACTATTCACAGAGAAGCTCGGGAAGACGATCTTCCTGCTTCCAGGTTGCTTCTTCCGGTCTTCTCGATACCGTCTTCCCGAAGCGATTCTCGTCTTCTGGGGGTTTAGCTCGTCTTCTCACACCTCCAGAAGGTTGTCCGGCTTCGCAGAAGTCGACTAGTAACAGTCGTTACACCTTACTCTCACACTCACATTCCAACGGGTTGGATCAATCACAGGGTGTATGCCCCCTGTAGCCTTCCCAGGCTTCTGCCTACGGAAGTTGTCTTCCTGCAGCACTACAACGACATTCACCTTCACGGAAGCTCAATAGAAGTATCGAAAACTCACTAGAAGAAGGTAAGAAGATGGGGAAGATGGGAGAAGATGGGAAGAAGAAGAAATCCAAACAAGAGAAAACAAGATAAAAAGAGGCAATTAAGATTTCGACAGGCTTCTAGTCCGGATCCTGACTAACAAGCCATCCCTGCTTGTAATAGTTTGGGGAGGAAGACAACAAACATGAGTACTGTAGCATCGTCTTCTACTCGAGGATGTCGTCTTCTGTTGCGGGAAGAAGGCTTCTTTCTTCTTCACTTCGCTGCTCTGACTGCTCTGTCTTTTGGGATCACTTACCCAGAAGACCGTTCGTACGTAGATCCCAAGTGCTCTACTGAACGAGTCAAGCTACACTTCCACAACTGCTGACAGTCATCGCCACTCAAGAAGAACACTTCCCATGCACAATTGGGAGCGAATTCAGTGAACCCACCATCCAGAAGACATGGACAAAGCTGCAGCACTCAAATCCACAATCTATTCTCCGAGAAGAAGTCACAATGACATTGGGAAGCTCACTCCCTCTACTTCCTGCGTCTACTCCTCGACACACCAGTCTAGCTAACAGGACTGCACGAGGATGCCGTTCTCTGTTCCCAGACTGTCCACTACCTCTATCTACATCTTCGAACCACTGCTGGTGCGAGTATGCAGACCCCTCCTGTATATTCCAAGACTATTCGTATGTTTCCAACAACGGGTGTAGTGCGCTAAGACTGTCTCTGCTCTAATGTGTCTCGCTTGCCTGCCTGTAGAATCGGTGTGTATGTTCAGTTACTGCCGAATTCTACAGAACTGGCAGAGCTCTCAGAGAGCTTTTCTCCTACCCTGCTATCCTACTTAACCATCTGCCTCGAGAGTCAGGGGAGGCGACCACCAAGGAGAGAGAGAGAGACGCTGACAAGAGGTTGTCACCTCACATGCATGCGGTCCCTCTTCCCAATTAGCCCTCCACTGTGTTACTCCCACGCTACTTATGCTGCCACATGGGGTCCTAACTATTTTTACATGGAAAACTGCCACCCTTAAGATAGCATGTCCGATCCTACTAAATCTAGAAGTGTCGATTAAGTTTGCTAACTACTCTGATTGCTCGGTGGCAATCTCTACATGATCTGCTCCTACCGGAGCTACTACCTCGACTTCTGATGGGCTGGGAAGCCCTGCACTTACCTCGGGTACCACTGAGGTAGCTTCCCTCTCCTCGCTCTTCGCTGGCCCTGCTGTTTCTGCGGCTGCGTCTTCCTCGGCCTCGACTTCAGAAGACGGAATGGTCTTCTGGGAAGACGAGTCGAATGGTGCGTCTTCGGTCTTCTGAGGCACAGATGCAGTTCTAGGGACCATGGCGACTTCATGGGGGTCCGGGGAAGTCGCTTCCTCCACGCGGAATACCTGGGAAGACGGCTCGTCTTCCTGTCTTCCAGAAGACATCATGTCTTCCGGGGCGTCTTCTGGATTCTTCTCGTCTTCCAACGCTGTCACCACCAAGTGTACAGCGAGATCGAACTCCTCCTTCTCCATTCCGGATCCAGTCGAGGGTGCTGGGGCTTGGGAAGATGCGGTTGCAGGTGTCGGAAGTGAGGGAAGACCATAAAGTGTCTTCACTCCTTCTATCTGTCTATCCAGGTACCTGAACATGCTATCTCTGCATTCCACCAACCTCGTCTTGGACCCGCTGTCCCATTCCTTAGCTAAGGTAAGTAACTTCTTACCCGCGGTGAAGTTGAACTTCTCCCGAAGCGCTTCTACCGACTCAGCTAGCATCTTCTGCGCACGAGCCTCCGCTGCTTCCTTTTGCGTCTTCTCTGTTGCAGCTCGCGCTTCTGCAGCTTCTCGCTGCATCTTCCAAGTGGTCTGCTCTTCTGCGAGGGCAGTGATTTTCTCCCGTACTCGGAGAACTTCCTGATCACGCTGCTGTACTCGCGTCTGCAACTCCTGGTTGCTCTTCCGAAGTTGCATCGACTCCTTGGCAGAAGCGGCTGCTTCCGCCTTGTACCTGGCTGCAAGCTTCCCGTAGTGCGGAGGCTAGCTTCCAGCGACTCCGTCTTCTGCTGGTTGTCTTCCTGTCGCAGCAAGGTGCGCAGGCCGAATCCAGGCTGTAAAGGCTTCTTATGTGCCCTCGCTCTCCTTTCCAGCAACTCCATAGCAAGCTGGATCTCCTTCTGGAAGTAGGCACTGAACTCCTCCAGTCGTCTTCCTGCGGAAGACAAGTTCATCCCCACCACTCGCTCGATGGTGTCGACTTCGTCTTCCAGAGGCAAGGAAGCCTCTTCCACCACTACGGCCTTCATCTTCTGCGCACGAGAAGAAGCTACTCTTCTCATCTTCCGGGGTGGAAGACTCCTCGTGGCAGGAGCGGCTCTCTTCTTGCACTTCCTCGCATCGCAGTAGGAGCGCCCATCCATCCTTCGTCTTCTGGAGTCTTCGGAAGACTCCCAGGTGTTACAGAAGCTGTCTTCTGTTCCGATCGGGTACTCAGCAAGTCTTCCTCTGAGTCCGACTCCGATCCTGAATGGATGAGGGAGATGGGTGTCCTCGGTACACTTCTGTGACCCATCTTCCTCACTGGCGTGGCGTCTTCCGACCCACTAGACTCGTCTTCCCTCACCAGAAGCGTCTTCTGGTGAGAGCCGGGTCTCAGCTGTGACATCAGAGTGGGAGGGGGCATTGCTGCTGCCTCTCGGTCATCGTCTTCCGAGGTCTCCTCCTTCACCTCCTGTCGCTCCGTTGGCCCATACACTGCCAGCTGATCTTCCCTAAGATCCCCCATGGCTACATACAAGTCGCAGAAGAAGGGCGTCAGATGTCCTCCCGTCGGGGTACCCAAGTATGCTAGCTCCGTCTGTACATACTTGTGGATGTACGCGCCCAGTAGATTGGCACTCTGTCATCCCACACTGATTCCAGGAACTCCACGTCCTGATCTCCTAAGTATCTTGTCTTCTGCGTCTTTCCCTTGGGGAAAAGATGCAGAAACAACTTCGCCAGAAGTCGCTTCTTCTGCTCCCGATAAGACTCTATCTTCCAACCGTTCCTCCCCTGCCTGTCTTCCATGAAAAGGCAGGTGGTACTCCCAGGCACATGCCATGAACTCACAATCCTAGGCAAGATCTTCTTCTCGTACCAATATCCTCGGTTCTCGGTCTCAGGCCTATGAAACGTCTTACGCCACCAATCTTCAGTCCAGGAAGACGGTCTTCCCCGAGCTACTCCTGCCGTCGCAGGTACACTGTTACGCGGTGGTAACGCGGCCCACACCTCCTCCAGAAGCCCTTGATCTGCGAGGTTCCAATCCCACAGGAAGAAGTCGAGACCCAACTCCTTGAGGAAAGGAGTGGCCTCGGCCAATTCTGCCGCTGGTAACACCAAGCCTCGCGGATGCATCGACATACCTGGAAGATCTGTTGCACTAAACCACAAGCACCTACTATGAGCTGAAGGCTCAGTTCTTCCCGAGTGCCCACAGTCTAACTTCCACTCTCAGAAGACGAAACTAGTCTTCCAGAAGACAGCTACTCCGTCTTCCGGGATTCTAACAGTACTTCCTAGATAGCTCTCGTCTTCCGAGCTATATCTAAACAATCCTATCTAAGCAAGGCCTCGCATGGATTACCAAGAAGACAACCCACCTTGCATTACATCCTACTTCCTATCAGAAGATACAAGATATGCGAGAAGTAGAGTATGAGAAAGGTTCAGAAGATGGTTGCGGGCTCCTGCGGTGTCAGTGGCCTCTGGGAAGACACTTGGGACAGCTTCCGATTCAATGTCGTTCTCGGAAGACTTCTCGAAGTCGGACTTCCCTTCACTGGTCTCACCTGTCTTCGTCTTCCTACACGCAATCTATCCTCACAACAGACTCAAGACAACTGTACTCTGTTCTTCTGACTTTTCACCTCTCATACGCACTCAGAAGAAGCTTGTTGCATGATGGGAAGACATGACCCTCGACCATTCTGTCCAGATTCTGCCAGCAAGACTTCTCACAACTCTCTTCTAAGTTCGGGAAGAAGAAGGAACGGCTGCTATGGGTCGGACAGAAGAGACCCGAATGGACCCTCGCGTCTTCTCGCTCATTTTGCCAGCCTTCCAGTCTTCTAGTCTCTCTAGGAAGATGGGGAGTTGAGAAGCTTGGAAGACCGGGGGGCACAGGCCTAGTTCCCGACTTCCAACTTCTCGAATTAACACAACAACTCACCACTCCACTCAGGATTCGTACCAAGCCTCTCCAAACACAAAAGCAAAGCAAATCCACTCTTGATACGAATTGTGATCAGTCGACTTCCGAAGACAGTCTTCCGAAGATGTCTTCCGAAGACAGTCAAGTTCAAGAAGCGTCTTCCGAAGATGTTCCCATCTTCCGAATCGTCTTCTGTTCCAAGTTTCGGGGATAGAGAGGTATGGGGGTAGAGAAATTGATAGTTGGGGTCTCCAATTTGAGGGCTAGGAGTAGGGAAGCTCGAATTGAGCTCGGGAAGAAGCAAGGAGATGTCTCGACAGAAATTAGGCAGCGCTTCCGCGCCCAATGTCTCAATAGAAAGAATGGGGGTGGGGTAATCGATCAGGCTGCCTGCACACAATCAAGGAAGCGCGGGGAGTACCAAGAAAAGGCGAGAAGAAGTGGGAGGGGAAAAGAACAGGGGGAAGAACCTCTACAGTCTTCTTCGGCTCCCCGAGTTGCCTTCGACCTCCGCGCGCTTCTGGCTCTTGTCCTAGCTTCCAATGCGACTCCACACGACTGCGCCTGCTGTCAATTTCGGTCCACACCTCGATTCCACCTCTGCTTCTACTCGCCACTCTTCACTGTCAGCTTCTCGGAAGCTCCACAGAAACGCCTTCGCTTTCTCTGCTGTTTGTGCTCCCGCAATTCAATCTCACCCTTCACCTAGCTGCCAACTTACTCTCTCCTACCTCGATGTCTCACTTGATTCCTCTCTCAATGCTAGCTCGCGAAGCTCACTCTCTCAATCGATCTTCTTCAGGCGCGCTATGCTGCGGGAAGTTGGAAGGTGTCTAATGTGCTTCCTCACGCATCTTCCCCGCAGATTAGGGGTTCTCGTCCTTGGTGTCTTCCTGACCTACCTACCTATTCGATGCGCTCCAGTAGGTACACCTACTGTCTTACCCGAAAACTCGTGGTTGATCCTTCGCGGTCGCTGTCTTCTGGAAGATAGGTGTCTTCCGCCGTCTTCCCATCTTTCGCCGTCTTCTCGTCTTCTGAAGACGCAACTGAGAAGATGATCTTCCGAAGACGGTCGTCTTCTGAAGAAGTCAACTTCTTATTACAAACCGCTCTTAAGATCATCTTCCTGTTAAGGAAGACGTAACCTTAAGTAACAACGCTTCTTCAGTTATACAAACAAGTCATTATCCTTAAAATTTTCAAAAATTCGTGCATCCTGTAATTTGTGGGCACCACAGTTGCAACAAGTTAAGGAGCAGTTCTATTGACCGTCAATGTTAGAGGATGTAGTCAAGTACGTGCAGACTTGCTTGACATGTCAACAATAACGAGCGGAGCGAAGGAGACCTGTAGGGTTGCTGAGACCTTTGTCAATATATGATGGACCTTGGGAGAGCATAAGTATGGACTTATGCATTGGTTTGTCCGAATCAGGAGATTTTGATGCTTTGTTGGTTGTCATATATCATTTTAGCAAGCAAGCTCATCTCATCCCTTGTAGGGAAGCAGTGACGTCAAGAGGTGCCGCTGAATTATTCATTCGATATGTTTTTAAGTATCATAGGATGTCTAAAGACATTGTTTCAGACTTGGATAGGAGGTTTGTAGCTGAGTTTTGGAAGGGTTTGTTTCGAAGACTCAGAACTACTCTCAAATTTTGTTCATCTTATCATCTTGAAGTTGATGGACAGACAAAAAAGACAATACAGATAGTGGAGCAAGGGTTGCATCATACGAGATCAGAGTGATTGGAGCGAGCACTTGGACTTGGTGGAGTTTACATATAACAACACCAAGCATTCGAGCACAAGATTTAAACCATTTGAAGTGGTTTATCGAGGCTCTCATGCACCTTGGACTCCTATAGCTCTAGCTACCAAAGGACATGAAAACACAGGAAGGTCAAATCAAGATCCTCCAGATCTAGAGACTATCATACGCGTTCAGAGTACTGTGTTTCAAGAGGCAAAGAAACACATGGAGAAGGCACAACAACGGTATGTTAAGTATGCAAACCGTGGTAGACAAGACGTACAATCGAAGAAGGGCAAAGAGTTTGGTTACGAACCAAGAACTTCAGAATCCCAGCAGGGGTGGACTTAACCAAGAAGCTTCTTCCAAAGTGGGCAGGACCATTCCTGATTGAGAAGAAGTTAGGTCATGTGACGTATAAGTCACATTTTCCAGCTAGTATGAAGCATTATCACCCTATCATTCACGTTTCTAACTTGAAAGTGTTTCGCGAAGAACTAGAGTCACTGTCAAGAAGATATCAGAAATGACACCTGGTGTTAGAAGCATTACCAAGAGCTGACGATCTTGAGTTGATTGAGGTAGTAGATCATCGAGCAGCACCAAATCCAGATGGAGCTGGAGAACCCCTTACTCAATATCTATGTCGTTGGACAAGTAGAGTTTCGGGATTGGTAAGTGAAGCTTGGGAGTTCCTGGATGATCTAGCACTGTACAAGTTCTATGAGCCACTGCGTAGATATTTTGTGAGACGACAGTCCGTAGTGGTCGCTTCCAACTAAGCGGTGGATTGAATCGAGTCAAAGGAGTCATGCCAAAGGGCCCTTCAAGGACACTAGAACCGAGTAGATCTGACCAATCTACTCGTCTAAAGGTGGAGTTGTGGTCAGCTGACTTCTTATGGCTGTCAGATGTCAATCAAGTTTAGGCTGAAGTTACTATGGTGTATCATAGTAAGGAGACGAATAAAAAGGAACAGACGAGTTCACCACCTGGAAGCTAGGATTCTGTCGATCTGAAAGCTTCAAATGAATGCTCGTTAATAGAGCATAGTTCATGATTGAACTAGATGTACAAGCTCTGAAAGGGCTTGATATTACCCTACATGGGGTAGTTGAGAGAGTATTTTGCATAATCATGTTTGCAGGTACTGTAGTTCAGTGAAAGAACTGCATTTTGTTGGTTGGGACGATTGTAATGCCGTTTTCTTATATATGGGCAGTGATTAGACGACTTGACGTGACGGCTACAAGGTCCAAGAAAATACTCAAGGAGACTAGATAACCTGGTTCGCGAACCCTAAAAGCTCACTTGGGTTAGTTTTCATTTTCTAAGGCAGGTGGCTGAGCAGAGTGCACAGACTGTATACACAATAAACAAAGAAAGAGATCTGAAGGCTGGAGACATATATCAGGATTCATTGAGAGAAGAGTGTTGATGAATAGTTGCAGGTTGAGGTTACCAGAGGGATTCTAGTGTTGATCAGATCGTTAATTTGAGATTTAGTCCGTTGAGTGGAAAATCAAAACGTTCAGAGTAAAGACAAGTTTTCTAGAGAAATTCTAGTTCTGGAGTGAAATTCTCACAGGAGAGTAGCTGAGCAAGGAAGATTACCGGTCCAAGAGTTCTTCGTGACCTTGTCAACAAGAAAACACCGTGTAATGTATATGAGTCCGTGATTTTCTCTATTCTATGATAAGTAAGCTTGGATTGTGTGCAAAAGTTGAATTGGAAGCATCTTGTGTGATGTTGACGCTATTTCTATGTAATTATTTTGCCATCTTATTTCTCAGCATCCACTAGGTTTCATAGCCCTAGCTTTTGCTCCCCGTGGGTCATTGCATTTCGACTTGATCACCAATAGCAGAAGCACTGTCCAAATTTAATCCAACCCAGGTCCAGAATAGTTTCCACTGTGTTCTGAAATCTGAAATTAGGATCAGAGACTTGCAAAAGACTAGTTGGTTATTCTAAACCCGTTCGACGGTTATCAAATCCCTTGTGCTTATTAGCAGAAAGTTTAACGAACTAGATCTGGAGACATAAATAAAGTATACAGGTCTTCATAGAGGTTTACGTTCGAGGACTCATTGATTATCGAAATCAAAAAAGAAATCGATTCTGAGATCTACGGTCGAACGTTACATGTACCACGGAAACTAGAAAAAGAAAGTACACTGCTTTGCACAGTAGAAAGCCAGGAGTGTACTGTACAGAAAAGCTTGCAAATATTTCAAAACATCCCATGATTTATCCACTACGGGGCAGAAGATTCGTATACAGTTGTCGATTTCTATACTACCCAGGACTCTATAGAAAAGATTGGAAATACTAGAAATCAACACGGTTTCATTCTCTTGCAGCTCCTTCTCCTGCCTATGTTACAGAGTATGTTAAAAGCACAAAATGTTGAAAGTAATAAGTAAAGACGGCAGATTCTGACAGTGACAGGTGCTTATCTTCCGTGGCTCTGTCCACTCCAACACTCCGACGGAGTGCACTGCAGAGGGACAGGTAAGAAGGTTGGGTGTCTTCAAACAATGGTCGATGCTGCTAAGTGGACCGAGGTGTCTGCTCATCTTCTTCATTCTCCTGCACTGCATCCACTATGAAGTATCTACCACGATATTGTTGCTGGGAAAAGAAAATCTCATCAATATCCTTCATGACAATAGTTTCAGGATGCACAATGGCTTCCCATAAAGCATCGCTACGCGCTCGTTGGATTCCTGAGCTCATGAGCAATTTGCATGATGGTGCATACTTCTCAGACTTTATCATCATTCTCAGGCACGTTCTGAGCGTTGTTCCCAGAGGATGTCTGATACAATACTTGTTATACTGCAACGCTCTCTGCAAAATGTTATTGAAGTTCAATTCAACTCGATTTTTGATATCCGCCGCACCTAGCAGTGTGAAAAGCTCATCGTCTTCTCTCAACATGGATTCAAAAATGTTTTTCATACAGCAAATATGATGCGTCTCTGACTATCCTTCATACAATATCCTATCATCTCGACAAACGTGTGAAGCCCTTTGTTGTTTAATCTTTTGACACAAACGTCAGCTCCCAAAGGTCTATCAGCGCCTTTCCAACCCAAAACAAAAACGATGCGTTTTTCATTTCTATTGGGCTAGTAGCTTGCAAAGATAACACTCTCTATACTTGTAAATGTAGTAATGCCCCTCCTCTCTCCACTGAAAGAAGGATGCTTTCGCATTCTCTATGAAGAAAATTGGAAAGAATGGGTCAGCAGGTCATATCTAAGTCACCTCCTGTCTGCTCGACAGTTAACAACACTTCATGTGGTTTTCTCAAAGCTTTCCGAGGGTTGCTGACTGGTGCAGGATTCTGCGGTAAGCGCAAGCCGCTCATCTCATGAATTAGATTGAGAAAGTTTACAATCTATGGCATCAGACTGAAAAGATATATGCTTACATCCGAGTCGAAATAAGGCAGGATTTAGATCATCATAAACGCAGTGAACACAAAGAAGGCGATAAACAGCTTGAACTACAGGTTTAAGGAGTGCAGGATCTCGCGTACACTCTAAATATTGAGGATAACAGAAAAGCACGGAATGACGATCGCAGAGAATCAACCAACGATCTCGTGATTCGATGTAATGAAAAGGCCCGGTCAAGGCATAGCAACAGCCGCGTCTAGTAGTAAAACTGCATGAGATAAGTACATAATCTAATGCTAGGAGTAGGAATTCGAGAGGTTCCTGCTGCCAATATTACGGATCTATGTAGATGTAATCTCTTTCTCGGTACAGTTGTTCGTCATCAAAAGAAAACGAACGAGAAGTGATAAGAGGATACGACGCAAAGTAAGTGACTGATGTAATCTGTCTAAGAGGTTGGAATGTGCTTCAAGATGAAAGCATTCAGCCTGGATATCGTCTAAGTTGACTGTAGACTGTACGTCGAGTCTGACAGGAGTGACAAGTTTGGGAGGAGTGGTAGGTATTGTAACCAACAGATCATCATCATCGGCAGTCTGAGACAGCGACATGAAGACAGACATTCACAAAGCAGCAGAGTCAGAAAATGTAGAGGAGTAGCTTCAAATTATCTTCTCTAGAAGTGTCGGACTAGACCGACGACGAAATGTATGAGACTTGAAGAAGTCCCATACTCTCAGCCATATGAGATAAACGCAGAAGCTGGGTATAACGCTGATATACGTATGATATGGGAGGTTCGTCCAGCCGAAGTAGATCTCTCCCGAAAAAAACAAACAAGAGCAAAGACGATACAAGAGTAGCGATAGCCGGGTCAGAAGGTCAGCGTTCCAGTAAGTGAACTGCGGAAACACACACCAACCCAATCGGGCAGACGGCAGCTCTCGGCAGCAGAAAACCAGCAAGAAGCAGTGATGCCTCTAGCAGTAACCTCATACCTGCAGGACAGGAAGGCAAAGACAACGACGACAAAGGCAAAGACAAAGGCAAGCTGCAGTTGGCAGAGCTGCAACGCCAGAGCGAGACAGAGCGAGGCGAAAGTGATGCAGGCTCCGCTAAATGATGCAAGCCCGCCATAACGGACCCGCTCCAATAAGAAAAATCTATCGATGAAGAGCAAAGACGATACAATAATGACGCAGCAGAGGAATAGAACAGCAAAGAAGAATTCATACTAGCATCTTGCATCCAAATTACAGACAGAAGAGTAGATGCAAACACAAATAAGATGGTAAGAAGGTCAGCGTTACTTGTTCGGGATTAGCGAACAAGTCGAGAGCGATTACTGACCCTGTCATGAAGCGACAAGGAGCAGATTACACCGCGATGAAAAGGCGGTCTAACGCGTCACGTTAGGACGGTTCCGTCATTCATCATATCTTGTGAGAAGGCCAGCGTTCCGATAAGTAAGTGAACCGATCCAGCCAGGTACCTCCCGTCAGCAGAAGAGCAGCAAGAAGCAGTGCAGCCTCTAGCAGCAACCTCAGACCTGCGAGACATAACGACGATGCAGGCCCCGTCAGATGCAGATCCGTCATAACAGAAGCGGTCCAATAAGGAAAACTTGTCGAGAGAAAGAAGAGCCCGCCTTAACAGAATCCGCCAAGCAGCGGCTGCAGCCACAAACTCGAAGTCGTCATACGATGGTGGCCCGGTGATAAAGGCTAGTCAGCCCGTCATAACAGAATTCGCGAAGCAGCGGCTGCAGTCACGAACTCCAAGTCGTCATACGATGCAGACCTCACCATAAAGCCTTCCGATAAGGAAACCTAGCGTCGTTGAGATAGCGAAGCGAGTGAGCGAGGCCGAACGAAACAACAGCAAGCAGAAAGATGAAAGAAATCCGTCATAACATAATCCGCCAACCAGAAATGAAGTGAACTTGATACGAAGCGAAGTGAGAAAAATGATAGAAAGAACAGCGGTCTCGCAAGACACAACCACGAGGTCGAGCGAAAGAAGAGCAAGCAGCGAAGGCAGCGAAAGACGAAACCCCGCCATAATCCGTCAAGAATGCAGCGGCCAAGACGATACACCTGCGATACGGAGCAAAATGACCTAAGCACGAAAATGATAGAAAGAACAGCTGCCCCGCGAGATACCCCACCTGTGACGAAAGTAACGGTCACATCACCTAGCGTAAACAATTATAATTTTCTGAGCACGACCAAAGGCGTTGATGCTAACCGTCCAATGAATTGTTTTAGAAAATGACCTATATCCTCGTTTGTCCTTTACCGCAACATATTCTGTAAAATATATTTTGCATGTTTATTCAGGTAAGAAAAAAATGTAGTTAGATGACAGGTTCTCTCGCTTTCGATCCCATCGACAGGATCTTTATGGGAAGGAAACATTAATGACTGTATATGACTGACAGTGTGTAGAAAAGGGAAATCGTAAAACGCTAGAGTTGTAATTTTCATAGCTACTGAATACTAATATGTTTCCATCTTCAAGTTTCCGAACAAAAGACTAATCTTCCAAAGGCTAATGATAGTATCCTAATAGATAATAATTAATAAGTTAAAATATTCTGTTTCCTCTAGGCGGTTTGCTTGAAGAGATGAAACTGCACCGAACACTCTCACGCTTACGCTGAGGGCTATTCGATATTCAAAGAAGTACATCACGACCTCTAACTCATAAGTTAGAATAGCGCCTGTGTTTTCTGAAAGGTTGACTATTTAAAATAGAGTATCGTATTGCGGATATGTTTCAGCAAGGTAACGACAAGTCTCGCATGGGCAGCTTTTATGAGCAGATCGTTCTATAAAAATGGTTAGAGAGAGGATAAACTCACGGAAGACTTAGTGATCCTCTTTATCCGAAGTAAGGATTAGAATTAAATAAAATGATATGCATGCAACATGAACTTCTGGGAACAAACTTTAAAGATAAATTAAATTAAATTATAAATATTAAATATAAACTAATTTAGAATTACAGAGTAATCCAGACATAACCCATAAGGAGAGCGAAGACGGAAGCGCTTTTGACAATATAAGGGCCTCTTCCCACCCGTCTTTCTTTTCTATCCAAAAAGAAATTTTGTGTCAGAACAAATACTTTTATCTTCTCACTATGTAATTTTTTCAAGAAAGAGGGAGTCCCGAGGCAAAATCGACCGCTCCACAGTTTTGGGCTGAGGGTACCCCCAGGGGTACTCCCCCAAGTTATTGAGACTTGAGGACGTTGATAGGACGCCACGTGGAGTACCACACTTCTGTGAGACTCGTTGTAAGACTAGATGATTCCTCTTGATGTCTTAAAAACTGCATTCGTGATAGTCCTGTGTGAAGACAAAAGTTTTCTGCACAAACATCAAGAAAAATCATCCAATCTTACGACGAGTTTTCAGACACCTGCTAGTGAAGAAAAAGGCTGGTGGGAAGAGGCCCTAAGTGCGGGAGACAACTAGCGACGAAATATTAGTTTAATCAGACATTAACTTATTACTTAATTCTTTCTCACAAGAAGAGTTAGGTAACTAATATAAAAATAATTTTATTATTTCGATTTATTTTATCATTTAAAAAGTTATTTATGTATGTTCTAAAGATATAACGTCATCATACTGCGCAAGGCTCTTAACAATTTGAAAGATTTTGTACACGAATATACAAAAGTAGTTAGTGTGCGAATTCGCTTTTCCCTACTTTACTTTGGGTCACCTACAGTACTAGTACTCACATTACAGGTGTCCATAGAAATTTATCCGGTTATCGGGATGACTTCTTTCTATGGGTGGGTTATCTACAAATAAAGAAATTTAACCGTTATACTCAAAATAATTTTACTAACAGAAATTTTTCCAAAAATAAAATCTGTTAAATATCACTTAATCAAAACATTCCTAGATTTTTACACTATGTGATTCAGTTCAAACTAATGATTGAATAACGATTGAGATTTGTCTTCACATTCAAGACAAGAGATTTCTTGTTTTCCAAGGTAGTGGTTTCTCTCCTCAGTTTACATTGACTTCATACTCTCAAATGCAAGTTGAGTGTCATTGGATACCCAGTCACAGACAGTATTGACGGTATCGATGCAATGAATCTTTTAGCCAAACAAACGAGCTAATTACAGATTATTACAAATTATTATCATGAGATAGATCCTGCTGCAGTGGTAGATTGGGGAACATGGGATCACAATAGAATGTTTAGGCATGCTTTTATTTGTCCGTCTGCTTGTCGTGGAGTGCTAAACTATTGTCAGAAAGTCATAGCGCTCGATGCCTGTCACTCGAAGAACAGAAAATACCCATGTCAGCTCTTATGTGCATCTGTACTTGATGGAAATAATCAAGCGATTATTATAGCTTACGCGGTAGCTCCGGAGGAAAGCACATCAACTTGGAGTTGGTTCTGCAGATTGCTCAGTACTGCTATTCATGGTATCTTATCTCCTACCGTTGTTATGATTTCGGATCGTCAAAAGGGCTTGGACAATGCTGTGAGTGATGTATTCCCGAGCAAATGCCATGCGCATTGTGCGCATCACATTCGTCAGAATTTGCGTGCGAGATTTGGACGTGATGCCGAGAAGCCTTTTCTTGCCCTCTTGTATTCTAGAACGGTAGACAGGTAAGAATGAACACATGTCTTTCAGTTCACTTTAAGTCGAATTGTCTCTTAGAAGACGTAGCAAGTATATCTATGATGTCTTCTTTCAGTTGGTTGCTTTCTCAGTCTACTTTCAAAAACTCACTTTCTTAGATTCTCTTCTGAACAGGTTTGAGCAGGTAATGAGCTCCATTGAGCAGTCCGGTGAGAAGGGAAAGACAATGACCGAGTACATGAGAGGAATCAAACCAGAACGCTACAGCCGTGCGATGTTTCCCTTTCCTCGGTACGGGAAAGTGACATCTAATCTTGCTGAATCGGTGAATCACGCCATCAAACCTATTCGGCAGAATGCACCATGTCGAATTCTTGTTGACATGTGGTATTATATAATGACGTCTTTTTCTCAAAGAAGACAAGCGATGGAACGTTACACAGGTCAGTTCACTCCTTTTGCAAGGGCTCGCTTCCAGGAGAATGAAAGGGGATGCGAGCAATTTATTTGTGATATATGAGGACCTGCTCAAGCTAGTATTAGAACTCCTCACGGCAAGAACTTTGTGGTTAAACGTTCAGTTGATGGAACATCCGGTGAGTGTTCATGTTTCGAATATCATGATATGGTATGGCCCTGCACCCATGCCATTGCTTGGGATCAGGAGATAGATGAAGACTCCAGCCAAAAGTTTGACTTTATTTGGTTCAATACTTCACTAAATGCAATTTATAGGCAAACATCCATTCCTGCCTTTGTTTTGGAGGACTTCGATCAATCGTTTGTATGTCGAGCACCTCCTGTTGCAGTTAAGCATGGAAGACATCGCGTGGTGCGCATACCGAGTTGTGGAGGCGTTAGATGCACGGTAGAGGAGGTTGAAGCAAATGAGGTGGATTTGGAGTTTCCTATATCTGATGTACCTTTCGATCCGTTGCCTAGAGAACAAACGGCGGTCTCATCCAGTCAGTCTACAGGTCGTGGAAGGGATAAACGAGGTGTGAGAACGACTTCTCGATCCAACATTCGGTGCGGTCTTTGTCATGCTGAAGGGCACAACCGGCGAACATGTCCAAAGCAAGTAGACATCACTTCGTTCGGTGTAGAAACCATCGATCTCAATTTTCAGCAACACAACATTTTACCCACTCCTGGACATCTTAATCGACTACAACAGACATATGCGTGACTGATAGCTCATCTGATTCTGATTGTAGTGATGATGGGTTAGACGAAGAATGAGTTTTTCTGCACTTGAGTTCCAAAGGTTCACGGTTCAGTTCCCTCCGCTTATGTACTTTTCTCGTTTCAATGATCCGAACGTGGTTGTGGATCATTGAACGTAGTAATAAAAGAATTTTCACTGAGTCTACATGGTAAACTGTTAAAAAATTTGTTCATAGTCAGTTGTCAGATTCTTTAGGGTTTGTAATCTTCAACTTTTTCCTTGCATGTCGAACTGTGAAGCTCATGTCGTGATCGTGTTTAGCTCTTTGAGGTTCTAATTTTATTTATGCTCAGTTCAGCTCTACGGCAATTCCGGTCCAGTTCAGAACTTTGCAGCAGTTTGAAGATGAAGTCCGAGGTGGAAATTTGAGAACACGCTTTTGGGTTAAATGTGGTATAGTACGGGTGGTTCGAAACACGACTGGGGACTTGACTTATCCTGCTTGCAAAAATTGTCACAAGACCATCAGACATGCCGTTCGAACTCTTGATTTTTCCACGCCGGCTCCATCTTCTACGCAATGTTGTGCTTTTCCTGAACCTTCGATCGCATGGCGCTTCCACGTTGCTCTTATGGATCAATCGACGAAACATGTGTCTAGAGAGCGCTGTCCACTTTTCACAGTTTGGCAGGCTGGAGATATCTTGCTGGGAGGGAAGAGCCCCACGGAATGCATGCTCTTGTCTTCTGCCGAACAGTCACAACTCGTCGAGACATCGATTTTCAATGTGGGTGTTTGGGACTTGGAAGTTGGTTTGAATCGTAAGAACTCTGAACGCATAGTTTCTACAGCTCGTGCACCAAGATCAGTTTACAACTCTTTTTACATCGACCTTCCTAACATGGAGCGACTATGGACCCAACTCGATGAGACTCATCTTGACCAGACTCAAAATACAGTTGATAATGTTAGTTCGCGACGACGTGAATTGCTAGATTCTGTTTCAGAGCTTCAGAGTTTGAAGAATGTGTTAGATGATTTGTGTAAATCATCTGATAGTCTGTTGCAAGACACTCAGGTTCTTAGGGAGGAAGTTCATAGTGTTCGTGTCAAATTGGATACAGTTCATGCGCAGTTCAAGAATTTCACGAGTGTTCTTGATCAGTGAATGAGCGCATTACTTTGTAACAGACGTTCTCGACTTAGCATAATGCAAAGAGAAGTTTCTGTGGTGAGCCGTTCATTGCGAGTGATGAATCTGTCATGGTTTTTGGATCAGTTTAGAACTCACGCTTTGTTCATAAGCTTTCGCTCTTGAATTCCAACGCTTGAAAGCTCATTGGATTCCAACGCCTTACTGTTTGATGGTCATACCATCTGTTCTGAGTTCATACCTGTCGGCAGTAACAGCTATGAACTCAATCTGAAGATAAGAGTGTAAACATGAACTCACGTCGGATTCTCACTTCTTGTAACAGTCATGAGCACGTTCAAGCAAACTCATCCGGTAGCGGGCCTGTTCGAGCTAGAATACCGAATACGGGGTCCGTTCAAGCAAAAAACTGGGAGAAACCCCACCTGGGGTACGTACTGGGGTATTTATGCGCGTAAGACTCGTCGCTGCTAACCCACGTGCCCGCTTTGGCACGTGGCATAGCAGATCTCCATCGACTTGGGGGATATAATAGGGACTGGGAGTTAGGGAATGAACGGTACTGCCTATTGCGCGGGAGGGTAACGATCTTTATTTGATACACGGAAAGAGTGCAAGGTTAGGACTTGACGTCCAGATAGAGCGTGATCGGAGATCAGTATTTGCCTTTTGATGAAAGTAAATGAAACGGCTGAGTTGGAAACGTTTGGTACTTTGTAGTATTCTTGATCAGTACAGCGTTCGCTTTCTGAGGAAGTGGATGACAACGTGACCATGACGTACTGCTCTCATGCTCTTTCCTGAGACACTTGTTGCTCGTCCTGCATCCGCTCTTACCATCTTGCTGATTTCCTCGTTGTTGAATAGTACTCATGCACGGTTTCTTCGAGCACAACGAGACAAGTGTCCATCTTGCACCAACGAACCTAGCAATATGACTGACCAAAGTACGTGTAAGCTCGAGGGCATTTTTTCACATTTGCATAGATTGTGAACTCACCAAGTCTACGTGGAAACGGTGAGAATGGACAGGTCCATATCGTAAACTGACAGTAGAGAGACCAAGCATGTCCTACTCATACAGAAATTGCTCCTTTGTTGGCTGGTTAGTAGTTACTACTGTGCCTTGCTGTATATGTACTCACTTCGTAAGTAGCACCGAGTTAACGCACGACACTAACAATCCCAGTTGGAAAGCGAGAAATCTGAGAGTGGATACATCAAGTAAGGCGGTCTATGAATTTGGACGCATTCCTGTCAGTACCTATGATGAACGGGTTAAACATACTGGAGATTTCAAGCAGCATCCGCGCTGCTTGCCCCCAGTTAAATGAATGTAGTCGCGACAACCTGTATGGAAGTAACCACATCTCTCTGATCTGGTTCGAAACTATGCTTGGTGACACGAGTCACGACACATCATGCTCGTTCGTCTCGAGGGAACTTCTACAACTGTAGGACCAGGTGTGCTGTACTGCAGATCATTCGCTCAAATCGTTTATAGAGTGAACAAGTTCCAGGGATGGTACAAGCATCCGTAATCTTACCATGCAAATTGCCATAACACGCATAAATGGTAGTGTAGACCCGACGATCAAGAATAAAATATGGCCTTCCACCTCTAATATGGCTTTCCACATTAGAGGTGGAAGGACAGATTATACTCCTGGAGGTGTAGACTATTTGTGGTATCATGTACAATTGGCGTTCTCAGTGATACGACAGGTGAATATAGAGAATAAAGAACACGAAAAAGTGGTAAAGCCAAATCGGGGAGTAAAAAGGGAAGGCAAAGGGGGCCACCAAATAACTAAGTAAAAGTACGCCTGACCTGACTGAGCCTGACAACATGCATTACTGGAAGGGAGAAACTGGGAAAAGGAAAAACTGTCAGAACGTATCCTTCCGCTCAAAGTAGCTACTGCCATTGTCTGTCTCCTCGTGTTTCTCCTGTACAACGTTTCAGTCCAGTTATGAAGACCACTGGACTTCTAACATGTCACATACATACTCACAGCTAACGGAGCACCGACCACAAGTACGCAACATGACTACATCCACTTGCCATTTCTGTGTAGCTGCACGACACGAATAAACTTCTTTTTCTATCCTTCTGTGAACTGGCACCAGCATGCACGGCAGCCAAACTAGAGTCCACTGCAGGCATCGAAACGTGGATCTCGCACCATGCTTCCATTCCCTGCTCCCTTAAGTAGCAGATCCAAACTGATGCGGCACTATCAGAACATGTTCAGTCCTGAGAGGCGAATTAAGGATCTGATTCACCCACTAACCCCCAAGAGGACACTGCAGACTTCCAAGTTAATTCACCGCCCAACACGTTACAGAGTGGCCATAAAACAGCGGTCTCCAGTATCTTTCACACACACGGTATCGGCACGAACTAACTCCGGGAGCAGATAAACAGCCTTCTCATTCGGTCGCCGACAAGCTTTACAATTCGCTTGCTCTCCCCGAATACCTGGAACCGATACAGATGGCAACCAGAGTGATGTATACAGACCATCCCGCGAGTTACTCCTGCATAAGCTACATTTCATGGTGATCCCAAGAGCACACATTACAAACCAAGTGGAGTAGAAGCGCCGGTCATATCTACGACTCTCACCTTTTACTCTGCCTAAACATATCAGCTCAAAACATTTTACTCGACAAAACATACCAGCCATCTCGCTCCAGTCAACAAGTTTGCGGAAAACGCGACGCGAGCACGCGATCATAAACTGTGGCTGCTGCCCATACAACGGATAATATGAAGTTGCAGGGCAAAGTACAAACCAATACATCTCGATCGAATTCAAGATCGAATTCAGAGCCCGTCAGCTTGCATAAGGGGACACTGAAACAGGGAGTTACTACGTGACGGAAAGTGGAGTTCAATATTCGATCATGTTTTGAACCGATAGTATTTTACATCGACATATATATGCACTTCTTCCACGTCTCTTTCTCTAGATTCCACTGAGTAAAAAGCCCACAAAGCTTCAAAAACAAAAGAAATTACTAATCTATGGAATACACGTAATTACAAGCAACGAACAGAATCCGAGTTAAAGCTTCTATACATTTCGAACACGACGTTCAATGATTAATACGCTAAACAAGGGGTGTGACATGTCGATAACGAACTACACCACAGCTAACCTTAATGCCATCGAACTCGTTGGTGACTACTTCCTGACAAACTGACTTTTTTACATCTCCGCCACACGGGAACTTCTATCTCCCTTGATGAAGGGAATGCCTGCAACCGCCTCAGACTCTATGCCACATTCATTAACACCTAGAACAATTCGGAAGTAACCATTTTCTCCCCAATCCTCGTTCCACGAGTTGGCTATCGTCCAATACTCAACACCATTCTCGGTACCCCAGCCAATGAGCTTCACCGCGTGGCCTCCCATGTAGTCACCATGCAAGTGCTGGTACACACCCGACTTGTAGTGGGCGAAGTCCTCATAGACGTTGAAGGCAACTTCGATTGGTCCATTGGTGTAGAGCTCCAACTTGAGTGCCTCGGGATCGGACGGTAAGTAGTAGGCGCTGGTGGCAAAATGCTTTGCCTCGGACCATAAATCGTCATTCACACAGGCCTTGTTACAAACAGGGGTTTCGTAAACCGGTTCACAACCGGGGTGGCCACAGCCCACGGGATCGAAGTACGGATCGCAGGTGGCGGAAACAACACCCGTCCGCTTGAAGTACTGCCAAGCTCTAAACGGATATCCCCCCTCACAACCATAACCACATTCGAATCCACAACAAGCAAGCAAATCATTTTCTGAGAGCGTCACGTTCTCAAACCCATGAATACAGAACCGGTCCGACAACGACTCGACGGCTCCAAAAGCCCAGCAAGATCCACAGTGGCCTTGATCGAGTATCTCGCCGATAGTCCTACAATGAGGCCAAGCTTCGCGCGCATCGAAGCTCTCGGGGAGCTCAGTAACTTCAGGTTTGCTGCGCCCTCCTTGCAAAGCAGGAACAGCAGGATCCATATCTGGGACGGGGGTCATGATCGTCCCACATAAGCGCTTGAAGTCCTTGACAGTGTGCTCTTCCAATCGAGTGTTGAACCCGGCCTTCCATGTCGCGCGCTTGTCTTTGTTCACGCGATCGACAATTGACTGCTGCAGAATCGGCCTCGACTCCTCCAACTCCAATTCGCGGTTCACTCTCCCGGCTTCCACTACAGTCAGCACGACTGCCAAACCAATCACTACCGCCCGAGAGAAATTCGCCCTGCTCCCCATGGTCTCGGATCGTTGTTTCCGCCCGTTCTTTGCTTTCTCCACCTCTCGATCGATCCTGCGCCTATCAGTTCCTCCCACCTTCAAACTTTCTCCTCTCTTCTACATTTCAATTCGTCGACTACTCTCCTTCCGTTCTACACCCAAGACTCCCCTTCATCTGGTTCCGTTCGTGCTGGCCCACGACCACACCACCTCACCTCACCTTCCTTCCTTAGGGTTAGGCTACGGTTTCCTTCTTTACTGCAGTATGTGTCCATTTCCCGATGGAGACAAGAAAGGAATCTGGCGGTACTTTAACCGTAGGGATATGGTATTGAGGGTTGAGATTCGGCCCAGGCCAGGTGAGCTGGAATTTTAGTTTACCTTTTACCCTCTTGTTACTCCTGTGGGAGCTCAGATGAGTATAGCGTAATCCTTGAGACCCTACTCACTGGTACACTACAATAATGTAGCTTACGCTTCGTTACGCTTTACGCTACCAGCTACTTCCTTCCTGTCCTTGCTTGGCCCTTCGGGTCCGTCATTCCCTTTCCATCCGTTGGCTATTCATTGCGTCGCGTATTTCCCTTCCTGCCTGCAGGGGGATGTGGGGAAGGACTGCCCGCTCTGGTTTGTCCAGAGAACTAGGTACACGTTTGAAATAATTTTCCAGACGTGAAACGGCTGTGATCACACAATCGTCGGGTATGATCGGACGGTGAAGAGTCTTGAGGGGAATTCGAGAAGAGCCGTGAAATGAAGACCAGCAATATGGTTGGTCATGTGGGCCTCGCAAGCAGCACCGACACGCCAGCCGAGAGAATCATCGGACCAAGCTCATAATCTCAGAACTTTTGCTCGCGTATCTGCATAATGCCCCAGGCGTACATACGTTTTTATAGCAGAAACATATTATCCTTCTTATAATAGAGGAAGACGCACATAACAGTTTTGTTTTTCCCAATAAAGCTGGAGCTCAAAAGTCCATGCATGCACCTTAGTGGTTTCTAGGAGGTATCCTTTCAAAGTATTTTGTGATTTGTGATTTCAGAAATTGAACCTCTTTTTACGGAGATTATATTTTGTTGACATGGACATTTAGATTACCACGTACTTTGATGACATGGATGTATGATCGTCTATCTCACAAAGTTGGACCTCGTGAAACAAGTGCCCGACGTGTATATAAAGACAAAAAGTACTTCTAATCCGTCATCTCATACTCTTGTGGATTCATATGCTCAATCTCTATTTCTTCCAAAATGCTCGTTTTTCAACAAGTCAGATCTATCTCGATTTCTTCATCTTTCTTTCGAGAGTGACACAATCGATATCGTGAAGATCAAAATCCAAGACAAAGAGAGGATTCTGTCTGACCAGCAGTGTCTGATTTTGATGGAGGCGACTAGAGGATGAAGGTCCTTGGCTGATTAGAACATCCGGAAGGAGTATACCATTCACCTTGTGTTGAGATTGAGGGATGGAATACAGGTATATTTTCATCAAGACTTTGACGGGCAAGACCACCACCTTGGAAGTGGAGAGTTCAGACATCGTCGACAACGTGAAGATCAAGATCCAGGATAAGGAGGGCATCCCTCTGGACCAGCAGCACATTTTCACAGGCAAGCAGTTTGAAGACGAAACAACACTTGCATATTACAACATTCAAAAAGAGTCGACGTTTCACGTTGTCTCCCAGTGTTGGAACCTGTGACTCGGACTCCAAAGAAGTGATGACTGGGTGATGTGAACTCCAAAAGGTGATGATTGTCTACTTACGTGTTCCTAGAAAAGCACTTTTAGATAGAAAACTAGATTACATGTTCGTCTACGTGAAATTTCCAAGGTATTTGGAGAAAAAACTTACTATAAACTTCAACCCTTAAGTCAGGTTCGGAAATGAAGGAAACATTCAGTTTTTAATCAAAAACTGGTATTTGCACCTGAGGCCTAAGTCGTTATGGTAAAAGTCTTGCTGGTCATTATTAGAAAATGTGAGGTAATGGTAACTTGAGGTGTAAACTTACCATGATATTTAAAGCAACGGTTCGCAACTTTAGAGCTAGAGATTCTCTTCACTTTTTTAGTGTTTGGGTGCTTGGCCGTTTGCTTCCTCTTGTTGTTTTGTTTGATGGGGTATTCTTATCCGTTTGTTGATATGCATTAGGGGCGGCTAAAACCTGAAACCGTAAAACTTGTTACATGAGTTACGTAGACATACATAAAGTAGTGCAGGAGTGGTTTTACGGATTTTGAAACTGGGTTTTTTCTCTTGTTCGGCTTGATGGGTCCTTGACCGTCCGTTGGGTATTCATTCCGTTGGGTTTATCTCTCGTACTTTGTTGCTATGAGTTAGTATAACTATATTTCGATTGTTGCTATGCGTCAGTATAGTTATATGTTGATTGTGAAAATCGAGAAGGAAGAGGAGAATTTATGTCATGTAACAAAACGGACGGATGGAGCCGTTTGGAAATTAAAAAAAGGAAGGAAATAACAAGAAAGGATAGATGAAGTAATTATGAAAACCGAAAAAGAAAAGAATGAGATAAATTGCTAACGCCTACCCCTGCTATTATGTTACAAGTGTAGTTCTTTGTTGCTATGGGTTAACATAACCTATAGCAACGCATAGCAAAACAGAAGATCGGTGTCCCAAGTGATTTAGCCTACAGTCCTCTATGAGAAAGGTCGTGAGTTCAATCCTTTGTGGGCACGGTTGGAGGTGCATGCTGCTGCAAACTGTTAATGAAGCTTCTGGTTTGAGTCCCGCTGTGGTGGACTCATATGGACAATCTCATGGTCCTCGAAAATCTCATTTATCATTTATCATAACTATACATCGTTTCTAAATATCGCAAAGAAAAATAAAGAATTTTTTATTATGTTATGGAACGTATGAATGTCGTTATAAAAAGCAAAAAAATAAGAAGAAGATAGATCCGGATAATCGTTAAATATTACTACAACTGCTTCGGATGACCCAGAAGATCTTATTTTGCAGGTTTGCTTTCAGAGAACTGAGAAATTTAACTGTTATGCAGAATTTGGTGATTATGTATTCATCCCAAATTGAAATCTGTGACATAAGAAATCAACTTAAATCTGTTCACCAGCTTTGCAAGTTATAATTCATCTTGAAATAAACTACTTAATATTGACAAAGAAATGTTAAGAAGAAGATTGCGAGGTTTTATGGAGCAAAATAAAATATTTTCTCAAATTCAAAAAAAGCATAGGAAAGAAAAAGAATCTCTTTCATATTTTTATATTCATACTTGAGGTTTAACGCATAGCCTCGCAGTACTATTGCAAGCGAAGCTCTTTGTTAAAACCAGAAAGAAAAAGAAGAATTGTTTGTCGTGTAGAAAAATGAACGGATGAAGTTGTTCTGAAAACTGAAAAGAGAGAAAAAAAACCAAATAAAGCGTTAAAAGTAGTCCTGCAATTCTCTTATAAGTGTAGCTTCTTGTTGCTATGTGATAACATAGCTATACGTCGATTGTGAAAATTGGAAAGGAAAGAGAAAGTAGCGAGAACAGACGGAGCCGTTGTAAAAACTAGAAAAGAGAAAAAAAAGAGAATAGATCCTGATATATCGCTAACGCATAGCCACACAATGGGTAGCTCTTGTTATTCTTCGCATCATTTTCTTTAAACCACATGTCTCAGTATATAAGCAGCAACTCCCTCTAGTAACAAAGATGTAGTAGCTCAGGTGGTTGAGGTTTGAACATGGGAAGAAAGAGATCACATGTCGAATCATGGTGAGAATTGAATTATTTGTCGAAAATCTAATTCTCGTTAAGTAAGTTCTGGCAAATTCTCTCGAGAAACTGAATTCCGGTAAAATCGGTTTTTGTTCCATGCGAGTTTGTCACTGTAATAAGATTTTTGCTCATTATAACAAGAGTTTATTTGATAAGAGAGTTTTTAAAAATTCAAAAACAAGTATATTTTTTGTTTATGGCTCAGGTCACAATTAGCTTCTTTTATTTATTTCTCAACTGTCAAATCTCGGTTTGAAGACGTCTACGGTTTACTTTGTAAACCTCAAGATTCTGGTCATTTTGAAGTCTACATCATTAACTTCTGACAACAAATAAGAATATGACAAGTGAATGCAATTTCAGTAGACTAGCTCATCGAAGCTAATCTCAAAAATTTTGAACTAAATTGGTTCTGATAGGATATCCCACCGTTAATATAAAGATACTTGTTAGTTAACTTGGGGTCACCAAAGAGTGTATTATATCTGAGGAGGTGCAAGGAAGAAGAGAAAGGATCGGGAGAGGGGACTCCTGGATATTCTTCTCTTGTCTTGACCTCATTGAGGCACGCAAATCAGTTCCAGGGACTTTGCGTGCCTCGCAAAGTCCCTGGAACTGATTTGCGAGGTGTAATAGACTTTTGCTTCGTCTACACGTTTCATCAGAAAGTCGATAGTTGTTTCTCTTTCTATTCCCTCTTTCTTTTCGGAATAGTTGATATTAGTCATTCGAACTTTAGTCTTTAGTCATATTTGTCAATACTACGGAAGTCCAAAGCGAGACGACTCACCGGTTCCAAGGTTGATTTGGGCGAGAGTCTCTAAGACGAGACAATGTAAGTCAACACATGTTAACCTGTTCTACAACTTATCCTGGATTTCAAATGAATAAGAAAAGCAAAAAACGGAACGAGAAACCTTTTGTCTTTTATTTTCTTTTAATAAAGGTGACATATCCCATGACACTCTCCGTCTTTAGCATTTATCCTTCTCTTGAGTGATATAATAAAGTATCAAAGAGTGATGTGAATATCTATTTGCAGCTAAGAAAGAACTAAAAGAGATACTTTTCTTTGAAAGACTTGTGTGAAATAAATACGTGCAATATGAACTTCTGGAGAACTTTTCGTCCGCTTGTTGTAATCAGGATAATAACTGTTAAACAAATATCTATATTAAGTTGATAAGATGAAATTGTTATCTTTAAATAATAAAAGTTAAGTCGACCTGGAGATGCAGCTCTACATAACCCATAAGAGAAGCATAAACTCTTGCATCTTAAAAACTAAATGTCGGACCTTCAGCCACAAAAATATATATTAATCATTAGAATCATTTTTCATTTAATATTTTTAGAAAAATAATTTTAACGGAATATATATGCATCCAAACCGACGTCCTTAGGCAGCGAAGAAAGAAAACTCAAACAACGAGGTAAAATTTGAATCTCCTAGTAATGGTAACTTAATTGCAGATGAACTTAAGTTCGTTTGCATATAAGAGGAAATAAGAAGTTATAGGACGAAAATCATTCAGCGTGTGAACAGCAAGGAACTATACCCTACATAATTTCCTTTCTGGCAAGAATTTGGTCTCTTCTCAATAGTTTAATATAGTCTGTAGAGCAAAACTATATCTAAACTTTTAAACTTTATGATTCTCTTCGACCAATTGAAAATCAGTTTTTTTATCGCGAACGAACATTAGCTTGTTGGGAGCCCCATCCTCCCGTAGCCGGGGTGGTGTGAGATCGAGCCTTTTTTACACTTGGACAAAGAGAACCATAAGCATGTAAACAAAGTGCTATGAGATGTCCCGAAGACACCGTAAAAGCTACGACTATCTATATACTACAAATAACGAGTTGTTTTAAAAGTGAGGCACCCGTGCATGTACATTTACCTCTTCCAAGTTCGGAAGAGGAAAAAATATGTAAACTTGTTAATTTATTCACTAACCTTTCTCTTGGAAGAGTTAGTGCGTAAATTAACATTAACAAAAAATAATATTTTTCTTCCCTTAGGGCAAATTGCTTTATACGACGAAGGAGATATTTCTTCAACCTCTACTTATGTGTTTTCAAATCGAAGTAACCATGTGTATAACAAAGAATTTGTTTTATTTTTAGATTATAATTTAGTAATTTAACATTAACTGTTTAATAAAATGTTAAATTTAGTATACTAAATTTAACTAACACTTTAGTTCTCTTTGCACCTCTCCATTTTACAGTCTGTTTAGATTCAATTACATATTTGATTATTATTTTTAAACTGAAGCTTGTCACCTCTAATCATCTCTAAACCAGTTATTTTTAGTTATTTTTGGTACCTACATGAACGCTTGTACCTGGCCGGATGTACACTTTGGATGCGTATTCATCTTCTCGATCTTCAATGGAGAGGTATATGAAAAATTTAAATCCAAACCCTTCCTCTTGTAAGGGTCAGTCATAAATTAAAATCATGATTTAAGTCATGATTTAAGTTAATAATTTGTTTAAAACAAGAGGTTGTTTGTTCCCTGTGTTACAGTTTTTTGTGTCATAGCGTCCACGTCTAACGAATCAACAACAGAGACAGTAATATTTATAGTCTGTTAAAATTATATATATTATAGTATAATACTATACTAAATTTAGTTGTATCAATGTAACATTCTAAATTTGCTTCATTCGATACTTACATAGTCTACTTTATTTGGGATTTCACTGTGTAAAAATAAATGATCGAGAGTGTGATTACTTTTCCCCAGCCTTTTCATATAAAAATAAAAATGCTTTAAAGACCCAATGATCATTTTTGTTTTTCCTCGCGTTCTTGAAGGTTGTCTTGTACATCTTCTCTGTCCAGGTCCTTTGGGATGCATATTCTCGGGATTAAATTATTATCTAACTCTTCTCACCAGAAAGGTTAGATAATAAATTAAATATATATTGTATTAATATATAATGATAGAATTTCATATTTGTACTTTTTGAAGCTCGTCTTTTTGCACATGTCTTATGGGTTATGTTTGTCTTTCTCGTATCATTTTCTTTAGTTAACATTTAATATTTATCAGAATTTAATATTTAATATTTTAATTAACTTCTAAAATCTTTATAATATCTATTATTTATCTTAGCACAAATCAAACTGAGGTTAATCCATTTCAGAGACTTGATGTGAATATGGAACGAACACGAACCAATCTAAATCAAAAGTTCTGTCCCTGTCTTTGCTATAAAACTCACGGTCTCCGCTATAAAAATAAGGAAGCATGCGTATTCACTGTGTTTTAATTATGACTTTGCCATAAAAGAAACTATTGGTCCAATATACCAATATATAATGGACAATAAAATGATATCATATTTGATCAGACCCTATTCGTTACAGGGGTCTGATCAAGTAAATATCTGGGAGCACGAGAGGGCACTAGCAATGTACTTAAAGCTCTGTCGTCCACAACTGCCTAAGATCTAAAGGATAGCACGCAGCCAATACTCTCTTGTTGTATTACGGATGAGGAAAGGCAAGAATCATATGATGCCTGCAGAAAGTTGTCGAAAAGGAGGAGGAGAAGATGCCTGCAGAAAGGACTCGGCAGTTCCGTCTTTTACTAGTTCATAACAGTTGTTGTCCCCCTTCACACTGCTTGCTGGTATTGTAACATCGGGACATCACTTTATGCTAGTTCAAAACCACATGAAATATAGCATGCCATTCTTTCCAATCAAACTATCTAAAATGTACAAACAAGTTAGTTCAACAATAGGATAGAAATAGAAAATCATACCTATATGATATCAAGTATATCATTAAATATATTAGACATATTTATCTATAACTTGTGGATATAGCATATGATCTAGAAAATTATAAAGTATCTTGTTTTATTTTGTGGTTTCCCTTAAATAAATTAGTCAAAGTGATAAAATATAATAGTTTACTTCTTTTCAAATAGTATAACTTTGAGTTGAGAAAATATTTATGATTTTAGAGCAAGATTTTGACAAACTTTAAGGTATGGGGAGCAATAGTGAAAAGGGCAGCCATATTAAAGACCATCTAAGAACTTTCGAACATGTTCTTAACTTGCTAATATGCTCCATGTTATTTTCAGCACCGACCACCCAAAGCTCTTTGAAATATATTGCAGGGATATACCAAGAAAAAACTTCGAGTACAAACAATCTGGTCTATTCTCTGAATGATTAACATGAGAAAAAACATCAAATAAATGTGTCATAATATCCCGTTGACTTAAATTTTGATATTAAATATTGAAGTAATAATATGAAGTGCTAGAAACTGAGAGGAGGGATTACTGTAAATGTTTGGCGTATATGAATATATGAAGCGTTTTATATATGAATATATGAAAACGTATATGAAGCCGCATCAGAGTGTCAAATACTTTTCAAATATTCCTCGCCTCGGAGAGGGAGTTATGACTTCGGCTAGGTGTCTATGATTAATTTTTTGCGGGCACTTCTGGGGATGTCCGCTGGCGTTTTGGGGCCCAGATGCATCTGGCATTTTTGGACTTATAGCTTGTTGGAGAATAGGATCGGTAATAAATTTTAGCTGCGGATTGCAATAAACTAGAGCTAATAAATTGAGAAAGCATATTCTATTTTATTCTTTTAGTTTTAAGGGTGTTTGTGAGAGCACCTTCTTATTGCTTTTTCTCTACACTATTAAGCTGAACCGGTGCGCATAAACTTCTAAATTTCCAACTTCTTACGTTGAGAAGCTTTTTCACGATGGGCCCTCTTGCTTCAAGCTGATATGCTTCTTACAAGCTTTTTAGCTAAAATGCTATGTGCGACTGGACTCTTATACTTATTTTTTGGTTCTTTGAACTAATGTTGGATTAAGACATAAGTGCCTATTCCAAGATGACCTCAAAAGAAAGCTGACATAAAAGGGATAAGTACAAGATTGTTGTGTTGTGTGTTCTGAGTGAAGTTGAGTTGCAAGAAACGATTTACGTCAGTTTTCGCATTTATGATCAAATTTCTCATCGTTATTTGCGAGAAAAACTCAAAACTACTTGTTTGAGATGTCATTGAGATCAAAGTAGCAAGATCTACTTACCAGAGAAGACGGATCTCAGATCAAGCTGTCTGTTTTATGAGTCTACATGATTTTAAGTCACATGGAAGAGGTTTCGGAAGTTTGATCACATGTGACAATAATTGAAGATACCTGGACTACCGAAAGTCAGATCTGAAGATTATTGGAGTCAACGGAGTCAAGAAGGAAGACACTATCAATACCTGAAGAGCATTTGACGAAAAGAAGAAGTTCTTAGATAGGCCGTTTCTGATTTCTTTGTTATAATTTTTACTTTTTTTGGACTCGTTAGAGTTCTAGTTTGCTATGTGTGGCTTGTGGTAGTTAGTTTTAGCTAAGGGGTTGTACATGGATGTTGGTTGGATCAAGGTTTTGGTGATACTGTTACAAAGTTTTTGTTAGCAAAAAGATGTTTCTCTTACTTTGAACTATGCTCCGGTAGTTTGGGTCTAGGTTGGGTTCAGAGTTGATGGTACTTTTCGTCAATAAGAACCAAAAGATTGAGGAAACCTCATGCAATCGATGTTCTCTCATCGTTCCACTGCATTTCTACCAAATTAAAAGTTTTTCTGCTAATCAGTCCTCGTCCTCCTCTCCTCTCACCATGATTCACCGATCTCACATTGCAAGAAACTAAACAAATGATTTTATCGCAAGTTTTATACAAAGTTACTTGATGATAAATTATAACTTAAAATCTCCTTTTCTCGTTAAAGAATCTATTCACTAGTACTTCACTTTGACATCCCTTATTACATTAGAATGCATAAGTGAAATAGATCTTTCATTTGTACTCCTTTCACAACAAGAATGAAACTAAACAAACACGACATAGACATTGTATCTTGGAGGAAAAAGAAGCACTATATCGTAGTACAAGAAGTATATATTCCCAGATATTTGCTTGATCACCTCAGTATGTTTTTTGAGTTTGAGTTTAACACTTTTGACTAATTTTAAATAATAAAACTAATAACTTTATCCTGTCGTTCTTCATTTCATTAAGTTCGACTGTGACTAAATATCTTTGTTCTCCAAACCGTCTAACAATTAAATACATATCATTCGATATATTCTCAAAAGAGTTTATGTGTGCAGTACTAATATATTATCACTAACATAACAAAGTGACTAGGTTCATAGTCTATAGTGAATCGGGGCGTTATCAAGCTAAACGATACTATTAGAGATGTGATCAAGCAAATTTCTATATATATTCCACTTCGGTCTTTCAGTTAGTTGCGTACAAGATCAGCGTAAAGCCTACTTCTTATAGAGTTTATCCAAACTTCGTACAGTCTTTTATTAGATTGCACTTCTCCACATAGGCAGGATTGCACTTTCCCCGGACGTTTATGTATCGTGCTTGATGCTACGGGGGAACCACAATCAACCACGTTTGTCTTTTCACGTCACGGCACTACTTAGCAAGTTCCTGGCGTAACTTCTACTGTACGGTCACATGAGATGCGAATGGGCCAAAAGTTTCTATTTCAAAACAGAAGCGTAAAACCGTCAACACGACCATACTACGATAACATGTAGCCAATAAGCGATAACCGCCAAAGGTGGAAAAAGCCTCAAAAGTCAAATGGTCTTACTTAAATAAGACCCTTTGACTTACTTACCCCAGTGCGCCGTGCGGGTACAAGTAGAGAAAGGAATATTCTCTTTTTCTGCGGTGCACTCTAGAGTAAGAGGAATACCCTGTTTTGTTCCAAAGACCACCGAACCTTAGTCTCAACATTCCACAATCGACACACAATCTTTGGTTTTGAAGTAAGTTACATATTGTAAAGCTCAATTGACAGCTTTGGTTTAATTAAATCTTTAATAGTCTTTCTACATTTTATTCTCACAAGAATACTTTATTAATAAAAACACAAGTTTCATATTTGATTATTTTTGTTTGTGTACAATCAGAAAATAAATATATAAATAGTCCTGCTTGTTACCAGGACTAATTATAGAGACATTGGGGACCTAAGTTGCATTCATATCGTGAGATTTGCATCAAGGCTCAGTAGAGTTTTAGATTGTATACGTATCATTTTCTGGGAATTTTTATGATTAGCTGCACATGCGATCGATGAAAACACCAATGCTTGATCGGAATAAATCTAAAAGAATTAAAAGATCCTGTACGGCCAAATAATCAACATGTTCGTGTTATCTTTTGTTGCTAAATACTTATACTGGTCGTTTGGAAAAGTGAGAAATTCTGTATATATATATATATATGCACATGCATAGCCACCTAGAGCTAGTTCAGTATTCGGTAACGTTAAGAATTAATGTTTTCAACGTCCGTTCAGGTTACCGGAGTCCAATGAGGTGCGATAGCAGGATCACTTAGCCGACCACCTCATTGGATTTTCCAGCCCCTTTAGTCCAGTCATAACTATGAAAAAACTGTACTCTGATATTTTAGACAAGAGTCTAGGTGGTCTCATACAGTTCTCGTAAATTTTGCGTCACCCACTCGTCACACTGTGCTAAACATCCAGTCCACTCTTTTTTGCATCGTGCTCATGGGCTATCTTTTCTCTCGAAGCTCTCTCCCAAGCTCTGTCCTAACCGCTCGAGCGTCATAGCATTTGTGCTAATGGGATGAATTCGAGAACTTTTCTACATCAATTTCGTTGTTAAACCATACAGTTGAAATCATATTGACTTTGAGTATCAAGTGCGACCATTTTCATTTAAACTATGTTATTATTTTCTAATTTTTAATCTACTATTATTGTTATTATTATTATTATTTATCTCTTACAATATAATGAATATTACACTTTTTAGAATTGTAAAATCTTATATGCTTTTTAACATATAAATATAATTATACTATACTTTTTTATTTACTCTTAAAATATCTAAATATTATATTTGATTCCTTTATTACTTATATATTTAATATATATTTTTATTATCATATTATAAATAATACGAGACGTCATTCAAATAAAATATTATAAGCATCCATTTTTCAGTACCTTCATTTGGTTGTATATGATATAGTAATAAGATTCAATTGACCCTGAGTGTCTATTAGTCTAATTAGTAATAAAGAGTTATTGACCTTCTCCCCAAATACTCCTTACTCTCATCTTAGAATTTCCATTTAGAATTTCCATCTATATAATGACTCCCATTTTCTACTTGCAGCGGCAAAAAACCTTTCAACGTTACAAACGGAGGTTACGGTAACCAACTTTGCTCTCTCCCTCCAGTCACACCGTCCAGATGATGAACCTTTTACGTACCGGTCGGGACTGATCCTCTTTCAACGTTACATATGAAAGTAGTCCCCTTGACACTGTAATTAAGACCTTTTGCTCTTTTTTCTCAAATTTGTTGATCCTCATTTCATCTAGAGGTGACGATATGCGAATCCTTGATTGTCTTTTGATGTGTTCTAAACTAATAACACAGGATGTCTTTTATCCCCTGTTTGTGAACAGCCACCTTCTGCGTGCGGATGAAAGAAACAGAAAGATGTCTCTTCATGAGCAGACCGACTCAGGCAATGAGTAACACCTCTTAATGAAACTAAAAGATCAAAACAAAATTTTCAGTTTCGTTAACAAGAAATCCACAGTAGCTTATTGCTTATTCATCTTTCGTCAAGTGAAAGATAGAAGAATATATATGCATCCCAAATGAGTGTGGGGCCAAACAGACAGAAAAGAAAAAAAGTTTAACCCTTAGAATTGTTCTAACTGGATCGCTGTAGGTGATGACTTTAGGAAAGTTTTCTTTTTTCCAAAAAAGTAAAAATCATTTTGCGCGAGTTGACAATATAAAACTAAAATTAAATGTTTAAATTTAAAATACTAAATTAAATGGTTCAAGGTGAATGCCACACATGGACTCTTGCGAAGAAAAAAAAACTTTAAGTGCACAGAGTTGAAACATCACTAAACACAAGTAGTCTCGACGAATAAAAATAATTTTATTTTATTAATTTATGAGCTAATTCTTCCAAGAAGAAGAGTTAGGTCATAAATTAATGCCCATGCAAATACCTCTTCAATCTTAACGTGGAGAAGGTGATTATGCATTCCTCACAGTATACAACCTGGAGGGTTAACTTATTCGAATCGATAAATTATGTAATAATCAAGAAATTAAGTGATAAATGAAATCTCCAATAAACTATTTTTTCTTACCCTGCGGGATTATCTCTCTAGAGGGGAGTTCCATGTGCGTTATTTTATGGATGTTCTACGTTGCTTCAATGTACATTTAACATTTATATATGAGATTTCCTCTTATGATTGTTTTCTACAAATTTCGTTCTTTAATATTAATATTAATAAAATTTTCACTATTAATCTGTGGACACAAAAGCTAACGAAAGTGTCCCTTCTTTTGCAATTCACGCTCAGTTTATTACTTAAACTTTCCATCAGGAAAGGTTCGGTAATAAATTAATATCTGAAATGAAATCATCTCTATTTTCTTTTAGCGTCTTTCACGTGTGGATTCAGAAGCACGTGGTGTGCACTGCTATATGAATGAAGTATATTAAAGTGTTTTAGGTTTTACTATTAGCTTAAGTAGTCTAGAACTTTACATAACTCTTACATATTTTTTGATATAAAAAACGGAACAAGAGTTCCACAGGGGAACTTTTGGAAAGGCGGTTGAGGATGCTTATTCCACAGTAAACCTCTATATGACCTAGGCAGTCTGGGGCCTTGAGGAGATAAGTCAAGAAAAGATTTATAGAAAGTTCATGCCTCATGAGAAACAAGAGAAAAACAAATACAGTAGTTGTCGGTGATCAGAGAAATCCAGCATATATCAAACTTTGACTGGAAACTGGACCTTTTGGTTTAGGTGTGGTTAGCTCTTACAGGCTGATCTCCCTCGAATTCAGACTAGGTTCCATGAATAATAATAGGTGGATCTCTGCACTTGCATAACTAACCATCGACTGAGCGAAACACGACAAGCTTTCTCGTTTTCTGTTAGCTAAGATTCCTTTTACTCCACTATCGACTCTCACTGTAGACCTCCTCACGTTCTCTCATTCTTCTACCAAATGCATAGCCTCGGACTTCCACTGCGGCCGCACCACCTCGTTAACGGAGTAGGTAAACAACGTTTCTCTACCAGGAACGAGTCTTCGCGATCGACATGGACATGAACTCGCGACGCAATGAATAGCCAACGGATGGAAAGACCTGTCTCAGTCAGTTCAGTGTGTGCTCGTGAAGACAGGAAGATCCTCGTGTCTCGTCTTGGGAGATTACAATCAATCAGATGCAGTGATAAATCGAAGCTCGACATGGCGAACCTGTCTGTTGATGTCTTGAGGGACGC
Organism: Asterella californica; assembly: GCA_036924285.1. Classification (NCBI taxonomy): domain Eukaryota; kingdom Viridiplantae; phylum Streptophyta; class Marchantiopsida; order Marchantiales; family Aytoniaceae; genus Asterella; species Asterella californica. The sequence continues at coordinate 46,396,182 of JAYKYS010000001.1, forward strand.
GCAGGTGATGAGCCGTGCGTCGAACGAGATGTGGAAGCCCATTCTCGCGTTGGTGCTGGTGGCGGTGGTAAGCACCATTATGCTCCGTGGAAAATCAGATGACAGGAGATATCCACCAGGTCCGAAGCCTCTACCCGTCATCGGAAACATGCAGTTGCTGTTCGGGGACGTGCTACCCAAGAAACTGGTTCACTTGGCCGCAGCCAATAACTGGCCGATCATGAGCTTCAAGCACATGAGGAAGCAGAAGGTGTTCGTCATATCGTCCCTGGAGCTGACGAAGGAAGTTCTGGTCACTCAAGGGCTAACTTTCGCTCTCGATCTCCCCCGACATTCGCACAGAGGTACATGGTCCATGCGGCCGCTTCACGCTCCGGATTGCATGGTTGAAGCTCGGATTTTCAGATGTCGACAGCGTTTTGCTCTACAACGTGGCATTCCCGACACGTTCATCTCGACTATACATTTCTGAATCGGCAAAACTGGAGTTGAGCTGAGAAAGTCCACTGCCTCCTCGTATGTCGTCGTACAGCTGGATTTAGTGTCGCGTAGAGATATAAGGTGAATGTTTTCAAACTTATATTTCGTTATAGCATCAGAAGTGCTAGCACTCCTTTCCCTTGGATGACATTGTCTACCTGCTGCAAACTCTGGTGAGTACAGTAAAGTATGCATGTTGCTGGAGAACTATTGTGCGCTTGTGTTATTTAAAAATTTAAATATATTAGATGAAAATTTATGGTAAACTGAAATTGTTACATTATTCATAAATATTAAATCATAAAAAAGAGAAACACGAACTTGTTGCAAACAACATATAATCGGGACGCTAAAAAATAATATTTAATATTTAATGTACTAAATAATTTAGAAAAATTCTTGGAAAAATCACCACATGCCTATTCCCCCCCTTGGAAGAAGTAAGATGAGAAGTTAACGAAGGTTTCGTTGCGTCAAAATCAGATCTCAAACTGTCGCTCATCTCCATCTTCCATTCCAACTCCTACGATTCAAGTACTCGAATTCGTGAAATGGTTCAGCTGACATGAATACAAAGGTTAATACGTTTGCATCACATAATGCTCCAAGAGTTGTAGACTAGTTAGTAGAAACTGGAAGAGCATAACGAGATATGTGGATCTCGCGTTACATTTGCAAGCGTATCAACCGGAACCGGAAAATCGCTACACAGTCTGTAGCCGAGCTTCGTTACTGCGAGTCACTAAATATCTTTCGAACTTTGATGATGCTTGTTAAATGTCACACTTGCATAGAACATCGCCATCAGTGAATAATATCGCGAGTCCCATTAAATGATGCTTAGAACTTAACATCAGGCTATCCAAATGGTGGTCTCATCGACAGATGGAACCGAAACTCAAAATCATCTGTCAGTGAGACCGAAAAATCGTTCTACGACACAGCAATGGCAGTCACATCTAAACGCGTAAGATGTCTCCAAGTTACCATATGCGACTCTGTTGTTCTAAGGCACATGCTTTCCCAATTCGCATTGAAATTTACAAGGATACAACTCGCTTGTACAAATTGCCGTACTGGTTCACTTTCAACTAAACCCAAACACTTCCTTATCCTCCTATACTTGGAGATGGCTAAGGCTAGTGTTCGACTGAGTCGAGTGGAACAAACGGAAAGACATGGAAAGTTTTCTGCAACTTCCACTGACCTAAGTTAAAACTCTGTGGGCCTTGCACTGATAGACATACTTTACATTTCTAGAAAAGAAATAGAGCTGTGGGCCTTGCACTGATACACATACTTTACATTTCTAGAAAAGAAATAGAGCTGATTACTTCTCAGACCCTCGTCACCCTCATGTAGAACCACTGGTCTGCTTGGGTCTAGTTTACTGACTTCTTGCGATCGTCAGTATCAGGGAAAGGAGTGAACATATCGCGGATTTTGTCCAAAGGAGTGACCAGAAGTCCCAAGGCAGCTTCTATTGCGACGGGCTTTTCGGGGACTGCGGGGTGAGGTTGTGTCGGGACGAGATTCTTTCCCAGTGCAAAAGTCTTTCCCGCATACTCTCTGTCTGCAACATCTGTATTCTGTTCCAAGTAAGTTAGATCTTCGTTTTCCTCCAGCTTCATGTGCTCCTTGAGTTCCGACATCATCAAGTCCATCTTCTCGTCGAATTTGTCCATGTCGAAAGTCCTCTGAAGTTCAGCGAGAATCTCCTTTACCTTGTGGTGATCCTCACGTGATTGATCAGCCAACTTCTGTCCCTTCTCCCCCAATTTAGCGAGCATGGGATACATGACTAGCTCCTCAGATACTGAATGGCGCGAAATCTCCCATACGAACTGGTTGAACCATTTCCTTGCCTCCGAATCGTCTCCCTTCTTGTGAGCATCTTTGTACTTCTGGAATGCATCTTCCAGTTCACGGTGGTCGTGCTTAATCTTATCAATAATATCGTCAGTGGCCACCTTGTCCTTCTGAGCTGCTGCGCTTTCAGCACGAACCTGGACACCCTGATTTGAATTCACATGCATTAGTGAATTCGCCAAGTACAATCCATTCTAGTTATAGACGCTGAAAGTGAACGATACGCATGTATTCAAGAAGATGAAAAGCTCAGATTCGCATTACAATCGCAAAGGATATCGACTGGGTAAGACAGTATACAAACCTGCCAAAGTCGGACGGGAGTAGATTGTCTACGATAGATGGCCCGTCCTGAAAACCTCGAAATAGGCGCGAACATCTAGGAAGTTACAATGGCAATGAGCAGAACTCTTAGTTTCGGCAACAGAAAATTCAATTGCGTCCGTTTTACTCCGGACTCGACGAGAAAAGCAAAAGAGCACCACGAGGTAACACACGAGCTCGATGAACTGTCAACGTACCACTGAACTGGTGTTGCTCAACGCTGATGCCGCCTTAGCAATCGAGGGCACGCGACTGCAAAGTGCTGGACCTGCAACCATCGCCATCATAGCTCTTGCCATATTGCGTCGAACGTGGTACTAACTCCAACAAAGAAAGCGTCCACAAAATCTATAATACTTCGTCGACCAAGAAAGCGTCCACAAAATCTATAATACTTCGTCGACCCTATATACAAGGAACAGAGAGAAGCCTCTTACGTAAGCCAACTTGCGAGCGTTACACACAGTTTTACGCGGACAATGACTTGTGATACCAGCGGGCTCACAAGCGCCGTTTCTATAGACACTACAATCTTACGATGGTTTGACTCATGCGGTCTCGATCAATCCATGCACCTCGCTTGACTACATGTCCGTTTGCATGAGAATTTTACCTCGCGCACCGGGCTGCTCATGCCAACTGTTTTGGGAAGCAGATTGCGACTCGAGCGCGAGCCCACGTGGCGCCGCGCCTTGTCATCTTGGGACTAAAGAGCGCGTGTCCTGAACAAGTATGGATGAGATTCCTCTTGTGGTAGTAGGGTCGGCGCGTGTTTGCCACAAGTTTTCAGTTCCTCTGTCAAGTGTTACGGGATGTTACATCGTGCATGCTTGGAGAAATCATCCACTGCCGTCAACACGGACAGAGAGTGAGCGTTGTTACGGTAAGACACGGTGTTGATACTGCCACGAAGTGGAAAGTAAAAGCAAAATGGCGACGGCTCTCGATTTCGATGACTTAATTGAAATAACTATCTAATTTAGATTTTTAAATCTCAAATTTAGACTCGATGTAATTATTACCTTACATCTGATAATGTAATGATGACTTCGAAAATCATAAATGGCCCTTGATATCCCGTGGGTTAGCAAGGGCCATCCATGAATACAATTCTTGTAGCTCTTCATTTTCTATGCAGAACATTCGTGCAAGCAAGGAAGAATGTTCTCATGAAATCTCGATCTTTTATCTTATATCCAAATTTGATTACAAAAACCGCTCACACAAATGCGCACGGATCATTGAGCTGACACATTTCAGTGTGATCTCATATCTCCGATAATCATAAATGTGGCATGTTACACAGAAAGTTCGTGAAACACAAAAAATCAACACAGTATAAGTTCTATGTTAAATTCACGTGTGAGCCATGTCACAACAAAACAACATAAGGGTCAGACATAGCAGCAAAATCAAGAGCTATAGTAAGAAATGTGTATAAAGAAAGAATTGTGGGGTCCTACTAGACAAATCGATCGAGATAAATATAATATCAGTCGGTTTTTCAAGCGACGACTGTAGTAGGTGGTAATTTGAACAACGATGTCATATAACATGTCCAAGTGAGAGAAAAGAGATTAAAAAGCAATGGGTGTTAGAAGATATTATCCTTCTTGTGGAGGTTCTTGTTTTATACATGTCGTGCGCATGCACATCGCTACACAACATATCTCGTTGCAGAAAGACGTCACATATACACATAACATATGGACGATCTCATACACATACACAAGTGTACCACGATGATAAACGATATGTACTCACTTCACCATGCCCACGGGCACTAAACAATCACTAAAGTTGAGCCAAATCCACTCTGTACTCGCAGATAATCCAGATTGCACTCATCAAGACTATCCATCATAGCCAAGAGCTTGAAGGCTCAACTCGAAGAACTAAGACCTCTGTCGTGCGCATACACATCGCTACACAACATACATCGCTGTCAGAGGTACATCACACATACACATAACACATGGACGATGTCATACACATACACAAGTGTACCACAATCGCCCTCTAACTGGCGGTTAGGTCCCTCTAACTCCAGATAGCTCCATATCTCAACTACATGATACACACCTTCATGGGTGCAAGGATCAGGAGGCCGGGTGCTACATCGCCCCATCGTTAGTCGTCTGTCTGCAATCCATACCACGCAAAGATCTAATCGACTATCTCCGCTATATACATCGAGGACAAACCCACCGTCCAGTAAGAACGACACTGAGAGGTGGAGTCAAACATGACATGTGCAACCTCTCGAACAACCATCACACACCAACATACGGGCTGCTCCACCGGCAGACCCACACAACATACACCTCAAGCCCGCGCGTACAACTGCTAAGCTTGGGTCAACGATACCATCAATGTTGGGAAGATGACATGGCGCGCAATTACGCAGATGGTCCTTCCAAACAACACCATCATGGTCCTCTAACATGAGTATTCTAGAAGGTAACACCTCACGCACTCGTAAAATAGTGCGCCTTGCGGTCACATCCAACGTCGTTGGTGCAGTCTGCTGTAGATAGATATAATCGCCAGGATGAAACCTGTGAATCAACGGCCGATAACCTCCTCCTCGGATAGTCGCATATCGCAACGTCTCTGCTCGTTGAGAACATGCTCTCACCCACATTTCCGGGTCATCAAGGTCCAGCACCTCAGCAGAATCACGACGAATGGCCGAAGGTAGATCTGGATCTCGACCATACAATAGAAAATACGGTGAGAAGGAAGCCAAAGACGCTTGTCGGCTGAAACGGTAGCCCATAGCCAACCATGGTAACTGCACATCCCAGTCTCCCAAGTGGCCCTTCTGCAAGCCATACTTGCGCAATCCTCTCTTCACCGTCTGAACTACCCTCTCCGCCAAACCATCTGCCTCAGGATGATCCCGAGATGTAGTCCGATGATCAATCAGCGCCTGATCACACAAGGCCTGAAACTCACCAAGGAACTCTGTACCTTGGTCTGTCAGCACTTCAGCTGCTGCTCCAAAACTATTCAGCACTCGATCCAAGAACGCATACGCTGTCCCTTCACTCGCCTTGTCTGGTAATGCCACCAACTCAATCCACTTGGAGAAGTGCTCCACCATCACCAACACATACCGGTGGTGACGTACGGTCAACGGTAAGGGTCCCGCAAAATCCAGACTCCAACGGTAACCCAACCTCATAATCGGTAAGGGGTGTAACTGTGGAGTAGGAGCATTAAACGATGCTCGTACTCGATCACAAACCACACATCGTGCGACGAACTATTTCACATCGATCAGCATACCACGCCACCAATACTGTCCTTGGAGTAAGCTATGTGTACGCTTCACTCCAAAATGTCCCAACTCCTCATGGGCATGTCGTACTAACTGTGCCCTCTGGGATGGATGTGGCATTATCCGTTGTCGCGTCAGACGTTTTGCGTGAAGGATGTCCAGGAAAACGCGAGGTTCCTGGCTGTGGAGATGTTGTGTGCTGAAACAGAGACAAGACAGAGAAAAACAACCACGAAAACGAATGCTGCGATATATACCAACTCTGAATGTATGTACACTGCCAGTTCTTTCTTCTAAGAGCACAGAACTGAGAAACAGACCAGAGCGGTCTGTAACCTGCTTCAAAAGCTCTTAAAAACACCCCTTGAATCGCAACCCTGACCCAAAACCACCGAAGCGTAGTTCAAAGCAAGAGAAACTTCTCTTTGCTAACAAATAGAGCCATAGCAGTATCACGCGATTCAAACTCAAGTCCAAACCACATCCATGTATAAGCTCTTAGCTAAAGCTAGCTACCACAAGCTGTATACAACCAACCAGAACTCTAACAAACTCAAAAGAGCAAAACCCGTAGCGAAGAAATCGAAAAAGACCTATCTGTGGACTTCCTCTTTTCGCTGAACGGACTTCAGATGTCGATAGGGTCTCCTCCGCTGACTCCGTTAACCCAAGAAACCTTCAGATCCGACTCCCAACAGCCGAGATATCACCGATTTTCGGTCGCAGGTGACCGAACCTCCAAAAACTCCTCCCTGCGGTTTAAAACCGCTCACACCGCACAAACGGATCGTCCAAATTGATATCCGTCTTCGCTGGCAGATAGATCTAGCTACCCTGAACCCAACGAGACTCCAAACAAGTCGTTTGGAGTTCCCCTTGCAAAACCACTCGAGAAATTTGGCCGCATGTCGCAAAAAACTGACGTAAATCAGCTCCCTGCGGCTCAAACTTGCTCACCACACTCAAACCAACAATCCAATTCACACACGGTCTTCTCTTATGAGTAGATGAAGACTCCCTGATCGCGTAGGCACCAAGAACGAAGAGCTTGGCTCACCGATCGCAAAGAACAGCCCAACCTCAGGTCGCAGGCGAACGAAAATCTGATGTAAGCGCTTCCCTGCGAGCCAATTTCACTCAGAACTTCCAAACCGCCCGATGAAAACTGGTATCGTCTTCAATTTCCTGTAGAACTTGGTGTTCTGATCCCGTTGGATCCAAGGACAGCAAGTTTGGACTCCGGAACGGCCCGAACAGTCCAACTCTCCTTCACAGGTAACTGAAAACCTCAAATCTGCTTCTTGCGTCTCAATTTCTTTCAGAACACAACCCCCGATCCGTCTCTTCCCTAACCGTTTGAACCAGTGCGTAGCCTGCACAGATCTGAACCCAACGACGCCTTGCGCGCTTGCATTGGACTCCTAAATCTCCCGAACCGTCCGTTGACAGGTCGCAGGCGCAAGCTAGCCCCTTAAGCACCCCCCTTGCAACAGTCTCTGTACGTACAGTTCTCTCCTGAATTCCTGAATAATAAGAAGCAGACCCCTTGCGTCTTTGATATAACGCCTGAAGCCCTGAATACCCAGTCAGCAAGTAACTAGAGGCCTAGCTTGATTTTACCTTCTTTCGAATCGCATAACTTCTTCCCTGGATGTCCAAACGAAGTAAACAAGATGCCCATGGAAAGCTGACAACGAGCTCTACCCATCCATGTGATGAAAGTGAAGATCCGAAGTTGCGCCAAAAGCCCGTAAGCTGGGGCCTAGCTTGTTTTCTTCATCTTTCGAGTCTTATTACTTTTCCACTAGACGTCCAAACGAAGTAGATGAAGTGCCTATGGAAAGCTGACAAGGAGCTCTATCCACTGGTGCGATAAAAACGAAGATCCGAAGTGGTGCCGAAAACCTGTAAGCTGGAGCCTAGCTTATTTTCTCCATCTTTCGAGTCCTGTAACTTTTCCACTAGGCGTCCAAATGAAGTAGATGAAGTGCCTATGGAAAGCTGACAAGGAGCTCTATCCACTGGCGCGATAAAAATGGAGATCTGAAATGGCGCCAAAAATCCGTAAGCTGGGGCCTAGCTTGTCTTCTCATGAGTGACTTTGGAATGACAAGCATCGAAGTTTGAATTTCAGGTAGGAGCCGATCCACGATACGACATCCACCCCCTCCAAACCTGTGCATCCTCCGGTATGCACCAGAGATACCAACCAAGGAGTGGAACGGCACGCACACTCATTCCCATCTTGTTATCTTCCCTCCCATCTCAATCAACCTCATCCTCAAGTTCGCAACTCGATCGTCATCTTGAAGTTGCTACCCTGCCATGATCCTCCCTAGATCCATGCTCATCGACTTTCTCCTCGAACCTCCCATCCAATCACCTCCTCTAATAAATCTACACATCTTCAATATGCGAAGACACAGAAAGAATAACTCATCATACCATAGAATTGTCTTCCATCCGCCCTGTAGAACCTCACCGTCGAGGTTTGAGACCCAAGTGTCGTAGTAGACATCCACCATCTTGTCAATCATCATCCGTATCTTGACTGTAACCCTCAACCTCAAGTCTGTACATGTCATCGTACCTAATCCTCTCTTCTTCTTTTTTGTTTTTCTGAAAAAAAAAAGAACCACACCGTTGCAACCAGAATCCTCAAACGCAACCATAATTATCTCGCTGTACAATGATATCCTCCTCAACCATCATCCTCCCTGATCCATCTTCTGAAAACCCTTACAAACCTCCAAGCATCATTCTCTCTACAAAAATCACCTTCAGCAATGGCTTCTCCCCTGTAAGCCATCGTTACCCATCATCCTATACCTGTAGCCTCGATAGCATCCGTCCACTCTCCTTCGCCCTCAGCATGTCCGTCCTTGATGAAGTCGATGTAAGGATCATGGACTTCCCTTGTAGTAGCATCCAAGACCTCCCGTGAAATGAATCCAACCTTCGGATCTTGAATGCGCTCCTCCCAACCTCCCTTCACATCCATCGTCGTCATATCCGCATCTGGTTGTTCTTTGTCTGCAACCAGATCACCCACGTCCGCTGTCTGCACCTCAACCATCTCCTCCGGTTGTGAAGGATTGCTCTCCATTGCCTGTTCAAGAAGAATAGTTTCCTGTTGAATCCTATCCTCCTGAGCTAGCTTCTCTGAAGAAGTCTCTTGTTGGTCCTTCTTCTCGCACTGCATCGTCGATGCAGTATCCAACTTGAGCTCGTCTAGATCCACGTTGTCGAGTTGAGAGTCTTTCTTGGGGAGGGCGGACCTCCTGACTGTGACCGATCAGAGGAAAATGACCTAAAAGGAAAATAGGTTGCTGCTGACGATGAGATCTCACAACACAGCTCCTTGTGCTCACCAATTACAAAAACAAGCACTCAAACACACCCTGGGTACACACATAGGTCTCTCAATAGAACTGTCTCCTGAGAGTAATTTCTCCCCAGAACAGTTTATTTAAACAACGTCCAGCCTAAAACTCCTGCCTCTCTCTCTTACGATGCTCTCCCAATTCAATCTGTCAGCAATTTGATCTTCCCTCAGCTTCTTAGCTTCTCCTGCGTATTCCGCTTCCGCTCTCTCAGAAAAACCCCCCTTTGCCAAAACTGTCCCCGATCTCAAGTCGCCGCAGGTAAATAACCTAAAGTTAAGGCCCCAGCTTAAGCTGCCCCCCTGCTGTCCTTATAAACGCAGTCACTTATCAGAAGTAGGGCCTTAGCTAAGCTTCCCCCTGCTGTCCTTATCGATGACCCCCTTTTTAACTCTAATTCTCTTTCTTTCGCTTCCGCTTCCGCTGTCGCTGTAATCTCCCGCTGTAATCTTCCGCTTCCGCTTCCGTTGTCGCCCCACTATACTACAACGACGTAATCTTCCGCTTCCGCTTCCGCTGTAATCTTCCGCTTCCGCTGTCGCTGTAATCTTCCGCTGTAATCTTCCGCTTCCGCTTCCGCTGTAATCTTCTGCTGTAATCTTCCGCGGTAATCTTCCGCTTCCGCTTCCGCTGTAATCTTCCGCTTCCGCTTCCGCTGTCGCTGTAATCTTCCGCGGTAATCTTCCGCTTCCGCTGTAGTTTTCCGCTTCCACTGTAATCTTTCACTTTAATTTTAAGGCCCCATCTAAAGCTGTTCCTCTGCTGTCCTTATGCGTACATAATAATCAACAAAAGTTTCCCGTGCCCTTGATGCCATCTTGATGCCACCCTGAATATACTACAAGCCATCCAATGTAGGCCGAAGCCCCAACACTTATGAGGCTGCCCCACAGGGCTCACAGCCCCCCCATATGCGCACCAGGTATCTCCCATAGTATATTCAGGATGGCATGCGGAGGCTTAGGCCAGGAAGCCCACGATTAAGGGAGATACCGGTCTCCCGCCCCTAGATATGCAGGACGTGGCTGCATATCCAACATAGACTCCCTTCCAGGAGGCCAACATGCCGGAATAGGAACCAGAGGCCAGGGGGATTGATCCTGAGACCACTTCCCTCCTAGGCAGGCGCCCTATCACTGGGATGGCCTTTGGTTCCGTTCAAGAAGGTAAAAACTTTTGTACATATGTTTACCTGAAGAAATTTTTCTGTAAAATCTTCACTAGCCTTTCCTACACTAACTTCTCTATACAACTCCATTTTTAATGAACAAGGAGTCAAAACTATAGTATTTGTGAACACCTACACGCTCACGTTATCCGATTCTGAGTTCGAGTCACGAACCAGAATCGACGGATTTCCCTCTTTCACATATTTCACAGCCTAAAACTCGTACTAACTATTGCTTAAAACACTTTCTGTCAAAACTAGAAGCATGAGGTCGCTCTCCTCGTCGAGCTTTGCATTCTGGTGTCTCTCGACTCCTTTAGGGGTGATATTCTAACCCAAGCTTGGGGGCAGCTTGTCAAGCATAGCCCCAGCTTAGCTCCTGCCTAGCTTGTTAAGCTGCAGGGCAGCTTCCTTTACACAATATAGAAAAAAGTCTCTCTGCAATACTTTTCACTGTATAGACCTATGTACAATACGACATTCACCCCCTCCAAACCTGCACATCCTCTGGTATGTGCCAATCCGTCACCGATCCTCATGGTCCTCCAAATCGTCTTCGCTCTCTTCGACCGTCTCAGAAAGGTCTTCATTTGCTCTTGTCTCCTCTGAACCTAAGAACTCCGCTAGCTCCACAATCTCCCCTCTCTTCTTGAATAACTTCACTCGTTTCCCTGCAACTGGAAGCCTTAAAGACGTGCCATCTAGCTCTTGCAAGGAATAGGTAGCATTCTGATGTACATCTGAGACAAGGTAAGGGCCAAACCACCTTCTCGAAAAATTTCGAACGGTTGAGTGTTGGTTCTCCAATGTGCTGTCGTATACCAACACCCAATCCCCAACTTGTATCGGTTTTGGCCGTAGTCTATGAGTCTTATCAAACCTCTCCTTGTTCCCAAGTCGAGCCGCCTTCAACCGTCGCTGCGCTTCAGAGAGATCCTCTTCTCTACATTCTAACTGTCTGATTCGAAGTGCCAGAAGTTGTACACGATCCATTCCTTCCTCCCATGGTAAAGTAGCCCATGTAGGAAAGTCCTCTTCTGCTGGCATAATCGGCTTCTGACCCAGCATCAGTTCAGTGGGCATGTACCCAGTAGTAGTGCAATGAGTTGACCTGTCAGCCCACAGAGCAAAAGGAAGCAACCTAGGCCACTGTCTATGCTTACCATTACATGCCTTTACCAGAGCTTGAACAATCGACGGATGCCCTCTCTCGCTCTTACCAATCCCTTCTGGATTCATAGCAGTAGTGAGTTTTAGTTTCACTCCGTGTTGGGCGAAGAACTCCTTTGCTTCCGTACCACGCAACTCTCCTCTGTCTGCACGCAATCTTTCTATAGATCCGTACCTACAGACAATATCTTCGAGAACAAACCTACATATCCCTTCTGTGGTCTTCGTCCTCAGAGCTCGTCCTTCCACAAAATTGGAGAGGTCTTCTCGAGCCAACACCAAGTACCTCATACCCCATAACCCAGGAGGCATTGCTACTAAATCAAGAACCCATTGAAAATGGATACTGGGCGGATAAGTTGGTACCAGGCCATCCCTGTAACGTACCTTTGAATAAAACTGACAGTGTAGGCATGAGCTTATAAAGTTCACCACATTCTGATAAAGTCCTCTCCACCAATATCTCTCCTTCAGTTTTGTATAAGTAGCCCAAGCTCCCCGATGTCCGGCCCACAAGGTGTCATGAAACTCCTTCAATAACCGTTGCTTGGTCTGCTGATCGTCTATAACTCGCAAAAGCGCTCCATCTCTTCTCTTTGGACGTTTCCAAAGATATCCATCTCGCAACAAGTAATCGTATGCCTTCCTTCTTATCTCTCTGAACTCTACATCACTCAAACCCTCCTGTCTGTTCAAAGAACTCAGATAAAGTCCAATGTCACGTAACCTTCCCATGTAGAACTCCTCTTTGAATGGCAATGGCTCCAAATCCGAAGTTTGTTGACTACACCAAACATCTCTCTTCTCTTCGTTCTCCACCTCTGCAAACATCTCATCTTCATCTGTGTAGCGAGCCCTAGACAGCATGTCTGCAACTGGATTCTCTTTCCCGGCAATGTGTGTCAGCTCAGGGTTCAAACTCCGGATGTAAGCAATCCATCTCAACATTGCTATGTCTGGAGTACTGCAGTTTGCTATCATACCAAGCAAGGGCAAACAATCTGTTTCTAAAATCACATGAACACCTATCAAGAACTCCCGATCTACCTTCATAGCAGTAACAGTTCCCCATAGTTCACGCTTTACTTGAGGATAGTTACGTTGTCTGTCTGTCAAAATTCGGGCTCCAAATCTAGAAACAAACCGCACACCATCTGCATCTTCCTGACCAACTGCCCATCCAATCGCCTTTGGACTCGTGTCTACAGTTAGTATCACCGGTCTTCCTCTCTGATAGTTAAGTCTCCTCAGTATGGGTGGAGACTTCAGAATCTCCTTCAGCCGTTCCATTGTCTCATGATGCTCTTGCCGCCAAGTAAATCTCTTCCCTTTTCTCAGAAGCGCATACAAAGGTTCGGCAATGTGTGCATAATGAGGAATACTCACGCGAAAGAACACACAAGCTCCCAAGAAACGTCGAACCTCAGTGATATTCGTGCAATCTGCTATTCTTGCTATAGCATCTACCTTCTCTGGGTTCGGTCTTCTCCCAAATGTGCCACATAAATGACCAACCACCATAACCTCTGACATTCCAAAACGAGATTTGGTACCTGATAGAGTGAGGTGTACCTCCTCCAGACGTGTTAGAATCCTACCCACGTCATGAATGTGATCAGCAATAAACTTCCTGCAACCATTGGAAGTCACAGTCTCATCCTTGTCTTCCACCGGACAGCCTTTCATGGGAATGTCATCTAGAAATGGAATAGTGATCTCAGGTACAAATTCTCGCAACACCTTATGCATCGCGTTCTGCATATGTGCTACTGAGTTTGTTGCTCCCTGAGGAAGAGTGCACATCCGCATCAATCCCAAGGGCGTGCGCATGGTAGTCAAGTCTCTACTTTCCAAGGCAAGTTGAAACTGATCATAACCCGAAAACAAATCTCCAATAGAATAGACAGACCTTCCAGCAAACGCCTCAGCTACCTCATCAACCACAGGTCCTGTTCCCACGTTCCGAATCGTGATGTTGTTGGCAGGCTGCAAGTCTTGGATAAAGCGTAAAGCTCCTGACTTCTTAGGCACCGTGAACCATCGGCTGGAATACGGAGCCATGGAGGGCTCAAGGATACCCATCTGCATCTTCTCCTTCAATAGCTCAATGAGCTTTGGCAGCAAGGCACGAGGGACTGGAATCGGCTTCAAGTCCCAAGGCACATGAGGTACAGTGAAGATAACCATCGGAGCTATCACACTAGGATCCACACAACCAATCTCTTCAGCTGAAAAAGAAAACGCTCTACCATGACTGACAATCATCTGTTCAAAAATCTTCTTCTCTACTTCAGTCAAGAAACCACCCCCTCCTATCTGGAGTTGTTCGAGTGTTTCCTGAGTAAACTGATGCCCTATTCGTCCAGGATTTCTGAGTACAGGCTCAGCGGCGGCTGACTCCATCTGCTGTTGCGAATCAACAGGCAATTGGGTCGCCACAGGCTTCACCTTCCTTGCTACAGCTTTATATTTGGCGTGTACTTCTGCTTCCTGGCGAGAGCCGCACCAGCAGACTGCATCCTTCCATTCATTCTCCAGTCTCGGATGAGGACGATATCGCAAGTACGAGACAATCTCCTCATAGACTTCAGGAGAATGGATGGGGATCGCCACCCTACCTCCCAACTGTTCTTCCATCTTACCCACTTCATCTAGCCAATGAACAAAAGATTATACACCGATAAACTCTTGATACACACCAGAAATCATTTCATTTTCCTCCAGAGCTCCTATACAGCGCAGATCAGCTATACGTTTCTCCACCTGCCTCCTACTCCTTTCAGTAAGATCTTCTACTTTTGTAAATTCACTCCGATTCTCACAACTCAAACTCAACAAACCATATCTCCAACTTGGTACTCTATATACATTCTCAGAACCTCGAGCAGCCTCCTCATTAGTCTCCTGTGATCCCTTGGGCTGCTCAGGCGGGATCATAGTAGTCTTTGATCCTTCACTCTTGTCTTCCCGCTCTACAAGAGTGGGTTCTAAAAACCCTTACCTCTACAAATAGGGGAATCCCTCAAGGTCTGTCTGTTTCGCTCGTGGTTTGACCGAACAGTCAGAAATTGAACAGAACGTCTATCATCAGGGCTACGGATCCTAGCAAAGTGTGATCCATCGTCCATCACTTTGGTCTCCATGCGCACCGCAGTGATATAGGGTTGACCAAGAATGACTGGATACGAAGCAGAAGATTGCACAAAAAAGTGCTGATCTACTTCTACATCACCTATCCTCGCTCTCACGTTAGGACAAGCTCCATACAACTCTCTCTTCTGGTTGTTAGCAGCACGCAGAACCCATCCATGATTCAGCTCGATAGGCCACAATCCTCTCTCATATATCTCTCGTGACATGATATTGATTTCTGATCCATGGTCAACTAAAGCAGCAATAGGTTCAGGTAAACTCCCAAGACGTACCCGTGTGGCAGTTGTGGCACGAGCCCAATGCCTCTTCTTGAAGTCACTGTCGACAGTTGGGCTCTCCCCATCAGCTTCATCATCATCAGCCTCAATAGTGCTAGTTCCAGCAACTAACGCCTCCTGCTGGTACCTCTTGTCACCGATCTCCTGAAAATGCGCCTTCCCAAACTCCACATCATTTACAGAAGCTCCTATCACATCTATCATTTGGCTTTCTACCTGCTCAGATATGACTTGCCTCTTTCGCTTGATGACATCAATAATCAACTCATGAAACTCTCTCTTTGCGATGCCAAGAACTTCTCGAAGCGAAAACTCAACCCGTGCATCTAATATCCTCTGCTCCAGAATGCTTTTAAGATCAGTGGAGGTCTCAATATCTGCAGCCAGCTTGTAAGCAGGTCCTTTCCCCTTCTCTTGAGCAGTGAACCTTCTGCCGGCAGTCGTTGGTTCCTGCTGTTGTCTCCGTACGTCCTCCATTGGACCTGGAGCAGGTGGTGGAGTCTGTGAGGTAGACGGGACATCCTCTGGAGGAGCTGCACGTCTTCTAGTGATCCTCCGTCCCTGTCCCTCTCTAGTCTCCTCTGGATTCCCAGTTTCAAGCTCAGAGGCATCTCGTCGCCTCTTCTCCTCTATAGAAGCGTCCTGCCAATGAACATGCTTATCTACGTCCAAGAAAGCTTTAATGGACGCTGTATCTACTGGATCTTTCCACCCTGTGACTCTACGGATAGTTTCCGCTCCTCTTTTCAACACCTCGGAAGGAACCTCAGTACTGCTCCTCTCAAGAGACCTATCCAGCAAAGTAGGGCTAGAAGAAACTTCAATATGCCCAGCATATACATCAGGATTCATCGGTGGTACTGTTATCGTAGTTATTGTTGCAGCTGTAGCAACCTGAGGTAAACTCCTCATACCCCCTCGCCCAAACTGCGTGTTCAATGGCTCTCCAGTAGAAACGAGGTGCAGTCTACCATTCTGGTAGCGAACCAGACCATCTCGTAGAGCGGCTGTAAGCTCTTGGCAATCTCCTCGAAGATGATCTGGACTGTCACACCAGATACACCGACGGACAGGAGCACCGCTTGGACGAGCAGCACCAGGCGTTGGTGGTAGCTCCCTATGTAAACCAGCCAACTCTACCTTCAATTCACGCATCTGTCGGATCAACTCCTCAATTTGATTATGCTGACCCTGGTTTTCAACCACCCTCTGAACAGGTACCCTTTGTGCAAGAACTGGCACAACTGGCATTGGAGGCGCTTCTACAGGAATAACAGGTCTAGGAGCAAGAGCCGGGGGCTGCTGTACCTGAGGAGCATAAGGTTGATGGATCGCCTCTGCAAGCGGTCGTCCTCCTACGGCCACTCTCCCTCTCCTCTGTCTTGTTAGAACGGCCACAGCATCTTCCACTCTTCCCCAATCCATAGTAACACCTCCTTCAGCTGATCGATCTGCTAACATGAAGCATAATCGATCTGCTGTAGCCTCGTCGGTGGCTTGCAAGAAGAGCTCTGTCCTTCTAGCATCCAAGGTTATCCGTTCGAGCGTAGAAAGCTGTCGGTATCTTCGATCGAACTCTCTTAGCAACTCATTCAACCCCATCCTGTGACCAGGTTGCTGCTCAATCCAATCCAAAAAAGTTCTCCTAGTAACTCTCTCAGTATCCTCCTCAAGGAATTCCTCCCGGAGAGCTCGCTCAAAACTTGCCCAAACACCAAGATTTCTCCTCTGTACGTCTCTGACTTGATCTCTCAATTCAGGAATCACTGCCAACTCAAAACTCCCAATCATTTCTGCATCAGTCACCCTCACAAGCTCCATCTCTCCTCTGTACTCACGAAGATATTTGGAAATATCTCTGCCATCAAACCTTCCACACCTATTCACAATCGCCTGCAAAGCTTTTGTAGATTTCAACTCACCCCCTCCGACGATCGGATGTTGTTGAACCAAAGCCGCAAGCGTCTTCAGTATCTCAGTAGTATCCAGGCCTGATGCTGCAGTGGCTCCTGAAGACATAGGTGTAGCCGAAGGTGCAGCAGTAGACGCCGATGCTCCAGCCGTAGAGGCAGTAGCACCACTCCCGCTCTTGCGATCCATCTTCCCAATTCAGTCAATTCTCCAAATCAATCACCCCAATAGCTCTCAGTGGAAGCACCAGATGTCGAGTTGAGAGTCTTTCTTGGGGAGGGCGGACCTCCTGACTGTGACCGATCAGAGGAAAATGACCTGAAAGGAAAATAGGTTGCTGCTGACGATGAGATCTCACAACACAGCTCCTTGTGCTCACCAATTACAAAAACAAGCACTCAAACACACCCTGGGTACACACATAGGTCTCTCAATAGAACTGTCTCCTGAGAGTAATTTCTCCCCAGAACAGTTTATTTAAACAACGTCCAGCCTAAAACTCCTGCCTCTCTCTCTTACGATGCTCTCCCAATTCAATCTGTCAGCAATTTGATCTTCCCCCAGCTTCTTAGCTTCTCCTGCGTATTCCGCTTCCGCTCTCTCAGAAAAACCCCCCTTTGCCAAAACTGTCCCCGATCTCAAGTCGCCGCAGGTAAATAACCTAAAGTTAAGGCCCCAACTTAAGCTGCCCCCCTGCTGTCCTTATAAACGCAGTCACTTATCAGAAGTAGGGCCTTAGCTAAGGTTCCCCCTGCTGTCCTTATCGATGACCCCCTTTTTAACTCTAATTCTCTTTCTTTCGCTTTCGCTTCCGCTGTCGCTGTAATCTCCCGCTGTAATCTTCCGCTTCCGCTTCCGTTGTCGCCCCACTATACTACAACGACGTAATCTTCCGCTTCCACTTCTGCTGTAATCTTCCGCTTCCGCTGTCGCTGTAATCTTCCGCTGTAATCTTCCGCTGTAATCTTCCGCTGTAATCTTCCGCGGTAATCTTCCGCTTCCGCTTCCGCTGTAATCTTCCGCGGTAATCTTCCGCTTCCGTTTCCGCTGTAATCCTCCGCTTCCGCTTCCGCTGTAATCCTCCGCTTCCGCTTCCGCTGTCGCTGTAATCTTCCGCGGTAATCTTCCGCTTCCGCTGTAATCTTCCGCTTCCGCTTCCGCTGTCGCTGTAATCTTCCGCGGTAATCTTCCGCTTCCGCTGTAGTTTTCCGCTTCCGCTGTAATATTCCGCTTCCACTGTAATCTTTCACTTTAATTTTAAGGCCCCATCTAAAGCTATTCCTCTGCTGTCCTTATGCGTACATAATAATCAACAAAAGTTTCCCGTGCCCTTGATGCCATCTTGATGCCACCCTGAATATACTACAAGCCATCCAATGTAGGCCGAAGCCCTAACACTTATGAGGCTGCTCCACAGGGCTCACAGCCCCCCCATATGCGCACCAGGTATCTCCCATAGTATATTCAGGATGGCATGCGGAGGCTTAGGCCAGGAAGCCCACGATTAAGGGAGATACCGGTCTCCCGCCCCTAGATATGCAGGACGTGGCTGCATATCCAACATAGACTCCCTTCCAGGAGGCCAACATGCCGGAATAGGAACCAGAGGCCAGGGGGGATTGATCCTGAGACCACTTCCCTCCTAGGCAGGCGCCCTATCACTGAGATGGCCTTTGGTTCCGTTCAAGAAGGTAAAAACTTTTGTACATATGTTTACCTGAAGAAATTTTTCTGTAAAATCTTCACTAGCCTTTCCTACACTAACTTCTCTATACAACTCCATTTTTAATGAACAAGGAGTCAAAACTATAGTATTTGTGAACACCTACACGCTCACGTTATCCGATTCTGAGTTCGAGTCACGAACCAGAATCGACGGATTTCCCTCTTTCACATATTTCACAGCCTAAAACTCGTACTAACTATTGCTTAAAACACTTTCTGTCAAAACTAGAAGCATGAGGTCGCTCTCCTCGTCGAGCTTTGCATTCTGGTGTCTCTCGACTCCTTTAGGGGTGATATTCTAACCCAAGCTTGGGGGCAGCTTGTCAAGCATAGCCCCAGCTTAGCTCCTGCCTAGCTTGTTAAGCTGCAGGGCAGCTTCCTTTACACAATATAGAAAAAAGTCTCTCTGCAATACTTTTCACTGTATAGACCTATGTACAATACGACAACGTGCTCATCCAAATCATCTCTATGGAGATCATGCTCAATCTCCTCCACCCTAGCACCATAACTTGTAACTTCGGTAGCTGCAACTGCATGTGCCGCAAAGTAATCATCTACAATCTTCTTCATCCCTCTTTTATCAACGTTGGCTTGAAGGAGAGTACCCGTACTTGTGAATGCAACCTTTCCATCCTCCCAAGAAATTACCTCTCGTTGCAAAGACTCTGCAAAGTCGATGCAATCGTCCCGCTGATGGTCAGGACCATCACACCACAAGCAGTGATGTACCCAAGCTGATTTGGGTACAAGGTCCATCTTGATCGACGATCTCTTATCCTCCAACCTAGTAACCTTAGCTTGCAGATCTTGCATCTTTTGTTGTAAGTTCTCGATGGTTGGATCCTTCTCCTCTACAACCACAACTGGAGGTTGAACCTCAGATACTACCCGAACTGATGTAGTCAGCGCTGCAGGTGTCAACCTTGTAGCCCTTTTTCTTGTCTGTCTCCGGACAAGAAGCTCAACAGCTTCATGCACAACCTCCCAATTTCTTGTCAACCCTTCTTCTTCCTCCCCGTCCTCAAGAAGTAGCTCCAACTGTTCCTGCCATGGTTCATCCGCAGCTTGAAGAAACAGCTCCGTCTTGTAGCTCTCCAAGGTTAGCTTGTCCACCCGAGGTAGTTGAGAGAATTGTCTCTCAAACTCCTTTAACAGCTCTGTAGGCTGTAAACCCTTGCTGGATCGTTGACCCATCCCAAAAATGATTTCTTGGTTACTCGATCTGAGTTTCTCAAGAAATACTCCTCCATCAGCGCATGTGAAAATGTATCCCAGTTCTTCCCAAAACGCTTTGTTAGACCCTTCACATGCTCCCTTATCTCAGACACCACAGCGAGTTCGAACGTCTCGATCATCTCCTTCTCCGGTACCCGATCCAAATCCATCTCCATCTTGTAACATCTCAAGTACTCAAAGATGTCTCTCCCACCAAAAAGATCGAACTTGTCGATCACCCTTCCTAACGCCTTATTCACCAAAGCCTCCTTTTGTTGGTTCCCTTGCTCTTGTCGCATAAACAAAGTGAAAGCTTGAAACAAACGTGCAGTTGCTGCATCCAACTGCACCCCTGGTATCCTCTCTGATCCGTCCATTCCGTCCATAGTCATGGCTCGTCCCATCCTCCCATCCTCCCATGATCCCAACCGTCTACAAATCCATCACCCCAGGTCCACAGCATCCTCCCGAACAACCAAATCCATCCTCATCCTCGTCCATGATTGTTGATCTCTTCTGTCCAGTTCTGACACACAAATATCACCACCCCGGACCTTCACGTCGAGTTCACCACCTATGTCGCGTCGGACGTTTTGCGTGAAGGATGTCCAGGAAAATGCGAGGTTCCTGGCTGTGGAGATGTTGTGTGCTGAAACAGAGACAAGACAGAGAAAAACAACCACGAAAACGAATGCTGCGATATATACCAACTCTGAATGTATGTACACTGCCAGTTCTTTCTCCTAAGAGCACAGAACTGAGAAACAGACCAGAGCGGTCTGTAACCTGCTTCAAAAGCTCTTAAAAACACCCCTTGAATCGCAACCCTGACCCAAAACCACCGAAGCGTAGCTCAAAGCAAGAGAAACTTCTCTTTGCTAACAAATAGAGCCACAGCAGTATCACGCTATTCAAACTCAAGTCCAAACCACATCCATGTATAAGCTCTTAGCTAAAGCTAGCTACCACAAGCTGTATACAACCAACCAGAACTCTAACAAACTCAAAAGAGCAAAACCCGTAGCGAAGAAATCGAAAAAGACCTATCTGTGGACTTCCTCTTTTCGCTGAACGGACTTCAGATGTCGATAGGGTCTCCTCCGCTGACTCCGTTAACCCAAGAAACCTTCAGATCCGACTCCCAACAGCCGAGATATCGCCGATTTTTGGTCGCAGGTGATCGAACCTCCAAAAACTCCTCCCTGCGATTTAAAACCGCTCACACCGCACAGACGGATCGTCCAAATTGATATCCGTCTTCGCTGGCAGATAGATCTAGCTACCCTGAACCCAACGAGACTCCAAACAAGTCGTTTGGAGTTCCCCTTGCAAAACCACTCGAGAAATTTGGCCGCAGGTTGTAAAAAACTGACGTAAATCAGCTCCCTGCGGCTCAAACTTGCTCACCACACTCAAACCAACAATCCAATTCACATACGGTCTTCTCCTATGAGTAGATGAAGACTCCTTGATCGCGTAGGCATCAAGAACGAAGAGCTTGGCTCACTGATCGCGAAGAACAGCCCAACCTCAGGTCGCAAGCGAACAAAAATCTGATGTAAGCGCTTCCCTGCGAGCCAATTTCACTCAGAACTTCCAAACCGCCCGATGAAAACTGGTATCGTCTTCAATTTCCTGTAGAACTCGGTGTTCTGATCCCGTTGGATCCAAGGACAGCAAGTTTGGACTCCAGAACGGCCCGAACAGTCCAACTCTCCTTCACAGGTAACTGAAAACCTCAAATCTGCTTCTTGCGTCTCAATTTCTTTCAGAACACAACCCCCGATCCGTCTCTTCCCTAACCGTTTGAACCAGTGCGTAGCCTGCACAGATCTGAACCCAACGACGCCTTGCGCGCTTGCATTGGACTCCTAAATCTCCCGAACCGTCCGTTGACAGGTCGTAGGCGCAAGCTAGCCCCTTAAGCACCCCCCTTGCAACAGTCTCTGTACGTACAGTTCTCTCCTGAATTCCTGAATAATAAGAAGCAGACCCCTTGCGTCTTTGATATAACGCCTGAAGCCCTGAATACCCAGTCAGCAAGTAACTAGAGGCCTAGCTTGATTTTACCTTCTTTCGAATCGCATAACTTCTTCCCTGGATGTCCAAACGAAGTAAACAAGATGCCCATGGAAAGCTGACAACTAGCTCTACCCATCCATGTGATGAAAGTGAAGATCCGAAGTTGCGCCAAAAGCCTGTAAGCTGGGGCCTAGCTTGTTTTCTTCATCTTTCGAGTCTTGTAACTTTTCCACTAGACGTCCAAACGAAGTAGATGAAGTGCCTATGGAAAGCTGACAAGGAGCTCTATCCACTGGTGCGATAAAAACGAAGATCCGAAGTGGTGCCGAAAACCTGTAAGCTGGAGCCTAGCTTATTTTCTCCATCTTTCGAGTCCTGTAACTTTTCCACTAGGCGTCCAAACGAAGTAGATGAAGTGCCTATGGAAAGCTGACAAGGAGCTCTATCCACTGGCGCGATAAAAATGGAGATCTGAAATGGCGCCAAAAATCCGTAAGCTGGGGCCTAGCTTGTCTTCTCATGAGTGACTTTGGAGTGACAAGCATCGAAGTTTGAATTTCAGGTAGGAGCTGGTCCACGACACGACACCGTACCCTCCCATCACCCCACACTCGAAGTACATGTCGTCCTTCTCGTCGAAATCTCTTCGCTCGTTGAAGGACACGATCTCGCTCCTTGGCACTTATTGTGTCTACTACCACACCAGTACGTAGATACTCCATCACGGTCACATCATCATGGATATCTCGCTGGTCTGGAACACCATCTCCACCCTCAGGATCTGGAGACTCATCATCTACTCTCTGACCAGAGAAAGATACAACTTGACCCTCCATACTAGAGTTCATGGCCAACACACAAAGAAAGACAGATGCATGCCACCTTGGCACTATCTCCTCATCAACCTCGTCATGCCATCGAGCCCCAGTCTGATCCTGCTGACTCGTGCACGGGTTGCGACTCAACCCATCGGCATCTAGGTTTGCAACTCCAGGTCTATGCACTACCTGGAAGTCATACTCTTGTAAGATCAGAGCCCATCGTGCAAGCTTCCCTGTAAGCTTGTCGGACTTCATCAACCACTTGAGCGGTTGGTGATCAGTGATGAGAGTAAAGGGGTTCCCAAACAGATAACATCGAAAGTGTGCAACAGCCCACACTGCCGCCAAACACTCTCTCTCATACGAACTATACCTCGCCTCCGCTGAATTGTTGGAGCGATTGGCATACACCACCACGAACTCCTTTTTCTCATCATCATGCTGAGTCAGCACTGCTCCAAGTCCCAACATACTCCAATCAGTGTGCAGTTGGAAAGGACGCCCCCTAACGGGTCTCCTCAAGATGGGAGCAGATGTCAACCTATCCTTGAGCTCTACAAAAGCTCGCTCCTGCTCATCTGCCCACTGCCACTCCTGGTCCACCTTCATCAGCTTGGTCAACGGCTTCGCAATTGCACTAAATCCCTTCATGTACCGACGATAAAAGTTCGTCAAACCAACAAATGCCCGAACTCGACTCACATCTGTGGGGCGCGAGATACGTGCAATAGCCTCAACCTTCGTCTGTTGAACATCCAATCCACCTGGATAGATGGTGTGGCCCAGATACTCTACCAACTCCTGGAAGAACTTACACTTCCCAAGGTGTAACTTCAACCCATGAGCTCTCAATCGCTCAAACACATCCCGTAAGTGTCTCTTGTGCTCCTCCACTGTAGCACTATAGACTAAGATGTCGTCAATATAACATCTGACAAAATCCATTCCTGCTAGGATTCTGTCCATCACCCTTTGGAACTTAGCAGGGGCGTTCTTCAACCCAAATGGTAAGAACCGCCACTGATACAAACAATCTTTGTCGTGAGAGTCAATTCCCCAGAATGCTGTCTTGGATTTATCTTCTTCTCTCACTGGCAACTGATGATACCCTGCTCAAAGATCCAAAGTACTAAAGACCTTCACATGCCCCACTGCATCAAAGATCTCCTCAGGTGTCGGCATGGCATACTTATCGGACTTCGTCTGTCGATTGATAGGACGGTAATCTTCACACATCCGTCTATCCGTATAGTTGTCATACATATCCTTCTTGGCTGGCATAACTGTGGCATATGCATACTCTCCATGCGACATCTCCACCAACCCAGCCTCCAACAAGTCTTGAGTCCGACTCTGGATCAAGGCTCTCTCCATGTCACTGTACTTGTAAGGACGTCGAAAGATTGGCGTGTCATTAGCCAAGTCGATCCGTATACCAGGTCCCTTCAAGGTACCCAAATCCTTCATACTGAAGGCAAAACAATTCCTGTAGCTCTTCAGGAATCTTTGGACTCTTCGTCTCTCCTCTCCTATAAGCTTGGGTCCAATCTGCGGCTCCCAAGTATCCTCTGTCATCATGCTAGAGGTAGAAGACGAAGTCGTTGACTGCTATCTTGCAGCCTCTGGAGCAGTTTCCTTCTGCTCACCACCAACAATCTCCACCGCTATTGTGCGAAAAGCTTCTGCAGTACTAGCTGCAAGCTCCGCACTCTCTCCTACGACATCCCATGATGTCCAAGGATGACGAATTCCATGTGTCTCGCCCCCAGCCTTTGTCTCCACCGACTCGGTAGGCAAAGAGCTCAAGAGTGCTCAAGCAGTAACTCCCGTCGATCGCATCCGACGCTGCTCAGCCAATCCAAGGCTAACAATCCATGTCAAGCAATTCAAGTCCATTGCTTGACCCAATACTTGACGACGTGAAGTCTCTGACACCGAAGCTACTGCCGTCGTACTCGTAGCGAAACCCATCGCTCGCTCTCTCTCATCGGCATTGGGCTCCACCAACTGCCATAATTGAACATCCCACACAAGCCCAGGTCCTCCATCTCTATAAGCATGTGACGCTGGAAAGCTTACCAAAGTGGGTAACGCTACCATGGACCGTCCCACTAGGTTCACCACTGCCATGGGTGACCTACCGACGACTCTCACCACTTGAGATCGTCGTCCTGCATCCAAGATGCTATCAACCGTGAGATGCGCTGGTCGTCTCACTCCATCGTGTGCGCGCTTAAGCACCTCCCTCGGTAACAAGTTCGTCCACCACAACCGTGGACGATGTGCACGAGATCCTACTCTCGCTGCATCCGACAACACTGCTGATCCAACCCAAGACCGCATTTGGTGCACACTCGCCATCATCTGTGTACGAGCATCACCCAACAAAGGAACGTTCTCCAAGATGTACGCTGGAGAATCCACCTGATGCATCTGGAGATGTCATAAGATCCGTAACATCTCCCAGAACATCCTAGATCGCGGGTCATGTAAACCCTGACCTCTCCCAGCACGCGTATGACCTTGACATGACCATCCGGCTATCACCAAGTGAATGGTGCCCACCAACGTAAGATCCTGCGTCCCCAGCAGCGAAATATCCGACGGTAATGCTTGCTGGTATCCTCTAACAGCTGATATGGGCAACAACTCAGGATATCTTTGCACCAAACGTGCCACGTGTCGCAATGAGATGCGTCTTGCAATCTCATCTCTCTCCACATACAAGTATCGTTGTACTTGTATACCTGCCAATACCGCAACCGAACCTGTGCTGATCCCTCCAAACAGCTCCAACACACATACACCCTCCTCTGGATACTGCCACACAATGGGAGTCGTATCCAACGGTGATAAGGTCACAGGGCCAGTAGCAGGAACAACCCTTTGTTCCTCTACTGGTGGTAAAAAGGCTTCACTCCAAGCCTGCTGCACCAACTGATCAGCATACTGCTGCAACTCTCCACTCGAACTCCAGAGTGGAACATCCAAGGCAGATGGTACTAACGTAGACATGCTAGGCATGTCCTCCACCTCCTCAAAGACCGGAGTATCCTCCGCATGGGCATTGCCCTCCAACAACTCGTTCGATCAAGTGATGACCGAACTGAACCCTGCAACGGATGCCATCGTCCATTGTGTAGACTCTGTCGTCCCAACTCTAGCACTGAACCGCACTGGTAAGCGGCTCACTCGTCCCTCACCGGACTGCCAACCTGGTCTGTAAGATGCTGTCTCCGCCCAATAGTCGATCACGAACCCCATAGGGTACAACACAGCACCTCCCACCAATACATCATAAGACTCTACGGCTGTAACTATGGCCTTGGCCCTCACCATAGAGCCATCCGTGGGGTGATCTGGCCGAACTCTCACCGTCAACATCTCACGTGTCATGTGTAGAGTCGTACCTCCTGATCCCCCTAGAGATGTCTGCAACTGGAATGGACATCTCTCTATCTCGGACTTCTTCAGGCCCAAACCAATACACGCCGCCTTTCCCAACATCAACGGTTGGGCTCCAGAGTCTAACAAGACCTTCTGGGGTCGATACACTTTCCCTGAAGGTGCCACCAAACAGAAGATACCACTTCTGTTGTCCAACAACACCACACTTGGTGCCAAACCAGCACGGTCAATCGCCGGCCTAGCTGATAACTCATCTAACCTAGCAGCCGCCGCTTGCCAAGTACCACTAGTAGCTGTCCTGATCCTCGACTCCATGGACACGTCTACCGCCTCTCGCTGAACTACTTCAGCACTAGAGGTAACTACATCCTCGCTCTCACTGAGCGTGGCCGCCAACTGGAACACTGGAGCCAAGTTGACTCCCAATGCCTTCATATCCGTGGCTGAGAATAGTGGGGCTCGCAAAACTGCTGTAGCCGCCCCCAACATCGGATTCGACGTCGCATCCACAGACGTCGAAGGTGGACTCACATCACACCCACTCCTGGATGTCGATGCCTCCAACTCTACTACACCATCGGTAGGCCGTATAGAAACCATAGATGTGGTCCTCAACGCCTCCGATAACGTGAACGACTGAGGAAGCCTGGCCTGTCTACCAGCCTCCCCGCGTTGTGGATCCAACTCCACTGACGCACCTCGTGGCTTAGAGGCACGTACTGCACCTCTAGTCACTGCCGCAGATGCCTCAATCTGCGCCACACCAGCAATGAAGTCGAAGTCACCTCCTTCTCCTCCATAAGACATGGAAGCCTCTGTTCCACCTGATCTCCGCTGAGCCATAGCCATACTAGCTATCCTCTGCTCCAACTGCTCAATCCGAGCAGCCATACCTGCTTCTGACGTCGTAGCAGGCAGTGGATCGACCGGTCCTCTCTCAGGTGCTGGACCTCTACCTCCAGCTCGACCACCACGGCCTCCCTGAGCTCCTCCGCCTCGTCCACGATCAGCCTTCCCTTGCCGCAACTCGGGATGGAGATCAAAACAACGGTCACTACTGTGACCAGGTCATCCGCAATGCTCACATTGCCTAGGTGTTGCTTGAGACGTTCTTGACGTCTCATAACCACCTCTCCTCTGTGGACAGTCCTTTTGCTGATGAGGACCATCACACGTCCATCAAGGACCCGCTTGCTGCTGACTAGAGAAGGACGGCATGGGCTTCTGCCCACCAGATCCTCCAACACCTCCCTGAGATCGTGACTGCTCCGCACGATCCTTACCACCACCACCACCACCACCACGCTGTTGCGTAGCCTGTGATCCTCGAGAAGAGGTGGTCGCTCCATGTGGTGTCTCCTTGCTGAACCCAGCAACCACCACCCTCTCCTCCACCATGTTGAGCTCAATCCGCTCAGCCAGACTAAAGACAACCGTCAACGTCGGAGCGGTATCTCTAAGGAGAGTAGCATCTCTAACTCTCCTACGCAGCTCCCGATCTAGTATCCCATATCAGAACTGGACTGCATGTGCTTCCGTCACCCCTTGGGTAACGCTGATCAACCGCCTCATGCGAGTAAACGCCTCGCGTAGGCTCTCTCCAGTCTTCCGCTGGAACTCTTGCAGACTCCTCAACTTGTCGGTCCGCACACCTTGATAGTTTTTCCTCAAACATTGGAAGAACTGAACCACAGGATTAAACCCTGGTGGTATCCCACTCACACTACCATCTGCTCCACTACATGTGGACGCACCGCTGGTAGTAGGTACTCCGCCACCTGCGACTGTACCACTGCTACTGGCACCCGAACTCGCAGGTGCTACACCTCTCGAAACTGCGCCAGTAGTGATAGAAACGTAGTTGGGGGACCAATGTTGTCTCCACAACTCGATCTTAACATTGTAATCTCGCCTGAACTCATGATAATCGTCCATCGGCGGTCCCTCCAAGTGCTAGAACAAACCCTTCCACGCCATGAAGGATGTAAATAGCTGTGGGTTCCGCATCTGCTGCAGATCGCACCAACTGTCGAACTCCTGGATGAAGTCATCCAGCTCAATGGTACCAACTGTACTCGAGTAACGTCGAGGCCCCTTCGTGGCCCCATAGATCTCGTCCATGTCCCACAACAACGGTGTGGTGACACTAGACTCACCACCAGAAAACGCGCTGTCTGCGTCTGACTCGTCCTCTGGAACAACCGACGGCAATGGTGTAGGTAGTCGGTACCTCACCCCACTCCGTGTATACCCACTATCCGAGAAGTCCCCACCAGAACCTCCCGAGAACTCCGTGATGAGAGAATCCCGCTAACACACTCCCCAACTGGAATGTCGCAATCTCCGTCACCACCGTAACCACCACTTGCCTAACCCCGCTCCTACTGAGCTCACCTCTCTTGCACCATGTTGAGCTCAATCCGCTTAGCTAGACCAAAGATAACCGCCAACGTCGGGAGCGATGTCTCTAAGAAGAGTCGCATGACTGACCCTCCTACGTAGCTCTCGGTCTAGTATCCCATACCAGAACTAGACTGCTTGTGCTTCTGTCACCCCTTGGATAACGTTGATCAACCGCCTCATGCGAGTAAACGCCTCGCGCATGCTCTCTCCAGTCTTCCGCTGGAACTCTTGCAGACTCTTCAACTTGTCCGTCCGCACATCCTAATAATTCTTCCTCAAACAATGGAAGAACTGAACCACAGTGTTAAACCCTGGTGGTATCTTGTTCACACTACCACTTGCTCCACTACTAGTGGACGCACCGCTAGTAGTAGATACTCCGTCACTTGTGGAGTATCACTGCTACTAGCATCCGAACTCGTAGGTGCTACGCTTCCTGAAACTGTGTGAAGTGGTGACAAAGATTTCGACATTCTTGTTGGAGAGTGTGTTCACGAGATTCTATCATCACGGAGCTCTCGTGAGGTTCTGGTGGGGACTTCTTGGACAGTGGGTATACACGGAGTGGGATGAGGTATCGACTATCTACACCATTGTCGTCGGTTATTCCAGAGGACGAGTCAGACGTAGACAGTGCATTTTCTGATGGTGAGTCTAGTGTCACCACACCGTTGTTGTGAGACATGGACGAGATCTATGAGACCACGATTAGGCCTCGACGATACTCAAGTACAGTATGTACCATTGAGCTGGATGACTTCATCCAGGAGTTCGACAGTTGGTGCGATCTACAACAGATGCGGAACCCACAACTGTTTACACCCTTCATGGCATGGAAGGGTTTGTTCCAACACTTGGAGGGATCGCTGATGGACGATTATTATGAGTTCAGACAAGACTACAGTGTGGAGATTGAGTTGTGGAGACAATATTGGTCTCTCAATTACGCTCTACTGAGCTCATCTATCTCCTACTAGGACGATCAAGGTAAAGACAACATGTACCTACCATCATCATAGGCAGCCTCTCACGATCTGTTGGTCGTCAATCCAACCGCATCGTGAGAGAAACAAAGATAGTATGACTGGTCTGCAACTCCAGTCTCACTACCGATAGCACACTGGGGTGAACTCACTTCGGAAATCAAACGCCAACCCAAGCAAACGTGGCGCACAAACAAGAAGTAGAATATGGAGGGATTCCAACCACAAGAAATCCAAACGATAACCCTCCACGGTCAAACATTCACATAAAGAGAAACCCAGTCCCACTCGGACTGATGCCTCCTCTTCGGTGATCACATGTACAATATATGATCACCAACTATCATAACTTATACTTAAGGTCACTAACTAGATGTCCACATCTCTAGTAGCTCCAAAAATATCTACGTGGTAGCTCTACTAGCTCACCCAAGACAACTGCCACCAATTGTCTTCATACAAGTCTCTACGATATATGCAACACTACCACAACAACAGCTTCTCTTAAGTACTATGGGGTCACCTTACCACTCCTCTAGGAACGTGCGAGAAGGTCTCTTACTACCTTGAACAAGTCCATAAGTACTTGCACGTATCCCTAGATGACACCAAGAGCTATTGGTCTAGTAGTAAAGCCAAAGCTAAAACTGTAGAGTTAAGTGTGCAAGTTCATGAATAGTGTTGAGATGAGAGATCTACTGGTTTTACACTTCTTACACAACTGAAACTTGCATACATCTCTCACGCACGTCAGCAAGTTGGCTTGCGGCGGCTCGAGCTCGAGCTCGGACTCCGCACTCTCGCACTCCGCTCTTGAGCATCTCGGCTCCTCGAAGGTTCGAAACACCTCCGTTCACTCTCCACTCTGCTTGGAGTAGAGTAGAATCTCGAGCCATACAGATGAAGAAGGACACGCATGAAGAGAACACATCCTAAAATAGGTCGGAAACACACTACACAAGGTCGAAATCTGCCAAATTGGTACTCGCAGACGAGATTACGTCAAATTTTGGACCACCCATGACCTTCTTCTCCCGTAACTCCTTCGATCTTTCACCATCGACAATTTTTTGTGCATTGGAATCGTCTTCCCAGCGCACACCTACTGCACTCAACAAAAATTGCTGACTTATGCCAACTCGGCGTCCACCGACGCACTTTTGCCGACCTCAAATCAATCACAAAATCTGTGACAAGAAATTCCAGCAACACTTCCGCACTACTCACTCAAAATCCGACCAAAAACAGATCTAGCTACTACTAAACCACACAGCGGTCAACCCCAACACCAAAAAGAACCACTCCGCACACACGTGCACTTGCAAATCGAATGTATCAACAATCTGTCCACTTTGGATATACCACTGGCAGAAATCCACGATCTGAAAGCTCTCAATCAAACCTCGCAATTCAAGTTCTTCTAATGATAAACGGTATGTACTCACTCCACCATGCCAAAGGGCACTAAACAATCACTAAAGTCGAGCCAAATCTATTATGTGCTCGTAGAAAATCCAGATTGCACTCACCAAGACTATCCACCATAGCCAGGAACTTGACAACTCAACTCGAAGAACTAAGACCTCTAAGCTTTACCTGCAAAATATACCGCTAGTGGGATATCCCACCAACTCGTCCTAATGGCACTAACGGCCTTATCGGGATTTGTACTCCGCACTCGGCCAACCTAGCCGGGGTGCCAAACTGACGTGACATAGAAGTCAAAATAAGTGATTACTTTTTCTAGAGAAATGACACTCTAGAGATGAAAGAATGGTCGATATGCGTTGTGATGTGAGAGATGACACATAATTTGTATCATTCTCCTCGTGAGAGATGATCGGTGTATCGAGAGAATAGACTCTTTTGTATCAACGTTGGGCTGCAAGATGGAGAAGAAGTGCTCATTCTAAGAAGAACGCAATCATCATCGCGCATGGAAGTGTGAACGGATAATCTTGCAAGTGTAGCTCAAAACCAAGAAATAGAAACCAAAGCGGTGCCCACTGAAGCAAATCGTGCAAATGAAAGAAAAAAGTAGAGCAAATGTGGACACGTATTAGTACAGCCATATCAAAAATTATACGAGCAATGAAAAGATAAGAACCTGGAGCTAGATGTCAAATTGGTAAGCTGTGAGTATCGCACGACAACTCCTGCACAAAAAACAAGACAGAAATATATAAAGCAATTTTCTTATCTTGATACCGCACTTGTTGCACCTGCACGTATTTTCGAACTCCCATCCAGAACAGAAGTCCGTCAAATCTTTCTAGAAAATAATGCAGCAACAGAAATGAAAAGTTGTACCTTGTGGATGTATGTGTAAGTGGTGGTCCGCATGACAAGTCTTGCACGATGCATTTTGAAGCCTGAAAAGAAGTGTCTGTAGCACCTTCTGCGTACTTCTCTTGCTGCAACAAATATAAGTTCTAAAAGAGGAAAACACTTTTCGAGAAATCTTGCTGACACACAAACTTGCTACACAATAATGATCCGAGCCGAATGCTGAGTTCCAGTGTGACTCACACATCTCAAGATAATCAAGGCCCACCATGAGATCATTGTCAGCAAGGACATCTCCATGGAAATACAAGCTCGCGGCAGGGAGAAAAACTTGAAGACTTGTAGATAAAAGAAATAGTACTAGGTGGACAAATGCCTTGTCCTAATTACTGATCCACACTTCGTGCTTGTCTTGTACTCTGTCTAGCCCATAATCGAAGATTGTATGCATATTATTCACTTCGGCATATCTTTGTTTAGATTGAAGCATGTGATGTATATGATTTTAGATGTGTTTTTTGCTACTGGAGAGGACTATAACTTTTCACTTTTGCTGGATATGCTACTTACTCTTTACAGTGAATGCTACTAAATCTCATATCCTGCCCCACGGCTTTGTACAAATAAGAGGAAAAAGACAAAAAAACTTAAAATATCACACGCGGAATGCTCCACGGTCTTGTACAGTGAAGAAAGAGGATGTAATGTAAACTGAAATACAAATCTTACATGGGTGCAGTGGAAATTCTTCAAAGCGGAAGTACAGGGGACGGAAAAATATCAAGACCTGGTTAAAAGACAAATTATTATCTATATTTAAATATCTAAAATTATATATCTAAAATTAAATGACTATATTTGAAAAGCGTAATTTAAACATGTCTTAGGGTCATGAAACACATGGACTCCCGAAAGCAAAAGAACCCATAAGTGAAGTCACTGTACCTGGAACTAACCGACTATTAATGTCATTCTTTTTTTACGGATGAAGTCTATATTTGAAGCATTATTTGGAGCTAACCCTTCTTAACAGGAGGATTATCTCATATACAGTCCTAGTCACAATTGTGTTATATCTACATTTTTTGTGAAGAATGATCAACTTTTTGTAAATTTATTTCCTTGGAGTCACTACCTCACCGTATAAGCACATTTTCACAGAGAAAAATAGAAAGACAAAATAACTTTTAATATTTTATAATAAAACTTTTGTCTCACGAATGTTCTTTTTGGTTTTGCTTCCGTTATTGAAACATTGTTACCCGTTGTTCATGAAACATTAGACAAAATTTACACTCTTATAACTTTTGTACCCTAACTCCCTTTTCTATAGTCACATTTGCAAATTTTACTTCATTGAAGTGATTATGTACATATAATCATATTTTACATTTTTTCTCCAATGATGTGATTATAAATTTACAATCACAAAATACAAAGTGCAAATTGCGTGACTATAACGAGGTGTAAAAGAATCTCTGTGGTTGTTATCTCTTCTCTCTCTATAACAAACTTGCCGACCGTGCTTCAACCGCGTTCTGTGATAAAGAACATAAAACAAAACTTATATCTTCTAGATTAACCTTTTAACATAGGAGCTTGTTTTGCGCAACATCTAGAATGAATACTAATATGAGGAAAAAGAAAAATGCACACACGAAAGTGGATCCGGACTCTGACCAGATAGACTTGTAGAATTGTAGAAATTACGGTTTTTGGCTCTAAAAAAAAATCTCAAATCATCGTTCTGATACAAAAATATGATCTATCGAGTTGACATAACCATGCAGGGATGCAGAGATATAAAAAGATAAACGTTGACTATGATAACCATAGAAATTCACATCACCAGACGGTAATATAATGCAAATAATGTAATTCAAGTTCTAGAGCTGGAGCTATAGCTCCACCTCTAAAACTCTGGAGCTCTCACTTGTAGGTAACTTTTATTGACATCTATTCGTATGATATAGATAGATGATTGTTTAGAATGTTTTAATAGTTTTTTGAAACGATTGCAGTTTGCAAATATGTACCACTAGTTTCTTTCTTTTGTTTCGAACCGAGAGATACCCAAAGTTTTACTGAGATAACCGCAAAAGGAAAACAAAAAAGGCCTCCCCAACAAGAAGATCCCTAGGCACAGGTGACAACGCCCCTCGCAGGCAGTGAACACCCACCAACACAATGAACTGACATGACCAACTGCGAGAAAAGTGTGCATACGCTGATGGCTTGAAAACCGGGTTAGTGGGGTCACACACAAGAGTCCCACGAGGCTAAACCTTGAGTTACGAAATTACTGGAAAAAGTTTGGAGTGTTCTCCCCTTTCGAACTTGAGATGACAGATTTCGAACTTGAAATCACGTAGGAATTTGCTTTTCTCTTGGTTCATTTCTAACAAGGTTTTGGAGGTATTATGCAGTTGCAATCTCTTCCACTGCTGGTTACAGTAGCGTTCGAGTCTGTGTCAGATTAAAGTTTTTATATTTTATAGTTTTGAGAGTTGAGCAGTAAACACACAATCGTTATGGACCACGACAAATTTGCAATATAGTACCACTAGTTTCTTAAAATTCTTGGGTATAGGTACACCTTCGTTAAAAGTGTACCTATAAGAACAATAAGCGACATAAATGTCAGACAGGCAGCAATAAAATGAGTGCAGCCTATTCAATTTATTACCTAACCTTTCTGTCACGAAGGGATAACTAATAAATTAATGTTTATAATACATTAAAGTCTATATGGTATTAGTTTCTCGTACTTGTAGCTATTGAAACGAGTGCATGCACATGCGCTTGCCTTTTGGATAATGTCCAGATCTCTTCGCAACTTTCTCTTTTCTTAACCTTTAATAATTTTATATTCGAAATATTGATTTTAGTATAACCTAAAATTTATATATAGTATATAACATATTTTTCGATAACATAAAACAAAAAGGATGATTATTCGTTGGGGAGAGAATATGTATTCATCCCCGTTTTCTCAACTCTGACAGGTCGTGGTCCACTACCTGTCAGAGTTGTGATCCGCACATGCGACGATCATGTAAATATACCTGCATAAGGGCTTGATCTAGTGCTTGCTCCGTCACTACTTCTTTATATATACGACGTGAAACTTAATGCATATATGGTTCGATGGAAGATAACTACAGAAATTTTGTGTTACTTTTGCTTAAGTGCAGAATGATCTTCCAGATGTGTTCGGCTTGTATAGATACAGGTCTATATATATAATATTTTAATAGGGGTTTCAATGTTAGAATCTTTCTGAATGATTTTGGACACGTAAGGAAAAGTTATGACTTCGGCCGATGTTTCTACGGACATTTCTGGAGATGTTCATAAAAAAAAACACCGTGAGCGCTTTCTTATTGAGTATTCAAATGGTTTCGTCCGTTTATTCTGTGAGAAATTTACTCTGTCAGAGTAATGATGTCAGGTGACAGAGATGAAAAATAATCAATAAAAATGAATGTGTTTCTAGTTCAGAAGGGCGATCCAAAATGAATCACGGTTCAGTAGAAAGCTGATCGTGAGAAACTTTCTATTTTTTGTCTTTCACCTGTCTGGGAATATTTCTTCTTAACATTGACACCGCCTAATCTACGCATCTAAAGTTAGAGGTTGTTACCAGGATGTTGTGATTTGTTTGTAACCTAAGATATCAGCGATATTATTTACCAGAGTTGAGATGCGAGCTCAAAATAAAATATGCCTGCTTGATCAACGTCTTGCTGATACAAGAAAAAGGAAAAGCCATGAGGTAGTTACAAAAGTTAGGGAAAATTATTGATGGGAGGTTGGTGAGAGGTTACAAGCTTCATAACGTATTTTAAAATAATAGTTTACGGACATAGTATACAACTAGGAGACTCTAAAATGACTTAGTATACGAGGAGAGAAGCGAAAAGAAACTAAAAGTGTTAACTAAATATAATATTTAAATTTAAATAATTAATATTAAATAATTAATATTACAAACTATAAATAAATATGATTAGCTATGGTACACTTGCTATGATGAAAAACTTGTAAGTAGAGGATGAGAAATGCTCACCTTCGTAATATAAAGCGAATAAAATTATTCATTTTTCTGCATGTTACTTTATGATCCAACCCAAGAAGAAGGATTAGTGCTTAAATTAACGGGTTTTCATATTTCCTCTCTCCCGAAGGTGGAAAAAAGTGAAATATGCACATTTCTCCAAAACAATGCATCGAAGATCGACTTCTGAGAACTTTTCCTCACTTGTTATTATTGAGAAAATATATAAACGTTACACAAAAATCCTATACCAAGTTGATAAGAAAAATTGAAGTATTTAATAAATATTAACTGTTAACCAAAGTTAGAATGCAAGAAGAACCCTAGTTAAACCATAAACTGAGCATGGGCAGACGCGATCCCCAAAGTATATATGTAGACTTGCACACATTTAATAAAATATATAATTTATTATATAACCTTTCTAATGGATAATTTAGGTAATAAATTAAATCCTTGCATATCTTCCTCTTCCATCAAGAGTGTGGGCAAGGAAGTTAGGAATGTGAAATGAAGTTAGACTCTTAGACGGCTAATATCCTACCCCACGGCCTTGTACAAGAAGAAGAAGAAGAAAATGATAGAAATACAAAACTGAAGGAAGCGTAGAAAAATATTTCAGTTCACGTCTTCAAGGAAGTGGGTCAAAATTTTGTGTTTTACTGCAGTGAGAAGTCCGCAGCAGTGCAAGTCAAAGCTCTGTATAAATTTAAATTTCTAAATTTAACTTTCTATATATACATTTCTATATTTAAAAATCTAATTTAAACTACTTTTACGAGAACACAACACGTGACCTCTAGAGAAACAGAGAAACCATAAGCGTAGCTGCAGCAACTGGAATCTATTCAGCTATAACTCAAGACTTATCAACGAATGAAACAGTCTTACAGACAATAATTAAGAGCTAACCCTTCTTAACAGAAGGATTAACTCTTAATTACTCCTCATGTACAGTTCCTGAATGTACATGAGACTCAATATCCTCTCTCATATATATGGATCACCACAGATGGAGGTAGAGGTTCAAGCTATATATATAAGAGAAATGAGAAAATAAACTTTGAATGGAATAGAGGAAAGCGTAGAAAGAAAACTTTTCACAAAACACAAACGAATGTTAGAGTAGTTATTTAGTAGTTGTTTCTGTCAAGCAAGCATATAACTCTCAAATCCAGGCAAATATCCAGCAGTTTAATTCATTATTTAACCTTTCCGGCAAGAAAAGTAAGATAATAAATTAATATATTAATAATTTAAAATGTTCAGACTTGTATCTTTAGCAGCGTGGCAGCAATCTACTTATGCCTTATGGTTTATAATCTTGTATTCTCACGTTTTTAATATAGATTAATAATCAATAATTATTTAAAAATAATTATTTTTATCTACTAGATAAATAATTCTCGTTTCAACACTTATATATTTCATCTATAACAACTAGCGAACAAAAGTTCCCAGAAGTTCGTAGAGCATGCATGGTTGCTTATTCACCTCTTCCATCTGAAGATGGAAGGGGGCTGCAACCTTAATTTATTACCTAAATCTTTCTGACGAGAAAGGTTAGGTAATAAATTAATGTATTTATGAATAGATTAATTCTGTGAAGCACCCTCCCGCACTTGTACCCTTTGAAGTGCAAAGTCCCAGACGTCACTTATGGATTTTCTAACTAGGTTTCTAACGTTCTTGGAACAAGTAACAAGTAACATTTAAATATTATTTTGATCTTTTTTTATTTAATCTAAAATATTTACATAACACTACATCATTTCTGATATCTTAAAGAGAGCAAAAGTACCGAAGTTGAGCATGCTTATTTAGTTAAAATTTGCTCTCTTTGAAATGTAAGTCGAAAAGGTTCTGAAATAACTTGTATCCTTACACTAGGTGTTTATTTCTTCAGAGCCTTCACAAGAGGGTTCTAATAAGCATCCCCAAACCCCCCTAGGCAACTTTTGTTCGGTTTACTTTTTACGGAAAAGATGTAAATGTCATGTAAAAAATCTGAATTAAATTACTCTATGGATCCAACATATATAGTTTTAAATACTAGCCGGACCTGGAGCTGCAAGCACATCCAGACATAACTTATATACCAAATGCAAATTTATGCACTGTCTAAACTATACATGTGAGAAATTATTAACAAAAAACATTAGTTTATTATCTATTCTTTTCAGCACTCTTGGAAAAAGAGGTAGGTAATAAACTGACATCGCTCTGTTTGTGAGTATAATAAACATTCTCGATCGACTTTAGAACTTTTGTTTTTTTATGATATAAAAACAAATATGTGTTAGATGATAATTATATTTTAAACTGATAAAATAATTTATTTTTCTATAATTATTATATATTTGTTAAACTTACATAAATTCTGGATGCACCTTTGAGAATATAAATATAATAATTTATTAAAATAATTTATTATCTAACCTTTCCAGATGAACAAAATAAATAATAAATTTAGCTTGCTGCACTGTTTTATCTTCATATGGGAAGCTGAATAACCAAATAATATACATGCAACCTGGAGTTCTCGTGTGTGTGTTTGAGGGTACATACCCGTCGGGTACTTCTGCCCTGCGGTGGGGTTTTTCCCACCTTTTCGTGCTAGGTATTACTTTCTCTTCTTGAAGCTTGGGCATCGTGAACTCTTTGGTCTTGGGCACCTCTGTACATCTTCGTTTGTTGTCCCGGCAAAAGAGAAAACACTTCCGGGAAGTTATAAAGTTTAGTCGGAAATCGTGCACATATATATACACTGCAAGGTCGATTCTGGAGTCGGCTATTTTCCGATGGAAGTTCGATGCACTTCGGAAATCAAGAATTCTTGTCGGAACATTTTCTCTAACTGCCGGATGTCCCCGAACACTGATGAGTCCGACTCCGATGATCGGAGTCGGAGTAGTAATCAAGGGACGGGTTGATGAAGAGTGGAGGTCGAAAAGTTCAGGATTGAAGTAACGGCGTTAACGTACTCGCCATCAATTGAGTGCCTGGTGCTACCGGTAGTTCTAGCCTGTTTCTAACTTTGGATAAGGGACCTGCGGATCTGTGTATTTCTCCCTTAGTCCTCACGAGGGACGGAGCACGAGACGGCAAGAAGAAAGGAAGGAGAGGGTTGAGGTTTGGGGGTTTGGGGGTTTAGGGTCTATCTCTGGGTTCTGGGAGATCGTCCTCGTCATTTTCGAGTGTAATGCGAACTGTAGCTGGAGGAGGGAACTGCTGCTCTCTACTGTCTACAGTAAACCTGTTCGGATTCCGGAATTTGTCCGTGGGACGGGGCAGGCAGGATGGACTGGCGGCCATCGTATACAACGCTCTTTTGCCAAGGTTAATGATGTCGTTGCACAGGTTCTTTTCTCGAGCATGTACACCTCAAGGTTACTCCCTGGCCGAGGTTTGGACTTTGTGGATTGTGGCTGGGTAACGAATGTGCATCAGCCAATCACTCGTAAGAATTAACAGGTTATGAAGTACGGTCACAACGTCAGCAGCTATGAAGCTCTTTTATGCAGGTGCGGTTCTCTTCTCGATTCTTTTATGTCTTCTATGAACCGTTGAAGAGCCTTTGAGTACTGATTTCCGCTGCTCTGCCTATGGACTTGTATTGTAGAATTGTTTGTTGCGTGGTTGTCGAAAAAACTTAACTGCTTGGGTATGGTATCTTTATCGTTGAGATTGTTTACGTACTTTAGACAGATTTTTGTCCGTACAGCACAGATTTTTGTCCGTAGACTGTATTACTGAGTCGGATGTCTGGCTAGAATGAGTTTTGAATTTAGAGGAAAGTGCTGCGTTGACCCACGGACTACTTTTCAACTGAGTATATCTGCCTTATCACGTTTTAAGAACTCGGTTCTGTACCCTCTAGCCTGCTACAAGTAGACCTTCTACTGCGGACAATACATCCCAATCTACTTATGTACCCCGTTGGCTTTCTGATCAGGCAAAGTCTGTGGGAGCACTATGAGAGCTCGGAGTTGTAGAGTACATACATCGCTGGTCTGCGCGTTGGTTTCAGAAAGAAGTGGAGAGGGATTTTCGTATGCAATGTTGCTTTTAGTATTCTAGCAAGTATCATATGTAAATTACGACACAAGGGTTGAAGGGGATTATGAATCTGACAACAGGAAGCCCCTACGGGGCTGTTCTTCTTCATGGAAACCCACAAGTTCTGGTCACGAAAGTCTCACTTGGTTGTGGAAACATACGTCAGAGCCATGGGAAGGCTGCCATTCGTACGTGGAGAGGAAGTTGCTCAAGGTTTAGGGAGGTGGTAGCTGGTAGTAGAGAATTTCGAAAGTCAGGGCTGGTTTCAGGTAGATGCTTAAAAGAGAGAGGTGTTTCGGGTTGCGGAATTTTGGGTGTTGAGAATATTTCCGGTTTTGCTCCACTACGTCTTCCGGCAGGGAAATGGGCCCGTGGATGTGGAGGTGCTTCGTCCAGAACCGCGATTTCTGCGATGGCGAATAAAGTAAACAACAAGTCAGAGAGTAAGAGCCATGCTCCGCATACTGTAGGCGGACGAAGAGGTGAAATCAAGAGGATAGAACGAAGAAGAATGTTCCAGGTTAGGGTGCAAAAGCAGGGCTCAGGAGTGCAGAGGGGTTTCATGTCTAGAAAGGTAAGAATTGGTCTCACATACAGACTGCTTCACGTTGGAACGCTAGTAGGAGGCAGTGGAGGAGGAGGTTTTGGTGGCGGGAATAATGGTGATGGGTGGGGTGGGTCTGGAGGCGGTGGAAACAGCGATGACGAATGGCAATCTCCTCCTGACGATGAAAGTGGATTCAACTTCTTCACGAGTTTGTATCTTCTTCTCCGAGATAGGTGCAACTCTGGGTTATGTGTGTGGGCGGCATCTGCGTTCCTGGCCGGGTTTTTTGTTACCGCCTTGGATTTAAAGCAGTCTGCACACGCCAGGTCGTTCTCCAAACCTCGGATGCTGGCAGATGGAACCAATGGCGGCACTGGGGGTAACAGCGGCAGCGAGAAAGGAGGTGCTGCCGAGGGAAGTGAGGATGAGCTAAACAATGGGTTGTCAGGAGCCGTGTGGGAGGTGAAAGGTGGCAAATGGAAACGCTTCATCATAGATTTGGAAGAAGACGAGTTTCTGTTTGACAGCGTCAAGCGCAGTGAGGAAGAAGCCCAGGCATACGAGGAAAAGTTTGAGACGCCGGAAGAGAGGAAAAAGCACAACGAAGAGGTAAAGAAGAACAGAAAGTTAAGTTGGCCGTTTCAAGGACGGGGCATCGAGTCAGTCTTAAGAAATGCCGGGGTTCAGTGTAGCGAACTTGTCAAACAAGTATTTTTGCCTGCAGGTTTCCCGGGAAGTGTGACACAGGACTACCTTGAGTTTACTTACTGGCGACTGGCTCAGATCTTTGCCAGCCAAATCAGTGGAGTTCTCACGACACAGGTTCACGCCCTTTTTCTTATTTGAACTGTTTTATCGAACTCTGTTACACGTCCTAGTTCGCAGCATAAGCGCACTGTCATGTTTACTCTAGTGAACGACTTGTTCTTGACTATATCTGCTGTTAGTCAATGGCGTAGAGTTCTGATTCAAATGTGTAGGGCTGTGCTGACTGGGAGCCTGTAGTTTGGGACATGTCTTTTCTTCTTGTGCTCACTGAAGTGCCGGTCTTTTGCTGAACCCTTCATGACGAAGTAGGCACATCATGATGCAGCTGGCCAGTTGTTTGTTTTATTTCCACTGACGTTTCTTTACCCATTTCACCAAACGCTTAACCAAGCTCTCTGGACTAAAACATTGGTTTTCCCAGGCCCTTCTTTATGCTGTAGGTTTGGGGAAGGGAGCTATTCCGACTGCAGCCGCTGTGAATTGGGTGCTGAGGGATGGTATCGGATATCTCAGTAAGATCATGCTATCGAAGTATGGACGCCATTTTGACGTTCACCCCAAGGGGTGGAGGCTGATATCAGACATAATCGAGAATGCGTCATACGGATTGGAGCTGCTTACTCCAGCGGTTCCTCATCTCTTTGTATACTTAGCTGCAGTTGCAGGCGCTGGGCGGTCTGCTGCTGGTTTAATTCAGGTAGGCTCTGTAGTGAAAGCACATAAGAGATCACACGTTGCAAGCATTTTCCTACAGCTGCACGTTAGCTTCCAGGAGTTCTTCAGATACGACTTTTTGGAGGTACAAGCCTTGGGGATGAGCATAACGAGTTGATTTCTCAATCAACAAATCTGCGGATCTGTTGTATATCAAACCCAGAAAGTACGAAGACTGATTTCAGTGGTTGTTTGTGTGTAGGCTGCGACTAAGAGTTGCTTCAATGCCAATTTTGCTGCTCAACGAAACTTCGCAGAGGTACTAAACTACTGTATTAATGCGTCCAGAAGACCGCGAGGAAGTGCGATAACCATAGTTTCCTCCCAATCGTATGATTGCACGACGTATAGCGGCTGATATCCTCTCTCCCTCCAATTTGCAGATCATTGCTAAAGGCGAAGCCCAGGGCATGGCAAGCAAGTCTGTTGGTATTGGTCTAGGAATTTTGATATCAGGCTATGTTGGATCCTCGGGACCATTGCTGGTGGTCACTTTTGGGGCAGTCAGTGCCCTTCATATATTTTTCAATCTGAAATCATACCAGGCTGTTCAGTTACGCACATTGAATCCGTATAGAGCAAGTAAGTTCACTTCAACTTCTCTACGCACATGAGGCGTGTGATCGCTGAAAGCGTAGAGTACTGACTTCACTTCGAGTACTTCCCCAGCACGACGTTATCCTCGTCATTCCTTCTCAAGCTTCTTCCCGCGATGACTCTCGGTATTCGATGGTCTTTGTGAAGATAATGGTTGCATCGTTGAAGTATGAGAGTTCTCTTTCTCAAGCTATCTGCTTGTTCAAGAACCATGAGAACTATGCTAGCAATAAAACTGTTTCTTTGCTTCCTTCCTTCGTCTTGTTGGGCATTCGTTTTACTTCCTAGCCATCAAAGTGGCTCAGTTCTAGTCACTTAGATGTATAAGTCGCGGAATACTCTTCAGGTGCAAAGTCGTCTTCTATCTCCTGAACGGAGTTGAGTTTAAGAATCGCAATGTGGACCAAGTCCCGTACATAGTGTGGCTTACATTTTCCTTCGTTTTGGTCTGACAGGCCTTGTAATTGCTCAATATCTTGAAAGTGGAAACGTTCCAACTATAAGGGATGTCAACGCTGAAGAACCTATCTTCTTTGGATTACCATTCTTCGACTCTAAACCGGAGGAAAACCGGGTAAGTAATCTCTTGCTATTGCATCACTTCGGTGGATAATCTCAAGGGTTAGTGAATCCTTTCCTTCCATCCTTTCCTTCTTTAAGAGTACGCGAAACCGTGGTTGGAACTGAATGCCTACCGATGTATCTTTTCTGTTACTTTGTTGTGGAGGACCTCTTATAGGTATGAACCGAGTAAATAAGTATCTCTACATATCCTTTTTTAATAGCTTTTACCAACGACAGTAAGATTTTGTGAAAGTTCTGTTCTTCAACCGCGCCTTGTCGGTTAAACTTTTGCAGAAACTATTAAGTTCTTTGTCTCCCAGAGCCAAGATGGTTGCCTCTACCATAGAGAAGGATGTTGAACTAGGCGCAAGTCTAAAAGAGGTGGTACATACAAAGGGCGAAGCAGATGCTCTGATGGATCTTTACAGTCAGGACCGATATCTCCTATCCAGGCGGGGAAATCGCGTGATGGTATGGCCTCCAACTTTTAAAGTCGAACGAGTTGTTGTGTTGTTTTAAACTCCGTTTAAGGTTGTTATTAGTGTAAAGCATTCGCATTATTTATCAGTATTCAGTATTCAGGTTGATGTATTTCCGTTTTGATAAGTAAGACCTGGGGAAATGCTATGCATACCACTAGGTGATTTTTTTATACTCCTTGGTTGCAGGTCGTTTTAAAAGACTCTGCGTCACCGCGGGATATGTTAAGGGCTATGGTCCAGTTGATCTATATCTATAACTATGACAAGGATCAAAGCGCTACTTCAAATAGCATCATCAAGGACTGTAGTAGAGATGGAATGCTTCGAGTC
Organism: Asterella californica; assembly: GCA_036924285.1. NCBI lineage: Eukaryota > Viridiplantae > Streptophyta > Marchantiopsida > Marchantiales > Aytoniaceae > Asterella > Asterella californica. The sequence continues at coordinate 46,440,185 of JAYKYS010000001.1, forward strand.
ACCTATAATCTTATGGAGAAGAATTTTGTTAGTATAACAGGAGCGCTTGCAGAGGCCGGTTGGGTTAGTGATGGGCTTGTTGCCAGGCCGGCACAGAACAGGCTTATGGAGGACAGTCCTCAAACGATACCACACTTGGCTGATGTGAAAGCTTGAAATGTGTATCAGTATATTATCTTTTGATCGCACATCGTTTACCGACGTAACTAAAGCGCGAAATGCTTTGTGTCTTTTTTGTTATGCGTAAGGTTCTACACTTCATTCATGACTCTTCAACTCAAATCGCTCAATGTATGCTTCCTTTTCCACTGCACCTTCTCATTTGTTTATTGTTTTACCTCGATATGTACTAACGCCTCAACGCTATAGAATCAATGCGACACTGAAAGAGCTCTTAGTAGAGCAAGGTTGAGGTGCATGAAGTGGAATTTTGACTTACCGGCAGCTCTGCGTTTAATGTAATGACTGCTTTATAAACAGATGTGCACTGCACTTCTCCTTTCTTCCCAGTTGTTAAAACTCACTGTATGATTCGCTCCTGATGGGTTTCCTCTGGGTTCAGTTCTCTGGATCCAGTTTTGGCGGCCTGAAGTGTGGGAAGTATTGTTCTAGGATTGAACACCTATACTCGGACCAACATATATATTGGGCTTCCGGTGCTCTTTTGGACCTCGTTTTCTCTTCTGCAGTAGAATCTGCGTTAGAAACAGCATATGCATAGATATGTCTGTACTGCATAGTGTTCATGTCTTCTACATTAACTTCCATACCGGGGAGTACCATCTCCGTGTATGTGCTCTGTTACTCACATTTCCGTGGGTCCGCCCCTTGGTTACATTCGCGAACTTGACATCACACCAAGCACATTCACACCCCTCTTTGCCACTCACTAAGTACTTTTCTTTCTTTTTCTGGAAATTTGCGTCGTACTACACATTCCAATCGGCACACCTTCCGGTTACAAACAATTGGCCGACTCCATTTGGCAAGTTAGCGAACATATGGCCCCTAATCGTTTCTTACTATGCACTTGGCCGGGCTAATTGCGTGTAAGAGGCATGTAACCTCTATACTAGGGAGTGGTCCTTGAGAATGTCTCCCATTCTCGACGTATGAATATACGTACTTCTCTTTCGCCTGTCTGATCACTCGCAAACTAATTGCTCTTGAACTTATATGAACTAACCAACTCTCGTCTTTCCGTTTGCAGTCCCATTCTTGATCCGCCACGAACGCTCTTCACTTATTTCACTTCGCAGTGCTTTAACTCCAGATTCTCAGTTCTGCGTAAGATCTTTCGTTAGACTCGAACAGCTTGTACTTGTCAGCTACAATTTACTTTAGTACCAAGGGGAGCCATTTCTGGGTATGTGCTCCGCACTACATATTCGCATCGGCACATCCTTCGGTTACAAACAATTGTCTAATTCTATATAGCAAGTCATCGCACGTTTGGCACATGTATGCTCCTTACTATGTCTTTCGCCGGGTTATTTGTGGCATACTCATATGCTAGAGTGTGGTCCTTGATAAAATCTGCCATTCTCGACGTACGAAAATATGTACTTGTCTGGGTTCACTGGGTTGGTATTTGGGAATTAGTGTGCGAGCACGTATAAGATCTCGTACTACATTCACTCAGTACGTTCAGTTCCAGCTCGTGTGGATCCACAACTCACCTACTCTTGATGAGGATCTTCGTATTTTTGTTTTTCTCCTTTCTACGCATTAGAGGATCATTCGAATTGAACAGTTTGCACTCCATCTAGTACTGCTGATCTACATTATTCATCGAGACCATGCTGAGCTGTATTCGAGAAGTGTTCTCCTTGCAGTCCCCAGGTTATAAATCTTTCCACTAAAAGGTTGCAGTCTTTGCGTACATTGACCTATCGTGGGCACCCGTACATATCATATTCATAGTATACGAGTGAGTAAAAAATGCACATATGCTAATATGCTCAAATATATAAATTGAACTCAAAGCTAGAAAGTATTTTGTAATTCGTCTATGCAATATCCGTTTTTCATAAATCAGGGACATTTTATAGTTTTACTCTGAATTCAGTATTCTTGTCATAATAAGTCATTAACATTTTCATGATTTTTTGTTGAATATAATATTAAGTAAACATTAAATTATAAAACTCAACCATAACTCGTTAATCTCACATAAAGAAAGTGGACAGTTTATGTGAATCACTTCGGCCTAACAGTTAAATATAAATATTTATTTTAGTGTTTATTTAAATCAAAATTTTAACTTGATCAGAGACAATAGAGAATTTAGTCTAGTTTTTATAGTTTTTCTTTTCTTTTTTTCCAGCCTGTTGCTTTGGAACTATTCATCACGAGTGTGGTGTCTTGCTCGACACCTCGAGTCGACACTTTGTTCGCTGTCTTCACGAAGAGCGTATAGTTATCAATGATGTCATCAGAGACGTTGTGTTTGTCTTAACACAGGAGAGCGATTACATGACGTGGAAGAGCATTCATACGGAAGAATGACTCTTCATACGGAAGAATTAGTGAGAGCTGATCTGTACATGACGAGAGATGACTAGATCTCAGTGGCAGATGTTGTTGTCACGGATCCGACATGGGACTTAGTGGGGGTACAAGTGATCACCCATCCTCCAGGATGGACTGCAAGCGTGGAAGCAGCAGCGAAGGTGACCAAGTATAAGGGTATGCAGGTGGAACATCACTTCATCTCTTTAGTCTTGAAAATATATGGATCGACAACCTCGGAGTTTGACGTCTTTTATCGAGATTGTGCTAGAGCCTACCATGAGAGGTGCTAAAGGTATCACCTTTTTTTTTTTGCATTACATTTTTTAGACAGCGAGTTTTCATAGCTCTACAGAGGACTTTAGCAAACGCGGTCCACAAGGAAACAATTGCAGTAGGCGATGTTACTTCACGTGCACTTGTTGTATGCAGGAGTTTTGACTTACTGGTGGTGTGTAATATTTTAAGAACGATAGACTACTTTAGAGCTATTGATACTGATGCTTAGCCCCGGTTTTCTTCCTCCGGATACTTGTTTGGCACTTCGGGTCCTTCTTTCCCTTGTTAGGCTTGATGGGATCTTTCCATCAGTTGGCTATTCACTGTGTCGCGTGTTCATCCTGTAGGAGACGTCTTCAATCCCTGTTGGACCTTAAACTCTGTGTGAGAAGGAAGTTTTGGAAAGTTAACCTCCTCCTTCAGTTTGGTTAGATCCTGTTCCTCTGGCTGATCTGCATCTGGCATTTGGCCTATCTTCAGTAGCGGGACACTGACTAACTCTAGAGATGCTTCTCTCCGCTCGGTATTCTCTGCTTCTGTGTCTCCTCTAGACTGGCCCTCGCTATCTCTGAAAAACTCTGCTAGATTCACTTTCACTCCTCTTGGTTTGCTGCTTCTCGAGTTTGGTGAGTGATCCTCTGCTCCTGCGACTTCTCCCTCCGATTTGGAATCCATCTTGAAACGGCAATTTTCTTCGGATCTCACCGCTGTAGTAGCTATGCTTCTCTTTTCGCTGTATCTAGGTACCCACAGTTCTATGCTCTACTAACCAGTGAATGTGCAGATCGGCTCCGGAGGGGAAAAGTGGGTTCAACTCCCACTTTGGTCAATCTTCTATTGTCTAACTACTACACTCGTCAAAAGGTCACTGTCACCACACTGATCTGGTCACTACTCTAGCTAATACACATTTCTCGTGTGAACATCGTCGCTACTGTAACCCCACACTGTCTTGGCCATGGCTGTTTATCCATGGCCAAGTCTAGACTCCATCCTTTGATAGTTCTTCTATACATCCAGCTGATCCGCATCTTGCGGAACTCCTCCTCTACTGACTGATTGTGCACATGGCTCCTTCACACACTGACTATATCTGTAACTATCTTTGATTGATAATTCATTTCGAATTTACTTTTAAAATGGTGAGCAATTTCTTTTATAGAAGAATTTGATGTTACATTAAACACCTTTACATATTTGCCTCTCCAATCTGAAGCCGGTCACTATCCAAGGAAAGCTCCTTTTATCTTCTATGTGGTCCATGTGTTAAAGATTAGATGCATGTCACTCGGTTCAAATATTTGCTTAAAGTACAATTCTCGTAACAAGCCTTTATGATCCACATCAACATTGTGCCCACATTCTCCACCCCAAGTTGTTATTAGATATCAGGTTTGAGAAAATCGTTCAAGCCACAAGTACCTACCAAAGTCTTTCCCCTCGAGTTTACAGTCGCATAGCACACGACAAAAACAGTTTCCTTTAAAAATGCTTTTCATCATAAAATTCTCAGTCAGTACTGAAATCTGAAGAATGGCGACTCAGTTCAAACATGTTAACGACCTTTCCATAGTGTGAATGTTTTCGAATCAATCTGGTTAGCAATGAATGAGATCTATAGAGTTAAAAGTTGGACGGTTTTTTGGAGAGAAGAAGAATATTCCCATAGGCACACAGGGAGAGAAATGGAATATTCCATTTCTTTCTTTCTTTTATACTCTTTACTCTTGAGACTTGCGGTTGAACTTTATGAAGACTCATAGAGACATAAGTTATCATCGTCGGTTGCCATTGAAGCCAAGGAGTTGAAGATGATGGTGTGAGGAGCAAAGGAAGCAGATAGATAGGACAGTTTGTTTGCAAGGACACTTCCGGACGTACGTGGTTCTCAACCTCGGTTTGAACTTTGATTCTTAGCCGGGTCGAAGATGACCATGTCTGAACGTCTTGACAGATAGATCTGCGGAGACCACTACGTAGTCTCGTCTGAGCTTATCAGAGTTCAAAGCTCAGAATTATCCTGACCGGGACCCAGCCTGAAAGGTTGTGGAGTAAGATGGTCCTTCTCCTTCAGTAAGAATCGGAAGGCTGATCACGTCACTTACGGAGTGTTGAAGACTCCCACATGCCTATATTACGGGGTGTCATTTCTTTGCTTTCAGTAAAATTACACTACCAGCGGGTTTTTTTCCTCTTTACAGGTATCACAGAGCTCTCTCACGGACAAGTCCACGTGTAATCCAATGAACGCCGGAAAGGTGATCCGGTTTTCTTAGACTACACTGTATATGGTTTAATTGAAAAACACTAAATTTTACGGTAACAGCCCGCGGTATGCCTTCACGGCAGCTACTATACCTAACCCACATGTTTAAGCCAAGGGTATCTCCCGACGTGGTCCACGGATATCGCACGTGATGAAAAAGACACCCCCTAATATAGTGCATCTCTGTCGCTCAGAAGAGAACAAGCGAAATATGAGGTGGAAAAGAGATAAAGTGGATTGGTTCAATGTAGATTGAGTCAGGTGAATACGTATTAAACTGCAAGCGGTTGAAAAAGAGAATATATCATTTGGTCGAAAAATTTAGAAGAGGACGATGAAGGTAGCCAACGAAAGTAACTTGAGACATAGTTACTCAGGCTTCAACATGGCTAAAAATAATTAAATTGAATATTATATAAGTATATACTTACTATTATCTTTGTTATATTTGGTCGTTGTGAAACACAAAAATTATAAGTTAAGTGTGTGAAATGACTCTCTTCTTATCACAAACGGAGTAGCCATAGACGAATGTAATACTGAATTAATTTATATTTTAAATTTATGATCAAATTTTTCATTAAAATTTAATCATAAATTTAAAAGTGTGCATATACTTCTTCCATCTGGACATGGAGGAGATGGATGTGAATGTGCATCTTTCTTCAGCTTTTGGAAGGAAGTGGAAAAGCAAGAAAATAATGAAAAATATTGGGATTAATATTGGCTATGGTCATTACATGACTAGGTTTTGCAACTGGATCGTACATAGAAAAATCTTTTCAATAAATTTACGTTATTCAGTTATTAATAAATGTATAGGTATTTTATTCTCTTTTGTTAACAGTTAATATTTATCGAAAATTTTATCTTTCACTTTAGTTTTCTTTTAGAAGTTATATACATATAGAAATTCTAGACATGATCCATAAGGCAAGAGCATACTGATATGCCTCCAAAATACAAGTCAAGTATTCTGTTACAAAAAATGTATTAATTTACTATATAAAATGATTCATTACCTAACCTCTTTGGATAAAAATAATAATAAATTGAACATGGAAGAAGCGATTATGCATAGTTCATCCGTTTATGAACATGCAGAACAAACACCAGCTAAACGGTTCCTGACAGAGGAGGAAGAAGAGCAAGCGAAGTTAATAAAAGTATGACTGACACTGATATTTACCAGCAGAACAGCTTGCATATTTTGACATGTCTGTTTCTTGCCTAAAGGAGGAGGCAGAATCTTTCTACATGTTCGAATTCGAACCTGTTCAGGAACAGGTTTGAAAATTGAAAGTAATTTCCCTTGAAAAGAAAATATGCATCCAAATCGACCTTCGCAAGAAGAGAGCAGCAAATAACGAGCCAAATTCAAGTCTCTTATTGGTGATAAATTATTCTGGATGAAAAAATTACTTCCAGATAGAAAGAAATAATAAGCAACAGAATTACGATGAACAAAGCCCTGCATAATTTCAGATGAAAGTTTGTTACAGACAGGAGAAATTAAGATGCAGCGAGATGTGTATGGAAACATTTCAAGGAAGAAAGGCAAGTAATCTGTTCTCATTTCACAGGTCTAGAATGGTTTACAACAGTCAAATCATACTTCAACTTTTTCATTTAAACAATGCATGCTGCTCCAGCCTGGTTTACACTTGGTCGAAGACTACCATAAACATGTAAACAAATTACAACAAGATGTACCGAGACCATCAATAAAACTGTGGTAATGAATATTAACAAAAGATTTCACTGTATTTAATTTTATCAAAATTTTCCATGAAAATATATCTAATCATAAATTATAATATATACATATTTAGCTCTTCAAGTACCTTTTGCATATCTTGAAGAGGTGAATATGCATACAATATGAACTTCCAAAAAACTTTGGCCCGCTTGTTATTATCACAAAAGGCAGAAGTGCTAAGCAGAAATCCTCTACGAAACGGACAGGAAGAATTAGAGTTAATCTTTGAATATTAAACATTAACTGGACTGGGGATGCAAGAATATCCGATATGACCCATAAGGCTAGTGTACACTTCAAAGAAGACAAATGAGACAAGTTGCTGATGAAAATAATATTCAGTAATAGATTAATTTATTAAATTAAACCTTTATATATTTTCCTCCTCCTCCATCAGGAAGTTAGACTTTTAGAATATCTCGAAGAGGTGAATAAATATGCGAGATGCTCCGTGGTGCTCAAGAAATGCTAACTATCTTGAGAGTGCGCCCCTCCAAGAATGGGTTGGGAAAATGCTTACGAGAGTATCCGTCAGAGGACCTCCAAGTGGCTCTGCTGCTACCGCAAGCCAAAGGACGTCAGTCACTTCTTGGGAACTCCACACCTTATGGAGCTTGTTGTTTGGAGGAGACCTGACAGAAAGACAAGTGTAGTTGGAGTGGGAACTGGCAGAAAGGTCGTCATTGTCTATTCTTCGTGTTCTTCCCCCCATTATGTTTGGTTCTGTTACTGCCATAGATTCCTTTTCGTGTACACCGCCCACAAACTTGTAACATCAGCCCACTCTTGACTGATGCGAAGAAATCCCAGTAGAATGTTTCTTGTGTAGGTACTTGGGGATTTTCTCTCACTCACTACTCATGGGGAAGATGAAGAGACTCTCTCTCTACTTGTCCTTTGAAGTACGAGTGTTTTAGTATTCTCTTTCTAGTGTATACGTTTAATGAGCAGCTATAGACTTGATCGGGCCCGCCCTTCGCCATTGTCTTCTCTTGACAGGTTATCATATGTTACACATTGATGTGTAGCAGGTATTGCAGCAATCATGTTTTGTTTTATTAAAAGTGAAGGGGTTTTTTATTATACTTGATAGATGAGTACAAAACCTCACGAGAAGATAAAATGATATACCATAGACATAGTATGAATTAGCATCTCGAGAGTACAAAGACATGGATAAACTTAGAAATCTAACATCTTTTCGTAAGTCAACATGGATTCCACTATCTTGAGACCAAAGAGGCATACATATCTAACGAGAGACAAGCACTACAACAATACCTAAGCATACCCAACCCCAAGCATGGAACCCAAAGGTCAGAAAATTTTCATTTCTACAATGAACGTGGTGTGAGGGATGAAAAGTTACTTGTGGAAAGCAAGTTACGATTCCGGTTATAGAAAGGAAGGGAACCTACGGTTAGGAATTGATCAAGGAAGCAAAATCAGAAAGGGTGTGACTAAGGAAAAATAGTGGCACAGGGTCCGATCAAGTCTATATCTGGTTTCATGAGAAGAGCTCTATCATGACTCGTGGGTGTGCTTAAACCCCCACTGTCCGTATATAAAGTCCGGAAAGAATCATTTTCTCCGACTGACAGAGCGACGGGGCACGTCAGAGAACGAAAGCAGGACCGCGGGCAGGATGGACACGTCCTGCCCGCAGCTCATTGACAGGGCCCGTCGCTTTGCGAACTAGGGCACAAGACTTCACTCTTAGCGGCTGCGGCTCGAACTTGAAAATTTCTCGTGGTTTTTTGACAACATCTTTGATTTGGTCGTGCTCGGGATTGACATTATCTTTTTTTTTGGTCGTGATTTTCGATCGCTCGGGATTGGCAGCGCTTTTGTGGAGGTGCTGGCTTTCGATCGTTCGCTCGGGTGCTGGCTTTCAATTGCTCGAATTTCTTGCTGGCGGCTTCCGGCTTTCGATCGCTCGGGATTGACAATGTCTTTGTTTTGGTATTGGTTTTAGATCGCTCTCCTAGCTCGTTGTGCTTTACTTTACGGATTTCTTGTTGACGGCTTTCGGCTCATCATCGACTGTTTCTCTGAAATTATCAGCAATGTTCAAGTTTTGGTCTTGCATGTGTATTTCGTCGCTCGCCTCGGGACTTCTTGCTTCGCGACTTCCGGCTCACCATCGACTGTTTCTTTGAAGGCATCGGCAGTTTGTTTGTTCTCACCATCGACTGTTTTTTTTATAGCTTTGCGACATCTCGATTTTGGTGTTGCATTCGGTCGTTTGGTTTTCGACCGCTCGCTTGGCTTGGCTCCTTGTGCTTTCCCACGCAGAGTGTTTGCTTGGCGGCTTCCGGTTCACCATCGACTGTCTTTGTTTAGACTTCGTGGCGTCTTGGTTTCAGTGTTATATTCGGTGTTACATTTGGCTTTGGCTGCAGTTGTCACAAACTGATTAATGATATTCTTCATATCTCGGCTGGTTTTGACTGCTTGGTTCATTCTCCACCAAAGACACTTGTCATTGAACTTCTTGCGCACCATGTCACAGTCAAGCAAGGGTCGACATATTGCAAGAGTACATTGGGAAGGAAGAGCGGACGGATACTGGGAGGTCAGTGGAGGAATATTATCTAAGTCTATACATGTGACACCAGAAGAGTTATGGGTCCAATTCCCTCTTTACTCAGAGGCATACGTACAGTTTTGCAAAAGCAAATATGAGTTCCAGACTGCAGAAGATGAACTTCAACTCATAGGTCGAGCAGCTGCCTCATTGACGAAAACCGAATTTTCTCGTAAACATTTTCAGGTTTATAAGACGTTAGCACTATATTTTGGATATCTTGACCGCACCCAGCTTCCTAAACTTCTTGAACATGTTGTGAAAAATTTGTGGTCACAACCTGAGGAAACATTTGTGGGGTTTAGAGCAGTTTGATGTCTATATGTTTGTGTTCTGTATGATATCTTGCATTTTGGGAGCATTTTAGTTTTTACAGGAGCATTGCATCCCAGATAGCGGGTCCATGAGCTGCATATGCAGTTCCTGTGATGCGTTAATCCAAAGGGGGGTCTTGGTGGGTTCAATTCCTACTTATGTTGTATAGTTACTTGTTACATGGATGACACTCTTACCTCAGTTACCGGTTGCCTTCTCTTCTTAGTAACTTTCTGTGCTACCTTCCTCTGACTTGCAGCAGAGGAATCAACTGCTTCTTACTTCTTGTGGCCCATTTCGAGTACAATCAACACGAACAACTCGTGTTCATTATCTCCATCGGCAGCTCAAATTGCTTCTGACCACTGCTACAGGGAGAAAACGCAGAATATCTTGTGAACAGTGCTTGACATGTGAAGCAGTATAGCAGTATTGAACTGTAATGTCCAGAGAATGAAATTTGAACTGTAATAAATGTAGTAAACCAAGATAATGTAAAGGAAAAGAAAACCGAGATAATGTAAGTAAACCGAGATAATGTAAGTGAAAAGCAAAACAGCGAAACTTCTTAGTGAAAAAGCTTCACTTCTAAGTGAAAAGTAAAACAGCGAAACTTCTAAGTGAAAAAGCTAAACTTCTAAGTGAAAAGTAAAATAACAAAAAAGCAAAACTTCTAAGTGAAAAATAAACCAGCGAAAGGAAGTTTCGCTGACGGTGAAAGTGAAAAGTGAACTTAGTTGGTGAAAGTTTAGCGAAAGGAAGAAACAGTAAAACCGGACTTATTCCAAGTCCACAAAGTACATGTATAAAACTACAACATGAAAGATTGAATTTATGTTGAAAATTTACTGATCACTATCTCTACAGTGTCTCTATATTTCTTGCATAAAATTACAAGTGAATGTGAGCTACTGTCTTCTATCAGTGTCCAAAATACGTTTTCTCAACTTATCTTTCCATATTGTTGTACGACGTACAAGAACTTGATTCGTAGCTAGTCGACGATGAACACTGGAGTCATTTTGACGATGTGGATATACTGCTACAACCGCACGTCTGATGTTCTCGTTCCAATCCATCGCTACGCATGCTAGTCGAGCTTCATGCGAACGCTCCCAGTGGATCTTGTTCGTCGTGAACTTGTTGATGATGGAGGTGGAAGATCTCGCTCATGTAGTTATCTCGAGCTTGAGTATAGAAGTGCATCTTGAGAGGGGTGATATGTTTTGCCAAGAAGGCCTGCACGGCTAAATGCGTCGCTCCGTCATATGCATATCGTGCACCCTCTCCAAACATACGAGAAGAACACTGACGATCACCTGGGAGTATGCGACAATCAAAATGATCACCTGTCTAGTGTGAAGCTGCAGTCAATATGTCAAAAATCATCAATCCTGGACCAATATCACCCCTCTAAACACAAAAGGACCATGGAATATTAGAGAATAAATACTTCATATGACATGTATATTCAATGAGTCAATACTTGATGCAACAAAGAAAAATCATCTATCCTTGCAACGTCTCGCACATGTGTAGATCCAAGACTTCAACTTGTAGACAATGTCATGGATAGCAAGTTAAGGATACTTGTATCCTCTTGTGCGCTCAACTTCCTAGTAGTCCTCAGGGGGGAGTGCAAGATGCTCTGCTATCTTGTTTACAAGCGTTGTCTTAGAACCTGATATCAGAAGATTGTTTGTCCGACAAAAGACCTTGAGTTGAGAGACCTAAAATACCGCTAGCTCTCTCCAACTTCTCACACTTTCGATTGAACGATCACTAATTGACACTCGCACATCTTGTAACTCCTCTTTGAACTTGGTCACAATGCCTTTGCATTTGTGCCAAAGATCTTTTTGATTGCATATTCCGTGCTTGCACCACAAGAACGATAATACATAAAAAATCTATATATCTAATCATAAATCAAAATAAAATACAAAAGTCACAATTAGAAATAAAATACAAAGAGATCAATTATTCTACAACCTATCGATAATTGTATCGACGGCATGATTATCATCATGGATGATCTCAGAGATATGTATGTCTTTCTCGATGAGCATCTGAATGTCTCTCTCGACGCTGCAGTCTCTATTCGCCAAGAGCTCCCGACCTCTACTCATGTCATTATCACCATCTCGAGCACACGATTATCAGCAGCATTGATGAATAGAACAGTCCCATGACACCCATTCCCATCTACAGTCAACATATACCACCAATACTTCTGCAAAAATTATAGAACAAAAGAAAATAAGAAATGAAAAATGATATAAAATGCTTAGAATCAAACGAAATATGAAAACACGAATAAAATATAAAAAGATTTACTCGTAGAAGACAACAACTCAGAATGCAATGTCGTCTCTGTTCCTCCCACAATTGCAATGTCGCTTTGCACCACCCAATAGGTCGCTCAATGCTAGCTTGGAAGTCATACCAATGTTTCTCCGTGAGAACATGAAGTCGTATGACCTCGAGCATACTCGCAATAGAAGTATAACCGAGACCTGAACACAATGTTGCATGGTACATATGCCTTATAACATCTGGTGTACCCTTCTCTCTCTCCATCTCTACTGTCACAAATACTGTCGTGTGTCCAACATCGCATCTAACTTCAACTGCCAACACTGCTGAAACTCTGTGATCACGGGAGAGAGACAATAGAACACACAACCGGACCGAGGACATGGAAGACCTCGCAGAACTCAAGAATCTTCCGTCGATCCCAAAGTCCGTACTCTGTTGACATCCGTAAACTCGGCTCATCGTCCGTCTCAAAAAGATGCGTCTCATCCATGGCATCTGGTAATACATCCTGGGTAATCACCACCACTCATACTCGCTGTAGCTGACTCTTGACTATCACTGATAAGTGTCCAACTATCCTCCATGTTGACATCTAGCACATATTGTTCAGCTCTCTCCTCGAGTGAAACTCTTTCGGGCACTGCTACACGAGCTGCACGCGCCCTCTCTAATGTCTTTATACGTCATGCTGCACCATCTAACAACTACCTCAACACCTGAGCATGTGTAGCACCTTCTCCCATGCATGGCGCAAACGGATGTACGTGCCTAAGAAATCCTCAAGAATTCTAACCTACGTCGTGTTTGGACATCTCCTCATATGATAATTGACATGATCGGATGAGAACTGTCTCCAGCGTCGCTCTGCCATGACTCGTTGATACTCACGCTTCAAAACCATGACAAACCCATGACAATAATATGTGTCACCATTCCAGATAATAAGAAATGGAGAATAGACAAACTATAATAATCCAATCAAATACTATGCATCACAAGACTAATCTATCCGAAGAGCATGACCCCAATATTACTAACAAAACATTCAAAGAAAAATCAAAACACCAACACACATAACAATTTTTATTTACTCCTTTAGAAAACTGTTGAAAATGAATATATAAAAATATAAACTAAATATGTCAAGAGATTCGAGAATACCTCTAACCAAAAGTGTAAATTGTTAGAAAGAGTAATTCGCTAGGAGGAGCAGGGACAACAGATGTACATAGTAATACACACTCTGTTATAACCACACTACTCTGTGTTTGCAGAGACCCACAGCACACCTGCTTCTCCTAAGGAACTCTGGACTCCTGGCTGTGATAATGAAACAACCTTGAGTCTTAGTCCCACCTCACTCTCCTTCCGCAAGCAGTAGAAAATTCGGATTGGATCAGATGCAAACATTTTGTAAAGTTGCCCTGTATCTGTGGGCAGCTGTCCAAACAAGAATCTATTTGAATTTTGAATGTTCCTGTATTTAGTCAATCAGTGACAGGCAAAATACATCAGGGAACTATCAAATTTCAGATTCATAATTTATTCTCAATTCTGCATCATTTTTAATTCTTTTTATATAAGAAGGTAGATCTCAAAATGTACTTTCTATTGCTATGCGGCACTCCACTTCTCGAGCCGGTTTGAGAGAGATATGGTAATCAAAACATCGAATCTGGATAACTCAGATCCCGCCGTTTCGAGAATTCGAAAGAGCGGAGTGCAGGGTCTGGGTTACCCAGACCCCAAATATGGTTAGTCGGGGTTTAAGTGACGATTGCAGCCGAGAAGAGGTTACAAACCTGAAAAGTGAAAAACCTTCTGAATTGACTCACGTCTTGAAAGAGATATGCGCGTGTGACGATTATGAATCAATGTTCAAATGTGAGGATGTTATATGGCTGAATAAACTTGCTTACTTACTTGATGGATTTGCATAAATAGTTTAGATATTAAATGAATGTGAGTTAAATTACATTATATTATATAAAATAAAAAGTTTTGTGGTTAGTAATACTTGTAAATCGATGTTTCTAATGTGACTAAGAGCATGGTAGATGATGTCGCTGGTGGTCTTATTTGAATGGAAGTATATAAAATGACTACTAGCATGGTATTGAAGGAAATATACCCATCTAAACTGTTAGGAGAAAATATCGCAAAGAAAATTAATATATATTCAGCCTTAAGATACATTCTAAGCATATGCCTTCATGCAAAGCGCTTCTGCTTATAAATAAGCAGAAGCTTCTGATACATAACGTTAAAGTGATAACTCAAATGTATCCGCGTGAGGCAAAATCTATTTTTTCGTACTCTATTAAACGTATGGTGGTTCATCAAGACCGAGATTTTAGATTGGAACCCTTTTGAGTTTTCCTTGACACTTAGTTTCCATTCATGTAGCTTTTTTATCTAAATTATGCGAAACATGTGATGAATCTTACCTTCAAAATATATGTGTATATATAATACACTCAATCGGAATGATTGATAATCACGTAATGTGATTTTGAATACATAGATACTTCTCGTTGTAATTATTTACTTTTGTATTGACAAGAGATAGTATGATAACAAAACAAAAGGATCAATAACAAAAACAGTTTTGAGTACTCTTGATTTCATGATCTCGTAATCTTGTTCGAGTGTTTATCATTGCTTAGGTGGATAGCTTTACCTTACGTTTGTCATGCCTCATGTGTTTGAGAGAAAACAGTTGAGTGGCGGAATTTATAAGGGATAGTGGAGATGAGGATGATGTTGGGATCCTCGAGCTTTGAAGACTCTACAAGTTCAGATGAATTGAAAGACAACAATATGAAAGAAGATTCGAATTCGACAAGAGTGCAGAAAGGTGAGTGTACTAGTTCTTCTGATGAAGACAATGATATGTTTGATTTTGATTATGAATATGAGTTCATAGAGTTATATCAAGTACTTTGCACTTCAAGATATTTAGAAAGCAGGATCTTTTCACATTCTCAAAGAGTAAGGACTTTTTCAAAATTATTTGAAAATCTCTCTCTCGATTCTTTCCGACAGCTTAGAAGGATGGATAAACACAATTTTGGTAAATTGGTGAGTTCCATTATAAGACATTCCGTTTTTCAAAATCATGCTCATGTGAAACAAGCTCCAGTATCATTGCAACTTGTTGTTGTCCTTGACAGATTTGGACACGACGAGAATGGTGTTGCTCTAGGATGCTCTTTGCTTCTTTGGGGCATTGCTCATAGAACTATGGTTTTGTACATGAAGAGGGTGTGTGTTTTCTGCATTCTTATGCACTCATCTTGTTTTCTTTATATGGAATACTACAGTCTTCCTCTTCTAACATTTTTTCTCTACTAATATAGGTGCAAGGTTATGTTATGTTAAGTTTATACCAGCAGTTAAACTACAAGTATATGTATAAATCTTTGATGTCATGTTTTATTTTCTGTTAAAAGGGTATAAGAAAACAGAGGGTTCATAGCTATGGAAATAACTGTACAAGATAGGCAAAAAAGAGAGACATGAGAACAAGTTTTCTGATCATGTAGACCTCACTTTATGTACATTTCCAACCTCTTTCTAAAATCACAAAACTTATAAACAAGCATTGTAAACTGTAATCTGCACCCAAGCCATTGAACAAGTTTTGAATCTACTGACATCTTGTGCATACGCATTGAACTCATGAATCCTCTCAAAACATCCACCAATAGGTCATATGTATAAGTTGCTCCTGCCACATTTACGTGTGTTATTTGGAATAATAAGCAAGCAAACTCTTGGAGTCCTCAGAAAATTGTGGGAGCACGGTCAACAAACTAAGACCTAGTTTGTATTTTACCTCTTCAAAGTCCATAACATCACGGTTAAGTGTCTAAACAAACCAAATAAATGTCCATGAGAATCTTACAACGAGTTCTATCACTGGTGCAATGAGAATAGAGATTCAAAAATTAAATAAGAAGTCTTTTTTCTGCCTCTTTTTGCCAGATATTCATCTTTGTAGTGCTAGTGCACGACCTTAAAACTTGGATTTCATGTAGAAACTGGTCCACAACACGACATAAGATCATCCAAAGTCTTTGTTTATTGAATTTATAGTCACTAAGTACATGAAAACAACCCAAACGTTAATGTAAAAGTGCTTTTGATAGTAGAGTTCTCATTCAATCATAGAATAACAAGAGGAAATATACAAGTGTAGATTATTCATGAGTTTTTGCTTTGTGATTTATTTCAAAAATTCAAATTAGTCTAGTAATAGTGATTGAGATCTGTACCATTAGAATTTGCATAGTTCTTGAGAGAAAAGGAGCATCTTCCTTGTGATCTCAAATTTAAAGAAAATAAAAGAAGAAATACTCATTTTATCCTTTATACTAATTCTAGCTTGCGGTATAACTATAAACTACATGAAAAATGCTACTTTCAGTCTTCACTTGTAAATCTGGAGTATCGTTAAGAAGAAATTAGATGGGATACAGAATGTCGAACAGATCATATTACTTTAATATCTTCCGCATGATCCTTCTAGATTATCCTCCAAATTTGCAAGTGAAGACTGAAGGTAACATTATTCTTGTTATCTCGAATTATTTTGGAGTTGTAACGAATAGAAATTATTCTGACATTGTAATTATATGAATAGTCCGGATACATCCAGCAATTAGATTGTTAGGCAGTTTTTGATTGTGTTATAATGGTTTGTTAGCGTGTTGCTATGCGAGTAGTATTTAAAGAGCTTTGCCTCTAAGGATCACATCTCGATCAATCAATAAAATGTATAGAGGAAACTATATAAAAAGGATTTGCAAGTTTGGAGAAAACTTGTATATTGAATCTGGATGCTTGGATGTTTGATGGATGAGGCTCACTTAATTGCATACTCCCTTTCAGTAACAATGGACTTTGACGCATTGGAGTTCAACACGAGTAAAAGATAATAATAACACAAATTTGTTTGGATTTCTACTCCAAATGTATCACTTGATAGGGTTTTACATGCTAGAACGGACATAAAGATCACCACTCAAGGATATCATTGTTGTAATGTAGTAGAAAAAGTTAGCATACAAACTTAAAATGTAGAAGCTATGTGTACGTTTCTGAGGTTTAGAGCTTTAACTTTCTAGTTAGATTTTTGTGAAATATGACTAGAGTTTGATCATTCAGATGTAACATTGATCATGTTCATGTGGATCTTTTGGTTAAATATTTGATTCTCAAATTTTCCAGGAGTTTTGATTTTGGAGCTTCAAATTAGATTCAGAGATAATTAGCGTTGTCTTGGAAGATTTAAGAGTAATCAAGTGTTCTGAACAATTGAACAATTGAGTAATCTTAAGTCTCCCAAGAAGTTTATGCAACTATAAACTTAAAATGCAAATTCAAAGACTAGAAATAAATATCTTGGGTAAAAAAAATATCCTCCTAGTGATCGATGACACAAAATGATGATTTTGGTATGGTGATGTTACCAGCCTTATTTGTCTCAAAATACCACTTCAAATGATCTTCAAATGACTTTATTTGTGCTACTTGTCAGTTGAGATCAGAAACAACTTCTGACCGAAATTACTTTTCTATCGGAGCATATCCTGCTCCACAGCCTTGTACAGAAACGAGGAAGAGGACAAGAATGGGAAGGCGCGGACTGGCAAATGGAGTCCAGTATCGGACATTAGGGGTTACGACGGCTGGCAGTACGTAGAAGATCAGAATAGTGAGAATTGTGTCATCGATTCGGGGTGTCTTAAATTTCATTTCAAGTTTTCGGCTGCGTCATAATGTGCCGTGAAGGACGAGGGAGGAGGAAAATGGAAACTGACGGGGGCAGGATGGCCTGAGAAACGCCTGGCAGCTGTCTGCCGTTAGCGACAGCGTGGGAGCCTAGGACGTTCCTAGATGGAGTGTACATAGAGCGAGAGCGAAGACGGAACGGACAACCGACAAGAGGACGGACGGACAAGCGGGGCGGCGTGGAGCACGGCCTGGTTGGGCTAGGGGTTGGGTCAGTATTGAAGCACTTGTTTTCAATTCTACGGGCTCGTTTCCCATGTTCTATCGCTGCGGCCTTCGTCACTATTTGTCATTTCTTGTCCATGTTCGATCGATTCCTTCGGAGCGCCTGCCCACGGTAGTTACCCATTTGTTGTCGATGTTCTTCGGAGCGGCTGCCCACGGTTGGAAATGTTCATTATTGGAACAACAATCATACGGAGCGGAAGGCGAGGCAGGACTTCATCACACATCCATGCTGCCACAGCGAAACTAGCATGGACTGCCTCTGCTAATTGTCATGACACCCTAAACGGAGTTTCTTTTCTCCTGCCCAGCGATGATAAATGTCCTGTGTAGCTAATGTATTGGAAGGGGCCGTGCTGCCGATGCCGAGAATGCATGTACAGCCACAGGAGCTAAGTATTTAAACCCCGTTCCTTCTCGTTTGCTATGTCTGTAATCATGTCGCAGCAGCAAAACCTTGGTGGAGTGCCTCTCGTTGTTCTAGACGCGGAAGCTAGTGATTCATCCGAGGATGATCTTTTAGAATCAATACCTGCCACCCCGGTTGCTTCTTCCATCCCATCTGAGTCAAGTTGTGCTGAGGACATTATTATTCCATCTTCCCCTGCATCTCACAATACCGACGATGCGATTGTACAGAGCTTTGCTTTCCATCATATAGAAGCTCTTTGTTTTCACCAAGAACCTTGCAGAGTTGATCGGTTTCGCAGACCTCAGAGTATACCGCCATACCCACTGTATTCTGCAACCTGCCTGTCTTTTGCAGAGCTGGAACTGTATAAACTTCGTGCATATATCTATTTAGATTTTCACTTTTGTACTGTCCACCTGAGTTTCTTATTCCATCGTTGGACTTTGTTTTGATCTGTATTTCATTCACTACGAAGACTCGTTGTCTTCAGGCTCTTATCGGACCGTATCACTACATTGACTCTGAAGGTAGTTGGCTGCTGCTTCGGGACAGTAAGTCCTGTCTTTTCTCTTATCCGAAATTCCTGCAGTGTGGGCATGATCACCATCTCTTGAAGCCCACTGTCAGCGCTGTCTTTCGTTTAAATTGTGTCCACTGTATATGTCAGGACGTTGACCCTACAATTTTCCACTTTCTCTGTAAACACCAGTCCAACCATGTTACTACGTCGAGCTGCCAGAGCTAGACGTCCTGCTGTCTCCGAAGGTCTTCCGGGCACACGCAGAGTACCATCTCCTAAACTCCTCGAGATGTCTATTACTGTCAACTGTACAGGAGGCGATCTCGATATGAGCAATTGGTTGCCTTTGTGTCGGTTTCTGCATCATGAGTGTACCAGTGGGTTATTATCAGTGGAGAGGGGAGGAACCCTACTCCATCTACACATACAGGGAGTTATCTCACTACAGGCTACTAGCACTGTTCAGGTCAAGCAACGTTTGTTGTCTATCTTGGGATGGAAAGGCACCGAACGACCAGTCGGTGGAGAGATCTGTGTAAAATTGTTAACTAACAGGGGTCTGCACACTTTTGTTGGCATGGTGGGTTATTGCATGAAGGATAAGAGACAGCTACACCATCAATCCTCGATGAAAAACATCACAGATGTCATGCTGCAGGACGGGGAAGAGCTCTTCACGCTCTTTGGTGCTGCTGATATGAAGAACAGGGTGGAGTTGAATCATACGAATATCTTGCAGCGAGCCTTGCAATTCAACAAGTACCGTAGCGCGCATCCGTTAGGTACGACACTTAGAACTTGTTTGAGGTCAATGATACGATCTGGTAAGTATAGCCCCTCTTGCCGATGGCTGATGGCTTGTGGAATACAGAAGGCGCGTTCTGATTCTCTCTGGAAGGCTATAATCCACCCGGAAACTGTAACTACGCGGACATAGACAATGTTTTCTTCGTGCAGTCACGAGCACGTTACTTTAGTGTGGAACAGCCAGATTCTGACATTCTGCAGGAGGAAGAATATATACTTGCAAGTTCTCCTGCTGTTCGCAATACAATAGTACCGAGTTTTCATCAAGTGGACGCACTTCCCGACTACATGCCACTCTGCAGTGCACTGGAAAGGAACCTTGGGTGTACCAGAGCCTTTGAAGGTAACTTCCTTCCCCACATTTTCAGTCTCCTCTTTTGTCTATATGTCTTATCCCTTGTTCTCTTTCTCATTTGGCTCATGTTTTGCTTGCAGGCACCACAACCGATACTACGGCAAATGTCACATAGATCCGTCCTTTCGCTGTACCCTCACTGTAGAAATAGTTTATTGTGGAAGACTCTGCTCTGGTACTCTGGGAGGAAGTTCGCAGCCATTTGTATTTGCTACAGAAGGTGCGCTGCTACTCTGGGAGGAAGTTCGTAGCCGTTTGTTTTTGCTACATAAGGAACGTGTGGACTGTCGCCATACAGCCGTACAGGCATCGATATGTTCTGTTCGGTAACAGGAGTTTGACTCTGCTTACAGAGAGACCGTACAGCCGCACAGACTTTGGTATTAGCTATTGTGTTCATGCTTTGCATTTACATATTTGTGCGTAGAACCGTCGTTTGGAAGCTTGTCATACAAGGATAGCAACCTACAAGCTTTCTGTTGCTTTGTATTGAGAACAATTTAGTACTGAAAAACGAAATAAAGCAGTGGGCTCACCGCATCCTTTTTCCCTTACGGACCGTTGTTTGTTATATGTAATGAACCACAGAACTGGATACTGATGGAACGAGCATTAATGTATCATGACTGTTACATTAACGATTTCCAAGAAGGTTGACGAACAATGCGTGCTGGAAAATCGCTACGGAGAAGAATATCCAGAAAGGACAAGGCCAAGTATTTAACGGAGGATCTCCAAAATATCTTGAGTATAGTATGCTTCTGGACGGAAGAAAACCGTGATGACGCGAAAAATTAAAAGCCGAGAACGTAACTGTACAACAAGTGAATATACAGTCAAACTACTGCAGTGACAAAAGCATAAAGCTTTGCACCACTATGACCATTGGGTTTTGCTCGACTTTAGATTTATGATGATAGCTTCCTTTCGGAGATTAGAGATAAAAATGCATTCGTCAGAATTGGTATAAATTTTATTTTAGAAACTTCAGAGTTTGTGGAGCTTTCGGTCTTAGAAACTTTGTTTTCACATTACTAGAGTCCTTACTAGAGCAGTACAGATGACGGTTGTAGGACTTTAGGATTCAAGTCATCTTAAGATTTTTGATGGTATATTGAAAATGACGGTCCTAGAGAAAATTGAGATGGTATTGATGACGTGTGTACTTAAGAAGTTCCAGAAGACTTATTCTGCGTAGAATAACTTAAGAATTGAGAGAGAGACTGAATTGAAGTAGATTGTAAATCTTGGATATTTCATGGAGTAAAAAAGAGAGTTTGACATCAATACAATGCATAATGTCAAATGGGTTTAAACTGGAGATTTAAACATTCAAACTGTAGGTTAATCGCTTATTAAAACTTATGCTGGTCTCCGTAAACTAGTCTTCCTCAAATTCTCCTGTGCCACGGGTACCAAATTGCATGTTTTGTTTCTTATCTCTAGCCACGCATGTTTTAAATTCTCTGGACTTATTATAAGACTAAAAAAATCTGGTTTTTCTATCTTCACCTTGTGGCTAGTCCTCAAATATTCTATAAGCCTCTTAGTCTCTGATGTCAAACAATCTAATTTATAATAATACAGAATTTAATTGTCATTCTATGTTAGTAGATCTTACGTTCTCAAAACCATACACTTATACAATCCTAGTCCGATTGCTCGGGATGAGCAGGTTATTAATATTAGCTGGAGGTCGACCGGTTGCTCTTTTTAGAAAATGTGCTCTTTGCATATCAACGAAAGTCGAATGCATCACACTCGTCAATCTATTACCGAGACGAGGGATTAACCACGGTCTCTTATTTAGAAAGCGGAGCAAATAAATCCGGATTATGAATACTGAGTGATATTTGTCAATGGTATAACTCCAAGAGAAGACATTACCAAACTTCTTTAAGCAACCCGCTATTGTATTCGTATTGAAGAGATGCAACAACATATTTGAGTCATTATTATGCAATTTCTTAATCAAATGCTTGGTGACTCTCGTTTCATCCACCTACCGCCTTATTGCGCCAGCGGAAGCTATTGCTCAGTAGGTCACAAACCTCATAACGCTAACCTGCAAACCACAATCACATCTTTATCTCGTTTGGTCCGGACCGGAGCCGTACCGTCTCCTTAGCTCTCAAGCTCAACATTCCTTAAGCCTGATCTAGATCCGACTAGGTTGGTCTGTAACACCTAGGGGTTGCATAGTATTAAATAGGTGATAAATTATAACTATATGTGGTGAGTCTCTAAATAAGTTCTAATGCTAGACGAAGCTCTAAGTTAGTGATAGATAACTAAGAGTAGTCACAGTTAGAGTTGGTTGTATTTGTAGACAAAATATTAGAATATTCTAGATATGAGAACTATTATTTTGTTTTCTTGTGCATAAGATGACAAGTAGGTGAATAATACATTTTTGTCTTATGTGTGACTGAATTTTATTGGTTGTAGAAGCTTAAAGTCAAACAATCAAGATAGCACAGGAGTACCAGTAATTGACTACTTTCACTACTCCTTGGGGAACATTTGCATTTCGAGTGATGTCATTCGAACTGTGTAATGCTCCGGCCACGTTTCAAAGGTTCATGAACAAGGTGTTTGAATCATTCATAGAAAAGTTTGTCCGTGATTTTATTGACCATTTTTGCGTGTACGAACGAACTTTGATCATGTGATCAAAGTTTTACAGCGGTTGGAGCAAGCCAACGCTTCTCTAAATCTAGAGAAGTGCATCTTGGGCTGCGAAGAAGGTTTACTGTTGGGACACATCATTTCCAAGAACGGGATTGCGGTAGATCTTGAGAAGGTGAAGAAGATTGTGGATCTTTTATTTCCGATCAACTTGACAAAGTTGAGGCAGTTTCTTGGCATAGTTGGATATTATCGTAGGTTTGTCTTGTCCTTCTCGAACAAAGCAATAGCTTTGACGATGTACATGAAGAAAGGAGTTGATTTTGACTTGATAATGCATGATCAGAAGACAAAGGAAGCATTTGAGGAGTTGAAAAAGACATTGGTGACAGCTCCTATACTTGCTAAACTTGAGTGGAGTAAAGCATTTATTCTGTATACGGATGTCTCCAATGTAGCAATTGGATGTACATTGAGTCAATTAGATGGAGACGGACATGATCATCCTATAGCTTATGCTAGTAGGCAGATGGTTCCAGCGGAGAAGAATTACTCCGTGACTGAGCGAGAAGGATTAGCGATGATTTTTGGATTGAAGAAGTTTCGACACTACTTGCTAGGAGGAAAATTTTTCATAGTCACATATCACAAGGCTTTAAAGTATATCTTTAATAAGCCTAATGCGGAAGGTCGTATTGCTCGTTGGAAGATCCTTCTAACAAAATACGATTACGTGATTGAAGATAGACCATGGAAAAAACATGCAAATGCATATCTCTTGTCGAGGGCTTATGATGATGAGGGAGAAGAACCGTTTGATGATTCATTTTCAGACGAGCAAGTGATGACCACCACAAGCATTGAGGAGGTACCGAACAAGTACAAGGAAATCTAGACTTTCCTTGCAGATGGGTCTTTTCCAGAAGGTATGCATACCCGAGAACATAATGCGTTGATCAAGAGATGCAAGCCTTACACCATGGTGGAAGGAATTTTATTTCATCAAGGAGCATATGGATTACTAAGGAGAGCAGTTGGTCAGAAGGAAGCGTTCAAGCTAATGCACGAGTTTCACGACGGAACTGTTTGCGGAGGTCACTTTGCCGGTAAGATAACAACCTTCAAGATTTTGGATGCGGGTTATCACTAGAGAGAGATTTTCAAAGAGTGTTTAGACTATTGCAAAATTGTGACATATGTCAAGCATTTGCTCTGAAGTCTACTAGAACACCTCCGTTAAGATCAATTCTCGTGTTAAGATCATTTGAGAAGTGAGGTATTGAGTTTGTAGGTCATCTTAATAAGACACCTCGAGACAATAGATACCATTGTAGTCGCTATTGACTATTGTACCAAGTGGGTAGAGGTTAGACTTTTGAGAGAGACTAATGAAATGGAAGTCGGTAGATTCTTATGAGAGAAGATCATCACAAGATTTGGATGTCCGTTACAGTTGGTCTCAGATAGATGAGGAGAGTTTGTAGGGAGCATGACTACTGCTATGCTACAACACTTTTCTATCAAGCCACGAGTAACGATCTCATACAAACCAAATGCTAATGGTCTTGCGAAGAAGACCAATCTTACACTTTGAATGATGCTCGCCAAAGATGCTGGTGTTGAGACTGCGAAAACATACTTGGGATAAGAGACTACATATCATCTTATGGGAGTATCGAACGACAACAAAGACTTCTACTGGGTACTTCTCATTTCGACTGGTTTATGGAATGGAGTACAAGTTGCTGATCCAATTCGAATTGGATACTTTTCAAACTATTCAACGAAAGTTGAAGAGGTCAAGGAGAAAAGACGTGATCAGATCAAGAAGGGAGTAACTCATGGAGTTGGAAGAGACTCGAGCGGTAGCAATGATCCGGATGGAACGAGCTCAGGCGTATCAAAAGAAGAGTTATGACAAACTATTGGACAAGAGGGAGGTAAAATCGGAGATTGGGCAATGTTATATGATGCGATCAGATTTAAGAGGGCTAGGAAGAAGTTTCTTCCGAGATATTTTGGTCCTTTTGTTGTAGATAAGGTGTGCAGCAACTTCACATATGACCTTCAGGATCTGGGAGGAAAGAGATTCAATCGGGTAAATCATGACAAGTTGAAGTTGTTTCATCAACGAAATTTCTTTCTTCACTCCGAGGACGGAGCGAAAATTTAGTCCGAGGATAAAATATAACGACCTATGTTACACATAGGAATTTTCTCTATTAGTAAGGTGTTTAGTTATAGTTAAGTGTGGAGAATGTTTATTTGCTGCCCAAGTACTTTAAGGAGATATCAAGTTAGTCATGACTAGCTAACATAAGTTACGGTTAAACTTAGCTGTACTTTTGGGCAGAAATCAAATATTTGCTAAAGAGTGAGCACTACTATCTTGTCATCTTGTCTAAAAGATAGAAAGGAGGTGGAAAATATCCATTATCTCCTTTTTGACTTGATATTAGTGGTGGGATTAAAGTTGTGGACTTTGTGGGCATTAAAAACAAGAAGAGATTCCACATGTTTTCTTTTTAGTGGATCCTAGTGTAAAGGGGGTGGAAACTCGAGATTCTTTGAGAATATTCTAGAATCCTTCTAGAAGTTGGTGACTTTGAAGAAATAAGCCCATGTGAAAAGGTAAGAAGCCCATGTGATCAATGCTTTTACCTTAAGTAATATCTTAGAAAAACCTGGTAAAAATAGTTACGACTGAGTTACCAGAGGGTACCAAAATAAAAATCTAGAATGTATAAATAGAGGAGTAGAGAAGAGCTCATCATCCTTGTTTTCACATCGTCGTAATGACAACTTGAGTAATATAGAGAGTGTGTGATATTTATGCATATGAGAACTTGAGAGACGTCGTTAGAATGGAAGATTTTAGTTGATGAGTTTATGGAGAATTTTAGTTGATGAGTTTATGGATGTATGAATGAGTGAACTTAGCGTTTTTTCTTTCAAGTTCATGGTGTGCTTCCATCAAAGCCATCAGAGGTGACCGTTGAGTGAGAGACAGGTCTGACATGTTGTAGATTCATCGATGATGATCGTGGAGGTTGAGAGATCGGGGGGTAGTTGATCGATATGACAGCGGAGGGTTTACATGGCAGACTTCTCATAAAATTGATGGTCCTAAATGGTATCTCCAGCACACCTAGTGGCCTAATCGCTCATGATGTCCGTCTGGGTCCAAGCTCCCGAACGGTTGTCTAACCCGCCGTCTCGTTTCTTAGTCTTGCCCCAGCCTTTGGATTGTTCATGGGTCCAGACGTCGAAGTCTGGACCGGAACGCGCATTGGTGTTAGCCCAATCATCACCTCATGCCCTCAGAGTCCAACCACCGAACCTTGACATCGGATGATTAGTCCTAGTCTATCCATGCATCGAGCCCCCTCATATATACTTCTGAGAATCGGCGGCCTTGCCCTCCTCGAGATCTTACATGGAGCTCTGTCCACAACCCAAAACGTCATTGGAGCTCCAACACTTAAGATTTTTCTGGAGAACGGTGGTCCAGTGCTAGACTTGGACTCTGTGGTTCGGACCAGTGTCTGAACTTTCCGTCTGCGCCGGATCCACGTCTCGATCATGTATCTCGGACCCATGTCTCAGACCTATGTTTCGATCATACGTTTTAATCTTTTCCAGACTTGCCCTCTCATGTCAGCTTTCGTCTGGGGTCTTCTTGAGATAGGCCCCCATCTCCTAACCCAATGTTCCAAACTTAGACTCAGAGAACCACTTAGGTTCATCTGTTCTCGCTTCTCGGTCAAGTCATTAAGTCCTACTCGCAGCGTTCAAAACCTAGCGCAAGTCCACTAGGGTTATGTTGTTCGCATCTGCATCAGATCTTGAGACTGAGGGTCACGACACCTCAGAAGCGAAGACTATATTAGGAAAAAGACTTTACAATTTCTGTGTTCTTCGTCTCTTTTCTACTCTTTTTTGTTGTAGAGTTTAATCATCGAGAGTCACGGGTCTACCCTCTTCTTGATTTCAGATTCGGACCAATTATATCTCGTCGATGAAATCGTCCAATAAGAAAACAGACCTGCTGCAATAAAAGATTTTAACAACAACGATGGCACAAAGATGTATAAGATGCTATTTGGAGAGTTTTTGTTTCTACGCCTCTAACTATTCTTGGTAAGTTGTCTTATTTATTCTAATTTTAACTCAAACTCAGTGAGCTCCTCGGCTCCTCGGCTCCTCGGTCCAGTGAGCAGAAGATTTCAAAGATGGTAACTCCAGTAAACCCATAAATCATAGAACAACCAAGCAACAATATTCCAGAGGAGAAAGCATCTAAAATAAAATATTTTAAGCCGGGTTACTGGTTAAAACTGTATTACTAACCACAAAGTATGGCGAAGCCAGTACTCAGTAGGTGGTGTTTATGAACAATTTAAGGATATTCTGAAGTCGTTTTGCATGAGAGCGCTCTGACGAGTTGGTCTCAATTTTTTGATATATGATGGTAATTGCTACCTATTTCATTTTATTGTAGCTGTTCTCGATTCAGAATCCCGGGGATTCCATAGTTTTTATTATATTGAACATTATCAAATGCAATCTATGTTCAATAAAATCTTTGGATATTACATGAAAAAGAAAAAGAAACCTCTCCCTATGGTCTCTCGCCCTTCAGGTGGTTATCAATCCATAAACTTGTGGATCACAAATGGAAATGGTTTATAAATAGATTACGAAAATGATAGTAATTAGTCTCTAGCCATAAGTCTCTAGTTTCTACAAAATATTTTTATCTGACTTTGCTTCAAGATATGCACGCGCTCAAAGTGCCTAATGCTTACGACCGATGAACTCTTGGCCATCCTTATATTTTACAGTTGATGTATGAGGTAATATAAACTCTTAAACACTTTCTATTTCGTGAGAAACATGTGAACCCGTGAGACTAATTGCAGGCACTCTGGTCGTAAAGTTTTTCCATGAGGACTTGTAAATATTATCAATCAAACTTTAGCCTGGTAAACCCAGATAATTATCTCATCGTATATGTAGCTTAACTCTACCGGTTATATACCGGTAAAATGAATATCAATGATCAAAAGCTTGAAATCCCACTGCAAGGTCTCAAGAGAACAACGGCACCATGCTACTAAGGACCTCTCGTCACTGCACCATTTATTTCGTTAAGACAGGTAGATAGTAGGTTCGGTAATAATGCGCTTTTCTCGACTATTTTATTTTAGACGTTTTTGTGCAACCGTCATTTAATCCACTTCCAAGATTTGGGGGCAAGAGTATTCCATTTTCTGTCATTATGGTTTTAAGGAGATCAAATAATAAGATGGTGCCACTTCCAAGATTTCGGGGCAAGAGTATTCCATTTTCTGTCATCACGGTTTTAAGGAGATCAAATAATAAAATGGCGAAACGTGGAACTACAGTATCCAGAAAGAGGAAAAGTACTTGCCACATCACTTTGCATGTAATCGCATGTAAGAGATTAATAGTTGTGGATAAAATTGAATATATACAGTCAATATGCTCATAAATTTTAACTTTAGTAGTAAATTATACGTTTTCGAAGGTTGACCTTTACTGTGGTTGGTAATGAAATAACAAGTACAACGCGGAGAGGCACTAAGTCATTAATCAGACTCAGAGTTAACTCGACTCAGATTAATTGATGTCCTGCGAACCTTCATCGTCTTATGATACGACAAATAACGATAGGGTTACTATTCGATCCACAGCTGGGAAATTAAATGATAACGTGTCGCTCAATTAGTAGTGCCAGTATTCGGTAAGTGGACTGTTCACTGGACTTCATCCGCCAACCAGTTGTTGTGGGGATTCTAGGGAATGCCAATGACAGAACCGGCGTATGCCGTTCCTCCCTTATTGGAGCGAGAGAGAATCTTCAGCTTTGACTGCAGTCAGTCAGTGTCTTATCCAGGAGCAAGCCCGTGGGATGCATCTGAGATTCTGAGTCACACAATCAGTCGACGCCTGAGGAATCCTGCCCTTTGCAAAGGCAATGACAGCAACTTCTTCTCCTTCTGCTTTTGTTTTTCCCTCTTTTTTATATTTTTTATTCATTTTGACAACTCTTCGAGCATGGAATCCAAAACCGGAACTTGTGAACACGGGACGCAATGAACAGCCAACGGATGGAAAGACCATCCCTTCGGGGTGGTTGTTGCTTGGCCCTTCGGTTTCTTCTTTCCTTGTAAGGCTTGATGGGTCTTTCATTCTGGAAGAACGCGACCCAATGGAACTTTTTGTTGGTCATAATAAGCTTCTTCCGGTCTCTCGTAAGGACTGGAGAGTCCGACTGGACACGCCAAGGACTTCCATGACTACCGTAGCAGAGCGAGACTTTGAGGGAGGGAGAGTCTCAGTTTAGTTTTCTATTTAGTTTTCTGTATTTTGGTTTCTTGTTAACTTCTAAGTTAGAAGTAGACGGCAGATGAGTCATAAGATTCCCTTCACCACCAGTGAGATCCGGAAGCGGCCGAACATTTCCGTGATTCAACTGAAATTTCATGTCAGAAAGGTTTCATTACAACGACATGGTCAACAGATGCATACCTTCTCTACATGTGAGATCTTTTTTGAGCTTGCTGCTAAGATATAAATAGGCAAACAGTTGTACCTATTTTAAGCATCTCCAGCGGAATATCCTAAATTATGTTTCATTTGTCTTTTTAGTGAAGCATATTGCTTCGCTCCACTGAATAAATATTTGTTATATAAGAAATTTCGTCATCATAGATGGTTCTCTATAGCGGTAGCAATCCATGTCTAATATTCTCAACGATTCAGTTGAGAATATTAATATATTATTATAATATAATATCCATGACTAGCGTTCATAATCACCGTGAAAATAAATAATAAATATCAGAGATAAAACTCAAAAAGAAAATTTGGTTAGCGAAAGACGCCTTGGAATAGAGGCAGAGTTTAATATCCCTGGAAATACGATACTTCACAAATAATGTAAGAGTATGAGACATGAGTTCTGCTCACAAAAATTCACTTTATCTCACCCTCATACGTTTATCGTACTTTACCTCACTCTCTAAACTTTGCATTATTTTATCACACTTTTGATAGGCTATAGCAAGTTGAGTAGGTGAAAATGTAACTATCATCAGAATGTGAGGAGTGTATGTAAGCAGTCAGCCATGATATCTATACAAAAAGTTTAATTTAAAATATTTTATAATAAATTATCAGTCCATATTATTTTTTATTTATCTTAGTAAAATATTTTTATATAATAATAAACTTATTAAAATTATTATTTTCCATGAAAAGTGTAGTCAAATAACAAAAAATTAAGAGAAGTTTGGAAAACATATTAAAAGTACGATAAAGTAAATCTCTGTTTCCGCTAGAGATACTCGTATACACTCCACAGTCGACGTACCTACGCTCTTGGTTCTCTATTGATTTTGATCTCACACTAAAAACCTAGCGTGCTATATACAGAACCATTTTGGATTAACCTCCAGTTAATGTTTTTCTTAGGATTCTAAATTTATAAGCCTATTTGACCGGAGGGCTTTGATTAATTGAGTTTAATCTTTAAGCTTTGATACATTAATGTGTAAATGAAATAACATAATTTCCTTAACCGGGTTCAGGAGTTATACTTCTAGCAGTGCGAGAGTCAATGTTCCACTTATCGGTTATATCTGGATCTGTCGGAAACTCTGGGGCTGTTTAATATTTAACAATTCTAGAAAATTTTGACTCTTGAGAATAGTATAGTATGATATTTACATAACGTTTATATATATTTCAATAACCAAAAATGCAATTCAATGTACAATCCCGTGAGACTATTTACTCCATCAGAAGATGGTGGAGATGATATGCATGCTTCCTGAATATGCATCCCCCATGGCGTTGTGCAGGCAGAGTTCAATAGCGGACTGTTTTTTATTCAGCGAAGCTGGAAAGAGAAAACATGATAGGGCGCCGTTGATTTAAGGCTATTTGCTAATAACTCCTATTTGAAAGCTTGTAACGTGGGGATAATCAATGATTGTAAACAAGCAATTAAGGCAATTAAGACAATGAATATAGTGCTGTTCGTCAAAATGGAGTTATTTTCAATCGTCCATCTGCGTATGCGGCAGTGACCTTTGGACGGGAGTGCTGGATTCCCGTGGATCGCTCTGTTAATTTTACGTCGTCAAAAGAGACTTATTTGAAATCATCCACCAAAAGCTGCCAAGGAGCCTTCGGCAGGAGTGCCACTTTGGCTTTGGGCTTCTCGTTTTCTCTCACTCGTTCATTTTCCTTTTCGTCTTCTCGTCGTTCATTTCACTTTGACCGCTTCGACGTGTTCAAGGTTTTTTGCTTGCGAGTGAGCTATTCTGCGAGGTCGGCCGTCTTCACCAACGAGCGACTGGCGTTATTTTTGTCGTCTTGAACGTTTCTTGCTTCTTCGCCGTTTGCTTGCAAGCGAGGTTTTCTGCGAGGTTGGCCGTCGTCTTCAATGAGCTCTTCGTCTTGGTTCGATTCTGGGAATGAATTCTGGCTCAATTGCTTAATGAGCGATTGTGGCTCAATTGCTTTTCATGCCGGCATTCCATTTCCGTTGGCTAATCATCTTGTTTGTCTTTCTTTCTGGTCACGTTGTTTCTTACATGCAACTGGTCTTCTACGGACATCTTGTGCTGAAACAGCGGGATGCTGCGAGGGTGCAGTGCTGCTCGTCATCTTTCACATCTTTGCTTTGTAATTCTTTCTTTTAACTACGTGTTTCGTTTCGGTTGTTGTGTTCTCGTCGCGTTCTTTTTTTGCTGTAACTCGACAAAGAAAGAACTCGACGTCGGAGATCCGGTGGTGGGATGCTCATGCTGCAATCCGCTCGAACTAACACGTCTTCAGCTTGATGACATGCATTTCGCCGCTCTGTCCATCACAGAACAGCTCACAGATAAGTATTCCGACTTGGAGTCATTCTCCTACTTTTGTCTCTTCATTTGATGTCGGAGGACGTAGCTCATACTGTTGATGAAGATTCTCTTCTCGATCTTGTTGTCGATGATGATCTTTTGTCCATTCCGTCTACTCTCATAGCGGAAGTGGTTGTCGATGATGAAGTTCTGTGTTCTTTCTACTCCGATGTCTGTAACTCATGTCCGATAATCTCCACAGGAAGTGGTGGACAACAGCTTCCACGCCTTCGAAGCTGTTTGTTGTCACGAAAGTAATGTGTCTGGATCGTGTCATTTTGATCATTTCTGACGTCCTCTTAATTTACCTCCTTACCCTCTTTATTGCGGAATTGTACTATCGTTCTTTGATGTTGATCTATACAGAGATAGGTCGTACATCTATGTATATTTTCATTATAGTCTTGTATCGTCCAAATTTCTACTTCCCGCCTTGGATTATGTCTTTGTTTCTAAATCTTTCTCCATATCGAAGACTTGTCTTCAAGCGGTTGTCTGTTTCATTATGTAGATACAGAAGGTGTTTGGCTTCTGTACTCGTTCTCAAATCTTCTCGTTCGCAAATCTTCTCTTATCTGAAATTCCTTCAGTTACCCAACGATCTTCGTCTTTTGAAACCTACAGTGATTGTTGTATACCGTCTGAACTGTGTCCACTATCTTTGTCAAAACATAGATCATAAATTATTCAGATTCGCTTGCAAGCAGTTTCCTTTTACACATGTTGCTCAGATGAGCAGCCAGAGCACAGCTCCACACATGCTGCTAACGAGCGGAACACATAGACTGTGAATTGCACTGACGGGGATCTTGACATGGACAAGTATTGGTCACTTCTTTGTCGTTTCTTTCAAGATGAGTGCAAGGGCGGTTTGCTGTCTATCGAAAGAGGGGGAAGCCTTCTACACTTGCACGTACATGCCGTTATATGTCTCGAGGCTAGTAGTACTCTGCAGGTCAAACAACGTCTATTGGCTGTTCTTGGTTGGAAGAGACCGAACGGACCTATCAGAGGTGAAGTTTGCGTGAAAGCACTAACCAACAGAGGCCTCCATACCTTCGTGGGTATGGTGGGTTACTGCATGAAGGACAAGGATGAAGTTCATCACAAATCGTCTATGAAGAACATCATTGATAGTATGCTTGAGGACGGGAAGGAACTATTTATTCTTTTTGGTGCTACAGACACAAAGAATCGCGTAGAATTGAACTGCAACAATATTCTACAACGGGCTCTCCAGTTCAACAAATACATGAGCATACATTCATTAAGTATGACTTTGAGAACCTGCCTGAGGTCCATGATCAGATCAGATAAATATACTCCTTCCTGCAGATGGTTAAGGGCGTGTGAAATTCAGAAGGTTAGAAGTGGTTCATTGTGGAAGGCTATTGTTCGTCTTGAAACCATCACAATAGTAGCCATTTTGATAATATTTTTGCGCAAACTCGTGCTCGCTACTTCACTGTGGAACAACCTGACGCTGATCTTGTCAACGAGGAGGAGTACATTCTGACCGTCTCGCCTACTGTCCAAAGAACGAAGACGGTGCTCAATTTCCAAGACGTACAAACTTTATCGGACTACATGGGCATATGTAGCGCATTTGAACGTCATCTGGGAGCCGACAGAGCTTATGAAGATAACGTCGTCTTGTATTATTTCATATCTCGTCAACACTGTGCGTGGACTGCTTCCTGACCGCTTATCATCTTGTAGGAGAAGCACGGATCTCAGAACGTGTTGGAGCGGACCAGGAAGCGGACGAGGACATCTGCAAGTATGCTCCTATCGTACTTGTAGAAATGGAGCAGTTTCTAGTTTTTTTCGTTCCGGTCAGTGGCAACTGCTTATCATTTCCGTCCTCGGGTACATAGCGAACAGTATGAACATCTGTTTACTGTCCAGTTCGTGGCACTATACTGTACATATGAGCTTCCCGTTTGTGGTGAACGCAGTTCTTCTTCTGCTGTGCAGAAAAAAGAAAGAAATACACTTGTTTCAGTCTTCAGTGTGACTTGCAGAAAACGAGTCCACTGTACTGTATGCTTACCTTGTGTAGAGATGAATATAAAAAACGAAAATTATTGTACTATCCACCGAGGTTATTATATTCTTGATCGATTACTCCACGGATTATGCTACGCTTGTGTGCAGCATTTTGAGATGTTTCCTTTGTCTCGTACCAGTAACTATGCATTTTTGCAAGAGCAAGAAAAACATCAAAACGTACGCAAGAAGCGAGGATCACTTCGCAAATGATCGGATCGAGTAACGGCAACAAACCCAGTCCACGCGAAAAAAGAAAACCGGACCGTAAGGAAAAACAGAAGAAAATAAAAATTTTGTGAAATCAGTGTTACAGTAACTAAAACATTAAATATTTGCGGACTACAAGATGGTTGTACATGTATATATACATGGGTTAATATATATCGTGGATAAACCAAGCGGAACTTGTAATATTTGCTTAATATACGTGCTCTTGTGGCCTGGAACTGGAAGCTACATGTACATAGGTGAATATTAATAATATTATCCAACGTGAATAGAATCAGCTAGCTTGTAGTTCTTAATTTAAGTAACCTTATCAATTAGAATAAGGAGAGGATGAAAATCTGTAACTAGCAGGTGCATTAGAATGTTCTCTAAATGTTGTTCCGAGTTTGTTGATTAGCTTGTCGACTTATATTTAACTTATGCCGCTAGAGAAAGCAAAATGAGACATAATATTGTAGACTTTCGTGATAAGCATAAAGTGACTACCATGATCTCTAGCTCTGTATATGATCGAACGCAAGTTACTTCTGAGGATAAAATTAAACATTTAACTTCAGGAGTTAGTGAAGTTTGGATTGCGAAATAGTATATAATTTGAACAATAGGAAAATAGTAATTAATTTGACTCGACCTCCGATATCTTTGATTATCCTAGATTATCTAGGGCTATATTCCTCAAAGTTAGTGAAGGGTCTTGAGAAAGAGCACCTCGTCTCTTCGTTGTTGTGATAGCTCTCGATGTCATCTGTATCACTAAAAGATATCACTCTCGATATCATCTGTATCACTATCTCGATGTCATCTGTATCACTATTGCCGTCGATGAACAACAAACAAGTTTTCCATTTTCACAACAATAAAGAGTAGACTCGTTCCACTAAAGTTTGTAATTTTCTTAGTGTATTGTTGTTGTGTCTCATATAATGTCTTCTATCAATGACCATCAGATTAGGATAAACTAGTTAAGATAAATATGCATGCTTGACTTGCTCAAGCATGCATATTATTATGAGTTGAGAATTCTTCTCTATCTCTTCGTTTTCCTCAAAGTAAACGGACAACAGTTCAATAAATACAAATATTATCAAGAAATGTGATGCATCATTTCGCGTTCGTTCTAATTTTTTTTTGGGTTTATTGCTGCTCAAGTTCTTCTATGTGTTTAGAATGCTAACTTTAATCTTTTTTATTTTGGTAATTCTCTTGAATAAAGTGGTTATTGTTCGTAGGAAACTTAGAAATCTTATCTGTGTTGAATTACTTTGTATTGATTCATCATGATCATCTTTTCAAAATCAAGAACGGCTAGTCAAATTTTTTACATTTTAACTCCTCGTCTCCTTTTGTTGACTTTCCAAAAACTTATGTCCATGCACGTTGATGAAAGCAATTATCACTTGTAAGAATTTCAAATCGGGTGAGGGAATAACATCAATTATCAAGAGATTTTTTATCTGATATCAGTAATTTACTGGATACCTTTTTTAAAACAGAATCTATTTCTATTTTATATTATATATTTAAAGTAATATAACTTTAATTTCTATATTATAACAGAGAAATTGAAAACATTTATAGTAACTGAGGTCAATTATTATAATTTTTATACTAATCAACTTGTGTTACTATAAATATAATAGTAATTGACATCAATTACTATAAGTACATAGTAATCAAAGATAGTAATCGAACTTCAGTTACTATAAGCACAACAATAATCAAAGATAATAATATAACTTCAGTTACTATAAACATAATAGTAATCAAAGTCGATTACTGATAACTGATAGCTACTCGTTCCTTTCTCAAATCAGATATATACACATTACAACAAAATAGGTATAGACGAAAGTTACATGTAATGTGTTTTTAGAAGATCAAATGTAATTTTTTTAGAAAATTTAACTAATTATAATTTAAGTGACTATATTTTTCTTGGATGATTTAAAGAATAGAGAAATATCTTAATATGATCCCTAATATGATTAAATTCACATAATCAATCATCAATGATATACAAATAAATCAGTTATGCTAAATTAAATTATCAGGTAAACCTGTTATATGTGAATATTGCACTGTTCATGATAATTTCAACTTTAATATCATAAACATGTTCTATCTCCTAGTTATATTAAGCACCTTAACAATTAAATTTATCACATGTCACCGTCTGTGAATGTGATTCCCTGCTTGATAATTATAACAAGGTTTTATTGGAATAATTTATTTTTTCTTGACCCTCAAATACCTCAGGTCCTATTCTTCGGACAATGTTTATCACACTGCCATAATACATATTCACTTTTCGTTCAAAGGAATTTACATTGACTCGTCGGTTGTGAATTTTGAAGACACATTCTTCCAGTTTCCAAGAAAGTCAAACTAGATTTGTCAGGATGATGGGTCTATTATAAAACTTTAACTCTAAATTAGGTAATTTCAGCGCACTGCATGAAGGAGATTCCACAGTTCATGTCTCCTCCAGTTTGGTGAGCATGTTTATTCACCTTCTTCCAAGTTCGGAAGAGAAAAATATGTAAAAAATTTTAATTTTAATGACGGTGCTATTCAGTACATTGTATTTTTCATCAAAGTATTTCAGAAGGCTGCTGTCAACCAATTACCGATGATTATTTTGATTATTGATTAAAAATTTATCTTTTTCCTCCTTGCTAGAAGTGAAGTTTGGATGTATATTTAGTCTGATGGTTAATCTGGAAAGCATCTTGGAAATTTACAGTCTTGTTTCTACAACTTACGCTTCATGCATCGTTGATTGTGATTTAAGCATATTGGGATAGACATTGATAACTTGGGAATCGATACCTTTAGCTTCAAACAGAAAATCATTCTTCCCTTGTCCACTATTTTGACCTTGCAGCAAATTCTAACAAAGTCCTTATCAAAACAGGGGTGGGATCTGATAATCTGTGAGTCTGTAACCATGAAAAGTGATAACGTAGACAACATTCCAGTTCCAACTTCCAACTTCCAAGTCGCCGAGTAGGGCCCACGTAAGGGTGACCGCCGCCAAACACCGAGAAGTCGAGTATACCACTTATATATCGTTTCCTGCACGTTTGTAAGCCGAGCTGTGGAGCTGGTCGTCGCGAGGGCGGTCGCAGGACTTGGGGATCCTTTGGTCCATCCTCAGGGTCTCATCCTCTGCGGCGTTCTGCCATACAAAAATCAAACGTCTCATGAATCATGAGAATGCGCTTTGCACGCAGTGCTTGGTGTAAAAAGTTTCAAGAACCGGAAATTATCCGACGGCAACGAACTATAACCGGTTCTTTTCAATCATTTGTTTGTCTTCCCAGTTTTCTTAACGGATAACTTGTAGTTTTGTAAATCTTTTACCTGAAAAAATCCGGCTAGATATCATTTCAACCCGACTTTTCAGAATTCCAGCCGGTTGGGAATAAAAAGAATGCCGGTTACCCCGAGCGCTGAAGTTTGCACTCGTACCGCCTGAATCTTCTGTTACCTCTTCGCCACGTGAGACGCGATGAGTGGAGGTTAATTCGCCGCCGGAATGACGGAAAATGCTTTCCTTTGTTCGATATGCAAGGACATCGGCCGAAGAGCACTGTCAAGCATACAGTCCTACACCGGAAAGCGGTTTGGCGGTGGTTCGACGGTGCGGATATGGAACGAGAAGAGCATGGATGGCCTGGATACTGTGCAGCAAACGTCCTATAGGTCCAGCCTCCAGGCGTGGATAAAATCCAGCCGCCATGAGGGGAAACCAAACTGTTCAAATACCTCATCCGACGGCTCCTAGAGTCCCGACTCCCGACTAAGACATACGGAAGGCGGTGATCCTTAAATAAAAGAAGTCCATGGAGCGTCTCGACTCTCCAGTACTGACGCGGCAGCTTCCCGCAGTTGAAAAGCGAGGTGCGAGGAGAGGGGAGATGGCGATAGAAGAGGAGAGAAGGAAAGGGAGTGGGGAGAGCAAGAGATAAACTGAATGAATGGGTGAACACTGCGAAGGAAGGAAGAGAGGAACGAATGAATGCATGCAGACAAGCGAGCAAGCAAGAGAAGCGAGAGCAGCAGGAGTGTCAGTAGCTGTCCGAGACCAGTTCTGTTGCGGTCCGGCGACGTGCTTTCAATCAGAATTGCGGCCGGATGTGTTTTTGGCCGGGCTGCTGCTGAGTGGGACATATCTTCGTGCAAAGTAGGAAAGAACAGAAGAGAACAAAGAAGGGGAACCTTTGACATAGGCAGGGCAGAGGAGGAAAGCATAGACACGGCACTGTAACACACAGTAAGAGAAAGAGTGTGTTGCAGAAGCCCGAAGATTTGGATTCCAGGGGAGAACTGGTTTTGAGTAAGAGAGAGAAGTAAGTTGGAGAAAAGGAGAGGACCTTTACCAACCGAAGAAACATCTGCTGTAAGCTTCGATTCTGTGCGTCTGGTCTCTTGTCTGATTGCTTCCTGGGATGATTCTGTCGGCTCTTCTGCCCTTCAAAGTATGGGTTTCTGTGTAGCGTGCGAAAGTATCCCCTCGTTCTTCTACTTTGGGGTTTATTGAGGCCATAGCTCCGGTCGCATTTCGGAGGACTTTTTCTTTACTGTTCTAGGTCTGAGTGGTTTATTTCTCACTCTCTTCCTCCTTGCCGTGCAACTTCGTACGTTTCCTTCTCCCCGTAGCGTGAGGGAGTGAACATTTGTGTTGTTTGTTCTGGGGAGTTTTCAGCTTCGGTCGGGAAGATCCTCCGGGTTGAGAACAGGGCCGGCCTTAACCGTAGAGGTCAGCCTACGGTATTGGATGAAGGTCGGGTTTAAGGAGAAAGTGATGTGAATCTTTGTGTCATGAGATGACGGGAGTACGAGATTCTGCCTATTGAGATTCTATGATAATGTCGAGGTTTTGCGGTCGAGCACGTGATTCGGAAAAGCTCTGTATGTCCATTGAAACTAACTGCGATATCATCGAAATCCAGTGCAGGTAAGGATCAGGGAGCCGATAATACCCGTCGTTCAAGTTTTTTTGACATGGCTACCGAGAAGGACGCGAATTCGCAAAACCCTCCGGATCAGCCCAAGCGGGCGGAAATTTACACTTACGAAGCTCCGTGGCTTATCTATGGGATGAATTGGAGTGTACAGAGGGAACACAGGTTCCGACTTGCGATTGGGAGCTTCATTGAGGAGTATTCTAACAAGGTTGAGATTGTTAAACTGGACGATGAGACGGGCAAGTTCAATTCGGATCCAAAGCTCTCCTTTGAGCATCCATACCCAACAACGAAGATCATGTTTATTCCTGACAAGGAGAGCCAAAAGCCTGACCTCATGGCTACCACTGGAGACTATCTGCGAATTTGGCAAATAAATGAAGACAAGGTGGAACTCAAAAGCTTGCTCAACAACAACAAGAATAGCGAGTACTGCTCCCCACTCACATCATTCGACTGGAACGAGACTGAGATGAGGCGTCTGGGTACGTCGAGTATAGACACTACTTGCACTATCTGGGATATAGAAAAGGAGGTCGTTGACACGCAACTCATAGCCCATGATAAAGCTGTTTACGATATAGCTTGGGGAGGTGTAGGAGTGTTCGCGTCAGTGTCAGCTGATGGATCTGTGAGGGTGTTCGATCTCAGAGACAAGGAGCACTCGACAATCATCTACGAAAATCCTCAGCCTGACACTCCTCTCCTTCGACTTGGTTGGAATAAGCAAGACCCACGCTACATGGCGACAATTGTCATGGACTCGGCGAAAGTCATTGTTTTGGACATCCGATTCCCCACTCTGCCAGTGGCAGAGCTACAGCGTCATCAGGTGAGATCAGTGTAACGCATTTGCTGCAGAGCTTCTCATTGTTCATTTGCATCATTCTTGTCACACTAGTTTCAGTATCGATGGCGATGACCTGTTTTCTTGTTGGACGCTTGTTACTACTGTTTCTATCTTGCTATGTATCGCGTCCTTGGAGTTTGGATTATCTTCTTTGTCCACTTCCACGATCCATAAGTGCCCATGTATTGAATCCAGAGCTGACCTGTTTCTTGGTGCAACAGGCCTGTGTGAATGCTGTTGCCTGGGCTCCTCACAGTTCGTGCCACATTTGCACAGCGGGTGATGATTCACAAGCTTTGATATGGGATTTGTCCACTATGAGCACACCTGTGGATGGAGGCCTGGATCCTATTCTTGCTTACACAGCAGGGGCTGAAATCAATCAGCTTCAGTGGTCTTCTACGCAACCGGATTGGGTGGCCATAGCATTTTCCAACAAATTACAGATCTTGAGGGTGTGAGGTTTCTAGTACTTGCCGCCACCTTTTATTAATAGCATGGAGTCAACTAATCAGGTCCTTGATCCCAAGGAAGAAGGGTGATTTGCCTCTCTAAGTGGTGGTCGTGACATTCTCCCATTCATTTTCTCAGGCAGTGCACCCACATAGTGTACCAGATGGTCCACTTTAGCAGTGTCGCAGATTCACGGGGATTTACCTTTCAACGGAAACATTTATGAAAGTAAATTGCAGGGTTCTCTTTTCGGCAGAGAGAATTTTGTAGAACATGGAGTACCTATTTTTCTCCCTCACAGTTACTGTCAAGCCAGCCTTTGGAGGCGTTTCCAAGCTTGGCTACAGGCCACAGTAGTTTCACAAGGTCCGTGGTCTTCATCATACTTTGGCTACCTGATCAGTTTCTCTCTCAATACAGCGAGAGTATTATGTTAGGAAACAAATTCATGTATTCTTCTACTTGATGAGATGGTTTACCGCCGGCTGGATTTGTAAACGAGAGCAAAGTTGCTCCTCTGGTAAAGGCAGTCTCGGATGTGCACGATTTGTGGGTGCAAGCTATCAGAAGCTGAACACTCGACAATTGCGTCAGCAATCAGGGCGGACGTCGTGGACCTCAATGTGAGCGTCTCCAACAGTAATGACTAAGATGGAGAGTCGCTTGGTGAGAGGGTTGTTAGAGTAGAGCATATTCGGGTTAAAGGTTGTGCCTTAGCGGCCACTCATGTATGCTCACAGATCTTCTTGAGAACTACTGAAATACGAGCTCTGGTGGAGTTACAAACCTGTAGGTAGATTCGTCTGCGCGACGCGGTTTCAGTGTGAAGCCCCGACCATAACAAGGGTTGCCTCCATAAAGCGAGTAGAGAGTGCTGAACTTTTGTATTCAGAACCGTAAGGAAATTGTAGGACGTTATTAGCGGGTGCTTGAGCACACTTGAAAAGGGGCTGCCTTAGGCGGTAGAACCTCACCTCAGGAGGTCTGGTTCATGAAGCATTCGCAAGACAGGAGGTGGGGATGCAGAGAACCATCAAAACCACCATTGTCAGGTCATTTTTCAGCTCACACAGCAGCCGTGTCCGAGGAAGTTGAGTTCATCTTAGTGTCTGTGCCTTATAGGTCAATGTCAATGTATGCTCACGGACGAATGTGTCCATCATGCGATTACAGGCTCCCGGTAGTGCTACAACTTGGGTAGGGTCCCTATATTTATCAGTTTGAGCACTACTGGAGGCAAGAGCATTGCGGAAATCATCTATAGCTGAGGTGTTAGATGACGATGGGGATTTCAAGTGAGAGCTCGTTAACCTCGGCTTTACAGTTTCCAGCTGTGCCTTTCCTGCGGGAGCACTGTATGTAATATTAAATCAAATATGGAATAACAATTCAGCATATCAGCTCAACGTGATGTTATGTTTCTTTGATGACTATCTTTGACGTTCTGCTCTCCTACCACTTTTGGCTCTCACAGGTACCACTTTTGGCTCGTAACTGAATCTCGAGATTCGGAACTGTAGTTTTGCCGAGTGGTGAAAGCTCGCTCCCGGTTGAAGATCCGGAAACGGGAGATGACGTCGGGCTAGTGCCGTTGCTTTCTTGCAGACTAAAGTCTAATGAGATGCTGAGAAGCTGTGGAGACTTCACACAGTTGATGGAGACATTTTGCAGGTAAAGTTGGCTCCTAATATGGTATTGTCGTAGAGGACACACAGATTATGTGCGAGACTATTCCTAAATAACAATGGCTAGTCTACATTCGCATCTCTCGAAGTTTCTACTTTGAGCTGACCTGGGCCGTCCGAGGGGAGATTGTCTTGTGCGAAAAGTGTTCTTCGCATAGACTGAGAGTTGGCTACCAGCTCTTGTACGTCACGCCCTGCGGAGATTGTCTGAAAACTTTTGAGAGGTTGTGGAAATGTGCATGCTGGCGCAGCTTCCTTGTTCTGCCCGAGCTTTCTCAAACTTATACCACTGACACACGTGTCCGAGTCACAGTCGAACAGTCGCTTCTTTCTGGCGTAGCTTTGGAGGAGCTATGATCGGATTCATGTCTACGCCAAGGCTGCCGAACACCCCCCATACTTCAATTTGCCTTGTGGATGATGAACTGCACAAAAACCGCTCTTGTGGGAGGATTAAAGTCGCTTGCTGAGGGTGAATGTCTGGAAGACGGCACTCAGCTCGACATCCCACGCGCAATTGAGAACGTCCCCAGCGCGGCAAGCTACGATGGAAACTCCGCAGCATTCTTCGTCGGTACGTGTCGCAAACCCTTTTGAGCTGGTTTTGAGTACGTTTCTGAGTCTCTGTGTGCACGTTCCTCGTGCACACAGAGACTTCCTTCTACTTGATCTCTTAGTTTTGTTTGATCGTTTGTTGAGCGGTGTCCCACAGGTTAACGACCTTGAGTGTGCAGAGGAATCAAATGTGGTCCGCACTGAACCTCGATAATCAGCAGTGAAGGGTAGGCAAATGATAACACCTCCACAGGTCACCCAAGTCAGGACATTTGACGTCAACAGGGTC
The DNA here is from genome assembly GCA_036924285.1 of Asterella californica. Classification (NCBI taxonomy): domain Eukaryota; kingdom Viridiplantae; phylum Streptophyta; class Marchantiopsida; order Marchantiales; family Aytoniaceae; genus Asterella; species Asterella californica. The sequence continues at coordinate 46,482,985 of JAYKYS010000001.1, forward strand.
ACGAGTTGAGCATTTAAGGTAAGCGATTAAGGATACCTGGAATCAACCAAAATTGCTGGCGCTTCATCAGGTGTACAAAGTCGGGGACTCGTTTTTCGGTGTAATTAGGCTGTAACCAGTTGTTGAGTAATCAAGCCCACCTTGGCGTTGTTTGGGCGAGTATCATAGAATCCGAGTTGTTACTGCTCCTCGTGCATGCAGAGTCATAGACCGATTTCAGCATCGTGTATAAGGCATTGCTGGTAACCATTTGTTCGAACAGTTATAGCCACCCTCGTTTAGCTCATTTGTATTCATCGACTCATCAACCAGTTTCTTACTGAAGGTTCAAGCTTGAAGACAAAACACACTTACTGGTAGAACCTTTCAGTAGTTTTCTCCTCCCCCGTGTTCGGATGTCCGTTTCCAGGTACGGTCATCAGAAAATACTTCTGCGTGTTCCCCCTGCCTGAATGCTCGTATGGCATACAAGCGTTCATGGCAGTGGGGAACACGCAGAAGTGTACAGGCTATGGGGCACCTAAACGGGCAGAAAGACAGACGTGAAGTTCGAATCCTTCAGAAAACATGCTACGAAACTAAGGATCGTCCGAGGTTTATTCTGTAAACTCACTATAGGAGCAGTTTAACTACTATTTCAGCAAAATATTGGCCGTTCAGTGTTCTGGGAATGCTAAGCACTAGAAAGGTTGCTCATTAGAGAACCTAAATTCTACTATAACTGCGATAACGGTTGGAGTTATGGTATAGGAAATGTTCATCTTGAATGAATTGACTCTTTTGAGTTCGTTGCAAGAGTGGATTGTCATAAGTCGGTCTTTTTGGTTCAGATTTCCATGAAGATCAAGCAGAATGACTTTTCATACAATTATAAGGTTCTGTTATTGTCTAAGGTATAATTCTTATAGTTCTTTAACATAGCAGGGATCTCAAGTCCACAAAGGTCATTTGGTAGACATCTAGAAGGAATACCATTTGATACTCTATCTGAAGAGTTTTGTTCGGGGCTTGGATTGATGTTTTATAAATTCTCAAAAGTTACTTGTTTCCACTATGTGTCAATTAGGCTCCTTCAGTAACACATGCGGGAAATCTGTAGATTTCTCCATTGTACAGATTATCTTGTTTCTCTTGTTAAATTGTTCTTTCAGAGCACAGAGATGAAAGCATTTTGAATAATGGTTCTCGGAATTATAATTTTACAACTTAGTGTGTCGATCGGTTTGAGAGTTCATCTTTTGATTCTCAACAATCAAATATTGGTTCTGAACGTTGCAGCTGCAGATCGAAACTAAAAATCGAAAAAAAATAATTTTAGTTCTCTCGAAAGTATCGAAATTGAAACGTAGAATCAAATCACGACCAATCTACACCAGCAGGCGTAATTGATAAGACAAAAACATAACAAGCTCGAGACCGTAGTGGAATTCAGAAAAAAATAGTACTTCAGTCTACAAAGAATACTTTCTTAAATAATGCACATAAATGAGTCACAATCAACTTCAGCTTGCCAACCTCTCTATTCTCTACGAGCTTCGTGTCTCTCGACTTGTTATGATTTAATACCCAAGCAGTAGCATGACACTATTCTCTTCAAAGTTGAAAAATCACGAAAATATTATGAAAGATTGATATTTACGTGTGGCACATTGACCACCAGGTGTTGCACCAACACCTGTTCCACACTATGCCTAGGTAGACGGTCGTCATGTTGAGTCCGTGTAAGTGGCATTGCTTCCAACAGATGAAAGCTACATTGTGAAAGCATGCACTCAAAAAAAGTACAAGAAGTGAAAAGACTTTCCATGCACATAAACGACTGTCTTTCTTCTAGCGTTACCTCCTGATCATGTTGTAACACGTACGTTTTGGACAAATAGAGAGAGATGAGAACAACTTGTATTGGAGGACCCTTGGAGAGAGAGGAGCTAAAAATGTGATATCTACGCGGAACTCTTAAAGAAAAAAGAGCTATGAAAGAGTCCTTCTCCGATATTTCTTTATAGAGAGAGAGAGAGCTCTGAAAGAATGGTCTCCATGGGAGATCAGTAGAGAGAGAGAGGTTAGAAGGTAAGTTCATCCATCCATAGCTAAGTGATCTTTTTTAGCTCTTAACTGCAGCACTCAACTAACGTCGAAGAAATTCTTTCTCAGTTATGGTGCCTTGAAAAAAAGCCAAGCAAGCATAATGGATATTAACAGATGGATTTGTATCTCTTAGGAGAAAAATCAAGTGGAGAGACTTGTGATAATTTACAGATAAAATCTGACAAACATCGGTAGGATGTTCCTCAGCTGTTGAGATTAGACAGATCGCAAGGATGGATTCCTTGCCAATCGCAGATTTTACGATGCGTTCATCTCAGCACAACACTACCAGAGTATGAACCTAGGTCACGACATATGAAGCCACGAGATGCTGCAACTATTTCAAAACAAGTTTTCTGTGATACTTGTGAAAAGCTCCTCACGAGACACAGTCTGAAGTATCCCTCCTCTGCCAGAGTGAAGCCCACGCGGATTAAGAGACCGGGGAGTGAGTACATAAAATCAACCACTTCTCGACTGAGTGTAGAAGCTTTCCTCTTACTTTGACAGAACTTGACACTCCAAGTGACAACCTTGTTTGATCATCACAACAGTGAGATCGGCAACTCTAGTACCAAAAACGCACTAGTATATCTTTAATTCCATCGGATCAATGGCTCGAGCTGTTCACACTATCAACTAACTGAGCACTCTATTCAGCGACAGATGAGATGTATCTTACCAAGCCTTCCTTTTAAGGTTTGTGCAGGAGGCTGGAAAATCCGTGGAGCACAAACCAGAAGTGACCAAACGTCATAGTAAGTGCTAGGTAACACGAGGAGGTAGCACATACAAAACAACCACTTGGTGAGATTCTGGATCACGAAGCTCTTGTCAGTCTTGCTGTGCCGTACTACTTTGGTCGATCCAAAATAACAAAAGTATAGAAAAGGAAATTGGCAGACCATAAACAACTGAAGTTCAATGCAACGGTTCTAATCATTCTAGACTGTCTGACTACCTCTGCAGATCGTGCACGAAGAAGTTCCGCGTGTAAGTTAGACTGCAAGGGATTTTAGTTTCATCTGTAACCTTTGGAGCTGAAGGAACTTGTTTACAATCCATCAAACATTACTTTGATGATGAAACATAAGACTTTCGAGGAGCTCCCATTCCAGGAGATCCCAATACCAGAGATCAACATTCAGGAGATTATGATTCTAGAACACCATAAAGCGTTCAAGAACTTTCCTTAGATAGTTAAGTTGTTGTTAAAGATAATGTCTAGTATATTAACCTCAGTCACATCTAGTTCCAGTCACCTCTAATATATTATCCTCAGTCACATCTCTATGACTAATGATTATTTCTATGACTAATGACTGACTAGTGACGGACTCTTGTCCATAGGTTAGAGTATATAACAACCCCCTCTTGGGAAATGATGAGTCAACTGATCTCTTTACTGATATCTCTTCTACAGGAGAGAGTATTCACTTCATTTGGTTCTCTAACATGATATCAGAGCTAAGGTTAGAGCATTAGCAACGAAATTGAGGAACCAGAGAGTGAAAAAGACATAAAGTAAGCATACCACCTTCAACAAAAAAGAGAGAAAGAAGATGAAACAAAACACCTTTGACTGCATTTTTGGAGGGGCAAGAGATCGATAATTCTGAGAGTCCTTTTGGTCTTAAAGATTTCGGAAGGAGCTTTCCAACGGTTCAACTTTCGACCCAAACGGAGCTCGTATAAAGAAGTTACACTTTGGTCAAACTCTTGATCAACGAAACTTTGACTGCATTTTTGAAGACCTTAACGATTGAATTTGACGTTTTTGAGATTTTTGCCGTGATAAATAGGATCATAGAGGATTATTAACGACATTACTTCCACCTCCACATCCACTTCGGGAAGTTCCAGATTTTTTCTCAGCTAGTTTAGCGATGGCTAACGTTAGTGATAACTTGCTTCATGATCATCATAAGTTGGATAGCACAAATCCAATATGGTGTTTCAAGGTTCAGGCCATCTTCCAGAATTACGACTTATGAGACATAGTGCTAGGTGATGAAGAAAGACCTTTTGGATCACCAGCAGCTGTCAAATCTTGGAACAAACAAGATCAACAAGCACTTGCCATCATCAAGATGACCATCAAAGACTCGGAAGTCTTAGATATCTTGGAGGTTAAAACTTCAAAAGAGGCTTGGGATACATTCACCAAAAAGCACGAAGGAGCAGCTCGAGGGAGGAAGAGAATGCTTCGCAGAAAGTTGAATACTTTGTAAATTTCACTCGAAGAGCATTTGAATACAGTTAAAGATCTGGTACAATAACTGAAGAATCTAGGTGGAGCTATAGATGATGATGACTTGGTGCTGATAGTGCTCCAGAGTTTATCAGAATCATACGAGCATTTTGTCAAAGCTGTGGATGTACGTAAGGAGCCTGTCACATTCGAAGAACTGCAGACACTAGCTTTGCAAGAAGCTATGAACATCGAGACTAAGTCCACTCAAGCAACTGCCACTAATGCTGCTTTCTTCTCCAAGAGGAGAGATCAGAAACATGATAGACCTCAAGATTCACAATCTAAACACAAGGAGCATTGGGACAACAAGCGAGGAAGTTCTAAACGAGACTCAGATGGCAAGTTCAACAACTCCAACAAACAAAAATCTGGGAATTGCAACTACTGTAAGAAACGTGATCACTTCATATATGAATGCAGGAAGAAAGCGTTTGATCAACGTTCAAACACCAACAGAGATAACTTCATATAGACATCTGATCATGAAGAGAAGCTACTCTCACTGCCATATATACAGATGTTCATGACCAACAATGGTGGATTGATTCTGGAGCATCGAACCACATCACATCAAAGAAGGAGTGGTTTCAAGATTTCCATCTCTAAATGGACCAGAGATACGTCTCAGTGATGGTAAGAGATATCAAGACAAGGGGGAAGGTAACATCCGTATCAAGCTTCCTTCAGGTCAGATCAGAACCATTGGAGGTGTTTGGTTTGTACCTCGTGTGGTGCACAATCTGTTAAGTGTTAGGAAACTTGCTGCAAATGGATATCAACTCTCATTTGATGCACAAGGATGTTCTATTCTTGACCAAATATATGTGGTAGCCACAAGGCTGAAGATTGATCACTTGTATGAGTTACAAGCCTTACCTTTGGTTGCTCCAGTGTAGTGTAAGTGTCACACAGACACTTACACTATCCGAAAATGCAGAAGTTGTTCATGAGGACTTGGCCCTTGGTGTTTCCAAACTCGTCTCTGTTAACACTCCGTGTGAAGTTTGTCTCAAATCTAAGCAGACTCGAAGGAAGTTCTTCAAATCTACTACAACACGAGCAACAGAAATCCTTCAGCTGTTACATACAGATCTTTGTGGACCTATTGAGACTATTTCGCTTGGAGGTTCTAAGTACTTTATGCTGGTTATTGATGATTTCTCTAGATATATTTGGGTTTTCTTGTTGTTAAGAAAGTCTGAAGCAATCTCATATCTTCAACAGCTTGTTAACATGGTGGAAAGACAAACTGGATAGCTAGTAAAGAATCTGCGAAGTGATAGAGGAGGAGAGTTCACTTCCAAGGCTGCTGACAAATATTTTGCTGAGAAGTGGATATTTCGGCAGTTGACTACGGCATACACGCCTCAGCAAAATGGAGTGGTTGAACGGAAGAACAGAACTGTCGTGAAGATTGCAAGAAGTCTTCTCATTGAGCAAGATCTTCCAAAAGATCTTTGGGCTGAAGCTGTGAATACTGCGGTTTATCGTCTGAACAGAAGTCCAACAAATGCTGTTCACAACAAAACTCCATTCGAAGCTTTCACAGGGAAGAAACTAGATCTTTCTAACCTACGAATTTTTGGATGTAAAGCATATACTAGGACTCCTAAAAAATTGCTACAAAATTGATCTCATATCTGTACATTCATAGGATATCCAGCAAGAGAAAAAGGATATAGACTTTTGAGTGCTGCAAGAAAGATCATTATCAGCCGAGATGTAGTGTTTTTAGAGGTCCTTCCATCTCGAAATTCACAACATCATCTTTCTGAACTGCCACCTCTCTCAGTCCAAACACCTACTTCAGAGAATCATGGAGAAGAACCTCAGCAAGAACCACCACCTACACAAGTTGAAGTTACTGATTCAGGTCCAACTACAGCAGATTCACCTCTGATACATCAGACTACTCTAGATTCGAATTTTGCTGCTCAACCAAGGAGACCCATCAGAATGAAGAAGGTTCCTACAAGACTAGAGGATTGTATTCTCATGGCTGAAGCTCAAGGTGATGGAGAAACTATTTCATTCGAGGAGGCTTTCAGTAAAGATCATTGGAGACGTGCAATAGAGGAAGAATATGATGCATTACTAAAAAATGCAACCTGGAGCCTAGTACCTCTTCCATCAAACAGGAAAGCACTTGGCTGTAAGTGGGTTTATAAGATTAAGAGACATGCGGATGAATCTATTGATAGATACAAGACTCATCTTGTTGCAAAAGGCTACTTGCAAACTATGTTCGCAGTCTGCAAGTAGACAAGAGACTTTCACACCTGTGGTAAAATTCAACTTTATTTGAGTTCTTTCTACCCTTGCAAAACTACATGGTTGGAAATGTCTACAAATGGATGTCAAGAATGCATTTCTTAATGGGATTCTTCAAGAAGATATCTACTTGCAGCAACCACCTGGATTTGTTCGTAGAGGAGGTGAACAATTAGTGTGCAAGCTGCATAAGACATTGTATGACCTCAAACAAGCTCCAAGAGTTTGGTACACAAGAATCGACACCTTCTTGAAGCAGCAAGGCTTCTTTCCTACTAGAGGTGATCCAAGCTCCTATGTTTTGATTACTTCTCAAGGTATTGTGTTATTGTTACTGTACGTGGATGACCTGATAATATCCTGAAGTAATCAGGAAGGAGTACAGAAGATTCAGCAAGCTCTGCAAGAGTTTGATATGAAGGATCTAGGACTTCTCAACTTTTGTCCTGGAGTTCAGTTTTTGGAAGACAATGACATGTTATATCTCACTCAAGCCCTTCTTAAGTTTCTCACCTACTTATCTTTTCTGTTCGTATATGTCCAACTTCAGATACCCAAGCTTTGGATTTAGTAACTCAGAGCAAGATACACAGAAAGTATACTTCAGGATTTTCAGATGGAGAAGTGCAAGCATGCGCCTACTCCTATGGTTATCTTGAAAGAGTGGCTAAGTTCTTCTGTTGATAACGAATGTGCATATGCAACAGAGTTCAAGAAGCTGATCAGGAAGTTAATTTACTTGGCTGTCACTACAAGACCAGATATTTCGTATGCAGTCAGCAAACTCAGTCAGAATATGGAGTCTCTCACAATAATGCATATGAGGGTAGCAAAGAGAGTTTTGCGCTATCTCAGAAAAACTACCAGTTATGGGCTCAGATATAGCTCAGATAAGTCACTTGGACTTGTTGGGTTTACATATGCTAATTGGGCAGGCGATTCTTCAGATCGTAAATTAATGTCCGGATTTGCATTTATGCTTGGAGGAGGTGCCATCACTTGGCAATGTAAAAAGCAGCCAACTATTGCTTTATCCTCTTCTGAAGCAGAATATCGTGGCCTGTGTAATGTAGCACGAGAGATCATTTGGCTAAGATGGATGTTGGAGGATGTAGGTGTGAACCAAGACACTCCAACAGTAATCTAGACTGATAGCATGAGTGCAATAGCATTGACAAAAAATCCAGTGCACCATGCTAGAACAAAGCACATTGAAGTGCAAGTCCACTTGACTAAGATGGATGTTGGATGATGTAGGTGTGAACCAAGACACTCCAACAGTAATCTAGACTGATAGCATGAGTGCAATAGCATTGGCAAAAAATCCAGTGCATCATGCTAGAACAAAGCACATTGAAGTGCAAGTCCACTTCATCAGAGAAAAATAATTTCAGGAGAGGTTGTTACTCAATGGGTAACAACTGATGACCAAACTGCTAATATATTCACCAAGCCTTTGTCTTCAGACAGGTTTCAAAAATTGAGACTTAAACTCGGTGTATCTTCAGTACCACTGACATTAAGAGGGGGTGTTAAAGATAATGTCTAGTATATTAACCTCAGTCATATTCCTATGACTAATGATTATTTCTTTGAGTAATGACTTACTAGTGATTGACCTCTTGTCCATAAGTTAAAGTATATAACAACCCCCTCTTGGGAGATGATGAGTCGACTGATCTCTTTACTGATATCTCTTCTACATGAGAGAGTATTCACTTCATTTGATTCTCTAATAGTTATCGCACGAGGAGCATTACGCAGTGAGTAGTCAAGCTTTGTATGATCACTAGCCTCCAAGTCTTCAGATGGTAACCTAAATTACTACGGGTCGTGAAAATTGTGGGGTGAAACTTGTGCTTCATGCTTTATGGAAGTAACGTTAGAGATGAACTTTACAAGATTGGACTTTACATGGATTAACAAACTAATGCGTCCTCATGTCTGATTAATTAACATCTAAAACGTGTGACAGAGATAGATTAACAAACTAATGCATCTTCGTCTCTGATTAATTAGCTTTCAAGCGTATGACGAGGAGCTGTCAGCGTGCGAAGGGAAGCTATCCGTTATTTCCTAAACATAGAGGGAGGATTTTTTTCTAAAGGCATTGGACTCACCTTCGGATAATTCATCTAATGCCTCCTCGTGTCTGATTAATCAACATTCAAGCGTGGAGCTGCCATCATGCGAAGGGAAGTTGCCCATTATTTCCTAAACATAGGGAGAGTTTTTTTTCTAAGAGAAACTGCCCGTTATTTCCTAAACATAGAGGGAGGGTTTTTTTTTCTAAGACATTGGACTCACCTAAGTCCTAGAGAGAGTTGTTTTTTTTCTGAGAGAAGATGCCCGTTATTTCCTAAACATAGAACGAGAGTTTTTTTGTAAGGCACTGGACTCATCAAATATCCTAGAGGGACGGGTATTTTACGAAGACATTGAACTCATCAAAGACCCTCAGCTTGTTGGCGAAGGTCTCACAGTAGGACCTAGGCCCGCTATATCCTAAACATTTTTCCCTAAACATTTTTCCCAAGATGTTGTACTCACCAAAGACCCTAAGTCTGCTATGGCCTGGGCCCCTATTTCTGAAACATAGAAAGAGGAGTTTTTTTGAAGGTATTGGACTCACCAAAGTCCCTAAGCCTGCTGCCGGGCTCGCACAATAAGGCATCCAAATCGTAGCATCAAAATAATGATCAAGATTTGAACTAGAGACCTTCCACTCTTAATCTCAAATTCTCATCTCTATGCTAAATATCCTCTAACGAAGCAAAAAGAATAAACATCCCCAACGATTTCACGCAGCAAACGGCACGAGCGGGAAAATTGAATCAACATTTTTCTGTGTTGTCATTTAGCAGAACCTTCAAGCAGAACTAAACTGTTATGAAATTCTTAATTTTTTTTGTTAAGGGTTAAATGAAAGTTAGATTTGTAGTTACCAGCAGAGCAAGACATAACCCATAAAGCGAGAAAAGACTGATGCAATACCAAAACTACAAGTGCGGAAAGTTGCAAACAAAAATACATTCATTTTATCTGAACATTAATTTATTATTTAATCTTTGACGGAAGAGTTAGATGATAAATTAAGCTTGTTACACTTTCCGATGTTCAGATGGAAGAGGTGAATAAGCAACCTACTAATATTAACATCAGAATAAACACTAATCCTTTCTGAGTTGTAAATCGTAAAAGATTTTCATGATTCTATAGCTGGTATATAAGTTCTGTTGGAAATGTGTGTTATGGCTGTAAGTTACGTCCATGAGATATGTAAATCTAATAACGGGAGTATCATTGGTGAAAAACATTCCTTCTCAAAGTTTCCGTAAATTCTTTACAAGATTCTATCTACTTAAAACGGTAAGCAAAACATTCTGTTGCACTTAACATTTGGTATACATTAATGAACCAAACATAAAACAGTGAGTGGAATATAATGCTTCAGTTCTACTAAACAGATGTATATCATAAGATGTGAAAATTCAGATTTCTACTCAATTCTACCTCATGGGAGTACCACGGGAATAGGTGAGAATATTCTCATCAAATACCTCATGGGGAAGCTCGAGAGGTACTCGTCAAATACCGTTTCATATTTCAGAAGATAGCTAGACAAGTATTCTGTGGTTTACCATGTACTGATACTTAATATGAGTCGATAATATCATAATATGATACTTAATACTTACCAATATTCAGTCGATGGTTGTGTTAACGTTCGCAGAAATGATAAACACAATAACAAGAAAATTATAAACAAAATTATAAGCAACATAAGTTTAATAATATAGATTATAACATGTAATTACATTTGAAAATCGTCCTCCTCTTGAGAAACATGAATTCAATTATTTCAGAAAGTAATTTCTAAAAGTAATTTTTAGTTATTGTAGATATAACTCAAAGAATGGGGTCCTCCAAATATTGAGAAGCTCTCTAGGAAAGCCCATGTAAACTTACCCTTAGTGGAAAGGGGCCCCTATACCGTTACTGGTTTTGGCCACCGGAAGTTCCCTTACACCTGGAAAGTCGGCCGTCGGAAAACTCATGAACGTGCCATGATACGTCTTTGGGGAGAACTCTGAGGACGATTCATCAAAGCTCTGGCACGTTTCTCGTCCTTCTGATCGACTGCGGAGAGTCCTTGTCGATCCTCATCATGAAGTACGTAACGTAGTATCGGAGAACCACGTCAGCCTGATGACCCGCTGATGTGAGGATTTCATTTCCTTTTCGGGTTGTGTCTTCGCGAGAAGATTTGCGGATATCTTTCGTATAACCGTCCGTTGGGCAGACATACGGTATACTGTAGTTACTCCACTCTACGGATGATAACTACGACGACAAATGTGACGGCAGATGCCACGAAATTCCTTCGTAGAAGTTAGAACTGTGAGATAATTATTGCATTCAGTCAGCATAATTTGCTATTCTCTTTTCCAGTCATGCTTACGAACCCTACAGTGATACAACAGATTAGCAGACTAATACTCAGTAGCTGGTGCTACTTAATTACCTAAGTGTGTGAATGAGCTATTTGTCCTAAGAAGTTAGAACTGTGAGATAATTATTGCATTCAGTCAGCATAATTTGCTATTCTCTTTTCCAGTCATGCTTACGAACCCTACAGTGATACAACAGATTAGCAGACTAATACTCAGTAGCTGGTGCTACTTAATTTACCTAAGTGTGTAACGTTCAACCGCAGATCTCGGAACAGATTCTTTAATCTCTAACCAATGAACTGCCGAACGTGAACCTCCCTAGAGACCTGTATACTATATTTATGTCTCCAGATCCAGTTCGTTAAACTTCCCGCTAATAAACACCAAGGATTGGATAACCGTCGGACGGGTTTAGGATAACCAACTAGTCTTTTGCAGGTCTCTGGTCAATCTTAGGTTACTAAATACAGGTGGAACTATTCTAGACCTGGGTTGCATAAAATTTGGGCAGCGCTTCCGCTACTGATGATCAAGTCGGAACGCCAGGACCCACAAGGAGCAACCGCCAAGACTAGGAGACCTAGTAGATGCTAGGAAGTAGGAAGGCACACCGAAATAGAGTCAACTCCACACCAGACTCTTCAATCCAACTCTGGCACTCAATCCAAGCTTGCTTATCATATAACAAAGCAAATCACGGGCTCATATACATTACACGGTGTTTTCTTGCTGACAAGGTCTCGGAGAAACGCTCAGACCGGCAATCCTTCCTACTACTGGAATTCTCTGATGAGAATTTAACTTCGGAACTCCAATCTCTCCTGAAAACTTATCTTCACCCTAAATGTGCTGATCTCTCACTCAATAACCCACTCATCAAAGTAATTGACTGGTAAACTCCTTATCACTAAGGTATCTGAGAGTTTAATAATGTTCTATCCCTTGTGTAACCTAGTCTCTGCACTCAAGCTCTCTGTACACAGCAGAAATGAAGAACTGAGGAGTCTCCGTCTCTCTGGTCCTGCTCTCTGGTGTGCATACAGTGAAGAATGATAAAAGCTGGTTTTTTAGGGTTCGCGATCCCGTTAAGTACTTGGAACTCCACTTCAGTCTTTGCTCCCGAGACCCAGCCAGCGCCGCGTGTTGGTATCTAATCACTGCCCATGTTTGGAAAAAGGCGTTACAATCGCCCCAACCAAGAAAAAGCCGTTCTTCCACTGAACTGCGGTATCTGCAATACCACGTTAGGAACAACACTTTCTCAAATCCAGAGAAATACTACCCCATCCAGGGTAAGCTCTTTCTCAGAACTATGCTCTTTTACCGAGCATTCATTGAAGCTTTCGGGTGAGACAGAACCTTAGCTTCCAGGTGGTGAACTCGTCAGTCTCCTTTTATCCACCTCCTTACTATGATATACACATAGTAGCGTCAGCCTAAACCTGATTGACATCCGACAGTCATAAGAAGTCAGCAGACCACAACTCCACCTTTAGACGAGCAGATTGGCCAGATCTACTCGGTTCCAGTGTCCTTGAAGGGCCCTTTGCATGACTCTCCTGACTCGATTCAATCCACCGCTTAGCTGGAAGAGACCACTGCAGATTGTCGTCTCACAAAATATCTACGCAGTGGTTCCTGAAACTTGTACAATGCTAGATCATCTAGGTACTCCCAAGCTTCACTTACCAATCCCGGAACTCTACCTGTCCAACGACATAGGTATTGAGTAACGGGTTCTCCAGCTCCATCTGGATTCGGTGATGCTCGATGATCTACTATCTCAATCAACTCAAGATCATCAGCTCTTGGTAATGCTTCTAACACTGGATGCCATTTCTGATATCTTCCTGGCAACGACTCTAGTTCCTCACGAAACATCTTTAAGTTAGAAACATGAATAATAGGGTGATAATGCTTCATACTAGCTGGAAAACGTAACTTATAGGTCACAGGACCTAACTTTTTCTCGATCAGGAACGGTCCTGCCCACTTTGGAAGAAGCTTCTTGGCTAAATCCACCCCTGCTGGGATTCTGAAGTTCTTGGTTCTCAACCAGACTCTCTGTCCTTCTTCGAATTGTAAATCTTGTCTACCACGGTTTGCATACTTAGCATACCGTTGTTGTGCCTTCTCCATGTGTTTCTTGGCTTCTTGAAACACAGTACCCTGAACACGTATGAAAGTCTCTAGATCTGGAGGATCCTGATTCGACCTTCCTGTATTTTCATGCCCCTTGGTAGCCAGAGCTATAGGAGTCCAAGGTGCATGAGAGCCTCGATAAACCACTTCAAATGGTTTAAATCCTGTACTCGAGTGCTTGGTGTTGTTATATGTAAACTCCACCAAGTCCAAGTGCTCGCTCCAATCACTCTGATCTCGCATGATATAGTTTCTCAACCCTTGTTCTACTATCTGGATTGTCCTTTCCGTCTGACCATCAGTTTCAGGATGATAAGAGGAACTGAACTTGAGGGTAGTTCCGAGCCTTCGAAACAAACCCTTCCAAAAATCAGCTACAAACCTCCTATCCAGATCTGAAACAATGTCTTTAGGCATCCCATGATACTTAAAAACATATCGTATAAACAGTTCAGCGGCACCTCTTGACGTCATTGCTTCCCTACAAGGGATGAGGTGAGCTTGCTTACTGAAACGATCTATAACAACTAACAGAGCATCAAAACCTCCTGATTCGGGTAAACCTGTGCATAAGTCCATACTTATGCTCTCCCAAGGCCCATCAGGTATTGTCAATGGTCTCAGCAACCCTGCAGGTCTCCTCCGCTCAGTTCGTTGTTGCTGACATGTCAAGCAAGTCTGCACGTACTTGATTACATCCTCCAACATGGACGGCCAATAGAACTGCTCTTTAACTCGTTGCAATGTTCTATTTTGTCCTCCATGTCCAGCCAGTTCACAATCATGACATTCTTGCATGACGAGTGTCCTTAGAGATCCAGCTGGAACATAGACCTTGGTTTGCTTGTAAAACCAAAGGCCATTGCGAAATGAGAGATGACGTACCAATGGATCTCTCCCTTATTGGCTGGTCCAACGTTGAGCCTGAGGATCATCTGGCAATGCTTGTCTGATTCGATCCAAAAGCTCTTCACTTGTGTCTTGGGTTGTTAACGCCTGGACACGTCTGCTTAACACATCCGCTGGAATATTTTCCTTCCCCTTTTGATACCGCCATTCGATATCAAAACGTGCAAGCTCCACTTGCCACCTCTGTTGTTTACGTGACAAACGAGGTTTACTCTGAAAGTATGTATTACCCTCACAGTCCGTTACAACAGTAACTTTGCTTGGTAACAAATAATGCTCCCAACGCTTCAAACAATGGATAACTGCGAACATCTCCTGTTCATGAGCAGGCCATTTTGCCTCAGTCTCTGAGAACTTGTGACTTTCGTAAGCCACCGGATGCTTTCCTTGCATCAACACTCCTCCAATGGCCCATTGAGAAGCATCTGTGTGAACCTCGAAAGGTTCTCCCATCTTTGGAAGAGCTAGCACGGGCATCTCTGTCAGTGCTTGTTTCAATCCTTGAAACGCTCGTTCAGCTGCTGGATTCCAAACAACTTTGGAAGCCTTGCGCAATAAGCTAAACAAAGGTGCGGCTTTATGCGCATACTGATAAACAAAGCGCCGAAAATATGTGGCTAATCCAAGAAAAGATCTGAGCTCATGAACACTCTCAGGTCTCTTCCATTCAACAATGGCTCGAATCTTAGCCCTGTTAGGATGAATGCCCTGCGCATCGATCAAACATCCTAGAAACACTACACTCTCTTGTCCAAAAGAGCACTTGCTCTTCTTGAGATAGAGTTGATGTTCTTCTAAGCGCTTAAACACCATTTCAACATCTACTAGATGCTGATCCCAAGTGGATGAGAAGATGATGATATCGTCTAGGTACACGATAACACTCTCATCCAAGAGATCTCTGAAGATCTCGTTCATTAGCTTGCAGAAGTACCAGGTGCATTGGACAATCCAAACGGCAACACTGTATACTCAAACAAGCCATACCTCGTCCTTACAGCTGTCTTTTCTTCATCACCTTCTTTGATCCGGATTTGATGATATCCAGAACGCAGATCCAGCTTGGTGAAATACCTTCCTGTGGCCAACCGATCGGTGGTTTCATCCATGAGAGGAAGAGGGTACTTGTTCTTGACAGTAACTTTATTGAGTGCCCGATAGTCCGCACACATGCAAATACCACCATCCTTCTTGGCCACGAACAACACCGGGGCAGCATAAGGTGATATACTAGGTCGTAAGATACCCTGAGCTACCAACTCTTTCAACTGAGTCTTCAGCTCTGTCAGTCCATCAAACGACATCCGTCTTGATGGCACTACAGTAGGGGTAGCCCCAGGAACCAGATCAATAGCATGATCCAAGGCTCTCCTCGGCGGAAGTCCTGTTGGTAACTGGTCCGGCATTAGGTGAGAATACCTCTCAATCAATGCCTGCATATCATGATGTATGGGAAGAGCAGCAACACGTTCTTCCTCATCCGTCTCCACCTTGGGTTTAGACATCACTGCAACCCAAGCTTCGTCTACCAACTTGATCTGCTTTCCAAACTGTCTAGCTGTGCAGATCTGAAATGCCACCTTGGCTCGTTGGAACCTACGAGCAGCATGGTTTGGCTCCTTGGGTCTCTCTTTGATGATCAAAGGATGTGGTTGACCCAAGCCCCATTGATCCATGACAATGACATTCCCTTCTTGAACATCTAGCTTTGCCTTGGTCTCTTGTAACCAGGACCAGGACAAGATACCTTCCATCGTGTCACCTAAGCTCATAACTAAAAACTCATGCTTCCTAGTTACCCCTCCAACAGTAATAGGAACACTCATGAGCTTTTCTGTAACGGTTGTGCTGCCTTGCACAAACCTTACAAACAACGGGCTCATGATCTTGGTTCTAGTCACCCCCAAGGTCCTGACTAGTTTTTCATCCAAGACATTCACATCTGCTCCAGTATCAATAAGCAAACAACACCGGTGGTTTCCTATTTTCACTTTAATCCACGGCAGAAAATCCCCATGCTCTACCAAATGCTCACCAGCACATACCTCTGCTTCAGTAGTAGCCTCAACTGGTTCTTCAACACTGGTTGTCTCTTCAGCTGTCAACCCACGAACGTTGCTCGCTGTTGAACGTTGAGGACACTCACGAGCGATGTGACCATCTCGTCCGCATCGAAAACAGATGATCGTCCTTGAAGGTGTAGCACTGCTAGCGCCACTGCTCCTAGCACCTGAAGTCGAAGCTTGGTTGGATCCTGCATTGGATGCATAGGATCCAGTAGGTCGTGTCTGAGTAGGACCACGAGAAAATCCTTGCTGTTGAGATCCACGAGGAAACCTCCTTCCCGCTGCACCAAATCTTCCACCACCACGTCCTCTACCACCTCTACTCTGAGAGGACGCTATCTGTCCTTGAGGATTGCGCCAAAATCCTCTACTAGGCTCGCCACCACTTGTTCCACGCTGAAACTTGGAAGGCTGCACGGTATAATTACGCTCTCTAGTGTTCTCTGCTGCTTCCAAAAATGCAAACAAGTCTTGCATGTCCTCGGACTTGTGAAACATAACCCAACTATCAAACACACTAGCATAAAAACCCTGCAGACCTTTCTTCAAGTGAAACAGCAAGTCGGTGCGATCCACCATGTGCAAACGAGTAACCAACTCAGAAAATCGCTGGAGGTATTGTCTGATTCTCCCTGTCTGTCTCAGATGAATGAGCTCCAGCCGAAACTGTGTAGCTTCATCCACCGGTACCAGATGTCTTCTGAGTTCATCCTTCAGCTCCGGCCAAGTGGACATAGGAGTTGTACCGTTCAAACTCCTCATCCGCTGTTGACCTCCATACCATTCCTTAGCCTCTCCTTCCAGTCTACTAACAGCATAGGTGAACCAACTGCGCTCATCGAAATTCTCCAAGTAATTCTCCATTTCAGTAATCCATAACTCAAACCTGGAAAAGCTTTTCTCACCGTTGAAGGCTGATGGTGTCGCTGGTTCAGCCCACTTCACTTTCCGCTTGTGCCCTTCTTTGGCTGAGCTGCCTTCCGCAACATTCTCTTGCGCCTTCTGTGACCCATCTTCATTCTTATCTGCTTGAGTAGCATCAACTGCTCCTTCACCCAGCAATGCTAAATCCTTGACTTGCTCAGCTTGTGGTGTAGGGACCTCTGCTTCTTTCTCCTGTGTCGCTTTTGCTTGAGCTAAATCCGCCTTAAGCACCTTGTTCTCAGCTTCCACTTGCTCAAGTCGGCCTTCCAACTTCTTTAGAAACGCCTACATCTCGTCCATCCCAGTCGGCATGGATTCCATTGTCGATGGTGTTCAGCAAAGATTCAACCTGAACCTGCTCTGATACCAACTGTAACGTTCGACCGCAGATCTCGAAACAGATTCTTTAATCTCTAACCAATGAACTGCCGAACGTGAACCTCCCTAGAGACCTATATACTATATTTATGTCTCCAGATCCAGTTCGTTAAACTTCCCGCTAATAAACACCAAGGATTAGATAACCGTCGGACGGGTTTAGGATAACCAACTAGTCTTTTGCAGGTCTCTGGTCAATCTTAGGTTACTAAATACAGGTGGAACTATTCTAGACCTGGGTTGCATAAAATTTGGGCAGCGCTTCCGCTACTGGTGATCAAGTCGGAACGCCAGGACCCACAAGGAGCAACCGCCAAGACTAGGAGACCTAGTAGATGCTAGGAAGTAGGAAGGCACACCGAAATAGAGTCAACTCCACACCAGACTCTTCAATCCAACTCTGGCACTCAATCCAAGCTTGCTTATCATATAACAAAGCAAATCACGGGCTCATATACATTACACGGTGTTTTCTTGCTGACAGGGTCTCGGAGAAACGCTCAGACCGGCAATCCTTCCTACTACTGGAATTCTCTGATGAGAATTTAACTTCGGAACTCCAATCTCTCCTGAAAACTTATCTTCACCCTAAATGTGCTGATCTCTCACTCAATAACCCACTCATCAAAGTAATTGACTGGTAAACTCCTTATCACTAAGGTATCTGAGAGTTTAATAATGTTCTATCCCTTGTGTAACCTAGTCTCTGCACTCAAGCTCTCTGTACACAGCAGAAATGAAGAACTGAGGAGTCTCCGTCTCTCTGGTCCTGCTCTCTGGTGTGCATACAGTGAAGAATGATAAAAGCTGGTTTTTTAGGGTTCGCGATCCCGTTAAGTGCTTGGAACTCCACTTCAGTCTTTGCTCTCGAGACCCAGCCAGCGCCGCGTGTTGGTATCTAATCACTGCCCATGTTTGGAAAAAGGCGTTACACTTTCCTATAACCGTCCGTTGGGCAGACATATGGTATACTGTAGTTACTCCACTCTACGGATGATAACTACGACGACAAATGTGACGGCAGATGCCACGAAATTCCTTCGTAGAAGTTAGAACTGTGAGATAATTATTGCATTCAGTCAGCATAATTTGCTATTCTCTTTTCCAGTCATGCTTACGAACCCTACAGTGATACAACAGATTAGCAGACTAATACTCAGTAGCTGGTGCTACTTAATTACCTAAGTGTGTGAATGAGCTATTTGTCCTAAGCTTCCTTGCTATTATTTTAAACTTAGTGGTAAATTTTTTAATGATAGCCATAGACCGCACTGTCAAAATGAAATCCATGACTCGAACATGAGATCTCTTTCTCTCAAGTTCACATGTGAAAGAGAGGTACACTTTGCTACCAAAGTTGGTGATAAATTCCTCATCTGCACATACATTTCCATCCATTGGCTATTCATTGTGTCGTGTGTTTCTCTCATTACTAAATGATTTTTGTTCTATCTTTAGTTCTCTTGCTCTGGTTGTTAGGAAAGTGACACAAGCTCCAAGCGCATTAATCCGTGCCATCACTGTATAGTTCGTAAGCATGACTAGAAAAGTGAATAGCAAATTGCGAATCGATCACTATTCTCATACTCTGTCGTCATTTAGAACTTGTGATTTAATTATTCATTGACCTTTGTTAGTAATGGGTTAAGTACCATCAAGCAGCAATTTGCTTGATCACACCCCCAGTAGGTTTCCGTTTAGCTTGATCACACCCCATATATCTTACGATGTATGGCTTGATCACATCCCTGACTGGCTGTTGCTTGTAAAACCAGTCACTTTGTGATGTTACTCACATGTGAGACTGCACATATTAAATTTATAACCCGTCAGGGGTATGATCAAGCTTAAGGAACCTAAGAGAGTATGATCAAGCTCAAGGAACCTACTGGGGGTGTGATCAAGCAAATTTCTGTACCATCAAGTTTGTAATGTACTGAGGTATCACGTCAGATACAATCCTGGACACCTCTGGAGTCTGTACTGCACAACACTACTCAGGAGAACAGGCCCGACCGTTTTTACCACCCTCTTGATATTCGTGATCTCTCGTGATACCATTATATTTCTTTTTTACTAGTTTCAATCTTTTCCCAGCAAGTAGGAAGTTGTCAGTCGTTTTGGGAACCTGTGATTCCTAGGGAAACTGAAGCTCCAGCAAATTGTTCCAGAAGTTTATAATATTATAGATAGGCTATTATGTGTCATATCATAGTACATGATTTAACTGTTATTAAACATTGGTGCTCCTGATATTGTACCTAAACTATAATTGATTAAACTGATCACATAGTAGTGCGTATCAGTCCAAAATTATAAATAAAACAGAAATTGGCTTGATCATACCCCCTTAGGTTCCGTGAGCTTGATCATACCCCTCTTAACGTTTGGTTGCTTGATCATATCCCTGACGGGTTGTTGAAAGTAGAACAGTCATTTTATCTTTTGGTTCATCATTTTAGTACTTTCAACCTTGACTAAATATCACTGGAAGTCAAAATATTTAACGTTAAAGACATGTTAGACTATCCATATTCTCATTCCTTTAAAATGTGCCGTCTCACATGTGAGTACCATCACAAAGTGACTGGTTTTACAGACAATAGCCAGTCAAGGGTGTGATCAAACCATACATCGTTAATAGGGATGTGATCAAGCTCACTGAACCTACTGGGGGTGTGATCAAGCCAATTTCTGTAAATAAAAGCTGAAACCTAATACGGTATTCATCCTCACCGGCAAATTTATAAATTCATGACCGGTAGTGTTTTCTGTGCTCGTGACCTGTACCGGCGCGTGTCATTGTAATAACACTCACGAAAATTCTGCCACAGTGACTTCGAATATGCATCCAAAGTGCCTGGTGACTGCTAAAGCCCACCTGGAAGAGGTCAAGCGAGATAATATAAAGGGAGAAAACAGAGAACGTGGATTGGTCTTCGTGGTATGGGTTCGGGGAGGATTTTTGGATGGTTTTGACTTTTTGCTTTATGGTGTCGTGGACTGGCTCTGCTATTTATTCGTTATTATATAGATAGTACTTCAAATTTATTTTATTTTGTATAGAAATATTAAACAATAGATGAATGGAAAATCACTGCTTCATCCATACCTAAACGATAAGCAAAGCACACCAAGATGAGCTTCCTAAAGCACAAGACCGAGGCGGTAAGTCCCATAGAAGTATTAACCTTTAAGGAACATTAATTTATTATCTAAACTTTCTCGTGTAAGTAATAATTAAGTGAATAATTATTAACCTCATATGGTCTATGTACCATCATAGCTGAGCCCACACATAACCTGTCGTGAATAATATTCTTGCTTCAACAACATGACTGACTCTACTGTGTGCAAACTTGGAGGTCGAGAAACAGCTGCCTATTCGTGTTTGAGGCATGCATATTCTAATATGTATGCTAATGTGCAGATTTTAATTATAATGAAACCTTTCCTGGTGAAAAGATTTGGTCGTAAATTAAAGTATAGTTACAAAACTTATTTTTTATTGCAACTGGTGTCTCTGTACTTCTCAATCATTTTTTTATAAGATTATGGTGATTTTCAGATATACAGCTCATCTTGGATGTGATCACTTGACAATGTTAGACACCGGCGCCGCTACTCAATAACCGTCTCTGAATTACGATAAATATTCTTTTGCTCGTAGAAGAATATATTCTTTTAACTTTGACACCCCTATGTTACTGCAATCTGGTGATGTCTACCTATTGCGCTTCGTTTAAACTTTGGCGTTCTTTTTCCTTTTTTTGTGACGGCCTGCCTCTTTGCGCAGTGACCTGGTGGTCCTGGTCGGTGACCGATTCTTTGCGAGGTCTTTTTATCTTCTCACTGCGGTTGCTGAATAAAACGTTCCGCTCCCCGCTTCAAAAAAGTAAAACAAAACAGAAAACAAACTACTACAGTAACTAGCTTGTGGCAACTACAGGACTTGAAAGAGAGGAGGAAAGAAGAATCCCGCCTTTGACATCTTGATATGTCAGACAGGCATGATGATAATGAACCAAGCCCAAAGAGAACACCTTTCAACCTGGTGTACATAGCTATCATACTGTACGTAGAAAAGCGAAGCAACTGGGGATCGATCGGACTGATATGATTGAGTGGGGTCGGATAGATCGGCGAGTTTGATACCCTCACAGACGTGGGAATGTTCTCGTGTGCTGCCGGGCTGGAATTCCACCACCTTCAACCCTTTTTGCACCTCTGGAACCCTCTTCGTTTATAACGAGGAAACGCGACCCAATGAATAGCAAACGGATGGGAAGACCCCATCAAGCCTTACAAGGGAACCCCCTCGTTTATAACTACGAGCATATGTCTCCAAAGCTTTACAATAATGGTCTGCTATACTCATGTGCTGCAAAAGCATCAACACTCTCGGGGCAAGAAGACTTGGTGAGTGTAAACGCCAACTCGATGAATGAATACCCGATTACGAGAGCAAACACTAGCTACGTCTGGCGAAAATCGAAGTGGGTGCTCAACAGTTTGTGGCTGTAGCAAGCTGTAGGGACACGGAGAAAAGGTGAGACTCTGTTGGATATTCGCAGAAGTGGTGGTGGTGGTGATCGTAATAGTAGACAGTGACTCTGTCTCGATGGAGGATATTGACCAATATCAAAAACTCAACTTTTTCCCTTTTTCTTTTCCTCTTTTTCTTTTCTCTACGTGATCTATCTGTCTGCCTATGAGACTGGAAAGCACATTGGAGGGCTGAAAAATGATAGATTAAAGAAACTTTTACGATGAGAAGAGGGCTCCAATCCGCAGCAGTAGTGGTTTCTTTTCCTGGTTTCCTTCTTTTCTTTGATCTTACCTGAAAGTGCAAATAGAGGAAAAATAGTATCCAATGAGATCCCGTTGCTAGATTATGGAAGGAATTGCTTTGAGTCCAGCCAGCCCCAAACTTTCTCATTCTCATTCGTCCACTCGCTACTCTGCATGGTCTGTGCTCTTAAACTTCAAGCATGAAAGAGAATATTCTCTTTTTTCCTCATATTTTTCTTTGAGTTTGAAGAAAAGATTTCCTTTGCTTCAAAAAATCTAAAAATTTTCATGTTAACATTTCTCTATCTCTACTAAGTAGTTTATTTTGAGATGAATCATAATTTTGTAAAGCTGGTGAATATGTATCTAAAGTCAGTTCACGAATTTTAACGAAAGTTCCAAATGCGTTGCGCAGAAAGGCAAATACCAGAATTATCATAGAAATTATTTTTCGTTTTTATTTTTCGTTTATTACCGAGAAATGAGGACCTCGGAAACCGTAGATTAGAAATATGCACGTTGGGTTACCGACACCCCGTTGCCTACTACGTGGGTTTACATAATATTTTTACATGATACCTTTACATGTACATTTCATTTTACGGGAAAACTTGATCAAATCCTCTTTATGGGAGTGGCCGTTGCACTTTAACCGAAAGATTGCGAAGTACTATATTAGCAGGTATTAATGATACTGATGTCGTTGGCTTTGTCTTTTTGTTATTTAATTGGAGTCCGGAGGGTCCGGGATGGTTATACTGCTATTACGTTCTGTCTCAAAAGACGACAGCAATATATAAACGGATCCTATCACGCCTCTTACTTTCTTTTCGTTTTCCTTTTAAAACGTAATAGAGTTTAATTGGAGAGTTTTCATAAAATTTGCTGTTGTATATGCAAGTTAATATACTATGTACAGGATAATGCCTTTCCCGCAATGGGCTTGCGTCACGCCTGTGCTGCCCAGAAGCCCACACAATGCAGTGCATTAATTCGCAACAAAAAGTTATTTGTCCTGCCGTACATCACAGTGCTCGCCCCTAAAATTGGCCAATGCTTTACGGAATAGATGTAAATATTATGTAAGAATCTTACATTGAATTATTAAAATAATATTTCCAAATACTAACTGATAATTACACCTATAGTTACAGGAAGATCTAAACATAATCCATAAAAGAAACCCGAACAGACATGCTTCTGAAACTACAAGTGTGAAGGCTATTAACAAACCCATTCTATTTAATCCAGACATTAATTTATAACTTAACAAAAAGATTAAATAATAAGTTTATGTATCTTCTGATGGAGGTGAATATGTAATTCTAATACAGACGTTAATATTGTATCATAAGTCAATTCTCTATTGTGAGAATCACGACGTCTGTTTGAGTAACGCACTGCATGTTGTTACTCTTTCTTCTCATTTTCTTAAGGGGCTGGAACTAAATTCATACTTCGAGGTTAAAGATGTTACTATGAAACAAGTTTCGTTTTAAACCCCGAGTATGAGTAAAAGTGCTCCTGGTGATCCAGAATACTGTATTTTGCGGGTTTGTTTTCCGAGAAGTGAAAATTTTAACCGTTATCCAGAAAATGTTTTTAGTGATTACTTCTTCATCCCAACTTAGAATTTGTGAAATAAGTAATCAACTTCAAACTATTCACCATTTGCAAATCATCAACTCCAATTTAGATAGCTTGTATATTCACCCGCTTCATCTTCAGATGGAGAGAGTGACATGCACATTAATTTATTACTTAATTCTTTCGGTGAAAAAGATTAGATAATAAATTAATGTCACCAAGAATCAATGATTTTTAGTATGCATCACCCTAGTCTTGTAGTTTAAAGAGCACTTTTCTTTATACATAGCTTATGGGTTATGTCCGAATGAAGGCGTCATTCTCGGTTCACTTGACATTTAACATTTAGATAAAAATATAAAAATAAATGCAAATTTTAATTAATATATATATATATATCTAACAGAAACAAAAAAAGACACTACAACATAATGGTAAAAAAATAAAATCATAGAATTTAAACCAAATCATAACTTCCGAAATGGCCCCTCCAAACCGACCCGGCCGGCAAATCTCCTGTGTCCATTTTCCCCTCCTTCTGCGCTTGTCCTCTTTCCCCATGCTTTGGTATTTTCTTTTTATGGGATCTAATAAATCTTTTGGTTATAGATTACACCAACCGATGTAGCTCAGCTAGGAGTGAGTATAATACAGCAGAGATTTGCTTGATCACACCCTCTAGGTTTCTTGAGTTTGATCACACCTCTCTTAACTATGTATGGCTTGATCACACCTTTGATTGGCTATTGCCTATGAAACTAGTCATTTTGTGATGTTAGTTACATGTGAGACTGCACACATTAAATTTTAGAGCATGTGTAGTCTAACATGTCTTTAATTTTAAATATTCTGAATTACAGTGATATTTAATTAAAGTTGAAAATAGTGAAATGATGAACCAGAAGATAAAATGATTGGTTCTATTGTCTATAACCAGTCAAGGATTTGATCAAGCAATACATCGCTAAGCGCGGTGTGATCAAGCTCAAGGAACCTACTTGAGGTGTGATCAAGCAAATTTCTGACTGGTGTCGTAGAGCGTGAAGTTTGGTCTAAGAATACACAAGGTATCTAGCTGTAGAGAGATACAACAAGACCTTGGTTAAACTCGATGAAATCCTAGTGCCCTCACTACCCAAACTATCAGGCTCTGTCTCGGTTTCTACTGACCTAACTTGACCTTAAGTGTAACACAGTACACCACATAACATAACTAGACGTTCAACTTCACTCTAAGTACATGAAGGATTCATACATGATAAACATATGCTTTAGATCACACAAGTACCTTCAAACAATTCCTTAGGTCGGTTTGTGCACTAGCAATATCTTCTTCACTATTTTTCTCGACAAACTACATAAAATGTTCAATTTTGATCTTCTACAGTTCACAGATATTAGTTTCATTCAAAATGAATCTTACAACAATGGATATCCTACTCTACGAGCTTTCTAATGATATTGGTAGTATATTGATTGTATCAAGGTAACTCATATCACAAGAGATCAAAATTGATCATTTCTAACACTTATAACTCGAAACGTCTTAACCTTTCTTCTTGACCATCATGTTTAATCTAAGTTCTGAGTGAACAAACAAGCTCCAAACTAAGCATGCAACATACCACTAGAAAGTGTATCATCTACAGTTTCCAACAAGGTAAGACATGCACGCAACAAGTAACCAATGAGCTTGAGGTGTGGTGCTGAAGACAACGGTATCTCGTAGTCATAGATTTCCAATCAGCAACTTTGACATAGTGTAACGCCTCCTCTGATTATGATCTCCGTGTAAAATTCACAACGTAGCTTCATTGTCTCACTTGCAAGACCTCCATGAAGTTTCATTTCCAATCCTCAAGTCGTTTGTTCAAAGCCAACCAATAGATGTAGGCGAAATCACTTTTCTCCTTCAAAATCCATCACGCTGTAATATGTTTGATAGTTTATTGCTCCCACCTCAAACCTCCAACTGGGCTCAAACTTCACAAGAAATTCTCTTTGTCCTCTCACTACTACTCTTTGAAATTTCAACTTCAAAATCCAACCCAATTTCTTGAAATGGACCAAGTCTTTTGTCTGTGCTAACTTTTAAGCTTTACAGACCCCGGTGGCTAAAACCCACGGTCTGAACACCTTCTCTTAACCAAATGAGTCAAAATTTCACATGTAATAAGCTGATAGGACACACTCTAATCTTGAAAATCTTCACTTAGAGATTCGATCCCATGCTCATGAAACAACTCAATCCTCAAATCTAAGCAAAACGGTTTTACTTCTGTCTCTCAACTGTTATAGTCAACTTCATTCGTCCATTTCAAGATCAAACCAATCCAAATTTAAGACTATTTTACATCAGTGCAACTAGCACGGCGTCAACTATCAAATTTTCTTGACAATACTAAAAGATCTTCTTTCAGAGTCTCGAGACACTCAGAAAGATGACGTTGGATAACGATTCTACCCCTTTAAACGATCATGAAACTCTTCTCAGAGCTCCAAATTGGTCAATCGTCCCATCTAGATTATAGCCTAGCTCAAGCGCTTTCAAACAAGATCTCACACTCCACAAATAATCCTTTGGAGAGGGCTTCTGAAACTCCAAAACCCACTTTGGAACTTAGATTGAACTTGATTGGTGAAAAATGTATCAATGAGAAAGAAGATTGGAGATCATTTTATCTACTCGGTACTATAGATCGAGTTTTAACCCTAAAACACTCTCACACCTTCAAAGCTTGAACCAAATACTTTGGACTCCAACCTTAACGTAGAATAATCATCCTCGTCGGACGATAGAGATAACAATGACATGAAAATACACAAAATTTAGTACAAAGTCAAGATAATGACCTTTAATCGATCTATGATGAAATGTATGACAAGAAGAAATGAGGAAGTCATCACTTGGTTACAATATTCCTCATCAAATTTCTTCGCGATCCACACACGATGGTTGATCTTCCGCGGATAGTGACATCAGATATCAACCTAGACGTTGAAGAGACGTTGATAGAAAGTTCAGATCCATTCATCCGTCAAAGTAAGATATACACAATCAGGTCTTAATTCTCTTCGTACGTGATGATCGGCAATATCATTGAAGTAGACAAGTGCATCACCCTCCTCATGAACTCTTCACCAAAGTAGGTAACGAACCATTGTCAAAAATGAATGCGATGGATGTAATGAAGCTTGATATAGAACGAGTTCGGAAATGGAAGATCTGGAACTAGGATCAATCCTCCATCTATGAATACAACTCTCGCAGCTCATCGCCCTTCATGTAAAACACCAAGAAACACTCATGAAAAACCACGTAAAGAAGAATACTCTCGTGAACCCTCTCGAAGATTGAGTATTGTCTCTTCTAACACTCCTTTCAAATCTATAGCCGTTTCAGTTTCCGACTGCAGCTTGTATGTAGAAGGCTTATCTTTCTTACTCCTTTTTGATCTCTTTTGAGATAGATGGTGAGACTTCCTCCATAGTCTCTTCTCGCATCGGTGTAGTATCTTGTTGAGATTTCTCTCCCGTAACTACCTCTTAGGAGTACTTCTCTCTTCATTGAGACTAGCATCATCTCTCTTACGTTCCTCCTCCATGAGAACCTCATGTTGGCTCTTGGTCAAGTAAACATATATAGACATTGTATCTACTAGATCACTCCATCCAGTAGCACCTCTATTTGTCGTGGTCACCTTGAGTAACTCTTCCTTTGTTGTTTTTCTTTCTCCATAGTGACTACAACATGACTCCATATTTCACTCACCTCTACTTGCTTCTCAAAAGTACTACCTCTATCTTCCACCACCTCAACCTCATAAGCAGCGGCCTCTACTGATGCCTCAGTATGATGCGAAAGATAATCCTCTAAAACTTATCTCATTTCTCCTTCCAAAGTTAGTTTTGAGGATCTCATATGTGTCCTTCAAGGTAATGTTCCCCTCTTTCTAGTAAATCACTCATTGTCATAGGATGTCAGCAAAGTATTTACACTTCTTTCGATGATGTTTAGTGCTATCGTACTAAATATATCTCTACACATATCATTGCCTTGGAATATGTTTGTTTTCAAATGCTCCTCCTTTCTCCTCTAGCCTTGCTAGCCTTGCTAGCTTAATCTGCAAGTCTCTCATTTCTTTTATCAATTCTTCTATTGCATCTTTTTGTGGTGCAATTGTAGAGATAGGAACAGTAGAAAACGAAATAGTAAACACTTGTACATTATGCATTATTGGTTGCCTACGAGGTAGTATGATAGGCGGTGGTTTCACTTCTCCTTACCACCACCTTAACTCTCTGATACTCTCGCTTGACAAGTACACCCACTACTTCAGAAACCTTCTTCCAATCAGCTATTAGTTCATTATCTTCCATCCTATCTTCCAGAAGTAACTCCAACTCCCTCTGTAGCTCATTGTTAGCTGCTTGTAGAAACAACTTCACTTTGTCGTCCTCCAATGTGAGCTTCTCCATTCGAGACAATCGAAAAAATTATTTCTCAAACTCCCGACATAACTTTGTGGCAACAAAATATTTATTGGATTTCTTTATCCGTTCCATGAATGACTTCTTAGTCATTTGATCTGCATTCTCGAATACTTTTCTTTTAACTGAAGAGTAAATTCTTTCCATGTAGCACCATGAGATCAGATGTTCTCTTTCACATGCTCTCATAGCTCATGTACAACAGCAAGCTCAAATGTATTGATCATCTCTCTCTCCGACATCTTACTCACTCTATCTCTCGAGAATAGTACTTCATGTACTTGGAGATATTCTTCTCGTCAAGCTAATCTAGCAAACCCACAACATATTGCAAGACTTTGGTAGTCATTGTCTCTTTCCGTTCAACGGCTTGTTGTTGTTGCAGTACCAACATGAATGCCTCAAGCAATCACATATCAAATAGTGAAAGCTTGGTCACCTTTAGGACCTCTCCAGACTAGAAGCCTCATCTATGAACTGAGATAAGCTTTCAACGTCCATGGTTGTAAAATTAGAAACGTATATCTCAACCCTAGAAGTTTCATGTCGAGTTCACCAACTATCATAGAGCGTGAAGTTTAGTCCGGGAGTACACAAGGTATTTGGTTGTAGAGAGATACGGCAAGACGTTGGACCAACTCGATGAAATCATGGTGCTCTCACTACCCAAACTATCAGGCTTTATCTCGATTTCTACTAACTTAACCTGAACTTAAATGTAACACACGTGCACCACATAATATAACTAGACGTTCAAGCTTACTCTAAGTACATGAAGGATTTATACATGATAAACATATGTTTTAGATCACAGAAGCACCTTCAAACATCCCTTAGGCCAGCTTGTGCACTAGCAATACTCTCTTCATTGTTTTTCCTTGGCAAACTACCTAAAATGCTCAATTTGGACCTTATACGGTTCACTGATATGAGCTTCATTCAAGATGAACCTTATAACAATGGATAGCTTATTCTACAAGCTTTTCAATAATACAATTACATATTGATTCGATCAAGATAACTCCTATCATAATAGATTTAAATTGGTCATTTGTAACACTTATAACTCAAAATGTCTTAATCCTTCTTCCTGACCAGTATGTTCCAACAAGGTAAGGCATACACGCAGTAAGCAACCAGTGAGCTCGAGGCGTGGTGCCGAAGACAACAGTACCTCACAGTCAGAGATTTTTAGTCAGCAATTTTGACATAATGTAATGTCTTCTCTGATTATGATCTCCATGCCAAATTCACAACATAACTTCATCGTCTCATTTGCATCACCTCCAAGAAGTTTCTTTTCAAGTCCTCAAGTCGTTTGTTCAAAGCCAACCAACAGATGTAGGTGAAATCACTCTTCTCCTTCAAAATCTGCCACGTTGTAATATTAACTTTGTCAACCTACTACTCCCACCTCGAACCTTCAACAGAGCTCAAACTTCATAGGAAATTCTCTCAATCCACTCACTACTACTCTAAAAAGATTTTACAAATCTTGGTGGCTTTACAAACCTTTGGTGGTTAAAATGCACGACCCCAACATCTTTTCTTAACCAAATGAGTTGAAATTTCACATGTAGTAAGATGATAAGACACACTCCAATCCTGGAAATTTTCACTTAGAGATTAGATCCCATGCTCATGAAACAACTCAATCCTTGAATCCAAGCAAAACGGTTTTACTTCTGTCTCTCAATTGTTACAGTCAACTTCAATCTTCCATTTCGAGATCAAACCTAATCCAAATGTAGGATTATTTTATATTAATGCAACTAGCACGACGTCAACTATCCAATCCCCTTGATAATACCAAAAGATCATCTCTCAAACTCTCGAGACACTCAGAAATGTGATTCGAGATATCAATTCAATCCTTTTGACTTTGAACGATCATGAAACTCCGGTCAGAGCTCCAAATTGATCGACTTTTCCTCCTGATTATAGCCCAATTTGAGAGCTTTCCAACGAGACCTCACATTCAACGAATGATTCTTGGAAAATCTTTGAAACCTCAAAATCCTCTTTGAAACTTAGATGAACTTGATTGCTAAAAATTAATCAATGAGAAAGAATATTAGAGATCACTTTATTTCTTACTTGACACTATAGATCGAGTTGTTACCCTAAAACACTCTCACATCTTCAAAGCTTGAACCAAAATACTTTGGACATCAACTTTAACATAAGACGATCACTCTCGTCGGACGATAGAGATAACATTGACATGAAAATACACGAGATCCAGTACAAAGTGAGGATAATGATCTTGAATCGATCTACAATGAAATGTACGACAAGAAGAAATGTGGAAGACATCACTTGATTACGATATTCTTCATCAAAGTTTTTCATCATCCACGCACGATGGTTGATCTTCCGTCGACAATGATCATGGATATCAACCTAGACATTGAAAAAACCGATGACTGAAAAATTCAGATCCATCCATCCGTCAAAATAAGATTACATAATTAGATCTTAATTATTTTCGTAAATGAAAAAAACAAGATAACCAGAATAGACAAGTCCATCACATTCATAGTTAGTTTAACCCTCTAGACTGATTCTAGTTCTAAGCTAATCTCGTTGACATCTCTTCTCAACAGCGTTCACACACACAGAAAGAAACAAAAAGATTCAAGTAACGTGTCCACGTCACTTTCACAGCCACCATGTCAATATCTAACACACTATATCCGATCATAGTCCCGACCAAGTAACCATTAAAACTGAAGAGCCATGTAAGTAAAGACGTCTGCGGATGGGCTGACCAAGTACATAATTGTTGTAACTTGTAAGGGTAGCCGGCCAGCTGAGCCTCTACTTTGGGAAACAGAAAAGCTCATCCTCCTGCTCCGCACGTGCATGCGTTATGATTGCTCTTAGGCAGACAGCTGTCCTTGATGTCTTCCTACGTGGACAGTTGTCTGAGAATGCCCTTTGACTCTCGCCCCCACATACTCGTACCTCAGAAGGTAAATAGTAAATAGTGATCTTTTGGGACAGTATCCGATCTCTGTGGAGCCTGGGCTGATCTGCTCCCTTCATACCTGTTATGTGATATACTTCCGTATCTGAGAACTGCACGTGATCGAGCCCGTCTGAATCAGGATTCAGACGGGTTTCTTTCCGGCACGCCACGGCCTGGAATCCACAATACCGGTCGTCAATCTTTTAGATGGTTTAGACCCTGGCCTTCCTGTATGCGATTGACGTATTTCAGTTCATAATTCTCTAACTCGTGTATCTCAGAATTATATATTCATTATTAACTAATTATAATTATATATAATATCAATATTCTTTTTAATATTTAAAATTTTTATATGGAATGATTTGGTTCCGTTCATAATTCTCTCTCTCCTTGAGCATATCAGACTATAATAGCGGTGTTTGTTCATATTTACAATATAAAATTATTTTTACTATATGATGATACTTTAATAACCACTCACAGTTTACTGTAATATAAATATATAATGTACTGCATATTGCATATTTTCTCTACTCAGTAATTCACAGAGATATTTATTTCGTTAGTAAATAACACCACAGAACAGCTACACGAACAGGTATAGGTTACGGTACAGCTGCACTACGGTATAGGCTCTCGGGACACGAGACTCCATCATTACAAATTTTCAAGTTCACGATCTTCCGTTTTAATGGAAATGGGAGGAGTAAATGAAATTATCCGCATCATTATATTTTCACTATCAGACTCGGAGAAACACCATTATGATTCAAAGGTTTCGTTCAAACGAGACAAACATGTCTCTAAAATATGAAACCTGAATATCGTGTGAATGATGAGCTATATCAGTAGTGAGACACCACTAGTGTCACTCTTACCAACTTTCCACTCCTCGTGTCTCAACGAGCATCTTGAAACAAATGCTACATACGACACCTTGTCTTATAGTAGTTTCCTTATACATGCTAGATATATGGACGAATGCAGTATATAATATAGGGTGACGTGACTAAACAATGAAGAGAAAAATAAATTCTAAAAGCAAGCAAAGCTAATATTAGAAGCAAAGTTTATCAGGGAAGCACAGAAATTTACTTGACCACAACTTTAATATATATTTCAGACTTTACTCATCTATTAACAACAACAAGTTTAGCAGCTTCATCGCTATATGACCACATTGCATAAGACAAGTAAGAGATTCCACGAGCTGATAATTTGTTGTACAAACAGTTTAAAACTGAACTTTCCATGTAAATAAATGATCAGCTGTTCACATGCACGTCTCACATTTAGATGACATAGCATTTTGATCAATAAAAAATTGCTCGAAAGTAAGCACCTTAGAGCATAGAAAGATTCCTCCCCAGAGAAAGTTATCACAGTTAGTATTTTTGCGAGCCTGAGCGACCGGTATCAGACTAGATCCCCACACCTCCGGGTCACCCGGAGCCCAAATACAATTACCGCTGAGAAGACAAAACAGGCTCCCAGCTTTTGTAGAAGCTAAAAACATGTGATTGCCTACCCCTCTACACTTCATCATCCAGGGCTCAAACGACCTGAGTCAACCAAGAGCAAGAGCTGACCACAAACGAACGAGATAAGGAAGAAGGCTACCCCAGTAATAATAAGTCAATGCATGAGAGAGAGAGTGCGCGATTTGCTGGCATATTTTACTCCAGACTTGAACTTCAGAGGGGTAACTTCGAGAGACCTCGCACGTAGTTGTAGGTCAGTTCAGCTTCCAACTCCCAAGCTCCCGAGTCCAGAGACAGACAGAGCAGACAGCGTACATCTGGACTTTTAGTACGGTATAGCGAAGTACTCGAGGACGAGCATCAGCAGCAATAGCACCTGTAGATTACAGTGTACAGTTAGTGATGACCGAAGAATACATGGATCCCCTACAACTGCAGAGGGTACTGGCACTGGAGGTTTGAGCTGACAGTAGAGCAGTTCCCTCTCTCTGTCGCCTCC
Organism: Asterella californica; assembly: GCA_036924285.1. NCBI lineage: Eukaryota > Viridiplantae > Streptophyta > Marchantiopsida > Marchantiales > Aytoniaceae > Asterella > Asterella californica. The sequence goes on from JAYKYS010000001.1 coordinate 46,516,294, forward strand.
TCCAGAGTCCAGTCAGGGTCACTCAGATTCAGAGTCCAGTCAGGGTCACTCAGATTCACAGTGCTTGCTCGAAATTACCTCAGAGGTCCTCGATCGATAGACAGACAGTACGTGAACTTTATCTCCCTCCCGGACGTCCATAGTCCAGAAGTGGAGGAGGAGGAGGAGGAGGAGGTGGGTCATGGTCGACGACCGTCCGGTACAGACTACCCTAAACCGTGGCAGATTCACCACTCGCGAGTAGGCTCGGATCTAACGGCTGTTTAGAGGATGAGATCTATGCAGACGTCTCCCTTTACATAATGGTGGGCTTGGACACATAATTGGACACAAAGCGTGCACTTTAGGACTCACAGCGTTGAATATAAAGTGCAGTGAGTGAACATGGCTGCCACTCCTCATTCGGCGGAGGTCTGACTGCAGCCGCTGACAGGATCATTGATGAACGAGGAGGGCTTGAGTTTGGACGCGAGTGGATGAATTGGAGCTGGCTGGCTGGCTGGAGCTCAAGTTCGACGAAAGCTCTCCTAGGGGGACGAACCACCACCTTGCGAAGAACGAGCTTTATCTCAGTCAGCTGCTGCTGCTGCTTGCTTGCTTGCTGTGATCGGTCAGTCAGGGAACTCTGAGCGCACTCCAGCGTGAGAGTCGGAAGAGGGGAGCTTCATGCTGATCTGTAGCATCGAGTGCAGCATCTCATCTCGCCTCATCCCGTTTCATCATCGGTGCATTTGAGATATTTAAAAACCCATTGGCAGCTGCCAAGCTCAGCATCGAGTGCTCGACACTCGTTCCCTCTTCCGCTGCTTCATCTCGCTTCCTCGCTTGTTCCGCTCGAGCGCCCATTCTTACTTCACATTGCCACGAGCTGAGCACAGACAGAGCGAGAGAGCGAGAGAGACTGACTGTGATTCCTGAAGGGAGCTCAAGGTCGGGGCCCTGGGCAGTCATGGTTCGTCGAGGAGTCGCTGCTCTGGTGCTATGCATGGTCCTGAGTTTGCAGCTGACAGTCGAGGCCGGACGTGCAGCGACCGAGATTACCAAGCCGAAAAGTGAGCATTTGTTCCGTGAGCCGAATGAAGCTGAATGGACCAACTTCAACAGTTGGGTAGCTCGTGCGGGACAGAAGCTCCAGCTGAAAAAGCAGATAGCAGCCACGAAGAAGGGTGACTCCGCGGTTACAACCGTGCAGCCCGCTGCTGATGGTGACGTTCAGACTTACATCGTCGTCGACAAAAACGGCGGAGGCCAGTTCTACACAGTGCAGGACGCTATCAACTCCATCGCCAGAGACCAGAAGCGCACTACTCGCATTACTATCCAAATCAATGCCGGACGTTACGAGTATGTCCCCAGTCCACGTCGAACTATATTTCCCCTTCTGCTAGAGTCTAGAGCTGCAATGCATGAGGGTGGACGAGTTGTTTTTTTGGTTCGTAGGACTTGAGTGATAATGTCCTGTTGTCTATGAACTTGGTGACGAGTACGTCTGAACAGAAGTCTGTGTAACTGCCTTCTGACTCGCTTCATTCCCTCTGTTTATGCTTCTGAAACAGGGAGAAAGTGATCATACCGAAGAATACACCATACCTCACTCTCCAGGGGGCGGGACGGGATAACACTGTCATCGTTCATGCTGAGACTAAGGAGCAAGCAGGGAGTGACATTGCAGATGCCACCGTTGCAATCAGTGCTCCCAATTTCATTGCCAGGAATATTTCCTTCCAAGTGAGAATCTCAGTCGCATCCTTCATCATTTACTTCACTTTTAACGGGTCTCTCAATGCGCAATTAGTTGGTAGCTTTTCCGACATATTCATGGGGATGAACCCCAAAATTCTACGAGCTAGACACTGACCAGATCACGCATTGTTCTACTGCTTGCAGAATTCCGCACCTGCCCCTCCCTCCGGAGCTGTGGGTCAGCAAGCCACTGCCCTGTACATATCAGGTGACATGGGTGCATTCTATGGATGTGGTTTCCTCGGAGCCCAGGACACTCTGTATGACCACAACGGCCGTCACTACTTCGAAGAGTGCTACATCGAAGGATCCATCGACTTCATCTATGGAGACGGGAAATCTTTGTACAAAGTGAGTATGACACACTCTACAGCTCTGCTAGCCATCGGCCTAGATTTTCACCGAAGATGCGCATCGAGGAAGAAAAGCTTGGGGTTTCTTAGATTTCAGTAGTATCCTTCTGACTCAAAACGTCTGCCCATGCAGAAATGTCAGCTGAACGTGATTCCAACTTCGACGGGATCTCTGACTGCACAGAAGAGATTGAGCGCAAACGAGGACACTGGGTTCTCGTTCGTGGACTGCTCCGTGACAGGAATGGGCAGAGTTTACTTGGGTCGTGCCTGGGGATCTTACTCCCGCGTGGTGTTCGCCAACACCTGGCTCGCCGACATCATCATTCCTGACGGATGGCAAAACTGGAGCGATCCTTCCCGCGAACAGTAAGTTCCCCGTCCCCTCCAGACCACCCTCTCAATGAACCTCTTCTCCAGTTCTCTCTTGCCTCATAGGTGGATCGCCAATTGTGGGATTTGGTTTTGTCATTGACTGTCTTCTGGTCATAGTTTTTCATGTCGCTGGAGAGCATGGGAGAGTTCTGATACTGAATGAATTACACTTCTGTCTCGTTGTGCAGGACTGTGTACTACGGGGAATACAACTGCATCGGTCCAGGAGCGAATACCGACGGGCGAGTGGCGTGGTCCAAAAAGCTCACAGCAGCGGAAGCAGAGCCCTTCATGAGCCTGACCTTCATCGATGGAGAAGGCTGGGTGTTTTAATTAAACGTGGAACGTCATTATTTGAGCCGTCGAACCTCCTGCAGCTGGCAAATTTTTTTGAGGACAGTGAAATAAGTGTCTGAACGAACCGCACAGAAGTCGTGGAGCATCATTGAACTCCATTGTGCGGAGATACTGAAGTGATTAGTAGCACAGGAGATAAGATGGATATCAACGTAATGTGTATATTTCGGCCAGCCAGCCAGCTAGCTAGCTGCAATAGCTCTTTAGACAGATGGCTGGTGGATGGTTTTAGTATCTCCTCCATCAGATAATTTAGGTAGTTTCATACCCAATTCAGTCTTCGCCTGGCTATTTTGATACACTCCCCACTGATTCATGTAAAGCGCTCGCGAATCCAGATGAACTAAACTCGATGAAAACTGCGTCTCGAATGCCCTTCGCAAACATCATCTTGCAGCCCTTTTCTTTTGTTCTTAACCCTGAAGTTGGAAAGTTCGTCAATCTAAGGTTGAAACTTACCACTGCTACGATCTGATGGAGGAACTAGAGTAGAAAGAGAAGTTACTCTGCAGCAGGACAGAGGAACCGTGGTCTCGCGGATCTCGTGGGCGGATTCTTCGTCAAGCATGGCCAGTGAAATGCAAAAGTAGCGAACTACGGAAGTGGGAAAGACTTAAATCGTTCAGGAGCAAACTATAGCGACCAACCATTCGTGGGATGTATCGCCAATTTATGCCAATTTGATGGGAATTCCAATGGTTTGAATAGTATTGGCGAATATATATTAGTCAGTGCGGAGGAGCGTGGAGACTCGTGTATCCATCGATCATTTCTTCGACAGATTCTGCCCATAAACATCAGGCCACTGAAGAGGAGCAGAGAAACCAGGAAATGCATGTGAGCAAGCGGATGGATAGACCCGTCAAAGTGAGATAGCGCAAGTTGGCATGCCCCATTCCGTTCAGGTCAGTTTGACAGTAGACGAAAAGATGATCTGTAGAATGTGAGCAGTACAGACAGTCCCAGATAGAAAAGTGAAACAGCACGCGTGACATACTCGACCACTCTCCCAAACATCTTCTGATTTTTCAGGGCAAGAGAGCAGTCACTTCCTCGTTGTCGTACCCACTGATGGGGAAGTACTTACGCACAAAGCTTTTGCTTTCCCAGTGCCCAACTGTCTGCGTCTCTGATGACAACTCCTAGGCGAAATATATATTTATCAATCCTACCGGAGCTGCTCCTCGTCCCGCTCCAGTACTGCGCTCTGAATGTCATGGTAGAGTCACAACAGCGAACGAATGATTGAGCCAAAGTCTAGCCGACCTTGACGAGATGGATGTCTATACTGGAACTCTCAGTATTTTGGGCTGGAGAGGTAAGGCTGTACTGTACTGGGGTACTGTAAGATCGTATGGATGGATCATGAAGTAACAAAATACCAGAAATTTGCTTGATCAGGCCTACGTCTGTCGAGCTCGATCAGTGACGAGCTTGATCAGACCCTCTTTAATCTAAAACTTTTCACGTGACAAGTTAGCATTTAGTCCATTCTAGGTTTTATTCCGAATAGTGGCATACCTGCCATGTGTCAAAGGTGGATTAGATTTTTATACTGAACGTAACAACGATAGACGTTGCTTGTGCATCCAGTGGATCCAAGCCAACATTTGGATAAGTAGATATTCTTCAAGATCCAACGTGGCGTTAAGAAAAATCTCCAACGTCACCATAAGAGATTGTTTGGTTCCGGTCAGAGTCCGTTCAAGATAGAGATTGTGCGCAAGGGAATGTTCAAACCAGTCTTTGTAAGCCTTGGCTGTTCAAGCCAATCTTCCCCCTAGGCTGGAGTTCGAACATGTACAACGTCCCAAGAGGAACTTTAGGAGCCGAGTCTTATCTCTTCGAGGTCAACGTTAGTTTTTTCTGCGTCTAACTCAGTGAGTGCTTCGTTACTTGAGGACGTTGTGCAGTTTACTAGAAATAGTTAGTTAGTGTTGGGAGGTACTTCCTCTCAGCAATTCGTCTGGTGGTACTCTCCTTTTATCCCACTATGGAGTTTTTTCTCACCGGTATGTTACGTTATTTTCTTCTTCTTAACGAGGTTTGGGATAGACGTTTAGACCCAGTGACCGAAGTGGAAATCTCACTATCAGCGGACTTTATCAGCAAAGATTGACGTTGGCTTAGTGCTGATGATAACAGAAAAGGAGGTTTTTTCTTATACTTCACCCGTTCTGCAAAGTTCAAATTTGATCTCCTCGTAGTAAAAACCCTAAACCGTTTCATGAAACCGGATTAGCAGATGCCTCCGCATCCCCGCCAAAGATAAACATGGTTCAACCTAGTGGTTTCTTTCTCCACACACAGTAGTGACGGGAAGTCAGACACATAGTTTGTAAATCACAGTTACAGTTACGCTTAGTTTGTAAATCACAGTTACAGTAAGCGTAACACAGAAGTTCTTGGGAAACGGAATACCTATTACCCATGGTGATGAACTAGGTGCTGTGGGACTTCATACCCGAGAAGACTATGTCATTTCTCGACGACGTGCCTATCAAAGGATGTAAGGAGGATGAAAAGAACGAAGCTTTAGACCAAACGATGTGTCGATGATACGTTGTGGATTACATCAAGGATTGTGAGAAGATCTTATCTCCACTAGGGGAAGTTCATGTCGCATTATAAAGAGCGAAGTTCACATTTGGAGTTCGGGAAGTTTTAATCGTGGATCATCTCTGTGGTTCATTTGGTCGTAAGCTGTTAGGAAGATTAAGGAGATTTACAACTCCTTGACGGAAGTTTGAAGATTTTTGGATGCGTGCACGTGTTTTATCACATTTAGATTCCTCACTACGTACATGTGGTGAATCCATTGTACGGATTGGTGCATAAGGATCACAAATTCTTATGGGCGGAGGAGCATATAGAAGCAATACAAAAACTGAAGTCGTTACTCTCGTCTCCTTTAATGTTGAGAAGGATCGACTACAAGTGTTGTAAACTGATTATTCTTACGGTGGATATATGTATGATTGCAACTGGGCGGGTAGTAGGACAGAATGATGTTGAGAGGGATAGATTCACAGTTAGGTTTGGAGCGAAGGTGTTGAGTGTTTGTCAACATTCTTGTCCGCAAGTGAAGAGAGAACTGTGAAGGATCATTTCAGCCATGAAGGTCGAGAAGGAGTATTTGACCGAGACATCACTAATGGTTGAAACGGACTGTAACGATCTATGTTACACATATAAAGTTGTCTATTAGTAAAGTGTTTAGTTATAACTAAGTGTGGATAATGTTTATTTGCTACCCAAGTACTTTAAGGAGGTATCAAGTTAGTCATGACTAGCTAAAGTTAGTTATGATTAAACTTAGCTGTACTTTTGATAGAAGTTAGATATTTTCTAAAGAGTGAGCACTACTATCTTGTTATCTTTTCTAAAAGGTAGAAAGGAGGTGGAAAGTATCCCTTATCTTCTTTTTGACTTGATATTAGTGGTGGATTAAATTGTGGACTTTGTAGGCATTAAAAACAAGAAGAGATCTCACATGTTTCCTTTTTAGTGGGTCCTAGTGTAGAGGGGGTGGAAATTCGAGATTCCTTGAGAATATTCCAAAATCCTTCTAGAATTTGTTGACTTTGAAGAAATAAACCCATGTGAAAAGATAAGAAGTCCATGTGATTAATGTTTTTACCTTAAGTAATATCTTAGTAAAACCCGATAAAAATAGTTATGGTTGAGTTACAAAAGGATACCAAGATAAAAACCTAGAATGTATAAATAGAGGAGTAGAGAAGAGCTCCTCATCCTTGTTTTCACATCGTCGTAATGACAACTTGAGTAATATAGAGAGTGTGTGATATTTTAGCATGTGAAAACTTAAGGTATTAGAATGGAAGATTTTAGTTCATGAGTTTATGGAGAATTTTTAGTTGATGAGTATATAGGTGAGTGAATGATTGAACTTAGCATTTTTTCCTTCAAGTTCATGGTGTGCTTCCCTCAAAGCCATCAGAGGTGATCCTTGAGTGAGACAAAGGTCCGACATGTTGTAGATTCATCGATGACTATCGTGGAAGTTGAGAGATTGGGGAGTAGTTGATCAATAAGACCACTGAGGGTTTATATTTTTGGTCTCGTTGCTGAGACTTCACTTGAAGAGATCATTGAAGGATGTTTAGAGTTCAATTCTACATTCGACAAAAAGAGATCATGAGAGAGCACATGGAAAGATCGTTGGGAGGAGAGAGAGCTAATGCGATATTAGCAACGCTAGAACTTTTCGTGTATCTCGTAGTGATCTATGACGCGTTCGAGGTCATTCTTTACATCTTGTTCACTTAAAAAGGGTTTGAGGAGAGTTGAAAGTGGGTGCAACAAGAGTTGTAGAGAAAGGATGAGAGAGAAGTTATTAGAGGAGAAAACTTTGTGAGTTTAGAAATTATAATCTCTAGAAAATTTGTACAGTTGCTATCAGATTTTATGTGTTTTTTATTTTCCTATGAAACTTTCAAGTGTTTTAGATTGGCTGATATGCTATATAGGACAACAGAAATCATGAGAAAATGTGATCTGGAGAGAGAGCTATGAATTTTCAAAGTTGAGGGGGTTTATTCACGAGAGTTTAGAAATTCTGATCTCTGGAAAATTTATAAAGTCGTTGTCAGATTTTCTGTTAATTTTATTTTCCTGTGAAACTTTCCAATGTTTTAGACTGGCTGTTAAGCTAACTAGGACAACAAAAATCATGAGAAAAAGTGGTCTAGAGAGGGAGATATGAATTTTCAAAGTTGAGGGGGTTTATTCGCGAGAGTTTAGAAATTCTGATCTCTGGAAAATTTGTACAGTCATTGTCAGATTTTATGTGAATTTTATTTTCCTGTGAAAATTTCCAGGATTGTAGCTGTCGGATAAGCTATTAGAGGAAACAAAAATCATGAGAAAATGATGCATGGAGAAGAAGATAGAATTTTTCAAAGTTAAGGGGGTTGACAACCATGAGGGAAGTGAAAATATACAAATTTCAGTTCTCTGAAAATTTGTACAGTCAGCACCATCTCTTCTGATTAGGGAAGTTTCTGTTGAAACTTCATGAGTTAGTAGCTTGGAGGTTGAGCTACTGGAGATCACAAAAATCTTGGAGAGATCTCTTACCAACTAAAAGATATATGTTTCGGCATACAAGGAGGTCTTGAAGATACTTCATGGGGAATCCACTTCGAGTGCCGAGGTTGAGAAAGAGACATTTGGGAGTTCGAACGGAGACGGAGAAGCCAAAGTTAAGTATAGAGTAGTTGCGAACACGCATCTATTGCAGTTGAGGTGCCCTTTTTGCTCTATATCAAGAAGTTTCTGCGAACATCGACGTAGATGTGAAGAAGATTGAGTTCAAAGCATCATTCATTGTGGAGGCCACGAATGCTCCTGGCAAAGTAGAGTGTGATCTTTACAAGAGTGAGTTTAAGATGTCTGTTAGGATCAATACAGACGATAGTCATTATGATATTATCTTAGACTCTTAATTTTAGATTAGATTTTATTTCGTGTATATCATGTATAATACACGATTTTTAGTATAAAGCTCAAAAGAGTAAGAAAGTGAGGTAGAATTATTTTCCTCAAAGGTATTTGTCCACCTAATGGTTGAGAAGCCGCAACATGAATGGAAGTGCAAAAGATTGTAAAGTTAGACTCAGAAACCTTCCTCAAGGTTTAGATGTCATAGTAAGTGTCAGAGAGAGCTCGAGAGAGATTATCATTGAGTTTGAGAACACTAGTACAAAATCTCAAGTAGAATCTCCGAGGAGAAGAGTAGAAATCGACTTGTGGTGTTATTTCTGTAGAGGGTTGGGACATAAAGTAGTGAATTGTCCAACTAGAATCAAAACCGAGAGAGCCAAAGGGCAACAGTCTGATCTACATACGATCTTCTCCTATGCGTAGATAAGGACTCCCTGATCGCATAGACATCAAGAACAAAGAGCTTAGCTCACCGATCGTGAAGAACCATTTAACTCCAAGTCGCAAGCGAACGTTAAAAACTGATGTAAGGGTTTCTTTACGAGCCAATTTCCTTCACATCTCCTAAATTGTCAGAAGAAATTTCGTATCGTCTTCAATTTTCTGAAGAACTCAGCGTTCTAATCCTGATGGATCCAAGGACAACAAATTTGGACTCCCGAACGGCCCAAACAGTCCAACTCTCCTTCGCAAGTCATTGAAGCACTCCAAATCTCTTTTCTTACGTCCTCTCTCTCTCTCAAAACACACACTCTTATCCACCTTTTCACAAACAATCTTAACCAGCATAGATATGAAAATCATGACACCTTGTGTGCATGCATTGGACCTCTCAATCTCATGAAAAGTTCACCGATATGTTGCAGATACAAGCTAACCCCTTAAGCTGCCCCCTTACGTCAGTCACAGTCCGTGAAGTTTTCTCCAGATTATGACCAATCAGTCCCCTTGGGCCCTTAGTGTAGCACTAAGAACCGCAAACACCCAGTCAACATCTGTAAGCTAAGGCTTAGCTTGATTTTCTCATCTTTCGAACCTCAAAATACCACGATTAAGCGCCTAAATGTGAACCTAACAATGAGCTCTACCACTTGGTGCAATGAAAGTTGAGATCCTAATTAGATCAAAAAATCATTATTTCCCTCAGAAAATATAAAACTCCAAAATGTGATTTTCAAGTAGAAGTCGGTCCATGACGCGACACCGTTTCGATCGCTTTCATAGAAATCCGTCTTGCAACATGAAGTTGTAGGCTTTCCTTCTGATCCTTTGGAATTCCTCGTCCGTCCAACCAACTTGTCTCGTTAAGGTACTAAGGTATCTCTCTATGTTGAGCAATTCGTCTTCGTACAACCCTTCGACAAATAATTCATTCTCTCTCCATGTGTGTGCAACAGTGTAGAACTTCGCACCAATGTCATCTACGGTCTTCCATCATCTCTTTCTCCTCATCGTACCTAACACACAAAGCATGTCTATAGTCGGATTATTCTTCTCGACAATATGTCTAAACTTCAAATTTAACGATTTGATATTCGCAATTGATCATTGTCACGTCGTGGACCGGCTCCTACTTGAAAATCATATTTTGGGGTTCTATATTTTTGCTTCAGAGACGTCCGTGGAGAAATGTGGTGCCCACAATTTACAGGATTCACGAATTTTTGAAATTTTTAAGATTAATAACTTGTTTGTATAACTGAAGAAGCGTTGTTATTTAAGATTACGGCTTCCTTAGAAGGAAGATGATCTTACAGTCTTTTTGTAATAAGAAGTTGACTTCTTCAGAAGACGACAGTCTTCCGGGAAGCATCTTCTCGGTTGTGTCTTCCGATGACGAAAGACGGCGGAAGACGGAAGACACGTATCTTCCGGAAGACGGCAACCACGGAAGCTTCACCACGTAAGGAGTAGGTGCACCTACCAGGTAGCACCGAATAGGTTAGGTAGGTCGAGAGAGTCGAAATCTTTAAACTGCAGGGAAGATGCGCAGGAAGCGCATTAGCACATTTTAGCTTCCCGTAGCAAAGGCGCGTTTTGGCTAGAAGATCGATTCGAGGGTGAGCCTTGAATGAGGAAGCAGTGAAGTGAAATTGAGAGAGGACAGGATTGATTCGAAGCTAGAAGGAAGGCAAGGTCGAATTACTGAGAGCAGAAGCGTATCGAGTTGAGGGAGTTTTCTGTGAACTCCCGGAAGCTGACATTGGAGGACGGCTGAGTGGAATCGAAGGTGGAAGGCTTGATCGATTGAGGTGTAGTAAGGAGTTGACGACGGAAGCAGCTTTGTGGGGTCGCATTGGAGCGGAAATCAAAGCCGGAAGCGCGTGGAAGATCGAATACAGCTCGGGAAGCAGACAGAAAATAGTAGAGGTTCTTCTCATGTTCTTTTCTTTTCTCCACTGCTTCTCGTCTTTGTTTGGTATCCTCCGTGCTTCCCTAGTTGTTTGCAGGCAACCCGATCGATCAAATCCCTCCCCACGTTTTTCTTTTTGTGACATTGAGTGCGGAAGCACTGCCTAATTTTTGTCAGACATCTTCTTGTTTCTTCCCGAGTGCAATTCGAGCTTCCCTACTCCTAGCCCTCAAATTGGAGATCCCAGCTATCAATTTCCCTACCCTACCATCCCTCTACTCTCGAAACCTTGAACAAAAGACGCTTCGGAAGATTGGAACATCTTCGGAAGACGCTTCTGAGACTTGACTGTCTTCGGAAGCATGACTGTCTTCGGAAGACTGACTGTATACAATTCGTATCAAGAGTGGATTTGCTTTGCTTTGGTGTTAAGAGAGGTTTGGTACGAATCTTGAGTGGCGTGGTGAGTTGTTTGTTATTTCGAGAAGTTGGAAGACGGGAACTAGGCTTGTGCCTCACGGTCTTCCAAGCTTCTCAAATCCACATCTTCCTAGAGAGACTAGAAGACTGGAACAGCTGTCTGACCCATAGCAGCCTATTCCTTCTTCTTTTCGAACTTCGAAGAGAGTTGTGAGAAGTCTTGCTGGCAGAATCTGGAGAGAATGGTCGAGGGTCATGTCTTCTCATCATGCAGCAAGCTTTGTCTGAGTGTGTATTGAGAAGTCAGAAGAACAGAGTGCAAATGTCTTGAGTCTGTTGTGAGGATAGATTACGCGTAAGAAGCAAAAGATAGGTGAGACCAGTGAAGGGAAGCCTGGCTTCGGGAGGTCTTCCGAGAAAGACATTGAATCAGAAGCTGTCCCGGGAGTCCTCCCAGATGCCACTGTCACCGCAGGAGCACGCAACCATCTTCTGAACCTGTTATGCACTCTACTTCTCGTAAATCTTGTATCTTCTGTTCGGAAGTAGGATGTAATGTAAGGTGGGTTATCTTCTTGGTAATCCATGCGAGGCCTTGCTTAGTTAGGATTGTTTAGATATAGCTCGAAAGACGAGAGCTATTTAGGAAGCTCTGTTAGAATCCCGGAAGATGGAGTAGCTGTCTTCTAAGACTAGATTCGTCTTCTGAGAGTGGAAGCTAGACTGTGAGAGCTTGGGAAGGACTGAGCCTTCGGCTCACAGTAAGTACGTGTGGCTTAGTGCAACAGATTTTTCAAGTATATCGATGCATCCTCGAGGGTTGGTGTTACCGGCAGCAGAGTTGGTCGAGGCCAAACCCTTCCTCAAGGAGTTGGATCTCGACTTCTTCTTGTGGGATTGAACCTCGCCGATCAGGGTCTTCTGGAGGAGGTTTGAGCAGCCTTACCGCCTCTGCAACCGTGTACCTGCGAAGACAGGAGTAGCTCAAGGAAGACCATCTTCCTGGACTGAAGATTGGTGGCGCAGGGCCTTCCACAGGCCAGAATCCGAGAACCGAGATTATTGACTCGAGAAGAAGATCTTACCCAGGATCTCGAGTGAGTGGTATGTGCCGGGAAGCACAACTTGTCTCTTCCTAGAGGACAGGCAGGGAAGAAACGGCTGGAAGATCGAATCTACCGGGAGCGACGGAAGCATCTTCTAGCGAAGCTGTTTCTTCACCTCTTTCCTAAGGGGAAGGCGCAGAAGACGAGGTACCTTGGAGATCAGGACGTGGAGTTCCTGGAAGCAGTGTGCGCGGAAGGAGTGTCCGTCAACTAGGACGCGTTCTTTCACGTATATGTACAGACGGAGTTGGTGTACTGTAACGACCTAGGTTACACATAAGAAGTTTGTCTATTAGTAAGATGTTTAGTTCTAACTAAGTGTTGAGAATGTTTATTTGCTGCCAAAGTACTTTTAGGAGGTATCAAGTTAGTCATGACTAGCTAAAAGTTAGTTATGGTTAAACTTAGCTGTACTTTTGGCAGAACTCAGATATTTGCTAAAGAGTGAGCACTACTATCTTGTCATCTTGTCTAAAAGGTAGAAAGGAGATGGAAAGTATCCCTTATCTCCTTTTTGACTTGATATTAAAGTTGTGGACTTTGTGGGCATTAAAAACAAGAAGAGATTCCACATGTTTCCTTTTTAGTGGGTCCTAGTGTAGAGGAGGTTGGAAATTCGAGATTCCTTGAGAATATTCCAGAATCCTTCTAGAAGTTGTTGACTTTGAAAGAATAAGCTCATGTGAAAAGGTAAAAAGCCCATGTGATTAATGCTTTTATCTTAAGTAATATCTTAGTAAAACCCAGTAAAAGTAGTTACGGCTGAGTTACCGGGGGTACCAAAGTAAAAACCTAGAATGTATAAATAGAGGAGTAGAGAAGAGCTCCTCATCCTTGTCGTGCGCATACACATCGCTACACAACATACATCGCTGACAAAAGAACACCACACATACACATAACACATGGACGATGTCATACACATACACAAGTGTACCACAATGATAATAAGGTATGTACTCACTCCACCTGCCAACAGGCACTAGACAATCACTACAGTCGAGCCAAATGCACTCTGTGCTCGCAGAGAATCCAGATCTCACTCTCAAGACTACCCACCATACCCAGGAGCTTGAAGGCTCAACTTGAAGAATTGAGGTCTCCAAGCCCCTACCTGCGAAATATACCCCTTGTGGGCACTCTCACCAACTTGCCCTAACGGCCTCACCGGGGTCCGTCACTTCACACTCGGTCAACCTAGCCGAGTTATCAAACTGACGTGATAGCTGTCGTGCGCATACACATCGCTACACAACATACATCGCTGACAAAAGAACACCACACATACACATAACACATGGACGATGTCATACACATACACAAGTGTACCACAATCGCCCCCCTAATTGGCGGTTAGGTCCCTCTAACTCCAGATAGCTCCATATCTCAACTACGTGATATACACCTTCATGGGTACAAGGATCAGGAGGCCGGGTGCTACATTGCCCCATCGGTAGTCGCCTGTCTGCAATCCATACCACGCAAAGATCTAATCGGCTATCCCTGCTATATACATCGAGGACAAACCCACCGTCCAATAGGAATGACAGTGAGAGGTGGAGTCAAACATGACATGTGCCAACCTCTCGAACAACCACACCAACATACGAGCTGCTCCACCAGCAGACCCACACAACATACACCTCAAGCCTGCTCGTACAACTGCCAAGCTTGGGTCAACGGTACCATCGATGTTGGGAAGATGACATGGCGCGCAATTACGCACATGGTCCTTCCAAACAACACCATCACGACCCTCTAACATGAGTACTCCAGAAGGTAACACCTCACGCACTCGTAAAATAGTGCATCCTGCGGTCACATCCAACGTCGTCGGTGCAGTCTGCTGCAGATAGATATAATCGCCAAGATGAAACCTGCGAATCGATGGTCGATAATCTCCTCCTCGGATAGTTGCATATCGCAACGTGTCTCTATGCTGAGCAATCGCTAGATTCTCAAAAGCCATGGGCATAACTCTCCGAAATGTCTCTGCTCGTTGAGAACATGCTCTCACCCACATATCCGGGTCATCAAGGTTCAGCACCTCAGCAGAATCACGACGAATGGCCGAAGGTAGATCTGGATCTCGACCGTATAATAGAAAATATGGTGAGAAGGAAGCCAAAGACGCTTGTCGGCTAAAACGGTAGCTCATAGCCAACCATGGTAACTGCACATCCCAGTCTCCCAAGTGGCCTTTCTGCAAGCCATACTTACGCAATCCTCTCTTCACCGTCTGAACTACCCTCTCCACCAAACCATCCGCCTCAGGATGATCTCGAGACGTAGTTCGATGATCAATCAACGCCTGATCACATAAGGCCTGAAACTCACCAAGGAACTCTGTACCTTGGTCTGTCAGCACTTCAGCTGGTGCTCCAAAACGACTCAGCACTCGATCTAAGAACGCATACGCCGTCCCTTCACTCGCCTTGTCCGGTAATGCCACCAACTCAATCCACTTGGAAAAGTGCTCCACCATCACCAACACATATCGATGGTGACAGTCAACGGTAAGAGTCCCGCAAAATCCAAACTCCAACGGTAGCCCAACCCCATAATCGGTAAGGGGTGTAGTTGTGGAGTAGGAGCATTAAATGATGCTCGTACTCGATCACAAACCACACATCGTGCAACAAACTTTTGCACATCGACGTGCATACCACGCCACCAATACTGTCCTTGGAGTAAGCTATGCGTGCGCTTCACTCCAAAATGTCCCAACTCCTCATGAGCATGTCGTACTAATTGTGTCCTCTGGGATGGATGTGGCACTATTCGTACTCTCTCATCATCCCACACTCGAAGTACATGTCGTCCTTCTCGTCGAAATCTCTTCGCTCGTTGAAGGACACGATCTCGCTCTTTGGCACTTACTGTGCCTACCACCACACCAGTACGTAGATATTCCATCACGGTCACATCGTCATGGATATCTCACTGGTTTGGAACAGCATCTCCACCCTCGGGATCTGGAGACTCGTCATCTATTCTCTCACTTGAGAAAGATACGACTTGGCCCTCCATACTAGAGTTCATGGTCAAAACACAAAGAAAGGCAGACGCATGCCACCCTGGCACTATCTCTTCATCAACCTCATCATGCCATCGAGCCCCAGTCTGATCCTGCTGACTCGTGCACGGGTTGCGACTCAACCCATCGGCATCTAGGTTTGCAACTCCAGGTCTATGCACTACCTGAAAGTCATACTCTTGTAAGATCAGAGCCCATCGTGCAAGCTTCTCTATAAGCTTGTCGGACTCCATCAACCACTTGAGCGGCTGATGATCAGTGATGAGAGTAAAAGGGTTCCCAAACAGATAACATCGGAAGTGTGCAACAACCCACACTGCAGCTAAACACTCCCCCTCGTACGAACTGTACCTCGCCTCCGCCGAATTGTTGGAGCGACTGGCATACGCCACCACAAACTCCTTTTTCTCATCATCATGCGGAGTCAGTACTGCTCCAAGTCCCAACATACTCCAATCAGTGTGCAGTTGGAAAGGACGTCCCCTAACGGGTCTCCTCAAGATGGGAGCAGATGTCAACCTATCCTTGAGCTCCACGAAAGCTTGCTCTTGCTCATCTCTCCACTGCCACTCCTGGTCCACCTTCATCAGCTTGGTCAATGGCTTCGCAATTGCACTAAATCTTTTCACGTATCGACGATAAAAGTTCACCAAACCAACAAATGCTCGAACTCGACTCACATCTGTGGGGCGTGGAATACGTGCAATGGCCTCGACCTTCGTCTGTTGAACACCCAACCCGCCTGGGTAGATGATGTGACCCAAATACTCTACCAACTCCTGGAAGAACTTGCACTTCCCAGGATGTAACTTCAATCCATGAGCTCTCAACCGCTCGAACACATCCCGCAAGTGTCTCTCGTGCTCCTCCACTGTAGCACTATAGACCAAGATGTCGTCAATATAGCATCTGACAAAATCCAATTCTGCTAGGATCCTATCCATCACTCTTTGGAATTCAGCAGGGGCGTTCTTCAACCCAAATGGTAAGAACCGCCATTGATACAAACAATCCTTGCCGTGAGAGTCAATCCCCTAGAATGCTGTCTTGGGCTTATCTTCTTCTCTCACTGGCAACTGATGATACCCTGCTCGAAGATCCAAAGTACTGAAGACCTTCACATGTCCCACTGCATCAAAGATCTCCTCAGGTGTCGGCATGGCATACTTATCAGACTTCGTCTGTCGATTGATAGGACGATAGTCTCCACACATGCGCCTATCCGTGTAGTTGCCATACATATCCTTCTTTGTTGGCATCACTGTGGCAGATGCATACTCTCCATGCGACATCTCCACCAACCCAGCTTCCACCAAGTCTTGAGTCCTACTCTGGATCAAGGTTCTCTGCATGTCACTGTACCTGTAAGGACGTCGAAAGATTGGCGTGTCATTAGCCAAGTCGATCCGTATACCTGGTCCCTTCAAGGTACCCAAATCCTTCATACTAAAGGCAAAACAATTCCTGTAGCTCTTCAGGAATCTCTGAACTCTTCGTCTCTCCTCTTCTATAAGCTTGGGTCCAATCTCTGACTCCCAAGTATCCTCTGTCACCATGCTAGAGGTAGAAGACGAAGTCGTTGACTGCTATCTTGCAGTCTCTGGAGCAGTTTCCTTCTGCTCACCACCAACAACCTCCACCGCTACTGTGTGAAAAACTTCTGCAGTTCTAGCTGTAAGCTCCACACTCTCTCCTACGACATCCCATGATGTCCAAGGATGACGAACTCCACGTGCCTCGCCCCCAGCCTTTACCTCCACCGATCCGGTAGGCAAAGAGCTCAGGAGTGTCCGAGCAGTAACACCCGTCAGTCGCATCCGACGTTGCTCAGCCAATCCAAGACTAACAATCCATGTCAAGCAGTTCAAGTCCATTGCTTGACCCAAGACTTGACGACGTGAAGCCTCTAACATCGAAGCTACTGCAGTCGTACCCGTAGGGAAACCCATCGCTCTCTCTCTCTCGTCGGCATTGGGCTCCACCAACTGTTGTAATCGAGCATCCCACACAAGCCCAGGTCCTCCATCTCTGTAAGCATGTGACGCTGGAAAGCTCACCAAAGTGGGTAACGCTGTCATAGGTTGTCCCACTAGGTTCACAACTGCCATGGGTGACCTATCGACGACTCTCACTACTTGAGATCGTCGTCCTGCATCCAAGATGCCATCCACTGTGAGGTGCGCTGGTCGTCTCACTGCATCGTGTGCGCGCTTGAGCACCTCTCTTGGTAACAAGTTCGTCCACCACAACCGTGGACGATGTGCACGAGATCCCACTCTCGCTGCATCTAACAACACTGCCGGTCCGACCCAGGACCGCACTTGGTGCACACTCGTCATCATATGTGCACGAGCATCACCCAACAAAGGAACGTTCTCCAAGATGTACGCTGGAGAATCCACTTGATGCATCTGGAGATGTCGTAAGATCCGTACCATCTCCCAGAACATCCTAGATCGCGGGTCATGTAAACCCTGACCTCTCCCAGCACGCGTGTGACCTTGACATGGCCACCCGGCTATCACCAAGTGAATGGTGCCAACAAACGTGAGATCATGCGCCCCCAGCAGCGAAATATCTGACGGTAATGCTTGCTGGTATCCTCTAACAGATGATATAGGCAACAACTCAGGATATCTCTGCACCAAACGTGCCACGTGACGCAAT
The DNA here is from genome assembly GCA_036924285.1 of Asterella californica. NCBI lineage: Eukaryota > Viridiplantae > Streptophyta > Marchantiopsida > Marchantiales > Aytoniaceae > Asterella > Asterella californica. The sequence continues at coordinate 46,534,171 of JAYKYS010000001.1, forward strand.
GAGACACGTCTTGCGATCTCATCTCTCTCCACATACAAGTATCGCTGTACTTGTATGCTTGCCTGCAATACCGCAGCCAAACCTGTGCTGATCCCTCCAAACAGCTCCAGCACACACACACCCTCTTTTGGATACTGCCATGCAATGAGAGTCGTATCCAACGGTGTTAAGGTCACAGGGCCAGTAACAGGAACACCCCGATGTTCTTCTACTGGCGGTACAAAGGCTTCACTCCAAGCTTGCTGTACCAACCGATCGGCATACTGCTGCAACTCTCCACTCGAACTCCAAAGTGGAACATCCAAAGCAGATGGTACTAACATAGACATGCTAGGCATGTCCTCCACCTCCTCAAAGACCGGAGTATCCTCCGCATGGGCATTGCCCTCTAACAACTCGCCCGGCCAAGTGATGACCGAACTGAAATCTGCAACGGATGCCATCGTCTCTGATGTAAGCTCCGTTGCCCCAATTCTAGCACTGAACCGCACTGGTAAGCGGCTCACTCGTCCCTCACCGGACTGCCAACCTGGTCTGTAAGATGTTGTCTCCGCCCAATAGTCGATCACGAACCCCATAGGGTATAATACAACACCTCCAACCAATACATCATAAGACTCCGCGACCGTAACGATAGCCTTGGCCCTCACCATGGAACCATCCGTGGGATGATCTGGTCTAACTCTCACCGTCAGCAACTCGCGTGTCATGTGTAGAGTTGTACCTCCTGATCCCCCTAGAGATGTTTGTAGCTGGAATGGACATCTCTCTACTTCGGACTTCCTTAGGCCCAAACCGATACACGCCGCCTTCCCCAACATCAACGGTTGAGCTCCAGAGTCTAACAACACTTTCTGTGGTCGATACACCTTCCCTGAAGGTGCCACCAAACAGAAGATACCACTTCTGTTGTCCAACAACACCACACCTGGTGCCAATCCAGCACGATCAATTGCCGGTCTAGCTGGTAACTCATCTAGCCTAGCAGCCGCCGCTTGCCACGTACCACTAGTAGCTGTCCTGATCTTCGATTCCATGGACACACCTACCGCCTCTTGCTGAACCACCTCAGCACTAGAGGTAACCACATCCTCGCTCTCACTGAGCGTGGCTGCCAACTGGAACACTGGAGCCAAGCTGACTCCCAATACCTTCATATCCGTGGCTGAAAATAGTGGGGCTCGCAAGACTACGGTAGCCGCCCCCAACATCGGGTTCGACGTCGCATCCATAGACGTCGAGGGTTGACTCACATTATCCCCACTCTTGGATGTCGATGTCTCCAACTCCACTGCACCATCGGTAGGCCGTTTAGGAACCATAGAAGTGGTCCTCAATGCCTCTGATAGCGTGAACGATTGAGGAAGTCTGGTCTGTCTACCAGCCTCCCCGCGTTGTGGATCCAACTCCACTGACGCACCCCGTGGCTCAGAGATACGCACTGCACTCCGAGTCACTGCCGCAGATGCCTCAATCTGCGCCACACCAGCCATGAAGTCAAAGTCACCTCCTTCTCCTCCATAAGACGTGGAAGCTTCTGTTCCACCAGATCTCCGCTGAGCCATAGCCATACTAGCTATCCTCTGCTCCAACTGCTCAATCCAAGCAGCCATACCTGCTTCTGACGTCGTAGCAGGCGGTGGACCAACTGGTCCTCTCCCAGGTGCTGGACCTCTACCTCCAGCTCGACCACCATGGCTTCCCTGAGCTCCTCCGCCTCGTCCACGATCAGTCTTCCCGTGCCGTAGCTCCGGATGGAGATCAAAACAACGGTCACTACTGTGACCTGGTCGCCCGCAGTGCTCACATTGCCTAGGCACCGCTTGAGACGTCCCAGATGTCTCATAACTACCTCTCCTTTGTGGACAATCCTTCTGATGATGAGGACCATCACAAGTCCAACAAGGACCTACTTGCTGCTGACTAGAGAAGGACAGCATGGGCTTCTGCCCACCAGATCCTCCAACACCTCCATGGGATCGTGAGTGCTCAGCACGATCCTTACCACCACCACCACCACCTCGCTGTTGCGTAGCCTGTGATCCTCGAGAAAAGGAGGTCGCCCCATGTGATGCGTCTCTGCTGAACCCAGCAGTCACCACCCTCTCCTCTATCATGTTGAGCTCAATCCGCTCAGCCAAACCAAAGACAACCGCCAATGTCGGAGCGGTGTCTCTAAGGAGAGTGGCATCTCTGACTCTCCTACGCAGCTCTCGGTCTAGTATCCCTTGTTAGTCAGGATCCGGACAGAAACCTGTCGGATCTTAATTTCTCCTTTTCATCTTGTTTTCTCTTGTTTGGATTTCCTCTTCTTCCCCATCTTCTCCCATCTTCCCCATCTTCTTACCTTCTTCTAGTGAGCTTCCGAGACTTCTATTGAGCTTTCGTGAAGGTGAATGTCGTTGTAGTGCTGCAAGAAGACCGTTTCCGTAGGCAGAAGCCTGGGAAGACTACAGGGGGCATACACCCTGTGATTAATCTAATCCGTTGGAATGTGAGTGAGAGAGTAAGGTGTAACAGCCGTTACTAGTCGACTTCTGCGAAGCAGGACAGTCTTCTGGAGGTGTGAGAAGCCGAGTTGAACCCCCAGAAGCCGAGAATTGCTTCGAGAAGATGGTATTGAGAAGACCGGAAGAAGTGATCTGGAAGCAGGAAGCGTCTTCCCGAGCTTCTCTGTGAATAGTTGTGTGATATTTTAGTTAGTAGTTGTTTGTTTAGGTCCAGAGCACCTTTTGGCGAGTCTGGAAGACGCGTGGTTTTTTGAAAAGACGGGATTTCTAGGCAAAACTCATGTGTTTGTGTGTTTGAACTGATCTTAGAACTTAGAGCAGCGTTACTTGTGCAAATCCTTTGTGGGAACGATATCTTGTATACTAAATGAGCAAAAGGAGTAATCCTACGACACTACAAGAAAAATAACAACTTTTTGATCTATTTTAGATCTCTAATTTCATTGCACCAAGTGGTAGAGCTTGTTGTTAGGTTCATTTGTTTCACTTGGGCGCTTAATGATGACATTATGAGGTTCGAAAGATAAGAAAATCAAGCTAGACCTTAATTTATCGATGCTGACTAAGTATGTGCGGTTCTTGACGCTATACTAAGGGCGCAAGGGAGCTGCTAGGTGACAATCTGGACAAAACTCACGTATTGCGAACTGACGTAAGGGGCAGCTTAAAGAGCTAGCTTGTATGTATGATCTGTCGACGGACAGTTTGAGAGATTGGGAGATCAATGCAAGGCAAGGCGCCATTGGGTTCAGATCTATGCAAGCTACACAATGATTAAGACGGTTTGTGAAGAGACGGATGGTAGTGTGTGTTTTGGGAAAAATTGAGACGCAAAATCAGAGATTTGGATGCTTCAGTAACTATGCGAATGAGAGTTGAAGTTTAAAGACGATACGAAGTTTAGTCGGATGATTTGAGAGTTATGGGTGAAATTGACTTGTAGAGAAGCACTTACTTAAGTTTTTCGTTCGTCTACAACTTGAGGTTGGACTGTTCTTTGCAATCGGTGAATCAAGCTCTTTGTTCTTGGTGCTTACTCAATCAAAGAGTCCTTATCTTCACATAAGAGAAGATCATACTAGATCGGATTGTTGTGTTGTGCATGGTGAGTGAAGTTGAGCCGTAGAAGAATAATTTATGTCAGTTTTTTGCTTCTTGCGACCAAATTTATTGCATGGTTTCGCGAGGAGAACTCCAAACGGCTTGTTTGGATCTCATTTGGTTCAAGATATTCAAATCTATCTAGAGAACCTACCATTTTCGTTCGAATATAGAGCCATGACATAATGTTGGAGTCCATAAACAAGATTGTGGTTTATCCATAATTGGATATGACTTTGATACTCAGTAATAAAAATTTCTGTAACCCTACAGATAGCATTTATTATCACTTATATATTTTTCATAAAAAAATATTATTTTGGAGGACAAGTGCGAACTATAGATTTCTATGTCGAGAAGCAAAAATACCCTCTATTTCAAAGAACATGACAAACAAATATAGGACTGTAAATCCAATTAAATTCAACACCAATTTTTGTTGGAGAAGGTGGAGTAAATTTATTAAAGCCGCTTCGAAACATAACAATATATGCTATAAAATATTGTACATTTCACTCTGAATTTTGAAACTATTTAAGATATTAAATGAAGATTTTCCCCATGAAAAAGGTCAGAACATTATTTATCTATATATAAAATGTAAATACCGTATTTGCTGTAAATACCGTATTTGCTATAAATACTTATGGATTGATTTCTATCTCATTTGGATGTTCTTACTGTCCTTATTTCTCAAGATCCTTGGTAAATGTATGACCACTGGATCACCTTTTAGTTTAGTTTTGTATTTCACAATATGATTTACAGTAAATCTTCTTATTTGTAGTATTTTAGCTTCATTCATACACGAAATTACACGTATCTTTAACCATTTTGTGGTTTTCTATCTACTTTTCTAATGTATACTGCAAATATGTTGTACTACAACTGGTTGACAATTGTCATTGCATGTTATATTTTATAAACTAAATTTTGGAACTTGAAATGTTCAAATACCAGAACTTTTCAAAATGAGATAAATTAGTCTGTCTGTATAGTGATGCTTGGTTGTCAGATTAGTTCTTGAGATAATATTATCTACTTATCTTTTACTGAGCACTTCACTCCAGAAGCAATAAAATACTTCACAGAGTAGGAAAACTAGTCGTGGTTAACGTTGGATGACCACGAGAGGATGTGGTTATAGGATATAAGAACACCCGTCTGCCCGGAGGGTGGTTTTATATTTCTCATATACCACCTCTCTACTAGTTTATCTAGACGTAAAGGATTTTGGAAATCTATAGTTTTTTCATTTTTGTAGTTTAGAGCGAAATTATGTAAGATATATCATTTTTGAAGTGGATTATTGGATAAAATATTTGATAAACCATTATTTAAATATATTCGTTAATGATTATTATGTTTATTAAAAAACCTATGATCTTTAAATGATATTTTTAATAACTTACCTCAACTGTAAAGATTTCTTCGGAAAACAAACAAAACTTTATATTTCACTATTCTTTACACATCCTTTATCTTTTACACTACTTCTCAATCCTGAACATTCCATTCCCCCTTCTGTTCCATCTCCGGGAGTGATTTAACACTGAAAAACCACTCCTTCCCGTGGATTATGCTATACATAAATCTTTACCATATTTATTCACGCTTCCGACACTATTCGACAGACTTCATCTATTAAAAGCATATTTTGTTCTCATCTATGTCTAGTCATTACAATGTGTTAATGAAAACTAAATACATTATACTTTTGTTGAAGTAAATAGCTTAGAAAAAAAAGATGTATCCAGTTTGATAATCCTCGCGCTTGCATAGCCCACTTCAAAATCATCATGTGATCATTGACCATCATGAGTATCAGCGACACACATTATTCTTCACTAAGGATTACACATAATTTCACGAACTCGATCGAATAAGAATCACTAGCGAAACGTTTATACATACATAACACGCTTCCTAGATTTAAAAAAGTCAATGTAATTTCTATTCAAAAGGTTTTAGAAGATATTACAGAGTGAATGTTGAAAGTTTTGGGGGCAAGAAGAAAATGAAAAGTTTAAACTACATTGAACGTTAGCGAAGATGAAGCAACAATTTAAAACTCTCGTTCATTCCTCAGGCGTTTGCGAAGTCTAAAGTACAGCAAGGGATGGATTACACCGCGTACATATAATCCATCCCCTCGAGTTTCTACAACCTGAGCATCTTTCAGATGCAGACACTTTCAGATTTGGCGTCTCTGATAGAATCTCCTCCCGTTTTGCAGGTGCACTCTACTGACAGAAGGGCAACGCCTCATCGACATTCCAATCTAACTATGCTAAACAGGTCAACATCTCGAGTATCGTGAAATCCATGGTACAAGTTCACAATTGCCATTCAGATGGCATCCGAGCTCCTTGGCTCGGTGACTTGGACTTGGATTCCATCAGACTGAAAGGAAACCTTGTTCCAGAGATTCGAACGCTGGAGTCAGGAGGAGTATGACTTCCCCTTGCGCACATGGCATACAACATCCTCTCTGGTCCTGAGCGTTCTTTGTACTAAAAAACGCTTCGATCATTTTTAGCTAAGGATAATTTCTCTAGTGCTTCCCCTGACATTGGCCTCGTGCCACTGGAGGCGATATCTGCAACAAACTTCTGTGATTTGAGATGAGAGTATATACCTAAACCACAACTGCAAGCTCTGTTAATCGGTGAACAAGCGCTCATGATAAGACCTAAGCCGGTTCACAGATGTAGTTGCTTTGAGATGAGAGTATATACCAAAACCGGAACTGCTCTGTTAATCGGTGGAACAAGCGCTCATGATAAGACCTAAGCCGGTTCACAGATGTAGTTGCTGCCAGTTCCGAAACCCTTCAAATCTCTCGATGTGCTTTAACGAATTTACAGGCCAATTCATCTGTCTGGTCCTTTCATCAGATGAATTGGCCTGTAAATTCTTGGGAACTGATCACATGTCATTGGAAGAGAGATCAATACAAAGAACAGAATGGAACATCACCGTGGATGCAAAGCGTGAGCACAAATAGTAGAAATGGAGGAAGGGCCGAGTTCACTAAACAACTTCAGAAGTTCCGTCTGGCAAAATCAGATATCTGCTCTAATGATGTCACCTGTGTATCCTGGAGCTACATTATAATGCGAGATCCCTTGTTCTCGACAGGACAGATGCTACATAGCCAGGGGCAAAATACCCTAAAATCAATTTCACGCGAACTAAAAGAGAAAGCAGGACTCGGAACGCATCTTGTATCAAGTGCAGCTCCAGGTTAATCACAAAACGTAATATCGGTCCGGTCAGACATAGTTCCGGTCAGACATAGCCTCACAACATCCAGGCGATTACTTCATTCAGTTTCTGCGACTTGGAATTGTCCTTCAGGTTTGCCCTGTGCTTGCTAAACAGTAGGGTCTTCCAGTGAGTTTTACCTGATTGCTTAGAGAACCACCTGAACGGCAGGATCCCACGTTACAACAGTCCAGAAGATCCCTATCTTCGACACTTATTATCTCTCTGAACGATATGACTACAGGTAATGGTGCCTTCTAAAAAGCTCCCTCTGCCTGTACTCACCAATCTAGATACCTGAGACAGAATTTCTTCCAGTCCCAAGAGAGTATTCGGTGGTCACTGACCCTGTATTCATTACTTCGTTTATCGACTCTGTTTTCTATCTACAGGGAGACACTCTCTACTATCTGTCGACTCTGTTTTCGAACTGTAAGACACACTCTCACATTTCTGTCTTCTGTCTAGGTCTGTTAGTGGATGTGAACCACCAAAATGATTCCCCCACTTCAACCAGAGAGTTTGATCCGGATCTGGTTAAGAACTATTCTTCTGTATGTAAGGCCAGTCCAGGCGTTTCGAACAAACCATCGAGGAACAATGGGTAGTTAGTAAATGGCAAAGATCTCAAACTTTAGAATCTGTGCCATTTGCTAACTATTCATCGCTCTCTGATGGAGAAAGCTACCTCAAGAAGAAGGATACCGTAAGATGATTTCGATTCCTGCCGCTTGTACGCGTGACTTCTGGTCACGCGCTAGGGCAAGAGACAGACTCCTTAGCGCGTGACCAACTACACTTCAATACTTCTAAAGGAGACAATTTTACTGATGATGTGTAGGTTGAAGGTGCGACTCCACAGACAAGCAATGTTACATGGAGAGCGCTGCCTCCTCGCACTTTACGTAAGACTCGGTCTGTTGTTCCAAGCTGGCGTGAAAGCAGGAAACAGAAGATTGATGCACCTGTTGCCCTCTGGTTTGCAGGTGTGGCGAGCCAATACTGTATACCAGCTTCGGCGCGCCGTAGAATCAGGATGCTTGATCAGAAACGTTTGAACCATCCCATCCCATCAAAAGATCTGATGCCCATGGTTCAACTTCGGATTAGGGTTTCACACGAGAGTCGAATGATATGCCGGCTTGCTCCCCTGAAGGGATCTAAAGAAGCAAAGTTACTTGTCTGCTCATCATATCATCTTGCAATCATCATCTGATGAGCATACAAGTGGGAAAAGTCACCGTGGGATACCAAGCAAGGGACACTAGAGACAAGGCGGAGAAAAATTTTGATTTAAGAATTTATTAAATTTGTTTCGTATGATCAAAGCTTGTATATCTTCACTATCTTTCCTTCGACTTCCAGTTCAGACTCTAGTATACAGAAATTTACTTTACTAGCACCATGCGCCATCTTTTTAACTTGACCAGGCCCGTGTGCCATAGTTTAGACTTGACCAGACCCCTTACCGACAATAGTCCATTGTCTATCGTCATGTCCGATTGTGTAATTGACATGGAAGGTCAAGTTGGCAAGCACAAGCTTAGTAGACAAGCACGAAACGAAACTGCAGGAACGGGAGGTGCAAGAACGCGAGATGAGTCGAGGAGCGGGAGAGAGAGTCGAGGAACGAGACCGCGGGAACACCACGGTCAGAATTTCGAATTGTATTGTGAACTTGCATGAGCGAGCGAGCGAGCTTCAAATTGAACGACTGGTCGTTGAAACGACTTGAACGAGCGACTGGAGTCTTCATTGTGGAGTGTGGAGTCTTCATTGTGTTCAGAGATTAGACACTGATACTGTTAAGGCAGCAGAAGCATGGAATATTGATGACATTTAGTTCCTGTTGATGACATTTCTTTTTCATTACCTGAAGCGCGTGTTGACACTGATACGAATTTGTAACTTCCTATTTGACTCAGACAATTGCCGCTGGTGGAGCAGTGTACTATCTTGTAATCGGAGTACTGTTTCATAAGCTCCGAGAACAGATTGTTAACTTTTCTTGTCAGATATTTTATTGTAACTCGTGAATTTCTCCCCGAGCACTGGTTGGTGGAAGTATTACCCACGAACAAGTGCTCTAGCATGCATGTTATTCATAAGCATGGATATTCACCATTTTCCAAGTTCAGAAAAGTGAATATTTATCAATGTACTGTTTTGGTTTTGAAATTTTGTCAGTATCTGTTAGTTTTGTCGGTAAATGTCAGAATGTATAATTTCAAAACCCTAGAGTGATGTCATAGATTAGCAAAGGGCCAAGCATGTGATAGGAATTGCTAGGACGTGCGATGAGGAGCTACCCGCTATTTCTTAAACCTCGAGGGAGTGGTTTTTTTTCTAAGACATTGATCCTAAGCTTGCGGCCGGAGGCCGCACAGTAGTGTTCCAAGGACCCTAAGACCACGGCCTGCGGCCGTAACGTCAAAATGATCATTGAGACGATTGAACCCAAGACCTCACCGTCCTACTCTGGAACTCTCACCACCACGTTGTCACGAGGTGATGACAAGATCCTCTCTCGCACGGTAATAAAAGAGTCTCACTCGATCTCTACATCTTCTATATGAATTTCTCTCTTGCCTACTCGGATTCTCGCGTGCTGCAATTAAATTGACATGAGAGACGTTGCATTAATTTGCTAATCTGCGACATCACTGTAGGTTCCAATTTCAACCCGTTTTTTCTCAAAACCACCGGTTGATTATCCAAATAAATCTTGTTACTCCGGATGCTGCCACGAATCTTTCTGATATTTATTTTGCACCAAGATTTCTCGACGAACAGGAGATTCATCGTAGCACAAGGTATGATTATGGTCATACTTTAGAGTTTATGAGCACATGGTTGCTCCTTGTAACTATAACCATGAAGGGAGACATTTGATATCACTGACAACACCCTTAAGATGACTTTCATCTGATCATATTTAATAGACGAAGTGGATATATGATATCTAAAATAACATGTGATAACGAATGGAATATCTTCGTTATAGAATGTAAGAAGAGATTTTCTTCATACCAGCAAGAGATTCCGAATTCTATAAGTTTTCGTCTATTATGATACATATGAGTCTATGAAGAAGTTCATGCATCGGTTCAAGCTCTATGTTGCACAACTCAATGATGAGATAACAAACATTATGTTGCTTAGATACTTCATGAAAGCGTTACCAATACCTACATATGAGTGGACCATCGCTTAACAAATGTATTATTTTGGATCAGGCATATGATAAGACAGAAGGTTAGACTTCTAACTAAGTTACATCTCAATCAACCAAAGACTTAAACCATTTGCTCAGCAAATGGGTCCAATGATGCTCAACAATCATACACCGATCCATCAATACTTTCCAGTACACTTTATGCAATCCACTTCAAGATATCAAGTAACTCAACCTTTTTATGGTTAAATGTACCAACGATGATGTCATTTCTTATGAGATTTAATCCCTTACATAATATCAGAATGGTAGGTATGTCAAGTACACAAGGAATGATAGATACTCCTAATCCAAATATGATACATATGAATACTTTTAACAGTCTTCAATGCAATCTAAGATTGCTCTTCCTCTAATTACAAACACTAATGTGGTTTGTACCAAGTATGAAGCTGAAGGTCATACTAACCTTACATGTCCAGTTACACTTAAAACTTTTGTATATAATGCAAAAAAGTTTAAACATATCACAGAAGATTGCAGGACGTTATAGAAAAATCAACGAAACAGTAATCCTCCACGATGAGAAGAAATTATAACAAAAGGAAAGAATTCTCTAATGAACTTGTGTTGTTTTCTTTGTTACTTACGTGTGAAAAATGGTCCAAAGTGCAATGATGCAGCTGACAGTTTTACGTTTTGACAAGTGCTGTTTGGATAATGAGCTTTTGCACTTGAAAAATTGAACCGACAAAGAGAAATAAATGCTCATGAACTTGTGAAACAAATTGCACTTGCGCATACTAGAGATGTGAACTTGGAGGATTATTTTCTTTCTTATAGTGCAATTACAAATACAAGTGCAATATGAACAGAAGTGCAGTTTCATACGTCACAAATCTTTTATGAATTCAATGCAGATACATGCATACGAGAGAAGATCAGTAAGTAAATTAAATTAAATTATTTTTATAATTATATTTATTTTGCATATAAATATACATTACACATGTCTTTTTGACTTGTTTTGATGAAACAAAACAGAAATAAAAATTATCAAAAATAATAACAAATATGATAATTCAATATCATTTCAGATGTAATATATAATTTTTTATTCTTTTGAATGAATAAACCCTCTATGCAACAAGCTGTGATTTGTTGTCCAGAAGCAATGGAGTGGAGACGGTGGACTGTTGAGGTCGACATCTTAGTAACCAATGGTGAAGAAACGAAGTCGCTCATGGATTCCGGTTCAGTAGTCATAATCTTGGATTGTAAAACCGCTCATCTGTTACATAATCGCTGAAATCAATACTCTCCAGCAGATCTTTTATGGCTATGTACAATAAGACATCTGCCAAAAGAGTATGAAAGCGGCTCAACTGATTTGAACTGAAACCTCCTCCTTCATTCATTCTCGTCGCATCAGTTTTTTAATCTTTTCAGCTTTCTCTTAATCATCAGTACCAGGTAATGCTATATATTTTTTTCTCTTTGAATTCTACATGGTGCTTGCACACTCGAATAATACCATCCACAAGTTGTGGAAGATCAACTAATTCTATTTTATGTTGGAAGGTCCAAATTACTACCATGTCTAGGAGAACATTGTTCGGAACGTGTTGATGTCCCATGAATGGTAGTTTTGTACTTCTCTCTTGTTTTTCATTCTTTTCGATCATAAATTTGAATAAACCTCTTGCTTTTGCTTCAACTTCATTGCACGCATTGCAATGGTTAACTTTCCATCTTCGTCGAACATTGTCAGATCTTGTTCCACCTGTAATAAACAATATCATCATGAGAAATAGATTGATAATCAGTCCAAAAGATAACATGAGAAGCGGATCAACTTGAACTTTACACAGTTCATTTATTCAAAAGTACAATACTTCTTTCAGTGGTGCATCATGCTTTTGTCTTTGCTTATCACATATGGTCTTGTTTTGGATAAGATCGATTAATGATCCACTACCGATCCGAGTAACAAGTCCCATTAGCACATTTTTCTTGTAGTAAACATGTTTAAAAACTTTTACTTAGTTAACAACAAGTGTAGATTTTACATATTGTACTATAGCAAACTTTCACAATCTCAATGTTATCATTGCTATTTTGCTTCGATATGTTATATACAACATAAACATGCTTATTCTTCACCATACCCTTCATCCATTCAAGATCCACACAACTCTCATTTGCTGGTTTAGTGCAACTTATCGACATGAACACAGACGTAAAATAGTTTTACGTCTCTAAGTTATAGTTACTTAACCGATTGAAAAATGAACGATGCAAAGTACTTTTACAAAGATAACAACCAACATACGTTTCAACGTATGTATAAGACTAAATCTAAGATACTAGTAATATTGTCATAGTACTTACCTTATTGTGATGATGTCCGATCTTCAAATTACAGATGCAATTGAACTTCGATCTCTGAATGGTCTGATCTAGATCTGTAGTCTTCATTTGAAGACTGTGTTCATGATCCAAATCAACTGGTTTTGTAGTTTTCTCGTACAAAGAATCTATAGATCGTTTTCCTCTTACAATCTTATTGATGGTGTCTATATTGACCGAATCGAAAGTTTCAAACGATCCAGAAGATCCATCAACGTCGTATGTGATGCAGAACAAGAAAATTGAGGCCTAAGAGTTTCTTGATAGAGGGCATGTATCAGACGCTTCTCTCTTATAAATTTACTAGTTGTGTCTGTATTTGTTGAAGTGTCATTTTGGTTTGACACGAGAGATTTCAATAAAAATAATTAAAAGTAAAAGTAAATTTTTCAACATTACTGCATGTACATCCATACATGAACTATAACTAGACGCAGACTCTGGTGAATGGACGGCACATCTTTGCTGCACATTCCTTGACAAAAGAAGCTCAAGAAGGACATACTTGTCTTCACTAGAAGACACATTGGATGTAACAGTCGCTGCTAACAAATCTATGTGGATAGATGCAGGAGAACTCTCACTTAGGTAAAGGATTACTATATTTCCGTTTACAAGAGAGTTACTGATATTAGGAGTAATATGAGGCTTCACGAATATGTCATGATGTCTTTGTGCATATGACAAATGATGTAAGTTATACCATAAATACACAGAGAAAAAACATAATTACTTAAGAAAGAACTGACAACATAGATAGGAACATAAGCATAGACACACAAACAAAATCTAGACTGAATCCTACAACATAGTTCTGGTATTGACATGAAAACTAATAACCACTCAAAGAGTATATATACAAGTGTGAGCACCTCACACATGTATATATATCTGAGTATACCATACACGATTAAGATAACCATTAGTATATTTTTATTTTTGAACGAATGAAAATCGCATAGAAAATTATCGGATGATTAATTTCATATTGTCGTTCGGTTGCAGATCACCTTTCAATACCAGGTCTGATATCGAGAAAAGAGATCTTGAGCACATGAGAAGTGTCGAAGCTTTGTCCAATAATCTTGAAGCAGTTACTAGAAGAGCAAGTGATTCAATAACTACGTCCAAGGTAGATACATGTCCTCTCATATTCTCATCCATTTTGTCCGATTGTAGTATTTCACAGGTACTCTTTTCACAATGATCATTCACGATGATACAGTCCATTGCTATATCAAGATCCAGACTCTTTCCTGAAGATTGTACAATCATTACAATGATTAAGAGACGTATGTAAGAAACTCAAAGTGTTCTTTCGAGCTTTAACTCTAAAAATTGTAAGAACTTAATTATCACCAGATCGTTATGTTTCCAGCTGGTCTTTTACCAAGACTATATAAGCAACAATGAATTCCGTTTCGTGAATATATAGAACTAGAAGGAAATATTCAAAAGATGACAAATAGTGGTTGTGATGTTCCATGCTAAAGCTGTAACTACTGTTCAAATGGATGTCAAAGTGATGTGTGAACTATGAATGGTCCAAAGTTCTAACTCTCATAACATAACTACATAGATCCAAGATGTAACCAATACACGAATGAACAATCATCATAACCACATAGTTAATTTCGAACTAAGGATGTACTTGGTCCCAATATGACAATCTCACTACTTCACCTACACACCAAACAAGAGAGACAGAATACATAGACACATTTTATTCATTACATTACTTAACGCTGAATACATCAGTTCCCTCTCTTTCTAAAATATTTGGTAAACTCAAGCTTAAAATAACAAAGAAAATTTCTTGTTACGTAGTGGAGAATAAGCTACAAAGTGAAATTCCTTGTCCGCAAGAGAGTTGAACTCTAACAGATCAATTCAGACATGGATCATCTGAATCCGGACTATTATACATTGTACACTGTGAGAACTACATTCTAGATTCATTTGCAAATTTTGTGTCACGGATAGAAGCCGTCTACTTTCATGTGGTGCAGATACACTTGTTCTCATTGTGACCCCTCGTGCCTCTCTCCAAAAGACTACCAGAAACATACATTGAACTTGTTTAGAAATTTTGTGAGAACAAAACTGAATCATTTATCACAAGTATAGTGCTGACTCGCTCGTATCTCATGTATGTTGTTGTGTCAGTGCTCTCAACCGAGTGATACACTGTCTCACTTTTTTTTCAAATGGAGCAGAAGTTCTCTTGATTTCACGCACAAATAATACATTGTCCTTTCTCTTTCATGTGAGAGAGCCTCACCTCTACTCGTAGTAGAATATCCACTTCAGAAGGAGCTTCTAGAACTCTATGATCTGGTGTAGTCTATATTTTCTCTAGTTCATTAGTGATGAACACATGTTCATCGCTCATAACTCATTCGTGTTTTCATTTCTTAACACCTCTTACAAGTCTAGAGCCGTCACGTATTGAGCCCATAGGTTCTCGATATCGAGGACTACTTCTCTGTCAAAAAACTTCTCTTTGCTATCAAACATGTAGAAAGGATATGTGTATCGTCTAAACGTTGACTCGAATACAAGGACACAACTAGTTCTCTGCTTGTACATAAAAATCAAATGTTTGCACAATAGATACATGTTGTTCAAATAACTAGGATATGAACATACCCACTTTTCGTAATCGACATAGTAACTTGAAATATTCTCCATGTTATTATGTGTTGCGAGATGCTGCCAAGTCACACGAAATTATTCCCACCACTAGGGATACACTCGTCCATTCAAGATTTGATGTAGAGTAATATGCATATCACTTATCAGATTGTCTGCAATAATCAGGGTTAGTCTATCTGAACAAGGTCTATTTAGAGCATATTTATAATCATGCTTTAGTTTTTGCTAGTGACTCTCCATGATATTTGTCGCGCGTGATAAACTTAACAACAGCTTTGATGCATGATTGAATAACTCCACTTTGCCGATGTCTATCACACTCTTCATAAATATGTCCAAAGATGGACGAAATCTCTTATCTTACACCATTGATATATTTCATACATTATTGTCGTATGCAAGCTCTCAAGCGAGCTGAATTCACCTGAAGGAAGTGAAATTAGTGAATGCATATTATAATGTCTAGTCAACATCTCGATGTCTCTCTCCTTTGAGCATGCAAGAGAACTTGTACAGGTCCGTTGGTGGACGGACTAAACTCAATGTCAATGAACGGGAACAAACAATTATCTTCAACTCCACTATAATTGTTGTTAGTTCTGTCAATGCACATACATCTTACCCCCACAACACTTGAGTGTGCTTTAGACATAGTTGCATGAACATCGGTGGAAAAGTGGAGCGTTGACCACTGGTCTGTCCTGAATCTTTGTCTGTGAGGACAAAATGAATCATAATACATTTTTCCTCAACCTATCAAACCACAAAATGATCAACGCTTTCTAGTTTTGCTGTTCAATATTAGATACATCTTTGCTTTTCTCATCACCCAATCGTAGATAGAAAAGATAGAACGACGGAATGCAAAACCCTCTTAGGTTAGCCGTCACAACAAACAGCTCAAATTCTAAACTATTAGATTTACATGGATATCCATGACAATCTCGTGCACACATCTGACATGTTCACAAAAAAGGATGATGAACACAAATCCAATATACAACTCGTTCTGCTCATACATAATCTGCTGAAACCCCTTCGCTAAGAAAGAAGTACTTGACACTAAAAGAGATGTGCTATGAACTTGATCATCCACGTCTCGAATGTAAGTGCTCTGGACTTCTGAAATCCAAAAAATTGACTTGGGAATGAGTAATGGAGAGTGGGTTTTATGATATCCTTGTCGGACAACATCATGTAAATCTCAAGTTTTTGAAGGTTTAAGCTTGCTATACTCTCTAAGAACATCACGGCATCTGGAGAGAACACCTTAACTTTATGCGTAAGCTTCTCGTGGTTCAGAAGGTTTTGGCAAGTCAAATACTATCTTTTTTTCTTATGTTTAAGATAATACTTACGGTTCCACTACAATCCGATCGATCAATGTTTTGAGTTTTCTCTTGCTGTCTTTGAGAAGTAGAGGCAGTTGTGACTCTCTGTTCTCTTTCTATTTCACTCAATCATTGCGTTGTGCGTACTACAATGTCAAAATGAACAATAAACTGTGCTTTTCAGAGGCATGCAGATTACATATATCTCAATAAAATCTGTATGCTATCTCTAGGTTTGGAATTACATAAGTGCGGAGCCAGTAAGTAAGAGCAACTTGAGCATTGTTAGAATTTCATGATGGAAACTCTGTCGTCATGGAATTTGTTGACACTGCAACTTTCATTCTGAAGAAAATTACATTCTCTTCGATCAACCTCTAAGCAAAACATTCTCAGATCAGTGTGTGAAAAACGGAGACGTCACATTCAGCTGTAAGTAGATAGCTGCTACTGTCATCTACTTCAGTCTATGGAACGCTACCCACAGTGCTTGACGCTTTGTGATAATAATGATTACACGTCTTGAAAATCATCACGTCATGTGGATTATGATCTTTCCCTGCACAAGTGAACTGAACAGCAGGAAAATCCTTATTGCATCAATGACAATTGATGCTACACATCGTTATAGCATCCATATTTACTCACTACGTGTCAATAGAACTAGGATCACGGTGCTTGCTTCTAATCTTCTTCAACATGCTTGTGTATGAAGGTGCTTTAGACATCTTCTGCTGGTCATTCATTCTTCTGTGTCACAGGTCTCATCTGTTATGTTAATCTCTATTCTGTCTCAGTTCGTCTCTAGTCTATCCATGTCTTCATATGTTGATCAGTGTTATAATTATAGTTGATTCTGACGACAACGATTCTCCAGTCAACTCGAATGGCTCTAACCAAAGTGGACTAGGCACAGAAACCATGATCAGTCATCTAAATTTTCAATTAAAGAAGTATTAACCTCGCAATAGCAACAATGAATTAGTTTACATTTTTGTGCCACCACGGTAGTGTTCATTCGTAGTAAATCTTGCGTTAAATAAAGACATTGCTTATCCATGAGAGCAAGTCACTGTATGAAGATATACTGAGAATGTACTCCGACGAGTACATGGAGCCCACAGGAGCATTATCCTCCGCAGTGCCGGAGACTCGGCTGATGAGATAAGTTCAGAGCTCCGTTGACTTCTGGGATAATGGGAAAGTCAACGATTTTCAATGTCAACGTGCCTTGTTTCGTGATAGTGGCAAAACTCTGTACGTTTCGTGGTTCGTTCCCAGGCTTTATATCGATCGATTGAGTCAGTCAGCAGCTTGCCTTCTGGCGGGTGGGTCTCGAAGGATAGACATCTCTTCTTATCACAGTTCTTTCGGTTTCCGCTGACATACGTAAGCCCTAGATTACGACGAATCACGCAACAGAAAAAGAAACCATTTCTCTCTTCTCATCAGGCTGACATATTTCGTTTTGATGTGTTCTCGAGTGAGACTGTTGAGCTGATATATACATCCCGCCAGAGAAATCCTCGGCATAGCTTCGTTCCCAGACCCTTTGGACGAAGTGCAACTGGTCAGTGACTCGTTCACTCACCATTCGTCGTCTCTGCACTCTGTAGGAGGTATGGAGATTAATGTGCCTGTGCATTAATCGTTCTAATTTGCAACTTTTGTACCATGCATGACATTGCCAACGACGGTCCCCTGCTCCGTCTCTGTACTTGAAACAATGTCCGCTGATCTTGCTTTGTCGAGGAAAATTTGTGTAAACAAGTCGCACTGCAGGAATTTGATAAGTTTCTCGTAGATCCCAAGCGTCCTCCATTATCTGCTAGGTCTTCCTTCACGCATGTCCCTCGACGCTACTGTACCTTTCATGGGAATTCGAAGTATCTGCAAATCTGTCGGGGAGTACTTTAGTTGAATTCATGATTTTCTTTCTTGTTGGGTGGCTCGTTGCAGGTGCTGAGATCTAGGTACTACAAGTTTTTTCACTTGGACGGTTTGGACGCTCTGTCTGCTGAACAGGCAGCTTCATACGATCAATAATCATGGACCGAAAACTCACTCGCTCCTGGCGGCGGCTGCAGCTGCTATTCTTCTTCTTCTTTCAGCTATGCATATCTCAATGCTACGCGCAGCAGTGCAGTGCAGAGGACAGGAGAGCTTTGCTGGAGTTCAAAGCTGGATTCACAGATCCTGCGGGAGTTTTCAGCACATGGCTAGAAGGGACCGACTGCTGCACTTGGACGAACGTGAACTGCACGAGGTCGGGTCGAGTGCAAGCGCTTAGAATTGTCGGCAATTTCCCACTCAGAGGCCCGAACGCCAGACGGAACCCGAGCTACCAAGGGGTCGTAGGAGCCAGTTTGGGCGATCTGTCTGAGCTCGTCGATCTGGAGCTCAATGCCCTGCTCTTCGACGGTCCGATGCCCGACACGTTCAACAAGCTGAAGAAGCTCGAGAATCTGAACCTCAATCTCAACAACTTCTCCGGCTCGGTCTCGCCGTCGATCGGAGACGCGACGGCTCTCAGGACCTTGTTCGTCAGCGTTTTCGGGCCCACTCCCGCTATCGGCTTAGTCCCGGCGCCGTTCCCGTTGAGTTTCTGCAACTTGGTCCGGCTTGAGTCCATGCAGGTGAATTTCGGCATGACCCGGGATATACCTCCATGTATCTGCAAGCTTACTCAGCTGCGATTGCTGGATCTCAGCAGCAACCGTTTGGTCAGCCCGATACCGAGCTGCCTTGGCTCTGCTCTGCTGAAGCTGGAGTCGCTAGACTTGGGACTGAACGCCATCACCGGCAACATCCCTTCGACGCTCAGCCGGCTGTCTGGGCTGCGGACTCTCCGGCTCGGTCAGAACAAGTTATCCGGTGGTATTCCGACCGAGATCGGCGCTTTGGTAAACCTCGAAGTGCTGAACCTCGGCAACAATTCCCTTTCTGGTTCGATGCCTGCGACTCTCGGACGGTTGACGAAGCTCACGTTGTTGGATTTGTCAGTCAATTTCCTTACGCGCATCACTCCTGAGCTTGGCAAGCTCGTGAAGCTCGAGAACTTGTTGTTGAATTCGAACAAACTTCAGGGAAGACTTCCGCCGGAGATCGGAAGCTGTGGAAGTCAAGCGGGGTTCGGCCTTTTCTTCGACGTTTCGGATAACGCCCTTTCGGGGTCCATTCCGAACGTGTTCGGGTCTGGCAAGTTCAACAACTTTGTCGCCCGAAATAACTTCTTCAGTGGAGCTTTCCCTCTGACTCTGGCCCTGTCCTTCCAAGTCGACCTGTCCAGCAATTTGCTCGGAGATTTGAGACGAGAGGGAAGTGTTCCTGGCAGCACTCCGATTCAAGAGCTTTATCTGTCCAAGAATCGCTTCTCGGGTCCAGTTCCCAGCTGGATGCTGTCTCTGCTTTCTGCCGTTACTAATCTTCAGATACTCGACATCTCCTCGAACAAGTTCTCCGGTGAAGTTCCTCCGATCGTCTTGGGCCTTCAGGTCGCCGCCAATTTCATCAAGCTGAACGCTTCCTACAACGAGTTCGACACCAAGCTGACGATGAAATCGTTCAGTCCTGTCTCTGGCTTCACTCTCGACCTGAGTCACAACAAGATCCCCGGAGTCATTCCGGCTTCATTTTTCGAGAGTTTCAGATTCGCTGACTACATGGATCTGTCTTTCAACCGGCTCACTGGACCTTTGCCTGCTAATGTTGGGAACTTCCAGCTCCTCCGTTACCTCGATCTCTCTGACAACCAGCTCACTGGCACAGTCCCCGCTTCGGTGGAAAACATCCCAACTCTTCTCTTCTTAGATCTGTCCAAGAATAGATTCACTGGTAGAGTTCCTTCGAAAAGGCCTCCTCCTGGAACGTCATTCTGAGAATCTGAACTCACCCGTTCCTTTTGCAGGATCCGAGAAGTTAACTGGAAAAGTCTTTGGAGTTAGAGAAAGGGACAGTTAGCTTCTGGTTTTCACCGAGTCCTTGCAACTAGTTTGCATACGTAAAAGCACTGATTTGTTTCAAAGAGAATTAGTTCTCCTCCACTAGATGTGAAACGTTCATGCAAGTGCTGTTTAATATGAAAATCCCCCGTTGCTGTAAGGAGCTCACTCTGTTTACATAACGATTGCATGGAAGCTGGATCATTGAATTTCTTCCTGCTTCAAAACTTCATCGGTCGTACCGAATCTTGAGTTTGGCTATTACTCTTCATCATTCGTGTAACAAAAAAGTGATGATTTAATTGTACTAGTAGCTCGATTCAGTGCCACCACCTCGATCCTTTACAGGTCCGTGATTAATGAATTCTAGCTCTGACCATGGGCTCCGAGAAGCCTGCCAAGGGGTACAGTACATTACCTAATAGTTTGAAGAAATCAAGTCTTGCAGGAAAAAAGAAAAGGTCAAGAGTCTTGGAAGAGTCTCAGATAAGATGTCAGAGGACCTTCGAGCTCTTCCACAAGTAATTTTGACCAATTAAACCATAACTTTTGTGTGTCGAGATTTGCTACATGAATGTAATAGGTTGTGTAATGAGAATTTCCTAGAAGTCATAAGTCTAGACCATTGTCCAACAAGAACGGAGTCGAACTCTAGTATCTCGTGAGATGGAATGATCAACTAAGAGCACATGAAGAACTTGCTGGAAGTAGTGTTCCGAGAGTATTGTAGTTCATGAGATCCATCGATAGTTAAGATATTGAATTGAAGATGCGTCTCATGTGTCTCAAGAATCAAACTATCTCTTATCTCAAGAATCATCCTCCACCTCTCTCACATAGCTCTCAAGAATAGATCTATCTCGCATGAGAAAAAGATAACGTAGCCAAGGTGTTGAGAGAATCCAACCCATCTAAAAATCGAGAGACGAAGTCCTCTGTATCCATCAGTACTCCGAGGATACATAAGTCATCTCTAGGTGTAACAAATCCCTCTGGGAGCCAGAGGTCCAACATTATACATATGCGAGATCAAGCCTTCACTTTGACACCTCACTCTCAGTCTTATCAAGACAAATTGAGAGACGAAGTGATCAAAAGCATCACAGACTTAGTCCGCCGGACGTACAATAGATGTGTCACCAACTAGAGATGAAAAAACACAACTTGGAGCAACCAAGGTGGTGGCAAAGAGAGGTCCATAGTGAGCTAAGACGAAGAGAGGTCCATCCAAAGGGTCTCTTTAACAAGTACCTACAACGGAACTAATGATTATAACCTCCTCTATTGAAAGATCGTGCTGGCAATAAAGAGGAGAGAAAGAACCATAGAACGATCTCACGAAGAGAACGAGACTCATCATAGATCCACTGTCATCCATGAGCTCTCTAAAGATAGAACTGCAAAAAACACTATTAAAAACATTTTCCACGTCCACTTGTAGGACAACCTAGTCGAGATAGATGTCCAAGAGAGTCTTAATGCCAAAGGACACAGACTCACAACCTCCAAGCCTCGCAACTCCAAACTGATATGGACAAAAGTGGACTTGAAAAGTATCTTGAAGCTGAAAAACAATGATATGACTGATAAGTCATAAGAGAATCTCGTTAATGACTACCGATCGAATCTTTTCATCATTCTTTATCTGATAAAAAATATAGCTGCTCCTAGTATCTAAGCTATAAAATGAGAATATGTCCCTAAGCTACTGCTGTCGCTATCTGAAAAAGTTTTGTGAAATCACTAGAAGGATCGTTTATCTAAAAATAATCCCGTATATGCTCGTAGACCATCACAAATAGACCTCCAGAAGATAGACGTGGAGCTGTACACAAGACTTGGGCAAAAAGTGATCTATCGGGACATAATGACTTCTCATGTTGATAGTCTTGAACCTCAAGTGGTGAAGGATCACTTCGTGAGAGATGAAGGAAACACAACGGATTGATCGTCTCTTCAATAGGACATGCTACTGACAAAGGATGCAATGCTCTAGCAGCTCTCTATACTCTCCAACTTTACCTAACATCTTACAACGTCGTATGCGGACGGAAGATGCGACGTCACAAGTAGAGATAGACTCACTCTTATCTCGTACCGCACGTACTGATTCCTCTTATAAGACCTTCCAATCACGAGCACAGAATCTATGAAGACGAGTTGTCATCTCCCGATGTTTCGCTCTGTCACCTCGAGTATAACGAAGACACCAACGAGGTAGTAGGAGCAATAACCACACCATCTCGTCTTTGGTATTCCGTGCCAACATGTTGAGAGGTAGACGGAATGTCTACCTCATCTTGTCATGGAGAGTACGGGATATCCAATGGAACAAATGCGGACAAGGAAAATTCATCTCGAAGGATCTCAAAATAATACAAGTATGGACTCTCAACCACTCCCACGACACACAGGAAGAACTCCATGAAGAAAGACTAACGGTGTCATAATGATTTGCACATGTAGACCTCTACACTCGACTAACTTGGGCATCCCATGTGATCCAATCATAACTCTGTGCATCTCTTTCACATGAGTCTTTATCCCTTGCGAGATAAAGAATTGATCACACATCGAACATGATGTGTCTCGGATCAGTCTCGATCTTATGAGAGAGAGAATATCCATAGTTAGAAAAGAGACGATATCCAACCAAACAGTACTCTTAATAAGAACATCCAAAAATACTCACTCAAATAAAGAATCTGATCTGTAACAATAAAAACACACTATATGTAGCAAAGAAGTCCTCAGAAATCTCTCAAAAAACCTAAAAAGAACTATGTAACCTTAAAACTCTTAAAATCTAAAAAATCTAAAATATTTAATACTCACTCATTTCTTCATAAAATATTTCAATTCTAAAAATAAATAAAAACAAAAACTGAAAAAAATACCAAGAAAAAATCCAATACACTCCACTCTCTCAAATTACATTCTCTTCCTTCCTTCTCCTCTCTTCCCTGCATGTCTCTCTCTCCTACCGCTCCCGTCTGATCAGTATAGTATATACACTTTCGAACGTTTACGTGTAAGACCAAGTATGCACACAAACTGCATTTCTTGCAAAGGAGAAAAAAAAGAAAAACGTACAAACATACCACAAAATATCATGAGAAAATGATTGAAAAATAATAATAAAAAATACATTAACAACATGGAGTCTTCTGGTGCTCGACATTTGAAAAAACGAGAGTGACAGTAACAATGTGTACTCAGTTTATTTGATTAAATTTACTAGTTAAATTTAAAGTTAAAACCACATGGTTCATTTCATTACATGTTGTCAGTGAAGGTAAAAAAACCCATAAGTTACTCCCTCAGACTGTATCTCTTTTTGGTACAATATCCTCTTTCTCATTATAAACAGAAGGATACTCATCTAATGTACACTTAGGAATGTTAGCGTTAGCGGAAAGCGTTAGTAAATTAATTTCCTCATAAAATGACATGGTTTGACAATTAGTCTCTCTGTATTATGCTCCGAGCAATGCATTAGCCCAGACTCCACTTATGTATTCGGATGAGTTGGCTATTCAAAGACCGGTTAACATATATTATTTATAAATTAATTTTATTATTTATAATAATTATTTATAACGTTTACACGTTTTTTGATAAGAGAAAACGAAAAATTCACTGTCCAAGGATGTGGGAAAAGATAATGATATTAAGGTCGTGACCTTTTACGAATAAAAACATTTTCAGTTTCATAATTTTTAATTTATGTCCTAACGGTTCCAAGAGGAAAGGTCAGGACATAAACTAAAAGGTGTATATTCCGGGAGAGGGTGAATAATATGCATGCTCTATGAGACCACAACCAAGACATGTATAAAAGCAGGAGGAGGACAGGGCGTGCTTGCAGCTTGTGCTTTCGCTGGGGATTCCAGCGCAGTGATGAATCACGGGCGATTAGTACATTACAACGTTCGATGTCGCTGGCGGGACCAAGAATTGCTGCTGGCGCATCCACAGCGTAAATCTTGACTCACTGGGAAACGGACTCGGCCATCATCATTCATGTATTGTCATCCTCCGAGGCGGAGCCCCTGTTCACAGAGTCCCCCCGGTAGTGATGAATTGGTTTATCGGTAAGAGGGCTTTATCGGGACGCAGATTGCTGCACGCAGTGGGGCAGGTCTTGGAGCATGCTGATTCTCTTGGTGCAAGTATAACATCTAGGTGTCATTGGTGTAGAGCCTTGAGCTTTTCTTCCGTGGTAGGAATGAAGGCTGAGGTTTTACCTCTTGTTAAAGGATTAGAAGAAGACAGGGGTGTATCGACCGAGAACCTGAGGCAAATTCTGGAATGCTGGGGGAAGCCAGAGATCGGCTCTTCAGCCTTTACCGTGGGGCATGTAGATGGTCACTCTGATGGGACATCAAAGACTGTTCAAGCTGTGCTGCAAGATCTCTCCAAGCAGTTGAAAAGTCATCCTGGTGTAGGACTATCCTTGCGGGAAGAGGTCCGTGAGGTCATCCAGAGGGAAAGGTCACCACACTCTGTTTATGTTTACAATAGGCTGATCAGTGTTTTGATGGAGACTGGGAATCATGACGAAGCATACGCAGTTTATGAGGATATGCTGCTCGACACCAGCAAGCCTGATTCTCATACATACGTTCGTCTTATTACGGGGTTTTGTAAGGCCGGAAGGATTGCACAAGCATGGGAAATTTTCAGGGATATGAAACAGAGACGGTGC
The DNA here is from genome assembly GCA_036924285.1 of Asterella californica. Taxonomy (NCBI): domain Eukaryota; kingdom Viridiplantae; phylum Streptophyta; class Marchantiopsida; order Marchantiales; family Aytoniaceae; genus Asterella; species Asterella californica. Next base: position 46,559,268 of record JAYKYS010000001.1, read on the forward strand.
GACTCACGAGGTATCGTGTATAATGCGATGATTCATGAGCTTGGGGAAGCAGGTCAACTAGTGGAAGCGTTGAAACTTTTAGATGAAATGACAGAGAGAGATTGCCGACCCGACGCGTGGACATATAATTCTGTCATTCACAGCCTAGGGAAAGCAGGTCAAGTGAATGACGCCTTGCGTTTCCTAGAGACCATGATAGACAATGGTTGCACCCCAGATGTGTTTACATTCAACTCGTTGATATGCTCCTTAGGCAAGTCCGGACGATGTGTGGAAGCATGTGAGCTGTATGAAGGAATGATAACAAGAGGTTGTCTACCTGATGTTGTCACTTACAACACCCTTATTCCAGTACTTTGCAAGGCTGGTGAATTTGCTGCTGCTCTCAACCTGTTCAAGTTCATGAGATCAGTGGACTGTCAACCAGACGTGTTCACTTACAGTTCGTTGGTAGTAGGTTTATGCAGGGCACGCAGAATCGACGATGCTCTTCGTCTCTCGAGTGAGATGACTCTCGACGGTTGTGCTCCTAACACAGTTACATTTAACTCTTGGCTGGATGGACTCTGCAAGGAGGGCAGGGTCAGAGAGGCCCATATGCTTTTCCAGAAAATGGTAGAATTGGGATATATTCCGGATGTCATTACCTTCTGCATACTTATAGATGCCTCCTGCAAAAGCGGACAGTATATACAGGAGTCCTTCAAGATGCTGAAAGATATTCTGAAAAGGCCGGAAACATTAGACGTCCGTACGGTTACTATAGTTTATCAGAGTTTCAAGAGAGTGGGCAAGTTGAAACAGGCGAAGCGGATTGTAAGGAATGCACGGTCAAAGCTAAGTCGGGCAGCAAGTCCATGCTCTTGGAGATTATGAAGGTCATTGTGGATGTTCGACTAGCTGATTACGAAGTTGAACAATCTGCAGACTTTACAATTTACAAACCATTCCTTAAGACCAGGTATGACTAGGAGACTTTGGAATTGGTCCTTTTTGCAAATGATTCGGTTCCTTTTCGGCAATCTTCATCTTTGGGGCGCTAGTTTTGAGCAGATGCTGGAGCATGAGTACTGATGAGTTGAGGTAATCAAGGCAAGGCTCTTGTGACAAGAGAGAACTGAGCGTGATAAAGTAGTTCTACTTGCTTGCTTAGGAGTTAAGCAGTCACGGCGAAAACAAGGGTCGGGAGGCAGCGCACCAAGAACCTGATGATGTCTGCACCAAGTGCTAGATAACATGTAAGGTAAGTAGACACGGATTGCCCGTCGTAGTCGCTTGGAGAACTAAGGTTTAGGAGTAAAATTTCTCCTTCAGGTTTCTGGTGTATCCCGCTCATGGTCACTAGGTAGAACACCATGCTTTTCGTCGCTGGTGGTACTACACAACCTGCTTCTGATCAGCTTGCTCGATTTTATTTTAGTGCTGGATTCCCCCCTTGAGCGCGTAGGACCAGTACATTGACATCAATGACGTCTTTGGTTTGTAGTCTCGGAGCATATGGAGGTGGAAGAGGTGATGGATGGAGAATACCAGTGTATATCCATGCACTTCAAGCTGCTCTAGACTGGTCCCTTTGTCCAGTTCCAGACGACCCTGAAGTTTGGGCAATTGATGAGTGCACAACCGAGCCCAACAGGGGTAACGTTCATCACCAGTGTCCATAGGTATTGGGTAATATGGAAGTACCATGTGGTTCAGTATGGTTGGCCTGATTGTATCTTATTTCAGAGAGAAACCACGTATTTCAATCATTTCAACTTATATATGAATTGATTGACGCCGATTTGAGGATCAGCCGATACTGGGCCTGCCTTTAAGTCTAACGTCTGTTTCCTCTGCCGTGATCCAGGAGGTACACGTTGCAAGGACAGACTTCTGGTTGTACCTCACTGCCTCACATTGTTGGTATTGTATTTCCGAGTCGAGGATGTAAGTAAGGCTAATGCAACAATGGACCTTCGCTTGTTCTAGGCTCTCTTTAAAGATTGCTTTATGAACAGATTTGCGCTTTCTCCTTCTTTCTTTCCAATCCGTGAAACTTGCGAGTCCTGGTGGTCTTCTTCTGGGTTCAGTCTTTGCGGATTACCTTAAGTATGTGAACATTGTTCTTGCATCGAACAGATATACTCATGGACAAACACATAATGCGGTTCTGGTGCTCTTTTAGACCTAGTCTTGTCTTCTGCTTAGAAACAACATAGCTATGGATATGTCTGCACTGCATACTGTAGATCTCGTCTATATTGCCAAAGTAGGATAAGGGAAAATACTGAAAAACGACTGAGTCATTTTACTTACCTCTAGTCACTAAGATAGCCCCCGAGTGGCCAACGACTGATGTTACATTGCAAAGCACTCTTTTTTGCCAGTAACTGATGCAACTTGACCATAAACTCTCGAAGGTACCGCCATGCTTCTCTGTGAGCCCCAAGAAACGCCTCAGCGATATAGCAACCCAGCTCCAGCCTAACTACAGTAATGAACGATAGAAGACGTTGCGGTAACATAGCCGAACCCCTTCACTTCAAGTTATCTGGGAAATGAACGGACATGGTTCATGACGAGCTACATGCAAAATAACCACAGCAAATAATGTCTCTATCGTGTTAACCACGAACAGGCTGTTTCCACGAGAAGGCCTTGAGTCCCGAATTTGAGTTCTAAGTAGGTCATTCCAGTCATGATCATCCCAGCACTTCAGTTAAGTCTCTGTTGCTTGAGTAGAAAATGGCCCGCAACCGTGAGGGAAGTGGCCGTGAAGCTTATTCCATCGTTTGCAGCCATGTTTTTGGTCATTCATGAAGTTTCGGGCAGCTCCACGACGCAACAAGAAGAGCGCAGCTTCCTTATTCAACAAAACGGGTTCAGCGTTATAACGTAACGATCTGGAAACGTCATCAATGCTGAAGGAAGGTAAACATCACCACTACTCGAACAACTAGTGCTCTTGTGGAACTCTTTTAATCCGCAGTTCCATCAATCGTAATCGTACATATCTGGAAGTTCCATCGGTGTGCATTTTCGGTTGGATACACACTGCTTGAAACTCGACTGATGACTGGATAGAATAATGAACTCCAGGTCACACGCGGAACCCGTATAGTGATACTGGAGGTTTAAACTGTTGAAAGGAATTGCCACGTTCATCTTAGAAGTCCCTCTTTGATGACAGCGATCCCACCAAGATGCCCAGCTCCGTTTCATGTGCATTACACCTAATAATTAAGAGCTCAATCGAGCTGGCGGGAGATTGCATCTCCGATATAGTACAATCGATGCACGCGAAGTTTCCGTGTTCCAGAGAATACCGTCCGGATTCGTGCACACATCAAAATCTGTGAGCGCCTTCACATCAAATCTTCAGGGCAACGGTCTGTTACCTAAACCTGAATGTGTTCTATATAGCCTTCAATGACCTCTCAATGCAGTTTTGGACTGGAGATCTTGCTACTTTTCCATGCCAGAAAAGTTAATTTCTTAACTACCCCGCTTTTGCACAGTAGAAGTTATCTGAACTCTTCTGTCTAGAAGTTCTTGTTGTATGCTCAAGTGCCTCCCACTTCTTTCGAACTCCGTTTCAGCAAGGGAGATGTCAGACAGCTTCGTGTCCAGTTTCACCGGGGTAATAAGTACAATTCAAAGTCAGAGCACGGATTTTGCCAGCACTGCAGCAAGACCTGTTTCTGTTCCACCGCAGACTCCCAGATTCTCCAGAGGGATGTTCCAACTCAACTAGTCCCTCTCTTGTCCCATCTCCTTGTTCTTCCTTCTGAGGTAAAAAGGCAGAGAGTAGCATGCTGAGGTAACTCCCGGCATTCTCATCGTCAATTTCAAAGCCGACGAAGAGCATGACTTGAGAGAAATATTCATTCTGAGTGCCGTTGCCACGAGAAAAGCGCCTTTGATACCTATACTAGTTCCAAAAATACGAAGATGGCGAACCCCACCGGAATTATCCGGATCTCGTCAACGTTGCTAGGTTCTCAGCACCTTCATCTCCCAAACTTGGGTTGAAAGTTATGTCCAAGGTCTACATACTCTTGTCCTACGCAAGGCAGTTACGAGGTAGACGAGAAAGTCCGGATTCGTATCTATGGTGTGAAGGTGTAGCTATGGGAGAGTGGGTATCCTGACCAAAAGCCTGCAGAGATGGAGACATCCATCCGCCGTTTTCCCCGTAGGTGGAGCATCTCCAGCCTCTGATTATTAGCGAGTCCCAGGCAGATGTCCTGTACCTCTTCTTGCTTGAGATGCCACAACCCTCTAAGTCTATATGAGTAAGAGTTGGGCACGAGCAGATGATGTGAAGAAATAGCTATCCTAGTTTGCTACCATGTGTCGACCTTGCTCTCTCTAGTGTGTAAAGAGGGAGTGGAAAGAGGAAGAAGTCACCAAACTCTTCGCTTATCAACTTTGAGAACTTTCAAAGTTGATAACCGAGGGAGGATAGTTATGGTCGGAGAATCTACTGTGAGCTGAACAATGAGAACAACAGTCCTTCAGGGAGCAGCAGGCAGGCAATCTTCTATGGAGCTCTTTTTCAGGTTATCTTCCACAAACAAAGACGACTTTGATGTCTATGCTAAGGATATGCAACCCCAAGCGGTAGGTGGAAGCTCGAATGATCTCATCCCTTATGGTGGGGGAAAACCGTTGTTCGATATATTAACCATATTCTTTTACACTTTGTATGACTACGGTAGTTTTGAACTATCACCACCTTCTGAAACGACTCAGAACCTTTGGTTAACTCTGAACGTGGAAAATAGTCCCACTTGTAACATTCCCGTAAACCATTAACTAACACCATGAATGATGAACTACCACAAGCTCACTTCCAAATTCTCGGAGTAGTAAACTTCTTTCGTGTGGAAACGGGTACTACAAAGGTATCAGAGACAGTGCAGATAGTAAAGCAAGACAATATGTTAACAGAGTAATATGTAGGTATGACACCAAGTACGAACTTGTACAGTCTACGCAGTTCTTACTTCCAGGCTGTTCCTGTCAGTTCCCGACTTCATTTTGCGGAGGCGATGCTTCTAAGCCTGCATATATATTCTCTCTTCTTTTACAGTGCAATCAGACTCTTCCAGGACAATCATTCTTGTGTCAGCCTCCTGCCCTGTTCTCGTTGTGTGTGTGCGTGAGATCTTGCTTAGTGCGTGTTTTGTCTCTCTTCTGTCTGTATTCTTACCAGTCTATCGTCACTAGATCTCCACTCTGTGTTTGTGAGAATGGATGACTCGAGTGATGGTGAGGTAGACAGTTTGCACAATATACCGCGAGAAAAGCAGTAAATCATGTGCCTTTGAGAGCGGAAGGAGTTGAATCCAAACACAAAAGGAACAGGGAAGGGAACAACAGGCACGAGTGTATAACATGAAGCTGTACCAGGTGTTATGTCCTCTCTCCCCTCTGCTGTGAAGGAATACCTTCCACCTTGGAGTTCTGTACAGATTCTCGAATACCTTCTTGAACTTCATTTTCTGTGTTCCTTCTGTTCATGTTCAGGGCCTCCTTAGTGATCACATTTCCCCCAGAACTCTCCAATTCGGTCTTGGATAGTTCGATAAATTCGAGTGTCGATTCATTCGAACCAAATCCATGAAAGTCTCCAACAAATCGCCCAAGCCTCGAAAACTCCCTAGAAACAGAGATTCAACTTTGTGTTGTCATGCAACGCATAGAGGATCTCTCTCCACTCGTCATCCGAGAACTCACTCCCTTCCAAAGTTCCCTCAGAGTATTATTACTTCGTACAATATCCGCAAGGACGCCCGCTAAACCATCCTCCTTTCCAGTGATAGAATTTTCAGAATATCATCATACTCAATAGGAGGACTGGGTTGAATCAGCGGGGTAAGCAGAACCTTCATTGGACTCCCTTTTCCTTGCAATCTTCCTCGACAGCTAACCCAATTATACTCGACACCTCCAGAGATCCATGGAAGGTCTGTGCAGCAAGCGCCTGCGCTAAATGCTTGGCACCCCCTACCGTCATGTACCCGACAGTCAAGCTCTGGAGCCTGGAAATTTATCCTCGGTTCCTGCTGAATCTCCCTGTTGAGAAGAAGAGAACTGATCCATTCCGGTATCACCGAGCTTTGGATTGCCACTTATTATCCAAGTGCCTCAGCGCTATATCATGTGCCATAATTCCAGAAACGCTTTTGCCATTCCTTCCCAACCCCATGCCGAGACGGAAGAGGTTGAGTGTTTGCAATTTTCTGAAACCTTTCAGGATCCTATCAGTTGATGAATCCACCACCAGCTTTTAGATCCTACTGCCATATTTCCGCTCAAGTTCAAGAATTCCAAAGTCTCGCTCTTCTCAAGACCCAGACCCAAAATCCTCATCTCTGACTCGTTGTCTATGCACCAATTGGACAAGTTGATACGAGTCGAAGTCGGAGAAGTAACCACTAAAGAGAGCACCTTCAGCCTCACAGCTGCCCAACTTCCGCTCTGCTTCAACCTCGTCCCCTGTGATCTGCTCCGCAGCAACACTGAAGCACGGCCCGAATTCTTGCACATCAGTTAGATCCGGAAGCTCATTTATCCCAAGAACAACTGCAGAAGCGAGCTGGTCCGTCAATCGCTGCAGTCCCGGGGGAAAACACTCTTCGTCCGCCATTTCCTGAACTGAGCAAACTAAGTTGAGCAACGGAATTTACACCGAAGTTGATTATGGAAGTGGATACTATATCGGTCTCCTAATCCATCTGGAGGAGGAAGGACTAAAACAGCCATAAAAACTTCCTGCGCAAAAGAGAAGCAAAGGAATTCGCGTGATCCATCATCAACACGTATCAATTTAACGTGGAGGATGAAGTATGACTAAAATGTAAGAGCTCTGAGGAGAAGATATCTGAAAGCTTTCCAAACAGATTACTCGAGAACTGTATGCGTTCGTAAAGGAATCAACGCAACTCTCTTATGTCAGAGGATCTGCTCGATATTGATCAACACGAGACCAATCCACCAGAAGGAGATTCGAAGAGATAGGATTCGCAAGCGATCGTTGGAAATGCGAAGCGAGATAGCGAGAGGCACGTTTCCGTATTCTGCTGTGGATGGTCGTAGTAGAAGCAGAGCCGAGTCGAGTTGGATTGCGTTTCAGAGCTTTGATTTCACTGGAGCCGCATTCACGTGTCTGAACTTGGGAGTACAACGGGAAGTTCTCGATTGCACACTGAACACAGAAATCTGAGCATGTCCGCTGCTGCGGACGCGGAGGAGGAAGGGAATACTAGGGTATAAGCATTCTGGCCCCCAAGACTCCGTCTGCTGAGAGAGCGGTGTAACTGAATGTTTAAAACTCTTCAGGGATCATACAGGAAGAAAATGGAACGACAGCGGCATGTTTATGGCGAATGCAAAAGGGCATCCGTTGTGTTGATAATCTGTTTGCTTAGCTTGGGACATGCTGTTGAAGCAGCAGCGAAGAGGGTTGTTGTCTTACCAACGTTGCCTGCTACTGTCAGACGGAGACAATTGTTGGCTGCGATGGATGAGCCAGCGGTAAACCTGAATTATTACTACGGGCCTTTGCTCTCAGGGCCTGATCCAGTCCCTGTTTACGTTATCTGGTATGGATCTTTCAGCAACTCGCAGCGAGCAATCGTTCAAGATTTCCTTTCCTCCTTCGACACTTCTAAGTTTGTGGGTGAACAAGTGAAGTATCCTACTGTTCGAGGATGGTGGAGTTTGACCGCCGGCTATGTGGATGCGAAAGGGAATGGAGTCGAATCTCTCGTATATTTGGCAGGGGAGTTGGACGACCCATACTCCTTGGGCAAGTCCCTTACCGAAGACGACGTCGAGCAACTGGTACTAAATTCGACCAGCAAGGGAATATTTCCTGCAAATTTCTCTGCGGCCTACTTCGTACTCATCTCGGCTGATGTGGCAGTAGAATCGTTCTGCATGAACGCTTGCGGATCACACTCTTCGACATACCCATCGAGAATCACTGCAGGACAGCAGCTGCCGTATGCGTGGGTAGGTAATTCTGCCACTCAGTGTCCTGGGCTGTGTGCATGGCCTTATGCCCAGGCGCAGTATGGACCTCCTTTGGTGCTCACACCTCCCAACGGAGATGTGGGTATGGATGGGCTGATCATCAATTTGGCCGCGCTTCTGGCTGGAATAGCCACGAATCCATACAATACTGGCTACTACCAGGGTGATGCTCTTTCACCCTTCGAAGCTGCCACCGCCTGCACCGGAATTTATGGTCCCAATGCTTACGCTGGAGATCCAGGCTTGCTTTTTGTTAACGCCGCTACCAATGGCAGCTTCAACGCGGTTGGAGTTTCAGGTCGAGAGTTCCTGCTCCCTGCTCTCTGGCTCCCTTCGAATCAGTCTTGCACTCCTCCCCCTTATATCTGAAGCTATATTTCGGGACCACCAACTCATTTGTCGATCCATTTTGCCCAAAGCTTGCATGTACATCTCAGAAGCTCCAAATGAGCCCACTACTGCTCCGCGGTCGTCCTCGTCCTCTGCTGCTGCTGGGCCAGAAGCAACAGAAAGCAGCCAGCAGCTGCTGGAGTTTCTGCTCGATCTTCCGTCTGGTGGTCTTCAACGAGGCAAGTGACATGGACTTCAACGACCGGAAGACTCCGGCTTTCTCCTCTTGGAATGAGGTTGTATAAGTGTTAACTTCAGTATAGCAACTATGTTCCTCTTACCTCATCATTCAGTAAACAATTAGCTCTCTCTCTCTTTTTTTTGATTTCACATCAGAGATATCCTATCCTATTATTTTCTCAGCACAATAACGTAGGTTTCAAGTAGACCTCTTGCATAGAAGAAGCAATCAGACGCCGTCTTGATTGCTAAGTGCAGAGGGTGCTCCTCGTCGAGACCATAGCTCTTTTTCTTATCTCACATAAGAGATATCCTATCCTATTATTTGCTCAGTATAATAACTTACGCTTCAAGTATACCCTAGACATAGATGAAAAAGGAATCAGAGGAAGTCTTGATTGCTAAGTGCGAAGGGCGTTCCTCACTCAGACCATCGCAACACTCAATAGAACCGTAATAATTCAGCAATATATTTACGACGACGAACACGTTTAACATGAAAGGTTGGGCGAAGTTCAATGGGACGTACTTTACATACTAGAAGCACAAAATGAAGTTCCAACTAGATACGGAAGACGTCCTTGGAAAGTCGATGGTAGTGTACCTCAATCAATTATTCCTTATTTGTGATCAGAGCAAGTAGCATCACGGAGTGAGATTGTCAGAGCAAGAATGCTCTTACGGCGATAAATCAGTGTTGCGAAAACAATATTATTGGTCATATTATCTCGTGTCATACGGTGACAGACTCTTGAAACACGTTGACTTCCAACTTCACCGCGCAAGACATCGTGACACAAATGTATTTGAAGGAGAAGTTGCGAACCTTCAAGATGAGAATGAATGACACGGTCACATTGCAAATCAACATCTTCAAATCCATCATTGAGCAGTTGACCTCTGCAACGTGCAAGTAGGTGCGCAAGAGCAAGTACTAAAACTCATGAGCAGCAGCATGCCGATAGCTATCAAGTGTTCTTACAAGTTATACGATGCAACACCAGTCTGACATTGCAAGACCTCATCTCATTTCTTCTTATCGAAGGAACTTTACGTCAAACGATGCAACACGAACTTTCGATAGCATTGTTCGTAGACAAGAGACAACCATCCAAACAAGACAAGAACGACGACCGCTCCAGATGGAATCAACCTAAGCAGAGGTCATCAGACTCCAACATTCAGTGTTCTGGGTGCAATTTGATTGGACATCACATCCAAAATTGCCCCAATCTAACATTCCAACAACAAGGCGACAATCAAAACTAGAACTAGCATTCCAAAAATCAACAAAATCGTCAACACAATAACAGTAACAATAACAACATGATGCGTGTGCTGATGACTCAACTTCACAACGAGTTTATATCTCGAGTCGTGGACCACCACTGGTATGTTGACACCGGCGTCATCCACCAATGACGTTTGGTCGTGATCAATTTTGTAGTGTACACTCAACAAGAAAACACTCTTCAAGATCAAATTATTTTAAGTGATGACACCACAGTTCAAACTGAAGGTCATAGTGACGTTGAAGTCAAACTACTCAACCACAAAAACGTATTAATTAAAGACGTCTTGCACATCCTCGCACTACAAAAAAATTTGTTCTTAGCTCGTATGTTTGATTCAAAAGATGGATGATGTATAATCGATAATAACATTTGCTATTTAGAGGATAAAAATATATGTCTAATTGCCTCCAGTCCGCTTAACTATGATCTTTACATGCTAAGCTTGTCTATGATTCCCATGTGTACACTCAACGCCTCTTGCAAGCACAGTACGTCCGTCACCTCCGAGCTAACTTTCAATCTCTACTTCCAACAATGCTCCCTAAAACCGTTTCTCGAAAGAGATTCCAGCAAACTGTATCCTTCCATCCATTCTCCAGTCTCGGATGAGACCAAGACTGTAAGCACGAGACAACCTCCTCATAGACTTTACGAGAGTAGATGAGGATAACCATCATTTCTCTCATCTGTTTCATCAACTTATCTTGTGGTGCCCACAATTTACAGGATTGGAGATATTTTGAGATTTTTAAAGTTAATAACGTATCTATGTAATTGAAGTAACCTTATTACTTAAGATTACACCTTGTTTAGAGGAAAGATAATCTTAAGGGCTTTTTGAAGAAGAAGTTGACTTCTTTCGAAGCCAGAAGACGCACATCTTTTAGGAAGACGTCTTCTCGATCGTGTCTTCAAAATAGTGACCGTGGTGACTTATTGACCAACTATGATCGACCACGATTCATCTTTTCCTTCATCGTCATCAATTCATTCTTGACTTATACTTGCATAGCATTCCCAATTTCACTAGTGTTTCGTGTCTACATGACAAGTACGCTCGCATGAAGTTTCCACGCTATCGTATCGGATTTTGCATGAAGGTTGTCTAGGAAAAAATGCAAGGTTCTTAGCTGTGGAGATACCATATGCTGAACAGAAGAAAGAAAGAGAGAAACAACCACGAGAACAAACTCCGCAAGATATACAACTCCCATCTTATATACATTCTCGTTTTTTTTTCTCTAAGAACACTAAACTGAGAAACAAAATTAATTGGTCTGTAATCCACACCCAACCTCCTAAAACAAATCTTTTGATCTCAACCTAGATCCAAAACTATCGAAGCGTAGCTCAAAGCAAGAGAAACATCAATTTACTAACAAAAAGCTTTGCACTAGTATCGCACGATCAAGTCTAGATCCAGACAACACCCATGTACAAGGCTTAGCTAAAACTAGCTACCACAAGCCGTACATAACCAACTAGAACTCAAACGAATCCAAAAAGATAATAACCGTAGCGAAGTAACCAAAAAAAGTCTATTTGATGACTCAACTTCACAACGAGTTTACATCTCGAGTCGTGGACCACCACTGATACGTTGACTCCGGCGTCATCCACCATATGACGTTCGGTCGTGATCAATTTTGTAATGTACACTCAACAAGAAAACACTCTTCAAGATCAAATTATTTTAAGTGATGACACCATAGTTCAAATTGAAGGTCACAGTGACGTTGAAGTCAAACTACTCAACCACAAAAACGTATTAATTAAAGACGTCTTGCACATCCTCGCACTACAAAAAAATTTATTTTTAGCTCGTATGTTTGATTCAAAAGATGGATGATGTATAATCGATAATAACATTTGCTACTTAGAGGATAAAAATGTATGTCTAATTACCTCCAGTCTGCTTAACTATGATCTTTACATGCTAAGCTTGTCTATGACTCCCATGTGTACACTCAACGCCTCTTGCAAACACAGTACGCCCGTCATCTCTGAGCTAACTTTCAATCTCTACTTCCAACAATGCTCCTTAAAACCGTTTCTCGAAAGAGATTCCAGCAGATTGTTCATCCATTCTCCAGTCTCGGATGAGATCAAGACTGTAAGCACGAGACAACCTCCTCATAGACTTTACGAGAGTGGATGAGGATAACCACCATTTCTCCCATCTGTTCCATCAACTTATCTTGTGGTGTCCACAATTTACAGGATTGGAGATATTTTGAGATTTTTAAAGTTAATAACGTATCTATGTAACTGAAGTAACCTTATTACTTAAGATACACCTTGTTTAAAGGAAAGATGATCTTAAGGGCTTTTTGAAGGAGAAGTTGACTTCTTCCGAAGCCAGAAGACGCACATCTTTTAGGAAGACGTCTTCTCGATCGTGTCTTCAAAATAGTGACCGTGGTGACTTATTGACCAACTGTGATTGACCACGATTCATCTTTTCCTTCGTCGTCATCAATTCATTCTTGACTTATACTTGCATAGCATTCCCAATTTCACTAGTGTTTCGTGTCTACATGACAAGTACGCTCACATGAAGTTTCCACGCTATCGTATTGGATTTTGCATGAAGGTTGTCTAGGAAAAAATGCAAGGTTCTTAGCTGTGGAGATACCGTGTGCTGAACAGAACAAAGAAAGAGAGAAACAATCACGAGAACAAGCTTCGCAAGATATACAACTCCCATCTTATATACATTCTCATTTTTTTCTCTAAGAACATTAAACTGAGAAACAAAATTAATTGGTCTGTAATCCGCACCCAACCTCCTAAACAAGTCTTTTGATCTCAACCTAGACCCAAAACTACCTAAGCGTAGCTCAAAGCAAGAGAAACATCAATTTACTAACAAAAAGCTTTGCACTAGTATCGCACGATCAAGCCTAGATCCAGACAACACCCATGTACAAGGCTTAGCTAAAACTAGCTACCACAAGCCGTACATAACCAACTAGAACTCGGACGAATCCAAAAGGACAATAATCGTAGCGAAGGAACCAAAAAAAGTCTATTTGAGAACTTTCTTTTTTTCACCAGACAGTCTTGAGATGTCGATAGGGTTTTCATTCTTGATTCGGTTGGCTCCAAGAACTTTAAGATCCGGCTCTCGACAGCCAAGATACCTCTGATTTATTATCGTAGTGATTGAATTTCCAAAAACTCCTTCCTACGGCTTAAAGCCACGTACATCCGCAAAACAGACCGCCTGATCTAAGATCCATCTTCTTTGATAGATAGATTTGACTCTCTTGAACCCAACAAGATTCCAAACAAACCGTTTGGAGTTCCTCTCGTGAAATCATGTAAGAAATTTAGTCACAAGAAGCAAAAAACTGACATAAATTGACTCTCTATGGCTCAAACCTTGCTCAGCACATCCAAACCAACAATCTAATCCACATACAATCTTCTCTTATGCGTAAATGAAGACTCCTTGATTGTGGCAACAACAAGAACAAAGAGCTTGGCTTATCTATCGCTAAGAACAGTCCAACCTCAAGTCGTCAATGCACAAAAAATTGACATAAGTGCTTCTCTACGAGTCAATTTCACTCAAAACTCCCAAATCGTCCATGAAACTTCATATCGTCTTTAATTTCATGAAGAACTCGGTGTTATGATCTCGATGGATCCAAGGACAGCAAGTTTGGACTCCAGAATGATCTAAACGGTCCAACTCTCTTTCGTAGTTCACTGAAGCACTCCAAATCGTCTTCCCTACGTCTTAATTTCTTCCAGAACCATACACTACGATCTATCTCTTCAGGAACCGTCTTAACCAGTGTATAGCATGCACAGATCTGAACCCAATAATGCCTTGCATGCATGCATTGGACCTCTTAATCTCTCAATTCGTCCGTCGACAAGTCGTAGATACAAGCTAGCCCATTAAGTTGTCTCATTACATCAATTCATAATACGTGAGTTTTGCTCAGATTAATCGTCAAGCAGCCCTCTTGTGTCCTTAGTATAGTGTCAAGAACCGTAAATACCTAGTCAACATCGATAAGCTATGGTCTTGCTTGATTTCCATCTTTCGAACCTCATAACGTCCCATTAAGCACCCAAGTGAAACAAATAAAATGCCTTTGAACTTAACGACGAGCTTTACCACTTGGTGCAATGAAAGTTGAGATCCAAAATAGACCAAAAAAGTCATTATTTTTCTCCATGAACATCTTTGGAGTGAAAATATAAAATCCCAAAATATGATTTTCAAGTAGGAGTTGATCCACGACACAAAATCCATCCTCTCTAAACATGTGCATCCTCTAGCATGCACCAGAATACCAACCAAGGAGCGGACCGGTACGCACACCGTCTTGTCATCTTACTTCCCATCTTAGTCAACCTCATCCTCAAGCTTGCAACATGATCGTCATCTTGAAGTTGTAACCTTGCCATGATTTTCTCAGGAGCTTTGTCATCTTTTTTTTCTTCAGCCTTCATCCATTCGTTTGTCTTGAGTCACCCCTTCTAAATCTACACATCTTTCAATACGCATTCTAAGACATAAAAAGGAGTAAACCATCATACTCTAGAAACACATCTCATCCATCTTGTTGAACCTCACTGTCGAGGTTTGTGACCTAGAGTCGTACTAGACATCATCTGTCATCCCAATCATCACCATGTATCCTGATTGTAACTCTCAACCTCAACTATTATTGTCTCGCTGTACAATTATATCTTTCTCAAACATCATCCTCCCTTATCTTCTCTTCTGAAAACCTTTACAACCTCCCAAGCATAATTCTCCTAACCCTAATCACTTCAGCAATGACTTTCTCCCCTATAAATCATCCCTACTCATCATCTTATACTTGTAGCTTCTAGAGCATCCGTCCACTCTTTTTCACTTTCAACAAGTCGCTTGTCTTTGATGATGTCAATATTGACATCATGGGCTTCTCTTGTGGTCGCACCAAGACTTTCTGTGAAGTAAACTCAACCTTAGCATCTTGAATGCGCTCTTCCCAACCTCTTTTCAAATTTTTCATCATCTGAATATCTAGTTGTTGTTTGCACGCAACCAGTTCACCCATTTGCATTGTTTGTTCTTCAATCTTCTCTTCCAATTGTGAAGGATCGCCCTCCACTATCAGATCTGAAAGAATAATTTCTTGTTGAACCTTATCCTCCCGAGCTTACTTCTCTAGAGAAGTCTTTTCTTGTCCCTTCTTCTCGCTCTTCATTGTGAATGCAGTATCCAACTTGAGCTCGTCTAGACCCATGTGCTCGTCCAAATCATCCTTTTGAAGATCATGCTCAGTCTCTCCCATCCTAGCACCATACTCTTGATATAAGCATGATATATCTTTGCATGGATATACACAGTTAGATCCAACCTTGCTTCCCAACAGGTTTTGCTCCACTTGTAGATCCTTGCTCCTCCAATCTTGTGAGCTTGATCTGTAGGTCTCACATTTCCACACATGATCTCCTCAAGGCTTGAATCATCCTCTTCAGAGACACTATAGGTGTCTAGACAACTAGAACAGTTGGAGCAACTGGTACTACTTGTCTAGCAACAAGAACCACTGGTCGAACTACAAGAACATGTGCTATAGCAGTCAGTGTGGTGCTAGTCTCTTAATGAGAACCTTCTCTCGTTTTCGAACAAGCTCCACAAGATATACCAACTCTCACTTTATGGAAACTCCCGTTTCTTTCTCTCTAAGAATGCAAAATTGAGAAATAGATCTGAATGATATGTAATCCGCACCCAACCTCCTAAAACAAGTCTCTTAATCTCAACCTAGATCCAGAATTACTGAAGCGTTGTCGTATTGTACATAGGTCTATACAGTGAAAAGTATTGCAGAGAGATTTTTTTCTATATTGTGTAAAGGAAGCTGCCCTGCAGCTTAACAAGCTAGGCAGGAGCTAAACTGGGGCTATGCTTGACAAGCTGCCCTTTAGCTTGGGTTGGAATATCACCCCTAAAGGAGTCGAAAGACACCAGAATGCAAAGCTCGACGAGGAGAGCGACCTCATGCTTCTAGTTTTGACAGAAAGTGTTTTAAGCAATAGTTAGTACGAGTTTTAGGCTGTGAAATATGTGAAAGAGGGAAATCCGTCGATTCTGGTTCGTGACTCGAACTCAGAATCGGATAGCGTGAGCGTGTAGGTGTTCACAAATACTATAGTTTTGACTCCTTGTTGTATAGAGAAGTTAGTGTAGGAAAGGCTAGTGAAGATTTTACAGAAAAATTTCTTCAAGTAAACATATGTACAAAAGTTTTTAACCTTTTTGAACGGAACCAAAGGCCATCCCAGTGATAGGGCGCCTGCCTAGGAGGGAAGTGGTCTCAGGATCAATCCCCCATGGCCTCTGGTTCCTATTCTGGCATGTTGGCCTCCTGGAAGGGAGTCTATGTTGGATATACAACCACGTCCTGCATATCTAGGGGCGGGAGACCGGTATCTCCCTTAATCGTGGGCTTCCTGGCCTAAGCCTCCGCATGCCATCCTGAATATACTATGGGAGATACCTGGTGCACATATGGGGGGGCTGTAAGCCCTGTGGGGCAGCCTCATAAGTGTTGGGGCTTCGGCCTACATTGGATGGCTTGTAGTATATTCAGGGTGGCATCAAGATGGCATCGAGGGCACGGGAAACTTTTGCTGATTATTATGTACGCATAAGGATAGCAGAGGAACAACTTTAGATGGGGCCTTAAAATTAAAGCAAAAGATTACAGTGGAAGCGAAAGGTTACAACGGAAAACTGAAGCGGAAGATTACAACGGAGGCGGAAGGAGGAGAATTAGAGTTTAAGAGGGGGCAGCTTAGCTAAGGCCCTGCTTTTGATAAGTGACTGCACTTATAAGGACAGCAGGGGGACAGCTTAAGCTGGGGCCTTAACTTTTAGGTAAAATACATGCGGCGACTTCGGATCGGGGGAAAGTTTTTGCAAAAGAATGTTTCTGAGAGAGCTGAAGCGGAACACGCAGGAGAAGCTAAGAAGCTAGTGAAAGATCAAATTGGAGACAGATTGAATTGGGAGATCATCGTAGAGAGAGGGGCAGGAGTTTTAAGCTTGGACGTTGTCTAATAAACGGTTCGGAGGAGAAATTGCTCTCAGGAGGCAGTTTTATTGAGAGAGATCGCTTGAAAATCTACAGAGGACTTTTGATCGACGCTGGATCAATTTTCTGAGAGTTTCAGTTGGGGCAAAGAGAGAAATAAGATTCAGGGGTCCGAATTTCACTATTAGGTTCAGATTGAGACGTACTTGGTAGACTTTTGGTTGAGAACTGATTGACGGGAGAGAAAGACACGCAAGGGAGGAAGAAGAGAGAGATTTTCTTTACAATTGAAGAGATTGATGATGCAGCGACATTGAAATAAAGTTATTTCGACTCCTGAGAGATCTATCTGTGTACTTGAGTGTGTATTTGAGTGTTTGTTTTGTAATTGGTGAGCACAAGGAGCAGTGTTTTGAGATCTCATCGTCAGCAGCAACCTATTTTCCTTTCTGGTCATTTTTCTCTGATCGGTCACAGTCAGGAGGTCCGCCCTCCCCAAGAAAGACTCTCAACTTGACATCTGGTGCTTCCACTGAGAGCAATTGGGGTGATTGATTTGGAGAATTGACTGAATTGAGAAAATGGATCACAGTGCTGCCGTACAAGGTGTAGCTGCTGCTCAAGGTGCTCATGTTCAAGGGATTCCTGGTCAAGATGGAATTGGCTCTCAAGGAGGGCCTACAGTGGTTCCAACAGCAACAGCACAGCCTGCTGTAGACACGTCTCAGATTCTTCAGGCGTTGGCTGCCTTGATTCAGCAGCAGCCTGCAATTGGAGGAGCTGAGCAGAAGTCCACAAGGGCATTACAAGCAATTGTTGGTCGATGTGGACGATTTGATGGAAGAGATGTTACTAGGTACTTGCGGGAGTATGTGGGTGAGATGGAGTTGGTCAGGGCACCTGAAGTTGAGGTAATTCTAAGCTTTGAGTTGACTGTTGTCCCTGAACTGAGAGAGAAGGTGAGAAATTTACAGAGAAGACATCTAGGTGGGTGGACTTTGTTTGAGCGTGCATTGAGAGAAGAGTTTCTAGAAGAGGACTCTGAAAGAGTCATCAGAAGAACTCTCATGGACTGGATAGAGCGTCAGCCTGGACGTTCCATGGGATTGAATGAGATAATTCGGAAGTTTGAGAAGAGGTACTCTCAGCTTTCTGGTCTAGAGAAGTTGACGCTGGATGCTAGGAAGACGGAGTTGTTCTTGGGGGCTCTGGATGAGTTCACAGCAGATAGACTTTGTTTCATGTTGACTGATCGAGGGACTGAAGGGGGAGTTACATCTGATTGGAGGAGAGTGGAAGAAGCAGTATCTACCCTTGCTAGGCAACGTCGTGGTAGGATGGTGTTACAGCTAGAAACCTTACCAGAGCAGCAGAGAGTAGCTCCTCAAGTTCATGTAGCTCCTCCTACAATACCTCAGGCACCTATTGTGATTCCTCAAGCACCCATAGTGGTTCCCCAAGTGATTGCTCAAGCGCATGCAGTACCTATCCCAGCACAGAGAGGACCTAGACAGCAACAGCGACCTGCTGAGAACCGAAATCAGAATAACTTGATAGAAGAACTTACTCAACAGTTGAGAGATTTGAGGGTTGAGATGGCCGACTTGAAGAGAGATCAACGACCCGTTGCACCAAGTGCTCGATTTGTAGGAGGAGCCTTTACCAGGAGATGTATTTGGTGCGACAGCCCAGATCACCTCAGAGGAGACTGTCAAGACTTGGCGGTTGCCTTGCGAGAGGGCGTAGTCAACTATCAGAACAATAAGTTGTATCTAACCGCCAGTGGGCAGCCTCTGAACACATATTTTGGAAGAGGAGGAATGAGAAGTTCTCTTCCAGCACTTACTGGTGCGAATACTACAGCGATGACTGCGGGTTCTGCGGAGGCTGATGTATATACTGGGAGAGTTGAGGTGCGCTCTAATCCAACTATGGTTGAGCAGGCTGTTGAGGTTCCGGTTGAAATGATGAAGAGAGGTGCTGAAAGCATTAGGAGAGCTACTGGATGGAGAGACCCAGTAGATGCAACTTCTATTCGAGCGTTTTTAGAGACTAGTGGTGAACAAGATGCCATGCTCGAAGACAAAAGAAGACGGGACGCTTCTGATTTAGATGCAGGAGTACCAGAGGACAGTGATCGTCGACGAATCACGAGGAGGAGAGCAGCAGAACCATCACCAACTGTACCATCTGGTAGGTCTCCTGCTGCAGAGGATATACCCTCTACCTCTACAGCCCCACCACCTACAATAGACCCTATGGAAGGTGTACATGATTTACCACAGGAGCCTACTGCTGCGGATAGAGTGCGAGGAAAAAGGTTTACAGCACAGGAAAAGGGGAAAGCTCCAGCTTACAAGTTAGCGGCAGACATAGAAACAACAACAGACTTGCGTGCTGTTCTGGAGCAGCGCATTTTGGATGCTAGGGTTGAGTTTACTCTTCGTGAAGTGCTTGGTATCGCAAAGAGAGAGTTTCATGAGTTGATAATAGACATCATGAAGAGAAAGAGACAGATATTGACTGAACAAGTAAGTAGTCAGATGGTTGGAGCAATAGATGCTATTGGTGTTGATCAGTTCAGAGATGATAAGTATGAGGCATGGGTTGCTGGTCCAGCTGTTATTGAGAATGAAGATGAAGAGTTTGAAGAGGAAAGGTCAGGCGCAGAGAGCGATTTCAAGGAGAAGCACTGGGCAAGAGCGACAACTGAGACGCAGGTTCGACTTGGGAGACTTTCTGAACCAATACATGCACTTGTGGATCACGGGTCGGAGATCAACATCATTTCCAAAGAGGTGTATGAGAAGGGACAGTGGTCAATCGAAAGGAATCATGGTTGGGTGCTTCGAGCTGCAAATAACCAAAAGGGTGAGTTATACGGAGCTTGTCCCAATATGCGTGTAAAGATTGGAGATGTAGAGGTTGATCAGCATTTCTTTGTACAGTCGTCTGCCTCCTATCCTGTCATACTGGGCCAACCATACATCACCGCTGTTCGAATGGAAACAAAGGTGATGAACGATGGGTCTCATTATGCCAGAGTTCGGAGTCCTGATGACAAGTACTCAGTACAGTTTCTAACGGTCCGTTCAAGACATGAGCGGAACCGACAAACCCTTAGAGATTCTCAGACGAAGAGATGTAAGGGTTTTCGCAGTTCACTCCTGTAGAGCAGGAAGACAGAGGTGTAGAACCTACTGTTGAGGTCCCGTCAGAGTTGGAAACGAGACATGTACAAAGGTCTGGAGACAAGTGTGGTGTACAGAGTTGGCAGTCTGGATTGCTGATGTTTGAGATAGATGGCTGGAGTCGATTTACAAGAGTTGAAGATATGGAGAAAAATAGAAAAAGATGGGTAGTGAAACATGTATCAGAGTTGTGGCGTGTATGAGTTCTACCTGAAGACGAAGTGGTTTCTGGGTTGTTTGAAGAGTTTATGTCTGTACAGTCAGTTGTCGGTTGGTTAGATAATGTGAGTGGATTGGTGGAAGGGAAAAATAGTGTAGCGGTGATCCCTATCCACTCTCGACGCATATATGAGAAGATTGCTACATACGTGCAGTTCTTTCCTCATCCGATGCAGAATAATGAGGGGAGAGAAGCAAGTTGTTGGTGTGCACTCCCTCAGGAAGCAGACGTCCATGCGAAGTACAAATCTGTACTGAGAAAGGTAAGACCGGTGGCAACTCAACTACCTGCTAACTCCCAGCAGCAAGTACAGTAAGTAAGGACTGAGCCTATATTGCGTGATCATAGACGAGTAGGGCACCAGTTTACTGAGGAGACATTGAAGGAGCTCCAGATACGAGGGGATGAATTCTTGACTGAGGACGAGAAGACCGTGTTTGAGCAGATGATAGTGAAGCATGGTAAAGCATTCTCTTTTTCAGCAGAGGAGATAGGTTGTGTGGACCCAAAGGTTATAGCGCCTATGGTTATATTCACGATCCCTCATGTGCCTTGGGACCTGAGACCGATCCCAGTTCCTCGTGCTTTGTTGCCTAAGCTCATCGAGTTGTTGAAAGAGAAGGTACAGATGGGGATACTTGAGCCATCCATGGGGCCATATTCTAGCAGGTGGTTCACTGTACCCAAGAAGTCAGGGGCTTTGCGTTTTATTCAAGACCTACAGCCTGCGAATAACGTAACCATTCAAAACGTTGGGACGGGTCCTGTGATTGAAGAGGTAGCAGAGGCATTTGCAGGGAGAGCTATTTATTCGAGAGGAGATCTATATTCTGGTTATGATCAGTTCCAGCTGGCTGTGGAGAGTAGAGATTTAACTACTATGCGTACGCCCCTGGGATTGATGCGGATGTGTACTCTTCCACAAGGAGCGACGAACTCGGTGGCTCATATGCAGAATGCGATGCATAAGGTATTAAGGGAGTTTGTGCCTGATGTTACCATTCCATTTCTAGATGATATTCCTATAAAGGGTTGCGCGGTTGAAGACAAGGATGAAGCGGTACTTGTGAATGGGTGTAGAAGGTTTGTTGCGGATCATATCAGGGATGTAGAACGTATCTTGACTCGCTTGGAGGAGGTACATCTCACCTTGTCAGGAGCTAAGTCCAAGTTTGGTGTGTCTGAGATTTTAGTGGTTGGACACCTGTGTGGTGCTTTTGGAAAGCGACCAAACCCGGAGAAGGTTGAAGCTATAGCTAGGATGGCAGACTGTAAGAACATCACGGAGGTTCGATGCTTTCTAGGTGCTTGTGTATTTTATCGTTTATCCATTCCTCATTATGCTCATGTTGCTGAGCCTTTGTATGCATTATTGAGGAAGGGTAAGAGGTTTGTATGGACCTCAGTCCATAGAGAAGCTATGAATAGGATGAAGGAGGCTCTACAGTCTCCACCTGTTCTGAGAAAAGTAGACTATGGGTGTCAGAGACCTGTCACTATTACAGTAGATACTAGTCCAAAGGCGATTGGCTGAGCAATAGGTCAAGATGATGCGGAGGGTATGCGGTTTACCTTTAGGTTTGGAGCTAGGATCTTGACAGACAGGCAACGAGATTATCCTCAAGTGAAGCGTGAATTGTGGGGAGCGGTGACAGCGATGAAGACAGACCGTGAGTTTCTGATTGGTGCTCATATAGTCCTAGAGACGGATTGTCTACCTCTACTAGGCATGATATCTAACTGTAGCACGCCAGACATAGCGATGTTACGTTGGATTGTCTATATTAGAAGCTTGAATCCAGAGCTGAAGCATATAAAAGGAAAGGAGAATATGGTCGCAGATATGTTATCAAGAGCTCGATTTGTAGACGAAGATGTCATGATTTCAGAAGCTGAGGAAGAAGAGAGAAAGGATGCTCAATGTCAGGTTAATCGATGGGCTACAAACTTGGAGCCGTTGATGTTTAGAGAGGAGCTTTACACAGATAGACTTCGTGACATAGGGTATTATCTGAGCTTGTTAGAGAGGCAGGAGAGGTGGAGCAAAGTAGAGTTCAGAGAGATAAGGAAACAAGCTTACAACTATCTTCTGCATGATGGGTATCTTTGGAGACGACCACAGAGAAGAGATGGGATGTTCATACGAGTAGTGGACGATCTGCAGACTAAGCAGCAACTAATGAAGGAGTTCCATGATACCTTATGGGCCGGACATCGAGGGATTTGGGCTACCTATGTCAAGTTGAAGGAAAGGTATTGGTGGAAAGGTCTGTACCAGGATGTGGTGAACTACGTCAGTTCCTGCTTGCATTGCCAGTTCTACTCAAAGATGCGGTATAGGGACGGTCTCGTGCCAACTTATCCGCCTTGCATTCACTTTCAATGGGTTCTCGACTTGGTGGTGATGCCTCTGGGGTTATGGAGCATGCGATATTTGGTTTTGGCTCGTGAGGATCTCTCCAATTTTGTAGAAGGACGAGCTTTGAGAACGAAGACCACAGAGGGGATATGTAAGTTTGTTCTTGAAGATATTATCTGTAGGTATGGGTCTGTAGGAAGGCTACAGGCAGATAGGGGAGAACTACGAGGGACGGAAGCGAGAGAGTTTTTTGCTCGTTATGGTGTGAAGCTCAAGCTTACTACTGCGATGAGTCTAGAGGGGATTGGCAAGAGCGAACGAGGACATCCATCGATAGTTCAAGCTTTGGTGAAGGCGTGTGATGGTAAGCATAGAGAGTGGCCTAGGTTACTCCCTTTTGCTTTATGGGCAGATAGAACAACTCATTGTTCTACTACAGGATATATGTCTGTTGAGTTAATGTTAGGACAGAAACCGATGATGCCAGCAGAAGAAGACTTTCCTACTTGGGCTACCTTGCCATGGGAAGATAATATGAACCGTGTGCAACTTCTCTCACTACGAATCAGGCAGCTAGAATGTAGAGAGGAGGATCTCGCTGAAGCGCAGCGACAGTTGAAGACGGCTCGACTTGGGAACAAGGAGAGGTTTGATAAGACTCACAGACTACGACCAAAACCGATACAAGTTGGGGACTGGGTGTTGGTATACGACAGCACATTGGAGAACCAACACTCTACAGTTCGAAAGTTTTCGAGAAGGTGGTTTGGCCCTTACCTTGTCTCTAATGTACATCAGAATGCTACTTATTCCTTGCAAGAGCTAGATGGCACGCCTTTAAGGCTTCCAGTTGCTGGGAAGCGAGTGAAGTTATTCAAGAAGAGAGAGGAGACTGTGGAGCTAGCTGAGTTCTTAGGTTCAGGGCAGACAAGAGCAAATGAAGACCTTTCTGAGACGGTCGAAGACAGCGAAGATGATTTGGGGGACCACGAGGATCAGTGACGGATTGGCACATACCAGAGGATGTGCAGGTTTGGAGGGGGTGAATGTCGTATTGTACATAGGTCTATTAGTGAAAAGTATTGCAGAGAGATTTTTTTCTATATTGTGTAAAGGAAGCTGCCCTGCAGCTTAACAAGCTAGGCAGGAGCTAAACTGGGGCTATGCTTGACAAGCTGCCCCTTAGCTTGGGTTGGAATATCACCCCTAAAGGAGTCGAAAGACACCAGAATGCAAAGCTCGACGAGGAGAGCGACCTCATGCTTCTAGTTTTGACAGAAAGTGTTTTAAGCAATAGTTAGTACGAGTTTTAAGCTGTGAAATATGTGAAAGAGGGAAATCCGTCGATTCTGGTTCGTGACTCGAACTCAGAATCGGATAGCGTGAGCGTGTAGGTGTTCACAAATACTATAGTTTTGACTCCTTGTTGTATAGAGAAGTTAGTGTAGGAAAGGCTAGTGAAGATTTTACAGAAAAATTTCTTCAAGTAAACATATGTACAAAAGTTTTTAACCTTTTTGAACGGAACCAAAGGCCATCCCAGTGATAGGGCGCCTGCCTAGGAGGGAAGTGGTCTCAGGATCAATCCCCCATGGCCTCTGGTTCCTATTCCGGCATGTTGGCCTCCTGGAAGGGAGTCTATGTTGGATATACAACCACGTCCTGCATATCTAGGGACGAGAGACCGGTATCTCCCTTAATCGTGGGCTTCTTGACCTAAGCCTCCGCATGCCATCCTGAATATACTATGGGAGATACCTGGTGCGCATATGGGGGGGCTGTAAGCCCTGTGGGACAGCCTCATAAGTGTTGGGGCTTCGGTCTACATTGGATGGCTTGTAGTATATTCAGGGTGGCATCAAGATGGCATCGAGGGCACGGGAAACTTTTGCTGATTATTATGTACGCATAAGGACAGCAGAGGAACAACTTTAGATGGGGCCTTAAAATTAAAGCGAAAGATTACAGTGGAAGCGGAAGGTTACAACGGAAAACTGAAGCGAAAGATTACAATGGAGGCGGAAGGAGGAGAATTAGAGTTTAAGAGGGGGCAGCTTAGCTAAGGCCCTGCTTCTGATAAGTGACTACGCTTATAAGGACAGCAGAGGGCAGCTTAATCTGGGGCCTTAACTTTTAGGTAAAATACCTGCGGCGACTTGGGATCGGGGGACAGTTTTTGCAAAGGAATGTTTCTGAGAGAGCTGAAGCGGAACACGCAGGAGAAGCTAAGAAGCTAGGGAAAGATCAAATTGGGGACAGATTGAATTGGTAGATCATCGTAGGGAGAGGGGCAGGAGTTTTAAGCTTGGACGTTGTCTAATAAACGGTTCGGAGGAGAAATTGCTCTCAGGAGGCAGTTTTATTAAGAGAGATCGCTTGAAAATCTACAGAGGACTTTTGATCGACGCTGGATCAATTTTCTGAGAGTTTCAGTTGGGCAAAAAGAGAAATAAGATTCAGGGGTCCGAATTTCACTATTAGGTTCAGATTGAGACGTACTTGGTAGCATTTTGGTTGAGAACTGATTGACGGGAGAGAAAGACACGCAAGGGAGGAAGAAGAGAGAGATTTTCTTTACAGTTGAAGAGATTGATGATGCAGCGACACTGAAATAAAATTATTTCGACTCCTGAGAGATCTATCTGTGTACTTGAGTGTGTATTTGAGTGTTTGTTTTGTAATTGGTGAGCACAAGGAGCAGTGTTTTGAGATCTCATCGTCAGCAGCAACCTATTTTCCTTTCTGGTCATTTTTCTCTGATCGATCACAGTCAAGAGGTCCGCCCTCCCCAAGAAAGACTCTCAACTCGACAGCGTAATTCAAAGCAAAAAATATCCCTTTGCTAACAAAAAGCTTCGCACCAATCATACGATTCAAACCTCAGTCTCAACAACATCCATGTACAAGCCCTTAGCTAAAGCTAGCTACCACAAGCCGTACATAACCAACTAGAACTCTAACGAATCCAAAAGAACTAAAACCATAGCGAATGAACTGAAAAAGACCTATCTATGAATCTTCTTTCGTCAAACGGTCTTCCTTCTTGACTCCGTTGTCGTGATGTGAATCATTTCTCATAGTAAATGATTCACTTCTCTGTCAGACATTAGTCTCTCTGAGTGAAGTTAAGACCTCAGAGAAGTTCATTTTTGGAAGATGTTATATATATAGTCTTAGTAGGTTGATTACCATGTCGATAGGATTTAAGCTCATGGGTTGTATTTGCGTGTCGCCCATGCACGCTTTCTAGCTGATTTCAAGTTACTTTCAGAGATGCGTGTCGTTTTAGGTAGTTTAAGTTTTAAGCTAGCACTCTAAGGGGCTTGACATGAGTGTAGATAAGTTACCAGGTAGTTTAAGGCACAAAAGGACAGTCAAGTGGAGCTATGAACTCCCATTGGTCCATTTTTGTCTTTTGTAAAACTCTAAGTTTAGAAACAGAGCTCTAGAGTGGATTTCGAGCAATTGGTGAGGACAATGTAAAATCTGAGAGCACAGGGAGATAGAGCTCGTCGTGCCAAGCACTGTCAGCGAAAAGTTTGATTTTGGAGTAATAAAGAAGGAGTTATGGCTGATTGAAGTTCAATTTGTGTCAGAACTGCAGCACTTCTGTTGAATTTGGGGTTTTGAGTGTCAATTGCAGCAGAATTGAGAAAATCGCCTCAAACCTTCACGGTTGCGTTCATTGTCAGCCGGGCTACGACTATCAAAAAAGTTTCAAGTGATTGAGTTACTGAGTAATTCAGGGCGGCCGCTGAAGTAGAGGGGGTCTGTAAAACTCGCAATCTAGAGCAGCAACTTCAGAGAACGAAATCTGGAGTTCTGTGTACAATCAGGAGGTCCAACTTCACAGGAGTGTTCAGCAAGCTGTGTACTGCAAATCTTGTAAGAAACTTCGAAATTGATCAAGCCATTGATCCTGATTATAGGTCGAAATAGTTGGCTGGGTACCAGAAATTATCCTAATTTCTTTGTCCAGAAAGTTTCTACTCATATCTTGGTGCTCTGAATTGATCTCAAGCTGAAACCTCATTGACATGTAGTAGAAGTTCTGAAGTCTAAACCTTCACATATTTCTCAATCCTGAGTGCCAAAGTTCGCCGTCAGATCTTATCGTTGCTAGTTTAGTCTGAAGTTTGCTTCCTGAACATATCAGAAGAGCCAAGAGACTTGTATGATCGTTTTTCAGTATCACCTTGTAACCTGAAGCCTATCCTTTGAGCAAAACAGCCACAGCCAAGAGTCTAGTGCTTCCCTAAGTAGACTGAACACAGCCTTCAAGCTCATATCATAGCCAGAAAGGTTCCACCCTTCTCGAGGAAAATTCTCAACTCTACATCTGGTGCTTCCACTGAGAGCTCTTGGGGTGATTGATTGAGGAGGTTGAGTTTACTACAAGGAGAGAAGATGGATCGCAAGAGCGCTGCTGTGCTACTTCTGCGGCTGATGCATCTACGTCTACTGCAGCACCTTCTGTAGCACCTGTGATTGCAACGACCTCTGTACCTGGTCTAGATACGGCTGAGATCCTGAAGACGCTTGCAGCCTTGGTCCAACAACATCCGATAGTTGGAGAGGGTGAGTTAAAGTCCGCCAAGGCTTTGCAAGCTATTGTGAACAGATGTGGAAGGTTTGAAGGTAGAGATATTTCTAGATATCTACGTGAGTATAGAGGAGAGATGGAGCTGGTTAGGGTTACTGATGCTGAGATGATAGCAAGTTTTGAGTTAGCTGTCATTCTTGAGTTGCGGGACCAAGTTAGGGATGTACAGAGAAGAAATCTTGGAATCTGGATGAGTTTTGAGCAATCTCTTCGAGAGGAGTTTCTTGAGGAGGATTCAGAGAGAGTTACTAGAAGGACATTTCTAGATTGGGTTGAGCAGCAACCTGGTCGTATGATGAGCCTGAGTGAGTTGCTGAGAGAGTTTGATCGGAGATACCGGCAACTTTCAACTCTAGAGCGAATCACCCTAGATGCTAAGAGAATAGAGCTTTTCCTGCAAGCTACCGATGATGCTACGGCAGATCGGTTATGTTTTATGTTGGCCGATCGATCTGCTGAGGGAGGTGTTACTATGGATTGGGGGAGAGTTGAGGATGTTGTGGCTGTATTGACAAGGCAGAGGAGGGGAAAGGTGGCTGTGGGAGGACGTCCGCTTGCAGAAGTGGTCACTCCACCTTATGCTGCTCCTCAAGTATAACAGCCTTTGGCCCCTGCTCCCAGACCCGTTGTCCCAGTTGCAGTTCCTTTGATGCCAGTTGTGCCAGCTCTGGCACAAAAGGCACCTGTTCAGAGACCTGTGGAGAACCATGGTCAACAGAATCAGATTGAAGACCTGACTCGGTAGATGCGAGAGCTGAAGGTAGAGCTAGCTGGATTGCAGAGAGAGCAGCCACCGGCGCCTGCTGCTGCACGTCCAGGAGGAGCTCCGATTCATAGATGTATTTGGTGTGATAGTCCTGATCATTTCCAAGGAGACTGTCAAGAGCTCATAGCTGCTTTGCGAGATGGTGTGGTTCGCTATCAGAACGGTAGGCTGCACCTTTCTTCTACTGGAGAGCCGTTGAGCACGCAGTTTGGGCGAGGAGGCATGAGGAGTCTACCTCAGATTGCTGCGGCTGCAACAGCAACCACGTTAATGACACCGCTGGTAAATTCTGATGTATATGCTGGGCATATCGAGGTCTCTTCTAGTCCTACATTGCTAGATATGATTGCTGAGAAGAGTGTGGCTCCAGTTCCTTCTGAGATACTGAAGAGAGGAGCCGAGTCTATTTGTAGAGTCACAGGATGGAGAGATCTTGTAGATGCTGCTTCTATCAGAGCATTCTTGGATGTAGATAGACACGTTCACTGGCAGGATGCTTCTGTGGAGAAAAAGAGGCGATGAGAGGCCTCTGAACTTGATACTGGAGTTCTTGAGGAGACTGGAGATAGACGGAGGGTCACAAGGAGGCGAGCAGCTCTTCCAGAGGACATCCCATCTACTTCTCAAGCTCCTCCACCTACACCAGGTCCGATGGAGGACGTGCAGAGATCTCAGCAAGAGTCAACGGTGGCTGGAAGGAGGTTTACTGCCCAAGAGAAAGGGAATGGACCGGCCTACAAGTTGGCGGCTGATATTGAAACTTCTACTGATCTGAAGAGCATCTTGGAGCAGAGGATACTGGATGCACGAATCGAGTTTTCTCTCCGGGAAGTTCTTGGTATTGCAAAGAGGGAGTTTCGTGAACTGATCATCGGCATCATCAAGCGCAAGAGACATGGTGATGTCTGAACAAGTAGAAAGCCAAATGATAGATGTGGTAGGAGCTTATGTGAATGATGCAGAGTTTGGAAAGGTGCATTTTCAGGAAGCTGATGACCAGAGCTACCAGCAAGAAGCGTTAGTTGCTGGTACCAACACTATTGAGTTCGATGATGACGAAGTTGGCGAGGAGAGTCCAGCTAGTGATAGTGACTTCAGAAGGAGACATTGGGCTCGTGCTACGATTGCTACACGAGTTCGACTTGGAAGCCTGCCTGAACCTATTGCTGCTTTAGTTGATCACGGATCTGAGATCAACATCATATCACAGGAGGTGTATGAGAGAGGTCAGTGGTCTATCGAGCTGAACCATGGTTGGGTGCTAGAGCTGCAAACAACCAGAAGGGTGAGTTATACGGCGCTTGTCCTAACGTGAAGGTGAAGATAAGTGATGTGGATGTGGATCAACATTTCTTCGTGCAGTCTTCTGCTTCATATCCTGTTATTCTTGGTCAGCCTTATATCACTGTAGTTCGAATGGAGACCAAGGTAATGGATGACGGATCTCATTACGCTAGGATCCGTAGTCCAGATGATAGATGTTCTGTGCAGTTTCTGACCGTTCGTACGAACCACGAACGAAACTGGCAGACCTTGAGGGATTCTCCAGGAGGAGGGTTTTCAGAAACCACTCTCGTAGGACGGGACAACGAGAGTGAAGGATCTACTGCTACTATGATCTCGCTTGAGCAGCCCGAGGGATCACAGGAGGCTGATGGAGAGGCTGCTCAAGATTCAGAAAGTAGTTGCACTGTACATAGTTGGAAATCTGGTTTGATGGCTTTCAGTTCTGATGATTGGAGTGAGTTCACACGAGTATAGGATTTGACTGAGAAGAGTAAAAGGCAGATGGAGAGATGTGCAGCAAATCTGCATTGTACAGGAGTTCTGAAGGAAGATGAGATGATTTCTGGTGTTTATGAGGAGTTTGCAGATGTACAGATGTTCGTTGGCTGGATGATGTAGATAGGTTGATGGAACAGATGAGAGGTAGGGTGGTGATCCCCATCCATTCTCGTGAAGTCTATGAGGAGATTATCTCGTACTTGCGATATCGTCCTCATCCGAGACTGGAGAATGGATGGAAGGATGCAGTCTGTTGGTGTGGCTTACATCAGGAAGCGGAAGTACACGCCAAGTATAAAGATTGCTTCCCTAAGTAGACTGAACACAGCCTTCAAGCTCATATCACAGCCAGAAGGTTTCGTCCTTCCCGAGGAAAACTCTCAACTCTACACCGTTGGCTCCAAGAACTCTCAAATCTGACTCTCGGACAGTCGAGATATCTCCAATTTTTGGTCGTAAATGATTGAACATGTGAAGTCTTGATTTTTTTTTTGTTAATTAATTGATTAGTTGTAAAGTAAATAACAAAAATATATAGTAGAAGATAGAAGATAGAAGTAGAATAGTGTTAATTAGAAGTTTAGTGAAGAAGATATGTTCTTGAAGAATCAATCGAAGTTATGAAGTCAGTTGGGATAGAATTTCCTCATGGTTGGATTTCTCGAACGAAGAGCTTTCTAACTATATCTTGTACGAGACAAAAGGACAAAGTTACAAGCAAGTGAAGTATTGACAAAGTTGATGAAGAATGACTTCGTAGTACTGCGGTCGACGAAGAACTTTGGTGGAACTACAGAAACCTTAACTTTGGCATGTGTGTAAAAGCTAATGCAATGTATAAGTAGAACGATTTGGGTCATTTGTCTTATTGTATGAACAGTGTTAGAAGGAGCAGAGTGCGTCACATTTAACGATTGACGAAGAAGTTGATCTTCGTCAAAGTCAGTTTATAAGGAAGAAGCTCGATTCTCCGTCTCTCACTTTCTCCTTCGTAGCTTATTCTTTCTTCGCCCTTCACTCTGATCTTTTGCGAATGCGAGGGATGCAAACATCCAAGCCGTCACGACTTCAGGCGCTGGATGTAGACTATGTCGGTCTTCGATGATATGCGAGGGATCTGGAGGAGATGGGGTTGTCTTTCCCCTTGTTACCTTGGTGAGGAATGGTATCGACAAAGTTGGTGCAGGAGTTGCGAGTCTATAGAGAACACCCATCGGACGAGTCGTGTAGAAGACCGGTGTCGTGATTTGAATCATTTCACATAGTAAATAATTCACCTCTCTGTCAGTTAGCTCGATATTACTTCTAGTCCTTTATGCATATGTTTGACACCTTTGCATATGGTGTTAACACTATTATGTTATATATTTTGACATATACAGTTTATGCTGGAAAGATACGCCGCGCCGGACGCTGAGCTAGGTCCCTTTCAGATAGACGGGTAATACGTTGTATTTTTGAATGCTGTGGTTATAACATTTTCCTAGTAGATTGATAGTATGTTATTTATCTTGTTCAAACATTTGTACGATTGTGCAAGTGATTTCATAGTTATACATGATGTTCAAAGTACATAACTTAGGTTTATCATGTTGATAGAGTTTAAGCTCATGGGTTGTATCTACATGTCGCCCATGCATATTTTCTAGCTTGTTTAAATTATCTTTCAAGGTTACGTGTCATTTTACATCTTTGTAGATAGTTTAAGATTTACACTGGCACTTTAGAGGCTTGATGTGATAACCTATGTGTGAAATTAAGTTACCACGTGGATTTGGGCACAAAAGGACAGAGAAATGAAGCAATGAACCTTGTCTATTTTTGTCTTTAGTGAAACTCTAAACTTGGAAGCAGAGGTCTTAAAGGGAGTTTGAGCTTTTGGTAGAGATATTCAAAAATCTGAGAACATAAGGAGATAGAGCTCGTCGTGCCAGTTATTGTCAGTGAAAGTTTCGATCAGTTTGGAGCAATAAAGAAGGAGTTATGTCAAATTGAAGTTCAGATTGGGCCGGAATTGCATCACAATTGATGATTTTAGGATTTTTGGTGTCATTGCAGCAGAAATGAGATAATCGCTTCAAACCTTCGTGGTTGCATGCACTGTCAGTAGAGCTATGACTCTCCAAAAAGTTTCATGTCATTTGAATGAGTGAGTAATCCATGACGATCGCTGAAACAGAGGGGGTCTGAAAAGCTTTCAATCTAGAGCAACAACTTCAGAGCTCGAGATCTTGAGAACCGTGTACAACTAGCAGGTCAAATTTTAGAGAGATATTCACGTGTTGTAGACTCCAAACCCTCAGAACTGAGATAATCGCTTCAAATCTTCGTGGTTGCGTTCACTATCAGTAGGGCTACGACTGTCCAAAAAGTTTCATGTCATTTGATTGAGTGAGTAATCCAAGGCGATCGTTGAAGCAGAGGGGGTCTGAAAAGCTCTCAATCTAGAGCAGCAACTTCAGAGCTCGAGATCTGGAGAACCATGTACAACCAGTAGGTCAAATGTCACAAAGATGTTCAGCGTGCTGTAGACTCCAAATCTTGTAAGAATCATCGAAAGTTATTGAATCAATTCTCTGTTCTAGGTCAAAGTAGCTATCTGGGTACCAAAAATTGCCATAATTTTCTTACTCAGAATGTTTTTGCTCACATCTCAGTGCTCAGATTTCATCTCAAGCTGAAAGTTCGTATGTGTGTTCATTAGTGCCTCATTTACTTGTAGGAGAAGTTTTGGAGTCCAAGCCATCATATGTTCTCTATTCTTGAGTGATAAAGTTCACCGTCTGACCTTATTACTACTAGTCAGTCTCGATTTTCGCTTTCTGAACATATTAGAGGACCCAGCAGACCTGTGTAAGTGTTTGTAGTGCCCCGTTATAACCTGAAGCCTATTCTTTGAGCAAACAACCATAGCCAGAATCCCAGCGCTTTCCTGGATAGACGTTGTCGTGTGACGTGCTTTCTTATCTGGGAATACACCGGGTATCTAGCTGTAGAGAGTACGTGTCGCACTCCGTGACTCAGAACCAGTGACCACCCAAACCTCTCTCTGATCTCCAAGTACACTTTGAACCATTCTCGCTACGATATCCTCACGTCCTCTCGGCAGATCTCTCTCCTACTCGACTAGGAATAGAACCGGGATAACAAGCACGGGCAACCTGTTCCTGCCATCACCGCAAGCACTCTTGGGTCTGCTGGTCATCACTCCAGCCTCACCACAAGAGAAATACCAGCACTCCTAATAGAAAAGAAACCTAAGCGCAACGCCCGCACACAAATCCAATCAAAACCAACTGGGCGTACAAACAGGCATGCGGGTATGGAGAGGATCCAAACATAGGAACTACAGTCAACAACTCTCTATATCCATGATCAAGTGCTCTGAAGCACTGGCAAAACCTCCATGTCGACCTGTTCTTCAAAAAGAGTCTTAACTCTTGCGTCTTTCGGAGCAAGAACCTCTCAACTTTACCTCGCTGTCACTCCTCAACCACTACTCAGAATGAGATGAAACCAAGGCCAGCAGATAGCATGTAGAATAATCTCTCTATTAAGGTATTACATGCAGAGAAATCATCTCTGAGTTGGCATCTATGCCCTTCCAAAGTTCGCTGTTTCTATAACACGATACTATTTCAACAGAACTTTGCTGTTCGATTCCTCACAAACCACTCGATCAAAACAGCTCAAACTTCTCAGGAAGCTAATGTGTCACCATCACTACCACTCTGTAAAGTTTCACCAGCAGATCCTCAACCAAACTCTCGGAATGATCCAAGCCCTTTTCGTCAATGACACAAGGCGATATGCAGACCCTTGTGCACAAAAACAACATTTCTCTTCAACCCAATAATCCAAAATTTCACAGGTAGGTAGCTGACTGTACCTTCTCAGACCCTGGAAGGTTTCATAGCAAAATTCGACCTCAAACTCCCCATATCTCTCTCAATGTCTCATGTTTACAGTCGCCTACTATCATAACCTCCGATTTGAGACACCCAACTTTAGCTGGCCATAACTTTTTCACTCCGGCTTGGAATCGATCGATCTCTGAGTCCATCAGCAAGCCCATCTCAAGAGCTTTCCGGCAACAGTCAATTCATCTCCAGCAACCTCACAGAACTCCCAGAAAGCGAGAAAGACCTCACGGAAATGAAATTGGTCACGAATTTGACCCCCTCAGCTTCAATTGATCGTAACTTTCTCATCCGTGCTTCAAATCCAGCAACCATCGAGTCCACGGGCATCCTCGTCTCCCAAGCTTTCCAACCATAGCTCACACTCCGCGAATGGACCACGGGAAGTGTCTCTACCCTCGAAAACGTGAAAGGAACTTGGTAGAAGGTGATTGGTCAAACTTTCGACCAATGAGAAACAAGTTGACAAAAAGGGTTTTGTCTTCACTCACATGACAAACACACAAAGAACGAATTTTTATCCAAGAGTACCATTTAGGCCTCAAAGTTTATATTGAACAAACTCCAAACACGTGCCGTTGACGATGCCGTCGGCCACGAAGCACGTAAACACGATGTACAAACTACGCTCAATAGAGAGTCAGAATCCCGACTCTAAAACGGTTGACAATAAACGGAACTACAAAAAGAACAGATGAAGCTATTATCTGGTTGTAATAATCCTCACCGAAGTTCCTCACGACAAACTCACGATGCGCCACCTTCGGACGACTGTAACATCGTATTTCGACCCAAGTGTTGAATGGAACTCTCGCTAGGAAGTTCAGATCCAACGGAGGATCCATACCACATCAGAGCAAGATGTAGACAGTAAGATCCCAAATAGCGTCGTAAGTGACAATGGGAAGAACGGTAGGATCCGGAGTAGCCATCACCGCAGCCATAAACGACTCTCCCCAATGAGCTACCATAAATACTCAAAAATGATCTCGCTGCAGACAATGGATCTTAATGACGAATGGATGCGCAAGTGGAAGATCAGGAGCACGAAAGGGTTCTCCGTTCATGCCTACCACTCGCACTGCCGTTTACTTCATCCGATGATACTGATCACACTCCACTAGACTTGGATACTCTACACTCTATATCTCAAGCTCCGTGCACCTCTCTTCTTATACATCAATCTCACATGTGACGACAAGAGTACTACTCTTATCTCCACTCAGCGAAGAGTACACGGATCGTCCACGTGGAGCCTTATCTTTTGACACGATAAGGTCCTAGTGGCTCCTCAACACCAAACATGTACGAAGGATATGTGGTGGTTTCACACCCTAGCCAATCCACAACACGACATCCACCCCCTCTGAACCTGTGCATCCTCTGGTATGCACCAACCTAATCATACGTTGTGGTTGGCATCATACCACTTCTTCCTCATCTTCTTCTTCGGGAGTCTCCCCTTCGGGCTCTACGCTCTCATCTGGACTCTCATCTTGATCTTGAGAGAGATCAAACTCGATACTGATCTCCTCAATGTCTGGGTCTTCATCTCGTCGCTTAAAGAGTTTTATCCGTTTTCCTGCAATCGGAACTTTAAGCCGTGCACCATCCAACTCACGTAGTACGTATGTGGCGTTGTCATGAATACGAACAACCACGTAAGGCCCAAACCAGCGTTTAGAAAACTTTCTCAACGCTCTATGCTGGTTATCCAAGCTGCTATCATATACCAACACCCAATCATCTTCTTGGATCTTCTTAGGTCGTAGTCGATGTCGCTTATCAAATCTGTCTTTGTTCTTCAAGCGAGCTTTTCGTAACCGTTCCAGGGCTAGCTCCACATCCTCTGGTCTCCGCTCCAACTGACGAATCCTAAGAGCGAGAAGATCCTCTCTAGAGAGATTATCTTCCCAAGGTAAAACACTCCAAGTAGGTATCTGCTCTTCGATTGGCATGATCGGTTTTTACCCTTGCATTAGTTCTGCTGGCATGTACCCGGTCACCGAGCTATGAGTTGTACGATCGGCCCATAGAGCAAATGGTAGAAGCCTTGGCCATTCTCTCACCCTTCCGTTGCAAGCTTTCACAATCGCTTTCCTGATGGGAGGATGGCCACGCTCACTCTTCGCATTTCCTTCTGGGTTGTAAGCCATGGTAAGAGCTAACTTGATTCCCCGCCTCTTGAAGAACATATCAGCTTCGTGAGCATTCAGTTCTCCGCGGTCTGCTGTAATCTTCCCAACACATCCGTATCTGCAGATCACATCTTCAAGTAGAAATCTGCACACCCCTTCTGTAGTGTTTGTGCGTAGAGCGCGTCCTTCGACTTGGTTCGATAGATCCTCCCGTGCCAAAACCAAGTATCTCATCTGCCATATCCCAACCGTCATCGTAACCAGATCTACTACCCACTTGTAATGCATTGCAAGTGGATACGTAGGATGAAGCTCATCTCGATGCCGGATGTCAGAGTACATCTGGCAAGTTACACACGTCTCCACAAATCGCACTACATCTCTGTACATGTTACGCCACCAATATCTCTCTTTGAGTTTGGTAAAGGTGGCATAAATACCCCGATGTCCAGCCCATAAGCTCTCATGGAATTCTTGAATGAGCTGGGTTTGCATCTCTTGCTTACACACAACCCGTTACGGCATCTCGCCACTCCGCTTGGCGCGCTTCCACAGATAGCCCCCTTGTTGTATGTAGTTGTAAGCCTTCCTCCTGATCTGTTTGAACTGAGCATCATTCCATTCTGGTTGCTTGGTCAGCGAACCAAGATAACGCCCAATGTCTAACCATTCTCCTTCGTATAGCTCTTCCATGAATGAGTTTTGATGTTCCTTCATTCCTTTCTGAGCTCTACAAAAGACGGTCGTGCCTATATCCTCTGTGTCTTCTGTCAAATCCTCTTCATCCTCATATCTGGCCCTAGACAACATATCTGCTACCGGGTTATCTTTTCCCGCTATGTGTCTAAATTCTGGATTCAACGACTTGATATAGGCAATCCATCGCAACATAGCGATATCAGGGGTGTTACAATTCGTAATCATCCCTAACAGTGGCAAACAATCCGTCTCCACTATCACCGGTGCTCCAATCAAATAGTCTTTCTCAACTTTCATCGCAGTAACTACCCCCCATAGCTCTCGCTTTACTTGTGGGTGGTTTTGTTGTCGCTCACTCAACACTTTGGCTCCAAATCTGATTGCAAACCGATTTCCATCCTCATCATCTTGTCCCACTGCCCACCCAATGGCTATCGGACTTGTATCAACCGTGATTATCACGTGTTTGCCATCTTCATAACTCACCTTTCGTAGCACAGGTGGAGAAGACAACAACTGCTTCAGCTTCTGCACCGCTTCAATATGCCTCTCCTCCCATCTGAACTTCGTGCTCTTCCGTAACAGACCATAGAGTGGATCTGATACATGAGCAAAATGAGGAATCCACACATGATAAAACACGCAAGCTCCTAAGAACCTTCGCACCTCTGTTGTTGAGCTACATGTGTCCTTCATCCGCTGTATGACATCCACCTTGTTAGGATCAGGTTTGCGACCAAACCATCCGCATAAGTGCCCCACAATCACAACCTCTTGAACTCCAAACGAAGACTTAGCACCAGATAGTGTCAAGTGAACCTCCCCGAGCCGTGATAAAATCTGATCACAATCTAGAATATGATCAGCCACAAATTTTCGACACCCCCTCTGATCGACTCTCTCATCCTTCTGCTCCTCTACACATCCTTTGATTGGAATGTCATCTAAGAAAGGCATGGTCTTCTCCGGGATGAAGTCTCGAAGAACTTTGTTCATCCCGTTCATCATGTGTGCAACAGAATTTGTTGCCCCCTGCGGCAATGTGCACATCCTCACCAAACCCAACAGTGTCCTCATAGTAGTGACATCTCTACTCTTTTCAGCAAGCTGAAACTGATCGTATCCAGAGTAGAGGTCTCCTATCGAGTAAATGGCTCTACCAGCGAATGCTTCAGCAAACTCCCCCACAATAGGTCCGATCCCCGTATTTCTGATGGTCACCTGATTCACCGGTTGCATATCCTGAATGAACCGTAGCGCTCCGCTCTTCTTCGGCACTGTAAACCAGCGGCTGGAATACGGTGCAAACGATGGCTCAAGGATTCTCATCCGCATCTTCTCCTTTAGAAGCTCCATAAGCTTAGGCAGATGTGCCCTATGTACGGGAATTGGTCTTAAGTCCCAAGGCGTATGCGGTACCGTAAATATGATCATCGGTGCTACAACGCTTGGATCTACACACCCAATATCTGAAGGCTCAAAAGCAAATGTTTTCTCGTGCCTACTTAACATCTCCTTGAACTCCTTCTCCTCAGCAGGTAGAAGAAAATCTGTAGAACCAACCTTCAACTCCTTAAGCGTAGCTTCTGTAAACTTGTGACCTATCTGATCAGGATACCGTAAGCTCTTCTCCTTTGAGGCTTGTTGAACTCGTTGGTCAGAGTCGCTAGGTGGCGGTTGTGCAACCGGCTTCACCTTTTTATCCACCGTTTTATATCTGGTCTCAACTCTGACTTCAGGTATCTGGAATGACTCTATAGCCGAGTAAAGCTCCATAGAACGTATGTAGACAACTTGGTCTTCATTCCCTTGCTCAGCCTTACGAAGCTCTTCGAAAGGATCATCCAAATCCATCTCCATGTAAACGCCCTCTATCTTATCCTCCTCACTAAGCACACCAACTCTTTTTAGATCTTTTTGGGTTCTTTGCACAGCTTTCTTCTCCCATTTCTGAAGATCAGCAAGCTGTGTATACACAGCAAATCCACTCTCCGAATATCTCACCACTCCTGTACAAAAGGCACTATCCTTCTCCAACGAGAGTACCTTCTCTTGTGTATCGGTACCACTATACTCTCGCTCTATAGTGGCCCTCTGGAAAAATCCTTAAACTCTTCAGTGACTTTGGGTAGAGACACGCTCCGCAAGTAATCTCGGTTACGCTCATGATTAGCAGACACAGTCAAGAACTGTACCGTTGTTTTGCCATCCTGACTCCTGATCCGAGCATAAGCAGAACCGTCATCCAACACCTTAGTCTCCATCCTTACAGCCGTAATGAATGGTTGACCAAGAATAACTGGATAGGAAGTAGTATCTTGAACAAAGAAGTTTTGTTCAAGTACCACATTCCCTATCTTAACCTTCACATCCGGACAAGCACCATAGAGTTCTCCTCGTGTGTTGTTTGCTGCTCGGATCATCCAACCATGATCTATATCAACAGGCCATCCACCCTGCTTGTAGATGTCCTTAGAGACAATATTGATCTCAGATCCATGATCGATGAGAGCAACCACCGGATCTTTCATCTCTCCTACATTCACTAAGGTTTCAGTAGTGGCTCTTGCCCAATGCCCTCTAGTGTAATGACTAGAGATCTTATCGTCCTCTTCCTTGTCCACATCAAACCGAACTTTACGAGTGTTGTAAAAATGAACCAACTCTCGCTCCTCTTCCTCTGTAATCACTGTGTCTAGAGCACTGGACACTGCGGTCTCTCCCGTCAATTGTCTCTTCCGCTTGATAATGTCAATGATGACATCATGAAACTCCTTCTTCGCAATCCCGAGGATCTCTCGCAAGGTAAACTCAATCTTTGTATTGAGCACCTTCTCCTGCAACACCTCTTTCATGTTGGTTGCTGCTTCAATGTCTGATTGCAGCTTATACATGGGAGCTTTGCCCTTCTCCCTACCCTTACCCTTCTCTGCACTCCCAGAAGGTAAGACGTCATCCATAGCTTCTTCTCGTAGAGGTGTAGTCTCCTGTCGGAGTCTATCTCCTCTTAGTTGTCTCTTGGGAGCCGCTCTCTCCTCACTTGGACCAGCCTCGTCTCTCCTACGCTTCTCTTCCATGATAGATTCATGTTGAGCCTTGGCTACGTAGGCATGAACGGACATAGCATCTACGGGATCATCCCATCCAGTAGCACTCCTGATTGCTGTGGCTGTTCTGAGCAACTCCTCCCTTGCCATTTTTCCCTTTCTGTTCGTGCTCACAGCGTGACTCCACATATCAGTGGTATCCTCATGTTTCAAAAAGGCACTCTCCTTTTTGCTAATCACCTCGACTCCATAGGTAGAAACTTCTACCGATGCCACATCATGCACTGTTAGATGATCCTCCAAAACTTTCTTCATCCCTCCTCTACCGAAGTTGGTCCTCAGAGTCTGTCCGTTGTCTCTCAAGGCGATCTTTCCTTCCTTCCAGAAAATTATACCTTGCTGCAAGGCATCAGTGAAACTCCCGCATTCCTTCCGTTGATGGTCGGTGTTGTCACACCAAATACACCTCTGAACATATCCTTGTTTTGGTGCAAGTCTCCCTTCAGGTGCCCCATCCTTCTCCTCCAACCTTGTCAACTTGATCTATAAGTCTCTCATCTTCTTCTCCAAATCTTCCATTGCTTGATTCCGCTGTGGTGCAACCGTAGTGATAGGAATAGTAGGAAGTGAAATAGTAGGTAGAGGAGCAGTCTGCACCGTTGGCTGCCTTCGTGGTATCACAATAGGCGGTGGTCTTGGTGCTTGAGTCACAACCACCTTCCCTCTTCGATATTCTCGCTTCGCAAGTACTCCCACTGCTTCGCTAACGTTCTTCCAATCAGATGTAAGACCATTGTCTTTCGTCCGATCTTCCAACAGCAACTCTAACTCCTTTTGTAGCTCGCTGTTGGCTGACTGTAAAAATAGCTCCACTTTGTCATTCTCAAGTGTGAGCTTCTCCATCCGAGATAGTTGAAGAAACTGTCTCTCAAACTCCCGAAGTAGTTCGGTAGCAACTAGTTCCTTGTTGGGTTTGTTCACCCACTCCATGAATGACTTCTTAGTCACTCGATCTGCATCCTCCAAAGAGTATTCCTCCTTCAACTGAAGAGAAAACTCCTCCCAGTTAGCCCCATGAGCTTGAATGAGCCCCTTCACATGTTCCCGTAACTCCGGGACAACAGCGAGCTCAAAAGTCCGTACCATCTCCCTCTCTGGTACCTTACTCAGCTCCATCTCTCGAGAATAAAACTTCAAGTACTTGGAGATGTTTCTCCCTTCAAACTGATCCAATGTCCCCACCACCGAATGCAAAGCCTTGGTAGCCATCGCCTCCTTCCGCTGAACAGCTTGTTGTTGATCCATGTACAGAGCAAATGCTTGGAACATTTGCCCTATAGCAGGATCAAGCTGCAGCGGAATCGTGCCCGAAGGGTTTCCAACTCCTTGTCTCTCGGCCATGGTAAAGTTCTGAGAAGAACTTCACTAACTCTCCACCCCAGAAGTTTCACGTCGAGTTCACCAATTGTCGTGTGACGTGCTTTCTTATCTGGGAATACACCGGGTATCTAGCTGTAGAGAGTACGTGTCGCACTCCGTGACTCAGAACCAGTGACCACCCAAACCTCTCTCTGATCTCCAAGTACACTTTGAACCATTCTCGCTACGATATCCTCACGTCCTCTCGGCAGATCTCTCTCCTACTCGACTAGGAATAGAACCGGGATAACAAGCACGGGCAACCTGTTCCTGCCATCACCGCAAGCACTCTTGGGTCTGCTGGTCATCACTCCAGCCTCACCACAAGAGAAATACCAGCACTCCTAATAGAAAAGAAACCTAAGCGCAACGCCCGCACACAAATCCAATCAAAACCAACTGGGCGTACAAACAGGCATGCGGGTATGGAGAGGATCCAAACATAGGAACTACAGTCAACAACTCTCTATATCCATGATCAAGTGCTCTGAAGCACTGGCAAAACCTCCATGTCGACCTGTTCTTCAAAAAGAGTCTTAACTCTTGCGTCTTTCGGAGCAAGAACCTCTCAACTTTACCTCGCTGTCACTCCTCAACCACTACTCAGAATGAGATGAAACCAAGGCCAGCAGATAGCATGTAGAATAATCTCTCTATTAAGGTATTACATGCAGAGAAATCATCTCTGAGTTGGCATCTATGCCCTTCCAAAGTTCGCTGTTTCTATAACACGATACTATTTCAACAGAACTTTGCTGTTCGATT
The DNA here is from genome assembly GCA_036924285.1 of Asterella californica. Taxonomy (NCBI): domain Eukaryota; kingdom Viridiplantae; phylum Streptophyta; class Marchantiopsida; order Marchantiales; family Aytoniaceae; genus Asterella; species Asterella californica. The sequence goes on from JAYKYS010000001.1 coordinate 46,601,122, forward strand.
CCTCACAAACCACTCGATCAAAACAGCTCAAACTTCTCAGGAAGCTAATGTGTCACCATCACTACCACTCTGTAAAGTTTCACCAGCAGATCCTCAACCAAACTCTCGGAATGATCCAAGCCCTTTTCGTCAATGACACAAGGCGATATGCAGACCCTTGTGCACAAAAACAACGTTTCTCTTCAACCCAATAATCCAAAATTTCACAGGTAGGTAGCTGACTGTACCTTCTCAGACCCTGGAAGGTTTCATAGCAAAATTCGACCTCAAACTCCCCATATCTCTCTCAATGTCTCATGTTTACAGTCGCCTACTATCATAACCTCCGATTTGAGACACCCAACTTCAGCTGGCCATAACTTTTTCACTCCGGCTTGGAATCGATCGATCTCTGAGTCCATCAGCAAGCCCATCTCAAGAGCTTTCCGGCAACAGTCAATTCATCTCCAGAAACCTCACAGAACTCCCAGAAAGCGAGAAAGACCTCACGGAAATGAAATTGGTCACGAATTTGACCCCCTCAGCTTCAATTGATCGTAACTTTCTCATCCGTGCTTCAAATCCAGCAACCATCGAGTCCACGGGCATCCTCGTCTCCCAAGCTTTCCAACCATAGCTCACACTCCGCGAATGGACCACGGGAAGTGTCTCTACCCTCGAAAACGTGAAAGGAACTTGGTAGAAGGTGATTGGTCAAACTTTCGACCAATGAGAAACAAGTTGACAAAAAGGGTTTTGTCTTCACTCACATGACAAACACACAAAGAACGAATTTTTATCCAAGAGTACCATTTAGGCCTCAAAGTTTATATTGAACAAACTCCAAACACGTGCCGTTGACGATGCCGTCGGCCACGAAGCACGTAAACACGATGTACAAACTACGCTCAATAGAGAGTCAGAATCCTGACTCTAAAACGGTTGACAATAAACGGAACTACAAAAGGAACAGATGAAGCTATTATCTGGTTGTAATAATCCTCACCGAAGTTCCTCACGACAAACTCACGATGCGCCACCTTCGGACGACTGTAACATCGTATTTCGACCCAAGTGTTGAACGGAACTCTCGCTGGGAAGTTCAGATCCAACGGAGGATCCATACCACATCAGAGCAAGATGTAGACAGTAAGATCCCAAACAGCGTCGTAAGTGACAATGGGAAGAACGATAGGATCCGGAGTAGCCATCACCGCAGCCATAAACGACTCTCCCCAATGAGCTACCATAAATACTCGAAAATGATCTCGCTGCAGACAATGGATCTTAATGACGAATGGATGCGCAAGTGGAAGATCAGGAGCACGAAAGGGTTCTCCGTTCATGCCTACCACTCGCACTGCCGTTTACTTCATCCGATGATACTGATCACACTCCACTAGACTTGGATACTCTACACTCTATATCTCAAGCTCCGTGCACCTCTCTTCTTATACATCAATCTCACATGTGACGACAAGAGTACTACTCTTATCTCCACTCAGCGAAGAGTACACGGATCGTCCACGTGGAGCCTTATCTTTTGACACGATAAGGTCCTAGTGGCTCCTCAACACCAAACATGTACGAAGGATATGTGGTGGTTTCACACCCTAGCCAATCCACAACACGACAACGTATCACAATCTTCACGACCATATCACAACTAGAAGGTTCCACCCTTCTCAGGAAACTCTCACCTCGACATCGAGGAATTGGACCGAAGCGTATTGGTCCTTCATCCTGGGAATTGACGACGTAGGAAAAGAAGATAATATCATGTTCGATAGTTATTTGTTGCACACACCAATGGAGACGGTCCGAAGTTTTCCTCGGCTCTTCAAGGAGTTGTCACAAGGAAGAAATGGCTATCGCATTGACGACTTTCTTGATGCGAAGAAGAGAGAAGTCGCGGATGTGATCATGACGATCTTCAGGTCGAAGAGGACGACTTACATGTCGAACTGACAGATGTACTTTATCGAGGAACTCTTCGTCAAGAAGCGAGTACATTGAAAAAGGATCATTCATCGCATGTACAGAAGCTGTGGGTCGAAGATGACATGGTGTACATCGATTTGTGTCAGTTTTCTATATGGACATGAGGTTGCTCACCGATGCAGATAAGACGTAGTTGGACTTCGTCGCAGCAGCCGAGGAAGACGAGGCGGAGTTGAGCTGACTCCAGTGCGAGATGTGCAGTTGGAGAAGTTCTTTGACGAGGTCACGGACAAAGAAGTAGCGATCGAGGAAGCGATACCGATGACAGCGACTACGACAGAGGTGACTACCGTGAAGGAACCCGAGATTGTGCACTTGTAAGAAGAAGAAGAAGACATCGAGGAAGTTGCAGCACCAGTTCTACGAAGTGGAAGGAGAAAGATCTTGAGGGATACCCCGAGGTCTGCACCATCGACTTCGCGGAAGAAGATGAAGAATAAGCGGACGATGTGTGCTGAGAACGAGGAAGCAGTAGAGGTCGGTGCAGAAGACGAAGGTACACCGATGGAAGAGAAGAAGGAAGAGTGCGGTGAGACGCAGGTAGCTCCTTCAGCGATCAACAAAGTACACCGACTCAGTTCTTCGGTGAAGTATCTACAGGAAATAGTAATGTCATTACTCTTCATCTTGGAGAGTAATCGAGGGACGTATGAACAAGTAGTTGGAAGACAACTGAATTTGGTCGAGCTGGTACAGATGATGAACTTCGGCCGAGGAAACTAGATGAAGGAAAAGGAGAACTTGCGCGATGCAGTTCTAGCAGCGAAGAGGGAGAGCACGGTGAAGTCCAAGGAGATTCGACACTGACTTCGAAGCGTGAGGAGGTACTTCGTCAAAAGATGGAGCTCGAGAAGGAGCAAGAGAAGACATTGTCACTGGTGAAGAAGGAGCTGATTGAGATGCGACAGCAAAGAGATCGCAACCAAGACATTGTCGCAAAAATGATGAAGGAGATTGAGGACCTCAAGAGCTATGTACTTCGGGCGAAGAACATGTTGCACGACTTCAGAGCAGAGTGGAGCCGACGCCAAAGAACTACTTTGTCACAAATTTGGATACTTCGGAGCTGAAGATTCTTCAGCATATTAAGCAAGAGTTAGATGCGGTGTTAGATTTGGATACTTCGGAGTAGAGGGTTCTTCGGTGAAGAACAGAATAGCTAGATTAGACCAACGGGTAGTCCGAGAACTTCGCGAGGTTAGAGTGACCGTTGAGTTCTCAGTTAGTGAGATAGCTAAGGAGTTAGCGTTAGGTTTCGGTGTCGTTTTGAGCACATGATCTTCATCGGACGGTACCAATGTGCATACTACTTCTTAGGAGTAAGATCCGTCATCTTAGAGAAGTTGTATATAAGCATTGTGTTGTTTGTTTTCAGTATCTTTATGTATTTGTTATTTGGATTTTCTTTTTTCTGAAGTTTACGGAACCGTGGTGTGTTTGTCTACTTCAAGGATTTACCTACGAAGTTTCGTAGTTTGTTGTGGTAGGAATTAGTCTGGGTGATGAAGTTATTTGCTATTGACAATTGAAATCAGAGTAAGGAGTTTGAGATGAAGTCTGAAAATAAACCAGCAACTACGAAAGCAAAGTTTGGAGGAAGTTGATCTTCTTAAGAAGTACCTTCGTGGTGAAGTTCTTCTTAGGTAGACACTTTGGAAGAAGTTGAACTTCGTACTTTGTCAATAGAAGAGTCTTCTTCGTCTGAGTTTTCGAGAACATAGTAGTGAAGATAACTTAGTGTAAAGATACTTAGCGTTTATGGTGTTAAAGCCTACTTAGTAGCACTTCAGCAGTACTTCTTCGATGAGACATTTCCATCCGTGGATAGACCTGATTTTGATCTCTACCGAGATTGATTTCTGCCCGTGAGAATAAAAGACAACCATAAAGAATCACTTTTATCACATGTTTACTACTTTTGGATGATATTTACTTGCATATCTGTGGGTTTGATCCTTAAATTACTACTTTCAAGCACCTTTTGGTTTTCTTGTGTGTTACAGAACCTCCAAAAACTTCTCCATGCGGGTTAAAACCACATATATTCACAAAATGGATCGCTTGATCTAAGATCTGTCTTCTCTAGTGGATAGATCCAGCTGCTCTGAACTCAACAAGACTCCAAACAAAACCACGCAACAAATTTGGTCACAGCAAGTAAAAAATTGATATGAATCGACTCCTTGCGGCTCAAACTTGCTCACCACACGAGAGTTTATTGATTTAAGTCTTCGAGTGAGTCCATTGTCACCACCGTCGATTCATCTTCTAGGAGATGATCCTTGTCCAAGTTGTGGAGTGGGTGATCTATCAAGGACACAAGTGCATCGTTGAGGCCGCCCTACTTACATCAGTAGTCGAGAAGTGGACGAGACTCAAAGAGCTGAGACGGAGAAGTTGTCGACTTCAAAAGAGGACTCGGTTGAGTTGTGCTGAAGATCGTCATTCGGATGGTGGAGAAGACGATGATGCGACTCAGGCTCATGATTATCTTGGGAGAAGAAATGACACAAGAGGTGTTGTTACAACCATTTTTTTCATTTTATCTATGATAGATTATTCTTGAATGAAATTGGTGATGTTCGTACTCTTTTAACGAGTAGTTATTGCACGAAAATTAGAAGAATAGAAAGAGTAGTTACAAGATGAGGAAGTTACCAGTGTTTCATGGGAAGGACAATGAAGATATAGAATCATTTGTACGAGACTTCAAAAGGGGTTGCATCAGAAACAACATGAGAAGGAAGGAAGAATGGGTGTTGTTACTGCTAGAGTTTTTAGAAGATTTTGCTCTTACGTGATATGAAGACTGAGTGAAGAACAAGACATCTGGTGCAGTCGAGGATACATGAGAGACGTTGAGTAACGCACTCATCAAAGAATTTCTTCCAGAAGAAGTTATGAGAAGCTCATGGTGGAGCTTACTCATTTGAAGTAACGGGATGACGAGAAAGTTTAGCACTATGCCGAAAGGGTGGATAAGTTGGAGCAACGGTTTCAGACGGTCCTACGGAAGAGTGGAGACAACTTGGAGCTAACGATGGTGGAGATTGGAGCAGTGTTGATCAAGAACTTGGTGGGAGGGTTGAGGTCTTCAATTCGAATCCAAGTGAGGTATGAGAAGCCAGCAACCAAAGCGGAGATCATCAAGATCACGATAAATATGAAAGGGAGTTTGGATGAGAGGGATATCATCCAATCTCATCATGCCGCTTTGGTGTCAACTCTGACTCTTGGTGTAGCCACAACGATAGCATCTACACCATCACAATTGGTGATTGCTTCAATGTGAGCTCTTACTCCAACGGTGGTGCCAAGACCGTTTGTCCCTATAACGATGTCCACTGCCATCTCTGATTTTCATGTCGAGCTGAAGAGCATAACCGATACTCTTGCGAATCTCAAGATAAATGTGGTGCAGTTACGAGAATGGAGGAACAAAGGTGGAGGAGGAGGTTAAAGAGTTTACGATTACAATCTTAACCGAGGAAATCAAGATAACTTTGAAGACAACCAAGGTAACTTTGGAAGAATCACTTGTTGGACGTGTGGAGGTTCTCATTTCCAGCGAAACTGTCCTAACAACAGAGCAAGAGATGCCGAAGCTGTTAGAATGAATGTGGGTGGAGGAAATCCATCACAAGGACGAGACAAGTGGCTACTATCGATGTAGTGCGAGATCTCATCTACGAGAAAGGAGAGAGTTCAAACTCTTCTCATGTACCGATGGAGCTTTTAGCTCAAGAAAGGAAAAAAACTTGATTTTCTGATGAACCGGTTTTCATGGAGGAGTCAGCAAGTAGAAGTACTCGTTTGAGTAATATTTTGAGTACACCAAGAGAACCAAGAAGGAAGTTGGAGATGGCAGATTTCACTATTTTAGGGTTTTGGGTTTTGGGTTTTGGGTTTTGGGGTTACCTAAACTCCTAAGCAGGATATGATGTGGTTGAAGATGTGGGTGCTCAGAAAGACAACATCATTGTTGAGCAACTGATCGCACTTAATCTTAGTTTACGAAGAGAACTCAGAGGAGGATTGAGTTTTAAGAGAAGCAAAAAGAAGAAACCCAAGAGCAAGACATCGAAATCTGTGGAGTTGGTGTGGTGGATGTGCATGCTTCAGAGGTATGCACTAAGGCTTCAAAGATTAAAGTTTGATTGAATGATCACTACGTCTCTCACATATTGATGGATGGAGGGTCGGCTGTAAATGTCATATCGGAGAGGTTGATGAAGAAGTTGGGGATGGAACCAACTCGCCCGGCTAGCATTGTCGTGAGGATGGCTAACAAGCAACGAGTAAGACCTCTTGGTGTGTTAGAGAAGGTGGTCGTGTCTGTGATGGGAATTCAAACATTGATGACTTTTCAAGTGTTAAAGGACTCTAGTTATGATTTGCTCCTAGGTAGGTCTTGGTTGAGAGCTGTGCGCACCATTGATAGGTGGCACAAAGGATATTTACGGATTGGGTCTATAGATCACAGAGTGATAGTACCTCTCTCGGGTGTTGGAGTTATGACTTTTGATTCTGATAGATCCACCAGTAACTATTGGAAATCTCATACGGAGGATGATCGAAGTGTCTCAAAAGTAGATACAAGAGATTCTTATGATCAAGAATCTTCATCTGATGACAAAGGATTTGGTCGACATGAATCATTATATCAACTTAGTGCTATTGACTTGTTGCCTCGACCAGCAGTGGAGAAAGATCATGACAAAGAAGAGTTGAGTGAGATAGAGATTGTGAGAAAACTCTCTACCCTGAAGTTTGGTATCAATGTTACTCAAGATGAGAAAAGTAGATTCCTAGATATATTTCAAAAATATATCCATGTGTTTGCTTTCAGTTACAAGGATTTGAAGGAGGTGACTCTAGAGACTCATCGGATCGAATTAGAGGAGAACGCAAGACTAGTTCGACAGAAGCAGAGAAGAGTCAATCCTACCACGGCAATGATGATCAAGGAGGAGATAGACAAGTTGAAGGAGGCAAGTTTCATCTACGAGGTGGAGAACTCAGAATGAGTTTCATCCATTGTGATTGTCAAGAAGAAGAATGGTAAGCTGCAAATGTGCATAGACTATAAGAAGCTGAATGCAATTACCAAGAAGTATTATTATCTTCTATCATTTATAGATGAGATTTTGGAGGAAGTTGTTGATCTTGAATGGTACAACTTTGGTGATGATTATAGTGGGTATAACCAGATCAAGATAGCACAGGAGTACCAACAGTTGACTACTTTCACTATTCCTTGGAGAACATTTGCATTTCGAGTGATGTCATTCGGATTGTGTAATGCTCTGACCATGTTTCAGAGGTTCATGAACAAGGTGTTTGAACCATTCATAGGGAAATTTGTTCGTGATTTCATTGACGATTTCTGTGTGTACAGAAGAAAGGAAGACCACTTTGATCATGTGATCAAAGTTTTATAGCGGTTGGAGCAAACTAACGCTTCTCTAAATCCAGAGAAGTGCATCTTTGGTTGCGAAGAAAGTCTGTTGTTAAGACACATCATTCCCAAGAATGAGATTGCGGTAGATCTTGAGAAGGTGAAGAAGATTGTGGATTTTTCATTTCCGATCAACTTGACAAAGTTGAGACAATTTCTTGGCATGGTTGGATATTATCATAAGTTTGTCTTTTCCTTCTCAAACAAAGCAATAGCTTTGACTATGTACATGAAGAAGAGAGTTGATTTTGACTTGATAGTGCATGATCAGAAGGCAAAGGAAGCATTTGAAGAGCTGAAAAAGATATTGGTGACAACTCCTATACTTGCTAAATCTGAGTGGAGTAAAGCATTTATTCTGTATACGGATGTCTCCAATGTAGCAATCATATCTACATTAAATCAATTAGATGGAGATGGGCATGATCATCCTATAGCTTATGCTAGTAGGCAGATGGTTCCAGCGGAGAAGAATTACTTCGTGACTGAACGAGAAGGATTAGCGGTGATCTTTGGATTGAAAACATTTCGACGCTACTTGCTAGGAGGGAAATTTTCCATAGTCACAGATCACAAGACTTTAAAGTATATCTTTAATAAACCTAATGTCGAAGGTCGTATTGCTCGATGGAAGATCCTTCTAACAGAATGCGATGACAAGATCGAAGATAGATCAGGAAAAAGTATGCGAATGCTGATCTTTTGTCGAGGGCTTATGATGATGAGACAAGAATCGTTTGATGATTCATTTCCAGACGAGCATCTGATGACCATCACAAGCATTGAGGAGATACCGAACGAGTACAAGGAAATCTGGAGTTTCCTTGCAGATGGCTTTTTTCCAGAAGGTATGCATACCCGAGAACGCAACGCGTTGATCAAGAGATGTAAACCTTACACCATGGTGGAGGGAATTCTGTTTCATCAAGGAGCAGATGGGTACTAAGGAGAGCAGTTGATCAGAAGGAGGTGTTCAACTAATGCACGAGTTTAACGACAAAATTGTTTACGGAGGTCACTTTATCGGTAAGATAACAACCTTCAAGATTTTGGATGCGAGTTATCACTGGAGAGGGATTTTTAAAGAGTGTTTAGACTATTGTAAAACTTATGACGAATGTCAAGCATTTGCTCTGAAGTCTACTAGAACACCTCCGTTAAGATCAATTCTACTATTAGGACCATTTGAGAAGTGAGGTATTGACTTTGTAGGTCTCTGAATAAGACACCTCGAGGCAATAGATACATTGTAGTCACCACTGACTATTGTACCAAGTGGATAGAGGCTAGACCTTTGAGGGAGACTAATGAAATAGAAATCGGTAGATTCCTGTGGGAGAGGATCATCACAAGATTTGGATGTCCGTTAGAGTTGGCCTCAGATAGATGAGGAGAGTTTGTAGGGAGCATGACTACTGCTATGCTACAACATTTTTCTATCAAGCCACGAGTAACGATCTCATACAAACCAAATGCTAATGGTCTTGCGGAGAATACCAATCTTACACTTTGTATGATGCTCATCAAAGATACCGGTGTTGTGACTACAAAACGTACTTGGGATAAGAGGTTACATGTCATCATATGGGAGTATCGAACGACAACAAAGACTTCTACTGGGTATTCCTCATTTTGACTGGTTTATGGAGTGGAGTCCAAGTTGCCGATCCAATTCGAATTGGATACTTTTCAAAGTATTCAATGAAAGTTGAAGACGTCGAGGAGAGAAGACATGGTCAGATCAAGAAAGGAGCAACTCATGGAGTTGGAAGAGACCTGAGCGGTAGCAATGATCCGGATGGAACGAGCTTAGGCGTATCAAAAAAAGAGTTACGACAAATGATTGAGCAAGAGGAGATAAAACCTTTTCAAGTCGGAGATTGAGTAATGTTATATGATGCAATCAGACTCAAGAGGGTTAGGAAGAAGTTTCTTCCTAGAAATTTTGGTCCTTTTGTTGTAGATAAGGTGTGGAGCAACTTCACATATGACCTTCAGGAGCTGAGAGGAAGAAGATTCGATCGGGTAAATCATGACAAGTTGAAGTTGTTTCATCGTTGAAAGTTCTCTCTTCACTCCGAGGACGGAGTGAAAATTTAGTCCAGAGGTAAAATGTAACGACCTATGTTAAACATAGGAAGTTCTCTGTTAGTAAGGTGTTTAGTTATAACTAAGTGTGGATAATGTTTATTTGCTACCCAAGTACTTTAAGAAGGTATCAAGTTAGTCATGACTAGCTAAAGTTAGTTATGATTAAACTTAGCTGTACTTTTGACAGAATTCAGATATTTTCTAAAGAGTGAGCACTACTATCTTGTCATCTTGTCTAAAAGATAGAAAGGAGATGGAAAGTATCCCTTATCTCCTTTTTGACTTGATATTAGTGGTGAGATTAAAGTTGTGGACTTTATGGGCATTAAAAACAAGAAGAGATTCCACATGTTTCTTTTTTAGTGAGTCCTAGTGTAGAGGGGGTGGAATTCGAGATTCTTTGAGAATATTCTAAAATCCTTCTAGAATTTGTTGACTTTGAAGAAATATGCCCATGTGAAAAGGTAAAAAACCCATGTGATTAATGCTTTTACTTTAAGTAATATCTTAGTAAAACTCGATAAAAATAGTTACGGTTGAGTTACCAAAAGATACCAAGGTAAAAACCTAGAATGTATAAATAGAGGAGTAGAGAAGAACTCCTCATCCTTGTTTTCACATCGTCATAATGACAACTTGAGTAATATAGAGAATGTGTGATATTTTAGCATGTGAGAACTTGAGAGACGTAGTTAGAATGGAAGATTTTAGTTGATGAGTTTAAGGAGAATTTTTAGTTGATGAGTATATAGGTGAGTGAATGATTGAACTTAGCATTTTCTCTTCAAGTTCATGGTGTGCTTCCTCAAAGTCATCAGAGGTGACCCCTGAGTGAGAGACAGGCCTGACATGTTGCAGATTCATCGATGACTATCGTGGAGGTTGAGAGATTGGAGGGTAGTTGATCAATAGGACCGCGGAGGGTTTACAAGACTGCTTGCTGTTATTAGGGATGATAAAACATTACACGACTCAAGATATTATGATACTATGATATCGTATCAGATTTTACATGATGATTGGTCAAGAAAACATGAGGTTCTTGAGCTATGGAGATATCATGTGATGAACAAAGACAAAAGAGAGAAACAACCACGAGAACAAGCTTCGTAAGATATACCAACTCTCACTTTTTATACACTCTCGTTTTTCTCTCTAAGAACACAAAATTGAGAAACAGACCTGAATGATCTATAATCTGCATCCAACTTTTTAAAATAATTCTCTGGATCTCAACCTAGACCCAAAACTACCAAAGAGTAGCTCAAAGCAAGAGAAACATCTTTTTGCTAACAAAAAACTTTGCATCAATATCGTTTGACTCAAACCCAGATCCAAACAAAATCAATGTACAAACCTATAGCTAAAACTAGCTATCAAAAGCCGTATATAACCAGTTAGAACTCTAAGGAATCCAAAAGGACAAAACCCGTAGCGAAAGAACCGAAGAAGATCTATCTGGGAACTTTCTTTTTTCGTCAAACGATCTACAGATGTCGATAAGGCCTTCCTTCTTGACTCCATTTGCTCCAAAAACTTTCAGATCCGACTCTCGACAGTCGAGATATCTACAATTTTTGGTCGCAAGTGACCAAACCTCCTAAACTTCATCCTTGTGGCTTAAACCACATACATCCGCAAAACAGACCGCTTGATCTAAGATCCGTCTTATCTAAAGTAAAGATAAACTTCCAAGAAGAATAAATTATTAGTATTCGGAAATCATTTTAATACAGTTCTGGTATCTGTCTACAGTCATCTAATGGAAGATGCCATCCGCTTTGACTGAAGGGTATAACAACACGTGGGATGTCGTTACGCCGTGGAAGTATCCGGTGTGTTGCAGAAACCGCCAAGTAGACGGAAAGTCGGAGCTAACGGTAAGGATAATATGTGGAGCAGGCGTCCTAACGTGTACCAGTCAGAACATGCGTCGGAAAAGCATCTGACTTGGCAGTTACTACAGTCCTGGGACTTACTGTACAATCCCGTCGACTTCCACCATCTATCACCGACGCAGTAGAGACGTAATTAGATCCGATCCGATCATCCAACATGCCCGAAACATTTTCTCCTTTTTCTCTTTCTATTTTTCCGTGTTCTATATCTCATAAGCCATCGATCTATATATCACTGTCTAGGTTCATAAGCATTCTGAACCACCTTTGTGGAAACTTTTGCTCGGTATTAGTTATCTGAAAAGATATATACATTATATATTAATTTTATTAGAATTAAAAATAAGATATAACTATTATATGTTAATCTTACAGAGAACTGCAAAAACGTCCCAGAGAACCCATAAACGGAACCCATACCAACGTGCCTCCAACTGTATAATTCGTCCACTACAAATATTATTTTAGTAATTAAACTTGCTACACTCTTCTATCTTCAGATATAGTAAATTAAATTATTATTTTAATAATAATATAATCACGTTAATATTCAGAATATATTCAAACACTCATAAAGCACAGTTTAGTTTCAGAAGATTTCGGGAAATTGAATCATATTTTAGTCACAGTTTTAGAGTTGAACATTTAACATCATTGTTTTGGTCCGATCTCAGACCGTTTAGGTTGAAATTAGGGGAAATTGATAAACTATTGTTTAGGTACTGTTTAAGTTTGTAAGATTGATACACTACACTGTACTGTTTAATCTCGGTTTTGATTTGAGAAATGAACAGACCACATTCAGGAAAGAAATAAGTAAAATTCACGATAATCATGAATTTAAATTTCAAATCCGTTACAAGGGTTTCCTCTCAGAACCTTGTCTTTTCTGGATTTGTATTCAATTGTCTTTGCTAGACCTGTATTCAATCAGGTAGTGAACAAATGCAAAAACAATTCACTTCATATGTGAATTGTTTGACATATCAAGTGAATCATCTGATACAAACTGCTTAGAAAATGGTCCAGAAATGAAGTCAAGGTCAACTGGAGCAGTTGAATCGGGGTAACCCAAATTAATCAAAATTGCGATAAAATTGAATAAAATTGTACTGGAAATGAAATTTAAATGGTTATCATGAAGCCGAAGATAGCATTCCACTGAATTACATTACCGCTACTTCAATGATTCATGTATAATAGTAACAAACAGCGGCTAGATAAAAACAACGGATGGAAGATTCCAACAAGCCAAACTAGAAGAAAAGGATTCAGGAATGAATGAAGCATGCATATGTAAGCTACTTAATTCATATTTTATTAGTCGTGGACGAAATATTATGGTAACACGAAAGTAGTTTCAAGCGTGACATTTCTGATTTCTTTCATTTGGACAGGTACAAATGTCTATAGTATAAAAAGGTTGACTATTTCAGATGTAAATCACTTCAAAAATATAAAAGTTTTCGTTTCCAGTCATTTTTTTTAAGTTGTCTCACTGAGTTATCTATTTTTGACTTTTTCTCTAGATTTCTCTGAACATCTAAAGTCTACTAAGTCTTTAATCAGGCTGAGTACACCTATTAAATACTGGTGTGTACGTCATTGTGTTAAATCTAAAAGAGTCTATTCAGTTTAATTTTTCGCATAAATTCTTCTCCAAGTAAACTGAGAACCAATAGCTTAATGATCATTTTTTAACGTACATCAACTATTGTTTTTTTCTTTCACTCTACCAAAACTTCACTTTGGACGCATAATATGTATAAGAGAGTGTCTTTTTTTAGTCCTAAACTACTCTTCGACGTAGAACCAAAGAGAGTGGAATAGTTAGGAATGAGAAGCCACAACTACTATCCCACTCTTCAAGGTAGAACCGAGAGAAGTGGAATGATAAAGAATGAGAAGTCACAACTACGCTAGTGACTTTTGCAACATAAAACCAAAATAAATAAATTTTTTTTGACTAGTTTCCAAAGAGATCTAACATTTGAATAATATTTAGATGTTATTGAAAATGTTATTGAAATATGCAGGTGTTCAATTTATTATTTTATTTTAGGTAATAAATTAAACTGACATTAAATTAATATATTAATAACAACATATTCTCGGACTTGTATGTTTAGCAGGGAGGTAGTATACTCATGCCTTATTGTTTATATCCTGGACTTTCCAGGTTTCTAAACATATGCTAACACTTAATATTTATGAAATATTTTGATAAATAAATAATTTAATATTTATATATTTCTCTGCTAACAACCAACGAACCAAAGTTCCCAGAAGTTTATCGAGCATGCATATTCATCCAATATATACTGGTTTATCAAATATTTTTCTTTATAATACACTGGGAAGATGATCTATCGTACATAAAACACCCCAAAATACAGAAGAAGAGAAACTTTATATTTCCAGAATCCTTTAGGTAATACATAGGGTACATGGTTGGACTGGGAGTGCTGTGCTGGCACGCTCTCGCCTCCACGCTGCCTTACGTGGCGCTCACAGCAGAAAAGAGCTGGGGCTGTACGCGTGAACTCTCGAAGCTTCAGTTGAAGTGAAGTGACAATTTGAGCGACGAGCGGACGAGAAAAATCTGCGATTCAAACGAGAAAGAAGAAAGAAGAAGGAAGTCTTTCTTGCGCGGCCGTGGACGGTGGAGCGTAGATCGGTTTAGCCCCATTTCGTGAGGATCACGGCAAGAGTAGTGGGAGTGGATTCTGCAGTTTTTCGACTAAACTTGAACTCCAAGTGAACGAGCTTCTTGGGAGCGGAGGCAGCGTAAATTGGTTGGGTGGCGAGCTCTGGGTTTTTATAGTGTGGAGGGCGGAGCGTGAGAACGGAACGGAAGAAATATTGATCTATCAGAAGCTTTTGAGGGCTGTCGAGGGAATTCATCGGTCTTTCGCTGCTCAGTTTTGAGGCTTTGAGCCGGAGGTTGTAAGGGCAGGTGATGGAGACTGTGAAGAATGTGGACCTAGAGAGGTACGCCGGGCGCTGGTATGAGATTGCATGTGTTCAGTCGCGTTTTCAACCCAAGTCGGGAACGAACACGAGGGCTACCTACACTTTGAACCCTGATCAGACGATTCATGTGCTGAACGAGACTTGGGTTGATGGAAAGCGGAGCTACATTGAAGGCAAGGCTTGGAAGGCCGATGCCAATAGTGAAGATGCCAAGCTGAAAGTGAAGTTCTGGGTGCCGCCGTTTCTACCGGTCTTCCCTGTAACTGGAGACTACTGGGTGCTGGCGCTGGATTTTGACAATTATCAATACGCGTTGGTAGGGCAGCCATCCAGGAAGTATCTGTGGGTAAGTTCTCGAGCTTTAGTTTCCCTCTGCTTTCGACTTCCCTTAGGAGGTGTTACAGAACAGTAATGCTGTCTCCGATGTCGGTTCGTTTCTCGTTCTGCTTTGCAGCACTTTCCGTTGATGAGTTACGTTCTTGCTCGTCATGGACGTGCGTAGATTGAGATTCTTCAAGATTGTTACAGACTGACATTAGTCGTCTCTTCCGCGGTCACACAGGTACTGAGTCGGACACCACAACTGAGTGATGAGACGTACCAAAGTCTTCTGGACGTAGCGACGAGACAGGGCTACGATGTTGGCTCTCTAACGAAAACCCCTCAACCTGAGGGAGTCGATACTGAACATACACCAGAAAGCTCGACAGATAAGAAAGGGTTTTGGTGGGTCAAGGCAGCTTTAGGAAAATGAAGAGGGGACTGACCTCGATTGTTTACTCGAACTGTAGATAACGCCGGTGCTAGAGATGTCTGAAACGCATTTCGGTTGACTTATTTGTATCATATAAGGGGTGAAGAGATATTTACACCGGGTGGCGTGCAAGTCTCGCCCGTCATTAAAATGATGATATGATGGTAGTGGGAGGGAACGACCATGTACACCATTCATTCATACCCGATTCTCACGAATCACTTGAATATATAGATGTAAAATGTTGGTGTAATAATATACTTCGGTTCAGAGAATGGCCACATGTTCCGAATCATGCTGTATGGCCGGAACTACAAGCTTGTATCCCTCAGCGTATGTGTTTGGTCAGTTTAAATCCCTCATTTTAGACTTTTACAGCTCAGTGCATCTGCACCATCTGTCTACTTCAAGAGTTTGGCTTGTTCTCTGATGTCAGTCCAACAACAGCTTGTGAGCAATCTATAGAGGATCGATATGTGTTTCCTGTTATCTTGGCAGTCACTCAAGGAAAACAGAAAATCTGAAGAAAACACGGGAGTGCCAGGTTTCGGGAGCCTGGCCACGCTAGTTAGCATGCGCCTCACTGGAAGCGTGACGTCAAGAGTTATAGAAGTACTGACACTCTTGGGAGGCCAAGAACTGTGGAGCAAAGAGAAGGGTGGAGGTTGAGAGTAATTCGTCCCGCTATGAACTGTAATGCAGACGGGAAAAGCCCAACTATGATGAATTGCTGCGGGAAAGAAAATGATCTGGACATCTGAACTTATCCATAGAGGAGAACGAGGAACGGATGGGTCTGTTTATCGATTCTGTTGTTCCTTGTCTCTCTACAAAAAGTTGTGGGTTCTGTCTCCTCTAAAAATGAGGAGGAAAACAAAAGAACATGAAAACGGATTAATTTGTTTGTGTGTTAAACGGTGCGTCCTTCCCGTGGAGGAAGACTGATAGGTATGTGACCCTCGGCATCGTCGAAAGTGTAATGACATTAGCCGTATTACCACCTTATGTTTTCTTCGCTAAATTTTGACAGTCAATTGATGACAGCAGCAGCACATTAAAAGACACACATATGAAGCATCGCCTTGCATCTTAATAACACGAGCAATAATATCTTTCTTAACCAACTTCTACTTGTAATGTAAATGTGATCTATCAGATCCACATGTGGCATTTTTCATCGAAGTGCTTTTCGACTGTTGCGAGTATCCTGCTCCTATGAAAAGGTCCCGCCTAAAAGGTTCCAGCTTGCCAAATGTGGGTACGAACCGAATAACCCACGAAGCATGCTTTTCACCACGCTGATACGAACACTTATTCGACGGTAAACGTTAACAATTTGACGAATACAAACTCGTTTGCAATCAACACTCCTGAAAACCTAATTGTATACACAGACGGATCTTTCAACAGTTAAGGAGGATGGGAGAGAGCAGCAGTTTTCTACCTTGACCAAGTAGAGATTTGGGTTAGACCTTTCTAGTGGTATCTAAGAGGCCGAAAAGATAGCTTTTAGTCAAAACTATCTTTTCGTTGTTAGTCCGTTGTTATCTACTGTACCACATTTTCCTTCTATCTCAATATTTATTTCCTTATGGATAACCAAACAGCCACTTCCACTCTTTGCATCAATCATGCATAAATCACCCGGCTGCAGTTAGATGTAAATTAGCTTCTAATATTAAACAGTTTGAGATAAGTTATTTTGACAAGGACCAGTGGAGATCATATTCTCGTCTCATTACCAGTTTCCTTTTTCTCTCATTGTTGAAATATAATTTCCCTTTTTCTCTCTATTGTTGAAAAATAAATTCTAAAGTAAAAAGTAAATTGTTTGGTACCAAAATAAAATAGAGAGAATTTATTCCGGAACTAGAGCAACTCTTGTTCCTTGTTCTGTTCTCTGTTTCTCTGGAGTTTACATTTAGGTGATTTTATCTTCCTATTTTTGAAGTATCAAATTAAACGCAATTTGTTTTTTTTTTTTTCTCTTTGAACAGGTAAAAGTGGAAAACTATGTTTGGTCTCGTTCTTCTCGAACTGTTATCTCTTAAGAGTTCTTCTTCTATGCTTATTACATATACTTGAACATTATTCTCGAATTATTTCCTTATTTGAATTCATATCATTATGATATATACTCTTCCTCCAAAGTGAATATTCTCGAATTATTCTGCACTTATCTTTTTCGTCTTCTTCTATACACCGTTCAACGCTAATAGTGTTATGTCGCAATTAGCGTGATGACAAAAACATGTTAGTATGACTAACACTAATCTTTGCTCTTCCAACTTCAGTTGGAGGATTAACTTTAATGACTGTATTTAATGATAAAGGATGGATCAAACCAATTTGTTCATGGTTAAATATCAAAATTGTTTTTAATCCTATAGGAGTGCTTTTAGCAATGATTTTTGTATCTTTACCTTTTGTAGTACGTACAAGATTATGTTGAGTACCAGATAGAGACCAGTTAACATTAATTGTGTGGTATACAGTGAGCGTGTAAAATAACCTTCTCCATCTTCATATGGAGAGGATGGCATGTTTAATTTATTATCTAATCTTTGTTGAGAAATGTTAAATAATAAATAAATGTTCTTTTTAGAGCATGATTTAAAAAAAAACTCGATCTTATTTTCTCAGAAGCATGTGTTGTCACTCTGTGCTTATGGGTTCTCTTTGGGTCCAGACATAACTCGTGGTCATCTTTACATTTACTGTTTATAGAATACATTTTATTAAAATTTTAACTTATACTAGAATCTAAAAGTCTAATAATCTTTTTCTAACATATATATGTGGATCTCTATAATCTAAAAAAGAACATCAAATCACACCTTGAAGAAAAATATTAGACGATATGTCTAAAATAATCTTTAACTTAATGTCACGTGACAAGCAATTTCACTTTTTGTATTTTGTCTCTCGTCCCTCGCTTGCCATCTTCTTTTCCCCAGCCAGAAGTGCGTGTTGCATGCATATTTTGACTCGAGAGAAAGAGAAAAGATGGATGTCTCATGGGATGCAAGACTGTTTTTCTTTTAAGCTGTTGAATTGATAACCCTAATTTTTGGTAAAACGAAATGACTGTTACACTATTTTACAAAATTCATAAAATTTTAGAGTCTTTGCAATTAATTTTATCTAGTGTGAACGCTGTAGATTTTGAAAAGACTTATCTTTATATTAATCTATCTTTCCATTCGATTCCAGGACATGCAAATATACATGGAAGTGAATGTGCTGATGAGCTGAACAATGAGCTCTGATTTTAAGGCGCGTCCACACTCACAGTTTCAAAACTGTTTTTTGCGTAGTTTCTGAAATTTCGCTGCAGTTTAGTTTCCCAAAGCTTACCTCAATTTCACTACAGAAAGGACATTCTTAATCTTCCTTTCTGCAATCAACTTTGTTGTTTCACAAAATCAGTTTCAATAACGTAAAATACTCAAAAATTTCAACTAAACTGAAAATGACATCTTTTAAAACCATCTCCTAAACTGCAAGAAATTGTATTTTACCGCTCCAACCCTATTCTTGAAACTGGAACTGTATACAGTTTGGAAATCGTGCTTATTACCAACCCTAAATCACACACCCCAGATCCCCTTCTACCGTCTTTTCTTATAGTAATAGGTTGTTCAAAAATTCAAAACTGGAGGTGCATAGCAGCTATTAGCCTAGAGACTACTGATCTTTCTTTACGTTCTCTCGAATAAGCAGTACATCAATCAAACGTCTCCAACCAAGGTAGTCAACCTTTAAGAATAATCCCATCAGGTTCTTTTACTTTACCCGTGAAAAGCTTCTCCAGTTTGGATCGTAGAACTTACCCTGTTTGGAACTAGCCATACGGCCACAGAATCTGCACCTTTTCATATGGGTCCTCTTAACATACCGGTTTCAGTATGTTAAGAGGACCCATATGAAAAGGTGTTAAGGACCCATACATCACCCTTAGACGGTGCAGATCTAAAGGTTCTATTTTCATCTTGGGTTCCTGGGTGATTAGTTATAAAATTAACCCTAATCCATGCTATATCCAATACTAGTTATAATTAAGCTTAAACATCATAATTACATCCTACACTTTATTTTTATGAATCAAAACCCAACCTTTTATCCTCTAAACCGCTAAACGTGGTACTATAAACCATACCATGAAACAAGTATGTTACTTGGACATGATCCTTCTCGTATTAAGAGATGGCCATATTGTCAAATGTTTACATTTGCATAGGAGTGTTGAAGTCATAGCTTAAGACAATGGCCAACTGTCTTAAGTGGGAAATCCTTTTCACCAGTTCAGCACAACTTCTCACTTCCATAAAATGGGAAGATTTTTACTGAAATGCCTTAGAACATTTCATAAGTATGAACATGTCTAAAGCATGTCTATATAGTATCTTCATTTTTTCGCTGAAACTCTCCTTTCCTTTCTCTGGTTCATTCTCATTACATTTCCTACAAGTTTCCACTTGGTCCTTTCATGGAACTTCACCTTTAATAAAGAGCTGGCACAAGCACTCTCTTGAACCCTATTACTAGTCCTCCCGGGGATGCCCTATTCTTACTTTTATCCTATTCGGCCACAGCATCATAACTTACAGGCTGAATCGCAAATATGACAAACAAACAAACATGTTTTCGGTATAAGCCAATCAGGGTCAATCCAAGATGCCACGCGCCAGTCAAGCTTCAGGATCAATTCAACGCCAAACAACTTCACAAGGTAACACGTACCGACCATGATGGATAAAGGTTCCAAGTACTGCTGAATGTTATACAAGGTAGATGATGGTACATTCCGTCGACAAGGCCTCTTCTGCCAGTTACACGGATCATCCTAGCAACGCATATCTTGTTTGCGTACAACGCTACAAGCTTTGCAACTTTCCCGGTTTCTCACCCAGACGCACTCCGCCTCCTCCCTCATCCTATTATAGAAGACATTCTACAGCACCCAGTCAGTGTCTCCTGCGGAACACCGCCTTACCGACAGGATAATCTTACATCTCCTGCACCCTTATATCTGTGGGCTTGACCTTCACCGTGGCGATTGTACACAGAAACTAAGCAAGGCGCTCAAGGTCCAAGCTGTATAAGGGTGCGTTCCCCGGGCCACAAACCAAAACAAGAGGTTCAAGCAGGTACAGTTGAGGACTGCCTGAAGACACAATAAGGCTAATTCTGCCGTCATGTGGAAGCAAATGTTGCTGACCGAGAACTCGAAAGCCAGGATTGAAGAGCGGAACCTTTAACTGTTAGTGCTTGTATCGTTAATGTATTCATCGTTTCGCACTGGACACCTAGAGCTTTTAGTGCCCTTTCAACCACGCCATACTTCCAAGACACCTGTCCTTTCTTTGGTTTGACTGTCTCCTGCAGCGTGGCAGGAAGGTAGGAGAAAAGTCAGTGACTACTTTTGCCAGCAGAGACTGATGCAGCTGTTGGGGCGCTGCTTACACAAGTATACCACAAGTCTCATGTAAATCAAGGAGGGTGTACTGACCTTCCCTCGATTTGTTCCAGCAACAATGACGAGATCTGTAGAAGGTGGCGCCTCTTTTACATCGCTTAACCAGACTAGAAGTGCTACCACGGTTGCCGCGCGACCATTTTTGCTCACATCGCATCTGGACACCTCACCAATCAAGCGGAGCCAATATACTTCAGGCCGAATCCAGAAAGGAAGTTAATCCTGAACAAACTTGGAAAGTACTGAAGCTTACAGATTAGCAAATCGAGAAGTGAACTACTGACCGAGTAAGATCCTCAGAAGTGTAGTTTTTGAAAATCCTAGCAGCTACAGCTTCTCTATAAAGTTCCATGGCTGCCTTCACACCTTCACAGGTATCATATCCAGTACTGAGTACAAATGCCAAGTGCATTGACACATAAAGGACCGTAGAACATAAAGGAATGACATACTGCAACGGAGACAACATCACCATTTATCGAACTGAAGGACCTGCCTTGCAGTGATATCTATACTGATTTATAGCAGCACTCAAGTTAACATAGATGCAATGTCAGACTCGGATGTTCCGGAATGTTCACGGGAGATCCGAACGTGTTTTAGAGCACATCTCTGTACAACATGGGTAAGAGGTGAAATTTTCTTACCAGGTGTGATCTCAAAAGCGTTTTGACTAGATTTTTTTGAAAGAACATCTACACCATCTTTTCCAAAACAAGCATTGAAAATAATGCTATAAGATACAGCTGTAGGCGGCTCCTGCGCAGAAAATCAATAGTAAACCTGCCGTCAAACGACATTCAAACCAAACTTCCCGATAATCCGGACAATCTCCGTCCAACAAGCTACTTGCGAGATACAACAACCCAGGATTTCGATGTTCACTGACCTCAGTTTCATGCATACTACGGAACGTGCTGACTGCATCTTCCAGTCGGCTGGCGTTCCCGTAGGCGCCAATCAGAGAATGCAACACAACCTGCATGCGGACACGCAACGGATCTCGAAATCAGCGTGTAACTAACACCAATGATTCTATTATCTCCTAGCTAGCCAAGCTAGTTGAGATCATGAGCCAGGACATGAACTACCACCACTACAGTGCAAGAATCCATCCTACAGCTTACCTGGTTTGGTCTTATGCCCATTTTCTTGAACTCCTCACTTACAGCGAGAACCCTTGGTAAATCATCTGCTCTTGCACACGCTGACAGCAAAGTGCTGTTGGTGACAACATCGGGCTTGTAGCCTTCGGCTCGCATTTTATCATACAACTGTTGTACATAACGGAATGGTGGCAGTAAAGAAAATCAACGTTAGTTAGATGACGTTTACCTGAGATTACGACCACATCTCTCGAAAAATATCATCATAATTTGAAGTGATACCAAGATGAAGCATGCTGAAAGTAGACGCTCTCTGTATATAGTTCATTTACCTCAAAGGCAATATCAAGCCCAGATGTCATGCTGGCAGAATGAATGAGCTTGTTGTACGTGGACGTGGTGACAGCACTCGAATATCCT
This sequence comes from Asterella californica, assembly GCA_036924285.1. Lineage (NCBI taxonomy): Eukaryota > Viridiplantae > Streptophyta > Marchantiopsida > Marchantiales > Aytoniaceae > Asterella > Asterella californica. Next base: position 46,623,281 of record JAYKYS010000001.1, read on the forward strand.
GCTTGCTTCATAAGCTCATACGCTTTCATCGCTCCTACGTGATCTCCACCCTGCTTCCATCCAAGCCATTTGTTACATCTACATGGACAAATGGAAGTACAAATGAACTGCGAGCTGGAACACGTAGTCTAGCATGGAGGGATTGCATACGTAGTCCAGTAGCCCTCGGGTTTGCAGATTTAGGAGTCAGAGTACCATCGTTATTTACCTTGGAACTGGCGGCGATCAAGTATGTGTATGTGATCCCGTTCGGACTCACACTCTCCACTTTCTTCATTTCATCAAATAGCTCCCAAGCCTTCTTAGCCTGTACACGCAAAGAGAGCCTTGCCCGCAACATGAGGAAAGCATAATCTACAATGCTAATCAAACAACACCCTCTTGTCCAGCGTTTATTGAGTAGGAGGTTCTTTCCTTTTTATGCTTCCATTGGTTGACTTACGTTAGGCTGAGGGGCTGCGGCACATGCTTCGATGAGAAAATTGTACGTGCTCGTCTGAGGGGCAAGACCAGCTGCTCTCATTTCATTGAAAACTTCAAGCGCGGACTTTAAGCGACCTCCAGCGCCCACAGATTCTAACAGGATTCCAAAAGTGAACTGGTTTGGAGCAACGCCGGCTTTACTCATGGAGCGATAAACCTCCTGTTGTCAATCACAGGGGTAGCACTAGTCAACAATCACCGAACTTAAAAGCACGATGTCGAAGAATACTTTAGATATCACAAATGACGAAGTCTTACCAAGACCTTTCCAGGTAACTTTGCCTGCGCACCGGCATACATGAGGGTGTTGAATGTTATTGCATCCGGATGAACGGAGCGGTCCACCATTTCTTTGTATAACTCCATCGCTCTGTCCAGCCTGTCTCATACCTACAAAAGTTCAGCTCCCCTATGGACATTCTTGGAGACCCACTAACTAATCTAAAGCCTGAACTTGGGGACATCCACATAACCAGCCTGGATACAAGCAGAAGCCGACTGCGCGATAGTTCTAATCTTCGGGCTGATTGAGGAACGCACGACTTCTAACAACTGACCGTTGCCGTGGAGCAGTACGACCGCGAACTGGATTCGCCTTGACCAGCAAAGCCATCAGGGACGTGTAAGTTACAACATCTGGCTTTATTCCTTCCGTCTCCATTTCGGCCTGAGGGTCCAGAAGAAATTTGGAAGTTTAGGTACACACACCAGAGAAGCTTGCACCTATCAAAATCTTTCAAATACCGTAGGCTCATCTTGTCAAGGACGATCAAAGGAACTATATGGTAAGCCGTAGAATCACCTTTATCCGCAAAGCATCTTCCAAACGTAAGGACTGCTGGCAGCAAGAAATGAGTGTGTTATACGTCAACATCCCAGGCTTCACTCCCGCGTGCTTCATAGCCTGGAGAACCAGACGATTTAGAAATCCCGAAGTAAGGAGGTCATGACGAAAAACGACCATAAGCAGAAGCCCTATGAATTTCAGGCAAACGTTGTGTACGCTGTAACCTGTCTCAGAGCAAGTCGTGTTCTGAATTACACGGAGGAACTCATAGAGGTTCTGAGTTTTATTTTCATTTAAGTACCTCCAGTATACTGAGGGCTCTCTCCCCTTGACGTTGTCTTCTACAAACGGTGATAAGAGCTAAGTACGTTCCTGCAAGATTCATCACTGAGCCCATTAGTGACAAGAGATGAGCTCGGTGATCAGTATGCTTCGATACAGCGTAACGAGGCGGCTCTTTTTGATGACTAAGTCAGTAAAACTTGAGATAAACCCCGTTCAGTATGAGAATCCCGCGGCGCAAGACCAGCTTACCTTCATTCACGGTTGTTAATCCAGCAGCCTTCATTTCCTCTATTACCGCCAAAGCCTCGCCAACAGAGGAACACCGACTAATAGCTCGGTTGACCCGCCAAATCGTTCGCTGCAATTTCAACAGCCCCAATGCTGAGGGTGTGCACAACTCATCGGTTTCAAGAATGCACTGCACTCAACATGCCATGCCAAGGCCTAATCAGCAGCACATGTACTCCCCTAACGAACTATTCCAGATGTCTTCTTGCAGAGACAAGACGTAAAACTCCAGTGATGAGGGCTGCGTCTCTGTATCATGCGTGCAACCTAATCAGGAACTTTTGCTCCTAACGACGCTAAGTACAAATAAACGACGCACATACCTCGCTCGTCAAGTCTATTCCTTCCTGCTTCAACCACTCCAGCTTCGGTCCCTTTGACTGCAAATCATTTCCAAAAGGCAATTAGATTCTCTAGAAACTCCTGATTACCGACTATGCTGGACATACCGATATCAAGAGAACTTCAAAGAGATCCCTTGTGTACTAGCGGAAGAAGAAAAGAAATAATTCTAGCTCTCAAATCCACCTCCTGCCACCCAAAATGAGCAATCTGTGGTGATTATGATAATGATGGCTCTATAGGGACTGACTATCAAAATCACTTGCGCAGAGCTAGCAACCATATGGGAACGCCGGAAGAAAAACTTTCAAATGAGTAAATTACTGAACCTCGATTGTATCGCATTCAATGAAACTGATGTTAAGAGGCTTCAGGACCACAGATTGCCACCAGGAGGAAGATCCGATTAAGTTTGCCCACTAACCAGATCATCCTCAATCTCAGGAACTTGACGCCCTTTCGTGTTTCTCCTGCCTCCACCTCCGCCTTTTCTTCCTTGACTTTGTGGTACGTCTTCCAATGGGGAGGCTTCTGTAACAGGTTCCGATAGTACTGCGGAGAGTCCGTGCCTGGTATGGTGCATTTCATCAGTTACGAAAGAGCAGAAAAGTCATCTTCTGAAATTCTCACAAGTGATCCAGAAGTGGCATTACCAGCGCACCCCCAGTTGTGTACTACTTGCTGTCACATTAAGTGATTACACAAGAAACCTCTATGGCATAAGTTAAAACCTCTATGGCCTGTAAGGCCTCTGCTTGACAATCTTACTCTTTCTAGTTTACACACGAAGGTAAGACCAACCGCTCCCGACTGACACAGCACTCGTCCATACTTTTGAAGTAATTTGTTCTCGAGTAGACAATTATCTGAGGAGGTTCAAGAGAAGTTATATTGTACTATGTACTTACATTCTTTGATAATCTTGTGCAGGCATAGCACATGAGAAAGAACGCCATAATCTTATTTCAGCTCCCAGGTGTTGTCCACAGCTGCTGCTGATGCACGTATTCAACTTCGACGTGTTCTGAAAATTTCAAACAGAATCATCAGACCCCTATATGTTTCAGGGCTATATTACATCCTGGACTTGGAGAAAAGAACAAATGCAACACATATATGAAGCTTTAGCTTAGTCTTCGCGAGTAAATTTCTGCTCCGTCACTCATGATGCCCGTCTTTTGCTTTTTTCAATGGACAGATTCTAATGAATTTGAATCTGCGTCATCCAGTTCTGGTAAGAGATTGTCTCGGCTGTGTCAGTTCATAGTAGAGAATTTAGATTGCTGCAGTCAGACAAAACCAATACGTCGTGACACAATTCTAATCACGCCGGCGAACTCGGGAGAGGGTTACGAGACAACGTACAGGGGAGCTGAGCAGGCAGGAATGTGCGGCTGGACCCGCCATGACTAATTACAGAGTCCAAAGAATATCGTATGATTCTAGATCTCGTCGAACTACAATGTATGTCAACAATGTCTAGCACCAAACACAAATCTCAGACCCCGGTACATCCTTGCGCCTGTTCCTCCTGAACAATCCCAAAGTCCTGCTCCCTCAATTACAGTACCCCACAACCAATAACTTCGAGTTTGACGTGAACCTCGTCTTCTTTCTGGCCAGTAATTCAAAACTGTTCCACGATTCTTCTCCCGGTGAGACTTCGAACTTGGAGCTCCTCTTCTCCAATTCGAGCCGTGTAAATCTCTTCTTCTCCAGCACCCAACCAAACTCCTGATCCACCTAAAATTACCTGCTCACTAGTTGCAGAATTCCTGCTTTTTTCCGAATTCAAATTCCCATCAAGATTCGTTTGCCTCAGATCCTCATTATTCAAAACCTCCGAACCGATCTACAGACCCAAATCTAGAGTCAACTCCAAGCAGATCTTTGCCGTACTGAATGCGGTCTCCAGATTCTTTCGTGGCAGTACCATCCACAGCTCTCTAAGCGCGGAAGACCGGAGCGGATAAAGTGGGTCCAGTTTTCCGCCTACAGTATACCAATCTAGACAACGTGCTGTGCATACTCTCCATGCACATCCTTCTTTCTCTTCTTCAGTCTTGGATATTTTTCTCTTGGATGGAGCGGAGGATGGGAAAGGAGGCCGCGGGAGCAAGAGAGCTGACGAAAGGAGCACCTTCTCGCTGCGTAGTCATCGCTAAGCTCCAAACTTTACGGGCGCGGCCGAGGCTGCTGTCTTTCTATCTGAAACTGGATGTGAGGACTGGCTTAACATGCCTACGTGGTACGCCCCAAGGCAGAAGACTTGGCCGTCGAAGAATCAACCACGTCAAATCCCACAAGACGCTCTACATATCACTCAAGATTTTCACCCCCTGTGTATTTACAGCTCCTCGATAGTGAATGCTAAGGCTAACCGGAATTACTTGCAATACCAACCGGGGAACTTCTGTACACCACCGCCTGCAGTGACAGGTCTCCGGATTCCAACGTATACAACGAGTTAACTTTGGGACTTTTTTAGAAAACAATGGCAGCCGGTGACTGCTTTACAAAAGCAGGTTAGAAGCCCGTAAAAAGCTGGCAGCACCAAATACAATTATCCCCAGCGCTCCAAGTTCAAACTTCGACTGAAATGTTATAAAACTTGTGAACCGCACTTTTCTTATTTATCTCGTCGTTTTGTTGTAATATACGCGAATGAAGCTCCGCCTTTCCAATCCAAACTTCATCAGTCTTACACCACAAGTTCCGCTAGATTAGCGGTGGGGATACTCACCGCTAATCATTCTTAGCTCTGACTGGGAGGCGTTATGTATCTACAGTTTTTAAACTGCATATCTTGCAGTTTTTTATATTTTTGTTACTGCGAGAGGACTTTGGAACAGAAGACTATTTTCTATTGTTTCATCTTTATTCACTTTTTTCTCCAATTTATTTCTACAATTTTGAGTGAAGTACTTTGCAGGGCGTGTGCTGTACAGACTGAGCGAACACACGAAAGTTTGCTGTGATGCTATGCATCCTAGGTACACGCATTCACGAGAGAAAAATAGATATATGTTGATTGTCGTTGGATGACATTATCTTCGAGAAAATTAAATGTATTTGCGAAGATGCATGAGACGTAAATGAACAAATAGTCAGAATCCACAAAGTGTTGTGAGTAATTTGTGTATGGTGAGATGCTCAGATGAAAATATTGTTATGTTATTACATTATCATTTAAAGTAGAATATTTATAAAGATGTTTAAGGTGTTTATGCGCAATCTAGCTTTAATCTGAATACAATCAGCTTCACAATAGTCTATAAAGGGTGAAGGTCTTAGCAGAATGAGATTCTACAACTAAATGCAGTTTGGTCATTAGGTGTGACCTCCATGAGATCCGCACATGTCTGATCATCTAATTCGTCTTCTAGTATCATGGACGGCTCTGCTGGTACCTCTGACAAGATGACATCTGTCTCAGTGCGCTTCTAAAATTGACTTAGAAGCCAGAAGATGTCCTTGGGAAGCTGAATCCATCTACGCTTCCGGGCTCTTCTGCAAGACCTGCTCTTTGCTGGGAGCTGGGACGATCTCATAGGGTGAGAGATAATCATTACCTCTACTCTGAACACTTGAGAAGCCATATCCTCTTCTTGTCTTCCAGAAGACATCTTGGCTTCTGGAGCTTCCTCGCATGTCTTCTCTGCTTCCAACGTTGTTATCATTCGGTGAACAGCGAGGTCGAACTCTTCCTTGTCTAGATCTTCCACAAGGGCTGGTCTTGGGGGACCGGAAGACGTGGCTATAGTGTGAAGAACATGGAAATTTCATATACACAGCTACTATTAGAGACTCATCAATAAAATCTACTGTCTCCACCTTGAACATGGACAGAAGTTGCGCTCCAACTGCTTCTCGTTTGATTCGGTGGTCAGGGTTCTCATATGAAGCAACTATGCACATTGTAATATCGGAGAGATCTCCGAAGGTGTCGGTTCAGCCATGCGTTCAGCTTCGTCATGCAACTCTACGCATGTATCAAACCATGTAAGGAACTATGTTCGAGTTGCATCAACCTTGAAAGGCTTGATCTGCAAAATCAACCTCTCTTAAATCACCCAACTTCGTATGTCAAGGAGGAGTCATGCAGCGTTAGTGGGAAGATTAGTTGGCGTGGCACCGTGAGTCCTTAGATAGATAGGGAAGAGGAGTTGTTGTTCGAGTCGTCACAAGAGTCGACGGATTCCACAGTCACAAATACAAGTCCTGCATTGCACACACGAGAAGAAAGGAAATAAGTGAAAAGCAAGACAGCTCAAATTTGAATAAAATTTACAAAAAGTTTATCAAATTATGAACTATATCTCCTCAAACTGACTCTCTAACAACAAGTGGAACATGCATCAATTGAACCAGTTCTACGAGATTCAAAGAGAGCAGGTCAAGAGTTTACAGAAGAGACACTCAAACGATTGTAGGTTACGGTGGTGAGTTTCTCACTGAAGAAGAGAGAAAGCATTTTCATGAGATGTTGAGAAGACATGAAAAAGCTTTTGCTTTTTGTGCAGAAAAGATTAGGTGTGTAGATACGAGTATCATAGCAATTATGGTGATCTTCATAGTACCACATGTGCCTTGGGACTTGAAGTTTATACTAGTACCACGAGCTATGCCAAGCTATTTGAACATGGAAAAGCTTGTTGATTTGTTGGTGGAGAAGATATGCATGGGTATTCTATAGTCTTCTATGGGACCTATTCGAATCCATAGTTTATCGTACCCAAGAAGTCTGGGGTTCTTAGGTTCATCCAAGACATGCAGCCATTCAACAAGGTGACCATCCGAAACATCAGATCAGGACCCATAGTAGACGAAGTTGTATAAGCTTTTGCTGATCAATGTCGTGATGTGAATCATTTCACATAGTAATTAATTCACATGTGTGTCAAGAGTTAGTCTCTCTGAGTGAAATTAGGACCTCAGAGAAGTCAATTTTAGATGATGTTATATATTTTAAGTCCTAGTAGGTTGTTTACCGTGTTGATAGAGTTTAAGCTCATGGGTTGCACTTACATGTCGCACATGCATGCTTCCTAGTATGGTTAGGTTATCTTTCGGGATTATGTGTCGTTTTACATGTCTTCGCATGTAGTTTAAGGTTTACGCTGACACTTTAGGAGCTTGACGTGGTAGCCTATGTGTGAAATGAAGTCACCAGGTGCTTTGAGGCACAAAAGGATAAGGAAGTGAAGCTATGAACTCCCATTGGTCTATTTTTGTCTTTAGTGAAATACTAAACTTAAAAGTAGAGGTCTAAAGAGGAGTTCGAGCATTTGATAAGGACATTCTGAAATCTAAGAACACAGGAGGATAGGGCTCGTCGTGCCAATCTCTGTCAGTGAAATTCTTGATCGATTTGGAGCTAGGCACAAGTGTCCAACATAATCCTCCAATATGGGAAACAACCTACTGAATAAACCCTTGTGTGTGAACAACCTCGAGATCTGATTCCAGAGGCATAGGCTTTAAGGGAGATTTGAATCCAAGGCCTCCTATTGCCAAGACTCATTTGCTCCCATCAATCCAAACTCCACACACATTCAAGAAAGAAGTGTGTGTAAGGGTTAAGCTTCTTTCTCTTGTTTTCTTTCTTCTTTTTATTGTTTCTAACTCACATATCTCTCTCAATATGAATTAGTTTTGATGATTGAAATCTCTAAGCTATACTATGTACTACAGTCTATACACCTTTGCATTAGCACCATCACTTTATGCTCACATTTGGTTATTGTATAATTCTTTGAAACGCAATATCCATCTATCTTCAAAGTTGTTAGATAGACGATTATTGAGGACTGAAGTGGCGGGGTTTGAAAACCTCTCAATCTGTACATTGCAACTTCCATTTGCAATATCAAGAGATTCGTAGATTAGACTCGTCTCCAGTGTCGTGGGTGTGACTGCCGTCTTGAGTTCTTGAAATAATGTTTTGCGGATCTGTGCGCAACTTCACTTAAGAAGCTCGATTTGGACAAAAATCGACAAAGGAGTAGATCTCAAGTCCGTGAGCATCACCAAGAACTTTAGTTTAGCTCCACAAATCTGTACAAGATCTTGGACTTTCACTTCAATTTCCAATTATTGACCATAGCTAAAGGATTCCGGGTCTCTCTTAAGAGACTCTTGTCACGACAATGTATAGCTATGCTACCGCATAACAAAAATGCAAGTTCTTGCTGGTGTAAGTTGCTCGAGAATCATTTTCTCTTTTTTCTCTTATCATCAAGAATCTTTCATTACGTTCACATGCGGTAAGCATATATCTTGATACCCAATTTGAGCATAGATGCCGTTTTGATAACATCGCCGTCTTGGATCTACGGGTTCGTGACCTCGGGACCTAACAAGTATGACACACAAAGAGCAAAAGGACATAAAAAGAATGAAGAATTAGCACAAAGAATCTAACACATATCTTGTCATCCAAAGGAACGAGAAAGAGGGATGGAACTCGGCATGTAAACAATACATGTAGCATGCATCATGTAGAACTCCCGAAGAAAAATGTTCAAGAAATTGAATCTTGATAGGTTCTCGATGAACTCTCGATATCAAAAATTTGCACAATATTTATTTACAAACAAGCTAAAATATTTTCAGCTTGTTTGTAAGCTGAAAATAAATATTGTTTATGCTGAACTCTCAAGAATCGATAGCTTGAATGCGGTTTGTCAATATGCGGAATGCAGAGCTTGTCCTCATACTAAAGTTTTATTTGGGTTTACAACCACCTTATTCTTGTTGATATAGTCCCAAGCTCTAGAAGATCGACGGCTATCATTAGCCGGAGTGGTTAGAGTTAGTTAGAGGGCTAACCCACCATTAGAGTTTCCCTTGTACTCACCTCCACTATATATACAGAGAGAGGAAAAGCCTCTCTCATCTCATTCCTATTTTACTTCCTTGTCTACTCGCTCTCTCTCTTCGAAAATCTTTTCTTTCGCCGTCAGAAACTTTGAACGCGATTTCGGAGCCTAGATGATTTTTTCTCGTTGAAATCTGTCGACTAGTCCTTTTAGGGCTGTCTTGTTCAGAAGGTGCGAATTGTGTACTGGGCCAAGTTTCAATCGATTTGGAGGTTTCCAGTGGTAGTTTTTCAATTGGATCTTTTTCGACCAAAACGAAAGTTTTAGGACTTAACCCTAAAACAAATCCTGTTCCGAATATGGGTGGAAAATTAGGAAAATTTTGAGGGGTCTTACACCCATTTCTGACCTCGTTTGGTCTAGTTTCGACCTTTCTTGGTGTGTTCTTTCGACGTTTCCGTCGTGTTTTGTACACCTACAATTCGCGGACAGTTTTCTTTCTTCATTCTCGCTGCAGGAGGAGTTCGTGGAGTCGACTTCTTGTGACTTGTGACAACTCTTGATCGTGCGGTGTGGAGAGACGAGTTTCGTGAAGGATCTGTGAGGTTTTCCGCGTACAAAACAGCGCAATTTTGACATTGCAGCTATGGCGGAGTCCGTGTCTTTGATCACTGGAGAGAAGCTCGACAAGAACAACTACCAATTGTGGAAGTTCCGGATGAAGAATTTCCTACAGGGACAAGATCTATGGGATCTTATCACTGAGGAGGAGAAAGCGCCTGAAGTGTCAATTTTTGACCCAAAATTCAAAGAGTGGAAGAAGCGCTCATATCAGGCTATTCACTACATCGCACTGACAGTCTCAACATCGATGATCGGTCACATTCAGGATTACGATACGTCCAAGAAAGCTTAGGATGCACTCGCGCGTCTGTTTCACTCCGGAACAGAGGTGTGGAAGCTGCAATTGCTGCAGCAGTTCAACACTGTGAAGAAGGTACAAGGCTACAGCGGTAGTCCATAGCAAGACACCAATGGAGGTCTTCACAGGCAGTAAGCCTTATTACTCTTTCTTTAAAGTTTTCGGATGTATTTGTTATGTGCACATACCTGATGAAAGACGTAAGAAACTGGATCCGAAAGCAGATAGTTGTATCTTCCTTGGTTATGCTTCTGATACGAAAAGATATAGGTGCTACAATTCTTCGTCCAAGCAGTTCTATATCATTAGAGATGTCGTTTTTGATGAGCTACAGTCTTGGTTTGCACCTGCACCTGTCGTAGCCATCACTGTACCTACTGTAGAACCAAGGAGTCAGTCCACTGTAGTACCTCAGAGTAGTACGTTGAGTGGAGGATATGGAGAAGTCACTGTTTCCAAATCAGAGTCTGTTGCACATAGAGCTGTTGTTAACACTGGAGTCCACGTAACACAGCCGAGTGGAACTAGTGTAGTTTCTACACAGGATGAGCTTGTGCTATTGCAGCGTATGTTTGACTCATCCAAATATGTGGATCTTCCATATCCACTGGATACTTTGTCCCAGACCTTGGCATCTATGTCCGATCAGTTGCAAAGGGAGGTGACTAGTGCACCAATTACCTCTCGCAGATCTGAGCGGGCAAAACATCCAGTGAGTAGGTATATGCATGAAGGTTTTCTTGTTGCGCACCATGCATATATGATCAATGTTCTTCAGGAACAGGAACCGAGTTCGCTTGAGGAGATGATGCACAAGGTCCAATGGGTAAGTGCTATGGAAGCTGAACTTGCTGCGCTTCATCACCAACAGACTTGGGAGTTGGTAGACTTACCTCAGGGTAAGAAAGCGATTGGTTGCAGGTGGATCTTCAAGATCAAGCGCAACTCGGATGGTACTGTGTGTCGGTACAAGGTCAGATTGGTAGCTAAGGGCTACGCACAACAACATGGAGTTGATTTTGAGGAGACCTTTGCTCCTGTTGCGAAGATGGTGACTATTCGAACAGCAGTTGCAGTTGCAACTCAGAAAGGTTGGAAGATGCACCAGATGGACTTCAAGAACGCCTTCCTCAACGGCGATCTTGAGGAGGAGGTCTACATGCAGCAACCTCTTGGTTATGAGGATCCTAAGTTCCCTTCTCGTGTATGTAAGTTACGGAAGGCTCTCTATGGTCTGAAACAGGCACCAAGAGCATGGTATGCAAAGATCAATTCTTACTTGCAGTCCCTTGGTTTCCACCTTTGTAGTTCATACTCTACCTTGTATCGTTGCGAATACAAGACCGGATTGTTGTGATCACCATCTATGTTGATGACTTGATCATTACCGGTAACTTTGAGGAGCTTATTTCCCAGATCAAGGATCACTTGAAATCTCAGTTTGAGATGATGGACTTAGGAGAACTCAAGTACTTCCTTGCTGTGGAGTTCATTAGAGATGGGAAGGATGTTTGGCTTGTACAGCTCTCAGTATGCTTGAGAGATTTGGTATGCTTGACTGCAAACCCATTGCTACGTCATTAGAGCAAGGGGTAAAGCTAGGAGCAGAGGATGGTGAGTTGCTGGATGATCCACGCATGTACAGACAGATGGTTGGGAGTCTTATCTACCTGACGATCACCACACCAGACTTGAGCTATGCCGTCTGTCTGATTAGTCAATCCATGCAGTCACCACGGAGACCACACTTTGAGACTGTCAAGCGGATCATCCGCTACGTGAAGTTCTCGATGCAGTACGGACTTCACTATCGATACGGTGGACCATTGTTGTTGCATGGCTACACATATTCTGATTGGGCAAGAAGTGCCGATATGAGATCCACGTCAAGTTACGCTTTTGGACTTGGAAGCGCTGCTATAAGCTGGACTTCTAAGAAGCAACCCACAGTTGCTTTGTCGTCCACGGAAGCAGAGTACCGAGGAGCAACGAACGCAACATGCGAATCGATTTGGCTTCGATGTCTGCTATCTGATATTGATGTAGAGTGTACAGATCCTGTTGTTGTATATACAAACAACATTAGCAGCATGAAGTTAGCTAGTAATCTTGTTTTCCATGCTAGGACGAAGCACATTAAGGTGCACTATCATTTCATTAGAGAGAAGGTCCTTGCAGGAGAGATTGAGCTCAGTTATGTGAGCACAGGAGATCAGGTTGTCGATATCTTCACTAAGGCATTGCCTATAGATAAGTTTGATGTTTTCAGATATGTCTAGGAGTACAGGATGTAGAGACGAGCTTGAAGGGGAGTGTTGATATAGTCCCAAGCCCTAGTAGATCGACGGCTATCATTAGCCGGAGTGGTTAGAGTTGTTAGAGTTAGTTAGAGAGCTAACCCACTATTAGGGTTTCCTTTGTACTCACCTCCACTATAGATATAGAGAGAGGCAAAGCCTCTCTCATCTCATTCCTATTTTACTTCCTTGTCTACTCGCTCTCTTTCTTCTTGGAGTGTCCTTGAAGTATCGATCTGTCTACAATTCTATATATGTATTGGAATGCAAACATGCATATTGCCAAAACAAGTCCGCAATTTGGAAATTTTTACTATTTTTAACCATCATATAATGACCATAGAGGAACATGAAGATAGTTCCCTCGTCGCGGATAATTGAACGGTTTCTGAATACTATTAAAAGGTTAAGATCGCATTAATTACAACTCCATCAGGAAGTGATAAAAAGAATATGACTCACAAAAGTCTCTCGAGATCAATAGTCTACTTATACTAAGACCGTACAACATTTGGAGCTATTATTTTAAGATTAACTCTCGACGGTCGAGAGTTTTTTTATTTGTTTCCTTTTTCTCTTTGGTAATAATCTACTCTGGATGATCGAGAGCTAGTTTATTTCCTTCCTCCAAGTAATGAATTTTTTGGATGTCAAAAAGATCACCTTAGATCATAGTGAAGACCCTCCATCTGATTAGAACCTTATGCTACAGCTCAACCTCGTTTGTCACCCAAAGTGGTGGTGTATACACCAACCAACGTATCTGATCTACACCGTGATTCGACTGAATCCCTAACAATACTCCAAGGTTTTTTATCTCTCGATGAGCTAGAGATGAGAGACTCTTCAATATTCAATATTTTTAAATATTATTGATATTATTTCCTATTTTTGTTATCATGCATTGCAAGAAGTGTCCACGTGAATATTACAATATATCAATGTATTCACTAAAATTCAATAATTAATAGTCTAAAGGTTCTCTTCTAAATGTCTAAGTTCTTTTATAAAATTATCTAAATTCAATCATTAAATTTCTAAATATGTGTTATAAAATATATAAATTTAAACATCAAAAGATCTAATTCAACTTCACACATATTGTACTATATCATTTTTGAAAATAAATACCATCAACTTGTTACACATATTGTATTACATCACTTCTGAAAACAATTCAACTTTATTTCATTGTTACAAACAAAAAATACACAAGTGTGTTTGATAAAGCTCGAATAATCTATCTAATAGCTGAACTATGTAAAAGTATCAATCACTACAGCTATCTGTTAGTTTCAGCTATAGCTTTAATATATTATATCTTATTCTTCATTAACTCTCGACATTGAGAGCGCGTATGAACTCAACTCTCGATATCAAGATCTAGAATTGATTGAGAGTTAAGCATATTCTAATATTTGTATCAATACTTCTACATATAACATACCATCGACTTAAATGTTGCATGCCTAGTGGACTACCTCGAATGAGAAATAAAAGGAGGATCACTTGATGAATCTGAAATATCAAGTAACCAGTCATCAGGAAAGCTTGTTACCTAGTTACAATTCTAGAGTAAGTAAGAAGGAAAGCTATGCAATGAGACATCCTCTCACGAGTTTGCCGTTCTTGTAATATACTTGTGGCTTCCCTACCGTGAATCAACTCAAAAAGCCAAGTAGACCAAAGGAGACGATAAAAGGATGATTGCTGAATCATGTACCATGAAGAGAAAGAGCATCTAGAACATATAAAGCTAATAAACACAGTAAAACTGATCAGATAATATGATTCGCACTCGGAGAGCTAACATTAATTTGTTTTTCAGATTCATGCATCTCTTTCTTCCTCTGCAATGTCTCTGCAAAGGATATGGTATGACACCGTAAAACAAAAAATGTTTGTCAAGTAGTTCGAAGTGAAAATGCGAAGTTTTAGATTCTGTCTTCCCCTCTAAGATGAGATGATTTAACCACCGTAGTTTCATCTCTCTGAAATTGTAGCATACTGTATAGATTTATGATATTTGAAGCTTCACCCGTGTCAAGGGCAAGAATATGAACTTCATTAGATCTATTATTTAGTTATGTTAAACTCTATAAAAACCACCTCTCACCATAGTTCCTCAAGGAGATGGATATGTCCTCATTGCAGTTAGTGAGGTAGCTCATAACTTTCACGTGGTATGGATGTAGACATGCGATTAACGATGGAGCGACGTAGCACCTGACCTCCTGATCTTCACATCGAAGAAAGTGCATATCACGTAGTTGGATCAGGTGACTATCTGGAGTTCGAGGGACCAAACCGTCAACTATGGAGACGATTGTGGTATACTTTTGTATGTGTATGACACTTCGTGCTTGTTATGTGTATGTATTTTGTTGTTTAGACAGCAATGTATGTTGTGTAGCGATATGTATACGCACAACAACTGTCACGTCATTTTTGCCAATTGCTAGTTCGAGTGCGAAGTGGACCGTTAGCGGAGTTTCTTGGGTTGAGATGACCAAGGAGTATATTTCGAGTTGGAGCTTGTGTCTCTCACTTTTCTCGAGTTGAGTCTTCAAGCTCATAGCTATGGTAGATGCACTTAGTGAATAGAACATGGATTCTCTAGGAGCAAAGTGCGTGATTTGTGGTTGGTTGGTAGGTGTTTATGCATGTGTTCTCAGATTATTGTGATATACTTGTGTATGTGTATGACACTCTGTGCTTGTTATATGTATGTGTTTGTAGTTTACATAGCAATGTATGTTGTGTAACGATGTGTATGCGCATGACATATGTAAAGACATTGCACTAATACGAATAAGGATAATCTAGGCTGATGATATGTTGTAAAAGAATTTTAAAATAAACTTTTCATATAGATACATGGCTGATGACTAACGTACATTTCCTATATTCTGATGAGGTGATATTTTGACCTAAAGAATTTGCTGTAGCCAGTCAAGGGTGTAATCAAACAATGCAAAGTCAAGAGGAGTGAGATCAAGTCCGAGAAATGTATGAAGAGTGTGGTCAAGCAAATCTGTGCTGTTTGTAGTGATAAAGTTATCGTACATTATAGTACATTCGAGTCTGTAGATTGTCAACCAACTAGTATATGCCAGGTCAACCATGAGTTTTGCTACATGTCACATGAGTTTATACTTGTATATATCTAACAAGATGAAAAGCTAACAAATAGATTTAAAATAAAAAGTAAATAAAGAAAAAGTATAATCACTGGAATAAAGTATATGAATCGTAAAATAAAGATATATAAATTTAGGTATAAATTTATTACCTTTATAAATATTATACATTTTAGGTCAACTGCATGCCATCTACCTTGGTAACCTTGGCAGAATATTTCATAAGAGAGTTCCAAAAAGAAAGTGAAAGGTTACTTTCTCTCCTCTAGTTCTACATGTAATGAGTTTCTAGCATCTAGGGTACAAACAAGGGATAAATCTAATGCATTTGCTTAATTGATATTCTTAACACGGCACTCATTCAAGAAGTTTATGTTATATATTTGTCTATATTGATGCCATTTTGGAGTATAAATAATATAATTCTATTTGTTATTTGCACACATATATCCAATATTTAAATATCAGAATCAGATCACTTGACTGATCAGGCTTGCGTGCGCTTATTTGTTTCTAGAGTCTTTGCTAGGATTACACAGCCTCCACGATGTGCGGGTCAGCATTGGGAAACCATCATAGAAAAAGGTGGTACAAGAATTTTGATAGAAGCAAAATATTTGATTTTCTGTCTCATTTTCCTCGTAACCATTACATAAACACAGGAATATATGTATGCAATGTTGGATGCTGCAGCAAATGCACGAGTAGATTGTAGTTCAAACACACCATCACATCGACATCTGAGCAGGTTATGACGACCACTAACGAATACAACAACTCCGAGCTGATGCATTTGTTATCTTTGATGGCACTTCAAGAACAATTACTGTTTGTTGGATAGTTCCTCCATAGAGGATCATACGTAAGTACCATGTTCGGAACCACAGCAATGGCTGATCATCAAGCCGAAGTCTGTTGCATTTGGCCCGCTCTTCCCGACGTCTCTTTTTGTCCAAACAGGAGAATTATAGTTGTCAATTACGACTATTCTAAACTCTGGTTCTGGCCACAAATTGAACTAGGGTGCTGATGAAGGCATTTGCTAGTACATAATTTGGATTGAGTTCAGAGTTGAAGTGTATGATCCAATAGTCCCTCCAGATTTGTGTTTGCTCGAAGCAGAATGTTGTCTTCCTACCAAAGAATTGACATGAGCAGATAAAGTAAAGGGAAGAACAAGTCACACCAGTTCCATTGCGGATGGCAGGAACTCTTGTTGAGAGGAAAAGTTACCGCATAACATACAAACTTCTTCACTTTCCCGATGTTATTACTTTGTTTTACTGCATTTGTTCTTTCCGCATCGTTACTTATTCGTTTGTAGATTTGTCTTTTTAGATGCAACCGACACTTACTTGCTACAGTCGTAAGGCACGTACTCCATTAGCCTACTCGTTTGCTTTGTTCGATATGCATTTCTAGACCGCAGATCCGAGTGATGAACCCCACACACCCACTTAAAAGGTTTTGGGAGGAGTAGATGAAATTTTTTGAAATCCAAGTACAGTTGGCCTTATCCTCGTCTTTAGTACATCTTCTTTTCTTCCGTAACCACAGAAATTTGCTTGATCACACCCCTATAGCGATATATTGCTTGATCATATCCTTGAAGGGTTACCAAAAGTAGAACTTATCCTCTAGTTCTATCTTTTTAGTACTTTCAACCTTGACTAAAAGTATTGTTGTAATTTAAAATATTTAACATTGAAGACATGTTAGACTATATATACTCGAAAACTTAATGCGTGCAGTACCACATGTAACTAACATCCCAAAGTGATACATACAAACCATACCTCGTTAATGATCACATACATAGTTAAGAGAGGTGTGATCAAACTCGACAAACCTACTGGGGTGTGATCAAGCAAATTTCTGTTCGTAACCAACTTGATTGCGTACTCGTGATCACACACATGTTACATAAACAAACCCTACGGTGTCCGGGCAGAAGCGCGTAACTTGAGCAGACCTATAGTAGTCGTCAAGAGAGCATGATAAAAGAATAAACTGTTCGTTGCTAGCCTCTCAAGTACTCTTACATCGATGTAAGAGTACTCGGTTTCAAAACAAAGAGATATCTCATAATTTTAAACCCTTGAGACTTATATTTCTCATACACTGCAAGTAAAACCTCGTAGAATCACGCTTTTAGCCTTTCAAGGTTCATTTCGTCCATTCAAGCCACCATTTCAGTCTTGTTGAACACTGCAGTTTGTCTCTTGCTCGACTCTTCGTCTTTGACGCTCTGTTAGATATCGGGGGGGTGGGTAGGTGCAAATCCTGAAGCCGTGCTTGCGGTGATCGATCGTCGATAAGCTCTGTTCCCAGCCTGACCGGAGCCCAGGCCTACTCACAACGTCGGTAGTCCGGGGAGTGGAGCGGGGATTCTGCAGCCGTCGACTGACAGGATGGAAAGGTGAATGCCTGCCACTTGGGGATGCCAGCCTGCCCCGGCCTTGCATATTTGCACGCGTACATTCGGCTGTTCTTCACTTTACTTTCGTGGGCCGCTGCAAGTTGATACTCTCTGCTCAAGTTGCTTTGAATCTTATATGAGTCGAAGCAATACATGGCATTTTGTCAAGTATATTCAAATGTTCCATCTTCGTGCGGCGAGATGCCACCTGCGAAACCTGTAGAAGCGAAGAGCGCACACCCTTGCTACCTGTTCCAAGGTAAAACTGGCTAATCTTAGGAGCATCAGACAGCTGGGCCATCTCGACACGCCAAGAAATAATCCGCTTGGTGAAGTGTGTGTGCTGTTTCGTGGACACAACATACGGAGTCGAGAGACTTAAGATATCTTGAAAAGTGAAGCGTGTACTGTGCAACAACTGCGGTTGGCAGATTATCAAGCAGATGGAAACTGCACGTCAAGCACTATCCGCTTTTGCGCTCAAGAGCTCCAAAACCCCTGATATAAGGAAGTGTTTGAAGATTTTAAAATGTCAAAAAGAACCCGAGTAACCTATTACGCGATCCAGGTTAGGGTTGACAGAAGTCTTTGAAAGGTTATGCATTTCTAGATTCTCATTATGCATTCTCGCTGGGCTAATATTTTTTCTTTATATGTGTTTCGGGCTATCGCCTCGGTTCAGCCCTCTCCTAGACGAACAGAAATTGTGTTGGGCCACGGGAGGGAAGTGACGTTCACGAGTCAAGAGTCTTGTCGGGACTCAGTAAAGTAGAGGCTCTGCTTTACAAACTGCGCTTACGGAGATAAAACTGTCTACCAGTTTAAAACGGCGACGAATATCAGCGTTGTCAGGAGTATAATCTGCTGTTTCATGCACCAGAGCTTCAATACAACGACGCAGGGCGGGAACAATCCATTCAAGTATATCCGGATTGGGGAGCTACTGTAGTCACTTTTTGTCAGGTGGCTGGCGATGAAAGGAAGACTGAGAGTCACTGGACCCCAAACATCGATTAGGCTGTACGACGTTATACTTTTGGTCTCCATTGTCGCATGCTGTCCCGGACTTCTGGTTAGGACCATGTAGCTGAGAGGGCTCTGAGAGGGGCGGCTCTGGGAACTAGACTCGAACATTAGTTGGGAAAGTATGGGACCATGTTGGGCATCAGTCCACTGATGCTCTCTCTTGCTGCGAACATGCATTAGAACTTTTAGATTCCCTGCTGCGCGTGCTTGTCGCTTGTGTCTTTGTGAGTGCTGTTTGCCACTGACTCACGAATAGGCTCTTCGAGTCCCGATATTCTAAACCATTACGCACCATTTGCATGGTTTACTGGTTAAGCTCCTTTTCCTTCTATCGATCTTGTTGGAATAAATACTTCCTTATAAATGAGTAAGTTATTCATCTCATATCCTGCTGTCAGTCTTAAAACATCTCCTTTCTCACTAACGGTTTGCAATTACGGTTTCACTCCATGAAAATGGTTACATTTCAGAGTGGTAGTGATTGCTTGTACTTTTGAAGAGTTGAAGTTTCTAACGATTGCTGAAACCGGATGTATTTCTAACTCCTTTCCATCTACGCGCTTCGATAAATCTCCGACGGTACTCAAATCGAACATTAGGTGGGAGTAATTTCGCATTTCGAGCTGGGAGGGCGAACGAGCGGGCAGCAATAGGTGCTCACTGAGGAGCAATCCGATGAGCTTTCCGATCCAATACTGGAGATCACAGCGATCGGTTCTCATTCTTTCAGGCCACTTCGGCCATCAGCGATCGGGAATTCTCCCTAGTTCAAAATCACAGGAGTTAAAAACTCAGGTTCATGATGCCAAGCTAGACTGCAAAGCACCGATGTACAAAGGAGATAACAAGCCAAGAGGGTACTAGCGGATATGCGAAAGACTTCAGAAACCCACAACACAGTATTCTCATTACAGTAGACCACACATCTTAAAACAGAAAATGATTTCCAGGTTTTTATTCCATTGCGTAGGACAATTATTCTAAAACAGACTGAATTTGTGCGATAGAGCATCAAGTTTGATACAGCGCTCTTACTGTAAGAAACATGTTCCGTTGGTGTTATTCAGTGTGTGAACTCAAAAGCAACCAAAAGCACGACGAAGTCTCTCTCTGGTTTCTTTGGTTTGATTCGTACTCCGTCCTCCATCAACCAAGTCTGGGTGCGCGCGCCTCAACCTTCCCGTCCTCGTCAAAGTGAACGATGACACGGTTGAGGTCATACTCCATAGTTACGTCAAACGCGCCAGCTCCGTAAACAAGTCTGACACCAATAACCTGGTCCAGGATAGTCTGCAGGCTCGTTTCCCAGCCCATTCCCACGAGCTCCTCCCATCCACTGACAGCTGCGTGACCACCAGAAAGACCGCTTAGCCTAAGATCAGTAAACATGGCCGTGTACTCCGCACTTTGCACCTGCTCGCGATTGTAATCGATCGACTTTAATGTATCAAAGCGAAACATTTAACATGTTTACTAGTATTGTGGTAAAGATCCTTAGAAACCTCTTACAAACTGAAGCAAACATGGAGAAAAGAAAGATAAATGGGGCTTACGGCTGTCATGCTGTGGTCCTCGTTTTGGTATGATCACCACTTGGTTGTCGTCGCCTGTGTATAACCAGACATCATCACTGAGGTCCGGCTCGTTCCCAGGCCTGGGTCTTGGGATTTGGGGACCGGGGGGTTGTATGAAAGCGTTGTTGCCGTCCCTCCTCAACTCTTCGAGAACTTCTTGGGCGTCCCGACCCTTGTACTGAGGCCACGCATCTCTTCGAGTAGTAGCTGCAAGAACAAGGAGCATACACAACAAGAAGTCCGAATTCAGTGGTGAACACAATTGCAACTGGTATGGCACCTATACCAGTGCTCGGGGAGTTTTTTCGTGAAAAATGGAAAATTTCCGGTAGAATGCGAAGCATATCGGCAATTTTCGGAAAATTTACCAAATCTACACTAAAAAGTAACTTTTTCCGTCGGAAAATTTCCGACACATTTCATCCAACACCGGAAATTTTCGAAAAGTACCGGAAGTCACTACTCTAAAAACCGGAACTCCCCGAGCATTGACCTATACATTAATCACGTAGTGGAACGTTATAGTTGGTGGTGATACACAGTTGAAACTCATCCAGCATCTCCGGATCCTGACAGTGCAAATGCGTACTATATTGTACACGAAGGTCTCTGGGAAACACAGTACTTGAAGCTGAGTTACTAATTCTACGAGAACGGGTGCAGAATGGTTACCAAGTCCAATTCTGCGGAGGAGGAATCGTCATGTGTCCGAGGATCGGAAAGAAAATAGCAAGTTAACTAGCAAAGAAGAAATCTTATCGAGATTTGTAGGATCCGCGCAGTCGTCCCGAGGCTGTGTGCGTATGCGGTAGTGTACTGTGAAACAGGTATATATGTATTGAGGCATCGTGCCGCCGTTTCACCTCCAGTTCATTCTTTTTCCACTCTGTTATCTTATGCATTGTTTATTACGGGCATTGCGTTTTCGAGTCATTACGGGCATTCCGTTTGTGCTGGCAATGTCTGTTCCTACACGTGACACCACGCTTTTTGTGTTTTTGCGGCGGCACACTTGCGGCTGCGCGTCGACGCACGGGCGGAGGCTTGACACGAGACTCGAGAGACCGTCACAGACCAACTGAACATTTTCAGTTTATTCTATGGATGTACAAAACCGATATACACATGAAATGCGTGGCAGCTCAGCCTTTTACAGCATTAATGTATGGTTTGATATCTTCGTACATTTTCAAGCACGAGAGAATTTTCTTTGATATCAGAAGTATATATCTAAAAGGTTTTTATTCGATACCAATCAAAATTCACCGAACTCCTAAAAAATGAAGTAAAAAGTAGAGAGGAGTGCATCCAGAAACACCTCTACACTCATAGCCTCTCACCAACAAGTCATGTTGCCTGTTAGCTAAAGAGTGCTCATCGTGATGATAAGTTGGATTTCAACAAGAGTAGTAGAAGAGAGATGACGTTGTTCTTAATCACAAAAGATTCATTAAGACTCTCGTGTTGTAGGATACCTAGGACTGTTACAAGTATCTTCGACCAATCGAGACTGAAAGTTGTAAGTAAGTGTGCGGACACACCAAGATGTCTGGACGTCTTTGACAGTAGATCAGGATTTCTAGACGTGCATAGAGTAAATGTGGAAGCATGTAACAGAATGTACAAAAAGATGCGTTAGCGTTAAGAAATGAATGACACATGCATAAAGACGAGGCTTTCTTACAATAGGATGTAAAGCACAATCCTTAGTTTGGACATACCTTGTCGTGTCGTGGACCGGCTCCTACTTGAAAATCTATTTCTGATGCTTACCATTATCGCTCCAAAGACACTCATGGGACTAAAAATGAGACTTTTTGCCCAACTTTGAGAAAGACAAGCTAGGCTCTAGCTTACTGACTTTTGGCACTACTTCGAATCTTCACTTTCATTACATCGATGGGTAGAGCTCGTTGTCAACTTTCCATGAGCACTTTGTCTATTTCATTTGGACACCTAGTGGAGAAATTACGAGACTCGAAAGAAGAAAAAATCAAGCTAAGCCTTAGTTTACTATTGCTGACTAGTATTTGTGGCTCCTGGTACTATACTAAGGATGCAAGGGGCCTGCTAGCTCATTATCTGAGAAAAACTTATACGTACAGCGATTGACGTAAGGGGATAGTTTAAGAGATTAACTTGTATCTGTGATCTGTCAATGGACGATTTGGGAGATTTGGAGGTTCAATGCAAACGTCGTTGGATTCAGATCTGTGCAAGCTACGCATTGATTAAGACGGTGTCGTGTCGTGGACCGACTCCTATCTGAAATTCAGACTTTGATGCTTGTCGCTCCAAAGACACTCATGGGAAAAGCAAGCTAGACCTCAGCTTACAGACTTTAGGCACAATTTCGGATCTCCACTTTCATCGCATCAGTGGATAGAGTTCTTTGTCAGCACTCCATAGGCACTTCGTCTACTTCGTTTAGACGTCTAGTGGAGAAATTACAAGACTCGAAAGATGGAGAAGACAAGCTAAGCCCCAGCTTACGGGCTTTTGACACAACTTAGGATCTTCATTTTCATTACATCGATGGGTAGAGCTCATTGTCAGCTTTCCATGGACACTTCGTCTACTTCATTTGGACCCCTAGTGGAGAAGTTACGAGACTCGAAAGATGGGTAAAACAAGCTAGGCCTTAGTTTATTCTGCTGACTGGGTATTTGCGACTCCAAGCCCTATACTAAGGACGCAAGGGGCCTGCTTCCTCATTATGGAAGAAAATTGGTACGTACTGTGACTGACGTAAGGGGCAGCTTAAGAGATCAACTTGTTTCTGCGATCTGTCAGTGGACGGTTTGAAGATTTGAGAAGTTCAACACACGCGCGCAAGGTGTCATTAGGTTCAGATCTGGGCAGGCTACGTGTGGGTTAAGATGGTTCTTGAAGAGATGGATCAGGGGATATGTTCTGGGAGAAATTGAGACGCAGGAAGGAGATTTTGGGAGCTTCAATGATCTGTGAAGAGGAGTTGGACCGTTCGGATCGTTCCGGAGTCTAAACTTGCTGTCCTTGGATCCATCAGGATCAGAACAACGAGTTCTAGGAAATTGAAGACGATACCAAGTTTCATTGGGCGGTTTGAGAGTTCTGAGTGAAATTTGCTCGCAGGGAAGCGCTTGCGTCAGGTTTTTCATCGCCGGTGACCTGAAGTTGGATTGTTCTTCGCGATCGGTGAGCCAAGCTCTTCGTTCTTGGTGCCTACGCGACCAAGGAGTCTTCATCTACGCATAGGAGAAGACAGTACGTGGATTGGATTGTTGGTTTGGGTAAGGTGAGCGAGTTTGAGTCGTAGGGAGTCTATTTACGTCAGTTTTTTGCAACCTGCGACCAAATTTCTTGCGTGGTTTTGCAAGGAGAACTCCAAACGGCTTGTTTGAAGTCTCGTTGGGTTCATGATAGCTAGATCTACCTGCCATAGAAGACAGATATCAGATCAAGCGATCAGTTTGATTGTTGTGTGCGGTTTTAAGTCGTAGGGAGGAGTTTCTGAAAGTTTGGTCACCTACGACCGAAAACCGATGATATCTCGGCTGTCGAGAGTCAGATCTGATAGTTCTTGAGGTCAATAGAGTCAGGGAAGAAGACCCTATCGACACCTGAAGATCGTTTGACGAAAGAAGAAAGTTCTCATATAAGTCTTTTTTGGTTTCTTTGCTACGGGTTTTGCCTTTTGAGTTCGTTAGAGATCTAGTTGGCTATATACAGCTTGTGGTAGCTAGCTTTGGCTAAGAGCTTGTACATGGATGTGGTTTGGACTTGGGTTTCAATCGTGTGATATTGGTGCAGCTCTATTTGTTAGTTTTTCTTGCTTTGAGCTACGCTTCGGTGGTTTTGGATCAGAGTTGAGATTTAGGGGTTCGTTTTAGGAGCCTTGAAGCAGATTACAGATCGCTCTGGTCTACTTCTTAGTTTTGTGTTCTTAAGAAGAAAGAACCGGCAGTGTACATACATTTGGAGTTGGTATATATTGCACCATACGTTTTCGTGGTTGTTTTTCTCTGTCTTGTCTCTGTTCAACACACAGCATCTCCACAGCCAAGAACCTCACGTTTTCCTGGACATCCTTCACGCAAAATCTGACGCGATATCGATGATGAACTCGACGTGAAGGTCTGGGGTGGAGATTTCTTTTGTGTTTGAACCTTGAAGAAGACATTGACAGTCATGAGCGGAGACGGGAACGGTGATGGGAACGGAGCTAGTGGTTCGGATGGATTGCCAAAGGTGCAGTTGGATCCGGCCACTGCATCAATGTTTCAAGCTTTCACAATGTTCTTGCGACAGCAACTGACTTATGAACGGAAAGAAGCTTTGGCAACCAAGGCGCTGCAAGCGGTGGTCAACAAGATTGACCAGTTTGATGAGAGAGATGTCTCAAAATATCAGAGACATTATGTGAAGGAGATGGAGCTGAATCGGTTCTCAGAAGATGAGATGACTGAGCTGAATCGGTTCTCAGAAGATGAGATGATTGAGACGTTTGAGTTAGCAGCAACTCCAGAGATTAGAGATCATGTTAAAATGCTAACGAAGCATTTTAACAAGGATTGAAAGATGTTTGTTCGTGCTTTGATGGATGAGTACTTCTTGGAGGACTCCGATCGAGTCACCAAGAAGTCATTCTTGGAATGGGTTGAGCAACCAAGGAAAGGTTTACAAGCCACAAAGTTGCTCAGGGAGTTTGAGAAGTAGTTTTCATGGCTGACTATGGTAGAGAAGTTCACACTGCAGTCCAACAAGACAGAGTTATTTCTTCGGGCTGTAGATGAGAAGCTGCAAGAGAAGCTAGAGGTACTTCTGGAGGATCGGGAGGAAGACGATGGCTTGATCAGTAGTTGGAAGAAGGTTGAGGAAGCTGTTGGTATGCTTACCAAGAGGGAGCGCGACGAGAGAAAGTTCCCGTTAAGAGACTGACACCAGCACCAACTGCTGTAGCACCTGTTCCTGTAGTCCGACCAGTGATTCCTGTCGCTAGACAGGTAGTACCAGTTGCTCCAGTTGTTCCAGTTGTTCAGGCACTTGTAGTATCTCCGAAGAAGGATGATTCAAACCTTGAGGACATTTTGCGTGGAATGCGAGATCTGCAGATCAAGCTCACAAGATTGGAAGAGAAGGGGTCTACAAGCGGAGCAAGACCGATTGAGAAGCAAGGCTGGATCCAGCAATGTATCTGGTGCGATGGTACTGATCATCCGCGCAAAGATTGCAAGGAGTTCACTGATATTTTACAGCAAGGATGATCTTCTGGAAGGATGAGAAGTAGCGCTGAGGGATACTGGTGCACTTCTTCAGACCAACTTTGGTAGATGAGGGATGAAGAAGTTGGTGGAGGATCACTTATCAACGCAAGCAGTTGCAATCGTGGAAGCTGGAACCTATGGCACAAGGGTTGAGAATCAAGATGAGAGAAGTTTCAACAAACAGGTTGAGCCAAGTGGATTGTGGTCATCTGTCATCTCCATGAAACAGAAAAGGAAGATGGCACATGAGACATTGCTAAGGACAGCTGCTACGATCAGAAGGGATACTGGATGGGAGGATCCGATAGAAGCTCTACCGGTGCATGTTTACATCGTCAAGAACCAACACGAAGCGTTGTTGGAAGAGAAGAGAAGGCGAGATTCAAAGGATGCAGGAGAAGAAACTTCTTCCAGAGACAGACTCGAGGGGAGAAGGTTCGTCAAGAGCTTCGAGACGCATGAGCTCAAGATCTACCGATGGATGATGCTCCTTCTCCATCGAAAGAGAGAGCAAAAGAGTTTCAGAAGGAGAAGGGTAAGCCAACTGCTTACAAACTACAGTCAGACATCGAGGCTTCAACAGACTTGAAGGAGTCTTGGAAGATCGCATTCTGAATGCGAAGATGGAGTTTACTTTGAGAGAAGTTTTGAGCATTGCTAAGCGCGAGTTTCATGATGTCATCATCGACATCATCAAACGGAAGCGACAGATTACGGATGAGACTGGTTTATCACATGCCTTGGATACTAAGATGTCTATAGATGAGGAGAGAGAGTTTGCAAAGTGCAGTGTTATTCTTCAGAGGAAGAAAGAGATCGTAGACGCGGGGTGCATTTTGAGGATGAAGAGGAGGATGGGAAACAAAGCTCAAGTCATTACAGTCACAGTCACTGGGCTCGAGCTACAACGGAGACGTTGATGAGAATCAGAGACTTGGATGAGCCGATGGTTGCTCTGATCGATCATGGATCAGAAATCAACATCATGTCAAAGGAGCTGTACAAGAGGAAGAAGTGGTGATCGACATAGAGCATGACCGATCAACACAAGAGGAGACTTGTATGGAGCTTGTCCAGACATCAGAGTGCGCATAGGTGATATTGCTATCGAGCAAAACTTCTTTGTTCAAGAAGCAACATCATATCCGCTCATTCTTGATCAACCTTTCATCATAGCAACTCGAATGGAGACAAAGGTACTAGACTACGGATCTGCTTATGCTAGGATCCGAAGTCAAGATGAGAAGAGAGCGGTACAGTTCTTGACTGTACCGCCCAATCACGAGTACAATCGAGATCATTTGAGGGAGAAATTGCTTCCAAGGGTGAGTGAAGAGTTCAAGGATTTTCGTTGAGTACCACTATAGAGCGGGATTGTGGTGGTGCGCAGGAGAAGATACTCTCTCTTGAAGAGATAGTGCCTTGTGTACAAGGCTTGTTGGGCTTTCAGAGTCTATTTACAAGAAGATAGAAGAGTTGAGAAGAAAAGAACAAAAACATTTGCGTAATGTTGAGTTGATGTTGAAAGAGCTGGGTGAGCTAGAAGAGGATGAATGGATTTCTGGTGTTTATGAAGAGGATGGGTTGGAAGATCTTTTGTTAGAGATCATGTCTATTGGATGAGAGGATATGGATAAGGTTGTGCAGATTCATTCAAGGGAGGTCTATTCTATGATTGAATCATTCCGTGCACCTGAGGTTCGAGTTGAGACGAAGTACAAGACAGTGGATAAGAAGATAAAGTCAGTTGCTGGTCCTTTGTCAGAAGACACTAACCAACAGATGGATCGAGCTTCAAGAGAGAAGAGTTTGAGAGATCCTGCAATGATAGGACACAAGTTCATAGAGAAGACCCTTGAAGAGTTGAAGATTGGATCTGATTGGTCTCTTCTATCAGAAGAGAGGATGTACTTCAAGGAGATGCTTTCACGACATGGGAGAGCATTTGTCTTTGAGCGACATGAGATTGGGTGTGTAGACCTGTACGTTGTATCCCAATGGTTATCTTCACGGTACCGCATGTGCCATGGAACCTGAGATCAATTCCTGTACCACGGGCTCACTTGCTTAAACTAGTGGAGTTGCTGAAGGAGAAGATGCGGATGAAGATCTTGGAGCCGTCGTTTGCATCATATTCAAGCAGATGGTTTACAGTGCCTAAGAAGAATGGGTCGCTGCGATTCATCCAAAACATGCAATCGGTGAACGCAGTAACAATCAGAAATGCTGGGATGGGACCGATTATGGATGAGTTTGCTGAAGCGTTTGCAAGAAGAGCAATTTACTCACTGGGTGATCTTTACTCAGGGTATGATCAGTTTCAACTAGCGGAGGAGAGCAGAAGCTTCACGACAATGAAGACGCCTTTGGGGTTGGTTAGGATGTGTACCTTATCACAGGAGCTACCAACTCGGTAGCACACATGATGAATGGGATGAATCGAGTTCTAAGAGATTTCATCCCTGAAAAGACGATGCCGTTCTTGGATGACATCCCCATCAAAGGATGTGTAGAGGATGAGAAGGATGAAACATTAGATCAGAAGAGGTGTCGACGATATGTCATCGATCACATAGTAGATTGTGAGAAGATCTTATCTCGACTTGAGGAAGTTCATCTCATGTTGTCAGGTGCGAAGTCTACATTTGGGATTAGAGAAGTCTTGATCGTTGATCATTTGTGTGGATCGTTTGGTCGGAAGCCAGACCCGAACAAAGTGGATGCAATTGGAAGGAGGTTTGCAACTCGTTGACAAAAGTAAGAAGATTTTTGGGTGCTTGTGTATTCTATCACATTTGGATTCCTCATTATGCGCATGTGGCGGATCCATTATATGGGTTGTTGCGTAAGGATCATAAGTTCAGATGGGAAGAGGAGCATACTGATGCAGTGCGGAAGTTGAAGTCTTTACTATCATCTCCTCCAGTGTTGAGAAGGATTGATTACAAGGGTGCCAGACCGGTGGTTCTTACTGTAGATATAAGTCCGGTTGCAATCGGGTGGGCGGTAGGACATGATGATGAGGATGGAGACAGGTTTGCGGTTAGGTTCGGAGCAAATGTGTTAAGCGTCCGTCAACGTTCATACCCACAAGTGAAGAGAGAACTATGAGATATTGTTTCAGTCATGAAAACTGAGAAAGAGTATTTGATTGGAGCAGTAGTGGTGGTTGAAACTGATTGCTTGCCGTTGTTAAGGATGATCATGAACTGTTCAACTCCTGATATTGCGATGTTACGATGGATCGCATATATCAAGTCATTGAACCCGGAGTTTAGACATATCGCAGGGAAGGATAATCCAATGACAGATATTTTATCTCGAGCTCGGTATGATGAGGAGGATGAGATGGTTGAAGATATTGACGACGTGGATGTAAAATTCTATTCAATGCACAGACAAGAAGGGAACATGAGTTGTTTGTTGAAGGATTGTATGATGACGAATTGCTTGACATCGGAAGGTACCTTAGTACGATGGTTAAGCAGACAGGTTGGACGGATGAGAGGTTTCAGAGAGTTCGAAGGAAGGCCTACAATTTCATGTTGCAGGATGGGTTTCTTTGGAAGCGACCGAAGCAGAAAGGTGGGACACCGCTAAGAGTGATTTGCGACAAGGAAAATCAGCAGAAGTTGCTCAAGGTATTTCATGAGAGTCTTTGGGCTGGACATCGAGGGATTTGGGCCACTTTTACGAAGATGAAAGAGCGGTATTGATGAAAAAACATGTACAAGGATGTCGTATCTTTTGTGGAGTCTTGTTTGACATATCAGATGTACTCGAACATCTAACATCGAGATGGATTACATCCGACTTATCCGTTGGCAATCCACTTCAAGTGGGTTGTAGACTTGGTGACTATGCCAGTTGGATTGTGGCAAATGAGATACTTGGTACTTGCTAGAGAAGATCTTTCAAATCAAGTTGAGAGTAGGGCGCTTCGGACAAAGACAACTGAAGGGGTATGTAGATTTCTCTTGGAAGAGATTATTTGTCGATATGGATGTGTGGAAAAGATCACTACAGATCGAGGAGAGTTAGATGCACATGAGGCTCGTGAATTCTTTGCAAGGTGTGGGGTGAGGTTGTCACTGGCAACTGCTTACAACCCCGAATGGAATGGCAAGAGTGAAACGTGGTCATCCGCCCATTGTGAAGACTTTGGTGAAAGCCTGCAACGGAAGGGTGCGCGAGTGACCTCGACTCTTATCATTTGCATTATGGACAGATCGAACGACGTACAGCTCTGTGACAAGTTACATGTCAGTGGAACTCATCACAGGTCAGAAACCTATCATGCCGATTGAAGAACATGTTCTAACATGGAGCGTGTTACCTTGGGAAGACAATTTGACTAGGGAAGAGCTTCTTGCTATTCGAATTAGACAGTTAGAGAGAAGACCTGAGAATATCCAAGCTGCTTTGGATAGACTGCGAGAAGCACGGTTGAATAACAAGATCAGATTTGATCAGCGACTTCGTTTGAGACCTAGGGAAATCAAGGAAGGTGATTGGGTGTTGGTCTATGACAACAGTCTAGACAACCAGCATAGTGCACTCCGGAAGTTTTCTAGGCAATGGTTTGTCCATATGTGGTGAAGAAGGTTCATGACAACGCAACTTACGTCTTGCAAGAGTTGGACAGAACGAGCTTGAAGGTACCAGTGGCAGGTAAACGTGTCAAGATTTTCAAAAAGAGAGATGAGGAGGTCGATCTAGCAGATATCTTGACGGATGTTCAGTTTGAGGATGAAGATTATGCAGAAGATCTTGAAGATGAGGTTAGCTACGATGGGAAGTATGATGATATGACGAGGTGTGTGCCGGTCCACTCCTTGGTTGGTATCTCTGGTGCATACCGGAGGATGCACAGGTTTAGAGGGGGTGGATGTCGTGTCATGGATGGCTCCTATCTGAAATTCAGACTTCGATGCTTGTCGCTCCAGAGACACTCATGGGAAAAGCAAGCTAAGCCCTAGCTTACGGACTTTAGGCACAATTTTGGATCTTCACTTTCATCGCATCAGTGGATAGAGTTCTTGGTCAGCACTCCATAAGCACTTCGTCTACTTCGTTTGGACGCCTAGTGGAGAAATTACAAGACTCGAAAGATGGGGAAGACAAGCTAAGCCCCAGCTTACGGGCTTTTCACACAAATTCGGATCTTCATTTTCATTACATCGATGGGTAGAGCTCGTTGTCAGCTTTCAATGAGCACTTGGTCTACTTCATTTGGACCCCTAGTGGAGAAGTTACGAGATTCGAAAGATGGGTAGAACAAGCTAGGCCCCAGCTTACAAGCTTTTGGCACGACTTTGGATCTTCACTTTCATTACATCGATGGATAGAGCTCGTTGTCAGCTTTCCATAGACACTTCGTCTACTTCATTTGGACCCCTAGTGGAAAAGTTACGAGACTCAGAAAATGGATAAATCAAGATAGGCCCTAGTTTATTCTGCTGACTGGGTATTTGCGGCTCCAAGTCTTATACTAAGGATGCAAGGGGCCTGCTTCCTCATTATGGAAGAAAATTGGTACGTACTGGGACTGACGTAAGGGGGTAGCTTAAGGGACCAACTTGTTTTTATGACCTGTCGGTGGACGGTTTGAGTATTTGGGAAGTCCAATACACGCTCGCAAGGTGTCATTAGGTTCAGATCTGTGCAGACTACGTGTGGGTTAAGACGGTTCTTGCATGAGATTTAGGGGTTCGTCTTATGAGCTTTGAAGCAGATTACAGATCGCTCTGATCTACTTCTAAGTTTTGTATTCTTAGGAAGAAAGAATCGGCAGTGTACATACATTTGGAGTTGGTATATATTGCAGCATTCGTTTTCATGGTTGTTTTTCTCTGTCTTGTCTCTATTCAGCACACAGCATCTCCACAGCCAAGAACCTTGCGTTTTCGTAGACATCCTTCACGCAAAATCCGACGGGATAACGGTTCGTGAAGAGACAGATAAGGGAGTGTGTTCTGAGGGAAATTGAGACGTAGGAAGAGAATTTGGAGCGCTTCAGTGATCTGTAAAGGAGAGTTGGACCGTTCGGACTATTTCGGAGTCTAAACTTGCTGTCGTTGGATCCATCAGAATCTGAATGCAGATTTCTTCAGGAAATTGAAGACGATACGAAGTTTCATCGAGCGATTTTGGAGTTCTGGGTGAAATTGACTCGCAAGGAAACGCTTTCGTCAATTTTTCGTTGCCTGCGACTTGAGATTGGATTGTTCATCGCGATCGGTAGGCCAAGCTTTTCGTTCTTAGTGCCTATGCAATCAAGGAGTGTTCATCTATATATAGGAGAAGACCTTGTGTGGATTAGATTGTTGCTTTGGGTGTGATAAGTGAGTTTGAGCCATAGAGAGCCGATTTACGTCAGTTTTTACGTCTTGCGTTCAAATTTCTTGCGTGGTTTTGCGAGGAGAACTCCAAACGGCTTGTTTGGAATCTCGTTGGGTTCAGGGTAGCTACATCTATCTACCAGAGAAGACGGATATCAGATCAGGCGATCGTTTTGGACAGTGTGTGCGGTTTTAAGCCGCAAGGAGGAGTTTTTGAAGGTTCGATCATCCGCGATCAAAAATCGACAATATCTCGGCTGTCAAGAGTTGTATCTGAAGGTTTCTTGGGCCAAAGGAGTCAGGGAAGAAGACCTTATCGACATCTGAAGACCGTTTGGCGAAAAGAGAAAGTTCTCAGATAGATTTTGTTCGGTTCCTTCGCTACGGTTTTCGTCTTTTGAGTTCGTTAGAGTTCTAGTTGGTTATGTATAGCTTGTGGTAGCTAGCTTTAGCTAAGGGCTTGTACATGGACGTTGTTTGGACTTGGATTTGAATCGTGTGATACTGATGAAGCTCTTTTTGTTAGCAAAGGAATGTTTTTTTTGCTTTGAGCTACGCTTCGATAGTTTTGGGTCTGGGTTGAGATTCAAGGAATCATTTTAAGGAGTTTTGAAGTGGATTACAGATCGCTCTGATCTGTTTCTCAATTTTGTGTTCTTAGAGAGAAAGAACCGGCAGTGTATATACATTAGGAGTTGGTATATATTGCGATGCTCGTTTTCATGCTTCTTTGTCTCTTTCTTGTCTCTATTCAGCACACTACATCTCCACAGCCAGGAACCTCGTGTTTTCTTGGACATACTTCACGCAAAATCTGACACGATAACGTAGCAATCGGAAAGGTAACAAGTACTGGAAAATTCATAACCTGTTTCATAAACTCATGACCAGATTCACCTACATAAACAAAAAAATGCTCTAAATTCTCACATGTGTCGTCATCTACTCACAATTTGTACACTTTATCATTCTCAGCTAGGAGGTCAGTTCGAGAAGTTCTGCATATCTCTGGAAAGCTCTCGCCAAGACCTTTCCAATGATACCTTACTCATCTCGGGATCTTACGTGGAGCTCCGTCCACGATCCAAAACGTAGTTGGAGCTCAACACTTAGGATTTTTCTGAGGAACCGTAGTCCAATGCTAGTCTTGGACCCTATGGTTCGGAACAGCGTCCGAACCACGTCTCGATCTCGCGTCTCAAACCCACGCCTCAGACCTATGTTTCAGTTCATTTCGATACTTGCCTCCTTAGGTCAGCATTCGTCTGAGGTCGTCTTGGAGTAGGCCCTTATGTCTTATCCAATGTTCCAACCTTGGTTCGGAGAACCACTTAAGGGTCACCTATTTCTGACTTCCAAGCCAAGCCATTAAGTCCTACTCGTAGCGTTCACAACTTAGCACAAGTCCACTAGGGTTCTTTTGTTCGCGTCTGCACCCGATCTTGAGACTGAAGGTCGCGACATTCATCTCCATTTTGGAGGTTGCTGCCCTCATCAACAATGATCTTTAAGTTAAAGTCAAGTTCAAAATGGGTAGCCAACCTTTTGACGCCAGAATTACGTTCTGATAGCTAATCCACAATTCCTTTCTTGGCTTGAGTCTTAAGTCGTCGCTATAACACTTAGAAAATTTCCAACTAATCTCGGGAAAGCTTAACCTTTTTGGCCATCCCTAAACAAAACTAGTTGACAATTTCTAAACATTCTACTTAAGACTCTAACTTGTTAACTTATAATTATTCACACCTACTTACGAGGTCCCCCAAGCTCATTTTCTAGTCGCAACCTGATTTGATTTAGACGCACGACTAAGTTTACCTTGCAGTTACAAAACTGCAACGCAAGATCACCCCAAGCCCCAAAACAAGTATAAAAAGTCATACTTGCTTCGCCAATGCTAAGGCAAACCTAAGTCTTGACTTAGGTTTATCTTAGCGTTGGCGCCGCTTCTTTTGAGTGTGCTTCGTTTCTCTTCTTGACAACATCTTAGGCATCTGATAAGAACTAGTCATAGCCATACACTTAGACAATTTTCAAGAAACAAATTCTTTATTTCCACAAAATACAAGTAAAAGTTACAAAGTCCATCGGCGCAAATCGTCTCAAGTTGCTACTCGTATGGTTCGACGTTCTTTTAACTTCTCGTTGAAAAGAGATGTCCTCATCTTGCTAACACTTTTGTTGTCCTTGTTGTCATTTGAAGAGGTCTAATACTTCACGCGCGTGTTCTAGATCTTCCTCTGGCACCCAAGTTGCTTCCTTCAAATGGTATCCACGCCATTTGACCAAGTACTCCGTTCGGTTGGATTTGAATCATGATCGCAAAATGGTCTCCACCTCGTATTCTGCTTCATCTTGCACGACATCAGGTTGAGGCTTGAAAACTTATTTGCGCTCCGGTCGCAAATCATCTTTCGCAAACTAGATGCAACTTCCACTCGAGAGAAAGATCTAACGTATAGACATCTTCGTGCGGATTCTTGACAATGACAAAAGGTCTCGTAAACTTCGATGACAACTGCATTGATATTCCCTCCGAAAGGGTGAAGTTCTTCATACTTAACCCTACTTCTTCGCGCATTTGAAACTTCACTTGCCGCTGATGCTTGTTTACCTACTTCGTGTAACGTTGCTACGCCTTCTCGAGTTTCTTTTTCACTTGTTCCTCGTGTCACTACATTTCTATCACCAACTCTTCAGCTGATGTTTGCCGTGTTCTTGGTTGTGTAGATGTAGAACTCCTTGCAAGAGTCAAGTCAAGAGGTCTTTCTGGCTCACGTCCGTAAGCCAGCAAGAAAGATGGTTCACCGGTTGCTAAATGCTTCATGAAGTTGTAGCAATACTCAGCAAGACTGAGCCACTTCGCCCAATCACTTTGGTTAGTTGATTAAGTATTGATTCAGAACCGAGTTAACTCGTTCCGTCTGTCCATCCATTTCGGAATGAAAAATGGTATTAAATTGAACTTAGTCCCCAACAGATGTTTCCAAAAGGCACTTGTGAACTTAGAGTCTCGGTTTGAAATAATACTCCGGGGTAATCCATGTGAACGCTGTCGTGTTGTGGATTAGCTAGGGTGTGAAACTAGCACATATCTTTATCGTACGTGTTTTGATGTTATAGAGGCGCTGGGATCTTATCGTGTCAAAAGATAAGGCTCCACGTGGGCAATCTGTGTACTCTCCGCTGAGTGGAGATAAGGGTTAGTACTCTTGTCGTCATATGTGAAGTTGTTGTATAAGAAAGGAGGTGCACGGAGCTTTGGATATTAGAGTATCTAAGTCTAGTGTGAGTGCGATCAGTATCGTCGGATGAAGTAAGAGGCAGTACGAGTGATAGGCATGAACGGAGATTCCACTTGCGCATCCATTCGTCATTAAGATCCATTGTCTGCCGCGGGATCACTTTCGAGTATTTATGGTGGCTCATTGGGGAGAGTCGTTTATGATTGCGATGATGGTTACTCTGGATCCTATCATTCTTCTCATTTTCACTTACGATGCTGTTTGGGATCTTACTGTCTACATCTTTCTCTGATGTGATACAGATCCTCGATTGGATCTGAATTTTCCAGCGAGAGTTCCGTTCAACACTTGGGTCGAAATACTTTGTTACAGTCGATCAAAGGTGACACATCGGGAGTTTATCGTAAGAAATTTTGGAGAGGATTATTACAATCAGATAATAGCTTCATCCGTACCTTTTGTAGTTCCGTTTATTGTCAACCATTTTAGGGTCGGAATTCTGACTCTATATTGAGCGTAGTTTGTCCTTCATGTCTACGTGCTTCTTGACCAACGGTATCGTCAACGGCACGTGTTTATAATTTGTTCAATATAAGCTTTGAGACCCAAATGATACTGTTGGATAAAAATTCGTTCCTTGTGTGTTTGTCATGTGAGTGAAGACAAAACTCTTTTGTCAACTTGTTTCTTATTGGTCGAAAGTTTGACCAATCATCTTCCACCAAGTTCCTTTCACGTTTTCAAGGGTTAGAGGCACTTTCGGTGGTCCATTCGCATAGTGTTAGATATGATTGGAAAGCTTGGGAGACGAGGATGCTCGCAGACTCAATGGTTGCTCGATTTGAAGCACGGATGACAGCATTTCAATCAATTGAAGCTGAGGGGATCAAATTCATGACCAATTTTGTTTCCAAGAAATCTTTCTCATTTTTTGGGAGTTCTGTGAGGTTGTTGGAGACTAATTGACTGTTGCTGGGAAGCTCTTGAGACGGGCTGCTGATGGGCTTTGAGATCAATTGATTCCAAGCCAAAGTGAAAGAGTTATGACCGGTTGAAGTAGGATGCCTCAAATCGGAGGTTATGAGAGTAAGCGACTGTAATTAGGAGACATTGAGAGCGACATGGAGAGTTTGGGGTCGAATCTTGCTATGAAAACTTCCAGGATCTGAGAAGGTACAGTCAGCTACATACTTGTGAAATTTCGGACCATTTGGATTATTGGGTATAAAGGTATCTCTGTTTTTGTGTACAATGGTCTGCATATCGTCTTGTGTCATTGACAGTTAGGGTTTAGAATATTCTGAGAGATTAGTTGAGGATCTGGTGGTGAAATTTTATAGAGTGGTGATGATGGTGACACTTTAGCTTCTTGAGAATTTTGAGTCATTTTGGTCGAGTGGTTTGTGAAGAATCAGACAGCAAAGTTCTGTCGAAAGAGTATCATGAGCTTATGAATGTTATGGAGATAGCAAACTTTGATAAGACATAACTGCCAACTTAGAGATGATCTCTCTGCATGTACTAACTTAATAGAGAGATTATTTTGACCTTGGTTTCATCTCGTTCTGAGCTGTGGTTGAGGAGTGACAGTGAGGTAAAGTTGAGAGGTTCTTGCTCTGAAAGACGCAAGATTTAAAACTCTTTGAAGAACAGATCGACCTGGAAGTTTTGCTAGTGCTTCAATGCACTTGATCATGAGTATGGAGAGTTGCTGACAGTATTATCTGTGTTTGGATCCTCTCCATACTCGCATGTCTATTTGTATGCCCAGTTGGTTTGATTGGATTTGTGTGCGAGCGTTTTGCATCTTTTTCATTATCAAGATCAATTATACTTCCCCTCGGCTTTAGCATAACAGCGTTACACGTCTTGAAAATAACCATGTCCAACGGGTTGTGTCCTTTGCGAACATGCGTAAATCTAGTTAAAGGTTGATCCTTGTTACAACGATAGCAACATTGTGTTTTCATTCAGTCAAAAAATATCGGAACACAACAATAACATTGTCAAGTGATATATTCGAACAGTGTCGTTAACTCAACATGCAAGCACTGTGGTGATGAATAGGAAGTACTCAAGTTACTCCACATTTCAACATTCAAAGTTTACAACATCAAGAACATGTTCATCACACGAAGATACAAGGATTAATATAAACACTGTAACATTTAGATGGTGCTAATGAAAGATATGTCGTAGTGAAAGAACCTGATCTCCAAAGTGCGTCTCGTCCCGTTGCTGCTACTCAGAACGCTTGTATTCTCAGATCAGATCTCTTCATCTCCGATTGATACAGTGAATCATTCTCTTTGCTGATATAGTGAATCGCTCTCTTTGCCGTATATCGATAATGAGTAACATTATTGAATGACCTCGAACTTCAATGAGAATGACTACGAAAGCGTTCGAGCAAACATGAATGAATCCGCAATCGTGATTGAATTACGTCAATGAGCAAATGTTGCAGAATACCATCTTCCAGAATCCTCTCGTTTACTCACGGTGTCTACTCAATGACGAATCGTCGCGTCGATTTCTTCTGGACATACAGCAATGACTCGTCTTACCGCACGGTAGCTACAACGCAGACGGCCAATTTGCTGTTCGTTGGTGAGCTGTGAATAACAAAATGCCAACTATGCCATCGTCTCCTCGCTACCTCCCTATGTCGTGATCACTGCTATGTCGTCCTCTCTGTCGTTATGTCGCCGCTACAGTGGTACATCGCTATGCTGATAGAACATGCCGATATCTCGTTATCGCGTTATGCCGCCGAACCCTCGCTGCCGTGCTATCTCACGAGACCGCTATGCCGCCGTCTCTCTCACTATCTCACTACTTGAACCCTGCTATCTCGCTGCTCTAGCTGTGCCGTCGTTATGCCGCCGTCTCCTCGCTTCTTTTATCTCACCGTCTCCTCATTATCTCGCTATGTCGCTATGCTGTTGTCTCCTCGCTACCTTCACCTCGTTACCCCCGTGGTCGAACTTCGACGTTTGACAGCGTTGTCGTAGTGCTTGGTATTCCACAAAATGAAACGGAACTTCAGAAGACAGTCAA
The DNA here is from genome assembly GCA_036924285.1 of Asterella californica. Lineage (NCBI taxonomy): Eukaryota > Viridiplantae > Streptophyta > Marchantiopsida > Marchantiales > Aytoniaceae > Asterella > Asterella californica. The sequence continues at coordinate 46,661,557 of JAYKYS010000001.1, forward strand.
TTGGCATTTGTTTAAGAAGCTGCACCCTAGCTTATCAAGCTGGGCAGGAGTTAAGCTAGGGCTATGCTTGACAATCTGCCCCTAGCTTGGGTTGAAATATCACCCTGAAGGGGACGAAAAGTTCAAGAATGCAGGGATCGTCGATAGAGCGACTTCATACTTTTGGTTTCGAGAAAAAGCGTTATAGGTAATAGTTACTACAAGTCTTAAGTTATGAAAAGTGCGAAAGAGGGAAATTTGTCGATTTTGGCTCGTGACTCTGATCTGACAGCATGAGTGCGTAGGTGTTCGTGAGTACTATAGTTTTGACTCCTCATTCACTAGCTTTTATAGAAAAGCTAGTGTAGGAAAAGATAGTAAAGAATGTACAGATAATTTCTTTTAGGAATATGTACCAACTGTACTTGCTTTTTGAACGGAAACAGAGACCATCCTAGTGATAGGGCACCCACCTAGGAGGAAAGTGGTCTCAGGATCAATTTCTCCTGGCCTGTGTTTCTTATTCTAGGATGTTGGCCTCTTGGAAGGGAGTCTATGTTGGGACTGTAAGCCTTGTGAGGTTACCTCATAAGTGTTGGGACTTCGGCCTACATTGGATGGCTTGTGAGTATATTCAAGGTGACATCAAGATGGCATTGAGAGCCGGGAAACTTTTATTAATCAAGGGCCTAGCTTGGCAAGGGGCCTGCTTGATTGCTACGTAAATAATAATAAGGATTTAGCTTAGGAGGGGGCTTGCTTACCTGATAAGTACGTCTACTTATAAGGGCCCTAGCTTAGCAGAGGTGTTAGGATTTGAAGAAAACAGTCGACGTCGCGTGAAGGGATATTCTATCTTTTGCTCAGGAGGAAGCCGTCGGGACGCGCGGGAGAAGCTTGGGGCTGAGGAGATTAAATTTCTGAGAGAATTGAATCGGGAGGTCGTCGCAAAGAGAGGGAAAAGTGTTTAGGAGCTTGAACCTTGTCTATTATACTATTTGGGGCAAAACTATCTTTTGAATGGGAGGCAATCTTATTGAGTGGAGATCGATTTGATAGTCTGTGAAGGAGTTTTTGTCATCACTGGAACAAATTTCTGAGGGTTTTTCAGTTGGAGGGTTGACGCAGAGAGAGGAATAAGAGTTAGGGGTCTGAAATTCATCTATAATCGAGTATAATAGGAATATCGACGTGTTTCGAGTCTTTTGAAAACCGACACAACAAATTATGCCTTGAAACTCCTGCTCTTCCATCCTCACAGGTGAGCCTACATATCACAACCACTCCGCCGGCTTCTAAACTCGTGTTCTCCATTCCACTCTCAGCACCAATGTCAGTCATCTGAGCACCACTCATGGTTCTTCACGTCCTCGAGAAAGTTCTACAGCCAACAGGATTGACTGTGAACCAAACTCCTTCGCATACTAGTAAACCTGAGTTGTTTGAGTGACTGTATAAATGTTTTTTACTGTATTGTTTAAATCAAATATTTTTATAGCAGTTATATCATAAAATCTTTTTTGTTTTGACTTCGATGAAACAGACGTGTTTTCATTTATATATATATATTATTTATTAAATTATAATAACTAATTTAAATAATCTAAGTTTAATAATCTAAATAATATGAATTTAAATAATATAAAACATTTCAATGATCCATCAAACTATGCTGTATGTTAAGAATATTATTATTATTTATGTTATTCTTATAAATAATTATGTAAAATATATGAGATTATTATGAATAATTATATAAAATGTCAGTACCTTATCACATCATCACTATTTCGTCATCTAATGTCACAAGGATGAATACCTCAAGCTTGTCACAACATATCTCTCATCATGTCAGTGTCATGTCACAACATATCTATCGCTCGCAATGTCACCTCTAGCACGTACGTAGATATGTATAGATATGCCTTTCACTATGGAGTTATGAAATTCGAACCTTAGACCTCCCCCTCCTCTATAATTACTACTCTGATCACCAAGGTGGAACCATGTGATGTAAATATGCACTCTATTTTCTTTAATAAACATAAGTTTAGATATTTATTTCAGAGTGTCATTTTCAACTTTAAAACTTTTGCAGTTCATATAAGTTTTGACATGAGTTAAAATCACCGTAACTTCTTCGTCCTTGCTGCGTTTATGACAATTTAAATATCAATTTATCCGATGCTGCTGTCAGAACTGTACTAGCAGTAAGTTTGGAAAAATATTTTTCTCAAGACCTTATTCATATTATAACCAGTCCATGATGGTCCATGTGAGCTTGTAGAAGCTTAGACAAGAGCGAGAAGTGAGAAAGGACGTGATCCTAGAGTGGCCAATAGCGAATACATGGGAGAAAATACGAGTAGTGTTTTTCCACGAGGTTGTGTCCAAGACATAGGAACCTGTCGCTGCTGAAACTCGAGCTGCCTTAGCTCCCGTGAAAAAAGACTGATGGAGGAACTGCCAAAGGAATACAGAATTCTTGTAGTGAGTATATAGTGACCACAAAAAGAGAAAATATGGTGCCAATGGGACTGAGCTTAGTCAAGATGCCATTGTGCATTAAGTCGAGCGAAAGCATATCTAGCGTCTCTCGTTAGATAAGAATGGAAGAGCTGAACAGAAGCGGTTCGTAAGGTACTAGAGTTAGAACCATGGATTGCCAAGACCATATCGACGAGTAGGCGAGATCGACTGAATCAAACCAGTCAACTGATGGGGAAATGACGAACCGGTGGATTATGACGGAAGAGGACAATAAGCCTAAGAAGAGCTAATCGAAATGTCAAGATAACAGGAGCGGGATCTCTATGAGAGGACCGGACCAGCAAAAGTTGTAACCATTGGAGGTGAAACCTAACTGTCCATAATCATGCATGCAGACTTGCAATAATTTACTAGGGCCTCAGAAGCAGATTGATAGTATGCGAGAAGAGCTTGCATACCTTGAAAGGCTTGTTCAGATGGAGCTAAGTACAAGCTCACATCATCTGCATACAGGGCACAATCAACGGAAATGCCTGTTTGAATAAGCATTGCAGAAATCTTAATTGATTGCTATGCACGTTGGATGAGCTTGATAAGAGATATAGTCGAGAGAGTGTAAAGCATGAGAGTCAAGGTGCAAACTTGACGGACACCGCATTGGAGTGAAAAACTCTACGTATATCCATCCGTGACATGAACCTCCGGGAAAAGACTATGTACAAGAGTCAGAAAATGGGGAGAATACGATATACAATATATATACAATCAATACAATATACAATGGGGAGAATACGGTATACAATATATACAATCTTACTGCTTCCAGAAGGGGCCAGAAGTATTCTTGATACAAATGACCGTACGCTTTAGAAAAATCCATTTGAAAAAATAGAGAAGAACGACCTTGCTTCCGAAGCAACTCGTGCGTGAGGACGAAAGTTAAGACATTATTCGCAATAGAACGATCTCGAAAAAAACCGAGTTGTTTCTAAAGTATCTTATTGTGCGTGAAAGTTATATAAGAAAATACGAGATTCTTGATTGTGGAGATATCATGCGCTGAACAAAGACGAGAGAGAAAAAAAACCACGAGAACAAATTTCACAAGATATTTCAACCCTCATTTTATATACACTCCCTCTTTTCTCTGTGAATACAAAACTGATAAATTTATCATTTAAAAATTTAAATTTAAACCATTAAATTTTATATCACTTTGTCTTTGAGTATGGACTCCGCACAATTAGTTGTTATGTATGGGGAGCTCCAAGGGTGGAGCGACCTTGGGGTGAAGCAACCCGAGGTGGAACTGCTTGAGTGGAGCGATCAAACACAATAACATCTAGTTGTTATTTATCAGTCAATTTACAATTAGTTGTTATTTAATAATTAGTTATTATTTTATGCGTCTCAAAGTTAGATTGGAGAAAAGGTGAGGATTCCAGCTCGGGAAGACATATCTCTATGCTCGAGGGTCTGTTTGGACCGTGTTTGGTATCGTTGGAACCTACTTGGTAAGAGGAAGGTGCATGGGAGGTCAAACAAGAAGAACCCATCAAGTTAGATTGGAGGAAAAGGGAGGATTTGGACTCCGGAGACATAACTTATGAGTTTGTTTGGGACGTGTTTGGTATCTTTTCGGAACCAATCAGACGAGAGGAACGTTATCGCACTGTAGACCGGCTATAGCATGAACAAAGATCTTGGGAAAAATATTTTTTTGAATTTACTTCTGGTACAATTCTGACAGCAGCATTGGATAGATCTCTTAAAGGTGATCAAAACTGATATTTAAATTGTCATAAACGGGGCAAGGATGAAAAAGTTACAGCAAGTTCAACTTTTACGAGATTTAGACTAAAAACAATTAATTGTTATTTACTGGACGTCCCAAGGGTGGAGCGACATTGGGGTGAAGTGACCCTAACGTCCCAAGGGTAGAGTGACCCGAGGTGGAATAACATTTCATAATAACAAAGAAGTTGTTATTTGTTGGATGGCCTAGGACGGAGTGATCAGAGGTGGAGCGACTTGAGCATATAAAGAATAACATCAAGTTATTTATCGAGCGTTCCAAGGGTGGAACGATCTAGGTGGAACGACATGAGTTTCATACCTTTACCAAGTACTTTAAGATGAAGCGGCCCAAGGGTGGAGCGACCAGAGTATGGTAAATAACAACATGTTGATTATCGAGCGCTCCAAGGTAGAGTGATCTTGGTGAAGTCATTGAGATAGGAGAAACAACAACACGTTGTTATTTTAATCAGATAAGAACAACTTATTGTTATTTAACAAAACTAAGTCCGATGTTATAAAAGACAAAAAAAATCTTTTGGGGAGGATTCAAGAAGTTTCACAGACTGTGACCGACGTAAGAGGGGTTCTTAAGAGGTCAATGTGTACTTATAACTTGTCCATGGATATTTTGAGAGATTGGGAGGAGAGGTAGAATGCATGCGCACAAGTTGTAATTGGATTTAGATATGTGTTAGCTACATAGAAGATAACATGATTCACGTAGAGAGATATTGTGTTGTGTGTTCTGAGAGAAATTGATACATATGAGAGAAGATTGGAGTGCTTTAGTTGTTTGTGAATAAGAGTTCGACCGTTCTAGCTGTTCTGGAGTCTAAACTTATTGTCCTTGGATCTATTAGGATTAGAACATCGAGCTCTTCAGGAAATTGAAGACGTTACGAAGTTTCATCAGACAATTTGAGAGATGTGAGAGAGATTAGCTCCCAAAGGAGAAGATTTTTATCAATTTTTGTTCACTTGCAACGTAAAGACGTTTTGTTCTTCGAGTTTGGGGGACCAAGCTCTTCATTCTTGGGCCTACGAGATTAGGCATTCTTCATCTACACATGTGGATTGGATTGTTGTGTTGGACGTGGCGAAAAAGATTGAGCCGTAAAAGATCGACTGTCAGATTTTTTGTTGTCTATGATTAAATTTCTGATCATACTTCGCAAAGGAAACTCCAAACTACCTTTTTCTAGTCTCGTTGGGTTTAAGGTTTAGGGTTTAGGGTTCAGATCTATCTACAAGAAGAGACGGATCTTAGATCAAACGATCCGTTTGAGCGGTGTGAGTAATTTTAGCCTAGAAAAAGATGGTTTTGGAGGTTCTATCATCTGCGAATGAAAGTTGGAGTTATCATAGCTGTTGAAGATCAAATTTGGGAGTTCTTTAGACCACTGGAATCATGAGAATAGACCCTTTCAACATTGGAAAACCATTTGAAGAAAGGAGGAAGTCCTCAGATTGATCTTTCTTGGGTTCTTTGCTATAGGATTGGTGTCTATTTCAGATTTCTACGCAGTTCTCTTTGTACCGCTAGCTATGTGGGTTGCACTCACGACTCTCGTTTGACTAAGGATGATCTTATCATAGAGCTAGTCATATATTGAGCAATGACAGTGATGCAGTTTTTATTTTGACGTCGAGTTACGTCCTCTATATCATTAGCTCCGTGGGTTGCACTCACAACCCTCTTTTGGATTAGAGTGATGTCACCATCGAACTAATGATGTATTAAACGTCTACGTCGATAAGTCGGCGATATTGTGGTTGCAGAGGTCACATAGAGTATTCATGGTTTAAGATGACGAGACGTTGTTGTGAAGTCATATTAGCAAAGAGACGTTTCCCTTGCTTACAGTTACGTTTTGGCGGATCTTGTTCAAGGGTTTGGTTCAGAGATAGGATTAAAGATTTGAGGTGCAATTTACGGACGATTTGTGTTTGTTCTTCAATTTTCTAAGATATTGCAGAAATGTACAGAACGTGAGGTTTTGGCACATCTGAAGGGCTCACTTTCATGGTTGTGTGTTTCTCTCTTACCTTGTTCTTGCGCACGATATCTCCACAGTCATATATTTCGTGTATTCTTGGATAACTTTCAAGTGCAAAATTCATAAAGATAATATAATGTGTAGGAGAGTTAAGATCAGAGAAAACTATTACATTTCCACATAGTAACTTCGAGACATAAGAAATCTGAAAGGAAAAAGAGGATTTGGACTCGGGAAGACATAAATCTTTACTCAAGAGTCCGTTTGGAACATGTTTGATATCGTTGGAACTGGCTCGACAAGGAGAAGGTGGAGAAGAGGTTAGATTGAGAAAAAATATCCAATTTCCACAGAAAAACTTCAGGAAGTTGCTCTACGGAAGTTCACCCGAAGTTAGATTGCAGAAAAGAGAGAAAATTTGACTCGTGGGAGCATAACTTCATGTTAGAAGGTCTGCTAGAAGGTCTGCTGGAGGTGTATTGGATATAGCCAATTCGAGGAGAACAAGAAAAAAACTCAAGTATAAGAAAATGGACAACATTTCAACAAGGAAGAGGAAGGTTCATGAGAGAAAAAACTTAAATCTTTGAGGAGGCATAAGTGTTGATAGGAAGGTCTGTTTCAGACACTTTGGGTACCGTTGGAAATATATTTTTGAGGGCTTCGTAGTGAGATTGACAGATTTTGGTTCAGAGCACTTGTGTGCACATTTTGCTGACATCTGAAGTCTGGTTGTAAGTTTTCAATCCAACCCTTAAGTATAAAGACAAAAACACTTAAGGGTTGGATTGGAAACTTAGCATTCGTTCATTGCTCTTTGTCTTTCTCGATCGCATACACATTGTCTCATCCTCCTCTTTGTATTCTCTTGATGTTAGACTCTATAATATCAAACTTGAGTTATGTGTGAACTAATATGCATATATCAGATCGTTTGCGATTTCCACCTGTAAGATAATCTTGAATTCACTAAAATAATAAAAAGATATCTTGCGTATTCTTAGTCATATTTTTTGCCTCGAACAAGACAACATTGGCTTGCCTCCAAGCGCTACCTAGTATTCTTCTCGTCTTGCTCTTTTCATTTCACTTTCTCTCTTTGCTTATCTCCGCTCAAGCTCTAGCGGACACTGTAAGTCTCTTGCGGTCTGGATGACACGAATAAAGTATCACTCGCAGTCGGCTAGTCTCAGTCCCCTCTAGGTCTTTTGTATCTTACTGCCTTTCTAATAAAGTTATTTAAAATATATATATGATGGGACTCACCACCACTATGGTAGGGGTTGTAAAAGTTAAAAAATAATATTTTTTCACGAGAAGGAAAAAAACTATAGTTTATCAAAGATTCAAATATAACTTTGAATAGAACCGTGGATAGCTGATAGTTGCCTTTGTGAGTTAGATAGTAATATTTAGCCTCTAACTCTTTTTCTGCTTCTGAAACTTGCACTCACTTTTTTGAATATCAAACTTCTCAACTGCCAAATACCCACTAATAGAACGAGTGAGAAGCAAGTAAAACAAGGTTGCTGCAATAGAGTTATAGGCTCTATTGCTAAATGAATATCTTCCTCTACTATATAACTGAGTGATTATCAAAAATTGATTACTGATCCACTTACTTACCGGTGAGGGAAAACCTGATTGGTTTCTCTCCTATATCGTGAGGTACTTACCTTTAATTCAGTCTCACTGATAAAATATTGTTATCTTTCTTCATGTCAAAAGTGTAGAGTTTCATTTCGATGCCAAAGACTCTATTTTTTTAATTTCTTTAATTTTTTTTAAATTAAACCCGCAGTGGGCGGAGAAACTTTATAGAAACCGGCTACAATAGCCCACACTTACAGAGAGCCTTCCGAGTCCCAGCCAGCGAATTCCCGCAGACGGCACCCGGCCCGCGAAGTAACCCTAAGCTACGGCACCCAACCTCTAATCTCTGCCACCTCGTGAATCTGCGGGAGGAGAGCCCTCTCGCCTCGATCTGACAGTCATCGAGGTCCCTACGACCAGCGCTGCTGTAATCGATGCTTTTCTGCCGACCAGTCAGCCCGGCCCTCATCTGGGGACTTTTACTGCTCAGATTCTCGTCATCATCACGGCACTCTTTTTTCCCTTTAGTCGCCGCCGTATGATTGGTTTCAGCACCGCGCTCCTGCCAATCTTTGAAGCTTCTGCAGGCGTGCATTCTCGTGGTCATGTGGCGGCTGCTCCTCTTCAGGTTCAAGGTGTAATTCCCCTCCATCATTCTCACCGTTTCTGACTTATCCGCGTTTTCTTCTTGGTGTGTGTAGGTCGATCCGGAGGTCGTCCTCTTCCGACCCCACCTCTCCCAGATGTTGACGTCATCGTGGTGGCACAAGAGACGAGGTAATCGTCTGTGTGCGGCGTCTTCCTGAATGCTGCCACTGTCGATTTGGGTCTTCTTTCGTCCGCGGCCATCTTCGGTCTCGCTGTGAATGAGAGTACCAGGTTTGGTCGTGTTATTCCTCCCCCCATCGTTGTTATTTCTCTGTCGTGCATCCGTGTTCTTCATCAGAGAAGTGTTAGACTCAGTCCCAGCCACCGTACCCTACATTACTCCCTAGCGTGCAGCCCGCGTTGGGCATCGCCAAGCGAGTACATTGCCTTAGACCATGCGTTTCTTTTCTCCTTGCTTGCATTTCTCTTTAGATCAGCCCATAGTATTCTTGCTGTCGGACGGTTTGACCTGATCCTCCGGAAAATCCAGTCCGCCCTCTCCTTCCATACCGCTTGGGTGTGCTCCACCAGTATATACACGAGGGCCGGGTTGTGGCTTCTCAGCTTTAATGCCCTGTCGATCGAGGCAAGGAGGCCGCTCCCCTCCTCGTAGTCTAGTTGGCAGTTGGGGTTAGACAAACGAAGTCTCTTCCACCTTTCTTTGCTCGATGTGCACTCCCAGAAGCAGTGTTCTATTGTTTCAGCCTCATTGCATCCTTTTGGGCATTTCCCGTCCCCGATTCTCATCTGCTGGGCACGAAGACAGGTGAAGAAGCCGCGGTTTAGAAGTCTCCACAGCCAAACCCCCTTCCATCTCTCTTCCCATGTCTGTCTTGTGTCTTGTGTTCCCCATCGTGTGCTGAGAGTTTCAAAGGAGGGAGTGGGTGGCGAAAGCATCTCCTTCCATGCTCGCAGATTGTGCCTCTATCCCTTCGCGGTTCCCTTCTCACTTACCCAGGTCCAGTTTTCACTGTCCTGGAGACCCCCTTGGATCACCTGAACATCACCTGCCACTTTGTCAGCCTTTCCAGGTTCGGATTCCCGTTCGGATCAGTTCCCATCCTCGATTGCCCAAAGAAACCCCCCCTCATGGAGTTCCAGAGGTCTTTCAGCTTTAAGGCCGTCAGGGTGGTCAACTTCACCCTTTTCATGTTTCTTAGAATTTCCCTCTTCCCCCTGCTCATCTAGCTGATTGTTCTGCATCCACATTTCAAGGGCCAAAGAGGAGTGCAGGGCCCCCGCTAGCTGCACTCCGCACTCGACAAACCTGAGCTTCTTGACCACCTTTTTCCAGCTCTTTAGCATTCTGTTCAGTGTCGGCAAGCTTCTTACTCTGAGCCCCGGTATCATCATAAGGCATTCCTCCGGAGTCCACCCCTGCATTCTCCCCTTCCTTTTATCCTCCTTTATTGCTGCTTGGATGCCCCTTTGGCGATGCTCACCCACTCCTGTTTGCCCTCGTCCAGTAGCTTGGAGATGTACTTCACTTGGAGAGCTTGAGCCACGGTTTCGAAGGAGGGAATCCCCAGATCCTCTTCTCTCTTCGATCTGGTGATAACCTCCCAGGCGATCAACGGTGTCCTGGACCTGTCTTCCTCCCCTTTCCCCCACAGGAAAATTCTGCAGACTTCCTCCATTCGCTTGAACCCCGTTGTCGTGCAATCAGCTCCAGTGAGTTGATAAACCGGTAAGGTCCGGAGGACGTGTGTTAGCAGCACCACCCTACTGGACCACGATAATAGCCGGTTAGACCAGTGTTGTAGCTTATCTTGCAGCTTCTCAGTGGTCGCTTCCTCTATCTAGGTTTCCGATAGACCAGTTCCTATCCATGCTCCCAGGTACTTTATCATCTGCCCTGGTTTGGCAATTATGCACCCTGAGCCCTCCAGCCAGCCCGGGAGATCCTCCATCCCCATCGGGATGATCACCGACTTACCTAAGTTAAGGGAGGCCCCAGAGATGATCTCGTACTTATCCAGCAGCACTTCTCAGTTCCTTCGATTATGAGCCCGGTGTCATCCGCAAATAGCTGATGCAGGAGCGGCGTTCCCTCTCCCATGCATAACCCATCAATTTGCCCTTCATTCCTTGCTTGTTTTAGCATATCCATCAGGGGTTGAGTGGCTATCGCGGAGAGGAAGGGGGCGACCGGACACCCTTGCCGGACTCCTCTTCCCAGGTTGATCCCCTCGGTGAAGCCCCCGTTAATGTGCACTTTGGACGAGTCTCCTTTCGACAGGCCTTTTAACAGTTCTACGAAGTGATTGTCGAAGTTCATATTCTCCATAGTCTCCCATAGGTACTCTTGAGAAACTCTGTCGTAGGCCTTGGCGAAGTCAATTTTGAGGAAAAGTGACGGCCACCCCTTGCTGTTCGCCAACTCCTGTCCCAGTTTGAAGCTCAGTATATTGTCGTATATGTCTCTTCCCTTAATAAATCTTGTTTGTTGCTCGTCTACAACGTCACCGACCACTACTTGCAGCCTCTCAGCAAGCAGCTTCCCGAGGATTTTGTAAGTTGCGGTCAGCAGCGTTATCGGTCTCCAGTTCCCCAGCTCCGTTCTGTCTCCTCCCTTGAGAATGAGCTTGATAACCCCCTGTAATGTCTTGTCATCAATCCGCCTCGTACGCCAGAATGTCTCTACCATTTCCATGCAGTGCCCTTTTATGAAGGGCCAACAAACCTGCACCATCTTGTTGGTAACTCCGTCTATCCCTGGGGATTTCTCCTTGCGGAAGGTCATCACCAGGTCCTCGATTTCCTCCAACGTTGGCGGTGCCACCAGCTTGGCGTTCTCAGCTGCGGACACGCGTTTTGAGATAAGTTCCATCACTTTCCTCCTTTCGGTTTTGTTTGCTGTCACGGCCTGATCTTCACTATATAGCTCCTTGTAGAACCGTTGGACTCTTTGTAAGATCTCGTCGTGGTCATCCGTGGGCAGCCCGTTTTCCATATTTATGCTTTTCATCGTTTCTCTCTCCTGTTTGGCCTTGAGCTGCGCGAAGAAATAGCGGGAGGGAGCCTCCCCCTCCACCTAACTCTGCTTCTCTTTCTCCATAGGGTGGCGTCTTGGTGCTCTCTCCTCCTCACCTTGCCCTCCACCTCTTGCAGGAGTTCCCTTGCCTCCTCTTGTCCGCCTTTCTCCACCTCTACTCTCAGCATTTGCAGCTCCGCTTCGAGATCAGTTTTGTTAGGTGTTTTCTGAGCCGCCTTCCTCCTCTCTTCCATTAGTACTCTACGCACCTTTCCCCATCCTACCGACCACTTAACCCGGGGGTCACCTACTGTCCTCTGCTGCTCTCTCCAGACATATTCCACCCTCGCCTTGATCCTCGGGTTGTTTAGAGCTTCCGCATCCATCTTGAAGTAGGTGGTCTTCTTAATTTTCGAGCTAGTTTCATCTTCCTTGAGTTTAATATGGACGGTAACTGGGATGTGATAAGAGAGTGTCTGGGTCCCATCGTGCTCGATTTCTGGCACGCTGTCGTGATGTGAATCATTTGACATAGTAAATGATTCACTTATCACTGCTGTCGCGTTACTTAGTTAGTAGTTACTAGTAGTAGATAGAGCTCGTCGAGCCAAGCACTGTCAGCGAAAAGTTTGATCGATTTGGAGCAATAAACAAGGAGTTATGGCTGATTGAAGTTCGATTTGTGTCAGAATTGAAGCACTTCTGTTCAATTTGGGGTTTTGAGTGTCATTTGCAGCAGAATCGAGGAAATCGCTTCAAAACTTCGTGGGTGTGTTCACTGTCAGCAGGGCTACGACTGTCTCCAAATTTTCATTTCAATTGAGTCAGTGAGTAATTCAGGGCGACCGCTGAAGTAGAGGGGGTCCAAAAAGCTCTCAATCTGGAGCAGCAACTTCAGAGAGCGAGATCTGGAGTTCTGTGTGGAATCAGGAGGCCCAACTTCACAGGAGTGTTCAGCAAGCTGTGTACTGCAAATCCTGTAAGAAACTTTGAAATTGATCGAGCCAATCCCCTGTTCTAGGTCGAAATAGTTGTCTGGGTATCAGAAACTGCCGTAATTTCTCTACTCAGAAAGTTTCTGTTCATATCTTAGTGCTCTGAATTGATCTGAAGCTGAAATTTCGTATGTGTATCCAGTAGAACCTCATTTACATGTAGGAGGAGTTCTGAGGTCTGAACCTTCACATATTTCTCAATCCTGAGTGTCAAAGTTCGCCATCTGATCTTATCATTGCTAGTTAAGCCTGAACTTTGCTTCCTGAACATATCAGAAGAGCCTAGAGACTTATATGAGTGTTTTTCAGTATCACCTTGAGACCTGAAGCCTATCCTTCGAGTAAACCAACCACAGCCAGGAGCCCAATGTTTCCTTGAGTAGATTGAACACAGCCTTCAAGCTCATATCACAGCCAGAAGGTTCGCCCTTCCCAGGAAGACTCTCAACCCGACAACGCCCGCGCACCACTCAGCTCGGTTGTTTAGGTAGCACCTGTCAAGCCTTGCCTGATCAAACCTCCCTCCCGACGCCACCTGCCTCGTGAAGGTGGGTCCCTTCCTCAGCTGGGCACAGAAAAGCGCGTCCACAAGATCAGCTTGCAAGAGCGTGTTCTTCCATCGTCTCAGCTCACTTCCGTGAAGTAGAGGGGAGGGGCCGACGCTATCGTCCGGTAATTCGACCATGTTCCAGTCTCCCAAAATTATCCATCTCCCTTCCTTCATGCGTGCCCCCAACCAATCCCACAGCAGTCGTCTCCCTTCTCTTCTATTGGGAGCGTATACAGAGGCGACCCCAATACTTCCAATCTCGGAGTCCAGTACGCACCACGCAACCGTACCGTCCCCTTTCACTCCGTGCTCCTTTATCTTAAGGTGGTCTCCTACAAGTAGCGCAGCTCCTCCTCTCTCTTCCGTTGTGTAGTCCACCACTCGAAAGCTGACAGGCATTAATCTTTTTAGGTTGAATTCTAGTTTCTGCTCTTCCGCCTTTGTTTCCTAGAGGGCAATGATGTCGGGTTTCCGCTTATCTCTCCCAAGCCACTTGCGTAAAATGGTTACACGATGCGGGTCGCTCAGCCCTCTAACATTCCAAGTCGAGATCTTTAAGGTGTTCATCATTAGGCAATTGGAGTATTTGGTATCCTTCTTGTTTCCCTTCTTGTCTTACTTCTCTTCTCTCGTTGAGCCCTTCGCGTTGAGGATACTCCTTGCAAAGGCTATATTCCCCTTTTTGTCATCTTCTCTTTCCCCGTGGAGGCTTTCCCTACTCCCCTCCCTAGTGGCTTCATCTGTTGACCCGCTGCTTTGTTCGGGATGTCCTTCCACATGCCCCTCCTACCGGCAATCAGGTTCGGCACCAGTTCTTGCAGAACATCGCGTTCAATGCCGCGGAGAGGCGAGGTAGGAGGTCTGGGGCGACCTATCGGCCCTCCTCAAAGTCCAGGAGTGTCAATCCATAAACCCCCCTCTCCCCCACCTTGGTGTCTTCGTTGTTCCTCAGGTTCCCCTTCACCGGGTGCTTCCGAGTGTCCTCTGTCCCCCAGGTCTATCTCCTTCCCATTATTCTCTGGCTTGGAGGCCCAGAATTTTGTGTTGGAGATTTCCGTCTCCCTAGTCAGCTCGTTCTCCGTCCCTCACTCCTCAACCGGTCGGTCACCCTCTCCTTCAAAGTTCCTTGTCGGGCCATCTCCTTCTCCTTCTCTAGCGGGTCGTTGTTCGTCGTTGACTGTCTCTCCTTCTCGTATCTTCGCAGCGCCCTGGAGAGTAACAGTGATCTCCTCTCGTTGAGTCTCAGTTTGCATGCTATCGAGCGGCTCGCCTGCCTCGCTCCCTGGTTTTTCTTTTGTAGTCTCCTTCTGTCTGGTCACGTTTCGGTTGTATATTTGATTCTACTAATTCATTTAGATCCGGCAGTGTGTCTTGTACAAAGCAACCTGTAACCCGTTCTTCACTGTTCGTACCTGCATCGCCACCTGGGAGAGTAACCGGAACATTTCTGAGCCCTTCGTTGCGCTTGTCAGTAGTGGTGGTCTCTTCTCCCCTGTCGAGGCCGCCCATCTCACCCATCTTCATCTCTTCCTTCTCACTTGGCTCTCCGTCCTGTGGCGTTGTGCATTGGCCTTCTCCCTCTCCCTCCAACACGCTGTATCGGTTCGCTGGTTTCTTGACTTCGACCCACCGGTTGACGTGCCTCGTCCATTTCTTTTTAGTTGTCACCTGAGTGAACCCATCTTCCTTGCTTTCTTTCTGCTTCCCTTCCACGGCACCCACCTTGGCTGCCAAGACCGGCTCAGAGGAGGAACATATCTCTTGGCCTTTTTCCTTTGGTGCGTTCTCTCTTTTCCTTGGGTTCTCCGAGCAGTTTCTCGCATAGTGTCCCTTCCTCTTGCAGATGTAGCAGCTGTCCGGGAGTGACTGGTACGTAATTGGTTGCACAACCATTTCTCCAACCCCCAGTCGGATCAGTAAGTGGTCCTTCAGCTCCGTGTCAGGGTCTATGAGGACGCACCCCCTGATGTGAGGGTAAGCATTTGCCGTTCTTGTCGTGGACTTGTAAAGGATCGGCCCGATGGCCGCCAGCATAGCATCTGCCCCTATCTCGAAGGTAGGGTCCACGAGCGAGAGGTCAACCCAAACAGCCACGGCCTTCGGGTTCTCCGATTGTGTTGTGAACCCCGGACACCACGGGGCTGCGAGCACTATTCGTCCATTGCAGAACAGGGGCGCCTCGCTTAACAGTTGATCTCGTTGTTCAGGCGAAGCCAGAACGACCAAGAATTTTTTTCTGCTAAGCATCCTTAACTGTTTAATCTGTACTCCCATGCTTTGGACCAGCCTCCTCGAGGCCCACATCTCGAAAGCGTCCCTGGACGGGCTACAGTCCACCGTCGAGAGCACAACCGCAGTGGATTTCAACATGACGAGCCGGCTGGCTACCAGATTCCGGTCCAGGTCGACAACAGCGCTGTGCTTAAACTCCCCTTGTTGTTGATTCCTCTGGATACTCTGCAGCGCAGCGATCAGTTCTCCGTCCGGCATCATGGCTCCTGCAAGGGGGTTGAGGCCTTCCAAGTAAGGATTCTGTCCGACCTTTCCCAGCACCTTCAGAGGTTTCGTCCAGCAGTTGGTCACCTGTTTTTCTCCTCCCGTTTTATCTTTCGCCGCTTCCTGAGTTGGGTTGCCCGCTTGTCTCGCCTCGCCATTGCTGTGTTCTGACGTCTCCTCCCTCGAGGAGGAGCCAGATGGTCCTTTTTGCAGGTTCTCTGCTATAGAGCCCGAGGCGCGGCTTCGCCCATTTGATTCGTTGGATTCCAGCCCTCCGACACCAGCATTGACGACAGTCTCTACTCGAGCTCCTGGCCAATTTGTCTCCTCCGTCATGACTGCGATTGGCCGATTCTCTGCCACCCCCAAAGCCTCACGTCTTTCTTCTGTCTCGTTGCCGTTCGTCATGCCCTCCTGTTCCTTGTCCCTATCAGGCTCTCCTTCCCCCACCACATTCCTCTTCTTCTGGGCTTGAAGTAGGCCTTCCACGGTAGCTTTGCTCCGGTCGGGGTTATCTTCCCTCCTCGAATCCACCATATTGAGGGACTCCCTCCGTCCTCTCTTTTTTTCCAGGTCTGCTTCAATGCTCTCGCTCCGAATTTTCATCGCTCCGAACCGCAGAGCACCCGGGCAGGTACTTCCCGTGACACCCTCACACGTTGTCTTCAATCCATCCTCCATCTTCTCCAGTCTCTCCCCTTGAGGGCCCCTCTGTCCGCCTTGTCCTCTATTCGCCAGATCCTCCGAATTCGCTAACCCTAACTGTCAGTTGCTCCCCTAATCGCCGATTTCTACGAGTTTTTAGCCAGACGTCATGCCGCTCACACACTAGCCTCCGGCGCCACTCCGGGTGCCAAAGACTCTATAGAGCAGACAAAGAAAACGTCCGTGGATTCTTGGGCGAATAGTGACTCTCCGACCAAGAACAGCAAGAATATTCGACACATATTCTAGTTTGACCCCGCTACTGTAGAACAGTAACGTAGACAGGAAACAGCGGACACAAGTCACCGCTGTCCCCGGAACGCTTCTGCAACGTAGATTTTCTAAATCTAGACTCCTCAAAGTAGAAAAATATTAATAAGAAAATATTAATCAAGAGTGAAATTATCCAAATCAACATAATCTACAATTTTGTTAAACAAAATGAAATAATAGCTTTATATATATATTAACCTACCCTCTCTCGCGTATCGTTTATAATACTCTAGGTAATATCTACGATGATCTACCTATCAATCAGGTAGATTTTAAAACTCGTGCAGATTTGACATATTGGGGGTGGTCTAACATTATTTTTATTTTTATTTTTATTTAATATTCAATATTCAATATTTTAATTAATGATGATTTTATTATGATGAGTGAAGGATCACCATTTAACCATATCATATAGTATTTTAAACCGTAACTGTTATATTATCTCTTATTTATTATTTATTGTATATGTTATATTTTTATGGCCAGGGACGTCGTCTGAGGTAGTTGATAAGTTTGAATTCAATGTTCTGGATAGTAACTGTTGTTGTGGATCAACATGCAATACTAAATCACACCACTGAACTAACACGAAACATAACCTAATTTAGGAAACAAGCAATGACATTGAAACAGCGACAGTCGGAAATGACACTCGTTTGTTTAACCTCTCCTAAGAGGTTAAACAAATAAAAAAATTAATGACCTTAAAACAGCGACCGAGCTTTGATTTCCTTGCATATTTACCTCTTCTAAGTTCGGGAGAGGGGAATATGCAAAGAGTATTAATTTGTGTTTTAAATTTTTTCAAGAGAAAAAGTTAAGAAATAAGTTAAAATTTAGAAACTAAAAGTATTTTTATTTAATAAAAAATAATATTATATATATAAAAATTGATTTGCTTGAGTCTTTTATGAGTTTTTTTAACTCGAGTGACCATCTGTAATCAAGTTGTCAAGTGAATTTTAATTTTAATAATTTAAATTTAGTGAAATAAATTTAAATGTCATAAGTCATATTTTGCAAATCCAGTCGAGTACCACTCTTCCGCGTGACTCTGCGCTGTATAAACTATATTTTTCACTAAATTCTTTTAATGTTGTTATCAGCCAATTACTCATGATTATTTTGGTGGTATGTTTCGTTTGTTTTTCCCCTCCACCTAGAAATACACTTTGGATGCATATTCGTTTAAACTCATTGAAGAAAAATAATTTACCTTAAAATAATACTTTGCAGTCTAAATTCTTAGGCCAGTAACATCTGGATAAGAAGGAATCTGGACGGTGTTACAACTTACACCTCTGTTATTGCAATTTTAGATAAATAAAAAGTATATATCTGGATTGTGGTTTTTTGGATCCTGTACTTGTAGATTCGGTCGGTAGATACACACCGAAGCACCAAGTTCTTGCTGGAATTCGTGGGTCTTTAAGAACTCCTGGATTCACTCGTTGATTTCTCGACAAATATCTTCTTTCGGCCCTCCTGCTCTTGGCTGTCTTGTGTGCCTAGTGTCCATAGAGTGCTTTATAGTGATCCATTTGACTGCGGCGTTCTAGTTCAATGGCTCTGGTAGGCTTTTGAAGAGACTTGTATGTTATTGCAGTTCAGTTCACGTTCATCTCGTACATGAGTGATCATTGATGATGAGGATCTTTCTGCACGGAAAGATAAGTAAGAGCATGTCTCTGCTGCGCCCTAAGCAATTACCTCTAATGATATCCGGCACATTGTTCAACATCCAGTACTTCCAATGAAGAAGAGAACTCTAGTTGTTATTCACCAGTATTTACCAGCCATTACCACGTTAGTAACTTCCAGTCTCCAGTAATAATCACGTGAGTCAAGAGAGACAAGCTTTGAGATTGATGTCGAGTACAGACGATAGCAT
The DNA here is from genome assembly GCA_036924285.1 of Asterella californica. NCBI lineage: Eukaryota > Viridiplantae > Streptophyta > Marchantiopsida > Marchantiales > Aytoniaceae > Asterella > Asterella californica. The sequence continues at coordinate 46,679,951 of JAYKYS010000001.1, forward strand.
ATGGAAGGCACTTAGGGACGCGATGGACACAAGCTCTAAGAGCCCTTCTGCACCTGCATTTTTGAAATTGAAATATTCACAGTTTCTCACATTTTCATTACAGTTCAGTTTTGCCGACCCTGTTACAGTTTCGCGTTAAAGTCATATTTTTGGACTATTGTCTCCAAACTGCACTCTTCAGTTTCACTACAATTTCGTGGTTTGGCTACTTGGGACTACTTGAAGCTGCCACGGCACTTTTCGCTCGTGTGATCTCAAAACTGAGAACTTGAAATCTCAAAGGACCCTGTCTCAAACCCATCTCTTAAACTGTGGGAAACTGTACTTTCCTACTCCAACTCTGTTCGCATGTCCGAAACTGTGCACAGTCCGGAGATGTCACTTATTACCAACCCTATCTCACACGCGTCAATAGCCTGTTTTCAGTTTCAAAACTGCAGGTGCAGAAGGGCTCTAAGTAGTTTAAGAGAGTTTCTGACAGAAGCCAAGTTCTGATGGCTCATGGCTCATGACCCGCATGAAAGAGCAAGAAGGGTTTGCTCATGAGGACGTCGAGGGGCCAGGACCAGTGAACAGGGAAAGATAGCTCATTCTGGGAGCTGAATAAATTCAGTTTAGCGTTTACCAGTTCAAGTGCAGTCGAAGTGGATTGTGGAGCCAGAATGACGAGGCTCAACACTTGTGGACGGGTGACAAATCACTACTTTGTTTTAACGTACTCGACAAAAGCGCAGTAAGCTTGAAAGTAGGTTCATTCCTTCTAAGACCCCCAAGCGGCGACGCTGTTATGCTGCTGAGGCAAGTCAGCTTTTGTGCTTCTGATTCTGCCAAGTGTAACTGGTTCTGGAGGAGTGAGCGTCTAGGGCAAACCCTTTTGCCCTTTCCGGTCTTCCCTTGCTTTGATCGCGAGCCATGGATCATGAGCATTTAGCTTCTGTCTTAAATTTTCTAAATCGCTTCCTCTCCTTGTCACATCACTCATTCTACTAGATGATCGCTAGGGTAACAACTTATAAGGCCGGCAGACAGGCAAGAAGAGTGTCGAAACGATTCATTTGAAGAAAAAGGGAAAACAGAACCACGACTCCAGTCAGTTGACTTGTCGTACTAGAGAATATGTGCCAGGCATGATGAAAGGACGTATTCCTTCCAACTTTGAAGTTTCTCCTAAGCCATCTTCCTTGACAGTAGAACGACCAAACGCGAGTCAGGACGACACAGCAGAACCGACCTGTACTCACTGTCATCAACGACAGTTAGTGATCTCTTGCTTTATAAGCTTCGATCTTGCTCCATAAGAGGACGACCCCGCTCGTAGCTTAAAGAAGATAACTTTTCACTTTCTTTGACTACGATGACAGTGACTATTAGGACAGAAGGGCTCGATGAGCCCCCCGGAGCGAGCAGAGCTCGAGGGAATCGAAATGGGTCTGGCCCTGCGATGCTGAGGTTCCTCTCTGTTTACGATGTGACCGACTCACAACCTTAACTTTTATCAACTTTTACCAATTGTCTTAAGTAGAATTGTCTTAAGTAGAATAAGAAGAAAATTGTACAAATCATTCCAGCGATCGCGACACCCGATGTCTTCCTAGCTCACAGTAAACACTCGGAACGTATGGCATCATAAGGCTCAGGTATCGAGAGATATGCTTGTTATCTTTGTCAGTCACAATCTTGTACGAGCTCAGCAGTGGGTCGAGAATGATGCATGTAGAGATAGCAAGTAAAATAAGTCAGACAATCATTTCGTCTCGTATGCAAAGGTCACTCTGACCACGGACGTGTTCGGCCTTCAACATGACATGGAAGTCGAGCTCATCGGGAGCTACAGATTCCCTACTCAACGTTGACTAACCGGATGCATGTCATGATTATACTCGAGAGAACTACTGGAGAGTACTACCGTTGTACTTTCAACTTCTTTGCTGCCATGACGTAGCAGGGGACGACGGATATGCACATTCATCCACCTTTTCATGAAGAGGTCTCGTCTTGGACTTCTGTGAGATTGATTCAAGTAGAGCTATAATTCTCACTGTAAAGCTCGAATCTTACATGTGAATCCAGTGCCCTGCACCGCAAGACACATACTTGAGATTGCCTGCAAGGAGCTTCGCGTTACGCCCAGAAACTGAAGCACTACGTTGACTGCCAGACTATACAGTTATACCGTGGTCTGCACAGTGACAGGAACAGTCACTATCCGGTAGTCTCTTCACGAAAGACTGCAAAATTTGTACCATTTCAGGACAATCCACGAGTGAGGATCGAACTTTTGTCCAAAGTCCGTTTACCACCGTCAGAAGAGGGCTGGTCATGGATGGTTGAGACGCAGAAACTTCTTCTAACATGCTTCTGTCCATTGTCTATCTGAACGTGTACTTAACCCAGGTAGTTTCCCCAAGTGAGCAGTCAGAGTCGTCACAAAAGCAAATGACAGAGAAATGACAAACCCGATTACTCAACTAGTATGTCCTTGCGAAATGCAACTCAGGGAAGATTATAATACTACGTCTCTAGAGTGCTACCAGAAACTACGAGTTCTGATTCCGGTTTTTGGTACTTCCTTCCCTGGATTCTACTGAGAGTTTCTTCCGGAACCCCAAAAGGAGCGCGGGAGTTAGAGAATGGCAGACCTAACAAAAGCTGAAGGGATAAATGGAGATATGCTGAAGGCTGACAGATAGAGAAGTGAGCACAAACCATAGTAAACTACGTACGGAGGACGAGGCCAGTGATCATAATGAGACCATACCATATCACAGAGTTTTTTAGTGACATCAGGCTGAGGCCATACATTTAACGATGGTGAAGCAGTTAAGACTTAAAACATTCTACTGCATCCTTCCAGCTGTCTCATGCTCCAGTAACTTACCCTGTAAACCAAGCGCTCCTTACAGTCGACTGACAACTTGGCAGACCACCACATACACTACCCAAGCTAGGATGGAAGATGTTCCCTTCTCGATGATTCTGTTGCCTACTCGTATGCTTTTCGAAATGGAACTGTGGTTCATGTACTGCATCGCTAGCTGCTAGATAAAGATGCGCTCGTCAGATACAGTGCATGAAGGACCGAACGCTGTCGGAGCAACAGAAAGAAGGATTTCAGGACAAGTAGCAGTCCAACGGGACGTTCCTGCTTTTGGGTTCGGACAATAGAACTCTCATGTCATGGAAACGACCATTTCCCAGCTCCAGGATCACTTTATGTTCATCTCCCCTGTGCGGATAATCCTAGTCTTCTTTGCTTCCAAATGTCCTACTACGACGAACTGCAGCCCACACTGCCGGTATCATAATCTAAAGTATTGCAGGTTATCCGGCTCAAAGTTCCCCAGGCTGGCCCTTCCAGCAACAAAAGATGCAAATCTCCTAATTTCCTATGCAAAGTCTTGCGTACTATGAAACACATATTTTCATGGTGCAACACTACTATGGCCCATGACTACCATTGGCCTTCTATCTCAGAAACATGATCCCTTGGTGGCAGGTCAAGAGTCTGGTCATCGCCTATTACGGGCCATCTTTATTAGTTCAACTGGGACAAAACATGTAATCGTGCAAAACCGACAAACCTCAGTCGGTCATAAACAACAAGCTCACACACAATAGTGTCTCCAAGACAAATTTCCTGACAGTGGTACTTACTTACCCTTCCTCATAATCGGTGAGGTAAGAACTTTGAGACTAAACTAGGTCATGCTGTAGAATTCTCAATCTGAATCTGACAAGAACAGGACATACGGAGTGAGAAAGTACCTGCCTAGACTAGTCGATGCGCCATCGAACCCCAACGAAGACTACATTCAAGTCCTCCATACAGTGGCTCAGGGCGTAGAACGTGTGCAGTATTCATTCATATCTCATCTTGTACGTACCGGTTGGGCTGGCTTGCCCGCATACCATCGACCACCACGTAGTTTTTCACCGAGCTGGAACAAGATAAGGAGAGGAGAAGGTAGAGAGGTGGGAACTTACTCGTGAGTCGTTTCAGACAAGACTCGGTCAAGGTCAAAGATTCTTTCAGTACAGGAATCCTCAGGAACCTTCACTCGTTCAGACACGTGCATCATCCCACATCACGATTTCACGCGAGGGTTTATATCAAGATAGCTTCGAACCCGATGGTTTAGAATCGCCATCGGCTTTTGCACATGAGACTCTTGACACTCTCGAGAATGACTCATCCATCATCTGCACAAACGAAGAATCTCCCGTCTGAGTCAGGCGATCAGCAAGTATTGATTTTATGACTCCGGATTTTGATCGTCGGAAGTAAGCCCATGTAACTAAGACTAGAAGGCCTTTAGCGTCTCTCACTTGTAATAACAAGGAAATTATAATCGTAACGGAGCTGTCCGTTAAGCTAACCTGCGTTACCCGTCACGAATCCATGCCGGAGAGTCCCCGTCGGTCCAAGGCGTGGATCTCCGACGGATATAACAACACCGATAGCACGCTTAGATTAGACGTCCCAGAAAAGTTGGATGAGGTAAGACGGGTCAAAATGCCTCCGCGATGTCAATTTCCACGCAATTCTCTATATCCACTTACGGCAGATATATGTTTAATAATCTAATGCTCCTGGCTTGCAAACTGCACAAACCCTGCACTCGTAGACATATGAAATCCTCCAAAAAAGAAACCAACTTCGTCTCAAGCTCAAGAAAGACACTGATGAATCTCATCCGCATTTCTCTATATCATCTTACGGCAGAGATATGTTAATAATCTAATGCTCCTGGCTTGCAAACTGAACAAAGTTCTGCACTCGTCGACATAATCCTCCAAAAAAGTGAAATCCTCCAAAAAAAATATCCAACTTCGTCCCAAACTCATGAAAGACACTGACGAATCTCATCCCGTCCTACCACTAACCATATAAGGGTCATACTCTAGCGTAGTCCAAAAAGTGCCCAGCACGGAATCCTGCCAAGGGACGCATTTTTCTTCGCCAGATGCCAAGACATCGGGTACATCAATATTCGTTTCCTTGAAGTCACAAACCTGCTGACAACTTCAGCTGGATCACACAAACCTTTATTACTCAATGAAGAGCTTGAGATTCGTGTACCTCGAGATGGCAGATGCCCATTATCCGTCCACACTCAACTTTTTTTTTAAGGATTAAGAGTGCACAAAACACCAATTACTGAGACACTAATTCTTTCCATCTGGAGAGATTCCCGGACTTCGTGCGTAAAACGAAAAGCATCAGCAACACTCTCTTCCCCAGATCGGGAGTAGCAAGAAGCTCGTCTCCAGATAATGCAGCCGCACACTTACTACATGCAATAAGACCGGCCAGTCGATGGCATGGAAACATGCATCCCCTTCCGTTGCAAAGGCATCGATTCCAACTGAGCAATGAAATGGACCATGCCCACGAACCATCAGTTGAAAGTGTAAAAGTTGCACTCAAACTTTCGTCCCTTGCTAGAGCATCGAAGTATTGCCCCAGCAGAGGTGCAAATGAACCTATCACCTACTTACTACTATAGCCTCTGATCCATCTACCACCTGCCTTCGTTTCTATGGCTGCGCCCTCAGTGACCACCTGAAATGGGGCACATACATCGGCGTAGTCATGCCAAGGACTCTCCCCGACAGGGGAGAGATTCCTGGACTTCGTGCGTAAAACGAAAAGCATCAGCAACACTCTCTTCCCCAGATCGGGAGTAGCAAGAAGCTAGTCTCCAGATAATGCAGCCGCACACATGCTACATGCCATAAGACCGCCCAGTCGATGGAATGGAAACATGCATCCCCTTCCTTTGCAAAGGCATCGATTCCAACTGAGCAATGAAATGGACCATGCCCAAGAACCATCAGATGAAAGTCAAAAAGTTGCACTCAAACTTTCGTCCCTTGCTAGAGCATCGAAGTATTGCCCCAGCAGAGGTGCAAATGAACCTCTCACCTACTTACTACTGTAACATCTGATCCATCTACCACCTGCCTTCGTTTCTATGGCTGCGCCCTCAGAGACCACCTGAAATGGGGCACATACATCGGCGTAGTCATGCCAAGGACTCTCCCTGACAGGGCAAATGATTCGAAAAATGAGGCGACGAAGGAGAGTCTTCGCATGCGTGATTTGCTTCTGGCACGCTCAGATAAACCTTGCACTTTTCGAGCGCATCCTTCATCCATTCCACCCGACACTGACCAACTGCATCTGCAAGTGAAAACTGAAATGTTGCAACCAGTCCAAAACATAACCTCATTAGTCATTGTTTACCAAGTTACAAATAAATTTCAAAACCATCCAGTAATACTACTGGAGGACACGACATCATGTGGTCAGGAAATCAGAGGAGGCGCACTCACCCATTGTCGCTGGCGGGCGTGCTGTTCAGGCCATGATTCCAGCTGCTCATTTACAGCTAAAGCAAACATATGGGCCCTGCAGAGACCCTCCGGGTTACTCTCTCCTTGTTGGCGCTTACTCTTGAAATCCCATTCACCAAGCTTCTCCTGCTTGAACGAATATGTTATGCTTAAAAGGGTCAGTTTACCGTTTCCGAGACGGAACACATTTGCGCCCGTTAAAATGCATTTCTCAGAAGAGTATATATTGCTCTAAACTGTCGCAGATGTCGGGCTGAAAGAAGTCCACGATTTGTAGCGATTTACATGTACCGCTCTTAACCAAATTCCTCCCTCAACGCAAGGAAAACAGACAGTTCCTCTGTTCGAAATAAATCGTATAATACACACGGTGTTAGCAACAATACCTGAAGGTGGCCACGGACTCCGGCTTCTTCAAGAGCCTCCCGTAGGGCTGCCTCCTCCACTGTCTCATCGGTCTCCCAACCTCCCTGCGTTCCGAAATACTTATTACCTCATGAATGTGTCCGACAAATATTCTTTACCACCCGGACTTTCTCTCGTGCTAGAGAAACAAAAGATTCGCCCTGTACGACACTAGCTACACATAACACAGCACAACCACCATCTCCAAAAAAAGTCTTTGCACGCTGCTAACAAAGCTACCGATATCAAACTAGCGATAAATCCAAGTAGCACAATTACCTTGGGGAAGAGTAGCCCTTCGCCCCTTTGCGAGGTGATCATGAGAACCTCAATATTCGGATCCGGATCGGCGTTGCTATTCCCAACATTCGCCGATCCGTACCTGTACGGAATACACCTGTAGCACATGACAATGGCGCTCTTCATCCAATCTGGTACAAACAGTCTTCAGTGTCCCGATGTACCGGGATTCGCTCAATTGACGGAAACATGAATATTCTAGATCTTAACGTGTGTCGGTGAGGATAGACCGAGACCCGTCTGCATAAAGACTTGTATGTGCGTCAACGCAGCTGCCCAGCAAGCTGACAAATCTGGTACTACAGCCACGACAACATCTCGGCTGCTACAGGAAAGATGGAGATTATCCGGGTAGATCTTTGTTTAAACGAGACGAACGCATCACACTAAGCAACCAACGAGTGCGTACTGCCCGGCACAGGACTTGGCGCTCCATTTCAAGGAGGGACGTCTAGGATCAAGTGGAACTAAAGAGTAAAACAGCGAATTACAAATCCCCTACCCGATTGAACTAAGCAATCCTGATCGGCCACCCATATCGCACAAACTGATGCAAAAGTCTGCTGCGAGGAATGATCAAAGAGCAGCCCACCAGAGGTGAAGTGCTCAGGACAAATAATCTTGAGCCTGCTAGCAAGTTTCTCACGTCTTTCTGTTTCAATTCCCGGCGCTTGCCGACAAATCACTATAAAGAGGGAGGGCCGAAACTAAGTTCAGTTCAAACTCTCGTAAGGCTTTGCTGTGATTTATGACCAATGTCATTGCGTGGAACAATAACGCTGCAAAATCTAATGAAGTTCATGAAGGATATGTGACTCAAAGCTCCGGAAACAACGACTTTACAAACGAACGCCTGAAGTAATGCTTCAGAAACTGGACAGATGATGCCACGGAACGAGGTCAAGGGTTGGACCAGCCGGCACATTAAAATACATGCCCTCCCTAGAGAGGAACTGTGCAATTGGGTTGCATAGCCATCTCGAAATACGGGTATGTACATTCGGAAGTGCGTGTACGTAGAGATGTAACGAAAGATATTTACCCAGCCACAAGGCGGTAGCCCCGGTCATAACGTTGCTGATGACGTCCTGTACGTGCCACTAGAGCTGTCATTGTGCCACACGTTTGAATCTTCTCAGCCCTGCGCCTAAAATAATCTCGGCGGCTTACGATAACTGCAACATGTTTCGCTGGTTGAACTTCCCGAGAGGTGCAAGGTCAAACCTTGTAACCACACCTACACGCTCTGCAAACTGCCTCACTGAAAACTACAGCGCAAAGCACAATGCTCATCGGACTCTCCAATGCCACAATCGGAGAGAAACCTCTACGATCTGTCGCCGACGACATGCGACCTTGACTCAGCATTACCACGACCACCGCGGATCAGCGCATCCTGACCTCTTCACTCTCCTTCACCTTTCACTCGCCCGCTCCCCTCGAAAGAAACAAGTATATCGTCAAAACCTCACGATCTGATGCTTCTAACACCAAAACTACGTCCTCCCTCCCTTGGCCCTGCCTCAACTCCAAGGGATTCCATCAACGGCTACTCATCGCTTCTTTTTCCTCTCCGCGGCCAATCTCCCCTCAGCCGATCCACGAGTCACATAATCAAATACAACTCTCTTCCCTCGCTCATCCACGCTCCAACCCGATTCTCCACAACTCAAACTCCTCCGCGAATCCACTTCACTGATTCACAAACCTAAAACTCTTCCCACTCATAACATAATAACACCCTGGGTGCCTAGCCTGCTGCTCCGCGTGCACGCCTCTCCTGACCTGCGAGTGAGCGTGGGTGTCTGGTTCTTCTTTCTAGGACAGGGCGAATCAATCGAGAACGCGACGCGCTTTCTTCGTCTCCCTCTCCTCGCCTCCAAGTCCTAATAAAAGATTGAAACGACTGCACGCTCGTACACCGCCTCTGAGGAGCGAAGCCTATGGATGAATGTAGTCTCTGTCACACCTCCTAAAGGCAAACGTGCAATCGAGAATTCGCCAGAGTCTCCCAGTTCCTTCCTCGTCCTCTGCTGCTGCTGCTGCGGCAGAGAGGCTGGGGACTCTAGAGATTTAACAATAACAGCCCCCTCTACCTTCAGGAAAGGTATAGCAGACGAACAACCACAACTACACAGAGCGAGAATGGGCCAGAAAAAAGGGAAACGAGGGGTGAAGCCCAACCCAAGGCAAGGCACAGCACAGCACGCCAAGGTGAAGGCAAAGCCGAGAAAGAGAAGTGGCGACGAGAGACTAGCAGGGAGGCGCAAAGCAAAAGTAGCCGAGGTAAAACAACAAATCGCCCACAGGATGCAGACACAGCGCGAGCGAGAGAGAGACAGTAGGGAGCGTGGTGAGGTAAAAAGCGGAAAGGGTGAGTGAGGTTCACTCGCATACCTCCACATCATGCTTCGTGCTCCAGACCTCCGACATGTGTACCGTCTGTGCCCCCATCCATGTACAGAGTAAACAAGCGCATGAATAACGCGACCAACGGAAAAGTGTGTCTGGCACTGAAGTCCGATTTCCGAGCATGAAAGTCCACTGTTGAAAATCCAGAATCTTCAGTAGTCCTTTAACTTTTCTAATCCAGTAGGTTGGGTTTTCCTCAGCGGAAACTTGCAAGTTACGGGTTCTTATCATATTTTACGAAACTTGTTAGTATAAACTCTCATTTGACATATCAACCAAACACGCGACCCAATGAATAGCAAACGGATGGGAAGACCCCATCAAGCCTCACAAGGGAAAGAAAGGACCCGAAGGGCCAAGCAACAACCACCCCGAAGGGAAGAACATAGGGGCTAAGCCCCGCTATCAGTAGCTCTAAAATCGCCTGTCGCACCTATAATATCGGAGATCAAAAAATCAGTACCTCTAGAAACAACTGGCGCACCTGAAGAGGCATCACCTACTGCGATTGCCCTCCTGTGAACTGCTCCTGCTAAAGCTCTCTGTAGAGCAATGGAAACTCGCTGTCGGAAAAACATGGTGCAGAAAGAAAGAGAAAGTGGAACTCCCTGGCGCCTCTCATGATAGGCTCTAGCACAGTCTCTCAAGAAGACGTCGAACTCCAAACATGTTGATCCGTATATCTCCATAGCTAAAGGGATGAAGCGATGTCCCACTTGCATACCCCTGTACTTGGTCACCTTCGATGCTGCCGCCACGCCTGCAGCCCATCCTGGGGGATGGGTGATCACCTGTGCCGCTACTGAGTCCCGTGTCGGATCCGTGACAACCACATCAGCCACTGAGACCTGATCCTCTCTCATCATGTATAGGTCAGCTCTCACTGATCCTCCTGTCTGAAGGGCATACCAACGCTCTCTCCACGTCATGTGACCGCTCTCCCGTGCTAAGGCAAACACGACGTCTCTGATGGCATCGTGGGTAGCTATCCGCTCTCCACCATGAGGACATCGAGCAAGATGACGATCCAATGTGTCGAGCGAGACACCGCACTCGCAAGTGGATAGTGCCGAAGCAACAGGCTGTACCAAGCCTAGGCGGAACCTCATCGCTGTAGAGAAGATAGTCGGTGCGAGTCGGAACGCTCTAATGCAAGGTCGAGCTATGAGCCAAGAGCCTGCGCCCTTGCCCGAACAAGAGCGGAGTCGAGCTCTAGTATCCCGTGAGATGGAAGAATCCACTAAGAGAGCATGGAGAACCTGCTGGAAGTGGTGCCCCGTCAGAGAAGACTGTAGTCCGCGAGATCCATCGGTAGCTAAGATATCGAATCGAGGGTGTGCCTCACGTGCCTCAAGAGTCAGGCCATCTCTTGCCTCACGGAGACACATCTGTAGTGGGTAAGAACCATCCTCCAGCTCTGTCACGTAGCTCTCTAGAATAGGTCTATCTCGCACGAGAAAACGACAACAGAGCCAAGGTGCTGAGAGGGCCCAACTACCCAAAAAGGCTGCCGGAGCAGTCTCCTCCATGGATAATAAGCCCACTCCGCCACATGATATTGGCAAAGATGTCTGCCTACGTGCGAGAGGTCCTGCCACACAGTCAAAAGTCCCCGATCCTATGATGTCGCCAAACACCCTCATGATCTTCCTATCAAACTCTCTGAGGCGCGAGATGAAGATAGGAGATGGAGGTACTGTGCGGAGTAAGTAACTCGGACGCCGCGCAATGGAAGAGTAAAGGATACCAAAGGCGACTTGAGGATCCTCCAACATAGGGAGATCCTCAATATGCAAAACGTCCTCCGCTAGAGCAACATCTAAGAATCGAGAAACAAAGTCCTCTGTACCCACAAGTACTCCGAGGATGCGTAAACCATCAGTGGGGATAACAAATCCCTCCGGGAGCTGTAGGTCCGACGGTATACCTATGAGAGACCAAGCCTTGCACTTTGACACCTTCACCCTCAGCCCTACCAAGGCCAATTGAGAGACAAGGTGGTCAAAGGCAACACCGACTTGGTCCGCCGGACCTACGATGTGCGTATCATCGGCTAGAGATGGAAAAACACAACCTGGAGCAGCCAAGGCGGTGGCCAAGAGAGCTCTGTAGTGAGCTAAGGCAAAGAGGGGTCCACCCAAAGAATCTCCCTGACGAGTACCTGCAACGGAGCTGATGACTGAAACCCCCTCTATCGTAGGACCGTGCTGGTAGTAAAGAGAAGAAGGAGAACCATAGAAGGATCGCACGAAAGGGATCAGACCCGCCAGAGATCCCCCACCATCCATGAGCTCCCTAAAGATGGAAGCGCGAGAAACGCTATTAAAGGCGTTTTCCACGTCCACCTGTAGGACCACCCAATCGGGATGGATGTCCAAGAGAGCTCTAATGCCGAAAGACACAGACTCACAACCTCCCGGTGTCGCAACTCCAAACTGATGTGGGCAAAGGTGATCCTGAAAAGTATCTCGAAGCTGAAGGACAATGGTACGACTGATAAGTCGTAAGAGAATCTCGCCGATGGCTATCGGTCGAATCCCTCCACCATCCTTCGTCATGGCCAAAAGTCTAGCTGCCCCTAGTACCTGAGCTATAGACTGAGGAATATGTCCCTGAGCTACTGCTGCCGCTACCTGAAAAAGCTCCGTGAAACCACTAGAGGGGTCGTCTGTCTGAAAACAATCCCGTAGGTGCTCATAGACCATCCCAGACAGACCTCCAGAAGATAGACGTGGAGTTGTACACAAGGCCTGGGCAAACAAAGATCTATCGAGACATAATGGCTCCTCAGGCTGATAGTCCTGAACCTCAGGTGGTGGAGGATCACCCGGTGAGGGGTGAAGGGAACGCAACGCAGCGATCGTCTCCTCGGTATGACATGCCAATGACAAAGGATGCAGTGCTCTAGCAGCTCTACTGTACTCTCCAGCCTGACCTAACATCCTACAGCGTCGTATGCGAGCGGAAGATGAGACATGACGTGTAGAGGCAGACTCACTCCTACCTCGTACCGCACGGACTGATTCCTCCTGTAAGGACGCCCAATCACCAGCACGGAATCTCCGAAGACGGGCCGCCACCTCCCGATGTCCTCCTCTCGAGTATAACGGAGACACCACCGAGGAAGTAGAAGAAATAGTAACCATGCCGCCTCGTCCTTGGTGTTCCGTGCCAACATGTCGAGAGGTAGACGAAATGCTTGTCTCACCTCGTCATGAAGAGCACGAGGTAACCGATGGAACAAACGCGGACAAGGGAAACTCGTCTCGAACAAACTCAGAATAGTGCCAGAGTGGAGTCTCATCCACTCCCACGACTCTGGAGGAACTCCAGGAAGAAGGGCTAATGGTGCCATAGTGACTGCACGTGTAGACCTCCGATCTCGGCTAACCTGGGCATCCCATGTGGTCGTATCATAGCTCTTGTGCATCTTTCCCACATGAGATTTTACTCCTTGCGAAGTAAATAACTGATTGCACACCGGACATGGTGTGTCTCGAATCAGTCTCGATCTCATGGGAGAGAGAGTACCCATAGCTAGAGAAAAACGATATCCGATCAAACGGTAATCATAACAGAAACATCTCCAAAAAGAAAAAGGAACATAGAAGAACAAGAACAACAAAAATAAAAAAAGAGAAAACGAAGAAAAAAAGAAAAAAAAGAAGAAGAAGAAAAGAAGAAAGAAGTATCCTGAACCCTGATATGTAAAGATAGAGAGAAAAAACTACAGTGAATGTGACAAAAACTGTCAAGAACTATCAAAAGTCTCACAAAAAACCCTAAAAGGAACCCTTTCTAACCCTAACTTCTCAGAAAATCAAAAACTATTTAATACTCACTCATCTTTTCACCAAATGTGCCAATTCTAAAACCAAAAGAAAGAAAAAATCAACATGAAAAAGAATATGTAAAAAAACTACCCCCTATCACACTCTAACACCCTCACCTCACCTGCGATCCTCTCTGCCCCCTCCCCGCGAGCGCCTCCCTCCCGACTCTCCTCTCACCCCCCCTTCGCGATCTAGTTTGTTTGGACTAAAAAAAACCGACATATCCAAAAGCTGCTATTTTAGAGGTTACGTTTACAACATAATGTAGAAACGGAATGGATCTATAAACCTATTCTAAAATCATACACAATCTCACACTTACTCCGTGCATTAGCAAGAGTAGTGCCAACAACCAGATGAACAATCTTGATTGTTTCAGCTAATCTATTCAACCTTGCAATTGGAACAATGAACTTCTGTCGTGCTCTTTACCGAATACACGACAAAGGGTACAAAAAATGGGAATGCCTTGTTCTAAGTATTGCTAGAAAAGTAGTGTGATATACATACATGTATTTTGAAAATAATTGTATAGACATATAGTTTCCTACTTTTAATCCTCTTTTATATTTATAAACCTTTTCTCTTGCTTAGATCTGTATCTTGCACTTCTTCTAATACTATAGTGGCATACTGTAGTGTATAAGCATCCCAAATGGCGAAACGGCCATTTGGAGAAGGCCGTTGTGCCGAATGGAACTAAATTTTGCATTTAGCCATCTCCAGTCTAACACCGAGAGAGATAATTTTCGTTTTGCATTAAATTCGAGATCTCTGGCGGCATTTATTGTTTGTTCCTAGAAGTCTTTTTTTCTGAGAGAGGAAGCCATTCTTTTTATGTTATAATAAATAATATAATTATTATATGAATATTTTAAATTAAATTTTATAAAAATATTATAATATTAACTATTAATTATTAATTGTTCCAAGAACAATAAAAACATTGTTAGAAAACCCATAAGTGATGTGCAAGTCTACGCACTTCAGACGATACAAGTGCAGGAGCCTACTACATAAAAATGATACATTCATAAATACATGTGTTTATTACCTAACCCTTTCCGTCAGAAAGGTTAGGTAATAAATGAATGTGTTTATTAGCTTGCAGCACTCTTCCATCTTCGGATGGAAGAGGTGAATAAGCAACGATGTAAAACAACATAACTTCGACTTTACCCTTACTTTATGCTTTTACTACAAAACAGTTTCAAAACAGTTTTTCTCTTTTGAATCATTTTGTTATCCTCTCAATCATCTGGTATACATGAATTATGGTCATACAAACCTTAGAGTATGCTACAGTAATGGTTCTGGAATTAACTATAAGTTAGATCCAGTTTGCTACGAAATATCTTGTTTCCACTATTGACATTTCAGTCTTCCATTTTCCTTAGAAGATTGTACACTATTCCACTTTTCTTTGCTTGTTTGGAGTTAATAATGGCTATTTTTTTATTTGTTTGATAATAATTTTCTCACTCCATAACTCTTATGATAAAGTATATTGCCTATATTTTTATACTGATTATTATTCTCATATCATCTCTAAGAGTGTTATCAGTTATACTCCTCCCCTTACCTATACTATTATTTGACTCGACTTCAAATAATTTCTCCAACATGATACTAAGTTGAACAACTTTATAGATCTATTATGAAGTCAAGTTACCCAAAATTTCAAATGCATGAGGTGTCCAAAGACATAGCAAATAGATGTTCATGGCTCGCATTTTATGTGACAGTTGTTTTTCATTTTAACTAGAACAACCAACCACTCTCCTAAACATATGTTTCTCTCACTTGCGTCAGTTCAAACTTACTCACATCTATACCGACATTGAAGATTTCTCTTATCTCATCGACTGCATCCATGTTTATGCAACTGACTAACACTTAAACTGGATGTCAACAATGAACTAGTGTCATGCTCTGGACATCCACCAGTATTAGATGGTCCGTCCTTTTAACTTGCAAGCTCACTTTTTCATTTCTATTTGTATATGTGATCCAACAAGACTGCACTATAAATTATCCATGCTATTGTCTGCAATTGTCACAAGATGTTAAACCTCATATCACTAGTACAACTGACAACATGAAGCCACTATATCCAGTCCAGTTTCCGTTGTCTATGGAACATAAGAAGTAGAAATGTGATATAATTCTCCAATTCTATGTTTAAATGTCTCGACTTTCCATTATTCCTTCAATTTGCAAGTATAGACAAAGTAATTTTCCACGGTGTCTTTCTTCATTTGAGTGAATCACATATTTTCATCGTCTTGAGTTTCATTTTCTTTTTTAAGTTTGCAATGTTGTTATCCGTTTCTTCAAGAACTGGGAGGGATATTATTTATAGCTTTTTCACGAAGAGGAGAGAGAAATGAAGAATGTCACCTTACTTGCATATTTTCATCTCCTCTTGATGGAAGAGGAAAATATGAAAGAGTTTAATTTATTATCTAATATTTTCATTGAGAAGAGTTAAGTAATAAATTAAACTTTTGATTAAAAGTGACCATGTGTTGATTAGCAGATCGCATATGTACTTTGCATGGAGCGCATATGTCCTCATTCTCCTTATGGTTTATATTTTGGTTCTTTCATGTTTCTAGGTTGGATTAATAAATTAATATTTATAAAATTCTTCAATTGTTTTTATGAGACTGAGGGAAAATTATCGTTTAATATTTATACATTTTTTTATAAAAACAAATGAACAAAAGTTCCCATAAGTCGATCCTACATGCATATTTTTATCCCCGCTCCCTTCTAGGTATTTTCTAGCCTCCAGCCGTATCGACACATTGTATTTCCCTCCACCGAGAATACAACTTGATTTTCTCCCTCGTTCGACAGAACGTTAACTTTACATGCATATATTCACGGAAGTATAGAATGAGATATTCAGTCAAATTAACAATTAACAAAGTCCTGACAGAATTTACTATTCGAAAAGTAAGCTTTATTATTGAACTTGTCACCAGTGCAAAACTCATAACGGTTTCGTCCAAGTGTCCCTGGAAAGAGATCCTTAGAAACCAATATACTCCAAATCTGGAAACTCTCTCGAGTCCTGAGTAGTTGGAAAACTATGGATGAGTCTCCATAAGGCAAATTAATAGTAATAATAATACTGTTTTTCCCGCTTCCCTTTGTCGAGCTGTTGTAGCTTTTACTAAGCAAAAGTTTTGATACGAGTAAGAACCTGAATCCTAACATAAAGGGAAAAAAACCTTTAACCAAAACGAGGAAAAGGTAAGAAATGGACTTATCAACTAATCCAACTACTATCGTAACTTCTGACTATGGTACCATAACACATACTCGAATAAAAGCTAGTTCGAACCAGAACTGGGAATTCAGACATAAGAGAGAAGTATGGAACTTCTTAAGCATGCATAATCACCTCCTCCACGTTGAGATGGAAGAGGTATTAGGCATGCATTAACTTATGATATAACCTTTCAGGAGAGAAGGGTAAGTTAATAAATTAATACATATTTAAAGAAGATTATTTTTATTCATCTAGAAGACTTTAGTTATAGTCGAAATGATTACTTTTGAAGTCACTGTGCTTATATGTTTTCCCTCTTTCCATAGTACATGTGTTACGTCTAGCTTAGAACTATTATAATTTAGTTTTTTGAATTAAGTAAACTAAATTTAGATATATGTTGTATATTTATCGTCTTGTTGCATTAGTAGAAGCTCTTATTTGATAAGCCATGAAACTTATCATGCTAATTGTAAATCACATTCACACGTTAGCGTCAGTGTACTACTTATCTTTATTTCATTTTGATCCGGACCGGAGTCGGTCGTCTCTCTATCTCTCATTCACTCATTCCCTACCTAAATATACTTAGGTCGATCCCAAAACTTGTGCAAGTCACAAAGTGACTTGGGGCGGACTTCTCGTAAAGTCCAAGGTCCTAAATAGTACCTCCAACACACCTAGCGGTCCAACCGTCCGTGATGTCCGTCTGGGTCAAAGCTCTCAAATGGTGATCTAATCCGCCGTCTTGTTGTCTAGTCTTGCCATTGCCCTTGGATCGTTCTCAAGTCCAGACGTCCAAGTCTAGATCTGAACGCATCTTAGTACTGACCCAACCATCACCTCATGTCCCCAAAGTTCACCGCCAAACCCTAGGGTCGGGTGACTTAGGCATCGATCCCCACTCATATATAATTATGAGGATCGGTGACCTCGTCCTCCTCTTTAGTCTTCAAAAATTATACCATAACATGATCATGATATCGGCTATAATTTTCAGCTATGATGTCACTTTTAAGAGTTATTGATATCATTGAAAAGTTGTCATTGAGATCCTGCCGTTGATACTTCACTCACCTCTAGATTTTACTTGGGGCTCCGTCCACGACCCAAAATGTCATTAGAGTTCTAATATTAAGCATTTTTCTGAGAAACCATGGTCTAATGCTAGACTCGGACCATGTGGTTCAGAATAGTGTTTGACCAACACCTGTGAGTGTTGGATGTCTCGCTTCATTCTTCCGTGCACCTACCGCCTTGTTGCGTCAACGGAAACTCTTGCTCTATAGACCATGAAACTCACAATGCTACATGCAAATCACAATCACATGTTAGCGTTCATGCACCACTTATCTTAACTTTGTTTGGTCCGGACCGTCTCCCTAACTCTCAAGCTCAACATTCCCTAAGTTCTGATCTAGAAATTATGTTGGTTACAAAGCATGAGCAAGTCATAACATGACTTAGGACGGACTTCTCATAAATTACAGGGTCCTAAACGGTGCCTCCAGCACACCTAGCGGTCCAACCGCCCACGATGTCCGTCTGGGTCCAAGCTCCTGACTGGTGGTATAACCCGCCGTCTCGTTCTCTAATCTTGTTCCAGTCCTTGGATCGTTCTTAAGTCCAGACGTCCAAGTCTGAACCGGAACGCGCCTTGATACTAACCCAGTCATCACTTCATGCCCCCAGAGTCTATCCGCCGATCTTGAGGTCAGATGACTCGTCCTGACGCACCTAGGCATCGAGCCCCCCTCATATATACTTTTGGAGATCGACGGCACCGTCCTCCTCTTTGGTCCTTGAAAATTATATCACAACTCGATCACATGATCGGTCATAATTCTCAACTCAGATGTCAATTTGAGGAGTTCTACATATCACTGGAAAGCACTCCGCGAGCCCTCTCCAATGATACCTTACTCACCTCGAGATCTTACATGGAGCTCCATACACGATCAAAAACGTCGTTGCAGCTCCAACACATAGGATTTTTCTGAAAAATCGTGGTCCAGTGCCAGACTTGGACCTTGTGGTTTGGACCAGCATCTGAACCACAATTGTCTGCGCCGGATCCATATCTCGGTCTCGCGATCTCACACTTACATCTCAGATCTATATCTCGGATCTGTGTTTTGATCTTTTTCCAAACTTGCCTCCTTACGTCAGCATTCGTCTGGGGTCGTCTTGTGATAGGTCCTTATTTCCTAACTCAATATTCCAACCTTGGTTTAGAGAACCACTCAGGGTTCATCTGTTCTCGACTTCCTGATCAAGCCGTTAAATCCTACTCGTAGCGTTCACTACCTAGCGCAAGTCCACTATGGTTCTGTTGTTCGCACCTGCGTCCGATCTTGAGACTGAGAGTCGCAACAACTCAAAATATATCTCGGACTTACGTCTTAAACTTGTGTTTCGATCCATTTCCAGACTTGCCCCTTTAGTTCAGCGTTCGACTGAGATCTCTTTATGATAGATTGTTACTTCTTAACTCAATGTTCCAACTTTGATTGGGAAGACCACTTACAGTTTATCTGTTGTCGACTTCTCGGCCAAGTCGTTAAGTTGTACTCGTAGCATTCACAACCTAGCGCAAGTCTTATGGTTCTCTTGTTCGCATCTGTGCTCGGCCTTGAGATTGGAAGTCACGACATATATAAATTTAGATTTATATTTTTCTTGTATCTTTGCAGTAAACAAACATTGTATAGCCTAGAGCACTCTTTTAGATTTTTATTTTCTCGAGAAGAACTTTTTACCAAAATGATCATGTATAGCGAATCATTTCAAAGAATTTCAAACTTATATTTCTGGTTGTCCTTTTGTGTCTCTTTGTTCTCGCACTCATTTGGGATGCATATTTGGTTAGATCTTTACCATACATTTTACATGTCGGAAGACTCAGACAATGTAAAAGTCCTTGCTCCTTACAAGACAATTCTCCACTGCGGAAAAAACCTTGAAGGAAATAAAGATGTAAGGATAAGTTTTTCAAATTTACTTGCTTAACTAACTACAATGAATATACATGGAACATGAACATTTGCATATGAAAGAAAAGGAAAATCGCCAATATAGCCCAGAAAACTGTTAGAAACTTTAGCTCACAATTGGCTTTTAAAAATAAAAAATAAAAAACAGATTTTAACAAATAAGATTTGACTTTAAGTCAATAACAAATATATAAAGTTAAAAAAAAATAGTTGTTAAATTTAACGAACATGCATTTCTCCCTCTTCCTACCTCTGAAGAGGGTGAATATTCATGCTCGACCCGGTGATTCATTCTTCCTTTGTGAGCTAAGTCTGGAGCGCGATGAGTCTAAGTCCAGAGCGATATATTCGTGATAAAATGAAAATCCTTCCACAAACCATCTAGACAGCTCCAAATGCTTATCAAATCTCGCCCTTGCTTCAAATCAGATTCAATAGATTGAGTCGCTTCATCTCCGAAACAAGCTAATACTCAAAAGGAAACTATAAATAAAAGAAATAAGAAAGGTGATCAAAATAAGCATATACCAAGATCGCTATAAACATTATCTTCTTTGATAAGACAAGATAAATCTCCTTTGACCAAAATTGATAGGAACAGCACGGTATTTGGCTGGTGACCCCTTTCAACGTCTATACGCATTCTCAATTAATTTGAACTTTGCAATTCTAAATTCAAGTTGAGAATTAGCGTCAGTAGTGCAGACATCTGTGTTCTCGATTCGTCAGAAAACTCAGAAACTCTATAAACTTTTCTGTTAACGAAACAAACAAGTGCAAGTTACAATAATTCAATAAGCAATATTTGAACTTTTGCTTCGCCAGTATAAGAATTGAATTTCTTTTCACTCGAAACAATCAAACGGTTAACTTTTAGCCCCGAAATTGAAAAGAAAAACTTTATGAAGTCTCCTTAATATCACCTACATCTGTACGACTATCCATAAGTTGCGAACTGCCGGCTGTAAGTTCTGAATGCAAAAAAGTACCATCGGAATTCGGAGTTCTTAAATTCAAAAGACTGCGATGAAGAAAAATCTAATAATTGTTATTGTATATTATTCTCCACTCGGAGAGGCTCGAGATACTTATTGGTTATAGAGTATGAATGGTTTTAAGACTATATATGTACATAGGTTACTCGGGATCATTTCTGGATAATTTGTCACGTAAATTATGGACGTATATATATAGGTTACTTGGGATCATTGCTGGATAGGTTGTCACGTAAATTATGGACGTCTTGGTCAGCCTTTTGTTTTGAAGTCTGGTCAACATTATAAAGTAGATATAAATCATGACTTTTCCTTGTAGATGTAGCTCCATTATTTATAGCCCTTTGACATTCGTTACCTCGTCCTGGAAAAAACAGATTACCCGATTTCAATTTAACTACCAGACAAATAACATCAGTGAGAGGTAAGTGACAAGATGTCCTTGCAATGGGGTAACCTCGTAGCCCATCAAAACGAGGTGGATATATTATACTTCTTGTTTTGTTTATCTGGAAAGCTATATTTCATTTACTCTTCAAAGAGTCTTTCACCTCCTCCATGTTCAGAGGTAGAAGGTATGTGCATCCATTTTAATTTATGTACTAATTTTTTTATTTCAAGGATTATACCATAAATTAAAAGGTATTTAAATTTAATTTGACTACTCGCATAGAAGATTCTCTATAGTATCACGAGATCTGCTCCACGCACTGCATTTATTGTTTTGCCAACATCTAAGTGTAGTTTACATGGAAATGTAGACTGAATTAAATAGTAGAACTGTTAATTAAATTCATAAATAGAGAGTAAATATATATGTATACATGAGTACAGTACGCCGGACTTGTATCTTCTGAAGCGCGAGAATCCAGTCAACACTTATGGCTTTTTTATGCTCTATGGTTTTCCAGGCATGGACTAATAAATAACATCTTCTGAGATCCTACGAAATATTTAAAGAAACATCCAACACAACAAATATTTATTGTTTATCTATTCTACGAGCAAGTAATACGCACATGTGAGTTAAGATATTCTATTACTTACATAGTGAGACAAAGCAACGCCGTTGATTCAGCTCTTGCTCTTATGATTAGTGCTTGTGTATATAGCTTATATGACGTCCTCTGTAGAGACAATATAGATCTTACAAACATTGATGGTCTTAATCCTAACAACAAATTGTCGAAGAGATTGAATTGAAATCTATTAAGGCTTTACAAGTAATTAGTAGATTGATAGATTGTTGTTCGATGTCATACTCTTAAGATAAAGACCTCTTTAGTACCTACGAGTATACAAAAGTGAGACGAGATAAGTATGAATAATTGATGATTGTCAACTTTAAGTTGAGAGCGCATGGAAAAGATGTAACTAGGAGGTACTTGGGAGGATGGATACAATTTGAATGGATGTTAAGAGAAAAATATGTCGAGGGATTATGAAAGAGGTACAAAAGAGCAATAAGATGAAGGATCGATGAGATTGAAATAATGGGTGAGAGAGTTCGACATAAGGTATAGGTTCTACCTTGGATGCCAAGAAGATTGAGCTTTTCTTGGGATTTACTATGATGTTACAACATACCAATTATGTTTTTGTTGATCGATAATGTTGCAAAAAATGATGTTTCATCTTATTGGAAGCGAGTCGGAGGAAGAAGCAATAAGCAACAGCAAGGTAGAAAGAAAGACAAGAAGATAATTCATTCATGGACGATCAACAATGTGATGTGATAGAAAAGACTATAGTGCATAAGCTATGCACATGTTGTCATAGAGAATGAATTTTGGTATAGGAATACACAGGGTATCTAGCTGTAGAGAGATATGATAAAACCTTGAACCAACTCGATAAAACTCTTGTGTCCTCGCTACCCATTCAATTGATCTTTCTCTTGATTATAACATCTACTGATCTCGATTTCTATCGACCTATCATGACCTTAAGTGTAACACAAGTGCACAATACAACACAAGTAGTCGTACATGAAAGATCCATACATGATAAACAAATATTTTAGTTCACATGAACATCATCAAACGATCTCTTATGTCGGTTTGTGCACTAACAATATCTTCTGCACTGTTTTTTGACGACAAAACTAACTAAAATACTCAATTTCGACCTTCTACGATCTCCTCATATGAGGTCCATTCAAGAAGAATCTTACAGCAGTTGAAAGCCAATTGTACGAGTTTTCCACTAACATAGATAACACCTTGATTGGATAAATATAATTCCTACCACAGTTGATCGAAATTGACAATTTATAACACTATAACTCAAAATGTTTCATATCTTCGTCTTGGTCTTCATGTATGATCCAGGGTTTTTAATGATCAAACAAGCTCCAAACTAAGCATACATCAAATCACTAGAAAATTTGTCTTCTAGAGCTTCTAACAAGATAAAGCATACACGCAAAGCAACCATTGAGCTTGAGATGTGATGTCAAAGACAACGGTACCTTGCAATTAGAGATAAACAACTCTAACATAGTGTAACACTCTGCTTGTGATCTCAGCATCAAATTTACAACATAGTTCTCTTGACTCACTTGCAACACCTCATAGAGTTCCACTTCCAAACCCCAAGTCGTTTGTTCAAGACCAACCAAGAGATGTAGGTGAAATCTTCTTTTTTTCTCAAACCCGTCATGCTATAATCTGAACTTTGACAACTTATTGCTTCAAAATCAAACTTCCAATTGAGCTCAAACTTCACAAGAAATTCCCTCTAACCCCTCACTACTACTTTTGGAATTTAAACTTTAGACCTCACACAGTCGCTTGAAATGGACCAAGCTCTTTGTCTTTGCTAACTTATGATCTTTACATACCTTGGTGACTAAAATCCACAATCCCAACACCTTTTGTCAACCAAAAGAGTTGAAATTTCATAAGTAGTAAGATGATAGGGCATACTTCAATCTTTGGAGATTCAATCCACTGCTCACGAAACAACTCAATCTTTGAATCTAAGCAAAATGGCTTTACTTTTGTCTCTCAATTGTTACAACAAATTTCAATTGACCATTTCAAGGTCAAAACCAACCCTAGGACTTATTACAACACTCTTGAATTTTCTATCACTATTTAAAATGAACATGATATTCAAAACAGATTGGAAGAAAAT
The DNA here is from genome assembly GCA_036924285.1 of Asterella californica. Lineage (NCBI taxonomy): Eukaryota > Viridiplantae > Streptophyta > Marchantiopsida > Marchantiales > Aytoniaceae > Asterella > Asterella californica. Next base: position 46,703,664 of record JAYKYS010000001.1, read on the forward strand.
GAAATCTTTGGAATATTTGTTATATTTTCTTTGATGCTTTTGTCCTCATCTGCTAGATGAGTTGCTACCCAGAACATGTATATAATATATGTATGGGATTGATAAATCTTAAGATGCCATAACATGTTACTTTTAGAAGCATTAAGATTCAGACAATTTATCTTACAAGATGTTATTTAACAATATTTTCCATTGAAAATAAACTCTTGCATTCTACCATAGATTCGAGTTAGAATGGAAATCTTAGTGCGTGTAGGCGACATTGTGGTGCATAATACAACTTAAAAACTTCAAGTGTATAAATCAAATTTATATCAAAAAAGATATGTAGATCACAAGTAGTAAAAGGGTAGAGAAAATAAAAGAGAATATTTGACATTCTTTAATATTTCTTCCTTGAGAGTGTATGATGTTGAAATTGATGATTATCTCAATCTCCTCGTAACATGAGGTCTAGGTTCAAATCTCTCTTGGTAACTATTTCTAGATGATGGATCAAGAGCACAATTCATACACCATTGCATGTCGGTGTGATAAGATACCATATACCATAGATTGGAGATCACCTTATCTCATACTTGGCACTATAGATCCAATTCTAATCTCTAAAACACTCACACCCTTATATGCTTGAACCAAAAACTTTAGATTCAAACTGACACAAGAAAATCATCCTCGCCGACGATAGAGAAAATGATGACACAAAAATACACGAGATTCAATACAAAGTCAAGATAATGACATTGAATTGATCCATGATATATATATGAAAAAATGAAAAAGGAAAATCATCATTTGATTACAATATTCCTCACCAAAGTTCGTTGTGATCCACGCATGATGATTGATCTTCCGTTAACAAAGACATCAGATATCAACTCAGACGTTGAAATGAATATTGGTTGATGTCGCGACCCTCAGTCTCAAGATCGAGTGCAGATTCGAACGACAAAACCCTAGTGGACTTGTGTTAGGTTGTAAACGCTACGAGTATGACTTAATGACTTGATCAGAAAACCGAAAACATATGAACTCTAAGTAGTTCTCTTGACCAAGTTGAAATATTGGGTTATGACATAAAGGTCTATCACAAGAGGAACCCATACGCACGCTAACCTAAAAGAGTAAGTTTGGAAATGGACCAAAACCTAGGTTTGAGATATATATATAGGTCCGAAATGCAAGATCGAGACTTGAGTCCGGTGTAGAGAGACGTTGGGTGGACGTTAGTCTGAACCACAGAGTCTGAGTTTGACCACGATTCATCAGAAAAATTCTAAGTATTGGAGCTCCAATGATATTTTGGATCAGTGGACGGAGCTCCACATAAGATCTTGAGGCGAGTGAGGTATCATTGTAAAAGACTTGGCGAGGGCTTTCTGGTGATACCAAGAACTCCTCGAACTGACATTGGAGCTGAGAATTATGGAAGATCTCGTGATCAAGTTGTGGTATAATTTCAAGGACTAAAGAGGAGGGCGGGATCGCCGATCCCTAGAAGTATATATGAGGAGGGCTCGATGCATAGGTGGACCAAGACAAGTCATCCGATCCTAGACTTCAACGGTGAACTCTAAGAACATGAGGTGATGATTGGGTCAGTACGAAGGCGTGTTCTAGTCTAGAGTTCAATGTCTTGACTGGGAAGGATCGAGAGGTTAGAGCAAGACTAGAGAACAAGATGACAAGTTGGACCACCGTTTGGAAATCTATACCTAGACGGACATCTCGGACGGTTGGACCGTTAGGTATGCTAGAGACACCCTTTTATGACTTGGATTTTATGAGAAGTCCGTCCCAAGTCAGATTGTGACTTTCTCATATTTTGAGAACGAACTAGTCGGATTTAGGTCGAGAATTAGGGAATGTTGAGCTTGAGAGTTAAGACGACAGTCCAGCTTTGATCCGGACCATACAGGATAAAGATAAGTGGTGCATGAACACTAACATATGATTGTGATTTGCAAGTTAGCGTTGTGAGTTTCGTGATCTATTGAGCAAGAGCTTCTGCTGGTGCAACAAGACGATGTGTGTGAAAAGTGATATCAGAACAAACATAGTGTTGGTGCATGATGGAGAACTTATAGCATACGAAAGCAAGAAGTTATTTCTTTCCTCAGAAGGGTCATTTCCTCCCTCAAAATTAGGAGTACTCCTGTGAGTTCGGCAAAATGACGTGACCGCCAGGCCGTCTAGGTGAAGACGGCAGTCACTTATAGTAAGAAGGCGGCTCAGAGTTGGATAATCTATCAAACGATTGTTAAGTGTAGAAAATATCGGTTGTTTAAGAATCAACAGTTGTCTTGTCTTTGTGTTTTTTTTTACGTTAGTTTTCATGATCTGTGAAAAGAAAAAAGCATGAAATTTATGACAAGACGACTATCGATTCCTAAACAACTTATATTTTCTACATTTAACAATCATTTGATATATTATCCAACTCCGAGCAATTTAAGTTATTGGTGGAGTTTTGGTTCGTTGGCTGATCTTTGTTTGGTTATCCAAATATTTTCTATAATAATAGTCTCTGTTTTGAAACATAGTGGGAACATACTGAGAGACATTGGGATGAAGAGTCATGGTCGACTCACGAGAAAAAATTGTTTGTGGTGGTTCATTGCTAAAGGAAATGGCGGTATACTTGAGACTTCACAAAACCCAAGTGTACATCGATAATATTTTGCTTTAAGTATTTTGAAACACAAGATCGTGTGATATCAAAGTAACTACGGTGGCATGATATCTTGACGTTCATGAATGTGGAATTAATCCACAAAGCGAGAAAAAACAATGTGGTTTTGGACGCCTTGAGTCGCAAGGAGGAATTTTTTCCATCGTCAACATAGATTTTGCGAGTTATGTATCCTAAGGGATTTGACATAGAGATTACATGGGCGATGACCAAGCGAGGGAGTACTTGGAACAACTCAAGCGAGGAGTGAAGTTGCAGAACATGTAGCTGAGACATGGATTACTTATGTTCAAGCAAAGTCGAGTTTATGTGGGACAAAGAAAACTTATGACTAAGTTGCTCAAAGAGTGTCATGATGCGCTCTTATCATGTCATAAAGGAGAAAAATATACTTTAGTAGTGATAGCTAAAAAGTTTTACTGGTCCCACATGAAAAACGACATTGCTCACTTTGTGAAAACATGCGTAACTTGTCAAACGAATCGGGTTTCTTATGTGAAGAAATAGGGGTTGCTTCATCCTTTGCCGATTCCAACCAAACTTGGGAAAGCATCAGCATGGACTTCATCACGTCTCTACTTGATTCAAACAAATACAACGTAATCTTTGTGATAGTTAACCAGTTTAGAAAACTAACGAAGTTGACCTCGACCTTGGATGTTGCAACAACGTTCATGACTTCTCCGTTGTTCTTAGATATTTGGTAGTGTTCACATGGATTACCTCGAAGTATTATTTCAGAATGAGACTCTAAGTTTACAAGTGCTTTTTGAAAATACTTGTTCTAAAAGTTGGGGACTAAGTTAAAATTTAATATCGCTTTTCATCCTGAAATAGATGGACAAATAGAACGAGTTAAATCGGTTTTGAATCAATACTTGAGGAATTATGTGAGCACGGACCAAAGCAATTGGACATAGTGGCTCAATCTTGCAAAGTTTTGCTACAATTCCACGAAGTATTCAGCAACCAGTGAATTACTTTTCTTGTTGGCTTACGGATGTGAGTCAGAAGGACCTCTTGACTTGACTCTTGCAGGGAGTTCTACATCAGCACGACCAAGAACACGACAAACATCAGCTGAAGAGTTGGTGTTGAAAATACAGCGCACGAGAGACAAGTGAAGAAGAATCTCCACAAAGCGCAACAACATTACACGAAATAAGTAAACAAGCATCAATGACAAGTGAAGTTTCAAGTTGAGTACGAAGAACTTCACCATTCTAGAAAGAATATCGGCAAAGTTCTCATAGAAGTTTGCAAGACCCTTTGTGATTGTCAATCTACATGAAGATGTTATACTTTATACCTTCTTCTTAGATGATAGTTGTATCCAACCTTCCTTGTTTCTTTATTAAAGAAGTACTTCAAGGATGATTTGCGATTGGAGCGCAACAAGTTCTCAAGCCTCAACATGATGTCGTGCAAGACGAAGCAGAATACGAGGTGGAGATCATTTTATGATCGTGGCACAAATTCAACTGAACGAAGTACTTGGTCAAATGATATGGATACCATTTGAAGCAACTTGGGTGTCAAAGAAAGATCTGGAACATACAAGCGAGGTATTTGACCTCTTCAAATGATGATAAGAATAACAAAGGCGTTAGCAAGATGAGAATATCCATTTCCAACGAGGAGTGAAGGAATGACAAACCATACGAGTAGCAACTTGAGGAGATTTGAGCCGATGGACTTTGTAGCTTTGACATGTATTTTGTGGAAATAAATAATTTTTCCAAGTCCTCACAGTCCAACTTCCACTCTCATAAGATGAATTTAGTCTTCCAGAAGACAACTATTTTGTCTTCAAGAATTATAACAATGCTTCATAAGAACATCAATCTTCCGAGCTATATCTACGCAATCCTAACTAAGCAAGGCATCGCATGGATTCCTACGAAGACAATCCACCTTGCAATTCATCCTACTTCTTAATAGAAGATGAAAAGATATGTGAGAAGCGAAGTTTGTGAATTGATCAAAAAAGGTTGAGGACTCCTGCGATGACAGTGACCTCCAAGAAGACTCTCGTGACAGCTTCTGGTTGACTGACGTCTTTAGAAGACTTCTCGCAACCAGACTTCTCATCATTGGTCTCATCTTTCTTCGACTTCCTACTCGCAATCTAACCTCACAACAGACATAGAACATTCGCACTCTATTTTTTGACTCCTCACCTCGCATACACTCTCAAAAGAAGCTTGTTGCGTAATGGGGAGACATGACCTTTGACATTTCTCTCCAGATTTTGCCAGCAAGGCTTCTCACAATTCTTCTCTAAAGTTCGAGAAGAAGAAGAAACATGCTGCTATAGGTCAAAGAGAAGAGACCCGTGAAGGATCCTCACATCTTCTCACGCATTCTGCCAGTCTTTCCAATCTTCTAGCTCTCTAGGAAGATGTGGATTCGCGAAGCCATGAAGCTTGAGAGGCACTAGTCCGATTCCCAATTTCTTGCTTCTTGAAACAAATATCAACTCTCAATTTCACTCTAGATTCACATCAAGCTTCTCACAACTCAAATACCAATCCAATCCAGCTACTTGATAAGAATTTCAAACATTCGGCTTCAAGAAATGTCTAGACATTCAGATGAGTCTTCTGTCTAGATATTCTAGGACAGAAGTATCGTAGGATAGAGAAACTGATAGATAGAACAACGAATTTTGGAGTAGGAAGAAGGAGAAGCTCAATTTTGATTCTCAGGAAGAGATTGGGAAGAGGACTGTCAAAATTGGACAGCACTTTCGCGTCCATTCTTCTTAGAGAAACTTGCAAATGATCAAGGAAGCGTGGGAAGCATATGAACAGAGGGCGAAAGCGATGAGAAAGAAGAAAGAAGTGAAAAGAACCTCAGTACTACTTCTAATGTGCTACGCTTCTGATCGCTTTTTCAGTCTTCTATGCGTTTAGTGCCTTTATTCTACTCCCAATGTCTTCGTTCTACCACGATCCTGCTTCTGTCTTCAACCTCGAGCTGATGCGACATTGCTTCCGCAATCGAATTCGAGCTGCTACAACTCTGAAGCTTCCATTTTCAGTTTTCTCCTTCGATCCTCAATTTCTAATCTTCTATTCTCGTGAGGAATAGTTTTGCTCCAATAATCGGAGTTTTGGAACTGAACTGTAAGAAGCTTGATGTGAATCCAGAGTGAAATTGACAGTCCATGATTGTTTCGAGAAGCAAGAAATTGAGAATCAGACTTGTGTCTCCCAAGCTTCATGACTTCTCAAGTCCACATCTTCCTAGAGAGCTAGAAGACTTGAAAGGCTGGCAGAATACGCGAGAAGATGTGAGGATCCTCTACAGGTCTCTTCTGTTTGATCCATAGCAGCTTGTTTCTTCTTCTTCCCAAACTTTACATGAGAATTGTGAGAAGTCTCGCTGACAAAACTGGAGAGCAGTCAAGGGTCATGTCTTCTCATCTAAAGCAACCTTCATCCAAGAGTATATGCGTGATCAAGAGTCGAAAGATAGAGTGCGAATGTTCAATGTCTATTGTGAGGATAAATTACGTGTAGGAAGCCGAAGACAGATGAGACCAGTGATGAGAAGCCTAGATACGGGAAGTCTTCTAAAGACGTCAGTTAACTAGAAGTTGTCTCGAGAGTCTTTCTGGAGATCACTGTCACCGCAGGAGCCTCCATCTTCTTCCTATCGATTCGTAGAACTCGCTTCTCAAGTATCTCTTCATCTTCTGTTAGGAAGTAGGATGAATTGCAAAGTGGATTGTCTTCTTAAGAATCCATGAGATGCCTTGCTTAGTTAGGATTGCGTAGATATAGATAAGAAGACGTGATGCACTTAGGAAGCACTGTTAGAATTCTAGATGACATAATAGTTGTCTTCTGGAAGACTAAACTCGTTTTTTGAGAGTGGAAGCTGGACTATGAGGGCCTGATAAGGATTGAGCCTTTGGCTCAAAGCAAGTATGTGTGGTATAGTGTATCAGAAGCTTCAAAATGATGATGCATCCTCGAGGGCTTGTGTTACCACAAGCGGAGCTGATTGCGGTGAAACCTTTCATCAAGGAGTTGGACCTCGACTTCTTCACATGCGATTGGAATTTCATCGAGTTGGGTCTGCTGGAAGAGATCTGGGTAGTCCTACCTCCTTGAAACCATGTACTTCCTAAGGTCAAGGTCGTCAGAGGAAGACCAACCTTGTGGACGATGGAATGATGACATAGAGCTTTCCACCGACATGAATCTGAGAACCGCGGTTACGAGCTGGAGAAAGGAAAGATTCCAAGGATCATTTCAGGAAAATGACATATAGTTGGGAGTACTACATGCCTCTTCCTGGAAGATTGATAAGAGAGGAATGGATGGAAGGTGGAAGCCTACCGAGAGACGAAGAAACGTCTTCTGAGGAAGCTGTACCTTTATCTTTTTCCCAAGAGAAAGGCTCAAAAGGTCCAATACCTCGGAGACCAGGATGTGGAGTTCTTGGAAGCAATATAGGTAGGAGAGGTCATCAAAGGTGGTGACTCTCTAACAATGCTCCATTTTATCCTCTGGGTTGTGATTACGATTCGAAGGGATCCCCTCCTACGTTTCAAGGCAACTGTATAAGATTGAGGTTGATGTAGAATTTTACACACACTACACGTGGGGCTACACATAGAGTTTGTTACACATAGAGTATGTCTGCATCTCCGCTCTCAAGAGGAGATCGTGGGAATGTAGACATGAGTAGACAACATAGACAGGGAATGACATCCTCGTGCAGTCTTGTTTAGGTTGGTGTGTCGAGAGATAGTGACAAGAAGCCGAATGAGTAGCTTCTCTAAGTCAATGTAACTTCTTTTCAAGGATTGGATTGCAGATTTTGTTGACAGAAGCTTTGTCTATGTCTTCTGAGGATTGGGTTTCATCAAATTCATACCCGATTGTGCATGAGAAGTCTTCTTGTGAGTGGCGATGATGTTAGAAGCTGTGCACAGTCCAAGGTTGTCTCATCTAGTGGAGCACTCCGGATCCACGCACGGACTGTTCATGGGAGATTGGTCCCCTGAGTCAAAATAGTCGAACCAAGGGTAGAAGAAGCTAAGAGACTTCTTTTCATAGCAGAAGACGTCACCTTCAATCAGAAGATAGTGTGACTATAAGTAGATATTTGGTCTTCTTCCCCAATTTACTACAAGCAAGGATGGCTTGTTAGTCAGGATCCGTACTAGAAGCCTGTTGAAACATTAGTTTATCTTTTTTTTCCTCTTGTTTTGATTTTCTCTTTTCTTTCTCTTCCCTCATCTTTCCACCTTCATTCTTTTTTCTATTTGGTTTCAGAAGCTTCATGTGAGTATCCGTGAATGTAAATATCGTTGTAGTCCTGTCAGAAGACCGCTTTAGCAAGCAGAAGCCTGAGAAGGCTACATGAGACATACACCCTGTGATTGATCGAACCCGTTGGAAATCGTAAGAGTAATTTGTGATATGAAGTAGTAATTGGCATCTACGGAGCTGAGGTCGTATTATGAAGGTGTCAGAAGCCGAGTTGAATCCCCATAAGCCGAGAATTGCTTTTGAAAGTCGACATGAGAAGACTGAAAGCTGTAACTAGGAAGTAGTAGAGCGCTTTCTGAAGGATTTAGAAGCCGCATGATTTTGTGAGAAAAAGAGATTTCTAGACAAAACTCGGTTATTTGTGAGTTTGAACAGATCTTAGAACTGATAATAATGTAATTAGTGTAAATCTTCTTGGGGAACGAAATCTTTTATGCTACAATGGACTAAAGGAGAAATCATGAGACACTACGTACAGTAATCCTGTATTTGTGGCTCCGTTGTCGGAGATTTCATATTAGTAACGATTGTTCTAAGCTTCCTAGATCTGTGTGCAAGTAGTTGGTTAAACTAGAACTAACTTGGATTGAATTTTAGTGTGCTGAGGAACTCTATCTTGTTTAGAAGACAAGAACCGCAGCCAGAAGCTGATAAGAGACATCAGGGAGAATGAGAAGAGACCGCTTCTCTGCTTCCAAGAGTTTCTTAGAAGACTTGATCTTACAAGTATAGAAAACTGAAGCAGGAAAGAAAGATGTTATAGACATGTGAAAAGTTGTTTAGAACTTCAACCTGTCAAGTCAAGTACAAGAAGGGAAGAGTGATACCTCTTCTCAACACTCTGGTGGATGCCTCCGACCAGAAGAAGAAGCAGACGACATGCATGTAAAGACCTTGAATGAGTACACTCACACCAACGAACCGCTTCTAGAGTACAAAGGATAACCCTGAGACACCAGAAGAAAGAAGACGAGCTCAAGAAGATCCAAACATAGAATTGGAAGAGCCTTCCATCTTGAGCATAATCTTTAGAGAAGACAGAAGTCAACCAGGTGACTTCTGTCTGAGCTACAGATGTCTTCTCCAGCTGAAGCTCTTTTCCTATGCGCTTCTCATGATCTGGCTCGTCTTCCTCAATGTGTAGACAATCCGTGCAATTCCCAAGATCTTCTTCTTCTACAGAGATATGTTGTACCACTGTTACCTCAAGTTTACAAGTTGATGTTGCTTCTGCAGGAGGTGTGGTATCTGCAAATCTGACCGTTTGTCGTGGTCGTTGAATTTGAGGACAGTTCTTTGTGAAGTGTCCTGCTTCCTTACAATTTCCACACAAAGACATTTGCTCAATCTGTCTTCTTGGATGAGGACATGTGGACCACTAGTGTCATGTTTCTCCACAATTGATACATGCTCCGAGAAGAGGATTTAGAGGTCGTTGTGATGAAGAAGGTTGTCAAGACATCATGGGCTATTCAGTACCAATCCTTCCTCGGGAGTATAACGATTAAATTGAGCAAACATGGTAGGAGTAAAAAGTTGTACCATCTCAATCGTGTAGCAGGATTCCTCACTTGGATCATGCAGGTACCTTTCATCATCTTCTTCTCATTCAGCCCAATTGACTGTCTGATCTTGCGAGCACTGGTCCCTAGTGTATCCGGAGGAGTTGCAGAGATTGCACCAAATGTTTGACCGGGAAGCCATGGGTTGCTTCCGCTTGTTCTTCGGATTTAGAATATGAACCTTCAGATCTGCAAACTGTTTCAGCACTTCATCAATCTGAGATCAGGTGAAGACTGAATACTCTGAGTCTGAGGGACTTTCTGCACAACTTCTTCCCTGGATCGTGACTTCTCCTTCTTCTTCCTTCGTGCCTTCCGATCATGTTCATACTCTGATTTGAACTTTCGGCACTAGACTCCTCAGAAACAGATGATGCTTCTAAAGCACTTTTATCAGTCTCAACAGAACTTGGACTTCCTCTTGGACTTCTTGGAAGACTTCTTCGACTTCTTTGAGGTCTTCTCTTTGTCTTTCATCTTATTCCGGATAATGCTCGAGGTTTCATTCTGCTCTGCACACTTCTGTACCTCTACTGGGTTATCACCTCCTCCTCTTCTACAATACAACTCCATGTCTTGAGACAGTCCTCCCAAGTACCAGTCCACGGCTTGTTGAGCACAGTAACATGGTCTTTCTTTGTTCTAAGGGATGTGATCCATGAGGTCTTGAAACCTCTCAATGTAGTCTCACAATGTCTCTTTCTTTTTTCGTTCCAACCTTTGAAGTTCTATGATAGTCATCATATCATAGCCCACTCCTCTAAATCTCTTCAAAAAAGTTGCCTTCATAGTGACCAAGTGGTCATAACTAAATCATCATCCAAAGCTTTACTCATCCATTTTCTTCTCTTCTCTACGATCAGACTAAGAAATACACATAGTCTGTCTGCATTAGTGTCTTCCTTGTTGGATCAAGAGATGGTCTCGAACATCATGATGAAGTTATCAGCATCTTCATCATCATCGTGGAACTGATAGTACTTTTGCTGAGTATGAGAAGTCATATTGACGGCCCCACATGAGGAAGCATCACCTTTTACCCTGGCAGATGGAACTACTTGGAGCCCTTGCTCAGATTTAGATAGCTGGCCTCCAGAAGAGATCATGAGTGATGTAGTACTCAAAGTGAGTATCAGAAACAGAGAGAAGTCACAATCGTCGTAAGGGAAGCTATGAGACTCAAAAGAAGAAGCAGCATAAAGAAAGATCACCCTCTCCAGAGCGACCTTCTTCTCTTGCTTATGACAGAGAAGTTCTGAAGTACTTTGTTCCTGACATTAGAAAAGAAAAGAAGTAGAAGCGATCATGCAAGAAGAACTGGAGAAGCGACGAAAGATAGTGCAAAAGCTTCCTCCATCGACCACGGCAGCCCATGTTCCACAAGAAAATCTTCTCGTCGAGAGAAGATCCAATTCAGGTCTTTCACCTAAGGAAGTATCTTCTAGACCTTCCATGTTGGAAACTCCAGTCACTCTCCTGAAGTGATCTTCTTATGACTTTTTGCGAGACTTGTGAAATTAGAAGACGGATGTAACCTTCCAACAACTTCTGGATAATAATGTTGGTTACAAAAAGCGGTTACAATCCGTCCTTCGAGGATCGAGGAAGAGGAGAAAAGTGAAACTTCTCCAGAGCACCCCGATCTTGAGAATAGAGCATGAAGACTTAGGAGCTCCAGAACTTGACATGGAAATCCATGGCTTTCTTCTGAAGAAGGTATCCATTGATTCGAGCTTCGGAGTCAACATCACGACGGAAGAAACTGCACATGTCCTAGGCTTCATTGAGTTCTAGTCTACTCCGAGGATTCTCAAAATGACAGACCAGATCAGAAGATGACCTTTGGGACAACTGAAAGATGTCTTGACGATAATTGGGGGTGTCTTTCTACCTCACTTGCATTATCTTGCGACTTGTAGCTAAGGTTGGATATCAAGTTTTGATAAGACGACTTTGGTTGTATGCTGCAAATGTAAATACAGATTGATGAAGAAATCATTTGAGATTACTCAATCCTACATCCAAGCAGGGCGAGAAGTCCCAAGTCTCTCTCTCTTGGATGAAGATTAGACATCAAGGTGAAACTCTCTCTACCACTCAAGGATACTCATCAGAAGACTCAGTTGCGTCTTTTGACAGTGATGAAAAATATGATGAGTTTGTGATAAATTACTTGTGTACTACAGATATCCCACAAGAAGCAGAAGAAGCGGACTACGGTGTCGTGTCGGATATTGCGTGAAGGATGTCCAGGAAAACGCGAGGTTCATGGCTGTGGAGATGTTGTGTGCTGAAATAGAGACAAGACAGAGAAAAACAACCACGAAAACGAACGCTGCGATATATACCAACTCCAAATGTATGTACGCTGCCGGTTCTTTCTCCTAAGAGCACAAAACTGAAAAACAGACCAGAGCGGTCTGTAACCTGCTTCAAAACCCTTAAAAACAACCCATGATTCTCAAACCTGATCCAAAAAACACTAAAGCGTAGCTCAAAGCAAGAGAAACTTCCAATTGCTAACAAGCAAAGCCACAACAGTATCACACGATCCAAACCCAAGTCCAAACCACATCCATGTACAAGTTTTTAGCTAAATCTAGCTATCACAAGCTGTATATAGCCAACCAGAACTCTAACGAACTCAAAAGAGCAAAACCCGTAGCGAAGAAACCGAAAAAGGTCTATATGTGAACTTCCTCCTTTCGCCAAACGGACTTCAGATGTCGATAGGGTCTCCTCCGCTGACTCCGTTAACCTGAGAAACCTTCAGATTCGACTTCCAACAGCCGAGATACCGCCGATTTTCGATCGCAGGTGACCGAACTTTCAAAACGTTCTCCATGCGGCTAAAAACCGCGCACACCGCACAAACGGATCGTCTAAATGATATCCGTCTTCTCTGGCAGATAGATCTAGCTATCACGAACCCAGCGAGTTTGGAGTTCCCTTTGCAAAACCACGTAAGAAATTTGGTCGTAGGTTGCAAAAAACTGACCTAAATGGACTCCATGCGGCTCAAACTCGCTCACCTCACCCAAACCAACAATCCAATCCACGTATTGTTTTCTCCTATGCGTAGATGAAGACTCCCTGATCGCGTAGGCACCAAGAACGAAGAGCTTGGCAGATCGATCGCGAAGAACAATCCAATCTCAAGTCGCATGCGAACAAAAATCTGATGTAAGCGCTTTCCTGCCAGCCAATTTCACTCAGAACTCCCAAACCGTCCGATGAAAACTCGTATCGTCTTCAATTTCCTGTAGAACTCGATGTTCTACAGGAAATTGAAGGATCCCGATAAATCCAAGGACAACAAGTTTGGACTCCGGAACGGTCTGAACGGTCCAACTCTTCTTTACAGATAACTAAAAACTCCAAATCTACTTCCTGCGTCTCAATTTCACTCAGGACGCACTCCCCGATCCGTCTCTTCCCAAACCGTTTGAACCAGTGCGTAGCCTGCACAGATCTGAACCCAACGACGCCTTGCGCGCTTGCATTGGACTCCTAAATCTCCCGAACCGTCCGTTGACAAGTCGCAGGTGCAAGCTAGCTCCTAAGCTGCCCCCTTGTAACAGTCTCTGTACGTACCAAGTTCTCTCAGTAATCCTCGAAGCAGGCCCCTTGCGTCTTTGATATAACGCTCGAAGCCTCAAATACCCAAGCAGCAAGTAAACTAGGGCATAGCTTGATTTTACCTTTTTTCGAATCGCATAACTTCTTCACTAGATGTCCAAACGGAGTAAATAAGATGCCCATGGAAAGCTGACAATGAGCTCTACCTATATATGCGATGAAAGTGAAGATTCGAAGTTGCGCCAAAAGCCCGTAAGCTGGGGCTTAGCTTGTTTTCTCCATCTTTCGAGTCTTGTAACTTCTCCACTAGGCGTCCAAACGAAGTAGACGAAGTGCCTATGAAAAGCTGACAAGGAGCTCTACCCATCTATGCGATGAAAATAGAGATTCGAAATGATGCCAAAAACCCGTAAGCTAGAGCCTAGCTTGTATTCTCATGAGTGTTTGGGGTGACAAACATCGAAGTTTGAATTTCAGATAGGAGCCGGTCCACGACACGACAACGGATACATTGAGTGCTATGAAATTTCAGAAGAAGAGCTTCTAAAATACGAAAGACCTGGCTTCTCTTCAGAAGATTAGTTAGCTGATCGATCATGAGCCGAGTCATATCTAGAAGAAGCCCCCAAACTATAATATTCTGGTGTTAGTGAATACAGTCACACTGAAAGAATGATGAACGATCACACCACAAGTATCTCATTATTTGTGTATGTGCTTATATAAATTTCATTGGGTATGACTATCTTATAGGTTACTCTAGTTCGAAGATCTAAATCTAGAGTGATCAATTGTTGACTATCGCTGATTGGATGCATGATGGAAAGTCATGCACAAAGATCTAAAGATGCTCCTCAAAAGACATATTAGTTCGTCGTCGTCTTCCGATTGGATAGCGTGGAAAGTTAACACTTTACAAAAGCTAAAGTAGGAGAATCTCTTATTTTAGTAAAAGAGAACAAGTAATGTGTGTGCTATTCTTAAAGTCTTAGTAGCCTTTAGAAGTTTAACTATTTGGGATTGCGCACTTATCATGAGGAAACGTAACTTAGTGAAAGTTACCACGGTAAGAAGTTGTAGAGTATATAAGGAGGAGTTGAGAGGATGGAAGACACTCTCATTTTGCTGTCTATAAGTAAAGTGAACATTGGAGACCTTGGGAGTCCTTGAGTACTATGTGATGCAATGTGGAGAGCGAGGTTAGAACTTGTTTGCAGGAACGCTATTAGAGAGATCGATGTGACCATACGAGTCAGAGTGTTGAGTGAAGTGAGCATGGGTATAATTGAATCTTTGTAATAAAGGTGCACTAGTAGTCCTAGTCATCTGAGGTATCCTGGGTGAGAGACATGCCGGCTTACATTTTTGGTTCCGTTGCCGGGACCTCGATACAAAGATTTGTATTTAGTCTTTAGTACAGTTTATGTCTGTTTTTTAACATGAGTTCAAAACCCTTGGACATTCACTATGTTATAGAGGGCAAGATAAGCTTTCCAACAAGTTTTATATCTCCGAGAGATCAATTGTAAAGAGAGAGTTATGTCTTTCGGAAGTTAAGGGGGTTTTTTCGGTACCAAATAGTGAGCTCTCGAGAAAGAGTTTACATTCATTTTCATATTTTCAGTTTTCAGAGTTAGACCTTGAAATCTTTCATACTTATAGCTTGCAAGATAAGTTATCTAGGCACCCAAATCATGCATGAATTGATCGAGTAGAACTTGAGTTATGGCCTTCGAAGCGAAGGGGGGTCAAATCTGTTATATCGCATACTGAAGAGTGACGAAAGTGAAGGAATTTCTGAATTCTTGGAGAGGATTTTGTTCGATCTCTGAGGCTCGGAGTTGACAAGTTAAGCTTCTACTTAGTAATGTGAGAGATTGCTAAGCGAGAGGATGATCGAGTGATGAAAAGTGTCAAACAAGCTACATAGTGAAAGAGATGTATGACAAATCATCGCAATGAAAGAACAGCAAGAGTGGAAATTGAGGCTGAGCAAGATTCCTCAAGGCTACTCGGTGATAGTTACCGCTGATCTTGCGAAAGGAGAATTTTGACTAGAATTTGAGGAAGAAGTAGAGAGTAGTCGTAAGAACCAGGAGAAGAACTCGGGGTACTTTTTGTGTGGAGAAGAAGGACATAAAGTGAGCAAGTGTCCTACGAAGAATAGACTTTTGCGTGAGGGTTGGTCGACTTAAGCTTACACATAAGTCTTTCTTCCCCTAGACAAGGCGTCATTGACCCTACAACCTTTTGTCCTAGATGTGGAGTGGACGGGATTCCAGTTGAGCACGAGTGTAGCGCAGTGGTTGCTTTGCTAGAAACTGTAGCTGAAGGTCTCGAGAGAAGGTTGAGTGTAGAAACGGAATGAGTGAAGACCTCTAGCGAGGATGGAAATAGTCTGTCACACGAGAGATAAGATGACCATGAGGGTCAAGCTTATTCTAACCTTTGGAGAGGAGAGAGCTCAACGGGGAAATTGTGGATTGCGGTGAAGTACGATCTTCACATCCACAAGCAGTACCTTGAGTAAGAAGAAGAAAAGAAGAGAAGAATGGAAAAACTTCCGATGTTTTACGGAAAGGATGGAGAAGACGTGGAAGGATTTGTGAGGGACTTCAAACGAGCATGCAATGCCATCTTGGAACGCCTCATGAGGAAGTTGGATCTAGTACCAACTCGTCCTTCTAGTATCACGGTTGGTATGGCTAACAAACAACGAGTTAGGCCATTGGGAGTGCTGGAGAGAGTTTGTGTGTCAGTAATGGGAGTGCAAGTAAACATGACATTTCAAATCTTGAAAGAGTCAAGTTATGAAATGTTGCTCGGAAGACCTTGGCTTCGAGCAGTACATGCAACAATTTACGCATTGGACCGAATCACCATCGGATCAAAGTTCCATTGCTCGGAGATCAAGTTGGGACGTCAGAATCAGATCGACCCCCATCGGACTACTTGGAGTCAGAAGTTGTCGATACTACTTCTGATGTGGTACCAATTCTTCAGATTCAGAATGGGAAAATTCATCAGAGGAGGAAAGAGAAGAACAAAATGTGGGTGTGAATGTAATGGATCTTTTCCCCTCTCCGGAAGTGCAAAGAGATTGGGACAAAGAACCTTTGACTCCTGAGGAGGTGGAGAGAAGAATTTCCACCCTACGTTATGGATCGAATGTTACTAAAGAGGAGAAGGATCGGTTCGAGGAGATCTTTTGCAAATACATTCATGTATTTACATTTAGTTACAAGGATTTGAGGGAGGTCACACTTGAGCAACACCGTATCGAGTTGGAGAAAGAGGTCAAACCGGTGCGACAAAAGCAACGAAGAGTGAGTCCTCTGATTGCTGATCTGGTGAAAGAAGAGATCGAGAAGCTGCACACTGCTGGGTTCATTTATGAGGTGGAGCATTCTGAATGGGTATCACCCATTGTGATCGTAAAGAAGAAAAATGGAAAATTGAGGGTATGTGTTGATTACAAAAAGCTCAATGCTGTCAGAAAGAAGGATTATTATCCTCTGCCTTTCATCGACGAGATCTTGGAAGAAGTGGCAGGAAACGAATGGTACAGCTTTGGAGATGGTTATAGCGGATATAACCAGATCAAAATTGCACCGGAACATCAACACCTTACCACTTTCACTACTCCGTGGGGTACGTTTGCATTTCGAGTTATGCCATTTGGGTAACGTATTGTAAAACCTGTGATGTTTGTCAAGCTTTCGCTATCAAATCAAGTGTTTCTACTCCTCTTGGACCTTTCGAGAAATGGAGAATAGATTTTGTTGGACCTTTTAATCGCACCCCTCGCAACAATAAGTATATTGTTGTAGTCACATATTACCTTACAAAGTGGGTAGAAGCTAGACCTCTTGTAACTATTGGAGAAGTTGAGGTGGGTAGATTTCTGTACGAACGGATCATTACTCGGTTTGGATGTTCCTTGGAGTTAGTTTATGATAGGGGTCGAGAATTTGTGAGTGGTATGACTACTGCTATGTGCACACACTTCTTCATTTCTAAGAGGGTTACTACTTCATATAAACTTAATTCAAACGGTTTGGTAGAGAGAACAAACTTTACCTTGTGTCAAATGTTAGCAAAGGATGTTGACATGGAAGGGGCCAAACACAATTGGGACAAGCGTCTTCATGCGGTTCTATGGGAGTATCGTACAACAGTGAAGACGTCTACGAGATATTCATCTTTCAAGATGGTGTATGGGTTGGAATCCATATTACCAATCCAGTTCGACCTAACCACCTTTCAGACCTTGCAAGCTGGATTGAAGAGAAAGGACGGTCCAATAGTTGAGAAAGAGAGGAGATAAACCTTGTTGGAGTTGGAGGAGAATAGAGACGATCCAGCTCAACAAATTGAGATGGCTCAGCTACAACAGAAGAAGAGCTATGACAAGCGCTTGACGAAGAACAAAATGAAATCACAGCCATTTCAAGAGGGTGAGTGGGTGATGTTATGAGATGCTATTAGACACAAGCGAGTTCAAAAGAAGTTCTTACGTCGATATTTTGGGCCTTTCATCATCTCCAAAGTGTGAAGTAATAACACATATGATCTTCAAGAAAGGAGTGGTACGTTCTTCGACCGAGTGAACCACGACAAGCTGAAGAAGTTTCATCAACGTGATACTTCACTCCGAGGACGGAGTGAAAATTAAGTCTGGGGGTAAATATCACACCACAAGTATCTCATTATTTGTGTATGTGCTTATATAAATTTCATTAAGTATAACTATCTTATAAATTACTCTAGTTCGAAGATCTAAATCTAGAGTGATCAAAAGTAGTCATAACTAGCTGAGATAGTTATACCTAAGTTGAGGAAACTATTAGAGGTTCCACTATGGCACTATGTGACAAGTGCGGAGCTCTAAATATGCTTCTCAAAAGTATGTAATTTTGTTGACCATCGCTGATTTGATGCATGATGCAAAATCATGCACAAAGATCTAAAGATGCTCCTCAAAAGACGTATTAGTTCGTCGTCGTCTTCCGATTGGATAGCGTGGAAAATTAACACTTTACAAAAGCTAAAGTAGGAGAATCTCTTATTTTAGTAAAAGAGAACAAGTAATGTGTGTGCTATTCTTAAAGTCTTAGTAGCCTTTAGAAGTTTAACTATTTGGGATTGCGCACTTATCATGATGAAATGTAACTTAGTGAAAGTTACCACAATAAGAAGTTGTAGAGTATATAAGGAGGAGTTGAGAGGATGGAAGACACTCTCATTTTGCTGTCTATAAGTAAAGTGAGCATTGGAGACCTTGGGAGTCCTTGAGTACTATGTGATGCAATGTGGAGAGCGGGGTTAGAACTTGTTTGCAGAAACGCTATTAGAGAGATCGATGTGACCATACGGGTCAGAGTGTTGAGTGAAGTGAGCATAGGTATAATTGAATCTTTGTAATTAAGGTGCACTAGTAGTCCTAGTCATCTGAGGTATCCCTGGGTGAGAGACAGGCCGGCTTACAGAACCTTGACGATCTTCAAGGATGGAGATTGCTCCCATAAGGAAGCTAAAATTGGGTAAGTATAGAAATAGACACAAATGTATGACCGAAACATAAGTCCGAGAGGTAGATACGAGATGAGGATCCGATATGCGAGACCATTGTGGTTTGCAAGTTAGCGTTGTGAGTTCCCTGACCTACTGAGCAAGAGCTTCCGTTAGCAACAAGGCGATAGGTGCGCGAAACCTTAGACCTCGTACACTGTAACCATACATAGTTAACTATACTCATAGTTAGAACTATGTGTAGAGTTGACTATAGCGGGACCATGGTATGGGGGACCGGATAAGATATGTGTAGAGTTGACTATAGTGGCACCATGGTATGTGGGACCGGATAAGAATGTGGTGGTGTTGATATTTGATTGGTAGTTGATTGTGTGGGTTGCATGGAAGCCATGTCATCAATCCGTGTGAGGATTGATGAGTGGTTAGTATGGATTGGGGTGTGCACTTATCTAACTATATAAAGAAGGAGAATGGTCCTTGAAAGACATTCCACCTTGAGTTGAGTTGAGAGTTCGTCCGTCTATTCATGAGGGTTCTTGAGGATCGCGATTAGAGTTATTGTAGTGTTACAATGGTATCAGAGCAAGGCTCTTCTTCTGAGAGAGTGGATTACCCCTCTTAGGAGAAAGAATTGCAAAGAAACCTTGTGATTAGATGCACATGAGTGGAGAGAAATTTCGAATTTTCAATAGTAATGAGAGAAAGTGATAGAAATAGTGAAAACTCGAGCTGCTTACAGTCCTTGTGAAACTTCGAGAGAAAGTTGAAATCATTTCAACTTTTACTATGTTATAGAGGGAGGACTAAGCTACCTATGACACTTGAAATCTCATGGAGATCACTTATAGTTTGAAAGATATGACATTCGAAATGTGGGGGTTTTTTCAGATTTTTTCGGTTTTTTCACATTTCGCTCTCGGGAAAGATTTTACAGTCACTGCCATGTTTTGAGGTTGTCAAATCTCAAGTAGAATCTTTGCAAATTTCTAATTGGCAAGATAAGCTATCCAAGGGTTCAACAAATGCAAGATTTGACCCAAGGAAACTCAAGTTATGGTCTTCGGAAGATAGGGGGTCAAACTTCCAAATTTGCCAAATTTGGTACAAATGGAAGGAGGGATTCATAGAGTTCCAGATTTTCCGTTTTTGAATCCTTTCCATATCAAACTCCTCTACATTGCACGTCATCATTTTCAAGTTTATTTGGTGACGCACTTCGGAGATGCTTTCATGACGCAAGTGATGAACTCACCTGTCCATGTGATTCTTCCGATCGTAACGTATGCTGCTACGTGGGACCTCACGCTCTATATCTTGCTTTAGGACGATATGGATCTGAATCGACCACCAACCACCTTCAACACTTGGTGCGCAGTTCATTATACATGTCGTCCCAAGGTGACATACCGTGAGGAAATAGTGAGAGAATTTGGAGAGGCATTCTATCAAGAAGTTATCTCGTCGCCTCAACCTTTTGTGATACCTTTGTTCGTGAGGCGTTTTCGTGTAGTGATACTGACATTGTATTGAAGGTAGTAGAAAGAGTGGTGTAAGGACTGAGAGTGTTGAGAGACGTTAGAATGAGTGGAAATAACATGGAGCAACAAGGCACGGAGATGCGTGAGATCATGCAGAACATGCTCAATGAGTTTCGCGAGATGACGACAGTGGTGAAGACACTAGAGAGCAAGATAGCAACTCTAGAGGGAGAGAATGTGAGAGCAATGGAGATGAGTGGTCCATCACAAGTTCCAACGCAAGCAGCGGAGACAGTACATAGAGAAGAGGTTGTTTTAGGGGTCCAAAGGGCAGTGGAGGGGGAAGATGCTCTATTGCTTCGCATGAAGAAGACGTGTAACGTGGAACCTTATCGAGGTAATCGAGCAATGGGTATTCTAGAGAATTGGATTTCTCGTATGAATCGCTACATGAGACTTTTTCAAGCACAAGTCAATGATTATTCTGCGGGAGTATTTGCAAGTGGTTACTTGATGGATAAAGCGCTTACATGGTACGATACATGGGAGCGTTCGATGATTGCTGGAGGAAGTCAAGTAACATGGAGCAATATGCAAGAAGGTTTGCTCCAGAATTTCCAATCAGTGGATTCAGTGCAGATGGCTCGAATGAAGCTCTGGGATCTCAAGCAACGAGGAAGTCTCCAAGAATACGTAGAGGAATTTCAAGATCTACAAGTAGCTATCTCTGATATGAGCCAGGCAGAAGCTTTAGACGTGTTCAAACGCGGATTGAAGGAGAGAATTCGCCAAGAAGTCATGGTGAATAATCCACGTACCGTGTTCGAAGCAATCGGTTATGCCCAAAGAATTGCTGGTGCATTAGGTATCGCTAGAGGGGGGGAACCACCAATCGTACCGCGAGTTCAATATGGAGGTCCAATGCCCATGGAATTGGGTAATCTTCGGCAACGGGACGGTTATGCACGATAATTCTATGGAGAGGATCGGAGAGATCGTGCTAGAGAGCAACCAAGACGAGAAGTGATACCACGAGGTGGCGGTGTCGGAGGTGGAGTTCGTAACTATGTACCTCGAGGACTTCCGAGGGATGGTGATATTGGTGAAGGCATTCGAAATCAAGAGCTTCAAGGAGAGACACGGCGTTGTTATAACTGTGGGAGAATTGGGCACATAGCTGCTCATTGTCGCACCCGATTCCCTCGAGGAAATCGAGCTACTTATCGAAGACCTCTGAATCATCTAAATGATAAAGCATAGGAAGGTGGAGAGGAAGGAGAGATGCAGTACAACAATCCAGTTTTGGAAAACGAAGAGCACCAGTAGATTTATCTCGTCGTCGTACTGGTTCAACAAAGAGAAGAAAAGGCGAGAATGGAGGACAAAAGAAGGAGTTAAATGGATTGACACGAAGGACTACGCAACTAATCGTCACTGATGGAGTGTTAGAAGGCATTAAGGTGAGAGTGTTGATTGATCCTGGCGCAACAGAGAACTTTCTGTCGCGTTCAGTTGCTATGAGATTGGATTTGGCTTTGGAAAAGGATGACAAGGAAGAAGTAGAGCTGCCAAACGGGCACACTGAGATGATTGAGTCTCTCCCACGGAGTGTAGCACTCACTATAGGGCAATATTCAGAAAAGATTGAATGGCGAGTTATTCGATTAGCTCGTTATGATGTCATTTTGGGTATGCCTTGGATGGAGCAATACAATCCGGAGGTGGATTGGAGAAAGAAGATTGTGAAGAGTAAGGGGTGGATAGTTTTTGGAGACAGAGTAAGATCTCGATCTAGAAACATATCTCTGTATGTGATAGAACAGACCGCTATTCATAGTGGTGATGTATGTTTCTTGGGGTTAATAAGAGAAGCTTATAGTTCCAACTATGGTGGCGATATTCCGGATAGTTTCAAAATGATTGTAGAAGAATTCAAAGATGTTTTCCCGAATGATTTACCTTCCGGATTACCACCAAGAAGGCGAGTGGATCACAAGATTGAGGTACTTCCAGGTAGTGCACCTCCTTGTAAAGCACCATATCGATTAGCACCGCACGAGTTGGAGGAGTGCAAAGCTCAAGTGGAGGAACTGTTACACAAAGGATTCATCCAACCTAGTGTATCTCCTTATGGAGCTCCGGTCTTGTTCGTGAAGAAGAAGGACGGGAGTATGCGTATGTGCATAGACTATCGAGCTCTCAATCTTCAGACTGTGAAGAATAAGTATCCATTACCTCGAATGGATGACTTGTTTGATCAACTACAAGGAGCAAAGTACTTCACCAAATTGGATTTACGAAGCGGTTATAATCAGATCTGGATTGCTGAGCCAGATGTACAAAATACTACTTTTCGTACAAGGTACGGTCACTTTGAGTACTTAGTGATGCCTTTTGGTCTCACTAATGCACCCGTTACATTTATGGGTCTAATGAATGACATCTTTCGATCATACTTGGATAGATCTGTCATTGTATTCCTAGATGACATTCTTGTCTATAGTAAGACGTTGCAAGAGCATAAGATGCACTTACAAGAGATTTTACAAGTACTTAGACAAAACCAGCTATATGCCAAGATCTCTAAATGTGAGTTTGGCAAGAGTGATATAGATTACCTAGGACATCGTGTGAGTGGAGCAGAAATCCAAGTCATGAGCGATAAGATTGAGGCAATCCAAAAGTGGAGTGCTCCAGAAGATCAAACCCAGTTAAAGAGTTTTCTAGGACTTACGAGGTTCTATCGTAGATTTGTCAAAAACTTTGCACAAGTTGCACAGGACTTGACAAACCTATTAGGTCAAGGACAAAAATGGAGATGGGATACATCGCATGAGCTTGCCTTCCAAGCCTTGAAGGATGCGCTGTTACAAGCACCAATCCTTAAGTGGTATGATCCTACAAAACCCATTAAGTTGGCCACAGATGCATCCGGTACAGCAATAGGAGCAGTGTTACAACAAGCATGGGCAGATGGCTGGCATCCTGTAGCTTTTTTTTCCCGTAAGTTGCTTCCTGCAGAACGCAACTATCATACCACAGAAAGAGAGGAGTTAGCTATTGTGTTGGCTACCAAGCATTGGAAGCACTACTTGGGAGATAAGGAGTTTGTGGTAGAAACAGACCACAAACCATTGGTTTACTTGCAGACGCAGAAGGACCTCTCCAAACGTCAAATTCGATGGGCGGAATGGCGACAACGCTTCAACATGCAGATTCTATACGTGGAAGGGAAAAAGCAACTTGCTGATGCGTTAACTCGAATGCCTCGAGTTAATCACATGTCGACAGAAGTGAAGATCCATTCCGATTGGTGGCAACAATTGATGGAAGCTACCAGAACGGATGAGGAGATTGTGGCAGCAACTAAGCACATCAAGCTTACCAAGATGCATGGGTTAGCATTCAAGGACGGCAAAGTTTGGATTCCCAACAATCCAGAGCTTCGTACGACTATCTTGACAGAATGTCATGATTCAGCGATTGCCGGTCATGTCGGAATAGAGAAGATTTTGGAGGCGGTGTAGCGCATTTATTATTGACAAAAAATGCACGATGATGTGATGAGATACATCAACAGTTGTCTGGCTTGTCAACAAAACAAGGCAACCAATCAAACACCGGCAGGCTTACTCCAACCATTACCTATTCCTACTAACCGATGGGAACATGTGAGTATGGATTTAGTGTGTGAACTACCTCCAACTAGTAGGGGATTTGACTCTATTGTAGTTTTTGTTGATAAGTTGAGCAAAATGATTCATATTCGTCCAACCAAGAAGACTGTTACTGCACCAGAGCTAGCTCAAATCTACTTAGACGCTGTTTTTGCTCAACATGGTCTTTCTAGAGTCTTAATTACTGATAGGGGATCACATTTTACAAGCATGTTTTGGAAAACCTTGTTTGGGTTATTCAAAACTAAGCTTGCTATGTCCACAGCTTATCATCCTCAAAGTGATGGACAAACAGAACGGGCTAATCGGACGATAGAAGATATGTTACGAGCTTTTACGATTGAAGAGCAAGCGAGGTGGGATGAACTCCTACCTTTAGTAAAGTTCTCCTACAATAACTCTGTGAACGCATCGACAAAAGCTACACCGTTCTACTTGATGTACGGCGCACATCCGCTCACTCCTTCTAGTTTTACTAGATTTGGATCAGGACAGGAGTCAACAACCAAAGTTGCTGCCGTCAACGAATTTGTGCAGAAGATCCATGCAGGTGTTCACCAAGCCAAGGAGAAGATTCAAACTGCTCAAAATCGTCAGAAGCAATATGCAGATGCTCATCGTCGTCATGTGGAGTTTGACATTGGGGAGAAAGTGTGGTTATCTACCACTAACTTGTCGTTAGTAGGTGTTCGCAAATTTAACCCTAGATACATCGGTCCATTCACCATCTTACGACGAGTTGGAGCTGTGGCGTACAAATTACAACTTCCGGTTCATATGCGCATGCATCCGGTGTTTCATGTTTCTTTACTGAGGAAATATGTTCCACGTTCTCCTCGTTTCACCAATCCTCACATAGCACCACCATTGCCAGAAATAGTGGATGATCATGAGGAATACGAGGTAGAAAGCATACTGAACAAACGTCTTCATGGTACTCGATATCCCAAGATAGAATACTTGGTAAAATGGAAAGGATATCCATTATATGAGGCTACTTGGGAACCACTAGGAAATTTGACTAATGCCGACTTGTTAGTTCAAGCTTATGAGCATTCCATCGTCAACGAGGACGTTGCAACTTAAATGGAGTGAGGTTTGTAACCATGCATAGTTAACTATACTCATAGTTAGAACTATGTGTAGAGTTGACTATAGCGGGACCATGGTATGAGGGACCGGATAAGATATGTGTAGAGTTGACTATAGTGGGACCATGGTATGTGGGACTGGATAAGAATGTGGTGGTGTTGATATTTGATTGGTAGTTGATTGTGTGGGTTGCATGGAAGCCATGTCATCAATCCGTGTGAGGATTGATGAGTGGTTAGTATGGATTGGGGTATGCACTTATCTAACTATATAAAGAAGGAGAATGGTCCTTGAAAGACATTCCACCTTGAGTTGAGTTGAGAGTTCGTCCGTCTATTCATGAGGGTTCTTGAGGATCGCGATTAGAGTTATTGTAGTGTTACATACACCCCTTAGTAATATGGTCCACCTCGTCACTGTTGTAGCAAGTAAACTTAACACCATTGCCTTTTTGAGGTATTTGCCCTTTAGGTTTCGACACTATTTGCTGCCGCGTTGCTGTCGGGGTAGAAGAGTCCTTCATATTCATCTCACCCCCATCTCATTGTTGCTTGAAGTCCTTATTCTTCTTGTGAACCTTGTCCATGTTGCGTGGTTCAAAGAGTTTTTGTTGCTAGACTTCCTCGTCCGTAATCTGCTCCGCTAGTTTCAAGAGTTCGACACATGTCTCAGATAGCTTCGATATTCAAAAAAGAGCCTTCTCCAAGCTAGACTTGAATCTCTCAATAAATCTACATATTTTGGTCCCCTCATTCCACTTGGAGAACGAATCCAGCTTAGCACTAAACTCGTGCACATAAGCACTTAAAGCTCCAGTCTGCTTCAACCTAACTAACTCAACACCATCCCGAATCCTTTGATACTCTGGAGTGAATCATCTTGTGAGCAACTCCTTGAACTCTTTCCAACAAAGCGCTAAGACGGTCAAGGCATGTTCGTCTTTGTATGCCGTTCACCCGAGAAGCGCATGATCCTTCAAGAACGTAACCGTCGCTCTCATCTTGTCTGACTCCTTAACCTGTTGCACCTCAAAGTATAAGTCCAACTCAGTTAAGAAATCCTTAACCTTCCGAGCCCGTCTTATACTTGAAAAAAGGATCAACATATTCATCTTACAAAGCTTTCTGATAGACGAAGAACTCCCTTGTCCTACCTCAAGCTCAACGGTATGTTTATCCCTAGAGATCATACCCTCTTGCATGGTCTTCATCATCTTGATGAGTTCTGCATACAAAGCTCTTTGACTTCTCGGCCCTAAATCGTTGGAAACTGTTGGCAAAGCTCCATCTTGTTGCACCGGTGCCTCGCTATGTGTGTTGGAGACACCATTTAGAACCTTAGAATTTACGAGAAGTGCTCCTCACATCCTGTTACGACTTGCTCATGTTTTGATAATAACCTAGTCAAGTCTATGGACTTAAGGAATGTTGAGCTTGAGAGTTAGAGAGACAGTCTGGCTCCGATCTAGACCACACCAGATAAATATAAGTGCAAGTCCATTCACTCATCAAAATAAGATGTACACAATCAAGTCCAAATTCTCTCCGTACTTGAGGATCAATATGATCACCGGAGGAGGCAAGTCCATCACTCTCCCCATTAACTATTCTCTAAAATAGACAACGAACATCTATCAAAAGTGATCGTGTAGATGTAGTGAAGCTTGATATGGAATGGATTCAAGAATGAAAGATTGAGAACTCGGATCAGTCATCCATCCATGGGTCAAAGACTTGCAATTCCTCACCTTCCATATCCAATAATTGAAGATATAGATCAAGAATTTGAATTTCAAATATTTGGTAAACAATAAAAATTACAACTTTCCGTTGTACTGCGCTCTCCAAGTGTATTTCTTTTCCTTCCTTTTTTCCTGCCGTTGACAAGTTTTGGAAGTAAATTTTGTTTATTGCCCGGAGTCGTCAAATATAGTTGGTAAAAGATTTTTGTAACCCCGTCTATGACTTGGGAGACGGGGTTACAAAAAATTATCTTGCTTAATTTATTTTTAGTGCGATCGATTAAAGCCGCAGACTGATGTCACAATTAACACCTCAAGAAACAGAAGAAACTTTACGTGCTCCAGAAGGAAAATTATTATAAGCTATTTTTGGGATTCAAGTAGCCGTATGCAAGGAGACTTGCACGTACGGTTCGGAGGAAGACCATTCAACCAATTTTTTTATTTTTTCTAAAATATGGATTTCTCTTAATGTTTTTTTTCAAGTATAATGTTAATTGATAAAGGTATGAAACAAGCTGAGGTTATGATTAGTGATCCAGGTCCATGTAGAGATACAACATGTCATATTTTTTAAATTTTTTTTTAATATTGTCACGAAATTCATGAAAATTGAAAGGGCATGAAACTTTAAGGTTTCGAAAAAAAACAAATTTTCAAAAAAATATTTCTTTTACTAAAATAAAATTTTTTGTTCGCGATTTATCCACTTTAGGTGTTTGATGTTTTTGATGGCATGTTCTAATTATGATAACATTTTTACTTGGTATTTTATTAAAATATTTTCAAACAGATTTGAGTAAAACAAAAAACACAATATATTTGTTATATGTATATATCTTTTTTCTATTTATCTTAAATTATTAAATAAGTATAGAGTAAATAAATGATAGTTCGGTCCATATCTGATGTGGGCGTTAGAGCATTGAGAGGACCTTTCCCTAGCCGAGAAGGACGCACCGCTGGTGTACCAGTTATCGTGTCCATGGTAAACATTGGGAATATTGATTTTAAGATCAATGTAAATAAATTTAAAATTATTAATGAAATTGTTTGAATAATGAAATTGTTTGAATAATGAAATTGTTTGAATAATGAAATTGTTTGAATAATCAAACAACTAGGTTGCCTATTTTATTAAATAGAGCACCGACATTACATAGATTAAGAATACAAGCATTTCAACCAATTTTAGTAAGTAGTTACGTTGCTACGAAGCGGCAACGTAACTTCACTCCAGTCACTAGTCTTGTCTTCGGCACCCCACTCCTTTCGTCTGGAGCTCCGCACTTTGTTTGCTTCGCGAACAAAAGGTCTCGGACTTTGTGTGTAAGATTTTGTTCTGTTCGTTTATGTCCAACTTTAGTTCTTTCAAAACTGTTTTATAAATAAAAAATATTTATTATAATAAAAAATATTTTTGTTAAAAAAAGAGACCTCGCATATATGTCAAGGTCTTTTTCTTTTGATTAACCGCCGGGACGTCCTTTCAAAAGGCTAAAAGAGGTAGAGTGGATGTTAGAGTACATAAGATTCTATCCGATCTACTCCGGTTTTTTTTAATCAAGTAATGAGGTTGTGGAAAAGTCAGGAAAATTACATATTCAAGATTGTATCCTCATTTTTTCAATAATTGAAAATTGACTTAATCAATGAATTCAAAAGATTCAAAAGCTCGCAATAACATAGGAAAAATACAAAAACAAATCGTATTTCTTGGGTATGTACATCAAGTACAACAAATTGCATTGCATCATAAACAGAAATTCCAGCTAAAACAGCCAACTCAATCTGAAGAAACTTATTCTATGGTTATTGCGAATCGTTTTTGTCTAAAAATTTTGGTGTTGCTTTTTCTAACAAACAGTGGTTACATTTTTTTATGTTATTTGTAGAACACCAACGCTCGTGAAACAAAGAAAGAATGCCCCACAAACCTTCAACCCTCTATCTTATATCCAAATTCGATGACAAGAGTCACTTCCGCGAATGACTATGAATTACTGAGCTGGTATTTCTTATTATCATGCGACCTCACATCACATCTAACCGTGAACGTGGTTATTAATAAGCCATTTGGAGAGTTACATGAAAAGATTAATGAAACACACAAAATCAAAACAATACAAGTTCTACGCTAAAGTTGCATGTGAGCCGTGTCACAAACGACAACACACTTGAAAGTTAGGGTTCTAGCTTTTCAAATAGATTTTCATGATATATGATCGAGTTGGCATTTTGAAAATAACACTGGTTATGCTCTCGTGGATCCGTTCATATGAATACCCAGTTCGGTTTGTTTTGAGAGACTTGACGTCAAGAGCTTCAGGTTGGATTTAAAGACGACAAAAATTAGTTAGAGAGATTTGAGATTGCTAAATTCATACTTTCACTTGATATTCATTTCAGCATTATTTTGAGTTGTCTCAAAAACTTACAACGTGATTCCAGAGACTGAAAAGAACATTGTGGGTAAACTATGAAATCAAAATTCTTCACAAAATTTATTATAAAATAGAAAAGATATTTAAAATTTGAAATACTTTATATAAGATATTATCAAGAAATGATGAAGTTTATTCATCGAACTATGAATCATCGAGAACAGTCTTGATATTTGAATTTGAGAAAAAATTAATTTTTCGATCATTGACATGGTCTCGACATTTCAAAAAAGAAATTTAACCATTTATGATCATCAAGACAATATACAATCTCAACATTCACGAGTTCTATTTGAGTGAAAGAGAAAAGATTCTCCATTGAGAGCGATTTGGACATCAACTCCAAGCAAATGAATTAATGTACATGTAGATGATCATAAATTTCCAAAGCGTATTTTTTTACTTGAACTATCATATTATTGTACGTAAAAAGTGTATCCACGAACACATAAGATATCTCGCTATGAAAAAAGGTTAACAACAACAAAAGAGCACAAGTTTTAAATCAAAAGATCCTAATTGTGATTGAGAACGCATCAGCATGGACTTCATAACGTCTATACCTAACTCAAATGGATACAATGCACATTTTATGATAGTTGACCAGTTTTACGTGGATTATCTCAAAGTATTATATCAAGTCATTACTATAAGTTCACAAGTACTTTTTAGAAACACTTGTTCCAAAAGTTGAGGACTAAGTTAAAATTCAGTATTGCTTTTCATCTTGAAACAGATGGACAAATCGAACGAGTTAACTCAATTATAAATCAATACTTGAGTTCCAATCTTTTTCAAAATGCTCCATGATATTCTTAGCATGCTATTTGATTTCATGCATTGCAACTAATGAAAGAGTACTGATCATATCACTATTTGACACCAAATTGAGTTTTATTTCTTTCACATAATGTGTCATGTACTTGGAGACATACTTTCCAACAAAACGATATATCTTGTTAATGATCATTAGAACCACGTTGTCATCAAAGTCTGATTTTGTTCTTTGATTGTTGTTGTTGTTGTAAAAACAACATAAAAGTTTGAAATATGTATAAAGTTGTTGGGTCTAATGTCACCCTCGGCAATCCTCTTGATCCATTGACTATTGCTTTGGCTCCAACTTCGACTCCGTCAAGTGATGACGTTCTTACTCACGATTGCCGATCATATTTTCTGATTTTTACACTTTCTACTCTTGATCTTTCATGTGAAGTTTATCGCTTGTCATATTGATTTGGAATGAAAATGTAATAAAGAACATGTGAGACATCTAGCTATAAAAAGTGTGTAAATTCAGAAAGACGATTTACAATGCATGAGCATAAACACTTCTAGTCCAAATCGAATGTATTTACTTTTTTCACATTTTTAAAAGATTTACAAGTATGATCTTCATCCAGGTGCTCTAAACATGAATCTAACTCATCCATGATCAATTCCTTGAAAACTTCTTTGCACCATTATCCAATATATCTAAAACAAACATATCTACAAAAGGTTACGTCATCATACAATTTCCGATCTTCTCTCTTAAAAAATCCTTCATCACATTTCTCAAAAATCCAAAACTCATAAGCCCAATAGAAAGTACTCGAAATCTATTCCAAAGAAACTCAATGTAATCTCAACGGATCTCCTAACACCAAGTCATAACCACCAAGTTGTAACCTAGAAAGTACTTCTTTTATAGAAATCTACAAGATATCTCCTCCAATTTTGACAACTTGATCAAAAATATCTCTTCAACCTCAAAATAATGTAGCTCTCTCTCTCTCTCTCTTTTCTCATCCAATCAACTCATTTCGATCTCTATGTAAGACCCTTGGAAAAATCTCTCTAAAGATGTCAAACATTCTCAAATTGAGTCTTGTAGCGTGAGATACAACTAGTCAAAACCGATTGACTACATCTCAAAAGTAAAATTGTATAAGTTCTCGTATAGTTTTATCACAAAGAATTTCAAAATTTCACGCTGTTGTGTCGTGGTTTGATAATCGTGAAACATGAAAGACACATATGCAAATTTTTGCAAAGTTATCCTAAAAGTGAATTTGACTTCATCGTCGTGTAGAGTTTGCTGAGTAGGTCAAAATAACTTTTTGGATCTTTACGCCCTCGTTAGAACATATTCTTATTTGCTCTGGAACTGAAACATGAAACACTCACCAGAACAATTAACTTGGACACTCTCTAACCGCAATAATTATCTTAAGAATCATTATGTAATTATGGATGCGTGAAAAATGAACATGAGTTTAGACAACTGCGTTTTATGTTTGTGAGTGTACAGTCTGACACAAAGTTGTCACACAGAAAAAAATGAACGGATTGATTAGCTTTTATGATATTCTTTGACATTATAGGTAATCTCTGTATCCAAACGTAATGAAATAAGAGAGTATGAAAGTCATATTCGACAAGCAGCATGTTACAGTTTCCTTTTTTCCGTTCACATAAAAAAAGTATCAACCAATTTTGTTTACCTTGTGTATCTCCAGTTCGTTTGGTGGTCATTTTCCAAGTCTCCAAACAAGTGAGTCTTGAGGTAGATCTCTGCGGTCGACATACTCTTTTATAAATATCCCCACTCAAGACATACATGCATCAACCCAAAAGATCATAAACAAGATACCACAGACAAAACACATAAATCACTGTCTCGACCCACTCGTGGGGTAGACCAAGAAAAACAATTATATATTGTGGTACTTTTGACTTAACAACGTATAATGACGCAAAGAAAGCCCTCATTTAGTATAAACAACGGAGAGGAAAGTTCTCATACAGCTTCTAAGAAAGGGAAGTGTACCAAAAGCCAACCTGAAGCAACCGGAGGTGATGGAAAAGGATTAAAAAACACCCTATCGTAGCGAAAATGGTCAAAGTTTGGCAAAATACATCTGACACAAAGGATGATGGTGAGAAGTGAACTTGGAAGGTGATCGCGTGCAATAGCAGGTACGGACCGGGCCGAGTGTATCAAGGAACATCAATGATGAGGGGGTCTGGGAAAAACGGACCTCGACTCCTTGAGAGATTGATTGTCGTCGGAGAGAGCCGGGCGGTGGAATGGGCAGGCGCGAGGATGTGGAACGGGAACCAGAGGTGCTGCCTGGGGACACGAAGGCCGCCTACACTACCATAGTTGACGCTTCCGGGTTGAAAAATGCGGTTTCGGCTAATGCGGAAAGGAACAGGAAAGCCCGATATGATTCTTTGCAGCGAAGGAAATAATTCTCAGTAGGTGGACATGTGCCGCGTGCTTCTAGTTTTACCGTCTCCGCCCGGTCACTCCCAGCCTACTGAGGAAGTACACAATACAGAACGTAACGCATGTGTCGGTGGTGTGCAGATAGGACTTAACCGGAGAACCTGTCGCGGCCGGCGGTCATAAATCCAATAGGTAAAGAAGTGGCGAGAGGAGCGGATGAGGTGTGCAGGAGACAACCCAAACGGGTAGTGATTGTAGACTTTCTCGCTTGTGGACGGACCTTCCCGCAGCGTACCCAGAGCTCCGGACTGGAGGAGAGACAGCAGAAACGCGCAGCCTACTCAGAGCACCGAACTCCAGCAGGAACGCGCAGAAGAGGGAAGAGGAGAAAGCACGCCGAAGAGGAGGTGAGGTGGTCAGTGCAGTCAGTGGTGATGAGCAGGTCGACGAGGAAGAGGGACAGACGAGTGGCAAGGACATGGGATTATGGTAGTAGGGGAGGGGCCGGGTGGTAACAAAATAGTGTGGTTGGGGCCGGGTCGATCTGCTTTGCCGCTGCTGTTGCTGCGAGAGAGAGTGAGAGGGAGGAGGATAGAGCAGAGGAAGAGCAGGGATGATGAAGAGGTGCAGCAGCTTGGGTTGGATTGAGCGGAGGCTGGGACGATTCGGTACTTATTTATGGGGCTCCAGGTGAATGGAAACGGAATATTGCACGACGAGTTGAAATCGGCACTATTTCCGGTTAGGTCCAGAAGCGGAAGTGAGTCTCGAAGATTGGGACGAAAAAGTGAGCTACTGAGGAATTGCGTGGATGGTAGTAGGAATGGAGGGAAGCTAGTGTGCCTGCGGAGTCAATGAACCGGGAGGCGAGAAAGGTGACTGAGAGCTGCCGTGGGGCAGGGGCCTTGCAGTGGTCATACGAACGACCACCTACCGGACAACATAGAGTTCAGGTTACAGCGGTCTTGCAGGCTTCGGGGTGTACTGGAACTGGTACCAGGCTTTGAACAAGGAAGTGGACGTTCTAGTACTTTTAGTTAGTGGAACTAATTGAGCTACTTGGTTTCACTCGGTGCGTAGATCCGGTGGTTGGGAGTGGATATTTTACGGGATTGATATTCTGGTTCATCTACACATAGGGAGACGACAAGTGATACGTCTAGTCAATTGGCTGCCGTCGTGGCGAATTGCCATTGAACTCGTAATTGTAGATGATTTCTAGCAGCTTAGCCGTTCATTCTCATTCGGGTGAGATTTTGTTGAATAGTGTTGGAATTGGTTGCTTCGAAGGTGAGAGCTAGATTCGAGGAATTGACTGGGTGGACTGGTGACTAAATTCCCCAAAACGCTGTCAGCGAGTCTGTAGTGATTTGGAGCATTCGATGCGGAGGTTTATCTTGGCGGAAGTACAACGTGTTGTTGTTGCTGGCTCCGAAGTGCATATATGCACATTTAAGGAGCTACAGCGGACCCGAGCAAGGTGCCCATTAGGTCAAGTACGTGCGGAGTATTTGTTCTTGTCACCGTATGACAGCAAGAGATGGAGGGGCACGTGGAGTATGAAGGATAGACAAATTCTAAGTGCTCGTGTTGTATGTCACTGCACTTGCATTCCGCCTATCAGCGATCGTTGTTCATGTCTGTTGGGATTGCAATGTAATTTATCACAAGTTTCCACCTGACGGAGCATGGCTCAACAAGTGACTCCAGATGTGGAGCTTGAGGCAGCCAAGTTCTTAGAGAAAGTCGGTCAAGACTTCAAGAACGAGCCAAAGAAATTGGCGACCAAGCTTTTCACAGTAAGCAAGAAAGTGGGTTTTTGCTCGTATTGTAATTCAGATACTTCGATTCTACATAAGAAGGAAGTAATCTAGCACGGCTTATCTTTTGTTTTACTAATGAGTTTTGGTGCAACTTTGGACCAGATATGTAAGGGGATGAGGATGAAAAAACAAGAGGACACTGTTCCCTTCAAAATAATTTCAAGGTATGTTAGTCAAATGTTCTCATCTTTTGTCCTCCTTTTGTCTTATCATTTTCTAGATGGATAGGTCTTAGGTGGATACAGGTAGAGCATTGAGTGTTTTGATAAGACTGGAGAAACGACTCATATTTTCTTAGAAAGGAATAGCGGGTGTTGGTTTTTCAGATTCCACGGGGTATTGGTCCCTTGGACCTACTGGTAGAAGACGTACCTATATTGTTTCTTTTTGTCTGGAGTCCTTTTTGATGTGATTATATGCGCAGTGAATTGAGGGAAAAGAAATTGATGTTTCCATACTGGCAAGGATTATGTCTTAGTCAATTGTCTATGATGGCGTCTCAAGTGATCGTTGAAGGGACGAAGAGGAGATTATCTTAGCCAGCATTCAGAAGTTGTTGGCATGCCTACCTACCAGTTCTAATTCTTTCACGCTTCCCGTCTTGAAGGGCTATGGAAACCGTGCTCATTCAATACGGTTTGGATCCTAGTATTTTCAGTTCCTCCAGCCAAGGAGGGCCTGGTGGATCCTCCCAAGGTGATAGCCCTAATTATGGAGGCCCACGGCCTCCAGACGTAGCTAATCGGCTGTCCGAGCATGATTTCCCCGGAGAAAGGAGGAATGTCGATGGTGGTGTTGGTGGTTTACAACACAGTAGTAGAATGGTTGGGCCAGGAGGCTTAAGAATGGGGGATTCTGTTTTTAGGCGACCACCACCAGAGGCAAAATTACAAGGTGTCACAGGGTTGGCTGGGGACTTCAGTTCAGGAGGTACTTCAAGACCGAGGGGAGAGGATACTAGAAGGGACTACTCTTACGAACCTGGATTGAGATTGGATAAGTTGGCGGATAGTTTCTCCGATGCTGATGGGGAATCCAGGCTGCAGATTCCTGAGGGGAACACTAGACTTGACCAATCTGTGGCAGGAAATTCCATGCAAGGCCAGCCAAGTTTTTCTAGAAACAGTGGTGCATCAGAATTTACCTCCCAAGGAAACCAAAAACCAGTAGATTGGGCATCTTTGGGTTCTAGTCATATTGGAGATCTCAGATGTGGAAATGGAGGACAAGGAGCAGCACTCCTGAACAGAAATGTTGCGTCCAAAGCTTTAAAGAGGAAGCAACTAGACATCGAGGACGCGGAGGAAGGGCAGGTACGGAAAGCTCAGCGCAGAAATATGTCTGATACTGACGTGGGAGGGGGAGGTGGTGAAGCTGACATTGCTGAAACCACAGGAGACATGAGCCCTTCAGCAAATCAGCGAGATGGGGGATTTCTATCTCTGTCTTCCGTTCTCATTCGCCCGCAAGCGCAAGCTGTTCAAGCCTCGAGGGGAGCAGGTCAAGCAAGTCGAGGTGAATATATTGACGTGCAAGGTGAAATAAGATCAGGCTTATCTGCTTATGAACATGATGCTGGTCCACAGTTGGACTTAGCACAAGGTGGTGATACCCAAGGCATCACTTCTCTGGGCGGCCTCCGCGGTGTGGATAGCAAGATGTCGTCTAAGGCTTCCGTAGGGGCACCCTCTGATTTTGGGCGTGGTCTTTCTGCATTCAAAGTTGCAGGGTTGAATCCGAGGGCGGGGCCTCTTGGGGCCCTTGATGGTAGGCTTCATCAGATCCCGGATGTGGGTAATTTACGAACCGCCCAAATTCAGTATCTTGAAGGAAGAGCTAGTTCTCTTTCAGCAAGTCACGGTGGTGGTCAGTTATCAAATCAAGCAGGCGTCTCAAACATGGATTACGGTACTCCAAGTGCTCCAGACGAGGATGAAGATTCAGAATCTGAAAGTGAGGAGGACTTAGAGGGGTCGCCTGTGCGGGATCTAGGTCCAAACAAGGAAGGCTCAGGTGGTCAAGCGCTGCCTTTCAAGATGAGTACCGAAGGTAGAGGTGCTTTCAGCTCATATTCAGCAGTTCGATCTTCTCAGCCACACTCCGGAGGGGCGAGTCCTAAGGACTGCAGGCCAGGTATGAAGTGGGACCTCTTAGGCTCGCAACAGCGATCACGTGGCGACCACGTGAATCCACATGCAGGGGACGATGCCTCGGAGAGGACACAGTTTGTCGAGGATGTAAGTAGTTCCAGGACTTTACCCATCAGGAAGGAGTCACTCCCTGCAGATACCTCGCACAACTCAAGTTTCATTGACAGTGATATGAAGGTATGTCAGTTGTATCAGCAGCATGCTCTTCCTCACGAGTGCATTTATCTGAATCATTTGATCAAGAGGTGCATAACTCAGAAGCTGAAGATGCCGAAATGATTACGTTAGTAGTGCTGGCATGGTGCGATCAGCAAGTGTAGCACGCCCTGTTGGCTGGATGCACCTGAGCCTATAGCGTCGATTATGTTACACAATGGAAAATTTATGGTAGATCCTTTTTGAGTTCTCTCTCTTTGAGTTATGCAGGCCATGAAGGGAAGCGGCCCCCGCTTGCCTCAGATGATCATTGGTGGTAAAGCTGGTGCGGGAAACACCTCGTCAATGGGAGGATTAACTCTCCCTTCCACTGACGGAGCTGGTGACAGCAAGCAGACCAGGACATCAAGCAGGGAACCAGGGTTGAAAGCGTTACTTAAAGAATCAAATGTAGAGTCTGAGTCGGGCCTAGATGATGGAGGAGTTGATCAGCGGGCTCCAGACATAAGGTCAGAGGCTCTTCAATCCGGGCAACCTTTCTTAATTTACCGATCGGTGGAGTAAACGGTCAGTGCGGAGTTTTCCGGTTTTCTGGGTTGGCAACATCTAGAATAGATCTCTTCCACTGTGAAACAGCTGCGCGGACGTAGTTTCAGTTCACCCTCATGTGTCGGATTGCCTTGCTGGTTGTACGTCCTTTTAGACCATGGTTATCCTATGTCCGTCTAGTCAGGGACGATCCTTCTACTGTTGTTTTGGGTTCAAGTCAGTGTACAACATTTTGTTTGGAGAAAGTGAATCTATTCCACTTTATGTTCTTCTGTTTCAAATTTTATTTAGTGGTTACCTCGAGTGTACATAGTTAGTTCTGAACTGGGCGACTGTTCTCTATACCAGCGTATCCAGTAAATATTTCAAGCTGATAAATGTCCCGTGAGGAGAAATTTTGGTTTTTTGGAATGTTGGAATTGATAAAGGAGCTCGGATACCGTGTTATGTCTTACGGTCAATTGCTCGCAGGAATAACGTGGCTTCAAAGAGGACGCAACTGAATTTGGGGTTGCACAACGCCAAGCGTAAAGGTACATGGAGAACGTTCAGTTAGATCCAAGCGTTCGTTCGCTTGATAGGTGCCATGTAGATGCTTTTATTATAGCCATTGAGCAAAGAAGCAAGTTAAAACTTCGAAATTCGTTTCGTTTGCCGTTCAGATAATGTCACCTAGTCGATGAATGTCACTGAACGAGTAAGTTTTTCACAGTTCCGACAGGAAAGAAACGGAAAAAGGAAGCCGATGAAGAAAGCAACCCTTCTGAAGGGGGAGGACAAGGTTTGACTGATCCGACGTTGAAGAGTGAGAAAATAGATTTTGAGGGACCGAGCATTGACAAGCCACAGGTATCCGATTCAGGAGATGCACTTAGAGCCGATGGCACGCTTGATGTGTCGAAGAAGGCCCGTTTAAGGAAACGTTACCCGCGCATTGATCCAAATCTCTCTGCAGAAGAGAGGAGGGCAGTTATTGCGGAAAGGCGAAGGCAGACGATAGCAGAACGTGAAGCCGAGGCGCAGGCTGAAGCCCAAGCGCAGACAAGGTCAGGTCCGGTTAAGGAAATTCCATTCCCCGTAGCTCCTGATACAACACAGGACTCCAGAATGTCAGACTGGGACGTGGGACCTAACTATGTCCCAAGCAAACCACTTGAGGCTCATACTGATTTAGGGACTTCCTCCTTAGCTCGAAACGTGGGTGGTGGAAATGCGAACCAAGGGACGGCAGAGCTTGATAAGTCGGGAAGTGCAGATGGAGGGAGCAGAATGCTAAGGTCAGCCCTTGGTCTAACTTCTCAGCCACCTGATACTAATCGTCCGGTTGCTTTGGTACCGAAAGCTGGACAGGATGCTAGGACGTTTTCATCTGGCATGAACGATAGTCAGTTTCGTGAAGGTCAGTATTTTGATGGGAATATGGAACGAATGAAGGCAAGTATTCCTCAGGGGAATATGACAGGAGCGTCAGGGGATATGGGTAGAGATGCTCCTTCCGCGCCGTCTCCATATAAACACCAAATGGTTCTTTTGCCTAATGGGGAATTTGTGGGGTTAGAAGCCGTAATGCAGGCTGCTCAGTCCTTCAATCCTGCCATGCTCATGTCGCAAACACCTCCGACTGGGAAAATTACTCCTCTTCGTATGAATGGGCCTGGGTCTGCACAGTATCCTCCGAACTACGGGAGAACTTATTTCAACTCTCATACCTTGGGTAATTCAGTTGCCACCAGTAGTGATCCCTCTGCCGCGCAGCAGCTAGCTTTGGAGTCTCAGAGAAGGGGACAGCAGGGGATGCAAATGTATGGGGACAGCAGAAACGGAAACGCGGTGCTTGGTGAGGAGGAAGAGGACGACATGCCGGCACATATTCCAGTTTACTTGACCAAGCCTCAGTACACTACTATTATGAAATGGACGCTGGATGAACACAAGAGGAAATCAGTTGTCGATAACAATTGGGCGGAGAAGCAGAGGCGAACAGAAGAGGAGATCAGTTCTCGATTTCATCACCTCAAGGTAGGTACTTGGATGGTTACCCGCGAGTTCCAACCATCAAAATTTTGTTGACATAACGTGGACGCGAGGAAAGTAGGAATTCGAAAATGTCTGTTTGTCCACAAGTGTGGATTCCGACTCGGTAGATATTTGGTGATGTGGGGTTTCTCTTTAGATCAAAGAATGGTGCACGTTGAGGTGACTAGTACTTTAAGGCTCTGGATCCGAACCGAGCATAATGGTTCGGATGAGCTGAGGATCATCGACATTTGATGAGTACTACACTGTTTACATCTCGTCAAAACCCTTTTGGCTAACTTGATGGATTGACTCTCCTGGTTCATTTGCTTCCTGTATTTTGCATCTTCTCGGGAAGCTTTTTCTTCTAGAGGGAAGAGGCAGCTTCCTCTGTAGAAGGAAAAAGCCTTCCGGTTTACTGCCAGATTGTCGATTTCTTCCTTTCGCACAGGTTGTGCTCTGAGTTGTCGAAGTTCTTGTGCATACTATTTTCATATGACCTGTCTCTTTGTCGTGATGTCGGTTGTGTCGTACTTCCATCGGTATCTTGTCAGCGAGAACTAATCTGTTCATTCCTACATAAACAACTAAATAAAGTAGCAAAGAAGTCATAGACCTAACAAAACAAGTAAACCGGAAGTGCTGGGAAAACGAGGA
The DNA here is from genome assembly GCA_036924285.1 of Asterella californica. Classification (NCBI taxonomy): domain Eukaryota; kingdom Viridiplantae; phylum Streptophyta; class Marchantiopsida; order Marchantiales; family Aytoniaceae; genus Asterella; species Asterella californica. The sequence goes on from JAYKYS010000001.1 coordinate 46,743,317, forward strand.
TTAAAAGACAACAGAATGAAGGCGATCCCTATTTACAGTTAGGTGATCTCATCTGTGATACGGACTTGTTCACTGCTCTCTTTGGTCATACCTTCTTTCAGATCAGTAGCTTCAGTCGGTCTGCCTGGGTGGCGTAATGTACTGTAACGTCATATATGGTAGTTAGGTACTAGTTAGTGTAGACCTAATCGTTACCTACAGCTTATGCAGAAAATTGTTACTAATGTTTTCACGGGTCGCGTATCTTGGCTGGTTGATTGCCCTGGTTACTGATTGCTTTATGAACAGATGCACGTTCTCTTGCTTTCTCCGTTCTTAGTACCTCCTAGATTATTTGCTCATGGTGCACTTTAGACCTCGGGTTCCCTTGCATTAGAGAAACGATACGGATAGATCTGCCTGCACTGCATGTTGTGCATGTCGTCTATATTGCAATTCCATACCAGATGCTTGAACAGATGCACGTTCTCTTGCTTTCTCCGTTCTTAGTACTTACTAGATTATTTGCTCATGGTGCACTTTAGACCTCGGGTTTCCTTTTGCATTGGAAAACGATACGGATAAATCTGCCTGCACTGCATGTTGTGCATGTCATCTATATTGCAATTCCATACCAGGGTACCATCTCCGGTGATGTGCGCTGTACTACGCATTCTCGTTGGTCTGTTCCGTTGGTTACAAACTTTCGCTAACTTGACGCTTAGCACACATTCTCTCCTATTTGCTACTTGGTCTGTACTTCACGGGGTTCATTTCTTGCGTGTTACCTTTATGGGAGTATCGTTCTTGCTTCGAACTGCTATACTCATGGACGAATATATATCATGTATTGGGTTTTGAGCAGGATGTTGTGAATTCTTCAGATGACATATCGACCAAGACGAAAAGTGTGATTGAACTGAAAAAGTTGCAACTGTTACAACTTCAGCGCTCCTTACGGAGGTATGCTCCCAACCTGGGGTCTGGGTTGCTTGCTTGTCACTTATGAGCGTCAGAGTTGAAGCTCACCTTTATCAGTTTCTACTTCGTTAGTAGCGCTTTACTGACTGTGGTGAGTCATAACACAGAATCCTCCGGCTTACTTTATTGGTGTTATGTTTGGTCTATCGCAGAGATGTTCTGATGGACTTTTTCAGAAGTAATGGTCCTGACCTTGCGACGATGAGGACTATGAAAAGGAGTAGGCCGGGAAGGCGTCTGAAACAGCTTGAGAAGCTTGAGATCAAACAGAAGGAAGAGAGGCAGCGGCGCATTCGTGAGAGACAGAAAGAGTTTTTCCGGGAGGTCGAAGTTCACAAGTGAGTGAGCGTATCAGCAATATGTAGTTTCAAGTTGAAGTTTGCTGAGTGGTGGACCTACAGACTGCTTCTGATGATTGATTCATATAGTGCAGCTGGAAGGAGGTCTTGCAGAGTTGGTTACTGGGTCTATAAAGTACGTGTGGTTTGGAAGCTGTGTTAAATGCTTTGGTCTACCCTGACTAGTGCATTTGAGGAAACATAATATTTCGCGGTGAGAATCTCTCGTTAAGCTAGATCTGGACTCAGCATTCTGCATCAATTCCAGGGAGAAGTTGGATGATTGTTACAAAGCAAAGAAGGAGAGATGGCGCGTGATTAACCGGTATGTCAAGGAGTTTCACAAGAGAAAAGAACGAGCGCATCGGGAAAGGATCGAAAGAATTCAGCGGGAAAAGATAAATTTGCTCAAGAACCATGATGTAGAAGGCTATCTGCGTATGGTGCAGGTACGGCGTGGAACTGATGTGCTTGTCGTTAGACACCGTCCCCTATCGTTGGAGTTGTGTCTCTTCTGTTATCGCCTGTTGGACTCCTGTTCCCGAAGAGGATTTTGATTACTCTGGTGGCACTTCCCTTCATTTGCAGGATAAAAAATCAGATCGAGTTGAGCAGCTGTTGAGAGAAACAGAGGCATATCTTGAGAAGCTTGGTGTCAAGCTTCGGGAGCAGAAGGATAGCAAGCCCGGAAAGGGTAAAGAAAGTTTTGTTGAGATGCAGCCAGCAGTTGAGGTTGTGGCCGGCAAAGATCAGACTCAGGTAGGTCTTACCAGCATCTTCTGTTTCCGCTTTGTACCTTTTCCCTCTGCGATCTCTCAGTGTCTGATTGTGGCCAATTTTCTCTGTGCAGCACTATCTGGAGAGCAACGAGAAGTATTATTTGCTTGCTCATAGGTGAGTACTGGCGTGTGGTGTTGTAATCAACGTTCTTCCCTTTAGTTCCTTGCTGATAGTAACGTTCAAGCGATGGGAGTTCAGTTCAGTGCAGTCGGAAATGGTTTGAAGTCATTGTCATTGATTCTTTTACTTATACCTTTTTCCCACAGTTGTACTGGCGTGGTCATCATTATAGTTATTAGTCTGGCGCAGGTTATTCTCGTGCACCCACATACATTTAGAATAGCACGTATGCTTTACTGTACTCTTAGTGTACGCTGTAATCACAGCTGATTGTTGCATCTAAATCGGTCATGATAGACTCGTCTACATCAATGCCTTCGGCAGGGAAACTGACTGGGAGGTCTTTTCTTGCTGCAGTGTGAAAGAAGTCATTGACGACCAGCCATCTTACTTGGAAGGAGGCAAGCTGCGAGAGTACGTTCATACCTGTTGCCTGGATACGACCTTCCTCGGTAGTTTTGTATTTGTGTTAAATAGGCTTCACGTACAGGTTACGGTATGAAACCTGACGCGTGAATGTGCAGACCGTCTCTTCGAAGCCTTTCGCTGAGGGACTTTTCTGGCTTGTGTTGTTGGCTCCTTAGAGATAGACATCTTGGGTACTTGTGCCCCATGTTTTCCATTCTAGGATCGACTTTTCTACTGGGATCAACTTTCCAGTCAGTATCTGGAACTTTCATGAAAGTCACGATCTCTCGACTGAGGCGCAAGAAAGCCGCCAGCAGAATGACGGTCCAGCTTGTACCTGGCGTTTGCATGTTCTAGTGTTAGAAATACCTTTGTTTAGCTAAAGCTGGGACTGTCCTTGAGACCCTCGTAACACGGCGAGAGTGGCTACGATAAGGTCTACGTAATAGGTTGTTCATACTGGTTTGGTTCTTTACCTCCGCTACATTCTAACTTGTAACCTGTTATACTAATTATGTCCATCGTCTACGCCACCTACGGCTCACCCTCCGGTTACAAACAAGTGGCTAACTCCATTTGGCAAGTTACCGCACATTTGGCCCTAATCGATTCTTACTATGTACTTTGCCGGGCTAATTGCGTGCTACCTCTTTACTAGAGAGTGGTCCTTCAGAACATCTGCCATTCTCGACGTATGAATATATGTCCATCGTCTACTCCACGACGTTGGTCCAACCAGGTGTCCATTGCGTGCGTCGATCGAGTCGCTGATGTCCGGAATATCTGTGTTCCTGAAAAAGTGGACATGTAGAGAGATCTACGATGTTTCTTCAGTTCATCTGCTATCTAAAGCGTCAAAACCAACAAACCCAGGCCAAGGATAGAATCAGGTGGAAATAGTAGAAAGCTTTGTCACCGTGAAGTATCATATCTTTAAATAAGTTGATAAATCTGGAGAAATTTGAGAGGCATGAAAAACGTCGTGTGTGTATAGATTTGTATCTTTATCTTGCCTTAGGGACGGGAATAATTAATGCCACATAGAGTTTAGATTACAAAGATTATATGGTTTACTGGAGTTCTTGCTTCGCGACTTGTGCCTAGTTGCTTTTCCTTTAGCATGCTTCTCAAATCCTGGACCGTCAGTTCTCTCGAGTTCAGGTAATCTAGCTGCCGTACTTTTCTTGAACAAGAGATGTGAGGTTGGCACGTTCAACGTCCAGGCCTTTGATGCCGAAGATTTGGTTCCTCGATAGCCAAAGCATCAGGTAGCTCGGAGTCCTCTGCTGCTGTAAGTTGGACTTCTCTTTCAGGCGTATACACCTCTCTGCAACCCTGCATAGAGATTGGTCCTAGATCCTTCATCTCAAGCACAGTCTTCAACTTCGTCTGTCTTCTCATTATTATCCCCGCGCTGCACAGTATCGTACGTACAAGACGAGACTGACGGTATTTCCTTATCATTCAGCATACAGATTTGGATCGGGTTTACTTTAAAGCCTTGCTTGACAAAGAAATATTGAATCTGTGTATACCAGGCCCTTGGTACCTGTACGACCGATTCCTTGTTCTCCTACCCGGGTGGGATAAATCCATTACGCCCACTTTCCTCGGGAATGCCAGTAAGAAAGTCCTTAATTACTACCATTTAACTTGTCCATCCAGACTAAGTTGCCGATGAAATCACGGCTCTAATGGTGTGCGTATCCGATACAGGCGTAAAAGTTTCCTCAAATTCTTGCTTTCCTTTTGACTGTAACCCTGTGCGAGCAGCTTGGGTTCCAAAAGGTGCCATCCGACTTGTTTCTACTTCACTTGTTCACGTTCTCGGTATCGAGTTTGTAGACCTACTTGGTATCTATAACCTTCTCGCCGTCATGTAAGTCAATCTGCTCCCTTTTCTCCTCAAAATTATATTGGACTCGGTTTGCATGACTTCCGTCCGTTCCTTACTGCCTTCAAACGAATTTTGCTGGCTCAATCGAACTTTGCTCTCTCATATTGATCTTCTCGGACCTAATGGTCTTTTGGTCCTTGTACAACTCCGTAGAGTAGGAGTTTATGAACTGTCTTCACCTTCTTTCTCGAACTTTTGTGCGGGAGGTAATTCATCGCTATTCCTGGAAATTGCTCTTAGATAGTCGCTAGAGTCTTCCCACCATGAATTTTCACCGCTGTTATTGATCTTTTGACTGGTCTTCTAATTAACGGTTTCCTCAACTAGCCTGTGAAAGTTCAACCTGACGTCTTTTCTTCTGCCTTGTCAGTGCTGGTCCAGCTCATTGAACAGGAAATGGCTTTTGATAAGTAACCTGTTTGTGCCCACCTCCAGGAGTCGATAGGTCTTCTCGCTATCTGCATACCCACTAATGAACAGGCTGTACTGTTCCAGTCGAACTTCTGACGCTTCCTCCCTTACTCCGAACCGGGAACACTGGTTTATACAGGTTTGAGCGGGATATTTGAGGCTAGAAAACGAATGACCGTAGAGGCGTTCAGATTGCTGATACTGCATCTTGCTTTTAAATTGCCATCCATACAACCTGAATTTGAAGATACGTGAATCTTATCGGGGTCTCGGTACTGAAATGTGCTTTTGCGGCACAGTTCAAACATCTTGAACCTGTACTCTAGTGGAGGAAAGCTTGATAGTTTAGTGGATATCACCTTCCCTTCTTTATTTGAGATGCATGTTTCTGGGTTGAATTCACGCGTTGCCTTATGTTATCGTGGATTTACGCTGCTAACTGTTACACCCACACAGACTTGTGCCCTTCCTTCGGGAAGTCTCACTTTTGCCGGTGAAGTCGAACAGGAAAATGTGCATGCGAGGAAAGTGTTGGTACCTGCGTGCTCGCCGTGTATGTGTTCTGTGTTATTGGGTGCATATCTACTCACTACCTACTGCACGCCATGCAGTAAATCTCGGTGAGACGGCCGATCGACTGGCATTTCGATATATGGTTATTGCTTGCACTTTGCTCGTTGTTTCCTCATCATCTTTTATGGTATGGTATTGTTTTTTCATAATTTGTTGTGACCTAGTTAAACTACGCTCCCACATTTCGCTTCGGCCTGCATTTTGATCTTTTGTCGCTGCCGTTTGGTTATTACGTTACTCGATGCAGCTTTTCTGTCAGTTGTTACTCAACATTATGTAGGTATCAACCCCCAGAAAATGTAGATTCAGAGTATGTCGTGCTAACGAAGGGGAACTACGTACTCGCTGGTCATATGATAGTATCTAAGTACTCTTCGGCTGTGGCCGTGGATCCAGTATGTTCACCTACGCTGCTGTTGGGTTGGTAAGCATCTCCTCGTATGCATCCCGTGTTCCATCCCAGGGATCCTGTTTGGTGAAATGTGCGAACACCTACACATTCCTAACGTCCTGGACCCATGGCACACTCCAGCTAAAATGCTGATATTGTTAGCTCCCCCGTCTCTAGTGGCGATATATTTCTATGGGTTTTTACTTACCATCAGTGCGTTTCGCTGCCAACCACGGTGCCGGCATTAACCCCTCCATCTACTTGCTGTTTACTACACTGTGTCGGTCACCTTCTCATCTTATGCATCCCGTGTTCCATCCCAGGGATCCTGTTCGGTGGAATGTGCGAACACCTACACATTCCTAACGTCGTGGACCCATGGCACACTCCAGCGAAAATGCTGATAGTGATTTAATGCGTATTTCTGTGGGTTTAAGTTACCATCAGTGTACGCGGAAAATTTTTGCGTTTCGCTGCCAACCACTGCATAACCCCTCTATCTACTTGATGTATACTTCACTGGGTTTCAGTTAAGATTAAGTTATTGCCAGATTGTGAGGTGATGTCCATGATGTTCATGATGTCCTACGGAATTGTAGTAGAAGGCTACGGCATGCAATTGTTTACGAGTACACCTTCTCTAGGTTGAAACTCAAGGGTTACCTTAAGAATACTTGCCCACACAAGCCGGCATATAGCAGAATGTACCCGAGAGTCACTTGAGATGGCGCTCTTGGCGTTACCAATATAACTCGTTTCTTGGATTGTAAAATCTTGGGAGGACTGGTCGTCCCATGAAAACCTAAATTTAATGGACCCAGGAATGGGCAAGAGCTCGATAGCGTTGGATCGAGAGGTTTTGGCGCACTTCTTCTTTGTCTGCCTCTGTTCTTCTGCATGTGCTGATATCTTTTGCTATATACGTGCTGTTATTGAGTAAAATATTGTTGATGTGCTCATTATAACTTATCATATTTAACTCATAAACTCGATCCTTTTTACTTCCTACCTGCGTCGCTGCCTTCCAGATTCACGGCGTTACCTCAATTGTAAGTAGGTATCTGTTGCATCGCGCTGCTAACCACATAGACTGGCAGATAGGCATATAACTCTATCCAAGAGCAGATTTCAACGCTAAAGAAGTGGACAAATTTAGCGTCGATTCATCTTATAAGTTTTTTACTTGCGGTGTCGCAAGTAAAAAACTTGGTTTTAGATCATGGGTTACCTTAAGTGTTTGTTCGTAGTTGTTGCATCGTTAGTTTAATCACATTAACCAGCATGCACCGGGATATACTTGTGTGATACTTAACACACTCAACCTGAAACACATAATATGCATATGGTTTCACCTACGGTTTTCGGATGGAGAGTTGATTAATCACATACAGACGAAAAAATGGTTAGATAAGCTGTGTTTCCTTATGGTCTGGAAATTGGGGATAAATTACTTGTCTACATTGCCAGCAACGTTTACCACCCTGTACTTATACCTGACTCGATTTAGTTTCAGTTTACGTGTTTAGAAAGCAAAAGTCCTAGAGCACCTGATCGTATTTATATTCCTCAGTGAGTTTTCGTCCTTAAGTTTAGATGGTTATTTAACCCTTTGCTGCAAATCATTGTACCAGCATGTATTATCACAATATAGGTGTCGTGTCTAATGTTTGGCTCTTTGTTCGCATGCAGATACCAGATGAATGGTTTGAGATGGATGGTCTCACTTTACAACAATCGGTTGAATGGTATACTGGCGGATGAGATGGGACTTGGGAAAACTGTGCAGGTTGACAATGCGCAACCGTTCTCTGTCGTAGACTTCGTGTGGGCAGAGTGTTTGCTATTCCTATCTGTTATGTTCCTAAATGTTCGAATATATGTGAATGACGCAGGTAATTGCGCTTCTTGGCCACTTGATCGAGAAGAAGCAGGATCGAGGTCCCTTTTTGGTGGTTGTACCTTCCTCCGTTTTGCCAAATTGGTTGTCAGAAATCAGTCGCTGGGCTCCGAGGGTTACGAAAGTTGTTTATGCTGGAGCGCCTGAGGAACGGCGCCGACTTTACAAGTAAGAGAGTTTGTCACTTGTGATTCGAGTGCAGTTTGTGACAGTCTCTACTATGTAACCGTGTTTAAGTCAACCATTCTTTCAGAGACTTGGAGACGCGGTGTACGAATCCGTCCCCGAATCTTGGTTTCGCGTTCTCACTGACCTGTGCTACTAACTGCTGTGCTGCCAGGGAGGAGGTTCTTCAGCAGCAGTTTAACGTCCTTGTAACTACCTACGAGTTTTTGATGAATAAGCATGATAGGCCTAAGCTGAGCAAGATCCCCTGGCACTACATAATCATTGATGAAGGTCATAGGATAAAAAACGCTTCGTGCAAACTTAATGCTGAGCTGAAGCACTATCACAGTAGCCACAGGTTACTGCTAACAGGAACTCCAATCCAGGTACCTAATCAGTGGACTACCCATAGTTCTGTATGAGGAGGTTGTTCCTCCTCTACCGAGTTACAGTTTATTGAAGTCAGGATGAGTGTGTTAGGACTCCTGAAATTTTACTGTCCATCTTGTCAGCTTCAGCTAAGTTCATGTGAGATTTCATGGATGTTCTTACTTCTGTGTATATGCACTATATAGATTCCGTTGTGTTGAGGATGAGATGTACCGAGCTAATAATTGACTTGAAACGGTGTCGTGCAGAATAATCTCGAAGAGTTGTGGGCTTTATTGAATTTCTTATTGCCGAATATCTTCAATTCATCCGATGACTTTTCACAGTGGTTCAACAAGCCATTTGAGAGCGTTTCTGACAATGCCCCCAACCAGGTTGGTTATTAACTTAAGGTTCAATAATTCTTATCCCTTGGAAAGGGTTCTGAAAAGTGTTGCGTTTGCGTGTAAAGGCTGACAACTTGCTGAATGCATTTCCATTAGGCTCTATTGACAGAAGAGGAAAATCTTCTTATCATCAATCGTTTACATCAAGTCCTCCGTCCTTTCATGTTGCGGAGACTCAAGCAAAAGGTATGTTGTGAGGGTTCGGTTTAGGAGGAGAGTGGTTCTTTATTCAGCAAAAGAGTTTTGGATAACATTCTTCATTCTCTATCCCGAGTAAAATACAGGTTCCGTTCAGCATTAGCTGGAACACGAATTTATATTTCTGCTTCCAACATCCTTCTTTATGATTGGATTAGCACCGTCCAGCCAGGGCACACCGTCTATGGTCGGAAGGCTGCGGCATGCCGTAATTCTTAATGAGCACATCTTTATGGTTGGATGACAGTTTCATGTGTTTTATTGATATGCGGAGTGTTTGCCGTTTTATCTTTACACACCTTTACACGTGATCGTGTTGGCAGGTGGAGAACGAGCTACCGGAAAAGATTGAAAGACTCGTCCGATGTGAAGCATCTGGGTATCAAAAACTATTGACGAAGCATGTAAAGGAAAAGCTGGGATCTCTTGGAAGTGCAAAGGTGTGTAGTTTCTTAGTATGCTAATTTTCTTGTCTTGTTATATAAAATTCGCAACATCATGAACTATTTTCTATGACAGTGATTCTATCCTTGGGTTTCTTGATTGGTTGCTTGCCATCGTTCAGGGAAAGTCAATACAAAATACAGTTATGGAATTGCGCAATATCTGCAACCACCCCTTTATCAGTCACTTACATACGGAGGAGGTAAGAGTGCTTGTAGGCTGGGGGATTATCTCGTCGCATATTTTCCAGACAAGTTTTACTTGGTATATCTACGATCTAGAACCTTAGCTCAGGCTGTGCTATTTTACAGGCGGAAACCCTGATGCCGGAGCATTACCTTCCACCCATAGTTCGTCTATGTGGAAAGCTGGAAACTCTTGATCGGATACTACCAAAACTGAAGGCTGCAAATCATCGGGTAAATATTGTTGTTTACTTCGTAAGAGAATGTGTAGGGTAGGCGAAAGGTCCGACCAAACTACGAGCGTTAAGCTTTATTCCTCGCGCTCGTAGAAGATCCTGTATATCTTCTCGTTATGTAGGTTGATCTGGTATATCACATAGTGTAGTCTTTGTCTGGAGTATGCCAGTCAAGTATGGTTTCGACCACTGAATCATATGTATTGACACCAGTGAGCTTTCTAGTCGTAATGACATAGTTCTCGACACCTTCCAATCCTAGGTGCTCCTTTTCTCAACGATGACAAGGCTGTTAGATGTAATGGAGGACTATCTGATATGGAGATGCTACCGCTACTTGCGATTGGATGGTGGAACCGGTGGAAGCGAGCGTGGTGCATTAATCGAGAAGTTCAATGCTCCGCACTCAGAAGCATTTATATTTCTGTTAAGGTAAATTGGCAGATTGGCAGATTGCCGCGAACTAGACCAAGTTCACCGACTTGTCAAAAGAAAATTAGCTCCATTTCGGATTACACGGGACTCTTGTTTATCTGCGAGAAGGGTTAACACATTAGGAGCACGTGCATTTCTTGCGGTCTCACTTGATGTTCTACTCATTGTTCCAGCCACATCGTTCAACTAAGTTGTCTTTGTGATGACGCAGCATTCGAGCTGGAGGCATAGGCATTAACTTGCAGGCTGCGGACACAGTTATTATTTTTGACACCGATTGGAATCCTCAGGTGGGTTATTTCTCCAGGAGGGTGGGAGTCGCGAAGTACATGGTTGTCAGCTGCCCGCCGAGCTAACGTCTTTCATCGTGTCTAGCTTTGGACAGAATTCTAGAGAAGTTTGTTCAAATCAGTTCCATGTTTGACATTTTTGCCAGATCATATCCCACTTCGCCTTGGATGTCATGCTTCCTAAAAGTGTGGTTTTAGATCGGTAATCTAATCTGTCAACTCGTTCGTGATAGGTTGACCTGCAAGCTCAAGCAAGAGCTCACAGAATCGGTCAGAAACGTGACGTCCTTGTGTTGCGAATGGAGACGGTATGGTCTAAATTTAGTTCCAAAGGAATAATTTTCATCTCCGGTTAGAATAACGTATATTGGTTTCGTCGAGCTGGCATCAGAAATGATTATGGATGTTTAGTGCACGCAGGCATGTTCATGCATTTGATTTCTCCGTGGATGCAGGTTCACACCGTAGAGGAGCAAGTAAGGGCAGCAGCAGAGTACAAACTAGGTGTTGCTAACCAAAGTATTACAGCTGGTTTCTTCGATGATAACACCAGGTGGGTCACACATGTGGTTTCGTTAATGTGTCGTTCTGCATTCGTATGCACGAAGTGGAAGGGCAACTGGTCAGTGTTCTCATGTAATGACGTGCGAAGGAGCTGTAAGCTACATGTTCCTTCTTCTGACCTATGAAGAAGCGGGGCAATGATTTGCTTATTCGCAGTATCTATATTTTTATTAGAGGATGAAAGAATTGAGTTTTCACGTGTATGGAAGTTTAAAAGTTCAAGATTTTGAGAAGTTTTGCATTATGTCAGGTGCTTTAAGTGCTCTCATGTTCTGTGTGTTCCTCCATGTTTGTGTTCCAGTGCTGAAGATAGGAGAGAGTATCTTGAGTCTCTACTTCGGGAGAATAAGAAAGAGGAAGTAGCGCCTGTGTTGGATGACGAAGCACTGAACGACCTGTTAGCTCGAAGGTTTATGATCTCTTTTGCTTGATGATATTAAGTTTCGTGGAAGGACGTTTGACCTGTAGGTTCTGGGTTGATACCCAGGAAGCAACCTCATTAAGGACTGGTGATTAGAAATTTCTGAATGGTCACTGGACTCGTTGTGATTACGCTAGATAATTGATTTTTGGTGGATTGGCCGATCTCGTTAGATTTCGTACTTGTCCTCGGGGGCCCATGTTTCCCATTAGAGTTTGAACGTTTTGCAAGTTCTAGTTCGTAGGCATATTGAACAACATTTGGTTCTACGGTAATCTTCGTTGGGTTGTTGAGATGTAGAAAGCTCATGAAGAATTCCGAGCTTGTAACATGAATTCCGTAGAGGTAGTTAATCAAAGGCCTGATAGTTCTCGACTGTTGCACTTCTTTTCTGTAACAGCGATGCAGAAATCGACATTTTTGAGTCTGTCGACAGGCGAAGGATTCAGGAAGAACAGGTGGATACGTTACTTATAAGATTCGTAATTTTGAGGGTCATGTTAGAGCGACAAGGTTAAACATGGATTGCCGATCTCTGGAAATTTCTGCTGTATATGCCGGTTGACCGTGTAACTCTCTCGGTGCTGCAGGCTCAGTGGGAGAAATGTAAGCGCTCCAGGAACGGTCAGGAGATCTTGCCGATGCCACCACGGTTGGTAATGGAAAGTGAGCTATCGACTTTCTTGTCTGCCATTCAAAAGGCAAACTTGGAGAAAGCTGTAGCCAGCCAGAAAGCCGCCGATATCACTGCCTATGGGCGGGGCAAGCGTGCTCGGGAGGTACGTTTTATTATTCTCAGGACACTTCAGATTTCACTTCAAGTTTAAGAGTCCTTTTGGACCATATGAGAATGTGCTTGCAGCCGTGACTAATCAGTTTTCTTGCAGATTCGTTCCTATGGAGAACAATACTCGGAGAAGGAATTCGAGAGATTATGTCGTGTCGGCGTCCCTGATACTGAGAAGAAACCTGAAGCAGGCAGGGGTCGAGGACTACGGAAAGGAAAAGTCGAAGACTCGGTTTCTGAGGTCAGTGAGGAGGTTGAAGATGCCGTAGAGTCTGTGTCTATAAGGAAAGGCCGAGGCAGACCAAAGAAGGGGTCTGCGGTTCCCTCACCACCAGGCGTGCAAAAAACGTCCTCTGTGAATCGCGTAAGTCAAAGTGACACAGCTATAAAGCCTGGCACTGTCGGGGTTGGAGCTGCGCCGAGCTCACAAGCATCAGCACTCGTAAATGAGACTATCCAGGCTATCAGGGGAATCGGTGCGGGAACTTCGAGCACAAGCACCGGTGTGATGGAGAAAGTAGAAGGAGAGAAAACAAGATCACTTGCATCTTTGCAGGAGAAAGAGGCAATAGCCGGTAGTGATGATCGTAGGCAGGTGCCTGTGCAGGAGAAGGAGAAGGAGAAGGAGGAGGAGAAGGAGAAGTCATCCTCCATCTCAACGACACACTCTGCATTTCCTTTCTCGAATGCCGTGCCTAGCGGCACTACTACGATCCGGGAGAACAATAGTGATTCGAAGGCACCGGATGTAATACGTCGAGATGGTTCACAGAACTCGTCAAGTGCTCTTCCGGATAGACAACCCGGAGGAAATTTAGCTGCTCAAGCTTCCGGATTGCTCAAAGCAGGTTCTATGGACGCGGCAGGGGGAGGAAGACTGGGAGTGCCATCTGTGAGGGACTCTACCAAGTCGCCGAACTCAGGGAAAGGAAAAACGTCTGCCATCACCACAATGCCCGTCTCTTTCACTTCAACAGGTGCTCCAGCACCAAGGACCGCGGCAACTAGTGGAGCTCAGGCTGGGAGCGATATCAAGATCGGTCCGACCGGAAAGTTGACGGAAGTGCTTGCAAGGAGAGCGGCTGCCTTGTCATCTCTCGGGTCGTCTGATGGTAGCAAGGTAGTACCAACTGCGACGCCAACCCTGAGTGCCAGTACTGCGCCGGCTGTAAAAGCAAGTCCAAAGCCGAGAGCAAAGAGTAAAAAGCAGGCAATCTCGGTACCCACTCCGGCTCCGCTTCCTGCTCAGACCAGAGTCCAGACCAGAGTCCAGACCAGTACTACAGAAATTGGTTCTTTGTTAGCATCTCCCGGTAGCTTGCTGTGCGACGCTGCGCCGGCTATGTCTTTGAGTTCACCATCTGCGGCGGTGAGAATGCCGGCCAGTATTGCCTCGCCTTCTCCTTTAGCTCCATCTGCTGCACAGACTAGTTTGGAACCCACTTCTACATTGTCAGCTCATTTGGTGTCGAACGCTGTTTCTATCAAGTCGCAGAGTAGTGGGGCTCCGTCTTCAACTTGGAGCGCGCCTTTTTCACAAACCAGGGCAGCAAGCTCCTTAACTGTCTCTTCCGCTTTGAAGTCACCACCTCCGCACACCAGGTTACAAAGCAGTGGATTGAGCTCAACGTCTGGAGTTAGTAGAATGCCAAGCAATATCGGACCTTCACCAGAATTAAGTCAAGTGCCATCCAAGATGGCGCAGCCAAGTTCTACCACACCTCTCTCGTCTGTTGTGTTATCTATGTCACAGAAGAAACTAGCAAGTTTGTCCCTGCCCGCTACTTCAGGTTTAACTGAAGGATTAACCACGAGTACTGCGGTATCAAGTTCTTCAATCTCAGTTTCCGCTCAAACGAAGTCGCAGTCCATGTCGACACTATCAAGTTCACTGAGCGCATTGCCAGGAAAGATTAAGTTGCAAGCAGGTGCTGCTCTTTCTTCTCCGTTGGGCCCATCCTCAGCACAGGGAAAACCGCAAACCAGTGTTGCGACTCCAAGTACTGCCGGCGCCCCTGCTCTACCAGTAAAGGCTGTAAGTACGACGACGTCTACTCCCTTGACTTCGCCGCCAGTGCAAACAAGACTACCAATCACTTCTTCTGTGGGTTCGTCGTTGGGGTTAATTCCGTCACAAGGCGGTAAAACTCAAGGCTTGGTTATAGGGTCGAAACCCGCTCAAGGTGGTATAGATATGCGACTTCCTCCGACCGGCACGTTTCAGAGGTTAATGGATGAAGCTCTTGGCCGAAGACTTCCCCTTGTATCACCTGCCGAAGTTGGGAGGGCTCTGGCAGCAGACATAGTAGCTATGCCCATGAAGCTGGGGCAGAGACCTCAAGATCCTCTTGCTAAAGCAAAACTACAAGGCACAGGTCTTGTGGCCATTTCAACAACTTCAACGGAAGCTGTTACTGGTAAGCGACCACTTCAAGGTGGTGTCGAAGGTCGACCGGCAAAATCTCTGAAGCCTTCACTTCCTTCGGGGGCTGCAGCTGGGAAGGATGTTACACCTCCTGTTTCACAAGTGGGAAAGGCAGTTATTACTGATAGCTTAAGGCTATCCACTGTTGGTGCCGCGTTTTTGCCTTCTGGTCAACCTGTGAAAGCAACTACCACAGATGCGTCTCGTTTGACAATCTCGGGTGCCGCGAGTTTGCCTTCTGGTCAACCTGTGAAAGCAACTACCACCGGTGCGTCTCGTTTGACAATCTCGGGTGCCGATATTTTGCCTTCTAGTCAACCTGTGAAAGCAACTACCACAGATGCGTCTCGTTTGACAATCTCGGGTGTTGATCAGCCTTCACAACAATCCGCCCGCCAGCATAGTACTCAAGGAAAGGATAAAACGCAGATCAGTGGCGGTTTGGCTGGGCTGACGAGTCCGAGGGAAGCTATAGCTAGTAATAAGGTGCTGCACATTAAGACAGATAGTCCTGCCAGTGTCATTCAGCCGAAATCATCTCGATCTGGTAAGGATGGGAACTCGAAAGGGACTTCGCATGGGGCAGGGAATGAGAGTGGGAAGGGGGCATCGACAGCCTCTCAAAAGGTCATAAGTGTACAACCGAAAGATATTACAACAGCCGGCATTGCTGTCGGAGGTCAAGCTGGTACCAACTTCTCTTCTGCAGCCGGGAAGGCTGTCACACATATAGCTGTTGAGGGTGGCAAACAGATACCTTCTGCTCAAACTCAACCTGGAAGATCTGTTGAGGGTGGGAAACAAATACCTTCTGCTCAAGCCCAGCTCGGAATATCTGTTGAAGGTGGCAAGCAAACACCATCTGCTCAAGCGCAGCCGGGAATATCTGTTGAAAATGTTCCAGGGCTGGCGCCGGTTGTTGCTCCAGAGAAGGCATCTGGAACTCTCTTAGCAGAACGCGAGAAAGATAAGTCTGTTGTTGCATTTTCTGCTGTTGGGACTACAGGTGATCAAGGCAAATCGAGTACAGCTGAACGGGGCACTGAGGTATCTAGCCAAAGGGGGTTGCCGGCAAGCAAAGCGGAGGCTGGAAGGAAGAGAGCGGTTGCAAGAGCAGCTGCAAGACGAAAAGCCGCTGCCCAGAGTACGACGGTAGCTGGTAAGATGACCGTCGCAGAAAAACCAACAGTGTTGCCAGAGAAGAATGTAGCTGGTAAGGTGACCGTCGCAGAAAAACCAACAGTGTTGCCAGAGAAGAATGTAGCTGGTAAGATAACCGTCACAGAAAAACCAATAGCCTTGCCAGAGAGACCAACGACTGTACCGGAGAAACCAACCGGGGAATCATTAGATGGAGGAAGTTCAACATCGAATTCAAACCCACGGGGTCTATCAGTTGGGACACCGTCAAGTCACTCGGTAGTTCTGGGTGAGGAACGTGGTAAGCACGTTCTTGGACAAACTCCTGTCACCTTGGCTACCAATTCAGGATCTGCACAAGGTGTGCGTAGCAAGTCAACGGATGCTGTTCCTGACTTGGTCAAAGTACCAGAACAAGGGATAGCAGCTATATCCTCATTGTTGGAACGGGGGAAACAGGTTCAGGGTCTGGTTTCTAGAGGCAGCGGTTCTAGGGTTTCTGACATGTCTCCTGATGTAGCCAGAGTTACCAAAGCAGGACAGTCAAGGACACCTCCGTTGGTGGAAAGAGGAAAACAGATTCTGGCCCAAGCTTCCGAAGAAATCCGAAGCATCTCCAAGTTGACAGAAAACATCCCTGAAATGCTGAAAGCAGCAGAAGCAGGGAAGTCAGGAGGACCAACTTTGCTTACTTCCCGTTCTGCTCATGCTTCAGGTGAAGTGAGCAAAGCATCAGGAGAACATGGCCTAGATCTGCCGAAGGATGATAATGTCAAAAGATTGGCCGCCCAGATTCCGGAGAGTGGCATGAAGCCGCCAGAACCAGTAAATCTGGCGAAAGCGGCAGCTAACCAAAGGTGGAAAAAGTCTGCAAGAAACAAAGACAAAATGCAGACTAACACAATAGTTGCTACCTCCCCGGCTGTTCTTTCTCCCCAGGATAAGTCTCCAGGCAGTAGTGATACAGCGAATGCAGCTAAGGGCACTGTTGATCGAGCAAATACTGCTGTGAACGCATCTACCGCCGCAGCTACCGTTGAATCCAGCAAACTTGGCTCAGCAGTCATCGTGCAGACATCCAGCGCTAGTATAACTCAACCTCTAAAGGCGTCTGCTAGAGCCGAGTCAAGCAAACGAAAGCCACAGCAGAGTGCGAATAAGGTCGCCCCAGCTTCCAAGGTTCAGCCAAGTTCAAAGCAAATCGAAGGTGGTGGGGAGATGCAGGTACTGTGCGTAGATAAGTCTCACCTTTCCTCGGGTGGAAATCGTCAAGTAAGTTCCGCTGCGCTACTTAGTGAAGGAAGCCCTATTATTGCTGGAGGATCAGGCGCAGGTCCTGGGTTGCCGGTTTTACCAATCATTCATGGTAGCGCAGGGGCATCTTCCTTATCGACACTAAGCAAAGCTCGAGCCACCAGTGTGCCAAACGTTACCTTGATGTCTCCTGTCGAGAAGAACACAACAAATGAAGAACTTCTCGTGACCCCGAAAGTGACTCTCTCACAGTCGGCACCAACAATTGTTACAGAAATTGCAAAAGTCATGGGTGAGGTCAAGAGCATGATTGGGGACATGCGAACTGGTGACGGTGTAGGCATCGGTGGAATCAAAGCAGCTGCTTCTGATGTTTTCGCTCAAGGAAAAAACCTTCAGGGTCGGTCATTGAAATCCACTTCGAAATGCAAGCCTTCACGAGTGACTGCTGTAGACGCGGAAGCATCCAGTGGTTCGACCTCAGCCAAAGTGGACAGGCAGAAAACGGGGGGCTCTTCATCTAGAACTGGTACCCAAATCGGTAACAATGTAGCGTTAGACAAGCAGTTTCCCGCTGTGAATTCGTCTAGCAACAGGGGTATGACCGCTGACATCGGCGGCGTAAACCCCATTGTGGGTTCAGTGTCTTCACCAAGAGCCGGCAGTGTCACTTCGGCGACGGTGAAAGCTACAACATCGCGTGAGGTTAAAGTGCCAGTGCCAATGGCGGATCTTGCATCCGGGTTGAAAGTACCAGTACAGGAGATGTCCTCGTCAGTCAGTATGAAATTGGTTTCTGAATCAGATGACGTTGCGCGCAATTCTGGTGTATCAAAGGCTAGTGATGGTACTCCGTCGAATGTTGGGACTGAAGGATGGAGAGGTGCCATTTCCGCGTTAGTGTCATCGCTCTTATTTTCTCCAGCAGACACACAGAAGTCCAGACCAAAGTTCTCTGAGTTGCTCATGGTGAGGTCTGGAAGCTCTAGTATGCAAGTGCCCAAAAATGGGGGAGCATTACCTTCAACACTTGTTACTGCAAGAAGGGAGAGCAGTCAAGAGGATTTCAGTAAACCGAAAACCGTCGAATCTGCCATCACTGCCTCAAAGGATCCGAGGGTGGTAATGGTGGACTCGGCGCCCGCAGAGCCAGTAATTGTCACAGCTGGTGAGGGTCAGCGTGGTTCTCTAGAGAAAAGTTTGTTCCCGGAGACTAGACAAGACGACGGGAATGTGTTGTCTAACATGAATGCACTGCAAGCTCCAGCCATCAGCCTCCCGGAAGGTACCGCTTTCTATCTTTTTGCCACCACTTTGCGTTAGATGTGTGGTGTTGGTTCTTGGCAGATTGAGCCTAAACTCTCTTCCAACTGGCTGGGTTGAACACCAGCATGGACGGTGGTCCTTGCCGGCACTCCCTAGTAGTGCGGGGCCCTCCATGGCTACGGGTGAACACCCCCATGGAAAATCGTCCTAGTAGTGCGGGACAATCTCTCTTTAGGGTAACCTAGTCTGGGCGAATCAAAATAGTCTACGGTTTTCTCACTGATATCGTACTGAGTGCTCATTTGCTATAGCCTCTGATGTCTGCACCCTAACTGGACTGTTTTTGTTCGTTTTCTGTTGTAACCATCTGTCCCTGGACTGGTGGTATCGCGGTTCACTAGTGAAGTTACCAGTGGAATTAGTAGGAAATGGGGAGGCATCTCTATCTTTTGAAACTCGTTTCACGGGCCTACCTCTGCAGCCTACTGTGAGTGCTCGTTTGCTATAGCCTCTGATGTCTGCACCCTAACTGGGCTGTTTGTGTTCGTTTTCTGTAACTGATTCAACCCATCTGTCCCTGGACTGGTGGTATCGCGGTTCACTAGTGAAGTTACCAGTGGAGTTAGTAGGAAATGGGGAGACATCTCTATCTTTTGAAACTGGTTTCACGTGCAGCCTGTTGTTTGAAACTCTTTTGTTCTGGTCCTTCTTCTGCTTCCTTGCTGCTGGTTTTCCGTTTCCCTGTTTCTTCGTTCTGGTCCCTTGCTGCTATCTTTTTATTAAGTGCTATGTGGCACCCCTGCATACATATAAATATTCGCAGTCCTCTGCAAAGCTCACTTATCTAGCACTACATAAGCAGGAGGTCACCCAGAGATGCCGGACCCGGATAGAAACTCCTGGACTCATGAGGGCCTGCTGAGTTGGGCACGTCTGCAATTCGATTTATCACTTTCCTGTTCATCTATAGCCTGTTATCCATATATACCCTCTCTGCTAGGCTCGGTGCCAGAGACAAGGTTTGAGGTGTAGGCAGAGGGAAGTGTGTATTACCTGCATGCTCTCCGTGTAATATTGGTGGTTAGGTACTTGAGTGGACACCTGATTTTATGCAGAAAATTGTTACTAACGGCATCCCGGGTCTCGCACCTTTGGTTGATTGCCCTGCTTACTCCTTGCTCTATGCTTTCTTAGTTTTTGCTTCCTTGATAAGTAGTAGACAATTCGCTCATGGTGAACTTAAGACCTCGGTTCTAGTTATGCGTTAGAGAAACCCTACGCATAGATCAGCCTGCACTGCATTTTGTACATATCATGTATATAACACATCCGTACCATGATAGTTCCTTTAAGTTTATGTGGATGGCTTTGGCATTATTTCTCCTACGCGCATAGACTGTTACATATTACACTTCCATACCAGGGTTCCATCTCTGATGATGTCCGCTATAGGACACATTCCCTTGGTCCGTCCCTTTGGTTACAGTTTTCACACATTCTCCCCTATTTGCTAATTACTATATATACTTCACTGGCCGGATTTCGGTTATATACATTCGTTTATAAAAACTATGAGGTTCCTTCTACTCTGGTTTTGCTACACAGGATGTGGGTTTTCCTGGCAACACTTCGCCACCTTCGTTGTGTTTTCGCTCGTTCAGTCCGCGATATCTCCGCCTCCAAGCTACCTCTGAGTTTTCACTCCTGATCTCTCTCCTTGTTTTTGAGTATTTTCTTGTCCATTCTCAAGCTAAGGTTTTTCTCTGTTTTCGTTTGTTTCGATCCTTATCGAACAGTTTGCTGACTAACGTGTGAGTAACGTTGAGCTTTACTTATATATAACACCATGCATTTCTCTTCACCAGCTCACGGATCTACTCTACACACAACACGGGAGTTTGCCCTCAGATGTTCCCGGAACTGAACAGAAGGCAAGGCCCTGATGAGTTGGAAGAGTCCTCAACTTCACTTGATCACTTTTCCTACTCATCTATAGCCTGACCGTCCCTGTTGTGTCCCTGTTGGTTCTGATGAAGTCAGAAGGAGAGTGTTCTGTTGCATGCTCTGTGTGTATCTTGTGATAGTTAGGTCTTTTCAGTGTACACATGCTCATTACCTACAGCTGTGTCCCGGACCTTCGTTGTGACCCCCGACCTGGTTCGATTATTCGCGGTTGCTTCGTGATTGTTTCACCAGACGATGCATATTGTTTTCTGTATGTTCATGCTTGTCATTATCTAGATAACTCGCTCTTTGTTTACTTTTCGCTGACCGCTCTATGTTATAGTTATAGATGCTTTTTCGCTTAGATCGTTAGGCATGGCATGGTGAGAACAATTCTTGCTTCGAACTGCTATACTCACTGAAGAATAGATATACCCGCTAATGTCCAGTAAAATTGTTGGTCTTTGGCTTCAGTCCACTCGTTGACTACATTGCCTTCAATGTTTCATGTTCTGCTTTGGGTTTCGTTTTTCCAGCTATACTGTGATCCACCGAATAGTGAATGGGAGGGAGTGTATTTTCGTACTTCTGGTCCTCGAAGGTCAGTCTGCTCTGCGTGTAATTTATGGTACTTATGTATTTGACTGTACACCTACTCTTTACCTACAGTTGTGTCAGTGACTTCTGTGCAGAAATTGTTGGTAATGTATTTCTGGGTCGAGGACCTTTGGTCTTACTTCCCACTCCTTGAAACTTACTGTATAATTCTGTCCTTGTGTTCTTCCTCTGGGTTCATTTTTCTGCGGGTTACCTTAACTATGGGCGCATTGCTCTTGCATCAAATAACTATGCTCATATACTCTCAGGTACCTTTGTTGAGAGAATTGCCTTTGACAATTTGGTGTTGCAAATGCTGGTTCACTTATTCAGATCAGTTCTGGTTCGTTTTATCGCTCTATATTATTCTTATAGATGCTGTTTCACTTAGATAGTTAGGCATCGCATATTGTACTTGCCTCTCTTCTGCACTTCTTTACGTGGGGTACCATCGCTGGAAATGTACTTTCCCTACACATTTCCTCTTGATCCGACCTCGGTCGTGCACATTCGCATTCACATTCGCTCCATTCTTGTGGTAATTAGGTTCTTGGGTGTACACCTACTCAGTACCTAAGTGCATCAGTGATGGACGGGCAAATACAGGCTCTTATTTTACTATCTCTGTATGCCTTCTCCTCTGTTCACTGACTAAATCTGTGCTCGTCAACTCCTGCATTAAATATGGTTATCGGTATCTACGTTCTGCTTGGACAGCCTTCGTTTTTTCTTGCAATGGATTCTATGGTTCAGCGCTATCTACGTTTTGGTTGGATAACCTTCGCTTCTTTCAACGTTGCAGTAGACAAATCTAGTTCGTCTTCTTTTCTGCATGGGGGTTTGCATTTAGCCTTTGAAGCACACTGCATTTGTTCTCTTGTCATTGTTTACTTGAATTCGACGATATACCTAATTATTCTGCCATTCTCGACGTATGAAGATAACTTGAAGTTTAGAATCCGTGCTCCTCACCTCACTCGAAGTAAGTCTCTCCTGCGCTGGCTTTGGCTATCTGTATCTACGTTTTGCCTTGATAGCCTTCGCTTATTTGAATATTGTATTACACAAAGCTATTGAAATGTATTGGGGTTCAGATTGGTTTTACAGTAGAAGCGATCAGACTGCGTCAGTACATACTGCGTTTGTTCTCTTGTCACTGCCCTGTCGCATTCGACTTCATACCAAGGGGAACCTTTTCTGGAAATGTGCTTCGCACTACACATTCCTATCGGCACACCCTCCGGTTATAAAATAATTCGGAAACTCCAGTCGGCATTGTTAGCGCACATTCGGCCCCTAATTGCTTCTTACATATTGGTCGGGCTATTCTCGACGTATGAATATATGTACTTGGTCGGGCTAATTGCGTGTTACCTCTATAGTAGAGAGTGGTCCTTGAGCATATCTGCCATTCTCGACGCTGAATATAACTTCTCAAACCAAGTTCGGCCCCTAATTGCCTCTTACTATGTACTTGGCCGGGCTAATTGCGCGTTACCTCTATACTAGAGAATGGTCCTGAATAAAATCTCAAACCAAGTTCTTGACTGCGCGGACATTCGGCCCCTAATTGCTTCTTACTATGTACTTGGCCGCGTATTTACCTCTGTACTAGAGAGTGGTCCTGGATAAAATCTGCCATTCCCGAAGTATGAATATATAGTATGAGTATACTTGGCCGAGTTTCGCTTTTCTACATACTGCCACTTTTAGGTGAGACACTGCCCACTCACTCGCCGGTCACCTTCTCGACTGTCTACTGATCATGGAAATAATGTTCCCTTATTCTTCGATTCAAGTTTCTTGGCTTTTACAACGGTGCTCATGGTTCCTGTGTGTTTTTTCATTGTTTTCATTGCTCATTGTTTCTCATAACATTAGCACTTCGAGGATTTTTCTGTCTATATACACTCTCGACTTTTTGCTATCTCTTTGCCAAGCTCACTGATGTACCACTGCACAAAGACTGGGAATTTACCCTCAGATGTCCGGGAACTGTGAAACTCCTGGACCGACAATGCCCGGATGAGTCGGAAAAGTCTTCATCTTCGGTCGATCACTTCTCCTACTCATCTACAGCCGAACCCTCTCTGTTGGGTGCTGATGAAGTCCAGAGAGTGGGTTGAGGTGCATGTGACCGGAGGGTGTTCCGCTGCATGCTCCGACTGTTATCTAGGTGGTAATTAGGTTCTTGAGTGTACACCTACTCAGCACCTATATGCATCAGTGACCCTGTGGCAAAAAGAATCTACCTCTATCCTCTTCTGTCTCTTTGCGTTAAATCTTCGGCCTGTCTGATAGCTCATTCACTCGAATAAATCTTTGCTCTTCAACTCATTCAAATTAAAGCTCTTCGTTGGGTTCTTGGCTATCTCATGCTATGCTCGCCATCGACGATCTTCATTTAATACACTATTGTTCTGTTTAACTCATGCTCTTTCATTTCAATTCCAGTTCTTTCGGTTCCGCACTGGATGTTAAGAATCAATCACTTTGCATCTTGATTCGTTGCATTGCAATCGCACTCTATACCAAGGGAACCTTATCTGGAAATGTGCTTCGTGCTACACATTCCCATCGGCACACCCTGCGGTTATAAATTCACTAACTCCACTTGTCAGTTTAGTGCACATTCGGCCTCTATTGGCTACTTACTATGTACCTCGCCCCGTATCTACGTCGTACTAGAGAGTGGTCCTTGATACTATCTGCCATTCACGACGTATGAATAGATGTACTTGGCCGAGTTAATTGCGTGCTACCTCTATACTAGAGAGTGCTCCTTGAGGACATCTGCCCTCACTCCTCAAACCAAGTTACCGTACATGTACACCACTCTTGATTACTCACTTGTACTTCCGTGGGTTCAAAACTAATTGGGGGTTACCTAAGAGTGCGGGGGAAGTTACTGTTTTCTCCGGAAACTGCGTGACCCGCGTACCATGACATACTCATGTACCAACATGTATAATGCGTTACCCGCGTACCATGATATACTCATGTACCAACATGTATAATGCGCTGCCCTCAGATGTTCCCGGAACTGCACAGAAACTCTTGGACCTACAAGACCATGCTGAGTTGGAAATGTCCTCTTCTAAACTCAGGCATAGTCCAACCCTCCCTGTTGGGTGCTGATGAAGTCAGAAAGCAGGTATCTTTCACCGGCCAGTCATTAACTAGCTTGTTGAATCGTCCGACCGGCAAAGTATGCAGCTATACTTAAGCCGTGCTTCCTGATAGCCGAAAGTGAACCCCGCCCCTCTTTCTAGCTGGGTAGCGCCACATTATCGCTTAAGCCATTGATAGAATGGCGGTAAAACATGCAATCCCAAAGGTCATCCCTTTAGGGACATATACATTACACTTAGCAAAGGAACTTCACCTCCAAAAGCTGCACTAAAGAAAGGAAAAAACAGTATTGACCACAGGTCGAATGTAAAAACACATAATAGATCCTCTCGATTTGGCCGTGCCTCAGATAAATATGCAAATAGGACTTAGAGACTTATAATCTCCAGCCTGACAAAGTCTGTTCTGTCGATGATCTAGTCAAGTCCTTCCTCGCTGAAACTTGGATAGAATGGATGAATGTCCTCAATGTAAGTCGTCTGACTACTTGGGTAAGTCTCCCCTTCCTCAGGTAGCTGTCTCTATTGCTTTGTGTTCATTTTCTCAACCCATCCTCGTTTCTACCACCGTCCAGGGTCTATGGTCGAAAGACTACGGCATGCAATTCTTAGTGAGGACATCTCTTGGCAGATAACTTCATCCTGACGTCTATGTCGGAGGTGTTTCTTGGTTGGCATTCCTTTCGGAGTATGACCCGACGTTTATGTATTAGGAGTCTGGTGGTCATGAGTATTGTGTAGTGTATTGTGGACAAATACAGGTCCCAGCGGAAACATGAGGCCATGTTGCACGACATGAAGTTGTCGAAGGTAACAAACTTGTTTACTGCAGGCGCGATGGATCTTGGGAAGTCTGCACAGGAGCCACTCCCTAGAGTTGCTAGCCGAAAACTGGAGTCGGAAAGAGGTCTCATTGCGGGAGATAAGTATCCATTACCAAGTGCTGAGGTGGCAGATGTCAGCTTGCGTTCCAGCTCTATTGGTACAGGTTCAGCCCTGAGTACAAACGACGACCAGCAGAGGACGTCAGAGCGCTTTGCCGGGAAACTGAATAGTCCAGCAGATACATCAAAAGGCACTTCTGAGGATGAGAAAGGTACAGATGATTCTAAATAGGTCTGATTTTGAGTTGCAGTTCTCTGGAATCTAGATCTAACAGTTTCTCAACTGTTCTGATGGCTGTCGATACACTGTATGGTGGCCAAGTTTACCACTTTGCTTCTATGCTTCTTTGCTGCCATTCGAGTGAGCTCACAAGCTGATCTGGTTATTCGATTACTCCCTCTTTCGGCCCTGTCTGACAGCGTTGGTATGGGAATCCAGTTTCTCTTTTGAATAGTTAGGTGAACTCGTCAACATGGACATATAACCTCAGGCACTCATTTGCTTGCTTCTTCGCATGGTTTAGACTCAATTGCCGTTTCCATTTGTTGTATTTTTCTCTGATGGGTTTGTATGGCAGAAGTACCAACTTTACAAGAACGTGCAGACCCATCCAGCATCTCGAGGGAGGAAGAAGCCAACGTGACCAACGTTGCCCCGAAAGTTGGAATCAAACTGCAAGGAAGCTCCAGTGTAGCGAAAACGGTTCCAGGCCCTCAGAGTTCTAGCATCCTGCAGAGCGATATGGCAGTCGGCCAAAGTGGGAGCTCTGCCCCTGTTCTGTCAGTACTTGCGGCAAGCCCATCTGCTTCTAAGGACGGTCCAGAGAAAGTTATCAAGTCTGTGCCATCAATCTTGATCAAAGAGGACTCTAGTTCAGCCGAACGGGTGGAAAGTTCGAAAGTACATGAGTCAAGTGCCAGTGACCAGCTTCCGCGTGGCTTAGTTTCACCGTTGCGTGAACGCCTGAGAACCGAAGTGCCAGGATGTTTGACAGATAGTCATGGATCTGGTGGTTTGAAATGTGGGTCACCAGGTATTGTTGGCGGCAGTAAAGAGGGAGTAGCTGGTACTACTGCCCCTTTGGTGGAAGCTAATGAAGCAAAGACAGATAGTCATGGATCTGGTGATTTGAAATGTGGGTCTCCAGGTATTGTTGGTGGCAGTAAAGAGGAAGTAGCTGGTAGTACTGCCCCTTTGGTGGAAGCTAATGAAGCAAAGAGAGATAGTCATGGATCTGGTGATTTGAAATGTGGGTCTCCAGGTATTACTGGCGGCAGTAAAGGGGAAGTAGGTGGTTGTACTGCCCCTTTGGTGGAGGCTAATGAAGCAAAGACAGATAGTCATGGATCTGGTGATTTGAAATGTGGGTCACCAGGTATTGTTGGCGGCAGTAAAGAGGAAGTAGGTGGTAATACTGCCCCTTTGGTGAAAGCTAGTGAAGCAAAGACAGGTGATAATGGATCTGGTAATTTGAAATGTGCGTCACCAGGTAGTGTTGGCGGCAGTAAAGAGGAAGTAGGTGGTACTACTGCCCCTTTGGTGGAAGCTAGTGAAGCAAAGACAGATAGTCATGGATCTATTGATTTAAAATGTCGGTCACCAGGTATTGTTGGCGGCAGTAGGGAGGAAGTAGGAGCTACAACTCTCACTTTGGTGGGAGCTACTGAAGCTTTTGCTTCCCGTGAAGTAGAGTGCAGGACAATGCTTCCCACACCTGAAACTGCGTGTACTTATGTGAGGCCCGAGGCATTAGGTACCCCGGAGGTGTCCGTGGAACATGTACCTTCGCGGACCTTCGTTTCACCTGTTGAACGGTGTAACATGGATGTTGATGTGGCAAGCGTTGCTGTGGCGAATATTATAGTCAGTGAGACCAAGGCTGCGGACTTGGCTGTACCTTTGCGGGACTCTAATTTAGTTAGGGAGGAAGCTAGTCATGTTATATCCCATGAAGGAAGCGGTCAGGAGGCAGTCCGTCGGATGGAAGCTGAGGAGGAGTCCAGGGTGATCATCGCGGCGGTCGTCACTGGTTCATCTGTTGAGTAACCCTTAGAAAAGCAGTAAGAGAGAGACAACCAGTTCGATTTTAAGGTCTAATGATAAGCTTGCCGAATCTCACCAAGAGGCTACCGAGCAAGCCGGTGCAAGTGGGGTCGATGGTGAAGATCTCTCAGCTTTGGGAGCAGTCCTTGAATCGCGGGCATCAACCAACAACGACAACACTCCGGCATCTGACAAGCAGAGCAATCCTGGTGACACTTTCATAGTTTAATTGGTTATGGTTCCATTCTTCGCAGATTAGTTTTCATGGTTCTTACCTTGAAGTGTGTAGTTTAAACCACAGGTGTGGGTACAAAAGGCAAGAGGGAATCATTCCCTAATCCCTCATTCTCAACCAGACATGCTGTGGGCAGGAGCCTTCGGGCCTGCCCCTTTGTTATTAACCGATTCTTCAACTGGATATAAGGTTTCATGTGTGCCCGGGTGTAAATTATCTCAAATTTTAGACTCGAAAATTGAGAATTCTCGTCTAAACCAGTGAAGTTTAAACACATATTCTCTTCCACTTTCGAAAGTGGAAGGAAAAGAGCTCCTTCTGTTGCCCAGTTTTGATATATAATATGGCCCAAGATATCCTGCCCTTCATGTTCTTGTCGCTCTGTATTATAGTTATAGTTGCTTTCTCGCTCAGCTCGTTAGGCATCGCATTTGTACTTGTATTATGTCTTACTACCACCAGTGGGTACCATCTTGGAAATGTGCTCACCCTACACATTTCCTCTTGGCCCGACCTCAGTTATATACATTCGCTGACTTCTCAAACCAAGTTAGCTTACATGTGACCACTCTTCGTTACTCACTTTGTACTTGCATGGGTTCAAAACTATTTGGGGTTACCTAAGTGTGCGGGTGGAGTCACTTCTTTTCTCAGAAAGCTGCTTTACCCGTGTATCAATATATAATATGGCCCAAGAGTTGTCATATGCCTTTGTTCTATGATTGCGCATTTTTGGTCGAGAGGTTCGCCCTCGCTAAACGCGATTGTTAGCGACTAAAAATGGTTAACTCCGGGTCACCAGGAGCTCCTTGGATATGCCTCCCCGGGTAACAGTAGCTGGATAGCGGGAAAGCTGATAGCTGAAGAAGTTACTCTGAGCTAAGAAACAGCGGAACGTTCCTTTATATAAAGGAGGTGATTTACGCAGTTAACTGCAGTTCAGCTGTACTTATCGTACATTATACGTATGACCTACTGTACTCTGATCCCTTACTAATCTCCTTTCAGTTCTGAAGTTTCTCTTTAAGATGTACTAACCCTTTTGTATATTCAGGTCCCTTCGTTTTCAAAATGACGCCTTACAAGGCTACCTAGAGCGGGACTAAAATGGACCTAGAACTCACGCATTCTCTACCATAGGTTCCTTCCATTAAGATCTTCGTTTTGCTACCCTTCGGTTTCCTGTTAAGTTACTCTTTTTCTTCTGCTGTTTTCCTTCGTTTCTCTTATGAATTGCTATCTTGGATCCCTACGTATATGGTTTATGCAGTTCTTCTGCCAAGTTCACTATCTACCACTCACGAAGACGGGAGTTCACCCTGAGATGTAC
The DNA here is from genome assembly GCA_036924285.1 of Asterella californica. NCBI lineage: Eukaryota > Viridiplantae > Streptophyta > Marchantiopsida > Marchantiales > Aytoniaceae > Asterella > Asterella californica. The sequence goes on from JAYKYS010000001.1 coordinate 46,771,846, forward strand.
GGAACAGAATAGAAACTCCTGGACTAATGAGGCCCTGCTGGGTTAGAAAGCTGTGTCAGTGACCCTTGTATTGTATTTCTGGGTTATGTGCTTATGTTCGCTTGTTTACTCCCTTTGTTAACAAATGCTTTCTGAAGAGGTGTGCACTTCCCTCCTTTCCCCCAGTAAAACTCTGCATAATTTCTCCTGGTGTTTTTTTTCAGGTTGCGGGTTGCAATAAGGGTCTGAAGCATTGTGCTTGCATCGAGCAGCTATACTTATGGACCATGCTTTACCCGTGTACCAAGATATACTCAAATGGACCTTCATGGACCAACATATATATTTGCTCCTGACAACTGCGTCAAAAACCTTGGTGCACCAGTTTGCTCGTGACTATTCTGCCTGGCTATTCATTTCACTCGTCACTTGTCCGGCTGCTTTTACTGATTGGTCTTGAACTCATGTGCACTAACTCTCTTCTTTGTGGTTTTGTAATCCAATACCCTATCTTGGTGTACTTTAGCCCAGGATTTCAGTTCTGTAGTAGATTCTTGATTCGCTTCGATCAGCTTGCACTCCATACTGTACATGTCACTACTACACTACTATGACCTTCCATACCTACGGGCACCATCTGGGGTAATGTGCGACGCACTTCACTTGTCCGTTGGTCAGTCCCCTTAGGTTACAGGTTTGCGCTAACTTGACGTTCCAAGATAGCATACAGGCCACCTCTCTTTTGGCACTTTCTATGTACTCCATTGGGTTATTCGGCTAGGTGTTACCTGTGTCTTTGAGCGTGGTTCTGCTCCTTAGCTGAGCTGCCATTCTCCCGGACGGATCATATACACTGTGCTTCTGATGTTTTAGACCGCACCTTCTTTTCTGCATTAGAAACCGCTTACGACTAGATTTGTATGCACTGCATATTGTACATGACTTGTATATTGAACTTCCATACGAGGGAGTACCATATCCGGCGATGTGCTCTGTGCTATACATTTCCTTTGGTCCGAGACATTCGCTAACTTGAAGTTTAGTACAAATACAGGCTCTTCTTTTACTACCTCTGTCTGCCTTCTTCTGTATTCACTCGCTAAATCCGTGCTCCTCAACTCCTGCATTAGATTCTATGGTTATCGGTATCTATGCTTGGATAGCCTTCGTTTCTTGCAATGGATTCTATGGTTAAGCGGTATCTACGTTTTGGTTTGTTAACCTTCGCTTCTTTCAACATTGCAGTAGACAAATCTAGTTTGTCTCCATTTCTGCATTGGGGTTTCCATTTAGCCTTTGAAGCATACCGCATTTGTTCTCTTGTCATTGTCTACTTGAATTCGACTACATACCGAGGGGAGCCTATTCTGGAAATGTGATTCGCACTACACATTTCCATCGGCACACCCTCAGGTTATATAACAATTCGCTAACTCCGCTCGGCATTGTTAGCGCACATTCGGCCCCTTATTGATTCTCACTGTGTACTTGGCTAGGTTAATTGCGTGATACCCCTATACTAGAGAGTGGTCCTTGAGCATATCTGCCATTCTCGACGTATGAAGATAACTTGAAGTTTAGAATCCGTGCTCCTCACCTCACTCCAACTAAGTCTCGCCTGCGCTGGATTCTTTGGCTATCTGTATCTACGTTTTGCCTCGATAGCCTTCGCTTATTTGAATATTGTATTACGCAAAGCTAGTTTGTTTAAAATGTATTGGGGTTCACATTGGTTTTACAGTAGAAGCGATCAGACTGCATTAGTACATACTGCGTTTGTTCTCTTGTCATTCGACGTCATACCAAGGGGAACCTTTTCTGGAAATGTGCTTCGCACTACACATTCCCACCGGCACACCCGCCGGTTATAAATAATTCGCTAACTCCAGCCAGCATAGTTAGCGCACAATTACGTCTTACTATGTACTTGGCCGGGCTAATTGCGTGTTACCTCTATATGAGAGAGTGGTCCTTGAGCATATCTGCCATTCTCGACGTATGAATATTACTCGAAGTTTAGAATTAGCGCACGTTCACACCCCTCTTTCCGTTTGTTACTCACTCTATGTACTTTGGCCAGATTACTTGCGGGTTACCTGAGTACTAGAGAGTGGTCATTGATAAAATCTACCATTCTTGACGTATGAATATATGTACTTCGTTGGGCTCTCTGGGTTTGGGGGTTTTACCTCTAGTGTGTGGGCGTAGTCTGACTTCGTTCTGCTATACATATGTGCCAACATATATAAAGGTCCGAATTTTACCACCCTTTGTTACTCACTGTTGTACCTGCATGGGTAGAAAACTATTTGGGGTTACCTAAGTGTTCTGGGAAAGTTGATGTTTCCTCAGAAATCTGCTTTACCCCTGTACCATTATATATAAAGGTCCGAATTACTCCTCAGTGAATGTTATTCGTGCTCATGGGGAAGCAAACTCCGCTTGATTCTAGCGCTCCAGCGGAGTTTGGTTACCTAAGTGTTCCAGCGGAGTCTGAACGGGCCCTGTGAACTTGTGGGATCCCAAGGTAAAATACTCCAGCTTTCGCGACCTGTTTAGCAGTTTGAGATTGGAATGTCGCTGATTAGACCGTGGCCATTCAGAATCAGTCCAGTCAGTCGAGTACACTAGCAAAACAGGAGATTCGACCCGAGATGCGAAGTCTGAGAGTGTGTGTGTCGGAAGGAGATCAGGTTGCAGAAACTAGAGGGGATTCGAACGGCCCGTGTCTCTTACTTTCAGGTTCTCAATGATGTAACTCCCCGACCGATGCAGAGAGGGACTCAACCCTAGAAGTTGCTGCGGAAGAGGGTCGGAAGGTTCAGCATTTGAGCTTGTTGGACACGATAAGACCTAAGCTGCTAAGTCCAGAGAGATGTCTCAGACTTGCTTCTACGGCCCATTGAGTTACACGAAAAATAAATCACAGGCTTAAGATGCTTCGACTTGCTCTCCTAATAGGCTTTGACACAAGACATATCTACGGAGGTATTCTCGCCCACTTTGTACCTGACTGGTGTTTATTTGTACGAATAGAGTTAGAAACGTAGTTCGCTTTTACTGTGTGGAGAGGTATCCTCGGCTGCGTGTTGATGTAGCAACATCACCCCTCCCAGTTTGCCAGCATAAGCGGCTCTATGAAGACCGGCGACTGCCAGCTCTTGCTCGCCGATTTACTGAAGCACGCGCCATGCTGCATATCAAGAAGATCAATCACTGCTGTAGATCTGTCTATTGGCAGCGTAAACATACACAAAGGGTTCCTCCTCGCAGTTGCACTTCTCTCCCTGACAGCGTTCTTGTTTCTAAGGGGGCGGAACCTACGGCCGACTCTTTCGCACTCTACATCCCATCAAAAATGCACTCAGTGACAGAACTTGAAATCAGACCCACAGCCTTTCTTGCCACATACAACACAGAAACTGAACGTAAAATGGTGCGAGTCTACGTGAACTCATGCAGCCGGGAAACAGAATGGTTCTTGGAGTCTGCAGTAATGTTCCATGGTACTGCAGCCCGGTTAGAACTGCCCGGTGCAAGAAAGCATGTAGTTTAGACCCTCAACTACTTAATGCTGAGAACAGTCTGAGTTCTAGCAGGGGACGAACTTGGAGAAGCAGCAGACAGGCTTGAATGTGATTTTGTTCAGAGTCGTTTTCGTCCTCATTCAGATCGGCACCCTTGACCAGCAGCTTTTCTCTGTCGATCGCCAACTTGAGGAGTGCCAGGCAAACTCCTCTGTAAATGCATCTCAGATTCTGCTTTGCACCTTGCAGTGGCTTTCCAGCGTACTTTCATTTTACACTTGTCAACTCTCGGAAGGTCAAACTTGATGTTTTTTTTTTTTTTTTGATTTTTTTTAGGCCTCTTTTCGCTGTGGGGCTTTCTGCAGCCGTATGCTGCTGCCCTTGCACAGCATGAGTCCCTCCGCCAAGGGGACTCGACCCACGGCGCCCGAGCTACAGACGGATGGGATAGCCAACAAGCTATTGCTTGTTGGCCAAACCTGATGCTAAATCAAAAGAATATGTAGCTCAACTTTCTAGGAGTTTTCTCCACGGCAGGACACGACGTCTTTATCAGGGTCGTCGACCAGCAACCACCAGATGATCGTGGGATTGATGTCTCCGCTGGGCTCTCACGATTGGTAGAACAAAGCTCCATTCATCTATCAACTTCGGGAAACTTTTGCTCGGTTGTTGTAATCGGTATATATGTATTAAGTAAAATTTGTAGAAACGTCAATCAAAATATTTCTAAACTTTTTGATGTTTTTGTGGTCCTCGCTCTAGTGTCAGGCGCTATGGTGATATGTGCCTTTTGTACGAGCACATTCTACTCTACGCGGCGCACATGTTATATGATAGCCAGCCTGGAAAGGCTAAAGTTGGTTTCGTCTTCCCCGATTCAGTTCACTCTGCATCCCGCTTGGAAGTTCTCCAGTTGGAAGTTCGTCTATGTATGAGCCCTAGTTCTACATGTTCAACCGAGGGATGACACAGATCTAGAAAGATTTTAGTGCCGCTTTCCAATTTTTTTTCAAGAGCGGGCTTTGGCAACGTGTTCGTATACTGGAGAAGTCTGTTGTTATAGGACTTGGTAAACAAAGGACTGATGTTTCTCCAGTCTTTTGAAACTGTAGTGTTATGTGAAACATCTCTCATGGTCCTTGTGGGCAAAAAAGTTTATGTCATTGTTTTATGGTGTCATAACATGATGTTTTATCATGTCATAACATAAAATGGTAAAGTAGTGAGTGAGTACATACATGATTGTGCACATAAAGAGAAAGAAATCTTCTACACTTGCATGTAGAGGGCGTTATATGTCTTGAGACTACTAGTACTCTACAGGTCAAACAACGTTTGTTTACAGTTCTTGGCTGGAAGAGACTGAACAGATCTGTCGGAGATGAAGTCTGCGTCAAATTACTGACTAACAGAGGCCTCCATATCTGAAAGACATACGAGATTCACTATCTATTCTATCTATAATTCTATTTTATCTTCCAGTCCAAACTGGGTACCGCCCGGTTTCTAAGTTACTTTGCCACATCAGAGTAATCCACACTTTGCTAGGTAAGTGTGGCTTGAAATGGTTCACAAGTCACAATCAGCTGTGTTTTGTCTTCTAACCTGATCGCTGGCGATACAACCTGTACATGTGTCTCTTGCAGAGTGCTTCCTGGCAGGCTGTAAACAAGTGCTAGCAGCTTCGAATTTCCAAACAAGAAAGTTTCTTTCACAAAGCTAGATCTTTCACTCTTGATGGCCTGCGATTTCTAATTATTAATCAGAACTTCGACGGTAGACTTCAGCTCTCCCATATTATAGACACCTGCAATATGCTTCCGACCTCTGCTTTGATTCAGAGACTCCATTCCAGCTTCAAGGCTTGCTTCGGTTTTAATCTTGTTCCCAATCTCCATTAGCCAGGAAACCTCTAGTCAATCTATCCACGCCATTGAGTCCTTTCAACTTCCTTAGGTGCTCAGCGCTTTGATTACAGAGCGTAGAAGCTGTATGGTCTCGTAAAGAGAACCAAGATCTGCTAGATCTGTTGGTATGGCTCTGCGATCTTAGGACTCTCCGGACGGAACCCTGGAGACCCTCCACCCCGCCCCAACAGCTGCCAGAACCCTCTGTCTCATTGAGAGTTGAGAGTTGCTCCAAGAGTTGGTGACCTCGGTAAAGACTTCATTTCTAAAGCTGTTTCTTGTGAAGACGGATACCTTCGTATAATTTCTCAGAGGCAGTTATAGCTGAATCGCAGCCAAGTGTCTTGCCAGCTAGTAACTCCTGCATAATTTGAACGAGTTGTATCGCCAACGATCAAGTTAGAAGACAAAACACAGCTGATTGTGGCTTGTGAACCATTTCAAGCCACACTTATCTAGCAAAGTGTAGATTACTTTGATGTGGCAAAGTAACTTAGAAATAGGCGGTACCCAATTTGAGGATCGATTAAGAAAGTCATAGTTAAGAGGGGTAGATCAAGTCCGGGATTCCTTCTAGGGATGGATCAAGTAAATTTTTGCAAAATTCAGAAAATGTTGCAAACTTCTCGTCCTTTTGGGACACGCAAGTTATCTACAACAAATATTCTGACCTTCTATAAACTGTTTCCTGCTCAAGGAAGTCCATTTACGTCAGACCGCAGTACGGGACCAGTTCTACTGAGGCATGTCGCAAGGGGCCGGAAGCCGATGATATTGAAGCTTGCTTAAAAGCCAGATGAATCATCGTTTATTCTGGTGGGGTGAGGTTTGAGACACCCTAACGCTCCACGGTCTTGCAACGCACATGTTTCATGTCTTCGTGTCGACTACGGAGCCCGATGCTCAAGCATCCATCAATACAATTTCAAGCGCATTTGATTTGAGGAAGTGCATGCCGAAGAATTTCCAACGCAAAGTCTCTCTTCGCTGTTGATTGCTGAACGTTTTGCAATCTTTGTGGTGACCTAGGATCTCGCAAGCGACCGTGGTTCGATAGTCGACTATTGGGCCCACAGTGGATCCATGTATCGTTAAGCGTACTAACTGTATGAGAGACTTGTCGACGACTGACGGTGTAGAATGACTCATGTGGGCTGCTCCGTGCAAGCGTGCGTCAGATTGTGATAAGGTTCACTTTGCTGAGCATACCAAGAAGCTGACGATTTTCTGCTCATCGCGTTGTGTCTTACAAGTTATAGCGGAGACGATGACGGAGGCGGCACGAGCGCGGAGGATGTGTGCAGAAACGCAGCGAAGATCGATCGGACTGCCTGGAACTTGACTAGGGAGAATCGTTTGGGGATGGTGATAGAGAAGGCTTGCACACAGTGCAGCGCTGAGATTTAGAGCAAAGAATAGATTAGAATAGACACTGAGAACGCGAGGAGAAAGTGCGAGAGCTAACGAAGAAATTATTTTTTCAAGAAAATCAAGAAAGTAAAGTAGCACCAATGGTCGAAGCAAAAAGCAAGAACCCTGTGGAGCTAAGAAATGAGACAGACATAGAGAAGAAAAGGAGCAAGGGTCAAGCGCAGATCGATTTGGGAGAAAAAACTGTCGGAGAAAACTGTCCGACGTAAACCATGGATGAAATGCAGAACCATGGAGCGAAAAAGAGACAACTCTCTAATCAACAAGAAGAAAGAAAGGATTCGAGCATAAACAATAATATCGAGTTGAGAGAGAAGGAAGATCTCTTAACAAACTATCTTGAGAGAGCAAAAGTAGATGAAGTTACCCCACCACTCGATAAGAAGGAGACGATGGTAGCACCAGGGACTGAAGCTGAGAATAGAGAGAAGGTTACCCCAGGGGAAGGGAAGACAGACCTGGCACAGGAAGCAAGACGATGCAAGACAGTCGGAAAACGTCAACTACCCAAGAAGCAAGAACGAACGCAGTCATTTCGTCAAAGCCCACAGATGCATCGGCTAGCTCTAAATACAAAGGAGAAGGGCACAAAGGAGCAGAAACTACCCTGCCACCCAATTGTTGGACGAAACCGTTGAAGATGGTGAGCAAAGGGAGAGGGAACTCGTTCTTGGAAGGATTGGACTTAACGGCAGGAAAGAACATATCGGATGAAGAGCTCTTGGGACGCTGTCGGGTTGAGAGTCTTCCTGGGAAGGGCGAACCTTCTGGCTGTGATATGAGCTTGAAGGCTGTGTTCAATCTACTCAGGAAAGCGTTGAGCTTCAGACTATGGCTGGTTCACTCACAGGATAGGCTTCAGGTCTCAAGGTGATATTGAAAACATTCATATAAGTCTCCAGGCTCTTCTGATAAGTTCAGGAAGCAAAGTTCAGGCTTAACTAGTAATGATAAGATCAGATGGCGAACTTTGACACTCAGGATTGAGAAATATGTGAAGGTTCAGACTTCAGAACTCCTCCTACATGTAAACGAGGTTCTACTGGATACACATACAAAATTTCAGCTTCAGATCAATTCAGAGCACTAAGATATGAGCAGAAACTTTCTGAGTAGAGAAATTACGGTAGTTTCTGGTACCCAAACAGCTATTTTGACCTATAACAAGGAATTGGCTCGATCACTTTGGGAAATTCTTACAGAATTTGCAGTACACAGCTTGATGAACACTCCTGTGAAGTAGGGCCTCCTGATTCCACACAGAACTCCAGATCTTGCTCTCTGAAGTTGCTGCTCCAGATTGAGAGCTTTTCGGACCCCCTCTACTTCAGCGGTCGCCCTGAATTACTCACTGACTCAATTGACATGAAAATTTGGAGATAGTCGTAGCCCTGCTGAGAGTGAACACAGCCACGAAGTTTTGAAGCGATTTCCTCGATTCTGCTGCAAATGACACTCGAAACCCCAAATTCAACAGAAGTGCTACAATTCTGACACAAATCGAAATTCAATCAGCCATAACTCCTTCTTTATTGCTCCAAATCGATCAAACTTTTCGCTGACAGTGCTTGGCTCGACGAGCTCTATCTCCCTGTGCTCTCAGATTTCGAAGTGCCTTCACAAATTGCTCGAAATCCCCTTTAGACCTCTGTTTCTAAATTTAGAGTTACACAAAAGACAAAAATGAACCAATGAGAATTCATAGCTCCATTTGGTTGTCATTTTGTGCCTTAAACCATGTGGTAACTTATCTACACTCATAGGTTACCACGTCAAGCCCCCTAGAGTGCCAGCGTAAAACTTAAACTACCTAAAATGACACGCAGCCTCGAAAAATAACTTAAATCAGCTAGAAAGTGTGCATGGGTGACACGCAAATACAACCCATGAGCTTAAGCCCTATCAACATGGTAATCAACCTACTAAGACTCAAAATATATAACATCTTCCTAAACGAACTTCTCTGAGGTCTTAACTTCACTCAGAGAGACTAATACCTGACAGAGAAGTGAATCATTTACTATGTGAAATGATTCACATCACGACAACGCCTTTGGAGAAAATTAAGAGAAATCGGTAGCAAGGTGACTACAAAAATGTAGTAATGGTTAACTTGAATAGAAACCTAGTTGCAAGCTAACTAGTTCAGCTAAAATGCACGGCAGTCGTTCTGTCTTCTATGGATTGCAGTCCGTCGAGAGATGCTTTCGTCTTGTGGATCATAAAAAGTATGGAGCCGTACCTAGGAGTGAAAGTCAAGCAATTACGAATGCTCAGCAGAAAACACTTCCTAGTAGTGTTGCAAGACGAAGAGCAGAAGACATCAGTACTTCAAAGATCTCCTTTGTATTTCAATAGACGGATTGTTGCTGCGACCCCCTAGAAACCAAGTTTCAAAACTCATGCAAAGAACTCAAGGGCAATCGCGATCTGGGTTAACCTAACTTTAGTCGACCCCACATTTGAGGTGAGAGCGGATGATCTATTAAGGGCGATAAGACGAATACTATACAGAACGACCATGAAGACTACTAAGGGGTATCCCACATCAGAGGCTACATCCTAGTAGATCCAGATGAAGATCTATAAGACCACATCCTCATCAAAATTGAAGTGGGAGAACCTATAGAGCAACCGATAACTTACCAATCCCTCCCCGACTCATGCTTTGTCTGCAAACAAAAAGGACATTTTGCTAAAAACTGTCCATCAAATCGCAAGGCAACAAAGACCCTCCAAGGAGAAGGACCGGAGAAGTGCGCTACCCAACAGATGACTGTCGAGGAGAGGACCAAAGAGGCCCATGCAAAACTCGCCACTACAGGAGACGGATGCACACAAGTCGCAAGTAAGCAAAAATAGGGGGCAAGGCAGTAGGCAAATGGACGGAAGTCAAACCTTCGAATAACCGCTTCGCCGCACTGAGCCTAGAAGAGGAAGAACAAGAAACACGACAACCCCTAGTTAGTACCACACTTCCTACATGAGGTGATGGAGAGCTCAGAAAAAGCACCCTTTCTCTTTCGACCTCTATCGTAGATAATGATCATCTACAGTGTGAGGTCACCAAGGACCAGAGCCAAGACACAATAATGCTAGTCCAGAATAGTCGACACCTCCAGAACACGTGCCGGACTCCAGATCTAAACACAAAGAACGACACTGAGACAAAAATGACAAAAGAGATAGAAGGCAAGACCCTGCTGACGGCGGATGAGGGAGAAGCAAGGTCGAAGAGCCTGCTAAAACAGACCAGCGGGAAGGACAGAGAAGCAGCCCAGACTACGAAACAAGGTAGGGAGGAGGACCAAGTCCTAGCACAAGGACACCGAGAGAACTTAAGAGTGACATCACAAACCACAAAAAGAGGCTCTCATGACGAACAAGAGGAAGAGGAAATGGATCAGGAGAATGAAGTTCAAGACAAAGAGAGGAGCAGATCCACCAGACTTACGAATTTGGGGACTGGACATTAGATACCGCTAGGGAGGAGAAATAAACGTACAAGGCACCCCAATCACCACACAAGACGGTGAACAAGGGAATGTATTCTTTTTGACCTCCCTCTTGCAAGGACTGGAGAGCGAAACGCTGAGAAAACTAGACCCAAACAGTCAGGTCAAAAGACGAACAGCTAAAAAGACCTATATATCTTTTGCTCCCAAAATCTCCAACGGGAGCTTCACAAGTGTGGGAGGAAAGACAATTTTTCTCAAAGGAAAAATAAGAAAGCCAACGAAGTCTTCTCACTCCAAGGAAGACAAGATGGCTTGTCTGAAAATGATCTAGCTCCAAGAAAAGCATAATTATCGAGACAAATCTCAAGCTATTCACTTGGAACATTAGAGGACTAGGTGACTCCCGCAGAGTGTCTATCATCAGACGTTGGTTGAGAAGAGAAGGGTACCGTCCGACATCATCGCTCTACAAGAACTCAAAACAGAGATACACAAGTTAGATCTCAACTTGAATCTCACCTCATCGTAAAGGACAACGATCACGGATTACAACGAAGAGAGAAGAGGAGGAGCATCGCTTCTATTGGACCCTCACATTCAAGTTGATGACTTAGGAGTCAAAAGAGACGGCACCGTAGCATAGGCAATCATAACTTTGAAAATGAACCTCCTGGAGATAGCCTCCGTGTACACACCTAACAGCAGAGAAAGACGCAAGCACTTGTGGGAATGGTTGGGAACAAATATAAAGAACAGACCATGGGTGTTGATGGGGGATTGGAATATGGTTGAGCTCCCGGATAATAGTCTCGGACCCTCTCCTCTACTGCACGGCAACGAACTAAGACTTTGGAGGAATACCTTGTTACAGACAAATCTTGTTGACGTCTTTTTCTATGCTATATCAAAAGAGAGACCAAGCTTTACAAAGCAATTCCAAACAAGAACCAAGACTAGACCAACCACGTTTGAACCACGTCTGTCTTAATGACAGTGCGGAATGGTATCACATGACAAAGAAAACAACTCACGATGGTCGACAAACTTTATCCAACCATATACTAGTTTCAGTAGAGTTGATTCTGAAGGAAGCAAAGAACATTGTTTCGAGGAGAAAATCTACTTACTCAAAATGAACGTAGAATTCATGAAAGACCCACGGGTTCGGGTAGAAGTGGAAAAGGTGTGGCAGAACCACCCTCCAGGACAATGTGATCCGAGAGTCAAGTGGTCACTAGCATGGGGAAGGGTGCGAAGGACATTAACAGAAAAAAATAAAAAAAGAGCAAGTAAGCTCCTATTCAAGACTAGTTTGGAGGAAAAGTTAAAGAATCTCCGGATCAAAGTAGAGATAGATCACTCAGAAATCCTCGAATTGGAACTAAACAAAAAAGAGAGTTCGCTGAGAAAAAGAAAACACTAGGAAGCCTACTTATGGAGGAAGCGAAGCAAAATAATATGGCTTAAAGAAGGGGAAGCTCCTTCTCGCTACTTTTTTGCACAGCTAAAGACGAAACATAGCAGAGAAGAAATAAAAATAGTTACACTAGAAGACGAAAGTGTAACAGACAATCAAAAGGAGATATTACATAAAACACATTGATATTATCAATCTCTGTACGAGGAAGATGCATACATGTCAACCAACACAGTGCAAAGAAAACGTATTCTACGTTTAACTTCAAAGTTTGTATCAGATGAGAAAAACGATTACTTGAGAAGAGCACCCACAGCAAAAGACATCGAAAGTGTGATCATGAGCTTCCCCAAGGAGAAGTCTCCAAGAGTAGACGGAGTAACTTACGAAATGCTTCAAGCTTGTTGGCCCTTCATCATGGCAGAATGTACTAACATGATCAAAACCTTCTGGGAAAGCAGCAGGATCGATGAGAAGATACTCCAAGGGGTGATTAACCTAATTAGGAAGGGTGGAAACAAAACCGATCTAGCAACCACCTACAAAATCCTGAGCAAATTAATGACAGATAGACTAAAAAAAGTGATGGGGTCAATAGTGGAAGAGCAGCAAACAAGATTTATCCAAGAGAATGACATCTTTGATAATACACTAAATTTCTAGATGAGACAAGAAATGATAGATCAACAAGCTCTATTTTTCAAAGTCTATTTCATGAAAGCTTATGACCTTAGGGGGAGCGTCAAAAGTCTACGTCAACGATGATTTGACTGAAAGGATCGAACTGAGCAAGGGAGTATTCCAAAGATGTCCGGTCGCGCCGTATTTGTTCGCAATAGCTACACAGTCACTAATGAACATGTTAGAAGAGACACACATCATGGGCAAAGCCCAAGGCATACAAGTGTGTGAAAAGAGATACCTTCTCCATCAACTTTTTACGGATGATACAGGATTAATGATAAGAGGAACAAATGAATAATTCTTAGAGACCCAAGAGGTTATAAGCAAGTACAAAGAAGTCTCAGGCGCTGGACTTAATCTGGGTAAGTCTCCTTGGTTTTCACAAGTCTCAGTATGATGCAATAAATTTTTTTGAATACGTACGACAATGACCTATAGGTTTAATCCGCAACGATAATTAGTTGGACGCCGGACTGGAATTGCAAAGTCTCTGATAGTGCCACTAGGCATGAGAGAGGTGTCAACTTGGCTGGAAGAAACATGTTGTGTCATAGCCAGAAACGGACAAATCTTCTAATACTTGGAGGTGTCAATAGAAGTCGGGCTCAGGGAAGATCAGGTGGTGGACTCCCTAGTGGAGAAACTACAGAAGAGACTTCAGCACTGGGCCAACCGGTTGCTCTCCTGGCCAAATCGAGTGATACTACTCCAGCACATGCTAAGAAGCATTCCAACATATCAACTCACTTGCCTAAACTGCTTAACAGAGAGGTTTAGAAAGATGGAGGAGATCTGCAGAGCCTTCTTGTGGAGAAGGAACGAAGAGGGCAAGAACAAAACTGCGCTAGTGGCATGAGAAACGATCACAAAAAGCAAAGGAGAAGAGGGATTAGACATATCTCCCTTTTCGGACATTGCACAAGTCCTAAAGCTAAACAAAGGGAGTGGAACAGGCGAGCATAAGCACATAACCCAGAAATACAATACAAATAATTATCTGCACAACGGTCATTGACACAGCTTTCTAACCCAGGAGTGCCTCATGAGTCCACGAGTTTCTATTCTATTCTGTACATCTCAGGGTAAACTCCCGTCTTCGTGAGTGGTAGATAGTGAGCTTGGCAGAAGAACTGCACAAACCATATAGTAAGGATCCAAGATAGCAATTCATAAGAGAAACGAAGGAAAACAGCAGAAGAAAGAGAGTAACTTCACAGGAAACCGAAGGGTAGCAAAAGGAAGATCTTAATGGAAGGAATCTATGGTAGAGAATGCATGAGTTCTAGGTCCATTTTAGTCCCGCTCTAGGTAGCCTTGTAAGGCATCATTTTGGAAACGAAGGGACCTGAAAATACAAAAAGGTTAGTACATCTTAAAGACAAACTTCAGAACTGAAAGGAGATTAGTAAGGGATCAAAGTAGAGTAGGTCATACGTATAATGTACGATAAGTACAGTTGAACTGCAGTTAACTGCGTAAATCACCTCCTTTATACAAGTCCTCTTGTATAAAAGGGCCTTTATATAAAGGAACGTTCCGCTGGTTCTTAGCTCAGAGTAACTTCTTCAGCTATCAGCTTTCCCGCTATCCAGCTACTGTTACCCGGGAAGGCATATCCAAGGAGCTCCGGGTGACCCGGAGATAACCATTTTTAGTCGCTAACAATCGCGTTTAGCGAGGGCGAACCTCTCGACCAAAAATGCGATATCATAGAACAAAGGCATTTGACAACTCTTGGGCCATATTATATATCGATACACGGGTAAAGCAGCTTTCTGAGAAAAAAAGCGACTTCACCCGCACACTTAGGTAACCCCAAATAGTTTTGAACCCATGCAAGTATGCTAACCCTTGCATGTATGCTAACTTGGTTTGAGAAGTGAGCGAATGTATATAAGTATATAACCGAGGTCGGGCCAAGAGGACATGTGTAGTGTGAGCACATTTCCAAGATGGTACCCACTGGTGGTAGTAAGATAAAATACGAGTACATATGCGATGCCTAACGAGCTGAGCGAGAAAGCAACTATAACTATAATACAGAGCGACAAGAACATGAAGGGCAGGATATCTTGGGCCATATTATATATCAGAACTGGGCAACAGAAGGAGCTCTTTTCCTTCCACTTTCGAAAGTGGAAGAGAATATGTGTTTAAAGTTCACTGGTCTAGACGAGAATTCTCAATTTTCGAGTCTAAAATTTGAGATAATTTACACCCGGGCACACATGAAACCTTATATCCAGTTGAAGAATCGGTTAATAACAAAGGGGCAGGCCCGAAGGCTCCTGCCCACAGAATGTCTGGTTGAGAATGAGGGATTAGGGAATGATTCCCTCTTGCCTTTTGTACCCACACCTGTGGTTTAAACTACACACTTCAAAGTAAGAACCATGAAAACTAATCTGCCAAGGATGGAACCATAACCAATTAGACTATGAAAGTGTCACCAGGATGGCTCTGCTTGTCAGATGCCGGAGTGTTCTCGTTGTTGGTTGATGCCTGCGTACTCGATTCAAGGACTGCTCTCAAAGCTGAGAGACCTTCATCATCAACCGCACTTGCACCGGCTTGCTCGGTAGCCTCTGGGTGAGATTAGGCAAGCTTATCAGTAGACCTTACGATCGAACTGTTGTCTCTCTCTTACTGCTTTTCTACGGGTTACTCAACAGATGAACCAGTGACGACCGCCGCGATGATCACCCTGAACTCCTCCTCAGCTTCCATCCGACGGACTGCCTCCTGACCGCTTCCTTCATGGGATATAACATGACTAGCTTCGTCCCTAACGAAATTAGAGTCCCGCAAAGGTACAGCCAAGTCCGCAGCCTTGGGTATAGTACTGACTATAGTATTCGCCACAGCAACGCTTGCCTCATCAACATCCATGTTACACCGTTCAACAGGTGAAACGAAGGTCCGCGAAGGTACATGTTCCACGGACACCTCCGGGGTACCTAATGCCTCGGGCCTCACATAAGTACACGCAGTTTCAGGTGTGGGAAGCATTGTCCTGCACTCTACTTCACTGGAAGCAAAAGCTTCAGTGGCTCCCACCAAAGTGGGAGTTGTAGCACCTACTTCCTCCTTACTGCCGCCAACAATACCTGGTGACCGACATTTTAAATCAATAGATCCATGACTATCTGTCTTTGCTTCACTAGCTTCCACCAAAGGGGCAGTAGTACCACCTACTTCCTCTTTACTGCCGCCAACACTACCTGGTGACGCACATTTCAAATTACCAGATCCATTATCACCTGTCTTTGCTTCACTAGCTTTCACCAAAGGGGCAGTATTACCACCTACTTCCTCTTTACTGCCGCCAACAATACCTGGTGACCCACATTTCAAATCACCAGATCCATGACTATCTGTCTTTGCTTCATTAGCCTCCACCAAAGGAGCAGTACAACCACCTACTTCCTCTTTACTGCCGCCAATAATATCTGGAGACCCACATTTCAAATCACCAGATCCATGACTATCTCTCTTTGCTTCATTAGCTTCCACCAAAGGGGCAGTACTACCAGCTACTTCCTCTTTACTGCCGCCAACAATACCTGGAGACCCACATTTCGAATCACCAGATCCATGACTATCTGTCTTGGCTTCATTAGCTTCCACCAAAGGGGCAGTAGTACCAGCTACTCCCTCTTTACTGCCGCCAACAATACCTGGTTACCCACATTTCAAACCACCAGATCCATGACTAGCTGTCAAACATCCTGGCACTTCGGTTCTCAGGCGTTCACTCAACGGTGAAACTAAGGCACGCGGAAGCTGGTCACTGGCACTTGACTCATGTACTTTCGAACTTTCCACCCGTTCTGCTGAACTAGAGTCCTCTTTGATCAAGATTGATGGCACAGACTTGATAACTTTCTCTGGACCGTCCTTAGAAGCAGATGGGCTTGCCGCAAGTACTGACAGAACAGGGGCAGAGCTCCCACTTTGGCCGACTGGCATATCGCTCTGCAGGATGCTAGAACTCTGAGGGCCTGGAACCGTTTTCGCTACACTGGAGCTTCCTTGCAGTTTGATTCCAACTTTCGGGCCAACGTTGGTCACGTTGGCTTCTTCCTCCCTCGAGATGCTGGATGGGTCTGCACGTTCTTGTAAAGTTGGTACTTCTGCCATACAAACCCATCAGAAAAATACCACAAATGGAAACGGCAATTGAGTCTAAACCATGCGAGGAAGCAAGCAAATGAGTGCCTGAGGTTATATGTCCATGTTGACGAGTTCACCTAACTATCCAATTCCCATACCAACGCTGTCAGACAGGGCCGAAAGAGGGAGTAATCGAATAACCAGATCAGCTTGTGAGCTCACTCGAATGGCAGCAAAGAAGCACAGAAGCAAAGTGGTAAACTTGGCCACCATACAGTGTATCGACAGGCATCAGAACAGTTGAGAAACTGTTAGATCCAGATTCCAGAGAACTGCAACTCAAAATCAGACTTATTTAGAATCATCTGTACCTTTCTCATCCTCAGAAGTGCCTTTTGATGTATCTGCTGGACTATTCAGTTTCCCGGCAAAGCGCTCTGACGTCCTCTGCTGGTCGTCGTTTGTACTCAGCGCTGAACCTGAACCGATAGAGCTGGAACGCAAGCTGACATCTGCCACCTCAGCACTTGGTAATGGATACTTATCTCCCGCAATGAGACCTCTTTCCGACTGCAGTTTTCGGCTAGCAACTCTAGGGAGTGGCTCCTGTGCAGACTTCCCAAGATCCATCGCGCCTGCCGTAAACAAGTTTGTTACATTCGACAACTTCATGTCGTGCAACAAGGCCTCATGTTTCCGCTGGGACCTGTATTTGTCCACAATACACTACGCTAATACTCATAACCACCAGACTCCTAATACATAAACGTCGGGTCATGATCCGGAAGGAATGCCAACCAAGAAACACCTCCGACATAGACGTCAGGATGAAGTTATCTGCCAACAGATGTCCTCACTAAGAATTGCGTGCCGTAGCTTTTCGACCATAGACCCCGCGCCCTGGCTGGACGGTGGTAGAAACGAGGATGGGTTGAGAAAATGAACACAAAGCAATAGAGACAGCTACCTGAGGAAGGGGAGACTTACCCAAATAGTCAGACGACTTACATTGAGGACATTCATCCTTTCTATCCAAGTTTCAGCGAGGAAGGACTTAACTAGATCATCGACAGAACGGACTTTGTCAGGCTGGAGATTATAAGTCTACAAGTCCTGTTTGCATATTTATCTGAGGCACGTAGTGCTCGACCAAAGCGAGAGGATCTATCATGTGCTTTTGCATTTGCATTCGACCTGTGGTCGAATACTATTTTTTCCTTTCTTTAATGCGGCTTTTGGAGGTGAAGTTCCTTTGCCAAGTGTAATGTATATGTCCCTAAAGCGATGACCTTTAGGATTGCATGTTTTACCGCCATTCTATCAATGGCTTAAGCGATAATGTGGCGCTACCCAGCTAGAAAGAGGGGCGGGAAAGGCGCCACTTTCGGCTATCAGGAAGCACGGCTTAAGTATACCTGCATATTTTGCCTGTCGGACGATCAACAAGCTAGTTAATGAAAGGCCGGTGAAAGATACCTGCTTTCTGACTTCATCAGTACATCTATTCATACGTCGAGAATGGCAGATACTATCAAGGACCACTCTCTAGTACGACGTAGATACGGGGCGAAGTACATAGTAAGTAGCCAATAGAGGCCGAATGTGCACTAAACTGACAAGTGATGTTAGTGAATTATTTATAACCGAAGGGTGTGCCGATGGGAATGTGTAGCACGAAGCACATTTCCAGATAAGGTTCCCTTGGTATAGAGTGCGATTGCAATGCAACGAATAAAGATGCAAGGTGATTGATTCTTAACATCCAGTGTGGAACCGAAAGAACTGGAATTGAAATGAAAGAGCAGGAGTTAAACAGAACAATAGTGTATTAAATGAAGATCGTCGATGGCGAGCATGGCATGAGACAGCCAACAACCCAACGACGAGCTTTAATTTGAATAAGTTGAAGAGCAAAGATTTATTCGAGGGAATGAGCTATCAGACAGGCCGAATATTTAACGCAAAGAGACAGAAGAGGATAGAGGTAGATTCTTTTGCCACAGGGTCACTGATGCATACAGGTGCTGAGTAGGTGTACACTCAAGAACCTAATTACCACCTAGATAACAGTCGGAGCATGCAGCGGAACACCCGCCGGTCACATGCACCTCAACCAACTCTCTGGACTTCATCAGCACCCACCAGAGAGGGTTAGGATGTAGATGAGTAGGAGAAGTGATCGACCGAAGATGAAGACTTTTCCGACTCATCCGGGCATTGTCGGTCCAGGAGTTTCACAGTTCCCGGCCATCTGAGGATAAATTCCCAGTCTTTGTGCAGTGGTACATCAGTGAGCTTGGCAAAGAGATAGCAAAAAGTCGAGAGTGTATGTAGACAGAAAAATCCTCGAAGTGCTAATGTTATGAGAAACAATGAGCAATGAAAACAATGAAAAAACACACAGGAACCATGAGCACCGTTGTAAAAGCCAAGAAACTTGAATCGAAGAATAAGGACAACATTATTTCCGGGATCAGTAGACAGTCGAGAAGGTGACTGGTAAGTGAGTGGGCAGTGTCTCACCTAAAAGTGGCAGTATGTAGAAAAGCGAAACTCGGCCAAGTATACGCATACTTCGGGAATGGCACATTTTATCCAGGACCACAAGTACACAGTAAGAAGCAATTAGGGGCCGAATGTCCGCGCAGTTAAGAACTTGGTTTGAGATTTTATCCAGGACCATTCTCTAGTATAGAGGTAACACGCAATTAACCCGACCAAGTACACAGTAACCCGACCAAGTACACAGTAAGACGCAATTAGGGGCCGAACTTGGTTTGAGAAGTTATATTCAGCGTCGAGAATGGCAGATATGCTCAAGGACCACTCTCTAGTATAGAGGTAACACGCAATTAACCCGACCAAGTACATATATTCATACGTCGAGAATAGCCCGACCAAGTACATAGCGAGAAGCAACTAGGGGCCGAATGTGCGCTAACAATGCCGACTGGAGTTCGCGAATTGTTTTATAACCGGAGGGAGTGCCGATGGGAATGTGTAGTGCGAAGCACATTTCAAGAAAGGTTCCCCTTGGTATGAAGTCGAATGCGACAGGGCAGTGACAAGAGAACAAACGCAGTATGTACTGACGCAGTCTGATCGCTTCTACTGTAAAACCAATCTGAACCCCAATACATTTCAAACAAACTAGCTTTGTGTAATACAATATTCAAATACGCGAAGGCTATCAAGGCAAAACATAGATACAGATAGCCAAAGCCAGCGCAGGAGAGACTTACTTCGAGTGAGGTGAGGAGCACGGATTCTAAACTTCAAGTTATCTTCATACGTCGAGAATGGCAGAATAATTAGGTTCCCCTCTGTATATCGTCGAATTCGAGTAAACAATGACAGGAGAACAAATGCAGTGTGCTTCAAAGGCCCCCATGCAGAAAAGAAGACGAACTAGATTTGTCTACTGCAACTTTGAAAGAAGCGAAGGTTATCCAACCAAAACCTAGATAGCGCTGAACCATAGAATCCATTGCAAGAAAAAACGAAGGCTGTCCAAGCAGAACGTAGATACCGATAACCATAGAATCTAATGCAGGAGTTGACGAGCACAGATTTAGTCCGTGAATAGAGGAGAAGGCATACAGAGGTAGTAAAAGAAGAGCCTGTATTTGCCCGTCCATCACTGATGCACTTAGGTACTGAGTAGGTGTACACCCAAGAACCTAATTACCACAAGAATGGAGCGAATGTGTACGACCGAGGTCGGATCAAGAGGAAATGTGTAGGGAAAGTACATTTCCAGCGATGGTACCCCACGTAAAGAAGTGCAGAAGAGAGGCAAGCACAATATGCGATGCCTAACTATCTAAGTGAAACAGCATCTATAAAAATAATATATAGCGATAAAACGAACCAGAACTGATCTGAATAAGTGAACCAGCATTTGCAACACCAAATTGTCAACCATGAAAGTTTAAAGGCAATTCTCTCGACAAAGGTACCTGAGAGTATATGAGCATAGTAACCCGCAGAAAAATGAACCCAGAGGAAGAACACAAGGACAGAATTATACAGTAAGTTACAAGGAGTGGGAAGTAAGACCAAAGGTCTGCGACCCAGAAATACATTACCAACAATTTCTGCACAGAAGTCACTGACACAACTGTAGGTAAAGAGTAGGTGTACAGTCAAATACCTAAGTACCATAATTACACGCAGAGCAGACTGACCTTCGGGGACCAGAAGTACGAAAATACACTCCCTCCCATTCACTATTCGGTGGATCACAGTATAGCTGGAGAAACGAAAACCCAAAGTAGAACATGAAACATTGAAGGCAATGTAGTCAACGAGTGGACTGAAGCCAAAGACCAACAATTTTACTGGACATCAGCGGGTATATCTATTCTTCGTGAGTATAGCAGTTCGAAGCAAGAATTGTTCTCACCATGCCATGCCTAACGATCTAAGCGTCAGGTTGCTTATTTATGAGCTCCTCCTGTTTCCGGGTGAAACTCTGAAGAGTGGACCGCACGGCGTCTCTCCCAACAACCAGCAATCTTGTAATCGTCTCCGGGTCTCTCTCGAACCGTGCTGCTTCGAACTCTCTCCGTGCGCTCAGCCTCAGAACATCTTTCCAGGGAAGCCCCTCTTCATTAGGCCAAGTGAAAATTCGCGAAGCTCGCAAGACATCTCGATACAGCGACAAAACTTCACGGCGCGTGCTGGTCAACCCTATCAGTGGAGCCCCTTTCGGTGCCAAATGCTTGTTGAAAAATTTATCCACAGGCTCATCCGATCCGGCCTGTAACATCCGGCGCCCTCGACTCGCACCTGAAATATTTCCGATATTCCATCTCTTGGTGCAATGTGACAACGCCATCTTCCGCTCCCTCTCTTTCTTTCACAAGCCCTCGACTCGCACCTGAAATATTTCCGATATTCCATCTCTTGGTGGAATGTGACAACGCCATCTTCCGCTCCCTCTCTTTCTTTCACAAGCTTCCATGTGTTCAAGCTCTCACTCTGATCGTCATTTTTCTCCACCGGAAGTCAAACCTAAGTTCCTCTTCGATACAAGAACGTGCAGTTCGCACCAGCTTCTCCCGCTCAGAGTGGAACCCGGCTTGGATCTCTAAAAAGCGATTCAGCGTGCAGTTCCAGCAGTTCATTTTACAGTGGAGGGATTGCACAAACCTATCCTTAAAGCAACAGAAATGACCGCTACCTCGACATGCAGCGAGGAGCACAAGTAGTTGTCACGTCGTTCTTCTAGTGCACGCAACGTGCCAAAGTGGGTTTCGCCTTCCTCTATTCAATTTACTCTGCATCCTACTTGGCAGTTCTCCAGTTGGAGGTTTGTCTGTGTATGAGCCTAGTTCTGCATGTTCAACCGAGAGATGATACGGATTCTAGAAAGATTTTAGTGTCTCTTTTCAATTTTTCTTCAAGAGCGGGCTTTGGCAACGTGTTCGTGTACTGGAGAAGTCTGTTTTTATAGGACTTGGTAAATAAAGGACTGATGTTTTTCCAATCTTTTGAAACTGTAGTGTTTCACTTATGTGAAACACCTCTCATGGTCCTTGTGGCCAAAGAAGTTTATGTCATTGTTTTATGGTGTCATAAAATGGTAAAGTAGTGAGTGAGTATATACATGATTGTGCACGTAAAGAGAAAAAAATCTTCTACACTTGCATGTACATGGCGTTATATGTCTTGAGACTACTAGTACTCTGCAAATCAAACAACGTTTGCTTACTGTTCTTGGCTAGAAGAGACTGAACAGATCTGTCGGAGATGAAGTTTGCGTAAAATTACTGACTAACAAATGCCTCCATATCTGAAATACATACGATAGTGAATCTCTATCTATAATTCTATTCTATCTGCGTGTCCCTTTTGGGACACGTAGGTTATCTATGATAGGTGTTTTGGACTTCTATAAACTGTTTCCCGCTCAAGGAAGTCCATTTACGTCAGGCCGCAGTACGAGGGCAGTTCTATTGAGGCATGTCACGGTCACGCAACGCACATGTTTCTTGTTTCCGTGTCGACTACCGAGTCCGATGCTCAGGCATCTATCAATACAATTTCAGACGCATTTGATTTGAGGAAGTGCATGCCGAGAAATTCCCAACGCAAAATCTCCTTTCGCTGCTGATTGCTGAAGCACGTTTTGCAATCTGTGTGATAACCTGGGAGCCCGCAAGCGACCGTGATTCGGTAGCCGGCTACTGGGCCCACAGTAGATCCCAGTCCCGTTAAGCATACTAACCGCGTGAGAGACTTGTCGACGGCTGACGGTGCAGAGTGGCTCATGTGGGCTGCTCCGTGCAAGCGTGCGTCGGATTGCGAACAGTTTCACTTTGCTGAGCATACCAAGAAGCTGACGTGGGTATTGGAGAGTTGCAGCGAGCGCGGTCGCAGAGAGGAAGAGAATAGTCATCGACACAGGCGATGAAACTTGCGCAGCGGATCGTGTGGCGGGCTTGTGCATTTGACGTTCCTGCAGGGGACTGCTGACCAGTAGCGCGTGTGGGGCTCCACTGCTGAGTAAGCTTCAACTTTTGCTTGCAATCAACCGCGTCTCAACACTGTGCCCTGCATTTTCTTTTCTTATTTCTGCGAAGGTCATCGCCTGAGATCTGCAATGTATATGCTATAATGCGTTGAATTCCCGAGGTGAAGTCTGTGCACCATTGTACGATCTGCTGAGTTCTCAGGACTTGCGTTTAGTGGTCAAGTCTATCGCTCGTGTATGAGAAGGAGAATCCTTGTTGACTATAAAAGCGGAAAGGTTTTCGAGAAGAATTGAATTGGTCGAGTGGAGCTTTTGAGGACTAGGACTTGCTTTACGGGAGACGAGTGAGGAGAAGTTCGTGGTGATGTGGTCTAGTTGACTGCTGGAGGAGGACAAGACAAATCTACAAGTCGTTACAGAGGTGTTTCGAGTTTTCCGGATGGATTGACGAACTGTTTATATTGTACTTGGTGCTTGAAAGTGTTATTGCCGAACTCTGGAGGACGAACCCAAAACTCTCGAATAGAGATTGTTTCCCATAGTGTCTGGGGCAGAGGAACGGTGAACATTGTGCGTCTTGGTGGGATCGCGGAGAGTCTGATAGAACAGTAGGGAAGACGAGCATTCTAAAAGTGTGTTGATCTCTGCTCGTATTGCAATCTGAAAGTTCTCAAAAATCCGTGGTTACGGAAGGAAGCCTACAAGTTTATTCGTCCTGCATATGCAACCATGTGTCAAAGTTATAGTACCCATAGGATTCAGAGAAATCGTGTGAGGGCTATGATGGCCCCAGTCTTCGATAAGCCGCCCACACAACCCGTCAAACGTGTCCAGGATGCTTCAGTACCAGCTCTTCCCTCGTTATCTGATAAGACCGTAAGAACATCTCTGCCAGAGGCGAAAAGTACCGTCATTCCGCAGAAACATAGTCTGAAGAAGGTGGCATCTGAAGACGACAACTCAGTAGTCTGGAGGATATTTTCCATAAGTGATAATCAACCAATTCTTTCTCAACGCTCTTCACTCTTGGATGTTTCGGATCCAAGAGCATTGTAATTTACAACATAGTTCAGGTTTCCTTTCTTCTTTGGAGTGTATTTTAACCATCCGATTTCCGTAGAACATGCATATGATTTTCTAAGACAATTATATCAGTGGTATGTAGTCTGCTGCGTTCGTTATTCTCGAATTCGTACAGTGATACTGAAGGTTTTAGTATCTTGCATCATGTTAGTCAGATCACCTCCCAAGTAAAATTTAGGTTGATTCTAGTAGGTTTAATATTGAATAACTGAATTTTCCTCGCTGATGTGCAGATTGGTAGTCCAGTCTGAACTTTCACAGAGCCAGCCAAGCAAACCTCACACGGTGCACACTACAATGACACTCCTCGCAAATTCGATGACAGCTTACGGCTGCCAACCTACATCCATATTAATTGGCAGAATGATGAGGGTAAACATACACGGAAGTCACTATAGATTTTGATGGACCAGAAAACAAAAGCATGTTACTGAAAACGTGAAAATGTAATCAAATTGCTCTATTCATAAAATGAAGGTAGATTATCTTGGTGGTAACAGTCTTATTGTGTGGTCTGCTTCCACTTGAGTGCTGTGTCTAGCTTCTGGAGATGCATAAGGAGTTTTACTCGTCTAATTTGATTCTTTCGGGTGTTATAAACGTCCTGGAGTTGAACTTTGTGACTCAACTAGTGAGTGTGTACATACAGGATTGTGCACGTAGGAGAAAGAAACCTTTTCCACAATAATCCACACTTTGCTAGGTAAGTGTGGCTTGAAATGGTTCACAAGCTACAATCAGCTGTGTTCTGTCTTCTAATCTGATCGCTGGCGACCTTCTAACCTGTACATGTGTCTCCTGCAGAGTGCTTCCTGGCAGGCTGTAAACAAGTGCTAGCAGCTTCAAATTTCCAAACAAGAAAGTTTCCTTCACAAAGCTAGATCTTTCACTCTTGATGGCCTGCGATCAAGGCTTGCTTCGGTTCTAATCCTGTTCCCATCCTCCATTAGCCCAGGAAACCTCTCGTCAATCATGTCCACGCCACTGAGTCCTTTCAACTTCCTTAGGTGCTCAGCGCCTTGATTTTCACAAAGCTACAAAGCTAGATCTTTCACTCTTGATGGCCTGCGATTTCTAATTATTAATCAGAACTTCGACGGTAGACTTCAGCTCTCCCATATTATAGACACCTGCAATATCCTTCCGACCTCTGCTTTGATTCAGAGACTCCATTCCATCTTCAAGGCTTGCTTTGGTTCTAATCCTGTTCACATCCTCCATTAGCCCAGAAAACCTCTCGTCAATCATGTCCACGCCACTGAGTCCTCAACTTCCTTAGGTGCTCAGCGCCTTGATTACATAGCGTAGAAGCTGTACGGTCTCGTAAAGAGAACCAAGCTCGGAGATTTCAGCTAGATCTGTTGGTAGGGCTCTGCGACTTAGGACTCTCCGGACGGAACCCTGGAGACCTTCCACCTCGCCCCAACAATTGCCAGAACCCTCTGTCTCATTGAGAGTTGAGAGTTGCTCCAGAAGCTGGTGACCCCGGTAAAGACTTCATTTCTAAAGTTGTTTCTTGCGAAGGCGGATACCTTCCTATAATTTCTCAGAGGCAGCAATCGCTGACTCGCAGTCAAGTGTCTCGCCAGCCAGTAACTCCTGCATAATTTGAACGAGGGTCATGGTTTCCTCAACTTGTCAGGTTGCTTAATGAGCTCCTCCTGTTTCCGGTGAAACTCTGAAGAGTGGACAGCACGGCGTCGCTCCCAACAACCAGCAACCTTGTAATCGTCTCCGGGTCTCTCTCAAACCGTGCTGCTTCGAACTCTCTCCGTGCGCTCAGCCTCAGAACATCTTTCCAGGGAAGCCCCTCTTCATTAGGCCAAGTGAAAATTCGCGAAGCTCGCAAAACATCTCAATACAACGACAAAACTTCACGGTGCGTGCTGGAGCCCCTTTCGGTACCAAATGCATGTTGAAAAATTCATCCACAGGCTCATCGATCCGGTCTGTAACATCCGGTGCCCTCGACTCGCACCTGAAATATTTCCAATATTCCATCTCTTGGTGCAATGTGACAACGCCATCTTCCGCTCCTTCTCTTTCTTTCACAAGCTTCCCTGTGTTCAAACTCTCACTCTGATCGCCATCTCCACCGGAAGTCAAACCTAAGTTCCACTTCAATACAAGAACGTGCAATTAGCACCAGCTTCTCCCGCTCAGAGTGGAACCCGGCTTGAATCTCTAAAAAGCGATTCAGCGTGCGGTTCCAGCTGTTCGTTTACAGTGGAAGGATTGCACAAACCTGTCCTTAAAGCAACAGAAATGACCGCTACCTCGACATGCAGCCATCATCCCTTCCTGTTTGCCAGCATAAGCGGTTCTATGAAGACCGGCGACTGTCAGCTCTTGCTCGCCGATTTACTGAAGCACGCGCCATGCTGCATATCAAGAAGATCAATCATGCTGTAGATCTGTCTGTTGGCAGCAGCGTAAACATACAAAGGGGTCCTCCTTGCAGTTGCACTTCTTTCTCCTTGACAACGTTCTTGTTTCTAAGGCGGCAGAACCTACGGCCGACTCTTTCGCACTCTACATCCCATAAAAAACGCACTCAGTGACAACTTGAAACTCATACCCACAGCCCTTCTTGCCACATACAACACCGAAACTGAACGTAAAATGGTGCGAGTCTACGTGAACTCAAGGTGCACTCACATCGGGAAAGTTTTCCGGATTACGGAGGGTTTCGGAGAATAATGATTCCTTCCGGAGTAATATTCATCGTCGTAAAGATGGTCTGGATTATCGGATTACGTCGGTTAGAATGTTGTTATACACCGGATATAATAGGTCAGGTTGCTTCAAGAGATGACCGGCGTGAGCGCTCTTGTTTTAACAGTTACTTCCCTCGTTCACGTTCTTCCCCTGACCAGTTGCTTATTCATCCAGCAATAAGCAACTGGTCATTGGTCATTGGATTCCATGATGACTGACAGAGCTTCCTTCTGCCCTGATCTTGTTACATTTCTTCTGCAGCAGAGTTCAATCTCGATGGTCTAGTTGCTGAAGCTGCAAGGTCCTTATCTCCTCCCACCCTTTCGATCAATGAAGCTGATTGTGGTAGCACTAGACATCCCACTAACTCTCTGCATGATGAGTGATTGACTGGGAACTGAGTGCGGAAGATAAGTTTATCTAGGTGATGCTCCAGAGGTGCTCTAGAAGGATGGCTGGATCAGTATTGCACGTATTGAGAAACTTCAGTCTATATGTGGGCACAGGTTTAACCGTTTGCAAACTATCGAGGTTTAATAGTCTTAGCAAAGAGTATGTACAGCGCTCAAGCACGTTGTGTTTATATTTTTTAGGACTCCACCGTCTGTCCCAACCATTGGTCGATTGGAAGCAGCCGTTGCGGAAATTAGGGATCTGCTCTTTTATTGTAACGACATTATGTGTTCAGGCATTCCAAAGTTGAATGAGCTGAGGAGCAAGCATATTGCAAGTTTGCTGGTTCTGCCAGCCTTGATACCATCCCTGTCCCCTGTTGTGGATACTGCCGCCTCCACTGGGGTATTTATCCAACTTGATTGCAGCATATTTTGGACTCTCAGCATGTCCTCAACAGGTTTGAAGTATGTGTGGTTGTAGCTTTTCCAGCCGATTGAAGATGAGTAGTCTCTAAACGTCAACTTTAGAACTCAATGTTAGCGGATGAATTAATTTGCAGCTGTCATAGACTTATTGGGCCAAAATTCTGCTCCTGCGCTTGTGCTTACTCCAAAAATACTCTCAGGGTTTGCAGGTCAGCTCACTCTGCTGTATGTACCTGCTATCTCGTTTGACACATATAGTGAAGAGGAAACCACTGGTAAATTACATCAGTGCCGGTCTTCTTCAAATTTCCCAATCGTCATATACCGCAGTTAAAGAAAATGGTGTTGGACCAAGTTCCGAGTCAACTTTGAGCTTAATCGAGGATGGGAGCAATCAGTCTTCTAGTACTTCAAATGAGGAAAGAACACCATGGCTACAAAACGATGTTAAGAAGGGAAGGGATGTATTCTCTGGAATTGACTTGCACAATGAAACGGGTAGGCTGCATCAGTTCAAAGTCTTCCGCCCGTCTGGTCATTCAAGCTAGGCGAGACTCAGAGAAGGAAAAGAAATGAACTAAATCCATAATTACGTTCTGAACCTCTTTGGGTGCCAAGATGAAGGAATTGATCTCAAACCTCAGCAAAACTTAGGTCACGGAAAACCACTAGATTACAGTCGTGTACGTTCGTCACATAGATTCTCCACTTCAGCTAGAAATGATTACTATGGGATCTTAGCCTGAAACATGTACTGTCATTACATCTGAAAAAGAACTATGAGAGGGATCCTTACTTCACTCCTATTGTCTATCATACAGACACACCATTCAAAAAAAATAACGCGATGTTTCCGCAGTGCAGATCAAATGCGAGAATTTCCTGTGCGATCATACTACATCCAGAATGCAAACCTGGATTCAACTTGAGACACATATATATGAAACAACTACAGCACTCCAGAATTATCCACAATAAATGTCTTACAATCGAGTACAAGAAGTTACCAATCCAATCGAGTACAAGAAGTTACGGCTTAGAAGCGCGGTCCGACCTCGTCCCATCACATCGACGGGTGTTGTTCTCCTCAAGCACCTTGTAGACTCCTTCGTTTTTCACTCCACTGTGGAATCCTCGAACCAGTCAATTGTCTCGGCGCGTGGTCGAACCGCATGGATCGATGCACGCATACAAGATATCCTTGGAGTCTGAAAAGATAAGCTACTCGAAGTTCTTGAACGTGTTACATTGTAGCATCTTGAACTTTCGAGTGAAATTTGCACGTGATGGTTTAGTGTACATTTACATCGTGTTCAAATTATAGTCTTACGATGAGATTGTTTTCGATCATCGATATTTACTATCACCGGATATTTAAATAATACATTACCACACCGGAATATGAACCGTCTTTGATAACTCTACTATAGCGTCCCAGAACCCTCCGTAGATCTCCATAGAACGGAAAACGTCAGCATAATTTCGCGATGTGAGTGCAACCTCATGCAGCCGAGAAACAGAATGGATTCTTGGAGTCTGCAGTAAGCGTTCCATGGTACTGCAGCCCGCTACGAACTCCCCAGTGCAAGAAAGCATGTAGTTTAGACCTTGACCTACTTAATGCTGAGAACAGTCTGAGTTCTAGCAGGGGATAAACCTAGAGAAGCAGCAGACAGGCTTGAATGTGATTTTGTCCAGAGTCGTTATTGTCCCCATTCAGATTGGCACCCTTGACCGGCAGCTTTTGCAATCTCTGCAGATCCCTAACTTGAGCAGTGCCAAGCAAACTCCTCTGTAAATGCATCTCAGATTCTACTATGCACCTTGCAGTGGCTTTCCAACGCCTACCTTCATTCTACACTTGTCACCTCTCGGAAGGACAAACCTGATGCTAAATCAAAAGAATCTGCAGCTCAACTTTCTAGGAGTTTCCTCCACGGCAGGACACGACGTCTTTATCAGGGTCGTCGACCGGCAACCACCAGATGATCGTGAGATCCAAGCCTCTGCCGGTCTCTCATGATTGATAGAACAAAGTTCCATTCATTCATCAACTTCGGAAACTTTTGCTCGGTTGTTGTAATCGATATATATGTATTAAGTAAAATTTCTATAACAAGTTGAAAACGTCAACCAAAATATTTCTAAATGTTAGGTGATAGCCAGCCTGGAAAGGCTAAAAGATCCAGGAAGAACCCACAAGGGGATCATTAACAAACCCGTTCTCCGAACTAGATATCGGGGGTTGGTCTCAAACCACATTCTCTTTGTTGCTGCTCTGTTACCATAACTATATGTTGATAGTAAAAACTGATACGGAAGGATGATGTTTTTGTCGTGTAGCGAAAGGGACAGGATAGAACGTTGTGAAAACTGGAAAGAGAAAAGAAGTAGAGTAAACAGACGAATGGAGTTATTGCGAAACCGAAAAGAAAAAAAGAATAGATCTAGATAAATTGTTAATGCATATCCTCTTCATTCTATTGTAAGTGTAACTACTTGTTTAATTTATTATCTAACCTTTTCCAACAAGAGAGTTAAGTAATAGATTAAACCTTTGCATACTTTCCTCCTCCAGAAAATGGAAGAGGTGAATAATATAATATGCAAGGTGGTGTGAAAAGCCAGCTTCGGTAGAAACAGCAGACGTACTTTTTGGTTGCATCCAGAAGTAAAAACTCAGTTGGGGAAAAGGGCTGACGCCTGGCCCAACGGGAAACAGATCTTTCTTGGAAGTCGGTTTCTTCTCCTTGTTTATTATTATTTGCAACTGTCTCATCCATATTCTCGGATTTCTACAAGCTTATAGTCAGCCCACCCTTTGTGTTGATCTTGTCTGTAGGGTACTACTTGTCTGAAACTAGCTTTTACACTTTGAACATCTCTCTTCAGTTGGATCACTCTTTTAGGTCATAAATAACAGAATAGCTACTAGATATAGATATACGACTTGAAGAAAAGATACCTACTAGAAAAAAGTAAATACTCCAACAGCTATATATATATATATATATATATATGAAAGTACGCTGCGCAATACTCAACTCCGCTTTAGCTTTACCTCAGATTTTGCTTTGTCTATTTCAGTTAAGAATTCCCTATTTTCTGATCTCATGTACCACATTCTGTACTAGAGCGCACTAGACCCTAGTAATATTCTCGATAAGTAAGTGGAATGGTTAGGACCATTCTCTGACTGGAATGAAGTCCACGGTTCGGACTTTGGTGTGCGGGTCATCTCCTTGTTAGGCTGTTGGGTTTACGAGCACGAAATGCAACTCAAATTATCTAAAATCCACAAATCTCATATGCATCCCTCATGAGGAAGGAAGAGGACAAGTGCAGTGAAAGGGGAAATTCAGGAACTGCAACCGTTGTGGGGGAAAAGCTACCCAGCATGAGGGAAGAGAAAGACAAAGGAAAATCTTAAAATGCCGATGGACAGAATAGTATAGTGGGATCTCATGTTTTTTTACCTATTAAGCTTGTAAGTTGTTCAAGAATTGTTAGTTGAAATTCTCTAGGTGGTAAATAAAAAATATATAATATTTTTAGATTAAAATATGTTTTTAAAATAAATATTATATGTTAACTGCACATTACATGCAATTTTTGTGGAAAAACCCCATAAGTCATGTGAGTTAATCGCACACCAAGAACCATAAGAAATGTTTGTTGTCTTGTCAGAAAATAAATATTATGCAAAGTTCAAATTATCAACTAACTCTTCCCACCGGAAGACTTAGACGATAAATTAGGCAAGAAGGGTTAGGTGATAAACTAAACGGCTCTGCATATTCTCTCTTCTGAATATAGAAGCAATGATATGCAAAAAAATTGAAGCAAAGTAAAATATGTATGCAAGTCGACTTCTGGGAAATTTGCTTGCTTGCTGTTATCGGGGAAAATATATAAGTGTTGCGTGAAAACATTATACTTAGTTGAAAAAAGAAACCAAAATATCTCTAAATATTGAATGTTATACGAAACTGAAGATGTGGGAAAATCTTTACATAACCCATAAGGCAAGGAAAGATGAATGTATTCTTGGGCGTATAAGTGCAAAAAGCTAGAGATAAAAAATCAAGAAATTAAAAAAATTAATTTATTACTTACCCCTTTTCAACAAAAAAAAATAAAAATTAAATTAAATTACATACATAATTCCCCTCTTTCAGAACTTGGAAGAAGGTGAGTATGGCAATATGCCTACCTAGAAAATTGTTGTGAGATAGTAACTGAGATATATATCCAAAATGAACTTTCAAACCAGGATGCAGAGAATTTTCATGGCACTAAAATTCTGAATTTGATCTTTTATTACGTCTACAAAGACACTGGAGATATAGACATGGCAGGAAGTATTTAGAGATTATTTCTGAAGAATTTATTTCAGAGAATTATATGAAGAATGTTTCTAATGAACTATGTTGTTTCTATCAAAACTAAAAACATATGCATCGTTTGGAAACAAAGTGCGAACTATAAGGAGTGGAAGGAAGTGAAGAGATATACTTTGCATGTTCAGAAGAGAAAAGATAGAGAATGTATGCAAAACTCCTCGAAGATGAAAGTGTAATCTATCGACCACAGATCAACAGACAAAATGGATCTTCAATTGAGGGAGTAATGTCACCAAGTGAAGAAAAATTTATTCTTCA
This sequence comes from Asterella californica, assembly GCA_036924285.1. NCBI lineage: Eukaryota > Viridiplantae > Streptophyta > Marchantiopsida > Marchantiales > Aytoniaceae > Asterella > Asterella californica. Next base: position 46,804,126 of record JAYKYS010000001.1, read on the forward strand.
ACGCGAAAAAAGAATACAACCTGACATTAAGTCTCACGTGAAAAGTGAAAAGTGGACGATTATGAGACCATCAAGAGATTCATTCATGATAAATGATATTAGCTATACTTTGGAATCTTCGAGGATCATGAGACTGTCCATGTGAGTCCATCACAGCAGGATTGGGACCAGAAGTTTCAGTTTGCAGCAGCATTCATCTTCAACCGTGCCTGCAAAAGATTGAACCCACTATCTTTCTCTTAGAGGACTGTGTAGTCTAACCACTTGGGACATCGATCTTCATGATTGTATAGTAGAAGAACTGGAAAGTGTATATGATCTCAAAGATGCTACGACAATACACTATGGAAGAGAGTTGGAATGCTCGCAAGAAACACCCGCAAAGTCGAAACTCCTACCTGCGTTTCAAAAATCTTCGGAAAAGGTTCTCAAATCGACATCCCTATTCTGTGAAATCTGTTTGGAAACATAACTCTTTTCTCGTGGAAGTAGACCTACTACTTTCTTTTCAACTCCCGAATGGACTATATTTGACACGAGAGGAGTGAATCCATGTGTTGAAACGATCAAGGGAGGAATTTGAAGGAATTTGAAATTCAATTTCACTAGAGAATATCCTTCCGGGAATATTCCTCCCAATCCTCTTTTGTATCCGGAGGGAGTGGTTTAACGTGAGATGTTCTACGGCTCACGACTCAGCTTACAGCCATAAAACAAGTATGCGGTAATTAAAACTATTATTTGCACAATATAGTGAAGTAGACGCTGTTGCTCAATTTGGTTGCTCCCTTGATGCTGCGACTCACTTTTTATTAAACAGAGGGGTTAGCTTAACTAAGATGTTTAAACAAAAAGTCAGAAGTAGAAAATTAGAGCTCCAAGGAATTTATTTTGGTTTTCTTCAGAATATAATCTTGGTAGTTGTCTCTACACTAGTCTCTAGATATCCATATTCATATATAATTACTTGTCATAGAAAGGCTTAACGTAGCTAGAAGATGGTCATGCTTTGGCACATTACTGATTCTAGGAGAAAAGTGAAAGAGAGAAAATGACCTTTTCTCCTCAAGAAAGAAGCTTTAGGTTGTATTAGTTGCGAAGAAAATATATTACATTTGAGAATATGTGGACCTTCTACGTCATCATACTTTTGTCGACATGTTCGCTGGAGAAGACAAATTTTTGTCTTTTGTGCTGATAACACGTGAAACTCACGAGATAATTTAATACTTCTATTTTTTAAACACTGATTTTATTAGTCTATAAACCAAAAATAATAATTTTATAACCATATTTTTTAATTTTTTACTTAAATTATTAAATATAGAAAAAATCTACTAAAACTTTACTTGCACTCCTTTATAACAAAATCCCTTAGTGAATCTCGAGCATATTCATCCTCATTCCTTATCTTATTCTTCACGTAGCCCATAGTCATGCACTCCATCTACATGCTCTACTTCCTCCTAAGCTATTGTGGACCCAGCCCTTCAGTTGATTATTGGTTCTTCATAATCGTTCAGCTTTTCTTCTTTCCCTTTTGTTGTTTGCACGACTTCTCATCTAGCAAAGGAAAGAATTCCCATGAGTGAAACTAATTTCTTCTCTTTTGTTCTAAAACTTCATATCTTATTCCTTTCGTTCATAGCTTCTAGAATCTAGAACATGCAATTGGGCTGACCTTCTACGCAACACGTTAACTGTGTTCTTATCAATTGCCATGATAATAACAATATAGTGTTGATTCCGAGTTGATCGGACGGTGCAGATAGATTCACGACTTCATTTAGTAGGAGTAGGTACAGTTAACTCTTGCTACGGTTCCTTGACACTAGAGTAGATTGCATAAGTGTGATGGTCCAAATGAATCGATTAAAACATCTAGAGTTAATCTTTGACCTGTTAGGATGGTCTTCTAGCTGGTTAGGGCCCTTCCATCTTCTGATGGAGGAGTACCAAATATGCAAATTTATTATCTAAATAGAATTATAATAAACTAATGCGGGTTTAAACTTATGTGTGTTCGTTAGTAGCCTCCCGCACTTATAGTTTTAAGAGCGAGTCTATCCGCCTACGTTTTGTGGATTATGTCTGGATTGTCATGCAACTCTAGATACGATTATTATTTCATACAAGTTTAGAAATAAAAATTTAATTTTTCACCTTAACCGCCCTCGAGTTAATGTATAACGCCCAATGGCCATGGGATAGAAAATGGTAAGAGTGGAAGTAGATTTTCTTTTTGGAGTGCAATAGTTTAATTCAGCTCTCTACTTTTTGGACCTTCAGCTTACCGTTAGTTGATTATTATGGATCCTGGAAACAATTCACGATTCTGCGACTTCCTTATGAAAGTTTAGCAGCCTAAACAGCAACATCCCTATTAGGGTTTAGGAAAAAAAAAACACCCTAAACAGCAACATCTATCTTGATTTCAAGTCACCATCCGAAGATCATTTTTCTTTGGATAATTCATAATATATGATATGAATGATTTGTGTAGAATAGAGTAACAGAAAGTGAATATGCATCCAAAGTGAGTCGATGGCAGAAATAATAACTCATATCCAACACAGAAAATATCACCACGTCATTTGCTTTAACGTACCTGATATCTCTACCATAAAAACTGGTGTAATTTAGAGAAACAAAACAAAGACAGCAAAATAAAAATATATACACGTGGCTTTGTGGCAAACGGTATTATTCTAAACGTAATATGAACATGTCTTTCGAAAAGAAGTACTCACTACGATTACAAGGCTCTCAACATCATAAAGTCTGTAAGAATGGAAATATTATCTCTCCGCAAATCATTAACAACAAGTAAATACAGTACATCATTATTTATCTGAAGTCACTAGACACATGTTAGACGTGGTCCTACTTGTACCAATTTCTTAAACTGCCCAATCAAATTACATAGTTTATCATGTGTGTCATTCGGTGCAAATTAGACGAACATAGTCATAAATAAGAACTCAACGTGGTGATGTACGTGAAAGATAGTGAGTATATATATATTGATGGGTGCTTTAGTATCCGTGCATGAAGTCAATGATTTTCTGCATTTAACTCTATAAACGTAACATGATCTCATTGCATGAAGGCAATGCAACATTTACATGTCATCACATTCCTTCCTTCGCTAAAAGCATAAAACATGTAACTGGAGGCGAATTGATTATGGATGTATAATCATTGTACCCTAAAATCTAACTCATTTCTACAGTCTAAGCACCGAATAACACTGTTGGAGCATAATTGTAATGCACTTATGAAAATAAGAACTTGAATAATTGGTTTCCATGACGAGAGTAAAGTGGGTGTTATACCAAACGATCGGAATTTTCTACCTACTTCCTAAAAGATATCGCTAGCTCTTATTGATCGGTGTGATAGTCTTATTTAGTTACAGCTATATAATTAAGTTCGTGAAGTGTGTTTGTTGTGGCATTTAAGCACAAACAGACAGAGTCATTCGTCACTCATCGTGGAGCACTTTTTTGAAACTTTTCATGCGTAGTTTGGAGAACCATCAAGATAGTGGAATATATCTTCTATACAAAAGACTTTTCTTTTACGTAAAGGATTCTGGAATATAAAATCTCTCCTCCTTTGTATTTTGGAGTGGATTTTTTCTTCACGATAGATCATCTATCGTAGTGAACTATTAGAAAAATAGTTAATAAACCGTGATTGCTTGATAAACCATTACCATTGTATGTTCATTTGATAATCTGTGGTTTATAAATAATATTTATAGAAATACAGTTCAACCATTAAAATTTCTCATACAAAATCGAGTTTTTATTTATAAGATGATTGTTAATCATGACTTCTCGTTCCTAAACATTCCACTCCTCTCAGTTTTATCTCGGGGAGTGGTTTAGAAATCACTGAGAAATCAGTCATCTTACAGAAAAATGCTAACAAAACTCCCTCCGAGCTAAAAGTGATGAGAAATGTGATGGTAAAGCTGAGTTGTTTTCTTTTCTTCTTCAGTATATCTTTCCGGGAAAATAAGTATAACGCATATGTTACATGCTGATGATGATTGCCTGTCGGGCCGCAAAAAGAGAAAAGGAAAAAGGGAACAGATGATGATAACATACATTGCTCACCTTTCCGGATAGCCTTCTTGCTGCGCTCTAGAATCTCACGCCTAGCTGTCACCCCACGGACCGCAAAGCTTGCCGCACAGTTTACGGAGTATCCGGCAATGTGGCTCCCTCGCTTTACACTTGAAGCTTTTCTTAGGCTCCAATCGCACCGCACATCAGCTAATGGATAGCTCCGGATCTTTCGGCTATCGAGTGAATGTTCTTCTTTTTCTCTTTTAGTTTTCAATTTTAGATGAAAACTTCTTATTAGATATTTTATTACACTTGGTGAAAAGAGTATGAATCAGCGTTTCTAGTGCATACAGACCCCCAAGACACGGACAAGCTTAGAATCTTAACTCTTTTTCGTAGAGCAACATTGATTCCACTATCTTTTAGTCAGAGAAGTCAACATATCTAACGAAGAGGTAACCATCAAACAGTACCCAAATTGCACTATCATGCTGTAAACAATGCTAATGTGTAAACTCAGTAGACTGGAGTCGTTTATGAGAATTTTTTATCTATAGTACTTTCGTGAGAGTTCAACAAGTTGATACAAGAATATCGAACTTGGTGTTCTGTAAGCAATTCTATCTATATTTTAAACTTCACAGGAAAATAGCTTAGAAGAACAACTTTTCAACAAGCCAAAATTCAACTCGATCTGATGTGTTTAGAGAGAGTTAGCGAGGTTTGAAGTTGAAAGGATACCAAATGTACATTAGTTAAACGTAAGATCAACAATGTGCTATTTTGTCTTATAGTAACGAACAGATCCTCGCTACCAGAAAAAATAGCAATGACAGGTTAGCAAAAGATGTCAAGTCAAAACTGCATAATCATTTGTCATCGCTAACAATGCATTATTTTATCTTCTAGTAGCGAGTATGCATCGGCTAGAGGACAAAATAGAAGTGTTCAGTAACTTGCCACTTCAGTGTCAACAATGTACTATTTTGTCTTCTAGTAACGAGCAGATAGCCGCCAGAAAAAGTAATATAAAAGACAAATAAATAGTTCATGAAAGAATATTAAATTTAGAATTCAAAGACTTGTAAATATATAACTTTACCATATCAGCTCAGTTTGGGTTAATGTTTTCTGCTTTGGAAACCTCGAGTTGAAAGCTACAGTCTAGACTTGGTCCAAAGTGACTCGGAGCTAGGGAAGACTTTCATGTATTAATGTGTTTGATTATGTTGGTAGATAATATTAGGATAAAAAACTATGTGTTGAGAGAAATGTGTCATGTGTTCAAAGGTGTTGGGAAAGAGGAAGGAGTCTGAGAAGAAATCTCAAAGGGATTAGAAGAAGAAAGGGAAGATTGGACAGAGGTAGGGGAATTACGAGATGTATATGAGAAATCAAGACAGTAAAAGATTTTGAAAGAATGTAGCATGAACGGATGAGTTGTTTTTGAATCTTATGGAATGTTAAGAAGACTTTAGGGAGAAATGAATAGAATTGTCTCATTGATTACATCCATGAGGGTTGTCCTTTCTCGAGATAAAACTACAATATGACGTTCACATCTATGACTGTTTGAATAAACGTGTTCCATGGCTGTTCTAATAAACACATTCTATGGCTGTTTGGATACATATACTTAGAAATTGACCACTCGAACTTCAATCGAGCATATCTCCATCATCATGATCACATGATAGATTTTTTATTTAGTGCACAAGCCAGCAAGAAGAGCTTTCCAGTGATACCTTTCACTCCTCGAGATCATCTTTGTGAGGTCCTCCTCCTAGTGGCTCTTTGTCGATTTCTCGTCTCCTCTAGAACTTCAATATCAAAATCAGAGACATCTCACCGTCTCTTTTTCTCCACATAAGCATCCTACTAGTGAACGTGTCTATCCGTGTCCAAGAATGCTCTGATAGACATAGTGTCTACATGATCTCTCCATCCTATAACTCTACATATAGTCTTAGCTCCTCTTTTCAACACCCCAAAAGGAACTTCAGCACTAGCCTTCTCCACATTCTTATCTAGGAACGTAAGACAAGTAGAAACTTCAACATGTGTATTATATACGTCATGATTTGTTGTTGGTACCATCAAATAAGTTACTGCTGCAGCCTTAGCAATTTGAGGTAAACTCCTCATACCTCCTCATCCAAACTGTATATTCATAGGCTCTCCAGTAGAAGAAAGATGTAATCTATCATTCTGGTAGCAAACCACACCGTTTTATATTTAGTGCGCATGCCAGCAAAAAGAGTTTTCCAATGATACTCTACACTTGTTGAGATCACATATGTAGCGAGCGTAAGGTCGATATGAAACCTAGGGTGTATTTTGGAAGTTTTATCCAGAAAACCTACCAATGAAAATTCAAATATCTAAGCTTTTGCTAACTAGTGACCTACACAGCCATCTCCAATCAAAATAAATATTTTGAGCACGTCTAAGTCATCTAGAAATAAAATACTTGTCGACATAAATGAAACTTTGACAAAGAAATCTACCTACTTGGAACAACTTAGCTACTCTACTATTTACAAAAAAGCACCAACATTCGTTATTTATATAGCACTAATATACTATGAAACTTCTAGAAGTATGAAGCGTTAAGTGTAAGCATTTGAAGTATCCTAACATGTCTCTCATTGTTTTCTGCAAGAAACACACGTGTATAACGAAATACAACGAAAACACCGCTGTAACCACCTATTTAGCATAACATCACATGGTCGATACGTATGCATAGAAATAGACGTTCCATCAACTTGTCGAGATAGAACCATGAACACGACAACGTAGTAGAACTTTTTTGTTGGTCAATGCATGATGTCCATATAATGATATGGAACTTGTCTAGACATATCTCTAGAAAAACCTTCACGTCATGTCAAATCACATACCAAACTGCAGCTTTCTTGGTAGTCTTTATCATGTATCTTCTCTCCCAAGTAGACATTATCTCATGCACGTTCCTTCCCAATTGTACAAGAAGACCATTCAAGTCCAAGATCAGCGTCTTATGTCGCATAGCAGTAGGATGCACTAAATGAGAAAATAACTCTTTTGACCATTCCAGACGAGATAAATCTTCTTCCACTTCAATCTCGTGCTTGATAGCTTTCAGATTCCTCCTCCTTACGGAAAAGTTCCTCCTCTTTCTGCTGAATGGTCTAAACTAAAGCATTGATCTCCTCTTTCATCTGATTCTTCTTCTCGGTAAGCACCCTCTTTTCTTCATTTGTGAGATAAAAATATGATAGATTAGTCAATATTATAGTCTTTTGGTATCATAATCAAGTATAAAACAACAAATACATAGAACAAATACCAATAGATAAACATAACATATGTAACAAGACGTACAAAACAACAGGAATTAAACATAGAAAACAACTTGTTTGTGAATAACTTACCGGATGGATATCGTTGAGAAGATTGAAGGTCTCCATGTAGTTGTGAAGACTGAGGATCTCCATCACCTTGTAGAACATTCATGCAAGGTTCCACATCTAGACTCCAGATGATACGCGATTAAAGAAATATTCCGATATGAATCACTAAATGAGTCAATATAATACCTATCCAAGGTTCGAGATGTCTCACATACTTCTCTCTACTCATTTGTTTCTTCAAAAAAGAGATCCTCGCATCCAAAGAATCCAAAATAAAATCAGCTCAATCATAATCTTCATGGCTCTCCTCCACTTTAGTTTTCCCGTATAAAGCTAATCGTCCATGTACCTCTTTAGGACGACGTCGAGCCAAGAGGATATAATTTATGAGCTAAAATACATATCTCTATTCTTCATATTCATACATCCATAACAAGTATCTCTTGTCTTTCTTATCTCACTGAGAGAATCAATTGTCTATCAAACTCCTCTTTGCTCTATATGGACGTGGGACAATTGTCCTCACATGTAGAACAAAAGCCTCACGGAAAAATGACTCGTCAAGCAAAATCTCTTGTCCCCCTATATGATTCTCCTCATTATAAAAACTGATAAATTGTACGCAGTATGAAATCTACCAAAAATACAGGAAACTAATGAATATCCTTCACACGAGAGAGAAAAAAAAAGAAAAAAAAATCCACAAGAAAGAAAACATAAAGTAGATACTTACATCAAGAGATGGAAGTCAAATGAGAAAGCAACCAGTAGCCCTAGTCGATCTATGACTTCTTCTTCGTATTCTCCACATCTTCTTTTTGAACCCAACACCACTTCAGATGATATCTTCAATCTTCTTTAGGTAAGAATTTGAACATGGATGGTCCCTCTTCACTTTATGAACATCTGCAACTACAAGTAGGATGCAAAGAGAGTGTTAACACGGATCCATTATACATTATATTAGCTAAACGATGATGTTTCTATTGGTTTACTAGTGAAACCAAGAGAACGAAACATAAATATTTTGTGCTACTAAACGAGTGAAACAGTCTATTTCACCACATGTATTGACTAAATCAAAATGTATCACTCGTAAATTGGGTAATATATGATCTAATTCGCTCATAAACAGAAGAAATCAGACGATACATGCCCTAATTCATTTGAGAAAAATAACTGAATCGTTCAAAATTGAGCAAAACGAGAGAAACGAGCGAAATGGTCATGTTTCGCTCGTTTTCATTTCAACTTAAAAGTGATCGATCTGAATCGCTTAAACCTTATGAGCAAAACAAACTCCATTCAACACTAGACACAACCAATCCATATAATCCATAGCATTCAACAATGATGTTCGCTCATCGACTAACCCAAAAGTAGCTCCATCAGCACTTGAATTCTTTCCACTTCCTCTCTCGTCATCTCATACACTCCCATCCTCTTGTCCTCGACCAATGCCTCTACTACTACCTGCTCCTTGGAAAACTAAAGTACTTTATAGTTTAGTTTTTTGCTGTGATTGATGAGAAATGCACATCTTGTCAATTCACATTTTTGTTTAATACTAAAAATGTTGTCTTGCCTTCGATATCTATTTGTTGTGATCCTCAACATAAACGATATGAGAACAACAACAATGTATATGTTATGATGTGTTTCTCTTTACATGTTAGATTGGATTGTTGAAATATGCTATGTAATACCTAGCTGATAACATTTATACCCATTCTTAATATATTTAGGAATGATCTTCATTATAAATGCACTTTAAGCAAGAATGTTATTAGAATACAACATTGAGATACTGATGGTTATAACGTAGGTATTCCAGAAAAAAATTAAGAATGATGTGATCTGTAATATCAAGAAAAAGTTATTAACAGATATTAGAATTCCTCACCTTGTATTCTAAAGAAAGATCTCCTAATGTTACGCTATTGGACCACCTTGAACTCACTTTTATAGCGACAAATTCAATCCATAAAGAGATCTCTCTCCTCCTTCCGTCTCTGACATGCATCTTGCTCCACTTCTCCTCTTGCGTCTGCCCACTGATGCATTAAACTTTAGAGGACGATTAGATCATAGTCTTCTTATAAGATCTTTAATGAACTTGATCCGAAGTTTACCTTGACAAACACCAGACTGGACCTCCACCCATTCTCAGTTTATTTTAAACTAAATTAAGATATCCATATCAAAGCGGAGGTGTCACTAACATCTGAATCCAACCTCTAGAGGTGAGATTCTCTTTTGGTCCGAGATTCCATCCACGTAGGCATCAGGTAAATGTACATTCACGTAGATTCAGACAAATGACTTCTAGGATCGAGAAAAGAGATTTGGGGATAGTCTCTCAAGTTAATGTAAAGTGAAGTTGACGCATAAGTCAAATATGAACAGTTCTGATTTCTGTAGAACAGAGATCAAGACGATGGTATTTGGATCAGATTCGTGTAAATATACTACTAGTATGTATACATAAAAACATACATATTACTATTATACTATATGATTTATTATGATGATCAAGTCTTGCTTTAAGCGAGGCTGGACTATGCGTCTGCATTTATAGGTCATGGACTCCACGATGCTAATTCTCTAGCCTGCTCACGCATGGGCTGACTACCTATCTGCTTATAGGTCATGAACTCCGTGCTGCATATTTGCACCCTATTAAATACTACGTATATTCCATGTGAAGAAAGAGTGATCAAGTGCGAAAGAGTTTAGTCACGAATTAAAATAAAATTTAGAAGTAAATTATTATTTTTAGAAAACATAAATTATACCAAAGACGGTGCCATTAGCATCTTCTTTTCATAGGTTTTTGCAATGCATTTGTATAGCTACTCGTTGATCTTGCAGAGTTCAAAAGAAGACAAAGACGGGAAAATAATATGATAATTGTTTGTCATCTTCTATAAACAAAAGTTGTTTCCATCTAATATAACATGATTCTCCAGAAAATCCATAACTCTTCAGTATTATTGCAGAGTAGCACCTTGTTACATTCGTGATCGTTGAGTTCTTTCATTGTATAGCTTCGTGGAGGCAAACACGTCCATAGTGCACTGTGAAACTTCACGGGGAACGAACCATTTTTATATACTTTATCTAGTTGTGATTGGTTTTGACTATTTTTCTTAACTTCTTGACGCGAAGTTTCAAAAACTATACACAATATATCTGGGTTTTTTATCTTTTTAACTCCATGACATTGTATCATTTACACCCACCAGAATTTATTTTACCAAGTAAGATCTCTCCAATAGAATCATCAGATTTAGTCATGAGTTCTATGTTTAGTGTCTCATCTTCTAGTTACCGAGGTCTATTGGGGTGCATATTTGGGAACAGTTGGGATGCATATTCACCTTCTCCATCTTCCGATGAAGAGGGTGGCATGCTTATTAGTTTATTATTGAGCTTTTCTCACGAGAAATATTATATAATAAATTAATATCTCTTTGATATCTAGATCTCGGTTCTTTATTTTAAAAATGCATGTTATGATGTGTTCTATTTATGGGTCATTTTTAGATCAAGCTGTAACTCTTGGTTTATTTATCATTTTAAATTTAACCTATATAATAAAACGTGTCAACCCTAAAATCTATAATCAATATTTTCATTCGCAGAAGAGTGTTATGGTTGCGACCAAGAAGTCATGGATGTCTTTTGTGAGCACCTCCAGAGGTACCCAAAGAAAAACATCATAGGGGTTGCTTATTGTCTCCTTTTGGATTCATTCGTAGGTTCTCGCAATAAGGTAGTTTAGGATTCAAATTATTTATTTTAATTTTAGAATTTTTTTTCTGTTAAAAATTTTAAAAATTTATATTCATTCGTAAATATAATAGTAAACGATTCACGACTCTATACAAAACTGTCTTCAATAAATTACGGCTTCTTTTCTTCTTCTGGAGAAAATATTCTCTCTTAAACCCCCACTTGGCGTATAAAAGATCCAGAGAGAATCATTCCCTCCAGATATCAGTATACCGGGCCACGTCAGACACTTGGGCCGGCAGAGCAAGCAGCCTGGTGACCTCTCTTGCCGACCCTCTAAAGCTACTGTGCTTAAGGCACAATAGCTCTATGTTTGAAACTTCAATGTTTTCGCTCGGAGACATCGGTAGCAGAGGTTTGAAACTCCATGAATCGCTCGACTGCACTTTTCCAGGCGTTGCTTCTTGTCTCCTCTATGTGAATCGCTCGACTACATGTTCGTGGATTAGAACTTCATGAATCACGGAGCTGCTTGTTTGCTTATATCGGTTCAAGGATTTTACAGCTCACTTTTTATGTAAACTTCGATACTGGCTACATTCGTAGTTACATTGGGTGCTTTTAGTGCAATGTAATGTTCTTCATCCCGTCCGTAACTTTTTTTCACTTTTTCTTGGCTCACTCGATGAAGAGAGAGATTTCGTGGACTCTTCGGATGATAGTGCTTGTTCTATGAGTGGAGAATGGTTTCTAGACGTCATGAACAGGGATCACTCAAGAATATAGAGCCAGAACGAGATATCGAATCAGTACACTAAGTGCTGGTCTTCCATGCTTCTACTTGTGTTTATGCTATGCAAGTTCTTCTCTTCGGTTCTTTTCTTGCTAGCAAAGTGGGCGGTTTGCTCGGTGTTGGTACAACTATGCTCACAAAATTCCTCTCTATTACTAGCCTCTCAAGCTTTTGTCGGTGTCTATGCTCTGCAAGTTCTTTTCTTCGGCTCTTTTCTTGCTAGCAAAGTGGGCGGTTCGCTTGGTGTTGATACAACTCTACTGACGAAATGTTTTTCTCTTGCTGGCTTTCCATGCTTATGCCGATGTCTATGCTCTGCAAGTTCTTTTCTTCGGCTCTTTTCTTGCTAGCAAAGTAGGCGGTTCGCTTGGTGCTGGTACAACCTTGTTTATCTATAGCGAGGTCAGCCTCGTCGAATATTTCAGGTCTCCATTGGCGTAAGTTTCAGTAGACATGAGTGTCTGTGACCGGTTGTGTTGTGAATCATGTCGGACTTTATTGTAGACAAGCACACGGTGAAGATAAGATGAGAAGGGAGAGAGATGTGACACTGGGTAGTTAGTGGTGGTAAGCTACATAGTCCTCTTACGGTCAGTCTTGACGAGCTTCAAAATTTATTCTCAACATATTTTGAAGCTTGTAGAGAGTTTTCAAATAGCAATGAGTAGTACTCTTCTCCTAGTAATGTTTCTAAACTACTAGGTCGTGCTTGTGCGACTTTCACAAAAGCGGAGAATGCAAGGAAACTCTTCCAGGTGTATAAGACATTGGCACTCTGGTTTTGATATAGTGATCAAACGCAACTTCCAGAAATTCTTTAACGTGTTGTAAAGGAAACTTGGTCCTCTCCGGGAGAATCCTTTGTTGGGTTCAAGGTTGATTGAGTTTACTGTGTGTCTTGTGATACCTTGTTACTTTCTCATAGCATTATAGTTACATGCATTAGGTCATTAGAAGCATTTGCATCCCGACTATCGGGTCCAAGACGTGCACATGCATCTCTTGTGAAACCTCAACCCGAATGGGAGTTTAGTGGGTTCGATCCCCACTGAGGTTACACATTTTTCTTGTTTGTGACTATTTACTGCATTCTAGAATGTGCATCTGTGTATAGGAGTTCAGTCATCACCGAGCTTATGTATATAGAAGTTTAGTACATCTTTCTTATCAGTGAATGCATTCTCGATTTTGAATTGAGCTTATGTGAAGAGGAGTTTGCTTATCCGTCTTTGCAAAGTTAGGATGTCGGAAAACTTCTATAACACTTGCCTTCTGAAACTTTGACAGGTTGAAAACATTTGAAAAGAACACCCCATGGATACATACCACTCTCAAGAATTGCAACCAATCAAGAGTGTCGTGGAATCATATCCCACGACACTCTTGAAGTAAAATGGTTGTAAACTTCACCTCAAAAAGAATTCCAACCACATTCAAGATGAAATTATCACACGCTGCAACGACCTACTTCACATTTCACAAATAAAACTAAACTTGGTCTCTGATCTCAATCTGGAAATTTGCATGCAGATTGAGATGAATGTGACCACCAACTCATGAAGGAGAGACACATGTCTTGAGATAAAATTAGAACACAATAACAAAAAAATGTGGAAAACTTGTTTCAGACATAATCATATCAAATATATGAGTTTTGCAGCTGAAAAGAAGTTCCAAAAGTCCTGAACTAGATATACAGCTGCACATTTGGCACTTCCGTTGAAGAATTCAATGAAGACAATCATGGTCTGCATAAGAGAATGCGATGTGATTAGAAAACATAGTCATCTAACACTCTTTAGTTCAATGTTTTATAATAAAACATAATAAAAAAAATTTATATAGTACTGCAAAGAGAATATCAAGTCATTATAATTCTTATTTTATAGAAATATACATAAATATTACCATATATTAAATATTAAATATTAAAATCAATATATACGTTGATAAAATATACCATGTAGGGGATAACATCAAAGAAAACTTTAACATGTATTAATTTTGAAATATATGAAATTTAGATACATATAACAAAGATATAACATGCAACGAATAATGTCAAATGAAACCTGACCGTGGTAAGTCAAAATCCAAAGATACGCTTCTTCAACTCATCTTCTCATATGACATCAAGATGACATTGCACTCAATATTGTTGTCTTCTACCGATACATTTTTATCACTTTTCAAATTTTGTTGTCTTCTGATTGTTAAGAATGATATATTTATTATTCTATGCTTATAGTGTGATAATGAATTAAATTTTCTTTGAGGTGTGCAGAACCATTAGTGTTATATGTTGATTGTAGGTGGGACTCGTCGCACAATGGGTACCATGGAACGGTTCCATTCATCAATGATGTCGACAATCATGTGGTTGAAATGATTACAATGACTCGGGTGGAGGTTGAGAGCTCTTGGAGGATTGAGACAACAACTGTCGAAAAAGATATTGAGCGGTTGATCGAGAAGGGCATAGCGAGATTATCCATGAGGATAATCATGCTATTGATACGATTATTGATAAGTAATATTTCAATACTTTTAAAAAATTATAGAAAATATAAATTAGATCATATTATTTTACTGTTTGTTTTTCATTTATTGTTTATTAGATGGAATATATTTATTATTACTCGCATACTCATATATTTTTCACTATGATGTAGGCATAGGATATGCAACCAAAAAGATCTTTGGCACAAATGCAAAGGTATTGTGACCAAGTTCAAGGAGGAGTTACATGATGTGCGAATGTCGACTAGTGACCGTGTTATCCAAGATGCTCGGAGCCGAAGGAAGCTTGCAGTATTTTTGATCGCTCAACTAAATGTTTTTTGTCAGACAACTGATCTTCCGATATCAGGATCGAAGACAATGCTTGTGAACAAGATTGCATAGCATCTTGCACTTCCAGCCGAAGAGTATGGGTAAGTTGAGCGCACTCACGGTTTCAAGTACCATGAGCTTGCAGCACAAGACATCGCGTACAAACTCAAGTCTTGGATATATACATGCGCGCGTAGTTGTAGTGAACAGTAATGTTTATATCAAATGGCTCAAGAGTTTACATTATAGTGTTGTTCCGTTGCATTTGAATATCATTTAGCATAATTTTGTTACATATCTATGTCTTTCATATTCTCAAGAGTGATACCGGTCCAAGACTAATGGTTTTGGACATCTTGACTGCGACTTTGCATTGGGTGAATGATCATTCGGATTGCAGATTACTCCATGGTGATCATGAATGTTCATCATATGCGTTCGGAGAAGGTGCAAGATATCCACACGGTGGTATTACACATCCCCTGTGCATTTTTTTGTGGCTAAACATATAACACTAGCAAAGATGTGATTCTACACTCACGGGCGAGAGAACTACATGAGGGAGACATTTCACTCGTCATCAACAAGTTTGCAACGATGAGGATCCATTGGGAGCATTTTCATGAGGCTCAACTAGCATGTGCCACTCTCGACTGGAATGAGAATATCTGCAACGAGGTAGTGGTAGTATATCAACATCGACAAATTGACTCCAGCGTTTGTAGGCGACCACGGACGAATAGGAGTTAGTACGTGACAAAACTGCACTGCACCATCCAACAGCTGGTCCAACTCCGCTTTGGAAGTCATACCACTGAGTCTCAATGGGAACATGTAGTCTCATGGCATCCAACGTACTCACAACTGAAGTGTTACTTAGACTTGCACACAATGCAGCGTGGTACATATGTGCAATCACATGCCGAGATCCATGATCAATCTCCATTTCTCTCGTCATAAAGAATGTTGTGTGACCCACATCGCATCCAAACTTCAATTGCCAACATAGTTACAACTCTGTGATCACATGAGTCGTGCAATACAACACATATCTCACACGAAGACATTTCACATGGAAGATCGCATAGAACTCCACAGTATTCTTTCGATCCCAAAGTCCATATTCGGCCGGTTGTCGTGTACGTGGCTCATCATTGGTCTTCAAAATCCGCTCCTCCTCCAACTCATCATGCGATGCTTCTCTAGTCATACTCGATGTACTCGCAACGATCCTATGCGAGCGAGATCCTATGTTGACTATCATCAACAATCATTGGCTCCTCCAGCTCAACTCCGAACTCTTTTGGATCATCCACAGACATTGCAATATGTTCTGCACGAGCTCTCTCCAATGCATCTATGCGATCGGCTGCACGTCCAACAACCACCTCAACACATGAGCGTGTGTAACTCCGAGTCTTAAAGTGTTTCGCAACCGCTCGTACATGTCTAACAAATCCTCCGGAATGCAGATAACTTGTGAACCACTAGGGCGTCTTCTCCTATGATAATGACATTATCAGAAGAAAATTGTCACCACCGTCGCTCCGTCATGATTGAAATACCTCAAATCTATGTCATCAGCCAACAGTGTTACGAAAAGAATTGATACATCCATCAAACGTATGTTGTTTCAGTCGTGTTATACAAATTATTCAATAAAAATCATTACAACTATTTAGTCAAAACTTTCGTAGATAAGAAATGAGTGAATACTAAGTAGAGAAAATAAAAAGCATTCTATCTCATGAGTTATGATAAGAATTCATCAACTAGAACCAGTATAAATAACTTAGATAAAAAAAATATTCAAAAATATTAGATGAAAATCCTACTAGAGCTTCAGCCAATGAACTCTAGGTGAGAAAAAAATTTAGTTCTCAAACTAAGTACTGAACAAAAATAATAATTGGAAAACATGGAGAGAAGATGGATAATACCTCGCTGTCAAAAGTCAAATTCAGAGAAATTAGAGAAATCAGAGAAATTAGAAAACAATAAGTTTATAAAAAGGTATGAAACACAATATCCTAAACTGCAATGTAACATTCAATATTCTAAGAGAAATAACCAACACTATTCAAAAAAATTGAAATAATAAAATGATCAGGAAAGAAATACTTGGCAATGAAAACTGATCAGGTAGGAGGAGGTTTCAAAAAAACAATGAGGAAATCAAGTTAGTGGCTGGTTTTCATTTACAGAAAAGGAAATTGCAAGGAGCGGGTGTTTTGAGAACTCATGTTTGTAAGAACACAGTGCAAGCTTCAACGAAAGGAGGGGCTTCCGAATTTAGAAAAGTGATGAATGTGCTGGAGGGTTATGTAATGTGACATCGTTCGATATGCTCTTAGTCGTTGATTGTCTCAGTGTGCTCTATGCGACTAGTCGTGGATTTTAGGATGAAGACAGAACTCTTTTCAGAGCTGCCTTGTGATATTTGGACAGGTGTTCAGAAAAGAATCAAATTCAAATTTGAAAGATATTCTTTACTTGCGCAGTGAGCACGGAGTCCAAGATATCTGAATTTTAGTCTTGAGATTTCTCTCTCGTTACGAAATAAAATTACGATATTTTTTCAGACTTTTTCTGCTTCACGAGAGTTTTCTATCGATATAAAAAATGTTGTATTTCGTGTACAAATACATACAGTATGAACGTATAAAGAGTGGTCTGGGTTACCTGGACTAATCAGTTTCACTTTCTCCGTTTAGTTAAACTAGTCGTAGTCGAGGTTTAACTATGACGCGCACTAATATTTATATGGATAACAAAAAGAACAGAGAGAAGAGGTAGTACAAGACTCCGTAAAAGACAAGCTAAAAATCTTAAATATATTCCCCAAGATCCAATCCACTTTTCCAGATTTCTTCTTGTTATCGCCATTGTCCTCTTCTCTCGGTCTACGTTCTCCATGGCACTTTGGATACATATTTTAAATAAATAAGTAAACCGCATGTTGGCGGATTTGAAGACCTGGACAACGTTCTAGATGGTCAAATGGTACCGTCGCAGTTTGGTTGCACTTTTGCTCCCCTCTTTATCTCAGATCTAACGAATCACGCTGCATGCATGAACTGGTCATCGATCGTCTCCTACGCGACTCTTCTATACTTATTCTGTGCTAGACTCACTCTGTCATGGCTCCATTATGTGCCTTCCATCTGATCGTGTCAGTTCTTCTTTCCCTCTTCTGGCTGAATTAGACAATATATATAGAATCTAAACAGTGTCCACTTTGCTCCACAGTTGTACTCAGCAGATTTTGTTCCACCAAAAATGTGGGATTAAGTATTTCTCGAATGATGGAGTTGGGACCGAGCATGTCATCCTAGCTTGAACTGTTTAGAATAAGTGGATTTTATTCTCCATATGGTCTATTGACTAGAATAAACAAAGAGAACGTACCGAGAAACATTCCACGGAAATATATCACTGTAATTCCATTTCCCATTCATGATCCCCACTCCCAAATCCCCAGAAAAAGATACTGAAAGTAGAAAATAAAGTACTAAGAATATTCTGGGGATTATATAAGAGTTGAGTATGATTAGTTTAGGTGTTCATAACTTAAACCCCCTGTTCAGTATAAGAGCTCCGGGGCACCCTGAACCACTCATTTCTCGAGTTTATGGTCAAGGAGCATAGAAAAGTATAACATAAAATTGTTTTTTTTATCATAGAGTTCTCATTCTGTAATAGAATCAGAAGATAGTTTTCACAAGCTTCCCACTTTGTGATTTGTTTTAATTTAATATAATGAAAAGGGACTATGATCTAAGATCAGTATCTTTCTTGGAAAAATGGAAATCTTTCCCGTGGACTTAAAGTACAAAGACAGGAAAAGGAATACTCGTTTCCCTTCTTATATACTGGAACTGGGGTTTAATAACTCTTATTCCAGAGTTAGTTCTATCTTCCAATACAGTTTACCGTTCCCTGCATAAGTGGAAATTTATGAGCAAGTCTAATTTATTAATTTATTATTTTGGTTCAGTAGGTTCATGCACTTGTATCTTTGAAGCACGTGGTATTGCACTTCACTCATGGGTTTTCTATTCATGTTGCCGTCGTTCTTAGAATAATTAACATTTAACATTTAAATTATAATATTATTTTCTAAATTAATTTAAAATTTTTGATAACATAAAAACAAAAAATCCCGAAGTTGACCGAGCATGGTTAATTTTTGTCTGATGTTTATACTGAGCTAAATTTGAGGTACTCATTTGTCTTAAGTTGTTCTCTTTTCTCACGATTTCTGTAGCTTCGGATGTTCAGGATTAGAAAGGGTAACTACTTTTGTCTTGGCTCTCACTCTCAGTATAAGTGGTCAATTATGGTTCAATTGTTCAGGACGAAATCCGACGAATATAGGAGGAGACGAAACTTAACGTCATTACCAGAAAACTGCTATTTCACTCCTTTTCTGGTTATCTTTATATCATTGTTGTCTAGCCATAACTGCCGTAGAACTATACTGGGTCGGAGAGCCAAGTGTAGCTACGACGTCCATCACTCCAGATTTGCAGTCACAGTTCAAGGCCTACTCCGTAGTGGACACCGTTTCCCGTTTTACGGGCCATTCTTGGATGCTCCGTAGCCGTACGTGACCTGAGAACGTTCTGGAAAACAAACTGAGTCATGTTCACTAGCTGCTAATAGCATTGGAAACACCTGCGCCATGTTCTTTGTGACAGTCTTCCTATGATAGAATGATGAACGCTTAGGTGTTCTCAGTGTATGAGAATGGGAATGGACTCGTGTTCTTCTCACGTATTTGTTCCATTAGTGAGCACCCATGCAACTCTTCCAATGTTCGGAAGAGGGGAATATGCACAGATGGTTTAAAATTTTTTAATTATTTTGTCTAGAAAAATAAGATATTTAATTCATTAATCGATTAATTGATTATTTGAACTGAATAGGTTATCATATTTATATTTTCCACTGTGCGTCTGGACTCTTGCTCTTATGGTTTAAATCTACCCCCTTCTGCACTTGTTGGTCTAGTTAATATATAATAATTAGAGAATAATTTAATTATTTCTCTACTTAAAATATAAATATTATTTAATGTAAATAAATAAATATTATTTCTATATCATTAAAGGAACAAAAGTTCCCCAAAAGTTCATCGACCATGCATTTTCGACGATCTCACCAAAAACGAAACGGATGAAGCGAACCGAGATAGAAGTTCGTTCACGTGGCGTTTCATAATGAATTTCATGACTTTCTGACATGGATTAGTTTCGATTCTTGATAACAGTTTGCCGTAATTTCTAGGAAATATTTTCTGTGTATGTTTATTCATATATTCATCTAGTATTGGTTTGATCGCAGTTAATGGAGAAGGTACTTTTCTATTTTAATTGTTGGTATGTACCAATCAACAAGCTTGCCGGGTAGTCTCAGAGCTAATATTGACTTTGGGAAACTCCTTCTAAACAGTGCTGGATGTTAGACCTTCTGAACAAATGAATCATTCGTTTGTTGATCTACACTTTATGCACGAATTCAAGTCATTCTACGCACAAGTCTTGTAGTTTTAATCTACTATGGTAAGCTTTTCCACATGTTCTCTTCTCGATAAAGCTGTCCACCTTTCTCTTCTTTAATCTCACAGAGATAGTGCAAGTTTTGGTTAACCCTCGGATTGTTTGATTTCTAATGCGCAAAGGACTGCTCTCCACCACCACTCATAATGGGAGATTTCTTCTCGTTTTCGCCGCTTCTTTCTCTCCGGCGAAAAGCTCAAGAAGCCATGTATATTTATTCACATACAGGTCTACATCTCTTTGTGCCGAGAGGGAAAACTTGCTATGCGAGCATGAATGGCGTACAAACGCTTTATCAACCAAAGAGCTCATACTAGATTTCCGAGGCACTGGGAAAATGAATGAATCATTGTAAAGGTGACCTCCAGCACGGGTCTTGGAAGTGCTCGACTCGTACAAGCTACTTAAGATCGATCACCTTCTGCACGAGAATTTTCGAAAATGACATGTGTTATTTTTAGAGTCACTTACTTTCTGAAATGCGTGATTTAAAACATGAAATAACAGAAGATCACTGCTCAAACCACAAAGTGGTAGCGTTGTCACACGAAGGCACGTAGATCATTGTACATGAGAAATCCAACAGAGTCTATTTCATTCTATTACACGAGATATCCATCGTTGCTATCTTACTCGTGATTTTCTGCTCCTGCGTGAAGAGATAGGAAGTGACTTGAATGCCACAAAATTAAAGAAAGACAATTTACTTTGACAGGGGTGATAATTCTTCATGGTTCTAGTAGTTTACTGAAGCAGTACATGTTATTTTTGCTATCAAATAACAAGAAGAACTGTCTATTTCAACACTCTCTAATGCACACTTGCTAATTGTCCATGACAGCACAAAAGAATAAGAGCTGATCTAGGACCGCTTGACGCATTATACACAAAACGAGTGGCAGTGTCAACAAAACCAAGCACCGAAGCTTGATGCACAACACTAGACACGACTTCTCTATGCAATCCTAGAGCATCTGGGAATCAGCAACCAGTTTGGAAGGGGATGAGATCATCCCTTGTTCAACCCACCACCGGAATGCACAACACATCGAGGTCGACGATCGACGCTTGATGCTCTGATTCCAATCGTCGCTTCAAGCTTCCATATTAGAGTTCTGTGTGAGCTCCATGCACCCTGCTTCTTAGTATCGTTCTTTCTTTCCGGAGCCAACTATTGCGCTTAGAATTGTTCTTTTCTTACATGTGGTCAGGCTTTTCCATCTCTGTTTGTAGCGGTTACATGCGGTGCAAGTCATATATCTGTAATCTGCGATCAAGAGGAAGATAAAATAGTTTCTTTTTTCTGTTTTAACATAATTTTTGATTTTTTGTAAGTGACCTTTTTCTTTTACATAGATTAAGAAGGTTGACATTTTGTATTACAAGCATGTCATAGTATGGTACAAATGAGCGGCTATATTCCATGTCGGCTGTTACACATTAGCAAGGTGGTCAACTTTACGTGGCGCACAAAACCCTCAGAGACATTTACTGGCTTATGAGTCAAGCAAAAAGGACCTCAAAACTTACTGGATTATAAGTAAAGCAAAAAGGACCCTGACACATTACCCACTTCCAGTAATAGTTCAATATAACACCCATAGGAGGAAAGTTCGGATCATGTTTTACATAAAGCATAAAGATGTCCATTTAATATGCACAGCCTATTATTGATAATAGATGGTGCAAGCATGTTCGAGCAGGTCATGGATGGATGAAATAAAGCCCCCTGGGGAGCATGAAAGTCTGAGGATAAGACTTCAGAGAAGAAGAGTAGATAAGGTCTGGAGTCTGGAGTCTGGACTCTGGAGATCAATATACGCTTTTGTTGTTTGTTGCTATGTATTATATAGTATTGTATATTTGGCTTAGTACACAAAATGAGACAACAGAACAGATGCACAGATAAATTGCAAAAGGTGAAGCTTTTCTTGAGCATTTCTTGATGTCTGAGGTCGTTCCTTGAGCATTCATTATACCATCGTGTTCGATCCATCTACTCACGATCCCCACTTTTGAGTCTTGACACACCTCCACCTTTTTAGACCGTTCTTTGCTTGCTAGCAATATCTCCCTCCGTGGTCCCACCAATCGAGTCAGACTCATACTATTCTTCACTCATGGTTTACTTTCCTAGGGCTCTTGTAAATCAATGCTCTGTGGTTTGAAATATTTGCTTTCGGGTCCACTTCATTCCATCATCTATGGCTTCTTTTCCCTTCCCTACCTACAGTAAATCCGTCTGGCCCGCCCTCACCGTTCGTTGTGTTGAATGTACATTAAACTGAGCTCCAGGTTGACGGTAGGCTATTGTAGCGTCGGCAGTTAGGTCGGTGAGATCCACAAGTAAATCCCTGAATTTTCTCGAAGGATTTCGACGTCTTCCGTTGTTTCTTGTGATTTGAAAGTACATGTGATTCAGAGGGAGAACCTGAGCTAAGCAAGATATGCTTAAGTTGCAAGATGCCTAATTAGATGAATCCTTTCAGGGTGTATGGTACGAGGAATGGGAAACGAGGAAGCAGAACATGTATCGGGTGAATGACGATGGCAGATAGAGGAGCGAAATCATAAGGAACAACCACGAGGAGAAGAAAAGGGCGACTCCGAAAGCCATCATAAGCGCCAATCATCATATCAATTCTTACGAAGCGGAAAGCACAGGTAAATGGATTTCTACATACCTCTTTATGGAAAATCTCTCAGATAGAGGAGCGAAATCATAAGGAACAACCACGAGGAGAAGAAAAGGGCGACTTCGAAAAGCATCATAAGCGCCAATCATCATATCAATTCTTACGAAGCGGAAAGCACAGGTAAATGGATTTCTACATACCTCTTTATGGAAAATCTCTCCGTGTACTGTTGGTACACTTTCTTCTCCCTGTCCCTTCATAAGATCGTACATGATCATCTCGCTTATGAAGAAGAAGAAAGGTTCTTTATCTGGTGAAGAAAACTCAAGATTGAATCTACAAACCGCTTGTTGTTGTAATCCCTTACGTCTCGTCCCGATCAGCAGTACCAAATCGATCCAACTGTGTATGTGTAGGAAATGTCCTCCACTCAGGCACAAGGAATTACGGGCATGATCGAGACCATGTGTAGAAAAGTCCACTCGCATCGATGGACAACATGCACACGATTGAGTGAGCGGATAGAAGCTAGTACTACTTGAGAACGTGGAAAGAAGCAGTTGATTTTTTGTGTCAGTTGCGAAACTGCACTAACCAATGTTCTGCGCTTGGAGATATATGCCCACATAATAACAACCATAGCCTTGCCAGCAGAGTATTAAAGAAGCATCCAGTGAATTGCCTGTCATGGGGGAGAAACATAATAACTAATTAAACAATAAGTTTTTTCTCTTGGAGTTAATTAGATGCGAATTAAGCAACTTTCGGAACTTTCTTTGCCGGTCATCATGAACAAAATAGGGCTTCGAGCTAAGCCGATTTCGTAATTAATCAGTGTTGTTTGCAAACAGAGCAGCTTATGCAGAACTTAGACAGCATTTTCCTGTGAAAATGATTCTTTCCTGACCTCAAAGGTGCATGTCCATCTAAGTAACGTTGAAACCCCAGGTGCGGGTATAAAAGCAAAGAATGGAAATTTTTTTTTTTTCAGTTACAGAGAAGATACTGTTTTATTCTAAGAAACCGCCAAAACCTTGTTTTTATATCTCTCATTCAATAATTAGTTATGAAGTGAATTACATAATGTAAATCAAACTTAAATAGAAGCTCCGGGAGAGCTTTGATTCAATTCCTTACTTAACATATTAGGGGGTGTCAAAGTTAAGAGGAAAGATTCTTCAACGGCAAAGAGGTAAGTGGCCGTAAAATTGTCACAGATAAGATTGTATGTAACCGCGACTCATTCTGGGTCGCACATGTGAATAAACAACAAAATTTTATCATTGATTATTTTTCTATCTTTACACTCAAAATTATTACTCTGAGCAACAGAGAATCCGCTGCAAAAGAAAACGGACGAAATCAGTGAGTAGTCGTTAAGAAAACGTCCGTGGCGTTTTCCTGCGGGTACCTCAGGAGGTGCCCGCATGAAGAGCTGGCCGCAGTCTGGCCGAATCCGTAACTCACTCCCGCGGCTCTCAAATATTCAGAAGGTTCTTTAACTTTGACACCCCCTATTATATCAGCAAAAATATGTTGGGTATGATATACTACACCAGAATGAAGTCCTTCCGGTTACCCGGCATATTTATAGAGGCACCTGGGCTTTAAACGCAGCAGTAAATCTGATTAATGTAAATCAGTCAGCAGTCAGCAGAAACCCAGCCTGATGTGCATAAATTAAGTCAGTAAAAGAAAGTCCATGCTAAATCGCATCTCATTATCTTAAGTCAGTCATTAGGGAGATGCCAATCCACCGTAATTATCATCTTCAGTTGGTCAAAAGCTTATGCAAATCTAGTCTCATTATATCAAGTTAGTCAGTGAATCCCAGTCTCTGCAGATCCCAGTATATACACGAAAGGCAAACCAGTTCCGCCACAGATCAATCCCGCCCTTACTTTAATAGTGGCAAGGCCCTAAGTAAATGATAATTAATTAGCACATGCACTTCTAGCACTACGCACTTCCGTCACTGTATGATGGATGAACAAATAAGCGGATATGAAAGGGGCATCATTTTATCATCGTAACATGCTGTTCCCTGCTGGATCACATCCAATCCTCCCCCGCCATAGGAGGCGCTACTCGGAGCACGGTTTTAGTGTATGGGGCTGGAGAGAAAATAGCCCGAGGTCAAGAAGCCCTAACTAAAAGAAAACTAAACCTAGAAGAGACCATAGTTAATGGTGGGCCCTCTAACTACAATGGGACACCGAACCTCCAAGGGAGGTAAGGGGTGGAAGGACTTCAGGTCAGGGCCAACCTTCACGGATCACGATGGGCGAGTCGGCACTGGAAGTACGTAATAAAAATAGTACGCATAGCTGGTCGAGACTCGAGAACATGATATTGCAACAATGCTCGGCCTCATTAATCCGGCGACCCACGTACACGTAAATCTAGAGTCTTAATCAGTCCCGGGTCTCACCAACCATAGCACGTCTACAGTGAGTTTATCTATAATCATCGAGTTAAGTCTGAAATCTTGTACATTTGATCATGGGAGCTCGTCTTAACTCCGTTACTGAACCTGGACTTCTAGGAAATAGAAAGTCCTAACCATAGCCCGAGGTCAAATGTAAGGGCCTGGTCCTCGAGTCAGTGACAGGGTCGCAGTGGTGGTGGCACAGGAATGGAGAGGCTAATTTTAGGCTTTAGTTAGAGTTTTACAAAAGGTGAAAAATGAGCTGCTGGATTTGCCGGTGGCTTTTGAAAGAAGCCCGCGAGAGGACCCTGCCGGCTGTAACCGGCGGGTTTTGCGTGACCGCCGCCGAATTTTAAAAGGTTACCTGCGCCGGTAAGTTGTATTGTTTTGTCGGCGGAGGTCAGTCCAGAAGTGCAACGGTAAACTCTAACTGCAATCGAGACGAGAAATTGTCTCTTCCGAGACGTGTACAGTAGGGCAATCTCGCGCGGGCTCAAAGACGGTGCAGAAGCAGCAGAACCAGGTGGTGGAAGGTAACGTAGGTCATACGTGGTCGCCGTGAAACGGGAAGCGGCGCACTGATTGAATCTCGATCTGTCTTCGAACTTTTTGAATATTTTATACAGGATTCATGGGTGAATGGCTTGTATAGTAAAATCTCGTTATAATCACATGTAATATAGTCACAAACACAATATAAACATTTTTCTTTTCCAGGAATTGATTTTTCTTCTCCTGTTACAGTCACTATCATAGATTTAAATCGTAACAAACTAACAAGCATAAAAGTAAGTTCTGTCATGTTACAATAAAAATTGTCCAACTTACTGAAACAATGTATTATAGAATTACACGGAAAGCGAGCAAGAAAGTGAAACAAGATGACTTAGTTCAATTACAAAAAAGTTGGGCAAAATCTCAAGCAAATTTCTCTATTAAAAACTCCGAAAAGATTTACAGAATGACTAAACATTGATCAAGTATATGATGCTAAAAGCGACAAAAGTATCATGTGAAATGAAAAACTTTAGAAGAATTAAATCCTTTTAGTAACATTTCTTTCTACCACTAGAGCTTGAAGATTATAATATAAATAAATATGATCGATTTACATACTCGAGAGCGGGTACCGCTTATAATACCTGGTGCTGAAATATATGATGATCTACCTATCAATCAGGTAGATTGGATAGATTTCAGAACGGAGCAAATTTCAAATATCTAAAAAAATTCATTTTAAATCATTCTTTTTAATCAACGATGATATCACTTAGATGAGTGAATGATCACTGTTGATGCAACCATAGGATATTCTAACCCGTACCCAAGTAATATATATATACGACCTATAAACTATATCAGAGAGCAGATATAGTTTATAATATTCTGTGTAATAATCTACGGTGATCTACCTATCAATCAGATAGATTTCAAAACCAAACAGATTTAACATATTATGCAATTTAAAATAGAAAATATTAATTTAACTTATTTTTACAATCAATGGTGATCTCATTATAAGGGTGAATGATCACCATTGATTCATGTGAGAGGGCACTTTAATTCATAATCGTCATATTATCCTCTTATATATATATATTTATCACCAACATGTATAGTTACAAAATGGTGAAGAACAAATCGTGTGATTATAACGAGGTTTTACTGTAGTTGAAAGACATTTACTCTAGTGTGAAACTAATGACATGTAAAAGAGAGAGCCTGAAATGGCACACCAGTGTCCTCAAGCCTGGCCCATGAAACTGCCGGTAGTTTACCGGGAG
Organism: Asterella californica; assembly: GCA_036924285.1. Taxonomy (NCBI): domain Eukaryota; kingdom Viridiplantae; phylum Streptophyta; class Marchantiopsida; order Marchantiales; family Aytoniaceae; genus Asterella; species Asterella californica. The sequence goes on from JAYKYS010000001.1 coordinate 46,831,366, forward strand.
GGGATACGGCGACCAGGTTGGCTAAATTTGGCGACGTCTTGATGTTCAGGGAAGTCCAACGGACGCAAGGGCACGACAACGAGAGTTTTCTGTCATCTGATCAGCGCAGGAGAGGGGAACCAGCGAGTCGCGACCGGGTTTTTACACAGGTTCCTAGCAGTCGTAGCTCAGCGGCTCATCCTCGAACCAAAAGAGCGATCAGCGATTCAACGGCCCTTGAGTTCAGCGATGACCCGCAAGTATACTGGAGATTGCGAATCCCAACGAAATTTCTGCAGGCGACCTGGCTACAAGTTGCGACATGATTGCCGTCGCGGCAAATGGAGACTTGTGGCCGAGGTAATATTTTAAAGTATTTAGTGATCCTGCGTTTCGAGAGTAATCCGAGTTCCGTCATTGGCTCGGCGAGGTCATGGGATGATGGGGGCGCTGGCGATGGAGTGGGGTACATCGGGACAGGGGAGCGTCTGCCCGGGCGAAGACTTGTAGAAAGGTCGAAAACGGAATCTCGATAGGAGATTTGATGGAGCGATAGAGAGTCGACGAGGAGTAGGCGGGTGAGTCAGAGATGCGGGGAGAGAGATCAGCAGAGGATTCAGGGGCCCTCAACAGGGACGCCTGCTCGCTTGCCTGCCTGACGTGACCTGCCCCACCCTGCCAATACTGCGGAGACCATGAGCAGATATGCTGCAGCTTGCAAAGCCAGTAGTAGCCCTACCGGTAATCTGAAGCTCTTTCTCTGTTTTCCCTTTCTTTCTACAATAGTTAGGGAGAAATGGAGAATCCACTGTTTGCTGAAACGGGCGGTGTGGCAGCGGAGACGAGGTGAGATCACGGATTGGAGAGAGAGAGAGAGAGAGAGAGAGAGAGAGGCAGAGTCGTGTCAGGGACTCGGTAAAAACGGGTGGACCGACGGAAGGAGTGTGAGACGTTTGATGGGACAGGAGAGGGACGGTGGGGCCCGTCGAGCTTATGTGGAAAGAATAGCTGCGGATACGCGCATTGGGCAGCAATTTGGACTGTGTGAGGGGGAGGAAAGCAGAGCGGAGGCAAGGGAAGGAAAGTGGGGGTAAAGGCTAGGAGGAGGTAGGAGAAACGATAACGTCCCTCCGCACGAACGAGACTGGCAGTGGCATTAGCTAGCTCTCCTGGCTGAGCATTGCTTCGCATTGCTCGTAATTGTGGAGAGTAAGGAGAGAGGCTTCTTTTCTCTCGCTACGTTTAGCGCAAACACCCCTAAGGACTTGTTTGGGGATCCCAGCCTCTGTCATCTCTCATGGCTGAGTAAGAGAGGCGGACCATCGGTGGTATTGACCATCTCCTTACAGAGAGAGGGTGAGAAGGACAGGCATTTTCAGGCACGAGGAGAAAGGCAGATCAGAGTTGCACGGCAGAGAGGTGGGGAGGGGAGGCTTTGGCAGCGAACTGATGTCAAATAGTTTAGTTGAACACATTGAGAGTGTCTAAAGAACCAGATTTTTGTTGCGAAGTGGGGTTATACAAATATCGTAGACCAGATTCGATGAAAATGCAGCACCAAGGGAGGTAGTCTAACGCCTTGGCGAGCACGAAGGGCTGAAGAGGTTCGTTGAGTACAGTAGACGGAGGAGAAGAGTCGACTGAATCGGAGAAGTGACGACGGCTGGAAGGGCAATGTGTGATCTCAGAGATCTTTGAACGATATCTGAAAAGAGTTCTAGTCGCAGAGGTAAAGAAGAGCAGAGAAGGGTCAGAAAAGTCCGACCGAACTATGGGGCAAAGCACCTTGGGTAATGGAGACGTGACTTGATAACGCGCCGGTGAATGTGCCTCTCAGCGCCGCTGTGATTGGATCCCATTGCAGCAGAACTGAACGGATTGTCGGAAGATCATCAGGGCGTTTCACAAACAGGAAAAAGAGCGGTGTTGATCGGGAAAGATCGAGGAACTGGCCGATCGATAACCCCATTGAGGGAACCTTTTACTTAATTACCGAATCGCGGGTGATGTGAGCTTCGGCAGTCGTGTGGCGAGAGAACTGTGACTGGGCATTCTACTGCGCAGTATGTCGAAGCTACTGGAAGAGCGGGAGAGAAAATAATCTCGCAAGGAGGTCTTGTCGTGCGAACGGCTATGGATCGGGCGCTCTCCGTTGAGGAAGGTAACTGTTTCAAGTTCTTTGTCAGCTCTCAGCCGGCAACGTCTATGTCGGGCGCTTAGATTCTACAAGTCCTGTGGCGTTGGATATGCCGAAGAGTCTGAGTGAGGTAGAAAAGGCAGAAGTGCGTTTGGGCGTCCGGTAGCTGCCGTTGTACTCCTATCTTCCTCCTCACCCCGGTCTATACCATGGCTTATCGAACCAGCGTCCGTGTTAAGTGCGGATGCCAATCCCCGTCAAGCTGCTGCACTGCATTTGCCTCACACTCTCCCATCTTCTCGCCAGCTGGTCTTACATTTAGATGCAGCCCGCGTTACACCTAGCATTGTTCGTCCTTGCTACGCTCCGTGTGTCTGGCCTTCGTATAATGTTCATCATCGTTTTATCCGCACCAATTTTTCGGTGTGAACACGCTTAGTCAAGCGGTTATGACTATGGTTCTCGCGGGCTTCTCCACTGCCATGGTGTGTAGCCTTGCCGGCTTTTTGTTAACGATTGACGGAAGCGAGTTTCCCGTGCTCCGGCTGTATCAGGTTTCTGATCTGGTCCGGGTCTCCTGTTCGACGATGTGCAGATCTTATGGCTCGAATGAAGGGCATGCTTTCGCATTCGTCTTTCTCGGATGCAGGTAGTGGTAGGGGCATAGGTGACGATAGGTTCGAACAACGCAGTATCGACGGAGCGAGTTCGAGTCATTTCAGCGTTGACGAGGCATTAGGTGATGGTGATTTGAGTTACACGACTGGGGACAATGGTCATGCGAATGAGGATGGAAGTAGCAGCTCAGATGGCTCATCTCCCTTAGGCTGGCCCCTTGGCAGGAGAGAAAGGGGCAGTTCCGAAGCATCACCTGGAGGCCCCAAGTTGCAAGGGAATTCGTCCTTCATGTGGGAGGAGAAAAGAGAGAAACGGGAGACTGAGCTCTCAGGTAAACACATCCACCGGTTGTCTGACACGGAATTACGAAATTTTTGAATTGTAGGTTCCCAGGTATCAGCAGTCGACTTCGTTTCTTTTGTCTCTTGGTTCGTTCCACACTGTGGTCTCGTCTGAGCGAAGTAGGCTTGGCAATGTATCTCCTACAAGTCTTTAGCGAGCTGTGATGTGAAACTTTGGACGTGGATTTCAGAGGTTGAAATGATGAAGGAGAGGTTTGCGAAGCTCCTTCTGGGCGAGGACATGTCAGGCGGCGGTAAAGGCGTCTGTACAGCCTTGGCGATTTCTAATGCGGTCACTAATCTCTCAGGTGAGACAGTGTGACTGTGGCAAGAAATAGGAACGACCTGGGTAGTAATCGATGTTATGCCGTACTTCAGTTAGGTCTGTGTCTCGTTCTTGATTTCTGTCGACCTCGTTGCGTGTTTGAAGCAAGAATGTCTAATCTGCAGGTTCGAGTGCCTAGTTAATATCCTGCGTCTAAGTTTCTTGTTACGCGTATGAGAAGTGATGGTATATCCTGATTTCCTGCGGGGCAGTTCAAGGTTACTACGTGAGTACGTGACGTCACGTGTGTAACGATTTCAGTGGGATTCTGACGCTGGGTTTGCACATGTGATAGCTTCCGTATTTGGAGAGCTATGGAGGTTGGAGCCGCTAGCACCGGAGAGGAGGACAATGTGGCGCAGAGAAATGGAGTGGCTTTTGTCAGTTAGCGATCATGTCGTGGAGCTCGTGCCGTCTTGGCAGACGTTTCCAGACGGTAGTAGTATGGAGGTGAGCGTCGTATCATCTCTGCGTACCCATATTTGCCGCCGTCTTTATTGGGCTTGGCTCAGCGTAATTACTGTTGCCCGAGGGTCTTTCAAATTTGGAGCTCTTATTTTGTGACCTGCATCTGATGTTGAGAAATTGGGCGTTGAGTTCAGGTCATGGTCAGCAGACCACGCTCAGATCTGCACGTCAATCTTCCGGCTCTACGCAAGTTGGATACCATGCTCTTGGTAAGTTGGAGATGTTAAGTGAACAAACTTTCTCCAGCTCACATTATCTCTGAACCGCCTTCTGATCCTACTCTGCATTCTCCTGCAGGATTCTTTGGAGAACTTTCTGGACACCGATTTCTGGTATGTCGACCGGGGGATCGCTGTCGCTGACAAAGATCCGAGAAACGCGAACAGACATCCTGTTCAACGCCAGGAGGAGAAATGGTGGCTGCCAACTCCGAAGGTTCCAAACACCGGGCTATCCGAAGAGACCAGGAAGAAGCTCCAGGTTCAACGAGAATGTACCAGTCAAATTCTAAAGGCGGCCATGGCCATCAATGGGTCTACCCTGGCAGAGATGGTGGCCCCCGAGGAGTACCTGGATTCTCTACCCAAGGTAAATCGTCAAAACCGAACGTATGAAGCTTTCCGAAGTCCAGATAAATACTTCTCGGCCGAATTGCAACAATCTATGTGTACGTGTTTCGAGTCTTTTTAGTCGTTGCGCAGTTTGCATTTCATGATGGGCAGGACAATGTTAGACTGTCACTGAGCGTCGTGGGACGATTTCTTGGAAATGGGTTTACACGTTTTTTCATGTACTCCGGACCAAAGAAATGCCACTTTCTTTGTCTGCGCAGAATGGGAAGGCAAGCCTTGGGAACACGATGTACGCAGCATTAACTTCTGACAACTTCAACCCAGAAGCAGTTCTAAGCTCACTAGATTTGTCGACTGAGCACTCTACTTTAGATATAGCTAATCGCCTTGAAAGCGCAATTCTGGTTTGGAGAAGGAAGATTCACAACAAAAGTAACCCGAATGCGGCAAACACGAAGGATCACAGGTTCGCCAAGTCGTCTTGGGGAATGATGAAAGAGTTAGTCGGGGATGTGGATAAGCGCGAACTTATCGCAGACAGAGCAGAAACTATTCTGTTGATGTTGAAGCAGAGATTTCCAGGGCTGCCTCAAACGACGTTGGACATGCATAAAATTCAGTATAACAAGGTGAGCATTATATTTCCTGCTTTGGCCGATAATTTTCTATTGAAATTTGGAGTGATGGTGCCAGATCGAGTCAAATCTGGGTATCGAGTCTAAAACCTGGGTCTGTCTTGGTTCCTCTCCGCAGGATGTTGGACAATCTATATTGGAGAGTTACTCTCGCGTGTTGGAAAGTTTGGCGTTCAACATTCTTGCGCGAGTTGACGACGTTCTATTCGCAGACAACCAAGCCCTGGGTTCTTTGGCACCTCCAGCGTCAGGCAGTGGGCGTTCGCTTGCTTCCACCCAAAGAAGGTCCTTGACCGCACCTGGCCTCAGATCGTCTAATACCCCTTATGAAACCCCATTTTCGTCTCCCAGCAGATCACCGACTCCCACTCTTGCTCATACTCCCAGTTCACCCCGCCTCGATAGGTTGACGCTGATTCCTTCACTGGGAAAAGCCCTGACGGACTATATTGGTATGGAGAACGAGAAAATGGGAAAAGATGGCCCAGTGGGCAAGTCCCTTCTGAAGGATAACAATAAACTTTGGTCTTACGCCGATAATCTAGCAGACAGTAACGCCCTTCACAGTCCTCCCAGTCGCGATTAGATTGACTCTTTCAGCTCAGCAATTGTAAGCTGTAAATGTTGCTTCTTAGGATCATTTGGGAGAACTCGGCCCTGATGGAGACTCGTGTCCTGTCTGGGGACTCGTATTTGGGCTACCTACGGAAGACAGCAGCGGTGACATGACTGGCTCCGCTTTCAAAGCTGCACTTGCTCCATCCCATGATGGGAGAATCTGACAACACTGAAGAGTAGTGGTCTGGGAACACATCAGGTGGCAGTGGAATGTGGTTTCTTGGATCTGGTCAAAGAAGCTTCTTGTGCAAATTGCTTCTCCCCAATCTTCCGCTCGTCTCTGTCACCCATCCACATGTCTTCCTAAATCCTCAATCTATCTGGGCAGCTTGTGGCTCCTGTGGAACTTTCATATCTCTTTCACCTTCCATTTATTGTGCCAGCATGGGCACAGTTTTGTGGGCAAATTTGGCTATTTGTCCAGTCTGTACAAAGTAAACTAGCAAAAAAGTCTTTTAATGTTTTCTAGTTCGTCTAGGGCGTGAAGTTTCTGTCTAGATTGGAGGGTGATTTGACTCAGTAGACTCAGTCAAAGGAAGACATCGCTTTGCTTGAGTGGGAGGCAAATTTTCGGAGACTGTCAAGGTCCAGGGAGGATGTGTTTAGTGTTGGGTCACACAGTAAGAAATATTTGTAGAAAGATTCATTTATATTCAATTTATGGCCACAGGACCGTTCCCGTTATGTGTGTGAGCATTTTGGTCTTGAATGGAGGTCTCGTGTGAGATTTGTGTGATGCCTAGTTCGACTCATTACTTTTGAGTGTTTGGGCCCCTGTTCAGTCTTTGCTTAGGGAAGACGTTGTGTTTGTTCGTGAATTTGCAGCATGCATGATCTTTCGTCTCTATTCGAAACTGATGATTACATCGAAAGTGGTCATCGTCCAAATCGTTCCTGGAAGCAGTTGGATCTAGGCTGGGACAGCTAAAACTCAGCAACCTGTACATGGTAGGAGTCGATTTGATCCGTTAATGCCACCAGGCAAATGCATTCTCAGTGTATATCCCAGGTACAATCCAGTGTTGTGGAATGGTAAGGCCTGTTGTCAATACAGTTCGTACACTCGTTGTTAGAGTTTGGACATAATATTCTCTGGTATAAATTTGCAGGTACCTTGACTGTGGGGTGACCAGCTCGCTTGAAGAGCTGGATTGATAGTCCTGTGGAACCTACCTGTACTTGAAAGGTGATACCAAACCCCAATATCTTGGCTCACTTTTGCAGCTGTGTTTCGTTGGTTTGTGGTTTGGAAGCCATGGCTTTTAACCCGTCATGGTGTGAATCTCAACACCCTGGCTAGTCTCAGTTCCTCGCGCGCGAGACGAGCAGTCAGTCTGTGGAGCAACCCGATCACACAGAGGACTTGTGCTCAGGCGTACGTTCCGTCTGCCACGTCGGTGGTGATCCTTACTGTGTATCATTGAATACATCTTTACGGAGCAAGCCAAGCGACTGGGAGACTGCATGTTTACTTGTGGAATTTCTCCAGAGAAAGAGATGCAACCAATTTCAGTTCGGTAGTTATCCAGAAATGAATTCGTCGTTGCGATTCCCCTGGCCATGTTTGGGAGAAACAACTTCAATCAAATTATGGTGTGCCACCTAAGCACCAATGCCTACTACCAGCTAGTCTCCGAAGCAATCGGCTATGGGGTCACAGACCCTGGAGTTCTGGTTGTTAGGGTATTTGGTTTCTACCCGAAATCTCCCGTAGTAGAACAGAAGTTCTAGGATCGGCGGCCTAGAACCGGCGACTGAGACAGTCTCTTCTGGGGTCATCCTGACTTGTAATCTAGGCAAACAATTCTGTCAGAGAGGTTAATTGGAGCTCGTTGCGAAAATTGCAGCAGTAGACGAGTTTGAGGTTTGTCGTGTCCCGTTCTCCATATGTCCCGCTGGTCTAACTAGCTGGAAGTTCAATATGATTCTTGGTCTCGGCTCGGTAAATAAAGAGTTCCAATTATTATATAGATAAGAGGGTGAGATATTGAACGTCAATTCTTCCTCTGTTCGTCCTTGCTGACTTCAGTCCGTTCATTCTTCGGTCTTGAGATGTGCTCCATCTTTTGTATTGCGTTTCTCTCACATTTGTCACCTTACCAGCAATGAGAATCGAATGGGCTGGAAGTACCTCTACTTATCGGAGAGCAGAACCCAAATATGAATGCGAAAAGGCCTTGTATAGATTTAAGTCACGGACGGCAGCGTGTCCGTGACTCCGACAATTCCGACTTGAGATAGTCCCAGTCTCAAGTCCTTCTGTTGCAAATCTAGAGCAACAGCCAACAAATCGAGAGAATAGGTGACCTCTTGCTAAATCTTGAGCAGTTCTGCTTCCTTGACGGTAGCGACAATTTGCTTTGGAAGCCGAAAGGTGTAGATTCGGTCCAGTGTGCTTTTATGAAACGTTTCCTGCGTCCCAGACTTAGAGTTAACTCTACTCCTATTAATTGACTTCGTGCGACTCTGCATGAACCTTGATCGTCCGATGAAGTGGTAAATCACGATATATCGCTATTACACTGCACGGCAGTGTAATTAATAGGAGTAGAGTTAACGTGTTGCCCCAGTAGAGCGGGCTTCTTTAATCCATGGCTCGTGGAGAAAGAGACTGGGTCAGTGAACTACTTACGTACTTCGGTCAGAGACGTCTTCGCGGGAGTGCACGCGAAGGTTGCGTCGCTGCGTGCCAACGTACCAACAAACATGTCTGGCTCTGTGCGTCTGTCGCTCTTCACCGGCGACAAATGAGGCGTATTCGCGGGAGTTTCGTAGCGAAGGAAATACGTGTAGGCAGTGCTGGGCACCATGGCAGATGAAGGGACTGACAGAGTCCGATAGTCTCACCATTTTTTCTCGTCAAACTTGCACTTATGGCGCGAGTCTGTATTCTCCAGGCCTTACTTACATTCATTGAAGTCACCAAAACAATCAATGAATGTCTACAGGCCAGGCCATGCCATGCGATGGCGTCCATCCCTGATAAGGCGGTTCTTGTCAGGAATTCTAGCTTACCGGCACGAGTCTGGGAACTCTGTACTCTTACCACCATGACGGACCGGCCACCTACGGTGCCGGTACTCCCGCCACAGTGACTGGCGCAGGAATGGCGGAATTCGGAAGCGGGACGTTCCTCAGTCGTGGCTAGTCAATCACTCGTCTCACCGGAAAGCGTGTGTCACTGTGGACGTCCATGTCGACCTTGGAGGGAAACGATCGTCGTCGGAGACTCGGAACCATGTCCTTTCGTTACTCTCTGCACGGACCGGATTTCCTGAATCGAAGCGGGCTGGAGGGACCGAAGAGGGTCGATGAGTTCTTCATTACCAGTCCGTCCTGCGGTAAGCTAGCATAGGCATGTGCCATAAAGGATCCGGCAGCGACGGGATGGAGCGGAACGTTGGCTAAGCCTGTCCATGTATAGAACAAGGACTGAAAGAGTTGGGTGGTACAGTACTTGATTATCTGTAAGAATGTTCGTTTGCTGCAGTAATGATATATATGTCGTTAACGATCGGATTAGTAGTGAATTATGATAACATAAATACAGATTACCGTCCATCCAGGCAACTCTTCCTTGTTAGTTATGAGTCTGCTCTTCCTTCCACCATCATCGATCCATCCATCTGGAAGATACGATGGATGTGATGGATTTTAGGGTCTTGATTCTTGAAGGCTAGCTTTTGTAGTTAACGACTGCCCCGGAGTCAGCAGCGATGATTCTCAGGAGCATCTTGGAAAAGCTAGTCCTGCACGAGAATTAATGTTACCTTGTCCTGCTGCTGCTGCACTGCAATCACTACTGCTATGCAGCGTCCCTTGAGGAGCAGAACGCGTAGAGCAAAAGAACGTCCAGAACAGAAATTTTGGCAGTCGCTCGTTGATCGACTCATGCCGTGGGGTACGTTTGCTCCGGGCTTCTTGTTGTCGAGCCCGGCACTTGACACGGTCCATGATCTCTCAATCTCGCTATATCTCGGCCTTCCCTAACTTCTTTACATTCTCGGAGTCGCTGATTTAGTGAAATCAACACTTACGAGCGCTAGGTGCGTCTCTGTATCGTGAATTCCCGTCCCATTCTCCAAGATAAAGTCCTCTGTTCGGATTGATTTTATGGCCGTTTTTTGCTTTGGAGAGCACTTCTTGAACATCATCATTCGTGTTGTGTTGGCCTTTTGTCGTGCAATAATGGCCAGACAGCCTTAACTCGTGCCTCTGTCATGGCAGACAGCAGAGTCGACTGCCATGCAGACCCCACACACGCGGCCCCGTCCGCCACCCCACTACATCACGTCTCCACGTTCGCTGTGATGGATGTGTATGTATGTACGTGGTTCGAATGGGCGGTGGTTGGAGTAAACTAGAATTTGAACCTTGTTCTCATTCGCCCGTGAGAGCTATCCGTCTCTTAAGAGTCCAAGGCATCTCCCTCCCTACTCGGTGCCGTAGCTGCTGCTTGTGTAAGCATGGAGGGGGATCCCCTCCAGCGGATCCCCTCTATCACAGTTCCTACTGTATCTAATTTGGAGACTAGCGAAGCGAAGCGAAGCATCTGCTTTACCGTAAATCTAGCAAGTAGGTCCAATGCGCCTCATTGAATCATTTCCTCCATATCACTCGTTTCTCTTCCACTGTTGCACAATCATCACGAACCAAGATATATCCTGTCACATGTCTGCCCACGAGTGGATTAGTGCCTGTGAAGTTTGAACCTATTCTGAGTCGGTCAAGCTGCAAGCACCGACTGCTCGATTTTTCCCGCTCGATACAGTTGGCTTCATATTTATCTCGAGTCCAACTCCGTAGATTACTTACAATGTAGAAGGTCCTTCCTTTTCTTGAGATCAGATTCGAAGTTCAAATCTTGAGCGCGTATGCTCAACACCGATGTCGCGGAGTTAATGATGAGTAAGATTATTCAACTTCGAGGTGATAACGTTCTTTTCCAGCAACTCCAGTCTGGGACACTTTTCTTGTTCTATGGGGAAAATATGAGTTATACAAATGAACTCACTAGCTTACGTCACCAGATGGTCAGGACCAAGATGGGTGAGGTTCAATCTGTGCAGCTGTGCTTCATTTACTGCGGTCGGATGGAAACATCACTTTTAGCGGATTCATTACGTTAGCCTAAGGACGGTTTACTTTCGGTTTTTGTGACACGAGCGCAACAGGGAAGTAAACATTTGAAAGCGAACTTACCAATCAAGGCTTTGCGATGAGCAGCTCATGCAGCTCATCGGAGTTCCCTGGAGTTCCTTTGACTTGCAGAAGTTAACATCTTGAATGGTTGGGGCTATTTGAATTTCGCGTCAAGTATTGCGACCTGAACTGAACGAACGAAGCGTGCATCGCGGAAGAATCCTCGCCAAAACACATATCCGAGTAAGCTGTCAGTGAGTGAATGTAAAGATTCAATGTGTGAAAGAACGCCGGGGGACATAGAGCCAGTCAACTGCCTACATCTTCATTGCTACCTCTCATCTTTACGTATCCAAGAACGAGACGAGCAATCATTTTTTGATGTTCGGATTGGATTTGTCCCGATTGGATTTTATCGTTTACCTGGACGTCCATTCTTCCTTTTTATGTTGACTGCACGGGGCGCGCTTGTCCGGACTCCGGTCGGGTTCTGAATCTCCTGACTATGCAATGGCCATCAAGCGTCCAACGCTCTGACTGCTTTTTTAAGAGAAGAAAATGAACAGAAGGGTGCGTCCCGTGACTCCCGTCTGTGGGTGCGCAGCACTTATCACTTCATGTCAAATCGCGCATTGATATCGGTGAAATCCGGTGAGATCGATAACCGGAAGCTTTCCCCTGGTATCTGGAGTGCCCCTTGTTCGTATCTAGCAGCACCCCAGCAGTCCAAAATGAAATCGAAAGGGTCCGATTCCAGGACAGGACACCCACGAAGAAACCATTTTCCAGAGTGGAATCAAGTTCACCAACTGATCCGGGCAAAGATGCCGTCTTGAGCAAGCAATGGAATTCCGCGTTGACAAGAGGGACTATGAAGATGAGAAAAAGGTATGGATGTGGCTGTGCACCATTTTAAAGTTTCCATTCAAACAAAAAGAAAATCTTTCAAATGTTCATACCGCACATGATGTTTGCCTTTCAGTCTTCAGGTTCAAACCACGAAGAGTTTATTGAAGTAACGTGCAATGATGGGACCCCAGTAGCACTATACTCGAGTCATGTATGCAGCAGCCGGACAATCAATATTCACACGGTGGTACTACTGTAGTTGACTTGAACAGTAGCAAAGTTTAAACACCAACAGTGGAATATTCGGAAACGTTTGAATAGTTAGCCAAGACTGTGCGGGTTCGAACTTCGAATGCCATATGGATTGAACTATAACATTCATGAATCTTCTGTTCTTCCCAGAATGAATGAGCCTCCGAATTATAACGAATGCTTCCAAAATTCGGTGAAGAAGAGAGGATAATTAAGCCATGCTCTTCTCCAAGAGATTTCGGAGGGACGAAAAGGCAAGCATCATCTATAATTGAGTGCCCAGATCTTTCTATTTCTTCCTTTATGGTACCTGTTCTCACCAAGCGGCCACAGCTCATTCATGTAAGTCTGTCCGTCGTTTTTCTGCAGGCGGAGCATTATAATTATACGTGCAGGTATGTATGTCGTGTTGTCATTACATATGTTAATCTCATGAAATATCTTACGATAACATTACGGGATCAAAGCAGGTCATACTGGAACTGAGACGATCATCGACTCCACTTTCTGGAGGCTTCTTGTGTCCAAAGATGCTCTCAACTTGTAACATGGAAATTTAAGGCTTATTCAAACTGCACTGAAGCAAAATGCATGCACGTATCGTGACGTATGTGAATTGCTCTGTTGCAGTTTGGATAAGAGAGGTAGAATGTCTGCTGAGACGAGTCATCAACTCCCCTTCCTGCAGTAGAAATTTCAGTTTACCACTGGAGGCTTCTTGTGTCCCAAAGATGCTCTCAACCAAGCAAAATAAGTGCACTTATAAGACTGGTAGGATGTCTGTTTTTTGCTGTTGATGTTGGAAATGTCATCAACTCGACTTTTGCAGCAGAATATCTATCATGTACTGAGGGCATTTAGGACAGATTATATGCATGGCCTCGGATCAGTGAAAACAGAATATAACCAAGAAGGTATACAGGAATGTTTGTCCCAACATTCCTATATCATTCATCTTCATTATTTTTCTATCAGTGCTGGAAGGTGATTTTGAATTCAAGCATTTATCCGCTCACGTCCCAGTCTTGGGACAAAATCTCATGCTCAGCACTTCCATAAACTAGGAGGAATGAAGTTTCTAGATGAGCACTTCCGGTGGAAGAGCCTCGAGGCCTTAAGCTGAGTAACCTACGAGGATGCTCTTCTCAGTTTAGATTCAGGATGCTCCTTATCAATTGCTGGTAGTCGCGCGACTTTGATATCTGTCCTACTTATTCTTCGATTAATGGTTTTCAGTCGAGTCATATGATTTTCCTTGTATTGTTGATAGGGCTCTTAGGACGAAAGGGCGTGAACATCGGAAAAAGGTCATCCCCTCGAAGCAAATTCACAAACTCAGTCAAGGTAAAGTTGAATCCTATCTGCATTCTTAAATAAACACGGATTCAAGCCACACATGCTGATCCGTGTTCAATGATCATGAGTTAGAGGTCAGAGTTGATAGCTCGATAGAAGATCGGTAACCTCTTCTTTTACGGCAATATGTCAAAGTGGACAAACGAAACTGATTGGGATGATTGTTTGTTCAGTAACGTAGTAGTTCTATTTCACTCCATGAATACTCTGATTGGTGTAGTGCTAGTTTTCTCGATATTACAAGCGATCTTGTAAACACAAATTTCAACTCCTTGGTTGCCGTTTCGAACAGTTCGTGAAGTATATTTAACCATCATCTCTTTGCGTGTTCACTATACATCTTTAGTGAATATTATATACTCACTCTTGTCCTTTTGGAACCGTAGCTCCTGACTCCGGACTCTTGGCCCATGATTAATGACGCAATCAACTCGCACAAGTATAGCTTTGCTGGTTTTGCTTTTTGCTTCAGAAGAAAGAGGTGTTAGGGCTAATAGGGTATTCGATGCCCATTTAAAGTGTTCAGCTACTTGCACCGGCATTGCAAATAAATGGGACTCTGGCAAAGATAGTAAACGTATTAAACCTTGTCCCTTGAAGTTACTCGGCACCACACCCCGTTGGCAACCGCGAGTGGGTCCAGGCGTTAATCAAGTCCTAAAGTTGCTCCATTACAGCGACGTCAATAAGAAGGATAAGATCCAATAATGTCTGAGTAGCACGAGAGATATACTTTATGAATAATTCAGGTTGCTTTGATTTCTGGACAGTTGTTTATATCGTTCGAAGCTTTGAAATAACGGAATTTCGGTGGCTGCGTTAATCCATGGAAGCAGAGCTACACACTTTAGCATCTTCCAGTTCAGGCAAGAATCAAATCTTAGTGCAGATTCGAAACTAGCTCTTTTATTTCAGATCGCAGACGCTGTTTGTCTGTTTCAATCAGATGTCTGTGAGCCACCAGTCCAGACTCCAGACCAAGACCCGCTTCGGCCATGCACATACGTCGTGCTTGAATCCAGCGAACCGATCGAACGTTGAGAATTTATGTAAAGAGGACTTTCAACTGCTTTTCCGTAGGGAGTGATGGTTGCCACAAGGATTATCACACTCGCTGAAGTTCCTTTTCCATTACACTAGTACTTCTAGGAGAATCCTTCTCAGCTAGAGGAGATACCCAAATCTCTGAAGCTCTTCTGCGGTCATTACGAGTTCCTGATTTCTGCTGCACAGGTCATGAGAGTTATAGTCCAGTCGAATGAGCTTTTTCCCGATGTGCAGGTGAGGTGCTACGATTTGTCTCGGTTCGAGAATTTGCTATGGTAATCTCGTATCTCTTCTACTGTTCTTTGTTGGAAAAAGTTCTTTGCTCCCTCCCTGAAGTCGTTCCTCCTTCGTGTGTGCCTAATAATAATCGAAGGCACTAGGATTTGTGGATGGCTGTCCGTCCACATGCCACTTAGTCAAAGCGGCCTTGCTACGAGCATGGATGGGACTCCACAGACATGCCACCAAAAGCTTCCAGAGAATCTCACAACTATTCGCGCGTCCATGATCTCATGGCTGCAATAACAGTAGCTTTGGTGGCCGTCTGTGAAGTCCCATCCATGCCCACAGCAAGTCCGCTTTGACACTGAAGAAGGGCTGGAGCTGAAGAAAAAATTCTCGCTTGTTGTGTGCAACAAGTATGTGCATGCGAGCGTCGCACAGCGTCCAATGTTATTATAGCATCTCCGCCCTCCTACACAACATCTACTATAATAGTTGACAACTATTACAACAACGACGATTACTACAACGTTCATAGATGTATTACACCTAGTGTAATTACACTTTAGTTTAAAGCTGTGAGAGAACTTTGCTCATTACTGATGTTCATTTGTGTCACTGAAATGAGAAAAGTGATGTTCTACGACAAATTTTATTGTTAGCGAGCCAAAACTACGTAACTTCAGTTTTATCTACTGTAATCATCTCTATTTATTAGTGTCTATACACTGTACCCCACCCTATTTTACAGGATGGAGTGAACTTATTTAAATCCAGATTTTTTAATTTTTTTGGATATATAGTTTATTATTTCTTGTGTACTGAGGTGGAGATGCTCTTACCCTACTTTTGTTGAGTTCGCAAACCCTAAACCGCTTATAGCAAAGTTCACAAAGCATATTGCATACTCCGAGACGGTAGCCATCCTACCTTTCTAGGGAAGATTTACCACAAAAACTCATCATTCTTCGAATTAGGCTCCAAAAGAGGACCGGTTCTCAATCTATAGACTTTTCTGTATAGGACG
Source organism: Asterella californica (assembly GCA_036924285.1). Lineage (NCBI taxonomy): Eukaryota > Viridiplantae > Streptophyta > Marchantiopsida > Marchantiales > Aytoniaceae > Asterella > Asterella californica. Next base: position 46,846,954 of record JAYKYS010000001.1, read on the forward strand.
CATATAATATTTGCATCTCTTTTACATCATCCAAATGAGGAGAAAACCAGAAGACAACGAGCCTCGTTTGTGGCGAATGCACCGAACTTACCGATGTTTATTTTCTGCTCCATATGCCAAGCCTGGGTAGTTGTTGCAGGGCCTTGTCTTTGTGCTTGAAGATCATTCTACTTTTACTGGCTATTGAAGGGCATGTATGTTGCTTTCTAACTCTCGGGGTTCGCCTGACGCAGGACGATGGAATTGGTGGAGGCAGGTCAAATCAGTCACGCGGAATTGCCTGCCCCGAAATCTCAAGTTGACACAAACCACATGCCTGGCAGGGTATCATCCAACTTTCGTTTACCTAAAAGAAGAGTCGAATGCAGAACTGCTTCACACTCTCCCAGGTTTGCAGTCTGCAATATAAAAGTAGCTCTATTTCATACGTAACCTCCGTGTGATCTCAGACTCGAACTGACTTACTCCACCAACTATATTACCACTTCGACTCATGGATTCTTACAGCGAAACCAGATACTCATGGCTAGCTTTAGCTCATTCACTGAAAAAATCAGCAGCTTTTGGACTCAGCTACTTTGGTGACGTTTGAAATGCATCGAATAAACCTAACATAATACATGACACGATTCATCATACGCGCTTGATTACATATGGTACTGAGTCTTGCAAGACATGTACAAGGTTTGTTACGACGTCAGAAGCATGTATAGCTGCTCGGATTAAGCAGTTGGAGCAGAGGATAGCTAGTAGGGCTATGGCTCAGCGGAGATCTAGTGGAACAGATGCTTCCACGTCTTATGGAGGAGAAGGAGTTGACGTCGACTTCATGGCTGGTGTGGCGCAGATTGAGACGTATGCGATAGTGACTAATGGTGCAGTACGTGTCTCTGAGCCACGGGTACGTCGATGGAGTTAGATCCACAATGCGGAGAGGCTAGTAGACATGCCAAGTTTCTTCAATCATTCACATTATCGGAGGCGTTGAAGACCACGTGTATGGTGCCTAAACGGCTTATCGATGGTGCAGTGGAGTTAGAGACATCGACATCCAGGAGTGAGGGTGATGCGAGATAATTCTCAACGTCTGTGGATGTGACGTCGAACCCAATGTCGGAGACGGCTGCAGCAGTTTTCTGAGCCTCACTATTTTCAGCCATGGATATGAGAGCTTTGGGAGTCAGCTTGACTCCAGTGTTTCAAATGGCGGCCACGCTGTCGTGGTGAGAGTTTTCCTGAGAAGAGCGGAACTTTATGACTGTGATATGATCGTGAAGGCTGTGATACAACTACTCAGGGAAGCACTAGGTTTTCGGCTGTGGTTGCTTACTACAGAGTTAAGCTTCATAAGGGGCACTATAAACACTCATACAGGTCGATTGGATCCTCTAGTAAGTTCAGGAAACGAAAATCAAGTCAAACTAGCAGTAATAAGATTAGACAGTGAACTTTAACAGTCAAGAATCAGAAACATATGATGGCTTAGATCTCAAAACTTCTCCTACATGTAGATGAGGCCCTACTGAACACACATACGAAGTTTCAGCCTGAGATCGAATTTGAGCACCGAGATATGGCAGAAACGTTCTGAGCAAAGAAATTACGATAATTTTTGGTACCCAGACAGCTATTTTGACTTAGAACAGAGAATTGACTCTATAACTTTTGATGATTCTTACAGGATTTGGATTCTACTAACATGCTGAACATCGCTGTGAAATTTGACCTCCTGATTGTACACAGTTCTCCAGATCTCGATCTCTGAAGTTGCTGCTCTAGATTGAGAGCTTTTCAGACCCCTTCTGCTTCAGCGGTCGCCTTGAATTACTCACTCACTCAATTGACATGAAAGTTTGTGGACAGTCGTAGCCCTGCTGACAGTGAACGTGACCACGAAGATTTGAAGTAATTTTCTCAATTTTGCTGCGATTGACATTGAAACCCTCAAAATCAACAAAAGTGATGCAATTCTAGCACTCAACGGCCGAGGAGTCCTATGATGTATTGGTTGGAGGTGCTGTGTTATACTCTATAGGGTTTGTGATTGACTATTGGACGGAGACAGCATCTTACCGACCAGGTTGTAAGCCGGTGAGGGACGAATGAGCCGCTTACGAGTGCGGTTCAGTGTTAGAGTTGGGACAACGGAGCCTACACCAGGGACGATGACATCCGTTGCAGAGTTCAGTTTGGTCATCACTTGGCCGGACGAGTTGTTAGAAGGCAATGCCCATGCGGAGGATACTCTAGTCTTTGAGGAGGTGGAGGACATGCCTACCATGTCTGCGTTAGTACCATCTGTCTTTGATGTTCCACTATGGAGTTCGAGTGGAGAGTTGTAGTAGTATGTTGATCGGTTGGTGAAGCAGGCTTGGAGTGAAGCCTTTGCACCAACAGTAGAGGAACAAAGGGTTATTCCTACTACTGGCCTTGTGACTTTATCACCGTTGGATACGACTCCCATTGTATGATAATATCCAGAGGAGGATGTGTGTGTGCTAGAGCTGTTTGGAGAGATCAGTACAGGTTTGGCTGCGGTATTGCAAGTAGGCATACAAGTATAGTGATATTTGTATGTGGAGAGAGATGAGGTGCGAGACGCATCTCATTGTGTCATGTGGCACGTTTGGTGTAGAGATATCATGAGTTGTTGTCCATATCAACTATTAGAGGATACCAGCAAGCATTACCGTCAAGTATTTCATTGCTACGGGCGCAAGATCTCACGTTTGTTGACATCATTCACTTGGTGATAGCCGGGTGGTCATGTCAAAGTCACACGCGTGCTGAGGGAGGTCAAGGTTTATATGACCCGTGATCTAGGATGTTTTGGGAGATGTTACAGATCTTATGACATCTCCAGATGGATTCTCCAGCGTACATCTTGAAGAACGTTTCTTTGTTGGATGATGCTCGTACGCAGATGATGACGAATGTGCACCAAGTGCGGTCCTAGGTCGAACCGGCAGTGTTGTTAGATGCAGCGAGAGTGGGATCTCGTGCACATCGTCCACGGTTGTGGTGGACGAACTTGTTACTGAAGGAGGTGCTGAAGCGTGCACACGATGCAATGAGACGACCAGCGCACCTCACAGTTGACGACATCTTGGATGCAGGACGACGATCTCAAGTAGTGAGAGTCGTCGATAGGTCACCCATGACAATGGTGAACCTAGTGAGACGATCCATGACAGCGTTGTCCACTTCGGTGAGCTTTCTAATGTCACATGCTTGCAGAGATGGAGCACCTGGACTTGTGTGGGATGCTCGGTTACAACAGTTGGTGGAGCCCAATGCCGATAAGAGAGAGCGAATGATAAGTTTTCTACGGATACGGCGGCAGTAGCTTCGGTGTCGGAGGCTTCACGTCATCAAGTATTGGATCAAGCAATGGACTTGAATTGCTTGACATGGATTGTTAGCCTTGGATTGGCTGAGCAGCGTCGGATGCGATCGACGGGTGTTACTGCTCAGACACTTCTAAGCTCTTTGTCTATCGAGTCGATGGAGGCAAAGACTGGAGGTGAGGCGTGTGGAGTTTGTCATCCTTGGACATCATGGGATGTCATAGGAGAGAGTGTGGAGCTTGCAGCTAGGACTGCAAGAGTTTTTTGCACATTAGCAGTGGAGGTTGTTGGTGGTGAGCAGAAGGAAACTGTTCCAAAGGCTGCAAGATAGCAGTCAGTGACTTCGTCTTCTACTTCTAGCATACTGACAGAGGATACTTGGGAGTCGGAGATCGGACCCAAGCTTATAAGAGAGGAGAGACGAAGAGTTCAGAGATTCTTGAAGAGCTACAAGAATTGTTTTACCTTCAGTATGAAGGATTTGGGTACCTTGAAGGGACCAGGTATTCGGATCGACTTGGCTAATGACACGTCAATCTTTCGACGTCCTTACAGATAGAGTGACATGGAGAGAACCTTGATCTAGAGTAAGATTCAAGACTTGTTGGAAGTTGAGTTGATGGAGATGTCGCATGGAGAGTATGCATCTGCCATAGTTATGTCAGCAAAGAAAGATATGTATGACAACTCGACGGATAGACGGATGTGTGGAGACTACCGTTCTACCAATCGACAGACGAAGTCTGATAAGTATACCATACCGACACCTGAGGAGATCTTTGATGCAATGAGGTATGTGAAGGTCTTCCGTACTTTGGATCTTTCAGCAAGGTATCATCAGTTGCTCGTGAAAGAAGAAGATAAGTCCAAGCCATCATTCTGGAGAATTGACTCTCACAGCAAGGATTGTTTGTATCAGTGACGGTTCTTATCATTTGGGTTGAAGAACACCCCTGCTGAGTTCCAAAGGATGATGGACAAAATCGTAGCAGGATTGAATTTTATCAGATGTTATATTGACGACATCTTAGTCTATAGTGCTATCATGGAGGAGCACGAGAGATACTTACGGGATGTGTTCGAACGGTTGAGTGCTCATGAGTTGAAGTTACACCCTGAGAAGTGTAAGTTCTCCAGGAGTTGGTAGAGTATCTGGGTCACACATCTATCCATGAGGGTTAGATGTTCAACAGACGAAGATTGAGACTATTGCACGTATCTCACGTCTTACAGATGTGAGTCGAGTTCAAGAATTTGTTGGTTTGGTGAACTTCTATCGTCGATACGTGAAAGGGTTTAGTGCAGTTGCGAAACCATTGACCAAGCTGATGAAGATGGGTTAGGAGTGGCAGTGGGAAGATGAGCAGGAGCGAGATTTTGTAGAGCTCAAGGATAAGTTGTCATCTGTTCTCATCTTGAGGAGACCCGTTAGGAGGCGTCCTTTCCAACTGTACACTGATTGCAGTATGTTGGGACTTGGAGCAGTGATGACTCAACATGATGATGAGAAAAAGGAGTTTGTAGTGACGTACGTCAATCGCTCCAATAATTTGACGGAGGTATATAGTTCGTACGATGGAGAGTGTTTAGCTACAATGTGGACTGTTGTACACTTCCAATGTTATTTGTTTGATCAGATTGGGCTCAATGGCATGACGAGGTTGATGAGGAGATAGTGCCATGATGACATGCATCTGCTTTTTTTTGCATGTTGATCATGAACTCTAGTATGGAGGCTCATGTCGTATCTTTCTCTGGTCAGAGAGTAGATGATGAGTCTCTAGATCCTGAGGGTGGAGATGATGTTACAGATCAACGAGATATCCACGACGATGTGACCATAATGGCGTATCTACGTACTGGCATGGTGAGAGACACAGTAAGCGCCAAAGAGCGAGATTGTGTCTTTCAACGAGCGAAGAGATTTTGACGAGAAGGACAACATGTACTTCAAGTGTGGGATGATGAGAGAGTATGGATAGTGTCACATCCATCTCAGAGGGCACAGTTAGTACGACATGCCCATGAGGAGTTAGGACATTTTGGAGTGAAGTGTACGCATAGCTTACTCCAAGGACAGTATTGGTGGCGTGGTATGCACGTCGATGTGCAGCCGTTTGTCGCACGATGTGTGATTTGTGATCGAGTACGAGCATCGCTTAATGCTTCTACTCCACAGTTACACCCCTTATCGATTTTGAGGTTGAGTTACCGTTGGAGTTTAGATTTTGCGAGACCTTTACCGTTGACTATACGTCATCACCGGTATGTGTTGGTGATGGTGGAGCATTTCTCCAAGTGGATTGAGTTGGTGGCATTAGTGGACAAGACGAGTGAAAGGACGGCGTTCTTAGATCGAGTGCTGAGTCATTTTGGAGCACCAGCTGAAGTGCTGACAGACGAAGGTATAGAGTTCCTTGGTGAGTTTCAGGCCTTGTGTGATCAGGCGCTGATTGATCGTTGTACTACATCTCGGGATCATCCTGAGGCAGATGGTTTGACGGAGAGGGTAGTTCAGACTGTGAAGAGAGGATTGCGCAAGTATGGCTTGCAGAAGGGCCACTTGAGAGACTGGGATGTGCAATTATCATGGTTGGCTATGGGCTATTGTTTCAGCCGACAAGCGTCTTGGACTTCCTTCTCATCATATTTTCTATTGTATGACCAAGATCCATATCTACCTTTGGTCATTCGTCTTGATTCTGCTGAGGTGTTGAACCTTGATGACCCGGATATGTGAGTGAATGCATGTTCTCAACGAGCAAAGACATTTCGGAGAGTTATGTCTATGACTTTTGAGAACCTAGCGATTGTTCAGCATAGAGACACGTTGCAATATGCGATAATTCAAGGAGGAGGTTATCGGTCATTGATTCGCATATTTCATCTTGACGATTATATCTATCTATAGCAGACTGTACCGACGACGTTGGATGTGATCACAGGGCGCACTATTTTACGAGTGTCTGAGGTGTTATTTTTGAAATACTCATGTTAGAGGACCGTGATGGTGTTATTTAGAAGGACCATGTGCGTAATTGCGCTTCATGTCATCTTCTCAACATCAATGGGACCGTTGACCTAAGCTTAGTAGTTGTACGTGTGGGGTTGAGATGTATGTTGTGTGGGTCTGCTGGTGGAGCAGTCCGTATGTTGGTGTGCGATAGTTGTTGGAGAGGTTGACACATGTCATGTTTGACTCCACCTCTCATTGTCGTTCTTATTGGACGATGGATTTTGCCCTCGATGTATATAGCAGAGATAGCCGATTAGATCTTTGCGTGATATGGATTATAGACAGACGACTAACGATGGGACGATGTAGCACCCGACCTCCTGATCCTTGCACCCATGAAGGTGTATATCACGTAATTGGGATATGAAGCTATCTGGAGTTAGAGAGACCTAACCGTCAGTTAGGAGGCGTTGTGGTACACTTGTGTATGTATATGACATCGTCCATGTGTTACGTGTATGTGTGGGGTACTGTAAACCCTCCATGATCTCATCGATCAACTACCCCCTCGATCTCTCAACCTCCACGATCGCCACCGATGAATATGCAAATGTCGGGCCTGTCTCTCACTCAGGGGTCACCTCTGATGGCTTTGATGGAAGCACTCCATGAATCTTGAAGGGAAAAATGCTAAGTTCACTCATTCATACACCCACAAACTTATCAACTAAAAATCTCCTTAAACACATCAACTAAAATCCTCCATTCTAACGACGTCTCTCAAGTTCTCACATGCTAAAAATATTCCACACTCTTTATATTACTCAAGTTGTCATTACGACGATGTGAAAACAAGGATGACGAGCTCTTCTCTACTCCTCTATTTATACATTCTAGGTTTTTACTTTGGTATCCTCCGGTAACTCAGCCGTAACTACTTTTACTGGGTTTACTAAGATATTACTTAAGGTAAAAGCATTAATCACATGAGCTTCTTACCTTTTCACATGGTTTATTCCTTCAAAGTCAACAACTTCTAGAAAGATTCTAGAATATTCTCAAGGAATCTCTAATTTCCACCCCCCTCTACACTAAGACCCACTAAAAAGGAAACATGTGGAATCTCTTCTTGTTTTTAATGCACACAAAGTCCACAACTTTAATCCAACCACTCATATCAAGTCAAAAAGGAGATAAGGGATACTTTCCACCTCCTTTCTACCTTTTAGACAAGATGACAAGATAGTAATACTCACTCTTTAGGAAATATCTGAATTTTGCCAAAAGTACAGCTAAGTTTAACCATAACTAACTTTTAGCTAGTCATGACTAACTTGATACCTCCTTAAAGTACTTTGGCAGCAAATAAACATTCTCAACACTTAGTTATAACTAAATACCTTACTAATAGACAAACTTCCTATGTGTAACATAAGTCGTTACATTTTACCCTCGGACTAAATTTTCGCTCCGTCCTCGGAGTGAAGAGAGAACTTTCGTCGATGAAACAACTTCAACTTGTCATGGTTGACCCGATCGAATCTCCTTCCTCCCAACTCTTGAAGGTCATATGTGAAGTTGCTCCACACCTTATCTACAACAAAAGGACCAAAATATCTTGGAAGAAACTTCTTCCTAGCCCTCTTGAATCTGATAGCATCATACAACATAACCCAATCTTCGACTTGAAAAGGTTTTACCTCCCTCTTGTCCAATCGTTTGTCGTAACTCTTCTTTTGATACGCCTGAGCTCGTTCCATCCGGATCATTACTACCGCTCGAGTCTCTTCCAACTCCATGAGTTGCTCTCTTCTTGATCTGACCACGTCTTCTCTCCTCGATCTCTTCAACTTTCGTTGAATAGTTTGAAAAGTATCCAATTCAAATTGGATTAGCAACTTGGACTCCACTCCATAAACCAGTCGAAATGGAGAGTATCCAGTAGAAGTCTTTGTTGTCGTTCGGTACTCCCATAAGATGGCATGTAGCCTCTTATCCCAAGTATGTTTCGTAGTCTCAACACCAGCATCTTTGGCGAGCATCATACAAAGTGTAAGATTGGTCTTCTCCGCAAGACCATTAGCATTTGGTTTGTATGAGGTCGTTACTCGTGGCTTGATAGAAAAGTGTTGTAGCATAGCAGTAGTCATGCTCCCTACAAACTCTCCTCCTCTATCCGAGACCAACTCTAACGGACATCCAAATCTTGTGATGATCCTCTCCCATAGGAATCTACCAACTTCTGTTTCATTGGTCTCTCTCAAAGGTCTAGCCTCTACCCACTTGGTACAATAGTCAGTGGCGACTACAATGTATCTATTGCCTCGTGTCTTATTAAGAGGACCTACAAAGTCAATACCCCACTTCTCAAATGGTCCTAACACGGGAATTGATCTTAACGGAGGTGTTCTAGTAGACTTCAGAACAATTGCTTGACATACGTCGCAAGTTTTGCAATAGTCTAAACACTCTTTGAAAATCCCTCTCCAGTGATAACCCGCATCCAAAATCTTGAAGGCTGTTATCTTACCAGCAAAGTGACCTCCGCAAACAGTTCCGCCGTGAAACTCGTGCATTAGCTTGAATGCCTCCTTCTGACCAACTGCTCTCCTTAGTAACCCATCTGCTCCTTGATGAAACAGAATTCCCTCCACCATGGTGTAAGGTTTGCATCTCTTGATCAACGCGTTACGTTCTCGGGTATGCATACCTTCTGGAAAAGAGCCATCTGCAAGGAAACTCCAGATTTCCTTGTACTCGTCCGATATCTCCTCAATGCTTGTGATAGTCATCAGATGTTCGTCTGGAAATGAATCATCAAACGATTCTTCTCTCTCATCATCATAAGCCCTCGACAAAAGATCAACATTCGCATGCTTTTTCCTTGGTCTATCTTCGATCACGTAATCGTATTCTGTTAGAAGGATCTTCCAACGGGCAATACGACTTTCGGCATTAGGCTTATTAAAGATATACTTTAAAGCCTTGTGATTTGTGACTATGGAAAATTTCTCTCCTAACAAGTAATGTCGAAATTTCTTCAATCCAAAGATCACCGCTAATCCTTCTCGTTCAGTCACGGAGTAATTCTTCTCCGCTGGCACCATCTGCCTACTAGCATAAGCTATAGGATGATCATGCCCATCTTCATCTAACTGACTTAATGTACACCTGATAGCTACATTGGAGGCATCCGTATACAGAATAAATGCTTTACTCCACTCAGGTTTAGCAAGTATAGGAGCTGTCACCAATGCCTTTTTCAGCTCCTCAAATGCTTCCTTTGCCTTCTGATCATGCACTATCAAGTCAAACTCAACTCCCTTCTTCATGTACATAGTCAAAGCTATTGCTTTGTTTGAGAAGGAAAAGACAAACCTACGATAATATCCAACCATCCCAAGAAACTGTCTCAACTTTGTCAAGTTGATTGGAAATGGAAGATCCACAATCTTCTTCACCTTCTCAAGATCTACCGCAATCCCCTTCTTGGAAATGATGTGTCCTAAGAGCAGACCTTCTTCGCAGCCAAAGATGCATTTTTCTGGATTCAGAGAAGCGTTAGCTTGCTCCAACCGCTACAGAACTTTGATCACATGATCAAAGTGGTCCTCCTTTCTTCCGTACACACAGAAATCATCAATGAAATCACGAACAAACTTCCCTATGAATGGTTCAAACACCTTGTTCATGAACCTTTGAAACGTGGCCGGAGCATTACACAGTCCGAATGGCATCACCCGAAATGCAAATGTTTCCCAAGGAGTAGTGAAAATAGTCAACTGTTGGTACTCCTGTGCTATCTTGATCTGGTTATACCCACTATAACCATCACCAAAGCTGTACCACTCATGACCAGCAACTTCTTCCAAAATCTCATCTATAAATGATAGAGGATAATAATCCTTCTTGGTAACTGCATTCAACTTTTTATAGTCTATGCACACTCGCAGCTTACCATTCTTCTTCTTGACAATCACAATGGGTGAAACCCATTCTGAGTTCTCCACCTCATAGATGAAACTCGCCTCCTTCAACTTGTCTATCTCCTCCTTGATCATCATTGCCGTTGTGGGATTGACCCTTCTCTGCTTCTATCGAACTGGTCTTGCGTGCTCCTCCAATTCGATTCGATGAGTCTCGAGAGTCACCTCCTTCAAATCCTTGTAGCTGAAAGCAAACACATGGATATATTTTCGAAATATATCTAGGAATCTACTTTTCTCTTCTTGAGTGACATTGATATCAAACTTCAGGATAGAGAGTCTTCTCACAATCTCTGCCTCACTCAACTCTTCTTTGTTAGGATCTTTCTCCACTGCTGGTCGAAGCAACAAGTCAATAGCACTAAACTGATGTAATGATTCATCTCGATCAAATCCTTCGTCCTCAGACGAGGATTCTTGATCGTAAGAATCTCCGGTATCTACTTCTGAGACACTCTGATCATCCTCCGTATCAGATTCCCATTAGTCACTAGTGGGTCTATCAGAGTCAGAAGTCACAACTCCAACACCCGAGAGACGAACTATCACTCTATGATCTCTAGGCCCAATCCGTAAGTATCCCTTGTGCCACCTATCAGTGGTGCGCACAGCTCTCAACCAAGGCCTACCTAGGAGCAAATCATAACTAGAGTCCTTTAACACTTGAAAGGACATCAATGTTTGAACTCCCATCATAGACACGACCACCTTCTCTAACACACCAAGAGGTCTTACCCGTTGCTTGTTAGCCATTCCCACGACAATGCTAGCCGGGCTAGTTGGTTCCATCTCCAACTTCTTCATCAACCTCTCCGATATGGCGTTTATAGCCGACCCTCCGTCCACCAATACGTCAGAGATGTAGTGACCATTCAACCGGACTTCAATCTTTGAAGCCCTAGTGCATACCTCTGAAGCATGCACATCCACCACACCAACTCCCACAGACTTTGATGTATTGCTCTTGGGTTTCTTCTTCTTGCTTCTCTTAGAACTCAGTCCTCCTCTGAGTTCACTTCGTAATCTGGGATTAAGTGCGATCAGTTGTCCAACAGTGATGTTGGCTTTCTGAGCACCCACATCTTCAACCACATCATATCCCGCTTGGGAAGATGAAATGGAGAAATCTGTCATACTCAGCTTCCTTCTTGGCTCCCTTGGTGTACTCGAAATATTACTCGAACGAGTATTTTACTTGCTGACTCTTCCATGAAAATCGGTTTATCAGAAAATCGAGTTCTTTTCCTTTCTTGAGCTAAAAGCTCCACCGGTGCATGAGAAGAGTTTGAACTCTCTCCTTTCTCGTAGATGAGATCTCGCACGACATCGATAGTAGCCACCCCCTTGTCTCGTCCTTGTGATGGATTTTCTCCACCCACATTCATTCTGACAGCTTCGGCACCTCTTGCTCCGTTGTTAGGACAATCTCGCTGGAAATGAGAACCTCCACACGTCCAACACGTGATTCCTCCAAAGTTACCTTGGTTGCCTCCAAAGTTACCTTGATTTCCTCGATTGAGATTGTTGTCGTAACCTCTTTGACCTCCTCCTCCACCTTTGTTCCTCTATTCTCGTAACTGCACCACGTTTATCTTGAGATCCGCAAGAGTATCGGTGATGCTCTTCAGCTCGGCATGAAAATCAGAGGTGGCAATAGACATCGTTGTTGGGACAAACGGTCTTGGCACCACCGTTGGAGTAGGAGCTGACGTTGAAGCAATCACCAATTGTGATGGTGCAGGTGCGATCGTTGTGGCTACACCAGGAGTCGGAGTTGACACCAGAGCAGCATGATGAGGTTGGATGATATCTCCTTCATCCAAACTCTCTTCCATATTTGTCGCAATCTTGATGGCCTCCGCTTTGGTTGCTGGCTTCTCGTATCTCACTTGGGTTCGAATCGAAGGCCTCAACCCTCCCACCAAGTTCTTGATCAACACTGCTCCAATCCCCGCCATCGTTAACTCCACATTGTCTCCACTCTTCCGTAGGACGGTCTGAAACCGTTGCTCCAACTTATCCACCCTTTCGGCATATTGCCGAACTTTCTCGTCATCCCGTTGCTTCAAATGAGTAAGCTCCACCATGAGCTTTTCATAACTCTCTTCTGGAAGAAATTCTTCGATGAGTGCATTATTCAACGTCTCCCATGTGTCCTCAACTGCACCAGGTGTCTGGCTCTTCACTCGGTCTTCATACCACGTAAGAGCAAAATCTTCTAAAAACTCTGGCAGTAACAACACCCATTCTTCTTTCCTTCTCACGTTGTTTCCGATGCAACCCCTTTTGAAGTCTCGTACAAATGGTTCTACATATTCATTGTCCTTCCCATGAAACACTGGTGACTTCCCCATCTTGTAACTATTCTTTCTACCCTTCTAATTTTTGTGCAATAACTACTCGCTAAAAGAGTACGAACATCACCAATTTCATTCGCGAATAATCTACCATAGGTAAAATGAAAGGAAATGGTTGTAACAACACCTCTTGTGTCATCTCTTCTCCCAAGGTAATCATGAGCCTGAGTCGCATCACAGTCTTCTCCACCATCCGAATGACGATCTCCATCACAACTCAACCGAGTCCTCTTTTGAAGTCGACAACTTCTCCGTCTCAGCTCTTTGAGTCTCGTCCAACTTCTCGACTACTGACGTAAGTAGGGCGGCCACATCGACGCACTTGTGTCCTCTTGATAGATCACCCACTCCACAACTTGGACAAGGATCTTCGCCTAGAAGATGAATTGGCGCTGGTGACGATGGACCCACTCGAAGGCTTAAATCAGTAAACTCTCGCTTCCCTTTAGCTCTCTCGGTTCTGATTCTAGTTGGACAATTAACTACTTTGTGTCCCAACCCTCTACAGAAATAACACCACAAGTCGGGTTCTACTCTTCTCCTCGGAGATTCTACTTGAGGTTTAGTACTAGGGTTTTCAAACTCGACGATAATCTCTCTCGAACTTTCTCCGACACTTACTATGACATCTAAACCTTGAGGAAGGTTTCTAAGTCTAACTTTCCAATCTTTTGAATTTCCACTCATGTTGCACCTTCTCAACCATTAAGTGGACAAAATATCATAGAGGAAAATAATTCTACATCACTTTCTTAACTCTTCCGAGCTTTATATTGGAAATCGTGTATTATACATGCTATACACGAAATAAAATCTAATCTAAAATTAACTTTCGAAGATATGATCCTCCTCACCATCGTTTGTACTAATCACAACAGACATCTTGAACTCACTCTTGTAAGGATCCAACTCTACTTCACCAGGAGCATTCGTGGCCTCCACAATGAATGATGCTTTAAACTCGGCTTTCTTCAAATCTGTGTCAATGGTCGCGGAAGCTTCTTGGTATAGGGTAAAGAGGGCACCCCAAGTGCTATAGATGCGTGTTCGTAACTCATCTATACTTAACTTGGGCTTCTCCGTCTCTGTTCGAACTCCTAAACGTCTCTTCTTCCACCTCGGCACTCGAACTGGATTCCTCATGAAGTATCTTCAAGACCTCCTTGTATGCCGAAACGTATATCTCTTAGTTGGTAAGAGATCTCTCCAAGATTTTTGTGGTCTCCAGTAGCTCAACCTCCAAGCTACTAAATCATGAAGTTTCAACATAAACTTCCCTAATCAGAAGAGATGGTGATGACTGTACAAATTTTCAGAGAACTGAAATTTGTATATTTTCACTTCCCTCATGGTTGTCAACCCCCTCCACTTTGAAAAATTCTTTCTTCCTCTTCAGACCTCATCTTCTCATGATTTCTTTTGTCCTGGATAGCTTATCAGCCACTCTAAAACACTGAAAAGTTTCTCAGGAAAATAAAATTCACAGAAAATCTGACACTGACTGTAAATTTTTTCCAGAGAACATAATTCCTCAATAATAAACCCCCTCAACTTTGAAAATTCATTGCTCCTTCTATAGACCATCTTTTCCTATGATTTCTTTTGTCCTAGATAGGTTATTAGCCAATCTAAAACACTGGAAAGTTTCTCAGGAAAATAAAATTCACAGAAAAGTTGACAGCGACTGTATAAATTTTCTAGAGAGCAGAATTTCTAAACTCACAAATTTCTCTCCTCTAATAACTTTTCTCTCCTCCTTTCTCTACAACTCTTGTTGCACCCTCTTTCAACTCTCCTCAAACCCTTTCTAAGTGAACAAGATGTAAAGAATGACTTCGAACGCGTCATATATCACTACAGGATACACGAAAGGTTCTAATGTTGCTAACATCGCGTTAGCTCTCTCTCCTCCTAACGTTCTCTCCATGTGTTCTCTCATAATCTCTTTTTGTCTAATATAGAACTGAACTCTAAACATTTTCAATGATCCCTTCAAGTGAGGTCCCGGCAACGGAACCAAAAATATAAATCCTCCGCGGTCCTATCGATCAACTACCCCTCGATCTCTCGATCTCCACGATCGTCATCCACGAATCTGCACCATGTCGGGCCTGTCTCTCACTCAGGGGTCACCTCTGATGGCTTTGATGGAAGCACACCATGAATCTTGAAAGGAAAATGCTAAGTTCACTCGTTTATACACCCACAAACTTATCAACTAAAAATCTCCTTAAATACATCAACTAAAATCCTCCATTCTAACGACGTCTCTCAAGTTCTCATATGCTAAAAATATTCCACACTCTCTATATTACTCAAGTTGTCATTACGACAATGTGAAAACAAGGATGATGAGCTCTTCTCTACTCCTCTATTTATACATTCTAGGTTTTTACTTTGGTATCCTTCGGTAACTCAGCCGTAACTACTTTTACCGGGTTTTACTAAGAATTACTTAAGGTAAAACCATTAATCACATGGGCTTCTTATCTTTTCACATGGGCTTATTCCTTCAAAGTCAACAACTTCTAGAAGGATTCTAGAATATTCTCAAGGAATCTCGAATTTCCACCCCCCTCTACACTAGGACTCACTAAAAAGGAAACATGTGGAATCTCTTCTTGTTTTTAATGTCCACAAAGTCCACAACTTTAATCCAACCACTAATATCAAGTCAAAAAGGAGATAAGGGATACTTTCCACCTCCTTTCTACCTTTTAGACAAGATGACAAGATAGTAGTGCTCACTCTTTAGGAAATATCTGAATTCTGTCAAAAGTACAGCTAAGTTTAACCATAACTAAGTTTTAGCTAGTCATGACTAACTTGATACCTCCTTAAAGTACTTTGGCAGCAAATAAACATTCTCAACACTTAGTTATAACTAAATACCTTACTAATAGACAAACTTCCTATGTGTAACATAGGTCATTACAGTACCTCTGACAGCGATGTTTGTTATGTAGCGATGTGTATGCGCACGACAACTATAATGTCAGTTTAGCACCTCGGCTAGGTTGGTCGAGTGCGGAGTGACTAATCCCGGTAGGGTCATTAGTGCTGTTAGGACGAGTTTTTGGGATGACCCACTAGAGGTATATTTCGTTAATAGGGCTTGGAGGTCTTAGATTTCAAGTTGAGCCTTCAAGCTTTTAGCTATGGTGGATAGTCTTAGTAAGTGCAATCTGAAGTCTCTGCGAGCACAGAGTGGATTTGGCTCGACTTTAGTGATTGTTTAGTGCCTGTTGGTATGGTAAAATGAGTACATATCATTTATCATTGCGGTGCACTTGTGTATTATATGTATACGTGTATGACATCGTCCATGTGTTATGTGTATGTATGATGTACCTCTGACAGCGATGTATGTTATGTAACGATGTGTACGCGCACGACATGCCTGACAGCTTACACTTATGGATTCTCATCTCAACCCTATAAAACTGTGGAAAAAGGTTTGAGTTACCCTATTATGTATGTTTGCTAATCCACTCCTATCGGAAGGCCCTTGTGAGGAAGAACCTCCACGTTTTTCAATGCTCAAAACAAGACAAGACTTAGTGGTCTTGGCTAGTGTTTCTCGGTTTCTAAAGGTTTTGTGATAAGTGATATCAGTTATCGTTGATCGCACTTGTTGATATGATCGAAACTACCAAATCCGTCCTGCACCAGGAAGCATGAGAGTCCAAGGTCAGAATAGATCGACACGTGACGGTGATTTGTAACTTCACCATCATGTTCTTACATGATACACACTTGACGGTAGGTCGATTTGAAACTGCTTCAGTTTGATATCCATAATTTAGCATATACCCATACATACGGTATTACACAATAGATAGTACTTATAACACACGATCATGTAGAGGTTAGAATTTTTTCGTAACATGACTATATATATAGCTACACTCACGACCGCAACCTTGGCAGTACAGTAGAATTGCTTTGTTCTCGTTTACATGAAGCTTTCATTTCCTAGCTTCTGAGCATATCTCTTAAACTATGGAACATGGGATCATGAACTACACATATAAGTAGTAGTGAATGTTTGATGTCTTCGATGGATCGCTTCCACTGTTGTCTAAACTGTGAACCTAACTAAGAAGATCGTTCTAATCTCTCTCGTCTTCGGAAGGATAAGTGATAAGATTTGAGGAGATTCAGCATTCCTTCATCCTACTACCCTCAATATGCCACTGCATGTGTTTGGAACCGCAGTTCTAGTACCTGTACTCAAGCCCCAAGCAGTCGTTTCATGATCAGCAACATTTTATGATGCAAATTTCCACTAGCTAACCATGGCCATTAGGCGTTGGGCAGATGGTGTACTCAGTCAGTGTAAGAACCTCTACCGCCGGTGGTTGAGGTCAAAAGATGAACTCGCAATTTAATTTAGTTCATTAAGAAGTATAAGAGCTTTAGAAGAAAATCATGCTGACTGCAGTCATCCACTCTCCTAACCTTGACGGCCACGGAAAGCGGTTTATGTTGTCACCTGTTATGTTGTAGATACCTACTTCTCCGTAGGGAAGAAGTTCTCATTTCAGAAATTTGCTTGATCACACCTCCAGTAGGTTCCTTGAGCTTGATCGCACCCCTATTAACGATGTATTTGATCACAACCTTTGACTTGCTATTGCCTGTAAAACCAGTCACTTTGTGATGTCGGTCGGGATTACATGTCGGGATTACGCACATCAGGTTTTAGAGTATGTATAGGCAAATACATTTCTGAAGCATACCGGGAAATCTATAGACTTTTCGACATCCTCGCAAATGCGATTGTATAGTATCCTCATAATATGGATATTATGCATTGATATGGCTGTATCACATATACTACTGTAGGAAAGGGATACTGTTAGGTAATAAACTGAAAACTTGTGGGCATTTTTATGAGCAGTCTTCCTGTTATGTAGTTTTGGAAGTGTTGTTCGAACTCTCTTGGTGGATTATGTCTAGATCTTCTCGTAACTCTAGGTAAAGTTATTATTAAATATTTAGAGATGAATTTATTTTTTCTTGTTAGTTTAATATAAAAACTATACATTATCTTTTTATAATAAAATGAACAAATGTTCTCCAAAGTTATATTTGTTACAAAACTGAGAACTGTACTCCCAAGTCTCTCAGAATACAGAATTTATTTCCCACAACAGAATGCTACCAGCCTATTAGAACTGATAACAGATCAGCCTGTTAAAACTAATCAGAAGGAGAACTGAACAGAGATATTCCGAGATGATATGTGCACAGCTTTACTTAGACTTCAGAACTGGTACAGACAGAAAGGGCCTCCGACTCATACTACTCTACAGAGAATGTGAGTTAATATACTAATGATACATAACTGCTGTCACCTCAAAGTGACTTACCTAACTGCTGTCACAGTGCTTCTCACGTCACAAGTCATGTCACAAGTCACCTCTTCCTTTTTTTTTACTTTTGTCTTTTTACCTTCCGCAGAGTTTAGATGTGACCTCTAATGATATTTAACACCCTCCTTCATTAGAGCATCACTTCTTTCATACCAAGTAAATCTCTAATATGTATAAACCTTAGCTTTGGTAAAGCTTTGGTAAAAATATCAGCTAACTGATCTTCCGATGGACAATATTCCAGCTTGACTATTTTAGCTTCAATTTTCTCCCTTATATGATGTAACCTTGTCTCCAAACCTTTTGTTCTTTCTCTGATAACTCTATTGTTAGCCAAGAACATTGCACTCTGATTATCCACATGTAATACTGTTGGTCCAGATATCTTTTCTCCCATCTCCAGAAATAAATTCCTTAACCATATCAAGGTTATAGAACCATCACTAAGAGCAATGTATTCAGCTTCTGTTGAAGACCTTGCTACTGTATTCTGCTTCTTGCTGCTCCAACTGATAATTCCACCTGAACATAAGTTGAAGCATGCACCTGATGTGGATTTTCTGCTGCTAGTATCTCCAGCCCAATCACTATCACTGAAGCCTTGAAGTTCACTTCTCCCCTCCTTAAATATAAGACCAAGATTGATAGTACCTTTCAGATATCTCAGAATTCTCTTTGCAGCAACCCAATGAGATGAATTTGGGCAATGCATAAATTGACTTAGCCTCCCAACAGCATAGCAAATATCAGGTCTGGTGTGGATGAGATATCTGAGTTTACCAATTAATTTCCTGTACAGATATTCTTCAATGGTATTTTCAGCTGTAGTCTCCTCAAAACCACTTTCTTGTTCCATAGGTATTGCTGATGACTTGCAATCTTCCATCTGAAACTCTCCAAGTATAGACTTTATGTATGCTTGTTGAGAAAGCATAATACAGTCCTCCATCTGCCAAATATCAACACCAAGGAAGAATCTTGCTAAACCCAAATCAGACATCTCAAACCTCTTGCTGAGTTCTCCTTTGAGTAGTTGCACCAACTCCTTATCACTTCCTGAGATTAAGATATCATCCACATATAAGATGAGTATGATCCTCTTTGAATTATCTTTCCAGACATAGAGGTTTGGATCCAACTCTGATCTTCTGAGTTCATGGCTGTGTAGAAACTCATGTATCTCAGAATACCAAACTCTTGGTGCTTGCTTTAATCCATATAAGGATTTTCTGAGAATGCACACATGATCTTTCTTCTTTTTCACTTCAAATCCTGGTGGTTGAACCATGTAAACTTCTTCCTCTAACTCTCCATGAAGGAAAGCTGACTTCACATCCATCTGATGTATTTCCCAGTGGTAATGACCAGCAAGAGCCATTACAAGTCTGATTGAATCCCATTTTGCAACTGGTGCAAAAGTTTCTCCATAATCAATCCCTTCTTGTTGCTGAAATCCTCTTGCTACTAACCTTGCTTTCAGCTTGTCAACTGAACCATCTGATTGTAGCTTGGTTTTGTAAATCCATTTGCATTGGATGGCTCTTTTTCCTCCTGGTAGCTTAACCAAATCCCACGTATGATTTTTGAGTAGCATTTTATACTCCTCTTGCATAGCTTGTCTCCAACCAGGATCTTTGTTAGCTTCTTCAAATGTAAGTGGATCATCCTCCTGAATACTTTCAGCAAGTCCACAGTAATCATCAAGCCTTGCTGGTGGTCTTCTAACTCTTTCTGATCTCCTTACTTGAGAATCTGCTGCATGTTGTAAGTCATCTCCTTTAGCTTCATGAATACTTGGTAACTCAGATTCAGAATTTTGTTGAAATTCAAGTTGCTCTTCACTAGGATTAGTGAGAGATGTTGACTGCTCCAAGTCCACCTCAATATCAGATTTATCAGATTCTGAATCAATCTGATCTTCACTTGTAGGTAGCTTAAATCTGAATGTATCACAAGTTTCTTTCTCACCTTCCATCAGATCAGAATCCAACTCAGAGAATCTGACATCTCTGCTGATGTGAGTCTTTCTTGTAGACTGATTGTATACTTTGTAACCCTTGGTTTGCTCAGCATAGCCCACAAATATACACTTCTCAGATTTTGCATCCAACTTCTGTCTCTTCTCATCATTGATGTGCATGTAAGCTGTGCACCCAAAAATCCTGAAGTGAGACACATCTGGTTTCACTCCTGTAAATGTCTCTTCAGGTGTCTTGTGCTGCACAGCTGTTGTATATGCTCTGTTCATAATGTAAACAGCTGTGTTGCAAGCTTCAGCCCAAAAATAATTGGGAAGATTCTTGGCCTTCAGCATGGATCTGCCACTCTCCACAATCACTCTATTTTTCCTTTCAGCTACACCATTTTGTTGTGGAGTATAAGCTGTGGAAAGTTGCCTTTGAATACCATGCTCTTCACAAAACTGAGTAAAGAGGTTAGAACAATATTCTCCTCCTCCATCTGATCTGAGAACTTTAATTTTCTTGCCACTTTGATTTTCTACAAGAGCCTTGAACTTCTTGAAGTATTCAAATACTTCAGACTTCTGTTTTAGGAAGTAGATCCATGTCTTTCTGCTCACATCATCAATAAATGTCAGAAAATACTTACAGCCTCCAATAGAGCTTGTTTGCATAGGTCCACAAACATCTGAATGGACCAAGGCCAACAACTCCTTTGTTCTTGCACCTCCCTCCTTTGGAAAACTCTTTCTGCTTTGTTTTCCAAATATACATCCTTCACATATATCTCCAGTAGTTGGTAGCTTCATCCTTGGTAGTCCTTCTACCATATGATTATCCATCATATGTTTCAGACTTCCAAAGTTCAAGTGTGCAAATCTCTGGTGCCAAAGACTTGCTTGATTATAAGAATCAACAACCATAGAGACTTCTTGGACTTGAGGCTCAACATTCAAGATATATAATCCTGATTTCTGATCTCTCCTTCCTGAAGCAATAACTCTCTGGTTATGTGAACCATCCAGTATCTGCACCTTTGTATCATCAAAAATCACCTTCATTCCATGGTCTGTGATTTTTCCAACAGAAAGCAAGTTCTTAGTGAGCTTTGGAATAAAGAGTACCTCTTGTATACTCTTCAGATCCCCTTCACTTGTTTTCACTGTCACAACTCCAGTACCTTGAACTTCACATCCTGTACCATCAGCTTGAGTAACCTTAGAGCCTGCTGTTGCTGAAAAGTCCTTCAAGAGTGATCTTTGGCTGGTCATGTGCTTAGAAGCACCAGAATCAATGTACCAATTCTTGTCTTCTGTTGTTGTAGATATCAAGCTGGTAATAAACATATTACCAACATCCTTCTCTTCTTGTGCATCTTCTTGAGCAGCAACATTACTTGAAGTAGAATTCTGACCTTCATTTGCCTTTCTAGCATAGCAATCTTCAATCTTGTGACCTTTCTTTCCACAGAAGAAACAAGTTCCCAACTTCTTTCTGCACTCTTCAATCTTGTGACCTTTCTTCTTACAGAATGAGCAAAAAGTTGTGCCTTGATTTCCTGAGTAGGAAGACCCATGTTTCTGAGATTGCTGCTCCTCTCTTCTGTAAGTCTTCACCATAAAAGCAGATCCTTGATTCTTCTAAGGGAAAAACTTTCTGATCAGCTGCTCTTCTTCATGTAGTAAACTGCACAACTCCTCATAAGTTGGCATACTCTCCCTTCTGTTGATATCAGAAACAAAATGAAAATATGGAGTACTAAGACTATTCAAAGTTATAGAAACTAGATCTTCATCACCATATGTCCCTCCTGCTCTGGTTAGCTGCACATAAATACCATCTATCTTCTCAAGGTGTTCATGAATATCTGCACTCTCATCCATCTTGATAGAGTGTAGATCATTCTTCAACTTTGCTACTCTATTTTTGCTCACATTATCATATCTGCTAGCTAGCTTCTCCCAAGCTTCTCTTCCTGTATCACAAGCCTCAATGGTAAGCCTGATACTCTCCTTCACAGCAAGCAGAATATTGGCTAATGCTCTAGTTTGCTTCTTAATGAATCTTAGAGTTTCAGGAGAACTCTCATCATAAAATGGAGCAAGCTTCTCTTCTCCAGAAACCACACCCCATAGATCCTTCTCACTCAGAATGGCTTTCATGATCAGTTTCCAGGAACTGTAATTATTAGGACCTGAAAGCCTAGTGCTCTCATTCAAACCAAACTCACTGAAAGTAGCAGCCATGGATGCTATCTTGCTGAAAAGATGAGTCCAAAAAAAAACCCCAGAAACTAAATACCAGATTATCAGAATTTTAAACCCTTAGCTTGAGCAACCTGTGCTCTGATACCAAGTTACAAAACTGAGAACTGTACTCCCAAGTCTCTCAGAATACAGAATTTATCTCCCACAACAGAATGCTACCAGCCTATTAGAACTGATAACAGATCAGCCTGTTAAAACTAATCAGAAGGAGAACTGAACAGAGATATTCCGAGATGATATGTGCACAGCTTTACTTAGACTTCAGAACTGGTACAGACAGAAAGGACCTCCGACTCATACTACTCTACAGAGAATGTGAGTTAATATACTAATGATACATAACTGCTGTCACCTCAAAGTGACTTACCTAACTGCTGTCACAGTGCTTCTCACGTCACAAGTCATGTCACAAGTCACCTCTTCCTTTTTTTTTACTTTTGTCTTTTTACCTTCCGCAGAGTTTAGATGTGACCTCTAATGATATTTAACAATATTGCGTGCATATTTTGCTTCCTACAAGAAATGAATATGCAAGAAATATGAAGAGAATTACAAGAAAGTAATAATTACTTGCTCTTGAGCTTTATGGAGAACGGAACATAAGAGGATGTAAACTGCACAGGTTGTCAAGAACAACTCAGTAAAGACAGCTACTATCGTAGTGCTAATTCATTAAGAGTAAAATTATCTTTGCGCACCACCATGAGCGTGACTTTTGCAATACTTTATATATCCAGCGCATTTTCTTTGCCATAGTTTCAATAACGAATAGCATTTCTTTCTACTTTCCTTTATTGACAAGGACATCAGAAATAGTAAAATAAGTTCTGAAATCTGCTTGAGATGATCAATAACTCTAAAATCAGATGAAGCTTCGCCATGTATAAACCAAAGAGCCTAGAGAATCAATCATTATCTGAGATACAGTTCTCTCTCCATCATCCTCTATTAATCATTGATTTTCCTCTAGACTAGGCTCTAGAGTAATCATTTCATTAAATATTTCACATTGAGCAGCATCTTGGACAGCCTTGCATTGGACATTCATGACCGAAGATCGGTGTCTTAAGTGGTTTAACCTACAGTCCTCTAAGAGAAAGGTAGTGGGTTCAATCTCTTGTGAGCACGATTGGAGGTGCATGCCGCTACAAACTGTTAATGAAGCTTCTGGTCCAAGTCCCTTTGTGGTGGACTTTCATGGTCTCGAAGATCCCAAGGGACAGGTAATACCATTTACCATTTATTATGCTTTGAGAATACTACTTTGCATTTATTCCATCCTTCTTTGATCAACTCCGTTCGCACTGCCACTTCTTGATGAGCTTTTGTAATTGCTTCATAAGCAAATGCTCGAACACGTCCCACTGAAAGTAAGTGAAGAGCTCTTGTAATTGCTTCATAAGCAAATGCTCGAACACGTCCCACTGAAAGATCTAACTTACTGGGGATTGACTTCCATTTGAAACTGATCTGGCATTTTCTTTGCAGCCCAGATCGATCTCAAACCGACACTGAAATGTAGCTTTCAGCAGACATTGGAGTATGACATCTGCTGGTTGAAGCTTACTCGTACAGTTAGCTGGTATGAAGATCAATAGACAGAACATACGGGAATTTCTCCTTGATCCATGAACGAGTTTCTTTTCCCTTATGTAAGCTCCAGCAGTCGAGTAAAAACAATCATTTTCAGTACTTTTTCATGCTTCCTAAGTCTTTCACATGTGCGCATTGACTGTTCTGTACTCCAATGGTTGGAGGTATGTGTGGGATGCCAACCTTGGTGCTTCAAGAGTAGTGCACAGGGGTGTGCAAGATCGCTCCAGATGTTTTACCTTGAAAAACGAGTTGGAAAAGAAGCAGAATTCCCGTTGCTGAAGCTTCCACCACGCAAGTTATTTGTCGTTTATCCTCACGCCTAGAGTCTGCAACATCTTTAGAACCTTTGAGGTCGTAGGTCCTTTCATTGCCCATCGGTACCAGATGAATTTCTATTTGGTCAAGATTCACGACCAATTCTTGTGGAATCTGGTGTATAAATGCAAGGTAAGAAATCCTTCATACCATCTTCTTTCCCAGTTGTCAGCAATTTTTGAGAGGAGCTATGGTAGATCTATGGAATCTCCAGGTCAAGCGATCAAGAACATATAGTCTTACGAAAAGGACCACCGTTTGCTTGCAGAATCCAAGACACTTCACTGCAAGAAATCCTCGTAGTAGCATCTGAATGACAAATGAATTTGAAACTGATCCCACTTCACTTTGCTTGTGAAACATGTTAAGAAATTTTTGTTCTAGCTCATCTCTCTCATCCCACACTACGGCTGAAAGATCCAAGTTTCTCATTTCCTCTTTCCAGCTTAGGAGTTCGTGAACGAGCTATTGAATATATAGTTGCTTACACTTCCATATTCTGGTAGTGTGTGATTTAATGCATCTTACCTCTCTGTTTTAAGACTTAGTACTTCAAAACATGATTTAGAAACTAATTATATTTAGATTAATCTAAATTGGTTCTCTCAATGAGAACTAAAAATTTACTTATAAACAAAGGATAGCTTCCAGATATTATGTAAAATAATCTTTATAAAATAAATGCTATTCACTACTATTTAAGATCTACAAAATAAAAATTCAGTGTTAACTATTTTAGAAAAATAAAAATATTTAATAGTGCAATGCGTAAATAATTATTTCTTTTTTTGTTTTTATAAAGATGATTGTACTTGAGATTTTTTTTATTAAGAGTGACCTCTTCGAGGTGTATATGTTTAAAAATGATCTAAGGGTTTAGAGTTTAGCGTTTAAACCCTAAACCCTGAACCAAAGTATCTAAAAAGTGATGCACTGAGAACCATTCATTCCGAGCGCAATAAGCATATTCAACCACCTTTGGGGAACTTATGCTCCATTTTTATTATCTATTTAGAAATAAATTATATATTCATTTAATTTTTTCATAATTTCTTGAAAAGAAATCACTCACTCTTGGAGAAAGGAAATCATTCACTCATCCTACCGCAATAAGAGTCCGCACTTCTTCTCATCTTCGCGACGAGAAGTTTGGAGTTCATATACTTGAGGCTATCTATGTTTACAATGACTCATAGCTCTGCATTTTGAACTTGTCAACTTTGATTCCAGAAATTGGCTTGATCACACCCCCAGTAGGTTCCGTTAGCTTGATCATACCCCTCTTAACGATGTATGGCTTGATCACACCCCTGACTTGCTATTGCCTGTAAAACCAGTCACTTTGTGATGTTACTCACATGTGAGACTGCACGTATTAAAAGAATAAGAATATAGATAGTATAACGTGTCTTTAATGTTAAATATTTTTACTTACAGTGATATTTAGTCAAGGTTGAAAATACTAAAATGATGAACCAGATGAGAAAATGACTAGTTCTACTCTCAATAATCCGTCAGGGGTATGATCAAGCAACCAAACCAATTTCTGACTTTGATTCACATGTTAGAGGAGAAACATGAAAACGGTATCTTTATCGTCGTGATGTCTACTATGACTATTGAAACTATAATGTGAATAATATGCATGCTCCATACTTTTTCAGGCGAACAAGTGGAAAAAGATAGGCTAATAAAACAGGTCAAAATTCGCTGTGGTTTTAGATAGACGATCCAGTTTTTTGGTTTTCTGCTTGGCCGTTGCAGCTCAGGGGAACTGTCATTTGTTTTCTGTTATCGGGAAAGACATAAAGTATTATGAGAAACGGTATACTAAGTTGTCAAGAAAAATGAATTTTTCTCTAAGTGTTAAATGATCGTCGCAGCTACAGTTGCGGGATAGTCTAGAGATAACCCATAAAGCGAGGGCCTAGAAACGCGCTTCTGAGAGTTTAAGTCCGGGAGGCTGTTACCAAAGAAACGTAATTCAATAAAGAAATTAATTCATTACCTAACCTTCCCAATGGAGGGGTTACTAATGGATTAGCGTAAATATATTCACCTCCTCCATCTTTCGATGGGGAGGTGAATATATGCACATTATGGAGAAAAAGGATTTCTTTTAGTGTTGAACTTGGAGGATTTTGGAAGGTTAACTTGAAGGGGTCTCGTACATAATATTGATGTAGTCTGCAAGTAAGTCTAAATTACGCTAGCCTTTTCTCTCTTCCATCGGGGTGGATTTTATTTGAATATCATTTAATTAGTAAACGAATTGTCGTCGTTTTCTAAACTCTCTGTGTAAGATAATTTCATAGATACATTGCTAATCATAGCAATTTGCAGCTTATGTCCGAGGAAAGATATAACAAGGTGTTACGCTTGTAATAGCATTGCCAAGCTACGCATTTGCCTCAGAATCATATTATAATAAACCGCTTAATACTATAATCATATCATACTACTAATCATACTATAATATCAAGCTTGGTAATGAAAGACGACAGAACTCACATACTTTTCAGATCAAAATCAACGATTAGCTATACAAATGCATAGCATATAAATCAACCACGTGAACAATGTTGCATGTGCGACTATGCAAATTTACTCTAGAGACATTAACTTCGGAAAGTACAACTTATGCTCCAGTTTGCTGAAGTGTCAAGCAAATCAATATCGTGAAAATATAGATTTGAACTTTTTCCTGAATAGTTTTGAATACATAATTCATAATATTCTGTTGTGTGTTGAACCTAGTCCAAACCAATATAAAGCAAAATATATATGGACTCCAGAAATGCATGGAAGATGTGAGGGAATGCTTCGAAGAACTTTAAATAGGTATAGATCTGAAGACTCTTGGATTTGTTGTTTTTCTTTTAATTTCAAGCTAGCCATTCCTCCATAATCAGAGACTTTTCTATATTTTATTTAATTATTACATTTGACCTCTTTTTATCTATTATAATTTACGAAAGAAAAAGAATGAAGTCATTCCCTATCATGCGTTGATACCTCATACTCCTCCTACTCAAGCAATGTTTCTAGCTCCTGGGACATTAAACTGGGAACGAAACTCCTTGCTTACGATCTTGTTAAACTAACTACTCATACATGAGTACGTAGTTTTAACTTTCATTCCTAGCACACCTGTCTTTGGCGTGATCAGAATATAGTATGCATGCTTATGATCATTATGTAGTTGTTTCTAGTACTAATAGATAACAAAGTTGATGCTTAACAGTTTCGCAGTGCGTCGTACAGTAACACGCGGAAGTAATCTCATGATATAACTTCCGAGTAATACACTCTTACTCACTTACTTCAACTAATCCAACCGTCAGACTAAATTGAAACTCTGACAGCCCCGAACGATGCCGGCAGGAAAGTAATCTTTTGTAGACGTAAGGAACGAGAAACTTCTAAAGCATACTTCCCGTTCCAGCAGAACTCGTTGCTCACTTTGTTACGCGTCAATGAAACCTTCAGAGCTTTGACACCCATCAAACTCATACCAATAATCAGACCTACCTCCCAGGTGCGACCAGCAACAGTGACATTAATGTAACTTCAGAGCAGCCGAGCACGCATCTCACACTGTTTCTCGGGGAAGGTATCGAGCAACCATCACGAAGGCAGTTTGAGGGTTGGGGCTGACTCACACTCAGCGCCGTGTAATAGCTACTACTACCAACCACGAAACCTTCGCACCAGATTTAAGTACCGTGAATCTCCTTCGGTGATACTAAGACTCGAAAGTGTGTGCTGATAGTCAGTGAGACCGTAAGAGCACAGAAAGCTGTGTCTCGACAGACTGAAAGAATTATGAT
The DNA here is from genome assembly GCA_036924285.1 of Asterella californica. Taxonomy (NCBI): domain Eukaryota; kingdom Viridiplantae; phylum Streptophyta; class Marchantiopsida; order Marchantiales; family Aytoniaceae; genus Asterella; species Asterella californica. Next base: position 46,874,947 of record JAYKYS010000001.1, read on the forward strand.
AATCTGTACTAGAATTACAAGTAACAAATTAGTCCCCAGAGTTCCTCCAGTCCACATAACTCGTAATCTGTATGACCATTTTACACAACAAGAGAGTCGCAGCTGGACTTTGGACAATACAGTGCAGGGGTCCTTCGACACGTGCTCGCGAGAACGCTCTGATCACTGCAAGCTTGACAACAAGAATCGATGCTCTCCTCCCAGCGCCAGCGAACGAAGGATCCTTCTCCATTTCGTGTTCTCCATTTCGTGTTCGCGCTTCGTCCCCAGCCGGCTTGACTAGTAAAACTGATGCCATCGTGGAGAAAATGGAGACATTACTGATGAATTATGACAAACTACATCCCACCCCCTCGCATGTGAGCTCCCAGCTCACCGAACTGGTCATCCGCCTCTTCAGTATCAAAGGATAATCTAACAGCGTCCAACTTAGTCTTGAGTATCTCTATGGCGTTAATGAACATCTGGGATGCATGAATGGCTCCCGTCGATTCCACAGTAAAAATAAAGCTGTCATCCCTGCTTATGATTTCCACAAGACCCGGCTTCCCCATGGCTTCTGCCTTTTTCAAAATCTCTTCATCGTAAGTATAAGCCTCAGCATCCGCCACTACAACCTGCAATATCTCGAAGCATAATTGATGTTGTCAGTCGAGCAAGAACTCCAACTTCTGCCTTGTTATCTGCCTGTAGAGTGCCTAGCGAACACTTGGACAGAAGGTTGAGTTCCATCAGAAGGATTTCATGTTCTCATGTTACTTCCGTGGATAGTTACTTCCGCGACCCCCACTCTTAAGTCGTTTCGAGGTTAAGACGGCTTTCTGAATCTCAAATCACCTCTCACTAGCTACACGTCACCGCACACTTCCTGTTTTGTCTTGTACAGAAGTTGACGAGGAGTTCAAGAAATATCTCAGATATCTGGACATCTAAACCTCGGTAGCTGTCAGCAGAGGCGATAGGTAGTGTCAAGAGAACTACCTGTTGCGTTTGCGGATCAACTTCAAAAACTTTTGTTGGACAGCTATCAACCCACTCCTTCTTTTCCTCCAGTGTCAAAGTTTCCATGAGCGCCTCATTTACATGGATTTCCGGCTCAAACTGAAACGCCACCGTGGCTGCTGGAGACCACTTTGCATGGTCCTTGCCGATTCCCTTTCTCGCTATGGCTCTGAGTTTGAGTTCTTGTCCACGCCTCAGCTTAACGATCAGTATACCCCTGTGCAACAAATTTGATACATGAAATGGTGACGCAAGAGGAGCCAACTGGCGTCACCTCAAGTGAAATCTCAGGGAACTTTACAGGCAAATTTCTAAACGTGAGAAAGATACTACAGCACACCAGTTCTCACAAAGAGTGTGAAGAGATGTACAGCTTCCAAACTATATGTTCTGGTACTTAAACCTGCTGCATTTTGTAAAGAGTGATAAACCGTGGTCCGCTGCTTTACTTTCAGGCAGATTGACACCCTTTGGGTGCATAGCAATGTGTCCGTTCTGGTACTGCTAATTTAAGTTGGAGCAAATACCTGATAAGTATCTCATAAAAGATACAATCCATCTTCACTTTATCTCAAAACAGATGGACCTTGGATGAGAATATTATATTTTCTTTCACCTGACTCTCTTCATACTTTCCAGCTTAATTCAGAATCAGGATGATCCGTGCATGGAACCAACAAACCTAAATTACATAAGTAAGAGTGAGCGTTACCTTGCTTCCGGAGCATCAAACCCGTTGATGTCTTGGGCAAGATTGTTGTCGACAGGAACGACCGATGGATCAGACGAACTGAGGTCGTGGCTTGTTACGTCCAGGGTTTGATCCGAGGTGCACTTCACATTCAGGGTGAACTCGACGGAACAATACACGCAGCTGCAAGTCACAAGAATCGCGCAGAGAATTTCTCAGCAACAGCAAGTTCAAAGAGCACTGGTGGAGGCCCACAGAGGTTCCATTATCTTCACCTTTCAGTCATAAAGAAATCGTCGCCAGAATGATTGCTCACAAGCTGCAACGTCAAAGATTTCAGTGTGTTTAAACCGCGTTAACTTTACAGCAAAGCAACTATCACTGGATCTGAGAAACACTGAATCTCTACATAATTGTTCTGAGGAAGTTTCTCAATGTGTACCCATCGACGCGCAGTAGCTATATTTAGATAATCATGTTTTTCTAATGGTAACATCTCGAGGAACAAAGCAAATGCGCACTGCAGCCTGTGACATGAGGCACGCTTTCTGTAACATAAATTTGAATCAGACAGAGAACGAAGTCTAGTTCACTGAAGGCAGAAACTGAACGACTCACTTCACACCCAATATGAGGGTAGAATGGCTACCTAGAAGGCCGTAGCAATAAGTATTACATAAACCGTCTACAGCTGAAGTAGTGGGCAATCGGGCTCACTCATCTAAAAGACTCCCTATCCCAGACTTGGGAAGTCTGGGATAGGGAGTCTATCTAAGCTAGTTCGAAGTCAGCTACAGTACGTTCAAGAGCTTTTCCTCTAACTCAACTCATCTCGTTTCTATCAGCCTCATGCGTCACCTTCAAAACGAAGCCCTAAAATCTAGAGGATACATACCTCCCATCTCCGTCACAAGCATCGCAATCACGAGAGAGTCGCATCTCCATGGCTCTCTCGCTCTTCAAAGGGATCAACCCAAGGCGATGAGATAAAAATTCGTCATTCAAAACCGACGAGTTGGTCTCGATTTCTACCAAGTCGATAGCCAGGGTAGGCACCTCGGCAATCATAATCCGCCGAAGGGCATTAGCAATGCTTGGGTCCGTGTCTTTCAACTCAAATTTGATATAATCATCCTTCAGCTCCCGGATTCTCACCGTAGGAAACCTGGTATAAGACACGGCATCCATGCTTGCCTCCTTTCAATGCATAAAACACCACCCTTCCTCCGACGCAGTGCAAAAACTCCAATACCTCCACAGCCCACGAAAGCAGACGCAGTAGGAAAGCCAACCAATCAGTCAAAAACCCGAATCTCTACCACGATCATGCACTATACCGCGGTAATCTTCAGCGCCATCCTTCTTCGCCGCTGTGCAAGCCTGCACACTTCCAGACACGGAAACTTATACTAGTCCTCCTCGTACGCATAGTTACCGACTTAAGACACGGGTGAAATACCGTCAAGGTTTCTAAAGATCTCGCCCACCTTCAACTACGAGTGAAATTCTGGTAGTCGTGCCACGAAACAGACGAGCGAGTCTGAAACATCATACATCCTTCGAAGCTTGCACCAAAACAGAGAGAGACAGCGAGAGGAGAGGAAGGAAGCTCGCGTCTTCCTAGATGCTGATTCAACGAGAGTCGAGGGTTTTACACGAGCCATGAATCCATGATGCAAAACCCCTTTCCTGTCTCAGTGAACTTCCCGTCGGGATCCAACATTCACTGGAGCCCTCCCGCCGGGACTCGGGAGTACTAAACTGGACTCTGGAGCTGGACCTCATGCTCCGCTCACATGGTCATTTGTTCATATAATATCTATTTCAGTAAAATTCTTAAAAGGTAATTCACCTATAATCGTAATTCTTAGAATTCGCCCACTTTTCGCAGCTGAAAAAGTATCCGTCAATAAGACAAATATCTTTCTTTTTTATTCTTTTTGTTTTGTTTTCTATTATTTAGCTTCTCAGCTACATAAGCCTGTAATGCATCTGAATCCTATCATCGCTCATAAATATTTTTCTAAACAACATGAGAACACTTGGGTGAGGCAAGAGATTTACCACTAATTTGATTATATTTATTCGGCTCCTTGAGATTTCTTCTCTTACCATTGTGAGTCCAGATGGACTAAAAAGTTCACTCAAAAATTCAACTACTTTCAATAATCTATTCACCAAATGGTTTATGAATCGAACTGTTTTCTAAGAATGAAATGAACTGAAGTTGTTTATGAACCAAATTGTTCCAATAATCTTCAACTGCATTATCAGTGAGTTTGATCCTAGCTTTTTGGATTTGTTTGATCAAAATTCTGTTTACATGATTATATAACATGCAACTGAATTCAGTGTTCATGTTTATTACTAAAAACAACTAGATATCATTAAAATGTAGTTTATTTTCATGAGATAATGGAACTGAACGGTTTAAAATCCATATACTTTGAAAACCAATCATTTGCAACACCAATCAGTTTCAAACCAAACAATTTTAGAATTATGAACCAAACCGTTTTTACAAACTGAATTGTCAAAATCGATTCGGCTTTATGCGGTCTCGTTCAAGACTGAACCAGATCACTCTTATCAAGATGGATGAGACTCTTTTCCTCATTATATTGGAATGATCACTCCATCGTTTAATAGTCATGAAAAGCATCACATCAACATCTCAATCAATAGGAACCATCAAGAAATTTATTATTAAGAAGGAGGATATCCATGGGTGTACATTAATTAATATTCTCGAGAAACTACATGATTTGACAAGTAGTGCTCAGGACTTATACCCCAGGAACGCATCAGCATGCTCTTCACTTATGGGTTCTCTCCGGATGAGTTGGCTACTCTGGGACTCGTTAACATATAATATTTATGAATTAATTTAATTTTCTATAATAATTTATTAGAATAAATTTTATAACAGTTCCACGTTTTCTGATAAGAGAAAATTGAATTCACTGTACAAGGCCGTGGGGAAAGATATGAGCACCTGTAACAATAACCCATGTCTTTTAGACAATACCACAAATACAAATTTTGAAGCAGAATTTAGTTATGAAGAAGATCATCATGGTCTTCTGTAAGACCACGAGAAGTAAGAGGAGGATACAGCTAAATATGCATGTAACATGCATTTTCTCTTTAAGAAAGGAAACGACAAGTGATTTCTCTTGATGAATAATTATGCATTTTCTTTCCTTGTCTGTCCTCTGATGGTCATTGTTTTTGCCTTTGACTGTATTTAGTATAGAAAAATATCTTTAAATTCTACGAGTCGTAATTATTGAGAAGCAGCTACGTATCAGACTATACAAGACTGGACCCCTTGGAAATATAATACAAGAAAAATCAAGTAGTTGAGATGATGATGTTTAGTATAATGACACGAAATATTGTATTTTCTTCGCATACTGAAGTTAATACCGTGATTACCATACCACATTTGACGTCAACCCGAAACCAAGACTGTGCAGGAGAGTGCATGAAGGATCTTTATAATTAAAATATCTTTAAAATATCCATTTTAGAGAAACGAAAACATGATTGATTCTTAATTTTTGTATAATCATCACATTCTGCTGTTAGTGGGATAGAAGATACTGAGATATATATTTGTATTCATATGTAATGAACTCCATGCTGTTGATTCTCTAGCCCCATGGGCAGGTTGGATTCGCTACCTATATGCTGATAGGTCATGAACTGCGTGCTGCATATTTTCATATTAAACTATGTGTATATTCCGTGTGAAGAATATATATGTACACTTTAATTTATGAAAAAGAGAGAAAGAGTTTAGGAATACAATTTCAAATAAAATTTTGTTTGTGGAAAATTTTATTTTATCAAAGATGGTGCACTTAACCCTCTAGTTTGACTACAAGTGCTCATGGTGACCCATAAGATATTACTTTACGGGTTTGAGAGAAGAGTAGTCTATCACAATCAAGAACTGATATCAGGAAATAACTCTTGATATCAGTAAAAAGCAGAAAAGAAATATCAAAGTCGATAACTATAATTTGGATAGTTATAGATAGATCGATATCCATATCCTGATATCAGTTGTTGATTACTTATAGTCTTCTCATTCTCGCGGGTTTACTTTCAAAGAATTGGTAAATTTAATCTTTATGCAAAAAATACTTTTGGTGACTATCTCTTCATACCAATTTGGAATTTGTGAATAAGAATAAAATTAAAGCTATTCACCGGCTTTACAAGTTATGATTCATCTCGAAACAAACTACTTAGTAGAGACAGAAAAATGTTAAAGTGAAGATTTGGAAGTTTTTTGGAACAAAAGAGATCAGATTGGTTCTCAAGGTAAAATATATCATCTAGAAAAAATAAAACGTTCAAATACGTAGAACAAACTGAGCTGAGGTGATAATGCATGCTTCTGAATCAAAGAGTACGTCTTCTTACACATCTCATGATCGTTACGAAATGATTTCAAAAGTTGATAAGAGTTTGCGGCAAGAAAAAATCAAGAGCAATATCAGATACACTTTGCATATGATATATTATGGAATAGAGAGTTGAAACTTTTGGATTGACTCAAAAGAATACATTATCCATTTATCATTTTCAAAGCAGTTTGGCATATCGGAAGGTAGTTGCAATAAAGATGCAAGCATAAGTAGTAAATACAAAGTTAGAATTGAAAAAGAGAAGACAAGAAACACGTAACAAACAGCGTGAAGTAATGCATATTCAACAAGTAGTTGAGCTAATTGCTGGTCTAATAGCTTTGGATCTGTTCAGCTCACTGATAGAATTTCATGAACTCCTTTAAGGTTATCACAATACTAGGTTATGATATTATGTAAGTTGGGTGATAATTGACCTGTCTGTGTCAACACTTAATAATATATAGACGTGATTTGCATCTATCATTATAAATCAAACATTTATGATATTGTACTTCTTGTTTATTTGAATTCAGTTCACAAGCATAATCAACAACTAGCAACAAAAAGTAAGCATTTCTAAGATTTTTCCACATGTCAGAAGGTTATTATGATCACGACATCTTCTGTCAAGCACATTTTAATGAGATCGCGAGGATACAGAAGCGAAGGTTCTTTGTCGAACTCATTTTTGAGACAGCAAGACGTTATCGTGGTCATAGATCAATTGAAGGTTAAAAGTGAGCTTAGGAAATGAATTCATCAATTTTTTCATAATGACATTTTGAGAACACTATTGTATAGGGCTCGTTATGTAGATCAAATTTGGTTTTTGAACGGATGCAAACGGAGGTCATACAAAAGTTATAAGAGATTAAAGATTTGACGGGTTGAAACAACGATATGTTGATACAACACAATCCAAGTATTTGCACGTGGCACTTTGCTGACATGGCAGAAATCCAAAAATTACAAATGTGGTAATCTGCTGATTGTATATTTTTGCTGACAAGGTGTTGCTGACTGGACAAATTGATCATGTGGCACTGTTGACATGGCACAATAGAGTGATGTGAAGCTTATGTAGTACTTGGTGATTGAGCGAAGAGGTTGACATGATCACCCGCATGAGTACCACTTGGCTGGTTGCATGATTAATATTTGAGAGACCGCGTGTGTGTCATGTGATGGAACTGTATGTTGACATTTAGACATTTGAGGGTCGACATCTGTACCTATCCATGATACCTCCAAGGGTATAAAAGCTGAGCCTACGGAAATAGAAAGGGTTCATTTGGGTTGAAAGACCGTTAGGCTATTGGATTATCGTCGCAGTTTTTGGTTTTTTGAGATTTCTAGTGGGTTAAGTTGGAGGTTGAAGTTTTGGTAGAGGAAACATTCACGTCCGTAGAGGATGTTTGAAGGACGAGGTAGCTATTGAGGACGAGAGGGAGGGTTGGGAAAGCAAAAGCTTCCATGCTCACGGAAGGTTTCAGGGTTGGGAGGTCCGGGAGGAACATCTGAGAAAGTCGGAAGTACAAAAGCTCACACAGCCGTGCACGCTATTGCATTTGAGAGGTGACAGAGAACTTCAAACGGCTGTATCCTAGTTTCTAGACCTCAATTTATTTTAATTTTAATACCATTGGAAAATTTTATGACGAGACTTTTTCATGAATCCAAAATTATTTCATTTTGGAGCTACGTTTTGGGAGCTACATGCGTCCAAAGTTGGCTCAGGTAGTTTTGAGAAAAGTTTGTGTATCTGCATAGTGTTGGCTATGCTAGGTCAGTTGACTATGCAATTGGTACTTCTGGAAAGCTAACTTCAAGAGCTTTCTACTGCAACCAATTTCATTTCATTTGGAGCACCATGGACAAAACTATGGGCCGTCAAAGTTGACCATGAGTTTGAGGTTTGGTTGAAGAAAACAACCGTGTATGTGAAAAGTTTTCAACTGTTACTTGGGCTAAAGACCTCAGATTGGGAAAATATTGGCATCACTCAAAAATTTACTTCAATGGGTTTTTGGTGCCGCAAAAATAGTTATGTTTGAAGCTACACAGAAGAAGAAAGAACAAGTCAAAGTTGGAATACGTTTTAGGGTTTCTAGGGACAAAGCATCCACGTACATGGAGGGTTTTGTGTTACAGCTGGGACTTTGAAGCTTGGTTGGGGATGGTTTTGATGTGGTTTGAAAGCTAACTGGAAGGACTTTCCAACACATGAAGTTTCACTAGATTTAGAGATCAGATGAGAGAGAAGTGGACGGTCAAAGTTGGTTGTACTGTTCTGAGAGAAAGCTTTCACGCTAGCATGAGCTTTTTGCCTACATATATAAGGAGAAACTTTGAAGACTCATAATGTCACATAGGGAGCTCTGTTTAGGACGTTCTTGATACCATTGGATAGGTATACAAGAGGTTCTTATTGGTTGTGGATGTTTTGCAAGTTCAAATTGTGGTTGGGAAAGAAAGCCTTGCGCTCGCGGAGGGTTCTTGGTGGCAAGTTGTTTTCAGTAACTTTGAAGGACCATAGTAGTGTGTAGAGAGCTTGGTTTGGGGGGTCCAATATCATTTGAAAGAATTTTGCAAGGGCTTCCCAACAAGATCTTAAGTTTTGATTGGAGTTAGGAGAAGAAAATTACACGTGATTTTGTTAGGAAAGGAGAGAAGAAGTTTAAGGTTCAACACTTTGAGAAATTTTGGGTCAAAAATCTTTAATTTGTAATAAGTTGACTTCCATACATCACTTTGGGGTGTTTGAGGTACGGGTGGATAAGGTTTCACGATACTAAGTATTGAGGATATTTACTTTGGATTTTGAGTGAAGTTGCAAATATCATAATTGAGATCGGATTTGCATGTATAAATAAACAAAATTTGCACTTAACACATGGTTTTTTACTTGGTTGTCCACTTCCTTACACGGTTCCCACTTACGCGAGAACTCCACAGCCAAGAACCTCGTGTTTTCTCGAACAACTTTCATGCACAAAATTCGTACGATTTAGATGACATCGGAGGACATATAGAACATTTACTCCCAGAGGGAGAACAAGCGAACAGTGTATAGTAGGTATTTGCAGTGTAAGCATACACTGCAACCATAGATACTTCGGCAATGACAGCGAGGGTGGACCACATGATCAGCTTGACCAGCAGCATGAGGTAAATCCAAGCACACCGAATGACCTCCTGCAGCGAGAGACACATTTCTTGAACGAAGTGCAAGCAACAAACAAGAGTTTCTCCCACTAGATGACGTCTTCCTCAGGAGTACCGGCTCGAACAGAGGTCTCCATAACGAAGTTTAAACTCAATCTATCGATTGATACAAGTTTCAGCGATCCCGTTTCAACTGTAACTGTCTATCTAAGTCTTGGAATACTATCTCTTCTACAGGTTGGTAGGCAGGCAATGTAAACTTTGAGACTTCTTACTGTATGGTAGTAGTTCTTACTGAACACCCAAACTTTCACCTCTAGTCATGTATCTAAGTTTTGATAGCACTATCTCTTCTAAAGGCTAGTAGGCAGGCAATCTGAAGTTTCAGACTTCTCGCTGTATGGCAGCGATACATAGAGCTGTATGAAGCCATGTAAACTTTCAGACTTCTTATTGTATGGAAACAATTTACTTTCTAAGTTTCAGTACAGTTCTAGAGGGCTGTAAGGAGACTCAGAGGTGCTTGCTTTCAGTTTTCTCGTTCTACTCCGTGCAAAGCATTGTGAACTTAGCAGGAGTAACAAGTGAGTTTGAAAAATGTTGTATGTTGCAAGGAGGTGCATAAACTCACCACTTTATTTCCTTGTGAGTTCTAGACTATGCTAAATGAGAAATGTGTACGAAGTAAGTGAGAAATGTTTATGGGGCTCTGAAGAGAAAATGGAATGAGACAAGAACCCTAAGGACTGCATCTCATTGGTCCCATCATCGTTTAAAAAAGTTGAAAAATAAAACAACTCAACCTCGTTCCGATTCAAGGCAGGGTGAACTTCTGGGGAACTTTTGCTCCCTTAATGATATAAGAAAAAATATACAAATAAAATATTCTCTAATTGACATATGTTAACTAAACTAACAGAGGTGGCAGGAGCTAGATTTAACCCATAAGTACATAGGTTCCAGATTCTCCTTGAAGGGTACAAGTCCGGCCTCCTGTTCAACCAAAATCATTAAATAATAAATAGTTTAATTTATTATTTATCTAACTCTTCTTGTCGAAAAGATTAGATAATAAACTAAACCGCAAGTGAATATGCATGCTGGATGAACTCCGGGGGAACTTTTGCTCGCTTCATGTTATGGAGAATATATATATATATTATATGAAAAATATATACTAAGTTGATATAAAAAATTAAAATATTTTATAAAAGATATCTGTTACCCATGCCTGGAAACATGGGGAGGTAGAAGATAACCCATAAGTCATGCCTTGGGTGCCGCGCTTCAGAAGATACAAGTCCGAGAGTCCACAAGTGCTAATTCATTAAAATACTCTGGTGTTAATTTAATACCTAACCCTTCCTGTGGGAAGGGTTAGGTACTAAATTAACCTCATGTATATTTGCCTCCTCCATCGAAGGAGGCGTAGCACCTGCGAGTTCGGGTGTCAGAAGCAGTGGTACATCCACAAGTGGCGGAGTACATACTACCAGCGGTGCGTCCACAAGTAGTGGAGCATGTGGTAGTGTGAGCGGGATACCACCAGGGTTTAACCCTGTGGTTCAGTTCTTCCAATGTTTGAGGAAGAACTATCAGGGTGTGCAGATCGACAAGTTGAGGAGTCTGCAGGAGTTCCTGCGGAAGACTGGAGAGAGCTTACGCGAGGCGTTTACTCGCATGAGACGGTTGATCAGCGTTACCCAAGGGGTGACGGAAGCACAGACAGTCCAATTCTTGTATGGGATACTAGACCGGGAGCTGCGTAGGAGAGTTAGAGATGCTACTCTTCTTCGAGATACCGTTCCGACGTTGGCGGTTGTCTTTAGTCTGGCTGAGTGGATTGAGCTCAACATGGTGGAGGAGAGGGTGGTGGTTGCTGGGTTCAGCAAGAGACACCACATGGAGCGACCACCTCTTCTCGAGGATCACAGGCTACGCAACAGCGTGGTGGTGGTGGTGGTGGTAAGAATCGTGCGGAGCGGTCACGATCTCAGGGAGGTGTTGGAGGATCTGGTGGACAGAAGCCCATGCCATCCTTCTCTAGTCAGCAGCAAGCGGGTCCTTGCTAGACGTGTGATGGTCCTCATCAGCAGAAGGACTGTCCACAGAGGAGAGGTTATGAGACGTCAGGGACGTCAGGGACGTCTCAAGCAGTACCTAGGCAATGTGAGCATTGCGGACGACCTGGTCACAGTAGTGACCGTTGTTTTGATCTCCATCCCGAGTTACGGCAAGGGAAGGCTGATCGTGGACGAGGCGGAGGAGCTCAAGGAGACCGTGGTGGTCGGGTTGAAGAACGCCACTGCTAAGTTCTAGAGGGCAATGGACAGGATCCTAACAGGATTGGATTTTGTCAAATGTTATATTGACGACATCTTAGTATATAGTGCTACTGTGGAGGAGCACGAGAGACACTTACGAGATGTGTTCGAGTGATTGAGAGCTCATGGGTTGAAGTTACACACTGGGAAATGTAAGTTCTTCCAGGAGTTGGTAGAGTATCTTGGCCACACCATCTATCCAGATGGGTTGGGTGTTCAACAGACGGAGGTTGAGGCTATTGCTCGTATCCCACGCCCCACAGATGTGAGTCGAGTTCGAGCATTTGTTGGTTTGGCGAACTTTTATCGTCGATACGTGAAGGGATTTAGTGCAATTGCGAAGCCGTTGACCAAGCTGATGAAGGTGGACCAAGAGTGGCAGTGGGGAGATGAGCAGAAGCGAGCTTTTGTAGAGCTCAAGGATAGGTTGACATCTGCTCTCATCTTGAGGAGACTCGTTAGGGGACGTCCTTTCCAACTGCACACCGATTGGAGTATGTTGGGACTTGGAGCAGTGTTGACTCAACATGATGATGAGAAAAAGGAGTTCGTGGTGGCATACGTCAGTCGCTCCAACAATTCAGCGGAGGCGAGGTATAGTTCGTATGAGAGAGAGTGTTTGACGGCAGTGTGGACTGTTGCACACTTTCGATGTTATCTGTTTGAGAACCCCTTTACTCTCATCATTGATCACCAGCCGCTCAAGTGGTTGATGGAGTCCGACAAGCTTACAGGAAAGCTTGCACGATGGGCTCTGATCTTACAGGAGTATGACTTCCAGGTAGTACATAGACCTGGAGTTGCAAACCTAGATGCCGATGGGTTGAGTCGCAACTCGTGCACGAGTCAGCAGGATCAGACTGGGGCTCGATGGCATGACGAGGTTGATGAGGAGATAGTGCCAAGGTGGCATGCATCTGCCTTTCTTTGTGTGTTGGCCATGGACTCTAGTATGGAGGACCAAGTCGTATCTTTCTCTGGTCAGAGAGTAGATGATGAGTCTCCAGATCTTGAGGGTGGATATGGTGTTTCAGACCAGCGAGATATCCATGATGATGTGACTGTGATGGAGTATCTACGTACTAGTGTGGTAGTAGGCACAGTAAGTGCCAAGGAGCGAGATCGTGTCCTTCAACGAGCGAAGAGATTTCGACGAGAAAGACAACATGTACTTCGAGTGTGGGGTGATGAGAGGGTACGGATAGTGTCACATCCATCCCAGAGAGTACAGTTAGTACGACATGCCCATGAGGAGTTGGGACATTTTGGAGTGAAGCGTACGCATAGCTTACTCCAAGGACAGTATTGGTGGCGTGGTATGCACATCGATATGCAACAGTTTGTCGCACGATGTGTGATTTGTGATCGAGTACGAGCATCGTTTAATGCTCCTACTCCACAGTTACATCCCTTACCGATTATGGGGTTGGGTTATCTTTGGAGTTTGGATTTTGCGGGACCCTTACCGTTGACCGTACGTCACCACCGGTATGTGTTGATGATGGGGAGCACTTCTCCAAGTGGATTGATTTGGTGGCATTATAAGACAAAGCGAGTGAAGGGACGGCGTACGCGTTCTTAGATCGAGTGCTGAGTCGTTTTGGAGCACCAGCTGAAGTGCTGACAGACCAAGGTATAGAGTTCATTGGTGAGTTTCAGGCCTTGTGTGATCAGGCGCTGATTGATCATCGGACTACAAACCATCCGCCTCAGGATGATCTCGGGATCATCTTGAGGTGGATGGTTTGGCGGAGAGGGTAGTTCAGACGGTGAAGAGAGGATTGCGCAAGTATGGCTTGCAGAAGGGCCACTTAGGAGACTGGGATGTACAGTTACCATGGTTGGCTATGGGTTACCGTTTCAGCAGACAAGCGTCTTTGGCTTCCTTCTCACCATATTTTCTATTGTATGGCCGAGATCCAGATCTACTTTCGGTCATTCGTCGTGATTCTGCTGAGGTGCTGGACCTTGATGATCCGAATATGTGGGTGAGAGCATGTTCTCAACGAGCAAAGACATTTCGGAGAGTTATGCCTACGGCTTTTGAGAACCTAGCGATTGCTCAGCATAGAGACACGTTGTGATATGCAACTATCCGAGGAGGAGGTTATCGATCGTCGATTCGCAGGTTTCATCCTGGCGATTATATCTATCTACAGCAGACCGCACTGACGACGTTGGATGTGACCGCAGGGCGCACTATTTTATGAGTGCGGGAGGTGTTACCTTCTGAGGTACTCATGTTAAAGGGCCGTGATGGTGTTGTATGGAAGGACCATGTGCGTAATTGCGCGCCATGTCATCTTTCCAACATTGATGGTACCGTTGACCCAAGCTTAGCAGTTGTACGCGCGGGCTTGAGGTGTATGTTGTGTGGATCTGTTGGTGGAGCAGCCCGTATGTTGATGTGTGATGGTTGTTCGAGAGGTTAGCACATGTCATGTTTGACTCCACCTCTCAGTGTCGTTCCTACTAGACGGTGGGTTTGTCCTCGATGTATATAGCAGGGATAGCCGATTAGATCTTTGCGTGGTATGGATTGCAGACAGGCGACTAACGATGGGGCGATGTAGCACCCGGCCTCCTGATCCTTGCACCCATGAAGGTATATCACGTAGTTGGGATATGGAGCTATCTGGAGTTAGAGGGACCTAACCATCAATTAGGGGGCGATTGTGATACACTTGTGTATGTGTATGACATCGTCCATGTGTTATGTGTATGTGTGGTGTACCTCTGACAGCGATGTATGTTGTGTAGCGATGTGTATGCGCACGACAGCTGTCACGTCAGTTTGGCACCTTGGCTAGGTTGATCGAGTGCGAAGTGACGCATTCCGGTAAGGCCGTTAGTGCCGTTAGGGCGAGTTGTGGGGAGAGCCCACTAGAGGTATACTTCGCAGGTAGGGCTTGGAGGCCTTAGTTCTTCGAGTTGAGCCTTCAAGCTCCAGGCTATGGTGGTTAGTCTAGTTGAGTGTAACCCGGATTCTCTTCGTGCTTAGAGTGGGTTTGGCTTGACCGTTTGTGAGTAATCTTTGTTGTAGTGTTGGAGATGATAATTTCTCTATTCAAATTATTGTGGTACACTTGTGTATGTGTATGACATCGTCCATGTGTTATGTGTATGTATAACTGCATCAGTAGTGATAGAAACGTAGTTGGGAGACCAATGTTGTCTCCACAACTCGATCTCAACACTGTAATCTCGCCTGAACTCATGATAATCGTCCATCGGCGGTCCCTCCAAGTGCTGGAACAAACCCTTCCACGTCATGAAGGGTGTAAACAGTTGTGGGTTCCGCATCTGCTGCAGATCGCACCAACTGTCGAACTCCTGGATGAAGTCATCCAGCTCAATGGTATCAACTATACCCGAGTAACGCCGAGGTCCCTTCGTGGTCCCATAGATCTCGTCCATGTCCTACAACAACGGTGTGACGACACTAGACTCACCACCAGAAAACACGCTGTCTACGTCTGACTCGTCCTTTGGAACAACCGACGGCAATGGTGTAGGTAGTCGGTACCTCACCCCACTCTGTGTATACCCATTGTCCGAGAAGTCCCCACCAGAACCTCCCGAGAACTCCGTGATGAGAGAATCCCGCTAACACACTCCTCAACCGGAATCGTCGCAATACCGTAACCACCACTTGCCTAATCCCGCTCCTACTGAGCTCACTTATCCCCTACTAAGACGGTTAAGGTAAGGACAACCTGTACCTGCCATCACCACAGGCAGCCTCTCACGGTCTGTTGGTCGTCACTCCAACCGCACTGTGAGAGAGACAAAGATAATATGATTGATCCGCAACTCCAGCCTCACTATCGACAGCACACTGGAGTGAACTCACTCCGGAAATCAAGCGCCAACACAAGCAAACGCGGCGCACAAACAAGAAGCAGAATATGAAGGGGTTCCAACCACAAGAAGTCCAAACGATAACCCTCCACACTCAAACATTCACATAAAGAGAAACCCAGCCCCATCCGGACTGATGTCTCCTCGTTGATGACCACATGCACAATATATGGTCACCAACTGTCGTAACTGACACGGGAGGTCACTAACTAGATGTCCACACCTCTAGTAGCTCCAAAAACATCCACGTGGTAGCTCTACTAGCTCATCCAAGACAACTGCCACCAATTGCCTCTATACACGTCTCTACGGTATAGATAAGCACTACCACAACTATAGCTTACCCCTAATACTATGGGATCGCCCTACCACCCCTCTAGGGACGTGCAAGAAGGTCTCCTTCTACCTTATACAAGTCCATAAGTACTTGCACGCATCCCTGTAGGACACCAAGAGCTATTGGTCTAGTGGTAAAGCCAAAGCTAAGACTACAGAGTTAGGAGTCCAGGTCCAAGAATAGTGTTGGGATGGGTGACCAGCTGGTTTTACACTTCCCACACAATTGAAGCTTGGATACCTCTCTCATGCACGTCAGCAAGCTGGCTTGCGACGGACTCGGGCTCAGGCTCAGGCTTAGGCTCAGCTCCGCTCCGCCTCTGCACTCTCGCACTCCGCTCTCACACCTCCGCATTCACGCACCTCTGCTCCTCGAAGCCTCTAAAACAGCAAGAACACCCAAAGCCAACTCGAACACCACCACAACAGATTCGCAAATGCACCATACACACTTCGCGAATGCACATACACACAAGAAAACTCCTAAACTCGAGTTTCCACACGAAATTGCACCAAAATCTGACGTAACTAGCCTTTTTGTGCTTTCGGGTGACACAGCAGCGAACTTCGACATGCCATAACTTCTTCAATCCTTGGCCAAACTCCACGAAACTTAGTGCACTAGAATCGTCTCTCCAATGCGCTTCCAAAGAGTCCACTCCGGTTCGACATTGACAAGTACTCCGTTTGCCACACCCAAACGCGCAATCTGGCTCCAACAAGACACTTCAAGAACATTCCGCAAAATTTCTGCAGCGCTTCCGCATGACAGAAATCTCCACTCGACCTCAACAACAGCAAATCGATCTGCGACCAGCAATGTAGCATGCGCCCACACACCTCGATCACAGCTCCAAACAATCAAGCACGAACAGCAACGCCCGAAGATACCAGCGGACGATTTCAGATCAGCGGGTTCTTACTAAACTCCATCTCGACCTGCACCAGTTCTTCGAGTAATCTGAATAGAGAAATTACCATCTCCAACACTACAACAAAGATTACTCACAAACGGTCAAGCCAAACCCGCTCTAAGCACGAAGAGAATCCGGGTTACACTCAACTAGACTAACCACCATAGCCTGGAGCTTGAAGGCTCAACTCGAAGAACTAAGGTCTCCAAGCCCTACCTGCGAAGTATACCTCTAGTGGGCTCTCCCCCCAACTCGCCCTAACGGCACTAACGGTCTTACCGGGATGCGTCACTTCGCACTCGGTCAAACTAGCCAAGGTGCCAAACTGACGTGACAAGCGCTTCCGCGTCCAGTTTTTGCAGAAAGAATTTCAGGGTAGAGAAATCGATCGATGGGCTTCTTGCAAACGAGCGAGAAAGCGCAAGGGACATCAAATCAGAGATGAGAAGCGGTGGGAATTTGGAAAGAACATGAGAAGAACCTCAGTACTGCTTCCGGTTGCTTCTTTTACATCGTCAATCTTTCGCGCGCTTTCAATCTTCACTTCCATCTTTGATGTGGTACCACGATGTCGTGTTGTGGATTGGCTAGGGTGTGAAACCACCACATATCCTTCGTACGTGTTTGGTGTTGAGGAGCCACTGGGACCTTATCTGGTCAAAAGATAAGACTCCACGTGGACGATCCGTGTACTCTTCGCTGAGTGGAGATAAGAGTAGTACTCTTGTCGTCACATGGGAGATTGATGTATAAGAAGATAGGTGCGCGGAGCTTGAGATATAGAGTGTAGAGTATCCAAGTCTAGTGGAGTGTGATCAGTATCATCGGATGAAGTAAGCGGCAGTGCGAGTGATAGGCATGAACGGAGAACCCTTTCGTGCTCCTGATCTTCCACTTGCGCATCCATTCGTCATTAAGATCCATTGTCTGCCGCGAGATCATTTTCGAGTATTTATGGTAGCTCATTGGGGAGAGTCGTTTATGGCTGCGGTGATGGCTACTCCGGATCCTATCGTTCTTCCCATTGTCACTTACGACGCTGTTTGGGATCTTACTGTCTACATCTTGCTCTGATGTGGTATGGATCCTCCGTTGGATCTGAACTTCCCAGCGAGAGTTCCGTTCAACACTTGGGTCGAAATACGATGTTACAGTCGTCCAAAGGTGGCGCATCGTGAGTTTGTCGTAAGGAACTTCGGTGAGGATTATTACAACCAGATAATAGCTTCATCTGTTCCTTTTGTAGTTCCGTTTATTGTCAATCGTTTTAGAGTCGGGATTCTGACTCTCTATTGAGCGTAGTTTGTACATCGTGTTTACGTGCTTCGTGGCCGACGGCATCGTCAACGGCACGTGTTTGGAGTTTGTTCAATATAAACTTTGAGGCCTAAATGGTACTCTTGGATAAAAATTCGTTCTTTGTGTGTTTGTGATGTGAGTGAAGACAAAACCTTTTTTGTCAACTTGTTTCTCATTGGTCGAAAGTTTGACCAATCACCTTCTACCAAGTTCCTTTCACGTTTTTGAGGGTAGAGATACTTCCCGTGGGCCATTCGCGGAGTGTGAGCTATGGTTGGAAAGCTTGGGAGACGAGGATGCCCGTGGACTCGATGGTTGCTGGATTTGAAACGCGGATGAGAAAGTTACGATCAATTGAAGCTGAGGGGGTCAAATTCGTGACCAATTTCATTTCCGTGAGGTCTTTCTCGCTTTCTGGGAGTTCTGTGAGGTTGCTGGAGATGAATTGACTGTTGCCGGAAAGCTCTTGAGATGGGCTTGCTGATGGACTCAGAGATCGATCGATTCCAAGCCGGAGTGAAAAAGTTATGGCCAGCTGAAGTTGGGTGTCTCAAATCGGAGGTTATGATAGTAGGCGACTGTAAACATGAGACATTGAGAGAGATATGGGGAGTTTGAGGTCGAATTTTGCTATGAAACCTTCCAGGGTCTGAGAAGGTACAGTCAGCTACCTACCTGTGAAATTTTGGATTATTGGGTTGAAGAGAAACGTTGTTTTTGTGCACAAGGGTCTGCATATCGCCTTGTGTCATTGACGAAAAGGGCTTGGATCATTCCGAGAGTTTGGTTGAGGATCTGCTGGTGAAACTTTATAGAGTGGTAGTGATGGTGACTCATTAGCTTCCTGAGAAGTTTGAGCCGTTTTGATCGAGCGGTTTGTGAGGAATCGAACAGCAAAGTTCTGTCGAAATAGTATCATGTTATAAAAACAGCGATAAGGGCTTGATCGTTCGGAGAGTTTGGTTGAAGATCTGCTGGTGAAATTTTACAGAGTGGTAGTGATGGTGACACATTAGCTTCCTGAGAAGTTTGAGCTGTTTTGATCGAGTGGTTTGTGAGGAATCGAATAGCAAAGTTCTGTTGAAATAGTATCGTGTTATAGAAACAGCGAACTTTGGAAGGGCATAGATGCCAACTCAGAGATGATCTCTCTGCATGTAATACCTTAATAGAGAGATTATTCTACAGGCTATCTGCTGGCCTTGGTTTCATCTCATTCTGAGCAGTGGTTGAGGAGTGACAGCGAGGTAAAGTTGAGAGGTTCTTGCTCCGAAAGGCGCAAGAGTTAAGACTCTTTTTGAAGAACAGGTCGACCTGGAGGTTTTGCCAGTGCTTCAGAGCACTTGATCATGGGTATGGAGAGTTGCTGACTGTATTTCCTGTGTTTGGATCCTCTCCATACCCGCATGCCTGTTTGTACGCCCAGTTGGTTTTGATTGGATTTGTGTGCGGGCGTTGCGCTTAGGTTTCTTTTCTATTAGGAGTGCTGGTATTTCTCTTGTGGTGAGGCTGGAGTGATGACCAGCAGACCCAAGAGTGCTTGCGGTGATGGCAGGAACAGGTTGCCCGTGCTTGTTACCCCGGTTCTATTCTTAGTCGAGTAGGAGAGAGATCTGCCGAGAGGACGTGAGGATATCGTAGCGAGAAAGTTTCAAAGTGTACTTGGAGATCAGAGAGAGGTTTGGGTGGTCACTGGTTCTGAGTCACGGAGTGCGACACGTACTCTCTACAGCTAGATACCCGGTGTATTCCTAGATAAGAAAGCACGTCACACGACAACGACCATGCTTCTGTCGTCAATCTTGAGTTGCGTCCCTCTGCTGCTGCAATCAATTCTTGCTTCTGTCCCGAAGCTTCTCTCTGGTTCCTAATAGACCCTCAATTTCTACTTCTTGAAATCCTCAAGGATTTCTTCAGCTCGAATATGCTCCTAGCTGGTAAAATCGGCCTCGCTCTCTCTTACCTCAATTCGATTCTGTGTGCTCTCAATTTCAACTCTCCTCGCTTCTAATGTTACTTCGATTTCTCAAGGTGCAAATCGATCCTAAAGCGCAGTCGATCTCCAATGTGAAAAGTAGCAAGGGAGTTGATGCTAATGCGCCTCCAGCTCGTGTCTTCCCTACGTGATTAGGGGTTTCATTACCTTGGCCTACCTATTACTACGGTGGCTATCTGGTTGGTATACCTACCCCTCACCTACGTGACGCGCGGTTGGTATCTCTAAAGTCGTAGTCCATATCAACCTGAAAGACGCCCGTCTTCTGACTTCCAGCTTCTGTCTTCTGTCTTCTGTCTTCCATCTTCTGGAAGACACGATTCAGAAGAAGTCTTCTCAGAATACGTCTGTCTTTTGATTTCGGAAGAAGTAGACTTCTCTTTACAAAAAGCCCTTAAGATCATCTTCCCTCTAAGCTGCAATAAGTAGAACTCTACTTATCAATTAGAAAAATTGGTTTGGTAGAAGTTTTGGTATAAGAATTAGTTACGGCTAAGTTGGCCTGAGAATACATGCAACAAAAGAGTACTTCTATCAATAGGTGGGAGCGCCAAAAGTCCGTCAGGAAACTTCGAGAAGGAAGCTTCGAGAACTTTCCAATGAGCTCTTACGTGGCTCATTCTGAACCCTCTAGATGTTGCGGATCTAAGGCTGTATGTAAGCCACGTCAGCGATCCGTGCGCTCATTTTGAGAAGTCAGCATTGATCTGAAGCTTATCATGTACTATTCTTCTTACTATATAAAGAATGCGAATGCACCTCCACGGTCATTCGAGTTTTGAACAGTTCACTCTAGAGCCCCATCTTACAATGGTATCAGAGCAGGGAACTCTAAGAGAGTGGATTACCCCTCTTAGAAGGACCTTTGATCGAGGTACCTGATAATTTGAACTCTGAGTGCGTCCAAAGAGTCAAGAGAGCTATGTGATGGATGGAGTAGATTTCCAGCTCCAGAATTACCATTCTTGAATCCTTTCCACATCAAGCTTATGTATCTGCGTCGTGAGCATTTTCAAGTGTATCTTGTCTACCATTTCGGTGAAGATTTCATGATCAAGTGATGAATTTGTCAGTCTCGGTGATTCTTCCAGTAATGACATATGCGGCTAGTTGGGATTTGATCGTCTATATCTTGATTTAGTGAGCATGGTTCTAAACCTACCCGCTCCTGTTCCCTCCAACACGTGGGTGGAGATTCGTTATATCTGTAGACCGAAATCGTTACATAGAGACTTTGTGATTAGAAATTTTGGTGAGGATTTTTACCGCGAGATAATCGATTCTTCCGTCCCTTTTGTAGTACATGTAGTTTATGAACGCTTTGGAGTGGCCGTCATATATTAAGAAAATGACGGCCACTTCTTAAGAGAGAGAGAGCGCGATCATGGAGCCGCAACCTCCAAACCCAGAGTTGGTGATGCAAGAATTGATGTAGGGCATGCTGAACAAATTTCAAGAGATGAAGATGACGGTTGAAGCACTACAGAACAAGATGTTGAACCTCGAGGGTTCGAGTATGACAAACATTGAAAGAAGAGGATCGTCTCAAGGAGTACCGGTGGTGGGAGAGCAAGTTGTACTGTAATACCTAGGAGTTGCATAGTAGTAGATATGTGATAAGTTATAACTATGTGTGGTGAGTCTTCTAAATATAAAGCTAGACAACACTCTAAGTTAGTAATAGATAACTAAGAGTAGTCACAGTTAGAGTTGGTGGTATTTGAGGATAAAATATTAGAAGATCATGAACCACTATTTTGTTTGGTTGTGCATAAAAAGACAAGTAGGTGAATAATACACTCTTGTCTTATGCATGACTGAATTTTATTGGTTGTAGAGGCTTAAGGTCAAGCAATCAAGAGGGTTGTTGACCTTTTCGACTCAATTATGTGTTAGTATTTTGTCTTATAAGGAGCAATCCGAGATTTCTTTTCAAAGATTCTTTTATACTTCTAGAATGATCCTAATTATTAGAGTAGAGTCAAAAGAGGAGACATCTACCCTTGACTTAGGACTTTTACCTTTGACTTGGTCTCGATAAATTGCAATAAATCAGATTTACAAGTAGTTATCGTGGTAAATCTGGAGTAGTATAAATAGAGGGGTTGTGGAGTGGTTCCTCATCCTCCCTTTCTTTGTATTTGGAAGCCGTTAGGTCATATCTATAAAGGGTGTGTTTTTCATCTCTTTGTCTCCATGAGAGTTCATGTTCCAAGTGAGGAAGTGATATGAATACGTTGAGAGTTGAGTTTAACTGAGGCCTCTTAGTTCTGTGATGCGTCTCATCAAAGGCCATCAGAGGTTTACCCTGGGTGAGAGACAAGACCAATAGCAAGCTTGAGGGTCACATTTTTGGTTCCATTGTCGAGACCTCACTAGGAGGCTTGAGAGATATATTTCGCGTGCAGTTATGAGAGAACATATCGAGAGAACTCTTGGAGAGACTAGAGCTACTGTCATGCTAGAGACCTTAGAGCCATTCGTGTATCCTGTTGTCATCTACGATGCGTTTGAGATTATCTTGTATATTTTGTACACAATAAGATGTTAGAATCAACTAAAAAGAACGTGTCGAGTGTTATAGTTTAAATCTGAGAGTATAGTGCTTCATATAATTCTATATGTTGATGAGGGTAGAGGATCATATCACTCTTATCAGGTTCATTGAGTGATAGTTCTTATCATTGCGACTAAAAAGAGGAAGGACTAGGGGTTCGAAGGTGTAGGCGATTTGTGTTCTGGTCGAGTTTACAGTCATTGTCATTTTCTTTGTATTTTTGGTATGTCTTTGAAAATTCGTGACAGACTAGAGGAGCTCTTGATCTCTCCATTGATCCAAAGATCACTCGCTTTGGAGCTACAGAGCTCAAGATATCACTGTCATAAGTTCAGTTGGTAGTCCAGTTGATCAAAATCTGCATGGGATCGAATTTAAGTCGAGATCATGGAAGGTCAGAAAGAGTGGGTTGTGAGGCTTAAGAACCTTTCTCAACATCTTGATGTCATAGTGGGTGTGGACGAACGTTCTAGAGAGTTAAAGGTCGAATTTGAAACGAGAACGGAGAGAAACAAGCAAGACTCTTACAAGAAGAAGTTGAAGACAAAATCGTGGTGCTACTTTTGTAGAGGGTTGGGGCACTATGCAGCAAGTTGTCTCGTGAGGTTCAAGAGAGAAAATCCTCATGATCTAGGTCTTCGAGTTGGTCCATCGTCTTCTTCACGCGTTTTCAAGGACGAGAACATCTGCTCAAACGTGGAATTGAAGGTTTATCAAAGGAGCACGAGTGTGGAGACGTTATCGCATTGCTGGCATCTACGTCTAGAAGATTGAGAGAGGAGCAAGGAGTTGAAACAAAAAAGCTACCATCTTCAGACAAAAATTCAGCTAACGCATGATGGAGATGATAATCTAGATGGTGGAGAAGGTGACGATGAGGATGCGACTCATGCATACGTTCGGTGAGGAGATAACGCTTGCGATTATGGTGGAACCATTCCCCTTCTTGCTACCGATGGTTGATTATGTTTGCATGGAGTTAGTGATATTCATCCTATACTAGAAAAGGAAGAGAGATATCGGGTTGAGGAGAGGAGAAGACATCGAGAATTTAAGATGGGGAAGCTTCCAGTTTTCTATGAAAAGGATGGTGAGGATGTAGAAACCTTTGTGCGAGATTTCAAGCGAGCATGCATTGGAAACCATGAGAGGAAGAAGGAAGAGTGGGCATCACTGTTATCTGAATTTTTTAGAAGATATCGCATTGACTTGGTATGAGAAACATATAAGGAACAAGATTGAGGCTAATACATGGGAAAGTTTGACGGAGGCTCTAATTGAGAACTTTCTGCTGGATGAGAGCTATGAGAAGCTCATGACCGAGGTGACATTCTTGAAGCAAGGAGATGCTGAGAAGGTGAGGGTTTACGCAGAAAGGACCGAGAAGTTGGAGGGTCGTTTCAAGACTATATTGAAGAAGAGCGGTGATAATGTGGAGGCTACAATGATGGGAATTGTGGCCATGCTTACTAAGAACTTTGTGGCAGGTCTGAAGCCTCAAATCAAAACTCAGGTGAAGTACGAGAAGTCCACCACTAAGACGAAGGCGATTGAAATTGCAGTTCGAATGGAAGAGAGTTTAGAAGATGATGATGTTCTTCTAGGAGAAGCAAAAATGTCGAGTGTTGGTGGGATTACACTCGGTGGTAGAGCTGCTCAAAGGATCTTGACACCTGCTGTGGTTGCTGTCAACCCTCCGACGTCTAATCTTCAAGGTGAATTGAGACAAACAACAAAAACATTGGAAGATCTGAAGATCAATGTCGTGCAATTGAAAGAACGGAGGAACCAAGAAAGAGGAGGTGACCAAAGAGATTATGGAGGAGGTTTCAATCAAGGGCCTCAAAATGAATTCAGTGGTATCTCGTGCTACGGATGCAACGGTCTTCATTTCCAAAGAAATTATCCACACTCCATCCAAAATGGAGGGCGGAACAATGAAGGTACAAGAGGAAACCTTGGAGGAGTTTCGCCACAAAACAAAGACAGAAGAGTTGCCACAATCGATGCGGTGAAAGTGCCAAATGTTTATGAGAGAGGAGAATGCTCTTACTCTTCTCAAGTGGAACTCTTAGTTCACGAGAGGAAGAGGACTAGGTTTTCGGAGGAACCTATGATCATTGAGGACTCTCAAAGTAGAAGCACTCGTTCCAACACTATGTCTTCTTCTCAAAAGGAGCCTAGGAAGAAGCTGGGGATGGAGGATTTCATCATTTCAGTTGCTCAACCTAGATATGACATAGTGGAGGATGTTGGCACGCAAAAAGTCAACATAACAGTAGGTCAATTGATTGCACTCAACCCAAGCTTGAGGAGAGAGCTTCGAGTAGGATTGAGCTCAAGAAGGACCAAGAAGAAGAAATCTAAGAGCAAGACCAACGTCTCAAGTGTGGGAGTTGGTGTAGTGGATGCTCAAGCCTCTAAGGTATGCACAAAAGCATCCAAGATAGAGGTTCGTTTGAATGGACACTTTGTACATGATGTGTTGGTGGACGGAGGTTCTGCTGTGAATGCGATATATGAACGTTTGATGAAGCGATCGAGGATGAAACTCACGAGACCGGCGAGCATCATTGTTGGTATGGCAAACAAGCAAAGGGTGAGACCTCTCGGAGTCCTAGAGAAAGTAGTGGTGTCGGTTATGGGAGTACAAATTTTGATGTCTTTTCAAATTTTGAAAGATTTCACCTATGACTTGCTCCTTGGAAGACCTTGGTTGAGAGCCGTTTGTACAACTGATAGATGGCTCAAAGGTTACTTGAGGATAAGACCTAGCAACCATCGAGTGAAGGTGCCTCTCTCAAGTGATGGTTGTGTGAGTTCTGACTCTGATAGACCAACTAGCGACTATTGAGAATCAGAAATCGAAGACAATGAAAGTGTCTCTGGAGTAAATACATGTGGTTCTTCTGACGAGAAGACGTCAAAAGATGAGGAGTTTGATATGGATTGCATCATGCCTCATATTGGAGCTATTGATTTGCTCCCTCGTCCATCTGTTGAGAAGGACCCAGACAAAACAAAACTAAGTGGAGAGGAGCTAGAGCGAAGACTCGCAACCATCAAGTTTGGTCCCAAGATGACTTCAGAGGATGTGGTGCCCACAAATTACAGGATACACGAATTTTTGAAATTTTTAAGAATAATGACTTGTTTGTATAACTGAATCTTAAGGTTACGTCTTCCTTAACAGGAAGATGATCTTAAGAGCTGTTTGTAATAAGAAGTTGACTTCTTCAGAAGACGACCGTCTTCGGAAGATCGTCTTCTTAGTTGCGTCTTCAGAAGACGAGAAGACGGCGGAAGATGGGAAGACGGCGGAAGACATCTATCTTCCAGAAGACAGCGACCGCGAAGGACCAACCACGAGTTTTCGGGTAAGACAGTAGGTGTACCTACTGGAGCGCACCGAATAGGTAGGTAGGTCAGGAAGACACCAAGGACGAGAACCCCTAATCTGCGGGGAAGATGCGTGAGAAAGCACATTAGGCACCT
Organism: Asterella californica; assembly: GCA_036924285.1. NCBI lineage: Eukaryota > Viridiplantae > Streptophyta > Marchantiopsida > Marchantiales > Aytoniaceae > Asterella > Asterella californica. The sequence continues at coordinate 46,901,008 of JAYKYS010000001.1, forward strand.
TCCAACTTCCCGCAGCATAGCGCGCCTGAAGAAGATCGATTGAGAGAGTGAGCTTCGCGAGCTAGCATTGAGAGAGGAATCAAGTGAGACATCGAGATAGGAGAGAGTAAGTTGGCAGCTAGGCGAAGGGTGAGATCGAATTGCTGGAGCACAAACAGCAGAGAAAGCGAAGGCGTTTCTGTGGAGCTTCCGAGAAGCAGACAGTGAAGAGTGGCGAGTAGAAGCAGGAGGAGAGCGAGGGCACAGGAGAAGCCCTTACAGCCTGGATTCGGCCTGCGCACCTTGCTGCGACAGGAAGACAGCCAGCAGAAGACAGAGTCTCTGGAAGCTAGTCTCCACACCACGGAGAAGCTTGCAGCCAGGTACAAGGCGGAAGCAGCCGCTTCTGCCAAAGGAGTCGATGCAACTTCGGAAGAGCAAGCAGGAGTTGCAGGCGCGAGTACAGTAGCGCGATCAGGAAGTTCTCCGAGTGCGGGAGAAGATCACTGCCCTCGCAGAAGAGCAGACCACTTGGAAGATGCAGCGAGAAGCCGCAGAAGCGCGAGCTGCAACGGAGAAGACGCAGAGGGAAGCAGCGGAGGCTCGTGCGCAGAATATGCTAGCTCAGTCGGTAGAAGCGCTTCGGAAGAAGTTCAACTTCACCGCGGGTAAGAAGTTACTTATCTTAGCTAGGGAATGGGACAGCGGGTCCAAGACGAGGTTGGTGGAATGCAGAGATAGCATGTTCAGGTACCTGGATAGACAGATAGAAGGAGTGAAGACACTTTATGGTCTTCCCTCACTTCCGACACCTGCAACCGCATCTTCCCAAGCTCCAGCACCCTCGACTGGATCCGGAATGGAGAAGGAGGAGTTCGATCTCGCTGTACACTTGGTGGTGACAGCGTTGGAAGACGAGAAGACTCCCGAAGACGCCCCGGAAGACATGATGTCTTCTGGAAGACAAGAAGACGAGCCGTCTTCCCAGGTGTTCCGCGTGGAGGAAACGACTTCCCCGGACCCCTATGAGGTCGCCATGGTCCCTAGTACTGCATCTGTGCCTCAGAAGACCGAAGACGCACCATTCGACTCGTCTTCCCAGAAGACCATTCCGTCTTTCGAAGTCGAAGCCGAGGAAGACGCAGCCGCAGAAACAGCAAGGCCAGCGAAGAGCGAGGAGAGGGAAGCTACCTCAGTGGTACCCGAGGTAAGTGCAGGGCTTCCCAGCCCATCAGGAGTCGAGGTAGTAGCTCCGGTAGGAGCAGATCATGTAGAGATTACCACCGAGCAATTAGAGTAGTTAGCAAACTCAATCGACACTTCCAGATTTAGTAAGATCGGACATGCTATCTTAAGGGTGGCAGTTTTCCATGTAAAAATAGTTAGGACCCCATGTGGCAGCATAGGTAGCGTAGGAGTAACACAGTGGAGGGCTAATTGGGAAGATGGACCGCATGCATGTGAGGTGACAACCTCTTGTCAACGCCTCTCTCTCTCTCCCTGGTGGTCGCCTCCCCTGACTCTCGAGGCAGATGGTTAAGTAGGATCGTAGAGTAGGAAATGGAGCTCTGCCAGTTCTGCCAGTTCTGTAGAATTCTGTAGTAACTGAACATACACACCGATTCTACAGGCAGGCAGGCGAGACACATTAGAGCAGAGACAGTCTTAGCGCACTACACCCGTTGTTGGAAACATACGAATAGTCTTGGAATATACAGGAGGGGTCTGCATACTCGTACCAGCAGTGGTTCGAAGATGTAGATAGAGGTAGTGGACAGTCTAGGAACAGGGAACGGCATCCTCGTGCAGTCCTGTTAGCTAGGCTGGTGTGTCGAGGAGTAGACGCAGGAAGTAGAGGGAGTGAGCTTCCCAATGCCATTGTGACTTCTTCTCGGGGAATAGATTGTGGATTTGAGTGCACCAGCTTTGTCCATGTCTTCTGGATGGTGGGTTCATTGAATTCGCTCCCAATTGTGCATGGGAAGTGTTCTTCTTGAGTGGCGGTGACTGTCAGCAGTTGTGGAAGTGTAGCTTGACTCGTTCAGTAGAGCACTTGGGATCTACGTACGAACGATCTTCTGGGTAAGTGATCCCAGAAGACAGAGCAGTCAGAGCAGCGAAGTGAAGAAGAAAGAAGCCTTCTTCCCGCAACAGAAGACGACATCCTCGAGTAGAAGACGGTACTACAGTACTCATGTTTGTTGTCTTCCTCCCCAAACTATTACAAGCAGGGATGGCTTGTTAGTCAGGATCCGGACTAGAAGCCTGTCGGAATCTTAATTGCCCTTTTTCATCTTGTTTTCTCTTGTTTGGATTTCTTCTTCTTCCCATCTTCCCTCATCTTCCTCATCTTCTTATCTTCTCTAGTGAGCTTCCGATACTTCTATTGAGCTTCCGTGAAGGTGAATGTCGTTGTAATGCTGCAGGAAGACAACTTCCGTAGGCAGAAGCCTGGGAAGGCTACATGGGGCATACACCCTGTGATTTATCTAACCCGTTGGGATGTGAGTGTGAGAATAAGGTGTAACGACTGTTACTAGTCGACTTCTGCGAAGCCGGACAGCCTTCTGGAGGTGTGAGAAGACGAGCTAAACCCCCAGAAGACGAGAATCGCTTCGGGAAGACGGTATCGAGAAGACCGGAAGAAGCAACCTGGAAGCAGGAAGATCGTCTTCCCGAGCTTCTTTGTGAATAGTTGTATGATATTGTAATTGGTAGTTGTTTGTTTGGGTCCAGAGCACCATTTGGCGTGTCTGGAAGACGTGTTGGTTTGTGTGGTTTTGTGAGAAGACGGGATTTCTAGACAAAACCCGTGTGTTTGTGTGTTTGAACAGATCTTAGAACTTAGAGCAGCGTTACTTGTGCAAATCCTCTGTGGGAACGATATCTTGTATACTAAATGGGCAAAAGGAGAAATCCTACGTCACTACATATAGTGAGGAACCATTTTTGGCGCCGCTGCCGGGGATTTCATCTTAGTAACTTCTGTTCTAAGCTTCCTGGATCTGTGTGCCATTAGTTAGGTTCGTTTCGAACTAACGTCGATTGTAGTTGAATGTGTTGTGGGACTCTATCTTGCTAGAAGACGGAAACCGCAACCAGAAGTTGATAAGATACCTCAGGGAAAGTTAGAAGAAGCCGCTTCCCTGCTTCCAAGAACTCCTTGGAAGACTCGATCTTGGAAGATTGCAGTGAGTGCAACCAGAAGCAGGAGAAGAAGACGTTCTAAACTTGCGATCGGTTGTTCAGTCATCTGGTCTTCCGGATCTAGTGGTAGAAGAATAGAGACATCTGTTCTCAGTACTCTGGTGGATGCCTCCGATCGGAGGAAGAAGCAGAAGACGCACGGGTAAAGATCCTGAGTGGGTAAACTCACCCCAGCGAACCGCTTATAGAGATCAGCGGATATCCCTGAGACACCAAAGGAAAGAAGAAGAGCTCAGGAAGATCCGATCGGTAGAGTTGGAAGAATCTTCCATCTCGAGCAAAATCTTTGGCGAAGATAGAAGCCAAGCGGGTGATCACGTGTATAAAGTAGATTTTGGTACTGGTTACTCGGAAGACGTCTTCCCAAGTGCGGGAGAAGCTTCTCAAGGTGAGGGAAGACTGGAGGAGATTGTTCCAGACGTCTCGGGAGGTAGCAGTGACAGTAGCTCTGACTCAGAAGACGATCTTCGTGATTCAGACAGGCCTGGACCTTCGAGAAGACCATCTCCACCACCTGGACCTGAGGAAGAAAGAAGTTGGCAGTCGCACCAGCCGGCAGTCGACATGGCTTCCCACACTCGGCAGAAGTACCATCCGTACGACGATGATGCTGACGCGGACGACTTCATCACAATGTTCGAGACCATCTCTAGATCCAACAAGGAAGACGCTGATGTTGACAGACTCCGTGTATTTCCCAGTTTGATCAAAGGGAAAGGAAGGAAGTGGATGAGTAAAACGTTGGATGATGTTGTAGTAATGGCCGCTTGGGCTACTCTGAAGGCAGCTTTTCTGAAGAGGTTCAGAGGAGTGGGCTACGATCGTATGACTCTCATAGAGCTTCAGAGGCTCGAACGGAAGAAGAAAGAGACACTGCGAGATTACACCGAGAGGTTTGAAGATCTCTTGGATCACATCCCTCAGAACCAAGGAAGACCCGGCTACTGTGCTCAGCAAGCTGTGGACTGGTACTTGGGAGGATTGTCTCAGGATATGGAATTGTACTGCAGAAGAGGAGGAGGTGATGATTTAGCAGAAGTACAGAAGCATGCCGAGCAGTATGAAACCTCGAGCATCACTCGGAATATGACGAAAGACAAAGGGAAGACCTCGAAGAAGTCCAAGAAGTCCAAGAAGTCTTCCCGGAAGTCCAAGAAGAAGTCCAAGTCCACTGAAACTGATAACAGTGATTCGGAAGCAGCCTCTACTTCTGAAGAGTCTACTGTCGAAAGTTCAGAATCCGAATCTGAATAAGAGAAGAAGACGCGGAAGAAGAAGAAGGAGAAGACGCGAGCAAGGGAGGAAGTTGTGCAGAAGATGCCTCAAACTCAGATCATTCAGTCTGCACCTGATCCCCGCATCGATGAGGTTCTGAAGCAGTTTGCCAACCTGAAAGTTCATCTTCTGAACCAGAAGGACAAGCGGAAGCAACCTACAGCTTCCCGGCCAAACCTTTGGTGCAACCTTTGTAACTCTTCTGGACACACCAGAGATCAGTGTACGCAGGACCAAGCTGTCAACTGGGCAGGATGGGAAGAAGACGATGAGGGATATCTACACGATCCCAGTGGGAAAACCTGCTATAGGATCGAGACGATACAACCCTTCACTCCTACGCCTCCCGCCCAATATAATCGTTATGTACCGAGGGATAGAGCTAGCAATGTACAGACCAGGACGCCCTGGCAGCCTTCTTCATCACAACGACCTCTCAACCCTCTTCCTGGAGCGTGCAATAATTGTGGAGAGACAGGACACTGGTGGTCCACCTGTCCTCATCCGAGAAGACAGATTGGGCAAGTGCCCTTGTGTGGGAACTGTAAGGAAGCCGGTCATTTCACAGGGAATTGTCCTCAGACCTTACGGCCACGACAAATGGTGAGATTTGCAGATACCACGCCTCCTGCAGAAGCTGCATCATCTTCTAAGCTCGAGTTAGCAGTGGTACATCACATCACGGTAGAAGAAGAAGATCCTGGGGATTGTACGGATTGTCTCCATATCGAGGAAGATGAACCAGACCTCGGAAAGCGCGAAGGAAAGGAACGTCAGCTGCAGAAGACGACTGCAGCTCAGAAGATGAAGACACCTGAAGAAGCGTCATCTCTCACTTTGACGGATGGTACTGTTTGGAATCCTGACCCGAATTCAGATAGTTGGCCTCCGGAGGAAGGCTTGGATGAAGCTGTGTTCAAGGTAAGTACCAGAAGCAAAGGGAAGTCAGAATCTCGTCAGAAGGACGTCAAGAAGAAGAAGCAGCGTAAGGAGAGGTCATCTTCTCCCGAGCGGCCGTCTTCTCCTACTTACGACCGAGAAGATCCGAAGTACTTTGCTCCTGACATAAGACAAGAGGTTGAAGCGATCATGCAAGAAGAGATGGAGAAGAGACGGAAGATAGTACAGCAGCTTCCTACACCGACTACGGCAACACCTGTCTCACAGGAACAGCCTCCAGTCGAGAGAAGACACTCTTCTGGTCTTCCATCCAAGGAAGCAGCTACTGCATCTTCTCTGTTGGAAACACCAGTCACTCTTCTGAAAAGATCTCCGTACGACTTCTTGCGAGACTTGTGGAATCAGAAGGCGGATGTGACCTTCCAACAGCTGTTGGATGACAACGCTGGTTACAGGAAGTTGTTACAATCTGTGCTTCGAGGATCGAGGAAGAGGAGGGCAGTTAAACTTCCCAAGAGCACCCCGATCCTAAGAATAGAGCATGAGGACTTGGGAGCCCCAGAACTTGATATGGAGATCCATGGCTGTCTTCTGAAGAAGGTACCCATTGATTCTGGCTCCGGAGTTAACATCATGACGGAAGAAACGGCGCATGCCATAGGCTTCACTGAGTTCTAGCCTACTCCGAGAATTCTCAGAATGGCGGACCAGACCAGAAGACGACCTTTGGGGCAACTGAAAGATGTCCTCACGGTAATTGGTGGAGTATCTTTTTATCTCACTTACATTATTTTACGACCTGTAGCTAAGGTTGGATATCAGGTGTTGATAGGAAGACCATGGCTGTATGCTGCAAATGTGAATACCGACTGGAGAAGGCATCGTTTGAGATTTCTCAATCCTACACCCAAGCCAGGTGAGAAGAGTAAGGTCTCGCTTCCCTGGATCAAGATTGGACACCAAGGTGAAACTCCATCTACAACAGAGGGATACACTTCAGAAGACTCGGCTGCGTCTTCTGACAGTGATGAACGGTATAATGAGTTTATGGTGAATAACGTGTGTGCTACAGAAGTAGCAGAGAAAGTGGAAGATGTGGTCTGTGGATACATTGAGTGCTACGAGATTACGGAAGAAGAGCTTCCAGAAGACGAGAATACCGTCTTCCCTTCGGAAGATCCGATAGTTGGTCTTCCAGAAGACGAATCTGAACTAGAAGAAGCTCCCAAACCGGAATACTTTGGTGTCAGTGAGTACAATCACACTGAAGGAATGGTAAACCCGGATGATCTCCAAGAGATGGAGGTTGCTCCTGAGAAGAAGCTGAAGCTTTCCAAGGTGATCGAGGGCCAGCAGTTGGAAGACTTTCGAGAACTTCTAACGGAGTTCCAGGATGTCTTCGCGTGGACCATAGAAGACATGAAGGGCATACCTCGAGAGTTGGGAGAGCATCGCCTCGACTTGCTAGAGGGCGTTATTCCTGCACGGTAGAGGCAGTACCGGCTCAACCCCAAGTACTCGCTTCTGGTGAAGGACCAGATTGACCAATACTTGAAGGCAGGAGTCATCTTCCCAGTACTTAGCAGTGAGTGGGTAGCTCCTATTGTCATCGTGCCGAAGAAGCAGACAGGGAAGATCCGAGTGTGTCAGGACTTCCGGAAGCTGAACTTGGTCACGAAAAAGGATCATCACTCCTTATCATTCACCGACTCTGTGTTAGACCAGGTAGCAGGACATGAGTTCTACAGCTTCCTGGATGGGTATTCTGGGTACAACCAAGTTTCAATCAGAGAAGAAGACAAGTCGAAAACCACTTTCACTACTGATTGGAGCACGTACGCGTACAATCAAATGCCGTTTGGTTTATGCAATGCACCCGCCACGTTCCAGAGGTTGATGATTACAATCTTCAAGGAGTATCTTCGCACCTTTATGGAGATTTTCTTGGATGATTTCTGTGTGTTTGGATCGAGAGAAGACCACTTGATATTTCTAAGGAAGTGTTTTATGAAGTGTAGAGAACATCGTTTGGCTCTTCACCCTGAGAAGTGCTTCTTTGGTATGTCAGAGGGGATCTTGCTAGGACATAGGATTTCCGGAAGAGGTATAGAAGTCGACTGTGCTAAGGTGGAAGTCATCATGAAACTCCACCCACCTGCTAACCTGACACAGTTGAGAAGCTTCCTTGGCAACGTAGGATACTACAGGAGGTTCATTGACAGGTACGCAGAGGTAGCAGGGAGACTCACTAAGTTGCTGAAGAAAGACGAACCATACATTTGGTCTTCTGAGCAGCAGGAAGCATTCGAAGAAATGAAGAGGCTTCTGTCGGAATCCCCTGTCCTACGGCCGCCTGATTGGGAAAGAGTCTTCCACATTTATGTGGATGTTTCTGCTTTTGCCATCGGGGTGGTGTTGAGTCAGAAAGATGAGAAGAAGAAGGATTACCTCATCTACTACGCGGGAAGACAACTCAGTGATGCAGAGAAGAAGTACTCGACAACCGAAAGGGAGTGTCTTGGCATGATTTACTCCTGTAGGAAGTTTAGACACTATCTTCTGGCAAACCCGTTTGTCTTCTATGTAGATCACTTCTCTTTGAAACATCTTGTAAAGAAAGCAGATTTGTCTGGTAGGATAGCTAGGTGGATTCTCCTACTCCAGGAATTTACTTACACCGTTGAGTACAGGCCCGGAAGACAGCATGTTAATGCTGACTACCTATCCAGATTGGAGACAGAACGACGAGAAGATGAAGTGGAAGACGAGTTTCCTGACGAGAAGTTGTTTTCAGTTTTCGCAGAGACACTTTCATCTGAGGGGGGGCGTACCGCCTGCTTCCCAGAAGACGAGACTAGATCTTCTGATCCAGTCTTTGCGACTTCCACAGAAGAGTCGATCTTCAAGGACTTGAGGAAGTTCTTGGAAGACCAACAGTATCCCGAGGGAATGGATGCGGAGCAGAAGGCCGTCTTCTTACACAAGGCAGGTCCATATGCTATCTTCCAGGGTATCCTGTTTCGAAAGGGACATGACGAGAAGCTGAGAAGATGTCTCGAACCGTCAGAGATAAAATCAGTGATCACAGGTCTTCACTACGAAGATGCTGGGGGTCACTACGGATTGAAGACCACAGTGAAGAAGATGCTAGACGCCGGATACTGGTGGCCAACTATGTACCGAGACACTTTTCAGGAGATCAGGAAGTGCGATGCATGCCAAAGGGTGGGAAGACCGATCGCTACAACAAGGTGGCCTCTTACTCCCATTCTTCCGCTTGCCCCGTTCGAAAAGTGGGGAATCGACTTTGTAGGTCCTATCGCCCCGGTGGCGAGAAGAACACGAGCAAGGTACATCTTAATAGCTACTGACTATGCCACCAAGATGGTGGAAGACGAGGCCACGAGAAAGAACGATGCCGCAGTAGTAGCAAGGTTCCTATGGCATAACATCATCACTAGGTATGGATGTCCGCTGGAATTGGTGTCAGATAGGGGCACTCATTTCTTAAATGAGACTATCTCCCTCCTGACCCAATACTTCAGGATTAAGCATCGGAAGACGACGCCATACAACCCGAAAGCGAATGGGCTGACGGAGAAGTCGAACGATCTTCTGTGTAACATCCTGAACAAGGTAACTGTTAACCATGCGTATGACTGGGACACGAAACTGCCATCTGTGTTGTGGGCTTTCAGAATTTCACCTAAAGTCACAACCCAGAAGACGCCTTTCTACTTAACTTACGGCATGACGCCCATTGTGCCCATTGAGTTAGAGGTCCCAACATACCGGTTAGCCGTATCCGAACGCATGGGAGAAGAAGAGAGCCAGGAGCAGCGTCTTCTGAACTTCGTAGAGTTTGAAGAAGACAGGAATGCAGCTTTGGAGAAGACATACGAGGTGCAAGCGCAACGTAAGGTAAACTATGATAGCAAGTTGAGGAAGGTGACTGTTGTGGACGGGGACTTGGTGCTTCTCTACGACAACCGTCATATTAAGTTCCCCGGGAAACTTCATCTTCGCTGGATGGGACCTTACCGTGTCTTAGAGGTCTTCGACAATGGCTCTTTGCAGTTGGAAGAGTTGGACGGTACACTGATGACCACTCGTGTTAATGGGTGGCGCGTCAAGAAGTACTGGACGTAAACAGAAGTGCAAGAACCACTGATGTTTGCGGGGACGCAAACATGTGAGGGTGGGCGTATGTGGTGCCCACAAATTACAGGATACACGAATTTTTGAAATTTTTAAGAATAATGACTTGTTTGTATAACTGAAGAAGCGTTGTTACTTAAGGTTACGTCTTCCTTAACAGGAAGATGATCTTAAGAGCTGTTTGTAATAAGAAGTTGACTTCTTCAGAAGACGACCGTCTTCTCAGTTGCGTCTTCAGAAGACGAGAAGACGGCGGAAGATGGGAAGACGGCGGAAGACACCTATCTTCCAGAAGACAGCGACCGCGAAGGACCAACCACGAGTTTTCGGGTAAGACAGTAGGTGTACCTACTGGAGCGCACCGAATAGGTAGGTAGGTCAGGAAGACACCAAGGACGAGAACCCCTAATCTGCGGGGAAGATGCGTGAGGAAGCACATTAGGCACCTTCCAACTTCTCGCAGCATAGCGCGCCTGAAGAAGATCGATTGAGAGAGTGAGCTTCGCGAGCTAGCATTGAGAGAGGAATCAAGTGAGACATCGAGGTAGGAGAGAGTAAGTTGGCAGCTAGGCGAAGGGTGAGATCGAATTGCGGGAGCACAAACAGCAGAGAAAGCGAAGGCGTTTCTGTGGAGCTTCCGAGAAGCAGACAGTGAAGAGTGGCGAGTAGAAGCAGAGGTGGAATCGAGATGTGGACCAAAATTGACAGCAGGCGCAGTCGTGTGGAGTCGCATTGGAAGCTAGGACAAGAGCCAGAAGCGCGCGGAGGTCGAAGGCAACTTGGGGAGCCGAAGAAGACTGTAGAGGTTCTTCCCCCTGTTCTTTTCCTCTCCCACTTCTTCTCGCCTTTTCTTGGTACTCCCCGCGCTTCCTTGATTGTGTGCAGGCAGCCTGATCGATTACCCCACCCCCATTCTTTCTATTGAGACATTGGGCGCGGAAGTGCTGCCCAATTTCTATCGAGACATCTCCTTGCTTCTTCTCGAGCTCAATTCGAGCTTCCCTACCCCTAGCCCTCAAATTGGAGACCCCAACCATCAATTTCCCTACCCCCATACCTCTCTATCCCCGAAACTTGGAACAGAAGACGATTCGGAAGATAGGAACATCTTCGGAAGACGCTTCTTGAACTTGACTGTCTTCGGAAGACTGTCTTCGGAAGTCGACTGAACACAATTCGTATCAAGAGTGGATTTGCTTTGCTTTTGTGTTTAGAGAGGCTTGGTACGAATCCTGAGTGGAGTGGTGAGTTGTTGTGTTAATTCGAGAAGTTGGAAGTCGGGAACTAGGCCTGTGCCTCCCGGTCTTCCAAGCCTCTCAACTCCCCATCTTCCTAGAGAGACTAGAAGACTGGAAGGCTGGCAAAATGAGCGAGAAGACGTGAGGGTCCATTCGGGTCTCTTCTGTTCGATCCATAGCAGCCGTTCCTTCTTCTTCCCGAACTTAGAAGAGAGTTGTGAGAAGTCTTGCTGGCAGAATCTGGAGGGAATGGTCGAGGGTCATGTCTTCCCATCATGCAGCAAGCTTCTTCTGAGTGCGTATGAGAGGTGAGAAGTCAAAAGAACAGAGTGCAGTTGTCTTGAGTCTGTTGTGAGGATAGATTGCTTGTTGGAAGACGAAGACAGGTGAGACCAGTGAAGGGAAGTCTGACTTCGAGAAGTCTTCCGAGAAAGACATTGAATCGAAAGCTGTCCCAAGTGTCTTCCCAGAGGCCACTGTCACCGCATGAGCCTGCAACCATCTTCTGAACCTTTCTCATACTCTACTTCTCGCATATCTTGTATCTTCTGATAGGAAGTAGGATGTAATGCAAGGTGGGTTGTCTTCTTGGTAATCCATGCGAGGCCTTGCTTAGATAGGATTGTTTAGATATAGCTCGGAAGACGAGAGCTATCTAGGAAGTATTGTTAGAATCCCGGAAGGCGGAGTAGCTGTCTTCTGGAGGACTAGTTTCGTCTTCTGAGAAGTAGAAGCTAGACTGTGGGCACTCGGGAAGAACTGAGCCTTCAGCTCATAGTAGGTGCTTGTGGTTTAGTGCAACAGATCTTCCAGGTATGTCGATGCATCCGCGAGGCTTGGTGTTACCCACGACAGAATTGGCCGAGGCCACTCCTTTCCTCAAGGAGTTGGGTCTCGACTTCTTCCTGTGGGATTGGAACCTCGCAGATCAAGGGCTTCTGGAGGAGGTGTGGGCAGCGTTACCACCGCGTAATTGTGTACCTGCGAAAGCAGGAGTAGTTCGGGGAAGACCGTCTTCCTGGACTGAAGACTGGTGGCGTAAGGCGTTTCACAGACCTGAGACCGAGAACCGAGGATATTGATACGAGAAGAAGATCTTGCCTAGGATTGTGAGTTCATGGCATGTGCCTGGGAGCACCACCTGCCTCTTCGTGGAAGACAGGCAGGGGAGGAACGGTTGGAAGATAGAGTCTTACCGAGAGCCGAAGAAGCGACTTCTGGCGAAGTTGTTTCTGCATCTTTTCCCCAAGGGAAAGGCGCAGAAGACAAGGTACTTAGGAGATCAGGACGTGGAGTTCCTGGAATCAGTGTGGGATGACAGAGTGCCAATCTACTAGGGCGCGTACTCCACAACTATGTACAGACGGAGCTAGCATACTTGGGTACCCCGGCGGGAGGACATCTGACGCCCTTCTTCTGCTACTTGTATGTAGCCATGGGGGATCTTAGGGAAGATCAGCTGGCAGTGTATGGGCCAACGGAGCGACAGGAGGTGAAGGAGGAGACCTCGAAAGACGATGATCGAGAGGCAGCAGGAACGCCCTCTCCCACTCTGATGCCACAGTTGAGACCCGGCTCTCACCAAAAGACGCTTCTGGTGAGGGAAGACGAGTCTAGTGGGTCGGAAGACGCCACGCCAGTGAGGAAGATGGGTCACAGAAGTGTACCGAGGACACCCATCTCCCTCATTCATTCAGGATCGGAGTCGGACTCGGAGGAAGACTTGCTGAGTACCCGATCGGAGCAGAAGACAGCTTCTGTAACACCTGGGAGTCTTCCGAAGACTCCAGAAGACGAAGGATGGATGGGAGCTCCTACTGCGATGCGAGGAAGCGCAAAGAGGAGAGCCGCTCCTGCCACGAGGAGTCTTCCACCCCGGAAGATGAGAAGAGTAGCTTCTTCTCGTGCGCAGAAGATGAAGGCCGTAGTGGTGGAAGAGGCTCCCTTGCCTCTGGAAAACGAAGTCGACACCATCGAGCGAGTGGTGGGGATGAACTTGTCTTCTCCAGGAAGACGACTGGAGGAGTTCAGTGCCTACTTCCAGAAGGAGATCCAGCCCGCTATGGAGTTGCTGGAGAGGAGAGCGAGGGCACATGAGAAGCCCTTACAGCCTGGATTCGGCCTGCGCACCTTGCTGCGACAGGAAGACAGCCAGCAGAAGACAGAGTCTCTGGAAGCTAGTCTCCGCACCACGGAGAAGCTTGCAGCCAGGTACAAGGCGGAAGCAGCCGCTTCTGCCAAGGAGTCGATGCAACTTCGGAAGAGCAAGCAGGAGTTGCAGGCGTGAGTACAGCAGCGCGATCAGGAAGTTCTCCGAGTGCGGGAGAAGATCACTGCCCTCGCAGAAGAGCAGACCACTTGGAAGATGCAGCGAGAAGCCGCAGAAGCGCGAGCTGCAACGGAGAAGATGCAGAGGGAAGCAGCGGAGGCTTGTGCGCAGAAGATGCTAGCTCAGTCGGTAGAAGCGCTTCGGAAGAAGTTCAACTTCACCGCGGGTAAGAAGTTACTTACCTTAGCTAGGGAATGGGACAGCGGGTCCAAGACGAGGTTGGTGGAATGCAGAGATAGCATGTTCAGGTACCTAGATAGACAGATAGAAGGAGTGAAGACACTTTATGGTCTTCCCTCACTTCCGACACCTGCAACCGCATCTTCCCAAGCTCCAGCACGCTCGACTGGATCCGGAATGGAGAAGGAGGAGTTCGATCTCGCTGTACACTTGGTGGTGACAGCGTTGGAAGACGAGAAGACTCCAGAAGACGCCCCGGAAGACATGATGTCTTTTGGAAGACAGGAAGACGAGCCGTCTTCCCAGGTATTCCGCGTGGAGGAAACGACTTCCCCGGACCCCTATGAGGTCGCCATGGTCCCTAGTACTGCATCTGTGCCTCAGAAGACCGAAGACGCACCATTCGACTCGTCTTCCCAGAAGACCATTCCGTCTTCCGAAGTCGAAGCCGAGGAAGACGCAGCCGCAGAAACAGCAAGGCCAGCGAAGAGCAAGGAGAGGGAAGCTACCTCAGTGGTACCCGAGGTAAGTGCAGGGCTTCCCAGCCCATCAGAAGTCGAGGTAGTAGCTCCGGTAGGAGCAGATCATGTAGAGATTGCCACCGAGCAATTAGAGTAGTTAGCAAACTCAATCGACACTTCCAGATTTAGTAGGATCGGACATGTTATCTTAAGGGTGGCAGTTTTCCATGTAAAAATAGTTAGGACCCCATGTGGCAGCATAGGTAGCGTAGGAGTAACACAGTGGAGGGCTAATTGGGAAGAGGGACCGCATGCATGTGAGGTGACAACCTCTTGTCAGCGCCTCTCTCTCTCTCCCTGGTGGTCGCCTCCCTTGACTCTCGAGGCAGATGGTTAAGTAGGATCGTAGAGTAGGAAATGGAGCTCTGCCAGTTCTGCCAGTTCTGTAGAATTCTGTAGTAACTGAACATACACACCGATTCTACAGGCAGGCAGGCGAGACACATTAGAGCAGAGACAGTCTTAGCGCACTACACCCGTTGTTGGAAACATACGAATAGTCTTGGAATATACAGGAGGGGTCTGCATACTCGCATCAGAAGTGGTTCGAAGATGTAGATAGAGGTAGTGGACAGTCTAGGAACAGGGAACGGCATCCTCGTGCAGTCTTGTTAGCTAGGCTGGTGTGTCGAGGAGTAGACGCAGGAAGTAGAGGGAGTGAGCTTCCCAATGCCATTGTGACTTCTTCTCGGGGAATAGATTGTGGATTTGAGTGCAGCAGCTTTGTCCATGTCTTCTGGATGGTGGGTTCATTGAATTCGCTCCCAATTGTGCATGGGAAGTGTTCTTCTTGAGTGGCGGTGACTGTCAGCAGTTGTGGAAGTGTAGCTTGACTCGTTCAGTAGAGCACTTGGAATCTACGTACGAACGATCTTCTGGGTAAGTGATCCCAGAAGACAGAGCAGTCAGAGCAGCGAAGTGAAGAAGAAAGAAGCCTTCTTCCCCCAACAGAAGACGACATCCTCGAGTAGAAGACGGTGCTACAGTACTCATGTTTGTTGTCTTCCTCCCCAAACTATTACAAGCAGGGATGGCTTGTTAGTCAGGATCCGGACTAGAAGCCTGTCGGAATCTTAATTGCCCTTTTTCATCTTGTTTTTTCTTGTTTGGATTTCTTCTTCTTCCCATCTTCCCTCATCTTCCCCATCTTCTTATCTTCTCTAGTGAGCTTCCGATACTTCTATTGAGCTTCCGTGAAGGTGAATGTCGTTGTAATGCTGCAGGAAGACAACTTCCGTAGACAGAAGCCTGGGAAGGCTACAGGGGGCATACACCCTGTGATTTATCTAACTCGTTGGGATGTGAGTGTGAGAATAAGGTGTAACGACTGTTACTAGTCGACTTCTGCGAAGCCGGACAGCCTTCTGGAGGTGTGAGAAGACGAGCTAAACCCCCAGAAGACGAGAATCGCTTCGGGAAGACGGTATCGAGAAGACCGGAAGAAGCAACCTGGAAGCAAGAAGATCGTCTTCCCGAGCTTCTCTGTGAATAGTTGTATGATATTGTAATTGGTAGTTGTTTGTATGGGTCCAGAGCACCATTTGGCGTGTCTGGAAGACGTGTTTAGATCCTATTCTTTTGTTATCCCAAATTTTATTAAGTGGAACAACTATTTTTTTTATTGCAGAAAGTCTTTATTTAAGAAAAAAAGGCCGGCGGCGTGAGGGACATTTATGCCGTCCTCACCGGCCCGAGGCGCGGTTTGTGTGGTTTTGTGAGAAGACGAGATTTCTAGGCAAAACCCGTTGTCGGAGTGTAATCCGTCTACCTAGGAAAGCGCCGGGCTTCTGGCTGTGGTTGTTCACTCAAGAGGTTGGCTTTCAGGTCACAATAGGGCTATAAACACTCACACAGATGTGTAAGATCTACTAATATACCCAGAAGGCGAAATTCAGGTCTAGCTGGCAGTAATAAGATTCGGCGGTGAACTTTGACACTCACGGAGAGGAAAAATATGAAGGTTTAGACCTCTAAACTTCCCCTACATGCAAATGAGGTACTACTGAACTCACAGACGAAATTTCAGCCTGAGATCAAATTCTGACACGGAGATATGAACAGAAAAGTTTTGAGCAAGAAAACTACGGCAATTTCTGGTACCTAGGTGGCTATTTCAACCTATAACAGGAGTTTGGCTCGATCAATTTCAAAGTTTCTTACAGGATTTGTAGTCTACAGGGTGCTGAACATCCCTGTGAAGTTGGGACTCCTGAATGTACACAGAACTGTAGATCTCCTCCTCTGAAGTCGCTGCTCTAGATTAAGAGCTTTTCAGACCCCCTCAGCTTCAGCGGCCGCCCTGAATTACTCATTTGCTCAATCGATATGAAACTTTTTGTGAAATCGTAGCCCTGCTGGCGGAGAACACAACCTCGAAGTTTTGAAGCAATTTCCTCAAATCTGCTGCGAGTGACACTGAAAACCCTAAATCCAACCAAAATGATTCAATTCTAGCACAATCCGAACTTCAATTGCTCATAACTCTGTCTTTATTGACTCAAATCGATCGAAATTTTCACTGGAAGTGCTTGGCATGACGAGACCTCTCTCCCTGTGCCCTCAGATTTCGAAGATCCCCTACCAAATGCTCGAACTCTACTCTAGAGCTCTATTTCTAAATTTAGAATTAAACTAAAGACAAAACAGACCAATGGGAGTTCATAGCTCCACTTGGTTGTCCTTTAGTACCCTAAACCACATGGCAACTTAGTTTTACTCATAGGCTACCACGTCAAGCTCCCTAGAGTGCCAGCGTAAACCTTAAACTACCTAAAACGACACGCAGCCCCGAAAAATAACTTAAATCAGCTAGAAAGCGTGCATGGGCAACACGTAAATACAACCCATGAGCTTAAGCCCTATCAACATGGTAATCAACCTACTAAGACTCAAAATAGTGATAACACCGTATGCAAAGGTGTCAAACATATACATAAGCGGCTAGAAGTAATATAAGCTAACTTCTAGAACTACTAAACTCAAGCGTCGGAGTAGAAGTTAAGCATGTAGCCGCCAAGTAGCGCGACATCCACCCCCTCTGAACCTGCACATCCTCCGGTATGTGCCATCTAGATCAAGACTCTTCAGCTTCAGCTTCAAACTCATCTTCAACATGCATTGAGTCTTCAGCTTCGTCCTCTGCAACGTTTTGGTCCTCCCCTCTCCTCCTAAAGAGCTTGATTCTCTTTCCTGCGACTGGTATCTTGAGCACTGCACCATCTAACTCTCTCAAGGAGTATGTGGCATTATCATAAACTTCTAACACCACATAAGGTCCAAACCATCTCTTGGAGAACTTCCTGATAGTGCTATGCTGATTATCAAGACTACTATCATAGACTAACACCCAATCACCTTCTTTGACTGGTTTGGGTCGTAATCTATGCGTTCTATCAAATCTGCCTTTGTTTCTCTCTCTAGCAGTCTTTAACCTTTCCACAGCTTTGGCAACATCCTCAGGTCTTCGTTCTAACTGCTGGATCCTTAATGCAAGAAGATCCTCTGTACTTCTACCATCTTCCCATGGCAAAACATTCCAAGTAGGCACAACCTCCTCAATTGGCATCACAGGTTTCTGTCCTAGTATCAATTCTGCTGGCATGTAACCTGTAACGGTACTATGAGTTGTACGGTCTGCCCATAAAGCAAACGGTAGCAATCTAGGCCATTCACGGATCTTACCCTTGCAAGCTTTTACCAAAGCTTTGATGATTGGCGGATGCCCTCTTTCGCTCTTGCCATTCCCTTCAGGATTGTAAGCAGTGGTTAACGCCAACTTGATTCCCAATCGCTTGAAGAACTCAACTGCTTCTTGTGAATCCAGCTCGCCCCTATCTGCAGTGATCTTTCCCACACACCCATACCTACAAATAACATCTTCAAGTAGAAAGCGGCAGACACTAGCAGTGGTCTTCGTCCTCAAGGCACGGCCTTCAACTTGGTTAGATAGATCTTCTCTAGCCAAGACTAGATACCTCTTTTGTCCAAGCCCAAATGGCATAGTTACCAGATCCACTACCCATTTGTAATGAATGGCTAAAGGATAAGTAGGATGCAATCCATCACGATGACGTATGTTGGAATACATCTGGCAAGATATACAGGATGAAACAAACTGTACTACATCCTTATACATACCCTTCCACCAATACTTCTCCTTTATCTTGGCAAATGTAGCCCAAACTCCTCTATGACCGGCCCATAGACTCTCATGGAACTCCTTGATCAGCTTCTGCTGCAATTCTAGGTCACATACCACCCGCTGTGGTACACCTCCTTGTAGCTTAGGGCGCTTCCATAGATGTCCTCCATATAAAAAGTACCCATAAGCTGTTCTACGGATCCTCTTGAAATCTGCATCAGACCAGCCTTCTTGCCTTTCCAATGAACTCAAATAGCGCCCAAGATCCAACCACTCGCCATCGTACATAGTTTCCTCAAATAACTCCAATGGAGCTGCAAAACAGCTTCTATCCCTTCTAGCAAGAGCACTAGAATAGAACTCTGTTCCCACATCCTCCTGATCATCTATCATTTCTTTCTCATCGTAATACCTAGCCCTTGATAACATATCTGCCACAGGATTGTCCTTTCCTGCGATATGTCTAAACTCTGGGTTCAAGGACTTGATATATGCTATCCACCTCAACATAGCAATATCTGGAGTTGTACAGCTAGTGATCATTCCCAAGAGAGGTAAGCAATCTGTCTCCACAACCACAGGTGCTCCTATCAAGTATTCCTTATCACTCTTCATCGCAGTAACTACTCCCCATAGCTCTCTCTTGACCTGAGGGTAGTCTCTCTGCCGTGAACTTAAGACCTTAGCACCAAAACGCACCACATATCTATTTCCATCCTTATCATCTTGCCCTATAGCCCACCCAATGCCAATAGGACTAGTATCAACAGTAAGGATAACAGATCTGCCCAACTCATATGTTACCTTCCGTAGAGTTGGTGGTGAAGACAACAGATCCTTCAACTTCTTCATAGACTCGCTTTGCTCCTCTTGCCACTGAAATCTCTGCCCCTTCCTCAGCAACTTGTACAATGGATCTGTTACATGTGCAAAGTGTGGAATCCATATATGATAAAACACACATGCACCTAGAAACCTTCTCACCTCAGTAACTGATCTACATGTCTCCTTCATCCTTCGGATGGCATCAACCTTGTTTGGACAAGGTTTCCGACCATAAGATCCACACAGATGTCCCACTATTAACACCTCCTGTTCTCCAAATACAGACTTTGCTCCTGACAAAGTCAAATGAACCTCCTCCAGTCGACTCAATATCTTATCACAGTCGGCTATGTGGTCTGCAACAAACTTACGGCACCCCCTCTGATCCATTACCTCATTCTTCTCCTCCTCAGCACACCCTTTGATCGGCACATCATCAAGGAATGGCATAGTTTTTTCAGGAATGAAATCCCTCAAAACTTTATTCATGCCATTCATCATATGTGCTACAGAATTGGTAGCACCTTGTGGCAAGGTGCACATCCTTAGTAACCCCAAAGGTGTCCTCATTGTAGTCAAGTCTCTACTCTCAGAGGATAATTGAAACTGATCGTAACTTGAATATAAGTCTCCCATTGAATAGATAGCACGACCAGCAAAAGCCTCTGCAAACTCGTCTACAATAGGTCCTATACCCATATTCCTGATAGTCACCTTGTTAACTGGTTGCATATCTTGAATGAATCTCAAAGCTCCACTCTTCTTCGGAACAGTAAACCATCTGCTAGAGTAGGGAGCTATAGATGGTTCCAAGATACCCATCTTAATCCTCTCATTAAGCAAGTCTATCAGCTTTGGCAGATGAGCTCTAGGCACAGGGATAGGACGTAGATTCCAAGGTACATGCGGTATAGTAAAGATTACCATAGGTGAAACTACACTTGGATCTACACATCCTACTTCATGTGACTCAAACGCGAACGCCTTACCATGCCTAGATAGCATCTCCCTGAAGCTCTTCTTCTCTTGCTCGGTAAGAAATCCATCACCTCCAATCTTCAGCTCCTTCAATGTTGTTTCTGTGAACTGGTGTCCAATTCTTCTCGGTCCTCTGAGCGTCGGTTCTCGTGCAGCTTGCTCCATCTTCTGATTGTAATCGAGTGGTAAAGGCAAAGCCACTGGTTTGACTTTCTTTGCCACTGACTTGTACTTGGTCTCCACATACACCTCTTGTCGATCTATAAACTTATCAATTACATCATAAAGCTCCTTGGAGCTCACTCTCACCACTCTATCTACATCATCTATAGAAGTTTCTACTATAGATTTCAACTCCCCTATAGTATCTACCAAATACTGCTCTTCAAACACTCCAAATATGTATTCATCTCCGGCTAACTCTCCACTATCTCTCAAAGACTGTTGTACATACTTCACATGTTGCCTCTCAAACCTCTTCAGATTCTCAACCTTCCTATAACATACTGATCCACATGACGTCAATCCCAAGAAGCTAGTGGATAAAGCTTCCTGCTTTACTGGATCAGGCGAGAATCCTATCTCTACTGTACCGTTGAAGTCTCGCTCTTCAATGGTACTCTGCCAAAACCCCTAGACTCTCTAAACTCTTGAGTAATCTTAGGCAGTGGACGGTCTCTCAAGCTATCACGATTCCTCTCATGTTCTGCAGCAACGGTCAAAAACTGAACAGCTCTTTTGCCGTCTCTACTACGTATCCTAGCATAGGCTGAACCATCATCCATAACTCGTGTCTCCATTCTAACAGCAGTAATGTAAGGCTGTCCTAGAATGATAGGATAGGTTGACATGTCTTGCACAAAGAAATTCTGAACATCACTGATGTCACCCACAGTTACCTTGATGTTGGGGCAAGCACCATAGAGTTCTCCCCGCTGGTTGTTGGCAGCACGGATAAGCCATCCATGGTCGGTGTCTATGGGCCACCTCCCACGCTTGTACAGCTCCTTAGACATCAGATTAATCTCTAAGCCATGATCAATCAATGCCACCACAGGCTCATCTAGATCTCCCAGCTTCACTAAGGTCTCTGTGGTTGCTCTCGCCCAATGGTTGTGAGAATAATGGCTCTTCTGCGATGCTTCCACCTCATCTTCAAACCTCACGTGTTGATCTGATCTTCCCTCTGATACTTGAGAGCAGTAACCAGCAATCTCATCTTCCTCATCTTCCGACAGTTTGGTCCCTAGAGCGTTAAGCGTAGCTGCTTCACCCAAAATCTGACGTTTCCTCTTGATGATATCTATGATAACCTCATGGAACTCACGCTTTGCAATCCCAAGAATCTCACCCAAAGTAAATTCAACCTTCCCATTCAAGATACGATTCTCTAACACCTGCTTCAAGTCTGTAGCAATCTCAATGTCAGACTGAAGTTTGTATGCAGGCATCTTACCCTTCTCCTTGCTTCTCTCCTTCTCCTTTGGTGTTGTAGATGGTAGATCCTCCATAGTCTCCTCCCGAGTAGGTGTTGTCTCCTGCCTTGCATCTGGTCTAGCCCTTTCACTCCTTGTAGCAGGTCGTTTGGCTGTAGAAGCCTCACCTGCATCCTCCCTCCTGCGTTTTTCTTCTAGTAGAGCTTCATGCTGACTTCTTGCAACATAAGCATGCACTGACATAGTATCCACCGGGTCATTCCATCCTGTAGTTTCTCTAATTGAGTTGCCAACCCTTTGTAGCACATCCTTGTCTAGCTCTGTTCTAGCTACGGATCGCACTACATTTGACCACAACCCAGTAGTCCCTTTCTCTCTCTCCATTTCCACTTTCACTCCACAGGTAGCAGCATTCACAAGAGAAACAACATGTGATGCTAATATATCATTCACAAGTCTCTTCATACCACCCTTGCCAAAGTTGGTTCCCAGCATCATCCTCGTCTCTCTCAAATGGATCTTACCATCTTTGAAGAAGATAAGATCCTTCCTCAATGCATCTGAAAACTCTCCACAATCTCTTCTTACATGGTCTAGGCTATCGCACCATATACAACGATGAACAAAGCCTTCCCTCATCTGAGGTCTCTGCATAGCAGGCTGTACATTCTGCTCCTTCTCTTCTAACCTAGTGAGCTTAAGCTTAAGCTCCTTCATACCCTTAATCAACTCATCAAGCGGTGAGTCTTCCTCTCTAGCAATTACCAAAGCAGGCTTAGTAGGCAACTGCTTGACAGGAATTATCAGAGGTGCTGCTTCACTTACCACCACCTTGTCCCTTCTTCTCTGTCTCTTGGTCAGCAAAGAGACAGCCTCTTCAACCTCCTTCCAATCAGTCTTCAATCCTCTCTCCTCACTCTTGTCTTCAAGCAACAGCTCAAGCTTCTCCTGAATAGTCACGTCCGCTGCTTGTAGGAAAAGCTCGGTCTTCTCAACCTCTAGTGTAAGCTTCTTTGTCCTAGAAAGCTGAGCATACTGACGATCAAACTCCCTTAACAACTCATTTACAGACAAACCTTTGTTAGGCTTCACCACCCACTCCAAGAATGTTCTCTTGGTCACCCTCTCTGAATCTTCAGTGTAGTACTCCTCCTTCAAAGCTCGCATAAAGCTCTCCCAACTCTGTCCTTGCTGCTGCTTGAGCTCCTTCACAAGCCCACGAATCTCAAGGACAACAGCAAGTTCAAAGTTCTCCACCATCTCCTTCTCAGGTACCTTGTTCACCTCCATCTCTCTAGCATAGTACCGCACGTACTTGGAAATATCTGTCCCCTTGAACTGATCCATCTGATGCACCACAGATTGCAACGCCTTGGTTGCTAACACCTCCTTCCTCTCTGTGCTCTGCTGCTGCTGCATGAACATAGAAAAAGCCTGGAACATCTTCATCGTAGCAGCATCAAACTGAATAGGTTGCTGAGCAGCAGCAGCACCTCCACTTGATGATCCTTGGTTGGCCATGATATCTGATCCTGTAACACTCTTAAGAAAACTCCCACCCTAGGTGTTTCACGTCGAGTTCACCAAAAAGAGAGTATGTCGGAGTGTAATCCGTTTACCTAGGAAAGCGCCGGGCTTCTGGCTGTGGTTGTTCACTCAAGAGGTTGGCTTTCAGGTCACAATAGGGCTATAAACACTCACACAGATGTGTAAGATCTACTAATATACCCAGAAGGCGAAATTCAGGTCTAGCTGGCAGTAATAAGATTCGGCGGTGAACTTTGACACTCACGGAGAGGAAAACTATGAAGGTTTAGACCTCTAAACTTCCCCTACATGCAAATGAGGTACTACTGAACTCACAGACGAAATTTCAGCCTGAGATCAAATTCTGACACGGAGATATGAACAGAAAAGTTTTGAGCAAGAAAACTACGGCAATTTCTAGTACCTAGCTGGCTATTTCAACCTATAACAGGAGTTTGGCTCGATCAATTTCAAAGTTTCTTACAGGATTTGTAGTCTACAGGGTGCTGAACATCCCTGTGAAGTTGGGACTCCTGAATGTACACAGAACTGTAGATCTCCTCCTCTGAAGTCGCTGCTCTAGATTAAGAGCTTTTCAGACCCCCTCAGCTTCAGCGGCCGCCCTGAATTACTCAGTTGCTCAATCGATATGAAACTTTTTGTGAAATCGTAGCCCTGCTGGCGGAGAACACAACCTCGAAGTTTTGAAGCAATTTCCTCAAATCTGCTGCGAGTGACACTGAAAACCCTAAATCCAACCAAAATGATTCAATTCTAGCACAATCTGAACTTCAATTGCTCATAACTCCGTCTTTATTGACTCAAATCGATCGAAATTTTCACTGGAAGTGCTTGGCATGACGAGACCTCTCTCCCTGTGCCCTCAGATTCGAAGATCCCCTACCAAATGCTCAAACTCTACTCTAGAGCTCTATTTCTAAATTTAGAATTAAACTAAAGACAAAACAGACCAATGGGAGTTCATAGCTCCACTTGGTTGTCCTTTAGTACCCTAAACCACGTGGCAACTTAGTTTTACTCATAGGCTACCACGTCAAGCTCCCTAGAGTGCCAGCGTAAACCTTAAACTACCTAAAACGACACGCAGCCCCGAAAAATAACTTAAATCAGCTAGAAAGCGTGCATGGGCAACACGTAAATACAACCCATGAGCTTAAGCCCTATCAACATGGTAATCAACCTACTAAGACTCAAAATAGTGATAACACCGTATGCAAAGGTGTCAAACATATACATAAGCGGCTAGAAGTAATATAAGCTAACTTCTAGAACTACTAAACTCAAGCGTCGGAGTAGAAGTTAAGCATGTAGCCGCCAAGTAGCGCGACACCGTGTGTTTGTGTGTTTGAACAGATCTTAGAACTTAGAGCAGCGTTACTTGTGCAAATCCTCTGTGGGAACGATATCTTGTATACTAAATGGGCAAAAGGAGAAATCCTACGTCACTACATATAGGAGAAGAGAAGATTCTTGGAGATATTTAGAAAGTACATCCACGTGTTTACTTTTAGCTATAACGATCTGAAGGAGATGACATTGGAGACACACAAGATCGACGTGGAGGAGGACGCGAGACCTGTTCGACAAAAGCAACGAAAGATCAGCCCGTCAACAACAGTGACCGTCAAAGAGGAGATTGATAAACAGAAGGAAGATGGGTTCATTTATGAAGTGGAGAATTCAGAATGGGTATCACTTATTGTGATCGTGAAGAAGAAGAACGGTAAGCTTCGCGTATGTGTGGATTACAGGAAGTTGAATGTGATCACTAAGAAGGATTACTACACGTTGTCATTCATCGATGAGATCTTGGAAGAAGTCGCAAGTCACGAATGGTACAGTTTTGGAGATGGTTATAGTGGATATAACTAGATCCATATAGTACATGAGCATCAACACTTAATGACCTTCACTACTCCGTGGGATACATTTGTGTTTCGCGTGATGTCGTTCAGGTTATGTAATGCTCCATTCATGAACAAAGTGTTCGAACCATTTCTTGGGAAGTTTGTTAGAAACTTCATCGATGATTTTTGTGTGTATGGACGGAAGGAGGATCACTTTGATCATCTGATCAAAGTCTTAGAGCGATTGGAGCAAGCAATGCATCTTTGAATCCAGAAAAGTGCATTTTTGGATGTGAGGAAGGTTTGTTGTTGGGACATGTCGTCTCCAAAGATGGAATAGGAGTGGATCCAGACAAGTTGAAGAAGATAGTCAAACTACCATTTCCTTATTAGCTTGACCAAGTTGAGATAATTTCTTGGGATGGTGAGATATTATCGTAGATTCATCTCGTCTTTTTCCGATAAAGTTCAATTGTTGACCAACTACATGAAGAAAGGTATAGTTTTCGAGTTGATACTCCAAGATCAGAAGGCTAAAGAAGCGTTTGAAGAGTTGAAGAAGGCACTGGTGATAGCTCCAATCCTCGTCAAACCTTATTGGAACAAATCATTCATTGTTTACACTGATGCATCCAATGTTGCGATTGGATGTATCTTGAGTCAATTAGATCACAATGGATATGATTATCCAAAAGCTTATGCTAGTAGACAGATGGTGCAAGTTGAGAAGAACTAATCCGTAACAGAGAGAGAAAGGTTGGCCGTAATCTTTGCTTTGAAGAAGTTTCGACACTATTTGTTAAGAGGAAAATTTTCTATAGTGACCGATAACAAAGCTTTGAAGTACATCTTCAATAAGCCCAACGCAGAGGGAAGGATAGCTCGATGGAAGATCCTCATGGCAGAATATGATTACGTCATTGAGGATAGATCGGGAAGGAAGCATGGCAACGTAAATTTGTTGTCTAGAGCTCACGACGGATTGGGAGAAAGAACCATTAGATGATACTTTTTCTGATGAAGACTTGATGACCATCACATTGAGCAACGAGGTACAGGAAGAGTACAAAGAGGTGTGAAATTTTCTTTCGGATGGTTCATTTCTTGAAGGCATGCGAGCAAGATAGAGGAATTCTTTAATGAGGAGGTGTAAGTCATACACCATCGTTGAAAGAGTGCTTTTTCATCAAGGTGCTGATGGATTGCTACGATGAGCTGTGGGCAAGGAGGAAGCTGCGAGGTTGATGCTGGAGTTTCACGATGGACTTGTATGTGGTGACCACTTCGCTGATAAGGTGACGGTTTTCAAAATCTTAGACGCTGGATATCATTGGAAAGGTAGTTTCAAGGACTATTTGGAGTATTGCAGAACTTGCAATGTGTGTCAAGCCTTTGCCAAGAAGTCTACTAGCACTCCTCCTTGGAGATCAGTTCTTGTACTAAGACCGTTTGAGAAATGAGGAATTGATCATGTAGGCCCTTTAAACAAAACCCCTCGTGACAACAGATATATCATGATTGCAACCGACTACCTAACCAAGTGGGTGGAAGCCAGGCCACTTAAAGCCACGAGTGAGGAAGAGGTTGACCGTTTCTTATGAGAACAGATCATCACTAGATTTGGATGCCCTCTTGAGTTGGTTTCAGATAGGGGTGGTGAATTTGTGAGAAGCATCACAACCGCTATGTTGGAACATTTCTCCATCAAGCCACGAGTGACAACTTCTTACAAACCGAACGCTAATGGGTTAGCTGAGAAGATCAATCATACTTTGTGTACGATGTTGGCCAAGGATGTCGATATGGAGGATGCAAAGCACAACTAAGATAAGAGATTACATGCAATCTTGTGAGAGTATAAGACTACTACGAAGACTTCAACGAGGTATACTCCTTTTCATCTTGTTTACGGTGTGGAATCGAAGTTGTCGATACAGTTTGATCTGCCTACCTTTCAAACTGTCCATAAGAGGGTAAAGAGGTTGATTGGAGCAGCAGCTGAGAAGTCTAGAAGGGAGCAACTATTGGAGTTGGAGGGAGCACGAGTGGTGGCAATGATTCAGATGAAGAAGGCGCAAGAACGACAAAAGAAGTATTACGACAAGCGTCTCGGTAAGAGAGAAGTGAAGTCGTTCAAGGAAGGAGATATGGTAATGCTTTTGATGCCATTAGGTATAAAAGAGCTAGAAAGAAGTTTCTTCCATGTTATTTTGGTCCTTTCATTGTCGAGAAGGTGTGGAGTAATTTTACATACGACTTGAAAGAGCTAGGAGGACAGAGGTTTGACCGGGTGAATCACGACAAGTTCAAGCTCTTTCATCAGAGGAAAGTCATTGTTCACTCCGAGGGCGGAGTGAAAACTTAGTCCGGGGGTAAATGTAATACTTAGGGGTTGCATAGTACTAGATTTGTGATAAGTTATAACTATGTGTGATGAGTCTTCTAAATAAGTCCCAATGCTAGACAACACTCTAAGTTAGTGACAGATAACTAAGAGTAGTCACAGTTAGAGTTGGTGGTATTTGAGGACAAAATATTAGAATATCTTAAATGTGAGAACCACTATTTTGTTTGGTTGTGCATAAAAGGAGAAGTAGGTGAATAATACACTCTTGTCTTATGCATGACTGAATTTTATTGGTGGTAGAGGCTTAAGGTCAAGCAATCAAGGGTTGTTGATCTTTTCGGCTCAATTATGTGTTAGTATTTTGTCTTATAAGGAGCAATCCGAGATTTCTTTTCAAAGATTTCTTTATACTTCTAGAATGATCCTAATTATTAGAGTAGAGTCAAAAGAGGAGACATCTATCCTTGACTTAGGACTTTTACCTTTGACTTTGTCTCGATAAATTGCAATAAACCGATTTACAAGTAGTTATCGTGGTAAATCTGGAGTAGTATAAATAGATGGGTTGTGGAGTGATTCTTCATCATCCCTTTCTTTGTATTTGGAAGTCGTTAGGCCATATCTATAAAGGGTGTGTTTTTCATCTCTTTGTCTCCATGAGAGTTCATGTTCCAAGTGAGAAAGTGATATGAATACGTTGAGAGTTGGGTTTAGCTGAGGCCTCCTAGTTCTATGATGCGTCTCATCAAAGACCATCATAGGTTTACCTTGGGTGAGAGACAGAACCGGTAGTAAGCTTGAGGGTCATAGTATCAAGAGAACTCGTGACACAAATCATTAGAGCTCTAGGCGATGATGAAGGTGCCATGTTACTACGGATGAAGAAGACATGTAACATTGAACCGTACAAAGATCAACGAATCATGAGAATACTCGAGAATTGGATTTCTCGGATGAATTGATATTTGTGACTTTTCAGTACGCAAATCACGGATCACGTAGCGGGAGTGTTTGCGTGTGGATACTTGAACGATAAAGCTCTCACATGGTATGATGCATGAGAGAGATCGGTGTTAACGGAAGGGAGAATAGTAACATGGAATGCAATGCAAGAAGGTTTGTTGAATAATTTCCAATCTGTGGATTCTGTGCAAATGGCTCGAACGAGGATGTGAGGATTGAAATAGAAGGGAAGCCTTCAAGAGTATGTAGAAGCCTTCCTCGACTTGCAAGTTGCAATCACTGATATGAGTCCAACAGAGGCTTTTGATAATTTCAAGAGGGGGTTGAAGAAAAGAATCCGACAAGAAATAATGGTGCAAAATCTACTCACGGTTTTGAGACCATCGCTTGCGCTCAAAGAATTGCTGGAGCATTAGGAGGAGAAGTGATGATTCCACTAAATCATCAGAATCGATCCGATATCCAATATGCAAACGATCTGACACCCATGGAGCTAGACAACATCCGTTATCAGCCACGACAGTTTCAAGATGGAGATCGTCGAGGACGGCCAATAGAAAGACTTCAGGGAGCTCATAGAGAAGAAGGTGTTAGGAATGCTGCACCTCAACTCGAGCAACGTCGATATTACAACTGTGGATGATTCGGTCACATAGCTACAAATTGCCGAAATCGTTTTCCTAGAGATCCAAGACCTCCATATCGTCGACCTCTGAATCATTTGAACGAGACGGAAGGAAATGAAGAAGTCGAGATAAGACTGGGAAACGAAGACCACCAATAAATGCAACTCGCGGCCTTACTGGTGCAAGGAGGGAGAAGAAAGACGAGAGAAGGAGAAGGAGATTGACAAAAAATAATGCACAATTGATTGTCACGGATGGAGTCTTGGAAGGGATCCAGGTGAGTACTTATTGATCTTGGTGCAACAGAGAACTTTTTGTTTCGATCGACTGCTATGAAGTTGGGAATGGAGTTAGAAAGTGATGAGAGTGAAGAGGTGGAACTATCCAATAGACAAACCGAGAAGATTGAATCTCTACCTCGAAAAATAGAACTTACTTTAAGTGAATATCATAAAGATATTGAGTGACGAGTGATCAAATTAGCCCGTTATGATGTCATATTGGGTATGTCGTGGATGGAGTAGTATAATCTTGAAGTGGATTGGTGAAGAAAAGTGGTAAAAACCAAACAGTGGAAAATCTTCGGAGATAGAGTGAGATCTCGAAGACAGAACTTGTCTTTGTATGTAATAGATACGAGTGCGATACATAATAGCGATGTCTGTTTTCTGGGTTCAATAAGAGAAGTCTCGAGTGCACAGCTTGACGGATAGATTCCATAAAGCTTGACAGATGTGATAGCAGAATATGGGGATGTCTTTCCCGATGATCTTCCTTTAGGGCTACCACCAAAAACGAAAGATTGATCACAAAATTGAGGTGATTCCAGAGAGCACCCCTCCTTGTAAGACCTCATAACACCACATGAATTGGAGGAGTGCAAGGTACAAATCGAGGAGATGTTGCAGAAAGGATTTATCCAGTCCAGCGTGTCACCATATGGAACTCCATTCTTTTTTGTGAAGAAAAAGGATAACAGCCTACGAATGTGCATCGATTATCGAACACTCAATCAACAAATGGTGAAGAATAAGTATCCACTACTTCGGATGGATGACTTGTTCGACCAACTCGAAAGAGCAAAGTACTTCACGGAGCTAGACTTACGGAGCGAGTATAACCAGATTCGAATTGTTGATGAAGATGTGGAGAAGACTATCTTTCAACAAGGTATGGTCATTTCGAATACTTAATGATGCCATTTGATCTCACAAATGCACCAGCCACCTTCATGGGTTTGATGAATGACATATTCTGCCCTTATTTAGACAGATCAGTCGTTGTATTTCTTAACGACATCCTAGTCTATAGTAAAACTATGAAGGAACATGTGCACCATTTGAGAGAAGTTCTCCAAGTACTCCGCAAAATAAATTGTACATCAAAATTTCAAAATGTGAATTTGGTAAGACGGAGGTGGATTACTTAGGACACAAAGTGAGTGCAGAAAGTATACAAGTAATGGCAAATAAAATAGCTGTCATCCAACAATGGAAAGTTCCAAAAGATCAGAGTCAACTTAAGAGCTTCCAAGGATTGATAAGATTTTATCGTAGATTTGTTAAGCATTTTGCCAAGCTTGCACAACCACTAACTGCTCTGTTATGCAAAGGAAAGAAATGGATATGGGGGACAGTGCAAGAAGTAGGTTTTCAAGCACTGAAGACCGCACTACTACATGCTCCGATCCTCAAGTGATACAATCCGAAGAAATCTATAAAGTTAGCAATGGACGCATCAAGCACCGCAGCAAGAATGGAAGGATGGTTGGCATCCAATTGCATACTTCTCTCAGAAGTTGTTACCAGCAGAACAAAACTACCACACCATCGAAAGAGAAGAATTGGTAATAGTCTTCGTCACGAAGCATTGGAAGCACTATCTAAGGAAGAAGGCTTTTATGGTCGAGATAGACCACAAATCTTTAGTCTATTTGAGACACAGAAGGATCTCTCAAAGAGATAAATCCGTTGGGCGGAATGGAGGCAGCGATTGAACATGATCATCACGTATGTTGAAGACAAGAAGCAATTGTTGATGCATTAACCCGTACGCCTACTGTGCATAACATAGTCTCTGAAGTCAAGATGAATTCTGACTTCTCGATAAAACTGATCGAGGGCACAAGATCAGATGCATTGATTGTAGCAGTCAAACCTTCAAGAACCATCACCCACAGCCATGGTTTGGTATTCCATGAACGAAAGTTATGGATCCCAGAAGATCCAGAATTACGTATCATCATACTAATTGAATGTCACGATTCAGCCATTGCATGACACATGTGGACAGAAAAGACACTAGAAGCAGTCCAACGAGTGTCTTATTGGCTCAAGATGACAGAGGATGTTGCAGTATACACTCGTAGTTGTGCAATGTGTCAACAAAATAAGGTTACAAATCAAGCACCCTCCGATCTTCTTCAATCCCTCCTGATCTCTTCCAAACGTTGAGAACATGTTAGTATGGACTTAGTGTGTGAACTACCCATGACCAGTTTTGATTTTGACTCCATAGTCGTGTTCGTCGATAAGCTCAGCAAGATGATCCATCTTCGACCAACCACGAAAGACGTCTCAGCACCGCAACTTGTCCAATTATATTTGAACACCATTTTTGCTCAGCATGGTCTGTCTCGGGTGCTTATAACAAATAGAGGTCCTCAGTTTACTAGCCTATTTTCGAGAACCCTATTTGATCTATTCAAAACCAAACTTGTCATGTCTATTGCTTATCACTCACAAACCGATGGATAAACTAAAGGAGCCAATCGTACAAGTGAAGACATGCTACGAGCCTTTACTCTAGAGAAGCAAGCGAAGTGAGACACCTTACTTCCTTTGATAGAATTTACCTACAACAACTCCCTTAATGCATCTACTCGTGAAACATCTTTTTATCTCATGTACGGAGAACATCCTCTCACACCAACAAGTTTTGACAAGATTCGATACGTCATCGTCAGCCAACATCAAAGTGGATGATGTCAATGAATTCGTTGCACGAATTCAACAAGGAGTGGAAAAAGCTAAGGTGAAACTACAAGTTGCTCAGAATCGACAAAAGCGATATGTCGATGGACATTGTCGACATGAAGAACTCACGATTGGTGATCAAGTTTGGTTATCCACATATATTCTGATCGGCAGCCGTAAATTCAACCCTCGCTTCATCGGACCTTTCTCTGTTGTCCATAGAATTGCAGCAGTGGCATATCAACTCGAACTTCCACCCCACATGAAGATTCATCCGGTTTTTCAGATGTCTTTATTACGGTGATATACATCACGATGTCATGTTATGGATTGGCTAGGGTGTGAAACTAGCACATATCTTTATCGTACGTGTTTTGATGTTGTGAAGCCACCGAGATCTTATCATATCAAAAGATAAGGCTCCACGTGAAAGATCCGTGTACTCTCCGCTGAGTGGAGATAAGGGTTAGTACTCTTGTCGTCATACGCGAAGTTGCTGTATAAGAAGGGAGGTGCTCGAAGCTTTGGATAAAGAGTGTGGAGTATCCAAGTCTAGTAGTGAGTGTTATCAGTATTGTCATATGAAGGAAGAGGTAGTAAGAGTGGTAAGCATGAACGGAGAGCCCTTTCGTGCTCTTGATCTTCCACTTGCACACCCGTTCGTCATTAAGCTTCATTGTCTGCCGCGTGATCACTTTCAAGTGTATGATGACTCATTGGGGAGAGTCGTTTATGATTGCGATAATGGCTACTCCGGATCCTATCATTCTTCCGATAATCACTACGACGCTGTTTGGGATCTTACGGTATACATCTTGCTCTGATGTGGTATGGATCTTGGATTAGATCTAAACTTTTCAGCAAGAGTTTCGTTCAACACTTGGGTCAAAACACGTTGTTACAGTCGATCAAAGGTGGTGCATCGAGAGTTTATCGTGAGAAATTTTGGAGAGCATTATTACAACCAGATAATAGCTTCGTCCGTTCTTTTTGTAGTTCTGTTTATTGTTAACCGTTTTAGGGTCAGTATTCTGACTCTCTATTGAGTGTAGTTTGTCTCTCGTGTCTACGTGCTTCTTGATCAACGATATCGTCAATAGCACGTATTTGTAGTGTGTTTAATATAAGCTTTGAGTGCCCAAATGGTACTCATGGATAAAATTTTGCTCCTTATGTGTTGGTCATGTGAGTGAAGACAAAAATCTTTTGTCAACTTGTTTCTTATTGATTGAAAGTTTGATCAATCATCTTCTATCAAGTTCTCTTCACGTTTTTGAGGGTTAGAGACACTTCTCGTGATCCATTCGCGGAATGTTGGGTTTGGTTGGAAAGCTTGGGAGACGAGGATGCTCGCGGACTCAATGGTTGTTCGATTTGAAGCACGGAGGACAACGTTTCGATCAAGTGAAGCTTAGGAGGTCAAATTCATGATCAATTTTGTTTCCGGAGGTCTTTCTCACTTTCTGGTAGTTCTGTGAGGTTGTTGGAGACGAATGGATCGTTGCTGGAAAGCTCTTGAGATGGGCTTGCTGATGGGCTCTAAGATCAATCGATTCCAAGCCGGAGTGAAAGAATTATGTCCGGCTGAAGTTGGGTGCCTCAAATCGGAGATTATGAGAATAAGCGACTGTAATTAAGAGACATTGAGAGCGACATGGAGAGTTTGAGGTCGAATTTTGCTATGAAATCTTCCAGGATCTGAGAAGGTACAGTCAGTGAACTTTGATAAGGCATAATTGCCAATCTAGAGATGATCTCTCTGCATGTAATGCCTTAATAGAGAGATTATTCTACAAGCTACATACTGGCCTTGGTTTCATCTCATTCTGAGCTGTGGTTGAGGAATGACAGTGAGGTAAAGTTGAGAGGTTCTTGCTCCGAAAGGTGCAAGATTTAAAGCTCTTTGAAGGACAGGTCGACTTGGAGGTTTTGTTAGTGCTTCAATGCACTTGATCATGAGTATGGAGAGTTGTTGACAATATTACATGTGTTTGGATCCTCTCTATACTCGCATGCCTGTTTGTACGTCTAGTTGGTTTGATTGGATTTGTGTGTGGGCGTTGTGCTTAGATTTTTTTTCTATTAGGAGTGTTGATATTTCTCTTGTGGTGAGGCTGGAGTGATGACCTGCAGACCCAAGAGTGCTTGTGGTGATGGCAAGAATAGGTTGCCCGTGCTTGTTATCCCAGTTTTATCTCTAGTCGAGTAAGAGAGAGATTTGTCGAGAGGACGTGAGGATATCGTAACGAGATAGGTTTGGAGTGTACTTGGAGGTCGGAGAGAGGTTTGGATGGTCGCTGGTTCTGAGTCACGGAGTGCGACACGTATTCTCCACAGCTAGATACCCGATGTATTCTCAGATAAGAAAGCACGTCACACGACAACGACCTCATCAATTTGACAATTCACAAGAGTCGCGACCTTTTCCTCAAATTATCTATGGCGAGGAAGAGTTTGAAGTGGAACGCATCTTAAAGAAACGTGTTCGTGAGACTCGTCATCAACGGACAGATTATTTGGTGAAATGGAAAGGATATCCATTACATGAAACATGGAAACCTACAACCAAATGAAAGCTTTCGAACAGCAGTTGAGCAACGAGGACGTTGCTTCTTAAAAGGAGGGAGGTTTGTAATAAGTAGAAATCTACTTATCAACTAGAGGGGAAATTGGTTTGGTAGAAGTCTTTGGTATAAGAATTAGTTACGGCTAAGTTGGCTTGAGAATACATGCAGCAAAAGAGTTCTTCTACCAATAGGTGGGAGCGCCAAAAATCCGCCGGAACTTCCAGAAGGAAGTTTCTGGAAGGAAGCTTCAAGAACTTTCCAGCAAGCTCTGACGTGGCTCATTTTGAACGCTCTAGATGCTATTTTGGATCTAAGGCTGCATGTAAGCCACGTCAGCGATCCGTGTGCTCATTTTTAGAGGTCAACATTGACTGAAAGCTTATCCTGTACTATTCCTCTCACTATATAAAGGATGCGAATGCATCTCTGCATCTCATCTTACATAAGTAAGGTGTAATCTTAAGTAATAAGGTTACTTCAATTACATAGATACGTTATTAACATTAAAATTTTCAAAAAATCTCCAATCTTGTAAATTGTGGGCACCACATCTACAGTCTATGATTGAGACACAAGTGTAAAATCACAAGAAGATAGTTCAAAAAATCTTAGTTGGAAGGATATGCGAATCTTGGAATATTGTTGGAGAAATGTTAGAACCCCAAAGTGGATCAAATCTGACAATTGATGTTTAATCCATCCTTCATGAATGAGTAATGAGATTGGAGGAAATAAGCAAACTCTCTAACTCTAGAGTGGGTCAAATATGATGGTTGATGACTCCACATGCAACTCTCTAACTCTAGAGTGGGTCAGATATGGTGGTTGATGACTCCACAGACATCAAGAACCCTCAATCCAACCCCCCCCCCCCCCCCAACAGTCGAGATATATCTAACTTTTGATCATATGTGACCGAACTTCTAAAACCTCCTCCTTGCGGTCTAAAATCACTTTCACTAGAAAAATGAACCATTTGATTCAGATCCGTCTCCTCCCATGGGTAAGCTTAAGTACCTTGATCCTTATGAGAACCCAAACAAGTAGTTTGGAGTTCCTCTTGTGGAGTATGACAATGAATTTGATCGCAAGAAGCAAAAAAACTTGTGTAAATTGATTCCTTACGGCTCAACTTTCCTCATCACGTCCAACACAACAATTAGGAATATCACAAGAAATTCGATCGCAAGAAGCAAAAAACTTGCATAAATTGATTCTTTACGGCTCAACTTCCCTCTCCACGTCCAACACAACAATCCAAGAGTATGATAAGAAATTCGATCGCAAAAGCAAAAACTTGCATAAATTGATTCTTTATGACTCAACTTCCCTCGCCACGTCTAACACAACAATCCAATCCACATATTGTCTTCTCTTCTATGTAGGTGAAGACTCCCTGACCATGTCAAGAATGAGAGCTTAGTCCACCGATCGCGAAAAACAAAAAATCTTTAGGTGTAAGTGAACGAAAATTGAAAAATCATTTCATGAAACTTCGTATCATCTTCAATTTCTCGGAGACAATTGAAGCACTTCAATTCTTCTTCTCTACGTCTCAATTTCTCCTAGAACACACAACACGATCCGTCTCTTCACAAACCATCTTGTCCTATACGTCACACATGCACAAATCTGAACCCAATGACATCTTACGCACATGCACTGGATCTGCCAAGAATCACAAATACCCAATGAGCATAGACAAGCTAAAACTTAGTTTATTTTCTCCATTTTTTGAATCTCATAATTTCTCAATACTAATGAAGAAGATGCACATGAGAAGCTTACAACGAGCTTTATCACTTGGTGTTTTGGGCATCGAAATCCAGAGTAGATTAAAAGTTGAATATTTTACTCCATTAACGTCTTTGGAGAGATAATGTACAACCTTGAAGTTCGGTTTTGAAGTAGACACCGGTTCACGACAGGAGAACGAGAGAGTCCTCTCTTTAATATCTAGGTCCTCATATCTTGCTTTTTTAATCTCTCCGCGACTATGTCTGAAATCTAGGGTTCACGACCCTTTTGTGCTCCTCATTTTATTTGAACCTTCAGTGCAACTTCATCACGGTCCGAGGATATAGAGTAAACTAAAGCAATCATCGTTACATGGATCTGCATAGTCCCATTAGCTTACAAATAACCATATATTGGTATTACTACGAACGACAGGGAAATTAATAAGAGAATAGTTAAACCTCCAACATGAGTATAAAAACATGAATATTTCTTTTTTCCTCACGGTGTTCGTTGAGTATGAAGAACACTGCGAAAAAATATTCTCTTTTGCTGCAAGAAATCTTGTTAGCTTCATTTAAACATTTCTGTGTCAGTGCTAAATAGTAGTTTGTTTCGGGATGAATCGTAATTGGTAAAATTGGTAAATACTTAAGTTTAATTTAATTTAATTATTTCACAGATCCCAAGTTCGAATGAACAACTACTCACCAAAAGCATTTTCTACATAACAGTTAAATTTCTCGGTTCTCATAAAGCAAACCCGCAAAGTACAGCCTTCTGCATCACCAGGAGCACTTGTAGTCATACTCGGGGACCAGCAGATAAGTGGAATAATTGACTTTGACTACCGTATAAAGAAGTGAAAAGAATCTTTTCTTTCTTTGTTTGATTGGCTTTGGCCACTTTCGCTGTGGGGCTTTCTGCAACCGTGCACAGACTGAGACCCCTGGAAAAGGACTCGACCCCAAGCTGTCCCGGCTATGGGCGGATGGGGACGTGAACGAATGAAGTGTCCCAGGACTATTCTCGTTATTTGCAGTCAAGCTGCTCTACGCACAATAGCTTCAATATATTTCATTAAGCCGTCGTGCGATGAACCTCCCGGTCTGATTGCATTAGCCGCTGCTATTTTCATCTCCTCAGCTCTTCTCCTTCTAAGCAGGCCGTGCTCCGAGAACATCATCGTCCTAACTGTATTCTCGACGTCGTGTCTATCTACGCTCTTCTCCTCGTAAGGAAGTAAAAGTCCAACTTCTGCAACCTCTGCCGCGTACCTACACCAATTGTCACAGACATTCACGAAATGAAGAATCAGATGAAGGCAGCATCTGACAGTGAGAATATGCAACTTGATATAAAGAAGACGACGTTGCCACGTACTAACTAGTGGCAACTAAATGGACAACACCACCACGTTAGCAATTTAGAAGCTACCAGTGTGCTCTCACAATACGAGGCAGCCAAGCTCGCAAGTTAGTCCATGATTGGGTCTCACCTTTCATGGACTAACTTGCGACTATTCTCTTCCTTCTCTTTCTCACTTGTACAGATGGAAGAAGGAGAAGGAAGAAAATAGTTGCATTACTTACAGGGCATTGAACGGCTGATCAGCATATGTCGCCCACCCGATGAATGGGATACCTCTGACTACAGATTCTTGCATCGAATTCCAGCCGCATTGCATGAGGAAGGCAGCGGTGGAAGGATGTTCCAGGATTTTCAGCTGTGGAGCCCAGCCTCGCGAGATTAACGCACGGTCTTTCACTCTTTCTTCAAATCCGGTCGGAAGCAGCTGGTCGAGCTCATCGGGATTCAGCTGAGGTGGTGGCCGCAGAACCCAAAAAAATCTAGCCTGGCTTGCCTCGAGTCCTAAGGCCAACTCGTGTACCATTGGCAAGGTGAAAAAGTTGAAACCTGTCGTCCCGAAGTTCACATAGACGATTGACTTCGCCGGTTGCTTATCCAACCACTGCAAACACTCATCATCGACTTGTTTAAAATCCTCGAACGACGCCTGGCTCACTTGACAGGGAGACTGGAGCGGTCCCACCGGTATGACGTTTCGGCCCTGCAGCCAACGGACCACGACTTCTTGTTCAGTAACGCGTTAAGTAATCATCCTCATCAGGAAGCGTTAATTTTGTGAGTGTGGGAAGAGTAGCTACTGATACGTACCATATCTCGAAGGTAATCAGTTGACCGAGATTCGAGCTCATAAAAGGTGTTTATTAGAATTCCTGCAGCGCCCATCATGGAGTCGAATTGAGATCTTATGATATTCGTTGCAAGCGGGTGGAATGGCTTCCCGTTCTCAAGCGGCTTCAGTTTGGGCATGCTACGATCCGCCAGCCACGAGTCCTGCCACTTCAAATTCGTGGCTTCTACCGTGTTCGTAAAGAGTTCGAGACTTGCCACGTTCAAAGCGAAAAAGGTCGAAACCGGAGCGAAGATATAGCGCGAACATCCAAGCTTAGAAGCTGAGTCCTGCAATCATCACCCGAATGCCATCACGTTGGTAGTCAGAGGTTACCACTACGTTCACTCTGTTCCCTGTTTAGCGAGCGCTTTCAGAGACGACTGTCACAATCGACGCATTGCCAAGCTCGCTAAGTTACATTGCAACTAATATCACTGATTCCACGCTCACGCGTGTGATTACGTTTGACTTTAGTAGACTTCAGTTACCTTTGTATAGTACTATACAAAGGTAACTGAACCTGCAAGAAGAAACAGCGCTTGTAAATCATGCATAGCTTCATAATTAAACTGACAAATGTAAGGACACGATCAATGTGCTGAAGTTTACGATTGTCCAGTGAAGCATCAAGTCTGAAATAAGGCATGTAAATGTAGGCCCTTGTCCACCCGCAGCTTTCTGTTGTAGCAACTCCTCAATGTATATTGTCGTAGTACAACGGAGCTCTTCGCTGTGCACGTCCGGGGGAAGCCATCCAACTTGCGCAGTAAAGCCTGTCAAGTTCTTCGTGAAACCGAGGAGGTGTACGGCAGCGTTCAAACCGTGTTTGTTCACTTTGTGAATCAAGTGATCGTAGATTAAGATTGTGCAAGTGACCCCGCCTTGACTGACCAGGTGCTGGGCTAAATGCACCATGGGCGTGATGTGAGGTAGTGCAGCATGTGGGATCATCAAGACATGAGCACTGTGTTGTGTACCATTTTCAGTCCCATCTGCACTCTCGTCCCCGTGGATACTCCACTGGGTCATCTTGTCCTTCCAAGCAACAAACTCCTTCGATCGAGTGATATGAAACTAGTATCACATTCAAGGATGCTAAGTGGACCAGCAGAAAAGAATGCAGGTGTTAGAGCCCGTGGACCCATGAGTCGTCCCAGACTTCACTGACGAGTGAGACGCGTTACAAGCCTTCCACATACTACGAGTACTTCCAGAATAAACTCAAAGAAGATGAAACACCGCCTAAGAGAACTACACGCCTTGCCTTTGCATTGTTAATAGCTGCAAGTCTTTGGGTTGTATTCCACCATGCTCCCAATGAGGCAGCACTCATAGTAACGCTAAGGTGCGGTGGTTAGAAAAGGTAGTCGTTGTGAATGAAACCTTGCCAAACAGAGTATGTCAGACGATGTAGAGTCGGAACGGCAGGAGTTGTTACGGTATACTGACAGTTTACAAGAAGACTTCATTGAAGATTCATCCCTCCAAGAAGGAACTGGATCTTATCATAGTCATTTCCTCATGGTAGTTTTGCTCTTAGAGGAGTGATCTGTACTACAATTGCTCTAAACAGTCAGCAATGTCACAAACAACACAAAAGTACAACACAACAACATTGTACAACACAACACTCTAAATGTCAGCAAACTATCAACCCGAGAACAACTAACACTACAATACAATGCAATACACTTGTCACTCTCTTGGAACCATTTTGCATACGCACGCACATTATCATTCCCCGGACACGGACAAGTTTAGAACTTACCGTTCGATGCTATGTGCATACAGTAGTGCCATAAATGGCTTCTCTGACTCCCGTCCGAACTGACTCCGTAAGTTCATCCGAATATGTTGCTCACAGTAACCATGTAGAGCTCCGAGAAAAACCTCTGTCACGACTCGTTCAAGCTCCTTTTGTCGATCTGATATCAACACAATATCTGGAGAGTCTATACCGTACATAGATTCTTTCAAGAGTCGAAGAAACCATGTCCAAGTTTCAGTGGACTCCAATGGAGCGATAGCATAAGCTAGTATTATCGCCCCGTTGTTTCCATCCAAGATAGACGTCAAAAAGATCTAGCAAGGATATTTGCGGTTCTTGGAGTGACAAACATCCAATGCAATAACCTTTTGACAGTACGACAGAACACTACGGGTTGCCCTCGGACAGATGAATGCATGGTGGAAAACTAGAGGTCTACTCTCCCAGTTGTCCCAATCCACAATCGCTTGATCATCTATCGACTCTATTCGTCTACACAGACTTGGAATATAGTGGAAAGAGATGGATTGATTTCCATGCAGAGAATCTCTGGAAATCTCGCGCATTTTTCACATTCGCGCATATTTCGTTTTCCTATGGTAGTTATGACAAAACTCTTCCATGAGATTTGTCACAGCAATATTCTCATTCACGGTCACGCGATTAGCAAGCACAGTGCCTAACCATTTTGCATTGCTTGTAGGTCCCTGTCAACTATATACACTTGATGAACAAGTATAGGTAACGTTGCAAACAGAAATCTTAATGATGCATGTCAGTCTAGATTTTGTCAGCTCGCATCCTAAAAAGACAAGAAAGAATGGTATCTTTCGAAGGAATACCAGCAACTCGATAGGAACGCCGTCCTCCAGTGATGTATCGCAATCGTTCTCCACATGCTCCATTCTCTCCGAGTCAGCGTTGAGTTCTAACTCCACCTTCAGCATTGATACTCTCATTCGCTCCAACATTCTCATCAGGCTCCAACACTTGGCTGATGCTCTCGACTCGTACCCTGCTTCTTCCCCTCCTCCGTTGAGTGAACTCCAAGAATGTTCGACCAAACACATTGCGAACTGGCGGAACACGATTCGGATTGTTGTTCTCGTCAAGCTGCTCTGAACCATTTGTTGAATTATCGCTTTCCTTTCGGAGTTGCATTAGAGCCCCATACCTACAAGTGCGAAGTAGGTATTCTTTCTGTGTCTTAACCTTCTGGCAAGAACGACCTAATAACACACATAAACAACAAAGACAATAATCAAATTCTTCAAATGAAATGAAGACTTCATCGGTTCTTATTCTACTAGCTGCCGATCGTACATCCTCCCACTATCGACCTTTCATATCAACAACAGGTCGATGCTCTGAGTTTCTCCACTCTGATCGCCAAGGCTCGAACTCGATTTGCTCGCCCTCTGAAAGAATGCCACGGTCCCACTGTAAAGAAAACTTGAGATCATCGAGAAATTTTGAATCGCTCCAATTTCACTCGTTCTCAAAGATTCCACGAACCGAAGTCATCTTGCGTCTCAAAGACGGACTACCACGACCTTAAAGCATGATAATTCGGTCATCGATAGCTAACAAACGACAATAAACAAAAGTAGCCTACATCGCGCTCCATCTCATCAACCGTGGACTACCACGGTCCTAAACTCTGACGACAAAATCATCGATTGCAAACAAACAGCAGCGCACAATGGAAGTCAGCACTGTGCTCCATCCCATCGATCGTGTCGTGCAAGACCCCAGTGCCGCGCAAAACGCATCAACAACAGCAAAACGTATACACATTCGCAAGCTCTCGTGTTATCTTTGCAAGCTCTCGTGCTCATCTCTCTCGTTTGCTATCATTCGCCTTCGCTCGCACAATCTACCGTGCCGCTGAAATCTCTAGTGCCACGCAAAATGCATCGACAACATCGACAACAACAAAATGCATACACATTCGCAAGCTCTCGTGCTCATCACTCTCGTTTGCTGTCATTCGTCTACGCCCGTACAATCTGCCATGCCGTGCAAATCGCTACTGCCGTGCTACACGCACTGTAACTACACGCACTGTAACGCTAGTGAAAAATCGTCCTACCAAGTACACCTCGTCCGCTACATGTCATCCTCCACTTGCTGCTGGCTGCCACGCACATCTCGTCCGTGCCATGTCATCTTAAACTGACGCAGACAAAATTCATGCCACGTCATCTACATCTACCTGCTGGCTGCCTCGTCAGACTGTAGTGCCACGTTGACAGTCACCGACTAACTGTGACCGATAAAGGGTCCTGTAAAGTACTGTATTGTGGGCGCGAGCCCTGTCAAGCAAGTATTTGCGAGCACAAGGCCTGTCAAGTAAATAACTGCAGGTTTAGGCGAACCAATATAGCACTACTGTATTCCCGCGCCTATGACCCAAGCAGGGTACACATACGGTAAACTGGAACTAGAATTGGGCGAACAGTGGACCGGAGAGAGTGAAGGAGCCAGGGAAGAGGCAGTGCATGAGAATGACAGGAGGAGACATCTTCTGCTCCTGTTTTAATCATGCGCTGCCGCACCCCAGCTGTCTCACCCTCGTCTCTCCTCTTCTTGGATAGAGGATGCAAGAAACAGTGATGGGCGAGCAAATCTCCATTCTTTAGCATCTCTCATCTCTATCCCGTGCAACGCCAATCCAAGAAGTAGGCGCTCCATTTCGAACTTCTACACTTCAAGCATTGGGAAACTCATTCTGCACGAAATCGTGTAATACCAAGACGATGGATTCAGCAATCAGAAGGTTAGTAAAAGCTGTGACCCAGACTGGAGAAGAACTTACAAGGGATAGGCCCAAAGTTTTTGTAATGCGTTTTCAAAACAGAATCACGAAGTGGAGAACTTTGCAGTGAACTTGTTAGCATACAGCAACCAAAACAACGAAATGCAACGGAGATCTTTTCTCAACACAGAAGTCATTCGATCACTTCTCCGTCAGGTGTGTGCTACGTTGGTATGATCTCGAACTGCATACACTGCTTGACGTCATACGTGGCGAACTCGACCCGGTCTCCGAGGTGAGCAAGAAGGAGGTTTACTGATTCAGCTCGGCCGCACTTGCCCTCAGTATCGACAAGAACTGAAATAGTATCACAGCTGAAGTTGCTCTCATGAACGAGAAGGCCGTTCCAAGCCATGTTTGTCTCCCCAGAAAGGTTCCAGTTCAGACACAGCGTCCGTCAGAGTCATAATACGAACCACTGACCGGAGGTCTCATCAATCCCACTACTCCCTATTACAGTCGGACGGATCACCAACCCAAGTGAACTACCGAACTAGGAACAACGCAGCTGCTACAGAGAAGGAAGATACGACATACCATGTCCCACAGAACGTACGAATGAGGCGGACGGACCAGTTGATGATGAAATCTAGCAAGAGATTGTTCAGAGCTACCTTACCGGTATAATCTAAGGTACTGTTATACCAGATAAGAGAAAAAAGCCCCGGGACGTTCGTTCCTCTCGTGTCTCGGCGCATCCCTCCCGAGTCACAACGCACAAGTCCTTGACGACAAGCCGCGGTGCCCAGACTCAAAAACATCAGCGATTGATTGCTTGAGGTTATTTGCGCCTGTAAACTCAGGAACTGCGAGCTAGAACAGAAGAGGAATGATACAAGACGAAACACGGCATCAACCATAAAACTGGAAAGGAAGAGGACGGTGAGAAAGAACCCAAGGCCAAGGAATTCTCTTTCTCCTCTTCGTCTCCAGCGTTGCCCTCCACTGCTCCTTGAGTTGGGCGAGCTA
Organism: Asterella californica; assembly: GCA_036924285.1. Taxonomy (NCBI): domain Eukaryota; kingdom Viridiplantae; phylum Streptophyta; class Marchantiopsida; order Marchantiales; family Aytoniaceae; genus Asterella; species Asterella californica. The sequence continues at coordinate 46,944,540 of JAYKYS010000001.1, forward strand.
TTCTCTCTTCAGCCAGGCTCGAGAGCTTACTTATACTGATCCGCTGGGACTGGTAAGACCGACAGAGGATTCGGGTGCTGTGCGCGTGCGACTGTACTGCACAGAGCGGTAGTGCACATTGGAAGTACTAGTGCACCTCGTTGTACAATCCTTCCATTCCAGCCTCCTCACCTCACAACACAGTCCACGAACCACTTCCCAACCCCATTGCGGAATGTTACACCCGCTCAATCTACTCTACTAACTCGACCCACGACCCAAATCTCCCAGAAGGCCATCTTCACCCCCGAGCAACAACAGCTTTGAATTCCTTCTCCCCAACAGATCCGGAGAAGTTCGTACCGTCACAGACGTACTACAACGAAATACGAAAAGGGAGATCCTTCCTTCCTTCCTTGGGAGTATTTACGGCCATCACCACTTAGAGAATTGCCGGTTGAATTCACTTTAATTCTCATTTCTTTTGGCATCACATCACTGGCATGATACAGCAGCACAATCGACATTATCAACTTCTCTTAACACGTGGGCGGGACAGCCCACATATCCATCCGTTCGTTCAACCAATGGAAGGCAACATATCTTTTCGATCGAGCCCTCCGGCGCAAAGACTGTCGACGTTTTGGTCGTAAAAGTTTCGTGAACTTGGTGGTACAAGCAACTGTACACGGCTGCAGTAGCCAGTGTAGTACTGCTGTGCTGCCTGCGCGCTGCAGGGGACACAGGGAGAATCGTCCCTGGAGCTTTCGTAAGAGGACCTTTCCAGGAATGGAATCTTGTTACGGTACCGGTACGACATAGCCAGTTCTAGTGCAAGTACAAGGACAGTTTGAAAGGAGCAACGTTAGTACATCGCTCGCTCACCCGTGCCTTGACTTTTGTCGTCAGCTGATGGCTCAAAATCTGATGCAAGTGTATACTGATAGAATTTGCATACGAGAACAGAATCCGTTAAGTAGGAATTAAATCAAACTCTTCGTAGTCTAAGAACTCTACACGATGTGATTTACTTCACAATTAATTATTGAATATCCATCGAGAAATACAAAAACGAAATTCCGATATTTGGAACAAAACAGTATCTTCTATCTAACCTACAGTACACGAGAGGAAAGAAAAGAATATTCTTGTCTTTGCTTTGATATGCGCATTTGGGGTTTAAAGTTAAATACTTTTAATAATTTCTGCACTATTTCCTTCGGAATATAGAATTACGTTCGCGTTCTCAGACCATCTTTAAATATTGAAGCGCGAAACGTACGTCACTACGGTGGCATTGACCCTTAGAAGTTAAGAATCTTCAGTCAAGGGACGACGAGAGGGAAGGTAAGACTCTGCGAATTCCAGGCCAAATGATATCCTTTTATATAATGTTGAAACTCGAATTTGTATTGTACAAGATGAAATACTGAATATATTCTACACAACTTCTGGCGGTCAACTCTCAGCTGCCTGATATCTAAAGGCAACTGAGAATCTGTAGAGTGACAATACTTCGATACCCTATAAGAGAACTGCAGAATACACCCGTTTGTGCATCGATCGATCAATATTCAGATTACTGAGAAAAGAGGTATTCAAGATCAGCTTTAACTAACGCAGTCAGAGCACTCTCGAAGCCGTCTTGGAACGTATTGATCCCCTTGTGCTCCAGAAACTGAGCAACATCCGACCAGCAAACTCCCAACTCCTGAATCTTATCGTAAATTCGGCCGTCCTCCTCGCATTGACGACGAGGACGAGACGTTTCCACAACCTTGACGTCGTGCTTCAGATACGCTTCCTGAGGCGGAAGATTGACAGTGTCGAGGGGCCTCGTCGAGAGCGGGGTCACGTAGAGAGTATTCTGAGTGTTGGTCGATGCCCACAGTAGTCGCTGCTTCTTGGCGCCGCGCTTCTCCAGAGCCTCCCATCGGGGCCCGCTGAAAATCTGCCGGTACGCGTCCAGAGCCAAAGCCGCAATCGCACCGGCAGCCTTTCCTCGATACGATAAAGCTTCTTTGGTGCCCAATTCCTCGAGTTTCTGATTCACGTGCCGGTTCACACTGCTCACAAAGAAGCACGCAACGCCAGAGACGTGAGAGAGATCAGCCCTCGGGTCGATCGACTCCAAGCCCTGCAAGTAAGCCTCCGCCACGGTCTTGTAGCGTTTGAGAGAGAAGATGAGCGTGCTGTTGACACTTATCCCTAAGGATACGGCGTTCCTGATTGCTGGTAAACATTCTTCTGTCGAGGGGATTCGGATGTAAACATTGGACCTGTCAATTCGTCCATGCAGCCAATTCGCGGCTTCTAGAGTTCGGACCCCATCGTGAGCGAGGTACGGAGCAGCTTCAACCGAGACGTAGCCGTCTCGGCCTCTGCTGTGCTCGTTGATAGGCCGAAACGTGTCGCACGCCTCTTTTACGTCTGCTATGACGAGCTCCCAGTATGCATCTTCCACGCCCGGGCAGCCTTCCTGCATCAGCTTCCTGTAGCGATCGTGATACCGGCCCAAGGGCGTCACTGCCTTGTCGACAATCGCCGAGTTGCTCGTCACTTCATAGACGACGTTCTCCTGGACCAAGAACTTCGAGAGTGAACCATCCCACGGGCTCTCTGCAGACTCCCTATGAAATCCCTCCTCCTTGTTCTTCGTGTTGAACAGTTCCTGAAGCATGTACTTACGTTCTGCGCTCGTCTCTCCATGTTTGGAATTCAAATTCAGGCAATTTCTTCTTTGATGACGGCCACCTTGCCGTCTGCAGCGGGAGTCCGTAAAGCCGACCGAACTATGCCTTCTTCCATGATTCTTGTAGCAGTGGATTCGGTTAGACTTCCATGAGTAGACGACAGTACCGTCATCCGCCACAAGTATAACATCCTGAGATGTTATCAGTCTGGCCGCAGTAGCTGCTCCTAGTGTTGTAGCTGCCATTTGTGTTACCGTGTTGTTGCACTGAAGAGGCTGCAGACTGAGCTTCAGGAACTCGGGAGATCCAAGGAATTTGGCATGCTCCACCCAAGTGAAGAAAGAACGAGAAGAAAGGAGGAGGTATAGTTTCCTGCTTGGTTACTACTACGTATACTAGTGCTACGATGGACTGTCTCACAACATGCAGACCTTTCTTTAGAAACAGCTAGGTGCGTTTAGAAAATCCAGAGAGTTCGGACTGTTCTGGCAGAGCAAGTCTTCTCGAGATCTGAAAACGAATCTCCGAGCTTCGTTTCATACTTTTCTGCATTGCAATTATCGCGCGGTGCATCTGACTGCATCTGACTGCAGTGCTGCAGCCATATGCATTCTGGCATTCTCCATGAGAACTACACGACGAAAGCATATATGTCTATATAAGAGTCGGGTACTTAAGTCATCGGCAAGGCCAAAGGATATATGGCCCGCCATCTCATCTCCTCACGGCAGCAGCTCAGCTTGGCATAGCTCGTTAGCGGCAGCTTCAATGCAGAGAAATTTGGTCCCCGAACAGGATAAGTTTAAATCTTCTTTCAGCCGATTCGATCGATGATGGGTCCGTGCAGTCAAAGGTGAGTAATGCAAATTCAGCAGCCCATCCCCCTGCCCAGCATGCAGCTAATTAAATCGCCTCTTCAAGCATAGGATTGTTAGTCACGGACGTAATATTCAATATGCAAAGAGCATCAAAACATAGCTCGACACCACTTCCAAGTTCCGACCACTGGCTCATCCCGTGACTGAGATAGCCCATTCACATCGTCCGTTTGCGCACCTCGTCACGCTTACGACAACGTACTCTCCGCCGTCGAAGTTACTGAGGTCCGTTAGTAATCTGATGCTTTGACGATCGAGTAACTGTCTCCGGCATCGTTATTTTGCTACCGGTCCGTTCGGAAAAAAATTCCTTACTGAATCATTCGAGAATCCAAGATCCATTTCACACTAGAAAAGAAGAATAGGCCAGAATTACCCAATGAATACCAAAGGGATAGTATTATTATAGTGCTCGGGGTAAAACTTTTCCGGTACCGGCAATAAAAGGGAGTCGGTTCATATCGATCATATTCTTTTCCAATTTTACTAACAGGTAATTTCTCTTCATGGAACATTTTAGCTTGCCAAAATTCGGCTGTTACCATTTTAACCCGACTTTTCAAATTCTAGCGGGTTAAGAATCAAAGAATGCAGGTTAGCCCCGAGCGCTGGATAAGAAGACCTCATCAAACCGAACAAGTAGAAAAAGAGATCCAAGAGCTAAGCATCTACAAGGGGAAGAGGAAATAAGGGCCAAGCAATACATTAGCTCTAAAATTGTCAACCGCTTTTAAAATATCAAACTTTAGTAAATCAAAAGTCATATCAGCATATAATTGATCTACACGAAATGACATCATCTATTACAGTTACTTTCTTATGGACCGTGCCGACAAACTCTATGTAAAACAATGAAAATATGCTGTTTAAAGTACATTATACATATATATATAAATCGATACCCCTTACGCATATTGTGATAAGCTCTCTTACCATCTTGAATAAGACAATCGAACTCCGAAGCTCCAAATAATTCTATTTCCCAAAATGTATATCATATGCAACAACATATCAAACAAAATCAAAACTAATATATATATATTGTTATTTTTATTGTTATTGTTATTGTTACATACCCTTAGATAATCATATTACTTCTGAATATATATAATTAATATAATATAATACACAAACTATTTCATATAAATATAAATGTGGATTAATAAATAATATAGATCTGACTAATACTTATACTGAGCTCATAAAACCCTCACGATAATTAAATAGTCTATGCTAATTACGATGAACTTGTACACGACCAAAAATTCCCCTTCTTTTCCTGTTTTCACTATCGCCGTATAACTATGCTCACGCAGAACAAGAACACGTTTCTTTGACGTTCTGTTTCATGCGATCTCCTTCATGACTGGACGATGTGAGTCGCCCAAGAGAATGAGCCCGTAGGTCCGTCCTTCAGAGGCGTGGCATTATGAGAGCTTGAGAAAACCCCTAAGAGAACTTTGGAACTCCTTCCTTCATCAGGCATGCCAGTGAAGGTGCAAGGGCGTGTAGGGGCCGAAGTTTGGACAAGACGATGCAAATGAAAACGATATCGAGTCCGACACGCCTAGTTTGATTTGTGACGTAAGCTGATCGGAGGTCGAGAGATCTATTGCGTATGAAGTCCGCGAAAGCAACAGCCATGCCACTTTACTCCCTTACGAGAGACGGCGGGCGGGCGGACTTGCATGATTAGTATGATCGATCGTTGCTTTCCATCCAACACCATGAAGCTCCACCAGCACGAAGGAGATGGGCGGGCGGGCGGGCGGGCGGTCGAGTAGTGGCGTCGATCATTCAGTACCGCTACCGGTCTGACACGTAGCGTGCAACAAGAGTTCCCGCATCTTTCCCGGGCGATGGGTCCAGTTTAGCATATGCATGGAAATCCCATATCCATCATCGAGGGCCCGAACACAACTGCTGGACCCGACGACCATATTAGCGATTAGCTCATAATCTTCGGATTCTACTGGTAAGCGCATTCACCTACATAACATTTACTTAAGTAGTCTAGTTCGGCTCTTGCTGTTCCCTGTCTCTGTTGGCACCACCTCAGTCCAATTCAGTACTATTAAAATAAGCATTTGTTTCCTCGGCCTCCTGGAGCTCCTTCTTGCACTTGAACGTAACAGGCACTCAGATCCATAGTCAGTTTGACGAACGAGTATTGATTGCGTCGCTTTACGACATGTAAAACAACGCAATTCACTATATCGGACGAACTTAGGAAACAACACTACCGTGCTTCCAACATGCTCAAAGTTCCCGCCAGAGAGAAAGAAGAGGACAGGCCTACAGCGGGGAAGGTAAATCTTGGGGCGTGATTTGCATAGATAGGGCCCAGGTGTTGTCATCATATTTTTTCTTCATATTTGCTATGATTAGTAATATATAATGTTTAAAGTAAAATTATTGACTAAATAGGTGTGAGAAATCAAAATACAATTTGACTGATAAATGTTACACCGAAGCAGGAGTTGAAAAAGAACCGATAAGTGAAATGCTTGTAAACATCCTCTAAAAACTATATAAACGACATCCTGCTTAACTGTAGAACGATTTTGTTGAAAGTTTAATTTATTGGCTAAGTTATTTTGCTTGACTCATGAGCAATGCTGCAGTAGGTGATATTGAATGCACGGGTGCTAGAAATGCTAGAAGTAAAAAGCAGACTGACCTGAACAAGTTTAGTCGAAGGGGAAGCTTCCGTCCATCGATGATCATCGCACTTTGTTCGCTCGGAGAAACGGAGCAAATGAGGCGATTCGGACAACTCTTGCATTTGAAAAGCATCTAACGTCAAATTCCTTGTTGTTACGCGAAAATGTTCCATCATTCACTTCATTGTCTCTCTCTCTTCCAACTACCAAGTTAATTATTGTCAGCCGTTCTTCTCTCCCTCATTGACTTGAAGGTTTTTATCTACCGTAGTCGCCAGAGATTCTATCCTCATGTGTTCACTCCTTTTCTACAGGAGGAAAGATCAAATATATCAGATCTCGAAGAAAGTGTAAGAGGGACAAATTCCATGAAAAAGTTTCTCTCGGGAATCTTCAGATGACGGACAACTAACCTTCCCACTTTCCTAAAGTAAGCGTTTATCAGTATTATGCAGATTCTTCATTCATGTTTCTCCAGCTTTGCAATGCGGTCGTGTATTTTCATGCAGGAATTCGTGACTTGGATATACAAGCAAGTTAACATATTTTGCAAGGGAAAGTTCGTTATGTTGACTTTGAAATTCAAAGCACCAGCTTCAAGATTCGCATGTAGTCTTGCATGGATCAAAAGAAGTTTCCGTAGTGTTAGCTGGAACACACTGTGCTTGACTTGAAGTGTGCGTATCGTCAGGCAGCAAAAGATCTAAATTGACACAGTGGGTAGATAGGATGATGTTATTTACGTTTAGTTAGAATTTCTGCATATATCAGTCTATTTCTCGTTGGAGATTGAATTTTATTTTTGCATTTCTGTGTGAGTAAACCGACAATTCTTTCTTTCTGTATATATTCTGCAAATGTAACATGATAATCTGGGCAGGGACGAGATAATAATAAGACGTCGAGTTTTAGGAGTCTTAGGAGTTTCACTCTTTGTAATGTTCATGAACCACTTCCGTGTTCTAAGATTGATACAAAATTTTATTTTAATAGTTAAACAGTTCAAAAATATATTACCTTTGTAAATTTCAAAAATTAATAATATATTTCTTAAGATTACGTTTAGGTTTCAATCAAGACGTTTATGTTTTTCTAAAATTTAATATTTCTCGCCTCGCTTACCCTGAATCCGAGCCATTCGGTTTCAACACTCATCAGGAGCATGTGGAGGCCAGATAGAAGGCCAGATATGAGTCAGCAAGATCACTTCCCTCTGGCAAAAACAAAGATGAGATTTCAACCAGTCGATGGAAGCGAAAAGATTGTGACCATATGCTCTTGGAGAGTTCGAGCAAGCACACAGAAGCGTCAGGTGAGTTTGTCAATAATCATTGTCAATCTTAGACACAATTGTCATGCACATGCTCACTTTTTGTGAGGACTAACATAAGACTCGATGTGGTTGGCACGAGTGCTATGTAATCACATAATGGTGGATAACACTATGAATATTAATAATATTGTCATTGAACTTATGGTAACATATCAGAAGAGAACAACTTACAAGCAGATGTGGAGGGGCATAGATCAAACGTTCAATGCGTGCAAGATGGATACCAATTTTCTTTCTACCAAGCTTTTCTATGTAATCACATAAAGAGTTTGATCCCAACGCATTTGGGACATATGGAACACGATGACAATGTGTTTCAGCAAGCTTTCATTTGTCGAAGTGTCATCAGAGATGCATTGCGCCAATGCTAGAAGGTCGTTGAACACAAAGAATAGAAAAATACTCATCTCAATTATAGCTTCGGTGCTTGATGACCAAAACCAGTCCAGACTCCATAATTCTTGCATATGCATTTGCTCCAGTAGAGACCACTGAAATCTGGACATGATTTTTTATTTACTTAAAAAGTTTCAATAGTTGAGATCGATAATAGAGATATGGTCATTATACCAGACAGACAAAGGGATTGTTCCATGTTGTGGTAGAGATCTTGCCCAGTGTCATTCATAAGCATTCCGTCCAGTACATTAGGATGAATTCGAAGGTGAAGTTCAGAGGGGGAGTCAAAGAAGCTGTTTTTACATTTGATGTGTGTGGAAACCAAAGAACGGTGAGTTGAAAACATGCATTTTTATTGTTTTCCGAAGTTTAGTTTCTGTCTTGGACTTGTTTAGGATCTTCCCCCTAGTTATAACCATCTATTTCATGTTCTCCTATACAAGTTTGAATGAATTTATTTTTCCAATGATTTCGGCAATGACTGATTATCAGTGCCTTCATGATTCGGACTCTTTTTCATGTTTAATAGCATATTGGCAATTTTAATCTCAATCGGAGGTAAAGAAGAACATATAACTTTTTGTCTGTAGGATTGATCTCACAAAATAGATACGCTGCATGTTCCTGTCGCGATATGGCAAAGAAGACATGTCTAATCTCGTGAAGTTTGCGTGAAGATGATGTCTTGACTTCTTTAAATTTGCTAAAAGATGAACAAAACTGAAAAGAAATATGAGGGATTTCAATGTTTTGTTTCTCTCTTTACTGATACTGAACTACTCAAACGGAGCTCAGTATCAATTCGTGGTGAAACAAACCTCTTGGACAAAAGAACGAGTATAGATCGAGAACCATGTCCAGATCCTCTTAAGAACATAGCACCAATTATGATTTACAGCATAGAACCAATATGATTTACGAGTTCGTTAATTCTTTATCTCCGTTTGTGACTAGCGATCTCCGACTAGTGATGGGATGGCGTCTACCTGCTTTGGTGGTGAAGCAAAAAACAAGTATCGCATCATCCGCATTCTTAATGGAGGTTTACACATTAATCAACCTAACTCGGACCTTGGAGATGCAAAGAACAAACTATGAACTTGAAGAACAAACTATGAACATGGTCAACTTCCTTCCTCCTGAAGATCTGTAGGTGCGCCTAACTGCAAAGCATAGTCGCGGGTGAGTGTAGGACCCAGAGAAGTAAGTGGCAAGAAAATGAAAGATTTGATGTTCCTGAAACTATGCAATGCCTTCCCGCAAATACTGTACAACATGGGACAGATGTAGCAAATAGCACTTCCTTCCCAGAAACATGGACACGAGTATGGAAGAACGATGTCGATGGCCTGTACTAGATGGTGCGCAAACTCTTCCAGTACCGTGTTTATCCTCCAAATGCGTTAGAAAAACCAAGGTATAGAAGATTAGAACTGAGCCTTAGTCTAGCAAGATACTACGAATGTGTGCCAACCCTTGTATATTAGAAGCATCCAAAGATAGTGCTCACGTAACTATGAACGTCTGGACTCTAGAGAGCTCAAATAGCAGCCGATTAGTTGCAAGGCAATAATCGGAGAAAACAAATCTCCCTATTTACAAAGTAGGTTGAGCACATTACAGCTTTAGCCTCTACTCAAGAAATCATCTGGACCGATAGCCCTGAAGACCAAGGTGCAGATAAAGAGATGCACCAGAGTCAGTTATAATAGTATTTCGCGAATTTTACGCATCATCCCAAATCAACCATATGACAAAATAATCAAACTGGATAGAAGAGAAGAGCAGAAAACAGAGGAAATGCCTTCTGATCTACTAAAGTACTATCGTGGAAATACACATTACCAAATGCGTGAAAAGCATAGGTTTCTATACTGATTTCACTGAGTGGGAGTTCTAGTTTTCGTATCTCAATAGTTTCAATTTTCAACATGTGACTCTGCCACGTAGCTAATCGTTTATTCGTGATTCCTAAATCCTCACTAACTTTGCAGCCACAAAATTCTTGGAGCTCATACGTATTCGTATTGAAATTCTTCTGCCTAATAATACGGTACTTATTCAGACAATCATTCGCCCTTTCGAGCATATTCTTAAATATCTGGTAGTCATGCCTTGTGTGCCACTGAGTATGGGTGAGCCTACTAGCAGCACAACATCTAGTGTTTCTCATTTTTATAGTAAAAGCTAAATACAGCCCTGCTCCTGGAGTGCCAAAATGACTAGGAGAAGATAAACTCAAGTAGTTCTTTACACGCCTTAAATGTGATAAGGAGCAGCAGTCTGAAGCCTGAAAATGGAATTCGGTGTGCCCGAATTCCTATTTGAACAATCTGCACCCGTCAAGCTCCCGGGGATGCCGAAGAAGCAGCCTCCCATGATATCCTTTTCATCACCGGATAATAGCCATCCATCTGCTACAACTTCCTTCACCAAGGACACTAATCCCGCAACCTGCTCCAAACGAGACATTATGCTTCCAGTAAGCTTCCTAATCTTCTATATGGAGCAACTTTAAAGCTCAAAAGAAAGTTACATCGCAATACACGCTAAGGTGGACTAAGAGAATTATGCTGGTGGTAGATACGGGTACATGGGAATGGCAGGTCGGACCACGCCCACACACTGAAGGTAACCCCCAAAAAACGCAGTGAATCCGTAGTACACTGTGAGTAGCGAAGGTGAGTGTGAATGTATGCTGTCTTGCGCTTCAAGCAAGAAATCAGGCTCTGAACAGCGACTGTATGCAGAAACAGAGCGAATGAAAACAAAAGTAGCATGTTGTTGGTAAGCCAGTTGCAGGACATTCTAACAAAACAGCCAAGGAAACCGGAGTTATATCACTGAGACTGACGTGAGTGAAGTGCAGAACCTCTACAATAATTAAGACAAGGGGAAGGGGAGTGTGCATCTTAATAAATCATAGAGCAAGCAACAAGCATAGATCCAGGGTCCACACGCCTGTCCATCAGCCTTCAGCTCAAGATTCGCTGAAAGAGAAGACAGTAGGTAATGAACAGGTGTGCACCCTGTACCTAACCACATAAACGCCAAGCATGCAGGTATCCACAATGCCCCAGCGTGAGCCTCAAAACTGGTCTGACTTCTTCGGCACCACTGCAATCCAAAGCCAACACTATCTGGAGCAAACATAGAAAGATCTACGGAGGGTCTTTGAGCCAGCTTAAGTAAAATTTGCGAAAGAGTAGCGTTCTGCTTGCCTAAGCATCCTACTATCCACATGCGTTTTACAGGACGCAAATGAGGCAAATAATACCTCATCGACTGAACCGGTTACTGTGCTCCCAAAATCGGGAAACCTAGAGAAAGCAGTGACGACCACCAAGCAATGACCACATCACGAGTATGGTATTTGAAATACAGGCGCAAGAAATCTACCTTTGTATTCAATACGGGTGTACTCATGGTACGTGTACGACGTCCTCTCTCCACTGTCAAAGCCTTTTGACTCACAGCTTCTTCAGTCAATTTATTCCATGTTTGTCACAGTTGCACCGACTTCCCATCCGCGTGCTTCAGGAAAAAACACTGGAGCAGCAATGCCCCAGGACTGAAACATATACTGGTTTGGCCAAGCGACATTCAGCAGCGAAGTTCCATCTTCTATTTACATTATAGTTTTTGGAGGATAACACACCAATTCGATTTATCATAGAACTTATCGACAAGAACTGCACCTTGAACCATGCCTGTTAATCTGCATAAACGCACGTTTATCATATCAAACTGCACTTTGAGAACGTGCTTCAACATAACTTAGATATGTGGACCTTAAATTACACTAAAATACCCTTCACATACTGCAGGTTCTCAAAGTGCGAGCGGGGATTCAAAACGAGCAAAGTGCAGAAGATCAGTAGAGACGATATACTCATGGGATATGAGATATGTTCCAATAAGTCTGTGTACTTTACCTTTCAAGTTCTCCTTCCGCAAAAACATGATAATACCGGTTATAGACCACAGCTCCTTTCTTGTCATCTTTCCTAGCAAAACCACTCGCTATGGCCGCGACTGATGCCCCATTTACTTCCGCCCGGTGGTAAGGCAGATGCCAAGGGACAAAATACTCTTGTTGAGGCTCTTGTACTTTGCCTGTTGCAGTGATAACGGAGAGTATAGTTAGAACCGCGACGATGCCACGAAGTAAAAGCAAACTTATTGCTATGACGGTGAACCTGCCATCGCGTAAAATACGACAGAATATGCTTTCAGCAGCCTTTCTTATACAAGAATTGATCCACAAAGATAGTTCGTACAACGAAGCTGTCTTTCCCGCTCATACCTGCTGAGTGACTGCCGTCGTGTTCCTCTGCCTCGGAAAGCAGGTTCAAGCTGTCTTCGGATCTCGCTTCTTCCCCTTCGAGCTTGCCAACTGAAGACCGGTCGCTCAATTTTAGGACACGACATCCATCTGCCTCTTGTATGATATCCAATGACGATGATGATGAACTCCTTTTCAGATGCGATTTAACATCCTCGTCAGCGACCCACTGTTCTGTGTATTTGCCATCTAGAGGAGTCCACTTTTTCACTAGACGACTGTCCTCTTGTTCAACTGCCCAAACGGTGATCAAGACTTTCCCTCCAGCACGAACTATCCTCACAAGCTCCTCGACTGCTCTTATCCTCCGCTGGTTACTGCTAAGGTGGTGTAGCACGGCAATCGAAATTGCAGCATCGTAAAAGTTGGACCTATAAGGAAGGTGCAAGGCATCTGCAACGAGAGCCTCATGACCCCTTTGAGTACAAATGGCAACAAGAGGAGGACTGATGTCGCAACCGATAAAGTGACAACTTGCATTTAGTCCCAAATACTTCCCATTCCCGCAGCCAGAGTCTGCAATTACTGAACCAGGAGCCAGCGAGTCGAGAAATGCGGCCACTTTGGGCCACTTCGCAAACCTAGTTGAGCTAAAATGTGGAGCAATAGCGTCATAAACCTTGTGAACGTACTGCTTCTCTATCTCGGGGGTAGGATGAGAGAAGTATCTCGACGGCTGTTCATTCCCTTTCGAATGCTGCAACTCCCTTGTCTCCCGTATATCTCCGACGATAATCTGATCTGTAAAAGATGGTATTTTAGACTCTGATTGACATAAGCTCGTACCCAGGTCCTGGAAATTGACCCGGTAATCTTTGCTGCTTCCGTTCGAAATGTCTTGGCTGGCATCTCCTCCCATCTTATCTGAATCAAAGCACTCTTCACTCTCTGCATCCGATAAAAACGGGGAGCTCGCAATTCCTGAAACCCGTGAATCACAGTCTTGCACAAACCTGCAGTCGCAACGACCCGGCCGCACCTGCACAAAGAATCAATTACACAATCAGCAGAAGTGAAGTCCGTCAAAGAAACCACAGAAGCGCTTATCACTCCCCTAAAACACATGTAAGGGAAAAGTTTATGCCGGGTGGACAAGACTTGCTGTCACACTCAGGAGGATAGGAGTATGAATAGGTGAAACCATAATTGCTGACCTTACGAAAAGTGAAGGAAACTCTCCTCGATGCTCTCGCCACAATCTCATCATTAACATGATCGATCTGCGCGCCGAACAGTGGTCGTCACAACTGTGTAAGACACTAGAAGCATCCTCGGTTACTAAGCATGATCTTAAAGGGCATGTACAGAGGTAACGACTTCTCCTGGCCAAGCCAAATCTGTTGACAGATTTCCTGTGAAAGCAAGAGTGTAGAGAGGTAACATGCGTTTGCTAGCACCTTGTGATGAGGAATGTAATGATGCCAACCATATCGAGCTTCCCCATACAGTACAAGGAGAGATCGCGGAGGAAGGAAAAGAGCTACGCGCTCCATCCGGCTCTTCGCTGACACCTTATCATCTTCTACTTTTGTTCCGGCCTCTCCTTTGGGGTTGATATACCTTCTGAATTCCATAATACAAGGGCCGGCCAAAGACAACGACAAAATAGAACCCTCAAAGGCCGAATGGGTATCGATGTGGGGAGACAGCCCTACACCTCTTGGGTACTCATTGACCTGCTCGATACGGGAGTTGGAATCAAAACCATGAAAAGTAAGACGCCAAAACACCTTAGATAGTCAGCACGGCACTCCGTTGCCAGTGATAGAACGTAAAAAACACTGTATATATTCAAAACAAAGAATTTGAGTTTCGCTTCAGCACTCTCATGGTTCACAGAATGTGCAGCTAAATTCCGTTCATTGACATGAGCAAGCAAGACAAAGTTATGGAGTAGTATTACAGTTAACTGATCCAAAGGAAGGGACGGCTCCTCAGATTCTGTCAGCTCTGGAAGTGCATAAAGTCTTTCCACCACTTGATCCACAAAAGCTGGCAATTCTCCTAACTTTTGCGAGAGATCCACGTTCCTTGACTGCAGATCTCAGCAACAACGCAAACATATTAAGAACTTATGTTCCGAGGCTACTATCCTATGAACCTGATGGAGTCATCCGCGGATAGAGATTACAAACGCCACCGAGCCATGAACAGAGCGTATAGCAATTATTCACGGCGTAGCGAAAAAGAAAACAGTAGATATCTTTTTGTATTTTCGCATTTTGGAACTGTAAAACAAAGAAACTAGGATAAGCAAGAGAACAAACACTTGATGCAGAAAAACAAAGCTACACTTACAGCAATCATTCTATCTACCAAGGGTAATTGATCTGAAATTACCTAGCATGTGAAGTTTTCAGTTTAGGATCGCAAGCATCTTCCAAAATCTAGTGACGGACCCACTTCTAAGAATAACTACATCAAATCCAATCTTGTTCGCAATTGAAGGAGGAAGAAAACAACAGAGTGGGCACCTTGTACAAAAACTCGTACCCATAATGTTGTACTCTCCTCTTGGCAAGGACCTGCCAAGGCAGCGGATCTACTGCCGCCAGAAGCCGCTGTACACAGACATGATGTTACTATTAATTCAGCAGACGTTACCTACCACGGATATCCCGCGAAAAGGCGCAATTTGTGCTTGCCGTGCTGCAGTTGAGGTACACAATGCTGGAACTAGTTTGGAAAGAAAGAAATGAGTTTTAGACAAACTCCCAAATAAGTTACACACCTTTTCCTCCCCTTCTGAAACAAAGTCAGGATAAAGCACAAGCCCGGGAATTCCACACTCGGCAGATGAGGTCATCACAGGCAGATGATCTTCAGCCTGTAAAATCAACCCAACCTTACTGTAAGATCTCTCTGCTGACAGACAGCCTTCCTATCATTTGCAGAGGACAGAACTTGAACTTTAACCTTCTCTCCAAATTACCGTAGACTGTAGCTGGAAGACTGAGAACTGCATAAACATAATGCGACCCTGAAGCGCATCACATTTCTGTCCACTCCAAGCTTTCTTTGCGGCTGCGGCATCCGCAACCTTTCGGAAGGAAACGACTACACGAGTTCCAGAATCTCCAGCTGGAAGAACTGTTTCTACCGGACCAAAACCGGAAAACACATTTTTGATCGTGTCCAACGACAATCCTACTGCCGGTCCGCAATTAGCTACGAACAAATGCGCAGTTGGCTCGTGCTCTGCTCCAGATCGAGGTTTCACGAAACCTCCACTATCACCACTGCTTATATCATTCATTGCAAATCCCTGACTTCGACAGATGTTCTTCTCCTCAAGCCCAGGGAATTCAGTTCCTGTAGTTCAAATTTCCCACGTCCCAGTTCCCCCAGCGCTGGATTGAATCAAGTTCTGCCACCCCACCTGCAAAGTTGGAACGAAGCTCCTGTTAATTCGACAAAAGTGAATCAGTCCTCAAAACAGGACTTGATAACTCCAGATTCTCTTCCATTACACTGAACCCGCTTACCGTTTCACGCTGTCAAGGACGCGAGAAATCGGAATGTCCTAGACTGCTACAAGGACATAGCATACGGATAAACAAAAGCCCTAAATCGGGTGCAACCAGTATTCATTGTATTCTCAACCGGCTCGAATTCTCAAAAGTCGGGTTAAGACTGTGTACTGTCGGGTTTTTTACAGGCAAACATCATACATGACGACAAATTTTCTCTTAGGAAAACCGGTAGATGATCGATATAAACCGACTCGTTCATTGCCCTCAGATAATTTCCGGTTCCGCAAATGTTTGACCCGGAGCACTGGTGCAGACTTCCAGGACACACGCAACAGGTCCGTCATCAGAGATATGACTCTGCAACATCCTGCCTTCTAATTACGCCCACAATTACTCCATCTTTCAACTGCTAAGGATAAATTTCTTCCTCTCTTTAAACTGGGAAGATTGGGAAAGAAAATTTAAATCGCAGAATCGCAAAAAGAAACAAGACAAACAAAAGTAAAAAAATTTCGCAAAATCACCTACACGAAATTAACCTCAGCCGCTGCTCAGAATCCTGTCACTAGACGTGCACTGTTCTGCTACACTTCGCTTCAAACACCAGTACGACACTGAAACCTACATTCCTGAATTCTAGAAGTGCATGAAGAATCTGTCATCTTCTTCCAGGTACTAAATGCTGAGACTCACGCACAAGCCCTGCACCCTTACCTCAAGGCACGGCGCTACAAACGCAGTAAACCTAGTAGCCTTCTCAGGCATTCACACTAGCTCAGAAAGAAAGAAAGAAAATGCCGACAAGAGTCACCGATACATGACCGATCAAGCGTTTTCATTTCAGAATGGTCAATGCGCATTCATGTTATAATCACATTGTGGAGTGGACCCTAAACACTACTGCATTGACAGAACGGTAAACGTCTCGCAGAGACATTTATGCTTCTCACTTACTTGGAAAATCTGAGTTACTGGTTCGCAGTCTCCTCGGCTGATGAGGGTGGAAAATGCTCGCAAGAGATGCTCTTTCCAATCGGGCTCCAAACTTCGTCATTCCATTCTTCTCTTCTCGTCCTTGATGCATTCGAGAATTCATATTCGGCGATTCATCCGAGGAGGCAGAGCACAGCCTACTCGCGCAATAACGATGATGTTGTACGAGATAAGCGCCCAGTACGATTCTCCTTCCTCCGTAGTAGGAAATCGAAGGAACGGAACATTCAACCGTGGAAATGCGATGTACAGTAGTAGATGGGATCAATCTTCAATGATACAGTACTGTCTTCGTATACCGTATGAGTTTTCATGACATCATTCTCGTTGCCTCTTCGCAGCGAGGATGATATATATATTCTCCTCTCTTACTCTTTGGATCTCGGTCCGCATTACACATGCTAGAGGAAGAGTTATTGTTTTCCATGGCATATAAAAGCTTTGGTAGCTTTATGCATTACGACGATGTAAGAGAACGTATTAGCTTTTTGATAGCATGGTTATATTCTTCTTCGGGAGCATGCATATTTTAGCTCATCTAGACGGAGGTGGCAAATACGCGAAGGTTTAATTTATTATCTAATCCGTGGAGATGTTAGATAATAATAAATAAAATTGTAAGGAAAATGTGATATGTTTGGGATCAGCATATCTGATATGTAGTTTCGAGAGAGAGCTTGTTGTTGTCAAGATATCTTATGGGGTATATCTGGATCTTCCAGCATGTCCAGGTCCAGTTAATACTTAACATTTAGACATGATTTAATTTTTCTTTATGAATTTAATTTAGAATTTTTACTTAACCTTTATATCTTTTTCTGATAACAACCAGCGATCTTGTGAAGTTCGATCTTGCATGCATATTCACTCTCTCCATGCAACATGCTTAATTTAATTTATTACCTTACCCTTTCATCAGAAAAGGTTAGGTAATATATCATAAATTAGTGACCATTTGATACCACAATCTCTGCTTTGTAGTTTCAGAAGCGCATGTTCTCTTGCTATGCTGACAGGTTGTGTCCGGATCTGGTCATAATTCTCGATTTGCCAATCATTTAATATTTAAAAATTTAATTTAATATTTAATATTAGCTTATAATTATCGGATACCACTTATAATTCATTGTGTTGAAATCTATGGTCATCTATCTATCAATCGGGTAGACACCAGAACCGGACAGATTTGATATATATGACAGCCTAAAAATTTAAAAGATTTAATGTTAATCTTCTTTGATAATCAACGGTGATCTCAATATGATGAGTGAAGGATCACTATTGATCCATGTCAAAGGATACTTTAAACCGTACTTGAGCATCGTGTATGTTATATTATCCATACATATAGTGCAATAACAAAAAGAAAACAAAAATTCTTTTAAGTTGATCATCTCTCCATGTAATAAATAATTCTCTCTAGAAAGATATCGCACAAGGAGAAAAGAAGGCACTGAGGCATCCGTGCATGTTCAATCAATGTTGGATTGATTTATTACCTAACCCTTCCTACTGGAAGGGTTAGATAACAAATTAAATGCACATTGTATTATTTTATAATTAGCGATTGGATCTCTGACTTGTTTCTTTTGTAATGCGCAGGTCTGCTCATGCCTTATGGATTATGTCCTTATTTCTTGGATCACTCGATTCAGTCAACAATGACATTTATGGATTGTGTAATGCTCCGGTCACATTTCAAGGTTCATGAACAAAGTGTTTGAACGATTCATAGAGAAGTTTGTTCGTGATTTTATTGACGATTTTTGTGTGTACAGAAGTAATGAGGATCACTTTGATCATGTGATCAAAGTTTTGCAGCGGTTGGAACAAACGAACGTTTCTCTAAATTCAAAGAAGTGCATCTTTGGTTGCGAAGAAATTCTACTGTTAAGACACATCATTTCCAAGAATAAAATTGTGGTAGATCCTGAGAAATTAAAGAAGATTGTGGATCTTTCATTTCTTATCAACTTGACCAAGTTAAGATAGTTTCTTGTCATGGTAGAATATTATCGTAAGTTTATCTTTTCCTTCTCGAACAAAGTAATAGCTTTGACTATGTACATGAAGAAGGGAGTGGATTTTGACTTGATAGTGCATGATCAAAATGAAAAAGAGGTATTTGAGGAGTTGAAAAAGACACTGACGACAACTCCTACACTTGCTAAACCTGAGTGGAATAAAGCATTTATTCTAGATACGAATGTCTCTAATGTATCAATCATATGTATCTTAAATCAGTTAGATGGAGATGAGCATGATCATCATATGCTTATGCATCTATCTACCTACTAGCTTATGCTAGTAGGTAGATGATTCTCGCGGAGAAGAATTACTCCGTGATTGAACAAGAAGGATTAGCTATGATTTTTGGATTGAAGAAATTTCGACACTACTTGCTAGGAGAGAAATTTTCCATAGTCACAAATCACAAGGCTTTAAAGTATATCTTTAATAAGCCTAATGCTAAAGGTTGTATTGCTCGTTGGAAGATCCTTCTAACATAATATGATTATGTGATAGAAGATAAACCAAGGAAAAAGCATGCAAATGCTGATCTCTTGTCGAGGCTTATGATGATGAGGGAAAAGAATTGTTTGATGATTCATTTCCAGACGAGCAAGTGATGACCATCACAAGCATTGAGGAGGTACCGGACGAGTACAAGGAAACCTAGAGTTTTCTTGCAGATGGCTCTTTTCCATAAGGTATGTATACTCGAGAACGTAATGCGCTGATCAAGAGATGCAAACTTTACACCATGGTGGAAAGATTCTATTTCATCAAGGAGCAAATGGTTTACTAAGGAGAGCAGTTGATCAAAAGGAGGCTTTCAAACTAATGCACGAGTTTCACGATGATACTGTTTGTGAATGTCACTTTGTTGATAAAATAACAACCTTCAAGATTTTGGATGCAAGTCATTATTGGAGAGGTATTTTCAATGAGTGTTTAGACTATTGCAAAACTTGCGATGTATGTCAGCATTTGCTCTGAAGTCTACTAGAACACCTCTGTTAAGATCAATTCTAGTGTTAAGACCATTTGAGAAGTGGAGTATTGACTTTGTAGGTCCTCTTAATAAGACACCTTGAGACAATAAATACATTGTAGTCGTCACTAACTAATGTATCAAGTGGGTAGAGGCTAGACCTTTGAGGGAAACTAATGAAATGGAAGTGGATAGATTCCTATGGGAGAGGATCATCACAAGATTTGGATGTCCGTTAGAGTTGATCTCATATAGAGGAGGAGAGTTTGTAATGAGCATGACTATTGCTATGCTGCAACACTTTTCTATCAAGCCACGAGTAACGACGTTATACAAACCAAATGCTAATGATCTTGCAGAGAAGACAAATCTTACACTTTGTATGATGCTCGTCAAAGACGTGGTGTGGAGATTACCAAGCATACTTGGGATAAGAGACTACATGTCATCTTATGAGAGTATCAAACGACAACAAAGACTTCTACTAGATATTTCTCATTTCGACTCGTTTATGGAGTGGAGTCCAAGTTGCCGATCCAATTTGAATTGGATATCTTTCAGACTATTCAACAAAAATTGAAGAGGTCGAGGAGAAAAGACGTCGTCAGATCGAGGAAGGAGCAACTCATGGAGTTGGAAGAGATCTGAGCGATAGCCCTAATGGAACGAGCTCAAGCGTATCAAAAAAAGAGTAACAACAAACAATTGGACAAGAGGGAGGTAAAATCTTTTCAAGTCGGAGATTGGATAATGTTGTATGGTGCTATCATATTCAAGAGGACTAGGAAGAAATTTCTTCCTAGCTAGTTTGGTCCTTTTGTTGTAGATAAGGTGTGGAGCAACTTTACATATGACCTTCAAGAGCTGGGAGGAAGGAGATTCGATCGAGTAAATCACGACAAGTTGAAGTTGTTTTATCGACAAAAATTCTCTCTTCACTCCGAAGACGGAGCAAAAATTTAGTTCGAGGGTAAAATGTAACAATCTATGTTACACATAAGAAGTTTGTCTATTAGTAAAATTTTTAGTTATAACTAAGTGTGGAGAATATTTATTTTATGCCAAAGTACTTTAAGGAGATATCAAGTTAGTTATGGTTAAACGTAGCTGTACTTTTGACCAGAATTCAAATATTTTTTAAAGAGTGAGCATTACTATCTTGTCATCTTGTCTAAAAGATAGAAAGGAGATAGAAAATATCATTATTTCTTTTTTGACTTGATATTAGTGGTAGGACTAAAGTTATTGACTTTGTGAGCATTAAAAACAAGAAGAAATTTCGCGTGTCTCCTTTTTAGTGGGTCCTAGTGTAGAGGGGGATGGAAATTCGAGATTCCTTGAAATATTTCAAAATCCTTCTAGAAGTTGTTGAATTTGAAGGAATAAGCCCATGTGAAAAGATAAGAAACCCATGTGATTAATACTTTTATCTTAAGTAATATCTTAGTAAAATCTGATAAAAATAATTATGACTGAGTTCCCGGAAGATACTAAAGTAAAAACCTAGAATGTATAAAAAGAGGAGTAGAGAAGAGCTCCTCATCCTTGTTTTCACATCGTCATAATGACTATTGAGAGACGTCCTTAGAATGGAGAATTTTAGTTGATGAGTTTATGGATGTGTGCAGGATTGACTTAGGACTTTTCTCTTCAAGTTAATGGTGTGCTCTCCTTAAAGCCTCAGAGGTGACCCATGAGTGAGAGACAGGTTCGACATGTTGTAGGTTGATCGATGATTATCGTGGAGGTTGAGGAGGATAGTTGATTGATAAGACCACTGATGGTTTACATTTTTGGTTTCATTGTCGGGATCTCACTTGAAGGGATCCTTGGAGGATGTTTAGAGTTCAATTTTACTTTCGACAGAAGGAGATCATGCGAGAGCATATGGAGAGAACGTAGTGAGGAGAGAGAGTTAACACGATATGAGCAACATTAGAACCTTTCGTGTATCCTGTAGTCACCTATGACTCGTTCGAGATCATTCTTTATATCTTGTTCACTTAGAAAGGGTTTGAGGAGAGTTGAAAATGGATGCAACAAGAGTGGTAGAAGAAGGAATAGAAAGAAGTTACTAGAGGAGGCAACTTCGAGAGTTTAAGAATTTTACTCTCTAGAAAATTTATACAATGGTTGTCAGATTTTCTATGACTTTTATTTTCCTTTGAAAATTTCCAGTATTTTAGTTTGGGTGCTAAGCTATCTTGGACAACAAAAATCATGGGAAGAGGAGGTCTAGAGAAAGAGATATAAATCTCTAAATTTGAGAGGGTTTATTCATGAAAGTTTAGAAATTTTGCGAAATTCTATACAGTCGCTGTCATCTTTTCTATGTTTTATTTCTTTGTGAACATTTCCAGGATTATAGCTTGTCTGATAAACTATGAGAGAAAACAAAAATCATGAGACGATGAGGTTTGGAGAGAGAGATAGAAATTTTCAAATTGGAGGGGCTTGACAATCATGAGTGAAGTTAAAATATATAAATTTCAGTTCTCTAGAAATTTGTACAATAAGCATCATTTCTTGTGATTAGAGAAGTTTTTGTTCAAACTTCATGAGTTATTAGCTTGGAGGTTGAGCTATTGGAAGCCACTAAAATCTTGGAGAGATCTCTTATCAACTAAGAGATATACGTTTCGGCATACAAGGGGATCTTGAAGATATTTCATGAGAAATCCAGTTCGGGTGCCGAGGTGGAAGAAGAGACGTTTGGAAGTTTGAACGAAGACAGAGAAGCGAAAGTTAAGTATAGATGAGTTGCAGACACACATCTATAGCACTTGAGGTGTCCTCTTTGCTCTATTTCAAGAAGCTTTTGAGACCATTGATGCATATGTGAAGAAAGTAGAGTTGAAAGCATCATTTATTATGGAGGTCACGAATTCTCCTAGTGAAGTGATAGAGCAGGATCTGCAAGTGCGCTTCAATAAAGATGGATGTTTTATTGAAGATTCGAATAACACTGTCATAGCTCGAGGTAGCAAGAGTGATAGGCTGTTTAAACTAGATGCCTAAGTTATATGCTGTCATGTATGAACAGAGTGGTCCAATAGTATCTGGTATTGACATCTGCACAAGCGAATTGGGCACATGAACTTTCAGAGGCTGAAAAGCCTTCCGAGTTCTGACCTGGTTACAAGTCTCCTCAAATCTGAATCCAGAGAGCCCACAGGAGTCTGTGCAACATGTCTAGTTCGGCAAGCAAGCTAGACAACCTTTTAAGGTCCAGACTGTTTCTCCACCAACTTGCGAAAAGTCTAGAATGCTGACAATACTTCGGCAGAGGACTTGTTTCTCAACAAATAGATCCAAGTATAACGTGAATGATCATCAATGAATGACACAAAGTACTGAAAACCGGTCATACTTGGCTAAGAAGTAGTCCATACATCAGTGTGAACAAGCTCTAGAAGCTTGTTCGCTCTGCTATCCTCTGTCTGAGATCTGATGGAGGAGGCAAGTTTATTTCTGGAGAGTTCGATGCATATCTGCGTGAGCATGATATTCGGCGTCAAAAGACCTGCAGTTACAGTTCGTAGCAGAACGGGGTTGCGGAGTGCAAGAATCGACACGTAGAAGAAGTTGCTCATGTGATGTTGAATGAGAAGATCATGCTTAGACCTTACTAGGCAGAAGTTGTTTCATGTGCGGTGTATCTGATGAATCGTATGCCTATAGTGACAGTCCACAGTCAGACACCGATGGAGGTCTTCACAGACAGTAAGCCTAATTACTCTTTTCTTAAAGTTTTCGGATGTATCTATTATGTGCACATACTTGATGAGAGACATAAGAAATTAGATCCAAAAGTAGATAGATGTATCTTCCTTGGCTATGCTTCTGATACGAAAGGATATAGATGTTACAATCCTTCGTCCAAGCAGTTCTAGTACAGATGTTGTTTTTGATGAGCTACAGTCTTGGTTTGCTCATGCACCTGTCGTAGCCATCATTTTACCTACTGTAGAACCAAGGAGTCAGTCCACTATAGTACCTCATAGTAGTACGTTGAGTGGAGGATCTAGAGAAATCACTAATTTCATATCAAAATCAGTTGCACACAGAGCTGTTGTTAATGCTGAAGTTCACGTAACACAACCTAGTGGAACTAGTGTAGTTTCTATACAGGATGAGCGCGTGCTATTGCAGCGTATGTTTGACTCATCCAGATATGTGGATCTTTCACATCCATTGGATACTTTGTCTCAGACCTTAGCGTCTACGTCAGATTGGTTACAAGAGGAGGTGACTAGTGCATCGATTACCTCTCGTAGATCTTAACGGTGTCGAGGCGAGAGTTTTCTTGGAAGGACGGAACTTTCTAGTTGTGATACGACCGTGAAGAGGAGAGCGAAAACCACACATGAAATACGGACATCAGGAAAACACACCACCACGATTTCGATCCGGCCAAGATAAAACACATGGCGTGCAAGTAAATCTTCACCTCCAGATCATGTAGATTGAAAAGCTCACGCTCAAGGACTCAGAATATCAAAAAACTGCTCCTGTGAAGCACCAGCGCGTTCACCTAGAAGCTTCCCGTTATTTTTTGGAAAAGTGTGCGTACAAGTTGTAGGTCTACTCTCTACTCGATTCTGTCTACTAATCTCAATCCCTTGATGTCAAAACTCTGATCAGTCAAAAAATCTCTTCGGATGTAACCTCTGTAAAATCTTCTCCTAGCTCTTCGATTCCATCTAC
Organism: Asterella californica; assembly: GCA_036924285.1. Taxonomy (NCBI): domain Eukaryota; kingdom Viridiplantae; phylum Streptophyta; class Marchantiopsida; order Marchantiales; family Aytoniaceae; genus Asterella; species Asterella californica. The sequence goes on from JAYKYS010000001.1 coordinate 46,968,998, forward strand.
TCGATAGTCTCTGCACGGTAAACTCTACACTGCTCGATGATCGACAAACTACGACAATGACTTGAGAATTCTCTCTCTCCGACGTACACCTCTCTGGGTTTTCCTCCACTTTACGTAACCTTCAGTGTCACCTGGCATGGATAAAAGACGCCCTAAACAAATGGCAGTAGAAAAATAAATCACTGATAATAAATCTACACGTAAAAAGACTATTTCACTAAGCTTCGCAAGTTCATCTATACGGACGGCCACTGAGTCGGTCGTACAGTCAGAATTTGACACCTCCACCAAAAGTAACTCTACCACGGCTACGTCTGACCACCAGAATCACCTCGTTCTGACACGTGAAACCCGAGTTATCACCATTGTCATTTTCCGACCCCCTTAAACTTCGAAATGCTGTAAGTATTGCCTCAGGTATCAGTTTCACTAGATTTTTCGGCCCTTTGTCATTTTCCGACCCCCTTAAACTTCGAAATGATGTAAGTATTGCCTCAGGTATCAGTTTCACTTCGGTCGAGCTCTACATTTTTCTACAAAAGATTTGGTATCAACTTGGAATATCTTTGATGCCATCTCGCTACCCCAGGACTTAGAGGGCCGCAAACAAATTCGTACTAGAGACCTTGACAACCCGAATGCGAGCTTAGTCCTCTAGCATAAGGTCCATTTCGAAATCTGGTGGTAACCTCACTCTAGTATCCACACCAAGTGACTGCACTAGTGCAAGGGTAGACGGAAGCGTCTCGCATTCACGATACGTTTAAGGGACATCTAGTGTCTCGTCCCTAGGCAACTTGGTGCCTCTCATATTCTCCCGAAGGGGTCAACATAGTCCAAGCCGGTTGTGAGTCTGAAGGGATTTGATCCGGAAACCTCCTCCCTACAAGTTTCTCAGCTACACCACGGAAGATGATCTCACAACTGGCTTACCTTTGATACTCTCATAGCAGTGAACCAGAAACATTGGATCCGATATAATTCTTATAAGTCCATTATAGCGTCCCTGATTTCCGCCTGCGGGGTAAGCGCTCTGAACGCCTTCGTTCTGGGCGTCCTCGTAGCCGTCGTGGTCCTTTTGTCGACTCTTCGCTTGCATTTTAGAGACCAGTTTCTAAGCTGATATGCTAGAAAACTGCGGTATTTCGTCTTTTCTGTGTGAACACTAAATGCCATAACTTTCTCTAGACATGCTCTTTTTGTGCATTTCAAATGCAAACAAATACTACGATCTACAATCTACATGAGAAAAATGTAAAATATATTTTTCGAACTCACTCAGATTTATGGTAAATTTCTCGATATAAGAAATCTTGTAGAAGAACCCCAAGTAACTTTTCGCTTGCAACTCCGTTTGCAACTTTTGAACATACCACGGTGATCAGCACGACGAGACCTATGCGGTGGTGTTTTTCAGATTTTCAAATGCTCACTTCCTCCAGAATCGACTTCTCTGAGGTCTTAATTTCACTCAGAGAGACTAACTTCTAACTGAGAGGTGAATTATTCACTATGTGATATGATTCACATCACGACATCCACCCCCTCTAAACCTGCACATCCTCTGCCATGTGCCAACCTCTTCATCCTTCTGTCTGCTCTCCATCATCATCACTCTCCTCTGCCTCGGCTTCTTCAGTAGCCTCGTCTTCGTCTCTCGTCATCCTCTGTTCAAACTCTAGAAAGTTGAACAAATCTACTGATCCTCCACGTTGTTTGAACAACTTCACTCGTTTGCTAGCCACAAATAGCTTCAAAGGAGTACCATCTAACTCACGTGGCATTCTCATATACATCTAACACAACATAAGGCCCAAACCATCTTCGCGAGAACTTACGAAGTGTAGAATGCTGGTTCTCCAGCGTGCTATCATACACTAGAACATAATCACCAACACGTATTGGCTTTGGTCGTAGTCGGTGATTCTTGTCGAAACGCTCTTTATTTCTGACTCGAGCCACCTTCAGCGCTCTTGCGCCTCAGCAAGATCCTCCTCCCTTAGCTCCAACTACCTAGTTCGTAAAGCTAGGAGTGAAGTATGATCTATATCATCTTCTCATTGTAGCGTAGTCCACGTAGAAAAGTCCTCGTCAGTAGGCATGATTGGCTTCTGCCCCAACATAAGCTCAACTGACATATAGTCAATCGTGGTATAGTGTATAGTTCTATCAGTCCATAAAGCAAATAGAAGTAGTCTCGGTCATTCTCTAAGCCTACCATCACATGCTTTTACTAAAGTGTGAACAATAGAAGGATGTCCTCGTTCACTCTTACCAATGTCCTCTGGATTCATGACAGTAGTAAGCCGAAGCTTTACTCCATAACGAGCAAAAAACTCTTTCACTTCTGCACCTCTCAACTCACCCCTATCTGCTCGTAATCTTCCAACAGATCCATAACGACAGATGATATCTTCCAGTACGAATCTACATATCTTCTATGTAGTCTTTGTTCGTAGTGCTCGCCCCTTCACGTAGTTGGAGAGATCTTCTCGAGCCAACACCAAGTAACGCATTCCTCATAATCCCAGCGGCATCATCACAAGATCAAGGACCCACGAAAAATGAATACTAAGTTGATAGGTAGGTATAAGTCCATCTCTGTAACGGATTCTAGAATAGAACTGGCAGTGCAGACACGACCCAACAAAATCCACTACGTCTTGATATAAACCCTTTCATCAGTATCGCTCCTTCATCTTCGTGTACATAGTTCAAACTCCACGGTGTCCGATCCACAAGGTGTCATGAAACTCCTTAAGCAGATTTAGCTTCGTCGGTTGATCATCCACCACTCTAGCAAGCATCCCATCTCTTCTCTTCGGACATTTTCCCAGATAACCTTCACGTAGAAGATAACCGTACGCCTTTCGTCTGATCTCCTTGAACTCTGCATCACTCCAGCCTTCTCGTCTGCATAATGAACTCAGATAGAATCTAATGTCATAGAACTTCTTCGTGTAGAAGTCCTCGTTGAACGGCAGTGGTTCCAAGTCTGAAGTCTGCTAACCAACTTGGCACCAAACGTCTCTCTTCTCTTCATCTTCGACTTCTGTAATCATCTCATCCTCATCTGTATAACGAGCCCTAGATAACATGTCTGCAACAGGATTATTCTTTCCTGCTACATGTTTCAGCTCAGGTACAGATGGAGACTTCAGAATCCTCGCCGCCAAGTAAACCTCTTCCCTTTTCTCAGAAGTGCATACAAAGGCTCGACAATGTGTGCATAATGAGGAATATCACACGAAAAAACACACAAGCTCCTAAGAATCGTCGAGCCTTAGTGATGTTGGTACAGTCTGCTATCCTTGCTATAACATCTACTTTATCTAGGTTCGGTCATCTCCCAAATGTACTGCATAAGTGATCAACCACCACAATCTCTGACATTCTAAAACGAGATTTGGTACATGACAGAGTGAGGTGTACCTCCTTCAAGCACATCAGAATCTATTCCACATCTCGAATGTGGTCCACGACGAACTTTCTGCAACCATCAGCAGTCACTGTTTCGTCTTTGTCCTCCATCGGATAGCCTTTCATGGAGATATCATCCAAAAATGAGATAGTGACCTCAGGTACAAACTCCCGTAACACCTTATGCATCACGTTTTGCATATGAGCTACTGAGTTTGTCGTACCCTGAGGAAGAGTACATATCCACATCAACCTCAAAGGTGTACGTATGGTAGTCAAGTCTCTACTCTCCAAAGCAAGCTGAAACTGATCGTAACCTGAAAACAGATCACCAATAGAATAGATCGATCTCCCAGCAAATGCCGCAACTACATCAACCACAAGTCCTGTTCCAACGTTTCGAATCGTGATGTTGTTGGCAGGCTGTAAGTCTTGGATGAAGCGCAAAGCTCCTATCTTCTTAGGTACTGTGAACCATCAGCTAGAGTACGGAACCATAGATGGTTCAAGAATACCCATCCGCATCTTCTCCTTCAGTAAGTCAATCACCTTCGGTAGCAAAGCACAAGGGATTGGAATCGACTTCAAGTCTCAAAGTACGTGAGGAACAGTGAAGATAACCATCGGAGCTATCACACTAGGATCCACACAACCAATCTCTCCAGCTGAGAAAGAAAATGCCTTACCATGGCTAATTATCATCTGCTCAAAAGCTCGTTTCTCCACTCAGTCAAGAAGCCATCCCCTCCTATCTGGAGCTGCTCGAGTGTCTCTTGAGTAAACTCGTGTCCTATCTATTTAGGATCTCTCAGTACAAGCTCAGTGGCCGCTAACTCCATCTACTGTTGTGAATCAACAAGTAACTGGATCGCCACTGGTTTCACCTTCTTCGCTACAGTTTTGTATTTGGTGTGAACCTTTGCTTCTTCAACGAGAGCCACACCAGTAGATTGCATCCTTCCATCCACTCTCCAGTCTTGAATGAGGACGAGATTGTAAGCACGAGACAACCTCCTCGTAGACTTTACAGACAACCTCCTCGTAGACTTTACGAGAGTGGATGGGGATCACCACCCTTCCTCCCATCTACTCCTTCAACCTATCTACATCATCCAGCCAACGAACAAAAGATGTACACCTACAAACTCCTCGTAAACAACAAAAATCATCTCATCTTCATTCAAAACTCCGGTACAGTGCATATTTTTTGCATATTTTTCCATCTACCTTCTACTCTTCTCAGTCCTCTACTCGCGTGAACTCACTCCAATAATCAGAACTGAAAGTCATCAAACCATATTTCCAACTATGTACAGTATAACTATTTTTTGAATCTTGAGCAACCTCTTCGTCAACCTCTTGTGATCCCACAGGCTGCTTAAGCGAGATCATAGTAGCAATAGATCCTTCACTCTTGGTATCTCGTCTTACAAGAGTGGTTTCTGAAAACCCTTGCCCCTACAGATAAGAGAATCTCTCAAAGTCTGTTTATTTCGTTCATGGTTTGTACGAACGGTCAGAAACTACACAGAACGTCTATCATCTGGACTACGGATCCTAGCATAGTGAGATCCGTCATCCATTACATTGGTCTCTATTCGAACTGTAGTAATATAAGGTTGACCAAGAATCACATGATATGAAGCAGAAGACTGCACGAAGAAGTACTGATCTACCTCCACATCACCTATCTTCACCTTCACGTTAGGACAAGCGTCGTATAGCTCACCTTTCTGGTTGTTTGCAGCCTGTAGCACCCAACCATAGTTCAGTTCAATAGACCACTGACCTCTTTCGTACACCTCCCGTGACATGATGTTGATCTCAGAACCGTGATCAACCAAAGCAGCAACAGATTCAAACAAGCTTCCAAGGCGCACTCGTGTAGCAGTAGTAGCACGAGCCCAGTGTCTCTTCATGAAGTCATTATCAGTAGCTGGACTCTCATCTTCAGCTTCTTCATCCTCAAATTCAGCAGTGTTGGTACCAGCAACCAACGCTTCTTGCTGGTACTCTGTATCATCAACCTCCTGAAAATGCATCTTCCTGAATTCTGCATCATTAACAGAAGCTCCTACTATGTCTATCATCTGACTTTCTACTTGTTCGGACATCACCCGTCTCTTCCGCTTGATGATGTCGATGATCAGTTCATGAAACTCTTTTTTTGTAATACCAAGAACCTCTCGAAGAAAAAACTTGATTCGTGCGTCAAGTATCCTCTGCTCCAAGATGCTCTTCAGATTAGTAGAAGTTTCTATGTCTGCTACCAACTTGTAAGCCGGTCCCTTCTCTTTCTCTTGGGCAGTAAACCGCCTACCAGCCGCCGTTGGCTCCTGTTGGGATCTCTACACGTCATCCATCGGACTTGGTGTAGGTGGAGGAGCTGCAGAAGTAGACAGGATGTCTTCTGGAGGAGCTGTTCGTCTCTTGTGACTCTTCGTCTGTCCCCAGTCTCCTCTGGAACTCCAGTAACAAGTTCAGAGGCTTCTCGCCGCCTCTTTCCCTCCACAGAAGCATCCTGTCAGTGAACGTGTCTATCCACGTCCAAGAATGCTTTGATAGACGTAGCGTCAACAAGATCACCCCACCTTGTACGGATAGTCTCAGCTCCTCTCTTCAGTATTTCAGAAGGAACTTGAGCATTTTTCTTCTCAGCAGTCCTATCTAGCAACGTAGGACTGGAAGAAACTTCAATGTGTTCGACATATACATCAGAATTTACCGGTGGTGCCATCAACGCATTTACAGTTGCAGCTACGGCAATTTGAGACAGACTTCTCATGCCTCCTCGTCCAAACTGCGTGTTCACGGCTCTCCAGTCGAAGAAAGGTGTAGCCTACCGTTCTGATAGCGAACCACACCATCTCGCAAAGTAGCCGTAAGTTCTTGACAATCTCCTCGAAAATGATCAAGACTGTCACACCAAATACATCTACGAACAGGAGCACCTCCTGGACGTGTAGCAGCAAACGCCGGCGGATGCTCTCTCTCTACAGGCCATTTAGCTCCACCTTTAGTTCTCGCATTTGCCGAATCAGGTCTTCGATCTGGTTCTGGTGTCCATGGTTCTCCGCAGGTCTTTGAACCGGTGCCCTTTGTGCAAGAACTGACACAACTGGCATCAAAGGAACTGCAGTCGAGACAACAAGTCTGGGAGCAGGAGCCGGAGGTTGCTGTACTTGAGGAGAAGCACTGTCGTGAGGTGAATCATTTTACATTGTAAATAATTCACCTCTCTGTCAAGCGTTAGTCTCTCTGAGTGAAATTAAGACCTCAGAGAAGTCGACACTAGAGGATGTTATATATTTTGAGTCTTAGTAGGTTGATTACCATGTAGATGGAGTTAAGCTCATGGGTTGTAATTACGTGTCGCCCATGCATGCTTCCTAGCGAGGTTAGGTTATCTTTCGGGATTACGTGTCGTTTTACATGTCTTCGCATGTAGTTCAGGGTCTATGTTGGCACTTTAGGGGCTTGACGTGGTAGCCTATGTGCAAAATCAAGTCACCACGTGGTTTGGGACACAAAAGGACAAGGGAGTGAAGCTATGAACTCCCATTGGTCCAATTTTGTCTTTGTGTACTGCTAAACTTAGTAGTAGAGGTCTTAAGAGGAGTTCGAGCATTTGGAGAGGAGACTTCGAAATCTGAGAGCACAGGGAGATAGGGTTCGTCGTGCCAAGCACTGTCAGCGAAATTTTTGATCGATTTGGAGCAATAAAGAAGGAGTTATGGTTGATTGAAGTTCGATTTGTGCTAGAATTGCAGCACTTCTGTTGATTTTGGGGTTTTCGGTGTCAATCGCAGTAGATTTGAGAAAATCGCTTCAAACCTTCGAGGTCGCGTTCATTGTCAGCAGGGCTACGACTGTCCCCAAATTTTCATGTCAATTGAAATTGTGAGTAATTCAGGGCGATCGCTGAAGCAGAGGGGGTCCGAAAAGCTCTCAATCTAGAGCATCAACTTCAGAGAGCGAGATCTGGAGTTCTGTGTACAATCAGGAGGCCCAACTTCACAGGAGTGTTCAGCAAGCTGTGTACTGCAAATTCTGTAAGAATCTTTGAAAGTGATCGAGCCAATTCTCTGTTCTAGGTCGAAATAGCTGTCTGGGTACCAGAAATTACTGTAATATCTCTGCTCAGAACATTTCTGCTCATATCTCGACACTCTGATTTGATCTCAAGCTGAAACTTCGTGTGTATGGTCAGTAGGGCCTCATTTACATGTAGGAGGAGTTCTGAAGTCTGAACCATCGTATGTTTCTGATTCTGGACCGTTAAAGTTCGCTGTCTGATCTGATCTTCGCTTCTTGAACATACTGGAGGGTCCATTCGACATGAGTGAGTGTCTATAGTGCCCTTTATGACCTGAACCCTACCTCTGTATAGTAAGCAACCACAGCTTGAAGCCCAATGCTTCCCTGAGTAGACTAAACACAGCCTTCAAGATCATATCAAAGCCAGAAGGTTCCGCCCTTCCCTAGCTCCAATGCGGCTCCTCACGACTGCGCCTGCTGTCAATGTCCGGCCACGCCTCGATTCCACCTTCGATTCCACTCGTTGCTCTCCAATGTCAGCTTCTCGGGAGCTCACAGAAACGTCTTCGCTCTTTTACCTTCTGTGCCCCAGCAATTCGGTCTCGCCCTTCGCCTAGCTGCCAACTGATTCTCTCCTACCTCGATGTCCTCACTCGATTCCTCTCTCAAAGCTAACTCGCGAAGCTCACTATCTCCAATCGATCTTCTCAAGCGCTGTGCTGCGGGAAGTTGGAATGTGCCTAATGTGCTTCCTTACGCATCTTCCCCGCAGATTAGGGGTTTTCGACCTTAGGTGTCTGCCCCGACCTACCTACCTATTCGGTGCGCCCCAGTAGGTACACCTACTGTCTTACCCGAAAACTCGTGGTTGGGTCTTCGCAGTCGCTGTCTTCTGGAAGACAGGTGTCTTCCGCCGTCTTCTCATCTTCCGCCGTCTTCTCGTCTTCTGAAGATGCAACTGAGAAGACGCTCTTCCGAAGACGGTCGTCTTTCGAAGAAGTCAACTTCTTATTACCAACAGCTCTTAAGATCATCTTCCTGCTAAGGGAGACGTAACCTTAAGTAACAACGCTTCTTCAGTTATACAAACAAGTTATTATTCTTAAAAATTTCAAAAATTCGTGCATCTTGTAATTTGTGGGCACCACAAAGCTTCCCGTTTTTGTTTCAAAAAAGTGTGCGTACAAGTTGTAAGTCTTCTCTCTACTCGATTTTGTCTACTAATCTCAATCCCTTGATGTCAAAACTCTGATCAGTAAGAAAATCTCTTCAGACCTAACCTCTGTAAAATCTTCTCCTAGCTCTTCGATTCTCTCTACTCGATAGTCTCTGCACGGTAAACTCTACACTGCTCGATGATCGACAAACTACGACAATGACTTGAGAACTCTCTCTCTCCGAAGTACACCTCTCTGGGTTTTCCCCCACCTTACGTAACCTTCAGTGTCACTTGGCAGGGATAAAAGACGCCCTAAACAGATGGCAGTAGAAAAATAAATCATTGATAATAAATCTACACGTAAGAAGACTATTTCACTAAGCTTTGCAGGTTCATCTGTACGGACGGCCACTGAGTCAGTCGTACAGTCAGCATTTGACACCTCCACCCGAAGTAACTCCATCACGGCTACGTCTGGCCACTAGAATCACCTCGTTCTGACACGTGGAGCCCGAGTTATCACCATTGTCGTTTTCCGGTCCCCTTAAACTTCGAAATGCCGTAAGTATTGCCTCGGGTTTCAGTTTCACTTGATTTTTTGACAACTCGAAGGCGAGTTTAGTCCTCTAGCATAGGGTCCATTTCGAAATCCGGTGGTAACCTCCCTCTAGTATCCACACCAGGTGACTGCACTAATGCAGGAGTAGACGGAGACGTCCCGCATTCATGGTACGTTTAAGAGACATCTAGTGTCTCGCCCCTAGGCAACTTGGTGCTCTTCGGGAGAAGTTTCTCAACTACATCACGGAAGGTGATCTCACAACAGGTTTTAGAGACCAGTTTCTAAGTTGATATGTTAGAAAACTGTGGTATTTCATCTTTCCTTTGCTAACACGAAGTGCCATAACTTTCTCTAGAGATGCTCTTTTTGTGCATTTCGAAATGCAAACAAATACTACATACTACAATCTACATGAGAAAAATCTAAAACATATTTTTCGAAATCACTCAGATTTACGATAAATTTCCTAGTATCAGAAATCTTGTAGAAGAACCCCAAGTAACTTTTCGTCTGCAACTCCGTTTGCAACTCCGTTTGCAACTTTTGAACATACCACGGTGATCAGCGTGAGACCTACGCGGTGATGTTTTCAGATTTTCAAATGCTCACTTCCTCTAGAATTGACTTCTTTGAGGTCTTAACTTCACTTAGAACGACTAACTTCTAACTGAGAGGTGAATTATTCACTATGTGATATGATTCACATCACGACAACGGGCAAAACATCCAGTGAGTAGGTATATGCATGAAGGTTTTCTTGCTGCGCATCATGCATATATGACCAATGTTGTTCAGGAACAAGAACTGAGTTCACTTGAGGAGGCGATGCATAAAACCCAATGGGTAAGTGCTATGGAAGTTGAATTTGTTGCGCTTCATCATCAACAAACTTGGGAGTTGGTGGACTTACCTGAGGGTAAGAAAGTGATTGGTTGCAGGTGGGTCTTCAAGGTCAAGCGCAACTCTGATGATATCGTGTGTCGGTACAAGGTCAGATTGATAGCTAAGGGAGACGCACAACAACATGGAGTGGATTTTGAGAAGACCTTTGCTCCAATTGCGAAGATGATGACTATTCAAATCGCAATTGCAGTTGCTACTCAAAAAGGTTGGAAGATGCACCAGATGGACTTCAAGAACGCTTTTCTCAACGGCGATCTTGAGGAGGAGGTTACATGCAGCAACCTCCAAGTTATGAGGATCTTAAGTTCCCTTCTCGTGTGTGTAAGTTACGGAAGGCCCTCTATAGTCTGAAACATGCACCAAGAGCATGGTATGCAAAGATCAATTCCTATTTGCAATCTTTTGGTTTCCACCTTTGTAGTTCAAACTCCACCTTGTATTCATTAAGAATACGAGACCGGATTGTTGTGATCACCTTCTATGTTGATGACTTGATCATTATCGGTAACTATGAGGAGCTTATTTCCCAGATCAAGGATCACTTGAAATCCGAGTTCGAGATGATGGACTTAAGAGAACTCAAGTACTTCTTGGCGGTGGAGTTCATTAGAGATGGGAAGGATGTTTGAATTGTACAACCACAGTATGCTCTCAGTATGTTTGAGAGATTTGGTATGTTTAACTGCAAACTCATTGCTACGCCATTAGATCAAGAGGTAAAGCTAGGAGCAGAAGATGGTGAGTTACTTGATGATCCATGCATGTACATACAGATGGTTGGGAGTCTTATCTACCTGACGATCACCAGATCAGACTTGAGCTATGCCATCGATCTGATCAGTCAGTTCATGCAGTCACCAGGGAGATCATATTTGGAGGCTGTTGGCAGATCTTCTGTTACATGAATTTCTCGATGCAGTACGGACTTCACTATCGATACGATGGACCATTGTTGTTACATGGCTACACAGATGCTGATTGGGCAAGAAGTGCCGACAAGAAATCCATGTCTGGTTACGCCTTTGGACTTGGAGCGCTGCGTTGCTTTGTCATCCACAGAAGCAGAATACCGAGGAGCAATGAACGCAACATGCGAGTCAATTTGGCTTCGATGTCTGCTATCTGATACTGATGTGGAGTGTACACATCATGTTTTTGTATATATAGACAACATTAGCAACATGAAGTTAGCTAGTAATTATGTTTTCCATGCTAGGACGAAGCACATTGAGGTGCACTATCATTTCTTTAGAGACAAGGTCCTTGCAGGAGAGAATGAGCTCAGTTATATGAGCACATGAGATCAGGTTGCCGATGTCTTCACTAAGAACATTGTCTAGAGATAAGTTTGATGCTTTCAGACATTGTCTAGGAGTACAAGATGTAGAGTCTAGCTTGAAGAGGAGTGTTGATATAGTCCCAAGCTCTAGTAGATCACCGGCTAACATTAGCCGAAGTGGTTAGAGTAGCTACAGTTTCAGTTTGTTAGAAGACTAACCCACCATTAGGACTTCTCTATTTTTACTTCATTGTCTACTCGCTCTCTCTTCTTGGAGTGTCCTCGAAGTATCGATCTTTCTACAAAGATTACATGAGAATGACCAAGCGAAGGAGTAATTGGAACAGCTCAAGAGAGGAGTGAAATTGCACAACATGCAGTTAAGAATATGGATTACTCATGTTCAAACAAAGTCAGATTTATTTGAGACAAGGAAAAATTAAGACTAAGTTGCTTAAAGAGTATCATGATGCATCCTTATCTGGTCATGAAAGAGAAAAAGTCTACTTTAGCAATGATAGCTAAAAGATTTTATTGACCCCACAAGAAAGACAATGTTGTCGTGATGTGAATCATTTCACATAGTAAATGATTCACCTCTTTGCTAGGAGTTAGTCTCTCTGAGTGAAGTTAAGACGTCGGAGAAGTCGATTCTGGAGGCTGTGGACATTGACGGCTATGGGTTACGCTTCTCCTCCGACACTTGGGAGTTAGTAGCGGTAGAAGTTAGCTTAATGTTACTCCTAGTCCTTCATGCATATATTAACATCGTTGTGTTATACGTTTTAAGTCCTAGTAGACTGATAGTATGCTAGTTATCTTGTTCAAGCGTTTGTGCGCTTGTGCAAGTGACTTCTTACTTGTCCATGATGTTCAATGTACATAACTTAGATTACCATGTTGATAGGGGTTTAAGCTCATGGGTTGTACTTACGTGTTGCCCATGCACGCTTTTTAGCTTGTTTAAGTTTACTTTCAAGGCTGCGTGTTGTTTTAGGTAGTTTAAGCTTTACCATGGCATTTTAGGGGAGCTAACGTGGTAGTCTATGAGTGAAGTTAAGTTACCACGTGGATTAGGGTACTAAAGGACAACCAAGTGGAGCTATGAATTTCCATTGGTCCATCTTTGTCTTTTGTAAAACTTTAAATTTAGAAACAAAGGTCTAAAGGAGAGTTTGAGCATTTGGGAGAATACTGCGAAATCTGAGAGCACAAGAAGATAGAGCTCGTCGTGCCAAGCACTGTCAGTGAAATTCTTGATCGATTTGGAGCAATAAAAAAGGAGTTATGCCTAATTGAAGTTCGGATTGTGTCAAAACTGCGTCACTTTTGTTAGATTTGGGGTTTTCAGTGTCAATTGCAGCAGAATTGAGGAAATCACTTCAAACCTTCGTGGTTGCGTTCAATGTCAGCAGGGCTATGACTGTCCAAAAAGTTTCAAGTCAATTGAGTGAGTGAGTAATTCAGGGCGGCCACTGAAGCAGAGGGGGTCTGAAAAACTCTCAATCTAGAGCAGCAACTTCAGAGAACGAGATCTGGAGTTCTATGTACAATCAGGAGTCCCAACTTCACAGGGTTGTTCAGCATCCTGTAGACTCCAAATCCTGTAAGAATCTTCGAAAGTGATGAAGCCAATTTTCTGTTATAAGTCGAAATAGCTGTCTGAGTATCAGACACTGTCATAATATCTTTGATCAAAACTTTTCTGTCCATATCTTGGTGTCAGAATTTGATCTCAAGTTGAAACTTCTTGTGTGTGCTCAGTGGGGCCTCTTTTACATGTAAGAGAAATTTAGGAGTCTGAACCATCATAGTTTTCCTCTTCTTGAGTGTTAAAGTTCACCGCATGATCATATTACTATCGATTAGACATGAACTTTGCCTTCTTAGTAAATTAGAGGTTCATACATATCTGTATGAGTGTTCATAGTGCTCTGTTGTAACTTGAAAGGCCTATCCCTTGAGTCACAGACCACAACCAGAAGCCCAACGCTTCTCTGAGTAAGCACAACACAGCCTTCACGGTTAAATCACAGTCAGAAGATTCTACCCTTCCCAGGAAAACTCTCAACTCGACAACGTTGTCAACTTTGTGAAAACATACGTAATTTGTTAGACGAATCTAGTTTCTTATGCGAAGAAACAAGGGTTGCTTCATCTTTTGTCAATTCCAACTAAACCTTGGGAAAGCATCAGGATGGACTTCATAATGTCTTTGTCTGTCCCAAACGGATACAACATAATCTATGCGATAGTTGATCGATTCAGCAAACTAGTGAAGTTGCTCCGACCTTGGATACCGCAACAACGTTCGCGACTTCTCGGTTGTTCTTAGATACTTGATGACGTTGTCGTGTCGTGGACCGGCTCCTACCTGAAATTCAAACTTCGATGCTTGTCGCTCCAAAAACACTCATGAGAAGACAAGCTAGGCCCCAGCTTACGGATTTTGGCACAATCTCAGATCTCCATTTTCATCACATAGATGGGTAGAGCTCCTTGTCAGCTTTCCATAAGCATCTTGTCTACTTCGTTTGGGCGCCTAGTGGAGAAGTTACAAGACTCGAAAGATGGAGAAAATAAACTAGGCCCCAGCTTACGGGTTTTTGGCACCACTTCGGATCTTCATTTTTATCGCACCAGTGGATAGAGCTCCTTGTCAGCATTCCATAGACACTTTGTCTACTTCGTTGGGACGCATAGTGAAGAAGTTACAGGACTCGAAAGATGGAGAAAACAAGCTAGGCCCCAACTTACGAGCTTTTGGCGCAACTTCGGATCTTTACTTTTATCGCATAGATGGATAGAGCTCGTTGTCAGCTTTCCATGGGCATCTTGTTTATTTCGTTTGGATCCAGAGAAGAAGTTATGCGATTCAAAAAAAGGCAAAATCAAGCTAGACCCCTAGTTACTTGCTGACTGGGTATTTAAGGCTTCAGGCGTTATATCAAAGACGCAAGGGGCCTGCTTCTTATTATTGAGGGTTGAACTTCGTACGTACAGATTGTTGCAAGGGGGCTGCTTAAGGGGCTTGCTTGTTCTTGCGACCTGTCGGTGGATGTTTTGGAGAATTGGGAAGTCCAATACACGCGCGCAAGGTGTCATCGGTTTCAGATCTGTGCAGGCTACGCACAGGTTAAGACGGTTCTTGAAGAGACGGATCGGGGGTTGTGTTCAAAAAGAAATTGAGACGCAGGAAGCAGATTTGAAGTTTTCAGTTACCTGTGAAGGAGAGTTGGACCGTTCGGGCCGTTCCGGAGTCCAAACTTGCTGTCCTTGGATCCATCGGGATCAGAACAACGAGTTCTTCAGGAAATTGAAGATGATACCAGTTTTCATCGGACGGTTTGGGAGTTGTGAGTGAAATTGGTTCGCAGGGAAGCGCTTGCGTCAGGTTTTTCATCGTCTGCGACCTGAGATTGGATTGTTCTTCGCGATCGGTGAGCCAAGCTTTTCGTTCTTGGTGCCTACGCGATCAGGGAGTCCTCATGTATGCATAGGAGAAGACTGTAAGTGAATTGGATTGTTGGTTTCGGTGTGGTGAGCGAATTTGAGCCGCAGGGAGTCGATTTACGTCAGTTTTTTGCAACCTGCGACCAAATTTCTCGAGTGGTTTTGCAAAGGGAACTCCAAACGGCTTGTTTGGAGTCTTGTTGGGTTCATGGTAGCCAGATCTACCTACCAGCGAAGACGGATATCAGTTTAGACGATCCGTTTGTGCGGTGTGAGCGGTTTTAAGCCGCAGGGAGGAGCTTCTGGAAGTTCGGTCACCTGCGACCGAAAATCGGCGATATCTCGACTATCGGGAGTCGGATCTGAAGGTTTCTTGAGCCAAAGGAGTCAGGGAAGGAGACCCTATCGACATTTGAAGATCGTTTGGAGAAAGGAGAAGTTCTCAGATAGGTCTTTTTCGGTTCCTTTGCTACGGATTTCATCTTTTTGAGTTCGTTAGGGATTTAATTGGTTGTGTACGACTTGTGGTAGCTAGCTTTAGCCAAGAGCTAGTGCGTGGATGTGGTTTGGACTTGGGTTTTGGATTGCGTGATATTGTTGTGGCTCTGTTTGTTAGCAAAGAGAAGTTTCTCTTGCTTTGAGCTACGCTTCGGCGATTTCAGACTAGGGTTGCGATTCAGGGGTTTGTTTTAGCGCTTCTGAAGTAGGTTACGGGCCGCTCTGGTCTGTTCCTCAGTTTTGTGCTGTTAGGAGAAAGAGACGGCAGTGTACATACATTTGGAGTGGTATATATCGCGCGTTCGTTTTCGTGGTTGTTCTTCTCTGTCTTGTCTCTGTTTCAGCACACAACATCTCCACAGCCAGGAACCTCGCGTTTTCCTAGACATCCTTCACGCAATATCCGACACGATACGGTGGTGAACTCGACGTGAAGGTCTGGGGTGGAGATTTTTCTGTGTGTGAACTTTGAAGAAGAGATTGGCAGTCATGAGTGGGGATGGGAAAGGTGATGGAGATGGAGCTAGTGGTTCAGGTGGGTTACCAAGGGTGCAGTTGGATCCGGCGACTGCATCGATGTTCCAAGCCTTCACTATGTTCTTACGGTATCGGAGTGTAATCCGTCTACCTAGGAAAGCGCCGGGCTTCTGGCTGTGGTTGTTCACTCAAGAGGTTGGCTTTCAGGTTACAACAGGGGCTATAAACACTCACACAGATGTGTAAGATCTAGTTATATACCCAGAAGGTGAAATTCAGATCTAGCCGGCAGTAACAAGATCCGGCGGTGAACTTTGACACTCACGGAGAGGAAAACTATGAAGGTTTAGACCTCTAAACTTCTCCTGCATGCAAATGAGGTACTACTGAACTCACAGACGAAATTTCAGCCTGAGATCAAATTCTGACACGGAGATATGAACAAAAAAGTTTTGAGCAAGAAAACTACGGCAATTTCTGGTACCTAGCTGGCTATTTCAACCTATAACAGGAGTTTGGCTCGATCAATTTCGAAGTTTCTTACAGGATTTGCAGTCTACAGGGTGCTGAACATCCCTGTGAAGTTGGGACTCCTGAATGTACACAGAACTGCAGATCTCCTCCTCTGAAGTCGCTGCTCTAGATTAAGAGCTTTTCAGACCCCCTCAGCTTCAGCGGCCGCCCTGAATTACTCAGTTGCTCAATCGATATGAAACTTTTTTTGAAATCGTAGCCCTGTTGGCAGAGAACACAACCTCGAAGTTTTGAAGCAATTTCCTCAAATCTGCTGCGAGTGACACTGAAAACCCTAAATCCAACAAAAGTGATTCAATTCTAGCACAATTCGAACTTCAATTGCTCATAACTCCGTCTTTATTGACTCAAATCGATCGAAATTTTCACTGGAAGTGCTTTGCATGACGAGCCCTCTCTCCCTGTGCTCTCAGATTTCGAAGATCCTCCACCAAATGCTCGAACTCCACTCTAGAGCTCTGTTTCTAAATTTAGAGTTTAACAAAAGACAAAAACGGACCAATGGGAGTTCATAGCTCCACTTGGTTGTCCTTTAGTACCCTAAACCACGTGGAAACTTAGTTTTACTCATAGGCTACCACGTCAAGCCCCCTAGAGTGCCAGCGTAAAACTTAAATTACTTAAAACGACACGCAGCCCCGAAAAATAACTTAAATCAGCTAGAAAGCGTGTATGGGCGACACGCAAATACAACCCATGAGCTTAAGCCCTATCAACATGGTAATCAACCTACTAAGACTCAAAATAGTGTTAACACCGTATGCAAAGGTGTCAAACATATACATAAACGACTAGAAGTAATATAAGCTAACTTCTAGAACTACTAAACTCAAGCGTCGGAGTAGAAATATAACATGTAGCCGCCAAGTAGCGCGACAACGGCAGCAACAGTGTGATGAGCGGAAGGAAGCTTTGGCAACAAAGGCGCTACAAGCGGTGGTCAGTAGGATTGACCAGTTTGATGAGAGAGATGTCTCAAGATATTTGAGGCATTATGTGAAGGAGATGGAGCTAAACCGGGTCTCAAAAGATGAGATGATTGAGACGTTTGAGTTAGCAGCAGCTCCAGAGATTAGAGATCATGTTAAAATGCTAACGAAGCATTTTAACAAGGACTGGGAGACGTTTGCTTGTGCTTTGATGGATGAGTACTTCTTGGAGGACTCTGATCGAGTCACCAAGAAGTCATTCTTGGAGTGGGTTGAGCAACCAAGGAAGGGTTTACAAGCTACTGAGTTGCTCAGAGAGTTTGAGAAGCAGTTTTCACGGCTGACCAAGATGGAGAAGTTGACGTTGCAGTCCAACAAGATAGAGCTATTTCTTCGGGCTGCAGACGAGAAGTTGCAGGAGAAGCTAGAGGTACTTCTGGAAGACCGGGAGGAGGACGATGGATTGACCAGCAGCTGGAAGAAGGTTGAAGAAGCTGTTGGTCTGCTTACAAGAGGGAGCGGAGACGAGAGAAAGTTCCTGTTAGGAGACTGGCGCCAATACCTATAGCTGTAACACCTGTTCCTGTAGTCCGACCAGTTCCTGTTGCTAGACAAGTAGTACCAGTTGCTCCAGCTGTTCCTGTTGTTCCAGTTGTTCAGGCACCCATGGTATCTCCGAAGAAGGATGACTCAAACCTTGAGGAGATATTGCGTGGAATGCGACATCTGCATATCAAGCTCACCAAATTGGAAGAGAAGGGATCTACAAGCAGAGTAAGCCCGGTTGAGAAGCAAGGCTGGATCCAGCGGTGTATCTGGTGCGATGGTACTGATCATCCGCGCAGAGATTACAAGGAGTTCACAGATATTCTGCAGCAAGGAGTGATCTTCTGGAAGGATGGGAAGGTAGTGTTGAGGGATACTGGTGCACTTCTTCAGACCAACTTTGGTAGAGGAGGGATGAAGAAGTTGGTTGAGGACCACCTATCAGCGCAAGCAGTCGCAATCGTGGAAGCTGGAACTTATGGCACAAGGGTTGAGGATCAAGCTGAGAGGAGTTTCAACAAGCAAGTTGAGCCAAGTGAGTTGTGGTCATCTGCCATCTCCATGAAACAGAAAGGGAAGATGGCACGTGAGACATTGCAGAGGACAGCTGCTACGATCAGAAGGGATACTGGATGGGAGGATCCGATAGAAGCTCTATCGGTGCATGCTTACATCGCCAAGAACCAACACGAAGCGCTGTTGGAAGAGAAGAGAAGGAGAGATTCAGAGGATTCAAGAGAAGAGACTTCTTCAAAGAGACAGACTCGAGGAGAAAAGATTCGCCAAGAGGTTCGGGATGCAGGAGCTCAAGACCAACCGATGGACGATGCTCCTTCTCCATCGAAGAAAAAATCTCAGGAGGAGAAGGGTAAGCCGGCTGCATACAAGCTACAGTCGGATATCGAGGCGTCAACAGACTTGAAGGGAGTCTTGGAAGATCGCATTCTGAATGCGAAGGTGGAGTTTACTTTGAGAGAAGTGTTAGGCATCGCCAAGCGTGAGTTTCATGATGTCATCATCGATGTCATCAAACGGAAACGACAGATTACGGGTGAGACTGGTTTATCACATGCATTGGATACTAGGATGTCTGTGGATGAGGAGAGAGAGCTTGCAAGGTGCAGTGTCTATTCTCCAGAGGAAGAAAGAGATCGAAGACGCATGGTGCATTTTGAGGATGAAGAGGAGGATGGGAAGCGGAGCTCAAGTCATTACAGCCACAGCCACTGGACTCGAGCTACGACGGAGACGTTGGTGAGGATCGAGGACTTGGATGAGCCGGTGGTTGCTCTTATCGATCATGGATCAGAAATCAACATCATGTCGAAGGAGCTATACAAGAGGAAGAAGTGGCCGATCGACACAGAGCATGGATGGGTCATAAGAGCAGCCAACAACACGAGAGGAGACTTGTATGGAGCTTGTCCAGACATCAGAGTGCGCGTAGGTGATGTTGCTATCGAGCAAAACTTCTTTGTTCAAGAAGCAACATCATACCCACTCATTCTGGGCCAACCTTTCATCATAGCAACCCGGATGGAGACAAAGGTACTGGACGACGGATCTGCGTATGCTAGGATCCGAAGTCAAGATGGGAAGAGAGCGGTACAGTTTCTGACTGTACTGTCCAACCACGAGTGAACCGAGATCGTTTGAGGGAGAAGTCGCTTCCAAGGGGTTTATTGGATTTTCAGAGTGTGGGATTGCTGTCTACAAGAAGATAGAAGAGCTGAGAAGAAAAGAACAAAATCATTTGCGTGGTGTTGAGTTGATGTTGAAAGAGTTGGGTGAGCTACAAGGGGATGAATGGATTTCTGGTGTTTATGAAGAGGATGGGTTGGAAGATCCCTTGCGAGAGATCATGTCTATTGGATGGGAGGATATGGATAAGGTCGTGCAGATTCATTCAAGGGAGGTCTATTCGGTGATCGAATCATTCCGTGCACCGGAGGTTCGAGTTGAGACAAGGTACAAGACAGTGGATAGGAAAGTAAAGCCAGTTGCTGGTCCTTTGCCGGAAGACACCAACCAACAGATGGATCGAGCTTCAAAGGAAAAGAGTTTGAGAGATCTTGCAATGATAGGACACAAGTTCACGGAGAAGACCCTTGAAGAGCTGAAGATTGGATCTGATGGGTCTCTTCTACTAGAAGAGAGGATGTGCTTCAAGGAGATGTTTTCAAGACATGGGAAAGCATTTGCTTTTGAGCCACTTGAGATTGGATGTGTAGATCCGTACGTTGTTATCCCGATGGTTATCTTCACGGTACCGCATGTGCCATGGAACCTGAGACCAATTCCAGTACCGCGGGCTCACTTGCCCAAACTAGTGGAGTTGCTGAAGGAGAAGATGCGGATGAAGATCTTGGAGCCGTCGTTTGCACCATATTCAAGCAGATGGTTTACAGTACCAAAGAAGAATGGGTCGCTGCGGTTCATCCAAGACATGCAGCCGGTGAACGCAGTAACAATCAGAAATCCTGGGGTGGGACCGATTGTGGATGAGTTTGCAGAAGCGTTTGCAGGAAGAGCGATTTACTCAATGGGAGATCTTTACTCGGGGTATGATCAGTTGTAACTAGCGGAGGAGACC
This sequence comes from Asterella californica, assembly GCA_036924285.1. Lineage (NCBI taxonomy): Eukaryota > Viridiplantae > Streptophyta > Marchantiopsida > Marchantiales > Aytoniaceae > Asterella > Asterella californica. Next base: position 46,989,389 of record JAYKYS010000001.1, read on the forward strand.
AGAAGCTTCACGACAATGAGGACACCTTTGGGGTTGGTTAGGATGTGTACCTTACCACAGGGAGCTACCAACTCGGTAGCACACATGATGAACGGGATGAATCGAGTTCTAAGGGACTTCATCCCCGAAAAGACGATGCCGTTCTTGGATGACATCCCCATCAAAGGATGTGTGGAAGATGAGAAGGATGAAGCATTAGATCAGAGGGGGTGTCGGCGATACGTCACTGATCACATCGCAGATTGTGAGAAGATCTTATCTCGACTTGAGGAAGTTCATCTTACGCTGTCAGGTGCGAAGTCTACATTTGGGATTAGAGAGGTTTTGATCGTTGGTCATTTGTGTGGATCGTTTGATCGGAAACCAGATCCGAACAAGGTGGATGCGATTGGAAGGATGAAGGAGGTTTGCAACTCGCTGACAGAAGTAAGAAGATTTTTGGGTGCTTGTGTATTCTACCACATTTGGATTCCTCATTATGCGCATGTGGCGGATCCGTTGTATGGATTGTTACGTAAGGGTCATAAGTTCAGATGGGAGGAAGAGCATACTGATGCAGTAAGGAAGCTGAAGTCCTTACTATCATCTCCTCCAGTTCTAGGAAGGATTGATTACAAGAGTGCTAGGCCGGTGGTTCTTACAGTGGATACAAGTCCAGTTGCAATTGGATGGGCAGTCGGACAGGATGATGAGGATGGAGACAGGTTTGCGGTTAGGTTCGGAGCGAAGGTGTTAAGTCCTCGACAACGTGCTTACCCGCAAGTGAAGAGAGAACTGTGGGGTATTGTTTCAGCTATGAAAATTGAGAAAGAGTATTTGATTGGAGCAGTAGTGGTGGTTGAAACTGATTGCTTGCCGTTGTTAGGGATGATCATGAATTGTTCAACTCCTGATATTGCGATGTTGCGATGGATCGCATATATCAAGTCGTTGAACCCGGAGTTTAGACATATCGCAGGGAAAGATAATCCGATGACGGATATGTTATCTCGAGCTCGGTATGATGGGGAGGATGAGATGGTAGAAGACATTGACGACGTGGATACAGAGTTCTATTCGATTGCACAGACAGGAAGGGAAGATGAGTTGTTTGTTGAAGGGTTGTATGATGGTGATTTACTTGATATCGGGAGGTACCTTAGTACGATGGTTAAGCAGACAGGTTGGACAGATGAGAGGTTTCGGAGAGTTCGAAGGAAGGCCTACAACTTCATGTTGCAGGATGGGTTTCTTTGGAAGCGACCGAAGCCGAAAGGTGGGGTACCACTACGGGTGATTTGCAACAAGGAAGATCAGCAGAAGTTGCTCAAGGCGTTCCATGAGAGTCTTTGGACTGGACATCGAGGAATTTGGGCCACTTTTACCAAGATAAAAGAGAGGTATTGGTGGAAAAACATGTATAGGGATGTTGTATCTTTTGTGGAGTCTTGTTTGGCATGTCAGATGTATTCGAATATCCGACATCGTGACGGATTACATCCGACTTATCCGTTGGCGATCCACTTCAAGTGGGTGGTAGACTTGGTGATTATGCCGGTTGGATTATGGCAGATGAGATACTTGGTACTTGCTAGAGAGGATCTTTCAAATCAAGTCGAGGGTAGGGCGCTTCGGACGAAGACAACTGAAGGGGTATGTAGATTTCTCTTGGAAGAGGTTGTTTGTCGGTATGGATGTGTGGGAAAGATCACTGCAGATCGGGGAGAGTTAGATGCACACGAGGCTCGTGAATTCTTTGCAAGGTGTGGGGTGAGGTTGTCACTGACAACTGCTTACAACCCCGAAGGGAATGCCAAGAGTGAACGTGGTCATCCACCCATTGTGAAGGCTTTGGTGAAGGCTTGCAACGGAAGGGTACGCGAGTGGCCTCGACTCTTACCATTTGCGTTATGGGCAGATAGAACGACGCACAGCTCGGTGACATCTTACATGCCGATGGAACTCATCACAGGTCAGAAGCCTATCATGCCGATTGAAGAACACGTTCTGACATGGAGTGTGTTACCTTGGGAGGACAATTTGACTAGAGAAGAGCTTCTTGCTATTCGAATTAGGCAGTTAGAGAGAAGACCAGAGGATATCCAAATTGCTTTGGATAGGCTGCGAGAAGCACGGTTGAAGAACAATGTCAGATTTGATCAGCGACATCGTTTGAGACCAAGGGAAATCAAAGAAGGTGATTGGGTGTTAGTCTATGACAACAGTCTAGACAACTAGCATAGTGCACTCCGGAAGTTTTCCAGAAGATGGTTTGGTCCGTATGTGGTGAAGAAGGTTCATGACAACGCAACTTACGCCCTGCAAGAGTTGGATGGAACGAGCTTGAAGGTACCAGTGGCAGGTAAACGTGTCAAGATTTTCAAAAAGAGAGATGAGGAGGTCGATCTAGCAGATATCTTGACGGAGTTTCAGTTTGAGGATGAGGATTATGCAGAAGATCTTGAATGTGAGGTTGGTTACGATGGGAAGTAGGACGATAAGCCGGTCCACTCTTTGGTTGGTATCTCTGGTGCATACCGGAGGATGCACAGGTTCAGAGGGGATGGATGTCGTGTCGTGGACCGGCTCCTACCTAAAATTCAAACTTCGATGCTTGTCGCTCCAAAGACATTCATGAGAAGACAAGCTAGGCCCCAGCTTACGGATTTTGGCACAATCTCAGATCTCCATTTTCATCGCATAGATGGGTAGAGCTCCTTGTCAGCTTTCCATAAGCATCTTGTCTACTTCGTTTGGGCGCCTAGTGGAGAAGTTACAAGACTCGAAAGATGGAGAAAATAAGCTAGATCCCAGCTTACGGGTTTTTGGCACCACTTCGGATCTTCATTTTTATCGCACCAGTGGATAGAGCTCCTTGTCAGCATTCCATAGACACTTTGTCTACTTCGTTGGGACGCATAGTGAAGAAGTTACAGGACTCGAAAGATGGAGAAAACAAGCTAGGCCCCAACTTACGAGCTTTTGGCGCAACTTCGGATCTTTACTTTTATCGCATAGATGGATAGAGCTCGTTGTCAGCTTTCCATGGGCATCTTGTTTATTTCGTTTGGACATCCAGAGAAGAAGTTATGCGATTCGAAAAAAGGCAAAATCAAGTTAGGCCCCTAGTTACTTGCTGACGGGGTATTTAGGGCTTCAGGCGTTATATCAAAGACGCAAGGGGCTTGCTTCTTATTATTGAGGGTTGAACTTCGTACGTACAGACTGTTGCAAGGGGGCTGCTTAAGGGGTTTGCTTGTTCTTGCGACCTGTCGGTGGATGTTTTGGAGAATTGGGAAGTCCAATACACGCGCGCAAGGTGTCATCGGTTTCAGATCTGTGCAGGCTACGCACAGGTTAAGACGGTTCTTGAAGAGATGGATCGGGGGTTGTGTTCAAAAAGAAATTGAGACGCATGAAGCAGATTTGGAGTTTTCAGTTATCTGTGAAGGAAAGTTGGACCGTTCGGACCGTTCTGGAGTCCAAACTTGCTGTCCTTGGATCCATCGGGATCAGAACAACGAGTTCTTCAGGAAATTGAAGACGATACCAGTTTTCATCGGGCAGTTTGGGAGTTGTGAGTGAAATTGGTTCGCAGGGAAGCGCTTGCGTCAGGTTTTTCATCGTCTGCGACCTGAGATTGAATTGTTCTTCGCGATCGATGAGCCAAGCTCTTCGTTCTTGGTGCCTACGCGATCAGGGAGTCCTCATGTACGCATAGGAGAAGACTGTAAGTGAATTGGATTGTTGGTTTCGGTGTGGTGAGCGAATTTGAGCCGCAGGGAGTCGATTTACATCAGTTTTTTGCAACCTGCGATCAAATTTCTCGAGTGGTTTTGCAAAGGGAACTCCAAACGGCTTGTTTGGAGTCTTGTTGGGTTCAGGGTAGCCAGATCTACCTACCAGCGAAGACGGATATCAGTTTAGACGATCCGTTTGTGCGGTGTGAGCGGTTTTAAGCCGCAGGGAGGAGCTTCTGGAAGTTCGGTCACCTGCGACCGAAAATCGGCGAATCTCGACTATCGGGAGTCGGATCTGAAGGTTTCTTGAGCCAAAGGAGTCAGGGAAGGAGACCCTATCGACATTTGAAGATCGTTTGGAGAAAAGAGAAAGTTCTCATATAGGTCTTTTTCGGTTCCTTTGCTACGGATTTCGTCTTTTTGAGTTCGTTAGGGACTTAATTGGTTGTGTACGGCTTGTGGTAGCTAGCTTTAGCCAAGAGCTAGTGCGTGGATGTGGTTTGGACTTGGGTTTTGGATTGCGTGATATTGTTGTGGCTCTGTTTGTTAGCAAAGAGAAGTTTCTCTTGCTTTGAGCTACGCTTCGGCGATTTCAGGCTAGGGTTGCGATTCAGGGGTTTGTTTTAGCGCTTCTGAAGTAGGTTACGGGCCGCTCTGGTCTGTTCCTCAGTTTTGTGCTGTTAGGAGAAAGAGACGGCAGTGTACATACATTTGGAGTGGTATATATTGCGCGTTCGTTTTCGTGGTTGTTCTTCTCTGTCTTGTCTCTGTTTCAGCACACAACATCTCCACAGTCAGGAACCTCGCGTTTTCCTGAACATCCTTCACGCAATATCCGACACGATAACGTTCACATGGATAACCTTGGAGTATTATTTCAGATCAATATTCTAATTCTCAAGTGTATTTTGGAAACACTTACTCCAAAAGTTGAGGACTAAATTAAAATTTAGTACCGGTTTTCATCTCGAAACGGAAGGAAAAATGATACGAGTTAACTAGATTCTGAATCAATACTTGAGGAATTATGTGAGCACGGACCAAAGTGATTGGGCAGAGTGGCTCAACTTTGCAAAGTATTGCTATCTCCAAGAAGCATCAGCAATCGACAAATTGCCTTTCTTGCTATCTTACAGACGTGAGCCAAAAGGGCCTCTTGACTTGACTCTTGCATGAAGTTCTACATCGATACGACCAAGAACACGACAAACACTAGCTGAAGAGTTAGTGATAAAAATGAAACGACACGAGGAAAAAGTGAAAAAGAATCGACAAAGCGCAACAACATTACACGAAGTAGGTAAACAAGCATTGACGACAAGTGAAGTTTTGAGTGGACGAAGAAGTATGGTTGAGTATGAAAAACTTCACCCTTCTGAAAGGAATATCGATAAAGTTCTCATCCAAGTTTATAGGACTTTTTGTGATTGTCAAAAATCCGCATGAAGATGTCTATACTTTGGACCTTCTTTTCTCGAGTGGCAATTGCATCCGACCTTCCATGGTTTTTTATTAAAAAAGTACTTCAAGGATGATTTACAACCGGAACGTAAACATATTCTCATGCCTCAACTTGATGTCGTAAAAGACAAAGTAGAATACGAGATGAAAACCATTTTGTGATTTTCGTGCACCTACCACCTTGCTGCGCCAGCAGAAGCTCTTGCTCAGTAGGTCACGAAACTCACAATGCTAACCTGCAAGCCACAATCACAAGTTAGCGTCCATGCACCACTTATCTTAACTCTGTTTGGTCCGGATCGGAGCTAGACCGTCTTCCTAATCATCAAGCTCAGCGTTCCCTAAGTCCTGACCTAGACCCGCCTAGGTCGGTCTCAAATCATGAGCAAGTCACAAGATGACTTGGGACGGACTTCTCATAAAGTCCAAGGTCTTAAATGGTGCCTCCAGCACACATAGCGGTCCAACCGCCCATGATGTCCGTCTGGGTCTAAGCTCCCGAATAGTGATCTATAGTAAGTGTCGGAGAGAGCTCGAGTCAGATTATCATTGAGTTTGAAAACATTAGCATAAAAGCTCAAGTAGAATCTCCGAGGAAAAGAGTAGAAATCGACTTATGGTATTATTTTTGTAGAGGGTTGGGACATAAAGTAGTGAATTGTCCAACTAGGATCAAAGCAAAGAGAGTCAAAGAGAAGCGAGAGTTTACTGATTTGAGTCTTCGAGTGGGTCCATCTTCACCAACGTCAATTCATCTCCTAGGAGAAAATCCTTGTCCAAGTTGTGGAGTGGGGTGATATATCAAGAAGACACAAGTGCATAGATGTGACCGCTCTACTTACATCAGAAGTCGAGAAGTTGGACGAGACTCAAAGCGTTGAGACGGAGACGTTGTCGACTTCAAAAGAGGACTCCGTTGAATTGTGATCGAGATCTTCATTCGGATGGTGGAGAAGACAGTAATGCGACTCGGGCTAATGATTCCTTGGGAGAAGAAATGACACAAGAGGTGTTGTTACAACCATTTTTTATGATAGATTATTTTCGAATGAAATTGGTGATGTTTGTACTCTTTCAGCGAGTCATTATTGCGCAAAGATTAGAAGAGCAAAAAGAGTAGTTACAAGATGAGGAAACTACCCAGCTTTCACGAGAAGGATAATGAAGATGTAGAGCCGTTTTGTTCTAGATTTCAAGAGGAGTTGCATTGGAAACAATGTGAGAAGGAAAGAAATAGTGGGTGTTGTTACTACTAGAGTTTTTGGAAGATTTTGCTCTCACATGATATGAAGATCAAGTAAAGAGCAAAACGTATGGTGTAGTTGAAGAAACATGAGAGACGTTAAGTAACGCACGCATCGAAGAGTTTCTTCCAGAAGAGAGTTATGAGAAGCTCATGGTGAACTCACTCATTTGAAGCAACGGGACGATGAGAAATTTCAGTAGTATGTCGAAAGGATGGATAAGTTGGAGTAACGGTTTCGAACGGTCCTACGAAAAAGTGGAGACAACATGGAGCTAACGATGACGGGTGATGGATAAGTTGGAGCAACGATTTCGAACGGTCCTACGAAAAAGTGGAGACAACATGGAGCTAACGATGACAGGTATTAGAGCAACTGAAGCACTTTAATTCTTCTTTTGTATATCTCAATTTCTCTTAGAACACACAACACGATCCATCTCTTCACGAACCGTCTTATCCTATGCGTTACATATGCACAAATCTGAACCCATTGACACCTTGCACACATGCACTAGATCTCCCAACCTCCCAAAACGTCCAACGACAAGTCATAAGTACAAGTTGACCCCTTAAGCATCTCCTTACGTCAATTCACAATACGTGAAGTTAGCTATCCTAGATTATCACTAAGTAAGCCTCTTGCACCCTTAGTATAGCGCCAAGAATCACAAATATCCAATCAACGTCGACAAGTCTAAGACTTAGTTTGTTTTCTCCATCTTTCGAATCTCATAATTTCGTCACTAAGAATTAATGAAGTGCACATGAAAAGTTTACAACGAGTTTACAACGAGCTTTAGTTTTGAAAATCTAAATCCAAAAGTTGATTAAAAGTTGAATATTTTACTCCATGAGCGTCTTTGGAAGGATAATGTATCTTGAAGTTCGATTTTGAAGTAGCGACCGGTACATGACATGAGAATGTGGAAGGTTTCTCTTTGATCGCTGGGTACCAGTCCCTTGCTTTTTTCATCTCTCTACGACTAGGTTTGAAATCTAAGGTTCAATACCCTTTTGTGCTCCTGATTTTATTTGAACCTTCAGCCTCCTCGTCCAGAACTATTAGCCACCGCATGTAACTTAATCACAGTACGAGGATATAGAGTAAACTAAAGCAAACATCGTTACATGGATCTGCATAGTCCCATTAGTTTACAAATAACCATATATCGGTATTACTATGTACGACATAAGAGGATAGTTAACCCCGAATATGAGTATAAAACATGAATATTTCTTTTTTCCTCACAGTGTTCTTTGAGTATGAACAACACTGCGAAAAAAAGGTTCTCTTTTGCTCCAAGAATTTTTGTAATTTTCATTTAATCATTTCTGTGTTAGTGTTAAATAGTAGTTTGTTTCGGGATGAATTGTAATTGGTAAAGCTGGTGAGTAGTTTTAATTTAATTTAGTTATTTCACAGATTCCAAGTTCGAATGAACAACTACTCACCAAAAGCATTTTCTCACTAACAGTTAAATTTCTCGGTTCTCATAAAGCACACCCGCAAAGTGAAGTCTTCTGCATCACCAGGAGCACTTGTAGTCATACTCGGAGACCAGCAGATAAGTGGAATAATTGACTTTGACTACCGTATAAAGAAGTGAAAAGAATCTTTTCTTTTCACTGCAACCGTGCACAGACTGAGACCCCTGGAAAAGGACTCGACCCCAAGCTGTCCCGGCTATGGGCGGATGGGGACGTGAACGAATGAAGTGTCCCAGGACTATTCTCGTTATTTGCAGTCAAGCTGTTCTACGCACAATAGCTTCAATATATTTCATTAAGCCGTCGTGCGATGAACCTCCCGGTCTGATTGCATTAGCCGCTGCTATTTTCATCTCCTCAGCTCTTCTCCTTCTAAGCAGGCCGTGCTCCGAGAACATCATCGTCCTAACTGTATTCTCGACGTCGTGTCGATCTACGCTCTTCTCCTCGTAAGGAAGTAAAAGTCCAACTTCCGCAACCTCTGCCGCGTACCTACACCAATTGTCACAGACATTCACGAAATGAAGAATCAGATGAATGCAGCATCTGACAGTGAGAATATGCAACTTGATACAAAGAAGACGACGTTGCCACGTACTAACTAGTGGCAACGAAATGGACAACACCACCACGTTAGCAATTTAGAAGCTACCAGTGTGCTCTCACAATACGAGGCAGCCAAGCTCGCAAGTTAGTCCATGATTGGTCGTTCACCATCCTCACATGTACAAATGAAAGAGCAGGAAGAGAATAGTTGCATTCTTACAGGGCATTGAACGGCTGATCAGCGTATGTCGCCCACCCGATGAATGGGATACCTCTGACTACAGATTCTTGCATCGAATTCCAGCCGCATTGCATGAGGAAGGCAGCGGTGGAAGGATGTTCCAGGATTTTCAGCTGTGGAGCCCAGCCTCGCGAGATTAACGCACGGTCTTTCACTCGTTCTTCAAATCCGCTCGGAAGCAGCTGGTCGAGCTCATCGGGATTCAGCTGAGGTGGTGGCCGCAGAACCCAAAGAAATCTAGCCTGGCTTGCCTCGAGTCCTAAGGCCAACTCGTGTACCATTGGCAAGGTGAAAAAGTTGAAACCTGTCGTCCCGAAGTTCACATAGACGATTGACTTCGCCGGTTGCTTATCCAACCACTGCAAACACTCATCATCGACTTGTTTAAAATCCTCGAACGACGCCTGGCTCACTTGACAGGGAGACTGGAGCGGTCCCACCGGTATGACGTTTCGGCCCTGCAGCCAACGGACCTCTTGTTCAGTAACGCGTTAAGTACTCATCCTCATCAGGAAGCGTTAATTTCATGAGTGTGGGAAGAGTAGCTACTGATACGTACCATATCTCGAAGGTAATCAGTTGACCGAGATTCGAGCTCATAAAAGGTGTTTATTAGAATTCCTGCAGCGCCCATCATGGAGTCGAATTGAGATCTGATGATATTCGTTGCAAGCGGGTGGAATGGCTTCCCGTTCTCAAGCGGCTTCAGTTTGGGCATGCTACGATCCGCCAGCCACGAGTCCTGCCACTTCAAATTTGTGGCTTCGACCGTGTTCGTAAAGAGTTCGAGACTTGCCACGTTCAAAGCGAAAAAGGTCGAAACCGGAGCGAAGATATAGCGCGAACATCCAAGCTTAGAAGCCGAGTCCTGCCATCACGTTGGTAGTCAGAGACTACCACTACGTTCACTCTGTTCCCTGTTTTGCGAGCGCTTTCAGAGACGACTGTCACAATCAACGCATTGCCAAGCTCGCTAAGTTACATTGCAACTGTTATCACTGATTCCACGCTCCGGTGTGATTACGTTTGACTTTAGTAGTCTTCAGTTACCTTTGTATAGTACTATACAAAGGTAACTGAATCTGCAAGAAGAAACAGCGCTTGTAAATCATGCATAGCTTCATAACTGACAAATGTAAGGACACGATCAAAGTGCTGAAGTTTACGATTGTCCAGTGAAGCATCAAGTCTGAAATAAGGCATGTAAATTTAGGCCCTTGTTCACCCGCAGCTTTCTGTTGTAGCAACTCCTCAATGTATATTGTCGTAGTACAACGGAGCTCTTCGCTGTGCACGTCCGGGGGAAGCCATCCAGCTTGCGCAGTAAAGCCTGTCAAGTTCTTCGTGAAACCGAGGAGGTGTACGGCAGCGTTCAAACCATGTTTGTTCACTTTGTGAATCAAGTGATCGTAGATTAAGATTGTGCAAGTGACCCCGCCTTGACTGACCAGGTGCTGGGCTAAATGCACCATGGGCGTGATGTGAGGTAGAGCAGCATGTGGGATCATCAAGACATGAGCACTGTGTTGTGTACCATTTTCAGTCCCGTCTGCACTCTCGTCCCCGTGGATACTCAACTGGGTCATCTTTTCCTTCCAAGCAACAAACTCCTTCGATCGAGTGATATGAAACTAGTATCACATTCAAGTTAAGTCGACCAGCAGAAAGGAATGCAGGTGTTAGAGCCCGTGGTCTGGGACGACTCCTGGGTGGAGTCGTTGTTGAGAATAACGAGACTATGCTGCGGAAGCAGCTTCTAATCAATCGCAGTGGCACAATGTACAGTGAAGAAAAGAACACATGAGATTTACAACAGCAACTCGCAGGTGATAGTGAATACAGAAAGAGACTCTCACAGTACACACTAGGACTACTACCAAAGCTATGTAAGTAGATAAACAACGAGATCTATATACTATAGCACTAGGACTACTACCAAAGCTATGTAAGTAGATAAACAACGAGATCTATATACTATAGCCAGAGGAATACACGCTGAGATAAATATTCCTTCAGCACGTGCGTGTGAATTTCAAGGCAATTATTCAAGGCACTATTCAAGGCACTACTATTCAAGGAGAGATTAGTCCAGTAGTGCCTGTCGATAACTCTATTTACTTTCAACAGTCGTGACGGAAGTCATGGAACTAGATGCCAAGGTACATGAAGAACCTGACAGCACTGTCTACGTTATTGGTCGCTTTGTCGCTTGTGTTTCGGGTCCAAAATTTAAATGATGTTTCCGTGGAGTCTCCAGGACACGTCCTCAAGCTTTTTAGGAGCCCGAATCCCCAACCCGCGTAAATACTGCCACGTATAGAAACTCAGAAGACATTTTCGATAAGTTAATCTAGAGACAGTAGAATCACTTTTCTGAGTGCAGGACGCTTTTAAAGGCAATCACAATTAGAGGCAGAACTCGTAGTGTTACGCTATCGCACCACCTTGATATAAAAAGAGATTTCTTCTCTCTCCTTCTCGGGTGCATTATATATGGTTAGCAATTAATACTGGAGAATGATTAGACCTGAGCCCGAGGCCAGGAATAATTGGAAAACACCGACGCCATGCACTCTGAAGGGCTGAGCAAAAGAAAAGAATCCTCACAGATACTTTCATTCATCATATGAATGAAATGGACGATTCTCTCCCCAGCCCTTCAGAGTTGATGGCGTCGGTGTTTCCAATCATTCCTGGCTCGGGAGGCTAAACCCTTCCTGACTGTCTGTGCTTTCGATGTTGTGAGATGATAGTTGTCTGCTCATGTTGGTATGGTGTCGAAATACTATGGCAGTACTGTTAGTGGACGCAACTAAGCATAGAGAGTTCCATGTGGTCTGCGGAGGTAGATTTGACAATACATTGAGAAGCGTGAGGGGCACTGTACACTTCTTACCACATCTTAAGTATAGTGTTTCTTCCATGTATATATTCTTTCATTTCATGAAGTAAAGCATTGCAGAAAGTCCGACTGTATTGGTGTCTAGAGGAATATCGGAGTGGGGTGCCACGTGGGAGTGGATACCACGTGGTAATATTATATATCGGAAATGTGCTCCATTTTAGTTTTATGTCAAGAAACACAATCTCCAACAAGTTAAATTTAGTACAAAGATGTTTGATATTTATTTCAAATAAATTCTAAATTATTAAACATTATAGAAAAAATAATATCTAAATATTTATTATATTTATTATCATTAATAAATTTAATAATAATCATTAATGCAACAAGATACACATGTATAAAGAAACACACAGTTAGATATGCACGAACTGAATTATCAATACGGTAATAACGAAAATGGAAAACAAGTCATGTGACTATAACGAGATTCTACCGTATGCAATAGTTTCATTTTTTCGCTCTCATTATAGTGTGTCAAACTTGTCACGTTTAGGGGCGCCGAATATCTAATTTACGTTTTAAAAGGAAGACGAAAAGAAATGGAAAGAAAAGAAAGTAAGAGCCGTGATAGGATCCATTTATATGTTACTGTCGTCTTTTGAGACAGAACGTAATAGGGGGTGTCAAAGTTAGTGGCCGTCCGGATTATTCGTGTATCCGCGGGCTGTATTTACGGACAACGGCCATGTCAGTCGCGGGTACCCGCAGAAGTGGCCCGCGGCTCTCATCCTTTTGACCGGAACAGTTTTGGCCGTAAATTAATCGCCTTGTACTTACATAAGATGAAATCAGTACATGGTTATGATAATGATAACAGTACATGGTGATGTGGCAGTACCTCACAACACTTCGAATTTGAAATCAAAAACTCGTCTTCTTTGAGAGGGAATTTTAGGTCTCGCCTAGACTTCTCGACGTTGAATGCTCTGATCCAAGATTAACTAGATAGAGAGACAACGCTGTTCCCGTTGAAGTGATATTCCCAAGCGCTGTTCCCCTCGAAGTTCAAATCAGAATTCTAAATATACCTCGAGTTTCAGAAAGAAAACTTCTGTTGAAAACTATAGAGGACATTGTGGAAATGCGAGTGATGTTAGCTTCTTCGAGTTCGGATGAATCTGCCGATAATGATACGGAGAGTGAAGCGTAGAGTGAAGCTGAAAGTGAAATGAGCAAAAACGTCGAGAAGGAGGCTGATTCGAGAGAGGAGGAGAAGATGGAGAAGGTGATAAGTTCTTTCGAGGACGATGGAGGGTTAGATTCAGATTCTGAAGAAGAATTGATCGAACTGTATCGAGTTTTATCCAGTTCTCGATATTTAGAACGACAAGATCAGTTCACCTTCTTTAAGAGTAAAGATTTTTACAAAAATTATTTTGAAAATCTTCCCGATGACTCTTTTAGACAGCTGACCATGATGGATAGAATGAGCTTTTCCAGATTAGTTGTTATAGTGGAAACTCATTCTATATTTTATAATCAAGCTCGGGTGAAGCAAGCTCCTGTGTCTTTACAGGTAGCAGTTGCATTAGATCGATTTGATCATAATGACAACGGTGCTGCTCTAGGTCGTTCTTTGCTTCTTTGGGGGATTGCACATAGGACTATGGTGCTTTAAACGAAGAGAGTGATGAGGGCTTTAGAATCTACACTTGGAGGGTACATTCGGTGGTCAAATCGCAAAAAAAGGATAGCAATCTCTGAAGTTTTTGCGTCGAAAGGCTTTCCGGGTTGTATAGGATTGATAGATGATACTTTACTGTCTTTGTCTCAAAGACCTCGATTTGACAGAGAGACTTACTATGACAGGAAGTGTAACTATTCTATGAATGCACAAGTGGTTTGTTGTCACAGGAAACAAATTTTCTTCTTATTTGCAGGTATGCTAAGAAGCTGCCAAGATATTACATGTTTGCAGAAGTCTCCTCTTCGGACACACATCGACAATGACAGTCCATTATTTGAGAGAGAACAGTATTTACTCGATGACTCAGGATATTCATCATTGCGGCATCTCATTCCTTCGTTTCGAATGGCCACAAGAGATCGAGACAAGCAGGATTTTAACACATGTTTAGCTCATGCTAGAGTCGCGAATGAGCATTGTATTGGTATACTGAAATCTCGATGGCATTCTCTGAAACAAGTTCGCATGCAGTTGAAAAGTAGATCAGAAAATGAACATTTAGGGAAGTGGGTAGGTTGTTGTGCTATGTTACATAATTTTTCTATCCAAGAATCGCGACGAATGGACCGAAGAGGATGGAGAGTTGATTATCGAGCGCGACGACCGAGATCCAAAGGAGGAAGTTCGGACAGCAAATGTGCCAAGCAGTGGAGTATTTCACCGAAATCAAATAGTACAAGTTTGTCTCTCGCATAATAGAAAACCAGGTGGTTTCTTATTCAAACCTTAGATTAGACTAGATTAATCAAGAATGAGACCTTACGATTTCACTATGTACATTGATTTTTATAAATACAAAGATGGGTTCGTCAAGAATCAGGATTATCAGATCTTTGGATTGTGCTCTTTGGATCGATAATGTGGTAAAGTTGTCGCATCGTGACTATTCGCATTGACTGCGATCCGAAAATGTCGCACTTAGTGCGACTCAAACGCACCTAAGCGCAGTGAGTGCGACCTGAAAGTCATGATTATCGCACTGAGTGCGATTAGTCGCGCTCAGTGCGACCCGAATACTTTACCGAAGACTGTACTCATTGGGTCGCACCTACGCGCAAACGCACCTACGCGCAGTGAGTGCGACCCGAAAGTCATGATTTATCGCACTGAAACTATCTCACTCAGTGCAATGCGACTCAGTGCGCACTCAGTGCGATCCTTATCACACTCTGTGCAACCCTTATCGCATTGTACTCATTGGGTCGCACCTACGCGCAGTGAGTGCGACCTAGCTCTGTGCAATGCGACTAAGTGCGCTCTCAGTGCGACCCTTCTCGCACTCAGTTCGACATTTACTCTGTGCAACCCTTATCGCACTCAGTGTAACCCTTATCGCACAGATACGTCAAAGGCATCGGAGCTCTTTAAACAGATGCAGCATGAAGATATCCCGGACGATTTCGCTTTGAATTCTATCATTCAGAAAAACAGCAAATGTGGGGTCCGAGCATTTGCACGCAAGGTGGTAAAGACTATGCGAAAGCGTGTGGAACTGTAACTGTAGGGTTCAACGCATACAATAAATTCATGTCGAGGTAACAAAAGTAGACAAAAGGATGGTGCTTTATTGATATGACATGATATTTTTCTTCATATCCTCTCGCTGCGCTAGAGTACAGTTCCTCCATAGCACCTCTTCGTCTTCGGATGACAATTGGCCCCAGTAAGTTCTCAATGCAGTGAACGGATCTCGTCCAAACACTTGCTTGTAACAACTACGCACAAAACTTGTGGTTTCCAGTTGATTCATTCTCCAAGTTCCTAGCCACGGCAACAGAATATTCAACAGGTAATCATCCCTGTCGAAGTCAGCGGAGTCGAGAAGAAAAACCGGAGGATGAATCGCACTAAAGGGATGGTTAGTGCTATTTTTCTCCGGCGAATCATCCACGAGGAGACATTCTCTCGTACAAAGATTTCAAGAATAAAATGCCGAAAAGTCTTTCAAGTAAAGATAGTTTCCACTTGCCGCTTCTCGCACAATCTTGAAGTGGAGACACATATTCTGTGCGAAGATAGTGCAAACCTACAGTAATATCATTCAGAATCAGTTACAGATGAAGGAGAAGTACAAAAGACAGAAGAAAGATAGATTCTACTTAAGGAGAAGTACAAAAGACATAAGAAAGATAGATTCTACTTAAAGAAGAACAGAAAACTAAGATTGTACTTACTTGGCCTGAAGCGATGCCCGGAGACAAATACCCTCCTTGTTCCATGGATCGGAGAAGTGCATTGCAGTTGGTGGTAGTCCGAGATGTCCAAATAAGAATTTGGAAATCTTGACAACACATATCCATGAATTCCTTCACACCTCGCCGGACGACATAGTACAGATCCTTTTTCCCGCATCTTTCTACTTTGTAACCTCTTTCCTTCGCTCCTTGGAGCTCCAAATCATTCCTTCCCGTCCTCACTAACAATCCATTTAAATCTAAAATGAGTGTTTTGCGTCTCAGAATGGATGGATCTATCAATCGAGGATAAAAGACTTTAGAACCTCGTATGCGTGCCATCTCAACCTTCAATCCTTGCAATTCTTCTCGTTTCCTGTGAATGGAATAGCAGTATAACCATCCAGGACCCTTCGGACTCCAGTTAAATTTTTATTTTTTTTTATTTTTTTTTTTTTATTTTTTTTTATGGTGGACTCCAGTTAAATAACAAAAAGACAAAGCCAACGACATCAGTATCATTAATACCTGCGAATATAGTACTTCGCAATCTTTCGGTTAAAGTGCAACGGCCACTCCCATAAAAAGGATTTGATCAAGTTTTCCCCTAAAATGAAATGTACATGTAAAGGTATCATGTAAAAATATTATGTAAACCCACGTGGTAGGCAACGGGATATCGGTAACCTAACGTACATATTTCTAATCTAGGGTTTCCGGGATCCTCATTTCTCGTGTGTAGTAAACAAAACTATAAAACGAACAATAAATTTTATGATAATTCTGATATTTTCTTTTCTCAGCAACGCATTTGGAACTTTCAGTAAAATTCTTGGTCCATGCCTGCATGCTCTCATATTTTCTTTTTATGGGATCTAATAAATCTTTCGATTATCTATTACACCAACCGATGTAGCTCAGCTGGGGTGAGTATAATACAGCAGAATTTTGCTTCATCACACCCTCTTAGGTTTCTTGAGCTTGATCACACCTCTCGTAACTATGTATGACTTGATCACACCCTTGATTAGCTATTGCTTATAAAACTCGTCATT
This sequence comes from Asterella californica, assembly GCA_036924285.1. Classification (NCBI taxonomy): domain Eukaryota; kingdom Viridiplantae; phylum Streptophyta; class Marchantiopsida; order Marchantiales; family Aytoniaceae; genus Asterella; species Asterella californica. The sequence goes on from JAYKYS010000001.1 coordinate 47,005,914, forward strand.
TTGTGATGTTAGTTACATGTAGTACTGCACACATTAAATTTGCGAGCATGTATAATATAACATGTCCTTAATGTTAAAGATCTTGAATTATAGTGATATTTAATCAAGGTTAAAAATAGTAAAATAATTAAAAATCATATTAGTCTTGGTTGCTTGGGACATGTACATAACCTCCATATTTTGGTATTATAGTTGGTATAAATCTCATAGAACAAAAAAAAAATGCCAAATTTGAAACTAATGGAGAAGCACAATATCATCCCAACCTTGAATAAGAACTGGAGTGCTATGCTCTCTAAACCCCAAAACTGAAACCCTAAACCTATAAAGACACTTGTGAACTTAGAGTCTCTGACTGAAATAATACTCTGCGGTAATCCATGTGAATGCCACCAAGTATCTAAGAACAAGCGAGAAGTCGTGAATGCTGTTGTGGTATCCAAGGTCAAGGTAAACTTCACTAGTTTACTAAACCGGTCAACTATCACAAAGATTACGTTGTATCTGTTTGAGTCAAGCAGAGACGTAATGAAGTCCTTGCTAATGCTTTCCCAAGGTCTGGTTGGAATCGGCAAAGGATGAAGCAACCCCTGTTTCTTCTCATAAGAAACCCGGTTCGTCTGACATGTTACGCATGTTTTCAAAAAGTGAGCACGTCGTCTTTCATGTGGGGCCAATAATCCAAATCGGCAAAGGATGAAGCAAACCTTGTTTCTTCTCATAAGAAACCCGGTTCGTCTAACATGTTACGCATGTTTTCACAAAGTGAGCACGCCGTCTTTCATGTGGGGTCAATAAAACTTTTTAGCTATCACTACTAAAGTGAACTTTTTTCCTTAATGGTCTGATAAGGGCGCATCATGACACTCTTAAGTAACTTAGTCCTAAGTTTTTCTTGTCTCACATAAATCCAACTTTGTTTGAACATGAGTAATCCATGTCTTAGTTGCATGTTCTGCAACTTCACTCCTCGCTTGAGCTGTTCCAAGTACTCTTTCGCTTGGTCATCGCCTATGTAACCTTCACGTATTCGTCTCTCTAAGTCTGACTCCTTATGATACATAGCTCCCAAAATCTGTGTCGATGATAAAAGATATTCTTCCTTGCGACTCACAACGTCCGGAACGGCGTCCGGGAGCACATTTTCTTTTTCTGCTATCGTGATGTGAATTATTTCTCATAGTAAATAATTCACCTTTCTGTCAGAAGTCAGTCTCTCTGAGTGAAGTTAAGACCTCATGGTTCTTCTGGAGGAAATGAGCATTTGAAAATCTGAAGACACCACGGTGTAGGTCTCATCGCGCTGATCATCGTGGTATGTTAAAAAGTTATGAAAGGAGTTGCAGGCAAAAAGTTATTTGAAGTTTTTCTACGAGATTTTTGATACCGAGAAATATATCATAAATCTGAGTGAGTTCAAAAATTATGTTTAAGATTTTTCTCATTATATTGTAGTGTGCAGTATATGTCTACATCTTGAAACGCACAAAAAGATCACGTCTAGAGATAGTTATGGTAGTCCGTGTTAGTGAGAGAAGACAAAATAGACTGCTTTACTAGCATATCAGCTTAGAAACTTGTCTCTAGAACCAGTTGTGAGATTGACTTCCGTGGGTAGCTGAGTAAACTTGTAGGAAGGAGGTCTCATGATCAAATCCTCTCAAACTCACAACCGGCTTAGAGTAGGCTGGCCCCTTCGAGAGAATATGTGGGCACCAAGTTGCATAGAGGCAGGACACTAGATGTCTCTTAAACGTATCGTGAATGCGAGACGTCTATGTCGCACTAGTGCTGTCACCTAGTGTGGATGCTAGAAGGAGGTTACCACAAGATTTCAAAATGGGTCCTATGCTAGAGGACTAACTCCCCTTCGGGTTGTCGAGATAATTAGTACAAATTCAGTGTGACCTCTAAGTCATGAGGTTTACTTGGATCAAAAAATCAAGTCAAACTAATACATGAGGAGACATTTACGACATTTCAAAGTTTAAGGGGGCTAGGGAACGACAATGGTGATAACTCGGATTTCAGTGTCAGAATGAGATGATTCTTGTGGTCAGAGATAGCCGTGGTGGAGTTACTTCGGGTGCAGGTGTCAGAAGTTGACTGTACGACCAACTCGGCATTTGTCCGTGCATAAATATCTGCGAAGGCTTCTGAACTAGTCTTCTTACGTGTTGAATTTTTACCAGTGTTTTATTTTTCTGTTGCCACTTATCTAAGGCATTATTTTACACCTGTTAGGTGACGTTGGAGGTCATGTAGAGAGGAGGAAAACCTTAGAGGGGGTGTACTCCAGAGGAGAGGAGATTCTAGAGCATTATGGATTATCGAGGTATCGTGGAGAGACATCATCGAGTAGAGAGAGGAATCAAAGAGCTAGGATAGAGGTTTACAGTGCTTATGGCTGTGAAAGAATTTCTGACTGAAGATAGTTTGACATCGAGGAATTGAGATTTGAGGACAAAAGCGAGTAGAGAACCTTAAGGTGGTACCCAAGAGGACACTCTATGAATCCATTAATTTTTAGAAAAAAAAAGTTCGTTTATTGAGAACCTATAAATTTACCAAAGATCAGTAGCTGAGATGGTTGAGTCCCAGGTCTCTAAGCAAAAGGTCCGGGGTTCAAATCCTCCTGCTCTCGGTTGGAAGTGCAACAAAATCGCTATCGTGTGAAACTGGTCCAGGTACGCTGTGATTACCCACAAAGGATAGTCCGATGCGTCTTGAAGAGATAAACGGACAAGATAAAATATTTACCATTTTATTATCAAATTCAATTTATTGAGAAACTATAAACTTATATGTGCGATGGTATTTCTTATTAACTAACTCAGTTTATTGAGAAACTATAAACTTACATGTGCGATGGTATTTCTTATTCCAGAACCCAGAAAAAACTAGTCGGAAGAAACTATGTGCGGCTGGTCCCTTAGCAGTACGGTAGCGATGCTCAGAACCAATGTCCCACTGGTATGAGATCCCGTTCTAGATGTTTAGAGCGCCCTCCAAGGACATCCTCGGCAGGCGACTCGTCTTCAGGCAAGCCGGGACCAGAATAAGACTTGTGAGGACCCGTGACCGGGAAAATTTCTAATAAGATTGTAACAACAAGATAAAATCTGTTCTCCACAAAGTGTACAAGCCGGTTTCAATAAGTGGCAACAAATTTGTAGAAATATTGTACACTCTGCAACTCGTACCTAACGTTCGGACTCTTCCGCACGTACCTTCCTCTCGACATCCGACATGCACCTTCCTCAAGAAAGCATTTGAATTGAGCGGAAAGCAGTTGTGGGATCGAGGAAGTGATTGATGAACACACTGAGTGGGTCGTGTACATGAACACCTCATTCGTGCTACGATTCAAGTCCCATGTCGCGATCTGATTGTTCAGTGTGGCAGTTGGCGGTGACGTGATAGTTGCCGACGCCCAGTGCAAGAGATTGAGAATTGTCGAAGAGAATTGAGAGTTCACAGAGCGGGGAGAGGCTTGTGTAAGACGTCAATTGTGATGCACCGAAGAGATTTGAAGAGTCTTGAGCGCAGTGGATAGAGCCTAGTGCAGGTTGTGCAGGTCTGTGGCCTGCACGTTTAGGCGGAGTAGTACTTGGAGGTGAATGTGTCTTTCGAGCGTTGGTTATTCGGGAAAAGAGTATTCCAATTCTTGCGCGATGGTCGTACAGACTGCGACTATGTCTGTCTTGGACCCGAGTGCTCCCTTGTTCATCCCGGCTGCTTTCACGGCCGCCGAGGATTTCCTCCTGGGTGGGGGAGACTTGTGGAAACCTGCCCCGCATTTCGCCGTTACTGGCTGAGAGAGAGGTTCGAAAGCGGCGACGAGGATTAAGATCAGTGTGAATTGATTGATGACCTTCTGGACATTCATAACCAGACACAGTTCGATGGACTCGAACTTGCGAAATAGCCGATGATTGGCTCACCACAAACAAGATAACGGTAGTCACTCATCTCTGCCTAATCCAGCTTCTGTTTCTCTATTTGTTGCGCCTGCTGTATGGAGCTCTTCGGAGCTCCATACTGGTTACTTCTCGTGGAGGCCTTTTGCGGAATCCCGTGTTTTAGTTGTCCAAGCGTGAACGATTTTGCTCAATGCGTATTGTAGACAAGAGTTCGTTTATGCCTTAGTGACGTGGTTTAACATGCTCATCAAAGATGCGGATTATCATGAGCAATTCAAGCTACTTTCTGGCACGTCACAGGGTCCAGGTTGCCCCAGTGCGACGACCTTCCCCCTACCTGGTCGGTTGTACTTCGCGGATGGTCCCTCACGTTGCGAATATTAGCAAGAGCTTTCGAAGGAACCTTCATGCTTCTGCAGAGTGAATTCCAGCGACTTTGGTAGGTCCAGGGCTTTTGTGCCCATGAGGTCGCTATCATGGTAGTACAGGGGAATTTGATAGGAGAGATTTTGAGCTGAAATTGTGAAGCTCAAAATCTACCGTTAAGGTTCGAGATTGTAGCGCTACTGTAGCAGTGTTCCCTCTCCATGGGTCGATGGAAAAGTTTTTAGCGTCCTAGTTGTATGTGAGTTTCAGACCGAAGTTTATAGCAAATTCTAAGTTTGTAGGGTACTGTACTACAGTCCTACGGAGAGTTGGCAGGCGACTTTGAGCCTGGCTGTTTAGAGCCTTTCCATTGAGAACCTTAGACAATTTCCTTACCCTATACAAGTATAAGCTAATCCTACCTTTTTTACGAGGCATAGCATAATATATGCCGGTCAGAGAGCGGTGTTTCTCTAGATGACTAACTACGGAAGCCTTAGTCGTTGCATAAGCGGCACAGAGGCGGTTTTCTCTGACATGAATTTCGGCAGCAAGTGTCCTTTCTGATGTTTTGCGTGGGTCGAGATCTATGTATGCACATAGGATTGTATTAGACGGCTTATACTTGGGTATTATTCTTTATCCCAGGTCTGAACCGTGATGTAGTCCATTAAACTGACACATAAACTAACAAATCTAACGATCTAGCTCCCGTACGATTGATATATGTGAGATGGCAGATGAGCTGAGCTGCCATTCTCCCGGACGAATCATATATGCGAGATGGTAGATGAGATGCTCTAGGTGTAACTTGTGTCAGTTAAGTTCTTGAGTGTACACTTACTCATTACCTACAGCTGTGTCAGTGTCCTTCGTGCACAGAATTGTTCGTAAACTCTTTTCCAAACGAAGGGCACAAAATTGTTCATAAAATTTTTTCCAAAGAACTTTTGTGTTGTAGTTTGGATTCATTGCCTGGCTGGTCGTTCACTTCACTCGTCCTGCGGCTGGTTTTACTGATTGTTCTTGAACTCATGTACACTATCTCTCTCCCTTGCGGTTGGTCATTCACTTCACTCGTCACTTGCGGCAGTTTTTACTAATTGTGCTTGAACTCATGTACACTATCTCTCTTCCTTGCGGTTTGGTAATCCCATACTTTATTTGCTCTTGAGGCTCTTCACTTATTCACTCTTGCTGAACTTTAGCCCAGGATTTCAGTTCTGCATTAGATTCTGGGTTTCGCTTCGATCAGCTTGCATTGCATACTGCACATGTCAGGTAATGTGCGCCGCACTTCACATTCCCAGTGGTCTGTCCCCTTACGTTATAGAGTTGCGCTAACTTGACGTTTCACGATAGCATACAGGCCACCTTTTCCTTTTAGCACTTTCTATCTACTTCGTTGGGTTATTCTACTGGGTGGTACCTCTGTTTTTGAGCGTGGTTCGTGGGTGAACTGCCAGACTCCCGAACGAATCTTATATGTGAGATGGCATTTTTCTGCCAAGTTCCACTACACAAAGACTTGAGTCCACCCAGTAATGTATGGAACAGAATCGTTTACTGATGAAGCCCTGCAGAGTTGTAAATGTCTTCAATTCGATTGACCACTTTTCAACATTTGACTATTCGTTCGAACTTGCACTAGCGTGATTTGCAGCCTGGCTGGAGTTCTTAGTATCAAAGAGGCTGAATAATAGCTAACAATACGCCAACCTGCCATGGTCAAGGTAGCCCTGCTTTTACCTTGAGCCGTCCAGGGTTGGCGAAGAGCAAGCCTTCACTTGTCGAGAGGAAGCCGCTGGTGAAGCGTTGCTTATTGCCTGTGGTGCCGTTAAGGTGATTACAGTGTAACGCGGGTTCGATCTCATCTGGCAGACAGGGTAGGCTCTAATTTGTATTTCACGTTATAGCATATAAATTTCACATTGGCTCAAATTGGCATAGATTCTTCGGGTTGGAGATTCGTTTCAGTTTCCTCGTCCGATATAGACGAAACTCCTTGGTTGACAGTTGGAGGTCAACTGTTAGCGCTAGGATGATCTCGAAACGATAGGAAGAGCCGTACTCTAGACTAGCATTGTTGCTCATAGCTGTCTGTTCCTGGTTGGTTCTCTCTGTTCTGTTGGGGGCTGACTGGACACAGACTCGTCTACGTAGTCTTAGTCGCTAGAGGTAGTTTTAGCTGTGGTGACAGCCAGATCCGGGTCGGTCGCTCGTGATGAGCATGGATTCTGGGGCTACTCTAATTAGGCTGTGATGATACCGAAGATATCCGGACTGGAGATTCTGATCTAGTTTTACCAGTTTGACGAGACAATCTTGGATGGTATGAGGTCTTACTCTGCTTTACAGTGGTCTGAACTCATCCCAAAGTTTCTTTACAATCTCCTAAGGAGGTGTCCGCACCACCGGTTGGAATTTGGGGAACTATGACGTGCGACAGTTTCAGGGGATTTCTGACAGTCCGAACGAACTGGTTCTCCCGTATGTTTAGCTGGTCTGTATGTTCGCAACCTGAGGCAATCACAATATCGTTTGCCTGTGGCAAGCATAATGTCATAGCGAAACCAATAGTTTTCAGATAGTTTTTTACTCCCGCGCCACTGAATGTTCCTTCCAGTACCGTTGCTATCTGACCATATTATATATTCTTTCCAACTGAACTGACATAAATACTCAGCTCAAAACTACCAAAAGTCAAATGTGTAATGGTTAGAAACAGTGGAGTATGAGTAGAAAATCTACATCCTCGCGGTGGTTACTAGAACAAGCCGTATAGAGTAATATCCCGCACTAGAGAAATATCATGATCGTCCACCAATTAAGCACATCAACTACATATCGCATACTTCAAATGTGAAGTTGCACGGTTTGTTTGTATAAGAAGTTTAGAAGTTAATACATCAATATATGCATATAATCTTTGAACAAATCAGCGACGATTAATTTGATCAAAATATTCAGCTTTGTTCAGTTAAAAACGATGAGATGGAATTATATCCTCCGTTGTCTGTTTCTGCATGCTCGGCACTGACCTCATGTTGCAAGCATATTCACAACTATGGAAGTTAAAAGTCTCACTCTAATTACAGTTCTTACGCTCATCTGCTTCCGACATAATCAGAACGTGAGACCCTTATACTTCACTCGTGTTCTAGCATTTGTCATGGGAGTTACCAGGTTTGTTCTGATTCTTGTGTAGTGTGTCAGGTTTCACAATGGAAGGTTCAGTAAACATGATTTGGTTTCAATTGTAATTGCACCTAGATGTTGTTTGCCTTTTCCCTTAAAGAAGAGATAAGAAACATTTTGAGTTAATCTACACTGTCGTAGTCAGAATTTATTCTATTGATGTAATCAACCCTTCAACCCTTTACCCAACAAATTTAAGTCTTAGATCTAGACTCAACGCGGTAGAAAACTACAATCTGATCGTTCGTGTATGCTGTCATCTATCGCATCAACTCTCGTTAAGAAATGTTTGTCATCATTCGGAGCAGAAGCCATGAACTTATATTGTTACCTATAAACCATACTGTTATGAAGAAAAGTAACATGCAAATCAGTTGACATGCAGAGAGATGTGGTCTCCTCAAGCCAAAACTATTAAAAAGCAGTTTCAGCCCTTGAGGATTGTGAACGTTTGTTTTGGAATGTCTTGCAAGTGCAGGTGGGAAGCATTATTAGAGATCTGAGCTTGGTTCAAGAGCAAGTTTGTTTGGCAACTGAAAAGTTATCAAATGGGAGGCACTGAGGACTCCAAACCACGATCTAACACATTCCATGAAGCAATCAAGGCCTTCATGCGACCACCTAATCAGAAGGTCAAACCTGCCCTTCCTGCTTTTCGACGACGTAGTCGTCGACGAGAGACTGTCAAGAAATCGGCATTTGAGTTGGACAAAGAGACCTTCAAGGATGATGTGATGGAAACTGCTCCCAAAAGATTCGATGGTTCATTGGCGGGAGTCATCACCTTCAAGTCTCCGGCTGTCTTTTGTGAGGTAAGGATCATACTCTTGGGTGAACAGAGGTGATCACGCCAACAAGCAATAGCTTGTTGGCTACCCCATCCGCCTGTAGCCCCAGCGGCGTGGGGTCGAGTCCGCCTGGCGGGGGGACTCACGCTGTGCAAGGGCAGCAGCATACGGCTGCAGAAAGCCCCACAGCGAAAAGAGGCCTAAAAACAAATCCAAACAAAAAAACAGAGCTGATCACGTAATGATCAGCTTGACAGCTTACCCTTCATCTTACGAGGAGTTTAATTCGCAGTCAATGCCCCATGCATGGAGATAGATTGTTATCAAAACACATTCAACAGAGGGAGAAAAACGTATAGTCTCTTCATCAATTTCCTGTATTGTGATTTCATTCCGTGTTAGGCTCATTCTTTCCATTGCGTTGTCAAAATGAACATGTTGATATTGGTATGCATATTATCTATGGGTGGTTCCACCTCTTCTAGTATAAATGATTACCGCCATAGAACTAGGTCAAGTATCCTTTTTCTCTCGAGTGGTCATTGTTTGATGCAAGAAGAGGGACAATTATTCATATCCTGCTGGCTTTGCACATTATGTTGTAGAAGGCTTCTTGGCCACTTCTACTCTTAATGCTCCGATAAAGAGTTCTTGAGGAGAAGCTTCAGTCGTACTAATCATTCCAACACTTACATGTTAAGGTGAAAATAACCAGAAATTGGACTTGTAAGTTGCGAAATACTATTGTATAATGAATGCTGAAAGGGGTGTGTTGTGCAAGATGTGACACTGTAGGTGAAACTCACAGAAATGTTAAGCAAGTCACCAGAACCTAGAAGTAAACCTATAGCACTTGGGAAATATGAGTTTGCGCCGGATGGTTATCGGACCAGCGTCAGCTGTCAGGTGACTTCTCAGTCATTGTTCTATTAGGGTTGATGCCTTTTTTCATCGGCTGCTGAAACTCTGGTTGTCGACAAGGAAAACGTTAGTAAAGGAAATTTCTGATTATATGTCCTTTTTCTGTCTGTTCATCTCGATCTTTTGTGTGAGAAGTGTAGGTCTTCTTTCTCTTACAATTTAGTTACGGAGAAGCAGTCACATTACCTATTAATAAGAATGCTGTTTCCCTTGCATAATATACAATGGTCTTTCGAACACAGAAGTATGCATGGTACATAGGGAGTCATCTTTCTGCTTCTCAAACATATACCATGTAAAGGAAAAAAACATGTTTTTGGAAATCAACATATTTATCACGCAGACTATTTGCTCTGGTTTTTTGGCCCAGTTTACCTGAGATTCAAACGAAGTTCATAGGTGCCGTTGGTGGATTCCCTTGCAGTTGTTGGCTGAGATTGGGAAGATGAGCACACCGTTTGCGAATGTACTGGCGACCATCCATGAAGAGTTAGAGCAAGCGATCTATAGCAACTATGTCACCCCGTCGCATACGAGTGACTTTGAACAGGTACGCGATCTTATAAAATCTTTTTCATATGTAAGTTATCTTTTTAATTTGTGGTATAGAATAATTTACATCTCATCACCAACTTGTAGGTTCTGTCCTGGACCTTTTCTGAATGGGTTAATCTTTAGTGCTAAACTTGTGTTTATTACATTCGTATTATTGTTGCTGAAGCTGACAATACTTGCTAAAGCTAACGAAGCATATAGACATCAAGAGAGAACCTGTAACTGACAAAGTGATGCATCAAACGTAGAAAATTAATTTACCATCAATCCGAAGGGATAAAACAGATGTTTTCACTAATACTCTGTTGTCATCCTTTTCCAGTTCCTCTTGACAAAGACAAAAGTGCTTTTGTATCAACCACGACCGTCTTAGGTTTCTTGAAGCTCATCTAGATGACGAACTTTTGGAGTGAAATACAAGTCACTTCTGAAATTTAATGAATATTGTCTCGTAGATTCCATATTTTGAGTTGGTTAGTGGCGTGGAAAGCAAGAATCTCGATATGCAAAAAGAGCAAGAGCAATGGAAAGTAATGCTTGCCGAGAGAGAAACTGACATCACTAAGATCGAAGCAAACATGATGGTAACATAACCATCATATCAAGCACTGTATGGAATCAGCATCAAAAGGTTGTAAATTTTTCACGTTAACATTTCATAAGCCATAAGACAATTCCTGATCTTTTGCGTGAACTCGAAAGATTTATATGTTCTAGAGTACATGGTATCAATTCCTTGGAATTATAGTGAGTTATCAAAACCTGTCCTTTATATGTTCACTGAAGAATAAGCAAGCTACTTTTCGCATTTTTGTTCACATTGTCGAGTATGATATTACGACTATACGACTGATAGTGAAATGTATTACTTAGGCTTAATAATCACCTCCACGTTTGAGTAACTATAGTAGTCATTGCGACCTAGAGCCACAAAAGAGGCACCAAACAATATGACATCAGTACACATTATTCATTATAATAACGAGATACATAGAAATGGCAAGGAACATGGCTGAAATCAAGAGACATGTTAACTCACATAAACACCTCATAGTATTTCACAAGTCTTTCTTATAATTCGCATCTGTTTTTATCTGTTCACCTTTGGTCTAGGAAAACCTTTAGTTTCATGCAATGACGACCTTTCCTTTAGCAGCCAAGTTTGCTAAAGGAAAGTTTATTCTCTCACAGGAGCTAAGGGCACAGATGATATCTGAACGTGAAACTGTACTAGAGCTTCAGAGGAAACTCAACCAAACAGCCATAGCTTTGGAAAAGCGGGCGAGAGAGGTCTACATGTTGTTTAGAGAAACATCTCCACACAATGCATGATATGCTTCACTTGTCTTCAGTTGTTGAGCAAGACATAACTACTCGTATCTATGTATGTAGATTCAGTCACCTAAACTAGTTCTAGGTTCAGCATACTGACGTTCTTTTTGTTTCTCCACTGTTCACATGTAATAGGTCGCAAAGCTAGAATCTCAATTAGAACAGAGCAGAGCAGAAGTTTTCCATGCTCGAGATATTGAGCACAAGCTGGTAAACCCCTCGGCTTTCTCTTTAGATATTTTGTTTCAGCTCTCTTAGGTTCTCATCCAGCTTATATGTTTTCTTAACTCAATATGAGAAAGCAATGTTAGCATGTTAAGAAGTTTGTATACTATGAGCTCTCCATAGCTGGAGGTAAGAGGTTGACAAAAGACTTGTGGTTGTCTCGTAAAGGAACACGAGAAAAACGAGTATGAGAACCTAATGGCGAAACATCTCTTACTCATAACTGAGCTCCAACACTGTCAAATCAACTTGGAGGTTGCTCGGAAAGAGGCTGCAGAAGGGTATATGCTTATTCTTGTTCAAACAGCCTTCTCTTGGTTGAGAATCCGTCATAAAGTAAGGAAATCAACGCATTGAAATAATCTTGTGCTCTTCTTTGACTTGCATATGTTGAACATGCCTTTCGATCAGGGTGCCGAAGAAAGAGGTGGCCGCATTGAAGGCCAAGATCAAGGATTTAGAACAAAGGCTCGTGAAAGCAGACATATTGACACAACAAATGGGCTCCATGACACCACGACCACATTGGGCTCTGTTAAGAGGAGGTCATCACTACACCATGTCCACAGCAGCCCAAGCAGCAGAAATATGTAAACTCAATGATCTTCTGCTCGAGAACGTGACAACGCTGCGGCTTGAATGTGCCACCGCTCAAGTCGCGCTTGCGGAGGTATTCTATCTATATATACCCACCTCAATTTTCTACCTTTGTCGGAAGAAAACGAGAAGAAAAGTTCTGTGCAATCTCTTCTCCGTCTATCTTGTTTGCAAGGGGGTGTTTATTCGTCTAGTCTTTTTCCTCACTTAATCGGGTACTTTGAAAAGACGTGTTGAAAGACTTTGTCTAGATAATCTTCGAAACAAGAAGGAAAAAGATGATGAACTGTCAGCGATTAGATATCCTTTGCGGTTGTCCATTCAGAGAAGTTTGCCCTTCTGTGAATCACAGAGACGTTCAGTAGTAACTGAACACTCGTCGGTTCAAACAAGTTCGCACTGCCCGTACCAGTTCGCGCTGCCCTTAGGAAGAAAGTGCAAACTTCTCTGAAGCGACAAATGCATCAAACGTTCATAGCAAACGGGGTATATTGGAAATTTGGATCAACTGATCTGACAGAGATGAATTCGTTCTGTGTTCGACTCGCAGGCAAAGCAAGCAAAGCGAGTCAAGTCACCCAAATCACCTCCAGAGCCGAAGGGCGAAGGAACAACAACTCCTAGAAAGACTTAGGCATATTGTTCACTGTTCGTCGAAGGGAATTTCCAGACATCCCACCATTCATTTGAAGACCAGGAAACGAGGGTTGACTCCTCGTCTTCACTTGATGATCTTCAGTGATATAAGTCCATGCTAGAAAATGTGTTTCTCCTGCTAATGACTGTATCAGAAGTCCTCATGGACCGACATGTGTCCAAAGTCCACCTGTGTAGATCAGATCATGTTAAAGGTCCCCATGTTCATCTTAAACGTCCTTCAAGTGAATCATACGGAACAATGTTCATACTACTCCGTGAGAGAGTTAAGGACGATTATAAGATAACTGGTTCCTGTCTTGATCCCTTTGTCTGTGAAACTTCTTGAACTAAGCCGGCATAACGTTTTATGCCACCTTTTACTCAACAGTAGCAGATCTGACAACATGAAGTCATTGATCGATTGGAAAAGAAGGTTATACAGTTCATTCCTGTGTATTGAAATGTGCCTATATGATCACAATATCAAGAACCAGTAAAGATGCTAATATTTCTTGTTTGGTATCTATAAGTATAGGCAATTTCAAAACCAAAAATTGGATAAAAGGTGAATCATTGTCAATTCACGTGCTGCAACTTGAATGGATTTCACTTATAATGTTTAATATTTAGTTAATTTTTTTCCATAACGTTTGAACTATTAAATATGATTTGAAGTATTCGAAATAAGAGTTTCTTCATCATTTTTTAGAACTTGTATTTTAATGTGATGTGACATGGACAAACCCCCGACATAATGAAGAGGATGGGATGATTTTTAGGATTGACACCGTAAGAATGTGAAGAGGTTTCTGAAAAGCACCAAGTTGTTAACTAACTAGATTAGAAAATATACATAGTAAGTTGGAACAAGGAGGTTGGTGATTTTAAATGTGAAAGGGTTTTTGAAAAGCACCACGTTGTTAACTAACTAGATTAGAAAATATATATATATATATATATAGTAAGTTGGACCGAGGAGGTGGTTGATTTTTTCCAACCGATCAAATTTATTTTATGAATGCGTCAGTTTTGAAGCTACTTGAGTTTCAAAAACTATTCGAGATGCACACAAATGCAAATGTACATGCAGAAAGCAAGAAGTTATCTCTATCACCCTGCAAGTACAAGATTTATAGTAGTAAAATGTGATGTCAATCATACTCTCCTATGCAAACTGAAAGTTTCTGTCTTAAATTAACAGTGTAAATAAGATCATAGACAAATAAAGTATATTCTTGTTCAGAGGATCTAGATACACAAAATGAGAAGAATCTTTGATTTGTCAAGGTTATAAACTTTTAATCTTCTAGAAGTTAGAAACATCTTTGCTTTTGAGTTCTAATTAAGTGCACTAAGATGACCGAAACATGCAAGCTTTTCACTTGAGAACATACCACTCAAACATGCCAAAGTCCTATATATAACTCTTTGCGAGATGACAAGTGAACTTTTGTTGTCTGAGTTCTGAAGTGAAGAAATGAGGATCCAAACAAGTGCATTGAATCTGTACTATATTTCATTCAATAGAAACTCATTACGAAGGAAGTGTGGATGAACCAAACTATCTTTACACGCAAGGTAAGGTATACAAGTGAAAGCCCTTCATCAGCCTAAAGAACGACATCTCGTAGATGATTTTTTCAACTGATAATTGCATATCTTTCTGTACTTCATCTTGGCTATGACTTCATCCCAACGTGATAAAGTAATCTGTGTGTCTGTCGTTAACAATTATTCTTCTTATTATTTTACAGTTACCATGATATTTGTAGAACTTCTCCACATACTGCGAGTTCTGCGCTATAGAGACTCGACATTGTTTCGTAATAACGCCTCTTTGACACAATGTAAAAAATATTCTGATTTCCGAGAGAAAATGAACAAGTTTGAACACGAACAAGATTCTAACCAAAGTGAGATTGAGAGACTTCATGATGCTAAAGAAACAACAATAATCTAGAGTCAGAGTCCATATAGTGATCGTTTCTAAAGACTCGATAGCATATAACTGTCCTCATTAGTTCTGTATCGTAGCTTGTGTTTTTCCAACTCCTTCTCGTAACTCATGTTCTATGTTTCTAATTGTGTTTCTCGATTGACGAATAAGATAATCTTAGATCAAAATTTAACGATTAAGATTCGGATTACAAGGGCATAACGAAAGCATAACATACAAAACACAAAAGTTCTAATTACTTATTTAGTCTTGTGTTTTTCTCATTCGAACCATCATTTTTCTTGAGAAGATAACTCTTTGTATTTTGCTGATAACACGTGCGATTCAACCAATAGTTTAACATCTCTATTTTGTGTAAAATTATAATTTTAAATATCTAATTTTATAAATAAAAAAGAATATTCTCAAAAAATCACTTTGTATATAGAATACATTATTTTTACTTTAAAACTCACTTAAAAATTAAAAATATCATATTTAGTTTTATTGATTTTCAAAATTTTTGCTAAAATATCTAAAATATTTTATTTTTCTTGCACGTGTTTCTAACAAAAACCGTTAGTGAACCCTTGAGAGTTCTCTTTTGTAGATATGAACTCACATTAGATTATGAGTTCATAGAGCAGAACAGCATTACAAATGTGTTTAGGGTTATTTAGGTCGACTTGGAAGTATCATTATCTTCATACTCAAGATCCGACGTAGATGTTCGACAATAAACCTCTAGTTGACTTGAGCTAGATTGTTGACGTTGCTTAATGAACCCCCGAAGTATATGTTTGACCTCTATTGACGTTATGTATCATGGATAGAGCTCTCTGTGAGATCCCGAGGAGAATAAGATATCATTGGAAAGATCTCGATGGTGACTTTCTAATGATATCAAGAATCTCTTGAATTGACATCGGGGTTGAGAATTACGACCGATTATGTGATTCGGTTGTAGTATAATTTCAAAGACCAAAGAGGAGGACGGAGCCACGGATCCTCAGAGATATATACGAGAGGTGTTCGATGTTTGGGTGGACAAGGACTAGTCACCTGACTCTAGAGTTCGGTAAGCAAACTCTGGAGGAGGAGATGATGGATGGATTAGTATCAAGATGTGTTTTCGGTCCAGACTTGGACGTTTGGACTTAGGCTCGATCCAAGAGCTAGAGCAAGACTATGGAACAAGATAGCGACCTAGATCACTATTTGAGAGCTTCGATCTAGACGTACATCATAAGTGATTGGACCATTAGATGTGTTGGAGGTACCGTTTGACTTGTTCATCTTTTGAGACCGATCTAACCCGGCCTAGGTCGGGACTTACGGAATGTTGAGCTTGAGAGTTAGGGGCCATTCCGGTCCCTAGTGAGAGTAAACAGATCAAAGTAAGCTATGCATAGATGTTAACTTGTGTTCATGATTTGCAAGTTAACGTTGTGAGTTTCATGACTTACCGAGTAAGAACTTCCGCTAACACTACAAAGCAATAGATGTGCAAAAGAAGACATGTGGTTCTACGTAAGTATGAAAGTTGTAAGTTAAACCAGAAGCAACTTCTTAGCATGCTAAGTATCATACATGCGATTTTATCTTTAATATGATTAGAGTTAACATGAAGTCTGATTCGTAATCATGATTAGACATTATTTTTGAACTTTTTGCTATTCTACAACTAATCCTCGCTTTACAACCCACACTAGAATCTCCTCGACATTTCTCCCACAATCGATATGTCTGAACGGTTCCTTTGTATATGTCAAAACACATCATATAATAACATTCAAAGTAATCCAAGAATCTGTAAAACTCAGACAATGATTCAAAAGTCTTTCCTTCTGCTAATTCACCCTCTAAACTTTTCATCATTGCCATGCCAATCATCTACCATGCTACTTCCGTCGATGTGGTGACATTGCAGTGAGATTCAAATTAAAGCAATAAATATTAGTGAGACTTACTCTGTTAGTTAACAATCTCATCGTACAGATCTCCCGCTTCTGACTCACTATCTGATTCCGTCAACACTATCTTTCTTCATCACAGTCACCTTCAGATAAATCAGCGCTATGGCCAAACCATTCCTCTAGTTGCTTCGTATCCCAAATCTCTTTATCTTCGGTCACTATCGTCATAGTCGAAATCTTACAATTGGCAGATAAAACTTACACACTGACTGTCTGGAACAAGAAAAACACAAAAAATGTGTTGGGCGGGGTTCCATTCCAATCAACCCACTCCTTGCACTCCCACTAGAGATGAGTGTTCATTTCAATTTCATGTCATATAGTGTCTGATTTGAGAACATGCCTTAGCTTCTCCGGTAAATCATCATGTCCCCGCTGCTACTGTAGCTTAGATGCTGTTCGTGCCAAATATAATCTAGATAATGATCTACCGTTGACAAAATTTACGTTACCATAGTCAGTCGATATGATTTTCTGACCTGCTGAAGCAAGTTCGTTTCAAGTTGCCACTGCTTAGGTCGACGAGTCGAAAGACTCCAGCTAAAGAGTTAGTTAAAAAGAATTTTATTTACTTAGCCGAGGGTTACTCCGAGGGTAACCGAAGTTATCCTGTAGTCCCGGTAAACAAGAAGAAACCCATCCAGTCAGAAAATGTCCGTACTTCAAATTATCCGTACCTTTGTAGAAGGTAGGCTCGTAATATCTCACCGAGCCTACCTTCTAGGCACTGAGATTCCATCTATCAGTTGTCCAGGTACGGTAAGTTCATTCTGCGCAAGGCAGGACCTTTTACCTTGCCTCTTTTCCAGACTTCCGTCAGGATTCTGAGAAGCTATCGCTGAGTTTGTGAAACCGACGCCTTTCCCGTCACGATGATTTCGTCGATTTGAGTCGAAACCTGAAACTGACGGTACAACTTTCATATCTGCTCTGCTGCGGGAGATCTCCGTTGTTCCAGCGGATCCGGCTTGGTGATCGGTGCTGGTGAAGGGAATGGCTGCGAAGGAAGAGCTCGTGACGCATACGGGAGGTTGTCACTGCAAGCGAGTGAGGTGGAAAGTGAGGGCACCGGCGAAGATAGTGTGTTGGGAATGCAATTGTACCATCTGTAACATGCGTCAAAACCTTCACTTCGTCGTTCCTTCTTCTCAGTTCGAGTTGGACGAAGGCTCGCAGCAGTGGCTCACCCTCTACACGTTTCAGACGCATCAAGCCAAACACCTGTTCTGCAAAGTTTGTGGCATATGCTCGTACTACGTTCCTCGCTCGAACCCCGACGGTTTTGCGGTGACTGCCAGATGTGTTGACGCTGGAACAATTGAGAACGTCGAGGTGGAAACTTTCGACGGTCAAAACTGGGAAGGGGCATACGATAAATCGAATATTGCAGCTATGTCAAAACAGTGAGGGAGGACTTATAATGATTCACCTCAGAGATTTAGCACGGACTGTTGTGAAGGAGTAGTTAGTAGCGCGGCCCTGGCCCGTGGACGGCTCTTCAGTTGTAGCTCAGCTAGGTCAAGTCCGTTGTAATTTTGACCTTTTTCCCTCTCGCCTCGGTGGGGGCTTTTCCCATCATTTACAGTCTCGATGGAAGGGTGTTTAACTGACTGTGTTTCAGTCTGGTTCTTCGGATCGTTCGGGGCTAAATGGTTCCGAGATTGCATATACGCTGTGGAACATTCTCGGTGGGCATGAGGTAGCTTGAATAGTCGTCGATTACACGGTTTGTAGATAGGGCGATTTAAATATTTATCTACATTTCTATGACAGTTGATTCTACCAACGACAATCTTCTGGGTATGCACAACTTCCTTCCAAGAGATTTCGTAGACCCGTGGATGTGTGAACATTCCTCTTACTGCCGACTACGTTAGTGCGTACGTATGCCCCAGTATCCACTTCCCCATTACCATTCCCAACTCGACAGAAATTAGATTGACTGGCTACAGAACAGACGTTCATTATCAGTGAATTGATGCTGTAGATTGTAAGCGTGCAAGCTAGTTGAAATCCTTGATCCTGTAGCGATCGCAAACCAGCGATTGCCGTAAGCCAAAACAGATGCATACTGACCTGTTATAGGGATTGCAGTAAACTGAATTCCTTGACTCTGGACCTTCTCTGCTGCACAATGGGAGTGGTTTGACAAATTTACTTAGACTGGAGTGAAGAAAGAAATCAAGGAGTAACAATTGAATGCCAGTGCACAGAATGGTAAACCTGGTGTATAAGGTGTAATTGTATTTCATAACATTGGGCAACTGCTCACGTCAACCTACTTTACATCAAGAGCCCATCCCTAATCAAGACTAATGCGAACTGCGTCTACACAAGTTCAGACGAAAAGCGTATACCCCGTCCACAGTACTAACAAACCCTAGCCGTATGCATCACATTGCGTGCGATGTCTATGAGAACCTTCGTTCAGTCCCTGCGAGACTGTGAACCATCGAAAGGAAGTTACAGATGACACATCAAGAACGGTCTGTCTCTCGTCACTCCTTAACCTCCAAATCCATAGAGCGTTCTTCCTTGCCTCTTCAAGGCGTAAACGACGTCCATTGCAGTGACAGTCTTTCGCCGGGCGTGTTCAGTGTACGTCACAGCGTCACGGATAACATTCTCGAGAAATATCTTCAGCACACCACGGGTCTCTTCATAAATCAGACCACTGATACGCTTCACGCCTCCTCTCCTCGCCAGCCTTCGAATAGCAGGCTTGGTAATACCCTGGATGTTATCCCTGAAAACCTTCCTGTGACGCTTGGCTCCTCCCTTTCCCAATCCCTTACCTCCCTTTCCTCGTCCAGACATCTTGCCTCACTCAGTGCAGTACTGGATCGACAAACTGCACTACCCTCCCTTACAAGCCACGAAGCTACACTTCAACTCCTCATACGAGCTTCGAACGAATGGAACGTCACTAACGATGACTACCGCAGCAAACTTTAGAGCGGCCAAGGTGCAAGTTTATCAAGGAGGTAAACTCGTTCCCAAGAAGCTGCCTAGCGTCGCCTTTGCCAGACCAGATATGAAACCGCGGACGAGAGTCGATCAGTTCACGCAGACCGCTCAGGAAGTAAGAAACTGCACAGAGTTAGACCGCCCAGTCTAAGTGATTTCCGACGAATACTTTGATATGCCACTGCTAATGTGCTGCTCTGGTACGTCCAAAAGCTTTATATATTATTTGCCCTGAGCCTAATGATCTAAGTGCTGATGGGCCGCGGGGGAGTTCAGGTTCAAAAAACAAAGACACACTGATGACAACTTCCATCGGATGGAACGAAATCAACGGCTGCTATGTGTTAAAAATACCCGCTTGATTTGAAAAGTGTGGAAGGGAAGGAAACTGTTTTGTGTTTGTGGTACTTTGCTCCACGGTATCAACGGTTAAAAAAGAAGCCATGTCAGCAATCCGTGCAAAACGGACGGTCTCGATGTGCGTGGAGATGAAGGGCAAAACATGTTCATCGTCATCCTCCGGCTTCACCACTCTCTTGCAAGTCCGAAAGGTGACAGCAGTTTCTGTTAGTGGTTTTCTTCTCTCCTCTTCTGCTCCCGCTCTGTTCCGTGTCATGGTTTACATCTATGAAACCCGCTCACACACTACTGTAAGTTGGAAAAGTCTCTTTCGGCATTCTTGGCGCACATACCGCCTTTGTGAAAACCAATGGTTTCGGTTACTGTTAGAGTTAGATTCGATCATACCAGAACCTGTTGTTCATTCAAACCTCTTCCGCGGCACCGCCTGGATGAGATACTGCTGGCAGAGCTCCTACTACAGTGTATTTTGACAACGTGACACACCCTTACTAGAGGACAGAAAGATGGCCTGTTCAGCACCATTCATCCGTATCCGCGCGCCTCTTCCAACTCATCAGGCGAAGTAGTTGATTATTGCAGATTTCCGGGATTTTCCAAACACTTTCTTTTCCACATGCAAATTACTTGTAAAGTGGGTGTAAGCAGATCATTATGAATATTATCGTTTAATACGTATTCGTTGTTACTTTTATTGATATTTTAGTACAGAATTTTCAGATAATTTTTACATTTTCTCTGATAACATAAAAACGTTCCCAAAGAAGTTGATCTTCCATGCATATTATTCTCTGAAAAATTACGCATCCAAAGTGACATTCTAAACAGGATATGAACAAAAAATAAAACATATGTGATCTACATGTGGTAAATTATGGCTTCTCATTCCTCGCAATCTATTTGCAGTCATACTTGGCTCTTTGTTCTTTTTTTGATTCGTCATAATAGACGGCATCACCATGATACTGAATTTTTTGAATTGTTTTCCTTCCAACTTACTCTAAGTGGAGAATATTATTTTTTTCTGCGTCGACTACATATTAGTGCCCGGTACTTTTACAAAGGTAGATCATACTGCTATTCACACATGAGTAACAGTGTCGTCAAGAAGCTATCTAAGTTAATGTGAAATACACCTTCAATGCTTATACAATCAAGCAGATTCTTGAAATAGGCCTTTTCTATTCAATGAGGAAACATTGGGTCGAGTGACTCTCAAGTCTGGTGTGTATCAACGGCAAAGAAAATTATGTTATGGTGTTGTGATCGAAACAATAATCCATGAAAGGGACCATGAAAGTTAAGTGATCCTCCCATATCCAGTCAATAAATAGATTAAAGATTAATCCCCACATGAGGAAATGAAAGTCGAGATATTAAAATATTAGTCCTCATAGGAGGACTTGAGAGTTGAGCTAGAGGAGTGCTTCTATTTTCAGTTCGTACCACATCATGCATGGAATGCACATCAGTTGTTCAGACCCTTGTCTGGAAAAACAATAGCACGGAAGTAAAAGGAGCGAAAGGAGCCTAAAATGAATATGCATGCAAGCCCAACTTCGGGAAACTTGTGCTCGTTTGCTATATCCAACAAAATACAAGTATTATCTACAAATTCTATACCAAGTTGATAAATAAAATTATATTATCTCTAAATATTAAATGATAACTGGACCTGGAAATGCGAGAAGATCCAGACATAAACCACAGAAGAAACATAGACTCGCATGCTACAAAGACTACAAGTGCAGAAACCTGTTAACGAAAAAAGAATAGTAATCAACGCATTAATTTATTACCTGCTATTTTTAACAAAAAATAATAAATAAAATTATATTATCTCTAAATATTAAATGATAGCTGGACCTGGAAATGCGAGAAGATCCAGACATAAACCACAGAAGAAACATAGACTCACGTGATACAAAGACTACAAGTGCAGAAACCTGTTAACAAAAAAAGAATAATAATCAACGCATTAATTTATTACCTGCTATTTTTAATAAAAAAGTTATGTAATAAATTAAACCTTTGCATATTTGCCTCCTCTATCAATATGGAGGAGACGCCTTTTGATTATGCAAGGAAAGTAGACAAATAATGTGTAGAAAATGTGTAATAGCTTATCAGAGAGTTGTCATATGATGAATAAATTATTAGTTTGGTCATTTGTGGAATGAGATCTTAGTTCAATGTGTCGTCTTCTCATGTGATCAGAGCATCGTGTCACCAATATCTCTGATTTTGTATATGTGAAGAGTAATCACATATACAAAATCTATGTATATTCACCCTCTTCCAAGTTCGGAAGAGGGATAATTTACATATCTTTTAACTTATGACCAAACCCTTCCAAAAGGAAAGGCTTGGTCATAAATTAAAAGCATACTTAAATTAAATAATACTGATGTCTGATGCGGTTTAATCTATACCAAGATGTGGTTCTTTTCATATACTTGACTTAAAATTTATGTGTTTTTATGGTGTACACGTGGAAGGTTCTAAGGCTGCTTGGCTCTTGACAGACCGTAAATAGCTCATGTGGATAGCTTGTCCTTGTGGTAATAAAGTACATGTGATAGTCGATGCGTGCGTCAAATTTTGTCTTTAGGCGCATGCCTTCTATTTAATAGCTACTATTATCATTGGCTACGCATCTCATCTTGTTTGTTTTCAAAATAGTACTTTAACTGCCGTGATAATTATAACCAGATCCATAAAACGTACGTTATTAGGTTTATAATTCACTTTTTAGTTTTATAATGCAAGGATTCACGAATCCTGTTCATGTATTTATCTCCGTCCTTCACGCTTGGCTTCTTCCCTCGTTTTCACGAAATGACGCTTTGGATGTATATCATTCAGTTTGTCTTTGCATTGAAGAGACTATAAATTTCAAAGAATCATCAAAAGATATTTTTAGTGAGGAGCGATGCAATTTATCAAAAAGTTAATGATGTATAAGTTAAGTCCCAAAGTCATGCGAGATATTATTAACCCGTATAATTCAAATGAATACCATATTTTCTGCTTGTTCCGTGCTCTTTCTCTGTGGATTCAATGATGACTTTTCCAACTTATTTCTCTGATTTGTTCCTTCCCCGAAACTTCGCACGATACTTATATGAGTGGAAACTCAAACAGAAAATTCTTTGTGTCTCACTTCTCAAGCAAACAATTTGTGAACCAAGTGTGAATGTTTGTAATTTCTCATCAACCTATAGATGGGACGCATATGTCCAATTTCTTTAAGATGTATCAAATCTCTATCTGAGAATCGCATTGTATATCAACCTCTTGGTGATGCAAGCAAGTTGTGAACCGTGATGTACATCAATCCTCTAGGTGATATTAGCAAGTTAGGATATTTCTGCTGGACCATAATGTTTAAGATTTTGCTAACTCATGCGTTGGACCCATCTAATTTTTTCTTCTTAATCCGGAACCATGTTTTCATTTTACTTTACATGGAAGGATAAATGGAAAATTAATTGCAGAATGTATTTTCATTACTGAACTGTAGCAAATTATGTTACACATAAGAAGTTTGTTTATTAGTAAGATGTTTAGTTATAACTAAGTGTGGATAATGTTTATTCGTTGTTCAAGTACTTTAAGTGATATCAAGTTAAGCATGACTAGCTAAAGTTAGTTATAGTTAAACTTAGCTATACTTTTAGACATAATTCAGATATTTCTTAGATAGTGAGCACTACTATCTTGTCATCTTGTTACAAAAATAGAAAGGATGTGAAAAATATTATTTATCCTTCTTTTGACTTGATATTAATATTATGTTATGGTAGGAGTTAGTCTGGGTGACAAAGTTCTTTGTCAATTACATCATAAATCAGAATAAAAAGTTTGAGACGAAGTATGAGAACAAACCAGCAACTACGAAGTAGTTTTAGGGACGAAGTTACTTTGGGGGGAGTGTTATTCTTAGGAAGTTCTTCTTAAGAAGTAGTTTAGAAGAAGTATTCTTCGTACTTCGACAGAAGAGGAGTCTTCTTCATCCGAGTTTTCGAGAACAATAGTAGTGAAGATAATTTAGTGTGAATATACTTAGCATATGGTGTTAGAGGCTACTTAGTAGCACTTCATCAGTATTTCTTGTTGACACGTATTATCCGTGGTTCTGTATTCTTTGTTGTTTATTTGTTTCTTGAGGTCCTTGATCTGTTTAGTATCTGTTATGTTATTGGTCAAGATTATCAACTCTGTCTTGTTGGATAGACTTGAGTTTGATCTCTATCTAGAATGGTTTCTGTTCGTGAGAATAAAAGATAATCCTAAAGAATCACCTTTGTCACTAGTTAACTACATTTGGATGATATTTACTTGCATCTCTGTGAGTTCGATCTTAATATTACTACTTTCAAGCATCTTTTGGTTTTCTTGTGTGTCACATATATAAAGCTAAATAAATGTTGACACCGCTACGGAGGATGCGAATGCTGAGATTATCCAGTATATATGAACACAAGTCTAGAGACATGTATGTCGATATGCATAAGAAAAACCAACCAAGGAGTGGACCGATACGCACATTGTCTTATCATCCTACTTTTCATCTTAGTCGGCCTCATCCTCAAACCTGCATTATCTTGAAGTTGCAACCTTGCCGTGATTTTCCTTGGATCCATGCTCACCGAGACTCTTCTTCAACCTCCCATCCAATCCCTCCTCTTAATCTACACATCTTTCAATATGTGTTCGAAGACATAAAAAGAGTAAACCATCATACCATAGAAATATCTTCCATCCATGCAATAAAATCTCACCGTCGAGGTTTGTGATCCTAATGTCGTAGTAGACATCATTAGTCATCTTAATCATCATCATGTATCCTGATTGTAACCTTTAACCTCAAACCTATACATGTCTTCCTTTGTATCCATCTCCTCTTTTTTATTTTCTGAAGAAAAAGAACCAAAATGCTGCAACCAAAATCTTCAGTTGCAACCATCATTGTCTCGCTGTACAATGATATTTTCATCAATCATCATCCTCCCTTATCTCTTCTTCTGAAAATCTTTACAACCTCCCAAGCATCATTCTCCCAACTTTAATCACTTTCAACAATGGCTTCTCTCATGTAAGCATCCTTACTCATCATGTTATACTCGTAGCCTTGAGAGCATCTGTCCACTCTCCTTCACCTTTAGTATGTAGTTCATCTTTGATGATGTCAATATTGACATCATAGACTTCTCTTGTAATCACACCCAAGACCTCATGTGATATAAACTCAACCTTGACATCTCGAATGCGTTCCTCTCAACCTCTCTTAACATCCATCATCATCATCCCAATATCTGGTTGTTGTCTGCATGCAACCAGATCACCCATGTCCGTTGTTTGCACCTCAACGATCTCCTCCGGTTGTGAAGGATCATCCTCCATTTCCAGTTCAGAAAGAATTCCTGTTGAACTTTATCCTTCCCATCTTGCTTCTCTGAAAGTCTTGTCTCTTCTTCTCGCTCTGCATCATGGATGTAGTATCCAACTTGAGCTCGCTCGGATCCACGTGGTCATCTAAATCATTCTTATGGAAATCATGTTCAATCTCTTCCATCCTAACTATAGCTTGTAGCTTCGGTAGCTACAACTGCATGTGCTGCAAAGTAATCATCCACCAACTTTTTCATCCCTCCTTTACTAATGTTGGCTTGAAGGAGAGTACCTATACTTCTGAATCCAACATTTTTCTCGTTCCAAGAAATAACCTCTCCTTGCAAAGATACTGCAAAGTCGATGCAATCGTCTCGTTGATCGTCAGTATCATCACACCACATACACTGATATATCCAAGCTGATTTAGGTACAAGTTCTATCTTAGACGCTGATCCCTTATCCTCCAACCTAGTAACCTTAGCTTGTAGATCTTGCATCTTTTGCCGTAGGTCCTCGATGGTTAGATCTTTCTCTTCTACAATCACAACTGGAGGTTGAATCTCAGATACTACCCGAACTGGTGTGATAGTCAGCGATACAAGTGTCAACCTTGTAACCCTTTCCATTGTATATCTTCATTTGGCAAGAAGCTCAACTGCTTCATGCACAACCTCCCAATTCCTTGTCAAACCTTCTTCTTTCTCTCCATCCTCCAAAAGTAATTCCAACTGTTCTTGCCATGGTTCATCCGAAGCTTGAAGAAACAACTCCGTCTTGTAGATCTCCAAGGTTAGCTTCTCCACTCGAGATAGTTGAGAGAATTGTCTCTCAAACTCTTCTAACATCTCTGTAGGCTGTAAACCTTTGCTGGATTGATTGAGACATTCCAAAAATGATTTCTATGTTACTCAATCCGAGTTTCTCAAGAAATATTCCTCCATCAGCGCGTGTGAAAACATATCCCAGTTCTTCTCGAAATGTATTGTTAGACTCTTCACATGCTCTCTTATCTCAGGCACCGCAACGAGTTTGAATGTCTCGATCATCTCTTTTTCTGATACTTGATCCAAATCCATCTCCGTCTTATAACATCTCAAGTACTTTGAGATGTCTCTCTCATCAAACAGATTGAGCTTATCGATCACCTTTCGAAGTGCTTTTGTCCTCATAGTCTCCTTTTGTTGATTCTCTTGCTCTTGATCCAAAACAAAGTGAAGGCTTGAAACAATTGTGCAGTTGCGGCATACAACTGCACCCCAAGTATCCATTCCGATATGTTCATCACGTCCATAGTCATGGCTCGTCCCTTCCTCCCATCCTCTCATGATCACTATCTTCTACATATTCATCATCCCAGCTCCGCAGCATCCTCTCGAACAATCGTGTCCATCTTCATTTTCGTTCATATTGTTGATCTCATCTTCCAAGTCTAACATACAAAACTCTCCATCCCAGACCTTCACGTCGAGTTCATCATCATATCATGTCAGATTTAACGTGAAGATTGTCCAGGAAAATATGAAGTTCCTGGCTATGGAGATGTAGCGTGTCGAACAAAGATAAGATAGAGAGAAACAACCAAGAGAATCAGAGTCGTAAAGTATGTCAGCTCTAGATTCTTCTTCTCTAAGAATGATGTACAGAGAAACAGACATGAGCGGTCTATAATTTACACCAAACTCCTTGAAACGAGTCCCTGAATCTCAACTCAAACGCAAAACTACCAAAGCGTAGCTCAAAGAGAGAAAAACATCCTTTGCTAACAACAAGTGTTGCAATCACACGATTCAAATCCAAGTTCAAAAAACATCCATGTACAAAACCCTTAGCTAAAGCTAGCTACCACAAGCTGTACATAACAAACTAGAACTATAATGAACTCAAAAGATGAAACTCGTAGCGAATGAATCGAAAAATACCTATTTGAGAACTTTCTCTTTTCGTCAAACGGTCTTCAAATGTCAATAAGGTCTTCTTCCTTGATTCCGTTGGCCCAAGAAACCTTCAGAACTGACTCTTGACAACTGAGATATCTCTGATTTTTTTATCATAGGTGACTGAACCTCAAAAAACTCCTCCTTGCGAGCTTAAAACCACGCACACCGCCCAAACGAATCGCCTGATCTGAGATTCATCTTGTTTGATAGATAGATCTAGCTATCCTAAACCCAACGAGACTCCAAACAAGTTGTTTGGAGTTCTCTTCAGAAACCACACAAGAAATTTGGTCGTAAGAAGCAAACAATTGACGTAAATCAACTCCCTACGGCTCAAACTCGCTCACCACACCTAAACCAACAATCCAATCCACATACCATCTTCTCTTATGCGTAGGTGAAGGCTCCTTGATCGGGTAAGCACCAAGAAAGAAGAGCTTAGCTCATCGATCGTGAAAAACAACCCAATCTCATGTCGTAGACGACGAAAAACTGATGTAACCGCTTCCCTACGAGCCAGTTTCAACCAAAACTCCCAAATCATCTAATGAAACTTCGTATTGTCTTCAATTTCCTGAAGAATTCGACGTTCTAATCCCGATGGATCCAAGGACAGCAAGTTTGGACTTCGGAACAGTAACGACCTATGTTACACATAGAAAGTTTGTCTATTAGTAAGGTGTTTGGTTATAACTAAGTGTGGAGAATGTTTATTTAATGCCCAAGTACTTTAAGGATGTATCAAGTTAGTCATGACTAGCTAAAGTTAGTTATGATTAAACTTAGCTGTATTTTTGAGTAGAATTCAGATATTTCCTAAAGAGTGAGCACTACTATCTTGTCATCTTGTCTAAAAGATATAAAGGAGGTGAAAAGTATCCCTTATCTCTTTTTTGACTTGATATTAGTGGTGAGATTAAAGTTATGGACTTTATGGGCATTAAAAACAAGAGAGATTCTACATGTCTTTTTTTAGTGGGTCTTAGTGTAGAGGGGGTGGAAATTCAAGATCCATCGAGAATATTCTAGAATCTTTCTAGAAGTTGTTGACTTTTGAAGGAATAAGCCCATGTGAAAAGGTAAGAAGCCCATGTGATTAATGCTTTTATCTTAAGTAATATTTTAGTAAAACTCGGCAAAAATAGTTACGATTGAGTTATCGGAGGGTACCCAAGTAAAAACCTAGAAAGTATAAATAGAGGAGTAGAGAAGAGCTCCTCATCCTTGTTTTCACATTGTCGTAGTGACAACTTGAGCAATGTAGAAAAAATGCGATATTTTAACATGTGAAAACTTGAGAGACGTCGTTAGAATGGAGAATTTTAGTTGATGAGTTTATGGATGTGTGAATGATTGAACTTAGCATTTTTCTCTTCAAGTTCATTGTGTGCTTTCATCAAAGCCATCAGAGGTGACTCTTGAGTGAGAGACATGCTCGACATGTTGCAGATTCATCAATGATTATCATAGAGATTGAGAGATGAGAGGTAGTTGATCGATACAACCGCGGAGGGTTTACATAACCGTCTGAACGGTTCAACTCCTCTTCACATATCAGTGAAGCACTCCAAAGTCTTTCCATGCGTCTCAATTTTTTCTAGAACACACTCCTCGATCCGCCTCTTCACGAACTGTCTTAACTAGTGCGTAGCCTGTACAGATTTGAACCTAATGACGCCTTGCACATTTGCATTGGACCTCCAAATCTCTCAAACTGTCAACCACAGGTCGTAGGTGCAAGCTAGCCCCTTAAGCTACCCCCTTACATCAGTCGCGTACGTGAAGGTTTTTACAGATAATGAACAAGCATGTCCCTTGCGTCCTTAGTATAGCGCTAAGAATCACAAATACCCAATCAGCAATAGTAAGCTACAGCCTAGCTTGATTTTTCCATCTTTCGAGTCTTGTAACTTTACCACTAGGCGTCCAAATGAAGTAGACAAAGTGCCTATGGAAATCTGACAAGGAGCTTTACCAGTTGATGTAATGCAAATGAAGATCTGAAGTTGTGTAAAAAAGCTAATTTTTTGTCTTATGAACATCTTTGGAGCGATAATAATAAGTATCAAAAATAGATTTTCAAGTAGGAGTCGGTCCATGACACGACAACTTACCCTATAAATGTAATTCTTTGCTTTCTAGGTGACAAGCTTTTCCTGATGACTGGTTGCTTGAATTTTCTGAGTCGTCAAGTGATCGTCCTTTTATTTCTAATTTGAGGTTGTCCACTCGACATGCAACATTTAAGTTGACGGCATGTTATATGTAGAAGTATTGCTACAAATATTAGAATATGCTTAACTCTCAATCAATTCTATATCTTGATATCGAGGGTTGAGTTCATATGCGCTCTCGATGTTACAAAACTGATGTAATACAATATGTGTAACAAGTTGAATGGTCTTTATTTTCAAAAATGACATAGTACAATATTTGAGAAGAATTGAATTAGATCTTTTGATGTTTAAGCTTAAATACTTTACAAAATATATTTAGAAATTTGATGATTGAATTTTAGACAATCTGATAAAATAACTTTGATATTTAGAAGAGTATTTTTAGACTATTATTATCGAATTTTAGTGAATACATTGATATATTATAATAATCATGTGGACACTTCTTGCAATGCATGAGAACAAAAGTAGAAAATAATATCAATAATAGTTAAAAAGATTAGTTGAGGAGTCTCTAATCTCGCACTCATCTCGCGATCAAAAACCTTGGAGTATTGTTAAGGATTCAGTCGAATCACATTGTAGATCAGATACGTTGGTTGGTGTATACACCACCACTGGGAATGACAGACGAGGTTGGTTAATGGTTGGAGTATAAGGGTCTAATCAGATGGAGGGTCTTCATGACAATCTAAGGTGATTCTTTTGACATTCAAAAGTTCATTATTTGGAGGAAATCTTAAAATAACAACTCTAAATGTTATATGATCTTACTATAGGTAGACTCTCGATCTTGAGAGATTTTTGTGAATAATTTGTTTTTCTATGAGGACAAGCTCTGCATTCCACATATTGACAAATTGCATGCAAGCTATCAATTGTTGAGTGTTCAGCGTAAACAAACCATCAAAATCTCAATCGTTGAGTCTAAATCAAGACCAAACTTCTTGGTTTCTTGGTGCAAAATCTTGACAGGCTCTTTTCTATCCAAAGTGCAAACTCTCGATATCGAAAGTTCATCGAGAACCTATCGAGACTTCAATTTCTTAAACGTTTACTATCGAGAGTTCTACATGATGCATGCTACATATATTGTTTACATGTCGAGTTCTATCTCTCTTCCTCATTCCTTTGTTTTTCATATTATAGAAGCACTAGGATCACCTTTGGAAAATTGAGTGACAAGATATGTGTTAGACTCTTTTTGCTAAGTCTTCATTCTTTTTATGTCTTTTTGCTCTTTGTGTGTCCTACTTGTTAGGTCCTCAGGTCATGAACCCTTAGGTCCAGACGGTGATGTTATCAAGACGATATCTATGCTCAAACTGGGTATCAAGATATATGCTTATCGCATGTGAACGTAAAAAAAGATTCTCAATGATAAAAAGAAGAAAGAGAAAAAGATTCTCGAGCAACTTACACCAGCAAGAACTTGCATTGTTGTTATGCGGTAGCATAGCTATACGTTGTCGAGGCAAGAGTCTTTTAGGAGAGACAAAACTCTTTAGCTATGGTCGATAAAGGAAGTTGAAGTGAAAGTCCAAGATCTTGTATAGATTGTGGAGCTAAACTAAAGTTCTTAGTGATGCTCACGGATGTGGTGCCCACAATTTACAGGATTCACGAATTTTTGAAATTTTTAAGATTAATATCTTGTTTGTATAACTGAAGAAGCTTTGTTACTTAAGATTACGGCTTCCTTAGAAGGAAGATGATCTTACGATATTTTTGTAATAAGAAGTTGATTTCTTCGGAAGACGAACGTCTTCCGGGAAGCGTCTTCTCGGTTTTGTCTTCCGAAGACGGAAGACGGAAGAAGACGGAAGACACGTATCTTCCGGAAGATGGCAACCGCGAAAGCTTAACCACGTCAGAAGTAGGTGTACCCACCAGGTAAGACCGAGTAGGTTAGGTAGGTCAGGTAGGTCATCTAGGTTGAGAACTCCTAACCTGCGCGAGAAGATGCGAAGGAAGCGCATTAGCGCAAAACGCTACCACTTCTCACATCGAGGTTGCTTTGGCTTAGAAGATCGAATTGGAAGGTAATCGAGTTGAGTGAAGGCAACAGAGTGAAATTGAGTGGAGCCAGGATCGATTCACAGCTAGGAAGACGGCGAGGATAAATCGCTGAGAGTAGGAATCGCATCGAGCTGAAAGGGTCTTCTGGAGACTCTCGGAAGCAGACATTGAAGGGCAGCTGCAAGGAATCAGAGGAGGAACCTTTCGATTGAGGAGTGGTGAGGCATTGGCAGCAGCAGCAGCTTAGTGGGGTCGCATTGGAGCTGGGGTCGAAGTCGTAAGTGCGCAGAAGACTGAAGGAAGACCGGGAAGAAGACAGAAGACTGTAGAGGTTCTTCCCATGTTCTCTTTCCTTCCCCACTGCTTCTCGCCTTTTGTTTGGTATCCCCCGCGCTTCCCAAGTTGTTTGCAGGCAATCCGATCGATTGATTCTCTCCCCACCTTTTTCCTTCTGAGACATTGGGCGCGGAAGCGCTGCCCAATTTTCGACAGCCATCTTCTTGCTTCTTCCGGAGTGCAATTCGAGCTTCCTTGCATATCGTCTTCAAATTGGAGATCCCAGCTATCAATTTCCCTACCCTACCATCCCTCTACTCCCGAAACCTTGAACAAAAGACGCTTCGGAAGATCTGAACATCTTCGGAAGACGCTTCTGAAACTTGAACCTCTTCGGAAGACGCTTCGGAAGCCTGACTGTCTTTGGAAGATGACTATATGTAATTCGTATCGAGAAGTGGATTGGATTTGCTTTGGTGTTAAGAGAGACTTGATACGAATCTCGAGTGGCTTGGTGAGTTGTTTGTTATTTCGAGAAGTTGAAAGTCGGGAACCAGGTCTGTGCCTCCCGGTCTTCCAAGCTTCTCAAATCCACATCTTCCTAGAGAGACTAGAAGACTGGAAAGGCTGGCAAAATGCGCGAGAAGACGTGTCTCTTCTGTCCGACCCATAACAGCCTACTCCTTCTTCTTCCCGAACTTAGAAGAGAGTTGTGAGAAGACTTGCTGGTAGAATCTGGAGAGAATGGTCGAGGGTCATGTCTTCCCGTCATGCAGCAGGCTTCTTCTGAGTGTGTATGAGAGGTGAGGAGTCAGAAGAACAGAGCGCGAACATCTTGTGTCTGTTGTGAGGTTAGATTGCGGGTCGGAAGCAGAAGACAGGTGAGACCAGTGAAGGGAAGCCTAGCTTCGGGAGGTCTTCCGAGAACGTTACTCAATCGGAAGCTGTCCCAAGAGTCTTCCCGGAGGTCACTGTCATCGCAGGAGCCCGCAACCATCTTCTGAACCTTTCATATGCTCTGCTTCTCGCATATCTTGTATCTTCTGATAGGAAGTAGGATGTAATGCAAGGTGGGTTGTCTTCTTAGGAATCCATGCGAGGCCTTGCTTAGTTAGGATTGTCTAGATATAGCTCGGAAGACGAGATAAGCTTAGGAAGCACTGTTAGAATCCCGGAAGATGGAGTAGCTGTCTTCTGGAAGACTAGATTCGTCTTCTGAGAGTGGAAGCTAGCTGTGAGAACTTGGGAAGGATTGAGCCTTCGGCTCACAGTAAGTACGTGTGGTTTAGTGCAACATATCTTCCAGTATGTCGATGCATCCTCGAGGATTGGTGTTACCGGCAGTGGAGTTGGCCGAGGCCAAGCCCTTCCTCAAGGAGTTGGGTCTCGACTTCTTCCTGTGGGATTGGAACCTCGCCGACCAGGGACTTCTAAAGGAGGTTTGGGCAGCGTTGTCTCCTCGCAACCGTGTATCTGCGAAAGCAGGAGTAGCTCGGGGAAGACCATCTTCCTGGACAGCAGATTGGTGACGGATGGCTTTCCACAAGTCAGAACCAGGAGTTGCAGGCGCGTTTACAGCAGCGTGACCAGGAGGTTCTGCGAGTGCGAGGTAAGATCACCGTCCTTGCAAAGGAGAAGACGACATGGAAGACACTGCGGGAAGCTGCAGAAGCGCAGACTGCAGCCGAGAAAATGCAGCGGGAAGCAGCGGAAGCTCGTGCGCAGGGGATGTTAGCTCAGTCGGTGGAGGCGCTTTGGAAGAAGTTCAACTTCACCGCGTGTAGGAAGCTTCTTACCTTGGCTAGAGAATGGGACAACGAGTCCAGGTCGATGTTGGTAGAGTGCAAGGAGAGCATGTTCCGGTACTTGGATCGACAGATAGAGGGAGTGAAGACACACTATGGTCTTCCTTCGCTTCTGCCATCCGCAACTGCATCTTCCCAAGCCCGAGCACCATCGACTGGATCCGAATTGGAGAAGGAGGAGTTCGACCTCGCTGTCCACTTGGTAGTGACAGCATTGGAAGCCGAGAAGACACCGGAAGAAGCCCCGGAAGACAAGATGTCTTCTGGAAGAGAAGAAGAAGAACTGTCTTCCCAGGTATTTCGAATGGAGGAAGCGACTTCCTCGGACCCCTATGAGGTCACCATGGCTCCCAATGTCGGACTAGTGCCTCAGAAGAGCGAGGAAGCACAGGTCGACTCAGCTTCCCAGAAGACGCTTCCGTCTTCCGAAGCAGAAGCAGAAGCAGAAGCAGAAGTCGAAGAAGAAGCAGCAGCAGCGACAGCAGAGCCAGCGACGAATGTCGAGGAGGAAGTCACCTCTGTGACACCCGAGGTAATTGCAGGGCTTTCCAGCTTATCAGAAGCTGAGTTAGTAGTTCTGATAGGAGCAGATCAGGTAGAGATTGCCTCCGAGCAATCAGAGTAGGTAGCAAACGTAGGAGTCAAGTTGACATTTCTAAACTTAGCAAAGAACCGAACATGCTATCTTACGGGTGGCAGTCCTAGTGTAAATTTAGTTAGGCAGCCATGTGGTAGTGTAGGAAGCACAAGAATAGGAAGGGGAAACCGGTTGCATGTGGAGGGGCAGTTTTTCTCTCCCTGGTGGTGGTTCCCTCTGGTTTCTCGTGGCAGATGCATAAGTAAGATCGAAGAGTAAGATTTTGAACACACACATGACACATTACACATTCTACACAGGAGATGCGCACTAAGTTGTTTTCTAGACTGAAGTACGTAGTGCTTCAGTCTAGAAAACAACTGTTGTGTACTGTGTGCACACACACTACACCCGATGTTAGAGACATACGAATAGATTGGGATTATACCGGAGGGTCCTGCATGCTCGTTACCAGCAGTGGTTCGAAGCTGTAGATAGAGATAGTGGACAGTTTAGGAGCAGGGAACGGCATCCTCGTGCAGTCCAGTTGGCTAGACTAGTGTGTCGAGGAGTAGGAGCAAGAAGTAGAGGGAGTGAGCTTCCCAATGCCACTGTGACTTCTTCTCAGGGAATGGATTGCTGATTTGAGTGCAGAAGCTTTGCCTGTGTCCTGGCGATGGTGGGTTTCCTTGAATTCACTCCCAATTGTGCATGAGAAGCGTTCTTCTTGAGTGGCGATGACTGTCAGCAGTTGTGCAGATTCGCAGCTTGGCTCGTTCAGTGGAGCACTTCGGATCCGCGTACGGACGGTCTTATGGACAAGGGATCCCAGAAGACAGAGTAGTCGGAG
Organism: Asterella californica; assembly: GCA_036924285.1. Lineage (NCBI taxonomy): Eukaryota > Viridiplantae > Streptophyta > Marchantiopsida > Marchantiales > Aytoniaceae > Asterella > Asterella californica. Next base: position 47,040,735 of record JAYKYS010000001.1, read on the forward strand.
CAACGAGAGAAGAAGAAAGAAGCCTTCTTCCCACAGCAAGAGACGACATCCTCAAGTAGAAGACGGTGTGACTGTACTCACGTTTGTTGTCTTCCTCCCCAAACTATTACAAGCAGGGATGACTTGTTAGTCAAGATCCGGACTAGAAGCCTGTCGGAATCTTAATTTCTCCTTTTTATCTTGTTTTTCCCTTGTTTGGGTTTTCTTTTCTTCCCCATCTTTTCTCATCTTCGCCCATCTTCCCCATCTTCTTACCTTCTTCTAGTGAGCTTCTGAGACTTCTATTGAGCTTCCGTGAAGGTGAATGTCGTTGTAGTGCTGCAGGAAGACAATTTCTGTAGACAGAAGCTTGGGAAGGCTACAGGGGGCATACACCCTGTGATTAATCTAATCCGTTGGAATGTGAGAGAGAGAGTAAGGTGTAACAGCCGATTCTAGTCGACTTCTGCGAAGCAGGAGCAGTCTTCTGGAGGTGTGAGAAGACGAGTTGAATCTCCAGAAGCCGAGAATTGCTTCGGGAAGACGATACTGAGAAGGCCGGAAGAAGTGACCTGGAAGCAGGAAGTGTCTTTCCGAGCTTCTCTGTGAATAGTTGTGTGATATTTTAGTTAGTAGTTGTTTGTTTAGGTCTAGAGCACCATTTGACGAGTCTGGAAGATGCGTGGTTTTGTGAGAAGACGGGGTTTCTAGACAAAACCCGTGTGTTTGTGTGTTTGAACAGATCTTAGAACTTAAAGCAGCGTTACTTGTGCAAATCCTCTGTGGGAACGATATCTTGTATACTAAATGGGCAAAAAGAGTAATCTTGCGACACTACATATAGTGAGCATCATTTTTGGTGCCGCTGCCGGAGATTTCATCTTAGTAACTTTTGTTCTAAGCTTCCTAGATCTGTGTACCAGTAGTTAGTTTCATTTCGAACTAACTTCGATTGTAGTTGAATGTGTTGCGGGACTCTATCTTGCTAGAAGACAGGAACCGCAATCAGAATCTGATAAGATACATCAGGAGGAACTGGAAGAAGCCGCTTCCCCGCTTCCAAGAGTTTCTTGGAAGACTCGATCTGAGAAGACTGCAGTGAATACAACAGGAAGCAGGAGAAGAAGACGTTCCGAACCTGTGATTGGTTGTTCAGACATTCAGTCTGCCGGATCTAGTATTAGAAGAAGAGGGACATCTCTTCTCAGCACTCTGGTGGATGCCTCCGACCAGAGGAAGAAGCAGAAGACGCACGGGTAAAGATCTTGAGTGGGTACATTCATCCCAGCGAACCGCTTCTAGAGAGCAGCGGATATCCCTGAGACACCAAAGGAAAGAAGAAGAGCTCAAGAAGATCCGATTAGTAGAGTTGGAAGAGCCTTCCATCTCGAGCATAATCTTTGAAGAAGACAGAAGCCAACCGGGTGACCACGTGTATAAAGTAGATTTTGGTACTGGTTACTTGGAAGACGTCTTCCCAAGTGCGGAAGAGGCTTCTCAAGGTGAAGAAAGACTAGAGGAGATCGTTCCAGATGTCTCGGAAGGCGACAGCGACAGTAGTTCTGACTTAGAAGACGACCTTCTTGATTTAGACAAGCCTGGACCTTCAAGAAGACCATCTCCACCACCTGGACCAGAGGGAGGAAGAAGTTGGCAGTCGCACCAGCCGGCAGTCGACATGGCTTCTCACACTCGACAGAAGTACCATCCGTACGACGATGATGCTGACGCGGACGACTTCATCACGATGTTCGAGACCATCTCTAGATCCAACAAGGAAGACTCGGATGCCGACAGACTCCGTGTATTTCCTAGTTTGATCGTAGGGAAAGGAAGGAAATGGATGAGTAAAATGTTGGATGATGGGTTAGTAATGGCCGCTTGGGCTACTCTGAAGGCAGCTTTTCTGAAAAGGTTCAGAGGAGTGGGCTATGATAGGATGACCCTCATAGAACTTCAGAGGCTCGAACGGAAGAAGAAAGAGACACTGCGGGATTACACCGAGAGGTTTGAAGACCTCATGGATCACATCCCTCAGAACCAAGGAAGACCCGATTATTGTGTCTAGCAAGCCGTGGACTGGTACTTGGGAGGATTGTCTCAAGATATGGAGTTGTACTGCAGAAGAGGAGGAGATGATGATTTAGTAGAAGTACAGAAGCATGCCGAGCAGTATGAAACCTCGAGCATCACTCGGAATATGACGAAAGACAGAGAGAAGACCTCGAAGAAGTCGAAGAAGTCGAAGAAGTCTTCTAGGAAGTCCAAGAGGAAGTCCAAGTCCACTGAAACTGATAACAGTGATTCGGAAGTATCCTCTACTTCTGAAGAGTCTACTGTCAAAAGTTCAGAATCAGAATCTGAACAAGAGAAGAAGATGCGGAAGAAGAAGAAGAAGGAGAAGACACGATCAAGGGAAGAAGTTGTGCAGAAGATGCCTCAGATTCAGATCATTCAGTCTGCACTTGATCCTCGCATCGATGAAGTGCTGAAGCAGTTTGCCAACCTGAAAGTTCATCTTCTGAACCAGAAGGACAAGCGGAAGCAACCTACGGCTTCTCGGCCAAACTTTTGGTGCAACCTTTGTAACTCTTCCGCGCACACCAGAGATCAGTGTACGCAAGACCAAGCTGTTAATTGGGCAGGCTGGGAAGAAGACGATGAGGGATATCTACACAATCCCAGTGAGGAAACCTGCTATAAGATCGAGACGATACAACCGTTCACTCCCACACCTCCCGCCCAATATAATCGTTATGTACATAGGGACAGGGCTAGCAATGTACAGACCATGACGCCCTGTTGACCTTCTTCATCACAACGACCTCTAAACCCTCTTCTTGGAGCATGCAACAATTGTGGAGAGACAGGACACAGGTGGTCCACCTGTCCTCATTTGAGAAGACAGATTGGACAAGTGCCTTTGTGTGGGAACTGTAAGGAAGTAGGAGATTTTACGAGAAATTGTCCTCAGACCTTACGCCCACGACAAATGGTTAGATTTGCAGAGACCATGCCTCCTGCAGAAGCCGCATCAGCTTCTAAACTCGAGCTAGCAGTGGTACAGCACATCGCGGTAGAAGAAGAATATCCTGGGGATTGTACGGATTGTCTCCATATCGAGGAAGACGAACCAGACCCCGAGAAGCGCGAAGGGAAGGAACCTCAGCTGCAGAAGACGACTGCAGCTCAGAAGACGAAGTCACTTGAGGCAGCTTCTTCTTTCACTTTGGCGGATGACACTGTTTGGAGCCCTTGCCCGGATTCAGACAGTTGACCTCCAGAAGAAGTCCTGGATGAAGCGGTGTTCAAGGTAAGTACTAGAAGCAAAGAGAAGTCAGAATCTCGTCAGAAGGAGATCAAGAAGAAGAAACAACGTAAGGAGAGGTCATCTTCCCCTGAGCGGCCTTCTTCTCCTACTTACGACCGAGAAGATCCGAAGTACTTTGCTCCTGACATTAGACAAGAAGTTGAAGCGATCATGCAAGAAGAGATGGAGAAACGACGGAAGATAGTACAACAGCTTCCTCCATCGACTACAGCAGCCCCTGTCTCACAGGAACAACTTCCAGTCAAGGGAAGACATCATTTTGGTCTTCCATCCAAAGAAGCAGCTATTACATCTTCTCTGTTGGAAACCCCAGTCACTCTTATGAAGCGATCCTTTTATGACTTCTTGCGAGACTTGTGGAATCAGAAGACGGATGTAACCTTCCAACAGCTTTTGGATGACAATGCTAGTTACAAGAAGCTGTTACAATATGTTCTTCAAGGATCGAGGAAGAGGAGAATAGTTAAACTTCCCCAGAGCACCCCGATCCTAAGGATAGAGCATGAAGACTTGGGAGCCCCAAAACTTGATATGGAAATCCATAGCAGTCTTCTGAAGAAGGTACCCATTGATTCCGGCTCCGGAGTTAACATCATGACTGAAGAAACTGCGCATGCCCTAGGCTTCACTGAGTTCCAGCCTACTCCGAGAATCCTCAGAATGGCGGATCAGACCAGAAGACGACCTTTGGGGCAACTAAAAAATATCTTGACGATAATTGGGGGAGTATCTTTTTACCTCACTTACATCATTTTGCGACCTGTAGCTAGAGTTGGATATCAGGTGTTGATAGGAAGACCATGGCTGTATGCTGCAAATGTCAATACCGATTGGAGACGACATCGTTTGAGATTTCTCAATCCTACATCCAAGTCAGGAGAGAAGACCAAAGTCTCACTGCCTTGGATCAAGATTGGACACCAAGGTGAAACTCCTTCTACGACAGAGGGATACACGTCAGAAGACTCAGCTGCGTCTTTTGACATTGATGAACGATATGATGAGTTTGTGGTGAATAACTTGTGTACTACAGAAGTAACAGAGATAACAGAAGAAGTGATATGTGGCTACATTGAGTGCTACGAAATTGCGGAAGAAGAGCTTCCAGAAGACGAAAGTACCGTCTTCTCTTCGGAAGATCCGACAGTCGGTCTTCCAGAAGACGAAAGTATCGTCTTCCCTTCAGAAGATCCGACAATTGGTCTTCCAGAAGACGAATCTGAACCGGAAGAAGCTCCCAAACTGGAATACTTTGGTGCCAGTGAGTACAGTCACACTGAAGGAATGGTAAACCCGGATGATCTTCAAGAAATGGAGGTTGCTCTTGGGAAGAAGCTGAAGCTTTCCAAGGTGATCGAGGGTCAGCAGTTGGAAGACTTTAGAGAACTTCTGACGGAGTTCTAGGATGTCTTCGCTTGGACCATAGTAGACATGAAGGGCATACCTCGAGAGCTAGGAGAGCATCGCATTGACTTGCTGGAAGGCGTTGTTCCTGCCCGACAGAGGCAGTATCGGCTCAATCTCAAGTACTCACTTCTTGTGAAGGACCAGATCGACCAATACCTAAAAGCGGGAGTCATCTTCCCAGTACTTAGTAGTGAGTGAGTAGCTCCTATTGTCATTGTGCCAAAGAAGCAGACATGTAAGATCCGAGTGTGTCAGGACTTTCGGAAGCTGAACTTGACCACGAAAAAAGATCATCATCCTTTACCATTCACCGACTCTGTGTTAGATCAGGTAGCAGGGCATGAGTTCTACAGCTTCTTGGATGGGTATTCTGGGTACAACCAAGTTTCAATCAAAGAAGAAGACAAGTCGAAAATCACTTTCACTATTGATTGGGGCACGTACGTGTACAATCAAATGCCGTTTGGTTTATTGTAGTGTCGCAGGATTGCCCATTTAGTATACAAGATATCGTTCCCATAGAGGATTTACACAAGTAACGCTGCTCTAAGTTCTAAGATCTGTTCAAACACACAAACACACCGGTTTTGTCTAGAAATCCCGTCTTCTCACAAAACCACACGTATTCGAGACTCGTCAAAATGTGCTCTAGACCTAAACAAACAACTACTAACTAAAATATCACACAACTATTCACAGAGAAGCTCGGGAAGACGTTTCTTGCTTCCAGGTCGCTTCTTCCGATCTTCTCAGTACCGTCTTCCCGAAGCAATTCTCGGCTTCTGGGGGTTCAACTAGGCTTCTCACACCTCCAGAAGACTGCTCCTGCTTCGTAGAAGCCGAACTAGCAACGTCTAACACACATTGCTCTCATGACACCAAATCTCAACGGGTTAGATAAATCACAAGGTGTATGCCCCCTGTAGTCTTCCCAAGCTTCTGCTTACAGAAACGGTCTTCCTGCAGCACTACAACGACATTCACCTTCACGGAAGCTCAATAGAAGTCTCAGAAGCTCACTAGAAGAAGGTAAGAAGATGGGGAAGAAGAGAAAATCCAAACAAGAGAAAAACAAGATAAAAAGGAGAAATTAAGATTCCGACAGGCTTCTAGTCCGGATCTTGACTAACAAGCCATCCCTGCTTGTAATAGTTTGGGGAGGAAGACAACAAACGTGAGTACAGTCACACCGTCTTCTACTTGAGGATGTCGTCTTCTGCTGTGGGAAGAAGGCTTCTTTCTTCTTCTCTCGCTGCTCCGACTACTCTGTCTTTTGGGATCCCTTACCCATAAGACCGTCCGTACGTAGATCCGAAGTGCTCTATTGGACGAGCCAAGCTACGAATCTGCACAACTGCTGACAGTCACCGCCACTCAAGAAGAACGCTTCCCATGCACAATCGGGAGTGAATCCAAGAAAAACCCACCACCCAGAAGACATGGACAAAGCTTCTGCATTCAAATCAGCAATCCATTCCCTGAGAAGAAGTCACAATGGCATTGGGAAGCTCACTCCCTCTACTTCTTGCTCCTACTCCTCGACACACCAGTCTAGCCAACAGGACTGCACGAGGATGCCGTTCCCTGTCCCTAAACTGTCCACTACCTCTATCTACATCTTCGAACCACTGCTGGAAACGAACATACAGACCCTCCGGTATAATACCAATCTATTCGTATGTCTCTAACATCGGGTGTAGTGTGCACTATTTCTTTTTTTCGCTTATCATGTTTTATACGATTAAAAATAAAAAATTTACGTAGATCACAGATGAGACTAAAATATACCAATAGTAACCACATTGTATTTCTAATGTATTCAAGGTGAACGTATTAATGACCCTCAGCAAAAATCTCACCTCTAATCATGAGTAGTGTTCACTCTTGTATAGTATCATGTATCTTGTATGTAGGTTCTATAAGGTTCACTTGTGCCTCGGTATTTGCACTCTGGTTCGTGTTTGTAGCAGAGATTTACTTGACCGCACCTCTAATATGTTTGTGCAGACTTGAATCTACCCCTCTTAACTTTATGGTACTTGACTGCACCCGTGACTAGCAACAGTAGGTTCAACAAGTTTACCGCTGTGTAAAGACATGCACTAATACAAATAAGGATAATCTAGGCTGATGATATGCTGTAAAGGAATTTTTTTTAATAAACTTTCTGTGTAGATACATGAATGATGGCTAACATACATTTCCTATATTCTGATGAGGTGGCACTTTGACCTACAGAACCTGTTGTAGCGAGTCACGGGTGCAATCAAGTAATGCAAAGTTAAGAGAGATGGGGTCAAGTCCCAGAAACGTATTAAGGGTGTGGTAAAGCAAATTTCTGCTGTTTGTAGTGATACTCCCTCCTTAATTATCGTACATGGTCAACCAACTGGTATATGCCATGTCAACCATCAGTTTATACTTGTATATATCTCACAAGATGAAAAGTTAACAAATAATTATAAAATAAAAAGTAAATGAAGAGAAAGTGTAATCAATGGAATAAAATATATGAACCATAAATAAAGAACTATATTCTGTAATGTACTTCTCTACAGTAAAAACCAACTTTGAGTAACTCAAAAGTTGAACAGTTAAAATATTAAAATGTTATACATTTTATACATTTTATGTCAATTGCATGTCATCTATCTTGGCAACCTTGGCAGAATATTTCATACGAGAGTTCCAAAAAGAAGATGAAAGGTTAGTTCTACATGTAACGAGTTTCTGCATCGAGGGTACAAACAAGAGATAAATCTAATGCATTTGCATAATTGATATTCCTAATATGACACTCAGTCAAGAAATTTATCTTCTATTTTTGTCCATACTGATGTCATTTTGGAGTGTAAATATTATAATTTTATTTGTTATTTGAAGACAGAGTGCACACATATGTCCAATGTTTAAACATCAGAATCGTATCACCTGACTGATAAGGCTTGCTTGCATTTATTTATTTTTAGGATTACACAGCCTCCAAGTGCGGGTCAGTAATGAGAAACTGCCATAGAAAAGGTAGTACAAGAATTTTGACAGAAGCAAAATATATGATTGTCTGTCTCACTTTCCTCGTAACCATTACATAAATACAGGAATATATGTATGAACTGTTGGATGCCGTAGCGAATGCAAGAGTAGATTGTAGTTCAAACACATCGATATCCGAGCAGGTTATGAATGATGGCACGACAACTCTGAGTGGGTGCATTTGTTACCTTGGACGGAACTTCAAGAAGAATGAGGTCCAACTAGGCCTTAGTGTGCTTATCAAACATTGTCAGATTGGTTCAGTAATAAGAATTGACTTCCGACTGTACTTCCGCAAGTGTACCAATAGCATATTCGTCAGCATATAACATCTCCACGGTTTTTGGCTGGGGGTACCTCAGAGTTAGCATTTTCGTGTTTTTCGCTTACAAGAACTCTCTCAGGCGGACGTGTGGACACTTAAAAAAATGCACGAAGGGTGATAGCTGAACTGGAACTCTCCATGCCCTCGTTCGAGCACGAGGTGGTAGCCGCAGTTCAGGAAAATGTTATGCAATTGCTTCAAATTGAATCTGCTACGTTCGGTGGACAGTGAGTTGATGCTTAATTCGTGATTCGGCAAGTGCAAGTTTCTGCAAGTTCTCGGTCAAGTGAACGGACAGTGTGATGTTTCAGTTTTGATTTAAAGGCACGGTGCAGCGGAATGAGGTTGAATCGTCATAAATCACTGTCAGTTGGGACTCCTCTTCAAGGTTTGCTTCATTCGACCATACTCTTTTTTATCGTGGTCAGTACTTTGTCCATTAGCAGCAGAAGGCTTTCTGAAAGTAGTAGTTTATTCGATCCAGTGTGCGGGACGATTTTGTATATGAGTGGGTGCTTTATGCTACTCCTGATTGTGTGTGACGGGAGTATAGTTTCCAGGTTTAGTGGCTTACTGCGTTAACTACGTGACATCTAGTTGTTCTCTGGTCCTCCTTTTCGTAAGATAAATTGAGCTTTGTTGCCAAGCGTTGATGCATGATATTTATGGTTTGGACATCGATGTAGAAGCACCCGCAATCTACATGTTGCAGACGCTGTGAGCTGCATTGCCATCTAACTGTTCAAGGTGACCTCTTTGCTAGTGCTTCACTGCTATTTTACATCGACTCAAGACTGGGACAACATGACGCTCCTCCAGACATGGAACCTTCAAATCCTTCCGACTCTTCTCGTAGTCGAGGGAAGCGTAAGAGGCAATCTGGCGATAATCAAAAATTCATAGTGGATGCATTCCGTGAATTTGGAACGCAGTTGCAGCGAGTCGAGGAGTTTCGTGATGAGAAGGAATCTGCTCGATTCGATAAACAACACGAGTTGGAAATCCGTGCACTCGATCAACTTGCTGTAAACTGTCAATCTATATGTTCAGTCCTCAGTGTCATGATTGGTGCCTTTGACAGGTTCGCCCAGAGAGGACCTTAATTGTAAGTTTGTTTCATTTCTGTTCTTTAAGGCTTGTTTACTGCATTGCATGTTTGTAGGTGGGTTGCGAGATTGTATAACCATTATCAGTGGAGCGTTGCTCACATTGGGTGTGTTGTTCCAGTCAATATTGTAGTGCATAAATGACCGAAGAGCAATGGCGATCAGTCGGAAGAGAAGACGTGCAGGATGGGACCATGCAGAATCAGAAGTGGTATATGAGAGGTTTGCTGCTCTCATAACGATGATGCATATCTGGGAAAAACAAGAGATTAGGTGGTGGGTGAAACATAAATATGCTTCTTGGTTTGACCACTGCTTGATGTCCATTTATGATGAGGATAGATGGATACGCAACATGAGAATGAGAAAGTCCACTTTTTTTGACTGTTAGAGCAAGTTGGTCTGATGATAGAGCGCGTAGACACTTCTTTTCGACGTGCATTGCCCGTTCAAGTAAGGTTGGGTATTGTGATTTATCGGCTGGCGCATGGGTCTACTTACTTTAGCATCGGAGAGTTATTTGGCGTTGGAGAATCCACTGTTAAGTGTATAGTAGATGAAGGTGTTCGTGCAATAGTAATCATTCTAGGCAGTCGATACTTGACTTGACCTGCGGATGGAGAGATGATGAGGGTGAGTCAAGGTTTTTATAATCTTTGTGGGTTATCAAATTGCCAGGGGGTTATCGATGGGACTCATATTCCCATCAAAGCTCCCCTTGGACGTGAGCTGGTGGCAGACTACTATAATAGAAAAGGCTTCTATTTTGTGTTAATGCAAGGTATAGTAGATAGCGAGGGAGTCTTCCTCGATATTTTCGTAGGGATGTCGGGGTCAGTGAATGACAAAAGACTTCTTAGAAAATCAGAATTCTATCGGAAGGTTCAGGCTGGTACACATCTAGCTTCTCCTGTCATTCGGATCAATGATGGGTACTCTTTGAGCCCATACTTGCTAGACGATAGTGGGTATCAACTTCATCGATGGATGATGATCTCTTATAGTCATCGGCCTGGTGGTTTAGCAACCGAGCGCATATACATCGATGCTCATGTACGGGGTCGAATGGCGGTAGAACGAGCTTTTGGATTACTCAAACAGAAATGGTGAATTTTGGACATGAGGATTATTTCTTCAGTCGACTGGGCTCCAAACATTGTGCACGCGTGTTGTATACTACACAACATTTTGTTAAAACGTGCAGATATGGACCTCTCTCAAGTCGAAGAAGTGCCACAAGAAGTTCGACCACCAACACGTTCAGCCGGGGTTGGAGAAAGTGCACAAGAAGTTAGAGAGGAGTTGGGAACATTTCTATGCTTCATAGGATAAAGCAAAAGGGCTGAGATAGTTTTCAGTTTTGACTCCTGTAATGTGCCATCGCTTCTGAGAGTTCCATCACTGAACTGTTTGTTTACAGCATTGTTGTTAAATATCTACAACTGCTGCGTTGCTTGCTTTCTCATATTTAGTTTACACCAGTCTTTTAGGTGCAAAAGTCTTTTAGTCTCTTCTTTTAGTTTGCAGATTTAGTTTGCTTCAGTCTGAGACCAATGGACTAAGCTTGACAAAGTTCAGTGAGGCGTCAAGTATGGCAAGTATGCCTGTGTTCAGGTCTCTGCCTACAGCGCTACTGTCTAAAAGACCCTTGTGGGAAAGTAACGCGGTTTATCATAACCTTTTTTCTGCATGCACTCTGTCCAGCTCGTGTCTCTTCTTCTGGCCTGTTGCAAACGACTTTCTCCTACTTCTCACAGTAGTGTAATATGTCAATGATCGGTAAAGTATCGTGCTCGTATTGTTGAACTGGTCTTCTCTCGACACTTTTCCTAATACAATTTGTATTTCCCGAGCTGACTTGCCCGGCCCCTCACATAGCTCAGGGATCTGTTGTTTCACCCGCGACCTTCTCGTTCTTTGCTTTAGACGAGTAACTTAGAATCCTAATTTCGTCTGCTTCGACGGCGACAGGTATCTCCTGTGTAACCTGTTAGGAGATAAGATGCAAGCCAATTAGATATGCATAGACCAGATGCAAGGCACTGAAAATCCACTACTGTAAATCGAGACTATGTCCACTCCGCACGAGCTCCTCTATCATGTTCCAGCTCATGTACCGTGCTGTAGCTATCACGTGTTCTTCACGTGGAGATAACTCCCAGCTTTCTTTGTCAGCTCCATGTTTAAATCGAAGGAATAGAGATATGACACAAAGTCCAACCACAATGTTTCATGGTATCATCATCGTTTCCACATAGTTTGTATGAAGTCCAAGGCTCCGATGCATAATGTCCGCACCAGGGAAATACGAGGATAAGTTGTTTGCAGCGATATCAAGTCACCCGTGATTGCCATTCTTGCTTACTTTTCGTATTTATAAGTTACGAAAAGTGTTGATCTGTTCGTAACTGATAAAGATGCTTGGATTTACAGTAGAAATCACTGCCTGAACTTTTTGCTCTGCTCTGGTCCCTTACGAGAAAGCAGAGACTATTTACACGTTGGTTCTCTCTGCCCTCCATCTCGACTAGTTTCAAAAGAATACTCTACAGTGAGGTGACGATTGAGTTGGGTGGGTTGGTAAATCGCACCGATGAAATTTGCCCACCATCGATAGAACCAAAAGCTGTTTTAGTCTGTCTCCCTGGTAGCTTGTAGGCCGCTCGACTCTGTTGTGTCTGTCTAGCCAGCCCACAGTAAGTAAAAGAAGTAGATATACAGGAAAACTTGCTCACGCAGATTCCAACGAGAATTTGGTCTTCATATTCCCAGGCCCAAGAAGATAGCACGAGAAGTAGATCAGTGTTCGGTCAATCCTAATAGGACTCGAACATTTCGGGGAGATGGATGGGGTCTTCTCGTGGACCGACTTTTACCGCAGGAGACAGGAGGAACTGTGGTTGTAGAAGAATGAACGCCTGTATATGTTTCCTCCAAGAGAACAGTTTCGTGTCCTTCCGGGTAAAGATTCATCTATAAAGGCTTTCTGATAGGACTTCACCTTTGAAGTGCCAACACATTTAGAAGACATGCGGCAGTGCTGTAAACTCTCGAGCAGAGGTTGGTTGGTCTCTCGTTGGTCCCGGACTCCAGCTTGAGCCGCAGCCAGCGACAGCTGCGGTAGCAGAAGCAGGTCGCGGATTAATTCACTAGCTCATAGCAATGTCTCTCTCCAGCATCAACGCGACGACAGAAGAGACGTAGTGAGTAGCTAGTTCGGCCCTGCCTTCTGGAGTGTGCTGTTCTTTTCTTCACTCGGGCCGAAGCGCATTGTGATGTGTGTAGTGCTTTCAATGAGATAAAGGGGAGAACGCAGACGTAATACATTGTCTGTAGAATCGACAAGGTATGCAAACCTACGGACCATGCTCTGTGTTTTGGATCGTTGCTCTTGTTCCGCGAATTTCTTATGCTCCACTCCGTCAGAATCATCATTGCGGAAGTTCTATTCTATAGCTTGTGTCTGGTTCAACAATTTGACCAGAATTGATTGATGCAGCCTTGTTTCCAAGTATCGTTTCGACCACGAGCGCATTTTGTATCAGTTTCCGGATAACAGATGGTCGATATAGATGAGGAACTTGAATTTATGTGCCATGAACTGCCAGAAATTCGGTGTCTGTCTGGTTACCTTACAATGTGTGCTCCCTTCCGAAACTTCTGATCTGAAGGTAGAGGGCAGACAACTGCAAGCGCAAGCTGAGTTCCGGACAGATACTGAGACATCGTTAACTCGTGCCTCGGTCGTACTGGTGGCTGGCGATCGATTTGCATCGTTGCCCAAAACAATGCAATTTTATGATACGATAGCGCGACCTGGTAATACGATCCATCGGCGATCCCTTCATAGCGATTAACTGCCAAGTGAAACTGACGCGAACCTCATGTCGCGGCACGTGAAATTACTTTTTCTCCGAAAATCCCGAAGGTAAATAATTTGTGATGAGAAGACGTTCACTATCGCGACTAGAGTAGTAACCAAAAGCGGGAGGACTGGAAGCTGTACCTGTCAGGTCCGGCGGGACTCATTAGCCGTTAAAGGGTGTAGTCGGAAGAAGCCCTTACTGTTTGTTGGATAGTTCGCCCGCATAGGATCATACGTAAGTACCATGTGTTAAATATCATTAGAGGTCACATCTAAACTCTGCGGAAGGTAAAAAGACAAAAGTAAAAAAAGGAAGAGGTGACTTGTGACATGACTTGTGACAGCAGTTAGGTAAGTCACTTTGAGGTGACAGCAGTTATGTATCATTAGTATATTAACTCACATTCCCTGTAGAGTAGTATGAGTCGGAGGCCCTTTCTGTCTGTACCAGTTCTGAAGTCTAAGTAAAGCTGTGCACATATCATCTCGGAATATCTCTGTTCAGTTCTCCTTCTGATTAGTTTTAACAGGCTGATCTGTTATCAGTTCTAATAGGCTGGTAGCATTCTGTTGTGGGAGATAAATTCTGTATTCTGAGAGACTTGGGAGTACAGTTCTCAGTTTTGTAACATGGTATCAGAGCACAGGTTGCAAGCTAAGATTTTAAGATTTTAAGGTTTTAAGATTCTTATAATCTGGTGCTTAGTTTCTGGGGCTTGTTTTTGGACTCATCATTTCAGCAAGATAGCAACTATAGTTGTTACTTTCAGATGCATGACTATATTATGCTTTCTCAACAAGCATACATAAAGTCTATACTTGGAGAGTTTCAGATGGAAGATTGCAAGTCATCAGCAATACCTATGGAACAAGAAAGTGGTTTTGAGGAGACTACAGCTGAAAATACCATTGAAGAATATCTGTACAGGAAATTAATTGGTAAACTCAGATATCTCATCCACACCAGACCTGATATTTGCTATGCTGTTGGGAGGCTAAGTCAATTTATGCATTGCCCAAATTCATCTCATTGGGTTGCTGCAAAGAGAATTCTGAGATATCTGAAAGGTACTATCAATCTTGGTCTTATATTTAAGGAGGGGAGAAGTGAACTTCAAGGCTTCAGTGATAGTGATTGGACTGGAGATACTAGCAGCAGAAAATCCACATCAGGTGCATGCTTCAACTTATGTTCAGGTGGAATTATCAGTTGGAGCAGCAAGAAGCAGAATACAGTAGCAAGGTCTTCAACTGAAGCTGAATACATTGTTCTTAGTGATGGTTCTATAACCTTGATATGGTTAAGGAATTTATTGCTGGAGATGGGAGAAAAGTTATCTGGACCAACAGTATTACATGTGGATAATCAGAGTGCAATGTTATTGGCTAACAATAGAGTTATCAGAGAAAGAACAAAAGGTTTGGAGACAAGGTTACATCATATAAGGGAGAAAATTGAAGCTAAAATAGTCAAGCTGGAATATTGTCCATCGGAAGATCAGTTAGCTGATATTTTTACCAAAGCTTTACCAAAGCTAAGGTTTATACATATTAGAGATTTACTTGGTATGAAAGAAGTGATGCTCTAATGAAGGAGGGTGTTAAATATCATTAGAGGTCACATCTAAACTCTGCGGAAGGTAAAAAGACAAAAGTAAAAAAAGGAAGAGGTGACTTGTGACATGACTTGTGACGTGAGAAGCACTGTGACAGCAGTTAGGTAAGTCACTTTGAGGTAACAGCAGTTATGTATCATTAGTATATTAACTCACATTCCCTGTAGAGTAGTATGAGTCGGAGGCCCTTTCTGTCTGTACCAGTTCTGAAGTCTAAGTAAAGCTGTGCACATATCATCTCGGAATATCTCTGTTCAGTTCTCCTTCTGATTAGTTTTAACAGGCTGATCTGTTATCAGTTCTAATAGGCTGGTAGCATTCTGTTGTGGGAGATAAATTCTGTATTCTGAGAGACTTGGGATTACAGTTCTCAGTTTTGTAACAGTTCATACGTAAGTATCATGTTCGGAACCACACCGAATCATCAGGCCGAAGTCCGTTGCCTTTGGTCAGCTTTTCCCGACGTCTCTTGTTTTCCAAACAGGAGAAGTATAGTTTTCGATTACGACCATGCTAAACTCTGGTTCTGGACGCAAATTGAACCGGGACGAACTTTGAGTGATGAGGGCATTTGCTAGTACAGAATTTGGATTGAGTTAAGAGTTGAAGTGTATGATGATCCAGTAGTCTCTCCGGATTTGTGTTTGCTCGAAGCAGAATGTTGTGTAGCATTTCCGAACTATCAGTTTTTCCCCGTTACCATTTCGTCCAGATCGGCAATCATGACTTTTGTTCGGGTACACTGATCTAATGCCGGACGTTCCCGTGTATTGCACTGTAAGCACCTTGTTCCTGGGCTTTATGGCTTACTCTGCGTGATAAAACGTCGATGAGACATTCGCATGGCAGTGAGTGCACATGGATTAGCTCTACGATCGGAGAACGTTCTACAGAGGGAAGGTTTGTGTAGGCCATCGCATCATTGACTCTTAGGGCGTGTTCTGATCGTCGTTTATCGGTTAAAAATACACAGGGATCGATCGATTGGTGGATACTACGTCGGAAATCCTCGGTCAAGATCACCTCCACTGGTCCACCGTCACCGCTGGTTCCACCTTACCTTGCTCCTCGGGTTCTCGTGGCATGGAACTCTGCTCTGCCAATCTTCCGTTCTGCCAAACTGTTCTAGTGTCTTCATAAGAACCACATGAAGCATTTTGCCCAGACGAGATTCTCGTGTAACGCCGCTGCTCACAAGCGCGGAACACAGATCTCGCTGTTCCTTTTCATCATCAGATTTGCAATTTTCATCGTCTCTTTTGAAGCTTGCTCCAAATTGTAGTACGTATTTCGAGCTTTTCATCATCAGTTTTGCAATTTCAATCATCTCCTTTGAAGCTTGCTCCAACTTCGTAGTACGTGTTTCGACCTTTTCATCATCAGTTTTGCAATTTTCATCGTCTCCTTTGAGCTTGCTCCAACTTCGTAGTACGTGTTTCGACCTTTTCATCATCAGTTTTGCAATTTTCATCGTCTCCTTAGAAGCTTGCTCCAACTTCGTAGTTCGTGTTTCTACATTTAGAGATATTTACGCATTAAATTTCTTGGCACATATTCACTCATTTCACTGGTGACCGCACCTGTAGCTGCATGTGACTTTGCCATCTCTCAAACACAAAACCACCTCCACTGAACTTGCTGATGCACGAGTTGTTCAATTTGTTCTTTATGTACAGCGGAATAGTGTGTTCAACTAGTAATTGCTCGAGCTCGGGAGGGCGAACGAGCGGGCAGCAATAGGTGCTCACTGAGGAACAATCCGACGAGCTTCCCGATCCAATACTGGAGATCACAACGATCGGTTCTCATTCTTTCAGACCATTTCGGCCATCAGCGATCTTCAAGTCGGGAATTCTCCCTAGTTCAAAATCACAGGAGTTGAAACTCAGGTTCATGATGCCAAGCTAGACTGCAAAGCACTGATGTACAAAGGAGAGAACAAGCCAAGAGGGTACTAGCGGATATGTGAAAAACTTCAGAAACCCACAACACAGTATTCTCCATACAGTAGACCACACATCTTAAAACAGAAAATGATTTCCAGATTTTTATTCCATTGCGTACGGCAATTATTCTAAAACAGACTGAATTTGTGCGATAGAGCATCAAGTTTGATACAGCACTCTTACTATAGGAAACATGTTCCGTTGGTGTTATTCAGTGTGAAAAACTCAAAACCAATCAAAAGCACGACGAAGTCTCTCTCTGGTTTCTTTGGCTTGATTCGTACCCCGTCCTCCATCATCCTGAACGAAGTCTGGGTAATGTTAGAATTTACAAATCGTCAGTTCAATCGTAAGACCTTAGAATAGAAAGTCAACTGAACGCACATGATAGATCCATGTGCTTGCAGTACTTGGACTATATTTGAATAGTCGTAGGCGCGCACTAGCATGTGCGGGATAGATCTGAATTTAAGAGTAGCAAATCGAATTTCAGCCGGAAGGTACAGAAAACCTGTATATAAGCTGGACGTTCTACTTAGTAAATATCCTTTCCAGCAATCTCTTCCTGTGCGTCAGTTCCCTTGTGCGCACATTGGACCTGTATCGAGTGATGGTCGATTTTGTTGTGGGCTGTTAAGAACCAGTGGGAGTTCCTGCACTCTCAGAAGAGGTTCTGAGTGATTATCGAGAGGCTTCTCTATTCGGTTCATACAGGCAGTAGACAGATGGCAAAGGAGATTCATTCCTGCTACGATAGGAATCGATCCCATCTGCATTGAGATATCTTTTACAGTAGAGTTACAGTAGATCATCGACCGTTTGAGAATACCTCCAGCTCAGATGTCGTCAGACTCCGGAGACACTTCAGAAGGAGGCACACAAGCAAGTGGCGTTAGAGTTACTAACAGAAGCAGTGTACTCAGATTTTCACAGGTTATGGGCCCACACGGGGTCTCTATGGAGAGCTTGACGATTGAGAAGCTTGGGAGGGACAACTTCACCCAATGGTCGGATGACATGAAGTGTTACTTGATGGGTAGAGGAGTCTGGACCTATGTGGCAAAGAAGCCCACTGAATTTGACGCAGTGAAAGATGATCCTGAGTGGTTGCAGCTCAATTACTTCGCGCTTTCTACTTTGAAGATGAGTCTTTCCAAGGATGTTGCAGCGTTAGTGAGGAAGATTTCATACGCTTGGGAGCTATGGGCAAAGCTAACAAAGTTATTCCAGACTTCACAGATAGCAAAGGGAATCAAGAAGTGGAAAGCTTTAGCTAGCTTGAAGATGCTGGATTCCGACAGTATAACAGTGCACATTGCAAAGCTAGAAGATCTTTTCTCAGATTTAGCCGATTCTAAACTCCTCACGGTAACCGAATTATGCAAGGTCATAATGCTCCTTTCATCACTACCATCCAGGTTTGATATTTCCGTTCGGATAATTGAAGCCATGCCTGCAGATGAGATGGATTGGGGATACGTAACCCATAGATTGATTGAACAGGAGCAGAAGAAATGGGCCGTGCAAGAGAAGTCAGAGAAAGTGTTGTATACTCAAGCCGTAAAGAAGGAGACACGGAATTGCTTTGTCTGCGGGGAAAAGGGACATCTAGCCAGGTTATGCAAGAAGAAAAATACCAGTGCGGTCAAGCCACAGAAATCAAGCGAGAAGAAAGCTGAGAAGTCAAGCTCGAGAAATTCGAAGGGAGAAACTTCTAAGACGTCAGCTTATCTCACTGAACTCAGTGATGCTGAATGTGATACGGTCAGTGATGTCGAGTGTGATATGGTCACTGAGGACGAAGTACTCATGACAGAAGATCGGAAGCACAGCTCGGGATCCAATCTCGGCACTTGGTATGTTGATTCCGGGGCCACTTCCCACATTTGTGGCTCAAAAAAATCTTTTTCTAGCCTCGCGGCTGTTGAATCTAGAGTTGTTAGAATGGGCAATGGTAGCATATCAGAAGCCTCAAGCATTGGTAGAGTGATTGGATTATTTCAGGATGAGCATGGAAATCCAACCAAACTCTCCTTAGAAGACGTTCTTCTCATTCCTAACTTCCGGAAGAACTTAGTATCAGTAGCACGATTATTAGATTATGGTTATACAGTTACGTTTCATCCAGAGACTAAACGCTGTATAATCATAAAAGATTCTAATGTGGTGTGTTATGGAGTCCGTAATGGAGCTGGACTCTTTCGGATTGTGTCAAGAGAAGAATCTACTATGCTTGCTGAAGCAACTGATGCGGATGGATGGCACTACCGTCTGGGACATTTGTCGGAAGGCGGGCTGAAAGTGCTCAAGGAGGTATCACATGGCATGATGGGTTTAAGGGACGTGCAACTCACTCCATGCACAAGTTGTGCTCAAGGTAAAACGCACAAGAAACCAGCACCGAAGAAGTCGACCCGAGTTTCAGTAGAGCGTTTGCAACTCATACACTCAGATGTCAGTGGAGGCCTGGATAAGTCATTCGGGGGAGCAGAATACTTTGTGAGCTTCATTGATGACAAGACTCGCAAGAGCTTTGTCTATACCATGAAACACAAAAATGACGCTTTCTTCTGTTTCCAAAATTTTCTACGATTGGTGGAAAATCAGACTGAGCAGAAGATTAAGTGCTTTAGAAGCGACGGAGGTGGAGAGTACGTGGATGGAGAATTTCGCCAATTCTTGAGAGAGAAGGGAATTGCAGTTGAGATCACAGCACGAGACAGTCCACACCAAAATGGTGTAGCCGAGAGACTCAACAGAACTTTGAAGGAGAAGATGGTATGCATGCTTGTGCATGCAGGTCTCTCCAACAAATTTTGGGCCGAGGCACTGGTCACAGCAAATTACTTGAGGAATCTAAGTCCAACCACACCTTTACAAGGTAAGACGCCTCATGAAGCTTGGACCGGTGAGATCCCAAAGCTGTCACACCTCAGAACCTTTGGGTGTATAGTGTACGCGTTGACGCCTAACTCCAGAAGGAGTAAATCTGGAGTGAAGGCCCTTCCATATGTCTTCGTTGGATATGAGGACGGTCTGAAGGGTTACCGCCTCTACAATCCTTCAACTAGACAGTTGATCAGAAGTAGGGACGTGCATTTCTTTGAAAAACTGTTCTACTCTGATTTAGAAAAGACGGTTAGCACTGTACCAGATGCATCTGTCATTTTCCCTGGTGAATTTGCACCTACCTCGATCATCGGTGCCAGGTCTACTTCTAATGTTAGTAGCACATCTTTGCAAGAAGAAAATCTGCCGTTAGAGGATAGATCAGAAAGAGAATTAATACCGACTGAGACTATAAAGTCTGATGATTTAGATCCCATTCAAGATGATCGTGAGCATCAAATCATACCCATTACTATGTCACATCCGGATACAGAACCCTCGCAGGGACAGACACAGGTCAGAAGACGTCATCAGCTATTGCCTGTCCCGGAGTTAAATCGGCGAGATCGGGTTCTCAAACCTCTTTCAAGATGGGGAATAGATGAAGGATATGCCGTTGATCATGTGATAACAACTGAGGAGTTGTTTGTGGATGAGGGCTATTTGATGACAGAAGACGCTTTAACCATTGCAGAGTCTTCGAGAGCAGCAGAAGATCCAATTTCAATCCAAGAAGCTTTGGCTAGTGAAAACAGCAAAGAGTGGGAGATTGCAATTGAAGAAGAGTTGGCTGCTCATGAGCTCAATGGTACTTGGCGCATAGTGAACCTTCCACCTGGAAGGAAAGCGGTCAGTAGTCGGTGGGTTTTTAAGACCAAGCGTGGTCCAAGCAATGAAATCTTACGGTTTAAAGCAAGGTTGGTGGCTCGAGGGTTTACTCAGATTGCAGGAGAAGACTACAACGAGACGTATGCACCAGTGTGCAGGCACTCTTCGCTTCGTTGTGTGGTGGCCCTTGCAGCTCAAAACGACTGGCCAATGCATCAAACTGACGTGAAGACTGCATTCTTGAAGAGTCGGCTTAAAGAAGAAGTCTTCATGGAGATTCCAGAAGGTTACAACATGATGAAACTGAGGTCAGAAACCAAAATGATCGGGAAGATGGTGAGAGGATCTGTCAAAACGGATCAAGGGAAACTCACCGATTCATTTTGTGCCTCAACTTCATCATCAACTAATATCAGGAAAGTATGCCTGCTGCTAAAAGCAATCTACGGCTTGAAGCAGTCCTCGCGTGCCTGGTATGATACGATTGCAGCTTACCTCACTAGCAAGGATTACGTGAGAAGCCTAGCTGACCCCAGTCTTTTCATGTTGAGCAAGAAATCTACCTTCATTTTAATTTACGTGGACGATAATCTAATTATCAGTCCAAGTGAAGAACTGATAAGGGAGGAGAAGGAGCATCTCTGTGAGGCTTTTGAGATGAAGGACATGGGACCAGCCGTTTACATGCTTGGGATTCACATCATTCGGAATCTGAGGGCAGGTACAATCCAACTGAAGCAATCTGCTTACGTCAATACTGTCTTGGAACGGTTCAAGATGGCCGAATGTAAGCCAGTCAGTACTCCACTGGAGAAAGGAGTGAAACTCAGCTTGAAGACAGGTCCACAAACCGATGCAGAAAGAAAAGTCATGGAGAAAATTCCTTACAGGGAAGTCATCGGATCACTCATGTACGCAATGGTTTGTACAAGACCTGATCTGGTTTTTTCAGTTGGCTTGTTAGGCAGATGTCTGAATAATCCCGGAGCTACTGCATGGCATAGTGCGAAGAGAACTCTACGTTATATGAAAGGCACTATGAATGCTTCACTGAAGTACCAAAAGCAGGAAGGAGGAACCGTGCTTGTTGGATACAGTGATTCTGCATTTGCAGACGACCTGGATGATAGAAAATCAACCGGAGGTTATGTTTTCTTACTTGCCGGTGCAGCTGTGAGTTGGAAAAGCAAGAAACAGCAGACGACAGCACTCTCTACCACGGAAGCAGAGTACATGGCACTGTCCAGCGCTGTTAAAGAAGCACTGTGGTTACGAAAATTGCTTGAGGACCTGGGTTTTCAGCAAAACCATCCTACAACTATTTTCGTTGATAATAATGGAGCAATTGCGCTTGCCAAGGATCCCGTTTTTTCAGAACGGACCAAACACATTGAGACAAAGTACCATCACATCAGAAGTCTTCAAGGTACTTTGATAAATGTAGTTTTCATCAGCACCGAAGAAATGATTGCTGATATTTGTACAAAAGCTCTTCCAAGAGAGAAGCATGATAGATTCTCGATTGGAATGGGAATGGAGTTGAACTGAAGTTTTGAGTGGGAGTGTTAGAATTTACAAATCGTCAGTTCAATCGTAAGACCTTAGAATAGAAAGTCAACTGAACGCACATGATAGATCCATGTGCTTGCAGTACTTGGACTATATTTGAATAGTCGTAGGCGCGCACTAGCATGTGCGGGATAGATCTGAATTTAAGAGTAGCAAATCGAATTTCAGCCGGAAGGTACAGAAAACCTGTATATAAGCTGGACGTTCTACTTAGTAAATATCCTTTCCAGCAATCTCTTCCTGTGCGTCAGTTCCCTTGTGCGCACATTGGACCTGTATCGAGTGATGGTCGATTTTGTTGTGGGCTGTTAAGAACCAGTGGGAGTTCCTGCACTCTCAGAAGAGGTTCTGAGTGATTATCGAGAGGCTTCTCTATTCGGTTCATACAGGCAGTAGACAGATGGCAAAGGAGATTCATTCCTGCTACGATAGGAATCGATCCCATCTGCATTGAGATATCTTTTACAGTAGAGTTACAGTAGATCATCGACCGTTTGAGAATACCTCCAGCTCAGATGTCGTCAGACTCCGGAGACACTTCAGAAGGAGGCACACAAGCAAGTGGCGTTAGAGTTACTAACAGAAGCAGTGTACTCAGATTTTCACAGGTAATGCTGACACGGTTGGGGTCACGTTCTCTAGTTGAGCGAAACGGGGCACCTCCGTAAACAAGTCTGACACCAATAACCTGGTCGAGGATAGTCTGCAGGCTCGTTTCCCAGCCCGTTCCCACGAGCTCCTCCCATCCACTGACAGCTGCGTGACCACCAGAAAGACCGCTTAGCCTAAGATCAGTAAACATGTCCGTGTACTCCGCACTTTGCACCTGCTCGCGATTGTTATCGATCGACTTTAATCAAAGCGAAACATTTAACATGTTTACTAGTATTGTGGTAAAGATCCTTAGAAACCTCTTACAAACTGAAGCAAACATGGAGAAAAGAAAGATAAGTGGGGCTTACGGCTGTCATGCTGTGGTCCTCGTTTTGATATGATCACCACTTGCTTGTTGTTGTCTGTGTATAACCAGACATCATCATTGAGGTCCGGCTCGTTCCCAGGCCTGGGTCTTGGGATTTGGGGACCGGGTGGTTGTATGAAAGCGTTGTCGCCGGCCCTTCTCAACTCTTCGAGAACTTCTTGGGCGTCCCGACCCTTGTACTGAGGCCACGCATCTCTTCGAGTAGTAGCTGCAAGAACAAGGAGCATAAACAACAAGAAGTCCGAATTCAGTGGTGAACACAGTTGCAACTGGTATGGCACCTATACATTAATCACGTACTGGAACATTATAGTCGGTGGTGATACACAGTTGCAACTCATCCAGCATCTCCGGATCCTGACAGTGCAAATGTGTACTATATAGTACACGAAGGTCTCTGTGAAACACATTAAGCTGAGTTACTACTTCTACGAGAACGGGTGCAGAATCGTTACCAAGTCCATTCTGTGGAGGAGGAATCGTCATGTGTCCGAGGATCGGAAAGAAAATAGCAAGTTAACTAGCAAAGAAGAAATCTTGCAGTGGTTTGCAGGATCCGCGCAGTCGTCCCGAGGCTGTGTGCGTATGCGGTAGTGTAGTGTGAAAGAGATATGTATGCATGGAGACATCGTGCCGTCCGTTTCACCTCCTGTTCATTCTTTTTCCACTCTGTTATCTTATGCACTGTTTATTACGGGCATTGCGTTTTGGAGACATTACCGGCATCCGTTTGTGCTGGCAATGTCTATTCCTACACGTGACGCCACGTTTTTTGCGTTTTTGCGACGACACTTATGCGGCTCCTGGTCGACACGTGGGCGGAGGCTTGACTCGAGACTCGAGAGAGCGTCACAAGTCCAACTGAACATTTTCAGTTTATTTTATGGATGTACAAAAGAGATATACACGTCAAATGCGCGACAGCTCAGCCTTTTCAGCATTTCGGTATGGTTTGGTATTTTCTTACATTTTCAAACACTAGAGAATTTTCTTTGATATCAGAAGTATATATCTAAAAAGATTTTCATTCGATATCAATCAAAATTCACCAAACTCATAAAATATGAAGTAAAAGATAGAAACGAGTGCATCCAGAAACACCTCTACACTTGTAGCCTCTCACCAACAAGTCGTCCTGCTAAAGAGCGTGCGTCGTGATGATAAGCTGACAAGGATGTCAACAAGAGTAATAGAAGACAGATGGCGTTGTTCTTAATCAGAAAAGATTCATCAAGATTCTTGCGTTGTAAGATACCTAAGACTGTTACAAGTATCTCAGATCAATGTGCGGACACATCAAGATGTTGAGACATCTCTGACAATAGATCAAGATGTCATGACGTGCATAGAGTACACGCGAAAGTATGTAAAATAACCTATAACTAACACTAGAACTTCAATTGACCGTCTCTCAGTCTTCTCAAATCAAATTTAATTGAAAATTAAGACCACCGTCACCTGCTCGACCAGGTCTCTCCAACCTTACCTTGATCTCGCTTCGATCAGCTAAGCAGCAACTTCTATGTTTGATTGAACATTCACGCTCAAAATTTACATCCTCTAACTTCAATCCATCGTAACTCGCTCATCTTGAACTCAAATAATGATTTACGAGCTTTAAGATTTTCTGGTGGATAATGATAACGTAGCAATTTTGACATGATACTAAAAGTTGTGGCATCATAAGGAGTTCTGACGTGGAACTTGTCGAGCTAGATAAGATGATGTGTAACAAAATAGTTTTTATCAATGAAGGAGCAGTAAGCATGAGCACCATCTCGTGCATCAACATATGAGATGACATTATAGTGTCATGGATGAGTCTCATAAGTAAACATGGAGAGCCGGAACACAAATTTCTGCATACTTGTTCTAAAAGTGATTCTGACTTCACCATTGTGTAGAGTTCGTTGAGTAAGTCAAAATTGCTCTAGATCATGATGAACAGAGCTACATGGAAGAAGTTACGGAGTTCAAAAAATTTAAGGTTTTGACCGTTGTCGTGTTGTGACACCATTGTCGCATTGTGACACTACTTGCAGTATAAAACGGGCCAGCGGTCCTCGCGATGATGTGACATTCTCCAAAACTCATTTCCAACCGTTCGCTTCAGGGACCGCGCTCCGATGACATGGTGAAGTCCGGCGAGGAAAAGTAGTTACGACGTGAGCTTAGGGTTTCCTGTTGTTTCAAGCGCCACAACATCTTCTTTCTCACTAACATTTTGCAATTACGGTTTCACGGAGTGTTTGCTTCTACTTTTGAAGAGTTGAAGTTTGTAATGGTTGCTGAAACCGGATGTATTTCTGTTCCAAAAGATTTGATCATGTAACTAAGATTGCATTGTTGTCATAGCGAGAGCCTTTCTTTTGAGCAAGGGCATACATTCTGGCTGTGGCTAGCGACCGATGCACATCAGAGCGACTAGTATCATGTAATTTCTCTTAGACTTTTTCTAAATCTAAGCACTTTCTTTCTCTCAGTAAAGGGTCAAGATAACCACACGAAAATATTGGATGATCATGGGCACGACAAACGGGATATGCGATAACATGATCTCTCGATAGTATTTCTCCCCGAAGTTCCTCACTACTAGGGCTTCGTACATGGCTTTGGGTCGACAGATGTATCTTATCTCGCAATCACTGTTAAAGTTTACAGATGGGAGCTGATTTAGATCCATCCTTTGTTAGATGAAGATAAAGATGATAAGATCTCATTCTTGGCTGTAAGTGACAACAGATAAGATCACAAGGACAGACGAGAGCATGACTTGCGCGGTAAAGTTATGTCCGAAGGATCTTATCAGAAACTGTTGGAAATGGACTTGTTTCATGTACATCAGTTTAATCAGAAAAGAGAATCTTGGCGGTAAGTAGAGCCATTCGTCCATCTCTCACAACATTCGTACTCCAACTCCAAGGGTATATGGATCCATAGAGGGTCGATACAGACTCATAAGACCACTACGATCTCTCTACGAGTAATCACTTTAATTTCCTTAAGGTCGAATGCCTCCACATAGGTTACTCTCTTTTGCTTTAAAAGTTTCGAACACAAAATAAAGATAGGTGCAAGCTCACTAACCGATCAACCAAAGACACACAGATCGATGAGATGGCACACATGCACATTGTATGTTTGATGCCATCATACTCATCCTCGTGTAGATCATTTCGGTGGACGGTTCTAGTGCATGCACCGTAACACGTCTTATGACTAGTCACTAAGCTAGACAAGTAGTCGTCTTTAGAAGTCAAGAATCGCACTTTGTCACTCGAAACTGACAATCACATGACGCGGTCACAACCTAGGTCGCTAAAGTCATGTATATGTCTAGTATACACACTTGATGCTTTTCTGCCAGCTGTCGCTAACAAGTCTCGGGACTTGGACTAGATATCGTTGCCGATACAACTCGATAGAAAAACAGCGAAGTTTTACACATGATAGGTTCAGATCTACATATCAGTCTTCTCTCAAACTTGCCACGTAGGTAGGATACTAAGATTTCTACTTACAGGTCAAATTTCAAGAAGATTTGACGGCTAGATCTCCTCCCACAATTAATACAAATTCTCAAAAACTTACACGCACTGCTAATCTCAGATTCAAGACAGAAGCTTCCTCGACTAAATGAACCGTCTACTTCGACTCAAACTTCCTGTGCCAGCAAATTACAAGGTAAACTCAGTACTCAGGAAATTTTAGCCGATTTGACCGTTCGGATCATCCTCCATAAATCTGCGAACTTGATGCTCCAGATTGAAAGCTTTCTGTACCTCACCGTCTTCAAATCGTCATTGCATCCAATCCGTAGAACATCCGGTAATGAAATTTGGGGTTAGAGCTTCAGCAACTGACAGGTTACAAGCTCATGAAATTTGGTCTCAATCTGACGGTGCAATCACTCAAACTCTTCAATCTTTCAGTCGGAAGAGAAAGCTATGTACTCTCATCACTCTACGAACTTCAAGTGACCATAACGCATGCCCTGGACCTCCAAATCGAGTGAAATTTGGGCTCAAGTTGCTCTTTTCATTGAGGGCTCTCCGTTTATCTCTCTGATCTCCCAAATCCCTCGTGAAAATTTTCAATAGTTTCTGATAAGATCTTTTGGGCATAATTTTATCACACAACGTATGCTCTCACATGTCTCTATGATCTTATTTGTTGTCACTTACGATCAAGAATGAGAGTTTACTATTTTTAATCTCATTTAACAAGAGATGGGGTTTGAATTAGCTCCTGCCGATAAACTTTAACATTGAGTGTGAGATAAGACACATTTGCCGACCCAAAGCTATGTACCAAATCTTAATAATGAGAAACTTCGGAGAGGATTACTATGGAGAGATTGTGTCATCACTTATTTTGTTTGTCGTACCCATGATCATTCAACATTTTCGTGTGGTTATCTTGACCTTTACTGAGAGAAAGTGCTTAGATTGACAAGAAGTTAGAGAATAATTATAAAATACTAGTCGCTTCAGTATGCATCAATCGTTAATCATAGACAGAAGGTACGCCCTTTCTCAAAGAAAATGTTGTCTTTACGAGATCGTATTGATGATTTTTGTTGCATCGGAAAGATCTCATCGTGTATTTTCTGCTTGTGGTCTCATATTATTTTATGGATCTTAGAGCAAGTCTACGAGGATTAATTTATTGACTTTGTGAGCATTAAAACAAGAAGAGATTCACACGTCACCTTCCTAGTGGGTCCTAGTGCAAAGAAGAGTGAAAATTCAAGATACTCTAAGAATATTTTAAAATCATTCTAGAAGTTGTTGACTTTGAAGAAAAAAGTCCATGTGAAAAGATATGAAACCCATGTGATTAATACTTTTATCTTAAACAATATCTTAGTAAAACTCGACAAAAATAGTTACGGTTGAGTTATCGGAGGGTACCAAAATAAAAACCTAGAATGTAAAATAGAGGAGTAGAGAAGAGCTCTTTATCCTTGTTTTCACATCATTGTAAAGACATTTGAGCAATATAAAGAGAACGAGATTTTTAGAACTTGAGAACTTAAGAGACGTCGTTAGAATAAAGAAATTTAGTTTATGAGTTTATGGGTTTGTGAAAGATTGGACTTAACTTTTTTTCCTTCAAGTTAATGGTGTGCTTTAATCAAAACCATAAGAGGTGACATTTGAGTGAGAGACATGCTCGACATGTTATAGATTGATCGATGACTATTGTGGAGGTTGAGAGATTGGGAGGCAATTGATTGATATGACCACGGAAGGTTACATTTTTTGTTTTGTTGACACGACCTCACTTGAAGAGATCATCAAAAGATGTTTAGAGTTCAGTTCTATATTCTATAAAAAGAGATCATGTTAAAGCACATGAAGAGAATGTTGAGAAGACAACTAATGTGATGTTAACAACACTAGAACTTTTCGTGTATCCCATAGTGATATATGGCACGTTCGAAGTCATTATTTATATCTTGTTTACTTAGAAAGAGTTTGTATAGAGTTAAAAGTGGATGCAAGAAGAGTTTTAGAGAAATGAGAAGAACGAAGTTACTAGAAGAGGAAATTGGAGAGTTTGAGAATTATGCTCTTTGGAAAATTTAGACAGTCGTTCTATAGTTTTTATTTCTCAATGAAAATTTATAGTATTGTAACTTGGCTGATAAGCTATAAGAGACAACAAAAATCATGAGAAGAAGAGATATTAAAAAGAGATATGATTTTTCAAAGTTGAAAGGGTTGATATTTATGAAAGGCTCACGGGTGGTAAACTCCTTTTCTCAAAGAAGATGCAATGATGGTATCTGAGGAATAAGCATCGGCTAATTATGTGCCAACAATCGCGTAGAAATTCTAATTCTTTGGAAAATTTGTACAATTTCTGTCAGCTTTTCCTTTTTTATTTCTTTGTGAAAATTTCCAAGATTATATTTTCGCTAATAAGCTACCAAATACAAAAAAAATCAAGAGAAGAAGATGTCTAGAGAGCGAGATACAATATTTCAAAGTTAAGAGGGTTGAGATTCGTACATGAAACTTGTACAATTAGTACAATTAGCACCATTTCTTCTTATTAGAGAAGTTTTTTTCAAACTTCATGAGTTAGTAGTTTGGAGGTTGAGATAAAGGAGGCAACAAACATCTTGCGGAGATCTCTTACAAATTAAGAAATATATATTTCTTGGCATACAAGAAAGTCTTGAAGATATTTCATGAGGAATCTAATTCGAGTGTCAAGGAAGAAGAAGAGACGTTTAGAAGCTCGAATCAAGACGGAGAATTGAAAGTTAAGTACAAATGAGTTACGAACACACATCTATAGCACTTGGGGTGATTTATTCGTTCTGTATCAAGAATCTTCTGAGACCATTGGAGCTGACGTTCTCGTGTCGTGGATCATCTTCTACCTGAAAATCTATTTTGATGTTTATCATTATCGCTCCAAAGACGCTCATGGGACTAAAACTGAGACTTTTTGCACAACTTTTGATCTTCACTTTCATCGCATCAATGGATAGAGCTCCTTGTCAACTTCTCATAGGCACTTCATCTACTTCGTTTGGACGTATAGTGGAGAAGTTACAAGACTCGAAAGATGAGAAAAACAAGCTTAGCTTCAGCTTACAGGCTTTTGACACAACTTCTAATCTTCACTTTCATCCCATCATTGTGTAGAGCTCTTTGTCAGCTTTCCACAGGCACTTCGTCTATTTCATTTGGACACCTAGTGGAGAAGTTATGAGAGTCGAAAGATGAGAAAATCAAGTTGAGCTCTAGTTTACTTTTGTTGACCGCTATCGCGTCGGATATTGCGTGAAGGATGTCCAGGAAAACGCGAGGTTCCTGGCTGTGGAGATGTTGTGTGTTGAAACAGAGACAAGACAGAGAAAAACAACCACAAAAACGAACGCTGCGATATATACACTCCAAATGTATGTACACTGCCGGTTCTTTCTCCTAAGAGCACAGAATTGAAAAATAGACCAGAGCAGTCTGTAACCTGCTTCAAAAGCCTCTGAAAACAACCCTTGAATCACAACCGTGACCCAAAATCGTCGAAGCGTAGCTCAAAGCAAGAGAAACTTCTCTTTGCTAACAAACAGAGCCACAATAGTATCACGCGATCCAAACCCAAGTCCAAACCACATCCACGCATAAGCTCTTAGCTAAAGCTAGCTACCACAAGCTGTATACAGCCAACCAGAACTCTAACGAACTCAAAAGAGCAAAACCCGTAGCGAAGGGACCAAAAAAGGCCTATCTGTGGACTTCCTCCTTTCGCTGAACGGACCTCAGATGTCGATAGGGTCTCCTCCGCTGACTCCGTTAACCCAAGAAACCTTCAGATCCGACTCCCATCAGCCGATATATCGCCGATTTTCGGTCGCAGGTGACCGAACTTTCAAAAACTCCTCCCTGCGACTTAAAACCGCACACACCGCACAAACATATCGTCTAAACTGATATTCGTCTTCCCTGGTAGGTAGATCTAGCTACTCTGAACCCAACAAGATTCCAAACAAGCCATTTGGAGTTCCCCTTGCAAAACCACTCGAGAAATTTGATCGCAGATTGCAAAAAACTAACGTAAATCGGCTCCCTGCGGCTCAAACTCGCTCACCACACCCAAACCAACAATCCAATTCACGTACAGTCTTCTCCTATGAGTAGATGAAGACTCACTAATCGCGTAGGCACCAAGAATGAAGAGCTTGGCTCATCGATCGCGAGGAACAGCCCAACCTCAGGTCGCAGGTGAACGAAAATCTGATGTAAGCATTTCCTTGCGAGCCAATTTCACTCAGAACTTCCAAACCGCCCGATGAAAACTGGTATCGTCTTCAATTTCATGTAGAACTCGGTGTTTTGATCCCGATGGATCCAAGGACAGCAAGTTTGGCTCCGGAACGGCCCGAATGGTCCAACTCTCCTTCACAAGTAACTGAAATCTTAAATCTGCTTGCTGCGTCTCAATTTCACTCTGTACACACTCCCTGATCCGTCTCTTCCCAAACCGTTTGAACCAGTGCGTAGCCTGCACAGATCTGAATCCAACGACGCCTTGCGCACTTGCATTGGACTCTTAAATCTCCCGAACCGTTCGTTCACACGTCGCAGGTGCAAGCTAGCCCCTAAGCTGCCCCCTTGTTACAGTCTCGTACAATTCTCTCTTGAATAATAAGAAGCAGGCCCCTTGCGTCTTTGATATAACGCCTGAAGCCCCAAATACCCAGTCAGCAAGTAACTAGGGGCTTAGCTTGATTTTGCCTTCTTCCGAATCGCATAACTTCTTCTCTAGATGTCCAAACGAAGTAAACAAGATACTCATGGAAAGCTGACAACGAGCTCTACCCATCTATGCGATAAAAGTGAAGATCCGAAGTTGTGCCAAAAGCCCGTAAGTTGGGGCCTAGTTTGTTTTCTCCATCTTTTGAGTCTTGTAACTTCTCCACTAAGCATCCAAACGAAGTAGATGAAGTGCCTATGGAAAGCTGACAAGGAGCTCTATCCACTGGTGCGATAAAATGAAGATCCGAAGTGGTGCCAAAAACCCGTAAGCTGGGGCCTAGCTTGTTTTCTCCATCTTTCGAGTCCTGTAACTTCTCCACTGTGCGTCCAAACGAAGTAGACAAAGTGCCTATGGAAAGCTGACAAGGAGCTCTACCCATCTATGCGATGAAAATGGAGACCTGAAATTGTGCCAAAAACCCATAAGCTGGGGCCTAGCTTGACTTCTCATGAGTGTCTTTGGAATGACAAGCATCGAAGTTTGAATTTCATGTAGGAGCCGATCCACGACACGACACCGCGTATTTGCAACTCCTGGCACTATACTAATGATGCAAGGGGTCTGCTTCCTCATTATCTGAGAATTCTTGTACGTACAACGTCTGACGTAACGGAGCAACTTAAAGGACTAACTTGTTTCTGCGATCTGTCGGTGGATGATTTGGAGAATTTGGAGTCCAATGCATGCGCACAAGGTGTCATTGGGTTCAGATCTGTGCAGGCTACGCGTTGGTTAAGACGATTCGTGAAGAGACGGATCAAGGACTATGTCCTGGAAGAAATTGAGACGTAGGAGAGATTTTGAGCGACTTCAATGACATGTGAAGGAGAGTTGGACCGTTCGGACCGTTCGAGAGTCCAAACTTGCTGTCCTTGGATCCATCAAGATCAGAACATCGAGTTCTTCAGGAAATTGAAAACGATACGAAGTTTCATCAAACGATTTGAGAGATGTGAAAGAAATTGGCTCGCAAGGAAGCGCTTACATCAGTTTTTTCGTCGTCTGTGATATGAGATTGGGTTGTTCTTCGCGATCGGTGAACCAAACTCTTTATTCTTGGTGCTTATGTGATCAAGGAGTCTTCACCTAAGCACAAGAGAAGACTGTGTGTGGATTGGATTGTTGATTTGGGTGTGGTGAGCGAGTTTGAGCCGCATTGAGTCGATTTACGTCATTTTTTGCAACCTGCGATCTAATTTCTTGCGTGGTTTTGCAAAGGGAACTCCAAATGACATGTTTGGAGTCTCGCTGGGTTCAGAGTAGCTAGATCTACCTAACAGAGAAGACGAATATCAAATCAAGCGATCCGTTTGGACGATGTGCGTGATTTTAAGCCGTAGAGAGAATTTTTGCTAGTTCGACCACTTGCGGTCAAAAATTAACGATATCCCGGCTGTCGGGAGTCGGATCTGATAGTTCTTGAGGCCAACAGAGTCAGGAAGGAAGACCTTATCGACATCTCAAGTCCGTTTGGTGAAAGGAGAAAGTTCTCAGATAAGTCTTTTTCGGTTTCTTCGCTACGGGTTTTGTCTTTTTGAGTTCGTTGGAGTTCTAGTTGGTCATGTGCAGCTTATGGTAGCTAGTTTTAGCTAAGAGCTTGTACATGAACGTTGTTTGGACTTGGGCTTGAATCATGTGGTGCTGGTGCAGCTCTTTTTGTTAGCAAAGAGATGTTTCTCTTGTTTTGAGCTACGCTTCGATAGTTTTGGGTCTGGGTTGAGATTTGAGACTCGTTTTGGAGGGGTTTTAAAGTAGATTACAGACCGCTCTGGTCTGTTTCTTAGTTTTATGTTCTTAAGATGAAAAAATTGGCAGTGTATGTACATTGAGAGTTGGTATATATTGCGACATTCATTTTTGTGTTTGTTTTTCTCTTCCTTATCTCTGTTCAGCACAGCACATCCCCACAATCAAGAACCTCGCATTTTCTTGGACATCCTTCATGCAAAATCCGATGCAATATGATGGTGAACTCGACGTGAAGGTCTAGGGTGGAGACTTCTTCTGTGTTTGAACTTTGAAGAAGAGATTAACAATCATGAGTGAGGACGAAAACGATGATGACAACGGAGCTAGTGGTTCGGGTGGATTGCCAAAGGTGCAGTTGGATTCGGCGACTGCATCGATGTTTTAAGCTTTCACGATGTTCCTACGGTAGCAACAGTCTGATGAGCGGAAGGAAGCTTTGACAACCAAGGCGTTTCAAGCGATGGTCAGCAAGATTGACCCAATTCGATGAGAGGGATGTCTCAAGATATCTGAGACATTATGTGAAGGAGATGGAGCTGAATCGAGTATCAGAAGATGAGATGTTTGAGACGTTTGAGTTGGCAGCAACTGTAGAGATTAGAGATCATGTTAAAATGCTAACGAAGCATTTTAACAAGGATTGAGAGACATTTGCTCGTGCCTTGATGGATGAGTACTTCTTGGAAGACTTTGATCGGGTCACCATGAAGTCATTCTTGGAATGGGTTGAGCAACCAAGGAAAGATTTACAAGCTACAGAGTTACTCAAGGAGTTTGAGAAGTAGTTTTCACGGCTGACTAGGATGGAAAAGTTGACGTTGCAGTCCAAGAAGACAAAGTTATTTCTTCAGGCTGCAGATGAGAAGTTGCAAGAGAAGCTGGAGGTACTTCTGGAGGATCGAGAGGAAGACGATGGCTTGAGCAGTAGTTGAAAGAAGATTGAAGAAGCGATTGGTCTGCTTACCAAGAGAGTGCGAAGACGAGAGAAGGTTCCTGTTAGGAGACTGACACCAACACCCACTGCTGTAGCACTTGTTCTTGTAGTCCGACCAGTGGTTCCTGTAGACAGATGATACCAGTTGATCTAGTAGTTCTAGTTGTTCCAATTGCCCAAGCACTTGTAGTATCTCCGAAGAAGGATGATTAAAACCTTGAGGAGATCATGTGTGAAATGCGAGACCTGTAGATCAAACTCACAAGATTGGAGGAGCAAGGGTCTACAAGCGAAGCAAAACCCGTCAGAAAGCAAGGTTGGATCCAACGATGAATCTGATACGATGGTACTGATCATCCATGCAAAGATTGCAAGGAGTTCACTAATATCTTACAACAAGGGGTGATCTTCTAGAAGGATGGAAAGGTAGCGTTGAGAGATACCTGTGCACTTTTCAGACCAACTTTGGTTGAGGAGGGATGAAGAAGTTGCTTGAGGACCACTTATCAGCACAAGCAATTGCAATCGTGGAGGTTGGAACTTACGGCACAAGGGTTCAGGATCAAGCTGAGAGGAGTTTTAACGAACATGTTGAGCCAAGTGGATTATGGTCATTTGTCATCTTCATGAAATAGAAAAGGAAGATGACACGTGAGACATTGTTGAGGACAACTGCTACGATCAGATAGTAGCTCTATCGGTGCATGTTTACATGATCAAGAACCAACACGAAGCGTTGTTGGAAGAGAAGAGAAGACAAGATTCAAAAGATGCAGGGGATGCAAGGAAAAGAACTTCTTCCAAAAGACAGACTCGAGGAGAGAAGGTTCGTCAAGAGCTTCAAGATGCAGGAGCTCAAGATCTACCGATGGATGATGCTCCTTCTCCATCGAAAGAAAGAGCAAAAGAGTTTCAGAAGGAGAAGGATAAGCCGGCTGCATATAAACTATAGTCAGAGATCGAGGCTTCAATAGACTTGAAGAGAGTCTTGGAAGATCGCATTCTAAATGTGATCTTCCAAGACTCTTGGTCATCTGCCCATTATGAAGGCTTTGATGAAGGTCTGCAACCGAAGGGTGCGCGAGTGACCTCGACTCTTATCATTTGCATTATGGGCAGATCGAACGACGTACAACTCGGTGACAAGTTACATATCAGTGGAACTCATCACAAGTCAGAAACCTATCATGTCGATTGAAGAACGCATTCTGACATAGAGTGTGTTGCCTTAAGAAGACAATCTGACTATGGAAGAGCTTCTTGCTATTCGAATTAGGCAGTTAGAGAGAAGACATGAGGATATCCAAGCTGCTTTGGATAAGCTATGAGAAGCACGGTTGAAGAACAAGGTCAGATTTGATCAACGACATCGTTTGAGACCTAGGGAAATCAAGGAAAGTGATTGGGTGTTAGTCTATGACAACAGTATAGACAACCAGCATAGTGCACTCCGAAAGTTTTCTAGACGATGATTTGATCTGTATGCGATGAAGAAAGTTCATGACAACGTAACTTACGCCCTGCAAGAGTTGGACGGAATGAGCTTGAGTGGCAAGTAAACGTGTCAAGATTTTCAAAAAGAGAGATGAGATCGATCTAGGAGATATCTTGACAGAGTTTCAGTTTGAAGATGAGGATTATGCAGAAGAGCTTGAAGATGAGGTTGTCTACGATGAGAAGTAGGACGACAAGAAGAGGTGCGTGTCGGTCCACTCCTTGGGTGGTATCTCTGGTGCATATTGGAGGATGCACAGGTTTAGAGGGGATGGATGTCGTGTTGCGAACCGTCTTCTGCCTGAAAATCTATTTTGATGTTTATCATTATCGCTCCAAAGACGCTAATGGGGCTAAAAATGAGGCTTTGTGCACAACTTCTGATCCTCACTTTCATCGCATCAATGGGTAGAGCTCCTTGTTAGCTTCTCAAAAGCACTTCGTCTACTTCGTTTGGACGTCTAGTGGAGAAGTTAGAGACTCGAAAGATGAGAAAAGCAAGCTAGGCTCTAGTTTATTTTTGCTGACTGGGTATTTGCAGCTCCTGGCGCTATACTAAGGACGCAAGGGACCTGCTTCCTCATTATCTGAGAATTCTTGTACGTACAACGACTAACGTAAGGGAGCAGCTTAAGGAATTAGCTTATTTCTGCGATCCGTCAGTGGACGGTTTGGAGAATTTGGAAGTCCAATGCATGTGCGCAAAGTGTCACTGGGTTCAGATCTGTGCAGGCTACGCGTTGGTTAAGGCTGTTCGTGAAGAGACGGATCGAGGACTGTGTTCTGGAAGAAATTGAGACGCAGGAGAGGTTTTGGAGGCTTCAGTGATTTGTGAAGGAGAGTTGGACCGTTCGGACCGTTCGGGAGTCCAAACTTGTTGTCCTCGGATCCATTGAGATCAAACCGAATTCTTCAAGAAATTGAAGACGATACGAAGTTTCATCAGACGATTTGAGAGATGTGAAGAAAATTGGCTCGCAAAGAAACGCTTACGTCAATTTTTTGTCACCTATGACTTGAGATTGGGTTGTTCTTCGCGATCGGTGAGCCAAGCTCTTTATTCTTGGTGCCTATGCAATCAGGGAGTCTTCACCTACGCACAGGAGAAGATCGTGTGTGGATTGGATTGTTGGTTTGGGTGTGGTGAGCGAGTTTGAGCCGCATGGGATCGATTTATGTCAGTTTTTTGTGATCAAATATCTTGCGTGGTTTTGCAAGGGGAACTCCAAACGACCTGTTTGGAGTCTCATTGGGTTCGGGGTAGCTAGATCTACCTACCAGAGAAGAAAAATATCAAATCAAGCGATCTGTTTTGACAGTGTGCGCGGTCTTAAGCCGTAGGCAGAAGTTTTTGCAAGTTCGGCCACCTGCGATCAAAAATTGACGATATCTCGGCTGTCGGGAGTTTGATCTGATAGTTCTTGAGGTCAACAGAGTCAGGAAGAAAGGTCTTATCGACATCTCAAGTCCGTTTGGCGAAAGGAGAAAGTTCTCAAATAGATCTTTTTCGGTTCCTTCGCTACGAATTTCATCTTTTTGAGTTCGTTGGAGTTCTAGTTGGTTATATGCAGCTTGTGGTAGCTAGTTTTAGCTAAGAGCTTGTACATGAACGTTGTTTGGACTTGGGTTTGAACCGTGTGGTGCTGGTGCAGCTCTTTTTGTTAGCAAAGAGATGTTTCTCTTGCTTTGAGCTACGCTTCGATAGTTTTGGGTCTGGGTTGAGATTCATGACTCGCTTTGGGAGAGTTTTGAAACAGATACAGATCGCTCTGGTCTGTTTCTTAGTTTTGTGTTCTTAGGGTGAAAGAACATGTAGTGCATGTATATTGGGAGTTGATATATATTGCGGCGTTCATTTTCGTGCTTGTTTTTCTCTTCCTTATCTCTGTTCAGCACAGCACATCCCCACAGCTAGGAACCTCGCATTTTCTTGAACATCTTTCACGCAAAATCCGACACGATAACGTGAAGAAAGTTGAGTTTTGAGCATCATTCATTGTGAAGTTCACAAATGCTCTTGGTGAAGTAGAGTTTGATCTCTACAAGAGTGATTTTTAAGTTGTCTGCTATGAATAGTAATGACAAAGATCATGAGATGATTATCTTAAACAATTGACTTTATATTAGATTTTGTTTCGTAAAATATCATGTATAATATACGGTTTTTTATATAAAACTCGAAAGAGTTAAATAAATGATGTAGATTTGCTTTCTTCAAAGATATATTGTCCACGCAATGATTGAGAAGGCGCAACAACATGAATGGAAGTTAAAAGGATTGGAAAGTTAGACTTAGAAACCTTCCTCAAGGTTTAGATGTCGTAACAAATGTTGGAGAGAGCTCGAGAGAAATTACCATTGAGTTTGAAGACACTAGTGCAAAAACTCAAGTAGAATTTATGAGGAGGAGAGTAGAAATTGACTTATGGTGTTATTTTTGTAGAAGGTTGGGACATAAAATAGTGAATTGTCCAACTAAGATCAGAGCAAAAAGAGTCAAAAGGAAGCGAGAATTTACAGATTTGAGTCTTCGAGTGGGTCCATCTTCACCAATGTTAATTCATCTTTCTAGGAGAAATCCTTATCCAAGTTGTGGAGTGGACGATTTGTCAAGAGGACACAAGTGTGTAGATGTGGTCACTCTACTTACGTCATTAGTCGAGAAGTTGGACGAAATTCAAAGAGCTGAGACAGAAAAGTTATCAACTTCAAAGGAGGACTAGATTGAGTTGTGATGGAGATCATCATTTGGATGGTGGAGAAAGTGGTAATGCGACTCAAGCTCATTATTACCTTGGGAGAAGAAATGACACAAGAGATGTTGATACAATCATCTTCTCGAATGAAATTGGTGATGTTTGTACTCTTTTAGCAAGGGCGTTACTGCGCAAAGATAGAAGAGTAGAAATAGTAGTTACAAGATGGAGAAGCTACTAATGTTTCATGGAAAGAAATTGAAGACATAGAATCATTTGTTCAAGACATCAAGAGGGGTTGCATCGAAAACAACGTGAGGAGGAAAGAAGAGTTGGTATTGTTACTACTATAGTTTTTATAAGATTTTGCTCTTACATGATATGAAGGCAAAGGAAACATTTGAGGAGTTGAAAAAGATATTGGTGACAACTCTTATACTTGCTAAACGTGAGTGGAAAAAAAATTTTATTTCTATGTACGGATTGTAGCAATCAGATGTACCTTAAGTCAATTAGATGAAGATGAGCATGATCATTCTATAACGTATGTCAATAGGGAGATGATTTTCTTGGAGAAGAATTACTCCGTGACTGAACGAGAAAGATTAGATGTGATTTTTGGATTGAAGAATCTCTACATTACTTGCTAAGAGGAAATTTTCCATAGTCACAGATCACCAAGAATTAAAGTATATCTTTAACAAGCTTAATGTCGAAGGTCGTAGTGCTCGTTTGAAAGATCCTTCTAACAAAATATATTACGTGATCGAAGATAGATCATAGAAAAAGCATGCAAATGTTGATCTTTTGTCGAAGATTTATGATGATGAGAGAGACGATCGTTCGATGATTCATTTTCAAAGGAGCAAGTCATGACCATCACAAGCACTGAGGAGGTATCAGACGAGTTTAAAGAAATGTAGAGTCTTTTGCAGTTGGTTCTTTCTCGAAAGATATGCATACTTGAGAACGTAACACGTTGATCAAGAGATACAAACCTTACACTATGGTGGAGAGAATTCTATTTCATCAAGGAGTTGATGATTTACTGAGGAGAATATTGTATGATTCTATCAGATTCAAGAGGGCTAGGAAGAAGTTTCTTCTTAACTATTTTGGTGCTTTTATTGTAGACAAGGTGTGGAACAACTTCACGTATGATCTTCAAAAGTTGGGTGGAAGGAGATCCTATCAGATCAATCACGACAAGTTGAAGTGATTGATCTCTCTTCAATCTTAGAATGGAGCAGAAATCTACTCTGAAGACGAACTATGTTACATATAAGAAGTTTGTTTATTATTAAGATATTTCGTTATAACTAAGTGTGAAGAATGTTCATTTGCTGCCCAAGCAGTTTAAGGAGGTATCAAGTTAGTCATGATTGGCTAAAGTTAGTTATGGTTAAACTTAACTATATTTTTGGACAGAATTCAGATATTTCTTGTCATCTTGTTTAAAAAGTAGAAAGGAGGTGAAAATATCTTTATCTCTTTTTCTACTTGATACTAGTGGTGAGCCTTAAGTTATTGACTTTGTGGGCATTAAAAACAAGAAGAGATTTCACGTGTCATCTTTTTAGTGGATCTCTTGTTTTTGAAACTGATATCACTGGTTGATACTTACAACCACTTTGTGTGAACTCACCACGTACTGTACAGAAATCTCTCGTGGAGCCCCATGATGACAAAACTATTTGTCGATCACAAATACATCACCAACCATGAACCAACTACTCCACCTTGAGCACTAGAAACAAACCCCGTCACCACACGTGATCATTGTTACTGTAACTCGCATATTGAGCTAACATATCCTCTATGAGGATGAGTACGGGCAACCTGAACCTGCCATCACCACATGCAACCTCTCACGATTTGCTGGTTCGAAAGTCCAACCTCACTATGAGAGAAACATAGGTAGTCTGATTGATCCGCAACTCCAGCCTCACTACTGATGGCACACTGGAGTAATCAATTTAGAAATCAAGCGTCAACACAAGCAAATGCGGCATACAAACAAGAAGTAGAGCATGGAGGGGTTCTAACCACAAGAAGTCCAAACGACAACCCTCCATCCTCAGACATGCATAAAAATAGAAACCTAATCTCACCCGGACTGACGTCTCCCTCATTGCGTAGTCATATGCATAATATATGACCACTAACGATCATATCATGTGTTTAGAACTGCTAACTATATGTCCAATCCTCTAGTAACGCCAAAGACCTTCAACCATATAGCTATACTAGCTCACACCACTCAACATCCACTAGCACCCTCTTGGCATCCACTTACAGCATGGAAATTAATATCTCAAGTATAGTTCTCTCTAAGACTATGAGGTCTCGTTACCACTCTCCTTGGAATGTCTAGTAAGACCTCGTAGGACATAGAACAAGTCGTTAAGTACCTATGAGCATCCTTGTAAGATACCAAGAGCTAGTGGTCTAGTGATATAGTCCAAAACTAAGAACGGAGAGGTATAGTGTCGGGATGGATGATCACGTTGTCGTGATGTGAATCATTTTACATTGTAAATAATTCACCTCTCTGTCAAGCGTTAGTCTCTCTGAGTGAAAGTAGGACCTCAGAGAAGTCGACACTAGAGGATGTTATATGTATTTTTGAGTCTTAGTAGGTTGATTACCATGTAGATGGAGTTAAGCTCATGGGTTGTAATTACGTGTCGCCCATGCATGCTTCCTAGCGGGGTTAAGTTATCTTTCAGGATTACGCGTCGTTTTACATGTCTTCGCATGTAGTTTAGGGTCTTGCTGGCACTTTAGGGGTTTGACGTGGTAGCCTATGTGCAAATTTGAGTCACCACGTGGTTTGTGACACTAAAGGACAGCCAAGTGGAGCTGTGAACTCCCATTGGTCCGATTTTGTCTTTTGTGTACCGCTAAACTTAGTAGTAGGGGTCTTAAGAGGAGTTCGAGCATTTGGAGAAAAGATCTTCGAAATCTGAGAGCACAGGGAGATAGGGTTCGTCGTGCCAAGCACTGTCAGCGAAATTTTTGATCGATTTGGAGCAATAAAGAAGGAGTTATGGCTGATTGAAGTTCGATTTGTGCCAGAATTGCAGCACTTCTGTTGATTTTGGGGTTTTCGGTGTCAATCGCAGTAGTTTTGAGAAAATCGCTTCAAACCTTCGAGGTCTCGTTCATTGGCAGCAGGGCTACGACTGTCCCCAAATTTTCATGTCAATTGAAATTGTGAGTAATTCAGGGTGACCGCTGAAGCAGAAGGGGTCCGAAAAGCTCTCAATCTAGAACATCAACTTCAGAGAGCGAGATCTGGAGTTCTGTGTACAATCAGGAGGCCCAACTTCACAGGAGTGTTCAGAAAGCTGTTTACTGCAAATCCTGTAAGAATCTTCGAAAGTGATCGAGCCAATTCTCTGTTCTAGGTCGAAATAGCTGTCTGGGTACCAGAAATTGCCATAATTTCTCTGCTCAGAACGTTTCTGCCCATATCTCGACACTCTGATCTGATCTAAAGCTGAAACTTCGTGTGTATGGTCAGTAGGGCCTCATTTACATGTAGGAGGAGTTCTGAAGTCTGAACCATCGTATGTTTCTGATTCTGGACCGTTAAAGTTCACTGTCTGATCTTATTACTGCTAGTCTGACCTGATTTTCGCTTCCTGAACATACTGGAGGGTCAATTCGACCTGAGTGAGTGTTTACAGTGTTTCCTTATGATCTGAAGCCTTCCTCTGTAGTAAACAACCATAGCCTGAAGCCCAACGCTTCCCTGAGTAGACTGAACGCTGCCTTCAAGATCATATCACAGCCAGAAGGTTCCGCCCTTCCCAGGAAAACTCTCAACTCGACATCTGGTGCTTCCACTGAGAGCTCTTGGGGTGATTGATTGAGAAGGTTGAGTTCACTACAAGGAGAAGAGATGGATCGCAAGAGTGCTGCTGCTGCTACTTCTACGCCTGCTGCATCTACGTCTACTGCAGCTCCTTCTGTAGCACCAGCGGCTACAGCGACGTCTGCACCTGGTCTGGATACGGCTGAGATTCTGAAGACACTTGCGGCCCTGGTCCAACAACATCCGATCATTGGAGGGGGTGAGTTGAAGTCTACCAAGGCTCTGCAAGCAATTGTGAATAGATGCGGTAGATTTGAAGGTAGAGATATTTCTAGATATCTGCGTGAATACAGAGGAGAGATGGAACTAGTTAGAGTTACTGATGCTGAGATGATAGGGAGTTTCGAGTTAGCTGTAATCCCTGAGTTGCGGGACCAGGTTAGGGATGTAGAGAGAAGAAATCTAGGTGTCTGGATGAGTTTCGAACGATCTCTTCGAGAGGAGTTTCTCGAAGAAGATTCAGAGAGAGTCACTAGAAGAACGTTTCTGGACTGGGTTGAGCAGCAACCTGGTCGTATGATGAACCTGAATGAGATGCTGAGAGAATTTGATCGGAGATACCGACAACTCTCAACTCTTGAGAGGATAACCTTAGATGCTAGGAAAACCGAGCTTTTCTTGCAAGCTACCGATGATGCTACGGCAGATCGGTTATGCTTTATGTTGGCCGATCGATCTACTGAAGGAGGAGTTACTACTGATTGGGGGAGAGTTGAGGATGCTGTTGCTGTATTGACGAGACAAAGGCGTGGAAGAGTGGCTGTGGGAGGACGTCCGCTTGTAGAAGTGACCGCTCAACCTCGCACTGCTCCTCAAGTACAGCAACCTCCGGCTCCTGCTCCCAGCCCTGTTGTACCGGCTGCAGTACCTTTGATACCAGTGGTGCCAGTTCCTGCACAAAGGGCACCAGTTCAGAGACCTGCAGAGAACCATGGACAGCAGAACCAGATCGAAGACCTGATTCGACAGATGAGAGAACTGAAGGTGGAGCTAGCTGGATTGCAGAGAGAGCAGCCGCCGGCGCCTGCTGCTGCACGTCCAGGAGGTGCTCCTGTTCGTAGATGTATCTGGTGTGACAGTCAAGATCATTTCCGAGGGGACTGTCAAGAGCTCACGGCTGCTCTGCGAGATGGTGTGGTTCGCTACCAGAACGGTAGGCTACACCTTTCTTCTACTGGAGAGCCGTTAAGCACGCAGTTTGGACGAGGAGGCATGAGGAGTCTACCTCAGATTACAGCTGCTGCAACTGTACATGCATTGATGGCACCACCGGTAAATCCTGATATATATGCCGGACACATTGAGGTTTCTTCTAGTCCTACGTTGCTAGATAGGACTGCTGAGAAGAGTATTGCTCCTGTTCCTTCTGAGGTACTGAAGAGAGGGGCAGAAACTATCCGTAGAGTCACAGGGTGGGGTGATCCTGTTGACGCTGCGTCTATCAAAGCATTCTTGGACGTGGATAGACACGTTCACTGGCAGGATGCTTCTGTGGAGGAGAAGAGGTGGCGAGAAGCCTCTGAACTTGATACTGGAGTTCCGGAGGAGGCTGGAGACAAACGAAGGGTCACAAGGAGACGAGCGGCTCTTCCTGAAGACATCCCGTCTACTTCTGCAGCTCCTCCACCTGCACCAGGTCCAATGGAGGACGTGCAGAGATCCCAGCAGGAGCCAACAACTGCTGGTAGGCGGTTTACTGTCCAAGAGAAGGGGAAGGGACCGGCTTATAAGTTGGCGGCTGATATCGAGACTTCAACTGATCTCAAGAGCACCTTGGAGCAGAGAATACTTGACGTGCGAATCGAGTTTTCTCTTCGAGAAGTTCTTGGTATTGCGAAGAAGGAGTTTCACGAGCTGATCATCGACATCATCAAGCGGAAGAGACAGGTGATGTCTGAACAAGTAGAAAGCCAGATGATAGAGATGGTAGGAGCTTCTGTTAATGATGCAGAATTCGGGAAGGTGCATTTTCAGGAGGCTGATGATACAGAGTACCAGCAAGAAGCGTTAGTTGCTGGTACCAACACTGTTGAGTTTGAGGATGATGAAGCTGGCGATGAGAGTCCAGCTACTGATAGTGACTTCAGGAAGAGACACTGGGCTCGTGCTACAACTGCTACACGAGTTCGCCTTGGGAGTTTGGAACCTGTTGCGGCTTTGGTTGATCACGGTTCAGAGATCAACATCATGTCACGAGAGGTGTATGAGAGAGGA
Organism: Asterella californica; assembly: GCA_036924285.1. NCBI lineage: Eukaryota > Viridiplantae > Streptophyta > Marchantiopsida > Marchantiales > Aytoniaceae > Asterella > Asterella californica. Next base: position 47,084,855 of record JAYKYS010000001.1, read on the forward strand.
CAGTGGCCTATCGAACTGAACCATGGTTGGGTGCTACGAGCTGCAAACAACCAGAAGGGTGAGTTATACGGCGCTTGTCCCAACGTGAGAGTGAAGCTGGGTGATGTGGAGGTAGATCAGCACTTCTTCGTGCAGTCTTCTGCTTCTTATCCTGTGATTCTTGGTCAGCCTTATATCACCGCAGTTAGAATGGAGACGAAGGTGATGGATGACGGATCTCACTATGCTAGGATCCGTAGTCCAGATGATAGACGTTCTGTGCAGTTTTTGACCGTTCGTTCAAACCACGAACGAAACAGACAGACTTTGAGAGATTCTCCTATCTGTAGGAGCAAGGGTTTTCTGAAACCACTCTTGTAGGACGGGATACCAAGAGTGACGGATCTGCTACTACTATGATCTCGCTTGAGCAGCCTGTGGGATCACAGGAGATTGACGAAGAGGTTGCTCAAGATTCTGAAAACTGCCACACTGTACATAGTTGGAAATCTGGTTTGATGACTTTTAGTTCTGATGATTGGAGTGAGTTCACGCGTGTAGAGGATCTAACTGAGAAGAGTAGAAGGCAGATGGAGAAGTATGCAGAAAATCTGCACTGTACAGGAGTTCTGAGTGAAGATGAGATGATTTCTGGTGTTTACGAGGAGTTTGTAGGTGTACAGTCTTTTGTTCGTTGGCTGGATGATATAGATAAGGTGATGAAGCAGATGGGAGGAAGGGTGGTGATCCCTATCCACTCTCGTAAGGTCTATGAGGAGATTATCTCGTGCTTGCAATCTCGTCCTCATCCGAGACTGGAGAGTGGATGGAAGGATACAATCTGCTGGTGTGGCTCTCGTGAAGAAGCAGAGGTTCACACCAAATACAAAACTGTAGCGAAGAAGGTGAAACCAGTGGCGACCCAGTTACCTGTTGATTCACAGCAGCAAATGGAGTTAGCGGCCACTGAGCCTGTATTGAGAGATCCTAAACAGATAGGACACGAGTTTAGTCAAGAGACACTCAAGCAGCTCCAGATAGGAGGGGGTGGCTTCTTGACTGAAGTGGAGAAACGAGCTTTTGAGCAGATGATAGTTAACCATGGTAAGGCATTTTCTTTCTCAGCTGGAGAGATTGGTTGTGTGGATCCTAGTGTGATAGCTCCGATGGTTATCTTCACTATTCCTCACGTACCTTGGGACTTGAAGCCGATTCCAGTCCCTCGTGCCTTGCTACCGAAGGTTATTGAGTTACTGAAGGAGAGGATGCGGATGGGTATTCTTGAACCATCTATGGCTCCGTACTCTAGTCGATGGTTCACGGTACCTAAGAAGACAGGAGCTTTACGCTTCATCCAAGACTTGCAGCCTGCCAACAACATCACGATACGAAACGTTGGGACAGGACCTGTGGTTGATGAAGTAGCTGAGGCATTTGCTGGTAGATCTATCTATTCTATTGGAGATCTGTTTTCAGGTTACGATCAGTTTCAGCTTGCTTTGGAGAGTAGAGACTTGACTACCATGCGTACACCTTTGGGGTTGATGCGGATGTGTACTCTTCCTCAAGGTGCGACAAACTCAATAGCTCATATGCAAAACGCGATGCATAAGGTGTTACGAGAGTTTGTACCTGAGGTTACCATCCCATTTCTTGATGATATCCCCATGAAAGGCTGTCCGGTGGAGGACAAGGACGAGACTATGACTGCTGATGGTTGCAGAAAGTTCGTTGCAGACCACATCCGAGATGTGGAGAAGATTCTGATGCGTCTGGAAGAGGTACACCTCACTCTGTCAGGTACCAAGTCTCGTTTTGGAATGTCAGAGATCGTGGTGGTGGGTCACTTATGCGGTACTTTTGGAAGGCGGCCGAACCCAGAAAAGGTAGATGCTATAGCAAGGATAGCAGACTGTACCGACATCACTGAGGTTTGACGATTCTTAGGAGCTTGTGTGTTCTTTCGTGTGAGTATTCCTCATTATGCACACATTGCCGAGCCTCTGTATGCACTTCTGAGGAAGGGAAAGAGGTTTACTTGGCGGCAAGAACATCACGAGACGATGGAGCAGCTGAAAGAGATTCTGAAGTCTCCACCTGTACTAAGGAGACTTAGCTACGAGAGCGGAAGACCTATCATACTGACTGTTGACACGAGTCCAAAGGCGATTGGATGGGCAGTCGGTCAAGAAGATGCAGAAGGCGTGCGGTTTGTTTCAAGGTTTGGAGCTCGGATCTTAACAGATAGACAGCGTAACTATCCTCAAGTGAAGCGTGAGTTGTGGAGAGCTGTTACTGCTATGAAGGTAGACCTAGAGTTCTTGATAGGTGCACGTGTGATACTAGAAACAGACTGTTTGCCTTTGCTAGGTATGATAGCAAACTGTAATACTCCAGACATAGCAATGCTACGATGGATTGCTTATATCCGGAGTATGAACCCCGAGCTGAAGCATATAGCAGGAAAGGATAATCCTGTTGCAGACATGTTATCTAGGGCTCGTTATACAAATGAGGAAGAGATGTTTGCAGAAGTCGAAGATGAAGAAAAGAGAGACGTTTGGTGCCAAGTTGGTCAGCAGACTTCAGACTTGGAACCACTGCCGTTCTACGAGGAGTTCTACACAGAAAAGTTCCGCGATATCGGATACTATCTGAGTTTATTATGCAGGAGAGAAGGATGGAGTGATGCAGAGTTCAAAGAAATCAGACGAAAGGCGTACGGTTATCTTCTACGTGAAGGTTATCTGTGGAAACGTCCGAAGAGAAGAGACGGAATGCTGGCTAGAGTGGTGGATGATCAACCAACGAAGCTGAATCTGCTTAAGGAGTTTCATGACACCTTGTGGGCTGGACACCGTGGAATTTGGGCTACGTACACGAAGATGAAGGAGCGATACTGGTGGAAGGGTTTGTATCAAGACGTAGTGGATTTTGTTGGGTCCTGTCTGCACTGCCAGTTCTACTCTAAAGTCCGTTACAGAGATGGACTTGTACCTACCTACCCACCTAGTATTCATTTTTCGTGGGTCCTTGATCTTGTGATGATGCCGTCGGGACTATGGGGGATGCGCTACTTGGTGTTAGCTCGGGAAGATCTCTCCAACTACGTGGAGGGACGAGCACTACGAACGAAGGCTACAGAGAACATATGTAGATTCGTGCTGGAAGATATTATTTGTCGTTATGGATCTGTTGGAAGATTACGAGCAGATAGGGGCGAGTTGAGAGGTGTAGAAGCGAAGGAGTTCTTTGCTCGCTATGGAGTAAAGCTCCGACTTACTACTGCCATGAATCCAGAAGGGATTGGTAAGAGTGAACGAGGACACCCTTCTATTGTTCACGCTTTAGTGAAAGCATGTGATGGTAGGCCTAGAGAATGGCCGAGATTACTTCCATTTGCTTTATGGGCTGATAGAACTACACACTGTACCACGACTGGTTATATGCCAGTTGAGCTTATGTTGGGACAGAAACTGATCATGCCTGCTGAGGAGGACTTTCCTACGTGGGCTACGCTACCGTGGGAAGATGGTATAGATCATACTTCACTCCTTGCTTTACGAACTAGGCAGTTGGAGCGAAGGGAGGAGGATCTTGCTGAAGCGCAAGAGAAGCTGAAGGTGGCTCGAGTCAGAAACAAAGAGCGTTTCGACAAGACTCACCGACTACGACCAAAACCAATACGTGTTGGTGATTGGGTTTTGGTGTATGATAGCACGCTGGAGAACCAGCATTCTACACTTCCTAAGTTCTCGCGAAGATGGTTCGGGCCTTATGTTGTGTTAGATGTATACGAGAATGCCACTTATAGTTTACGAGAGCTAGATGGTACTCCTTTGAAACTATCTGTGGCTGACAAACGAGTGAAGTTGTTCAAACAACGTGGAGGATCAGTAGATTTGTTCAATTTTTTGGAGTCTGAGCAGAGGATGCCAAGAGATGAAGACGCCCCAGCAACTGAAGAGGCTGAGGCGGAGGAGAGTGACAATGAAGAAGAACAAACAGAAGACTGAAGAGGTTGGCACATGCCGGAGGATGTGCAGGTTTGGAGGGGTGGATGTCGTGATGTGAATCATTTTACATTGTAAATAATTCACCTCTCTGTCAAGCGTTAGTCTCTCTGAGTGAAAGTAGGACCTCAGAGAAGTCGACACTGGAGGATGTTATATGTATTTTTGAGTCTTAGTAGGTTGATTACCATGTAGATGGAGTTAAGCTCATGGGTTGTAATTACGTGTCGCCCATGCATGCTTCCTAGCGGGGTTAAGTTATCTTTCAGGATTACGCGTCGTTTTACATGTCTTCGCATGTAGTTTAGGGTCTTGCTGGCACTTTAGGGGTTTGACGTGGTAGCCTATGTGCAAATTTGAGTCACCACGTGGTTTGTGACACTAAAGGACAGCCAAGTGGAGCTGTGAACTCCCATTGGTCCGATTTTGTCTTTTGTGTACCGCTAAACTTAGTAGTAGGGGTCTTAAGAGGAGTTCGAGCATTTGGAGAAAAGATCTTCGAAATCTGAGAGCACAGGGAGATAGGGTTCGTCGTGCCAAGCACTGTCAGCGAAATTTTTGATCGATTTGGAGCAATAAAGAAGGAGTTATGGCTGATTGAAGTTCGATTTGTGCCAGAATTGCAGCACTTCTGTTGATTTTGGGGTTTTCGGTGTCAATCGCAGTAGTTTTGAGAAATTCACTTCAAACCTTCGAGGTCTCATTCATTGGCAGCAGGGCTATGACTGTCCCCAAATTTTCATGTCTATTGAAATTGTGAGTAATTCAGGGTGACCGCTGAAGCAGAAGGGGTCCGAAAAGCTCTCAATCTAGAACATCAACTTCAGAGAGCGAGATCTGGAGTTCTGTGTACAATCAGGAGGCCCAACTTCACAGGAGTGTTCAGAAAGCTGTTTACTGCAAATCCTGTAAGAGTCTTCGAAAGTGATCGAACCAATTCTCTGTTCTAGGTCGAAATAGCTGTCTGGGTACCAGAAATTGCCGTAATTTCTCTGCTCAGAACGTTTCTGCCCATATCTCGACACTCTGATCTGATCTAAAGCTGAAACTTCGTGTGTATGGTCAGTAGGGCCTCATTTACATGTAGGAGGAGTTCTGAAGTCTGAACCATCGTATGTTTCTGATTCTGGACCGTTAAAGTTCACTGTCTGATCTTATTACTGCTAGTCTGACCTGATTTTCGCTTCCTGAACATACTGGAGGGTCAATTCGACCTGAGTGAGTGTTTACAGTGTTTCCTTATGATCTGAAGCCTTCCTCTGTAGTAAACAACCATATCCTGAAGCCCAACGCTTCCCTGAGTAGACTGAACGCTGCCTTCAAGATCATATCACAGCCAGAAGGTTCCGCCCTTCCCAGGAAAACTCTCAACTCGACAACGTTTTACGCACTCTCACACCATCAAAGACTTGCATATCTCTCACATGCCAGCAAGCTAGCTTGCTGACTCGGCTAGGCTTCACCTTCGCAACTCCGCACTCACATATCTCTACTTCTCTATCTCGAACAATTTCAATTGCATCGGAAGCATCTTCCCAACGTGCTTGTACTGCACCCTTCACGGACCAAAACCGACCACCACAGAAAATCTGACCAGCACTTTCGCACCTCAGTCAAATTTCAGATTTCAAGAAAACGACAAACTGTCATCAGTGGCCAAAATTCAATCTGAGCAGCGACCAAACCTCCACCAAAACTTTGTGAATACACCAAGCGAAGCGTAAATCATCCCAACTCCACAAATTGAAGGTATCATCAATCAGCGACCATTCGGAGATACGATCAGCAGAAACTCTACGATCTGATTTCTCTCAATCAAAACTTTACGAATGACTCTTCCCTATTAGTCTGAGAACACATGCATAAGCACTTGCCAACTAGCAACATATCACTTGCAAATCAAGCCAAACCAGATTGCACAGATCCAAGTTCTACTCACTAAGTGCATCTATCATAACTAGGAGCTTGAAGGTTCAAACTCGAGAAAAGTGAGAGACTACAAGCTCCAACTCAAAATATACTCCTTGATGATCTCAACCCAAGAAACTCCGCTAACGGCCCTAACAGCATTATCAGAACTATCGGCACTAATGATACTAACGACGCATGTCACTTCACACTCGACCTCGAACTAACAACTGATGAAAATGACGTGTGTAGTGATCGTGAGATTGATTTCAACCCTAGGAGTCATTTCTGGATTTTTAACTAAATTCAACCTATCAATGAGAAACCAAATATTTATTTTTCTGTCTTTAGCGACTTACATTGTCATCTTCGGTCATAAAAAATTTTAGAGTTCGTCTAAGTTGTTTATAAATATAAAGTACTTGTCGGTATAAACAAAAGCATTTATAAAGAAGTCCATCTACTTGGCGCGACGTAGCTAAACTACTAGTTGGTTGTTTACTGAGTAGACTAACATACAATAGAACTACTAGAAATATGCAAAAATGAACATATTGAAGTATGCTAACACGGTCTTGTTGTCTTCAGCATAAAACACACGTGTATGTTGAAGTATGCTAAAAATATCATTGTAAACACTAATTTTACATACCTTTACATGATCGACGCATATGTATAAAAAGAAACATTTTATCAAACTTATGATAAACCCATGTACAGAACGACAACGTCGAAAGGTGTCTAACGGCCTTGGTACCCAATAGTCATACCAAGTCCTAAACATAAAGGTGAATTCATGCTCTAAAGTCTACTCTCTCTCTAGGAACTCAACCTCCCAACCGTGTATGTAAATCTTCTTCCGACTGAAGAAGACAGACCTGTAAACTCGAGTCAAGACCCTCCGCTCCAGATCCATATACATCTCTATCTTCCATCCATTATCGATGGTTGCTCCTTCCGCAAAGATGCATAGTCTTGGACTTGTCACTTGGGTCACTGCCATTCCCTTACTGGGTACATAGCTGCCATCCTCACTCCCCGGCCTCCTCAATGCCATCCACCACATCTGAAGGGTCCACAGATCAGACCGAGCCCTCACTATCCTGGGTGGTCCTACTTGAGATATGCGCATAGATAGATATATATCAGAGAGCATACGTTCATTGATATATTTTCACTCAAAGGCAAAGAAGTTGAGTCCGAGGCACTACAACACAACCCTTGCATGTTGAAGGTCCTCTCTAGACACCTCCAGTCCACGTACAAACATGCTGGTCATCGAATGCTAATTGGGATGGTGCATTGTCTGAAAATATATGACGTCATATCGTCCGAACAGATGACGAGACAACACAACGTCTAACTAAAACAAACAAGATGATGACACGTCTATTACAAAGAATCAAGAATCAAGATAGATCATCCTCTAAGACAACAAGGATGAGAAAATCGTCTAACTATTATAATCAAGATGTTATCACATCTACTAATGCAATCTAGATTGTGCAACGTCTTACTATGATGATAGAGATGACAAGATGTCTACAGGAACGTGTATACGATCTCGAATGTTTACGCAGGAGAGCTCAGATTATGAGGGCTACAACATATTAAGAGCACATCAATGTAACAACCCCTCCTGAATGAACGTGAAAACAAAACCATGAATTTATCCAAACTACTTATAACCCATTGAGCTAGTGCAGTCTAGGGACCCAATCTCCATCAGCTAACAAGATTGCACGGACTAACCGTGGAAACAAGTTTGTACTTGGAGCTACGAGAAAATAGGACTCCAAGGTAACTCTTAGACTGAATTCACATGGTACAGAAATATCTCAACTGCAATGATTTATCGTTTGCATACGGAGGATGCGCAGACAGAATACTCAACTTTCCCAAAAGAATCGCTTGTCTGTCTCGGGAGCTCTGTGAAATCTTTCAAGAGGACTTCCCAATGCTCGATGTATCTTGTCTAGACGTCCTAGGTACCAAAAAGAATCTCTGTGATAGTTCTCCAAAAAATGATCCCGTTCGCTCGTGCTAGAAATCTCTTAGTCCCATATATTACTATCTTATAAAAATAGCTTCGTTGTTCTCTTTGTTCAGCTCAAACAAAAGGATCAACGAGTACTGAATATCCCACAGGTCACACTAAAGAGCTATAAAGGGAATTACTGGACTTGTGAGTAATTCCTGTCTGTTCACTACGCTGAAGTATTGTGAGGACCTCATTATTCCCATGCCTGAAATTGTCACAAGGTAAACGTAATCCTTTCCTAAGTCTTATGTCGAGAGACCAAATGATTGAGCAAAGTTTTGTGTTATCTTCTCTAGTAGTTGATTTATATCAATCAGGATATATGAGAATATCCTGACTCCCACTTGACTTATCTCATCAATGACTACCCGTCTTAAATTTTTATAGAATTTGGTATAGCGGTCTAAGGAATCTGGATAGTAATTTTGATACCAAAGAGTCGTATGAATCTTTAAGGATTGATAAAGCACTATATAGTCATTCTTTGGATGTTGCAAGCAGCTCTCTTGTGTATGCTAGCTTTAAAAATTTTTAATTGATTCTAGATCATTGGATCTTTATTTATCATCTTCATATATCTAAGAAAGACCTTGAATAATTTTTACACAGTAAATGTTTTTCCCGTTCCTACTTCTCCAACGAGGAATAAAAAAGAGGTTGCTCAAGCAAATGTGTCTTTTTATAAAGACAATCATAGAATATCATCTTTTGTTGTCTGTTGAGTTGTTTTAATTCAACATGTAGAGAATCTAAAGAGAGAAGTGTATCTTCGGAAGGAAATTTGTTAGACATATCAGCAACATAGTTTGATTTCGTCTTTTGATGAGAGGCAGCGGTTGTATTCAGATCAATGTTATCATATTGGTCCTCATGTGTAACTTCTTTGTTTTTGATAATTATTTTTGAGAAACTCATTTTGATTTTCTGAATCGTTGACAAGGTCTTCAAAATTATTCTAGTCATTATTTATTATCTGTTTGATGTTGAAAAGAATAAGAAGTTATTAACGAGAGGATGTTAGCTTCATGTTTATTGTATACTTCTTGTCATAATCCATTCACGTCTTTTACATAATTTTCATCTGTAGTGAATGGTACGTATAAAAGCACTTGTTCTCTTAAATATCCTTCAGGAACTTTGAACATGTTAAAACACACCCATCGGACAATCTTTGGTTTTTTTAAACTTCTTTTTCGTGTACATGTTGTAATCAGCCGCGAATTCAATGAGTGATAATGGATCAATGTTTGGACGCTTAGGACGATCCTTGAACGATGAGTTCGTCTATAAGTTGAAACTTACTCTAATCTGTGGGTCCTCGTGGTTCAAATCAGAAGCCTCGTTGAACATGAACTGCTCTTGATACTCCATCAAGAATTGAGTGGACCTTTTGACATCTACAAACAAAGAGTACACTCTACTAACGTCTTCGATATCCAGCTCCGCGCCCTTTCGTTTCAAGCAAGCCAGTGAAGCAGCCGTGATCAGGTGAATCGCTTAACGCAAAGATGTCTCGTAACCGATTTTGGTGAGAAGATCTTTTGCTTCTTCTGTCATTTCGACGTCTTCTTCCCCACATCTGATGTCGATAATCAGCCCGATCTCCTCTTCCGTGTAAGGTTCAGTGGTTATTATCAGAAGTCTGTCTAGGACATCGATGGGTATACCGTGCGGTGATTTGTAATTTGTACCACGTATTCTTGTGATTCCCCTGTTGGTTGCCACGACAAGAATAGGGGCCATATCTTGCTCCAGTGCTCGGTAAAGAAACGAGAAGCACTCGATGTCGAGCATGTGTACTTCATCGATGAAGAGCACCCCCGGTACAATATCCGCTTTCCCTTCCTCCCTCCACTCCGCTACTTTGTTATCAATCTGCTCCCGGACTTCAGGTCTTATTTCTCCTGTATCTCCAGCGAGAAGAGCCAAGAAACCCTGTGTTCTGCAAAGAAGAACGAGTTTTGTAAACAGTCTGCTGTGAAGGTAACCTAAATTTATCACATTTGAGAGAATGTGCTATGTCTTCCACCGTATTCAACAGTATTCTTGAGATGCGTATAGTTTGTGTGGACGGGAGCTTAAAACCTGCTGTTGATGACATTAATTTCATGCAGGGAGACAACATGAACAACCTCCTTACGCTTTTGAAGCTCTCCTTCAGGGCATTGCACAAATTTTGTTTGGGGGCCCATTGCATCGTAATCGCGGGATCTTGCAAACGACCTACCTAGTTTTGTGATTTTGCCGGAGGTTTTGTCTACAGTAACTATATCACCACTCTGAATTTTCTCTTTATTCAGATTTTCAATCATCTTCGCACCCAAGTCATAAATTGTTTCCATTTCTGTGGTTTTAAGTGTTAACTTTCCAGTCTTCGATGTTGCACCAGCCGAAGCGGGCTTCTCAATCAAGACTTCCACCACTTCTCCCTCGATTATCTCCGTTTCTTCCTTAATCCTTACTCCAATGGCTTTCCTGAAGGCTTGCGTGAGAGCCTCAGTTTTGCTCATCTCCAAAGAAAATATCTCACTTCCAGCCATCATTGCAAAAGGTGCCTCCTCTCCAAGGGCTTTCGCCATTCCCATTGCTATGGCCGTCTTAAAGAAAAGTTGAAGTTGCCAGTTTGAATCAAGATAGTTGAATTGCGTTTGAATCGAGACAGTTCAAGTGAAAAAAAGACAATTCAAATCCAAAACAATATTGTTTGAGATTACTACATAATGTTTTTATAATTCGAAAAGTCTTTCTATCTAGACAGTAGTGTGATTATCTCTGAGTCTGATAGCTACCGGAAGGTTTAGGTAATAAATTAAACCCCTGGATTTTTGACTCCTCGATGGAGGAGGTGAATATGCATGCTTCGTATTCCTTTGCCAAAAGGAATTGCAAAAGGAGTTTGAAAAGAAAAATCGTTGGATTTCTTGGGTTGCTGGCTCCCTGGACTGTGGAGTGAGGTTCTGTGTTCGAACCCACCTCCAGGGTACCTCCATGGACATCGCAAACTGGGCAGTAGTGTTGCAGTGTGTTGACTCTACATTCTTACAGGCACGGGTTGCAACGAGCAAAAGTACCCAGAAACAGAGTTACCAAGAAAAGAAGTTCAGCTCAGCACATGATTGTAGAAGTGGCCATATACGTAACCAACAGGTGAAATGAATGAACGAGGAGCATAGTGACGGCACAAGGAGCGATCAAGCTACCAAAACAAGTAACTACGACTAGCTATCCTTCACTAATATGGCACCGATGGAGACGAAGAGAGGCGCGATGAGAGTGTGCGTTGGTGTATATAGCCAGTAGTCAGCAAGAGTACAACTAATTATCGGCAACGAGCAGTAGAGCATTGGAAATTATTAGCGCAGGCATTGTAGTGCAAAGCGATTGCCATTAGTTCGATTGTTAGGAAAAACGATATCAGTAGAAAGATTCAGAGCACACACAGGAACCTAGAAGAGCGGGCCAAATCACAAGAGGATATAGCTCAGGTAGGTGTAATTAGTTCTCTTGAGACCTTGTCTTCCTTGCTCTCAGTTTGTTTCTTGGTCTCCCTCACCTCTCCTCCGCTTACGATTTCTGCACAGAGCAGATGGCACTAATCCAGTCGATGATGCTGAACTCCTCGCATCTCCAGTTCCATCCGTTCACGCAAAGTCGTTGATGTGGTCAAACAAAAATGCGATTGTATTGTGAGTGAGAAAGTTCGATTATCTGCTCCCATGACAGCGTCGTCTTTGACAGCGGACTGTGCTGAGGGACGACCGAATATCCCTACTCCACGAGCCTGGACTCATTCGGCGCCCTTGGCTGGGTCCACCTTCCATTCATGCGATTGCTTTAAAAGAAACGAGGCTGAGCGGAGAATAAGCGAGTGATTTGATGGTGTTTCAGAAGCGGAGGTAGCCTTCTGTTTAGCCTTGCTTCGTGATCGCCCTAACGGATTTGCTCGTGATCGTGGGAAAGGGAAGGAACGGAGGATTGGCAGGTGCTCGAGTGCTGAGCATGGTTAGTTTGCAGAAGTTAGGGCGTGTTTACGTTCTGACGCTGTTGGGCGATGAGGAGCACCGGTTTCAGGAGGTGTCGATGGGAAGGATACTGGCGGCGCTGAAGACGGTTCACGAGGATCCGGACGCGGGAGCGCTTGTGACCACCAATGAGGGCAAGTTTTATTCGAACGGGATTGATTTGGACTGGATTCGAGCGGAAGTGAAGAAGGACGCGCCCATCAATGCCTGCGGCCATTTGTTGGCCACCATGCTCAGCTTGAATGTTCCCACCATAGCTGCCATCTGCGGGCACGCCAGTGGTGCAGGATTCATGTTCGCCTTGGCTCATGACCATCGGTACATGAGGGACGACCGAGGGTTTCTGTACTTGAGTGAGATGGATGTCAAGGTAAGAATTTCAGCTGGTGGCCTGAATTTTGTCAGATCGACGTTGTCTCCCAAGGCGTTTAAGGACGCGTGCCTGTTGGCCAAGAAGTTCAAGGCGTCCGAAGCTTATGCTCTCGGGATTGTAGACTCTGTTTATGAGAACTCTGCGGCCACGCTCACGGCTGCCATCAGTTTTGCTACTGAGCTCAGCCGTAAAGATTGGGACCGCAACTTTTACAGAAACTTTCGTCTGGACTTGAGGCCAGGCCTGCTGGACTCCCTCTTGAATGTAGAACATCCGCCTTTCGTCCGGCATCGCTCCAATATTTAATAGCTGTGTAAGCTTAAATGCCTCGATCAGTCTTTGAAGCTTGATGTATATACACAAACAAGTCTTCCTTACATTTGAACCAAAAGATTCGGTGGTTGATAATCAGCAGTAGGGCAGAAGTGGAGTTCTCCTCCTACGTCAAGAGCCTGGCTGCTCTCATTAACAACGGGTCAGAAAATCCTGCACGCTGTTGTTTTGGTGTCTGCGGGACAAGAGTATTAGTGTCCATCTCAGTTTTGATTCGCAACGAAGAGACTTGTTAGTATCTTTGGGTACACACTTCAAGCGCTAGTTTGTAACGGAAATAGTGTTTCACTGGGACAAATAATGCTTGCAAATTTCTACACCAGAAAAGTTCATCTGAGTACGCCTCCTCGGACTTCTTGAAGAAGGCTGGAAACTGTCTGGCCTATCGTCCATGCTAGGCGACATGCTCCGCAACATTCCATGAGAAGACTTCCTTACACTACGAGATGACTACGAACGCATCTCGTAGCCTGGATCGAGGATAATTTGTTTATGATGAAACGCGGCACTATACCGCCTTTATAATGCTCTTCCGCTGTGAGGCGTTCTGCAGCCTAGAAGCTCTGCAAGAATTTGGGAGGGATTTTTTTTATACTTTTAACTATTTAATGTTCGAAAACGGAAAAGCATGTATATTATTCCGGTCCAAGTTCATTCAGATAGAAGAGGACCGCATGCTCATTCATTCATTAACTAACCTTCAAGAACGGTTAGTTAATATATTCATTCTGGATGAACCTCTGGGGAACTTTTGCTCCCTAATGATGTAAGAAAAGATATAAATGTTAGGTAATAATCGTATTTTAAATAGATAAAATAACCAAATTTATTTTCTAATTATTATACATTAATCGGACCAACAGGTAACCGCTGAAGCCAAACTTAACCCATAAGTGCAAAGGCTCCAAACGAGCTTGGAAGATATAAGTGAGAAAATCTGCTTAGCTCAAATAATCAAATAATCAATAATTAATAAATTATTTTAAATGAAAAATCTAATAAAATAGACCATCTTAGCATATCCCTTTCATACGAACTTTAGAAGAGGTGAATATATATGTACCAGTGCTCGTTTTTGTTTAGAAGAGATGAATATTCACGGGTGTCTCATTTTTTGAAAAATGAACGTCGAGAATAAACAGGTCATTAATGTCCCGCAATTGTAATTTCGAGATGGTGTGTTGACGTATTTGCTTTATGGTTCAGTCTTGATCTGGCATTAACTCTATGTCTCTTTATCGTTTTGATATTAAAAATAAATTTATTTTGTATTGTGCGTTAGTGTAGAATTTTGACATCACACTTAATTTTTCCGATAACAGAAAATGAGCAATAAATGTTTCTCAAAATCCCATGTATTCTTTTGGGCACCTTCGGCTAGTTCGCAAATATATCGCTGCATTGTCTTGAAATTCGGAGTGTCCTGTTTCATACCTGCTAAGAAGCTTGATAAACCCATCAGCTTCCCGAACACACCTTGTATTTTGGTCATAGCGGAATAGACAGAATCACCTTCATGCCCTCATCAATGATATCTTTTACACGGAGGATCGTTATCGTCTTCGCAAGCTAGACGTTTTGCACCGACTGCACTTGCACCATCGTCAATCGCACCTCGCTCTTCGCTCCTTCGTTTTCCATAGCCTCTCGTCGGGGAGGGGAAAGAACATCTCCACGCAAGAATGTGTAAAAAACGTCTCACGTGCAAAGTGAAAAGGAATGAATGCTCCAGAATTCTGCTCATCCCCTGTGCTCCTGCTCACCCTCAACGACATTCCCCCAATCAAGAATTCTGCCCTCCTCCAAAGCTGGGTGCAACAGTTTGGCCCTACTCCCCCTTTGCAAGCTGAGTGGAACAGTGCAAATTTGAAATCAAAACGAATGGAAAAAGAGGACTCATAGTTACCACTACAGTTCATATTACTGCAACACTCACCGACACTGCAGTCGCTGCACAGTTCTTTGAACTTATGATATTAAATCGAGCGTGAGAACACTCATTAATTTACCAAAACATGAAACCACTAGATCAATGCGCATTGAAGAGTTCTTCACGGCGCGGCGAAGAGTGAAGGGGAAGCTTGCAGTGACAGTTACTGTCCAGTACTGTACACAAGGAGCGAGAGTCTCCGCTCCCCGTGGGCAATGCCTAGGCATAGCACTTAGAGAGAGTAGGACGAAGAACTGCGGAAGATGTACTTGCTTGACCTTCGGACAGAATTCTATATCAGAATGACCCTACAGTGATCTGATATAGGATGGTGGGATCTTCTGGAAGTTAGTATGCTTTAGCGGTAACGGAAACGGTGATTCTGTAGACCGACAGATTTTGGCATGACGAAGTAACCTCTCAGCAGATTTCTACACCATCACCGACCACTCACTACAGTAGCGGGTGCAGTTCATGGCTCCATTCCCATGCAGATTGATAAGTCGGGAAGTGTTTTTACCATAGATTCTCAGTCCGTGCAATCCTTTACTTGTCTGGTTAAAATTTTGATATAAAATTTTTACTTGTTGAATCTGTTACTGCCACTCAGGGGTTCGATCAAATAATATGTCTTAAGAAGGGTGAGGTAAAGTCCGAGAAACGTATTAAGATTACGATCAATTCATCAAATCTTCTTTCCATTTTATATGTACAGACTTGCATAGCAAAGTAACTAGTTTGATTGTCGTTCACCAATTAGAAATGTGATCACATTATCAATCTCTAAAACGGGTGTGATCAAGCACATTATCAATCTCTAAAACGGGTGTGATCAAGCACCCCGATCGTAATGAAGTTGTGATCAAGCAGATTTCTGAACCTAAAAACTAATTACATTTCTATTCGACACTGCTGTAAGCTACTGTTGGCTCTAACGCTTGCCGAGAAGTTTACACGTAATGCATACTATGTGCTCCACTCCCTCACGGCCACTTCTGAGAGAGCCTTGTTCACCATCCCTGATAGTTTGCAGACACTGGGACTTTACTACCTACTCTATTGTAATCTGCCCGAGGTTGCGGCTGCTGCTTCTCCACTCTCCACAACCTTCTCTCTTGCAAAAGCTAGCCACAATTCAACTGTGATCTGGCCACGAGCCTGTCTGCTGATGTCAATAATCCCCGTAATAAACAATGCATAACATAACAGAGTGGAAAAAGAATGAACAATAGGTCAAACGGCCGGCATGATGTCTCCATACATATATATCTCTTTTACACTACACTACCGCATACGCACACAGCCTCGGGACGACTGCGTGGATCCTGCATACCACTACAAGATTTCTTCTCTGCTAGTTAACTGGCTATTTTCTTTCCGATCCTCGGACATATGACGATTACTCCTCCACAGAATGGACTTGGTAACGATTCTGCACCCGTTCTCGTAGAAGTAGTAACTCAGCTTCAAGCAATGTGTTTCACAGAGACCTTCGTGTACTATATAGTACACATTTTCACTGTCAGGATTCGGAGATGCTGGATGAGTTGCAACTGTGTATCACCACCAACTATAATGTTCTAGTACGTGATTAATGTATATGTGCCATCCTAGTTGCAATTGTGTCCACCACTGAATTCGGAGTTGTTGTTGTGTATGCTCCTTGTTCTTGCAGCTACTACTCGAAGAGATGCGTGGCCTGAGTACAAGGGTCAAGACGCCAAAGAAGTTCTCAAAGAGTTGAAGACGGCCGGCGACAACGCTTTCATACAACCACCCGGTCCCCGAATCCCCAGGCCTGAGAACGAGTCGTACCTCAATGATGATGTCTGGTTATACACAGACAAGAACAACCAAGTGGTGATCATACCAAAACGAGGACCACAGCATGACAGCCGTAAGCCCCACTTATCTTTCTTTTCTCCATGTTTGCTTCAGTTTGTAAGAGGTTTCTAAGGATCTTTAGCACAATACTAGTAAACATGTTAAATGTTTCGCTTTGATATACTGAAGTCAATCGATTGTTGAGTACACGGACATGTTTACTGATCTTAGGCTAAGCGGTCTTTCTGGTGGTCACGCAGCTGTCAGTGGATGGGAGGAGCTCGTGGGAACGGGCTGGAAAAAAAGCCTGCAGACTATCCTCGACCAGGTTATTGGTGTCAGACTTGTTTACGGAATTGCCCCGTTTCGCTCAACTCCTGAGCCTGACCTCAACCGTGTCACCGTTACCTTTGATGAGGACGTGAAGGTTGAGGCGGCACCCAGACTTGGTTGATGGAGGACGGAGTATGAATCAAGTCAGAGAAACCAGAGAGAGACTTCGTGTTTTTGATTGGTTTTGAATTTTTCACACTGAATAACACCGACGGAACATATTTCTTACAGTAAGAGTGCTGTATCAAATTTGATGCTCTATCGCCCAAATTCAGTCTGTTTTAGAATAATTGTCGTACGCAATGGAATACGCAACGCAACGCAATGGAAGTCATTTTCTGTTTCAAGATATGTGGTCTACTGCATAGAGAATACTGTGTTGTGGGTCTCTCAAGTCTTTCACATATCCGCTAGGACCCTCTTGGCATGTTATCTCCTTTCTGTATCGGTGCTTTGCAGTCTAGCTGGGCATCATGAACCTGAGTTTCAACTCCTGTGATTTTGAACTAGGGAGAATTCCCGACTTGAAGATCGCTGATGGCCGAAGTGGCCTGAAAGAGTGAGAACTGATCGCTGTGATCTCCAGTATCGGATCAGGAAGCTCATCTGATTGTTCCTCTGTGAGCACCTATTGCTGCCCGCTCGTTCGCCCTCCCGAGCTTGAGCAAGTACTAGTTGAACACACTATTCCGCAGTACTTAAAGAACAAACTGAACAACTCGTTCATCAGCAAGTTCAGTGGAGGTGGTTTTGTGGTTGAGAGATGGCAAAGGTGGGCCCAGATGGCTGCTCACATGCAGCTACACCATTGGAATGAGTGAATATGTGCCAAGAAATTTAATGCGTAAATATCTCTGAAAGTCAAAACACGTACTACGAAGTTGGAGCAAGCTTCAAAGGAGACGATGAAAATTACAAAACTGATGATGAAAAGGAACAAGGAGATCCCTGTAGGGCGCGGCTGTTTTAGTGTGTGGAGAGAGAGGACTATTCGCACTGCAATCAGAAGGAAGTTCCCGCCAAAAATGTTCCCATTTAGTGCGTGTGAAGCGGCACACAAGTAACGGATATACAAGTACTCACGTCGACAGTGCTATCAACGTCAACGCTATCATTCGTTCTCAAGATGAACGAATGAATGAATGTTGCTGGAAGTTGGCATGGTTCACTGTCAAGCAATACGAGAATTTCAGTTGATGAGGCGTCAATCGCAGTAAGAGAAGTTCGATTCTCTAGTTGCAATTGCAAGGAACGAACTTCCTCAGTTAGGATGTCATCAGATTGATTCTCAAGACTATTGGCCGGATTGTGACTCTCAGTCTTCCTTTCATCGCCAGCCACCTGACAAAAAGTGACTACAGTAGCTCCCCAATCCGGATATACTTGAATGGGTTGTTCCCGCCTTGCGTCGTTGTATTGAAGCTCTGCTGCATGAAACAGCAGATTATACTCCTGAAAACGCTGATATTCGTCGCCGTTTTAAACTGGTAGACAATTTTGTCTCCGTAAGCGCAGTTTGTAAAGCAGAGCCTCTACTTTACTGAGTCCCGACAAGACTCTTGACTCATGAACGTGACTTCCCTCCCATCGCCCAGCACAATTTCTCTTCGTCTAGGAGAGTGCTCCTGTTACGCCTTTCGAGGGCTGAACCGAGGCGATAGCCCGAAACACATATAAAAAAAACAAGATTAGCCCTGAGAGAATGCATAATGAGAACCTAGGAACCATGCATAACCCTTCAAAGACTTCTGTCAACCCTAACCTGGATCGCGTAGTAGGTTACTCTGGTTCTTTCTGACATTTTTAAATCTTCAAACACTTCCTTATATCAGGGGTTTTGGAGTTCTTGAGAGCAAAAGCGGATAGTGCTTTATGTGCAGTTCCCATCTGCCTGATAATCTGTCAACCGCAGTTGTTGCATAGTACACGCTTCACTTTTCAAGATATCTTTAAGTCTCTCGACTCCGAATGTTGTGTCCACAAAACAGCACACACACTTCAACCAGCGGATTATTTCTTAGCGTGTCGAGATGGCGAAGCTGTCTGATGCTCCTAAGATCAGCCAGTTTTACCTTGGAAAAGGTAGCAAGGGTGTGCGGTCTTCGCTTCTACAGGTTTCGCAGTGGCATCTCGCCCCACGAAGATGGAACATTTGAATATACTTGACAAAATGACATGTATTGCTTCGACCCATATAAGGCTCAAAGCAACTTGAGCAGAGAGTATCAACTTGCAGCGGCCCAGGGAAAGTAAAGTGAAGAACAGCCGCATGTACGCGTGCAAATATGCAAGGCCGGGGCAGGCCGGCATCTCCGTACGCGTTCCATCCTGTCAATCGACGGCTGCAGAATCCCCACTCCACTCCCCCGACTCCCGACGTTGTGAGTAGGCCCGGGCTCCGGTAACGCTCGGAACAGAGCTTATCGGCGATCGATCATCGCAAGCACGGCTCAAACCCATACGGGAAGTTGTTTGTTGTGCGCGAGAGGGAAGTGGAGGCCGCGTGGGAGTGGGGGAGAGAGACAGGAAGAGAGTCCAAAGTAGATCTACTCCGCACAATACTTCCATCTTTTATTTTCATCTCACGTCTTTGTAGATATCATGTGACGAGGTGGGTTTATTATCATGAGGAGACTACTTCGGCAGTCTTTTTGAGTAGTTCGGCCCTCTCAGCATCTTGGCTCTGTTGTCGTTTTCTCGTGCGAGATAGATCTACTTTGGGAAGCTATGCAACAGAGGTGGAGGATGGTTCTTATCCATTGCATATGTGTCTTCATGAGAAAAGAGATAGTTTGACTCTTGAGGCACGTGAGACACATCCTCGACTCGATACCCTAGCTACCGATGGATCTCACGGACTACGGTCCTCTCTGACGAGACACCACTTCCAACAAGTTCTCCATGCGCTCTTAGTGGATCTTTCCATCTCACGAGATACTAGAGCTTGACTCCACTCTTGTTTGGACAAGTACGTAAGCTCTTGGCTCATAGCTCGACCTTGCATTAGATCGTTTCGACTCGCATCGACTATCTTCTCTATAGCGATGAGGTTCCCTTAGGCTTTATCCAGTCTATTGCTTCGATATCTGGCTAACATGGCTTTGAACACAAACTCTCCTTTGATTGTTTGATTTCTATTACATCTTCTTGTATATTGGCGTATTTGATTTCTATCTGATTTGGATGATAGGAATATCGAGTAATAAAGAAACAGTCTACACTTAATTTACAGTCAATGAACTTCCCTGTACATTACTACCGTATATGAACGGAGCTGAGGTGATGAGAGAGAGCAGAGAGGGTGATACGATTCGACTGATGGCAGCTCCAGAGCAAGGAGACCTTTCTTGCTGGTGGTCGAAATGCTACAAGATTCACGGGAAGACTGCTCCTTCTTCGGAACTGACTCTGTCAAGGAAACATCACTGTTGTCATCGTCGTCTCTGGGTCCGTTCATACCCTGAGAAATCAGAAGCAAGACCTGCCAACAAAAACCACCGTCGCAAAGTTGCAGCTGCTTTTGACGATACATGCAGTAGAATGAACGAAATGAACCTTAACATAGTCATAGCACCGTTAGACTAGTCTGGTGCACTCAGAAGCTTTGACATTATTATTATCAGCAGACAAGCTAGTGACGGTTGACATGCGTAGTAGTACAAGCTCCTGAAGTCCTATAAGACTTTGGGCACAAGTCTTATGTGACTTTGGGGTTGTTACAAGTTGGGTACCCAAAAGTCTTTTTACTCTCCCTATATATTGAGACGGGGCGTTGCCCCCAAATCAGTTCTTTTGGTGATACTCTGTTCCTTCTTTTCTTCCTCTTGTGAATGTTGAGAGAGCCTCCTTCTTTGTTAGAAGGTTTTTCTCTCCTGTTGGAGTGGTGCTATGAGTTGGGTTCTTGCTGTCATACATAGTGACATGGTATCAGAGCTTGAGTGAAGGAATTAGAGATTGGAGGCATACAGAGGAATCAGATTGTAAGTGGAGGTGCTACAATTCTGCACATAGAGATTTCTTTGGAGGTAAAAATCTTAATAGCCGTCCTTGCTGTTTGGAGCTACCTTTGAAAGTCCAGACATCATTTTTTCTGATGCAGCAAGGAATCACAACATTGGTGATAAGTTCTGAATTTTAGAATTGTCCCTTTGTTGTGTTTATTGTGTGTTTTTGTGAGATTTTTCACAATGCGAATCGATCAACAAGCTTTGACTGTATTTTTTAGAATTTTTCACTCATTTTTAACGGACGAAATCATCCTGGTACCAAAAAGTACAGATTTCACAAGATCTACCAGAAGAAATTTTTCTGGAGTCATTCCGTGCTATTTCATTTTAGGGTATACAATCAATGGTATTTTGACCACGTATTTGAGGATGTAAATGACATTTTCTAGACATTCTGACAGTTTGAGTCACACATATCTACGTCCAGACCTAAATCCGTTTGGCTTCACACCTTACTGAAAGATATAGATGTAGAATTTTCTGACCTTATTGTTTTAGACACAGATAATATCAGCAGTATTAAACTTACGTCTAATCCTGTTTTCCATGCTAGGACCAAGCATATAGAGGTCCATTATCACTTTATTCGAGAGAAAGTATTGGCTAGAGAGATAGATCTGAGATATGTACCTACAGGTGAACAAGTTGCTGATATATTCACCAAAGCTTTACCTAGAGATAAATTTGATATTTTCAGATTATATTTAGGTGTTAAGGATATTGATATGAGCTTGAGGAGGACTGTTGACATGCGCAGTAGTACAAGCTCCTGAAGTCATGTAAGACTTTGGGCACAAGTCTTGTATGACTTTAGGGTTGTAACAGGTTGGGTACCCCAAAAGTCGTTTGTCTCTCCTTATATATTGAGAAGAGGCGCTGCCTCCAAGTCAGTCCTTTTGGTGATACTCTGTTCCTTCTTTTCTTCCTCTTGTGAAGGTTGTGAGAGCGTCCTTCTTTGTTAGAAGGTTTTTCTCCCCTGTTGGAGTGGTGATGTGAGTTGAGTTCTTGCTGCCATACATCGTGACATTATTGACATCAGCAGACAGGCTAGTGGCCACATCACAGTTGAATTGTGGCTAGCTTTTGCAAGAGAGAAGATTTGTGGAGAGTGGAGAAGCAGCAGCTGCAACCTCGGGTAGAGTACAATAGAGTAGGTAGTAAAGTCCTAGTGTCTGCAGACTATCAGGGATGGTGAACAAGACTCTTCTCAGAAGTGGCCATGAGGGAGTGGAGTACATAGCATGCATTACGGGTAAACTTCTCGGCAAGCGTTCGAGCCAACACTAGCTCACAGCAGTGTCGAATAGAAATGTAATTAGTTTTAAAAAGTTCAGAAATCTGCTTGATCACAACTTCATTACGTTTAGGGTGCTTGATCACACCCCTTTTAGAGATTGATAATGTGATCACGTTCCTAATTGGTGAACGACAATCAAACTAGTTACTTTGCTATGCAAGTCTGTACATATCAAATGAAAAGAAGATGATGATTGATTGTAATCTCAATACGTTTCTCGGACTTTACCTCACCCTTCTTAAGATTATATTATGTGATCGAACACCTGAGTTGCAATAACAGATTCAACAAGTAAAAATTTGACGTGAAAACTTTAACCAGACAAATAAGGATTGCATGGACTGAGAATCTATGGTAAAAACACTTTAAACTGAACTCTAATTGCAGATACATGGATGGTTGCTTACATGCAACCAGCCATGAACTCTTAACCTTAAACCTCTCTCAGTCAGAAGACATGACCATTTTACATGCTAAGGCCGTAACCGCACCCACATTAACGATGCCGGTAATCCGAGATTAGCGCAATAATCAGTTTTGGCCCGAGGCTGTTTAGACGGGTGCACGAATCTAGGTTTTTGTACTTTAAAAAACCGTTGTCACCGCACCAGGCAGCCGTCTCGAACAGAGCAGTTTCACTATTATCGATGTAATAAACGTTTTGATGATGTAATAAACGTTATGACGATAGACTGTACTCACGTCCTGCAACATGGATCCAACATCGGCCGATCCAACGTCGATTGCCATGCAAACTTTTGTGAATTGGTGAATGCGCGGGACGGGTTTTCCAGCCAGTTGAGTGTTCTCGCGCGAGGGAGATTAGCGACGGAAACAGCTCGTAAGGTAAACAAGGTAGTAATTTCTTAGCGTACTTACCAGCGACTGTAAACTACTCGTAAGGTAAAGAAGCTCGTAAAAGCAAACAGCTCGGGTTCAAACCGTCTACCTCGCACTGTAAACAGCTCGTAAAGGTAAACAGCTCGTAAGATAAACGGCTCGTAAGAATTAAAGCTCGTGAAGGTAAACAGCTCGTAAGATAAACGGCTCGTAAGAATTAAAGCTCGTGAAGGTAAACAGCTCGTAAGATAAACGACTCGTAAGGATTATTTGCTCGTGAAGGTAAACAGCTCGTAAGGTTAATAGCTCGTAAGAATTAGAGCTCGTAAACAGCTCGTAACGGCAAATAACGATAGAGATAGCGTAGCTACCTGTGACTATAAACTGGTCGGTTCGTAAACATCGTCGTAAAGGTAAACAGCTCCCTTTCAAATCGTCTACCTGTGACTGTAAATAGCTCGTAAAGGCAAACAGCTCGTAAAGGTGGACAACTCGTAAAGGTAAACAACGACCTGGAGAATGCAAAGCTACTTGCGACTGAAAAGTGCTCGTACAGTAAACCAGCTCGTAAAGGTGAACAGCTCGTAAAGGTAAACAACGATTTGGAGATGCAAAGTTACCTGCGACTGAAAAGTGCTCGTAATGTAAACCAGCAGGTAAAGGTGAACTGCTCGCAAACAAACCGTGAGGCGTGCGACTGTAAACTGTTCGTGTAGGTAAACAACGATTTGGAGATGCAAAGTTATCTGCGACGATTTGGAGATGCAAAGTTACCTGCGACTGAAAAGTGCTCGTAATGTAAACCAGCAGGTAAAGGTGAACTGCTCGCAAACAAACCATGAGGCATGCGACTGTAAACTGTTCGTGTAGGTAAACAACGATTTGGAGATGCAAAGTTATCTACGACTGAAAAGTGCTCGTAATGTAAACCAGCAGGTAAAGGTGAACAGCTCGCAAACAAACCGTGAGGTGTGCGATTGTAAACAGCTCGTGTAGGTAAACAACGATTTGGAGATGCAAATCGAACCTGCGACTGAAAAGTGCGAGAAATGTAAACCAGCAGGTAAAGGTAAACTGCTCGCAAACAAACCGTGAGTCGTGCGACAGTAAACGGTAAACTGAAAATCGAAAATGACCACGAGCAGTAAAAGAAACCGGTAAGTCATTGACAGTCGATACAACGATGGAAATTTTCGAGGATCAGAAAAACTCAGACGGTAAGCAGCAGTTCGAAATGAAGCGAAATTTATAAACAATCTTTCCAAGTCTTCAAGAAGGAAAGGTGGAGTTCCACATTGCAGGTTGCCTAGGCAACGATATGTACATATCGAAGTACCTCCCTATTCCCAGGGAATTGAACAGTCTACACAATCTAGACGGCACGGGAACTCTGCGTCCACCTCGTAAAGTAACACTGGGTCTACGTGAGCTACTGAGTGAGTTGCAAATAAATCTTCGATCTTCTTCTTGACAAGCTTTCGCTGGGCTTTGTGACCTGTGACTGCAAACCCGGCACATATAAGCATCGAAAGCTCGAAGATAGAATCGAAATCTATTTCCTCGCGGACATGTAATGCATCTTCCCACCACTGCAAGCACAATTCGTGCCACACAGGAAACATCGTCTTCAACTCTTCTGGGTCGAATTCCAACCCCCAAGTCAGCTCTGCACCAACAACCTCCCACTTATCTGAACCGTCAACTTGGTGTACCTGCACTATGTGCAGAGGCTCATCTGCACACCAGTCGTGGTCGAACCTCGGCTGTGGAGGTAAGTCTGAGTCCAAGGTCCACATTGACCGTCCTGCAGAAAATTGGCACGAACATCAGTCTGCTGCTTCACAGAACATCGAAATGAAGCAAACATCACAAAATCGCACTCGCTATGGGTCGGAGTTCTGACCCATGCTGTCTAGCTGTCCGAAAAATTGAATTCTATCGATCAGAAGACGATGAAGTGAAACATCCAAGCGAAAGCGAAATTTGATCAGAAGACGGTGAAGTGAACGGTGACGCTGAAGGACTGAACATAACTCTTCGCGAAGACACTTACGTACCTCCAAAGATACCCAACCTTCTTCGACCTCACGCAGACCTGTTACATTAAACCACTACAGCCTAAAAATGGTAAATTAAATTGTGACTTGGAGTATGCATTCGAAGTAGCTTCAACCACTATCTTGAATCAGTCCATACCATATTCGAAGCATGGTTACATTTCTGTGAAATCAGCTCAAGTCTAATAGCGAGATGTCCTTGTAGTCTCGAAAAAGTGAAACCATATTAGCGAAATGTACTCAAGTTATATTTCAAAAGTATAATATCTTCTATCACCCATTTCGAAAGTATAATATCATTCTGTCACTTCACCACTACTCTGGAGGTCTGGAAGCGAAATTAAAAAACATACCTCAAGGGTCCTTGAAGCATCAAGGAGCTGAAGACGACTCCAACAATGCAGCTAAAGCTTCTCTAGCTTCACTGCCACTCGACCTGACAGAGTTATGAATATGATCCGGTCTCGCTGTCTGAGAGGACATGGTGACAACCGAATCTACACAAACCACAACTCTATGGTGCACAAGAAAATTATGTAACACGCAACAACACTTCACTATTTCAGCTGCCCATTTCACGATACTGCTGATCCTAACACTAAGAATTGCAAAGCGTCCTTTCAGAACACCGAAGGCTTGCTCAATACAAACTCTATCTTTTATCTGACGTTCTGTAAATAGTCTATGTACATGTGGTGACCCCGGGTTCAATGAGAATGGAGGCATTAACCACCTTTCCAACGTGTAACCGGAGTCTCTTAACAAATACGGGTGAAGCCAAAATCCATTAGGTAGTGTAACTATGGGCTCTGATAACACTTTGCAGTCTCGAATATGGGTCCACAAGGCTGAGGTTCTCAGAACTCGAGAGTCGTGGTTCGAGCCTGCCCGGCCGCAACTCACATCGAGAAAACGTCCTTCTGTGTCACACACACATTGCAACACTAAGCTGTGGTACTGTTTTCTATTGTAATATTCTCCAGGAAGCTCTCTGGCTGGCGGGGCTCTGATTTTAATATGTGAGCCGTCTATGGCACCTTGACAATTTGGGAGACCAGCTTTCCTAAAAAAACCCTGAGACACTCGTTCCATAGCTGATCCAGTAGGCCATTGGATCAACTGAGGACCAAGGACTCCATTCACAGCAGTAACAACATCTGCAAAAACTTCTTGAGAGGTGGTCTCTCTTATACCGAACCTTTCGCCCACCTGAAAATGAGTCATGCCTGAGGTCAGTCTGAGTAATGCTGCCCCAACTCGAACCTCGGCAAGGACTGCTTTCCGATAATGAGTATCTTCTTTTGACACATGTGGCCCAAGTAGAGTGACAAGCTGAAGAAACAATGCCTTAGGCATTCGAAGGGTTCTAATCCATCGATCTTCCTCATAACTCTTCATGAGATAGTAGTCAAACCATATTAAAGATCTAGGCTTCACCCACCATGTATAATGTTCAGTCTGCTCGAGATGCTGAACGATTAGTTGTTGTGTCATGAAGACAACTCGCGTGACAGAGTCATGCACGGCCATAATATCAAACCACGATACTGAGACATCATCCTCTTCCTCTTCAACTCTCATCCACTCGGCCACAATTTCTATAACGAGCACAACCGCTGTAGTCACTACCCCCAAGATAGCCTGAATATCTGCAGAAGAAGACAACAGTTCGAACTTGAACTCAGCAGAAGAAGACAACAGTTCGAACAGAAACTCAGCAGAAGAAGACAACAGTTCGAACAGAAACTCAATAGACAACTCGAATTTAAAACAGTAAGTAAGTGAAACTAGAAAGCCGCTGTCTGACCTGAAACAAGATAGATTCTTATGGAGAGCTGAAACTTGCAAACAACTCACAACTCGAATTGTAAACAGTAAGTAAGTGAAACAAGAAACATGCTCTCTGGCCTGAAACAAGATAGATTTTTATGGACAGCTGAAACTTGCAAACAACTCAGTAGACAACTCGAATTCTAAACAGTAAGTAAGTGAAACAAGAAACATGCTCTCTGACCTGAAACACGATAGATTCTTATGGAGAGGTGACACTTGCAAACAACTCACAACTCGAATTGTAAACAGTAAGTAAGTGAAACAAGAAACATGCTCTCTGACCTGAAACAAGATAGATTCTTATGAACAAGTGAAACTTGCAAACAACTCAGCAGTTCGAAAACTCAGTAGACATCGAAAATGGGCTTCGTTACACAACATCATACAAGCTAGACAAGGATGTTAGAACCACATCGCTCCAGAACTACTTAAACAACAACATTAGGAAGTTAGCTACGAACTGGACCAGTGAAACATCCAAGACAACACACCATCACATTGGGATAATTCGAGTACATCATCTGCATGTAACAGGAAAAATTGGCTGAAAATTTGGAATGAAGAAACTGTAGAAGCTTCATGTTATGAGTGTAGATACCAATGAGAACTAGAACAGTGAAACCATTATGAACTCTTTAGTTTCTGATCAAGGCGCTGTCAATGTCGCCAGTGCTCCTGCCATCTTATCTAACACACTAACAATTTGGCTCGAACGAACATTAGCCCCTTCTTGTTTGCTCTTCTCTTGCTGGAGTTTCTGAGCTTCTAGTTCTCTATACAAACTCAACTTCTCTCTATCAATTTCAAGTTTTTGTTTCTCTACCTCAACTATGGAGCTAGAAAAACACGTGAGAGTTTGGTTCAAAGCAGAAGCACTGCGGCTCATTTCACGCTTCCGTTTTCCTGAGTTATGACGACTCCTCGGCATCTATATCTGTAGAATTCCGAACTTCTGAATCCGGTTGAGGACCGGGTTGAGGACGCGGTTGAACATCATCACTATCTGGACCTGCAGGACCATTACTCGGAGTGAGAGATTCGGCCATGCACGGCGGGGTGGTGCCAGGTCGGAGACTATACCAACAGTCAATGAGAGGATAGTGGTGCAATGGATAATTCAAGGGGAGTTTCTTCTCTTCACGTTCCTGCCGACTCAACGAGGTGTAAGGGGCATTTCCAGAGACCTTGTTGTGATCTTGAATTTTTCTGTACCCGGTTATCACTGTCTCCCACTTGTTCTTTATCACAGTTATGTTCGTGATAACCACACCTTTTGCACGAAGGAACGACTGAACCTGCTGAAGCTTGCTCACTGCCGTTATCATCTTCTTGAGACCTGAACTCCTATTCTGCTCCTCATGCTCTAATCGCTTCGCCTCAATCAGGTGCAGCACTTGCCAATCTTGCCACACAAACCTACTCTGCTTATGACAGTTATCTGACAGCGGTGAGCTTGGCTCAGAGGTAGCATCGACCTCAGAAATTGGGATGGAATGCAATCGAACCTGGTATCCGTGACACTCCTTCATCTCGTACTGCCTCCTCAGCTCCAACGACGTCGTCGAGAGGACTTCCCATGATTTCATGAAGATTCGGAGGTGGTGCATATACTCGATCATTATGTGCAGCAGCCTGAAAACGAAATGGCAGCTCATGTCGAATCTGACTGTCGGGACTCAGAACTATCCCATTCGAATCTTCTTGTTGTGTCTCTACAGGCACGGGAGGCTCATTTGCAACGAGATCAAACAGTTCTAAAACCCTTCGTCTCAAAGCCATTTGCACTCTCCACTTAACAAGGCTCGAAAATGAAAGTAACGTTACGACACTGTAAATTACAAACGAAACAGCAAAGGCTGGAGAGGCTTCACACAACGCTAGCAGCTGATCCGCAATAGATCTCATTTCTCTCTTCTCATACACACAGCGATACGATTCTCTTACCGCGAATGCGAGATTCTGGTGACTCGGGCATTTCCCGCTCCATCTCTGCACATGTGGACATCGAATTGCTCGAGGAGCTAGTGTCTTCCCGCTCTATTGCAGCACATGCTAGGAATTCGTGTTAAATTCACATGCGCGAGGGAGGGACCATACTCGTGCGGAAGGCCGAAAAACTGTGCCTTCTCCCAGACCCCACCATTTTCGAACCCGTCTCGCAAACTGCAAATTTAGCGTACGGACCGGCTTCCTGCGGCCGCGGAGACTGCAACCGGGTACTGTGCGGTGAACACGTCTATCTCCAACCGTAACGGTCACACGCGTCTGGGGAAAAACCGGCATCGTTAATGTGGGTGCGGTTACGGCCTAAGTCTGTTATGCTAGTAAAAAATGCTATCAAGGAATACAATCTTAAGACTATGAGGTGTAGGGTCAAGTTCGAGGTATTAGAGGTGAGGATCAAGTGAATTTCTGCTCATCACCTTCGGTTATTTGCCATATGCAATTCGAAGAAAGTAAAGTGATATGTGGTCTACCGTACTACAACTCAATTCGTGCATACCGGAATGATATTGTTTTTACCATATTTTTCTGGATACTTGAAAGGATCTTATAATTTGATAGGGAGAAAAATATCTGAAGTAGAAATGTTTGAACACCAGCTGGTCAACTACTCATGTTAAAGGTTCATAACAGATATAAGTGCACGAAATTTAGTACTAAATTCTTTCACACATGTAATACTTGTCAGTACGTGCGAATAATGTTATAAACTCTGGGACTACGTGTTACACTAAATACTAAAACTATTAGAAATGAGTTATCAATGCGTACTATAAATACTGACATGTCAGTATTATAGTACCGTGTTATTATAATATTCTTAAACCTTGAGTATGATTACAAGTACTTAGAGTGATCCAGAATATCTTATTTTCCAGGTTTGTTTTCAGAGAATCCGAAAATTGTACCGTACGTTCAAAATGCTTTTGGTGACTAAGAGACTTTCTGCACCTATAGTTTCAAAACTGCGCAAGCATAGTTCGCGCCTGTATGTTAGGGGTGGTAATAAACGGTTGTTTCATACTGCATGCAGTTTCACTTTGACGAATAGGATTGGGTACAAAACGTACAGGTTCTCTCATTTTGAGAGAAGGATTATGGCCGGGTGTTTTCGAGTTTGAAGCTTACAGTTTTGTCTCCGACATGCATAGAAACTATCCCCGCTGGTAGGTTACCGTCTCCACATCAGCGAGTCCTGCATAGAAGAGGACGGGAGAACTCAGCGTGAAGTAGAGCTGAGAGTGAGAGCTATGTTGTTTTTTCGAGCTGATGAGAGCGAAGTGCTTTGAAGTTTGAGGACAGTTGAGTTGAGAGTTCGAAAGCGAAACGATCAGCCACGCATATATAGTTGAGAGACTCCTAATTTTGCATTTTGTTCAGACAGTTCAGAAGAATGCAGATGTGCTAGTTTTTTCGTGACATCGATTTGCTGTCTAGTACTTCTTGGGGTTGCGATTTGTGGTCTGGTTGTTTTCGAACTGTGCAACAGATCAGGTGGATGGCTCTTCGTCGATCTGTGATAGAAATTTTTGACAGAAGATAGCATTGATCGAAGCAAAGAGAGTAGAGTGGGAGGAAGCAGCAAGTAACTGGAGTCGAGATAACATGCAGTCCGCTGAATTTAAATTGCACAAAATCCAGATTGCTTTACGGACAAAGACATAGAGGTAGGCACAAACCAGATCAAAACCAAGTAGGAAAACCATATTTCAAGCTTCAAGAAGGTCCGTGATCAATATATACCATATACCATATATACATATATCATATATACAAGCTTTCAAGCAGTGCCTCATATGCAGCGCTAGATGTGCAAGAGAGGAAAGAGTTAAAGCTTCCCCCTGACTTTCCTATGCATCATTATGATTTGATTGATTCGTGGTATCGTAAACGATCATCCATGACTCCGCCTTGTATGACAAAGTCTATCACCTAACTCCTCTACTTCTTGCTTGATACTCATCCCACTTCTATAGATATGAATTTTGACTTCTTCTGCCCTTGCCTCGATTGCTTTGTCTTAGGGGACCAATCTCCCATGAACAGTCCGTATGTGGATCTGAAGTGCTCCACTGGATGAGACAAGCTTGGACACTGCACAACTTCTAACAATCACTGTCACTCAACAAGAAGACATCCCCATGCACAATTGGGTATGAATTTGATGAAACTCAATCCTCAAAAGACATAGACAAAGCTTCTGTAAACTAAAATCGTCATTCCAATCCTTGAGAAGAAGTTACATTGGCTTCTGGTAGTTACTCTTTTAGCTTTCTTTCATTACTCCTCGACACACCAGATTAAACAAGACTACACGAGGATGTCGTTCCCTGTCTACTCTGTCTAGTTGTAGTGACGAAGGATTTCTCCTTTTGCCCATTTAGTATACAAGATATCGTTCCCACAGAGGATTTGCACAAGTAACGCTGCTCTAAGTTCTAAGATCTGTTCAAACGGTCCATACCTCCTCCAGAAGCCCTTGATCTGCGAGGTTCCAGTCCCACATGAAGAAGTCGAGCCCCAACTCCTTGAGGAAAGGAGTGGCCTCGGCCAATTTTGTCGTTGGTAACACCAGGCCTCGCGGATGCATCGACATACCTGGAAGATCTGCTGCACTAAACCACAAGCACCTACTATGAGCTGAAGGCTCAGTCCTTCTCGAGTGCCCACAGTCTAGCTTCCACTCTCAGAAGACGAAACTAGTCTTCCAGAAGACAGCTACTCCGTCTTCCGGGATTCTAACAGTACTTCCTAAATAGCTCTCGTCTTCCGAGCTATATCTAAACAATCCTATCTAAGCAAGGCCTCGCATGGATTACCAAGAAGACAACCCACCTTGCATTACATCCCACTTCCTATCAGAAGATACAAGATATGCGAGAAGTAGAGTATGAGAAAGGTTCAGAAGATGGTTGCGGGCTCCTGCGGTGACAGTGGCCTCTGGGAAGACACTTGGGACAGCTTCCGATTCAATGTCGTTCTCGGAAGACCTCCCGAAGTCAGACTTCCCTTCACTGGTCTCACCTGTCTTCTTCTTCCTACGCGCAGTCTATCCTCACAACGGACTCAAAACATGTGCACTCGGTTCTTCTGACTTCTCACCTCTCATACGCACTCAGAAGAAGTTTGCTGCATGATGGGAAGACATGACCCTCGACCATTCTCTCCGGATTCTGCCAGCAATACTTCTCACAACTCTCTTCTAAGTTCGGGAAGAAGAAGGAACGGCTGCTATGGGTCGGACAGAAGAGACCCGAAATGGACCCTCACGTCTTCTCGCTCATTTTGCCAGCCTTTCAGTCTTCTAGTCTCTCTAGGAAGATGTGGAGTTGAGAAGCTTGGAAGACCGGGAGGCACAGGCCTAGTTCCCGAGTTCCAACTTCTCGAAATAACACAACAACTCACCACACCACTCAGGCTTCGTATCAAGTCTCTCTAAACACAAAAGCAAAGCAAATCCACTCTTGATACGAATTGTGTTCAGTCGACTTCCGAAGACAGTCTTCCGAAGATGTCTTCCGAAGACAGTCAAGTTCAAGAAGCGTCTTCCGAGGATGTTCCCATCTTCCGAATCGCATTCTATTTCAAGTTTCGGGGGTAGAGAGGTAGTAGGGTAGAGAAATTGATAGTTGGGTTCGCCAATTTGAAGACTAGGGGTAGGGAAGCTCGAATTGAGCTCGGGAAGAAGCAAGGAGATATCTTGACAGAAATTGAGCAGCGCTTCCGCGCCCAATGTTTCAATAGGAAAGATGGGGGGTGGGGTAATCGATCATGCTGTCTGCACACAATCACGGAAGCGCGGGGAGTACCAGACAATGGCGAGAAGAAGTGGGAAGGGGAAAGAACCTCTACAGTCTTCTTCGGCTCCCTGAGTTGCCTTCGACCTCCGCGCGCTTCTGGCTCTCGTCCTAGCTTCCAATGCGACTCCACACGACTGCGCCTGCTGTCAATTTCGGTCCATACCTCGATTCCACCTCTGCTTCTACTCGCCACTCTTCACTGTCAACTTCTCGGAAGCTCCACAGAAATGCCTTCGCTCTTTCTGCTGTTTGTGCTCCCGCAATCCGATTTCACCCTTCGCCTAGCTGCCAACGTACTCTCTACTACCTCGATGTCTTACTCGATTCCTCTCTCAATGCTAGCTCGAAGTTCACTCTCTCAATCGATCTTCTTCAGGCGCACTGTGCTGCGGGAAGTTGGAAGGTGGCTAATGTGCTTCCTCACGCATCTTCCCCGCAGATTAGGGGTTCTCGTCCTTGGTGTCTTCCTGACCTACATACCTATTTGGTGCGCTACAGTAGGTACACCTACTTGTTTACCCGGAAACTCGTGGTCAGGTCTTCGTGATCGGTGTCTTCCGGAAGACAGGTGTCTTCCGCCGTCTTCCCATCTTCCGCCGCCTTCCTATCTTCCGAAGACGCAACTGAGAAGACGGTCTTCCGAAGACGGTCGTCTTCTGAAGAAGTCAACTTCTTATTACAAACAGCTCTTAAGATCATCTTCCTGTTAAGGAAGACGTAATCTTAAGTAGCAACGCTTCTTCAGTTATATAAACAAGTCATTAATCTCAAAAATTTCAAAAATTCGTGAATACTGTAATTTGTGGGCACCACACTAGTCTTGTTTACACTCCCATGATCTCCTCTTGGGTGCGAGTGTGCAGACCTACTATGCACGAATGTACATGTGTGTGCGATCTCTTGTATCCCTTGTGGGTAGTAGTGTGTTGTTGTGTAGCCTTGTGCGTATGTGGGTGTCAAAACTCAATATCAACCTTAACCTTATACAGCTATCTCTATCGTAGAAGGGGATTCTCTCGAATCATAACCACGGTCTAGCGAATAAAAAGAGCTCATTGTCAGATGACCACCTCCTCCTGGACTCCGGTTCCTCTCAATTTGGAGAGTCTTTTTTTCTTGTTGTAACTAACCTTGTCACATGGACAATATCCTAAAAATATAAAGGGGAGTTATCAAGCTAAAAATAGTTAACTCCAATTCCTTGAAAATCAGTGAGATATAACTAGCTCACTCAGATTCTTATCTATTTCTAGTCACCAGCTGTGACATCCATGGGGTCCGCACTTGTTTGCATATCTGATTAATCTTCTGATACATGTGCTTCTCGGCTGATACCTCTGGCGTGTAGCTGATGTGACATCCGCCTCAATGGCAACCATGTGCTCTTTTGTATTCGGCTCAGAAGACAAAAGATGTCCTTGGGAAGCCATACCGATCTACGCTTCCGAGCTCTTTTGTAAGACCTGTTCGATGCTTGGAGCTAAGGCGATCTCATGGGAGCCAGAAGCAGTCATTACCTCCACTTTGAAGATCTGAAAAGCCATCTCTTCTTCTTGTCTTTCAGAAGAAGTCTTGGCTTCTAGACCTGCTTCGCATGTCTTCTCAGCTTCCAGTGCTGTTACCACCAGGTGAACAGTTAGGTTGAACTCCTCTTTATCTAGATCTTCCACATGGGTTGGTCTTGGGGCACTAGAAGACGTAACGGTAAGATTGAGAACGAAAAGAAGACCGTAGAGTGTCTTAGAGGTCCCATCCTCTTCGATAACGATGTGTTTAGGGTGTCGCTGGAATCGTCTGCCTGACTGATGATCTTCTTTTGGTTCAGGTCTGGTCCTTCCTTAGACACTGAAATTGGAGAGGAAGACATTGCACTTGCCCGATCTTTTTCTATGAAGTCTCCTCCTTGACTTCTTGTTGTCTCACTAGCCCATACTTGACCAACTGAGTCTCCTTCAAATCTCCTTTGGATACGTACATGTAGTAGAAGAAAAGGGTGCAATGTCGTCTTACCGGAGTGCCCAAATAAGCTAATCCGGTGTGTACAAAAGCGTGGAAGAAGGCACCTCAATTGACGACCTCTCCTGCCTAGATAGCTTCTACATCCTGATCTCATAAGTGTGGGATCTTTTGAGCTTTTTCCTTGGAGAAAAGGTGAAGATAAAGCTTTCGCTGAAGATGCTTCTTTGACTCTCGGTAGGCTTTCACCTTCCAACCATTCCTTCCCTGTAGATCTTCCAAGAAGAGGTAAGTAGTACTCCTAGGTACATGTCATTTTCCTAAAATGATCGTAAGAATTGTCCCCTTCTCCAACTCGTAACCTCGGTTCTTAGATTCAGATCGGTGGAACACTCTTCGTCATCATTCTTCCTTCCATAGTGTTGGTCTTCCTCTAGCAACTCTTGCCTTGATAGCTACATGGTTTAAGGGAGGTAGGACTATCCATACCTCTTCTAGCAGACCTTGGTCAGCAAGATTTCAATCCCACATGAAGAAGTTGATGCCCAACTCCTTGATGGAGGGTTTGGTCGTCCTCAGTTCCGCTTGTGATAACACAAGATCTCGAGAATGCATAGTCATTTCGAAACTTCTGTTACACTATAACACACATGCTTGGTGTGAGCTTAAGACTCAATCCTTACAAGGCCCTCATAGTCCATTTCTAAAAGATGGCTTTAATCTTCCAGAAGACAACTATTTTGTCTTCCAGATTTCTAAGAGTACTTCTTAATTGTATCACGTCTTTTGATCTATATCTACGCAATTCTAACCAAGCAATACATATCATGGATTCCTAAGAAGACAATCCATCTTGCAATTCATCTTACTTCTTAGAGGAAAATGAAGAGATACTTGAGAAGCGAGTCTTACGAATCGATCAAAAGAAGGTTGAGGGCTCCATGCGATGAAAGTGATCTCCAGGAAGACTCCCGAGACAACTTCTGGATAATTGACATCTTCAAAAAACTTCTCACATCTAGGCTTCTTATCACTAGTCTTATCGGTCTTTGGCTTCGTGCATGCAATCTATCCTCACTATAGAAATTGAACGTTCGTACTCTCGTTTTTAACGCCTCGTCTCACGTACACTCTCAAAAGAAACTTGCTGCGTAATGAGAAGACATGATTTTTGACATTGCTCTCCAGATTTTGTCAGCAAGACTACTCACAATTCTCATCTAAAGTTGAGAAGAAGAAGGAACATGCTGCTAAGACTCAGATAGAAGAGATCCGTAGAGGATCCTCACATCTTCACATGCATCAAGATGTGGATTTGGGAAGACAGGAAGCTTGGGAGGCACTAGTCTGATTCTCAATTTCCTACTTCTCGAAACACACCATCTCTGGATTCATATCCAGCTTCTTACAATTCAATTCCAATCCAATCCAAGCTACTTGATATGAATTCGAAATCCAGCTTCTGGAAATATCCAGATCTTCAAACAAGTCTTCTTCTATGGATTTGGGGACAAAAGCACAATGGGTAGATAAATTAATGGACATAGCC
Source organism: Asterella californica (assembly GCA_036924285.1). NCBI lineage: Eukaryota > Viridiplantae > Streptophyta > Marchantiopsida > Marchantiales > Aytoniaceae > Asterella > Asterella californica. The sequence goes on from JAYKYS010000001.1 coordinate 47,120,954, forward strand.
AAAAGGTTTCGAGATAGAGAGAGAAAATGATCAAATTCAATTTTCGGGAAGAGATTGAAAAGAGGGCTATCAAAAAATGGATAGCGCTTGTGCTTCCACTTCGCTCAAGAGAAATTTTGAAAAAGGAGAGGAATAGGTAGGTTTCCTATAAGCAATCGAGGAAGAAGGAAGCATAGGGACAGAGAAAAAGTAAATGAAACTGTGTGATTGGTGTAACAAGTTACACCAATCACACAATTTCATTGCGGATGGCAAGAACTCCTGTTGAGAGGAAAAGCTACCTCATGACATACAAACTTCTTCACTTTTCTGATGTTATTACTTTGTTTTTCTGCATTTGTTCTCTCTGCACCAGGCTTATTATCATCTCGAAGTTACTTACTCATTTGTAGATTTGTCCTTTTAGATGCAATCAATGCTTACTTGCTACAATACTAAAGCACATGCTTTATTAGCCATACTCGTTTGCTTTGTTTGATTTGCAAATCTATACCATAGATCTGATTGGTGAAACCCACACACCCGTTAAAAGATTTTGGGTGGAGTAGGCGAAATTATTCAAAATCCAAGTACAGTTGGGCTTATCCTCGTCTTTATTACATCTCCTTTTCTTTCGTAACCACATAAATTTGCTTGATCACACTCTCTGTAGGTTCCTTGAGCTTGATCACACCCTTATTAGCGATGTATTGCTTGATCATACCCCTGAAGGGTTACCAACAATAGAACTATTCATTTTATCTTCTAGTTCTATCATTTTAGTACTTTCATCCTTGACTAGAAGTATTGCTGTAATTTAAAGTATTTAACATTAAAGTGATGTTACACTATACATGCTCGAAAACTTAATGAGTGCAGTACCACATGTATCTAACATCACAAAGTGACTGGTTTTACATACATTTTTAAGTCAAGGGTGTGATCCAAGCCATACATCATTAATGATCACACACATAGTTAAGAGAGGTGTGATAAAACTCAAAAAACCTATTGGGGTGTGATGAAGCAAATTTCTGTTCGTAATCAACTTGATTGCGTAGGCGTGATCATGCACATGTTACATAAACAAACCTTACGATGTTCGGGCAGAAATCACGTAACTTGAGCAGACCTATAGTAGTCATCAAGAGAGCATGATAAAAGAATAAATTATTCGTTGCTAGCCTCTCAAGTACTCTTACATGAATGTAAGAGTACTCGGTTTAAAAACAAAGAGATATCTCATAATTTTTAAAACCTTGAGACTTATATTTCTCATACACTGCAAGCAAACCTTGTAGGGTCACGCTTTTAGCCTTTCAAGGTTCATTTCGTCCATTCAAGCCACCATTTCAGTCTTCTTGAACACTGTAGTTTGTCTCTTGCTTCGGCTCTTCGTCTTTGACGTTCTGTCAGATATTTGGGCGTGGGTAGGTGCAAATCTTGAAGCACTCTTGGTAAGCTCTGAACTGGTATCTTTGAGGAAGAAAGTCTAAACTCCTCTTCAGACGTAGTTTCACTGTTTTTCTTTATATTCTGCTCATAGTAGACGTGTTCTCCACTCTGGGTCTCTTTCTCTTTCTTGCTTTCGTTTATCATCGTTGTTGTTTTCTTTTAATTCTCCCCTACGGAGGTTGTTGCTTGGTCCTTAGTTTGAAGAATACAAGTTAACCAGTGCTTCAACCTTCTTCTTTGAAGTCAGAATTAACAGTGTCGTTCTTGTCGTATCAGGGGTTGGAGAAGGTCAAGACAAGCAGAAGACTGCAGAATGGAAGGAGGAGAGGATGGGACTGATGAGAAAATTGGTCCATCACAGATCGCACTACTCTGAGGACTTGCCTGCAGCAGCTCGATGGTAAAAAAGAAGGAAAAAGAAAAAGAAGGGGTAAGTCCGGAACCTCACAAGAAAGATAAACGTGCGATCCAATGGACAGCAGACGGATGGAAAGATCTCATCAAGCCTTACAAGAGAAAGAAGTACTCGAAGGACCAAGCAACTACCGTCTCAAAGAGAAAAACACCGAGGCTAAGCCTCGCTATTAGTAGCTCTAAAATCGTCTATCGTACTTATAATGTCCGACACCGGTATGTCAGTACTCCTACATACAACTGGTGCACATGAAGTAGCATCGCCTACTGCGATTGCTCTCATGTGGAATGCTAAAGCTCTCTGTAGAGCAATAGAAACTTGTTGTCTTCAAAGTATAGTGCAGAAAGAAAGAAGAGTGATATCCCTGATGTCTCTCATGGTAGGCTCTGGCACAATCCTAAAGAAAAACGTCAACTCCAAAGCTATCGATCTGTATATCTCCAAGGCTAAAGGGATGAAGCGATGTCTCCCCTACATATCTTTATAATTGATCACCTTCGTTGCAGCTCCATCCTGGGGGATGAGTGATCACATGTGCTGTCATTGAGTTTCGTGTCAGATCTATTATAACCACATCTTCCATTGAGACCTGATCCTCTCTCATCATGTATAGGTCAGCTCTCACTGATCTCTCGTCTGAAGATCATACCAACGTCATGTGGCTGCTCTCTCGTGCTAAGATAAACACGACGTCTTCGATCGGTTCATATCTTGAGGTATCTTAAGCCGTAGTCGATGCTTGGGTACATTATATAATCCCTGATTTAGTTTTAAACTTTTAAATGATAAAAGAATTCAAAAATGATAATAATATTATATATATATATATTTGCAAGTAAGAAACCCTTAAGAAATCGTGTAAATCTTTCTCAAGCAACGGTAAACTTGATAACTTACCGTCTCCTTTGATGCTGCAGGAGACATGTTCTCTAGAATATAGAGAGGGGTCAAAAACCTCCCGTTCAAAAAATGAGAGGGGGACGTAGACACAGCTCATTGGTCAAGCCGGAAATATTGAAACAACGTCGTGTAAATGGAGCCAATGCTGCGAGGTAAATCATATGCACATGTGCTCGAAACATCCGTCACCGTGTGATTGCATTTACTGGGAGAGTTGTTTAGAGATCATATTATTATCTCTACACAGGAAAAAATTTCATCATTGTCCATGATGTAGAAGTGGTCATATATACACACAAACTTCAGTTAGTGATGTAAACATGCGCAGCTTCCGCTTACACCTGTGGAAAAATATTCTTAAAACTAACTCGATTCTTAATTTAGATTATACCCTCACCAAAATGCCTCACTGTCCACATTATACACGTTCAGTTCCAGAGAATAGAAAGTACCCTTCGTGCATATAGTGCCTTCAGAACGAATACCTTCTATGGTGCAAAATAGTTTGTGAAATATGAATTACCCTCTATAGTGCAAACTGTATTTGAAAATCTATCCATAATGTACATATAGTACATTCAAGCACTTCACAGCGAATATCTTCTATGGTGTAAATCGTTATTGAAATATGAATTACCCTCCATGGTGAGAACTGTATTTGAAAATCTATCCATGGGGTACATATAGTACATAGTTTGAACTGTATTTACAGATTTTCTAAGAGATAACTTGTACAGTCCGAAAGTGTTAATAGTTTCAAAACAAAAAATACACATTCAAATTACACTTTCTAAGGTCTCTAGAAAGTAGATTATACAGTTCCGAGGTATTTATAAACTCAAATTAGAAATATATGTTCAAATTACACTTATCATTACAATAACATATTGTTTATAATGACAAACACTGCATAAACTATAAGGTTATATATGCCCAAATTGAAGTTCAGTTTTGATATATTTGAACAGAAACTGATAACTTGAACAGAAACATAACAGAAAAAGATATAGATCAAACTTCAGAAGCTCCATTCGCAAAACTATCAAATTTCAAAAGCTTCATGTGCAAAACTTTATGTAAAGGATAAACATCCGTTTGAGATCTCTCATCATTGTTCTACAGCAGTAGAATATTGCTCTTTTGACATATAATTCATTTAATGTCTTAAATGAATATTATAATAATATAATTTAATCTTTCCGTCCAAGTCTCTTGTGAAAGGATCTGTAACAGATACCGTTTTTTGTAAGAGACCATTCCAGTAGTTTAGATAATAGCTCTTCCGGAGGCTGATTAACTGATCCAATAAGTGATTTCACTTGTTTCCCTTATAATTTAGAAATAAAAAACCGGATGCTTTTCATTACTTCACTGTTTTTATGACATTTCATCACTCTTGCTGCAATAGACAGTTTAGAGTTTTTATGAAGATTATTTGCTTTGATCATCTCCACCTAGAAATTGTTCAAACAAGAAATCAGTCTGCATCTCACATCCTCAATCAGATAGACAAACATGTTTCACCAGATCGCTTACATGTTAATTAAGCTATTTCTGATCGACTGTAACTTACGAGTCACTAACAAAAAAGATGAAGATTGCTTGGGCTTGGCCATAAATAAATTAAAAAACTTTTGAAAAGCAAACTGTCATGAAAAGTTCTTATCTAGCATGCTAGTCGAAGAATTAAAATCTTCTGAAACTTCGTTGACATTTTGTACCTTCTCTGTTTCTTCAATGCTCGCATCCTTGATCGCGTTTATCAGACTGAGCATGGGTTCTGTTCTCTGTAATAGAACAGAAAACCAAACCATAATTAAATTGGAGATATATTAACTTACTGTAAAATATATGCAGATATGCTCCGTCGATAGAATTACAAATACTTGTTAGTTCTCATTTTCCTCGAGGGGAACAACGCTCATGCTGGTACCGGTAGTATTTATCGAATCAAGACTACTCGTAGGAGCGGACAACAATGATGAAAACCTTTCTTGTTGCTTGGTTGTTGGTGTCCACATGGACGCATTCATCGGACAAGCAACATTCTCTTTCTCAGTGAACACCTCAGTAGCATTCTGAGGAACAACATTCTGATTCGCAAAGAAACCAGTGTCATTCACGGGTAACCCCTGTTGAATTAATATCAGTTCAGGATCTCGGTCGTCTATAACAGCATTCTGTTTTACAGTATTCTGGTCCACATCGAGAACAGTGTCCTTCGCAGATGTCATCACTCGACGAGTTTGATAATCGACAACAGCATGATTTTGGACGCAATGTCATGATTCAACAAAGAAACATTCTCCGCCACATGTGACTGATACTGCTGTCAGAAATTGGAATCAACCACCTGTCATATTTAAACCCACGGCACCACAATCCAGGAACAAAATCAATACTCAGTTATATTCTTAAAGTGATGCAGAATGCATATCTTTCTTAAAACACTGAACATTGGAGAAGTTGAAAACAATCATACTCGATCAGAAGATTCAAAACTGATTTTGATTGCGGATGTCCTCTGCTCCTCATCTTTTATAGTCCCATCTGTTATAGTCTCACGTCTTACGACTTTGTCCAGTCTCTTAAATTCAAGCTTGCTTCTACTGCACGTCATCAAGTCTCTTGACAAAACTCTTGAATGCACATCCTCATCAAGCTTAGATGTAATAGTCTTATCCAGATTTTTGACCGCAACATGCAGATTTTTATCATTAGCAGAAAGTAAATGAGAGTCTGCAGGGTCTGTCGATGACTAAATCTTGTGAAGTAGAAAGTAAAATGAGAGAATCCATAAAATATATCGCAGGAAACTGAACGATCTCATTTTGTCATGAACAAGACAAAGAATATCAGTATATCAATGTCTCATGATCGATACCCAGTGTAGATTTCTCAAAGTGAACAGAACGATTACTATTATGCAGGGCTGAAAAGAAGAAACATGTTACCAGCTGAAAAGAAGAAACAAGTTGATGCATTTCTCCAGTCTTATGCCTAGTCATGTGAGCATTCGGTGTAAACAAAATATCGGGCTCTTCATAAAGTTTTGTGATTTGGACAGCATACTCATGAAGAGGAACTAACGAGCTCAAACTCAAAATCTTTCCTTCTCCAAACGCTTTAGATGCTCGAATGCACTCAAGCCAATATGAATATCGCTCATCAAATAACTATTTAGAGTTATCATCTGTAAAGTAGTCTGGGGTTCATAAACGCCACGTAATTGGACATGGATTACAACATCAACTTCCGGAATGTTCTACATATTATGATCCTGAACTACCTGAAGACTGTAAAGATGATTTTCAGAAGACTCTGCGTGCTCTATAGTGCGCCATTTCTTGCTTTTCTTGTGGTTCTTAAACAACCCCTTGAGAAGATCATCTACTTTAAGACTAATGGACAATGTATCCCCTCTGAACACAAAATTGAGTGGATGGAACCCTGCACAAATCTTGTGAAGAAACTCCAGTGCATTCTTGTAAGCTACTGAATCCTCACGGAAATTTGCTGACCAAGCACGTGCTACAATAGGATTGGTCATACCGGAGATTGTTATCCGTAACTTGCTCAAAATCACATTTACTGAGATTTTGTATCATGGTAGTACTTCCTCAAAAATTTTGCTCCAGTATTCTCATCTTCTATCCGTCCATCTTCCTATCCCAAGTTCGGTGATACAAATAATCATGTATGTTCTCTAGAGTAATTTCAGTTTTCGCATCAAAGCCATCAACTGTCACCGTGTTCAACAAAGATTGAGAACCCGCTTGCTTTTCGCGGATGAGATCTACATTACGAATGTTTGGTGGCTGCTGTTTGGATTAGTTTGTATGTGTCAGTTTAGAGAAGTATCGAATAGGATGTATACGTCATCAAACTCTTATCAACTTAGTGCCTACACGAAGGTGTAACACGATTTGTTCGCTGTAACGACGGCGGAGTAACAGGAGCGACGGAGTAACACGACGGTGGAGTAACAACGACTCTGCATCGTGCTCGAAATCATTGACATAACGAATGCTGAGACTGACAAAACGAATGTCTGGCAACAAATCATTGTTGATCGCCATGTCTGATTGTGTCTTCCACGTTGGCAATCACAAGTTTAGTTGGCAAGCATCGGGCTATATTGTAAGAACGGGAGGTGCAGGAACACCAGAACTACAGAGAATGCTACGAACGTGGAAGAACAGTCGAGATCGTTACAGACCACCAAGAAGACTACCAAGAAGGATTTTGATGGTCATGGATTTTGATCACTATCGTATGCAAAGGAAATGATATTTTTCTTGAGAGCTACCGTATAACTGTATGTGTCGTGCTTGGTCAGGACTTGGCAGAGATTGGCTTGATCATACCTCCAGAATGTTTCCTGCGCTTGATCATACCTTTGAAAACATTCTGGTGCTTGAACGTATCCCTGACTGACAACAGACAGTGGTCTCGGTGAGACAAGACATGTCGGACTGTGCATGTCACTGGAACGTCCAGTCCGCTCTGACGTGTACAGAGTAACCTCATCCGCTCTAACGTGTACTGAAGTCAAATCTCCAAGTACTGAGCTCTACTGAGCTCTTCAGCTGTGCTTCCTGCTTTTTACATCTTCTTGCCGCTATTTACACATCAGCATGGACGGGGATAGTGAGCTGACATGTCGTCTCAAACCAGGACCACTGCTCTTTGCCAGTCAAGGGTATGATCAAGCGATACATTATTTTCAGGGGTGTGATCAAACGCAGGAAACGTACTCGGGGTATGATCAAGCCAATTCCTGCAGCACTTTGGAAAGCTTCCAAACTCATTTTCTGCATGTCGTACATGTAAACAGACACAACCGGCATGTGGCTGCGGCAATAGCACTTGTACATCAGATGGCATCGGAACCCGTAGACATTATGAATATGAGAAAGATAAATATGAAGCAGTAATCAGCTAGCGAGGTTTGTTCTCTGTAGGATAGTAAAGTTTGTGCCGTTAATGTGTCGTTTCTTCGTCCTTCTTTTTGAGTTCTTGGATTTTTCTTTTCCTTTGTTTGCTTTGGATTTAGTAACGGAGTAGTATCGTGAGGGAAAGAGGTAACCATGGCATATGCTTATCGTGTAAGAGCTTGACTGTGTACATGTTCCGTGGTGGTTTGTTTCTAGGCAATGGTGCCCTTTATTCGTCAACTTTATTTCCGTGAAATGTGCACCGTCTTGAAGGAGCTGAAGGACCAAAAAGTATCGTGCAGTTTTTTTTATTGGATGAAACTTCAGATGAGCTATAATCCGAGTGTTATATCATACACAATTCTCTTACCATTTATGGCAGTGGTTCTTTGGGAGCATATGCTGGAAGCTGAAGTCGAACCAGACTCATACGTCAGTTCTGTCATGATCAATATTTATAAAAAGCTAGGAAAGCTGAAAAAAGTTGTAACTATATTCGAGAGAATGGAGAAGGAAGGGTACCCAGTCGATAAAATCTCATACAATATGATCATGATGTGTTGGGCAAGCTCGGACGGTACAAGACCGCACGAACTGTTTTTGGGTCAATAGAGAAAGAAGGCATCGTTCTTAATAAATATTCTTACTCAACAACGATATATGTTTGATGTAAGGCTGATGACTATGATGGAACTACAGAGAATGCTATGAACGTAGGAAAACACCTCGGTCTCAACTGTTCTAGCTATGACTAGCCCTTGTTCTTCCACGTTCGTAGCGTTCTCTGTAGTTCTGGCATTCTGACGTTCCTGCACCTCCCATTCCTGCAATCACATGCTTGCCAACTAAGCATATGATTGCCAACGTGGAAGGCACAATCAGACATGGTGGTCGATGATGGACTGTTGCTGATAAAGGGTCTTGTCAAGTCTAATTTATGGCGTAGGGGGTTGGTCAAGTTCAAAAGATGGCGCACGGGGCTAATCAAGTAAATTTCTGACTCTTCAAGATAGCTGTTACTAGAAAGGTATCAAGATCAAGATCCATAATGTCTCTTGCATTGAGTGAAACGCTCACGCTGATTGAGGTGGTGGTGAAATTTATCTCCGCATATCGCTAAACGTTATAGATACCTTGAATGCAAACAAGGCGTGAGAGTATTGGGAGTAAACATTACTCTCGCTTTGATTCGAACAGAAATGTCAGTGGAAATTGGAGCCATTTTTCATTTCTGCGTTTAAGTTTGAACTTCTGTTGTAAACTTGAGAACTTTTGATGCGCACTAACTGAAACTGGGCAGGAATATTAGCACAACGTACATACAGATCTGTATGGAGACTGCTGCAAGAAATACCTTATATGTTACATGGACATATACATGTGCAGTGCTCTTCTTGAAGGCGGTTTGCCTAGAGTAGAAACTCTGACAGAGTAATGTGACCTCTACATTCCGCTCTGGATTAACTTTACCTGATTAAGTATTATAATTTTGTAATGTTTATAATTTGGCTACTATGTAGAGCAGATACTCACAAACCTGTTATATTGTTAATTTTTATGGTTTAGTTACTCTGTTACTTTGTGAATACATTTGGATATTTGTTCCTTGAATTGGAATTTCAGTAAAAGTTTGAACCGAACCTGACTGTTTATGAAATAAACCATTCAAAAAAGTCTTAAACTGTACTAGAAATTTGTTTTTTTCTCTTTCTAAATTTGTTGTGATGATAAATAATTATCTTAAAAACTAAATTTTTCAACTTTCCAAAATATTTTATTCATATTTAGTATGATTCAAAGAAATTTATCGTTATCAGAATTTTGGGAGTATGGAACTGAACCACGTAATATCAATATTTTTGTGAACCAAACTAGTTACTTATCATTCATGTAAATACCAAACTTTTTTAAAATCAAACCATTTATCAAAGTATGACCTGATCATTTTTGTACCGACCCCCATTGAACCGAACTATCAACTATAGTTTGGTCCTGTCCAGTCTGGTTCGAGACTGAACTGGACCGACTCATAATTATAGCACAAAATGCAACTGAATTCCAGTTCTGATAAATGAGAAACACAACACAATGAATACCAAGTAGATTATAAGACTCCATCATGCAGAAAAAGGAGAATATGCATGCTCAATGAAATTTTGAGAACTTTTGCTCGTTAGCTATTATCGGGGAAGTATGTAAATGAACCAAACTAGTTAATTATCATTCATGTAAATACCGAACTGTTTTAAAATCAAACCATTTATCAAAGTGTGACTCAGATCATTTTGGTACCGACCTCCCACTGAACCGAACTGTAAACTATAGTTTGGTCCTGTCCAGTTTGGTTCGAGATTGAATCTGACCGACTCTTGATTATAGCACAAAATGTAACTGAAGTCCAGTTCTGATAAATGAGAAACACAACACAATGAATACCAAGCAGATTATAAGACTCCATCATGCCAAACAAGGAGAATATGCATACCCAATGAACTTCTGGGAACTTTTGCTCGTTAGCTATTATCTGGGAAGTATGTAAGTGTTAAATAAATTTCATGACTGTACCACCTGGATGAAAAGAATTGAAATATTTTGTAAATATTAGCTGTCAGCTCATGCCTAGAAACCCATGGAGACCCGGATATAAACCATAAGATCTGAGTAGACTACCGTGCTACTAAAGAAACAAGTCAGGGAACCTGAATCAGTTTAGACATTAATTTTAATCTATTTACCTAACCCTTCGGACAGGAAGGGTTAGGTAATAGATTAAATTCACAATAATATCTCCTCTTTCATCGAATTGAGGAGGTGAATCTGCACAGGTGCTCAATATGCATGAGTGAGTAACTAAGGAGAAAGAGTAACTCCAAGGTCCAAGCAACCAATATCCAAATGATAACAGAAAATTGGGACTAAACCTCTCTCTATTCATCTATTGCTCTTAAAATATCAAGCATCGGGACATGAAACTTCTACATACGATTATAGCACAAAGGTGTCATCATCTACTTCTATGGACACGTCAGGTAATCCCCCTGTGATGAATGAATACCATTGGTTCATATCTTGGGGTATTTTAAGCCGTAGTCGATGCTCGAGTACATCATATAATCCCTGATTTAGTTTTAAACTTTTAAACGATCAAAGAATTCAAAATGATGATAATATTATATATATATATATATATTTGTAAATCTTTCTCAAGCAACGGTAAACTTGATAACTTACCGTCTCCTTTGACGCTGCAGAAGAAATGTTTTCTAGAATATAGAGAGGGGTCAAAAACCTCCTGTTCAAAAAATGAGAGGGGGACGCAGACTTAGCTCATTGGTCAAGCTGGAAATATGGAAACAATGTCGTGTAAATGGAGCCAATGCTGCGAGGTAAATCATATGCACATGTGCTCCGAACAACCGTCACCGTGTGATTGCATTTACTGGGGGAGTTGTTTAGAGATCATATTATTATCTCTAATAATATGATAATAAAAATATTTGACTGGTTGTGAGATGTGCGGATCTTGCTAACTTGGGTGTTAGTAGATACATGTATAAAATTACGTGTCACAAGGATATAAACGTTTCAGCATCTTTGTTGTATACTTCCTTGCATATTTGACCTCCCCATATTCCTGAATGGAGGAGGCACATATGCAGAGAATTTAATTTATGTCCAACCCTTCTTTCCATAAGGGTTTGGACATAAATTAAAATATGATAATAAAAATATATTTTGCTATGTGTCTCTTTCCAGTATCCTTAGATAAACTTGGGCCAAATATGTGGACGGTAGTCATGGTTTTATTGTTTAAGATAAGATACACGTGTAAATGATAGAAAGAGTTAACATTTTGATCAACGGGGTTGTCCTAAAACACTCACATGTTAACAAGTTCATTTACATGTTGCCTAAACTTTCCTAAGTTCAGCATATATATATATAGAATTTTTCATGCTTATGCATGCTCTGAAAAAGCTCTCACGTTTGAAATTGAAGTGCTTTTGGTCCCTGGCTGCATTATTTTCTCCACATGCAATTGATTTTTCACTACTTCTATCTGAACATGACAAACGACAAAGTGACAAATTCATCCCCTTTTTATGGGGAAATTCCAAGATTCCAAAATTCCACGTTGCATATATATATAATATCCCCAAGAGAGGTGTATTTTACTCTTTACCTGTGGCCCTTAGGTAACGTCGCGCTCGATCTTTAAGACTTTAGTTCAGAACGCATCTTGAATTGATTCAGTTTTGGATATATTTACAGATTTGATTCTTGTTTACAGTCAAATCAAACTTTTAGACAAGGTCATACTTTACAGTAGCTATTCAGACTCTGACTAGTTTAACTAGAAATTTATAATTCATCACATCCAACATAAACTATAAAATAAAACACATCCCCTAAGGCTATGTTATGTTTACGAGCCACTCTACTGATTGGATTATATTTCTATATTTTTATCCAAAATTAATCCATGTACACGGTACTTGTTAGTGAAGAGCGTAGCCAGCTGATCACCGGACACCATGCAAGGAAGAAGTGACCACGAAAGGGGAGAAGAGAGTAAAAGATTGCACTTGACAGTACAAATCTGCCAACGTGCCAGCCCAGCGGCCTTGTTGAAGGCATAGCCTTTTTGACATTGTTGACATGTTGTGGACCCCTAATAACCGGATCAATAGACGACCGCCGTTTGACTTGTATCCTGTCTCTCTCTCCTCTCTCTCAGACACTGTCTCCCTCGACTTCCCGAATCTTGAATCTCGCGTACCGAGTCTCGACTCTCAACCGGTAATTCCGCTGTTTCCTTCTATTCAATTCCGGTGAGAGGAAGACTCTTCAATGCGCATTGAAGAGTTCTTCACGGCACGGCGAAGAGTGAAGGGGAAGCTTGCAGTGACAGTTACTCTCCAGTACTGTACACAAGGAGCGAGAGTCTCCCCGTAGGCAATGCCTAGGCATAGTAATTAGAGAGAGTAGGACGAAGAATTGCGGAAGATGTACTTGCTTGATCTTCGGACAGAATTCTATATCAGAATGACCCTACAGTGATCTGATATAGGATGGTGGGATCTTCTGGAAGCTAGTATGCTTTAGCGGTAACGGAATCGATGATTCTGTAGACCGACAGATTTCGGCATGACGAAGTAATCTCTCAGCAGATTTCTACACCACCACCGATCACTCACCACAGTAGCGGTGCAGTTAATGGTTGCATTCCCATGCAGATTGATAAGTCGGGAAGTGTTTTTACCATAGATTCTCAGTCCGTGCAACCTCTTATTTGTGTGGTGAAAATTTTCATGTCAAATTTTTACTTGTTGAATCTGTTACTGCCACTCAGGGGTTCGATCAAATAATGTAGTCTTAAGAAGCTAGCCACAATTCAACTGTGATGTGGCCACGAGCCTGTCTGCCGATGTCAATAATGTCAAAGCTCCTGAGTGCACCAGACTAGTCTAACGGTGCTCTGACTGTGTCAAGGTTGATTTTGTTCATTCTACTGCATGTATCGTCAAAAGCAGCTGCAACTTTGCGACGATGGTTTTCGTTGGCAGGTCTTGCTTTCGATTTCTCAGGTTATGAACGGACACGGAGACGACGATGACAACAACGTTCCTTGACACAGTCAGTTCTGAAGAAGGAGCAGTCTTCCCGTGAATCTTGTAGCATTAGACCACCAGCAAGAAAGGTCTCCTTGCTCCGGAGCTGCCATCAGTCGAGTAGTATCACCCTCTCTGCTATCGTTCATCACCTCAGCTCCATTGTCAGCTGTTTCTTTATTACTCGATATTTTTATCATCCAAATCAGATAGAAATCAAATACGCCAATATACAAGAAGATGTAATAGAAATCAAACAATCAAAGGTGAGCTTGTGTTCAAAGCCATGTTAGCCAGATGAGAGAAAATTCAGAACATGAGCTTTCCTTTTGGACTATAATACATATCTTCTCAACCTCCAAATTTCACGACACAGTTTGTTCTACTCACCTCAAAGTTCCTTGCATATATCAATCTCTTCCAAGTTTGGAGGAGGGAATAATGCAAAGAGGTTTAATTTATCACCCAATCGTTTCCATTAGAATAAATTAAACCTTGATTCAAATATATATTTTTATAGGATAAAAAGTAGCTCTTATGGCTCCTCGAGCAAGTTTTCACTTACATGATTTATATTTTTTTTCGAAACTTCAGGAATGTACTTTATATCCAATAAATAATATTATATTAAAAATTTACTTTATATATATTTAGTATTATAGTCATTATTAACATCTCAAAAAAACTTGTGTTTTGATAGTGATAACAAACTTGATTTTTCTATTTACACGGTCGGGTCCAATGGACGTTTTAGATTTTGTTATGTTCCGTCGCTTGTCTTTTTCTTCGCTCGAGCCGGAAGTGCATGTTGCATGCGTATTCACCTATGATAACAATTCACAAAGAATTCATTATCATACCACGTAATGAACAATGCATAACATAACAGAGTGGAAAAAGAATGAACAATAGGTCAAACGGCCGGCACGATCTGGTGGACACATGACGGACACATGACGATTACTCCTCCACAGAATGGACATGGTAACGATTCTGCACCCGTTCTCGTAGAAGTAGTAACTCAGCTTCAAGCAATGTGTTTCACAGAGACCTTCGTGTACTATATAGTACACATTTGCACTGTCAGGATTCGGAGATGCTGGATGAGTTGCAACTGTGTATCACCACCAACTATAATGTTCCACTACGTGATTAATGTATATGTGCCATACCAGTTGCAATTGTGTCCACCTCTGAATTCGGACTTGTTGTTGTGTATGCTACTTGTTCTTGCAGCTACTACTCGAAGAGATGCGTGGCCTGAGTACAAGGGTAAGGACGCCCAATATGTTCACAATCAGTTGAAGAAGGAAGGCAACAACGTTTTCATACAAGCACCCAGTCCCAAAATCCCAAGACCCAGCCCTGGGGACGAGCAGGACTTCAATGATGATGTCTGGTTATACACAGACAAGAACAACCAAGTGGTGATCATACCAAAACGAGGACCACACCATGAGAGCCGTAAGCCCCACTTATCTTTCTTTTCTCCATGTTTGCTTCAGTTTGTAAGAGGTTTATAAGGATCTTTAGCACAATACTAGTAAACATGTTAAATGTTTCGCTTTGATATATTAAAGTCGATCGATAACAATCGCGAGCAGGTGCAAAGTGCGGAGTACACGGACATGTTTACTGATCCTAGGCTAAGCGGTCTTTCTGGTGGTCACGCAGCTGTCAGTGGATGGGAGGAGCTCGTGGGAACGGGCTTGGAAAAAAGCGTGCAGACTATCCTCGACCAGGTTATTGGTGTCGAAGTTGTTTACGGAGCTGGCACGTTTGGCGTAGCAAAAGAATATGACCCCAACCGTGTCATCGTTCGCTTTGACGAGGAGTTGAACGTTGTGACGCCCGCACCCAAACTTGGTTGATGGAGGACGGAGTACGAATCAAGCCAAAGAAACCAGAGAGAGACTTCGTCGTGCTTTAGATTGGTTTTGAGTTCACACACTGAATAACACCAACGGAACATGTTTCTTACAGTAAGAGCGCTGTATCAAACGTGATGCTCTATCGCACAAATTCAGTCTGTTTTAGAATAATTGTTTGTACGCAATGGAATAAAAGTCTCAAAATCATTTTCTGTTTTAAGATGTGTGGTCTACTGTATAGAGAATACTGTGTTGTGGGTTTCTGAAGTCTTTCACATATCCGCTAGTACCCTCTTGGCTTGTTATCTCCTTTGTACATCGGTGCTTTGCAGTCTAGCTTGGCATCAGAACCTGTTTCAACTCCTGTGATTTTGAACTAGGGAGAATTCCCGACTCGAAGATCGCTGATGGCCGAAGTGGCCTGAAAGAATGAGTACCGGTCGCTGTGATCTCCAGTATTGGATTGGATCAGAAAGCTCATCGGATTGTTCCTCAGTGAGCACCTATTGCTGCCCGCTCGTTCCCCCTCCCGAGCTCGAGCAATTACTACTGAACAACACTATTCCCAAGTACTTAAAGAACAAACTGAAGAACTCGTTCATAAGCAAGTCCAGTGGAGGTGGTTTTGTGTTTGAGAGATGGCAAAGGTGGGTCTAGATGGCTGTTCACATGCAGCTACAGGTGCGGTCACCACTGAAATGAGTGAATATGTGCCAAAAAATTTAATGCGTAAATATCTCTAAATGTCCGAAACACGAACTACGAAGTTGGAGCAAGCTTCAAAGGATGAAAATTGCAAAACTGAGGATGAAAAGGAACAAGGAGATCCATGTAGAGCGCGGCTGTTTTAGTGTGTGGACAGAGAGGACTATTCGCACTGCAATCAGAGAAGTCCCGGCCAAAAATGTTACCATTGTCAGATTACGTATGCGGAAGCACAACCTGATCTTGAGCAGAGAAGAATGTAATTCATGAAACTTGAAGGCTTAATTCATGGATCGATAACTGAGTACATATCACAGACTAGTTGAACCGCCCAGCAACGGATAACGTCTAAATGTTCAAACATGTTCAATGTCTAAACGGTACAGCCTATAGCAGCGTAGAGAGGAGTTACGAACTATCTCATCCAACACTCCCACTTAGGACGTGACTCCGACTGCACCATATAATCCTAACATCCTAACAAGCCTAACATGATTCTAGTTTGACAAAGGTTTAGTCAAGATGTCAGCTAACTGATCTTCGCTGGGGCAGTATAACACATTGATAACCTTATCAGCTACTTGCTGATTGATAAACTTGTAACGTATATCTATGTGGTTACTTCTGTCATGAAATTTGGTAGTTCCCAGTAGTGAAATAGCACTTTTGTTGTCACAGAAAATCTTGACGGCACTTGTTTCAATCTCTAGCAAGATCTCCATCAGCAACTCACATAGCCAAATGGCTTCAGCTGCAGCTCTGGACAATGCTAAATATTCGGCTTCAGTTGTTGATAAAGCAATGGATTTCTGTCGAGAACTGCTCCAGCTAACAACCGCATCAGATAGTAAGAAACAAAATCCGGATGTTGACTTCCTGGTGTCTGAATCACCAGCCCAGTCCGCGTCTGAGTAGCCATACAGTTCTGTAGGTACATCTGACCGCTGATAACGTAGACTTAAATCAGCTGTTCTCTTCAAATAACAGAACACACGTTTCACAGCTGTCCAGTGTGCAAGTCCTGGATTGGACATATACTGAGCTAATGTGAAAGTAGAATAAGCAGCATCAGGTCGAGTACATAACGCTACCCACATCAGAGATCCAACTGCACTCGTGTAAGAAATACCTTCCATCTTCTTCTTCTCATTGTCCGTAGTAGCACAATCCTTGATAGATGAACGGTTTCCTGGTGTCATAAGTGTAGGTACCACCTTAGCACTATCAAGGTGGAAACAGACCGCTTCTGCTTGATGTAGAAGGTCTGGGACAAATCTATGATGCCTTTAAGTACATCGTAGGTGATGTGTATTCCCAAAAACTGTTTGACCACACCTAAATCAACCATCTCAAATTCATGACTCAGTAGCATCTTAGCGTAATGCATCAGCTCCAGACTAACAGTCATGAGTAACGTGTTATCAGCGTAAAGTGCCAAGAACAACACTCCAAGTTGATCTACCAACAAGTAAACGTTGGTGTGTGCTTCCATCGGCTTGAAACCTATCTTCTTTAGATACGCATCCATACGGTGAAACCAAGTCCTAGAAGACTGTTTCAAACCGTAAATGGATTTTCTGAGCTTACAAATCAGGTTAGGATCGCAAGTCGAGAGTCCATCCGACAACTTCCTGTAAACCTCCTCCTGCAATACTCCATTTAAGAAGGCGGTTTTCACATCCATCTGATGGATGTGCATCTCATGTTGCACTGCAATTGTCAGAAGTACACGTACAGACGACATCCTGATTACAAGAGAGAATGTCTCCTCATAGTCTAACCCCTTGACCTGGGAAAATCCTTAGGCTACTAGACGAGCTTTGTACCTCAAAATCTTACCATCCGGTTGAGTTTTCAACCTGAAGACCCAGCGACAACCAACCACATGATGATCTTTAGACAATGGAGTCAAAGTCCATGTTGCCATTTTATCCATCGCATGTAGCTCTTCTGCAACAGCAGCTCTCCAATGCTCTCCATTAGGACCTGAGACTGCTTCTGTATAAGAACTCGGCTCTTGAGGTAAGGTAGATGCCTGAAGTGCTGAAACAAATAATGACCACGGCTGCTGATCATTGAAAGTAGCTTCATCAAAACGATCAGGAGGTCTTTTTGATCTTGTAGATTTCCTTGGCTCGACTCTTGATGAAGTAGCTCCTCCTCTTAATGCATCATCTGCATTTATCTGCAAATCAACAAAAATATCTCCTATCTCTGTCACAAGATTCTCTGTGACAACAAAAGTACTATTTCACTACTGAGAACTACCAAATTTCATGACAGAAGCAAGCACATAGATATACGTTACAAGTTTATCAATCAGCAAGTAGCTGATAAGGTTATCAATGTGCTATACTGCCCCAGCGAAGATCAGTTAGCTGACATCTTGACTAAACCTTTGTCAAAGGAGAATCATGTTAGGCTTGTTAGGATGTTAGGATTATATGGTGCAGTGGGCGTCACGTCCTAAGTGGGAGTGTTGGATGAGATAGTTCGTAACTCCTCTCTATGCTGCTATCGGCTGTAACGTTTAGACATTGAACATGTTTGAACATTTAGACGTTGTCCGTTGCTGGACGGTTCAACTAGTATGTGATATATACTCAGTTATCGATCGATGAATTAAGCCTTCAAGTTTCAAGAAGTACATTCTTCTCTGCTCAAGATCAGGTTGTGCTTCCGCATACGTAATCTGACATATCGCACAAATTCAGTCTTTTTTAGAATAATTGTCGTACGCAATGGAAGAAAAATCTGGAACTCATTTTCTGTTTCAAGATATGTGGTCTACTGTATAGAGAATACTGTGTTGTGGGTTTCTCAAGTCTTTCACATATCTGCTAGGACCCTCTTGGCTTGTTATCTCCTTTGTACATCGGTGCTTTGCAGTCTAGCTCGGCATCATGAACCTGAGTTTCAACTCCTGTGATTTTGAACTAGGGAGAATTCCCGACTTGAAGATCGCTGATGGCCGAAGTGGCCTGAAAGAGTGAGAACTGATCGCTGTGATCTCCAGTATTGGATCGGGAAGCTCGTCTGATTGTTCCTCTGTGAGCACCTATTGCTGCCCGCTCGTTCGCCCTCCCGAGCTTGAGCAATTACTAGTTGAACACACTATTCCCCAGTAGTTAAAGAACAAACTGAACAATTCGTTCATCAGCAAGTTCAGTGGAGGTGGTTTTGTGGTTGAGAGATGACAAAGGTGGGTCTAGATGGCTGCTCACATGCAGCTACACCATTGATATGAGTGAATATGTGCCAAGAAATGTATTGATTGTTCCTTCATTGATAAACACTGTTTTGTTACACATAATCTTATCTAGCTCGACAAGTTCCACGTCAGAACTCTTTATGATGCCATAACTTGTAGTACCATGTCTGAATTGCTACTTTATCGTTATCCACCAAAAAATCTTAAAACTCGTAAATCATTATTTGAGTTCAAGACGAGTGAGATACGATGGATTGAAGCTAGAGGGTGTAAATTTTGGGAGCGAATGTTCAGTCAAACATAGAAGTTGCTTCTTAGCTGATATAAGTGAGATCAAGATAAGGTTGAAGAGACCTGGTCGAGCAGGTGACGGTGGTCCTAATTTTCAGTTCAATTTTGATCTGAGAAGACTGAGAGTTGGCAAATTGAAGTTCTAGTGTACACAGTGTGAGTAAACGGTGACACATTCACGAATTTAGAGCATTTGTTTGTTTATGTGGGTGAATCTGGTCATAGGTTTATGCCCAGATTATGAACTTTTCATTCCTTGTTACCCTTCCGACTGTTACGAATGTCCAAATTGAAGATTGTGCATTACATCCTATTGTAGGAGAGCCTCGTCGTTTTGCATGTGTCATTCATTTCTTAACACTTTCGCATCTATTTGTACGTTCTTTTACATGCTTCCACATTTAGTCTATGCACGTCCTGGCATCCTGATCTATTGTCAGAGACGTCTCGACATTTTAATATGTCCGCACACTCACTTACAACTTTCAGTCTCGGTTGATCTGAGATACTTGTAACACTCTTAGGTATTCTACAACACCATCATTATGTATGATGTACAATTCAAAAATCGAGTTGTCGTATCTAACAACAGATTAATTTGGGTTAAGATTTGTTTATGATTCTGAACCTCAGGTTTAATTATTTCCTGTGTATATCTATATACGTATGTGTGTTTAAAATTTAACCCAGAAATGTGTAAAATAGACAACAACATATGGTGCAATCACATTCCAACAAGTGTCAATAATTTATTTACTGGAGTGTATTATAATGCCCGTTAAATACTAGATAAAACCTTCTATACACCTATCTAGGTTAATGCGTTCTTTTTAAGAAAACTAATACAGATGGAGCAACTATAACCCAAGCAAGTGTCCAAATTTCATTCGTTGAAGTATGTTGTAATGGAGGTGGATACTAGATAAATCCCTTTATACACCTATATAGCTTCATATAAGTTTCTAAAATGTAAACAAGAAGCATATAAAAACCTAGGACAGACGGTGCAACCACAACCTTGCAAGTGTCAAAATTTCATTTGTTAGTATACTATAATTAAAGTTAAATACTAGATAAATCCCTTTATACACCTATATAGGTTCATATGTGTTCCGAAATTCAAACGAGAAAGATCCACGGAAAAGCGATGACAGATGGCCCAATCACAACAAAGCAAGTGTCAAAAGTTTATTCATTATATATAATATGACATCTTAAATACCAGATAATTCCCTTTATTGACCTATATAAGCTCATATATGTTTCTAATTTAATTCAAAAGTATATGAAGAAACAATGAAAGATGGCACAACCATAGCCCAAGCGGTGTCAAAAGTTTATTTCTTGAAATATGCTTATTACAATGCATTTAAAATACTAGATAAATCCTTCTATACAACCATATAGGTTAATACATGGTTATAAGAAAACTAATACAGATGGCGCAACTATAACCCAACAAGTGTCGAAATTTCATTGGTTGAAGTATACTGTAATGGAGGTGCATACTAGATAGATCCCTTTATACACCTATATAGCTACATATGTGTTTCTAAAATGTAAACAAGAAAGATATAAAAACCTAGGACAGATGGCGCAACTACAACCTTGCAAGTGTCAAAATTTCATTTGTTTAGTATCCTATAATTGAAGTTAAATACTAGATAAATCCCTTTATACACCTATATAGGTTCATATGTGTTTTCCAAATTCAAACGAGAAGGATACATGGAAAAGCGATGACAGATGGCCCAATCATAACATAGCAAGTGTTAAAAGTTTATTCATTATATATAATATGACACTTAAAATATCAGATAATTCCCTTTATTGACCTATATAAGCTCATATATGTTTCTAAATTTAATTCAGAAGTATATGAAGAAACAATGACAGATGGCAGAACCATAGTCCAAGAGGTGTCAAAAATTTATTTCTTGAAATATACTTAATACCAGATAAATACCTATTCTTATAAGATACAAACATGGATAAAAGTGGGAGTTAGGGGATAGATGAATTGTTGGAGGAAGAGTGAAGAACCCTTTTCTAATATCTGTCTGGAAGGTTTTATAGATCTCCGCATATCCTACTATAATAAACAAGATGAATATATGTAACTACCATTTGATATGTTACACACGGATAATTTTAAGTTCTCACAAGTTTTCAAGTTAATTGATGGCATATTGTAATTCTCAATAAACATCTGAAACTTTTTCATTGAATTAAATCCAAATTCGATGTCCATCACATAAATCTTTGTGCGACGAAAGAAGGGCTGAAACGTACGAACAGAGTGTAGCACCCTAAATCATACTGTGATTTTAACATTTTCTCTAGTTATCTGAATCTCTCCTCCTGCCTGCTTTCCTTTTCCTACTAGCTGGACATGGTTGTGGTTGAAAGCCCGGTTGGCTATCATGGCCAGTTTTTCATCTAGAGAAAATTTTGAATGACCTTGGAATGGTTTGCGGTTGCTGTGTATTTTATTTTATTCTGAAATAAAATGTTTCAAGGATCCTGCCAGGTCTTCTTGTGTTCTGCATCCGTTCATGATCATTACCACAATCTTCACAGAAAGTCGAGATAATTTTCGTTGAACATCCTAAAAGAACAGAAATAAAAAGTTAGACGTGTGCCTCTAAATGAAGAACAGAACCAGAATGCAACGATGTAAACAGTAAAACAACTAAAATAGAAACAAAAATCTCAACAGTAAAACAGATATACATAGAAAATAAGACAGTAATGAAAACCAAGATGTGCAATAGGTTAGAAAGTTCATACCTTGAGTTGAGAAAGGAGACGACAAACACATATCATTGTGGACGTCAGTCATCTTCTTCACATAAGAAGAGTTTCGTTCACTTCGTTCACATGCCGACTCAATCACAACAGGTTCCACTATGTCGAGACAAAATGAGTTCTTTATCCGTATCGAGACACACTAATCTTGTATAAGATCGGACAACTTTAAACTCCATCTCCTGTCACAATCAACCACGCAAATTGTCAAAATGATTATGTTGAAATCACTGTCTGTAGAAAAAGCTTGCATAACTCTATAATCTTTGCAGCATCTCTAAAGCAACACTTTGTCAAAGTCACATTACCAGTTTCAAGTCGGTCACTTTTAACGGATTCACTTCTAACATGGTAACAGAGGATACTTGGGAGTCAGAGATTGGACCCAAGCTTATAGGAGAGGAGAGACGAAGAGTTCAAAGATTTCTGAAGAGCTACAGGAATTGTTTTGCTTTCAGTATGAAGGATTTGGATACCTTGAAGGGACATGGTATACGGTTCGACTTGGCTAATGACACGCCAATCTTTCGACGTCCTTACAAGTACAGTGACATGGAGAGAGCCTTGATCCACAGTAGGACTCAAGACTTGTTGGAGGTTGGGTTGGTGGAGATGTCGCATGGAGAGTATGCATCTGTCACAGTTTTGCCAACCAAGAAGGATATGTATGACAACTACACGGATAGACGGATGTGTGAGGACTACCGTCTTATCAATCGACAGACGAAGTCCAATAAGTATGCCATGCTGACACCTGAGGAGATCTTTGATGCAGTGGGACATGTGAAGGTCTTCAGTACTTTGGATCTTCGAGCAGGGTATCATCAGTTGTCAGTGAGAGAAGAAGATAAGTCCAAGACAACATTCTGGGGAATTGACTCTCATGGCAAGGATTGTTTGTATCAGTGGCGGTTCTTACCATTTGGGTTGAAGAACGCCCCTGCTGAGTTCTAGAGGGTGATGGATTGGATCCTAGCTGGATTGGATTTTGTAAGATGTTATATTGACGACATCTTAGTCTATAGTGCTACTGTGGAGGAGCACGAGAGACACTTACGAGATGTGTTCGAGCAGTTGAGAGCTCATGGGTTGAAGTTACACCCTGGGAAGTGTAAGTTCTTCCAGGAGTTGGTAGAGTATCTGGGCCACACCATCTATCCAGGTGGGTTGGGTGTTCAACAGACGAAAGTTGAGGCCCGTATCCCATGCCCCACAGATGTGAGTCGAGTTCGAGCATTTGTTGGTTTGGTGAACTTTTATCGTCGATACGTGAAGAGATTTAGTGCAATTGCAAAGCCGTTGACCAAGCTGATGAAGGTGGACCAGGAGTGGCAGTGGGGAGATGAGCAGGAGCGAGCTTTCGTAGAGCTCAAGGATAGATTGACATCTACTCTCATCTTGAGGAGATCCGTTAAGGGGCATCCTTTCCAACTGCACACCGATTGGAGTATGTTGGGACTTGGAGCAGTGCTGACTCAACATGATGATGAGAAAAAGGAGTTCGTGGTGGCGTATGCCACTCACTCCAACAATTCAGCGGAGACGAGGTATAGTTCGTATGAGGGGAGAGTGTTTGGCGACAGTGTGGACTGTTGCACGCTTTCGATGTTATCTGTTTGAGAACTCTTTTACTCTCATCACTGATCACCAGCCACTCAAGTGGTTGATGGAGTCCGACAAGCTTACAGCGAAGCTTCCATGATGGGCTCTGATCTTACAGGAGTATGACTTCTAGGTAGTACATAGACCTGGAGTTGCAAACCTAGATGTCAATGAGTTGAGTCGCAACCCGTGCACGAGTCAGCAGGATCAGACTGGGACTCGATGGCATGACGAGGTTGATGAGGAGATAGTGCCAAGGTGACATGCATCTGCCTTTCTTTGTGTGTTGGCCATGAACTATAGTATGGAGGGCCAAGTCGTATCTTTCTCTCGTCAGAGAGTAGATGATGAGTCTCCAGATCTTGAGGGTGGAGATGGTGTTCCAGACCAGCGAGATATCCATGATGATGTGACCGTGATGGAGTATCTACGTACTGGTGTGGTAGTAGGCACAGTAAGTGCCAAGGAGCGAGATCGTGTCCTTCAACGAGCGAAGAGATTTCGACGAGAAGGACGACATGTACTTTGAGTGTGGAGTGATGAGAGGGTACGGAAAGTGCCACATCCATCCCAGAGGGCACAGTTAGTACGACCTGCCCATGAGGAGTTGGGACATTTTGGAGTGAAGCGTACGCATAGCTTACTCCAAGGACAGTATTGATGGCGTGGTATGCACGTCGATGTGCAACAGTTTGTCGCATGATGTGTGGTCTGTGATCGAGTACGAGCATCGTTTAATGTTCCTACTCCACAGTTACACCCCTTACCGATTATGACGTTAGGTTATCGTTGGATTTTGGATTTTGCGGGACCATTACAATTGACCGTACGTCACCACTGGTTTGTGTTGGTGATGGTGGAGCACTTCTCCAAGTGGATTGAGTTGGTGGTATTATCAGACAAGGCGAGTGAAGAGACGGCGTACGTGTTCTTAGATCGAGTGCTGAGTCATTTTGGAGCACCAGCTGAAGTGCTGACAGACCAAGGTACAGAGTTCCTTGGTGAGTTTCAGACCTTGTGTGATCAGGCGCTGATTGATCATCGGACTATATCTCGAGATCATCCTGAGGCGAATGGTTTGACGGAGAGGATAGTTCAAACGGTGAAGAGAGGATTGCGCAAGTATGGCTTGCAGAAGGGTCATTTGGGAGACTAGGATGTGCAGTTATCATGGTTGGCTATGGGCTACCGTTTCAGTCGACAAGCGTCTTTGGCTTCCTTCTCACCGTATTTTCTATTGTATGGTCGAGATCCAGATCTATCTTCGGCCATTCATTGTGATTCTGCTGAGGTGCTGGACCTTGATGATCCCGATATGTGGGTGAGAGCATGTTCTCAACGAGCAGAGACATTTCAGAGAGTTATGCCTATGGCTTTTGAGAACCTAGCAATTGCTCAGCATAGAGACATTGCGATATACGAGAAGGAGGTTATCGGTCGTCGATTCACAGATTTCATCCTGGCGATTATATCTATCTACAGCAGACCGCACCGACGACGTTGGATGTGACCGCAGAGTGCACTATTTTACGAGTGCGGGAGGTGTTACCTTCTGGAGTACTCATGTTAGAGAGCCATGATGGTGTTGTGTGGAAGGACCATGTACGTAATTGCACGCCATGTCATCTTCCCAACATTGATGGTACCGTTGACCCAAGCTTAGTAGTTGTACGCATGGTTTGAGGTGTATGTTTTGTGGGTCTGCTGGTGGAGCAGCCCGTATATTGGTGTGTGATGGTTGTTCGAGAGGTTGGCACATGTCATGTTTGACTTCACCTCTCAGTGTCGTTCTTACTGGACGGTGGGTTTGTCCTCCATGTATATAGCAGGGATAGCCGATTAGATCTTTGCATGGTATGGATTGCTGACATGCGACTAACGATGGGGCGATGTAGCACTCGGCCTCTTGATCCTTGCACCCATGAAGGTGTATATCACGTAGTTGAGATATGGAGCTATCTGGAGTTAGAGACCTAACCGTCAGTTAGGGAGGCGATTGTGATACACTTGTGTATGTATATGACATCGTCCATGTGTTATGTGTATGTGTGGTGGACCTCTGACAGCGTTGTATGTTGTGTAGCGATGTGTATGCGCATGACAGCTGTCACGTCAGTTTGGCACCTCGGCTATGTTGACCGAATGCGAAGTGGTGCATCCCGATAAGGTCGTAAGTGCCGTTAAGGTGAGTTGATGGGAGAGCCCACTATGGGTATACTTCACAGGTAGGGCTTGGAGGCCTTAGTTCTTCGAGTTGAGTCTTCAAGCTCCAGGCTATGGTGGATAGTCTAGTTGAGTATAACCCGGATTCTCTTCGTGCTTAGAGTGGGTTTGGCTTGACCGTTTGTGAGTAATCTTTGTTGTAGTGTTGGAGATGGTAATTTCTCTGTTCAGATTATTGTGGTACACTTGTGTATGTGTACGACAGCGTCATGTGTTATGTGTGTGTTGGTGTATCTCTGATAGCGATGTATGTTGTGTAGCGATGTGTATGCGCACGACACACTCCGGATCCTTTTTCTATGTCTCAATTTTTTCCAGAATACACTTCTCGATCCGTCTCTTCACGAACCTGCCCCCTTACCGCAATCGCGTACATGAAAAGATTTCTCAGATAATGAGGAAACAGACCCCTTGCGTCCTTAGTATAGGATCTGGAGCCGCTAATACCCAGTCAGTAATAGTAAATTAGGACCTAGTTTGGTTTTCTCTTTTTTTGAGTCGCGTAACTTCACCACTAGGGGTCCAAATGAAGTAGACAAAGTGCCCATGGAAAGCTGACAACAAGCTCTATTCATAGATGTAACGAAAGTGGAGATCCGAAGTTGCAAAAAGCCCTTGAGCTGGAGCCTAGCTTGTTTTTCCTCATTTTTTGAGTCCCATAATTTCTCCACTAAGCGTCTAAATAAAGTAGACAAAGTGCCTATGGGGAGCTGACAACAAGCTCTACCCACCGATGTAATGAAAGTGAAGATCCGAAGTTGTGCAAAAAGTCCTTAAGCTGAGGCCTAGCTTGTTTTTCCCATCTTTCGGATCTCGTAACGTCTCCATTAGGTGTCTAAATGAAGTAGACAAAGTGCATATGGAGAACTGACAACGAGCTCTACCCATCGGTGTAATGAAAATGGAGATCCAAAGTTGTGCAAAAAGCGTCACTTTTCGTCCCATGAGTGTATTTGGAGCGATAAGAGTAAGTACCGAAAATAGATTTTCAGGTAGGAGCCGGTCCACGACACGACAATGTGTTCTTCTAGCTACAGGAGCGATTGGTCCAACCAAGTCGATTTCTCATTTTTCAAAAGATGCTAGAGGTAAAATAGGAATAAGGGGCCACCTAGTGGTAGACATCAACTGTCGTTCTTGTAATATACTTGTGGCTCCCTTACCTTGAATCAACTCAAAGAGCCAAGTAGACCAGAGGAGATGATAAAAGCATGATTGCTGAATCATGTACCATGAGGAGAGGGAGCATCTAGAACATATAAAACTGATAACCACGATAAAGCTTATCAGATAATATGATTCGCACTCAAAGAGCTAACATTGATGTGTTTTTCAGATTCATGCATCTCTTTCTTCCTCTGCAATGTCTCTTCAAAGAATATGATAAAACATCGTAAAACAGAAAAAGTTTGTCAAATAATTCAAAGTGAAGTTTAAGATTCTTTCTTCCTCTCTAAGATGAGATGATTTTACCACCGCGAAGAAATGTCTTTTCATTTTGTCTTTCTGAAACGGTAGCATATTGTATAGGTTTTTGATACTTGAAGCTTCACCCAGGTCAAGGACAAGAAGATAAACCTCAATCATATCTATTATTTAGTTATGTTGAACTCTATAAAAACACTTCCCTTTGGCCCAATACATGATTTTCTGATGATGATTCAATCACTTCTTGACATCGCTCTCTCCCTCTCGTTAAATGGCAAAAATCTCTCCTTAGTTGCTTATCCACTTATCTAAGACACTTCTAATGAAAATGCTTATCAGGGCCGAGAACAAATAGTAACGTTCTAGCTTTACGTGACCTGTTCTTTCTCACCTATTTCTTTTTTTCGCTTATCATGTTTTATACGATTAAAAATAAAAAGTTTAGGTAGATCACAGATGAGTCTAAAATATACCAATAGTCACCACATTGTATTTCTAATGTATTCAAGGTGAATCGTATTAATGACCCTCAGCAAAAATCTCACCTCTAATCATGAGTAGTGTTCACTCTTGTCCTCCGATAGGATTGGATCTGGATCCTGTATCTTGTATTTAGGTTCTATAAGTTGAGTTAAGGTTCACTTGTGCCTCGGTATTTGCACCCTGGTTCGTGTTTGTAGCAGAGATTTACTTGATCGCACCTCTAATATGTTTGTGCAGACTTGAATCCACCCCTCTTAACTTTATGGTACTTGATTGCACCCGTGACTCGCAACAGTAGGTTCAACAAGTTTACCGCTGTGTAAAGACATGCACTAATACAAATAAGGATAATCTATGCTGATGATATGTTGTAAAGGAATTCTTTTTAATAAACTTTTGGTGTAGATACATGAATGACGGCTAACATACATTTCCTATATTCGGATGAGGTGACACTTTGACCTACAGAACCTGCTGTAGCGAGTCACAGGTGCAATCAAGTAATGCAAAGTTAAGAAAGACGGGGTCAAGTCCCAGAAACGTATTAAGGGTGTGGTAAAGCAAATTTCTGCTGTTTGTAGTGATACTCCCTCCTTAGTTATTGTACATGGTCAACCAACTAGTATATGCCATGTCAACCATCAGTTTATACTTGTATATATCTCACAAGATGAAAAGCTAACAAATAATTATAAAATAAAAAGTAAATAAGAGAAAGTGTAATCAATGGAATAAAATATATGAACCATAAATAAAGAACTATATTCTGTAATGTACTTCTCTACAGTAAAAACCAACTTTGAGTAACTCAAAAGTTGAACAGTTAAAATGTTATACATTTTATGTCAATTGCATGTCATCTATCTTGGCAACCTTGGCAGAATATTTCATACGAGAGTTCCAAAAAGAAGATGAAAGGTTAGTTCTACATGTAACGAGTTTCTGCATCGAGGGTACAAACAAGAGATAAATCTAATGCATTTGCATAATTGATATTCCTAATATGACACTCACTCAAAAAATTTATGGTCTATATTTGTCCATACTGATGTCATTTTGGAGTGTAAATATTATAATTTTATTTGTTATTTGAAGACAGAGTGCACACATATGTCCAATGTTTAAACATCAGAATCGTATCACTTGACTGATAAGGCTTGCTTGCATTTATTTATTTTTAGGATTACACAGCCTCCACGACGTGCGGTTCAGTAATGGGAAACCACCATAGAAAAGGTAGTACAATAATTTTGACAGAAGCAAAATAGATGATTGTCTGTCTCACTTTCCTCGTAACCATTACATAAATACAGGAATATATGTATGAACTGTTGGATGCCGTAGCGAATGCAAGAGTAGATTGTAGTTCAAACACACCGTCACATCGATATCCGAGCAGGTTATGAATGAGGAGTACGACAACTCTGAGTGGGTGCATTTGTTACCTTGGACGGAACTTCAAGAAGAGTTATTGTTTGTTGGATAGTTCGCCCGCATAGGATCATACGTAAGTACCATGTTCATACGTAAGTATCATGTTTGGCACCACACCGAATCATCAGGCCGAAGTCCGTTGCCTTTGGTCAGCTTTTCCCGACGTCTCTTGTTTTCCAAACAGGAGAAGTATAGTTTTCGATTACGACCATGCTAAACTCTGGTTCTGGACGCAAATTGAACCGGGACGAACTTTGAGTGATGAGGGCATTTGCTAGTACAGAATTTGGATTGAGTTAAGAGTTGAAGTGTATGATGATCCAGTAGTCTCTCGTGTAGGATTTGTGTTTGCTCGAAGCGGAATGTTGTGTAGCATTTCCGAACTATCAGTTTTTCCCCGTTACCATTTCGTACAAAAAATGGCCAAACCGGCAATCATGACTTTTGTTCGGGTACACTGATCTAATGCCGGACGTTCCCGTGTATTGCACTGTAAGCACCTTGTTCCTGGGCTTTATGGCTTACTCTGTGTGATAAAACGTCGATGAGACATTCGCATGGCAGTGAGTGCACATGGATTAGCTCTACGATCGGAGAACGTTCTACAGAGGGAAGGTTTGGGTAGGCCATCGCATCATTGACTCTTAGGGCGTGTTCTGATCGTCGTTTATCGGTTAAAAGTACACAGGGATCGATCGATTGGTGGATACTACGTCGGAAATCCTCGGTCAAGATCACCTCCACTGGTCCACCGTCACCGCTGGTTCCACCTTACCTTGCTCCTCGGGTTCTCGTGGCATGGAACTCTGCTCTGCCAATCTTCCGTTCTGCCAAACTGTTCGAGTGTCTTCAGAAGAACCACATGAAGCCATTTTGCCCAGACGAGATTCTCGTGTAACGTCGCTGCTCACAAGCGCGGAACACAGATCTCGCTGTTCCTTTTCATCATCAGATTTGCAATTTTCATCGTCTCTTTTGAAGCTTGCTCCAAATTGTAGTACGTGTTTCGAGCTTTTCATCATCAGTTTTGCAATTTCAATCATCTCCTTTGAAGCTTGCTCCAACTTCGTAGTACGGGTTTCGACCTTTTCATCATCAGTTTTGCAATTTTCATCGTCTTCTTTGAGCTTGCTCCAACTTCGTAGTACGTGTTTCGACCTTTTCATCATCAGTTCTGCAATTTTCATCGTCTCCTTTGAAGCTTGCTCCAACTTCGTAGTACGTGTTTCGACCTTTTCATCATCAGTTTTGCAATTTTCATCGTCTCCTTAGAAGCTTGCTCCAACTTCGTAGTTCGTGTTTCGACATTTAGAGATATTTACGCATTAAATTTCTTGGCACATATTCACTCATTTCACTGGTGACCGCACCTGTAGCTGCATGTGACTTTGCCATCTCTCAAACACAAAACCACCTCCACTGAACTTGCTGATGCACGAGTTGTTCAATTTGTTCTTTAAGTACAGCGGAATAGTGTGTTCAACTAGTAATTGCTCGAGCTCGGGAGGGCGAACGAGCGGGCAGCAATAGGTGCTCACTGAGGAACAATCCGACGAGCTTTCCGATCCAATATTGGAGATCACAACGATCGGTTCTCATTCTTTCAGACCATTTCGGCCATCAGCGATCTTCAAGGATCCACCATAGCAAGGATCTTCAGCGTGTACTCCGCACTTTGCACCTGCTCGCGATTGTTATCGATCGACTTTAATATGTCAAAGCGAAACATTTAACATGTTTACTAGTATTGTGGTAAAGATCCTTAGAAACCTCTTACGAACTGAAGCAAACATGGAGAAAAGAAAAATAAGTGGGGCTTACGGCTGTCATGCTGTGGTCCTCGTTTCGGTATGATCACCACTTGGTTGTTGTTGTCTGTGTATAACCAGACATCATCATTGAGGTCCGGCTCGTTCCCAGGCCTGGGTCTTGGGATTTGGGGACCGGGTGGTTGTATTAAAGCGTTGTCGCCGGCCCTCCTCAACTCTTCGAGAACTTCTTGGGCGTCCCGACCCGCATCTCTTCGAGTAGTAGCTGCAAGAACAAGGAGCATACACAACAACAAGTCCGAATTCAGTGGTGAACACAATTGCAACTGGTATGGCACCTATACATTAATCACGTAGTGGACCATTATAAGTTGGTGGTGATACACAGTTGCAACTCATCCAGCATCTCCGGATCCTGACAGTGCAAATGTGTACTATATAGTACACGAAGGTCTCTGTGAAACACATTGCTTGAAGCTGAATTACTACTTCCGAGAACGGGTGCAGAATCGTTACCAAGTCCATTCTGTGGAGGAGGAATCGTCATGTGTCCGAGGATCGGAAAGAAAATAGCAAGTTAACTAGCAAAGAAGAAATCTTGTAGTGGTTTGCAGGATCCGCGCAGTCGTCCCGAGGCTGTGTGCGTATGCGGTAGTGTAGTGTGAAAGAGATATATATGTACGGAGACATCGTGCCGTCGTTTCACCTCCTGTTCATTTTTTTTCCACTCTGTTATCTTATGCATTGTTTATTACGGGGATTGCGTTTTGGAGTCATTACGGGCATCCGTTTGTGCTGGCAATGTCTATTCCTACACGTGACACCACGTTTTCTGCAATTTTGCGACGACCCTTATGCGGCTCCTGGTCGACACGGGCGGAGGCTTGACTCGACTCGAGAAACCGTCACAAGTCCAACTGAACATTTTCAGTTTATTCTATGGATGTACAAAAGCGATATACAGGTGAAATGCGCGACAACTCAGCCTTTTGCAGCATTTCGGTATGGTTTGGTATCTTCTTACATTTTCAAGCACGAGAGAATTTTCTTTGATATCATAAGTATATATCTAGAAAGATTCTCATTCGATATCAATCAAAATTCATCAAACTCATAAAATATGAAGTAAAAGATAGAAACGAGTGCATCCAGAAACACCTCTACACTTGTAGCCTCTCACCAACAAGTCGTGCTGCTGATTAGCTAAAGAGTGTGCCTCGTGATGATAAGTTGACAAGGATGTCAACAAGAGTAATAGAGGACAGATGGCGTTGTTCTTAATCACAAAAGATCTGTCAAGATTCTCGCATTGTAAGATACCTAAGACTGTTACAAGTATCTCAGATCAATCGAGACTAAAAGTTGTAAGTGAGAGTGCGGACACATCAAGATGTCTGGACGTCTCTGACAATAGATCAGGATGTCAAGACGTGCATAGAGTAAATGTGGAAGCATGTACAAGAACGTACAAAAAGATGCAAAACTGTTAAGAAATGAATGACACATGCAAAAAAAAGAGGCTCTCATACAATAGGATGTAATGCACAATCTTGAATTTGGGCATACGTAACAGTCGAAAGGGTAACAAGGAATAGAAAGTTCATAACCTGGACATAAACTCATGACCTAATCCACATAAACAAAGAAATGCTCTAAATTCTCAAATGTGTTACCGTTTACTCACAATGTGTACACTAGAACTTCAACTGACCGTCTCTCGGTTTTCTCAGATCAAAATTTACTGAAAATTAGGACAACCGTCACCCTGCTCGACCAGATCTCTCCAACCTTACTTTGATCTCGCTTAGATCAGCTAAGCAGCAACTTCTATGTTTGATTGAACATTCACTCTCAAAATTTACACCCTCTAACTTCAATCCATCGTATCTCGCTAATCTTGAACTCAAATAATGATTTACGAGTTTTAAGATTTTCTGGTGGATAATGATAACGTAGCTATTCTGACATGATACTAAAAGTTATGGCATCATAAGGAGTTCTGACGTGAAATTTGTTGAGCTAGATAAGATTATGTGTAACAAAATAGTGTTTATCAATGAAGGAGCAGTAAGCACGAGCACCACTTGGCGCATCAACATATGAGATAACGGTACGTTATAGTGTCGTGGATCCGTCTCATAAGTAAACATGAAGAGTCAAAACACAAATTTCTGCATACTTGTTCTAAAACTGATTCTGACTTTGCCCTTGTGTAGAGCTTGTTGAGTAGGTCAAAATTGCTATTTGGAACGGAGCTACATGAAAGAAGTTACAAAGTTCGGAAGATTTAAGATTTTGGCCGTTGTCGTGTTGTGACACAGCTCACATGTGAATTTAGCGTAGAACTTGTGTTGTGTTTTTTTCTATGTTTCGTGAACTTTATCGCATAACTCACATGATAGCGTATTAGGAGTCACGTTCACGATTATTCGAGATGTGAAATCGCATGATAATGAAATGTGTCAGCTTAATGATCCGTAAATCTTCGCATAAGTGGCTCTTGTTTTCAAATTTGGGTATAAGACAAAGGATTGAGAGTCGTGGAGCATTTTTCCTTATGTGTTGGATAGGTTGACATCTGCTCCCATCTTGAGGAGACCCGTTAGGAGGCATCTTTTCCAACTGCACACTGATTGGAGTATGTTGGGACTTGGAGCAGCGCTGACTCACCATGATGATGAGAAAAAGGAGTTTGTGATGACATATGTCAATCGCTCCAACAATTCGACGGAGATGAGGTACAGTTCGTACGAGTGGGAGTGTTTAGCTGCAGTGTGGGCTGTTGTGCACTTCCGATGTTATTTGTTTGAGAACCCCTTTACTCTCATCATTGATCACCAGCCCCTCAAGTGGTTGATGAAGTCCGATAAGCTTACAGGGAAGCTTGCACGATGACCTCTGATCTTATAGGAGTATGACTTCCAGATAGTGATAGACCTGGAGTTGTAAACTTAGATTTTGATGAGTTGAGTCGCAACTCATACACGAGTCAGCAAGATCAGACAAGGGCTCGATGACATGACGAGGTTGATGAGGAGATAGTGTCAAGGTGACATGCATCTGCTTTTCTTTGTGTGTTGGTCATGAACTCCAGTATGGAGGGCCATGTCGTATCTTTCTCAAGTTAGAGAGTAGATGATGAGTCTCCATATCTTAACGATGGAGATGGTGTTCCAGACAGCGAGATATCCATGACGATGCGATCATAATGAAGTATCTACGTACTGGCTGGTGGTAGGTTAGTAAGTGCCAAGGAGCGAGATCGTGTCTTCGAAGAGATTTTGACAAGAAGGACGACATGTATTTCGAGTGCGAGAGAACGGATAGTGCTACATCCATCCTAGAGGACACATTTAGTAAGACATGTCCATGAGGAGTAGGGACATTTTGGAGTGAAGCGTACACATAACTTACTCCAAGAATAGTATTGATGGCATGGTATGCACATCAATGTGCAGCAGTTTGTCGCACGATGTGTGATTTGTGATCGAGTACGTACATTGTTAAATGCTCATACTCCACAATTACACCTCTTATCGATTATGGGATTGAGTTACCGTTGGAGTTTGGATTTTGTGAAATCTTTACTGTTGACCGTACGTCGCAATCGGTATGTGTTGGTGATATTGGAGCACTTCTCCAAGTGGATTGAGTTGGTGGCATTACATGACAAGACGAGAAAGAGACGGTGAATGCGTTCTTAGATCTAATGCTGAGTCGTTTTGGAGCACCAGCTGAAGTGTTGACAGACCAAGGTACGGAGTTTCTCGGTGAGTTTCAGATCTTGTGTGACCAAGTGCTGATTGATCATCAGACTACATCTCGAGATCATCTTGAGGCGGATGGTTTGACGGAGAGGATAGTTCAGACGGTGAAGAGAGGATTGCGCAAGTATGGCTTGCAAAAGGACCACTTGGAGATTGGGATGTGTAGTTACCATGATTGACTATGGACTATCATTTTAGCCGCTTTGGCTTCCTTCTCACAGTACTTTCTATTGTATGACCGAGATCCAAATCTACCTTCGGTCATTCGTCGTGATTTTGTCGAGGTGCTGAACCTTGATGATCCGGATATGTGAGTGAGAGCATGTTCTCAAAGAGACATTTCGGAGAGTTATGCCCATGGCTTTTGAGAATTTAGCGATTGCTCAGCATAAAGACACGTTGCGATATGCGACTATTCGAGGAGGAGGTTATCAATCATCAATTTACAAGTTTCATCCTGACGATTATATCTATCTGCAATAGTTGGATGTGACCGCATGATGCACTATTTTATGCGTGCGTGAGGTGTTACCTTCTGGAGTACTCATGCTAGAGGACCGTGATGGTGTTGTTTGGAAGGACCATGTGCGTAATTGTACGTCATGTCATCTTCT
This sequence comes from Asterella californica, assembly GCA_036924285.1. Taxonomy (NCBI): domain Eukaryota; kingdom Viridiplantae; phylum Streptophyta; class Marchantiopsida; order Marchantiales; family Aytoniaceae; genus Asterella; species Asterella californica. The sequence continues at coordinate 47,156,458 of JAYKYS010000001.1, forward strand.
CAACATCGATGATACTGTTGACCCAAGCTTAGCAGTTGTACGTGTGGACTTGAGGTGTATGTTGTATGGATCTGCTGGTGGAACAGTCCGTATGTTGGTGTGTGATGGTTGTTCGAGAGGTTGACACATGTCATGTTTGACTCCACCTCTCAGTGCGATTCTTATTGGACGGTGAGTTTGTGCTCGATGTATATAGCAGAGATAGCTGATTAGATCTTTGCGTGGTATGGATTACATACATGCGACTATGATGTAGCGATATAGCACCCGGCCTCCTGATCCTTGCATCCATGAAGGTTTATATCGCGTAGTTGAGATATGAGGCTATCTGAAGTTAGAGGGACCTAATCGTCAGTTACGGGACGATTATGATACACTTGTGTATGTGTATGAGATCGTCAATGTGTTATGTATGTGTGGTGTACCTCTGACAGCGATGTATGTTGTGTAACAATATGTTCGGGTAAGTGATATGTGCGTGGGAGCACATCTTGTCTCTTCCTGGAGGACAGGCAGGGAAGAAACGGATGGAAGGTTGAATCTTACCGGGAGCCGCAGAAGCGTCTTCTGGCGAAGTTGTTCCTCCATCTCTTTCCCAAGGGGAAAGCGCAGAAGACGAGGTACATTGGAGATCATGACGTGGAGTTCCTAGAAGCAGTGTGTGCCGGAGAGAACGTCAACTGGGACGCGTTCTTCCACGCATATGTGCAGACGGAGCTGGTATACTTAGGTACCACGGCAGGAGGACATCTGACACCGTTCTTCTGCTATCTGTACGTGACCAAGGGATCTCACGGAAGATCAGTTGGCGATGGCCAACAGGGCAGCACGAGGCGAAGGAAGAGACCTCGGGAGAAGACGACCGAGCAGCAGCAATGACTCTTCCTCCCACTTTGATGTCGCAGATGAGGCCAGGTACTCATCGGAAGACACTTCTGGTGAGAGAAAATGACTCATGTGGTTCGAAAGACGCGACACCACCAAGGAAGATGGGTCCTAAGAGTGTGCCTAGGAAGACCACCTCCTTCCCGATCATTCACTCTAGATCGAAGTCCGACTCACAAGAGGAGCCATTGAGTATCCGAGCTGTGCAGAAGACCGCTTTTGCAACACCATGGAGTCTTCCGAAGACTCCAGAAGATGCAAGTTGGATGGATACTCCTACTGCGATGCTAGGAAGCGCAGTAAAGAGGACCGCTTCTCGCATGGGGAGGGATCTTCCATCCCAGAAGATGAGAAGAGTAGCTTCTTCTCGCGCGCAGAAGCAGAAGACCATAGTGGTGGAAGAGGCATCCTTGCCTCTGGAAGACAAGGAAGACACCTCCACCCGGATCGTGGAGATGAGTCTATCTTCCGCGGGAAGAAGATTGGAGGAGTTAAGTGCCTTCTTCCACTCGGAAATCCGACCAGCTATGGAGTTGGTAGAGAAGAGGGCGATGGCTCAAGAGAAGCCACTACAACCTGGATTCGGTCTACGCACCCTGATGCGGCAGGAAGAAGGCCAGAGGAAGACAGAGGCGCTGGAGGTTAGTCTTCGTACCACAGAGAAGCTCGCAGCGAAGTACAAGACGGAAGCCACCGCTTTTGCCAAGGAGTTAGCGTAGCTGAAGAAGAGCAACCAGGAGTTGCAGGCGCGTTTACAGCAGCGTGACCAGGAGGTTCTACGAGTGCGAGGTAAGATCACCGTCCTTCCAGAGGAGAAGACGACATGTAAGACACTATGGGAAGCCGCAGAAGCGCAGACTGCAACCGAGAAGACGCAGCGGGAAGCAGCGGGAGCTCGTGCACACGAAATGTTAGCTCAGTCGGTGGAAGCGCTTCGGAAGAAGTTTAACTTCACCGCGGGTAGGAAGCTTCTTACCTTAGCTAGAGAATGAGACGACGAGTCCAGAGCGATGTTGATAGAGTGCAAGGAGAGCATGTTCCGATACTTGGATCGGCAGATAGAGGGAGTGAAGACACTCTATGGTCTTCCCTTGATTCTGTCAACCGCAGCTGCATCTTCCCAAGCCCCAGCATCATCGATCGGATCAGACTTGGAGAAAGAGGAGTTCGACCTCGCTGTGCACTTGGTAGTGACAGCATTGGAAGTCGAGAAGACCTCGGAAGAAGTCCCGGAAGACAAGGTGTCTTATGGAAGACAAGGTGTCTTATGGAAGACAAGAAGAAGAGATGTCTTCTCAGGTATTCCGAGTGGAGGAAGCGACTTCCTCGGACTGCTAGCGTCGAACTAGTGCCTCAGAAAAGCGAGGAAGCACAAGTCGACCCAGCTTCCTAGAAGACGCTCCCGTCTTCTGAAGCAGCAGCAGCAGAGCCAGCGACGAATGTTGAGGAGGAAGCCACCTCAGTGACACCCGAGGTATTCACAAGACTTCCCAACTTACCGGAAGCCGAGTTAGGAGTTCAGTTGGGAAATAGATCCAATGGAGATTGCATCCGAGCAATTAGAGTAGGCAGAAAAGCACAGAAGACAAGTTGACTTGTCCAAACTTAGTAAGAACCGAACATGCTATCTTAGGAGGTGGCAGTTTTAGTGTAATATTAGATAGGTGACCATGTGGCAGAGTAGGCAACGCAAGAGTGATAAGATGGATGGCTAATTAAGAAGGGGAACCGCTTGCATGTGAGGTGACAGCCTTCTGACAACGCCCATCTCTCCCTGGTTGTAGTCGAGGATTGGAGGAGATTCCTTCTACGTCTCAAGGCAGATGCATAAGTAGGATCACAGTGTAGATTTTTCGAGCACACATATGTCTCACTGTGAGTAGGAGCATAATATATACACACAAAAGGCGCACTAAGTACATTAGTGATTCTTGGTGTACACTATTGTGCACGCATACACTACACCCGATGTTAGAGACATACGAATAGATTGGGATTACACCAGAGGGGTCTGCATACTCATTGCCAGTAGTGGTTCGAAGATGTAGATGGAGGTAGTGGATAATTTAGGAGCAGGGAACAACATCCTCGTGTAGTCCTGCTGGCTAGACTAGTGTGTCGAGGAGTAGGAGCAGAGAGTAGAGGGAGTGAGCTTCCCAATACCAATGTGCCTTCTTCTCGGAGAATGAATTGCTGATTTGAGTGCAGAAGCTTTGTCTGTGCCTTGGAGGTAGTGAGTTTTCCTTGAATTCACTCCCGACTGTGCATGAGAAGTATTCTTCTTGAGAGACGGTGAATGTCAGCAGTTGTGCAGATTCGCAGCTTGACTCGTCCAGTGGAGCACTTCGGATCCACGTACGGACGGTCTTATGGATAAGGGATCCCAGAAGATAGAGTAGCCGGAGCACCGAGAGAAGAAGAAAGAAGCCTTCTTCCCACAGCAAAAGACGACATCCTCAAGTAGAAGACTGTGTAACTTTACGCATGTTTGTGGTCTTCTTTCTCAAACTATTACAAGCAGGGATGGCTTGTTAGTCATGATCCGGACTAGAAGCCTGTCGGAGTCTTAATTTCTCTGTCATTTGGATTTTTCCCTTCTTCCCCATCTTCGCCATCTTCTTACCTTCTTCTAGTGAGCTTCGAGACTTCTGTTGAGCTTCCGTGAAGATGAATCTATCATTTGGCTTTCTACTTGTTCAGACATCACTTGTCTCTTGCGCTTGATGATGTCAATGATCAGCTCTAATTCACTCAGAAGGCAAAGTTCAGGTCTAACTGGTAGTAATAAGATCAAGTGGTGAACTTTAACACCCAAGAAGAGGAAAACTATGATAGTTCAGACTCCTAAATTTCTCCTACATGTAAAAGAGGCCCACCTGAGCACACACATGAAGTTTCAGCTTGAGATCAAATTCTGACACCGAGATATGGACAGAAAAGTTCTAAGTAAAGATATTGTGACAATTTCTGATACTCAAACAGCTATTTCGACCTATAACAGAAGATTGGCTAGATCACTTTCGAAGATTCTTACAGGATTTGGAGTCTACAGGATGCTGAACACCCTTTTGAAGTTGGGACTCCTGATTGTACACTGTTCTCCAGATCTCGTTCTCTAAAGTTGTTGTTCTAGATTGAGAGCTTTTCAGACCCCCTCTGCTTCAGCGGCCACCCTGAATTAATCATTCACTCAAATGACTTGAAACTTTTTGGAGAGTCGTAGCCTAGCTGACAATGAACGCAACCACGAAGGTTTGAAGAGATTTCCTCAATTCTGCTGCAATTGACATTGAAAACCCCAAAATCAACAAAAGTGACGCAGTTTGGCACAATCTGAACTTCAATTGGGCATAACTCCTTGTTTATTGATCCAAATCGATCAAGAATTTCACTGACAGTTTACTGACAGCACGACGAGCTCTATCTCCGTGTGCTCTCAGATTTCAAAGTGTCCTCACCAGATGCTCGAACTCTCTTTTAGACCTCTTTTTCTAAAATTAGAGTTTTACAAAAGACAAAAATAGACCAATGAGAGTTCACAGCTCCACTTGGCTGTCCTTTTGTGCCTTAAACCATGTGGTAACTTAATTCCACTCATAGCTACCATGTCAAGTCCTCTAAAGTGCCATATCTTAAACTACCTTAAATGACACGCAACCCTAAAAGTAAACTTACACTAGCTAGAAAGCGTGCATGGGCAACACGTAAGTACAACCCATGAGCTTAAACCCCTATCAGCACGGAAACCCTAAGTTATGTACATTGAACATCATGGACAAGCAAGAAATCACTTGCACAAGCGCACAAATGCTTGAACAAGATAACTAGCATACTATCAGTCTACTAGGACTTAAAACATATAACACAACGGTTAATATATGCATGAAGGACTAGGAGTAACATCAAGCGAACTTCAACCGCTACTAACTCCCAAGTGTCAAAGTAGAAGCGTAACCCGTAGCCGTCAATGTCCACAGTCTCCAGAATCGACTTCTCTGACGTCTTAACTTCACTCAGAGAGACTAACTCCTAGCAGAGAGATGAATCGTTTACTATGTGAAATGATTCACATCACGACAACGTAGATATTTTTGGAGCTACTAGAGGTGTGGACATCTAGTTAATGACCTTAAGTATCGGTTACGACGGTTGGTGATCATATATTGTGCATGAGATCATCGAAGAGGAGAAGTCAGTCCGGGTGGGACTGAGTTTCTCTTTATGTGAATGTTTGAGTGTGGAGGGTTATCGTTTGGACTTCTTGTGGTTGGAACCCCTCCATATTCTGTTTCATGTTTATGCGCCGCGTTTGCTTGTGTTGGCATTTGATTTCCGGAGTAAGTTCACTCCAGTGTGCTGTCGATAGTAAGGTTGGAGTTGCGGATCATGCAGAACCCACAGCTATTTACACTCTTCATGACGTGAAACGGTTTGTTCTTGGAGGGACCACCGATGGACGATTATCATGAGTTTGGCAGCACAAGAGTAGTAAGGTGGATGGCTAATTAAGAAGGGGAACCGCTTGCATGTGAGGTGACAGCCTTCTGACAACGCCCATCTCTCTCTGGTTGTAGTCGAGGATTAGAGGAGATTCCTTCTACGTCTCAAGGCAGATGCATAAGTAGGATCACAGTGTAGATTTTTCGAGCACACATATGTCTCACTGTGAGTAGGAGCATAATATATACACACAAAAGGCGCACTAAGTACATTAGTGATTCTTGGTGTACACTATTGTGCGCGCATACACTACACCCGATGTTAGAGACATACGAATAGATTGGGATTACACCAGAGGGGTCTGCATACTCGTTGCCAGTAGTGGTTCGAAGATGTAGATGGAGGTAGTGGACAATTTAGGAGCAGGGAACAACATCCTCGTGTAGTCCTGCTGGCTAGACTAGTGTGTCGAGGAGTAGGAGCAGAGAGTAGAAGGAGTGAGCTTCCCAATACCAATGTGCCTTCTTCTCAGGGAATGGATTGCTGATTTGAGTGCAGAAGCTTTGTCTGTGCCTTGGAGGTAGTGGGTTTTCCTTGAATTCACTCCCGACTGTGCATGAGAAGTATTTTTCTTGAGAGACGGTGAACGTCAGCAGTTGTGCAGATTCGCAGCTTGACTCGTCCAGTGGAGCACTTCGGATCCACGTACGGACTGTCTTATGGATAAGGGACCCCAGAAGATAGAGTAGCCGGAGCAGCGAGAGAAGAAGAAAGAAGCCTTCTTCCCACAGCAAAAGACGACATCCTCAAGTAGAAGATTGTGTAACTGTACGCATGTTTGTGGTCTTCCTTCTCAAACTATTACAAGCAAGGATGGTTTGTTAGTCAAGATCCGGACTAGAAGCCTGCCGGAGTCTTAATTTCTCATTTTCATCTTGTTTCTCTCTCGTTTGGATTTTCCCTTCTTCCTCATCTTCTCCATCTTCTTACCTTCTTCTAGTGAGCTTCCGAGACTTCTGTTGAGCTTCCGTGAAGATGAATGTCGTTGTAGTGCTGCAGGATGACCGTTTCCGTACACAAAAGTGAGGGAAGACCACAGAGGGATACACCCTGTAGTTAATCTAACCCGTTGGAACGTGAAAGCGCAAGGTGTGACAGCCGTTGCTAGTCGACTTCTACGAAGCAGGAGCAGTCTTCTAGAGACGTGAGAAGTGGAGTTGAACCCCCCGAAGCCGAGAATTGCTTCGAGAAGACGATACTGAGAAGATCGGAAGAAGTGACCTGGAAGCAAGAAGCGTCTTCTCGAGCTTCTCTGTAGATAGTTGTGTGATATTGCTATGCGTTGGCGCATTGCTTACTACCGGTTTTTAGAATTTTGTAAAATCCTGAAATATAGGATAATTTTTCCACCATTGGATCGCACACGATCGTGAGGTCAGGTTAAAGAGAGATCAGTTAAGGAACGGACGCAACAGACGCGAGCACAGGAGCGAGCACAGGAGCAGAGGTGCGGATTCTTTCGGTGAAGAAACATGGAAGGGTTATGACGAGGCGGAGGCTGGAGCAACAGGAAAATTTGGTCCCTCCGCGCAGACACGCCACATGGCTTCTTCTGCTACATTACGCGCTCATCGGCTGGTGAAGACAGAATCTGAATCGATACCAACAAGTTCGCTTTTTTCGTTGCGTGAGGATCGATAGGAGAGGTGATTGCAGTGGATGCGCACAAAAATTTCCCCAGGCGCGTTTCACCAGACGTGTGCGTGTATCTGTTGGCTTTCAGCGTCTTTCAACACTAAGGAACGTGGAAGATTTCTTGGAGATTGCTCCAGGTCTGAATTACGCTTTTGATCCGGAGCGAAAGTTGATTATCGTGATTATCGGATCTGTCCTTAGCGAAAGTTGATTATCGTGATTATCGGATCTGTCCTTCGTCCTACGGATGGAGTAGGATTTGACAATCAGGTGGGTTGATTGTCACTTGACTAAAGAACATTGTGTGTCCAGGAGGAAGTGTTTAAATCCTCGCTACTCCAGAGGAACCGGACCATCTGCTGTTTGGAAAGTATCAGTTTAGCTCTTTGCTCGACATGTTCCCCACGTCTACAGCTTATATTTCAATATCAAGCAACGTCTTTTAACCCTTCACATCTCCTTCCGTATGTGCGTGGTTTCTCATGTGGTTCCTCTGTACCTTCCAGAGTTGGCTCCTGCACATCTTAGAGGTGCGCTGAATATGATGTTTCAACTCGCTACAACCGTAGGTATTCTTACCGCAAATCTGATAAACTACGGAACTGCTCATTTACATCCTTGGGGCTGGAGACTTTCGCTGGGACTTGCCGCAGTACCAGCCTCTGTGCTCACTCTGGGAGGACTCTTCCTCTCGGAGACACCCAACAGTTTGATCGAGCGACAGCGCTTAGAGGAAGGCAAAGCTATGCTGGAAAGAATTCGTCGGGTGCAGAATGTGGAAGAAGAGTTCAAAGATCCGGTGCAAGCCAGCAGAGTCGCAAATCAGGTCAAGCATTCATTTAGAAATTTGCTGCAGAGAAGGAATCGTCCACAGTTGGTGATGGCGATCTTTCTGCCATTTTTCCAAATTGCGACCGGAATCAATTCTGTGTTTTTTTATGAGCCACAACTGTTCCAGACTATTGGGTTCGGGAGCAGCGCAAGTTTGTACTCCGCTATCATTATCGGAGCAACTCTGTCACTTTCCACCTTCGTTGGAATCGCCTTGGTGGATAGAATGGGTCGTATGAAACTCTTCTATGCCGGACCTATTCTATTACCTTTCTATTATTTCTCTATATCGACTGACTCGTTAAATTTAATCTGAAGTTAGGAAGCAACAACATTTTGTTGATGGCTGTGTGGATAGTTGAACGGATTGGCTGACTGACTACTGAACGAGACAGTTGGGCCAGAATGGAAGTAGGACGACGGACGTTGTCAGGCCACTTCCAGCACGAGCACAACAGCGATAGAGGTAAAATGAGCAGTGGATTTGTAATAGCGAACGTAGGCGCAGGAGCAGGAGGAGAAGTTTCTCACTCGACATCGCGTCTGTTTCATACGCAGCATCAGCAGGGTAGTCATTTTTCATCCTTGACGTCACTGTCCTCTGGCAGTGGGGGTCCGGACGGAGTGCTCTGATCTTCGTCCATGGGAAGCTCGCTGCCTCGTGCGAGTTATTGCTTAGATGCTCCCTACAACCTGAGCAAGTTGTGCGTGATTTTCCCGTTGTCATTCTTTAGGATTGTGCCCCGATCGGGCTCCATGGACAAACCGGTGAAGTCCAAGGGAGCCTTGTACAGGAGGCTCCTAGTGCAGCTCTTGTTGTTCTTCGTATTGGGATTCACGTTAGGATGTGCTCCGTTGAGCTGGTTTGGACTGTCTCCCGTGACGTGAAGTGCGGGTTGATGGTTGTGTTCCTGTTGAGAGTGTTGTTACTCCTTCCTGCTTGCATCGAGCTTGTGCTCTGTTCTCATGCTTGGATGGTTGCAAGTGGAACTATCGCACATCCCGCGATGAGTTGCGCACAGTCGCACTCAGTCAAAGATCATTTACAACACATTCGCACCACCATCAAGCAAGGAAAGAAGAGAAATTCACGCTGAGCACTTGCAAGCGTCTGTCGTCTTCGTGCTCTGATGTACTGCCTTGTTTGCCGCTTCTTATCGGAGCGTCTGCCTTGGTGACCTGACCCTTACTACACCAACTTGGACACCGGTTTTTCTGCGCTATGACAGTGCTTAGGCTTCATGTCCTCTCCTCCTTACCTTTTCCGTCTTGAAGTAAATTTTCCAGACTTCGTGTCTGAGTGTATTTCGTAGTAGAGACTCCATCCCAGACTTCTGTTTCAAGCAGAATTCTACATTGCCTCTCTTCAAGGCTAGGGGTTATCCATGTATTTGTTGTAGCTCCGGTCTAGTCTTCTAGTCTTAACTTCTTAAGTACTGGTGATGAGGGTGTATTCCGTCTAACCTGAGATGCCTTCAAAATATTTTGGACTGAAAAGTGCTCCGTTTTGCTCTTCGTTTCTTAACTATGGTTCTTTTTCTTTCTCTAGTTTATTAGTCAATTTTACTTCCTTTGGTGGGAATGTTTGCTTTCTTTCGATTGCGTTGGGAGTTATGCTTATCAGAGTGTATGGTGTCATAGTTGCGATTCTTACGTTCATGTTTGTGCCAAGAGGACTTCGAGTAGCAGGTCGCATCAGGCCGCAGTGATCAATGCAAAACTTTCAGGCTAGACCGAATGTTAGGGGCTGTAGTGGACTCATACCCATCGATGCGATATGGGGCCAGATTATTACATAGACTACGAGCAATGCAAGATGATTTTGTCAGTATATGGTCTACGGGTCATATCGTGTCAGCATTCACTCGGTTCTGACGTAAGCGGTGAAAAACTGAGTTTTCCTTCTCGTAGTAGTAGACGAGTTACTGAGAGAGCACTTCTGGACGACCTTCCTCTAGTGGTTATAATCATGACTGTATTGTACGAAAAGGGATTACCTTAGTGTGCGGGGGAAGTTACTGTTTTCTCCCCAAAATGCTTTACCCGTGTACCATTATATATTTTATGAGAGTCAGTGTTTTCTCCGAGAATTATTTACCCGTGCATCAATACATATATACATTGTACGAAAGGTCCGCACATGTTCGCTTGAAATGCACACAATTTACATGAACTGGCTTTATAGTTTCATAGGTTGTGCCACTTTGCCTGTATCTTCTATCTCACAATTTATGGAAGCTGAGATTACCACATCTAGAGCAGATACCTTGGGAACGGAAATGAAAAGGTTATATTTTCTTCATTGAGATTCTGAACATGCAAGTCTACCTGTGTTGATGACTTTACACCTACCCTCTCATTTTCTGGCAGTTAAAACCATGACGTAAGAAAGAAGACGACTCTGTTTCTGCTCAGAGTTGTTGCTTTTCAGCAATGCCGCCATTCGCGTTGAAGGTTAGCTTTAACCGTTGAAGGCCTTTCTGGGTTCTTTCAGTAATCTATGAACTTTGTTCGTAGATGTCTCGTGTAAAGAGTCCAGTATTCAGATGCAGCAAGATGATGATCATACTCTGATGTTCTGACTATATAGCTTGTCCAGTGCGTGAATGAGTCCATAAACTCAAGCAAGAAGAAGTGGCCTTTCTCCAGCTCCAGCCAGTCGTATAATGCTTAATAATGAGTTTTATTTGACAAACGCCATCGCAAGAGACTCTCCTGAGGATATTTCTGATACCTACAACATAGTTTTGATGGGACTTAATCACGATAGCACCGACAGAGCATAAGCGACACTGGCGATGACCACTTACAAAGTGGTGAAAATTTCTGCAGGCTAAATGGATACATTTATAGTACTGACTTTCGGACGTGAATCGTTTCACGTCCACTTCTACTTGCCACTTGGGTGAAGCAATCCTAACAGCAAGCAGCTTTTCTCAGCCGTCTGGATCTCTGTAGTTCAGCTCTCATAATACCGGTTTCCATCTCCTTCTCATATAAGCAAACTGCAACTCCAGGAAACTTTCCCTCTTCTCGAATTATCTTTTCTCATCTTGTAAGGCATTTACCTTTGTCCTCAAGTCTACGACTTCCTTCTCCGCTTCGACGGCTGCAAAATGGAGTTTCATGCATGTTTCCACATGCTTTTGCTCTTCCAAGTATAGCCTCTCCATCTTCTCTGCCTTGAGTCTGCTGTCTATTTCCGCAAGCTGGAGACCCAGTACCTCCTCATTCTTATATGCAAGTAAACAGATTCAGCGTAGTATTCAGCCTACTAAACAGATTCAACGCGGCATTGGCCTTGACTCACCACATCCGACTGAATACAGTAATAGTCTAGATTCCCTTTTCTGATGAATCTGATCGCTATCCTCAGAACAAATGCATGTAACCTTGCTTTAATGAAAGACTACCGAACGCACATTTCTGCGAACACATTTACCTGTGGACATAGAGATATCAGAATCTGATTTTTGTTCCGCGTCCAGTGCAAAAGTTTCTAAGGCTGTCAACCTTTACTATCAGTAAAGCTGACCCTCATCGAGAATATCCACCCTACCCCTCTCTTTGAAAGTACCTACCTAAGCAGTATCTCTGGTTGCTTTCTCGTTCTTGGAGTCAGCTACATACTGCTTGTGTTCCCTTGATCATCTGATTGCCTGGTTTTGTGCCCTGGAAAATATCCGTTCACTATCGACTGTCTGAACTCGCGATTTTCAAACCACTGATCTTACTGACAACATCGCTATAAGAAGGTCAGAATATACCACCTAAAATTTAAAGAGTGTGCTGATGTATTTCTTCCGATTTGCTGTGTACATAGCTACTCAGTTAACTAGTGATAAATCACTCGAACAAGTACTGTTGAATTTCCGTCTGACTCTAGGGAAAGACAGTCGAATTTAACCTGTCTATCCTCTTCGGTGGAGGCTCCCCTGCTCGTCGGTTTTCAGATCCCAAGCTGTAGTTTGCAGTACTCATCAGTAAAGAGTTTCTTTCCAGACAAAAATTAAGTCTTCATTGCGGTGCTAATGAAGGCTCAAATTCAAATTCATGCTCACACACTCCCCACAGGTGGTGACCCTACCCATGATGTCTGACATCTAACATCTCTTACCGGTTGGAAATAAAGTGCATCTCTACCCAATATGACACGGATTCATCCTACATGTCTTAGTTCTAATCTTTGTCTATGGATTCGTTGGTTGAGTTTTCTCTTTTCCATCATACATGTCTTAGTTCTAATGGTATTTGTTTGTTCATGTTCTAATCTTTCTAATATTTTTGATGTGGTTCTCCAAGAGATGATCTTGGTGTTTCCCAAATAATCCATTAAATGACGTGTCGTTATACAAGTAATGGCATGAAATAAGGAACAATTTTAGAGAAGGAGAAAGAACTCATGGAAAACCATTAACACCATTTCATGAATCTTCCTTATATCAAGTAGTGATATGAAACCAGTTAAACCTCCCCTCCTGGTATAAGAGGGCCCTAATGGTACTATTCTTCTCAGGGTTCTTTTAAATTCAAAATCCCTCTCTGGAAAGAGAGATTTTTCTGAAAAGTGAAACTAACGGACTGGATTTCGATAATGCTTAGATAAAATATTAAAATATTTTTCTAGTAAAAGTCTAGTACTTTCTCCTGAATTTCATCGAATCTTATGCCTTCTTCTCAGATAACGGCACTTCAATTAGTGTATTTTAGCACTCTGCTTCTTTTCTTATCCGTCGTTGCTTTTACCTTCACTAATGTATGCAAACACACCGTACTACAAACACTATTACTTAGAACTTTTGCTTGGTTCTCGTTGCTTGAAAACACTTTACTTTATGCTGTTGCAGATGGCTTCATTTGCGTTCTTCCACGCAAATGAAGCCATCTTTCTGCCAAGTTCACTGGTCCACCACTTCACAAGAACCGTGAAAACAGCAACAGGTATAGCTTTACAAACCTCACTCAATTTCACCCTCTAGAGTTGAAGATAATAATCTTGCTTTTTCACAGCATTGTTTGGACCCTTCGGATCAACGCACTTCATTTGAGCCCTATGTTAACTTTCTTGGTGTTGGGAGTGCTCACTTCCATCTTAAACACTACTGTCCAGTCAGGCTGAGATTTTCTCTTGATACTTTAGTGCCCATTTAGCAGGGGTTTATAGTGGGGTCTTTGGTGTAGTTTACTGCCATGGGAGTGAAATTCCACATGGCTTGGAGCTTCAGATTGTGTCCTGGAATACGGGGTCAGGTCACGAAGTTCCCCGTTGATAGCATCACTATGATATATGTTCATGCATGGTGCCAACCCGGTTCTACTCCCTCGACTCATAGTGCCAAATATAAGAGCTCTCAAACTCAACATAGTTTCAAAGCACTTTCCACCAGAAAAGCCGGAAATTTTCTTCGCCAACATCGTCCAAGACAGTTCCAGTAAGAAATTGATTTGATCAGGATTTAATTTAATAATACTCATATATATATAATAGCACTCAATGGACTCCGGTGAGGAAGAAGTTGCAGTTATAACAATGTTATCTGTAGGATTGATCCGACCACTAAGATATGATCTGATTAACCTCAGTTGTCCCTTAAACCCTACAGTCCAGTAATTCTTCTCTCTTGCTGAATCCATGTCTTCTTTCCTTCCTATGTTTGACTACATTGTAATTTGTGAAATTGATGAATAGATGTAAGTTCATTTTTCATTTAATAGATTTTAGTTTCGTATAGAATCATATTCATGAAATCTATTTTCTGTGAGAGTTGTGAGAGTTAAGCTGATTGTCTAAATTCCCTTAGTCTCGCAGTCCTACCACTTTGCTATAACTTGTTTTATATTCTTATCAATATGATGTGATTATGTTCTGCAGGTGAAGCAAAGTGATAGTATTGATCCAAAGCAAGACCTACCTGCAGCAAAGTGATAGTATCGATCCAAAGCAAGACCTTCTTTCATAACGACGTTTTATCTCTGAAATAAGTTTAGGAGATCATAACTACTGCTTTTACTCACGAAGGTAAGACCTAAGACATCCAATTGAAATAGCTTTTTGTCTATTGTCATGATTACATATATTATATCTATCTTGGATAGAAAATGATATATTTTTTCTCTCAATATTCAGCTGTTCTTCACGAAGGTAAGAAACATTTGATTTCTTACCTTCGTGATATAAGAATCATAGTTGTTTGTTTGATGTACACGACTGCAATTTTAATAAATGGAAGGTGTAGACGATAAGAGGTGAGGTTAGGGACCGTGAGGATATGGCTGCCATTTGTGAGGACGATCTCAAGGTCTACAAAGATGCAGTCCAATCTTTGCAAAATGAAGTTAGTGAAAGTGAGACTAAAATGAAGGGAAGTGCAGACAAAGTGGCTCAGCTGGAAGAAAGCTTGCGCAATGTAGAGTCTAAATGTATCGAGCTTGTAGAGAGGCTGAAAACTGCCGAAGAGAAGGTCAAGGGATACGAGAGCACTGCACAACTGCAACAAAATGATGTCATCCACTCTATAGGGATAATTGTAGAACTAAAAAGTATGGTTGCTGTCTATGAACAGAAGATCAAGGAAGCTAGAGATTTACTGCAGTCAACTAAGCTCGAGGTAGATGAAGTGAGGTTAGAGATTGCGAAAAACTCCTCTACTCTGAAGGATCTTCAATCCACGTTCCTTCAGGTCCGGAGCCCCGTTATGTAAGACCTTCAAGATTATGTGAAATTAGTTTTTTGACCATTGATGTTTCTTCTAGTTCGAGAAACGATGATCTGTAAGCGTTGAACCTGTGAGTTCATTTGTCGACTATTTTGCTTGTGATAAGCCGCAACAAATGTTTCTCCTGTAGTTCTTCTCCAGTCAATATTCCTAGATAAGTACAACTCTTCACCTGAAATAGTTTCCATGCAACCCTAATCTACAACGCATTGTGAGATCGGGTGGACCTCCTTCAGCAGATGGAACTTTTAGGTTCAATCTTGCCGTAAATACCTCGACTTCATGTATTAGCTAGGTTAAAGGTCATCATATTGTTGATACCAGTATGCATTGGCAAAGAGTAGGATACTACATTATAGTAGATACCTCGCTTTGTCTGATGTTCAGTCCTTAGATGATTAAGTGTCGAGTTGATGGGATAGCAGCTCTATCCTCTTCGGTGGAGGCTCCCATGCTCGTCGGTTTGCAGATCCCAAGCTGTAGTTTGCAGTACTCATCAGTAAAGAGTTTCTTTCCAGACAAAAATTAAGTCTTCATTGCGGTGCTAATGAAGGCTCAAATTCAAATTCACGTTAAAATTCCGAGATGCAGAAAATAGAGTACTACTTTCTACTCTCATTATTAATAATATTTTACTGTATCAGGACTTTGTGTAACCGTTCCTTTCCTTACTTTATGAACATTCTCTGAATTATTTTATGTTTAGAATATTAATTATTCCACTCTTTGGTAATGTTTAATAAGATTATAAAAAAAAATTATAATGTTATAAATAATTTTTATAGATATAGTTTACAAATATAGTTTGTCAATTTAGTTTTCCTCTTCGTGACTGAGCTGGAGCTGGGCTCGTTAGCTGCTGCTGGTCTTGTGAACTTATGTATTGGTAGTCATTGATCTTGAGCCAAGTATGTGGATCGAGAGCAATGAATAACGACGAAGATGATGCAAGTGAAGACCACGTAAAGGCAGCTTGTGGCCTTGCTTCGTCTGCTGCTACGTAACTTGAACTATTTCAGACTATTTCACTCTGACTCAACATGATCAGGCGATAGGATTGTTTAACTTGTGTTAAGAAGGGGACATGAATTCAACCATGTCCTCTAAACCTTACAGTCCAATAATTCTTCTGTCTTGTTGAACCCCTTTATTCTTTCCTTCCTTTGTTTGACTACATTGTAATTTGTAGAATTGATGAATAGTTGTAACTTCATTTTTCATTTAATAGATTTTAATTTCGTATGGAATCATAGTCACGAAATCTATTTTTTGTGACAGTTGCGAGAGTTAAGCTGACTATAAAGCTCATTTGAAGATAAGTTGTTTTAGTCTCACAGTCCTACCACTTTGCTATAACTTCTTTTATATTCTTATCAATATGATGTGATTACGTTCTGCAGGTGAAACAAAGTGATAGTATTGATCCAAAGCAAGACCTACCTGCAGCAAAGTGATAGTATCGATCCAAAGCAAGACCTTCTTTCATAACGACATTTTTATCTCTGAAATAAGTTTACAGGATCATAACTACTGCTTTTAATCACGAAGGTAAGACCTAAGACATCCAATTAAAATAGCTTTTTCTCTATTGTCATGATTGTATATATTATATCTATCTTGGATAGAAAATGATATTATGTGCGTTTTTCAGGTTAATATATACAATGGATTCCACAATGTCCAAAAAAGGAAAAATGAAAAAGATTTCCACTGATGATACAGAAGGGAATGAACCCATAGTACAAATACTGAAGCAGCCAAGTTCTGCTCCTGAATCTCCTATAAAGTCTCCAAAAAGGAAAAAAAAAGAACAAGACACAATTATTCCATCTGAAACTCCAACAGTAGATAAAAACTTATCTATATTTATAGATAATATAGAATATGCGAAAAGAAATGATATATTTGAAGAAATTATATTAAACGAATATGGTAATATTAATAGATTTATAACAAAAAGCTCATTTCTTCTTTTCGATATGGTTGATCGTCGTATGGAAAAGACGATTACATGTACTGCCCAAGGCAACAACGCTATAAATTGGTCAGATAAAGTGAATAGAAATACGTATTGTAGGATACAATACTTTGGTCGTAGGGCCGTGGAGGTAGAGAGACCAGTAAAAACTCTCAGTCACAGAGGGGATGTTAAATTCATCCTCTTGATCGATGGGCAAACAACAATTCAGACCATCACACCTTGGAGTTCTACTCCAATTTTCAAATTCCGACACTTCATGCCTCTCCGAATGTGCATGCGTCATCTTACTATTCGATTCACGACAGTAGACATATCTGTTGCCGTAATTGCTGTACACGGTGAAAACGAATATCAAAAATTTGAGATCACAATTGCGGATGGTGATTCTGAAGAAGACAAGATGACGGTAAGTAATTATGTACATTAAATAACTTACGTTTATAAATTTATTTCGCAACTGATTTCAAATTTTTGCTATTCATGAACTTCTAGACTAACACAATTTTTTTTCATGTTGCAGTTGATCATCCATTATGATTTCACAACAGAGTATAAAAATATTGAGACTCGTTTTCACTCTGGACATGCTGTATTGTTGCACTTGAAATCAATATCAAGACAGATTTTGTCCACAAGAGAAGAAAATGATCTTCCAAAGCTGCATACACACGCAGTGACTATATGGGCAACTCCTTCGATCCAATCGAGAATTGACGTTTTGAAAAGAGCGCGGAACACTCACATCACAAGAGAAAATAAAAACATCAAGGTATATAATTAATTTTTTATGTGAATAATCAGAATCAACTTTCCTATTCGCAGATATATGTTATGTTTATAACTTCTTTCCATGTGTTTAGGTACGTGGTATTTTCAAACCACGTAATTATGATGACAGACCCTACAAATACACATGCGTCACATGTAATTCGACGCACTTACAAATTCAAGATTTGAATCATCTTCGAGGCTTTTGCAAAAGTTGTAATCTGGATTGTGAATTACGACCTGTGCCATGGATTGAAGGGTATGTGGAAGATCTTTCCAATGGTAAACAATACATGGTCCATGCAAAAGGAAATTGGTTCCAAGATCTGATGGGCCTAGTGGAAACAGAAGTTGTCCCAAATTATGACAGCGACAACCATCGAGATATGCTATTGGATCAAATTGAGGAGATCGCAACAATAGGAATTTTCTCTTTTAATTCAAACGGTGATTTTTATGGATTTGATCGGGTATACAATTTATACTTTATTTCATTTTCAATTGTAGAAGTATCATGGTGATTTTTGATAATTTCTTTAAAACATTGACTCATGTCATCTCGAATTAATTGCATCAATATAAGAATCGCTATCGAATATTACAAAATCACTAATATAATGACATCATTGAACGTCTAACTTTTCTTTTTAACAGATCAAGGAGACTACATCTATTGAGGGAGAATCGTCGAAAACCTCCATAATTCCAACCGTTTAATCTTTCAACATCGGTAAAGTTCTAAGAACTTTTTTATATCTAAATAATCTAGTTACACAAACATACGTAACACTGAACACTTCAAGATCTGTTTTGTCTTCTACATTTATTGTCACTATATATATGATATTTTACATAATTATAATTTTATCATTGTAGTTAATTTCATATATCTAATTTATAATAAATTTTATTTCTGACTTTTATTTTATAGCATTTTTGTTTAAGCATTCAAGTAAATCAATCCCAGTTGTAAATATTCCAAGGTAAATTCAACATTGCTTGAAATTTTCCAACAACGCTTTCTTTGATGTTGTTTTCCAGGTATATATCACATGATCAAACGGAGTCTGACCTACGATGATATATGTAGAACTTGAAACTCTTTTCCAAGTGCAACTCTATGAACGTGCGAAACGCATGAAACAATAAAGCCCACGGAGAAACATATAAACTGGGAGAAACAAAAAACAAAAAGCGCTTTGAAACAAGAAAGTCCAAGGAGAAACGTATAAACTTGGAGAAACAAAAAACAAAAAGCGCTTTGAAACAAGAACATCCGCGGAGAAACGTATAAACTTGGAGAAACAAAAAACAAAAAGCGCTTTGAAACAAGAACGTCCACGGAGAAACGTATAAACTTGGAGAAACAAAAAACAAAAAGCGCTTTGAAACAAGAACGTCCACGGAGAAACGTATAAACTGGGAGAAACAAAAACAAAAAACGCTTTGAAACGATGTCCTGTTGTGGGACCAGTTAGTATGTAAATTACGCGTATAAGTGTGTTTTGCACACAATTGTAGAAGTTGTGGTGTAATGGGATCTAAAACTTTGCTCTTATGAGCTTAGAATGCTCTATTATCTGCTGAGGGGCTCCATGGGGTGCAAAAGGACAAGGTGGGGTCCTTTAACTTCTCATTGGTCCTCAAAAAGGTGAAGGTAACTTGTCCTCTACCTAAGTGCGCGCTCTGGGAGGATCGGGACACTTTGACGAGAGATTTTGGAGATCAGAGGGCATGGGCGGAGAGCTCTCGACGGGAGGAGCAATCTGACCACAAATTTCACTCGATTTGGAGGTCCAGGGCATACGTTATGGCATTTTGAAGTTCATAGAGTGACGGGAGTACATAGCTTTCTCTTCCGATTGTAAGATTAAGGGGTTTGAGTGATTGAGCCGTCAGATTGAGACCAGATTTCATGAGCTTGTAGTCTGTCAGTTGCTGAAGCTCTGACCACAAATTTCACCACCGGATGTTCTGCGGATTGAGCGCAATGGCGATTTGAAGGCGACGGGGTGCAGAAAGCTCTCAATCTGGAGCAACAACTTTGCAGATTTATGGAGGATGATCCGAACGGTCAAATCGGCTCAAATTTCCTGAGTAGTGAGTTTACCTTCTGAATTGATAGCACATGAAGTTTGAGTGGAAGTGGGCGGTTCATTTAGGCGAAGAAGCTTCTGTCCTGAATCTGAGATTGGAAGTGCGTGTTAGTTTCTGTGGATTTGTGTTAATTGTGGGAGAAGATCTAGCAGTCAGATCTTCCTGAAATTTGACCTGTGAGTAAGGATTCTAGTATCCTACCTACGTGGCAAGTTTGAGAGGAGACTGAGATGTAGATCTGTACCTCTGATGTGTGAAAGTTCGCTGGTTTTCTGTCGAGTTGTATCGGCAACGGTATCTACTGTGACCGTTTGTATTGCTTGGGGGTGTATTCTAGGCGTAGATAAGACTTTTGCGACCTACGTTGTAACCACGTCATGTGGTTGTCAGATTCGCACTCAACGTGGCAAAGTGCGATCCTTGACCTGTAAAGTCGACTAGCTGTCTAGCCTAGTCTCTAGTTTTGAGACACGTTACGGTGCATGCATTAGAACCTATCACCCAGAAGACCCACATGTGGATGAGTATGACGGCACCAAACATGCGATGTGCATGTGTGCCACCTCATCGGTCCGTGAGGCTTGGGTTGCTCGGTTAGGGAGCTTGCACCTGTCCTTGTTTTTTGTGTTCGAAACTTTTAAGCAAAGGAGAGTGACATGTGTGGGGGCATTCGACCTGGAGGAATTCAAAAGATTGTTCGTGGAGAGATCGTGGGGGGGATCCTATGAGATTGTATCAGAGTTTTATGGATCGAGATACCTTTGTAGTTGGAGTGCTCATGTTGTGAGAGATGGACGAAGGACTCTACTTACCGCCCAGATTCCCTTTTCGAAACCCTTTCTCGATTAAACTGATGTATATAGAACGAGTTCATTTTCAACAGTTTCTGATAGGATCCTTCGAGCATAACTTTACCGCGCAAGTCATGCTCTCGCCTGTCCTTGTGATCTTACCTGTTGTCACTTACGGCCAAGAATGGGATCTCACCGTCTTTATCCTCATCTAACGAAGGATGGATCTAAATCAGCTCCCTCCTGTAAACTTTAACACCCAGTGCGAGATAAGACACATCTGTCGACCCAAAGTCATGTACGAAGCCCTAGTAGTGAGAAACTTCGGAGAGGAATACTACCGAGAGATCATGTCATCACATATCCCGTTTGTCGTGCCCATGATCATCCAACGTTTTCGTGTAGTTATCTTGACCCTTTACTGAGAGAAAGAAAGTGCTTAGTTATCGAGGAAGTTAGAGAGAAATCTACAGGAAACTTGTCGCTCTGCTGTGCATTGATCGCTAGCCACAGTAAGAAGGTACGCCCTTGCTCAAAGGAAAGGCTCTCGCTACGACATATTTGGTGCTTCCACTGAGAGCACGCTTTGAGGTGGTTGAGTGAGTTGTTGCCGAGGAGCGTCAAGTATGAATCTTCCCGAAGCAATGGGGACGAGTGGAGGAGGAGCGGACGATCTGCTTCGAGCATTGACGATGTTGTTGAGACAACAACAAGGAGGTGATGTTGGGGAGCAGAAGTCTACAAGAGCTCTACAAGCGGTGGTGAAGAAGTTGGGGAGGTTCGATGGAAGGAACATCACGAAGTATGTTCGGGAGTATATTTGTGAGATGGAGGTAAATCGTGTGCCTGAGACAGAGATGATTTCTAGTTTCAAGTTGGCTGTGATACTTGAGATCCGTAGTCAAGTGATAAAGCTGAAGGATGCACGTACGAGTTCTTGGGAGGAGTATGAGCAGAGGTTGAAGAGTGAATTTTTTGATGATGATGCGGATAGAGTAACCAAGAGAACGTTCTTGGAGTGGATAGAGCAGCATCCGGGGAATGAGATGACACCAAATGAGTTGCTACGTGAGTTTGAGAAACGGTTCTATCAATTGTCTCCATCTGAGAGGACGACGCTTGACTTAAGGAAGACAGAACTTTTTCTAGAAGCTGCTGATGAAAATCTAGAGGACAAGCTTTTCTTGATGCTAGCAGACAAGGGGGAAGAAGGAGGAATGAGCACAGACTGGAGAAAGGTAGAGGAAGCTGTTACTATTCTCACGAAGCAGAAACGTGGAAGAGGTAGAGCTGCAACCTTGAGGTCTGATGTCTCTTTAGCTCCATTGCCCAAGCCTGTCAATAGCAAGATTGAAGATTCTGCAATCGATGAGTTGGTTAAGGGTCTGAGAGAGTTAAGGATAGAGATGGCAGAGCTAAAGCATAGTCGAAGTCCTGGTGATACCACTGCATCTTCAACTAGCAGAAATTTTGTTAGAAGATGTATCTGGTGTGACAGTACTGAACACCAACGTCGGGATTGTGAGGAGTTTTCCGAGGCTCTCAGAACCGGAGTCGTGAATTTTAGAGATGGAAAGATTCATCTCGCCCAAACTGGTGCGCCGTTGAATACCAACTTTGGTAAGGGAGGAATGAAGAGCTTGGTGAGAGGTCAGGTTGGTATAGCTACGACAATACGTACAATAGAGCCTGAAACATTTGCGATTGAAGTAGATGTACCGGTTGTAGCAGCTGTTAAGAGCGATGTAGTTGAAGTTCCACGAGAAGTAATGTTGCGAGGTGCGGAGGCAATTCGCCGCATTACTGGATGGGATGATCTTGTAGAGGCAGGGTGTGTCAAGGCTTACTTGGTACAAGAGAAGCATGTAAGCTGGCAAGATGCGATTGTGGAAGAGAAAAGGAGACGTGATGATGATGTTGCTGATCCGGAGGAGGCTACAAGGAGAGCCAGAGCCACGAAGAGGAGAGGGCAACAAGAGGCATCACCTTCTGATATCCCTTCAACGTCTCAAGAGGCTTCTACATCTGAACCTATGGTTGATGTTCCTATTCATGACACGGAGATGAGAGAGAAAGGCAAAGGAGCGTCTTCAAAGGGCAAAGGTAAAGCACCGACCTACAGACTACAGTCAGATATCGAGACAAGCACCAACTTGAAGGAGATTCTTGAAGAGAGAATTTTGGATGCAAAAGATAGAATTTTCCTTGCGAGAAGCCTTAGGAATAGCCAAACGTGACTTTCATGAGTTGATCATAGATGTGATCAAGAGAAAGAGACAGATGACTGCAGATACGGTGATGGTGAAAGCATTGGATACTGACATCACTGGGAAGAAGATGAAGAGTTAGGTCGCGTATTTGCCCAAAAGCATGTACTACATGCGTCGAAAGGAAGAGAGGCAAGAGTTTCAGACTGTGCTGCAGAATATGGCGACGAGAAGCAGCATGAGAGTCATTATTCTCGAGCATATTGGGCTCGTGCAACTACAGAGACAAGGGTTCGACTGGGTAACTTGTCAGAGGCTATAGTGGCGTTGGTGGATCACGGTTCGGAGATTAACATCATGTCCAAAAATGTTTACGAGAAGGGGAAGTGGCCAATCGACACAAGACATGGATGGGTTCTTCGTGCTGCTAACAACCAAAGAGGTGAACTTTTTGGTGCTTGTCCAGCTGTCAAGACTCGGATAGGAGATGTAGAGATAGAACAAAACTTTTTTGTTCAGAGTGTAGCTGCTTATCCTGTGATCCTAGGTCAACCATATATTACTGCGTCTAGGATGGAGACGAAAGTAATGGACGATGGATCTCATTATGCTCGTATTAGAAGTCAAGATGGTACGAGGGCGGTTCAGTTTCTTACTGTACGTACGGGTCATGAAAGGAACAGAGAGAAGCTGAGGGACAGTCCCTTAAGGACTGACAAAGAGTTCTCGGATTTTTAGTTAGCACTCCTGTAGAGCGGGAGTATGGGAGTGTTGATAGGAGAAAGAGCCTTCCGCTAGTGCCAGAAGATGAAGAAGAGATGTTTAAATGTGGATTTGCTCAGTTTTCTGAAACATGTGTAAATAGATTTCGAGTGATAGAAGAGATGGATAGTGTACAAAAACGATGTGTGAAGAAGAAGGAAGATCTCTTCAGAACTCAAGGAGTTTTGTTAGATCAGGAGTTCATTAACGGGGTGTATGAAGAAGAGGGCTTTGAAAATACTCTTGAGGAGGTTTTGTCGTTTATAAGCACCGATTCTTTGGTTAATGGATTAGTTGCGATCCGTTCACGTGAGTTACATGAGGAGATTACAAGATTCGTCGAGGATGGCTACAAGGTTCAGCTTCAGATGAAAGGAGATCATGAGTTGGAGTTAGAAAGGAGTAGAGCCATGAAACATCAAGAAGCGTAGGTTCATACAAAATACAAGACTGTGGCGTGAAAAGTGAAGCCGGTGGCTACTCAACTACCTGAAGACTCTAACAAGCAAGTGGAACGAGCATCGACTGAACCAGTTCTACGGGATTCACAGAGAGTAAGGCACAAGTTCACAGAAGAGACACTCAAACGACTGCAGATTGGAGGGGGTGAGTTTCTCACTGAAGAAGAGAGAAAGCGTTTTCATGAGATGTTGAGAAGGCATGGAAAGGCTTTTGCTTTCAGTGCAGAAGAGATTGGATGTGCAGATACGAGTGTCGTAGCACCCATGGTGATCTTCATAGTACCACATGTGCCTTGGGACTTGAAGCCTATACCAGTGCCACGAGCTATGTTGCCAAAGCTTGTGGAATTGTTGAAAGAGAAGATACGCATGGGTATTTTAGAGTCATCTATGGGACCTTACTCGAGTCGGTGGTTTACTGTACCTAAGAAGTCAAGGGCTCTTAGGTTCATCCAAGACATGCAACATGCTAACAAGGTGACTATTCGAAACATGGGAGCAGGACCCATAGTAGATGAAGTTGCAGAAGCTTTGTTGGTCGTGCTATCTACTCGATTGGAGATTTATACTATGGGTATGATCAGTTCCAGTTGGCAATGGAGAGCAGAGATCTCACCACCATGCGTACTCCGCTTGGGCTTGTAAGGATGTGTACATTACCGCAAGGAGCGACAAACTCTGTTGCGCATGTGCAAAATGCAATGAATAGGATTTTGAGAGAATTCATTCCGGAGAAGACCATACCTTTCATAGATGATATTCCTATAAAAGGGTGTGCGGTCGAAGACAAAGATGAGAAGCTGACTGAGGATGGATGCCGAAGGTTTGTGGTTGATCATATTCACGATGTGGAGATGATCTTAACAAGGCTTGAGGAGGTAAATCTCACTCTTTCAGTAGAGAAGTCGAGCTTTGGAGTACCAGAGATTGTTGTTGTTGGTCATCTTTGTGGAGCTTTTGGTCGACGTCCAAACCCATCAAAGGTTGATGCCATTGGGAGGATGAAAGATTGTGACAACACCACAGAGGTTAGGAGATTCTTGGGAGCTTGTTTGTTCTATCGAGTGTGGATTCCTCATTTTGGTCACATGTCTGAACCGTTGTATGAGTTGCTGAGGAAGCGAAGGAGGTTCACTTGGGGTGAGGAGCAGAGGGTCGCTATGGTGCGACTAAAAGAAGCGTTGAAATCACCACCAGTTCTACGACAGTTGAGCTATGATTGTGGTAGACCCATAGTCGTTACTGTTGATACTAGTCCTATCGCTATAGGTTGGGCAATAGGGCAGGATGATGGTGAGGAAAAGAGGTTTGCAACAAGATTTGGTGCTCGCATACTTACGGATCGACAAAGGAGATACCCTCAAGTCAAACGAGAGCTATGGGGCGTTGTAACTGCAATGAAAGCTGAGAAGGAGTATCTCATTGGAGCACATGTACTACTTGAAACTGATTACTTACCTCTGTTGAGAATGATAGCAAACTGCACAACGCCTGATATTGCTATGTTACGTTGGATAGCTTACATTAGGTCGTTGAATCCAGAGTTGAGGCACATAGCAAGGAAGATGAACTCGATGGCAGACATGTTGTCTAGAGCTAGGTACTCTCAAGAAGAAGATGTGGAGGCGGAAGATATGGATGAAGATGATGCAGAGGAGGGGCAAGTTCTACAACTATCAAGCGAGGACCGGAGTCGCTTGGATGGTGTTCTTCCTTTCAGGGAAGAACTCTACTGTGGGAGGCTCAAAGAAATCGGACGCTATCTAAGCACTCTTCAGAAGTATGAAGAATGGACGGAGAAAGTCTTCAAGGAGATACGACATCAGGCCTATGGCTATCTATTACGAGATGGATATCTGTGGAAGAGGCCAAAGAGGAGAGATGGAGTACCCTTGAGAGTAGTGGATGATGCAGAGACCAAGAAACAAGTACTCGAACAATTTCATGATACCTTATGGGCAGGTCATCGAGGTACATGGGCGACCTTTACCAAGATCAAGGAGAGGTATTGGTGGAAAGGATTGTATCGAGATGTAGAGAAGTTTGTTGGGTCATGCATTGAATGTCAATTCCAATCCAAGATTCGGTATGGGATGGATTGAGACCCACATATCCCTTGTCCATTCATTTCCAATGGGTTTTGGATTTGGTTGCCATGCCATCATGAATTTGGGGCATGCGTCATTTAGTTTTGGCTCGGGAAGAGCTATCTAACTTTGTAGAAGGGAGGGCTCTACGCACCAAAGCTACTGAACCTGTCTGTCGATTCATATTAGAAGATATAGTTTCTAGATATGGAAGCGTGGGGAGAATCCGTGCAGATAGAGGAGAGTTGAATGCAGATGAAGCACGTGAGTTCTTCAACAGATATGGAATACGATTGAAGTTGACCACTTCGATGAACCCGGAAACGAATGGGAAAAGTGAACGAGGGCACCCACCAATCATCCAAGCATTGGTGAAAGCGTGCAGGGGGCGTCATGGGGACTGGCCTAGACTTCTTCCTTTTGCGTTGTGGGTTGATAGAACTACTCATAGTACTGTCACTGGTTACATGCCCACAGAATTGATGACCTATCAAAAACCTATCATGCCAGCAGAAGGAGACGTTCCTACTTGGGTATGTCTACTTTGGGAGGATGGTTTTGATAGGGAAGGACTATTAGCACTACGAATTCAGCAGCTTGAGCGACGTGAGGAGGACCTCGAAGAAGCATTGGTCAAACTCAAGGAGGCGAGGTTGAAGAACAAGGAGCGGTTCGACAAGACACATCGACTGCGAAAGAAGCCGATCTGCGAAGGTGATTGGGTCATAGTATATGACAACAGTTTGGATAACCAACACAGCACTATCAAGAAGTTTGCACGACGTTGGTTTGGTCCTTATGTTGTTGTTGTCGTTCACGACAATGCCACATATGGTTTGCGAGAATTGGATGGTACACTCTTGAAGTTACCCATTGCTGGTAAAAGGGTCAAGGTCTTCCGAAGACGTGAAGGATTTCTTCATTTCGATGAACTTCTCGAGTCTGATTCTCATCTTTCCAGACCTTATGCGAGAGAAGATGATGATGAACCTAACAATTCGGAGCACGATGAAGGATACGATGATGACTATGGATAACAAGTTGGCACATACCGGAGGATGTGCAGGTTTGGAGGGGGTGAATGTCCTGTTGTGGGACCAGTTAGTATGTAAATTACGCGTATAAGTGTGTTTTGCACACAATTGTAGAAGTTGTGGTGTAATGGGATCTAAAACTTTGCTCTTATGAGCTTAGAATGCTCTATTATCTGCTGAGGTGCTCCATGGGGTGCAAAAGGACAAGGTGAAGGTAACTTGTCCTCTACCTAAGTGCGCGCTCTGGGAGGATCGGGACACTTTGATGAGAGATTTTGGAGATCAGAGGGCATGGGCGGAGAGCTCTCGACGGGAGGAGCAATCTGACCACAAATTTCACTCGATTTGGAGGTCCAGGGCATACGTTATGGCATTTTGAAGTTCATAGAGTGACGGGAGTACATAGCTTTCTCTTCCGATTGTAAGATTAAGGGGTTTGAGTGATTGAGCCGTCAGATTGAGACCAGATTTCATGAGCTTGTAGTCTGTCAGTTGCTGAAGCTCTGACTACAAATTTCACCACCGGATGTTCTGCGGATTGAGCGCAATGGCGATTTGAAGGCGACGGGGTGCAGAAAGCTCTCAATCTGGAGCAGCAACTTTGCAGATTTATGGAGGATGATCCGAACGGTCAAATCGGCTCAATTTTCCTGAGTAGTGAGTTTACCTTCTGAATTGATAGCACAGGAAGTTTGAGTGGAAGTGGGCGGTTCATTTAGGCGAAGAAGCTTCTGTCCTGAATCTGAGATTGGAAGTGCGTGTTAGTTTCTATGGATTTGTGTTAATTGTGGAAGAAGATCTAGCCGTCAGATCTTCCTGAAATTTGACCTGTGAGTAAGGATTTTAGTATCCTACCTACGTGGCAAGTTTGAGAGGAGACTGAGATGTAGATCTGTACCTCTGATGTGTGAAAGTTCGCTGGTTTTCTATCGAGTTGTATCGGCAACGGTATCTAGTGTGACGTTTGTATTGCTTGGGGGTGTATTCTAGGCGTAGATAAGACTTTTGCGACCTACGTTGTAACCACGTCATGTGGTTGTCAGGTTCGCACTCAACGTGGCAAAGTGCGATCCTTGACCTGTAAAGTCGACTAGCTATCTAGCCTAGTCTCTTGTTTTGGGACACGTTACGGTGCATGCATTAGAACCTATCACCCAGAAGACCCACATGTGGATGAGTATGACGGCACCAAACATGCGATGTGCATGTGTGCCACCTCATCGGTCCGTGAGGCTTGGGTTGCTCGGTTAGGGAGCTTGCACCTGTCCTTGTTTTTTGTGTTCGAAACTTTTAAGCAAAGGAGAGTGACATGTGTGGGGGCATTCGACCTGGAGGAATTCAAAAGATTGTTCGTGGAGAGATCGTTGGGGGGATCCTATGAGATTGTATCAGAGTTTTATGGATCGAGATACCTTTGTAGTTGGAGTGCTCATGTTGTGAGAGATGGACGAAGGACTCTACTTACCGCCCAGATTCCCTTTTCAAAACCCTTTCTCGATTAAACTGATGTATATGGAACGAGTTCATTTTCAACAGTTTCTGATAGGATCCTTCGGGCATAACTTTACCGCGCAAGTCATGCTCTCGCCTGTCCCTGTGATCTTACCTGTTGTCACTTACGGCCAAGAATGGGATCTCACCGTCTTTATCCTCATCTAACGAAGGATGGATCTAAATCAGCTCCCTCCTGTAAACTTTAACACCCAGTGCGAGATAAGACACATCTGTCGACCCAAAGCCATGTACGAAGCCCTAGTAGTGAGAAACTTCAGAGAGGAATACTACCGAGAGATCATGTCATCACATATCCCGTTTGTCGTGCCCATGATCATCCAACGTTTTCGTGTAGTTATCTTGACCCTTTACTGAGAGAAAGAAAGTGCTTAGTTGTCGAGGAAGTTAGAGAGAAATCTACAAGAAACTTGTCGCTCTGCTGTGCATTGATCGCTAGCCACAACCAGAAGGTACGCCCTTGCTCAAAGGAAAGGCTCTCGCTACGACAACGATACGAAACGATACGAAACGATATGAAACGCTTTGAAACGCTTTGAAACAAAAACAAAGAATGCTATGAAACGCTTTGAAACGCTTTGAAACAAAAACAAAAAATGCTATGAAATAATGTATCTGCAGTGATGTTTTACGGGTCTTGATGACTCCTTCACCTAAATTAAGCTACTACGCTACTGTGACATCTGTCCATACATGCTCCTTGTTGTATGCAAAGGTTGTAATCCACTTACTTTATTATGATGACCGTCGTGTTGTTGAACTTTGGTTGTTCGATTATGATTTGATGACGAAGTTTGAGTTCTCTTTCTTCTCCTCTGGGTAGTTTCTGAGCAAGAACAATGAGGAGCAGAAGCACATAGATCATGTAATCTTGAATATTTGCTACGTTTCATATGTTGCATTAAGTTTAAATTTCATACATTTTCACTGCGTGAAGATGTTTGATGTAATTTGTATAAAATTATGTCACGTTTTAAGAGTAATGAACGTTTCTGAAGTATTTACCTTCGAAATAATCTTGAATTTTCTGTTTAATGCAATTAAATTTTACGTTTCGATTTGTTTTTGTTTGCAAAGATGTTTGTGAATCACATCACGTATGAATGGTAGTAAATTTTGTAAATAATTGTCCTTTCAAAAGTGTTTCAAATGTGTTTCAAAGCGTTTCATAGCATTTCATAGCATTTTTTGTTTTTGTTTCAAAGCGTTTCAAAGCGTTTCATAGCATTTCATAGCATTTTTTGTTTTTGTTTCAAAGCATTTCAAAGCGTTTCATGAACACATGTGAGTGTTTTTGGACAACCTGTTGATCAAAATGTTAACTCTTTCTATGTTTACACTTGGATCTTATCTTAAACAATAAAACCATGACTATCGTTCACATATTTGGCCCAAGTTTATCTAAGGATATTGGAAAGAGACACAAAGAAAAATATATTTTTATTATCATGTTTTAATTTATGTCCAAACCCTTATGGAAAGAAGGGTTGGACATAAATTAAATTCCCTGCATATGTGCCTCCTCCATTCACGAATATGGGGAGGTCAAATATGCAAAGAAGTATACAACATGGATGCTGAAACGTTTATATATGTAGGGATAATAATATGATCCCTAAACAACTCCCCCCAGTAAATGCAATCACACGGTGACGGATGTTTCGAGCACATGTGCATATGATTTACCTCGAAGCATTGGCTCCATTTACACGACGTTGTTTCCATATTCCGGCTTGACCAATGAGCTGTGTCTACGTCCTCCTCTCATTTTTTGAACGGGAGGTTTTTGACCCCTCTCTATATTCTAGAAAACATGTCTTCTGCAGCGTCAAAGGAGACGGTAAGTTATCAAGTTTACCTTTGCTTGAGAAAGATTTACATGATTTCTTAAGGGTTTCTTACTTGCAAAAAAATAAAAAAATAAAAAAATATATATATTATTATCATTTTTGAATTCTTTTACCATTTAAAAATTTAAAACTAAATCAGGGATTATATAATGTACCCGAGCATCGACTACGGCTTAAAATATCTCAAGACATGAACCAATGGTATTCATTCATCACAAGGGGATCACCGTTGATTATCAAAGAAAAATAAAACAATGTATTTATTTTATTTTAAACTACCCAATATACCAAATCTGCTCGGTTTTGAAATCTACCTTATTGATAGATATATCACCATACATTTTACCGGGTTCTATAAGCTTACGCGAGAGCAGGTAGGTTAATAGATTCCTATAAATTATTATGAATTAAAATATCATCTTTTCTGAATAAGTTAAATTTATATCCACCTTTACATATTATTTGAAGATTTATTTACTTTTCGGGACTTTCATTACAATATCTTTTAAAGATCCTAATAAAATGAGTTATGTTTAAGATGCTGAAATATGTTAAATTAGTTACCAAGTTTAGATTATAAATTTAAAAGTAAACTTTGAGATGACATAACAATCGTCAGGATGATTATTATGCGAGCCTACATCTTGGTTTAATTGTTTAACTTCATTCTCTTGACTTTTTGGATAGACGGAATAAGTATTTTGCTTTCCGTGCTTTCTTTCCAGTCTGCACTCGTTGTCGCCTTTCCATACTTTAGACAGAAATCTCTCGTTTTCTCTCCAAAAACTCTAAAATAATCTATGCAAATGCATCTCATTACGAAACATTACAAGTGGTATGAGAATGAATTCTTTGTGAATTGTTGTCATAGGTGAATACGCATGCAACATGCACTTCCGGCTCGAGCGAAGAAAAAGACAAGCGATGGAACAATAACAAAATCCAAAACGTCCATTGGACCAATGGACGGAACAGTAAAAAATCCAAAAGATCCACTGGACCAGACAGTACAGTGAGAACCAGACCGTGTAAGTAGAAAAATCAAGATTTATTATCAGTATCAAAATACAAGTTGTTTTGAATTGTTAATGATGAATATAATATTAAATAAATATAAAGTAAATTTTAAATTAAAATACATTTCAATATAATAATATTTATTGGATGTAAAGTACATTCCTGAAGTTTGGAACAAAAATATAAATCATGTAAGTGAAAACTTGCTCGAGCCATAAGAGCTACTTTTTATCCTATCAAAATATACATTTTAATCAAGGTTTAATTTATTCTAATGGAACCGGTTGGGTGATAAATTAAACCTCTTTGCATTATCCCTTCTTCCGAACTTGGAAGAGGTTGATATATGCAAGGAACTTTGAGGTGAGTAGAACAAGCTGTGTCGTGAAATTCTGGAGGCTGAGAAGATATGTGTTATAAAAATATGGTCCTAAAGGAAAGCTCATGTTCTGAATTTTCTCCCATCTGGCTAACATGGCATTGAACACAAACTCTCCTTTGATTGTTTGATCTCTATTACATCTTCTTGTATATTGGCGTATTTGGTTTCTATCTGATTTAGATGATAGAAATATCGAGTAATAAAGAAACAGTCTACACTTAATTTACAGTCAATGAACTTCACTGTACATTACTACCGTATATGAATGGAGCTGAGGTGATGAACGAGAGCAGAGAGGGTGATACGACTCGACTGATGGTAGCTCCGGAGCAAGGAGACCTGCTGGTGGTCGAAATGCTACAAAATTCACGGGAAGACTGCTCCTTCTTCGGAACTGACTGTGTCAAGGAAACATCGCTGTTGTCATCGATATCGTCGTCTCTGTGTCCGTTCATACCCTGAGAAATCGGAAGCAAGACCTGCCAAAGAAAACCATCGTCGCAAAGTTGCAGCTGCTTTTGACGATACATGCAGTAGAATGAACGAAATGAACCTTGACACAGTCAGAGCACCGTTAGACTAGTCTGGTGCGCTCAGGAGCTTTGACATTATTGACATCAGCAGAGAGGCTCGTGGTCACATCACAGTTGAATTGTGGCTAGCTTTTGCAAGAGAGAAGGTTGTGGAGAGTGGAGAAGCAGCAGCCGCAACCTCGGGCAGATTACAATAGAGTAGGTAGTAAAGTCCCAGTGTCTGCAAACTATCAGGGATGGTGAACAAGGCTCTTCTCAGAGTGGCCGTGAGGGAGTGGAGCACATAGGATGCAGTACGTGTAAACTTTCTCGGCAAGCGTTCGAGCCAACAGTAGCTTACAGCAGTGTCTAATAGAAGTGTAATTAGTTTTTAAGTTCAGAAATCTATTTGATCACAACTTCATTACGTTCGGGATGCTTGATCACACCCTTTTTAGAGATTGATAATGTGATCATGTTCCTAATTGATGAACGACAATCAAACTAGTTACTTTGTTATGCAAGTCTGTACATATCAAATGGAAAGAAGATTGGTTGAATTGATCGTAATCTTAATACGTTTCTCGGACTTTACCTCACCCTTCTTAAGATTATATTATTTGATCGAACCCCTGAGTGGCAGTAACAGATTCAACGAGTAAAAATTTGACATGAAAATTTTAACCAGACAAATAAGGGATTGCACGGACTGAGAATCTATGGTAAAAACACTTCCCGACTTATCAATCTGCATGGGAATGGAGCCATGAACTGCACCCGCTATGTAGTGAGTGGTCGGTGGTGGTGTAGAAATCTGCTGAGAGATTACTTCGTCATGCCGAAATCTGCCGGTCTACAGAATCACCGTTTCCGTTACCGCTAAAGCATATTACCTTCCAGAAGATCCCACCATCCTATATCAGATCACTGTAGAGTCATTCTGATATAGAATTCTGTCCGAAGGTCAAGCAAGTACATCTTCCGCAGTTCTTCGTCCTACTCTCTCTAAGTGCTATGCCTAGGCATTGCCTACGGGGAGCGGAGACTCTCGCTCCTTGTGTACAGTACTGGACAGTAACTGTCACTGCAAGCTTCCCCTTGACTCTTCGCCGCGCCGTGAAGAACTCTTCAATGCGCATTGATCTAGTGGGTTCATGTTTTGGCAAATTAATGAGTTTCTCACGCTCGATTTAATATCATAAGTTCAAAGAACTGTGCAGCGACTGCAGTGTCGGTGAGTATTGCAGTAAGATGAACTGTAGTGGTAACTATGAGTCCTCTTTTTCCATTCGTTTTGATTTCAAATTTGCACTGTTCCACCCAGCTTGCAATGGGGAGTAGGGCCAAACTGTTGCACCCAGCTTTGAAGGAGGGCAGAATTCTTGATTGGGGGAATGTCGTTGAGGGTGTGCAGTAGAATTCTGGAGCATGCATTGCTTTTCACTTTGCACGTGAGACGTTTTTTTACACATTCTTGCGTGGAGATGTTCTTTCCCTCCCCGACGAGAGGCT
The DNA here is from genome assembly GCA_036924285.1 of Asterella californica. Taxonomy (NCBI): domain Eukaryota; kingdom Viridiplantae; phylum Streptophyta; class Marchantiopsida; order Marchantiales; family Aytoniaceae; genus Asterella; species Asterella californica. Next base: position 47,189,998 of record JAYKYS010000001.1, read on the forward strand.
ATGGAAAACGAAGGAGCGAGGAGCGAGGGACGAGGTGCGATTCACGATGGTGCAAGTGCAGTCGGTGCAAAACGTCCAGCTTGCGAAGACGATAACGATCCTCCGTGTAAAAGATATCATTGATGAGGGCATGAAGGTGATTCTGTCTATTCCGCTATGACCAAAATACAAGGTGTGCTCGGGAAGCTGATTGGTTTATCAAGCTTCTTAGCAGGTCTGAAACAGGACACTCCGAGTTTCGAGACAACGCACCGATATGTTTGCGAACTAGCCGAAGGTGCCCAAAAGATACATGGGATTGTGAGAAACATTTATTGCTCATTTTCTGTTATCAGAAAAATTAAGGGTGATGTCAAAATTCTACACGAACGCACAATACAAAATAAATTTATTTTTAACATCAAAACGATTAAGGGACATAGAGTTAATGCCAGATCAAGACTGAACCATAAAGCAAACACGTCAACACACATTGACACTAATGACCTGTTTATTCTCTACGTTCATTTTTCAAAAAGTGAGACACCCGTGAATATTCATCTCTTCTAAACAAAAACGAGCACTGGTACATATATATTCACCTCTTCTAAAGTTCGTATGAAAGGGATATGCGAAGATGGTTTATTTTATATTTTTCATTTAAAATAATTTATTAATTATTGATTATTTGATTATTTGAGCTAAGCAGGTTTTCTCACTTATATCTTCCAAGCTCGTTTGGAGCGTTTGCACTTATGAGTTAAGTTTGGCTTCAGCGGTTACCTCTTGGTCCGATTAATGTATAATAATTAGAAAATAAATTTGGTTATTTTATCTATTTAAAATACGATTATTACCTAACATTTATATCTTTTCTTACATCATTAGGGAGCAAAAGTTCCCCAGAGTTTCATCCAGAATGAATATATTAACTAACCGTTCTTGAAGGTTAGTTAATGAATGAATGAGCATGCGGTCCTCTTCTATCTGAATGAACTTGGACCGGAATAATATACATGCTTTTCCGTTTTCGAACATTAAATAGTTAAAAGTATAAAAAAAATCCCTCCAAAATTCTTGCAGAGCTTCTAGGCTGCAGAACGCCTCACAGCGGAAGAGCATTATAAAGGCGGTATAGTGCCGCGTTTCATCATAAACAAATTATCCTCGATCCAGGCTACGAGATGCGTTCGTAGTCATCTCGTAGTCTTCTCATGGAATGTTGCGGAGCATGTCGCCTAGCATGGACGATAGGCCAGACAGTTTCCAGCCTTCTTCAAGAAGTTCGAGAAGGCGTACTCAGATGAACTTTTCTGGTGTAGAAATTTGCAAGCATTATTTGTCCCAGTGAAACACCATTTCCGTTACAAACTAGCGCTTGAAGTGTGTACCCAAAGATACCAACAAGTCTCTTCGTTGCGAATCAAAACTGAGATGGACACTAATACTCTTGTCCCGCAGACACCAAAACAACAGCGTGCAGGATTTTCTGACCCGTTGTTAATGAGAGCAGCCAGGCTCTTGACGTAGGAGGAGAACTCCACTTCTGCCCTACTGCTGATTACCAACCACCGAATCTTTTGGTTCAAATGGAAGGAAGACTTGTTTGTGTATATACATCAAGCTTCAAAGACTGATCGAGGCATTTAAGCTTACACAGCTATTAAATATTGGAGCGATGCCGGACGAAAGGCGGATGTTCTACATTCAAGAGGGAGTCCAGCAGGCCTGGCCTCAAGTCCAGACGAAAGTTTCTGTAAAAGTTGCGGTCCCAATCTTTACGGCTGAGCTCAGTAGCAAAACTGATGGCAGCCGTGAGCGTGGCCGCAGAGTTCTCATAAACAGAGTCTACAATCCCGAGAGCATAAGCTTCGGACGCCTTGAACTTCTTGGCCAACAGGCACGCGTCCTTAAACGCCTTGGGAGACAACGTCGATCTGACAAAATTCAGGCCACCAGCTGAAATTCTTATCTTGACATCCATCTCACTCAAGTACAGAAACCCTCGGTCGTCCCTCATGTACCGATGGTCATGAGCCAAGGCGAACATGAATCCTGCAGCACTGGCGTGCCCGCAGATGGCAGCTATGATGGGAACATTCAGGCTGAGCATGGTGGCCAACAAATGGCCGAAGGCATTGCTGGGCGCGTCCTTCTTCATTTCCGCTCGAATCCAGTCCAAATCAATCCCGTTCGAATAAAACTTGCCCTCATTGGTGGTCACAAGCGCTCCCGCGTCCGGATCCTCGTGAACCGTCTTCAGCGCCGCCAGTATCCTTCCCATCGACACCTCCTGAAACCGGTGCTCCTCATCGCCCAACAGCGTCAGAACGTAAACACGCCCTAACTTCTGCAAACTAACCATGCTCAGCACTCGAGCACCTGCCAATCTTCCGTTCCTTCCCTTTCCCACGATCTGACCTACCTTCTTACGGAGCACGTCTCTCAATCTTCTATCAGCCGGAGCTTTCCTGTTCTTGGCGTCTTCGCGAGCAGCGAGCAAATCCTTCTCGTTAGGGCGATCACGAAGCAAGGCTAAACAGAAGGCTACCTCCGCTTCTGAAACACCATCAAATCACTCGCTTATTCTCCGCTCAGCCTCGTTTCTTTTAAAGCAGTCGCATGAATGGAAGGTGGACCCAGCCAAGGGCGCCGAAGGAGTCTAGGCTCGTGGAGTAGGGATATTCGGTCGTCCCTCAGCACAGTCCGCTGTCAAAGACGACGCTGTTATGGGAGCAGATAATCGAACTTTCTCACTCACAATACAATCGCATTTTTGTTTGACCACATCAACGACTTTGCGTGAACGGATGGAACTGGAGATGCGAGGAGTTCAGCATCATCGACTGGATTAGTGCCATCTGCTCTGTGCAGAAATCGTAAGCGGAGGAGAGGTGAGGGAGACCAAGAAACAAACTGAGAGCAAGGAAGACAAGGTCTCAAGAGAACTAATTACACCTACCTGAGCTATATCCTCTTGTGATTTGGCCCGCTCTTCGAGGTTCCTGTGTGTGCTCTGAATCTTTCTACTGATATCGTTTTTCCTAACAATCGAACTAATGGCAATCGCTTTGCACTACAATGCCTGCGCTAATAATTTCCAATGCTCTACTGCTCGTTGCCGATAATTAGTTGTACTCTTGCTGACTACTGGCTATATACACCAACGCAGACTCTCATCGCGCCTCTCTTCGTCTCCATCGGTGCCATATTAGTGAAGGATAGCTAGTCATAGTTACTTGTTTTGGTGGCTTGATCGCTCCTTGTGCCGTCACTATGCTCCTCGTTCATTCATTTCACCTGTTGGTTACGTATATGGCCACTTCTACAATCATGTGCTGAGCTGAACTTCTTTTCTTGGTAACTATGTTTCTGGGTACTTTTGCTCGTTGCAACCCGTGCCTGTAAGAATGTAGAGTCAACACACTGCAACACTACTGCCCAGTTTGCGATGTCCATGGAGGTACCCTGGAGGTGGGTTCGAACACAGAACCTCACTCCACAGTCCAGGGAGCCAGCAACCCAAGAAATCCAACGATTTTTCTTTTCAAACTCCTTTTGCAATTCCTTTTGGCAAAGGAATACGAAGCATGCATATTCACCTCCTCCATATCCCTGGATATTTGACTCCTCGATGGAGGAGTCAAATATCCAGGGGTTTAATTTATTACCTAAACCTTCCGGTAGCTATCAGACTCAGAGATAATCACACTATTGTCTAGATAGAAAGACTTTTCGAATTATAAAAACATTATGTAGTAATCTCAAACAATATTGTTTTGGATTTGAATTGTCTTTTTTTCACTTGAACTGTCTCGATTCAAACGCAATTCAACTATCTTGATTCAAACTGGCAACTTCAACTTTTCTTTATCGACATTGCCTACATTTAACCTCTTGCAGTTGAGAGTCTATCTGCGTTTAAAAGTTGGAGAAGATGACGGAGTTGAAAGTATTAGAGGGGAAAGATTTGACGAGGATTGAACGAATTGGAGCTCACTCGCACATTAGAGGACTTGGTCTTGATGATGCCTTGGAAGCAAGAAAGAACTCTCAGGGTATGGTCGGCCAGAGAGCTGCAAGAAAAGCTGCCGGAGTTATCTTGCAGATGATCAAAGATGGAAAAATTGCTGGAATAGCAGTATTGTTGGCTGGACAACCGGGCACAGGTAAGACGGCCATAGCAATGGGGATGGCGAAAGCCCTTGGAGAGGAGGCACCTTTTGCAATGATGGCTGGAAGTGAGATATTTTCTTTGGAGATGAGCAAAACTGAGGCTCTCACGCAAGCCTTCAGGAAAGCCATTGGAGTAAGGATTAAGGAAGAAACGGAGATAATCGAGGGAGAAGTGGTGGAAGTCTTGATTGAGAAGCCCGCTTCGGCTGGTGCAACATCGAAGACTGGAAAGTTAACACTTAAAACAACAGAAATGGAAACAATCTATGACTTGGGTGCGAAGATGATTGAAAATCTGAATAAAGAGAAAATTCAGAGTGGTGATATAGTTACTGTAGACAAAACCTCCGGCAAAATCACAAAACTAGGTAGGTCGTTTGCAAGATCCCGCGATTACGATGCAATGGGCCCCCAAACAAAATTTGTGCAATGCCCTGAAGGAGAGCTTCAAAAGCGTAAGGAGGTTGTTCATGTTGTCTCCCTGCATGAAATTGATGTCATCAACAGCAGGTTTTAAGCTCCCGTCCACACAAACTATACGCATCTCAAGAATACCGTTGAATACGGTGGAAGACATAACACATTCTCTCAAATGTGATAAATTTAGGTTACCTTCACAGCAGACTGTTTACAAAACTCGTTCTTCTTTGCAGAACACAGGGTTTCTTGGCTCTTTTCGCTGGAGATACAGGAGAAATAAGACCTGAAGTCCGGGAGCAGATTGATAACAAAGTAGCGGAGTGGAGGGAGGAAGGGAAAGCGGATATTGTACCGGGGGTGCTCTTCATCGATGAAGTACACATGCTCGACATCGAGTGCTTCTCGTTTCTTAACCGAGCACTGGAGCAAGATATGGCCCCTATTCTGTCGTGGCAACCAACAGGGGAATCACAAGAATACGTGGTACAAATTACAAATCACCGCGCGGTAATCTCCTAGACAGACTTCTGATAATAACCACTGAACCTTACACGGAAGAGGAGATCGGGCTGATTATCGACATCAGATGTGGGGAAGAAGACGTCGAAATGACAGAAGAAGCAAAAGATCTTCTCACCAAAATCGGTTACGAGACATCTTTGCGTTACGCGATTCACCTGATCACGGCTGCTTCACTGGCTTGCTTGAAACGAAAGGGCGCGGAGGTGGATATCGAAGACGTTAGTAGAGTGTACTCTCTGTTTGTAGATGACAAAAGGTCCACTCAATTCTTGATGGAGTATCAAGAGCAGTTCATGTTCAACGAGGCTTCTGATTTGAACCACGAGGACCCACAGATGGTAGAGTAAGTTTCAACTTATAGACGAACTCAACGTTCAAGGATCGTCCTAAGCGTCCAAACATTGATCCATTATCACTCATTGAATTCGCGGCTGATTACAACATGTACACGAAAAAGAAGTTAAAAAACACCAAAGATTGTCCGATGGGTGTGTTTTAACATGTTTCAAAGTTCCTGAAGGATATTTAAGAGAACAAGTGCTTTTATACGTACCATTCACTACAGATGAAAATTATGTAAAAGACGTGAATGGATTATGACAAGAAGTATACAATAAACATGAAGCTAACATCCTCTCGTTAATAACTTCTTATTCTTTTCAACATCAAACAGATGTAATAAATAATGACTAGAATAATTTTGAAGACCTTGTCAACGATTCAGAAAATCAAAATGAGTTTCTCAAAAATAATTATCAAAAACAAAGAAGTTACACATGAGGACCAATATGATAACATTGATCTGAATACAACCGCTGCCTCTCATCAAAAGACGAAATCAAACTATGTTGCTGATATGTCTAACAAATTTCCTTCCGAAGATACACTTCTCTCTTTAGATTCTCTACATGTTGAATTAAAACAACTCAACAGACAACAAAAGATGATATTCTATGATTGTCTTTATAAAAAGACACATTTGCTTGAGCAACCTCTTTTTTATTCCTCGTTGGAGAAGTAGGAACGGGAAAAACATTTACTGTGTAAAAATTATTCAAGGTCTTTCTTAGATATATGAAGATGATAAATAAAGATCCAATGATCTAGAATCAATTAAAAATTTTTAAAGCTCGCATACACAAGAGAGCTGCTTGCAACATCCAAAGAATGACTATATAGTGCTTTATCAATCCTTAAAGATTCATACGACTCTTTGGTATCAAAATTACTATCCAGATTCCTTAGACCGCTATATAAAAATTTAAGACGGGTAGTCATTGATGAGATCAGTCAAGTGGGAGTCAGGATATTCTCATATATCCTGATTGATATAAATCAACTACTAGAGAAGATAACACAAAACTTTGCTCAATCATTTGGTCTCTCGACATAAGACTTAGGAAAGGATTACGTTTACCTTGTGACAATTTCAGGCATGGGAATAATGAGGTCCTCACAATACTTCAGCGTAGTGAACAGACAGGAATTACTCACAAGTCCAGTAATTCCCTTTATAGCTCTTTAGTGTGACCTGTGGGATATTCAGTACTCGCTGATCCTTTTGTTTGAGCTGAACAAAGAGAACAACGAAGCTATTTTTATAAGATAGTAATATATGGGACTAAGAGATTTCTAGCACGAGCGAACGGGATCATTTTTTGGAGAACTATCACAAAGATTCTTTTTGGTACCTAGGACGTCTAGACAAGATACATCGAGCATTGGGAAGTCTTCTTGAAAGATTTCACAGAGCTCCCGAGACAGACAAGCGATTCTTTTGGGAAAGTTGAGTATTCTGTCTACGCATCCTCCGTATGCAAACGATAAATCATTGCAGTTGAGGTATTCCTGTACCATGTGAATTCAGTCTAAGAGTTACCTTGGAGTCATATTTTCTCGTAGCTCCAAGTACAAACTTGTTTCCACGGTTAGTCCGTGCAATCTTGTTAGCTGATGGAGATTGGGTCCCTAGACTGCCCTAACTCAATGGGTTATAAGTAGTTTGGAGAAATTCATGGTTTTGTTTTCACGTTCATTCAGAAGGGGTTGTTACATTGATGTGCTCTTAATATGTTGTAGCCCTCATAATCTGAGCTCTCCTGCGTAAACATTCGAGATCGTATACACATTCCTGTAGACATCTTGTCATCTCTATCATCATAGTAAGACGTTGCACAATCTAGATTGCATTAGTACATGTGATAACATCTTGATTATATTAGTTAGACGATTTATCATCCTTGTTGTCTTAGAGGATGATCATTCTTGATTCTTTGTGATAGACGTGTCATCATCTTGTTTGTTTTAGTTACACGTTGTATTGTCTCGTCATCTATTCGGACAATACGACGTCATATATTTTCAGACGATGCACCATCCCAATTAGCATTCGATGACCAGTATGTTTGTACGTGGACTGGAGGTGTCTAAGGAGACCTTCAACATGCAAGGGTTGTGTTGTAGTGCCTCGGACTCAACTTCTTTGCCTTTGAGTGGAAATATATCAATGAACGTATGCTCTCTGATATATATCTATCTATGCGCATATCTCAAGTAGGACCACCCGGGATAGTGAGGGCTCGGTCTGATCTGTGGACCCTTGAGATGTGGTGGATGGCATTGAGGAGACCGGGGAGTGAAGATGGCAGCTATGTACCCAGTAAGGAAGTGGCAGTGACCCAAGTGACAAGTCCAAGACTAGGCTCTTTGCAGAAGGAGCAACCATCGATAATGGATGGAAGATAGAGATGTATATGGATCTGGAGCGGAGGGTCTTGACTCGAGTTTACAGGTCTGTCTTCTTCAGTAGGAAGAAGATTTACATACACGGTTGGGAGGTTGAGTTCCTAGAGAGAGAGTAGACTATAGAGCATGAATTCACCTTTATGTTTAGGACTTGGTATGACTGTTGGGTACCAAGGTCGTTGGACATCTTTCGACGTTGTCGTTCTGTACATGAGTTTATCATTTATAAGTTTGATGAAATGTTTCTTCTTGTACATATGCATCGATCATGTAAAGGTATGTAAAATTAGTGTTTACAGTGATGTTTTTAGCATACTTCAACATACACGTGTGTTTTATGATGAAGACAACAAGACACATGTTAGCATGCTTCAATATGTTCATTTTTACATATTTCTAGTAGTTCTATTGTATGTTAGTCTACTAAGTAAACAACCAACTAGTAGTTTAGCTACGTCGCGCCAAGTAGATGGACTTCTTTGTAAATGCTTTTATTTATACCGACAAGTATTTTATATTTATAAACAACTTAGACGAACTCTAAAATTTTTTATGGCCGAAGATGACAATGTAAGTCGCTAGAAGACAGAAAAATAAATATCTGGTTTCTCATTGAAAGGTTAAATTTAGTTAAAAATCCAGAAATGACTCCTAGGGTTGAAATCAATCTCACGATCACTACACACGTCATTTTCATCACTTGTTAGTTTGAGGTCGAGTGCGAAGTGACATGCGTCGTTAGTATCATTAGTGCCGATAGTTCTGATAATGCCGTTAGGGCCGTTAGCGGTGTTTCTTGGGTTGAGATCATCAAGGAGTATATTTTGAGTTGGAGCTTGTAGTCTCTCACTTTTCTCGAGTTTGAACCTTCAAGCTCCTAGTTATGATAGATCCGCTTAGTGAGTAGAACTTGGATCTGTACGATCAGGTTTGGCTTGTTTTGTGAGTGATATGTTGCTAGTTGGCAAGTGCTTATGCATGTGTTCTCAGATTAATAGGGAAGAGTCATTCGTAAAGTTTTGATTGAGAGAAATCAGATCGTAGAGTTTCTGCTGATCGTATCTCCAGATGGTCACTGATTGATGATACCTTCAATTTGTGGAGTTGTGATGATTTACGCTTCGCTTGGTGTATTCACAAAGTTTTGGTGGAGGTTTGGTCGCTGGTCAGATTGAATTTTGGCCACTGGTGACAGTTTGTCGTTTTCTTGAAATCTGAAATTTGACTGAGGTGCGAAAGTGCTGGTCAGATTTTCTGTGGTGGTCAGTTTTGGTCCATGAAGGGTGCAGTACAAGCACGTTGAGAAGACGCTTCCGATGCAACTGAAATTATTCGAAATAGAGAAGTAGAGATATGTGAGTGCGGAGTTACGAAGGTGAAGCCGAGCCGAGTCAGCAAGCCAGCTTGCTGGCATGTGAGAGATATGCAAGTCTTCAATGGTGTTAGAGTGCGTAAAACGTGATCATCCATCCTGACACTATTCCTGAAGCTCGCAGTTAACTTCTCCGTTCTTAGTTTTGGGCTATACCACTAGACCACTAGCTCTTGATATCTTACAAGGATGCTCATATGTACTTAACGACTTGTTCTATGCCTTACGAGGCCTTACTAGACATTCCAAGGAGAGTGGTAATGAGATCTCATAGTCTTAGAGAGAAATATACTTGAGATATTAATTTCCATGTCATAAGTGGATGCCAAGAGGGTGCTAGTGGATGTTGAGTGGTGTGAGCTAGTATAGCTATATGGTTGAAGGTCTTTGGCGTTACTAGAGGATTGGAAATAAAGTTAGCAGCTCTAAACACATGATATGATCGTTAGTGGTCATATATTATGCATATGATTACGCGATGAGGGAGACGTCAGTCCAGGTGAGGTTAGGTTTCTATTTTTATGCATGTCTGAGGATGGAGGGTTGTCATTTGGATTTCTTGTGGTTGGAACCCCTCCATGCTCTACTTCTTGTTTGTGCGCCGTATTTGCTTGTGTTAACGTTTGATTTCTAAATTGATTACTCCAGTGTGCTCTCAGTAGTGAGGCTGGAGTTGCGGATCAATCAGACTACCTATGTTTCTCTCATAGTGAGGTTGGACTTTCGAACCAGCAAATCGTGAGAGGTTGCATGTGGTGATGGCAAGTTCAGGTTGCCTGTACTCATCCTCATAGAGGATATGTTAGCTCAATATGCGAGTTACAGTAGCAATGATCACGTGTGGTGACGGGGTTTTGTTTCCAGTGCTCAAGTTGGAGTAATTGGTTCATGGTTGGTGGTGTATTTGTGATCGACAAATAGTTTGTCATCATGGGACTCCACGAGAGATTCCTCTACAGTACGTGGTGAGTTCACACAGAGTGGTTGTAAGTATCAGCCAGTGATATCAGTTTCCGCAACAAGAGATCCACTAAAAAGATGACACGTGAAATCTCTTCTTGTTTTTAATGCCCCCACAAAGTCAATAACTTAAGGCTCATCACTAGTATCAAGTAGAAAAAGATATAAAGATATTTTCACCTCCTTTCTACTTTTTAAACAAGATGACAAGAAATATCTGAATTCTGTCCAAAAATATAGTTGAGTTTAATCATAACTAACTTTAGCCAATCATGACTAACTTGGGTAGCAAATGAGCATTCTTCACACTTAGTTATAACGAAACATCTTAATAATAAACAAACTCCCTATGTGTAACATAGTTCGTCTTCAGAGTAGATTTCTGCTCCATCCTTAGAGAGAGAACTTTCATTGATGAAACAACTTCAACTTGTCGTGATTGATCTGATCAGATCTCCTTCCACCCAACTTTTGAAGGTCATACGTGAAGTTGCTCCACACCTTGTCTACAATAAAAGCACCAAAATAGTTAAGAAGAAACTTCTTCCTAGTCCTCTTGAATCTGATAGAATCATACAATATACCCCTCAGTAAATCATCAGCTCCTTGATGAAATAGAATTCTCTCCACCATAGTGTAAGATTTGTATCTCTTAATCAACGTGTTACGTTCTCAAGTATGCATATCTTTCGAGAAAAAACCAACTGCAGAAAACTCTACATTTCTTTATACTCGTCTGATACCTCCTCAGTGCTTGTGATGGTCATCACTTGCTCGTCTGAAAATGAATCATCGAACGATCGTCTCTTTCATCATCATAAATCTTCGACAAAAGATCAACAGTTGCATGCTTTTTCTATGATCTATCTTCGATCACGTAATATATTTTGTTAGAAGGATCTTTCAAACGAGCACTACGACCTTCAACATTAAGCTTGTTAAAGATATACTTTAATTCTTTGTGATTTGTGACTATGGAAAATTTCCTCTTAGCAAGTAATGTAGAGATTCTTCAATCCAAAAATCACATCTAATTTCTCGTTCAGTCACGGAGTAATTCTTCTCCAAGAAAACCATCTCCCTACTGACATACGTTATAGAATGATCATGCTCATCTTCATCTAATTGACTTAAGGTACAAGCAACATCCGTATACAAAAATAAAATTTTTTATTCCACTCACGTTTAGCAAGTATAAGAGTTGTCACCAATATCTTTTTCAACTCCTCAAATGTTTCCTTTGCCTTCATACCATGTAAGAGCAAAATCTTTTAAAAACTATAGTAGTAACAATACCAACTCTTCTTTCCTCCTCACGTTGTTTTCGATGCAACCCCTCTTGATGTCTCGAACAAATGGTTCTATATCTTCAATTTCTTTCCATGAAACATTAGTAGCTTCTCCATCTTGTAACTACTATTTCTACTCTTCTAATCTTTGCGCAGTAACGCCATTGCTAAAAGAGTACAAACATCACCAACTTCATTCGAGAAGAATCTATCATAGGTAAAATGAAAGAAAATGATTGTAACAACATCTCTTGTGTCATTTCTTCTCCCAAGGTAATAATGAGCTTGAGTCGCATTATCACTTTCTCCGACATCCAAATGATGATCTCCATCACAACTCAACCTAGTCCTCCTTTGAAGTTGATAACTTTTCTGTCTCAGCTCTTTGAGTTTCGCCCAACTTCTCGACTAATGACGTAAGTAGAGTGACCACATCTACACACTTGTGTCCTCTTGACAGATCGTCCACTCCACAACTTGGACAAGGATTTTCTCCTAGAAAGTTGAATTAACATTGGTGAAGATGGATCCACTCGAAGACTCAAATCTGTAAATTCTCGCTTCCTTTTGTCTCTTTTTGCTCTGATCTTAGTTGGACAATTCACTATTTTATGTCTCAACCTTCTACAGAAATAACACCATAAGTCAATTTCTACTCTCCTCCTCATAAATTCTACTTGAGTTTTTGCGCTACTGTCTTCAAACTCAATGGTGATTTCTCTCGAGCTCTCTCCAACATTTGTTAGGACATCTAAACCTTGAGGAACGTGTCTATCATTGCATGGACAATATATCTTTGAAGAAAACAAATCTACATCATTTATTTAACTCTTTCGAGTTTTATATAAAAAACCGTATATTATACATGATATTTCACGAAACAAAATCTAATATAAAGTCAATTGTCTAAGATAATCATCTCATGATCTTTGTCATTACTATTCACAGCAAACAACTTAAAAATCACTCTTGTAGAGATCCAACTCTACTTCACCAAGAGCATTTGTGACCTTCACAATGAATGATGCTCGAAACTCAACTTTCTTCACGTTATCGCGTCGGATTTTACGTGAAAGATGTTCAAGACAATGCGAGGTTCCTGGCTGTGGGGATGTGCTGTGCTGAATAGAGATAAGGAAGAGAAAAACAAGCACGAAAATGAACGCCGCAATATATACCAACTCCCAATGTACATGCACTGCATGTTCTTTCATCCTAAGAACACAAAACTAAGAAACAGACCAGAGCGGTCTGTATTTGTTTCAAAACTCTCCCAAAGCGAGTCCTGAATCTCAACCCGGACCCAAAACTATCGAAGCGTAGCTTAAAGCAAGAGAAACATCTCTTTGCTAACAAAAAGAGCTGCACCAGCACCACACGGTTCAAACCCAAGTCCAAACAACGTTCATGTACAAGCTCTTAGCTAAAACTAGCTACCACAAGCTGCATATAACCAACTAGAACTCCAACAAACTCAAAAAGATGAAATCCGTAGCGAAGGAACCGAAAAAAACCTATCTAAGAACTTTCTCCTTTCACCAAACGGACTTGAGATGTCGATAAGACCTTTCTTCCTGACTCTGTTGACCTCAAGAACTATCAGATCGAACTCTCGACAGCCGAGATATCGTCAATTTTTTATCGCAAGTGGCTGAACTTACAAAAACTTCTGCCTACGGCTTAAAACCGCGCACACTGTCAAAACGGATCGCTTGATTTGATATTCGTCTTCTCTGGTAGGTAGATCTAGCTACCCTGAACCCAACGAGACTCCAAACAAGTCGTTTGGAGTTCTCCTTGCAAAACCACACAAGAAATTTGATCGCAAAAAACTGACATAAATCGATCCCATGCGGCTCAAACTCGCTCACCACACCCAAACCAACAATCCAATCCACACATGGTCTTCTCCTGTGCATAGGTGAAGACTCCCTGATTGCATAGACACCAAGAATAAAGAGCTTGGCTCACCGATCGCGAAGAACAACCCAATCTCAAGTCATAGGTGACAAAAAATTGACGTAAGCACTTCCTTGCGAGTCAATTTTCTTCACATCTCTCAAATCGTCCGATGAAACTTCATATCGTCTTCAATTTCTTGAAGAATTCGGTGTTCTAATCTCAATGGATCCAAGGACAACAAGTTTGGACTCCCGAACGGTCCGAACGGTTCAACTCTTCTTCATAGATCACTCAAGTCTCCAAAATCTCTCATGCGTCTCAATTTCTTCCAGAACACAGTCCTCGATCCGTCTCTTCACGAACAGCCTTAACCAACGCGTAGCCTGCACAGATCTGAACCCAATGACACTTTGCGCGCATGCATTAGACTTCCAAATTCTCCAAACCGTCCACTGACCGGTCACAGAAAAGCTAACTCCTTAAGCTGCTCCCTTACGTCAGTCGTTGTACGTACAAGAATTCTCAGATAATCAGGAAGCAGACCCCTTGCGTCCTTAGTATAGCGCCAGGAGCTGCAAATACCCAGTCAGCAAAAGTAAACTAGAGTCTAGCTTGCTTTTTTCATCTTTTGAGTCTCTTAACTTCTCCACTAGACGTCGAAACGAAGTAGACAAAGTGCTTCTGAGAAGCTAACAAGGAGCTCTATCCATTGATGCGATGAAAGTGAAGATCAGAAGTTGTGCAAAAGGCCTCATTTTTAGCCCCATTAGCGTCTTTGGAGCAATAATGATAAACATCGAAATAGATTCTCAGTTAGAAGACGATTCACGACACGACATCCACCCCCTCTAAACCTGTGCATCCTCCAATATGCACTAGAGATACCACCCAAGGAGTGGACCGGCACGCACCTCTTCTTGTCGTCCTACTTCTCATCGTAGACAACCTCATCTTCAAGCTCTTCTGCATAATCCTCATCTTCAAACTGAAACTCTGTCAAGATATCTCCTAGATCGATCTCCTCATCTCTCTTTTTGAAAATCTTGACACGTTTACTTGCCACTAGTACCTTCAAGCTCGTTCCGTCCAACTCTTGCAAGGCGTAAGTTACGTTGTCATGAACCTTCTTCACCACATACAGATCAAACCATTGTCTAGAAAACTTCCGTAGTGCACTATGCTGGTTGTCTTTACTGTTGTGTCGCGCCTCTCATTCTCAAGATCGGGCGCAGACGCGAACAACAGAACCCTAGCGGACTTGCGCTAGGTTGTGAAAGCTGCGAGTAGGACTTAACGGCTTGGCCGGCAAGTCGGGATCAGATGAACCCTAAGTGGTTCTCTGAACCAAGGTTGGAACCTTGGGTTAGGACATAAGGGACTACCCCAAGAGGGCCCCAGACGAACGCTGACCTAAGGAGGCGAGTCTGGGAACGGACTAAAACATGAGTCTCAGACATAGGTCTGAGACGTGGGTCCGAGACGCGGGACCGAGACGCAGACGAACCACAGGGTTCGACCCTGGGTCTGGACCACAGGTTTTCGGAAAAACTGCTAAGTGTTGGAGCTCCAGGGACGTTTTAGGTCGTGGACGGAGCTCCACATAAGATCTCGAGGCGAGTGAGTTATCATTGGAAAGGTCACGTCGAGAGCTTTCCAGTGATATATAACACTCCTCGATCTGACGTCTGAGCTGGAAGTTATGACCGAACCACAATCGGGTTGTGGTATAATTTTCAGGGACCAAAGAGGAGGGCGGGGTCGCCGATCCCCAGAAGTATATATGAGGGGGGCTCGATGCCTGGGTGGGCCAGGACGAGTCACCCGACCCCAGGGTTCGGCGGGCGGACTCTGGGGGCATGAGGTGATGGCTGGGCCGGTTCCAAGGCACGTTCCGATCCAGACTTGGATGTCTGGACTTAGGAACGATGTAAGGGCTGGGCAAGACTAGGGAACGAGTCGGGCGGGTTAGACCACCGTTCGGGAGCCTAGACCCAGACGGACATCACGGGCGGTTGGGCCGCTAGGTGTGCTGGAGGCACCGTTTAGGACCCTGGACTTTATGGGAAGTCCGCCCCAAGTCATATTGTGACTTGCTCATGTTTGGGACCGACTTAGGCGGATCTAAGTCGGGACTTAGGATTGCTGAGCTTGATGAATAGGGAGACGGTCCGGCTCCGGTCCGGACCAAACAGAACTAAGGTAAGTGGTGCATGGACGTTAACTTGTGATTGTGGTTGCAGGTTAGCGGTGTAAAGTTTGCGACCTACTGAGCTAGAGCTTCCGCTGGCACAACAAGGCGGTAGGTGCGCGAAAAGTGGTATCAGAGCCGACGCTTCGGTGAGCGAGAACTTGAGGTAGCGGTTGAAGGCTGGACGTTTGAGGAGGGACGCAAGACACGAAGCGGATCAGCGTTTCTAGGTGAACACTTGGAGCGATGGCCGAGGACGGACAGAGTTCCAGGAGGAAGACCAAGAAACGAGGAGCGGCTAACGGGAACAGATCGACTCGAGCTAGCCCCGAGGCACAGTCAGGGGACGACAACCGACAACCTTCGCCCCAACTTCAAGGAAGCCCTGTACCAGCTGCGGCACCGGTGCAGCAAGATGGAGTCTTACCAGCGGTGCCCAACGATTCAGACGCGGGAAGTCAAGGAGCTCTGTATGCGGAACTCATCAAGATGATGAAGACCATGCAGGAGGGTATGGCCTCCAGGGACAAACGTATCGCCGAGCTTGAGGCAGGCCAAGGGAGTTCCTCGTCTACCAGGAAGCTTTGTAAGACAAATTTGTCGACCCCGTTTTCAGGTATAGGACGGGCTCGCAAGGTTAAGGATTTCTTAACTGAGTTGGATCTATACTTTGAGGCACAACAGGCTAAGGAGTCTGACAAGGTGAGAGCGGCGGTTACGTTCCTGAAAGACCATGCGCTTCTCTGGTGGACTGCATACAGGGATGAGCATGCCTTGACCGTCTCGGCGCTTAGTTGGAAAGAGTTCAAGGAGTTGCTTGCAGGACGATTCACTCCGGAGTATCAAAGGATTCGGGACGGTGTTGAGTTGGTGAGACTGAAGCAGACGGGGACCTTAAGCGCTTATGTGCGCGAGTTCAGTGCCAAGCTGGATTCGTTCTCCAAGTGGACTGAGGAAACCAAGATATGTATATTCATTGGGGGACTCAAGTCTAGTTCGGAGAAGGCTCTCTTTCGGATGCCAAAGTTACCAGAGACAAGTGCCGAACTTTTGAAGCTAGCGGAGCGAATTGGGGACGACGAAGTCCAGCAGCAGAAACCCTTTGAACCACGCAGCACGGACAAGTTCCAGAAGAAGAACAAGGGCTTCAAACGACAATGGGATGGGGTTGAGAAGGATCGGAAGGATTCTTCTGCCCCGGCAGCAAAGCGGCAGCAAACAGGAGTAAAACCTAAAGGGCAAACACCTCAGAAGGGCAATGGCGCTAAGTTTACTTGCTACAACTGTGGCGAGGCGGGCCACATTGCTAAGGGGTGCACGAAACCTAAGGTTAGTAACTGTAGCATGAATGCATTTGTTGCAAAGGACTTGTTGGAGGGCCAGATGACTGTGACCTTGAGAACCACGAAGAAGACGTCGGGATTGATGTTTCTACAAGCCAAGGTTGCTAACCGTGATGTTACTTTTCTTGTGGACACAAGAGCGACTCACTCCTTCATAAGTCCAAAGTTGGTGAAGAAGTTGGGCTTGTCTACCTCCAAGGCAGACAAGCCTATTCAGGTGCGCTTTGCCAAGGGCAAGACGTACCAAACTTCTGAAGTAGCCTTGGACGTACGATTTGCGTGTGGGAAGTTGGAGTTCACAGAGAACTTCACGGTGTGCGAGATGGATGATATCCATGCGGTTTTGGGGAACACTTTCTTGGACAGGTTTGAAGTGGAACTTAGGCGGAAACCTTTAAGGTTAAACGTTAGAGTTAAAGGGCGGAAGCTGGGAGTGAGGCTGATCCGGAAGGCGCGGAAGATTGATGACTTTGCGGTGAATTTGATCAAAGGCAAACAGATGGACTTCAACGATGAGGTCATGTGTTTGATGCGGGTTGCAGATTTGATGGCGGGTGACGGACAAGAGGAAACATCAAGAGACGCGACTAAACTTCCGGAGGTGCTTCGCGAAGTGATTAAGGAGTTTGAGGATGTCTTGACGGACGAGTTGCCTGCTGAGTTACCTCCAAGGCGGGTGGTGGATCACAAGATTGAGGTCTTGCTAGGATCAGAACCACCTTCCAAAGCCCCTTATCGACTCAATCAGGTGGAACTCCTCGAGTTGAAAAGACAACTCGGTGAGCTATTAGCGCGGGGATATATTCGAACTAGCAAGTCACCTTATGGAGCCCCAGTTCTTTTTGCAAAGAAGAAGGATGGGAAGTTACGACTCTGCGTAGATTATCGTGCACTCAATAAGGTGACGGTGAAGAATAACTATCCCTTGCCAAGGATAGACGACCTCTTTGATAGGTTAGCGGGCGCAAAGTACTTCAGCAGGATAGACTTGAAGTCAGGGTATTACCAGATCCGGATAGCTGACCCAGATGTTGAGAAGACCACTTGTCGAACCAGATACGGATCGTTTGAATTCGTGGTGATGCCATTTGGACTCTGCAATGCCCCTTCCACGTTCACTACATTGATGAACACAATTTTTCGCGAGGAGATGGATGAGTTTGTCATCGTTTACATCGACGACATCTTGATCTACTCCAAAACCTTGGAGTCGCACGCGGAGCAGCTAAGGGTGGTGTTGACGAAGCTGCGGGAGCATAAGCTGTTTGCCAACATTGACAAGAGTGAGTTTGGTTTGGAGCGCATTAACTTCTTGGGACATGTCATTAGTGTAGAAGGAGTCGGCCCGGATATGCAGAAGGTGGATGCGATTGTGACTAGGGAGCCTCCGACTACAGTGAAGGGGATGCGGCGATTCTTAGGATTGGCGCAGTTCTACCGCAAGTATGTGAAGGGGTTTTCAAAGATCACGAAGCTGCTGACGGACTGGACGGGCAAAGACGCACAGGTAAGTTGGACCAAGGAGGTGGATGATGCGTTTCAGATGATCAAAGCTATTTTGTCAAAGGCGCCAGTATTGAAGCTGCCGGAGTTCGGCAAACCATTCGAGGTGCACACGGACGCGAGCGACTATGCAATTGGCGGAGTGTTGGTGCAGGATGGAAAACCTGTAGCGTACGAAAGCAAGAAGCTATCTGGGACAGAGAGTCGATGGCCGACTCACGAGAAGGAACTGTTTGCGGTGGTTCATTGCTTGAGGAAATGGCGGCACTACTTGGGACTTCACAAGACCCAAGTCTATACTGATAACATCTCGCTCAAGTACTTTGAGATACAAGATCGGGTGACGCCAAAGCAACTACGGTGGCATGATACCTTGGCGCTCATGAATGTGGAATTAATCCACAAAGCGGGAAATGACAATGTGGTTCTTGACGCCTTGAGTCGCAAGGAGGAATATCTTCCATCGTCAACACAGATTTTGCGAGCTATGTATCCTAAGGAGTCAGATTTGGAGAGGCGAATACGTGAAGGTTACATGGGTGATGACCAAGCGAAGGAGTACCTGGAACAACTCAAGCGAGGAGTGAAGTTACAGAATATGCAGCTAAGACATGGTTTACTTATGTTCAAGCAAAGTCGGGTTTATGTGAGACAGGGAAAACTTCGGACTAAGTTACTCAAAGAATGTCATGATGCGCCCTTATCAGGACATAAAGGAGAAAAGTCCACTTTAGCAGTGATAGCTAAAAAGTTTTATTGGCCCCACATGAAAGACGATGTTTCCCACTTTGTGAAAACATGCGTAACCTGTCAAGCGAATCGCGTTTCTTACGAGAAGAAACAAGGATTGCTTCATCCTTTGCCGATTCCAGCCAGACCTTGGGAAAGCATTAGCATGGACTTCATTACCTCTCTGCCTGACTCAAATGGATACAACGCGATTTTTGTGATAGTTGATCGGTTTAGCAAACTAGCGAAGTTTGCTCCGACCTTGGACACTGCAACAGCGTTCACGACTTCTCGGTTGTTCTAGACACTTGGTGGCGTTCACATGGATTACCTCGGAGTATTATTTCAGATAGAGACTCCAAGTTCACAAGTGCCTTTTGGAAACACTTGTTCCAAAAATTGGGGACTAAGTTAAAATTTAGTACCGCCTTTCATCCGGAAACAGATGGGCAAACGAAACGAGTTAACTCGGTTCTAAATCAATACTTGAGGAATTATGTGAGCGCGGACCAAAGTGATTGGGCGGAGTGGCTCAGTCTTGCGGAGTATTGCTACAATTAGCATTCGGCAACCTCGAGAAGGCGCCTTTCTTACTGGCTTATGGACGTGAGCCAGAAGGGCCTCTTGACTTGACTCTTGCAGGGAGTTCTACATCGGCACGACCAAGAACACGGCAAACATCAGCTGAAGAGTTGGTGGCGGCAATGCAGCGGCGCGAGGAGCAAGTAAAGCGCAACCTCGAGAAGGCGCAGCAACGCTACACGAAGCAGGTAAACAAGCATCGGCAGCAAGTGAAGTTTCAAGTGGGTGAAGAAGTATGGTTAAGTGCGAAAAACTTCACACTTCCGAAGAAAATATCGGCGAAGTTTTCATCGAAGTTTGTGGGACCTTTTGTCATTGTCAAGAATCCGCACGAAGACGTCTATACCTTAGACCTTCCTCGCGAGTGGCAGTTGCATCCGACTTTCCAAGTTTCTTTATTAAAGAAACACTTCAAGGATGATTTGCGACCGGAGCGCAAACAGATTCTTAGGCCTCAACTTGATGTCGTGCAAGGCGAAGCAGAATATGAGGTGGAGTCCATTTTGCGATCTCGGCGCAAATCAAACCAGATGGAGTACTTGGTCAAATGGCGTGGTTACCATTTGAAGGAGGCAACTTGGGTGCCAGAGGAAGATCTCGCACATGCGAGCGAAGTACTAGACCTCTTCAAACAGAGACAAGGACAACAAGGGCGTTAGCAAGATGAGGACATCTCCTTCCAGCGAGAGGTGAAGAAACGACGAACCATACGAGTAGCAACTTGAGGCGATTTGGGCCGATGTACTTTGTACTTTGACTTGCGTTTGGAAATAAAGATTTTCTTTCTTGAAAAATTGTCTAAGTGTATTGGTAGTGCATGGCTATGACTAGTTCTCATCAGATGCCTAGGATGTTGTCAAGAGGAGGAACGAAGCACACTCAAAGGAAGCGAGCTGGTTTGGATAAGCATCTAAATCAAGACTAAGTCTTGATGTCAAGACTTAGGTTTACCGTAGCGTTGTCAAAGCAAGTATGAAATTTCATACTTGTCTTGGGGCTTGGGGTGATCTTGCTTTGTGGTTTTCTACAAAGTAAACTTAGTCTCGCGTCTAAGTCAAATCAGGTTGCGACAGAAAAGTGAGTTTCGGAGGACCTCGTAAGTAGGTGTGAATACTTATAGTTTGCAAGTTAGAGTCTTAAGTAGAATGTTTAGAAGTTGTCAACTAGTTTTGTTTAGGGTAAGCCAAAAAGGTAAGGCTTTTCCCGAGACTAGTTGAAACTTTCTAACTGTTCTAGCGACAACTTAAGACTCAAGCCAAGAAGGGAATTGCGGGTTAGCTACCAGAACGCAATTCTGACGCCAAGGGATTGGCTACCCATTTTGAACTTGGTGTTAACTTAAAGGATCATTGTTGATGAGGGCATCAACCTCCAAAGTGAGGGTGAGTGTCGCGCCCCTCATTCTCAAGATCGGGCGCAGACGCGAACAACAGAACCCTAGCGGACTTGCGCTAGGTTGTGAAAGCTGCGAGTAGGACTTAACGGCTTGGCCGGCAAGTCGGGATCAGATGAACCCTAAGTGGTTCTCTGAACCAAGGTTGGAACCTTGGGTTAGGACATAAGGGCCTACCCCAAGAGGGCCCCAGACGAACGCTGACCTAAGGAGGCGAGTCTGGGAACGGACTAAAACATGAGTCTCAGACATAGGTCTGAGACGTGGGTCTGAGACGTGGGTCCGAGACGTGGGTCCGAGACGCAGACGAACCACAGGGTTCGACCCTGGGTCTGGACCACAGGTTTTCGGAAAAACTGCTAAGTGTTGGAGCTCCAGGGACGTTTTAGGTCGTAGACGGAGTTCCACATAAGATCTCGAGACGAGTGAGGTATCATTGGAAAGGTCTCGTCGAGAGCTTTCCAGTGATATATAACACTCCTCGATCTGACGTCTGAGCTGGAAGTTATGACCGAACCACAATCGGGTTGTGGTATAATTTTCAGGGACCAAAGAGGAGGGCGGGGTCGCCGATCCCCAGAAGTATATATGAGGGGGGCTCAATGCCTGGGTGGGCCAGGACGAGTCACCCAACCCCAGGGTTCGGCGGGCGGACTCTGGGGGCATGAGGTGATGGCTGGGCCGGTTCCAAGGCACGTTCCGATCCAGAATTAGATGTCTGGACTTAGGAACGATGTAAGGGCTGGGGCAAGACTAGGGAACGAGTCGGCGGGTTAGACCACCGTTCGGGAGCCTAGACCCAAACGGACATCACGGGCGGTTGGGCCGCTAGGTGTGCTGGAGGCACCGTTTAGGACCCTGGACTTTATGGGAAGTCCGCCCCAAGTCATATTGTGACTTGCTCATGTTTGGGACCGACTTAGGCGGATCTAAGTCGGGACTTAGGATTGCTGAGCTTGATGAATAGGGAGACGGTCCGGCTCCGGTCCGGACCAAACAGAACTAAGGTAAGTGGTGCATGGACGCTAACTTGTGATTGTGGTTGCAGGTTAGCGGTGTAAAGTTTGTGACCTACTGAGCTAGAGCTTCCGCTGGCGCAACAAGGCGGTAGGTGCGTGAAATGTTGTCGTAGACTAACACCCAATCACTTTCCTTGATTTCTCTAGGTCTCAAACGATATCGCTGATCAAATCTGACCTTGTTCTTCAACCGTGCTTCTCGTAGCTTATCCAAAGCAGTTTGGATATCCTCATGTCTTCTCTCTAATTGCCTAATTCGAATAGCAAGAAGCTCTTCCCTAGTCAGATTGTCTTCCCAAGGTAACACACTCTATGTCAGAACGTGTTCTTCAATCGACATGATAGATTTCTGACTTGTGATGAGTTCCACTGGCATGTAACCTGTCACCGAGCTATGCGTCGTTCGATCTACCAATAATGCAAATGATAAGAGTCGAGGTCACTCGCGCACCCTTCGGTTGCAAACCTTCACCAAAGCCTTCACAATGGGCAGATGACCAAGACTCTTGGAAGATCACATTTAGAATGCGATCTTCCAAGACTCTCTTCAAGTCTGTTGAAGCCTCGATCTCCGACTGTAGTTTGTATGCAACCGGCTTATCCTTCTCCTTCTGAAACTCTTTTGCTCTTTCTTTCGATGGAAAAGGAGCATCATCCATCGGTAGATCTTGAGCTCCTGCATCTTGAAGCTCTTAACGAACCTTCTCTCCTCGAGTCTATCTCTTGGAAGAAGTTCCTTTCCCTGCATCCCCTGCATCCTCTGAATCTCCTCTTCTCTTCTCTTCCAACAACGCTTCGTGTTGGTTCTTGGTCATGTAAACATGCACCGATAGAGCTACTATCTGATCTTCTCATCCAGTATCCCCTTCTGATCGTAGCAGCTGTCCTCAACAATATCTCACGTGTCATCTTCCTTTTCTGTTTCATGAAGATGACAGATGACCATAATCCACTTGGCTCAACATGTTTGTTAAAACTCCTCTCAGCTTGATCCTCAACCCTTGTGCGATAGGTTCCAGCCTCCACGATTGCAATTGCTTGTGCTGATAAGTGGTCCTCAAGCAACTTCTTCATCCCTCTTCTACCAAAGTTGGTCTGAAGAAGTGCACAGGTATCTCTCAGCGCTACCTTTCCATCCTTCTAGAAGATCACCCCTTGTTGTAAGATATTAGTGAACTCCTTGCAATCTTTGCATGGATGATCGGTACCATCGCACCAGATTCATCGTTGGATTCAACCTTACTTTCTGACGGGTTTTGCTTCGCTTGTAGACCCTTGCTCCTCCAATCTTGTGAGTTTGATCTGCATGTCTCGCATTTCACGCATGATCTCCTCAAGGTTTTAATCATCCTTCTTCAGAGATACTACAGGTGCTTGGGCAATTGGAACAACTAGAACTACTAGATCAACTAGTATCATCTGTCTACAGGAACCACTAGTCAGACTACAAGAACAAGTGCTACAGCAGTGGGTGTTATTGTCGGTCTCCTAACAAGAACCTTCTCTCGTCTTTGCTCTCTCTTGGTAAGCAGACCAACCGCTTCCTCAATCTTCTTTCAACTACTGCTCAAGCCATCGTCTTCCTCTCGATCCTCCAGAAGTACCTCCAGCTTCTCTTGCAACTTCTCATCTGCAGCCTGAAAAAATAACTTTGTCTTGTTGGATTGCAATGTCAACTTTTCCATCCTAGTCAACCGTGAAAATTGCTTCTCAAACTCCTTGAGTAACTCTGTAGCTTGTAAATCTTTCCTTGGTTGCTCAACCCATTCCAAGAATGACTTCTTGGTGACTCGATCAAAGTCTTCCAAGAAGTACTCATCCATCAAGGCACGAGCAAATGTCTCTCAATCCTTGTTGAAATGCTTCGTTAGCATTTTAACATGATCTCTAATCTCTGCAGCTGCTGCCAACTCAAACGTCTCAATCATCTCATCTTCTGATACTCGATTCAGCTCCATCTCCTTCACATAATGTCTCAGATATCTTGAGACATCCTTCTCATCGAATTGGTTAATCTTGCTGACCACCGCTTGAAACGCCTTGGTTGTCAAAGCTTCCTTCCGCTCATCGGACTGTTGCTGCCGTAGGAACATCGTGAAAGCTTAAAACATCGATACAGTCGCCGGATCCAAATGCACCTTTGGCAATCCACCCGAACCACTAGCTCCGTTGTCATCATCATTTCCGTCCTCACTCATGATTGTTAATCTTTTCTTCAAAGTTCAAACACAAAAGAAGTCTCCACCCTAGACCTTCACGTCGAGTTCACCACCATATCGCGTCAGATTTTGCATGAAGGATGTCCAAGAAAACGTGAGGTTCTTGATTGTGGGGATGTGCTGTGCTGAACAGAGATAAGGAAGAGAAAAACAAGCACAAAAACGAATGTCTCAATATATACCAACTCTCAATGTACGTACACTGTCGATTCTTTCATCTTAAGAACATAAAACTAAGAAACAGACCAGAGCGGTCTGTAATCTACTTCAAAACCTCTCCAAAACGAGTCTCAAATCTCAACCCAGACCCAAAACTATCGAAGCGTAGCTCAAAACAAGAGAAACATCTCTTTGCTAACAAAAAGAGCACCACATGATTCAAATCCAAGTCCAAACAACGTTCATGTACAAGCTCTTAGCTAAAACTAGCTACCACAAGCTGCACATGACCAACTAGAACTCCAACGAACTCAAAAAGATGAAACCCGTAGCGAAGAAACTGAAAAAGACTTATCTGAGAACTTTCTCCTTTCACCAAACAGACTTGAGATGTCGATAAGGTCTTCCTTCCTGACTCTATTGGCCTCAAGAACTATCAGATCCGACTCCCGACAGCCGAGATATCGTTGATTTTTGACCGCAGGTGGGTCGAACTAGCAAAATTTCTCTCGACGACTTAAAATCACGTACATCGTCCAAACGGATCGCTTGATTTGATATTCATTTTCTCTGTTAGGTAGATCTAGCTACTCTGAACCCAACGAGACTCCAAACATGTCATTTGGAGTTCCTCTTGCAAAACCACGCAAGAAATTTGATCGTAGGTTGCAACAATTGACGTAAATCGACTCAATGTGACTCAAACTCGCTCACCACACCCAAACCAACAATCCAATCCACACACAGTCTTCTGTTGTGCTTAGGTGAAGACTCCTTGATTGCATAAGCACCAAGAATAAAGAGCTTGGCTCACCGATCGCGAAGAACAACCCAATCTCAGATCATAGACGACGAAAAACTGACGTGAGCGCTTCCTTGCGAGCCAATTTCCTTCACATCTCTCAAATCGTTTGATGAAACTTCGTATCGTCTTCAATTTCCTGAAGAACTCGGTGTTCTGATCCCAATAGATCCAAGGACAGCAAGTTTGGACTCCCGAACGGTCCGAACGGTCCGAACGGTCCAACTCTCCTTCACAAGTCATTGAAGTCTCTCAAAATCTCTCCTACGTCTCAATTTCTTCCAGAACACAGTCCTCGATCCGTCTCTTCACGAACCGTCTTAACCAACGCGTAGCTTGCACAGATCTGAACCCAATGACACCTTGTGAGCATGCATTGGATTTTCAAATTCTCCAAATCGTCCACCGACAGATCGCAGAAACAAGCTAGTCCTTTAAGCTACTCCCTTACGTCAGACGTTGTACGTACAACAATTCTCAGATAATGAGTAAGCAAGCCCCTTGCATCCTTAGTATAGCGCCAAGAGTTGCAAATATGCGGTCAGCAAAAGTAAACTAGAGCTCAACTTGATTTTCTCATCTTTCGACTCTCATAACTTCTCCACTAGGCATCCAAATGAAATAGACGAAGTGCCCGAAGAAAGCTGACAACGAGCTCTACACATTGATGGGATGAAAGTGAACATCAGAAGTTGTGTCAAAAGCCCGTAAGCTGAAGCTAAGCTTGCTTTTCCCATCTTTCGAGTCTTGTAACTTCTCCACTATGCGTCCAAACGAAGTAGACGAAGTGCTTATGAGAAGCTGACAAGGAGCTCTATCCATTGATGCGATGAAAGTGAAGATCAAAAGTTGTGCAAAAAGCCTCAGTTTTCAGGTAGAAGATGATCCACGACACGAAAACGTCAGCTCCAATGGTCTTAGAAGATTCTCAATACAGAACGAATAAATCACCCCAAGTGCTGTAGATGCGTGTTCGTAACTCATTTGTACTTATCTTTCAATTCTCCGTCTTGATTTGAGCTTCTAAACGTCTCTTCTTCTTCCTCGGCACTCGAATTAGATTCCTCATGAAATATCTTCAAGACTTTCTTGTATGCCAAGAAATATATATTTCTTAATCTGTAAGAGATCTCTGCAAGATGTTTGTTGCCTCCTTTAGCTTAACCTCCAAGCTACTAACTCATGAAGTTTGAACAAAACTTCTCTAATAAGAAGAAATGATGCTAATTGTACTAATTGTACAAATTTCATGTACGAATCTCAATCCTCTTAACTTTGAAATATTGTATCTCGCTCTCTAGACATCTTCTTCTCTTGATTTTTGTTGTATTTGGTAGCTTATTAGTGAAAATATAATCTTGGAAATTTTCACAAAGAAATAAAAAAGGAAAGTTGACAGAAATTGTACAAATTTTCCAAAGAATTAGAATTTCTACGCGGTTGTTGGTACATAGTTAGCCGATGCTTATTCCTCAGATACCATCATTGCATCTTCTTTGAGAAAAGGAGTTTACCACCCGTGAGCCTTTCATAAATATCAACCCTTTCAACTTTGAAAAATCATATCTCTTTTTCTATATCTCTTCTTCATGATTTCTGTTGTCTCTTATAGCTTATCAGCCAAGCTACAATACTATAAATTTTCATTGAGAAATAAAAACTATAGAAAATCTGATAACGACTGTTTAAATTTTCCAAAGAGCATAATTCTCAAACTCTCCAATTTCCTCCTCTAGTAACGTCGTTCTTCTCGTTTCTCTAAAATTCTTCTTGCATCCACTTTTAACTCTACACAAACTCTTCCTAAGTAAACAAGATATAAATAATGACTTCAAACGTGACATATATCACTATGGGATACACGAAAAGTTCTAGTGTTGTTAACATCACATTAGTTGTCTTCTCAACGTTCTCTTCATGTGTCCTAACATGATCTCCTTCTATAGAATATAGAACTGAACTCTAAACATCTTTCGATGATCTTTTCAAGTGAGGTCGTGTCAACAAAACCAAAAATGTAACCTTCCGTGGTCATATCAGTCAATTGCCTCTCAATCTCTCAACCTCCATGATAGTCATTGATCAATCTATAACATGTCGAGCATGTCTCTCACTCAAATGTCACCTCTTATGGCTTTGATTGAAGCACACCATTAACTTGAAGGAAAAAAAGTTAAGTCCAGTCTTTCACAAACCCATAAACTCATAAACTAAATTTCTTTATTCTAACGACGTCTCTTAAGTTCTCAAGTTCTGAAAATCTCATTCTCTTTATATTGCTCAAATTTCGTTACGATGATGTGAAAACAAGGACGAAGAGCTCTTCTCTACTCCTCTATTTTACATTCTAGGTTTTTATTTTGGTACCCTCCGATAACTCAATCGTAACTATTTTTATCGAGTTTTACTAAGATATTGTTTAAGATAAAAGTATTAATCACATGGACTTTTTTCTTCATATTCAACAACTTCTAGAATGATTTTAGAATATTCTTAGAGCATCTTGAATTTTCACTCTTCTTTGCACTAGGACCCACTAGGAAGGTGACGTGTGAATCTTTTCTTGTTTTTAATGCTCACAAAGTCAATAAATTAATCCTCGTAGACTTGCTCTAAGATCCATAAAATAATATGAGACCACAAGCAGAAAGTACACGATGAGATCTTTCCGATGCAACAAAAATCATCAATAACGATATCGTAACGACAGCATTTTCTTTGAGAACGGGCGTATCTTCTAGCTATGATTAACGATTGATGCATACTTTTTATAATTCCTCTCGAACTTCTTGTCAATCTAAGCACTTTGTTTCTCTCAGTAAAGGTCAAGATAACCACACAAAAATGTTGAATGATCATGGGTACGACAAACAAAATAAGTGATGACACAATCTCTCCGTAGTAATCCTCTCTGAAGTTTCTCATTACTAAGGCTTGGTACATAGCTTTGGGTTGGCAAATGTGTCTTATCTCACACTCAATGTTAAAGTTTACCGGCGGGAGCTGATTTAAACCCCATCTCTTGTTAAATGAGAATAAAAATAGTAAACTCTCATTCTTGATAGTAAGTGACAACAAATAAGATCATAGAGACATGTGAGACCATAAGTTGTGTGGTAAAGTTATGCCCAAAAGATCTTATCAGAAACTATTGGAAATGTTCACGAGGGATTTGGAAGATCAGAGGAGATAAGCGGAGAGCTCTCAACGGGAAGAGCAACCTGAGCCCAAATTTCACTCGATTTGGAGGTCCGGGGCATGCGTTATGATCACTTGAAGTTCGTAGAGTGATGAGAGTACATAGCTTTCTCTTCCGACTGAAAGATTGAAGAGTTTGAGTGATTGCGCCGTCAGATTGAGACCAAATTTGATGAGCTTGTAACCTGTCAGTTGCTGAAGCTCTAACCCCAAATTTCATTACCGGATGTTTTACGGAATGGAAAATTTCTGAATTTTTTAAAATTAATTATATTTCTATTCGACACTGCTGTGAGCTAGTGTTGGCTGAAACGCTTGCCGAGAAGTTTACACGTAATGCATGCTATGTACTCCACTCCCTCACAGCCACTTCTGAGAAGAGCCTTGTTCACCATCCCTGATAGTTTGCAGACATTGGGACTTTACTACCTACTCTATTGTACTCTGCCCGAGGTTGCGGCTGCTGCTTCTCCACTCTCCACAAACCTTCTCTTCTGCAAAAGCTAGCCACAATTCAACTGTGATGTGGCCACGAGCTTGTCTGCTGATGTCAATAATGTCACGATGTATGGCAGCAAGAACCCAACTCATAGCACCACTCCAACAGGGGAGAAAAACCTTCTAACAAAGAAGGAGGCTCTCACAACCTTCACAAGAGGAAGAAAGAAGGAACAGAGTATCACCAAAAGGACTGATTTGGGGGCAGCGCCTCTTCTCAATATATAAGGAGAGTCAAACGACTTTTGGGGTACCCAATCTGTTACAACTCTAAAGTCATACAAGACTTGTGCCCAAAGTCTTACACGACTTCAGGAGCTTGTATTACTGCGCATGTCAACAGTCCCCCTCAAGCTCATATCAATATTCTTAACACTTAAACATAATCTGAAAATATCAAATTTATCTCTAGGTAAAGCTTTGGTGAATATATCAGCAACTTGTTCACCTGTAGGTACATATCTCAGATCTATCTCTCTAGCCAATACTTTCTCTCGAATAAAGTGATAATGGACCTCTATATGCTTGGTCCTAGCATGGAAAACAGGATTAGATGTAAGTTTAATACTGCTGATATTGTCTGTGTGTAAAACAATAAGGTCAGAAAATTCCACACCCATATCTTTCAGTAAGATGTGAAGCCAAACGGATTCGCAAGTAACATTTGTGGCATCTCTGTATTCTGCTTTAGTCGATGACAGAGCAATTGTAGATTGCTTCTTCGACTGCCAACTAACATTAGAGTCTCCAAGGCTGAAGATAAAACCTGACGTAGATCTTCTATCTTGAGCACTTCCTACCCAGTCTGCATCAGTAAAACCATGTAACAAGAGATACAGATAATGTCTCTAAATAGATCAAAATTTCAGACAGTGATAGAAATGTCGATTCTAGGGTTATGTAGATTTAGGTCTGGACGTAGGTATGTGTGATCCAAACTGTCAGAATGTCTAGAAAATGTCATTTACACCCTCAAATACGTGGTCAAAATACCGTTGACTGTATTCCCTAAAATGAAATAGCACGGAATGACTCCAGAAAAATTTCTTCTTGTAGATCTTGTGAAATCTGTACTTTTTGGTACCAAGATGATTTCCTCCGTTCTGGCTAAAAATGAGTGAAAAACTCTCAAAAATATAATCAAAGCTTGTTGATTGACTCGAATTGTGAAAAATCTCACAAAAACACACAATAAACACAACAGAGGGACAATTCTAAAATTCAGAACTTGTCACCAATGCTGTGATTCCTTGCTGCATCAGAAAAAATGATGTCTGGACTTTCGAAGGTAGCTCCAAACAGCAAGGACGTCTATTAAGATTTTTACCTCCAAAGAAATCTCCATGTGTAGAATTGCAGCACCTCCACTTACAATCTGAGTCCTCTGTATGCCTCCAATCTCTAATTCCTTCACTCAAGCTCTGATATCATGTCACGATATATGACAGCAAGAATCCAACTCATAGCACCACTCCAACAGGAGAGAAAAACCTTCTAACAAAGAAGGAGGCTCTCTCAACATTCACAAGAAGAAGAAAAGAAGGAACAGAGTATCACCAAAAGAACTGATTTGGGGCCAACGCCCCTTCTCAATATATAGATGAGTCAAAAGACTTTTGGGTACCCAACCTGTAACAACCCCAAAGTCACATAAGACTTGTGCCCAAAGTCTTACAAGACTTCAGGAGCTTGTACTACTATGCATGTCAACCGCCACTAGCCTGTCTGCTGATGTCAATAATGTCAAAGCTTCTGAGTGCACCAGACTAGTCTAACGGTGCTATGACTGTGTCAAGGTTCATTTCGTTCATTCTACTGCATGTATCGTCAAAAGCAGCTATAACTTTGTGACGGTGGTTTTTGTTGGCAGGTCTTGCTTCTGATTTCTCAGGGTATGAACGGACCCGGAGATGACGATGACAACAGCGATGTTTCCTTGACAGAGTCAGTTCCGAAGAAGGAGCGGAGCAGTCTTCCCGTGAATCTTGTAGCATTTCGACCACCAGCAAGAAAGGTCTCCTTGCTCCAGAGCTGCCATCAGTCGAATCGTATCACCCTCTCTGCTCTTTCTCATCACCTCAGCTCCAATCATATACGGTAGTAATGTACAGTGAAGTTCATTGACTGTAAATTAAGTGTAGACTGTTTTCTTTATTACTCGATATTCTTATCATCCAAATCAGATAGAAATCAAATACGCCAATATACAAGAAGATGTAATAGAAATCAAACAATCAAAGGAGAGTTTGTGTTCAAAGCCATGTTAGCCAGATGAGAGAAAATTCAGAACATGAGCTTTCCTTTTGGACCATATTTCTATAATACATATCTTCTCAGCCTCCAAAATTTCACGACACAGCTTGTTCTACTCACCTCAAAGTTCCTTGCATATATCAACCTCTTCCAAGTTCAGAGGAGGGGATAATGCAAAGAGGTTAAATTTATCACCCAACCGTTTTTATTAGAATAAATTAAACCTTGACTAAAATGTATATTTTGACAGGATAAAATGTAGCTCTTACGGCTCCTCGAGCAATTTTTCACTTACATGATTTTTATTTTTGTTCGAAACTTCAGGAATGTACTTTACATCCAATAAATAATATTATATTAAAAATTTATTTTATATTTATTTAGTATTATAGTCATTATTAACATCTCAAAATAACTTGTATTTTGATACTGATAATAAATCTTGATTTTTCTAATTACACGGTCTGGTCCAATGGACGTTTCAGATTTTGTAAGTGTTTCGTCGCTTGTCTTTTTCCTCGCTCGAGCAGGAAGTGCATGTTGCATGCATATTCACCTATGATAACAATTCACAAAAAATTCATTCTCATACCACTTGTAATTTTCCGTAATGAGATGCATTTGCATAGATTATTTTAGAGCTTTCGGAGAAAAACGAGAGATTCTTGTCTAATGTATGGAAAGGCGACAACGAGTGCAGATTGGAAGAAAGCACGGAGAGCAAAATACTTATTCCGTCTGTCCAAAAAGTCAAGAAAATGAAGTTAAACAATTAAACCAAGATGTAGGTTCGGATAATAATCATCCTGACAATTGTTATGTCACCTCAAAGTTTACTTTTAAATTTATAATCTAAACTTGGTAACCAATTTAACATATTTCAGCATCTTAAAAATAACTCATTTTATTAGGATCTTTGAAAGATATTATAATGAAAGTCCCGATAACTAAATAAATCTTCAAATAATATATAAAGGTGGATATAAATTTAACTTATTTAGAAAATATGATGTTTTAATTCATAATAATTTATAGGAATCTATTAACCTACCTGCTCTCGCGTACGCTTATAGAACCCGATAAAATCTATGGTGATATATCTATCAATCAGATAGATTTCAATACCGAGCAGATTTGGTATATTGGGTAGTTTAAACTAAAACAAGTCACTACGCATGCAATGGAATTGCAAGGGCTATGCGTTTGCAAGACCTCACAATCCTATAAGGTGAAATCTGTGAAAGTGAATGTTAAAAATGAAGTCCATCTCAACTCACGAGTCTTAGAAAGTGATATATGTGAAAGTGTAACTCTACAGATGTGGATGAATGTTAAAAAAATGATGAAAATTAATATAGTCTTTGAAAGTCATGATAAAATTATCTTCGGAGATTGAAAGAAGTAGTTTATAAATTTATGTAACTCACAACGGGCATCTTTCAACATGTCTTCATATGGTGATAATAACATGTCTGCATCATTTATGCAAATATATACTTGTGAAGCTTCGGATCATTTTGAGGATAGTGATCATAAGAATCTTCAAATGTATGAAAATGTAGAAGTTGATGAGTCTTTGGACCGATTCGAAGGTAATGATAAGTTCCAACTGCAGAAAAGAACATTTAGAATATTGTGGAGGTTAGGAAAGATAATTCCATACTGTGTTATTACATACATTTCAAAATTTATGGAAGTTAGGAAAAGATACATAAATGACATTGTGCTAGTTTTCAGTTTGTGTATGCTGTAATTATTGTAAAAAATATATAAAGGAGTATATGATGTCATAATTGTTAAAATTAGCTTTAACTCGATGCATATGAATTTGTATTGGATGGTTCGAATAATGAGCGTATTAAGAAAATAAATAGACTAATTTGTTTAGCTACCTGAGAATATAATAACATATGATTATTTTTGAAATGAGAAAATATATAATGAAGATTGTGAGAGATGTTGTGAAGATTATGTACATTGGAGTATCGATAATATATAAGATATGCAAGAAATGTATAGAGTGATTTGAATCTTGAGGACGTCTTGAGAGCAATGATGAATCGTAACTGCGAAACAAAACATTTGAAATATTATGGATGTTAAAATGAGCATGTCTATTGTATTGAACAGTTGTGAATGCATACATTTAGAAATTTTGCAAAGTTAATAGCTCATGACATGATGATGATTTATAATTTATATAAAAAATATTATTTTCAAGAAACGTAAAAGGGAGTACCTTGTTTTGCAAGTGTTGAAAATCTCTTGAATTTGAAATATATGATCATGAACATCACTCGTATAGCTCGATTGATGAGTACACGAAGAAAAGAAGATTGGATTTGTTTTTTCACGTAAATGAGAACATATTAACATGTGATGGCTTTTTATAGAGAATAAAAATAGGATCATGATATGTCCAATAAGCATGTGATGATGAAGAGAGATTTTCGTATTGGAGAACGTTAGTCCATATTTGATCTAGATTTGATCCGTATTTTGTGGTTGGTTTTGTGAAAGTTGGAAAAAAGTTGAATGAAGTCATGAAAGATGCGAAAGATGTAGTTTGATGATCATCCATTTTGAGCAGATCGATATTGAAATCTCCTACGATTATCGTGGGATAATTCTTAGGTATGTTTTGAATAATGGTAGTAAAATTGATCAAAACTCATCGACATGCATACGAGGAGATTTGTATACAACTATGATGTGAATTGCACGACGAGTTAGAATGTTGAAATCTGCAGAAATTATTTCTATGTTATGAGTTCCAAAAATATTATGCGCCGAGAGTTACATTGTGTTTCGATATGTTAGTAGCAAACCTAGACTTGTGTGCATATGTATATATTGAAAGCGTTCGATGTCTATGAAATGTGGAACAAAAGTAGGATTTTGTAGAAGTGTCTCACTGAAGCACAAAATATCAGATAGTGGTAAATTATGCTCGAACATCAAGGTGATGTTTTATTAATGATCTTGTGTTTAGAAATTGTATGAGCATGTAAGTGGAAGATGAGATATTCGTCTGAAGATCATAGATGTGGAATTGCCACGATGATTTTAGTTTCAACCGTTCCATTTCGAGAGTGACTCTGCTGTCTACAACTATATGACGATGCTCGATCTTGTAATATATGTAAGTGTTTAGGATTTTTCACTCTGGATAATGCAGTGTATGTCAATCCATGTCGATTTATGTGCTTGAGACTGAAAGTTGCCTGATGCATGTTCAATCCTTGTGATCTGTGGATAGTTCGTGCAGATGCTTGTTGAATAGGGAATTGTGTTCTTGTGATCTTATGTTCTCTGGTATATTTATTGATTGGAAATTGTTGTGAAATTTTCATAATGGGCGTCCAAGATGGATTGATGTTATTGGAATACAAATGTTTTTGTTTGTTCCTACTTTGTGTTCCAATATTTGGATCAAAGAACTGGATCCAAATGATTTGATCATCGTTATATGTTGTTGTGGACATGAAAATCCCATCGCTTCCATTTGTGAGTCCATCTCGTGTGTCATAATTATAACACAATTCTACTAACATGGTAACCTTTAGAGATAAAGTACTGTGTAATCTAGCTGTATCTTTTGGATTTATGGATATCTTAAATCTTTTCGATATAACGGAAGAAAAATGATCTTTTGAATGAAATAAATATTTGTTCCCATTAGTTATATTAAATACATGTTGATTATGAAGTTTCGTATCTTTGTTAGTGTAAAATAAATGAGGTATATCGTTTGGTTTAGAATACATTTTTTGATAAGTTGAATTTAAATAATGTAGATCAGAATATGTTTGTTGGTTGATGCAAATACGTATAAAAGTTGTATTGTTCTGACGCATAGGTTGAGTCAGTTCATAATGTTTGAAAAATGAAGACCATATGTTAGTGTCAATATTTTGAGAATAAATATTAGAAGACTGAAAAATCCATGAATCTTGAACATGTTGTACTTGATAAAAATCACCGCAAACAATTATATCTATGCCACCGAATGAAAGGTTGAAATTCTGAGTTATTTATTGTAATCTTTGATTTATGTAAGAGAACATTCTTACGCCCATCAGAGAGATTTCGTCTATCACTAATAATCTTAATTGGTTATAATATTTGATGTATTTATCCAGTCGATCTGCACTTAATTTTGATACGTACATAGCGTAAGAGTCTTTAGGGATCGCTAAGGCACTGTGAATAGTCATTCCTTGTATGTTTTATGCAGCTCGTCCTGTGTATGCTATCTTCAAAACTTTTATTTGTTTGAGATCATTAAATTTGGATTTATCATCTTCGTATATCCATGACAATCCTTGTATAATTTTTAATAAGGTGAATGTTTTACAGGTTCTTGCTTCTCCCGTAAGAAATAAATGAATTGGTTCATGTGAAAAGTGTTTTTTTTGTACATACAATCATTGAAGATTAGCTTTTGTTGTTGGTTCAATTGACGTAATTCAGCACAAAATGATTCTATTGGTATTAGAGGATCTTTGATCGATAAGGTTTCTTCACGATTCGTAGTCTTAGAAGTACATTTAAGAGTAGTTCATTGCATTAAGTCGACATTGTCCAAATCCAAATTGCTTGAATCTTGTTTCGGTTCGCTTTGTTCGGTATGATATTCTCTTATTTCTTCAAGTTCTGCCACCTCATCCTCAAATTTTTTCCAATCCTCATTTACTTCGTCTGTATTGTACTTAAAAGTATACAAATTTTGTAACAATAAAATATGTGATTTATGTCTATTATATGTATTTTCTCATGTTTCAGTTGAATCTTTAATGTTGTTCTCATCGTAAAAAAAAGGGACATATAACAGCACTTGCTCTCTAAAATACTCTTCGGGTTGTTTATATTGGTCGAAACATATCCATCGAATGATTTTAGATTTTCTCAATCTTCTATTTTGTGAAGTATTAAACTTGGTCACGAATTCTATCAAAGTCATTGAATTTGTTTGCAGATGTTGTGGACGTCGTGCATACTTATCTATGATGGATGGCAATCCTATGTTGTCAAAGAATCATCTTCAAAAGATAGTTGTTTGACACTTTTGAGGAGGAAGGTTAGATCGGATGGACTACTAGTGTCTATGAATTGAAAAGAATGAGAAGCATGATACAAAGATAATTTTAAGATTGTATAGATGGCTAATTGAGCCGAAACTTGTCTAGAATCCAGGAATGCATTGTCTAACTTTTTTATTCATGTGGTTACTTCTTGATTCTCCTCGGTATATTTATTATTAATTTTCTTCATCTCATTCGTTATTGTATTGTCTACTTTTGTTAGATATGAGGTACAATATTATGCCGCAGCATGTGGATCCAACACGTATTGACAATATGTGTTGGCTTGCCAAATGGAAGCAGCATTTTTTGGAAAAAGAATTAATGTAAATATCTATTGGATGACGTTTGAGATATATAGAAGGTTTTGATAAAGAATATCTTAAAGCTAATAAGTAAGTTCTAAATGTTGAAGATACTGATCGAAGTTCATATCCAATCCAGTTTTGAAAGAAGAAATGATGTTTGAAATTCTTA
Organism: Asterella californica; assembly: GCA_036924285.1. Classification (NCBI taxonomy): domain Eukaryota; kingdom Viridiplantae; phylum Streptophyta; class Marchantiopsida; order Marchantiales; family Aytoniaceae; genus Asterella; species Asterella californica. Next base: position 47,226,810 of record JAYKYS010000001.1, read on the forward strand.
TAGATTTAAGCTTTATATCTCTTCGTTTCATCATCAAGTTCATCATTAGTTAAAGGATATAATATTGTCATTTTTTACATGGGATGCCATGGAAATCAAAATCGATAAGAAAAAGAAGATCTTTTCTTATAGCAAGTATTTGTGTGATGATGAGTTTGACATTTGATCATCTCTTCGCTCAATAACTGATGATCAGTAGAAATGTACTTGTCTATGAAAGTTGTTATTGATTCATCAGGATCTATCTTGAAAACAAGAGCATTTTTTATTCACAGTAGTCCGTGATCATGTGGACTGGCTCTGCTTGGAAATTCGATTACGAAAAAGAAATCAGATACATTTCCCCAAAGTAATCGATTATGTTGAATAAGTTTACGAAAACATTGTGTTTTATGTTCGTAATATCGTGCACATGTGACAGGATCTTGTCTAAGAAGTTGTTGTTTTTGTGAAGAACTTAAGGTTTCTTCATCGTTCGGCAATGGTATATGGTTATCCATTTTGTTCAATTTGAATAAGGTGTTCATCAACGGTTTCCAGTTTTTTTTGTTCGCAGTTAAAATAATGAAAAAGTAGGTTTTCCTAATTGTTAGATCATCGCGAAAAGATTTCGCTTAACGACTTGGTAATAGTCTGGAGTGAATCGTAATTGGGACAAACAAGGAAAAGCTTGATCTGATATAAGAAGTTGTTGTTTGAAATTGTCATCCTTGACTTGTTTCATCGTCAAAGGAGAGCCTTGTAGTTTACTTTTCCTTACTCGAATCCAAGAAATGCTTAGAATTTTCTCGATGCAGATTTTGGACATCTTGAAAAAGATGTTTGGTAAATGTCTAGCAAATTTATGAGTTTTGTATAATAATTCTCATGAAGCTAGTTTGTGATATGACATCTTCGAAATGATTTGTTTGTTTCTTCCGTTGTCAAAAAACAAACAAGGAAAATTAGTCTCTTCACAAAATTCATCTTTGAATAAACTCAAAGGGTGATATCCCTCACTAGGAGCCACAGTAAGTTTATACTTTTCATTGACGTAAATCATTTCAGGATCTAAAAAGTTTGCAATAAATGTATCAGTGTTTGTGTTCGGTTCATGATTATTTTCATCGAACTCGTTATTTGTTTCAATGGTTTCTACTTCATCAAATCGGAGTTGTTGTTTGGAATAATTGTCGTTGAAAGTGTGAATCCAATTTTCATTCAACTCGATATTGTGATGTTTGTATAAGTGTGTATCAATAAGATAATGTAAAGCTTGCATTACTTTGTTAGGTCGAACGTAGCTTGTTTTATAGATTGATTTTAGAGTCAGTTTTCTTTTGATTTCCACTATGATAGAACCTTCTGCATCGGCCATACGTGGTAAATGTGTTTGGACCATGTTTGTATTTGACGAGATATTGATAACACTACCTCTTAGATGCCATTGTTGGAAACCATTGTATATATGAATGTTTCCGAACATGACTCGCGGTGAGATCAATCTTTCTTTGACTTCGTTTAAACATTCAAGATATGGTATTGTATTGTTATTGTAAACTCTAGATATCTCAAAGAAAAGAGGTATTTTGTTATCGTTTATATACCGCATGCATATCATACAAATCCTTGTATTATCTTTAAGCTGTTCGAAAGTTATGTTAGTTGTTTCAGCATAAGAGAAAATGAAATCGTAATGAATTTGATTGATATATTTTAAATTCTTCAAGAAATCACGTTTATAGTATATGTCACACGAACGATATGGAACGTCGAGTAAAGACTGGAGTAAGTATCTACGTTTTTTTCTTCTAATGATAATTTTATTCGTTTTTTAGAAGTACGGTTAGATGTGTTAATTGAACTAGTCTTATTCATTATTCTGTATTGTTTTTTAAAAAATACAGAATAATGTCAGAAAGTGTTTTTTTCATTCTAAAGAGTTGTATATCATATTGTTTATGAGATTGTATGAAATTCTTTATGACATCTCTTATGGATAAATACAGATATTTCTGATAGAACAATAAGAGTTTCGAATATAGAATGTTTAATTGGTGAGAGTCAATATCTTGCAAAGGATGGTTTACTTTGGTCTTTTGGAGATTTAGTTTATCTTTACTTAGTTTATAAATTCTAGTTTGAATAGTGTTTAAGTCATTCTCATAAGTAGGATTTTTACTTATAAATTTACGTATTAATTGTACTATTGGTACATTTAGATGAATTAATCATAAATCTTGCAGTTGTTTCACTATATACTCCCATTTCTCAGTAAGAAATTCATCACGAATCAATACGATTGGTTCGTAATGACCGGAACTACCTTCATTATCATCATATAGAAGATTGAAAGTAACACGATACGAGTTGTTGTTTGGAAATTAAATTATATTCTTTCCAGAAGTAGAACTATAGATGTGTATAATTTTTTTGTAGTATGGAGGATAAAGCTAAGAGACATAAAGAATCACCCCACGCACCACCTTCTTTTGCCTTTTTACCAACTTTGGTTATATATTCATCTACAGATTCGACACGATGCAACACTCTCAATTCATCTTCCATGAAATAAGATAATATCAATGAATCATGTGTATCTCTAGCTCTTGAGTAGATATTATAGAGTTCATTTTGAGTTTGATTTCGTAAAGATGCGGTAGAAGATTTATGATGCAATAAATATTGTATCAAATCAAACATACAATCTCTTGGAGTATATACAAAATCTTCACACTTTTTAAACTCGGACAAATCTTTAGACATCTGAACAGAATAATAGAAGATTTTGTTTGTTGTTTGATAAAGTTAGAAATTGTAATCCATGAAAAATATGCAAAAGTTGTAATCCACATACTTGATTATGATGACCGTCGTGCTGTTCAACTTGGGTTGTTCGATTATGGTTTGATGACGAAGTTTGAGTTCTCTTCCTTCTCCTCTAGGTAGTTTTTGAGCAAGAACAATGTGGAGCCGAAGCACATAGATCATGTAATCTTGAATATTTGTTATGTTTCATATGTTGCATTAAGTTTAAATTTCATACATTTTCACTGTGTGAAGATGTTTGATGTAATTTGTATATAATGATGTCACGTTTTAAGAGTAATGAACGTTTTTGAAATATTTATGTTTGAAATAATCTTGAATTTTCCGTTTAATGCAATTAAATTTTACATTTCGATTTATTTTTGTTCGCAAAGATGTTTGTGAATCACATCACGTATGAATGGTAGTAAATTTCGTAAATAATTGTCCTTTCAAAAGCGTTTCAAAGCGTTTCAAAGCATTTCATAGCGTTTTTTGTTTTTGTTTCAAAGCGTTTCAAAGCGTTTCATAGCGTTTTTTGTTTTTTGTTTCTCCCAGTTTATACGTTTCTTTGTGGGCTTTATTGTTTCATGCGTTTCGCACGTTCATAGAGTTGCATTTGGAAAAGAGTTTCAAGTTCTACATATATCATCGTAGGTCAGACTCCGTTTGATCATGAGATATATACCTGAAAAACAACATCAAAGAAAGCGTTGTTGGAAAACTTCAGGCAATGTTGAATTTACCTTGGAATATATAGAACTGGTATTGATTTACTTGAATGCTTAAACAAAAATGCTATAAAATAAAAATCAGAAATAAAATTTATTATAAATTAGATACATGAAATTAACTACAATGATAAAATTATAATTATGTAAAATATCAGATATATAGTGACAATAAATGCAGAAGACAAAGTAGATCTTGAAGTGTTCAATGTTACGTATGTTTGTGTAACTAGATTACTTAGATATAAAAAAATTTCTTAGAACTTTACCGATGTTGAAAGATTAAACGGTTTGAATTGTGGAGGTTTTCGACGATTCTCCCTCAGCAGATGTAGTCTCCTTGATCTGTTAAAAAGAAAAGTTAGACGTTCAATGATGTCATTATATTAGTGGTTTTGTAATATTCGATAGCGATTCTTATATTGATGCAATTAATTTGAGATGACATGAGTCAATGTTTTAAAGAAATTATTAAAAATGATCATGATACTTCTACAATTGAAAATGAAATAAAGTATAAATTGTATACCTGATCAAATCCACAAAAATCACCGTTTGAATTAAACGAGAAAATTCCTATTGTTGCGATCTCCTCAATTTGATCCAGTAGCATATCTCGATGGTTGTCGCTGTCATAATTTTGGACAACCCTGTTTCCACGAGGCCCGTCAGATCTTGGAACCAATTACCTTTTGCATAGACCATGTATTGTTTACCATTGGAAAGATCTTCCACTTATCATTCAATCCATGGCACAGGTCGTAATTGACAATCCAGATTACAACTTTTGCAAAAAGCCTCGAAGATGATTCAAATCTTGAATTTGTAAGTGCGTCGAATTGCACGTGACGCATGTGTATTTGTAGGGTCTGTCATCATAATTACGTGGTCTGAAAGTACCACGTACCTAAACACATGGAAAGAAGTTATAAACATAAGATATATCTACGAATAGGAAACTTGATTCTGATTATTCATAGAAAAAATAGATTATATACCTTGATGTTTTTATTTTCTCTTGTGATGTGGGCGTTCCGCACTCTTTTCAAAACATCAATTCTCGATTGGATCGAAGGAGTTGTCCATATAGTAGTTGCGTGTGTATGCAGCTTTAGAAGATCATTTTCTTCTCTTGTGGACAAAATCTGTCTTGATACATATTTCAAGTGCAACAATACAGCATGTCCAGAGTGAAATGAGTCTCAATATTTTTATACTCTATTGCGAAATCATAATGGATGATCAACTGCAACATGAAAAGAAAATGTGTTAGTCTAGAAGTTTCATGAATAGCAAAATTTTTAATTTTGCGAAATAAATTTATAAACGTAAGTTATTTAATGTACATAATTACTTATCGTCATCTTGTCTTCTTCAGAATCACCATCCACAATTGTGATCTCAAATTTTTAGTATTTGTTTTCACCGTGTACAGCAATAACGGCAACAAATATGTCTACTGTCCTGAATCGAACAGTAAGATGACACATGCACATTAAGAGAGGCATGAAGTGTCGGAATTTTGAAAATTGGAGTAGAGAGGAAAATTTGTTGTGCGCGAGAGGGAAGTGGAGGTCGCGTGGGAGTGGGGGAGAGAGAAGGAAGAGAGTCCTTTTTCTTTAGAGAGGGGAGAGTGTTGGGGTGAGTTATTGTAGTGTTTTCTACATATTCATTTTTGTGTTTTTACACGTGATGTCTCATCTTTCTTCTACAAGATGTTGCAAGATGTTGCAAGATGTTAGGTCAGATTGGACAGTATAGTAGAGTTGATAGAGCATTGCATTCTTTGTCAGTGGTATGTCTTACTGAAGAGACGATCTCTGTGTTGTGTTTTCTTCATCCTCCATCGAGTGATCTTCCATCACATGAAGTTCAAGACTATTAGTCCGATGAGTCATTATATCTCTATAGATCTTCGTTTGTTTACACCTTGTGTAACTCTCCACGTCTATCTTCTAGAGGTCTGTCTGAGATAGTCTACGAGCATCTATGAGATTATTTTCAAACAGACTACCCCCTTAGTGGTTTCACGAAGTTTTTTCAGGTAGCAGCAGCAGTAGCTTAGGGACGTATTCCTTAGTCTATAGCTCAAGTATTGAGAGCAACTAGACTTTTGGTCATGGTGAGAGATGGTGGAAGGATTTGATCGATAGTCATCAGTGAGATTCTCTTACGACTTATTAGTCGTACCATCATCCTTCAACTTCGAGATACTTTTCAAGATCATTTTTGTCCACATCAGTTTGGAGTGCGACGTTTTGTTCTTGAAGATATTATCTGTAGGTACGGATCTATAGAGAGATTGCGTGCAAACAGAGGAGAGTTGCGTGGTACGGAAGCGAAGGAGTTCTTCGCCCAACACGTAATGAAACTCAAACTCACTACTGCTATGAATCCAGAAGGGATTGGTAAGAGCGAGAGAGGACAAGCTCTGGTAAAGACATGCGATGGTAGGCATAGACAATGGCATAGGTTGCTCCTTTTTGCTCTATGGGCTGACAGGTCGACTCACTGCACTACTATTGGGTACATGCCCATTGAACTGATGTTGGATCAAAAACCGATTATGCCGACAGAGGAGGACTTTCCTACATGGACTACTTTACCGTGGGAAGATGAAATGGATCATGTACAACTTCTTGCACTTCGAATCAGGCAGTTAGAACATAGAGAGGAGGATCTTATAGAGGCTCAACAGAAACTGAAAGAGGTCTGTCTCAAGAACAAGGACAGGTTTGACAAGACCCACAAGCTCCGACCGAAGTCCATACATGCTAGAGATTGGGTTTTGGTGTATGACAGTATGTTAGAGAATCAGCACTCTACGGTTCGGAAATTTTCTAGGAGGTGGTTTGGTCCGTATGTTGTCTTAGAAGTACATCAGAATGCTACTTACTCTTTACGAGAGCTCGATGGTACACCTCTAAGACTTCCTGCTGGTAAGCGTATCAAGTTGTTTAGAAGAAGAGGAGAATCCATTGAGCTAGATGAATTTTTGGAGTCAGATCAGATGAGGGATGCAAAAGCAGATCTGGTATCAGAAGAAGACGTAGAGGACGACGATGGTAATTTAGAGAACCTTGGAGACTAGTAGAAAGGTTGGCACATACCGGAGGATGTGCAGGTTTGGAGGGGATGAATGTCATAGTGCGTGGTGTTCAAGATGATGAAACGGAACTTCAGAAGACACTCAACCAGCTTAGATGCGCCCTAGCTTATCAAGCTGGGCAGGAGCTAAGCTGGGGCCATGCTTGGCAAGCTGCCCCCTAGCTTGGGTTGAAATATCACCCTGAACGAGGGCGAAATTTTTCAAAACGTAGAGCTCGACGAGGAGAGAGACCTCATGCTTCTAGTTTTGACAGAAAGTGTTTTAAGCAATAGTTAGTACGGGTTTTAGACTGTAAAATATGTGAAAGAGGGAAATCCGTCGATTCTGGCTCGTGACTCGAACTCAGAATCTGATAGCGTGAGTGTGTAGGTGTTCACAAGTACTATAGTTTTGAATCCTTATTCGTAAAAAACGGAGTTGTATGCAGAAGTTAGCATAGAGAAGGCTAGTAAAGACTTTATAAGAAAACTTCTTAGCAAAAGCATATGTACAAGAAGTTTAACAGTTTTGAACGGAACCAAAGACCATCCCAGTGATAGGGCGCCTGCCTAGGAGGGAAGTGGTCTCAGGATCAATCCCCCTTGGTCTCTGGTTCCTATTTCGGCATGTTGGCCTCCTGGAAGGGGGTCTATGTTGGATATGCAACCACGTCCTGCATATCTAGAGACAAGAGACCGGTATCTCTCTTAATCGTGGGCTTCCTGACCTAAGCCTCTGCATGCCATCTTGAATATATTATGGGAGATACCTGGTGCACATATGGGGGGCTGTAAGCCCTATGGGGCAACCTCATAAGTGTTGGGGCTTCGACCTATATTGGATGAGAGATACCTGGTGCGCATATGGGGAGGATGTAAGCTGCATATTTAGGGACGGGAGACCGGTATCTCTCTTAATCGTGGGCTTCTTGACCTAAGCCTCCGCATGCCATCCTGAATATACTATGGGAGATACCTGGTGCTGTAACGACCTATGTTACACATAGGAAGTTTGTCTATTAGTAAGATGTTTAGTTATAACTAAGTGTTGAGAATGTTTATTGGCTGCCAAAGTACTTTAAGGATGTATCAAGTTAGTCATGACTATCTAAAAGTTAGTTATGGTTAAACTTAGCTGTACTTTTGGCAGAATTCAGATATTTGCTAAAGAGTGAGCACTACTATCTTGTCATCTTGTCTAAAAGGTAGAAAGGAGGTGGAAAGTATCCCTTATTTTTGTCTTGATATTAGTGGTTGGATTAAAGTTGTGGACTTTGTGGGCATTAAAAACAAGAAGAGATTCCACATGTTTCCTTTTTAGTGGGTCCTAGTGTAGAGGGGGGTGGAAATTCGAGATTCCTTGAGAATATTCCAGAATCCTTCTAGAAGTTGTTGACTTTGAAGGAATAAGCCCATGTGATCAATGCTTTTACCTTAAGTAATATCTTAGTAAAACCCGGTAAAAGTAGTTACGGCTGATTTACCGGGGGTACCAAAGTAAAAACCTAGAATGTATAAATAGAGGAGTAGAGAAGAGCTCCTCATCCTTGTTTTCACATTGTCGTAATGACAACTTGAGTAATATAGAGAGTGTGGGATATTTTTAGCATGTGAGAACTTGAGAGACGTCGTTAGAATGGAGGATTTTAGTTGATGTGTTTAAGGAGATTTTTAGTTGATAAGTTTGTGGGTGTATGAATGAGTGAACTCAGCATTTTCCCTTCAAGTTCATGGTGTGCTTCCATCAAAGCCATCAGAGGTGACCCCTGAGTGAGAGACATGCCCGACATGTTGCAGATTTGTGGATGACGATCGTGGAGGTTGAGAGATGGGGGGTAGTTGATCGATAGGACTGCGGAGGGTTTACATTTTTGGTTCCGTTGCCGGGACCTCACTTGAAGGGATCGTTGAACGATGTTTAGAGTTCAGTTCTATATTCGACAAAAGGAGATTATGAGAGAGCACATGGAGAGAACGTTGGGAGGAGAGAGAGCTAACGCGATGTTAGCAACGTTAGAACCTTTTGTGTATCCCGTAGTGATATATGACGTGTTCGAAGTCATTCTTTACATCTTGTTCACTTAGAAAGGGTTTGAGGAGAGTTGAAAGAGGGTGCAACAAGAGTTGTAGAGAAAGGAGGAGAGAAAAGTTATTAGAGGAGATAAATTTGTGAGTATAGAAATTCTGCTCTCTAGAAAATTTGTACAGTCGCTGTCAACTTTTCTGTGAATTATATTTTCCTGTGAAACTTTCCAGTGTTTTAGATTGGCTGATAACCTATCTAAGACAAAAGGAATCATAGGAAAAGGTGGTCTAGAGAGGAAACAATGAATTTTCAAAGTTGAGGGGGTCTATTCGTGAGAGTTGAGGAATTCTGTTATCTGAAAAAAATTTACATTCATTGTCAGATTTTCTGTGAATTTTATTTTCCTGAGAAACTTTCCAGTGTTTTAGAGTGGCTGATAAGCTATCCAGGACAAAAGAAATCATGAGAAGATGAGGTCTGAAGAGAGAGAAAGAATTTTTCAAAGTGGAGGGGGTTGACAACCATGAGGGAAGTGAAAATATACAAATTTCAGTTCTCTGAAAATTTGTACAGTCATCACCATCTCTTCTGATTAGGGAAGTTTCTGTTGAAACTTCATGATTTAGTAGCTTGGAGGTTGAGCTACTGGAGACCACAAAAATCTTGGAGAGATCTCTTACCAACTAAGAGATATACGTTTCGGCATACAAGGAGATCTTGAAGATACTTCATGGGGAATCCAGTTCGAATGACGAGGTGGAAGAAGAGACGTTTAGGAGTTCGAACTGAGACGGAGAAGCCGAAGTTAAGTATAGATGAGTTACGAACCCGCATCTATAGCACTTGGGGTGCCCTCTTTACCTTATACGAAGAAGCTTCCGCGACCATTGGCACAGAATTGAAGAAAGCCGAGTTTAAAGCATCATTCATTGTGGAGGCCACGAATGCTCCTGGTGAAGTAGAGTTGGATCCTTACAAGAGTGAGTTCAAGATGTCTGTTGTGATTAGTACAAATGATGGTGAGGAGGATCATATCTTCGATAGTTAATTTTAGATTAGATTTTATTTCGTGTATAGCATGTATAATACACGATTTCCAATATAAAGCTCGGAAGAGTTAAGAAAGTGATGTAGAATTATTTTCCTCTAGGATATTTTGTCCACTTAATGGTTGAGAAGGTGCAACATGAGTGGAAATTCAAAAGATTGGAAAGTTAGACTTAGAAACCTTCCTCAAGGTTTAGATGTCATAGTAAGTGTCGGAGAAAGTTCGAGAGAGATTATCGTCGAGTTTGAAATCTCTAGTACTAAACCTCAAGTAGAATCTCCGAGGAGAAGAGTAGAAACCGACTTGTGGTGTTATTTCTGTAGAGGGTTGGGACATAAAGTCGTGAATTGTCCAACTAGAATCAGAACCGAGAGAGCTAAAGGGAAGCGGGAGTTTACTAATTTAAGTCTTCGAGTGGGTCCATCGTCACCAGCGCCAATTCATCTTCTAGGCGAAGATCCTTGTCCAAGTTGTGGAGTGGATGATCTATCCAGAGGACACAAGTGCGTAGATGTGGCCGCCCTACTTACGTCAGTAGTCGAGAAGTTGGACGAGACTCAAAGAGCGGAGACGGAGAAGTTGTCGACTTCAAAAGAGGACTCAGCTGAGTTGTGATGGAGATCGTCATTCGGATGGTGGAGAAGGCGGTGATGCGACTCAAGCTCATGATTACCTTGGGAGAAGAGATGGCACAAGAGGTGTTGTTACAACCATTTCTTTTCATTTTACCTATGGTAGATTATTCGTGAATGAAATTGGTGATGTTCGTGCTCTTTTAGCGAGTAGTTATTGCACGAAAATTGGAAGTGTAGAAGAGTAGTTACAAGATGGGGAAGTTACCAGTGTTTCATGGGAAGGACAATGAAGATGTAGAACCATTTGTACGAGATTTCAAAAGGGGTTGCATCGGAAACAACGTGAGAAGGAAGGAAGAATGGGTGTTGTTACTGCCAGAGTTTTTAGAAGATTTTGCTCTTACGTGGTATGAAGACCGAGTGAAGAGCAAGACACCTGGTGCAGTTGAGGACACATGGGAGACGTTGAGTAATGCACTCATCCAAGAATTTCTTCCAGAAGAGAGTTATGAGAAGCTCATGGTGGAGCTTACTCATTTGAAGCAACGAGACGACGAGAAAGTTCGGCAATATGCCGAAAGGGTGGATAAGTTGGAGCAACGGTTTCGGACGGTCCTACGGAAGAGTGGAGACAATGTGGAGCTAACGATGGTGGGGATTGGAGCAGTGTTGACCAAGAACTTGGTGGGAGGGTTGAGACCTTCAATTCGAACCCAAGTGAGGTACGAGAAGTCATCAACCAAAGCGGAGGCTATCAAGATAGCGACAAATATGGAAGAGAGTTTGGATGAAGGAGATATCATCCAACCTCATCATGCTGCTCTGGTGTCAACTCCGACTCCTGGTGTAGTCACAACAATCGCACCTGCACCATCACAATTGGTGATTGCTTCAACGTCAGCTCCTACTCCAACGGTGGACCAAGACCGTTTGTCCCAACAACGATGTCTACTGCCACCTCTGATTTTCATGCCGAGCTGAAGAGCATCACCGATACTCTTGCGGATCTCAAGATAAACGTGGTGCAGTTACGAGAATGGAGGAACAAAGGTGGAGGAGGAGGTCAAAGAGGTTACGACAACAATCCCAACTGAGGAAATCAAGGTAACTTTAGAGGCAACCAAGGTAACTTTGGAGGAATCACTTGTTGGACGTGTGAAGGTTCTCATTTTCAGCGAAATTGTCCTAACAACGGAGCAAGAGGTGCCGAAGCTGTCAGAATGAATGTGGGTGGAGGAAATCCATCACAAGGACGAGACGGGGTGGCTACTATCGATGTCGTGCGAGATCTCATCTACGAGAAAGGAGAGAGTTCAAACTCTTCTCATGCACCGGTGGAGCTTTTAGCTCAAGAAAGGAAAAGAACTAGATTTTCTGATGAACCGGTTTTCATGGAGGAATCAACTAGTAGAAGTACTCGTTCGAGTAATGTTTCGAGTACACCAAGGGAGCCAAGAAGGAAGCTGGGGATGGCGGATTTCACCATTTCATCTTCCCAAGCGGGATATGATGTGGTTGAAGATGTGGGTGCTCAGAAAGCCAACATCACTGTTGGACAATTGATCGCACTTAATCCCAGCTTACGAAGGGAACTCAGAGGAGGACTGAGTTCTAAGAGAAGCAAGAAGAAGAAACCCAAGAGCAAGACATCAAAGTCTATGGGAGTTGGTGTGGTGGATGTGCATGCTTCAGAGGTATGCACTAGGGTTTCAAAGATTGAAGTCCGGTTGAATGGTCACTACGTCTCTGACGTATTGGTGGATGGAGGATCGGCTGTCAACGTCATATCGGAGAGGTTGATGAAGAAGTTGGGGATGGAACCAACTCGCCCGGCTAGCATTGTCGTGGGGATGGCTAACAAGCAACGGGTAAGACCTCTTGGTGTGTTAGAGAAGGTGGTCGTGTCTGTGATGGGAGTTCAAACGTTGATGTCCTTTCAAGTGTTAAAGGACTCTAGTTATGATTTGCTCCTAGGTAGGCCTTGGTTGAGAGCTGTGCGCACCATTGATAGGTGGCACAAGGGATACTTACGGATTGGGCCTAGAGATCATAGAGTGATAGTTCCTCTCTCGGGTGTTGGAGTTGTGACTTCTGACTCTGATAGACCCACTAGTGACTACTGGGAATCTGATACGGAGGATGATCAGAGTGTATCAGAAGTAGATACCGGAGATTCTTACGATCAAGAATCCTCGTCTGAGGACAAAGGATTTGGTCGAGATGAATCATTACATCAGCTTAGTGCTATTGACTTGTTGCCTCGACTAGCAGTGGAGAAAGATCCTGACAAAGAAGAGTTGAGTGAAGCAGAGATTGTGAGAAGACTCTCTACCCTGAAGTTTGGTATCAATGTCACTCAAGAAGAGAAAAGTAGATTCCTAGATATATTTCGAAAATATATCCATGTGTTTGCTTTCAGCTACAAGGATTTGAAGGAGGTGACTCTCGAGACTCATCGAATCTAATTGGAGGAGCACGCAAGACCAGTTCGACAGAAGCAAAGAAGGGTCAATCCCACAACGGCAATGATGGTCAAGGAGGAGATAGACAAGTTGAAGGAGGCGAGTTTCATCTATGAGGTGGAGAACTCAGAATGGGTTTCACCCATTGTGATTGTCAAGAAGAAGAATGGTAAGCTGCGAGTGTGCATAGACTATAAGAAGCTGAATGCAGTTACCAAGAAGGATTATTATCCTCTACCATTTATAGATGAGATTTTGGAGGAAGTTGCTGGTCATGAGTGGTACAGCTTTGGTGATGGTTATAGTGGGTATAACCAAATCAAGATAGCATAGGAGTACCAACAGTTGACTACTTTCACTACTCCTTGGGGAACATTTGCATTTCGGGTGATGCCATTCGGATTGTGTAATGCTCCGGCCACGTTTCAAAGGTTCATGAACAAGGTGTTTGAACCATTCATAGGGAAGTTTGTTCGGGATTTCATTGACGATTTCTGTGTGTACGGACGAAAGGAGGACCACTTTGATCATGTGATCAAAGTTTTGCAGCGGTTGGAGCAAGCCAACGCTTCTCTAAATCCAGAGAAGTGCATCTTTGGCTGCGAAGAAGGTCTGCTGTTAGGGCACATCATTTCCAAGAATGGAATTGCGGTAGATCCTGAGAAGGTGAAGAAGATTGTGGATCTTCCATTTTCGATCAACTTGACAAAGTTGAGGCAGTTTCTTGGCATGGTTGGATATTATCGTAGGTTTGTCTTTTCCTTCTCAAACAAAGCAATAGCTTTGACTATGTACATGAAGAAGGGAGTTGATTTCGACTTAATAGTGCATGATCAGAAGGCAAAGGAAGCATTTGAGGAGCTGAAAAAGGCATTAGTGACAGCTCCTATACTTGCTAAACCTGAGTGGAGTAAAGCATTTATTCTGTATACGGATGCCTCCAATGTAGCAATCGGATGTACATTAAGTCAGCTAGATGGAGATGGGCATGATGATCCTATAGCTTATGCTAGTAGGCAGATGGTTCCAGCGGAGAAGAATTACTCCGTGACTGAACGAGAAGGATTAGCGGTGATCTTTGGATTGAAGAAATTTCGACACTACTTGCTAGGAGGGAAATTTTCCATAGTCACAGATCACAAGGCTTTAAAGTATATCTTTAATAAGCCTAATGCCGAAGGTCGTATTGCTCATTGGAAGATCCTTCTAACAGAATACGATTATGTGATCGAAGATAGACCAGGGAAAAAGCATGCGAATTCTGATCTTTTGTCGAGGGCTTATGATGATGAGGGAGAAGAACCGTTTGATGATTCATTTTCAGACGAGCATCTGATGACCATCACAAGCATCGAGGAGATACCGGACGAGTACAAGGAAATCTGGAGTTTCCTTGTAGATGGCTCTTTTCCAGAAGGTATGCATACCCGAGAACGTAACACGTTGATCAAGAGATGCAAACCTTACACCATGGTGGAAGGAATTCTGTTTCATCAAGGAGCAGATGGGTTACTAAGGAGAGCAGTTGGTCAGAAGGAGGCATTCAAGCTAATGCACGAGTTTCACGACGGAACTGTTTGCGGAGGTCACTTTGCTGGTAAGATAACAGCCTTCAAGATTTTGGATGCGGGTTATCACTGGAGAGGGATTTTCAAGGAGTGTTTAGACTATTGCAAAACTTGCGACGTATGTCAAGCATTTGCTCTGAAGTCTACTAGAACACCTCCGTTAAGATCAATTCCAATATTAGGACCATTTGAGAAGTGGGGTATTGACTTTGTAGGTCCTCTTAATAAGACACCTCGAGGCAATAGATACATTGTAGTTGTCACTGACTATTGTACCAAGTGGGTAGAGGCTAGACCTTTGAGAGAGACCAATGAAACAGAAGTCGGTAGATTCCTATGGGAGAGGATCATCACAAGATTTGGATGTCCGTTAGAGTTGGTCTCGGATAGAGGAGGAGAGTTTGTAGGGAGCATGACTACTGCTATGCTACAACACTTTTCTATCAAGCCACGAGTAACGACCTCATACAAACCAAATGCTAATGGTCTTGCGGAGAAGACCAATCTTACACTTTGTATGATGCTCGCCAAAGATGCTGGTGTTGAGACTGCGAAACATACTTGGGATAAGAGGCTACATGCCATCTTATGGGAGTATCGAACGACAACAAAGACTTCTACTGGGTACTCCCCATTTCGACTGGTTTATGGAGTGGAGTCCAAGTTGCCGATCCAATTCGAATTGGATACTTTTCAAATTATTCAACGAAAGTTGAAGAGGTCGAGAGGAGAAGACGTGGTCAGATCAAGAAGGGAGCAACTCATGGAGTTGGAAGAGACCCGAGCGGTAGCAATGATCCGGATGGAACGAGCTCAGGCGTATCAAAAGAAGAGTTACGACAAACGGTTGGGCAAGAGGGAGGTAAAATCTTTTCAAGTCGGAGATTGGGTTATGTTGTATGATGCTATCAGATTCAAGAGGGCTAGGAAGAAGTTTCTTCCGAGATATTTTGGTCCTTTTGTTGTAGATAAGGTGTGGAGCAACTTCACATATGACCTTCAGGAGCTGGGAGGAAGGAGATTTGATCGAGTAAATCATGACAAGTTGAAGTTGTTTCATCGACGAAAGCTCTCTCTTCACTCCGAGGACGGAGCGAAAATTTAGTCCGGGGGTAAAATGTAACGACCTATGTTACACATAGGAAGTTTGTCTATTAGTAAGGTGTTTAGTTATAACTAAGTGTTGAGAATGTTTATTGGCTGCCAAAGTACTTTAAGGATGTATCAAGTTAGTCATGACTATCTAAAAGTTAGTTATGGTTAAACTTAGCTGTACTTTTGGCAGAATTCAGATATTTGCTAAAGAGTGAGCACTACTATCTTGTCATCTTGTCTAAAAGGTAGAAAGGAGGTGGAAAGTATCCCTTATCTCCTTTTTGACTTGATATTAGTGGTTGGATTAAAGTTGTGGACTTTGTGGGCATTAAAAACAAGAAGAGATTCCACATGTTTCCTTTTTAGTGGGTCCTAGTGTAGAGGGGGGTGGAAATTCGAGATTCCTTGAGAATATTCCAGAATCCTTCTAGAAGTTGTTGACTTTGAAGAAATAAGCCCATGTGAAAAGGTAAAAAGCCCATGTGATCAATGCTTTTACCTTAAGTAATATCTTAGTAAAACCCGGTAAAAGTAGTTACGGCTGATTTACCGGGGGTACCAAAGTAAAAACCTAGAATGTATAAATAGAGGAGTAGAGAAGAGCTCCTCATCCTTGTTTTCACATTGTCGTAATGACAACTTGAGTAATATAGAGAGTGTGGGATATTTTTAGCATGTGAGAACTTGAGAGACGTCGTTAGAATGGAGGATTTTAGTTGATGTGTTTAAGGAGATTTTTAGTTGATAAGTTTGTGGGTGTATGAATGAGTGAACTCAGCATTTTCCCTTCAAGTTCATGGTGTGCTTCCATCAAAGCCATCAGAGGTGACCCCTGAGTGAGAGACATGCCCGACATGTTGCAGATTTGTGGATGACGATCGTGGAGGTTGAGAGATGGGGGGGTAGTTGATCGATAGGACTGCGAAGGGTTTACAGTGCGCATATGGAGGGGCTGTAAGTCCTGTGGGGCAACCTCATAAGTGTTAGAGCTTCGGTTTACATTGGATGGGAGATACCTGGTGCGCATATGGGGGGGCTGTAAGTCCTGTGGGGCAGTCTCATAAGTGTTGGGGCTTCGGCCTACATTGGATGGCTTGTAGTATATTCAGGGTGGCATCAAGATGGCATCAAGAGCACTGGAAACTTTTGCTAATTAGTTAAATAACCATCGAGTCGGCTTGCGATGAGGAATGAGGCTATGAGAACCTTTATTAGTGAAGGGAGAGAGTTTGTGGAGACAACTGTGAAACTTGTATTAAAAAGAAGCCAACTTTGTAAATAAAGCTCTGTACGCATAAGGACAGTAGGGGGGCAGCTTAGCTAGGGCCCTGCTTGTGATAAGTGATTGCGCTTATAAAGACAGCAGGGGGGCAGCTTAAGCTGGGCCTTAACTTTTAGGTTAAATACCTACGGCGGCTTGGGATCAAGGACAGTTTTTGAAAAGGATTTTTCTGAGAGAGCTGAAGCGGAAGGAGGAGGATTAGGGATTGGGGGTTGAGGACACGTAGGGGAAGCTAGGAGACTGGGGGAAGATCAAATTGCTGACAGATTGAATTGGGAGATCATCGTAGGGAGAGGGGCAGGAGTTTTAAGCTTGGACGTTGTCTAATATACTGTTCTGAGGAGAAATTACTCTCAAGAGGCAGTTTTATTGAGAGAGATCGTTTAAAAATCTACAGAGGACTTTTGATCGACGCTGGATCAAATTTCTGAGAGTTTCAGTTGGGGCAAAGAGAGGAATAAGATTCAGGGGTATGAAATTCATTATTAGGTTCGGATTGAGACGTACTTGGTAGACTTTTGGCTGAGAACTGATTGACGGGAGAGAAAGACACGCAGGAGAGGGAGAGATTTTTCTTACATTTGAAGAGATTGATGATGCAGCGACACTGAAATAAAGTTATTTGAATCTTGAGAGACCTACTTGTGTACCCAAGGTGTGTTGGAGTGCTTGTTTTTGTAATCGGTGGACGTAAGAAGCAGGATTCTGGAGATCTCATCGTTAGCGGCTACCTGTTTTTCTCTTCTGGTCGTTTATCTGATCGATCACAGTCAGGAGGTCCGTCCTCCCCAAGAAAGACTCTCGTCACGTCAACGGTCATGCGATAGAGGAGGTTACAGTTATCAGCTCCTCTGCAGATACTCGTCAAGGAGAATGTTTGAGTGGACCCCTCTTTGCCTTAGCTCATTATAGAGCTCTCTTGGCTACCACCTTGGCTGCTCCAGGTTGCGTTATTCTTTCTCTAGCTGATTATACGCACATCGTAGATCTGGTGGACCAAGTCGATGTTGTCTTTGATCACCTCGTCTCTCACTTGGCCTTGGTAAAGTTGAGTGAAGGTGTCAAAGTGCAAGGCTTGGTCTCTCATAAGTATATTGTCAGACTCCAACTCCCGGAGGGATTTGTTACACCTTGAGATGATTTAGCAATGGGTACAAAGTACTTTGTCTCTCGGTTCTCGATGTTGTCTATCGAAGATCTTCTTATGTTAGAGGACCCACAAGTTACTTTTGGTATCTTATCCTCTTCATTGCACTTCGTCCTAGTTACTTACTCTGCACAATACCTCCATCTCCTATCTTCATCTCACGCCTTTGTCAATATCATGTGACAGGGTAAGTTTGTTACCATGAGAAGACTACTTCGGCAGTCTTTTTGGGTAGTTCAGCCCTCTCAGCACCTTGGCTCTGTTATCATTTTCTCGTGCGAGATAGATCTACATTGGAGAGCTATGCAACAGAGATGGAGGATGGTTCTTACCCACTACATATGTGTCTTCATGAGAAAAGAGATAGTTTGACTCTTGAGGCACGTGAGGCACACCCTCGACTCGATACCCTAACTATCGATGGATCTCACAGACTACGGTCCTCTTTGACGGGATATCACTTCCAACAGGTTCTCCATGCGCTCTTAGTGGATCCTTCCATCTCACGAGATACTAGAGCTTGACTCCACTCTTGTTTGGACAAAGACGCAAGCTCTTGGCTCATAGCTCGACCTTGCATTAGATCGTTTCAACTCGCACCGACTATCTTCTCTACAGCGATGAGGTTCTGCCTAGACTTTATCCAGCCTATTGCTTTGACACTATCCACCTACTAGTGCGATGTCTCGCTCGACACCTCGAGTCGTCATCTTGCTCACTGTCCTCACGGTGGAGAGCAGATAGCTACCCACGATGTCATCGAAGACGTCAAGCACCAGAGAGCAGCCACATGACGTTAGTATGACCTTCAGACGAGAGATCAGTGAGAGCTGACCTATACATGATGAGAAAGGATTAAATCTCAGTGGAAGATGTGGTTATCATAGCTTTGACACGAAACTCAATGGCAGCACAGGTGATCACCCATCCTTCAGGATGGGACTGCAGCGAAGGTGACCAAGTATAAAGGTATGTAGGTGAGACATCGCTTCATCCTCTTAGTCTTGGAGATATACGGATCGATAGCTTTGGAGTTGACATCTTTCTTCGAGATTATGCCAGAGCCTACCATGAGAGACTTCAGGGATACCACTCTTTCTTTCTTTTTGCACTATACTTTTTAGACAACGAGTTTCTATTGCTCTAAAGAGAGTTTTAGCATTGCACAGGAGAGCAATCGTAGTAGGCGATGCTACTTCATGTGCACCTGTTGTATGCAAAAGTACTGACATATCGATGTCGGACATTATAAGTACAATAGACGATTTTAGAGCTACTAATAGCGGGGCTTAGCCCCGGTGTTCTTCTCTTTGAGGCGGTAGTTGCTTGATCCTTCGGGTACTTCTTTCCCTTAAGACTTGATGAGGTCTTTCCATTCGTTTGCTGTCCATTGGATCGCGCGTTTATCTTTCTTGTGAGGTTTAAGACTTACCCCTTCTTTTTCTTTTTCCTTTTTTTTCTTTTTCATTCTTTTTTACCATCGAGCTGTTGCAGGCAAGTCCTCAGAGTAGTGCGGTCTGTGATGGATCAATTTTCTCATCAATCCCATCCTCTCCTCCTTCCATTCTGCAGTCTTCTGCTTGTCTTGACATTCTCTAACCCTTGATACAACAAGAACGACACTGCTAATTCTGACTTCAAAGAAGAAGGTTGAAGCACTGGTTAACTTGTATTCTTCAAACTAAGGGTCAAGAAACAACCTCTGTAGGGGAGAATTAAAAGAAAACAACAACGATGATAAACGAAAGCAAGAAAGAGAGAGAGACCCAGAGTGGAGAACACACGTCTACTATGAGCAGAATATAAAGAGAAACAATGAAACTACGTCTGAAGAGGGGTTTAGACTTCTTCTTTGAAGATACCAGTTCAGAGCTTACCAAGGGTGCTTCAAGATTTGCACCTACCGACCCCTGAATATTTGACAGAGCGTCAAAGACGAGAGCTGAAGCAAGAGACAAACTACAGTGTTCAAGAAGACTTAAGTGGTGGCTTGAATGGACGAAATGAACCTTGAAAGGCTAAAAGCGTAATCCTACAGCTTGCAGTGTATGAGAAATATAAGTCTCAAGGTTTTAAAAATTATGAGATATCTCTTTGTTTTTCAACCGAGCACTCTTACATTTATGTAAGAGTACTTGAGAGGCTAGCAACGAATAATTTATTCTTTTATCATGCTCTCTTGACGACTACTATAGGTCTGCTCAAGTTACGTGATTTCTGTTCGAACATCGCAAGGTTTGTTTATGTAACATGTGCGTGATCACGCCTACGCAATCAAGTTGATTACGAACAGAAATTTGCTTCATCACACCCCAATAGGTTTTTTTAGTTTTATCACATCTCTCTTAACTCTGTGTGTGATCATTAATGATGTATGGCTTGGATCACACCCTTGACTGAATATTGTATGTAAAACCAGTCACTTTATGATGTTAGTTACATGTGGTACTGCACTCATTAAGTTTTCGAGCATGTATAGTGTAACATCACTTTAATGTTTTATACTTTAAATTACAGCAATACTTTTAGTCAAGGATGAAAGTACTAAAATGATAGAACTAGAAGATAAAATGATTAGTCCTATTGTTGGTAACTCTTCAGGGGTATGATCAAGCAATACATCGCTAATAAGGGTGTGATCAAGCTCAAGGAACCTACAGAGAGTGTGATCAAGTATGTGGTTACGAAAGGAAAAGAGATGTACTAAAGGCGAGGATAAGCCCAACTGTACTTGGATTTTGAATAATTTCGAAATCTTTTAACGGGTGTGTGGGGTTCACCAATCGGATCTACGGTCTAGAATTGCAAATCAAACAAAGCAAACGAGTATGACTAATGGAGTATGTGCCTTAGTACTGTAGCAAGTAAGCATTGGTTGCATCTAAAAGGACAAATCTACAAACGAGTAAGTAACTTTGAGATGATAATAAGCTTGATGCAGAGAGAACAAATGCAGAAAAACAAAGTAATAACATCAGGAAAGTGAAGAAGTTTGTATGTCATGTGGTAGCTTTTCCTCTCAACAGGAGTTCTTGCCATCCACAATAGAACTGTGTGATTGGTGTAACTTGTTACACCAATCACACAGGTCCATTTACTTTTTTCTGCTTGTCCCTATGCTTCCTTCTTCCTCGATTGCTTGTAGGAAACCTACCTATTCCTCTCTTTTTCTGAAATTTCTCTTGAGCGAATTAGACGCGAGGCGCTATCCAATTTTTGATAGCCCTCTTTCCAATCTCTTCCAGAAAATTGAATTTGATCATTTTCTCCCTCTATCTCAAAACCTTTTGGCTATATCCATTAATTTCTCTGCCCATTGTGCTTTTGTCTCCAAATCCATGGACAGAAGACTTGTTTGAAGATCTGGATATTTTCAGAAGCTAGATTTCGAATTCACATCAAGTAGCTTGGATTGGATTGAAACTGAATTGTGAGAAGCTTGATATGAATCTAGAGATGGTGATTATTTCGAGAAGTAGGAAATTGAGAATCAGACCATTGTCTCCCAAGCTTCCTGTCTTCCCAAATCCATATCTTCCTAGAGAGTTAGAAGACTAGAACGGCTGACAAAATGCACGTGAAGATGTGAGGATCCTCTACGGATCTCTTATGTCTGACCTTTAGCAGCATGTTCCTTCTTGTTCTCAAGTTTAGATGAGAATTGTGAGTAGTCTTGCTGACAAAATCTGGAGAGCAATGTCAAAGATCATGTCTTTTCATTACATAGCAAGTTTCTTTTGAGAGTGTACGTTGTCGCGTTGAGAGTTTTCTTGGGAAGGGCGGAACCTTCTACTGTGTTATGACTGTGAAGGCTGTGATATGTTTACTCAGGGAAGCACTAGGCTTCTAGCTGTGGATGGTTCACTCAAGAGGGAGGCTTTTCAGGTTTCAACATGACATTATAAACACTCATACAGGTCTCTAGGCTCCTCTGATATGTTCAGAAATGAAAAATCAGGTTGAACTAAGAATGATAAGATCAGACGGTGAACTTTGACACTCAAGATTGGGAAATATGTGAAGATTTAGACTTCTAAACTTCTCCTACATGTAAAAGAGGCCCCACTGAGCACACACACGAAGTTTCAGCTTGAGATCAAATTCTAGCACCGAGATATGGACAGAAAAGTTCTGGGTAAAGATATTGCGGTAATTTCTCATACTCACACAACTATTTTGACATATAACAGAAAATTGGCTCGATCACTTTCGAAGATTCTTACAGCATATGGAGTCTACAGGATGTTGAACATCCTTGTGAAGTTGGGACTCTTGATTGTACACGGTTCTCCAGATCTCGTTCTCTGAAGTTGCTGCTCTAGATTGGGAGTTTTTCAGACCTCCTCTGCTTCAGCGGTCGCCTTGAATTACTCACTCACTCAAATGACTTGAAAATTTTAGGACAGTCATAGCCCTACTGACAGTGAACGCAACCACGAAGGTTTGAAGCGATTTCCTTGATTCTGCTGCAATTGACACTGAAAACTCAAAATCCAACAAAAGTGATGCAATTCTGACTCAACTCGAACTTCAAATTGGCATAACTCCTTGTTTATTGATCCAAATCGATCAAGAATTTCACTGACAGTGCTTGGCATGAAGAGCTCTATCTTCCTGTTCTCTCAGATTTTGCAGTGTCCTCACCAAATGCTCAAACTCCTCTTTAGACCTTTGTTTCTAAATTTAGAGTTTAACTAAAGACAAAAATGGACCAATGGGAGTTCATAGCTCCACTTGACTGTCCAGTTGTGCCCTAATCCACGTAGTAACTTAACTTCACTCATAAGCTACCACATCAGCCCCCTAAAGTGTCAACGTAAACCTTAAACTACTTAAAATGACACGCAACTCTGAAAGATAACTTAAACTAGTTAGAAAGCGTGCATGGGCAACAAGTAAGTACAACCCATGACTTTAAAACTCTATGAACATGGTTAACAATTTACTAGGACTCAAAATACATAACATACTCGAGAATCAACTTCTCTGAGGTCCTAACTTCACTTAGAAAGGCTAACTCCTGACTGAAAGGTGAATCATTTACTATGTGAAATGATTCACAGCGTGACATCCATCCCCTCCAAACATGCACATCCTCTGGCATGTGCCAACTTCTTCAATCCTTTGTCTGCTCTTCATCATCATCATTCTCCTCCGCCTCAGCCTCTACGTAACGAGGACGTCTTCGTCTCTTGTTGTCCTCTGCTTTGACTCCAGAAAATTGACTCTATAGATCCTCCACGCCTTTTGAACAGTTTCACACGTTCGCTGCCACAGATAGCTTCAAAGGAGTACCATCTAACTCTCGTAAACTATAAGTGATATTTTCATAAACATCTAGCACAACATAAGGCCCGAACCATCTTCGAGAGAACTTACGAAGTGTAGAATGCTAATTCTCCAACGTGCTATCATACACTAAAACCCAATCATAAACACGTATTGGCTTTGATCGTAGTTGGCGAGTCTTGTCAAAATGTTCTTTGTTTTTGACTCGAGTCACCTTCAACCTCTCCTGTGCATCAGCAAGATCCTCTTCCCTTCGCTCCAACTGCCTAATACGTAAAGCAAGGAGTGAAGCCCGATCTATACCTTCTTCCCACGGTAGCGTAGCCCACGTAGGAAAATTCTCCTCAGCATGTATGATTGACTTCTACCCCAACATAAGCTCAACTGGCATATAGCCAGTCGTAGTACAGTGTGTAGTTCTATCAATCCATAAAGCAAATGAAAGTAGTCTCGGCCATTCTCTGGGCTTACCATCGTATGCTTTCACTAAAGCGTGAACAATAGAAAGGTGTCCTCGTTCACTCTTATCGATACCTTCTGGATTCATGACAATAGTAAGCCGAAGCTTTACTCCATAACGAGCAAAGAACTCTTTGTATGATTGATTTCTACCCCAACATAAGCTCAACTGGCATATAGCCAGTCTTAGTACAGTGTGTAGTTCTATCAATCCATAAAGCAAATGAAAGTAGTCTCGGCCATTCTCTGGGCTTACCATCGTATGCTTTCACTAAAGCGTGAACAATAGAAAGGTGTCCTCGTTCACTCTTATCGATACCTTCTGGATTCATGACAATAGTAAGCCGAAGCTTTACTCCATAACGAGCAAAGAACTCTTTCACTTCTACGCCTCTCAATTCGCCTCTATCTACACGTAAGCTCCCAATAGATCCATAAGATAGATGATATCTTCAAGCACGAACCTGCATATGTTCTCTATAGTCTTCGTACGTAGTGCTCGTCCTTCCACATAGTTGGAAAGATCCTCTCGAGCCAACACCAAATAATGCGTCCCCCACAACCCCGGTGGCATCATCACGAGATCAAGAACCCACTGGAAATGGATACTAGGTGGATAGGTAGGTACAAACTCATCTCTGTAACGGACCTTAGAGTAAAACTGGTAGTGCATACACGACCTAACAAAATCCATCACGTTTTGATACAAACCCTTCCACCAGTATCGCTCCTTCATCTTCGTGTAAATAGCCAAGACTCCACGATGTCCAGCCCACAAGGTGTCATGAAACTCTTTCAGCAGATTCAGCTTCGTCGGTTGATCATCCACCACTCTAGCAAGCATTCCATCACTTCTTTTTGGAAGTTTTCACAGATAACTTTCAGGTAAAAGATAACTATATGCTTTCCGTCTGATCTCCTTGAACTCTGCATCACTCCATCATTCTCTTTTGCATAATAAACTCAGATAGAATCCAATATCACGGAACTTCTCCGAGTAGAACTCCTCGTTGAACGGCAGTGGTTCCAAGTCTGAAATCTGCTGACCAACTTGACACCAAAGTCTCTCTTCTCTTCATTCTCCACCTCTGCAAACATCTCATCCTTATTTGTATAACAAGCCCTTGATAACATATCTGCAACTGGATTGTCTTTCCCTGCTATATGCTTTAGCTCAGGATTCAGACCCCGGACATAAGCAATCCATCGTAGCATTGCTATGTCTGGTGTATTACAGTTTGCTATCATGCCCAGCAAAGACAAACAATCTGTTTCTAGTATCACACGGGCTCCTATCAAGAACTCTTGATCTATCTTCATAGCAGTAACAGCTCCCCACAACTCACGCTTCACTTGAGGATAGTTACGTTGTCTATCAGTTAAGATCCGGGCTCCAAACCTTGAAACAAACCGCACACCTTCTGCATCTTCTTGACTAACTGCCCATCCAATCGCCTTTGGACTTGTATAAACACTCAGTACCACATGTCTCCCGCTCTCGTAGTTAAGTCTCCTTAGTATAGGTGGAGACTTCAAAATCTCCTTCAGCTGCTCCATCGTCCCGTGATGCTCTTGTCGCCAAGTAAACCTCCTCCCCTTTCTCAGAAGTGCATACAGAGGCTCGGCAATGTGTGCATAATGAGGAATACTCACACGAAAGAACGCACAAGCTCCCAAGAACCATCGAACCTCAGTGATGTTGGTGCAGTCAGCTTTCTTGCTATAGCATCTACCTTCTTTGGGTTTGGACGCCTTCCAGAAGTACCACATAGATGATCCACCACCACAATCTCTGACATCCCAAAGCGAGATTTGGTACTTGACAGAGTGAGGTGTACCTCCTCGAAACGTATCAGAATCTTCTCCACATCTCGAATGTGGTCTGCAACGAACTTTCTGCAACTATCAGAAGTCACAACTTCGTCATTGTCTTCCATCGAACAACCTTTCATGAGAATATCAATCCAGAAACGGGATAGTGACCTCAGGTACAAATCCTCGTAACACCATATGCATCGTATTTTGCATATGGGCTACTGAGTTTGTTGCGCCTTGAGGAAGAGTACACATCCGCATCAACCGCAAAGGTGTACGCATGGTAGTCAAGTCTCTACTCTCTAGAGCAAGCTGAAACTGATCATAATCTGAAAACAGATCTCTAATAGAATAGATTGACCTCCCAGCAAACGCCTCAGCTACTTCATCAACCACAGGTCCTATTCCGACGTTTCAAATCGTGATGTTGTTGGCAAGTTGCAAGTCTTGGATGAAGCGTAGAGCTCTCGTCTTCTTAGATACTGTGAACCATCGGCTAGAGTACGGAGCCATAGACGGTTCAAGAATACCCATTCGTATCCTCTCCTTCAGCAACTCAGTGACCTTCGGTAGTAAGACACGAGGGACTGGTATCGGCTTCAAGTCCCAAGGTACGTGAGGAACAGTGAAGATAACCATCGGAGCTATCACACTAGGATCCACACAACCAATCTCCTCAACTGAGAAAGAAAATGCCTTACCATGACTAACTATCATCTTCTCGAAGGCTCGTCTTTCCACTTCAGTCAAGAAGTCACCTCCTCCTATCTGAAGTTGCTCGAGTGTCTCTTGAGTAAACTTGTGTCCTACCTGAGTAGGATCTCTAAGTACAGGCTCAGCAGCCACTAACTCCATCTGCTACTGAGAATCAACAGATAATTGGGTCACCATAGGCTTCACCTTCCTCGTTACACCTTTATACTTGGCGTGTACTTCCGCTCCCTGATGAGAACCACACCAACAGACTGCATCCTTCCATCCATTCTCCATTCTCAGATGAGGACGATATCGCAAGTACGAGACAATCTCCTCATAGACTTTACGAGAATGGATAAGGATCACCACCCTACCTCCCATATGATCTATCAACGTATCTACATCATCTAGCCAGCGAACAAAAGACTTTACACCTACAAACTCCTCATAAACACCAAAAAACTTCTCTTCTTCCTTCAGAACTCCTATACAGTGCAGATTTGCTACATACTTCTCCATCTGTCTTCTACTCTTCTCAGTCAAATCCTCTACCCGCATAAACTCACTCCAATCATCAGAACTGAAAGTCATCAAACCAGATCTCCAACTATGTACAATATAACTACTCTCTGAATCTTGAGCAACCTCTTCAGCAGTCTCCTGTGATCCCTCAGGCTGCTCAAGCGAGCTCATAGTAGTCGTAGATCCTTCACCCTTGCTAACCCGTCCTACAAGAGTGGTTTCAGAAAACCCTTACTCCTAAAAATAGGAGAATCTCTCAAAGTCTCTCGGTTTCATTCGTGGTTTGTACGAACAGTCAAAAACTGCACAGAACGTCTATCATCTAGACTACGGATCATAGCGTAATCAGATCCGTCATCCATCACCTTGGTCTCCATTCAAACTGCAATGATATAAAAGTTGACCAAGAATCACAAGATATGAAGCAGAAGATTGCACGAAGAAGTGTTGATCTACATCCACATCATCTATCTTCACCTTCACGTTAGGACAAACGCCGTATAGCTCACTTTTCTGGTTGTTTGCAGCTCGTAACACCCAACCATGGTTCAGCTTGATAGACCACTGACCTCTCTCGTACACCTCCCGTGACATGATGTTGATCTCAGATCCGTGATCAACTAAAGCAGCAATATGTTCAAGTAAACTTTCAAGACGAACTCGTGTAGCAGTCGTAGCACGAGTCCTATGTCTTCTTCTGAAGTCACTATCAGTAACTGGAATCTCCTCGCCAGCTTCCTCATCGTCTATCCCAATGGTATTGTTACTAGCAACTGATGCTTCTTGCTGGTACCTTTGGTCATCAATCTCCTGACAATGCATCTTCCTGAATTCTGCATCTTCACAGAAGCTCCTGCCACATCTATCATCTGACTTTCTACTTGTTCAGACATCACCTGTCTCTTTCGCTTGATGATGTCGATAATCAGTTCATGAAACTCTCTCTTTGCAATACCAAGAACTTCCCAAAGAGAAAACTCGATCCGTGCATCCAATATCCTCTGCTCCAAGATGCTCTTGGATTACCAGCTGAAAAGAAGAAACAAGTTGATGCATTTCTCTAGTTTTAAGCCTAGTCATGTGAGCATTCAGTGTAAACAAAATCTCTGACTCTTCATAAAGTTTTGTGATTTGGACAGCATACTCATGAAGAGGAACTAACGAGCTCAAACTCGAAATCTTTCCTTCTCCAAACGCTTTAGATGCTCGAATGCACTCAAGTCAACTCCCCTCATGAATATCTCTCATCAAATAACTATTTAGAGTTATCATCTGTAGAGTAGTCAGTGGTTCATAAACGCCATGCAATTGGACGTGGATTACAACATCAACTTCCAAAATGTTCTGCAAATTATGATCCTGAACTACCTGAAGACAGTCAAGATGGTTTTCAGAAGACTCTGCGTGCTCTATAGTGCGACATCTCTTGCTTTTCTTCTGGTTCTTAAACCACCCTTTGAAAAGATCATCCGCTTTAAGACTAATGGACAATGTATCCCCTCTGAACATAAAATTGAGTGGATGCAACCCTGCACAAATCTTGTGAAGAAACTCCAGCATATTCTTGTAAGCTACTGAATCCTCATGGAAATTTGCTGACCAAGCACGTGTTACAATAAGATTGGTCATATTGAATAGTGCTATCCGTAACTTGCTGAAAATCACATTTATTGAGATTTTGTATCAGGATAGTACTTCCTCAAAAATTTCACTCCAGTATTCTCATATTCTATCTGTCCATCTTCCTACCCCAAGTCCGGCGATACAAATAATAATTTATGTTCTCTAGAGTAATTTCAGTTTTCGCATCAAAGCCATCAATTGTCACCATATTGAACAAAGATTGAGAACCCGCTTGCTTTTCGCGGATGAGATCAACATTACAAACGTTTGGTGGCTGCTGTTTGAACTTATCATGAATATCAGATTGCTGCTTCTTCAATTTGGATATCGATTGAGACTTCATAGCTGAAACTTTTTGCACCACAGAACCGTTAGATAAAGTAGGACCCTCATTCATAACTATCTCCTTGATCCGAACAGCTCTGACGAACTTCACATTCAACAGATCTTGATAATCTTTCCTTTGCATAGCCAGCAAAGTCTTCCAATAGATCTCTTTCGTCACAAAAATGGCTGCCTCTTCAGTAGTAAATCTTATTTTTGCACAAAAAAATGTGGCAACCTCTTGACACTCAGCAACAAGAGACATCATGAAGAAGGTACGCTAAGTCTCGAATAAACTATTGAGAACACTACGTCTTGAACCTGCACGAACATATGTAATCTCTTAAGACTCTTGAGCACAGAAAAAGAACGGAGACAGGTTCAGTGAAGAGTATAGACGCATCCAGTCTCATAACGAGGCAGAATCTGAACACACTTGAACTCCTAGAAGATGACTTTTTCCTGTTTACTACTCCTGAACACGCAGCTGATCATGCGGAAGAGTCCTGAATGCACTTAGCTTGAAAGTGTAAAAGAGGTCCAAAAGAGAAGATTCAAGACGGAGACTAGAAAATGAAGTCTGTGGTGATCATGTTCAAACTGAAGAGGTCTGGATGCCCATGACATTCTTTATACTAAACAAGCAGAAGCTATCTAGCTAGAACGATCCAACGTAACCTCTGCAAGATTCAGATATGTATGTATTTGCCAGTTTAGAGAAGTATCGAATAGGATGTATACGCCATCAAACTCTTATCAACTTAGTGCCTACACAAAGGTGTAACATGATTTGTTCGCTGTACCGACAGCGGAGTAACACGGTGTCGCGTCATTTGGTGGCTACATGCTTGACTTCTACTCCGACGCTTAGGTTTGGTAGTTCTAGAAGTTAGCTCATATTACTTCTAGTCCTTTATGTATATGTTTGACACCTTTGCAGACGGTGTTAACACTATTTTGAGTCCTAGTAGGCTGATAGTATGTTAGTTATCTTGTTCAAGCATTTGTGCGCTTGTGCAAGTGATTTCTTATTTGTCTATGACGTTCAATGTACATAACTTAGGGTTTCCATGCTGATAGGGGTTTGAGCTCATGGGTTGTACTTACTTGTCGTCCATGCACGCTAATTTAAGTTATTTTTCAGGGCTATGTGTCATTTTAGGTAGTTTAAGTTTTACACTGACACTCTAGGGGGCTTGACGTGGTAGCCTATGAGTGTAGATAAGTTACCAGGTAGTTTAAGGTACAAAAGGACAGTCAAGTGGAGCTATGAACTCCCATTGGTCCATTTTTGTCTTTTGTAAAACTCTAAGTTTAGAAATAGAGCTCTAGAGTGGAGTTCGAGCATTTGGTGAGGTATCTTCGAAATCTGAGAACACAAGAAGAGAGAGCTCGTCGTGCCAAGCACTGTCAGTGAAATTTTTGCTCGATTTGGATCAATAAACAAGGAGTTATACCCAATTGAAGTTCGGATTGTGCCAAAACTGCATCACTTTTGTTGATTTTGGGGTTTTCGGTGCCAATTGCAGCAGAATTGAGGAAATCACTTCATAACTTCGTGGTTGCGTTCACTGTAAGGAGGGCTACGACTGTCCAAAAAGTTTTGAATCATTTGAGTGATTGAGTAATTCAGGGCGGCCGCTGAAGCAGAGGGGGTCTGAAAAGCTCTTAATCTAGAGCAGCGACTTTAGAGAAGGAGATCTGGAGTTCTACAAACAATCAGGAGTCCCAATTTCACAGGGATGTTCAGCATCATGTAGACTTCAAATACTGTGAGAATATTTGAAATTCATCAAGCCAATTCTCTGTTCTAGGTCAGAATAGCTGTCTAGGTACCAGAAATTGCCATAATTCTCTTACTCAGAACTTTTCTGTCAACATCTCGATGCTAGAATTCAGTCTCAGGCTGAAACTTCGTGTGTGTGTTCAGTAGTACCTCATTTACATGTAGGGGAAGTTTAGAAGTCTAAACCTTCATAGTTTTCCTCTCTTTGAGTGCCAAAGTTCACCGTCTAAATCTATTACTACTAGTGAGACCTAAATTTTGCTTTTTGAGCATATTAGAGGATCCTACACTCCTGTGTGAGTGTTTATAGCTCCTGTTGTGTCCTGAAAGCCAACCTCTTGAGTAAACAACCACAGCCAGAAGCCCGGCGCTTTCCTAGGTAGACGGATCACACTCCGACAACGGGAGGCGGAGTAACAGCGACTCTGCATCGTGCTCGAAATAACTGACATAATGAATGTCTGAGATTGACAAAATGAATGTCTGGCAACAAATCATTGTTGATCGCCATGTTCGATTGTGCCTTCCACGTTGGCAATCACAGGTTTAGTTGGTAAGCATCGGATGATACTGTAAGAACGGGAGGTGCATGAACACCAGAGCTACAAAGAACGCTACGAACGTGGAAGAACAATCCCGATCGTTACAGACCACCAAGAAGACCACCAAGAAGGATTTCTCGACGGTCACGGATTTTGATCACTACCGTATGCAAAGGAAATGATATTTTTCTTGAGAGCTACCGTATAACTGTCTGTGTCATGCTTGGTCAGGACTTGGCAGAGAGTGGCTTGATCATACCCCTAGAATGTTTCATGCGCTTGATCATACCTTTGAAAACATTCTGGTGCTTGAACGTATCCCTGACTGACAACCGACAGTGGTCCCGGTGAGACAAGACATGTCGGACTGTGTATGTCAACTTGAACGTTGTCGCGCTACTTGGCGGCTACATGTTATATTTCTACTCCGACACTTGAGTTTAGTAGTTCTAGAAGTTAGCTCACATTACTTCTAGTCGTTTATGTATATGTTTGACACCTTTGCATACGGTGTTAACACTATTTTGAGTCCTAGTAGGCTGATAATATGCTAGTTATCTTGTTCAAGCATTTGTGCGCTTGTGCAAGTGACTTCTTACTTGTCTATGATGTTCAATGTACATAACTTAGATTTACCATGTTGATAAGGTTAAAGCTCATGGGTTGTACTTACGTGTTGCCCATGCACGCTTTTTAGCTGGTTTAAGTTTACTTTCAGGGCTGCGTGTCATTTTAGGTAGTTTAAGTTATACGCTGGCACTTTAGGGGACTTGACGTGGTAGCCTTTGAGTGGAACTAAGTTACCACATGGTTTAAGGCACAAAAAGACAACCAAATGGAGCTATGAATTCTCATTGGTTCATTTTTGTCTTTTGTGTAACTCTAAACTTAGAAACAGAGGTCTAAAGGGGATTTCGAGCAATTGGTAAGAAAAACTTTGAAATCTGAGAGCACAGGGAGATAGAGCTCGTCATGCCAAGCACTTCCGGTGAAATTTTTGATCGATTTGAGGCAATAAAGATGAAGTTATGACCAATTGAAGTTCGAATTGTGCTAGAATTGAATCACTTTTGTTGGATTTAGGGTTTTCAGTGTCACTTGCAGCAGATTTGAGGAAATTGCTTCAAAACTTCGAGGTTGTGTTCTCTGCCAGCAGGGCTACGATTTCCCAAAAAGTTTCATATCGATTGAGTGACTGAGTAATTCAGGGCGGCCGCTGAAGCTGAGGGGGTCTGAACAGCTCTTAATCTAGAGCAGCGATTTCAGAGGAGGAGATCTGGAGTTCTGTGTACATTCAGGAGTCCCAACTTCACATGGATGTTCAGCATCCTGTAGACTTCAAATACTGTGAGAATATTTGAAATTGATCGAGCCAATCTTCTGTTATAGATCGAAATAGCTAGCTGGGTACTAGAAATTGCTGCAATTTTCTTACTCAGAACTTTTTTTGTCCACATCTCGGTGCTGGAATTTTATCTCAAGATGAAACTTCGTGTGTGTGTTCAGTAGGACCCTATTTACATGTAGGGGAAGTTTAGAAGTCTAAACCTTCATAGTTTTCCTCTCCGTGAGTGTTGAAGTTCACCGTCCGATCCTATTACTGTTAGTTAGACCTGAATTTAGCTTTCTGAGCATATTACAGGATCTTTCACACTTGTGTGAGTGTTTATAGCCCCTGTTGTAACCTGGAAGCCAACCTCTTGAGTAAACAACCACAGCCAGAAGCCCGGCGCTTTCCTAGGTAGACGGATCACACTCCGACAACGTCTCGTCCGTTCTAACGTGTACTGAAGTCAAATCTCCAAGTACTGATCTCTTCGGCTATACTTCCCGCTTCCTACATCTTCTTGCCGCTATTTACACATCAACATGGACGGGGATAGTGAGCTGACATATCGTCTCAAACCAGGACCACTGCTCTTTGCCAGTCAAGGGTATGATCAAGCGATACATTATTTTCAAGGGTGTGATCAAGCGCAGGAAACGTACTCGGGGTATGATCAAGCCAATTCCTGCAGGACTTAGAAAGCTTCCAAACTCATTTTGCATGTCGTATATGTAAACAGATATAACCGGCATGTGGCTACGGCAATAGCATTTGTACATCAGATGACATCGGAACCCGTAGACATTATGAATATGAGAAAGATAAATATGAAGCAGTAATCAGCTAGCGAGGTTTGTTCTCTGTAGGATAGTAAAGTTTGTGCCGTTAATATGTCGTTTCTTCCTCCTTCTTTTTGAGTTCTTGGATTTTTCTTTTTCTTGTTTGCTTTGGATTTAGTAGCGGAGTAGTATCGTGAGGGAAAGAGGTAACCATGGCAGATGTTTATCGTGTAAGAGCTTGACTATGTACAAGTTTCGTGGTGGTTTGTTTCTAGGCAATGGTGCCTTTTATTGGTCAACTTTATTTCCGTGAAATGTGCACCATCCTGAAGGAGCTGAATGACTAGAAAGTATCGTGCAGTTTTTTTGATTGGATGAAACTTCAGATGAGCTATAATCCGAGTGTTATATCATACACAATTCTCTTTACCATTTATGGCAGTGGTTCTTTGGGAGCATATGCTGGAAGCTGAAGTCGAACCAGGTCCATACGTCTCTTCTGTCATGATCAATATTTGTAGAAAGCTAGGAAAGCTGAAAAAAGTTATAACTATATTCGAGAAATGGAGAAGGAAGGGTACCCGGTCGATGAAATCTCATATAATATGATCATGATGTGTTGGGCAAGCTCGGACGATACAAGGCCGCACGAACTGTTTTTGAGTCAATAGAGAAAAAAGACATCGTTCTCAATAAATATTCTTACTCAACAACGATAAATATTTGCTGTAAGACTGGTGACTATGGTGGAACTACAGAGAACGCTACGAACGTGAGAAAACACCATGGTCTCAACTGTTCTAGCTATGACTAGCCCTTGTTCTTCCACGTTCGTAGCGTTCTCTGTAGTTCTAGCGTTCCTGCACCTCCCATTCCTGCAATCACATGCTTGCCAATTAAGCATGTGATTGCCAACATGGAAGGCACAGTCAGACATGGCGGTTGACGATATACTGTTGCTGGTAAAGGATCTGGTCAAGTCTAATTTATGACGTAGAGGGTTGGTCAAGTTCAAAAGATGGCGCACGAGGCTAGTCAAGTAAATTTCTGACTCTTCAAGATAGCTGTTACTAGAAAAGTATCAAGATCAAGATCCATAATGTCTCTTGCATTGAGTGAAACGCTCACGTTGTCGAGGTGAGAGTTTTCTTGGGAAGGACAGAATCTTCTGGCTGTGTTTTGACAGTGAAACCTGTGATATGTTTACTCAGAGAAGCACTAGGTTTCTAGTTGTGGCTGGTTTACCCAAAGGATAGGCTTCAGGTTACAAGGTGACACTGTAAAACAGTCATACAAGTCTCTTGGCTCTTCTGATATGTTCAAGAAGCAAAGTTCAGGCTTAACTAGCAATGATAAGATCAGACGGCGAACTTTGACACTCAAGGTTGAGAAATATGTGAAAGTTTAGACTTCTAAACTTCTCCTACATGTAAAAGAGGCCCCACTGAGCACACACACGAAGTTTCAACTTGAGATCAAATTCTGGCACCAAGATATGAACAGAAAAGTTCTGGGCAAAGATATTGCGGTAATTTCTGGTACTCAGACAGCTATTTCGACCTACAACAGAAAATTGGCTCGATCACTTTCAAAGATTCTTACAGGATTGGAGTCTACAGGATGTTGAACACCTTTGTGAAGTTAGGACTCTTGATTGTACACCGTTCTCCAGATCTCGTTCTCTGAAGTTGCTGCTCTAGATTGAGAGCTTTTTGGACTCCCTCTGCTTCAGCGGCCGCCCTGAATTACTCACTCACTCTAATGACTTGAAGCTTTTTTGACAGTCATAGCTCCGCTGACAGTCAATGCAACCATGAAGGTTTGAAGCGATTTCCTTGATTCTGCTGCAATTGACACTGAAAACCCCAATTCCAACAAAAGTGATGTAATTCTGACTCAACTCGAACTTCAAATTGACATAACTCCTTGTTTATTGATCCAAATCGATCAAGAATTTCATTGACAGTGCTTGGCACGCCGAGCTCTATCTTCCTGTCCTCTCAGATTTCGTAGTGTCCTCACCAAATGCTTGAACTCTCCTTTAGACCTCTGTTTCTAAATTTAGAGTTTCACAAAAAACAAAAACGGACCAATAGGAGTTCATAGCTCTACTTGGTTGTCCTTTTGAGCCTTAAACCATGTTGTTACTTAATTCCACTCATAGGCTACCACGTCAAGTTCTCTAAAGTACCAGCGTAAATCTTAGACTACCTAAAATGACACGCAACCCTGAAAATGAACTTAAACCAGCTACAAAGCGTGCATGGGCAACACGTAAGTACAACCCATGAGCTTAAACCCTATCAAAATGATAAACCTAAGTTATGTACATTGAACATCATAGACAAGTAAGAAGTCACTTGCACAAGCGCACAAATGCTTGAACAAGATAACTAGCATACTATCAGTCTACTAGGACTTAAAACGTATAACACAATGGTTAATATATGCATGAAGGATTAGGAGTAAAATCAAGTTAACTTCAACCGCTACTAACTCCTAAGTGTCGGAATAGAAGCGTAACCCATACCCGCCAATGTCCACAGCCTCCAGAATCGACTTCTCTGACGTCTTAACTTCACTCAGAGAGACTAACTCCTAGCAGAGAGGTGAATCATTCACTATGTGAAATGATTCACATCACGACATCCACCCCCTCCAAACCTGCACATCCTCCGACGTGTGTCAATCTTTTCATTCTTCTATCTGTTCCTCATCATCATCACTCTCCTCCACCTCAACCTCTTCAAACACTAGGACGTTTCCGTCTCTTGTTGTTCTCTGCTCTGACTCCAAAAAATTGAACAAGTCTATTGATCCTCCACGCCTTTTGAATAGTTTCACACGTTTGCCAGCCACAGATAGCTTCAAAGGAGTACCATCAAACTCACGTAAACTATAAATGGTATTTTCATAAACATCTAGCACAACATAAGGTCCGAACCATCTTCGAGAGAACTTACGAAGCATAGAATGTTGATTCTTCAACGTGCTGTCATACACCAGACCCAATCACCGGCACGTATCGGCTTTGGTCATAGTCGGTGAGTCTTGTCAAAATATTCCTTGTTTCTGACTCGAGCCACCTTCAGCCTCTCCTGTGCTTCAGCAAGATCCTCCTTCCTCCGCTCTAACTGCTTGGTACGTAGAGCAATAAGTGAAGCACGCTCTAAACCATATTCCCACGATAACGTAGTCCACGTAAGAAAATCCTCCTCAGCAGGCATGATCGGTTTTTGTCCCAACATAAGCTCAAGTGGCATATAGCCAATCGTGGTACAGAGAGTAGTTCTATCAGCCCACAAAGCAAATGAAAGTAGTCTCGATCATTCTCTAGGCCTACCATCACATGCTTTCACTAAAGCGTGAACAATAGAAGGGTGTCCTCGTTCACTCTTACCAATTCCCTCTGGATTCATGGTAGTAGTAAGCTGAAGCTTTACTCCATAATGAGCAAAGAACTCCTTCACCTCTACGTCTCTCAACTCACCTCTATCTGCACGTAATCTCCCAATAGATCCATAGCGACAGATGATATCTTCAAGCACGAACCTGCATATGTTCTTTGTAGTCTTCGTTCGTAGTGCTCACCCTCCACATAGTTGGAAAGATCCTCTCGAGCCAACACCAAATAACGCATCCTCCATAACCCCGGTGGTATCATCATAAGATCAAGAACTCACTAAAAATAGATTTTAGGTAGGTACAAGCCCATCTCTGTAACGGACCTTAGAGTAGAACTGGTAGTGCAGACACGACCCAACAAAGTTCACCGCGTCTTGATACAAACCCTTCCACCAGTATCGCTCCTTCATCTTCGTGTAAGTGGTCCAAACTCCACGGTGTCCAGCCCACAAGGTGTCATGAAACTCTTTCAGCAGATTCAGCTTTGTCGGTTGATCATCCACTACTCTAGCAAGTATCCTATCTCTTCTTTTCGAGCGTTTCCACAGATAACTTTCACGTAGAAGATAACTGTACGCTTTCCGTCTGATCTCCTTGAACTCTGCATCACTCCATCCTTCTCTTTTGCATAATGAACTCAGATAGAATCCAATATCGTGGAACTTTTCTGAGTAGAACTCCTCGTTGAACGGCAGTGGTTCCAAGTCTGAAGTCTGCTGACCAACTTGGCACCAAACGTCTCTCTTCTCTTTATTCTCCACCTCTGCAAACATCTCATCCTCATATGTATAACGAGCCCTAGATAACATATCTGCAACTAGATTGTCCTTCCCTACTATATGTTTTAGCTCAAGGTTCAGACTCCGGACATAAGCTATCCATCGCAGCATTGCTATGTCTGGTGTATTGCAATTTGCTATCATACCGAGCAAAGACAAATAATCTGTTTCTAATATCACACGAGTCCCTATCAAGAACTCTCGATCTACCTTCATAGTAGTAATAGCTCCCCACAACTCATGCTTCACCTGAGGATAGTTACGTTGTCTATCTGTTAAGATCCGAGCTCCAAACCTTGAAACAAATCCACACCTTCTGCATCTTCTTGACCAACCGCCCATCCAATCGTCTTTGGACTCGTATCAACAGTCAGTACCACAAGTCTCTCGCTCTCGTAGTTAAGCCTTCTTAGTACAGGTGGAGACTTCAGAATCCTCTTCAGATGCTCCATTGTCTCGTGATGTTCTTGCCGCCAAGTAAACCTCCTCCTCTTTCTCAGAAGTGCATACAGAGACTCGACAATGTGTGCATTATGAGGAATACTCACACAAAAGAACACACAAGCTCCTAAGAACTGTCGAACCTCAATGATGTTGGTGCAATCAACTATCCTTGCTATAGCATCTACCTTCTCTGGGTTCAGACGTCTTCCAAAAGTACCACACAGATGACCTACTATCACAATCTCTGACATTCCAAAGCAAGATTTGGTACCTGATAGAGTGAAGTGTACCTCCTCCAAACGCATCAGAATCTTCTCTACATCTCGAATGTGGTCTGCAACGAACTTTTTGCAACCATCAGAAGTCGTTGCTTCGTCCTTGTCCTCCACCGGACAACCTTTCATGAGAATATCATCCAGAAACGGGATAGTGACCTCAGGTACAAACTCTCGTAACACCTTATGCATCACATTCTGCATATGGGCTACTGAGTTTATCGCACCTTGAAAAAGAGTACACATCCGCATCAACTCCAAAGGTGTACGTATGGTAGTCAAGTCTCTACTCTCCAAAGCAAGCTGAAACTGATCATAACTCGAAAACATATCTCCAATAGAGTAGATTGACCTTCCAGCAAACGCCTCAGCTACTTCATCAATCACAAGTCTTGTCCCGACGTTTCGAATCGTGATGTTGTTGACAGACTGCAAGTCTTGGATGAAGTGCAGAGCTCCTATCTTCTTAGGTACTATGAACCATCGGCTAGAGTACGAAGCCATAGACGGTTCAAGAATACCCATCCGTATCTTCTCTTTCAACAACTCAGTGACCTTTGATAGTAAGACACGAGAGACTAGAATTGGCTTCAAGTCCCAAGGTACGTGAGGAACAGTGAAGATAACCATCGGAGCTATCACACTAGGATCCACACAACCAATTTCCTCAGCTGAGAAAGAAAATGCCTTACCATGACTAACTATCATCTTCTCGAAAGTCCGTTTATCAACTTCAGTCAAGAAGCCATCCCCTCCTATCTGGAGCTGCTTGAGTGTCTCTTGATTGAACTTGTGTCCTACCTGAGTATGATCTCTAAGCAGCGCTAACTCCATCTGTTGTTGAGAATCCACAGATAATTGGGTCGCCACAGGCTTCACCTTCCTCGCTACAGCTTTATACTTGGCGTGTACTTCCGCTTCTTGCTGAGAGCCACACCAACAGATTGCATCCTTCCATCCATTCTCCAGTCTCGGATGAGGATGATACCGCAAGTACGAGACAATCTCCTCATAGACTTCACGAGAATGGATGGGGATCACCACCCTACCTCCCATCTGCTTCATCAACCTATCTACATCATCCAGCCAACGAATAAAAGATTGTACACTTACGAACTCCTCATAACCACCAGAAATCGTCTCTTCTTCCTTCAGAACTCCTGTACAGCATATATTTGCTGCGTACTTCTCCATCTGTCTCTACTCTTCTCAGTCAAATCATCTACTCGCATGAACCCACTCCAATCATCAGAACTGAAAGTCATCAAACCAAATTTCCAACTACGTACAATATAACTACTCTCTAAATCTTGAGCAGTCTCTTCACCAGCCTCCTTTGATCCCTCAGGCTGCTCAAGCGAGATCATAGTAGCAGTACATCCTTCACTCTTGCTATCCCGTCCTACAAGAGTGGTTTCAAAAAACCCTTACTCCTACATATAGGAGAATCTCTCAAGGTCTGTCGGTTTCGTTCGTGGTTCGTACGAACGGTTACAAATTGCACAGAACGTCTATCATCTGGACTACGGATCCTAGCATAATGAGAACCGTCATCCATCACCTTGGTCTCCATTCGAACCGCAGTAATATAAAGTTGACCAAGAATCACAAGATATGAAGCAGAAGATTGCACGAAGAAGTGCTGATGTACATCCACATCACCTATCTTCATCTTCACATTAGGACAAGCGCTATCGTGATGTGAATCATTTGACATAGTAAATGATTCACTTATCACTGCTGTCGCGTTACTTAGCGCATGTTATTTCTACTCCGACACTTGACGTTTAGTAGTCTTAGAAGTTAGCTCTGTACTGTTCTTAGTCTTTTATGCTTATGGTTGACACCTTTTGCATATGGTGTTAACTCTGTCAAATATTTTGGATCCTAGTAGGTTGGTAGTATGACATTTATCTTGTTCAAGCATTCGTACGCTTGTGTAAGTAAATTCATACTTATTTATGATACTCAATGTACATGACTTAGATTTACCATGTAGATAGGGGTTTGAACTCATGGGTTGTACTTACTTGTCGCCCGTGCATGCTTTCTAGCTGATTTAAGTTATTTTTCGGGGCTGCGTGTCGTTTTAGGTAGTTTAAGTTTTACGCTGGCACTCTAGGGAGCTTGACGTGGTAGCCTATGAGTAAAACTAAGTTGCCACGTGGTTTAGGGTACTAAAGGACAACCAAGTGGAGCTATGAACTCCCATTGGTCTGTTTTTGTCTTTTGTTAAACTCTAAATTTAGAAACAGAGCTCTAGAGTGGAGTTCGAGCAATTTGTGAGGGTACTGCGAAATCTGAGAACACAGGGAGATAGAGCTCGTCGAGCCAAGCACTGTCAGCGAAAAGTTTGATCGATTTGGAGCAATAAACAAGGAGTTATGGCTGATTGAAGTTCGATTTGTGTCAGAATTGAAGCACTTCTGTTCAATTTGGGGTTTTGAGTGTCATTTGCAGCAGAATCGAGGAAATCGCTTCAAAACTTCGTGGCTGTGTTCACTGTCAGCAGGACTACGACTGTCTCCAAATTTTCATGTCAATTGAGTCAGTGAGTAATTCAAGGCGACCGCTGAAGTAGAGGGGGTCCAAAAAGCTCTCAATCTGGAGCAGCAACTTCAGAGAGCGAGATCTGGAGTTCTGTGTGGAATCAGGAGGCCCAACTTCACAGGAGTGTTCAGCAAGCTGTGTACTGCAAATCCTGTAAGAAACTTTGAAATTGATCGAGCCAATCCCCTGTTCTAGGTCGAAATAGCTGTCTGGGTACCAGAAACTGCCGTAATTTCTCTACTCAAAAAGTTTCTGTTCATATCTTAGTGCTCTGAATTGATCTGAAGCTGAAATTTCGTATGTGTATCCAGTAGAACCTCACTTACATGTAGGAGGAGTTCTGAGGTCTGAACCTTCACATATTTCTCAATCCTGAGTGTCAAAGTTCGCCATCTGATCTTATTATTGCTAGTTAAGCCTGAACTTTGCTTCTTGAACTTATCAGAAGAGCCTGGAGACTTATATGAGTGTTTTCAGTATCACCTTGAGACCTGAAGCCTATCCTGTGAGTAAACCAGCCACAGCCAGGAGCCCTACGCTTCCCTGAGTAGATTGCACACAGCCTTCAAGCTCATATCACAGCCAGAAGGTTCGCCCTTCCCAGGAAGACTCTCAATCCGACAGCGCTATATAGCTCACCTTTCTGGTTGTTTGCAGCACGTAACACCCAACCATGGTTCAGCTCGATAGGTCACTGATCTCTCTCATACACCTCCCGTGACATGATGTTGATCTCAAATCTGTGATCAACCAAGGCAGCAACAAGTTCAGGTAAACTTCCAAGACGAACTCGTGTAGCAGTCGTAGCACGAGCCCAATGTCTCCTTCTGAAGTCACTATCAGTAGCTGGACTCTCCTCGCCAGCTTCCTCATCGTCAAACTCAATGGTATTGGTATCAGCAACTAACGCTTCTTGTTGGTAGCCCTGGTCATCAATCTCCTGAAAATGCACCTTCCTGAATTCTGCATCATTCACAGAAGCTCCTACCACATCTATCATTTGACTTTCTACTTGTTCAAACATCACCTGTCTCTTACGCTTGATGATGTCCATGATCAGTTCGTGAAACTCCCTTTTTGCAATACCAAGAACTTCTCGGAGAGAAAACTCGATTCGTGCATCCAGTATCCTCTACTCCAAGATGCTCTTCAGATCAGTAGAGGTTTCAATATCAGCCGTCAACTTGTAGGCCGGTCCCTTCTCCTTCTCTTGGGCAGTAAACCTCCTTCTAGCCACCGTTGGCTTTTGTTGAGACCTCTGCACATCCTCCATCGAATCTGGTGCAGGTGAAGGAGCTTGAGAAGTAGAAGGGATGTCCTCTGGAGGAACTGCTCGCCTCCTGGTGACTCTCCGTCTATCTCCAGTCCCTTCAAGAACTCCAATATCAAGTTCAAAGGCTTCTCGTCGCCTCTTTTCCTCCACAGAAGCATCCTGCCAGTGAACGTGTCTATCTACATCCAAGAATGCTCTGATAGAAGCAGCGTCTATAGGATCTCCATCTTGTGACCCTACGAATAAACTCGGCTCCTCTCTTCAGTATCTCAGAAGGAACTGGAGCCACACTCTTCTCAGCAGTCCTATCTAGCAATGTAAGACTAGAAGAGACTTCAATATGCCCAGCATATACATCAGAATTTACCAGCGGTGCCATCAACGCAGTTGTTGTTACAGCCGTAGCAATCTGAGGTAGACTCCTCATGCCTCCTTGCCCAAACTGTGTGCTCAACGGCTCTCCAGTAGAAGAAAAGTGCAGCCTACCATTATGATAGCGAACCATACCATCTCGCAAAGCAGCTATGAGCTCTTGACAGTCTCCTCGAAAATGATCAGGACTATCACACCATATACATCTATGAACAGGAGCACTTCCTGGACGTGCGGCAGTAGGCGTCGGTGGCTGCTCCCTCTGCAAGCCAGCTAGCTCCACCTTCAACTCACGTATCTGCTGGATAAGATCTTCAATCTGATTCTGCTGACCATGGTTCTTCGCAAGTCTCTGAACATGTGCCTTTTGTGCAGGAGCTGCCACAACTGGCATCAAAGGAACTGCAGCCGAGACAACAGATCTGGGAGCAGGAGCCAGA
Organism: Asterella californica; assembly: GCA_036924285.1. Taxonomy (NCBI): domain Eukaryota; kingdom Viridiplantae; phylum Streptophyta; class Marchantiopsida; order Marchantiales; family Aytoniaceae; genus Asterella; species Asterella californica. Next base: position 47,269,318 of record JAYKYS010000001.1, read on the forward strand.
GGCTGCTGTACTTGAGGGGCAACATAAGGTTGAGTGATCACTTCCACAAGCGGTCATCCTCCTACAGCCACTCTCCCTCGTCTCTGCCTTGTTAGAACAACCACGGCATCCTCAACTCTCTCCAATCCATAGTAACACCTCCTTCAACCGATCAATCTACTAACATGAAGCATAATCTATCTGCCGTAACATCATCGGTAGCTTGCAGGAAAAGCTCTATTCTCCTAGCGTCTAAGGTTATGCGCTCAAGAGTTAAAAGTTGTCGGTATCTCTGATCAAACTCTCTCAGCAACTCATTTAGGCTCATCATACGACCAAGTTGCTGCTCAACCCAGTCCAGAAACGTCCTCCTAGTAACTCTATTTAAATCTTCTTCAAGAAACTCCTCTCGAAAATATCGCTCAAAACTCATCCAGATTCCAAGGTTTCTTCTCTGTACATCCCTAACTTGGTCTCGCAACTCAGGAATGACAACTAACTCAAAACTTGCTATCATCTCAGCATCAGTAACTCTAACCAGCTCCATCTCTCCTCTATACTCACGTAGATATCTAGAAATATCTCTTCCTTCAAACCTTTCACACCTATTCACTATTAGCCTTGGTGGATTTTAACTCACCCCCTCCAATGATCGGATGCTGTTGGACCAGGGCCGCAAGCGTCTTCAGAATCTCAGCCGTATCCAGACCAGATGTAGGTGTTGCTGTAGCCGCTGCTTGCTTGCTTGCTTGCTGCTACAGAAGGTGATGCAATAGACGTAGATGTAGCAGCCGTAGAAGTAGCAGCAACAGCGCCCTTGCGATCCATCTCTTCTCCTTGTAGTAAACTCAACCTTCTCAATTAATCACCCCAAGATCTCTCAGTGGAAGCACCAGATGTCGAGGTGAGAGTTTTCTTGGGAAGGACGGAACCTTATGGCTGTGTTTTGATCGTGAACGCTGTGATATGTTTACTCAAGGAAGCACTAGGCTTCTAGCTGTGGCTGGTTTACTTAAAGGATAAGCTTCAGGTTACAAGGTGACATTGTAAAACAGTCATACATGTCTCTTGGCTCTTCTGATATGTTCACGAAGCAAAGTTCAGGCTTAACTAGCAATGATAAGATCAGACGGCAAACTTTGACACTCAAGATTGAGAAATATGTGAAGGTTTAGACTTCTAAACTTCTCCTACATGTAAAAGAGGCCCCACTGAGCACACACACGAAGTTTCAGCTTGAGACCAAATTCTGGCACCAAGATATGAACAGAAAAGTTCTGGGTAAAGATATTGCGGCAATTTCTGGTACTCAGACAGCTATTTCGACCTACAACAGAAAATTGGCTCGATTACTTTCGAAGATTCTTACAGGATTTGGAGTCTACAGGATGTTGAACACCTCTGTGAAGTTAGGACTCCTGATTGTACACCGTTCTCCAGATCTCGTTCTCTGAAGTTGCTGCTCTAGATTGAGAGCTTCTCGGACCCCCTCTGCTTCAGTGGTCGCCCTGAATTACTCACTCACTCAAATGACTTGAAAATTTTTTGACAGTCGTAGCCCCGCTGACATTGAACGCAATCACGAAGGTTTGAAGCGATTTCCTTGATTCTGCTGCAATTGACACTGAAAACCCCAATTCAACAAAAGTGATGCAATTTTGACTCAACTCGAACTTCAAATTGGCATAACTCCTTGTTTATTGATCCAAATCGATCAAAAATTTCACTGACAGTGCTTGGCACGCAGAGCTCTATCTTCCTGTGCTCTCAGATTTCATAGTGTCCTCATCAAATGCTCGAACTCTCCTTTAGACCTCTGTTTCTAAATTTAGAGTTTTACAAAAGATAAAAACTGACCAATAGGAGTTCATAGCTCTACTTGGTTGTCCTTTTGAGCCTTAAACCATGTGGTAACTTAGTTCCACTCATAGGCTACATGTCAAGTTTCCTAAAGTGCCAACGTAAATCTTAAACTACTTAAAACGACATGCCGCCCTGAAAGTGAACTTAAACCCAAATATAAAGCGTGCATGGGTAACAAGTAAGTACAACCCATGAGCTTAAACCCTATCAACATGGTAAACCTAAGTTATGTACATAAACATCATAGACAAGTAAGAAGTCACTTGCACAAGTGCACAAATGCTTGAACAAGATAACTAGCATACTATCAGTCTGCTATGACTTAAAACGTATTACACAACGGTTAATATATGCATGAAGGACTAGGAGTAAAATCAAGATAACTTCAACCGCTACTAACTCCCAAGTGTCGGAGTAGAAGCGTAACCCGTAGCCGCCAGTGTCCACAACCTCCAGAATCGACTTCTCTGACGTCTTAACTTCACTCAGAGAGACTAACTCCTAGCAGAGAAGTGAATCATTCACTATGTGAAATGATTCACATCACGACAACGCTGATTGAGGTGGTGGTGAAATTTATCTCCACATATCGCGAAACGTTATAGATACCTTGAATGCAAACAAGACGTGAGAGTAGTGGTAGTAACATTACTCCCGCTTTGATTCAAACAGAAATGTCAATGGAAACTGGAGCCATTTTTCATTTCTGCGCTTAAGTTTGAACTTCTGTTGTATACTTGAGAACTTTTGATGCGCACTAACTGAAACAGGGCGGGAATATTACCACAACGTACATACAGATCTGTATGGAGATTGCTGCAAGAAATACCTTATATGTTACATGGACATGTACATGTACAATCCTCTTCTTGAAGACGGTTTGCCTAGAGTACAAACTCTGACAGAGCAGCAATGGTTCTCCCATGGAGACGAGTCCGTGTAATCATCTTAACATCATTTGAACTGTCACATTTGTTTCATCATCTTCACCGTCAGTATGACACGGTTGAGCTATATCAAGAGGATCCGTACCCACGTCCTTTACGTCCCATGGAATATTCAAATGAGAAATTATTATCCTCTCATGTGAACCCTCATCTCCAAACTTGATTAGCAGATACTCATATCAACAAGTTGTCTCTCTATAAACCGGGACCGTGTTACCCTGCTGCAAGTAAGCTTGAACCAAATGCTTACACAGAAAGTAGAGATCATTCAGAAATGAAGGACAACTGCAAATCCACAAAATAGTCGAGACCTCCAACCGAGCGGTTGTCTCGGTTGTCACCCGTGCCTGAACACATTTGCGCTAACGTAGTATGAAATCTCTCCACCATGATGAGAAGAACCTGTTGTTCTCCATCTGTCCAACTTGGATTTGCAAGTCTGCCACCAAGGTGCCTGCGAGGATCTTACATAGCTTGTTCAACCGTGGCCGATTACAAGTATATTTGTAATTGTATTTTAACTTCCTCCAATGCGACTCTATTATGTTAGTAGTCCTAGAGAGACACAAAACAGATTTGGCACTTTTGGGAAAAAGTGCCCATTTCTCCGAACGGTATCATTCGTTCCAGAAACATGCTCAGAGGTGCACAAGTTGTCTCGCATGACACCAACTGTAAGCTTCCATCACAGCGTTAAAGTAATGAGTATCAGTCGAAAAGAAAGTGCCAGGGCCAACTGGAATAAGTGTGTGTCAGTTGAAGTGTTTACTATACCAAGTTATAACTTCCCTTCTGCAATCCGATGGTGCTATTCGTTCCAGAATTTTCCCAAGAGCAACCATCCAAGATGCATCTATGAAGTCAAACACCAACGATGCAGCATGCGCATCATACGATTGCACTGCCCGTTTTACCTGCCAAATTCTTGTTTCCACGGCAGCCTGCGATGACGTAAACAGAGCTGAACATATGATCTAGTAAATACAGTTTGGAGAGCTTTAATTTGACCCATGTCCTTATCTGTAAGAAAAAATGTGGGCTTCAAGCCCTCAGCAAGAACAATTTTGAACCATCTCACCAGCATACTTACTCGTATATGTTCTCCGTCGGCCTGGGATCCCGTGACCTTATCCTTCTCCTTATACTTCCGTGAGTAAAACATGTACGTCAGAGGTAAGCCAAACCCTCCCACATTCGCATTCAATGCAAAAAGCTCAAAATGAACTACATTAGTTTTGAATGTCGAACCGATTATCACCTCAGTCACCCTCCGTCGATGCTGAAAAAAAAGAGTGATAAATGCTAACACTGAGCAATCCTCATCATTCACATACAATATCGAACAAAATTCCTCAGAACTATATTTCTCACTGGCTATGTTTATGGAGGACTAAGAAATTGTATGTTTAATAACATCGAACTCCCAAAGGAACAATGAAGTGAACACATTATCAGCAGAGCATAACATCAAACGATCGAATGAGCAAAGGAGCAGTGAACATATTCTCATCAGAGGGAAAATAAAAATATTTTATGAACTCCAAAGACACCACAAGTAATACAACTCGTCTACGCTACAACTCGTCGGAGTCCATGCTGCTACTGCGGTCTGATGACCCACCGTTATGTTCCTGCACATGAACAATCATAAAAAGCTCTTCCACTCGACTGTGAAACCTCAGTAAATATTTCTCACAATCCCATGTATCCTTTTGGGCACCTTCGGTTAGATCGCAAACATATCAGTGCATTGTCTCAAAATTCGGAGTGTCCTGTTTCATACCTGCTAAAAAGCTTGATAAACCCATCAGCTTCCCGAGCACACCTTGTATTTCGGCCATGGCGGAATAGACAGAATCATCTTCCTGTCCTCACCAATGATATCTTTTACAGGGCGGATCGTTATCGTCCTCGCAAGCTGGCCGTTTTGCACCGACTGCACTTGCACCATCGTCAATTGCACCTCGTCCCTCGCTCCTCGCTCCTTCGTTTTCCATAGCCTCTCATCGGGGAGGGGAAAGACCATCTCCACGCAAGAATGTGTAAAAAATGTCTCACCTGCAAAGTGAAAAGGAAGGAATGCTCCAGAATTCTACTCCTCCTCTCTGCTCCTGCTCACCCTCAACGACAATCCCCCAATCAAGAATTCTGCCCTCCTCCAAAGCTGGGTGCAAGAGTTTGGCCTACTCTCCCATTGCAAGCTGGGTGGAACAGTGCAAATTTGAAATCAAAACAAATGGAAAAAGGGGACTCGTAGTTACCATTACATTTCATTTTACTGTAGTACTCATTCATCTTACTGCAGTACTCATCGACACGGCAGTCGCTGCACAGTTCTTTGAACTTATGATATTAAGTCGAGCGTGAGAACACTCATTAATTTGCCAAAACATGAACCCACTAGAGGGTCCCAATGCGCATTGAAGAGTTCTTCACGACGCGACGAAGAGTGAAGGGGAAGCTTGCAGTGACAGTTACTGTCCAGTACTATACACAAGGAGCGAGAGTCTCCGCTCCCCGTAGGCAATGCCTAGGCATAACACTTAGAGAGAGTAGGACGAAGAACTGCGGAAGATGTACTTGCTTGACCTTCGGACAGAATTCTATATCAGAATGACCCTACAATGATCTGATATAAGATGGTGGGATCTTCTGGAAGTTAATATGCTTTAGCGGTAACGGAAACGGTGATTCTATAGACCGGCAGATTTCGGCATGATGAAGTAACCTCTCAGCAGATTTCTACACCACCACCGACCACTCACTACAGTAGCGGGTGCAGTTCATGGCTCCATTCCCATGCAGACTGATAAGTCGGGAAGTGTTTTTACCGTAGATTCTCAGTCCGTGCAATCCCTTATTTGTCAGGTTAAAGTTTTCATGTCAAATGTTTACTTGTTGAATCTGTTACTGCCACTCAGGGGTTCGATCAAATAATATAATCTTAAGAAGGGTGAGGTAAAGTCCGAGAAACGTATTAAGATTACGATCAATTCAACAAATCTTCTTTCCATTTGATATGTACAGACTTGCATAGCAAATAACTAGTTTGATTGTCGTTAACCAATTAGGAACGTGATCACATTATCAATCTGTAAGAGGGGTGTGATCAAGCATCCCGAACGTAATGAGGTTGTGATCAAACAGATTTCTGAACTTAAAAACTAATTATACTTCTATTCGACACTGCTGTAAGCTACTGTTGGCTCGAACGCTTGCCTAGAAGTTTACACATAATGCATGCTATGTGCTCCACTCCCTCTCGGCCACTTCTGAGAAGAGCCTTGTTCACCATCCCTGATAGTTTGCAGACACTGGGACTTTACTACCTATTCTATTGTAATCTGCCCGAGGTTGCGGCTGCTGCTTCTCCACTCTGCATAACCTTCTCTCTTGCAAAAGCTAGCCACAATTCAACTGTGATCTGGCCACGAGCCTGTCTGCTGATGTCAATAATGTCAAAGCTCCTGAGCGCACCAGACTAGTCTAACGGTGCTCTGACTGTGTCGAAGGTTCATTTCTTTCATTCTACTGCATGTATTGTCAAAAGCAGCTGCAACTTTGCGACGATGGTTTTCGTTGGCAGGTCTTGCTTCCGATTTCCCAGGGTATGAACGGACACGGAGACGACGATGACGATGACAACAGCAATGTTTCCTTGACACAGTCAGTTCCGAAGAAGGAGCAGTCTTCCCGTGAATCTTGTAGCATTTCGACCACCAGCAAGAAAGGTCTCCTTGCTCTGGAGCTGCCATCAGTCGAGTCATATCACCCTCTCTGCTCTCGTTCATCACCTCAGCTCCATTCATATACGGTAGTAATGTACAGTGAAGTTCATTGACTGTAAATTAAGTGTAGACTGTTTCTTTATTACTCGATATTCCTATCATCCAAATCAGATAGAAATCAAATACGCCAATATACAAGAAGATGTAATAGAAATCAAACAATCAAAGGAGAGTTTGTGTTCAAAGCCATGTTAGCCAGATGAGAGAAAATTCAGAACAATAGCTTTCCTTTTGGACCATTTTTTTATGACACATATCTTCTGAGCCTCCAGAATTTCACTACACAGCTTGTTCTACTCACCTCAAAGTTCCTTGCATATATCAACCTTTTCCAAGTTCGGAGGAGAGGATAATGCAAAGAGGTTTAATTTATCACCCAACCGTTTCCATTAGAATAAATTAAACCTTGATAAAAATGTATATTTTGATAGGATAAAAAGTAGTTCTTATGGCTCCTCGAGCAAGTTTTCACTTACATGGTTTATATTTTTGTAAGAAACTTCAGGAATGTACTTTACATCCAATAAATAATATTATATTAAAAATATATTTTTATTTAAAATTAACTTTATTCTTTTTTAGTATTATAGTCATTATTAACATCTCAGAAAAACTTGTATTTTGATACTGATAATAAATCATGAATTTTCTACTTACACGCTCTATTTCTCACTGTACTGTCTGGTCCAATGGACGTTTCAGATTTTGTTACTGTTACATCGCTTGTCTTTTTCTTCGCTTGAGCCGGAAGTGCATGTTGTATGCGTATTCACCTACGATAACAATTCACAAAGAATTCATTCTCATACCACTTGTAATTTTTCGTAATGAGATGCATTTGCATAGATTATTTTAGAGTTTTTGGAGAAAAACGAGAGATTCCTGTCTAAAGTATGGAAAGGCGACAACGAGTCCAGACTGGAAAGAAAGCACGGAAAGCAAAATACTTATTCCGTCTATCCAAAAAGTCAAGAAAATGAAGTTAAACAATTAAACCAAGATGTAGGTTCGGATAATAATCATCCTGACAATTGTTATGTCATCTCAAAGTTTACTTTTGAATTTATAATCTAAACTTGGTAATTAATTTAACATATTTCAGCATCTTAAACATAACTCATTTTATTAGGATCTTTGAAAGATGTTATAATGAAAGTCCCGAAAACTAAATAAGTCTTCAAATAATATATAAAGGTGGATAAATTTAACTTATTTAGAAAATATGATGTTTTAATCCATAATGATTTATAGGGAATCTATTGACCTACCTGCTCTCTCGTAAGCTTATAGAACCCGTGCTAAACTTCTTGCAAGAGCAATAAAATGTATGGTGATATATCTATCAATCACATAGATTTCAAAACCGACCAGATTTGGTATATTGGGTAGTTTAAAATAAAATAAATACATTTTATTTTTCTTTGATAATCAACGGTGATCCTCCTGTGATGAATGAATACCATTGGTTCATATATCGAGATATTTTAAGCCGTAGTCGATGCTCGGGTCCATTATATAATCCCTGATTTAGTTTTATTAAATGATAAAATAATAATAATATTATATATATATATATATATTTGCAAGTAAGAAACCCTTAGGAAATCATGTAAATCTTTCTCAAGCAACGGTAAACTTCATAACTTACCGTCTCCTTTGACTCATTGGTCAAGCCGGAAATATGGAAACAACGTCGTGTAAGTGGAGCCAATGCTGCAAGGTAAGTCATATGCACATGTGCTCGAAACATCCGTCACCGTGTGATTGCATTTACTGGGGGGAGTTTAGGGATCATATTATTATCCCTAAATATATAAACGTTTCAGCATCCATGTTGTATACTTCCTTGCATATTTGACCTCCCCATATTCGTGATGGGAGGACGCACATATGCAGGGAATTTAATTTATGTCCAACTCTTCTTTCCATAAGGTTTGGACATAAATTAAAATATGATAATAAAAATATATTTTGCTATGTGTCTCTTTCCAGTATCCTTAGATAAACTTGGGCCAAATATGTGAACGATAGTCATGGTTTTATTGTTTAAGATAAGATCCACGTGTAAACGATAAAAAGAGTTAAACATTTTGATCAACAGGGTTGTCCTAAAACACTCACATGTTAGCAAGTTCATTTACATATTGTCCTAAACTTTCCTAAGTTCAACATATATATATATAGAATTCTTCATGCTTATGGATGCTCTAAAAAAGCTCTCACGTCTGAAATTGAAGTGCTTTTGGTCCCTGGCTGCATTATTTTCTCCACGTACAATTGATTTTTCACTACTTCTACCTGAATGACAAGTGACAAATTCATCCCCTTTTTGTGGGGAAATTCCAAAATTCCAAAATTCCACGCTGCATATATATATAATATCCCCAAGAGAGGTGTATTTTACTCTTTACCTGTGGCCCTTACGTAAGGTCGCACTCAATCTTTAAGACTTTAATTCAGAAGGCATCTTGAATTGTTTCAGTTTTGGATATATTTACAGATTTGATTCTTGTTTACAGTCAAATCAAACTTTTAGACAATGTCATACTTTACAGTAGCTATTCAGACTCCGAAGAGTGAAGGGGAAGCTTGCAGTGAAAGTTACTGTCCAGTACTGTACACAAGGAGCGAGACTCTCCGCTCCCCGTAGGCACTGCCTAGGCATAGCACTTAGAGAGAGTAGGACGAAGAACTGCGGAAGATGTACTTGCTTGACCTTTGGACAGAATTCTATATCAGAATGACGCTACAGTGATCTGATATAGGATGGTGGGATCTTCTGGAAGTTAGTATGCTTTAGTGGTAACGGAAACAGTGATTCTGTAGACCGGCAGATTTCAGCATGACGAAGTAACCTCTCAGCAGATTTCTGCACCACCACCGACCACTCACTACAGTAGCGGGTGCAGTTCATAGCTCCATTCCCATGCAGATTGATAAGTCGGGAAGCTTCTCGTGATAATGAATATGCATCCAAGGTGTACATCTGGCCAGGGAAAAGAAAGAGACAAGCGAGGGAAATGCAGATTGCTGAATGATGTAGATGAGAAATATCACACACGTTGTGGTGATAAAGTCTCTCTTGGGAGGGCGGACCTCATGATTGTGATTGATCTTGAAATTGATCAAAAGAAAACAGACGGTTGCCAACGACTAGAACTCTAATTTGATCTCTTGTATCCACCAAATCAAGCAAGACACTCAAATATGTTCATATAGGTCTTTCACGACTCAATAAACTTTATTCCAGTATCAATTTTTTCATCAAAATCTACAGTGATAAAAAACTTCTCTTTTCATTCTTGCACGTCTCTCCTCTTCTCTCAATTCTGTTATCTGCTCATCAGATTCATCTCCAAACAGTCTAGTAGATAAATTGAAGCTCTCTAATTCTTATTCTTCTCTCGGCGGTAACCTCCGAACTGAAATCACTCAGAAAGTTGATCCTCTCAGTCTCTAGCTTCTCTTGCGTATCCCGACGGCTTCCTCCTGGACAAAATGTAGAATATCCTCTTCATGTGACATCAACTGCTTTCTTCAAACTCTACCACCCCTGTTAAGCTAAGACCCTTATAAGTAGACATACTTATCAGGTAAACAGACCCCTTGCTAAGCTAACCCTTTGTTAAAATGAAAGTTTTATAACTCTTGATGTCATCTTGATGCCATCATTATTATACCACAAGCCATCCAATGTAAGTCGAATCCTCTACACATATTGGTCCACCCCACAAGGCTTACAGCCCTCCCATATGCGCACAAGGTATCTCCTATGATATAGTCAAAGTGGCATGCGGAGGCTTAGGCCAGGAAGCCACGATTAAGGAAGATATTGATTTCTCGCTTCTAGATATGTAGGACGTGGCTGCATATCCAACATAGACTCCTTTTCAAGAGGTCAACATGTTGAAATAAGAAACACAAGCTAGGGTGAATTAATCTTGAGATCACTTTCCTCTTAGGTTCGTGCTCTATCACTAGGATGGCCTCTGTTTCCGTCCAAAAAGGAAATGCATATCCTTAAGGAAAATTTTTAGTACAATCTTTACTAGCTTTTTCTCCACTAACTTCTATGTACAACTTCTTTTCTAGTGGATGAGGAGTCAAAACTATAGTACTTATGAACACCTACGCACTCACATTGTCAGATCATGAATTCAAGTCACGAGCTAAAATCGATAGATTTCTCTCATATGCACCTTTCATAACTAAAGACTTGTACTAACTATTACCTAGAACGCTTTTTCTCGAAATCAAACATATGAAATCGCTCTTCTCGACGAGCTCTGCATTTTTCGTCTTTTTCAGGGTGATATTTCAATCCAAGGTAGGGGGCAGCTTGTCAAGCATAGCCCTAGCCTGATAAGCTATAGGACAGCTTCCTTTACAACTACGTACACAATGGAGAAAAAATTCCTTCTGTCACTAGTTTTTCTATACAGACCTAGGTGCAACACGACAGCATGGATAAGCGTTAAGAACTTTGGCGGGAATGATTTTTAAAGCGCACGTACGATCTTTGACGAAGTTGATTTTCCCTCGGCTGCCATCTTCATCCAGGTTAGTTCTTCCGATCTTAACAGAGGGGTGTTTTTTTTCTTGACTATCATCTTTCGGTCCGTTGTTTCTTTGTAGGGGAGTGGTTGCAGACCAACATTCTCTTCTCGACTCGTTGCTTCTATGCGTAGGGTTTTTTCCTTCTCGGCTAATGACTTCATCTGCATCTTTTTTGATCGTGGAGGCCGCTGATTGTTTGCGAAGGATTTGTCGAAGAGATTTCTCCTGGACCGGTGCTACTTCTTTTCATCTTTTCGACGATCTTTGTGCAGCTATTGTACCTTGCTATTGCTTATTTGCAGAGCGGATTTTTCATGGACCGGGGTTGCACAATGTCTAATTTCTCTACGTAGGAGTTTCCTTCTCGCCTATCGGCTTCATCCAAATCTTCTCCGATCGTGGAGGTCACTAGACCGAGACTGCATCTTTCCATTCTGACGGTCAAGACCTTCACGATTACGTCTAGTCATGGCAACATGCATAATGACTAGTTGTAAAAAAATTGAGATAACAGATACATGCATATTTCTATCTTTCTTTTCTTCCTTAGCCAATGCCTGCTGCTCTTCAACCGAGAGAGAATGGACACTCTACGATCTTATCAGCTCATGTCTCTCATCAGGTGGGCTCTTTTTCTCCTCCTCTTCACTTCAGCTTTGATTTTTCTTATGTCTGAAAGCACCGAGCGATGCAAAACTATCGTCGAGAGTGAGGATGCTATTCGGCTGTTGAGCCACTTCCAGACTACAAGGTTTTTGACATCAGTGGTGGTACCTCGCGTCCTCTTCTCTGTCAATTAGCACGCCTATGATTTTCATCAACGACCCCTTTTTGCAACTAACCCAGACTTATATTTACTTACAGCTAGGCTTTTCTCAGCATCCATCAGAGTTCTTGATCAAGTTCCATTACATCAAGATAGAGAAAATATTTCATCCATGTAACATGCATATTGTTCCACTACAGACATTAGCTAGTCCATTTTGCTTTTTCTCCTACTCAGTTGATAGTCTCTAGCTCTATATGTAGGACAGACGGTATCCAATGTTCTCTTATCTTGCACATTTCACCAGCACTCACAGTTCCCTCAGGTCCACTGTTCATGCTGTTTATCGCCTCCGTTTGCACTTTTGCATGTGCAGTCAAGTTGATCTTGAAGACAACATTGTCTTTTGTCCACACTTCTCTTCATCAAAGCATGTCACTCCAATGTCAAGTCACGGCTAGGCATCCCAGCCGAGAGCTATCTGTCACAATCTGTACCACATGAGCTGACCTTGATGTCATATGCATATATGACAAGTCAGTACCAAAGCGTCATATGCATATATGGCAAGTCATCGGTGGAAGTGAAAAAATGCATTTCACAGGCTTCGGCTCGGACAGAGACAGACCGCTGGACGCTGAAGTCTGCATCAAACAGCTCTCCAACAAAAGCATCCATACTTTCGTTGGGATGCTTGGGTATTGTTTCAAAGATGAAAACCAGCAGCATCATCGCACTGTTATAAAAAAACATAATAGACAGCATGATCGATGATGACAAGGAACTTTTTACGCTGATGAGAACGACCGACATCAGAAACCGTGTGGAGTTGATCTACTTAAACAAACTGCCACGAGCTTTGCAGTATAACATGTGTAAAAGCCTAAATCCTCTCTCGATTAGATTTCCATGCTGTTTACGTGCCCTACTCGCTTTTGAAAAGTAAAGTGCATCTCCCCGATGGCTGACACAACAAGGAATCCAGATAAAATGACCAGATTCTCTATGAAGTTCGTTTGTAAGGTCTCAAGATATCACAGCAAAGGATGTGGATAACATCTTCTTTTATAGGGAAAGTACCCGCTATCCACATTGCTCCTGCAGGTTCTACAGTTCGAACAACACACCTGTTGATGAAGAAGTCCACCTACCACCGATTCCAAAGCACAAAGAGCTAAGCAGAGAACCTGATATGCCCATCCACAGCAAGAATAATATATTTACCGTAGCAGACACATTCCCATAATACATTCTTCTTTCTGACGTGATGACTAGGAGCATAGGGTACAAAAGAGAAATTCTAGTCCATAACATAGTTGCAGCATAAAAAACAACCAGTAGAGAATACAATATAAATGTACAGACCCACAGGGTTATTGTATATTCTGTTTTACATAAATAAAGCTCCGAGGGTCACCACACCCGTTACACCTACAAAGTCGTGAATTAAATTATTATTGCAAATAACTAAAATGAAAAGCATAAAACCATCTCTTCTCTACAACGGATGAATATGCAACAAAGTAATACAACAGTAATATGCATGGTAATCATGTCATGCTGCTGCTAATGATGTATGATTTCATATGAAACAAATAAAAATAAAATGAAGAATTCATATGGACTGCTTTTAATCTTCACGATGGGTCTCTTGATAAAAAATAAATGCGTCAGAGTTTAAATTGTACTGTCAGTGGTAAACTCGAAACTGCTGGCTCACAAGTCTGATGGTATCTAGGCATCTGATTTACATGAGACTTGCATTTGATCGATCGACTCGTTAGAACTTTTACCTTTCACTAGATAGGTGAAAGTCAAGCCTCCTTTCTTCTCATGAGCAAGAGAATCACGTCATGAGTCGCTCTCGTGTAGCCTTTGGGTCCATGGTACTTCCAAGGAAACACCCAGTTCATGATCAGAGTCTAGAGTCTAGACTTTTAATGACAATGGGACTGCATCTGATGTACTTGGTAGACTGCCTTCGGTTTAGTAAGTGCTCATTCGGATAACGGGTTGCTGACTTAAACTGTAAACCACTTGTTGGTATGCTGAAGCAGAGGGAGTCTGAAAAGCTCTCAATCTAGAGCAACAAACTCAGAGCTTGATATTTGGAGAACTGTGTACAATCATAATGTCAAATTTCACATGATGTTCATCATTCTGTAGAGTCCAAATCTTGTAAGAATCATCGAAAGTTATCAAGCCAATTTTCTGTTCTAGGTCAAACTAGCTATTCGGGTACTAGAAATTACCATAATTTCCTTACTCAGAATGTTTTCGTTCATATCTCAGTGTTCAGATTTGATCTCAAGTTGAAAGTTTGCATGTGTGTTCAATATGACCTCTTTTACATGTAGGAGAAGTTAGAAGTCTAAACCATCACATATTTCTTATTCTTGAGTGTTAAAAGTTCGCCATCAGACCTCATTACTGCTAGTTATTTTCACTTTCTGAATATATCAGAGGAGCCAATAGACCTGTGTGAGTGTTTTACAATGTCATCTTATAACCTGAAGCCTACCTCTTGAGTAAGCAACCATTGCTAGAAGTCCAACGCTTTCTTGAGTAGACGTATGACAGTCTTCACGATCATATCACAGCTAGAAGGTTCTGCCCTTCCCAAGTTTGTATTCTTAGAAGATACAAACATGGATAAAAGTGGGAATCAGGGGATAGATGAATTGTTGGAGGAAAAGTGAAGAGCCCTCTAATATATGTTTGTAAGGTTATATAGATCTCCGCATATCTTACTATAATAAACAAGATGAATATGTAACTTACACAAGGATAATTTTAAGTTGTCACAAGTTTTCAAGTGAATTGATGGCATATTGTAATTCTCAATAAACATCTGAAACTTTTTCATTGAATTGAATCCAAATTCGATGCCCATCACATAAATCTTTGTGCGTCGAAAGAAGGGCTCAAACGTACAAACAGAGTGTAGCATCTTAAATCATACTGTGATTTTAACATTTTCTCTTGTTATCTGAATCTCTCCTCCTGCCTACTTTCCTTTTCCTACTAGCTGGATATGGTTGTGGTTGAAAGCCCAGTTGGCTATCATGGCCAGGTTTTCATCTAGAGAAAATTTTAAATGATCTTGGAATGGTTTGAGGTTGCTGTGTATTTTATTTGTTCTAAAATAAAATGTTTCAAGGATCTTGTCAAGTCTTCTTGTGTTCTGCATCCGGTCATGACAATTATCACAATCTTCACAGAAATTCGAGATAATTTTTGTTGAACATCCTAAAAGAACATAAATAAAAAGTTAGACTTGTGCCTCTAAATGAAGAACAGAACCAGAATGCAACGATGTAAACAGTAAAACAACTAAGATAGAAACAAAACTCTAAACAGTAAAACAGATATAGACAGAAAATAAGACACTAATGAAAACCAAGATGAACAATAGGTTAGAATGTTCATACCTTGAGTTCGGGTAAGTTCACTTCTTCGGTGAGTATGTTTGATTGCGAACAATTTAGTTCAGCAAGAGGTCATCTCCGTCTGTATTTTTTGATCATCGAGTCTTCACTACTGTATGGACTATGGGAGGCTTGACGTAGTTCATGGGTATCATTAGAATTTACCTTCTTTGTGTTCTCAGTGTTCTCGTGGGAGTCTTCTCAGTCTATCTATGAGGTGTGATTTGCTCACTGTGTAGTTGAATAAGTGAATTTTCTCCGGGAAAAAGAGCTCGTGTTGTTAGGAAGGAGACGACAAACACATATCATTGCGTACGTCAGTCATCTTCTTCACATCAGAAGAGGCTCGTTCACTTCGTTCACATGCCGACTCAATCACAAGAGGTTCCACCATGTCGAGAACTCTCGTGCTCCAACCCCAGAAAATGAGTTCTTTATTCGTATCGAGAGACACTAATCGTGTATAAGATCGGGCAATTTCAAACTCCATCTCCTGTCACAATCAACCACGCAAATTGTCAAAATGGTTATGTTGAAATCACTGTCTGTAGAAAAAGTTTGCATAACAACCTTTGCAGCATCTCAAAAAACTCTGTCAAAGTCACATTACCAGTTTTAGGTCGGTCTCTTTTAACGGAAAAGAAAAGAAATCAGGAAAAGTCAAAAAAAGATGTCAGAAAAAGTTCTAAAAAGATTTCTTTCAATGAAAAGAGCACGTTCACCATGTCATAAAAGAAAAGAATATCTTCTACATTATCTTTTTCTATTTTAAAAGATTTGCATATACAAAAAAACACGATAATTTATCAGAAAACAAAGATATGAAAATAAATAAAAATCAAAACAGACAAGAGATTATACAATAAATTACAAAATCTAAATTAATCTAAACAGTATACATTGATACAAACGATCTATGATGGAAACACAAGAAATTAAGAAATAAGTAAATTATTTATAAAATAAAAATACTTCAAATTAAAGTATCTCAAATTTTATTTATAATATTTTTTATTAAATGTTTATTGAAGTATATTTATATTTATAATCCATAACATCCACGTTACAGACTAATCAAGGTCATGCCTTAGAATATGAAGATGTATATAAACATATATCACCTTTAAAGATAATTAGTAAATAAAAATTATAATAAATTTTTTATTTCTTAAAGAAATTATAAAAAACTAAAGCAAATATAAGACAGAATCGTTTAAAAAGATATGCAGTATAATATAACGAGCAACAAAGAGCTGTCACAAGGATTACTTCAAGCAGGTTGTAATGTATCCGAGAGCAGTACAATATTCGTGATATCAGCTATCAATAGTCGCACATAAGCCACAATAAGGATATTGAAGAAACCTACACGACAAAAACAGAAACAACAAGTGAAAACGCTAGTGAGGTTAAGATAGCCAGCTTAAGATTGACGAGCATTTCAAAGCATTACTAGAGCTAACGTGATAGCAATCTCCCTTGTAAAGGACTCAACTAGGACACTGATCAGTTACAAAGGTCACAGTTTCCAACTCAAGCACGTAGCATAGCATAGTGTAGTTTCGCACGATAGTATCATGAACTGGCAGGAATTACAAGAAATCAAAAATCAAAAAAATTATATATAAAATAAAAAATACTTCAAATTCAAATATCTAAAATTTTTATTATAATTTTTATCTATTAAATTACTATTGAAATATATTATATTTATCATCTATGACATCTTAAACATATATCAACTTCAAAGATAAATAAATTAATAAATAAATTTTAAAACAAAATTTTGATTTTTTTTAAAATTCATATAAAAACTAAAATAAATATAAGATAAAATCATCTAAACAAATATGCAATATAATACAACAAAAAACTATGACAAAAAATATCTCAAATAAATTATAATGCGTTCGAGATCAATACAATATTCGTGATATCAACTGTAAATAATGAGTCTGAAGAAATGTACACGACAAAATTAAAATAGACGAGTGAAAACACGCTAGTGAGGTTAGGCCTAATAGCTGGCTTGAATGTCATCCAATTGAAGCCAGCTAACAAGCCGTCTACACATTAGTACCCAGAAAAGGCAATAGTACGTTCTATGGATGGTCATTGTTAACTGAAAGACTGTTATAGTTCTTAAGGTCCTAAATTCCTAAATTGAGGACAAAGTGATTGCCACTTTTGAGAAGACATCGCTTGACACCAAGCCTGTGCGGTCCCTGTTAGAAGAGATCCACTCAGTCTGGGCTTAACCATATTCCTGTCCGAAAAGTCTAACCCAATGAAAGATTACCATCGAGCACAAGTCCGAAAAGTCTATCCGGTACAACAGGCCGCATTTACAGACTCAGAAAGGATTCTAAGCAAGGGGCCTCCGGCCGCACAAGAATAAAATTTCGAACCTGAGACCTATTCAGTCTAATCAGAAAGACTACCAGACACGCTACACCACACTGGTGCATAAGACGTTTTCAAATCTCTATATCAAAAAATTACGTGAATCCCTACCCGCATTAGCACGCAGCCGCCTTAAGTGCACTTCGCGTGCTGTTTAACACTAATGGAAAGTTTCTGCTGTCTTAGTGTCTACCGGAATTGACCAATCTCTAGCCCCTCCTCTGAACCAAGATTGATTGGGTTACTGAGCAGAGTCAAGGTGCTGCACGAGAGGTTTCAGCTGATACGGATCCGGATCTCATACATCCATGTCTCGTCTCGTGATCAAATCTTAAAGTTGCGGCCTAGATACTCCATCATGCTAGACTTGGTACCTAAACAAGAACGATTATTAACATGCTGATGCCACACTGAGAAAGAGTGCTACGGATCTACTATAGTGACGCAAGATTTCTCCTTTTGCCCATTTAGTATACAAAATATCGTTCCCACAGAGGATTTGCACAAGTAACGCTGCTCTAAGTTCTAAGATCTGTTCAAACACACAAACACACGGGTTTTGCCTAGAAATCCCGTCTTCTCACAAAACCACCCAAAACCACACGTCTTCCAGACACGCCAAATGGTGCTCTGGGACTAAACAAACAACTACCAATTACAATATCACACAACTATTCACAGAGAAGCTCGGGAAGATGATCTTCCTGCTTCCAGATTGCTTCTTCCGGTCTTCTCGATACCATCTTCCCGAAGCGATTCTCGTCTTCTGGAGGTTCAACTCGTCTTCTCACACCTCCAGAAGGCTGTCCTGCTTCGCAGAAGTCGACTAGTAACGGTCGTTACACCTTATTCTCACACTCACATTCCAACGGGTTAGATAAATCACAGGGTGTATGCCCCCTGTAGCCTTCCCAAGCTTCTGCCTACGGAAGTGGTCTTCCTGCAGCACTACAACGACATTCACCTTCACGGAAGCTCAATAGAAGTATCGGAAACTCACTAGAAGAAGGTAAGAAGATGGGGAAGAAGAGAAAATCCAAACAAGAGAAAACAAGATGAAAAGAGTAAATTAAGATTCCGACAGGCTTCTAGTCCGGATCCTGACTAACAAGTCATCCCTGCTTGTAATAGTTTGGGGAAAAAGACAACAAATGTGAGTACTGTTGCACCGTCTTCTACTCGAGGATGTCGTCTTCTGTTGCGGGAAGAAGGCTTCTTTCTTCTTCACTTCGCTGCTCTGACTGCTCTGTCTTCTGGGATCCCTTATCCAGAAGACCGTTCGTACGTAGATCCCAAGTGCTCTACTGAACGAGTCAAGCTACACTTCCACAACTGCTGACAGTCACCGCCACTCAAGAAGAACACTTCCCATGCACAATTGGGAGCGAATTCAATGAACCCACCATCCAGAAGACATGGACAAAGCTTCTACACTCCCCGAGAAGAAGTCACAATGGCATTGGGAAGCTCACTCCCTCTACTTCATGCGTCTACTCCTCGACACACCAGCCTAGCTAACAGGACTGCACGAGGATGCCGTTCCCTGTTCTTAGACTGTCCACTACTTTTATCTACATCTTCGAACCACTGCTGGTACAAGTATGCAGACCCCTCCGGTGTATTCCAAGACTATTCGTATGTTTCCAACAACGGGTGTAGTCCGAAGACTACCTATCCTGTCTCTGCTCTAATGTGTCTCGCTTGCCTGCCCGTAGAATTGGTGAGTATGTTCAGTTGCTACAGAATTCTACAGAACTGGCAGAACTCTATCTCCTACTCTGCTATCCTACTTATGTTGCTGCCGTGAGAATCAGAGGAGGCGACCACCATGGAGAGAGAGGCGCTGACAGGAGGTTGTCACCTCACATGCAAGCGGTTCCCCTACCCGAATTGGTCATCTGCCTTGTCCTTCCTACGCTACCTATGCTGCCACATGGTATCCTAACTAATATTACATGGAAAAACTGCCACTCTTAAGATAGCATGTTCGATCTTACTATATTTGGAATTGTTAATGGAGTTACTAACTACTCAGATTGCACGGAGGCCATCTCTATCTGATCTGCTCCTATCGGAGCTCCTAACGGAGCTCCTAACGCGGCTTCTGATAAGCTAGAAAGCCCTGCAGTTACCTCAGGTGTCACTGAGGTGGCTTCCTCCTCATCGTCTCTTGCTGGCTCTGCTGTCGCTGCTGCTGCGTCTTCCTCGGCTTCGGCTTCTGCTTCGGAAGACAGAAGCGTCTTTTGGGAAACAGAGTCGACCGGTGCTTCTTCCGTCTTCTGAGGCACGGGTGCGGGACTAGAGACCATGGGGACCTCATGAGGATCCGGGGAAGTCGCTTCCTCCACGCGGAATACCTGGGAAGACGGCTCGTCTTCCTGTCTTCCGGGGCGTCTTCTGGAGTCTTCTCGGCTTTCAACGCTGTCACCACCAAGTGCACAGCGAGGTCGAACTCCTCCTTCTCCATTCCGGATCCAGTCGATGGTGCTGGAGCGTGGGAAGATGCGGTTGCAGGTGTCGGAAATGAGGGAAGACCATAAAGTGTCTTCACTCCTTCTATCTGTCGATCCAAGTACCTGAACATGCTCTCCCGGCATTCCACCAACATCTCTTTGGACTCGCTGTCCCATCCTCTAGCTAAGGTAAGTAACTTCCTACCCGCGGTGTAGTTGAACTTCTTCCGAAGCGCTTCCACCGACTGTGCCAACATCTTCTGTGCACGGGCCTCTGCTGCTTCCCGCTGCGTCTTCTCAACTGCAGCTCGCGCTTCTGCGGCTTCTCGCTGCGTCTTCCATATGGTCTGCTCTTCTGCGAGGGCGGTGATCTTCTCTCGCACTCGAGTGACTTCCTGATTGCGCTGCTGTATCTACGCCTGCAACTCCTGGTTGCTCTTCCGAAGCTGTACCAGCTCCTTGGCAGAAGCGGCTGCTTCCGTCTTGTACCTGGCTGCAAGCTTCTCCGTGGTGCGGAGACTAGCTTCCAGCGACTCCGTCTTCTTTTGGTCTTCCCCCTTGTCGCAACAAGGTGCGCAGGTCGAATCCAGGTTGTAAGAGCTTCTCCTGTGCCCTCGCTCTCTTCTCCAGCAACTCCATAGCTGGCTGGATCTCCTTCTGGAAGTAGGCACTGAACTCCTCCAGTCGTCTTCCTGCGGAATACAAGTTCATCTCCACCACTCGCTCCGCAGTGTCGACTTCGTCTTCCAGAGGCAAGGAAGCCTCTTCCACCACTACGGCCTTCATCTTGTGCGCACGAGAAGAAGCTACTCTTCTCATCTTTCGGGGTGGAAGACTCCTCATGGCAGGAGCAGCTCTCTTCTTTCCGCTTCCTCTCATCGCAGCAGGAGCGCCCATCCATCCTTCGTCTTTTGGAGTCTTCGGAAGACTCCCAGGCGTTGTAGAAGCAGTCTTCTGCTCCGATCGGGTACTCAGCAGGTCTTCTTCCGAGTCGGACTCCGATCCTGAATGAATGAGGGAGATGGGTGTCCTCAGTACACTTCTGGAACCCATCTTCCTCAGTGGCGTGGCGTCTTCCGACCCACCAGACTCGTCTTCCCTCACCAGAAGCGTCTTCTGGTGAGAGCCGGGCCTCAGCTGTGGCATCAGAGTGGGAGGGGGCATTGCGGCTGCCGCTCGGTCATCGTCTTCCGAGGTCTCCTCCTTCACCTCCTGTCGCTCCGTTGGTCTAGACCCTGCCAGCTGATCTTCCCTAAGATCCCCCATGGCTACATACAAGTAACAGAGGAAGGGCGTCAAATGTCCTCCCGCCGGGGTACCCAAGTATGCTAGCCCCGTCTGTACATAGTTGTGGATGTACGCGCCCCAGTAGATGGGCACTCCGTCATCCCACACTGATTCCAAGAACTCCACGTCCTGATCTCCTAAGTACCTTGTCTTCTACGCTTTCCCCTTGGGAAAGAGATGCAGAAACAACTTCGTCAGAAGTCGCTTCTTCGGCTCCCGGTAAGATTCGATCTTCCAACCGTTCCTCCCCTGCCTGTCTTCCATGAAAAGGCAGGTGGTGCTCCCAGGCACATGCCATGAACTCACGATCCTAAGCAAGATCTTCTTCTCGTACCAATATCCTCGGTTCTCGGACTCAGGTCTGTGAAAAGCCTTACGCCACCAGTCTTCAGTCTAGGAAGACGGTCTTCCTCGAGCTACTCCTGCTTTCGCAGGTACACGGTTACGAGGTGGCAACGCTGCCCATACCTCCTCCAGAAGCTCCTGATCTGCGAGGTTCCAATCCCACAGGAAGAAGTCGAGACCCAACTCCTTGAGGAAAGGAGTGGCCTCGGCCAATTCTGCCGCTGGTAACACCAAGCCTCGCGGATGCATCGACATACCTGGAAGATCTGTTGCACTAAACCACAAGCACCTACTATGAGCTGAAGGCTCAGTTCTTCCCGAGTGCCCACAGTCTAGCTTCTACTTCTCAGAAGACGAAACTAGTCTTCCAGAAGACAACTCCTCCGTCTTCCGGGATTCTAACAGTACTTCCTAGATAGCTCTCGTCTTCCGAGCTATATCTAAACAATCCTATCTAAGCAAGGCCTCGTATCGATTACCAAGAAGATAACCCACCTTGCATTACATCCTATTTCCTATCAGAAGATACAAGATTCGCAAAACATAAGTGCATGAAGTTCAGAAGATGGTTGCGGGCTCCTGCGGTGACAGTGGCCTCTGGGAAGACACTCGGGACAGCTTCCGATTCAATGTCTTTCTCGGAAGACTTCCCGAAGTCAGACTTCCCTTCACTGGTCTCACATGTCTTCGTCTTCCTACACGCAATCTATCCTCACAACTGACTCAAGACAATTGCACTCTGTTCTTCTAACTTCTCACCTCTCATACGCACTCAAGAGAAACTTGCTGCTCGGTGGGAAGACATGACCCTCGACCATTCTCTCCAGATTCTACCAGCAAGTATTCTCACGACTCTCTTCTAAGTTCAGGAAGAAGAAGGAACGGCCGCTATGGGTCGGACAGAAGAGACCCGAATGGACCCTCACTTCTTCTCGCTCATTTTGCCAGCCTTCCAGTCTTCTAGTCTCTCTAGGAAGATGTGGAGTTGAGAAGCTTGGAAGACCGGGAGGCACAGGCCTAGTTCTCGACTTCCAACTTCTCGAAATAACAAAACAACTCACCACACCACTCAGGATTCGTACCAAGCCTCTCTTAACACAAAAGCAACACAAAGCCACTCTTGATACGAATTGTGTTCAGTCGACTTCCGAAGACAGTTAAGTTTAAGAAGCGTCTTCCGAAGATGTTCCCATCTTCCGAATCGTCTTCTGTTCCAAGTTTCGGCGGTAGAGAGGTAGTGGGGTAGGGAAATTGATAGCTAGGATCTCCAATTTGAGGGCTAGGAGTAGGGAAGCTCGAATTGAGCTCGGGAAGAAGTAAGGAGATGTCTGACAGAAATTGGGCAGCGCTTCCGCGCCCAATGTCTCAATAGAAAGAATGGGGGTAGGGTAATCGATCAGGCTGCCTGCACACAACGAAGGAAGCGCGGGGAATACCAGGAAAAGGCGAGAAGAAGTGGGAAGGGGAAAGAACAAGGGAAAGAACCTCTACAGTCTTCTTCTACTCCTCGAGTTGCCTTCGACCTCCGCGCGCTTCTTGGCTCTGGTCCTAGCTCCAATGCGACTCCTCACGACTGCGCATGCTGTCAATCTCTTGGCCACGCCTCGATTCCACCTTCGATTCTACTTGCTACTCTCCAATGTCAGCTTCTCGGGAGCTCACAGAAACGCCTTCGCTCTCTACCGTTTGTGCTCCAGCAATTTGGTCTCGCCCTTCGCCTAGCTGCCAACTGATTCTCTCCTACCTCGATGTCCTCACTCGAGTCCTCTCTCAAAGCTAACTCGCGAAGCTCACTATCTCCAATCGATCTTCTCAAGCGCTGTGCTGCGGGAAGTTGGAATGTGCCTAATGTGCTTCTTTACGCATCTTCCCCGCAGATTAGGGGTTTTCGACCTTAGGTATCTTCCCCGACCTACCTACCTATTCGATGCGCTCGTGGTTGGCCTTCGCGGTCGCTGTCTTCTGGAGGACAGGTGTCTTCCGTCGTCTTCTCATCTTCTGCCGTCTTCCCGTCTTCTGAAGACGCAACTGAGAAGATGCTCTTCCGAAGACAGTCGTCTTCCGAAGAAGTCAACTTCTTATTACAAACAGCTCTTAAGATCATCTTCCTGCTAAGGGAGACGTAACCTTAAGTAACAACGCTTCTTCAGTTATACAAACAAGTTATTATTCTTAAAAATTTCAAAAATTTGTGCATCCTGTAATTTGTGGGCACCACATCTATTCTGCTCAGAGTTTTTAACCTTTTCCAGTTTCACTTTATTTTATCCTTCGGGATATGCATATACAATGCACGAAAACAATTAAGTTATAAATATCAGGATCTACCGTATCTTTCTTGAGATTAGCTTGCGGTCCGGGTCAAGGAAGAGCTTGTCTTAGATTCTTGATCATAAGAATCTCCCGTATCTACCTCTGAGATACTTTGATCATCCTCCGTATCAGATTCTCAATAGTCACTAGTGAGTCTATTAGAGTCAGAAGTCACAACTCCAACACACTCTAGAAGTTCACTCTATGATCTCTAGGTCCAATCGAAACCTCAAGTAGAATCTTCGAGGAGAATAGTAGAAATTGACTTGTGGTATTATTTCTATAGAGAGTTGAGACATAAATTAGTGAATTGTCCAACTAGGATTAGAGCAAAGAGAGCCAAAGGAAAGCAGGAGTTTATTGATTTAAGTCTTCGAGTGGGTCCATCTTCACCAACACCAATTCATCTTCTAGGAGAGAATCTTTGTCCAAGTTGTGGAGTGGGTGATCTATCAAGAAGACACAAGTGCGTAGATGTGGCCGCCCTACTTACATCAATAGTCGAGAAGTTGAACGAGACTCAAAGAGCTGAGGCAAAGAAGTTGTCGACTTCAAAGGAGGACTTGGTTAAGTTGTGATGGAGATCGTCATTCGGATGGTGGAGAAGGCGATGATGCGACTCATGCTCATGATTACCTTGGGAGAAGAAATGACAAAGAGGTGTTGTTACAACGATTTTCTTTTATTTTATCTATGGTAGATTATTCTCAAATAGAATTGGTGATGTTCGTACTCTTTTAGCGAGTCGTTATTGCACGAAAATTAGAATAATAAAAAGATTAGTTACAAGATGAGGAAGTGCCAATGTTTCATGAGAAGGACCATGAAGATGTAGAGTTGTTTGTTCGAGACTTCAAAAGTGGTTGCATCGAAAACAACATGAGAAAGAAGAAAGAATGGGTGTTGTTATTGCTGGAGTTTTTAGAAGATTTTGCTCTTACGCGGTATGAAGACCGAGTGAAGAACAAGACACCTGGTGTAATTGAGGACACATGTCATGCGCATACACATCGCTACACAACATACATCGCTGTCAGAGATACACCACACATATACATAACACATGGACGATGTCATACACATACACAAGTGTACCACAATAATCTAAATAGAGAAATTATCATCTCCAACACTACAACAAAGATTACTCACAAACGGTCAAGCCAAACCCACTCTAAGCACAAAGAGAATCCGGGTTACACTCAACTAGACTATCCACCATAGCTTGGAGCTTGAAGGCTCAACTCGAAGAACTAAGGCCTCCAAGCCTTATCTGCGAAGTATACCCCTAGTGAGCTCTCCCACCAACTCGCCCTAACGGCACTAACGGCCTTACCGGGATGCGCCACTTCGCACTCGGTCAACCTAGCCGAGGTGTCAAACTGACGTGACAGCTGCCGTGCGCATACACATCGCTACACAACATACATCATTGTCAGAGGTACACCACACATACACATAACACATGGACGATGTCATACGCATACACAAGTGTACCACAATCGCCCCCCTAATTGGCGGTTAGGTCCCTCTAACTCCAGATAGCTCCATATCCCAACTACGTGATACACACCTTCATGAGTGCAAGGATCAAGAGACCGAGTGCTACATCGCTCCATCGTTAGTCGCCTGTCTGCAATTCATATCACGCAAAGATCTAATCGGCTATCCCTGCTATATACATCGAGGACAAACCCACCGTCCAGTAGGAACGACATTGAGAGGTGGAGTCAAACATGACATGTGCCAACCTCTCGAACAACCATCACACACCAACATACGGACCGCTCCACCAGCAGATCCACACAACATACACCTCAAGCCCGCGCGTAAAACTGCTAAGCTTGGGTCAACGGTACCATCAATGTTGGGAAGATTACATGGCGTGCAATTACGCAGATGGTCTTTCCACACAACACCATCACGGCCCTCTAACATGAGTACTCCAGAAGGTAACACCTCCCACACTCTTAAAATAGTGCGCCCTGCGGTCACATCCAACGTCGTCGGTGCGGTCTGCTGTAGATAGATATAATCGTCAGGATGAAACCTGCGAATCGACGGCCGATAACCTCCTCCTCGGATAATCGCATATCGCAACGTGTCTCCATGCTGAGCAATCGCTAGGTTCTCAAAAGCCATAGGCATAACTCTCTGAAATGTCTCTGCTCGTTGAGAACATGCTCTCACTCACATATCCGAGTCATCAAGGTTCAGCACCTCAGCAGAATCACGACGAATGACCGAAGGTAGATCTGGATCTCGGCCATACAATAGAAAATACGGTGAGAAGGAAGCCAAAGACGTTTGTCGACTGAAACGGTAACCCATAGCCAACCATGGTAACTGCACATCCCAGTCTCCCAAGTGGTCCTTCTGCAAGCCATACTTGCGCAATCCTCTCTTCACCGTCTGAACTACCCTCTCTGCCAAACCATCCACCTCAGGATAATCTCGAGATGTAGTCCGATGATCAATCAGCGCCTGATCACACAAGGTCTGAAACTCACCAAGGAACTCTGTACCTTGGTCGGTCAGCACTTCAGCTGGTGCTCCAAAATGACTCAGCAGTCGATCTAAGAACGCGTACGCCGTCCCTTCACTCGCCTTGTCTGGTAATGCCACCAACTCAATCCACTTGGAGAAGTGCTCCACCATCACCAACACATACCGGTGATGACGTACGGTCACCGATAAAGATCCCGCAAAATCCAAATTCCAACGATAACCCAACCCCATAATCGGTAAGTGGTGTAACTGTGGAGTAGGAGCATTAAAGGATGCTTGTACTCGATCACAAACCACACATCGTGCACAAACTGTTGCACATCGACGTGCATACCACGCCACCAATATTGTCCTTGGAGTAAGCTATGCGTACGCTTCACTCCAAAATGTCCCAACTCCTCATAGGCATATCTTACTAACTGTGCCCTCTGGGATGGATGTGACACTATCCGTATCCTCCTATCACCACACACTCGAAGTACATGTCGTCCTTCTTGTCGAAATCTGTTCGCTCGTTGAAGGACACGATCTCGCTCCTTGGCACTTACTGTGCTTACTACCACACCAGTACGTAGATACTCTATCACGGTCACATCATCATGGATATCTCGCTGGTCTTGAACACCATCTCCACCCTCAGGATCTGGAGACTCATCATCTACTCTCTGACCAGAGAAAGATACGACTTGCCCTCCATACTAGAGTTCATGACCAACACACAAAGAAAGGCAGATGCATGCCATCTTGGCACTATCTCCTCATCAACCTCGTCATGCCATCGAGCCCCAGTCTGATCTGGCTGACTCGTGCACGGATTGTGACTCAACCCATCGGCGTCTAGGTTTGCAACTCCAGGTCTATGTACTACTTGGAAGTCATACTCATGTAAGATCAGAGCCCATCGTGCAAGCTTCCCTGTAAGCTTGTCGGACTCCATCAACCACTTGAGCGGCTGGTGATCAGTGATGAGAATAAAGGGGTTCTCAAACAGATAACATCGAAAGTGTGCAACAGCCCACACTACAGCTAAACACTCCCCCTCGTACGAACTGTACCTCGCCTCCGCCGAATTATTGGAGCAACTGACATACGCCACCATGAACTCCTTTTTCTCATCATCATGCTGAGTCAGCACTGCTCCAAGTTCCAACATACTCAAATCGGTGTGCAGTTGGAAAGGATGCCCCCTAAAGGGTCTATTCAAGATGGGAGTAGATGTCAACCTATCCTTGAGCTCTACAAAAGCTCGCTCCTGCTCATCTCCCCACTGCCACTCTTGGTTCACCTTCATCAGCTTGATCAACGGCTTCGCAATTGCACTAAATCCCTTCACGTATCGACGATAAAAGTTCGCCAAACCAACAAATGCTCGAACTCGACTCACATTTGTGGGGCGTGGGATACGTGCAATAGCTTCAACCTTCGTCTGTTGAACATCCAATCCATCTAGATAGATGGTGTGGCCCAGATACTCTACCAACTCCTAGAAGAACTTACACTTCCCATGGTGTAACTTCAACCCATGAGCTCTCAACCGCTCAAACACATCCCGTAAGTGTCTCTCGTGCTCCTCCACTGTAGCACTATAGACTAAGATGTCGTCAATATAACATCTGACAAAATCCAATCCTGCTAGGATTCTGTCCATCACCCTTTGGAACTCAACAAGGGCGTTCTTCAACCCAAATGGTAAGAACCGCCACTGATACAAACAATCCTTACCGTGAGAATCAATTCCTCAGAATGTTATCTTGGACTTATCTTCTTCTCTCATTGACAACTGATGATACCTTGCTCGAAGATCCAAAGTACTGAAGACCTTCACATGCCCCACTGCATCAAAGATCTCCTCAGGTGTCGGCATGGCATACTTATCGGACTTCGTCTGCCGATTGATAGGACGGTAGTCCTCACACGTCCGTCTATCCGTGTAGTTGCCATACATATCCTTCTTGGCTGACATAACTGTGGCAGGTGCATACTCTCCATGCGACATCTCCACCAACCTAGCCTCCAACAAGTCTTGAGTCCGACTCTGGATCAAGGCTCTCTCCATGTCATTGTATCTGTAAGGACGTCGAAAGATTGGCGTGTCATTAGCCAAGTCGATCCGTATACCAGGTCCCTTCAAGGTACCCAAATCCTTCATACTGAAGGCAAAACAATTCCTCTAGCTCTTCAAAAATCTTTGGACTCTTTGTCTCTCCTCTCCTATAAGCTTGGGTCCAATCTCCGGCTCCCAAGTATCCTTTGTCACCATGCTAGAGGTAGAAGACGAAGTCGTTGACTGCTATCTTGCAACCTCTGGAGCAGTTTCCTTCTGCTCACCACCAACAACCTCCACCGCTACTGTGCGTAAAACTTTTGCAGTTCTAGCTGCAAGCTCCACACTCTCTCCTATGACATCCCATGATGTCCAAGGATGACGAACTCCACGTGCCTCGCCCCCAGCCTTTGTCTCCACCGACCCGGTAGGCAAAGAGCTCAAGAGTGCTCGAGCAGTAACACACGTCGATCGCATCCGACGCTGCTCAGCCAATCCAAGACTAACAATCCATGTCAAGCAATTCAAGTCCATTGCTTGACCCAATACTTGACGACGTGAAGCCTCCGACACCGAAGCTACTGCCGTCGAACCCGTAGCGAAACCCATCGCTCGCTCTCTCTCATCGACATTGGGCTCCACCAACTGCCGTAATTGAGCATCCCACACAAGTCCAGGTCTTCCATCTCTGTAAGCATGTGACGCTGGAAAGCTTACCAAAGTAGGTAACGCTACCATGGGCCGTCCCACTAGGTTCACCACTGCCATGGGTGACCTATTGACGACTCTCACTACTTGAGATCGTCGTCTTGCATCCAAGATGCTATCAACCGTGAGATGTGTTGGTCGTCTCACTCCATCGTGTGCTCGCTTAAGCACCTCTCTCGATAACAAGTTCGTCCACCACAACCATGGACGATGTGCACGAGATCCTACTCTCGCTGCATCCAACAACACTGCTGGTCCAACCCAAGACCGCACTTGGTGCACACTCGCCATCATTTGTGTACGAGCATCATCCAACAAAGGAACGTTCTCCAAGATGTACGTTGGAGAATCCACCTGATGCATCTGGAGATGTCGTAAGATCCGTAACATCTCCCAGAACATCCTAGATCGCGGGTCATGTAAACCCTGACCTCTCCCAGCACGCGTGTGACCTTGATATGACCATCCGGCTATCACCAAGTGAATGGTGCCCACAAACGTAAGATCCTGCGCCCCCAGCAGCGAAATATCCGACGGTAATGCTTGCTGGTATCCCCTAACAGCTGATATGACAACAACTCAGGATATCTCTACACCAAACGTGCCACATGTCGCAATGAGATGCGTCTCGCAATCTCATCTCTCTTCACATACAAGTATCGCTGTACTTGTATACCTGCCTGCAATACCGCAGCCAAACCTGTGCTGATCCCTCCAAACAACTCCAGCACACATACACCCTCCTCTGAATACTGCCACACAATGAGAGTCGTATCTAACGGTGATAAGGTCATAAGGCTAGTAGCAGGAACAACCTTTTGTTCCTCTACTGGTGGTACAAAGGCTTCACTCCAAGCCTGCTGCACCAACTGGTCAACATATTGCTGCAACTCTCCACTCGAACTCCACAGTGGAACATCCAAGGCAGATGGTACTAACATAGACATGCTAGACATGTCCTCCACCTCCTCAAAGACCGGAGCATCCTCCGCATGGGCATTGTCCTCCAACAACTCGTCCGGCCAAGTGATGACCGAATTGAACCCTGCAACGGATGCCATCGTCCCTGGTGTAGGCTCCGTCGTCCCAACTCTAGCACTGAATCGCACTGATAAGCGGCTCACTCGTCCTTCATTTGACTGCCAACCTGGTCTGTTAGATGCTGTCTCCGCCCAATAGTCGATCACGAACCTCATAGGGTACAACACAGCACCTCCAACCAATACATCATAAGACTATGCGGCTGTAACGATGGCCTTGGCCCTCACCATAGAGCCATCTGTGGGATGATCTGGCCGAACTCTCACCGTCAACATCTCACGTGCCATGTGTAGAGCCGTACCTCCTGATCCCCCTAGAGATGTCTGCAACTGGAATGGACATCTCTCCACCTCGGACTTCTTTAGACCCAAACCAATACACGCCGCCTTTTCCAACATCAACGGTTGGGCTCTAAAGTCTAACAAAACCTTCTGAGGTCGATACACTTTCTTTGAAGGTGTCACCAAACAGAAGATACCACTTCTGTTGTCCAACAACACCACACCTGGTGCCAAACCAGCACGGTCAATCGTCGGTCTAGCTGGTAACTCATCTAACCTAGCAGTCGCCGCTTGCCAAGTACCACTGGTAGCTGTCCTGATCCTTGACTCCATGGACACGTCTACCGCCTCTCGCTGAACTACTTCAGCACTAGAGGTAACTACATCCTCGTTCTCACTCAACGTGACCGTCAACTGGAACACTGTAGCCAAGTTGACTCCCAATGCTCTCATATCCGTGGCTGAGAATAGTGAGGCTCGCAAAACTGCTGTAGCCGTTCTCAACATCGGATTCGACTTCGCATCCACAGACGTCAAGGGTGGACTCACATCACACCCACTCCTGGATGTCGATGCCTCCAACTCTACTGCACCATCGGTAGGTCGTTTAGGAACCATAGATGTGGTCTTCAACGCCTCCGATAACGTGAACAACTGAGGAAGCCTGGTCTGTTTATCAGCCTCCCTTTGTTGTGGATCCAACTCCACTAACGCACCTCGTGGTTCAGAGGCACGTACTGCATCTCTAGTCACTGACGCAGATGTCTCAATCTGCACCACACCAGCTATGAAGTCGAAGTCACCTCCTTCTCCTCCATAAGACGTGGAAGTCTCTGTTCCACCTGATCTTCGCTGAGCCATAGCCATACTAGCTATCCTCTGCTCCAACTGCTCAATCCGAGCAGCCATACCGGCTTCTGACGTCGTATCAGGCGGTGGACCGACCGGTCCTCTCCCAGGTGCTGGACCTCTACCTCCAGCTCGACCACCACGGCCTCTCTGAGCTCCTCCGCCTCGTCCACGATCGGTCTTCCCTTGCCACAACTCGGGATGGAGATCAAAACAACGGTCACTATTGTGACCAGGTCGTCCGCAATGCTCACATTGCCTAGGTACTGCTTGAGACATCCTTGACGTCCATGACGTCTCATAACCTCTCCTTTGTGGACAGTCCTTCTGCTGATGAGGACCATCACACGTCCAGCAAGGACCCGCTTGCTGCTGACTAGAGAAGGACGGCATGGGCTTCTGCCCACCAGATCCTCCTTGAGATCGTGACTGCTCCGCACGATCCTTACCAACACCACCACCACACTGTTGCGTAGCTTGTGATCCTCGAGAAGGGGTGGTCGCTCCATGTGGTGTCTCCTTGCTGAACCCAGCAACCACCACTCCCTCCTCCACCATGTTGAGCTCATCTCTAACTCTCCTACGCAACTCCCGGTCTAGTATCCCATACCAGAACTGGACTGTGCTTCCGTCACCCCTTGGGTAACGTTGATCAACCGTCTCATGCGAGTAAACGCCTCGCGTAGGCTCTCTCCAGTCTTCCGCTGGAACTCCTACAGACTCCTCAACTTGTCGGTCCGTACACCTTGATAGTTCTTCCTCAAACATTGGAAGAACTGAATCACAAGGTTAAACCCTGGTGGTATCCCGCTCACACTACCACCTGCTCCACTACTTGTGGACGCACCGCTGGTAGTAGGTACTCCGTCACCTGTGGATGTACCACTACTACTGGCACTCGAACTCGCAGGTGCTATGCCTCTCGAAACTACGTCAGTAGTGATAGAAACGTAGTTGGAAGACCAATGTTGTCTCCACAACTCGATCTCAACACTGTAATCTCGTCTGAACTCATGATAATCGTCCATCGGCGGTCCCTCCAATTGCTGGAACAAACCCTTCCACGCCATGAAGGGTGTAAACAGCTGTGGGTTCCGCATCTGCTGTAGATCGCACCAACTATCGAACTCCTGGATGAAGTCATCCAGCTCAATGGTACCAACTGTACCCGAGTAACGTCGAGGCCCCTTTGTGGCCCCATAGATCTCGTCCATGTCCCACAACAACGGTGTGGCGACACTAGACTCACCACCAGAAAATGTGCTGTCTACGTCTGACTCGTCCTCTGGAACAACGTCCATTGTTCACGGCAATGGTGTAGGTAGTCGATACCTCATCCCACTCCGTGTATACACACTGTCCGAGAAGTCCTCACCAGAACCTCCCGGGAACTCCGTGATGAGAGAATCCTGCTAACACACTCCTCAACCGGAAGTCGCAATCTCCGTCACCACCGTAACCACCACTTGCCTAACCCCACTCTTACTGAGCTCACCTATCCCCTACTAGGACGATCAAGGTAAGGGCAACCTGTACCTGCCATCACCACAAGCAGCCTCTCACGGTCTGTTGGTCGTCACTCCAATCGCACTGTGAGAGAGACAAAAGTAGTCTGACTGGTCCGCAACTCCAGCCTCACTACCGACAGCACACTAGAGTGAACTCACTCCGGAAATCAAGCGCCAACACAAGCAAACGCGGCGCACAAACAAGAAGCAGAATATGGAGGGGTTCCAACCACAAGAAGTTCAAACGATAACCCTCCACACTCAAACATTCACATAAAGAGAAACCCAGCCCCACTCGGACTGACGACTCCTCGTCGGTGACCACATGCACAATATATGATCACCAATTGTCGTAACTGACACTGGAGGTCACTAACTAGATGTCCACACCTCTAGTAGCTCCAAAAACATCCACGTGGTAGCTCTACTGGCCACCCAAGACAACTATCACCAATTGTCTCTATACACGTCTTTACGATATAGGCAAGCACTACCACAACTATAGCTTACCCCTAATACTATGAGGTCGCCCTACCACTCCTCTAAGGACGTGCGAGAAGCTCTCCTACTACCTTATACAAGTCCATAAGTACTTGCACACATCCCAAGAGCTATTGGTCTAGTGGTAAAACCAAAGATAAGACTACAGAGTTAGTAGTCCAGGTCCAAGAATAGTGTTAGGATGGGTGACCAGCTGGTTTTATCTTTCCCACACAACTGAAGCTTGGATATCTCTCTCACGCACGCCAGCAAGCTAGCTTGCGGCGAGCTCGAGCTCGAGCTCGGGCTCAGGCTCAAGCTCAAGCTCAGCTCCGCCTCCGCACTCTCGCACTCCGCTCTCACGCCTCCGCACTCACGCACCTCTGCTCCTCGAAGTCTTCGCTCCGCTCCGCTTGAAATAGAGTAGCACGGATACAACACACCAAAAGGGGCTCGGCTCCACCTCGAATTGCAGAAGATTCCACCAAAAGAGGCTCCAAAACAGCAAAAAACAACTTGCGGGTGCACACGAGTAACCAAAATCTGACGTAAAATAGCAAGAACACCCAAATCCAACCCGAACACCACCACAACAGATTCGCGAATGCACAAGATACACTTCGCGAATGCACACACACACAACAAAACTCCTAAACTTGAGTTTCCACACGAAATTGCACCAAAACATGACGTAACTAGCCTTTTTGTGCTTTCGGATGACACGGCAGCGAACTTTGACATGTCATAACTTCTTCAATCCTTGGCCAAACTCCACGAAACTTAGTGCACTAGAATCGTCTCTCCAATGCGCTTCCAAAGAGCCCACTCTGGTCCGTCATTGACAAGTACTCCGTCTGCCACGCCCAAACACGCAATCCGGCTCCAACAAGACACTTCAAGAACATTCCGCAAAATTTCTGCAGCGCTTCCGCATGACAAAAATCTCCACTCGACCTCAACAACAGCAATCGATCTGCGACCAGCAATGTAGCATGCGTCCACACACCTCGATCACAGCTCCACACAATCAAGCACGAACAGCAACGTCCGAAGATACCAGCGGACGATTTCAGATCAGCGGGTTCTTACTAAACTCCATCTCGACCTGCACTCAGTTCTTCGAGTAATCTGAATAGAGAAATTACCATCTCCAACACTAAAACAAAGATTACTCACAAACGGTCAAGCCAAACCCACTCTAAGCACAAAGAGAATCCAGGTTACACTCAACTAGACTATCCACCATAGCCTGGAGCTTGAAGGCTCAACTCGAAGAACTAAGGCCTCCAAGCCCTACCTGCGAAGTATACCCCTAGTGGGCTCTCCCACCAACTCGCCCTAACGGCACTAACGGCCTTACCGGGATGCGTCACTTCGCACTCGGTCAACCTAGCCGAGGTGTCAAACTGACGTGACACACATGAGAAACGCTGAGTAACACACTCATCTAAGAGTTTCTTCCAAAAGAGAGTTATCAGAAGCTCATGATGGAGCTTACTCATTTGAAGCAACGGGACAACTTGAAAGTTTGGCAGTATGTCGAAAGGGTGGATAAGTTGGAGCAACAAGTTCGGACGGTTCTATGGAAGAGTGGAGACAACGTGGAGCTAACGATGGTAGGGATTGGAGTAGTGTTGATCAAGAACTTGATGGGAGGATTGAGACCTTCAATTCGAACCCAAGTGAGGTACGAGAAACCAGCAACTAAAGCGGAGACCATCCGGATTACAACAAATAATGAAAAGAGTTTGGATGAAAGATATATCATCCAACCTCATCATGCCACTTGGTGTCAACTCTTGGTGTAGCCACAATGGTAGCATCTACACCATCACAATTGATGTTCGTTTCAACGTCAACTCCTACTCCAACGGTGGTACCAAGACCATTTGTCCCTCCAACTATATCTATTGCTACCTCTGATTTTCATACCAAGTTGAAGAGCATCACCGATACTCTTGCGGATCTCAAGATAAACGTGTAGTTACGAGAATGGAGGAGCACTAAACCTTGAGGAAGGTTTCTAAGTCTAACTTTCTAGTCTTTTGAATTTCCACTCATGTTGCGCTTTCTCAATGATTAAGTGGACAAAATACCTTTGAGGAAAATAATTTTACATCACTTTCTTAACTCTTTCGAGCTTTATATTGGAAAGTCGTGTATTATACATGCTATACACGAAATAAAATCTAATCTAAAATTAAGTGTCTAAGATAATATCCTCATGACCATCGTTTGTATTAATCCTAGCAAACATCTTAAAGTCACTCTTGTAAGGATCCAACTCTAATTCGTCAGGAGAAATCGTGACCTCCACAGTTAATGATGCTTTCAACTCAATCTTCTTCACATCTGCACAATGGTCTCAGAAGCTTCTTGATATAGAGCAAAGAGGAAAATCGACAGCGACTGTACAAATTTCTCAGAGAGTAGAATTCATAAAAATCTCAAATTTTCCTCCTCTAATAATTTCTTTCTCCTCCTTTCTCTACAACTCTTGTTGCATCCACTTTCAGCTCTCCTCAAACCCTTTCTAAGTAAACAAGATATAGAGAATGACCTCGAACGCGTCATAAATCACTACGAGATACACGGAAAGTTCTAATGTTGCTAACATCACATTAGCTCTCTCTCCTCCCAACGTTCTCTCCATGCTCTCACATGATCTCCTTCTGTTGAATATAAAATTGAACTATTAACATCCTCCAAGGATCTCTTCAAGTGAGGTCCTGACAACAGAATCAAATATATAAACCCTCAATGGTCAATCGATCAACTACCCCCCGAATCTCTCAACCTCCACGGTAGTCTTCAATGAATCTACAACATGTCGAGCATGTCTCTCACTCAAGGATTTTCGTTAATGGTTTGGACGGAAGCACACCATGAACTTGAAGAGAAAAATATTAAGTTGAGTCATTCACACCCATAAACTCATCAATTAAATTCTCCATTCTAACGACGTCTTTCAAGTTCTCACATGCTAAAATATAAACACTCTCTCTATATTGCTCAAGTTGTCATTAGAACAATGTGAAAACAAGGATGCGGAGCTCTTCTCTACGTCTCTATTTATAAATTCTAGGTTTTTATTTTAGTACCTCTGATAACTCAACCGTAACTATTTTTACTGAGTTTTACTGAGATATTATTTAAGATAAAAGTATTAATCACATTGGCTTCTTATCTTTTCACATGAGTTTATTCCTTCAAAGTCAACAACTTCTAGAAGGATTTTTTAATATTCTCAAGGAATCTCAGATTTTCACCCCCCTCTACACTAAGACTCGCTAAAAACGAGACATGTTGAATCTCTTCTTGTTTTTAATGTCCACAACGTCCATAACTTTAGTCTCACCACTAATATCAAATCAAAAGGAGATAAGAGATATGTTCCACCTCTTTTCTATCTTTTAGACAAGATGACAAGATAGTAGTACTCACTCTTTAAGAAATGTTTGAATTCTACTCAAAAGTACAGCTTAGTTTAACCAAAACTAACTTTAGCTAGTCATGACTAACTTGATACCTCCTTAAAGTACTTGGGCAGCAAATAAACATTCTCCATACTTAGTTATAACTAAACACCTTACTAATGACTTCTTATGTGTAACATAGGTCGTTACATAACAACGAGAGCTCGATCTGATATGTGGACCTTTGAGATGTGGTGGATGACATTGAGGAGGCCTGAGAGTGAGGATGGCAGCAATGTATCCGATAAGGGGGTGGTAATGACAAAGTGACAAGTCCAAGACTAGGCATCTTTGCAGAAAGAACAACCATCGATAATGGGTGGAAGATAGAGATGTATCTGGATCTGGAGCGGAGGAT
Source organism: Asterella californica (assembly GCA_036924285.1). NCBI lineage: Eukaryota > Viridiplantae > Streptophyta > Marchantiopsida > Marchantiales > Aytoniaceae > Asterella > Asterella californica. The sequence continues at coordinate 47,306,700 of JAYKYS010000001.1, forward strand.
CTTGACTCGAGTTTACAAGTCTGTCTTCTTCAGTAAGAAAAAGATCTACATACATGTTTGGGAGGTTGAGTTCCTAGAGAGAGAGTAGACTGGACAGCATGAATTCACCTTTATGTTTAGGAGTTGGTAAGACTATGGGGTACCAAGGTCGTTTGACACCTTCCGACGTTGTCGTGTTGTACTTGAGTTTACCATGTATAAGTTTGGTGAAATGTTTATTTTTGTACATACGCGTCGATCATGTAAAAGTATGTAAAATAAGTGTTTAAAGTGATGTTTTTAGCATACTTCAACATACACAAGTGTTTTATGTTGAAGACAACAAGACACATGTTAGGATGCTTAAGTATGTTCACTTTTGCATATTTCTAGTAGTTCTATTGTATATTAGTCTACTAATTAAACAACCGACTAGTAGTTTAGCTACGTAGCGCCAAGTAGATAGACATCTTTGTAAAGGCTTTCATTTATACTGACAAGTACTTTATATTTATAAACAACTTAGATGAACTCTAAAATCTTTTATCGTCGAAGATGAATGTAAGTCACTTGAAGATAGAAAAATGAGTACTTGGTTTCTCATTGCTAGATTAAATTTATTTAAAAATCAAAAAATGACTCATAGGATTGAAGTCAACCTCACGGTCGCTACTGCCATGTCATTTTCACCATTTGCTAGTTCGAGGTTGAGTGCGAAGTGATATGCACCGTTAATATCATTAGTGCCGATAGTTTTGATAATGTCGTTATGGTCGTTAGCGGAGTTTCTTGGGTTGAGATCACAAAGGAGTATATTTTGAGTTGGAGCTTGTAGTCTCTCACTTTTCTCGAGTTTGAGTCTTCAAGCTCCTAGCTATGATAGATGCGCTTAGTGAGTAGAACTTGGATCTCTGCAAGCACAAAGTAGGTTTGGTTGATTCGTGAGTAATATGTTGCTGGTTGGCAAGTGTTTATGCATGTGTACTCAGATTAATCAAGAAAAGCCATTCGTAAAGTTTTGATTGAAAAAAATCAGATCGTAGAGTTTCTACTGGTCGTATCTTCGGGTGGTCCCTGATTGATGGTACCTTCAATTTGTGGAGTTGGGATGATATATGCTTCACTTGATGTATTCATGAAGTTTTGGTGGAGATTTAGTCGCTGGTCAGATTGAATTTTGGCCACTTGTGACAGTTTGTCGTTTTCTTGAAATCCGAAATTTGGTTGAGGTGCGGAAGTGCTGGTCAAATTTCTATGGTGGTCGGTTTTGGTCTGTGAGGGTGCAGTAGAAGCATGTTGGAAAGACGCTTCCGACACAATTGAAATTGTTCGAAATAGAGGAGCAGAGATGCATGAGTCTGGTTGCGAAGATGGAGCCGAGCCGAGTCAACAAGCCAACTTGCTGGCGTGTGAGAGATATGCAAGTCTTCAATGGTGTGGGAGTGCATAAAACATGATCACCCATCTCTACATTATTTCTGAAGCTCACATTTAACTTCTATGTTCTTAGTTTTGGACTATACCACTAGACCACTAGCTCTTGGTGTCTTACAAGATGCCCATAGGTACTTAAAGACTTGTTCTATGTCCTACGAGATATTTTTGTTGCAACCTCTCTTGAAGCCTCGAACAAATGGCTCTATATTTTCGTTTTCTTTCCATGAAACACTAGTAGCTTCTTTATCTTGTAACTACTATTTTTTCTCTTCTAATCTTTGCACAGTAACGGCCTCGCTAAAAGAGTACAAACATCACCAATTCCATTCGAGAAGAATCTATCATAAGTAAAATGAAAAGAAATGATTGTAACAACACTTCTTGTATTTCCTCTCCCAAGGTAGTAATGAGCTTGAGTCGTATTATCACTCTCTCCATCATCAAAATGATGATCTCCATCACAACTCAACCGCGTCCTCCTTCGAAGTTGATAACTTTTTTGTCTCAGCTCTCGGAGTTTCGTCCAACTTCTCGACTTATGACGTAAGTAGAGTGACCACATCTACGCAATTGAGCCCTCTTGACAGATCATCCACTCCACAACTTGGACGAGGATTCTCTCCTAGAAAGATGAATTGACATTGGTGAAGATGAACCTACTCGAAGACTCAAATATGTAAATTCTCGCTTTTTTTTTACTCTTTTTGCTTTGATCTTAGTTGGACAATTGTAGTGTTCCATGACTTCTTCTTTACACCATTGTAGCATAAAAGATTTCATTCCCCAAGAAGATTTACACTTATAACAATGTTCTAAGTTCTAACATTTGTTCAAACTCACAAACACCTTAGTTTCGTCCAGAAGTTCTTTCTAACTCACAAAACCACACAACTTCCAGACCTTTCAAAAGATGCTCTAGATCATAACACACAACTACCTTAAGATACAACACAAATATACACTGAGAAGACAACAAGACAATTATTGCTACTAGCCCAAGGCTTCTAGTCTTCTCATGTCGGCTTCCAGAAGCAAATCTCGTCTTCTAGGAGTTCAACGTGGCTTCTGACACCCTTAGAACACTGCCACCGCTCTGTAGATGCCTTACTACTCCATACCATAAATTACCCTTACGATATTCAACTGATTAGATCATTCACAAGGTGTATGTCTCCTATAGTTTTCTTAGGTTTCTGTCTATTGAAACGGTCTTCTGACAGCACTACAACGACACTCACATCCATTGATACTCATACAAGCTTCTGTAACCATATAGAAGATAGAATCGAGATGGGAAGATGAGAGAAGAGAAAAAAAAAGAAAATTAACAAAAGAGGAAATGAAATAAAAGAGAGAAATCAATCTTCCAGTATGCTTCTTGTCCGGATCTTGACTAACAAGCCATCCTTGCTTGTAGTAAATTGGAGAAGAAGATCAAATATCTACTTACAGACTTACTATTTTCTGGTTGAGAATGACATCTTCTGCTATGGTAAGAAGCATTCCGTCAGCTTCTGTGTACTTTAGGTCTTTCCTCTCGAGGTAACCCTAAAGTTAATTATCACCCAATGTCTCTTTGGCCAAATGAGCTTTTACAAGAGTTCATATCTGTGTCGACACTCTCATTGTCTAACTCCTCGACTTCTTGCTTGATACTCAACCAACTTCTATAGATACGGCTTTTGACTTCTTCTGCCCTTGCCTTGATTGCTTGAGGAGCTGAAAAAACCCATTGGTGACAGCTCCTATACTTGCTAAACCTGAGTGAAGTAAAGCATTTATTCTGTATACATATGTCCTTAATGTAGCAATTGGATGTACATTAAGTCAATTAGATGGAGATGGGCATGATCACTCTATAGCGCAGATGGTTTAAGCGAAGAAGAATTACTCCGTGACTCAACGAGAAGGATTAGTTGTGATTTTTGGATTGAAGAAATTTCGACACTACTTGCTAGGAGGGAAATTTTTGATAATCTCAAATCACAAGGATTTAAAGTATATCTTTAATAAGCCTAATGTCGAAGGTCGTATTGCTCGTTGGAAGATCCTTTTAACATAATATGATTACGTGATAGAAGATAGACCAGGAAAAAAATATGCAAATGTTGATCTCTTATCGAGGGCTTATGATGATGAGGGAAAAGAATCATCTGATGATTCATTTCCAGACGAGCAAGTAATGACCATCACCAGCATGGAGGAAGTACTTGACGAGTACAAGGGACTCTGGAGTTTTCTTGCAGATGGCTCTTTTTCAGAAGGTATGCATACCCGAGAACGTAATGCGTTGATCAAGAGACGCAAACTTACACCATGGTGGATGGAATTCTGTTTCATCAAGGAGTAGATGGATTACTAAAGAGAGCAGTTGTTCAGAAAGAAACTTTCAAGCTAATGCACGAGTTTCACGACGGCCCTGTTTGCGGAGGTCACTTTTACTTTGTTGGTAAGATAATAGCCTTCAAGATTTTGGATGTGAGTTATCATTGGAGAGGTATTTTCAAGGAGTGTTTAGACTATTGTAAAACTTGTGACGTATGTCAAGCATTTATTCTAAAGTCTACTATAACAACTCCATTAAGATCAATTCCAGTGTTAGGATCTTTGAGAAGCGGGATATTGACTTTGTAGGTCTTCTTATAAGACACTTTGAGACAATAGATACATTGTAGTCGCTACTCACTATTGTAGCAAGTGGTTAGAGGCTAGACCTTTGAAAGAGACTAATGAAGAGGAAGTGCGTAGATTCTATGAGAGAAGGATCATGACAAGATTTGGATGTCCGTTAGAGTTAGTCTTAGATAGAGAACGAGAGTTTGTAGAGAGCATAACTACTGCTATGCTGCAACACTTTTCTATCAAGCCACGAGTAACGGTGTCGTACAAACCAAATGCTAATGGTCTTGCGAAGAAGACCAATCTTACACTTTGTATGATGCTCGTCAAAGATGCTGGTGTTGAGACTATAAAACATACTTGGGATAAGAGATTACATGTCATCTTATGAGAGTATCGAACAACAATAAAAGCTTCTACTAGGTATTTTTCAATTCGACTTGTTTATGGAGTGGAGTCCAAATTGTCGATCCAATTCGAATTGGATACTTTTCAAACTATTCAATGAAAGTTGAAGAGATCGAGGAGAGAAGACGTCATCATATCAAGAAGAGAGCAACTCATGGAGTTGGAAGAGATCCGAGCGATAGTAATGATCCGGATGGAACGAGCTTAAACGTATCAAAAGAAGAGTTAAGACAAACGATTGGACAAGAGAGAGATAAAACCTTTTCAAGTCGGAGATTGGGTAATGTTGTATGATGCTATCAAATTCAAGAGGGCAAGGAAGAAGTTTCTTCCTAGATATTTTGGTCTTTTTGTTGTAGATAAGGTGTGGAGCAACTTCACATATGACATGCAAGAGCTGCGAGGAAAGAGATTCGATCGGGTAAATCATGACAAGTTGAAGTTGTTTCATCGACGAAAGTTCTACCGTCATTTCGAGTACGGAGCAAAAATTTAGTCCGGGGGTAAAATATAACGACCTATGTTACACACAGAAAGTTGGTCTATTAGTAAGGTGTTTAGTTATAACTAAGTGTGGAGAATGTTTATTTGCTGCCCAAGTACTTTAAGGAGGTATCAAGTTAGTTATGGTTCAACTTAGCTGTACTTTTGGGCAGAATTCAAATATTTCTTAAAGAGTGAGCGCTACTATCTTGTCATCTTGTCTTAAAGATAGAAAGGAGGTGGAAAATATCCCTTATCTCCTTTTTGACTTGATAAAATCAAAAACAAGAAGAGATTCCACATGTCTCCTTTTTAGTGAGTCCTAGTGTAGAGAGAGGTGGAAATCTGAGATTTCTTGAGAATATTCAAGAATCCTTCTAAGAGTTGTTGACGTTGAAGGAATAAGCCCATGTGAAAAGATAAGAAGCCCATGTGATTAATGCTTTTACCTTAAGTAATATCTTAATAAAACTCGGTAAAACTATTTACGACTGAGTTACCGAAGGGTACCAAAGTAAAAACCTAGAATGTATAAATGGAGGAGTAGAGAAGAGCTCCTCATCCTTGTTTTCACATCGTCGTAATGAGAACTTGAGAAATATAGAAAGAGTCTTTAAATTTTAGCATGTGAGAACTTGAGAAACGTCGTCAGAATGAAGAATTCTAGTTTATGAGTTTATGGGTGTGTCAATGACTCAACTTAGTATTTTTATCTTCAAGTTCATGGTGTGCTTCCATCAAAGCTATCAGAGGTGATCCTTGAGTGAGAGACAAGTCCGACATGTTGCAGATTCATCGAAGACTATCGTGGAGTTGAGAGATTGGGGGGTAGTTGATCGATAGGACCTTTGAGGGTTTACAGTCCAAGGTTATCCTGCTTGAGATATGCGCATAGATAGATATATATCAGAGAGCTAATGCTCATTGATATATTTCCACTCAAAGACAAAGAAGTTGAGTCCGGGGCACTACAACACAACCCTTGCATGTTGTCCTCCCTAGACACCTCCAATCCACGTACAAACATACTGGTCATCGAATGCTAATTGGGATGGTGCATCGTCTGAAAATATATGACGTCGTATAGTCCGAATAGATGACAAGACGACACAACATCTAACTAAAACAAACAAAATGATGACACATCTATTACAAAGGATCAAGATGATAGATCATCCTCTAAGACAACAAGGATGATAAAATTGTCTAACTAATATAATCAAGATGTTATCACATCTACTAATGCAATCTAGAATGTGCAAGATCTTACTACGATGATAGAGATGGCAAGATGTCTACAAGAACGAGTATACGATCTGGAATGTTTACGCAGGAGACCTCAGATTATGAGGGCTACATGTAACATATTAAGAGCACATCAATGTAACAACCCCTCCTGAATGAACGTGAAAATAACAAAACCATGAATTTCTCGAATCTACTTATAACCCATTGGGCTAAGGCAGTCTAGAGATCCAATCTCCATCAGCTAACAAGATTGCAAGGACTAACCGTGGAAACAAGTTTGTACTTGGAGCTACGAGAAAATTTCACAAAAGACTCCAAGATAACTCTTAGACTGAATTCACATGGTACAGGAATACCTCAACTGCAATGATTTATCGTTTGTCCGGATAGAATACTCAACTTTCCCAAAGGAATTGCTTGTCTGTCTCGGGAGCTCTGTGAAACCTTTCAAGAAGACTTCCCAGTGCTCGATGTATCTCATCTACACGTCTTAGGTACCAAAAAACCCCTTTGTGATAGTTCTCTAAAAAAATGATTCCCTTTGCTCGTGCTAGAAACCTCTTAGTCCTATAAATTACTATCTTCTACAATGGCTTCGTTGCTCTCTTTGTTCAGCTTCATGTCACACTAAGGAGCTATAAAGGGAGTTATTGAACTTGTGAGTAATTCTCGTTTGTTCGCTGCGCTGAAGTATTGTGAGGACCTCATATTCCCATGCCTGAAATTGTCACAAGGTAAACGTAATCCTTTTCTAAGTCTTATGTCGAGAGATCAAATGATTGAGCAATGTTTTGTGTTATTTTCTCTAGTAGTTGATTTATATCAATAAGGATATATGAGAATCTCATGACTCCCGCTTGACATATCTCATCAATGACTACCAGTTTTAAATTTTCATAGAATTTGGTATAGCAGTCTAAAGAATCCAGATAGTAATTTTGATACCAAAGAGTCATATGAATCTTTAAGGATAGATAAAGCACTATGGATAGTTATTCCTTGGATGCTGCAAGCAGCTCTTCTCGTGTATGCGAGCTTTAATATTTTTATTGATTCTAGATCATTGGATCGTAATTTATCATCTTCATATATTTTTACACAGTAAATGTTTTTCCCGTTCCTACTTCTCCACCGAAAAAAAAGGTTGCTCAAGAAAATGTGTTTTTTATAAAGACAATCATAGAATATCATCTTTCGTTGTCCTTTGAGTTGGTTTAATTCAACATGTATAGAATCTAAAGAGGGAAGAGTATCTTCAGAAGGAAATTTGTTGTACATATCAGCAACATAGTTTGATTTCGTCTTTTGATGAGAGGCAGCGGTTGTATTCAGATCAATGTTATCATATTTGTCCTCATGTGTAACTTCTTTTTCGTGTACATGTTGTAATCAGCTGCGAATTCAACGAGTGATAATGGATCAATGTTTGGACGCTTAGGACGATCCTTGAACGATGAGTTCGTCTATAAGTTGAAACTTACTCTACCATCTGTGGGTCCTCGTGGTTCAAATCAGAAGCCTCGTTGAACATGAACTGCTCTTGATACTCCATCAAGAATTGAGTGGACCTTTTGACATCTACAAACAGAGAGTACACTCTACTAACGTCTTCGATATCCACCTCCGCGCCCTTTCGTTTCAAGCAAGCCAGTGAAGCAGCCGTGATCAGGTGAATCGCGTAACGCAAAGATGTCTCGTAACCGATTTTGGTGAGAAGATCTTTTGCTTCTTCTGTCATTTCGACGTCTTCTTCCTCACATCTGATGTCGATAATCAGCCCGATCTCCTCTTCCGTGTAAGGTTCAGTGGTTATTATCAGAAGTCTGTCTAGGAGATCGATAGGTATACCGTGCGGTGATTTGTAATTTGTACCACGTATTCTTGTGATTCCCCTGTTGGTTGCCACGACAAGAATAGGGGCCATATCTTGCTCCAATGCTCGGTTAAGAAACGAGAAGCACTCGATGTCGAGCATGTGTACTTCATCGATGAAGAGCACCCCCGGTACAATATCCGCTTTCCCTTCCTCCCTCCACTCCGCTACTTTGTTATCAATCTGCTCCCGGACTTCAGGTCTTATTTCTCCTGTATCTCCAGCGAAAAGAGCCAAGAAACCCTGTGTTCTGCAGAGAAGAACGAGTTTTGTAAACAGTCTGCTCTGAAGGTAACCTAAATTTATCACATTTGAGAGAATGTGTTATGTCTTCCACCGTATTCAACAGTATTATTGAGATGCGTATAGTTTGTGTGGACGAGAGCTTAATACCTGCTGTTGATGACATCAATTTCATGCAGGGAGACAACATGAACAACCTCCTTACGCTTTTGAAGCTCTCCTTCAGGGCATTGCACAAATATTGTTTGGGGGCCCATTGCATCGTAATCGCGGGATCTTGCAAACGACCTACCTAGTTTTGTGATTTTGCCGGAGGTTTTGTCTACAGTAACTATATCACCACTCTGAATTTTCTCTTTATTCAGATTTTCAATCATCTTCGCACCCAAGTCATAGATTGTTTCCATTTCTGTGGTTTTAAGTGTTAACTTTCCAGTCTTCGATGTTGCACCAGCCGAAGCGGGCTTCTCAATCAAGACTTCCACCACTTCTCCCTCGATTATCTCCGTTTCTTCCTTAATCCTTACTCCAATGGCTTTCCTGAAGGCTTGCGTGAGAGCCTCAGTTTTGCTCATCTCCAAAGAAAATATCTCACTTCCAGCCATCATTGCAAAAGGTGCCTCCTCTCCAAGGGCTTTCGCCATTCCCATTGCTATGGCCGTCTTACCTGTGCCCGGTTGTCCAGCCAACAATACTGCTCTTCCAGCAATTTTTCCATCTTTGATCATCTGCAAGATAACTCCGGCAGCTTTTCTTGCAGCTCTCTGGCCGACCATACCCTGAGAGTTCTTTCTTGCTTCCAAGGCATCATCAAGACCAAGTCCTCTAATGTGCGAGTGAGCTCCAATTCGTTCAATCCTCGTCAAATCTTTCCCCTCTAATACTTTCAACTCCGTCATCTTCTCCAACTCTTAAACGCAGATGGACTCGCAACTGCAAGAGGTTAAATGTAGGCAATGAGATAAAGAGAAGTTGAAGTTGCCAATATGAATCAAGATAGTTGAATTGCGTTTGAATCGAGACAGTTCAAGTGAAAAAAAGACAATTCAAATCCAAAACAATATTGTTTGAGATTACTACATAATGTTTTTGCAATTCGAAAAGTCTTTCTATCTAGACAATAGTGTGATCATCTCTGAGTCTGATAGCTACCGGAAGGGTTAGGTAATAAATTAAACCCGTGGATATTTGACTGCTCTGGAGGAGTTGAATATGCATGCTTCGTATTCCTTTGCCAAAAGGAATTGCAAAAGGAGTTTGGTAAAAGAAAAGGAAAATCGTTGGATTTCTTGGGTTGCTGGCTCCCTGGACTGTGGAGTGAGGGTCTGTGTTCGAACCCACCTCCAGGGTACCTCCATGGACATCGCCAACTGGGCAGTAGTGTTGCAGTGTGTTGACTCTACATTCTTACAGGCACGGGTTGCAACGAGCAAAAGTACCCAGAAACAGAGTTACCAATAGAAGAAGTTCAGCTGAGCACATGATTGTAGAAGTGGGCATATACGTAACCAACAGGTGAAATGAATGAACGAGGAGCATAGTGACGGCACAAGGAGCGATCAAGCCACCAAAACAAGTAACTACGACTAGCTATCCTTCACTAATATGGCAACCATCTCCCCAAACTAGTGTCTCCCGATGGAGACGAAGAGAGGCGCGATGAGAGTGTGCGTTGGTGTATATAGCCAGTAGTCAGCAAGAGTACAACTAATTATCGGCAACGAGCAGTAGAGCATTGTCGAAACTATTAGCGCAGGCATTGTAGCGCAAAGCGATTGCGATTAGTTCGCTTGTTAGGAAAAACGATATCAGTAGAAAGATTCAGAGCACACACAGGAACCAAGAAGAGCGGGCCAAATCACAAGAGGATATAGCTCAGGTAGGTGTAATTAGTTCTCTTGAGACGTTGTCTTCCTTGCTCTCAGTTTGTTTCTTGGTCTCCCTCACCTCTCCTCCGCTTACGATTTCTGCACAGAGCAGATGGCACTAATCCAGTCGATGATGCTGAACTCCTCGCATCTCCAGTTCCATCCGTTCATGCAAAGTGGTTGATGTGGTCAAACACGAATGCGATTGTATTGTGAGTGAGAAAGTTCGTTTATCTGCTCCCATGACAGCGTCGTCTTTGACAGCAGACTGTGCTGAGGGACGACCGAATATCCCTACTCCACGAGCCTGGACTCCTTCGGCGCCCTTGGCTGGGTCCACCTTCCATTCATGCGATTGCTTTAAGAGAAACGAGGCTGAACGGAGAATAAGCGAGTGATTTGATGGTGTTTCAGAAGCGGAGGTAGCCTTCTGTTTAGCCTTGCTTCGTGATCGCCCTAACGAGAAGGATTTGCTCGCTGCTCGCGAAGACGCCAAGAACAGGAAAGCTCCGGCTGATAGAAGATTGAGAGACGTGCTCCGTAAGAAGGTAGGTCAGATCGTGGGAAAGGGGAGGAACGGAGGATTGGCAGGTGCTCGATTGCTCGAGTGCTGAGCATGGTTAGTTTGCAGAAGTTAGGGCGTGTTTACGTTCTGACGCTGTTGGGCGATGAGGAGCACCGGTTTCAGGAGGTGTCGATGGGAAGGATACTGGCGGCGCTGAAGACGGTTCACGAGGATCCGGACGCGGGAGCGCTTGTTACCACCAATGAGGGCAAGTTTTATTCGAACGGGTTTGATTTGGACTGGATTCGAGCGGAAGGGAAGAAGGACGCGCCCAGCAATACCTTCGGCCGTTTGTTGGCCACCATGCTCAGCCTGAATGTTCCCACCATAGCTGCCATCTGCGGGCACGCCAGTGCTGCAGGATTCATGTTCGCCTTGGCTCATGACCATCGGTACATGAGAGACGACCGAGGGTTTCTGTACTTGAGTGAGATGGATGTCAAGGTAAGAATTTCAGCTGGTCTCCTGAATTTTGTCAGATCGACGTTGTCTCCCAAGGCGTTTAAGGACGCGTGCCTGTTAGCCAAGAAGTTCAAGGCGTCCGAAGCTTATGCTCTCGGGATTGTAGACTCTGTTCATGAGAACTCTGCGGCCACGCTCACGGCTGCCATCAGTTTTGCTACTGGGCTCAGCCGTAAAGATTGGGACCGCAACTTTTACAGAAACTTTCGTCTGGACTTGAGGCCAGGCCTGCTGGACTCCCTCTTGAATGTAGAACATCCGCCTTTCGTCCGGCATCGCTCCAATATTTAATAGCTGTGTAAGCTTAAATGCCTCGATCAGTCTTTGAAGCTTGATGTATATACACAAACAAGTCCTCCTTCGATTGAACCAAAAGATTCGGTCGTTGATAATCAGCAGTAGGGCAGAAATGGAGTTCTCCTCCTACGTCAAGATCTTGGCTGCTCTCGTTAACAACGGGCCAGATAATCCTGCACGCTGTTGTTTTGGTATCTGCGGGACAAGAGTATTAGTGTCCATCTCAGTTTTGATTCGCAACGAAGAGACTTGTTAGTATCTTTGGGTACACACTTCAAGCGCTAGTTTGTAACGGAAGTAGTGTTTCACTGGGACAAATAAAGCTTGCAAATTTCTACACCAGAAATGTTCATCTGAGTACGCCTTCCCGAACTTCTTGAAGGAGGCTGGAAACTGTCTGGCCTATCGTCCATGCTAGGCGACATGCTCCGCAACATTCCATGAGAAGACTTCCTTACACTACGAGATGACTACGAACGCATCTCGTAGCTCTGGATCGAGGTTAATTTGTTTATGATGAAACGCGGCACTATACCGCCTTTATAATGCTCTTCCACTGTGAGGCATTCTGCAGCCTAGAAGCTCTGCAAGAATTTTGGAGGGATTTTTTAATACTTTTAATTATTTAATGTTCGAAAAGGGAAAAGCATGTATATTATTCAGGTCCAAGTTCATTCAGATAGAAGAGGACAGCATGCTCATTCATTTATTAACTAACCTTCAAGAACGGTTAGTTAATATATGCATGATAGATGAACCTCTGGGAACTTTTGCTCCCTAATGATATAAGAAAAGATATAAAGGTTAGGTAATAATCGTATTTAAAATAGATAAATTAATTGAATCATTTTTTAATTATTATATATTAATTGGACCAACAGGAAACCGCAGAAGCCAAACTTAACCCATAAGTGCAGAGGTGCCAAACGAGCTTGGAGGATATAAGTGAGACAACCTGTTTAGCTCAAATAATTAATAATTAATAAACTGTTTTAAATTATAAATTAAATTATAAATTAAACCATCTGCGCATATTCCTTTCATGCGAATTTTAGAAGAAGTGAATATATATGTACGAGTGCTCATTTTCGTTTGGAAGAGGTGATATGCACTTGTGCTCATTGTTGTTTAGAAGAGATGAATATTCACGGGTGCCTCACTTTTTGAAAAATGAAAGTCGAGAATATACAGGTCAGTAGTGTCCCGCAATTGTAGTTTCGGGATTTTGTGTTGACGTGTTTGCTTTATGGTTAAGTCTGGATCTGGCAGCAACTTTATGTCCCTTTATCATTTTAATATTAAAAATAAATTTATTTTGTATAGTGCATTCGTGTAGAATTTTGACATCATACTTAAAATGAGCAAATGTTTCCAGCGTGTATACCGTCTCTCCGAGGAGAAATAATTCTTTCTATAAAAGACACTACGTACAAAGGAAAAGAAGTACAACAAACTGTTTTTCTAGGAATTTGCACTCTATTCCGGCTATCTATTCCGGCGATTCTTCTTATACAGATTTTTCCCGGTAGTGCGCTTGGAATGCATATTCGTAAGGGCATTTCCACACGAACACTGGAAATTTACAATGAAAACCTGTCATTTACAGTCTTTTCTCATCCATCACGCAAAAAAGTTACTGATTACCGGGCCTGTTTACAGTGCCGAGGCACTTACAATGCTCCGGTGGAGATGCTCTAAGCTCTCTAGCTGCACGGCAAAAAGCTCCGTTCAACGGTTACTTTGCGAAATCTGAACTCTCCTCGGTTCACGTCTCGCTGGGAGACGTTCTGATTTCAAGAATCCACCACTCCCATAGCCCTTGGCTGCATGTAAACATCTTTCAGATACTCTGAAGTCCAGTAAATGCTCGTACATATGTAGAATAGTGGACGTAGTTTTATCAGGCAGAATCCACTCGTTGGAGCAAGTTATGGGGAATTGCTTCAGGCACAGTTCACTAGTTGGAGCTAGTTGTGAGATATTGCTTTACGGCTAGTTACGAAAATCTGTTTTGTCAATTGGCAGACAGAAACCTGTCAAATGTTATAAATGTTACGGTTAACAATTATGAAGAATGATTACGAGAAATAGTTTGGCGTGATTTCGAAAGCTGATTGCAGTTACCACCTTAATTCACATTAATGTTACGGTTTTCTCTCGTACATCGAGTCTCACAAGTTTCATTTTCTGAAACTCGTCCTCTAGATCAACGACAAACATTTTCCTCTCACGAACCTACATAACATTTTCTTAGAAAAGATCTACCCTCAAGATCAAGATAGTACTCAAGATTCCTAAAATTGAACATAACTAAATGAAAGATGAGTTCTTGTGGACTATCAGCACATAGGTTTGCAATGTATCTTCTGGAAATCAGGTTGTAAGAACCTCTCAAAAAATATATTCCATTCTACTCTGCACAACATTAATGTTTGTAACATGGAAAACTAGAACAAGATGAACATTAGTAAAAGTTGAAAGTGACACGTGGATTCATAATGATTCTTTAAAAACGAATCAACTAATCTAACTAATCTTTATTAATCATGTCCATTCATTTCTAGAGATGCTTATGCTGTCCAAATCTTTGGAAAAAGATTTGTACTCTTTCACCCTTTTCAAGAAAAAAAGAGGAAAAAAAAGACGACGACAAGTACACTATGCGTATATCGTTTCTAATCTAATCTCCTACCAAAAGAAAAAACAATCTAATAAAGCACCAAGAACACATGAGTAAAACTGCTTGACGCAAGTACCATGCTTCATGACTTGATTTAACCCACTGAATGAAACCCAAATTAAAGGCACTAGAAAGCAGAAATAAGAGAAAAATAAACAAATACAAATTTATTCATAAATCATTCGTTAACAAAGGGAGCAACTAGCCAACACGTGCAATAAACTAGAAATATAATAACAAATAACAACAGGCATACCTTATCAGTGCCAATCGTGCCCTAAGATTACTTTTCGCAATCTGAGTTCTGGACTTGTCATACTAAAAAAATAATGACCAAGTATGATATAACAAGAAGAAAGACATATGATCGTGAGGATGCTGAGATGCCAAGCGTGATCGGAGGGTTGCTGAGATACAAGAACACTATGGAGAAAAGAGCCTATGCTAAAATTTAAAATGACTTGAAATACATATTGTGAAGATTCTGTAACACTGAATTGCCTTTAGGAAGTCAGGTTGGAAATGTAACCCCCAGTGCGGGTATAGAAGGTAGAAAGGGAATATTTTATTTTTCTCCCTTTTTACTTTGGTTTGAAAAGAATATGTTGTTTTGTTCCAAGAAACCACAATTTTCTTGTCTAAAGATTTTTTAGTCGATATTCAGCAGTTTAATTTGGAGTGAATTACAAATTGCAAAGCTATTCGAAAGCTTTGATTTAAGTCCTTGCTTGAAATATTCCATCATCGAAAGAAAGTGTAATCAGCAAAACCATCTTAGATTTCTCTGTTAAATTTCTGTGCTTCTCAAAAATGATCCCACGAATGAGGCCCTGCTGGTGACCAGGAGTATTTCTAGGGGCATCCAGGGTTTAATAACAGAAACAAAAGAAGGGTTGCATCTCTACTTCTGCTAGTGTGCTATAGAGCATATGCGACGAGTCATTTTGGACGAGACTGTTTGTATGGTTCTCTTCTTGTTTCTTCTCGTTTATGCTTTGCTATTTTCGACATTTATCCTTTATGGTACTATGCTACTCACCCTTTTATGTGAATCGCTCAACAATAAGATTCAACTACTATATGATTATAATTTTGTTGTTTAATAAAAATCTTAAGTTATTTTTAAATATTTGATTTTTTATAAAATATTTAAGTTGAATTTATCTTGCTGCATAAAAAGAAAATTAGCTTTACTAAGTTAGTATGCTTCAAAAATACCTTTGGTATTAAAATGACAACCTAACAAGGTTATGATATAATTTTGAGTAAATTGGAAAACCTCTGAGTTGAATTTTTGGGATAATTTATCCCCCTTGTTAAAAAAAATATAATATACGGAGCTAACCATGTCTGGGTCCGTTGGGATGGTCTATTTTCAGATGGAATCTAAAATATAGAATTTTCATCTTGACTACTTCTCACTCTCACTTTCATCGTGCAATGTTTAGAGCTAGTGTTACTTTTTAGCATTACTTCGGTTTGCTATTACTTTGCTCTCGTATGTCCGGTCTTGTCGTATTTTTTTATTCATTTGCACGAGGATCACCTCAAACCAACTTGCAGTCTCACTGGAAGAGATCTAAAATACACATTCAAGGGTCTTTCATTTTCTGACTCATTTCTGTCCCCTTCTTAGACGTTGTTCAGAATTCTTTGTGTTCGTGATAGATGTTGTCATTTCTTACACAACTGCTACAGATTGCCTCTAATAATACTGGTTGGTTATATCTCTCCTGCCGCTGGAGCTTTATTCTTCTATGCCGCTTCCTATTATCTTTCAGGAGTTTTTGCAATCTAAGTATTCTTGATTGACTACCAGGACAAAATGATCAGTATTTGATACCCATCTTGTATGGACGCCTTTCCACATGGAGCTAACGCAAGGGGCCCACTTTGACCTATTTTTCCGTGCCACATGCGAGTCGAGTCATAAATTAAATATTTTATTTTATTAAAATATAGTATTTAAAAAAATATTAAAAAGTATTTATTTTTTGATTAAGCAAAGTCAAGAAGACATTTTCAAGTAGAAATGTCACTTTTGAACTTTTCAGAATATTCTTTTCCTTTAAAACTGCAAAAAAAGATAAAAAGATCATATTTTTTACAAAATAAGCTTCAATTTTTTCTTTTTTGAAATAAAAAATACCCTATTTTACTTGCACCTATGTTTCACAAGACTATCTAGTGAACCCCTGAGGAGCTAAGTGCCACTATCAACCATGCTGTTATTTTCTAGAGTCCCACGCTCTGTGTAAAATAACTTTGCTATTGTTTTGCTATTTCTTTTTGCAAATGCTCACATTATGTATTCATATGTTGCAGGTTTTGTGTTTATATTTTTGTTATAAACAATATAATTTAATGTCCACTTGATGTTGAGAAAACTCACTAGTCCATTCTCAGACCCTGAACATATCTCTCATGGATGAGTTCAATCTAGCCATCGCTAGCTTCCTCAACCCTCCTAAAGCTTCCACCTCTCCTTCCGAGGAGTCTAGTACCTATGAGGATATTGTACCAATGCATTCTGCTATTGGTGTACAAGACTTTCTATATATTTGTCCAGATTTGCTTGCCATTTCCCAACCCTAGATGATTTACACACAAGGGGAACTTGACATACAGGGTTTCAATGATAAACACCTTAAGGATACATGCATCGTAGTATTCCTCGTTGCGTGAAATGGTATCCAAACATACATAGGGTATTTTGCTGCAGAGAAAATTCACTTGGAAAGAAAGAAGCTGAATGTAAATCCAAATCAAAGAATCAATTTATTAACAATTTCTCCTGAAATGTTCGAGTATACATAGACTTTACAAACAACCTTTTGGATTTGCAGCATCAACTCAAATTTTCTACACATATTTCTTCCCAGCTTTCTTCCCAGCTGGTTGGAAAACCCTCGAGATACCCTTCAAAATGATACCCTGATGTCCCAAAACCGAGCTCTTCAGTAGAAGTTGTGTCTCGTCAAAACTGGTTTGCTCTCCTCAAGACCAAATCTCGCATAAATCTACTTACACCCATAAGTAGTTCATCACAAGTTTTTCTCAACTTATAAAAAATTCAATCCTAACAAGCCAGAAAGATATCCCTGGCCGATAGCTTTCTGATCTCACCAAATCATCCAAAATGGACACTCCAGCGTCGAGATATGGCTTTCTCAAATTGGCACACCCTCTCAAACACGAAAATATTGCAGATATCTACTTACGCAATAGTAGATATAGTAGTTCTTCGCAACGTTTTTCTCCAAGATAAAAAAAACCTGAAATTATAGAGTTGAAGCTCTGTTCAGGAGCTTTCCAACGACACAAAACTTGTCAAAACAGACGCTCTTAACTCCTGATACCGCTTTTCACACTTGCTCAACCCTTTCGAATCCAAAAATGTTACGGATATCTACTGAAAAATTTCTCCCACAATGTCTGAACCCGACCTAAATACACATACCTTGCAAGGATATTCTTACGAGCGCAAGTGGTTCTATGTCAACTTTTCAACTTTTTCTTTTCAACTGCAAAGATAAAAATAACCCGACATCATTCAAGCCGATCCACACCTAAACTGGGTTCGAAGATTTGGGAAAAAAATTAGATAACCTCATGAGATCAAATCCCAAAAACCTCCCTGAAATTTTAGGGAACTTCTTGATGTGAGAGATGAACATTCCACGTGAGTATTAAAAATTTCTTTGAAATCATAGTGATAGACATCAATGAGCTCTATACCATCTTAGGTCTTGCTGATGCAGAAAACAGAGTAGAGCTTTCTTATGCTAACATATTGTCCAGAACGCTTCAATTTAAGAGTCCACATTCACTATCAAGAGTGTTTCCGTTTAACAACTATAAAAGCGCACATTCACTATCAAGAGTGTTTCAGTTTAACAAATATAAAAGCCCACATTCACTATCAAGCACTGGAATCGTATACAAGAACTTCGTGTGTATTCCATTCCGAGATCATTCTTGAGTCCAATCCAAGATATTACACATGAAGAGACAAAACATCTTCTTTTGGCAAGACACTCATCTCTTCTCTCACCGCAGACGCATAAACATCCAAAGTGCAAAAGAAAATGATTGGACAGCACAGGAGACAAAACATCTTCTTTTGGCAAGACAATCATCTCTTCCCTCACCGCAGACGCATAAACATCCAAAGTGCAAAGGAAAATGATTGGACAGCACAGGAAGACAAATGATTGGACAGCACAACTCCAGACAAAAATCAACACAGACTGGACCGAGACGAGGCAAACGACAATGAGAACACAGAATGCAGAAATGTCGATGAAATGCTATCTGAGTTTATTGTTAGTGTTGGCACTTTTACGACACAAGAAGAACAACGGAAGAACCGATCTGTGTCTGAGTAGATAGTACTAGCAATGTCTTCTAAATATATCTCAATATGAATAAAAGCTTTTTGCAAACCCCAGGACAAACCAAACTCTCCTTTTGGTTGACCCAACCAAAAAATAAGCATACCAAGCCCTTTAATTTTCCACTCTCAGCGCACAGATGAACATATATGCATGCAAGATGAACTTCGGGGAACTTTTGCCCGAATATGCATGCACCAAATGCAAACAAAAGAAAAGTAGAGAGATCAATAAGCTTCAAGAAAGTATAAAATGAGGGAAGGGAACAATCCAATGTACATTCATCATGGTCTAGTGTTAACCATACTGCTTAAATCTAAAGCGGGCTTTCTTGATAGCTGCCTCACTTATCAGACTAACTAGTTCGGGTCTGGTTTTATGGACTTCTAATGAAAAGTCCATGTGGGGTGCTTTTGTAAATTACTAATCTATCTTAGTCTAACCAACCATGTTCTACTCCGAAGCATCACTTCCTGAGTAAATATGTCTCGTTTATGAAGAATGTAAAACGTAAAACTCTAAATTCTAAATAAAACGTTGTAAAATGAAGGTAAGAAAACCGGAGCCCCTAAAGTAAATCAATTTTTATCACCGATCTTATTGCTAATCCTCTGTAACTCGCAGTCAATGGTGACTAATTTAGCGAGCATGGATATGTTTGTCGCCATGTATGATCAGCGTTCTAACTGAGTGTTACAAAACGGTGGATGGTCTCTTTTCTTTGATCGAAGACAGAAGTATGTAAAACAAGTTTATGCTGTGTTATAACGATGTCCAAACAGCTGCAAGAGTCGCAACGGGTAAGACAAGCTGACAAGACGAAAAATCCCTCTACGAACTGTGTTGTCATCTAAGTACGTAAGAGAATCGAAGTCAAGGATATCTATTACTAGAAGGTCGTTTACAAATCTGCGAGTTTTGGAGTGTATAAAGACAGGGTCAGTACGTAATCAAGCGTTGCATGAACTCGTACTCTTAACTGTACATAAACCTCTAGAGGGATTGGTTTGTGTTTATAAACCATGACACTTCCAAACGTTCATGTAACTGTCTGGTGGAAAATGTTTCCACATAAAAGTGCTCGGGCTAGTCATCTACTTTGGTACAGTGATCACGCAATAAGATGATCTCGGAGCGGAGTTCTAAATGGAATTCATGAAGTAGCTACTACGAGCGAGTGGTTTGTCGACTAGTTTACAACTCATTTTGTAACTTCTTGGCTGGTTTTTGTGCAACAATCACTTCCTCCCATTAGAAGGCTGTACTCAAACCAACCTTCTAGGAAAAGTATATCGATGCAGTTAAGCTACAAACGTACTGTTTCTCCCTCCTCCATAACAGCTCCATTGGCACGAGAAATCCGGAGAGGGGCTTCGCAGTAGTTTTCCGGGCTCGATGATGGACATGTATAGAATGCAAAATACATTCAGACCTGAACGCAAACAGTGAAGCAAAATCCTAAGACGATGCAGCCACTTTCTTCGGAGCCTGCCACAGCAACGATCATACTCAGATAAGTTAGTCGCCTAAAGAACTGCTCTGCACCAAAAGCCCGGTTCAGGCATGATTGGTTGCAACATATATATCTCAACGTGTCCAATAGTAATGGGCCTGATCAAAAGGTTCCGCATAATGTGCAATCAGATCCTGACGAAACTGCAAATTATGAACCGCGAACCCACCTTCTTCTCCTTCTTCGCCTTCGGCGGTGTTGGATCCAAAGTGATCAGGCGAGTACTGATATCAAAGAGCAGATTCGACTTGCACCTACAGAATTCATCATAGTCATGACCACGGCGAAATGCATTAATACTTAAACAGAGGGCAACCACATCGGATCGAGAAAAAGTCCATATGTGCCCGCACTTTGTTGATACCAGCCCAAAAACTTGAGACCTCTAAGGCCAGAAGTGGATGCTACCGGTGATGCTCGATATGGTTAAAATACTTACGATTCACACTGAACACTGTTCACAGACCCACCACTGGGAACAGTGAGTATAGTTCCAAAAAATGACGTCACCCCTTCACCGCAGTTAGGGCATGGTCCCTGCGTGTTCGTGAAACGACATTAGAAACACGGTATCTGCTCACAGGAGCAAAAGTTAGGAACTGAGAAGGTCCTTCAGACTGGAACATGTACTCCAGCCTCTGCAACTCTTCTGCCATACAATAAGCAGACAGATCACGATGCCAATTCTTACTGCGCCCACAGAGGAACAGAAACTACACTAGTTTCGAAGCAACAGGGTCATAAGAAAACTAACCTTCAAAATGAGAGGATCCTTGACGATCACATTTGTCAGCGACTGGGCAATCAAATACGTGGCAGGTAGAACGATGAACCATGTGACCAGAAAACTATACGGTTCGGGAAGCTGCAAAATGATCAAACAGGAAAAGCATGGGAATTTATATCAGTGAGTTGCATCTGAGATGACGAAAATTCGTGTGAAGACATTGTTGACAGGACAAGCAACTTTCTATGATGAACTGAATGTGCTCAAAGAGAAAGAAGTCATTTTTACTAGATCTTTACCAATGCCTATCGGAATTAAGCAGATAGCGGATGCCAATAGCCACATATGAACCACAGGAAAGGTAAGCGAACATCAAAAAGCCAATAACCTACCTCCAGCAAATATGTGATCTCGAATCCGGTCACATCGTCTAAGAAGAACACCCTGCACATGGACAATCATTAGCGCCCAATACATGAGACATGAACCTCTTAAGCAGAAGTACTGACCAAACTTGGCAACTCGAAGGTGCAGGATGTCACTTACAAAGCGACGGCAACTAGAGCAGCTGGCACATTAAGCAGTGTCATTTTCAAATAATCCACGGTGCAGTCGCTGACAACCTGTTACATCACCCAATACGCTTGACCCCGTTGGTACCAAGTGAGGCATGCACAAATTACGCACGGGACAACGTGATTGTCCCGTGTAAAAGTCATCAGAACTTCAATGTGAACAAACTCCTGAGAGGAGCACGAGTCTGGTCCACCAAAAAAGAGGTACCTTTTTGCTTCGAAGACTGCACCTCGGTCCTTCAATTGCCACTTTGCTGCCTGCTTTCTGCAATTAACACGCGAATTTTAACGACAGGTACCTACCGTAACAAATACCGAAAAACTACTCTTCGCGGTAAGAAATATATTAACAGTGTCTGCTGCGCTCAGTAAATGAGCGCATGAGCTTCAACAATTCACATGCTGTTTTCGACTCCCTTCGAGCTCAAATGACATCGGGTAAATGACATGGTCCTCCTACGTGTACCAGACTGATTCTGCCAACTGACTTACGAAAAGGACATAGAGACCCCCACAAAAATGACTTCAATAACTCTGCTTACCGACGAAATCCAAACACACCTTCAAGTAAGGTTCCTGCCCACTTCAGACTCTTTTCCGCCGAATTACGTCCTTTCCCTAATTCTCTACACTCTGCCCTTTACAGGACCCACTTCACGAGTTCTTCCTGGGTGAGCTTGGATCAGAAAGGAAGAGGAACATGTGGGGAACACTTGGTTTTGATGATACAAGGCATCCACACTCACTGCAAGGCGCCGAACTTCTCGTTTAAGTTCATACCTTCAACTTCATCTTCAGCTCATCGTACTGAGCATCTGTAAGAATCGACTTGCCAGCTGCATACGCCAAGGATGCTTCCATAAACCTCTGTTCGTCAGTACCTGCCCACACCCTCAACACAAACTCCTCCATTATGGTCTCATAAAGCGCTGGGGCCATTGGTCTACATAGAAAATCAGGGCAGCAAAGTTCCGTAGATGAGATAATTATGAGGGTTATTGCACTGCTTGTCCAGGCAAATTAGTGAGAGCTTACTTAGCATGAGGATGCTGCTTCCTTCCCACATCAATTCTTCCTTCAGGTTGTCAAACTCTTCATTTGACATCATGGGCTTTCCTTCATAATAGAACGACTGCAAACGCCACCCAAGTAGGCTTCAGTTTGAGCAACCGGCCATTCCTTGTAAGAACTATAGCACCATAGGTCGGAAAGGCCAGAGAGAGAAAACCTACTAAACACAGAATACGGTGAAAGGTTGTACCTAGAACTAACTACAGACGCGAATGCACAATATTTTTATCAACACCGCAACGAGAGTCCCTAGCCTTAGATTTTCAAGTACAATTTTTAACTGTTATGTTGAACCAACAAAAAAATCAGCAATTGTCTGCCCTTGGCAGATTTGGACTCCACCTGTAGAGCTTCCAAAAATTCCTGCTCCAGTTCTCCAATACTTCGCTTGGACTTTTGCTTATCGATGCTGCAGTATTGCAAAATTTTGTTGTCTATCACCTCTTCCTCTTCTTTCGTTGGACCTGCACCAGAAGTAGGGGCAGGAGGGTGTAAACCTTAAACAAGTGCCAGGATAGCATTCTGCAATTATCAGAAAACCAGGCTTCAAGTCATGCCGGATGAAGCAAAACTAGAATTAATGCAGATCTCCAGGGCTCCATTTTGATCTCATGATACGCAGAAGGATGTAAGGCTCCGGAAGTCGTTAGGGGCTACGATGTGATCTGCGTTTTCCCTCTCGGTCAACTTGGTCCCTTCAGGTTGACTAGACGAGCAGAATGAAGGTCCCGCTTCGGTGTTCACTGTTATCTGGCATAATCTGCTCGGAGAACCAAAAGTCGTGTGTTGTGCCCCTAGACACAATGTACATGAGAAATACTTCTTCCCTGATCGCCTTCTAATTGTTCTTCTGACTCATTACTCTACGTTTGTTAAAATGAAGCCCTCGCTTCTTTTGACAATTCTCATCTATCATTTACAGCCAACGAATTCCCACTCTGTATATCGAAAGTGCCCCCAGAACCAAAAAGATATTCAGCCTTGATAAGAGGGACCCATCTCTATTCGACTTCTTGCACGTTCAGGCAACTTGGGCGCAAATTAGCTGCTTTCAGATCGACGGCGGTGTGAATGAGAGCTGAGGTACAGAAGAGGACGAGAAGTCGGTAGAACGAATACTGCAAAGACTTCCACAAATTTGTGATACAAAGCAAAAATAAGAAACAAGAAATACCTGGCGTGCCATCCGCAGCCTGCATGATAATTTTGAAAGGGCGCTTTGAGTGGCGACTCAGAGCAAGGGACGGAAGACAGCATGATGCTTGAAGGGGATAACCGAGATGGAGAGAGCTGGGGACTGAAGTGCTGCTCAGGGAGGACCGGGCGGCAGGCAGCGACGAGCTAGCTACAGCTGAATGCAGATTGGGAGTCCGAAGACGCATAGCAACCCCCATGGCTGCACTTGTCCGCGCTTCAGCCCAGTGCTGTCGATCGGAGTACGCGAAATCACACTCACGCTCGTTCACTCTCCACTGCGAACTGCCTTGCTAAAGATTCTAGAGGAGTGGTGTTGCAGCGCACCAACGGCTGCAGGGAGATGCAGAGAAGGCAGAGGTGAGTGGCGAGCCAGGAAGGATGGACAGAGCCAGTGCAACATGAGAGGACATGCGGTGGAAGTAGGAAAAACCGAAGGCCAGGAACTTCCCATCATCCCATGACCACCACAGAAAAATCTTCGGGAGAGGCGCTTATCCACTCTGGTCCAGGGCTCACTTGTCAAATTGTGCCTTTGCCTTCCTTTCTCAACCACCCGTCCATCTTGTCCAACCCACGCGCCTTCAGCAATTGTACAGACTCCAGCCTCCAGCCTCCACCAAGCACCTGCCCTCGTTTGGTCGTCCGCTTAATTTCGAACTCATGCTTGTGAAGCACCACGCTTAATTTGGTGGCGTTACTCGAATCAGAGTAGCCTCCTCTTTTTCCCGGACCCACCACTGCGTCTGAGCCTCTTTGCTGAATTGGCATGTTTTTGCGAATCCCTGGACTCGCGTCCACATCCCCCATTTTCGTACAGAAGGTCCGATAGACAACTTGCCTGATCTTTTGAATCTGATGACAACCAAATCGCTTATCCGTGATTTAGAGAATTGTCTTCAATCTTCAGTTTTCAGTTCATGCGAACTGAGCACTACCTTAGTTGTGACGCTGCCAGATTTTGCCTGCTGCAGGGCTGCTGCTTTTCGCATTGGTTGGTTGCCTTCACGTACTGTGGACACTACTCTTCAAGTTTTCGATTTCGTCTCCTTGGTCTGCAGAGTCATTACCCTTGCCAACAGCTTGAGGAATGCTGAATCACTTCCTGTAATCCGCGAGCGTCTATCTTCTTCCTGATTAGACGAGAACTAGCGCACACTTACACTGGAGTTCCGATCATTTATTCATTGGACAAGTTTTGTCGTGCTCCCAAGCTCCCAATTGGACAAAGCAGTGCGACTGCCGATGCAAACTTCCTCATGGTTTCCTTTTTTCTACTTAGTACTCATGATGCAGTTGCTTTTTGTCACTATCCTGAAGGCACTGCAAAACTGCTTCAGGAGTATATACAATGCGAGTCAAGACGAACCATCGTTGACGCTCGTCCAGGGCTTCGAAGCAATATTTGAGAAACAACTCAGCCTGAGCCTTCTTCCCGGTTTCCAAATTTCATAAACTAAAGAACACCTAGGTACCACACCGAGTTCGTGGCGCAGCACGTGCGAAGAGAGGCAGTTCTAAGGGGAAGTGGAGAAATACTTCTACAGCTAATTACCCTATCCCTCAAATGAACAAAGCTGTGGGGAATGAATCATACTGTGGTAGCTGAATTCTTCGAAAGGAGAAAACCATCATTCCGACATAAATACTGTAATCTCCATTGTGCAGGTACGAGAAGCCAAATTATTTCCCTTAGAAGGACAGACTAAGGTGGTCTGTGTTATAAATCATTCGTCATAATCGACCAGGCCTTTAAAGTTACAGTATCGCAAGAGGTCTTAATGTGAGGTGGTTGCAAGCTGGGATTTTGTTTGTCTATGACAAAGCGTACCCGCAAGGACAGCAATACTTCCGAATTCATAGCACAGTTGGATCTAACGGGCACATCCACCCGAGCGCCTATTACACTGTCCTTGGACGATAGCCTGATAGACTGCGTCCAAGAAACTGCTAATACCCAACAAAAAGCACACCCAGCATGAGCTCGTACATCCTTGACTGCACTCACTTCGTCAAAGTATGACAACATGCCTTCAGTTACAAAGCTGCTCTCGCTTATTTACCTATTTCAATATACAGAAAGCTGATGAATTCCTACCTCAACGTTAAGTGTAGGAAGGGTTATGTCATCTGTAAGTGCTTGAAGCCCTCATCTAGATTACAGGAGTCACCAACCATGGTGGGCTCGACGTTAGGGTTGATATGCTGCCTCACCTATCGGTTTTCAAGGAGTCACCAACCATGGCAGGCTTGACGTTAGGGTTGACATGCTGTCTCACCTATCGCTTTTCAAGGGCAGAAAAATTGGAGGGTCTACTGCTTGACCGCACAAGTGCTGACAGATTTACAGACAGTGTGGAACTAAAGCTAAGGAATTATTGCTGGATAATCATCTAAGCTGGAACCTGGACCTCTTGAAGAAGCTGCTCGCGTCTGATTTCGAAGATAGCTTCTAGGCAGTCTTCCACCACCTGAGACACAAATAGCACGAGTTAGTAACTACGTATGCATTTACCCTCTACAATGAACCTTCAACTCTGAGAGCATTTCTGGAAAATTAAAACAAGACTAAAACAAAACGGTTATGTAAGATGCAGTACCTTATCTGGTGTGGAAGCTCCAGATGTAACACCAATAGTAACAGGACCTTCCGGGAGCCAACCTTCTTTCTCCACGTACTCACCGTGCTGCATGCAGAATACGAGTACGTACGTGACGGAGAGTCCTTTACTTCTCAGCGGTATGTGAAGTAATTTTCACTCTAAGAAGCTGGTTAAACAAGCAAAAACTAACTGCGTACAACTGTCTGAATCATTTCTACAATCAAACTTGAGCTACACGTTAAGCCGTCTGGCAACCTAAAGAAGGTCAACTACGAAACATGGAAAAATTCTAGATGTCCAGGAACACAGATTTGATGCACAACAGGCCGTTAGCTTTTGATAGAAGTGGAAAGGATGGTATCCCGAGGTCTTACATTTAGCTTGAATGCAATCTTATTGCCAGGACCGATTCTCTTCTCGCTGTCCACCCAATATGAAGGGATATCCTTCAGCTCTGCTATCTCCTGTAAGTGGGAGGTGTTACTGGAGTTCCAACCTCCAATCACAAGCATAAGGTCCAAATTCTCATTTACCAACTTGAACATAGCGTCTTGTCTCTCCTGCGCATTCGCCACACGCGAAGTCAGTCTACATCTTACTTGATGTAGAATCAGAAAACAACTGTCAGACTTTCGCCCCTGCTGTCGTCGTCTTTAAACCCTGTTCTACGTGACGCCAAGAGTATATAGCAGATTTCTCGGTAGTCAAAGGGGAGAAACACCTGAGTTGCATCACAGATAGTATTGAAGCTCATAAAGTGATCCTGTGTATTCCCAACTCCATACTTCTGCAACATTGCCCGCTCCAAAAGCTTCCCTGCAAAGGAAATATGTGCAGTTGTCATTATGCTGGAAACCTGAAACTGCGGGTGGCCCTCACAAGCAGTACAAACAAGAAGTGTCCTCGAGTCAGAAATTTGTTATGAAAGAACACGATACCACCTTCGACATGTCTTCATAGTATTGATGCATAATAGTTTCTTCGGTCAAAAATGTTGTTTAAATATATGCTTAAGAAGATGATCTCACCAATATCTTCAGTTTCGCCTTTCAACATAGTTGTCTGGTTGGCAATTCCCACTCTTTCCAAATCGGTGTCAGGGTCAAACCCCTTTGAAACTGCAAACTTAAATTTCTGTCCAAAACAGGAAAACATGTAAATGGTACTACCAAAACTTGCAAGAGAGAACAAGATTTATTTCTTGTACAATGAAGCAAAAAGAGAACTCGCACAGGCAAGATCTCAGGCAACGCGTATCAGATTGTCGGAAGATTGCATATCACTCACTTCCAAAAACTCCTGTTTCGTTCCACTTGATCCGTCGTGCTTGCCACCAAGGATGTAGTCTACCAAGTAGTTTGCCTGGAAGGAAAGGAGCAAGTAACGGAACTGTAAGAAATATCCACTGGACAAAATAGGTCCTGCAAGGTATATAACGAGTCGAAGCGAACGATCTGACGTCCTATATTTCAACTGAAGAATCGATCAAAGACAAGTACCTCGTTCATATTCTTCACAATGATGTATTTGCCCGCGAAGGAAGCTGTGGCAACGGTCTCCTCATGGGCGTACTTCCCATGGATCACAGAAGTGTAAGTTGCCTTCTTGTGCTTTTCCACAGTATTCCAGACCTGGTACAGAACAATATTCCAACCTTCAGGCCTAGAAGAAAGGGTCAATTCTGTAGATGAACCACACCAGGCACTAACTAGAAAATGTCCGCGTGAGAACATAAACCACATGAGGACGAGATCTACGTGGCAAGGAACCAGTCAAATCCGTGCTGACCACATAGAACTCGTAATTTAACCGACAAGCATTGTGGGTCGGAAACCGATTCATACCGAAACCGCAGTAGCCAGTCAAAGAGTGAGTGTAGTTGAGCAACTAAAGCGGACGAAAACAGTCATTTCGAGGGAATGTGTTCATGTATACCTTAGACACCCATGGACAGGTAGTGTCAACGATCTGCACTCCCTTGTCGTTCAAAATCTGCATTTCCTGCACCGCGGCCCCAAAAGCTGGAAGAATGACAACATCACCATCCTGCACCACTCCAAAGTCCTTTCCCTCGGGTTTCAATGGAATGTTCGCCACCTCCATCTCCTCTAATCTCTGGCACAGGCACAAGTTAAAATTTAAGAACTTGCAGACAGAAGAACTAAAAGCTCGGACAGAAAACTTTATACTCTCGGAGCCATCTCATGATATATGCCGGTCTATCAGTGGCAGCGAGATCCAAGAACTACCCGCATACAATTTTTAAGGTAAACTGTGAATTTGAAACCTAGAGAAGATGGATCCTTCCGAGCATAGACCCCGTGTCCTTGCTGGACGGGGCTATAAGAGCCCAGAGAAGTACATCGCAAGTAAAATGTACGGTAAAAGTACGCTCAAACTGCCTGCCCACGGATCAGGACGTTGAGACTACTTAGCAACCAGCACGTTCCCTGAACATGAGCCCATTGTGCTGAAATAATACGGGTAACTTGCATTAATGCAGACTATGGATAGTGCAAGCCAACACGCGTTGACAAAGACCCTGGCCGGACTTCATTCCAGTACTATCCTATGAGCAGTGTGTGTATGATCGTCAGGAAACCTGATGGATCTAGAACTAAGTATACATTGCACAAAAGGAAAGTAAGTATATAAATAGTCTTCATAGGAAAGATAGCATGGAACAGAAGGAATGTATGTAGCTAATGATCCGAGCTATCTCATGATATATACCGCACTCTGTGTCAGAAGCGCGATGCAAGAACTACCCACGTACACTCAAGGTAACACCCGTGACTTCGAACATCATCTCATGCCCCTCATGAAATACGTCGGTTTATGCAGGAGCCAGTGCAATGCAAGAACTAACCGCACAAAATACAGCTAACCCGTGAAAACTGAACCCAGATGCCCCCATGACAATCTTGTTTCATTACTGCAGCATACAACCAAGAAGATTGAGGTCGCGTCCTCTTTAATTTGTCAACCGCGTATCGATGAACAACGGGAAGAACTCACGGGCCGGAATACGCTAAAACTGGCTCGAGCGTGCATACTCTCGGCCTTAGCAACAGCACGAACCTTGTTGACCGTCGGGTTGTGAATAATCTCGTTCGTGATCCATAGCTTCTGATCGGGGAACTGCTTCCTTGCCTCGTAGGCAATCTGGACAGCGCGCTCTACGCCCCAGCAGAAGCCGTATGATTCAGCCAGCTTTATAGTAATGTCTCCGACGGTCAAAGCGTAGTTACTGGCTTTCAATCGATTCACGATATCACCTGCAATCACAAACAATTTAGCGACTTGCTCTAAACCGTAAACCCCACTGACAGAGCGAGCCTGCAACCTTGAGGACGCGAGGGAACTACATCAAATCGAAGATGCTTTTGAGACCATCTCCGGTTGAAAAAGCAAAATTGTCGCGGTTCCAAATCATGCCCATCCGGAATACACACACCGCATACTTCAGCAATTTTAATGCAGCACAGAGTTGCCGCACCGACGAAAGAAGATGTGAATATGTGCAATGCCTACAATATTGTTTACCGTACTTATATTTGCTTGCAATTACATACACATGAGCACTTCCCGGTCGATGTACCAGCGCTATCAAATGCAAATCCTCTTGCGGCTACTTGAGAGGCTACAGGCTTCGTCTCTTATACTGAAACAAAATCTGCGATGTAATACGATGCGAAATTCAACTCTCTCCGCGGGACAGATACGAAGGGGAAATAAAATAAAAGAGGAAATCACTAAATGCTCTAACCAAGGGTAGGGCAATCCAAATTCAGCAGCAGTGGTGTCTACTGAACTCATACTTGTGAATTCCTGGTTGATTTGCTCGAGCATTTCCTTCTTGTGACCGAAACCGCTCCTGTTGTAGTTCCCACTGGAACCCAGGGACCTGCGGAAACTCTTGGTGTCGAACGGCTCAGTAGACGTCTCAGTCTCGCCGGCGGGTCCTCCGTGGCATCTAATGAGCACCGAGCCAGCCTCTAGATGCGGCCTTCGCAGCTGCTTCGGTGAAATCCGCGCACCAGAAGCAAAGCTGCCCTTCAAACTGCTGACTCGAGGCGCGCTCGTGCTCGGCATGCTCTGCAATAAAGTGCCGGACAACACAGCAGCCGTGGAGGAAGCCATGGCCGAAGACCTCCTATGCAGACACAATTGTAATTCTTCCTCAAATTTCAGCTCCCTCTTTCCTTCTCCCTCCGATTCAATTCGAACGAGAATTTAACCAAGCACTAAAAGACTAACACACCTTCGTACTGCGCTGGAGCGATTACGTCTGATTGTTTGCGAAAGTTTTCAATGTGTTCTTCGCGAGTAATGGAGAGAATCGTCACTTGATCCGACAGAGAACAGTAGCAGGATACAAGACTGATTGGATGGCCAAATTGCAAACAGGCTTTTGGCGCTGGTCACTCGTGGAGGCTGCCGTGCTCCTGTCGGAATCTAATGGCCGTGATTCGTCAGGAGTTTCTGAACGGAACTGCATTCACTATTTGTCGAAGCATTCACTATTTGTGCTGTTGACTGTTGTTAGCTAGATCTGGATGGACTGCGTTTGGAACCTGAATAACCCGACAAGTGGTTGTGTCAACCGAGTAATCTGTATCCGCTTTCATGATTCTTATATGGTGCAACGCTGTAAGACAAAAGCAACTGCGACGGTCACTGCGCTCTTCCAGGCATAAGGAAACTGTTTCAATATCCAAAACTCCTGGAAGAATCATTGACAAAGAACATCTGTTTCGGAATACACATAGGGTACTCGTGACAGGGAGCTGTTCTTCCGCCATTTCTGGCGCCAATAGCTTGTTGGCTACCCTATCCGCCTGTAGCCCGGGCGCCGTGGGGTCGAATCCTCTTGGCGGGGGGACTCATGCTGTGCAAGGGCAGCAGCATACGGCTGCAGAAAGGCCCCACAGCGTAAAGAGGACTAAAAAAAAACCAAACAAAAAGAAAGAAAATCCGCCATTTCTGGCCTTCGGACCAACTCTCATACGAGCACCTGGTGGTTCATTCATTTGACGATAAACCAAAGCACACATTCACTTCCATTGTACCGAGGGAAGGGAAGACTCTGTGCTGCCTCATATACCGGAGCTTGATCATACCCCTGACGGGTTATTGACAATAAAACCAGTCATTTTATCTTTTCGTTCATCATTTTATTACTTTCAACCTTGACTAAATATCACTGTAATTCAAAATATTTAATATTATTCAAAATAGTTAGACTATACATGCTCAGAAGTTTAATATGTGTGAGTAACATCATAAAGTGACCGGTTTTACAGGCAACAGCCAGTCAGGGGTGTGATCAAGCCATACATCGTAAGAGGGGTGTGATCAAGCTCAAGGAACCTACTGGGGGTGTGATCAAGCAAATTGCTGAAATTTCAGCTCTCTTCAGAGGTCATTCCGAGACGAAGATAAATGAAAGGAAGTACCGTACATAGCAGTTCACTAGTTTATTAGCTCACCCAGCAAGGCTGCTTATTATTCACCCATGTACACTTCGTGTACATGGGTGTTTAATATATATCCTAACCTTCCCGATGGGAAGAGTTAGGATATATATTAAATGTCTTGTTAAATGACGCTTATTTACAATCCCAATCTCGCATTTATACCCTGAGGGACGTCTCAGCCTGCTCTCGACTTATGGGTTTTGACTCGATCAGTTAGCTGCTTCCGGAGAGATTAATTTTTAACATTTACAAGTGATTCTGATTTTTTATTATAGCTTATTATATTATATTTTTATAACACTTACATGTTTTCCGCTAAGAGAAAACGATTTTCACTGTACAAGTACGTTGGGGATGCCTATTAACTTGAAAAAACAACATCATTTCACCCATTGAATGTTTATTAATCGTTGCCTATTCTTCGTGTGGAAATGTATTTTCTGTAAACTGCACTGACTGGTTAAGAAGATCAAATGCAAGGATGTTTTGCAAACGATCTTTGAGGCTAGATCTAATGTTCAACTAATAACTGTTTTAGATCAATTAAGTGAAGCGTGTAATAACATATCTTACTTCTAAAGCGAAAAGAGATATTTCATACATGTAAACTTTATGTTTGATCCGCTTATGTGAACTACGTAAATTGACCACTCGGTGGCAACTGACACAGTTACAGTTTCTGCATCAGGGAGCTAAATCCACTGGATTCTCTCGTCTGGGTATACGCGGTACTTCAAGATCGTGGAATACACCATGTGCTATCCATATCAGACCCAAGGTGCAGATCTTTTCAGAACGATTTGTAGATATTATCTCGGCATGGATTCTTTAAAATTGACATGGCCAATTCGACTATCTCACTCATGATTGGAAAGAAGTTTTCTTGGTCCAGTCCATTTTGGAGAAAAGCAATTTAACCCTAAATCCTTTTCCTCCCAAGAATAGTAGTGGTGATAAGAGTACTACCGGTATATTCTAATAGTCATTTGTTGTTGAATCATGTTGCTTATGATTTATTGTTTGCATTTTCATAGATAACTGTCGAGGCTTTTCACTAACATGTGATAATTGTCATGATTCTCAAGTGAATGCATATTAGCCTTCGCGATTGTATTCTAAATGTAGTACCTTGTTTAGTCTCCATTACGCTATTTTGACTTGCTTGCATTATCACCTCCTCTAAATCCGGAAGAAAGGAAGATTTGCAGGAGGTTTAATTTATTACTTAACTCTTTTTTCAGAAGGGTTAGTTAGTAAATTAATCTGTTAATTTATAATAAGTTAATATTATTTGATCATTTGAGCTAAGCATACTATCGCACTTATATCCTCCAAGGCATGTCTGGATTCTCTGTATTTAAGGGTTAAGTCTGGCTCTTACCTGCACCAGTTGGTCCAACTAACCTATAACAATTAGAGAACTGTTTAATTATTCTACCTACTTAGAATATAATGATTATTGTATACATAAATTTTTAATATCATTAAGAGAGAGTAAAAACTTTCCAAAATTTTAACGAGCATGCATATATTCATCTTTTCCAAGTTCTGAAGAAAAGATAATGTCAGGTGCTTTAACTTTTGGCTTAACCTTTCCGACGAGAAAGAATAGGAGATAAATTAAACCTTACATAAATATATAATTTTTATAGGACAAGCAGCCAGACTTATGCACCTACATGATTTAGAGGTTTTGTCCGGAAGTTCCATAATGCACTTAACGTATAATATTTATAGTTAACATATATTTTAATTTCAAAATTATTCTAGATTTATCATATACAATTTACAGAGTTTCACGTAACAATTGATAAACCGTCTATATCTTACATTGATAATAATTACATACTTCATCTTGCACTGTCAAGTATAATTCACGTTTGAATCTTATTTTTCTCATCACTAGTCTTTTTCTTCCCTCTGAGGTAATTGCCAGTGAGGGTTCATCCATGGGGTGGGATTATTTCCGCTTTCACATTATTATTCTCTGTTGGGCCAATCCTGGGGTCTACTTCGTGACCGAGATTTTTTGCTGAACCCTCTAGTTGTTTAAAAATTGGTGTGCCGTAGGTGCTATCCGTGCAGTCTTTATTTCCTACGGCACGTCTATGGCATAAATTTTTGCAAAAAAAACACAGAGTACATTGAAATATGATAGTCGTGTCACGAAAACTTTACTCACACTGGTAGAAATTTTACACAAGTCGTACTTCTATATAAGGTGCTGCATAAGTCAACTCTTATTACATAGTCATACATATGCATCACGAGTAGCTACTAGCTATAGACATGATTTACGTAGAATATATTTTGATC
Source organism: Asterella californica (assembly GCA_036924285.1). Taxonomy (NCBI): domain Eukaryota; kingdom Viridiplantae; phylum Streptophyta; class Marchantiopsida; order Marchantiales; family Aytoniaceae; genus Asterella; species Asterella californica. The sequence goes on from JAYKYS010000001.1 coordinate 47,340,735, forward strand.
ATTCCGGTCAGTCAATGATAATAAGATCATCCTGATTACACACAAATCTTTCAGAGCCTAGAACCTCGTTCAGAGTTATATACTCAGGGAGCGGACTATGAACATCGTGTGGAGTTCGTGCTCGATGTGGACTATCCGCAGCTCTGACTGTGGATTGTGGACTACGTCCGCCATCTTCCTCGGCTCCGGACGCTTCTTCTTTCCTTGAATCTACATAGCGGTGTTTACAGTTGCGGCATCGACCTTCTTGTCAGAAGAAAATGTTCTGCGTTAGCATAAGTTAGTTCAACACGATTTTTAGTATCACATGCATTGAGTAGAATATATAATTCTCTATCATCAAGCAACATATTCTCATAGATGTTTTTAATTTGTGTATGATGATACTGCTCACGTTCGTCTGTTATGCAATACCCAACCATGTCGACAAAGATACGAAGGCCCTTGATGGTTAAAGTCTTGACACAAACTTTGGCTCCGAGTGGATGATCGGTTGTCCATCCGATACCAGCGGTGATCCATTTCTTCACTTCTTGGGAGTTCGCTTGGATAGCTATAATTCCTTGATAATGTAGGTGCAAGAGTAAACCTCCTCTCTCTATAGAAAACACACCGGAAAAGCATTGATTGTGCAGGAATTCCCTCAGGAGAGAGAAGAAGCAGAGATCCAAATCTCCACCCGTTTTACAGATCGTGACAGACAATTCAAGATTCTTCTTGGCAAGGGCTACTCTCTTCGCCCTCGCTTGTTCCGAAGGAACATCTAGTCGAGAGGTTTCAGAGAAATGCGGATAAACCTAACGAAAACACTCAAGATGCAAGACAGAACAGACACAAGATAAGAAGCGAGAGCAAAATATCACATGCACAGTTAGACGTAAAAGATTAGAGGTGAAAGTTCTCATCATAAATGTGAAATTTCATAAAAAAAATACTTGTTTCTGCTAATACCTGAGATATGAAAACATCTGAAACTATTTATCCTCTAAAATAATCCAGTAGCCGTCGTCAGTAGTGCCTAAGTAGAAGAATGGTCTGGACAGAGCAGCGAAAGTGAAACTTACTTTAATGAAATCACCGTCAAGTAAGAAGTGCGGAGGATGGGCAGATGACAGAAGATCTAAGTACACGCAATAAATCACGTAGTGGAATAGAAATTTTCTGTCATCAAAGAAAAGAATTCTCTGACCCGAAGCGAGAGCGACGTCAGAGATGGGATGGGTGCTCGACAACTCTCAGATAAGAAAAGAATCTCTCGATTGGTAACAGAAGAACTATGTGACAGAAGAGTTGTGCTCACTAGGCAGGGACTGTACAACATCTAAGGTATCATTAACAGCGGGCGACTGTAGAAGATGTGAGCTATTGTCTTGCAATTCGATCGCCTGTGTATCATCAACCATCGCGTAGTAGATAAAAAATGCCGCTTCTCATAATCGAGTCAAAGAGCATACGAAAGCAAAATAGACTGTTGTTTCTCATCATCGACTGAAACAGCATACGAAAGCAAAAGATAGAACTTAGCTGTAGGATGAAGTAGCATACGTATAACTTGAGCAGATGATCATCGACATCTATGACACAGAGAAGGACAAAAAACATCGATGTGGAAAGATTAGAAGACGTGTTGACAACGTCAAGTACGATCTGTATGGTTCATGGCCTGATTTTCACTCATTAGTGAATAAACAAATTCCAAAAAAGCTATGCGTTTTTCTCGTTTTTGGAAGCTACGACACAATCCGTCGAAAAGATGAAAACCTGAAAACATAGAATTCTGAAGCAAATTAAACATAAGGAGCTGCGGTACCTGTAATTCATTCAAATGACAAATGCTCGACGCGACAGCCAGAAAGAACAGCAAATAATACAACTGCGCGTCCGTGAGCCCTTGCACTTGGTTTGAATTCACCTCCACACTATCTCACATTTCGTGATAGCCAGTAAGAAGATTGAATTTGCTTCTCTACAACTACGGTTGGCTTCTTACCCCCACCCCAAACCATGGAATTCGAATCGAATCCAAGAAGCAGCAGGAGCAGAAGATTGCTCCTCCATCTTTAATATTTCTAATGTGCGCTTCAAATCTTGCCTCGCATAAGCAGAAAGCACGTCGTCTCGTGGCTGAAATTATGCAAGCTTCATTACTAATCGAGAACAACTCCGAAATGAATTGAGAGCCAAGAAAGTTTTCAAGAAGACACCAAAGCTAGCAGTACCTATAGTTTGACACGCTCCGTGCGACAACCAAGTACTGCGTCTCCATGGGTCCCTCCTTGCCCATTCAACTCGCCTCTGCATGCTCCCAAAACATAATGTCTTCCAAACTTACGAACGTCAGTAACAAAATCGAATTACAAAAAAATTAAAAGAATTAAAATAAATGCGCGATAGTCAATCCAGTAATGCGTGATAATCAATTACAACATCGAATTTCTCTCCCTACAACCACGCTTGGCTTCTTGCGCCCACCTGCTTGAAACATTAGATTGCATGCATATTTGTTCCACTGAGCACCCGTGGATATTCACTCCTCCATCTTTCGATGGAGGAGAAAAATAGTTGGAGGCATTTAATTTATCACTTAATCCTCCTGTAAGGAAAGGTTTCATAAAAAAATAAAACTTATGAATAATGATTTATCTATCCCATGCGATGATGTATATAAGATCGGTCGAACGTTTAACCTCGTTTGACTTATAGATTTTTCACTACTCACAACAGCACTTGTCCACTAAACTGATGTTCACTAGTTTATCGAATAAGACTAAGTCTTTGTAATATCCAATCATACGCTATAAAAATACTAAACATAATACATGTTTATATTTGTAGTTTTTCTTAAAGACAAGTATAGAATAAAATGTACAATTAATTTATAACTATGATCAAAGAGAAAATCAAAATTAAAAATTTAAATATCTGATCGCTAGGATACAATAAATCTATTCTTTTACAACAGTTGTTCGTGTTTATTCGTCCCTATGACAAAGTTGCCTTGTCACCACACCGTATTTCAACCTCTGAGTTTCCAGCTTGGCTTCTTCCCTCTCCTTGGCATACTTTCACTTTGGATGCATATTTGGTTATCCCTTGAGGAGTGAGATCTCTAATGAAGCCTCTGAAGACACTTTAGTGAAGGGAGGATCTGAGAGAGAAGAAGTCCTACAGTATCATTCTCATCGTCCCAAAATAGTGAATGGTTCTCTCTACAGTAGATCGTGTTGACCACGAGAGTTTGCATTCGAGATTCGTTGAAACTTATAATTTATAAATTTCTTCAATATAATTTAGATTTCGGGGAGAATCCTTGAACTTCCAATGCTTCCGTCTCACGAGGTTCACGACATTCGAGCTGGGAAAGCCGGGATCATCGGCCGGGAAAGCCGGACCGTTTTCTTTCATTTGACATTTTATTTTCCGGTTCACATGGAACAGCTGATAGTCTGATTGGACAGAACAGTCTCATCTTTTCGGCAGAACAGATCAGTGCCACCGTGATCACCTCACTTGTGAAATATGCAACCCAAATGACACAACAGCAAAGAGAAACAACAGGAAAATTAGAACTATAGAAATATAAATTTTTAAAAATAATTTGCTGTACATAATCATTTTAATTTCTTGAAAAAAGTAAAAATTTTACGTATAAAGTAAATCTAAATTTAAACACCTAAAATTTAAATATATAAATTTAATTACTAAATTTAAATAGTTCTGATATCGTAACCCTGACAAGAAAAACCTGTAAATGCAGTGAGTCAAACATAACCCCTTCTACTTCTGAATTGAACGTAACACATGAAAGAAAGATAAAAAACTATAAGCATAATGAGTTCAAAGGTAACTTTTATTATAAGTAAAGTGTTCTGAATGAGTAAAAATAAATTTTTTTATAACTTTAGTTTATTACCTAATCTTTTCAGAAAAAAAAGATAAAACATAAGATATGTATATTCCCCTCTTCCAAATTCGGAAGAGGTTGAATAAGCAAGGTCAAGACACTCCATAATATCAGAGACGCTTGGCTGAGCATTTCATCTGTGGATCCCTTGATTATATTCCTTCGTCTCATCTTTTGTCTGGATGTTTTGCACCTTGTTTCTTTTGGTGCTACTTGGGCATTTACATATACTAGAATTTCAGCTGTAATAGAACTTTCTGTCTTGTCTGCGAGACAGAAACGGCCCGCATACAATAATTAGTAATATAATTACCACGAGATTTGGGGAAATGTAAGGGAGTCACACCCACCAACAAACCTCTCATTTCTCCCCTCCATGTGTTTGAGTCAAACGACACGAACATTTTCGACAACGATTGGGTGAGATGAGGTGCGGGGGACCATCCCTTACATTTCCCGAGATTTATGAGAGATATTAACTTTTTGAATATGTTTTGATAATATAATACAGGCAATATCACATATTGTCATAAGGTGATGCAGCCATAACAACATGAGAGTTCTTGGCGTACTATTTTGTGAAAGATACGTTCAGTCCTCCCATGCAATATAGTACCTCTAGGTCAGATTCAGCACTTGTTTGCCGAATTATAAGATTAAGAAGGCACCTAAGATTAGAATAGAAAAAGTTTTATGGAAACTTTTGTTATACTAGTTTGTTAATTTGTTATACTAGTTTTCAGAAATTTAAATTCTTTTACATTTCATCATTGTTCATTCAAATATGCTATTATGCTACAATTCTAACTGTTTTGAATATGCAGTATCTGTATACACGGCTGGACATAAGTTCAAAGGAGTTAAGATTCGGAGAATAATAAATTTGCATCCAAAGTGCAGTTCTTGCCGAGCACAGAAAAAAGTCAAACGTGAAGAGCGTTAGTAAAATACGGAGTTTTGATTCGAAAGATAAAGACAATAAGATGATTTTAACTTTTTTGTTGATTTTATCTTTCACTCAGAAATTCTTATGGAGTACTTATTCTTACGAGAGCATCCAAGTGTATAGAAAAATAATATTACTATATTTAGTATCTCTAAAAAAAGTCTTTATTTTCAGATTACTAAGAAGATTGGATAAGATTTACATGAAAGATTGCTGTTGACAGTTGTTTGATAGATGTACATAAGAACTTATAAGTAGGACGCTGTGAGACGATACGCACTTCTTTATATATATCATCTTCTCAGAGAAGTATATTATAGTTAATATATTTAATTTATGAGCTAACTCTTCCAGGCGAAACAGTTAGGTCATAAATTAAACGTTTGTATATTTATCTCTTCCATCAAAAGATGGAAAAAATGAATATGCAAGGAAGTGAATATTCTGTCCCACGGCCTTGTACAAATAAGAGGAAAAGATAAAAATCTTAAAATATCACACGCGGAAGGTCCCACGGCCTTGTACAGTGAAAAAAAAGGATGTAATGTAAATTGAAATACAAGTCTTACAGGGGTGCAGTGGAAATTCTTCAAGGCGGAAGTACAGGGGAAGGAAAAATATCAAGATCTGGTTAAAATACAAATTATTATCTACATTTAAATATCTACAATTAAATAACTATATTTGAAAAACTTAATTTAAACATATCTTAGGGTTGAAACACATGGCCTCTCGAAACCAAGAGAACCCATAGGCGAAGTCACTGTACCTGGAACTAACCCACTATAAGTGTCATTCTTTTGTACGGATGAGGTCTATATTTGTGATATTATTTAGAGCTAACCCTTCCTAACAGAAAGATTAGCTCATTGAATATACATGTGACTACGTAGTCTCCTTCCATGAGCATGCTCAACCACATGTGTGCAACGTTTGCTCTGTATCTGTTATTGGGAATAATATAATTGTTAAATATAAATTCTATATTAATTTTTGTTATATCAAAAATAATATAACTATTAATATTAATCATATAGAATATCACAAAAACATCCAGAGAATCTGTAGTGAAGTCCATACCAATGCGCTTCCAGTGATATAAATTCAGACGTTTATTGACTAAAATGATTTTTTTAATTTATTATCTAACCTTTCTCTTTGAAAGGGTTAAATAATAAATTAAACTTGTTGTATTCTTTCATCTTCAGATGGAAGTGAATAAGCATCCACAATGAACTTCTGTACTTCTGCTCTCTTTATGATATCGGAAATGATGTAAGTGTTATATAAATACTCTAAGTTAAGTAGATATTAAAATCAAAATAATATTTAAGTGTTATCTGTTACTTGCTCCAAGAACGTTGGAAGCTTTTTTAGAAAACCCATAAGTAGAGTGTGTGGCTTTGCGCTTTGCATGGTACAAATGCGGGATGGTGCTGTACTCAATAAGTTAAGTAATAAATCAATATATCAACTTGGTTGCAGCCCTCTTCCATCTTCCGATGGAAGAGGTGAATAAGCAACCAAGGTGAATAAACAACTAAGTAAAATTTAGAAGTAGTGCAAGTAAAGAAAGAAATTTACTTAATCGCACCTCTAATACATAGATAAGACTTGACTCCATTTCTCTTAACTTTAAATTATGTGATTGCACTTTTGACTAGTTATAGCAAGTTCTGTAAGTTAAAATGCAGGAAAAACATATTAGCTATCAGTCATGTATCTGTAAAATTTTTTTTTTTTTTTTACACAATAAAATTACCAACCTAATTACTTTTTATTTATCTTAGTGCACTCTCCAGCGGTTCAACGATAAACCTGCTTAACTTGTTATTGCCAATCAAGGGTGTAGTCGAATAAGACAAAACCAAGATGGATGCGTCAAGTACGAAAAACGTATTAGGCGTGCGATCTCTGGCGTAAAATTAGATAGCATACAACCAATCAGCAATACCGTCTCTGACTTTCCTCATCGCGACACAATATCGCTACTATCGCACATGAGGAGGCGAAGAACAAGTGGCATATGCGGGCTGGAGAGAAGGTCCGCCGGGTATCTGCTATGTGTCCTGCTCGTGAAGTGGAGGGATGAAGGGAATATCTAACAGGAGCGGGTGCCTGAAGGGAGTCTCCGGTACTTGGCCGAGTGTTCTTGTTCTGTGGTGCGGCTCGGGTGACAGAATCCTCTTCTGACTTCTATCTCCAGTCGAGCCCGCGGGCCACACCTCCGGCGCCTCCTCACCCGTCTTCGACTTGGAGCTTTATGGAAAGAGATCCCGTTTCTTACTTCGCCTTGGTTCTTCCACTCGGCCCGGTCCGGCTCTTTCTCGTTTCTCATCATAGCGTTCCTTGTCGCCTTGCATTCTAGAAATCTTGCATTCGTGACGAGGAAGGTGTGAAGGTGTCATGGGAGTGTGGAGTTGAACTGCACTGGACTTCTCCGTTTCTTTTGCTGCCGCTGGTTCTGACGAGGAAGGTGTGAAGGTGTCATGGGAGTGTGGAGTTGAACTGCACTGGACTTCTCCGTTTCTTTTGCTGCCGCTGGTTCTGGTCGTCTCTCTACTGCGTGTATATTCCTGGTGAAGGAGAGGGAGAGGATGCAGACGATGAGTTTTGCAGGAATTGGGCAGGGAGTCACCATCCCTGCCTCATTCTCGAATTTGAAGAGGATGGATTCTGTACCAGCGTGTTTGCAAGTACCTGCCGGTGGAATTTTGAAATTACCTTCTGCTAAGAAGATTGGAAATGTCCGAAAAGCGCGCGTTTCTGGCGTGAGGAATATGGCTCCGAAGATTGCAGAGATGGAGCCTGCCTCGAAAGGGAGCCCACTTCTCGGTCAGTTTTTCTTCGTCTGCAGAAGTTGATTTCTCGAAAGCGAGGTCGTGGATGTTCTCATGGCTGACTAGGATTGCGGAATCAGGGGCTCTAGAGTAGGAAAGAGTGAATGCAGGTGTGCTTTTACGTTAGAGAGCATTCGCTTTATAGACATGTAAGCGCAGTGTGGAACGAACCAACATTTTGGCTAGCGAAGTTGTGATTCTCGTGGCGCATGGACCTCATATTCCTGATCGAGTTCCTGCGTAGCGGGACTCACTGACATTCTCTTACTCCTAAGACTTAGCTCGAAACTTTCATGGTCAGAAACTTTTATACGTTGCAAACCGTGAATTATGATGAAGCTAGAGAGACAAAGTAAGGAGGTGACCTCTCAGTAGTCTGTCAATACCCTTGAATCTGTATGCTTGTACACACCGCTGCTCCGAGCTTTACGGTGGAAAATCTGCGAATGACCACGTTCTTGAATTTGAGAGATCATAATTGACGGGTTAAGAGGCATATGGAGCTGGAATTGCCAGTGGAGATGATTCGGGACAAAGGGCCTAGAAAGTTAGTTCTAAGACTCGTCCATTTTCTCTCGATGTAGTTAGGAGATGCCTCTCTGTGCGTATCTGCACACCATATTCTGTGTTCTGTCACATAGTTCTCACTAACCCCACATATTTCCGACTTTCGAGAAGTTCCCTCAAGACCATCGGAGGTCTCGATATGCTGTTAAATGGTGTAATAGTTCTATAAAAAAGGAAATGTCAGAAATGGGACTTGAGAATAGTTCCTTCTCTTCTAGTGGGAGATAATATCTGAGAACAGCAATGATGTGCTACCCCTCCGCGCTCCATTATCAGCTCCACAACGAACATTCGGAAATATATGTGAAAACTTGTGAGTCAAACTAGCACATGGCCACAATTGGAGGGATTGCTCTGGAGTGCTCCGACAATTCTCATGAGAAAACTGGTTCCGCGGTCCTTTCATGGGGTTCTGCACCAAGCACCCATGAGTCGAGCTTTATGTTTACTGACATCCCCGTAACCGTGGATAAGCGCATACCGTAGCGGTCTCACTCTGTATTTGGTTGTCGAACTTGATTGCAGTGCCACGCCAGAAGTATTGTGAGGCTGTCTACAAGACCGTTCGTCGAAAGACTAGTACAGTCATGATTGGAAACGTAGCTGTCGGAAGTGAACATCCGATACGGGTGCAAACTATGACGACCACCGACACGAAGGACATCGCTGCAACCGTTGACCAGGTACTACTCCGCAGCCGCTACCCTCAGATTTTGTTTATGTGCATCCTCGATCATCTAGCCTTTATATCATGTAAATCTGACCATGCAGCTCAAGTTAGCCAGTTTCACCGGAAATTATTTGAAATGATGAAGGTTTATATTTCTCACCGACTGAAGCAATGCTCGTTGACAAGGACTTTATGTGTGAACCTGCTTGTAGGTGATGAGAATATCGGATAAAGGATGCGACATTGTCCGAATTACAGTTCAAGGAAGAAAGGAGGCAGATGCCTGTTACGAAATTAAAGACACTCTTATGAAGAAAGGGTAACCCCTCGTCTATTTTGTGAAATGTCAACGGCTTATTGTGGGTGTCCCAGATTTCTATTATTGATGTCATTCTGTAGACTGACGAATTGTAGTTCGCTGGTGTACGCGCAGATATACCATCCCTCTTGTTGCGGATATTCACTTCGCCCCTGCTATTGCCTTGAGAGTAGCGGAGTGCTTTGATAAGATTCGTATCAACCCTGGAAACTTTGGTACGACTAGCTGGAGGTCTTTGAAGAATCAGAGGAAGGATACCGGGTTATTGTTCGATTTGTCTGCTGTCGATCTCTCGAAGCGCGTGGTTTAATGATATTCCGAGCTAGGGTAGAGTCCTTGTATCACAGTAAATCCATGTATTAACTGCTGGGGATCTCGTCATTTGTTTTTGTGTAGCTGATCGTCGAGCACAATTTGAGAAGCTAGAGTACACAGAGGAGGACTATCAGGAGGAACTAGAGCACATTGAGAAAGTGAGTACTCGTGTGGCTAGAAGGATTGCCCAGCACACGAAACATGAGAAACTGTCGTATATTCCCGCGTACCACCTCTGGGATTCCACTTATAAATTGCCGGTGGGTGGTACAGGTTTTCACTCCTTTGGTAGAGAAATGTAAAAAGTATGGAAGAGCAATGCGGATTGGGACGAATCATGGAAGTTTGTCTGACAGAATTATGAGCTACTACGGCGATTCTCCTCGTGGAATGGTGAGCACCGTTGGCTTGAGCTTGAATATAAGGATATTGGCATCTCAGTAAATCGAAAGATTCACTTACCTTTGCTTTCGGCAATAGAGTTGTCTCAGATAAAAAACAGAAGACACTCGGGTGTTTCCAATCGTTCTTGGTGTGAAACGCTAGACGACCTCTGTTACGCTCGAAATTCTGTGACCTGTGGCCACTCTTAAATTTCAAGACCCGCTTACTAGTGTCTCTGATGTGCTAAAGGTGGAGTCAGCTTTTGAGTACGCCCGAATTGCCCGCAAGCTGGACTTCCACAACTTCCTGTTCTCTATGAAAGCCAGCAACCCGGTGGTTATGGTCCAAGCTTATCGGCTCCTGGCAGCTGAGATGTACGTTCAAGGCTGGGATTATCCCCTTCACTTGGGCGTCACAGAAGCTGGAGAAGGTGAAGATGGTAGAATGAAGTCAGCAATCGGTATCGGCGCTCTATTGCAGGTATGCCTTTTGTAGGTAACCGATGCTGACGTGAGTTGCTTATAAAATCCATAGTAGGCTGATGGAGAAATTTGACACTCTATACCGGCACTTGCAGGATGGTCTGGGTGATACCATCCGTGTCTCTCTCACCGAAGCACCAGAATACGAAATTGATCCCTGCACCAGACTGGCAAATCTCGGAATGAAAGCTGCAGCGCAGCAGCGGGGAGTGGTGAGTCTCTTGCCTAGGAACTACTTGTTGACTTGACCGTACCTGCAATGCATCGGTTGATTCTGCACTGAACGACTTGTGCTTCTCAGGCTCCGTTTGAAGACAAGAACCGCCGCTACTTTGACTTCCAGAGACGAACAGGCATCCTTCCGGCCCAAAAAGAGGTGAAAGTTGTTGGTGCTTGGAATGACTTATAAATGTTGAGCAGATGGACGTTCAATTTAGAAAAGACTAAGGTGGAGCATTAGTGATAGAATATTTAGTGTAATATCCTCATTCGGCGTCTTCTGGAGTGAACTGAACTGTTGAGCGGTGCAGGGAGACAGCGTAGATTACAGAGGAGCTCTTCACAGGGACGGGTCCGTTCTTATGTCGGTTTCTCTTGAACAGCTCAAGGTACGGGGATGATGCATGACCTTTGGTAATACAACAAACCTCTTCTCTTCTTTGACGCTGTTTAGCTCCAGTCCGTTGGAACAATACAAGTCTTCCCTTTGAACTTGCTAGTACTACTGCTAGTAGAATCATTGTCAGATTGTGTCCGTGTATTATGCTAGCCGACCAACTTTTGCTGTGATGAACCAGAATCCTGAGGCACTCTACAAGGCTCTGTCCTGCAAGCTCATTATCGGCATGCCCTACAAGGTAACTGTCTGAAGCTTTATACCCCTTTCATCTTGTAATCAAACCGCCATGTTTCTGCAACGACTGCGGGGCAAAAACGACAAAGAATGATACTGAAGGGAGCTCATGTTACAGGATTTAGCAACAGTCGATACTATATTCCTGAGAGAGCTACCACCTATTCAAGACAAGGCCGCAGTAAGTCTCTAAACACTTCGATAGTAGATTTCTCAGTAGTTTTGTTCCTCCCGATGTGAATCTCGCATACAGCTGGTTTTCCTGCCGAAAGCTTGGTGAATGGTACGCTTCCCCGTGATTTTATCTCGCTGTGAATCATTTCTCTCTCATTTCACAAGCTTCTGAGTACGAAAGAGATAAAAAACATGACTAGTCAAGTGGGATGAAAGTTGCAGTAAACAAAGCTGCACCCGAAAGCTCAGAATTTCTACTTTTAATATTTCTGAAATCGTCTTTGCTACACGCAGAGGTTGGCCGTGCAGAGACTCGTGGATATAAGCGTGGGTGTCCTGACTCCATTATCCGAGCAACTCGTCAAGCCTTTTCCCAATGCGATGGTGCTTCTAACCCTAAAGGAAGCGGGGGAGTCTTTAGACAAAGTTCCTGCAGGTTAGGTTACATATTCGTCGTTCAAGATATATACGTACTTTATGAAACAGTAACAAGAAGTGGGATGGAACTGTATACATTAACCATGGTATTTAACGGGGTTAATGGCACAGCTTTCGTTTTAAGTTCTTATCTGTGCTTTTTGCTAGCTTAGTTGATGCATAAAACCAGTCTGATGGCAAGTCGGATTTCCTACCAACCTCGGGGTCATACAGGGGCAAGGTACGCGGTCACTCTCAGGGGAGATGAATCGTACGAGGAACTTGAGGTTCTGAAGACCCTCGATGCAACGATGTTGCTCGTTTACCTGCCAGAAGATGAAGATAAGTCAAGCCGTGTACACGCCTCAAGAAGGTTAGTAAGGCGGGATCTTAGTAACGGGGTAGCCGATTATGCATATCTTGATGTTATTCCTACGATTAAGAAAGGACTTTGGGTGCTTTGTATTCTCTTGCCAATACACGAAGTAGATTCTCTTTTTTTTGTGTCTTCTGTTTTGACCCGTTTAGTGGACCATACGTCCAGCCATTTCAGTTTCTAAAAGTACGAAGCGATATTGGACAGATTAGGTACTTTGACGTTAATGTTACGTCCTAAATATCATGTGCCATTTGCCTAGTATGAACATGTGCGTCAAACTTATGCTGCATATGGGTTCGTCACTGCGGAAGGTATGAGTCTCCACCAACTGATGTTAACGCTACTTGTTCGCCAGGTTGTTTGAATACTTGGAATCCAACAACATCAACTTTCCAGTGATTCACCATTTGAACTTCCCTGCAAGGACTCTAAGGTTAGTGTTTTCAGTCACCTGCCCACTTGTTCCTTCATCGTCCCCTGGCGATGGTCTACCTAGAGCAGCATCTTATAAGTTCAGCTTGGCTGTATTATGTAGGGATGACCTGGTTATCAAGGCAGGAAGCGAAGCCGGTGCGCTTCTCGTGGATGGGCTTGGCGACGGACTTATGTTGGAAGCACCTGACCAGGATTTTGACTTTCTAAGGACCACCGCTTTCGGCATGCTTCAGGGCTGCCGAATGCGCAACACGAAAACGGTTCGTTGTACTTCAGTATCTTTCTTTTGAAGTATCTTTGAATTGCTTTCCACTTGCTTTTAGTTAGTTATTTCCACAGAGTCCTGTTGATATGGGAATCAAGCTGTTTCCTTCGCACGCACAGACATTAACGTGACCAGCGAAGCGAAGGCGTTCCGTTTGTGGTTCGCGGCCAGGCTGGCTAAGCCAGATTTTGTTGTCACCTTTTGTTTCCCAGGAGTACGTGTCCTGCCCATCATGCGGAAGAACCCTGTTTGATCTCCAAGAAATCAGTGCGGAAATTCGGGAGAAAACATCACATCTACCCGGTGTCTCGGTTAGTCTACGCATCCTTGCATGTCCTCCACTCGTTATGGTCCGTTTGGGAGCATGTATCACAGGGCAGTTCAGCTAACTCCGACGGACAGGTCTTATGTGGAAGCACCTCTGACTGTGGTTCTTTACTTGTCTCTGGATAACTGTGCTTATGGGTATCCTTGTTTCAGATAGCGATTATGGGCTGCATCGTGAACGGTCCTGGGGAGATGGCCGACGCTGATTTTGGTTATGTTGGTGGCGCTCCAGGCAAAATTGACCTTTATGTCGGCAAGGTATGTAACATCGTCACTTTCGGACTGTGGAGTGCATGTAGAAATTAAGAAGTTAGCCAAGACAACTATTCTAGCCCCATGGTGTAGATAGCCCTTTCCCGGCTATCCTTGGCTAAGTCGTTTGGGATGCATATTAGATGGCTAGACAGGGAATATCCGAATGAAGGAAACTCGTATACATTGGCCAAGAAGGTTGCAACTGTTTGATTACTTACTCATTTCCTTGTCCTTCCCTACAGAATGTTTTGCAGAGAGGCATACCCATGAGCACCGCCACAGATGCTCTGATCCAGCTGATCAAGGACCACGGTAGATGGGTTGAGCCCGAAGCTGTTGAGGCTTGAGCCGCCCGGAATTGAGTTACCTAAGTAGGAAACGGGGTCAACATTAGTGTAGCATTTTCTCCATACATTGAGATAAAAGGTTGGGGCTTCCGCACATCCCGCTTTCTCCTTCTTACAGCCGTGAAAAAGAATGAGTCTTCACAAAGCCATGAAGATGGGAGGCCTTTCACAAGGCATGGCTTTAGACGTGTAGCCTGTTGACTGTCATGTTGGCGGCGTAGGAGATTGTCTTGTACAGTGGGATCAAAGGATCCTGGTTAGCAAATATTCATGTAAAACACAATATTTTGTATAACACAATATTTTGTACCGTCTGTTTTTATACTTGACATGAATCAAGATATATTTACGATCATGGTCGTCCCTTCTGGTTCAAAGCCAAGTCACATCCTCCTTTGCAAGCTCTCATAGTTGTGGAAGCATCCTACATTGGTGATGCCACAAGTGTTGACATGTGATTTTCGAGGAATACTACCCGCCTCTCATCCGAACATAACACCTTCATCATAGCGCTTTGCGGATGACACCTACACCTGAACATGATGGCTGCAGCATCATAGATGATGACTGCTGGAGACCATGAAACATATTTCGCGTACTTGCTGTCGAAAAGCCTAATATTTGTGGCCTAATAAGAACCAGTCTTTAGGTCCTGCTTACTGTTGACAGCAACAAATGGTGAACTTTGCTAACAACACCGCACCTAGACTGAAGTTGTGTTTGAGGGCCTAGAAACCCAGGGCGGGCGCATAAGTACTCCCAATGCGCGAACTCTAGCCTGCGCAGAGACGCGGGAAAAATTCTTGAAGACCGTTGGCTCGCTGTTTTCTAGTGTAAATTGATGCTCTTCGTCAGGCTTCGGGCCGCTGTTGGTAATTTCTACTTACTACTGCAAGTTGCATGGTTGCTTCTTTTCTTCTTCTCGTCGTTGTAGTAGCTGCTTTCTTCGTTTAGGATTGATACCACTGGTGTTTTTTCTTGCAGTCGGCAATGGGAGTCGCCTTCTTCGTTTAAGATTGATACCACTGGTTTTTTCCTTGCAGTCGGCAATGGAGTCGATGTTTCTTGCAGGTTTCTTTCTGCAGGCGAAGACTACTGGTCCCGCTTGAACGAGTAGGAAGGCGGTTCCTCTTTGCAGCGGTGACATGCGTTTCCGCTTGTTTCTTTCTGCAGTTGGGGACAGGTGGTCCGTTTACTTCTTTCTTCCAGTGTCTCATACTCGTTGCTTGCTTCTCTTTTGCAGTCGAAGACTCTACTCCCGCTTGGTTTTTTTTTTTTTCTTGGTTTCTCGGAGATGTAGACTCAAGACTGCTGCTCTCGCTGCTTGCAGTCGGGACGTGCTGTTGCTACTGAAGATAGTCTTCAACTGCATTCGTTTGGGTTTGAAATTAAGGTAGCTGTAGAGCTTTAGCCGCTTATAAGTGCCAACTTCCCGCGCCATACAGTTGAAGGGCAGAATTCATCTTGGTCTCTTGTGGTTCTGTCTACGTAAATAATACTTTGAACTCAACACTTGTATCGAAAATAGCTCTACTTGTGCTTGTAATTAGTAGTTTTCAGCAAAGCTCTCCATACAATTGAGAACGACACCCTGTATGTAAATAATACTTCCAAAAATTCAGCAGATGTAACCAGAACAGCTCTACTTTTGCTTCTAACTGCTCAGCTCTACTTGTGTTAGCTGAGCTCTTGATATACAGTTGAGAGTCAGAATTCGGTTGGGCCTCTTGTTATTCCGTGTATGTATATAATGAAACAATGAAACATTAGGCTTTCACTTTTAGGTTCAAATAGTGCAATATAGAGCTCCAATTCTTGCTCTTTCAGTTTCAAATACTGCAATATAACATTCAGCTTTGGTTCGTACCGCATTTCCTTTTATATGCACTTCGACACGACCTCTTCTTATTCTTTGGATGTAAATTATACGGCTCAATTATATTGGTTCAGTTCACCCTACGTTGCTACAATCATCTTTTTATTCCGAACACGGGCATAGTCACATCTGCACTATTCGTCAGACTCCTAACGTCCTTTTTCTCGAGCGTCCGTGCTTGAATTTTTTTCCTGCCATATCTCACAATAGAGTAAAATTGCAAGAAAGAGAACTCGAATTTCTTACAATGACGAAATCCAACACAGCGAGAAAATAATAACCGCGTCGAAGAACATACAAAGCTCAGATTCGACTAAGCGACTAAGCGACTAAGCAATATGCAAGTTTCTGGACATATGTATTCCTTTGCTGTGAATGTCTGCTGTGGGGACTATTGTTCTCGGGCAATGAAGACAATGACTTCTCAGAAATGTAAGCATCAGTGCTTTGATGAGACCAACTATATCGAATAATGGGTGTAGCGAACAACCGAGTGGAACGAAATACACAAAAGTCTATCTTTACCCTGTGGCAGATGTGGGTGGTTCGAGTTCCCGGTATCTCCAGGTGATGATTGGAATAAAGACAATATTAGTGCTACTCAAACTCTTCTCGTAATCCAAATTACAGGTTCAGATGAAAAGACGTAAGCCTGAAATGAAAATCGATGAAAACAAGAGGAGATCGGTTGAGTGGCGAAGAGATTTCAAACTTTTCAAACGCGGGAAGCCCTTGACACAGCTTGACATTGCTGCCTCGTATGAGAAGTTTCCAACGGTTTTCCAAGAGATCAATTTTACTACCATAGATTGCAAACATATAGTGACGATAAGGTTTCAGCTTATCTACTAGGGAGAATCAAACCATAACTTGTAAATATTAAGGGGTGTCAAAGTTAGAAAACTTTCATAAAGATTCTACACCCGCGGGAAAGAATTACGACTTCGGCCAAACCTCCGAAGTGTTTCATGTGGCACCTCCGAAGGTCGCAAGAAAATGCCCGCGTTTTTTTAACGGCCATTCATTCGTTTTGTCCGTTTACTTTTGCAACAGAATATTTATTACGTTGAGTAATTATACTGAGTGTCAGAATAGAAAAATTAATTGAAAAATGTATGATGTCTGAGTCACAAGCGCGGCCCAGACTCAGTCTCGCTTCCATACAAAATTATCTGCTATTAAATTACAGCTCTTTTTTTGTTCGTCGTTGAAGAATCTTTACCACTCAACTTTCACACCCCTATTATTATGGGAGTTACATCGTTACCCATAATTTTTTTCACTAATTGTTCTATAGAAGTGTGTCTGAAGGTTTGCAAGGACCCCACCGTGCTGGTATGTGGAAACAGATACATTTATGTCATCATTCAAACCAAGACGTAAAATAGTTTAAATTTATACCAAAACGTAAAGTAATTTCAATTCATCGAAATGAAGATAGTTGCGATTCAAAATTAATGTTACAGATTGTCACTAAAATTATTTAAAAAATAAAAATAAATAAAAATAAAATAATCATTTTTCTCTCAACCACAAACGAATGATCTGCATTATGGAGACATTTCAGAATTTAAAATTTAAAATATAATTTTTGTTTGAATAACAGGATGATCCGCGTAACGTTGTGAAGACGCTTTGAGGACATCCTGTGAATCCTAATTAAAACCAAACCAAACTAAATTAAATTAATAGCCATTTTCCTCTCTCAACAACGGGACCGTCTGTGAAACGTTGTGAAGATGTTCTGCAACAAAAAGAGAACCAAAAATAAAATAATAATAATAAGCTTAAGAATATAATTCTTTTTGAACCACGATACTATCTTCAGTCCGAAAACTTTATGAAGACATTCTATCACTATAAAAACAAAAAAAAATAAAAAATAAAAAATAAAAATCCTCTCAACAACGAGATGATGTGCAAAACGTTGTGAAGACGTTCCGCAATCAAACAAAAATAGTTTAAACTTGAAAACTGAAAGCTAGCAGTTTCTTCTTTTCTATAATTCCCGGCATGCTCAAAAGGAATTTAAACAATCTTACTTGTCGCTCGGACAGTTTTCTTTTAGTTTTCTTTCTATCCGCCTTACGTGTCTCCACTTTCAGATCATTGTACGAGTACAAAGTCATGGGCATTATGACCCATGAAACAGCAACATTAATGTAACTTAATAAGCATCCCCAACTGCCTTGTACAATGGATTTCGTTTTCTTTTATCAGAAAACGTGTAAATGTTATAAAATATTTTATAATAAAATATTATGAAAAATTGAATAAATTCATAACTGATATATGTTAATCCGTCTCGGAGTAGCCAACTCAGCGAGATTGAACTCATAAGTGGAGTCCGGACTGATGCGTTGCTGGGAGGATAAGACCAAGACTTTAATTCTCAAAGTGAGATGTTTTACAGGGACATTAATATATGTTCTGATCTTTCTCGCCGGATGCGTTAGAACATATATTAAACCCCATGTACACTTCAAAGTGTACATGAGGTGAATAAGCAGCCTTAATTTACAGCCAATGTTCACTACGGAAGTTACGTCAAAAGACATAAAATTTCTACGTACCATCTATGTTGATGTGTTGGTGGTGCGTAAAAATTCTGAGTCCTGTTGCAGGAAGAGGTTTGAGTGGCCTTGCATCAGAACATATGTGCGATCTTGATACATCTATATTTGAACAACCGGTGGCTAGGGTTGGCTTGTGGGATCTAGTGTGGGAAGAAGACTCCGATCTCCTGGTTCTCATGGCGATCTGACTTGTGAGCGGGCTATTAGGAGGTGTCAAAGTTAAGGACCGTATTGTTTATTCCACGACCCGCGGGCTATAGTTCCGGACAACAGCCGGTTTGGATGCGGGTGGGTCTGGAGATACCTGCAGAAATAGCCCGTGGATCTCGTCGCATTGCCCGTGGCGGTTTTGGTCATAGATTAATGATCACGTTCATTTGTCTTGTACTACGTGCCACATGTTTACATGACATGTACTTTCATGTATTCAAAATTCAAAAAAATCTTCTCGCAAAGACTTCTTGGGACAGTTCGATGTAGAAGCAAAGACTTCTTGGGACACTTCGGTGTAGAAGTTTGTTCGATGATCGAGAGTTCAGTGGAGGTGTCTTGTTTTCCTGAAAATGACTCCGATTCGTAGTTTTAAGCTCTACATTCCACGTTTATCAATCAGCGTTCACATTTGCCGTGCTTTCATATGTAGAGAAGAGCTCACGCTTGAATGTGTGTTTGCTCATTTTTGCCGTGTTTTCAGGTGTAGGAACAGCTCACGCTTGAATGTGTATCATTGCGGAAGTGGTTATTTCATTTGAATGTCATGTCGCGTGTATCCGAGAGAAAACAGTTACTGCGGAATGTAAAGGAGATTGAAGAGATGAGAGTGATGTTAACTTCCTCCAGCTCGGAAGAGTCTTCTTCTTCAGATGAATCTAGTGATAACGACACGATGGACATTTCAAGCTCGAGAAGAAAGCAGAAGCTTGACTGTACCGGTTCTTCATCGTCAGACAAAGATTCTGATTCTGATGAAGAATTATTAGAGTTGTACCAAGTACTCTATACTTCCAGATATCTGGAAAGACAAGATCGATTTTCATTTTCCAAAAGTAAAGTCTTCTTTAAGAATTATTTTCAAAACTAACTCTTTCCTACAGCTTACGAGAATGGATAGAAGGAGTTTTGGAAAACTGGTGAGTTTAGTCGAAGCTCATCCCATTTTCTATAATGAGAGTCGAGTAAAACAAGCTCCAGTGTCTCTGCAACTTGCTGTTGCTTTAGACAGATTTGGACACAGTGGAAATGATGTTGCTCTTGGAAGGTCGTTGCTTCTTTGGGGCATTGCCCATGGACCATGGTGTTGTATACTAAGAGAGTGATGCAGACGTTGGAGTCAATTCTTCGAGGATTGATTCGTTGATCAAGTCGTGAAGAAAGACGTGTTATCTCGGATGCTTTTGGAGCAAAAGGATTTCCAAGATGTATAAGGTTGATTGATGAGACTTTGTTGCCTTTATCACAAAGACCTCGGGTGGATGGTGAAACTTATTATGATAAGAAATGCAATTATTAAGTGAATGCACATGTGGTGTGTTGTCATCGAAAGAGAATAATCTTTCTCTTGACAGGTATGTCTGGGAGTTGCCCAGATATCACTTGCTTGAGGAAATCTGTGTTATGGAAACACATCGACAATGAATCTTCTTTGTTTGAAACAGATCAGTATTTACTTGGTGATTCAAGATATTCATCAATACGACATCTTATTTCTCCTTCAGGATGGCTTCAAGAGACAGAGAGAAACAAGATTTGAATACTTGTTTAGCGCATGCTAGGGTGGCTAACAAACATTGTATATGCATTTTGAAGTCCCGTTAGCATTTATTAAAACAAGTTAGAACTCAATTGAAAGAAATATCAGAGAACTAGTTCTTAGTTAGATGGGTAGGTTGTTGTGCGATGCTCCATAACTTTTTACTAAAAAATGAAGATGAGTGGACCGAGGAAGATGGAGAGTTAATTCTAGAATCCGAAAGAGATCTCGAAACAATGGCGAGAGAACCTTTCTCACCCCATGCCACGGGGATATATAAGAAGAATAGACTTCTTAGAATTTGTCTCGAGCATAATAGAAGACCTGGTGGATTTTTATTCAAACCTTGATGTATTTGTGAGCTTTTACATAAAGTTTATAAAATTTCGTACAATCTTCTTGTCTTCTCGGGTGTTTGTGTTGTGCGAAGAGGCTCATATCGCACAGACTAGATAAACAACTAGTGCGAGAGATCTCATATCGCACATAATACTGTCTTGAATTTGTGCCAAGATCGCACTAACAAAAACACTTAGTGCAACACAAGGCTGATCGCATTGAGTGCATGAGTACAGTTTTGAAGATCATAACTCACCAATGTGACTGATTTGTCGATCGCACTGAGTTATACACCAGTGCGACTGGTGAGCAAATCGCACTAAATATAACACCAATGCGATTGTACACCGTCGCACTGAGTATAACATCAGTGCGACTGGTGAGCAAGTTGCATTGAGTGTTATACTCAGTGTGATCGCTCATGGTCGCACTGAGTACACTAATGCGATTGATGCGCAAGTCGCCTTGAGTATAACACCAGTGCAATATGCGCATCGTCGCATTGAGTACATCAATGCGACTGGTGCAGAAATCACCTTGAGTATAACACCAATGCGATTTGTACTTCGTCTCATTGAGTACATCAGTGTGATCCGCACACTATCGCATTGAGTACAATAGTCGAATTGTCTCACTGAGTGTAAAACACCAGTGCGATCTGCGCACGGTTGCACTGACAACACTAGTATTTACTTAATCACGATATATGTAGCTTTTTAGATTTACACAAGTACTTTTTTCTGTTCACACACAAGTTTACTCAAACACACAAGGTTATTGTTGCTGTTCGACACAAATGTTACTGTTGCTTTTTTATGTCGTTGTTCGAACACAAGGTTACTGTTGCTAGAACTGTTAGTTGTTTTGTGCGGGTGTTAGTGAGTAGAGAGGTTTTGTTAAAGAAATCACTTTATTGTATAAACAAAATAGTCCTTCAACATGATTTGTATTTTAACATAAACTCAGCTTTTTGTGCACTCGTGCAAGAACGTCACATCACCTCCTCGTCCTCCTCAGACAAAGTTTCCCAGTAAGCTTTCAAAGCTATCATGGGGTCTCTATCAAACATCGTTGTATATCTTGCTCTCACAAAACTCGAAGTTTCTATTAAATTGCTTTCCCATATCTTCAATCATGTTAATAGAATCTTCAGAAGATAATCATCCCGGTCCATGTCTGCATACTCCAGCTGGAAAGAAGGATGATGGATTGCACTGAACGGATGTTCGTGCTATTCTTCTCTGGTGAGTCATCGACCAAGAGACAATCTCTTGTACACAAATTGTAAGAATGCAGTCGCGAGAAGTCCTTCAGATATAGAAAGTTATCCGTTGCAGCTTCCCTTATCATCTTGAAATGACTACTCATAGGTTGCAAAAAAACTTACATATCTGCAGAAGTGAATATTCACTTAAAATAAGTACATCGAATCGGAAGGTTCAAAGTTGAATCGGATAGTATGCATAACACTGTGTACACATCAACACTGCAATGAAACTTCAAGAAGCATTATAAATGATTGAGAAGTTACCTGGCTCGAAGCGATTCCTACTGCAATATACTTCTGTTTTTTCATGGATCGAAGAATAGCATTACAGTTACTCAAGGTTCGAGATGTCCATATCAAGACTTGAAAGTCTTGACAGCAAATGTCCATGAACTCTTTCACTCCGGATCGCACAACGTAGCATAAATCTTTACGGTAAAATTCAATTCGATATCCTTTTTCTTTAGCGCCTTGAAGCTCCATCTCATTGCGACCCACTCTTATCAAAAGCTCATTTAAGTCCAAAATGAGTGTTTTCCTCCGTGGCAAAGAAGGATCAATCAGTCTCGAGTAGAAAAGCTTCGAGGAACGAAGACAATTTACCTCCGTCTTTAGACCTTCCAACTCCGCAGAATATCGAGCAGTCGTAGATTCAAGTGTTTGCACACGTTCGGTCAATTCTTCCTCCTTCTGTTGAGCCTCTGCTATTCTCAAGTTTAAAGTCTCCTCCTCCTTCCTCTTGTTGGCAAGCTTAGCGCAAGTTTCTTCTTCTTCTCTTCTCGCAAGACGATGAATAGACCCTAAATAAATATCACATGAGTCAGAAGAATACTTAGTACTAGATATCTCTTTAGCAAACCTGTAAAAAGCATATAAACTGATCACATCACATTGAGCTCTTTCACTCCAGTGCGATCAGAGCTCTGATCGCATTGATCGCACTGAGCTCTAGGCTGTAGTGCAATCTATGTACCATCGCACTGATCGCTTTCACTCTATTGCGACCATAAAAAAAATTTACATAGGCACTAGCACTAAAAGAAATGCATACGAGATCATCTTGAAGGAGAGATATTGCATTTTTACAGAAGCATATGCAAGCCCCAAAAAAAGGTGGAACTGTATAAACTTTTTTAGGGATAGTTCTTACTCATCTTCTGATACATTTGGAGATCTTGAGAGAGGAGGAGACAATCTTTTCCATCGAAGACGGAGCAGGAGATCGGCAAGGAGGAGATCGACAAGTAACGAGTCAAGACGAAGCAAGTAAGGAACTCTACTCTATTGTTTATTTTACAGTGTGTTTGCACGCGCTTATGTACGATTAGATCACAAACACTATAACACTGTAGTGTGCCAGTAGTAGTGCTAGTAAGCTGAGTCCAGTCATAGTTTATCTCTATTGACTCAACTTTAGATTTTACATATAACGCGAGTTGACCAATAACAGTTTTAGGCCTTCTCCTTGCCAAAAGGATTGCATTCAAACACTGAAAAGCATATCTCCAACCTTGAATGGCACACTCACGTGCAAAATATCTCTCCCCACCTTGTCATACTCAGGAAACCAATCTGCTACGAGGACATGTCTCACAAAACGAGGCATTTGCACAAGACCTGCGGGATTAAAAATGCTTCTCGAATTACATCGAGACTCAAGGAAACTTCTACCTCGTCAACTTTTGTGGTCCTTAAGTCAGCATTGTAAGATCGAACAAAGACAGAACAAAGACCAATCTGAAACAAACACAATTATAACCTCGTCATTCTACCTTCTTAAACAAACATTAATCTAATTCATATATTTCAACCACAAATAAATGAGAAAATTCTGAAACATGGAGCTCAAAGAATGGGCGTTCAAAAGAAATGAGGTTTAGAGTGCTTACATCAGGGCGAGCGAACTCGAACGATAAAGCCATCAGTAATCCTAATTTCTCCAACTCTTCTTCGTCTATTTTCATCACAGCAAGGTTCACATCTTCTTTACTCATCCATCCTCATTTGATTCATTGATGTAAATCTTCTTGAGACGTGAACGAGATAAGAAACGGTTCTTCTTCTGCTTTTGGTGCTCGAGTCTCTTCTTCAGATTTTTCTTCGGATTTCTCTTCTAATCCCGCCCTGCTTAAGGATTCTTCTTCAGATTCCTCTCCGGATCCCGCCATGCGTAAGTTCACTACACAATCCGAGGAAAGTAACTGCAGTAACAATAAGCAATACTGAGATAAACTGAATAGTTCTACTGTTTCAATGCAACTGATAAGCGACCGATTGTAAAACACATGGAGCACGAGTTATTTAGATGTGATCGTCTATGAAACACACTCGGCACGACAATCATAAAATCTAGTGCGACTCGTGCAAAGTAGCACTGAGTGCGTGTCGTGAACGTGAAATATCGCACTCGCGGCGCCTCATGCATAGTCGCCTTCCGTGAAACCCTTCTGAGCAAAAGCTCTAAGTGCACCTAGCCTATAAATCGCACTCAGTGCGTCCGATTCCACGTCGCACTTTGCAAATCCCACGAGAACTCCGTAGAATACACTCTAAGTGCGTCCCGTACTCAAAATCGCACTCGATGCGTCCCGTTCTAAGTCGCATCAGTAAACTTCATGAAAACTTCGTGGGCAAACGCTCTCAATGCGCTCGAATTTAATTCGCACTCAGCAAAGTATAAAAACAACGTGAGCAAGCACGATCAGTGCGCCTAGATTTTAAATCGCACTTAGTGCACCCTGTTGTACGTCGCACTCAGCAAGTCCTAGGAAAACTCGCTCTCAGTGCGCCCCATTTTAAACTAATCGCACATAGTGCACCCCGTTCGACCATCGCACTCAAGATGCCCAGCTAAATATCGCACAAACGAAATTAACAAGGAAAGACTAATTGCGACACCGTGGAAAAACTGAACTTCTAGCAGCGAAAGAACAAGGAAAGCAAGACCATAACTTACCTCCTACCACTTGAATGAGCTTTCAAATCTCTTTCACTCGGGCCGCTCTTCCGCTTCCGTCTGATCGTCAGTCCTTATCCGCTCTTCTCTCCCATCCGCTCTTCTCTCCCGATTCGTCCAGCAATGAGCACTTCTCTTTGAGCACTTCCTCTTTCTGCTTCTCGCATTGTCCAATCCTCTGTCGCACAGCCGAATCGCAGTTAGTGCAAACTCGTCCTCTCCCGAACCTTTTGGCGACTCGCACTCAACAATTTTCTTTCGAACGGACGATTTGCAATCAATGCGAACTCGAACGAAGCTTTCTACGACCAGAGGGTTATAACCTCGAGTAAACCCTGGAACTCTTCAGCGACTCACTAATGAAAGGAAGAGAGTCTTAAGAGACACGCAATAAACTTAAACTTCTACTCATATGATACCTCGGTTACATATCGTCAAGTTTCAATAATTTCTCTTATTTCCTCGAATGTCTTGCCTGCTTTGTATAATTCAACAAATAATGAAGCGTGTCTCTTTTTGCTCTCCTCTTTTTCGTGACTCTCTCTCTCTCTCTCGCTTCTTCTCTTCTAATGTGACCATACGATATTCTACGTAAATTTTTCTGTATTGAACTTTCTCTTTGATACTCTCCTCGTGCAAATTTAACACACCCACTTTCATGTTGCGAGTGTTTGGTGGTCGCTGATTTCCAGATGTGTCCTGCAAAGACTGAGGGGACAGTAGAGATTCCTCTGCTCGTCTCTCTGTGACCAACTTCTTCGTCTTCATTTATCATTTCATCTTCAGCAAAGGGACTCATCGCTTCTTCCGCACCTTGATAGCCGACACCTTCGCATTGGAAAATATCTATATCTCCATCACCTTCTTCTTCAAATTGTGTATTCTCAGGATCATAGCGAGGAGCTGACCGAGGAACAGTATTCTCAGCTTGACATTGAGAGTCTAAACCTTCGAAGTCCTCCTCTGATATTCTTTGAGAATACAACGCAGGAGGATCAATGTTCGCACGACTTTCAAAAACAACATTCATCCGAAAGAAATGAAGACATTTCTCATTCAATTTCTCTTCCAATGTCAACCCAGTCAACATCTCATCCTCAGTGAGCCTTCCACCTATGTTCTCTTGGATTTCTTTCGCCTTCTTGTACATATCTACGTATCTCTCGAATCGTTTCTTTAATTCAACACCAGTCACTACAGAGAAACCATTCTTCTCTGAAAGTTGAGCAGCAATAAACAAAAAGCTGTGGCTTTGCTGAGACACTTCCTCGCATCAACTTTCGTCTTTTTTCTTGCACCGTGTAATGCGACAAAGTTCGTCTTCAATGTAGGCAACAATTTTCTCATAATCATCTGAATTCAAACAAATTCTAGTTTTTCTCGAAGCTTCTTGATTTTTGGGAGCCATAGCTGATGAAACTCTATCGATACTGACTACGTTACTCTCATTCTTCTCCGAACTACCTTCATATGACTTAATCTCTTCACTGATCTCGAAACAGCAAACAACGTCTTTCTCACAAACAGACGACATTTTTTCGTTCTCTTTTTCAAGTTTTTTCAGCCACTCTTCCACTACTTAGCACAAATTGAATGTTACTTTTCAAGAAGTGAGTGCTTTCTTGTACTCGCCTGTCCATCATCATACCAAGTAATATGTTATTTAAGAGTAAAACGTACTAAATATTCCACGTCTATGTTTGAGACCCCCCTCAAATATCCACGGATGTAGGATGTAGTTCCATCACAAAGTTAGACGTAGTAAACTGTACACAGTACCCGCAGATGAGTTCCGGCAAAGATTCCTCCACCCGCAGAAAAAAATTTCCCCTTAACTTTGACACCTCTATTGCACAGGTGATGTAATCCGTGGAAGAGTAAAAAACTCCACGGAGAAAACATCTCAAAGAAACAAATTCTAAGAAAACATTTACATGTATGTCTGAATTGCATTGCATAAACGGCATTACATAAATTGACTGAAAACTTTAAGCATCAATAAACATCATCCCTCCTCAACAACGACGAGGCTCGCTTTGTAAGTTGAGATTTCTAAGAATGTATGTAGCATATGTAGCAGTATGTTGAAGTAGTGATAAGTTCCATCAAAAAGTTGATTCTCTCTCTGGTATCCGTCGACATCTGTAGACACTTCCATCCTCATAGACGTCTCATTTGTGTGGAACTGCATTCTGCATTCATGACACAACAACAAATCATCATAAGTATCCTCAT
Source organism: Asterella californica (assembly GCA_036924285.1). NCBI lineage: Eukaryota > Viridiplantae > Streptophyta > Marchantiopsida > Marchantiales > Aytoniaceae > Asterella > Asterella californica. Next base: position 47,367,613 of record JAYKYS010000001.1, read on the forward strand.
GTCATACTTCCAAGAGATCATTTCGAGACCAACTTATACTGACCTACATCAGATTCTACCGATGCTCGTCCTTATCAACTTTGCTCTTATGAATGAGTTTATTGACTTTTTCTTTTTTTGATATGAAAGATTACATTCTGAAATGGAAGCAAAATAAATGGATCGGGGTAAAATTAATAAAACATTGTTTTTTTTTTAAATATCTGCAAGATAAATTAATATGATTTTATCATATGTGATACTATATATCATAAATTACTTACTTTATAAGACTTTGCTTTGTATATCTCTGTATAATATGTATTACTTATAGTAAGTTTGTATATCTAAATATATGACTATTTAGAAATATTATTATTATAAGTTCTACTATTGTAAATTCAACCTAAATTTTTAGGAATTTGGTTCTGAGAATTTGGTTGAGGAATAAAAGAGACAAATATTTTAAACAATAAATTATAACATCCAATTATAAATCAACCTAAGAAATGATAAACTTTTAACAAAATAATAAATTCACAATCTTTGAACTCTTGAATGAGACATGATATTAAAGCATCTATTTTAATAACTCATCGTTTAAAACCATTCAAGTAGTGAAATAGTCAAAACTGCAATTGGGTGTATTGTCTCAGCTGTATTTCGATAAATTCAATTAAATAATGTCATAAAATATACTTAAAATACATAAATACAGTTAATGATAAATAACAACTTTCTTAGAGAATAGGTGTTGCGAGTCTATGCATTCGGTAAATTGCATATAGTAAGAGACACCCTGGAATCAATAACAACAAACAATCCAACGTGCATATGAAGTTAAGGCAGAAAATGATAATATATTTTCCTTTTCTCCCATCCTGCAGAATCGATGGTTAGCTGTGCACAGCAAAAACCAGATTTAACGGTTAGCATTGATTAAAAATCATTTTCTTATTAAACCCAGGGAGCGATTATTAAAGCATGAAAAATCTTCTTTTTCCTTGTAGTGTTATTTGAATCTGAAGAAAAGATAATCTTTTGCTCCAAGAAACCTCCAACTCTTCGTCTTAATAGTTTTTTCAATAAAAAGTAACTCGTTTTGGGTTGAATCATAACTTGTAAAAGTAATGAATAACTTAAATTTCATTCCTTATTTCACAGAGATGAAGAAGTAATCACCAGAAAACTTCCCTTCATAACGGTTAAATTTCTCAGTTCTATGGAAGCGAACAAAAAAATGGAGTTCTTCTGGGTGGGTTATTAGTGATACTGGGGGTTTTAGCTATAGAATGAACACGTGATGCAATGAATAGTCAACGGATGGAAAGACCTCATCAAGCATTACAAGAGGAAGAAAGATCCGAAAGATCAAGCAACCAACGTCCTAAAGGGAGGAAGAACACCGGGGCTAAGCCACGCTATGAGTAGCTCTAAAGTCGTCTATCGCTCTTAAAATATCACACCGGTAAGTCAAAAAACTGCTAGGAAAAAACTGACAAGAAACTCACAAAAAAAGAAAAACTCCTGCATACATCAGGTGCACATTAAGTAACATCGTCTACTGCAATTGCTCTCATGTGGACCGCACATGCTAAAGCTCTCTGTATAGCAATGGAGACTCTCTGTCCAAAACACGTAGTGCAAAAAGAAAGAGAAAGTGGTAACTCCTGATGTCTCTCATGATAAGCTCTGGCACAAACTCGAATAAAATCGTCAAACTCCGAGGTTGTTGATCGATATATCTCAAAGGCTAAGAGGATGAAGCGATGTCTCTCCTGCATACTCTTATACTTGGTCACCTTCGCTGCTGCTGTCACACCTGCAGCTCATCCTAGAGATGAGTGATCACTTGTGTCGCCACCGAGTCCCGTGTCGGATCCGTGACAACCACATCTGCCACTGAGACCTGATCCTCCTTCATCATGTACATGTCAGCTCTCATTGTCCTCATGTCTGAAAGACATACTAATCTCTCTCTACGTCATGTAACGCTCTCCCGTGCTAAGACAAACACAACGTCCTTGATGATATCATGCGTAGCTATCCGCTCTCCATCGTGAGGATAGCGAGCAAGGTGTCGACTCAAGGTGTCGAGCGAGACATTGCACTTGCAAATGGAAAATGCTGAAGCAACAGGCTGGACCAAGCCTAGGTGGAACCTCATCACTGTAGAAAAGATAGTTGGTACGAGTCCAAACGCTATAATGCAAGGTCGACCTATGACTCAAGAGCATGTGCCCTTGTCCGAATAAGAGCGGAGTCGTGCTCTAGTATCTTGTGAGATGGAAAGATCAACTAAGAGCGCATGAAGAACTTACTAGAAGTGATGTCTAGTCAGAGAGGATGTAGTCCACGGGACCCATCGATAGCTAAGATATCGAATCAGAGATGTGTCTCACGTGTCTCAATAGTCAAAGTATCTCTTGCCTCACAAGACACATATGTAGTGGGTAAGAACCATCCTCCACCTCCGTCACATAGCTCTCCAGAATAGATCTATCTCGCACGAAAAAACGACAATAGAGCCAAGGTGCTGAGACATCACAACTGTCCAAAAAAGCTGCCGGAGCAGTTTCCTCCATGGATGTTAAGCCCACCCTGCCACATGATATCAGCAAAGATGCTTGTCTACATGCGAGAGGTCTTGTCATACACTCAAAGGTCCCCGGACCTAAGATGTCGTTAAAAGCTCTTTGATACCAAAGCCAACATGTGGATCCTCTAACCTAAAAAGATCCTCGATATGCAAAACGTCCTCCATCAAGATAACATCTAAGAACCGGATGACGAAGTCCTCTGTGCCCATCGGTACTCCGAGATTACGTAAACCATCTCTAGGTGTAACAAATCTCTCCGGGAGCTAGAGGTATGACGATATATCTATGGGAGACCAAACTCTGCACTTTGACACCTTCACTCTCAGTCCTACCAAGGCTAATTGAGAGACTATGTGATCAAAGACATCACAGACTTGGTCCGCCGGACTTATGATATGCGTTCATCAACTAGAGATGGAAAAACATGTGGCAAAGAGAGCTCTATTGTGAACTAAGGTAAAGATGGGTCCATCCAAAAGGTCTCCCTGACGAGTATTGCAATAGAGCTGATGACTGTAACCTCCTCTATTGAAAGATCGTGCTAGTAATAAAGAGAGGAGGAAGAATCATAGAACGATCGCACGAAGTACGAGACTCATCAGAGATCCACCATCATCCATGAGCTAAGATGGAAGCGCAAGAAATGTTATTAAAAACATTTTCCACGTCCACTTGTAGAACAACCTGATCGAGATGGATATCCAAGAGAGCCATAATGATGAAGGACACAGACTCACAATCTCCAGGCGTCGCAACTTCAAACTGATGTGGACAAAGATGGTCTTGAAAAGTATCTCAAAATTGAAGAACAATGATATAAAGTCGTAAGAGAATCTCGCCGATGGCTATCGATCGAATCTCTCCACCATCCTTCATCGTGGTCAAAATCTAGCTGCTACCAGTACTTGAGTTATAGAATGAGGAATATGTCTTTGAGCTACTGCTGCCGTTACCTGAAAAAGCTCCATGAAACCACTAGAGGGATCGTCTGTCTGAGAACAATCCCGTATGTGCTCATAGACCATCCCAAACAGATCTCCAGAAGATAGACGTGGAGCTATACACAAGGTTTGGACAAACAAGGATCTATCGAGACATAATGACTCCTCAGGCTGATAGTCCTGAATCTCAGGTGGCAAGAGATCACCCGATGAGGGATGAAGGAAACACAACAAACTGATCGTCTCCTCAATAAGACATGTTGCTGACAAAAGATGCAATCTAGCAACTCTACTATACTCTCTAACTTGACATACCATCCTACAACGTCGTATGCGAGAAGATCATTTGTAGAGATAGACTCACTCCTATCTCGTATCACACGTACTAATTCATCTTGTAAGGCGGCCAGTCACCAGCACGGAATCTCTGAAGGTGAACTGCCACCTCTCAATGTCTCACTCTATCACCTTGAGTATAACGAAGGCACCAACGAGGTAGTAGAAAGAACAATAATCACGCCGCTTCATCCTTAGAATTTCGTGTCAACATGTCAAGAGATAGACGGAATGCATGCCTCACTTCGTCATGAAGAGCACGAGATAACTGATGGAACAAACGAGGACAAGGAAAACTCATCTCGAACAATTTCATAATAGTTCATGTGGATCTCCATCACTCTCACGACTCAAGAGGAACTCTAGGAAGAAGAGCTGACGGTGTCATAATGACTACACGTGTAGACCTCTGTTCTCGGCTAACCTGGGTATCCCATGTGATCCAATCATAACTCTTGTGCATCTTTCTCACATGAGACTTTATCCCTTGCAAGGTAAATAACTGACCGCACATCAAACATGGTGTATCTCGGTATCTGTCTCCAGTCTCCGTCTCATGAGAGAAAGAGTACCCATAGCTAGAAAAGAAACGATATCCAATCAAACGATACTCGTAATAAGAACATCTCAAAAATACCTACTCAAATAAAGAACTCTGATATGTAGAGATAAAAAAACACTACATGTAATACGTAAATGCTTCTTTTTCTCTTTGAGAACAAAGAAGTCTTCAAAAATCTCTCAAAAAGTCTAGAGAAGACTATGTACTCCTAAAATTCTCAAAAAACCCAAAGATATTTAATACTCACTCATTTCTTCACAGAATATATCAATTCTACAACAAAAAAAACAAAAACAAAAAACAAAAACAAAAAACAAAAAACACCTGCAGTAAGCCACCCAGACACACTCCACTCTTACACTCTTCCCTCCCCTCTTAAAACCCCCCTCCTGATATTTAGGGTCCGGGTTACCAGACTCCTCATTTGTTGACGTTCGCGGACGTGAAAGACGGACCTCTGGTTTACCCAGAACAAACTGTGTCTTTCATAATGTTTGAGTCTGACCTCCGTTGTTGGCGTGGTAGGTAGCGTTGGTAAGCGACTGGAAAGCGAAACATTTTTTTGCAAAAATGTTTTGATTTTCATCTAAGCATTATCAGAACCCAGTTTGTTAAATTCTAAGCTTTTTTGTGTTTTAGATTTCGGAGAGAGATTTTGAATTCAAAAAAGGAATCTAAAAGGAATATTATATATAGGACCCTTTTATACCAGGAGGGGGGTTTAAGCTATAGTTGAGTGAAACATACTTTTAATTTTCAGTTTATATTTACTAACTATTTTTCTTCGCTTTTAATAATTGTTTTCGCAGTAGAGCTGTCTGCTATTACACGGTTAAGAGCACCCTTGCAGTACCGGGGACACCCATGAGTATTAAGGCATCTCTCAGCACTGTAAACAGTCCCGGTAACTAGTCGTCTTCTTGGAAAGACAATAAATGGCAGGTTTTCAATGTAAATTTGTCTGGAGTCCTGTCTCGGTAAATTTTCAGTCCCGGTAACCAGTTGCCTTCTTGGAAAGACAGTAAATGACAAGTTTTCACTGTAAATTAATCTCGAATCTCGTCCCGGTAAACGGTCACGCTAAACTTGCAGTACCGGGGACGCTCATGAGTATTAAGACATCTCCACCGGAGCACTGTAAATGTCCCATGAGTATTAGGACATCTCCACCGGAGCACTGTAAATGTCTCTGCATTGTAAATAGTCTCCACCGGAGCACTGTAAATGTCTCTGCATTGTAAATAGTCTCGGTAACCAATCGCCTTCTTGGAAAGACAATAAATGACAGCACTGTAAATTTGTCTCGAGTCCCGTCTCGCTAAACTTGAATACCATGTCAAGTTCTGAGGAGACTGGAAACTTGTACTTTCCGGGCCATTTCCAGTGTTCGGGTGGTGATGCCCTTACTGTAAGAGATCAGGGTCCACCACCCAATACGGGATTCAAGCAACGCCAGCCACCGGGCGGGTTTGAACCCCCGACCTGGATTTGCCAGGCCGAGTGTATGCGGTTTAGTGAAACACATTGGCATGTCTGCTCCTGAGTCCTTAGGACTCCTTGAACCTGAGGAGACGAAGGCACTGCCGGGCGACTAGAAACGCACACATGCGCGCCCTTGCACCCAGTTCGAAGTTCGAATACTTCACAGTCCACAGTGCACTGGAAAAGGTACGAGCGAGCGCTCCGTCTCGAGATGCGGTTTCGCTGCCAGTTTTCATCTGACAAAGTTTCGGTTGAGGTGCGTGTATACACGTCTCATCTAAACATTGTTCATCGTGGCTAATGTAAATTTTTTTCTTTTGGACAGATTTCGCAAGGAACTGAATAAGGCGATGGCTATCAAGCTTGGACGAAGAGTGAGTGTTGCCACCTGTTCGTGCTCTTCTGTTGAGAAGTCACTTTTTTAAGGAGTTCCGTTCGTTCGGCCTGATAGAAATCTCCGAGGATCATATGACAATTGCAGATGTATCAATGTTTTCACATCTAGTCTATCTACTCAGGTTTTCGAGGAGCTGTTGAGCTGGAGAAATCAAAGTTTCTGTTCAGGAAGGAGGTTTTCCGTGTTGTAGTGTGCCAAGACGTAGAGCGGCCAAGTTCTCACTCATCTTCACAGAGTTGAAGATGGCGATGCGGCATAGATGCAAGCTTGCCTGTGATCTCATTCAAACTCACTTTGGTGAGCTTGTAGAGGTTGGTTTTCCCGATCTCTTTCAGTCCTCTCGGATTGCTGACCCGTCGTGAATTTTCGGTTCAATTTTACTCCATGTGGAAACGTTTATTCAAACTAAATTCAAACTGGTAGTTCTGTTCCCATCTGGTATTGCGCTTCATCTCTGAGAATCTGGCCACATCCGGCAAGTCTCTCTTCCAGTCTTACTGCTTCTCTGAGTTCTGCATATGATTAGGGCTGCTACATGATAAATTTCCTGAAGTATCAAGATAGATGTGAATATGTACTTCTGCAAGAGCAAACCTCTGGCGGAATAACTTTCTGGTTGCCAGACTCTGATCATTGTATCTAAGCAAATCGTACTCCCCATTTGAGGATTCAGTTCGTGTTTGTGCAGAAAGTATGTCGCTGCTTGGTGTACAAAGGGCCGCTGGTATTGCCCGAGATAGTTAGATACACCGAAATGAATCCTTCCCAAATGAGGAATTGTCTGCTGGTTCTTGTACAACACAATTGCATACAAGGCTATAAGGTATACCAAGAAGGTACTGTATTATGTGCTGAAAGCATCAAATCGTTCAATCACTCACTGGACCTGTGCAGAATGTTCGTAAAATGTTTGAGACTGATAGAATCTGGATTGAAAGACATTGTTCCACTACTGAAGGAATTTAAATAGTGGTTTCTGAGAATTTCCATGATAAAGCAACATTCTACTCCAAGAATTTAGCGTAGGAGGTAAAATTAAATTTTTTTGTCGTAGATTCTTAAACAAGAAGAAGTATACCTAATACTGTAAACATTCAGTAACTTTCACTTTTCAGTATGACCTCTAGGACTACGAGATTTCCTGGGAACTCGTAGAAGCAGAAGGAATCATGTTTGACAATATCAAGCAAAGGCATTCGGGCAATCCTCTTACTATCAAGCGATTATTGTTTTTCCTGCCTTGTATCTCACAACAACGAGAACGCTCCATGTCTCTTTCATCCCCTTTGAATACTGTGATGCAGCTGTTGGGCCGAATGCCCCGAAGGTGCTTACATCTTACCTTGGATTGACTGACAACATTCTCCATCGAATGCGTTTTCCCAATTTTCTAGCCATCGTCCGTGATGAACTTGGAGACGAGGTTGGGAACTCGCACCTCATTTCTGGCTGAGTTCCGATTTGTACCTTCACCGTTGAACTCTGAATTCTAGTCAGGCAAGCTTATCAATAAGTCAGGCTGGTGAAATGAAGATAAAAGTGTTCATAAAATGCTCATCCCAGGAAATGGATTTCAAAGTATCAGGTAGATTTAATTATCTCTCAAGAATTAACCGATTCTTGAGAAAGGAGGGAAGTTGCAGCTGTTGTATTGACGACATTCCTGATTCTTACGGCACAGCATCGTTACATGATCTTCTCCGTCCTCGTTGAACAGGCAGAGGCTTTGCTGGAAGGATTGCTAGAGCACGGAAGACTAACGTTGGAGCAAGTTGTTCAAAGGGCTGCTGCAAGAGCTGGCAAAGGTTTAATACTCTCCATTTGTATCGAAGTGCAATTATGTTACTCCTAGTATTCTACTCCTACTCCTACGTACTTCGGAACCTGTTTTCTCGTCTTTTGGGCAAGGAGAAATAACTTGAGTGTCTGAGGCCTTATTTCTTACACGTCATTACCTCATATCCTCCAAAATTTGGTTAATATTTACTTGTTCTTTTATCATTTCTTTTGGGTTTACCAGCCGAAGCGGAAGTTGAATTGCCCTTGAAGCAGACTTTTGCCGCACTTGTTCGCTCACACTACATTGAACGATGCCCTGCACCAGAGCCTACTGTTGCTCCTAAAGCAGTAGAACCCCCGAAAAAGATTCCTCGCGGAGCACTTTCAGTAAGTAGCAGCTTGGGTTTTCGTGCGCTTTTTGCCCCCGTGGTCCTGTTTCTTGTTCTGCTCATCGTGGCTTATGTGATCAGAGGTCAGTGAGATCCGTTTTATGCTACCTGGAAGCTAATGAGTGTGATCTATAGCTTTCTTGCTGCTGTCTTAAAGCTCTGACAAGTCATGTTCGTGAAGTTACAGCGTGTTCATTTTAACCATCGTCCTATCTTTTCTGCATTCTCTTCGATTTTCTCATGAGTTGTTTCTAAGCATTGTCCCTCTGTTCGAGTGGGTATGCTATAAGCTTGCCGCCCCTCTCCCTCAGACTTTCTCGTTTTCATTACCACAGAAGGGCCGCGCTGCTAAAGTAGCAGCGATAAAAAATATGGAAACAGAATACCATCGAATAGTTGCTGTGGCGGCAGCACTGGATACCGAACGGTTCCGTATGCCGTCATCGCTGGAAGAAGTTGGAGAGACAGGCACAGAAAATGGGGATGTACCTATGGCCGATACCGTCTCTTCAGGTCAGAAGGTTAGCCAGCATTAAACTCAGTGTTGTTTATGTTCCGTAAACTCCACTCACTTAGTCGTGCGCTTAATGCTCCAGGGACTTCGTTTCTTTTGTTCTGGCTCTTTTCCATCATATGTTGCTAAGTTGTTTCAGATGATCTTGACAGCGCAAGAGAGATGCTTTAGCGATGGATGCCAAGACAATGGCTGTCGTAGACGAGAAGGAGGTCCTCTGGCGTGCCAATTATGAGGAATTGATTCGTAAGATGAGGCATCAGGTGAGTTAAGAAATGCTTGGGTCTGAGGAGTCCATAGGTACTGTCGTTCTTTTGACACTTCGCAGAATATGTCAATCTCTCAAACTCTTCTGAGTTACTCTACCAGAAGTGTACCCTAGATTATGTTATATTCTCCGTAAGTTACGAGGATTTCAGTTCACTCGGATTTCTCGCATCACCCAGTCAATATTTGCCCTTGGACTGAAGGGACTTAGCGTTGCTGTAAGATTAGAGGCTCTGTGGAAAGATGATACGGAAACTCACTCTACCGTCAAACTTCCCGGAATTTGTAGGCCTGCGTTGTACAAGTCAAAACAAGAATAGATGCTGCAGCAGGTACAGTGCTGGCAGCGATGCTTGAGATGACCAGAAGTTCAGAGACCATAGCGAAGCCCGAATTTTCAGGTACCCACAGCAGTGTGAAGTTAGAGCAGATTGCCATTCATTATCATTACTTTCCTCTTTGCTAAAATCGTGGAGAAGACTTAAATGCATTCTCTGTTTTATTGGTCCATTACTGACACTTACTTCCACCTGTGAAGCTCCTCTATCAATGGCTGCCATTATGCAAGCAGTAACGATGACTCCTGAAGGGCGCACCATGACAATGGAGCGCATTCGTGGAGCATTGCATCAGATGGCTCAAGAGACCATAGGATTCATTACCCGCTCGGGTGAAGGTGGAAGCAGTTACATTATCAGTATCCTTTCAGTTGCTGTGGGTATAAGTCGAATTATAGGCCAATGTTCCTGACCGACAGGTCCGTCAAATCTTATACTTTGTGTAACGAACATGAAGTAGTATCAACTGTGCTAAAGTCCAAATTTATGACAGGTCGCATATATAAGAAGTATTTCCTCATCGCTATATGGCATACTTCTAATCTATCGGCTCTTGAGCTCGTTGGAAGAATGATCCGTTTACTTGGAATCAGCTGGACCTTTACCTATACACTATACACTAAGATATGAACAAGATTGTTGAGCACGCGCGACGAAACGAGGTATGTAGTCTCACCTCTAAATGCTGCTACTAAAGGTATGTTCTCGATTCTTGTTTACAAACCTCACCATGTATTGGGTCGAAAGTGACAGAAAAGACAAGAAGCCGGGACCAGTACCCGTGAAATGGAGATGCAGCGAATCTGTCTTCAGAACTGAACGTGTGAACAAGAGATATTAGAAACGCCTAGATGAATGTAAACCACATTCTGGCCATCTGCCAATAAGAGACTTGATCACTGCTAGTTAGAATGACGTGCTGGCAATCTGATGTTCGGTACCTCTTATCGTCTTCTTGATGAAGGTGGAGGCCATCGTTTTACAGAGATTTGGACGGGAAAGTTGTCGGATATTCAGGCTCTTGATGATGAAGGGACAGATGGAACAGAAACAGGTCTGATCCTCTTTTGTTTAGCATTATATTCTTTTGCAGGATTGAGTTTCAACGGTTTACTTAGGTCAATGTAGGAAAAGCATGTCACGCATATTGGAGTAAAAGATGGACGACAGTCGGGCCGTTGCGAATTCTTTGTCCCTTGACGCCAGAAATATACCTCGTTATATATCCAGATTGCAGGCATGGCTATGGTACAGTTGAAAGATGCCAGGGAGCTCCTGTACAGGCTTTTAAAAGAGCAGTATGTCGGTGTTCAGGTAAGACATTGTTCCTTCGTCTTACCTTCAACCTACTCCATAATGCGTTGGTATTTTTCTTTTCAACGTTTTGCTCTACTGCTTCTTTCCTTACCTCTTCCAGATAGATTTTATGCACCCCTAACCACAGCTAGAATCAGTTCTATATTGGAATCGCCCAAATCGTAGGATCATTCGCGTGCTGTCGACGTCATTTTGGTGTTCCTCTTTGGTCTTTAAAAGTCACAATACGTTTTATCCAAATCAAATTTTCTTTCCTTCTCTCCTTGATCCGTCAAGCTTGGAAGTCTCGTTTGCCCGAGAAGAGCAGCTTGTGATTATCCTCTGTTAAATGCTTAGTCCGCGTGGATTCCCTTGTAGGAAGTCGCAAAGACAGCTGAGCATTCTGCACAAAAGGCTATATATTTGTGGAATATACGTTGGGATACGGTCAAACTGTTGATCCTGGACGATATGTATCACGCCGCTGCAAACTTGCTGCAACGTTTATCACATGAACTTGAACAGGAGCAAGAGGTGCGCACCCCATGAAACTGGTCCATACTTGTCCACAAGGATAAAAGTAGGAGGGACCCGGTTTTATGTATTTATCTGTTCTGTATTTCCTTCTTCTTTTAGCCATATAGTGAATACGATCTTTATGTAGATGAATCTGACCTTCTGTCTAGACCAATGTACTTGTTTAGTAATCACAATGTTGTTTCTTTTAGGTACAATTTTTTGTTACAATGAGCCGAGTGGTTCACAGTCAACTAATAATTATTTTTGCTTGAAGGTACTTGAATTATTGAAACAGATCCAAGCTGCAAAGGCGTCTGGTGTTGACTCACATGTTACCCTAACTCAACGCCAGCATGAACAAGTCAAGAGAATACGGCGAGTAGCGTCTATTCTCGAGGCTTCTCTCTTGAAACTTGATAATGTCATCCTCTTATTCCATGACTTTTAGTTGAGTAAAAAGCAGGTTATTTCTACTCTGCACCATCTAGTTTACACGTTAGGGAAGTAAGAGGGTCAAAACGTGGTAAATAAAAGATGAGAACAATCTGCGATTTAAGAGCACCCCACCGAGCAGTAGTAGAGACCTTCCCTTAAGTTTTGTAGGTGATAGTTGATTGCTAATTGTTTGTTGGACGAAGTGAGCTAAATAATTAATAGATTAATGGTTTGATAGCTGCAGAGAAAGAGTAGTGTGGATCTTTTAGTCTATCAGCGGTATAGCGAGCGTAAGCAATGTTTGTACTCTCTGTGGAAACGAAGCCAGAAGTGACAGTTGCAGTGTTCAAACATTCCGGGTGTTCGTATCCTAATGTGAATAATGTCAATCTGGGCTTGGCACCAAACCCATAAAATACAAGAAGTTGAACTGTTTGTGCAGTGATGTCCACGACGTGCGACAGTTCGACATGGTTTCTAAGTCAACTAAATGACGTATTCAGAATGCCATTGTGAAGGAGGTGCCACGTGAAGTAAGTGCATCTGACTTTTCGGATAATACACCATTTGTGTTATCTGATGCTCTTGGAAAATATTCTTCGTTACATAAAACATAGCTTCTGAAACAAGGTTAGTTTTGTGTAATGCCTATCACTTTCTTCAGTGAATCTTATGAATCAGAAGAAAGAATGCGAATACTTACAAGTCTTGTAAAAGGTCAATAAGAGTCACTCGATGCTTCTTGGTCTTCGTGGATGGACTTGTTTGCACTGATGAATGGAGAACGTCGTAATTGAGAGATTTTCTACCTTCATGTTGAGTTCGTGCACAATAGAGCAGCCACTATGTTCCAGTTTATTTCGAGACCTTGCATCCAGGGATTTTCCTGGAGACCAGACTCTAAAGCAACCGTCCTCAGAAACGGACGACTGTGACTGCGTTCTGAACTGCGATAAGTTTTGTAGGTTGTTGTCAGTAACTGTGTATTTTCTATCAAAGTACTACCTATGCTGAACTGTTCACCTCACACTTCAGTACAGTAGCTTTTGTCTTATATCTCTTGAAGTATTTCTCAAGCAAGAGAGAATGTGTTGAGAATAAATTGTACATGCTCTTGATCACCATGATATGTTCACAACGATGAACCTTACTACTTGTGATAAGAACAACATAATCAGCTATTTCTTAAAAATATTGAGCAGCATCTGTTTAAAAATTAACATCAACACACATTTTTGTCAGTAACTTGTTATAAGTTTGTATGTCAATAACATACAAACTGATCAGTAAACCTGAAACTTCTCTTATTATAATCGGTGAAATAAGAACTTCGTTATGTTATGCAACTAGATCTTTTGAAAGATGAAGGAAGAGTGAACAAAATGATGATGAAGGAAAAGAACAAAATGAAGATGTAATACCAAACAACCAACTATATTTCTGTGTCTGTGTGTATGCTATCATTTCCCATGACTACAGTTGAGAATGTTTTATCAATACTTTGTTATATTGTTTCAAACTCTAGATATGGCGAGGGACGTAAACAAAATCAGATAACTGATTTTGCCAAAAGTTCATGAGGCATGCACTCGAGAACTTTTGGCAACTTTTGTTCGTTCTTTTTTTCGAGACATATATTAATATTGTTGTGGAGCAAGTCCATGGAGACTGAGAAAGACAGATCTTAAGATATATAAAATGACAGTAGTATCATGCTCCATTTCCCATGTTAGTGATATTACTATTGTGTAAACAGATAAGAAATATCCCCCTAACCATAAGACTATTGTCGCAGTATAAAGTTATCTTGGACCTGTAATATCAACAACCTTGGATAATATCTCTCTATGAATGCAAGATAGTGCATGCATGTTGACGGTATAAGACATGCGTGCACTATCATATATTAAGAATGCTTCATGAGATGAAATGACGAAAGTAGAACAATCTTGACATCATACAACTTCATGAGCACGCGAAAGCATAATTACAGATTTAAATAAATAAATGTGAATCGAGTAAATTGATGATGTTCCACTAATCTATTGCTTCATCCACATATGGGAAACTATTAGTTCATGTCATATTAGAGCATCTCCACCACTATAGCGATAAAGATCACTTTATTCTCTATCTTAGAGAATAAAAGTAACACATTCTTATCTTGAAAAGTCAGATTTTCCACCATAGTCTTTAAAGAGATTTTTAAAGGAAAAAAAAACCTGATAGACAGAACTCAAGTGTATATCAAGTACTACAAAACGGTCGGAGTTTGTACTCAAAAGTATTAGCGATATCATTAACCTAAATCTAAGAAAGCACAGTAGCTTAAAATTTCAAAAAATGCTATAAAGATTAGAGGTGGATGGATTCTACCTTAACTTGCTCCTTAACTCCTTCAAGGACCCTTTACAGACCTGCTGAGGAGATGCTCTTACGAAGGTAAATACAGTCGAGGAGAGTAGGAAGATCAACTGAAATCAAACTGTACATGTCAAGACTAGAAGTTCGGATATGGTATCATATAGCATAGTTTTTCGACTGAAAAAAACACAATGACTCGTATAATAAGTGGAATGACTATATCGTCCGTTTCATGCTTGTGATGTATCTAGAGACTCACATATCCTCTCTATAGTCTTCAGACAGAAGCAGAGGAATGTTGAATGCCTTGTATGAAGGAGGATATTCACCCATGTACACTGGGTGTACATTAAATAACGTTATAATCTTTCGGGAAGAATTAGAACATTATTTAATGTGCTCAATAAACGACGCTATTTTATAATTACTGCTCCGGACTTATTATCCCAGGAGCGCAGCAGCCCACTCTTCACTTATGGGTTCTTTCCAGATGAGTTGGCTACTCCGGGACTGACTAACATATAATATTTACGGATTAATTCAATTTTCTATAATAGCTTAGTAAAATAAATTTTTATAACATTTACACATTTTTCGATAAGAGAAAATGAAATTCACTGTACAAAGCCATGAGGAAAGATATTAAGAGATAATGTTACCAGATCTAACTTAGAGACATCTACTTACACAGACAAAACATAGATGCAAATCTGCATATGGTACTTCTTTATTTTCTCTTGAACATAGCAATCATGTCCAGTAGCCACAAACCATCTAAAGTATGTAAGATCCATATTAACCTTGGGGTGAAGTAGATAATTTTGTTAATATAAGTGAGAGTAATCTACTGTAGTTTTAAAGAGACACTTTTTTTTAATTTTCAGTTCTTAGAAACTTTGAAATTTTGTGTCATCTTTTAGTCTAAAGTATATATAAAAAAAGAGATCTTAAAAGGTATTCTAAGATACCTTATACTTAATTGGAAAATAACACATTCTATTCCATAAGACCTGAGTTGCAAGTACTTTAAAGCATTAGGTCAAAATGACCCCATGAGATATTAACAAGAATGGTGATCTCGGTGAAGACAAACCTCTCTGCAAATCAGATACCACCACAGTACAGCCACCTAACTCATTGACCAGCTACCACCGATATTGCACTGTCTGGTGAATCCCATTTGTGAAGTCTCAGTGCAACGCAACCCGTATGAAAATGAACATCACATAACCACTACATCAGTGATATGTTTCCTGGGCTGATTTGAAACTGAATGTAAGCATTTGAAGTTTTGCCCAATAGTTTCTATTTTCTAAAAGTATTACTCCTAACAGTAGGAAGGGAACGACATCAATGTTACTAAGGTTCTGGATGAAAGTATCGGCATACAATCCCCTAAGAATGCTAAAAATCTGAACAAGCCTCCAAGTTATAAAGCTGATATGCAGAACTGAAAGATCATGAGCTATGTTTGTGTGACCCAAAGAGAAAGTTGCCAGAATCGAGAAAGTTATGACTCGCTTGCATACATGAGAACTTCACACAGAAGCTGGCGAAGTACACCTTCATTTCCTACTTGAGGATTCCTCTCAAGACATGAATCTTATATAAATGGTATATTTATGGTCTTTCTTTTAACATTCCGGCACGACGTAGGAGAACTGAAGCAGCAGCCACTTTGCATTTTCAAATAAGATTTACCAACGAAATCATGAAAGCAGTATGGTGGTAAATTATCTGGGCAGGCCTCTCCAGTGTTAAACCTCCATTGTCTCTATAAGTACCCCTGGTAACATAAATACCACTTCTTTTCAGTTCACTTTCAGAGAACCGAAGATTTAACCGTTAAGCGTAGAATGCTTATCATAATAATTCATGCGAGAATGAAATCTGCAGAGTAATGACTCAAACCAAAGCTTTTCACTATCTTATATTTTGTAATTTATCTCAAAATAAACTAAATAGAATTGATTGAGAAATGTAAACATGGAGTTTCAGGGTTTCTTGGAACCAAAGAGGATATTTTTTGTTACATAAAGTATACGGTGAAGAAAAGAAACATATATTCCATTTCTGGCTTTTGTACCCGCACCTTTGTTTAATTTTTTTGTGGGTACAAACTTCAATAAATTACAGCCTCTAAGTACAAACTTCAAATAACAAAGTACAGCCTCTAAGTTACCGCCACCTTGAACCCTTTCACAAAATGAAAAAACATTAATGGTTTCACTGTAAACATCTACTCATTGATTATACTTACCGTATCTAATAAATATATATATTTAAAATTAATAAATAAAAGAAATTACATCCATCGATCCTGACGCTCTACAACTCTTCAGTAATACCAAGATCTTAGGACTAGGAAGCTTTAGGGTTGGGCACCAAGAGGCTTATTGGCAGTGCTTCCACTGCGACTACGACTCGAGGCCGTTGAAGGCACCACTTACTCGGGACTTACTCCGAGCCTATTCACAAGGGCTCCTTCGGTTTGAACGTCGGGCGCGCTCAAATAACAAACCCTATTGGATGCATGCGAAGAATCCGATCTACTAAGGGAGGGACACGGCTTCTACAGCGATAACATTTATCGTGTAACGTACTGATCCTCGAGGTCCGAATTGAATATGATCGCGTAAAATTCAGGTGGTCAATAGGATCGTTCAGTGAACTGAGGGAGAAGAGCTTTCATTTCTTGTCTCGCATAGTGACACTGTTTTCAAACCATGTGCTCCTAGGGTTGATCGATCGAGAGGTTTTCTACACCTTGAAGAGGAGAATCACGGATGTTATGTGCCGACAAGTACGCGTACTTTGGAACGCACCAACACTGATGGTGAAGTGCATCGACGCCCGAGGTGATTAGCTCTCATTCCGATGTCGGTTTGCTCAACTTTACTTTCGTACAATATGTGTGGACTTGTCTTCACGTTTGCTTGCAAGAATGTGAACGATGACTTCTTCCACTTCTTCTCCTTAGAAGATGCACAAGGCCGTAGAGATAGTTCTCTTGACTGCAGGTATCAATCAAGGGAGGTATATGTGGACTTATTTATTGAATGAGTAGATTCTACATAAACAGCCTCCTTGTTATGTAGGCTTACTTTAAACAAGTTTTGAGTTTTATAGTCTTAATGTTCAGGAGGCTTTAACCATTGCAAATTCATGTTCTTAGAGCATCTGGCAAACAGACCCCAGTTCACGGTGTTATTGTTGTGTTTGATCTTTATCCTTGAACTCAACGTGTGGACTTGAACGTTGTGGACTTTGATATACGGAATAGAGAGGATGTATTAGATGTTAAGTACCAGATTTGAATCAGAGACTCCATCATTTAGGCCTCTTTTGATATGAACCGACGCTAGCATCGAGAAGTCATGCTAGCGTTGGTTAATTTAATGGTGAGGTCGTGTCTGATCAAACCATAATAGTGGAATTGTAGGAGCTCCTCGCATGGCGGATGGCGTCCAACTGTCCAAGTTGTCCACTTCTCGAGTGCCATAGGCAGTGCTAGGTAAGAGCCCATTAGTACAGTATTGAAGCTTATATTTCCCTTCTTCCCGGATGAACTAGGTTCGGTAATTAGCGGGATGTCAAACCGCTTATTGACAGTTGGTAGTTGTTCACACCAAGCTTCCCATTCATACCGTTTCAGAGTCTCAAAGGGACGAAAGAAAGAGCTCTTCGCGATTGACGGTAATCGGGTAAGGGCTGGTGAGCTTTTCAAGTTCTATCAGAATTACCTAGTTCAGTCAATATGATTCAATTTATTATAAAATGTTTTTCTGGAGAAAATTTTATTTTGCTAATGACATTCCTCTATATGTTTATGACATCTGCGCACCCTATGTTTATGTTTCTATCGTTGCTTCCTTTTTGGTTTGGTATAACGTGTAATAGTTACTGAAATTTGGATATTTATATAATTTAGGTTAGAATTTTGTTTAACTTTTACATTTGTTTTTGTTTGATATTTTAATTGATAACACACAGCGATCAAAAATTCCGCAATGAGTTGGCATGTTCAATAACTGTAGTCATATGTTGGGACTTTCATTCAGAGAGACAGGATATTGAGCCTCATGTACACTTAGAAGTGTTACATGAGGCGTTATTTATGAGTTAATCCCTCTCTTAAGAAGGGTTAACTTTAAATTATGTCTCGATAGATTAACTTGAATCGTAAAAAGGATTTTACTTATAGTCGGGTACTTACAGTTAACCTGACAGCACTTATCGGTTTTTTTGTTTTCAGAGCCCATGTGTCTCACTCAGGTGAGAGTAGTTTAATTTAGTTTTTTAATATAAAACTTTAAATTTAGTGACACTAACTTTGCATTTAAATTTAAACTTAGACTTGGCGAAATCAGCGGCGACTGTACACTCCCCCGCTTCCTTCAATTTATACACAGAGAGACAGTATATTTTTCCCTTCACATTTAAATTCGTCTTTGACTTCACGGAACCAGCCGTGAGACTGTATTTTTCCCCGTTTGCTTCGTGTTCCTCGTACTCTTCTCTAACATTCTTGTCGTCTTCCTCGTAGTTATACAAGGCCGTGAGGAATATCTCACTACAGTCATTGAACATAGGACTTGCTCGGGAAGTCTTGAGGTTCCCCAGAAGACAATGTACAAAAGTATATGGAAGTGTACTTTTGTAGGAGAACGTTACCGGACAAGTACGATTAATCTCCTAAAAGTGCCGGAGGTAGAGTCAAACTCATATTCCGAAGTCGAGATGTGCGATGCACATTCATTTTCTCTTTTACTTTTCTTCCTCTTCTTTTGCCTTCTGGATTTTGATACCTCCCAACCCGCGAAAAGGTCGGCTTTGAAAGGGGTCAATGAGAACACTACCCAACCTCACTGAAAGGGGCCAGTGCGTATACGTCCTAACCTCAGGCCTCGTAACAAACTACAGGATGTCGACCCAGAAGCCAGGAACTTCCCTTCTTTTACGTCCGGCGACGTAGTTGGACGGTTCGGGATAAAGTTACGCTTCTACATAGACCGAATCCTGCTCCGCTGGCTCCGACTTGACCTACCCAGTACCCAGATCTTATGTATGGCTAACATCCCCAGAGAGCATGTGCCATTCCGTCGAGCATGTCCCCGGAATGGATTTGCTGGTTTGCACGAAGTACGTGGCGACACGTGACATGACCAAGCAACATGAGACACTCGTTTGCTGGAATTACGCTAGACCAGAACGGTGTGATCTTTTATCCGGTTGAAGTTTGACGAGAGAGTTCTGCCCTTCAAACTCCTGTGCTCATTGTTTTGCCTTTCAAGACGAGACATCTCAAAGATCGACCGTAAATGGTTACGGCCGCGGCCATAAACTTACGGCCGATGGAAGTGATCTGTAAAGTTTACGGCCGTGGCCATAAGCGGTCTTTGGCCGGAAGTATGGTAGATTGTAGTTGGAAATCTTTTGATTTCACTTTTGTGTTTACTGTCTCCACGCTCTGACAGTGTCTGACATTTTAAGGCTTGCGTGTCGTTTGCTTTATAGTCGAATACTGCATATAAATCCGAGAAAAATATGTCTAAATCCAAGATAACAGTCAACACTCGATGCAATGAATAGACAACGGAGGGAAAGACACCATCAAGCTTAACAGGGGAAGGGGAAAGAGGGACCCGAAGGGCCAAGCAACCAAAGCCTCACTATCAGTAATTCTAATGTCATTTATTGTTCTTAAAATATCACACATCGATTAATCAAAACTCTTACATCCAGCAGGTGCATGTGAATCGAAATCTTAGATACACATGAAGTAGCATCACTTACTACAATTAATCTTATGTGTGGACAGTGTCTGCTAAATCTTTTTGAAAAATAATTTAAAAAACGTAATGTAAAAAGAAAAAAATGATACCCCCAAGAGTGATATCCAAGATAACCAGTGTGAGGTTCAACCTATGATCAGAGTGGGGCCAAAAGTTCATTCGTGTTTCTCTTCACGGATGAATGCAGTTCGAAGCTGTTAAACCACAACTACCGCTATATTAGCGGTGGGGATCCCCACCGCTAATCACTTTTAACCATTGCTAAGTGAGTTCAGCACGGGCGGGGGCCCCTGAGAGATTTGCGCAACGCTGTCACTATTGCAGTTCTTGATGAAACTTTGCCATCTTGGTAGTGAAATGAGCAGAAAAGAAAGGGCTTCAAAATGAGCCCATGATGAGCTCAGGAGGAATACGGACGGCTTCAAAACTATCAAGTGAATCCCGGATCACTGAGAACCACAGAAATAGAATATTCTATATTTTGAATTTTGAAATGTTCTACTATCCAGCATACTTTGTTACAATCACTTATCCCTCGCGTTGAGACAGAGAACTCAACTGGGGCCTTGGCCTCCCGCACTCTGAATGAGAGAGAAAAAAATTGCTACAGTGAAAAATGGCCGCCGCGTGCGAAGTCAAGCCTTTTATACCAGTAGAGGTGGTTTAATACACAGTTAATTACTTGACAAGCTCTTTGTGCGCAAATATTTGCTTGTCAGACCTCGCGCATGATATACAGAACTTGACAAGACCCTTTACAGACTACAGACAGTCGACAACTGCCAATGTGACATTACAGTCTGATGTGGAAGCCAGCAAAAGATTTAGGGTGACATGGCACGAACTGTTAACTGCGTGGCGAGAAGTTTCAATTTATGTTTAAGGTGACATGGATCTCACCTAGAGTGCGTGGCAAGAAGACGCAGCAGCACCCACCAAACATGCTACAGTGGTCTATATTACGTGGCTCTTTCCTGACCAGGTCCATGGCCATGTGAGTAACAGTCATTCGAGTCCATGAAGGCAGTGGTCTCAGGGTCTGTTGGTGGTGCCAACGGATCCCAAAGAGATTGTTATGCTGTCGAGAGCAGACTAAGTACTACGCATAGTGAAGAAGGTAATAGACAATCATTGACCGATGACACCTTACTCTTCGAATCAGAGGTTATTGAAAACTCGGGATAGTGGATCATCTTACAGGACTGGAGGTGAACTGGTGACAGAGTTTCATGATTCTCATCACAAATTTTGTAAACCATCACCAATTCAAAGTCATTCCACTCAATCTAATCTCAAATTGTCAAATGTTACAAAGTCCCCGAAGCCAATGTAGCCCCCGAGGTACAGCCTGGACATATAATGGGTCGCACAGTCCGGAGAGAAGATCTTGGGGTTTTAATGGCTCAGCGAGAGGTCGTCAAGACGGGTTCTAATGGATTACGTTTTGTGTTTAGTCACGCACTCAGACAACCTTCCACGTCAGACTGTAACGTCATGTTGGTAGTCGTCGACCGTTTGTGACCGGTAAGGGGCCTTGTCAAGTACTGTTTATCGCGCGCGAGGAAAGTATTTTCGCGCCTAGTGCCTGTCAAGTAATTAACTGGTTAATACGTGTTCCGGAAAGGATATTAACAGGCGTTTCCCTTGGTGTAGAACTTTTTAATTTCATTGCGCGTACACTGCACTGATCTCTCGCTCGAGGCCTCAGGATTTAGAACATTCCTTCTAAGTTTCTGTTGTTCCGTTATTCTAGAAGAGGCGCCCTGCAATATGTCGGACTCTCGGAAGAATTGGAACCCCTCCTGCGTCATGAGTGGACTCAGTGGAATAGAACCTGCTGCACAGAACGACCGAAGACGTTCGTGGAGTGACTTAGAGTCTGTGGAGATATGAAGGTACGCACTTCTGATCAACATCTGAAAGTTACTGCTGCCTTCCTTCTGAACTTGTGGACTGTCTCACTGAGACTCACTCTATCAGATTTGCATGAGGTATGCTGGCCTGTCAGGCAGGCTTTCATGAGTTCCATGGCTGTTTGAGCAGCTTTGGTTGGGGACCGGGGGGTTGAGCATATCGCCTGCAAGTTCTAGTCTGACGATTATCAATCATCGTAGAACTTGTAAATTGACAGCTTGCCGTTTGTCCTCTGCCTGCTCGCTACCTGGTTTGGAAGGCAGAAATTTAAGCCGCAGAATATACATCACGGACGGATGGGAAACCCCTGCCGGCTGGGGCCAAGTCATAACCTCATCCTTGTCGGCCCCTTAACAGATGAAGATGCCCTTAGTTGACGAAGATGCTCTAGGGAAAGAATAGGATGCAGGTCACATTATGAGGTTTCATGTGTTCAGCGACATGAATGATAGTAACTTCTCTCATTATTCTCGTGTCATAGTGGGTTTCCGAATGAGCTTTAGAGAAGTAAGACGAGATCTGCGCTCATCATGCTCTCTGCGCTAATAAAGTAACTTACTCACTTACTGGACTCACAGTCTTAACGAATCGATCCTATATATCTTCACTAAGCGTAAAATGGTCCTAAAGTGTTCCTAAGTCCACACGTCCTGATTACTGGACATGTCTTTTCGCCCCAACTAGATGAAGAGCGATATCCCTTTTTGTTTCATCAAAGGATGAGCCCTTGTAGCAGATCTAGGGATTCTCATGCTCTCTCAAGGTATGTGGGTTACAAAGAATATTAAAGTTTTCCTGATCTTTTTGTGATCCTGGAAGGCATCTTCCTGTTTCTACTGCCGACCTTCCCGCCTAGCTTAACTTCTAGGTCCAGGAGTTCTAGGAGCCTAGCGAAGGCCATGATCTCACTAGTGCACTTTTACGGATTAGTGATAAGATGTCAATCTTTGTCAACTTGATGCCATAGATGACCCAGATTAATACTACGCTGAATAGAAGGTAGAATATCTCTGTAACGTGTGTCAAGACGGATAGTATGGAAGGGGAACGATTTGGCTTTGGATCTCTTCAAAGCTAAGCTACTTGCTTGACATTTTTCCTGAGGCAGGTGAACGTTTTCCACTTTTTGTAACAACCCGATGAAAACAACTTGTATATATCCACGGATGGACACATGTTTCGAAACAAGAACCTTGTTCTTCAAGAATAGCCACATTCTAGTTTCTACAGAATGTTATGCGGAAATCATGAAAAAATCTGAAGAAAGTAATCGTTTCAGAAATCTGAACTCGTAATCTGAAGAAAGTAATCTTTCGTTTTAGTTTTGACATGCCCTACAATCAATCAGATGAGCACGGATCAATCAATCCTGGCCTACCTATCGACTGTTTTTCCCTTCTCTCAGGCCAGGAGGGTACAGCAGCATCGAGCTAGATGCAAGAACCAGTGCTCGGGAAGGTTTTTGGTGAAAAACGGAAGACGAGGAAATAAATCTACAAAACTTAGTTTGATCGGGAAACGTACGAATTTCACTCTGCGTGGTTGATCTTGTAACCGGGAAGTTCCGACAGATCTGGTTCAACTTCGGAACCAGGTCAGGGACAAGTATTTACTGCACGGTTCCTGTGAAATTGTGAAAATCGGGAGTGAATGTGTCTCAATACCGTATGGCTGCCTTCAGTCAGCAGGTCCCCCCTTCAGTCTTGGTCTCACTCGATCTTAACAAATAACTATATTCCCTCATGTGGGAGGCGTGTGTAGAAAAGCTGAAGCCTGAAAGTAAAGAATCCTTGAAATAGTTGCAAATCATGATAAGCATCTGGCACATTCCTTGAACCCTTTCAGTACAAGAGGACATCATATCGATCGCTTCTAGTTGTGCCCTTGGGGTCTTGGAGCCTACAGGAATGACTACGCATCATGATCGGGTCTGACAGGTTGTAATACTTATTTCGTGTAAGACACAGCTGATAAAAGAGAAGGAGAGCATCATGAGGACAGGGTTTTATAGCTTTAGGGTATAAAGCTTAGGGTTTCTCCCAGCCTTTAATTGCATGTATTTCGAAGTGTAAATTTGCCTATGTTATTTACGTTTTAAGACTTTTAGATGTCTTCACTCACTTGTTAAGATGGAGAATTATAGAAAGAGTTTATCGGTAAGATGGTGTGTTGTTTATGTAAAGCAGAGGATTAGTATTGCATTACAATGCTCTAGCAGAAGTTTTACTGAGTAGAGGTGAGGTGTTTTTCTAGTATGTTAAGAGAGATGTCTAAAAGGACTGTTTTATGTTCAACATATGATTAGTATTGCATTGGAGTGTGCTCTTTACCGTTGAGAGTTGACGAAGAAACAAAGAAGAATTAAGTCACATTCTTCGTATGTCAGGAAAGATGCCAGTCTGGGAGGAGAGGTGGTAGCTATGTCAGTCAGCTTATGGAGGCTTCTGCCTCCTTACTTGAGAAGGTTCTGCAGGTTGTTAGACAGCAAATGTTTTGGAGTTTTTCTCCTTATCTGTTCTTTTGTAGTCTTCGCCTTGGATCCAAGGCGAGGTTTTTCCCACTTGTCTTTACGGTTTTTTCCCTCTCTCGTTTAGTCCCTTAGCCATTGAGTCTCTCGTGTCCGGTATTGGTAGGATCATCAGTATACTAACACGTCTGTCTTTCAAGAATGTCTCCTGTAAATACGAAACGTTGCTCCTTCTTCAGCAGCGGCGCAGACAAGTACGCGTAGTTTCTTGCACCTGATAAGAGAAGTTGAGGCTGGACAAAGAGGGAAAGAACAAATCGTGTGGTGTATGGCCTTTTAACTTCCGCTTGAGTTCACCCGGAGTTCTTTTGATAGGAAAATACTGTCGTTTTGTTCTTCCCTGGTTCGTTGTTCTTGGTTGTTTCTTGACAGTCCAGTGCCTGAATCTTTTACCATTCTTCGCCTCCAAACTCGTCCCTTTTGACATCGAACAACAGCAACATCACCAATTGCTACCGTTCAAGAAAAGGAATGAAAGAATGCAAATTCCTCTCGGAGGCTTCGCTTCGTGTTGCTACTGCCTCCACTCACATGACTCAAAATGGTTGACCCTGAGGTTTGTGGATTGACTCTATTTGACTTCAACAGTGTTGTGCCGATTAACTGCTTCGACAGAAGCCACTCGCTCTTCCTTTTCGTTTCCGTTTTTGTCATCCACCCACTCCGATCCCATGGCTTTCAAAAGCTAGTGTTCTATTGGTTCTCAGGATTGAATCTCTTTCACTTTTGCAAAAAGTGCTTCCGGATCTAATCCGATACGTAAGGTGTAGACCATTAGTGAGACGAAGTCCAGATCAAGCGTGCGAGAGAACTCATTCACCTTATTTCCTCTTTTGATACACTTCCACGCACCAGGTATTTGAAATAGTTTGGAAGTGCTACTTGAGTTCATGAATACCTAGGGTTTACATCAAAGGGTGGATGGCAACATAGCCACTTCCTTGTTAGGGTAAATCTGAGATGAGCTTGAATTCTGATACCTCTTTTGAATACTTCCTTTTACAACGTGAAGAGTACTGATTCGTTTTCTCGTGCGACTGCCAGACACAACTTCACACAAGTGGAGCTGCTGCGAAGCAACAGCTTGGTTCTCGGTCCACAACACTTTTCAGGTACAAATGAACAAGAAAAATTAAGTTGCGTGCTCTCACCATGAATAGTTCTAGACAGTTAACAGTATGTCAGGCGATCATTTGGTTCTAAAGCACAACTCATTTAATAAAGTTATGAGTCGCCTCCATCTTCTTCTTCCTCATCTCTGTCTACCTTCTCTTATGCTTCATTGCCCATGAAGTACAGGCCAAATCTGTAAGTAAGAAAGAGATTATTGTGATTGGATTGTTTTGTGTGTAACTGTTTTCCTTTTGGACCCCGTCCGTTTGTAGTCCGTCAAAAGGTAAGAATAGCAGTAACATAAGCACCAACCAAACATGTCGGCCTAGAACTTTTCTCTCAATCAAACGCTGTATATCACCAGTCCAAAATGACTCTCTCCTTCTTCATCTACGAATAATATCAACTTATGTCCATATTCAACCGTCAGAGTGTCCCAAAGAAAAAAGGTAACTCGTGTAACTAAATCTAGTAGCACTCTTATTCCAATGCATTCTTGCCAACTCT
Source organism: Asterella californica (assembly GCA_036924285.1). NCBI lineage: Eukaryota > Viridiplantae > Streptophyta > Marchantiopsida > Marchantiales > Aytoniaceae > Asterella > Asterella californica. Next base: position 47,393,667 of record JAYKYS010000001.1, read on the forward strand.
CACTTCCGGCAGCATATTTTATCTCGTGCTTATCCATAGGTACCGGTACATGCATGCTTCTTGGAAAGGCGCTCTTCGACCAATGTTTATGCAGTTGATTTTATCTGCCAGCCTTTGGTTTCCTGAGAACATATGATTCCATCTAAGAAAGCAGAGCTGTAGAGCTCATGCAGACGGGAATTAGAATACAGTAGATTCGTGGAGCAAAGCCTGGTCATGCTCATGGGGAAATTGGCTTGATCATACCCCCAGTAGGTTTCGTGAGCTTGATCATACCCCTCTTAACGATGTCTGGCTTGATCACACCCCTGACCGGCTATTGCCTGTAAAACCAGTCACTTTGTGATGTTATTCAGATTTGAAACTGCACATATTAAAGAAATGAGAATATAGATAGTCTAACGCGTCTTTAATGCCAAATATTTTGAATTATAGTGATATTTAGTCGAGGTTGAAAGTACTAAAATGATGAACCAAAAGATAAAGTGACTGGTTCGATTGTCAATAATCTGTCAGGGGTATGATCAAGCAACCAAACGTTTAGAGGGGTATGATCAAGCTCACGAAACCTACTGGGGGTATGATCAAGCCAATTTCCCCATGCTCATGCGTCACCAGGACGATTCATGTATCTATCTAAGGTACTCGTAGGACTTTAGCCATCTATGATACCTAGCTATGCTATGGGATCTGAGTTAATCTGGATGAGAAGTAAGCAATGATCCGACCCGCTTTAGTTCTCTGATTGAAGTTCAAACTGCCTCTTCTCAGGGAGCTTCTGTCGCAGGGAACCTTTAGAGTGTCTTTATCAGTCTACGGATCCATAGAATTAGGTAGTATGTGCACACTGTCACGTACAGAAACCACCACCTAACTGGATACTGGACCTGGGTATAAATGTATAAAGGTGACAGAAAATTTCTTGCAAATCACTCTCGATCAAAACTTGTGCTTCCTCCACTAGACCTCCCACTGCCACAGCTCTTCTCACCAGGCTGAGAAGAGCTGGTGAGAATGGTGACATGTACTTTACAACTTAAGGGAAGAGCCGAAACTGGTTCTGTAAGTTGGAACAGCTCGCTCGCCACGACTGATAGTGTAACCTGTGAAAACAACCAAGGCTAACAACATGGTGGTGGTGAAATTACATCTCAGTTCAATGATCCAAATGGGCCTACTTTACAACTTAAGGGAAGAGCCGAAACTGGTTCTGTAAGTTGGAACAGCTCGCTCGCCACGACTGATAGTGTAACCTGTGAAAACAACCAAGGCTAACAACATGGTGGTGGTGAATTACATCTCAGTTCAATGATCCAAATGGGCCTAAACCATTCCTGGTGGCAACTTTAGACAAATAGTAATTTCTTTTTAACTAAAGTTGTCTTCAGTTTTAAAGAGTGGCCATAAACCAAATTTGGATTCTGAACTAAACTACCGAAACACGAAACTACGCAAGGGATCACGTGGCTTGAAGAGAGACACATCCTAAAAGTAACCCTAAACCGGAACTTTAAATCCACATGTTTCTTATGCTCCAAATCTTTCTAACGGTACCACTCGTGTCTCAACCTAAGCTCCTAGAACCGTAGAAAAACCTTATGACTAAACAAATCCTCTCAAGTGACCCAAATTGAAAAACGAACGCGAGGACTAACATAGTTGTGTGCCTTCGACGGTAACCGCACCAGGAATACCGAAACAGAATTCTTGCCTTGCAGCGTGTTAGCACAGACCGAAATCCAAACATCGACTATATTCGAGCAGCATCAAAAGCTGAAGTGAAGTTGAAGACAATTGGGAGGTTCACGCTGTACAATTTGTTCAAGCTTGACCTTCCAAACTGTGATCGAGAGCTCCTCGCACAGACGTAATTCTTTCAGTTGCATGTTTGTTTCTCTCCTCCTTTGAAGTTTCAGATATATTTCGGTGTCCCTATCTGGCCACTCTTTGTGAAAGTCTTTCTCCACCATATTTCGTGTCGTGATAGCAAATTTGACGGTGGCTATGTTGAGAAGGGTTTTGCATTAGGATATTTTCTTGAGCAGCTAAGTGTGCAGATTTCTTCATCGTCTTTGTAGATGTCTTGGGTTCATTAATGCATCACGATACAAACTCAAACGGAGAGTACAGTCAAATCTCGCTATAGTCACGCACTTGGTGACCTCATATTTGGTGACTATAACGTTTCGTTATTGTAAATTTATAATTGTATTAATGAATGAGAAATGAGAAATATGATTATATATAGTTTTTTAATAAAGAGGAAGTAATATAAATGAATACAAAAATAGAGTTAATTTAAGGGTAAAGAGTATAGAAAAGGTTAACCTTGTCTACGTTTCATGAAGACGGGTGATAACATTTCGAAAACAGAACAAGGAAAATGTAACATTCGGACGAAACGCTTTTGTTATGAGAATGTAAAAAGTTAATTCCATATAATCACATGTCTTTGTATTTTTCTAAGTAAAGGTGTGCTTACAACGCTTATTGTGACTAATTTCTTAAATGAATTTTTCCATAGAGAAAATAATATTAAATTAATAACTAATTTGTTTTAGCACATAATATGCATACTTCCTGAGTTTGACAATGGAGACAAAAAAAGGACAAACAGAAAGGTAAGGAAAGAACTTTGATATAGATTGGTTCCGGGTGTGGAGGTTATAGATTCACCTGATAGAATATAAAATATCTTGAATGGATTAACTTCAGTTGATAGTGTTTCTATAAATTAACAATAAATGGATAAAATTAAAGTGGATAAAATTATAAAGTTTTTAGAATACATAAAAATAAAAAATAAATGTTTTGATAAATGTTGTTCAAAGAGAGTGATGTGAGAAAAATAATAATCTATAAGACATGTGCAAACCCGCATGTTTCAAAAGATATTCGCTAGAACAATTTGCAATTTTTTAACTCTGATGGTTTTTATGGGCCTCGGTTGCTGGGATCTCGTCACTAAATATACATTGTACAATGTATATTATTTATTACCTAACTCTTCTAAGAAAAAAAATAAAAATTTAATCCATGCATATTTGCCTCCTCTGTCGAAAGATGAAGGAGGTGAATATATATGATATATATGCACGGGTGCCATACATTTGCAGATATGGACCGCTGATGCAAAGATCCGTGCAGCATAATTGGTGTTCGTGTCGGCACGTTGTTATAAATGGTAACTATCTATCACTTGGGTCTTCCAGGACAATGAAACTGTCCATGTGAGTCCACCATAGCGGGACTTGAATCAGAAGCTTCATTAACAATTTGCAGCAGCATGCACCTCCAACCGTGCCGGCAAGAGATTGAACCCACGAGCTTTCTATTAGAGGACGGTAGGTTAAACCACTGGGGACACTTATCTTCGGTTATAATAGAGAAGAAAGTCACAAGTACCCGTGCAATAATTATTACTGATTTTCATATACCATTGTACATAAACCATTTTTGCCATTTTCCCTTGGTATTTTAGTTGCTTATATCATATACATCGTTTTTCCACATATACCACCGTTTAGGTTCCGGAAACTGATAAACTACAGATTATATTACAGTTTAGGTTTAGAAATTGGTATGTCATTATTTAGTTTCAGTTCATGCTCAGAAAATTGATAAACCATTATCTTTCGAGAAGTTAATACAATAAAAACCATGTATGCACATTTTTCAATATTAAAGTATTTTTTTCGATCAATACAGGTTGATCCCTTCCTGAGTCTAAACAGTGGTTTATCAATTTCCTGAGTCTGAATCGAACTTCAACAGTAGCATATCAATCTCCAAACCTAAACCGAACCCCAAGTTGTAGTTTATCAGGCTGCCGAACCTAGACGGTAATCTAAGGGCAAAAGATCGGTGGTTTATCCGAAATAAACCACGGAAAATATACAAAGGAAAAAGGCCAAAATGATTTATGTAGTTACGTGGTTCTTCTTGTCTCTACAAAGTTCATCTACACTTGTAGTAAATATTTTAGTAGCGGTAGGGGACCTTAGAGTTACTGATAGCGGAGTGTTCTTACTCCCTTCGGGGCGTTGGTTGCTTGGCCCTTCGCGTCATTCTTTCCCTTCCCTTGTAAGGTTTGATGGGTTCTTTCCGTCCGTTAGATATTCATTGCGTCGCGTTTCAACTTGTAGCAAATACGCTGTTTCTGGACCTAAACTATACTTCATCGCGGAGCGTGTGCAACACGAGGACTGAGGACTCTAACTAAACTAAACGTGACGGTTTGGCGACAGCGGAGTTCGAGCTGCGGATCATGGTCTGGACTCTGGAGGGTAACCAGGGTGCATAACACAATCGTAAACGAAGAAGGGTACAGTAGTGTCACAGTTTCGCAAACTAATGCGCATTTACTTAAGGCCCTAGCGTGTGACGAGATCTACCAGCGCGTGCGCCGGGTAGCGGGCAGCTATTTCCTAAACCTCGAGGGAGGAGGTTTTTTGCCTAAGGCATTAACCCTAAATCTGCGGCCGGAGGTCGCATAGTAGGGTGACAAGGACCCTAATACCGCGGCCCTAGCGTGTGACGAGATCTGCCAGCGCGTGCGCCGGGTAGCGGGCAGCTATTTCCTAAACCTCGAGAGAGGAGGTTTTTTGCCTAAGGCATTAACCCTAAATCTGCGGCCGGAGGCCGCATAGTAGGGTGACAAGGACCCTAATACCGCGGCCGCAGGCCGCAGCGTCAAAATGGACACAGAGAATTCGAACTCAAGACCTCCATTTCCTAAACTCGAGGTCTCACCATCACGCTACTACGAGGTGATGATTTAAAGCTCTCCCGCACAGTAATAAAGAGGTATCACTCGATCTTCACATCCTCTGCCCGAATTTCTGTTTTACTTACCCGGATTCAAGCGTGTCGCAATTAAGCTAACATGAGGGTCACTGCATTAGTTGGCTAATCAGTGACACTACTGTACCATCCTAAACGAAGGTTAGTTAGTTAGTAGGTGAAGCGCACGTGAAGGATTCCCCCAGACAGCTCTAAATCTCCACCAAATGTGGAGGATCAGGGTCAACGAATGTTGCTCTGTCTGTTCTTCCGGAACTCATGATGCTCTCCTTCTCAAGTTGGACTGTTGGACATCTTTCGGATCCCAACGGTCCCGCAGCCAAAGTACAAGGTCACTTCCATAAACGGTATCTATGAACAAGTATGGCCCTTGGGGTACATCTATGGCCCTTCGGGTCCTTTTTTCCCTTGCTTGATGGGTCTTTCCATCCGTTGGCTATTCATGGCGTCGCGTGTTCCCCCTTTATTAACAAGTATCACGTTGAGCGTAGAAATTCCAGAAATAGGTACAAATTTGTCTGAGATGTACCGGCACCCTTTGCTCAGGAAAGGAAATTCTAAATACAAATTCAGAAAACTATTTTCTGAATCCCTCCAGCTAATTCACAACTCTGTCGATTACCAATCTGCCCGGTTCATTTCGGTTCTCTCACTTTTATACCTGGGACAGGGGCAGGTATAAAAGTGAAGAAAGGATTAGTTTTTCTTTTTCTCTAAAATATAATTTTATTCAGAAAATCATCATAATGTTATTTAAATATTTCTCAATCGATAATCAACGATAAGTTCTGAAGTGAATCATCTAGTGTAAAACCTAGTGATTTATATCATTATTCTACAGAATCTTACTTGAAATATTCTATTTTCCCCAAGCTAACTCTCTTAGAAAAAATATTTTAAATATAATTATTCATTTTTTGGTTCGGAGAGAGCCCACTCTGAAAATGAAATCCTCTTGGTTACCAGGCATATTTATAAGCACACCTTGGCTTTAACCAAACTATTTACGAATCAATTTTCTCCAAAAACCTCGGACTCGAACTATTTTCTGAAAGTTTAATCTCAACCAAACTGTTTATGAATCTTACAATCTTACAAGGGTCTTTGCCAGTAAGCTTTTGCGTGAATCGCATTATCGATCAGTGGATTTCTCTTATTAAGTTTTTGGATTCTCTTCGATTATAACATTTTCCAAATGATGCTATAGTATTCAACAGTGAATTAAACTGAACTGACATAAAACCGAATAGTTTAATATGTGTGCTGGAAATAGATATAGAAACTTTTGTTCGCTTGCTGTTATTGAGGAAATATATAAAATTAAAATTAAAAGTATATACTAAATAGATAAAAATAATAAAAATAATTTATAAATATTAACTATTAGCCAATGCCTGGAAACACGAGAAGAGGAAGATATAAACCATAGAGTCTGAGTAGACTGCTGCGATTGAAAAGGTACAAGTCTGAGAACTTCTAGCTTTTTATTCGCTAACGTAATGTGAGTTTAAAAATCGTTAATAAATTAAACCTAGTTATTTATTTATTCAATATATTATATTTAATAATAAATATAATTTATTATTTTCTGGTAAAAAAATTCAGTAATAAATTATTCTAGAAAATTTAAATAATAAATTAAACGTTTAGATATTTACCTCTTCCATCGAAGTATTTAATTAATTTATATATAATTATTAAATAAACAAAACCAGAAGTTATATCCTGATCTAAATATAATCTATAAATAGCGTACTAGCATGCGCTTCTGAAAGTACACAAATCTGGGTATCAAAGAAGGATTAATTAATGATGAGCATTAATTTATTATCTAACCCTCCTTCTCAAGAATATTACACCATAAATTAATGAGAACCTATGAAGATAGCGAGGGTGAATATGCATGCAAACTGGACTTTCGGCAAGGAAGATGACAGGCTGGATTATCGGGGAAGGAAATACTCACAGGCGATCGTGCAGGATGATGAGATCGTGTGGAGGGGAGGGGAGTGGGACGTTAGGAGAAAATCATATGGCGGTGGGTTTCAAAATCGATGCGGTTTTGTTTTGACGCGGTGTGGCTTGGGCATTCTATAAGTGTTAAATGAAAAGCATTCAATATTTCTAAATTAAATTATACTTTTAGTATAAATATTATATCTCCAATTGCAGAATTTTAGAAAACACCCATAACTCAAGTGGGTTCAATTACCTTTTCTTGTTAAATTACACTGATACTCGGATACCGGCGCCGAAACATCCCCATTCTCAATCTAACAGTTTAGGGTTTAGGGTTTAAACCCTGAACCCTAAACAGTGGGATATTCTATTGCCCGCCAGTGACTCAGAAAAAGTCTCGCCATCCTCTTACGAGAATCCATCGTGACGTTGTGTTTACTAATTATTTTTCTTTATTTCTTTTTCTTCCAGTGATATAGTGATCGTGATCTTGAGTATGCATGCACTAGGAGGGCTTCAGACCTTTTGTGTTTCACATGGGACCATGAGTCGGGGGCATGGGTGGTCCTGACTTACGGGTCCGCCGCCAGATCTTCTGACCGGTAGGTTCCTGGAACCGGTCTCCAAGATTCAGACTGTCTTCGTATCTGGAGGGTAGTTCCCCCGAAATCACATGGACCCACGAGACTTGCGATGGGATGTTCTTCGAACCCACCTCCTCCGTCAGTGAACAGCGGCGAAGCCCTCCTCTTCCAAGAGCAGCCGAATGTGGAGGCGCACTAATTCTGGTCACTTCGTGTCAAATTTAGAGGAGAAAAACTCCTCTAAACCTTTGTCTGTGCATGTCACGTGTCTCACGTGACATGCACAGAAACGAACACCTAACCTTGGTTAATTTAGGAGACAGGAGCATGTAAGACAGGAAAAAAGTGCCGACTCTGCCGAGCTCCCGCTAGTAACTAACTTAGCCGCAAGTTGGTCCCCATCTTTCACCAAACATATCCACATATATATATTCATAAATATATTCATACTGGGGAAATCATCGTGAGATGTCCTTCTTTTTCTTTTTTCTTTTTGTTCTTTTTCTTTTTTCTTTTTGGTTAGTTGAAATGTCTCTTCCATTGCTATTTTTGCTGCATATTCGACATTTGTGTTTCCATTCGGGAATCATGTAAGAGCGAGATCGTCAAGCTGGAATTTCACTAATGCAAATATACTGAATAGTTGATTTATGGAGAATTCTTTTACGAAGAAGAGTTTGTTCATAATAATAACCATAATTATATTAAAATCCATTATTCGTTCAAAGCTAAAATTTTATGTACAAACCTTTAAGAATTTATTCTTCAGTTTTATTCTACTTATTTTCATCTAGATGTTTCACCCGTCGAGCGAACAGCAAGGGCCAAATGCGTCATACATGCAAACTTTTCCACGTTGGAACTGCTGCCCATGGTTTTCCAAATGAAATTTTCTGAAACAAACTGTCCATGTTACCCCTCGGAGATGGATGTAGCATGCTGAAAAAGTACTAGTTGACGACTAGAAAACAGGATTTATGAGCCAAATGAAGTGAACTCACTCACATGGTTCATTAGAGAAAACTTAGGGTCTCTACCCACTTAGTCCTCTATTGTTTTCTGATACCTCCGAAGCTGAGGTATGGTAATAATAGCCGCTTATCCATTTCAACGGTTTACATCTTATTCATTTCATTTAAAACTAACCGTTGATTATATTCTACACTTTTGGGCTAGAGGTACTTTTGGGGTACTTTTTGCATATTTTTTTTGTAAATTTCTTAATATCATCGCGTGTCATATCCTCATTATTCAAACCACACCAACGTGACAAAGATAACGCTTGAAGCTAAGAAGATCATTGACAATGATAATGCTGTTGAAAGAAAAGAATGTTCAACTCATTTACTTTCAGAAAAACTTTTAGTTCGGCAGTTGACTATTTTGTCTCAGACCTTGGCGTCTACGTCAGATCAGATGCAAGGAGAGATGACTAGTGCACCGATAACCTCTCGCAGATCTGAGCGAGTAAAACATCCAGTGAGTAGGTATATGCATGAAGGTTTTCTTGCTGCGCACCATGAATATATGATCAATGTACTTCAGGAACAGGAACCGAGTTCGCTCGAGGAGGCGATGCACAATTTCCAATGGGTAAGTGCTATGGAAGCTGAACTTGCTGCGCTTCATCATCAATAGACTTGGGAGTTGGTGGACTTACCTCAAGGTAAGAAAGCGATTGGTTGCAAGTGGATCTTCAAGGTCAAGCGTAACTCGGATGATATCGTGTGTCAATACAAGGTCAGACTGGTAGCTAAGGACTACGCACAGCAACATAGAGTTGATTTTGAGGAGACCTTTGCTCCTGTTGCGAAGATGGTGACTATTCGAACAGCAGTTGTTGCAACTCAGAAAGGTTGGAAGATGCACCAGATTGACTTCAAGAACACTTTCCTCAACGGCGATCTTGAGGAGGAGGTCTACATGCAGCAACCTCCAGGTTATGAAGATCCGAAGTTTCCTTCTCGTGTGTGTAAGTTACGGAAGGTCCTCTATGATCTGAACAGGCACCAAGAGCATGGTATGCAAAGATCAACTCTTACTTGCAGTCTCTTGGTTTCCACCTTTGTAGTTCAGACTTTAACTTGTATTCGTTGCGAATACAAGATCAGATTGTTGTGATCATCATCTATGTTGATGACTTGATCATTATCGATAATTATGAGGACCTCATTTTCCAAATCAAGGATCACTTGAAATCCGAGTTCGAGATGATGGACTTAGAAGAACTCAAGTATTTTCTTGCTGTGGAGTGCATTAGAGAGGCGAAGGATGTTTGGCTTGTACAACGACAGTATGCTCTCAATATGCTTGAGAGATTTGGTATGTTTGACTGCAAATCCATTGCTACGTCATTAGAGCAAGGCGTAAAGCTAGGAGCAGAGGATGGTGAGTTACTTGATGATCCACATGTACAAATAGATGGTTGGGAGTCTTATCTATCTGACGATCACCAGATCAGACTTGAGCTATGCCGTCGGTCTGATTAGTCAATTCATGCAGTGACCACGGAGATCACATTTTGAGACTGTCAAACGGATCATCCGTTACGTGAAGTTCTCGATGCAGTACTAACTTCACTATCAATACGATGGACCATTGTTGTTACATGACTACACAGATGCTGATTGGGTAGGAACTGCCGACAGGAGATCCACGTCAGGTTACGCTTTGGGACTTGGAAGCGCTGCTATAAGCTGGGTTTCTAAGAAGCAACCCACGGTTGCTTTGTCATCCACAAAAGTAGAGTACCGAGGAGCAATGAACGCAACATGCGAATCAATTTGGCTCCGATGTCTACTATCTGATATTGCTGTGGAGTGTACAGATCTTGTTGTTGTATATACAGACAACATTAGCAGCATGAAGTTAGCTAGTAATCATGTTTTCCATGCTAAGACGAAGCACATTGAGGTGCACTATCATTTCATTAGAGAGAAGGCCCTTGCAGGAGAGATTGAGCTCAATTATGTGAGTACAGGAGACCAGGTTGCCGAAATCTTCACGAAGGCATTGCCTAGAGATAAGTTTGATACTTTCAGACATTGTCTAGGAGTACAGGATGTAGAGTCGAGCTTGAAGAGGAGTGTTGATATAGCCCCAAGCTCTAGTAGATCGACGGCTAACATTAGCCGGAGTGGTTAGGGTAGTTACAGTTAGTTAGAGGGCTAACCCACCATTAGGATTTCTCTTGTACTCACCCCCCACTATATATACATGGAGAGGCAAAGCCTCTCTCATCTCATTCCTATTTTACTTTCCTTGTCTACTCGCTCTTTCTTCTTGGAGTGTCCTCGAAGTATCTATCTTTCTACAACTTCAACAGTACCAAGACTCTTAGACGATAGGAAAAGAGTTTTAGCACTGTCACCTCAACTTCAAAAATCTAACGAGGTGAAAGTGCATATTCTTGATCCTAATGCAATTTTAGTGATCATTTTAGTGTCTATATGATCAAGTGAAGAGTGCAAAGGACTTTGAGTATGAGAGTTTATGATTTGTTTGAATTGACCGGTCGAAGATGAGCATGAACTGCTCGTTGAGAACCAAGTTGAAGAGGTGAACAACAGAGCTCTCAACCCTAATAGTCATCAATCACCTATTTTGTCCAGAGTTGCTAATGATCACGATGGGAGTGTTCATGCACCACCTCTAAACTTGCACAAAGTTATTGCTAGTTTTCTTGACGAGACATTGTCGTTCTAGGAGCTTATAGAAGATGAAAGAGCTTCACGATGACAGATTGGTGGTCATTTTGTGGGTTCAAAATCCATGTCAACTTTGGAAATCTATCAGATCTTGACAAAACTTATCGTTGACATGTGATATTTATAATAAGAGTAAGCTTGTGTGGTAAGATTAACAAGTGATCGAAACCGATTAGAGTACGAGGAGCGAAATAGGAATGTATATCTAAAGAAAACAGTAACAAGAGGAAGCAAACTACAACAAGTCAAGTAGTTTCTTCAATCAAAAAGAGTCATCATTGACATCTCAGACAAAAAATAAGTGGAAAATAGTGATGACTGGTCATATCAAGATCTCAATACAAGCTCCATAAAACTAATTCAGTTGATCGCTTGGAATGAGAAGAAACTTTCTCTCATTATCCGCTTATTGATTGTTGATATTGCATTCGACCTTGGAGAACCATAGATCTGACCATCTATGGTTAAATCTCTCACCTTACGTCATGGACATGTAAGTCCAAACAATAAAGCACAACTAGTGGTCAACAAGAACCATAGATCAGAAACTCGACCTCTCCGAATACCAAAGAGATCAGTCGTCTTAACTTGGAGAAAGAAGAGAAATGAATTTGTCCGCATGATACTACCTTCTCCATTTCTATTGCTCAGATGGAAACTAAAACTTGAAATCGATAGAGCTAGAAGTTGATGTTATAACAGAGAAGTTAAATCCTCAAAATTAATGATAGAAAAGAGTAAACAAATAAAAATTCTAACCTTCATTCTGACTTCAACCTCCTCCTGTCTCGACCAACATGGATCGAACCTCGACTCCAAGTTAGGAGACGGAAACAAACGGCCGTTATACTTTCAACTTTCAAGGTTATAGTGCTACGTGTTTTCTGTGAAATGAATGACTTTATGAGTCAAGTTCTACTCGGTGAAATCTAACGCTCATAATTTTGAGGGACAATGGTCTCTACCCACTTGGTACTCTATTTCATTGAGCGGTCACTTCTAAGTCTTGTCAGTGGATGTGGAAGATCCACACATCTGGATGAGTCAAACATACGCTGCAATAGCACGCGCTCATCCTGTGTAGAAACTACACTAGTTTCACTAGGATGTGTTACGTGGACTCCAGCGTTAACAATAGCTCTATGTGCAACTGATTCTGATATGAAATCAGTGACTTCTCCTGATCCTTCACTCAACGTACTACTCTGAGATACTACAGTGGACTGACTCCTTGGTTCTACAGTATGTACAGGGATGGCTACGACAGGTGCAGGTGCAAACCAAGACTGTAGCTCATCAAAAACAACATCTCTACTGGTATAGAACTGCTTGGACGAAAGATTATAACGTCTATATCTTTCCGTATCAGAAGCATAGCCAAGGAAGATACTCTATTTACTTTCGGATCTAGTTTCTTACTCTTTCATCAGGTATGTGCACATAACAGATACATCCAAAAACTTTAAGAAAAGAGTAATCATGCTTATTGTCTGTGAAGACCTCCATCGATGCCTTGTTGTGGACTGCCGCTGTAGGTGTCCGGTTCATCAGATACACCGCACAAGAAACAGCTTCTGTCCAATAAGGTCTAAGTATGATCTTCTCGTTCAACATCGCACGAGCAGCTTCTGCTATGTGTCGATTCGTGCGCTCCGCAACCCCGTTCTGCTGCAAACTGTAACTGTAGGCATTTTGAAGTCGAATGCCATGCTCACGCAGATATGCATCGAACTCTCCAGAAAGAAACTCGTCTCTGTCGTGCCCATACACATCGCTACACAACATACATTGCTGTCAAAGGTACACCACACATACACATAACACATGGACAATGTCATACACATACACAAGTGTACCACAAGTTCTTCGAATAATCTGTATAGAGAAATTATCATCTGCAACACTACAACAAAGATTACTCACAAATGATCAAGCCAAACCCACTCTAAACGCGAATAGAATCTGGTTTACACTCAACTAGACTATCCACCATAGCCTGGAGCTTGAAGGCTCAACTCGAAGAACTAAGGCCTCCAAGCCCTACCTGCGAAATATACCCCTAGTGGGCTCTCTCTCCCAACTCGCCCTAACGGCACTAACGGCCTTACCGAGATGCGTCACTTCGCACTCGGTCAACCTAGCCAAAGTGCCAAACTGACGTGACATCTCCTCCATCAGATCTCAAACAGAAGATAGATGCTCCAGACTGTTTCTTCACCAACTTGCGAAAAGTCTAGAATGCTGACAATACTTCGGCAGAGGACTTGTTTCTCAACAAATAGATCCAAGTATAATGCGAATGATCATCAATGAATGACACGAAGTATTGAAAACCGGTCATACTTGATTGAAAAGCAATCCATACATCAGTGTGAACAAGCTCCAAAAGCTTGTTCGCTCTACTACCTGATCCCTTAAAGGGCTGTCTAGCTTGCTTGCCGGATTGACGTGCTGCACAGACTCCAGTGGGCTCACTGGATTCGAATTTGGGCAGACCTGTAACCAGGTCAGAACTCGGAAGGCTTTTCAGTCTCTGAAAGTTCATGCGCCCAATTCGCTTATGTCAGATGTCAATGTCAGACACTATTGGACCACTCTGTCCATACATGGCAACCTGTAACTTAGGCGCAGATAGTTTAAACTAGTTTCTTCACGGTGTTGAACTGCTGCAGCAATTGTAGCTTCCGCGTCTCTGTTCCGGATTGAAATAGACGTGCGAGTGAATCCCAAATGTATCGCAATCCTGAATGTGACCGATCATCGATGCTGAAACTGTCAGCGCGATGTAGTGAATCGTCTGATACGAGCGTCTCTTCCACTCCTTGAATTTCAAGTCATAAATTGGTACTTCATGTGCTTTCTCCTTCTCAGTGATAAGATCCCACAGATCTTGTCTCTGTAGGAAAGTCATCATCCGGAACTTCCACACTTGATAGTTGTTCTTGTCGAGCTTCTCTCCAGTGATCAAAGACACGGACTCCGTCATAGCAGCAATGTTGAAATTGCTCTGTTCTGTACGCGGAAAATCTCACAGAACCTTCACGAAACTCGGCTCTCCACACCGCACGATCAAGAGTTGTCACAAGTCACAAGAAGTCGACTATGCAAACTCCTCCTGCAGCGAGAGTGAAGAAAGAACCTTTCCGTGAACTGTAGGTGTACAAAACACGACAGAAACGTCGAAAAAACACTCCAAGAAAAGTCGAAACTGGACCAAATGAGGTCAGAAATGGACGTGCCACCCCTTAAAATTTTCCAAATTTTCCGAATAGCTAGGGGTTGATCCACCCCTATTAGAAACAGTATTTGTTTTAGACTCAAGGCCTAAAACTTTTGTTTTGATCAAAAAAGATCCAATTGAAAATCTGCCGCTGGAAACTTTCAAATCAACTGAAATTTGGCCGAGTACTCAATTCGCACCTTCTGAACAAGACGGCCCTAAAAAGGATTGTCGGCAGATTTCAGCGAGAAAAAAATAGTCTAAGCCTCCAAAATTGCGTTCAAAGTTTCTGGTGACGAAAGAAACGGTTTCGTCTCACCGAAACGCATCAGCAAGATAGTGCTCGATATCAGGCACACCTCCATCTGCTCTCTCCTGTACTTCTCCATGTATGAACTCCATCTTGCTCATCAGCAAGGGACACACGCTTTCTACTGCTCTGATACCATGTAGAAAGATCGATACTTCGAGGACACTCCAAGAAGAGAGAGCGAGTAGACAAGGAAAGTAAAATATGAATGAGATGAGAGAGGCTTTGCCTCTCCATGTATATATAGTGGGGAGTGAGTACAAGGGAAACTCTCTAGTGGGTTAACCCTCTAACTAACTGTAACTATCCTAACCACTCCGGCTAATGTTAGCCGTCGATCTACTAGAGCTTGGAGCTATATCAACAGAAGTACCTCGTTAATCCCTCTACACTCCATCTACAAACCTTTAACTAGTATGGAGGTTCAGTTAACTGGACTTCCCTACTAGTTGTTAAGTATAAACAGAAAGTAGTGTTAATTTGCAAAATCATTAATAGAGGCAAGATAATGAATTAACTCTTCGTTCATCTTTATCTAAACAGCTTATAAACACTCCAGGAAAAACGCAGAGTGATAGAAGACATTAGTTCCACTAGAATACATTTACTTCTTTGGATAATTTGCCTCCCGAACTTCAAGTTCTCACTTTGTATATCATGATTCATGACCCATTAGAGAACGCAGTTCGATTAACCAAAGTAACTACATTACTGTAGGATTAGTATGGATTACACTATTTGAACTCAGATTTTGAATGGTTGGTTCACATTATTTATTTACTCACACAATAGAGAATATGTGAAATATAATCAAATATTCCACACTTTTATTTATAATATATATACATTTCTGGATTACAAAGAATAAATATTTGATGAGTATTCCCATGGAGAGAAATATTGAACGCAATGCAAAGAGAAAACACGTGTACTAAGTATATCACATTAATGTAGATACAAACATTCAAAGGATTTGAAAGCTGAAGTTGTGGTAGATCTTAAATAGTTAGATTACAATCATTACATAGATCAATGTTAGAAAATATATTGATTCTTTTTGTTAAATTGATTGTGACAACCATGTAAGATGTGTCATTCGTTAATCTATATATAAAACCCACTAAAGTTTTCTCTCACTACAAATGATTTTATAAAATATAGTGTGGAACAACTTTATTCACACCTACAGTATATAAGATACCACATTAATTACTATTAGTAATATAGTTATATGAAAAAGTTACCTCTTTCTTCATCCCTATTTACTCTTTGTGTTTTCACTAGATTCCGTTTCGTTTTTCAAACTTCTTTTCGGTATCTTATATTTTCTCTATGACCTGAACGCAACTTACCGTCAGCTTAGACAAACGGCTAACCGCAAGTTTGCTGCACGATTCATGAGACATTCGGAGTATTCATATCTACCGGTCATACCGGTGACAAAAAGGTCTTGCCCATTACGTACTAAAGGGGTTTATTCTTTCTAGAGAACAAGAAGAGGCATCGTCCGAACCTTCACACACAAGATATTACTTGCATATTTTCCATCTTGAGATAGAGGAGGCAAATATATAAGAAGTTTAACTTATGCTTCGACCTTTTCTTTAAAAAAAGAAGGCTTCTTCATAATCTAATTATTTGTCTTTGGAAACACATTTATACTAAAATCGGCTTGTGCTAAGAAACAACACTCAAGTTTTACTACAGGTCTAACATCCAAGTGTAATATCGAGAACTGTATTTAACAATTGGATCATTAATAGTTCATCATATGTGTAAATCGCTTTTTGTGATAAAACTATCCATTCTTTGGAAACAGATAATACTTTTCAGCTCGTGGTGTTTTTTTATCTCTATTTAACTGTATTATTCTCTTGATCGGATAAATAGTGTGTACGCTTCATTTACGTTTCCCAAAATTGAATCCAAAACTATCTGAACTGTAATTTTGTCTGAAATCGTGTGTACTTTTGAATCATTCATTCTCTTACATGACACAATAACCTGCAAGCCGGTCGACTATCAGTTCGAGGATGGCTCAAGAAACTGTTCGATAAAAAGAGTACAACATTCCTATCGGATGGTGGTTCAAGTAAATAACCATAAATTGGCTTGATCACACTTACGGAATCAAATTAATTTACCATTAATGTGATTACTTACTTACATTTACGGTGGTTGTGTTGTGATTATATCTCCTTAGTGATGTATTGTTTGATCATATTCTTGACTGATTATCAATAGTAAAATTAATTATTTTGTAATATTATTAATTATCTTATTATCTTATATCATGCATGCGTAGAGAACACCAACGTAACTAAATCCTCCGTCATTCAAATCATATCGACAAGAATGTACTACTTACATAATACATACTAAACAATTCCAACACGACAAAGTAACTGGTTTCACATCACACGTCTCAATAATAAATGAGAGGGATTATCACACAATACATCACATCAAGAGAGTATGGAAACACAACAAACATATAAGATCAAGCAAATATGATTAATTAACTGAATACTGTTATAGTTTCGTGTCGAGGGAATTGTATTCTAAGCAGAAATTTGCTTGATCTCAACCCAAATAGGTTCGTTGAGTTTCATCATACCTTTTTTAATGAGGTATTGCTTGATCATATCTCTGATTGACTATTTACTGTGAAATCAATCATTTTATTATCTTAATGATATATTGGACTGCACACATTAGTTTTCCGAACATGTATAGTGTAACATGTACTATGGAATTCGCATGGAAAGGATATTTAATCGTAATCGAAGATAATAAAATTTTGAATCATAAAATAAAATTACTAGTTTTTATTTTTTTACTATTATCGAATACCAATCCAGGTTTGATAAGAGAATAAATGGTCAAGAGGAGTATGATCAAGCTTAACGAACCTACTGAGGGTGTGATCGAGCAAATTTCTGGTATTCTAAGTGGTCGCCAATACATGACGGTATGCCCATGTCGAACGAGCCAAGCCCTCATTTATCCGGAGTGTATTCCTTAAAACCGCGAGAGTTCTCTGCAGACTGAGCGGGGTTAGTTTAGCTTTAGCACAGCTTATCATGGAAGCAAACGAAGTGGACAAATCCTGTGATCACGTGAAGTGACAAGCTCTAATGAAGTGAACTACAGTACACTGGAGTCTGGACTTGGTAGAAAGCCCGCTCGTGCAGTGGATAAAGGATGGGTAAAGATTGCGTTGCCTCGTGGGCAGCGATTCCCGTACCACAGTACCTACAGGGTCCTACACTGTACGAGGGGAGGGGCACAGCGATGCGAATCCGGATCCCGGAAGGGGAACTTTGCACTTCTTTCTACTGTTGTCATGTTCCAGCAGTCCCAGCAGTTACGGTACCGGTACTACTCTGCATGGGAGCAGCTCTCTGTCATCTGTGTCATGGAACATGGGCGATGCACATGCATGACGCCGGTGGATGGGCATAGAGGTCGTAGACATCGAGCCACCAATAGTCCTCGGGTATCTGTGGATTGATCACGTGGACACTCGTGGCAGAAGATAAGCTGGGGGCATGTCGACCACTTTGGTAAGAACTACTGTCGGGAGCCGGTGGGAGCTTACGCGCTACCACGATTGATGACAGTGGATGTTTCTATTGTTGGCGGGAATGCTACCAGATGGATGGATTGCTGGATGCACGGATCTCTCCCTTGCCATATTTTCTGATGCCGGAAACTGCGTCCTGGTGTCAGGAACAATTTTTCTAGTGTGCTCGACGGTGGGGCCGTAATGCAAGGCATTAGGTGACGCTATTGTTGCCGCCGTTCCTGCTCCGAACGGGGAAGAATCGTTCCAGAACGGTGCGATCACAGACTCGTCGTGAGTAAGTCCGAGTTCAAGTAATTTGTCATTGTACGCTGGTCACTTGACCGTGGTCAGGTTAGTAGTTGCAAGAGAAAACCGATCCACCGTGCGCTGGATTCGCCGTCGTCAGGTGGAACCTGTTATCCATTTCCTGTGTGTTGTGGTTTAACCCTCACCATGCAAACGATCAACCTTCCTGCGGTTCAGTTTTGTTCATGCATCAAAGTCACTTGGCCGATGTATTCCTTACGTTCGTATCTAACAGGTCCCACTTATTGCTATTGCGTAGCATAGTCGCTTGTGAGAAGAGAAACGAAATGATATTTCTCGTTTTAGCAACCGGCTAAGTGATAGAGGTGAGGGCCGTGAAACTAAAAAATGAATAGAGTTAGATCCGGATTGATTTGTTAATGCATATCTCTGTGTAACTCCTTGTTTTTTCTCCTCAGGTTAGAGCAGCATGGACGTAATGGAAGTTACTAGTGACTAGGCAAAGTTATATGTATGACTGTCTGCTACAGGTGCAAGGTCTAATCAAACAAGAGAATGAAGGAGAAGATGATCAAGTCCGACATTCATTCTGGAGATCGGATAAAATAAATTTCTGGATTTTAACCTAGAAGGTTATGGTTCAAGTGACATAGTTTCACTATTAAGCATAATGATCCGTGTGAGACTTTTGGGAAACAATTTAGTTTGAGATAGATTTATAATCCATATAGAATAGAGTTTGATTATATGTTATGCCTCGGGAGTAAGGGTTTGGATAACAATTAAAGAGATATATCATATAACGAGTACTAATGTAAGATATATGCGTTTGCAGAGCAAGAGGTTAGTAACCTATACTCAAAATTAGCCCAGATCGACTGTATTACAGCTAATTTCGACTGTAATGGAAGAACATAAGCGAAGAATCGTCATGAGACGGCACATAAAACTCCCACCAAAGTGCGCGGATGACCGACACCTGCGGAGTGACACGGAGTTTGGGCTCAACAAGAATTGCTGCAGACGACTTGTTAGAGCTGTAACCATAAGCTGCTCTTGATGTAACCTCAAACTTTAAACTCTGTTTTTCTTTGGCAAATTGAGGGTTGAGTTTGTCACGTTCGTTGGTACCTGTTGACCGGTGACTAAAGGAGTTATATGTTTATGTACAGGGTAATGCACTTCCCGCAGTGGACTTACGGGCGTAAGCACATTTCCCGAGGGTGGCTTAAGCATGTAAGCCACTGCTCGAGTGCATGGTTTACATTGCCCGTAAGTACACGTCGGGCATTACATTAGCTTGCGTAAAACATGTAGGATAAACTTTTATATGTGATCTCACCTTATCTGCCCATGACATTACGTTACCGGACGTAAATTTTCCCAGTGCTTTATGACTGAAATAAACACACCGGAGAGAACAAGAGTCTTCCAAGTTATCACCAAATCGAAGAAGTTGCTTTTGAACCGAGACGGTATGGACTGTGAACTCCGCGCCAGTCTTGGATAACTCTCGTAAAGTTGTCGAACTGTGACAAAAAGAGTGTATACACGATCATAGTTTCCTAAAAGCATGAAAGGAGTGTCATTGTCTGTCTGACAGCGCTCGGGGCTAACCGGAGTTACTTGGAAGTTCAACCGGAGGTTTTCTGGAGTTGAACTTGTAGTCAGTCGAACTTGTACCGGTAGAAACTAACAAATACCAAGAAATTGCCCTTTAGTTTTGAGAACAAAAACCGTTATTCTCTTTTACTGTGGGATATTTTCCGCAACTCAAGAACTTCTCCCCCGAGCAACGCTAACAACTGCGAGCTGAATCATCAATCTGGATTCCGGAGCAGTCTTGGACAACTGTGTACTGCGGAGGAAACGGAAGTCGAAACTTCGTCGGGGCACGGTCGAGGTAGAGTTACCGTAGTACAGAGACATATGACCGTAGTACAGAGTGATAAAAGGAAATAGCAAACGGAGTCGACGTAGTTCGAGGAGTAGAACCGTGTACACATATGGGAATCACAGCGACATTCCTCAGCATCACGTGTACTAAGTGCGCGTGATATGAACCAGAACTCCTTTATGCCGCAACTGAAAGATCCTGAGCTAAACCGCATTTCCAGAAAAACTGGAAAGCCTAACATAAAGGTGCTGGCTATGCATTCAGTGAAAAGTAGAAAGTGAGCATAATGGGAGAAATTGGAGGAAATATTGAAGATGGAAGTTAAAGCAGAAACAACACAATATTTTTATTCCTTTATTGTCTCTTGAAATTGATGCAAATGCATAGCAATAATCTACTACCAGAGAGAATGATTACTCCAACGCAGTCACTGTGCCACCCATGGACCTCAGATGTTAATTCGCATCGCTGGTTATATTTGACCAGAGCTTTTACTAACTATCATCTTTTTGCAATGCCACAGGGGGTTGAACACACTGAGCTCACGGTTGGGATGGCATTTCCAAGGAGTTGCAATCAGCTCCCGGACTGACTAATTCAGGTGAATAATGCATGCCTAGAAGAAAACACAAAATCATCAAACCACAAAACATCATACGAAATTCAGAGGAGCATGCACTACAAGTTGCAATAAATCCATATCAAAAAACAGTGAAGAATGTTCAATGTTACCTTTCCACTGCTACTTGAATAAAAGTACACTACCAACCCAGAATCTTAGGCGATGAAACCAGTAAATGCCTCGTTCTCCTCAGAGAGCTCATTTTTCACTACATGCTCCAAACAAGCGGGGAGTTCTATACGATATGCATATCCTAACACTCCAGCTATGGCTTTGTAAACATGATACCTTTGACTCTTAGGTACATTCTCCGAGAAAACAGCAGCAAGTGCGCCCAGAAGCTCATGGTCCCCCTCTAAATCTACTCTAAGATTATTCATCGTTGCAACTTCAGCTGCAGCCTTAGCATAATGAGGAAACCACTCCCTGAGCTCTTCCTTACTGACACGAATTTCTCGAGCTCTCAATGTAGCACCAGTGACAACCCAGTACTCTCCAATCTCGTCAAATGTAACTCTGCTCTCTTTCTCATTGTGAGACATATCGCTGTGCAGTCCTACGTCTTCCGAATATGAACCCACGAAGACGGTGTCGTGCTGTACATGGGTCTGTACAGTGAAAACTAGTTGCAAAGAGATCTTTTCTTTGTTGTGTAAAAGAAGCTGCCCTTTAGCTTATCAAGCTGGGTAGGAGCTAAGCTGGGGTGGTGCTTGACAAGCTGCCCCTTAGCTTGAGTTGGAATATCACCCTAAAAGAGTCGAAAGACACCAGAATGCAGAGCTCGACGAGGAGAGCGGCTTCGTGCTTCTAGTTTTGACAGAAAGTGCTTTAAGTAATAGTTAGCATGTGTTTTAAACTGAGAAATATACGAAAGAGGGAAATTTGTCGATTCTGACTCGTGACTCGAACTCAGAATCTGATTGCGTAGGTGTGTAGGTGTTCACAAGTACTATAGTTTTGACTCTTTACTCGTTTAAAACGGAGTTGTATAGAGAAGTTAGCATAGAGAAAGCTAGTAAAGACTTTACAGGAAGATTTCCTTAGTAAAGCATATGTACAGACTGTAAAAGCTTTTTGAATGGAACCAAAGGCCATCTCAGTGATAGGGCGCCTGCCTAGGGAGGAAGTGGTCTCAGGATCAATCCCTCTTGGCCTCTGGTTCCTATTCTGGCATGTTGACCTCCCGGATGGGAGTCTATGTTGGGTATGCAGCCATGTCATGTATACCTAGGGGCGGGAGACCGATATCTCCCTTAATCGTGGGCTTCCTGGCCTAAGCCTCCGCATGCCATCCTGAATATACTTTGGAAGATACCTGGTGCGCATATGGGGGGGCTGTAAGCCCTGTGGGGCAGCCTCATAAGTGTTGAGACTTCGGCCTACATTGGATGGCTTGTAGTATATTCAGGATGGCATCAAGAGCACAGGAAACTTTTGTTAATTAGTTCAATAACCATCAAGTCAGCTTAAGATGGGGAATGAGGCTATAGTGAAGGGGTAGAGTTTGTGGAGGCAACTGTGAAACTTGTATTACAAAGGGGCCAACTTTGTAAATAAAGCCATGTACGCATAAGGACAGCAGGGGGCAGCTTAAGCTAAGGCCCTGCTTGTGATAAGTGACTGCACTTATAAGGATAGCAGGGGGGACAGCTTAAGCTGAGGCCTTAACTTTTAGGTTTAATACTTGCGGCGGCTGGAGATCGGGGACACTTTTTCAAGAGAGTTTTCTGAGAGAACTGAAGCGGAAGGAGGAGGATTAGGGATTGCGGGTTGAGGACACGCAAGAAAAGCTAGGAGGCTGGAGAAGGTCAAATTGCTCACAGATTGAATTGGGAGAGCATCGTAAGAGAGAGAAGCAGGAGTTTTAGGCTTGGACGTTGTTTAAATAAACTGTTCTGGGGAGAAATTACTCTCAAGAGACAATTCTATTGAGAGAGATCGTTTGAAAATCTACAGGGGACTTTTGAGCGACGTTGGATCAGGTTTCTGAGAGTTTCAGTTGGGACAAGGAGAGGAATAATATTCAGGGGCCTGAATTTCTCTATTAGGTTCGGATTGAGACGTACAGGGTAGACTTTTGGCTTGACGAGTGAAGAGAGGTGCGCAAGAGAGGGAGAGAGAGATTTTCTGTACAGTTGGAGAAATTGGTGGTGCAGACGACATTGTAATAAAGTTAATTGAATCTTGAGAGACCCATCTGTGTACCCAAGGTGTGTTTGAGTGCTTGTTTTTGTAATTGGTGGACGCAAGAAGCAGGATTTTGGAGATCTCATCGTCAGCGGCTACTTGTCTTTCTCTTCTGGTCGTTTTCTTGGATCGATCACAGTCATGAGGTCCTCCCTCCCCAAGAAAGACTCTCGCTCCGACAACGGTTTAGAGTTCAAAAAACTATGAAAATCAAGAAACCTTCACTAAACAGTAACGAGTATCAAGAAAGAGAAACCAGGAGAATGAGAACTTCGAAGACTGTCAAGAAAAGACAAACCAGCTATCAAGAAAGACAAACCAAGAACCTCGGAAGAACTTGCAAAAGTTCAAAAATAGATGTCGATCGCGGGTCTTCCTTTGCATAATTTGCTTGATATGCAAATGGCAATGCCAAGAACAAACACAGAACACCGTAAACCGACCTCGAGAGCAATTGGCTGCAGCAAGGCAGGTTCTCAATGCATGGTCGCAGCAGGAAGAGAAAAAAAACGATCGCAGCAGAAGCGAGCGGAGCGAGGAACTGCATGCGAGCAGCGAGGAACTTCGGTCGCATGCAGCAAAGGAGCGGAGCAGGAACTACAGGAGCGAAGGTCGAGCGAAGGAGCAAATGACGAGCGGCTACTAGGAGACGGGAGGCGGCTCGTGCAACTTGCCAGAGCTGTGAGAGTCAGAGCGGTCATCTACCCGCGACCTCCGGGACAAATGACCAGCTCGAAAAAAACTTCGGGTCCTCTTTTATATGGGGACCGAGGGTTTAAGCTCGAAGAAACGTCTACGGAGTAACAAAGTATTCACGCACTAGCTATTGTGAGTTCACACAATCTAGTGGCTTTACGTTTACGAGTACCAGAAGTAGTTCATGAAGGGGGAAAACGCAGCATCCTATAACGGAAACTTTGGTGATCCATAGAAAACAAGCAATACACGCTTACTCAAAACTTACCAGTAAACGAGATGTCTAGTAAGGTTTATCTGTACTGTACTAACAATTTTTTTATAAATATGTGCAAGAAAAAAATAAATTATATTCAATTCATTTTAGTAAAATTTAAAACTAATAAAACTGAAGTAAAATTTTTAATTTTTTAGATTACTTTAAAAGTAAAAATATAGTACTTTATATAAAAAAAATATAATTTAATTTTCTTTAAATATTATAAAAAATAAAAAGTAAAAAATCTCTTGACTCACATATATTATCAGCAAAATACAAAGAATTTTCATTCGAGTATATTCTACACAGGATTATACATCAATTCTAATGTTTTTACTAATATTTCCACTTTATCCTCTTTTAACGCTTGCACAGGTTTGGGCACTTTGTTAAGCAGTGTTTTTACTTCTTTCTTCATTTGCGATAGCTGATTATTTTAAATTATTTCAAAAAATAAAAGAGGATATTATGCGAAACTGTACTCTGCGAAACACTTTTCTACAGTCACGGGGGATTTAAAAGTAACATAGCTAGTATGGTGAAAGCTTTTATGTACAACGGAAGCCAATGAATGAAGGAGTGGTTTCTTTCTTTTCGCTGCTCCGAAGTGGAACCGACGGGAGTGGAATGTTTAAAAATATGAGAAGTCATGATTACGATCGTGACTTCCACAGCTTAAAGGATAAAGATAATATAAAATCTCTATTGTTTTGCAAGGAGATCTAACGGTTGAATCATATATTTTTAAAGTATTGTTAAAAGATTATCCTTTATCAAATTAATATATAAATATCATAATTTTTCCAACTATTCATGGTCTATCAAATGTCTTCTCTGATAATCCACTGTAAATAAAACCACTCCAACAAAAAGAAAAAGACTTTATATTTCCAGAATCCTTTACGATTATACAACAAATTACAGAACAAATACCTACCGATATATCTGAGTACCTTCTCTCAAACTGTTTGTTTCATTGTTTTTTCATTTTAAAAGAAAACAGAGACTTAACATTTCTCCTATTCTCACAAAAACTTTGCTTCACCTGAAAGTGACCGTTAAAGAAACGTAACCTTGTAAAGAAATTGCGGAAGTGCTGATTTGCTGAACAAAATCTTTAATAAAGGAGTTGAAATGTGATAGTAACTACATACGAGCATAACGAAGTCTTCTATCCGCATCTATCTGGCCCATGGAGGTGATATGCGTCGGGGTCGCGTATAACGGGTTGCTTAAACCCCCAAGTGTTACATAGGAAAGTGTTATAAGTCGCTAACCTTCTACATAAACCCCAGGAGTTCGCTCGTCTTGGTGGGGGAAGAGCGAGAGGGAAGAAGCGAAGAGAGAGTTTTAGTTCATTCTTATTTTAAGGTTAAATTTTTTCCTCTATATTTCTCCATTTTCAAGTTTATTGTAAATAAATATTCAGTCCAGATTGCTGATTATTTTGATATTCATTGTTTTTATCTTCTTGTTGATTATTCAGTGAGATCTTTTAGCTTTCTAGTTCTCAGTCGTCTTGTTGTTATAATTTGTGAAAGGAACGAGATCTTCTTCTACCATGAGATGACATCCGATTCATCCCATTAAGAGGACTTGTGATGTGCGCATGGTCGCTTCTACATGTGTCAGACACATATACTAAGTCAAGAATGTGCTCGGTCTATTATTTTTTATTTGATAGCCATGTTCCAACTTCTTTCTTTATTAGTGTTCCAGACCTAGTTTCACTAGTTAATTTTGGTAAACATAGGTGCAAGTAAAACAGAGTATTTGTTTTCTTGAAGATAATATTATTTTTAATATTATTTTAGTAAAAGTAAATTTTATATCTTTATAACACCTGGTGAGCCCTCAAGTATATATTATGAGTACTACGATAGTGCTTAGATCCGATAGTTTCTGTGAGTGTATTTACTTGATTCTGATAATGTGCTATGCTTTGATCGTGGTGTAATATATCAACACATCATTCATGTTCTGGCGATGGGTAGTTTACTCACGATGGACAAAGATGATGGATGAGTACGTCCTTAATGGTAGGAGAGGTCTTTCTTCGACTACTCAGTCGTTGTATTTAATACAACACATATGTAATCTTATCAATACGAGATGGATGTCAGAGATGTCATCGGCACTGAGATCATCATGCATGAGCTTCAGCTTAATATGATGGGTTTACATGTAGATGCCTAGAATGCAATACAATTGTATTTCAAGAGATGTCATTTTCTTAGCTGAGAATTGTTTGGGTATTGATCTTACACTTTCTTAGCTGATATATTTTGTCAGGACATTTTACTTATAACATAAGTAAGTAAACATAACTTATCACTTTGTATTATTTTCACGGTTCTCTCACTTCAAGATGTAGAGGTAATAAGATTCAACAAATGTCTACTTACTAGACAATGCGACCTCTAGGAGAATCATTTTTTGTGATGGTTCATTTCTGAGTATTACAAAAGATGGTTATTCTCGATCTAGGATGAATGATATTTTCTTTTACATGATGATACTCAAAATGCTTCTTTGGTAGGACATGTGTTCAAAGATTTTCTCAAGGAGCTTGCGAGTATTTGATCTTCTATTAGAGTGATCAAGTGTCAGATTTGATCTGTTTCTGGTTGAGATTATTCTTTCATCGAGAGGATTTTCACACCCTCTCTAATGACATCAAAGTTTTGAGCATCCATTTTGATTCATTGATTCAAGTTCTTTTTCTCCTTCCTAGAAGAGCAGTTAGAACATGGTCGTATGACTCCTCTCTTATCTCGACTTGAGCATCTTCATATCGCATAGTTATACTATTTTTTGTTTTGCTAAGAGGTCATTCTTTTTGCAGAAATGTGCATAATCTTCTCTTACTTTCTTTGACAATTTAGAACGGTTTGATAAGGGCTTGGTGAGCTTTTGCAGATATTTTGGGCTGGGGAGGTTTTCTTGGATCTGGAAAGTGAGTTGAGTAGGGAACATGTTGTTAGGCCTCGTATGCATGACGGGTAGGTGTTTTAGCCTCTAAGATTTCTGTCTCCATGACTTTCTTGGGCAATTAAGCTTTAGTTGTCTCGTCTTGATTGTACATTTTCACATACATCAGGTTCCACAACTATGGGAGGTTTTTCTACATATAGAGGATGAATCTCTCTCTTACAAGTAGCGTTACATCATTCTAGAGGTAGTTGCCTACTCCGACTCGATCTCTCTCGTTTCCTCTTGAAGTCTTTGGTAGAGATGAGATGCCTTCACTCTAGAGGATTCTTAACCATAATTTCTATTCACATCTTGTTCTTGCTTGTCTCTAGTCAAAGAGACTTTCAAGTCATATAATCTTGTACGTGTGCAAGTGCTTGGCTTAGTGTCAAGTATTCTTTCCCGTGTGCATCAAACGTTCATCTTACATTATAGCGGTGCGTCTCAATTAGTCTTTCTCAGTCTTTGATTGCAAGTATATGGAGATGTGATCATGATCATGTTATCTCTTTTACTGGAGAACATCTTTTATGATGTACACATGAAGGAGAGATCATTCTTGAACATGACAGCATACGAGACATTGTACTTTCTCTCATGAGAGAGATGGATCTTCATTTTCAGAAAATAGATTAGGGATCTCTTTTTTTCTTTCTCCTTGAACCTTTTTCTCGATGAAGAGTAGATTTATATTTTAGTCATGAGAGGGTTACACACATTACGAATATGATTATTATGAATCCGATGACTGAATCTTAAGTTCGTCGGGTGATACTTACTTCACTTTGTCATCTTCTTTGATGGCAAAGTGAGCAATCCATACCTAGTCAAATAAAGATACTTCTATGAGATTATTTTCTCTTACGATTGAGATCTTTGGATGTCTTCATCTGAAATTTATTTACATGTTGAGCTCGTGAGTCAATATGCAGATTGAGAAGTCTAAGAGGATTACTTTATCACTAGGATGATATATCACATAGGTGCAACAATATTGTGCTACAAAAAGCATTATAGGAGAAAATTTGAAGTGCTTTCTTTGTCTGGCAAGAGAGAGATGATACAAATATGATCCGTTCATTGAGATCTCTTATTTGAGGAGGTTGCGACTTCTTAGACATAGCTAGTGTTGAGAGGGTTTTTTCTCTCTACCTTTGGTTTAAACCTCTGCTCCCAAACCCTTCACTTTTCGACGGCTGCGGCAAAATCTGTTTCTTTGGGTTACTCATAGTGATTTGTGTCTGTCCATATTATTTTGGTCCGGTTTCCAAATCTAATGTTGAAGATAGTATTAGAAAGTGATTGAAAAACGCTATTATTTGTAAAAATAAAAAGAATTTGATTTTTCTCTTAAAATATCATAAACCAGTAATAAAATATTTGAGTGTTTTTGTCTTCTGAAATAAGCTCTTTTTCTGATATATTAAATTCAAACAAAAAATATAGAGAATATTCCTCTTAAAAATCTTATACCAGAAGTGGGTTTTAAAGGAGTCACGCAACACAATGAATAGCAAACGGATAGATAGACCCCATCAAGCATTACAAAGGAAAAAAGTAACGGAAGGGCCAAACAACTAACGCCATGAAGGGAAGAACACCGGGGCTAAGCTCCGCTATCAGTAGCGAGTTTTAATTGTCTAGCTGTTTATCCGACAGTGGTTTTCGCAAAGGAGTGTATGTTGTGTTATTTTCTTCTCCAAGGATATATCCTCTGGAGGGTTGTGGTCAGTAGGGTAGGAAAGCATATTCTGTAATATTCTCACGGGGGGAGGTGTGACAACCGGTAATGCATGCCAGAGCACCCGACGGGCGAGTCACCACCTCTTGTGAACGCACAGTTCCACTGCAGTACTTGGATAATTTCCTGAAAATTCAGTTATGCATCATCTCCCAATGGATTTCCCTGCACAGCCGCCATCTTAACGATCCCCAAAGAATTAACAAAAAGAAGTTATTCATTAATTCCCAACTAACGGATTCTGTTAGCGGCAAAGCCCTTTCCCCTAAGCTACTTCTATAGTACGTACAGCAAAAAATAGTAGAACAGGGCTTGGAAAGAAAGGAATCTGGTAACTATTTTCCTCACTTCCGTTGAGTTTCTTAGCACGAACCAACTTCTCTTTCTCATCATCTTTCATAAATCCTTGCATATATATATTCACCTTCTCCCATCATCGGATGACGAGGAATATGCAAGGTGGTTCAATTATTCGGTGAAAAAAGTTAAGTGATAAATTAAACATATATAAATAATTTTCTCTATTAGACAAGTAGTCGTTTTTATGTTTTGTAGAGTTCGCTTTGAAGTGAATTACTTACAGGTTTTTCCTACGAATTCTAACATGCGTGTAACAGTTAACATGATGTGAAAAATATATTTCTCTTAACAATCATAAAATGGTCATTAACAACTCATGAGAAGGAATCAATTTACCTTTGAAAAGAAAACTGAAAACCCACTACCTGTCCGGTCCAATTGCCCCTCAGATCTCCTTTCGCTCTTCACGCTTATCTGTTTTCTTCTTTCGAGCATTTGTGCACTTTGGTTACATATTATTTTAGTATTATAACCTTTAATTTATGATTTACATATTTGTTAGAGAGTTTTCTTTCTCTCTAGACTAGCTTTCTTTTGATTCTATGGGTTTTGTAATGATGTACTGCGTGGAGGAAGTTGCAACAATTTGTCTTTGACGACTACAATGTTTTGACTTACAGTGATTGTTGTCTGTTATGTTAGGGTATGACTTACAGTCCGTAATGTTATGACTTACAGTAATTGTCTGTTGGATCTGCACGTTCTGAGGGAACACGAGGTAATCAAAGCATTTGAAGGTTGACGATCGTAGTTGTACGTGTGAGTATTTTCTGCTTACTCAGTAAGTACGGAGATTTGCATGAGATCAAGCACGTGAAGGTCTCTGAGGAAGAAAAGACCACCGGATACTGAGTCGATCAATCAGTCCGAGGACGATGAAAAGAAGATTCCGTGAACTATAGACAGTGTTTACAGCGCGGAGACGTACGTAAGCCATATGATACGGAATCGACAGTTGAAAGGAAACTACTCACCAGACATGAGAATTTGCAGGAGGTGGACAGCGGCGATGTGATCCGAAGGTTGTTTACAGTCCGTACGGTCCAGAACCAAAGGGTAAAGAAGAGGCGGACGGGAGGAATCAGAAAGGGCAAGCATAGAGAGATAGATGCGAGTAAATGTTAGAACTTACGAATAGCGGGCAGGGTAGGCAGAAGCAGACAGGACAGACGACAGGACAGACGATTGGCTCCCCGCCAGCAGTGTCGAATTATCAGATCCGAGATGTTGGTGGTGGCCATTGATGGTTACTTCTTGTTGGGAAGAGAGTTCGAGTACTGGGAGCGATCGAAGGGGATTGGGCTTGGTCGACTGAGCATGAGCTCAGTTTGGCCACTGAAGAGTAGTTCTCCAGAATCCAGATATGGTTGTATCCAGATACTTACTGTCTAGTGGTAGAATTAGAATATTACAGTGGCAGCGAATAGGCGCGGAGTCCTGCTGCTGGGACATTTTCTCTTCCTTTTCTTCGTTTCTTTCCATGAACCACCTTTCGAGTGGAGTCGGAGGCCGAAAGCGGAAACACAGTCATTTGAGCGGAGGAGCATGATCAGGTCCGGGAGGCCGTTTGCTCACTGACGGAGTGCCGCGTGTGGCTATGGTAGGGTAGATAGATGCTGTGATTGGATCCGTGAGGTTTGGGCAGTGCCATGGCCCATGAGGCGGCCTATCTATCTAGATCTACTGGACCTTCGTGCTTTGCTTATGTCCAAACAAAGCAAAGGAGACTCATCGACAGCAGCTGGATGCTCTGTTCCGCATGCGGTACCTGGATCGGCTCCACACCTATACTTGCTGCAGCTGCCGTGGTGCGCCTTGCCTTTCTTTCATCCTCGTGCCGACTAAATTAGCCATCCCTGCGATTATTCTGCCGGATCCGCTGTTGTTGGCAGCAATCCTCCACAGCGCTTTTAGTCTCGTTTCGGTTCAGCTTTTTCTTTCAGAGCGTCCGTCTCTTCTTCTCCTTTACCAATCCTCTATGCTACAACTCCCTCCACTCATACAGACACGAGCGTGACTCGCTTTCGAGCTCGCAATCCTCGCTTCTACTCTCTTCGTTGAGGCCTGTGGGTGGGCGAGCGACAAGGACGCAGTGAGCAAAAGCACATCTCACTTTCCGTGGACCACTTTTGAGTGATTTGGTTACACCGCGTCGATGAATTACCGTCCTTCAGACAATAGGTACGCACTACGAACTGGTGCCCGAACGTGTATGAATCTGCGTTTGGCCACGTTGTGCGTCGACATTAACGTGGTGGTACCGAGCTGCGAGGAATTCGGCTTCTGGCTTTAGATGCTTAGGGAAGTAGAAGAGTATTTCTCTGGCAGGTGTGGCGGATTGTGCTCATGCGGGACTGGATGTAGCTCGATTGAACTTCGCTTCAGGAGCAGGTCTTACTCTTCGATAGCCTGGACATCGCCGTTCTTTCTCCAGTTAGATTCCTACTTACTCGGAAGCAGGAAGAAACGAGCCTGCCTTCAGAGTTGAATGCTTCAAACAGTGTTTTATTTCAAGCTGAGCAGGTTTTATTTCGAGTTCACAGAGGGACACCGTTTGCACGAGTGAATCACCACCCTTCTAGTGCGTGGACTTCATGTAGCCCCTCATAACTGGTCTGCAGAAATGCCTCCTGCCGGACATGTACATTCGGTTAGAGCTGTCATATTTCAGCCAATTCATGAGTGCGTTTGAGAGAGATTGCACTCCACACGTGGATTTTCTTACATCAAACGCCGAAAAGGTCTGGGAAGGTCGAACAGGTTCAGAAGCAATGGACTTTCACGAATTCTTGATCGCGACGTCCATTTTAATCCAGTCTCCCTGTTCTGTTTACGAAGAGAGCTCTGCCAGCCCTGCACGACAAGCCTCTGTAATCTTGTGGCTGAAGCCTTGTGCTTGTAACTCGCCTGTAGCCTCATTGGCGTCACCCATTCTCGCGTGCTGCTGTGTGCATGCCCAAACGGCTTGCAGCAGAGTAGAAACTGTTATGATGTTCGGTAGTTACAGTCAGAAGGGTTGCTTACATGTCCGCAGTTTCCTCAAGAGCTGCTTCTTGTCGTTGCGGTGTATCCTTTCACAGTGGATCTGTCTGCAGCCTCGAGGTTTACGACTCGATTCTTTTGTAGATTTCTTTTCATCTTGGGTTGGATTCATTGATTTGTGATTCTTGTGAACAGACGTGGACATTCTCGCGTATAGCGAAACAGCGACAATGCGAAAATGGATGTACCTTGGGCCCGAACAAAGTGTGGAACTCTAGCCCCGACGTTCTGAACTTCTACTTGTTTTCAGCTCGTCGGACACCATAGCTCACTGTCTTTCTTTCCAGAGGTACGCTTTTCGACGTAACAAACGAATTTACATACTGGACTACACTTGCTACCGCGCAGGAATCCCCGAACTATTATTGTCCTTGTCCTTGTCCTTGTCCCCAAGTATCCATTTTCATGTCCTTCGGTGGGAACAATTATGCGAGTAGCATCGCTCGCGGCGTGCATTGTCACTACTCGTTCGCAGTCACGCAGGAAGCAGCTTCTGTTTGATACTCTCAGTAAAGACTGAAACTAGGACCTCTCCTTTTGTGGTAGTTAAGCGTTTCAAGAGCGATTGCATCTAGAAAGGCGTTGAGGCATGATGTCATTGCAATACTGAGTCTTGAGGAGCGATGGAAGTCAACGCACGGGGGATTGTTTGTCGAATTTAGGATTGCAAAAGTACAGAGAGAGGCGTGATCAAGTATGATGTGAACCAACTTTTTTTCAGAGTTGTGGAAATTCGATTGGCGTGGAGCCAAGTGTAGAGTTTGCTACAGGGGGTTGTGCATTTTCTGCGAAGGCAATGATCGAGCCTGTTTGCTGAGCACGTACTGATCGCGTCATGCTCGTGTTTGGCGGCCAGAATCCATCCTCAAATCATACTAGAGAACACAACAAGTCAAGATGATGCCCTCTACCGATTCACCGCCTGTAAAGCCTTATAATTTACGTAAGCAAGGTGACACCTCCATCAAACCTGACGTGGGCCGAGATTCTCGAGGTTCTCTCGAAGTATTTGGCGGGGCTCCACAAACTACTGCTCTTCTGTTTTCAAGGTCAGCTGCAGAAGATGCCTTAGCTGCGGCTGGAATCCGGCCATCTCAAATTTTGAGTCCCTCAGGGTCTGGCAGGCTTCTACCCGCACTTGGTCCTCTCGGGTCGGATGGACAAGGAGTACCACTGTCACAGTCTGTGCTGAAAGAAAGGGAGAAGTCCATATTGGGCACAGAGCGTGGTGTTAGAACGGACTCGGGAAGAGCAAGAGATCAGGTGGACAGGTGGTTGGCTACTGTCGACGAGAGGGCTCCTCCTCCCAAAAGCTCGAAGGAGCCAAGTACGGAATTCTCCCTGGACGATGTACCAGCTTCTGTCAATAGCCAGGGAGCGAGAGCTGGAGACATGGCATCACCAGAATGGGCTGGAGCGAAAGGCAAAGCAGTCGAGAAAGGGCGGAGCCAAGCCTCGGAGCCTGTTTACCAAGCACCCGAAGGCTTGTTTCCAATCGTGGATGACAAAGGACCATCGGACTTGCCAGAAGAGGTGCAGGCAGAACGAGCAGCTCAATGGGGAGCTTTAATAAAAAGTACAGCAGAACTTGCGTCGACAGGACGCGCATCCGGATCCAAGGAGGACAGGATTTCCGGTTCTGGATTGTCCCGGAGAACCTCGGAAGGATCTGAAAGCGAGGTTCCTCGTGTCTCTCGAGATTTAAAAGATGCTCTCTCTAACTTTCAGCAGACCTTTGTGGTCTCCGATGCTACCCGCCCGGACTTCCCCATTCTCTATGCCAGTGCCGGTTTTTTTGCTATGACAGGCTATGCTCCCAGGGAGGTCATCGGAAGGAACTGGTACGGATCGTTACCTTATGGCTGGAAGTCGTAATTTTCTGAAAGTCATCTCTTGCTCACACCGCACATTCTTTGTAGATCTCCTTGTCTAGCTCATTACTGATGTCAGTTCTTTACAGTCACTCTAATCTGCCATGTATATCGGGAGGGTTTACGCTGTTACTCTATCCCCCTTCACGTCTTCGACTCTCTGTTTTGGTTGTTATCATCTCTTACAAAGATAAAGCCACTCCGTCAATTGGGTCACAAACTTTTGGTCCATGTCCTGAGTGGCGACGTTGTGCATTTCTGCAGTCGTTTCCTGCAGGGACCTGATACAGACCCGGACGACATCGAGAAAATCCGAGCGGCTCTCAGGGAGGGCAAAAGCTACTGTGGAAGACTTCTAAATTATAGGAAAGAAGGAACCCCTTTCTGGAATCTCCTCACGATTGCACCGATTAAGGACGATACTGGGAAAGTACTCAAATACATTGGGTAAGTGCAAATCGTTTGCTGTTCTTCGAATCGGGGAGGTCGAGGAAGCAAACCCAGCTAACCCAGATTACGATATGACTGGTACCAGGATGAAATTAGATAACAAATTTTCTCTTCGGTTCGACCAATCTGGCGCGCAAAGGCAGGTGGTCTTTGCTGATCACTGGTGCTCTGTGGCAGAATGCAGGTGGAGGTTAGCAAATACACCGAAGGAAACAAGTCAAATGAAGTCCGACCAAACGGAATGCCTGCTTCACTGATTAAATACGATGGTACTGGCTTCAACTTCGACCCGTAGTCGTACTGTTCTTTTGCGCTACCATCAAGAACTTCAGTTTGCATTTACCGAGCAAATTCGCTACTTTCCTCCTCTATTTCCAGGAATTGTACTTGTTCTACAAAGCCTGGAAATAGCCAACTTTCATGGGATAAAATCAACTGTCGAAGATACAGGTTGCACTACAAGATGGCACTCAGAATGACGCTAATTTATCCATTTTAGGAAACGTGTGACCAATACCGTTAGAAGAACTGTATACAGCCGCTTTGAATCGACTCGATTATGATCGATGGTTGCGAAATTAAAATGTTCTGTATTTAGCGATTCTGTAAACGGGAAAGAGCGCTTCCTTCACACAATTATGTAACGAATGTTTTTTGAACTTGTAACTTGAAATTCTTTGTAATGAATCGTTCGTGCAGCTCGGCAGAAGGACAGAGCCACTAGCTCTGTTCAGGAATTGGTGGGAGCTCTAAAACATCCGCACCCAGTAACACCAGAGAAGCCCTCGGAGTCGGGCGCACCACCGCTTTTCTCAGTTCCTCCTCTGAAAGACGAGTTACAACTGAAGATACCATCTCGCTTCTCAACGCAAACTCAGGTCGCGCTTCCGCTTGAGAGTAATCAAGCGAAAGCAAGGGCTAAAAGTGAGTCAGTGAGCAGGCTCACTGAAGTTCCAGAGCAGCCTGGAATGAGCGAAGTTGGCTTCAGAGGGGGCCAAAGCCACCGAAGATCATCGGGCTTGATGCAAATTCTCAGGTGCGCCGGTCAATGGAAGTGGTCGGGGGTCCACAATTTAACCTCATGGCGGCAACACCTCTGCTGAACGCTGATAGATCAAGAAGTCCATATCTGTTGGAGGGTAACAAGCACCGTTGCTTTAGTGTTTATCTAATAAATCTCTTACACCTCTGATTTACAGGAAACCCAAAGGTCAACCAGAAGTGGAAGGCGCGGACATCGATGACTTGGATCTCGATGATGACGGTCCACAATCTCTGGATGAAAGAGCGGAAAGCATTGATGATTCTGAGCGAGCGAAAGAGATTCGCAGGGGAATGGATCTGGCAACAACACTAGAGCGAATTGAGAAGAATTTCGTGATTACAGATCCACGGTTACCCGATAACCCCATTGTAAGTGTATTAGACTTAGATCCAACCCATGTTGTCCACTAGCTATACACGACTGGTTGTGGAGATAAAGTTATCACTGAGCCTGGTGAAATGCTGAGAGCTAGGGTCAGGGTCAGGTTGTTACAAAACTCAAGGTTTTGGTTTTTGCATTCAAGTTATCTGTGACCGAGATGCTCTCTGGAGGATCTCTCGTACGTCCTTACACAGGTTTGACTCTGGATATTCTGATTACTCACTGGCGGTGTTCGCAGATATTTGCATCAGACCACTTCCTGGAATTAACGGAGTATTCTCGAGAGGAGATTATTGGAAGAAACTGTCGGTAAGCTTACCGTCATGTGATTAGTGTCCAATGACAACGGACTAATGGCTGGAATGCTTTGGCTGTAATTGTTTACTCGTTTCTTCTCTGTGCTTACCACAACTCTGTTTGTCAGGTTTCTGCAAGGTCCCGACACGGATATGGATGTCGTTCGGAAGATTAGTGACGCTATTAAACAACAGCAGAACATTACAGTTCAACTTCTGAATTATACCAAGAGCGGTAAGTATTATCAGTTGTTATTCTTGGGGCAAGGAAGAAATGGATGAAACACACATGCACTAGTTGCAAAGTCGACCCGTGTTGGCACCCTTCCGCCGTCGTCATGTTTGTTAATACGAGAACTAGTTTGGTAACTCTTCATATTACCTGTTGGTGATTAAGGAAAGTATTAAGTTGTTTATCCGAAATGCTTACCTGAAAGATCTGACCTCGAACAGGAAAACCATTCTGGAATTTGTTTCACTTGGAGGCGATGAAGGACAACAAGGTACGGGGTTGATCCCCGGAATCAATGCAGTCCATCTTCAAACATGCATCAGTTTTAACTGTGAACATCAGAAGCATGCCATCTCGGTAGAAAATAATGGAATAAATCTCACGTATCTCTTTCTTATTTGCAGGGCGAGTTGCAGTACTTCATCGGAGTCCAGCTCGATGGTAGTGAACACATCGAACCCATCAGGCGACGACTTTCCGAGAAGACCGAAGAGGAAGGCAGAAGAATAGTACGTCCCAGCACCTGTTTCCTTCTTGCCAACATTCTGAACATCCGATGTTATCAACTATACTACTCTGGCCTATAAGTACCTGCCGAGCATGCTGAGGCAGCTTACCATGGAGCTTGTGTTGAGTTTAGAGTCCCAGATATTTGGCATGAACCCTTAAGGCTTTTCATGAGTTTTCCCTTTTTCTGAATCTTGTTTCTGGCCACTAGTCTGGCGTTATGATATCGAGACGGTTGACTTCGTGAGTATGATATTTCAGGTCCAAGCTACAGCGAAGAACGTTGACGGTGCAGTGAGAGAGCTCCCAGATGCAAATATGGTTCGTATTGGCTGGTTACTACCTGTGTTTCGAGGAGTTCTGAAAGTTTAGTAGAAAAGAAAAACTCGAGTGATCAGTTCACCCACCGTTGGTGGTCCATCAGAATCCGCCGTGAAAGTTTGTCAAGTATTGCGTATTTATTTACTGTAAGAAGTGAGAGAAGATCGAAATGTAGAGCGGGCTGTTAACTGTCTCATCAGAGCGAAAGTTAGCTTCCAGTTATGTTGAAGTATCTTCGGGGATTGACCAGTACTTTGCATGTCCCGCAGAGCATTGAGGATTTGTGGTCGAATCACTCCCGCATAGTGTTTCCTAGACCCCACAAACGCCACAGTTCCACATGGAATGCAATGCGGAAGGTGAGCTACCAGTATTCAACCATTAACTCTGTTGAGCCAAGTATCATAAAGCCCCTCTTTTACACGGAAAGAATCATGTAACAACACCAATCATAGATCTGTAGTAGAATGTAGTGAAAAACCATAGATCTGTTGATGACGGCCTATTACTGACTGCGATAATGCAGGTACTCAGTTCTGGAGACAGTTTGGGTCTCAATCACTTCAGGCCAATCAAACCTCTTGGCTGTGGAGATACCGGCAGGTATGATTAATCTGGCGCTTCTTATGGTGTCGTTGTTTTAGACCTAAACTTTCATCGAGTCATTGTTGAGTTTACTCGCTTGAACACAGATATTATAAAATCAAGCATATGGTCAGGTCTTTGTTTGCTTGCCCCTCTTCCCTCTTCCTCAAGAGTACTGGACTTCCTGATGTGAACTCTCAGTTTCCTAACTGGCGTTTGTGCCAAATCTTTCTCGTATGCAGTGTACATCTGGTGGAGTTGAGAGGGACGAGTGAATTTTATGCCATGAAAGCCATGGACAAGAATGTTATGGTGAACCGGAATAAGGTGAGAAAGTTGTCTATGCTGGTTTTTCCATCTGTGTGATTCAATCAGTTCTAAAGTTCTGCTTATACACAGAATGCCGGCTAATGTGCTTTGATGGAACAGGTTCACCGTGCGCGGGCAGAAAGAGAAATTCTTGAGAAAATGGATCATCCTTTTCTGCCGACTTTATATGGCTCTTTCCAGGTAGGAAACTGGTGCCGAGAGTGCTCTATCTCATATAAATGATTATTTGATCAAGCATTTGAGAATAAGGACCCCGATGCAGTAGATCGGCGCATTTCCTAGGCAGAAAGAGTACCGAACTTGAAACTGGTTCGGTTTGTGTGAAACTCATCCAAAAAAATCTCGAGATATTGTGAGTAAGTTTTACTATCTGCTGACGACTCGTACCATCCAGACAAGGACTCACGTCTGTCTCATCACCGATTTTTGTCCCGGGGGTGAGCTGTTTTTGCTGCTCGAAAGACAACCACAAAAGAAGTTTCGAGAGGAATCCGCTAGGTACAGTTATTTTCGGTGTCTTGTATTCTGTCGGTCACTTACCCATGTTGGTTTCTGACCATTTATCCGCTCATATGTTCTCCCCTTGGCTACATTTGAGCTGCGGTTGTTGTACGCAGACCTGAGTTATGTGAGTCGTATGGCTAATTCTACCCCCGTCGTAAGATGCCACGAACGAAGTACGGATAACGTGATTGCCGATTCTTGTCCTGTGCAGGTTTTATGCAGCCGAGATCGTTCTTGCTCTCGAATATCTTCACTGCATGGGTACGCGAGACTAGTATAGTGTCAATAACATGTTAATCCTGTTCTTCCCAGTTCGAGGCGGTTCCTTTACCTCATCTGAATACCATCTCTCGGACGTGTTTGCAGGTGTTGTGTACAGGGACTTGAAACCTGAAAACGTTCTGGTGCAGAAGGATGGGCATGTGCAGCTCACAGACTTTGATCTCTCATTCATTACTGCCTCGCGTCCTCAGGTTTGTGAATCACAACACTCTGTCCTTGTGTCTTGTTGATCGAAGAGCAACGGACTTCAGCCATTATGCCAGATCGAGCGGATAAGACGCAGGGATGATGAAGACAATAAAACGACCGACGTGGGGAAAGCAATTGTCTGGTAGAGTGAGAGATGTGAAGGAATCGTGACTATGGCAGGGGTATGGTACAATGTATCACGAACCCGGCAGGTCGACAGCAGTCCGACTCTTGGGTTGCTCTCATGACATTTCAGGATGAAGTTAATACAATGGTGGTAATCCGTAAGTATAACCGTTTCCATTTTGAACGTGCAGCTGCTCAAACCAGTCGTGCCATCTGGCCGGAAGAACAAACGAGCAAGGGAGAACCTACGACCAATTCTTTTAGCAGAACCAGTAGCTAAGTCGAATTCCTTCGTGGGAACTGAGGAGTATATTGCGCCGGTAAGTATCTGGAAAGAGTGAGTGCTTGATTCTTTAAGGGGTTTCCCAACTCTGGATAGCTTTTACAAGTCGGCTCCGGTTGACAATATATTTGGACAACTGTAGCTGCCCTAAGTGGCAGCATAACCAGAATTTCCCTCCTTTACCATCTGACGCTAGAAAGTAATCGTCAACGTACAGGAAATTATTCTTGGTTTGGGACACAACAGCTCTGTCGACTGGTGGGCTCTAGGTAAGAGCCGCAGTTCATTCGTGAAGAGGGGGTTTCCTGTTGTAGACATGTTCTGTGTGGAGGTGTTCATCCGCTTCCAGCATTACACTCTCCCTGCCGTATGCTCACATGCTTTTTCTCACCGCAGGTATTCTTCTCTATGAGATGTTATTCGGAAGAACACCATTCAGAGGGCGCAACCGACAACGCACTTTCGCGAATGTTTTGCATAAGGATCTTGCCTTCCCCAGTTCCATTCCCGTAAGTGACGACATTACTTATGTTTGCACGACTGTTTATATTTATCAATGTTCCTACTCTCGTGTATGTGGGAATGTCGCTGGATGATACTGTGTAAGGGAGCCAATCTCTTGATCATGTTCTAGGAGTGCCTCCTCATGATAGTAGCGTGTGGCTAATTCGACTGGACTAACTCGTGAATGATTGCGTTCTCCGACCAGGTAAGCTTGGCTGCCAAGCAGGTTATTCGTGGTCTTCTGCAAAGAGACCCCAAAAAAAGGTTGGGGTCGGACAAAGGAGCATATGATCTGAAAAACCATCCCTTCTTCCGAGGGATTAACTGGCCTCTAATTCGCATGCAGACCCCTCCACCATTAGAAACACCAATCTTTCAGATCGGTAAGGAAGCGGATACGAAAGATCTAGACTGGGAGGAGTTGGATCCCACTGCCACATCTTTCGATGATTTCTAGGTTGTATGCGAGATAAGAGTATGCCAACTCTATGTTTCCCACGTCGATTGGTGGGAGACAGTAATGTCAACGCAGGATATCCGTGGGAGACAGTAATGACAACACAGGGTATCCGAAGGGAAGCAGGGGAAGTCACGTTCGGAAATTGTTGGAAACTCTTTAAGGGAGTAATCAAATCAACACGCAGCAAGTCCTTCCAGACGCACTCAGGTTGCAAGAGGTGGATGAGACCGCTGCCAGTCTGCCGCAGCACCAGTGTGAAGAGTGACTCATCCAGGATGGGACACCGTTCCATGAGCTCGTAAAGCGGCATGCCACAAACTTTGGTGGAAGATCTACGAGCTTTGACACAGGAATTGACTCTGTCCAGTATGCGAGATCGGCCTCATGTGGCTTAGTTTGTACAGTTTGTGCACCCTATCCACCTGTTACATATATCTTTTTAGATGCCAGTCAACGTCTGTGTACACCGGGACATCTGGAATGTTGTTTCTGGGTCGGTACGTGGAGGGTTGTTACAGTTTCCTTCGTGATTGTAAAACGTTTTTGCAGCAGCAGCAGGATTATCGTGATTAGTTTGAGACATGAGGCCGTAGGTTGATGTAGGATAGTAGAAGCGACACGAAAGCATTACAGTAGAATAGTGTGTTTTATACTCGACTCCCTCTTCCAAATTGCTTAATCGTGAGCCCTTTAACACCAAAGAGCTCTTCCCTCATTTAAAACCACGAAGTGCGTGCCTGCCTGCCTGCAGACGCACAGCATTCCCCATTTTCTTCCTGCCCCCGTGATGAATTCGGGTTATGGCTTAAAGATGAAGTTAACAGCACTTATTTGGGATTAGATAGCAGATATCAATCAGTGAACTCTGTAGAACATGCCTGGAGTGAGGCTTGAAAAGCCCACATATCGCAGGGCAAAGAGGATATTCTCCTTCAAAACGTCAGGTTAGAATTTCCTCCCCATTTTATTTTCCTGGCAGATCTACAACTTGTAAAACCCATGCTCTTCAATAAATTATCAGTTTCTCACGCGGATATGTATGCAAGTTATACTTGCTAATACCGGGAATATGCACTCTTAAGCTACTCAAATTCAGCACAGGTGTATACCTATAGAGAGAAGTGCTTAGAGTTTTGTGTCTTGACCGATTGGTTTGATGTAGTCGGATCCTAGTGGACTCCTCTGTACATGGAACCTCACCACAGCTAACAACAGCGATCTCAGGTAGGAATTGGTACTCTCGAACATCGTGTTCAGTGATTATCGAGTTCACGGACCGCAGTATAACAGCATAGCTTCTACACCGGGAAGTGGTTTTCCTGAGTGCTGAGTTAGCAAAGGACGTCCATTCCATCCAAAACTCTAAGCAGCAAGGTTCCATCGTGCGAAGCATGAAGAGGAACCATGGAAATGGAAATCCTGATCGACAGACGGTACTCTGGCAGAGACTTGAATCCAGATTAGAGCACAAGTATGAGCAAAAAAGCTTCGTGCCTCCCCGGATTCTTTCCTTTATGAGTAAAACTAGAAGTTTTTATCATCCAAGGAGTGAAATCCAAGGAGCTTTACATTTTGTGTTTGATTTCATACCAATCTTGTTAGTATGGAGTTGAAATTTGTACAGTTTGTTTCGAAGAAAAGAGGGAGGGAAAAATATATTCTTATTCCTCCCTTTATATTCATCCTCGTGATTTAAACGACTCTGAAGCAAAAAAGGAATCCTCCTGAATTTTGCCGCACTAGTACAGGACTTGAT
This sequence comes from Asterella californica, assembly GCA_036924285.1. Lineage (NCBI taxonomy): Eukaryota > Viridiplantae > Streptophyta > Marchantiopsida > Marchantiales > Aytoniaceae > Asterella > Asterella californica. The sequence goes on from JAYKYS010000001.1 coordinate 47,435,984, forward strand.
TCTGCTCTGTGCTGCCCATCGATGAAGGAAACTTCTCATACAGACATTCAAAATGCTTGTCGTGTACAGAGTCACTTCTAGTGGTTCAGAACGCACAGTCTGATTCCTGGAGCCACGACCAAACCTTTGCACGGGTTGTTGTTCTATGCATGGACTGTACCATGTTGTACAGTCCATGCATAGAACTCTACATATGGATTCGAACAAAAATCTCGTTCTGAACATCTCCGAAAGATCGTCTAGAAGATCATGTTTTTGTATCGAAGATGCTACGCCACCTTACTGCGAATCTGCTTGTCATCTACATCCTCCCAGTCACATCTGTGTGTCATCTACATTCTCTATTTGATGAAATGAAGGGTCTGCAGCTGTAGTCGCTCTCTCAGCCTCTGCTGCTGCAATAACAGATGATTCCAACACTGGTTCTTCAAAGCTCAGGGGAGTAAGGGCCCAGCCGCACATAACTCTTTTCGCACAGTTTTTGACCCGAACCTAGGTTCGGTAATAAGACAAGCAATCGCGCATATCAGCTTATTGGGTTCCCATTAAACAGGAGTACACCCCAGAATATTTCGAAAATTAACGAATTCCTAGAGGGTCCTCTTGGGTACCCTCTTAAGGTTTTCTAAGAGTTGTTTTGTTTCTATGTCGATACATGTCACATTCTATTGATTTTTTTTTATATTTAACTTTTTTGAAGTAAAATTTAAATACAAAAAATCACTTATTTTGAAAAGCAGTTTGCTTTTATGTTAACACATGTCATATTAGTGTTGACTTCTGTAACGGTAAAAGTAAAATAGTGAATGTTTTTCTTCTAGTGACATAAAACCTACACCATGGTTCCCGTCACAACATCTACCCCAAGTTTGTGGAGTTAAAAAAAACCTTTGTATTCCAAACATGCAAATCTGCTCCAGATTTACCGAAAAAACTAATAAACAAGTGATGAACTATGTGCGATTGGCCCTTAATAATAGTCGAGTTTGATCCGGGGTTCATGGAGAAGTGAAAGTTGTGCTTCCTTCTTTTCTGCTTCTGGTTCTTCAACTAGAAAACACGTTCATAACTATCTACTGTCAATCTTAACAGCCACACTATGAAGCATGTCGATCTACCTGGAAAGCATAGACAAAGAATCTTGTGATTCTTTCGTTATTGCAAAAATCAGAGAAGCTTGGACTAAAAGATGAGAGATGAGAAATGCAAGTTTAATTCGTGCAGGTCATTGATAAGCTAAGGGCGTAAATGAGACCTACTGCATACTTGTGAATGCATGCTCTGGAATTCGCACTGGTCTCATTTTGATTTTAATGGTCGTGGAGCAGCTCACGCTAGAGCCTTAGAATATTATTCAAATGTACAAAAGTGATTTCGAGGTTGCTCGTGATACAGAGATAACTATTGTAAATCTACAACTCGCAATTGTGCCAAATGGTCAAATTTGTTGGTTCAGTATAACTCAAGTAGACAAAAGAATGTACTCGTAATAGAATAGCAAACGACTATCACATCTTTATACTGCAAACAGTTCAATCACTTTGAGTTGACAGTTCAGCTTATCTTTACATTACTAACTCAACTATTTCTCGTCTTTCGTTGTCTCAACTTCTTTCTCATACTCAGAGTTTTGTTTTTCTCCATTTTCTGGACTCTTGATGAGAATCAATCAGGATAGGTTGCGTGAATATTGCTCTCTAAGCTCCAATATCTTACAGTCATAGAGTTCACCTTCACGTAAACATCGTTTAATCGATTGATTAGTCATAATTATTTCAGACATTGTACATTTCCTTTTTCTCTGAATCGATCCATCCAGATGTTTAGTCGAATACCCACTAAACTCCTTTCTGGACAAAAAGCAGACATTGGCTTGATCATACCCCCAGTAGGTTCCGTGAGCTTGATCATACCCTCTTAACGTTTGGTTGCTTGATCATACCCCTGACGGATTGTTGACAGTCTAACCCGTCATTTTATCTTTTGGTTCAGTATTTTAGTATTTTCAATCTTGACTAAATATCACTGTAATTCAAAATATTTAACATTTAAGACGCGTTAGACTATCCATATTCTCATTCCTTTGATATGTGCAGTCTTACATGTGAATAACATCACAAAGTGACCGGTTTTACAGGTCATAGTCAGTCAGGGGTGTGATCAAGCCAGACATCGTTAAGAGGGGTATGATCAAGCTCACGGAACCTACTGGGGTATGATCAAGCCAATTACTTGAACAAAAAGGGCATTGACACCATCGACGTATAGAGCCTTCATGTCAAAAACACTCGTATCAACAAATAATTAAAACAACTGAAAACACTCATATCAAGAACGATTGAAATTCTAAATGGAGAGAACCATACCCTAAATGAATTTTATCTTGAAAATAATATATATCTGAAAAATTATATATCAATAATAACTGGTAAATAATGTAATTCAAAATTAATATCATTTTTATTTATTATTGCGAGATCCAAAACTCAAACTTCCACTGAAATAATGTTAACATAGACTAATTCAAGTAATTGGTACATCTCCAAGCAGATCCGCGGAAGGGAACGAATGATTCTCTTGGCACCTGTTCAAGTTGCTTGACGCTTGTAAGACCGAAAGCTTTCACCGGAAGTCTTACGCAGGGACTGAAAAAGACATCCTGCTGGCCAGAACAGCCCTTACGAACTACAGTAGACAACTGCGTGGTATAATTCACGGTACATTCTCACCACCTCAAGGCGGATGTGGCATGAGGCTAACGATGACGTGGTTGACACGTACGCCAACCCCAAAAGAAAATACTCGACGGACATGAACGCCAGCGCCCTCGAGAGGAATAAGGAAAAGGAAGCAGAGGGAAATTGAAGGGAAGTGAAGGGAGGGACCTGTAGAAAGAAGAGAACGAGAGCGGAGAGGGAGACCGGGAGAGGGAACGAACTCCTGCGATCGGCCAGGATGGTGCTCGTCGGAGCTGTGCGGGACTATGTCAATCGAATGCTACATGAGATCAACGGGATGAAAGTCTTACTACTCGATTCTCATACGGTACTGGCAGGTTTCGGTGTTCTTTGGTTAGTTTTATCTGATTTGTTGAGTTCTGATCCGCTTCCCAGAGGGTGATCACATATAGGATATTAGAAGGTACTTTCTTCTGCGTTTTGAACTGCAATTAGTTTCGGGGCCTCTCGAGCTTCCTCCGAAAATGGCTTTTCTTCTGGATCTGCGCCCAGTTTACTCTACAGCCAGTTGTGAGTTAGGTTTACATTCAATTTGTAATGTACACAGTTCATAGCGCGCGATATTGTATCAAGGATTTCCCCGTGCGAACTACTCGATGTATTGTGCGATAATGGGAAAAAGTTTTGGACGATCGGCATCAATGTCTTTCCGGTTTGGAATTTTTCAACCAGTTACTAGTCCTTGGCGTTGTTCCCAGCTGAACCTTTAGTCTTCTCGTTGCAGGTCGGTATAATGAGTGTCGCTTTGAGCCAATCAGAGCTTCTCCAGAGAGAAGTCTTTTTGGTTGAGAAAGTGGACGCACAAGCTAAAGAAGTAATGACGCACCTGAAGGCAGTGGCTTTTCTCCGACCTACAGGCGAAAACATCAGTTACCTCAGACGTCATTTGACTAGCCCGCGATTTGGCGAGTTCCATCTATGTATGTGGACATTTTCCCCATCGGTAGGATGAATCTCAAAACTATTTTTTCCTCGATTCAGATACGAACAGGGTCAACCTAGGTAGACTTCAGAGTTAGAATTTTGTGCATAAACTCAGTAGATAAAATTTCCGCGACTATCTCGTGCGTGCGATCTAGTTATCAGTTTTCATACACATCCGGAAGCGCTCCTTGTTGATATTGTGAGAAATGTCTACACACTTTTTGAATCTTTATATGTGGTCCGTAATAAATCAAGCCGTAGCGAAACACTGTTACTATTCGAAGTTAAGGCAATTCCTTACACAGGTTGAATAGGTTTGATCACTCTGTTGTCTTTGCAAGTGTAGCATTCAGATACCCGAGAGTTCAACTTAAGATGGTGTTGTTCTTGGACTGAACGGTTATTCGGATCATCTGTGTGAGTGGCTTGGTCGTTTTGAGACATACATAAAGACATGGGAAGAAATGTGACTGAGGAGTTGAGTCGACTGAAGCTGGAAGTTACTGATGTGCTCATATAATTGCTATTCGCCTTTGGACGCAGTTTTCTCCAACTTCTTGAAGCCATCCTACATCCAGGTTTTGGCCGATGCAGATGCACACGAGGTGGTGCAGCAAGTACAGGTAAGCTTAATGGTGAAATATTTGTAGTCTTTTATGTTTCAAAGGAAGTGGCTGAAAGCAAGTAGTAGTTCCTCATTTTCTCTTTTCTTCAGAGCAAGTACGTAGATATTCATCCTCGTCTGTTCATGTAGTTTAAAGAGGTACTGTTTTACTTGGTTTTCGCAGGAGTTTTATGCGGACTACTTTGCCATTGACCCGTATCACTTTACCCTCAATCTGCCTTCCAACTATCTTTGCATGCTGCCAACTATCCTGGACCCACAAAACACTCAGCTGGCCTGTGACCGCATGGTTGAAGGAATAGCTGCCGTATTTTTGTCAATGAAGAGACGACCTGCCATACGGTACCAGCGGAGTTCTGAAATCGCCAAAAGGGTTGCTCAAGAAGCAGCGGTACGGGTCTGCAGTACTTGGGATTGGCTGAGGCCGGTCAATAGCTGTGTGTTCTCTTGTTAGGTCAGAGGCTATACGTCAGCTCAGTTATGCCCGGTATTTGGTCATTGTTGGGGCAGTCATTTACGTGTTGATATCAGTTCCAAATTGCAGTTATATATTTCTTAGTTTTGCCTTCGATGTCACTTTCAACCCGACCTATTAAGTTCTCCTGAGTTTAACTTGATTGGAATTTGATTTAAAGTGCTTGTATACTGTGAACGTAGAAATTGATGTACGAACAAGAGAACGCTCTCTTCGATTTCAGGCGTTCGGAAGTTGCGCCATTGTTGTTGGTTATTGATAGGAGAGATGATCCAGTAACCCCATTACTGAATCAGTGGACTTACCAGGTACCGTTTCCAGCTGAAGTTTAAACGAAACTTATCTTGGTAGAATAGTCAGATCGTCTAGTTCGAGTAGTTAAACAGTACCATAATATGGTCATGATTGCCAAGTAAGAATCTGTTTAAAATTTATGTAGTCCTATCAGTCGGAGTACACTTCGAGTGTAGGTATAGGAGATTGCTCCTAATCACTATTGCAATATATGTATTAAAAAACACGCTTATGTGGTATTTTGGGTGCATCTCTCAGGCTATGGTGCACGAGGTACTAGGGATTCAGGACAATCGAGTGGATCTGAAGAACTTGCCGAAAGTCCCTAAGGACTTGCAGGTTTGTTTGTTTTCATATCGCAAATTTTGGTCTGTTTTCCTTTTCTTCGGAGACGGCACACTCAAGTCTGTTTCTGTGTTTTGTGCCAGGAGGTGGTGCTGTCGTCAGAGAAAGATTCTTTTTTCAAAAGCAACATGTATGAGAACTTTGGTGACCTTGGTGCTAACATCAAAAGGATGGTAGATGAGTTCCAGTCGAAGTCTAAGAGCAATCAGAATATACAATCTCTGGGTACGCTTTTCTGTTTTTTTCAGCTGAATACGCGAGCAGTAGGTCAGTTGATATTCATCCTTCATTCAGTCTAAGATACTGGGTAACGTTTCTGGTGTGTTTAGATGTTAGGTGGCTTTGCCTTTTGAACATTTTTTATTTTCAGAATGTCATTTGCGTCAAACATGTATTTGTGCAGAGGACATGGTGAAGTTTGTTGAGAATTACCCGGAGTACCGCAAGCAACAAGGCAATGTTTCCAAACATGTGACTCTGATGACAGAAATGAGCCGGATAGTTGATGAACGACAGTTAATGTCAGTGTCACAAACAGAACAAGAACTGGCTTGCACAGCTGGACAGCCAGCAGCGTTTGAGGTAATCTTTTGACCTTATCTTTTGGTCTAACAATAACGAACCAGTGAATGCAATCGCATCGCTTAGGCCTGTGGTTATAGAGACATGGTAGGCAGGGAGGGTTTCCGGCCCTTCAGTTTCGTCCATTCTCGTCCCTCCGTAGCTTTCAGTGTATCAGGTTCTCTGTGAGAACTGTCCGGGATCTGTAGTCGCCCTCTTAGTTGTGGATAACTTGAATTGACAGTCAGTGAACTGGGCTGAAGGCTGTTGTGCAGCACCTGAATAATGATCGCGTCGCAGAGATCGATAGATTACGCTTGGTCATGCTCTACGCCCTGCGGTATGAGAAAGAGAGCGCACAATCTGTTGAGCAGTTGGTATCCAGATTCGCTGCAAGATCCAGTAGGTGGAAGCCTGGGGTAAGCTTGCTCTTCTAAAGTTTTCCCTGCACGAAGTTCTTAGTTCATCGACCCACTTCCCTGGAGTCGATGTTCTGAACGGCGTATATGTACAGTTACCTGTGGTCATCTTCTATGGTTAATAGGTGGTTGGTCCTCGTGAAAGAATCGCCCTCATCATACCTAACCTGGGCTCTTCTGAATGGAGTTACAGCTGGTACAAACTCTGTTGAAACAGTGCGGTGTGGAGAAGAGAACGGGCGATCTTTACGGGAATAGAGATCTTTTCAATAGAGCTCGGAATATGGCTCGAGGGCTCAAGGTATGAAGTTGCTCGTGTCAGGGTTTCGGAGTCGCCTTCGTTTACATGCATCTGATAGTATTCTGCATATAGTTCCAGATAATAGTCTCAAGTTGCTGGCTTTTTCTTCGGAAGGCAGCAGCTTTTCTCACTCTGTTAGGGCTCTGTTGGGTTAAGGTTCTTGTATTCCTCACAGTAAAGGATGAAAATGAAATAACGGCCATCTTAGGTTATAGATCTGAACAGCGTTGGATGCATTGGGGTTTGCCACTGTGGAAGAACAGGGTGTAGAGAATGTGTACACACAACATCAGCCACTCCTAGCGCAGACTATTGAGAATATAGTAAGGGGCCGACTACGCGACGTTGATTATCCTTTTGTGGGGAGTCATTTCCAGCAAGGAAGGTAAATCATTACCAACTGGTCTGGTGTCACTTTCTGGGAAAGATTCATATTGTTTACTTGGGACGAAAGAATTTGCATGTTTCAGTGTGGTCCTCGGCGTGCAAGTTTGTAGGGTCAGAACCGCTGTTTGAACAGCGCGGCTGATGCTTCTCGACTTCTGATGGGACTTCTACGCGTTATATTTTCAGCAATAGCGTGATGTTATGCGCTTATTGGTTTGATACCTTCTGAGTCTCTGACAGGCCTCAAGATGTGGTTATCTTCATTGTTGGCGGAACCACGTATGAAGAAGCTCGCGCTGTTGCGTTGCAAAATGCAGCGCAAAATGGCACTCGGGTTCTTCTCGGTGGTTCGGTGGTCCTGAACTCCTCCAGGTACGAAGGGCTTTTGGTTGACACATCTTATTCTTGTCTGAGAACATTTTGGGGAAGTTGTTTAACTCTACTTTGAAGCTGGAACGCAAGGTGCTTTGATTTGTGTCTTCGGTACCCATTGACTGAAGGAATGGGATTGTCTTTAACCTGGATGTTTGGCAAGTGCGTAATAGTTCCTGATTGTGCTGCTTTGTGCGGGTGCAGTTTCATTTGTGATCTGGAGGAGATACATCGAATGAAGCGTGTCGAACGGGGTAGTATTCTGCGGTGAAGAAAGGGAAGCACTCGTTCCCCTTAGAGATGAAGGAACAGAAAAAGAATTGACTGGTGTTTTCATTATTACTGGTAGTAGAGGTATCATTGTATAGTCAAGGTAAAATTGCACAGTTCATAGAGATACCGCGTAGATCCATCAATTTTTAGAGGTAAGCTGATACATCGATACGATTACAAAACAACGTAAATTTAAACTATCAGGCCAAGGTCCGAATTCCATGTGTATTTTTTCGGTCGAATTGTACCAAATGTAAGGTGCAACTTCGTTAGTGTTTCAAATTGCTTACGAAGGTTTCTGATATTGCAGTTGTGCACGTGTGGCACTTAGTTGTACTTCCAGATGTCCATCAAGAGGTGTCGGTCCTGGTTTTACCACACATAGGATCAAACGAGAAGTTATATCCCATTAGTTTATCCGTTTCAGGACACTCGAAAGAGCTTGCACAACGGACGTCATACTGTTAAGAGTAATACGAGGTGTACTTATTTTGCCTGTGATCTTTCTCGTGCCAGGGTTTTTCCTTCTTCCCGTTGTCACTTATAGAAGCGGATTCGATTTGGCTTTCTGATATGCCATATTTTCTAGAGGAGCTAATGTATATCTTAATACTGTTGGCGCGTCACTTAAAGCCTGAATTACCTGAAGTGAAGCTTGTTGGAGGAGTATTGGGATGGACTTATCTTATTCACCTGCTCATGATTTCAGTTCTCGAGCTGCATCCGGGTGTTATTATTTTTCGGATACCTTAGGCAAGGAAGAAGTGGTCCTCGATGGTTTTTATTTTACGCTTGTTCTATTCTTATTATTCCTTTCTCACAGTTTCAGTGTTCGGGAGCGAAAAAAAGGGTTTCTCATCTTCCACCCTTTTCTCGGTATCTTTCCCTACAGGTCGTCCTTCTTTCCGGCCACGTGAAACAAACTGAGGACGTGAAAGAAAAAGTGAAGTGGAATTTTGGAGTTTCAGGTTGAAGTAAGAAGTAAAGTACCCGCATTTTATTGACAATCGCGTAGACGCAAAAAGATAACGTTTATTCTTTTCTCATTGACGAGTTTCTATGTACATAGCTTAGCGCCGGATACAAAGTTAAGTGAAATTGAAGCTGCACTGAAACTGAGGAGCTGCAACTGGGGTAGAATTTACGAGTTTGAGGTAAATGTACAGCAGCCGTAGGGGCGTTTAAGAGGGCAGTACACAATTCGATAACGTAAATAAGTGACCGATTCCATCGTCTATTTTGCCACAGTTCTCTATCACTGAAGTTGCACTGAAACTGAGGAGGTGCAAGTGAAGTAAAATTTACGAGTTTGAGGTAAAACTACAGCAGCCGTAGGGGCGTTTAAGAGTCCATTACATAGTTCGATAACGTAAATAAGTGATCCATGACCGTCAAACAGTTTCAAACTGATTTCGCAACCGCTTCTAATGCTACTGACTGCCTGTGCTACAATACAAGTAGACAGAATATACACATATAGTGCCCGTCCACTACAGAGGTGGATGACGTAAAGGTCGAAGAAGGCCGTGACGTCCCTGTTCATCGTTTGCATGAAAACTTGTGCTCTCGAGTCCTTACTCGCTTCACTCCTACTCTCTTGACGCGGCACCAGCCTCCGTGCTAGCCGTAAGGGATAGTGAGAGAAAACAAATAGAAGTGAAAGGTCTGTGTTTTGTTGCGGATGTGTACACTACCTTCAGCAGCACGTGTGCTTGACGTGTCTCGAAAAAAAACAGAACACAGCGGCATAAAGTTGAGGCAAGACAGAAGCTCAGACAGAAGCAAACCTCCCGTCCCTCCGACGCGGCAATTGACCTTGAAGAAATTGGCAATCATCGAGCAAAGAAAGAACATGCAGCAAAGGCTTTCAGATCCGTCTTTCTGTCGTGAACTACAGACGAAGAAATCGGCCCCCGCTCGCAGCAACGTGAAATAGGTCGCAAAATCCTAACACGAAAAACTAGAAATAAAATTGAAACGTGCGTGTCTCATCCCGCTTCCGCTGACAACCGTAGCAACATCGATGAAGACCGGTCTCACGTCTTGACAGTCGAAGAAACATCGAACACGACAGGTATCATTTCCTGGCAAGAACGATAACGACAAGGCAAAATCCGGTATCAACGAGCAGTGACGACAAGCGACCTCGCTACGCATACTCAAATGATGTAGAAAGACACGCCAGCAGCAAGGAAAAGCAGCCTTGCTACGCAAAACCTAAGCGAACCTAATGATGCGCATTCATCAACGTTATCGATAAAAAAGATGAGTAGAAGGACGTGAAACTGACGTCGCATCGCTAGCACATTTTTAAACCTCTGGTTAAAAGCCGTCACCTAACCATGTTTTTCCAAACGTCTTGAACTTCAGCGTTACGTGATGGAGATGCTGATTCACTTCAGATGGAAGAGGGATGCAACTTTAATTTATTATCTAACCCTTCCGAAATGGAGATGCTGATTCACTTCAGATGGAAGAGGGATGCAACTTTAATTTATTATCTAACCCTTCCGACGGGAAGGGTTAAGTAATAAATCAATATATTTATGTATTTATGAATTCAATGCAACACCCTCTGCAAAGTCCCACACTCCACTTATGGGTTTTCTAAGAAGGTTTCCAACGTTCTTGGAGCAACTAATAATTAACATTTAAATATTGTTTTTGTTTTTGATTTTAATTAATCTAAATATTTATATAACATTTATACTGTTTCAGATAACTTAAAGAGAGCAAAAGTACCAAAGTTGATCGAGCATGTTTATTTATTTATTGAGTTGTGCATAATCCATCCGAGGAAGGTGAAGTGAAACAAGCATTAATTATGCCTAAACCCTTTCTCAAGTAAGGGTTTCTGACTTACGAGGGTTGAGTCATAAATTACGAAGAGAAGTTAGAGATGTTTTCTTATTGACTTGGATGTTATATTTAGGGGTTAATGTAGCGGCTTACGTCTTTCTGCAACACACGTGTGACGTTTGGATATAGACACACATTCGGCACGTGTATAGCATGCTTTCCAACCAGGTTTCTTCCGAGCGTTCTGGAAAACCCGGCTTTTTATTTGCATTGCGATTGTCCATTTCTGATCGTTTTCGTGCAAAATCTCGTTATGTTTTAACGCGAAAAATATTGCTGACGTATTATGAAGTTGTACCAATACTATTGTAATCTACAATACTACTTTCGATCGAGTTGTAGCGAACAGTACTTACGTTGTATAGGTTGTTCTTTTCTTTCCCGACGCCGGACACGTTAGTGTGGAGCATATATTTCCTAAGGAATCATGTTTATATATATTGATATTCAATATCACACTCTTCATCTTTTGATGGAGAGGGGAACGTATATTCCCCAAGGAAGCATGCTTATATATATTGGTATTCAATACAGTAAGAACGGGAGTTTGTCCTTAGAGGTTCGTGGAATTTAACAGAAACTCGTGTACCGACAAGGCCCTGCTGAGTTGGGGACTTTAGTCTCCAATTTCGCTTGATCACTTTTCCTATTCATCTATTGTCTAACTTTTTCCCTGTTGGGTGTTGATGAAGCCAAGGAGCCAGTTGAGGTGCATGTGGCAGGAGTGTGTTCTGTTGCATGCTCTGCGTGTACCTTGTGGTAGTTAGGTGTTGCAGAGCGCATTTACTCAATATTTATAGCTGTGTCAGTGACCTTTGTGGTGAGATTTATTTCTAATCTCTAATTTCTTTTGGTTTGACACTCTAGCTGTTGTGCTTGCTGATAATTGTCATCGATAATAGTTGTCTTCTCGTTCAGCTCGTTAAACATCTCACTTATAGTTGTATTTGTACTACTGTCATCACCAAAGGTATCATCTTGAAAATATGCTATTTTACACATTTTCTTTTGATCCAACCTCTGTTATATTCATTCGCTGACTTCTCAAACCAAGTCATAATACATGTTACCACTCTCCGTTACTCACCTTGTACTTACATGGGTTCATAACCTTTAATGTGCGGGCGAAGTAAATGTTTTCTCTGAAAGCTGTTTTACTCGTGTATCCTATGTATATATTCACACCAAGTTGATTGAGGCATATATATATATTCACCTAGCGCACTTTGGAGACGACTACGTTTGTAACAATTTGAAATATTTATGGCCAGAGCGAACAGGATGGTGGTTTTGGTCCTGTTTTTCCGTTCGCCATTTTTTCCAGACCGATGTAAAGTTCCAATAAAAACCCTAGTTTTCTTGCTTATACATAGGGTACCATTCTCTCGGAATCACGAGGCTATGTTACTATATATATTTCCCTCTATTTTCTTGCTGTCTTCTTTTCTTGGAAGAGTAAATTCAAGATTGACTACTGCTTCTTGGATTAACGCTTCATGGTCCTCGTTCCAGGGAGAAACAAAACTTTATTGCAAATACGAGAAGTACATGTAGAGTTATAGCGTTCTTCGTCAAATAGAAGGAGTATATTGTTTTTGTAACGACATTCGAGGCAGTCAGACGCGCATCTTGGTTGTTACATATGGGTTATAAATATGGACCCCAAGCTCATGAAATCTTTGTCTACACGGAGCAGTCAAAGTCTACAGCGTCTCCTCTCCAACTACGAGCGGTATATAAATACTGCTTGTTTGAAAACATAGAACGCAACAAGAACGGCCAGCCCTTTTCTTTCGTATATACATATGGCTATCTTAATAAGGAGTGTGAAAGCTGGAATCTTTGAAGAATATTTATCTCTCAGATCAGTGTTACGGCTGCGACCAAGAGGTCGTGATAGTTTTTTGCAGCCATTTTCGGAAGCACCGATGGAGAAATCTTCACGATTGTTTCTAATTTATCTTTTAATTGTAAGTAAATTTAGTATTCTAAAAATTTATTATATGTTTCAAAAATAGATAGTTATAACAATACAAAGACACTACCTTAAGCGATACACGGCTCTGGACAAAGCTTCCCTTGGACAAATTAGTCTTTTCTCTTTTGGTTGTTGAAGAATCTTTTGTTTTAGCTTTGACACGTCCTGAAAGATAATAGATATGGATCGCAAGCTTAAATCATTCAATCAGATCTATACTTCGATTGGGTGGGCTTTGTCTGGGTCCGTAGATCTCAACAATGCGTCGGCTAGAGGGATAAACTCAAATAGAGGTCCATTTGCAGCTGAATTTTCTCGTGAACCGGCTTCTTCTTTTGAGCTTCACTCGTCTTGTCCTTTCTCTTCTCTTTCTTCGGTGGTTGCACTGTCGAAGTACTTATGGTTGCAATGTGGACGACGTTTATTATTGATGTGAAAGAAAATATTATTGATATCCTGCGGGTTAGTTCTTGTTGAAAATGTTGTTGATAAACGAGTTCTATAATGAGTCTGACCGCCTTTTCTGGATTCCAGCCTACATGATTCACCTCAATGAAGCTGAGCATTTCTTTCAAGGAAGCGTTTGAGACAGACAGTCGGAAAAAGTGTTGGAAAGTGGGTGTGAGCTCTTATACCTGTAAAATTGCAGAGCTCATGACACAATATTCATATATGTCAATTCGATACGAATTTTTGTGTCCCATACACCCATAGCATGAATAATTCTTTACCGTCGTTGACCATGCTTCAGTAATGCTTTTCATCACGGCATGATGATGCTGTTGCTCATTTTTTAAACAGTAATCTACCATACCGACAAATGTGTGCAAGCTTTTATTTGAAAGTTGTTTGATGCATACTTCCACTCCTATAGGGCTTTCCCAATCTTATCTGAGTGTCTGTACCAAGGTTCGGGGAGTACCGGCATTTAGTTGTGCCATTTCCGGTTGGGAAAGCCAATTTCCGGGACAAGGGTGGAAGAAAGCAGAAATAGTATCCCCACATTTAAACGAAAATCCGGAAAAAAAACTTAGAGCACTTTTTATTCACTGAAAAAAGACTGTTCTAGAAGGTTGTTTCCGGAAATAATTTGATATAAAAAATAAATTTTCGGAATGTTAATGACTCAAAATATAACCATCGGAAAAGTCAGATTCAGTTTTTGTAACAAACGGAAATGCCTCGTTAGACATAATGTGTATGTGGCAACTCCAGTTTTAAGTGGATTAGTATTTTGCTGTCATGTACATTGTACATTCATCCATCGTTACCATGACTACATGAAACGAGGCATTCATAGGCTAACAGCGAGACACTCACAGTTCACATTTTAGATTACTTCTCTCTTGCTCTCGAGAGTCGAGACTCATGTCTTGAACGTCAATGAAGAACGAGATTCATTTTGTTCACAAACTTCACTGATTGAAGTTACCGATTGGTCTTTTTATGCATGTTAGTAAATATGTCGTTGAGGTGGTTGATGGCGAGTTTGACCGAGGACAATGTACGAAGAACGTTGTGACTTTGGGATGTTTTGCTAAAGGAGTCTGTCAACTCGCCGTGGATTTCTGACCATCATAGCTTTCCGATTTTCATTTTGATTTGCATGTTGAGGTACTTGAGACTCGAGAGATAGTACTGGACGACATTCTTCGGTTTATTACAAGATTTACGGTTGGATTCCAAGAACAATCGATTTCCATCGATTATATTCTGTCGGTCGCTCTTTTTCACTAGCGCGCTCGTCTTAACTTTGGAGTCACATACAGTAAACTTCAAAGTTTGGGACAATCGATTTTTTTATGTCTTCTGCTCTTTTTTACTACGGTGCTTGTTTTTACTTTGAAATTTAGTTTATGTGGAGTCTAATGAGCTTTTAGACGATTTCATGTTCTCATTGCTCTTGACAAAGTTTTACTTCTTGTTGGTTGTGTGTGGCCGGTGCTCGACCCTTTGGTGGAATCACAAAGTTCTTTCATCTCTAATGTTGCAATCACGGCTGTAGATCTGGTGCTCAGACCGGATCACATTGACTGAGGCTCCTACCAACTCTTGTGGCTATATGGCAAGGTGCTATCGATGACTTTCTTTTTTTCTTGATTTATGAGTTGTTTGTACAGTTCAGCGGCAAGATGCATCAGTGGAATCTTAAGTCTCTAACTGTTCAAACCTAGGCTGTATAACGTGTGAGTACATGTCAATGAGCTTTCTTTGAAGGAAAAGATTGACTTGGTCTATAAGCTTAGGTGACTGTTGTTTTTTGGTCTCAGCTGTTTAGTTTACAGTGATGTCAAAGCCACAGAAAAGACTCTTTGATTATGAGTTCACATCTGAAAAGACAACCGTATCTTCTCGAGAGTGTGTAGATATTGATGAGAGTAGTGCAGGATCTTTTTCTGCAGTAGAATTGGCAGAAATCAAGAATAACTGTAAGATTTGGAAAGATGCTTGGCTTCTTGACTTCGATTCGTTACGGTTTGATCCTTCTATTGGACGAGTATTTTGTAAACTCTGCCAAGATGGTAGAGGAAGAGGGCAATTTGCTACAAAAGGAGCGAAGAATGTGAAGACATCAGCATTCAGTGATCATATGAAGTCTCAAGAGCATAGAGCGATACTTACTGTCAAACTGTTGAGCAATAAGATTTTAGAGACAGCCATGACAACAGCAGAGTTACTTGTGACAGAGCAGTGTTGACATTATTTCGCATAGCTTACTTCATAGGTAAGGAAAGTATTTTTTTCTCAAAGTTCCCTAAGCTCTATAAAATGCTTCGTTTCATTACTGATGATATTACTACTTCGATGTACCAAGATGACAAGAGCTGCGCAGAGATAGTATTTTGCATCAATCAAATCCTACACAAACGTGTGTTGGCTAAGGTAAGGGAGTCTTCTTTCTTCGGAGTTATGATAGATGAGTCTAAGACATATCGGTGACTGGTCATCTGGTGGTTTTCTGCACTTTTTTGGATGAGAGGTAGTGGAGCCGCATTTCTTGGTTTGTTATATATTCGGATGAAAGACGCAGAGACCATTGCGTCAACTATAATGCTATTGATATCTGAGTGCAATTTAGAGTCCAATCGATTCATGAGATTTGGTTTTGATGGTACTAGCACCATGATGGGGGGTCCGCAATGGTGTTGCTGCACGTTTGAAAAGGTGTGTGAATCCTCATCTGGTCACTGTACACTGCATAGCCCATAGGACTAACTTGGTGAGCTTGGCTGCAACTAAATCTCTCGGCTGCAAAGAAATAAGTGATGATGTGGATAGCATACTGAATACTCTAGCTTCTTATTTTCAGAGAAGCTCCAAACGTAAAGCTAGTTTGGCTTCTTTGCAGGAGGTTTTGAACGATGCACGGAAGTGCATGAAGAGGTATCTGAAGATTCGATGACTTAGTCATTGGCAAGCTATTACTACTGTTTGTGATAGCTATGAATCTGTTCTTGTTTACTTTTGTGATGTGTCTAAAGTTGATGACAATCTGACAAAATGTTTGTTTCAAAAGTTGAGTTCTTTCCGAATGTTATACATACTGTACTTTCTTGTGAATTCTAGGAGTCTTGCAAACTTGAACAAATGCTTTTGGAGTTCTTCTATTGTTGGACCTCTTGTTAGGACCCAATAACAGAAATTGGGATTAACTTTTTAGTCGAGACTACAGATTTGAACGAGGACACAAGATATCATATTCTGCCCGAATATGGTCCTCCATGGGGTTACTTGAAGCGCCTACAATCAGAATTGAGGAGTAAGATCTTCCACTCTGTGATTCTAGAGAGAGATCATCTGAGAAGAGATTTAGAGAGTGCTCTGCTTTTCCAAAAAGCATTTGCTTCCGTTGTATGCTGTGCTTTAGAAGAAAAGTTCGAGGATAACTCTATGATCTGTTGTTTCAAGGTTCTTAATCCTCTTTTGATGTCTTCAACTGCCTTGGCAGTAAGAGAGTGAGGTGCGAAAGAGATAGATGCACTTTGTGATTTCTATGACCAAGATCGTACTTTGGGTTCAAGTAAAACTGTGAAAGCTTTGATATCGTCTTCTGCTATTCGAGGTGAGTTTTGAAAGTTCAAGATTCACTGTCGATCTGAGTGGTCAGATAAAAGATTTAACGAGTTGTGGTTCATGTTATCTGGCGATCTGGTCTATGAATGACAATATCTTAATTTGTTTATTCTAACCAATATTGCACGCATCTAGTGTATTTCTACAGCAATCTGTGAACGGGCATTTTCAGTCCAGAACTCTATCAAGACAAATTCAGAAATAAGTTACAGACTAAAAATCTTAAAGTCATATTACGGGTGAGTTTAGAAGGTCCTCAAGGAGCAGAAGAAAAACTACTGTGTGAAGTTGTGTCTTTGTGGAGAAACCGTGTGGAGTACAGACATCTATGCTAACCCATCGATTCATTTGAATACCTCTTCAGGAATTGGTTCTTGTAGTTCCACTGCTCTTGTTTCTGATGATTTGGTCTCTAAAAAGAGTTGAGCTCTGAAATTTTTCTTCTTGTTGTTGTGTGAAGTTACTAAGAACCCTCTCTAGAATACAAATTTTGTTTCTAGAGGGGATTGGACCTCTAGTCCCAGTTGGTGGATTTACAGGTTCAAACCCTGCTGGAAGTGTTAGAACTTTTTTTCTCTCAAGTTCAAAGAACTGATATAATGTTCAAAGCGAAATTGTTTACTCGTACTATAGCAGACACTTCAAAAGAACGTGACCTCAAAAAATTTAGAGATCCGAAAGCAAAAGATTCAGATCAGAAAAATACTGATAATGAATAGAGAACGTCGGAAAATCTAAAGAAAAATATATTATTCACGGAAGAATACGGAAGTTGCATAAATGTAATCAGAAAATTTTACCTTGTCGTTAGTTCGTCCGGAATATTCTAGACGTCTCGAAAATCCATCGATGTCAACTCATTATATAACGCAAAATACCGTCTCTAGCAAAAAATCTCCTCGAGCACTGGTCTGTACTATTTTCTTTTTACCTCCACAGAAGATTTGGCATAGATGCATATTACCTTTCTGCACTTGCAATGCTTGTTAAGGATCACATATCCTTGACAAGCATTGCATGTGCAGAAAGATATAAAGAAGCAAGAAAATGGAAAGGACGAGGTCACTCCTCGCTTGACAAACAATGACTGATATATCAGACTGTGTCTCTTGGTCGTCGCTTGTCTCCAGAGAGATATATTCTTGGTCCAGATCGCTATGATGACGACAGACGAATCGTGGATGGATTAATTGGATACAAATACAAGATAAAGAGGAGACTATGTAAACACAATGAACAGTGGAACATCTCGAATTACTTCCTTGAGTAAAGTAAACTGGATAACTAAATATTCGAAAGCGTCTATGCTGTAAGTATATTGCAAGCTCGTCCGTGGAATAAGAAGAACATCGGTAGGATCCGGCCAAAGTGACGATGAGAGCGGTGTGCAAAAGACAAGGATGACAAGTCTTGCCCACCTTAACATAATCGAACTTCAATAGGAAGTTCGGTGTGTTTTCTGAGTACTGCAGGTCCAAATAAATATAGTTGTGCGTGAGCTAGTGGACGTTATCGTGGAAAATAATCATGAGACGTTTGCTGGAAAAGATAAGAAATATGGGAACAACGGTTGGGATAAGGAGACTCTCAAACTAGGTGTTTGCTACCGAGCTCAAATCGCTTACATTCTGTTGACTAAGATCTCTATCTTTCTGTGGAGAAAGGTGTCCGCTTCTGTGTCGCTGCCGTCTGCGGACTGTATAGCAACAACAAGAAGCTCGTCATCTACGGACATTGTTCAAAGTCCTGCTGAGCATTTCATCATAGAGACAAGTCGTAAACAATCGACCCAGATTCAAAGATTAGATGTCTCGACAGATTACCTGATGCACCCCGCTCAAGCAAAATCAGAAGCATGTCATGCATTTAAAAGAGCAAAGCAGCGACAATGGAAACAGCGAAAAAAAAGAAAATATATGATAGAGCACTTCTCATAGAAGACTGATAACAAAGAGCGCAGGTGTTACATCATCGTCTCCTTACTTGCTCGCAAGACATGTCCTCGAAGCAGGTCCTACAAGCAGTAACAAAATTCCATGTTAGAATGCAACATCCTATCAATTTAGTGGCAGAGGTGAAACTAAACAGGAAGCAGTGGCCGTGCAAGAAACAGATGCAGAGGTGGAACATGAAACGACCAAGTACACTGCCAAAGCAGCGAGTTGTTTTGATGAGATTGCATAGAAAAAAAACTCCAACGTAAAACTGTGAATTGTGCGAGCAGAGAAGCGACTAGTCAAAATCTTCCCCAGCGCTCCATGAAAAAAGCGGTCCTCAACGAACCACGCAGCGCTTAGTACACCTTCTCGAGCTAACCTACAAGACACATCCGCAGAACTCCCAAACTATAGAGCGAAACAAAGAGAGCCGCCTGAACTATCTGCTGCCCCTTCCCACAACCTTTCAAGAACTACTTGTCTCCTATCTAGACATTTCAGATTTTAGACTTTTGACACGGACGAGAAAATACCGACTGATGCAACACCTTGTACACCTTCTCGATCGAACCTATAAGAGAAATCGACAGAACCTCCAAACTATAAAACTTTCCCAGCACACAAGCGGCTGACACAGCCAGACAGCGAGAGTCACTTCTATAAGAAATTGAAGAGCCCAGACACTCTCCTCCCCCGTCCATCACCTATCAAGAACTAGAATTTTTGCTCCTCAATATCCTTGCTTGTCTTTTTTCTTACGTTTGGAAAACATACACTTTGGACACATATTCACACTTTTCATCCTTTGATGGAAATGAAGAATGTGCGGATCTTAAATTTTTTACCAAACTATATCTCTTAGAAAGGTTCGGGAAGAAGTTAAATGATACATTATAAAATGTTTTTCAGTTTTCGTATTCATGTTGAAACTTTTAGTATTTTAAAATAAAATTATTATTTTCTCTGAATGTATGAATTATGGTGTATTCATGTACTATGCATAAATTTCTCCCAAGGTATAATCTTTCAACTGAGATTCATGCGTGGCTCACTATAATGCATTCGTTGTACCATACTTCATAATAAGTTAAAGTTTTAGAGGTCTGAAGAGGAGCGGTACTGCCGATCTTACTCCTAGCTCGTCTGCTTCAAGCGGACGAGAAATGGTACCCTAAGAGGTATGGTACACTGATGCTTACGATCATCATTCTGCTACTCTTGTGTCTGGTACTTAGGGTACCGCTACAGACGAACTAAGATTTTTTGGTGGTCCAGTTGAAGCTAGGAATGTTCCGAGATGCAAAATTATTTTACACGTTTTCTGTAAATCTTTGAGTTTTAAAATGGTTCGATCTTTTAAACGAATAATCTTCAGATAATTAGTTTGATTCGAAAACCAAATAAATTACCTACGGTAAATCAATTATTACCAACATTTTGGTGACAAGGTTATAATCATATTAAAAACTACAAATCATTAATTAAATTCACTTAATAATATAAATTCTATAACTGTTTTGTACGCGCACGACTGGGACAATTAAAAATTTAGAAACACTTCGATCCAGAAAGAGTTTAGTGCAATTCAAACTGTAAAAGGATAATTCAAAACTTTGAGTTACTCTAACGATTCAGATACTAAATGGTTTGTTTGAATTCTGAAAACAACTTGATCTTGGTCCAGTTCCATGTAAACATATATTAACCAACTGCTAATACCACTACTGGATCGACCTGATCACAATCCTTCTGAATTGCACCTCCTGTGACCATTACTTGTGCAAATGTCAGCCACCTGGGTCATCTTCGTCACCACCTAAGAATCTACTACGGGCGTTGTGTCTATCCGAACAGCGTTCTACCCTCAAATCCTCTTTGACTTGACTCTCGCTCGTATAAGAGTCCAGGTTGCCACTTGATGATCCTCATGCTATCGATCTCTTCTACACAACTAACAATACTGTCGGTCGTCACTTTCAAACACATCAACCACAAGAAGTCCTCTTGGCCCCTGAGTGCTCAAGCCTCAAGGTTGCTCACGTCAACACGTAGTTTATAGACTATCCAGGTATACATGGAGCTGATTGCAACCAAAGTGCAAAACTTTCTACTTCAGGCTGACGAACGCGTGCCGCAACATCCTGTCGAAGGCAGATATCGAAGGCAGATATCGAGCCTCGTAAGGAGCGCTTTCCAGTGGACATAGACGAATAGGATGTGCAAGCAAGCTACTCTGGACATGCCTATTGTATTTCCTACTGTACCGCCCGTATCCAGTATAGCGGAGTTTAATGAGAAACTGTTGTAGCAGAAGTACATACTTCATACTATGCATCTTGTCGGCTGTTGTACATAGAAGGTACTGAAAAACTTCCGCTAAGAGATTGTTACTCGTTTTTGACATATCACACACCTAATGAAGGTAACGGATCTCTACTGATCTGGAGGACGACCCTCAAGTTCCCTGGAGCTGGCAAGACAAGCAGAGTAACGTCGTCCAATTCTGCTCTACCCCGCAGTGAACGTTGAACGTGTCCCAGTAAGAAATATTCACTTTCGCCCACGTCGAGTCTCAGAGGGAAATTTTAGTTGTCATCCAAGAATCGGGAACATAGCGGCAGCTGGATGACCAACGTATGATGAAGGTAAAATTCTTGCCTTCGAAAATAGCCAGGACTACTATAGCATCAGGAGGCCCATCTGGTTGTAGATAATCCGATTCATCTCGGAACCTCAGACTCCAGCAGTGGCAACTTCTAAGGCATAAATGGTGGGGTAACCCCAGTCTCTCGGCGTACTGTACATGTATCCTAACCTACTATAACCGCGAATGGCGATGACAGAAATCTTCGATACGATTCCACGCCTTGTCAAGTTGCGACAGTGACAATCCAAACACAATTCGGAACCAATTCGGTCGTCCGAAGGCTGAACCTGTGGCTGGCAAGTGTCAGTAATGAGGTCCAAGGTACCTGGCATTGCTTCCGAATTCACCAACAGGTAGCCTTCTATATGCTGAGAATTCCTGGGAACCGATAAGTGGTTAGAGGGAAGCAAGTGAAAAGGAAGCTCATGGCTAGCTATGTTGTTTCCTGAGTCACATACCTGGCAAGACAAGTACAGACTCTTCTTTCAGCAGAGTGGCTGAAAAGTCTATGTCATTTTTCAGTCCTTGAAATGCGGACGGATAAATCCGTACCTGTTCAGTCACAAACAGAGAACTGTTAGAAGTATTATAAAGAAGCCCTCGACTTAGGAAAATGTCAGAAAGTGCCGGACAACAGTTAATCGACGGGGACGGTTCCCACATTCGTTTCTACAGTATCAATACCAAGCCGCTATGCATGCAGTGGCATTACGAGAGCTATGCGTTTCATTCAACGATTGAACAAAATGAGGGAAATGGAGTAGTGTAACTGTAGTGACATGCCCTCCTTTCTCTTGAAAACCGTCAATAAGCTATGCAAATGCATACAATAATATCCCCTTTATCCATTTCAGTATTTCGCAAAACTCTCGAGACAGAACTCTGCCTAGTGACCAGGACACGACATTAAGCAATTCTCGCGGAAGACAATGCGGAGTTCTGGTGAGAACGGGCGGGACAATCAATCTCAGTATTGTCAGATGATGTCGTTCATCTGACCAGATTCTACATTGGAGGACTTACCATCATGAACATGGAACCCTGCGGTCTAGTCGGGCACGACAATCCCTCAATCTTCTCAACACGTCTGAGGCAGAGCTCCGCTCCTAATCTGAGGGAGTGTATAATTCCCTCAAAAAAACTGGTTTTTGTACCCTGCAGCAGCAGCTTTGGCAATGCAGCCTGCAAACCCACACGAAAGATGGAGTTAGTTGACCGTCGTCAAAATGACAAACTCGTTCCATATGGTATAGGCTACTAAGACTCGACATTTAAATAGATCCAAGGAAGGATATCTACCTGCACCAAAGTACAAGGTCCAAGCGTTATCTGCGTAATCTTCGTGAGGGCCTCGTATACCTGTGAAGGTTCACAGTAAAACGCCAAGTTACATACGGGTAAACATTCAGACTTTGGAGTTTCAGGTTTTGGCTCCGGGTCTGAAGCTTAAATCAAGCTGGTCACAATCAAAGGTATTGCTTCGGGAAATTAAACTGATACAAGAGAATCGACATACCCTGGCTTGTCTGAGTATGCCGTGGGGATCAGAGACTGCCAACCATCCAAGCCTCCAACCCGGTACTAGCCAATTTTTGGAAACCCCTCCGACCGTCAACACGGGAGCTTTTGATGAAAATCTGGCCATAGGAATGAACGGATTTCGTCCGAAAACCAGGCTTGAATAGACCTCATCAGCAATAATTGGTACTTTCAGAGTTTCTGCCAAGGCTGCTATCTGATTACAAATCGGCAAAATCATCAAAGACAGACGATTTACCATATCCTCCCCTCATAATCTCCTTCGTCGAACCACAGGAATAGTGCTACTACAATCACTACAATCATCACAGAAATTACAAGTTGAGATGCAGGAGACAAGGCTGATTTAACTCCAAAAAAGAAATAAGCGCCTTTCTTATCTATGACACGTACCTGGGATAGGTGCTGATAATCGTATACAGTACCACAGGGGTTTCCTGGATTACATATTATCATTGCTGCAGTATTTCTATCCGCCAAATCGGCGACTTGTGAAAGATCTACTTCCCAAGCCCTGTCGTGAAGCAGATCATATTGTCTGCATTCCAGACCAAAGTACGAGCAAAGCGTTTCGTATAAAGGAAAACCCGGCCTAGGCACCAATATATTACATCCATCGAATCGAAGAACATCCATGGAGTGTTGAATAGCTTGTGAACAACCCGAGGTTAACGTCAAGTCTTCAGGAGTATAACGATGCTCTAAACCAGACGAGAGATAATCCGCGACAGCCCTGGTGCAGATACACTCTCAAAATTAGTACCAGTTGGGGGCAGCAATACTTCTCAAGTGAAGGTTTAGTGCTGGAAAATAACTGTGGCAACCAGCCGAAATGGATATGTCAGAGAAGTTCCATCGGATAGCTCACATGGACTTGTTCAAAGTGATTAAACCACCGATAACAACGATGAATCACGAAATTCGCTTCTGATAGAGCTATTCGTAGCTACCATACAGTTTCATAGGCGTCAGACGTCAACGCATGACAGCGTAATTCCAGACCTTCTGACTGCACGACCGAGACAATTCGACTAAAGCGCGAATATGAGGCGGAGAACATGATTCCATAGTTCTATAGTCTATAGTCTATAAGGATCTCTCTGCTCGATCCAAGGAACAGACGTCGAGCCTAAGGACATTATGTTCCATTACATTTTACGAATTCAGCATCTGACGCCGCACTGGAGCCTCCTCAAACCGATAACACAAACAGCAAAGACATTGCGCGGAGATTGCGTCACTAACTGAATACTCGCGCGTACATGGAACCGACCGACTGTTGCCGAAGGTCATTATCAGCAATCATTACAACAGCGAGTTCGCTACAAACTGCGCTGATTCCGTGATAGAATTGGGCTCAGAGAAGAGGGAGAAGTGACTGTACCTCCTGGTCTCAAGAAGACCACTTGAACGTGCATAACCATTGCTTTTTCCGTCCCTGACAACTTCGATCAAAGCTGAATTGACAACGTCAGGAACATTCATATGAGGTCCAAACTGAGAGGGATCACCCAGGGCCAAGGAGATCAGTTCTTTTCCGTTTTCTTTGTTCAAAATCAAAGTATCTGTGATCCTCCTTATAGGGTTAATGCTCCCTGTGATTGACGGATTTGCTCTCAAATTCCAACCCCTGACCGTATCCAAAGGCGTGGACGAAGGCTCATCCTTTGGCAACTGTTCGTCTGTGGTCTTCGATCCCAACTCCGCCACTCGCTTGCCGTATATTGTGCCATTCACAGACGAGACGAATGTATTGTCATTCTCCCTTCGACCGCAAGATGGGACACCAGTTGGTGAATCTTGCGTGTCCGCATAGGTCGCTGAATGAATCAGCTGACAGTCGCTAAAACCTTTTGAACCGTTCACCACTTCTGATCGCAGTTCTTCTGTCTTACAGCCTCCGGTGTGGCAATCATTCATAGCTCTTGCTGAGTTTGTTCTAGAGCCCTTCCGCGCGCGTGCTGAAAAACATTGCTCCATCAAGGAATTCGCCATGACAAGGTTAGCTGCGTCCAGCGGAGAAGACATCGATGAAGTCACTTGACTTCGGGACAGGACGCCGGAATCGCTCAAATGCGAGTTCCCGACCTTGCGACGAACCGAGACTCTATCTTTCATGACAGCGAGGGTGGACGTAAAAAGTTCAAACATCTTTGAGGTTTTACTAAAAACCGACTGTAAATCGCTAGACAAGGCGTTCGCGGTCGTCTCGACCGCGCAAATGTCCTTCTCGATCAAAGTCATGAATGAAACGTTCGAGCTCCAGTCGGAACAGGAGAACGCAAACGCTGAATTCTGTTAGGACGCAGTCCCAGCTCCCTGTGAGGTGTTTTGGGTCGGTTTACACTTCCAAGTTCACGTCGATGCTGACACAGAGCAACTTAGTTCGACACAACTCCTCTCTATTGAAAGAAGGACGCAATTCTATGACCATGCACAACGAGATGAAGCGACTTCCCTCAGAAATCCAAGTTCCTCGAGTTCTTTCTCAACGCAATCGTATATGTCATAATTGTCATTCACTCGATATGTTTTGACCGAGCACGAATACTAAATATACAGAGAATGGTGATAACTAAAACCTGTCCGTAGAGAACAGCAGCCACGCTGAAAGGAGAAAGAAGAGGTGCGAGAGGTCCATCAGAATCAGAATCCTCCAAGCTCCACATCCAAAGATCGGGTATACTCTGTGGTAAGGACGCGGAGCAGGCAACGCCAGGCGAAGAGCTCAGCGCCAGACGTGGCGTCCAGTAGTTCGAAATGCATTCCGAGAGGATGACAGTGCCAAATGGGCAGATCTGCTACAGTACGGTACCTACTGTACTTAGGAGCGCTATCCTGAATCACAACGCCATGTTCGTTATTTCTGCTTTTTCGTCATCCCGGTTCATCCTTCAGTACCAGATTCGTTCCTCACTACCATCGGCGGTCCAGAACTCACGTCGCGTGTGAGCCGCGTTTCGCCTTCTCATTCATTAAACTACCAACTACTGCATCCAGTATCGTATCCACGTCGCAAGCTACGGAACCGTACGGTGTGTATGACTGGACGAGATGAGGACGTTACCCACCACAATACCGTCCTGGACTCCTAATGAGTGTCCCCCAGAGCATTGCGCAATGCAGCCCTCGCCGAGAACCGCGGTTCGCCGGAGAATGAGCCGACAAACTAGACGATAGATTCCGATCAATTTGAAAACATGTTGAAAAGACCGATTGTACGAGAATCAAAGTTGATGAATTACTTTATTCTCAAACCCCATCTCCCATCCTTATCGTTATTACACAACTCAATAATGAAATCTATTTACACGTCAAATATGATCAAGCGCTGGATCATAGTGATGCACTATTTATATTTGCTTCCACGTTAGAATATAGAGTTTCATATCGATGTCAATTGCTTTATAGAAAATCGTAGTAAATATTTAGGTTCGGTTAAACTTGAAGTGAAATTATATTTTACCTCTTCGGTTAGAGATATAACGAAGTTTCATTTCCCTTCATATATTTATTGTTACATTTCCCCGGCTGGAAGACAGGAAGCATTAACTTTTCCTAATGCTTTTACTTATTATGAACTAATTGAAAAGTTTCAGCGGATCAACAACTTAACTTTTTGTTTGCAATAGAATTTGAAATGACGGTAAAAGTTTCTGTGGAGGACGATAGTCCTAAAGCATATTTTAACTCAACTAAAAAACCTGATCAAAACAGCATGAATAAAAGTTTATCTTTTCGTTTTACATCTTGCGTAATCTTTCCACTAATCGTGTCTTATGGACAACATCACGTAAACTGATCGCGTATAAGCTGAATTATTTATTTGTTGGACGATCGAAATAGCACTACGGTAGAGCGAAAACCGAAAACCGAGAGAAGTTACGGTCGGATGCCACAGAAGCCAGAAACTCTCTCTGGTGCAATCGTTGATATCTTATCCCGGAGTAAGCTCGTGGGTTCGGACTCTGGCACGTCCTCGGCGATACGTATAGCAGTAGTAGAGCCTGGCCACCTGTCGAATACACAAGCCGGCACGCGAAAAGCAAAAGGCCCCAAAACAGGGAAAAGCAAAAGCGGAAAACCGTTCCGAGTCCGTGCAGAAAGGCATTACAGAATAGTCGAACGATAGTCTGCATGAGTTTAGCAGGTGAGTCCACCATGTGCAGCTACGGTAACCTGCGCGGAAGTTGCCGACGTGTAACTATGGCGAACAGGAAGACGACGAAGACCGGCTTTATCGGCTGTCCATCTGACGTAGTGCTTCTTGTGGAGGAACTCTCGGGCTATACTGCTTGTCGGAGTCGGCTGTTGTCGCAGTCAGTCGGAATTTGAGGAGCGTGCTTATTTATTTATTCACCCTCTTCCGAGTTCGGTAGAGGGGGAATATGCATGTGGTTTATTTTATTACCTAACCCTTCCCAGAGAATAATATGCATGTGGTTTCCCACAGCCTCTATCACTTTCAGGAGTTATTAGATTTATTACCTAACCCTTCCTCTGGGAAGGGTTAGGTAATAACTTTAATTTCTTTTTCTTTTGTTTTCAGTTTTTTAGATATAAACCGTTGGTAGTGCATACCAGTTCTTCTTCTTTATGGGTTCTTTTTATTTATTATTTATTATAAAAAGTTATTTATCATTTATTATTTTTCGATAATAACAAGGAGACAACTGTTCACTAGAAGTTTGTTGCATGCATATTCGGTTTAGTTTTAAACCCAACTCTTTTACATTGAATTGAACTGAAAATATATATAATCATTTTACAGTAAATTCTAAATTACTATACGTCACATTGTTTTTAGAATCTTTGAAGCAAATTATTTACAAACTCTAAAGTTTTCAAAAGCTTAAACTAATCAATTTTCAATCAAAATATTTCTAAAAGATTTAAGTTTCATTAATGATTTCATTACTTTAATTATCCTAATTTTGTGAATTAAATTATCTATAAATTATAATCGAGAATCGAGAATATATTTTCTGCCATATATTAAATAATTTTTTATTTATATATAGTTTTTTATTTTATTTTATTTTATTTTATTTTAAAAAAATAAAGTATCTATATAACTACTGTATACTGTTCTTTTGATATTATAGAACCGAATCGTTGAACACCATCTTTAAAACCCGTTCATTCGAAAGGAATCGCTTCAAAGAGAAATACAAAAATATCAAACCATATATAAAAATCTAAACCATATCAACTTTTAGCCAGACCTCTCAAACATGGTTCGGTACAGTGCGATCTTGTTCGGGACCGCACCGGACCGACTAGTAATTACGTGGCGAGAATATTCTAGTTAACTGAGTCGGTTGGTTGATGTCGAATGTCTAATCTTGGAACTTCGGTGCGCATTGTAGGAATGCTGCCTTTGTTTGGATCTGCTCTTGTGCAGCCGTGACGTCCAGGAGTAACTGTAACTGTGGTGAGTCGGTACATACCCTGAGCATTTGAGGTTGGTGGATAACCTCTTATCCAAATTTGTTCAAGACGAGGATCTCATCATTCCGAAATGATGCCTATCATGGTGGAAATTGTTCCTCTGTTACTTGCGAAAAAGTATCGACTGGTAAGAAGAAGTAGTCGGAAAAGTATTGCGGACTGTGGACAGAAATCACATCTCTAATAGGTTTGTTGAGATTGATTACACCATGTGGACTGACATTTGCTTGATCACACCCCTGGTTAGGTTGTTTTGTTATGCTTGATTTCTTAACGATCTATTACTCGATCATATTATGATTGGTTACCAAAGGTCGAAATAATTACTTTACCATATCTTTCAATCATTTTACTACTTTGGAAAATAATTAAATGCCTCCCTTTTGGTTAAATCGACAATCAAATACAGAAACTTGCTTGATCATAATCAGATGACTTGATTGCTCGAAGTTGGTGTGCAGTACGACACGTGGCTGACACGGCAAAGTGACTGCGTGTACATTTCAGCGTTTAGAGGAAAGATTTCCTGCGATATGCTGTGACAGCGGATTCTTTCCGGCAGCTGAGAGGTCATGCAGTGGAGACGTTCAATTTCTGCTGGACGGTGTGGATGCAATCTTTGTAAAGAAGAAGTAATCGTCGGTCTGTCACGAGGGATTGCATCTCCTCCGTCAGGTTTTAAAGCGACGGCAGATTGTCGACTTCGATGTCACGAGCTATTTCCTAGTTTCTCACTCGAAAGGTGCTGCTCGCCTCGCTCGTCGGAAAAGAACTATGAAGGTTTTGGATTTTTGCATGTAAATAAAATATCAAGAATATATCGAAAAGGAAACCAACAAGGAGCTACGTTGCAATGGAATTGCGTTATATTCATACCTCGAGAATGGAAGATGATGGATTACTCTCTAGTATAGAGGTAACACACAGTTAGCCCAAGTACATAGTTTGAGATAATTAAGGACCAGATGTGTACTAAGAATGCTAACCGGAGTTAACAAATTATTTTATAAGAGGATAGTGTGCAGATGAGAACGTGTAGTGCGAAGCTAGCTACGCATTAGCGATTTTCCAGATCTAAATTTGTTTTTCTCTTTTCCAGGTTTCAGAGAGACTCCCTTTGTCCTTCTCTCTTCTTAACTGTTTCTTAGTACAACAAAAAGTTCTTTTTTGTTTTTTAAATCTATTAATGCATAATTAAAATTCTAAAATATATAGAGAAAAAGAAAACAAGTAACTAATGAAATTCCGAGACTATGCGTTAGCAATTTATCTGGATCTAAACTTTTTGTTTCTTCCTTCTCGGGTTTCACAGGACTCTATTCGTCAGACGATTACTCCTAGAATCTGTTCCCCTCTCTTTTTAACAGTAAAATAATATTACAAAATACACTACACGATAAAAATCTTCGTTCCCTTTCCTGTTTTCACCATCTCCGTATAACTACGCTAACTCTCGTGTAACTACGCCAACGCACAGCAAAAAGTGCAAAAACGACTCCTGAAAAGGAAATTAATTCTCTGGAATTAAACCGGACAGAGAGAAAACAGCTGCCTATTCTTGCAAATATCTGGAAATTGCTTTCAGCCATATCCGAGAAAGAAACCCTAACGACGGAAATTCATACCTTTTTCACGGGAACTTTCCCGGGCACTGGCCCAAAGGCAAAGGCAAGTTACAATTCATCCTCCCAGTTCGATGTGATGGAGCGGCAACCTGAAATTGAGAGAGAACGCATGAAGAATGGGAGCGTGCTCCGGATCCCTTCTATAACAACCCAAATAATTTATAGAGGAAAGGTTTAAAACGAATGCATACGAGATAAATATTAAACCCCGGATGCAGGTATAAAACCCCCTACATGACAACACAAAACTGACGTGGCATTCTACCATGCAGCTTTGATCAGCACTAGGTTCCTCAGTTAGACTCAAAAGTTGGTTTAACTTATCAAAGTGTTAGTTAGATTCTCCACCACACAAACATTCCTGTTCAAGCATCGTTTATAAAATTATAACTATAACCTTTTTCTTAAGTGTTTTTAATCTGGTTCTTTTAACTGATTGATTATACATCCTCTCAGGCAGTTAATTTGATTATGCTGAATGACATGAACTTCATAGAGTGCATGAATAATTACCAAAGTTGTACTATTCTTCAGTCTATACTCTCTCTCTCTCTCTCTCTCTCTCTCTCTCTCTCTCTCTCTCTAAATGTAGTTAACGACTAACAAGGCATAGCATGTTGGTTCAGTCTCGATTACCACAATTAAGTAGAGGATGCCCGGTTATGGACAAATGTTGAGCGTGGAAGTTCTAGCAGTCATAGTCTTCTGGTTCATCACAGAGCAATCAAATCATCGTCGAGCAAATCTTTAGCCAAATGTCATATGCATCATGACGGTCTCTCGCCTGTCAGCTGCGAGAGAGATGAACCGGGATCAACTACAGTAACTTGTAACTTCTCACTGACAAGTTATTTCCATTTGCATACTACAGTAGTTCACATGTACAGCACCTGTTAATGATCACACCACCTGCACTTCAGTTAGAATCTTGTTTAAATTAGAAGAGCTTGAAACGAGGGACAAGGATTTGAGAACAGTAAATGTGTATGCGCCTGGGCTGCAGACGTTCTATCGAGCTCATCTTGGGGTCGCTTTGCGGAGCTGGTGGGGGCAAGTCCCAGCGGAGATGGTTTGTCACATTCCAATTTCAGACTAACTCATCGAAGTGCAATCAGATGACTCTGTACAGTATTATATCCTTCTGCCCTTGTCTTTCTGCCTTTAGTACTGGACTCCATATGTCTTGACTTACGAGATCACCTTGACGTATTACTTGATATGTCATGTCGGTGATGTAGAATCCCTTTCCATCTGTTCTCTGAAGTTCACAACACAGCCAGTAATTCACCTCGAAGCTGCTCTGGAGCGATCATGGGAAATAATGCCTAGGAGAGATCAGATTCTGCTTCTTGGACATATATCTAACCGGTACTCCTGAGGCTTTCTTTTTAAGAAAGCCATGGATCCATGTCGTGGCGTCGTCCTAAAAAATCTCACACGCCGAGCGACTGCCCATTAGAGTTCCCAGACTGTTCATTTATCCTTCATTCTCGCTTCTAGTCGACTGTTTCCTTCTCTTCCCAATCAATATGTCTTAAAGTTTCATGTTTCATACTACGTGAACGCCTCAAGTCGTCGGCATATTAAACTTCTCGTCTACTTCCCTTATAAATGCAGCAGTTAAGAGGTAATACACTATTATGATTACGTCAAGTCCACACAAATTAGAAGCATGGTCGTAAGACGGCTAACGCTCCTCTATATAACCATGACAAATTACGCAGTCAGTGTTCAAATTTGGATCCGGATAGCATCAGGTTTAATTCGAAATATTATCGTGTATGAATAAGCCCTACCCGACATTTAATGGACACTCGAGACAAGTTTCGCTAATTGTACCGGACTAAGTCGACGCAGCATGCTTCCACAGTTGAACATTCTTCAGGTTCCGGGGCTATCATCCAGCCTGATGCTCCACCTGCTTTAAATGTAAAGAAAATTTCCGTTTAGAAAGAAAAGCAAAAAATGATAACCTCTGTGGATTCGAACGAGTATTGAGTGCAAGCTTTGCGTGGTAAAGCCATCGCGAGCCCTTGGTTCGATAGGTCTCTTCCTTGAATCTCGTCCTTGAATCGATTCTGAAGTGGTCTGATTCCACTCCGTCAATTAGTGATGTACGCACGGCGTCAATCGGACTGATGGTAGAAGATGAAGAACATGGTGCAGCAAAATAAAGCCTTGCGCTTGCTGAAACATACAATCTTGTCAAACGAGGATCTGCGAGGCTGAGTACCGCGACTCGTGACGAATGTGGGAGGTCCGTACTGGTCATGGCAAGTGGCCCCTGCTAGGGGAGCGTCTGGATAATATTCTCGGAATAGATTCCTGCTACCATAGACCGCGTCCTTGTAACTGTGATAGTCGGATGTCGAAAACATCAAGGCGCCTACCACGTTCGCTCCAGGATTCGCTTGTGCGAAGGAAGACAGAACTCCATCCATCGACTCCGTGGCCAAAGACCGATTTGGCGAATGGAACTGTAAGGACTGTCCTATTTTCGCACGGCTACATCCGTCGACTCGTAAAACGTTTCCATTCTCCCGAACTCTCTGAGACCGAAAGTACTTCACCGGCTCGTTCTCGTCTTGTACATCACCGACTCGACTGACGTGAGTTAGCGGACCCCAGTCACTGAAAATATTGGCGGCGGATTCAGGTCGTCCGTCCCTTCTGCAACCCAAATACAGACACAAGCTCCGGCTGTAGGGATCGAAAAACTCCACCACGTAGTTCACCTCGTAAACTGGCCCCCTTGGTACCAAGTGGTCCGGAAGCAGTACTCCTGAAGCTACCACAGCGCATTTCAACTTCTTTTCAGGGCCTGGGTCGGATGCCGTTGTGGCATCTTCCGTGAAGGCGAGCGCGGCAACGGTGCAGAGCATGTCCTCGGCGTCGGACTCGTGGTCTTCCAGTCGATCAGTAGATGCCTGCGACAGGAAGCTTTTGTTTCTTGTAGTCCTGAGTCCAGCGCTGCTACTGACCAAATCATTTGAACTGCTGGCCTCATCTCTCGTATACAACGAAGATTGGGCGCGGACATGTGCAAGGAGACCTTGTGGTTGATGACTCGTTGCTGTGATGAAGGCTCCGATGGTTGAGTCCTTGCCGTAAGCTACTTCCAGTGTCTTGAGAAGCTTCTCTACAACAAACTTCTCCACTATGGGATGAACCAAGAGCAGCATGGCCAGAGGAGGTTGGCCCTGGAGGCCCCTGGCTGCATTGACGAACCTTTCCACCTGCAAATCCATCAAAGTTCCCCTGAAATGGCACAAAGTCATTTTCAATGCCTTGATGCTGAAGTAGCCCAAGTTCATCCTCAATGCCTTGACACCGACTCCGGGAAATCGTCCGACTGATAGCGATATGTGATTTGAAGTCCATCTTCCTCCATGAACGTCGTTAACTTCTGTGGGTTCCTCATCAAACAAGTCTGTGGCTACGTCCTTGCCCATGACTCCAACGGTGTTGCATGCGATCAGACTGAGGGACTCCGGAAGTCTTTTCTTCACAATCTGAGAAACTCTTGTAAGATCAACGTTGTCTCCAGCAAAGATGATGGCAAAGTTAGGCCAGAATGGATCCGCTTGCACATCCTTCAGCAAGTCGTCCATTGCGTCTTGTAATATTGCGCGCTGAGACATGGCAGAACGGTACCAGAAATACGAGGAGTTTAGGGTGTTGATTGCGGATCTCCAACTTGTACACACCTTGGCACACATTGCTGTGTCTTGAGAAGATAATCGTTTGAAAATCATAACCATAAGCTCCTCACCGCAGTCATTGAACGTCATGTTCTATAAACTCTGAATGCACTTTCCGCACTCTCAAAGTAGTGCAACTCTGATTCTGATCCCAGACTGCAAGTCCGTGATGACATCAACAAACTTCTGTCAACCATATGCATCCAAAACAAACGCAACAACAACGAGAATCAGAAGATCCTGCAACCTGTAAGAACAGGAGGACCTCTATACTAGACCGGGCAGGTACTTATATAGTAACGTACACTCTTGGACTCTGATGGTAGAGATCTACATGACAAGGAAAGAGGCGCTCATATATAGATCCACCTCAGGTCGACAATGTTACAGCAGTTCGTAATCAAATAGGTGTAAAATTAAATTATGAGGATCTTGATATCAAGTCTCATTTCTCGAATGCAGCATAATACGACTATTGTAAGAACGGTCATCAAGTTTGATGCCATGCGCATGCTATAGCTATGGTCTAAGCGCCTTGCGAATGGCATACAAGAATCAGAAGCTAGTTCAGTTCGCAGAATGGTCCACCGGAGAAGCAAATACTTAGGAGCAAGAACACTTTCAACTCCCTGCACAACCTCGTAAGTTCTACACGTCCATACCATAAGCAGTACATGCATAGACAAAAGACCTCACAGGAGAGTATAAATAGTTACGGTTGAGAAACAGCACACTGACATCTTTCAGGCGCTCTATATCGAACATTGCGCACAGCGAAAGACGGTAACCATCACTTCTCGGTCGTGTAACGAGATATAACATTCAGGTTCATGCCAACTGCTCGGACTGATTGAAACTTGAAGTTGTATCTAGATCCATGTACTGTTACATAAATGGGAAGATAAATAATAATATTGAGAAGGTTTAAGTTTGTGGACTCTGATGGGAACCTTTGCTCCTTATATATTATAGAGAATGTTATAAGTGTTATATGGAAAATCTAGACTAAGCTTGAATAAAAATAAAAATTTAATTTAGCTGTTAAATGTTAATCATTCTCACCTAGTGCAGGGTCAGGCGCTTCTGAGGGTAGAATTGCAAGGGTCTGCTGAAATAAAAAAAATTACATTAATTCTAAACATTAATTTCTCACCTAAGCTTGCAAACCCTTTTCCATTTTTAGACAGGAGAGAGGTGACATGCTCGATCATGTGACTTTGCACACGTTTATTATTAAATTTATATAGTATCTTGGGATATGGATCTCATCACTACAACATGAAGAAACCATATGATGTAAAATGATATGAGTGGTTATGTATGTGATATGGTGGACTAGTTTCAAGAATGTTCGATATTGGAATGATATATATATCAATCATAATCGTCTACTCTAGATGGTCCTTAAAATACAAAACACAAAGTGCATGACTAGTATCGAGGTGTTGCATTTTCACATAATAGCACACACACATCAGGGCATCTCCCCCGGAGCACTGTAAATGCCCCGACACTGTAAAAAGTTCCAGGTAACCTGTCGTCTTTTTGGCGTGGTTCGTGAAAAAACACGAGAAAGTGCATTCCCTCACTGTATATTTATCTCGTGGACAGTCCCGATAAACATTCGCGTTAAATTTTGATCGAATGAAAAAGACCGCGTGGCGTGAACTTCTTCTTTTGTTTCGGAGGAGACTGGAAACTGGATCTTCCCGTGCCGTTTCCAGTCTTCGGGTGAAGATGCACTCGCACATCCCTTCCTTTCCACCCTTTTCTCAGTACGGATTGAAGTCGAAAAATGATGGTTCTAGACTCCAGTGGATGCAAAAATATGAATATACTTCCCAAATGACACATTACGGTACAGGTTTACAGCAAGTAGTAGTAGGAAACATGTAGAAGAAAAGTACTTGACTTCCTCCATCAGAAGATCAGAAGAGGTAAATATACAAGGGTTTAATTAATTACCTAACCCTTTCGTTGAGAAGAGGTAAGTAATAAATTTAATACCTTGTTAAAATCTAAATATTTTACTTGCATCTCACGTACTTATAATGTCAGAAGCGTGTCCTCCATCTCTCTCTTTATGGGTTATGTCCGGACCTTCTCGTGTCTCTGGGCTCTCTTAATGATTTTAACTTTTTAAATGAACTTAATACAGATTTTCCAATTAACGATTATGTATTTTCTTATAATTACAAGCGGGCAGAGTTCCCCGGAAGTTAATGTTATATGCATATTTGGTTCTTAGTGGTTCCGGAGTTCGTAGAGATGTACGCAAGGGAGAATGTACTATACTTAATGTAGT
The DNA here is from genome assembly GCA_036924285.1 of Asterella californica. Classification (NCBI taxonomy): domain Eukaryota; kingdom Viridiplantae; phylum Streptophyta; class Marchantiopsida; order Marchantiales; family Aytoniaceae; genus Asterella; species Asterella californica. Next base: position 47,471,814 of record JAYKYS010000001.1, read on the forward strand.
TTTAACCATGTACGCATTACCAATGGAAGATATTTTCACCATTTTATCGTGATACATTAGACATCTCGGTAAGAGTTTCTTCTGTTACATGATCGATATCGTAACATGTACGCATGGGAGAATGTACTAGATTTAACGTAATTTTAACTATGTATGTACTATATTTAATGTAATTTGAGCTATGTAGGCCTTGCCAGTGGAAGATAATTTTATCATCTTATCGTGATACATTAGACATATCCATAAGAGTTTCTGCTGTTACATATCGATATCGTAACATTCTAAATTTATTCAAGTAGTATGCGTTCTCTACTGTCTTAGTTAAATTAGACTTGATGTTAAGCGAATAACTCCTGGTCATCCAGAACTCATATAATGATAAATGATAAATGTAATTACGGGTCCCTTGGGATCTTCGTGGATCATGGAACTGTCCATACGAGTAGATCACTGCGAGACTTAGACCAGAAGTTTCCTTAACAGTTTGCTATGCATGCACCGCCAACGATATCCACAAGGGATTGAACCCACCATCTTTCTCTTAGAGGAGTGTAGGCTAAACCGCTTGAGACGCAGATCTTTGGTACTATATTCTATTCCAAGAATGACTCAATAGACTTATTCGTGAATACTTATTTAACCTTCGGACAGTGGTCCATTACCAAAAAATTATAACTCAAGCGCAGACAGACACGTCTTCTAGATTACAAGTGCGACAACTTACTGACTACAGTAATTAGTATAATCAATACATTAATCTATTATCTAGATAATATTTAATTAAGTAATAAACTAGACAGCATCTTTGATTCTTAAATTGTTTTGGTTTTAGTGATAATTATAAGTTATCACCAAAACTTCATAAATTTGTTATGATTTTCCAACAAAAAGTTACTTGCATCCATATATAATAAAAATGTAAAACTATTTAAATATCTGAAAATATCTTTCAGTAATCTGAATTTACCTTTTGTCAGTTATACTGAATTTCATGATAACTTTGCTTCGAAAGTGTATATTATATCAAACTACATTACCTTTCTAAATTTATCATCTAATTGAGAATACATCAATTAACTTATTATTTTCATGATTTTAGTTAAAACAAAATTATTTATTATTCCCATCAATTAGAGTTATTAATTGAGAAATTCCTACCAAATCATGGTTTTCTATAAGATAATTTTTAAATTCCTTTTCTGGAGATTTGGCTTTATAACATCATGAGAAACAAAACTTCGTTAACGGTTTGAACTATTAAACATATAAATGTATTTGACCTAAAACTAACGCTTGAAAAGTAAAAGTATGTAATTTATCTAATAAAACATATTTATGCTGAGCATTAAAAAAGCCTTTGATATTCTTGATAAAATAATCTTTAGTTTTGGGAGATCTATAAATTTCTATAATATGTATTATTGATACATAAATAAATTCTTTTTAACTCAAACTAGACAAATATACTGTTCGTTAAAAGATTGAAGAGACGTAGAGGTGGGAGGAGAGATAGCCAAAAGAAAAGGAATTAGAGAGCTAAAAAGATCATCTGGTCTTGGATCTTGCAACATCACGTAGTGATACGAAGAGTCGCAAGCGGTCTCATTTTAATTGCTTTACGTCTTGGGTCCTTAAGTCGCTTTGCTTCTTCGTCACGGTCCCTAAATTCCTTTCCTTCGGGGAGGCCTACAGGACAATCAAGCTTGGGACAATCCCGTACAAGAAATACATTACAGCGCCAAAGAAACCATGCCACCTCATCAAATAGGGCTAATCAATATGTGAGCACTAGGAAAAAGAGATGTCAAGACGCCCAACACGGGACTGGAGGTTCGGTAGGAGACCTAACCTTACGAGTCCTACAGTCCGGAGAGGGACTTGAACATCTATGGAAGATGATGAGAGACGCTTCACCGTAGTGAGTCCTATAGGCCCGCAGACATAAGAGAATATCAACGGTCCCTTCAACACAGGGAGTCCTGTAGGCTGTGATGGGAGTTTTCAAAAACCCGCGGCAATAGAAGAAATTCGGTACTGAACTCTTTTCCCATAAGAATCGCGTCGCGACACATTGTTTCACATGTTTTCTTTAGTGAGTACAAACACGTCGTGACAATCCACACAGAGCATCAAAGTTGGCGGTAGACTAGATATTAGAGAAAAGAGCTATATTTTATGATGGAAACTCTCGTCCGTGGTCTTGGGTGGGTGTTGCGTAGGAGGGGCGACTTCACTATATATTTGGTGATCTCCACCTTGACCTCTGAAGTAGTTCAGAAAGTGATCGAGCATGTTTATTTATGATTATTCATCTATGAGGTTTACAGTTGAGTTCATGACCAAATTAGTTGTTCGTATTCCTTGGTTCCGACTATCGCTTGGGTTTCGCACTCTCAGTCTTGATTCTATCGCTGCCATGTGGCACATTAAACATTATCTTCTCCCTTTAGCACCATAAAAATATTATCTTTTGGATGTTTTTTCATTCCACTTCCGTAAATGAACACTCTAATGTACAACAGACATTGGTATTTGCTGTGTAAATAAAAAAACATTCTCAGTTGCATTAAGGACATTGACAACATGATGCAAATATTTTGTACATTATCTTATCGGTGTTGAGCTGCTGCTGTTGCAACCGAGAGGATATATGTCTAGAAGATAGAGGTAAATGTGTATTGTAAAGCTTACGCATTGATCTTCTAACTTATTGTCTGCCAAGAAGACAACTTTATGTGTAGAGGATAATAGTTTATTATAGCGTGTAGTTTGTTGCAAATGAGACTCTTCTGCAAGTTACTGAACATTCTAATGTACCAATCCTCAGGGGTATGTGCAGTGTGAATAAGAAAACATTTTCACTCCCATTAAGGACATGGACAAGAGCATGCACTTATTTTGTGAACAATGTACACACAACCTTTATAAAAAATTATGAATATATACAAATTTCATCTATAAACTGTCCAATCAGTGGTGACCTGGTGCTGCTGCACAGAGAGATATGTCTATATGGAACACTACATATTAACTGTTGAAGTTAATATGTAGTGTAAAGCATGCGAACTGATCTTGAAACTTATCGTCCGGCGGGAAGAACACTTTATGTGCAAAGGATAATAGACTACGAGAACGTGCACTCTCTTGCAAATTAGTGCTCCATTGAGACGAAGAATATTCTACCCACTAGAGGAAGCAGCAGAGATGGTCAGGTGTGTGCAAGGATTTGAATTTATTCTATGGATATATCTCCTGCATAGACAACATGAAACGGTGGACCTCTATGAATGCTTGAAGGAAGAAACTAAAACTTGACGGTAAGCATGTTCACCTTCTATAGCTCTGTCCGGCTCAAGATTCTGAACGAGGGTCCTGCATAATGGTAGATAGACAGATAGCGCCTCTTCAAGCGGATAATGTTCGTGAGTCAAGGAACGAGGTGTCTGGTCATCTACTTCGTTGTCGTCCACATCCACAATGAAGTACCTGCCACAATTTTGATGTTGAGAGAAGAAGATTTCATCAATATCTTTCATAACAACAGTTTCAAGATGCATAGTGGCTTTCCAGAGGTATCACTATACACTCGTTGGATTCCTCGAGCTCATCAACCACTTGCATGATGGTGCATACTTGCCGCATTTTATCATCATTATGAGACACGTTCTCAGCGTAGTTCTTAGACATCCAATGTTTATTGTACTACAAGCTCTGCAATATGTTATTGAAGTTCAGTTAGACTCTGTTCTTCATATTCGCTACACCTAGTAAGATAAAAAGCTCATCGTAGTCACTCAACATGGATTCAGAAATATTCCTCATGCAAGAAATATGATGCACCTCATACTTGTCCTTCATATAATATCCTCCCATGCCAACAAAGATGTGAAGGCCTTTATTGTTCAATCTCTTGAAACAAATATCCACTCTATCGGTCTATCATGAACTTTCCACCCCAAAACAGAAATGATGCATTTTTTTATTTCTATTGGACTATTGGCGTCCAAAGACATCACTCCATGTACATGATGCAGTAGTGTCCCACCCCTCTCGACAGAAAGGAGACCGCTCTCGCACTCTCCAAGAAAGACAAAAAAATGGGCCAGCAAACCATATCTAAGTCACCTCTTGTCTGGTCGACAATCAAAGAAATTTCATGCAGATTTCTTAAAGCTTGCGTGAATTCGGCACTAGTGCAAGGTTCGTGCGCTGCGGATGAGCCGCTTGTCTCATGAACATTAGATTGGGAAGGTCATTTGCAACTACTATCAAGAACATCAGATGAAAAAGAAATATGCTTACATCCGAATCGAAACAAGATAAGATTTGTATCATCGCACACGTGATGTACACAACGAAGGTGGTAAAGCATGAACAACAAGTTTAAGAAGTTGTGGATCGTGCGGAGACTCCAAATATTCAAGATAAGAAAAAGCACAAAATGATAATCACGAAAGATCACCACTGATCTTGCGAATCGATATACTGGTAAGGCCAGCTCAAGACATAGCAGCAAAAGAGTTTGGTAGTAACGTGCAAGAGATGAAAACTTAATCTAACGCTTGTAGTAGGAATTCAAGAGGTTGGAGACAATACTGAAAATCAGTATAAATGTAATTTCTTTCTCGATACAATTGTAAGTCGCTAGAAGAAAGACAACACGAAGTGATAAGAGGATAGGACAGCAAGTGACACATGTAAGCTATCTACAAGGCAAGGATGGAAAAGAAGATTTCCCTAGCATGGCCGTCCACGAGTACTTGCTATTGTTCATGCTCGTCCAGGTTGAGCCGAAAGTCGAAATGCTTCCCCCATGGAGAAAAAGACCGTAGTTGCAATCTGCCAACAACAGTTGATGAGACGAGTCAAGTACGGAAAAGAAATTTATAATGCAGAAATGACGAGAGGTATGACAGTTTGCTTAGGTGGCGGTAATGTTTGGACCCATACAACGTACCTATAGCGAAACTGATAGCGGGGCTTAGCCCCGATGTGGTTGTTGCTTGGCCCTTCGGGTCCTTCTTTCCCTTGTGAGGCTTGATGGGGTCTTCCCATCCGTTTTGCTATTCATTGGGTCGCGTTGTCTTTTACCTATAGCGAAACATCCTTGCATTGTCATCAACAGCAACAGCAATACAATACAGAATGATGACTAAGAGTATGGCACTTGTCTCACTTTAAGAGACGACAGTCATCTTTCTGACATGAATCCGTAAAAGAATTTAGGTCAGAGTGCGAGACAGTCTCCAGAAGTCATGAAGCCACAATGGCAAAAGAAGCCACGACCGACACAACATATGCGAGAGACAATTAGTGTAGAGGTCATTGACAATCGTCGAAGAAAGAAGATCAGAACTTGGTCTGCCCTGGAGTACATTATTAAGTTGTTTACTGAACCATGTGATGTTAAAAAACCTAAATAACTAAAATTATCCCGATACAAGATTAGTCTAGCTTGAAAATGCAGTAAATAGAAAAATCTTCAAGCTTAAGTTAAATGAGCGATGACCAATCTCCGGATACTAAGCCAAAGATATGATGATTGGTTTAGGTAGGCGCAAGAAACTTGACAAATCAACTAAAGGTCTACCGGTCTTGGTCTTCGGCTTCGGCCTTGGGCTGCCGGCTCGCATAGAAAACAGGGACCGGAGACGGTTTATGACCATCTCCAGTCCTACAATTTGTTTAGTTGATACAGATTGTGATCCAGATATGCAGATAAACTAATTTTTCCTAATGATGATGCTAGAGTTTCAATTAGATGGATTTTAAATAACAACTGATTATCAATCTATTAAACAAAAAATATTATTAAATATTTTTATATAATATATTATTACTTATACAACTGTAAAATGAAACCCAAATTGTCTGAGCAATTGTATGTGATTGCCCTACGGCCCCTAGGTCTTGATGGCAAAAACCACAAATCCTCTCGAACTATATTTAGAAAATATGTCTAAGATTTGTCTGTAGTTTCTTTTTCAAATTGCTATCAGCGGGATCACAATTCGCACATGGGGTTTCAAATATAGAGTCTTCACCAAAGATTTACCGTTCTAGCACTCGATTAGAGAGATGACGCTGTACTATTGGAGTTGTCTCCTTCGATTGTCCAGTTTACACTCAAGCGGGCTTGGCCTGGTTTGCAATTTTTGGTTACCCAAACACGCTCCCCCTTCACTATGTGCCTATCGCCTTCATGGCCTGGCTGGGTTGGTTTCTCTTTCCCTCAAACACAAACCAAACGTACTCAAGTTGACGGAGCATGCTTACTTATTCACTTTTAGCTATACCAAAGATCATAGACGTCCTCCAAGTATATTACAAGATCCAAGCTATAACAATGACTTTAAATTATTAAACTATTATTAATCTAGCTTGAAAATACAATAAAGGAAAAATCTTCAAGCTTAAGCTAAATCAACAATGACTCGAATGCAAGTGATTAGACGGAACTTAACGTACTCAAGTCGATGGAGCATGCTTATTTATTCATTTTTAGCTATAAAATAGATGTCTCTGTAAGATCTATGTTTCAAATGGTTTAACCTACGTGTTCTCAAAGAGAAAGGTTCAATCTCTTGTGGCTACGATTGGAGACGCATGCGTTTGTAAACTATTAATGAAACTTAGTCAGAGTCTCACTGTGATGGACTCACATGATCAGTCCCATGATCACAAAGAACCCAAAGGAAAGATAATATCATTTATGATTTTATATCAAAAATAAAAAAAGAACTCCAACCATATTACAAGATATACGGTGACTTTCAATTATTCAACTATTATGTATACTGAAATTAAACTCTATAACCATCACATGTTTACTATGATTCATTTCCTGTCATTGAGCATACAGATGACGTTAGTCTTTTATTTATTTCGAAATAACTATTCAATATGAGTTAAGTTTTAATTTCATAATTAAATTGGTCTCACTTCAGGTTGAGTTTCCTGTTTACATTAGTCTTAGTTGATACGATCAACTGTATCCATAACCGATTTTCACAAATTTGATATCTTCCGGTGTCTTTAAAGTACATCTACGACGAACTTACTCGCAAGACTCTCGCGACCTTGTGTACCACGTTGTACATGTATCTCACCAGAGTCATTTGCTAAAACAGGAATTCGAGCCCACGAAAGTGCTCCTAGTGTACACCACTCAAAAGGACTAATCCGATTACCGCCCCGAAGGTTCAAACTCCAGCGCTCTTTCGCACCCTCCGCACAGGACATCTCAACTCACCAGACATCGCACCAATATTATCACATACATGCATACTTCCTCAGACACGTTTGGGGGCCAGAACCGTAACTGATAACCTGAAGGTGAAACCCTGCGGGCACCTATTGAACGAACAATTTGTTTGTCATACCAACAAGCGCTGTCTGCACGTATACATGCTCTATCTCCTTGCACCTCACCCGCTCGAGCTCGGCCACTGGTACAAGGGAGGCCCTACTGTTCCCTTAAACGGTACAAGCATTCGTTCTATTTCTTGCACTCATCATCTCACCTTTCAGGTCACTACAAGAGATCTCGTCTCTGATGTTATCTGTACCTTTCAGGCCCACCCAGAGATGGCTCGACACCTGAAACTCCCATTCTGTGTCTGAGAGAACCTGATCAATACCCTGTCGGCCGTAGAGGCCCACCCTTTTCAATCTTTAGGGCGAAATATTTTGTTCAATGTCATCTCCGCAAGTCCATGCATGCACCAGTGTACGACCCACTTCGAACTCGTCCAGACTCTCCCTCGTTACGGGTCACCTTCAGTAGTGTCCTGATAGCATTCGACCCTTGAGCCTACAACTGCCCGCTCTTATGAACACTACGCTACAATAATAGGTGCAGGTCACAAGGAGCTCTATGGTGCTAACCAGAACGCTTTTGTACCACCGGTCTATCAATTCCAGATACCATTTTCCCTTACCATTTCAGCTTGACCACCAAGTCGCTCGAACTGCTGGTGACCTTTGCAGCCGTACCTTGTACTGAATTCCACCTTTAGTAGTTTACGAGTCCGGGACGTGTTTTCGGAGAAGTGCTTACCGCAGTTCGAGAGAGCCAAACCCGAACTCTTACAATTGCGACAACTCTTATCGTGACCTGGAGCCTCACAACCGTCGACGCCCAAGTAGACTCGATGCCTCCCACTTTCAAGACTCATGCCGGTCAGAGGCAACCTGTCCAACACTTTCTGTTTCATTGGTGGCCTTACCTGGATTGAAAACAGGAAAATACTCAACTTCTCGCGGACAACGCCTACCCCGCAGCTTGCAGGGGGTGAAAGTTCTGTGTGTGACATCACCGGTTCGGCAGTGAAAAACGGAAGTTCATGTTCCTCACTGGTTAGGCACTGAAAAACGAAGTCCGGGTAAAAAGGTATTAAGGGCCGGCAAAGCTATTTGCCTTTGCATGAGCCTATTACTAAATACTCTAGCCAGACTTAGGGAATCTACAGCTTACTGACTGACTTGACACTACTTGGGTGGAAGTATGGCACAAGGATTTTGTTGACAGAACTAGCGTTACTGTATAGAGCCTACATGAAAACAAGGCCCGAATCGATTTGGTTAGACGTAGACGGTCTAATTAAGGAAGGATTTCTTTGTTACTCTTACACCTCCACTATACCAGCAGGAGACCAGACTAAGCTTGTTATCCCACATTCCTAGTGTAAAACCCCCGCCAGGCCGAAGTGATCCCAGGTCAAATCTTCCTTCCCTGTGGTGCGCCTTCCGAAGGCTGTCAATCTTCTCACGTGAAGACTAAGGAGTGCTTTCGGTAGATCCAACAGCTGTGTAATTCAAAATCTTCATCATATGAACACTTAAAGAAGATTGTTTACAGTAGCTGTTGCAGAATTTGTCCTTCGCAAGTCCTGCAGAGCAACTTATACACACAAGTTAGCAACGACGAGCCACAACAAGATACCTAACATGGACCTAAATTCAGGACACTGCACATACTTAGTCCGTAACTAGTCATTATAGATGCAATGACGGTGCCGAGAGACACAATGAAGACAAGAGGTGGAGAAGAAAAAGGAGTGAACTGCAAAGCACAGTTTGGTCACTCTTTGCTGCCCAAATGGACCATAATCAAGCCGTTCCGTTTAAGTCCATGAAAAACCAGTCTATTACCTGTACAATGAGTTCGTCAGGCATGTGTGGCAAAACTTCCCGAACCATGTTGACCATAGCTGCCATTCTAGGATCCACTTGGACTCCTATGTCTGGCACAATTTCCCCTGATCTAGATCCTGTAGCACCACTTCCCTGCCGTCGTAGTCCTCGATTATCAACTCTACGTCTGACTCCTGTAGAGACGCTCTCACCACCTCTGCCAAACGGCCACCATCCCCAACCGTTCTCTTCTGGTTCGGCAGGACCACGCCCTGATCCTGAGAGCTGCCGCATCATAAGTTGCATACGACCAATCCCTCCAGAAGATGCATCACCGGATGGTCCCTCCCCATCACCTGCCGCTCCAGGGACGGCATGTGACCAAGATGGATCTATTCTACCACCTCTGGAAGCATTGGACATAATTGAAAACACAGTTAGTCAGGCATAACATATATTTCCAGATAAAGCATCTTACAGAATTTAAGTTCAATTCACTCATAAGCTGGGAGCGAGAGATAACCTCCATGGTATGTTAGTGACTGGAGCATTCCAGGTTTGTCGAGCAAGAGGATCGGAGCTGGAGAGCGGCGTAGGAGATCCTGGACTATTGGGTAACTGTGGACGATTCTGTCCATCTCTGTTGCCAGCCGCATTCAGTAAGTTGCGTGCAATCACATCTTCCGCGAATCTTTGCCCGCCCTGAGTACTTGGGGGCGATATCCTGGAACTTCCCATGAAAAGGGGCCGCCTGCATGTAGGACAGGAATACGTCTCTGCTAAACCCTGATCAAGCCTGCACAAGTTACGGCGAGCATTTAAGTCTGTCACACGCTTCTCATCAGGTGATGAGCAGAGGAAGAATATACAAGGCGTAATAACGAGCGTAAGCGAGGATAAATTTGCTGGCGAGTTATTACGCCAGCAAATATATCCTCGCTTGAATCGAGTAACAAGTTAACACAAAGGTAACAGACCAAGATCGAAGACACGAAAGATGGAACAGATGCGCGCATGGCAGTCTCTTTGCTCTTGCCATTGGCTCCTGCAATACAATCCACCAAGAAGAAAAACGAGGATGTAACACTTGAATGTCAAAACAATACAGCTTCTACCTGAACAGATACTCCCGCTAGTTTAGCTGCCAAAAAGAAGCCAATAGGCACGCCAGGTTAAAGAAAAGGGAATGCACATGCCTTGCAAATAGCACAATCATCCTCATACGCCAGAAGTTCCTCCTGAGTTGCATCCGGCAGAGCTCCTTGTAAGGTATTCAAGGCTGTTCTAAGGCGCATAAAGCCTTTAATGCGTTTTGAGATAGCACTCAACAGAGCCTGTGAACAATGCCCCGTCAGAGTTTACTCACCAATACAACCTAATTTACGGGCATATTACAGGCTTCTAAACGGGCGATCGCCACAACTCAAATTTTCCCTCACCCTCAGATTCAAGAAGAGAATTAAATCGACGACTTGGAAAGCGATGCCTCTCAACCACCAGATATGTACACAGTGACCCAAGGCCAGCATCAGACTGACGATATCCATTGCGAAACTCCAGTTGCGAACAACAGTCCCTCTCCATTCCCAAGCTGCGCCTGTGAATAAACGTTACATAAAAGGTGTTACAAGGAACATCTTGCAGAAGACGCGATGACCTGTCACTCACTAATCGTCCGAATCCCAAATTCCAATTCAGGTAACTCCTAACGGGATGGGCAGGTGGGTCAAGCCCCTGACAAAACTCGTTTTTAAGAAATAGTTTTACAAATAAATATTACTACAAACTACACATGTTGACCTCAAAAATTCTCAGGTTAACGTCCAGTTCGATAGTCCAGTGTGGTAACCAGATGTAAAGGGTTCGTAAACTGCAAACTCTCCCTTCCAGCATCGAAGGCTATTCGAATGTAGTAGTATCTCACCAAAAGCCCAAGTCACCTTTAGAGTTTCGACCGGGAGGGCACAACAAATTCTTCAACAACAAAGAGTTAAACATGTCTCTCAAGCGAATCTTACCATCTAAGAGCATCCGAGTCTAGAAGGTTCTCCAAGAACTGTGCAGATAGGACAGGGCGCTCAGACATATGCCCCCAAGTCTGAACTTCCATTGCACACCTTTACAAGGAATAAGACCCACCTGCTGCTGACCTCTCGGAAGGCTGCATTGTTGATACATGTGAGGAAATGTCTGCATTGTGCCGCTGCCATGTGTCCAGCAACTGCATGCCATGAACCACAACTGCCTGCGGTGCCAGAATGTAACACCCAACTAAACAACCACGGCCAATGACAGACATGATAACCACAAAGAGCACTAAGAACTGATCTGACATCGATGGACATCCTGGGCGGGGTAAATGCGAGAGTAAATAATCTCGTTTTCCATACAATATCCAAACAAAGAAGACACAAACAATCACTCCGAACAACTTCTAATCATGCCGCCTAAGGAGGAGAACCATAGAGGACACGTAAACTACCGACTGCTCCGAGTTGCAAGAACTATTCTTTGAAAGCCTGATTAGTGCCGAAGGAGCTCACCTGAAGTGTGTCGAACGCAATGCTCAGAGGCTCAAAAAGTAACAGCATGAATGTGCTCGTGCCAGTGTCTTTGAACACCCACATGCAGAGGCGCATCCTGGATATGTAAAGAACAAAGTTGGTCAGTATCAGTGAAGTGTATACTACAGCTGAAGCGGAGAACAACAAAAAGGTATGTCATATATACCAGGTTGCGCTTGTCGCACGGTTCTCGATGCGAAGCGTGATTAGGACATCTCTCGAAAGACCTCATACAAAGGTGCAACATGAGGTTCTGAATTCTATCCTTCCCGTGCCCAGCGGAAATGGTGTATCATGGACCCTGAGATGAACAAAGTGTAGAAGAAAAGGGGCTCCGATATTTCAATTGTGACACCTACTTCCGGTAGCGATCAACACGAGGCGAAAGCAGCAACTCCACAAGTTCTGATCATACCTTGCGTCCCGCTCTCCCGGTAAAGCAGAGTATGTAGAGACAGTAAAGCGCGGAACCCAGTGGGATCCAGGAGGAGAACCAGAGTAGACAGAATATAGAGAACCAACATGACAAAAGATCCAATAAACAAGGAAGATTCTCTTTAGGATCCAGGATCTAAGCTCATAAGAAACACATGATCCCTTGTGAAACCCAAGCTCGCAGTGAAAGGATGTCGGTGCCCCAGTACCTGGGGAGGGATTTAGCGGGGTTGTCAGTAGAGTTAAAGAACACGGGGATTTTAAAAGATGGAGAGGACAACGCAACACGAGAGAAAAGGATACAACATGAGAAAAATTGCTGCACCTTGCTGGGGAGAACTTGCAGTATTTGAATACCTTCTACCACATAACTCACGTTTGTATCCTTAGATCACAATATCTTGGTGTCCGACCTTTACTGAGAGTTATACTTCCACAGGGTTCTGCTCATCCAGTGAAGAACATGACGACAGAGACACACGCCACGTCCAGATGAACTGAAGATGTGGAATATGGAAAAGGACCGAACAACACCGCGCACATGTGCCATAAGTGCATTTCAGTGAATGCGTGTAGTAGAGTCATTTTACGTGATGGTGGCCGAACAAAGCCCGTATAGTGTGAAAAGACGACGTGTTGATCACTGACTACAGTTCAGACTCGGTTCTTTACCCTTGCCTTTGGAGTTCCTTGCAGCATCACCAACAACTTCTATCAGGAAAACTAGGCCGTTGTTATGTATATTGTCCGGGAGAATGACAGCTCAGCTAAGGAGCAAGAACCACGCTCAAAGACAGGTAACACCCAGTAGAATAACCCATTAAAGTACATAGAAAGTTCTAGAAGGAAAAGGAGCCTGTCAGTCCTAAGAATATACGAACAATTTAGTGCACAAAAGTCATTGACGTAGTTTATAGACCGTTGTTATATGTGAATGAATTTGACAGCCTTGAACCTTTAGCCACATACATAACGGAGATTTCTTTCATCTCGATAAATAGAACTGGAGATTACCAGAACAAGTCCGACAACAGAACCAGCACCAGAACAGCGAACACCCGCACATGCGCAAGCATGGTTGCAGTAGGGGAGGCGTTGAGACGTTCCAACCGGTCCCTTGCCAAACCTTGAAACATCTGTAGAGTTTTACACCTAGGTAAGCTCATGTTTATGCACATTGCAAGAGAGAATAAAATCGACAAGACTTGCTTGTCAGGCGTAATTTCTAACCTTCAAGAAGCCTAGCACGGCAAACCAGGCAAGCCACAGGGCGATAGCCATCATTTCAGGCTGAACCACCCAAGTCAGAAAGAGACCCTGCAAAACCAATAGTACGAGAAGTGAATTCGACTGAGAAACAGGAAACGAGGACATCCGACCTTGGCTGCATAGACAACACACGGAATATAACATTCAGCAACCGAAGTACCAACGCGAACGGACTGAGCCAGGGAAAGCATGTAAAATCTCCTGAAGTACATGACCGACTGCTCATTGAGGAGGTCAGAGAGATACGGAGTGCAGTCCAGTTCTATCGACGACTTTGTGTCTGCTTCAAAATTCAATCTGAACTATCAAAAGTGTAGAAGAGGACCTTAAAGAGGACATAGTTGATCAGCCGCTCCACAACCTTTTGTGTCTCAACCAAAGAGAGCTGTCCGAAAAACAAGGTCTGAAAGCAAACACAGAGGATTTAATTACAAAGGCGGAGAGCTTGATGAGGTTAAAGATGAGTTTTATGTACGCGCACCATAGTCGGGATAGACAAGCTGTAGTAAGGTCAGTTCTGCTACTGATAACTGATACAAGGAGCAGTCTTACAATCAAACAAGAAGAACAGGGAGGCAAAACCTCTACATTCAGCTGCCATTGCTCATATGAGGAAAGAGAGAGGAAAGCAAACTTCAGAAATGTATACATGTTTAGGTGGTCTGGAGAGACCAAAAAACGCGCAGGCATGTGACTAACATGTGAGAATGGTGGCGACATATACTGCGAGGACTTCCCAACAGTACAGAACTAACTGCATCGTAATGCAAGCTCGTGACAGCTCTTAATTCACAGATGAGTGTCAAACTTCCACCCTAATGCAAGCAGCACTGAACTAGTACTCCCTGAAAAGACCCCAAAAGTGCCTAGACAAAAACGTGAAATCTGAATCACCAGACATCTTCATTTGATCCAAAGCTTCGGTTTCAGGATACAAGGACCATGAAACATGTAGGTACGCTAGACCTTTAGAACTAGAATGAATCTTTCTGTCATCTAACTGTCAGGTAACTGCGCATGCCCATCCATACATGAAGAAAAAACTTACCTTGGTAAATAAAGCGACGAGGAGGAAAAAGTTCAGGACAAGGTTTCCAAGCAATGCAATCGTTATAGTAGACTGGAGCAGTGACTGCAGCACACGGGCTGCATCATTAGGATCCAAAGCTCTCTTTTCCTGATGGACTTCCTCTGGTATCGCTCCCTGTAAAGCAGAATTGATTCTCCATGCGAGTCCTCCCATGCTGAGAGCAGTGTACGTGGCCACAAGGGGCCCGTATCCATTCCCCATGATATCCTCCTGTTTAACCCCTACTGATAGACGATATCTCCGAGGCGGCAGCTGATAGATCGTCGCACCTAGAACAGATGAACACCACTGACATTTCTGACTGGTTGATATGCGACTCGTAGAAAGCTCCTGAAAGCAAACTTTTTGCCTTCCCACATACTCGAGCCAACTACAAGCGACCACCAAATAAAGGACTTCTTAAACACCGCCTGATGACCTTCATGCGCTGTCAGCGATCGCTGAATCGAAAAGGTGGATCCCAACTCCGCTTGAAGCGAAAAGATAAGCTCTAGAAACACCAAGCTGGATCTACTCCGCAGCGCAGCCAAAGAAGATGAAAGTCGTGAAAGTCCTGTAAGGCGTGGAGCGGACATACAACCAGGCACCCTGTGCTCGGCAGACGCATGAGCTGCTTCAGAGAGACGGGGAAAACGAACCACAGGACTGTAAGTAGAAGACTTCTTTCACAGCATTGGTCAGTCTTGCTCCAGCTGACACAACAACACTACCATCTCATGAAAGAACATGTACAGCAGCCAGGGACTGAGAAGCAAGAGCGCTAACAACCCTAAAATCAGCCTGAACACGTTCAAAAATAATCAATGCTTGACATGCTTGACATACCAAGCTCCTGCCAGCCACGACCCCAAAAGTAGTGCACACTCCCTCCCAACAACAACCCTGGTAGCCCAGGATCAATCAAAACCGAATTCAATCCGTGAACATTCCAGTCCAGCACAATTCCGCCCCATCAGCTTCCAGAGCCAATCCTCACGTGCCAAGAAAAACCCATCGATTGCCAAAGGTACTCCGTAAAACCCTAACGAAACCAGAATTTCTCAAGGTAACTTCCATCCGATTACCACAACTCGATAAGGAGAACGGAACTGTGTAACGGGTGCATCAATTGGCCTCGCAAGGAGCTCCTTAAATCTACATTCTGTGTGTATATAGTCAAATGCATCAATTGTCCAGCACAACCACGAGGTCCTCTGCTCTACTTCTCCTCCGACGATGGAAAGGCGATGGTGCTTGGGTACGTCAGTGTGACAGATACTGTGATCAAAGAGCCACACAGACCTCCAGCCCCTTGCTTTTCTCTCTCTTTCTCTCTCACTTCGACTTTGTTTTGTGGCTACTCCCTCTTTTTTTGGCACTACTGTGTCCTGTTAGAACTCACATTGTAAACGCGCTGAGTCTTGTAAGATTTGCCTTTGTGATTCTCTCTAACAATTAATATCAAATACCTCTGCATTATTATTGTCCTTCTGCGAACTGTTCCCCCAAAGTACAGTAGTGACTATATTTATATAACATTCTTCTCACATTTTGGTTGCAGAATCTCCGAGGCTAATGCCGCATTGTAATATCAGGCATATCACTTAACAGTGGCTTTCACAACCGGGGGGGAAAGAACTTCGAAATAAAAGCCTCGCGATATTTCGTCAATGCCTACTAACCTCGACCAGGGACTACTAACCTTGTTACAGTCGGACCTCGTTATAGTACAATCGCGTTGTACTAGTCTCCTTTTCGTGGGGAAGGATCATTTCATTGTAAATATCTCTCGCTATAGTCATCATCATACAGTATATTAAGTATATTTTCACGGAAAAAATACAAGAAAACATATGATTATAATGAAATATTTTTTACTTTTTCAAAACAAATATCTTCTCGCTGGGTACACTTCGAACTTTTTTCTCTCTTTTTAAGCTTTGTTCGTGTGTATGTAGTTTATGACGTCTAACCTTGTGTCGGTACTGCATCTTGTATCTGCGGACAACTGAGGGGCTCTCAAATATGACTGGATGAAATAGTCGGTATTTTCTCATAAACAAAGTTTAACTTGGTATGATGATGGACATGTGATGACCAAAACCAATCACTTCTTGAGAAACAACATTCAATTTGGTGAAATAGTGGAGCGAATGAGAGAGAGAACTTGAAAACACGAGTAAGTTTTAAAATACAAGGTTGAGAAAAGGAGCTATACATGTGAAGAGATCGAGAGTGTTGTAGTCAGTATTGATAGAGATCCGTCTACTATGGCTCCTTAAAATGATGAAGCTGC
This sequence comes from Asterella californica, assembly GCA_036924285.1. Lineage (NCBI taxonomy): Eukaryota > Viridiplantae > Streptophyta > Marchantiopsida > Marchantiales > Aytoniaceae > Asterella > Asterella californica. The sequence continues at coordinate 47,488,582 of JAYKYS010000001.1, forward strand.
GAAGAAAACACGCATAAGTCTGAATTCATATGAATATGAGAAAATTATGATGTACATCAAAGATGAAGAGAACTTTGTCGTATTATATGGAGCAGGACTGAAGATCAGTTGGTGCAAAAAAGTGTATTAGTAAAGCTACTACATTCGAGATTATGGCAATCCAACTTTCAAGAAAAAGGGATTTTCAATGATGACATGTCTTAAATTGAAGAAACGCTTTGAACGATATGTTCATATGTACAAGAAGGCAAAAGAAATTCAAGATAGTACAAGAGGAGGACTTACTGCGGGTGAGATGTTGACATATTTGATCTTAGAGAAAAAGTTGAACAGAAAATGTCCTCATTTTCCAGATGAATGATATTTTTGAGAGTAAAGTGAATATTGATCCTCCTTCTATGAGCTCACTTGAAATATCGTCAGAAGAAGAATTACTTGGTTATGACTATCAGTGTCAAGCCAATTATACTCTACCTTGATATGATATTGAGAACACTAGATCCGAAGAAAGATATGAATGAACCTCTACTCTGTCTGATTTACCTCCATCGATGCAAGAGACATCTAGGAATCAGAGATCAGTAAGTAGCAAAAATGTGAAAATGGGTATGTTCAACGTTTACGTGGCCCGTGCTTCCCTTCCTCGCGCATTCGAATGAGGAGGACCCTTTTCTGCCCTCCTTTCAAAACAGGACTAGACTAAGCTCTAGGGCTAGATTAATACTAATCCTCGCAAAATTTCTATGACCTTGTCGCTTTGTCTTATCTTGTCTCTGCCAGTCGGGTCTTAGTCGTTTAATCCTTGCCGACCTACAGATATCAAATGTCGGGTTAGGTTCTTTATCTTAGTAGCTTCTCGGCTCATATCCGTACCTCGACCTTCCGACAGCCGGACTTCAAAGTTCTGGTGCCACACACGTATCCGTCCGGGACTGTCAGGGTGTCAGAGTACGTATATGATATACTCTCCAACGAATAGAGAGGTGCATCCTTGCACCTGCTACCTCATCGTTGACATTGAGTTTCAGTGTGTACTCGAGCTCTAACCCCCTAGGCGGCCTTCCATGGCAAGTTTTAATTGTGCACTTTACCTGCTTAATGATAAATTTCTTCAACCTGGTGACACGTTGGTTGATACTTCATCGAGGGCAGTTCGAAGATCTGGGGGGAGTCGTCAGAGATCTCTGGTTTTATCTTACACTTATGTGCACAGTCGAGTGGTCAAACTCGATGCATTGCAGTGGTAACTGAGGTCACCGACACTCATGTATCGAGTCCCCATCCTCTTCCTGTTTTCGGCATCAAGGCTTGGGTACTTGCAGGATCTCTTCCTCGGATGAACACTTGGTAGGACCGGGCTACGAGTATTCAAGGTAACTCGGTCAACGTCGTCGAACTCTGAGCGGTAATGTCCCGGTCCGTCCATTCCACTAGCAGCTCGATCTTTTCAGATTGCGAGCTGGGATCAGGAATCGGCCTCTGGTCCAGCACTCTGCTTATTCGCATGTCGGACATCATGACAAGTGTTCCAGTACGAGGGTCCACTTCTGGATTCTCCCAGGCAGCTCCAGATCGTCTTGAGCGAACTTCTTCAAGTTCGAGACGTGTATAATGAGGTGATACCCCTGCATGTTGGTTGAGAAAGCCAGTTGATAGCTTACTAAGGTTATCCTCTTTAGTATTTCGAAGGGCCTTGTCCATCGAGGGATAAATTTCCCCGTCAGCTCATGAGGAATAGAGTAGCTCTTCGTCCAGAGCTTAGACTTTGTCTCTCAGGCTCAATTGCACATCCGTCCTCTTCTGATTTGCGTATTTTACATACCTAGCATGTGCTTTCAGTATGTTCTGTTTTGCTTGGTGCAAAACATACGACCTCTGTCCCAACATGAGAACATCTCTCAGAGCTTCTTCGAACTCCAGGGTCTGAAAGATCAACGTCCCGGAGGACACTAGGGGTCGATTACCTCGATATATAAGCTCGAACGGCTTAAAACTGGCGGCCGTATGCACCGAGTCATTATACGCAAATTCGATCAAGTCTAGTGTCGAGACCAGTCGCTTTGGTCCCTTAGGATGTAGTTCCTGATCCCTTGCTCGATCACTTGGTTCACCCGTTCGCTTTGACCGTCCGTTTGAGGATGATAAGCGGCGGTGAACTTAAGTTAGGTCCCCAATTTGTCGAACAATGACATTCAGAACTCGTTAGAGAATCTGACGTCTTTGTCAAAAATTATCTCCATAGGTATTCCGTGGTACTTGAATATGTACTTAAGAAACAACGTAGCTACCTCGAGGGCAGATATGATGGTGTGCAAAGGATGAAATGTCACGCCTGATGCAATCTATCACTGTCAACACACAGTCATAGCTGTCCGAGTCAGGGAGCTAGACAATGAATTCCATGGTAATGCTCTCCCAAAGGTGTTCAGGGATTGGGATGGGTTGAAGTAGTCCAGTTGGTCGCTGATGTTCGGACTTAGTCTGTTGGCAGACTAAGCAACTCTCGACGTAACTCTTTACGTCAGCACTTAGACTAGGCCAGAAGAATTTCTGCCTGATCCGGTGCAGGGTCCTAGCCTGCCCTCCGTGACTGGCTACAGGAAGTCGTGCCACGTGACGACGAGAATAAGTCCACGACACAAGTGCATGAAAGCTCCATCGCATGAGCTGATGCACTGACTGCATTATGTTTCTGACTTGTTTCATAGTTCACAGTGCAAATCATGAGGTCTTGTTTTTGTTCGCATTGAACTTAGTGTCGATAGTGAGCGAGTTCAATGCGGATAACGAGCACGAGACGAGCGAAAGTGCACGAGTAGAGAGATCATGAGCGGAGATCATGAGCATAAGATCTCAACCATACATCGTGCTCTCATAGTATATTATGTAGAGTTTAGTATATTAATCAAGGTTATTCAAAAGACAATAAAGACATTAATTATCATATATAAATATAAGGAGGTCTAATTGCATGCCATTGGTGAGAAAGGCACCATTTGATAGAAAAATATAAATTTATGTAATGTATGTAACAACATTCGATCCTGGAATTTTGACCGACCGTTATAGAAAGTCTACCTCGAGCTCATTGAGCCCAAAACATTTCTTCCACGAAATTATTTTTTCAATTTTGAATATCATGAATAGCAATTTAAGACGTGAAGTCTCAGATCATGATCAAGATCTATCTAGACGGAGGAGGATTATCCCCAAAGCCGAGTAATAATATATAGATCATCGTCATGCTACTTTATCATTGCAGACACTCCACTCATTGTTATACTTACGGAAGGTCCAAGCTCGATACTTTTTCCTCAAGTCGTCCCTTGGAGTTGAAACTTCCACAATAACATCCATATAGTGTAAGCTGACAGAGAGCAAAAAACACTCCTAGAGCATTCAATATCTGCACATGAATGCGAACTAAATTATAGTTACTTCAAGATCCTTGATGATTCAGTATGCAATCTATTCGTAGCAAGTATGACCTGTGATGACACTCTAGATATGCAAGAACTCTAAATCACTATGCATAGTACAACGACAGTGACATCTGGGCAAAATGTTTTCTTTTCCATTTTTTGACACAAAACTCAATTCAGACGTATATATTCCTTGATGGACAAGTCGTGCCCCATGATAGCGTAAGTGATCTAAATTATTCCATTGAGCAAATTAAACACGAATAGAGGAAGAGACATAAATTGTGTGGACTTGGTGCTTATAACAGTTTTATGTAATCACAGTCAAAAGAATTTAACTTCACTCGAATGCAATGATCGATCTTGCTAAAAGCACACAGAAACTTGTAAAGCAAACCATCAGCTGCAAATGCTACATGAAGCTTAGCATAGTCGATGACTTCGTCATCCTCAAGATGTGAGGTGTCGACTATATCCACGTCAGGTTTGGAAGTAGGTGGTGCTTCACTAACATGAGAATTGTATGCTTTCCCTATTTTCTTCCAAAATTTGATGTATTTAACAAACTCATGATTCTCAAAAAGAACAATAGAGTGAAGAACTTTGTCTCCTTGAGTGACTCATCAACTGCAATACAGACCATTCTCATGAACAACGCTTGTCGCAAGAAGCCACATCTCGAGAAATAGTCGCTGATTGTATCATTCTTCTCTATAAAATGTAGAATGAGAGACTTGAAAAATGACCTAGACTTTATCTCCAGATTCACGAAAGCATTGAATAATATATTAAAATATTTATAAATATTAAATATTAGATCAATTTGGATGCAAGACATAATCCATAAAGAGAAAATATCCGAATGCGCTTCCAATGGTATATATCGGAGAGGTTGGAAGCAAATAACAAAAGAATTAAATGAGATTTAATTCTCTTGTTAAATTAAACACATGCATATTTTCCTCTCTTCGAACTCGGAAGAGAGTGAATATGCATGCCTAGAGTATATCGATAATGGTTATAATAGAATAGTATTAGTTATTGTTTCATTCCTTTGACAATTCATCTTTTGTTATTATGTTGTTATTTGTTATGATATCCATGTATACATGTATGAATTGACATGATATCGAGAAACAAATATATTTTTCTTATATACCATGGATATATATTCATATATAAACAAATTTATTCAACATGCATATAACATATGCATATTGAATAAACTTATTCCGGTTGAATACTAGTGTTATCTACAACATCTTTCATAATCCTTAGGACAATGTCATATGTTATCATTAAGATCCGTTTAACTTGCACCTTAACAGACAGATGCTCGCAAATATAGCTGAAATCTACCGAGCTCAATTGAAAAGAGAAAAATAATATATAATCTATAGAATCAAAGATGTAGTGAAGTAACATATATTCAAAGAGTGGAGAAAATCCAGTATATTCAACTTTCTGTTTGGTACCGACGGATCAGAACGATGAAGCATATCTGTCCTTAGAGCGCTCGATGAACACTTCATGCATAGCATTGGGTAGAAACGGATATGCAAGTTGAACGATTAAGAATCTCAAAGAAGCTCGTTATATTTAAACCGTTCTCAAGTTTATCAATATCCAGATGACTTATTATTTCTTGATAGACGGGAACTCACTCCTCAGCCATGAGCATTATAAGCATTCTTCATCGTTATGTTATCTATCAGATCTCGAGCGGAGATCACGAGCAAGAGGAAAATGCACGAGAAGAGAGAAGACAGATATCACGAGGAGAGATGAAGATCGGAGTTTCACAACAACTCATCAATTTTGAAATGAATTGTGAGCATGTACGACTGTATGTTAAACTCATGTTATAGAATTAACCGAAATTTCATACGACTTGTTCAAAGTTCAATTTTGTGCTTAGTTCAATCGTCTTGTGTTTTGTTCTCAGTTCTACCATCTTGTTTTTGTCTCGCACTTAATGATTTTATGATTTAAGGAGCATGATGAGTGTCAATTTGTTCAGTTGTATATTCATTATATTCAAGATAAATCAAATTGTATGTAATGCGATCGAGGTGGGAGTCGCTTTGAAGTAGTTTATGAATGAGCAATGTGAACTTTCAGCGCGACCAAGAGAGGTGCCTCTTTGAGTGCGTTTAAGGCAACTTTGCATTGAGACATCACCACGATCTGGTCCTATCTGCACTAAGATCTGATGTGAAATTCACTTTAGAACGAATAGACGTAGAAATATTATCGCACTACTTGTGAGGAACAAAGAGTCGCACTGAGACCTCAATACGATACACTTCTATTCGCAGCGAGGTATCAAGGAGAATTGACCGCAGTGTGGATCAGATATATATTCTCATCTCAATGAGAATAGATATCTGATCGCACTGAAGCCTCAATGCAATCAGAACACGTATCGCACTAAAGATGATTTTGCATATACCTCAATGCGGATATGCATCTGATCGCAATGAGACCTCAGTGCGATCATAATATGTATCGCACATAAGTCAATTTTGTGCCGATCAGTCTCTTAGCGTATACACTTCTCATAACAAGGTGTAGGCAGACTTCTTAGATGTATCTGGGTGCAAGCATAGCTTCGGAGAAAAGATGATCTTAAAAAAGAACACGAGTCGAGCATCAGGAGAGAAAGGACCGTTCCTTATCACATTTATCTCTCAAGACTATTTGCATTCTCGAATCAAGCGAGGATGGATATGCAAAGAAGACGTAAAACAAGGAGTGAGCGGAATAGATGAAGGGGCGATGGAGAAGCTAGGATGATTGATAGCTCTTTTCTTTAAATTCATCCTTTATGATGTAAGTACTTATAATCGGTGTTTTGATGTACATGCAGTCAGTTTCATGACGATACTAGTTCCTTTTCAAACTAAACAGAGTTCTTCTAAACTAGGTCTCTAGCTTGTTTTTTGTCTCAGTTTGATTTTAGCTCCTATTGGTTATGTAATGTTAGTGAAAGAATCATATCGTATAGTCTCAAAAAGACTACAGCACTCATTGACAAGTTTTTGTGTTTAGTTTTTTTACAAGTTAATATGTCTGTTTGTACTTGTTGCATCCACTCGCTTCATGATGATGATAAAACCGAGTTTACTTTATGATGATGTTAAAATTATATTTATCATATTGGATTATGCTCCGCTTTTATTCAATCCTATGAATCACCGTCTGCAAAAGTTGATAATCAAGAAATATCATTGAACTTGGAGTTAATCTAAGACGCTTTTGTAATCCCATGAGGTTTTGTTGAATTGCCGCTATTCGTGAGATATGTACGAATAGCTCACTAGTTTCTTGATTATGACAAGGTTGGAAAAAGTTACTTTGCACGCAAATGTACCCATCATGAATGGAGACTTGTGTTGTAGTGTCAGAATGTTGTTCTCTTGGCGAGAATAAGACCTAAGACCGTTATTGGTCAATTGGCAGTATATGTAAAGTCTAAAGTGAAGAGACTAGGCATAGACTACAATTGGATTTAGCTTATGCTTGATAACCTAGAAAGTGAAGTTCTTCATTTACAAAAGCACATCCGACAACAGAAGAAAGTTGGAACAGTAGAAACTTTCGCAAGAATAGCTTTGACCCATCTTATGGTATATTTGGGTTGATGGCTGGAGCAATAGTTTTTTCTATCCCCTATGCACTTCTTGAAAGTATCCACGAAGATTAGCTAGGAGTGAGCAATGATGTTGGTAAGCATTTTCCTCTTACACTCATTTAGCTAATTTATGTTTACATTCATTAGTTTTTTTCTCTCATAGCGTTGTTGTCTTTCGAACTAGTTCGTGTTTCAAGGTTGTACTTGGTGCATTTTGTTTCATGGTTGTACTGAGTTTATTTTTGTTGAGAATTTATCGATGTAATTTCTTTCTCTGTTGGTTTTTACATTGCACTAAGATCGCACTTAGGCTCATGCGATCAGCTGATTTCACACGGAGATCATTGAATGCGCACTACACTCACTACGATCCACTATTTTTTCCATGCGATCCAGCTCGATCACACTAAGACACTCAGTGCTATCATAGATCTTAGTGTGATATGTTGTTTTCTCAGTGTCGATCGCATTGAGACCTTAGTGTGATCGAGTGTTTTCACACTAACTGATAGTGCAAAAAGACTCAATCGCACTGAGTGCACCGACTTTAGGATCTGCTGATTTTGCATCGGGTTTGACAAGTTTTTCCTACATGAATGTTTTAAGACCGTTAGACACACGTCTTGCGATCAAGAGGAGAGAGGAAGAAGAATTAGATGTACATCTCACGAGTAAAAGAAAAGAGGAGGAGGCTTTGAATCAGAGAGCATAAGCAAAATGGACCGAGGAAGAAGTGGAAGAACGTGTCCATACACATCAAAGTTATATCACACGAACTTCAAAAGAACTGTAAGGTTTAAAAGCTGAGCTTACACGTCTTCGTTCTTCGAAGCTTTTTTACCCGAGATTATTGGATCCAACTCTGGTGAGAAGGAAAACACTCATTCTAGATCTCAATGAGATGTTGATGAAAGTGAGGCGCAATGAGTTGGAGCTCCAATGAGCTAAAGAGAGAGGTTACCAGGTTGAGACATGTCGGGAAGATTTATGTTATATTGTACGAAAAGGAGTGAAAGAATTCATGGACGTTTACTGAGTTTTGATATGGATATCCCGTACACTGAGTAATTTTATTGCAATTCTTTGTTCGATGGAAAATATGAAGTATCTTTCAGTAGGAATCGCTTTCCAACAAGTAAGTTATCTAACCAGTTTCAGTTTTTATATCTTTAAGTCTTCAAAACTCCTTGTATTCCCAGACTCCTCTCCTTTTCATTGATTTCTTATTTTTTTGTTCATTATTAGTGACTGTTTTGTTCATACTTGTCTTTGTCTTTTTATATTTGAAGGACTTCTCTCAGCTCTTCTCTTATAATTTGTGTATGCGAGATTGTTTATTTGATCGGTGATTCTCCAGATAAGAATAGCATGAGCTATCCGTTCGGTGTCGTTGATCCTCCTTCCTTGTTGTTGATCCCCGTTCTTTCTTATCGATGTCCGTTGACATGGACATGAAAGACTATCTCTTGAATATTTTGTTGCCATGGTTGAAAACATGAGGAAGCAATTTACTAAAAATCCATACTTTCGTCCAAGCAAAATATACATATATTTTTGGATGAGAACCCTTGTTAGCTTTAAAAAGCTACTAGACTAGTATGAGTGACCATGAGATTGAGTTGATATGACGATCTTGCACTATTGTCCAACAAGCCGAGTTTATAGCAGACTGAAATCTTGATGTAGTAACCATCAAGATTTCAGTTTTACAATAAAGTTTATGCTATTATTGTTTATTATCTTCGAAAGAACTCACTCGTAGTTAAAAAGCAAACAAAAGTTAGAACTTAGTTTATGTTACGTTCTGTTCAAAATTTATCTTCAAAACAACTCATACTTAACAAAAAATAAGAGTAACAACTCACTCACTCTTGTAAAGAGCGAGACAAATTCCAAACGAAAGCGAATGCGTGACTGCTAAAGCATGTGCGTCATATCACACTATGGAATATTGATATTTCACACTCAGTGATATCGTAGGTTTGTCGCACTTAGTGTGATGTTTCACACTAAGTTTTGCACTCAAGATAGATTAAAAATATAATGCACTTTGTGCGACATTTCTTGTTTTGCACTCAACGTGGACTTAAAATACAATGCACTTAGTGCGAATGGACGCATTCGCACTACAATGTATTTTTTGCACATATTTCGCACTCACTGTGAGGTGTTCAATCACACTCATTGCGAGATGTGCTGATCTTCTTCCACTGAGTGTGATAACGAAGGTTATTCTGACATTCAAGATGAAACTTAGTGCGGAGAGTGCTCTTTGCGACGCTACTTCACATAACGTGCGTGCAAGGATTTGAGAAATCATGAGACGTGCAAGAGTTTAGCAAAAAATATCAAAGTAGAGCAAAAAATGAAGATAAATTATTTTGTAGTGGCAAGTTGAACCACTACTCAAACTTATATATTCGACAAACCACACAACAAAGTAGACACAATGCACACTATTCCCATCCGGTGAACAACCCCCACTCGAGCAAGAGAATTCTATGTCACTCCCTCTACTCTCTCTATTAAGATTGAATCTAGCTACCATACTGTAGATACTCAAAACACCTGCGAAATATACCCCTAATGGGCTATCTCACCAACTCCTCCTAATGACACTAACGACCCTACCGAGATTCACCACTACGCACTCGGTTAACCTAGCCAAGGTGCCAAACTGACGTGACAACATCCTTGATAAGTTTGTAGGACTTGATCTCACCCTTCTTAACAATACTTTATTGATTGCACCCTTGACTGACAATAGCAAGTTTAGCAGATTTAGCGTATTATAGAGACATTGCAAAAAGAAAAAAAGAAATTGCACCGGTGGATAATCTGCTTTGCAAACACTTTAAATTGGTTTGTTCTTACATATATGGTTGAATACTAACATGCAAGTCTTATCCTCAGATGAAATCTTTTGACTTGCTCAACCTATTGTTCTTATTCAAGGATGCAATCAAATTAGAAAATATCAAAAGAGGCAGAGTAAAGTCCTTAAAACATATTAGATGCGCGGTTAAGTAAATTTATGTGATGTCTTATGAAACTAAGAATCATAATGACATTACGTGTCTTTCTTGTAATGTCAAATTGGATTGTATACAACGAATGAATCTTGATTTGGTAATTGACATTTCAAAGTGATATAAAACAAGATCAAATTTTACCTTATAATAACATTTTTTATGAGTATCCTTAGAGTTCTAGGAAAGAAAAGCAAATTTCTAAATGTTTCCAACTGTACAAAAATGATATCACTCGGAGTTGTAAACAAAGTGTTGCAGATTTTCGACATTGAAGAGTTTTAAGTTTTTAAACCTCCATACTGAGATGACAGAGCTAATTTTGCATTTAGTTGAGCTATACGTTCTTGCAACTAACTTTTAAATTGACATTCTTGTCAAAGTTTAGCAGAGTTCGAAGTCAAATGGGGAGATTAGGAAGTTGAGCGAGATCTTCTCCTTACAAAATTCCACTTCGATTTTCCTTAGAAAATCGAGTTTCTAGGTTCAACTTTGATTTTCATATCGATATTTTAGACTCATTTCTGGGAAGATAAAAATTTTGTCCGGGAGGTTTCATGAACTTGATTCTTTATCAAACTGCATTTGAAATAACTACCAAATTCTATAATGTAGCTATTCACATTTAATTATATCAATAGCTAAATTATCTTAACGAAACAAACATATTCGTAAAAATGCTAGAGCTCGATAAAGAAAAATATAACTATTTCTTTCCAGATTTACCGAAGCTGAAAAAATAAAAATATTTGATTACAATGGCTTTGGATCGAAATGGGTTGTCTATATTATATCATTTTGTTGATCACATAATCTTCGAAGAGGAAAAAAACGACTTTGAAAATGAAAATCATATTCTACTTACATGAGTAAGTTGAGCATGATTGTTCAAACTTATTGTTTCTAAAAATTATTATATTTCGAGCTTTTAATGTTTGGTATGCTTGTCAAGACAGTAAAATCATATAAATATTTAACCTAGTAACTTCAAGATAAACAATATATTTTAATTATATTCGATAAACGGTTATAAAGCAAAAGTGATCATAAGAACTAGATTAATGCATTGAGTTTCTACCCTTAGTAAGAGATTAAACGACGAGACTAACAAATTATACGAGAAAAATATGTTGTATAGTTGGATAAAGTATTTATCTCAAAAAACATTTATAACTTGCTCAAAATAATAACTTTATTTGCAATAAGTATTCGTCTTATATGATAATTTGTAGAAGAATTATTATGTATAGAATGTTATTTTGAATTTTGAACACGCTATGAGACACCAAATAAATGTAACCGTGAACCACCAAATGCTTTTAATGACAAAACGTTTCATACAAGAACTGAATCTGTCAAGTAAGGGTTAAGTCAAAGCTGTCCATTTTCTGGTTCACCTCAACAGAAACGGTTCAATATCGATAGAGAAATGTAGAGATAAAGTTTTGAAGGTTTCAGGAAACCAAAGAGAATATTACTTTCTTCGACCTCAAGTACACAGTGGGGTAAAAGGGGAAACCTCCTTTTATATGCACACAAATTATTATTTAAATTTATACAATACCTTGGAAATTAAGTATACTCAGTACTAAAACAATCAAGTTTATGGCAAGGGAGTACTACTGTTAGGATGGTAGATATGGCTAATAGGGATGCCAAAGTTAAATAAAAATATTATTAAACGTCTGAAAGAACAAAAGTCATAATTTACAATCAATTAGTTCTGCTTAGAACAGCGGATTTCTCTTATGAGTTTACAATATGATTCATTCATTTATTTATTTACAATTATTACTTTAAGTAGTATAATCTCCCCAGTGAAATGAACGAATAATTTTAAAAAGAAAAAACGCGGATGTTTTTCTAAGTAAGTGGAAGCATAAAACGATAACAGATTCCTGGTCGAAGCACAACTACTTCCCTGGGATTGAGAATATTCGGACAAAGATGCTAACTTTGAAACCCCTCAGTGCCCTCACTTTTCTTCCAAGGAGGGCGTGAGTTCGAAGTTTGGTAGCCACGTCCATGTTCAGAAGATGACCAAGTATAAACCCCGGGTGAGCTTGAACCACGGGGCTGTGCCAAACAACACGGTCTGTTCCGACCTTTTTGCCCGTGGAAACTACGAGGAAAGGCCGGAATTGAAATAGGAGGAGGAAATAAGTAAAGTTTCCGGACAATGATACCTTGGAAGTTCGATGACAGAACGAAGGCGGCCAGCTGCAGCTGCCTTGATCACTCCGTCCACTCTGAGAGTTATAGTGATTGTCGTGACAAACAATAAGTCATTCACACTCCCCGAATAACATAACTAGTTACGGTAGCTTCGGTGCGCGTTGTGTGTGCTTTTCACTTTCTCTCCTTTCTGGGGAGAAGGTTCTCCAGAAATGTTAGGTGAAGAAAAAGCAGAAGCACGAGGACATCAGGTGACATACGACATATGTTCAGAGGACATTAAGTCCATTGTTGGAATACACGGTACACCTTTTCAAATGGAAGCAGATGAAGGTTGATATTTATGCATGCAACATGAACTTCTGGGGCACTTTAGCCCGCTTGCTGTTTCCTGAGAAGGGGTAAGTGTCAAATGGAAATTATATATTTTTTAAAGTTGACGGAAAAAAATCAAAATTATATATTATTTTTATATAAATTTAACTGCACCTAGAGTTGAGTAAGAGTCCGAACATAACCCATAAGGAAAGCAAAGACAGACGCATTTCCGAGAGTATAAATTCAGTAGACTACTAGCACAAAAACACTAATGCAACTTGCAATTAATCCTTCACACAAAAAAGATTACGTAATAAATTAAACCCTTCTTTGTACATAGAAGATGGAGGACGTGAAATATACAAAGTAGTATGGGCTTCTCTGGGAAGGACTAAAGTTCCCATGATATGCTTGAAGAATAAATGACACAGGGTGCAATATGCTCGGAACGGGTGGTGTTACAGGACTTGATCGATCTAGTCTCTTTTTCCAAACATTCATTTACCTCCCACGATGGGAAGAAGGAGGTGGTTCTACCAAGGTTCAAAAGTTCCATGCGAACTAACTAACGCTGTCGAAAATATACAATGACTATAATTCACTTAGTTTTGTTCGCCTATATAACTTGTTTCGATAATGTAGCTCATAAGCTTCCAAAGGGAAATGGTCAGAGACGTGCAAAGAGAACAATGTTGTTTTTGGGGAAAAAGCCATGAGTAAGTGATATAATTAGTCTCCATTAGTCCATAGTGTCCATTAGATTAGAGATCCAAGTTAGGTAACACGTTAATTATATTCATATTAATTTATTTGCCGTGCATGAAAATAATAATATATCGTTATTTGTTAGTTATCAACGAATGTTGTGGGTCCTTGAACCTTATGGATCATCTAGTGTAGTTCTACCGGACCTAGGCTACCGGAAGAGGGAGTGTACGTATGAAAGAATTAATTTCCTACAATGGGGAAGTACGCACTCGTGTCCAAGCTTCCAAAGACCAACAAAGGAAAAACGTGATGCAATGAATAGCCAACGGATGAAAAGACCCATCAAACCTTACAAGGGAAACACAGACTCGAAGGGCCAAGCAACCAACGCCACGAAGGGAGGAAGAACCGTGTATACAGTGTATATATCCGGTTCATGCCTGACGAGGTTGGTAGAAATTTTAGACTCAACGAAGTAGATGTAATGTAAATCGTTTAATTAAACTGTTTTTTTTCATAGGCTGGGAAACTGGAACGAAGTCATTCCTACAGTAAGTAAATAAATAAACATCCCTAACGGCCTCATACAGTGAATTTCGTTTTCTCTTATCAGCAAACGTGTAGATGTTATAAAAATATATTATGAAAGATTAAATAAGTTCATAACTGATATATGTTAATCCGTCTCTGACTAGTCAACTCAGCAGGATATAATCAAGGGCAATTGGTTTACAACAACTTTCTGAAATAATTTAATGAAAATTACAATGTACTAAAGCTCACAGTCATGGGAAAAGTACAGCTAGACAGGATTTGCAAATTGTTACTTGTGTCAAAGTTCTCTAAATTAACTTCACTAAATTAAAGTATTAAATTTAAATAATTAAATTTATAACCCATTGGATAACTTGATTACACATATTCACTTCAGTTTTACAAAACCCATGAGTGACTCACATGAACAGAACTTTTTCTGGTATAAAGATAAGAGACTCTTAAGAATAAAAATACTTTTAATTTATAAATTTTAATTTATAACATAATTCTTCCAAAAAGAAAAGTTAAAATATAAATTAAAACTCTTTGCATATTCCACTCTTTCTAACTTGCTTAATTTTCTGGATATTAATAGAGATTAATATACATGCTGGATGAATGGCGAATAATAAGCATCCGCAATGACGACAGGAAGCTGACAGTACGAGAGAGATTTCACACAACATTTGGAGTGTTAGCACAAGCTTTATATAATTTTGGCTTTTCTTCGTGGTGCAGGATAGACCAGCTTTATAGAAAAAGCGGGGCTATGGTTGTTTTAGGTGCGGAGGACTCGGTAGAGAGTGGATGTCATTTTTCTCACTTCCAAAACTTCTTTTTTTATAATATATTTTAGAAAATTAAAGTTATTTATGACTGTATATCCAAACCTGCCATCTTCTCGTTGTATAGTAGAGAAGCAAGGTATGTTGACTCCATATCTAATTATTAACAAGTCTCTTGAAAAGATTATGTGTTGGAATAGCATGTTCGAGTTTCTGTGAAAATATAAAACTATACTTTCCAGTGGATACTCTTTGAGTGCACCGTGGTTTCATGACAAAAAGATAAACCATAAATCGAGAACTTATGCAGGCGCCACTGCAACTACAAAATAGAGAATCTATTGAAAAATATATATTTATCTAATCTAGAGATTAATTTACCACCCGACTCTTCCTCGCGGAAGAATTAATTAATAAATTAAAGTTTCTCCTCTCTTTCATCTTCAGATTACAGAAAGTGAATATAAACAACTAAATTGTGCTAATTGCTATGCTTACTTCGAAATCAACCAGGTAATCTTTCTATTTACTTTGGGTATCTGGGTTTAGTTTTGAACGGAAGGAAGGTAAAGAAAACTACGTAGTGACGTAAAGAGCACAGCGACAGGCGCGGAATCCGGTCCGCCGAATAACTAACGGCAAGAGACAAGTCCGTCGGCGGCCTGGAGCCGAACAGGGCAGGCGGCTCATCCCCTGTCCCCCGGAGTCCAGAGTCCAGACTACAGAATTCCAGCACGGAACTTCATGGAAGGTCAGGGGGAGAGGAGGAAGGAAAGAGTGGAGAAGAATTTCTTGCGGGGGAGAGAGTGAGGCAAAAGAAAAGAGGAAGGAAAGGAGGACGACGAGGAGGAGCGAAGTGGACTGAAGCACTTTTATTTTTCTATTTTCTCCTCTCCAGTTATCAGTGGAGAGACCGAGAGACAAGAGAGTTGCATTTGCTCCAACCCAAACTGGGCTGTAGGATGACTTGATCTCTCCTGATCGCATCACGTCACATCGCGAGACACGCGCTTCCTTCATCGGCATCGTGCACACGTTTGGAACCACTCGGGACTCTGCAGCTAGCGTTTCTTTATTTGCAGTTTTTCTCCCAGGCTCCTGTGGTAGATCTGTTCTCCTGTGTGGTGTGTGGTTTTGTGTGTCTGTGTGTGTGTGGGCTTCAGATCTACTCGGGTTCTCTACAAAAACCTTACATAGCATAACTTTTGGTTTGCCGCTCGGATCTGGATGGCCTTCTTTTCGTCTGGAAGTCGGTCATCCGTGTCCGCTGCTTTCTTTTCATGGGAACTTTGCGCAAGGAGTCCCATCCTGGTGTAATATTCGATAGCTTTCAGCACGACGACCTGATCGATGACAGTGGCTGGTCGATTCTTTATCGAGTAACAGTGAAGGAGACGCTGGAAACAAGACACGGGCAGCGCACCAGTTTCGGACCACAGGAAGCCTGGAACTGAATTATTATAGTAAGCTGAAAAAGGTTTCAAGGCTAGGAGTAGTTGAATGGCGTCAGGAGGAATGGGGACACCGGCAGCTACAGTATCGCCACTTGCGAAGTATAAGCTGGTGTTCCTGGGTGATCAATCTGTAGGAAAGACGAGCATCATCACGCGCTTCATGTATGACAAGTTTGACAACACCTATCAGGTATGCATTCTGTCTGCGGATTCAGGTGTTGCTCTCTTCTGCTGTCCCTAGTCGTTAAGTGTCATGTTCATGGAATGATGTAGATCCACCTTTATTTATCAGGATTCGTAAAAGCTTTTTAAGGGACTAGCCTGCTGGCTCTGAGAACCGTTACCAGACGCCCATCTGGAAAATCGCTACGCTTAGAGGGGTAGCATGTGGAAAGGAAGTTAACTTTTGATAGGATCACCTGAATCTTTGAAGGCCTTCGAGATACGAACTTCTTGTGCCAGAATCTCTGCTGTAGATCGCGGATTACCTCAGAACGGATATGTCTGTCTGGAGCTAAGAAGAAGATTTCTTCTAGGATAGGCGCGTGTCCTCTTTTGGCCAGTCTTTAAACACCGATCTCGCGTCTAAAGATGGATTATCACAGAGATCCAAGTAGGTGTAAAATATCGAGTACGTCGCCTTTCGGTCGGGCCAGAAAGCGATGTGCACATCTGTGGATTGTGGTGGCACTGGGTTTATTTAACGATTCACACATTTAAGCTTGTGTACTGAAATTCTTACGACCGTTGAGAGGGCCACTTTTGGTCTGTACGTTGGTACCTGGAAATTTCAGAATCACTGCGGACCTCTGTTGACAAACATGTCAAGAGTGGTAGTATCGCCGGCGATTTCGGGTCCATAATAGCAAGGGAATAAACAGTCCACTGAATTTTCCCAATAGGAAGAAGTTGTTTCTACTGTTAAGATCGGTCGACTAATATCAGTAATGTTGGCGTCGCCGCTAGTACTGCTGGCAGCAGTGTATGTTCTGCTTCCAATCTGAGTGGTCAGTCTGGTCAGTAATTTAGCACGTCGTCAAGTGTTTTGATCCTTTTAAAACTGCAACTTATCATGTGACCATCATGTGACTATCGTCGTAGTGTAGGCAAGAATTTGTGGGGATTCTCATCTTGAGAACACCCGGGTTGCTTTTGCAGAAATGGTCTCGTCTTTCCTTTCTCTCCTGCAACTTCGTTTACGTTACTTGCAGCTTTGAAGTTCAGCTCTCATTCTTACACATCTCGAGTATTTCTGTCGCAGGCCACCATTGGTATCGATTTCTTGTCCAAAACAATGTACTTGGAAGATCGAACTGTTCGCCTCCAGCTTTGGTATGTTTTGAGTCGTTAGGAGTTACTTTGTATGACCCGGGAAGTATTTCTTACATTGTCTAGGCGGGGATTGGGATATCCTTTCAGCTCCCAGTGTTCTGTGGTAAAGAACGATAGTGTAGTATACTCATGAAGCCGTGTGGAATGCACGTTATTTCAGGGATACTGCTGGACAGGAGCGATTCAGAAGTCTAATCCCCAGCTACATCAGGGATTCGTCCGTGGCAGTAGTTGTTTACGATGTTGCGAGTAAGCCCCACAGAAAACCTGTTGTGAGTGTTGACCGGATTGCTGTTTGAGTATCAGGCTACTTTTATGACATTTAGACGCGCGTTGCATTTACGGATTGGGGAAAAGGTGAAACGTGATTATGGGCTTTCGAGATTGCGCTATTCGTTTCTTCTTCTGCCTACTTTAGAGCAGGATTGAACCAGGGCACAGCCTTCATGTTTCGCCCCTATGTTCGTGCAACACGTTAGAGTCGGTTACTACCTGATTTTCTGGCTCAGAGGTTTTATTAAGTAGTTTTGGTTAATGCAATTGCCACATCAGTCTCTGAATTGCTTTTCGTGAACTGCTTTGGTTTCCAGATCGACAGTCTTTCCTGAATACAGCAAGATGGGTAGAGGAGGTGCGCACTGAGCGAGGTAGTGATGTGATTATTATGCTGGTTGGAAACAAAACGGACTTGGTTGATAAGAGGTGCGTCTTGACAACCCACAGCAGATTTATCAGAAAGTTGAAATCTTAATTGGGGCTATTGGAGTGGTTTGAGTCGTTGGTAAGTCACTGGGTCTGGTCAACTTGCAGGCAAGTTTCCATTGAGGAGGGTGACGCGAAAGCAAGAGAGTTCGGCGTTATGTTCATCGAGACAAGTGCGAAAGCGGGATTCAATATCAAGGTTTGTGTAGCTCACTTTTCTGTAGCTCGCACTCTTACTATACCGGCAACGTGAGCGAAACGAGGGGACCGTGTAGTGCATCAAGAGGTTCGGCGGTTCTGTGGCCCTGCCGGTTGGCATCGGCGGATGGCCCAATGTAGATGACCTGAGGTGAAAGTCTGAATACCGTCCGTTATTGTTTCAGGCCCTCTTCCGGAAAATAGCTGCTGCTTTGCCGGGGATGGAGGCTTTGTCATCGGCGAAACAGGAGGATTTAGTTGACGTCAATCTAAAGCCAACTCCAAACGCGAACCCGGAACAGAACAAAGCCGGGGGCTGCGCCTGCTAATTTGTAGGCCAAGGGTAAACTATGCTTTGTTTCTTAGAAAGTAGCTCTCTTTAATTTAGGCTGAATTCTTTTCTTACCGTGTTTGGTCAAGATAGATATACAGGTTACAAAAATTGGGGTTTTAGAACACCATCTTTCCTTGGGATCCAGGTTGCCCATTTAGAAGTCAATCTGGTTTTACCATGTGAAGAATGTGTGTTGTTCATCCTGCGCGGGCGCTATGCAGAAAGGCTTTTTAGGTTGTTTTACCTTGATAACTGTCTCACAACAGGCTGCTGTTTCTCCTTTTTCCTGTGCTTGTGTTCTGTGCCGTGGGCTGGACTGTTCACAGCATGAAGTGCATTTGCTCTGATTCATCTGATCTTAGTCATCTGTATAACATATGTAATGCGAAAGCGTTTTTATCACATCATGGATGGTAGTTTCTAGTTCCTCTCTGGATTGAGCCCGCTGGTCGTTCGAAGGGAAACAAGTAACTCCGAGAAAAGTGTTTGCATGTTTAGATTGTCATCTGTTCAATTTTTGAAGTCTCCTTTAAAGTCCTTAAATTCTAAAGATTTAGTTAGGAGGTGGTAACTAAGGCATATTGTTACAGTGTCGATAAGGTTAAATATTTTAGTATTACAGGCTAACAGATTCCAGATTCCTTCTTCTTTCGTTTACGTAACAGATTTTCTTTATTACTCATTATAATGATTAAAGATTGTAATATCACTTTTAAATTTGTTTTCTTCACGACGAGCTAGAATAACCTGTTAAAGCAGTTACAAAATTTATAGACATACTTCCAGTGGAGGTAAAAGAGTTGTTAGTAATAAAAACCAGTTCGTTTAACATATTAACTTCTCCTGCAAAATTAGGTCTTATCATTGAAAGAATTGGAGACCGATCTAATCATCTTCATGTATAGATGTGATTTGATTCTGGTAGAAGGTCCTGGGATTTCTCTGAGCGGCGTACAGGGCCGGGCCTTGCTGTACTTTCCCCGTTCTTGGTAGAGTGGGCAATTGACTGCACGGCGTCAGTCATGGAGATATCTGCATCCAGGATTCATGGGGATCTTTTCCATGGAGCTCGACGTTTAGGTCCCGAGGTTGTGGAAGAATTTAGCTCGTTAATGGTTAGAGTCTGTATGGTTTCAAAGATAACCATGACGGTAGCAAAATTTGAGGTAACCCTAAAAAGTGGTTTGACGATCGCAGTCAGTTCGAAAACGCGTCGTGGTCATATAGGTGCTCTGTTGGCCGAAGACCTCGGGCATGATGGTCGTGTATTAGGCGTCTCGCCGGCGATTAAGTTTGTTAGGCGTGTGCCCGAAACGTGGTTATGAGTTGTTGCATATGATGGAGGTGGGCTGGTAGTGGTAAAGCTGCCCTCATGTGTGTCACTTTGTGGCTGCAGTTCGCCGGTATTTCAGATAAATCGATTGCCTTGTTGCTAACATGATGAACTTAGCGGCCGAGTTTGCAAGATCTTTTGTGTAGGTCGGAGAATTTACTTTATCATACTTGATTTGGGTTCTCAAGCTCTGTATCACTGTTCCGTGTCGTGATATTGTTGATTAAAGTGCAGACATTGTGTTACTTGTTCATGACAGGAATGTGGGAAACGGTTGTCTATGGTGAAACTACTACTCGCTTAACTGATGCCGTCCAAATAGCAGCAACTGTACAACTCGCCTGCAGCTACTAGATTATACTAGTTAAGTCTTTACATGCGGAGGTGAAATAACATTGGCATTAGGCCCTTGGCATAGGAGTGAACCGGTCCAGCAAAAGTGCATTGTGGGCAGACTCAAGAGTGTAGAGTTTACGGAGTTTCAGGTGTAGTTAAATCGGTCGCCTGTCCAGCCACTGATTTGCAGGTGTTCGAGCTTTGAGAAAGGATCAGCCTTACTGTCCATGTTGGTATCTTTCGGGAATCTCAATAGTTGAGCCCAATGGAACGGCTGTACACTGTATAG
This sequence comes from Asterella californica, assembly GCA_036924285.1. Lineage (NCBI taxonomy): Eukaryota > Viridiplantae > Streptophyta > Marchantiopsida > Marchantiales > Aytoniaceae > Asterella > Asterella californica. The sequence goes on from JAYKYS010000001.1 coordinate 47,509,168, forward strand.
TAGCCTTTCGCTGAATCTGGAAGCTGTGAAACGAAGATGTACTGATTCTGTTGCAAAATTTTGCCCGCTTTGCACGAAGGATGAGTGCAAGGTTACGCGCACCTACAGGATCGCTGGAATGTGAGATTTGTGTATACGAGAATTAGGAAGTTATCAAGGAAGGTTGATCACCGGGTTGCATTGAGTTCGGTATCAAAACTTCGCGGCGCATGTTTGGTGTGGACTTTTCCCAAGCTCTATGAAACTAGATAGCAACCACAAATGTGTATTTGAGCGTGGAAGATTAAGAACGCCCAAAACTGTACGGCGCATGCCCGTGCGGACTCACCCAACGGATTTGTAACGGTTGCAACTACGAATGTATACGGAACGTTTCCTATCGAAGATCAAGAGGCCAAAAAGTATTGCAAGGTGCAGTTGACTGTTCAGTTGACCTGCGCGTACCAGCACCTACAGTAAATCCTCTGCGGAATCTCTTAGTTGATAGTTAAATACGCTTGGAACATGAACTTCTGGGGAACTTTTTCTTGCCTTATGGTATCGGGAAAAACACAACTGTTACAGGAAAATATGGCGAGTCATAACTCAATGTAAAATGTACATAGAGTTACGAGGAGGTTTAGCATAACCCACAAGAAAAGCCCAGCCAAGCATAATCCATAAGGATAACGCCATAAGGGTTATGGCGAAGACAGACGCGGTTCTGATAGTATAAGTGCAGGAGAAGGTGACATACCGTATGCACGGTTCCTCACTTGAGGCAAGGGTGCCTCCATAACTTTCCTATCGCGTATCCGTACCTCAGTACCTGAGCAGCTGGTGTAAGGTCCTGGGCAGATACTCCACCACTGTTAGTGACGAGAGGCACCAGCAATCAAAGGACTACACCGATGGAGAGTCGAGAAATCTTTTATCTTCATGGTTGAACATGAACGAGCAGAAGGGACATATATCTGGAAAAATTTTCACAAAAGCATTATTCGTATTTATGGAAAATAATATTTAACATATTTATATTGAACCCTCTTGGGATGTAAGCTTGTTCATGATTTTGGTCGGAGGGGGAAGATTCTGCAGTCGCATTCGAAAGCTAAAAACTTGATCCAAATAAGCATGCTCAACCACCTCTGGGAGCTTTTGCTCTGTTTTTGTTATCGGAAAGGACATAATTGTTATACAAAAAGCTTATAATAAAATTAACTGGAAATCAAAATTAACATATACCTGATAAATGTTAATTGTACCAAGAAGAGTGGAAACATCATAACATAACCCATATGTGAAACGCAAGGTAACGCGTTTCCAAGAATATAAATCCGTCCGCTTACTGACTAAAATGTTATATATAATCAATATGTTAATTTATTATCTAACCTTTCCTACTCAAAGGTTAGGTAATAAATTAAACTTGCTGCCCTTGACTGATCAAGAAAGAGTCTATGTGACTCTAGAGTCATCACATACTACTATGCCGCTAGTCAGAGTAAAGTTAATGTCTAAACGCTTGTGATCACACAAGCATTGCTTTCACACAATGGAGAACAAATAAAACTCAAGTTCGAATCCTGGACCGTCTAGTGGTGTTACATTTTAGCAGTTTTCACTTGTGAGAAAGCTACCCAAACATGCTGCCCACTACTTCTAAACTCAGAGAAGAAGCTTTTTTATTCTAAGACATTAGAGATAACAAACATCCTAAGCCGACGGTCGCACAATAAGGCACCAAATACCCTAAGCATGCGGCCATGTGCAGTAAAAAATGATCAATTTTGAGTCCAGAGATTCAAACCCTAGACCTCTAACTCCCAGTTTCCTCTTCTCACCATTACGTTATCATGAACTGATGACAGATGCCCTCATGTACATTAATAAATAATTCGTACCCAATCTCCAGATCCTCTGTCCGACTTTTTCTCCCCAGCTCAGATTCACGCATGAGAACAGCTAAATGTGACACCACTGGACGGTCCTGGAATCCCACTGACTACACCTTCATCATCCCACAAAGGTTCAGCTTAGTGAAGCAAGATGTTAAACTATTGGATACTCTCAAAGATAAAAGACTGAAGCTAGTAATCAGCAGTGGAAAAATCAATAATATGATCGAAGAAGAAAATAATGCTAAAAGTATGAATGAGGGCGACCTCCTTCAAACCCAGTTAGTTATTCGTATGTGCACACAAAAGTTTTATCTTTCTTGACATAATATAATGCACTCAAGCATCAGCTGCAGATTTCTAGAAACGTTCTATTTGAATCTTTGATATAAAGATAAATAGTATTATCTGGACAAGTAATATCATCTAAAGTTTTACTTAAGGTTTTCATGGACCATGAGATTGTCCATGTGTGTACAGGTAATACCATCTAGGGTTTTACTTGGGGTTTTCATGGACCATGGGACTGTCCATATGAGTCTAGGTAATATCATTTAGGGTTTTACTTAGGATCTTCGTAGACCATGGGATTGTCCATGTGTGGACAAGTAATACCATCTAGAGTTTTACTTAGGGTTTCTGCGGACCATGCGACTGTCCAGTGAACTGGACTCAGTGTAATGTAACACCAATGTAATAACTCACTATCTTTAAATGTATTATCTAGAACACCTCTGAACCGTTGGATCATGTGTATAATTCTCTCGATCTTTATACTCTCATTTTTCTTTCCACTGTACAAGCCACGTGGTTTGTCTATACCTAGACATCTCTAGGTTTAAGAGGTACTTCTCCATGAGCTCTATAATTATCAATCGATTTTATTTCTAACAGTTACTTGAGTTCTGAACAATATAGGATAAAACATTTAGTATAGCGGTCCAGGGGACCTTCATACTACTTTCTCCATACAGGCTATGTACAGTGGTACTTCTAGTTTCATATAAACACTACTAACGAGATTTGTCGAAGTGTAAACTATCATCAAACTGTCAAACTGAGGGATATTATTACATCAAAGACGAACCGGAAATTATGATCATGTGGAACATTTTTCACACAATGGATGAATCGGAAACTTCATTGCATTACACATGTAATGACATAGTCTAGGTACTATGCTGCTCATAGATCTTACAACCAAGTGCCACATCCTCAGTTTTCTGCCTGGTAGAGAATAAAAGCCAGAAAAGGAATATTCCGTTTTTTACTCTACTCTGTAGAAGAATATCCTCTTTGGTTCCAAGAAACCCTCAAATTCCATGTTTTCATTTCTCAGTCAGTTGTCATCAGTTTGTGTTGTGGTGAAGTATAGAGTGTAAAGCTCGTGAAGGATGTGGCGTTTGGTTGTAAGATCTTTGAGCAGTATAGTACCTAGACTATGTCGTTACAGGTGTAATACAAAGGTAATATTTAATCTCTATTTTAGAGATTAAGTTTATCACTTTTTATATATATTAAGAGTAAAAGATTTCTATCTTTGAAAATGAAATTTCCTCACCGCAGTCATTAAAAAAAGCATCAACTTGATGCACAGAATTTAGAACCTTGATCTCGTGTAAAATTGCGGGTTGATTTGGGTTCAAGAGTATAGTAATATCTTTGAACCCCCGGTGCCCCAGGAAATAGTCTTGGTCGCCAGCAGGACCTCATTTATGGGTTTACTAACCGGGAGTAAGGAAATTTACCGGTAAACCTAAAATGGTTTTGCTAATTATTAAATTTATTTTTATGATAGAATATGTAAAGCAAGGAATTAAATCAAAACTGTCTAATAGCTTTACCATCTGTAATTCACTTCAAAGAACTGTTGAAAAACGTTCAAGCGAAAATTCTATAATTCCTTGGAACTAAATAGAATATTCCTTTTCACCAAAATGCACGGGGAGAGAAAGGAACTTTCCTTGTCCTCCTTTTAGACCAGCACTAGGAGGTTTAAGTTAGAAAAGAATGAGAACTTTTAGAGCATACTTTAAAAATAAAAAACTGTATTTAAAAATAAACGATGGGAAGGTTTTCCTTAACCGGAGCATTTAAAGACCGGCACGGAGATGCTCTTATGGAAATAAAAGCATAAAAGAATATTCCCTTTCATCGCATTGTACTTTGAGAGTTATGAGAAAATCCTCTTCTGTTCCAAGGAACGTTGAAATCTTCATTTCAAACATTTCTCTATCACTATTAAACAGAATTCACAACTTGTAGAGTTAATGAATAGTTTCATATATTCTATTCTATGATGAAGAAGTAATCACCAAAATTATTTTCTGCAATAATAGTTGAATTTTTGAGTTCTCTAAAAAAAGATATGAGGTGTATGCAGAGTCTCTCTGGGTCTGGTCTGATATTATAGTGGCGATAGACGACCTTAGAGCTATGATAGCGAGGTTTAGCCCCTGTGTTTTTCCTTTCGGGGCATTTGTTGGTTGGCCCGAAGAGTACTTCTTTCTTTCCTTCGTAAGGCTTGATGGGGTCTTTCAATCTGTTGGCTATTCATTGCGTCGCGTGTATTCTCTAGATCACCAGGAGTACAGCTTCTGCCTGCACCTCATATCTTACTCATAAGATTCTTCAAATACAGCAATTTTCAAATTCTGCCGGCAAATTACAAATAAACAGGAAAAACCTAAGCTGGGCATGAAACAGATCCAATATCTTCCCCCACGGCCTAAACTGAGTTCCTTTCTTTTCTCGAAAAAGACGTGAGTTTTATGTAAAACTTGTATACTGAATTTTTGAGAAATCAAATTTATATATATGAGAATCAAACTTAGAATTACACAGAGATCCAGACATAACCCATGAATATGAGAACATTGGTGCAAGAGCCTGCAAACTAAAACTCAAATACACCAATTTATTCACACATTACTTTTTTCTATTCATTCATTCACACAATTTATTCCCTATTGTTCAAAAATTACTTTATTTTATACATCCACATCTTAATTTATTCCCTAACCCTTCCCGCCGAAAAGTTGCCGAAAAGTTTACGAATGAAAATTATCTTTGAAGCCAGAGGGGACTTTTAAGTGTACATGGGTGATAACTAGCTTTGACTTCTAAGTGTACATGGGTGAGGATATGGTTAGTCATGCATTCACCGACTCGTGACGAAAGTACGATCGACTCCGTCTTGATCCTCTGATAGGTTCGCGTACCATTCCAGTTCGAATGAGCTGCTACTGGAACGCGGTGCCTTTCTATCGGGGACCGAGGTTTATGGCGTTTTTGTTCATCGTTTGTGTCGGCCTCAAGACTTGTCGGCTGTGCAAACCCAGGAGCTCGGGCCGACGATGTCCGTCCAGGACGGATCGAAGCCTGGAGCTCGCCATTCCATTTCTCTCTAATCTACCTAGCTATCCGTTCATGGAACTTTACTACAGGAAGCATAGATTTTTTCTGGGCTCTGCTTATTCTGGGACCAGTTCCGCATACATGCTCTGGAGCACATTGTAGTCCATTCACTTTATAAACATTTCCAGTGTACAGCTGAAACAAACAACGACGTTGCCACGTTGCCACATTCTACTTCGACCCAGTCCGGACTCCGAACATGCGTGCAGATTACATCGTGTTCAAGTATTGATGTAAAACAGCAAACAGGGTTTTCGTGGAAATTTAACTTTCCCGTGTGTTCAAGCGTGCAAAGTGACCTTCGTTTTTCTTCAGCTGTTACAAAGTCAACAAGTAACGAAGAAACTATAGCCTTGAGACGTGATGTTGATCGATACATCACACATAGCGCGCGCTGACGTCCAGGTCATCATCCAACGAGAAGAAGTTAGCAGAGTCCAGTTTGAACGAAGGAGGTACTCAAAGAAATTTAAGCAGCACAGTAGTAACAACAGAAAAGGATGCAAAAGGCTTACAGATGGGTTGTTGACGCTTTGACTACCGACTCCACCGGAATCAATGCATTAACTCAAAAATATTCAACAGAGCAAATGGTCCAAGGATCGCCGAAATTTCAGATCAACTTTCGTTTCTCCCTTACAGTCGTAGAAGCGTAATTTTCACCACCTTGCACGATAACTTGCAGACCAAATCTGATGTTCTGTCAAAAAGCTACGAAAGACTACTGTCTCAGAATGTTGGACAGCAATCTTCATCCACTACTACTACTTCCACTCATTCCCAGCACCTCCCTGCTCACGACAACGCTCGGCTGCTGCATGGCGGAATGATACTGTGCGGCCACGACGGTGTACTGCTAATGCTGCTCCGCAGCACAGAGGTGTGTGTCCAGTAGATGCAACCGACAAACCGGGTGGGTCTAAGGCCCATATACTAGCTAAGTGCGACGGTTCCTCTCCATAACCGCTCCTTCCCATCAAGTCCTCTACGCTACTCCCTTCTTATCAGCATACCGTAACTCAGAGACGACCTCCAGCGGACCCAACACTAACGTTGGCACTGAAGCCTTGCGGGATGCCTGTATTCCTTACGCCTAGCTCTATATAAGACTTTGTGGCAGTCTCCTCAGGTATATACAGCAACATACTAAAAGCGCTACCGCTCACCACTAAGCCTTTGACCTGCCTCCAAAGGAAACTGCAAAATTTCGATGGACATGCTCGTCCTGCTGTATGTATGTCACACGCCGGCTACGGCAATTTCTAATAATTTAATCACTGCTGAAATGTATGTCCGTTCATGCGGCTAGCAATAGGCTGCAAGACTACCCACATACACTTCAGGTAATCGTGAACCGCTGAATAACGTGCTGAAATGTAATGCTTATCCGCTTCCCTCTGCAGCATTGTCTATCTTCTCATTTTCACCCGATTCCTCTCTGGCAAACTCCTCAATAAGTCTGCGTTGCGCTAAAGAAAGAGTCCTGCATTTCAGAAAAAAGTAATGCATCCATCATCCAGTGCACTTTAGGTTGCAGAGCAACTTCGGGTTTAGAATTCGGTTTCGAAACTGAATCTTCAACTTCACCTACACGCTGAACTTGCGAGAACATAGCAAACAAAATAAACAGATGAAAGTTCAAGCCGCTTATTAGTAGCATCGCATTTGCAGAATTACTTCGGCCAAGATTCCGCGTGAACGAACATGGTACTTACACAGGGATCACAACAGTGAAATGAACATACTGATCTCCATAATGCTTGGAGTTTAGTATCTTTATTCCTGCAAAACATATACGATGGGATTTCCAAAAAGGGTGAAGATGCGTAGTAATGACCAAACGATATTTTGAAGACAGAAAAACAGGTTCTCGTAACAACAAAGAATTTTATTCGGAATATCTGAAGCTTGGTAACAGGAAACATGAAATCCATTACGCTCGAACAATAATCATCAAGGGAGGTGTCTTACCTTTGCCTCGGAGAGCAACTTTCTGATTCGGCTGCGTCCCTGGACGGACCTGTAAACATACACTCACGGTCAGCGGCAATTGTGGAAACCCGGGGAATCTGGCTGTTAATCGTATGCGGCAAAGTAAACAACCCCAACAACACCCCACCCCGCCAATCCCAACAAGAAAGGACCGATGCACAAGCACAACGACACGAAGCACTTAGCACATAAGAACGACCCTTCAGACCGCACTACTTAAGGTAATCAAATTAGTGCTTTTCACTTTGAATACCTTAAGTGACACATCTCCTGTTAAGGTTGGTACTTGAACTTCACCACCAAGAATGGCCTGTCCCAACAGGAACAAGTGGCATCAGTATTAGCATGCAACAGGTTCACAAGTCACAGAACGCACACTTCGGGACGCTTTGGAATTATAACTTGTATAACAGGTCTTATCTGGAGTACATCCACCGATACGGTGTTGCAGGCCTTCCAGACGGCTTTACTCTAGTCATACTGCATAATCTCTAACAAAGCATGCCGCCTCTAATCGCCCAGTCTCAGAACCGAACGCTCTCGAAGCAGCTATTAAAATAGCATTTTAAGAAGGTAGATTCAAACGTACCTGGCTGACGCTGATTGATGTGTTCAAGTGAATATCTGCTCCCTCTCTTCTGAAAACAGGATCTTCCGATACCTGCCAAGATTAACGTTCCATGATTAGTCACTACACTTAACAACAGTCAAACAGACACCAAGCTAAAGCGTAACTGAGTAAGGCAAACAAGAAATAACAGATCACATCAGAAGCGTCCTACATTCACAATCTCATAGCTTGTGCCATTTCTTGCTTATGGCAAAGCAAGTGAATTTAACGGGTCATCTCAAACGCCCATGAAACTCTATTTGTGGTGGTTCCACCACCTACAACACAGCCCTAACAGTTACTTTGTTGTTTTATCCTGTTCAAAGCTGCGGGACTGTACCCCACGCTGAACAACTCAGTATAGGGGAACACTCCGAAAGAAACTTGGCAAAGTAACACGAACGAAAAGGTAAGCTGACCTGCAACTGAACGTATAAATCTGCTGGTGCTGATCCTGCGACTGAAGCACCTCCTTCACCTTCTAACTTTATGTTCATTCCATTTTCGACACCTGTATTCAACAACACAAGTCCAGATGAGGATCCCACAGATTTGACAGATAGCATGGTAGAACCTAAATATGTCAGCAATCTCGCCTAATTCCGGAATCTGAACCCTACATTTGACATCACGAATAAACAACGACACGCGGTTCGTCCGTCATTCTCTTGTTGGAGATGACATCCCACAGATGGAAAGCGGTAAACTTCTAATGAAAACTCCAACTACAACTGTTCGGAGGATTTACGCGTACAGCGAGGAGATCAGACTATTTGTCGTTGGCCTTACCTGGAGGAACATTCACAGTAACTCGTTTGCTAGCTCTGACTGCTCCAGAACCTCGACAGGTTGAGCATTTTTCCTGAAAAACAGCGCGGAACATTCTTAATCATGCCTTACTCAGAGAAGTACGCTGATGCATCGTATCTGTCACGGACAAAAAAGTGATCTGCAAGCAAAAATTACACATCGGGCGAGTACCATCGTCACAGAACTTCACCATCAACAAAATAATACTACCTTTGTAAAATGGCCCCTACCACCGCATCCCTCACATGTCGCATCCAACACCATCCACCCTTGTTTGTACCTCACCTGCTCACCAAGGAATCGAGCAGATCAGGCATTGCTTTCTATCGACTTAAAACGAGCTCACTCTGTTTTGTAATGTTCTTGAATGCAGGGATTCCGTTCTTCGACAGAGGTGCTGCGCTACGGTCTGAGCACTTCCCAAGAAAACTGGAAGAACTGGGGAGTGACAACTATACATGTCCAGAGCCGCCACATGATTGGCAGGGGCGTCGTTTAGCTCCAGCAGGTATACCAGTGCCATCTGTGTGAACAAGACAGCAACAGTACAGTTTGGGAATTCATTAGCAGTACTCTAATTCGGAAAGCACGTATTAAGCTTCAATACAAAAGGAACCTTCAGACTGAAGATAACGTATACTTCTTCGGGGAGCCATATATTCAAATAAACAGAAAGTAAACTTGGGGGAAGCCAGGTATAGGATCCATGTCTCACCGCAAGATTGGCACTTCACGCGAGTTTGGAAAGAAACGTCCTTTGCGCATCCGTGAACAGCTTCTCTGAACGACAAGTTAAGCGCAACCTACAAGAAAATTACAGACTATAGTCATGACAAAGGGAGGTCCTGAACATGAATCTGAATCCTCATGGATGTTTCCCTTTACAACTTTAACAGATAGGCATCTATAAGCATACAAAACGTGGTTTGTAGCATCATGGGTTCGGCTGAGGGTAACACGCCTTCGTAGCGAAGGGCACTCTTCCTTAAGGTTTCCACTAAAGAAAATCCCCATAAAAGTCTACCGTGGATCCTGACTGAAGATGCGTAAGTACCACAGAATACCTGAGCCCTCACGAACGCTATAACTCATCAATGCCAAGAGCTTACCTTCACAGCTTGTCTGCTTCCACCTCCACCTCCAAAAACTGAATTTAAGACCTGCAGAGGATCAAAAGTTCCAGAAAACATTATCAAAACTGCATACACGGACAACAAACATGTAACAACGCATGACACTATAAAGTTCGAAGCAATGATGCAAACATGACTCAAACCGGCTTACCTCTTCCACATCAAATCCGAATCCACCGAACCCTCCAGGACCTCCGTGACCTCCTCCAGCATTCTCCTGATCATAGCCATCTGGGCCCAGCTACACAAGGAGAAACAGTTTGTAACGACAAATTGTTAAGTAAGCCCATGGGTTGTCATGTTAGACAGTCATGTAACACAATAGAATAACATAATCAAAGCAGAAGAACAGGAGTGGACTAACATTGAAATGATAAGACTGTCCATAGCGATACAAGAACAATAGCTGTTCCCAACAAGAATACACAGTAAACGTACCTGATCATACATCAATCTTTTCTCGTCATCTTTCAAGACCTGCAAATCACGTAAACGTAATAGTCACCTTACCATCACGGTTTAACCATGAAACTTTCCCTTGGACTCCAAAAGATCATGTACTCTCCTCTAATCCAGCCGACTAGAATATTCAGCAACGCTTTATTAGTGGTACGCTCTACTTAAAACCTACAACACTTGATTTTTAAAGAAAAATGATGGAGCTGTCCTATTTGCAAACCACTCGAACAAGACCTAACTAGATAAGATTAGCGTGAGTTTATTAAAGTGGAATATCAACTAACCTCATAAGCATGCTGAATTTCCTGAAATTTCTCGTCTGCCTTCTCATCTCCCTTATTCATATCTGGGTGATATTTCTTCGCGAGCTGAACCGAAGTTAAGAAGACGTGTCAGGGCACTCCCCATTGTTAACGGTAGCTAATATAAGAATGTACGTTCTAAATTGCGGATCCTACAAAACAGGTTTCGAGTGCAGCTGGACAAAAGAGAAGCACGAGCGCGGAGACACTTCACTCTGAAAGTGCGAGGACCGTGCAGGCGCTAAAGAATAGACAGACCGTATCCTGAACACGAATCATAAAGGTCTGGCAGAAGTTTAGCACATACGGCGTAGTAGGATTTCTTGATCTCTGCTGGACTGGCCCCTCTTGGAACACCAAGAACCTCATAATAATCTCTTTTGCTCATATGCTGAACACCTGAAATGAATACGCGTTCATGTTAGAGGAGGGACTTCAAAGGCCCAAATGTCGCTTGTGAATATGTAACCACAGGATAAAACATGGAATCCTGTCTGCAAGAGTTCACGTGTATATCCATGGGGGTATATGGGGGTATATGCTACGACTACACATGAAGAAAGGAGTTCCTAACATGACCTCCAAATCGTAGTGAACAGTATAACGATAAACTAAGAACTATATTCTGTAAACCGAGATATGAGAAAGAAGAAAGCCACAGACTTGGGGTATTCACAGGAGGTTATCTTACCCGTGGCATGAAATTCTCTAGCGGACAAATATGACTTCTTTTCCCTGAACAGACATCCTTGATAGCGGCAACAACCACATGCACCTGGAGAAGGAACCACCAATCCCTGAAGTAAGCCTTCGGTCTTGTTTGGCGTGCTTGTCGATCATTATCACACCTTGCTACTGGTCATTTTAAATTCTAAAGTGGAAATCGGTTTCATCCATCACCACTACGTTAAATAATAGGAAAACTAGATTCGCAAGTCCGCCAACTCAAAGCAAAACAACCACAATGTTCACAGTCATCGACTGATATCATGCACCCAGCGCTCCACAGAACGTCAAGTACAAGTTACCACGACTGGACGATAAAGTATTGTTGGCGCAGACATGATATGAGTGCCGCGTTTGCCTCGACGTCCAATCGATGGGGGCAGAATTTGGGAATCCATCCTGCACATAGTGGAGAATTTAATGCAAGAGACGAACTTCCAGTTTTCAGCCGTAGCACTTCACTTTCCTTCAAGCGAACCCCACCGTGGTCAAGAGTATTGTTTTGTACCCAATCTGATTACTTTCGGCATGCTGCAAGAGCTAACACTGATCAAAATGAGACGTTCTACTCACTGAAGACAACTCTCTCAGTAAAATGACGACTAAATACGGACAAGTTTCTACAGCACGATCTGATCTTTCTGTTAGCTTCCTTATTGATGCGAGGCTTGGACTCCATTAGTCCCAGCATTAACTGCGCTGAAGTGACTGGTAGCTAACTGAAAATTGACAAGGACACAAAGGTGATGATGGGTCTGCTCTACTTGTGCCCTGAATTTGCCGCCTCTCTTAACTCACGTACTCACTACACCTACTTTACTCTCATACTAACTGGATCAGAATTTAAGAGAAGAAATGAGTGGAGGACTATGCATAGCATTTATGCATGCAAAAATTAGGCAAACTAAGCTTCATGGTGAAGATCCTTTTCAATTATTCAAGCAACTGTGCTGGTAGTAGTATTCCAAGCAATCCTCTGCATATGCACACTGGCCTAGCAAGGGAGCTAAACTTCCTGCCATCAATTCGCCCAAACTTCTCAGCTCCGAAATCCGAACTACCCATTCCAGTTCCTTTGGAACCCTGGGGACCGCCAAGTTGGAATAAACTACGACAAACGTCGTTGAATCTATCATAACTTGTCTCTAGTGCCCGATTCGACACAACATACAGTACCTCGCGGTCGAGATCCAGCACGTTTTCAACTTTCAATACGGTCTCCAGACCAGAATTTTGCATCGAATTCTAAGCCAGAAACCCTAAGATGAAAATGGCACCAAAACCACACACTTACCTTAACAGAGGAAGTGCGTGATGAATCTATACACCGCTGAAGGAGACGAAGAGAGCGGCGCCATGGAATACGAGACATATTTTCGTAACCAAAGCAATGGTTGAAGAGGCACGCCCGCCGCCCCAATACTCGCGCACAGAGGACGATCCACGAGCAGAGAATTCCCTTTCCAGACACACCAGTCTCTATAAGAACTAGTGCGAAAAACCAGCAGCAGCTCCCCTGAACAGAACAAATGCAGTTCCCAGCGGCTAATTTGCTAAGCGCAGCAGCGACAAAATTGTGGGAAGTGGCGCCCACTCGAGAGTTGCTGGGGCGAATGATGCGCGCATTATGTGGCACAGAATTCTGCGCACTACGAAGCGGAATTGAAAGCAGAATCTCCAAAGATGATTCCAGAAGAGACACAAGGCGCACTAAACTTTCTATTCTATTCTCCTCTTCAGGTTCTCATTTGCTCTGTCTCCGTTTCTCTTCGCTGCTCCTTTCGCAAATCGTAACGAGCCTGCTACTCTGGGCCTCCGCCAACTTAGCGGCGGCGCTAAGGATTAATACCTCCCCAAACACGCTGCTCCTTGTTGTTTCTTTATATGTTCAGTTAGTTTTACTCATCACATTAGATTAGTGTTACACGATAACATTACATGTCTGGTAGCATATAACATTCAACATCGTCCGTGAACTCACATTCTTCGTTTCTAATGTTTATTTTTTTTATGCTTAACACACATGTTTTGGCAAGGTCCATTCAAGCTAGTCTTTGTGCGCATGGGTCTGTTTTCAAGCTAATCTTCCTGACTCAAAAGCTTTCTGTATACAGAGTGTGGATTTTGAAGAGACTATTTACTTGCTCTATCTCTCATATAGATTGATGACCTCAATCCACTCCTTCTTAGTGAATATCGATTTTATCCATCCACTTATTCACAGTCGATAGTTCTCTAGATTACCATGGGACATCAGAGTAAATGAGAATTATATTTTAATTTAGATCATGATTATTATTTACATGTTAAAGTTTCATGATTTCAATAAATATTTTTGAATTGTTAAATCAGTTCACACATTGTCCATCGTACACAATCGATATCTATTGTGCCACGATAATCTAGAGAACTGTATGATGCCCTTGTCAAATCTACACTCTTCTTGCATGGGTTAACTGTGCGATTTACCTCTATGTATGAACATCTATGATTTAGAGATATTTTCTCCATACATAAAGTAGAGTGTAGATTTGATTCTGTTACTGAGGGAAATCTATTTCATATGGAGAATTACTTTTATCATTAAAGAAATACTACACGGAAGAGAGAGGTTTTAATATGGAAAGGAGAGTGAAATTTACACAAGAAAAACAAAAATAGATTAAATTTAAACTTTCATATTCAAATTTCTAAAATTAAATGCTTCTCTGGTTCTCTTGCGAAGTTCTCTTTTGCTCATGTCGTCCGTATCTGCTTTACACTTGGTCAGAAACAAAAACTTAATAATAAATATAATCAGTCATGTCAAGCAGCCCCTATTCTACCATAAATCATTCATTCTAGAATATAAATTAATACTAAAAATCTGAATGGAAAGGAATTGTTTTTCTGTAATGTATTGTGTAACGTATTTTGTAGTATTAACATACGATTAAGTCGAGAGAGGTAAAGAATGCGATGCTGTAAAACCCAGAAAAGAGAGAAGAAAGATAATTCTTTCTTCTCTCTTTAGATCCGAATAAATCGCTATCGCTATCGGATAATATATCCGGATAAATCGCTATCGGATAATATATATTATGTAGAAAATATTTATTTAATTTATATATAATATCTATATACAATATTTTAATATATATTTTAAACACTAATCGAATGTTCTCTAAAACTGATCACGTATCCATTACCTTCGTATTTACATGATAACGCTCGGTCGTCAGTTCGTGCCAATAGTACCCTGAGATTTTACTTCCGTGCTATGCGTTTCTACTCTTCTTTCGCACTTATGAGTTTCAAACCCTAAACCGAAGATAAGTAGTTGAGTTGATCGAGTCTCAGACCTCTAAGCGAAAGGTCTGCGATTCAAACCCTCCTGCTCTCGGTTGGAGGTGCAAGAAGTCATTGTATGTGCAATCTGGTCCGGGTACGCTGTGGTTATCCACAAAGGACAGTCTGATGTCCATTGAAGAGATAAAACGGACATGGTAACATCTTTATCTTTTACCTTTTTATGAAAAGTCTAGGTTGTATACGTATTTTGTCATTCTTCTTTGCGTATTCACAGCTTGTATCTTCAAAAGAGAAGAATAATGCAGAGCGGTTTAATTTATCATCTAACTTTCTCGCCAGGTTAGATGATAAATTAAACTTCTAACAAAATTACTTTCTTTTACAGTACAAGAAACCGGTCTTATGGCTCTTGAAACGTGATCTAACCTAAATGGCTTATAAGTTCTCTCCGCAAGTTCCGACATGCACTATGTATATAATATATTACATATATTGTTTGAATATATTATAATTTTTAAGTTATTATATATTTTATATTTAATACTTATAAAATTATAAAATTATAATTAACGCTTCATAAACGACTCTAAATCTAACATTAATTAATAGATCTAAAAATTTGATCAAATTGTCCGATTGAATTGCTCCAAAAGATTTTGCTCCTCTCTCCACGTTTACTTTTTTTTCCCTCTTGGGCAAAAGTTAATATGCATGCTGGATTAACTCCGGGGGAACTTTTGCTCGCTTCATGTTACTGGGAATATATATATGTGTTAAGTAAAAAACTTATACTAAGTAGATGAAAAGAATTAAAATATTTTATAAAAGTTATCTGTTACCCATGCCTGGAAAACGAGGAGAGTAAGAGATAATCCATAAGTCTCGACCAAGGTGCCGCGCTTCAGAAGGTATAAGACCGGGAGCCCACAATCGTTTATACATTAATATATATTTTAATTTAATTTAGTACTTAACCCTTCCGGAACGTAAGAAACGGAGTTGGAAGATCTGGTTGCTCGACAAAATATTCATATAATATCACTCACTCAGAGCATCTGCATATCTGGTTTATAACCCTTCCGGCAGGAAGGGTTATAAACCAGATCCTCCAACTCCGTTTCCTACGTTCTTTTCATCGTTATTGATTTGGGGTTCCTCTTTGTCATGTTCTATCAAAGTCAAACCTTTGTTTAATAAACTGTCATTTAATCTATCGCATACGCTCCTACTATCTCTCGTGTCATTTGCCTCATAGTGTAAGTTCAGGATCGTGCATAACAATAAAGAAGATGAAAGCGTATTCCGGCAAAGAGCAGCCTTACATGGAAGTATTCTTATTTGGTAGGCAAGCCTGCGTAATCACCTTCTCCATCTGAGACTTAATTTATTATCTAAGTAAGAAGGATTAGGTAATAAATTCATGTAATAAAAGAATCATAATTCTTCTCCATCTGAGGTTTAATTTCTTATCTAAACTTTCTGAGGGAAAGGATTAGGTAATAAATTCATATAATAAAAGAATTATAATTCTATATAATCTGAGTCCTGATTCTTTTAGAACAGGACTCAGATCATATAGTTTTAGCAGCGCGTATTCAGATTTTATATTTATGATATGATTCTTTTAGAACAGGGCTCAGATCATATAGTTTTAACAGCGCGTGTTAAGATTCTACATTTATGAGTTATCTCGAGACTCATCGTAGCTTGTGGTCATAATATATATGAAACAATTAAATTAAAATTTTGATCTACTCTATAAATTTTGTATATAATATATAGATTTTTCTCTATAACTTAAATAAAAACTACAGTCTTATCTCATACCCGCTTGTCTTTTTCTTGGCTATCCTTGACTGGGTCGTTTGAGATGTATATTTTTCCGTAATGCTTCAGAACCACCATGGCAACCACATCTAAAGCGTTCCTGTTATTTTTGGATCAATAATATCAATTTACAGACGCTCAAAAAGTGAGCTTCAGCCTCTTTTCTTCTGAATTAAAATAGTCATGTACAAATAAAGGATACTGTATTCATTTACAGTGTTCACAACTCGGAAGTCATTTTCTAACAAGTTGTTATTTTATATGGAAGAATCAAATATATGAATATGAGATCAGGTTTGTGTTTTAATTAGGTTCTTTAAGTGAAGATGAGAGTTTTAACTGTCATTTAGAAAAGAGAAGAAAATATATACACCTATATCAAGGGAGATATGACCGTACAATGTTTTAAGACAAGGAGTTGTTGCCTTGACGCAGACCGTCTTATAAGGCTGACCTGGGGTATAAGGAAGCTGCTCAACCCATTTACCCTCCGATGGGCCTTCTCGACAGCATGAGAGATGTCCCACATACAATCCTCCGAGGATTTCACACCTAGGTAAAGCTGCGACACACTTCTAGTTCTAGGTCGCTTCTAGTTCTAGTGATGGTCTACTTTCTCCCTTGACTAAACCATTACCCTACATTCAGAAGCATTCGCCTCCCACATATCATCACATATTTTGCACAGGTCAAGCATCTTCTGGAGCATCTTCACAGATTCTCCGAGACCAGCAAAGTCCTCCGTGAACACCAATGCTGGTATACGAATCGCTCCGGTTGATGAATTTCCCGGTACACCAATCGATTGTTCCCTCCCCTTTTTTCAACTCTTTTTTACGAAACTGTTGAAAGAGTTGGAGAGAGAGCATAACCCGTTCCCATCTTCCATCTTATGCAGCATTTCCTCAGACGGTATGACAGCCCGTCCGCCACAGGATATCTTAGGCCTCCTTCACATCGAGGAAGAAACAAAAAGTGTGCTTTCATCTTCCTTCCTGCATTAGCCTGACAATTTAGCTAAGTGTGTAAAGGTGATCACACACCTTAGTTGTCTCATAAACCCTGCCTGCCCTTCGTTAATCACACCTTTCTGCTCTAGGAAGTTAGTAATGCGATTGTTCAGGACACGACAGAACAGCTTGCCAACTATACTCACCAAGGTCATATCTCCATTGTTGCCCGGGTCTTCCAGTTCCCCTTTCTCGAAGAGGTTAACGATGGTTATCCATCCTCCACTTCCTTGATCACTTCCGTGGTCCAAAGGAAACTGAACGAAGTCGTCAAAGAAAGTAAAATGAGATGGCTACAAGACTTTAATAGCTCATTCACTATCCTCAACCACTTAATAGATGGTGGAGCTCTTCAACCCCATCCACATATTGTTGTGTGTTTCTGATAAAGAAAGAATTGTTCCTCACGAATCAGACAAAGCTTCGAAGAGGAGTGAAGCGAATACAAGGAAAACAGAAGCCCAGCACGGGGGGAAGATGGTATCCAGATTCAGAACGGTCACTGCACTGAGGAGAACGCAAAAAGCACCGAAGTCCAATCCTGGCTTGTGAAGGGTTTTGGAACATCCAAAGAGAAGGGGTTTAAGTCGGGAAGTGCAACAACAAATTGCCACTTCCACAGCCTTCAAAAAGATACGCTTGCGTAACACCTTCTCTGAACAAAAGGCTCTGTTACAAGTTAAGTCTCAAGTATTCTAACCAGTTCACTCCCGTAATTATAAGACCCTGGTTAATAGGGTCCTAAAAACATGTGGAAATGGTCGCGTACATGAGACTTTACTCTATTAAACCGACCCCCCTCTGGAGTACGTGCCAAGAAGGAAAATAAGGCAGAGGAAGGAGCTTCGGAGGAAAACTTTATATGCAAATTGCGGAAGACCGTAACTTACACGTGATGCTGAGTGATGTGATTGAGAGGGAAAATGCTCAGCATCGTCCCAATGCAGGTTAAAATTCCTCCTCAACATTGCTTTCAATATATACACCAAAGACTGTGATATACCGCAAATAAAGAGCTACTCAAGCTGTTCAGGTTTGACCTACAATAGCATGTGCTCTTCATGACACCGAAGTGTAAGGAATCTATAAATATGGAACTCGACATGTACGAGCCACGATTGGTGCCATCTCGCTCCCAGCTGCAAGACAGTCAATTTATGTGGCACTGTTAAAAGTTTATATAAAGATCGTAACGTGAAACACATCCACCAAAAGGAAACTGGCTGCACAAGCAACCCAAACCGCAAGTGGTGCATGTCTCAGCTAGCACACTGGTCGGCAGGCGTAGGCAAGTAGAGAGTTGATATGACTAACCAAGCAACTGACAGTAAGTAAGAATGGATTCCCCGTACCAGAACTAACCTTTCTCTCGCCGGCAGATCGCGTAGCGAATGCTAATATCCCCAACTGTCTGTACCAAGAGAGTGCAATTCAGTTCAATGGTAAGCTTCAGATTCCTCTTGCTCCGATAATGAATTGCTATCACTCATCCAGTTCAACCATCCGCTGACTTCCATTCGTCTCGTCTAATTCGTCGTAGAACTGAGCCACCTTAGGATGAACTCTGATTTTAGTTGGATCGAAGCCTGTGAGTTTCAATCCTTGGAGGCTTTTCACACGTGAAAGGGCGACATAGACCATGCCATAGTCAAAAGCCCTGGAAAGATCTGTTTCAACCCTATCCAGAGTCATTCCTTGGCACTTGTGTACGCTCAATGCCCAGGCTAACGAGAGTGGGACTTGTGTCCGTTTAGCCACTTCGACATCTCCATCAAGAACACTCCAACTTTCAGGAGCCACCAATCTTTCGACGTTATCACAAGCGAACCTTACTAATGGCCACACTCCACTGGGGCTCACAGACAAGTGAGCTTTGTTTACTTCCGAGGCACGATGATCATCTGGTGTACAGAAGCCCACCACTACACCCCTTGCTCCATTCACAAGTCCAACACTAGTTTCCAGGTTTTTGGCAAGCATGACCTGCAATAACAATTGACCGAGACAAGGCAATTAGCTTCTGGTCTTGGATCACAGACAGCTTTTTCCCAGGAGCATGGAGATACTAACAACCAAAGCCAGTCTGACAGACTTGATGGATGGGCTTGACCTGCGGCTCTGCACTCGACCATGGTGCAGAGAGATAAAAACAAAGAGCAAGTCTTGGGCTCTTTTTGGTGCCTAATGTGCTGGTGACATCTGAAAACAACTAAGTGGACATGTGAAAACAACTCGGCCACAAACTACGACGTCCATGAACAACTGTTAGTTTCTTTTCAAATTACGAGGACAACAAACTGGAAATGAGCCTAATCCACCACTCAAAGGACAAGGACGAGTACCTGAGCGCCGACGCACAGAGCAACTATTGCTTCAACTCTCACGTTATCCAGCTGCCTTCTAGCAAAATCGTTTCGAGCCTCGTCTTTGGCAATAAACATCACAGTTGGTTGGTTTAGAGCCCGCAAATTCTGTTCGTTCTCCCTGCTGACGTCAACCTTGCGTGGATACAGGCGAGTGAGCGCAATCCCGCACGTTTGGTCCACAGGACCAGAACATCTTCTTAGTGTATCTTCGTTTTCTGGAGAACAACCTCCACGCCGAATTTCGTTAAGAAGCCCAACAAATTCCTCGTCAGCTTGACGGAAAACATGCAGCAACTCAACCTGCATGTGGAAGCACCTATTCCAGCAATCAGCCTCAAAGGCAAAGTACTTGTGCGGGTTTTCAGGGTTCACAGGTGGCAGCTGATAGAAGTCCCCAGTGACAATCAACTGTATGCCACCAAAGGGACGAGGGTTATTTCTGACTATTCGACCGACATAATCGAGCTTATCGAAGAACTCCCCATCTATCATGCTGATTTCATCCACCACAAGTGCCTTAGCAGCCATCCAGCGGTTCCGTGAGTCTTTCCTGCTCTTCACTTTATCAGCCAGAGATTCTTTGCTTCCAGTACCAAGACCTACTCCGGCAAATGCATGGACAGTCGTGCCACCCAACGCGCATGCTGCCAGACCCGTGGAAGCCGTGACAAACACTCCACTTGCACCGTACTTAGCTTTCAAAACCCTGATTGCAAACTCAAGAACGAAGCTCTTCCCTGTGCCAGCAGATCCAGTTAGAAACACGGAATCCCCGAATGATATAGCTTTCAGAACCTTTAACTGCTGTTTGGATAGTTTGATTTTCGGCTTGGGCTTCTGCCAGTCCAACTTTGGAGGTTGAACTTCCACCTTCGTTTTATCCCCATCCTCTTCAGATGCGTCGCTGACTGCCTGTGAATCTAGAGACGAACCCATTCCCGGGCTCCACCCTCGTATGTTCGAGGGGTTCATTCCTTGGCCAAAGCTTTGGCCGGGAACAGGACGCTTGCGCACAGATACCCATCCATGTTCAGCAGCTAATTCATCAATTTGCTCCTCAGTGACCTTATTCCCCCTTTTAGTTCCACGGGGTGAATCGTAAGAACGAAGGGGTGAGTCATCGTACATACGAGCTGTCCTAGCGGCCTCTCCTGCATCATCTTTACTCATCAATGAACTGTAAGCAGGAGGGGCAGAAATCCCTTCAACTTGAGATTTTTGAGTACTCAAATTTTCTTTCGCCAATCGGCGTGCCAATGCCATTTCCTTCTGCTGAGCAATTCGATTTCTCTGTTCTTGAGTGAGCGTGACCTTCGATGGCGTTGGCTGCTCCTGGAAATCGTCATCGTCCAAAACTATTACTTCCGTCATTCCTTCAGCGGATCCCTCTTCCTTATCCCCACAGGTCTTCTCGTCGCATGACAAAGATTGAGGACCAGAACGACGACGAAGACGAAGCCGACCGAGCGGGGATAAGGTGTTTCGAAGCATGAGACAGGCCAGCAAGGAAAAAAGTAGGATGAAGAAGACACTTCCTCCGCCAAGGAAATTGCCGATGAAGAAACCAAACAGTACGCTACCGACAACACATCGTCCATTCAGCGACATCCCATCCCCATGGCGATCAGACGCCACCAACACTGCCTTCAAGGAAGGTGAAAAACCCTCATCTCAATCTCACTCTCATCTCAACTTACCTCTACCGAGCTCTCAGCAGTCAGAACGTCAAACAGAATCTCGGCAGACATCCTTCAAAATGCAAGTACAATGACGGCTCCTATGTCTACAGACAAACGACACCCGCACGCTTCGACTCTAAAAGAGAAACACCGAAAGTTCCCATCTTGAGACGCCGCAAGCTCCTCAGAACCAAAGGCTCCAGCCCGGTCAGGTCTTCCTTCCAAAATTGCCGAAATCACCAATTGACCGAGACCATCAATTGACCCCCTGACAACTACAGAAGAAGACGACGAAAACTGATCTCGCCAGACTCACACCTCGCTATGCTTCGTCTTCGCCTCGCCCCGATGCTTGTGAACGAGAACAGTCCAAAACCTTCAACAGAAAGCGGAGGTTTTGAATTGTCCCTTTGTTTAGCTGCTCCTCTTTCTTTCCCGCTTCTTTCTTTTCCGTGGCGTCTCGTGATGCAACCGGACGTTGTTCGAGAAACTGCTTCTCCAGATCCAACACCGCAGCGGATCTCGCTCGCGCGAACCGTGCACCGTTTCCCATATCCACCGCCTAGAACCAGTGACCGGGGAAGGATACACACTTGGTAGGGTGGCCTCGGCCCCGTGAAATCGTGGTTTAAAGCGGTAAACCATGGTATGGTTTGATTCAAGAATCAATAGAATTTATATGATTCAGTTATATAACGATTAGGGTTTTAATAGTGCGGTTCAACATTCAGTAGAATCTATTCGGTTCAAGTTCATATGGTTCAAACAGCGGCTTAAGCCGCTCAAATGGAAGTTTAAATAAGTTCGTAGTTTTTGAACATTATGTGCAATTCTTACCTCAAGATATTTTGTATTATCAATTATGAGTAAATCTTTAACCAGTTTAGATTATGGTTTATATTGTTTAGTTCAAAGTGATTCAGATTCAAAAGTTTTTAAATGGTTTGAATGGTTTCATGGTTTAAATGATTCGATTCACTATCGGTTCAAGTTCAAATTATCTTTAACCAGTTCGGTTCATAGCGATTCAGAACAAACTTTCTCAAATCGGTTTGAGTCGAACCAAATCGAGGCTGAGGTTTATTTGTATGGCAAATTTGTCACGTGGTATGTTTTATCGTGCTAAGACTAATGTTATTGTGAGTGGTCCACACAATGAAGGCGATCTAAATATTTCAATTGAGACGAGTCTTTATCCAATAGCATGTTACTACACTAACATTAACACTACATTAACAAAAGTTCTTAGGAACTCTATCCACTTGTTACTCTGTAACCGAACTTTATTTATGTCAAAGGTCGAACTAGCATTTTTTTAGAAGTCTACAAAATCTATATTATCTCTTTCAACTACATTATCATGGTCTCGTACATAACTTACTAAGGTCAATGATCCTCTTAGAATTTAGAATCGTTAATTAAATCTTCTAGCAATATCGTTGGATCAAATACATCTCGTAAGGACTATCATAATAGAAGTTATGTCACTTGAAAGTTCACAATCTTCAATCAAAATCTTCAATCTCAGACTGCCCTCGCCCTTCATACATCGTGCAACTTTCGAACCTACAACATTCAGATTATGAGCTTGACGAACTTCTCTAACCTATTTACCAACACATGACTCTGAAGAGCTAGATACATTTCTCGCGAAGTCGGTTCCAATTATATCTTATGTCTGTCAAAGTAACACTATACTAAGAAGGTATTGAACTTTATCATTTTTTGTTAAATTTCTTCATTGAGGAAAATCTACAAAAGCCTTTGCATAGATTTACCACTTTAACTTGAAAAATTGTTTCAACAAACCCATGTAACTTCTTCCACCGCAAGTCCAAATCGGTTGTATTTGGTGTCCTTGGAAAGCTCTAGGTGAGCTCTTTCCTATGCTACCAAATCTCTCTTAATTGACCTTCCTAGCTCAAGTTATGGCCGATCATAACAGTTTGACATCTTCTTTCAAAAAAACTACACGAGCCATTATCGCAGATGTGACCTCTAGATCTTAGAACTATCTCTTAACCTCCAATCTGTGCTAGCCTTCATATAGATTGACGTTAAATCTCACAATCATCTTGAACTTCAAGAACTATCGTCTTTGAATTTATAATCTGATGCTCTTGATGTCAACAAAAAACTCTCGAGAAATTGTATCCAATGGTATCAAACTTAGCTCAAACTAACCTCTTAAGCCATAGTTACATTTAGTTCAAGTTTCTATTCTCCATAGTGAAGAAATCTGCACAAACCCTCACGTAGATTGTCACCCTCTACTTCCAAAACGTCTTATCCAATTGAAATCTATGTGAGGTCTTGTCAATTTCGACATACACTCACTAAGTACACCGTAAACTTTGAAACCCTTGTAGTTCTCTCCGCAACTCCAAATCTTGCAGTTGAGGTGGCATTGGAAAGATCTCGTCATCTATTTTTCAACGGTAAAAATTGGACTCAAACTAATCTCTTTAACGTGAGTTGTTTTAACTTTTCAAAACCCCTTAGTGATGAAACTTTTGCAAGCCCTCGTGCAGCTGTCATCCATAGTTCCAAAATGCATTTTATCTAAGGTCTTGCATAATTTCAACGTACACTCACTAAATACAAAATAGACTTGGAAACACTTAGAGTTCCCAAACTGTGGTGCTAAATCTTGCAGTTGAGGTGGGGTTGCAAACGTCTCGTTGTCTTTTTTTCCAATGGTATTAAGCATGATCCGAGCTGAGTTCTATAAGAAGAACTGTGATCATTTAAAGACCTATCCCCTTCGGTAAATTATGCATGATGTCTTGCTTATATTAGTTGTGTAGACACAACTTGATCCAAAAATCCTTCCAAAAACTCATTATGTCTCTATTTTCCAAGCCAAAAAAATGGATAGCCTCTCGAGCTTAACTATAATATCCAAATTGAATTTTAAAACCTCATGTTTTTATATTGTTGAGAAGCAAGGGACTAAAATCCATGTGTCGTGGTCTGTGCTTACCAAATGTCCAACATGCGAGAGTGTCAGCAGCACATATGTCTCACTGCCAAGTGGCATATATGCAAAGTGATATCTCACCTAAACCCGCCACCTCAACCCTAATGCCTTTCACGACGTTCTAAACATCAATCTTTGTCTCGTCAACGTGGCATGGTTCTTTTCCCCGAGTGTTAAAAGATCAAGTGGATTTTTGCTATATTCCTACTGTGTGTATTTTGCTATACGTAATTTTTCTCTTTTTTTGGGTGATATTGTCAAAAAATATTTGCAAGAAACTGAGGAAATATTTTTCCTAACATCTCAATTTCACACCATAGCCGATCCACAACACGACAACAATTTCAACATTGTTTCAAAAAGTTCAGGAGGGTGAAGTTCTTATGGAACATGTATTCTCAATCAACGGAGTATTACAACTATCACATTACATCCTTAAACACAACGGCTATGTGATGCATCTCTCGCTTATGATGCCTTACTTACTCAATGTAAACTCCAATTCTTTTCCTCGTCACATTAGAAAGAGACTGTGCATTGAATGCGGTTTGGCATGTTGAAATTGCGATCCATGTCTTTTTTTAATATTTACCTTTTGTATAGTTGGCTGCAAAAGTTGTTCATGCTTGATGTGTTTTACACAACATGCTAGTGAAGAATCGTGTAAGATTTTAGATTGAAATATGATAAAGATGACTATGCACTCCATGATGACATGTGAGACAAAGTTCAACTAATCTAGAGTTGGAGACTATGACTCAAAGGTCCATGCTCAACTATGTGAGTATTTATGACTTTTGAACATGAGTGATACTCTTGTGATCAATCATAAATTCCAGATTTTTCTATATGCTTTCTCTGTTCATTTTTGAATGTTTCGTTTTTGTTCATTCTCTGTTTCAGCAACACATAATGTTAAATCATATATTAATTATAACTATGGGTGCAAGTGGTCAAGCTAGAGCTTAACCCCTCACATGACATTGTTTAATATCATATTTGGTATTGTTTAATATCATATTACCAAAGGGAGCTTAAGTTCCAGCCGAGAAAATCAAAATATTTTACAACGAGATAAACAAATAAATATCAGCTCGTTGACAACTATATACTCTTCATCGTAATCTTTCATCTGTTTGCAAGAGCATAAACCTCACTGGTTGATAAGCATAAAAAAATGCTCGTCATCTTCACCTATTTGCAAGAGCATAAACCTCACTGATTGATAAGCTTAAACAAATACTCATAAACTGTAAACGATGAATTATCTGCCAAGTTGGAAAGCTGGGGTTTGAAAATACGTCAAGTTCAAAGAGCAGTCCATGTAATATCCTAGACCTCGGCCTTGCATATTTGCATATTAGTCTTTTCCAAGTTTGGAAGAGGAGAATATGCAAAGAGCTTTAATTTATGTCACAAACTTTCCTCTTGGAAGGTTAGGTCATAAATTAAAGCTTAGAAATTAAAAATATTTTCACTCCTGAAAAACACAAATCTTAATACCAGAATGTTGTATCAGCGTGAGAGTTAATTATGGGTTTTGTATAACTCACGTGACCATGTGTAATCAAGTTTACAAATGATTTTAATTTAGTAATTTATATTTAACACTTCAAATTTAGTAAAACAAATTTAAAGAAATTTGTCACAAGTCACCGTTACAAATCTAGTCGAGCACCACTTTTCTCTGTAACTCTATGCTTAGTAAATTATATTTTTCAATAAATTTTTTTGAAGCTTGTTGTAATCTAATTGCCCATGATTAGTTGGTTGATTTTTCCTCAATTTAGCTGGAAGTGCATTTTGGATGCATATTATTCCTCGCAATGGACACTCTTGGTCTTTGCAACATATAATACGGTTCTCCATCCTCGCAACTGAACTATCATGCTGAAAAAGTTCAGGAAAGTCTTTGAAATGTAAAATTTAGAATTAAACATTAAGAGGTTATCCATAGTACCAAAGCTATTAGAGAGTACCTTATGTAGGAGCAAAAACTATATTCAAAACCAATTAGAGTCTTGCACGTCGAAGCGAAAACTATATCGAAACCAGTTAGAATTATTCAAGCAAGCTCAAGAGTTTATTTTAGAAGATCGTACTACTATACAAATTCGTCCCCACTTCGTGTACAGTAGCCAATCCCTCACTTATAACCTTTACATAAAAGTTCACTTTTAGATTTAAGGTATTCACGACTAAACAAAATTTTATGTAAGCATGGTTGCACATTTATTCATAGCTTACGTTATGATATATTGAATATCTTAAATTTGAAAAAAACAGTGAAAAATAGTGAAAAAATTAAATTTCAAGAAAAGATAGTATTTTCAAAATCTTTCATGCAACCAAGTGCTCAACACTGAATTTCTTCTTGCGTTGTTTCACTGGCTAATACGACGTAGAATACCCCTATCAAATCAAGATTTGAGAGAAAATCCGTATGAATTCATCACCGCTTCTTGTTAAACCAATAATGTTCCAGAGACTTTTCTGACAAATTGGCGCTTATATATTTACATTGTATAATAATTAGTGAGATAAATAGTTATTGATCACAACCCCAGTAGATTCCTTGAGCTTGATCACACCTCTGACTGGTTACTGATAATAAAATCAGTAAATGTTGCGACGACACAAAGTTAGAGTCCATGGACAACGAGCTTCTGGTCACGACTTTCCTGGCCGGGCCGCGACGCGGAGGCCCGACCGAGAGACGCAGAAATTGAGTTGAAGCATATGCCATAGAGAGATGAGCTCGTTGCCAGTAAAGCACCACGAATTGCATATTCTTTGGATGCATTTAAAATTGCGCTGTGCGATCGGACGCGTATGGATGGTGAGAGCTACTGCCTTGTCGTTGCGGAAGTCAAATCGCAGTGTCGTTTCTCGCGCAGTTTATGAATTGTTCTTCGGCTTCAACCTGTTTAAACTTTAGAATTTTCTCCGTGCCGTGTTCTCAGTACTTTCTTTCTGGATTGTAACTTGGTATATCTAGTTCGTTCAATGCGCCGTTGTCTGGGTTTGCATAGTAGCCTTTCATTGCAATCCCTTGTCTGGTTACGAAAATATGTGGTCGTATTCCGTAGCACCGTTTCCGTCTCCCTCAGCGGTGTTTAGATTCATCATGCACTTCGTCTGCATGGTAAGTGCATGAGTTTTAATTTCCGTTTGCATTTTAGGGTTTCTGGCTTAGAATTCGATGCAGAGTTTTGGTCTAGAGACCATCTCGATCCTGACAGTTGAGGATGTGCTGGACTCGCCCCGTGAGGGTACTCTGTGCTGTTTTCAGTCGGGTGCTGGAGACAAGTTATGATAAATTGCGAAAGAAAGAACTACCACGACCTTCGTGGTAGTTCTTTCTAGCTTGCGGTCTCCGTGGTTCCAAGGAGCAGGAATGATTAGTTCGGAATTCGGAACTGATAAGTTTGGGTGAATTGGTGGCAGGAAGTTTAGCTTCAATTCTACGCCAGTGTGCTTAGAGAATGCAGAGAATTCCTTGAATGCTACTACCCTCACAGTTGCTTGGATGTTGGTAAGGATTTCACCAAGAAGAAGCTTAGTTTTGCAAAATTAAGTCTTCTAAATTTGCATATAAAATGTTGCGCATACTCTTCAATCATTCCTCTGGTAACGTGTGATCCAGTCAGTATGAGAGTGAAGTAAGGGAGTGAAGATAGGCCCCAAAGGAAGGGCACTAGTAGATCAGACCCATCATCACCTTTCTGTCCTTTGGAGTTTCAGTTAGCTACCAGACACTTCAGCGCGATTAACTTTTGCGACCAATCGAAAGTGTCCTAGGATCTTGGCTGCTTTCAAGCCCTCGCATCAAGAAGGAAGCTAACAGGAAGATCAGATCATGCTATCGAAAATCTCCCGAATTTATCGCCATTTTACTGTGAGAGTTGCGTTGAGTTATTCCGAAAGTCTCAGTTTGATCAGCGCAAAGATATCCGACTTAGCTCGTGCAGCAAGCCGAATGCACGACAGTGGCTTGCCTGGTAAATCTAGTTCATTGAATGGGCTGTTTATTTGTGACAGTAGGAGTAATGCCGGTTGAGCACTTCGCCTATTACCGTATTGTCTTGCATTTGGGTGTCGTGCTGTCAAACTTTATCCTGGTCGAAACCAAGCCCTTCCCGTTTCTTCTTTCTTTTCTTTTTGGTGTCCAGATGTTTGTGTTTCTTGTTCTTCACCCCTGCTCCACCTGCTCCACCTGCTCTCTTGGTCTGCATATCCTGCTGATGATCCTCATAACTTCCTTCACAGCTCGCATCGCGCTTGCTGGCAGGAGCTCGTCATGACATGACGATAGCCTTGTGATTTCCACCACCGGGATGAGATGAAGCACGTGATACGATGATTGTGCGGTAAATTTTGCGGCCTGATTGCTGTTGTAACTTTCGTTCCCGTGAGGCTTCGCGTCCTCTGCCGCTCATATCACTGTGATGGAGAAAACGGCCCCGCGTCTCAGCCGTGACGATCCAGCAATAAGAGGTGAGTTTGGTTTGTTCATGCAAATTCGAAGGATGCTTTTGTTGTATCGGAAACGGCATTTGAGACGGCGATCCAGTGGTTGATTACTTTGCCTTTATCTTTATGTTCTGCTTTGGCGTTTCGATTTCTTCGCTGATACTGTGATCAACCGAACTGTGAATGGGAGGGAGTGTATTTTTGAAATTCTGGTCCCCAAGAGTCCTCTCTTATCTTATTCAGCGCTCTAGAGTCCCATTTATTTTTCCTGATGATCATCTTTGTTTTCTGTTTCGTTCCATTATCTCTTGTTTAGTTCAACTTCCACTAATTAAAACGCCTCTCTTTAATGGTTTTCTGTTGGAAGGTTTCTAGAGATTGTTTTCGGGAACAATGTGACTGGTGCTGAGAGCTCACTCGTTTTCAAACAGGATAATTGAGCTCACGAAGCATGTCTGATTTGCTGAACTTTGTCTTATTTTTCACAGTGGTTGTGCTGTTTCGGGCGACAGGAGATGCACCGATACTTAAGCAAAACAAGTTTAAGGTTAGAAGAACCCGGTTGTGTCTTCTTTTAAGGTATTAGAGGAACTCAGTTGTGTAAGAACTAGTAGTGCAGTGTCTTTTGGTAAACCAGTTGTCAGTGTTTACTACTTTCTAAGCGGGGACTAATCAAACTAGTTCAGGAGACTCGCAGGAGGTGCATGATGGGTTCCATTCTGGGTGGAGCAAATATACGTCATTGTTTTTACCTGTGGTTCGCTGTCATACTTAGCACTGCCCGATATATATCAATAATCAATATGTCATATTGCTAAGTAATGAAACAAGTATGAAGTACCACAATAAATATATGTGAGTTCATTACACGCAGATCGGAGGCTCCGAGAAGTTTGCCAAAGTGATTGATTTCTTGCGGAAGCAACTGCATCGGGAGACAGTGGTATTTACCCTTTCCCAGATATCTGAGTTGGTGTTGGACATACCTTGCCAGCATCATGTATTCATTTTTCGTTGTTTCGGACTTGATCGGAGTGTTGTATCGTAAGGCTATATATTGGAGATTAGTCTATGTGTGAATACATATTTAACGGTTGTGTTAGATCTTTTGGCTTCGATCAGCTTGCAGTGCATACTGCATGTCACTACTTTGCACTTTCATACCTAGGGGCACCGTCTCAGGTAATGTGCGCCGCACTACTTGCCGTTGCTGAGTCCCCTTAGGTTACGGATTTGCGCTAACTGAAATTCCAAGATAGCGTACAGGCCACCTTTTCCTTTTGGCACTTTCTGTGTAGTTCATTGGGTCATAATACTGGGTGTTACCTCCGTTCTTAGCGTGGTTCCTTAGCTGAACTGCCGTACTCCCGAACTAATCATGTGTTTAGAGGTTGTCATTGCAAGTTCTCCTATGCAACTGCAGCTTCCACTGTGATCCCCTGATATCCAGCTAACAGAATATAGTAGGCGTAAGTTGCTGTTTTACAGATTCCTCTTTCTGCTGTGTTGTTGACAGTTTATGTACATTAACAGTGCGTTTTCTCCCAACCCGGACGAAGCCGTTATGGATCTGTTTGAAGTAAGTGATCCTAAAGACTGTTGATAGTTCAACTCTTGTGCCACAAATTCTTAAATTTTGCATCTCTAATTTTGGGGTTCTTCGCTGTGTCAGCAGTACGTTCTGCCGTTTACGTTTGCAGCACTTCTCATCTGGATTGTAATGCATTCTGGCGTCTGTTTTACACAGAACTTTGGCATTGATGGTAAACTTGTGGTCAACTATGCCTGCTCTATGGCCTGGGGATGAGCGGACACGGCATTTTCTTGACCATTCTTTATATCTCTGCAACCGTCAAGTCAAGACGAGATTATAGATCTCGAGATGGTGAGCCTCGGTCCCACATGCTCATGACTCGTATGACGTTGAAGTGGATGACGTTCTTACCCTCACGAAAATCCAAACGCGCTGTGGGAAGTGCACTCTGGTTAGAAGTGAGCCTCGAATTTGAAAGCAAGTCCATGAGTGCTTGTGCTTAAGTTGGGTTGTTGACTTTGGCGCGGACACCGTGTACCGTAGGTTCTCATTCCTTTTTCATGTCCAGAGGTCAGGGTATCAAAACCCAAATTTACCAGTTGAGCAAAGGGTGTCGATGTGAACAATCAGTAGTGTATTTCTCCGATGTATTATATGCCTTCAGTGTTTTCATGTCATTTTCATCTCCATAATCTTTCAAATAGTCTTTCAAGTTCGTCTTGCAGGTCCGTGTCGCACACTTGCAGCGCATTTCTTTCCATAACAAGTGATTGTCACCCACTCTTGTTATGCATAGCTTCCTTGATATTTGCACACTATGTACGCTTCTGCACACGTTAACATTTCCCATACATTACGAAACAAAGAAGCCAAATTATCATGATGCATGATTCATGTTCGCATACTTTTAGATTATAGCAACATTGTCAAATGAAATCGGATTATTAAACTGACCATAACACTTTTAGTAACGCATTGAGAAAAACCTGTAGGCCGTTGAATTCTCGAGAATTGACGCAGTAATAACAAGGAATTTGATGAGGCGCAAATTTCGGCGTAGAAACAAACTTAATACTGAGATTGAGTTTGCTTCGCAAGATCATAATCCCTGTAGTGACATTTCACTGTAACGGTTGAGTGTGCTGTCGTGCACACTGACTCGTGACGGAGTGGTAACCTGAGCGCAATGTGACCGAATATTGTTCATCCTATATTTCCTCAATGTATACACTGTATGGAAAGTGAGTGGTTTGTCGCTGATTTCGTTTCAAATTAGCGGGAGTTTTGAGTTGAAGAATCTGAACATGTTTGAGGCAGAAAATCTTCTGATAATTCTGAAAGTAAATGTCTTCAAATGTGGTCATTGAGCGTCTAGTGCGAATGGGAAAAAATTCGCCTTTGGGCAACTCGATCATGGGTTATCAAACCTCCCCTAAAGTAAAATAATAATATACAACACGAGATTAGATTATCATAGGGAAATGCTATTAGAAAGAGAACATTTAACTAACGCGATAAATGAGAAAAGGTGAGTATTGGGTGATTTTAATATTTTCAAATATTCTGGAGATAATTATTTTATAAAATGTTCAAAAGTTTTGTTGTAAGAATTCTGAGAAGAACACATTTTCATTGAAATAATAACAACAATATATTTATTTTATATAATAAAATCTCTAATTTAATTTTATTTCTAATTTTAAAAATATTTTTTCTCAATAACAAAAAGAACTATTCAATAGACGAGGAGTTGTATTCCAACAGCATGGCAAGCCGCAAGTGGGTTCACTAGATGAAAAATAAATACTCATTTATATGGTAACATTGTAACTATAACTTAAGTAAGAGCTAATGGGGTATTATGGCATGTATTAAAATACATTTGCGTTCATTCATCCAATTAATTTGTGATTGATTAATGAAATCTATCTTTTCTTCTTGCACTTCTTCATCATACCGAGCTTCTTATGGCTCTTGTTCCTCTATTCTTATCTAGAGATGACTCAACAACTCCATGGCCATCATCTCTATGAATATCAGTCAGTTCTTCCTCTTCTTGCCTCTGTCATTCATCCAACTGAATTTGTGATGGATGAAAGAAATGATTGTTGAATTGAGGATTTCAAAAATAATTGTGACGCGAGAAGAGAGTCAAAATGAGTAGAATATATTCAAAATTGTTTAGAACTTACATCGCACTAAAACAATCACTATTATTATAGTTACTATCGTTGCTCTCCTCATTATCAGATTCGAACACAAATTTTTCTTTACTATTGGTCAAGATCGTAGTGTTGACGTTTATAATATGTGATTTCACTGCAGGTCTGCAGCTAGACAAGGTCTGATCTGCATGTAGTAGAGCAATTGGTGTTTGTTATTTCTTGCAACGTCAGACCTTTGAGTAATGACATGATCCGCATCAGTTGACATCTTGCTACGAAGTTCTGACCTCCGTCATTATCATCAGAATCTGAAGAAGTTGAGCTCGAGTCGATCTTTTGGTCATCCTCATCACCATTTGAGCCAGCAGTGATAGACTTCAGCACATACATTGAAGATTGTCCTCAAAGTGAGATGCATCATGATCTACTACAGAGTTCTAAGCGCTTGTAGCATTGTACAAAATGTTGAATATCAGTCCAACCTTGAAATTGTCATTGGGACGACGTTTGATCACAAGTCTATCTTTGTCATCCATTAGACCATCTTCATCAAATTCCACGTAGTCTATAAATCGAACAAATATGTGAGATTGAGGAGAGAGAAAGAAATTGAGCTGGTAAGAGGACACATGAGGTTAGAATCTCACCATTTTGCATGCGCTCTCTGCAGAAAATCCCTTGTCAATCCAAAAAGTTGAAGTACGCTCACAAAGTGTGTTGCTAACCTTCGCTGCTTCAGTCTACAACTATTTTTAATAAAAACCATATGCTCTTTTTGCTATAGTATCGAAGTTAATGATATCTCAACTATGCAGTGTTTCATTGCTTATGATATCATCTTCTCTAGTTTGTATTTTTGTGTTCTGTACCACTTGGACAATGTCCACCATTGCGTTCAGTTGCTTTGTCATCTTACACTAGAGGGCATGTTCTATCCTTGGGTGGCGGTCTTCCACTTCACAGCTTAGTTGTAACCATCCAATGACAATTTGCACAAATGCTTTCTAAAAGTATTCTCTGACTACAAACGACTCGCACATATGAGAGTCCTAAATCAAATACATATACCACATCATCTTGAAAGATTTGTCGATGAGAATTCAATCGCAATGAACGTCTTACAAAGTGATAGTTTTTGCTGTTGGATCAGCCATGTTGCTTTGAATCGAATCGAATCTTTGAAGTCCAAAGTATGTAATATGTGTGATGCAGGGCATGAGGACAAAGATATATCTAAAGAAGAGGACTGAATGATATTCAAATGTTGGAGAGTATAGATTGTAAACTCAACGATTTTCTGGATGTAGTCTCATAAGTTTTCGACTCACAAGATATTGATGATTTGATCGTTCTTAGTCAGATTTTCATCCGTCTATCGGACGATGCGTATCTAGAAGTTGGAGTAAGCATGAAAGTCTGACGACATTAACAATCTAAGCTATTTGTGACATATTATCTCGTCGGTATACAAACTTCATTACTAAGTTTTTGAAGCTAGATGTGGAATGCGCATCCAGTTACTACTACGGCCTTCAAGTTGTGAAGTTGTCATGAAATAAACAGAAATGATCAAATTGCAGTAGTTTTTTATGGTGTGTCTCTAGAGACGACAAGTATGGAAGTAGATGCTGCACCAACGAGGATGACGAAGGGTGTAGTACTCATAGTGCTACTGTTGAGAAGAGACATTTACCAGACAAACGTAAGAAAATAGATCGATTTTTGTGCAAAAAGTCCATAAAAATGACACTAGATGTAGGAAAGAAGATAGCAATACCAACATCTTTGTTTTACGTGCGACCAACGTTCAGAGATCATGTCGTGCCATCTAGCGCTAGAAAGTGCCATTTCTTCAATTTCTACAAACCAGAGTTATACTGGATGATGTGGTCCAAAGGACTTATCGACCTGAGTCAGGTAACCAAAAGTGAAGTAAATTGACACATATCATCAATTATAGTCAGAACTTATGTTCGAGACATCAGCGATCAGCTTCAAAGTGCAGTATTGCTCACCAAAAGTGAGAAGTGTAAAGATGATGGATTCAAACAAGTTCTTTATATAAGTGAGAATAAGTGTTCTACTTTCACATTTGTGCACCTTTCATTGGGCACAAAACGACAGTGATGGAGGTGATTGTGGATAGCACGTACAAAACTAACCAAAAGCGTTTGAAATGTTTGTTGTCATTGCTAATGTAAGGGGTTTGGAGGACCTCTCAACAACTGTTTTATTCACAAAAATACTGCACGGACAAGGATAAGCAAAGCCTAGTGATAGATGATGCGACGACCAAGCTTGAAATGAGTTCACTAGATGGCAAATAACTCGTACTCCAAACTTTACGTTCAAGAACTAAGAACTTCAGAAAACTGCTCATGTGAAACACTCACACGTTCACTTAGAAGCTTCTCGTTTTTATTCAAAATGATATACGTATAAGTTATCGGTACCTCTCTACTCGTCTAGGCTGCAACACTAATCTCCTCGATGTCAAAATTATCAACAGTCAAAAAATCTTCTCTCTATAAGCTCTATATAAATATTTGCTCTCTCATCGATAACTTCCTACAATAATGCGTGAAAAAGTCTAACTTCTGTTGTACACCCCTTCTAGGGTTTTCCTCCACTCTACATGACCTCCTCCTTCATCTAACACGTGTTGAATGATGCCTTGAACAACGACATCAGAAAAATAAATCTCTAAGGAAAATTAACGATATAATATGTACAAAAGACTAATCAAAATGTAAAAATACTGATGAGGGAAAGTTATTGTAAAGTTTTGGTAAATATAAATTTTCAAAAAAATGATCTAATATATAATTTCATCATATATTATACACGGTGAACTTATATTCAGAGATTATCAAGAGGTATGAGTTCGTTACATGAGTAGACCCAAAACCTATTGCGATGGGTAGCACAAGTTCGACATGACATGTCCATTATATGCATGGACAAATACTCATGTATTCATGCATCTGTTCAATGATTCATTGCATGTCATCCACGTCTCAATCATTTAGCAGTTTGGTGGTTAGACCACCGTTCGGGAGCCAACCCCAGTCCTTACATCGTTCCTAAGTCCAGACGTCTGGATCAGAACGTGCCTTGGAACCGGCCCAGTCATCACCTCATGCCTCCAGAGTCCGCCCGCCGAACCCTAGAGTTGGGTGACTCGTCCTGCTGCACCCAGACATCGAGCCCCCCTCATATATATTTCTGGGGATCGGCGGCCCCGCCCTCCTCTTTGGTCCCTAAAAATTATACCACAACTCGATCGTGGTTCGGCCATAACTTCCAACTCGGAGGTCAGATCGAGGAGTGTTATATATCACTGGAAAGCTCTCGACCAGACCTTTCCAATGATATCTTTTCAAGACCTGGAAAGGTCTCGTCGAGAGCTTTCCAGGAGCCAGAGCCCCGAGGTACAGTCAGAGGACGATAACCGACAACCTTCGCCCCAACGTCAAGGAAGCCCAGTACCGGCTGCGGCACCAGTGCAGCAAGATGGAGTCTTGCCAACGGTGTCCAACGATGCAGGCGCGAGAAGTCAAGGAGCCTTGTATGTGGAACTCATCAAGATGATGAAGACCATGCAGGAAGACATGATCTCCAGGGATAAACGTATCGCTGAAGTTGAGGCAGGCCAAGGGAGTTCCTCGTCTACCAGAAAGCTTTGTAAGACGAATTTGCCGACCTCGTTTTCAGGTATAGGACGGACTCGTAAAGTTAAGGATTTCTTAACTGAGTTGGACCTATACTTTGAGACGCAACAAGCTCAAGAGTCAGACAAGGTGAGAGCGGCGGTTACGTTCCTGAAGGACCATGCGCTCCTCTGGTGGACTGCATACAGGGATGAGCATGCCTTGACCGTCTCAGCGCTTGGTTGGAACGAGTTCAAGGAGTTGCTCGCGGGACGATTCACTCCGGAATATCAAAGGATTCGGGATGGGGTCGAGCTAGTTAGGCTGAAGCAGACGAGGACGCTAAGTGCTTATGTACGCGAGTTCAGTGCCAAGCTGGACTCATTCTCCAAGTGGACTGAGGAGACCAAAATATGTATATTTATTGGGGGACTCAAGTCCAGCTCGGAGAAAGCTCTCTTTCGGATGCCGAAGCTACTTGAGACATGTGCCGAATTTTTGAAGCTAGCAGAGCGAATTGGAGACAACGAAGTCCAGCAACAGAAACCTTTTGAACCACGCAGCACGGACAAGTTCCAGAAGAAGAATGAGGGCTTCAAGCGACAGTGGATGGGGGTGAGAAGGATCGAAAGGACTCTTCTGCCTCGGCAGCAAAGCGGCAGCAAACATGAGTGAAACCTAAAGGGCAAACACCTCAGAAGGGCAATGGCGCTAAGTTTACTTGCTACAACTGTGGCGAGGCGGGCCATATTGCTAAGGGGTGCACGAAACCTAAGATTAGTAACTGTAGCATGAATACGTTTGTTGCAAAGGACTTGTTGGAGGGCCAGATGACTGTGACCTTGAGAATCACGAAGAAGACGTCGGGATTGATGTTTCTGCAAGCCAAGGTTGCTAACCGTGATGTTACTTTTCTTGTGGACATAGGAGCTACTCACTCCTTCATAAGTCCAAAGTTGGTGAAGAAGTTGGGCTTGTCTACCTCCAAGGCAGACAAGCCTATTCAGGTGCGCTTCGCCAAGGACAAGACGTACCAAACTTCTGACCTTGGACGTACGATTTGCGTGTGGGAAGTTGGAGTTCACAGAGAATTTCACGGTGTGCGAGATGGATGATATCCATGCGGTTTTGGAGAACTCTTCCTTGGACAGGTTTGAAGTGGAACTTAGGCGGAAATCTTTAAGGTTAAACGTTAGAGTTAAAGGGCAGAAGCTGGGAGTGAGGCTAATCCGGAAGGCGTGGAAAATTGATGACTTTGCGGTGAATTTGATCAAAGACAAACAGATGGACTTCAACGACGGGATCATGTGTTTGATGCGGGTTGTAGATTTGATGACGAGTGGCGGACAAGAGGAAACATCAGGAGACGCGACTAAACTTCCGGAGGTGCTTCGCGAAGTGATTAAGGAGTTTGAGGATGTCTTGACGGATGAGTTACCTGCTGAGTTATCTCTAAGGCGGGTGGTGGATCACAAGATCGAGGTCTTTGCCAAGATCAGAACCACCTTCCAAAGCCCCTTACCGACTCAATCAGGTGGAACTCCTTGAGTTGAAAAGACAACTCGATGAGCTATTAGCGCGGGGATATATTCGAACCAGTAAGTTACCTTATGGAGCCCCAGTTCTTTTTGCAAAGAAGAAGGATGGGAAGTTACGACTCTGCGTAGATTATCGTGCACTCAATAAGGTGACGGTAAAGAATAATTATCCCTTGCTAAGGATAGACGACCTCTTTGATAGGCTAGTGGGGGCAAAGTACTTCAGCGGGATAGACTTGAAGTCAGGATATTACCAGATCCGGATAGCTGACCCAGATGTTGAGAAAACCGCTTGTCGAACCAGATACGGATTGTTTGAATTCGTGGTGATGTCATTTGGACTCTGCAACGCCCCTTCGACGTTTACTACATTGATGAACACAATTTTTCACGAGGAGATGGATGAGTTTGTCATCGTTTACATCGACGACATCTTGATCTACTTCAAAACCTTGGAGTCGCACGCGGAGCAGCTAAGGGTGGTGTTGACGAAGCTGCGGGAGCATGAGCTGTTTGTCAACATTGACAAGAGTGAGTTTGGTTGGAGCGCATTAACTTCTTGGAACATGTCATTAGTGCAGAAGGAGTCGGCCCGGATATGCAGAAGGTGGACGCGATTGTGACTTGGGAGCCTCCGACTACAGTGAAGGGGATGCGGCGATTCTTAGGATTGGCGCAGTTCTACCGCAAGTATGTGAAGGGGTTTTCAAAGATCGCGAAGCCGCTGACGGACTGGACGGGCAAAGACCTACAGGTAAGTTGGACCAAGGAGGTAGATGATGTATTTCAGGTGATCAAAGCTATTTTGTCAAAGGCGTCAGTTTTGAAGCTGCCGGAGTTCGACAAACCATTCGAAGTGCATACCGACGTGAGCGACTATGCGATTGGCGGAGTGTTGGTGCAGGATGAAAAACCTGTAGCGTACGAAAGCAAGAAGCTATCTGGGATAGAGAGTCGATGGCCGACTCACGAGAAGGAATTGTTTGCGGTGGTTCATTGCTTGAGGAAATGACGGCATTACTTGAGACTCCACAAAACCCAAGTGTATACTGACAACATTTCGCTCAAGTGCTTTGAGACACAAGATCGGGTGACGTCAAAGCAACTACGGTGGCATGATACCTTGGCGCTCATGAACGTGGAATTAATCCACAAAGCGGGAAAGGACAATGTGGTTCCTGACGCCTTGAGTCGCAAGGAGGAATATCTTCCATCGTCAACACAGATTTTGCGAGCTATGTATCCTAAGGAGTCAGACTTGGAGAGGCGAATACGTGAAGGTTACATGGGCGATGACCAAGCGAAGGAGTACCTGGAACAACTCAAGCGAGGAGTGAAGTTGCAGAACATGCAATTAAGACATGGTTTACTCATGTTCAAGCAAAGTCGGATTTATGTGGGACAAGGAAAACTTAGGACCAAGTTGTTAAAAGAATGTCACGATGCGTCCTTATCAGGCCATAAAGGAGAAAATTCCACTTTAGCAGTGATAGCTAAAAAGTTTTATTGGTCCCACATGAAAGACGATGTTGCCCATTTTGTGAAAACATGCATAACCTGTCAAGCGAACCGCGTTTCTTATGAAAAGAAACAAGGGTTGCTTCATCCTCTGCCGATTCCAACCAGACCTTGGGAAAGCATTAACATGGACTTCATTACCTCTCTGTCTGACTCGAATGAATACAACACGATTTTTGTGATAGTTGATCGATTTAGTAAACTGGCGAAGTTTGCTCCGACCTTAGATACTGCAACAGCGTTCACGCCTTCTTGGTTGTTCCTAGATACTTGGTGACGTTCACATGGATTACCTCGGAGTATTATTTCAGATAGAGACTCTAAGTTCACAAGTGTCTTTTGGAAACACTTGTTTCAAAAATTGGGGACTAAGTTAAAATTTAGTACCGCCTTTCATCCGGAACAGATGGGCAAACAGAACGAGTTAACTCGGTTCTGAATCAATACTTGAGGAATTATGTGAGCGCGGACCAAAGTGATTGAGCGGAGTGGCTCAATCTTGCGGAGTATTGCTACAATTCCACAAAGCATTCGGTAACCGACGAATCGCCTTTCTTGCTGGCTTACGGACGTGAGCTAGAAGGGCCTCTTGACTTGACTCTTGCAGGGAGTTCTACATCGGCACGACCAAGAACACGGCAAACATCAGCTGAAGAGTTGGTGGCGGCAATGCAGCGACGCGAGGAGCAAGTACAGAAGAACCTCGAGAAGGCACAACAACGGTACACGAAGCAGGTAAACAAGCATCGGCGGCCAGTGAAGTTTCAAGTGGGCAAAGAAGTATGGTTAAGTACGAAAAACTTCACACTTCCGAAGGAAATATCGGCGAAGTTTTCATCGAAGTTTGCGGGACCTTTTGTCATTGTCCAGAATCCGCACAAAGACGTCTATACATTAGACCTTCCTCGCGACTGGCAGTTGCATCCGACTTTCCATGTTTCTTTATTAAAGAAATACTTCAAGGACGATTTGCGACCGGAGCGCAAACAAGTTCTCAGGCCTCAACCTGATGTCGTGCAAGGCCAAGCAGAATATGAGATGGAGTCCATTTTGCGATCTCGGCGCAAATCAAACCGGATGGAGTATTTGGTCAAATGGCGTGGTATTAGACCTCTTCAAACGGCAACAAGGACAACAAGGACGTTAGCAAGATGAGGACATCTCCTTCCAGCGAGGAGTGAAGGAACGTCGAACCATACGAGTAGCAACTTGAGGCGATTTGGGCCGATGGACTTTGTAGCTTTGTCTTGTATTTGGAAATAAAGATTTTGTTTCTAGAAATTTTGTCTAAGTGTATTGGTAGTGCATGGCTATGACTAGTTCTGATCAGATGCCTAGGATGTTGTCAAGAGGAGGAACGAAGCACATTCAAAGGAAGCGAGCTGGTTTGGATAAGCATCTAAATCAAGACTAAGTCTTGATGTCAAGACTTAGGTTTGCCGTAGCGTTAGCAAAGCAAGTATGAACTTTCATACTTGTCTTGGGACTTGGGGTGATCTTGCTTTGCGGTTTTCTAACTGCAAAGTAAACTTAGTCGCACGTCTAAGTCAAATCAGATTGCGATCGGAAAGTGAGTTTCGAGGGACTTCGTAAGTAGGTGTGAATACTTATAGTTAGCAAGTTAGAGTCTTAAATAGAATGTTTAGAAGCATGTCAACTTTTGTTTAGGGTAAGCCAAAAAGATAAGGTTTTTTTTCGAGACTAGTTGAAATTTTCTAAGTGTTCTAGCGACAACTTAAGACTCAAGCCAAGAAGAGAATTGCGGGTTAGCTACCAGAACGCAATTCTGACGCCAAGGGGTTGGCTACCCATTTTGAACTTGGTGTTAACTTAAAGAATCATTGTTGATGAGGGCATCAACCTCCAAAGTGGGAGTGAGTGTCACGACCCTCATTCTCAAGATCGGACGCAAACGCGAACAACAGAACCCTAGCGGACTTGCGCTAGGTTGTGAACGCTACGAGTAGGACTTAACGGCTTGGCCGGGAAGTCGGGATCAGATGAACCCTAAGTGGTTCTCTGAACCTTAGAACCTTGGGTTAGGACATAAGGGCCTACCCCAAGAGGGCCCCAGACGATCGCTGACCTAAGGGGACGAGTCTGGGAACAGACTGAAACATAAGTCTCAGACATAGGTCTGAGACGTGAGACCGAGACGTAGGTCCGAGACGCACACGAACCACAGGGTTCGACTCAGGGTTTGGACCACAGGTTTCTGAAAAATGACTAAGTGTTGGAGCTCCAGAGACGTTTTAGGTCGTGGACGGAGCTCCACATGAGATCTCGAGACGAGTGAGGTATCGGTGGAAAGGTCTCGCCGAGAGCTTTCCAGTGATATATAACACTCCTCGATCTGATATCCGAGCTGGAAGTTATGACCGAATCACGATCGGGTTGTGGTATAATTTTCAGGGACCAAAGAGGAGTGCGGGACCGTCGATCCCCAGAAGTATATACGAGGGGGGGCTCGATGCCTGGGTGGGCCAGGACGAGTCACCCGACCCCAGGGTTCGGCGGACGGACTCTAGGGACATGAGGTGATGGCTAGGCCCGTTCCAAGGCACGTTCTGATCCAGACTTGGACGTCTGGACTTAGGAACGATGTAAGGGCTGGGCAAGACTAGGGAACGAGTCGGCGGGTTAGACCACCGTTCGGGAGCCTAGACCCAGATGGACATCACGGTGTCGCGCTACTTGGCGACTACATGCTTGA
Source organism: Asterella californica (assembly GCA_036924285.1). Taxonomy (NCBI): domain Eukaryota; kingdom Viridiplantae; phylum Streptophyta; class Marchantiopsida; order Marchantiales; family Aytoniaceae; genus Asterella; species Asterella californica. The sequence continues at coordinate 47,551,238 of JAYKYS010000001.1, forward strand.
CTTCTACTCCGACGCTTAGGTTTGGTAGTTCTAGAAGTTAGCTCATATTACTTCTAGTCCTTTATGTATATGTTTGACACCTTTGTATACGGTGTTAACACTATTTTGAGTCCTAGTAGGCTGATAGTATGTTAGTTATCTTGTTCAAGCATTTGTGCGCTTGTGCAAGTGACTTCTTACTTGTCTATGACGTTCAATGTACATAACTTAGGGTTTCCATGCTGATAGGGGTTTGAGCTCATGGGTTGTACTTACTTGTCGCCCATGCACGCTTTCTAGCTAATTTAAGTTATTTTTCGAGGCTATGTGTCATTTTAGGTAGTTTAAGTTTTACGCTGGCACTCTAGGGGGCTTGACGTGGTAGCTTATGAGTGTAGAAAAGTTACCAGGTAGTTTAAGGCACAAAAGGACAGTCAAGTGGAGCTATGAACTCCCATTGGTCCATTTTTGTCTTTTGTAAAACTCTAAGTTTAGAAACAGAGCTCTAGAGGAGAGTTCGAGCAATTGGTGAGGTATCTTCGAAATCTGAGAACACAGGAAGAGGGAGCTCGTCGTGCCAAGCACTGTCAGTGAAAGTTTTGCTCGATTTGGATCAATAAACAAGGAGTTATGCCCAATTGAAGTTCGGATTGTGCCAAAACTGCATCACTTTTGTTGATTTTGGGGTTTTCGGTGCCAATTGCAGCAGAATTGAGGAAATCACTTCAAAACTTCGTGGTTGCGTTCACTGTCAGGAGGGCTACGACTGTCCAAAAAGTTTCGAATCATTTGAGTAACTGAGTAATTCAGGGCGGCCGCTGAAGCAGAGGGGGTCTGAAAAGCTCTTAATCTAGAGCAGCGACTTTAGAGAAGGAGATCTGGAGTTCTACAAACATTCAGGAGTCCCAACTTCACAGGGATGTTCAGCATCCTGTAGACTTCAAATACTGTGAGAAGATTTGAAATTCATCGAGCCAATTCTCTGTTCTATGTCTGAATAGTTGTCTAGGTACCAGAAATTGCCATAATTCTTTTATTCAGAACTTTTCTGTTCATATCTCCGTGTCAAAATTTGATCTCAGGTTGAAACTTCGTCTGTGAGTTCAGTAGTACCTCATTTGCATGTAGGGGAAGTTTAGAGGTCTAAACCTTCATAGTTTTCCTCTCTTTGAGTGTCAAAGTTCACCGCTTAAGCCTATTACTACCAGTGAGACCTAAATTTCGCTTTTTGAGCATATCAGAGGATCCTACACTCCTGTGTGAGTGTTTATAGCTCCTGTTGTGACCTGAAAGCCAACCTCTTGAGTAAACAACCACAGCCAGAAGCCCAGCGCTTTCCTAGGTAGACGGATCACACTCCGACATACTCTCTTTTGGTGAACTCGACGTGAAACACCTAGGGTGGGAGTTTTCTTGAGAGTGTTACAGGATCAGATATCATGGCCAACCAAGGATCATCAAGTGGAGGTGCTGCTGCTGCTCAGCAACCTGTTCAGTTTGATGCTGCTACGATGAAGATGTTCCAGGCTTTTTTCATGTTCATGCAGCAGCAGCAGAGCACAGAAAGGAAGGAGGTGTTAGCAACCAAGGCGTTGCAATCTGTGGTGCACCAGATGGATCAGTTCAAGGGGACAGATATTTCCAAGTACGTGCGATACTATGCTAGGGAGATGGAGGTGAACAAGGTACCTGAGAAGGAGATGGTGGAGAACTTTGAGCTTGCTGTTGTCCCTGAGATTCGTGGGCGTGTGAAGGAGCTCAAGCAGCAGCAAGGACAGAGTTGGGAGAGCTTTATGCGCGCTTTGAAGGAGGAGTACTACACTGAAGATTCAGAGAGGGTGACCAAGAGAACGTTCTTGGAGTGGGTGGTTAAGCCTAACAAAGGTTTGTCTGTAAATGAGTTGTTAAGGGAGTTTGATCGTCAATATGCTCAGCTTTCTAGGACAGAGAAGCTTACACTAGAGGTTGAGAAGACCGAGCTTTTCCTACAAGCAGCGGACGTGACTATTCAGGAGAAGCTTGAGCTGTTGCTGGAAGACAAGAGTGAGGAGAGAGGATTGAAGACTGACTGGAAGGAGGTCGAAGAGGCTGTTTCTTTGCTGGCCAAGAGACAGAGAAGAAGGGACAAGGTGGTGGTAAGTGAAGCAGCACCTCTGATAATTCCTGTCAAGCAGTTGCCTGCTAAGCCCGCTTTGGTAATTGCTAGAGAGGAAGACTCACCGCTTGATGAGTTGATTAAGGGTATGAAGGAGCTTAAGCTTAAGCTCACCAGGTTAGAAGAGAAGGAGCAGAATGTACAGCCTGCTATGCAGAGACCTCAGATGAGAGAAGGCTTTGTTCATCGTTGTATATGGTGTGATAGCTTAGACCATGTAAGGAGAGATTGTGGAGAGTTTTCAGATGCATTGAGGAAGGATCTGATCTTCTTCAAAGATGGTAAGATCCATCTGAGAGAGACTGGGATGATGTTGGGAACCAACTTTGGCAAGGGTGGTATGAAGAGACTTGTGAATGAGATATCAGCATCACATGCTGTTTCTCTTGTGAATGCTGCTACCTGTGGAGTGAAAGTGGAGATGGAGAGAGAGAAAGGGACTACTGGGTTGTGGTCAGATGTAGTGCGGTCCGTAGCTAGAACAGAGCTAGACAAGGATGTGCTACGAAGGGTTGGCAACTCAATTAGAGAAACTACAGGATGGAATGACCATGTGGATACTATGTCAGTGCATGCTTATGTTGCAAGAAGTCAGCATGAAGCTGTACTAGAAGAAAAACGCAGGAGGGAGGATGCAGGTGAGGCTTCTACAGCCAAACGACCTGCTACAAGGAGTGAAAGGGCTAGACCAGAGGCAAGGCAGGAGACAACACCTACTCGGGAAGAGACTATGGAGGATCTACCACCTACAACACCAAAGGAGAAGGAGAGAAGCAAGGAGAAGGGTAAGATGCCTGCATACAAACTTCAGTCTGATACTGAGATTGCTACAGACCTGAAGCAGGTGTTAGAGAATCGTATCTTGAATGGGAAGGTTGAGTTTACCTTGGGTGAGATTCTTGGGATAGCAAAGCGTGAGTTCCATGAGGTTATCATAGATATCATCAAGAGGAAACGTCAGATTTTGGGTGAAGCAGCTACGCTTAACGCTCTAGGGACCAAACTGTCGGAGGATGAGGAGGATGAGATTGCTGGTTACTGCTCTCAAGTATCAGAGGGAAGATCAGATCAGCACGTGAGGTTTGAAGATGAGGTGGAAGCATCGCAGAAGAGCCATTATTCTCACAACCATTGGGCGAGAGCAACCACAGAGACCTTAGTGAAGCTGGGAGATCTAGAGGAACCTGTGGTGGCATTGATTGATCATGGCTCAGAGATTAATCTGATGTCTAAGGAGCTGTACAAGCGTGGGAGGTGGCCCATAGACACCGATCATGGATGGCTTATCCGTGCTGCCAACAACCAGAGGGGAGAACTCTATGGTGCTTGTCCCAACATCAAGGTAACTGTGGGTGACATCAGTGATGTTCAGAATTTCTTTGTGCAAGACATGTCAACCTATCCTATCATTCTAGGGCAGCCTTACATTACTGCTGTTAGAATGGAGACACGAGTTATGGATGATGGTTCAGCTTATGCTAGGATACGTAGTAGAGACGGCAAAAGAGCTGTTCAGTTTTTGACCGTTGCTGCAGAACATGAGAGGAATCGTGATAGCTTGAGAGACCGTCCACTACCTAAGATTACTCAGGAGTTTAGAGAGTCTAGGGGTTTTGGCAGAGTACCATTGAAGAGCGAGACTTCAACGGTACAGTAGAGCTAGGATTCTCGCCTGATCCAGTAGAGCATGAGGCTTTATCCACTGGCTTCTTAGGATTGACGGCATGTGGGTCAGTGTGTTATAGGAAGGTTGAGAATCTGAAGAGGTTTGAGAGGCAACATGTGAAGTGTGTACAGCAGTCTTTGTGGGACAGTGGAGAGTTAGCAGGAGATGAATATATATCTGGAGTGTTTGAAGAGCAGTATTTGGTAGATACTATAGGGGAGTTGAAATCTATAGTAGAAAGTTCTGTAGATGATGTAGATAGAGTGGTGAGAGTGAGCTCCAAGGAGCTTTATGATGTAATTGATAAGTTTATAGATCGACAAGAGGTGTATGTGGAGACCAAGTACAAGTCAGTGGCAAAGAAAGTTAAACCAGTGGCTTTGCCTTTACCACTCGACTACAATCAGAAGATGGAGCAAGCTGCACGAGAATCGACGCTCAGAGGACCGAGAAGAATTGGGCACCAGTTCACAGAAACAACACTGAAGGAGCTGAGGATTGGAGGTGATGGGTTTCTTACTGAGCAAGAGAAAAAGAGCTTCAAGGAGATGCTATCTAGGCATGGTAAGGCGTTTGCGTTTGAGTCACATGAAGTAGGATGTGTAGATCCAAGTGTAGTTGCACCTATGGTAATCTTTACTATACCGCATGTGCCTTGGAATCTATGTCCTATCCCTGTGCCTAGAGCTCATCTGCCAAAGCTGATAGACTTGCTCAATGAGAGGATTAGGATGGGTATCTTGGAACCATCTATAGCTCCCTATTCTAGCAGATGGTTTACTGTTCCGAAGAAAAGTGGAGCTTTGAGATTCATTCAAGATATGCAGCCAGTTAACAAGGTAACTATCAAGAATATGGGTATAGGACCTATTGTAGACGAGTTTGCGGAGGCTTTTGCTGGTCGTGCTATCTATTCCATGGGAGACTTATATTCAGGTTATGACCAGTTTCAATTATCCTCTGAGAGTAGAGACTTGACTACAATGAGGACATCTTTAGGGTTACTAAGGATGTGCACCTTACCGCAAGGTGCTACCAATTCGGTAGCACATATGATGAATGGCATGAACAAAGTTTTGAGGGACTTCATTCCTGAAAAAACTATGCCATTCCTTGATGATGTGCCGATCAAAGGGTGTGCTGAGGAGGAGAAGAATGAGGTAAAAGATCAGAGGGGGTGCCGTAAGTTTGTAGCAGATCACATAGCTGATTGTGATAAGATACTGAGTCGACTGGAAGAGGTTCATTTGACTTTATCAGGAGCCAAGTCTGTGTTTGGAGTACAAGAGGTGTTAATAGTGGGACATCTGTGTGGATCTTATGGTCGGAAACCTTGTCCAAACAAGGTTGATGCCATCCGAAGGATGAAGGAGACATGTGGATCGGTTACTGAGGTGAGAAGGTTTCTAGGAGCATGTGTGTTTTATCATATATGGATTCCACACTTTGCACATGTAGCAGATCCGTTGTACAAGCTGCTGAGGAAGGGGCAAAGATTTCAGTGGCAAGAGGAGCAAAGCGAGTCTATGAGGAAGTTGAAGGATCTTTTAGCTTCACCACCAACTCTACAGAAGGTAACATATGAGTTGGGCAGATCTGTTATCCTTACTGTTGATACTAGTCCTATTGGCATTGGATGGGCTGTAGGACAAGACGATGAGGATGGAAATAGATATGTGGTGCGTTTTGGTGCTAAGGTATTAAGTTCACGGCAGAGAGACTACCCTCAGGTCAAGAGAGAGCTATGGGGAGTAGTTACTGCGATGAAGAGTGATAAGGAATACTTGATAGGAGCACCTGTGGTTGTGGAGACAGATTGTTTACCTCTCTTGGGAATGATCACTAGCTGTACAACTCCAGATATTGCTATGTTGAGGTGGATAGCATATATCAAGTCCTTGAACCCAGAGTTTAGACATATTGCAGGGAAGGATAATCCTGTGGCAGATATGTTATCAAGGGCTAGGTATTACGATGAGAAAGAAATGATAGATGATCAGGAAGATGTGGGAACAGAGTTCTATTCTAGTGCTCTTGCTAGAAGAGATAGAAGCTGTTTTGCAGCCTCGTTGGAGTTTTTTGAAGAAACTATGTATGATGGCGAGTGGTTGGATCTTGGGCGCTATTTGAGTTCACTGGAAAGGCAAGAAGGCTGGTCTGATGCAGATTTCAAGAGGATCCGTAGAATAGCTTATGGTTACTTTTTACATGGAGGACATCTATGGAAACGCCCTAAGCTACAAGGAGGTATACCGCAGCGGGTGGTATGTGACTTGGAATTGCAGCAGAAGCTGATCAAGGAGTTCCATGAGAGTTTATGGGCCGGTCATAGAGGAGTTTGGGCTACATTTGCCAAGATGAAGGAAAAGTATTGGTGGAAGGGTATGTATAAGGATGTAGTACAGTTTGTTTCATCCTGTATATCCTGCCAGATGTATTCCAACGTACGTCATCGTGATGGATTGCATCCTACTTATCCTTTAGCTATCCATTACAAATGGGTAGTTGATCTGGTAACTATGCCATTTGGACTTGGACAAATGAGGTATCTAGTCTTGGCTAGAGAAGATCTATCTAACCAAGTCGAAGGCCGTGCTCTGAGGACGAAGACCACTGCTAGTGTCTGCCGCTTTCTACTTGAAGATGTTATTTGTAGGTATGGGTGTGTGGGAAAGATCACTGCAGATAGGGGTGAGCTGGATGCACAAGAAGCATTTGAGTTCTTCAAGCGATTGGGAATCAAATTGGCGTTAACCACTGCTTACAATCCTGAAGGGAATGGCAAGAGCGAACGAGGTCATCCGCCAATCATCAAAGCTTTGGTAAAAGCTTGCAAGGGTAAGATCCGTGAATGGCCTAGACTGCTACCATTTGCTTTGTGGGCAGATCGTACAACTCATAGTACCGTTACAGGTTACATGCCAGCAGAGTTGATACTAGGGCAAAAACCTGTGATGCCGATTGAGGAGGTTGTGCCTACTTGGAATGTTTTGCCATGGGAAGATGGTAGAAGTACGGAGGATCTTCTTGCATTAAGGATCCAGCAGTTAGAACGAAGACCTGAGGATGTTGCCAAAGCTGTGGAAAGGTTAAAGACTGCTAGAGAGAGAAACAAAAGCAGATTTGATAGAACGCATAGATTACGACCTAAACCAGTTAAGGAGGGTGATTGGGTGTTAGTCTATGATAGTAGTCTTGATAATCAGCATAGCGCTATCAGAAAGTTTTCCAAGAGATGGTTCGGACCTTATGTGCTGTTAGAAGTTTATGATAATGCCACATACTCTTTGAGAGAGTTAGATGGTGCAGTGCTCAAGATACCAGTCGCAGGGAAGAGAATCAAGCTCTTTAGAAGGAGAGGGGACGATCAAAACATTGCAGAGCTTACTGAGGATGAAGCTGAAGACTCAATGGAGGTTGAAGATGAATTTGAAGCTGAAGCTGAAGAGTCTTGATCTGGATCTGGCACATACCGGAGGATGTGCAGGTTCAGAGGGGGTGGATGTCGCGCTACTTGACGGCTACATGCTTGACTTCTACTCCGACGCTTAGGTTTGGTAGTTCTAGAAGTTAGCTCATATTACTTCTAGTCCTTTATGTATATGTTTGACACCTTTGTATACGGTGTTAACACTATTTTGAGTCCTAGTAGGCTGATAGTATGTTAGTTATCTTGTTCAAGCATTTGTGCGCTTGTGCAAGTGACTTCTTACTTGTCTATGACGTTCAATGTACATAACTTAGGGTTTCCATGCTGATAGGGGTTTGAGCTCATGGGTTGTACTTACTTGTCGCCCATGCACGCTTTCTAGCTAATTTAAGTTATTTTTCGAGGCTATGTGTCATTTTAGGTAGTTTAAGTTTTACGCTGGCACTCTAGGGGGCTTGACGTGGTAGCTTATGAGTGTAGAAAAGTTACCAGGTAGTTTAAGGCACAAAAGGACAGTCAAGTGGAGCTATGAACTCCCATTGGTCCATTTTTGTCTTTTGTAAAACTCTAAGTTTAGAAACAGAGCTCTAGAGGAGAGTTCGAGCAATTGGTGAGGTATCTTCGAAATCTGAGAACACAGGAAGAGGGAGCTCGTCGTGCCAAGCACTGTCAGTGAAATTTTTGCTCGATTTGGATCAATAAACAAGGAGTTATGCTCAATTGAAGTTCGGATTGTGCCAAAACTGCATCACTTTTGTTGATTTTGGGGTTTTCGGTGCCAATTGCAGCAGAATTGAGGAAATCACTTCAAAACTTCGTGGTTGCGTTCACTGTCAGGAGGGCTACGACTGTCCAAAAAGTTTCGAATCATTTGAGTAACTGAGTAATTCAGGGCGGCCGCTGAAGCAGAGGGGGTCTGAAAAGCTCTTAATCTAGAGCAGCGACTTTAGAGAAGGAGATCTGGAGTTCTACAAACATTCAGGAGTCCCAACTTCACAGGGATGTTCAGCATCCTGTAGACTTCAAATACTGTGAGAAGATTTGAAATTCATCGAGCCAATTCTCTGTTCTATGTCTGAATAGTTGTCTAGGTACCAGAAATTGCCATAATTCTCTTATTCAGAACTTTTCTGTTCATATCTCCGTGTCAAAATTTGATCTCAGGTTGAAACTTCGTCTGTGAGTTCAGTAGTACCTCATTTGCATGTAGGGGAAGTTTAGAGGTCTAAACCTTCATAGTTTTCCTCTCTTTGAGTGTCAAAGTTCACCGCTTAAGCCTATTACTACCAGTGAGACCTAAATTTCGCTTTTTGAGCATATCAGAGGATCCTACACTCCTGTGTGAGTGTTTATAGCTCCTGTTGTGACCTGAAAGCCAACCTCTTGAGTAAACAACCACAGCCAGAAGCCCAGCGCTTTCCTAGGTAGACGGATCACACTCCGACAACGGGCGGTTGGGCCGCTAGGTGTGTTGGAGGCACCGTTTAGGACCCTGAACTTTATGGGAAGTCCGCCCCAAGTCATCTTGTGACTTGCTCATGTTTGGGACCGACCTAGGCGGGTCTAGGTCGGGACTTGGGATTGCTGAGCTTGATGATTAAGGAGACGGTCCGGAACCAAACTGAGATAAGATAAGTGGTGCATGGACGCTAACTTGTGATTGTGTTTGCAGGTTAGCGGTGTAAAGTTCACGACCTACTGAACAAGAGCTTCCGCTGGTGCAACAAGGTGGTAGGTGCGTGAAATATATGCACAATTGGGTAATATTGTGCCATCGATGGAAGAAATAAAAGCTTATAAGATCACTTTATGTTCAATCATGAATGGTCTAGCCCAACTGGATATACTCTTGTGTGTCAAAACTTTCTGCAAGTAATAGTTTTCAGCTTTGGGTTAGTCAAACACTGTCTCTCTTTGCAAACTCTAATCATCATTGTTCCTTGTTGGCATATTTGACGTATTTCGCTTAAGTCTTAACTATACTCTGACCAGTGACATCTAGGATGGATGGTCAAACCGATGCTTGTACATCAAGTGGAACTGCAATATATTTTAATAGGAATTAAATTTCTATTGTTTCATAAATGTAGCAAGATGAGAACCTATTATGTTTTGAAATGATTTGTTGGTTTTCATATAACTTGTATATTTAGTACGGATATAATAAGTAGAACATTTCACATGTTTCATATGAAATCATCTCATGGTAACTTCACTTATAATACAATCATCATGAACAACGAGAACGCTATCAATAGTCAGCAACTGATATCATGAAAATTTTCTTGATATTATGAAAATTTTATTGATATCAGGAGATAGATATCAACCTCTGTAACTATCCAAGTTATAGTTATCAACTTCGATATCTGTTTTCTGATTTTTAATGATATCAGGAGATTTTTCTTGATATCAGTTTCTGACTGCTAATAGACAACATGGACAAACCAGTTTGTTCATTATGTGTTGCATACTGAACAAACCAGTTTGTGCCACATGACAAGATCTTGAAACATAATTTGAGTTTGTAAATGCAAATTTGATGAAAATATACCAATAGTGTGATGCTATGCTAAAGTTTCAAGAGATATTTATGTTAAATGATATCATTAGTCGTGATACATCGTTTATTCACTATCATCTGAAATACAAAGTAATAATCCAATACAATCGATGTTAGTTATGAGTAACACAGTTTTGAATTCTCTCTTTCCGGATGAAGATATAGATATGAGATGAGAAATTGTCGAATTCAATTCAGTTCAATTCGTAACTTCTTTCTCTTTGAGTGTTTTGACTCATAACTACTACTACTCGTATAATCTCAAAATTATAATATATGTATGTTCGCTCATACTAAATCATGAACAAAGCACACCCTGCATACATACTGAAATTATTCTCATGTCACTATGGTACTGTAAGCCGGCCTGTCTCTCACCCAGGGGTACCTCAGATGACTAGGATTACTAGTGCACCTTAATTACAAAGATTCTATCATACCCATGCTCACTTCACTCAACACTCTGACCCGTATGGTCACATCGGTCCCTCTAATAGCATTCCTGCAAACAAGTTCTAACCCCGCCCTCCACGTTGCATCACATAGTACTCAAGGACTCCCAAGGTCTCCAATGCTCACTTTACTTATAGACAAGAAAATGAGAGTGTCTTCCACCTTCTCAACTCCTCCTTATATACTCTACAACTTCTTACCGTGGTAACTTTCACTAAGTTACGTTACCTCATGATAAGTGCGCAATCCAAAATAGTAAAACTTCTAAAGGCTACTAAGACTTAAGAATAGCACACACATTACTTGTTCTACTTTACTAAAGTAAGAGATTCTCCTACTTTAGCTTTTGTAAAGTGTTAACTTTCTACGCTATCCAGTCGAAAGACGACAACACACTAATACGTCTTTTGAGGAGCATCTTTAGATCTTTGTGCATGACTTTTCATCATGCATCCAATCAGCGATGGTCAACAAAGTTACATACTTTTGGAAAGCATATTTAGAGCTCCGCACTTGTCCTATAGTGCCATAGTGGAACCTCTAATAGTTTCCTCAACTTAGTTATAACTATCTCAGCTAGTTATGACTACTTTTGATTACTCTAAATTTAGATCTTCAAACTAAAGTAACCTTTAAGATAGTCATACCTAATGAAATGTATATAAGCATACACACAAATAATGGGATACTTGTGGTGTGACATTTACCCCCAGACTTAATTTTCACTCCGTCCTCGGAGTGAAGTATAACGTTGATGGAACTTCTTTAGCTTGTCGTGGTTCACTCGGTCGAAGAACGTACCACTCCTTTCTTGAAGATCGTAGGTGCCATTACTCCACACTTTGGAGATGATGGAAGGTCCAAAATATCGACGTAAGAATTTCTTTTGAACTCGCTTGTACCTAATAGCATCCCATAACATCACCCACTCACCCTCTTGAAATGGCTGTAACTTCGTTTTGTTCTTCGCCAAGCGCTTGTCATAGCTCTTCTTCTGTTGTAGCTGAGCCATCTCAGTTCGTTGAGTTGCGTCGTCTCTATTCTCCTCCAGCTCCAACAAGGTTTCTCCCCTCTCTTTCTCAGCTATTGGACCACCCTTTCTCTTCAGTCCAGCTTGCAAGGTCTGAAAGGTGGTTAGGTCGAACTGGATTGGTAATCTTGATTCCAACCCATACACCATCTTGAAAGGTGAATATCCCGTAGACGTCTTCACTGTTGTACGATACTCCCATAGAACCGCATGAAGACGCTTGTCCCAGTTGTGTTTGGCCCCTTCCATGTCAGCATCTTTTGCTAACATTTGACACAAGGTAAAGTTTGTCCTCTCTACCAACCCGTTTGAACTAGGTTTATATGAAGTAGTAACCCTCTGAGAAATGGAGAAGTGGGTGCACATAGCAGTAGTCATACCACTCACAAATTCTCGACCCCTATCAGAAACTAACTCCAAAGGACATCCAAACCTAGTTATGATCCGTTCGTATAGAAATATACCCACCTCAACTTCTCCAATAGTTACAAGAGGTCTAGCTTCTACCCACTTCGTAAGATAATCTGTGGCTACAACAATATACTTATTGTTGCGAGGGGTGCGATTCAAAGGCCCAACAAAATCTATTCCTCATTTCTCGAAAGGTCCAAGAACTGGAATAGATCTAAGAGGAGTGGAAACACTAGATTTGATAGCGAAAGCTTGACAAACATCACAGGTTTTACAATACGTCAAGCAATCTCTAAACATCCCCCTCCAGTGATATCCCGCGTCGAGTATCTTATGAGCCGTCAACTTGCCTGCGAAATGTCCTCCACATACTAGACCGTCATGGAATTCTTCCATGAGTCGTAGAGACTCCTCCTTGCTCGCAGCTCTTCTCAAGACCCCATCAACTCCTTCACGGAATAACACACCTTCCACCACCGAGTAAGGTTGACTTCGTTTCACCAATGCATTCTTCTCTCTGGTCCGCATCCCATCTGGATAGACACCTTCTGTAACAAAATCCCAAATTTCTTGATATTCTGTTGGGATAATAGAGTTGCTCAAGACCATCAAATCTTCGTCAGGAAAGGTGTCATCCACCGGCTCCTCTCCATCGCCATCGTAAGCTCTAGATAACAAATCTGCATTCGCGTGTTTCTTCCCTGGTCGATCACAGATCTCATAGTCGTACTCTGACAAAAAGAGCTTCCACCTTGCTAATCGTCCTTCGACCATAGGTTTATTGAAGATGTACTTCAATGCCTTATGATCTGTAACGATGGTGAACTTGCCTCCTATGAGATAATGTCGAAATTTTCTCAAAGCATAGATCACTGCTAATCCTTCTCTCTCTGTCATAGAATAATTTCTCTCTGCCTTGACCATTTGCCGACTAGCATATGCGATAGGATGATCTCTACCTTCAACATCATACTGACTTAAAGTACATCCTAGTGCTATATTTGAAGCATCCGTATATAGAATAAACTGTTTATTCCAATCGGGCTTAACCAAGATCGGAGCTGAAGTAAGAGCTTTCTTCAATTCCTCAAAGGCGGCTAGAGCTTCTTCATCTCCTAAAATCAACACGTAATCTATTCCCTTCTTCAGATATACAGTCAAAGCATACGCTTTATGTGAGAACGAGAGTATAAACCTTCGATAATACCTCACCATACCTAAAAACTGTCGTAGCTTAGTGAGAGTACTAGGAAAAGGGAGCTCTAAGATCTTCTGCACCTTCTCTGGATCAACGGCAATGCCGTCCTTGGATATGATATGACCCAAGAGTAACCCTTCCTCACACCCAAAAATACATTTCTCCGGATTGAGAGATGCATTTGCTACATCTAAGCATTCTAAGACCTTCACAAGGTGCTCAAAATGCTTCTCCTTACTCCCGTAAACACAAAAGTCATCTATAAAATCTCTCACAAACTTTCCTAAGAAAGGTTCGAACACTTTGTTCATAAACCTTTGAAACGTCGCAGGAGCATTACACAGACCAAATGGCATGACTCGAAATGCAAACGTACCCCACGGAGTAGTGAAAGTGGTCAGGTGTTGATGTTCTGGTGCAATTTTGATCTGGTTATATCCGCTATAACCATCTCCAAAGCTGTACCATTCGTTTCCCGCCACTTCTTCCAAGATCTCGTCGATGAAAGGTAGAGGATAATAATCCTTCTTTGTGACCGCATTGAGCTTCTTGTAATCAACACACACCCTCAATTTGCCATTTTTCTTCTTTACGATCACAATGGGTGATACCCATTCAGAATGCTCCACCTCGTAAATGAACCCAGCAATGTGCAGCTTCTCGATCTCTTCTTTCACCAGATCCGCAATTGGAGGACTCACTCTTCGTTGCTTTTGTCGCACCGGTTTGACTTCCTTCTCTAACTCGATACGGTGTTGCTCCAGTGTGACCTCCCTCAGATCCTTGTAACTAAATGCAAATACATGAATGTATTTGCGAAAGATCTCTTCGAAACAACTCTTCTCCTCTTTAGTAACCTTCGATCCATAACGTAAGGTGGCAATTCTTCTCTCCACCTCCTCGGGAGTCAACGGTTCTTTGTCTCTATCTCTTTGCACTTCCGGAGAAGGGAAAAGATCCACTACGTTCACACCCACATTTCGTTCTTCTCTCTCCTCTTCTGACGATGTATTTTCAGATTCTGAATCTGAAGAATTGGTACCTACATCAGAAGTAGTATCGACAACTTCTGACTCCCAGTAGTCCGATGTGGGTCGATCCGATTCCGACGTCCCAACTTGATCTCCGAGCAATGGAACTTTGATCCGGTGGTGATTCGGTCCGATGCGTAAATAACCTTTGTGCCAGTTATCCGTTGCATGTACTGCTCGAAGCCAAGGTCTTCCGAGTAACATTTCATAACTTGACTCTTTCAAGATTTGAAATGTCATGTTTACTTGCACTCCCATTACTGACACACAAACTCTCTCCAGCACTCCCAATGGTCTAACTCGCTGTCTGTTAGTCATACCCACCGTGATACTAGAAGGACGAGTTGGTATTAGATCCAACTTCCTCATGAGTCGTTCTGAGATGGCATTTACTGCCGATCCTCCATCGACAAGAACATCTGAGACATCTCTCCCATTGATACGAGCCTCTACTTTTGATGCCTTGTTGCACACCTCTCCTTCACTAGCATCTAAAGCACTCACACCGACAGTAGAAGGATTTACCTTCTTCTTCCGACCTCGTCGGGAGCTTAGACCGCTACGAAGTTCTTTCCTCACCGAAGGATTCAGAGCAATCAATTGTCCCACAGTAATGTTTGCTCGTTGCTTAGCCACGTCTTCCACCACATTGTATTTTGATTGCTCCATCGAAATTATGAAATCAGTATTTCTCAATTTCTTCCGCCGTTCTTTGGTTTTTGAAGAAGATTTGCTACTCCGAGTATTTTGACTTGGAGAATCTTCCATCACGACTGGTTCTCTCTCGCCGAAATGCGTCCTCATCCTCTTCCTCTCTTGAGCCAACAACTCTACAGATTGAAAACCTTCTCGTACATCTCGTGGCTCCAAGATGTCAATGCATGTTACACCCTTGTCTTTGCTTTGTGAAGTTGAAGCTCCATCCGCCGTTCCACCATTTCGACTTGGACAATTACGTTGGAAATGTGATCCTCCGCACGTAAAACATCCTTGGTTCGTGTAGTTACTGGGTGATCCTTGCGGTGGTCCACCTCTAGACTGATAGTTTCCATAACCTCGTGAGCCCCCTCCAACATTTGGACTCCGATGTTGCAACAGATTCACCATATTGATCTTCAAATCTGCCAAAGACTCTGTCAAACTTTTCAACTCATCACGAAAGTCGGGAGTAACAGATCTAGATGGTGCAGTGATTGTAACTGCACTAGTAGGAGCTACCGGAGTCAGATTCTGAAATCGAACAATTGGAACACTCGCAGACGTCAGAGTTGGCATGCTCGGCCCTTACACATCTCCACATGCTGCCCCAACAGTCACTGGTTGCAAGTCGTCTCCATCCAAACTCTCTTCCATCCTGGTTGCGATCTTCACTGCATCAGCCTTCGAAGTTGGTCTCTCATACCGCACTTGTGTTCGAATCTCCGGCCTCAATCCCCCAATAAAATTCTTTGTGAGCATTGCTCCAATGCCCACCATCGTTGGTTCTACTACATCTCCACTCTTTCGTAAAACCACCCGAAACTTTTGTTCTAACTTCTCCACCCTCTCAGCGTAAGTCCTTACTTTTTCTTTCTCTCCTTGTTCGAGGTAAGTTACCTCTATCATTAACTTCTCGTAACTTTCATCAGGAAGAAAAGTTTCAATTAAGGCCTCCGTCAATACTTCCCAAGTATCCTCTGGAGTCCCCACTACTCTTCTCTTCTTCCTATCCTCATACCATGTCAATGCAGAACTCTCAAGAAATTCAGGTATCAACCCTACCCACTCGCTCTTCTTTCGATCTCCATTGCCAATGCATGCCCGTTTGAAGTCCCTCACAAATCCTTCCACGTCTTCTCCATCCTTTCCGTAAAACACCGGAAGTTTCCCCATTCTTCTTTTCTTTTCTTCTTCTTACTCAAGGTACTGCTTGTGGATGTGAAGATCGTACTTCACCGCAATCCACAATTTCCCCGTTGAGCTCTCTCCTCTCCAAAGGTTAGAATAAGCTTGACCCTCATGGTCATCTTATCTAACGTGTGACAAACTATCTCCATCCTCACTAGAAGTCTTCACTTGTTCTGTTTCTACACTCAACCTTCTCTCGAGACCTTCCGCTACAGTTTCGAGCAAAGCAACCACTGCGCTACACTCATGCTCAACTGGAATCCCATCCACTCCACATCTCGGACAAAAGGTTGTAGGATCAATGCCGTCTTGTCTAGGGGAAGAAGGACCTATGTGTAAGCTTAAGTCGACCAACCCTCTTCGCTCACGCAAAAGTCTATTCTTCGTAGGACACTTGCTCATTTTATGTCCTTCTTCTCCACACAAAAAGCACCTCGAGTTCTTCTCCTGGTTCTTACGACTACTCTCTGCTTCTTCCTCAAATTCTAGTCGAAATTCTCCTTTCGCCAGATCAGCGGTAACTATCACTGCATAGCCTTGAGGGATCTTGCTCAACCTCAATTTCCACTCTTGCTGTCCTTCCATGACGATGATCCGTCATACATCTCTCTCGCTCTATAGTTTGTTTGACACTTTTGATCACTCGACTATCTTCTCGCTTAGCAATCTCTCACATTACTAAGTAGAAGCTTAACTTGTCAACCCTGAGCCTCAGAGATCGAACATAACCATCTCAAGAATTCTGAAATTCTTTCACTCTTTTACTTCAGCAAGCGATATAACAGATTTGACCCCCCTTTGCTTCGAATGCCATAACTCCAGTTCTACTCGATCAATTCACGCATGATTTGGGTGCCTAGATAGCTTATCTTGCAAGCTATCAGCATGGAAGATTTCAAGGTCTAACTCTAAAAACTGAAAATATGAAAATGACTGTAAACTCCTTCCCGAGAGCTCACTATTTGATACCAAAAAACCCCCTTAACTTCCGAAAGACATAACTCTCTCCTTACAATTGATCTCTCGCAGATATCAAGCTTATTGGAAAGCTTATCTTGCCCTCTATAACATGGTGTATGTACAAAGGTTCTGAACTCATGCTCAAAAACAGACATGAACTGTACTAACGACTAAATATGAATCTTTGTATCGAGGTCCCGGCAACAGAACCAAAAATGTAAGTCGGCTTGTCTCTCACCCAGGGGTACCTCAGATGACTAGGATTACTATTGCACCTTAATTACAAAGATTCTATCATACCCATGCTCACTTCACTCAACACTATTAGAGGGACCGATGTGACCGTATGGTCACATCGGTCCCTCTAATAGTGTTCCTGCAAACAAGTTCTAACCCCGCCCTCCACATTGCATCACATAGTACTCAAGGACTCCCAAGGTCTCCAATGCTCACTTTACTTATAGACAGGAAAATGAGAGTGTCTTCTATCTTCTCAACTCCTCCTTATATACTCTACAACTTCTTACCGTGGTAACTTTCACTAAGTTACGTTACCTCATGGTAAGTGCGCAATCCAAAATAGTAAAACTTCTAAAGGCTACTAAGACTTAAGAATAGCACACACATTACTTGTTCTACTTTACTAAAGTAAGAGATTCTCCTACTTTAGCTTTTGTAAAGTGTTAACTTTCCACGCTATCCAGTCGAAAGACGACAACACACTAATACGTCTTTTGAGGAGCATCTTTAGATCTTTGTGCATGACTTTTCATCATGCATCCAATCAGCGATGGTCAACAAAGTTACATACTTTTGGAAAGCATATTTAGAGCTCCGCACTTGTCCTATAGTGCCATAGTGGAACCTCTAATAGTTTCCTCAACGTAGTTATAACTATCTCAGCTAGTTATGACTACTTTTGATTACTCTAAATTTAGATCTTCAAACTAGAGTAACCTTTAAGATAGTCATACCTAATGAAATGTATATAAGCATACACACAAATAATGGGATACTTGTGGTGTGACAGTACCTTGGTAGTCCAATCACACTTTATTCTAAATAGCAGTACATTCTGATACACAGTTTTGACGTTCCTACCTGGTAAAGTAATAGGTACGGTACGTGAGAGAGAAGAAGGCATGCATATTAGTGGACACTAATCATGTCCATTACTGTGCACACGCAACCGGTCGAGGGAAAGGAGCGAGGCGGTAGAGGGCAAGTGGAAGGACAAGAGGACGGCTAAGTGATATTGAGATTTGCTACTCGGGCTCGCTCAAGGTCGACTCAAGGAGAGGGGAGTGGTGCCTTGGTCAATATTGTAGGAGGTTTTGGAAGAAAATCGGATGGTTTTCTGTATTTATTTTCTTTTCGATAAATCTCTAAAAGATATCCGGCAATTACTTCACATTTCGAGTTAGTTCTTAAAACCTTTTTAGTTATTTTGACAGTTTTGGCTATATATCTGAAATGCACATTTTCAATCGGCAATAACTACTATATTTTCCGGCTCTCCCCGAACGTTATACACAGTATACTCAACTATTCACATAGACATTTAATTGATTATAAAGTAGTGTGAATCAGTAAAAAAATGCTCATTAAAAATATCACCATGCACGTATTGAATGTTACTACGGCACTCTAGGATATTCTTAATTTTTTAGGGGCAGAGTAGTTTCCCCTTCACGTGCGATCTGCTTGTCTGAGATCTGATTTAATCTCACTCAGAATCATAGTGAACATTACCATTCATTATAACTAATTAAAGATATATTTCTACTAAATAATCCAAGTGAGGTCTAACTTTATAAAAAATTCATAATGGATCAAGTTTGAGAAAGAAGTAATAGTTGAATCTAAACATAACAAAACATTAAACTATAGTCAATCCTTAAGAATTAAGGGATGAGATGAGAATCCTACTATTTCTCATGTGGTTCAGAGGAGAAGAGAGGAGAGTTCCTTCGCACTGTTATTGAGGAAAACTTGATCATCCTAAATGAGTTAAATGTATAGTGAAAGGTTATTGGATAGTCCCTTCTCGTTACTTAAAGGTCGTTTGGGAGTGAGATGTTGTTTCTTACGAGAGACGTAAGATCAACATACGAGAAACCACCGGTTTCACTGTTTGTAAAAAAAAAGCTTTTAAAAACAGTCACAAGAAAAACCTAAAAATCCCCACAGAGCTTTACGGACAGTAGTAGCGTATGCACAGAGTAGGTTATGGGCTATAAGGACTCGGGAAGGTTTTTTTTTCGAAAATCCATACATTTTTGGTGGATAGAAAGGAAAAAAGAAAATCTTACATTTTTGTCAAATTTTTATTAAATCTCAATTTTTTTTCATCAGAAAACGACGGAGTTTTCTCTTTTGTCACTTTCTTAAACTAAAAATGATGCAAACATCTATGTATAACCTTATTTCGCATAAGTGAATACACATGCATGCTCTAATCAAAAAGAGATTCCACCTGGTACCTTCGTAACTTCTTAGTAATTTTTTGGAATATAAGCTAGGGGGTAGCTTGTCTAGCTTAGTACCTATCCAACTTGACAAGCTCCATGGTAGCTTCTCTTACAACTACTTACATAGTGGAAGAAAACTCTTTTTGTTATCATATTTCACTGTAACGACTATCATTCAACACGACAACGCTGTAGTCATGAACTTCAACAACTTGTTGCTCCCAACTCAAACTTCCGACTGGGTTCAAAATTCACAATAAATTTCCTCTAACCTCTCGCTACTATTCTCTGAAATCAGCTTCAAACCCCAAACCAATTGCTCAAAATGGACTAAGTCTTCCGTCTGTGCTAAATTATGAACTTTACAGATTTTGGTGGCTAAAATCCACGACCTCAACACCTTCTCTTAACCAAATAAAATGAAATTTCGCATGTATTAAGCTAATATGACACACTCTAATCTTAGAAATTTTCACTCAGAGACTCAATCTCGTGCTCATGAAAGAATTCAATCCTTGAATCCAAGCAAAATGATTTTGTTTATTCTTCTCAACTGTTATAATCAGCTTCAATCGACTATTTTGAGATCAAAACCAATCCAAATGTAGGACTATTTTACATCAGTGTAACAAGCATGGCATCAACTATCCAAACCCTTTGACAATACTGAAAGATTATCTATCAAACTCAAGAGACACTTAGAAACATGGCTCGAGGTGCTGATTCGACCCCCTGATTTTGAACGATAATAACATTCTGTTTAGAGCTTTAAATCTATCTATCGTTCTCTCCGAATTGTAGTCAAACTCGAGAATATTTCAACGAGACCTCACATAAAAATTATAGACTTGGAAAACTATCAAAAATCATAACACTATATTCTAGAACACCGAGACATTATTCCTGAGACAGGACGAGAGAAGTAACAAAAAACCCAAAATCTATGAGTTCTACAGACGCTCTTACATAATGAAGTATTTATAGAAAAAGTTCAACACTTGGACCGTTATATGTTCTAAATAGACACGTGGAGTAAACTCTATGCCAATATCTACAGAAAAAATCAACACTTGGGCCGTTATATGTTACTAAACACACACGTGGAGTAACTCTGTCCCAGTATTTATAGAAAAAGTGAACACTTGGACCGTTAAATGTTCCTAAACACAGGCGTGGGGCAAACTCTGTGCCAGTAGCCGCCGTAAAACAGAGAAAACACACGCAGAGAAATAATGAGTATTAAGGGCGAGAAAAATATAATACTGCGAAGGCGAGAACTCTTTTCCAAAATACTTTACGATGCGGAAGGAAGTCAACTCAGTGTGTTAGGAAGTATTGGTACGTCAGCCTTGCAACACTATGTCCATCAAGAAATAAGGGTATACTTTGTGGGAGTTAGACATGCGAGTAAAAACCAGTCTCGACACTAAAGTTTTCACTAATATCTAGAAGGAGCATATGGCCTTCTAGCATTCAAGGACAAACTTGTAAGTACAAGTTGTGTTTTATAAAGCAGTTTCCACTTCTGCAGTCTTTTATTCGGATTTAAGATTTGGCATACAAACTGTCACTTGGATTATGAAGCTTTTGGTTCCAAGAAAAGAAGAGGTTACATATCAGATGTGTATGAAAATGTATCATGAAGATGAAGAAGACGTGATAAAAGTCTTACTTTGATAAAATATCTTCATAATTACAAACATTACTAAGAAACCCGTATACAGTCGTAAGGTTGTATTCATGAAGCTTCTTCCATCATAGCTTAAACCCCTTGGGCTCATATTGTTCCGGGTGTGTTTACTTGTAACTCTTCTTCTTTTACAGATGAAAATGATGTAAAAGCTAGACAAGACAGATTTCTGGTTTCCTCAAGTAGATACAGTACGAAATTTTATTTTTTTTGTTGAGTATGCAAATAAGGAGAGATCTACATGTTAGAGTATTATCCAGTTGATAATCTCATTGCTATCTTCTTTTTTTCTTCACCAAAATAGATTCTGATTCTGAAGGGCCCAAGCATTCAACGAAATAAGAAGGGAGGGACAAGAAGGAGCACCGTAGCAAGAAGAATAAGAGTCTATCATGAATGTTTTTCATGACCGTTTACAAATTTAGCTTTCTGTTACTTACACATTCTCATGAGTACCTTATGCACGAGTCTTAATTATCACATGTCTCCAACTCATTCTCCTCTTGCTGGAGTCTCGTTAGTGAGAAGAGTGCAACTAGATCTCAGAACAGATGTTGAATTGAAAATAGTTACGAAAGCGATCTAGCACTTGTACATTCTGCACCCATTTGCTAAATAGTGTTTGTTCCATACCTTCTTTTGGTTGTCTTGTATTCCTTCATCATTCACGTGCATGTAACTCTTCTTCTTTACCAAACTTCTAACATCCCAAAACATCCATAACTGAAAATTTATGAACTGGACCTACCTGACAAAGTTTCTACCGAAAAATAAGTGCGAAGTATGCAGTAGATTCCATTTTAAGTTTTTTCATAACTGAATGTCAGAAACCCGAATTTCACATGACTACTTTTCTATTGTGAAGTAAAATTCTTTGCATAAAAGTTAATTTGTAATGATTTCAGCAATCTTAATTTCCCGGTTGTTGATTCCGTATGCAGCATTTCTTTAAAAGCAAGCGAACGTTCTATTTGGGGCTATCAATTGCTAGTAACAAAACTCGAGCAATATATACGCACATTCAAGGCTGGCATGGGCTTGATCTGACGAATGGTTATGATGGAAGGTAGTTCGCATACCAGATAAGTCGAAGTCCAAACAGAAGTTAGCACATGGGTAACGCGACGGTTCTGGTTTGGCAGCATTTTGAACTTCCTGTTGTCCTCGGCATATGCTCTCTCAGTGCGCTTTCGTCGTAGTTTTTGTACTGAATAATGATCTCAAATGAACTTTCTCCGTAGTACTCCCGATATGCAGTAGTGTATTAGTTCCCGGAGGCAGTAGACTGGCTGACTGGAGATTTGAGAACGACTTGCTTTTCTCAGCAGTCCACACTCCTTGAGAATTACCACGGATTTTACGCTACTGGTGCATGGACTTTGGTCAAGAAAATTCCAAGCTATCATCGGCCCTACTTCTACCTTGCTTTATTCCCCCTTTATGCACAGTGACCATGATCATCTAATAGATACACTTCTTGAGGAACGTAAGACGTACTTCGAGCTGAGGGCCTAAACATAGTTCGACTTCCTCCCATCGACTTCTACAGCGAAATTCTGTCGGAGATTCGATATGCAGGATTAGTTTGCGCTCAAAAGTTGGAGTGAACATCAAAACTTCCTCACAAAAGATACACGTCAAACACAACCGGTACAAAAAGAGTTGACGATGATTCTCTGATCACAATCTGGTCAACTGCCACCGTAGTTGTTATTGTGGTAGATGAGGTGTTCTCTGTTTACACTGCGCATGTGTTCAACTAAAAAAGTTATAACTTGTGTGGCACAGGCAGACAGCACTGCTATCTGTAGTCTGTGCCAGCAATAGTGTAGTCGAATAGAAGTTGTATTACAGTCACAAGAGGTGTGCCAAGTACCTTCTTGATTTTAGTCACCACCGGTTCAACAAAAAGGTTACACTGGAGTCCTCACGTCATTCTGCAGGATTGTCATTGCAACAAGTAATGCTTTTCTAAGGGGTCTAATTCAAGGTGTGCTTTTAAGTTTTCTTGGGGCAAAAGGTTCTGGTTCTACTCAGGCTCAACAAGGATCCAAGAGGCTAAGGGACGAGGAGCGGCAAGGTGTAGCAGGCATCCAGAACACATCTCACTGCACTCGAAAAAGAATTCATGTACAAACTAGGTTCAATTGTACTTGATTTACTTACAGGATATCGTTTTGTATCGTTTTGTATCGTTTCGGGATGAAGTTTAGGTCAAGAACGGGAGTTTTGGGGAGGGATGTTTACAGGTGCTCCCCTATAAATTTTCTCAAAACGAACGGACGGTGGGTCACAGAATGAGTTGATTTTTCAGGAAATACATCAGATCTATTTAAGAATGCCGCAGAGGATACTCAAAGGTTACAAGGGATTGGTTCTTCGAAGTACGTGACACAATTTCTTCATCAGGCAACTGCAACCGATCGTGCAGCTGGTTCCAGGACGTCCGGGTCCTTTGAGTCAGCTGATTCTATTACAGGCTCAACTCCTCCATCGAAGAGATTTCTGCACAAAAGTGAGTTAAGGACACACTCAGCATAAAGTAATGTACAGAAGAGCTAGTTAGACACGACCCCTAATGTACTTTGCTCTAGATAGAGTTCAGGCATCTATAGCTACGTTGAAACCGGGTTGATAGAGCAAACCTTTGATCAGAGGGTTCCGTAGGCACCGTTGTCTGTGTCGCCAATGCCTGTTCTAGGCGTGTTTCAAACGGTGTTGTATGCCAATTGACCCTTTGATCCTGGATAACCAGTGCAAATCTCCACACTCGTCAGCGACTAACTGTCTCGCAATTACACCTCCTGAGATCTCTTGGGGGCAGGCGGAAGAGGCTCATCCGCAGACATACATTTATTTGTTCACATTCACCGTATCACCTAGGACATTCATACATATCATCTCTATATTCTTCCTGCTAAGAAAAAACGATCAATACCCTTCAAAGGTGTATGGTGCAAAAAAATGGTGTGTCATAAATAGATAAATACCGGTTTGACATTCCGGGGACATGGGGAAGGTCACGAATATAGTGACACATTTCGTCAGTCACCAGAGGACCACCCAGTAAGTATACTGAGCTGGTAATCTAGAACTAGACAAGCCAGCAGAAATTCAGTTATCCTAGTCTTGTGGTTTAAACGGAGGGTTAAGTTGACTAGCGCTCTTCATTTCGAGGAGCATTGGGGAGCACAAAATCTGAGAATCTGAGGGCTGAAACTTTACCTCCTTATACTTGCTTGTGGAATTCGGGATTCCTTGACCATCCCACCATCGACGAGATTCGGAGAGGCTTTCGTCTCCCCACCAAGTTGCGACTGTCCCTAAAATCGGTCTATCATCAGGACTAATACTTAGCAGCCCTTTAGCTGGATAGACAGGATACAGGTCTCTTTCGGAGCCACCTGAGTCAGAATTGTTTGCTTCATCTTCAACGGCTGGATCAGATGGCTCGGCGAGAGTCCTGAAACTGGTCTCAAGGTGTCTCTCGACCGGAGTTGGTGTCGAGATCAACGATGACTCATAGCTGTGAGGAGTACCGTCAGTATCCCTGCTGTACGAAGTGACAACTTCAGAACTGTTACTGACACCAGGAGACTGGACTACTTCATTGCTCGAACAAGACTCCCGAAGACTTTCGGTTTCTTCAAGACTGCATTCAGAAACAGAGAGTCGTGGCGTACGACCGCTATTAGTCGGTTTTGATCTCTCAGCGTTGTGATCTCTTCGTTCTCCGGCTCCCATATAGTTCGTCTTAGTGACTTGAGTGAGTACGGCCAGCCCTTCCTGATTGACAACTGGCGAGTCAGTATTCCTTGAGTCAAAGCTCTCCGCAAAATCTCCTGCTCGGTCGGCGGCAGTTTGTGGAGCCTGTATACTGGAAGAGTAATCCTGGTCTTCAAAATCCGGGCCCAGAACCACCTCACGCGGCTGTTTCGTGGAGGAATGTGCGTCGAAGTGAAACGTTCCTGCATCAAACCCTCCCGATTCCGTTGAGCAACATTCGGCTTGATTCTGCCTTGTAGGAGTCGACATGACTTCCACAACAGGGTTCCCTTCTCCTTCCCTTTTCTCGCTTTGACACTCACCCACGGGTGAGTATCTGTGGCGCTTCTCATTCACCACCTGGTAGCTATGAGGGTTCTCATCTATGTCCTCCACAGTCGACTCCCTATCCTGATTGTGTGAAATCTCAAAGTAGAAGGGTAGAGCTTCACTCGAACTTGAAAGCTCCACTTGGACTTGATATGTGTCAAGTTCGGGATCATCTACATTGCTCCTCTCGTTCGGTTGCTTCTCGGCATTACTTGCTGGAGGCGTGCAGACAGAGTCTAATCGTTCACACGTATCATTTGCTTCATGCATCACGTCCGGCTGTGGCTGGACCGTTTCCTCTCTGCTGACAGCTTGAGGAGCTATCTGCGCGCTTGCCTTGTTCACATGAGGACCTACATAAATCCCTTGATGTTCAATCCACTTCGGAAGATTCTCAATAGACGCCAAGACAGGCTGGGCACTATCGTGAGAGACAGTGAGGTCATTGGCGGATGCACTCTTTGACAATGGTAGAATTTCTTGGGGTGGTCCGACCGGGGCCACCGGATGGCCCATACCGGGAACAGTAAAACTTTCAGAAACAGAAGACTTCTGGTTTTCTTTCTGTGCACTGAGAGATGCGCTAGAAATTACAGAGTCCGAGGAAGCAAGCAGCTCATCTAGCTTGAGGCCCATCTCCTTCAGGTACTTATCCCTCGGGTACTCCTTCATCTTCAGCTCCTTGTTGTCCTTAGCGAATTTGCTTCTCAGAGGCTTCGGTGACAAATCCGGTGACTGACACTGGATGGGTAGAATGTCAAAATCTGAATCATCGGAAGTATTCCAGTCTGTACTGGTACTGCTGTCCGCACTCGTATCCACCTTAGCATTACTGATGCTATCGGCCTGGAAATTCTGATCATCATCCCAGGGACCGTAATTGAGCCTACGGGGTGATAGAGTAAAAAGGTCGTCGTCGTGTACATCATCAGCTCCATCACTACTATCCGTAGTGGAGCTTGCTTCGTCTTGTCCATCCCGCTCACTTACTGATAAAGAACTCCTCGAGGAAAACTTATTCCCGCTGGTCCATGAATCAGTGCTCAAAGCGCCTTCAGCAATATCAGAAGAACGATTCTGAGAGCTGAAGACACTGCCGGCGTCCTTTTCTGATGTTGGTACACTAGATAACCCACTATCGACCTCCTTCACAGGTGATAAGGGCTGCCAGATTCTACCGTTTCGGCCGGAAAAGAAGGGCTTACTCGTGACAGGGGTGGAGGGGCTCCCCGGACTATCCTCATCCGAGAGAGCATCCACAGAATCAGGTGCAGTTCTATTCAGTGGGAAACGTTTAACGTCAGGAGAAGAAGCATCAAGCGAATCCTGTTGTAGAGGGTCTAAATCCTCTACCTGCAGAGTATCACTGAGTTGATGCGGAGGGGAACGATCAGGTGTGGCGGTCGGGGAAGACAGACTTAGCCTCCTGGGGCTCGCGAGTTTATCCTCCAGCTCTTGATACCGCAAATCTATGAGACGCCGTGCCTCATCTGAAGTCGGAAGTGGTGCACCTACATTAGGAAGGGAGGAAGATCTCCTTGGTGATTCGAACTTCACCTGTTCTTCAGCGGGACACGTTTCAAACTCTCCGTCGAGCTGCTCCGGATGATATTCAGACGACTTCGCTGCACTGGGGAAAGACGTCGCTCGTTGGATCACGGTCACATCTTTGATCACTGGTTTCTCTGAAGATGGGTGGAAAGAGAAATTTTCAGTTTCATAAGAGGATGGCGAAGTTTTTGTAATTATATCCTGAAGTACGCTTGAACCTGGAGGAAACTTGAGATCAAGGGAATCTCGAAAGCTCGCAACATGGAGCGTTGACTCCTCTTCACACTCGGGTAATGGAGCTTCTTTTGACACTTGTCTGGATCGACTCCCTTCGGGGAGCACATCTTTCTCCGGAAACAAATCGTCGAGCGATGGATTATGGGCCAAATTGTTGCCGAAGCATGAAGACGTATCTGAGGAGTAAGAATCTCTATGCTCGAACTTCACTTGACTGGCATGCAGAGCGTCATCAGCTTGATAATGCCAAAGCCTGCTTGCCACGATTAGTGCTTTTTGACCGTTAGTTAGGCCCTTTCCAGCGTTCTTGGACATCTCTTCCGCAGCCATCAACCTACACAACATGACGAAAGACTTCACAGTCAAAATCAAGGGATTTTCAGGAAGAATATACTCCATAAATCCTGGCCTGTAACAACCGAAAGACAATGCAATCATGGATGTCCCCGACGCATTTAAGTATCCTCTAAACTAATACTAAAGTAATCCTTTTATGCGCATCTCCGAGTCAACTCGTCAAACCGACATCCGATGTTGGAATGTGGACGATGTTTTAGTCGCAGTCTCTACGATCTAACTGCAATTTACAAAAAAATTGAGACCAGGAACCAAGAGACAACCTATGGCAAACAATCCGCCTCACCTGAGTTGATCTTCGAGCTTGGTTCTACTTGCAGGTGAGAGAGTGAGTCCAAGCCATGACTGCCACTGCCGTTGAGCTCGGTCATCCTTGATTGACCCAGGACTCGGGCTATCCCTTTCAATGCTGCTACAGCTTATTCTTTCGGGAGATTGCAGGACACCGCAGGATCTCAAGTACACAACCTGACAATTACAAACTAGCAATTTTAGGAAATAGCTGCTGACCGCAGAGTTACGAGCTCTTACTCCCGATCTAATCAGTATGGATAAACAAGTGTTCGTGCAGCGCATCTGGAAAAGCAGCATTACATGATACAGTTTTCCAAACCTTTGAGAGATCAGAACTATTAAACCATCACCACAGATCCAAACGAGCGAACTGAATTCAGTTCACAACGTTTACGAGACACAGAAGATGGTGAAACAGATACGCTAGCATGTGAGAGAAGTCACTTCAGATTCCAATCGCAGCCAGAGGACGTTCACATATGTTATATCTAGAAAATGAGGCCGTGCAACTAGAAGCCGAGGACACAATCCGGTGGTAGGGTCGTGCTTTACCTCATTCCTCAGTTTCCGTGCTTCCGCTTCCTCCTCCGCGAGTCTCTTCCTGAGAGCTTCGACTTCCTCCTGAAGGCGATCAACCGAAACCTCCGGTTGCTTTTCTGAGGAAGTTTTGGCTGCGCTCTTCTTGTCGCAACTCTTTTTTGCTCCATTCTCGAAAGAGCTACTTCCAAGAGAGTTTGCTCTTCTCACTGTTTTACGCCTGAAAAGTCTACTACCCTGTAGTGAGCCACAAACGACTTGCTTGGGCTGGAACGGTTCATCGTACGCAGGAGCTGCAGATTTAGAGCGTGAAATCAGACGTCAGAGAGATAGAACTGTGTCAATATCTGCCTTCCGCCGAAGGACGGAGGCAGATGCACGAGTTAATGGCATGGAGTCTGTTAAATTACTGAACCTGCGCAAGAAACATTTTATTTTGACGTTTCAGGAAACATTGGAATCTGCTGATTAGAATGATAACTTACAATCTGCGGCAGGTGACTTCGACCGGATCTGGGGTTTGGGTGGAGTTGAAGACTGGATGTCGGTGTCGAGTCTCTCCTGACGCACCAATACACAAAGCTGGATCAAACAACCGTAAAAGATTAAAACGTTAACTTGACTCTCAGCGGACAGTAGGGTGTTCGAAAGATACAGGGCAAGTGTTCGTGTTGGTGTCAACTGGTGTAACGTCGGGCAGCAGCACATTTTGCAACCCTCAAAATGTTGACCATCTCCTTACTTTATTATTGTCTACGAAACTACTTGTTGATCGGAACACTCCAGTCCATCGCCTACATTATTAGCACAACCGTCCGAATTGGGCCAAGCTCGACAAAACTGATCAGCCGCAAGCACATCTTCGGATAATTCGAACCAGTTTTCTTGGGGCATTATGTCCATCCAGAAACCAATATGCAAAGCCCGCTTTTACTGGAATTGAGAGAAACAGGGAATAGAAGACGATATAATAATCTGAGGAAAGCTACCAGTCCGCCGTTACAGTGGTGCTCCTGATCTTCAACTATGTCAATCCTGCTTCAACTCTAGAAAGTCGACTTTGCCCACTACACGTATTCCCTTTTCCCTGGTTTTGGGTGTAGAAGTTACAGAGTGATCCAACCATTTCCAACCAGCAGCTCCTGACAGATCCTTGCACACTCGAGCACACTGACCTCCGGAGAAAGGGAAGGACGTGAAGGATGACAAGTCCGAATTTGATCCTTCTGGGGGCAACGCGAGACTTACTCTGCTTTTGTGACGCACACGGCCATCAGAGTCGAGACGACGTAAACGCTCCTTCCTTCCCCCAAAGCAGGTCCACGTCCACCCCATTGCTCGTATACAAAATATCCTAGGCCAACTTCATGTTCGTAAAGCGGCTTCTGGATCCCATTTCTGGCCTCTGTTGCAAGTCACAAGTTTGGGAGAAGAAGCAGCTCGGAAGAGCCACATCTCCTTCGTGGAAACCAAGAGATCTGTCCAGAATTCGGACCAGGCCAGCTACGGCTAGCGAGTTGGCTTAAAGGCAAGAAGAGTGGAGAGGCTGTCGTCAACCTTCCCCTCTCACCTACTACGTCTAAGAGCTGCATTTCTCAGTGCAAAAGAAGAACCATTCTTTACTGCTCTACACTTTTGTGATGAACAACACCACCACCAGTGATAGAACAGCTCCTTCCACCCGGACAGACGATCAGTCCCCTCCTGCTCTCCTGATTGACGAGCAGAACTGTACGAATGTGCAGGAAAGACCAAGGGCGTCGTGGCACCTAAGCTCCTATGGTACCACAGCCGGTGTTCGCGTGGTCATTGCACCTTCAATGAGTCTCATCAGAAAGGAAATTCACGGCTTCTTTCATGTTATGTGTCCCACCCACTCGACACCCCCGGGATACAGCGCTCGGAGCTCGATGATGCTCTCTGCATGATTTAGCAAACGTAGCTACAGAACTCCCTTCAGATCAACTGCTCTACCAGCTCTAAGTTCAGTTACCTCTCAATGCTGCTTATCTCACGTGTATAATACTATAATCCACCAAACCAAGACGCAAAGCACGAGCTTATTAATTACATTCCGGAATATTCAAAACGAGGAAGATTCCCGGGAGCAAGTTACGAGTTCTGTTTCTCACAGAGGACGAAGAAAAATAAGCAAAAACGGTACAGTAGAGCGTCGCTCTCTGTCTGAGCGCCGGTGAATCTGCGTGACCATCATATGAACATTTCAAGCAGAAAATTCGGACGGAACAACAGACCTGCGGATGCACAACACGCCTTTGCACATCAGCACTAAAACTTTCCAACACTATTTCCAGAGAAAGTGATAAATCTGGGAAAGTCAAACTGAGAGCTTGTTTTCCGCTGCCTGGTGCCTTGAAGAAGTTGATCATGAGCAACGGGAAATCGCAACTACGAGACGGGCGGGGCTTGAAGCTTCGAAGGATTCAAAAAACGTTCTCATCATAAGGCCAGAGCGGAGGGAGCGGGCGAGCAGGCGGACAGAGCGGGTGCGCTGGCGGGAAGGTAGCGCGGAGCGCGGGGCGAGTGATCGTGCTCCTGAAGGTCCTTCTTTCCTGTTGTGGGTGTGTATATTTGTAAGCGAGTGAGCGAAGGAACCGGGCAAGCTTCACAGTGCGATGCGCAGCTGTGGCCGGAACGCGGGGGAAAGGGAAGGAAGGGTTTGGGGAGGGGGCTCGGCTTCGCATCATCCCAGGGCCGGCCCGCAGGGTCGCCAACAAGGGCTGACCGACCTCACGGCCGTCGGTCCCAATAACGGCTCTTTTTATGGTCAGTCTAAATCGTCAGGCTTTGGCCGCCGTCCTGGCAGGATGGATTTTCTTTCTTTTCCGGCAGGACAAGATAAAACGAGGGTAGAAGATGGATTCAGTCATCTAGGGGTGTCCAAGTTGAAGGAAAGTATTCCAAGCTGTAATTTTTCAGTGGTTAGTTTCTTTTAGAACTGCAGTTAATTTTGGATCGTCTTTATGAGTTGACAATGCGATCTTTTCATAAATTGTTTTTTTTCTCTGACACTTGGAATCATTATTTTGAGTAGTATACTCTACTGCAAAACCGAATGAGAAAAACAAGTGAAAATCAAGTAAAAAATGGTTAGCGACTTTTTTTTCATCTTCGTCATTTATAAAATATCTCCAAGACCTGGTGGAAGTAGTAATTTCTTCTCACGGATCAAAAATCTTTGGAAAATGCTCCAACTTTGACACCTCTTTTACACTGCAAAAGACTTGATTGTACTTTTACGATAAGAAATAATATGACTTGTCAAATCTTGAATCTATAGAAATTACTCGAAGAACGCCGAAACATGATACGGTATGGTCAAATTTTCTACATGCACTTCCTTGAGATGCCTACAGGGTTGACTACGACTGCTATCTTTCTGATCGTAAAATAAATTGGTCGTCTAACATTACTTGCAGTTCTTTGTTGTATCGTCTCTTCTATCAAAGTCACGACCACAAGATCCAAGCAAAACTGGTTGGAGTTTTTTGCTTAAACAGCACATGCAGACAATAATACAGTTTGAACGGCATCACGATCATATTATTTAGTTGAATAGCACCCGGTAAGGTTAACAAGTCGGTCTTCTTGCTCTCTCGATTCTCCTATAATCGAGAGAGCAAGAAAACCTAGATAGCAACAGTCTTTCCTGTCATAGTGTGAGTGCATGTTCGAAACTTAAAGCTAATGCTAGGTAAATCTGAGCACTAAACCTCATGATTCAGGACAGTTTGATACGCGTCAGTGATCATGCATTTGCAGTCATATTTTGTATAGCAGTGTATTCAAAGTCTATTCATCACTAATCATACTTTTCTTTTGCTGTTCATTTTCACGATTTGGTCATTGCACTAGCAATATTGTGGAAGTGGCCAACAGTGCAATCCTACCGATTCAAAACTACGCTCCTTTAAATATATGCATTACTTTGTACAATTATATTATGGAACGGAAAGGACAACAACTCATATAATCTCTTAAGATGATGGGGCACTTCACTACTGATGCAATTGGGCTTTGGTTGAAACACAACTGAGGTTGGAGTGGAGAGGATACGTATGACATCCCCACATGAAGCATTGGTACAATCTCCGGGCAAGGAATACGTTGTTCAGTTGATCCCGGAGGTAAAGTGTTCTTGTTTAGTTTACAAATATTTGATGATACCATGTGCACACCTTATGGCTGTGGAACGAGAGCTACGAAGCAATCATGAAAGGTTGGTTTCATAATTTGATCTGTATCTACTCTTCGAAATGCGCATCACATAACGCTTCATGTGTTTGTGACCAATGACTTGGAGGTAAATTTTTCTTGCTGCCCTCCATCCCGATGCGTGAAAGATGACATCATCGAGTGCATAGAATCTCCAAGGCAGAAGAAGGACGATCATGAGGGAGGTAACAAGACCACGGAGGAAATGTTGAGGTTTGAAGAAGTAGTAATTCCTATTGAGCCAAAAGATTGCTTTGTGGATTCCACTGCCTGTACTAAAGTGAAGAAGCTTAGACTTTGTCGTCAGTGTAAAGTGACATGCCATGATCGACGAATCTGCCCTTCTCTCAAACATTCAGATGGGAAGGAAAACAAGATTCTGAACTGCAGTAATGAAGCGCCTCTGACACGACTGCAACCATCAATGGATTGTGTTCCTCAAGATGTGCTCAGATCTGCAAATGGAAGTGAGTTCAAGTTCATCCTATTAGTGGAGATCAACAAAAGAAGATCATTTTTCTAGTGGATGGTTGCAAGAGCTTCTTAACTTGAATGGTATTCCAGAGAGTCAATATTGTCAGCAAGAAACGAAAGACACATTTCATAACGAATATGAGATGCTAGATGAATGTCTTTGTAATATATATTATGACCCGGAGTAGATTATGAGGAGGTAATATTATTGCATTACTTACTTTTGTTAGAGTGTATTCAAATACTGATCCTAAACTTGAGTAGATAGTTACATCAGTAACACTATGATGTAATGTGCCTCAAATTTTGTTTCTTTTCCTCTTATTTTCTTAACAAATGATTCTCTATCAATGATGAAGTCAAACGAAGAACATCTTTGTCATCCACTATCGTCATTATTCACTATGATATTTATGTTCTCTGAATATAAAAGCTGCACTCTCACATTCGTCAATTATGTAAATCTAGACTCCGAATACACTGCTATACAGAATATGACTGCAAAAGCATGATCAATGACACGCATCAAACTGTCCTGAATCATGAGGTTTAGCGCTCAGATTTACCTAGTACCAGCTTTAAGTTTCGAACTGCACGCACACTATGAGAGGAACGACTGTTACTGTCGAGGTCTCTTTGTTCTCCTGGTTCTAGTCATCGGATAAAGAGTTGTTAACCTTACCGGGTGCTGTTCAACTAAATAATATCATTGTGATGCTGTTCAAACTGTACTATTGTTTGCAGTTGCTGTTTAAGCAAAAACCTCAAACTGGTTGTGAAAATTTTACCATCGGAAAATTACTATATTTTTACATTAGCGGTTAGAAAATCAAATTCTCCAGTTTTCACACGCACTAATATATAACTCGAAGGCTTTATTAAACATACCACTGTTACCTAAGGGATAAGGTAACGTTTGTCGGCAATAGGGTGATCCAAGTTTATAGGAAACTTTCAAATTTGAGAAAGATTTATGTATAGAATATATAAAGTTGAAAATTTTATTTAGACTCTAGTTTTAGTATGTGATCATTATAATGTATGATTAACAATTCATTCATAGTTCAGTTTAAAAACCGGACTTGATCTAAGTTTTCTAAGTAAACACAATCTGTGCACATGGTAGCAATCATTTACATCTCAATTTATGAAAACACTTGAAATAGTAAGAGCTCTCTTGTTAGCTTAATCAGAAGGTGAACACCTATCCACTTTTTTGTTTAAGGTGGTTTAAGTGAGCACATGTAGGCAACTCCTTTACATAAATACTTACTAAACAGCGTGATAGTTCTGGTAGAAGGTAAACAACGAGAACAAATGGTTATGTGTGAGATGTGAATAATGTGCATGCAACATGAACTTTTGGGTAACTCTTGCCCGTTTGTTGTTATCGAAAAGTAAATAAATGTTAACTAGAAATTCTTTACTTATCAAATCAAAATATCTATACATGTTAAATGTTATAAGATCCAGGGATGCGAGAATGTCTTCGCATCACTCATAAGTCGAGAGAAGTCGGACTCATTGCGAGAGACTACACGTCAAAAACCAAACAATTAACGAAGTCTTTCACTTATTACCTAACCCTTCCCAAGGTTTAATTAGGTAATTAAACTCTTGCATATTTCCCTCCTCCATCTTCTGATGGAAGAGGTGAATATGTAAAGAAGTTAGACTTTTGAAAGCATATGTGAAAGTACTACAATATATGTGTCGTGATTTTACGAGATTTTGCGGTTACTTTCCTTTGCAGCATTTGTTCAATATATCTTTCGTACGAATGAACAAAGAAATCGAATTGTATTTTTGAGGTATGGTGAAATGTAATATGTGATATTCAATATGCATGCAAGATTATTTTTGCGGAGCTTTTGTTCGCTTGTTGTTATTGGGAAAAGATATAAATGTTAAGCAAAATCCTATATGAAGCGGACAAGAAAAATAATTATATTTATAAATATTAAGTGTTAACTAAACCTGGGAAGCGCTAATCAACACGTTATCCAAAGTATATATACGCGGTGCTGATCACTACTCGATCATATTTTATTAACGATTTAATTTATTATCTACATTTTATCAACAAATAGATTAAATAATAAATTAAACCTTTGCATATTTATCTTCTCCATCAAATATGCAAGGAAATAAAACTTTTAGAAAGGATGTAATGAATATGATATGATCTATACTGAAGGCGTGCTTGTATGTTGTAGACTGCAGCAGCGTTATTTGACTATTATATTAGTATTGATATTTCTAAAGTCTACCTTTTCAGTCTAAACGCACTAATATATATATTCACCTCATCCGAGTACGAGCCATGATAAATAATATTATAATTTATAACCAAACCTTTCCGTGAGGAAATGGTTAGATAACAAATTCATATAAAATTCACAATAGTTTATTCATCCGATCTATATATGTTTCCGACATTACATCCCTTACTGTTGTTGCTTATGGTTTTGCTCGCTTGGCTTCTCCTGTCTGCAATCCATTTTTAGTCTATTCTATAAAGCCATTTGCATCGATGGAAACTCTACATTCTGACGTGGAAATAAAATAATAATAATGCATCACTGGGAATAGAGTAAAGGAACATAGTGCCTCGGACAGATGAGAGAGACCAATTTAATCTTTTTTAGATATAAATATATTAAATTAATTAACTATATATGAAGATAATTATTTACTTATAATAGAGCTTACTGCTGCAATGCAGCAACCTTGTTTATTTCCGTGACATGCATCCGCGTGAACTGGTATTTTCTGCGTCGGATGAACTGGGAATTCGTGTTTCATCCACAGGTCTCATCCGCGTAACATAGATGGAATTTAACCAGGCTCACTTCATTTCTCTCACAAGAGCAATCAATAGATGTGAAAGTTGGAGAATATGATTATCCAAAAAAATAAAAATTCCCTAATTTTTATACGACTATTGGATTAAATGTTTACAACCAGTTAAAAATAAAGTTGGGATCTTTTGGGCGCGGTTGTTATAAAATAGATCATACAACAAAAGATTACAAGTAATTTTAACGACTAACTTGTCTTAACGACCGATCAACTCTTCCTCCGGAGATGCTCATAATATCTTTCCCCACGGCCTTGTACAGTGAATTTCGTTTTCTCTTATCAGAATACGGGTGAGTGTTATAAATATTTATTTTACTAAGCTATTATAGAAAATTAAATTAATTTCTAACTGTTATATGTTACTCAGTCCCGGAGTAGCCAACTCGTCTGGAGAGAACCCATAAGTGAAGGCCGGCCTGCTACGCTCCCTGGGGTACAAGTCCGGGGCTTTAATTGTTAAGTCTCACCGTTTGCCAAGGATGTTAATAAATATTATAACCCTTTCCATCGGAAAAGTTATAATATTTATTAACGCACCTCGTGTACACTTCAGTGTACATGAGGTGGATATGCATCAAAGACGAAGTTTCGGTCGAGAGACGGAAAACGCCAAGCGTGCCATCCGGGTACAAAATACTCAACGGGGATTGGTTTCGACCCTCTGGACTTGTTTAGTTGATAAATAGAAATAGACAGTGTCAGTCTATTTCATATACCCATCCACGTACACTGTCAGTGGTCTCATGTACGTGGATAGGTATATGAGACAAACAACTAAAACTTTTACAAGTATTCTTAGTTAGCCAGCAGATTGTGTTTACTGTCTGATGTACCACGTCAGGGGTTCAAAACCGGCAGATCATCCTCCACGCGCGGTAGCGCATGGCAGATCATTTAATAAAGATTTGGAGTGTTAGTTTAACAAATATTTGAGCCAAAAAAAATTCGTATTCTCTAAGAAAACTTAGAGGGCTGATTGAAGAATTAAAATAGAGTTAGAACACTCCAAGAAGACATATGATTCGTTGTAAACATAAATAATGTGTTCAGAAAATACAAAAGCACTGTAATACTTGAACTGAACTGGACTTGGATTATAATGCAAGCATCTTTTTACACCTCATGTACACTTTAGTGTACATGAGGTGAATATCCTCCTTCTTAAAGAGCTCACAGGAAAGTTCATCGCAGCATTAACCTCTCTCAAAGGATTCAAGCTTTGACAACGCTAGTCAAGTCCCAGCCTATATTTCATGTTACCCTCTCTCCATTATATATAGTAAGTATAAACTACAAATCTAGGAAACTCAAATAGACGAATTTACTAGTCATCTCCGTTTCTAAAACCATGGATGACGTCAATCGAGTCACGTATGACTCAATACAGTGTCGATTTCTTTACAATGCACTACTGTTGCGGACTTAATACGTACAAATCAAAGTCTGAGCTCTCATGTGTTGCTGGGCTCACGATGCTTTGTAGTATTCTTGAGGTTTTTCTGCACGGATGCCGCTTTAATGAGGCGTCACCAGAGACCCGCTGCTGTTTTTAACATATCTTATCCATATGGTGTTGTCATTACTTTCACGGAATTGTCGTAACTCTCGTAAATGTATTTACAGGTTTTGGCTATGTTTGGTTTTGGCTACCTCGAGAGGTGATATTTAAAATTTACAGTCACTTTACATAACTACTGTATGTTTGTAAACTGCATCTCTTTAATATCGTTGACAAAATTAAATCGAATTAATACACTCATTCTGCACTCTCTAACATTTTACACTTACATCTTCTCATGTGAACTATGTAAATCCCACTATGGGAAAAGGTTTGAGTGTCCTTAATATCAAATAAATACGAGACAATAACCATACCCCAAAAGTTAGAACTGATTGATAAAGTCCTTTTGGCATTCTGTGGAGTCCACTGTGACAAAACCTTATTGAGGAATCGTCAACGACACCAGTTGCAGATGGAGTTTATGGTACAGATTCCACAATTAGGAGAAGGTTAAATTAGGAGAAGGTTAAAACACTTTTCCCAAGGAGACGGCACATGTTACTATATGATGAGAATAGACGAAATATCCAGTTGACATCCTTCGTATAAGGCAAGGGTAAACCAGCGGAAAGACATAAATGAATTTTATGTGCTATCACGTATAGACTCGAAGACAACCAGTGTAATGACTTTTAACTTCTATAACGTATACATTCCCGGCTTGGATCTGGATAGGATAAACACAAATTAATTTGGAGATTTGGTCCTTACGTAACTAATGGAGATTGCCTATAATCACTTGAATTTTGTTAAAAGAGTTCACATGATATGTTCTTTTCTTCGTGGTATTTGGACCATAGAGAATTAGCGGTTTTACAAAACCAGGACTCCTTTTTGTTCCCCATTTGAGCTCCATTATCTTTACATAACGTTAAAAGTTGTGATGGATATCATTGCCCTTACATAAAAGTTGTGACGGATATCATTTGAGCTCCATTATCTTTACATAAGGTTAAAAGTTGTGACGGATATCATTTCTCTGGTGTTTGTGTGGCGTTGATTTTCAACAGAACAGAAAATACATATCTCCAGAGGTTGTATTTTCTGCAGCCTATTCTCAACTGATATTCTAGTTCAAAATCAAGAAATAGAGACTCAGAAATAGAACAAGTTGACACAATCAAATACGCCATGTAAAATTTTGGTATGAGTTGGAAGGTGTGATGCATGGTTTTTAGGTCAATCTCCAATTCTAACTTCTATATGAAAAAATGACATACCTCGTACCTTGAGTTCTATATTCCAGCAGATCGATCGCGATATGCTGAGAAGTGAAAGCGGCAATGTCACATAGAATTCATGTTTAATATGTTTAACTACTCTTGAAAGTAGAAAAGAAATCCTCCTTGTTTCTTAAGATTTTGAGAAGTTTAATTAATAAACTAAACTTCCATAAAATTAAGAACGTTCCATTGATGAATCCAAAACGATAGCGGAATAGAATGAAGTGAATAAATTCTATGTTTAGAATTAAAAAATGTAGCGAAAGTGACATTTGGAAGAGATGCAATCCATATGTAGAAAAAGTAATATGCATATCTATGTGAGAAATATATTACCTATGTACTCTTCCCAAAAAATGAAAGACATACTAAATTAAATATCCTTCATGTTAACATAAGGTGCTTTGGATGTACCAATTGTTAATATCATATTATGACAATTGTACATTCTAGTATATCTCTAGAACAGAAAGTGACTATGGCTTAACTTCTTAGTTGGGTGAATCTCTTAGCCGCTTTCTCTGTCTGTTCTCTTCTCTCTCCACGCTGTGAAGGTTGCATGCATATCCTTGTAGTATATATACTACAAGGATTTCATTTCTTTAGTCATGGAAGCTGGTGAAAGACAAATGATTGTCATTATTATTGCCTCCAGTACTTAATAGCCACCATGCGCATGATCCTGAGCATAATACTCTTCTTGCGTTCAATCATACTTTAGGTTTATTTCTCCTAAATAAAATTACAGTGAAATTTATTACAAATCAAACCTTCTGGAAAAATAGATATTATTTCCTACAAGTTAAAACACTACAGGTTTAGGTCATGATCATGTGTTGACTTTAAAGAAATGACTGATATGGTATACATTTTGCAAGAAGCTGACTCTGGATCAAGGCCCATTAGCTACATAAGACAAGTTTAGGAGTGCAACTTCGTGTCAAGGAAATGTCATTGAGAAGGAGTCTTTGTTTTGCAAAGACCTCTTTAGGCTACCGTACTGCTGTTCAAATTCAATAATTTCAGGCAACAAAAAGTAATTATGGTCGAATGATGTGTTGTAATTCACTATTTCAGGTATCAGTTTTCATGGTTTTTATCCATGATTTAATTATCAGTACAGTTTACTATTTCTACTAGTTTGCACAGTAAAATAGTAATCACTAACATAATATTTGAATTTAAAGTGTTATAATACACCTTACCTTCGATATTTTGCAGTACTTCTATGTACTTCAGCATTTTATACTGATGATATCTCAAATATAGAACCAAAAATAATTACTTAAGTAGCAGATATTATAGTAATACCGTATCAATGATAAAGAACATGGATTTAAAGTTGAGTCTAAGGCCGTAACCGCACCCACATTAACGAAGCCGCTAATCCGAGATTAGCGCAATAATCAGTTTTGGCCCGAGGCTGTTTAGACGGGTGCACGAATCTAGGTTTTTGTACTTTAAAAAACCGTTGTCACCGCACCAGGCAGCCGTCTCGAACAGAGCAGTTTCGCTATTATCGATGTAATAAATGGAGAGACGATGTAATAAACGTTATGACGATAGACGGTACTCACGTCCTGCAACATGGATCCAACATCGGTCGATCCAACGTCGATTGCCATGCAAACTTTTGCGAATTGGTGAATGCGCGGGACGGGTTTTCCAGTCAGTTGAGTGTTCTCGCGAAAGGGAGTAACCGTCTACCTGCGGCAAAGTAAACAGCTCGTAAGCGAAAAACTCGAATTGAACCACGAGCAGTGTTCTGCCAGGACTTCTGAGAGAACCGAGGATTTTCCGGCACAGACCTAGCATCAATCGGCAATTTTCTACTTCTCTTCTCGAGTATTGAGAGTACTATCTTCATCTTTTACGAGGTAACTTTCATACTTTTATTTCTAAACTTCGGAAATTCAAGCTCGTAAGAATTAAAGCTCGTGAAGGTAAACAGCTCGTAAGATAAACGGCTCGTAAGGATTATTTGCTCGTAAAGGTAAACAGCTCGTAAGATAAACGGCTCGTAAGAATTAAAGCTCGTGAAAGTAAACAGCTCGTAAGGGTGAAAACTGCTCGTCCAGTAAACCAGCTCGTAAAGGTTAACAACGATTTCCTGATGCAAAGTTACCTGCGACTGAAAATGGAATCGTAATGTAAACAGCTCGCAAACAATCCGTGAGGCGTGCGACTGTAAACAGTTCGTGTAGGTAAACAACGATTTGGAGATGCAAAGTTACCTGCGACGATTTGGAGATGCAAAGTTACCTGCGACTGAAAAGTGCATGTAATGTAAACCGGCAGGTAAAGGTGAACAGCTTGCAAACAAACCGTGACTCCTGCGACAATAAACAGCTCGTGTAGGTAAACAACAATTTGGAGATGCAAATCTCCACCTGCGACTGAAAAGTGCGAGAAATGTAAACCAGCATGTAAAGGTAAACTGCTCGCAAACAAACCGTGAGTCCTGCGACAGTAAATAGCGGGTTATGGTAAACCACGATTTGAGTATGCAAATCGAACCTGCGACTGAAAAGTGCGAGAAATGTAAACCAGCAGGGTTAAGGTAAACTGCTCGCAAACAAACCGTTAGTCCTGCGACAGTAAATAGCTCGTGTAGGTAAACCACGATTTGAGTATGCAAATCGAACCTGCGACTGAAAAGTGCGAGAAATGTAAACCAGCAGGGTTAAGGTAAACTGCTCGTAAACAAACCGTGAGTCGTGCGACAGTAAACGGTAAACTGATAACCGAATCAGACCACGAGCAGTAAAAGAAACCGGTAAGTAATTGACAGTCGATACAACGATGGAAATTTACGACGATCAGAAAAACTCAGACGGTAAGCAGCAGTTCTTCGTGAAGCGAAATTTATAAACTATCTTTCCAAGTCTTCAAAAAGGAAAGGTGGAGTTCCACATTGCAGGTTGCCTAGGCAACGATATGTACATATCGAAGTACCTCCCTATTCCCAGGGAATTGAACAGTCTACACAATCTAGAGGACACGGGAACTCTGCGTCCACCCCGTAAAGTAACACTGGGTCTACGTGAGCTACTGAGTGAGCTGCAAATAAATCTTCGATCTTCTTCTTGACAAGCTTTCGCTGGGCTTTGTGACCTGTGACTGCGAACCCCGCACATATAAGCATCGAAAGCTCGAAGATAGAATCGAAATCTATTTCCTCGCCGACATGTAATGCATCTTCCCACCACTGCAAGCACAATTCGTGCCACACAGGAAACATCGTCTTCAACTCTTCTGGGTCGAATTCCAACCCCCAAGTCAGCTCTGCACCAACAACCTCCCACTTATCTGAACCGTCAACTCGGTGTACCTGCACTACGGGCAGAGGCTCATCTGCACACCAGTCGTGATCGAACCTCGGCTGTGGAGGTAAGTCTGACTCCAGGGTCCACATTGGCCGTCCTGCAGAAATTCGGCACTCATATCAGTCTGCTGCTTCACTGCTTCACTGAACATCGAAACCAAGCAAACATCACCAAATCGCAGTCGAAACCAAGCAAACATCACCAAATCGCAATCGCTATGGGTCGGAGTTCTGACCCATGCTGTCTAGCTGTCCGGAAAATCGAATTGGATCGATCAGAAGACGATGAAGTGAAACATCCAAGCGAAAGCGAAATTCGATCAGAAGACGATGAAGTGAACGGGCACGCTGAAGGACTGAATTCATAACTCTTCGCGAAGACACTTACGTACCTCCAAAGAGGCCCATCC
The DNA here is from genome assembly GCA_036924285.1 of Asterella californica. Classification (NCBI taxonomy): domain Eukaryota; kingdom Viridiplantae; phylum Streptophyta; class Marchantiopsida; order Marchantiales; family Aytoniaceae; genus Asterella; species Asterella californica. The sequence goes on from JAYKYS010000001.1 coordinate 47,593,324, forward strand.
TTCTTCGACCTCACGCAGACCTGTTACATTAAACCACTACAGCCTAAAAATGGTGAATTAAATGGTGACTTGGAGTATGCATTCGAAGTGCCTTCAACCACTACCTGCGAAATCAGCTCAAGTCTCTCAGCGAGATGTCCTCGTAGTCTCGAAAAAGTGAAACCATATTACCGAAATGTACTCAAGTTATAATTCGAAAGTATAATATCCTTCTGTCACCCATTTCGAAAGTATAATATCATTCTGTCACTTCACCACTACTCTGGAGGCACCGGAAGCGAAATTAAAAAACATACCTCAAGGGTCCTTGAAGCATCAAGGAGCTGAAGACGACTCCAACAATGCAGCTAAAGCTTCTCTAGCTTCACTGCCACTCGACCTGACAGAGTTTTGAATATGATCCGGCCTCGCTGTCACAGAGGACATGGTGACAGCCGAATCTACACAAACCACAACTCTATGGTGCACAAGAAAATTATGTAACACGCAACAACACTTCACTATTTCAGCTGCCCATTTCACGCTACTGCTGATCCCAACACTAAGAATTGCAAAGCGTCCTTTCAGAACACCGAAGGCTTGCTCAATACAAACTCTACCTTTTATCTGACGTTCTGTAAATAGTCTATGTACATGTGGTGACCCCGGGTTCAATGAGAATGGAGGCATTAACCACCTTTCCAACGTGTAACCGGAGTCTCCTAACAAGTACGGGTGAAGCCGAAATCCATTAGGTAGTGTAACTATGGGCTCTGATAACACTTTGCAGTCTCGAATATGGGTCCACAAGGCTGAGGTTCTCAGAACTCGAGAGTCGTGGTTCGAGCCTGCCCGGCCGCAACTCACATCGAGAAAACGTCCTTCTGTGTCACACACACATTGCAACACTAAGCTGTGGTACTGTTTTCTATTGTAATATTCTCCAGGAAGCTCTCTGGCTGGCGGGGCTCTGATTTTAATATGTGAGCCGTCTATGGCACCTTGACAATTTGGGAGACCAGCTTTCCTAAAAAAACCCTGAGACACTCGTTCCATAGCTGATCCAGTAGGCCATTGGATAAACTGAGGACCAAGGACTCCATTCACAGCAGTAACAACATCTGCAAAAACTTCTTGAGAGGTGGTCTCTCCTATACCGAACCTTTCGCCCACCTGAAAATGAGTCATGCCTGAGGTCAGTCTGAGTAATGCTGCCCCAACTCGAACCTCGGCAGGGACTGCTTTCCGGTAATGAGTATCTGCTTTTGACACATGTGGCCCAAGTAGAGTGACAAGCTGAAGAAACAATGCCTTAGGCATTCGAAGGGTTCTAATCCATCGATCTTCCTCATAACTCTTCATGAGATAATAGTCAAACCATATTAAAGATCTAGGCTTCACCCACCATGTATAATGTTCAGTCTGCTCGAGATGCTGAACGATTAGTTGTTGTGTCACGAAGACAACTCGCGTGACAGAGTCATGCACGGCCATAATATCAAACCACGATTCTGAGACATCATCCTCTTCCTCTTCAACTCTCACCCACTCGGCCACAATTTCTGTAACAAGCACAACCGCTGTAGTCACTACCCCCAAGATAGCCTGAATATCTGCAGAAGAAGACAACAGTTCGAACAGAAACTCAGCAGAAGAAGACAACAGTTCGAACAGAAACTCAGTAGACAACTCGAATTGTAAACAGTAAGTAAGTGAAACTAGAAAGCCGCTGTGTGACCTGAAACAAGATAGATTCTTATGGAGAGCTGAAACTTGCAAACAACTCACAACTCGAATTGTAAACAGTAAGTAAGTGAATCTAGAAACATGGTCTCTGGCCTGAAACAAGATAGATTCTTATAAACAGCTGAAACTTGCAAACAACTCACAACTCGAATTGTAAACAGTAAGTAAGTGAATCTAGAAACATGGTCTCTGGCCTGAAACAAGATAGATTCTTATAAACAGCTGAAACTTGCAAACAACTCACAACTCGGATTGTAAACAGTAAGTAAGTGAAACAAGAAACATGGTCTCTGGCCTGAAACAAGATAGATTCTTATAAACAGCTGAAACTTGCAAACAACTCAGTAGACAACTCGAATTGTAAACAGTAAGTAAGTGAAACAAGAAACATGCTCTCTGATCTGAAACAAGATAGATTCTTATGAACAAGTGAAACTTGCAAACAACTCAGCAGTTCGAAATGAAACTCAGTAGACCTCGAAAATGGGCTTCCTTACACAACATCATACAAGCTAGACAAGGATGTTAGAACCACATCGCTCCAGAACTACTTAATCAACAACAGTAGGAAGTTAGCTACGAACTGGACCAGTGAAACATCGAAGACAACACACCATCACATTGAGATAATTCGAGTACATCATCTGCATGGAACAGGAAAAATTGGCTGAAAATTCGGAATGAAGAAACTGTAGAAGCTTCATGTTCTGAGTGTAGATACCGATGAGAACTAGAACAGTGAAACCATTATGAACTCTTTAGTTTCTGATCAAGGCGCTGCCAATGTCAGCCAGTGCTCCTGCCATCTTATCTAACACACTAACAATTTGGCTCGAACGAACATTTGCCCCTTCTTGTTTGCTCTTCTCTTGCTGGAGTTTCTGAGCTTCTAGTTCTCTATACAAACTCAACTTCTCTCTATCGATTTCAAGTTTTTGTTTCTCTACCTCAACTATGGAGCTAGAAAAACACGTGAGAGTTTGGTTCAAAGCAGAAGCACTGCGGCTCATTTCACGCTTCCGTTTTCCTGAGTTATGACGACTGGACTCCTCGGCATCTATATCTGTAGAATTTCGAACTTCTGAATCCGGTTGAGGACCGGGTTGAGGACCCGGTTGAGGGGGCGGTTGAACATCATCACTATCTGGACCTGCAGGACCATTACTCGGAGTGAGAGATTCGGCCATGCACGGCGGGGTGGTGCCAGGTCGGAGACCATACCAACAGTCAATGAGCGGATAGTGGTGCAATGGATAATTCAAAGGGAGTTTCTTCTCTTCACGTTCCTGTCGACTCAACGAGGTGTAGGGGGCATTTCCAGAGACCTTGTTGTGATCTCGAATTTTTCTGTACCCGGTTATCACTGTCTCCCACTTGTTCTTTATCACAGTTATGTCCGTGATAACCACACCTTTTGCACGAAGGAACGACTGAACCTGCTGAAGCTTGCTCACTGCCGTTATCATCTTCTTGAGACCTGAACTCCTATTCTGCTCCTCATGCTCTAATCGCTTCGCCTCAATCAGGTGCAGCACTTGCCAATCTTGCCACACAAACCTACTCTGCTTATGACAATTACCTGGCAGCGGTGAGCTAGGCTCAGAGGTGGCATCGACCTCAGAAATTGGGATGGAATGCAATCGAACGTTATTGCTTCCAACTGGTATCCGTGACACTCCTTCATCTCGTACTGCCTCCTCAGCTCCAACAACGTCGTCGAGAGGACTTCCCATGATTTCGTGAAGATTCGGAGGTGGTGCATATACTCGATCATTATGTGCAGTAGCCTGAAAACGAAATGGCAGCTCATGTCGAATCTGACTGTCGGGACTCAGAACTATCCCATTCGAATCATCTTGTTGTGTCTCTACAGGCACGGGAGGCTCATCTGCAACGAGATCAAACAGTTCTAAAACCCTTCGTCTCAAAGCCATTTGCACTCTCCACTTAACAAGGCTCGAAAATGAAAGTAACGTTACGACACTGTAAATTACGAACGAAACTGCAAAGGCTGGAGAGGCTTCACACAACGCTAGCAACTGAACCGCAATAGATCTCATTTCTCTCTTCTCATACACACAGCGACACGATTCTCTTACCGCGAATGCGAGACTCTGGTGACTCGGGCATTTCCCGCTCCATCTCTGCACATGTGGACATCGAATTGCTCGAGGAGCTAGTGCCTTCCCGCTCTATCGCAGCACATGCTAGGAATTCGTGTTAAATTCACATGCGCGAGAGAGGGACCATACTCGTGCGGAAGGCCGAAAAACTGTGCCTTCTCCCAGACCCCACCTGTTTCGAGCCCGTCTCGCAAACTACGAATTAAGCGTACGGACCGGCTTCCTGCGGCCGCGGAGACTGCAACCGGGTACTGTGCGGTGAACACGTCTATCTCCAACCGTAACGGTCACACGCGTCTGGCGAAAAACCGGCTTCGTTAATGCGGGTGCGGTTACGGCCTAAGGTCATCCGTCATGCTATGACTACCTCTGCTCAACGGAAAATACCTTCTCGAGAGAACTCTTATGGTTGCAGATTCGGAGCCTGAAGTAAGAGCACAGTTTATGTACATTCCCATGGACAGAGAGATCAGTTGGTTTCTATTGGTTACAGAGAATTAAGACAAGCAACAGTTGTCACAGACTAGAAAAGCGGCCCGGCTAAACAGACCTCAACTTTAGCTCTGGGTTGGCCCATGGGTGTCTGGTTTTTTAGTTGAACTTGTCGGTCGACAAAATGCCGAGGCATGAAGAAGGACGAAGCCTACGCCTCAGCCCTTGCGTAGGGCTGAGACGCGGCGCATGATGAGAGCACTTCAGGAGTCTGGACGTTCTGGCGTCGCGGAAGGAGCAGGAGGTCCCCCTCTGTCCTCGATCCAGTCTGTGTTTCAGTCAGACTGCGTGATTGACAAATACTCGACCAGCACTATCGTCTCCATCCGACGGCTGTGGGAGTTTTTACTTCATGGCGGGGAAAGTTCGGCCCAAGGGCAGGGCGCAAAATTTGAACTGGGCCGGGCCGGGTGGAACAGTGAGTGACGGAAGCGATCCGGTAGAGCGAGCAGAAGTATGTCTGCGTTCAGTGTCGAGGAGACGGTGGGATCCCATCCTGCTGTTCATTATCGGTGACGAGAGTCCGTCGACATCCGCTGTCGACCGGATCGACTCCCATTGATGTGGGAATGTGCGAGCGTTCAGTTCAGATCCTCAGATTCCTCACCTACTGATGCGTTTGGGAGAAGGATCCGAACACTACGTAGCACTTCAATCTAATATAGTAATCTGCTTTCTTGTTGGTAAACCCAATCGGTGTGTGTGCGCGCAATGGAGGTACTGTTATTCTGTTAGTTCTTACTTGGAAGTTCATGTCTCTCGAACTCTAGTACTCTCTGAGAGTTGCGGAAGAAACATATTCATTCAGTAAAAATGTCAAAATTAGATATTTACTAACCGATGGGCTGGAACCTCAATCTTGAAGGACAAGTTGACAGCCTAGAAGCGATATTGTACGTTCATGATGCCCGTGCCGGTTGTGAGATCCACTTTCAACGCGGTGCTTTGGTAAGTGCAAGATCTCGATTAGGCCCGACAATGAGTGAGTGGAATCTGTATCCATGGCCTCTTGTCAAGAAAATCAAACTCACATTGTTTAATACCTTCTGGACTACGAGTACATTCCATATATCTTTTCCAATTTAGCTTAAGAAGTACACGCAATAGATATTCACATAGTGCTCCAACTTGACTTAGCGCGGATTCAAGAACCGTTAGGACTGGACAAACTGGATTACGATGACTACAAACGGCCTTAGATTCCTAACACTTGTATTTAATATTTTATAGAGGTTTGTCGTCATCAGTGAGAGCGCATTCGTGAGTGACTGGATAGTTGTGTCCTTCATAACTGAACCTTCTTTCTCTGAGTTCGCTCCATCAAGGACGTCACAGATGAATGGTCGGAAGACAACGATAAATTGAGTAATGTGGCAGCATCGTAGATAAGAATACTATACTATACAGCTCATCCAACGCGACCGGAGAATCAGAGTTGCCCCATTCGCATCGGCGTAAGAGCTCGGAGGGCAATATATCCAGAGATCGAGAATTCCGATTGATTTAATCATCACGAAGTCAGATCCAGTTTCCTAAAATGTCAGTGATAGATCTCACCTTACGAATCATGACCGAAGGCGGAATGAGAAGAATAGAGCAGTTCGGTGACCAAGGAACGCATGCGTAGTTGTAGGAGACATGCGTCCTCGGTTACTTCGCCTGGTTTAGACAGAAGTGAGGTGACTCATGATGAAACTATCATCCGATCTGTTATCTCAGGCTAGGTATTCGTTCGATAATGTTGTATCCATAGATTGAGGAACCGTCCTTCCGTGTGATGCAGGGAATCTGGAAAGGGTTGGCTTATGTGTTCCCGGTGCTAGAGTAAGGCCTCAAGGACAATTTTCACGATGCAACTGGTAGAGATTCAGAGTTGTGGTTTAGTAGACTAGTTATGCTCGACCAGTCTCGGTCATCTGAGCAGATGGTGATCTCATCGCCAAATCCTGACATAAGAACCCGCTTCATTTAGCATCCATAAAAGGTGGAGTCTACTCGTTGAGAAAACTAGGATTTGCCCGCATGGCACATGAGGTACAACGGCTTTAAGAAAAAGAGGAGTAATTTTTGCAAATTCGCAAAGACGAGTTTTGGTTGTCAACCGAGAGGAGTTAAGGATCTTATAACATAAGATCATGTACTGTTCGACAAGTAGGTGAGGTAGCGATAAGTACAAAGATGTTGTACCTCATGTACCCATGTGAGAATACAGGCAAGCAAAGATAGACAAATCTTCTTGTCAGGCGTTCTATTTAGCCGAAGCCCGGAGCATGATTTTATCAAACAAGACTGAGACTCTCACTCTCAGAAAGCTGAAAATCTGCTTTGTCATCGGACCAAAGGCAGACTGTCAAATACGGACCAGGTAGAAGTCGGTTGTCGAGCAGTAGCGCTGGGTATTTGAGGGGAAGATGGGCCCATGAAAGAATCATTAGAAGACCACATTCAGCAGTAGCAAGGGTCCAGCGTGCCTGTGATCATACAAAGATCTCGACAACAACCATTAGCAGATCACGCTGATAGCGATGACCGCTTTCAGGCGTGCTGCAGGTCAGATGTGTATGGATCCAATGGGCTGTTCACGACACAAAGGTACGTAGTTAGTTGATGGGAGCACACCTCGAGTGAAATATGACTTGCAATAGCTTTCTCACTCTTTCTGTACAGACTTCGAGGGAAAAAGGCAACAAGCTCCACTGTCGTACCTGATACCGTAGGCTTCTGCCGCTCTGTGTCAGTGGATGGTTCTCCCTCTGTGCCGCTAAGTTGTCGTATCGGATAAGTGTCCAGTCGTTTCGAGCTTTTGTTACCATCTAACTTTTGCTTGTGCTTCACTGCAGTTATTAACTTTGTCAGCCCATACGCCATAGTCATTACTTGGTTGGGCACCTCACTTTCTCTTCTCTCTTGATCGTGACCATAATTGGTAGTAGACAGGACGATTGTCACGCTGGCATGACTCCTGAGTTGGACGGCTTGACTCTTGAGTTGGACGGCTTGTGTGGTTGATTTGTCAATGACGAGGCGGAGGAGATCGACTGTCTTCCCCAGCATGTTCGCGGGATTGCAGACATTGCACAAAAATCAAATTGCGCCAAAATGTACTTCCACGCAGAATATTATCCTTAAGTATACATTCAAGACTTCATCTACAAAAGCAAGTGGCAAACCAAACTCATAGGTGATTGCAGCTGTTAATGTTACTCGTTCATTACTTCTGGCACACCATCAACGTGTGGGAGAGTGGTGGGTAAAAAAACGATTTCTGATAAGGTTTGGTTATTATCTTTGGTCTAGTTTCGAAACTTCTCGATGGTTAAAATGCACAAGAAACGAGTTTTGTTGGCTCTGTGCATAGTTAGCACCTCGTATTCATCGATCTTGACACTACTTGTAGGAAAGTTATCCTTGCCAAGGTTCGTGTAGACGTTGTGCTCTTTGTCACGTCAGTTTGGTAACTCGGCTAGGTTGACCGAGTGCAAAGTGGCGGACCCCGGTAAGACCGTTAGGGCAAGTTGGTGAGAGTGCCCACAAGGGGTATACTTCGCAGGTAGGGGCTTGGAGACTTCAGTTCTTCAAGTTGAGCCTTCAAGCTCCTGGCTATGGTGGGTAGTCTTGAGAGTGAGATCTGGATTCTCTGCGAGCACAGAGTGGATTTGACTCGACTGTAGTGATTGTCTAATGCCTGTTGGCAGGTGGAGTGAGTACATACCTTGTTATCACTTGAAGAACTCAGATTGCAAGGCCTGGGGTAGGGATTTCAGGTCGCAGATTGCTACCGGTGGTATCTCCGGAGTTGGCAGATCGTTGGTATCTTCGATTTGCGAGTGCGCGCGTGCGTGGAGTGACTTGTTTTGGTGTTGTGATCGATCGCTGTGTGTATGGGTGTCGTTTGAACTCGGTCGCAGTCGATTTGGTGGTGAGGTAGTGCGGAAGCGCTGCTGAAATTTTGCGGAATGTGTTGAAGTGACCATTTTCGGACTGAAGTGCGCATTTGGGCGTGGCAGACGAAATAGTCGACAATGTCAGATCGATGTGGGCTCGTTGGAAACGCGCTGGGAAGACGGTCCTAGTGCAGGAAGATTCACGAAGTTTGGTCGAGCCGTTTTTGAGTTATGAGAAGTCGAAATTTCAGGTGACAGGTTTTGTGACGAGTTTTAGGTCAACAGAAGTGCGTCGGGGAGTGTCAGGTTGGATTGGGTCGATAATTTTTGGATCTGAGGAGTGCAGTAAGTGCGCGCCGGGAAGACGATTCCAACGCAACCAAAATCGTTCGATTTGGTGAAGGATCGACGAAGTTACAAGCCGAAGAAGGTCGTGGTTGGCCAAAATCTGACGTAAATCCTGTCTGCGAGTTCCAAATTGGCTGATTTCGACAATTTGGTGCAATTTGGACCCTGAGTTGCTGTTTCGGGTGTTTTCTCGTCGTACTCGTCCTTCTTTAGGGTGTTTGGTCCGGGTACTCTTCTCCAAGCGGAGCGGAGCGGAGAGTGAGCGGGAGTGTCGAGGTGTGGAGTTTTGTGTTAGGAGGCGTTTAGAGGCTTCGAGGCTTCGAGGCTTCGAGGAGCAGAGGTGCGTGAGTGCGGAGGCGTGAGAGCGGAGTGCGAGAGTGCGGAGACGGAGCCCGAGCCCGCGCTCGCCGCAAGCCAGCTTGCTGACGTGCGTGAGAGAGATATCCAAGTTTCAGTTGTGTGGGAAGTGTAAAACCAGTAGGTCACCCGTCCCAACACTATTTCTGGACTTGGACGCTTAACTCTGTAGTCTCAACTTTGACTGTACCACTAGACCAATAGCTCTTGGTGTCTTACAGGGATACGTGCAAGTATTTAGGGACTGGTTTAAGATAGTAAGAGACCTGCTCGCACGTTCCTAGAGGAGTGGTAGGACGACCCTAGAGTACTAGGGGGAAGCTGCTCTTGTGGTAGTGTTTGTCTATACCGAAAAGACGCGTATGAAGGCAGTTGGTAGCAGTTGTCTTGGATGAGCTAGTAGAGCTATCACGTTGATATTTTGGAGCTACTAGAGGTGTGGACGACTAGTTAGTGACCTTAGGTGCAGGTTATGACAGTCGGTGATCATATATTATGCATGTGATCACCGAAGAAGACGCGTCAGTCCGGGTGGGGCTGGGTTTCTCTTTATGTGAATGTTTGAGTGTGGAGGGTTATCGTTTGGACTTCTTGTGGTTGGAACCCCTCCATATTCTGCTTCCTGTTTGTGCGCCGCGTTTGCTTGTGTTGGCGCTTGATTTCCAGAGTGAGTTCACTCTAGTGTGCTGTCGGTAGTGAGGCTGGAGTGATGACCAGTCAGACTACCTTTGTTTCTCTCACGGTGCAGTTGGAGTGACGACCAACAAACCGTGAGAGGCTGCTTGTGGTGATGGCAGGTACAGGTTGCCCTTACCTTGACTGTCCTAGTAGGGGATAGATGAGCTCAGTAGGAGCGGGGATAGACAAGTTGTAGTTACGGTGGTGACGGAGATTTCGACATTCGGGTTAGAGAGTGTGTTCGCGAGATTCTATCACCATAGAGTTCTCGGGAGGTTCTGGTGGGGACTTCTCGGATAGTGGGTATACACGGAGTGGGGTGAGGTACCGACTATCTACACCATTGCCGTTGGTTGTTCCAGAGGACGAGTCAGACGCAGACAGTGCGTTTTCTACTGGTGAGACTAGTGTCACCACATTGTTGTTGTGGGACATGGACGAGATCTATGAGGTCACGAAAGGACCTCGACGTTACTCGGGTACGGTGGGTACCATTGAGCTGGATGACTTCATCCAGGAGTTCGACAGTTGGTGCGATCTGCAACAGATGCGGAACCCACAGTTGTTCACACCTTTCATGGCGTGGAAGGGTTTGTTTCAGCACTTGGAGGGACCGCCGATGGACGATTACCACGAGTTCAGGCGAGACTACGGTGTTGAGATTGAGTTGTGGAGACAACATTGGTCTCCCAACTACGTTTCTATCACTACTGGTGCAGTTTCGGGAGACGTAGCACATTCGAGGTCAGGTGCCAGTAGTAGTGGTACATCCACGGGTGACGGAGTCCCTACTACCAGCGGTGCGTCCACTAGTAGTGGAGCAGGTGGTAGTGCGAGAGGGATACCACCAGAGTTTAACCCTGTGGTTCAGTTCTTCCACTGTTTGAGGAAGAATTATCAGGGTGTGCGGACCGACAAGTTGAAGAGTCTGCAGGAGTTCCCGCGGAAGACTGGAGAGAGCCTACGCGAGGCGTTTACTCGCATGAGGCGGTTGATCAGCGTTACCCAAGGAGTGACGGAAGCACAGGCAGTCCAGTTCTGGTATGGGATACTAGACCGGGAGCTGCGTAGGAGAGTCAGAGATGCCACTCTCCTTAGAGACACCGCTCCGACATTGGCGGTTGTCTTTGGTTTGGCTGAGCGGATTGAGCTCAACATGATAGAGGAGAGGGTGGTGACTGCTGGGTTCAGCAGAGACGCATCACATGGGGCGACCTCCTTTTCTCGAGGATCACAAGCTACGCAACAGCGAGGTGGTGGTGGTGGTGGTAAGGATCGTGCTGAGCACTCACGATCCCATGGAGGTGTTGGAGGATCTGGTGGGCAGAAGCCCATGCCGTCCTTCTCTAGTCAGCAGCAAGCAGGTCCTTGCTGGAGGTGTGATGGTCCTCATCAGCAAAAGGATTGTCCACAAAGGAGAGGTAGTTATGAGACATCTGAGACGTCTCAAGCGGTGCCTAGGCAGTGTGAGCACTGCGGGCGACTAGGTCACAGTAGTGATCGTTGTTTTGATCTCCATCCGGAGCTACGGCACGGGAAGACTGATCGTGGACGAGGCGGAGGAGCTCAGGGAGGCCGTGGTGGTCGAGCTGGAGGTAGAGGTCCAGCACCTGGGAGAGGACCAGTTGGTCCACCGCCTGCTACGACGTCAAAAGCAGGTATGGCTACTCGGATTGAGCAGTTGGACCAGAGGATAGCTAGTATGGCTATGGCTCAGCGGAGATCTGGTGGAACAGAAGCTTCCACGTCTTATGGAGGAGAAGGAGGTGACTTTGACTTCATGGCTGGTGTGGCGCAGATTGAGGCATCTGCGGCAGTGACTCGGAGTGCAGTGCGTATCTCTGAGCCACGGGGTGCGTCAATGGAGTTGGATCCACAACGCGGGGAGGCTGGTAGACAGACCAGACTTCCTCAATCGTTCAAGCTATCAGAGGCATTGAGGACCACTTCTATGGTTCCTAAACGGCCTACCGATGGTGCAGTGGAGTTGGAGACATCGACATCCAAGAGTGGGGATAATGTGAGTCAACCCTCGACGTCTATGGATGCGACGTCGAACCCGATGTTGGGGGTGGCTACCGTAGTCTTGCGAGCTCCACTATTTTCAGCCACGGATATGAAGGCATTGGGAGTCAGCTTGGCTCCAGTGTTCCAGTTGGCAGTCACGCTCAGTGAGAGCGAGGATGTGGTTACCTCTAGTGCTGAAATGGTTCAGCAAGAGGCGGTAGGTGTGTCCATGGAATCGAAGATCAGGACAGCTACTAGTGGTACTTGGCAAGCAGCGGCTGCTAGGCTAGATGAGTTACCAGCTAGACCGGCAATTGACCGTGCTGGATTGACACCAGGTGTGGTGTTGTTGGACAACAGAAGTGGTATCTTCTGTTTGGTGGCACCTTCAGGGAAGGTGTATCGACCACAGAAAGTGTTGTTAGACTCTAGAGCTCAACCGTTGATGTTGGGGAAGGCGGCGTGTATCGGTTTGAGCCTAAGGAAGTCCAAAGTAGAGAGATGTCCATTCCAGCTACAAACATCTCTAGGGGGATCAGGAGGTACAACTCTACACATGACACGCGAGTTGCTGACGGTGAGAGTTAGACCAGATCATCCCACGGATGGTTCCATGGTGAGGGCCAAGGCTATCGTTACGGCCGCGGAGTCTTATGATGTATTGGTTGGAGGTGCTGTATTATACCCTATGGGGTTCGTGATCGACTATTGGGTGGAGACAACATCTTACAGACCAGGTTGGCAGTCCGGTGAGGGACGATTGAGCCGCTTACCAGTGCGGTCCAGTGCTAGAATTGGGGCAACGGAGCTTACATCAGAGACGATGACATCCGTTGCAGGTTTCAGTTCGGTCATCACTTGGCCGGACGAGTTGTTAGAGGGCAATGCCCATGCGGAGGATACTCCGGTCTTTGAGGAGGTGGAGGACATGCCTAGCATGTCTATGTTAGTACCATCTGCTTTGGATGTTCCACTTTGGAGTTCGAGTGGAGAGTTGCAGCAGTATGCCGATCGGTTGGTAGAGCACGCTTGGAGTGAAGCCTTTGCACCGCAAGTAGAAGAACATCGGGGTGTTCCTGTTACTGGCCCTGTGACCTTAACACCGTTGGATACGACTCCCATTGCATGGCAGTATCCAAAAGAGGATGTGTGTGTGCTGGAGCTGTTTGGAGAGATTAGCACAGGTTTGGCTGCGGTATTGCAGGCATACAAGTACAGCGATACTTGTATGTGGAGAGAGATGAGGTCGCAAGACGTGTCTCATTGCGTCATGTGGCACGTTTGGTGCAGAGATATCCTGAGTTGTTGCCTATATCAGCCGTTAGAGGATACCAGCAAGCATTACCGTCAGATATTTCGCTGCTGGGGGCGCAGGATCTCACGTTTGTTGGCACCATTCACTTGGTGATAGCCGGGTGGCCATGTCAAGGTCACACGCGTGCTGGGAGAGGTCAGGGTTTACATGACCCGCGATCTAGGATGTTCTGGGAGATGGTACGGATCTTACGACATCTCCAGATGCATCAAGTGGATTCTCCAGCGTACATCTTGGAGAACGTTCCTTTGTTGGGTGATGCTCGTGCACATATGATGACGAGTGTGCACCAAGTGCAGTCCTGGGTCGGACCGGCAGTGTTGTTAGATGCAGCGAGAGTGGGATCTCGTGCACATCGTCCACGGTTGTGGTGGACGAACTTGTTACCAAGAGAGGTGCTCAAGCGCGCACACGATACAGTGAGACGACCAGCGCACCTCATCGTGGATGGCATCTTGGATGCAGGATGACGATCTCAAGTAGTGAGAGTCGTCGATAGGTCACCCATGGTAGTTGTGAACCTAGTGGGATAACCTATGACAGCGTTACCCACTTTGGTGAGCTTTCCAGCGTCACATGCTTACAGAGATGGAGGACCTGGGCTTGTGTGGGATGCTCGATTACAACAGTTGGTGGAGCCCAATGCCGACGAGAGAGAGAGAGAGCGATGGGTTTCCCTACGGGTACGACTGCAGTAGCTTCGGTGTCAGAGGCTTCACGTCGTCAAGTGTTGGGTCAAGCAATGGACTTGAACTGCTTGACATGGATTGTTAGTCTTGGATTGGCTGAGCAGCGTCGGATGCGACTGACGGGTGTTACTGCTCGGACACTCCTGAGCTCTTTGCCTACCGGGTCGGTGGAGGTAAAGGCTGGGGGCGAGGCACGTGGAGTTCGTCATCCTTGGACATCATGGGATGTCGTAGGAGAGAGTGTGGAGCTTACAGCTAGAACTGCAGAAGTTTTTCGCACAGTAGCGGTGGAGGTTGTTGGTGGTGAGCAGAAGGAAACTGCTCCAGAGACTGCAAGATAGCAGTCAACGACTTCGTCTTCTACCTCTAGCATGGTGACAGAGGATACTTGGGAGCCAGAGATTGGACCCAAGCTTATAGAAGAGGAGAGACGAAGAGTTCAGAGATTCCTGAAGAGCTACAGGAATTGTTTTGCCTTTAGTATGAAGGATTTGGGTACCTTGAAGGGACCAGGTATACGGATCGACTTGGCTAATGACACGCCAATCTTTTGACGTCCTTACAGGTACAGTGACATGGAGAGAACCTTGATCCAGAGTAGGACTCAAGACTTGGTGGAAGCTGGGTTGGTGGAGATGTCGCATGGAGAGTATGCATCTGCTACAGTTATGCCAGCAAAGAAGGATATGTATGGCAACTACACGGATATGCGCATGTGTGGAGACTATCGTCTTATCAATCGACAGACGAAGTCCGATAAGTATGCCATGCCTACACCTGAGGAGATCTTTGATGCAGTGGGACATGTGAAGGTCTTCAGTACTTTGGATCTTCGAGCAGGGTATCATCAGTTGCCAGTGAGAGAAGAAGATAAGCCCAAGACAGCATTCTGGGGGATTGACTCTCACGGCAAGGATTGTTTGTATCAATGGCGGTTCTTACCATTTGGGTTGAAGAACGCCCCTGTTGAATTCCAAAGAGTGATGGATAGGATCCTAGCAGGATTGGATTTTGTCAGATGCTATATTGACGACATCTTGGTCTATAGTGCTACAGTGGAGGAGCACGAGAGACACTTGCGGGATGTGTTCGAGCGGTTGAGAGCTCATGGATTGAAGTTACATCCTGGGAAGTGCAAGTTCTTCCAGGAGTTGGTAGAGTATTTGGGTCACACCATCTATCCAGGCGGGTTGGGTGTTCAACAGACGAAGGTCGAGGCCATTGCACGTATTCCACGCCCCACAGATGTGAGTCGAGTTCGAGCATTTGTTGGTTTGGCGAACTTTTATCGTCGATACGTGAAAGGATTTAGTGCAATTGCGAAGCCATTGACCAAGCTGATGAAGGTGGACCAGGAGTGGCAGTGGGGAGATGAGCAAGAGCGAGCTTTCGTGGAGCTCAAGGATAGGTTGACATCTGCTCCCATCTTGAGGAGACCCGTTAGGGGACGTCCTTTCCAACTGCACACTGATTGGAGTATGTTGGGACTTGGAGCAGTGCTGACTCAGCATGATGATGAGAAAAAGGAGTTTGTGGTGGCGTATGTCAATCGCTCCAACAATTCGGCGGAGGCGAGGTACAGTTCGTACGAGGGGGAGTGTTTAGCTGTAGTGTGGGCTGCTGCACACTTCCGATGTTACCTGTTTGGGAACCCCTTTACTCTCATCACTGATCATCAGCCGCTCAAGTGGTTGATGGAGTCGGACAAGCTTACAGGGAAGCTTGCACGATGGGCTCTGATCTTACAAGAGTATGACTTTCAGGTAGTGCATAGACCTGGAGTTGCAAACCTAGATGCCGATGGGTTGAGTCGCAATCCGTGCACGAGTCAGCAGGATCAGACTGGGGCTCGATCGCATGATGAGGTTGATGAGGAGATAGTGCCAGGGTGGCATGCATCTGCCTTTCTTTGTGTTTTGGTCATGAACTCTAGTATGGAGGGCCAAGTCGTATCTTTCTCAAGTGAGAGAATAGATGACGAGTCTCCAGATCTTGAGGGTGGAGATGGTGTTCCAAACCAATGGGATATCCATGACGATGTGACCGTGATGGAATATCTACGTACTGGTGTGGTGGTAGGCACAGTAAGTGCCAAGGAGCGAGATCGTGTCCTTCAACGAGCGAAGAGATTTCGACGAGAAGGACGACATGTACTTCGAGTGTGGGATGATGGGAGAGTACGGATAGTGCCACATCCATCCCAGAGGACACAATTAGTACGACATGCTCATGAGGAGTTGGGACATTTTGGAGTGAAGCGCACGCATAGCTTACTCCAAGGACAGTATTGGTGGCGTGGTATGCACGTCGATGTGCAACAATTTGTCGCACGATGTGTGGTTTGTGATCGAGTACGAGCATCGTTTAATGCTCCTACTCCACAACTACACCCCTTACCGATTATGGGGTTGGATTACCGTTGGAGTTTGGATTTTGCGGGACCCTTACCGTTGACAGTACGTCATCATCGGTATGTGTTGGTGATGGTGGAGCACTTCTCCAAGTGGATTGAGTTGGTGGCATTACCAGACAAGGCGAGTGAAGGGACGGCATATGCGTTCTTAGATCGAGTGCTGAGTCGTTTTGGAGCACCAGCTGAAGTGCTGACAGACCAAGGTACAGAGTTCCTTGGTGAGTTTCAGGCCTTGTGTGATCAAGCGTTGATTGATCATCGAACTACGTCTCGAGATCATCCTGAGGCGGATGGTTTGGCAGAGAGGGTAGTTCAGATGGTGAAGAGAGGATTGCGTAAGTATGGCTTGCAGAAAGGCCACTTGGGAGACTGAGATGTGCAGTTACCATGGTTGGCTATGGGCTACCGTTTGCCGACAAGCGTCTTTGGCTTCCTTCTCACCGTATTTTCTATTATACGGTCGAGATCCAGATCTACCTTCGGCCATTCGTCGTGATTCTGTTGAGGTGCTGAACCTTGATGACCCGGATATGTGGGTGAGAGCATGTTCTCAACGAGTAGAGACATTTCGGAGAGTTATGCCCATAGCTTTTGAGAATCTAGCGATTGCTCAGCATAGAGCATAGTTGCATCTGCGATATGCAACTATCCGAGGAGGAGGTTATCGACCATCGATTCGCAGGTTTCATCCTGGCGATTATATCTATCTGCAGTAGACTGCACCGACGACGTTGGATGTGACCACAGGACGCACTATTTTACGAGTGCGTGAAGTGTTACCTTCTGGAGTACTCATGTTAAAGGGCCGTGATGGTGTTGTTTGGAAGGACCATGTGCGTAATTGCGCGCCATGTCATCTTCCCAACATCGATGGTACCGTTGACCCAAGCTTGGCAGTTGTACGATCAGGCTTGAGGTGTATGTTGTGTGGGTCTGCTGGTGGAGCAGCTCGTATGTTGGTGTGTGATGGTTGTTCGAGAGGTTGGCACATGTCATGTTTGACTCCACCTCTCACTGTCATTCCTATTGGACGGTGGGTTTGTCCTCGATGTATATAGCAGGGATAGCCGATTAGATCTTTGCGTGGTATGGATTGCAGACAGGCGACTAACGATGGGGTAATGTAGCACCCGGCCTCCTGATCCTTACACCCATGAAGGTGTATATCACGTAGTTGAGATATGGAGCTATCTGGAGTTAGAGGGACCTAACCGCCAGTTAGGGGGGCGATTGTGGTACACTTGTGTATGTGTATGACATCGTCCATGTGTTATGTGTATGTGTGGTGTTCCTTTGTCAGCGATGTATGTTGTGTAGCGATGTGTATGCGCACGACAGCTGTCACGTCAGTTTGGTAACTCGGCTAGGTTGACCGAGTGCAAAGTGGCGGACCCCGGTAAGACCGTTAGGGCAAGTTGATGAGAGTGCCCACAAGGGGTATACTTCGCAGGTAGGGGCTTGGAGACCTCAGTTCTTCTAGTTGAGCCTTCAAGCTCCTGGCTATGGTGGGTAGTCTTGAGAGTGAGATCTGGATTCTCTGCGAGCACAGAGTGGATTTGGCTCGACTGTAGTGATTGTCTAGTGCCTGTTGGCAGGTGGAGTGAGTACATACCTTGTTATCATTGTGGTACACTTGTGTATGTGTATGACATCGTCCATGTGTTATGTGTATGTGTGGTGTTCCTTTGTCAGCGATGTATGTTGTGTAGCGATGTGTATGCGCACGACATCTTTCGTCTTGCTATTGTAACCTCATATTTTATGTGAGCGATCCATTCGATATCAAAGAGATGTAGTGGAGGAGCTTATGGACCAAGTAGTACATGCTATCATTTTTGAGTTGGAACCACAATTTTTGTGATGGGCAACAAACAGTGAAACATGGTAGAGTACCGAATGCTTGTTTGCACAAGTTTGACTTGCCAAACTGTCAAGGTGCTATTGACGGCACGAATCAAGACCCCAATAGATGAAAGAACTGCAGTCGACTATTAAAACCGTAGGGGTTATCACTCCTTGGTGCTGCAAGCTACTGTAGATTCGGATGGAGTGTTTCTGGATCTCTCGACGAGTATGTCCAACACTAACGATCGGAGAGTGCTTCAACGTTCAACATTTTCCCAAGCAGCACAAGAAATTGCAGTTTTGGCTTCTCCTACAATGGTAATTAACGTAAGCTTACCTTATATTCTTGGAGACAACGGTCATACCATGAGTTCCTTGTTGGTTGTCACTTACAGTCCAAGATCACATACCTCGCCTCTTGCTGATTTGTTTATAGAGAGGTATATTTGTGATAGACTCTTTGTAGAAAGAGCTTTCGTAATTCTAAAAGCTAGGTTCTCCATCCTCAGTCTTGGGATCTCATTTTCGGTTCAGTGGACAGCACAGTATATTCATGCAACATGTATATTGTATAATATTTAGTTAAAAACAAATAACGTTACATGATCGATCATTAGACTCAATGAGCAATTATCCACCGTGCACCATAACTGGAGTGAACTCCTTTCGACCAAGAGATACCGGCGGAGATGTTCGTATTACATTATCAAAATACTTAGCATTTTTCGCTTGAATGTAATCTTGTTTAAAAGACCAACACGTCTACTTTGTATCTCATGTTACCTCTGAGACTTGTACTGTAAACAAACGAATGTCATGATCTGAAACAAGAGAAATTAAGTTCGAATGGAAAGAATGTACCACATGAAAGACAAACACCTCGTATCAAATTCATTTTCAACTTCTACCTCAGATCTGATTCAACGAATTTTTCAACGCCACATCTTCTAGACTCTCTAACGAACTGAGATATATCTTCGCAAAGTACAGTTCACTTTCGAGGGATCGCTGCATTAGAGCGACGACGCCAAGTGTTCTACGAAACTTTACCACGAACTAATAGGGCGTGTTAAAGTTATGAGGAATTATTCATTCACGGGTGAAGAAATCTTTGCCATAACTCATCGACGGTTGATATGAGGAGTTTACTACGTCCAATTTTGTGACGGCACTACATCCTATATCCGTGCATAGTTGAGGAGAGGTCTCAAACATGACCGTGTAAAGTATTGAGTACTTCTTACTTAAATAACGACTAACTTGGTACGATGGTGCACATGCGAGTACAGAGACCACTCGCTTCTTGAAAAATAACATTCAATTTGTGTGAAGTAGTGGAGGAGTGGGAGAAAGAACTTTGAAAATGAGAGTGCGAAAATATGACGAGTGAAGAGAACAAGTCGGATGCAAACAGTTTCGATGAGATCGAGAGTGATGTACGAAGTATTGATAGAGTTCTTCTCGTCGAGAGTGATGTAAGAAGTAGTGATAGAGTTTCGATCGCTATGGCCCCTAAAACTCTCGAAGCGGCGAAGAAAGCACGAATTCGTCTGAATTCTGATGTTACTAGAAAATTGTAGCTTACAACAAGGATGAAGAGAACTTTGTCACGTTACATGGAGCAGGACAGAAGACCAAAGTTAGTGTATGAAAGTGTCTTAGCAAGCCATTGCGTTTGCGATTATTGCGGCTCAACTGTCAGGAGAAAATAGATTCCCGGTAGTGCCAGATGTTGAATTGAAGAAACTATGACCACTATGTAGATATGTACAAAAAAGTGAAAGAAATTCAAGATAGCACAGGCAGAGGACTTACTGAGGAGGAGATGTTGACGGAGATGATATTGGAAGAAAAATTGAACAGAAAATCTCCTCACTTCTTTTGTATGAATATTGTTCTCGAAAGTCATGCGAACATTGATCCTCTTGCTCTTCCCAAGGAATACGTCAGAAGAAGAGGTCTTAGGTTATGACTCTCAATGCCAAGCGGAGAGTTCACTTCCATGTTATGATCTTGAGAATACGCGCTTTGAAGAAGATGGAGACATGGATATTTTATAGTACGGATATCAAGGTTTTGAGGAAGAGACGAGTCCTATTGCTGAAGATGGAACCACCAATGAAGACGAGAAAGATGGAAATAGAGAGACTAGCCGAGGAACCTCTACTGTCCCAGATGTTCATGAGTCGATGCAAGAGGCATGTAGGAATCAGAGATCAACAAACGGGAGAAACATGAAAGTAGGTGTATTGAATTTGTATGAAGAGAGCATCAAAGAAAAAGTTCAATATAGAGAAGTTTACGTTGAGTATCATATGCCAACATTAGAAGAGGAAAAAAGAGCTAGAGAAAGTCACGAGAAAGAAGAAAATAGAAAGAGATACACTTCATTGTTCGTTGAATTACATAAAGTAGATAAATTGTTCGAGGAGATAAAAGATATTATCAAGAAGCTCGATAGCATGTAATAGATATTTTTCTCTGAGTAAAAGTTTGTTAAAGTTGTTCCAATGCATACTCTCTTCCGTCTTGAGTACTTCTTTTTCTACTACTTTTCTAGGTAGATGCTCATAGTACATAAGAGTGAGTCAATTAGTCGCGGAAGAGATTCTTTGAGTGACAAAGGAACATTTTGTGGAAGAAGGTTTAGGGTTTCTCCATCGTTTAGTCACGAAAAGTGTTTAGGGCGATTTGCATCCCGCCACGCTTAGAACGATAGACACTAAGGCGCTCAAGACGATGCGCACGCTGTCGCACTAAAGGTGATACGCACTGAGGTACTTCATTCATGACGATGTGGATCACGTCGCACTGAGGGTGATGCGCACAACAACATCAGGACGATATGCACTGTAGAGAGGATGATGCGCACTGAGCGTACTAAGATAGATGCGCACTGAAGCACTTTAGATATTACAATTGAACACTGGTGATGCGCATTGAGGCGCACTAAGGGACGATTTGCACCGAACCACTCCGACGCACTAAACACGATATGCGTGAGGTCAGATGATGCTCTCCGTGCACTAAAAGTGATTTTTGACCTGGAACACTGAAAGTGATTTTTATTTGGATCGATCACTTGCTGGATCGAGTGCGTTAAGCACTACAATATAGCGCTACATTGGCCAAGCGCTATATTGGCCAATGTAGCGCTTTCTGTTGTTCGACCCCCGCGTGTCTAAACTGTGTCGTGCTTTCTACTATTCGCTGTTCGATCCTCATGCGTCTAAACTGTGACTTTCTTTCTTTGTCCTTCCACTCTGAGAATTCTTTATCTTCGAACAAAATTGTGAAGCTCGCTTTGGTTTGGATTGTGAAGCTCGCTCTGACATGTGAGCGGACTTGAACGCGCTAGCTACCGGCAGTGCAGCAAGTTCACCGTTTGGCAATTCAAAGGACCCAGAGAACGTCCACGCAAGAAACTCTTGACAATCTGTAAGTCGGTCTTTTGTAGACTTCGGAAGTGGATCTGTTTTGACCATAACACAGTTCCAGAGACAAGGACGGGAAGTCATCATAGCAAGGGAGTGTTACTGTACCTTGTGTGTTGGAGTTCCTCTTGAACAGTTGTAGTCGATGGACCGAGTACGCATGAGACGTAAGCTAGCTACAAACGTAGAGTGGAATACGAGTTGGGAAACAAGAACAGTCACGATGCTATGGAAATGACACAAATTTTATCTAAGTTCAAATCCGGACTGATATTTGGAACACCCGTGGTTCTTGATAAGCTAGATTTGCAAAGATAAGATGTAAACTTTTGATGTAGAGCCACAGAAAGTGATATATAATGCTGTATACGTAGTGTAAGGAGCTGCTCTCTTACCAACATAAAGTCTCTTTCCCTTCACCAAAGAATTATAAGTTATATAATGCTTAATATATTCCAAAAATGCTCTAGCTTCATTCATGGTATAGCCTCGAGTTTTGATGCTAAATATATTTCAAAATATAGCAAAAATTTGACAAATGACATACTTGCACCAAGTACAAGTCCGGTCCCAATAATTTGTCTCAAGAGGACTCATAACAAAAAGTGACCTTATATAATTATTTTGAAGGGCAATAAAAGTAGATACAGTAGGAAGCTCGTAAACCAGCAAGAAAATGCGCCTTCTGCAAGAATTGAACAGACAAGAGACCACACAGTCTGTTACAATCACCACAACAATATTGACTAGTGATAGGGAAACAGCAAATGCAAAGCTAAGATGTAAAGAAAGACAAGTAAAAATGAAATGTAAAGAAAAGATATACCTTGTAAGGATAATAAAAGCAGATACAAAAGTCTGTCGTAAACCAGCAGGAACAGGCACCTTTTGTAACATATTTTAGGTTCAAGTGTAAGTATAAAAGTCCGCCACAGCAAGATAAAATATACAACATAAACTCAAAATCACCCAGAAATAATATACCTTGTAAAGAAATAAATTTATTTACCTATTATCAGTATCCAAAAATCCGTTGTCTCAGTTCATCCTTCCATGCCGTTGTTCGACGCACAAGCACCCTGTTTGTTGCCGGTCGTTGACGCATGATACTATCATTTTATCGACGTGGATAAATTGCTACTACCTCTCGACGAATGTTCGCGTTCCAATCCATAGCAGCACAAGCTAATCGAGCCTCATGCGATCTCTCCCAATGGATCCTCTTCGTCGCAAACTTGTTGATGACAGAGTGGAAGGTCTCGCTCATGAAATTCTCTCTCGCGCGTATGTAGAATCGCATCTTCGCTGGTGTAATGTGTTTAGTAAGGAAGGGCACCACCAGCAAGATGAGTAGCTCCGCCATGTGAAAAGCATGCACCTTCTCCAAACTCACACTCACTACAAGGTCGATCGTCTGGAAGAATACGACAATCCGAATGATCGCCAGCCCAATGTGATGCGACAGTCAAGATTGCAAAACATATCAACTCCGGACGAAGGTCTCCTCTGCAACAAATGAAAGAAATATGGTTAGATAAGCAAAAATTGTAATCACGTGAGATTGAAATATAGAAACCACAAAAGCAACAAACTACGATATAGAACTTATTATCTCTCAAAAGCACGACGAGTACAAGTGTAAATCCATGACTTGAGTTTATAAGCAATATCTTGCGCACCAAGCTCAGGGTATTTCAGCCCTCGGATGCGCTCAGGTTGCCAGTAGTCCTCTGTCGAAAGAGCTAGATGCTCAACAATTTGATTCACGACCACTATCTTTGAACCGCCTAGAGGAAGAGCTCTAGCTCGACAAAAAACTCTTCAATGTTGACACTGAAAAGACCGCTAGCTGGCTCCTGCTCCGTGCATCCTCGATTCCCTGATCACTCGTAGACATACGCACATCTTGCAACTCCTCCTTGAACTTGGTAACAATCCCCTTACACTTGTGTCAAAGATCCTTTTGGTTACGGATCTAGTTCCTGCACCACAAGATGCAACAACTTCAAACCAACTTATGAAGTTACATATCTATCAAGAATAGTGTCGACAGCGTGATTATCATCATGGATAATCTCCAAGATGAACATGCCTTTCTCTTAAAGATTCTCAATTCCTTTCTGAACCGCGGCCGTCTCTATTCTCCAAGAGCTCTTAGCTTCCACCCACGTCATCGTGACCATCTCAATAACTCGATTGTCGGCTACATTGATGAATGGAACTGTCCCATGATATCCATTGCGAGATGAATCTCATCGACAATCGACGTATAGGATCAAAGACTCTAGTGTGTATAATATTACAAAAAACACTTATAAGAATCTTGACAATAATAAAAAATACACATAAATATCAAATATCTTATGTACATAAATGATAAGATAAGTATTTACCTCCAAATAATGTTGCATGCATTGCCGTCTTGTGTTCTTCCCATTGTGATAATGCAGCACTGCACCACCCGAGAAGACGTCCAACTCCACCTTGAAAATCATACCAATGTCTCTTTGTGGAGACATGAAGTCGCATGACCTCTAGCATACTCGCAATTGAGGTATAACTAAGACCTTCACATAATGCAGCGTGGTACATCTGCCCTATCACATCTGGCGATCCTCTCATTCTCTCCATCTCCTCTGTCACAAAAACCGTCATATGGCCTGGATCGCATCCGAACTTCAACTGTCAAACCTGATGCAACTTTGTAATAACTGGTGCGATGCAATACAATATGCAATCTGATCGTGGACATTTCACACGAAATACATCACAGAACTCCATGATCTTTCCTCGACCTCATAACTCATATTCGGCCTGCACGCGTGTGAGGGACTCATCCTCCGTCTCGACGTGAGACTCCTCCTCCAACTCATCAGTACGCACTCTTGTGGGCTCAACCTGACTATCGGGGACAGTAGTCTGACTATCACTCACATGGTCTAGTGACTCTTGTTCAACTATTGACTCATCAGGCACATGCTCGAGGGCTGCTATACGTTGAGTACGAGCAGCCACTAAGACATCTATACATCTTGCTGAACCATCCAGCAACCATCTCAAGACAGCGGCATGTGTCGTTTGCGGTCCCAGTGCATGACGTAAACGTGAGTAAGTGTCTAAAAGATCCTCTGGAATTCGTATAACTTGAACGTTATTCGGACGTCTCTCCCCATGGTAGTTGATTTGATCAGAAGGAAATTGATCCCAACGTCGACCCGTCATATAGTCAAAATAGTGATCTGACATACAAGTATGCAATGTTTACGAGTAACAACTTACTCCTATACGTCATGCCAACAAGTCCAACTTCAATTTTGAAAAAAATCAATAACAAATTTATATCATTTGAAACTCTGGAATAAGAACAAAATGCACAATATCTAGTAGGCTCAACAATAAAATTTAAACTGAGTATAATCAACAAAGCTTGTGAAATTCAAATAAGAGACGCCAGTAGCAAGTTTAGGAATAATTATTCATAAAATAAAGTAATATTCAAAACTAACACTACTAAATAGCTCTGCAGCTCATAAATCTGTACCTAAACAAATCTATAAACATAAAAAATCCTATATTATATAGGTCTCAAGAACATCACCTTGTAAAATAACATGAGAGTATGATGATACATCAACACCTTCAAGTGATACACTTTGATTCAAAGTGAAAATGAATAAACTCCAGAGCAGCAGGCTAACTCCTCAAGCCTCTCCCACCTCAGCAACATCCAATTTACAGTGTAAATAACATGAGAGTATGATGGCACATCAACACCTTCAAATGACACACTTGATTCAAAGTGAAAATGAATAAACTCCAGAGCAGGAGGCTAACTCCTCAAGCCTCTCCCACCTCACGTCCATCCAGTTTACAGTCGAAGCTAAGAAGATAATGACTTCCTCCCCCTTCCTGCAAGGAGCACATCCCATTTCAAACTGTCCAAGCAGTTTCAAGACAATTGCCCAAAGATTTGAAGAATTACTGCTCATGGATATTGGGACAACTGCCCAAGTCCAAAGGTTTTCAAATTTGAATTTTTCACAGTGGCTGCAGATATCACGTGAGAAGGCTGTTTTGTGTCAGTGGATACTGCATACGTATTTCTGGATCCTATACAATGATTTTTTTATAGAAATGTAGAGCATCCTTTGTCGATTTTATCGCTATACAGCATGGCTGGAACTGACAACTGTAGAGTGCATTATCACTCTCTGAATTCTGCTCTGGGTAACCTAGAGACTCCATTTCCGTGAAACGCGATCTGCGGAAATGAGGCTCTGGGTTACCCAGAGCCTTTATACGAGTAGTGGGGGTTTAACTAGTTATAGTAAGCTTAGGGTTTTCTAACATGTATATTAATTGTTAAGTGTATAGTTATCCATAGTTATGTTCATTGTTGGTATTGCTTTGTATTTCGAGAATAATTATTTGTACTTATTGCAATCTTTGTTTCTATCAGATTGGACTCTGTGCTGCTTTCATCCAATCTTATAATGCAGAAACACGAGTGATCAAGATTGACGATCAAGAATTGAAGTTGATCCTTGACTTAATCCGTGAAACTTTTATTCTCCTCGAAGGTTCTGTATCGTTATTGCCGTTCGTGAGACATGTCTGAATAGATGATTGGTTTTCTGATTATGATAAGGTCGAGAAGAGATACTTTGCACGAGAATGTGCTTTTCAGGGATGAAGATATGCTTTTCACTGCCTGAATGCCGTTCTCTTGGCAAGAAGAAGATCTAAACTTGTTACTTGTCAACTTGCCTTATATGTGAAATCTAAAGTGGAAGGAGTAGATGTGGATTACAATTGATCTCTGTTCATGTTTGAGAGTTTGGAAGCAGAAGTGTTGCATCTACAAAAGCACGTCAGAGAACAGAAGAAAAGAGGATCGGTTTTGTGTGAAATGACTTTAACCCATCTCATGCGACATTTGAGTATCTTGAGCGAAGAAGTCTTAGTATTCTCCATCCAACACTATGTACGCGACAGTACTCATCAAGATATGCACCACAAAGAGCTTGACGTGAGCCACGATGATGTAGGTATCATGAAATCCTCTTCTCACTATTTAATGTACGCTCGTGCGATTCTACTGCTCTTCTCATTGTTTTTTGTTCTTCGAGCTATCTTCTCAATGCTCTCCTCACTGTTTGACTGCTCTCTTTGAAATGAGTTATGTTTGTAGTGAAAGTTGTATCTCCTCACTGTTTGACTGCTCTGCTCCGAAATGAGTTATGTTTGTAGTGAAAGTTGTATCTAATGTCTTGTTTTAATGTCCAAAGAGGTAGTGAAAATTGATTATATAATCTTGTTTCTATAGTAGTTTCTATAGTTGCACAAGAGCTTAACGCGACTCGAGCCTAGGTCACACTGAGCGTGGTCGTCTCGAGGATGCACTGAGCTCAGTGCGATCGGGCATAGATCACACTGAGCGCGTCCGTGCAAAAGTCACCACACTGAGCTCAATGCGGTTGGACCTAGGTCGCACTAAGCGCAGTAGTCCAGAGTACGCACTGAGGTCAGTGCGATCAGAAGTAGGTCGCACTGAGCGTGGCCGTCTTGAGGTCGGAGTGACGGACCGAGGTCGCTCTAACATCGATGCGATCGGCTTGAGATTTATTTTATTTATGTTGTAGGATCTTTTGACATTTTAGTCAATAAGAGGAAAGAGGAGGAGGAACTAGATGCTCGGCTCGCGACACAAAAGAGAAGAGGAGGAGACTTTGAACTTAAGAATAGCGGAAGCTAGGCTTAGAGAGGAAGAAATGTTAGAGCGACTGCAAACACAACAGCAAACTATTACGAGGAATCCAGAGGAGTTGGAAGCGTTAAAAGCGGGGTCACTCGTCTCCGTTCTTCAAAACTCTTTTATCCGAGATTGACAGATCCGACTCTAGTCAGGAGGAAAACGTTGATTTCGGATCTGAATGAGTTATTGATAAGAGTGTGAAACTCCAAGGAGCCAAAGAGAGAGATTATAGAATTAAAAGTTGCAAAAAAAATTTGTTCTACGTGGTACAGAAAGGAGTAAAAGAGTTCACGAAAATCTAGTGTCAAGATCTTCAAGTCTTGATATGGACATCCCGTACGATGAGTAACTGTAACACAATTCGGTCCATGGGAACAAAAGGAACTTCCCTGTATGGATCATGTCGGATCAGATAAATTAGATAAACTCAATGTTATCAAACTTCTTTTAAATTTTATCGGTTTTATACTTGTACTTACCTTATAGTAAAATTGCACCGTGTAGATTTGTAGAATATTCGGACAACCCATGTGTATCAGTTTCAAGACGACCAGAGAAGTTACCACGGGTAATTACTTATATCTGAAGGATTTTTCTCGATTGTTCTCGTATAAGTTATGTAGACGAGATTGCTTGTTGATCGATGATTATCCCGAAAAGAATAGTACTAATCATCCGAGCAGTACAAACCATCCCTCCTCTTTTATGTGAGAATCGACTGACATGGATAAAGACGGTTATCTCTTGAATATACTTTACCATGGTTGAAGACGCAAGGAAGTAACACCCTAGAGACCCCAACTTTTGTCAGAACAAAGTATACACAAGCTTTTGGACGAGATCCTTTTACAGCTCTTAAAAGCTATTGGAGCACTATGTCTGAGGAAGAACTCAACTTGATATGACGTTCTTGCAGTATCCTTCAACAGTCCGAGTTTTTGGCCAAACTCAAATCGTGTTAATCGTTTGTGAATAAAGTCATGTTATTTTCTGGTTCACGATGAAATCTATGTTTAAACACCCGTGTGTGATTTTTGATACTTGTGTTACTGCGATACTTATCACTCTCTAAGTGTGATTTATTTTTCTATCGCTATGAACTAGTGCTTATCACTACTACTATCAATACACGTTACTAGTATAAGATGATGCAGTTTCATCGCACTCACAACGAAACTGTACTCACGTCGAACAATGCGATCATGGATTTAACAACACTCTCATCGCACTCATGTCAAACAATCACATCAAACAGTGCTATAGTAGCTTAAACAATACTTTTGTCGCACTCACTTTGATGAAAGTTCTATCGCATTCACAGAGGAACTGCACTCACATCTAATGCATCACGCCAAACAATGAAATAATGATTTTAACAACTCTTTTGTCATACTCACTTCACTTCGACAAAAGTTCTATTCGCACTCAGTGCTCGTCGCACTCAAACATCAATACGTGTTTTTTGAAACTAAGCTTTCAATTTTCTTTGAAACAAAACAACAACCTTGCGAAACAATGCTCATCGCGCTCATACGAAACGAAAGAGCTTAAACAATACTCGTTACAATCACAGCGCAATGAAAGAGTTTGAACACTTCGAACTACACTCTCAATGAAATGATAGTTGCATTCACAATAGTCATTATTCTTCGAATTTATGCGAAAACTTTATGTATATTTTACCACCAAACTACATCAAGAGTGGAATAAAAATCCAAGTACAGAATACTTAGAATTGAAGATAATTCTAAGTACTCTGTTTCTCTGATATATCTCAATAGAGATATTCTCTCCCACTGACATATCCGGATCTCTATCAGATTCTATAATAAATTCTCTATCTTCTTCTGTCCACTCATCTTGATTTTTGAGTAGAAAGTTATGGAGCATGGCACAACAGCCTACCCATCTAACTAAAAACTGATTTTCATATCTTACTTTCAGTTGCATTCTAATATGCTTCAAAAAATGCCAACGAGACTTCAGAATACATACGCAGTGTTCGTCCGCCACTCTAGCATGTGCTAAACACGTATTAAAATCTTGTTTCTCTTTATCTCCTATAGCCATCTTAAACGATGGAATAAGATGATGCATCGATGAATATTTTGAATCACCAAATAAATATTGATCTGCTTCAAACAGAGGAGTATTATTGTCAACGTGTTTCTAGAGGATTGACTTCCTCAAACAAGTGATATCTTGGCAGCTCCTCGGCATACTTGTAAATAAAAAGATGACCTTCTTTCGATGACAACATACAACTTGAGCATTCACTGAATAATTACACTTTCGATCGTAATAAATTTCCTCGTCGAATTGAAATCTTTGTGATAAAGATAACAGAGTCTCATCTATCAACCCTACGCATCTCGGAAATCCTTTCAATGCAAAAACTTCTGAAATGACTCGTCTTTCTTCACGATTTGACCAACAAATAAGTTCTCCAAGGATAGACTCTAAAGCCTCTATCACCCTCTTAGTGTATGAAACCATCGTTCCATGAGCAATGTCCCAAAGAAGCAAAGAGCGTCTTATGGCAACACCATTTTCATCGTGTCCAAATCTGTCACGAGCAACAGCAAGTTGCAAAGACACGGTGTCGTGTTGTGAGATGTCTCACATGTGAATTCAGTATAAACGTGTGTTGTGTTTTCTTTGTGTTCCGCGAACCTTTCGTGTAGCTCGCATGAGAGCGTATTAGGTGTCACGTTCACAAAGATCTGGATGTGAGATCGCATGATAACCAGATGTGCCGACTCAGTGATCCATGAACATTCGCGTGAATGGCTCTTGTTGGAAAACTTAGGTATAAGATAGTGGGTCGAGGGTTCGTGAGGCATTCTTCCTTAGATGAATTTCATGAGTGTGTCTTAGTGTCTTACGTGATAAGTGAGAAATTGCAAGAGTTGTATTTATGGATGGATGACTAAATCGAGTTCCGAATCTTTCATTTCTGAATCCGTTTCATATCAAGTTTCACTACATCCACCGCGATCATTTTCGACAGTGGTTCGTTGCCTACTTTGGAGAAGAGTTCATGGAGAGGATGATGGACTCGTCTACTCCGGTGATCTTACCAGTTGTCACGTACAGAGAGAAGTGGGACCTGACAGTGTATATCTTATTTTGACGAGGGGATGAATGGACCTGAACTATCCAACCAACGTCTCTTTCAACGTCTGGGTGGATATTTGATGTCATTGCCGACGAAAGATTAATCATCGTGCGTGGATCGCAAGGAACTTTGGCGAGGAATATTGTAATCAAGTGATGGCTTCTCAATTCTCTTTTGTAATACTTTTCATCGTAGATCGGTTCAGGGTCGTCATCTTGACTGAATACAAAGTGTTAAGTACGATCTCTATAGTTTGACGAGAGTGATTACCCTAAGGTTGAGGCCGATGCCTTGAAGGCGTGAGAGAGTATTAGGGTTATAGTTGGTTCTAGGGTACTAAGTAAGGAAAAAAGTGGTTTTCAAATCTCTTTTCTTATTGGTCTACTTTCGATCAATCAACTCTATTCAAGATCTACAGACGGCTTTAGGGTTTTGGAGGTCTTCTCGGAAGTCATTCGAGGAGTAAGTGGTCTTGTTGGAAAGCCCTCGAGCTGAGCTACACTCTGGAGATGAAGATCGGCCGATTTGGAAGTTCTGAGGAGAGAATGATGGACGTTCAAAGTTAAGGGGATCAAATAGATACCCTTAATCACGTTTTCGAGTGACCCGAGAGTTTGAGAGATGATCTTTAAGAGCTGTCAAGGCGATCAAGTAATTCACTCCGTGCTGATTACATTGATGTAAAACAATTCTACATTTGGGTTGGATTTGCTCTCGAAATGGTCGATTTAAGTTAGCTGTTACAGTTGAGATATATGAGTAAATCCATTTTCTTTAGGTTCAAAGTTTGAGTTGCTCCGTGCACATGGGATTGGATCTCTAAGTGAAACTTTCCAGGATGAGAGTGTGTCCTATCAACTAGTCACATGTGAAATTTCAGCTCATTTGGGTAAGAGAATGTGTAGAGATCTAGGATTTTAGTCATCGGAATCTGTAAAACTTTTAGGTTAGCACAGGCGGGTGGCTTGATCTATTGCGGACAGCTGGTTTGAGATCTGATGCCGAAATTTCATACAGTAGTAGAGAAGGGTCAGAGGGGTTTTCCTGTGAATTTTGAGCCCAATTGGATGATCGAGGTGGGAGCACGAGGTTATCAAAGTTCAGTTTACAACGTGGCGAGAAAAACGTAGAGAAATTTCGCCTAAATCTCTTGGTTGGTGTTGAAAAAAACGACTTGAAGATTCGAGGTGGACTTCTTGGAGATGTTGCATGGATAACAAGGAGGTTGTATTCTGAAATTGATACGGCGACCACGTTCAGTAGAGGTGCCACGTCTTGCTGAAGCTGAGATACCGTTATCTTCGGAGTCACGCCCTGAGTTTTCTAGTTGTTTGCTGCTGATATGCCTTGTACCGTTGGGAAGCTTGTGTAGTAGGCTGTCCTTTGCTGTGGACATCTTCTTGAACGAAGCTCGTATCAGCGTACAATAGAAATCCAGAGTTTAGCATTTAAGAAGTTTGCGAGAAGAAGTAGCGACGCGAATATTGCTGAAAGATTGTATGAAAAGTGCTTGGGATCTAAAGCAGACATGTATCGTGCATGAGCCTTGCTTTTACCTAGAATGGGATCGAGCTTCGAGTCGTTTGTGCGATGCACATGTGTTGCACTTGGGTCAGGTTAGATCGATAGTAATCAAGACAAAAGACTGATATATTAGATAGTGAGAGTGTAAGTTTTTTCATCGGAAGTCGTAGATCCTGTTGTATCTCTCCAGAGTCAGATATCCCTTATATTCTCATACCACATTTCACGCCCTACGACAACAGGAGCTTATTTCACACGATTTATATTATGAAATACGAGATGTCTTTCGACTAAACTCACTAATTTACCAAAACTATGTCTATCCATCCATGTAAACTGTCAGAAAAAATCAAAGAGAAATTATCAAAATAATACTCAAAAAAATCTTTACTTTTTAAAAATGTAAAACAATCATGTCGTTCCAAATATCTCGAACTGCAAAGTACTTGATACAACTCTATGAGCTCTTCGTCTGAGTCTAAACCGAACTTATCATTCTCTTCGAACGAACTCGTACAATCACTTTTCCTCGTAACATTCACTTTTCCGCTCCTTCTTCGAGTTTGAATCTTCTTTAACGATGGATTCATCGAAACTTGAAGATTCATCGAAGCTTGAGGATGCCAACATCACTCTCATCTCCAAAATTTCTTCAAAATTTTGCAATAACTCTTTTCCTCTTCGACACACACGGTATGACAAACACAAAATTATTGATAAGTGCAGTTTTTTCTCTAACACCTAAGCAATGGTCGTCATCCACGCTTTCTCTCTAACACCTAAGCAATGATCGTCATCCATACGGAAACGATAATCATAAAATTCGAACACATATCTTCTTATCAGACCTGATGACACAACCCACGAGAAAACTCGATCTCCACCGATGGCTTTCTCATACACTACCACCCACTGAACTAAGCTACGCATAGAACCTTCGTAAACCTACTCATCTAACAAAACTCCGCACATAACCTTCAAACCTATGCAAAAATCTTTATTCAGTACATTCTTTGTGAGATCCCTCTAGTCTTTTTTCAATTGTCAAACATCTAAAAGTACATGTCACGTAAACTTCTGAAATTACATGCCAAGTAACATGAGCATTAAGTGTACGTGATATATCAACGTGAGCATTAGGTTCACGAACAAAACCAAGACGGACAGTGAGACAGAACCCGTAGATCACTTCTACGAGTATCTCGAGATCCACCCGCATCCAAAATGATCGTTGTTCGAAACGCAAGCCCGCAGATCATGGAATAATCACTACGGTCTTTAAC
This sequence comes from Asterella californica, assembly GCA_036924285.1. Taxonomy (NCBI): domain Eukaryota; kingdom Viridiplantae; phylum Streptophyta; class Marchantiopsida; order Marchantiales; family Aytoniaceae; genus Asterella; species Asterella californica. The sequence goes on from JAYKYS010000001.1 coordinate 47,626,314, forward strand.
TTTGACACCCCTAATAAATCATAACATAAAGACCCATCGCAACAAGTACACTAAAGCCGGGATGATGCGAGGATAAAACCGACCGTCACGAACTATTTCCTTAACCGGGTACGTGGTGGTGGTGTCTAGTAAGGGACAAAAATCATGGAACGGGTGGTCCTCACAACGGTGGTGCAGTCCACCTCTAACACTTTCTGATCATAAAAAAAGAGCAAAAGTTCCACAAAGGCAGAATACTTATTTTGCTCAAGCTGGAATGGTGAAAGATGAACGGAAGAATTACATGCTGGACAAAAATATAGCAGCTGATTCAAGAAAAGTGAAGCCAGTGGGGGCGAAAACCTCCATTATCTTGCAGAAGATCTCCTCCCCGTGGGAAATAGGCTTCGACTGGTTGTCTAGCCTGTGTAAGTCCAGGGTAGGGTTGGCAAGCAGCCGACAGTTGGTCGTGGGTAGTCTCCTGAGCCCTCCTTTTCTATGGAGTCCTTTCATTCCGAGCTGTATGTGGGCCGCCATTTGGAGTGTTACGTGAGTCGTGACGATCGTGGTGTGCATCGTTGGTGTCTCCTGCGCTGCTCCTTCGTACCTCGTACTTTATTTTACCAAGATCACGACGTGATCCATCTTTCTCTCACCTTTCTACTTGACGACGTGACGACTTTTTCTCAGCTTCAAGATCAGTTCTCCTCGTCATGTGGGGACCCCAGCAGAAAGGAAGTTCGCGTATCGTGCCCAAGCCTGCAGACCGGCCTTCCATGTCTCGTCCTCCTTGGATGCATATGTAACAGAAGCGAATCGGTTCTGTTTCCTGTAGCATGCGAGCTCCGAGAAGTCCATGAGCAAATTTGGGTTTGAAACCAACCATGCGGAGGTTTCCGAATCGGTCGAATTATTGATGACTCTCTCATGACAATCTTTGGTGTACCGAGTGAGTGTGCAATCGCTCGTCATTCGTGAATCCATATTTTCGGAGTTTGAACTCCAACAACTCGCAGAACGTATGTACCATGCCATACTCAGCTGCATAGCTTCCGAACTTCCCACTAGTCGGTAACTTCCCAAACGACAGTGCCGGCGTTTTGATCTACCGTCAACGAGCCGGCAGAAAGTAAGCTTTATCGGAAATGTCTCCAGGGTCCAGACTCTCCACATGAGATTCCAACTTCCAAGTTCTGAGCACACGCGCACAGAGTTCAAGGTAAAAAGTGGGTAGTGTACTTTATGGAGCATGTCCAGTACAAGGTACAGGCAAGTCAAACATGAGGCCAGCGAAGATAGGACGTATACTGCAGCACTGCTGATGCAAAATCCCCGATGTGGATGGACAGCTTGTCCTGTGATGCGATCTTGGTATCTTGCCATCGAGAATATTGTACTGCAGAGTTGTCTTTTCCTCCAAACGGACAGCTGCACGAGGGGCGAGGAAAAGAGCAATATTAGCTATCGGGATGCTTACCAGTTGCACTACACTCATGTGCGTCGAGCGGATCCTGGTTTGTAATTATATGCTGCAAGTGGCTCAAAGGCGCTGTGAAAGCACATCGGGAGCGAAACCCCAAAAGACAAAGGGTTAAGGTCGACAGCGAATATCTGATGTCGGGGTTGTATCGTAGAATACTCCCCTGAGACTGCAAATTGAGAACGTAGGAAAGACAAGTACAAGAAGCTTTTCGCGTTGAGTGCAACAAGTGCACGCCAGTTTGATTTCATCTCGTACGAGAGGTGTATAATGCATCCAAGGATCCTTACCAAATGTCACATTTACTCCGCTTTTACGCTTAAAAGAAAAGCTCGGCGGGTACTGACCTAAACTGATTCCCTTTCCTCGATAATTTGGCACCAACGATAACGGACAAAGTAGATGCTAATGTTCAACATCAATTGTAGGGTAACAACAACATCAACCACGAGCATTCCCCCTGGAGTCTGGATACAGCATCTCCGGTTCTCAACAACCGGGCAGAAGATGATCATCATATTGTCACCGGAAACAGGTCCAAACCCCCGCGTCACTCACATTATACATCAGACATAAAAGCAATGGTACAAATTGGATGGTTATTTCCAAAACGGAGGCACATGAACGCTTTACAAACTGAATCCGGGAAATTTGAGAACTACCGCTGATTGGAACATCTCCATAAGAACAGCAATCTGCTAAAGTACCAGTGGGCGCAGTTGGCCAAGATCTCGTATGCAGGAAACCCCTGGACTACAACAACCTTTTAATCTCTACACTAGCATGTTGATCTCTGGGGTGTGCGTTCCTGAAAGGAAAAACGTCGGTATTCTAACAAGTAGCAAAACTCAACCCGCACCGCAGAGCGGGTAGCTCCATGAGAGCTTACGAAGCTACTATGGTAAGACTATTTCTTGGCATATGATAGCTGCATGAGGTTCGTCGGAGTTATCTTGAAATTGTGCAGAGCCTGAAGGGCAACAGATGCCTGCATCTCATCTCCAAACTCAATAAAGGCTATACCTGGCTTGGCTTCTATCATTCGCACTTCCTTGAAACCTGGGAACTGCTGGAACAGCATATCAATCATAAGATTATTCGCTTCCCGTGGCAGATTTTGAGCAAACAGAATGTTGTTAGGAGGAGCAGGAGGTTCCTGTGCTGCTGGCCTTGGTGGAAACTGAGGAGTGGGTGCAACCTGCAAGACAAAATCATAAAGTAAGTACCGGCAGTGACTTCCACATTGACCACATCAGTGAATCATCGAGGGTACCTCAGTGCCAGGCATATGCCCACCACGACCTCCGACTGATTCAAACGCCAACGAGAGCAAGCTGAATGTAATACCCCGAGAAAGAACCCATTACAGATTACTGTCTACTGAAGTCTCTAGAGAAATTAATAAATACAAGATCACAAGAAAACCTTAGTCTTGACTATCTGAAAACTCACAGGAGGGGGTGCTCCATAAGGAGGTGGGTACGAAGAAGGTGGTGGTCCAGCCGCTGGAGCTTCGGCTTGTTGTTCGCGTCTCTTTCGTTCAGCTGCAATGGACATGTCATCCACGTTGGTGATATGTTATGAAGGATACTTCAAAGACGAAGTGAACAACAGTTCCCTTTCTCAAATCAAATATCCGATAAAGTGAACCGTAAGTTCAAAAAGGTCAAAACTATTCTAACTTCATACCATTGCCAAGAGATGCTTGCGTCGAAGAGGAGATCCTGGAGTGGAGATTAATTACTATATCTCTCTATTATATATTGATATATTACTGATATATCTCTCTATTATTGGACATGAGAAAATGAAGGCTGGCCACTAAGTACTGTATGAAACATTTATATAGTTGGAACGGCAATTGACCTGATCGCAGGCGCACATAAATGAAGGCTGAGCGCGAGGCAAGTGAAGGCGTTCTAAATTCCTATTATGTTCCTATGAATGTTAGTCTGTGCAGAGTATAAGACCCCAAAATCCTTAGCACTCGGATTTCAAACAAAGCTTACAGCTTACGATCATGTGTTTCACTGAGGCGGTTAGTTTTGAACACCTGCATATTACTAATAATCAATTGCAAGAATATTATGGCGGATCAATGGTTCTTGGAACTTCTTCCTTTACGTCTAGTTAAATCGGAGGCTCGTATTCTGACGTGGTCACTGTTAACCTAACCACCGCCTTAGCTGCCAGTGTCCCGCAAAAATCTTTGCACTTCTATACTGATTATGTGAAACATGACCGTTTTCTATGAGAGTTTGACGTCCTTACAGAGACACAAACGAACAGATCATATTTGAAACTTGCAGGTGCAAGACCTTCAGCACATTTCATGAACCAAGCATGAGAGAAATATGAACAGATACTTCCGCATTACTGTAAAAGTGCCACAAATCTACATCCATGCAACTGAAATCCCAGTTCATGCACTCCAGGCCAGCAAAAGAAAATAGGCGACTTTACTAACCTTTTTCATCATTTTTCTTTCTCTTCTCCCTGGAAACAAACGATCCATCCGCCTTGGCTACAGCATCTGACTTTGTCTTCGCATATTGAATTCTCTGACATACTCATAAACAAGTTAGCTCCCAGGAGTATCTATCATGGCGAAGCTGCGTCTACAGTCTATCGAGTACTGACGTTTACGAGTCAAAATATTACATTAAACATCAGAGGCCAACAATAAGGTTCGACAAGCTTCCGGTTTACTCTGGCCATTACACTTTACAGCTCATGTTTCTGACAGCTTAACTCTCTGTATTTGTTTCTGAATGCACCGAAGGAGCCACATGTTACCCGCTCAAGATTCTGTCTATCAGCACAACAGGGAGAATCACTCAACACTCTCAATGAACGATTCCTTCGCTTATTCGCTGAACAAACACAGACGAGGCTAGCCTGTGATCTAATCCCGTATCCGGTGTTTGGTGAATAGGCTCACCATTGGCTTGTCGTAGAAAGGAAAGCCCTGCATCTGCCGCAGGGCATTCGTGGCGGCTGTAACATCGTCAAACACAACCCAAGCTTGCCCTCGAAGCTTAAGAGTCTTGCAGGCGACAATGTCAAGAATCTTCCCGAATTGAGAGAAGACGGCATACAAGGACTTCTTTAATTCTGTTCAAAAGACCGGACCACAAAAACGGCACCATAATTTCAGCATTCAACTACATGGAAACAATGACAAATCTCGAGTCAGGACTCACCGAGAAAAGTAATAGACCCAGAAACAAAACCATATATCACATCGCAGGGTTTAGGCGACCGCTCACTTGCAGAAACCCTACTGTGCCGCAGAACATCTTACAGAAGAGAAAAAGCACTTCACAGCCGTGCACGCCGAGCGAGTTGCTTGAACCTATCTCTAATAAGGTGTCTGTAATTTCACAGACTAGTTCAGACGACCGCATAGCACGAGTTATGATTCAGATAAGAGAGTCCGTTTTCTTCTAAGCTGATATCCAGAACAAGAAACTGTTGGTGCAAAAATGTAACACCAGAGTATACTTCCGGGCTACATTCTTCTAATATAGCTACGGACCGTTCTTGCTATAAAGCGCTTACAAGAAACACTCGAGAGAACGCCCTTCTCTTCACTACTGCGTCCAACTCCACTGCAGTAGTCAACTGAACTTTCAAAATATCCAAACGTAAACGCGGCAACAAGCCTACCTTCCTTCTTTATTTTCTCGTTAAGATTGTTGAGGTAGATCGTCTGATTCGGGGGCGTGTCTGCTTGCATCGTGACGGCAATTCAACTTGTTGACCACCAGGGACACGATCAAATTCTCGACTGTCCTGAAAAACCACGCTCTTCCGGGCCTTCCCTCCAGTGTCGATTTTCATCAATGTTGTCTCCACCTCCAGGGTTTCTACATCGAGTCTGACCTGGTCTCCATCTCAGCCCTAGTACGTAGTCACCTTCCGCGCCTGAGAACCCGTACTTTAGTACACGTCAGCATCCGGTCTCTTCACAGAACCGATGTTGCCTTTACTTGCTGAACATTCAGCCCTCCACACAAGCTTACCTATTCCTTTCAGCCCCATAAGCCTTCCACGTAAGCTTCCATTCAATCGTCAAGGCTTCAATGTTTGAATCAAAAGTTCAAACCGGGAGGGAAATTTGGGGAAAAGTTAGAATAACTTAATGTGTTAAAAGTTGAACTGAAAAAAGAAAAATTAATAAAGAAAAAAATTTGCAAAATTGAACTCACATTCCAATCGAGTTTCCAAGACTTTCCAAGGAATGTACATCGGGAACTCAGATGTACATTCCAAGGAAGGCATGCACATTTGCTCGGGTTACAAAATTACGTTTAACTTTAGTTCATTATAGTCCTTATCATTATTTTGATATGATGAGAACAATCGATGAGAAAACACGAAATGCATGAAGCTTTGAACACATCAATTTGTGATAAGTGATCCAAATATATATATGAAAGTAAATAAAACATGTGCTTTTAGAGACTAGATACTATTTTACTATGTTCAAATATATCTATTAAATGTGAATGCATGTTACAATATAATATATATGAAAACAGTTTAAGCTCGAAACTTGATCACAATGGTTACATGTCTCAGAATGAAGAGTATGACGAACAACATTGCAAGAGTCGAAGCAGAATCTCTTGTGAAAAAATGATGAGCATTTTTAGTGCTCCTATAATCGTCGATTCTCATCTTAAATCTATATGTTGATGTCTCATCTATAGATCAGTGTAGTGTAAATTTAATATGTAGATGTAAACTTGTGGCTGAACCTCACAAACATTCCATGCACAAACTTGTCCAATAGTATTGGTCTTTTTTAATCATGAAGATGGCATCTACTAGAGACATGAATGCATGTTGAACATTCACCCAGTTTAGTTAAGCTGTTGGTTGAACAACCTTGATGTCATTCGTGTAAGATTTTTTGTCATTGACGGTTGTGATGGTTATTTTGTTTGGAGATGAAAAGTCTTGAGTTGAGACAACTATTACACATTCACCACAATAAACTACCAAGATTCAACTATGCAACTCATTGTGACTAATTTGAAAAGAAGTATTACAGAATACAAACATATTCATGCATGTGATGTCAATATCATCTGGAAAATTAATTTGATCCAAATATTCATTTTTGAAGCTTCAAACGAGTTCAATGATGATAAGTTTCATCCATAAGACGGGAGTAACACATACAACATCAAGATTTATACTCAATATATGTAGACGACAAGCATAAGTTGCTAGCGGGTTATGGCTCTTCCCCCGCTCCTTGTGATATAGATCAATATCATCATCTAGCAAAGGAGGTCACCTTGTTGGAGGCTATCAAGACATATAAAGCACGTCTCTAGAATCGGGACCGCTATCTTGTCCATGATGATTCTCATCTAAGCTGTTTTTCCAAAGGCACTGCCTTCGGTGTACCAAAACTGCAATCCGCTCCTTAACTTCTCAGGATTGATCATTGCTCACATATCCAAAGGACATCTAGGAGTCAGTCACTGTCTTCTATGCAGACCTACACTTTGGAGCCCATCATGGAGAAATCCTTTGCCAACGCACACCCTTCTACTCCTAGTTCGAGAACAAGTTTTTTTGCTCGACTTCAATGCTAGACACCAAGTCGTTTGGTATATGGGCACTCTCTTCGTCAATGAACTACTAAATCGAGATGCGTTGGATTTCTGCATCGACAAAGTCACGTCTTTGATCACGTACTACTCATCTCCATACTTTATTTTTGACACACATGCATTGCTTCTTCGACATATATTCAAAGGAATTGTTGTTTTCACTCTTTCTACAACAGTCCTTCAACAATCGCATCTATGGACCATGAGAGCGTCTTTTCCATCTCTCCTTCTAAGGCATCATCTCATCCGGTAAGCCTAAACTAGCTCTGTTCACATGAGATGTCCTCGCTTCTCCCTTAACTATCGACGAACTCATGTTCATTCATTTTCGTCTCTTGCAGATAGGCCTTCTCATCAAGTCCACGTGACAATTCCTTCAACCAACCCAAGACGTATGACCTCTAATTTTTCGAGACTTTGGTCTCCTCGACTCCATCCGTCATTCTTCATTCCCCTATTGCTTGATCAACAATCCTCAATCTGAGGATCTCTTAGCTTCTTCTTTTCTTCGAGATTGGTGTCAAATCAATTCCTTTTTCACTTGGCACCCATCCAGCCTGGAGGTATCTCCGACCTTACCCTTGTACATTGCTATTTGTCTTCTCTTCTTCACTATCTTTCCTCTCCTTACACTCCCACGTTCTACTCATCAAGATGACCACCCTTCACATTACATCTTTGCTTCAATTGTTGTCAAACCCCTCCTTCTTATCTCACTACTCTTACCGCAACCTCCAATACCTCCGCCTTCACCTTTCTTCTGTTTACCTTTTCGGCTACCTCTACAGCATGGTGCGAAGCTTTGTGGACAATGCTTCCCACTTACTTCACAACGCACACTTTCTTCTTTCTCCTTGTCGCTCACTCCTATCATTTTTTAGCTACGTTCCGCCATCTCACCTCGTTCACTAAACTCAATATCCGACGAGTACTCATTTGGTATGTTGACACTTGGTCTATCTTCTGGCACAAACTATGGTCTTTCATCCTCCACCGACATGATGTAATTTTTCTTTAACTCATTCTTCATCATTATTTTTTACATTAGACATAGTGCACTGTTGGTTACCAAGACAACATAATTTTGTCCGACATGCGGTGACCATAACGAGGATGACTTTCACGCAAATACTACCTTGTTGTGTCCGTGAAAGCTCTTGTTCAATAGATCATGAAACTCACAACGCTAACATGCAAACCACATTCACACATTAGCGTTCATGCACCACTTATCTTTATCTCGTTTGATCTAGACCGGAGTCAGATCGTCTCTCTAACTCTTAAGCTCAACATTCTCCAAGTCTCGACCTAGAAACGATTAGGTCGGTCTCAAAACATGAGCAAATCACACCGTGACTTGAGACGGACTTCACATAACATTTGAAGTCTTAAATGGTACCTCTAGCACATCTAGCGGCCCAACCGTCCGTAATGTCTGTCTTGGTCTAGGCTCTCGAACGATGGTCAAATCCGCCGTCTCATTCTTTAGTCTTGTCCTAGCTCTTGGGTTGTTTCCTAGTCCAAACGTCTACATCTATCAAAACGTGTCTTGGTATTGACCCAACCATCACCTCATGTACCTAAGATCTGCCCGTCAAACTTTGAGGTCAGATGACTCGTCTTGGCCCATCCGAGCATCGAGTCCTCCTCATCTATACTTATAAGGATCGACGGCCCCGCCCTCCTCTTTGGTTCACAAAATTTATATCACAATCCGATCACAAGATCGATAATAATTTGCAATTATGATGTCACTTAGAGGAGTTATTTGGATCATTAGAAAGCTCTTATCGAAACCTTTCCGATGATATTGCATTCGCCTCGAGATGTTACTTGGAGTTCCGTTCACGACATAAAATGCTGTTGGAGCTCCAACACTTAGCATTTTTTCGAGGAATTGTGGTCCAGCGCCAGACTAGGACCTTGTGATTCGGATCGGCATCCATACTCATGTCTCTGTCCGCTCGGACCCACGTTTCATATTACATTTTATTCATTTTCAAAGTGGCCCCCTTAGGTCAACATTCGTCCAGGGTCGCCTTGGGATAGGCCCTTATGCCTTAAGCCAATGTTTCAACTTTGGTTCGGAGAACCACTTATGATTCATCTGTTTTTGACTTTCCGGCGAAGTCATTAAGTCTTACTCGCATCGTTCACAACCTAACGCAAGTCCACTAGAGTTTTGTTGTTTGCATTTACGCCCATCTTGAGACTGAGAGTTGCAACAATATCTTACACAACTTTTGTCTTTTGCTCGGCTCGAGCTGCAAGTTGTAAAACATTAAGACATTGCTTCTCATATCTGACCTCTACTCTCAATGATATTTCCATTGAGTGTCCTCTTCCCACGATTCTCTTGCATATTCGTACGCTCTCCTCACTCAGATGTCATTTTTACCTCTTGCTCCTTACGTGTTACTGGAGAGAGAGTTAAAACTATCGATGTCATTAGCTCTTCCACCATCACATTTAGCAGTTCACGACTGTGTCATGTCGTCGACCAGCTATGATGTTAAAATAAAGTTCTACAATGAAATTATATCAACTTGTTTTAAACATGTTTTTGATTGCATCATTGGATATCCATTGTCGAGATGATCAAAATTGATATTTATATTGTCAAGAATATTATTAAGATGACGGAGTTACGGACAATTGCGACTTTTAGAGTTTTACGCATTACGGACATATGAGGGACAGACGTGGCATCTGACACGCTGATGAGACAGAGTGTTGATAAGACAAGATGCTGACATAGCGGGTGCAGAATGGACAGAGGTGTTGACAAGATGGTAGAGCTGAGGTGGCAGATGGAGATGACGTGTCATTGTGCATATGTGTCACTTGACCGTCCAGTACATGTGGCATTGGACATGCATGCATGGATGACATTTGGCATGTATACAAGGTGACACTTGCAAACACTATAAAAGCCAAGTGTCACCTTGGCTTTTATAGTGTTTGCACCTGGAGAAGATGTCGAGAGGCTGTACATTTTTTATGCTTGGAAAATAAGGACTTGGGATGGATTTTTTAGGTTAAAGACGGTGAAACTTCATGTATATTTATTGAAGAGAAAGGATAACTTAAATTTGAACGGCCGTACTTTCTTCTACAAATCTCCATTTCTGTCATGCTTGGTACCGTTGGAAAGAAGGCGACAAGAACTTTCTAATGCCACCTCAATTGTGTCATTTGGAGCCATGGTTAGAGAACTACAAGGGTTTGAAATTCACCGAGTACTTTGGAGTTGTAGGTAAAATCCATGCGAGGACTAGCATAGATTTCAGTGAGGAAGACACTTAAGGACTAAGAGGTGACAATCAGCACGAGGGCTCGCGCAGAGTTTCTCAAAGAGCGATCTAAAAATTTCGAGTGGTCGTTAGTTATACTACATATGTTAGTTTGAGCATAACTTGGTATCACTGGATAAGGTTTTTCAAGAGCTTTTTGGTGACACCAAGAACACTAGATTATGAGGTTTGAGGTGAAAGTTACAAGAGTTTTTAGTTCACTGTGTACTTTTGGATCGTAGATCAAATTTGTACGAGAGCTCGTGTAAATTTCAGTGGGAGAAGATACTTGAGATTAGTAGGTACAATATGCGAGAGGACTCACACAAATTCTCTTATTAAGAGGTCTGAATTGTTCGAGCGGTCATAACTCGGATTACAAAGATTAGCTTGAATCAAATTTGGTACTATGGATAGAGTTTTCTGAGACCTTTTTGAGGACATCAAAATCATCGGATTATGAGCTACGAGGCAGAAGTTGCATGCCTTTGAAGTTCATCTAGACCTTCATCGATATGTCGAAACTGTACGATGGCTCGCACATTTCGATATGTTGGATGGGGTTGTGAAAGTTAGATGTGCATATTTGTGCGAGGGCTCCTACAGATTTACAAAAGAGAAGAGGTATGAAGACTTTGAGCGATATCGTTAGATTCAGTTTTTAGAGGACTACGTTGTTGTAGCATTACATCAAGATTTTAGAAATTTGTGTTGATACCACAGACTATTGAGTCTATTTGTAAATTATGTTGATGATTGAGCAAAATAAAGAGTAGGATTTTTGCAAGGTTGCACTAGTACGTTGTCATTCATGTTTCTCAAACCTAACACGTTTTCCACAGCTCGATACTTTACATATTCCTAGATACACCTTTTGGGCCCTATGATACGACATGAAAGTTTCGAGGTGGAAAGTAGTTAAGGCTTAGAAACAAAAATGCAAAGATGAATGTAGACAGAAAAGCTAGTAGCTCCAGAGGAGTTCTATGGCTACAACTGGCTGATTAAATGTTTAAGACGATTTCATTGTTCATGAAGTAGCATCAGACAAACAAACGGAAGGACGCTTTGACGACAAATGCTCTTCAAGTTGTTGTGGGCAAGATCAACAAATTCAATGAGAAGAATGTCTCCAACAACTTGAGACATTACATCAAAGAAATGAAGCTGAATCATGTACTAGAGGACGAGATGATCGAAATGTTAGAACTAACTGTGGTACTTGAGATTTGAGATCACATGAAAATGTTGAGGAAGCACGTTGGCATGATTGGGAAACATTTTCATATGCATTAGAGAGAGGAATATTTATTAGAAGACTCCAAGTGAGTTACTGAAAAGTCGTTTTTGGAGTATGTCGAAAGACCCAACAAAGGATTACATGCCATCGAGTTACTCATAGAATTCAAAAAATAATTCTCTCGACTAACTCGAATGGAGAAATTGATATTGCAACCTACCAAAATAGAGTTATTTCTTGGGACTACATACTAGAAGTTACACTAGAAGTTCAAGGTGCTTCTCGAAGATATGGACGAGGATGAAGGACTTACGAGCGATTGGAAGATGGTCCAAGAGTCCGTTGGTCTACTTACGATACGAGAACAAAGACAAAGAAAGTCATGATTAGAAGATCGATGTCGATTCTAATCACGATTATACCAGTTGTTCCAATGTCAATTGTTCGATCGATGGTTCCCATAGTTCCTACTGCACAACCTCTAGTTGTGTAAATCCCGATCGTATTACCGAAGAAAGATGACTTCACACTTGAGAAGGTGATGCGATGGATGGAGGATTTGCAAATCAAGCTTACGAGGTTGGAGGAAAAAGGTTTGACAATGGAAGCTCGACCTACGTCGGAGTAGACGTGCATTTGGTGTGATGATACGGACCATCCAAGGAAGGACTACAAGAAAGTTTGCTGATACCTTGCAGTAGGGCGTTATCTTTTGGAAGGATGAGAAGGTCGCATTAAGAGACACGAGTGCGCTCTTATAGACCAACTTCAGGAAAGAAGTAATGTGAATATTGATAGAGAGCATCAGACAGCACATGATGTTGCAGTAGTAAAGACTACGACTTATGGTGCTAAGGTCAAATCACCGAGAAGACAATTTTCAAGAACATGTGGAGTCGAGCGGGTTATGGACGTCGATCATTTTCACGCAAGAGAAATAGAAGACGCCATGTGAGATATTATTGAGAATGATGAGATAGGAGGACCTTATCGCGAATTTATTTGTGCACGCTTACATTGCAAAGAGCAAACACAAGGTTCTCATCGATGAGAAGCGAAGGTGAGACGCGGATGATGTAGGAGAAGATACTTCGACAAAGAGACAAACTAGAGGAGAGAGGTTACGAGAAGAGCTTAGGGATACAAGGATACAAGTATTGCTTATGGAGGATGCTCCTTCTCCATCAAAGGAGAAGACTAATGAGCAATCAAGGGAGAAAGGAAAGTCGGTTGCATACAAGTTGCAGTCGGACATCCAAGCATCAACAAACGTGAAGGAGGTTCTCGAGGAACACATTCTAAATGTGAAAGATCGAATGCACGTTGCGGGAGGTTTTGAAAACCGCCAAGCACGAATTCCATGATGTCATCATCGGCATCATCAAACAGAAACAGAAAATTACGAGAGATGTCGTTTTGTCACACGCTTTGGATACGAAGGTATCCAAAGATGAGGAGGAAGAGCTCACAAATTGCAACGTGTAATCTTACGACGAAGAGAAGGGCCGAGATAGACAAGTGCATTTTGATGACAAGGAGAACAATGAGAAGTAGAGCTCAAACTACTACAATCGTAGCCATTAGCCTCGAGCAATGATTCAAACTCTCGTAAGGATCAGAGATTTAGACGAGCCCATCGTTGCTTTACTTGATCACAGGTCAGAGATCAACATAATGACAAATGATCTATACAAGTAACGACGATGATCCATTGACACCAAACACGGATTAGTGATTAGGGCTACTAACAACACACGTGGAAACTTATACGGAGCTTGTCTGCATGTTCGAGTGCGGACCGGCAATGTTATCATTGGTCAAAACTTCTTTGTTCAAGAAGCAAAATCATATACGCTTATCCTCGAACAACCATACATCATCGCCATGCAAATGGAGATGAGGGTGCTGGACGACGGATCTGCACACGAAAGGATTCAGAATCTAGATAGAAGAAGGGCGGTGCAATTTTGGACTGTTTCATCAAATCACGAGAGGAACAAAGATCACAGAAGGGAAAATCCACGTCTGAAGGTGAGAAAGAAGTGTAGGAATTTTTGGTTAGTATCACTATAGAGTGAGATTGTAGTGGTGCTCTAGAGGAGGTACTCTCGCTAGAAGATGAAAGTGCCTTTTGTACAAGATTTATTGGATTTGTCGAGTGTGAGGTTGCTATATATACGAGGGTGAAGAAAATAGGAAGAAAACAAAAAAGATGTATGTCTGATGTTGAGATGGTGTTGCAAAAATTGAGTGAGTTGAGAGAAGATGAGTGGACTTCATGTATTTACCAAGAGGATGGATTGGAGGAATTAAAAGAGATTGCGTCAATCAGATGAGAGGATGAAGACAAAATTTTGTAGATTCATTTGAGGAAGATTTATTTGATAATTGAATCGTTTTGAGCATATGAGGTTCGAGATGGAACAAAGTACAAGATCATCACAAGAAAGTCAAGCCAGTAGTTAGAACTCTACCAGAAGATCCGAAGGGACAGATTGAACAACCATCGAGAGAGAAGAGCTTACGAGATATGACGAGGATAAGGCATAAGTTCTCAGAAGTAATTTTTGAAGAACTTAAGGTTAGTATGGATAGTTCACTTTTGTCAGAAGAGTAGTTTGTTTCAAGGAAATGGGAAAGCATTTGCCTTTGAGCCTCATGAGATAAGATGTGTTGATCTATACGTCGATGGTTATTTTCACAGTGTCACACATATCTTGGAATTTGAGGCCAATCCTCATACTACGAGCACATTTATCAATCATGGTGAAATTGTTGAAAGAGAAGATGTGAATGAAACCATCTTTTGCACTGTATTCCAGTTGATGATTTACAGTGCGGAAGAAAAATAGGACATTGTGATTCATTCAGGACATGTAGTCAGTGAACGTCATGACAATCAAGAATGCGGGTGTTGGACTCATAGTGGATGAGTTTGTAGAAGCATTTGCGGGAAGAGCATCTACTCGATGGAGGATTTATGAGATACGATCAATTTCAATTGGCTGAGGAGAGCAAAGACGTGAGAATGATGCGTACACCACTGGATTTGGTTTGGATGTGTACGTTGTCACAAAGAGCTATTAACTCAATAGCACATATGATGAACGAAATGAACAAGGTCTTAAGAGATTTCATTCTTGAGAAGACTATGCCGTTCCTAAACGACGTGCATATTAAGAGGTGCAAGAAGGATGAAAAAGACGAAGCCTTAGACCATAAAAGGTGTCATCGATACGTCATCGATCACATCAAGGATTTGAGAAGATCTTGTCTCGGTAGAGTTCATCTCACGCTACCAGGCACGAAGTTTATATTCGAGGTCAGAGATGACCAGATCATGAGATGACCAGATGGTCAGAGATGGCCAAGTTGTAAGCCAAATCCAAGCAAAGTAGATGCTATCGAGAGGATGAAGGAGGTTTGCAACTCACCAACGAAAGTATGGAGGTTCTTATGTGCATGCGTATCTACCATATTTGGATTCTTCAATATGCGCATGTGGTGGATCCATTATACGGGTTATTACGCAATGGACATTGATTCAGATGGGAGGATGAGCATAAAAAGACAATACTAAAGCTGAAGTCATTGCTGTCATCTCTTCTTGTTTTGGGAATAATATACTATAAAGATGATAGACCGTTGGTTCTTATAGTGAACACTAGTCCAATCGTGATAGGTTGGATTATATGATAAGACAACGCGAATGAAGATAGATTTGCGGTTAGGTTTGGAGCAATGGTACTGAACGCATGTCAACGAGCTTATCCACAAGTGAAGAGAGAATTGTGAGACATCGTCTCTACGATCAAGGTCTAGAAGAAAAATCTAATTGAGACATCAGCAGTGGTCGAGACGGATTGCATGTAGCTATTAGGAATGATCACAAGCTGTACGACTCTAGATATCTCAATGTTACGATGGATTGCGTATATTAAATCATTGAATTCATAGAGTTACTAAACTTTTTGGGGTTGGTAACTGTTTAGTTTAGGCATACCAGGAGAAGGATAACATGATGACTTATATGTTATCACGAGCACGATATGATGGGAAGAATGAAATAGTCGATGATGTTGACGATGTGAGTGTAAGGTTTTATGCTATGCAGACACATGAAGAGAGGACGAATTGTTTGTTGAAAGGTTATATGAGGACGAATTACTCAACATTGGACAAAACTCAATTACCTCTACTCTAACCAAGCAGTTGGTTGGACTGACGAGCAATTTCGAAAGGTTATAAGAAAAAACCTATAACTTCATATTGCAAGACGGATTTCTTTGGAAGCGACATAAGTCAGAAGATGGAACGTCGACACGGGTGGTTTGTGAGGAAGAGGATCATTGGAAGCTGTTCGAGGATTTCACGAGAGTTTATGGATATGACATTGAGAGATTTGGGTCACTTTTATCAAGTTGAAGGAGCGGTATTGGTTGAAGAACATGTACAAGGATGCTATAGCTTTGGTAGAATCTTACTTAACGTGTCAGATATACTCGAACATTCGATATTGAGACGAGTTACATCCAACTTATCCATTGGTGATTCACCTCAAGTAGGTCGTAGATTTGGTACCTATGTCAGTCGGAATATGACAAATGAGGTACTTGGTGCTTACTTGAGAAGATTTGTCGAATCCAATTGAAAGAAGATCACTTCGGACGAAGACAACCGAAGGAGTTTGCCGATTTATATTGAAAGCGAGCGCGACCATCTGCTCATCGTGAAAGCATTGGTGAAGACTTGCAACCGAATAGCACACGAGTAATCTCGACCTTATCATTTGTGTTATGGATTGATCGGAAGATGCACGAGTCAGTAACAGACTACATGCCACTAGAGCTCATGATAGGTCAAAAACCTATCATGCCGGTTGAGGAACACGTCTCGACACGGAGTGTGTTATCTTGGGAGGACAATCTTACGATGGAAGAGCTTTTTGGCAATTCGTATTTGACAAGTAGAACAGAGACCAAACGACGTCGAAGTTGCTTTGGACATGTTGAAAGAATGAGGACTAAGGAACAATGTTAGATTTGATGAATGACATCGACTAAGACTTAGGGCGATAGAGAAAGACGATTGGGTCCTTGCTTATGACAATAGTTTAGACAACCAACATAGCACTTAAAAAGAATTCTCAAAGGGTTTGTTTGGACCGTATGTGAGAAAAGATATACGACAATGCTACATATGAACTAGATGGAGCAATGATTAAGGTGCCGATAGCAAGTAAACGGATAAAGATCTTCAAGAAGCGACACGAACAGATGAATCTTAAAGATCTCGACGTTGCATTTGGATTTGAGGATATCGAGGATGAGGATGAGGATGACACCAAGAGGGTGATGAGGTTGTATGAGGTGTCGATCCACTCCTTGCTTGTATCTTTTCGGTGCATGTCATAAGATGCGCATATTTTGGGAGGGTGGATGTCATGTCATGGACCAACTATGGTGTTAAACTAGGGTTATATAATGGAATTTTATCAACTTGTTCCAAACATGCATCATTGGATAGCCCTTGTCGAGGTGATTCAAAATTTGTCTTCTTATCGTCACGAACGGAGCTAAGACGACGGAGTTACAAACAGTTACGACCTTTAGAGTTTTGCACGTCGTGGACTTCTGACAAGTTGATGTGGCATCTGACATGCTGATGGAGCAGAATGCTTATAGGGTAGGATGTTGACATGACGGATGTTGAGTGGACGGATGCACTAATAAGATATTACAACTGAGGTACAGATCGAGATGACATGTAATTGTGCATGTGCGTCACTTGACGATCCGTTGCAGGTGACACTTGGTATGCATGTATGGATGACACTTGGGAGGCACACATGACGACACTTGAACTTTTACCCCCTGCTTGCAAACACTATAAAACACTATAACAGCCGAGGTTCTAAGATTCAGTCTGTAGAATTTGGAGAAGGTGTCAAGAGATTGTCCATTTTTTTTGCATGGAAAATAGGGACTTGAGATGGATTTTTGGGTTGAAGATGGTGAAACCAACAAATTTGCACGAGGCCTTCTGCAAATTTACTGAAGAAAAAAGACAACTTAACTTTGAACGGCCATAGTTTTTTCTATACAGCTCCGTTTTTGTCATGCTTGATACCATTGGAAAGAGGACAATGAGACATTCTCAAGGCCGACTCAACTGTATCATTTGGAGCCATGTTACAGAACTATAGAGGTTTGAAGTTCACTGAGTACTTTGAAACTGTAGGTCAATTCTGTGCGAGGGCTGGCGTAAATTTGAAAAGAGAAAACATTTAGAGGCTAAGAGGTGACAATTTGCACGAGGGCTCATGCATATTTTCTCAAGGAGGGATATGAAACTTTCAAGTGGTTGTAACTTGGGCAGCAAAGGTGAGTTTGAGCTAAACTTGATATCATTGGATATGGTTTTTTCAAGAAATTTTGGTGAGACCAAGAACACAAGATTCTGAGGTTCGGGTGAAAGTTACAAGAGTTTGAAGTTCACTGTGTACTTTTGGATCACGTCAAATTTGTGCGAGGACTTGCGTAGATTTTCAATGAGGGAATGTACTTTGGAGTTATGAGACACAATCTATGTGAGAGCTCGCGTAGATTCCTTCACTAAAGGGTCTGAAAAGTTCAAGTGACCCTAACTCGGACTACAAAGGTCAGCTTGAGCTAAATTTTGATATCATTGGATAAGATTTTTTGATGACACCAAAATCATCAGATTCTGAGCTTCGAGACAGAAGTTATAAGAATTTGAATTTCATTAGAACTTTTATCGGTACGTCAAAACTCTGCAAGGGCTCGCGTAGTTCGATAGTTGGGAGGGGGCTATGAAGATTAGAAGTGCATATCTGTGTGAGGGTTCGCATAGATTCACAAAGGAAGAGATCTGATAACTTTAACTACTTTAACTCGAGCTGTAGATGTCATTTGAGATTGAAAGTGACAAAGTTGAAAAGAGCGCGTCAAGAGCTTTCCAAGGACATCAAGAACGATGTGTTTGGACTTTTAACGAGGAAACAACAAGAGTTTAAAGCTTAAAGGACATTTCAGACTTGAATGGAAAATCTATACGAAGGCTCGCGCAGATTCCGACTAAAGAGAGAGTTTGATCCTAAAAAAATAAAACCTTATAACTTTCTACTATGATATCTGTTTGGATCACAAAGAGGACCATCAAAACTGAATTTTCAAATGCAAATCATCTGGTTGCTCTAATTTAGATTTTGGTATATAAAAGAGTCGTATTTAAAGAGTTATATATATGTCAGTAACGATATATATTTGAAGAGTTTGGGATTGAAGACTCTCAACATGGTATCATGTTAGATTTTGCGTGAAAGTTGTCCATGAAAATGTGAAGTTTCTGGTTGTGGAGATGTAGGGTGTCGAACGAAGACAAGACAGAGAGAAACAACTATGAGAACAAGCGCCGCAAGGTATACCAACTCCTACTTTATTTACACTCCCAATTCTTCTTCTCTAAGAATGCAAAACAGAGAAACAAAACCTGAGCGGTATGTAATCTGCACAACCCATCTAGACCGAACCCTTGAATCTCAACCCATACCCAAGACTATCGAAGCAAGAGAAACATCCATTTGCTAACAAAAAGAGCTGCACCATTGTCAACGATTCAAACCCAAGTCCAAACAACATTCATGTACAAGCCCGTAGCTAAAGCTAGCTACCACAAGTTGTACATAACCAACTAGATTTCTAACGAACTCAAAAGTAGAAAAAATGTAACGAAAGAACCGAAAAAGATTTATCTGGGAACTTCTTTCTTTCGCCAAACGGTCTTCAAATGTCAATAAAGCCTTACTTTTTGACTTCGTTGGTCTCAAGAACTCCCAAATCTGACTCTCAATAGTCGAGATATCGTTGATTTTTTATCGTAGGTGACCAAATCTTCAAAAATCCTTCTTGCGGCTTAGAATCATTCACACCGTCCAAACGAATCGTCTGATCTGAGAGCCGTCTTCTGTGATAGATAGATCTAGCTACCTTGAACCCAACGAGACTCCAAACAAGTTGATTGGAGTTCCCTTCACGAAACTACACACAAAATTTGATCGCATGAAGCAAAAAACTGACGTAATCGACTCCCTCCGGCTCAAACTCGCTCACCACATCCAAACCAACAATCCAATCCACATACGGTCTTCTCTTATGCACTTCATGATTTTCTCTGGATCCATGCTCATCGATCTTCTTCTTCAACCTCCCATCCAATCACCCCCTCTAAATCTACACATCTTTCAGTATGCATTCAAAGACATAGAAAGAGTAAACCATCATACCATAGAAATGTCTTTCATCCACTCAATAGAACCTCATCGTCAAGGTTTGTGACCTAGTGTCATAGTAGACATCATCAGTCATCCCAATCATCCCAATCATCACCATGTATCTTAATTATAACCCTCAACCTCAAACCTGTACATGTCATCCTTCGTATCCATCTCTTCTTTTTTATTTTCTGAAGAAAATGAACCACACTGCTTCAACCAAAATTCTCAATTGCAACCATCATTATCTCGCTGTACAATGATATCCTCTTCAACCATCATTCTTCTTTATATCTTTTTCCTTACAACCTCCCAAGTATCAT
The DNA here is from genome assembly GCA_036924285.1 of Asterella californica. Taxonomy (NCBI): domain Eukaryota; kingdom Viridiplantae; phylum Streptophyta; class Marchantiopsida; order Marchantiales; family Aytoniaceae; genus Asterella; species Asterella californica. Next base: position 47,646,552 of record JAYKYS010000001.1, read on the forward strand.
TCTCTCAACCTTAATCACCTTTAGTAATAGCCTCTCCCATGTAAGCCATCCTTACCCATCATCTTATACACATAAGCATTTGTCCACTCCTCCTTCACACTCAGTATGTCGTTCGTCTTTGATGATGTTAATGTTGGCATCACATCTTGTAATCACACCCAAGATCTCACGTGATATGAACCCAAACTTGACATCTCGAATGCGCTCTCTCCAACCTCCCTTTACATCCATCGTCATCATCATAATATCTGGTTGTTGTTTGCATGCAACCATATCACCCATGTCTATTGTCTGCACCCCAACAATCCCCTCTGGTTGTGAAGGATTGTCCTCTGTTGCCAGTTCAGAAATAATAGTTTCCTGTTGAACCTTATCCTCCCCAGCTTGCTTCTCTGAAGAAATCTCTTCTTGTCTTTTCTTCTCGCTCTGCATCATGGATGCAATATCCAACTTGAGCTCGCTTGGATCCACGCGGTCTTCCAAATCATTCTTATGGAGATCATGTTCAATCTCCTCCACCCTAGCATCATAGCTTGTGGCTTTGATAGCTACAACTACATGTGCTGCAAAGTAATCATCCACAAACTTCTTCATCCTTCCTTTATCAACGTTGGCTTGAAAGAGAATACATGTACTTCTGAACTTAACATTTTCATCCTCTCAATAAATAACCTCTCGTTGAGGCTCTGCAAAGTCGATGCAATGGTCTCGCTGATGATCAGTACAATCACACCACATACATTGATGTACCCAAGCTGATTTGGTTACAAGTTTCGTCTTAGTCGACAATCCCTTATCCTCCAACCTATAAACCTTAGCTTATAGATCTTTGCATCTTTTGCCATAGGTCCATGATGGTTGGATCCTTCTCCTCTACAATCACAGCTGGAGGTTAGACTTCAGATACTACCCGAATTGGTGTGATAGTCAACGATACAGATGTCAACGTTGTAACCCTTTCCCTTGTATGTCTTCGTTTGACAAGAAGCTCAATCGCTTCATGCACAACCTCACAATTCTTGTCAACCCTTCTTCTTCTTCTCCATCCTCCAAAAGTAATTCGAACCGTTATTTCCACGGTTCATCAACAACTTGAAGAAGCAACTCTATATTGTAGGTCTCCAAGATTAACTTCTACACTCGAGATAGTTGAGAGAATTGTCTCTCGAACTCCCTTAACAACTTTGTAGGCCGCAAACCTTTGTTAGAGCGGTTGACCATTCCAAAAAGGATTTCTTGGTTACTCGATCTGAGTTTCTCAATAAATATTTCTCCATCAGTGCATCTGAAAATGTATCCCAATTCTTCCCAAAATGCTTTGTTAGACCCTTCACATGCTCCCTTATCTCAAGCACCGTAGCGAGTTTGAATGTCTGGAACATTTCTTCTTTCGATATCTGATCCATTTTCATCTCCATCTTGTAACATCTCAAGTAATTTGAGATGTCTCTCCCACCAAATAGATCGAGCTTATCGATCACCCTTCGAAGTACTTTCATCCACATAGTCTCTTTTTGTTGATTCCATTGCTTTTGTCGCAAAAACAAAATGAAGGCTTGAAACAATCGTGTAGTTGCGGCATCCAACTGCACCCTAGGTATCTTTTCTGATCCGTTCATCCCGTCACAGTCATGTCTCGTCCCTTCTTCTCATGATCCCAAACCGTCTACATATCCATCATCCCAGGTCCGCAACATCCTCTCGAACAATCGTATCCATCTTCATCCTCGTTCATGATTGTTGATCTCCTCTTCCAAGTTCAAGAAGAAATCTCCACCAAGACTTTCACGTCGAGTTCATCATCGTATCGTGTCGGATTTTACGTGAAGGTTATTTAGGAAAATGCGAAGTTTCTAACTGTGGAGATGTAGTGTGTCGAACGAAGACAAGATAGAGAGAAACAACCATGAGAATAAGAGTCACAAGGTATACCAACTCATACTTTATAGACACTCTCGATTCTTCTTCTCTAAGAATGCAAAACAGAGAAACAAACCTGAGCGGTCTGTAATCTGTATAATCTCTCTAAAACGAGCCCATGAATCTAATACATAAAACTATTGAAGTGTAGCTCAAAGCAAGAGAAACATCCCTTTGCTAATAAAAAGAGCTGCACCAATGTCACACAAATCAAACCCAAGTCCAAACAACATCCATGTACAAGCCCTTAGCTAAAGCTACACTGTTGACAAGTATTAGTGTAGGTCACACTAATTCTGAAGTTAACTTTTTTAACCCAAAACTGTATATAATGTGGGCCACATTAATTATGAACCCACACTATAAGTAGTGAAAATTTAATTAGTGTAGCCCACACTAATAATAATCTGAAGATATAGTGTGGGCAAAAGATAATTTATGATTCAACAATTATAGGACAAATAATATTCAGTTCTTAATATAATATTTTTATAATACAACTTTAGAAAAAACTGAAACTACAGTAATCACTCTTTATTGATTTGAATCCAAAATGAATTCTCTACATAGCGGGAATAATTTCTTCGTCTACTGTAACATCTTGATTCACAGTAAATTCTAGCACATGTTCACCATCAAAATGATGTTTATATTGTTTAATTATCTCTTGAAGGTTTGGAAAAAGTTGTTGTATTTCCCATGTTCCATTCAAGTTTAACGCTAATCCACAACGAATCATTGCTTTCCGTGCGTAAGTATCTCATCTTTATCTGGCATTTGATTAACCGTCTGAACTGAAGATGCAGCGAGTTTCAAAAAGAATGTTTTTCCTGGGTTAAGCAGCTTTCCGGACCCTTCAGACCAAGTTCCATCTTGGATCATCTTCAGCTTGTGTTCTTCCCAACGTGAAGACCATGCTTGCTTAATCTTCTGTATAATAAAAGAGTCACAAGGTTGACACAAGTGGGTGGAATTTGGTGGCAGCTTCCGGATAACTGTATTCAAATCAACAAGAGCTCTTCGAAGATTCTAGATCTCATTGTGACATCCACAATTATCCATGTACAACACTCGCGTACGGTTATGAAGATCACGACGAATTGCTCGAGGTTCACGACACCATTCAGGAAAGACAATCTTATCGTTCCAACCTTTAGGTCCTGTCCGATAACAAACTCCTGGAATATCGTCAGGCGTTCCACGGATTGGATAACTCCGTACTTTGTTCTCGAATATCAGCATCGGAGTTTGAATTGCAGCATCACGTCCACCGGTCACTCGAACTATCATCGTCATTCCTTGGCCTCCAGAAACAACATTTGCATATCTGATTTCTTCATCACCCTTAAAAGCCAAGGTGCGGCCATTATCAACGTTAATGATAAAATGTGTTTCATCAACGTTTTCCACCATATTCTCATCTAACTGTCCTGAATGAAACTGCCGAGAAACTTCTCCAAGGTGGAATGCTACAAGTTTCTCCATGTGCTTCTGTCGTAGAGGACTTGTTAGGAGCTTACCAGTTTGATGTCTCCAAACGATATCAAACCTTTTCTGAAAATTCTGAATCCATCTAGGAGTAATCCTCTCGATGATCGATTTGTTATCGATAGTTGTTGTAGCATGAAACTCTCCAGTGGACTTCTCCAAAATGTATTTTGCAGCTTGCAACAGTAACTTTGAAGAAAGCTTGACACCAGCTTTCTTTAGACGTTCAAACTCATCAATAAGTTCTTCGTGAAGAAAACTAACCCACGGAGACCGTTTACGTCCACGACTTGCAGAAACTTTAAGAAGTACAGATTTACGAGCTGATCCACTTGGATTGACTGAAATCGACTGAAGCTCACTCCCCGTGTTGGACTTAAGTGATAGCAAGAACTCATCACGAGCTTTCCACCAGCGTGAAGCCTTCTGAAGATTTGCCTTTTCTGCTCCTCGAAATGCACATGAAAACTGTCTCACCGCCTTTGATGGAATAAAATTATCTGACTTGCAACGTTCAGCTTCTCCAATCATCCATAATATCACGTTCTTCTTCATTGTCTTAGTCGTAACATGTTGAAGACGACGCTTCAGGTTTTTTGACATCAAAATAGGTGCAGCGTTACCACCATCTTCCCCAGTGCCCTGAGAGTCTAGTACAAGCGCAAGACGAACATCTGTTTCATCCAACAAATCAGCATCTGTATCATGATCAAGACTCTGAGATATATTTTGAGCACGCTGGAAAGCAGCCATAATAGGAGATGCAAAGAACTGAGAACTCATGGTTACTGAAAGCTTGTGGAAATCATACAATATTGATTGACAAGACAAATAACTATACTCGAGGAGTTTTTAAATGATAAACTTAGGTTTTCTTCAGTCTAGAGTAAATCTTCAAACACCACCTAAGCACGTTCTAATCTCCCGCTCATATACCTTCTCAAATTTCCCGCTCATATAAGTTTTCAAGAAATAGTGTGGATGATTTCAAATATTTCGCACTTACAACAAATAGTGTGGAGCACACTAATTTGTAACCCACACTATTCAAGTAACCACACTAATACTTGTCAACAGTGTAGCTACCACAAGCTGTACATAACCAACTAGATTTCTAACGAACTAAAAAAAGGCAAAAATTGTAGCGAAGGAACCGTAAAAGATTTATTTGAGAACTTCCTTCTTTCGTCAAACGGTCTTCAGATGTCGATAAGACCTTCCTTCATGCGGCTTTAGAATCACTCACACGGGCCAAACGAATCGTCTGATCTGAGATCCGTCTTCACTAATAGGTAGATCTAGCTACTTTGAACCCAATGAGACTCCAAACAAATTGTTCGGAGTTATCTTCACGAAATCACACAAGAAATTTTGTCGTAGGAAGCAAAAAACTGACGTAAATTGACTCCTTGCGGCTCAAACTCGCTCACCACACCCAAACCAACAGTCCAATATACATACGGTCTTCTCCTATGCATAGATGAAAACTCCTTGATCACATAGGCACCAAGAACGAAGAACTTGGCTCACTGATCGTGAAGAACAACCCAACCTCAGGTCGCATGTGACGAAAAACTGACGTAAGCGCTTCCATGCAAACCAATTTCACCCATAACTCTCAAATCGTCCGATGAAACTTCATCTCGTCTTCAATTTCCTGAAGAACTCGACGTTCTGATCCCGATGGATCCAAGGACGGCAAGTTTGGATTTTGGAACGGTCCGAACAATCCAACTCTCTTTCATAGATCGTTGAAGCATCCAAAAACCTTCTCTGCGTCTCAATTTCTCCCAAAACACACTCTTTGATTTATCTCTTCACGAACCGTCTTAACCAGTGCGTAGCATGCACAGATTTGAACCAAATGACGTCTTGCGCGCTTGCGTTGGACCTCCAAATCTCCCGAACTGTCCGTCGACAAATCGCAGATGCAAGCTAACTCCTTAAGCTGCCCCCTTACGTCAGTAGCGTACGTGAAGGTTTGTATAGATCATGAACAAGCATACCTCTTGCGTCCTTAGTATAACACCAAGAACCACAAATATCCAGTCAGCAATAGTAAGCTCTGGTCTAGCTTGATTTTCTCATCTTCCGAGTCTCGTAACTTTACCACTAGACGTCCAAATGAAGTAGACGAAGTGCCCATGGAAAGCTGAAAACGAGTTCTACCAGTTAATGTAATGAAAATGAAGTCCGAAGTTGTGTAAAAAGCCCGTATAAAGCTTAGCTTGATTTTCTTACCTTTGAGTCTTGTAATTTCACCACTATGCGTCTATATGAATTAGATGAAGTACTCATGAGAAGCTGACAATGAGCGTTGCCAATTGATGTAATGAAAGTCAAGATCTGAAGTTGTGTAAAAAAACTCATTTTTAGTCATATGAGCGTCTTTGGAGCGGTAACGGTCAAAATTTGATTTTCAGATAGAAGTCGATCCACGACACAACAACAAAAGTGGCGTAATTCTTTTGGATATTGTTGGATTTGGGTTTTTGAGGGCTATGCATCTATAGCATTGGATAAGGATCTTACAGATTTTTGTTGATACCACTGACGATTGAGTCTATTTGTAAATTATGGTGAGAGTAAAGAGTAGAATTTTGGATCAGAAGGTTGCACTCGTACGTTGCTTTTTGGGTTTCTCAAACCTCACACGCTTTCCGCAGCTAGATATCTCATGTATTCTCAAATACAGCTCTCATGTCCTACGGTATGACACCGGCTCGGGTCTAGCACCTACTGATGTTTTTTCTTCAAGGCTTGGTTTCTTTTTCTCTAAATGCACAATGCTCTCTCTATGACTACATCTAACTCTTTCCATGGACCAAGTGCTGAAACGGTCAAAGCATGTTCGTCTCTGTATGCAATCCATCAGAGAAGCACATGATCCTTCAGGAACGTAACCGTTGCTTTCATCTTGTCTGACTCCTTAGCCTATTCTATCTCAAAGTGTAGATCCAACTCAGTTAAGAAATCCTTAATCTTACGAGTCCATCTTATACCAAAAAACGGGATCAACAAATTCATCTTATAAAACTTCTTGGTAGACGAAGAATTTCCTTGACCTGTCTCAAGCTCGGCGATACGTTTATCCCTAAAGATCATACCCTCCTGCATGGTATGATCTTTCCTTTCCTTGTGTCCACAAGGAAAGTAATATCACGGTTAGCAACTTTGGCTTGTAGAAATATCAGTCCCGGAGTCTTCTTCGTGATTCTTAAGGTTACAGTCATATGATCTTCCAACAAGTCTTTTGCAACAAACGCATCCATGATATAGTTACTAACTTTAGGCTTTGTACACCCCTTAGCAATATGATTCACCTCGTCACAATTGTAGCAAGTAAACTTAGCATCATTGTCTTTTTGAGGTGTTTGCCCCTTAGGGTTCGACCCTGTTTGCTGCCGCATGGCTGCCGAGGCATAAGAGATTATCGCTTGAAGTCCTTGTTCTTCTTGTGAACCTTGTCCATGCTGCGTGGTTCAAAGGATTTCTGTTGATGGACTTCATCATCTCCAATCCGCTTCGCTAGTTTTAAAAGTTCAGCACATGTCTCAAGTAGCTTTGGCATCCGAAAGAGAGCCTTCTCCGAGCTAGACTTGAGTCCTCCAATAAATATACATATCTTGATCTCCTCAGTCCACTTGGAGAACTAGTCTAGCTAAGCACTAAACTCACGCACATAAGCACTCAAGGTCCCCGTCTGCTTGAACCTAACTAACTCAACACAATCTCGAATCTTTCGATACTCTGGAATGAATCGTCTCGCGAGCAACTCCTTGACGCTACTCAGCACTCTTTATGACATCTCCTTCTTCGACAAGCATGATCTCTAGTTAGTTTGTGGTCACTTCACTGTCCTTATTGCAGCTTCTGATTGTCATATAGTCACTCAATCATCTATCGACTAGTTTAATGTACTATGTCTTCTCAAAGACCCGCACCTCGATTGTTCAAAGAATATCCAGTCCTTCAATAAAGTATCTCACGGTTAGGACTCCTCCGAGGTTTGCGATCCCTTGCAAGCACTATGTAACTTCTTTCATATCAATAAAGCTCAGCTGGTGTATAGTCATCCTTAAAAAAACAATGTTATTTTATATCTTTTTGTATTTAGATTAAAATCAGGTTACATATTTTGAACAATATTCTCAAATTGATGAGTTTTACTTTCACTTTTCGCTTGTCCAGACCTTTTCTGTTTCAGACTAGATCGTTTTACTCACTAATAAGATAACTAAACATATATGCAACTTAATTATAAGCTTCAGTATCGTATTGGTTTACTAAGGTGGGTGATCTTGTCCTCTTCTGTTGTTGGCTAGGTCGTATGGGAATATCTTTATACACCTATACCTAAAGATGTGCGCAGCTCACCTAGAAGCTTCAGTATAGTACTGCTTTACTAAGGTGGGTGAAATAGAATAGCCACTTTGTTTTGGTGCCTGGCTAGTTTATGACTCTTGTGATTTGCTTGTCTGCATTTTATCATGCAAATTATCGTGTCATCATTTTGACGGACTCGACGGAAGACGTCAGCTTGGCGTGACTAGGAGAGGACGTCATTACATAGTCATGGTTGAAGAAAGCCCAGTAAGAGAAAACATATAACATCGTGTTAATGGAGATAGTAGTAGTCCGAATAATAATATGAGTGTCACGACAGTTCACGAGCACAGACTGAAAAAGACATGATAGCAGAACTACTTGCCAGAATTGGCTGACCTGGTACGTAGTACCAGGTAACCATGTGCTGAGGACGTCACGGTTTCTACACAGTGCCTAAAAGTGAGAGTAAATTCAAAAGCAGTGAAGCTGGACGAACGTTACGACGTTCGACTGGCATGCTTCGGGACTAGAGCCCACGTGGAGAACTGAAGAAACCCATGAGTCTTTCTCCGGCCAGGAACTTCGCTATGTCCCGAACTCGGCAACAGGCAGGAGCCGTATTCACGTCTGTGGAATTCAGTATTCACGCTGTTCTGTTTACCAATATACCAGTACTTCACAGTAAACTGACCCCCGCGGATTCCATTCCAACAGATCAACAATCACACCGCATACACTCAAAGTCCGGCGGTGAGAACATGTTCCTAACGCCATTTACACGTCCCAAGAACCGGATGCGTTCGACGGCGAGCTTGAGTTAGGAACGTACCGAGCCATCCGAACGTGATTATGCAATTTACGACCATGCTGGATTGTGGCTTCTTCACTCAGATCGGTCTTTTTAACTTGCATGCATACTAATAGTGAAGATGGATAAGGTTGCAGGCTTACTTTATTACTTAACCCTTCTGATGGGAAGGGTTACGTAATAAGTTAATGTCATCATAATTTTATGATTTTCTTCGAGAAGTTCCCCATCATATAGTTCCAGCAGCACGTATTCAGATTCTACACGTATAGGTTTTCTCCAGACTCATCGTAACTTGTGGTTCTAGTTAAATAAAATTTTTTTATTTTTATTTTTTAATATATAAATATTTATCTACAAATTAAATATTAAAATTCACTTACACAAATAAAAAAAATATCAAAATGATCATTCAATCCATCTCAGCCTCAGAAATTTATCCATTTTCTCTATTGTCTCTCTCATATTTAGTTTCAGTTATCTTTGGTTAGATCGTTTGAGATGTATATTAAGTTTTCTTTAGTATAATAATTATGTCTAATAATAATAATACTGAGTAGTTGGACAATCGATTCTATTATAAGCACAGTTTAATATTCTTATCAGACAAATAGATGATAATCTCACTGCCAGAAAGAGTGACCGCCCAAAATCCCTTCTACTGTATGCACGTCATTCGCGACGATTACAAAAACTTTTGCGCTGTGCAGCGGAAATTCCACGATGCGACAGTGACACTCTATAGAGTGGAAAGGTGCAGTTCGATGATCATGGGATGTAACTTTAATTTAGCCGTGGACGCATCAGCACTCGCCGATCTCAGGATATCGGTGTCCTGCCTGCTCGTCTATTCTCCTTCGCTGCGGGCCTTGCGGCTTTTATGGAAAGTCAAACTTCCACTCCCTACACGAGTCCACGTCCTGCAGAACTGCCCCAACAACGTGTCTCATATCTAACGGCTGGGTTCATGTCCCATCTGCGTGGCTATCAGCATCGTGGTAATGTCCACCACTCAACGCCGCATCCCGATTCCCGGCTGCTTCTAAAACTCAGTCGTACCCTCCTACTGTACTCATCTTCCGGGAGTCGCCCTGCTAATACTTATTGACTGGAAAATCTGGCGAGGGAGAAGTTTACTGGTGAATGATATATCATTAATCTTATCATGCTTTTTCAGGTTCTGGGAAATGTCTTTGGCGGTACCTCAGTTGGCGCCATTTAGGGTTTATCTACTGTTACCGAGCTGCACATGTCATGCCTTTATCCCAGTCACTATTTCCGCTTGTTTGCCACGTGTCAAATGTGAGTCACAAAGGTTACCACTTTAAACATCACATGGTGAAGGCAACAAGTACACCTACAGCTAGGCACTGTAGCCGTCAATCTGAAACCAGCGAAGAGCAGTAGGCCGAATAATAATCCGCGTGGCCACATCTGCCAAGATTATAATACCAATAATATTCCAACGTAGTAAGTGAGCAGGGGAGGTTAGAGATCTCTTCCCAAGAAATCTAAGCGACGCGTTACTCGCCGTGAGATTTCAAGCCTAACGGTCAGGATGGGAGACATGAAAACCGGACGCCGGGAACTGAAGGTCTTGGTCATGGAAGTGTTGCTCTCGTCCGTCTCTCCTACCACAGTCGTCACTCGATGGGGTCTTTCCATCCGTTGGCTATTCATTGCGTCGCGTATTTTTCCTTAGTCTTCCGGGTAGGGTTGGCTCGGAGGAGTTGCCGGGAAGTGGGAGCGGCCTGCCGGGAGTTGAGGATGGGACGGTGGAGTGGAGTACAGTCATCGAGCGAGTACGAGACAAAGAAAGGGATGTAAGTGAGTGGGCATCCGCACAGCAGGCGGGCACGCTTTGATATTCACAAGAGCCAAAGAAGTGGGCAGATAGGAACCGCATGGTATTGAACTGCCTGACTGGAAGGAAGACTGACAGCGAAAGCAAGCAAACGCAGGACAGATAGGGAGCGGCCGGAGTCCTCTTTTCTCACGGTTTAGCTGCGGGTTGTAGTTCACGGTGATTCTGAATCATCATAAGTTAGAAGAAATTGCTTTTGATTCGTAAGGGAGCATTTTCATATTCATTGACAGGAATCATCTTATACGAGGCGAGAGGTAGATAGAGAGAGTGGAGAGACTAGAGCTACCGTAGTCTTGAGTTTAGGAAGACTCGGATCGATCCACACATGCGGACCTGACCTGTTGTTGACTGTTGTCTGCTGCTGGAAAGAGAGGAGAAGGGAAGTCGGAGGAGTGGAGTGCTGCGGTGGGACTATAGGGAGGGGCCGAGGAAAGAAAGGAAAGGAGAGGGTTGAGAATAACGCGAAGAGAAGGAGCAAAACGAGGCTTCTGAAGTTCTTGTCGGTATGGTGTTTTACTTGAGTGGAGTTTGATGGGAAAGACTGATCGAGAGTTGAAGTAGTGGCATTGAGGAGAGTACGAAGTGTTTTTCACAGAAATAAAGGAGGGAGCCGGCGGCTTGTTTTCTGCCCGCACCGTGGGACAGTGGGAGTGAACTTGCACGCTTCGTTTGATGTGTAGGTTTCACATCGGTGGCTGATTGACCACCTAAATGTGTAGTTCTCAAGGCCGACAGCGATATACAGTGTCATCTATTGGTTATCTTCAGGGTAGTAATTCTGTAAAAGGTTGCAGGTAGTGATGCCTGTCGACGAAGTGGGATCCTGCTGTCCAAGTTGTGTATCAAATCGCGTGTAAGAACAGACTGTGACGGGCTTTGGTCACGAGTGATTCCTTCTTTCAGCGTACGCTGCGCAAGGATGTGCTCTACTTTGTGTGGAGTTGTAGAGGATCCACACTGTAGACGATGAAAGACGACCTGGTAGGTTGACGGGGTGTTCACATGAGTGGGTGAATAAGGGTGTAATGGATGTACTTATAGGAGCCAGTTAGGTCCGAATTCAGGTTGTGCAGAGAAGGTGGTTGTAAATATGAACAGAAAAAGAAGGCCGGAAGTTGTCTTGCAAGGCTATGTGGACTCTTGGCTGTTCTTGCACCTCCGATCTGTGTATGCGGTGGCTTTGATATAAACAGCGATATCAGGTGCTGTATTACCAACAAAACCGCGGACTACTCCTACGAACCTTGAAGGCAGCGGAACCTGTTATTGGTTACTGTCGCCTGCTTGGTTGGCCAAGGAAGTGTAGGTACCAGAGTTCTGAAGCAAGATTAGTCATAGTTAGCTGGTTCTTGGATCAGATCCAAGGATGGCTGAAGGACCTCCAACGACACTTACTCAGTCTCTCACTGATGTTGTCAACGACATAATCCAGGTAGGTGAATACAGAAGGACACATAAAAAGGAGTGCGCAAATCTAACGCGGCGAGTGAAGTTGCTGGCTCCTTTGTTCGAAGAAGTGAAAGATTTGAAAGGACCGCTACCTGACGACGCCATCGTTTGTTTCAACGCTCTGGAGAATGCTTTGTACTTCGCAAAGAAGTTGCTCCGCTTGTGTCACGACGGGAGCAAGCTTTACCTGGTAAGTTTATGCATTTATCTTTGGCTCGTCCTTGATCACTCCACCCACTCAATGTGTGAACGCTGTACGTTGATGGATCGATGGATTGCGCGGATCATAGCTCCTCGCGTGCAGGCATTATCTCTAGTGTGATGCCATCTGGCCACGTTGGTACTTTCTGCCGCCATAGTGATCTTTAGAACTATCCGAGAACATGGGGGTTAAATATGGGGTTGGGTAATATGGGAAACATTCAGGTTCGACTTCAACCATCCGACTTAGGCGAATGGCAGGCTTGAGTGGTTCAGCCCCTTCCTGGTCGTGCTCGTTGCTTTCATAGATGCGTGTGTGGGTTGGTACCTGGATCCTGTTAGCCCCTGAAGGTTAAAGGGTGGTTGAAAGGAGCGTGGGTTTCTCTATGAATTTCTTTGGTCCAGATTGTGCCAACCGGGTCGTCCAGGATTTTTCACGGCTTTACATGTATCAGTGGTTTGTTTGTTGCCCACATTGCCCCTGGTATATGCTTCGGGCCAACATGATCTCTAAAGAGAGGAGCTGATCCTTTGAGATTACTGCATCGTACTGTGAGTCTTGAGTTGTTGGCGGTGTGCTTGAGGTAGTGCGGAAGGTTAGGTATGAGTGGAAGTGCAATGTCGGTTCAAACTCGTAGGCTTTCTCGACTGATACCCAAGATTTTTGTGTTCACCAGGTTATGGAGATGAAGGCAGTGTCGAGTAAGTTTCAGGATGTGACCTCAGAGCTTGCCCAGGCTCTTGACGGTCTACCGTGGGATCAACTTGATGTATCCGATGAAGTTCGTGAGCAGGTGAATTGATGGTCTGATTCCATTCAAAAGCTATCTAGGGAGCGTGTTGTTTATGTTTGTCCCCTTTTATGCATCGACTTGCGCTTATCCAGTCTTCTGTCTGTTTTGCAGGTCGAACTGGTGCATACTCAACTCAAGCGGGCGAAGGGTAGGGTCGATGTACAAGATAGGCTATTACAAGATATACAGGGTATCTTAGATTTAGATAATGAAGACCCTGATGAATCTCTGTTGGAGCGACTCTCGGAGCAGTTGGAGATCAGAACCACGACCGAAGTGAAAGCAGAATTGGATGCTTTGCGAAGCTTGGACAGAGGTGGGAACGTGGACGAAAGTTTACAGAAAATGTTTCACATTGTGAAACATCTTACATCTGTCGCCAAGATGGATAATTCATCGAAAAGCTCGGGTCTTCCTTTGTTGGATCTAACACGCCATGATAATCAGAATTCAGACAAATCTTGGACCGCGGCTGATAAGTTGTCCTCGGTTGAAATCCCGGATGATTTTAAGTGTCCAATCTCGTTGGAACTAATGAAGGATCCGGTTATCTTGGCCACTGGACAGGTCAATAGCTATACCCCCTTATCCAGCCGATAACGAAACTCAGATGAAGTTTGTTGCATGCTGTGCTATTTAAGCTTCTATGGTCGTCTTTACGAATTACTTGTGAGCTGTTTTGCGATACCGATGAATTTTGGATTTGTTTCATGTCTCTTATTCTTTCTAAACCAAGAGGAATAATTGGTGCAGACATATGAGCGAGCATGCATCCAAAAGTGGCTGGATGATGGACACCGTTCATGCCCTACAACGAGGGTCCCCCTGCCCCATTACAGCTTGACACCAAACTACGTACTTCGAAGCTTGATCGCGCAGTGGTGTGAAAACAATGGCGTTGAGGTGCCCAAGAAGCCTAGCTCCAGCCGAGTAGGCAAGCATGGAATTCACATGGCGGATGTTTCCCCTGATGCTGCTGCTGTCGAGGTCCTTCTGAATAAACTTTCCACGGGAAGCTTGGATGAGCAGAGGGCTGCTGCCGGAGAGCTCCGTATGCTAGCCAAACGGAATGTGGAGAATCGAATATGTATTGCGGAAGCCGGAGCGATTCCTTTACTTGTGAAGCTTTTGTCAACACCCGATTTGAGAACTCAAGAGCACGCCGTCACAGCGTTGTTGAATTTATCGATCAATGACAACAACAAGGGGGCTATTGTTCTGGCCGGGGCGATCTATCCTATCGTGGATGTGCTGAAGTCCGGGAGCATGGAAGCAAGGGAGAACGCCGCAGCTACCCTTTTCAGCTTGTCGGTAGTAGACGAGAACAAGGTAACCATCGGAGGGTCCGGTGCTATACCCGCCCTAGTAGACTTGCTCAGGGATGGTACTGCAAGAGGGAAGAAGGATGCCGCCACTGCGCTGTTCAATCTGTCAATCTATCAAGGAAACAAGGCCAAGGCTGTAAGGGCAGGCGTGGTACCGCCTCTCATGAAACTGCTAGTAGATGCGAGTGCTGGTATGGTTGACGAGTCTTTAGCAATACTGGCGATCTTGGCTACACATCCGGAGGGCAGGGTGGCGATTGGCAGTGCAAATGCCATTCCAATTTTGGTTGACTTAATTACATCGGGGTCACCTCGAAACAGGGAAAATGCTGCTGCCGTTCTTCTTGCTCTGAGCCTAAGTGACCCAGCTCACATAGTCGATGCTTATAAGCGTGGAGCGCAGGGTCCCCTGGCAGAACTTGTCCGAACTGGTACGCAAAGGGCCCGGAGGAAGGCAACACAGCTACTGGATCACATGAAGAAGCTAAACTTGGACCATGGTCAGGAGAACCAATAACATCGTTTGTGACTAGGTCAATAACATCGCCCACGAGTGTGGAGTTATTGCTGCCCCTGGCAAGCAACCTACAGGTAGTGTAGATGGTCGAAGATCATCTTCCAGTTCTTGTATTCTGCATTCTTCGCAGGTACCTACACCATTGTACTTTTAGGTATGGAAGATCCAGTCATCATGGTGGAGATTTTCTTTGTCCCTTGGGTTTGAGGCTTGATTCCCTCGTCACCAGAAATCTTCGAGGACATGTCAAGATACACAGGAGGTTTCTGTCTCACTGTTGGTGCAATTCTTTCTCATAACTGGAGATTTGAGGGTCTGGTAGGACATCTCCGCACTCAGATTGTAATTTGCCATATCAGGTGGCATGTTTTAGCTGGTTTACTTCTTAGCAGCACTCCCGAGGAGTAGAGAGACGTTAATTTTACAGCTGGTAACCAAAAGAATATCATTTTATAAGTGGGTTCCAGTGATAGTCGTTCTCCCTCGAGTTTGAATATCCACAACTTACAGATGGTGTGATCGAAATGTGCGTAAGCCGTCGTGTATCTGTAGAACAGATGTGGACAAGGATAGCAAATGAGACTCTATCCTGGAGCAGCCAGACTAGTTAGAACTCGAATGCCGCCCACGATTTCCGTAGCTCTTGACTAGAAAGAGTGATCACGTAGTTCCCTATTCATTCAGTTCAGTTTCGTCTTAGTCTCGCTTGAGATTTATAAAAGCCATTCAGTTCGTCTATTGTAATTATTTCCGACATTGGTTTGGGCTTAGATTTAATGTGGTTCTTTCCTTCTTCTGCCTCCTAATGATAGTGGCATCTCTAGCCAGTTCCCTTTACGTATGGCGAATCTGTTCTGTTATTCGCTCTTGCAACAGAAAGTTAAAGCAGTACGGCTACTGAGTCGAAATTGTCTGCAATTGACGGTGGCTGTTCTTGGGCGGTTAGTTTAAGTACTTACCTCAAACATTACGGAACATTACCGCCCATCATGGTCCGCTTTCGTGACTATGATGGGCGATAGTTGTACGATGTAGAAATGTATAGGTGGATTAACGAGATAATCTTGGCTTGATTTGGGATCACGTTTTGCATGTTATAGCGACCCCTTGTGTTTTGTTCCAGAGCATCATAAGAGTCGGTAACGCGGGCCTTATGAGACTTCGGTTTCCCGTACATAGACTTGTCAAAGCCTTATGAGACGTCCGTTTCCCGTACATAGGTTTGTCAAATTTCGACTCTACCTTGTCTACCAATTTACCGTTCTGTCTAGAGCGCACACCGATGAGTGTAATATACCGATGAGTGTAATATATCGGGCGTCTCCACTGTTCCATTTTCGCTGTGATTCATCCCAGCTGGGCAGGAGAGTGTAACGTCCTGCAACCGCGGGACACCTGTAGGCAGTTCCTGGAATACTTGTGGACTAGGTACTCTACTGAGGATCTATCCTTTTGGGCGTAGATAGTCCTTCGCGAGCACACGGAGTCCTAATCTGCCACTTGGAATGGGACATTTCTTCCTACATGGTTCGGAGCTCCTGTATCCTTGGTCTGTGTTGGCCACGTAATTCTCGTCGTAGTTACGGCTATTCTCTTTTGCGATATGAAGTCGTGGGTGACTTTCAGAAGCAAGGTAGCGCTGCAGATTCGTATGTAATGGTTCATTCCACTTGGAAGAAAGCCTCGTTCATATCTACCTGCGATGCGTTTTGCAGGATTAACGCTGCGCGTCACTTCCACTCAGCTTGACAAGTAAGGAGGGCATACCGTAGGAATGTTTCGTCCAGGGCGGCTTTCGTTAGGGCTTGCAGCCTTGTCTGACACAAGGAGGACCTTCTACGGCGCGGTCAGCGTCTCTGGTACCCGGCTTTTCAGATCCTTGACAATCGTGTCTTTTGCTGTGGGGAGCCTTTAGCCCCTCCAGCTGTGGCGGGGGAGAGGAGAGCGTTATGTCTCATGACTTGGCCGTTCGGGTCTTTCTTTCCCTTGTGAGGCTTGATGGGGTCTTCCCATCTGTTGGCTATTCATTGCGAGAACTTTTCTTTCTCATGACGTGCGCAAGAAACGATCTTCCTCTTTCAAGCTAAACTCAGAGCCAGAGTCCGGACGACGGCGATAATGGAGGGCGGTCGAAACTGGTTTGTCCAACTAACGCGTTCGTCCTCCCTGTCGTCGAAACCGTCGAATCAGTCCATCCTTGGTTATTCATTGCGTCGCGTGTTCCCCTGTCGTCGAGTGAGGATGTGGATACGTTCTTGTTTGACGTTGGAGAATAGAACATAACAGGTCAACGAAGTTAATTCAAGCTGCCGTGAAACTCGAGAAAATCACCGTCGTCTTTAAAGTCTATTTTGTGGTTGGAGTTTTTCGTCTATCTTCCCGGCGAGTGGGTGTTCGTAGCGGGATTGCGCGGTAAGGTGGGTTTCAGATTGTAAACTCCGCGCCTCGGTCCAGAGAAACGGGGGGTCAACTTTGACAGGTCGAGAACCTGGAGATGCATGAATATCGTAGGCGCATGCATATTTGTTATGGAAATGGAGAGTACTGACTCATCGATGGGACTACTGGCTTGTGAACTTAGATAGTCGGTGGCTCGGTGTATAGGCAACCGAATGTGAAGTTCAAAATTCAAATCCGGAGTTCCCCCGGGACGGCAGGGTAAACCAGAGTCGTTCTTCGTAGAAGATCCGCGGCCATGATCGGCCCTATATTCAAACGGATACGTCGATTGTGAAAACCAGAAATGAAAGGTAAAATATTTCGTCGTGTAGGGGGAGGTCGGATTCCTTGTAAAAATCGAATCAGAACAGAAGTAGTGGGAACGACAGATAGAATAGTTGTGAAAACCGGAAAGAGGAAGGAAGCCGCGAATAAATGGCTAACGTGTAGGTTCTTGTTTATATATTGTTTTCGCTTTTTGTGTATACATAAATAAATATATATATATATTTACCAGAATAGCTACGAGTACGCTATGGCTTGACTCTGTAGTCAAGTCCTTGTGATGAGGGTATACATCCAAATTATACAATACAGTTGAGGTGTCAAAGTTATGCCAAAATAATTTTACACGGCGGAATGGAGAAAAGTTGGAACTTTTGAGCGGTTAACTTTGTACGTTTAACCGCGTTGTATTGAATCACGGCTCGTTTTATGAATTGAGAGTATAATATTTTTATTAATTATTTTTTTGTATTGTTATATAGAATCATTTTAGATCGTCCTTATGAACTGAGAGTATAATGTTTTCATTAATTATTTTTAAGTATAGTTATCTGGAATCATTACTCTTAAGAGTAGATTTCTCAACTGTTAAAATAAATTAAAAATATAGATGAGAACGTATCAATCTATATTGTGCAAGTCTTGAAAAGAGATCTTCTTTGACCGTATCGCGTATGAACTTTATGCATGCATACTACTATGAGCACCTGCATATGAGCAACTGCATATTCACAGGTGGTTAGGTATTAAATTAAACTTTAGTATATATTAATATAAAAATGACTATGAAGTCTCGGTTTTATATTTTTTAAAACGCGGCATCTTGGTCGAGATTTATGGGTTATTTTTTATTTTTTTTGTTTTTCCAAACATAGGTAATAGATAATTTATATAAAATATTTTAATTTTTTATATTTACTTAGTACATACTTTTTATTTAATATATATATATATATTCTCAATAACATGAAGAGAGCAAAAATTCCCCTGGAGTTCATCCAGCATGCATATGAACTTTGAGTGAACAAAGTAGTTCACGTGAATAGTATGTATTTATTCATGTATTTCGTGCCACTATGTACACTGAATTCTTAAACTATCATTTAGCTCTTTAGTGTAATACAATCCACAACTCTCATTTAGATCTTGGTGTGCATTAATACTTTCTTCTCTTTTTACGCATGCACTCTCGGTACTTCTTAATGTATCTTAATTCACCGCCTTAGAATATTTAGAAAATATATTATAAATATCTAGAAAATAAACGAGTGAACATTGATGCTCGATTTAGATTAGCAATACGGTAACTCCTTCCCTCGTGTCAAAAATCTTTCAGAAAGATTCTAACTTTGACCCTCTTTAGTAGAAAGATTTAACAACACAAGGAGTGAAATGACTATGCTTCAATTGACATAGAGTCTTCAGAATAGAGTAGGCAGACTCTACGTGTAAAATGTAACAATAAGAACGATAGGAGGAGAACCGAAATATGTATTCATGCTATCGAGTTGGATTTTTTGTAACTTTGATTTCGATGTAGATAGATAGTAATTTACTTGATCGGGTCTATGCATCATCTTTTGGACTTGATCGTTCATAGCTTCATAGTCATTATTTGATCAAGCTTTTATCGACAACGATCTATGGATCACCGTTAGTTCAACTTCAGACATCGATGTGAAGTTTGCAAGGATGATGCAAGCTAAGAAAGCTAGTTAGAAAGATGATATATTTTAGCAGTGATTATGTTCGGAGGATTATAGAGTTAAATGAGAGTCATTGCACAACTGGAGCTGGACTTTCCGATGAAGAGGAGTTTCAAAGTGACAACATAGAGGTAGTACAATGCATATATTGTTGCAATTCAAGTCGTAGCAAAATGTTGATCAGTTTGCAGCATTGTTGGATTGAGTGTGACGTCGGTCCGAAGTCCTCACACCTTGACCGCCTTATCTTCTTATCTTCGCTTCTCACGAACTTCTTGCCTTCACTTCTCCTTCAGAAATCAAAAGGCATGTAAACTTATATACTCATTGTCGCGTGTGTTCTCTTTGTCCATGTAGAAATCGTTGTCAGCATGTCAATCACTATTAGTGTTGATAAGGGGTCCGATCAAGTAATGATTATGGTCTTTGGTGCTTGATCGAGTCCAAAAGATGACGCAAGGGTTTGATCAAATTACTGTGTCGGCATAAGAATTGGCGAAGTCTTTATGAGAATGTCAGCATTAACGTTACCAGATGCTTTGGTATGATCACGAATCAATGACCACGGTAATGACATATCTCAGCCAATCTCATCAACGACAAAAAGAGAATAAAGGAACAGTAAGTTAACGATCACAAGACTCAAGGTAAGTCATCTATACTTGCAAGTATGGTCTAGACAAATGGTTCGGATAGAGGAGAAAGAGAGAACAAGCACACAACCAAAGCAGCTCTTCTTTATGAGATCGACAAATAAGACAACCTAGATTTGAACGGTTGATGTGGGATTGACGAATAGTCGATTCAAACAATATAGCAACACCATTAAACAGATTAAGTACAATTCGTGAGGACATTCAACGTTCATTTAGAAGATAGAATGTAAACTGTAAACTACCATAAATGATGGAACGATGAGCCCCATCGATTACCTTATTCGCGATCATATTTTGCTAACAATGATGACCGAGGATTAGCTCCAATATGAGTAGTACGATTGCTCATATTCTATTAGGAGGTTGATTGGGGGAGAGCAGTACACGATTATTCAGTAGTACTTTATTAGAACCGAGAGTCGAGACGT
This sequence comes from Asterella californica, assembly GCA_036924285.1. Classification (NCBI taxonomy): domain Eukaryota; kingdom Viridiplantae; phylum Streptophyta; class Marchantiopsida; order Marchantiales; family Aytoniaceae; genus Asterella; species Asterella californica. The sequence goes on from JAYKYS010000001.1 coordinate 47,666,764, forward strand.
AAGAATATTCCATGAGTTTGTAGAGAAGAATGTATGCTGATCGGTCGATGATTTAGCTCCAGACGAAAAGGCAATAGTCGATTAGAACTTAGAGCCGAGGCGCAAGTATAATACTTGAGTAGAGAAGAATGACCCCAAAAAGACAAAGAGAGCTTTAGAGAACGTGGCCTAATTCCATTCTCGGACAGGCTACAAGATATGTACGCAGAAGTTTCAATGTCTTTTTTATTCATTGTCAGTATTCTTCCAAGCATCAAAGCGCGTCGTAGATCATCCTTTTACTTACACACGTGGGAAGATGCAGCTCAGATTATGAGGACATCAACCATGCAAACTTGGAAGAAGATAAAAAACAGAATTCTGGATGAGGACGAGGAAAAGTCGATGGACATTGAAACCGATATATTTGTAGTCACGTAGTTCTTTGAAGCAGAAGTTGAAGAGGAGAGCAACCAAGCAGTTTGGCGAAGTTCATGGTCCGGTGGCGCATGTTGTCTTTAATCCTTCTGTTGAAGCATCAGAACTGTTCATGTGTTTGAATAAAGAATTGTTACAAGTTTTTCAGAATGATTCGTGGTTCTCTCCCTCAAACTGAATGGGTGAAAGAATTAGCACATAAAATAGAGGTTTGCATGAGTTTTGGGTATGTTTGGAAAATCTGAAGCAATGTGTCTCTCTTGAGAATGTGAATAATAGACGTCGTCTCCAAATTCACTTTGGAGCTGTTTTGCAAAAAGTGATATGTGTTTTGGTGATCACGCCGCGGAGACATGGATTGGTCTCAGTGCCTGGATTGGTCTCGAAAAAGTTCAGAAACGAAAATCTTGCTCCTGCATTTTTTAACAGATAATCAGATCTTTGATAGGAACTTTGCAAATCAGTATGTCAAGTCTGAGTTAGAGTGAGGGAATCAGTATTAGTTCGACAGCCGCTATACACATAGATGGACAAGCGAGAAAAACATGCATATCATTAGCATTAGTGGCATTCCGAGCGCTCTCTTTCTGGTCGAGTGCTACTGAATCTGAGCGTAAATGCGCTCATTCTGAATCCGCTTCAGCTCTTCTCCGGAACTCACTCATAATGAGAGGCAAGGCACTACGTGCTCTCTCCTCTCCTTACAGTTACATATCATCGTGCTTTTCGAGAGGACTGTGAACAATTTCCTTCACACCACATACATGATATCGAAGTCATTTTGAGTTGAGACAGCCGAGCAAAAGAGTTAAAATAGAGCAATACGTTTGCAAAAGTCATGCAATATGTCAACTCGCTTTTGCGAGAGAGATGATGGAGATACACTTCAGCATGATATGGCTCATGAGAAACCGTTTTGGCGAGAGAATACAGTATCCAAGGAAGCAATGAAATATTTACTGACCACGTGCATGTCTAAGGTCAATTTCATGTGTACCAAGATCTACCGAGCACCTGAAGAAGCATGTCTCATAAATAATCTCATCACAGTTCACAAGTAAGCTACTGGATTCACGAGACTGCTAGAAAAGAATACACATATGTGGTAAGAATATGCTTCTCAGTGCTCGAAAACTCATTGAAAGTGCTACCTATGCGGAGAAAGGATTTTAGATATGTTATGATGAACATGATGATGAGGTTCCACAATGACTTATAAGGCTCTTTTCTTTTGAGAGAAAGAAGAGGCCAAGGAAATCATCATTGACTCAACCTTCAAGACATATTTAGGTAATATATTTTTCCTTTTATTTCTAAATAATTTTAATTAACATATATCAATATCCTTATTAATATTAATTTTCAGCATTTTATTCAGAATTTGACAGTTTATGTAAAAGACCGATACACCATTCTGATGTATCAGGAAAATTTGAGCTTTAAGTCGCTTGTTAGTGCATGGGTAGATTTGCTCATCCTTTATCATACATGTACTTCACTCGTAGAAAACAAGAAAAGAATGTGACGAAAAAATTGTGGTAAAAGATGCAAGAGAGTAGAGTCAAAATAGATTTTTGCATACCATGCTCTTGATGTCTGTTTTAGACCATAGAGGGTCTTTCACAACTTACAGACACTAGAAGAACTTATGATCCTCATAACTTGGAGGTTGTTGCATGTAGACCTCCTCCTCAAGATCATCATTGAGAAAGACGTTCTTGAAGTCCATATGATGCATCTTCCAATCCTTCTATGTAGCAATTGCTATTGCATAGGATTGGTCTCTGTCCAGTGTTTGCTGTGGTGGACAAGGATTGGAGTCAGATATGTGCTATTAGTGCTGCTTGGGCAAAAACTCACATTCAACTATGTCTTCATCGTTTACAATATGCCATCGTCAAGCTGTTAAAGAAACAAATACCAAGTATAAGATACGTTTCGATTTGTATACTCCATATGCTGTTTGTACGATCTCTTGAAGTCTATGTCTCCTTCATGGTTTTTTGACAATTAACGACCGAGTAAAACATCTCTACTGTTTTCATGTCGCTAACAAAAACTATACTATCTTGTCTTTTGTTTAACCATAGTGACTTCTTGCATCAGGGGATATAATCCTTTGATTGTTCATACTACATGTCAATTTGATGGTTCCTCACTGTATATTTGTCTCGTGCACTGTACCACTAAACGTCCACGTTAATCTTTTACAAAATGGCGAAGAAACGCATGGCATAACTTTTTCCTCTCGCGCATTTTTGGTAGGTAAATGAGAGTTCCAAAAATGGAAACTCTAGACTATTGTTGATAAATTATTGAGAAAATACAACACAAGGAGAGGATTGATTTGGGACTAACCATAAATCTTTTGATAAACTGAAGAGAAAACTCGTCAAATTGCTATGCATTCTCTCCTAAAAGTCTAACTTCTTTGCTTATTGTAATAAATTAAACTTTTGTGTTCTGATGGTCATCTGCATCGGTTATATGTATTTAGAGGAGTGCATTTAGGGAGTGCATCTATCAGTACTCCCCTTATGGTTTATCTCTGAGGAGTACTGAGTTTGGTATAAATTTTAGTTGAACATTTATTTCTTTTCTCGATAACACAAAGGGGCAAAAGTTCCCGAAGTTGATCTTGCATGCATATTTTATTCCTCCGTACTCGACTCTTAAACGAAATCCGTTCAGATGAGTGATTCTTGGAATACCTTGGCTTTTGTACTGGGACCGGAGGTTTAAGCGATTTCTTTCTTCAAATGGTTCGGTCTAACTGTTACGAAACCGTGAAGTGGTCCAGCTCAGTTCTGATTCAGTTACTGATTTTGTTTGTTTAACCGATTCAGTTCTTGATCTATAATGGTTCTGTTCAAAGTTGATGGAACCATTTGAACCGGGGCCGAGACTTAGACCTCACTACGGTTCTTTCCTTATTTCACCATGTGTGTTTCAGTTAAATATATGTTCAAGCCTTGAATAGAGTATGCTTTGTTCAAACACCGAGAGCAGGAGCCGCAAAACATACAGGCCATAGATCCCAGAATCAACTCAACTTTCTGAGCCTCGTTAATCCACCTGTAAATTAGGTGGTCATTAGCATTTGACAACTTTCTGAATTACTCAAAAGATAAACATCAAATGATGCACCGCGCCTACGTGGTCGGAAATGTTTCATAACGTTCGAGATAAGTACTCAGACTTGAAAGGGAGTTACTCATCATGACCCCGCTTGGCTTGAGCGTTGTATCCGACAGCAATAGGCAGACACAGAAGACAGAACATCTCATCTCAGGTCACACTTCCTTGACTGGACAAAACTCCTTGGATCACATTTTGTCCTAATCACGATTGGATGATAAAGTGGGCATGTATCTTTCAATCTGTCTCGTGGAATGGTGAGGTCATTTACAATCGAGTTTGTGGAGCTCAAAACTGATCTACTGTACTAGTACACCTGCCTTTGGTATAATTGACTATGGCGGATTCCTATCAACCCGGAGGTGAACCACATATACAAGGAAGTACCTCAGATGCGGGGAAGCAACTATCGGAGCAGTGTTTCTCCAAGTATGAACAAGCTAAGCGTTAATTCGATTCCAAACACTGCATAGAGGAAACCGCGGTCCAATACATAACCAAAGAGCGAAATGCCAGATTTTGAATGTTGCAGGTAGTTCACTGCAGCAAATGGCACAACCCACAGTTAGTCCATGAGATGAAGGAGCAAGCAAACAGTATCTAAGTAAAAGGAGTAGAATGCATCCCACTTTAGGCGCAAGTGATCACCAAGATACGGTGTGGCTGTTCCAAAACTTAGCTGCAACCCCTTGGGTCTCCAGGAGCTACCGGATTTCAACAGTGACTAAAAAGACGTTCTAATATTGATAATCAGCTAAGTGTCAAAGACAGGGGATTGTCTATCAGAGTAGTAGATAATCTGGCAGTTTTTGGAGTTCAATTTTTTTATTTCACCACCAAGAAGACGGATCTGTTAGGCCCAGCGAGATGGTAAGCCCTGCCCTCAAGTGGCGATCTGTCAAAGATGCTAAGTATACGAGGAAACTGAAGGAATTATCTGAACAACATTAAACTCTTGCTTCATCTTGCTTCGTTAGGATTAACACCAACCTTTCTGACTACTTCCTTCAGCCTCTGCATCCAGTTGTTGACGATAATTGTGAGTTGTCATTTGCTCAAGTTGCGGTCCTGTTTTCTATCTCTCTCTATATCTCTCAATCACGCAGCCAATATTCCACGAATATTCCAGTCTCAAATAATCACTTCTGACCTTGCATATCCAAATACACGTTTGTTGGTTTTAGTAAGGTCATGATTAGTGCATACCAAAAGCTTCTCGTTTGTAGAACTGCTCAAAGCTTTGAATAGGTTGCACTGAAGACCTCGGTATTGATGGTGCTTCCAGATCAGCGGTTGCCCCATTCTGTATGTGCCTTTGTGCCGGCTCAGCAGACGGCGTAGGAGGTATGTAATTGCATGTAGCTACTGCATGCCATTGGGTCACAACTGATTTGATCTCCTGTGCCCTGTGGGTAATTTTCACTGCTCCGTAGACACAAATCACAAATCCATTCAACTGGACCACCGAGCATACCTACCGAGAAAGATACACGGCCCAAGTCAAAATCTGGCAACAGTCAATTGACGCCCAGACAAATCTTACAGTGATCCTTTCTAACATATGTTCATACGTCGAGAATGGCAGATTTTATCAAGGACCACTCTGGCGGGGCGGTATCAAGGACCATATCATTGACCACTGACATTCTGGCGACTTTCTAACATATGTAAAACGCCCTGAAGTCGGCAGAGACCAGGGAGATTCCGGGTTTTAACCTAATGTAGCAGCTTTTGACATTTAACATCTGATCAGTATTGCAAATCAACTCAAAGACTAGCAAGATTGATACCCGGATAGGCAGAACACCGTTTGGGCCGAAATCCATTGTCCAACTGACAAAATGCAAAGCTACTCGAACTGGTTTGGAAGGAGTCTTGATGGTCTGAAACTGTATCTTACCAGTAAGTCACCGGCTGTCACGAAATTGATGTTGTCGTGTGAATCCGAGATAACCAAGAGGGAATAAAGCTGGCTGAAGGTGATCAGAAATATAGATAGGACCAGAAAAACTCTAAATCTGTGACTTATTATCGACAACTGGTCCCGTATGCGGAAGTGCTCTATAAGAATAACATGGACATCTGTTGTCTCTTCCACAAGGTTCATATATCCTTGGAGCCGAAGTAATTGCAGTGAACACTGCAGTCGAAAGAGCATGCATACAAAGAGGAAAACGATCGACTTGTATAGCCATGCCAGCACAGTTCCAGCACAAACGAAAGTATCTAGGAGAGGATTTTTTATGTGGAAGGGTAATTCTACGTAGGCGAAGCGGAACAACCAGATTTTGTGAATCAGCTCCACTACGAAACAGGGAAGGAGAATCCACAACAGCGACCTGAACGCTTTCTGCAAAAAGTAACAAGAATTACCAGTCACATTTCGACTAATTTCGAATGAAAGAAACTTATAAGAAGATAAATTTTGCACCACTCGCAATGGTCGTAAGATTTCATGAGCAACAAGATACTTGCTAAGAATTATGTTCTTGTCTTGCAAAGTAAGCCTGAAGATAAGTATTGAGCACAAGAGAGATTGATTCTGAAGGAAAACGACGTGATTTGGAAATAACATGTGAACCGAAACAGTGTACAATATCTGCGTAGCATGAAGGAAGAGTGAAATCATGATACCCCACATGCATCTCAATTTCATAACGCTGGCGAACATCCACCGAATCATCGCAAATCTTGTCCAGTAACAGAACCTTCTGTAGTCCGAATTGTCGAATGAGCTGATAAAGACACAGGAAAGAAACAGCCGCAAAAGCAGATTCCGAGTATTCCACCAAAAGGTGAAACGGATGCTTCTGCTCCTCGTTGCAAGTCTCACACGACGACCAAAAGGTATTAATTAACGGTACCAGCACGGTGAAGGTAATGAACAAGTTCCAGGAGAACACCGCGCGCGCGGTAGTGGACTGATCAAGTCCCAAGAAGAAGAGAATTGCGCGGAACCGCTGAACCTCGTCCCCCATGTCCGGGGGAGGTGGACCCTCAAGAAGAAGCCGCAATTCTGTAAGCTACAGCAGAAAAGTGAAAATCTTGGAACCGCTTCGTCTTCAGGAGATTCTGGAGGATGTCTACCGCGCTTTCTCTGGCCAACTCGAAACATGCTTATTGCAATTCATCGAGACCTTTTCAAGATCGCGAAGAGTTTCATCATCGTCAGTCCCAGGCAGCATCGGATCTCGCCAGCAACAATCTCGATAACCCTCCGTTAATTCACAGTCACTCTGTTCCAGTGCAACGATTCACAACTATGGAGGAGATCCAGCAAAGGACTGCGACGCAGCTTTTCCTCCTTCTTCCGACGATGGCGCCTGATGCTGTCGGACTGTCACCTCAATTGCTGCACGGTCTCCGGCCGCGCCTCCTGTCAGACGTACCGCAGACCTTGGACAACCTATTTGCCAATGTAATGACGTACAGTACGTGGAAAGCTACAGCTAGAATATTCCATCGTACTCGTGGATTATTACGTAGTTGAGTTTGGAATAGTGGAGAAACAGCAGACTAGAAGTTTAACGCGTACAGAGGGGGCAAGATACACTCTACAACGACTAAAAGGAACAACTTTCAACGTGTACCTTGATAATGTAACGCCATACAAAACACTAATTTAGAGTATGGAGTTGATTCCTACGTTCTTGAATACAATTCCGCTAGCGTCTTCGATGGGGTACCTCCATGTTCTTTAAACGCTATAATAGCGTTAGTGTGTCTCCATCGCACAAGCTCTAACTGGAGCGTTAACTGCATGCGTGAGTCTTTGTTTATTGGTTATGTCCATATTTACATGTAATTCTAGGTCTCATTATCATTATAATTATAGATAAATTACTTTTTGTAACAGCCTAGTATATATAACTTTACATAACACTTACATCTTTCGAGAAAAGCGAGAGAGCAAAAGTTCGGCGAAGTTGATCGAGCATGCTTATTTATTGGATGATTTCACGATGTATTGTACCAAGACGGAAAAGTATTTGCAACAAAAATGATCAAAACATCATATAAGAGGAAGATTTGTGAGTGGACAAACCTTTCAAGTGTGTTGGAAAGAAATCGTCATATCTGAGAATAACGTGTAGGATAGAAGGAGCTACTCAAGTAGTTTAGGGTTTAGGTTTTTAGGGTTTAGAGTTGGGTTTAGGGTTTAGGTTGTCGTTATGTTGTCGGTTTTATAAGCTTTTATTGAAGAGAAAACGGTTTGACTTTCAAGAAGTACCAAGAGTTAGGGTTCAGCTTCATTTAGTTCTCATATAAATTATGTTGATAAATCTGTCGTAGAAGTTTTATGTCATATATATGTATCAGTCTTATATTTTTGATGCAGTTCCAGTAATTGAAAATCTGGATGACAGTCCATCTTTACACAAACAATAAACTTTGTTTAAACAATAAAATGTATCACGAAATACCCGTAAAATCTCGAATAAACCTTGCAAGTAACAAAATACTGGAAAGGTCTTATCTTCCATGTCTCCCGTAAAACTTGTTCATGATTCCCGAAACTTAAAGTCCTTACCCCCAAAAAGTCGACGGGAAAGATAGTGGGAACCGGCCTAATAAGTGCAGTTACAAGATCGTGTAAGTTGAGAAGAGACAAAAGAACCTTTGGTCTTGTCATCTTATCCTTATTCCTTTCTGTCCCATGCAGAATAAAGTATCAATCGACGCACATGTGAGTGCCCCTTTCACACTTAAACATCTGTATGTCGGTGAAAACAAGTACAGAAAAGTAGTTTTAAGTCAACGACTAAGCCTTGACTTCTCTGTTGTTATTGATATTGGTGGTTACATAAAACTGACTAGTTCTTTACGTAATAACTAACTTAACAGATACGTGTCGTTGTGAGGACAAGGATGTTACGGCAGGAATCGTCAGTACAGTAACCCTGGATAAACGTTACCGGGGTAACCGTTAAATATTTTAAATAGTTAGGGTTTTACAACTTTAGGAAAGTAAGATTGTCAGATTTTGTTATTTTCGTAAACCCTAACTCCCGGTATAAGAAGATGAAAACAGTATATGACTTTTTCCAGAAATTTGTTTATAACACCCACGTAAGTTCGTTTAACTTGATCACACCTTTGATTGGTTAGAGGTAGTAAGACCAGGACTCTGTTTTGTCATTCATCATTTCACTATTTTTTTACGTGATTAAATATCTTTTCTTGTTAAATATTTGAAAGTTAAATACACGTAAGACAATGCATACCCAGAAATTAGATGTGTGAAGTCTTACATATCATTAATATAATAAAATGATTAGTTTCACCACTAATAACTAGTCATGAGTGTGATCAAGTAATATATTATTATTATTAAAATATAAAATATAAAATCCTGATTATATTAAAATTTATAATAGAAAAACTTATTAATATAAAATATAAATAACTGATACAAATTTTATACAAGAATGTGTACTTTTCTTTGCATGAGTGCACCTCTTTAAAACCATCATAAATATTATTGAAAGGTTAATTATATTTATTATTTCTAAGGATGAAAATAATTATAATAATAAGTATTTTTATTTCATGATTATCTAATATAATTTTATCAGTATATTTATAAATAAAAATATCATATTTAGTGTCATTTTCAACGAGTCGAATAACATATTAATTACGAGGAACTGATATCAAAAAAAATTTACTAATATCAGTAAGAATCAAAAAATAAACATCGAACTCTATAACATAAAGAATATAGATATCGATATCTATCTCCTGATATCAGTAAAAGAAACTGGTATCAAGAATTCTTTTGATATAAGTTGCTGATAATTGATACTCTTCTCTTTGAGTTTCCAACAAAAATAAGAAATGGTATTTCTTCTTAGTTAAAACACTATATATCTGTTTTTCATTTATCTGATTTTATCAATTTAAAGACATGCAAGTTTGCTATATCTCTTGGTTAATCTACTTTGGAGGCTTTCTTGTAGGAGGTAAGTAGAGACATATTTAATAACATACTGTACATTTATATCTGGTGGAGTTTGCGTTTGATTTTGTATATGGCTCAGTTTTGGAGAGAAAAGGTAAAATAAGTAACAAAGATAATAGAACGGGATGAGTAGATTGTTAATAATAAAAAACTGATATACTGATATCAGTAAATATTAATCTACTTCGATTACTATCGCAGTTACAGTATCAAAGTTTGATTAATAAATCAAAGTTTAATTTTTATAAACACTATAGTAACTGATCTTGATTACTATAAATGTTTAATGATTTTTGTTATATTATGTCATAATTACAAGAATAAGAACATGATTATTATACAATATTAGCCATCTTTAATATACTGCTCATGAAATCTATTTGTTTTAAAAGTGAAATATCTAGTAAATTACTTATATTAAGAAAAATATTTATTGATATCAAACAGAATTTTCTTAGTTTTCGGGCCGTTAGGCCTGAGCTCACCTTCGTTTGCTGATTACTAAATCAGATGTTTATTCCTCTTTCCATAAGAGAAGGGGAATGAGAATGCTGTTAGTAATCAACAAGTGATATCAGGAAAAATTTATTGATATCTGGATATAAATATCATCTTCTATAACTATAACTATATTGACTTTGATAGCTATATATATTTATCGAGTTAAAGTTTAATATCTATCTTCTGATGTTTACTGATATCAAATTTTTTTTCTTGATATCAGTTCCTGATTATTGATGGACTATTCGTCTCCTAAGAGAAATAAATTATCAAAATAAAAAAATAAATATTATATTATAAAATATATATTCATATTGTTTCTATTTCTATCAGATTTTCTTATCCAAGTATTTTTGCATATATATAATATCTTTTAGGCAGTACAAGCATCATACGTGAATACTGAGTGATTCACTCAATGAGTCAATAACTTACTAAAATTGCAATAATTTTCATTAATAATTAGCTAATAACTTATGAACAGAAAAGTGATTTGTGACAATACAATACATCACAAATTCTCTTACTCAAGAATTCACTTGAATCTAATTCTTTGTACACTTCGTGTTTAAATCTAAGAATTGAATTCGTGAAATATGAATAATAGATATCACATTCAATATAAGATTTTGAAGAAAGGAGATTAAAGATAATTCGGAAACCCAAAAGAATATCTAAGTAATGCTAAATCTTATCACTCGATTGAGAAGAAGATATTGTAGGTAGTGGCCATGACGAAGTAATAGCTGTCACAAAAATGAACATGCATGCATGAATTATAAAAAGATTTATTATGCTCATCTATTCCCACCAAGATCCTTGATACTTATATCATATTTGATATGATAAAATTCTGGATAGATTTGTATTACACACGATAATAATCAAGACAAAGAATGTAACATCTCTCATCAATCATTAATACTTGATAAAAGATGTTGAAGGGAGAATTTTATTTTATCAAAACAGGTAATATTAATTAGAAATATCACTTCTGATCATATATAAATTAGAAAGTAAAATCTTTCCAAAACATCAGATTCTTTGTCTTGATGAAATGTTCATAAAAGGTTGTGTCATACTGATACATCATCAATTCCTTCTTTTTTGAAGTTATTTCTTCTAAAATCGCTAGTTAATCTATCGCCAATTATATTATGCTCCTCCTTACAATGAATAAATCATCTGTACTTATTATGGTAGTTAAATTGTTCATTTGATACTTCAAACTAGCACTTTATTTAACAACCAAACTTTTGTTATAAAAAGTTTGAGCATAATGATACTATAAATTTTTTTGGAAGATTTACATAAGATACAAATTAAAAATTTAGTTATAAAAGTTCTTTGTGTTTACTAGTTATTACTAATTAGCTAGCAAATCTTTGGAAATAGAGTAATATAATATAATAGAAAATAATCAATATAATCAATATAGTAACAATTTAATATAAGATAATATATATAATATGTACTAATAATATAAAATATCCAATACTACTACTCTTATAAAATAATAATTGATCGACAAAAAAATGCAAATCTTGAATATCTTTGAAACCCTTATGATACATCTACAACAGCAAATATCTATAATTAGATAATAATATTATTTTATTATTTAATTTTAAAGATGACTGTGCATTTAAAGACTTTATTGATAGATGGACGTGAAAAACATATTATGTCGTACATTTTACATCCTCTTTAAATCATAAGTTCTGCTATATTAGCCGTGGGACCTCCACCACTAATCATTCTTAGTATTGACTAAGGGAAATCCAGTCATGTGAGGTCCATGACAGAATTGCACATCGTTGGCACGTTCTGAGCTCTGGATGGAATCTGACGATTTGGGTACCAAAATGACAAGTGTAATAGTATGCATTTGCGTAAGTACAAACTTTAGTGAAAGTTACTCAGAAATTATAGTAGAAGTTTTCTAGAGTTGGAAGTATGTACTATCTAGGAAGCTTCATAAAGAATATTCTAGTAAGGTACTTAAAAATCTTTTACCATATTGAGTGAATAATGTAGTTAGGAAACTTCATGAGGATTGAGGTTGCTTCTCAACGAAGTAGACGACTAACTCCATGAGAAAGTTAATGGTTATCTTATGATAGAAGTAGACGGATAGCTTCAAGGAGAAGCTTTATATATTCTATACTATAAATAACAAGGTCTGTGATCAACTCTAACATCTGGAGATTCTCTTCTATTCTCATTTGTCCTCTTGGCTCCACTTCTTATTTCGCTCCTCGATTCCTGATCTTTTATATTGATATCAGAGCAAGGATGAGATGGAAGAATTCTATAAACCATATCAGTTTCTATCACATCATTGAGATTTCAAGATCCATTTACTGGAGAAGCACCATTTCTAGCAATTCATCATCTCTCGATTTGGTCTAACTTTTCTAAATGCTGTTATGAAATCATATGAACCAGTTTAAACGTTAAACCCTAAACCCTAAACCCTAAACATACTAACAAAAAGTTCATCTATGTAACAATGACTCCTCATTGTTACATAGATGAACTTTTTGTTAGTATGTTTTGACTTAGCATCCGGATCATAGAGATAGAGTGAGACCAGCAAGCAAACAAATAGAGATAGATAGAGACAACGATAGATAGAACAATAGTACAATAGTCAATGTATCAACGAACCCTGATATCATTCTTCTCATGCAACAACGTATTGAACATCTTACTACGCGTTTAGAAGAAAAAGAGCATGTAAGATTGTAACTGTCCATACTTGAGAGAATAGGTTTCCATGAAGAGAACAATCAATTGAAATTCCCAAAACCTAGACTCTTGTGAAAAAAAAGAGTTTTCCTAGAGCAATGGAGAATTTCTTGCTCGATTATGGATAATACTTTGAAGCAACAAATCTACACGATGATCGAGATCAAGTCTTATTCGCATCAAATCAATAAGAAGGATTGGCAAAATTATGATTGAGGTTTTACTTGGAGCAAGTACGACGTCAATACATTGCACCAATTTCTTCATGACAAGACTTCAAGGTTGCATTGACTTCTCGGTTCCAAACCATCAATGCAACTAAGGTTGCGAGAGACCGTCTTGCATAGTTGAAACAACTTGGTTTCACGCAAAGCTATGTTGTCCAATTCAATTCAAAGCTATGATGCCGGTTCTAGATATGCACGAGAGTGAAGCTTTAGACTGTTTCACTCGAGGATTGAAACCACGAACTTGAATGATAACCACCATGAGAGAACCTCAACATTTGGAGGATACTATGTTGATGGCTGAACGGTCGCATGCTCTCATTTCTAGTACTTTTACACGTACACGACCTCCACAACTTATATAAACTCTTCATGCAAGATCAAATGAAGTAGTTCAAATGGAGATCGATGCTATTCAAATGAGATATCTCACTCTTGCAGATTGAGAATGGCTCCAAGAAAAGTTATTGTCAACAAATCAGACGCATGACTGAATTCCAAATTGTGGAGGACAAGTCCGTCTAGTTGCACTAGTTCACGAATAAAATCGACTTGAAAAATGCAAAATATAATAAATAATGTCGAGTCACTTACTAGGTGTCTCATCGGTTCTAATCGAACTGAAGGTTTGACATGTACAAACCCGATCCATCTTCAAGGTAAGATCCGAAGTCATTCTTGTAAGATCTAGTGGATTGTGAAAGCTCAAAAAATTGCATGTCCATGCAATTCATAAAACAACTGAAGAATTGAAGCGAATGGTTGGTAACATGTTAATGATGGCTGATGGAAGAAAAGGTTGTGCATTTCGCACTCTAAGTTTAGTAAAATTAACTATTAGAGAGGAGTATCCTAATTCCTTACGATTCTTAGTAGCACCATTGCACTATGATGTCATTCTAGGACTTCCTTGGTTTGCACGTGATAAAGCTCAAGTTGATAGAGCATAGATGAAAGTTCAAGTGCAACACCAAGGTTAGAGTTATTGGTTAGGTTGTACGGCACCTTCGGTAAAGACATATAACACTCGGACTTCTATGTCTAATGATAAGTTTATCTGTGTGGTTGCTATCCAAGCGACCTTGCATGAAGATATTCCGGTGTTTGCAGTTTGGATCAAACCTAGTGTTGAAAGAGACAATGATGGAGATTAGAAGAACCACATGGAAACGGTAGATTAAATCATGAAAGAGTCTGCTGATATATTTCCAGATGACCTACCCCAAGAGCTACCCTCAGATCGAGAGATGTCTTTCAAGATTGAGTTATTGTCTAGTACCACATCAGTAAGCAGACCAATCAACAAGTTGTCACTGCAGGAGTTGAAAGAATTACGAATGACGTTGAAGGAGTTGTTGGAGAAAGACTTCATCAGACATAGTATCTCTCCTTGAGATGCACTTGTGTTGTTTGTACCTAAGAAGGATGACGGACTTTGTTTCTATATTGATTATCATGTGTTGAATAAACAAACAATGAAGAATGCGTATGCCTCGAATTGATGATTTGTTGGATCAACTGAATAAAGCTCGGTATTTCACCAAGTTGGATCTTCGGAGCGGTTATTGTGCAGATTCTGATTGGAGAAGAAGATGTACACAAAACCACATTTCATACATGATATGGACATTGCAAATGGAGAGTCCTATCTTTCAGACTCACCAATGTTCATGTTGTCTTCATGAATCAAATGCATCGAATGTTAGATGGATTGTTGGATAAGTATGTGGTGGTGTTCTTAGATGATATCTTGATCTATAGCAAGATTGAAGAAAAATACAAAAGATATATGCAAGAAGTGTCTATAGACTCTACAGATGCAAATTCTATTGCAAGAAATCTAAATGTGAGTTCTAGAAGACGGAGGTCATGTTTCTAGGGCACAAGGTTACAGCGGATGGCATAAAGATGGAAGAAGAGAAGATCAAGATAATTGAATTGTCTACGTCAAAGGATGCTGTTGAAGTTCGAGGATTCGACCGGTTGACGAGTTTTTATTGACGGTTCATCCACTATTACAAGGGTGGCCCTTGAGTGAGAGATATGTCCGACATGTTGTAGATTAATTGATGATTATCGTGGAGGTTGAGAGATCGAGGAATAGTTGATCGATAAGACCATAGAGAGTTGACATTTCTTCTCATTGATGATGTCGACTCTTCATATTTTCTAAGTGTAAGTTTTGTAGCAATAATTTGTGATCGATATGTATGATCATGGGTTTACTTAGTATGTAATACCTCCAAATTTTGGTGGCATATACCATAACAAGTTGTTCGTAATCTCGTGCAAAATAATTTCATTCAATTGAATTTTAGCTGGCAAGATCCAAAGACGATCGGATGCAGACCATCGGTGAACTCTTGTTGTAAGACTGTCCTTATCGTAAAATTGGAAGCATCAAAATCAACTATGCATGGTAATTATGGATCATAAGGTTGTAGAATAAGTCATGAAGAAATCATATCCTTCAACTTTTAAAACGTCTCTATTTGTTTGGATCTCTACTCTAACTTGAGATCTTTCTCCAAAAAAATTGTTAGAGGTGCAATGAGGGCTTTGATGAAGCACACCATTAACTTGAAGAGAAAAATGCTAAGTTTAGTTTTTCATAAACCCATAAACTCATGAACTAAATTTCTCCATTCTAACGATGTCTCTCAAGTTCTCACATTCTGATATCTCGCACACTTTCTCTCTATATTGCTCAAATGTCATTATGACGATGTGAAAACAAGAATGAAGTGCTCTTCTCTACTTCTCTATTTATACATTCTAGGTTTTTACTTTGGTACTCTCTGGTAACTCAATCGTAACTATTTTTATCAAGTTTTACTAAAATATTATTTAAAATAAAAGCACTAATCACATGGGCTTCTTATCTTTTCACATGGACTTATTCTTTCAAAGTCAACAACTTCTAGAAGAATTTTGAAATATTTTCAAAGAATCTCAAATTTCCACCTTTCTCTCACACTAGGACCCACTAAAAAGATGACATGTGAAATCTCTTCTTATTTTTAATACCACAAAGTCAATAACTTAATTCTCGTCATTAATATCAACTCAAAAAAGAGAAAAGAGAAATTTTTCATCTTCTTTTGTACCTTTTAAACAAGATGACAAGATATAATGCTCATTATTTAAGAAATATCTAATTCTATCCAAAAGTACAATTAAGTTTAATCATAACTAACTTTAGCTAGTCATGACTAACTTGATACCTCCTTAAAGTTCTTGACAGCAAATAATTATTCTCCACACTTAGTTATAACTAAACATTTTACTAATAAACAATCTTCCTTTGTGTAACATAAGTCGTTACATTTTATCCTTGGACTAAATTTTTGCTCTATCCTTAGCGTGAAGAGAGAACTTTCACCGGTGAAACAACTCCAATTTGTTATGATTGATCCGATCGAATCTCCTTCCTCTTAGCTCTTGAAGATCATACGTGAAGTTGCTCCACACCTTATCTATAATAAAAGTTTTTTTTCATGATTTTCATTCTTTGAACAAAAAAGTAAGAGATCAAAATATCTAGGAAGAAACTTCTTCCTAGCCCTCTTGAATCTGATAGCATCATACAACATTACTCAATCTCTGACTTGAAAGGATTTTACCTCCTTCATGCCCAATCGTTTGTCATAACTCTTTTTTTGATACGCTTGAGCTCGTTCTATCCGGATCATTGCTATCGCTCGAGTTTCTTCCAACTCCAAGTGTTGCTTCCTCCTTGATCTGACGACGTCTTCTCTCCTCCTTTCTTCAGTACACGCAAAAATCTTCAATAAAATCACGAACAAACTTCTCTATGAATGGTTCAAACACTTTGTTCATGAACCTCTGAAATGTGACCAGAGCATTACACAATCAAAGTGACATCATCTGAAATGTAAATATTCTCCAAAGAATAATGAATGTGGTCAACTGCTGGTACTCATGTGCTATATTGATTTGGTTATACTCACTATAACCATCACCAAAACTGTACCACTCATGACCAACAACTTCATCCAAAATCTCACCTATAAATCATAGAGAATAATAATCCTTCTTGATAACTACATCCAGCTTCTTATAGTTTATGGACACTCGTAGCTTACCATTCTTCTTCTTGACAATCATAATGGATGAAACTCATTTTGAGTTCTCCACCTCGTAGATGAAACTCGTCTCCTTTAACTTGTCTATCTCCTCTTTGATCATCATTGCTATTGTATGATTAACCTTTTTTTACTTTTGTCGAATTGATCTTGTGTTCTCCTCCAATTTGATTTGATGAGTTTCTAGAGTCACCTCTTTCAAATCCTTGTAAATGAAAGCAAACACATGGATATATTTCTGAAATATATCTATGAATCTATTTTTCTCATCTCGAGTGATATTTATATCAAACTTCAAGGTAGAGAGTCTTCTCATAATCTTTGTCTCACTCAACTCTTCACTGTTAAGGTCTTTCTCCACTACTAGACGATGCAACAAGTCAATAGCACTAAACTGATGTAATGATTCATCTTGCTCAAATCTTTCATCATCAGACGAGGATTCTTGATAGTAAGAATCTCTTGTGTCTATCTTTGAGACATTCCGATCGTCTTTCTTATAGATTCTCAATAGTCACTAGTGGGTCTATCATAGTCAAAAATCACAACTCCAACGTTCAAGAGAGGTACTATCACTCTGTGATCTCTAGGTCCAGTCTGTAAATATCTCTTGTGCCATCTATCTATGGTGAGCATAGCTCTCAACCGAGGCTTACCTAAGAGCAAATAATAACTAGAATCTTTTAGCACTTGAAATGACATAATTGTTTGAACTCTCATCACAGACACAACCACCTTCTGTAACACACCAAGAGGTCTTACCCGTTGCTTGTTACCATCCTCACAATAATGTTAACCGAGAGATTTGATTCCATCTCCAATTTCTTCATCAAACCTCTCCGATATGATATTTATGGATGACCCTCCATCAACCAACATGTCAAAAACATAATGATCATTCGATTGGTCTTCAATCTTTGAAGTCTTAGTGCATAAAGCTGAAGCATGCACATCCACCACACCAACTCCCACAGACTTTGATGTCTTACTCTTGGGTTTCTTCTTCTTGCTTCACTTAGAATTCAATCCTTCTCTGAGTTTCCTTCGTAAACTAGGGTTGAGTGCAATCAATTATCAACCGTGATGTTAGCTTTCTGAGCATCCACATCTTGAACCACATCATATCTCGCTTGAGAAGACGAAATAGTGAAATCCGCCATCTCCAACTTCCTTCTTGGTTCTTTTGATGTACTCAGAAATTACTCGAGTGAGTACTTCTACTTGGTGATTCTTCTATGAAAACCAATTCATCAAAAAATCAAGTTCGTTTCTTTTCTTAAGCTAAAAGCTCCACCGGTGCATGAGAAAAGTTCGAGTTCTCTCTTTTCTCATAGATGAGATCTCGCATGACATCAATAATAACCACTCCTTTGTCTCATGCTTGTGATGAATTTCCTCCACCAACATTCATTCTGACAATTTCGGCATCTCTTGCTCCATTGTTAAGACAATTCTATTGGAAATGATAACCTCCACAAGTCTAGCATGTGATTCATCCAAAGTTATCTTGATTTCCTTAGTTTGAGATTGTTGACCTCCTCCTCCACTTTTGTTCCTCCATTCTCATAGTTGCATCACGTTTATCTTGAGATCTTGATGTGGCATTGAAGAGTATCTGTGATGCTCTTCAATGCGACATGAAAATATGAAGTGGTAATAGACATCGTTGTAAAGACAAATGATCTTGTCACCACTATTGGAGTAGGAGCTGACATTGAAGTGATCACCAATCGTGATGATGCAGATGCTACTACTGTGGCTACATCAAGAGTCAGAGTCGACATCAGAGTGGTATGATGAGATTGGATGAGACCATCCAAACTCATCCAAACTCTCTTCTATATTTGTCGTAATCTTGATGACCTCCGCTTGGTTGTTAGCTTCTCGTATCTCACTTGGGTTCAAATTGAAGACTTTAATCCTCCCACCAAGTTCTTGATCAACACTGCTCCGATCCTTGTCATCATTAGCTCCACATTGTCTCCACTCTTCCGTAAGATTGTCTGAAATTGTTGCTCCAACTTATCCACCTTTCGGCATATTGTCAAAATTTCTAGTGATCTCGGTGCTTCAAATGAGTGAGTTCCATCATGAGTTTCTCATAACTCTTCGATGAATGCGTTATCAACATTTCGCATGTGTCTTCAACTGCACCATATGTCTTGCTCTTCACTCTGTCTTCATACCACATAAGAGCAAAATCTTCTAAAAACTCTATCAGTAACAACGTCCACTCTTCCTTCCCTCTCACGTCTCTGATACAACCTCTCTTGAAGTCTCCAACAAAAACCTTTACATCTTCATTGTCTTTCTCATGAAACACTAGTAGTTTCTTCATCTTGTAACTATTCTTTTTGCTCTTCTAATTTTTGCACAGTAACGACTCGCTAAAAGAATACAAACATCATCAATTTCATTCAAGAATAATCTACCATAGACAAAATAAAAAGAAATGGTTGTAACAACATCTTTTATGTCTTTTCTTCTTCCAATGTAATCATGAGCTTGAGTCACATTATCACTTTCTCCACCATCCGAGTGACGATTTTCATCACAACTCAACCGAGTTCTCTTTTGAAGTCGACAACTTCTCTACAGCTCTCTGATTTTTGTCCAACTTCTTGACTATTGACGTAATAGAGCGGTCACATCTAAAACTTGTGATCTCTTGACAGATCACTCACTTTACAACTTGGACAAGAATTCTCTCCTAGAAGATGAATTGACGTTGGTGAAGATGGATCCACTCAAGGGCTCAAATCAATAAACTCTCGCTTCTTTGCTCTGATTCTTGTTAGACAATTCAGTATTTTATGTCCCAACCCTCTATAGAAATAATACCATAAGTCAATTTCTACTCTTCTCCTCAAAGATTCTACTTGAGTTTTTACGCTAGTGTTTTCAAACTCAATGTAATTTCTCCCGAGCTCTCTCCGATACTTACTTTTACATCTAAACCTTGAGGAAGATTTCTAAGTTTAACTTTCCAATCCTTTGAACTTTCATTCATGTTGTTGCGCCTTCTCAGCATTGAGTGGACAATATATCTTTGGGGAAACAATCTACATCATCTACTTAATTATTTCAAATGTTATACTAGAAAATCATATATTATACATATCATACACGAAATATAATCAAATCTAAAGTGAGTTGTCTAAGATAATCATCTCATGACCATCGTCATTACTAATCACAAAAGATAACTTAAAGTCATTCTTGTAAAGATCCAACTTCATCAAGAGCATTTGTGACCTCCACAATGAATGATGCTTAAAAACTCCACATTCTTTACATATGCTCCAGTGGTCTCAGAAGCTTCTCGATACATAGCGAAGAGGTCACCCCAAGTGTTATAGTGCGCAACTCATCAATATTTAAATTTCATTTCTCCGTCTCCGGTCGAAATTCTAAACATATTTTTTTCTCCCTCGGCATCCGAACTAGATTCTCCATTAAATATCTTCAAGACTCCTTTGTATGTCAAAATATATATCTCTTAGTCGGTAAGAGATCTCTCTAAGATTTTTGTGACCTCTAGTAGTTCAACCTCCAAGTTACTAACTCATGAAGTTTGAACAGAAACTTACTCAATCAGAAGAAATTGTGTTAATTGTACAAATTTTCAGAGAACTAAGTTTGTATGTTTTGACTTCACTCACGAATGTCAACCTCCTCAACTTTGAAAAATTATATATCTCTCTCTAGACCTCTTTTTCTCATTAGTTTTGTTGTCACTGACAGCTTATCAGCCAAGCTACAATCCTAGAAATTTTCACAAAGAAATAAAAAACATAGAAAAACTGATAGAGACTTTACAAAATTTATAGAGAGTAAAATTTCTAAACTCTCATGAATAAACCTTCTCAACTTTGAAATGTCATATCTCTCTTTCTAGACCACCTCTTTTCATGATTTCTGTTGTCCTTGATAGCTTATCCGCCAAGCTACAATCATGATTTTTTCACAGAGAAATTAAAAACTTAAAAAATTGATAGCGATTGTATAAATTCTCCAGAGAATAGAATTCTTAAACTCTCGACTATTTCTCTTTTTGTAACTTCTTTCTCCTCTTTTTTCTAAAACTCTTGTTGCATTTGCTCTTAACTCTCCTCAAACTCTTTCTAAGTAAACAAGATGCAAAGAATGATCATGAACGTGTCATATACCACTACGGGATACAAAAGGTTCTAAAGTTAGTGGTGTGCTTCCATCAAAGTCATCAAGGTGATCCTTGAGTGATATCTAAGATAGAAACACTAAGCACATGGACTTCTTATCTTTTCACATGAGCTTATTTCTTCAAAGTCAACAAGGTTTTAGAAGGTTTTTAGAATGTTCTCAAAGAATCTTGAATTCCACTCTCTCTACACTAAGACCTACTAAAAGGATGACATGTGGTATCTCTTCTTGGCTTTAATGCCCACAAAGTCAATAACTTAAGTCTCACCACTAATATCAAATCAGAAAAAGAGATAAGAGATGTTTTTTTATCTCCTTTCTATCTTTTAAACAAGATGACAAGTTAATGTGCAGACAATGTGTAGACAATGTGACTTTTAGGTCCAGCTGCGGATCAGATCGTTGTGTTTCATTTGGTGGCTGTTCTCATAGACCAGATGGCGGGAGAAGTTGACGTCAGGTTGGATGAGCCAGATATTTCCAGCTTACCACCTGTATTTATTTGCTTGTGATCCTTACCGCACCTAATTACGAAATCGGGTATGGGCTTTTTGTTTCCTTTATGAACGGTCTCACGGTACTTCTTCGCTCACCGAGTGAATCCATCAACTCGCTAAGAGAGTCTTAGACGTTTTGGTTGGACAACCCTCACATCTTTAGATTTCATATTTTTTGTCAAATATCATTGATTGAGATTCTCTTTCTACATAAAAAAACAAACAAAATAACTGACTACCGTTTGAATTTTGATTTAGTATGATTGCAATTAAAGCTATTCTGAAATTTATCAGAGTGATCGAAATATACATGCAACCTACACTTTCGACAAACGGAAGGAAGATGACAAGCGTGGACAGTGGAGCAACATCTAGAGGCGTAACTGATCTGGTGGGATGTTATGGAGTTTTGGCTCAGATCTTGTTGTTGTCATCGATGGTATGTCTATGAATTATTAGTTATATTTTTGCAAATGTTAAATTATAAAGACGAACTAACTTTACAACAGAACTACATTCTATTTTCAAATATTAAATGTTATAAATAACGCACATGCCTTAACTGGCGGAAAAAAACCTAAAATCACTACAACCAGATCCGTGCTCCAAGAACCATAACTCTACTTTTTATCCAGTAAATAAATTCAACCCTTTAATTTATCAAGTGATAAATTAGACCGCTTTGATTATCCACTCTTCCTTCTGGAGATGGAAGAGGTGATAATGCAAGGAGACTTAATACGAGTGGTCATATTGAGAGAACACTTGACTTGCTGTATTACGCATAAATGCTTGTTGGATCACAAACTGGTTGCTTTTCAGGGGAGTTGGTCGTTGATGTTTTTCTTTCTATTCAATTTTTTTTCTTTCTGAATCAACTTAGATGGTTATGTGTTCAACCTTCGCTGTCGCCGGCCATGAAAGAGAAGAAAAGGACAAACGTTTAGATTCTAGAATGGAAAGAAAATCTGACCGCGTGTTGACCTGGACATTGCAATGGTTAGTATCAAACTTCTGGATCGGAGTCAAAATTAGTAGAGCATTTAAATCTTTTTGTTATTATAATAGGTTTTTCAAAATATAAATCAATGTTAAAAGAAATATGTATTATATATAATGGTAAGTGTTTCATGCATACCAAAAATAGAAGAATAAACCTATAAACAAAGCAAGCCAGGCCACGCTCCATAAAACATAAAGGTGGCTGGCTATCCAGTAAAAACCATTAAATATACTGCAAATTTAGCCTAACCTTCCTGGAAGTCAAGCCGCGTTCCAGAAACATAAAAGTGGTTTCCTATCCAGTCATTAAAAACAATATACTGCAGATTTAATTTATAATCATCTAATATTTTTATCCGAAGAATTAGGTACTAAATTAAACCACATGCACATTCCCTTCTTCCCGACTTGGAAGAGGGTTTATCTGAGCTCTGGCAAGCCTCGGAAGAAAAGAAAAGCGTTAAGAGTGGAAGGAAAATCTGAACACATGATTGGCCAGGACAGTACAGTGATTATTATCTAACTTCTGGATCAGAGTCTAAATTAATGGACCCTTTAATTTTCTTCTGTGTATGAATTATTTCTAATCAGTT
Source organism: Asterella californica (assembly GCA_036924285.1). Taxonomy (NCBI): domain Eukaryota; kingdom Viridiplantae; phylum Streptophyta; class Marchantiopsida; order Marchantiales; family Aytoniaceae; genus Asterella; species Asterella californica. Next base: position 47,690,140 of record JAYKYS010000001.1, read on the forward strand.
TAAAACTGTTAAGTTTTAAACAATATAAAATAATTTTAGAATATATATTAGACGTATAAATGTTAATGCTTACATGCATGCAGAAAGTGACGGATCCAGAGTAAACTAAGTTAACCTATAAGCAAAGCAAGTAAAGCCGTGTTCCAAGAAATATAAAAGAGGCTGCCTATCCAGTCATGAAAATTAATATGCATGCTCTTTCTACTTTTGGAAAAACACAAGGAAAAGGACAAACGAATAAGTATTCAAAAAATTCTACAATTTGGTTGGTCAGAGACGAGTGAGAGATGACTATCTCGAAACATACTTAAATAAAGTATTTACGTACGTATTGATACCAGGAGATGGTAATAGGGTAACAGGATAGAAAACGAAAGGAAACATGTCTGATCTTGAAATAAACTAAATTTGCAAGTAATCTAAAAACAGTTCAGAACAGACTGAGAATAAAGTCAAAAAATGAAGTGTCTAAATTTATAAACTATCTAAAAACTAAGGGTCTAAAAACAATTCTCTGTTACTAACAGCATTACACAAGTTACGAGAGAGAGAAAGAAACCATAAGTACAGGATCTACAAACAGTCTCATCTTACCATAAAAGGTTCAGTCAACTAATCATATTTTCATTTAAACATCTTTAATTTATGGCCTAACCCCTCCACAAGGAAAGGTTAGGACATAAATTAAAGGGGATGTATATTCCCCCTCGTCCGAACTGGGAAGAGGGTGAATATGCATGCTTAAAAATTAGTATCCTTCCGGCGGGAAAGGCGATGATAAGTTAAAGCACATGTGCATATATATCCCCTCTTCCTAACTCATTGAGATAAAGTTCATACTGCAAACGACAAAGTACAAACTACTACGGTTAACTACGGTTCGGGTTATATAACTATGTTATAGTCACATTTTTCTTTGTAAATGTGTCTCGGTTTAGTTACTATCACACAGTATATAAATACACTTTTATGGAAAATAATATAAACACATGTGGTTATAATGAAATAATTTTTGATTTTGTCATAACAAAAACCTTTTCTCGTTTGGTACACTTGCGAACATTTCTTTTTTTATTTTAAGCTTTTTCCATAAAATATATAAATTTTATTTAAGACCACGAATAACATGATCCATCGAAGTGGATTGCTATGAGCGATTTGGATTAATAAAAGATTCCACAAAATTACTGAAACTAGTTGTTCATGAAACAGTAGACAAAGTTGATATGTTTTATATTTTTACTTTATCACTATTTGTAGTCGTTTTTGTATATTAAAGTGATTATATACATCTAGTCACATTCTACTTTTTTGTCAACGATGTCATTATAAATTTACATTCATGAAGAGTTATAGTCACAAAATATAAGGTGATTATAACGAGGTTTGACTGTAATGAAACAGTAAATGTTACTCCCCGTCAATGCTAACCGCAAGTTATTATCCGCCACGGTGTTCATCATCTTGATCTTTGGGCTTGTTTAGCTGGAAGTGAAGCATCATCTCGATCACACCACTTGTGTAGGTTCGAAAGTTCACAGTTAAAGAGTTATCCGGTCATAGCATGCAATGAAGAATCTGACAAATATAAAGAAAAAACGGAAAACAAGTAGCTACGCTCGCAGTGGAATTGCGTGGCTATGCGTTAGCGATTATCCGTAACTATCCCTTTCCTTTTTCTTTTTGGTTTTCACAACCACTCCATCCGTTTCGCTACACGGAGAAACATCCACTTTCCGGTTTTCACTAATTCCAGCCGTCCGTTTCGCTACACGGAGAAACATCCCCTTTCCGGTTTTCACTAATTCCAGCCGTCCGTTTCGCTACACGGAGAAACATCCCCTTTCCGGTTTTCACTATCGACGTAAAGCTATGCTAGCAACAATGAAACCATTTTCATATAACTTTGAGATGTAATTCTTGTTGCGTCATCCTTGAAACTGGAGGTTGGCTACTTGGCAAGTGTGACACGTATCCAAGTACTCTTATATCAGGTGAAGTTTCCTAACTACCATAGTCTCCACTGACCGTCACAAGTCAGCATACCCTCCCTCAACATCGGTTGCCGGGTTGCTTTCTGGAAGCTGGAAGCGATTACAAACACGTTCAAAACTCATAGACATGGACCGTCCGATCTTTGCTCTACAGGCACCGCTGGTGTATAACTCGTTGATTTGAGGTAATTTCGAAAATGATCCGAAGCCGAGAACTGCCATTCATGCAAACAGGACGGTCCCTGGGACCAACCACTCACGCACCATCGACCCATAATCAGCGATTATGGTGTCCCAGACTTCGAGATGGCCTTCCTTGGAGCCGAGCAGATGTGTAACTCTTGCTTTGGTTGTTTCAGTACGCATAGGTGTAAAAGCGAAGACAAACTGTCGATGGCAACTTCAAAGTTCGTCAGTCCCGTCTTCCGACACAGTCGCGTGCCTAAATTATCAGAGCTTGTTTCAACTCAATGAGTTCTTTGAGGACGATGCATGGTACATGAACCGCTGGCGATTCTTTGAGTACGCATGGATCGGCATGATAATTATGGCAACTTGACGAGGTGTCAGTCGTCCACCACGCTCCGAGCTTGATTTGGAGCCGTTCCATCTCTGTACGTACCGGTTGCACAGTCAGGATCCTTCAAGTGGTAAGGTCTTGCGCGCACTGATCACCATCGTTGGGACAGAAAGGACGCCTATCATGGATTCTCGGGCTCCTCCTGGAATCCCAGGCGAGCCTAAACCCCAAGGTTCAGACGTGCCTACGTCGAGGAGAGGTAAGCATAGATGGTCGAGCACTGAATTACAATTTCGTTACGCAAACAGTAATCACGTTTTGCTGCACGTGCTTTTTAACTTGAGATTTGACTCCTTTGATGTGAAGTATTAACATATTTTCCTCTAATGTGAGTTTAACACCGTGATGAGCATGTATGGTGAGTCTGACTTGTCCTTCGCTCTCATACCAGTCGAAGTTCGAAACATACCTCTTGCTGTCGATGAAGATGACCTCATCTCGTACTTCGAAACAAAATTTGGGAGAAACTGCCTCTTGCTGTGTAAAATTAACCGACATGCAGATTCAGGACTACCCAAAGGCATTGGGAACATTCATTTCACGGACTATAAAGTGGAAAGGGAAGCGGTGGAATTGTCGGAAAAAGGTCTTCTTGAGTTCTATGATCGAAAATTGTCGCTGAAATTTGTCGTTCAAGGAACCTCGACGGTACACAGGGCAGATAGTAGACTCTCACTCCTCAATTGCGTGCTATATTTTGGTTGCCTGAAGGCAGAGGACAAGATGGTGGCGTTTTCCCACTTCCAGGGTCCTATCGAGTTGGAAGTGGAAACTGGATTGCAAACTTTCATTTTGTACTTCACTTCTCGGAGGAGAGATACACAGTACAAAATGGAGTTTCGAGCCCTGGGCAGTTTAAGACCTCGATTCCTACGTAATATATATTTCCAGGGTAAAAGTTCGAAGGGATTTATACTCCAGGTGCGTTTTACGGACTCAAAAACGTAGTCGTGTCAGAAAAATCGATATGTTTATCTGTGTATGACCGCATGGATGAAAACTTGTCTACTTCAGTCATCCGGTGCTTTATCACCTACAAGGACCTCGTAATAATCTGTGTCATTATCTCTCGGACGAGGTTTGTTCCTTCGTGTATGCTTCGACATGTGGTAAGGGGCTTCAGTAGTCTTGATAAATTCAGTTCTTTTTGGAGCAGATACAGGACAGTCCACCATATCTGTTCAGTCGGACGATTGAACCAGATGTAACAGGAGATCTGTACGCCGAAATGATGAATCAGGCTCTTGTGACTAGTACTGTATCTAACCGCGGCTCTCAGTCATCTATGTGGACTCGCACCACCGATTTCACGGTAGAAAATCTGATTGGCCAGTCATTTGTATACATGGTGGAAGCAAAGGCTCTTGACGATTGGCAGGAACGTTGGCTGTTACATGCCTTGGACCTCACGATGACAGACAACAAAACATTCCTACTGGAGAGAGGGGCTCCGTATGCTGTTCGCCAGGAGGTTGTGCCGATATTAAGATCCCAGAAATTACAGAAATTTCCGATTCCGTTCGATCTCATCTTCAAACTCAACCATCTTATCCAGCACGGGAAGCTCAACTGCACAACTTTTGACGAAGAATGTGCCAAGCTTGTAATTTCCAGCTCCGAAGGTCACGTAAGAATGGCTTTGCAAAGGATATCCCAACTTCGGCCTCGCCATAAAATTTACGACTCAAAACGTCTGTTGATCTCAAACTTTGAAGAAGCTGCAGCCAAGTTTCCCACTCCGCCAGCTGCACCACCCGCAGGAGAAGGCAAGGCCTGGATTTACCGCCTGTTGGTCACTCCCACCAAAGCTTACTGTGTAGGACCTGAGGTTGAACTATCAAACCGAATGATAAGGCTTCATGAAGAGCATGCGGATAACTTTCTACGTGTAAATTTTGTTGATGAGCATTTGGGCCCATTGATCAGTTCTGCACTTACTTCAGCAACGAACACAACCTACACACCGTTGTACAGCAGGATCCGAACAGTGTTAAGAGACGGCTTTTGCATTGGGAATAGGCATTATGAGTTCCTAGCGTTTTCGGCAAGTCAACTTAGGCAAGGGCAGCTTTGGATGTTTGCAAAAGTACTCATGGACGGAAAGCCTCCCATAACAGCAGAGTCCCTACGAGCTGAGATGGGAGATTTTACGCAGATTCGCAATGTCGCCAAATGTGCAGCTCGTATGGGCCAGTGCTTCTCTTCCTCCAAAAAGGCACTGACAGTTCTACCATTACAGGTGAAAACTATCAAGGACATTTTTTCCACCAGTGAAAATGTTAGGTATTGCTTCTCGGATGGAATTGGTAAAATCTCAGTGAATTTCGCTCTGAAAGTGGCTGCTGCATCGGGTTGTCCACCTGGAACGGTTCCTTCAGCTTTTCAGATTCGTTATGGAGGATACAAGGGGGTGGTAGCCGTAGATCCCTCTGCCTCCAACTCCTTCAGATTGTACCTGCGACCGAGTATGCGGAAGTTTGATTCTGCGCATTTGGGCTTAGAGATTTTGGAATGGACTCGCTTTCTTCCTTGCTATCTCAATCGTCAGGCAATCAGTTTGTTGTCCACCCTCGGTGTCGAAGATTCTGTCTTCATCCATTTGCAGGATCAGATGGTGGTGAAGTGGTGCCAAGCTGTGAACGATGTATCCCTCGCGAAGAAACTTCTCTTGGAAACTGAAGCGAAGTCAACTGCTCTCATCATGCTGAACAGCGGGTTTACATTTGAGACAGAGCCCCTTCTGCGAAGATTGATGCTGTCTTACATGCACGCACAGTTTCGTGACATCAGAACCAGAGCCAGGATATTTGTCCCTGAAGGAAGACAACTGATGGGTTGTCTTGATGAAACAGGCATCCTCCAGTATGGACAAGCTTTCGTTAAGATTTCTTCAAGCTTAGTCGATAAGAAAGCTAACAGAGAGGACTCCACAAGTGTGATCAGGCAAAAGATTATTGTTTTGAAGAATCCATGTCTACACCCGGGCGATGTAAGGGTGCTGCAATGTATCGATGTACCTCAACTGCAACACATGGTGGACTGTATTGTTTTCCCACAACGAGGGCCAAGGTAATCAGTCAGTCCGTGCCCGCTTTGAGACTCGTAATTGCTTCTTCTGCTACCATGTTTGTGAAGGCCCTTGGCATACGTCTCTAATTCAGTCAGCATGTAGACTCTGTAACGCAGTAAATATGCTTTGTGAGAACTTATCTTTTCTGTCAACTGAAGACCCCACCCAAACGAGTGCTCGGGGAGCGACTTGGACGGAGACATGTATCTCGTGAGTTGGTACCAGTCCCTGCTGCCACCCTCGACAGAGCCTCCAATGAACTATGAATCACCGCCAGCCGTTGATTTAGGGCGCCGAGTAACAGTTGAGGTACTTGTTCTTCCAAATTTTCTTAAGAACGACTGTCTGGAGGTACAGAGACTTAAGAGGTAGAGGCTGGGGCACAGTCCCATGATTCATGTTCTGTTCATGCTTCTCTCGAGTTAAGCGTGATCCTGACTCCTCATTAGCGCGAGGCAGAGGAAAGTGTTCAAAATTAGATGCGCAGCTCAGACCATACTCTTGACTTTCATAGACGTTCTGGCAGGATATACAGAAATTTTTTGTCGACTATATGGTGAATGACAACCTGGGAATCATTTCGAACGCACACGTCGTTCACTGTGACAAGGAACTGGATAAAGCTCGGAACCCCAAGTGTCTAGAGCTAGCTCATCTGGCTTCCATGGCCGTCGACTTCCCAAAGACTGGTGTGCCTGCAATAATTCCTTGGTATCTCCAGCCTAGGGAGTACCCAGACTTTATGGAGAAGGAGCATAAGACGACATATGTCTCTAACGGGGTACTGGGCAAGTTGTATCGCTGCTCAAACATTTTGCCTGAAACAGCAGCTGGAAACTCTCTTGCATTCATGCAGCTGAGTAAGGAGTCTGATCCTGCGTGTTTCTGCGATCCATATCTGGTTGTCAAAGGACACGAACGGTTTCTAGAAAAAGCCCTCGGATTAAAGAGAAGGTACGATGTCAAGCTGATGCAGCTGATGAACCACTACGGGATCCGAGACGAGGCGGAGATTTTTGGAGGTCACATTATCTCTTTGTCCGAGCTTTACAAGCGCCGAGAAATGGATGTCGTACCGAAAGTTCTTCTAGCTTTTGAAGGGTTGCAGAACGAGGCTAGATCATGGTTCCGCGAATTAGAAGAACGGAAGGATGTGACAGACGGCGAGTTTGCTTGGGCTTCCGCATGGTACGTGGCCACCTATCACAACGATTACTACGGCACGAGAGATCTGCAACTCTCTGAAGTGACATCGCTGGAAGTTTATTTACTCAGTTTCCCATGGGTTCTCTGCGACTTGCTCTGCGATCTGAAGAAAGCGAATAGACTTCCAGCTCTTGCACCACGAGAAAGCTCGACATGTCTGTTTAAAAGTTCTGATACAGTCCCGGCACCTTCTAATCCAGCAACGATCAGGGATCACGCCGATCCTAAAATTCTCCAGACTCCAGCCAGTACACACATGGCTGTCAACGGGCTAGACTCATCCCCAGACCTTGATGAATCTAGCCCTGTCCCTTCAACGCCCAGTACTGAAAAGAGAAAAGCCGGAGAGGACGAATTTCTGCTTGCTTCGTTACTCAAGGCGAGAGGCGACGCTCTCCGGAAGTTCCGAGAGTGTCTACAGGATTCAAGTGATGAGGAGAAAGAGGTAGAGATTGACTGATAACTATCTATAGAAGCAAAACGTCCAAAAAACAGTAACAAGAGACTTTCAGATAATTAGGCACCCTTCGTAAAACCTGTGGACTGGGGCGGAAACGCAACAAGCACGAAGGCTAATGTAAGAATGGATGTCATCTTGCCATCGATTCTTACTAAGCGTTGCAAAACCTCTCCTACTCACGTCACCTAATTTAGAGAATCCTCCTCATCTCACTGCTTAATTATGTGTCGTAATTTTCAATTTGAAATAGCAGTCAGCTTTCTGGTCAAATCTGGTATTTGTCTTTTCTTATGAACCCGAAGATGTAGCGAGCGTTTGGATCCATACAATATTTCTCGTATTCTTCTTGGTTCTGACCAGGACGCATGCTTATATTTACATTTCAATGGAAGATGCTAATATCCAGGCGTTTAATTTAATATTTGATTAGATTTGGCAGGTAGATATTAAATTAAATTATGAATAAATTAATATATCAATGAATATAATTTCTCTAACTTGTATCTGTTGAAAGGCGGTAGTCGAGTCAAGATTTATGATTTAATTTTTATTTTTTTGTGTGTTTTTAGACATGGATTAATAAATTATATATAAATATATAAAATATATTTATTAATAATATAAACGAACAAAAATTTCCAAAAATTCATCCAACATGCATATTTAATGTTGTATTCAGAGCACCTGCATATTCACCTCTTCCATCTTCCGATGGAGAAAGCAAATATACAGATGGTTAATTTAATACCTAACCCTTCCGACAGGAAGGGTTAGGTATTAAATTAACACAAGAGTATGTTAATGTATTAACGAGTGTGCACTCCCGGACTTGTACTTTTTGAAGAGCGGCACTCAGGACAAGACTTATGGGTTATCTTCTAGTCTTCCCGTGTTTTCAGACATGGGTAACAGATAACATTTATAAAATATTTTAATTTTTTATATTTACTTAGTATATATTTTTTACTTAACACTTATATATATTCTCAATATCATTAAGCGAGCAAAAGTTCCCGGAGTTCATCCAGCATACATATTTAACAAACACAATGAGACATGTATATGAACTCAAAAGATTATCATCTACTTTTGATTTGTTTTTTCTATCTTTCAAAAGAAAGACGACGGAACGTTCAAAACTTTATTCGAGTAAAAGAGGAAACACCATAGAAACCTAGATCACCCGCGAGTCCAGAGGGAGCCGCTTGTACATGAGAATGTTTATAATGCGGGTACAAGGGCAGCCAACTACAATGGAGCCGGGTGAGAACCAAGGCATAGAAGCAAAACCGAAAAAAGACCGAAAAGAGCTCATGACTACACGACGACATAAGTGTAGTGAGTGGAGCAACAGGTCATCATGCAGTTCGAACGCAAACTGAAAAGAGAACTAAGAATTGGACGCCTAAGAATCGTTATTTATGGAAGTGTAGACTGAAGCCAAGTCTGGCAGTCCCTTAATAAGCTCTGAAAGCGAGACGCTGAGTCGGTTGCAGAGAAGGTCCGGAGGTAATGAAGAACGAGATCCTAAACATTCGGAAGGGTTAGTCGAGCATTCAAGGACCCATATGAAGTAAATGGCACATCGCTGATTTTTCAGATAATTAGGCACCCTTCGTAAAACCTGTGGACTGGGGCGAAAACGCAACAAGCACGAAGGCTAATGTAAGAATGGATGTCATCTTGCCATCGATTCTTACTAAGCGTTGCAAAACCTCTCCTACTCACGTCACCTAATTTAGAGAATCCTCCTCATCTCACTGCTTAATTATGTGTCGTAATTTTCAATTTGAAATAGCAGTCAGCTTTCTGGTCAAATCTGGTATTTGTCTTTTCTTATGAACCCGAAGATGTAGCGAGCGTTTGGATCCATACAATATTTCTCGTATTCTTCTTGGTTCTGACCAGGACGCATGCTTATATTTACATTTCAATGGAGGATGCTAATATCCAGGCGTTTAATTTAATATTTGATTAGATTTGGCAGGTAGATATTAAATTAAATTATGAATAAATTAATATATCAATGAATATAATTTCTCTAACTTGTATCTGTTGAAAGGCGGCAGTCGAGTCAAGATTTATGATTTAATTTTTATTTTTTTGTGTGTTTTTAGACATGGATTAATAAATTATATATAAATATATAAATATATAAAATATATTTATTAATAATATAAACGAACAAAAATTTCCAAAAATTCATCCAACATGCATATTTAATGTTGTATTCAGAGCACCTGCATATTCACCTCTTCCATCTTCCGATGGAGAAAGCAAATATACAGGTGGTTAATTTAATACCTAACCCTTCCGACAGGAAGGGTTAGGTATTAAATTAACACAAGAGTATGTTAATGTATTAACGAGTGTGCACTCCCGGACTTGTACTTTTTGAAGAGCGGCACTCAGGACAAGACTTATGGGTTATCTTCTAGTCTTCCCGTGTTTTCAGACATGGGTAACAGATAACATTTATAAAATATTTTAATTTTTTATATTTACTTAGTATATATTTTTTACTTAACACTTATATATATTCTCAATATCATTAAGCGAGCAAAAGTTCCCGGAGTTCATCCAGCATACATATTTAACAAACACAATGAGACATGTATATGAACTCAAAAGATTATCATCTACTTTTGATTTGTTTTTTCTATCTTTCAAAAGAAAGACGACGGAACGTTCAAAACTTTATTCGAGTAAAAGAGGAAACACCATAGAAACCTAGATCACCCGCGAGTCCAGAGGGAGCCGCTTGTACATGAGAATGTTTATAATGCGGGTACAAGGGCAGCCAACTACAATGGAGCCGGGTGAGAACCAAGGCATAGAAGCAAAACCGAAAAAAGACCGAAAAGAGCTCATGACTACACGACGACATAAGTGTAGTGAGTGGAGCAACAGGTCATCATGCAGTTCGAACGCAAACTGAAAAGAGAACTAAGAATTGGACGCCTAAGAATCGTTATTTATGGAAGTGTAGACTGAAGCCAAGTCTGGCAGTCCCTTAATAAGCTCTGAAAGCGAGACGCTGAGTCGGTTGCAGAGAAGGTCCGGAGGTAATGAAGAACGAGATCCTAAACATTCGGAAGGGTTAGTCGAGCATTCAAGGACCCATATGAAGTAAATGGCACATCGCTGATTTCAGCCTTGGCGTCAATAAACAGTAAGAGTGAGGAGATAAAAAGTTGACGTGAGGTAGAAGATAGTACTCGTAGTCGATCAAAAATAAGTGGCAAAGAGGCATCATTTGTCGTTTGTTTGCATGAGCGAAGCGAGTAGAGCCATGCATGGTGGTTGCAAGCCTGTCCAGTGTTCTCTGTCATCACAGCGAAGGAGAATATGCGTGATGTCTTCTGGACTGGAATGGCAGCATGGGCAGAACTGTTTGAGTATGAAGAACCAGTTCCGCTCTTGTGCTGGTGAGAGTACCCTGTTGAAGTATTCGCCAGAGAAATATCGCATCCTGCCTATGAAGCGTAGAAGACCAAAGAAACTTCCACATATGTATCCAGAGTGGTAACGACCAGTCAAGGCTCCACTTTATATTGAGTCGGTAGTCTTAAATATAGGATAATCCACCTCCCGCAGTGAGGTTAAGCAGCGTAACCCATTGCCCGAGGGTGGCTCATGCATGTGAGTAACTGTCTGAGAGATGTCACGATGTATGACAGCAAGAACCCAATTCATAGCACCACTCCAACAGGGGAGGAAAACTTTCTAATAAGGAAGGAGGCTCTTGCAGCCTTCACAAGAGGAAGAAAAGAAAGAACAGAGTATTACTAAAGAGACTGACTTGGGGGCAGTGCCCAAAGTCTTACAGGACTTGTGCCCAAAGTCTTACAAGACTTCAGGAGCTTGTACTACTACGCATGTCAACAGTCCCCCTCAAGCTCATATCAATATCCTTAACACCTAGACATAATCTGAAAATATCAAATTTATCTCTACGTAAAGCTTTAGTGAATATATCAGCAACTTGTTCACCTGTAAGTACATATCTCAGATCTATCTCTCCAGCCAATACTTTTTCTCGAATAAAGTGATATATGCTTGGTCCTAGCATGGAAAACAAGATTAGAAGCAAGTTTAGTACTGCTGCTATTGTCTGTGTGTAAAACAACAGGGTCAGAAAATTCTACACCCATATCTTTCAGTAAGGTATGAAGCCAAACGTATTCGCAAGTAGCATTAGTGGCACCTCTGTATTCTGCTTCAGTCGATGACAGAGCAACTGTAGGTTGTTTCTTCGACTGCCAGCTAACAGCAGAGTCTCCAAGGCTGAAGACAAAACTTGACGTAAATCTTCTATCTTGAGCACTTCCTGCCCAGTCTGCATCAGTAAAGCCATGTACAAGAGAGGACCACCCGCTGCATAGTGAAGTCCATACTGGATTGTGAACTTCACGTATCGTAGAATCCGTCGAACTGCATCAAGATGAGGTTTCCTAGGTGCCTGCATGAACTGACTAACTAGGCCTACAACATAACTTAGATCAGGTCTGGTAATGGTCAAGTAGATCAGGCTGCCTACAATCTGTCTATAGAAATTAGGATCTGCTAATAGCTCACCATCCTCAACATTCAACTTCAGAGAAGACGCAAGAGGGGTAGAGATAGGCTTACAAGCTGTCATTCCAAACTGTTCTAGCTTATTCATAGCATACTGTCTCTGTAACAACCATGTATCACCTCCATCCTTGACGAACTCAATAGCTAGAAAGTACTTCAATTCATCTAGATCTTTCGTAGCAAACTCTCCTTTCAGCTGATCCTTCACTTGCTTGATAAGGCTCTTAGAGGTTCCAGTGATAACAAGATCATCTACATAGATGACGATCAGTATTATGTTATCATCGACCTGCAAAGAGTACAATGAGGAGTCTGAACTACAAAGACGGAAGCCAAGCAATAGTAGAAACGAGTTAATCTTGGCATTCCAAGCTCTTGGAGCTTGCTTAAGTCCATACAAGGACTTATGGAGTCTACAAACTTTATTTGGATACCTCTGGTCTTCGTATCCAGGGGGTTGCACCATGTAGACCTCCTCCTGCAGATCTCCGTTCAAGAAAGCATTATTGAAGTCCATTTGATGCAGTTGCCACCCTTTACTTGTAGCTAATGTCACAAGGGTGCGTATGGAAGCCATCTTGGCTACCGGACTGAAGGTTTCCTCAAAGTCAAGGCCATACTGCTGCGCATATCCTTTAGCCACAAGTCTCGCCTTATGCCTGTGGACTGAACCACCCGAATTTCTCTTGACCTTGTAATCCCATCTACAACCAATAGCTTTCTTACCATAAGATAAATCAACCAGCTCCCAAGTCTGCTGATTTTGCAAGCTGAAAGCTCAACTTGCATGGCTTGCACTCATTTTGTCTGATGCATCGCCTCCTCAAGAGAATTCGGTTTTTGCTCATGTACGACATTCACCATGTAGGCATGGTGTTCAGCCAAGAAACCTTCACACTGAAAATGTTGGACAGGATGTCTCGCTCTGGTGGACCTTCGCAGATCAGACTGACCTGATGGTCAAGCTTCAGATCCTTGATTTGGCTGAGAGCTGCTGACGTGGTCATCAAAAGCATGTACAATATCTGCACTGCGCTGCTCATTGATCATATGCTGCAACACTGGAGAGCTGTTGGAATGTGCAACCTGTGTAGGTTGAACAACAGATGGAGGGACTTGAACCGTAAGTACAGCAACTACAGGGACTTGGCCAGACCAAGGAGCTCTCTGCGCATTGGATGAAATACAACACTACCACTTCCTGAACTAGTGGCTTGAGTGGTTATAGAACCAACTTGAACTGGTTGGACAGAGGATAGAATAAGTGAAATAGCAACAGAGCCTGACGTAGCCTGATACCAAGATAACAACTCATCAAAAATAACATCTCTACTGATGAGCATTCTCCTCGAAGTTGGGATATAACACCTATCTCTTCGTATCAGAAGCATAGCCTAAGAAGATACACTTCTCAGCTTTCGGATCTAGCTTGCTGCGTCTTTCATCTGGTACATGTACAAAACATATAGAACCAAACACTTTGAGACAGGAGAGGTCTGGTTTCTTGTCTACTAATACCTCGTAGGGGTCTTCTTATGTACCGCTGCAGTTGGTGCACGGTTCATGAGGTAGACAGCACATGCAACAGCTTCTGCCCAATAACACTTAGGCATTGACTTCTCATTCAGCATCGCACGTGCTGACTCTGCAATGTGTCTGTTCTTCCTCTCTGCTACATCATTCTGTTGCAGGCTGTAGCTGCACGTGACCTCTCTCTTGATCCCATGCTCTTGCAAAAAAGTGTCAAAGTAACGAGAGATGAACTCGCCTCCTCCATCCGAACGGAGCCGTAAGATGCAATGGTTATATTGTTTCTCAACTAGGGTCTTGAATGACTGGAACACAGCAAAGACGTCTGACTTGGCCTTGAGGAAATAGACCCATGTAAATCGCGAGAAGTCATCTATGAACGAGACGAAGTACTGAGAACCATTCAAGCTTGCTTGAGATGCAATCCATACATCAGAATGTATCAACTCTAACACCCTAGAGACTCTAGTGCCCTGATGACGAAATGGCTGTCTAGCTTGCTTGCCAAACTGACAAGCTTCACACATCAGAGATGGGATAGGAGATGTGAACTTGAGAAGATCTGTAACTAACTCTGACGTAGGTAAAGTCTTCAACCGCTGATAGTTCATAGGCCTACTCTCTTATGTCACATCTCTAAATATGAGATTCCAGATGTATGAACAAACATCGCGGCTTGAAGTTGAGGTTGAACAACATCCAATTTGAACAACCTTCCTACTCTTGACCCTCTGGCAACTACATTGTTATCGCTGGTTTGAACAATACATCCCTTGCTGTTGAACCGAACTTGATAACCCTGCTCCACCATCTGACCTGCTGAAACTAGATTCCTAGTAATGGTGGGCACATACAGTACATCTCCCAAAGCAAAAATGTTTGAAGATGCAACAGATAGAGGAACTGTACCCATATGTGTAATATTGTGCTGGTATCATCACCAGTATAGACTATTAGTGGTGTCTTTAATGGCTCCTTCTGGCTGAACCATTCACCATGTGATGTCATGTGATTCGAAGCTCCAGAATCAATAAACCACTCATCAGCAGGTTTGCTCATGAAACCCATGACATGTGTCATCGTTAGAAGACTGCCATCTGAAAAAGGTTCCTTTGTCGACACATAGTTTTGCTGTGGAAGCTTACCAGACCTGATGTCTGCTTGCCTCTTGAAGCAGGTCTTGATCACATGACCTTTGGTTTTACAGTATGCACAGAACCGCTGCTCACCCCCACCTTTAGCTTGCTGTTGCTGATGGTCAGGTCGAAGGTTCTGTTGCTGCTGAGAGAACTGACCTCGACCAGAAGAACCAAATCGGTTCTTATCTCTACCACCGAAGCTCTTTCCTCGTCCTCTTTCTCTACCTCCAGCAAAGAAAGCTTGCTCTTGTGATGAGACAGAACCACCATTGCCCTGAAGACGAATCTCTTCTGACACTAACATAGGAATCAACTCATCGAACTTGGGAAAAGTATCCTGACAGCAATGGAAGTCTCGAAAGGTTTGTACTTTTTCCCAAGACCATTGATGGTGTGTAAGATGAGATCATCATCCTCGACTTTCACCCTTATGCTGTTAAGCTGTTCAACTAGACCTCGCACTTGATTAACATAATCTGTAATGTTCAATGAACCCTTCTTAACATCTAAGAGTTGCTTCTTGAGTTGTAACTTACGAGCTTTGGTAGATGTCTGGAAAACATTAGCTAGTGCATCCCAGACCTCTTGGGGGTATCAACAGACTGTATGTAACCAAACATGGAAGGTGAGACACACAAAGAAGATAATGCACAACTTGAGAAGCTCGTTTGTTCCATGTATCAACATCAGGATCTGTATCAACTCCAACGGGTTTCGCATCTGTCCTGTGACCAAGCCAAACAGGCTTTGGCCTTTCAAGAAGACGGACATGCGATACTGTTTTTGTCTAAAGGCTCATCGGTAATGACTGAAAATGTATCTATTCTACTCATGAGGGATTAGACGTAAGAAACAAAGATACAGACAGTGTCTCTGAACAGATCTGAATTTCACACAGTGATGGAAATGTTGATTCTAGAGTTATATAGATGTAGGTCTGGACGTAGGTCTGTGTGACGCAAACTGTCAGAATGTCTAAAAGATGTCGTTTACATCTTCAAATACGTGGTCAAAGTACAGTTGACTGTATGCCTTAAAATGAAACTCGAAATGAGTCCAGAAAAATTTAGTTGGATAGATATTGCAAAATCTTTACTCAAAAGGTAGAGTCTTTTGGTATGGGGATGATTTTGTCCGTTTTGGCTAAAAATGAGTAGAAGACCCTAAAAAATGCAGTCAAAGCTTGTTGACTGACTATAATTGTGGAAACTCTCACGAAAACACACAACAAACACAGCAGAGGGACAATTCGAAAATTCAGAACCTGTCACCAACGCTGTCATTCCTTGCTGCACCAGAAAAAATGATGTATGGACTTTCTAAAGTAGCTCCAAACAGCAAGGACGTCTATTAGAGTTTCGTCTCAAGAGAAATCTACATGTGCAAAAAATTGTAGCACCTCCACTTGCAATCTGAATCCTCTATTTGCCTCCAATCTCTAATTCCTTCGCTCAAGCTCTGATACCATGTCACGATGTATGGCAGCAAGAACCCAATTCATAGCACCACTCCAACAGGGGAGGAAAACTTTCTAACAAGGAAGGAGGCTCTCGTAGCCTTCACAAGAGGAAGAAAAGAAGGAACAGAGTATCACTAAAGAGACTGACTTGGGGGCAGAGCCCCTTCTCAATATATAGGAAGAGTCAAAAGACTTTTGGAGTTGGGTCTCCGTAACATAGTTGTGCCCAAAGTCTTACAAGACTTCAGGAGCTTGTACTACTACGCATGTCAACAAGAGAATGAGGTTATGCTGCATAACCTCACGCCGGATAGTGGAATACACTGTGTAAATCACGTGTTCAATTTCTCATTGAAGTCCGTGGCTTTATGCTTGTTGTTGTCCGTTGCGTTATGCTAGCTGCTCGTGGCATTACGCTGCCAGACAAAAGTTTCACCAGTGTTTTACGCTGAGGAAGAGAATGGATCATGAAGAAAGTCTCGTAGGAAGCTTTCACTGGTAATTGAAATGAGTCGGACGAGAGACGGAGAAAGAGTGTGACCGTTGACAAGCAATTGGAGGATTGCCACTTGGGGATGGAATCACTGAGAATATATGGGCATAGAGCTATGCGAAGAGAGCGTAAAGAAGGGGAGGCGGAGCTGATCGGAGTGGGGGAGATAAGGAATTGGAAAGGAGTAGAAAAACCGAACCGAGCGCAGTTGGTGAGTAAAAGAAGAATTTGTGAGTAGTAAGAATGCCAGTCCGAGTAAGCAGAGTAAGGGTCTCTACACACTATGGGGGTTATTACGTTTAAGTCGCTTAGCCAAGCGTGGAGAGCCCACTGCCAAACACTGAAAACTTTTTCTCGATTAGTGTGCAACTAGTGTTAGCTTCCCACTGCCATACAAGTTTTCCAGAGTTGTGCGGTACAAATCGTTTCTCCTGCAACGTTCGACCAAAATGATTTGTTCTCTAGACGGTCGACCAAAATGACAAAAGATTGAAAATCTGTTCGCATCATGTATTCCTGCGAATTGGCCATGGAAACTCTACCGCGCATCTACATGGAAAAACCCGAGTCATTTTAAACAATCGAGCAACGAAATATGCAGAAACCTTAGCCGAGGGTACCCCTGCCTCCACAATCATGGAGATGCAAATTTCCTCCTCAGATTCTTTATGCAAGCTGAAAACCACACAACGGGAAGGAAGAGCTTATTACCATTCCTCTCCGACACTCCTTGATAAGATAAATAGTCGACTAGTGGACAAAGACCCTAAGAATAAGAGGAAAAAGGGAGAGAAGTGGGAAGGGAAGAAAGATCAGGGTTCCATGTGACAGTGGATAGAAATCGAGACCACGCACTCAACATGACTGATGTGAAAGAGGAGGCGCGAGTCGTAAACGAGGTACTTAAAAGCAGTGGGATGTAAAAAGGAGGTAGCCTTCGAAACCCCAGCCAGAGCCTAACGAATATATATCACCATTGACTGTTAGGAGCCGGTCGGAGTAAGCAAGTAAAGAGCAGAAAATGCTCCCTGAAACAGTTGGATATTAATAATGCCGAGGCCCCCATAGGTGAGGGAATGGCCAAGGCAGTCCATGCCACCAAGGAGAGTTTCGATTTTCCTGTAAGACCAATGCTCCAAAAGAAGAAGCAAAAAAGCTGACGAAAGATATGGCGGTGTGATTGGCAGAGAGTAGTTGTTGACAAAGTAAATTACACGGATGCTTTGCAGGAGAAACTGTAAAAGAGTAGATCTAGTTTGAAATGAAAGAAAAGGGGAGGAGAGGGCCGAAAGGAATTTGGATAACTTAGCTGTACATAAAGTCCAGGCTTCATGTGGCCGAAGTTGTGCAGGTACTGGTTCCCCCAGATACTTGACAATCTGGTGCTGACCGAGAACCGTAAAGGGAAGAGTAGTAAGCCAAAAAAGCCTTAGAAGTTATACAGCCCATAATCCGCACTTAAGGGGGTCGCGTGTTAAACCGTGCAGGCGTGTTCGAGATGGAAATTTGATATCGATGTGATGTAGCATGTTGGGTAACATCCCTGATTAGTACAAGGAGATCTCATTAGTACAGGAAGATCTCAGGTTCATATTTTTATTCCTGTGAGGCTGTAAACCGCTTGCTGAAGGTCTTTGTTGAGTCTGTAAATGCGACCGCAGACCACTTCCATTAGTATCCTTGCCTCTGTAGAAAATCTTTACCTCTACAGGTTTAGGTCTTAGAGGTTGTGTTGGGCAAGCGGGAAAAGATGGCGCACGGCCATGGGCGTGCGTCATTAACTCCCTACTTGTGCTAAATATTGAGAGAAAAAAAGTAGAGACTGATACATACCGATGATGAGAACCTTCGATTTAGAAAGGTCGACTTTTGCTACTGAAGCCGACTGATAGATAACAAGTAGTGCCAGAGCAAGCTGAAAAGAAGGTTGATGATCATCCGCGAAGGCTACCAATGCAAAACTCATGTCGGACGAGAGGGTTGGTACTTGAAGCCTGCCATGTCGAGAAGCTGCTTGAAATATCACTAGAAGCGGAATAGGTGCGAGAATATAAAATAATTACATCCTTTTGATACTTACATTTAAATTATGAGATATATTTGAAAAATCATTTATTTATAGCTTAAAGAGCTATAAATAAAGAATGGAATACTCTACAGAGTGAACAAATGTGCATGCTTTTTGAGTTTTACAGTGGGGCCAAGCAGAAAAATAAAGACAGAACTCTTGATGTAAGTGGTTTGGGTCGTGACTGTAGGAGATTATGGATTCAATATGTTTTATTTGTGCTCAACAATAAATAAATAAATTCTTAATTTCTAAAATAATTTATAACATTGAAATTTTCTATAGCTGTTAAATGTTAACTGAGGAAAGTGAATCAGAAAGTAGAAAATAACCCTTAAAACATGTGCAAGTTTGACGGGTTTCCAAAAGATACAAGTCTTTGATCTTATCACTAAATAGACATTTACATTGTGTATGTTTAATTTAAGTAACTTACCCTTTCGGCTTATTCCAGAAGGGTTACGTAATAATCCACTGCCTATAAAAGACTAATATATACTATCAGAAGAGAGAGCAAACTATAAAAAGGTGACAATGGCTTATTGTCACCTCTAATAACTGCATGGATTATCACCTCCTCCATGTTCAGATAGAGGAGGTTTTAATCCATGCTTAATTTATGATAAGCAAACATCAATTTTTTTCCATTCTTTTATACTACTTACTCCTTACTCTTTGAACAAATGATACTTATTTAGGATTAAACTAACGTACTCTTCTCAATGAATGGTTTATAATACTAGCAGGATTAGGGTTATTAGGGTTTAGAGATCATCAATAGGAAAAAGAAAGGTTTAGAGTTAAAATAATAGGGTTCAAGACTGTGATCTATTAAAGTGAATGTCAAACAGAATCTTGCTTTTGAATTCATTTGACTTCCGAATTTTACTTTCCCACCTGAAAATGGAAGAGGCAAATTTATTAGAACACGGAAGAGGACTGGATAGATATCACGGTAACTTTTCATGGCAGACTGTCATGCCGTACTTCCACTATGCAGAACCGACCTTAAACATGGTTACACTGCATGTCTTCAGAGTTCGCTGGACATTTCCTTCACCGAATGATTCCATCACCGAATGATTCCAGGTTCAAACCCTTACCACATTCTCCAAGAACATATCCTGCCTGGACTGAAAGTTAGCAGCAAGTAGGTCCGCAGGCAAAGCAGTGTCCAATCAGTTTATAAGGAGAACATAAATGTTTAACGGACAATCTCAGTCTTACAATCTTCCTCTCCTCACGCAACCACAGCAACGATCTGCAGGTTCCAGAAAGAGTTTAAGTGCAGCGTTGCATATATAGGGTAGATAAAACAAGGGTAAAAGGTGGGAATGACAATTCTTTAGTGTGACAAGGTAGATCTCCACACTCGAGAAAACGCACACGGTGAGTGCTATTGAAAGTTCCTAATCCATTTTCTACTAAGGTAGAGAAAACTAGACAAAAACAGTTCTGGAATTTGGAACCACAGTACTCTCTGTACATACATACAAGCGGCTCTCATGATCAGCAAGAGAAAAGGGTGAGATTTGGAGATACAGTATACAAACATACGAAGTTCATGGGTGCAATTGACACTTCTCAAATTTACATTACACTGTGGATTCACAATTTACAATCAAGACTATCTAGATTTCTTGTATCATTATTGAACAGGTTTCGCAGATCCATCTTCGTATTCTACGCCGATCTAAATTCGCATGGACTACTCATTAGCAATGGTTCAAATGGTTTAAGAGATTAGTTGCAAGGACGGAAAACTCCTTTAACAGGACCAGCATCTGCTCATCCTTCCTACTGGCCAGAAAGAAGAGTGTCATCATTGGCTGTGAAGCTCATGCATGACACAAGACGGAAAATAGCTCTCACGCTCGATCGTCAAGGCTCTTGAAACAGGAACAAGCGCTACCAGTTTAATGGTGTCATAAAATATTTACAACCTACTCAAATTCGTGGTGATGTAATTCTCTAGCGGCAGCTTCAGCTGGCTTTTAACGAACAGCTTGGTTCAGCTGTCTCACTCTACTCTCGCGGGCTCGAGCCCGTTTGGAAGCTGCAATGCTGTGAGCAGCTGCTTCTCTCTGCATACGCCGTTCTGTAAACATCACGCAACCAACCAGTCAGTATAAGTAAGTCCAGCAGCTGATCATGCTACGTACCACGAGAAAGCAAATAACTGAAGCAAATCATCAAAAAGTTCGCTTTACGTTCTAAGCATGGAGAATTATTTTCCCTCACAACTCACAGAATCAGCAAAAAGACGAAACAGAGAATGCTTTAAGCCTTCACTGGAAGACCTGCTCACTGTATAGTGCAGTATTATTTTCCTTTGGCACGTTCTAAAACTTTCACGTTAAGAATGATACCCATATGAAAGCCTCAAGTCTTAAGAGGAAAATGGTAAGCAGCAGTCGGGAGCTGCAGAGATCTAGAAAGTAAAAAAAGAGTTGAACATTACCAGTAGCTGCAACTTTCTTATGCTTCATCGCTTGCTTCGCAGCTTCACGGCGCATGGGGTGAACGGGATGGGTAGCGGTGTAAAGGCCGAGTTTCATGGACGCCCCCCAGTGCGAGAACTTCTCTTGCATCCTGGCTCGAGCAACGGCCCAGCGTTCGCCGCTCTTTGCCCGCCATTCCACCACCCTCAAACTGGGTTCCTTCATTTTATTCTTCACGAGAGCTCCGGTGCCGCTGGGTCTGTTAGGCTTCACCTTAACTTTCTTGCCATTCGCTGTCGTGGTCGACGCCATTTTGAAACGAACAACTCAGTAATCAACAAAACTTCTCTTACCGCGCGCTTTCAGTACTATAGCAGAATCGGAACGCCGCCAAGTAGCACGAACAATGTCTGTTGACTCAGAGACGAGAATCAGAAGTCCAAAATAGGAAACAGACAGAACCTGTTCAACTCAATCCAAATGCGTCGTCAGGACCAGGGCACTTCAGCACTAAGTGGGAATCAAGCAGTATGGCTCCTGGGTCCAGTGTATATGAGAAAGGCTCTCCTCGTAGAGAACAGATAAGCACTCTGAAACAACTTCTCCTGCACTCACCCTGTCGTCTTCTCTCAGTAGTGCCTGCAGATTGGGGGAACTAGCGTGCTGTATATAAGCCACCGCAGCAAACGAGAACTCTTCTTTTGCTGTAAGGGAGAAAACGTTGCATGACACGTGTAAGTATCTGGCCGCCGTACGTGGCGAGCTACAGTAAATGGACATCTAACGCTCTGGCGCGACGCGATTTGGCAGATAGATCGGGAAGCTCAGTTGAGGAAGTCTTCCTGTAACGGCTTGCCACGACATCCCGCGTACTGTACTCTGACGCTTTGTATGTCTTTGTCTTGTCTAGTAGACTACTAGTAGTATTGTATCCCGACAACGTAAAACGTTCACTTAGCAGTTTCACTCCACACCCCAGAGATTTACTTTACCAGACTTGATCAGACTCTTCTTAATTTCTTGTTTTAGCGGACCCTTAAACTAGAGTTGCAAGTCATACCGGTGATGTTGAATATGTTTACTTCCTTGCATATTCACCTCTTCCAAGTTCGGAAGAGGGGAATATGCAAAGAGCTTTAATGTATGTACTAACTTTTTCTTTTGGAAGGGTTAGATTATAGATTAAAGTTTAAAGTTTATAAATTAAAAATATTTTTACTCATAGAAATTAAAAATATTTATACCAACGAAAGGTTTAGGTGTTCACTTGAGTCAATTATGGGTTTTGTATAACTAAAATAAACATGTGTTTTCAAATTACCAAGTGGGTTTTAGATTTAATGATTTAAATTTAATATTTTAAATTTAATATTTTAAATTTATTGAAGCTAATTTAGAGAACTTTGACACAAGTCATAACTTACAAACTCTATCCGAGCAGTAATTTTTCCCCATGACTGTGTGATTTTGTACTTAATATTTTTCACTGAATTCTTTTAAAGACTATTGTCAATAAATTGCTTATGATTATTTTGGTTGCATGTTTAAACGGTTTTCTTTTTCTTCAGTTTTCCTAGAAATGCAATGTGGATGCATATTCACACCAAAAACTGAGACTTACTCTTCGTTATTCGAACAGGAGCGGTGATGCACAAAGAGAACCAAAAATAACAATTTCAGATCGCTGGTTGACTTGTCTCTATATATGCATAACCTTTGTCGTATTGCTGACTTTGCAGAATGATCTCTACGACTAACAACTCCGAGTAAGAGGTCTGATCAAGTAAGGAATTAGAAGAGGGGTTCGATCAAGTTTGACTTTCTTTCTAGGGGTCTGATCAAGTAATTTTTACTCCGCAAAAAGGAGTATACATTTATGGTCGAATGCGTAAATATAAAAAAATGCAAAGCACATAAATCTATAGATATTTTTGCGACATTAGAGATTATGTCTGAAACTGTTTGTAGTATGGATGGTGATCCCAAAATAATAAGCATGCTAGATAGGCTTTGGAACTTTTATTCTCTTTATAGTATTAAAAAGAGTATAAATATTATATGGAAATTCTAGACTAGTTACAATAAAAGAAATTGAATATATCTATAAATATTAAATGATAGTTGAATCTATCATTGCGAGAATGTGCAAAGATAACCTATAAGGTGAATGTAGAGAAGCTTACTTCCGGGGTAAAGTATCACAACTTATTCAAAAGAAAACTACTTTAATTAATACATTAATTTTTCACCTAACCTTTCCAGACAAAAATATTAGATGATAAATTAAGCTTGCTACATGAATAAGCAAGCATGTCAAGAGGCAAATACGTAAAGGTTTAATTTATTCTATGTTGAATTGATGTCTTTTTCTTAGAAACCTCTCGCATTTATACTCTCTAAAGTGAGTTTGTTTGCACTCTTTATGGTTTATGTCTAGACCGCATGTATGGTTAAAATTTAATACTTAGAAAATTAAATTTAAAATTTAAAATTTTTTCGATACAAAAAGCGAACGAACATTCTCCAGAACTTCATGTTGCATGCATATTAACTTGCTCATTAGGGGTGTCAACCTTGGAAAACATAAACTTATAAGAAACACTTGTTCATGTGACAAAACTGGAGTTTGTGGGCAAACATACTCACCTGTTGGACATATTAGGTGTGCATATTGTGTTGAGGGAAGCTTTGTTATAGATTTTCAAAATTATTTTGTTTCATGTCTCACGTTAAGACAAGCAACGAGATTGAACAAAATTTGATTGGCTTATCAATGAGATATATCTCATGTTTCGGTAAAACGAATAAAGGGTGTCAAAGGTGATCCTTTGAGGTTGAATCCGCCTACTTGTCATGTTCTATTTGCTGTCTAAAGTTGGTGATCTAAGGCTCATAAATGATCAGAAACTTGAGACCTACAAAATGAGCCATAGATGTTTTCAAACAGCGATCAGACGGCTGAGAAATAAGTAAAAAAAATAAGCTGTGATCTCTGTCTCCTCATGTTCAAACCTCAATCATTCGAACTACGACGTCTTTGTTACAAGGTAACATTGCTGCTTATATATTGCGACTTGTGGTTTAAAGAATTTTGTTTTTCTATTTTTCATCATAATCTACAGTTTTCCAGCCAATGAGGATATGATTGTATCAGTTTCTTCTAAACGAAAAAACATGTATGATCAAACTCTAATAGTTTTATTGCTTCTGATTCTTTTACTAATTTGAACATCATTGAGTTTTTACACGAGACCGCAAAATCTAAGTCAATATGCATCCAAAGTGCAGTTCTTGCCGAGAACAAGAAGAAACAAACGTGAAGAGCGCTGGAAAAATACTGAGTTGTGATTTGAGATAAAGACCATAAGATGTTTTTAACTTCTTTGTTGACTTTATCTTTCACTTGGAACAAATTTTTACTGAATACTTATTCTTACAAGAGCATTTAAATGTATAGAAAAATAACATTATTATATTTAATATCTCTAAGGATAGTTTTTATTTTCAAATGGACTGAGAAGATTGGATAAGATTTATGAGACATGTTGCTACTGACAACTGTTTGATATACTTACATAAGACGATGAAAGTATATCGCTGTGAGGCAGTCCTCACTTCTCTATATCTACCATCTTCTCAGAGAATTATATTATATATTAGCTAACCTTTCCCAGCGGAAGGGTTAGGTCATAAATTAAACACTTTTATATTTACCTCCTCCATCAGAAAATAGAAAGAGTGAATAAGCATGCTCAACCTCATGTGCGCAACTTTTGTTTGGTATTTGTTATAAAAATAATATAATTGTTAAACATGAACTTTATATTAATCTCTGTTGAAAATCAAACTTAATATAACTGTTAAATGTTAGTCGCACAGAGTACTGCAGAAACATCCAAAGTACCCATAAGTGAAGTCCATACCAATGCGTATGCAATGATATATGTCTGGACGCTTATTGACCAAAATGATTACTTTATATGAAGGGTTAGGTAATAAATTAAGCTTGCTTCCTCTTCCATCTTTAGATGGAAGAGGTGAATAAGCAAGCATATGCTTATCAATATATCATATGAGGTAAACAAAACCAGAAACCGAAATCCAAATGCACCCGTCACCATTCTACCTCCAGTAATAACGGACTTATATCGAACCCTCGCAGACATACTTGCGAGAGTGAAAAACAAGCTTCGAAAAATGTTTTGCGGTGACACTCTTTGACCACTATTATCTGTGCTTTATTATGGGACCTGAACAGAGTCTAATGACCCGACCATGATAAATTCCAGGTTTCTTTTCTCTTTTCGGGACAGGTGTTATATCACGTTTGCTTCCCATTTAGAGATATTCTTTTATGTGTTTTTAGTGGAAAGGTGTTTGCAATCTTCTTCTCATCTTCAATTTTGCTTCCTACTATAACGTAAATTCCAAAATTGCAAAAATGATTGTACAAAAATTTTGTAATTTTTGTATAATCAATGATTGCGTAACATTCTATACGCGTTTCAAAATTTATGCAGCATTCTTCTTAGACCCTGCCACTTATTCTGTATTAGTTGCAGGTATATATGCATGCAAGATGAACTTCTGCGAACTTTTGCTCGTTTGCTATTACTGGAAACATGTACAAGTGCTAACCAAAAATCTTGTACTAAGTTTGTAAAAAGTATTAAGAAATTTTATAAATATTAACAGTTACTCTAACCTGAGAACGCGAGAAGAGCCGGACATAAACTATACGTGGAACACGGACAAACGCACTCTTTAGGATAAATACACGTGTCACTGATCACACTACTAGATGAAAAAATATACGAGTCATTGATCACCACTACTGGATGAAAAAATCCGAAGTTTAATTCATTATCTATTGTCAAGTAATTATTAATCTTGTGCATATTTGGAGGAGGCGAATATCCACGCATCTCAACAGTGTATCACCTCTTGCATTTCAGGAGAAGAGAAATATTCTTGCACAATGAAAATTACTACTAAACCTTT
This sequence comes from Asterella californica, assembly GCA_036924285.1. Lineage (NCBI taxonomy): Eukaryota > Viridiplantae > Streptophyta > Marchantiopsida > Marchantiales > Aytoniaceae > Asterella > Asterella californica. The sequence goes on from JAYKYS010000001.1 coordinate 47,716,159, forward strand.
CAGCGGTGAAGGGTGTTAGTATAAGGGAATTTAAGTTTCAATGATTATCCGGATGTGTTGTTTTGCTTTACTTTTTCTCTTTGTTATTCTTTGTGTTGGTTTCTCTTTCTTGTCGTTTGGCTGTCCTTCGCTGGATCTCTTTCGTCTTCTCAGTATACGAGGAAATAACAGAAGAAAGTTCCATTCATATGTGGCAATACTAGTTCACCTTTATTTGTTTTTAGAGAATACATTAGATGGATATACGTCACATTGATTTAAATATAAAATATTTTACTTTAGAACAACATCTAAAGTTATCTGAATTTTGAATTTCATTAAAAAAACAAAAAAGCAATAAGTGTAGTGCACGAAAAGGCTCTCTTGTTGCCATAAAGAGTCATTTTAATGAATAGTAAAATTCGATTTAAATATTTTTTAATTTATAATCTAACCCTTCTAAGAAAAAGAGTTAAAATATAAATTAAAGTGTCTGTAATACCTCCTCCATATGGATATGGAGGGATGAATATGCATGCAAAATGTAAAGTGAAAGAACTATGTTTATAACAACAACAAGCATGAAAGTATTTATAGATTTCTATATGATATCGATATGTCTGCAGAAAAGGAATCAGAATGCTGAAAGCTTTCTAGCAGGTTAATTTGTTAAGTTATATTTATTTAAAACTAAATTATAAGATAATCGTTGCTGTAGTTCTACTTTCAAAGAGAAATATAAGAAACGTTCTTATGAAATGTAATTACAAAAACATGGAAGTAAAAGTACCATGGCAAGAGACTACAACCGAAATTATGGACACTATCTAACTTTACGACATAAATTTGAGACATAAGAACAAACAAAATAAAATTTTAAAACTATTTATGATAAACTTTCACAAGGATTAATTTGATCATCAATTAAACGTGTTACCGAGTTCTTTTTCCGTCTTAATTAAGAGATGAACATATGCATCCCAAACTAATTAGAGTGGAAAAAATTCACATGAAAATCTAATAATTTCATTTCCGTGAACTTGTTTCAAATAATCGATATTATAATTCAGATAAGAAGGAAAAAATAAAATAGATATTTTCTGTTAATATGCAAAGCTATCTGAAAACATGTGAAAATGAAAATGAAATAACTTCAGAAGGATCCTGTTATGGACGTGAGTCTAAAGGATTTGACGCGTGTAACTCATTCAAAGCATGATATGATCTCTTGGACAGATGTAATTGTCTGCTGAATGTGTAATGCGGTAAATTTAGAAAGGTGTTTAAAAAACTTAAAACTAAACCTATAGAAAGACCTTCGAAAATATACTTAATGTTGTAAATAAATATCTATCTCTAACTAAATAACGTTCTTAGTTCAAAAACGTCTAGTTCATAACCAATCTTTTACAGAAGAGTTTAGTAACAAATAAAAAGCCTTGCATATTCCATCTTCCCTACATATATGCAAGGTCAGAATATGCAGGGAGGTAGTACGAAATTTGACCCAAATCAAAAGCCCAACTCCTCCAGAAGCTTCGATCATGCATCATACAATGACTACTATGATTGTGATCCTCATCCTTGACAGAATAAATATTATATCCAAACCTTCTCCTTAGTACTGTCAGCACCTTCAGCAGAAAAAGAACGTGGTGGAAAGGAGATTGCAATAACCATTGCAACTACAACATGCCTTTCCAGCATGCACTCCTTTATGATCATAGTAGCTTGCTTATGTACTGGGAAATCCTGCACAACAACCGCGCATGGGGAAGTATATCGTGACTTCGCAGAGAAGGTACTCAAGGAGTAAGATACTAGCGTGAACTTCGATCATAGCTACTCATCGGTCACTATTGGTGTACTTTTACAGGGATTCTTACCCTTCGGGGTGATGGTGGCTGTTCGGGTCCCTCTTTTCCCTAATTTGGCTTCATGTGTTCTTCCCATCCGTTTGGTATCCACTGCGTCACGTTCCTGTAACTGGTGTACTTCCATAATCCTCTATTCTGGCTGGCTCAGAATTAACATTCCCCATCTCCTTTATAATGCTAAGTAAGGCCGCGGTCTTAGATCATAGGACGTTTGTTATCTAATCTTGTTGAGTCTCTCATCCTCCTCAGTTACGGCCTCGTTGCATAATGCGCTCACTACGAGTGATGTATTCCTCACCATCAACTCAGTGACGGAAGTATTAATTTGGCATATAACTATCTGTTCGAGGCTTGCTTTCAAGTAACTGAAACACGCAGGCACAGACGTTCTACACGTTTAGATCTGAGTGGCATAGACTTGGAATGATGAAACTTGTTCAAAGCCGACTTGGCATGAAATTCGAATATTAACAGCTGAAGTGTTCTTACTGCCCGGAGATACTCTCCTTCGATGTCGGGAGAGTGTAAGCTCTGGCGGTGAAAAATGGAGGAGCAAAACAAGCCAGAACTGCCCTCTCTAGCCTCGTATGCTTCCAGACGTTGGACTGCCCAGATGCAAGCACAAGAAAGCTAGACGGTAGAGTGGCCTGCTACCTTAGTACCAAACAGTAGCAAAAGGTCAACAGAGAAGCACATCTCCAGTTGATCCTACCCCAAGCAAAATACCATCCAGCCTTGCAGCACCTACACCTTGACTAATTGCGTCAGACCTAACGCTACCCTTCAACTGCTACGGGACGTTTGATTCTCTTTCCACTTTCAGAGAACATGTTGCCCTTCCTTACCATGCTCTGAGTAATGAAGTAATGCTCTGATCTTCATCAAAGAGACAACTAACTTTTGAGTGCGAATTTTCCCATTTTGAGGGATCCGGCATAGGCAAAGCGATGTCGATGACACAGAACTGCTCCATACTACATGACTCTAGCCAACTTGCATTGGAGCTGGACCCTGGTCAGTCGGCTGATTCTCTGGAACTGTCCTGTACGTGTCAACCTCTGCAGCTTTTCCCAGCCCAACGTTGACGGGAAGAACCGTTGAATTAACATAAGGGTTCTGCGTAAAGACGTTAGGGTCCAGAGGGTGAACCTGGATCCCATTAACAGCAGCAGAAGGCTGAATGGGCACACCTTCTGGTGCCTGTGCTACCATATGAGGGCCTGGTCGTGTCGGAGTTTCTGGTCCACTCGGTACTTCAGACCCTGGAGCCGGATTCTTAACATGCTCGGCGTTTTGAGAAACCTCTGGGTCATGCTTCTCCGTATATATCTCTGCAACTGTCTTATCTACTGTAGCCTCTATCTTCTGCTGAACCGTCTCGGTTGCTTCCATTGCCAACTGACGGGGGACACTCCTAAGGACATCATCTCTCGCCCCGTCTGCATCAGCAGACTGGCTTGATTGATTTGGGGCAGTACCTTTCTCCTTTACAGCTTGCCGAAGAGATTCTTCTGCGGTGGTTTGAACAAGGTCTCGGAGGGTATCCTGAGCCGATTCAGCACACATTTTCTGTTGTTTACAAGCTCGCTCAGCAATCTCTTCGACTTCGTGCACTGCTGCCGCCTTGGCAGCTGCATGCTCCGCCTCGATTTCATCCATAGCTTCCTTTGAAGCTTCTAGTGCTTGTAACTGTTTCTCTACTGCCAATTTCGCCGCCTAAATCCATGAGAGGGAAGTGTTGCATATAGACGACATTTGTAAGTTTATCCAAAATGTTCCTTAGACAAGAGATAACAGGGCAACTCCTATCGCCAGTTATGTTCCAGTATTGACAGCATAGACAATCACTATTATGTAACGTTGTGTAGCAGAGCTCATTCAACCAGCAGCCAGCGCAAATGAAGAAGCAGAAAGTTCTTGTCTCACACAAGAAGCTTCCTCTGCATGTTATCAACCTTTCAAATCCTCGTGCAGGACTACAACAAACGTAAATCTGTGCAACATAAACCAAAAGAGGGGCACTCACCTGCTGAGCCGCCTCCTGAGCTTCTGCGGCCTCAACGGCAAGGCGTCGAGCACGTAACTGCGCAGACTCAGGGGATTTCGATGCTCCTTGAGAATCTGGAGCGGAGGCCTCCTGATCCGTGCTTCTTGTACTCTGTTCCCGCGTCAACTCATCCCAATCAGCGAAAGCTTTTACAAATCATAAATATTACGTGAAGCTAAAAATGCAACTGTCAACCAACCAAGACAGAACAATGATATAGCTCAAGAAAATTATGGTCCAATAACCTGACCCAATTATGGAACTAGTGTCGCTTACATCCTACCGACGGCTGTGGCAGCTGCGAGAATACGAATCCAAAACGAGGCCGGGGCAAGTAAAGCATGACAATTCTGTCCGACCACTTTGACTTCTTGCCGCAAAGTCAGTCATCAAAGAAGGCACTAGTACTCGCATGATTACAAGTTTCCAGGGTCAATAGACAGTTGAAGTCTCACGAGAGAACAAGGTATGTTGGTGCGCACCCAATGCAATCAGGGAAGTGTAACCAGAGAGGGACAATATGCAATAACGACTTGCCGTCACTTCTTACTTGATTTTCCGCAGCCGGCTGCTGAGCTTCACGCATTCCACATTCATTCGGTGGGCTACTTGCTTGAGGCTCGTTCATCACTGCTGATTCTTTCGAGGCACAAGCTTGCCTCTGAACCTGCAGAGCAGGCTCGCAATGCTCTTCCTCCTCGAGCTGTTGCAATGCCTCAGGGCCCGGGTGCTGATGCTCCTTCTCTGTCTGCGGTCCCGCTTGAGCGGTTTGCTGTTGAACTTGAGCGCTAGACATCGTACGCTTCACAACTACTATCAAAAAGACATAAATTGATTCCCGGCCTACGTGTGTTTAGTTCGAAGCGGCTGTGTCGATCGCATCAGCTCTCGTTGCCGCTAAGCACGAAGTCTACCATGAACCCGAGTACTACCTCTGCAAAGCTACGGCTCCTCCTCGTTCGTCAAACCCAAAACCCTCGGTAGCAAGCGGGAGTCCAACCCCCGACCGAGCTCTGCCTTGCGTAACGCAGTTCCAAAGAATCCACCAATAGTCGAGCACCTGCTTTACTTACTCACTCAATCCTCGCTCGATCCGTGCAGTGAAAGTGGAAATTCCCAGCAGCTGCTGCTGGCTCTGAGGGTACCAAATATGTCTAACTGTAGCACACCCCCGTAGAGACTCTCTCTCGCTCTCGCTCTCTCTCTCCCACTTTCGGGCTGTCACATTTATCATACTCCCCCACTTGTAGACGGAAAACGATTCGGCGCCACACTGGCAAATGAAGTTGCAACTAGAACAGGCCACATACGGAAGTCCAGGTTACGCCAGGCGAATGCGCAGGTACGTCTATCTCGCTCAATGCCACTCACCTCCAGCCTTAAATGTAATCAACCGACGCTTCCATTCTTTTATTATGTCTGCATGTGCTGTACGCCACCTACGTCAGTTCTTCTTCTGTTCCGTTGACCAACGGACTTTCGTCCATAATCGACGTACCGAAAGTGATTTACATCTCATTCGTTCTGTTCGTCCGTCCATGTGCATCAAATTGTTGCTTCACGTACCTCACACGAGTTTGACTCAGTTCACAAACATATTACGATCCCTTTGCTGCATGCACCTTTCCTTCTTCGCATAGAAATTGACAAGAATTATGCAAGAGGTAGAGAGAGTAAAAAATAACCAAAGGTTGTAGAAAGAACCAAGCTGACAGTGGATAAATCCAGAGTCTGAATCGCTCCTTCTCTCTCTTAGCCGGAGACACTACTCGTTCGATGTTTGGCACACCAAGACGTAGGAATACATACTACAAACTGATAACTACCTTAACTAAACCCCAAACCGAGCTTGCTGGTTTGATGGTAATTACGTATCTAACCTAATCATGGAGGGAGTACCAAGGAATACTGTTATCAACATTCGGATTTCATCTTCCAGTTATGGCAACTGATGGATGGTATAGCATCATCTATTATGATTACAACCCTCGCTGTTATCAGGGATATGTCAGACTGCCGATATCACCGAAATATCTACTCGGCAGTCATCAGAGTAAAGGGTGATGTTCACAGACTTCATTTCGACTTTCGTTTCTGCATACAATGCTGTTCTTTCTATAGCCTATCTGATACTTGAGATGTTAGTAACATGGATAATCAGTGTGACGTACTGAAAGCATAGGTACGTACTGATTGTACGCAGTTGAGACTTCCGTCGTCCGCTATAAACTCGAGACCTCTTTTCCTCTCTGTATGACGAGAGATTCTCGAGTGCCAACACTACCAATGTAGTACACGCTTCGGAAGCTCCACGAGACGCTTGGTATTTGAATTGGCTGGCTAGACTGTCGTGCGCGTTCGTACCAACAACCTACGGACCTTTGCTATAAGTCCGGCGCTTCTTGCCACCTCGTTAGTCTATCATTACAGTCGTGCTGCATGCCACAAACTGTGGTTTCACTTGAAAAGAACGCGCCACGTGTTGATACGGCTTGCTTACTTGTAGGCTCGTTATGGCAGCAATCTGCATGCGCCGAATCGCACTCGGCTCAAAGTCCATGCGTCTTCGTGCTGAAGTTAGCTTCGCGTAATAAGATGATCTCCACCGCATGTCTTTGAAGACTTCCCTAACCAGTTAGGGAGCCAGTTAGGGTAAACTTCCCCACTGCTTATCTTTATAAGAGCATCTCCACCACAGGTATTTAAAGGCTCCCGTAACCAGTTAGAGGTCAAGTTAAGGTAAAAGCTTCTCATGGTTTATCTTTATATTACTTTTAAATTTATAATATTTTTCGAAATTATCGCATTTTTCTAACTAGAAACTTCCGATAAAGAAGTTTTAACCCCAAGTGAGACCATCTGAAGAACAATTTTTGGGTCATTTGGAACAGGTCCGAGTTTTCAATACTCTTTTAGAGAGCGATTTAAGGACTGCGGTGGGATATTGTCTCTCTTAAAGATATCTTTCACTCTTAATATGTTAAACAGATAAAAAGAAGTCTTTATCGCGTATACGAGTGGAGATGTTCTAAAGCATTCTTTAAGAATTACCGCTCACTTTTCACTTAAAGATTCGAATAAAAACTCTTTAACCCAAAATCAAACAGTTTGAGAAGACATATTTTAGTACTTTTGAACAGGTCCAAGTTTCTGATCTTTTTTAATATCTATTTTAGTACTGTGGGAAATTTCCGCTTTAAACATAAAATTCCTCTACTTTTAATCTCTAAAGTACAGATAAAGATATCTTTATCGCTTTACCAATGGAGATCTCTAACACTTACCAAATACATGCGCACAAAATTTAGTGAGAATTCAGAAGATTGCTCTCTCATGAGAGAGAGCAATCGCTTCTGCGGAAGCCTACAGTGTTAGCATGGGTTTGCAAACTAATGCAAACATCTAATTACAACTTAATTAAACACGAACGAAAAACGGACAGCTTAATCAAACACTAACAAGGAGACATTAGTTTACTAATCCATGCAAACACGGTAGAGTTCCTTCTACGGGAACTTAGAAAGTACATTCAATTGTCGACTCCGGCCTCGTGAAAAATTGGAAAGTTTCAGTGAGAGGGTACCTTCAGTGGTTTTAGGATGCTCGTGTTTTCTCATGAGACACGAGGGAAAGACAAACAGGAGACCCGCACACGGAGAGAAATGGAAAACAGAAAACTAAATGCTAGATACCAGGAGGGAAGGAAACTTAACGATCTTCCATCTCAATGTGAAACGGGTTTTAGTCAGAAAGCCTAAAGATCTCTCCGGGTGGGTAGAGGACCCTACTACTACAGTAGTCTACTTCCCATGTCGATCTACAATCTGACGGTTCGTTTTCTGCATTGTTTGTTGTAGTTTCTTGTGATTCTGACATTCAAGGTTCTTGTTCTCGGAGTTGTCGCCTCTTGGGCAGAAATTTGCTTGATCATATCCCCAATAGGTTCCGTGAGCTTGATCATACCCCTCTTAACGTTGTCTGGCTTGATCACACCCCTGACTCGCTATTGCCTGTCAAACCAGTCACTTTCTGATGTTATTCAGATGTGAGACTGCACATATTAGAGGAATGAGAATATGAATAATCTAACACGTCCTTAATGTCAAATATTTTGAATTACAGTGATATTTAGTCGAGGTTGAAAGTACTAAAATGATGAACCAAAAAATAAGATGACTGGTTCGACTGTCAATAATCCGTCAGGGGTATGATCAAGCAACCAAACGTTAAGAGGGGTATGATCAAGCTCACGGAACGTACTGGGGGTGTGATCAAGCAAATTTCTGCCTCTTGGGGGAGCCAACTGTGAACTGCAATGCTGCTTACTTGTATTGTAGTTGGCGAGAAGACGTGGTCACTGTAGCTACGCGGTAGTACTATAACACCTCTGTTCCACTATCAATGCCCATCATGCCAATGAGTTCTTCCCCACCGACAGTTCTCTTTCCGTGAGCCACCAAATTCACTCAATCCGCTACTCGCTTCACTGACGATTGAGCTCCACCTTTGGCCCGATTCTCATTTTCAGTACTCATACTCAGTAACTGAGCACATAATTCGTTCGAATGTAACGTATGATGTACACTGAGTGTTGTAACTTGCTGCCGATCATGATGCCAGCCTGCCTGTACGAGAGGGATGGACCTTGAACAACAACCTCTACATTCAAACATCAGTAGGAAGTCTTGAGAGTTAGTTCACCACCCAGGAGTTCAAGTGGCTGCCAGTTCTACCCAAGATCAGTTGGCATTTAACTCGCTTCGCTGATCAACTCCCAATCTTATCTCCAGTCTCGAGAGTTTAGTTACCGATTACAATAGTGCAAGTAGATTTATAGGAAATCCAGTAACCGTTCACTAACGCTAGCATGAGATAAGGTTAGAACGAGGGATTTCATACTACTGTACTGTCTTAGTAGTACTGAGAAATGTTTAGACCAATGGAAGAGAGCCTATCATCATGGGTCGACAACGGCACGCGGTGTGTGGGGAGTTCGCTAGAAAGAGAAACGTGGAACGTTTTCAAGGTCATTTATATTGCTCTACAGTAAAACCTCGATGGAATCGACCTCGAGATATATGTCACAACCTCATCATAATCATTCTTTTCATAGGGACTATTTTGCAAGGTTATACTTATTGTCACTACTAACCCTTGGTATAATCACATGGAAATTTAACAAAACTTGAAATTATTTGACTTTGGACTAATCGGTGAGTGAGCAAATATGATCAATAACATGGAAGAAAATAAATCAGAAAATCGTATGTGAAGTGGCACATTTGAGGTTCCACAATCGTAGATTTTCCCAATAGTTTATTTAAAGAAAATATAACACAAGAGAGAGGTATCGTTCAGATGATCCTCATCTGATTTATTGAAAACAATGTTGATTTTTGGACCACAACATAAACTCGGATAGGATTTCTTTCCTCAGTTCACTCGATTCCTTAGTACAATGGGCACTCTTTAATTCTCAGTGCTCGGAGTATCAAAATTAGTGACAACTAAGAAGAAAACGTCTATAACTTAAAAATGATAACCCTATAACCTCTTTACAAAACATTGTATGACTGTTTTTCGTATCTTTGTCTATTCTATGAATACGCTCACATGTGTCAAGTGCTACAATAAATAGGGATTAAAATGAATAAATAGTTTCCAGTCTCAAAAGCATATTCTTTTAACTATTTTTCTTTGTTCCATAGTAGGGAGTAACTCATAAAGTAACAATATAGTAAAGTATAACGGTTATGCAAAGAAAAACTAGGGAGTGGCAACTGTAGTATATTTCGATGACATGCTAGATCTGACTGAATATGCAAAATCTTGTAAGTGAGAGAAAATTCGAATACTTGTATAATTTAACACGTCAGTACATCCGTTCTTATATTAGATAGTCCGTTGGATGGTATTACAGACACATTGTAGGATAAAATAAACCTGAAGTGTTTCATAGCATAGTCTCCATCATTAATAAAGGTTTATGCATCATATCATATTGAAAGTCAATTTGACTTTCATTGTGATATGATGCAAACTATTTATCCTGATTTTTCGTACTAGATACTTTCTTATTAAATACGTCAGACTGGAAAAGCATCACACTGGAAACAAATGCTAAACTATCTCTATTAGAAAAATATTCTCTCATTGAGATTAGGAAACGATTGAATAGACCTTACAGAACGAACTACAGATTTACTTAAAAGGACAAGATAAGAAAAGAACTCAGAAATACATAAACTTGAAGAATACTTAGTATATCTAATTAAAACACGAAAGAGTTATTATTTTGAAAGAAATCACATAGTGCAAATACGAATATACTTAAGAGAAAATGTTTCCAAGAGATTTCACTAGTTAAACCAGATGTCTCTTACCAAGAAACTTACAGATTCTGTTTTTACATATCATTTCAAATTTTATCATTTCTTTAGAAATCTTCTTTCTTGATGATAATTCATCAACCATACAAGAAAATATGTGATTGTCAAAATATTATGTACATTGTACTTATTATTCTATAAATATTAATTTCTATAGAACTTTACAAATCTAAATTTAATTATACTTTGATGATGAGATAATTCTTTAAATCTGAGTTGAAAATATGAGCAAGGTCTTTCAGACACAACAAAATTACTCAAATGATTCAGAAGATGAATCAGCCTTGTGCCTAACTGATATATTGGGATCATATCACCATTTAGATATACAATAAACTTTTGATTCGTTTCAAAATTTTCAAGTGATGATGGATATTTGGAATTAGATTTTATTAACAGATGTTTTATAGAACTAATTAGAGACTCAGTGCTTCTTGGTGGACAATGGAAATAATTATATGTATTAGCAATATTTTGTTTTAGCATATTTGTTTAAAGTGCATATAAATTATACTATTATATCTTTGAAACTTAATTATGTCTAAACGCTTAAAGGACATAACTGAAGCGTTCTAAACGCTACATCAGAAATATGAATTTGCAACATCACATATTTCGTTCATTCTGGGAAATGCTTATAAAGATATACGCACACATCAGAATTTGCAAAATCACATAATTCACCCTTGTCGAAATTGCTTGTAAATATACAAGGAAAAAGCGGAATTTGCAAAATCACATCTCCACCATTGTTAAAAACTTTATAAAGATACATGAGGTTTTTGGAATAAACTCATGAAATATAAAAAGTTATAATTATTTCTCATTATTATAATGGTTAGAAATGATGTTATATCACTTCTCTTTAACGTGAGTGTGTGAGATGATCATAGTCTGACTTGTGCTACAAGAAAAATTGCATCCATATTGACCCCCCTGCCGACTCTTCTTTGTTCATCTCACCTCTTTGAGGGCGGTTCTCCTTGAAAGAGTTGATAGGTTAATGAACATTTCACATTGTAAACAAATGTCCAGACATTGTTTGAAAATATTCCTTCTAGTATATTCCACTAGGAATCCACTTCATCTCTACGACGTTAACATTCAAACAAAATCATGTGATCTATAACATCATAAAATAAAATGTTTGTTCTACATTAGGATTAGGACACTTGCGTTATCTTTTAACAGATGTGCCTCTCCAGCCAGCCAAACTCCCCACCTGGATATTCAAAATTCATCTTTTCTTCATCCATAACACCGGTTGAACAGTTTGAAGGATGGACACGTTACAAAGGGTTTAAATTTATATGCTTAAATACTTAGTATTCCCATTTGCTTATCATTTCATTAAGTCAAGTACTTGTCGATGGTCAGTGCTCATTTGTGACACTGACATTTGATCGTTACTCTTCAGAAAAGGAAAGCAGATAAGATCATAACATTTGTCTAGTATGAGTTCATATCACAAAGTATGTTATACTTTGTGGTTTAAACAGATAATTTGCTGGTCTTCTACTAATTTATTCATTTCATAAACATAACAAACTAGTATATTTTGCCCACGATGTGATAGCGAGATTGACATATCAAGATTTGAATGAACTATAGACCTTCCCAAAAATATCATGGATTCGTTTACGTAGGTCCTACTAATGATTATTAACTCATTAATAGATGAAACATCCTCTTTAACCATTTTGCTTTAAAATCTTAAGTATTTTATCATAGTATATCTTATTACCTCTTCAGTTAAATATTTCTCTCAATTCAAACAATTTCTGGAATAATTTAAAGTTTAGGGTTTAATAGATATGTTTATATTTATATTTATATACTAGATATTTAATATTCGATATCTCATCCAAACCACCATCTGATTGAATAAGCATAACTGAGGTAGTGAGAAAAAAAATTAATAATTCATCTTGATGTTTACCAAGACCTGCATATCCATCAGATTTGATTAAAACTAAATTATTTCGAACATACAAAATCATGCAGATTATTATAGCGTACAACCTTCCGCAAGTTGTTTGCTATTTTGAAAGTTAAAATATTGTTTTTGACCGGAGATGATCTCTAGATACACGTGTATTGGAGAATTGTCCTAAGATCAATATGTTCATATTCATATTTCACTCATATAGATGTCAATATCTTATACAAAAAAAATTAGACTAATTGAACTAATTGGCAGTTCGGTTCAAATCCGGCCAGTTCAGAAAGAACTTGGTTACGGGTTTTGAAAATATCATCAAGTCAGGGTTCGAATACTTTTTATTCAATGCCTTTGCGTCTATCTGGCCTATTAGCTCAGTTGGTTAGAGCGTCGTGCTAATAACGCGAAGGTCACAGGTTTGAGACCTGTATAGGCCAACGACTGCCTAGAAGCTTCCCGACATAGTACCGTGTTTGCTTGTTGCTTAATTGCCTTTTATCTGGTTGACTCCAAAACCGGCGGGCAACAGGCAAGTTCCCGAAGTATATGATTTTGAAGCGGTTCCGTTTCATAGTCTTAGTAAATACAAAGAACAAAATAATGTGAGGATAATTATCTTTTCATCATAATAAATACGAAATAATTGATATCGAATTGCATGATTAATAGTTCGGTTCATACAGAAGATTAAATTGTTCGTTTTGAGATCAATCACAACTTGTAAAGTTATTCGTTTTGAGATCAATCACAACTTGTAAAGTTAGTGAAGAGCTTTCATTTGATTTTTATTTTAACAGATTTTATGTTAAAATGATAATGTAATCACGAAACCTTTTTTCTGCCTAACGGTTGAAATTTTCAATTTTCTGAAAAAAAACCCCCAAAATGTTTACCAAGACACTTGTAGTCATACCGGGGGTTTAACTCGCCAATAGTTTCGCAGCGTTTCAGCCAGTGCGCGGGAAGGTTTTTGTCGGAAATCCGTACATTTCCGGTGGATGGAAAGGGAAAAAAAAAACTTACATTTGCGCCAAAAATTTTGTTTAGTTTCTACTAAAATCGCAATATTTCCTCTCGGAAATTTTCCGGCAGATTTGGGTCAAGTCCGGTAACGTCGATTTCGAACCGGAAATTACACAACGTGACGCCGGTACTCCCCGAACCTTGGTTTCAGCAGGATTTCTTCGAATCCTCATATCACCGGCTTCAGCTACCGCCTGGGTAGGTTCGTGATCTTCCTCTTGTTGCCATGTGGAAACTGCATAGCTATAGGGTGGGTTCCACCCATTGTACTCACTAACAAAGCTTTAATTCGATGGGTATATCTTATCCTCCTTTGGAGAAAAATTACATTTCTCGTCCTTCAAGACTATGCTCTACTCACTGAAATATACCAAAATACTATGTCCTAGACTTGTAGGTAATAACATCCAGTTTGATCAGTCTTTCATTACAAAAGTGCAGCTTGATCGAACTTCTCTTATCAATTATTTCTTGATCATACTCTTGACCGGAAGCAGCCCGTCTTACTAGTCATCATCCAATGTTAAAGTTCATTATTATATCAAATCGTGAAATTTATAACAAACTCTAAGAAGAAAACATGACCATGTGATTTGCAATTCCGATTCAATAAGAGAAGTATGATCAAACTCGACTTTCGTATTGGAATACTGATAAAAGAAAAAACTGCAATAACATCTTTTCTGAATTTATCTTGAAAAATAAATATAGCCCTTTTGATAACACTAGTGACTACAGAATTGATTCTAAAATAATTTATTTTTATTTTTAATATAATGAATTCAGTTTATTCTCCCAGTGAGCAGCACCAAAGTGTTAAATAGACATTCTAAAATAAACTAATATAAAAGATTTAATTTTTGCAAGTGTTCAGCGATAACCAGATCCCTAGACTTGTGGTCAAATCTGAACCTAACCCATAATGCAAATGCATGCACACTCGCTTCCAGAACTACAAGTGAGAAAACCTAGTATCATTTGAAATAGAAATTAATTCATTACTTAACCCTTCTTGACAGAAGGGTTAGGTAATAAATTAAGCAGGTTACTCTGTTCATCTGAAAGAGGTGACCAATGAAAGCATTTTTGATAACTCAAAGTGAAGCAAAAATAAATGAGTATGCAACCAAAGTGAGATTTTTGTCAATAAAACAAAAATGACAATCGCTGATGTAGGCAATAAAATTATCAGAAGCTATTGGCTCCACAATCAACTTGGATAGAATTTTATTTGTGTTGAAAAATAAGGATGAACGACTGTACCAGATTTAAAACAACACTGACTACGTCAAATGGTACTTACTCAGTCTTTAACAAGACTGAGTGGGCTTTAGATGTTCCAGAGAAATCCAAAATATAATTTAAAAATAAAATACTGACTACTACTATACTTCAGACGTTCCATTTGAGAATGAGAATCTTCTATATTTGAAATGAACTATATCTAGAATTAAATCAGCATTTCTATGCAAAGCACACTTGGATCTCTAAAAAAAAAGTAAAAATCATAAATATAACGCACGAAACAACTCTCATGTGGTTATAAAAAATCCATGTGTAAATAGTAAATTAAAATTATATTTTTCAATATATGATCTCACCCTTCCTTATGGAAAAGTTAAGACATAATTAAACCATATGCACATTTCCTCTCTCCCTAACATGGAAAAGAGTGAATAATTATTATGCGTGCCTGACTCGAACAGGGTGATAGTGTAGACATCCTTTGCTGTGAGAGCTCAGAATCAATTCCTCGGAGATTAAAGGTTCCGAATAGACTGCTGGAGCCTGCAAGGAGAAATGAAACGAATTGTAGGTGTAGACTCCTCCTTCCTTCTTGGTTGTGATTCCTCTTGGTTTTAAAATGGTTCAAGTCAGTTGATCTTTGATCTGTTTGCGATCTCCTTTGAAATCTAGGCAGCCAAGCATGAACCAAATATCATCTGGCCTATTAGCTCAGTTGGTTAGAGCGTCGTGCTAATAACGCGAAGGTCACAGGTTCGAGACCTGTATGGGCCAATTGATTTTCGTCTATGTTGCAAAGTCGCGCTTGGTTCAGTCTAGCGCGGCTATTTTCTATAGCGGAAGTTTTAAGTGCCTTTAACTAACTGGTAGAGAGCGCTAGTAAACTTTTCAAAATATATGCAACATTACGAAATATATTTCTCCTCTGAATTCCGAGACAAATAAGTGATTTCGAATCGAGTTTAATAATATGTCGATGCATATGAAACATTCTGAATGCTTTTAATCGGTAGAGAGTGGTAGTAAAACTTTTTATATATAATTTATATAATAAGTTATATAATTTATAAAATCGATTTTTCTTCTGAAATTCAAGAACGAATAACTACGTGATGTCTTCAATTCTAATTAATAATGTTGCATACAAAAAACATTCTAGTTCTTTTAATTGCTAGTGACTGGTACTAAAATTTCCAAAATATTTATACATAAGTAAGAAATCGAATTCTCTTCTGAATTTCATAGACGAATTATGTTTGTAAACGCTTATTGTAATTTGGATAATTATGAAAGTAACTTCTACACAAGGTATCTTATATACTTCCATTTTAGGATTTTCTATTCCCAAACGTATGACATATCTCTTCTTAGTCTTGCACCTCCTTGCATATTCACCTTTTCCAAGTTAGAAAGAGAGGAATATGCAAAGAACTTTAATTTATGTCTTAATTTTTTCTCTTGAAAAGATTAGGTTATAAATTAAAGCTTAGAAATTTAAAAATATTTTTACTTGTCAAAGGAACATGTATTTATACCAGAAAAAGATTCTGTTTGCATGAGTTACTTATGTGTTTTGTGTACTCAAGTGACCATTTGTAATCAAGTTTACCAAGTGGGTTTTAATTTCAATTATTTAACTTCAGTTCTTTAAATTTAATAAAATAAATCATAAAAATTTTATCACAATTTACAAACTAGTCGAACACCACTCTTCTCCGTAACCCTGTGCTTTAGTAAACTATATTTTTCAAGTAATTTCTTTTGAAGTAATTATCAACAATTACCCATGATTATTTGTGGTTTATTTAAACGTTTGTTTTTTTTCCTCCGTTCGCCTAGCAGTGCACTTTGGATACATATTCTTCTGGATTACGTTTCTAGATTCCTCTGTTGTGAAAATTTTAGTCTTTAGTTATAGTTTCCTTTAGCACTTCATATTCATACATTCATCATTCATGAATAATTCACACACATATGACACATATGACGAGACTGGATGTCTCCTAAAACTTCAATCTCTTGTTGTTAAAAGAAAGAAAAAGTTAAGTGTAAAACTTTGCACAGTTGTGATTCATAAATGATCAGAACTCAAAGGGAAATACTCTAAAAGATCTTGCACACCAACTTACCATTAACCGCTTGACAAAACAGTTATAGTATGCAACTATTCCGTTTATGATCTATAAATGCTCCTGATTTCACAACTTCATTGTAAATAACTCAACTCTTTGTACTAACTCTTCATGACCTGGTCTGATCAATATGTCTCAGGATTATTTTGAGATTAAATTCTGGTTCTAACTTCTAAGTATATTCGGGTATAACTGATACAGAATTCTTTCCCATCCTAGAGAACGTTGAAGAACATATTGTTGACGTATATATGGATTTTTACTAATTTTTCATATTCCGGATGTTCTGAAAATCTTTCTGAATGTATCTTTCCATTTGAGCTATTATGACTTCTCTACTTATTTAGAATGTTTATAGCTCGATCTCTAACCTTTACTTATAATAACTACTAGCTATTGTAGCCAACCTGGACAAAATATATTTTAGTTCTCAAACTGATTCAAAACCCTAAACTTCAGATGAATAAATAAATATGCATGCTCAACCACTTTGGAGAACTTTTGCTCGGTATCTGTTGTCACAAAATTATAACTATTATAAATAACTTCTATATGAGATATTTTTGAAAATTAAATTAAAATTTTAAATGTAACCATACATAGAACTGCCAAAACGTGAAATGAAACTCATAAATGAAGTCCATAACAACGCGCCTCCAACTCTATAACTCTTGCCAGTTGTCGATGATTATAAACTATTCAGTAAATATTTTAGTTTATTAGCTAACCTTTCCCTTCGTAAGGGTTAGATAATAAGTTAAGCTTGCATCCCTCTTGCATCAAAAGATGGAAGAGGTGAATAATATACAAGATAGATAACAATTTCTCTTCAAAAGTTAAAGATGACTCGGATTAGGCTTATATACGTAAAAGATTGTTAGGGTTCTGTGTATTATAATTACTGAATAACATATAATTAGTGTAGAAAAACGCTATCCACAACTGATCTGTATTGTCCATTGCTAGATATATAACTTTGAAATCAGATTTTCTTATCTATTCTGGACTTGATCATTTCTTCTAATGTATTGGATTAAAACGTGACTTTCAACATATTCTAACACTTAGAATATGTTGAAAGTTAATACTCTTAACATGCTTTTTGTTCCAGGACTTAGAAGTAGATTAACCACGTCCATATATGGAAGCATGACAACAAATCTCATTGGACTAATAGAATTAGAGTTTTGAGAAGGAAGTAAGTTACATAAGATATATTATACAAAAGATTAAAAACTGAAATCCCAGTATGCTAACTTAACACCAACAGCATAAAGATAAAGAACCAAAGTGCTACCAAAACTCTTGAGTAATATAAATCCAACATAGCTTAGCATTATTTGGTTCATAATGACTTGTAGCATTATTCTTAACCAGGGTGTTTTAAAGTGGTTTTTTCATCACTTTCTTGTACTTATGTAATGCATGTATACAGTTAATCTAATCTTTGGGTTTCAGTCTAAGTGATTATCGAGTTTGAAGTATGAAATATTATAAGTATATCCATGGTTTATTATTTCATGAAATTCTATTTTGAGGGGTGAATACTTCATGGCTTATTTTTATATTTAAAGTGAAATGCATCATGCCTATTACACTTATACAATCCCCCTAACAAGTCATGTGTTCATCTCATCGTTCTGTCACCTCGCAAGAGCTGGTTCTGGTTCGTAACTGTTTCACTTTATGAAAGTAAGTTAAATCTTTTAGGTTGTTTATAATTAGTTTTTAGTATATTCTAATGCTTATGATAAACAATTGATGAAAATTTTACATTGTACCATTTTAGATTGAGTCGATTGTTCAACTCATGTTTTAGTGCTGGAGAGAATCGTTATTAATTATCAATAACTCATCTCAAGAAAAATCTTTAAATATCATATAAACTTATTATATCAAGAGATAAATATCGAGTCTGATATATATCCTCATTAAAGTTAATATCAAGTTCGATGCTTATCTTCTGATATCATATTAATCTATATTTGATATACCAAGGTGATATCATACAGATGGTCTCAATCTCTTCAATTTCCTAAAACTGATTTCATATGACGGCTAAAAGAACTATAAGAATCTGGACCAAAAACAATCCTTTGCAACTCTATGGATAACAGAATAACAAAACATTATCTACGAAACTCATTCAGTCGATCATTAAGACTTGAATTACACATCGGATCTTAATAATCGTATCGCACAAAGAAAGTCGACAAAGGCAGAAATGAAGTCGTCTCAAAAAGATAAGTTCCAAGAAGATCAGTAAAACATAATAAAAGTTATTGTAGAAATTCTGTTTAAAATCTATCGATGAATATTCTCCCTCGTAGCCTTGTATATTTAACTGTTATGTGTTTTCTATTATCGGGAAAAAGATAAATGTTAATGTAGAAATTCGGAACTAACCTGTTATGCAAAAATAGATTAATCTTTAACTGTTAAATTATAACCAGACCTTGAGTTGCAAATAGTAAATAGATCCTGAGATAAAAAATAAACCAAATACAAACTCACACAATGCCAAAACTATAAGTGCGAGAGCCCGCTACAAAAATAAAATAATTCAATCTAAACATCAATTTATTCTCTATCCCTTCGGGCCAGAAAGGTTAGAGAATAAATCCCTCTTGCCTTCGAACTGTACATCAAGTGAAAAACTCTGAGAGGTCAAATTCCATTTATATTAGTTAAGTATTAGAAATTCATAATAATTATGAAATATTAAATATCCTACGGACCGACACGCGGTAGGACCCAACATAGAAACGCCCTTTCAAATGATTTCGAAGCTAGCCATGGAAAGCGACTCCAAGACGCACAAACAGCTTTGTGGCTAGGAACTGGGTCCTGGAACTTCGCACCCCGTAAGTAAAGTCCGTATGATGCGCTCGTAAAAGTTCGGTAAGGCCCGGCTGATCTTGTCGTGCCATAACAGAGATATGTCATGTAGGCCAATGCGTTGCCTCTACGCGTCACCAAAGGGCGGTCCCTTCGCTTTTTGTAAGTCTTGGGCCTCCTACGTAGGAGTCAACCAAGTCAGTCTTGTATCTGGCTTCTCAACGTCGAAGGGAAGGAGGAGGAAGTCCCTTCGTTGTTCAAAGGTCAAGACGGCTCCTGAGTCCTGCCTCGAATGGTTGGATGGATTATTTCATTCGGATAACGCTTTTAGCATCGTTCCAGAAAAGGCCTCTTGCTGCTGCAAGCGTGCTATACTTTTCTCAGCTTTACTTCTGAGCAAGGGGTAAGTGGCTTCGAAGCCCTCTGACGGTGTGATGCTTCACCTTCCGGAGGATTATTCCGGGCTACTCATGTTTGATCACTGCCATCCAGCAAGTTCCCCTCTATTATAAGGATGTTGTATGACTCATATCTTATCCAACTTCTTGTCTTTCTTGGCATATACTGTCGAAATGTACACCAAAATAGGAAGGATAATTTGTCCTCAGAGTGATCCAGTCTCGAAAATATCCAAGGCTTATTGCAGTTGGAATGTAGTTCAGTTACTGCTTCTAGTATAACAGGCAAATATCATGCGGTAACTTTTTCACTTTTCGATTAGTGCCACTCAAACTTTGACGGTAAAGGATTCCGTAAAACTGTTGACAAGCTTTTTCGTAATTTTACAGACCACTTCCGAGGTAGTACATCAAAATTTACAGTCACTGCAAACGAACACTAGGGGGTGTCAAAGTTCAGAGGAAAGATTCTTCAACGGTAAAGAAGTAACTGGTCGTAAAATTATCACAGATAAGTTTATATATAACCGTGATTCATTCTGAATCGCGTCTGTGATTGAACATCAAGATTTTATCGTTGATTAATTTTCATTTGTACATTCAAGATAATGACTCTGAACAGCAGAGAATCTACTGCAAAAGAAAGTGTCATTAAAAAATAACCATTATAAAACTTAATAACCATTAAGAAAACACCCGCGGCGTTTTCCTGCGGGTACCTCAGGAGATGCTCGCATAAAACACTGGCCGTAGTCTCGCATAAAACACTGGCCGTAGTCTCGCAGAAACCGTAACTCACATCAGAGGATTTCGAATATTTCAGAAGTTCCTTAACTTTGACACCCCTATTAGTTTGTTGTCCGTCACATCCGCCCGTAGTCGAGGCGACGTGAGGTCAAGTCTTTCGGCTTAGACGGTTCAGTCTGAGCAACATTCGATTGTAAAAGACCTCACGTCAAAAAACAGATTTAAATAATAGAGTCATGGTTTTAACTAATGTTTCATCATAAAAAGAAAAAATATTTACAGTCACAGGATATATGTAATGTATGTTTGTAAATATTTAGTTTTAAATATGATTGAAAATAACAAATCGGATAATTATATATTAGTGCTTGGGAAGTTTTTTTGTAAAAAATGGAAAATTTCAGACGGAGAGGAAAACATATAAACAATTTACATTATTGTCGAAAAGTTTACCATATCTACACTGAAAAGTAGATTTTTCCTCTGGAAAGTTTCTGAGATATTTGGCACAATACCGGAAACTGCAAATAGTACCGGAAGTCACCACACTAAAAGCCAGAACTCTCCCAGCACTGCTACAGACGTTCTGTAATCACCGACAAATTTTTACATCTTGGACTTACGTATTCTCTTTGAATCTTGTAATTTTCGTTATGAGGATAATTTGAGTGTCCACATTAGGGTGACTCAAACCTCCACCCGTGACAAAATTTAGGGTTCAGATGAAAAGATGTAAACTTGAAGTGTCAAGATGTGTCAGAGGTGGCAGATCTTCTGTGGACGTCTGTTTGAGAAATTTTCAGCAGGTTCCAGCAGATAAGACTTACGGTCATATACTGCAAACCCCTAATGACTATAAAATTACTTATCACTTCCAGAGGGGTACGTAAAACCGAGGTCTAATAACCGGGTGCCTAGTTCCCTAGTGTCCCGGATTGCTTGCTTAATAGCATTCAAGCTATCTTTTTTGGCTTGGGGTATGATTTTAGGGGATGAGTCTTGCACCTTTGTAGGAAAAGGATATTAGTCCGACAGGTACTCCAACGCTCATAAGCAGGGTAAAGCGCCCTACGACGTTCAACGTCATGACCTTCTCAAGTGTTTCAACATTTTCTAGATGATGATCTCAAGTTGATGAGAAGATGATGATATCGTCTCAAGTACATGTAACACTCTTTCAAGTTAAGATAAATGAATGAAAGATGATAATACTTCGTACTAGTTAAAAAATGTAACTTATATATCACAAGACTAACTTCTTCTCAATCAGAAATGGTCCTGCTCACTCGGGAAGAAATTTCTTGACTAACTCCACCCCAGCTAGTATTATGAGAGTCTGGTTAGTACAGTTGAAACTTGTTAATTTTTTTTCGAAAATTACTGGAATATGTACATCCAAGGTTTGAGTGGCACTATTACTCAGTCCTCTCTGTCGTATATCTTGGAGGACTATAAAAGGTAACTGCTCCATGGAAGACATTCTTTACAGGTAATGGATAAAAATCGGATGTCCTCTATCCACGTTTTAGTTTTTGTACGAATTCACGAGTATTTTGTTACTGCATTGCTTGCCATGTTTACTCTGGACAAAGTGTTCGAAGCACAAGATAGGTCTAGGTCTATGACTCAGGCAAGCTATGAATGATTTCAGCAGTAGCTTCGAGCTTTGACGTGGTTTAGTGGATGTTGTAAAAGTACACTCAAACCAAAAGCAATGCCTCATTGCAGGGAAGGAGTAAAGAGTTTCTCTCGTAAGGTCCCACAGAAACCAATTATCCTCCAATATGCATGCAAGATCTACTTTTGCTTGCTTGTTGTTATCGAGAAAATATATACATCAAAGAACCCAGATAAAAACCATAAGGACAATAGGACATACTCGCTCGCTAAAGTACATATGAGAGTTATTGATTGGACACATCTAATAAAAAGTTAAATTTATCACCTAAACTTTGGATGGAAAGGTTATACCTTGCATGTTTTTCTATCAAGTGACAATGCAAGGATGCTAGACTTTTAGTTATAATGTATACGAGTAAAGAAGAGCACGTAAGTCATTCATACTGAATTCACCTTAGTTACTGATGAAGAGTTTGCTGCACTACAAAACATCAGGTTAGGTGGATGTTCTTTTACTTCATAACCTTGAAAGAAAAACTTGAAGGAGCTCGAGAAGTTCATGCCAGAACAAGCTGTCAGCGTTATCACGTCTAACTATCATATAATAACAGTATCAGATACTGTTAATATATCATCTCGTTGTGTAAAGAAATAATCAAGTTCACTTTTGCATGCTTGTTATTCCTACGATTCTTCGCGTATCTGGGTGTTAGTTAGTTCTTTGTCATGTTAATTGCGTGGTTAAACCTCTCCCCATCTTGGGAAAATGGATCATCCCCATCAGATAGAAGTCCTTCTTCCAGGATGGGTCATCCTTAATAAGTGCTTTTGGGTTTATGGTTTGATATTTGTCTACTGGCAATTGTGTATCTTCATTTAAGTTATAGTTCTCTTGGTTAAAGTGCTACCCTTGCTTATCACCCACAATAGTGAGGCATAATTTATTCAACTTTATGGTTCTCCCTGTCTTAGTAAAATATGATATGGTTTACATACATGAAAGGAGAAGATTCTTCTCTACAGCAAAGCTGAAAACTATTTCATGTCATTGTACAATAACTAAACAAAGTAAGGCAAATATACAATCAACATGACAGTTTCGTTAAACCTTATCTATTGGATTGTTAGTGAGAACTTTATAAATATTAAGTTAAATCTATAGATGCATCTCATGGGAAAATTTTAAATTCTAGATATTAATATTAAATGTTAAGCATATGCCAGAAGTGGAAAGAACCTCATGGATAATGCAAGTAAAACCCAGCTCGAAGGGAAATAATATCAATGACCTGGCCAATAAGAAAAAAAGTTGTTAGAAATTTAGTTTATCACCTAACCTTCCCACCCAGAAGGGTTAGGTGATAGATTAAAGAGGGTTGAGTATGCTTATAGAGAATATACAGTACGGTAGTAAAAGTAAAAACCAAAAGTGAAGACAAGACAAGTAAGAACTCGCACAGGCAAATAATCTGCTGTAAAAATACTATAATCGGATTTTTTTGTACAGATCCATCGTTGGTTGTTGGTTTGCACGTTTTGCATTTAAATTATGTAATATTTTGACCTGTTTAACCTATTATTTCCGGTCAGAGATACGATAAAATAATGTAATGTTACTTAAAGTGAGTAAAGTCCGATAAACGTATTAGAGTTGCAGTCAAGTAAATTTCTGGAACACGGGAAGAAAAAAGGAATATCGACAGATATAGTACTCTCTACAACAATGACCTGAGCATTCCTCGTCACGATTCCAGCCGCAAGGGCTGAACCATGAGCACCACCTAGTGCAGATCTGCTGTCATCGTCCTACTTCGTTGCATGTTAAGCAGCACCGAGCATCAAATGGAGGGGTAGGAACGATTGAAAAGCATTCGGACATAATACGCTACTGTTCTCTTTCCTTGTGATGAAGCTGAACTAGTTCTCATGTGACTGCTCTACTTTACGGCAAGGAGCGAACGACATGAACTAGCTAGCCATGAGACAGATGGCAATCAGGGGCCGAACCATGTACAGATTGCATGCAAAGACGAAGTTGTACGTACGATGTTCGAGAAGTAACAACGTTCGTTGCTTAGTTAGGTGTCAACATGTCAAACTCATTCAAGAGATGGCAAATATGTCGTGTCGGAAGTACCCTTTCCGGAGCTCGTGAGTTAATATTCTAGTGACAGCTCAAGTGCTTTAGCAGCTCTCCCCTGCAGTTTCATGTCTTCTTGTGTAGCTATGGAAGTTTAGGGTTTAGCAGACGTATCATCGTATCAAGCATAAAGCATGCATATGATTCATCCTCTTCATCATCACGGAGAGATGAGAGAGGAAAATATAAAAACAGTTTAACTGATCGCTAAACTTCTTTTCGTAGAAGGATTTGGTTTAAGTTTAAACTAAACTGATTATCAAGTATAATTTCTATTATATATGAGTTGGTTTTTTGTTCGAGTTATGATGTTACCATTACCAGTTACCATAAATGTTGTTTACAGTTTTTGACCTGCTTCCTGTTTACAGCGCACATACATAAGAGAGCGAACTCAGGCACTTACCTTATTTGTAACTTGATGTGCTAAGATAATTCATGGTAAATATAGTTTTTTCTTTTCGCATTTTCCGTAAAATAGCTACAATTGTCTTTAGCAGCGCAAGACCAAGTGACAAGCTAGAGTTTTTGTCCGCTCTGATGTTTGTCTTTTTCCAGATCCTCCTTATCATGATCGTTTGGATGGAATATATATCCATCATAATCAACTTTAATCGAAAAGAAATATACTTTTTAAATATTTTAGTTTATGACTCAACTTTTTGTCCCTCCTAAGGGTTTCTATCATTTCATACACGAAGATGAAAGGATAGAAACTCTCATTCCTTCATGAGTAGAGACTATTCTATGCTGGAGTTGAATGAACTGTCACGTTTTTCTGTTTCTTTTTTGCTTTATGCCCCTAAAACATCACGATGAGCCACAGAGATTTTCCTCTCGTTCTGGTGCTTGTCCTCTTCTTCTACTTTGCTAGAAAAGCCAGATAGCATGTATATTTCATCTTGCATATTTGACTATAGTTTGATGGCATTTAGCATTTAGCATCAAGTATTAAATATTTAGACAACGCTTATTTATCATTTCTTTATGACATAAATTAATGAAAATATCATATTCGCATCTTAATACAACTATATCTTCTTCCATCTACTGTTTAATAATTTTGAAAATTATGTATGGAAAATATGATCAAAATAAAAGATAAATTGTTTATTCTGAAGAGAAAGAGAGAGAATTTATTCCAGAACTAGAATAACTCTTGTTCTTGGGTTTATACATTTGTTATCCCTTTCACTACTTTATATGTAAGTGTTTTATTTTTTCTATTTTGAAAATATAGAACTAAGCTTGATATGCTTTTTCTTTTTGAATCATTAAAATTGTAAAATTAAAATTCTTCTCCTTCTTCTAGGATTTTCTTTTTCTGATTTACTTATCTTTTCTGTTATCATACCTCTTTGATTAATATTTGTAGATTATTTTTATATTTTTATATTTTTAATTCTTTCCGAAGTAAAATTATTTCTCATATCGCTATGATCTATCGTCTTTGAGAAATGGACATGAAAGCTCACTCTCACTTCCCGCTTGTCCTTTTCCCTTCCCTACTGCACAAAACTCAGGTTTTCGTCCAGCAGTAGTTTAGGTTAGTCTTGTGACTGTGGACTTGCCAGCAGAAAACCGCCTTCCTCATGCTAGACTATACCTGAAAGGCACGAGAGCTCCAGACTTTTGAATTCGAAGATAGAGACACGAGATATTTTGAACCGAACATCCTTCGACAATATGTGGGAATAGTCCACCTGCAATATACCTGAAATAGACATGGTAGGAAAGAACGTTACTATAGTGAAGGATATCCTTCAGTAGTGGATGCACTGAGCTTATCAGAAACACGGTAGGCTTGAACTGCTTCCACACTTCTGTCGTTTTCCACACTTTACAAAGATTGAGTATCCTAACCATAACCCTCCTCATATGAACCCGAAACAGATCACTTGAGTTGGAAACTGGATCATGGGGTTATTCAAACAGAGTGACGTAGAGACACCCATTTTATCCGTGTGGGTCTGAACTTTTGTATATGCACTACTTTTTTCTAATAATTTTGTTGTATAATTATGCAGTATAGTGGAGACCTTGAGGAATGACGACAGTTTAAGTAAAAGATAGAATTCTCACAAGAGTTTGTAAGAGGATACCAAATACTATTAGAATTTAAATTGTAAATAAACCAGAGAGGCGGATCACCCACCCCAACTGACCATGCTATCTCTAAGAGAAGAGTTAAGACGAGTGAATAATTTGAATCCCAACTCGTCTCTGCGGAGAGTATCAGGGAACATGACAGGAAAAGTCGGGAAAAATATCTAGAATTATTTGATAGCAAATATTCTTTTTTCCAAGTAATAACTCAAATACTTAATAAGGTTATCTCTAGCTGGTTAGTTCTGTTTTAAACATTTACCTATGATTACATAACATTTTAAAAATGAAAAAACATTTTTTGTTATTAAAATTTCCAACCAGTGACAAAAAAAGTGACGAGACGTGATCTTCACTACCTACAATGAAATCTTCACTCAGAAATAAATAACAATTATTCTACGATATTAACAAAATATTATGTTCTTAACTTTATGAACTAACTCTTCTTCACAAAAGAACTAAAAATAAATCAGTAGTACATATATTCCTCTCTCCATCTTCAGAGAAGAGGTGGATGTAATAATATGCACGCCTGCAGTCAAGTAAAAGAGTTTCCCTTCAGTTGCCTTTCAAATCCCATGGCAACTCAAACTCCAGTTTCGAACACAGATAAATATCTTTCACGGCAATGTGGTAATTAACTTTATGAGTTACTAGGGTTACGTATTATTCTGGATTTCGTAATAGAAAATTGTTTCTCGCTACTTTGTCCTTTTCCTATGAAATTGACGAGGGGATTAGTTAGGGAGTTGCAAGGACGCAGACCAGGGATGAACGACTAAGTGGGTTGGGAACGTCCGACCGAAGCCCGGAAATAGCGGTTTCAGCCGGGAAACTACGGTCGCTAAAAGCACATTCACATGGGACAAGTGATGACCGCCAACATTCCGGCATGCCTCAAGTTCCCCACGCGTGTCGCTTTTACTGACGCGTGGCCGGGTGCCCATCCTGGACTACAGCTGAGTTATCTTATGTCGCCTAGTGGTAAAGACACGTACAAGTGAATTACGTTGACGCAGACTGGTACCTGATCCATGCAGCCGTACGACATGGTCCGCTAGATCCAGCATCGAAGGGTTAACATGTGTTTCTTGGTTCAAGTGAAGCGCAGAGTAGCATGAAGGTGAGACTAGAGTTAAAAGACGAGCGACCGGCTAAGGCTTCGGAGAGTCAGGTTTTGAGGTCATACTCGCTGGGCCCTTCGCCAAGCAAATTTACAGACATGGACCGGCGACGGTTTTCACTTTCACTCGGCGTGATGGCGATAGATGGTTTCTAATATGGCCGATGGCGAATTGTAGCGTCTCACGGTACGAAAGGTACATGAGTAACCTTTTACCCTCTTACTTATACTTAAACCGCAAGTGGTTGTAGTAACCCCTTCACGTGAGACGCTCCCGTCGCGATTTGTGTTTTTACCTTTTGGAACTACTTTAGCAGGATGGTTTCACTTACTTCTAACTTCCTTCCTTTGCTTGGCTTTTGGAGGTAATCTTGACTGTTTCGGGAAATTCGGGTGCGACTGTTTCGGGCACACTCTCACCTGGTCGGGCTTTTATAGCCTGTGATGTTATGTCCGCGGGACTAAAGCTAGCAAATCAAATTCTTTGACTCGCTCTCTTGGACTGGAAGCGGTGCTGTACTTTGTTCTTCATGGATCTCTACTTGGTTTGTTAAGATCGCAATTCTGATTTTCTGTTCGGGTGTCTCCGCTGGATGTGTTCGTCCGTATGGATCTGAGTGAAGTTTGTGCGTGTTTCATCGAGGTACGGTGAACTTACGTTTCGGCGTTCCAGTTCGTTTCTTTTTAGTTGCTTCTTTTGTGAAGAGATTGGCTTTGGCTTGATGATGGAGCTGATCTTCTCGCTTTCTCCAAGCAGAGCTGGTGATTTTGTGCGAACGAATTGAAGCGAGTAGTTTGGCTGTGAGGTCTAAGGCGGCGGCGCTGCGTACAGAAAGCCACCGAATCAATCGTGTCGTGTTGTGATTCAAATTACGGATAATTTTGAGTGCGGAGTCTTGGGTATGTGAGAGGCGACTTCTTCGTCTATTGAGCAAGTTTCTACTTCAAGCAGCTGATTTCAGGACTCGGAAGGCAGGACTTTTCTTCCGTTCACGAAACTGTGCCGGGAACCATGCTTCTTGTGGCGATCGTCGCGATGATGATACAGGAGTATTGCATTATGATGAAAAGAATTCTACACCAAGTACTGCGAGATTCGCCGTTTCCTAGAGATGTGAGGCACATCATGTTGCGCAGGCTTGACGAAACTTCGGTGTTCGCGTATATGTGAATCTCAGCCAAGGTAAGCAACACGTGTTTCCCTTCAGCAGCTTATCATCATGATGATGTTTGTGTACTGAGACTTTCTATGTCTTAGCTCTGTAATTTCTCCGGTATCAGAGGTTTATCTTCATGATCATGGTTCCCTTTCGATCTTTTGTCGCCTGAAACCAATTCACATTGTGGCGGTACTGGCAGGTTTCACCTTTCTGCAGTAGAACATCCGAGGGTATTATGTCAGATCAACAACAGCAACCGCGGCATCCCCTTATGTCCGAGCAAAAGATGTCGGTGTCAGATCAGCAACCGCAGCCGCAGACTTCCCAAGGGGAGCAAAAGACGTCCGATCAACAACAGCAACAGCAACCGAGGACTCTCCAAGGGGAGCTAAAGATGTCAGATCAGCAACAGCAAATCCCGGCTCCCCAGTGGGAGCAGCAACAGCAGCCGCCTGCTCCCCAGTGGGAGCAGCACCGCTCTCAAGTAAAAAATACTACCAAAGACAATAGACCACAGCAACCGCGAGGTCCACAACGGAACCAGGACCGCTCCCAAGTTGAATATAGTACTAAAGAGAATCGAAGTATGCCTATAAGTACGCAAGAGGAGACGCGTCAGGAACCAATTCACCCTCCAAGCGCGCAAGATGAGGTAACCGTGGCTGTGAAAATTTTATTACTCGAAATGAAGTTTCAAATTCAGCAGCGGAGAGGATTTACTGAAGCCAGTTCGTATTCACCTCACATTGGCTGCAATATTTCAGTACTCGCAATGTAGTTTCAAGATTCAGCCGTGGAGGGGATTTACTCGTGTTTCGATTCGATTCTGGTGATAGGGCGGAGGGTTTAGATAACATATGGCAGACGTAGACTCGGAGGTTCTTAACGACGTCAAATTCTTTGTTCATCTTGCAGGCAGCACAAGCAGCGCAAGAGGCCTTAGAAGCAGCACAAGATGCTCAGAAAGCCGTTTGGCTGGCTCACCGCAAGCAGATTGTAGCCCAGGAGAAAGCTCAGCAGGTAACTCAACAGTTAGCAGCACAGAGCGAAACAGCAAATCAGGTTGCTTTCATGGCTGCGAAGCAAGCCGCCGAGCAAGCTGCCAAGGGACAGAAAGGGGTGTCGGAAAAGCAGTTCAACCAGCAGATGATCGCGCAAGAAGCCGCTAGGACTGCACTAGCTGCTGTTATGCCGCAGCAACCTGTTATGCCCCAGGAAATGAGGACAGGATTCCCTCAGACCAGTTTGGCAGGTCAGCTCAAGCTTAGTGAGTTTATTGTTCGCAATGCAAGTTTGCAGTCCTACGGAACTAAATGTGTTTGGAATTCATCTATCTTTAATTCAGAGTGTCCTGGCTGGTGAAGATCCTTTCTAGAAAGTTCTAGACAGAATTTCAGAGTGTCCCGGCTGGAGAGCTCTAGACAGAAATGGGGGACACGTGAAGATCCTTTCTAGAAAGTTCTAGACAGAATTTCAGAGTGTCCCGGCTGGAGAGCTCTAGACAGAAATGGGAGTGTCCCCGCTGGTGAGGATCCTTTCTAGAAAATTCTCGGCTGGTGGGGATCGTTTCTGGAAAATTCCAGACAGAATATCAGAGTGTCCCGGCTGGTGACGATCCTTTCCAGAAAATTCTAGACAGAAATTCGGAGTTTTTGATTCCAAGTGTCCCGGCTGGTGAGGATTGCTTCTAGAATATTCTGGAAAGGAATTCAAAGAAATTCAGTTTTTGTGGCTGGTTAGGATAGCTTGAAGCTAATTGTTCAGGGGACGTGTATGTCTTGTGCAGTTGGAAATGCAGAGCAAGCATCCGGACAGGCTCCCGTTGACAGTCAGCAAGGAGTAACTGCTCAGGGAATAGTACTGCAAGCTGCTAACAGTGCAGCCGCAGAAGCGCAGGCACAGATGGCTGCGGCTCAACAACTTGCTGCGACTGCCCAAGATGTTGCCGCTCAGCAGGTACTTGCTGTAGTTCGGAAATGTTGTTTGATTTGCTGGAAGCACGTTGGCTTACGCAACGATAGAATGAAAATTGTGGCCGCCGGGTGGTTTTTGTGGATTTTAATTGCAGTACTGCAAGGTCCACGCTTTGAAACTAGTTCTATCGTGTTACGTCGAGCAGATTTGTGCTTAAAAGCGAGGTACTAAGTTTTTTTGCAATATGCAGCATGCAGCGCAGCAAGCTCTCGTTGCGCAGCAGAAGATGGACGTGGCGCAGAGAATGGCGCTGTCGGCGCAGTCTCCGGAATCAGCTCTGCAGGCTGCTGAGTATTTGTCTAGTAATCAGTCTAATCAGTCGACGCCTCTGGGATGAAGCAGAATCGAGCGCGTCCTCTTCTCATAGTTGGAAGGAAGGGGAAGAATGGTTGCTAAGGTACTCCCAAATCGCGGTATGGTTGAGATCGCTGAGGAGATTCAGTTCCGGAGATTCTGCGAAGCATATGAGGCTTTGTAGAATCTGTATCAGGGAAAATACGTCCGGTGACACGGACTGCGGTACATATTGACAGGATCTGGTGGGTTTGTGGGAGAGGGTTTGCGGGGAAGTGAGTGAGAGATTCAGACGATGGGATGGGATCATCAGTTTCGGTAGCTCTTGGGGAGTTGGAGTTCGTTCGATAAGCTGTCCTACATCTACACGTGAAAAGCGAATATCTTTAATTTTTCCAGATGCTATTATGCCCAATCAGCAAGGAAACATAATCCTCATAAAGGAGGGGGTATGCGGCCTAGGGCAGAATGTGAAAAAGAAGCAAAGGAGACTTGGCCAGTAGTTGGCGACTGGAGAAAGTGTGGATGGATGAAGTGTATGGGCCCCGAGGGCGGACCTTGTTGGATCTGGAAGGGGAAGCGTAGACAGGGAAACGCATAGCGTAGAGAAAGGAAGGTGATATCTAAACGGGTAAATAGTGAAATGCTGTACATGGGTAGAGGAGGCGTAGAGAAAGGAAGATGGTACCTAAAGGGGGGGATAGTGGAATGCTGTACATGGATCGAGGGTAGGTAACTGACGAGGATACTCACGACAGCGATAGATTTCGGCTAAGAGAGTAGTCGAGCACGAGGAGAACTTCAGCACGCGTGTAAATAGTGAAATGCTGTACATGGGTAGAGGAGGCGTAGAGAAAGGAAGATGGTACCTAAAGGGGGGGATAGTGGAATGCTGTACATGGATCGAGGGTAGGTAACTGACGAGGATACTCACGACAGCGATAGATTTCGGCTAAGAGAGTAGTCGAGCACGAGGAGAACTTCAGCACGCGTTGTCTGTAAGAAGATATCCACAGGACTTGGTAAGTGGCGAACACGTTCATATGTTCATCGTATTCTCGAGAGGTGCACGAAGGTTTAACCGGGCGGGGAAGATCCTAGCATCTGGTCAAGAGGTGGTGTGTGACGTGCGGAAAGTGCTCTCTAAAAGAATCAAGTTTTAGCATTCCATTAAAAGCCGACATATGCGCATCTACGAGCGGAAAATGTCGGAGGGGTCGAACGGTCTATATACAATATGTGCTGCGTAACTATGCTTCCTCAGTTTTGTTCAGTTTTGTTCGATTTGTATATGACCCGACAGCTTGAAGTTAGTGGATAGGATGAACCAGAAGACACAGTCACGGTTAGTGATAGAGTTTAGCGGTGATAGTTTTGATAGTTTTGCCGGTCCTGTCTTTTCGTTTGTTCGCTGTGTTTGCACATGGTGAGGACGTGGATA
Source organism: Asterella californica (assembly GCA_036924285.1). NCBI lineage: Eukaryota > Viridiplantae > Streptophyta > Marchantiopsida > Marchantiales > Aytoniaceae > Asterella > Asterella californica. The sequence goes on from JAYKYS010000001.1 coordinate 47,748,637, forward strand.
AAAGATATATTGAGGAGCCTAGGAACGGAGCAGAGATGTTCTCTGGAGGCCACTGAATAGAGTGATTCAGGTTCTGTACGACGATCCTATTTGTCATCTGAGATTTACTTTTACTCTACTCACTCCTCGACTATGTAGCGTTATTCTATTTCTGTATTCTATTTGTCATCTGAGATTTACTTTTACTCTACTCACTCCACGACTATGTAGGGTTATTCTATTTCTGTATTAAGTCAATCCTCTATAAGTTGGGAGTGCAAATGTAGCAGGTGCTGCTTCAAGTTGCTCTGTTCCTGCGTCTGCTGTGGCTTGATTCACGATACTATTTCCTGGGAGTTTTCGCGCTCGAAGTTGTTTTGTTCCGGTGTCTGCTGTGTCTTGTGCTCGATTTGTGCTTCACGCTATTGGCGTTCTGTTGCGTACCTATGCAATGTGTGGGGGGCCATCTTTCACCGTAAGGCAAATGGTGCAGATGCTATTGAAGTTGATCTGTTCCAGCTGTGGTGGCTTGATTCTCGATACTTTTACCCTAGAAGTGTCGCGGTCGATGTTTTCTTCACGCGATTGACATTCTGTTGCATAGGGCACGTTGTGTACTTATTCAGATGTGTTGTTTGGCGGCCATCCTTCATTATGTTGTCAGTGTATCTTCAGTTTGCATTGTCGAGGACGAAACTTGGACGGGACGAAGTCCATTTGAGCTGTGCGGAACCGGTTGGCAGACTCTCTGGATTCTCGATACTTTTACCCTAGAAGTGTCGCGGTCGATGTTTTCTTCACGCGATTGACATTCTGTTGCATAGGTCACGTTGTGTACTTATTCAGATGTGTTGTTTGGCGGCCATCCTTCATTATGTTGTCAGTGTACCTTCAGTTTGCATTGTCGAGGACGAAACTTGGACGGGACGAAGTCCATTTGAGCTGTGCGGAACCGGTTGGCAGACTCTCTGGATGGGCCAGGTTATGTGATAATTGTACCTGTGACGTGAACCCTTTGATGTGAAGTATAGCGTGTGGAACCGGTTCTGGAAGACTCTACGTAGACGAATGTGGGACCATCGGAGGCGGATGAGGGAGCCCACTGTGGGCCAGTAGCGTAAGAGCAGGATGGGTAGGGGAAATTAGTAAGGACCGAACGAATGTCACGAAAGAAGTTAGAAATCATCTGTGCAAAGCGTTTTTAGCTGCTAGCTGCTTGGAAGTAGTGCCCGGCACTGACCGGCATTCTTTGTATTTCAACCGGTTCAAACTAAAAGAAGAGGGTCAATCTGTGTACCGTCGATATAAACCCGCTCTGGTTCATCAGCTGTGGACATTGCGTCGATTCCGCCAAGGTTTGAACCACGAGCACTGTTTGGAATGTATGCGGGATGTTTATAGTTGCTCGACGATCGGCTTACCATAGATGGGTCTTCGCCGGTTTTCATCGTACGGTTCTTTCCCAGTCTTAGGAAGTTCCCGATCCAGCTCAGCTATCGATCTTCGGTCCCAGGACAGATACCAGACTGAAGATAGGTAGTTGAGAAGTCTCAGCTACCTAAGATAGATAGCTGAGGTGGTCTGAGTTCTTGATCTCTAAGCGAAAGATATGAGATTCAAATTTTTTTGTTATCGGTTGGAAGTGTTATAAAAATATTTTGTCATGTGAATTTTGTCAAGGTACGCTGTGGTTACCCATAAAAAACGGTCTGAATGTTTTTTGAAAAGAACTTTTGAAAAATTAAAAGGTTATGATAAAAAATTTTATTTTTATATTTTATATTTTTATCATGTTTATTTATTCACCCTCTTGTCCATCTGAATACGGAAGAAAGTTGCAAGTTTAATGTATTGTCTAACCTTTTCGAAGTGAAGGGTTAGCTGCTCAATGAATGTGTGTATTAATATAAATTTTTGTTTTCAAGAGGATCCCTCCAGTACCCTCAAGCTTGGTTCTAGATTTTATTTATGGGTTTTGTATTGTAGTAAAATGCAAAACCACGCGCTTCTGAGTGAACGAAGATTTCTATGCATATCACCTCTTCCAAGTTTGGAAGAGATGATATATGTAAATAAATTAATTTATTCACTAACCTTTCTTCTTGGAAGGATTAGTGTATAAATCAGTGTTCATAAAAATTAATACTTTTATTCACTTAGAGTCAGCATCTTTATACAAAGGAAAGAGATATCTTTCCATCCTTTACTTATGAGTTTTCATGTACACAAAGTGACCATGTGTACAGTACGAAATCTAGTCTATTTATAATCTCTAAGTTTAATAATTTGACTTTTATTGTTTAAGTAAAATGTTAAATTTAACTAATGTTGTCATGAAAATACATATGTTACCAGTTCAATATTAGAAAGCCTGCATAATCATCTCCGAAACGGTTCGGCAGTTCCTAGCACCTCTCCATTTTACATTGTTTTTAAACTTCTCACCTGTAGTCAGCTCCAAACCAATTATTTCTGCTTATTTTCAGTAATTACATTCACGTTTGTCTTTTTTTTCCTGTTAGCAATAACTGCACTTGGGACTTAGAATGATTAGACATTTAAGTTCATTTTTTATTTTTGTTAAGAATCTAGCAGATTTTATTAGATTTTTGCATATATATTTATAATATTTTTGGTAACATAAAGAAAATAACATTTCTTTACATTCTCGATAATATAAAAGAAGCCAAAGTTCTTGAAACTGATCGAACAACATTTCTTGACATTCTCGATAATATAAAAGAAGCAAAAGTTCTTGAAACTGATTAAGCATATTCATTTATTTACTTATCTCTACTCCCAAAATAAATGATAAGACTCGATCTAATTTTCCCTAGTGAATATTTGTTTTGATCGAAGTTTTTGATTGACGACAAATAGTGCTCTCAATTTCATGTCAGAGATCACTGAAATTTATATTTTAATGATGATCATGATCATTGAATGTTTTAGATCTCATATGGAAAAGAAAGTTTTGAGTATCTGAATGAGTTTGCAGATACTGCATAGCACAAAGTCGATATCAGTTTGTGGATTGTGCATAGTCACGATAAGATATTTTATATGTCATTATCGTCTATTTCATAGAGATGAAACGTTTAGAAAACGAAAAAGTAAACCGAAATGTGGATCTCCAAATCATGCGTACTTTGGAGATGAAGCTCTAGGAGATCTAAAGTTGAAAAGAGTTGGTGAAGTTGACATCAACAAGATAAGAAATAAGTGGAGAAGTGTTATCATCAAATACAACAAAATTTTGTGTATCATAATAAGATCTCATAGAACAGTTCCATGTGCATATGTGAATCGAGTCGATCACGAGAGAAGAGCATTTTTGTTTAATTTTTTTCTTCACTGATATTCAACTGAGCACCTGCATATTATTCACCTCCTTCATCTTTCGATGGAGGAGGCAAATACACAGGTGGTTAATTTAATATTTAATCTTTCCAACACCAGGATTTGTACCTTCTGAAGCACGGCACTCAAGGTAACACTTATGGGTTATATTTTATTCTTCTCATATTTTCAGGTATGAATAACAGATAATATTTATAAAATATTTTAATTTTTTATATTTATTTATTATATATTTTTCACTTAACATCTATATATATTCCCGGTAACATGAAGCGAGCAAAAGTTCCCCGGAATTCATCCAGCATGCATATTCAACTATCGACGATTAGTGTGACTTGAAATCAAAGATTATCCCATCGTGTATGGTCGAGATCATGACCTCTCATCTTGGACTTGGTCTTGATTTAACATCAGGTGCTTCCGAATGGCTTGTTGGTGTGCAGCATGAACATGAAGTTAGAGATCTTGAATCCCTTGAAATGGAAGTTATTGAGCCGTCAAAACTCTAGGAAAACGAAAAGAGACATTTGGAGAACTGGTTATTCTAAGACCTCAGCCGCACATAGTTTAAATAGTGGACTTTCATCATGATTATTAGGTTCGATAATAAGAGATGCATGAGTACTTATCGATTTTTATTTTTTCACTAAATCTAGATTGCAATAATCAACGCACATTACTCATTTTTAAAGGATATCTCAAGATACTTTCTCCAAATAGTTTGGAGGTCAAAATTGAATTTATTTACACGTGTATTGTATTTTGTTGACAGGGATTATGACTCAGAGTCTAAAAACTTGATGATTGTGTGTTGTAGGAGCCAAAAGGTGATGATTGTATGCTTACGTGTTTTCAGGAGCACTTTAGACAAAAAATGGGTTCACATGTTTGCTTACGTTAAATTCCAAGGTAGTTGGAGTAAAACTTTATCACAAACTTGAAACTTAAATTAGATCAGAAATGAAAAAAACTTTAGTTTTGAACAAAAATTGGTATGTGCGCTTTGGGTCACGAAGCTCACAACACTAATCTGCAAACCACATTCACACATTAGCGTTTATGCATCTTATCTTTACTCCTTTTTGGTCTAGATTGAAGCCGGACCGTCTCCTTAACTCTCAAGCTCAACATTTCTTAATTCTCGACTTAGACCCAGCTAGGTCGGTCCCAAAACATGAACAAGTCACAACGTAACTTAAGAAGGACTTCTCATAAAGTTCAAGGTCTTCAACGGTGCTCCAACACATCTAGCGGTCCAATCGCTCATGATGTTCATTCGGATCGAGGCTCCTAACGGTGGTTAAACACACTTTATCGTTCCTTAGTTTTGCTCCAATTCTGAAGTTGTTCTCAAGTCTAGACGTCCACGTCTGGATCAGAACGCGTCTTGGTACTAGTCCATCCATCACCTCATGCCTCTAGAGTTCACGTCGAACTCTGGGATCGGGTGACTCGTCTTGACCCACCCAGGCATCGAGTCTCTCTCATATATACCCTCTTCTTTGGTCCTTGAATATTATATCACAACCTGATCACGGAGTCGTCTATAATTCTCAGCTCCGATGTCAATTCTAAGAGTTCTTGATATTAGTGGAAAGTCCTCGCCGAGACCTTTTCAATGATATCTTATTCGTCTCAAGATCTTATCCATAGCTCCGTCCACGGCCCAAAACTTCAGTGGAGCTCCAACAATTAGCATTTTTCTTAAAAACCATGGTCCCATGCAAGACTAGGATCTTGTGATTTCGGACCACGTCCAGATCCACGTCTCGATCTGCTCAAATTTGTATTTTGGTCTATTTTCAGACTTGTCCTTTTATGTCAGCATTCGTCTAGGGACCCCTTCTTAAAGAGAAGTCAACAATTTATCCTCCGTAGGTCTGCGCGGTAAAGGAATCTACGCGTCGACATGCTCTGTGACACACAAGCTCTGAAATTTCTTTCTGGTGTAGTAAAACATATTTCTCAACTTCTCCAGGCTAACTCTGGAGTCGGTGCGTTTCACAAACTTCTTTTGCTTCCTCGCTACTTCCCAATATTCCTCTTGAGTCGAGTAACAGAGCTCCTGCGCAAGGCTCCACCCAAGACTTCTAAAACCCTCACATAAGTTACAATATGGTTCTCAATCACCGGAACGTGGAGTCCTATGTGTGGATGTTGTTGAGGCGAACCGCCATCGAGTGGTGGGCGAGTATGGATCGTCTTTAGCGGAACTTTGGTCTAAGTGCAGCCCCAGCTTGGGCTGTGGAACAACATAAAGAGTATTTCCGTATTTTCCTCTACTAGGGCAGTTCTTTAGATCTATGATCTCTATCATCACATTTCGGGTCCATATATATATATATATATATCCATGTCCTAAAATCATATGGACAAATATACCTCAAGTTGGTCAAACATCTCTAAATCGTGCTCTAGAATATATGAGACCCGACTCCTGTCCACTAAACAAATATATATTTTATAATCCCGTGTAGTTTGTCACCTAACCTTTCCCATAAGACGGATTAGGAGAAATATTAAACCACCTTGTGTATTCCCTTCCTCCAGCCGAAGATGGAAGAGTAAAATAATATGCAGGCTACCTATTTACCTATTTACTTATTCTCACAACGATGTATATTCACCTATAGGATGTGGAGATGAATAGCTGTCGGAGTTTCTTCTTATTTTGTTTTTTCGCTTGGAGTACGACAGGGTGAGGAATAAACTTTTCTTCTGGTATGGTTTTAATGTATTCTCCATGTTTCAGTGTTAAAACGCCGATCGCATGTCCTAGAAAAAAGACGTTTTACTGCGACCCATTATTATCTACCCTCTACGTTGGATTTGTAACTTGAAAACTAAAACTAGGTGAAAGTCTGCATGTATTTACATTGCTAAGCAAGCAAAATGAACAATTGTGTCCGGCTCTAAAATGCAACTGCCGGTATTCAAAAAGCTGCAGAAATATATAGTAGCTACATTAATAACTCATCTGGCCACGTGGTCTGGCTACGGGCTCTGATGTAACTATCACTGCAGATAAGCAGTCTCTGCTTCTACCGTCGGTCGAAAAGGGGAGAAGTCTCGCCAGAGTAGTGCAGTGTCAAGTAAAACAAGCCTTGTAGTGGCTTGTTTCAGTTCTCCTTCTACTCGTAGAAACAAGTACAGTGAGAAATGAGTACAGAAACAAGTGCTAGAGTCTGCTCGTCTTCTCGTATCGCGGAACAGTGTCGTGTACATAGACATAGATTACTGTAAAAGCCTTGGAACTATATACAAGTGAATTCTCTGCCTGACTCTGCTCCTCTTCTCCTTACGTGGAAGCTCTCAATTCCGTGTTGACTTCTACGTGGATGTGTAAGGAAAAGTTAGATTTTGAAAAAGAAGTGAAAGCAGTACAAATATGAATAGTACCTTCTGTCGCACGTCTCGCTGATGTGTCTCTAACCAAAGCACTACACAGCGACATGATTTCAGAGAAAGTTTGTACAGTTTCGAAGAGCGGAATGTCGTTTATCCCTGATCTCTGGATGGACGATGGACTTCCACAGCACTTCACTTCTAGCTCGTTGTATTTCATTCTTCATTAACCACATGCAGGACAGAGCATACTTGCATGATCGAACCATGGACCTTAGGAAAGTTTGCAGTGTACTACCAAGTGGATGTCGGCTCTTATATTTGTTGAACTGCAACGCTCGTTGTAGTATGTTGTTCAAATTCAGCTCCACTCTGTTTTTCATCTCTGTAGCACCACCATCTATCTCTGTCTAGTCACCACCCAATCCTCTGCTTCCTCCTCCAGCCTCATACAGCCTCCTACCGACAATCGAACCATTTTGTCGGCATAATTGCCAACTGGACAGATTTGCTGTTCCATCCATTCCACCTCCTTATCTCTTGTTGCCTTGTGGATTGCTTTCTTTCTCTGAAAGTGACTTGTATATTATTAGAAGTTACATATTGACTTCCGCTTTTGCTTCAAACCTCCAGATTTTCTCCTCCCTGCCTTAGATTTTGTAAAAATCAGTTATGCTTTCTTGGGAGCGAGCCAGTACTACCAGTGCATTAAAGGACACTTCTTGTATGTAGAGTCCTGTGAGTTGTGACTCATCCTCAAGGACAATAGATCTCTTATTTTTTGTTATCCTAAATACTTTCGTAACAAAGATGACCACAATCTCATCAAGCCGATGGTATCGTCTATATACCGACAAAAAACCTTGACCTACGTCTGTCAAGCATTCAACACACGACTTTACAGAATAAGCTGCAAACATCAACAATTTCCATTGGATGCAAATGCGACAAGCTGCTCGTGCGATTTGTGTGAGCAACCGTGTGGTCTTCGTTCAAAGAAATCCTGCCCTGTGGAAACACTTGAAGTGTCGGTGACTGTTGTCTAGACCGGTGCGGACCTTGACCTTGCTTGTTGGGACTCCTTATGCAGATTTCTACAGCAAAGATCGGTTGAAAGAGGAGGCGCTTTACTACATATCCATGTTGAAGGAGTCCTTTCTTTACAAGCAACAAGCCTTATAGATGTAAAAAACCGCTTGATATTTGTCCTAGGTTGGAAAGGGATGAACGGACCACTAGGAGAGAAAGTGTGCGTGAAGAAATTGAATAACCGAGGCCTTCATACTTTTGTGAATATGATTATGTACTGCATGAAAGATCAATCTAAGGTACACCACCGTTCTTCCATGAAGAACATTACTGATGCCATGCTTGCAGATGGACAAGAACTTTTCACTCTTTGATAATCAGAGGGCTGTAGGACACAACCAAGACATTCGAATTTCTCATCATCAGTCTCGTCTTGGTCAGAATCTGTAGGCATTGGCAACAGTCGAAGGAAGAATGAAGAAAAATAATGGATAAAAGTGTACCTGATGGTTAGGCTATAAATTAAAGCTAAGACATTAATAATATATTTATTCATGAGAGGCAGTGGTCTTTATACTAGGCACATGTTCTATCTGCATGAGTTATTTATGGATTTTTGTAACTCAAATGATTATGTGTAATCAAGTTTACCAAGTGAGTTTTAATTTTAATAAAGTAAAATCTAGAAAACTTTTCCATAATTTGCAAATCCAGTCGAGCACCACTCTTCCTCGTAACTTTGTGCTTTTCACTAAACTATATTTTTCACTAAATTTATTTGAAAGTAGTTGTTAGCCAATTGCTCATGATTATTTTGTGGCATGTTTAAACATTTGTCTTGTCTCCTCTGTAATAAAAATATACTTTGGATGCATATTCACCTCCTCCATACAAAAAGAGGTAAATATGTAAGGTTTTAATTTATTATTGAACATTTTGTTAGAAAGTGTTAGGTAATAAATTAAATTCTTTGTTAATTCTCTAGTTCTTTGCTTGTGATCTCTTGTATTGTCTGAAGCACGTACATCTTCTTCTCATCTAAGGGTGTCAGTATCTTTTCGCACCTCTGGGTCAATCTAATATTTAATCTTTATAGATATTTAAACTTTTATTGATTTAGTATAAATTTCTACTTAACACTTATGCATTTTCCTATAACAATAAATGAACAAGAGTGTCATAGAAGTTCATATTGCATGCATATTATTATATAATCTAAATTTATGTTGCATGTATAGTCACCCTCTCAATCTTCAAATGAAGAGGATAGCATGCCCATTAATTTATTACCTAACTCTTCTAACGAGAAGGTTAGGTAGTAACTTAACATCACCATGAATTAATGATTTTCTAGGACGCAGAGCCCCATTCTTGTAGTTTGGAGAATGCGTTGATGTATACATTGCTTATGGATTATGTCCGGACGAAGGAATCATTCTTTATTAATTTAATATTTAATATTTAATGTTACATATAATATATATACTATATATAAAAACCTTACAGAAATAAAAAAGGCACTACAACAAAACTTTTAAAACAAAATCATAACTTTCCGAAAGGACCCCCAAATCGACACGGGAAGCCATTTTCTCCTCATTGTGTGCTTGTCCTCTTCCTGGGCTACGTGAGCATAGGCGCTTTGAAAACATAATCACTTGCAAAAGTTCAAAGTTTTCCACGGTCTCGTTTATTTTTCTTTGGAGAAAAATATTTTACGTTCAACCCAATGGGATGCGGAGGTAACCCATTCAGTCGTCCATTGATTTCGGCTGGACCCTTGTAGCAGTGACCTCGAATACATTATACGTCGAATACATTATAAGTGGAATGTGGAATTCATAGAAGTCGGAGATATAAACACTATAAAAAAAACACATGCTAAGTAGTGTTACGGATCGACAAAATAGACAAACACGACTACAAAGAGGAGACAAAGAACCGGAATGAGCTACCTTATGTGAATATCCTCGCCAAGGCCTTGCAGTTTAATAGATACACAATCAAACATCCTCTTTCTAACACTTTTCCTCGTCGTTTACGAGCGATGGTGGCATCGAGAAAGTACACCGCTTCTCCTCAATGGCTATCACAAGACTGGTTGACGAAGCGAGTGGAACATGTTATTGCATCCACGAAACGTTATCCCATAAGACATCGATAATATTTTCTTTTACAAAGTGGACATCGCTGTCCCAACTGCAAACGGAGATATTATCCTCATGCTGCATCAAACACGGAGGGCTCACTAGGAAACGAAGGAGGAAATGACATGGATGACGATCTTCACGAAGATGACCTCTTTGAACAGAATCTTCAGTACATGCTGTTGTGTCAAGCCTTGCTACGAAGCACAAGCTCCAAGTTTACAAGCTTAGAGAAGCTTAGAGCTAAGAGAGAAGAGCATGAACAATTCCTTGAAGTTCTAAATCATGACCTCAGTGATATTTTTCATATTGGCGTGGTGATGCTCTTCGTTGTGATCTTTTAGACAATAGTCAATCATTCCCACAAGGGTGTGGAGACCTTTGTTGGGAGCTACTTCACATAGACTTCACTACAAACAGGAGGTTCCTTGTCCCATCCTAAGACATGCAGCAATCACATTGTCATGTCTATGGTGGACTTGGCATAGATGGATATGAAACCTTGGAAATGCAGGTGTAGAAGTGTTTCGTCTCGTCGATAGAAAATAAACTGGATACACATTGTTTCTGAAGAAAGTCGGTAACTAAAGAGAACAAGACTAGGTCGAGGTCCGTGCTGGCCCTAACAACTGTCACCAACAGTTCCAAGCTTGGCCTCCTCGCACTCGCCTACTTCCTCATGGACATTTGAACTTTGATGATGAGGGCAAAAAAAGTGGTACCGGGAGGGATCCAAGTCTACGCATAGACAAGACAAGACAGTGGAATGGTAAAGAGCGTGCATTATGGAGACGAAAAGACCACTGGCCTGAGTAAAATATGATGGATAAGAAAAACATACGGGAGCATTTGTTTGTAGGTACAAGGAGAACTTATCTGACGAGTATGCAAAAAAATGACAAGGGTCCGCTAAAGTTCGTAGTGGAGTAGGATGAAGATGGCAAGGATTGACAGTCTTGCGGATTTTACATAATCAAATTTGACCAAGAAAAGAGGTGTTCCCTCGTAGAAGTCTAACTCTAGATAATTATATGTCCTTGTCAAAGCCAATGTGCTACCATCGAAAGATTTCATATGCAGTTTGAGCGAAAGATAGGGAAATCTAGGCGTTTGTGAAGAATAATGTAAACTTTGGAATCAGAGATGTCTAGCAGTGGATTTGATGTTGTAGTGGGAGAGGGCTCAGAGTCCGAACTAAGTGAATCTATGCCTCCAATGATCTCAAAAAGTGATCCGTCAGTACAAGACATTACGAGAAGCAGAGAACATGACATCACAAGTTTATATCTCATCATCGACCTGCTTCTAGAAGGCATAAGAGCAAAGACAGTGGCGGTTACAGATCAATTAGAAGGTATGGTCATAGAAGAAGGAAGCAAAATGTGCACCTTGTTAGTAAGTCAACGTATCGATTGCTGGCAGCAAACATCATTGCAAGCGTGGAGCTGTGATCGCAGTAGACTTCACAGAACACATCAACGATTCGCTGTCCATATTCGAGAAAAGTACAACAACCACTGTAGACGATTGTAGAAAGACGACAATACATAGAGGAATCCGCTAATAGGGTCGAGCGACATCACGATAGGACGTGCGAATAGAAACAAGTAAACAAATCTCTCTGACGTACCCATCATAATGACTCCCATACAAGCTTGGAACCAAGCAGTAATATAGTGCCTCTAGAGAAACAGTGATGCCACATGAGAAGAAGCATAAGCTCTCAGCCGGCTCTAGCCAAGCCTGCACCCGCCATGAAGCTGTCAAACAAACATAAAAACCTAAGGAGAAAAGAGTTGTTGTCCGTGGAACACTGCCGGTCGAAGAAAAAGCAAAATTGCAATCCTCAAGAAAGAAAAAGAATATAAAATGAGCACGGTATCTATCTTAATGTCATATTTTAAGGCTCTACATTTCCAACTTGCCATGATAGTGCTCTTCCACAATTGCATGCTTTGGAAGGATATTATTTATGCTCATCTACAAGCATGCATATTCACTCTCTTCCAAGTTCAGAAGAGAGGAAATATTCACAAGTGGTTAAATTTATTGCTTAATCTTTCTATCCATGTAATAAATTTGTCCATTCATTGAATAATTAAACGAGTTCAGTTGGACTGCACTTATATTCTGAAAGGCACATCTGGACTCTCTCCACTTATGGGTTAAGTCTTTGGAGTATGCACGTACGCTTAGCTTAATTTTCTTCTTGGTTGACGCGTGTCTAAATATAAAGACGCAACGAAAAGAAAATAAAGACTTTCAGAGCAAACATGGACATATATCTGTTTTAGATATCTAAACTAAAAAAACAGGTTAGGAAGAGCAAGTACAGTTACATACGGTGCAACCGAGAGAGGGCAAGTGGCGCCGGGTAAACGGACCAAGCGAGCAAGAGACAGAGGAAAGAATGAGAAGAGTAGGGGGTTTCAAACATAGGCCCATGGAGAGTCACGACCTTGTCCGTAATAGCTCGGGATAGACTCGACGGTTTAGTCTGACGGACACCTGTCGAAGGTGCCCGTCATATGATCACGAATTGAGTTGCTTAGTCCATGGCCGTGATTAATTAGTTCATTTAAGACGCAGATGAAAGTTCTGTCAACGTACTTCATGAACTCATGTAATCATGTATGCCACTAGTACGCTTGACATCCATCGATGATCACTATGGACCTTGTCGCAGAGTCCGTATGTATATTACGGACCCCTATGTTTGAAACCCCCTAGTGTTCTTCTCTAAGAGAAAATCTTCCGCCGCTTCGCTCGTTCGTCAGTGATTGCCGAAGAACTGGATAGTGCACCTTCGATCCCAGAGACACAGAGAGACATACACCAGTCGAATCAGTCAGGGGAGCAGAGAGTAGACATAGTGAGGCGACAGATCAACTATACAAGAATCGAGTTTTGATAATATATATATAACAAACAATATTATATAAGTTTTATTATAATATCTCTTCCGTTCACGAAACTGTGCAGAAACCATGCTTCTTGTGACGATCATCGCGATGATGATACATGAGTATTGCATTATGATGAAAAGAATTCTACACCAAGTACTGCGAGATTCGTCATTTCCTAGAGATGAGAGGCACATCATGTTGCGAAGGCTTGATGAAACTTCGGTGTTCGCGTATATATTAATCTCACCCAAGGTAAGCAACACGTGTTTCCTTTCAACAGCTTATCATCATGATAATGTTTGTGTACTGAGACACCGTCGTTATATGTCTTAGCTCTGTAATTTCTCCTGTACCAGACCTTATTCTTTTTTTTTTTTTTTTAAAGGTGAAGCGACCGAGCAGAGAGAACTTTATTAACCGGTTCTGGCAGAGGCTCCTCCTTTGCGAGTCCCGTGACTTGGGGAAACTGCCCATTTGGTATAAATGTGCGCGAGCTTAATGACCTCCGTCTTATTTGTATATCTTCTATCCTCTTTTCTGCTTTCCTGTCTGCCACTTTTTAACATCGTTCCAGGATAATGATTGGTGATGTTCAGCCTTGTCATTCGGCTCGTTGCTCTTCGATCGATCGTGCATGTGGCCGCGTGCTTCACTTTCGTTCTCTCTTCCCAAATTCGCATCAGGCCTTCTGTGCACGACTTGATTGCACTTTGACAGATCGCTCATGTGACCATTGTCGAGGCGAGAGTTTCTTGGGAAGAGCGGAATCTTCTAGCTGTGATACGATCGTGAAGAAGAGGGCGAAAAACTACACACGGAACACGGATCGCAAGGAAACACACCACCACGTTCTCGATCCAGTCAAGATGAAACACACGGCGTGCAAGTAGATCTTCGACTCCAGATCATGCAGATTGAAAAGCTCACGTTCAGTAACTCAGAATATCAGAAAACTGCTCCTGTGAAGCACCAGCACGTTCACCTAGAAGCTTCCCGTTTTCTTTTCAGAAAAGTATGCGTACAAGTTGTAGGTCTCCTCTCTACTCGATTCTGTCTACTAAGCTCAATCTCTCGATGTCAAAACTCTGATTAGTCAGAAAATCCCTTCACACGTAACCTCAGTAAAATCGTCTCCTAACTCTTCGATTCCTTCTACTTGATAGCTCCCGCACGATAAACTCTACACTGCTCGATGATCGGCAAATTGCGATAATGCGATAATGCCTTGAGAATTCTCTCCCTCTGGAGTACACCCCTCTGGGTTTTCCTCCATCCTACGCATCCTTCACTGTCACCTGGCAGAGGTAAGAGATACCCTAAACAGATGGAAGCAGAAAATTAAATCACTGATAATATATCTACACGTAAGAAGACTATTTCACTAAGCTTCGCAGGTTCATCTGTGTAGACGGCCACTGTCTCGGCTGTACAGTCAGCATCTGACACCTCCACTCGAAGTAACTCCACCACGGCTACCTCTGGCCACCGGAATCACCTCGTTCTGACACGTGAAGCCCGAGTTATCATCATTGTCGTTTTCCGGCCCCCTTAAACTTAGAAATGCCGTAAGTATTGCCTCAAGTATCAGTTTCACTTTATTTTTCGACCTAAGTGAATAATATTTCGAACTCTACATTTTTCTACAAAAGAATTGGTACCGACTTGGAGTATCTTTGATGCCATCTCGCTACCCCAGGACTTAGAGGGCCGCAACCGAATTCGTACTAATTACCCCGACAACCCGAAGGTGAGAGGTCTATTTCGAAACCCGGTGGTAATCTCCCTCTAGCATCCACACTAGGTGACTGCACTAGTGCAGGGGTAGACGGAGGCGTCCCGCATTCACGATACGTTTGAGGGACATCTAGTGTCCCGCCCCTCGTCCCGCATTCACGGTACGTTTAAGGGACATCTAGTGTCCCGCCCCTAGGCAACTTGGTGCCCCTCATATTCCCCCGAAGGGGCCAGCCTACTCCAAGCCGATTGTGAGTCTGAAAGGATTTGATCCGGAGACCTCCTCCCTACAAGTTTCTCAGCTACACCACGGAAGCTGATCTCACAACTGGTTTTGAAGACCAGTTTCTAAGCTAATATGCTAGAAATTTGTAGTATTTTGTCTTTCCTTTGTTAACACGAAGTGCCATAACTTTCTCTAGACATGCTCTTTTTGTACATTTCGAATTTTAAATAAATACTACATACTACAATCTACATGAGAAAAATCTAAAAAGTATTTTTTGAACTCACTCAGATTTAAGGTAAATTTCCCGATATCAGAAATCTTGTAGAAGAACTCCAAGTAACTTTTCGCCTGCAATTCCATTTGTAACTTTCGAACATACCACGGTGATCAGCGCGACGAGACCTACGCCGTGGTGTTTTCAGAATTTTGAATGCTCACTTCCTCCAGAATCGACTTCTCTGAGGTATTAACTTTACTTAGAGAGACTAACTTCTAACTGAGAGGTGAATAATTCACTGTGTGAAACAATTCACATCAGGACATCCACCCCCTCTAAACCTGCACATCCTCTTGCATGTGCCAACCTCTTCATCCTTCTGTCGTTTCATCATCATCATCACTCTCCTCCGCCTCAGCCTCTTTAGTAGCCGAGACGTCTTCATCTCTTGTCATCCTTTGCTCAGACTCCAGAAAGTTGAACAAATCTACTGATCCTCCACGTTGTTTGAACAACTTCACTCGTTTTCCAGCCACAGATAGTTTCAAAGGAGTACCATCCAGCTCACGTAAACTATAAGTGGCATTCTCATAAACATCTAGCACAACATAAGGCCCGAACCATATTCGCGAGAACTTACGAAGTGTAGAGTGCTGGTTCTCCAGCGTGCTATCGTACACCAGAACCCAATCACCAACACGTATTGACTTCGGTCGTAGTCGATGAGTCTTGTCAAAATGCTCTTTGTTTCTGACTCGAGCCACCTTCAGCTTCTCTTGCGCTTCAGCAAGATCCGCCTCCCTTCGCTCCAACTGCCTAGTTCGTAAAGCAAGAAGTGAAGTATGATCTATACCATCTTCCCACGGTAGCGTAGCCCACGTAGGAAAGTCTTCCTCAGCAGGCATGATCGGCTTCTGCCCCAACATAAGCTCAACTGGCATATAATCAGTCATGGTACAGTGTGTAGTTCTATCAGCCCATAAAGAAAATGGAAGCAGTCTCGGCATTCTCTAGACCTACCATCACATGCTTTCACTAAAGCGTGAACGATAGAAGGGTGTCCTCGTTCACTCTTACCAATCCCTTCTGGATTCATGGCAGTAGTAAGTCAAAGCTTTACTCCATAACGAGCAAAGAACTCCTTCGCTTCTGCACCTCTCAACTCGCCCCTATATGCTCGTAGTCTTCCAACAGATCCATAACGACAGATAATATCTTCCAGCACGAATCTGCATATGTTCTCTGTAGTCTTCGTTCGCAGTGCTCGTCCCTCCACGTAGTTGGAGAGATCTTCCCGAGCTAACACCAAGTAGCGCATCCCCCACAGTCCCGGCGGCATCATCACAAGATCAAGGATCCACGAAAAATGAATACTAGGTGGGTAGGTAGGTACAAGTCCATCTCCCTCGATTCGCATTAGGCCTCCCGTGCACAAGTTGATCCTCTCAACAATGACAAAAAATCTGTCAGGACTTCGTCTAAGCAGGTTTCACCTTGGTGCTAAAGGAGAGCCCAATGATCGTCCGCCTTTTGTTTTTGGCCGGCCGATTGCAATGAATTCTCTCCTTGGTGTGCTTGTTGCTCAATTTCAGTCTCTTTTGATGACGTAGTTTCGCTTGTTTCCTCTAGAGCCATTCTTCAGCAACATTTCTCTTCCTTGGCTTAAGCTTCTCATTTTTAGCCCATTCTATCCGTACATTTCGATTTTTTGTCATCGTGAACCGGCTTATTGGTATCGTTCTTCCGCTTCAATCCCAGCTTCATTCGGATCCTTTTGCGATGATTCCTCCGATTGGCTTACTGCCCTTTGGCTTGGATGCGTGCTTCCCTGGCCCGTCGTTGTGTTCATGGTCCTGATCCTTTGACTCACATTTTCTCCTTGTCTATGATCCAAGTTCCTTCTATCAGTCCCTCCGAAACTTTCAATTTGGACATGGAAAAAAGACGTACTGATTCTTTGCTTGATTCTCTCTATCGGCCTTGGCAGAAACGAGTTTTAAACTCATCTTCTTGGACAGATTCTTCATATCCGTCATCGCCTCAATTTTGGTGATCACATTCTGAAGGATCACCTGAATTGGTATGTCTTTGTTTCTCCTTTGAAACACCACATCTTTTCTTCCTTTCCAGATGATGAGTAGTATCTCCAATGTTCCGATCTGCTTGGCTAGCTGTCCGTTTTTCATAGCATCATCCATGGTCTCGAGTAAGGACTCTGGTTGTGTGGTATGTACTACGATCCCTCTCGCAAGAAGAAACCATTGGTTCCACTTGAGTTGGGTATGTATGCAATATCAGAAGCAGCGTGTGAAGCTTTATGTGTCTTCTCCGCACCGGTTGTAGCTCCATGTTCCTTTTCTCATTTTTGTCATTCGAGCCTCTGTTGGGAAACCTTGTTGAAATACTTTCCACAGCCAGAACTTATCTTTAGGAGGAATATCCTCTTTCCTCCTAAAGCTCTACTTGTGTCTTCTCTCTCCCATTTCTGATTGAGACGATTGTTGTTCGTTGGCTCCTCCTTCAGTAAACTTCTCCATCCCTTCATCGCTTGTTCCCAGTTGTAGCTCTTTATTTTGCTTGTGTCCTAGTTCCACCCTTGTTCATTTTGTAGAGATATTTTCTCTTGTGTGATCACCAACCCTTCTACCCATTGCTTTGCTCTCGCCTCATTCTCTTGATACGTGTCCCAGGCTCCTCCTGTTGCCCTCTGGCAGATCTGGAAGTCACCTATCTTCTCCTTATGATAGATTTTTGCTATTCGTCTGATCGCATTGGCTTCTTCACCGTTTAGTGCTCCTTCTTCTTCCGCTAGACTAGTTACTTGTAAAACATGTCTATCATAGTCAACAACCTCTCTCGTAAAGTCCATGTGAAGTCTCTCCTTCAGTTCACACCATAGATTCCTTATGCTGTTATACGTCTGAGCTTTAGAAACCTTGGGAGGGTTTGTGATGAGCCATATCTCTTGTGGGCTCTAGATCTTTCTTTCTCTCTTCCATCTTCCTGTCTTAACATTCCTTCTTGTCATTTGCTCTGCTATTTTAATCCAATCTTCCTCATGGCTCTGTATGAATCTCACACAATGTCTTACTTTCAATGCTTTCTGCTGCAAGTCGAAAGTGACCAAACCCACTCCTCCTTCTTGTTTCATCTTTTTGAACTCCTCTCAGACTATCATCAGTATTCTGTTCTGACCTTCGCTGTTTCTTCCTCATATGAAACTTCTACAGAGACGTTCCATCGCTTCTGTGGTTGTTCTCTGAAACGTAAGACATGTCAAGATATGTGTGGGGATATATCTAAGTACATGTTTGACTACCACCACCTTTTCTGCCATCGGTAGCAATCTGTACATCCAGTTGCTTAGTTTCTTGCTCATCTTCCGTAAGATGTATTACGTTTGGTCCTCCTCTGTCACCTTCCAGTCATCTTATTATTTCTTTCTCCTTAGCCACGTGACAGCCTATCTGTGTCATCCATTCTGGTATGCTATCCATCACTATCGGGATAATGGTAGATTTCTCTATGTTCAGTTTTGCCCCTGAGATTTGTTCATATTCTTCTGTCACGTCCTGTAGATTCTTGAAGTTCTGCTATGAGTCTTATAAGCTTATCCCTGTGTCATCCGCAAATAGTTGATGCAATAGCGTTGACTTCTCTTCATTCTGCAGTTGTATTCCACAGAGCTTCCCTTGAGTTGCTAATGCAAAGAGTAGCGGAGCTAAGGAGCAGCCTTGTCTAACCTCTCGTTGTAGTTCGATCTCTTGTGTGAACTGTCCATTGACGTGCATTTTTCGATATCGCTCCTTCCACTAACTCTTTGGTCAGCTGTATGAAATGTCGGTCGATTTGCATTGCTTTCATTATTTCCCATAGGTATGTATGGTTAACTCTATCATATGCCTTCTCAGAGTCCAATTTTACAAACATAGAAGGTACGTGTATACTTTCTGTCCACTCTTTTCCCGGACTAAATGCAAGTAGGTTATCAGCGATGTATCTTCTTTTGATGAAACCCTTTTGGCGCTTGTCCACCAGACATGTTATCACCTCCTTCATTCTGTTCGCTAGCAACTTACCGAGAATCTTGTATGTTGTGCAGAGCATAGAGATTGGTCTCCAGTTCTTCAGCGCTACTAGTTCTCTTTCTTT
The DNA here is from genome assembly GCA_036924285.1 of Asterella californica. Classification (NCBI taxonomy): domain Eukaryota; kingdom Viridiplantae; phylum Streptophyta; class Marchantiopsida; order Marchantiales; family Aytoniaceae; genus Asterella; species Asterella californica. The sequence goes on from JAYKYS010000001.1 coordinate 47,767,735, forward strand.
TGGTATCTATTTAATAACTCCTTATGTCATTTTCTAGGTAAGTTTCTAAACTTCTCAAAACTTGTATGTCAGTTGCATGAAGTCAGCTTCCATCATCACCGACCATAGAGTTTTGATAGTCTCGTTGGTCATGCCATCAAGTCTTGGTGTCTTGTCGTCTTTGAGGTTGTGTACAGTCTCTCTCACCTCCTCCATTGTTGGCAGGCACATCAGTCTTCTATTCGCCTCTTCGCTCGTTTTGTTTCGAATCAAGGTTAGTACTCGTCTCCTCCTTTCTTCTGCTCTCTCGACCGCCTCATCCTTCGTGAATAATTGCTGATAAAATCGGTGAATCTCTTCCAATATTGCATGTTCTTCTACTAACACTTCTCCTTCTTGTGTTTATAGAGTAGTGATTGACTCCTTCAACCTTTTCGTCTTTGTTATTGCGGAGAAGAATCGAGATGGAGCTTCCTCTTCTCAAATCCATCTCGTTTTACTAAGTTTCCTCTAGTGTTTTGTCCTTTCCGCTTCTAGTGTTTGGAGTTCTTGCTCCAGTCTCGCTATCTCTTAGTCGGCCACCTTGCTTCTGCTCTGTGCTAGGTACTCTCTCCTGATTTCCAGCTGTTCTAGGCGTTGCATTCTTTGTTTTCGTACCTTCTTGATCTCATGTTCTCCTTCCTTAAGTACAGCATTTGTCAAGTTCCACTTCCTTTCCCATGCTTTCCTAGGGTCTGTTTCTTGTGTTCCAGCATTTCTCCACGCTTGCTTGCTGCTCTTCAATATTTGTTGTGACTTAAGACACTCCGTGGGGACTTTAAAGTACGTTCCCTTTCTCGTTTGTTGTTCTCTGATCTTTGCACATGTTATCATCATTGGTATGTGATCCGATAACAATTGTTTCTCATCATGTAGCACAATCGGTTTCTCAAGTAGCAATCTTCATTGTTCAAGAAGTATATTCTATCTAGTCGTGATTGGTCTAGTCTCTGCTCCACTTTTTGTTGTCTTGTGAAGTAAGGTCCTTTCCGTTGCGTTGCCATCATTAAGTCGTCTTCTAGGTCTAGTTGAAACTTGAGTCTTTACCACTTCCTTCTCTCAATTCCATGATGTACCACTGTTCTTCCGATGCTATCCTCCGGAGTCTCTACTGAGTTCTAGTCACCTCCTAATATCCATTATGTTTCTTCCATGAATCTGCTCATCCACTCCCATAACCTTATCCTTCTCGCTCCATCATTAGGTCCATACAATGATGCTGCGTGTAGTATTCTTTCACTTGTTCTGATCCTCGCTCAAGCGAATGTGCCTTCTCCTTTTACACCTCCCTTCTTCTACTTCTCACCTATCCTTGATGATAAGTGTTGCCCCTGCTTTCTCATCTCTTGTGAAGTCTACTATTATGTTCCCATCTTCGCTGTTTGTTATAGGTTAAAGTATGTTTTTTCTTCTCTTACCTTCATTTCCTGCAGCATCAAGATATCTGGTTGTCCCTCACAACCTGCCATCCATTTTTTGATCCACCTCATGCTGTTTGGGTTCCCCAATCCGCGTACATTCCATGTTGCAGTCCTGATTTCTTGTCTCATCTACTATAATTTATTAATCTGTTCTTTGCTCCTTGGCTCTATTCTCCTGCTCTGTTACCCCTTGCTCTGACCAGTGGTCTCGGTTGTGCGCCATGCCCTTCAGTTTTCTTTCAAGTTCTTTTTTCCTTTGCATCTCCACTGCATATTCGTGAGCTGTCTTGAATTCTCCCGTTTCTTCTAGGTCCATTGCCTCCTCGCTGTTTCTTCGTTCTGTTGGTGTGTTGTCATTGTAGACCAGTTGTGTTGGTTCTTCCATTGCATCTGCCTTTGTCTCTTCATTTGTGGTCTTCACTTCGAGATCTCTTTCTCTCTTCTTCTATTCATTCCGTCTTTCACTTTCGTCTATTGTTGCTTCTTGCTCTTTGGTTGGAGCTCCTTGCTTTCCTTCTTGGCGTTGGTACTCCTTTCTGCGATTCCGGCACCTGCTCACGTTCCTCCAGTTCAGCCAAGTTTGCGAATTGATTTGATATTTGCCGCCCAGGTGAGGTTGATGCTCCCTAGTCTTCGTGGAGCTTTTCTTCCCTTCTACTAATGTATATCCATCTCCGTCTGTTTTCTCTCTTACTGCACTTGCGTTCCTCTGTGTTTGCCTCCCTTTGTCTCTTTTGTTCTTGCGTTGTCTTTCGACTTGGACAGTGACGGACAAGGTGTCCTCGTTGGTGACAGTGGAAACACACATCATGTAAGTTTTTGTATGTAATATTCTGTCTGTATATTTCTAACTCGTCGTCGTCCTCCATCTCGACTTCCACATACTCCGTTAGATCATGATCTAAGTCTAGAAGAACACAACCCCTCACGCAATAGAATTGACATTCTTTCATCTCATTGGTTATGTATAACACTTCTCCTAAGCTTGCCAACACATCTTCTCTCAAATACTCATAACCTATGTTGATTCCTGTCAGTTCGACCCACACCGGCGCTCTACTAGTTCTGAGGTTTGACAGGTTGAAAGAAGGTTCCCATGGAAAAGTAAAAACCATCCTTGTGCTCATAAAGAGAGAGGAGACTGCCAGTATTTTATCTCTTTTCTGTCTCTGCTATCTGTATGCGAAAGCAGTTCCTTCCTAGTACCCTCAGCCTCTCAACAAAAATCCCATTTGCTGCGTCAAGATTATTTCGTCCCACTTTACCATGTCTCTGGAAGGTGCGATATCGGCTGTGTACAAGACAAACGCCGTACCTTCCAACATTACCATCCGGTTCAGGAGAAGTCGTTTAATAGTTATAATTCTTGTCATCTCCTGACTTTCTTCTGGTGGATCTTTTTCCTTCATTTCTTTGAGCATTGCTATCAGATTTTCTCTGATAGATTTTGAGATAACACGATCCTCGTATACCTCCGGATAAGTATTCTTTCTTATCTTTCCATTATGATGGAAGCGTGTCATGTTCCTGTCAATCGATATTTGGGAGCCTGCTATTTCTGCCCAATTTTGTTCCGGTCGATTATGTTCTACTCTTCCATCTATTCTCCGTTCTCCTTCCTTCGTTGTGTTTGCTCTTCTTCCTTCTTCTCCTCTACTGCCATTGACTCCTCCTGCATTTGGTGATGGTTGTCCTGTGTTATGCAGTGTTTCAGGTGATGCCTTCCGTAGATTCGGAAGTTGTTGTGCGGTACTGCTTTCCTCTTTATTCAAGATTTCTCCTTCATATGGAATAATCTTCCCCGGCTGCGGTCTCGTCTCTCTCGCAATTCCAAACTTCAGATTTAGCAAGGTGCCCCTTGGTGTTATTCTTCCCTTAGTACTTGTTCTTACCACTATCTGGCTACTTAAGACTTCCAGCTCCGAAATCGTGTTTTTTTGTCTTCTTGTAAGATGGCAGTGGCGGAAAGTGCACTTGCACCGCTGTATTCTTATTAAACTGATTTGCAATATTCTGCAATGGTTTTCGCTTGCAGTTGGATTTTTTCCGCTTGCAGTTGGATCTTTTGTCTGCTTCTACTGTTCCTCGATGGGTCCCACTTCGCGGTGTGTCCGCATTTGCAGTAAAGATAAATTCGCCGTTTCCCGTTTCCCGCTTCTTTTATCTTCTGCGTCTCTTTCTGAGCATCGTCCTGTGCCGTTGTGGAGTGCGCTACTTGCATGTCTAACCGTTCCTCGCACTAATTCTAAATTCGCTCTGACGATCGCTTTGCCTCAATCGTAATGTTGCCCCACACGCTGCTCGCTAACTCACACGCTATGGCCCGCCATGGCGGCCATAGCCTACGATGCGTTGAACTTGTGCCCCAGCCTCACCCTGTTTCTTTCCGCCTTGCTGCTCTCCCTGCTCCACACCTCAGGGGGGACGTGTATATTCATGATCATGGTTCCCTTTCGATCTTTTGTCGCCTGAAACCAGTTCACATTGTGGCGGTACTGGCAGGTTTCACCTTTCTGCAGTAGAACATCCGAGCGTATTATGTAAGATCAACAACAGCAACCGCGGCCTCCCCTTATGTCCGAGCAAAAGATATCGGTGTCAGATCAGCAACCGCAGCCGCAGACTTCCCAAGGGGAGCAAAAGACGTCCGAACAACAGCAACAGCAACCGAGGACTCTCCAAGGGGAGCAGAAGATGTCAGATCAGCAACAGCAAATCCCGGCTCCCCAGTGGGAGCAGCACCGCTCTCAAGTAAAAAATACTACCAAAGACAATCGACCACAGCAACCGCGAGGTCCACAACGCAACCAGGACCGCTCGCAAGTTGAATATACTACTAAAGAGAATCGAAGTATGCCTACAAGTACGCAAGAGGAGACGCGTCAGGAACCAATTCACCCTCCAAGTGCGCTAGATGAGGTAACCGTGGCTGTGAATTTTCTTTTTACTCGAAATGAAGTTTCAGATTCAGCAGCGGAGAGGATTTACTGAAGCCATTTCGGATTCAGCTCATAGTGGCTGCAATATTTCAGTACTCGCAATGTAGTTTCAGATTCAGCAGTGGAGGGGATTTACTCAAGTTTCGATTCGATTCTGGTGATAGGGCGGAGGGTTTAGATAACATATGGCAGACGTAGACTCGCAGGTTCTTAACGACGTCAAATGCTTGTTCATCTTGCAGGCAGTACGAGCAGCGCAAGAGGCCTTAGATGCTAGCAGCGCAAGAGGCCAGGGAAGCAGCACAAGATGCTCGGAAAGCCGTTTGGCTGGCTCAATGCAAGCAGATTGTAGCCAAGGAGAAAGCTCACCGGCTAGCTCAACTGTTAATAGCACATAGCGAAACAGCAAATCAGGTTGCTTTCGGGGCTGCGAAGCAAGCCGCCGAGCAAGCTGCGAAGAGACAGAAAGGGGTGTCGGACTTGTAAGTGGACAGGACTTGTAAGTGGCGAACACGTTCATATGTTCATCGTATTCTCGAGAGGTGCACGAAGGTTTAACCGGGCGTGGAAGATCCTAGCATCTGGTCAAGAGGTGGGGTGTGACGTGCGGAAGATGCTCTCTAAAAGAATCGAGTTTTAGCATTCCATTAAAAGCCGACATATGCGCATGTAGTTGTCGAGCGGAAAATGTCGGAGGGGTCGAACAGTCTATATACAATATGTGCTGCGTAACTATGCTTCCTCAGTTTTGTTCAGTTTTGTTCGATTTGTATATGACCCCACAGCCTGAAGTTAGTGGATAGGATGAACCAGAAGACACAGTCACGGTTAGTGAAAGAGTTTAGCGGTGATAGTTTTGCCGGTCCTGTCTTTCGTTTGTTGGCTGTGTTTGCACATGGTGAGAAGGGACGTGGATAAAAGATATATTGAGGAGGCTAGGAACAGAGCAGAGATGTACTCTGGAGGCCACTGAATAGAGTGATTCAGGTTCTGTACGACGAGTATGCTTCTGATCCTATTTGTCATCTGAGATTTACTTTTACTCTACTCACTCCTCGACTATCTAGGGTGATTCTATTTCTGTATTAAGTCAATCCTCTATAAGTTGGGAGAGCAAATGTAGCAGGTGCTGCTTCAAGTTGCTCTGTTCCAGCGTCTGCTGTGGCTTGATTCTCGATACTATTTCCTGGGAGTTTTCGCGCTCGCAGTTGTTCTGTTCCGGTGTCTGCTGTGTCTCGTGCTCGATTTGTGCTTCACGCTATTGGCGCTCTGTTGCGTACCTATGCAATGTGTGGGGGGCCATCTTTCATCGTATGGCAAATGGTGCAGATGCTATTGAAGTTGATCTGTTCCAGCTGTGGTGGCTTGATTCTCGATACTTTTACCCTAGAAGTGTCGCGGTCGATGTTTTCTTCACGCTATCGACATTCTGTTGCATAGGGAACGTTTTGTACTTATTCAAACATTATTCAAATGTTTGAATAAGTACAAAACTGAAGATACGTTGTGTTGTCAGTGTATCTTCAGTTGGCATGATCGACGACGAAACTTGGACGGGACATGTGAGCTGTGCGGAACCGGTTGGCAGACTCTCTGCGTGGGCCAGGTTATGTTACAATTGTACCTAAGTTTTCACCCAACAGTTAGAGAACGTGAACCCTTTGATGTGAAGTCAGTATAGCGTGTGGAACCGGTTCTGGAAGACACTACGTAGACGAATGTGGGACCATCGAGGCGGATGAGGGAGCCCACTGTGGGCCAGTAGCGTAAGAGCAGGATGGGTAGGGGAAATTAGTAAGGACCGAACGAATGTCACGAAAGAAGTTAGAAATCATCTGTGCAAAGCGTTTTTAGCTGCTAGCTGCTTGGAAGTAGTGCCCGGCACTGACCGGGATTCTTTGTATTTCAACCGGTTCAAACTAAAAGAAGAGGGTGGGGGTCAAATCTGACATTTGTTGTGAAAATCGGTCTACCGTCGATATAAACCCCCTGGTTAGCTGTGAACATTGCTTCGGTTCCGCCGAGGTTTTAACCACGAGCACTGTTTGGAATGTTTGCGGGATGTTTATAGTCGGTCGACGGTCGGCTTACCATAGATGGGACGTCCCCGGTTTTCATCGTACGGTTCTTTCCCAGTCTTACGCAACTGCAGTTACTTTAGGTTATCATGCTTGTTATTTGTTATTCACCCTCTCTTCCATCTGAAGACGGAAGAGTGCTGCAAGCTTAATGTATTACCTAACCTTTTTGACGAGAAGGGTTAGATGATCAGTTAATGTTTGTGTATTAATGTGAAGAGGGTCTCGCACTTGTACTCTGAAGCGCGTGGCTTTTTGCACTTACGAGTTTTGTACGAGTTTTGTAATGTATTAGTTTTGTTCTGGGAATGATTAAGCATTTAACATTTTGATTTTGGTTTTTGTTAAGAATTTAGTAGATTTTGTATATATATTTGTAGTATTTTTGATGATATAAAGGAATTCATTTCTTGACATTCTCGAAAATATAAAAGAAGCAAAAGTTCTTGTTTATTTATTTACTTAGCTCCTCCTCCAGAAGTGATAAAATTCGATCCACTTTTTTCTGATGAACATTTGTTTTGATTGAACGTTTTGATTCGCAGCAAGTAGTGCTCTCAATTTTCATTCAGAGACTGGTGAGATTTAGATTTTAATTTTAGATGCTAATGATTGTTCAATCTTTAGAGAGTATCTGAATCAGTTTGCAGATTCCGCATAGTTTGTGGATTGTGCATAGTCACGATAAGATATTTGATATGTCATAATCGTCCATTTGAAAGTGGTGAAACGTTTAGAAAACGAAAAGCAAACCAAAATGTGGATCTCCAAATCATGCGTACTTCGGAGACGAAGCTCTCTGAGATCTAAAGTTACTTACGATCGAAAGGCGTTGGTGAAATTGACATCAACAAGATAAGAAATAAGTGGGAAAGTGTTATCATCGAGTACGAGAAAATTCGTGATCATGATAAGATCTCATAGAACAGCTCTATGTGCATATGTGGATCGAGTCGATCACGAGGGAAGAAACATTTTTGTTTAATTTTCCTCCTCTCCACTGATATTCACGTATGGACTGTTGGTGTGACTTGAAACCAAAGACGATCCAATCGTGCATGGCCGAGACCGTGATCTCTAATGGATTTGGTTCTGATCTCACCTCTGGTGCTCCCGAACGACTTCTTGGTGTCCAGCATGAACCTGAAGTTCGAAATCTTGAGTCTTTGGAAATGGAAGTTATGAGCCCATGTGAGAGATGAGAGAAGGAGGATAAGGAGGATATTCACGCATATACACTTAGAAGTGTATATGGGTATAATTTATATTTTAATTTTTTTATCAAGAAAAGTTAGAATATAAATTAATATTTTTATAAAATGATGTGGTTTGGGAAGTAATGTCTTGATCTTATTTATTTTAACAGCGTATCATTTTGAATTCCACTTATGGTTTATATTCAGATGAATTGATCATTTCGAGACTAGTTAACATATATTATTTATGAATTAATTTATTTTTATAATAATTTATAATAATTTATAATAATATATTTTTATAATATTTACACGTTTTCTGATAAGAGAAAACGAAATTCATTCTACAAGGCCGTGAGGAAGGTATTCAGCCGTCAAAACTCTGGGAAAAGAAAAGAGACATTTGGGGAACTGGTTATTCTAATGCCTGACCGTGCACATAATTTTAAATACTGGACTTCCATCACGGGTATTAGGTTCGGTAATAAGAGACGCATGCGTATATATAGAGTTTTATTTTTCCATTAAAACGAGACTGCAAAAATCAACAACGCACGAATATTTCAAGATAATTTCTGCAAATAGTTTGGAGGTCAAAATTAAATTTATTTACACGTGTATTTTGTTGACGTGGACACTAAAAAATTTATGACTCTGCGCTCTCTAAGAGCCAAAAGGTGATGACTGTATGCTTACGTGTTTTCAGAAAAGCACTATAGACAAAAACTGGATTCACATGGTCGCTTACGTTAAATTTCCAAGTTACTTGGAGTAAAATATTATCACAAACTTGAAACATTAAGTCAAGTTCGGGAATGGAAAAACCTTTAGTTTTTGAACAATAACTTATATGTGCGCTTAGTGTCTAAGTCATTCAGAGAACGGTTTGTTTCAAGTCTAAGGGGTAATGAAACATGTATCCTCTAATGCAGGTAAAAGATATATTCATTAAGAGAGAGTTGATCAATTTCATCATTCTTTCTGAAGTGGAGCAAGTAATTAATCCAATTAATATTGTCGTAGTTGAACTCAGTATCGTTCTGGTAGTTGGCGCAGCTCTCGAACATTCGAGTCCAATTTATGAAAAGCATGAAATATAATGCCAGTCAACAGCGTGGATCTGAAGAACAGTTGTGTACTGAAAAGGTTTTATTTCTAATACAGATGCTAAACTATTAATAATTTAATACAAATACAAATGAACCAGCATAATCTAAACATCGGGAAGAGCAAAAACATCGTTTTCGTTGTACCACACGTATCGTTGCAAAAATTACTTTATTTCTGAAATTTATTCATTATCATTGCGTCACTGTAAATCATTACAATAATATATTATTTTTCATGAATATGGAACTAAGACGCTCGGATCTAATTTTTCTCCCCAAAACTGGTTATGATTAGCAATCAATATTCCAATAATTTTGCTTGTGGGTTAAAAGTTAGGTCCTAAATTAATGTTTTGATTAATTCATTATTTGAGCTGATCCTCCGGTGCGCGTCTGGACCCCTTGCACTTATGGGTTAAGTTTGGCTCCTTCTGCACTTGTTGGTCCAGTTAATATATAAAAAATATTTAAATATTGAAATAGAATTATTAACTAACATATAATATTCTCTTATATCATTAAAATATCATAAATTCCCCAGAAGAACTTCGAGAAGAGAAAAAGATTTACTTGAGAAGATCAGAATTGTCCACTTCCTTTCCTGCAGACAGACCTCGTTACAGTATGCTATCGCATCACCGAGTAGGTAATTTTCTGATTCAACCTATAATGAGATCGCATCTTTTTTATCTATATTTTTGTCTATACGTTTGTTCGCAAGTGCATTGATGGCTAGTTGTAATCAATTTTGGAATATGATTAGACTATTATGAGAACAAGTGACTTTATGCATGGTATCATCTTTTGTGATGCAAGTGCTAGTGAGAAATTATTTCAGACTAAAATGGAAGATTAAACTTTTTTTATAAGAAAAATATGATCACAAATTTATTATAATCAACCAATTAGTTCATAGCCTAAGTTTTTATGTTAGAGTCAAGTCATGACCAAGACTCAGGTAGAGCTCGAGAAAGAGCTTTAACAACTTTTCATCCAAATTTTAAAAGGATCAAAAGAGATATTCTTCTTTCGGATCGTATCTAATTGTATTGTACTTGTGGTTGGAACCCCTTCATATTGTGCTTCCTGTTTATACGTTGTATTTGCTTGTGTTGGTGCTTGATTTCTGGAGTGAGTTCACTCCAATGTGCTATTGGTTGTGAGACTGGAGTTGCAGACCAGTCAGACTTTGTTTCTCTCACGGTAAAGTTGAACTTACGATCAACATACCGTGAGAGGTTGACTGTGGTGATGACAGATACATGTTGCTCTTATATTGACCGTCCTAGTAGGAGATAGGTGAGCTCAGTAGGAGCGGGATTAGGCAGGTTGGCGTCACGTGTGATGATGAGGTTTTGATGTTCTGCTCAGAGCTTTGTGTTCGCTGTTGACACGAGAGTTGTCATCACGGAGGTCCACGGAGGTTCCGGTAGAGATTCAGCTGCAGTGGAGTGTGATATCTCACATCACATGGAGTGGTGTGAGATATCAACCAGTAGCACCGATCGTATCGGCGGAGGACACCGATTCAGACAAGGACGTGGTTGGAGATACACACAGTATCGCCACACCGTTGTTGTGAGACATGGACGAGATCTATGAGACCACGAAGAGATCTCGACGATACTCGGATACGATGGGTATCATTGAGCTGGATGACTTCATCTAGGAGTTCGACAGTTGGTGCAATCTGCAATAGATGCGGAACTCACAACTGTTTACATTCTTCGTGGCTTGAAAGGATTTGTTCCGACACTTGGAGGGACCGCCGATGGACAATTACCATGAGTTCAAGCGAGACTACAACGTGGAGATTGGGTTGTGGAGACAACATTGGTCTCCCAACTACGTTTCTATCACTACTGATGCAGTTTCGAGAGACGTAGCACCTACGAGTTCAGATGCTAGTAGCAGTGGTACATCCACGGATGACGGAGTATCTACTACCAACGGTGCGTCCACTAGTAGTGGAGCAGACGGTAGTATGAGCGTGATACCACCAAGGTTTAACCCTGTGGTTCAGTTCTTCTAATGTTTGAAGAAGAACTATGAAGGTGTGCAGACCGACAAGTTGAGAAGTCTGCAGGAGTTCCAACGGAAGACTAGAGAGAGCCTACTCGAGACATTTATTCGCATGAGGCGGTTGATCAGCATTACCCAAGGGGTGACGAAAGCAAATGCAGTCCAATTCTGGTATGGAATACTGGACCGAGAGCTACGTAAGAGAGTCAAAGATGCGACTCTCCTTAGAGACACCGTTCTGACATTGATGGTTGTCTTTGGTCTGACTGAGCTGATTGAGCTCACCATGGTGGAGGAGAAGATGGTGACTGCTGGGTTTAGCAAGGAAGCACCACATGGGACGACCACCTCTTCTCGTGGATCACAAGCTAAGCGTACACAAGATGAAATGGGATGATCAGTGCATCTCACGGTTGATGTCATCTTGGATGCAAGGCGACAATCTCAAGTAGTGAGAGTTATCGATAGGTCACTCATGGCAGTGGTGAACCTAGTGAGACGACTCATGGCAGCGTTGTCCACTTTGGTGAGCTTTCTAGCGTCACACTCTTACAGAGATGGAGGACTTGGGCTTGTGTGGGATGCTAAGTTACGACAGTTGGTGGAGTCCAATGTCGATGAAAGAGAGCGAGCGATGGATTTCTTTGCGGATATGACGACATTAGCTTCGATGTGAGAGGCTTCATGTCATCAAGTATTGGATCAAGCAATGGACTTGAATTGCTTGACGTGGATTGTTGACCTTGGAATGGTTGAACAACGTCGGATGCGATCGACGGGTGTTACTGCTCGGACACTTCTCAACTCTTTGCCTACCGTGTCGATGGAAATAAAGACTGGAGGCGAGGCGTGTAGAGTTCGTCATCCTTAGACATCATGGGATGCAATACGAGAGAGTGTGGAGTTTGCAACTAGGACTGTAGGAGTTTTTTGCACAGTGGAGGTGGAGGTTGTTGGTGGCGAGCAGAAAGAAACTACTTCAGAGGCTGCAAGATAGTGTTAACGACTTCGTCTTCTACCTCTAGCGTGGTGATAGATGATACTTGGGAGTCAGAGATTGGACCCAAGCTTATGAGAGAGGAGAGACGAAAAATTCAGAGATTCCTGAAGAGTTACAAGAATTGTTTTACCTTCAGTATGAAAGATTTAGGTACCTTGAAGGGACCAGGTATACGGATCGACTTGGCTAGTGACACGTCAATCTTTCAACATCTTTACAGGTACAGTGATATGAAGAGAGCCTTGATCCAGAGTATGACTCAAGACTTGTTGGAAGTTGGATTGGTGGAGATGTCACATGGAGAGTATGCATCTATCACAATTATGCCAGCAAAGGAGGATATGTATGATGATTACACGGATAGACGGATGTGTGGAGACTACCATCCTATCAATCAGCAGATGAAGTCTGATAAATATGTCATGCCGACACCTGAGAAGATCTTTGATGCAGTAGGGCATGTGAAGATCTTCAATACTTTGGACCTTCGAGCAGGGTATCATCAGTGAATTATGCTTCCCGAGTGATGTACTCAACAAACTCCAGCTCTTTCAAATTTATTTCTGTTTTCATTACTTTTATCACGAGATTCCTTGGGTTCAACAACCGAAACAAAGAGAGAAAAAATTTATACAATAGTTCTTAACTATCCTTCAATCCATCCGCTACTATATTCGTTGTCTATTCTAGTGTATAAAACATACTTGATAACCTTTCAATGCATCAAAATTGATATCACAAAATGGGACACAACAAAAAGTAAAGTGATATTATTGTGATAATGTGTACCTAAAGTGTTCTCCATTGCGAGGAGAGGAAAACAACATGCCACAGTTCATGAAAAGGACACATGAGTATTCTAGTGCTGTTATTAACTAATATTAATTTTTTCTTCTTTTATTTCCATTTTATTTGTTTGCATTTTATGTATTTATCGTTGTTCCTCGGGTAAAATTTCCTACTGGAAACCAGTAAAATGTGGATGAGAGACCTATGTTACATACTTCACAGTTCAAATCATTTTCTACTGATGTCCACTCTCAGTTAGTTAGATGTAAACCCTATATACTAATATGATGTATGCCCGTACTTACGTAACTGAATGAAGGAGAAGCATGGACGTAGATAAATGAAGAAGAAAATTTGAAAAGCATAATTCATGTGAGACCATGAAGTACTAGTAAATTTTACTGTAAACAGTTTTACTGTAAACTGCAATTGTAGACTAAACTAAATTAGCATGTGAATCCAGGATTTATTGAAGCAATCTGTAATATATATAAAACTCACTTCATGTGCAATGTAGTATCATGGTGTATCCACTCTGGAATAATTCTACAGAGGATACTTGGAGAAAGATAGAAAATAAAATGAGTATAATAGTCTGTTCTTCGTGCATCAGAAAAGAAATTTGAATTAATGATCTGTCCAGCAGGGCATAACACTCACCCGAAAAGAGCAATTCTGAGTAAACATCTCATATCACTTGTCAGTACTTAATTTCTTACTGTCTCTTATTGACATTAATCTACTTTGATACTGTTTTGATACTGTTTTGACTAATCAAGAGAGAAAATAATATGCTTGAGAAACATACATTTTGCAAGTATTTAATACTAGACCCTTAACTAATATGTCATGCGCATACACATCGCTACACAACATACATCGCTGTCAGAGATACACCACACATACACATAACACATGGACGATGTCATACACATACACAAGTGTACCAACACCACAACAAGGATTACTCACAAACGGTCAAGCCAAACCCACTCTAAACGCGAAGAGAATCCGGGTTACACTCAACTAGACTATCCACCATAGCCTGGAGCTTGAAGGCTCAACTCAAAGAACTAAGGTCTCCAAGCCCTACCTGCGAAGTTTACCCCTAGTGGACTCTCCCCAACTCGCCCTAACGGCACTAACGGTCTTACCGAGATGCGCCACTTCGCACTCGGTCAACCTAACCGAGGGGTCCAAACTGACGTGACAGCTGTCGTGCGCATACACATCGCTACACAACATACATCGCTGTCAGAGGTACACCACACATACACATAACACATGGACGATGTCATACACATACACAAGTGTACCACAATCGCCCCCCTAACTGACGGTTAGGTCCCTCTAACTCCAGATAGCTCCATATCCCAACTACGTGATACACACCTTCATGGGTGCAAGGATCAGGAGGCCGGGTGCTACATTGCTCCATCGTTAGTCGCCTGTCTGCAATCCATACCACGCAAAGATCTAATCGACTATCTCCGCTATATACATCGAGGACAAACCCACCGTCCAGTAGGAACTACACTGAGAGGTGGAGTCAAACATGACATGTGCCAACCTCTCGAACAACCATCACACACCAACATACGGGCTGCTCCACCAGCAGACCCACACAACATACACCTCAAGCCCGCGCGTACAACTGCTAAGCTTGGGTCAACGGTACCATCAATGTTGGGAAGATGACATGGCGCGCAATTACGCACATGGTCCTGTAACGACCTATGTTACACATAGGAAGTTTATCTATTAGTAAGGTGTTTAGTTCTAACTAAGTGTTGAGAATGTTTATTTGCTGCCAAAGTACTTTTAGGAGATATCAAGTTAGTCATGACTAGCTAAAAGTTAGTTATGGTTAAACTTAGCTGTACTTTTGGCAGAATTCAGATATTTGCTAAAGAGTGAGCACTACTATCTTGTCATCTTGTCTAAAAGGTAGAAAGGGGGTGGAAAGTATCCCTTATCTCCTTTTTGACTTGATATTAGTGGTTGGATTAAAGTTGTGGACTTTGTGGGCATTAAAAACAAGAAGAGATTCCACATGTTTCCTTTTTAGTGGGTCCTAGTGTAGAGGGGGGGTGGAAATTCGAGATTCCTTGAGAATATTCCAGAATCCTTCTAGAAGTTGTTGACTTTGAAGGAATAAGCCCATGTGAAAAGGTTAAAAGCCCATGTGATCAATGCTTTTACCTTAAGTAATATCTTAGTAAAACCCGGTAAAAGTAGTTACGGCTGAGTTACCGGAGGGTACCAAAGTAAAAACCTAGAATGTATAAATAGAGGAGTAGAGAAGAGCTCCTCATCCTTGTTTTCACATCGTCGTAATGACAACTTGAGTAATATAGAGAGTGTGGGATATTTTTAGCATGTGAGAACTTGAGAGACGTCGTTAGAATGGAGGATTTTAGTGGATGAGATTATGGAGATTTTAGTTGATAAGTTTGTGGGTGTATGAATGAGAGTGAACTTAGCATTTTTCCCTTCAAGATTCATGGTGTGCTTCCATCAAAGCCATCAGAGGTGACCCCTGAGTGAGAGACAGGCCCGACAGTTGCAGATTCGTGGATGACGATCGTGGAGGTTGAGAGATCGGGGGGTAGTTGATCGTTAGGACCGCGGAGGGTTTACATTTTTGGTTCCGTTGCCGGGACCTCACTTGAAGGGATCGTTGAACGATGTTTAGAGTTCAGTTCTATATTCGACAAAAGGAGATTATGAGAGAGCACATGGAGAGAACGTTGGGAGGAGAGAGAGCTAACGCGATGTTAGCAACGTTAGAACCTTTCGTGTATCCCGTAGTGATATATGACACGTTCGAAGTCATTCTTTACATCTTGTTCACTTAGAAAGGGTTTGAGGAGAGTTGAAAGGAGGTGCAACAAGAGTTGTAGAGAAGGAGGAGAGAAAAGTTATTAGAGGAGAGAAATTTGTGAGTTTAGAAATTCTGCTCTCTGGAAAATTTGTACAGTCGCTGTCAACTTTTCTGTGAATTTTATTTTCCTGAGAAACTTTCCAGTGTTTTAGATTGGCTGATAACCTATCTAAGACAAAAGGAATCATAGGAAAAGGTGGTCTAGAGAGGGAGCAATGATTTTTCAAAGTTGAGGGGGTCTATTCGTGAGAGTTGAGGAATTCTGTTCTCTGGAAAAAGTTTACAGTCAGTGTCAGATTTTCTGTGAATTTTATTTTCCTGAGAAACCTTCCAGTGTTTTAGAGTGGCTGATAAGCTATCCAGGACAAAAGAAATCATGAAAAGATGAGGTCTGAAGAGGGAGAAAGGATTTTTCAAAGTGGAGGGGGTTGACAACCATGAGGGAAGTGAAAATATACAAATTTCAGTTCTCTGAAAATTTGTACAGTCATCACCATCTCTTCTGATTAGAGAAGTTTCTGTTGAAACTTCATGATTTAGTAGCTTGGAGGTTGAGCTACTGGAGACCACAAAAATCTTGGAGAGATCTCTTACCAACTAAGAGAGATACGACATACAAGGAGGTCTTGAAGATACGTCATGGGGAATCCAGTTCGAATGACGAGGTGGAAGAAGAGACGTTTAGGAGTTCGAACAGAGACGGAGAAGCCCAAGTTAAGTATAGATGAGTTACGAACACGCATCTATAGCACTTGGGGTGCCCTCTTTACTCTATACGAAGAAGCTTCCGCGACAATTGGCACAGATTTGAAGAAAGTCGAGTTTAAAGCATCATTCACTATGGAGGCCACGAATGCTCCTGGTGAAATAGAGTTGGATCCTTACAAGAGTGAGTTCAAGATGTCTGTTGTGATGAGTACAAACGAGGGTGAGGAGGATCATATCTTTGATAGTTAATATTAGATTAGATTTTATTTCGTGTATCGCATGTATAATGCACGATTTCTAATATAAAGCTCGGAAGAGTTAAGAAAGTAATGTAGAATTATTTTCCTCTATGATATTTTGTCCACTTAATGGTTGAGAAGGTGCAACATGAGTGGAAATTCAAAAGATTGGAAAGTTAGACTTAGAAACCTTCCTCAATGTTTAGATGTCATAGTAAGTGTCGGAGAAAGTTCGAGAGAGATTATCGTCGAGTTTGAAAACCCTAGTACTAAACCTCAAGTAGAATCGCCGAGGAGAAGAGTAGAAACCGACTTGTGGTGTTATTTCTGTAGAGGGTTGGGACACAAAGTAGTGAATTGTCCAACTAGAATCAGAACCGAGAGAGCTAAAGGGAAGCGGGAGTTTACTGATTTGAGTCTTCGAGTGGGTCCATCGTCACCAGCGCCAATTCATCTTCTAGGCGAAGATCTTTGTCCAAGTTGTGGAGTGGGTGATCTATCAAGAGGACACAAGTGCGTCGATGTGGCCGCCCTACTTACGTCCGTAGTCGAGAAGTTGGACGAGACTCAAAGAGCTGAGACGGAGAAGTTGTCGACTTCAAAGGAGGACTCGGCTGAGTTGTGATGGAGATCGTCATTCGGATGGTGGAGAAGGCGGTGATGCGACTCAGACTCATGATTACCTTGGGGGAAGAGATGGCACAAGAGGTGTTGTTACAACCATTTCCTTTCATTTTACCTATGGTAGATTATTCGCGAATGGAATTGGTGATGTTCGTACTCTTTTAGCGAGTAGTTATTGCACGACGATTAGAAGAGTAGAAAGAGTAGTTACAAGATGGGAAAGCTACCCGTGTTTCATGGGAAGGACAATGAAGATGTAGAACCGTTTGTTCGAGACTTCAAAAGGGGTTGCATCGGAAACAACGTGAGAAGGAAGGAAGAATGGGTGTTGTTACTGCCAGAGTTTTTAGAAGATTTTGCTCTTACGTGGTATGAAGACCGAGTGAAGAGCCAGACACCTGGTGCAGTTGAGGACACATGGGAGACGTTGAGTAATGCACTCATCGAAGAATTTCTTCCAGAAGAGAGTTATGAGAAGCTCATGGTGGAGCTTACTCATTTGAAGCAACGTGACGACGAGAAAGTTCGGCAATATGCCGAAAGGGTGGATAAGTTGGAGCAACGGTTTCGGACGGTCCTACGGAAGAGTGGAGACAATGTGGAACTAACGATGGCGGGGATTGGAGCAGTGCTGACCAAGAACTTGGTGGGAGGGTTGAGACCTTCAATTCGAACCCAAGTGAGGTACGAGAAGCCAGCAACCAAAGCGGAGGCCATCAAGATAGCGACAAATATGGAAGAGAGTTTGGATGAAGGAGATATCATCCAACCTCATCATGCTGCTCTGGTGTCAACTCCGACTCCTGGTGTAGCCACAACGATCGCACCTGCACCATCACAATTGGTGATTGCTTCAACGTCAGCTCCTACTCCAACGGTGGTGCCAAGACCGTTTGTCCCAACAACGATGTCTACTGCCACCTCTGATTTTCATGCCGAGCTGAAGAGCATCACTGACACTCTTGCGGATCTCAAGATAAATGTGGTGCAGTTACGAGAATGGAGGAACAAAGGTGGAGGAGGAGGTCAAAGAGGTTACGACAACAATCCCAACCGAGGAAATCAAGGTAACTTTGGAGGCAACCAAGGTAACTTTGGAGGAATCACTTGTTGGACGTGTGGAGGTTCTCATTTCCAGCGAAATTGTCCTAACAACGGAGCAAGAGGTGCCGAAGCTGTCAGAATGAATGTGGGTGGAGGAAATCCATCACAAGGACGAGACAAAGGGGTGGCTACTATCGATGTCGTGCGAGATCCCATCTACGAGAAAGGAGAGAGTTCAAACTCTTCTCATGCACCGGTGGAGCTTTTAGCTCAAGAAAGAAAAAGAACTCGATTTTCTGATGAACCGGTTTTCATGGAGGAGTCAGCAAGTAGAAGTACTCGTTCGAGTAATGTTTCGAGTACACCAAGGGAGCCAAGAAGGAAGCTGGGGATGGCGGATTTCACCATTTCATCTTCCCAAGCGGGATATGATGTGGTTGAAGATGTGGGTGCTCAGAAAGCCAACATCACTGTTGGACAACTGATCGCACTTAATCCCAGCTTACGAAGGGAACTCAGAGGAGGACTGAGTTCTAAGAGAAGCAAGAAGAAGAAACCCAAGAGCAAGACATCAAAGTCAGTGGGAGTTGGTGTGGTGGATGTGCATGCTTCAGAGGTATGCACTAGGGCTTCAAAGATTGAAGTCCGATTGAATGGTCACTACGTCTCTGACGTATTGGTGGATGGAGGGTCGGCTGTAAACGCCATATCGGAGAGGTTGATGAAGAAGTTGGGAATGGAACCAACTCGCCCGGCTAGCATTGTCGTGGGGATGGCTAACAAGCAACGGGTAAGACCTCTTGGTGTGTTAGAGAAGGTGGTCGTGTCTGTGATGGGAGTTCAAACATTGATGTCCTTTCAAGTGTTAAAGGACTCTAGTTATGATTTGCTCCTAGGTAGGCCTTGGTTGAGAGCTGTGCGCACCACGGATAGGTGGCACAAGGGATACTTACGAATTGGGCCTAGAGATCATAGAGTGATAGTTCCTCTCTCGGGTGTTGGAGTTGTGACTTCTGACTCTGATAGACCCACTAGTGACTACTGGGAATCTGATACGGAGGATGATCAGAGTGTCTCGGAAGTAGATACTGGGGATTCTTACGACCAAGAATCCTCGTCTGAGGATGAAGGATTTGGTCGAGACGAATCAGTACATCAGCTTAGTGTTATTGACTTGTTGCCTCGACCAGCAGTGGAGAAAGATCCTGACAAAGAAGAGTTGAGTGAGGCAGAGATTGTGAGAAGACTCTCTACCCTGAAGTTTGGTATCAATGTCACTCAAGAAGAGAAAAGTAGATTCCTAGATATATTTCGAAAATATATCCATGTGTTTGCTTTCAGCTACAAGGATTTGAAGGAGGTGACCCTCGAGACTCATCGAATCGAATTGGAGGAGAACGCAAGACCAGTTCGACAGAAGCAGAGAAGGGTCAATCCTACAACGGCAATGATGGTCAAGGAGGAGATAGACAAGTTGAAGGAGGCGAGTTTCATCTATGAGGTGGAGAACTCAGAATGGGTTTCACCCATTGTGATTGTCAAGAAGAAGAATGGTAAGCTGCGAGTGTGCATAGACTATAAGAAGCTGAATGCAGTTACCAAGAAGGACTATTATCCTCTACCATTTATAGATGAGATTTTGGAGGAAGTTGCCGGTCATGAGTGGTACAGCTTTGGTGATGGTTATAGTGGATACAACCAGATCAAGATAGCACAGGAGTACCAGCAGTTGACTACTTTCACTACTCCTTGGGGAACATTTGCATTTCGAGTGATGCCATTCGGACTGTGTAATGCTCCGGCCACGTTTCAGAGGTTCATGAACAAGGTGTTTGAACCATTCATAGGGAAGTTTGTTCGGGATTTCATTGACGATTTCTGTGTGTACGGACGAAAGGAGGACCACTTTGATCATGTGATCAAAGTTTTGCAGCGGTTGGAGCAAGCCAACGCTTCTCTAAATCCAGAGAAGTGCATCTTTGGCTGCGAAGAAGGTCTGCTGTTAGGGCACATCATTTCCAAGAATGGGATTGCGGTAGATCCTGAGAAGGTGAAGAAGATTGTGGATCTTCCATTTCCGATCAACTTGACAAAGTTGAGGCAGTTTCTTGGCATGGTTGGATATTATCGTAGGTTTGTCTTTTCCTTCTCAAACAAAGCAATAGCTTTGACTATGTACATGAAGAAGGGAGTTGATTTTGACTTGATAGTGCATGATCAGAAAGCAAAGGAAGCATTTGAGGAGCTGAAAAAGGCATTAGTGACAGCTCCTATACTTGCTAAACCTGAGTGGAGTAAAGCATTTATTCTGTATACGGATGCCTCCAATGTAGCAATCGGATGTACATTAAGTCAGCTAGATGGAGATGGGCATGATCATCCTATAGCTTATGCTAGTAGGCAGATGGTTCCAGCGGAGAAGAATTACTCCGTGACTGAACGAGAAGGATTAGCGGTGATCTTTGGATTGAAGAAATTTCGACACTACTTGCTAGGAGGGAAATTTTCCATAGTCACAGATCACAAGGCTTTAAAGTATATCTTTAATAAGCCTAATGCCGAAGGTCGTATTGCTCGTTGGAAGATCCTTCTAACAGAATACGATTATGTGATCGAAGATAGACCAGGGAAGAAGCATGCGAATGCTGATCTTTTGTCAAGGGCTTATGATGATGAGGGAGAAGAACCGTTTGATGATTCATTTCCAGACGAGCATCTGATGACCATCACAAGCATCGAGGAGATACCGGACGAGTACAAGGAAATCTGGAGTTTCCTTGTAGATGGCTCTTTTCCAGAAGGTATGCATACCCGAGAACGTAACGCGTTGATCAAGAGATGCAAACCTTACACCATGGTAGAGGGAATTCTGTTTCATCAAGGAGCAGATGGGTTACTAAGGAGAGCAGTTGATCAGAAGGAGGCATTCAAGCTAATGCACGAGTTTCACGACGGAACTGTTTGCGGAGGTCACTTTGCTGGTAAGATAACAGCCTTCAAGATTTTGGATGCGGGTTACCACTGGAGAGGGATTTTCAAAGAGTGTTTAGACTATTGCAAAACTTGCGACGTATGTCAAGCATTTGCTCTGAAGTCTACTAGAACACCTCCGTTAAGATCAATTCCCGTGTTAGGACCATTTGAGAAGTGGGGTATTGATTTTGTAGGTCCTCTTAATAAGACACCTCGAGGCAATAGATACATTGTAGTCGCCACTGACTATTGTACCAAGTGGGTAGAGGCTAGACCTTTGAGAGAGACCAATGAAATAGAAGTCGGTAGATTCTTATGGGAGAGGATCATCACAAGATTTGGATGTCCGTTAGAGTTGGTCTCAGATAGAGGAGGAGAGTTTGTAGGGAGCATGACTACTGCTATGCTACAACACTTTTCTATCAAGCCACGAGTAACGACCTCATACAAACCAAATGCTAATGGTCTTGCGGAGAAGACCAATCTTACACTTTGTATGATGCTCGCCAAAGATGCTGGTGTTGAGACTGCGAAACATACTTGGGATAAGAGGCTACATGCTATCTTATGGGAGTATCGAACGACAACAAAGACTTCTACTGGGTACTCCCCATTTCGACTGGTTTATGGAGTGGAGTCCAAGTTGCCGATCCAATTCGAATTGGATACTTTTCAAACTATTCAACGAAAGTTGAAGAGGTCGAGAGGAGAAGACGTGGTCAGATCAAGAAGGGAGCAACTCATGGAGTTGGAAGAGACCCGAGCGGTAGCAATGATCCGGATGGAACGAGCTCAGGCGTATCAAAAGAAGAGTTACGACAAACGGTTGGGCAAGAGGGAGGTAAAACCTTTTCAAGTCGGAGATTGGGTTATGTTGTATGATGCTATCAGATTCAAGAGGGCTAGGAAGAAGTTTCTTCCGAGATATTTTGGTCCTTTTGTTGTAGATAAGGTGTGGAGCAACTTCACATATGACCTTCAGGAGCTGGGAGGAAGGAGATTCGATCGGGTCAACCATGACAAGTTGAAGTTGTTTCATCGACGGAAGTTCTCTCTTCACTCCGAGGACGGAGCGAAAATTTAGTCCGGGGGTAAAATGTAACGACCTATGTTACACATAGGAAGTTTATCTATTAGTAAGGTGTTTAGTTCTAACTAAGTGTTGAGAATGTTTATTTGCTGCCAAAGTACTTTTAGGAGATATCAAGTTAGTCATGACTAGCTAAAAGTTAGTTATGGTTAAACTTAGCTGTACTTTTGGCAGAATTCAGATATTTGCTAAAGAGTGAGCACTACTATCTTGTCATCTTGTCTAAAAGGTAGAAAGGGGGTGGAAAGTATCCCTTATCTCCTTTTTGACTTGATATTAGTGGTTGGATTAAAGTTGTGGACTTTGTGGGCATTAAAAACAAGAAGAGATTCCACATGTTTCCTTTTTAGTGGGTCCTAGTGTAGAGGGGGGGTGGAAATTCGAGATTCCTTGAGAATATTCCAGAATCCTTCTAGAAGTTGTTGACTTTGAAGGAATAAGCCCATGTGAAAAGGTAAAAAGCCCATGTGATCAATGCTTTTACCTTAAGTAATATCTTAGTAAAACCCGGTAAAAGTAGTTACGGCTGAGTTACCGGAGGGTACCAAAGTAAAAACCTAGAATGTATAAATAGAGGAGTAGAGAAGAGCTCCTCATCCTTGTTTTCACATCGTCGTAATGACAACTTGAGTAATATAGAGAGTGTGGGATATTTTTAGCATGTGAGAACTTGAGAGACGTCGTTAGAATGGAGGATTTTAGTGGATGAGATTATGGAGATTTTAGTTGATAAGTTTGTGGGTGTATGAATGAGAGTGAACTTAGCATTTTTCCCTTCAAGATTCATGGTGTGCTTCCATCAAAGCCATCAGAGGTGACCCCTGAGTGAGAGACAGGCCCGACAGTTGCAGATTCGTGGATGACGATCGTGGAGGTTGAGAGATCGGGGGGTAGTTGATCGTTAGGACCGCGGAGGGTTTACAGTCCTTCCACACAACACCATCACGGCCCTCTAACATGAGTACTCCAGAAGGTAACACCTCACGCACTCGTAAAATAGTGCGCCCTGCGGTCACGTCCAACGTCGTCGGTGCAGTCTGCTGTAGATAGATATAATCGTCAGGATGAAATCTGCGAATCGACGGCCGATAACCTCCTCCTCGGATAGTCGCATACCGCAACGTGTCTCTATGCTGGGCAATCGCTAGGTTCTCAAAAGCCATAGGCATAACTCTCCGAAATGTCTCTGCTCGTTGAGAACATGCTCTCATCCACATATCCGGGTCATCAAGGTCCAGCACCTCAGCAGAATCACGACGAATGACCGAAGGTAGATCTGGATCTCGGTCATACAATAAGAAATACGGTGAGAAGGAAGCCAAAGACGCTTCTCGGCTAAAACGGTAGCCCATAGCCAACCATGGTAACTGCACATCCCAGTCTCCCAAGTGGCCCTTCTGCAAGCCATACTTGCGCAATCCTCTCTTCACCGTCTGAACTACCCTCTCCGCCAAACCATCCGCCTCAGGATGATCTCGAGATGTAGTCCGATAATCAATCAGCGCCTGATCACACAAGGCCTGAAACTCACCAAGGAACTCTGTACCTTGGTCTGTCAGCACTTCAGCTGGTGCTCCGAAACGACTCAGCACTCGATCTAAGAACGCGTACGCCGTCCCTTCACTCGCCTTGTCTGGTAATGCCACCAACTCAATCCACTTGGAGAAGTGCTCCACCATCACCAAAACATACCGGTGGTGACGTACGGTCAACGGTAAGGATCCCGCAAAATCCAAACTCCAACGGTAACCCAATCCCATAATCGGTAAGGGGTGTAACTGTGGAGTAGGAGCATTAAACGATGCTCGTACTCGATCACAAACCACACATCGTGCGACAAACTGTTGCACATCGATGTGCATACCACGCCACCAATACTGTCCTTGGAGTAAGCTATGCGTACGCTTCACTCCAAAATGTCCCAACTCCTCATGGGCATGTCGTACTAACTGTGTCCTCTGGGATGGATGTGGCACTATCCGTACCCTTCCATCACCCCACACTCGAAGTACATGTCGTCCTTCTCGTCGAAATCTCTTCGCTCGTTGAAGGACACGATCTCGCTCCTTAGCACTTACTGTGCCTACTACCACACCAGTACGTAGATACTCCATCACGGTCACATCATCATGGATATCTCGCTGGTCTGGAACACCATCTCCACCCTCAGGATCTGGAGACTCATCATCTACTCTCTGACCAGAGAAAGATACGACTTGGCCCTCCATACTAGAGTTCATGGTCAACACACAAAGAAAGGCAGATGCATGCCACCCTGGCACTATCTCCTCATCAACCTCGTCATGCCAGCGAGCCCCAGTCTGATCCTGCTGACTCGTGCACGGGTTGTGACTCAACCCGTCGGCATCTAGGTTTGCAACTCCAGGTCTATGTACTACCTGGAAGTCATACTCCTGTAAGATCAGAGCCCATCGTGCAAGCTTCTCTGTAAGCTTGTCGGACTCCATCAACCACTTGAGCGGCTGGTGATCAGTGATGAGAGTAAAAGAGTTCCCAAACAGATAACATCGAAAGTGTGCAACAGCCCACACTGCCGCCAAACACTCTCCCTCATACGAACTATACCTCGCCTCCGCTGAATTGTTGGAGCGACTGACATATGCCACCACGAACTCCTTTTTCTCATCATCATGCTGAGTCAGCACTGCTCCAAGTCCCAACATACTCCAATCTGTGTGCAGTTGGAAAGGACGCCCCCTAACGGGTCTCATGCATACTCTCCATGCGACATCTCCACCAACCCAGCCTCCAACAAGTCTTGAGTCCGACTCTGGATCAAGGCTCTCTCCATGTCACTGTACCTGTAAGGACGTCGAAAGATTGGCGTGTCATTAGCCAAGTCGATCCGTATACCAGGTCCTTTCAAGGTACCCAAATCCTTCATACTGAAGGCAAAACAATTCCTGTAGCTCTTCAGGAATCTTTGGACTCTTCGTCTCTCCTCTCCTATAAGCTTGGGTCCGATCTCCGGCTCCCAAGTATCCTCTGTCACCATGCTAGAGGTAGAAGACGAAGTCGTTGACTGCTATCTTGCAGCCTCTGGAGCAGTTTCCTTCTGCTCACCACCAACAACATCCACCGCTACTGTGTATAAAACTTCTGCAGTTCTAGCTGCAAACTCCACACTCTCTCCTATGACATCCCATGATGTCCAAGGATGACGAACTCCACGTGCCTCGCCCCCAGCCTTTGTCTCCACCGATCCGATAGGCAAAGAGCTCAAGAGTGCTCGAGCAGTAACACCCGTCGATCGCATCCGACGCTGCTCAGCCAATCCAAGGCTAACAATCCATGTCAAGCAATTCAAGTCCATTGCTTGACCCAATACTTGACGACTTGAAGCCTCCGACACCGAAGCTACTGCCGTCGTACCCGTAGTGAAACCCATCGCTCGCTCTCTCTCATCGGCATTGGGCTCCACCAACTGCCGTAATTGAGCATCCCACACAAGCCCAAGTCCTCCATCTCTGTAAGCATGTGACGCTGGAAAGCTTACCAAAGTGGGTAATGCTACCATGGGCCGTCCCACTAGGTTCACCACTGCCATGGGTGACCTATCGACGACTCTCACTACTTGAGATCGTCGTCCTGCATCCAAGATGCTATCAACCGTGAGGTGCGCTGGTCGTCTCACTCCATCGTGTGCGCGCTTAAGCACCTCTCTCGGTAACAAGTTCGTCCACCACAACCGTGGACGATGTGCACGAGATCCCACTCTCGCTGCATCCAACAACACTGCTGGTCCAACCCAAGACCGCACTTGGTGCACACTCGCCATCATCTGTGTACGAGCATCACCCAACAAAGGAACGTTCTCCAAGATGTACGCTGGAGAATCCACCTGATGCATCTGGAGATGTCGTAGGATCCGTAACATCTCCCAGAACATCCTAGATCGTGGGTCATGTAAATCCTGACCTCTCCCTGCACGCGTGTGATCTTGACATGGCCATCCGGCTATCACCAAGTGAATGGTGCCCACAAACGTAAGATCCTGCGCCCCCAGCAGCGAAATGTCCGACGGTAATGCTTGCTGGTATCCTCTAACAGCTGATATGGGCAACAACTCAGGATATCTCTGCACCAAACGTGCCACATGTCGCAATGAGATGCGTCTCGCAATCTCATCTCTCTCCACATACAAGTATCGCTGTACTTGTATACCTGCCTGCAATACCGCAGCCAAACCTGTGCTGATCCCTCCAAACAGCTCCAGCACACATACACCTTCCTCTGGATACTGCCATACAATGGGAGTCGTATCCAACGGTGGTAAGGTCACAGGGTCAGTAGCAGGAACAACCCTTTGTTCCTCTACTGGTGGTACAAAAGCTTCACTCCAAGCCTGCTGCACCAACTGATCAGCATACTGCTGCAACTCTCCACTCGAACTCCAGAGTGGAACATCCAAGGCAGATGGTACTAACGTAGACATGCTAGGCATGTCCTCCACCTCCTCATAGATCGGAGTATCCTCCGCATAGACATAATCCTCCAACAACTCGTCCGGCCAAGTGATGATCGAACTGAACCCTGCAACGGATTCCATCATTCCTGGTGTAGGCTCCGTCGTCCCAACTCTAGCACTGAACCGCATTGGTAAGCGGCTCACTCGTCCCTCACCGGACTGCCAACCTGGTCTGTAAGATGCTGTCTCTGCCCAATAGTCAATCACGAACCCCATAGGGTACAACACAGCACCTCCCACCAATACATCATAAGACTCTGCGGCTGTAACGATGGCCTTGGCCTTCACCATAGAGCCATCCGTGGGGTGATCTGGCCGAACTCTCACCGTCAACATCTCACGTGTCATGTGTAGAGCCGTGCCTCCTGATCCCCCTAGAGATGTCTGCAACTGGAATGGACATCTCTCTATCTCGGACTTCTTCAGACCCAAACCAATACACGCCGCCTTTCCCAACATCAACGGTTGGGCTCCAGAGTCTAACAAGACCTTCTGAGGTCGATACACTTTCCCTGAAGGTGCCACCAAACAGAAGATACCACTTCTGTTGTCCAACAACACCACACTTGGTGCCAAACCAGCACGGTCAATCGCCGGCCTAGCTGGTAACTCATCTAACCTAGCAGCCACCGCTTGCCAAGTACCACTGGTAGCTGTCCTGATCCTCGACTCCATGGACACGTCTACCGCCTCTCGCTGAACTACTTCAGCACTAGAGGTAACTACATCCTCGCTCTCACTGAGCGTGGCCGCCAACTGGAACACTGGAGCCAAGTTGACTCCCAATGCTCTCATATCCGTGGCTGAGAATAGTGGGGTTCGCAAAACTGCTGTAGCCGCCCCCAACATCGGGTTTGACGTCGCATCCACAGACGTCGAAGGTGGACTCACATCACACCCACTCCTGGATGTCGATGCCTCCAACTCTACTGCACCATCGGTAGGTCATTTAGGAACCATAGATGTGGTCCTCAACGTCTCTGATAACGTGAACGACTGGGGAAGCCTGGCTTGTCTACCAGCCTCCCCGCATTGTGGATCCAACTCCACTGACGCACCTCGTGGCTCAGAGGCACGTACTGCACCTCTAGTCACTGCCGCAGATGCCTCAATCTGCGCCACACCAGCCATGAAGTCGAAGTCACCTCCTTCTCCTCCATAAGACGTGGAAGCCTCTGTTCCACCTGATCTCCGCTGAGCCATAGCCATACTAGCTATCCTCTGCTCCAACTGCTCAATCCGAGCAGCCATACCTGCTTCTGACGTCGTAGCAGGCGGTGGACCGACCGGTCCTCTCCCAGGTGCTGGACCTCTACCTCCAGCTCGACCACCACGGCCTCCCTGAGCTCCTCCGCCTCGTCCACGATCAGCCTTCCCTTGCCGCAACTCGGGATGGAGATCAAAACAACGGTCACTACTGTGACCAGGTCGTCCGCAATGCTCACATTGCCTAGGTACTGCTGGAGACGTCCCTGATGTCCTTGACGTCTCATAACCTCTCCTCTGTGGACAGTCCCTCTGCTGATGAGGACCATCACACGTCCAGCAAGGACCCGCTTGCTGTTGACTAGCGAAGGACGGCATGGGCTTCTGCCCACCAGATCCTCCTACACCTCCCTGCGATCGTGACTACTCTGCACGATCCTTACCACCACCACCACCACCACCACCACCACCACCACCACCACCACCACCACCACCACGCTGTTGCGTAGCCTGTGATCCTCGAGAAGAGGTGGTCGCTCCATGTGGTGTCTCCTTGCTGAACCCAGCAACCACCACCCTCTCCTCCACCATGTTGAGCTCAATCCGCTCAGCCAGACTAAAGACAACCGCCAACGTCGGAGCGGTATCTCTAAGAAGAGTAGCATCTCTAACTCTCCTACGCAGCTCCCGGTCTAGTATCCCATATTAGAACTGGACTGCCTGTGCTTCCGTCACCCCTTGGATAACGCTGATCAACCGCCTCATGCAAGTAAACGCCTCGCGTAGGCTCTCTCCAGTCTTCCGCTGGAACTCCTGCAGACTCCTCAACTTGTCGGTCCGCACACCCTGATAGTTCTTCCTCAAACATTGGAAGAACTGAACCACAAGGTTAAACCCTGGTGGTATCCCGCTCACACTACCACCTGCTCCACTACTTGTGGATGCACCGGTAGTAGGTACTCCGCCACCTGTGGCTGCACCACTGCTACTGGCACCCGAACTCGCAGGTGCTACACCTCCCGAAACTGCGCCAGTAGTGATAGAAACGTAGTTGGGAGACCAATGTTGTCTCCACAACTCGATCTCAACACTGTAATCTCGCCTGAACTCATGATAATCGTCCATCGGCGGTCCCTCCAAGTGCTGGAACAAACCCTTCCACGCCATGAAGGGTGTAAACAGCTGTGGGTTCTGCATCTGCTGCAGATCGCACCAACTGTCAAACTCCTGGATGAAGTCATCCAACTCAATGGTACCAACTGTACCCGAGTAACGTCGAGGCCCCTTCGTGGCCCCATAGATCTCGTCCATGTCCCACAACAACGGTGTTGCGACACTAGACTCACCACCAGAAAACGCGCTGTCTGCGTCTGACTCGTCCTCGAGAACAACCGACGGCAATGGTGTAGGTAGTCGGTACCTCACCCCACTCCGTGTATACCCACTGTCCGAGAAGTCCCCACCAGAACCTCCCGAGAACTCCGTGATGAGAGAATCCCGCTAACACACTCCCCAACCGGAATGTCGCAATCTCCGTCACCACCGTAACCACCACTTGCCTAATCCCGCTCCTACTGAGCTCACTTATCCCCTACTAGGACGGTCAAGGTAAGGGCAACCTGTACCTGCCATCACCACAGGCAGCCTCTCACGGTCTGTTGGTCGTCACTCCAACCGCACCGTGAGAGAGACAAAGGTAGTCTGACTGGTCCGCAACTCCAGTCTCACTACCGACAGCACACTGGAGTGAACTCACTCCGGAAATCAAGAGCCAACACAAGCAAACGCGGCGCACAAACAGGAAGCAGAATATGGAGGGGTTCCAACCACAAGAAGTCCAAACGATAACCCTCCACACTCAAACATTCACATAAAGAGAAACCCAGCCCCATCCGGACTGACGTCTCCTCGTCGGTGACCACATGCACAATATATGATCACCAACTGTCGTAACTGACACTGGAGGTCACTAACTAGATGTCCACACCTCTAGTAGCTCCAAAAACATCCACGTGGTAGCTCTACTAGCTTGCCCAAGACAACTGCCACCAACTGCCACCAACTGCCTACATACGCATCTCTACGGTATAGGCAAACACTACCACAACTATAGCTTGCCCCTAATACTATGGGATCGCCCTACCACTCCTCTAGGAACGTGCGAGAAGGTCTCCTACTACCTTAAACAAGTCCATAAGTACTTGCACGCATCCCAGGCAGGCTATGGTGGATAGTCTAGTTGAGTGTAACCCGGATTCTCTTCGCGTTTAGAGTGGGTTTGGCTTGACCGTTTGTGAGTAATCCTTGTTGTGGTGTTGGAGATGGTAATCTCTGTATTCAGATTACTCAAAGAACTAAGGTCTCCAAGCCCTACCTGCGAAGTTTACCCCTAGTGGGCTCTCCCCAACTCGCTCTAACGGCACTAACGGCCTTACCGGGATGCGCCACTTCGCACTCGGTCAACCTAGCCGAGAGGTCCAAACTGACGTGACAAATATGAAAACCGAAACTTTTTAATAAGTGTTAAATGATAGTTAGATCGATAGTTGCTAGCAGATCCAGACATAAACTGTCAAGCAAACACACATTGTGGTTCAAAAACTACAAGTGAAGGATTTGGTACGAAAAAGAAACTAATTTAATTTTAAAGTTAATTTATTATCTAATCTTTCTTTACAAAAAGGTTAAGTAATAAACTGAACGTGCTGCTACTTCCACCTTCAGATGGAAAATGTGAATAAGCATGCCCCATCAGTAGTAAGTAACCCAAATAACTTCTAGATCTGGACCTTAAGCAAAAGGACCAAAACCTAGACGAACCAAATATTCACGGTCTTGTTTTTGTTGTGATATCGATAGGCTTTATCGATTTGTTACAGTGGCCAAAACAACATGTTACATATCTTGGCGCACATGTTGACTCAGTAGAAAATATTGATGGTGCCATAAGTTACACTGGTTGGTATTACAGCTGAGGGACTAACCCCATCTGCATAGTCAGTTATGATAAATTATAGTTAAAATTTATCTTTTCAGACTCGGTGAACTACAGCAGTTTTTGTAACTTTTTCAACCCCAAACTTTGAGCTGCTTGCACAACTTTAGTTGAGCTGCTGCAGTTTCTGACTCTTCTACATACTCTGTCTACCTACGTGGACAGATGTTTCACGTTTTGAAGAGCAAAAATACTGAATCTCATTGTGAAACCATGCTCTCTAATGACTTGTCTCGTGAAACAACAGATTATGTTCGAGACTCTGCCCAAGTTTTGAACTGCACATTATTTACTTACTGAACTTCTTCACAAGGTTCAGAAACTGAAAATACAGTCTTAAAACTACAGTTGCGATTAATCTCTTGGTGTGTTAAATTCTGCTTATTTAGAAAGTTTGACATGAAAAGGCTTCTAAGGAGAGAGAACCATTTGGCTTTCCATTTGACGTTACATGGAGGAAGGACGAAAAGCTGTTGCGATTCATGAGCTTAATTTATAATTTATAAGTATTATAAATATAGTTATAAGTATTATCAATAAGTATAGTTATAAATAAGTATAGTTTATTTATAACTATAAATAAACTATACTTATTTATAGTTTTTAAATACTTATTGTATTATTGTTGTTTTTTAAAAAAATTTGATATCTTTATTATATAATTATAAATTTTTTATACTCCTTGTGTAATTATTAATATCCATGAGGCCGACTTACATGGCACTCTTCATTAGTTAGTAATAAAATAAAGTTTACATAAATATAGAAAATTATATAAACGATGAATATTTTTTGTATATATATTTTTTACTTTCATCAACTAGAAATATGTCTTGATACTTGGTTAAACTTGTTCAAGATCTGTATATATCTATTTTTTCAAATCTTTATAAGAAATCAGTATGTATTATTTCCTACCCCTTCATTATTTATAATAATTAATTAATATAATAAAAATTAATTATTGAGAAATTTATTAGATCATTAAATGGTTTGATAATAGAGGATGAGTGATAACCCCGAGCTTGAACTATAAATTACAGTAGGATGGTTTTAAGTTTGATTATTGTTAAAAAATAATCTTCTACACTCAATCATACACAAAAAATAAACCTAGCGTCACCCGGATTGACGCTTCGTCTTCGATAACCACATGCACAATATATGATCACCAACTATTATAACATGTACCTAAGGTCAGTAACTAGATGTCCACAGTAGTAGCTCCAAAAATATCTACGTGGTAGCTCTACTAGCTCACCCAAGATAACTACCACCAACTGCTTCCATACGCGTCTCTAAGATATAAGCAAACACTACCACAACGACATCTTCCCTCTAGTACTATGGGGTCGCCCTACCACTCCTCTCGAAAAGGTCTCTTATTATCTTAAACAAGTCCATAAATACTTGCAAGCATCCCTAGAAGACACCAAGAGCTATTGGTCTAGTGGTAAGCCAAAGCTAAGAACTAGTACTTAAGCACAATCTTCAAGAATAGTGTTGAGATGAGTGACGTAGTTTTACTCATTCCCACACCACTAAAAATTGTGCTTAGCTCATGCACGCCAGCAAGCTGGCTTGCTGGCTCAGGCTCCACCTCCGTCTTCGCACGCTCGCACTCTGCTCTCACATCTCCGCACTCACACATCTCTACTCCTCGAAGCTTCTAAACGCCTCATAACACCCGCTCCACACCGCAACACTTACGCTCCGCTCCGCTTGGATAGGAGAGGAACTAGTACTCGCATGAATATCCTAGAGTTAGACCTCGAATTGCACCAAAAGAGGCTCGGCTACATCATACTCTGACATAAAATAGCTCGCGGGTGCACGCGGACAACCAAAAATCTGACGTAAATGAGCAAGAACACCCAAAGTCAATCAGACAACATCACAACAGATTCACGAATGTAAATTTCACAGCTTGCAACCAAACAACACTACAAGAAAACTCACACACTTGAGTTTCTACTCAAAATTGCAAAAATCTGACATAAATAGTCTTTTTGCACTTTCGGCATACACGATAGCGAACTTTAGCATGCAATAACTTCGTCGATACTCGACCAAACTCCACAAAACTTGATGCACTGGAATCTCCAACACGCTTGTCCACACGCTCCAACACGCTCGTCTCTCCAACACGCTTCCAATGTGTCCACTCAGGCCTGACATTGACAAATACTTCATCTGTCACATCCAAAGATGCACTCCGACTTGAACAGGTCATTTCAAGAACATTTCACAAAATTTCTGCGGCGTTTCCGCATGACAAGAAAATCTACAATCAACCCCACAACAATAACGATCAGCGAGCAGTAAGATATCATGTGTCTACACACACCTCGATCGAAAGTACAACAATCAAACACTAATGACGACGCTCGAAGATACCAGCGGATGATTTCATATGCGAGCTCTTACTGAACTCCGCTTTGATCTGTATTCAGTTCTTCGAGTATCTCAACAGAGAAATTATCATCTCCACAACGTCAACACGACATTAACGATTACTTGTAAATAGGTCAAGCCAAACCTACTCTGTGCTCATAGAGAATCCAAATAACACTCAACAAGACTATCCACCATAGCCAGGAGCTTGAAGACTCAAGTCGAAGAACTAAGGTCTCCATGCCCTACCTGCGAAGTATACCCCTAGTGGCCTAGCCCAAGAGTCCGCTCTAACGGCACTAACGACTCTATCGAGCTTAGCCATTCCGCACTCGGTCAATCTAGCCGAGGTGCTAAATTGACGTCACATGGCTGATGAACTTCATGTGAGCAGAGAGATGTCCAGGGTGTTAGTCCGAATACAATTAAAATTATATCAACCCAAAAATGAAATTCTCTCAGTTGAAACTTCTTCAATTTGAGGAAAAGATAATTTGGATATCTTTAATATCGACAATTTACCATTTTCGAATATTTCCATGTAAGATGATCCAGCGCCGGTTCTGACTTCCACTGTTGCTTTCCATCTCACATATGGAGAAGGAGAGACGTTACGTCTCTCGGGGACAGATACTCCAGTTCGGAAGGGGCATGTGCTTGTTCGTGATGGGCCCCAACTTCAAGGGGTTTGAAGGGACACTGTCATCCTTGTTATGTGACTGTTTCATCACCTTCACGTCATTCGTTCCGACAGCTGAGTCGGTTATCCTCAGCACGTCGAATTGCATCCGCTCTCCTCGGACGTCTTTTGTCTGGAGCCAGCTTTCCTTTGACTTGGAGATCAATCCCTATCTGGCAGCTGGCTGTAGGCGGCGGGAACTCGTCCCAACTCTTGGAAGTCTACACCTCAGAAAAGCTCAAAATGACGTAGAAGATATTGAGCACTAGGTCCCGCCGTGGCCGTTTGCGAGGTAAAAGACTTTCCGTTTAACTCACGTGTGCACATGATGTGAATCATGAGTGTCTTGCATTCTCTTCGTTGTCTTTCTTCGATGAATGATATATACAGTGAAAGCTACGAGGATCCGGGTAAGACACACCCAGTTAGTTATTTTCTCCCACCCCAAGAAGGTATGCTTAACTTGGTCCACCCCTCTTAGTGAATACTTGTTTGATCCACTCTGTGATTGATGACTGGAAGTTTTCTCAATTATTTTAAAAGTAGATGGTCTTAACGATAGACTGAAACCTCACCTTTAAGGAACATTTGCTCGCTTTCCGTTATCAAAAAAATGTAAATATCATACAGATATTCTTTGTTAAATCTGGAAATCTAAGTGATAATCACACCTAGATTTGCGGGACGATTCATAAAGTGAAACGTGGAGAGATACGCTTCCAGAACTAATCGGGAGAGAAATTGCTAATACATATATAGTAAATAAATCTAGATGAGTTTTTACTATATAACCTTCGTATAAAAGGATTAGACAATAAAATAAATTTACTATCCACTTCAGATAGAAAAAGGTGAATATGCAAAAAGGTCGGAGGATTATTCTTGCTTCTCCGGTTTTTGTCTCGAGTATGAATATAAAAGCATAAAAGCGAATAATAATAATTTCTGTTTTCTTCGCAGGGTTCTTTGAGTCTGAAGAAAAGATTTTCTTTTATTCCAAGAAACCCCAAAATCTTCATTTTAACATTTCTTTGTCAATTCTAAATAGTTTTGTGGAGATGAATCATAACTTGTAAAGCTGGTGAAGAGCTTTAAGTTGATTCCTTATTTCACAGCTTCAACTTGGGACGAAGAAGTAATCATCAAAAAAAAATTCAGCATAACGATTAAATTTCTCAGTTCTCTGAAAGCGAACCTGCAAAACAAAGTCTTCTGGGTCACCCGGAGCACTTGTAGTTATACTCGAGGTTTAAGCTCTATCAACTGGAAAATCATGTGATCAGAAGGAATTAACGGAGAAATTCTTCGGGTCCGTCCGAGTTCAAGACAAGCTTACATGTTCTCTCTATCTTTTACGTGGCTAAACCAACGTTATCAATATATAAATCATTATTAGACAAAATTATTATGTAGCGACTGATCGTAGATCTCAAAGATCTACGAGTAACGGAAGGTTCAAACAACTAGCCGGGTGAGATATTTTGGATCGAAAACTGTATATAAGTTGAAAATTTGATAACTATTTTTTCAAAAAATTGATTGAGAAAGTAGAGCACGAAAAGAAAATGATTTGAAAGCAGACCAACTCGATTGATACACTCACGAGAAACAAAATCTTGTCACCTACAGAAATGTGTCTAAACTGAACTCTTAAGGATTGAACCCACTACTTTTCTCTTAGAGGACTGTAGGCTAAACCACTTGGGACATCGATCTTTGATATCTCTATGACTATGTCACTCTGAACGAGAGAGAACTATTCTAATAAATGGAATAAGGTAGCATTTATATTGAGATCCGAGCTTTAAAGAAACAAGTGAGAATGCATCTTGCATGATTTATGCATGAGCCTGCAAGCATATTAATTACCCCTTTTTCTAACGGATAGGTCAAATACAAGTAATTTATTAATATTAAATCTTTATCACAGAATATCTTGGTCACAAAATGAATCATAGTTGAAAAGAAGTGGTCATGTTCATATGCTGGAGTCCTGTGTCTCCAGACACTGCGTTAGTAGTTTTATTCCGTGGCCTTGATTAAAGAATAAAGCTCCATAGGAGCTCAGAACAGCGGTAAGTAGTCCCACTAGTGAAAACTGTGCTCAGGAAAGATTAAATAAATTTGAGCATATGAATTTCTCCATTTTTGAAAACATTCAAATTAAATTGCAGTTGATTGTAGTTATTAGTAAATCTATTTAGCATGTATTGGTAAGATTTGTCTACAGTAGAGTCAAGAACATTTAAACTCCATTTAAATAGTCGATGTATAGAGTTTGTCAATCCCATAGAGAAGTGCATGCTTGACTCTTCAATTTGATTCTGAACGAAGCATCAGATATTAGTTTGAATCTTGTGAAGAGTCTTCTGCGGAAGAGGGATTTGAATCACAACAAATTGGATTTTAGAAACAATATATGACTGAGTTCGTGGGACTCTAACTACAATAGACTCTTCTTCTTTTTCATAAGACGATAGATAGTAGACAGCAAGTTTACCAAGAAAGTCTTTCCATGTGTTATTTGACTCATATTGTTCATATTAGAGTTGCAACAAACTAGATTTTATAAGCAATATATGACTTAGTTGTTGAGAATCTAGACCTACAATAGTAAGATTCTTCTTTTCCATAAAACAGTAGTAGAAGCAAGTTCATCAAGAAGATCGTACATGTGTTATTTGTTCATATTGACTATGAACCTAATAGTCTAGTTGATTCATGGTGTTTTAGTGGTCAAAATTAGTTATTTAGTTTAGGAATACTCACTGGAGAGGTGCCAAATGGATAATTACTGTAGATCTTTTTTCATTTCTTTCATTTTGAGACTAATTCAAACAAATAATATACTTTATAAATTGAAGTTGTGTCTTCTAGGTGCTCGAAATAGCAAGTTATATCATCTGCATATCCATTATACTGGAGACATACTAACCGAAGGAGCATAATACGACTGGCCTCAAAGCTTCTAATATAATTATTCCCTAATGGTTCCACAACATATGTGAAAAGTAAGTATCACTCCTCTGTGAACAGAGAATGCCTTGGACGAAAAACCGCTAGCAAGTACTTTTGAGTAGAAAATCATTTATCTCTTGGATATCTGTCAAAAAGGCTCTGCTCTATTTTGATGTTTCCTTTAGATATTCTTGGATATCAAAGAATGGATTTATATTAGAGCCAATATGTCATGACGGAACAAAGTTAAACCAACTTGATCTTCATGTATTGTATCAAAAATGATGACTTTCATACGCTCTTCTAAAACTTAACTATGATGTTGTAATCTGGTATATTAGAGTAATTTTTCTATAAGTTTCAGGTTTTTTCTCTCTTTTTGAAAATAGATGTAACAACCTCATGCAAGTTTGATTTAGAAGGTGGTCAAGTACATAGAACTATTGGAACATTTCTCCTAAAGATTGTTTGAGGTATTTCCAAAACATCTTATATATATTTCATTAGGTAATCCGTCAATACTTGAAGTCTTTCTACTTCTAGTGTTTTAATTGGCGTATCTAATTTCATACCAATTAAAGACTTTTCTAAATATTATTTTTGCTATTAGAATTATTAATTATTGCAAGAGAGAGTTGCTGCTAGAACTGAGAATTCTTGCCAATGGGTCTTAGACTCCCTTACCGTCATCAGTTCTACATGATCTTTTCTTGATGCGTATAGTCCAGAATAAAGTGCTCAAGAACAGCTTCTTGTAAGATTTCCTTAATCTTATCTTGAATATGTCTATCCCTTGACATGACTATTTTAAATTACTTTTAGTAACTTTTAAAAATTAATAGAACTAAAATAAGCTAATTTAATCTTTAATTGAGTTCTAAAATCAAAATAAATATTTTATATTCAAAAATAATTATTTGAAAAAATTATTTTTTGTATAAAATAAAATAGAAATATTAAAATACTTGTTTAATCACACGTGTTATCAACAAAATACAAAGATTTTCTCCCAAGTAGGCCGGAGATGATCCAAAATCGGAAGTGTCAGCAAACATCCGATGTGTTTAAGCATTTTGATGAGGTGATTACAACCTTACGAGTTGTAATTTTGTAGTGTCAAAGTGTATCAGACAAAGAGATAAAGGAGATTTTTCTCAAGCTTCGATGAAGTCTCCCATGTTCTTGTCCTCCGAATCAATAGATTCAAAACCAACTTTTGTATTCATCTTGTAAACAGGAGCTAATAAACTATGAAAACCAGAAGCATGATTAAAAGGCGAGGCAACTTTCTATTTTCTAAGAATCCTCTTACTAGCAAGTTGATCCTTCTTAACACCACTAATCGAGCATAATGTCTTCCAAGTAATAAGAGTTCACTTTGCGACTATAACATCTAACGAACTGATAGCTTCTAGAACATTGCTTCGCGTATGCAAGTCCAGTTCTTTTGCATATAGATGTCAATCTTCTACGCTGAAGACATTCTCTTGTGGTGAGCTTTTAAGGCACTTGTCCAATTGGGTCCTTCTTATACAATCGGCTCTTACGTATGGACGACGAATCGTAAATGTCCTTCTGTTACATACTTCAGTACTTCCAAGAAAGTAGTCAAGGTTTGAAGATGAAGTTCTTTTTGTACGATCTTTCGATCATCTTGGGTCCATCAGCATATAGACATCGTGTCTATTTTTCTTGGTGAGTAAAGAGAGATCTATACGATGGGCACTATGATGGATTGAGATATTTGTTCTTTGAAATGATGAACTCGAATCACTTTGGACGAGCCATATCGAAAACGTTTGAGGGAGATAAATCATTTCTTTTCTTGTTTGAATCACGCCGATGTGTTTCAGACTCACTGACCTTTGTAGATATGTGTTTAATCTTCCTTCTACTCCACCAAAAAGACTCCAAGACAAATTTGAGGTGGAAAGTTGTTTGGACACCAGTCATCTTAGAGCATTTGGTGATTGTTATCCACGTACTTTTTGGTTTTCTCTGTATCACTCGTTTTGATTTATATTTCGTACTCAAAGTTAAGTCGAGACTGAAATATTTTAACCTCATCTATCCATTGTGGAGTACTGAAGACTCCTTCTCGTTCAATTTGACGTTCTAAGAAGATCTTTATCGCATGATGTTATCAAATAGCATAGACACACGTTCTCGTCCACTCTTTGCACATAATACCCCAACGAACCCGATTTTCTACATTCATAAGAAGTGAATCACTTAATTTGGAAACATAAACTCGCTCTTTCTTCTCTGGCATCGAACTTGGCCACCAAACTCACAAGCGAAGTACAATGCCCATTCAGATAGTAAAAGATCTGTATTTCTTGCAAGTTCAATACACTTTTCCTGTTGAGATCACACCAAGACAAGACACTGGTGTTGTGGATAGAGAAAAGCTTCAAGCTTAAATTTACTGAGAATTATACAGAAACGTTTGTTGTATCCCAGCTCTGAAGGCTCTTATCGTATTGTTAGCCATTGTCGAGCTTCTGTACTAGGGAGAACCGTTTCTCAAGTTTAGTCATATATATATCAGAGAACTGTTATCAAGACTTCTTGGGTACTTCTAAGGCAGATTCAAACATATAAACACCAGAGAACGATTACAAAGACTTTGCATGATATTATAAAAGAAGTGCATTCACTAAAAGGCATTCAAGGTAATGGAATGGACAAAACGTTACTTGTTAGTCTGGAGCAACACTGCTCGACATCCGATTGTGCAATGGTACAAACTTCCTTCTACTGATCGGACCTCATACCTGACAAATATAATACA
This sequence comes from Asterella californica, assembly GCA_036924285.1. Classification (NCBI taxonomy): domain Eukaryota; kingdom Viridiplantae; phylum Streptophyta; class Marchantiopsida; order Marchantiales; family Aytoniaceae; genus Asterella; species Asterella californica. The sequence continues at coordinate 47,807,384 of JAYKYS010000001.1, forward strand.
CATATTTACCGCAGTAGATATCTCCGTTGATTGGAAATAATCGAATCAGGAAAACTCATCCTCTCAGAACAAGGGCATTTTACTATAGCAGCAAGAAGATTAACATCTATTATGCTTATCCACCAACGTAAAATCTCTGTAAGCATCATCCATCCAGTATTGTAGTTTGAGCTAAAGAGACCAAATACAACAAATGTGAAGAACATTATTCATGAAAGACTATTATGCAAACTAGTTGCTGAAGTACACAACCATGCAAAGAAAATGAAAAGCAGAACCAAACGAAAAGCATATTTCTCATGCCTTTTCTGATCATATATATCACCAAATCATAAAAACACAAAGCCCGTCTTTCTTTTATCTAGGTTTGACATGCAGCCAAAAAGTCTGGGAGAAACTTGTGGAATGTTGTTTGACTTCAAGAGAGATAAGAAAGCATCACGTTCAAGCAGAGAGAGATATTGCAACCCGTATCATTCGACTTCTCTGTCAATCCATTAGCTTTCTGGTTATACGGTGTCGTCTTCCGATGCTGGATGTCTCATTACTACTCAATGCGCACTACTTCGTGTGCATGGATACTATTAAAATATTTGTTTTCAAAGAAAACTATAGCTTATTGAATCTACCTTTGAATACGTACTAATTTCCTCGATTTTGGGCATTGAACAACAGCATGTACATATGTTATACGAAGGGAAAGTTTACATTTCAGCTCTTGTTATTTCACACGACCACACTGTGGCATATCTACAAGGAATGAGTAGTACAAACCTCGCGGTAGCAGAGTCCACTGATAGTGAAAACATTGTTGTTGTTTTCTTTTCAGACATCCTTCGCGAAGAGCAGTCGAAAGCTTCTCTTGAATTCTTTGAGAATCTGTTTTATACACGCCACTCTGAGCTCTTGATCTCAAACGATTAGAACCGGCCGGCAATGGGTAGTAAAAGTAAATGTGCTGCTTGTGCGTCTGATGCTACATACCAAAGAACCTCAACGTGCACGACAACTCCATCTCCAAACGCTAAGTCAACATTCCATATCCTCATGCTTAGTTCTACCACAGCATCCGGAAACAAACCGAAGAGACTCAAAGGCAGGTTTACAATAAAGGATATTATAAAAAGAAAGCATGATGAATTACTTTTCAAATATTTCATCCAAGACAGTCTAACTAAACGACCTCTCGCTGAGATATCATCAAAGTTAGAATACTGGGATGCTGAACTGAATAGAGGTATCTGTCATCTATTCACTCCACTGTCCAAAGATCCAAGGCTGACATCTTTCACGTGCCGGAAAATCAAATAAAATATTTTCTAGATATAAAGAACCAAAATGAAAAGAAGTTTTCTAAAAACTATTTCCTAATCAAAATATAAGAGATACAAATAATTTCTCAAATGAAAACAAAGCATTTAGCGGAACTACAAGAAATTTTATTACAAAGATAGAGTAAGGTTGATAGACTAGTCTTAAAAGACATGCTAAACAACCCAATTAGACTAAACCATGTATTGACTACAAGTACTGCGATAACCTACACGACTTTATTTTGCGGGTTTGCTTTCAGAGAACTGAGAAATTTAACCTTTACACAGAAAATGTTTCTGGTGATTACTCTTCATCCCAACTTTGCATCTTTTTTTCTTTTTTTCTTTTTTTTTTTTTAATGGGAAACCGGACGGCGCCGGAAATTTTTCATTAACCGAGAAGGGATCAGGGCACCCACCCTGCTCTTCTCGTGACACAGCAAAAGCTGCTTCTTGGTACATTTGAGTTCGAGGCTGATGGTCTCTCTACTTGCTTTGGCTTTAGCGCGCTTACTCGTCTCAACCCTACTGTTGCGCTCAACCTGCTCATCATTACCTCTGCTGTTTCTATCTCTCATCGAGTACCTCTCGTACTCTCTATGATTACTATCGCTAATCATGCTTTTCCCGTGCTCCTGCTCGTGATCTGGATTGTCGTGTCTTCTTCTCGTCACCCACCTCCTGCCGCTAGGATAAGGAATCGAGATGCTCTTTCGCCGCTTACCCACATCGCTCTTAGTATCTTGTTTCCTCTCCAAGTTCACATGATTGTTAGTGCTGTCCTTTTTGCAGGCTTTCACCTCGGAGTTGCCGATACCTTGTCTTCTCCTCTCGTCGGACCGCTGTCGTGTCGGATATTGCGTGAAGGATGTCCAAGAAAACGCGAGGTTCCTGGCTGTGGAGATGTTGTGTGCTGAAACAGAGACGAGACAGAGAAAAACAACCACGAAAACAAACGCTGCGATATATACACTCCAAATGTATGTACACTGCCGGTTCTTTCTCCTAAGAGCATAGAACTGAGAACCAGACCAGAGCAGTCTGTAACCTGCTTCAAAAGCCCCTGAAAACAACCCTTGAATCACAACCCTGACCCAAAACCACCGAAGTGTAGCTCAAAGCAAGAGAAACTTCTCTTTGCTAACAACCAGAGCCACAACAGTATCACGCGATCCAAACCCAAGTCCAAACCACATCCATGTATAAGCTCTTAGCTAAAGCTAGCTACCACAAGCTGTATACAGCCAACCAGAACTCTAACGAACTCAAAAGAGCAAAACTCGTAGCGAAGAAACCAAAAAAGACCTATCTGTGGACTTCCTCCTTTCGCTGAACGGACTTCAGATGTCGATAGGGTCTCCTCTGCTGACTCCGTTAACCCAAGAAACCTTCAGATCCGACTCCTGATAACCGAGGTATCGCTGATTTTTGGTCGCAAGTGACCGAACCTTCAAAAACTGCTCCCTGCGGCTTAAAACCGCACATCACGCACAAACGGATCGCCTAAACTGATATCCGTCTTCTCTGGTAAGTAGATCTAGCTATCCTGAACCCAACGAGACTCCAAACAAGTCGTTTGGAGTTCCCCTTGCAAAACTACTCGAGAAATTTGGCCGCAGGTTGCAAAAAACTGACGTAAATCAGCTCCATGCGGCTCAAACTTGCTCACCACACTCAAACCAACAATCCAATTCACACACGGTCTTCTCCTATGAGTAGATGAAGACTCCCTAATCGCGTAGGCACCAAGAACGAAGAGCTTGGCTCACCGATCGCGAAGAACAGCCCAACCTCAGGTCGTAGGTGAACGAAAATCTGATGTAAGCGCTTCCCTGCGAGCCAATTTCACTCAGAACTTCCAAACCGCCCGATGAAAACTAGTATCGTCTTCAATTTTCTGTAGAACTCGGTGTTCTGATCCCGTTGGATCCAAGGACAGCAAGTTTGGACTCCGGAACGGTCCGAACGGTCCAACTCTCCTTCATAGGTAACTGGAAACTCCAAATCTGCTTCCTGCGTCTCAATTTCACTCAGTACGCACTCCCCGATCTGTCTCTTCCCTAACGGTTTGAACCATTGCGTAGCCTGCACAGATCTGAACCCAACGACGCCTTGCGCGTTTGCATTGGACTTCCAAATCTCCCGCACCGTCCGTTGACAGGTCGCAGGCGCAAGCAAGCCCCTTAAGCAGCCCCCTTGTTACAGTCTGTACGTACGAAGTTCAACCCTCAAGAATAAGAAGCAGGCCCCTTGCGTCTTTGATATAACGCCTGAAGCCCTAAATACCCAGTCAGCAAGTAACTAGGGGCCTAGCTTGATTTTACCTTCTTTCGAGTCCTGTAACTTTCCACTAGGCGTCCAAACGAAGTAGATGAAGTGCCTATGGAAAGCTGACAAGGAGCTCTATCCACTAGTGCGATAAAAACGAAGATCCGAAGTGGTGCCAAAAACCCGTAAGCTGGGGCCTAGCTTGTTTTCTCCATCTTTCGAGTCTTGTAACTTTTCCACTAGGCGTCCAAACGAAGTAGACAAAGTGCCTATGGAAAGCTGACAAGGAGCTCGACCCATCTATGCGATGAAAATGGAGATCTGAGATTGTGCCAAAAACCGTAAGCTGGGGCCTAGCTTGTCTTCTCGTGAGTGTCTTTGGAGCGACAAGCATCGGAGTTTGAATTTCAGGTAGGAGCCGGTCCACGACACGACATCCACCCCCTCCAAACTTGTGCATCCTCCGGTATGCACCAGAGATACCAACCAAGGAGTGGATCGGCACGCACACTCATTCCCATCTTGTTATCCTCCCTCTCATCTCAATCAACCTCATCCTCAAGTTCGCAACTTGATCGTCATCTTGAAGTTGCTACCCTGTCATGATCCTTCCTAGATCCATGCTCATCGACCTTCACCTCGAACCTCCCATCCAATCACCCCCTCTAGATCTACACATCTTCAATATGCGAAGACATAGAAAGAATAATCCATCATACCATAGAATTGTCTTCCATCTGCCTTGTAGAACCTCACCGTTGAGGTTTGTAACCCAAGTGTCGTAGTAGACATCCCTCATCCTATCAATCATCACCCGTATCCTGACTGTAATCCTCAACCTCAAGTCTGTACATGTCATCGTACCTAATCCTCTCTTCTTTTTCTATTTTTCTGAAAAAAGAACCACACCACTGCAACCAAAATCCTCAACCGCAACCATCATTGTCTCGCTGTAGAATAGTATCTTCCTCAACCATCATCCTCCCTGATATCTTCTTATGAAAATCCTCACAACCTCCCAAGCATCATCCTCTCAACCTTCTTGAAAATATTTACAATCTCCCAAGCATCATCCTCCCAACCTTCTTGAAAATATTTACAATCTCCCAAGCATCATCCTCCCAACACAAATCACCTTCAGCAATGGCTTCTCCCCTGTAAGCCATCGTTACCCATCATCCTATACCCGTAGCCTCGAGAGCATCCGTCCACTCTCGTTCATCCTCAGCAGGTCGCTCGTCCTTGATGATGCCAATGGTGACAATATGGACTTCTCTTGTACTTGCACCCAAGACCTCCCGTGAAATGAATCCAACCTTTGCATCTCGAATGCACTCCTCCCAACCTCCCTTCACATGCATCACTGCATCAATATCTGGTTGTTGTATGTTTGCAACCAGATCAACCATGTCCATTGTCTGCACCCCAACCATCTCCTCCGGTTGTGAAGGATCGTCCTCCATTGTCTGTTCAGGAAGGATAGTTTTCTGTTGAACCTTATCCTCTCCAACTTGCTTCTCTGAAAAAATCTCTTCTTGTCCCTTCTTCTCGCTCTGCATCGTGGATGCAGTATCCAACTTGAGCTCGCTTAGATCCTCGTGCTCATCCAAATCATCCATATGGAGATCATGTTCAATCTCCTCCACCCTAGCACCATAACTTGTAGCTTCGATAGCTACAACTGCATGTGTCGCAAAGTAATCATCTACAAACTTCTTCATCCCTCCTTTACCAACGTTGGCTTGAAGGAGAGTACCCGAGCTTCTGAATGCAACCTTTCCATCCTCCCAAGAAATTACCTCTCGTTGTAAAGACTCTGCAAAGTCGATGCAATCGTCCCGCTGATGGTCAGTATCATCACACCACAAGCAGTGATGTACCCAAGCTGGTTTGGGTACAAGCTCCATCTTGGCCGACGATCTCTTATCCTCCAACCTAGTAACCTTAGCTTGCAGATCTTGCATCTTTTGCTGTAGGTCCTCGATGGTTGGATCCTTCTCCTCTACAACCACAACTGGAAGTTGAATCTCAGATACTACCTGAACTGGTGTGGTAGTCAGCAATACAGACGTCGACCTGGTAACCCTTCCCCTTGTCTGCCTCCGGACAAGAAGCTCAACAGCTTCATGCACAACCTCCCAATTTCTTGTTAATCCTTCTTCTTCATCCCCATCCTCCAGAAGTAGTTCCAACTGTTCCTGCCATGGTTCATCCGCAGCTTGAAGAAACAGCTCCGTCTTGTAACTCTCCAAGGTTAGCTTGTCCACCCGAGGTAGTTGAGAGAATTGTCTCTCGAACTCCTTTAACAGCTCTGCAGGCTGTAAACTCTTGCTGGATCCGTTGACCCATCCCAAAAAAGATTTCTTGGTTACTCGATCTGAGTTTCCCAAGAAATACTCCTCCATCAGTGCATGTGAAAATGTATCCCAGTTCCTCCCAAAACGCTTTGTCAGACCCTTCACATGTTCCCTTATCTCAGGCACCGCAGCGACTTCGAACGTCTCGATCATCTCCTTCTCCGGTACTCGATCCAAATCCATCTCCATCTTGTAACATCTCAAGTAATCAGAGATGTCTCTCCCACCAAAAAGATCAAACTTGTCAATCACCCTTCCAAGCACCTTCTTCCCCAAAGCCTCCTTTTGTTGCTTCCCTTGCTCTTGTCGCATAAATAAAGTGAAGGCTTGAAACAATCGTGCAGTTGCTGCATCCAACTACACCCCTGGTATCCCCTCTGATCTATCCATTCCGTCCAAAGTCATGGCTCGTCCCATCCTCCCATCCTCCCATGATCCCAACCGTCTAGAAATCCATCATCCCAGGTCCACAACATCCTCCCGAACAACCAAACCCATCTTCATCCTCGTTCATGATTGCTGATCTCTTCTGTCCAGTTCTGACACACAAATATCTCCACCCCGGACCTTCACGTCGAGTTCACCACCTATGTCGCGTCGGACGTTTTGCGTGAAGGATGTCCAGGAAAACACGGGGTTCCTAGCTGTGAAGATGTTGTGTGCTGAAACAGAGACGAGACAGAGAAAAACAACCACGAAAACGAATGTTGCGATATATACCAACTCTGAATGTATGTACACTGGCGGTTCTTTCTCCTGAGAGCACAGAACTGATAACCAGACCAGAGCGGTCCGTAACCTACTTCAGAAGCCTTAAAACAAACCCCTGAATCACAACCCCGACCCAAAACCACCGAAACGTAGCTCAAAGCAAGAGAAACTTCTCTTTGCTAACAAACAGAGCCACAGCAGTATCACAAGATCCAAACCCAAGTCCAAACCACATCCATGTATAAGCTCTTAGCTAAAGCTAGCTACCACAAGCTGTATACAACCAACCAGAATTCTAACGAACTCAAAAGAGCAAAACCCGTAGCGAAGAAACCGAAAAAGGCCTATCTGTGGACTTCTTCTTTTCGCTGAACGGACTTCAGATGTCGATAGGGTCTCCTCCGCTGACTCCGTTAACCCAAGAAACCTTCAGATCCGACTTCCAACAGCCGAGATATCGCCGATTTTCGGTCGCAGGTGACCGAACCTCCAAAAACTCCTCCCTGCGGCTTAAAACCGCTCACACCGCACAAACGGATCGTCCAAACTGATATCCGTCTTCACTGGCAGATAGATCTAGCTACCCTGAACCCAACGAGACTCCAAACAAGTCGTTTGGAGTTCCCCTTGCAAAACCACTCGAGAAATTTGGCCGCAGGTTGCAAAAAACTGACGTAAATCAGTTCCCTGCGGCTCAAACTTGCTCACCACACTCAAACCAACAATCCAATTCACACACGGTCTTCTCCTATGAGTAGATGAAGACTCCCTGATCGCGTAGGCACCAAGAACGAAGAGCTTGGCTCACCGATCGCGAAGAACAGCCCAACCTCAGATCGCAGGTGAACAAAAATCCGATGTAAGCGCTTCCATGCGAGCCAATTTCACTCAGAACTTCCAAACCGCTCGATGAAAACTGGTATCGTCTTCAATTTCCTGTAGAACTCGGTGTTCTGATTCCGTTGGATCCAAGGACAGCAAGTTTGGACTCCGGAACGGCCCGAACGGTCCAACTCTCCTTCACAGGTAACTGAAAACTCCAAATCTGCTTCCTGCGTCTCAATTTCGCCCAGAACACAACCCCCGATCCGTCTCTTCCCAAACCGTCTTAACCCACACCTAGCCTGCACAGATCTGAACCCAACGACGCCTTGCGCGTTTGCACTGGACTTCCAAATCTCCCGCACCGTCCGCTGACAGGTCGCAGGCGCCAGAAAGCCCCCTAAGCAGCCCCCTTGTTACCGTCTCTATACGTACAGCTCTCTCCTGAATCTCCTGAATAATAAGAAGCAGGCCCCTTGCGTCTTTGATATAACGCCTGAAGCCCTAAATACCCAGTCAGCAAGTAACTAGAGGCCTAGCTTGATTTTACCTTCTTTCGAATCGCATAACTTCTTCTCTGGATGTCCAAACGAAGTAAACAAGATGCCCATAGAATGCTGACAACGAGCTCTACCCATCTATGTGATGAAAGTGAAGATCCGAAGTTGCGCCAAAAGCCCGTAAGCTGGGGCCTAGCTTGTTTTCTCCATCTTTCGAGTCTTGTAACTTTTCCACTAGGCGTCCAAACGAAGTAGATGAAGTGCCTATGGAAAGCTGACAAGGAGTCTATCCACTGGTGCGATAAGAACGAAGATCCGAAGTGGTGCCAAAAACCCGTAAGCTGGGGCCTAGCTTATTTTCTCCATCTTTCGAGTCCTGTAACTTCTCCACTAGGCGTCCAAACGAAGTAGACAAAGTGCTTATGGAAAGCTGACAAGGAGCTCTACCCATCTATGCGATGGAAATGGAGATCTGAAATTGTGCCAAAAACTCGTAAGCTAGGGCCTAGCTTGTCTTACCCATAAGTGTCTTTGGAGCGACAAAAGTCAAAATTTGATTTTCATGTAGGAGCCGGTCCACGACACGACACCGCGGTTTCTCGTGACGATTTTCAGCCTCGTCCCTGCCACTTCTCGTGCTTTTAGTACCATTCACCTTGTGTCTTTTACGATAATCCTTCCTGGTAGGATTATCGTTCGTAATCCTGTTCGCCTTCAAGGTACCATCGTGCCGCGTCCACCTTCTCCCTGTAGGCATCAGCTTCACCTTCTTTTTCGAGTTTTTCTTGCTGGCCATCATCTAGTTGACGTTCTCAGTTCCTTGTCGACTGATCTCCTGGTTTTGTTCCCTTCTGATCAGATAGTTTGTTGTCGCGTTGTCAGGTTGAAGCTGACCCTCAGCGCAGGTTCTTCCTTCTTCCTCTGTCCTCTCTCTTTGCGCATTCTCATCTTCAGATCTCCGAATGCGGTCTAAATGGAGCGTGAAGTAGGGAGCCTTACAGCAGTTCCAGAGGGTCTCGATTTCAAAATCAATTTGCTTGACTTTCCTCTCCTTCTCCGCTGTGCCTTCTGCTTCGGTGTCCACGGTGAGTGCTTTCGCTTTCCTTTTGATGTTGTTGATGCAGACCACCATAGGTATGTCCCTTTCCTTCTCTTTGAAAACCTGCTCGTTCCGTTCAAGTCAGATCATGGACAGGATTTCGATCATACCTATTTGCTTTATCTCCCTTCTTCCCTTGTGAGCCTCGTCGATGGCTTCCAAAAGGGTAGCTGGGATGGTAGCCGTGTGTAATATTCCCCGTGTTATCAGAAACCACTGTTGCCATTTTCTCTGGGCATGATCACACTTCCAGAAACAATGGTCGAATGTCTCTTCTTCCTTACCACACCTGATACACATTCCATTGCCCTTTTGCATTTTTGCCATCCTTTTAGCAGTTGGAAACCCTTGTTGTATGAACCTCCACATCCAAGTCTTATCACGCGTCGGTATTCTTGCCGTCCATATTTTCCGCCATCTCTTTCTCCATTCTTTCCCCGTGTCATTGCATCTCCATTTGTCATTGAATCTTGTGTGTCGGTTTGTTTCTCCTTCCAGCACACTGCTCCATTCTTTTGTAGTTAGTTCCCATCCTTCGCTTCCCTTTTTGCCTTGTCTTTCCCAGATCCACCCTTCGACCTCGTGTAGAGGTTTCTCTGTGTCTTCCGTTCTGACCTTTGTGCTTCTTCTTCCCTTCTGTCACCTCTGACCCTGTAACTATTGCTCCACTCTTTGAGAGTGATAATCGAGGTAATCTTCCTCTCTTTAGCTGTTTTCCTTACTTCTCCAGCCGTCTCTTTGGTCAGCCTTCCTGCACCTTCATCAAGTAGGGAGACTTGGAGGACAGTGGTGTTCGCCCCGAACACTCTTCTACTGGTATCTTGTTTCAACTTGCTCTTGCCATACCTGCCTTAGCATGTTGTACGTCCTGGCTCTGGCTATCTTAGGTGGCTTCGTTAGCATCCAGATCTCCTGTGCAGTCCACTCTTTCCTCTCTTTCTTCCATCTCCCTGTGGTAACGTTGTCCACTGTCAGTCGTTCTGCAGCTCTTATCCAATCTTCATCTTCCTGCCTGATGAAGCGCGCGCACTGTTTCGCTTTTAGCACCTTTTGCTGTACTTCGAAGGCTGTCAGTCCTACACCTCCATCTCTTCTTTTCTTTTTGAACTCCTCCCACGCAACCATTGGGACTCTGTCTTGTCCTTCTCTGTTAACTCCCCATACAAATTTTCTGCACATCCTTTTCATGTCTTCGGTTATAGCTTTGCTGAAGGATAAACATGACAGAATGTGTGTTGGTATCGCCCTCAGCACATGTTTAACCACTATTTTCCCTGCCAAAGGGAGCATTCTGTACGCCCAGTTTTTCAGTTTTTTGGCTATTTTTTCTGTCACGTACCTCGCTTGGTCCTCCTCGCTGATCTGCCATCCAATGGGGTACCCTAGATACCGAACCGTTTCTCTCTTGGCAGCCACATGACACTCGATTGACTCCATCCATTCCGGGGTCTCTTCCATCGCAAGCGGTATAATGGTGGATTTGGCGACATTTAGTCTCGCCTCCGATATCTGTTCATACTCGCCAATGACCTTCTGGAGGCTACAGAAGTTACATAAGGATGCTTCTAGACTGATCCCAGTGTCGTCTGCAAACAATTGATGCAAGAGTGTCTTGTCTCTCTTCTGGGTAAGTGGGATCCCTTGCAGTTCTCCTTGCTTCTCTGCTTCATCTAACATGCTCATCAGAGGTTGCGATGCTAGAGCAAATAGGAGGGGGGCAAGAGGGCAGCCTTGTCTTACCCCTCTTTGCAGCTTTATGTCTCCTGTGAAGAAGCCATTGACGTGAACTTTCGATGTGGTTCCTTCAACCAGCCCCTTGGTCAACTGTATGAAGGTCTCATCTATGTTCATCCTTTGCATTGTTTCCCACAAGTATGTGTGGTTTACCCTATCATAGGCTTTTTCGAATTCCAATTTGACAAACATGGCATGGTACTTACTTCTCTCTGCCCATTCTTTCCCTAGATTGAAGGCAAGTAGATTATCCTCTATATGCCTTCCTTTGATGAAACCTTTTTGTCGTTTGTCGACAAGCGCTGGTGTAATCTCTCTTAGTCTGTTCGCTAACAGCTTGCTTATAACTTTGTATGTTGTGCAGAGCATGGAGAGTGGGCGCCAATTCCTCAGCATTTCGAGGTTCCCTTCCTTGGGCAGTAGTTTGATAACTCCTTGCGTCATTTTTCAAGACAATCTTTTCTCTTCCCAGTATTTTTGTAGCACTGCCATGAAGTCGTCCTCCATCACCATCCACATTGCCTTTATAGCCTCGCTTGTCATCCCATCGAGTCCCGGTGTTTTCTCATTTGCCAGACTTTCTACCACTTTTCTTACTTCGTCCTTTGTCGGAGCTCTTGTCAGCCTTTCGTTCTCTTCTCTGCTCGCAGTTTTCTTCAAAAGTGCTAGTGCCTTCTGTCTCTGTTCCTTCGCCATTTCCACCTCTTCATCCTTTGTGAATAGCTTTTGATAGTAGTCGTGTATCTCTTGGATTATCTCCTTTCCTTCCCTCAGCGTTCTCCCGTCTTCCGTCTGCAGGTTCGTTATTGCCTCCTTTAACCTTTTGGCCTTGGTGATGGCAAAAAAGAATTTAGAAGGAGCCTCTCCTTCCTTAATCCATCGGACCTTACTTTGTTTCCTCCAGTATTCAGCCTTTTCCTTCTCTAGCTTTTCTATTTCTCTTTCCATGTTGGTCAGCTCTTCATCAGCAACCGTGCATCTCAAGTTTGCTACTTCTTTCTTCTTATTTTCTAACCTTTCTAGCTTTTCCATTCTCGCTTTCCTTCCTCTTCGTATTTCCCTCTCTCCTTCCTTCAGTATTGCCTTCGCTCTGGTCCATTTAAGCTCCCACGCTATTCTAGGGTCCGTCGTCTTTCCTCCAGCCTTTTGTCATTCTTCTTTGCTTTCACACATCAGTCTTCCTGACTTCAACGCTTCATTGGAAACCTTATAGTAAGTGCTCCTCTTACTCTCTCCTTGGGGATTTTGAGACCACATTATCATGACAGGCAGATGGTCCGATAGCACCTGTTTCCCATCATGTGTCAGTGTGGGTCTGCATTCAAGCCATTCTTCTTTTCTTGATACATATACTCTGTCCAACCTTGCTTGATCTAACCTGTCTCCAACTCTTTGCTGTCTTGTGAAATAGGGGCCCTTCTGCGATGATGAGATCTCTAGTCCGTCTTCTAGGTCCATCTGGGTTTTAAACTGTTGCCACCTCCTTCTTTCAGAGCCGTGCTGCACCGCCGTCTTCCCCACACTATCAACGGGTGTCTCCACCGAATTCCAATCTCCCCCTATTATCTAGTTATCTTCTTCCATTGTTCTTCCTAGCCATTCCCATAACAACATTCTTCCTCGTTTGTCGTTCGGTCCGTATATCGATGCTACATGGATCGTCCCTTCTTTAGTGACTATCTTTGCCCAGGCTACGGTTCCATCTCCTTTGACTCCCCCAGTTAGCACTCTCCATTTGTCGTGTATGACCAGGGCCGCACCAGCTTTTCCTTCTGCTGAGTAATCTACGATAACATTTTCATTTTTCGCAATTTGCTGTAGGCAAAACATCGTTTTCTCTTCCTTCACTTTTAGTTCCTGTAACATTAGCACATCCGGTTGTCCACCGCTCCCGTTCCACCACTGCTTAACTCTCCTCATGCTGTTGGGGTGTCCTAGTCCCCTAACATTCCATGTTGCTACTCGCAGGTTTAGTTTCATCTATAACCTTGTTGCTGTTTGTTCCTCCCTATCGTATTCTGTTCCCCAATGCTGATGCTGTTTCCCCTAGACCTGGAGACGGACCTTACCTGAGCAGAGGTGCCCCTACTTTTGCCTTCCTGTTCCTTTCTCTTTTGCATCTCTACCGCAAATTCATGCTCTGTCTTGTACTCCTCCTCTTCTTCCATTTCCATCGCTCCTGTGCTCTTTCGTTGGAGTTCATCGTCTCTTATTGTGGTAGTAGATTCCTTTTGCCCTTCCTGTTCCTCTTCGCTTTCCTCTTCCTTTCCATTCTTATTTTCCTGCGTCCTCTCTCTCTTCCTCGAGTCCTCTTTGTTGTCCTCTTTATCGTTTTTTGCCTTGTTGTCTTCTTCTTGCTTTTCTCTGTGTTCCCTTCTTTGTATCCCTTGTGATCCTTGTTCTACTTCCTCCCTGCTGGCCAAAGTTTCCAGAGCTTTGAACTGGTTAGTTGTTGTCGGGTTTCTGGATGTCGATGCATTTCCTTCAGTGTTCACCTTCGCTGTATTTCTCCTTCCTTCAATTCGTGTGAAACCTTCCGCATCTGTCTTCCCCTTCCCTCTGTCTTGGTTAGTGTTAGGCGCATTAGTACTTTGTTTCCTTGCTTCTTGCACTAACCGCTTGCTTGGACAGTGTCGCACGATGTGCCCTCACTGATGACAATGGAAACACGCATCCGGTAAATTCTTGTATGTTACCTTCTGTCTGTATACCTCCAATTCCTCGTCGTCCTCCACTTCTACCTCGATATACTCTGTTAAATCCGTGTCCAGATCCAGTAGTATACATCCCCTTACACAATGGAGCTGACATTCTTTTTGCTCGTTTGTCATGTACAGAACCTCTCCTAAGCTTGCCAGCATTTCCTCTCCTAGGTATTCATAGCCGGTGTTTATCCCTGCTAGTTCCACCCACACCGGAGCTCTCCTGGTATGTAGATTTGTTGGGTCGAAAGACGGTTCTCACGGGAAGGCAAAGACCATTCTTGTTCCCATGAACAACGATGAGACTGCCAGTATCCTATCTCTCTGGTCTTTTTCTGCAACCTGGATTAGAAAGCAGTTTCTGCCCAGCACCCGTAGTCTCTCGACAAGAATTCCCATCTGCTGAGTGAGTATTATCTCGGCCCAGTCTCTCACCATGTCTCTGGATGGTGCTATGTCAGCCGTGTAAAGCACAAACGCTGTTCTTTCCAGCTTAGCCATTCGATTGAGCAGTAATCTCTTCGTTGTGGTTATTCTTGTTGTTTTTTGGCCTTCTCTGGGAGGATCTTTCTCCTTCAGGTCGCGTAGCGCTGCCTTCAAGTTTTCTCTCGTCGATTCCGAGACTGCCTGATCGTCGTACAGTTCTATGTATGTATTTCTCCTTGTTTCTCCATTCTTGCGGAATCTTGCCATGTTCCTGTTGATGGACTCTTGTGAACCTGCTATTTCCGCCCAATTTTGTACTTTTTGTTCCTGCTCTGTCTTCCCTTCTTCCTTCTTCTTCGCTTCTCTGCCTACGTTAATTCTTCTTTCGTCGCCTCCTTCTCCTCCATTTTCTTCTTTGTTGTCAACATTTGGTCTCATTTCGGTACTTGTGGCTCTTGCAAGTGATCGATTATTGCCAGAAGGTCCATTGCCTGTTGGCAGAAGCGGAGCAGTTATGAGACTTGCTGTCTCCCTGGATGGTTGGTCTGGAATCGTCCGCTTCCCTGATGTTTTCTGTCATCCGGTGGCCCTTCCTTCTGCGACATCCTTGTCTCGTTGCTTGCATCTATTACGGCACCACTTCTGCGCCCAGCTATCTGATTCCCGAGGAGCTCTAGCTCTGACATTGTGTCCTCTCTGGCTTTCTTTAATGGCGGTGACAGTGGGATAATTCCTTCTCTGGTCTCCTTATTGCCCTTCTGTCGATTGTCCTCTAGCTTGTTGATGATGTCCTGTAATGTTATCCTCTCTCTATTGGTTCGCTTCTGGGCTTATACTGGTTCTTTGTGGGTCCCAGTTCCATTCAATTTGCTCTCCGGAGCCGCAGCAGTAAACACAAACTGTCGATTTTCACTTTCGCTTACATCTGGTGTCCCGTTCTTTGCATTCAGGTTCTTCTCCTCGTGAGCCCCCTTTGCATTACGATTCTCTCCGTTTTCAAATCACCTCACCTCTCGTTTTTGACGCACAAGGTTCACAACACACTCTCTATGGTGCACCTACACTACAAACACTCTATGGCTCGCCTAAGCTGCCATAGCTCACGCACTTAGCCCCCTCTCGCCGCCATTGCCCCCGCTCTACAAAATCCTCGTAGTAGGCCCCCAACTTTGCATCTATGAAATAAGGAATCAAACTAAAGCTTTACATGTTATGATTCATCGAAAACAAGCTGATGATGATAAGATCAGCTTTTCGGGGTTTCTTGGAGTAGAAGAGAATCTCTATACCCCAATAACATGCAAGGAATATAGTAACATTCTCTTCATGCTCATACCCGGGGTTTAAACAATCTTTGGTGAGAGAAGTCAGATGAGAGAGAAATATAGGAAGGAAATGGAAGTGAGAAATGGAGACGCCAACCGTATGCCAGGCTCCGGCAGTCCGACCGAAGTTCCCGGCTGGCTGACGTTTGAGGAGGCAGTGGATCCGTTGGAGCCTTCCAAGCTTCGATACTTTTATCCATGTTTGCCAAATTTTGCAGCCGATTTAGCAGTGAAGATATCACAACATTTTTGTCACAAGTCTTGAAGAAACTTCTCATTTGTCGTTAAGTTCCTCGAATTTCAGGATTCGGGGTGCCACGATGTACCTGTCAGATAAACGCTATGAATTAATGCATGTCAGCTATGTAAGGTGAAACTGAACTGCGTATTGGAAACTGAACTTCTTAGGAGCCTTAGTGGTTAGCGTAATAGCGTAATGGATTATAGGTGATTCCGGAAAGTGGTGCAGAGAGAGTAATCAAGTGGCAGTGATCTGCTGGTAATGAGTGATTGGCAATATGCAAGGAAGATTATAAAACGCGACCCAGTGAATAGCAAACTGATGGGAAGACTCCATCAAGCCTCACAAGGGAATGAAGGACCCGAAGGGTCAAGCAACAATCAACCCGAAGGGAAGAACATCGGGGCTAAACACCGCTGTCGCGCCATTTGGCGGCTACATGCTTGACTTCTACTCCGACGCTTAGGTTTGGTAGTTCTAGAAGTTAGCTCATATTACTTCTAGTCCTTTATGTATATGTTTGACACCTTTGCATATGATGTTAACACTGCCCTATTTTGCCCTGTTTTGAGTCCTAGCAGGCTGATAGTATGTTAGTTGTCTTGTTCAAGCATTTGTGCGCTTGTGCAAGTGACTTCTTACTTGTCTATGACGTTCAATGTACATAACTTAGGGTTTCCATGCTGATAGGGGTTTGAGCTCATGGGTTGTACCTACTTGTCGCCCATGCACGCTTTCTAGCTGATTTAAGTTATTTTTCGGGGCTACGTGTCGTTTTAGGTAGTTTAAGTATTACGCTGGCACTCTAGGGGGCTTGACGTGGTAGCCTATGAGTGTAGATAAGTTACCAGGTAGTTTAAGGCACAAAAGGACAGTCAAGTGGAGCTATGAACTCCCATTGGTCCATTTTTGTCTTTTGTAAAACTCTAAGTTTAGAAACAGAGCTCTAGAGGAGAGTTCGAGCATTTGGTGAGGGATCTTCGAAATCTGAGAACACAGGAAGAGAGAGCTCGTCGTGCCAAGCACTGTCAGTGAAATTTTTGCTCGATTTGGATCAATAAACAAGGAGTTATGCCCAATTGAAGTTCAGATTGTGCCAAAACTGCGTCACTTTTGTTGATTTTGGGGTTTTCAGTGCCAATTGCAGCAGAATTGAGGAAATCACTTCAAAACTTCGTGGTTGCGTTCACTGTCAAGAGGGCTACGACTGTCCAAAAAGTTTCGAATCATTTGATTAATTGAGTAATTCAAGGCGGCCGCTGAAGCAGAGGGGGTCTGAAAAGCTTTTAATCTAGAGCAGCAACTTTAGAGAAGGAGATCTGGAGTTCTACAAACAATCAGGAGTCCCAACTTCACAAGGATGTTCAGCACCCTGTAGACTTCAAATACTGTGAGAAGATTTGAAATTCATCGAGCCAATTCTCTGTTCTATGTCTGAATAGCTGTCTAGGTACCAGAAATTGCCATAATTCTCTTATTCAGAACTTTTCTGTTCATATCTCCGTGTCAGAATTTGATCTCAGGTTGAAACTTCGTCTGTGAGTTCAGTAGTACCTCATTTGCATGTAGGGGAAGTTTAGAGGTCTAAACCTTCATAGTTTTCCTCTCTTTGAGTGTCAAAGTTCACCGCTTAAACCTATTACTACCAGTGAGACCTAAATTTCGCTTTTTGAGCATATCAGAGGATCCTACACTCCTGTGTGAGTGTTTATAGCTCCTGTTGTGACCTGAAAGCCAACCTCTTGAGTAAACAACCACAGCCAGAAGCCCGGCGCTTTCCTAGGTAGACGGATCACACTCTGACATACTCTCTTTTTGGTGAACTCGACGTGAAACACCTAGGGTGGGAGTTTTCTTGAGAGTGTTACAAGATCAGATATCATGGCCAACCAAGGATCATCAAGTGGAGGTGCTGCTGCTGCTCAGCAACCTGTTCAGTTTGATGCTGCTACGATGAAGATGTTCCAAGCTTTTCACATGTTTATGCAGCAGCAGCAGAGCACAGAGAGGAAGGAGGTATTAGCAACCAAGGCGTTGCAATCTGTGGTGCACCAGATGGATCAGTTCAAGGGTACAGATATTTCCAAGTATGTGCGATACTATGCTAGGGAGATGGAGGTGAACAAGGTACCTGAGAAGGAGATGGTGGAGAACTTTGAGCTTGCTGTTGTCCCTGAGATTCGTGGACGTGTGAAGGAGCTTAAGCAGCAGCAAGGACAGAGTTGGGAGAGCTTTATGCGAGCTTTGAAGGAGGAGTACTACACTGAAGACTCAGAGAGGGTGACCAAGAGAACATTCTTGGAGTGGGTGGTGAAGCCTAACAAAGGTTTGTCTGTAAATGAGTTGTTAAGGGAGTTTGATCGTCAATATGCTCAGCTTTCTAGGACAGAGAAGCTTACACTAGAGGTTGAGAAGACCGAGCTTTTCTTACAAGCAGCGGACGTGACTATTCAGGAGAAGCTTGAGTTGTTGCTAGAAGACAAGAGTGAGGAGAGAGGATTGAAGACTGACTGGAAGGAGGTTGAAGAGGCTGTTTCTTTGCTGACCAAGAGACAGAGAAGAAGGGACAAGGTGGTGGTAAGTGAAGCAGCACCTCTGATAATTCCTGTCAAGCAGTTGCCTACTAAGCCCGCTTTGGTAATTGCTAGAGAGGAAGACTCACCGCTTGATGAGTTGATTAAGGGTATGAAGGAGCTTAAGCTTAAGCTCACTAGGCTAGAAGAGAAGGAGCAGAATGTACAGCCTGCTATGCAGCGACCTCAGATGAGAGAAGGCTTTGTTCATCGTTGTATATGGTGTGATAGCCTAGATCATGTAAGAAGAGATTGTGGGGAGTTTTCAGATGCATTGAGGAAGGATCTGATCTTCTTCAAAGATGGTAAGATCCATCTGAGAGAGACTGGGATGTTGCTGGGAACCAACTTTGGCAAGGGTGGTATGAAGAGACTTGTGAATGATATATCAGCATCACATGCTGTTTCTCTTGTGAATGCTGCTACGTGTGGAGTGAAAGTGGAAATGGAGAGAGAGAAAGGGACTACTGGGTTGTGGTCAGATGTAGTGCGGTCCGTAGCTAGAACAGAGCTAGACAAGGATGTGCTACGAAGGGTTGGCAACTCAATTAGAGAAACTACAGGATGGAATGACCTTGTGGATACTATGTCAGTGCATGCTTATGTTGCAAGAAGTCAGCATGAAGCTCTACTAGAAGAAAAACGCAGGAGGGAGGATGCAGGTGAGGCTTCTACAGCCAAACGACCTGCTACAAGGAGTGAAAGGGCTAGACCAGATGCAAGACAGGAGACAACACCTACTCGGGAGGAGACTATGGAGGATCTACCATCTACAACACCAAAGGAGAAGGAGAGAAGCAAGGAGACGGGTAAGATGCCTGCATACAAACTTCAGTCTGATATTGAGATTGCTACAGACCTGAAGCAGGTGTTAGAGAATCGTATCTTGAATGGGAAGGTTGAGTTTACCTTGGGTGAGATTCTTGGGATAGCAAAGCGTGAGTTCCATGAGGTTATCATAGATATCATCAAGAGGAAACGTCAGATTTTGGGTGAAGCAGCTACGCTTAACGCTCTAGGGACCAAACTGTCGGATGATGAGGAAGATGAGATTGCTGGTTACTGCTCTCAAGTATCAGAGGGAAGATCAGATCAGCACGTGAGGTTTGAAGATGAGGTGGAAGCATCGCAGAAGAGCCATTATTCTCACAACCATTGGGCGAGAGCAACCACAGAGACCTTAGTGAAGCTGGGAGATCTAGAGGAACCTGTGGTGGCATTGATTGATCACGGCTCAGAGATTAATCTGATGTCTAAGGAGCTGTACAAGCGTGGGAGGTGGCCCATAGACACCGACCATGGGTGGCTTATCCGTGCTGCCAACAACCAGAGGGGAGAACTGTATGGTGCTTGTCCCAACATCAAGGTAACTGTGGGTGACATCAGTGATGTTCAGAATTTCTTTGTGCAAGACATGTCAACCTATCCTATCATTCTAGGGCAGCCTTACATTACTGCTGTTAGAATGGAGACACGAGTTATGGATGATGGTTCAGCCTATGCTAGGATACGTAGTAGAGACGGCAAAAGAGCTGTTCAGTTTTTGACCGTTGCTGCAAAACATGAGAGGAATCGTGACAGCTTGAGAGACCGTCCACTACCTAAGATTACTCAGGAGTTTAGAGAGTCTAGGGGTTTTGGCAGAGTACCATTGAAGAGCGAGACTTCAACGGTACAGTAGAGCTAGGATTCTCGCCTGATCCAGTAGAGCAGGAAGCTTTATCCACTAGCTTCTTAGGATTGACGTCATGTGGATCAGTGTGTTATAGGAAGGTTGAGAATCTGAAGAGGTTTGAGAGACAACATGTGAAGTGTGTACAGCAGTCTTTGTGGGACAGTGGAGAGTTAGCCGGAGATGAATACATATCTGGAGTGTTTGAAGAGCAGTATTTGGTAGATACTATAGGGGAGTTGAAATCTATAGTAGAAAGTTCTATAGATGATGTAGATAGAGTGGTGAGAGTGAGCTCCAAGGAGCTTTATGATGTAATTGATAAGTTTATAGATCGGCAAGAGGTGTATGTGGAGACCAAGTACAAGTCAGTGGCAAAGAAAGTCAAACCAGTGGCTTTGCCTTTACCACTTGATTACAATCAGAAGATGGAGCAAGCTGCACGAGAACCGACGCTCAGAGGACCGCGAAGAATTGGGCACCAGTTCACAGAAACAACACTGAAGGAGCTGAGGATTGGAGGTGATGGATTTCTTACCGAGCAAGAGAAGAAGAGCTTCAGGGAGATGCTATCTAGGCATGGTAAGGCGTTTGCATTTGAGTCACATGAAGTAGGATGTGTAGATCCAAGTGTAGTTGCACCTATGGTAATCTTTACTATACCGCATGTGCCTTGGAATCTACGTCCTATCCCTGTGCCTAGAGCTCATCTGCCAAAGCTGATAGACTTGCTCAATGAGAGGATTAGGATGGGTATCTTGGAACCATCTACAGCTCCCTATTCTAGCAGATGGTTTACTGTTCCGAAGAAGAGTGGAGCTTTGAGATTCATTCAAGATATGCAGCCAGTTAACAAGGTGACTATCAGGAATATGGGTATAGGACCTATTGTAGACGAGTTTGCAGAGGCTTTTGCTGGTCGTGCTATCTATTCGATGGGAGACTTATATTCAGGTTATGATCAGTTTCAATTATCCTCTGAGAGTAGAGACTTGACTACAATGAGGACACCTTTGGGGTTACTAAGGATGTGCACCTTGCCGCAAGGTGCTACCAATTCTGTAGCACATATGATGAATGGCATGAATAAAGTTTTGAGGGATTTCATTCCTGAAAAAACTATGCCATTCCTTGATGATGTGCCGATCAAAGGGTGTGTTGAGGAGGAGAAGAATGAGGTAAAAGATCAAAGGGGGTGCCGTAAGTTTGTAGCAGATCACATAGCTGATTGTGATAAGATACTGAGTCGACTGGAAGAGGTTCATTTGACTTTATCAGGAGCCAAGTCTGTGTTTGGAGTACAAGAGGTGTTAATAGTGGGACATCTGTGTGGATCTTATGGTCGGAAACCTTGTCCAAACAAGGTTGATGCCATTCGAAAGATGAAAGAGACATGTGGGTCAGTTACCGAGGTGAGAAGGTTTCTAGGTGCATGTGTGTTTTACCATATTTGGATTCCACACTTTGCACATGTAGCAGATCCGTTGTACAAGTTGCTGAGGAAGGGGCAAAGATTTCAGTGGCAAGAGGAGCAAAGCGAGTCTATGAAGAAATTGAAGGATCTGTTGTCTTCACCACCAACTCTACGGAAGGTAACATATGAGTTGGGGAGATCTGTTATCCTTACTGTTGATACTAGTCCTATTGGCATTGGATGGGCTGTAGGGCAGGATGATGAGGATGGAAATAGATATGTGGTGCGTTTTGGAGCTAAGGTGTTAAGTTCACGGCAGAGAGACTACCCTCAGGTCAAGAGAGAGCTATGGGGAGTAGTTACTGCAATGAAGAGTGACAAGGAATACTTGATAGGAGCACCTGTGGTTGTGGAGACAGATTGTTTACCTCTCTTGGGAATGATTACTAGCTGTACAACTCCAGATATTGCTATGTTGAGGTGGATAGCATATATCAAGTCCTTGAACCCAGAGTTTAGACATATTGCAGGAAAAGACAATCCTGTGGCAGATATGTTATCAAGGGCTAGGTATTACGATGAGAAGGAAATGATAGATGACCAGGAGGATGTGGGAACAGAGTTCTATTCTAGTGCTCTTGCTAGAAGAGATAGAAGTTGTTTTGCAGCCTCGTTGGAGTTTTTTGAGGAAACTATGTATGATGGCGAGTGGTTGGATCTTGGGCGCTATTTGAGTTCATTGGAAAGGCAAGAAGGCTGGTCTGATGCTGATTTCAAGAGGATCCGTAGAACAGCTTATGGTTACTTTTTACATGGAGGACATCTATGGAAGCGCCCTAAGCTACAAGGAGGTATACCGCAGCGGGTAGTATGTGACTTGGAATTGCAGCAGAAGCTGATCAAGGAGTTCCATGAGAGTTTATGGGCTGGTCATAGAGGAGTTTGGGCTACATTTGCCAAGATGAAGGAAAAGTATTGGTGGAAGGGTATGTATAAGGATGTAGTACAGTTTGTTTCATCTTGTATACCTTGTCAGATGTACTCCAATGTACGCCATCGTGATGGATTGCATCCTACTTATCCTTTAGCCATTCATTATAAATGGGTAGTTGATCTGGTAACTATGCCATTTGGACTTGGACAAATGAGGTATCTAGTCTTGGCTAGAGAAGATCTATCTAACCAAGTCGAAGGCCGTGCCCTGAGGACGAAGACCACTGCTAGTGTCTGCCGCTTTCTACTTGAAGATGTTATTTGTAGGTATGGGTGTGTGGGAAAGATCACTGCAGATAGGGGTGAGCTGGATGCACAAGAAGCTGTTGAGTTCTTCAAGCGATTGGGAATCAAGTTGGCGTTAACCACTGCTTACAATCCTGAAGGGAATGGCAAGAGCGAAAGAGGTCATCCGCCAATCATCAAAGCTTTGGTAAAAGCTTGCAAGGGTAAGATCCGTGAATGGCCTAGACTGCTACCATTTGCTTTGTGGGCAGATCGTACAACTCATAGTACCGTTACAGGTTACATGCCAGCAGAGTTGATACTAGGGCAAAAACCTGTGATGCCGATTGAGGAGGTTGTGCCTACTTGGAATGTTTTGCCATGGGAAGATGATAGAAGTACGGAGGATCTTCTTGCGCTAAAGATCCAGCAGTTAGAACGAAGACCTGAAGATGTTGCCAAAGCTGTGGAAAGGTTAAAGACTGCTAGAGAGAGAAACAAAGGCAGATTTGATAGGACGCATAGATTACGGCCCAAACCAGTTAAGGAAGGTGATTGGGTGTTAGTCTATGATAGTAGTCTTGATAATCAGCATAGCGCTATCAGAAAGTTTTCCAAGAGATGGTTCGGACCTTATGTGGTGTTAGAAGTTTATGATAATGCCACATATTCTTTGAGAGAGTTAGATGGTGCAGTGCTCAAGATACCAGTCGCAGGGAAGAGAATCAAGCTCTTTAGAAGGAGAGGGGACGACCAGAACATTACAGAGCTTACTGAGGATGAAGCTGAAGACTCAATGGAGGTTGAAGATGAATTTGAAGCTGAAGCTGAAGAGTCTTGATCTGGTCTGGCACATACCGGAGGATGTGCAGGTTCAGAGGGGGTGGATGTCGCGCCATTTGGCGGCTACATGCTTGACTTCTACTCCGACGCTTAGGTTTGGTAGTTCTAGAAGTTAGCTCATATTACTTCTAGTCCTTTATGTATATGTTTGACACCTTTGCATATGGTGTTAACACTGCCCTATTTTGCCCTGTTTTGAGTCCTAGCAAGCTGATAGTATGTTAGTTGTCTTGTTCAAGCATTTGTGCGCTTGTGCAAGTGACTTCTTACTTGTCTATGACGTTCAATGTACATAACTTAGGGTTTCCATGCTGATAGGGGTTTGAGCTCATGGGTTGTACCTACTTGTCGCCCATGCACGCTTTCTAGCTGATTTAAGTTATTTTTCGGGGCTACGTGTCGTTTTAGGTAGTTTAAGTATTACGCTGGCACTCTAGGGGGCTTGACGTGGTAGCCTATGAGTGTAGATAAGTTACCAGGTAGTTTAAGGCACAAAAGGACAGTCAAGTGGAGCTATGAACTCCCATTGGTCCATTTTTGTCTTTTGTAAAACTCTAAGTTTAGAAACAGAGCTCTAGAGGAGAGTTCGAGCATTTGGTGAGGGATCTTCGAAATCTGAGAACACAGGAAGAGAGAGCTCGTCGTGCCAAGCACTGTCAGTGAAATTTTTGCTCGATTTGGATCAATAAACAAGGAGTTATGCCCAATTGAAGTTCGGATTGTGCCAAAACTGCGTCACTTTTGTTGATTTTGGGGTTTTCAGTGCCAATTGCAGCAGAATTGAGGAAATCACTTCAAAACTTCGTGGTTGCGTTCACTGTCAGGAGGGCTACGACTGTCCAAAAAGTTTCGAATCATTTGATTAATTGAGTAATTCAGGGCGGCCGTTGAAGCAGAGGGGGTCTGAAAAGCTCTTAATCTAGAGCAGCAACTTTAGAGAAGGAGATCTGGAGTTCTACAAACAATCAGGAGTCCCAACTTCACAAGGATGTTCAGCACCCTGTAGACTTCAAATACTGTGAGAAGATTTGAAATTCATCGAGCCAATTCTCTGTTCTATGTCTGAATAGCTGTCTAGGTACCAGAAATTGCCATAATTCTCTTATTCAGAACTTTTCTGTTCATATCTCCGTGTCAGAATTTGATCTCAGGTTGAAACTTCGTCTGTGAGTTCAGTAGTACCTCATTTGCATGTAGGGGAAGTTTAGAGGTCTAAACCTTCATAGTTTTCCTCTCTTTGAGTGTCAAAGTTCACCGCTTAAACCTATTACTACCAGTGAGACCTAAATTTCGCTTTTTGAGCATATCAGAGGATCCTACACTCCTGTGTGAGTGTTTATAGCTCCTGTTGTGACCTGAAAGCCAACCTCTTGAGTAAACAACCACAGCCAGAAGCCCGGCGCTTTCCTAGGTAGACGGATCACACTCTGACACCGCTATTAGTAGCTCTAGAATCATCTGTCGCACCTATAATGTCGGAGACCAGAAAGTCAGTAACTTTACAAACAACTAGCGCACCTGAAGAGACATCACCTACTGCGATTGCTCTCCTCTGTTTGAAAGTGGTGCCCCGTCAGAGAAAACTGTAGTCCGTGAGATCCATCGGTAGCTAAGGTATCGAATCGAGAGTGTACCTCACGTGCCTCAAGAGTCAGGCCATCTCTTGCCTCACGGAGACACATCTGTAGTGGGTAAGAATCATCCTCCACCTCTGTCACGTAGCTCTCCAGAATAAGTCTATCTCGCACGAGAAAGCGGCAACAGAGCCAAGGTGCTGAAAGGGTCCAACTACCCAAAAAGACTGCCGAAGCAGTCTCCGTCATTGATAATAAGCCCACCCCGTCACATGATATCGGCAAAGATGTCTGCCTACGTGCGAGAGATCCTGCCACACAGTCAAAAGTCCCTAGTCCTATGATGTCGTCAAACACCCCCATGATCTTCCTATCAAACTCTCTAAGGCGCGAGATGAAGATAGGAGATGGAGGTACTGTGCGGAGTAAGTAACTAGGACACCGTGCAATGGAAGAGTAAAGAATACCAAAGGCAACTTGAGGATCTTCCAACATAGGAAGATCCTCAATATGCAAAACGTCCTCCGCCAAGGCAACATCTAAGAATCGAGAGACAAAGTCATCTGTACCCACATGTACTCCGAGGATGCGTAAACCATCTGTAAGGATAACAAATCCCTCCGGGAGTTGTAGGTCCCACGGTATACCTATGGGAGACCAACCCTTGCACTTTGACACCTTCACCCTCAGCCCTACCAAGGCCAATTGAGAGACAAGGTGGTCAAAGGCAACACCGACTTGGTCTGCCAGACCTACGATGTGCGTATCATCAGCTAGAGATGGAAAAACACAACCTGGAGCAGCCAAGGTGGTGGCCAAGAGAGCTCTATAGTGAGCTAAGACAAAGAGGGCTCCACCCAAAGGATCTCCCTGATGAGTACATGCAGCGGAGCTGATGACTGAAACCTCCTCTATCGTAAGATCGTCCTGATAGTAAAGAGAAGAAGGAGAATCATAGAACGATCGCACGAAAGAGACCAAACCCGTCAGAGTTTTCCCGCCATCCATGAGCTCCCTAAAGATGGAAGTGCGAGAAATACTATTAAAAGCATTTTCCACGTCCACTTGTAGGACAACCCAATCGGGATGGATGTCCAAGAGAGCCCTAATGTCGAAAGACACAGACTCACAACCTCTCGGCGTCGCAACTCCAAACTGATGTGGGCAAAGGTGGTCCTGAAAAGTATCTCGAAGCTGAAGGACAATGGTACGACTGATAGTAAGAGAATCTCGCCGATGGCTATCGGTCGATCCCTCCACCATCCTTTGTCATGGTCAAAAGTCTTGCTACCCCTAGTACCTGAGCTATAGACTGAGGAATATGTCTCTGAGCTATTGCTGCTACTATCTGAAAAAGCTCCGTGAAACCACTAGAGGGGTCGTCTATCTGAAAACAATCCCGTAGGTGCTCGTAGACCATCCCAGACAGACCTCCAGAGGATAAGCGTGGAGCTGTACACAAGGCTTGGGCAAACAAAGATCTATCGAGACATAATGGCTCCTCAGGCTGATAGTCCTGAACCTTAGGTGGTGAGAGATCACCCGGTGAGAGGTGAAGGAGACGCAGCACAGCGATCGTCTCCTCAGTAGGACATGTCAATGACAAAGGATGCAGTGCTCTAGCAGCTCTACTGTACTCTCCAACCTGACCTAACATCCTACATCGTCGTATGCGGACGGAAGATGAGACATCACGTGTAGAGACAAACTCACTCCTACCTCGTATCGCACGGACTGATTCCTCCTGTAAGGCCGCCCAATCACCTGCACGGAATCTCCGAAGACGGACCATCACCTCCTGATGTCCTCCTCTGCCACCTCGAGTATAACGGAGGCACCAACGAGGAAGTACGAGAAACAATAACCACGCCGCCTCGTCCTTGGTGTTCCGTGTCAACATCTCGAGAGATAGACGGAATGCATGTCTCACCTCGTCATGAAGCGCACGAGGTAACCGATGGAACAAGCATGAATAAGGGAAACTCGTCTCGAACAAACTCAAAATAGTGCCAGAGTGGACTCTCAACCACTCCCACGACTCTGGAGGAACTCCATGAAGAAGGGCTAATGGTGTCATAATGACTGCACGTGTAGACCTCCGATCTCGACTAACCTGGGCATCCCATGTGGTCGTATCATAGCTCTGGTGCATCTTTCTCACATGAGATTTTATCTCTTACGAGATAAATAATTGATTGCACACCGGACATGGTGTGTCTCGAATCAGTCTCGATCTCATGGGAGAGAGAGTACCAGCTAAAGAAGAGACGATATTCGATCAAACGGTACTCGCAATAGAAACATGTCCAAAAAGAAGAGAGAAAATAGAAAAAAATGGAAAGACAGAAAAGAAAGAAAAAGAAAAAGAAAAAGAAAAAAAGAGACGAAAGAAAAAGAAGAACACTGAACTCTGATTTGTAAAGTCTCTCAAAAAACTCTAAAAAGAACACTTTGTAACCCTAAAATCTTAGAAAATCTGAAACTATTTAATACTCACTCATCTGTCCACCAAATGTGTCAAATCTAAGATAAAAAAATACAGAAGAAGAAAGTGGAGAAGAATATGTGAAAAAATCCCTCTTGAAAACTCTAACACCCTCTCCTCTCACTTTCATCCTCCCGCAGTCCCCCTCCGCCGTTGTCCGCCTCCACCTCACTCTCCGCGCACTCTCCGAAGTCCATAGTCTAGCCCCGCCAGAGCAGAGTATCATAGCTACATACCACCGGTAGACCGGGCGAAGTCTTCTCCCCCGTGCTTCTTCTTTTCCCGCACGGCAAGCTCGTGAGGAGTCTGGGATGGTACAGTAGTGTCACTGATTAGCCAACTAATGCAGTGACCCTCGTGTCAGCTTAATTGCGGCACGCGTGAATCCGGGTAAGCAAGACAGAAATTCGAGCAGAAGATGTGAAGATCGAGTGAGACCTCTTTATTACTGTGCGAGAGAGGATTTAATCATCACCTCGTGATAGCGTGGTGGTGAGACCTCGAGTTTAGGAGGAGGAGGTCTTGAGTTCGATATTCTCAGTGTCTATTTTGACGCTGCGGCCGCAGGTCGCGGTATTAAGGTCCTTGTCGCACTACTATGCGGCCGCAGGCTTAGGGTTAATGCCTTAAGAAAAAAACCTCCTCCCTCGAGGTTTAGGAAATAGCGGGCAGTATCCGTCGCACGCGCTGGCAGATTCGGTCACACGCTAGGCCTTAAGTAAATGCGCATTAGTTTACGAAACTGTGACACTACTGTATCCTTCGGAGTCTGAGAACTGAAGGAAGATTTACGTTTCGGATTTCTTGGTTATCTGGTGATGTAAATGTTTCAATGAATGTACGTTCGCTGACAAAATGAACTTCAGAATCTTCGTCGGTCAGAGGGTGGGAATTATAAGTCTCATTTGAGCTAGTAGTGCGTATACCTGCATAATTTCTCGACGTCCGTTCAGCGATAAACGTGCATCGCATGTGCTTGCCAAGGTTCTAAGGTTCTTGACCCACTTCCAGAGCTGAGACTCCTTCATCGACATTCGATTGTCCAGGTTGCCCAGATTATGGCACTCTATATTCTTCGGTACAACGGCCTCCGAATTTTCCAGGTGATCATGTGGTCCAGTATATCTGGACAGAGGTCACGTCATAGATTCTTGGGAACTTTCCACCATCGTATAGATCTCTCTTTACTCACCAAGAAAAATAGACAATAGAGCACGATGTCTATATGCTCATGGACACAAGATGATCGAAAGATCGTACAAAAAGAACTTCATCTTCAAACCTTGAGTACTTTCTTGGAAGTACTGAAGTATGTAACAGAAGGACATTTACGATTCGTCGTCCATATGTAAGAGCCGATTGTATAAGAAGGACCCAATTGGACAAGTGCCTTAAAAGCTCATCACAAGAGAATGTCTTCAGCGTAGAAGATTGACATCTATATGCAAAAGAACTGGACTTGCATACGCGAAGCAATGTTCTAGAAGCTATCAGTTCGTTAGATGTTATAGTCGCAAAGTGAACTTTTATTACTTGGAAGACATTATGCTCGATTAGTGGTGTTAAGAAGGATCAACTTGCTAGTAAGAGGATTCTTAGAAAATAGAAAGTTACCTCGCCTTTTAATCATGCTTCTGGTTTTCATACTTTATCAGCTCCTGTTTACAAGATGAATACAAAAGTTGGTTTTGAATCTATTGATTCGGAGGACAAGAACATGGGAGACTTCATCGAAGCTTGAAAAAAAAACTCCTTTATCTCTTTGTCTGATATACTTTGACACTACAAAATTACAACTCGTAAGGTTGTAATCACCTCATCAGAAAATGCTTAAACACCTCGGATGTTTGCTGACACCTCAAATTTTGGACCATCTCCGGCCTACTTGGGAGACAACTCTTTGTATCAAGTATTTTAATACTCCTATTTTATTTTATTTATATAAAAATATTTGTTTCAAAAGATTTTTTTTGAATATAAAATATCTTATTTTGATTTTAAAACTCATTTAAAGATTAAAATAGCTTATTTTCGTTCTATTTATTTTTAAAAAGTTACTTAAAGTAATTTAAAATAGTCATCTCAAGGGATGGACATATTCAAGATAAGATTAAGGAAATCTTACAAGAAGCTGCTCTTGAGCACTTTATTCTGGAATATACGCATCAAGAAAAGATCATGTAGAACTGATGAAGGTAAGAGTCTAAGACCAATCGGCAAGAATTCTCAGTTCTAGCAGCAACCCTCTCTTGCAATAATTAATAATTCTAATAGCAAAAATAATATTTAGAAAAGTCTTTAATTGATATGAATTAGATACGCCAATTAAAAGACTAGAAGTAGAAAAACTTCAAGTATTGACGGATTACCTAATGAAATATATATAAGATGTTTTGGAAATACCTCAAACAATCTTTAGGAGAAATGTTCCAATAGTTCTATGTAATTGACCACCTTCTAAATCAAACTTGCAAGAGGTTGTTACATCTATTTTCAAAAAGAGAGAAAAACTTGAAAATTATAGAAAAGTTACTCTAATATACAACATCATAGTTAAGTTTTAGAAGAGAGTATGAAAGTCGTCATTTTTTATACAATACATGAAGATCAAATTGGTTTAAATTTTTTCCGTAATGACATATTGGCTCTAATATAAATCCATTCTTTGATATCCAAGAATATCTAAAGGAAACATCAAAATAGAGCATAGCCTTTTTGATAGATATCCAAAAGATAACAAGATCACGATAAAGAACAAATACCCTATCCTCTTAATGGACTAGACTATGGACCGACTCGTGAAGGGCAGGTTCTTCACGAAGTTGGACCTAAGGTCTGGATATCATCAGATAAAGATCGCTGAAGGGGACGAGGAGAAGACTGCGATAATAACCCGGTATGGCTTATACGAGTATACAGTCCTTCCCTTCGGACTCTCCAATGCCTCGGTTACGTTATGTGGACTCATGAACGATATCCTGAGAGATCAGTTGGATGAGACAGCAGTAATGTACCTGGATGATATAATCGTATACTTACCCACCTGGACCAAGCACCTTGAGGACGTGGAGTCTGTTTCCTGAAAGCTCGAGAGGGAGAAGCTGGTCCTCAAGACATCTAAGTGTTCATTCGGGCAAGAAAGTGTTGTTTTTCTTGACTGTCTGATCGACCGAGATGGAGTACACATTAACTAGAAGAAAGTCCAGTCGATCCAAAACTGACCGGTGCTGAAATCAGTTGCAGAGGTCAGGTCCTTCTTAGGGTTGGCTTCCTACTTCTGGAAGTTTATCCGGAGGTTTGGACACGTAGCCTCTCTTATTTTTGACCTTCTCAGGGACTCTAAGAAGCCATTTCATTAGAATGCACCACAGCAGAAGGCTTCCGAAGCTTTGAAGAAAGCTCTTACAGAGGTCCATGTGTTAGTGTTACTCAAACTCGGAGAGCTCTTCGAAGTACATATCGACGCTTCAGTTAACGATCGGGGGTGTACTGATTCAAAGGGATCATCCGGTAGCATTCGAGTCTCACCGCCTAAGTGAGTAGGAGACCCGTTGGGAGACACACGAGCAGGACCAGTCTGGAAACTTCTAATCAACTCCATAGCAATTACTATCTAAGAGAATACTTAGATGCTGCAATTGGGAGCATACCATATCATTTTTTCCAACAAGCATCTTATGTTTACAAGGAAACATGGACAACTTGGAAAGTGGTGTTTTAGACGTAATCCACAAAGTTCTCTTAAAGAAACTCTTATCAAGAAGCTCATCGTACCTTTCAATCACACCAACTTTGAATGCAGTGAAACTTCACAGAAGTTTGTTGTGTCACACATGTGCTCTGATTTAATAGCATAAAGAAGTGAACTTTAGTTAATCTTTTCTTTTTTTGTTCATGAAGTATCCGTTTTGTTATGCTATGTCTTTGTTGTCTTCTTTAGATCTCACCTTCCAAATTAAGCCTCATAAAGATATAACTTATTAACAAAGCATCAGGAAAGAGTTTTCAGATAGTATCTAGAGGAGATTCTTGCACAAAGTTCAATTCACTCATGCAACGATTACTACAACATGCAAGTATCACACATTATTCTCGATGGGAGTGGCAGAAAATGCAGCGTTGTTAGAGCTGGAGCATCAATATCAGCAACTCCAACACAAACTAAGGCGATGTAAGAATGCTCTTAGTCTCTATTTACACACAATCTGTTGAACTAGCCGAATTTTAGGAGTCAGATCAGATGATGGATGCTGATGCAGATCTGCTATCTTGACGAAGACGTTGAAAGTGTTGAAGAGCACGATGACAATTTAGAGAACCTTGGAGACTAGTGGAAGGGTTGGCACATATCGGAGGATGTGCAAGTTTGGAGAGGATGAATTTCATATTGCATGACATTCCACATGATGATATGCATTTGAAGTTCTAAACAAGAGTTATTCTCTTCCATACATCGCAATAGAAAAGAAGCATCTTGTAAGATATTAAAGAAGCTTTTTTCATTCAGGCGGTCAAGCAAGTCACGGAGGCACATGCAAGAGCTGAATATGATCAGAATCTTTTAGCAGAAGCTCTTCAAAAAAGAAAAAAATAACTTTACTTGATCGAGAACGCAGAGTCCATGAGAACATGTCTTATTGAAAGAACGCAAACACTAGCAAGAAGTCAGCTACATTGTACATCTATCTTTTCTTGGTGGTGACATATCAGATTCTGCAGAAAGAAAAGAGTAAGTAGATCGAGAAAACTCAATTGTCTTGAATGAATCAAACTGATTGCAAGATGAGTTTTATAGATAACTCGATGTTGATACCCCTCAACACATGCTTGCAAGTTTGACATATGTCTAGTAAACTAATGGATCAAAAAGTGGATAAAATTCCAGACAGTGGCAATTAAAAACCTTTGATCCTTGAATTCAAATTGACACTCTTGTGCTTGCAGACCCTTAGAAAGGCCGAGAGTCTTTGGCTGCAACAAACGTTATTGCATAAATTTGACAGATTCATAGTTGGTTGTGAGAAAATCAAAAAGCAACATCGACTCAATTTTCAAGAGAGGCATCATTGGTTAGAGAAGTGTTTCAAGTGCTGGTGACGGAGGAGCCAATGGAGCAGAGAGTTGAAGAAAAAAGTCATTCAACAAGTCAAGTTGCACACAATGTTTGTGTTGGGAACCTATTTTAGAGGATGGCAAGAGTACTGCTGGGGGACTATCTGCAAGAATCTTCAAGTGAAGAGAGCTCTTAAGATGCATACATACAACCATCTATAGAAATCCTAGAACCAGTTGAAGAAATATGTCGAGGTAGTCAAAAAATGTCTTGTTGAATCGCAAAACGTATTCTTCTAGAAACTTGTGGGTGATTGTGTCATGGGATGGATGAATATAATTGCTAGAAAAAAACGACATAAGAAGCAAGTGGAAATAGGCATTCACTTTGGAGAATCAAACGCTACACTCGTCACTTTCAAGATCTGGTACAAGAAGATAAGAACGGCTCATGTTGTGCATGAACGGTTGACGTGTTTAATAAATCGGAAGAAAAAATGTTTCTTCTAGACTTACTCACCAGATGGCATCAACATGTCATTCGAACTGGATGCTTGAGGATTATGGGCAGGTTGCTAGCATTCAAAGCAAAAATGTGATATATGGGATGGGATTTTTCATTACTGAAAAGGCGATGGATTTCTTCGAAGTTGGTTGAAAAAAATCAAAAAAATTGATTGTTTACTACAAGGTAAAAGTATATATCTATAGGAACTGTATATTTTTTTTGCAAGGTTCTTGTGGTAAGAGTAGCATAATATCAAAAAACATTCATCTCAAATTTTTCATGAATTCCTCAGTGCCTCAACAAGCAAAGCAGAGATAATAAACAAGTTCAGCTAATATTACCACGATTTCAAAGCTTACTTGAGTTGGTCTATCAACAGACTAGCTCTATTTCAACATTGGAGTTGGATAATGAAACAATCCAAGGCTGCAAGAAAGCACTTGGTTCAAGTTCAAAAAGACACTACACGAAGACGAATGCAAAGGTCCTTTTACCTCTGGATGATTTATGTAGTAGATAGCAGGTAAGTTATAAACTTTATCACTCTCCATTGCCCACCTTGAAGTCTGGACAACTTGTCTGCATTACTCCATTAGAGCGCATGCCTTGAGCAAAGCAGTAGAGCTGGTTTAGGAGTGGTATATATTAGAATCTTGGAAGCGTGGAGATCATCTTGTGGTTGGAAATCTCAGTTTTGTGATGAAGTATTGTAAGTGTAGAGATCATCTTGTGATTCGGAATATGAGTTGACAAACATGATTTTGAAGCGGCAATATGTGGATGACAATGATGTTACGATGTACGAAGGAGGTTCTCTGCAGAAAATGAAGCTCACAAGTTAGAGGTGAAGGTTAAGGTGTTGGATAGATATCAAAAGTGCAGCCCACGTGCAAAGTGAAGCGGATAAGTTGGTGCTCGATCTAGAAAGTGGAAGGAAAAAACTCATGAAATCCTTGGATGTTGCTATGACCAAGAGTCCCGTGTGGATTTCTGGCTTTCTCGATGGTCACTCTCAAAACTTCACAAAACCTCTTAATGCATATTCATCAAACTTCAGATGTTTGAAAGAAATGCACAATTAGTCATTAATAATCTATCCAATGTTTTTACGGTTTAATTCTATCCAGTGTGCTTACAAGTTTGGTTTGCATAAAACTAACTGAGTTGTGCAACTTGTGTTTAGACATACAAAAGAACGAATAAGTTTCACAAGTTTGAGGTAGTAAATAATTCTTACTAACAAATCGTATACCAGTTAGTACGTTAAGAACCATTGTACTCTCAGACTGTACTTGAGCATTTGACAGAGAAATACTAACACAAAAGACAAAAACTACGGACAAAAGACACAAGTTCTTTCAGTGTGTGCAGTTTTGCTTAGGTGGACAGTTCCATTATTGGCATGGCTGCCTTCTGATCGAGTTGGTCACACAACAATTTCTCTTCCAAAGACAAGAGGGTCAAAAATATGTACTCGTATTATCATCTTTGGAAGTTACAGTGAACCAAGAACTTTTTAATGACGTTCTTGTGTTCGAGACAGGTAAAGTGATCTCATCATTTTGAAACCTCAAACTAAAGAAAGTTTCGGAGATTAGCTCCAATTGATAGTTTCCTATCAACTGAACTCTTTGGGTAGTTGGATCTGTATCACCTTGAGATAGTCTTGCTGCATAAGGTCTTTTCTCAACTAGCACGAGAAGCGTATACTAGCTTCGAAGTGTTTGTTCCGTACATGGATAATAACATGGAACCTAACGTGCAAATGCATCAAAATACCTAAGATGTTGGAGCGGTTATCAGTTCCGTTCAAAGGTGTTCTGATAATTACTAGACCTCCATTCATGTCTTATCATCTTCTTTAGCGGTGCAAGTTTAAAATTACAAATTACAAATCTGAAAGTAAAGCATATTGAACCTATCTGATCTCATCTGGTTCGTCTACCACAGATGACATGCAATGGAAGAAACCTGTGTGTTTAGCAGCAGATGGTTGTAGCACTCCTAGTCCGAGACTAACACACACAACTTGTGCAGTTGGAGATAACAAAATGATTTTATTTGGAGGTTTTCACGAAACAAATGACTTGTCACACTTGTCTATTTCTAAAATCTCTGAAGATGGATGTAAGTACCTCTGTGATGTTCATGCTCCCTGTAGTTAATGTTTAGATATAATGAGCAACTGAACTGCTTGATGCATACTTACTTGAGATCCCGGTGAGATCAAGAACGTCATGTTTTGGACGCTAATAATCTGTACGGAGGACGGATACTGGATTTAACACTATGAGGCAAAATGTATGTGTCGCATTGTTTTGTGAATGATCTCAATCTCCCAGTGTAGTGGAACTGAAACCAGATCCAATTTCTCAATATACCAGCTGCTTGTACAAAGACATACCATATATGGTGGTGTTTAGAGGTGACAGATAATCCGTGGGATTACTCAAAGACTTGTGGTCTCTAGATCTTCATTGGATGTTGTGGAGCTCTCTTGAGTATTTCGGCACACCACCTTCTCATGGTCGAGGTCATGGTGCAGTAATTATCGACACGAAGACGTTTGTCTTCGGAGGCTTCAACGATACGGAGAATTTATCTGACCTTCATGCTATAGACTTAGAGTCAATGACATGGGAGATTATAGAAACTCAGGGTGAAGTTTTACCTCCGGGAAGACAACTCTCAGTTGCCATCTTTGGTCAACATTTTGTCATACATGGTGGATTCAATGGGTACAAGTATATCGGCGATGTCTTCAGCTTTCGTGCTAATCATAGGAGATGGAATAAGTGGTCCGAGAAGACAACACATCCGTCAACGCTAGAAATTGAACAAGGAGGAGAGAAATAGGGACGGTCCATGCATACTATGACGGAATGCGGACAACATCTCGTAATATTTGGAGGAGTGCATGAATCGTGTGCATTGCAAGACATCTTTTTTATCGAAAACGCATCAGGTGAATGAGAGTTTAAGCAAATAGAACAAACGAATTTTGTCACTTGACTTAATGCATGTGGAAACTACAGAATTCTGTTCTGATTAATACAGAGTCATGCTTTTGTGGAAGTAATGCATGGATGCAGTCCATTTTACAAGTTTCTTGTCATGTCAGCCGTTGAAGGACTGCAGCTACAGAGCAATCTGGTTGAGGCGCTGGAGAAGACCGCAAAGATGCAACTAAAAGTCACGGAATATGAAAATGTTTTGAGGAGAAAAAATACAGAGTTGATACAAACTCAAGGAGATATCAAAGACTTGCGAACAACTCTACACGTGCTCTCAGAAACTTGAGAGAAGGATTAAGAGTCTTGTTCTTTTCAACTCGCTTACAAGTTTCATGCTCTCGAGGATTTGGAGTAACGGCTTTTTCTGACCATGACGATAGGTGGAATCGGAGAGAAGGAAGAGGGCAGTGCAAGAACATCATATCGTATCGAAGAAACTTCAGAAAGCTCATAAAACTTCAGAATGTTTGTCTCAAAAATGCAAGAAGTGTGTACAATATCATTGACCAAAATCTCTTCTACTCATCCTCTTCTTTAGATGAGCAGCCTTCGTGTTTAGTAGCATTCAAACTGTGGCAAAAAAGAAAAATATGAAGCATTTAAACTAAGGTGTGAAGAAAGGCATCAATGAACGTTACTTTAAGTATTTCTCATTTTGAATCTGTCACTTTCTCAAATTCACATACTATTATATATGTAGGCTACTCAAGGATTGAACAATTGCGAGTTCAATAGAGGAAGCAATCAATAGCTCTTCATAGGCTTTTCAGAGACCTCTCACATGTGATAAGCGATCCACAAATCATGCATGTATGTGATGAAAAGACGTCTAAAGACACCAATGGTAGGTCGCCAAGTCAGCGACCACCAGCTTACATCAAAAATGTGTATACTCCTTCTTGACACGCTAACCGCAATGACTCCGTTGTGATCACCACAAAACGAGCTTCCTTAGCAGATCAACGGTGGAGAGTGATTTTATGAGTCATACAGAATTTGCTACGATCAAGACATAAAAGACCCTCGATATGATACTTTTCATTCCCAAATGAAGACCTACCTATCCATGGACTCGGACAAGAACTCATTTTACTTGAGCTGCTAGTGAAGCCTAAATGATACCATCTTGCTAAGGCATCCATATACAAACACTTGTCAGAGTTGTGGTTAACAAACTTGTGCAATTAATCATGCGTGAGTGGCGGATGCGGAGTATAGGATTAATATGGTTCTTTCATCACTGGTAAGTACTATCTAAGATGAATGGAGAATTGTAATGTTCCACAAGATATATTTTCATCAAATAAATCCTTGCATGAATCAAGAATTGCTTGAGCTAAGAGTCAATATTCTAATGAACATGGTTGCTTTGGAGACCGTTCATAATAGCAAGCCATTTGTCAATATGTTGTAAGTGTGGAGCCGAATCGTCTATAAAAACTTCTATCAGTTTAATAGTGAGGGTAAGAATTATGAGGCTGTATTCTTTTCATTTGGTTTTACAACATATTCCCGATTTTCAAATGTCCAAGGTCAGTTTTCAGTTTTTACCCTTGTTTGCGAAACAATCCAAACACATAATTTTCTTGAAGGTAGACTTAATAGAAATATACGCTACAGTACTATACTTGCAGTTAAGCACATGCATGTGCTAGAAAGTGACTTGAACTCTATTGGCAAGAATTCCTTCTTGTGGTGAAAAGTTCAATGCTAAAATCCTAGCGCATGATGAACCACAATTAGTCACTATATGCCGGATGATTTTTGGATTATGAAAGTTAAGCCTAAGAACTTCCAAGTCTTCTTGAGGTTTTTACTTGTACATACCCCTTCTTGGAAGATAGAGCTTAAACATACTCATTCCATAACAATTTTCTAGTATGTACTTTATTTTAGTTGACATAGTCATGGTTCGTTTAATTAATTCAACATCTAGTTTCTCAGTCACAACATTGAAAGAGTATTTATATGAAAGAGTGTGTCAAGGATAGAAATAGCACTTGTTTTGGATTACAAAGAGATGAGAGAAAGACTACAGAAGTCATTGTGAGAATTTTGAGTACAAGTTTTAATCCAACTGAATGTCCAAAAGGCATCCAATATCATAATGAGTCAGAGACATGATGTCGTATCGTGGACGTGAAAGGTGTATCCAAGAATATGTGGGGTAGTGGAAAGCACATAGGGTTGATAAACACGAACGACAACATACGAGCGCAAACTTTCACTTCAAAATCCTACTTTTTATTACTGTCAATTATTCACAAAGTTTACAAAGAGACTCAATGGTCTATCATCAAAAATCTCTTGAAAAAGTCTTTCCAATGATACCTAGCATGCACAGATCTTAGCCCTGTAGAAATAGTTATGCTCTTCCAAAGACTTCTGACCCTCCTCTAGTACCTCGCTTTGTATAAATAGTCATGGTCTCCAAATGTTTTTGAACCCTTTGAGACCTAAACTGTGTGAAGGCTTGCAAACTTTTTGCCCATGACTTTCCTCAACACCTCCCAGTGGTGAAACTATGAGAGGGCTCGCACAATTTTGCCAGAAAATTTCAAATATCAGCCGAAATCTTCAACTTGTCATAAAATCCTTTTCGCTGCTCCAAGTCTAGTGTTTTTTATGACACCAGAAAGCTCTTGAAAAAACCTTTCCAATGGTACTTAGCATGCACAGATCTGAGCCTTGTAGAAATAGTTATGCTCTTTCAAAGACTTCTGACCCTCCTCTAGACCTAAACTGTGCGAGGATTCGCACACTGTTGAGACTGATACCTTTCCAACTCCTTCCTATGGTGAAATTGTGAGAGAGATCTTACGATTTTGGTTGAAAACTTATAAAGACAATTGAAAAATTCAAATAGTTGTTACTTCCTCTCTTTAAGTTCAAACTTTACGTTCTTGATATCAATAGACCGGCTCAGAAAAACTTATCGAACAATATCAATAACTCTCGATTCTGACCTCTGTAGTAAC
The DNA here is from genome assembly GCA_036924285.1 of Asterella californica. Taxonomy (NCBI): domain Eukaryota; kingdom Viridiplantae; phylum Streptophyta; class Marchantiopsida; order Marchantiales; family Aytoniaceae; genus Asterella; species Asterella californica. The sequence continues at coordinate 47,846,213 of JAYKYS010000001.1, forward strand.
TTCCGTGACCTTTTTAAGTTTGATGTGACCTCATAAGACAAAGAACTGCATGAAGGCTCGTAATTTTGTAGCCAAGACCTAAAGTGACCAAAATGACTCCACTCCAACCTCCCAAGTCCCGGAAAATCAGACCAAAATTTGGACAGTTTGTCGACGTCTAACAAAAAATCTCTAGATTGAGCCTTAGAACCTCTGACTTTTATAGTGTTTGAAAGTTGGGGGTAAAAGTCCATGTGTCATAGTCTATGTCTGCCAAGTGTCTCGCATGCAAGTCTACAAAGTGGTACGTAAGCCGAATCACCAAGTGTCTTTTTTATATAATTGCACGTCATCCCAATCTACCACCTCACCCCTAATGCCTCGTCAAGATTACCTTCCAATCAACACTCGCCATGTTAACATCTTGACCTATCAGCACTCTGTCTTGTCACGTATCGGATGTCAGTCAACCTGTCCGACTCCTCGTCCAATGACGCGTGAAACCTTGAATGTCGTAACTGTCCATAACTTTGTGGTCTTAGCTCTCTTCGCGACGATGAAAAGATCAATTTTGATCATCTCAACAAAGACTATCCAATGATACCATCAGAAATAATTTTGGAGAAGTCGATAAAATTCCATCTCAATCTTTAGTTTAACACCATAGTCGGTCCACGACATGACATCCATCCTCTCTAAACCTACGTATCCTTTGACATGTATCACAATATTCAAACAAAGAGGAATCGACATTTCACACAACCTCAACACCTTTCCTTGGATCATCATCGCCTTCATCCTCGATATCCTCGAAGCCAAACTCTGTATCGAGTTCTTCAAGATTAATTTGTTCGTCTCGTTTCTTGAAAATCTTCACCTGTTTATCTACAATTGGTATCTTAATCCTTGCTCCATCGAGCTCTTTTAACCAATATGTAGCATTGTCGTACACTTTCTCGAGCATATACGACATGAACCAACGCATCGAGAACTTTACTTAGTGTGATATATATGTTGTCTAGATTGTTGTCATATACAAAGGTTCAATTGCATTTATCAATTGTTCTAAGCTTTAGTCGATGTCACTCATCCAATCTAACCTTCTTCTTTAATCGTGCTTTCTTTAGCATGTCCAAAGCAACTTCGACATGTGGTTTGGTCTTCGTTTTAATTGTCAAGTCCAGATTGCCAAAAGCTTTTCCATCGTAAGATTGTACGCTCGAAGTGACGCACTTTAGGTAAGCACATGTTCTTCAACGGACATGATAAGTTTTTCACTTGTCATGATCCATGAGAATGTAGTCTATCACTGAATTGTGCATCGTACGGTTGGCTTATAACGCAAACGATACAAAATGATGTCACACGTATACTCTTTCGTTGCAAGTCTTTACTAATGCTTTCACGATGGACGGACGGTCTCACTCGCTCTTAACTTTCTCTTTGAGATTGTAAACAATTGTAAATAACAATTTCATCTCTCCCCTTGCAAAAAAATCAATAACATTCATACATATCCAATGCAAAAAAAATCAATAACTTCATACATATGCAATTTTCCTCGTTCTGCAATAATCTTCTTTATACATCAAATCAACAAACGCTATCTTTCAATCTTTTTTAATTAAAATGCATGCTTTTCTTTGACAAAAAAGTACTTCTTTGTCATTTCTCGATTGACATAGTAAATACATTTACGATCTACTCGAAGTGAATCTTCAAAGAATTAAGTAAAATTTTACTCGTATCAATGTTAAATGTTAGAATACATCTAATATGTTAAACAAGATTCTATGATAATTATAACATCAAATACATCTAACACGTTAAACAAGACCCTAAACATTATTACCCTAAACCCTAAACATTATTAAATCACATGTAAAACAAAATTCCACGAAAACCATTAGATCTTTATACATATTCTTTCACAAAATTCCAAAAAACTATTACATCTTTCTACATATTCTTCCACAAAATTCCACGAAAACTATTACATCTTTCTACATATTCTTCCACCGGTCTCGCACTCGTCCTCTCTCTTAATTCATATTCTCTAACTAAGATGTTCTCATGTAACAAGAGCATTGATCAAGTGTATGGGTTTCTATGATTCTTAACTAACTAGTAACTCAATAAAGTATAGACAAATAACATGGCTGTTAACTTATTCGAGTAAATATAACTAAAATGTTATTGAGAGAGTACCTTCAAGCCGAACTTCCCAAGAAAGAGTATGTACAAGTAAACCTCGTCCTTCATACTATGTATGTTTCTGGGGAAATTTCGCATATCATGTGAACCACTTGAGTTAGTGACGGGTTCCTCGTGAGCGTGTAGTGTAGCTCCGTACATGCAAGATGGATAACAATGACAAGCAGAGGAGTGGAGACTTGGCAGATAGGACTACATGAAAAGTAAGAAGGGAGCCGACTCCCATCAAGCTGGAGTCAGCCGACAAGCAAGAATTCAAATTGGGTTCCGCGATAATACAAATTAAGATTTGAGTTATGAATCCCACACACCTCTTACGATCGAGAGTGTCACGTATCCTGTTAGACAAAGCTGGTTCTAGGTAGATCAACAGACGGCGCCTACTTTCCTGTCAAAAGTGGACTGACTGCGGATTGTGAATCTTTCTTATCAACCCCAATGCTCCGCTGTGGTTGTTCAATGGTCAAATCGTGGTGTCGTGTCGTGAATGAATCGTGGTGTGAAGAAAAAGGAACAAGGAAATGAAACATCAATAAATCTTGAATCGATAGCTCTCAATCATGTTCGTCTCCCTTGTGACAAGGTGCATGTGATGTATAGAACGGGAATGGGCGTGATCTTTGACATCAGAGGCAACTATAGGTACCTACTCCTTCCCACGCGATCATCAGTCATAGGAGAAAATTACAAGCAACAACCATTATCGAATATTCTAGTTCCGTAACTTCCAATGATATGGGGAACGATGAATACGATCCAGGTGCAACAGAAGCATGTTCTTACTCATTAAGAAAATGACTCACATTTCGCAGACACCCCATTCATATTCAACTCTCACAATGGCACAAGAGCACGACTCTTACTGACATCCCTTTGTAATAACGATTTACGATGCTGAGATTAATTCTGGATCGCACACTTGGCATAAGAGATGAAAAACCTGACCATATTCAACCAGGAAACTCATATAGAGGAACATTATTTCGATTCAGCAGTCACTTCGTGGAGTGCAAAGGTTAAGACACAATCTATAGCAGAACCATCATAACAGTTTAGACGAAAAGATTTTCGCTTCGTCCAACAAGATGACTCCTTAAACTATATCTTATCATACAGTATGATGAGCAAACACGTCAAACAGTGCCAAATGGAGAGCTACAACCCAATCTCCCTGAACCATCATGTACATTATTGCTCGTTAAGTATAAAAAAGGAAGACCTTCTACTTTGGCAATATACTACTATGTCTAATCGTTGACACGGAACACCACCGCCGGATGCCCAGACGCTGTCTTCACCGAGTAACGGATAACACAGAATTCCACTTCATGATGCTCGACAAGGTGACAAAATATTAAATTTTTCACATACTCTTTGAGTGTCGTGCAAAAAGACTGAGGGATACGTTCTCATTTACAAGTAAATACCTTTACATCCATACTGTACTCATTGCTTCCGAAGCGAGTTACGCACCAAGAGCTTCAAGAATCAGCTCCGCCACTCTCACTGAACTGCTTGGGTTTTGACCGGTAACAAGCTTTCCATCTCTTACGGCAAACGGTTGCTGCACACATATATGATACACAAGTTGACTTTAGACCAAAATCCATGTAGTGTTGATGCAATTTTAGCAGTTATATCTTATGAAGTCAAAAGCGTACATGCGTTGTGAACATGCTCAACGTCACTAGAGACACACTCCAAGCGGAACATCAAGCTTACCCAATCTGCACCCTTCTCAAATTTTCCGCCTAGTTCAATCAATTTATCCTCCAACAAGAATGGTATTTTTTTGGTTCTCCCAACAGCCTCTTCTTCGGAATTGGTAAAGCCAGAAACCTGCATAAGCAAACAAGAGAAATTATGAACCAATGAATAAAAAAGAACTTGACAAACCAAATCTCTTTATGACAATCACCACGCAAAAAGCTCTCACGCATCGCCAAGTGTGTTTCGCATCATTCATGCAACGGAAGAACTATAAGAAACACATACCCTTTTGTCCTTTACGAGAGGGTCTCCGTTTGCTTGTTTTACTTCTACGAGCCCAGATGGGCCATGGCAAACAGCACCAACAACTTTACCCGCTATCCAAAAACTTTCGACCAACGCAATGCATGTCTTATCTGAGGCAAGATCAAAAGATGCTCCATGTCCACCTGACATACGAAGAAAAACATTTGAAACGGTTACGAGTACAACATTGGAGATTTGTGCCAAAAAGCGAACGTTTCTACGTGAAATGGTCTTAATGGGAATGTGATATGTCCGTAGCACTTACCTGGCAGATGGATTGCGTCGTAGGATTGCACTGCATCTTTAAAGTCGGCAACAGATTTGGTATTCTCAACCAAATTCTTCAGACTCGCTGCACAGAATAACCTCAAGAGTCAATCTCGTCTCATCGTGCAAGACTCTGCTAGTCTCAAAAACGAGAACAGCAACAATCACAACAACCTGGATTGTTCTAATGCAAATCTACAATATAATCTTTGTCTTAGGTACAAAGGCATACACAAGAATAAACTAAGAAGACCCACCTTCTCCAAGGAAAGTCTTCACCTCCGAGGTCGCAAATCCCTCCGCTAAACTGTCGGCATCTGAAATGACCACCAAGATATGTAACTAAAAGGGAAGTACTAAGAAGAGAGATTTGCTCCTCGCTACAAGCCCACCATACAAAGCTACATAATTTCTTGAACTCCAACATCCCAACCCATCAAACTTCGGCAAAAACAATACCTATGGGGATCTTTCCACCTATTACGCTGATGATGTCTACATGTGCCCCTGCCTTAGTGAAAACGTAGTATGGTGCAATCAATTCTTCAGCCCTGTCGACGTGCACAACAACAACTCATTGAGACACCGTATCCAAACAACTTGGCACCTTGATCAACTAAAACCAACATGCTAAAAACCTCAATGTTTATCGTCAAAGTACCTCGAGAAGTTTGCATAAACATAAAAAGCTAGAAAACTCACCATAGACCAGTTGATTCACCACCAATCAACTTGTCGTGAGAAGTGCAAAGGATGAGTATGCGCTTGGCTGTCATTATAGCTGCAGAAATAAGGACAATATTTCCTTCAAAAACAATATCTTGAAGTACATGCACAAGGTCACGTTACATCATATTGTTCTAACAACATATAACGGAATATGTTGCTAAGTATCATATATGCAACGTCCTATGACAACAATGCTAGCTACAGCCCCTCCCAAGTCATACCCAACATATACTAATACACGGTAAAAACAATGACTTCACCCGTGCTCTTAAGATAACCCCCAATAATTATGAGTACAAGATGAGTAACAAAGAGTAGTGAAGTCACTATTTTACCCGTGTTCTTAAGATAACCCCCAATAATTATGAGTACAAGGTGAGTAACAAAGAGTATTGAACATGTATGCTAACTTGATTTGAGATGTTAATAAAATTATGTATAACCGAAAATGGTCCAATACAAAATGTGTAGGAAATATGTCATACCCAATATATATCATCACAAAGTGAGTATATATCATCACAAAGTGAGCATGATCTATTCAATTTGTGCTATATAAAACGAAAATTTGCTAGACAAACCAGAATTTTGTAAAAACTTACCGTTCTATAATTCGAGCACTCTCCCACTTGTAAAAGATCTGGATCTGCGTCAAGCAAACGAATTACTTCGTGTGATAAATCATTGTCGTCAAATAGAACGTGAGGACTTTACTTTACTTCTCTTTCTGCGTTGCTCCAAGGCAAAAAGAAAAAGAATAAAATAGTATGCTACAGGATGAGGCCCATACTAAAGTAAAAGCTTGTAGATGCAACATAAAAATCCATACTCAATTCATCAAATATAGTGATAGAAAACTAATTAGAAGTACAAACGGACCCTTCAGGAAAGTCCTAATTCGAACAGAAGAAGGAAAGTACCGCAAGGAAATGTTAAACTTCCTTCAAGAAACAAGTGCCAACTTGAAAAGAAGAAGGAAAGTATTGCAGGGGAAATGTTGAACTTCTCAAGAAACTACTAAATTCTCAACAATGATTACACTGGCAGATTAAGCGTCCACTCGCATGATAACAGATAAACACAAAAATCAACCACATGAGTTCCGAGGAAAAGGTCAAGAATTGTGATTCACCAGAGATTCACAAGTAGAAAACGTATAGATGAAATCCCTTCTCAGGTTTCCCTAACTAGCACACAGAACTTTGACTCAATACACAAGCGATCAAGAATTGTGATTCACCAGAGATTCACACGTAGAAAACGTATAGATGAAATCCCTTCTCAGGTTTCCCTAACTAGCACACAGAACTTTGACTCAATACACAAGCGATCAAGAATTGTGATTCACCAGAGATTCACAAGTAGAAAACGTATAGATGAAATCCCCTTCTCAAGTTTCCCTAACTAGCACACAGAACTTTGACTCAATACACAAGCGATCAAACTGAGACGACAAGATAGACAGCCCCGATACCCAACTCCACGTCAATGAGAGTTAGCTACTTAGCCCCTCTCCTAACAACTGGCTGGACCAAGCGATTAGGAACTGGAAATAGGCACGTCTAGTTGCTAGTGAGTCAAGACGGCAATGACGCTTAAAGACTTTCTTGGAGTTCCCAGCATTATCAAAGAAGTCAGAATCTGCCACATTGACGACCTCATCCACAACCATGCAGTAGCAACACAACAAGTAGACGCGTACTACTCACCTAGAATCCAACGAGTATACCTACGCTACGCTGTGCCAATCAGCCAAAAAAAAGTTGCTCACAGAGATTTCGCACACAGTAAAATACCCTACATTTGGCATATGGTAGCACCTGTACTCCCGTTTCCCACTGTCTAAATTATTCATTAAACTATGCTCGCCAAAGTCGCATTAGCGGTAACAAACTCCGGATTATCACATCTATATTTAAACAGACGGTCCCGACGGAGGGCAATGAACCACTTGTTACTACTTCCAAGACCTCACAAGCTGAGTGATCGGCGGGAAAACAAACCCTAAAAACTAGGACAGATAGCGCGACATAGCATGCGTCCAGCTCATGTCAAATCAGTCGGTGCGGTACAATAATTACCAACAACGGCCCGCTCCAATTCAATGGAGCTGAAAGTAAAATACTCAGAAGCTACTATCAGAGCACATCCATGGACGTGTTGAACACGTTGGATGCTGTCAGCGAAACTTCTGATTTGCTTTAGGCCTCATCTGAATCAGCCGTGCACGATTATCACGACTGGGATTAGCGTGGGGCATTACAAACTCATATTCAGTCGCAGAAGACCTCAGAAGAGGTAAATCGTCAAAGAGATGCAGAGGCTTTGCCGAGTAGGTTCTCCTTGCAAGCAAGGTCTCGACATCCCTGCAACTCCGATCGTTTCTTACATCATCGGCCTTGAGCTTTGCTCTCAAACTAACTAAGACAGCTCGTCGTTGGCTTCTCTAAACTAGTTCCCGAAAGCATCGAAATCTGCACGACTAGGTTCCAACTAATCTGTAGGACCTCAGAAGAGGTAAATCGTCACAGAGTTACGGGGGCATAGCCGAGTAGGTTCTCCTTGCATGCAAGGTCTCGACACCCAATGCAGCTAGGACGACTGTTGATGTTTTCATCACCGATCTTGTACAAAGAGGCGACCCAAACTTCTTACATCGCAGGTTACGAAGGTCTACGTTTGCAATCGTGTATCGAGCGAAATGGACTGTCCATATCAAGATCTCAGTAGGGAATCTGTCACTCACAGAATGCAAGAGTAACCTGAGGGGTTCTCCTTGCTAGCAAGGTCTCGGCACCCAATGCAGCTAGGACGACTGTTGATGTTTTCATCACCGATCTTGTACAAAGAGGCGACCCAAACTTCTCTACTAAACAAATAAACGTACTCTTTTCAGAAATATGCCGATCGAGCAAGCAAGAAAAGACCGGACAGCGACACGAGATTGCTCCCTGTACTTCTCTCTAAAGATTCCCGTGACGTCTGAACAATTCGTTCCTCCCGGCCCAACCGGTCCAGCATATAGACGAGTCTGTAAGTAAATTCTACGCCACAAATTCGAAACATCGTCGCACTGCATCAATGCTATCATATCGATGGGAAAATGGACCACACCTCACAGCCTACACCACGAAGTACCTGCAAACTATTCTCCCGGCCGTTCCTCACGAGATTACCTCGACAATCCACAACCGGATCACTACTCAGCGCAGCATCACGCCTATATACAAATATACACATCCGTCTGGAGTCGCCACGTCGCCTCCAGTTCGCGATCTTTCTCGCACAGAGTTGTTTACATATGCGGCGCCGAGTCGGTCACAGTTTCGGGTTTCAAGGAAACACACAAGGAAGCATCTGAAGTCCGGAGACCCAGACGAACGCTCGGGAAAGTCGGAAGTTCAGAGGAGCGCGCGCGAAGTTCAGAGTACAGAAGTGGTCTCAGGACTTATTTGCATTTTCCCGATCGCCTGCAAAAATCCGCGAAAGGTAAAGTACCGACCGCGAGAGATGAAGTTTGCAAAATGTGCCGGATTGAAACCGTAAACATTACCGATGGGTGAGTTCCGGGAAGTTCCTGCTCGTGAACACAAGGATTTATAATACTTCATTTTATCCCCTTTTAGCCCCCGGTGTGGGTACAAACCTTTTCTCAGTTTCGGGTTTAGATTTCTGAAAAAGATTATGTCGGGAGAATTGATTTTGTTATTTTTAGTTGATTATATTTGTCTCGTGCTAGCTAGAAAGGGACTTGAACTCTATTGGCAAGAATTTCTTCTTGTGGTGAAAAAGTTCAACGCTAAAATCCTAGCGCATGATGAACCACAATTCGTCACTATATGTCGGATGATTTTTGGATTATGAAAGTTAAGCCTAAGAACTTCCACGTCTTCTTGAGGTTTTTACTTATACATACCCCTTATTGGAAGATAGAGCATAAACATACTCATTCCATAACAATTTACTCGTATTTACCTTAGTTTAGTTGACATAGTCATGGTTCGTTTAATTAATTCAACATCTAATTTCTCAGTCACAACATTGAAAGAATATTTATATGAAAGAGTGTGTCAAGGATAGAAATAGTACTTGTTTTGGATTACAGAGAGACGAGAGAAAGACTACAAAAGTCACTGTGAGATTTTTGAGTACAAGTTTTAATCCAACTGAATGTCCAAACGACATCCAATATTACATAATGAGTCAAAGACATGATGTCGTAACGTGGACGAGAAAGATATATCCAAGAATACGTGGGGTAGTGAAAAGCACATAGGGTTGATAAACACGAACGACAACATACGAGTGCAAATTTTCAATTCAAAATCCTACTTTTTATTACTGCCAATTATTTACAAAGTTTACAAGGAGACTCAATGGTATGTCGTCAAAAAGCTGTTGAAAAAGTCTTTCCAAAGATACTAGCATGCACAGATTTGAGCCATGTAGAAAGAGTTATGCTCTTTCAAAGACTTCTGACCCTCCTCTAGTACCTCGCTTTGTATAAATAGTCATGGTTTCCAAATGTTTTTGAACCCTTTGAGACCTAAACTTTGAGAAGGTTGTAAGATTGAAATAGTTGTCTTTTGGAAGACTAAAATTGTCTTTTGAGAGTGGAAGCTGGACTGTGAAGGTCTGGTAAGGATTGAGCCTTAGGCTCACAGCAAGTATGTGTGATATAGTGTAACATAAACTCGAAATGTCGATGCATCCTCGAGGATTGATGTTATCACAAGCGGAGCTGATCGGGGTCAAACTTTCATCAAGGAGTTGAGCTTTCATTTTCTTCATATGGGATTGGAATCTCGCAGACCAAGGTCTTCTAGAAGAGATCTGGGTAGCACTTCCTCCTCGAAACCATGTACTTGTCAAGGCAGGTTGTCCGAGAAAGATCATCCTTGTGGACGGTGGAATGGTGACGTAGAGCTTTTCACTGATCTGAATCAGAGAACCGCGGTGTCGTGATGTGAATTATTTTACATTGTAAATAATTCACCTCTCTGTCAAGCATTAGTCTCTCTGAGTGAAGTTAAGACCTCAGAGAAGTCGACACTAGAGGATGTTATATATTTTGAGTCTTAGTAGGTTGATTACCATGTTGATAAATTTAAGCTCATGGGTTGTAATTACATGTCGCCCATGCATGTTTCCTAGCGAGATTAGGTTATATTTCGAGATTACGTGTCGTTTTACATGTCTTCGCATGTAGTTTAAGGGTTACGCTGACACTTAAGGGGATTGACGTGGTAGCCTATGTATGAAATTAAGTCACCACGTGGTTTGGGACACAAAAGGACAGGGGAATGAAGCTATGAACTCCCATTGGTCCAATTTTGTCTTTGTGTACTGCTAAACTTAGTAGTAGGGGTCTTAAGAGGAGTTCGAGCATATGGAGAAAACACTGTGAAATCTGAGAGCACATGAAGATAGGGCTCGTTGTGCCAAGCACTGTCAGTGAAATTCTTGATCGATTTGGAGCAATAAAGAAGGAGTTATGGCTGATTGAAGTTCGATTTGTACCAGAATTGCAGCACTTCTGTTGATTTTGAGGTTTTTGGTGTCAATCGTAGTAGATTTGAGAAAATCGCTTCAAACCTTTGAGGTCACGTTCATTGTCAGCAGGGCTACGAATGTCCTCAAATTTTCATGTCAATTGAGTGACTGAGTAATTCGAGACGACCGCTGAAGTAGAGAGGGTCCGAAAAGCTCTCAATCTAGAACAGCAACTTCAGAGAGCGAGATCTGGAGTTCTGTGTACAATCAGGAGATCCAACTTCACAGGAGTGTTCAACAAGCTGTGTACTGCAAATCCTGTAAGAATCTTTGAAAGTGATCGAACCAATTCTCTGTTCTAGGTCGAAATAGCTATCTGGGTATCAGAAATTACCGTAATTTCTCTGCTCAGAACGTTTCTGCCCATATCTTGGTGCTCTGAATTGATCTCAAGCTGAAACTTCGTATGTATGGTCAGTAGGGCCTAATTTACATGTAGAAGAAGTTTTGAAGTCTGAATCATCGTATGTTTCTGATTTTGAACTGTTAAAGTTCACTGTCTGATCTTATTACTGCTAGTCTGATCTGATTTTCGCTTCCTGAACATACTGGAGTGTCTATTCGACCTGAGTGAGTGTTTATAGTGTTCCCTTTTGATCTGAAACCTACCTCTGGATAGTAAGCAACCATAGCCTGAAGCCCAACGCTTCTTTGAGTAAACTGAACGCAGCCTTCAAGATCATATCACAACTAGAAGGTTCCGCCCTTTCGAGGAAAACTCTCAACTCGACATCTGGTGCTTCCACTGAGAGCTCTTGGGGTGATTGATTGAGGAGGTTGAGTTTACTACAAGGAGAAGAGATGGAACGCAAGAGCGCTGCTGCTGCTACTTCTACGACTACTACATCTACGTCTACTGCAGCTCCTTCTATAACATCAACAGCTACAACGACATCTGTATCTGGTCTGGATACGGCTGAGATTCTAAAGACGCTTGCGGCCTTGGTCCAGCAGCATCCGATCGTTGGAGGGGGTGAGTTAAAATCCACCAAGGCTTTGCAAGCGATAGTGAATAGAAGTGGCAGATTTGAGGCTAGAGATATTTCTAGATATCTGCGTGAGTATCGAGGAGAGATGGAGCTGGTTAGAGTTACTGATGCTGAGATGATAGCAAGTTTTGAGTTAGCTGTCATTCCTGAGTTGCGAGACCAAGTTAGGATGTACCGAGAAGAAATCTAGGTGTGTGGATGAGTTTTGAACGATCTCTTCGAGAGGAGTTTCTTGAAGAAGATTCAGAGAGAGAGTCACTAGGAGAACATTTCTAGACTGGGTTGAGCAACAACCTGATCGGATGATGAGTCTGAATGAGATGCTGAGAGAGTTTGATCGGAGATACAGACAACTCTCAACTCTTGAGAGAATAACCTTAGATGCTAGGAGAACCGGGCTTTTTTTGCAAGCTACCGATGATGCTACGACAGATCGGTTATGCTTTATGTTGACCGATCGATCTGCTGAAGGAGGAGTTACTACTGTCGAGGACGTTGTTGTTGTACTAACGAGGCAGAGAAAGAGAAGAGTGGATGTGGGAGGACGTCCGCTCGCAGAAGTGGTCTTTCAACCTCTGGTGCTCTGAATTGATCTCAAGCTGAAACTTCGTATGTATGGTCAGTAGGGCCTAATTTACATGTAGAAGAAGTTTTGAAGTCTGAATCATCGTATGTTTCTGATTCTGAACTGTTAAAGTTCGTTGTCTGACCTTATTACTGTTAGTCTGATCTGATTTTCGCTTCCTGAACATACTGGAGGGTCTATTCGACCTGAGTGAGTGTTTATAGTGTTCCCTTTTGATCTGAAACCTACCTCTGGATAGTAAGCAACCATAGCCTGAAGCTCAATGCTTCCCTGAGTAGACTGAACGCAGCCTTCAAGATCATATCACAGCCAGAAGGTTCCGCCCTTTCGAGAAAAACTCTCAACTCGACAGCGGGTATGAGCTCGAGAAGAAAAAGATTCTCACAATTATCTTCGAGAAATAATTATGGGAAGACGGCGCACAGATTGCATTGTGTTAGTTGTAAAGTGAAGTGAAGAACTCACCCAGCGCGACGGTGCGTGTTTCACATTGAATATAACACTAGTGCGACGATGCACGGATCGCACTGAGTATAACACCAGTTTGGCGGTGCGCAGATCGCACTGTGTTTCAGTTGCAAAGTGAAGAAATCACCCAGTGTCCGATGTGACGATAGCGGATGAGCCGATCTTACCGGTGTTTAATTGAAAGTTAGAACTCATCAAGTGCGACTAAATGTATCACACTGAGTATAACACCAATGCGAGTGACTGCACAATCGCACACGAGGTAAGTTTTTAATATACTATTGCTTTTTTATGTTGCACCAGTACTGTTAGCTGTTTTGTGCGGTAGTTAGCTTTTTTTGTGCCATCGTTATGTGTTAGGTGAATAGTATTGAGATTTTCTTTAAGACATCACTTTATTGTATAATCAAAATTGTCCTTCAACATGATTTGAGTTTCAACATAAACTTAGTTCGTTGTGCACTCGTGCAAGAACGCCACATCAACTCTTCGTCCTCCTAAGATAAAGTGACCCAGTAAGCTTTCAAAGCTATCATGGGATCTCTACCAAACATCGTTGTATATCTCGCTCTCATAAAACTCGGGTTTCTATTCAGTTGTTTTCTCATATCTTCAACCATGTTAACAGAATGTTCACAAGATAATCCTCCCAGTCCATGTCTGTAGACTCCGGCCAGAAAGAAGGAGGATGGATTACACTAAACGGATGGTTCGTGCTATTTTTCTCCGGCGAGTCACCGATCATGAGACAGTTTCTTGTACACAAATTGTAAGAGTGCAATCACGAGAAGTCTTTCAGGTATAGAAAGTTATCCGTTGCAGCTTCTCTTATCATTTTGAAATGACTATACATAGGTTGGGCAAAAACCCTACATATCTGCAGAAGTGAATATTCACTTAAAGATAAGTACATCGAATCGGGAAGCTTTAAAGTTGAATCGGGTAGTAATTGCACGAGACTCAATTTCAAAATTGTAAACACTCAAATGAAACTTCAAAAAGCATTATAAATGGTTGAGAAGTTATCTGACCCGAGGCGGTTCTCACTGAAATATACTTCTGTTTCTCCATTGGATCGAGAATAGCATTACAGTTACTCAAGATACGAGATGTTCATATCAAGATCTGAAAGTCTTGACAACAAATATCCATGAACGCTTGCACTCTGGATCTCACAACGTAGCATAAGTATGTTTCAATCCGATACCCTCTTTCTTTAGCGCCTTGAAGCTCCATCTCATTGCGACCCACTCTTACCAAGAGCTCATTTAAGTCCAAAATGAGTGTTTTCCTCCTTGGCAGAGATGTATCAATCAGTCTCGAGTAGAAAAGCTTCGAGGAACGAAGATGATTTATCTCTGTCTTTAGACCTTCCAACTCTGTGAAATATCGAGACATCGGAGATTCAAGTGTTTACACACGCTCGGTCACTTCTTCCTTCTTCTGTTGAGCCTCTATAATTCTCAAGTTTAAAGCCTCCTCCTCCTTCCGTCTGTTCGCAAGCCTAGCACAAATTTCTTCTTCTTTTCTTGTCGTAAGACGAGAGATAGATCCTAATAATACACGAGTCTGAAAAAAAGTTTCGTACTCGATATTGTTGGACAGATCTGTAAAAAGCATAAGCACTAATCGCATTTACTCTTGTGCGATCGGTGTTATGATCGCACTACAACTTTTTCACTCTAGTGCGATCAGAGCACTGATTACACTGAGCCTTTCGCTGGAGTGCGATCAGTGCTCTGATCACACTGAGTTTTTTTACTCTAGTGCGATCGGCGGTGATCGCATTGAGCTGTTCGTTAGCAAAACGGGCACACTACATAAAATACAATGCTAAACGTGTTTGTTATCTAACACTGCACTGAGCCTTCACACTAGCACTACTACTGACACAATACATAAAATACAGTGTTGTAGTGTTTGTGATCCAACAGTACATTAAGTGTGCTCTGACACATGCAAACACACTATAAAATACACAATAGAGTTTCTTATTTGCGTCGTCTTGGCTCGCTCTTTGTCGATCTCCTGCTCCGTCTTGGATGGAAAAGACTCCTCTCTCAAGACCTCCAAATATATCATAAGATGAGTAAGAGCTATCCCTAAGAAAGTTCCTACAGTTCTTTCTTTTTTTGGGGCTCAAATATGCTTCTGTATATGCAATATCTCTCCTTCAAGATTATCTAGCATAAGCTGAGTCTAGTCATAGTCTATCTCTATCCTCTCAACTTTTAGATTTTACATACAACGCAAGTTGGTCAGTAACAGTTTTAGATCTTCTTCTTGTCAAAAGAACTGCATTCAAACACTGGAAAACATGTCTCCATCCATGAGAGCACATTCACGTGTGAAATATCTCTTCCCCACCTTGTCATATTCAGGAAACCAATCTGTTGTACGCACATGTCTCACGAAATGAGGTAATTACACAAGACCTTGCGGGATTAAAAATGCTTCTCGAATTAAATTGAGACTCAATGGAACTTCTACCTCGCCAATTTTTGCAATCCCTGAGTCAGCATTGTAAGATTGAACGAAGACAGAACAAAGACCGATCTGAGACAAACACAATTTTAACCTCATCATTCTACCTTCTTAGTAAATGAACATTAAACAAATTCATACACTTCAACAACTGGGAGTTTAACAAGAGAACTTTAAAGGATGGGCGTTCGAAAGAAAGACGATTTAGAGTGCTTACATCAGGATGAGCAAACTCAAAAGAAAGAACCATCAATAATCCCAATTTCTCCAACTCTTCCTCGTCTATTTTCATCACCGTAAGGTTCACATCTTCTTTATTCATCCATCCTCATTTGATTTGTTGATGTAAATCCTCTTGGGATGTGAACGAGATAAGAAACGGTCCTCCTTCTCCTCTTGGTGCTTGTGAAAAACATATTCTGCTTAACTTTGGCACCCCTAATATATCCAAGGTCATACAACCGATAGACAAGAAGCTCGCCAGTTGGGAAACAAAAAACTCTTGGTAAGTTGACTTCGCCCGGCTTGGCAAAGTTCTCATGGATTACTGCTGTGTACCTGTCTTCCAGATTCCGTAGGTGGCATATTCATATTATCGGTAATAATAAACAGGTAACCGCAAGAATTTTATCCCGAATGTTGCACCAAACGGTAGTAGCTGCTAGTAGATTGGAAGGAGGAAGTAGTTTCGAGCCGATGCTTCTCCTGGGAGGACAACGCAGTGGTTAGTAGTGTTGTCTTACTGGTGTGAGGTCTAGGGCTCTAAGTGCCAGACGCACCTAGTGTTTTAGTTGAAAAGTTTATAAGAAGAATGTTAGCTCAAAGCAAGAGGGACTATCGTGGAAAGTTTATCTTCTCAGCTCTTTGGAGAGGAGCTGGAAATTTAGAAATATGTTCACATCGTAGAGAAAATACCATAAGGGGTGCTTTCACAAACATCTTTAAAACTAGAAAAATAAGGCGAACAAACATCTTTAAAACTGTAAAAATAGAGTGATGCTTTTACAAATACTTTAAAACTAGAAATATAAAACAAAATATAACAAAATATGTTCTCTTAGCTTATTAGCTCTAATTCATAAGTACGATAGCGCAGGCAAAACTTATTACTGAGCTTGATTCTCCAACAAACAGTAAGCAACAACTGCTAGGTGCACTTGGGCCTTAACCTTGGTGTTGATAGATATCTTCGGCCACGGCACGTGGGTTACTAGACGGCACGCAATGAGCGAAAACTAGTATATAAATGAAGTTTGTTGCAATGCGTACTCTACACGAGTAAATATCTTTACTTATTATAAAATTGCATTATTCATTTTATTTACACGTCAGTAAAAGCTGATTGGTCTCTTCAATATGTCTCCAGGTACTATGTTCCTTTCCCCGAGTGGTGTAATATTTTGATTTTACTTCCACGTTCGAATGTGGAGTTTCGGATGCCAATGGCTCTATACAATAGAGCTAAAAAACAGTTATTTATTATTTAGTTTAATTTGAAATAAAGTAATGCACGCTTATACCCCTGTTCAAATAAATTTCATGCAGTTACATGTTAATAACATCAGGTTGGTATTTTCAAAGCCCGCACGACATTATTCAGTACTGATATCGATATACAAAAGTTCCTACATGTAACGGAATTTTGGTGCGATAGAATGGAGGGCTTTACAGAATACTAGTTCAAGTGATTTATGCAAACGACAATGTTCCCCGAATGTGTTTGCTTGGCTTTTGACATGTGATATGAAACAGATATGAAGGCGATATGAAACTGGTATGAAGACGATTGTAAGATGGTTTCAGACAAGAGTCGGTTGATGATGAAGAATGTCGTGGAGGGTTGAAAGTGATCTTTGATCGTGCATGATGGATGATGAGTTTGGGAACTTGCACATCGCAAGCGCTCCCCTCAAACAGTGCAAAAAGCACTTTACAATCAGAGAACATGATGCAGCTCTCTAGGTTTTACTTATTCGTAGTTATTTAAGGAATAAGTCGTATGTTTTGGTGGAAAGCGGCAAGCATGATGAAACTGGAGCCTTTGGGGTTGGAGTTTGGAGTCTGAAGATACTCAAAGATTTTCTTTGAAACGTGAGCTAGACGTGTGGTTTCCCACTTACCAAACATGACCAGGAGTTGCAAGAAAGCTTACAGTGTCAAAATAATTAAAAACACGTGTGTAAAATAAATGCAGAGAGGTTTTGGAGAGATTCAATTTTGCCCATGACTTTCCTCAACACCTCCCAGTGGTGAAACTATGAGAGGGCTCGCACAATTTTGCCAGAAACTTTCAAATATCAGCTAAAATCTTCAACCTTTTCGCTGCTCCAAGTCCAATGTTTTTTATGACACCAGAAAGCTCTTGAAAAGTCCTTTTCAATGGTACTTTGCATGCAGAGATCTGAGCCTTGTAGAAATAGTTATGCTCTTTCAAAGACTTCTGACCCTCCTCTAGACCTAAATTGTGCAAGAGTTCACACACTTTTGAGACAGGTACCTTCCCAACTCCTTCCTGTGGTGAAATTGTGGGAGAGATCGCACAATTTTGGTTAAAAACTTATAAAGACAACCAAAAAATTCAAATAGTTGTTGCTTCCTCTCTTTAATTTCAAACTTTACGTTCATGACATCAATAGAGCGGCTCAGAAAAAACCTATCAAATAGTACCAATAACTCTCGATTCTGAGCTCTATAGCAACTTCAGTGACTTTTTAAAGTTTGATATGACCTGACAGGTACCTTCCCAACTCCTTCCTGTGAAGGCTCGCGCAATTCTGTAGCCAAGACCTAAAGTGACCAAAATGACTCCACCCCAACCTCCCAAGTCTCAAAACTCCAGGCAAAAAATTTGGACAGCTTGTCTACGTCTAACAAAAAATCTCTAGATTGGACCTTAGAACCTCTGACTTATATAGTGATTGAAAGCTGGGGGGTAAAAGTCCAGGTGTCATAGTCTATGTCTGCCAAATGTCTCGCATGCAAATCTGCAAAGTGGTACGTAAACTGAATCGTCAAGTGTCATACATGCATGATTGCACGTCATCCCAATCTGCCATCTTAGCTCTAATGTCTCATCAAAATCACCTTCCAATCAACACTCGTCATGTCAACATCTTCCTCTATCAGCACTCTGTCTTGTCACGTGTCGATGTCATGTCAGCCTGTCCGACTCCTAGTCCAATGAAGTCGAAATCTTAAATGTCATAACTGTCCATAACTCCATGGTCTAAGCTCCGTTCGTGACGATAAAAAGATCAATTTTGATCATCTTGATAAAGACTATCCAATGGTGCAATCAAAAATAATTTTGGAGAAAGTCGATAAAATTTCATCTCAATCTTTAGTTTAACATCATAGTCGGTCCACGACATGACATCCATTCTCTCTAAATCTACGTATCCTCCGACATGTATCACAATATTCAAGCAAAGAGTGGATCGACATTTATGTAGCTTTTTCCATTCTTGTGAAAATGCAGCGTTGTAGACTAGGAACTGATCTAGAAGTTGCAGTATCCTTCCAAAAAGCATTCGCAGAAGTCATTTGTACTTCACTTGAAGAACGTTTCGTGGTCAATGATGTCATTGGGGCGCTGAAGATCTTGTCTCCGTCCCAAATGTCAAAGCAAATGGTAGCTTTGAAAAACTGAGGCATAAAGGAGTTGGATCGACTGTCTCAACACTTTGGTCAGGTAAAGTATCTTCATGGTATATCGAAGAGTCCCATTCTGTGTTCAGCAGCATTGCAAAGCGAGTTCCTTTTGTTCAAGACTCATGCTGTTACTGAGTTTCGAGATCTTTCATTTGTTGAGTTATGGGCGATGATTGAACTTTCAGAGAGTTTAAAGGTGAAGTATCTTAACCTCTTAACTCTTGCTTGCATTGCGAGAGTGCAGTGCGTGAGCACTGCTCAGTGTGAGCGTGCATTTTCGTTTCAGAACTTGATCAAGAGTAAGTATCGCAGCCAGTTGTCTTCAGTACATCTTGATGCACTCTTACGGTTGAATCTAGAAGGTCCTGCTGTGTCAGTTTCGAATCCTGAGTTAGACGATATTCTCAGTGATGCTATAGATGTTTGGAAACGATCGAAGGAGTTTGTGTACTTGATCTCTAACCCTGACGTACATTTATCTTTATCTTGATTGTGAAGTAGATTTTCTCTTTTCTTGCTTTTGTATTAGTTTGTTATAGATCTAGATTGTTTTACAGTAGCTGTAGGTTAGTGCCGGGAGCCTCTAATGAAGAGGAGCTTTTCGGATTCAAATCCTGCTCTCGGTTTAATCTATTCGGTGTCCTTTCGAGATTGTGAAAAGGATCCAGTATTGATTGGAGCCTAGTACACATCTTCCTGTTGTGTACTCGGCTCCAAGCAATTCTGGACTCTTTTCCACTTTACTCAGATGTTGAGGTACGACTGGCTATCTGGGGTCCGAGGGAAGGTCGTAGTATACATCGAGGTGAAGAGCAAGATCGTCCATGAAGAAAAGCTACGTAGTGCTCGACTCATTATTGCAGAAGTAACTGGAGTAGGTCCATCGGTCCGAATGCAGTCCACAACACGGTTTTGTGTATATCTTCCTTGGCTGAGATACGACTGGCTATCTGGGGCCCGGAGGAAGGTCGCAGTGTACATCGAGGCTGAGATACGACTGGCTATCCGAGGCCCGGAGGAAGGTCGCAGTGTACATCGAGGCTGAGGTACGACTGGCTATCTGGGACCTGAGGAAGGTCGCAGTACATCGAGGTGAAGAGCAAGATCGTCCATGAAGAAAAGCTACGTAGTGCTCGACTCATTACTGCGGAAGTAACTGGAGTAGGTCCATCGGCCCGAGTGCAGTCCACGACACGGTTTTGTGTATATCCTCCTCGGCTATGAACAGTGAAAATGTAAAGGGTCAAGAGTCTCGCCAGAGCATGGTTTGGAGTCGAGAACGTCTTTAATTCATCAAGTAATCGACTTTTAGCTCATTGTAAGAAGATACTCTCGGATTTTCGACGAAGCTTTTATCAACTTGCTCAGAAAAATAACCGGTGTAAGAAATAAGAAGTAAGTTCCGGCTGGTAAGCGAATCACAAAAACGATTATCACCGACATAGAAAACCGGAAACCACCCGGTTAATATCCGGGTGGTTTTTCGCATGATCAGTCATCGGGGAAAATTACAATCAGCAACCATTATCGAAGGTTTTAGTTCCGTAACTTCCAGTGATCTACGGAACGATGTTGGAACGTTCCAGGTGCAACAGAAGCATGCTCTTACTCATTAAGAAAATGACTCACATTTCGCAGACACCCCATTCTCATTCAACTCTCCCAAAGGCACAAGGGCGCCACTCTTACTGGCATCGCTTTGTAATAACGATTTATGAAAGTGAGATTCATTCCTACTCGCACACTTGGCATAAGAGATGAAAAACTTGACCATACTCAACCAAGAAACTCATGTAGAGGAATATTATTTCGACTCAGCAATCGCTTCGTGGAGTGCAAAGGTTAAGACGTAATCTGTAGCAGAACCATCATAACAATTTGGACGAAAAGATTCCCGCTTCATCCAACAAGATGACTCCTTAAACTATATCTTATCGTAGAATATGATGGGCAAACACGCCAAACAGTGCCAAATGGAGAGCTACAACCCAATCTCCTTGAACCATCATGTACATTATTGCTCGTGAAGTATAGAAAAGGAAGACCTCCTACTTTGGCAGTATAGTACTATGTATAATCTTTGACACGGAACACCACCGCCTGATGTCGAGGCGCTGTCTTCACCGGGTAATGGATAACACGGAATTCCACTTCGTGCTGCTCGACAAGGTGGCAAAATATTAAATTTTGCACATACGACGAGTGTCGTGCAGAAGGATTGAGGGATACGTTCTCATTTACAAGTAAGTATCTTTACATCTATACTGTACTCACTGCTTCCGAAGCGAGTTATGCACCAAGAGCTTCAAGAATCAACTCTGCCACTCTGATTCAACTGCTTGGGTTTTGACCGGTAACAAGTTTTCCATCTCTTACGGCAAACTGTTGTTGCACACATATATGATACACAAGTTGGCTTTAGACCGAAATCCATGTAGTGTTGATGCAATTTTAGCAGCTATATCTTACGAAGTCAAAAGCGTACACGCGTTGTAAACATGCTCAGCGTCACTACAGACACACTCCGAGTGAAACATCAAGCTTATCCAATCTGCACCCTTCTCAAATTTCCCGCCTAGTTCTATCAATTTATCCTCGAACAAGAATGATACTTTGTTTGTTTTCCCAACAGCCTCCTCTTCAGAATTGGTAAAGCCAGAAACCTGCATAAGCAAACAAGAGAAACTATGAACCAATGAACAAAAAAGAGCTTGACAAATCAAAATCTCTTTATGATAATCATTTCGCAAAAAGCTCCCACGCATCGGCAAGTGTGTTTCACGTCCTTCATGCAACGAAAGGGCTGTAAGAAACATATTGTCCTTTACGATATGGTCTCCGTTTGGTTGTTTTACTTCTACGAGCCCAGCTGGACCATGACAAACAGCACCAACAACTTTACCCGCTACCCAGAAAGTTTCAACCAACGCAATGCATGTCTTATCTGAGGCAAGATCAAAAGACGCTCCATGTCCACCTGACATACGAAGAAAAACATTTGAAACGATTACGAGTACAGGATCGAAGATTTGTGCCAAAAAGCGGACGTTCCTACGTGAAATAGTCCTAATCGGAGTGTGATATGTCTGTACCACTTACCTGGCAAATGGATTGCGTCATAGGATTGCGCTGCATCTTTAGAGTCGGCAACAGATTTGGTATTCTCAACCAAATTCTTCAGACTCGCTGCACAGAGTAACTTCATTAGGAGGCAATCTCGTCTCAAGGTGCAAGACTCTACTAGTCTCAGGAACAAGAACAGCAACAACCACAACAACTTGGATTGTTCTAATGCAAATCTACAATACAATGTGTGTCTTAGGTGCAGAGGTATATACAGGACAAACTAAGAAGACCCACCTTCTCCAAGGAAAGTTTTCACCTCCGAGGTCTCAAGTCCCTCCGCTAAACTGTCTGCATCTGAAATGACCACCAACATATGTAACTAAAAGAGAAGTACTAAAAAGAGAAATTTGCTCCTCGCCTCAAGTCCACCATACAAAGCTTCGTAATTTCTTGAAGTCCAACACCTCGGCCCATCAAACTTCGGTAGAAACAATACCTATGGGGATCTTTTCACCTATTACGCTGATGATGTCTACATGTGCCCTTGCCTTCGTAAAAGCGTAGTATGGTGCAATCAATTCTTCAGCTTTGTCGACGTGCACAGCAACAACTCACTGAGACCATCGCATCCAAACCATTTGGCACCATGGTCAACTAAAACCAACATGATGAAAGCCTCGATGTTTATCGTCGAGGCTCGAGAAGTCTACATAAACATAGACGGCTAGAAAACTCACCACAGACCAGTTGATTGTGAGAAACATTGATTGATTATTGAGAAACAATCAACTTGTCGTGAGAAAGTGCAAAGGATGAGTATGCGCTTGGTTGCCATTATAGCTGCAAAAGTAAGGACAGTACTGTCTTCAAAAACAACATCTTGAAGTACATCCACAAGGTCACGGTACATCATATTGTTCTAACAACGTATACCGGGATATGTTGCTAAGCATCATATATGCAACGCCCTATAACAACAATGGTAGTTACCGCCCCTCCCAACTCACACCCGACATATTATATATATTGGATGTGACTTGGGAAAGACTGTAGCTAGCATATATATATCACAGTTACAGTAATTTTTGATGAAAACAGTGACTTCACTCGCACGTAACCTCCAATAATTATGAATACGAGGTGAGTAACAAAGAGTAATGAACATGTATCCTAACTTGGTTTGAGATGTTAGCAAAATTATGTATAATAGAGGATGGTCCAATACGAAATGTGTAGAAAATATGTCATACCCAATATAGTCACAACGTAAGCATGATCTATTCGATTTGTGCTGTATAGAACAAAAATTGCTAGACAAACCTAAATTTGTAAGGACATATTGTTTTATAATTTGAGTACTCTCCCACTTGTAAAAGATTTGGATCTGCGCCAAGCAAATGACATTACTTTGTGTGACGTTCATTATCCTCACGCAGGAGAACGTGAAACTGTACTTTTCCTTTTCTTTCTACGTTGTGTGATAAATCTCTATCGGCACGTGAGAACTTCCTATCCTTTTCTTTCTACGTTGCTCCAAGGTCATTAGAGAAAGAATGGCTTAGAAAAATCACCAAATTTTTGTTCGTTACGTTTGATGAATCGAATATTGACTATCATGTTACATCTACAAGGCTTTACGTATGGGCCTCATCGTGTGACATATTCACTTTTTGCTTTGGAATAATTGTGCTATTCTTTCACTAATGAACCTGGGAATAACGTAGAAAGAAAAAGAAAAGGTTTAGGGTTTAGGATAAACCTCTTCCTCGCGTTTCCTCAATTATTTGCTTGGTCGGGTCCCTGCGCCAAAGTCGATCCTTGACAGGGCCCCCGTGCCAAAATCGATCCTTGGTCATGCCCATGATTAGCTATCGTATGTAGATAGTTGATTAGACGATTTATCGATCCAACATGGAGGATGATTGTATCGTCCACGACATGATCGCACTCAGTGCGGAGAATCGTCGCACTCATTGCGATGATCTTCCTCCCGTTGTAATATTTCATTCCCGAGTTATTAACAACATGTTATTTAATAAAGAAAATAAATAACAACTTATTGTTATTCACACGTGTAAATCTCGAAATCGACTTCAAGATTTACGTTCTCTGAGCAAAAAACCTTCACTTTTTCACACAGGTGAAACTGATAATAACAATATGTTGTTGTTTAAATAGAATATTCGTAATCCATAAAAGAGAATATTTCGAAATTATATTTTAGTAAATTAAGGATACCCGTCTTTATGGATTGTGAGTATTTTGTCTAAACAACAACACATTGTTATTATTAGTTTCACACGTGCGAAAAAATAAAAATTTTCTGCTCGAAGAACGTAAATTCTGAAAACGATCTCGCACATACGAGATTTACATGTGTGAATAACAATAAATTATTATTTAATTTTTTATTAAATAACATGTTGTTAATAATCCAAGAATAAAATATTATAACGAAAAGAAGATCATCGTATTCAATGCGATGAAAACATTCAATGCAGTGACCTTATCCTTAGCGCGATGATTCTCCGCACTAAATGCGAACAGATAGTGGATGATTCAAATTGTGGATAATACATTCATCTTCTATGTTAGATCGATAAATTATCTAATTAACTATCTACATACTATAGCTTATCATGATTTAGACCAAAGATCGATTTTAGCACAAGAACCCTATCAATGATTTCTTCGGCGCAAAGGCTGACCAAGCAAATAATTGCGTGTTTCCCTAACTAGCACAAAGAATTTTGATACACAAGTCGTCTCCGTTTCAAACTGAGAGGACAAGATAGAAAGCCCGGATGACGGCATCGCGTCAACTCTCTCGCGTCAATGAGAGTTGACTACTCAGCCTCTCTCCTGGCTGGATTAAACAATTAGGAACTAGAAAGAGACACGTTGAGTTGCTAATGAGTCAAAACGACAATGGCTCTTTAGAACTTTCCCGGAGTTCCCCAGCATTATCAAAGAAGTCAGGATCTGACACATCGACGATCTCATCCACAACCATGCAGTCACAATACAACAAGTAGACGCGTACTACTCACCTAAAATCCAACGAATATACTTACGCTGTGTCAGTCTGCCAAGAAAAGGTGCTTACAGAGATTTCGCGCACAGTAAAGTATCCTGCATCTGGCAACTGGTAGCACTTGGACTCCCGTTTCCCACTGTCTAAATTTTTCCTTAAACTATGCTCGCCAAAGTTTCATTAGCGGTAACAAACTCCGGATTATTACATCTATATCTAAACACACGGTTCTGACGGAGGCAATGAACCACTCTGTTACTACTTCCAAGTCCTCACAAGCTGAGCGATCGGCGGGAAAACAAACCCTGAAAACTACGACTGATAGCGCGACATAGCATGCGTCCAGCTCATGTCAAATCAGTCGGTTCGGTACAATAGTTACCAACAACGGCCCGCTCCAATTCAATGGAGCTGAGAGTAAAATATTCAGAAGCTACTATCAGAGCACATCCATGAACGTGTTGAACACGTGGGATGCTGTCAGCGAAACTTCTGATTTGCTTTATGCCTCATCTGAATCAGCCGTGCACGATTATCACGACTGGGATTAACGTGGGGCATTACAAACTCATATTCAGTCGCAGAAGACCTCAGAAGAGGTAAATCGTCAAAGAGATGCAGAGGCTTTGCCGAGTAGGTTCTCCTTGCAAGCAAGGTCTCGACATCCCTGCAACTCCGATCGTTTCTTACATCATCGGCCTTGAGCTTTGCTCTCAAACTAACTAAGACAGCTCGTCGCTGGCTTCTCTAAACTAGTTCCCGAAAGCATCGAAATCTGCACGACTAGGTCCCAACTAATCTGTAGGACCTCAGAAGAGTTAAATCGTCACAGAGTTACGGGGGCTTAGCCGAGTGGGTTCTCCTTGCACGCAAAGTCTCGACATCCCCGTAGCTCCGACTGCTTCTTACATTAAAGGTTACAAAGTCTAGTTTGCAATCGTGTATCGAGCGAAATGGACTGTCCATATCAAGATCTCAGTAGGGAATATGTCACTCACAGAATGCAAGAGTAAACTGAGGGGTTCTCCTTGCTAGCAAGGTCTCAGCACCCAATGCAGCTAGGACGACTGTTGATGTTTTCATCACCGATCTTTACAAAGAGGCGGCCCAAACTTCTCTACTAAACACATAAACGTACTCCTTTCGGAAATATGCCGATCGAGCAAGCAAGAAAAGACCGGACAGCGACACGAGATTGCTCCCTGTACTTCTCTCTAAAGATTCCCGTGACGTCTGAACAGTTCGTTCCTCCCAGCCCAACCGGTCCAGCATATAGACGAGTCTGGAAGTAAATTCTACGCCACAAAATCGATACATCGTCGCACTGCATCAATGCTACCATATCGATGGGAAAATATACCACACCTCACAGCCTACACCACGAAGTGCCTGCAAGCTATTCTCCCGGCCATTCCTCACGAAATTACCTCGACAATCCACAACCAGATCACTCCTCAGCGCAGCATCACGACTATATACAAATATACACATCCGTCTGGAGTCGCCAGGTCGCCTCCAGTTCGCGAACTTTCTCGCACAGAGTTGTTTACGTATGCGGCGCCGAGTCTTCGGTCACAGTTTAGGGTTTTAAGAAAACACACAAGGAAGCATCTGAACTCCGGAGACCCAGACGAACGCTCGGGAAGTCGAAAGTTCAGAGGAGCGCACGCGAAGTTCAGACTACAGAAGTGGTTTCCGAACTTATTTGCATTTTCCCGATCGCCTGCAAAAATCCGCGAAAGGTACAGCGAGAGATGAAGTTTGCAAAATGTGCCGGATTGAAACCATAAACATTACCGATGGGCGAGTTCCGGGAAGTTCCTGCTCGTGAACACAAGGATTTATAATATCTCATTTTATCCCCTTTTAACCCCCCCGGTGTGGGTACAAAGCTTTTCTCAGTTTCGGGTTTAAATTTCTGAAAACAATTATGTCGGGTGAATTAATTTTATTATTTTACGTTGATTTTGTCTCGTACTAGCTAGTTTTCTATCATTCTTGGGTTCAAAGGATAGGTGTGGGAATCATGAATATTATAAATTAACCGTAAACAATACTTGACCAAAAATATTTGTATGATATAAATTATAATATCGTAATTAACAAAGAACGATAATGCTTGGTAAAATACCACTTTAGCTTTTTCTAAAATTACAGTTTTTATACCCGCATCAAGGGTAACTTACAGGTTTTGGGATGTACTACTTCCCTTCCCCAAAAAACTTTTTTAAAGGAATATTATAATTATCCGTAAATGGACCAACGGTATGAGTAAAGGAGAGTTCATTTGGGTTTTGATGCATGCTGCTTTAATTGTTTAATTTTGTTTATGCAAAAGATGAATCGAGTTTCTATCATGATAAATAAATATAATTCTATTTAACAAACATAACCGAATGTTGTTATACATCAGAATTTTGCTTCCCACACTTCCAGTATCTTCATTGATCTCGATCACACTCCTCTTAATGCTATATTGCTTGATCACATACATCACCAGTTATCAACAGTACAATCTATCATTTTGTTCACTATTTTATTATTTTTTATTGTCATTAAATGTTTTTTTCATTCAAAATATTCCATAATTAAATATACATCAGATAATATATGCTCAAAAACCTCAAGTCTGCCGTCCGACATATCATGACAAAGTGACTGGTTTGACAATCAATAGCCAATAAGGGGTATGATCATACAATACACCGTTAAGAAAAGTGTGATAAATCAAATTTATGCCGTATACACTTAAGTCAATACTAGTACAGTACCGCCACACCAGTTCACGTATTGAAAGATTGACATAGCGAACAAATACCCACAAACTTCATCTGACCTTTCACTTATGTGACACTGACAAGTTCGTATTTCGCACATATGTACATTTATCTTTTACCTGTTGCGTGGAACTACTAATCAGTTTAAGTTTTGGGGTTCAAGATTATTCATTACCGTATATATATAGATACCTGTGTGAATAAATATGTGAATAAAGTTCCAAACGCGAGAGATGGCTCGAGACTCTTCATGATCTTAAACACCCCTTCCTGGTATAAAAGGTCTTCTATAGAGAGATAATTTTCTTTGGAGGACAGAAAACCTAAAACCTTAGATTACTGATTTTTAGTACTTTTATTATAAAAATAATTATTTTTTTCTGAAATGGTAGCGCTTCTCAGTCATTTTCTAATGCTACTTTTCACGTCAAATTTGGAAATTAGACGGAAACGATATGAGAAGACGCAAATTGCTCTTGGTAAGTCAGAGGAACGCATTTCGCAACCGCGAACACCGAAAAGTGAAGGATCTAGGTTAACCAGACTTATGAATAAATTAGCAACGACATGTGAACTAAACTTTTAGATATAAATATCATAATAGATCCAGACATGATGGAGTAAAAGTTCCAAACATGCCTCACGATACTCTATGGCTTGGAATTAGAAGAACAACGTAAATGATCAGTGCTTGAGCTTGAAATCCATTGTTGATGTTTTAGTTGTGTCGTATAGAGAGTTGGATTAGAGTGCACTTTTGCACTTTCCATGACAAGTGCCAGAGTGAAATTCGTAAACTACTAAGGTTGCAGGGAAGATGTATGCATGTCCAAGACCTCGTGTGTACCCCGCATATTTCTGTCATGGCAAGCAAACAGAACGAGAAGCTGCCGTTCAAACGAATCTCTCGAGAAGAATATCAGCTATATGTACAAGCACAATCTTTGTCTCTAAAGCATCATCCAGCAGAGATCAGAGGGAAGAGTCTAAGACCTCCGCCTTTTGTCATAGTGTGGTTTGGTCCTCCAATCCTTTAAATCCTCTACACTTTTCATAAAAATATTATTTTAGATAAAGATTCTTCATATATTATCCAGTTACATTTTAAATTTTCTAACACAAAAATATCAAGAATGTAGGTTTAACTTTAAACATAAATAGAGTCATCAAATTTATCAATAATTTATACTATTTTTCTTTTGAAAAGAGAAAAGTTTATGTAAGAAATATCAAATTCAAAATGAAAGTGATGTTCACAAATACTTCTATATATATTATACTTTATCAAACTTTTAATTTTTGATTTTGATCATATCAAAATTATTTGCTCAACAATACTTTGCCAATAAAGGTAACGTAGAGAATACTATAAGTTTAACAAAATTTCTATTTTTAATCACATAAAATTTGTAAAAGCAATGAAGTAAGAATCTGATAACTCTATTCTTTCAAATAATTTGAAACAAATAGAGTTATCTAGATAAGGAAGGAGAAAAGATGAACGATCGAACTGTAAGAAACTAATGTTTTGGTCACCTTAGATATGTAATGGCAGACACCACCGAAGAGAAATTTCGAAGGTAAGGGAAAATCAATATCCCTAGTATTAATAAGGGGTTGGCTCGATAAATCGAGATAAGAGGACAGAAACGACCGTTTACTGTTGACTGGGATTTCCAATACATGCTCTTATGTCGAGAACTTTGCTCTATAACATGAGCTAGTGTCAATTTCAGATCATTTCCAGTTTAGAAGCATATGGACGGAAAAGTGTGGACCAGAGTTTTCAACTTACCGCCTGCTCAACTATACCAAGGCGGCCCATTTTAATGGAGAGAACACGCGAAGCAATGAATAGACGACGGATAGAAAGACCCCATCAACCTTTACAAGGGAAAGAAGGACCCGGAAGGTCAATCAACTAACTCTACGGAAAGAGGAAAACCTCCGAGACTAAGTCTCTTATATGTAGTTCTAAGGTCACCTATCGTTCCTAAAATATCACAAAGATGGAGAGTATTCAGAGAGCATGTATATTATATTCATTTTTTTCCAGTTCGGAAGAGATGTACACAGTTACATTACATTTAATGAGACTGTGTACATCTCTCCGATCTTATATCTTCTGAAGCGCGACACTCCGGTCTAGACTTATGGGTTTTCTTCTACTCTTCCCGTGTTTCCAAGCATGGATAACAAATAATGTTTATAAAATAGTTCAATTTTTTACATTTATTTAATATATATTTTTTATTTAACATATATATATTACAGATAACATTAAGCGAACATTCTTGGAGTTAATCCAACATGCATATCATAATAGTTGTGATATGCATGTTGGATATCACAACTATTATGCAGAACCGTATCGGTCGCACCAACAAATCTTCAAAATCCGCCACACAACCAATCCGCCGCTCGGTTTCTTGAGTCCGCTTCTGCCGGCTGTCGCCTTCCTCCGATTTCTCATTTACACGGTTGGCATGCATATTCGCTGGAGAGAACGGAGGATATTCACCTCATGTACATTGCAGTGTACATGAGGTGCGTTAATTAATATTCTAACCCTTCTCATCTATTAACGTCCTCGGCAAACGGCGCGATTTAACAATTAGGGCTCCGGACTTGTACCCCAAGGAGCGCAGCAGGCCGGCCTTCACTTATGGGTTCTCTCCACGAGTTGGCTACTCCGAGATTGAGTAACATATAACAGTTATAAATTAATTTAATTTTCTATAATAGCTTAGTAAAATAAATTTTTATAACACTTACTCATATTCTTGTAAGAGAAAACGAAAGTCACTATACAAGGTCGTGAGGAAGTATATTCACCCATGTACATCGAACGTTAATTAATATTCTCGCCAAACGACGCTACTTGACAATTAGGACTCCGGAGTTATACCCTGAAGAACGCAGCATCCCGCTCTTCATTTATGGATTCTCTTTGGATGAGTTGGCTATTCCATGGTTGAATAACGTATAACTTTTATAAATTGATTTAATTTTCTATAATAACTTAGTAAAATTAATGTTTATAACACTTACACATTTTCTGATAAGAGAAAACGAAATTCATTGTACAAGGCCGTGGGGAAAGATATTCATACGAGCTTACAATACTTCATCTGCTGGGTATCACTTTTTGGATTTAGAGGACCAGACTGCCTTGTGAGTTGACTTTTATCTGATTAATATGGCATTACTCGTATCTCAGCGGCCTGACTTCATACAAGGATCACGTATCGATGGCTATGGTGGGGTTGGAAAGATCAAGATGACTCTTTGTTAATCTTTACCTTGCATATTCCCCGCTTCCAAGTTCGGAAGAGGAAAATATGCAAAGAGTTTTAGTTTGTTTTTTTAACTTTTCTTTTTAGAAGGGTTATGCTATAAATTAAAGGTTATAATTTAAATATATTTATATTCGTGAGAGTTAGAGATCTTTATACTAAACAAATGTTTTGTTCCCATGAGACAGTTATATGTTTTGTATAGTTGGAGTGAACTTGTGTAACCAATTTACTGAATGGGATTTCAATTTGGTGCTCTAGATTTAATACTTTAAATTTCGAGAAGCTAACTTTGACTAAAGTAACTATTTGCAAACCTTGTCTCCGTGACTTAGCGCTCTTAACTACACTTTTCATTAATCTTCAATTTTCACTGAAGTTTGAGACCATGTGACTTTACACTTTACATTATATTTTTCACTAAATTATTTCACAGAAGATTGCAGTCAGTCAATTGTTGATCATTATTTTAGTCATCTGTTAAAAGTTTATCTTTTTTTTATTTTTTTTTCAAAGTGCAGTTTGGATGCATATTAACTTTTCCTAACACTTTTCTCTTTTGATTTAAAGAGATCGAGGACGAGCCTCACATAACTTTACTGCCTTGTCAAAATAGAAGGCATTATCCTCAGTATGAACAAAACCATACCTCGCATAGGTCTTCACATTTTGGTCACTCCTTGCGAGCCCACCTCTAGGGAAACTATTCCACCTAATTTGCACCCAATCCCCTCTCTATTCTGTGTATCTCTACCAGCAGCTCTAAATTTTTTGTATGTTGTGATATCTCATAGTTGCTCTTAGCGAGTCCACCCATTGCAACACTAAGTCTTCTTGCCTTCACACTAAAACTTTCTGTACTTTGCGGTTGTCTACCATTTTCTCTAAAGTTGTTGTTTCGTCTAAATAGTTGGTAGATCTCGTCCTACCTTGTTATTTATGCACCCTCCACGTTCTTCTCTTGGCGCTTATGTGAAACTCGTTTGGCCGTTGTTTGCGGATGGGCTTCATCTTTGCCAACCAATGTTGCATCGAGATGCTTCTTGGAGTTTGATGTCAATGTTGACGTTGTCTTGTCGTGGACCGACTATGTGTTAAACCAAGATCTTAGAGAATAATTTTCTCGACTTGCTCCAAATATGTTTATGACTACACCATTGGATAGCTTTTGTCGATGTGATTAAAATTTATTTTTTATCGTCACAAACGGAGCTAAGACCTCATTAATCGATTGATCAACCAATGATGCATCTGGACCTCGTGCATTTATGGGTTAATTCTGGCTCCTTCCTCACCTTCCGGTTCAGCTAATATATAACAATTATATAATGATTTAATTACTTGTCTATTTATGATATAATTATTATCTAACACATTTATGTTTTTCTATATCATTAAAGAAGCAAAAGTTCTCCATAAGTTCATCGAGCATGCATATTCAGCAATAAAGATTGTCGAGAAAGCTATAAAGGAGGTTATCAAATGCTGGAAGCAAGAAGTGGAACCAGCGCTCTAAATGATTTCATATTTCAAGGGGACAACTACTTGTTTACAACTGGGATAACTCTTACAATCGATTGAAGAGATCTCCAATCAAGTCGAGGTTCTAGCGGAAAGAGCAAAGGAGATCACTCAGTTGAGAGAATAAGCATCCCCAACGACTGCAAGAAGCCAAGGGAGCAAGAGAGAAAATTGCATGGACATATTTTTGTCACGGGAGTGACTTGGGTTCATTTAGCATAACCTTCATGCCGTTGTGATTCTTCCCTTGAGGCATGATAGAGAACCTTTATAGGAAAAACAGAGCGATAAATTTTTAGGTCTAGAAGAGCCGGAAGTTAAAGAATATCTTTTCTCTCGCACCGAGATCTTTTGTTTTCTAATATGTTTTAGAAAATAAAGATATAACTATCAAATCATCTGGAGTATCATATGCTCTCTGCATGACAGAGGTCTGTTACTTGGAGTATACGAGGACTTATATGTTGATCGATATGGAACTATTATCAGACAAGATATGCATGGACTATTTGTTGGTCACTTGGTTCTTCAAGGTTAATTTGTAGGTTATGTGTTTGTGTTTTTATGCTTCTACGCAAACAACAATTTTGGTTTGTGGTCCAAACGTGGACTACATTTTGTCAAGAGACATTGTTCAAGTTTGCTATGAGTTGACGAGGAGCAGATAACCCATAACTTCAACACAGACAATCGCATCTCCGAGACTACAAGTCCGGCAGCTTGTTGAAGAAAATATTATTTATGCATAAATCTATTGCCTAACGCTTCTTGATGGAAGGATGATACAATAAATTAATGATTGCTGACCTCTTTCATCTTCATATGGAAGAGGTGAATGAGCATCATCAGGATACGCTCGAATCACAAGAAAAATACATCACATTATAGCACGTCAAGGACTAGCAAAACAACTTTGCACTTTGTAGATCCATAAGAATGACTATTAGACACAACGTAATGTCTTGTAGCGAAATATATGTTAGGTTCAAGTTTGTCACCACCGTCATCTAACCATCCAGCGGTATGAGCTTGACGTGGTACTAATGTCCAAGGAGAGGGTTACTTAAACCATTCTTTTGGCTTGTTAAGTCATTTCGTTTAGGTTGAGTTTGATGTCTTTTTACAATAGAGCTTAACTCAACATGAGTGAAACCCACCCATCCAGGTAGATGTAATCGCGGAGGAATAATATAGAATTGGAAACCTATAACATTTGCACGGATTAGCAAATGAATGCAACATCTCTCGTGTCAAGTTAATTGTCAAAGTACATTGACACACGCGAATCTGATAGACGGGATGAAGATTTGGGTAAGGGATGTGGAGGTCGAGCTAGAGCTCTTTATTATTGTGTGGGAGAAGAATTTTGTCATCATCTCTTGATATCATAGTGGTCAGCATTCGAGATTAGGAGTTGGGGTCCTTAGTTTGATTCCTCGATGTTCATTTTGACGATGCGACACCAGACCGTCATCTTAGGGTCCTTGGTGCCCTACTATACGACAGCTGACCGTAGGCTTAGGGTCCTTGGTTAGTCTAATGCCTTAAGAAAAAACAACTCTTTAGAGAATAGCGAGCAGTTCCTCCACACATTGTAATAGTGAGCAGTTCCTTCACACACTTGTAAGTTAATTAATCAAACACCAACGAGGACATATTAGTAACAAGGACGCATTAGTTTGCTAATCCATGTCAACACTGTAGACTAGAGATCTAACACTTAACAATTTTCTGAGAAACTGTGGTCCAACTCCAGACTGAGACCTTATGGTTCGGACCAGCGTCCAGATCCACGTCTCGAGACCACGTTCAGACCTACGTCTTAGATTTACGTTTTGGTCTATTTTCAAACTTGCCCTTTTAGGTCAACATTCGTCTTGGGTCGTCTTGGGATAGACCCTTATGTCATAACCTAATGTTCTAACTTTGGTTCAGAGAACCACTTAATGGTTTATCTATTCTTGACTTCTCGACCAAGCTGTTAAGTCCTACTCGCAATGTTCACAACCTAGCGCAAATCCACTAGGGTTCTGTTGTTCGTGTCTGCTTCTGATCTCGAGATTGAGGGTCATGACAGCTATGAAATATCGCTTGCTTGTAGAAACATCTGTCGAGTTTAGTATACTTTGCTATTGCTATTTCTATGTTGAGGATAGAAATGGTTAAGTTTTTGGTGCTGTTGTCAGTTGAAAATCAAACACTATTTGGATTTAGATTTTACAATTAGAGAGAAAAGATTACTGTGTAGATGCCTTCTACTTTCGCTGGGTCAGTCCAGCCGTTGTCTAGTCAACTATTATCCTCAACCATTGAACCTCGCAGAAGTTGAGTTGTTGTTCTGGGTCTTTTTTATGTTCACACACCAAAAAAGAATGTGATCACATCGATAGAAGATCCATGAAAAGAAACTACTGCTTCAGTATAATACTAATGGATGTTTTAGCCAAATTCAGTTTTCATCAAATCTCACGTGAAGATTACTTGCAAGCATGTACTCAGACTTTGGCAGCCATGCCCAAACCTCAACCTTCTCTTCAGAAACCCAAAGGTCATCCTCATAAGTTGATTGACTTAACCCTAGTGTTGGAAGACAATGAGATGACTATCTTAAGCGATTATTTGAAAGATAATGCACTAGATCAAACTTTTGTGAAGCCTTCTAGAACCTAAAGATCAAGCAAATATCAGAAATGGTTTACAATAGAGGACTAGCCACTCATAGACAAAGCCTTGAGACAATCAAACTTCACCCCTAGAGAAGTTATTCGATACTTGAAGCTTAAGTATCAGACTGTATGTGGACCTAAAATGTCTGGTTCTCTCAATGAGAGGAATGTATGTGGTTGGTTGTGTATGAGTGGGGTTCTTGTGAGGGGATACACACCCAAGGTCAAACAAGCAATCGTTGTCTTGGAATGTGAGAGGAATAGAGTGTTTTTGGGAGAAAAAGTGGAGAGTTTGTGTGCTTCTAAGCTTGAATTGGAGCTGAAGTTCATTGATCATTTATGCAGATTGAGAGAAGAGATTACATCCTTGAACTCTTTGCTTTTTCGTTTCAGTTGATTGCATTTCTATGTGGCATGCTCCTGAAGTTCTGAAGGAGAATTGCATGTGGGTGTCCACATGCAGTTTCTATGAGTTATGTGCAATGTGGGTGAGGAAAAGACTGAAGTGGTCTTTCAGAAAATCAACTTCGGAAGCTAGTAAACTTTCTTCAAACTGGAAGAAGTTAGGGGACATTAGGATGGTTCGGATAGCCTATTTGGTGATGGCTTATAACATATCGCTTGAGTTGGGAGTGAACGTATATTAGACTAATCTCCAGCTAATATCTATTAGTACTGAGTAAACTTACAACTTTGAAGAGAGCAAGAGATGTACTTGTTGCAACACGTGAGGACAAGAGACACATTATTCGAAGATAAAACATGTGTTATATTTCTCAACGGTGAGCGTTTTGCACTGTTGCGTCATCTTGGATGACACCTGAAGTATTTAGAAACTCTCTGGTCCACTATTTCAATCATGAAGCAGTACATTAACAATATTCTATTGTCTATGCACTTTTATGTGTGCTCAAAAATGTTTGGACTCTACAAAACACAAATGTATCCTCCTACTTGACTACTATTCTGTTCACAAAGTAGAGGCTTTCATGACTTGAATTCATTTGATTGTATGTTTGTTTTTCATTCCTGCCAATTGCACTTCAAAATTGCAGCCATGTGATGTTGTACTGCAAAGGTCATTCAAGTGTATACTTCATAGTGCATATAAATATTATGTTGTGAATTACATTATTGAGAATCTTGGAGATGGACTGGAAGCATCTGCTATCATATTACCTATCTATGTTGGTCACTTATGCAAGAAAACTTGTGAGTGGTTGATGAAAGCACACATGCGATTGACGAAACACAAAGAAATGATCAGTTTCGACAAGAAGAAGATAAGAATTCATGCAGCTTGGGAGCAAAACACTCATAATTTGGCTATCGATCTGAATGTGGCTAGTAAGCTATAATCAATGGAGTCTTCGGTCGATGTTAAAGAGGAGTTGTTATTCCCAAAATATGAGGAGTGGTTGGGAGAGCATACAGTGTAAGGGTTGTTGAGCTTCAAAAATCTGCAGCTGCAGGGTTCAGAGTTGGAGTTCGAAGCTTGTCCTAGCTTCGTCATCTTCATTGGCACCTCACATGACAAATGAGTGAGTTTCTCTGAGTATCTCAGTGATCCAGCAATTCTCACACCATACAGTTAGTTTTTTCATTTCCAACAAATATTAGTTGTGGTTCTTGGAGTTATATTTTCTAGCAAGATTTGAAAGAGGCTTCTGCTTCTTGGAAGAGTTCCCAATGAACAGCTGTTTAAGAATGGTGACTTCCTACTTTGGACTTACTATTGCACATTGCTCTCAGGAATTGATATATCTTTTTCAGCTTCTACTTTGGTAGAATACTCGTGAGCTTACTGCTATCAGTCCAGAGAGTGATATGCTTTTCCAAAGCTACAGTGCTATCTTATCTCAGCTTTATATGTAAGAGCAGTTTTGATTTCAGTCTAGAGACTGAATTTTGAATTCAAGTTTTTTGGAAGTTTCAGAATTTATAGTTCTTTTCATATTACGTGCATCCACTCAAGTTCAGTCCACAGCTTTGAAACCAAAAGCAATAATCTCACAAATATCATATTGTGCGTAGACTTGCACACCACTTATGGATTTTCTAATAACGTTTTCATTGTTCTTGGAACAACTAATATTTAATATTTATTTTTATTTAATAATGTTATTGAACTTAATCTAGAATATTTATATAACAGTTATAATATTTCTTGTAATATAAAGAAAGCAAAACATATCGAAGTTGATCGAGCATGCTTATTCATTGATATAATCGGGTTTTCATTTAAGTATAAGCAGTTCAACGTTTCGCTGTTACTTGGACTTCTAACTAAACCGCACAAGCATTGGTTTCATGGTTTTTCCTGTTCGTGCACTACGAGTAGAACTTTTTTCAAGGTTTGACGCAGTGCTCTAACAGTACCTGTTTTGGTTCGCAGAAAGTATTGCACGAACTAAGAAATCACTACAATAAATGGAGTGCAGGAACACTCGCTTCTGGGGGTACAAGTGCTAGAGCCTGCTGAAGAATCAGGTGATAAATTAATGCCAAGCTTGCAATCCTCTTCCATCTGAAAATGGAAGAGAGGTGAATAATTATCCACCATGATGAGTGTCATTGAGATGGTGAGCGTCCCGTTTGTTACTAACAAATGTTAATTGAAAACGTTTGGAAATGTTACATTTCATATGTCTATATAACCACTTGGGACACCAATCTTACAGTCTTCTAAGAAAAAGGTCATGGGTTCAATCTCTTGCGGGTACGTTGGAGGTGCATGCACTTACAAACTCTTAATGAAGCTTCTGGTCCGAGTCTCGCTGTGATGGACCCACATGCGCAGTCCCATGGTCTGCGAAGACTCAAAGAGATAAGTAATAATATTTATTATTATATATATATATATATTTTAAACTATTTAGCTCTAACTGAACAGGTGACATGGCGAGTATTCTACCGTTGATATAAATTCTGACTTACTAACATAGTTACAGCGAACTGTCTGTAGGTAAAGGTCCGTAGTGAGATGAATCAGAGAGGCATCAACTGCTGGTTAAAATTCATAAACTATAGTTTTAGTTAACCTTAGCTCTTGTATGAAAGTTCTCGCAGAAATGAAGTTCTGCATACAAACATTGGATAATATTTTATTTGATTAGGTACTATACATATATACTTTCACCTTTGTCGATTGGAAAAGAGCGCTATGCAAGGTTTATCTTTCTTAGAAAACATTTGCTCAGAATTATGAATAAAATATGATTTTATTCATTAGTTCTGGGGTAATGACAATATACCAGAGGTAAAGAGTCGTCGAACTTGTATTTTTATTGTTTTAGTGTTGCAAGCATTTCCAAATGTAACATCTTGATTGAAGATCAGATCCGTGTGTTCAAGTATAACATCAGATTAGATCTATGCATTCCAACTTAGAAACTTATCAGTTTAACTCGGCCCACATTTTTATATATAAAAAATTTATTGTTAATCATCGAATTATATAAAATTTAGATTATTTATTATTATTAGTTATATCTTGAATTATTTTGCTCTCACCTCAAATCGTTTGTGTGGAATTTAATACAACCAATAAAACAAATTGTTTTTTGGATTCTGTGTTTGTCCGTTTCCTCGCTGCCGAGGTCGCGCGCTTTCGATGCATATTGCATTCGCAGAGAGGAGTGTGCCACGCAGAGGACGGCAACCAAAAGCGAGAGTTCTTCGAAAAGCGGGGACGGAGAAGGTGATCACATGCCGTTGGATATGTCAGCGAAAGGCACAGATTCATCTTGACACGTCATTCTCCTGTGTTTTCCTTCGGTCGTTTCCGCTGCGACTACTCCGGGAATTGGAGCTCATCGAAGTAGCGAGAATCAAAATCAGAGCCTCATGCTAGCATAAATCGTATCTTTAGTATACTTCGGAAAATGTCGTCCCTATCGAGTCTTAGTACTCTTTGCTGATCATCCTCTTCTTTTGTAGTTGGGGTATTCGGAAAATCTTGCCACACACCCCGTATGTTCCATTATAATGGTCCGTGGATAGAGGACCTTGATTTCCGACAGTGAAACCCTGATTGCCATTATAATCGGTGGTTTGGACGAAGATTCGGTCTGTGTTTGACCGCGGGTGTTTATGGTAGCTCCGATGATTCCGATCCCTGGGTTGTCGTCTAGAGTTGTGTCCAGTTTGTTTTAGAAACTGGCATCTCCTTTTTCTGGAGTCGGGAATTTTGTTGTTCATTGTTGATCTCGTTACTGTGACTCTGTTCAGCATACTATGTTGATCTTTGAGTAATTGAAGTTCAGCTGCTGTTGGAGTTGCTTATTCATACCTGATTGAGCGCCTTGCGCTTGTGATGCAGGTGAAGTTCTTTCTCCATTAGTTAATTGTTCTCTTTTGCTAGTTAGATGATTGAAACGCTGTCGGCTTGTTTTAGTAGACTTAGGGCAAGATTCGGTGGTTCAAATTGGAAGGTTCAGTCGTTTAATAATCTGCCTGCTTTAAAACCAAGCTCGTTCATCGATCTCTCTTTTGATGAATCAGCGCGGTAATTTCTGCTCTACCTGGTCGGTTTTGTGGCTGATATGCTGTAGATCGATGATTCTGTATTGTTTTGTGCCAGTGTAATTGCTGCAAAACCAACGCTGGACGGTTCAAGGGAAAATTGGAGATTATAGCGTGAAGGCAAATGGAAGATTGGTCGGGAGGACATTCTAAACTTGTTCTGTTTTGGGTTATAGTGACCATTCTCGTGTGTTCTCAACTTACGGCAGCGCGTAATGTAATCTTAGTCCTTGACGATGAGGAGGTGAAAGACAGTGGCGAGTCACGTGCGAAGGAGCTCGGTTCATCCGATGGCGAAGGTGATGGCGTAGGAAGTTTACCTGGACAAGAAGCTCAAGACTCTGGTCAGGAATGGGAAGAGTTCGCTGATACCGATGATTTGAATGATGAAGAATTGGACCCAGGATCATGGAGACAAGCTCTGGACCAGGAGCAGGCCGAAGGAGGATCTCACAGAGACCATGTTCAGTACAGCAAAAGTGTCAGGAAAATGGTTGATGCTTTTGGAGATGGTGATCCTGCTTTGCTGGCCGAAGCTATTAGCGACCTTAGAGGTGCAGCAGACCGTGGTCATGCTCATGCGCAGTCAACCCTTGGTTTTCTACATGGTAGTGGCTATGGAATGGACAAAAGCGATGTCAAAGCTCACTTGTATCACCATTTTGCTGCTGAAGGTGGCAACTTCCAGTCGAAAATGGCTCAAGCTTACAGCTATCACAGACAGAAGGTGTGCCTCCGCATAAATAGTTCAATAGAGTATCAAAAATTGACGAAGCATTTTGCACGTCTTGGGCATGTATTAAAGCTGATGCGTTTGAATGCCACGACGCTGATGGATTGTTGGTAGCGACGGTAAGTTGAAGTCATCACTCAGTTGTAAGGTACACGACTTGAAATGGAACGTCGTCGATATCCAGTAGTTCAGCATCTAGTCGACCAGAAGTGCTTTCTTGAACAAAACTTCCTGTAATATGAATCAAGGCAGGTATTGTGGAAAGCATACGGTGTGACAGGATTGGTTTGCAACCGTTTTGCCTTTGATTATGGTGTAGAATGAGAGAGGCAAGTTCTGACACTTCTCCTACTGTTCTTATTGGTGCAGGTAAGCGACAAGGCTGTTCAACTTTACGCTGAGCTCGCCTCGACAGCAATGGCAAGCTTTAAAAGTTCTAAAGAGGCTCCGTTGTTGGAGCCAGTGCGGCTGAATGATGGATCCGAGGAAAGCAAAGAATTCAAAAAGTTTCGTGGAGAAGATGATGATGATTTCCAGTTTCTACAGTATAAAGCACACAAGGGTTTTGCTGTGGCGATGTACCGACTGGGATTCATCTATTATCTGGGCCTTCGGGGCGTCCCACGGGATCACACCAAAGCACTGACTTGGTTTCTTAGAGCGGTAGAGAAAGGAGAATATGAGTCCATGGAGTTACTTGGTGAAATTTATGCCCGGGGTTTTGGAGTTGAACGGAACTATACGAGGGCAATGGAGTGGTTTGTTGAAGCAACCAAACGCAAACAGCACTCTGCGAACAACGGAATTGGGTGGCTATACGCCAGGGGTTTGGGAGTCGAGAAGAAAAACCTCACCAAGGTACGGACTAAACATTGTTCGCGAAAGTCGCGTTGGAGGTACACCTTAAGTAGTAGGCCAATGATATGCTAGTGTCTTCTTCGTAGTCTGCTTTTATTGGGTACAACGATTCTTAACTTCCTTTGTTGGACGGACATTTTTCGTGTTTCTTCATGTGTGCTTTCCTTCTTCACCTTTGCTGGTTAACTAAGAATACTTATCTGTTCAGGCACGGGAGTACTTCAAGAAAGCTGCAGATGCGAGTGATCCAGATGGACTGTACAATCTGGGAGTGCTGTATTTGAGAGGCTTGGGATTGCAAAAGGATGTCAAAGAAGCCCATAGGCATTTCTTGCTAGCTGTGAACGTTAGCAAATTACGACATCCGAAGGCCTTGTACCAGCTCGCGAAAATGCATCAAAAAGGAATCGGGGCGAAGAAAGACATAGATACCGTAAGTGCTGTAATGGTTCATGCACAATCCTGATATGCGAACTGTCGTATAGTTAACTGTCTGTTTCTTGTAAGGGACTGCTGTCTTTGTCATGTTCACGGTAAGCCGTTGTACTCCGCTCGCTATTGGATAGTATGTGGCCCCATGATGTGATTGATGGTTTTGCTCCGCATGGGCTTAGTGTGACGATCTTTTGCCGACAGTAATCCAGTAGTAATCGTCTTGAATTAGAAACCGGCTTAGACGTAAGTCGTGCTGCTTCTTGAGTGTTATAGAATAGATCATTGAGCGCCTACTGTCTTCCGTTTGTTGCTTCGGGTCTCTTTAGTTTTCGCTGAAGACGGGCTTCGTGGACTTTGTTGCTTTGCTCTGCTTTCGCTAAGGTTAGCTGACATCTCTTTCCACCATGCGTGATCTATACTTGGATGTCCCGGAATTGTAGGCGGTGGAGCTTTACAAGTTGGTGGCTGAAAGGGGCCCATGGGGATCTCTCTTGAAATGGGCATTAGAGTGTTATGTGAACAGGGAAATAGGTAAGGCATTGCTGCTGTACTCAAGGGCAGCAGAACTTGGGTACGAAGTTGCTCAAAGCAATGCAGCATGGATTCTTGACAAGTACTACAATGAGGATGTATGCATCGGAAGCCGCGGCTTTTGCAGTGATGCGGAACGGCATCAGCGGGCGCACGCTCTCTGGCGTTATGCATCAGAGCAAGGAAACCAGCATGCAGCTTTATTGATTGGCGATGCTTACTACTATGGGCGGGTAAGCTTGCGGCAGTTTTTTGTATACGTTACCCGAGAGCCGCAAACTTGTAATCATGCTCATCAGTGGTTGAGGATTGCCCCTACCGGTTGTTCAAAGTTTTGCACCATCTGGTATATGTGGGGGTTGGTTCTGTACTTTTAGTTAGTTGGTGTACTTCATCTGTTGCCCTGTAGCGGTGTAGCCCAGTAAGTATAAAGGTTATGATTGAGCTTGCTGAGAAAGCCTGTTTAATGGGGACCTGTATCCTGTAGCGTAATGTTGTCTAGGCAAGGTTTGTCAGTGGTTATATAACTATTATGTCTTAACTTGCAGGGGACGGAGAAAGATTTAGAGCGAGCAGCTGAGGCTTACAATACAGCTCGGTTGCAGCAAAACGCGCAGGCCATGTTCAATCTCGGATACATGCATGAGCATGGTGTGGGTTTGCCTATGGATCTCCATCTTGCCAAGCGATATTATGACCAAGCTCTTGAGACAGATCATGATGCTGCGTTGCCGGTTACCTTGGCTCTTATGGGGCTCTGGTTACGTCAACATTATGCGAACAGTTTTCTGGTAAAGATTGGAATTCAAGTCCGTTTTATTCCTCTTTCAGTTGTGGAGCGTTGATGTTCTAGTACGCATTTTCTTTCATCATGAGGATGGGTTCGAGTTTGTCTAGATAGCGTTAGTGCACTTCTTGTTGGGAAATTTGAGTATTACTGGCTATCCTTATCCTAACGACGTACTTTTTGTAGGTGAGGCTTATCGATGCTATTCCAGAGGGTGTTCCTAACTCATTGGGCTATTACTTGAGTTCAGTATCTATTGACGAGGGCAATGCCACGTTGATCACTCTTTTCGCGTGTTTGGTTGCTGTTTTGTATCTACGACAAAGACACAGACGAGTCGCTGCTGTAACACCAGTGGAACAA
This sequence comes from Asterella californica, assembly GCA_036924285.1. NCBI lineage: Eukaryota > Viridiplantae > Streptophyta > Marchantiopsida > Marchantiales > Aytoniaceae > Asterella > Asterella californica. The sequence continues at coordinate 47,889,740 of JAYKYS010000001.1, forward strand.
CCACAGCTTGTAGAACCTCCTGTAGCTCAGTAACTTCAGGATTTAGGTCAACTGTACTCTATGATATCCGTCACCGTCATGTAACATGTAGAAAGAGATAGGTAGAACGGGAGTAATAAGAGTAACTGTCGTTACCCATTTCAGATATGGTGAGAGTCTTTACCTAGAGGAAGCCGCTTTTTAAAAGGATATAACCTCTGTTTCATTCATGGATTCCGTCCACTATGAAGATAATTCTTGGGATTGGTTGCACACATTCCACACACCGTAGGATCGGTCTGTAGTTGATGTTGGAGTTAATGTTTTAGCCTAAACTGGTCTAACATTTTCAGAGACTCTGGGTATCTCCTTCTTTACTCAAGCATGAAAGACGGTAGATAACAGGGGCAAATAGCACGGTACAGGATTATAGTGTTCTATTACACACGCTTCAGCGTAGAGACATAACATGTCCGGTGAACTGGTTTACCATATCGGCCGCAAATCGTGGTGTTCCACCACGATTCTGGTGATCTGATGGGTCTGTCAAGGGGATATGTATCAGTCAAGTTACATGTATCAGACCCTAGTGAAACTGCTTTGTGACTCTGGTTAAGCATCCTTGCGATTCTTCTAAACTTAGCTGTAATTATTCAAAGTATGCATGTCTGTATATACTTATCACCTGAGAGATGTATGGTCAAGTCTGGAATGTGATCTGATGGGGCTCTCAAGCTTACTGCTGATATTGATAGCCGTCTCGTAAATAGTTTACTACATACGGAAAACAGCCGAACTGTTTCCCTGAAACAGCGAGACTGTTCACAGAATAGTTCCACTGCTTGCTGGCTGGTAGTTCACGGAGCCTTGCTCGCGTTCAGCGGTATATCTGCAATCGTTCTTGAGTTTACCCGAATGATGTTGTATCAGTCTGCACGAGGGAACGAGGTGTCTGCAGGTGTGGATGAATACAGCATGGCAAGCTTTGCACGGCGTCCGTGGCAGTCTTCATGCTCAAGTTCAGTAAGGTAAGGCTTGAGACGTCTTGTTTCTTTGACTTCTAATCTTTTAACAATGGAACCGTTGGATTGATGCCTTCAGGGTGAGAGAGAGGGTGAGAGAGAGAGAGAGAGAGAGAGAGAGAGAGAGAGAGAGAGAGAGAGAGAGAGATAAGCACGATTTTGACATCAGAAACCGTAGGTCTGACCCGTGCTTTCAACCTGAGAACTGTCAGTTAAGCACCTTCCTCATCCAACACTTGAACGACTACGGACTGATAATATGTGGACATGCTACACTATCGAGTTGGAATCCCCTTTCTGCCTTTCAGTGAGAACGTTGCTGATCCTCAAGAGTCAAGACAGATTGTTCGCTGTATATTTGCCGTAGCAGCACTGCGTCTCCATGGCATGGAGAAATTGCTGACTCGTGCCGTAAGTTGCAAGTACTTGCTAATGGCTGTCTTTTCTTATTGGAATATGTTCCTTTCGTCTTAAATTTGGGCACCAGCAAACAAGCTCTTTATAATGCCACACTGTATCACCGTTCTGCATAGAAAATTGAATATGCATTCAACTTGAGTTTTGACCGGGGGGAAAGGAATAGGATAACTGCAAGAAAAGAGAAAGAAATTTAAGATTGACTATTCGTGAATAATATGCCCGAGTGCTAAACAGCGATTTGTATCGAAGATGAACTTTTGGACCATGATGTAAAGAAAAGAAGAATTTTTCATGAGACAATCCAGAGAAACGAATATTTAGAAATAGTTTCTCTTGAATCCTCTCTAGAGAACAGCAAGAAGAATGCTTCCATTGAACTACGCTGTTTCTACCATAGTTAATTTAGCTAAACAGAGAGAATGTTTGGAAACAACAAAAAACTATAGACAGAAGAAGGAAGTCATAAGATCTACTTTGCATCTGCAGAATAGAGATAACTATATGCATTATGGGCATATACAAGACTCCTTGAATATAAAAGTGCAATGTACTAAAATATATTCAACCACACGGAATTTATTAAAATAAATTTTTAAAATTTAACCATTTAACCAAATCTTTCCAAACGAAAATATTGAATCAAATATTTACCCTCATGTATATTACTTCCTCCATTTTGAGATGGAGGAGGTGAATATATATATGCAAGAGTGCTCACTAAATAATACTCCTTTGAACTCGCTAGTGAAACAAGAGGGAATGATTCCCTTTTCTTTATATTGGCAACGGGAGTTAAAAGATTGTTATCGGATTTATCATTTTTGAGTTGTTGATGTCATTAACCTTCTTCTATGATGTTGTTGAACATAATAGCATTTTCAGCAAATTTATAGATCATAAAACATATTAAAATGACATTTGAAATCAAGTATTGTTATTTAACAATACAATCAAGTATTGATATTAAGTTGATACACATTACCACTTATCATATTATAGATTAAATATTGCATGCATATTCTCAATTGTTATCGGACGGAAATTTGATACAGAGAGAATGATTTTTGATTTTAAGAAAATTTATATATAATTATCAAAATATCAAATTTTATTAAAACTTTTTTACTTGATCAGACCTCGTATCTGGAGTTTACAATAATACAAGTAAACTTATAACAATTGAGAATATGCATGCAATATTTAATCTATAATATGATAAGTGGTAATGTGACATGCTTTGCGATAGAGACAGCAATCGGTTTAGAAAGTCGATTTAATTTTACAAACTGGTTTCGCTTCGACGAAATGAAATACCAATGGAAGAGAAGACCTCATCAAGCCGAACAAGAAAAGGAGCGACACGAAGAGCCAAACAACTAACACCTTGAAGGAGAAGAGAGAATAGAGACACCCCTGATATCTCTAGCTCTAGAGTCATCTATCGCTCTTATAATATCACATGGCGGTAAATCAAAACTCCTGCATACAACAAGTGTATAAAAAATAGTATCGTCTATTACAATTGCTCTTCCGTGAACTAAGAAAAATTACTTATATCACTTTTTGTTCCTTATGGGAAGTGTCACGTCAGTTTGGGCACCTCGGCTAGGTTGACCGAGTGCGAAGTGGCGCATCTCGGTAAGGCCGTTAGTGCTGTTAGGGCGAGTTGGTGGGAGAGCTCACTAGGGATAAACTTCGCAGGTAGGGCTTGGAGGCCTTAGTTCTTCGAGTTGAGCCTTCAAGCTCCAGGCTATGGTGGATAGTCTAGTCGAATGTAACCCGGATTCTCTTCGCGTTTAGAGTGGGTTTGGCTTGACCGTTTGTGAGTAATCTTTGTTATAGTGTTGGAGATGGTAATTTCTCAATGCAGATTACTCGAAGAACTGAGTGTAGGTCGAGGCGGAGTTCAGTAAGAGCTCGCTGATCTGAAATCTGAAATCGTCCGCTGGTATCTTCGGGCGTTGTCGTTCGTGCTTGATGGTGTGAAGCTGTGATCGAGGTGTGTGAGCGCATGCTACATTGCTGGTCGCAGATCTATTTGCTGTTGTTGGGGTCGAGTGGAGATTTCTGTCTTACGAAAGCGCTGCAGAAATTTTGCGGAATGTTCTTGAAGTGTGTTGTTGGAGCCGGATTGCGCGTTTGGGCGTGGCAGACGGAGTACTTGTCAATGTCAGGCCGGAGTGGGCTCTTTGGAAGCGCATTTGAGAGACGATTCTAGTGCACTAAGTTTCGTGGAGGTGGGCCAAGGATTGAAGAAGTTATGGCATGTCGAAGTTCGCTGCCGTGACACCCGCAAGTGCAAAAAGGCTAGTTACGTCAGATTTTGGTGCAATTTCGTGTGGAAACTCGAGTGTAGGAGTTTTGTTGTGTGTGTGTGCATTCGCGAAGTGTGTCTGGTGCATTCGTGAATCTGTTGTGGTGGTGTTTGGGTTCGATTTGGGTGTTCTTGCTGTTTTACGTCAGATTTTGGTCACCCTTCGAGGAGCAGAGGTGCGTGAGTGCGGAGGCGTGAGAGCGGAGTGCAAGAGTGCGGAGGCGGAGCGGAGCTGAGCCTGAGCCCGAGCCCGCGCCCGCCCTAAGGCAGCTTGCTGGCGTGCGTGAGAGAGATATCCAAACTTCAGTTGTGTGGGAAGGGTAAGACCAGCTGGTCACCCATCCCAACACTATTCCTGGACCTGGACTCCTAACTCTGTAGTCTTAGCTTTGGCTTTACCACTAGACCAATAGCTCTTGGTGTCCTACAAGGATGCGTGCAAGTACTTATGGACTTGTATAAGGTAGTAAGAGACCTTCTCGCACGTTCCTAGAGGAGTGGTAGGGCGACCCCATAGTATTAGGGGCAAGCTATAGTTGTGGTAGTGCTTGTCTATACCGTAGAGACGTGTATAAAGACAATTGGTGGCAGTTGTCTTGGGTGAGCTAGTAGAGCTACCACGTGGATGTTTTTGGAGCTACTAGAGGTGTAGACATCTAGTTAGTGACCTCCAGTGTCAGTTACGACTGTTGGTGACCATATATTGTGCATGTGGTCACCGACGAGGAGACGTCAGTCCGGGTGGGGCTGGGTTTCTCTTTATGTGAATGTTTGAGTATGGAGGGTTATCGTTTGGACTTCTTGTGGTTGGAACCCCTCCATATTCTGCTTCCTGTTTGTGCGCCGCGTTTGCTTGTGTTGGCGCTTGATTTCCGGAGTGAGTTCACTCCAGTGTGCTGTCGGTAGTGAGGCTGGAGTTGCGGACCAGTCAGACTACCTTTGTCTCTCACGGTGCGGTTGGAGTGACGACCAACAGACCGTGAGAGGCTGCTTGTGATGATGGCAGATACAGGTTGCCCTTACCTTGACCGTCCTAGTAGGGGATAGGTGAGCTCAGTAGGAGCGGGGTTAGGCAAGTGGTGGTTACGGTGGTGACGGAGATTGCGGCTTCCGTTGGGGAGTGTGTTAGCGGGATTCTCTCATCACGGAGTTCTCGGGAGGTTCTGGTGGGAACTTCTCGGACAGTGGGTATACACGGAGTGGGGTGAGGTATCGACTACCTACACCATTGCCGTAGGTTGTTCCAGAGGACGAGTCAGACGCAGACAGTGCGTTTTCTGATGGTGAGTCTAGTGTCACCACACCGTTGTTGTGGGACATGGACGAGATCTATGGGGCCACGAAGGGGCCTCGATGTTACTCGGGTACAGTTGGTACGATTGAGCTGGATGACTTCATCCAGGAGTTCGACAGTTGGTGCGATCTGCAGCAGATGCGGAACCCACAACTATTTACATCCTTCATGACGTGGAAGGGTTTGTTCCAGCACTTGGAGAGACCGCCGATGGACGATTATCATGAGTTCAGGCGAGATTACAGTGTTGAGATCGAGTTGTGGAGACAACATTGGTCTCCCAACTACGTTTCTATCACTACTGGCTCAGTATCGGGAGGCGTAGCACCTACGAGTTCGGGTGCCAGTGATACAGCCACAAGGGGCGGAGTACCTATTACCGGTGCGTCCACAAGTAGTGGAGCAGGTGGTAGTGTGAGAGAGATACCACCAGGGTTTAACCCTGTGGTTCAGTTCTTCCAATGTTTGAGGAAGAACTATCAGGGTGTGCGGACCGACAAGTTGAGGAGTCTGCAGGAGTTCCAGCGGAAGACTGGAGAGAGCCTACGCGAGGCGTTTACTCGCATGAGGCGGTTGATCAGCGTTACCCAAGGGGTGACGGAAGCACAAGTAGTTCAGTTCTGGTGTGGGATACTAGACCGGGAGCTGCGTAGGAGAGTTAGAGATGCTACTCTCCTTAGAGATACCGTTCCGACGTTGGCGGTTGTCTTTAGTCTGGCTGAGCGGATTGAGCTCAACATGGTGGAGGAGAGGGTGGTGGTTGCTGAGTTCAGCAAGGAGACACCACATGGAGCGACCACCTCTTCTCGAGGATCACAGGCTATGCAACAGCGTGGTGGTGGTGGTGGTGGTAAGGATCGTGCGGAGCAATCACGATCTCAGAGAGATGTTGGAGGATCTGGTGGGCAGAAGCCCATGCCGTCCTTCTCTAGTCAGCAGCAAGCGGGTACTTGCTGGACGTGTGATGGTCCTCATCAACAGAGGGACTGTCCACAGAGGAGAGGTTATGAGACGTCAGGGACATCAGGGACGTCTCAAGCAGTACCTAGGCAATGTGAGCATTGCGGACGACCTGGTCACAGTAGTGACCGTTGTTTTGATCTCCATCCCGAGTTGCGGCAAGGGAAGGCTGATCGTGGACGAGGCGGAGGAGCTCAAGTAGGCCGTGGTGGTCGAGCTGGAGGTAGAGGTCCAACACCTGGGAGAGGACCGGTCGGTCCATCGCCTGCTACGACGTCAGAAGCAGGTATGGCTGCTCGGATTGAGCAGTTGGAGCAGAGGATAGCTAGTATGGCTATGGCTCAGCGGAGATCAGGTGGAACAGAGGCTTCCACGTCTTATGGAAGAGAAGGAGGTGACTTCAACTTCATGGCTGGTGTGGCGGAGATTGAGACATCTGCGGCAGTGACTAGAGGTGTAGTACGTGTCTCTGAGCCACGAGGTGCGTCAGTGGAGTTGGATCCACAACACGAGGAGGCTGGTAGACAAGCCAGGCTTCCCCAGTTGTTCACGTTATCGGAGGCGTTGAGGATCACATCTATGGTTCCTAAACGACCTACCGATGGTGCAGTAGAGTTGGAGAAATCGACATCCAGGAGTGGGTGTGATGTGAGTCCACCTTCAACGTCTGTGGATGCGACGTCGAACCCGATGTTGGGGGCGACTACAGCAGTTCTGCGAGCCTCACTATTCTCAGCCACGGATATGAGGGCATTGGGAGTCAACTTGGCTCCAGTGTTTCAGTTGGCGGCCACGCTCAGTGAGAGCGAGGATGTAGTTACCTCTAGTGCTGAAGTAGTTCAGCGAGAGGCGGTAGACGTGTCCATGGAGTCGAGGATCAGGACAGCTACCAGTGGTACTTGGCAAGCGGCGGCTGCTAGGTTAGATGAGTTACCAACTAGGCCGGCGATTGACCGTGCTGGTTTGGCACCATGTGTGGTGTTGTTGGACAACAGAAGTGGTATCTTCTGTTTGGTGGCACCTTCAGGGAAAGTGTATCGACCCCAGAAGGTCTTGTTAGACTTTGGAGCCCAACCGTTGATGTTGGGAAAGGCGGCGTGTATTGGTTTAGGTCTGAAGAAGTCCGAGATAGAGAGATGTCCATTCCAGTTGCAGACATGTCTAGGGGGATCAGGAGGTACGGCTCTACACATGACACGTGAGATGTTGACGGTGAGAGTTCGGCCAGATCATCCCACGGATGGCTCTATGGTGAGGACCAATGCCATCGTTACAGCAGCAGAGTCTTATGATGTATTGATGGGAGGTGGTGTGTTGTACCCTATGGGGTTCGTGATCAACTGTTGGGCGGAGACAACATCTTACAGATCAGGTTGGCAGTCCGGTGAGGGACGAGTGAGCCGCTTACCAGTGCGGTTCAGTGCTAGAGTTGGGACGACGGAACCTATACCATGGACGATGGCATCCGTTGCAGGGTTCAGTTCGATCATCACTTGGTCGGGCGAGTTGTTGGAGGGCAATGCCCATGTGGAGGATACTCCGGTCTTTGAGGAGATGGAGGACATGCTTAGCATGTCTACGTTAGTACCATCTGCCTTGGATGTTCCCCTCTGGAGTTCGAGTGGAGAGTTGCAGCAGTATGCTGATCAGTTGGTGCAACAGGCTTGGAGTGAAGCTTTTGTACCACCAGTAGAGGAACAAAGGGTTGTTCCTGCTACTGGCCCTGTGACCTTATCACCGTTGGATACGACTCCCATTGTGTGGCAGTATCCAGAGGAGGGTGTATGTGTGCTGGAGCTGTTTGGAGGTATCAGCACAGGTTTGGCTGCGGTATTGCAGGCAGGCATACAAGTACAGCGATACTTGTATGTGGAGAGAGATGAGATTGTGAGACGCATCTCATTGCGACAGGTGGCACGTTTGGTGCAGAGATATCCTGAGTTGTTGCTCATATCAGCTGTTAGAGAATATCAGCAAGCATTACCGTCGGATATTTCGCTGCTGGAGGCGCAGGATCTTACGTTTGTTGGCACCATTCACTTGGTGATAGCCGGATGGCCATGTCAAGGTCACACGCGTGCTGGGAGAGGTCAGGGTTTACATGACCCGCGATCTAAGATGTTCTGGGAGATGTTACGGATCTTACGACATCTCCAGATGCATCAGGTGGATTCTCCAGCGTACGTCTTGGAGAACATTCCTTTGTTGGGTGATGCTCGTACACAAATGATGGCGAGTGTGCACCAAGTGCGGTCTTGGATTGGACCAGCAGTGTTGTTGGATGCAGCGAGAGTAGGATCTCGTGCACATCGTCCATCGTTGTGGTGGACGAACTTGTTACCGAGAGAGGTGCTTAAGCGCGCACACGATGGAGTGAGACGACCAGCGCATCTCACGGTTGATAGCATCTTGGATGCAGGACGATGATCTCAAGTAGTGAGAGTCGTCGATAGGTCACCCATGGCAGTGGTGAACCTTGTGGGACGGTCCATGATAGCGTTACCCACTTTGGTAAGCTTTCCAGCGTCACATGCTTACAGAGATGGAGGACCTGGGCTTGTGTGGGATGTTCAATTACGCAGTTGGTGGAGCCCAATGCCGATGAGAGAGAGCGAGCGATGTGTGCGAGCGATGATCGCTACGAGTACGACGGCAGTAGCTTCGATGTCAGAGGCTTCACGTCGTCAAGTATTGGGTCAAGCAATGGACTTGAATTGCTTGACATGGATTGTTAGTCTTGGATTGGTTGAGCAGCGTCGGATGCGATCGACGGGTGTTACTGCTCGAGCACTCTTGAGCTCTTTGCCTACCGGGTCGGTGGAGGCAAAGGCTGGGGGCGAGGCAAGTGGAGTTCGTCATCCTTGGACATCATGAGATGTCATAGGAGAGAGTGTGGAGCTTGCAGCTAGAACTGCAGAAGTTTTATGCACAGTAGCGGTGGAGGTTGTTGGTGGTGAGCAGAAGGAAACTGCTCTGGAGGCTGCAAGATAGCAGTCAACGACTTCGTCTTCTACCTCTAGCATGGTGACAGAGGATACTTGGGAGCCAGAGAATGGACCCAAGCTTATAAGAGAGGAGAGACGAAGAGTCCAAAGATTCTTGAAGAGCTACATGAATTGTTTTGCCTTCAATATGAAGGATTTGGGTACCTTGAAGGGACCTGGTATACGGATCGACTTGGCTAATGACACGCCAATCTTTCGACGTCCTTACAGGTACAGTGACATGAAGAGAGCCTTGATCCAGAGTCGGACTCAAGACTTGTTGGAGGCTGGGTTGGTGGAGATGTCAGATGGAGAGTATGCATCTGTCACAGTTATGCCAGCCAAGAAGGATATGTATGACAACTATACGGATAGACGGATGTGTGGGGACTACCGTCCTATCAATCGGCAGACGAAGTCCGATAAGTATGCCATGCCGACACCTGAGGAGATCTTTGATGCAGTGGGGCATGTGAAGGTCTTCAGTACTTTGGATCTTCGAGCAGGGTATCATCAGTTGCCGGTGAGAGAAGAAGATAAGTCCAAGACAGCATTCTGGAGAATTGACTCTCATGGCAAGGATTGTTTGTATCAGTGACGGTTCTTACCATTTGGGTTGAAGAACGCCCCTGCTGAGTTCCAAAGGGTGATGGACAGAATCCTAGCAGGATTGGATTTTGTCAGATGTTATATTGACGACATCTTAGTCTATAGTGCTACAGTGGAGGAGCACGAGAGACACTTACGGGATGTGTTTGAGCGGTTGAGAGCTCATGGGTTGAAGTTACACCCTGGGAAGTGTAAGTTCTTCCAGGAGTTGGTAGAGTATCTGGGCCACACCATCTATCCAGGTGGATTGGGTGTTCAACAGACGAAGGTTGAGGCTATTGCACGTATCCCGCGTCTCACAGATGTGAGTCGAGTTCGGACATTTATTGGTTTGGTGAACTTTTATCGTCGGTACGTGAAGGGATTTAGTGCAATTGCGAAGCCGTTGATCAAGTTGATGAAGGTGGACCAGGAGTGGCAGTGGGGAGATGAGTAGGAGCGAGCTTTTGTAGAGCTCAAGAATAGGTTGACATCTGCTCCCATCTTGAGGAGACCCGTTAGGGGGCGTCCTTTCCAACTGCACACCGATTGGAGTATGTTGGGACTTGGAGCAGTGCTGACTCAGCATGATGATGAGAAAAAGGAGTTCGTGGTGGCGTATGCCAGTCGCTCCAACAATTCAGCGGAGGTGAGGTATAGTTCGTATGAGGGAGAGTGTTTGGCGGCAGTGTGGGCTGTTGCACACTTTCGATGTTATCTGTTTGGGAACCCTTTTACTCTCATCACTGATCACCAGCCGCTCAAGTGGTTGATGGAGTCCGATAAGCTTACAAGGAAGCTTGCACGATGGGCTCTGATCTTACAGGAGTATGACTTCCAGGATGTACATAGACCTGGAGTTGCAAACCTAGATGCCGATGGGTTGAGTCGCAACCCGTGCACGAGTCAGCAGGATCAGACTGGGACTCGATGGCATGACGAGGTTGATGAGGAGATAGTGCCAGGGTGGCATGCATCTGTCTTTCTTTGTGTGTTGGCCATGAACTCTAGTATGGAGGGTCAAGTCGTATCTTTCTCGGGTCAGAGAGTAGATGATGAGTCTCCAGATCCTGAGGGTGGAGATGGTGTTCCAGACCAGCGAGATATCCATGATGATGTGACCGTGATGGAGTATCTACGTACTGGTGTGGTAGTAGACACAGTAAGTGCCAAGGAGCGAGATCGTGTCCTTCAACGAGCGAAGAGATTTCGACGAGAAGGACGACATGTACTTCGAGTGTGGGGTGATGGGAGGATACGGATAGTGCCACATCCATCCCAGAGGGCACAGTTAGTACGACATGCCCATGAGGAGTTGAGACATTTTGGAGTGAAGCGTACACATAGCTTACTCCAAGGACAATATTGGTGGCGTGGTATGCACATTGATGTGCAACAGTTTAGTTTGTCGCACGATGTGTGGTTTGTGATCGAGTACGAGCATCGTTTAATGCTCCTACTCCACAGTTACACCCCTTACCGATTATGGGGTTGGGTTACCGTTGGAGTTTGGATTTTGCGGGACCCTTACCGTTGACCGTACGTCACCACCGGTATGTGTTGGTGATGATGGAGCACTTCTCCAAGTGGATTGAGTTGGTGGCATTACCAGACAAGGCGAGTGAAGGGACAGCGTATGCGTTCTTAGATCGAGTGCTGAGTCGTTTTGGAGCACCAGCTGAAGTGCTGACAGACCAAGGTACAGAGTTCCTTGGTGAATTTCAGGCCTTGTGTGATCAGGCGCTGATTGATCATCGGACTACATCTCGAGATCATCCTGAGGCGGATGGTTTGGCGGAGAGGGTAGTTCAGACGGTGAAGAGAGGATTGCGCAAGTATGGCTTACAAAAGGGCCACTTGGGAGACTGGGATGTGCAGTTACCATGGTTGGCTATGGGCTACCGTTTCAGCCGACAAGCGTCTTTGGCTTCCTTCTCACCGTATTTTCTATTGTATGGCCGAGATCCATATCTACCTTCGGCCATTCGTTGTGATTCATGCTGCTGAGGTGCTGGACCTTGATGACTCGGATATGTGGGTGAGAGCATGTTCTCAACGAGCAGAGACATTTCGGAGAGTTATGTCTATGGCTTTTGAGAACCTAGCGATTGCTCAGCATAGAGACACGTTGCGATATGCGACTATCCGAGGAGGAGGTTATCGGCCGTCGATTCGTAAGTTTCATCCTGGCGATTATATCTATCTACAGCAGACTGCACCGACGACGTTGGATGTGACCGTAGGGCGCACTATTTTACGAGTGCGTGAGGTGTTACCTTATGGAGTACTCATGTTAGAGGGCCGTGATGGTGTTGTGTGGAAGGACCATGTGCGTAATTGCGCGCCATGTCATCTTCCCAACATTGATGGTATCGTTGACCCAAGCTTAGCAGTTGTACGCGCGGGCTTGAGGTGTATGTTGTGTGGGTCTGCTGATGGAGCAGCCCGTATGTTGATGTGTGATGGTTGTTCGAGAGGTTGGCACATGTCATGTTTGACTCCACCTCTCAGTGTAGTTCCTACTGGACAGTGGGTTTGTCCTCGATGTATATAGCGGAGATAGTCGATTAGATCTTTGCGTGGTATGGATTGCAGACAGGCGACTAACGATGGGACGATGTAGCACACGGTCTCCTGATCCTTGCACCCATGAAGGTGTGTATCACGTAGTTGGAATATGGAGCTATCTGGAGTTAGAGGGACCTAACCGTCAGTTAGGGGGACGATTATGGTAGACTTGTGTATGTGTATGACATCGTCCATGTGTTATGTGTATGGGTGGTGTATCTCTGACAGCGATGTATGTTGTGTAGCGATGTGTGCGCACGACAGCTGTCACGTCAGTTTGGGCACCTCGGTTAGGTTGACCGAGTGCGAAGTGGCGCATCTCGGTAAGGCCGTTAGTGCCGTTAGGGCGAGTTGGTGGGAGAGCCCACTAGGGGTAAACTTCGCAGGTAGGGCTTGGAGGCCTTAGTTCTTCGAGTTGAGCCTTCAAGCTCCAGGCTATGGTGGATAGTCTAGTTGAGTGTAACCCGGATTCTCTTCGCGTTTAGAGTGGGTTTGGCTTGACCGTTTGTGAGTAATCTTTGTTGTAGTGTTGGAGATGGTAATTTCTCAATGCAGATTATTGTGGTACACTTGTGTGTGTGTGTATGACATCGTCCATGTGTTATGTGTATGGGTGGTGTATCTCTGACAGCGATGTATGTTGTGTAGCGATGTGTATGCGCACGACTGAAGTCTTCTCAAACAACACATAATAAGAAAGATTTAATATAATCCGACATGTGGATCTGATTAAGTAAATTGTAATTTATGATTCTATACATGAATTATCCCATTGATAAACTATAGGTTCTTTTTATTATTATTATTATCATGTCTCCCTTTCCCATTTTGACACTCACTATTATCCATCTTAAACCGCATTTCAGGGAGCATTGCAACGAAAGGTCTTGCAAATATGCCTATGCTATTATCAACTGTCTCTCCAACCCTATACGATATGTGTGCTGTACTCTTTGCTTAGTGCTTAGTGCTTTTAATATTGCTGTTCAAATAAATAATTATCCCCAAATTGAGAAGTTAGAACTATATTCATGCACCTGAAGGGAAAAGACAAAACAGATGTATTATAACGAATTCACCAGCATTGTCATAGTAGTCATAGTCTATGTGGATGGGTGAAATGATTATTTAAACTTGACCAGAACACTGGAAGACTTCATAGAAATCATATCAAGTGTCTTCAACAATCCAATTTCATAATTGATAATAGATCAATAGGAATAAATAAATTTCACAAGTTTCATACACCACAAATCGTAAAGCAGTATAGTATTGCGTCACAATGCAAATTATTTGAGGTAATTTTATTGTTATGCACACTTAGTTGACCATTACATCAAAAAATTCAAAGAAAAGAAATACAATTCTTTAATTTTCTTCTTTATTATTATATAATAATAGTATCTTTGGACATGTTTTTCTTATTACTTTACGTATTTCTTGAGCGAAATTGCAATTTCTGCGAAGAGGTTTTCAGTCACTCAGCGCCCATTTCCGTTCCAGTTCGCTTGTAAAGAGATTCCGTTTCTGATAAGGTGGTTTATGAATACTGGAAAATGGTTTAATAATTCTAACCTATTTCAGTTTTAAGCGGTTCGATTTCAGTTTGATTTCGTTTTTACGATTTTTGCCAAAGTCCATGGAAGTTTTCTGCTAGCACTTCCAGAGATACTCGTAGATATTTTCTTTCATTTTTGTATGCGGTTTGGTAAATAAATAAGTCTTATCCTCAAAAGAATGATTTCAAGTTTCATAAACATTCCAAATTTAGAGATGAAATAGTGATATCAACTCACAAAGAGGAAAACAATCCACGATTATACACAAAGTTAGTCTTTGATAAACTAAATATTCTTCTTCTTTCCATTAAGGAATTGTGTTTCCTAAGTTTGACATGCTTTATTATAGAGGTGCAGCCCGTACAATTTGATCCAACCTTGTCATGATTATTTAAGTTTTCACAAAAGAAAAGAAAAAGATTTTTATTGTTCTCTCGTGTATTCGACCGTCTTAAATGATCCGATTTTAAAAGTAATTTAGTGGTTAAGTTCCAAAATGGTTCATTTAATGGTTCGATTTCAAATACTAGTTCAGTTTTAATTTTCGTTTTAATTTTAGTTCAGTTATAAATAATTGCAGTTCTAAACGATTAGATTTCGTTTGGTTCCACGTTGAATGTTTCAAATCGGACCAAATGCTAGTCATCATTCTCAAACAAGAAAGAAAACAGTTTAATATATATCAATGCAAATGGCTCTATAGAGTAAAGTAAAAAATGATAAGATTGGCTCTCTACAATGAGCATTTTCTTCTTAGATAGTACACTTGTTTTTGAGTCGAGGTCGTTCAATAGAAATTCTCAGTTGTCTATTTGGATCCTCGAGTGTCTACGAGATTAGATTCAATGGCTGCAAATAACGCAATGAATATGACCTAATTCATGAAACTCAAGTTGTTGTTGAGTAAATTATCCCAGTCCTCTACCCATCCACAATTTGAACAAATAGATAGTCTCGCAATATCATTGTTTACATGGTTTGGTGGTGAACGATATAGGTGTTTATGACCCCGCTGTATATATCTTGAGGAATAAATATATTTTTATTCTATACCTTATATGGTTATCTATAAAATAATCTCAGAAAGATAGAAATACCAGAAATGCTAGATACAAAGTGATACTTCATTATGAAACACAAGTGCAAGACAAAAGACAAGACTGTACAGTTTCTCTTTACCTAGAGACACTAAGTATGGTGTGCATTGCCACACCAGATTTCTTGTGCTATATCACACCCCTCTTATTAATATATTATTTGATCATATCTCTAAATATTTCTTGATTGTGAAATCAATCACTTTGTCATATCAGAGACGTATCAGATTGTATATATCAACTTTTTGAGCACGTATCGTTTCAACATATATTTTTTGGTTGAAACTGTTACTCGTGATAAACACTAGTACGCAAGAGTCTCTTGCTTACAGAATCAAGACAAGCACCTTAGTGAATTCAATCACCATACATCCAAACATTAATATTTAGTACATAATTTTTTTAAAAATTATAAATTTTCTTAATACATAATTCTCTTATAGAGTTGATTGGTCTATCGAACAATGTGATCCTCATAGATAATGTCATTTATATACTAGTTGAGTAGCAATACACTGGTAGACCGTTAAAATATAATCAACATATGTTTAATTATCTAACTGTCGGTTGTATACAGATATTATTTGTAAGACTACAACTCAAGACTAATCTGCATTCAAAAACATCTCAAGATTTACAATTCAATCCGGACAATCTATCCATATGATTCGGTTGACCTTCCTTATTGATCTAGTTGTCTTCTCAATCATCCTCTAAGTGGCAAGTCAAAACTGAATTTGAATTGCTGAGGATTTAGTCACGGTCGAAAATAGTAAAATGATAAACAACATGGTAAAATTTTTGTGTTGATAGTAAGTCAAAAGTGTGATCAAGCAGTACATCGTGAAGAGGTGTGTGATCGAGCACAACAACAAACCTTGTGAGAATGTGATAGTCTCCAGCTGAAAATCTAAATACTCAGAAATCTTCATTTAAATTATATTTTTGGAAATTTGCTTTCATTGCAGTTTATTTTGCTCTCCAAGTTCTCACGTGTCAAAGAAGAAAGAAAGAGAAGAAAATAGACGTGTATATATAACTCATCCATTATCAAGAAAAAACAGTTTAAGTTACAAAGTCTTTCCAATATTCTACGCTCACAAATCTTATAAATAATATGTATTCATGATCGTTGGATATTCAACTGGGCACATTCACATACACCGATAGCAGCATACATGTCAGCAATGAACTACTTCATTATGGGCCGATAACATAGGTTTAAGTAGTGGACTTTAATCACAGTTACTAGGTTCGATAATAAGAGACGCAGTTGCACATACAAAATACAAAGTTTCATTTGTCTACTAAAGTGAGACTGCAAAAGTCCACGCACAAATATCGTTTCTAAGGAGTACCTCACGGTACCCTCTCCAAGTAGTTTGGAGACACAATTTGAATATCTTTACAAGTGTACTATAATTTGGTGACATGGCATTCAAAATGTCATGTACTTTGATGACATGGATGTATGACTCTGTGCTGTGAAAACCAAAAGGTGATGACTGTATGCTTACGTATTTCCAGAAAAAACACTTTACATGAAAACTAGATTCACATGTTCCCCAACGTTACATTTCCAATGTACTTGGAGACAAAAACTTATCACAAACTTCAAACATTAACTAAGTTTGGAACATTGAAGTAAGTTTGGAAATCGATAAAAACTTGAGTTTTTAAAGTTTAAAAGTCTTTTGAAGTTTGAATTGAGTTTAGGTATGTGCGACTGGGGCCTTGGAGACTTGGGGCTGGAGGTCAATGAAAACCTTCCCTCCTTACACAGTTCGTAACTGCCGTAACCGTAACGGCCACGCTTGTACACCATTTGAACTCCAGTTTTCTCCTGTGACGTCCGATACTCGAGTGCGTGCTTTGCTTGTCCTAGCCTGTTACGTCTCACGGCAGTCACTGTAAGTCTCGCGACGCACCAAGTGAGAAGCACTTGACTCTTGAGCTTTGATTCGCAACAGAATCAACTGTATCATGACAACGAACAGCAACGAGCCTTGAACGAGGTAAGACTTGGATACAGTTCATCATGGTTCTCCAAGAGTGTGGGAGAGGGGTACGATTCAGATGTTTCTAGTCTAAACAGGAGCCAGTAAACCTTCAAAGTCTCAGTTCTCTATCGTGATGATTCATGGAGTTTGCGTCTACAAACGTTACAACAATACAGATGCCATCGAACAACATTCATGGGTCGTGCTTACGTTTCCTTGATACTATTTCTAGTACCCACACGTTGAAACAGACTCTCGGTCTTCTGGCAACCGCATGCTGGAAAAGGAGTACGTAGCTGAACTGCGTTGACAGAGAAGTAGGCTGGTACATATCTCACCACGTAGCATGCTTCAGCTGTTTTCAGCAAACGACAGTAGCCATCTCATTGACCTTGAATATTCATTATTGGCTAGTTTATCACGGGAATATAATTTTGGTAAATATATATATATATGGAAACGTT
This sequence comes from Asterella californica, assembly GCA_036924285.1. Lineage (NCBI taxonomy): Eukaryota > Viridiplantae > Streptophyta > Marchantiopsida > Marchantiales > Aytoniaceae > Asterella > Asterella californica. The sequence continues at coordinate 47,906,989 of JAYKYS010000001.1, forward strand.
AGAGAGTCTTCTCCTCACCCCATCGATGTGGAATAAATTCCTAATTAACTTGTGAACATACGTGTATGACACGAGAAGGGGGGAAGAAAAAGTGAGATGAGTTACTTCGTAAAAGATAAGGGAGAACTTTTAACATTACCGAAGAAAAAGAATATATATTCTTTTTTAAGGGTGTAATGTCTTTACTTAAACACTGGAGTCTTTCATGTAATCTTAACGTTTCGTTTATTATGAGAAAATGGCCTATGGATTAGAATGTAATAGTAAATATTTAACGTAATTAAGAAAAACTCCAGTTTCTAAGTTCTATGATCAACAGTGCAGCTATTTCACATAATAAGATGCATGGAACATGAACTTTTGTCCGAAAAGAAGAAAGAAGGAAGAAGATAAGCGAAGAAAAAAGGAGACAATTCTTGATGTAAATTAGTTTTGGGGTCAAAGGGAACAGGGTTCTAGAACTGAGTCATAAATAGACAAAATTAACAGGTCTCTTGAAATGTCATATGATGTTATATATTACTTTGTGTTCTCAATAATATGTAATTATTATATATATATATATATATATATAAACTAAAACAACACTCGTGGAGATGATAAAGTCAAAGCTCTAAAAAGATGAACTTATTGATAAGAGATCAATTCTACGTTATAATCTAAGTTAATATAAGCAAGATAATCAATAACACCATATATCATGCCATCAGATTGAGCTCGCATCATCTTTGCAGTGCACTGAAAATGATTTACAACAAAGAAGTACGCTTGAATTAAGATTTTACTGATCAGTGTTGTGTTTATTGTCATATTAGGGCATGTCAAAACGGGAACTTTTGAGAAATATTCATCCCTCGTGGACGAGTGTTAAGGCTGCGGACAAGAGGTAACGCATGTTTCTTACGGGGACTTCCAGAGGAGTGCTGCAGGAAACTCCCACGAGTGTCACTGACTTACCTTTTGTTCAAATCTGACGTGGATTTCAGTCGTGAGTAAATTCAGTATTTGGATAATTTATTATAATTTTCAAATAAAATAAATAAATATTTACTTACAGCAATTCAAATACACCACCCTAAACGATACACAACTCTAGACAAAACTTTCCTTAGACAAACTATTGCTTTTTCTCTTCTTAGCGTTAGAGAACTTTTTGTTTTACCTTTAACATTCATTATTGAAAAAAATTATTAAAAATTATTGCAGTTTGGAACTTCATACTGAAAATATATGAATTATATATATTGCGAACTAATCTTCAAGATGTATTTTGGTGAGCACTTGTTAAATTAGAAACTTATTTGAGAGACTGATTGAAACATAGACTTTAAGAAGATACTCTGGAGTTTCTTCAAGTGGCTAAGGTTTTCGTTCCGAGTGCAAATTACCCTTATTATAGTTCTATATTGTATTTTTATCGAAATAGAAAGTCTGGGTTTTTCTCATATGTTATATATTTTGGCTAAAATATAGTACATATCCTGGTTAACGAATAACATATACATTTTTGGATATAAAAAACCAAAATAAAATTTATTTTTGGTTTTTTGTTAGTATAATATTTATAAATAAAAACAAGAATTTTTTTTAACTAGTATCAATATTAATTATTAAAATAAAAAATAAAAATGGAAAATGGAAAATGGAAAATAGAAAGCCTTATATTTTAACTAGAAGCAGAGGTTTCTCTTTTGCTCCTAAGTAGAGGTACTGAAATTTCATTTTGTTCAACGAAGTTCCCACTGGAGTCTCTGGAGGAGGCCTTTACGTAACTGCAGTTATGTACCAATATAGTAATATAACCCTGTTCGAAGAAAAGATGTTGACATTCAAGTTTAACCAAAATCGAATATGAATGTGACTGGACTCGTAGAGCATCTGCCACCTCTTCACGTTTCTTGGAGCAAATCAACTTAAGTATGACACGTGTAAGGCTATGGTAGATAACAGAACTCTGGAGACTCTCCCGCTGAAAAACAGAGGACTTTTGTATTCCAACGTGGACTCAATATTGTAGAATGGACCATCTGTACATGGCCACGTCAGATTGTCAAGTGTCAAAAGCAGCAAACAAAGAAAACCTGTGTGAAGTCGCTCGTCAGCTCCCAGCTTCTGGGACAACAAAATCCAAGTCTAAAAGTAACATTGAAGTAAACGCAATAGCAACTTTATGCCAATACGTCTTTAGTCTATCTAGTAGATCCGTCGACATGATGGGACCTTTCCGTCAATTTTAGTTTTCATTTATTTAGTTTTTTATCTTTTTATTTCAGAAAAGGTGACACCTTTTTTATATATGAAAAAGGGTATGTTCAGTTCAGTTATTTGACTTGACCAGGACCTTGCGTTTTACTTTAAACTTGTCTTGGCGGTGTGGGGTGAGTGCTCTTGCCGGGGGGTTCAGTCCGTGCAAGGGCAGTCGCAAAAAACCGCACGGCGATAAAGAGACAAAAGACAATGACGTCGCGGGCTTAAGTCGCGTCTTGCTTCGATAAAGTAAAAACTTTAAACATGTCTTGGTTCTTGTTAGTTGACAAGGGAAAAGACAAACAAAAAAGAACGAAGGAAGATTTGCTTTGCTTATTCGCTGTAACATAATCTGGCGTGACTATGGGAAACTTTGATTTTGATTTCATTCCAAGGGGAGAAACTTTACATTATTTCATTTCGTGTTGTTTTCTCACAGAAGATCAGATTAAATCTGAAACAGGAAGAATCTTATACTATTTCATTTTGTGTTAAATTTTCCCAAAAGATCAGGTTAAATCCGAAATGAGTTGAGATGAAAAGATCCACAATTTTGCAGTTGGACGTGATAAAAGAAATACCAGAGAAGAGACCACTCACATCTACCATCATTTAAAGCACGAGTATGACTACAAGTACTCCGGGTGACCTAGAAAATCTTATTTTGCGAATTTGCTTTCAGAGATTGAGAATTTAACCGTTATGCAGAGAATGCTTTTGGTCATTAAGTCTTCACCCCAAGTCAAAATTTGTTAAATAAAGAAAGCTACTCACCAGCTTGACAAGTTATGATTCATCTCGAAAACTGGTGAGTATTGACAGAGAAATATTAAGATGAAGATTTGAGATTTCAAACTTTCGAGGAACAAAAAAGAATCTTTACTTCAGACTCAAAATACACTGGGAGAAAAAATATAATATTTATTTTTATACTTTTATACTCATACTCGGGTTTAAAGAACCTCTAATCTAACAAATAAGCTCTTTTATTTATTACCAAATCTTTGTTCTAAAAACCATTGGATCATAATATACACATATATAACCTACCCATTCTCGGCTATTATTTATAATACCATGTGTTGAAATCCTGGTAATCTGCATATCAATAAGGTAGATTGGGTAGATTTTAAAAACGAGTAAATTTGACATATTGTAAAGCAAAAAAGCAAAATATTTTCATTATAATGTTCTTTGATAATCAACAGCGATCGCAGTATGATGAGTGAATGATAATCGTTGATCCATGCATTGAGTATTCTAAACAGTATCCAAGCATCAGATACATTAGGGTTTAGGGTTTAGGGTTTAGGGTTTAGGGTCGGTGGCTGAGTTAGTTGGGCCTCAGACCTCTAAGCGAAAGGTCTGAGGTTCGAGCCCGCCTGCTCCCGGTTGGAGATACAAGAAGTCGCTGTGTGTGCTATGTGTGCAATCTGGTCCGGGTACGCTGTGGTTACCCTCAAAGGACAGTCCCATGCCCCTCGAAGGGATTAAGCGGACAAGTTAACAACTTATATATATATATATGAGTACAAAGGTGAACAGATGTTGTCTTGTCCACTTGTAATGCAACTTAGATTGATAAATCATCTCCATCACACATCATTTCCACCTGAATAAGGAGAATGGAGACAAAGCAACCAAAATTCTTCTTCCTCTGTATTAAACTCTGTGGAAGTTTTGGGCTCTTTACTGATTGCGGTCTCCCATTTTGGTAGACATATATCAATGAACAACTAATCTATCATGTAAACATTCATGTTTGAAACTTACTCATACTAGTGATAATATGCTGTAAGTTCCTAAGAAAGTTTACAAAGTTTATTTTCTCGTATTGACAGTGATTGAGACACATTATACATGGTGACGACCAAACAGTGAATTGTTTGAACAGGCACCTGGCAGAAGTACATTGCTTGATAAGACCCTCAACCTGTTTGGGTTTGCTCGATCAGAGGCTGGACTGGTCGAGGTCGTGAAATCGTGATGTGGCACATACCACATGCGCACTGACAAGTTGACGTGGAATGTCGTTCTTGGTCCGTTCAAGCAATAAACTATCACGTGGGGTGTGTTTAAGCAACTTCGACAACATTCTATAATAATGCTTGTTCATCTATACCGAAAGCGAGAGCCAAAAAATGTCGTGTTATTAACTAAGAGCTGCTATGCAACTGCAGTTTCAGAACATTTTTCGTAGCAGTTTTAGGTAATTTTGGTGTAACAGTTTTAGATAATTTTTGTGCAGTTTGGTTTCGCTGACCCTATCGCAATTTCTTCATGGAGGATACATTTTTTATGTTTGTCTCCGCACTGGAGTCTGCAGTTTCACGGAATTAATTATTGTGATGTCCAGTACGTGTAAAAGCGAGCGTGCAAAGTTTTTTCAGTGTACCACTTGTATGCAAGAGGTGTGTTCGGAGAGAAATGGAGTTTTGGAAATACAAAGATGTCAAAAAGCAGAAACCCCGTCATGTGAGCAAAATCATGTAGCCAAGCTGAAGGGAGTGTGTGTATTGTTTCTGTTTGAACTTGAATGGACAAGGAAACAGAAAATAAAGGGCATGAAACTCGCTGCTTAATGGAGGTAGTGCGATAGACTAGTCAGCTAAATCATATACACTCATCGTGCCAGCGATACTGTATACACTGATCGAAGCGAGACACGACGTTGGTCTTCACAGAGATTGCAAGAAGTGGACATGGAAACTCGCAATGCAAAGCTGTGATAAGCTCATCATCTAAAAACTGCAGCAATGGGACTCCAAACATCGAGCGTAGCTGCTGCTTCAGGACCTCAGTTTCAAACGATGACCAACATTGTCGAAGCTAGTTGCAGTCATCATAAACAGGTCCATCACATTTTCATAAAGAACTTCTTCATTCACTCGATTTGCTTCATTGTGCCACTCGAGGTAAGTTTAGAACCATGTGGAGATCCAAGCGAGTCTTCTGAACACTGAACTGTCTAACGTTCTGAACAGTGTCTCGCCTCATTATCCAGCACTCATACTCCTCGTCCACTGCACTGCATAGTACTAAGAAATATACACATCATGGTGCGCGAAACACAATTTCAAGCTCCACAGAAGCCTCAATTGAAATCTCTTAGGAGCGTCCACAGATTCACAGACGAAGAAGGGCAGCCTTGCAAGCGAGTAGAACCATGATAGCACAAAAGCAATTATAAGAAAATAAAATCAAGAATAATAATCGAGAGAATATTTCAAATATTAGTATCAAATCTTGAAGTTTCTGCATTTGGAAATATTTTCATCATTGATCATCGAAGTGCCATCGCACCTTGTCTTTCAAACAACACACAAACAACCACCCACACCACACCAACAGCCAGAGAGCGATTATGCAAGTCGAGGTCATGCACTTTGTCACCTCATGAAGTCTTTGCAATTAACCTCCAGCCTTATCACTGCTCTCCACCCTCTTCTCTCTTTTCTACATGCACCATAAATCTAAAGCCTTGCTCATGCGTCTCCAAAAACTCCCGCTGAAACTGATGATATTCGACCTGAGTTGGACGGAGAAAAGTTCAACGTGATAGAGTTTGCTCTTGTGACATTCGAAACTGCAAAAACTGAACCGAGAAAGAGCTATTTTGAAACCCATCTCTTAAAATACGAGAAGATGTACGATTTTGCTCCAACTCTATTCGCAGTTCCAAAGTTATGTGCAGTATGGACTTTCCGTTTATTACCAACCCTCACTCGCACGCGTGAACAACCTCTCAACAGTTTTGAAAATGCAGGTGCAGAGCAGCTCTAAGTGCATACGTGTAACATGGATAACCTTGTTTGTTGTATATCATAGATATGAAATGCTATATCATCGTTAGATGCAGCACTGGTATTATTCTTGTTTGAGTGATTGACAATATGAAGTGCGACAACACACTGGAGACTTGCAGCGAAGGTGCAGAAAAAAACATGAAGAAAGCACTGTTGTGCATGAGGCGATGTCTAAGAAACTCAAATCGATCATACATTATACACAATACCGAAATATGAAAAATACTTGCAAGATAAGAAGAAATAAGCCATTGAAGGTAAGAGGAATTATCACATTGTTATTGTTACACTGTTAGGATCGTATTGGAGAATGTAGTACAAGACATTGGAAAACTCAATAGTCTGTTGAGTTAATGACTCAGTTCACACATTTTTGTAACTTGGTGGCGTTATTGCTTTCATAATGAATCAAACGTCTCGACCTTTTATTGAGAATTGTTCATGTTCATCATTTACGATTCGATGTGTATCATTAGCTAATCACTTTACGTTGTTGTAGTTGCTTGAACATACCTCACGTGATAGTTTCTTGCTTGAACGGACCTCTCTAACTATTCGTTTCCAAGACCAAACACTCCCCGTCAACTTATTATTGCGCATGTGGCACGTGCCAAGTCACGATTTCACGGCCCTGAGCAGTCAAAGATCTGATTGAGCCAACCCGACGACTTGAGGGTCTGATCAAGCAATGTACTTCTACCAAGGGTCTGATCAAGCAATTCACTAGACGACCAAATCCGAAGATACGATATTGGAGTACAGATTAAATCACAAGTTCCGCTATAAAATCTCCAAAATCCCCTCGTAAAGTGTGGTAGCTTAGATGGTGTGGGTCCATGTCTGGGAAGACAGAGGTTGCAAGTTTGAATCCTTGTGATGATAAAAGTTTTTGTCAGAAAATTTAAATATTTTCACAAGTTTAAGCGAAACTTCCCAGAAAATATAATTCTAGTGAAAACAGATTTGAGTTTCAGGCTGATAGGTCAGTATAACGAGATTACGCTTCAATATACTGAGAGTCTGCTCAATATTCTTAAAAAAGAATATTCTTAATAACTTCTCAAATTCAAAAAAGAGCATTTTTTAGTCTGTGGTTCACATTACAGTTTGTTCTTTTCTCTTGTTTCTCAATCATTAGATCTCAGTTTGAGAACATCTATGATTCATTTGGTACCTATCAAGATTCTTGTCATTTTGAGCCCTATATCACTAGTTTCTACAATAAATGAGAACGTTATACATGGCGTAATTTTGGTGGGTTAACCTATCAGAGCTAATCGTGAAAATTATGAACAAAAACTAATTTCGGTGAGATATCTCACCGTCAATATATTACGATCAGTGGTTTAATGAAGGATGGAAAGAGTCACAAACCCTAGAACTAGAGAGAGGAGCAATCTCCAGGGAGCCTTTAGCCTCTCACGAAATGACTGATTAAAGCGTGGCCTGCCACGTGAGAGTGTTAAATGCAGTTGCACGGGCAGACGCACGCCGGACATGATGTGTTGGATAAAAGTTAAAAGTTAAAGTTGTTAACTTGTCCGCTTTATCTCTTCAAGGGGCATCGGACTGTCCTTTGTGGGTAACCACTGCGTACCCGGACCAGATTGCACATACAGCACATACAGAGACTTCTTGCATCTCCAACCGAGAGCAAGCGGGTTTGAACCCCAGACCTTTCGCTTAGAGGTCTGAGACCCAACCAACTCAGCTACCGATCTTCGGTGGTACCGATCTTCGGTGGTACCGATCTTCGATAGAAGGAAATTTGAAGAAATCTATATAGATATGCAACTTGCAGATATTCTGTCAAGCAAATGCAGTAGCGTATGGATAAGTGTGTGCATCTGAGTATCAGGATGTCCAGGGTTTAAAATTCAAAATTCAGTTTTGTGCGACCGAATGTCAGAGCTTAAGGTGCTTGTGGTTCTCTTAGTGCGGCCTCCGGCCGCTTCCTTAAGGTTCTTGTTTCCCTCACACAAAGGAACGAAGCTGAAAATCCTCATCTGTCAAAAGTTTGTGTACTGTTTCATATTCATTAATTCATTCAAAACTGAGTACTAAGCTGAGTACTGAGCACCAACTGAGTACTAAGCTGTTCAAATAAGTTCTAAACGAGTATTCATGCACTGCCTTCAATTACTATTATGCGTGTTCGTGCATTTACAAATTGGTCATTTTGCGATTTCGCCCAAAGGTGCAAGTTCTTGAGAATCGCCGCAAGCAATTACTTTCACTAAATCCCACTGGGAAAAAGTTACAGCTTTGGGTTTTCGCTCAATACTTCCCACTGAGTTTCTGGTTTTCACGTAGCGAGAAAACATATAGTTTGGTTTGCGCGTCGCCAAAAACGAGATAATTATTGTGCGTAAATGGCAGTCACTACGGTAACTTAGTGTCAAGGCAATTTGCTAAGTCCTTTAGCAAAACACTAATTATGATTTATTTTGAAATTTAGTTAATATAACTCCTATTTTATTGTTTGTTTTTTCTCAACGTATGAACACTTCATGGTAAAAATCTATTTTTCTCAATTTCAGTAACTCATTTTCACTCATTTATCTATAATTTTGCAATAAATGTTATATTTTGCTAATTAATTTAAAGAGAAAAATACCTTTTGTAACTTTTGTAAACATTTACTTTATTTACTTACATGTTTCGACTGGAAACGTCTTTTCTCCATGCTAAGTTTTAATTCTCTAAAGTCTGCTGGTCACACCCCAAGTCTCTAAATACAGAGCCCTGGGGTCGATTCCCGTCGCCAGAAAGAATCGGTTCAGGTAAACGTCTATATTTGGCATGCGTGTAGAATCAACAGATGTACGACTTAGTCGGTTTTTTATCATCGTTAATAAATACCATATCAAACATATACTTTTGGTAAACCTAAAATCTGTATAAAACAGTAACCTAAATAAGTTTTATTTTATAACGAGTAGAACTAACGCTAATTCTAAATAATCAGATAACAAAGAAAAACTAATTTTAGTAAATACAATAACTACAAAAATTATAGTAAACACTTTTACCAGTAATCGGTAAATTTTGATGTGATCGTGAGAAAAAATCCTATCAAAACAGAGCGTATAAGCATCGATCAACTTCGATATCTTTTTTTCTCTTTAGGTTCTGTATATAATCATTATATAAATATTTTAGGTTAAGTTCAATAAAAATAAAAATACTAAATATTAGTTATTAGTTATTACCGTTGTCATTGTTCCAAGAACAATGACAACGATAAAAAAAACTCATTACTGGAGTACAAGACTATGCACTTGTATTCTCTTGTAAGAGACTACTAAACCAAAAATATATATTCATAAATATATTAATTTATTATTTAACTTTTTTCATAAAAAAAATTAAATAATAAATTAAGCTTGCAGCCCTCTTCCATCTTAAGATGGAAGAGCAAGCAGAGTGACATAAAATAGTGCAGTTAAAAGGGCGACAACAACAGAAAGGTATTACTCTTGGATATGTAAACTTCCCTTGCAATCGGTACGCAGCAGAAATATCTGAATTTCTTCGAACTTCTTTCTTCTCTCGAGTAGAACCTGGAAGAATCAACACTTCGAGGCTTTTGTCAAATCCAATATTAGTTTGAAGTTGCAAAGAGAAGTAACTTGTACAACTTCTCAAATTGACTTCCAACTTGATTTCTCGATAGAACCTGGTAGACTAAACTTTTAGTCTCTTTCAAATCCAATGTAAGTTTGACGTTGCAATTAGATACCTTGTGTGATTTTCTCAAATTGACTTGACAACAAATAGAGCTTGCTTTCTCGAGGAGAACCTGGTAGAATAACTTGAAGACTTTTTTCAAATCCAAAATTAGTTTGAAGTTGGTACAGGAAGTAACTTGTCTATATTTTTCCTGAAATTGACTTTACAATAAACCGAGATTTAGTTAGATTTAATTAGACCCTTGTCATTCTTGATACGTGCCTTTACTTCTGAAGTTGTTGATAAGACCAAATTCCACCTAAAGCAAGAGTTGAGACTACATATCACCTTCCATATCAATAAAAGTTCGCGGGGTGTGCTGCCACCCTTTCAATAAAAACTTACTCAATAATAATAATAATAATAATAATAATAAATAACTCTACATATTAGCAAACATGACGCAGCATGGAAAGAAACTGATTTCGAGCGAAATCTACGCCCTCGCTCAAAAGCATTTCTTTTATGCTAAACTTAAACAAGCCCCATCCAATAATAGAAATGGATGGGGCTTGTTTAAGTTTTGCATAAGTCCCTCCCAGCAACAGAAATATTTACGTTGTACGCGGTCCAATGAATCACTGTTTATAAGGATGGGGTGGCCCATTAATAGTTTGATTATTATATATACTTAAAAATATCCCTATAATAGGATCCTACAATCTTTGGCCGTAGACGATTTTCTTACTTTTTACTTTTATGTAAATTTTACGTTAATTGATGTTCGCAGTCTATGCCCATTTAACGTGATATTTTTCTGACACGTACTGACATGTCGTCTTTATACCTTTCTACTTTAATATTTAATTATATTTTTTGAATAGAATAATGCTCTGCAAAAAGGAGGTTCCCAATTGGAAGACTCTTTCAACTATCAAAGGTTCTCATTAGGCAACGTAAAACATTTATGATTCCATAAGTAAATAATACATTTGAAAATTTGAAAATTTCAAATTTGCATGAGAGTTATACGTATATTTAATGAGCTGGAAACCACGTTTCTATAGAGCTGTTTTGGTGTGGTCTTAAGTAGGTTTCTGGATGCTATTAGTGCGTGTAAAAGTTGGAACATTTGGAGAATATTTATCTTTTGCGTTTTTAATATTTTTTTTCAAATCACTGAACTTAGAGATTTTTTTAGATTTTCTAAAAAATTATAAAATCTGATATTTATAACAATTCAAAAACACCACTTTAAGGAATACACGGCTCTACACAAAGTTACCCTTGGACAAACTACGGACTTTTTCTTTCAGAACGTTAGAGAATCTTTGTTATAACTTGAACACGCCCTATTACTCTCATTCATCATTTAGAAGTAACTACAGTGAGTGAAACATGACAGTCTCAAACGCTCAAACACACAGTGAGTCTTGGATTGAACACCGCGATCAAATACAAACAACGACCTAGATTCTAAAATGTTTCAGGTTTGAAACTGTTGAGCTTTTACTCGTCACAACAGGATAAGGGAGCTTTTAGAACTGCCCTTCCGTCTTCAGGGACTACAGTACTGTACATCCAGATTCCAGCTTGACGTTGATTGGATGTAGGGTTGTCCCAGGCAGCTGGAGGTGGTGTCCAGCAGTACAGTAACTCCCATCATCAGAAACTGGTGGAGAGATTTGAGGAAGAATATTCGTTACGAGCACGTGCGGAAAAGAACTCTCCGTGTCTTACAAGCCCGAAAAGCCCGAAAACGAGGAACGATTCGGGGAGCTGAATGCAGAACCGGAGAATAAGGGCCTAGTCGCACGCAGTACTTTATCAGTCTTTTTACCGTAGAACCCAATGTATCCGTCCTGGTAAATGCATAGGTTTCTCACTCCACGCACATGGGCTAATTGATGTGGGAGGATTTGATTTAGGATGAACAGGTAACTTTCTATATTCTGTTATTTTAATCAATATTATTTACCTATATCAATATAGAATATAACAACTCCTAAAAAAATTTTAAGATAATACTCAAGAGGACCATCTATGAATCGATTAATTTCAGAATATTTGTACTCTAATATAGTGAGAACCGATAATCTGACATGTGTGCTGATAAATCTTATTATCAAACCTAGTCTTGGGAAAAAGAACTAACCAGTAAAATATTGTGCACACCTCATGCAATATTGTGTTAGAATTCAGATAATGTGCTGTATAACTTAAAATTGTTTCACATTAGTAATAAGCTTTTGTCTTGATTTATCACGTACACACGCTTCGCGATACTCAAACATAGAGATCTTTGGGGTCACTTCGACTTATTTGCAAAGATTAAGTGCGAGTCGAATTTTAATTTTAATTTTTGTTCTTAAGAATTGAATTTCACTTTTTACGTTTGTTGAATTTATTCAATATTATAAAGTTAGAAAGATATATAATAGCCCTTTTCACTTTAAAATTTAATAAAAAAACGCTTTAAAAACCTACAAACATATCATATTTGGTTTTACTTGTTCATGGTTTCGTAACATCACATCAGTGACCTCTGAGATGAAGATCTACACATAAGATCAACCGTTCATTCACTATACACGTCACTCCTCTTCCAGAACTACGGTTCTCTGGAGAATGAACCGGGTAACATTTATAACTGAGCAATAGTTTCTGTTACTATTTTACGCGCCAAATGAAAGAAATTTACTTGACTTCATCTCTAATACGTTTGTAAAACTTTACTTCACCCTTTTTTACTTTACGTTATTGGATGACATCTTTGACTGACAATAACAAGTTCAGCAGAGGTTTATCATTATGTAAAGATACTACATTAAACCACAAGTTCTGATATTTAAACGACCTTCATTGCAGAAGCTAGGTTACGGATGCTCTGTATTTGATCAGAATTATGATCATTTTAACCTAAATTATATATATTCATTACTTTTGCATAGTGTGGTAAAATTTATCAAACAATGACTTGAATCAAAGCTATCTCATCAGTGATCAATATGTACTTTACTTCAAAGTGAATTGCTAAGTATAAACTGATTGATGATCAAAGAAAATTTTCCTGATTCCTTGGAACAGAACGGAATCTTCTGTTGAACTTGAAGTACAAATAGAGAAAAAAGGAATATTTCTTTTCTTATTCTTATATCGGTACTGGTGGTTAAAGACAAAATAAGAAATAATTTGCGTTCATGATCTGTGGTAAAAACATTTTGAATAAAATTTTCTTTGTAGATACATAGTTGATGGCTATCATGCACTTCTTACATTCGCATGATGTGACATTTAGACCTACTGAACATGTTTTAAGAAGTCAAGAATATGATCTAAATGACGCAAAGTTAAGAAAGATAAGGTAAAATCCAACAAACGTATTAAGGGTGGGGTCAAGTAAATTTGTTCGCCAAACGTATAACAAAGAAAAGTATCTGACATGTTTCTCGGTCTGAAATGTTCTAATGAAAAGCGAAGAGGATCCTAGTCCTCTGATAATCCAATCAAGTGGACTTCGGCACAAACCAGCTCCACGTTGAGTGGTTACCATGCCGTAATACGCGTGTCAGAAGACCACCGTTCCGGTTGGAAACGGTACCGTATAATAAGTGATTGAAGTCGTAAGTTTAAATTGTCAGAGACGGTAAGAACATGCAGGAACTCTGGTCGCCAAGCTTTTTCAGGGTTATCTGTTGAATTTCCGTCCGACTCTCGGGAAGGAAAGACGTTCTCGATAGAACTTTAGCCGGTCAGACCCGTGATTTCTTCGTATATAAAACGACCTATATCGGGTATATTTCCGTCCGAATGAATATGAGTCAACAAATCCAAAAACTGCAAAGTCTCCAAAGAATCTCAAAATTGCACTACTAGCAATGTAGAGAGCGTATTAGGGGTGTCAAAGTTGAAATACTTAGTAAAGATTTTGAAGTTATAGTGGTAAGCAAAGTGAAGACTTAAGCAACGGAAGGTTATTTCTTGAGGCAGGAATGAATGAAACCACAATGGAACTATTTATTTAGCTTTCATAAGCTTTTTATTTCAGCTGCGAACTATATATTTTGTATTCTCAAACCAAAGGATAACACATAATATTAATTTACTTTTGAAATTTAGTTTTCGTAGTGCTGATCTTTAGACAACGAGTTTCTACTGCTCTAGAAAAGCTTTAGCATTTGCGGTCAACAAAGGTAATTGTAATAAGTGATGCATTTATTACAATTAAGTGCATCACTTAATTGTAATATTTCCGGTGCACTTGCTGTATGTAATATTTTGAAATCAATAAGCGATTTTAGAATTACAAATAACGAGATGCTTTTCCTCCCGTCGGAGCATTGGTTGTTTCGCCCTTCGAGTCCTCTTTCCCTTCTACGACTTGATGAGGCCTTTTCATCCGTTGGCTATTCATTGCGTGGCGTTATTCCACTTATTAGGTTACTTACGGATGGCTAAACAGGCGAGCCCTGACACTCCTCGTATAAATCTACCGGTTGCTAGCCGTACGGGAGTTTTCCGCCTGGAAGACTTGTCCGTAGTGCGGGGTTCTGTAGGGGCGTGGCGGTCTGTATGCAAGTTGCTTATCGCTCAGGTGGAGGTTTACTTGCTGTCGATAGTACCATCCACCATAGACTTGGCGACACGTACTGATGACATGAAGCGCCTTGTTGGCTAGATGCGCTTGAATCGTGGACGGTCCATCCGGTTCTACGGTAGCCGCGGAGATCTTGGTTTCTACAGACGGCAATGGTTATCTTTTGGAATCTTGTCAACTAAGCTACTGTAACTAGTCAGCGCGTTGTGTAAGGTCGCCTCTTGAGCACACTACTGGATGTAGCGGCGGACTTAGGATGCTGCCTGTGTGGGATCATTTACCAAATTAACCAAATATCCGATAATATTAGCAAATTCTTAATGAGTTTGCACATGTGGAAACGAGCATAAGTAACAACGCGGCCCAATATATTAACTACGCGAACCCGTTGCGACCCAAACGAGCATTAGCTTGTTGGAAGTCTCACCTGCCCATAGCCGAGGCGACGTGAGGTCGAGTCTTCCTGTCGAGAGGGTGCAGTTCTGGCAAAGGGAGCAACATAGATAGCCTCAAGTCGAAAAAGAAATTAAAAATAATAAATAAATCTAATTAACATTTTATCATAAAAATAATTTTAACTGATACAAGAAAAACTAATTTGATTTCAATACTAAATAATATAGATGCGCGATCTGATTGGAAATATATCTGCTCTGGTAACATGATAATACGACAAATATATACAAATATCAGCTCTAATATCTGAAACTTTCTGTCAAGTGTAATATTTAAGGAACCTTCAATTAACCTTCAACTGAAAAGGTTGAAGGTGGAGAAAACCTTTACATGTTGCATGCATATTCACCGTCCCTCTGTTCACTTCATGTATTCGAGTGTCTGTTATTTTTTAAATAAAATATTTTTATTTCATAACAAATGGAATGTCATATTCGACTATTCTAAAGATACTCTTCTAAATCTTTTGAAAAATAATTATATCTTCTTTGATTTGTAGAACGATCAGAATTGGGACAGTTGTATTTCATCATGTTACCTGAATTCTCTACTGAAAGAAATAATGACTTTTCCCCGCTCTATAGACGTCGGTATCGATTTCGAATTCCCGTTGTCAAACTTCTTAACGAACAGAGTTATCAGTGTGTTAACTTTAGTATATGTAAATAATAAAATATAGTTCATATCAAAATAGCCATTGCATCATATCTTCACATGATAAAAGCCCAGTATTGACAAGCCTTCAGACATACATGGTTCGTAATGAATCATTCATACACGCACAAACAATAATATTGTGTGTCTTGTAAAAATAACTGATATTAAAATTACGTAAATAAAAAGCTCAAACTTTTAGTGTGGAAAAGCTGCTTGTCCTTTTTCTTTTCCCTGGCAAAAAGTTCATGTAAAAACTTTCCCGAGCGCAGCTCGAGAGCTTTTCTGCCACAGCTTGGACTTTTGCACTTTTGGACTTTTGTTGTGTCTATGATTCTCTCTAAACGACGTGGTTCTTTTTGTCTCTTTTACACTCACAATTTCTGTTGGTAAATGACGTGACGTTTGACTGAGGAAGAATGACGACATCCATGTCGAGCGTTGAAGTCTACTGCCGATGCGTAACAGGACGAATTGTGGATTCTCCCACTTCCGTCCGTGCGATCCGTGGTTACTTGAAATATCAGTCACCAGATACCCATGTCATTTTCTTTTCGCAGCTTGTTAAACTAGTTACATGCAGTGTTCTATATAGGTTTTTTAATCCCTCGTTATGTGTCGATTGTAAAAAACTGAAAAGAAAAAGAGAATTTGTTTGTTGTGTAGTGTATTTTGTAATATAGATAATGATTAAAAAAAGAAAGTAAGAAACAGTCACTGTTAAACGTGAAGAAATTTATTGTTATGCGTTAGAATAGCTAAGAATAGATTATAAAAAACGAAAAGAAAAAGAAGAACTTTTTATCGTGTATTGTATTTTATCTTATTAAAAATAGTTAAGAAAAGAGAAGCCAAAAAGGCGTTGATCTGAAACCTGGAAGAGCAACAAGAATTTAGATCTGGATAAATAATGAACTCATAGCACCACAATTCTACTACAAGCGTAACTCTTTGTATTTTATCTCGTGGTTATAACTTCAGGTTCTCTCCTACTTTTATTTTACGATATTCTTTTTCTATCCCAGTTTTTCTCACTTGTCTATTATGAACATGTTGATAAATGATTTTTGCAGAGGGAATGTGATTTATCACTTGGTTTTTCCATTGGTTCATGTAACATGAACCATGTACATTTTTGTCTCGAATATTACGTACTTCTTTCTGATTAATGTAAGCTTGTGTTTATTTGAGCCTAAACATTGCTACATTAATTTTGTGATCCTAAATTGAGGCTAAACAATAGTTTATTAATTATCCGAGTCTTAACGTAACCTAAACAGTGGCATATCAGTTTCCAGATCTAACCGGAATCCAAACTGTGGTTTATCAGTTTTCCGAACCTAGACAGTGGCTTACGAGAAAATATCGACGATTTAGCATAAATAAACCAAGGGAAAATACAAGAGAAAAAAGATCGAAAAGGTTTATGTTATTCTCCTCTTGGTAAGGCCAGCCACATCTAACCCTTACAGGGTCACACCTCTTGCTAGGAGCCTATCGGACTCTATGTCATGAAATGCTGGCCATTCCGTAACAGTTACACGTAGCTCGTCACCCCTGCAGAAGATAGAGAACCTGGAGTTCGGACTCCGGGAGCGCAGAGGCCTTGAATTTGCTTCCATCGAGATACCAGAATTTTGCTTGATAAAACCCCAAATAGGTTCTTTAATCTTGATCATATTTTTCTTAATGATGTAGGGTTTACTGGTTATCAACAGTAAACCATTCATTTTGTTTTGTTACTCTTCTATGTGACTACTTTCTACTGTGACAATCTAAGTTATCTAACGATTAAATAAAATACATATCTGATGATACATATCCAGAGAGTTGATGTGTGTAGTTAGAAATATCACTAACATAACAAAGTGACTGGTTCACAATCTATATCCAGTCAAGGTATAATCAAACCATATAGTTTAAGAAGGGTGTGATTAAACTCAACAAACATATTAAACCCCACCTCCTGGTACAAAAGGGTCCCAGATGGAATGTTCCTCTTAGATTTTCTTTTTTGAATTCAAATCTCTCTCTGAAATCTGGAACACAAAAAAGCTTAGAATTTAACAAACTAGTTTCTGATAATGCTTAGATGAAAAATCAATTTTTTTCACAAATGTAGCATTGTCCAATCGCTTTCCAACGCTACCTATCACGTCAACAATGAATTTCAAACTCAAACATTATGAAAAGGTGCAGTTTGCTCTGGGTAACCCAGAGGGCCGTCTTTCACTTCCGCGTACGTCAAATAATGAAGAGTTTGGGTAACCCAAACCCTAAATATCGAAGCGAGGGTTTAAATGCCAAATGCGAGTATAGAAGTAAGAAAAAAAATATTCGTTTTTTCCCATGTACTTTTGAGTAGAGAAAGTATCCCGTTTTGTTCCAAGAAACCAGAAAACTTCGTGTGAACATTTCTCATCGATGTTGAACCGTTTTCTCTGAAATGAACTCTAAATTGTAAACCTTATAGACAGCTTCGATCTGAATCTTTACTCGACAGATTTCATTCTTGCAGGGAAAGTTTTATCAGCAAAATCATTTCAAGTTTAACAGTTGAATTCCCCACTCGCAGACTGTGAACCCGCAAAATGAAAGACTACTGGTTACCAGGACTATTTCTCGTGGCACCTGGGGTTAAAAGTATGATAAAGCAAATTTCTGTCGAGATACAGTACCGTACATCCTAACCCTATCGTCCATGGCAATGGTCGGAGAGTTCCAGCTTTTAGTGGTGTGACTTCTGGTACTTTTCGGAAACTTCCGGTGTCTGTTGGAATTTTCCCGACGAAAAATGTACTTTTAGGGTAAATTAATAATCTAATTCGGCAATCATCTAAATTTCCTGTTTGAATTTCCTTCTGCCGGAAACTTCCCGTTTTCACGAGAAAACTCCCCCAACCACTGGAAAGCACGCAAAGAATCTTCTCCCGAGTGTAGAGTAAAATTCACGGCGAAATCAGCCCAACAATTCAACTGTCGTTTAGCGTGACTGGCTTGAAGAGCGGCCGGGAATCGCAACCGGATGTTATGATACCACGTACAGTTACTACAGTACGTACTGCAGCAACTGCTGACGGACTGTGACGGTCTCCATGAAGACTTGAGCTAGTCCATTGGAGGGTACGATATCGGCATTTGAGAAAACTTTCAGCGGACGGAATCCATGTCGTGTGATCTTTACCGTTCAGGTGCCGAATCTGAAGGTTGTCGGTGGCCACGACCTTGATAATGAAGATGTACGCATCGGAGGGCTAGACTCCCGTGACAGGTGGACAGCCAGGCCAGGACCTTCAGCATAAGGAACACACGATTTCTTTTCTTTCTCAACTTCGTGGCGTGATGGCGTGACTCGTACCAACGACAGGCATCTTTCTCCATTAGTTCTAATTCTGCGTCCAGCTTATATTTCTATATGAGAATCGGAGAATATATCAAGATGTTTATATATGTTAAAGGCTGTAATAAAACATACATCGTTAAAAGGGGTGTAATAAAGCTCAACGAACCTATCAGAGGTATGAGAAAGCAATTTTTTAGAAAACATGCAATACTGAAGAAATATGGTTTTCAATCATGGTTAAATTAAATAGAAAGAACAAAAAATACTCCACTTTCAGGAGAACATGTCGCATGTGTATGTAGGCCGAGCAGGTATGGCAAGGACTAATAAGTTGCATAAATTAAATTAAAAGCGAACTGACTATAGAACCTTTGACTTAAATCCATTTTTGTAAAATAAAAGACGATCTGATTTTAAATCTAAATCCATAATCTTTCTCATATTGCTATGCTTGTCATGTTCTCGATTGTGAATGATGAGGAACGTAAGCACATTCTTATGACTTCCTTGCATTATCACTTCTTCTGAGTTCGGAATAGCTGATAATGCAAAAAGAGTTTAATTTATCACCTAACCCTTCCGACGGGAAGAGTTAGGTGATAAATTAAACTGCATGTAAGAATTGCTTAACGGCTATACTGTTGTCCATATTTATTTTCTCCACGGCGCGCTCTAACCCACTTCTCTTATGGGTTCTGTCTGCAACATCCGATATGTAGATTGCACTTAACATATAATATATATAAAAATAATAAATTTATTTTAAAATTTTTAAAATTTTTCTATATAACCTTTGTATAATTTTCATAACATCTCGAAGACACCCATGTTACAGCGTCTGATCCAGTGACTTTTTTCTTTTTTCTTTTTTTGTCATTTTTCTTCACCCGACGGGGAGCACACTTCGATGCATATTCACTGCTTCCGAGTTCGGAAGAGCTGATAATGCAAAGGAAGTTTAATTTATCACCTAACCCTCTCGGCGGGAAGGGTTAGGTGATAAATTAAACTGCATGTAAGAACTGCTTAACGGCTACATTGTTGTCCGTATTTGTTTTCTCCACGGCGGGCTCTAACCCACTTCTCTTATGAGTTTTGTCTGCAACATCCGATATGTAGTTTGCACTTAACATATAAAATATATAAAAATAATAAATTTATTTTAGAACTATTGAAATTTTTCTATATAACCTTTGTATAATTTTCATAACATCTCGAAGGCACCCACGTTACAGCGTCTGGTCCAGTGACTTTTTTCTTTTTTCTTTTTTTGTCCTTTTCCTTCATCCGGTGGGGAGCACACTTTGGAAGAGCTGAAAATGCAAAGGAAGTTTAATTTATCACCTAACCCTCCCGGCGGGAAGGGTTAGGTGATAAATTAAATTGCATGTAAGAACTGTTTAACGGCTACACTGTTGTCCGTATTTGTTTTTTCCACGGCGCGCTCTAACCCATTTCTCTTATGGATTCTGGCTGCAACATCCGGTATGTAGTTTGCACTTAACATATAATATATATATATAAATAATAAATCTATTTTAGAATTATTGAAATTTTTCTATATAACCTTTGTATAATTTTCATAACATCTCGAAGACACCCACGTTACAGCGTCTGGTCCAGTGACTTTTTTCTTTTTTCTTTTTTGTCTTTTTTCTTCATCCGGCGGGGAGCACACTTTGGATGCATATTCACTGCTTCCGAGTTCGGAAGAGCTGATAATGCAAAGGGAGTTTAATTTATCACCTAACCCTCCCGGCGGGAAGGGTTAGGTGATAAATTAAACTGCATGTAAGAACTGCTTAACGGTTACACTGTTGTCCGCATTTGTTTTCTCCACGGCGTGCTCTAACCCACTTCCCTTATGGGTTCTGTCCGCAACATCCGGTATGTAGTTTGCACTTAACATATAATATATATAAAAATAATAAATTTATTTTAGAACTATTGAAATTTTTCTATATAACCTTTATATAATTTTCATAACATCTCGAAGACACCCACGTTACAGCGTCTGGTCCAGTGACTTTTTTCCTTTTTTCTTTTTTTTTTGGATGCATATTATCTGGTGTTCTTTTTCTTCTCTAGGTAGTCACATAAACGTGAAAGTGACTATTTGTTGTACACATGTATGCATTTGACATGTATACTCCATTTTGAGAAACATACGTCCATTCGCATTTGCACCATAACGTTTTAGTTTCAATCATAGAGACCAGAATTGATATTTTGTAACTATTGTTTCAGAGGATATTCTTGAAATAATCTTCTCAAAATTGAGGACAAGGAACAACATCAGTAATTAACACTTGATAAGTTTATATTAGTAAAATATTTATGGATATATTTATGTATATTATTATATATTTATATTTAATGACAGTTTTGAGAATTATGAATGGTCCAATTTTTATTTAGTTTACTAATATAATTTTTAAACTCATACAAAATTTCAGAGATTGTTTTTAATCATAAAGTATCTGGTAACAGAAAGGATGGATTTTATATTTCATTTTTTCAAATAAATAAGTTTTATTTTGTAAATATTTCGAAAATTATGAAATATATAGTCCTCGAGAATTTGCATATAGTTAATCAAAGGAATTTCCTATAAAATTATATACCATAATATTAATTTAACCAATATAATTATATAATTATTTGGAGTTTTATACTTATTTCATTCTGTAAAGTATTCAAGTATTCAAGTAGTTGAAATGTTAGAGGTATGTGTGATGGTATTATCAAATAATCATTTTTAGATCTATTTCATTTCTATTCATAAAAGCTGTCTTTGAAATATCACAATAATCGTCATAATCACATATACTATAATATTTATACAAGGATAAGATTTTAGGATTTTTGAAATATGTTTAAAATTAAACATCATTGAACATTACTTATAATTTATATAATGCAATTATATATAAATATAGTATTCTATTAAATAAATATTCAAATCATGATAATAGTAAAGTCTAATAATAATAAAAATGGAATAAATGTAAGTAAATGATATAAGTATGTAATGACAAATTAGTTATCTTTTAAAGTTCATATTATGTATTTATTTGAGAGAAGGAGAAACACGTGTGATCAACAATTGGTATGTTGATATCGATAAAACTTTTTATTGATATACGAAATTATCAGATTATAAAAATAATAATCTGATGGGCAGTTCATGAAAGATTTTAACATATTTTTAAAAGTTGGAGTTTGATTTCTACAATATACTAAAGCAATGAAAGAAAAAATGTTAAGAGAAGCTGACATGTTTTTGAAATGACTGGTCAATTCCACTGCAAACTTTGTAATGGAACTGATCAGTCAGAAGTGACCATAGTCCTTTATCAGTTTTGAACTTATACATTAAGGATCATATTTCTGTATATATACAAAAGATCATATATATATTATTTGAAATTTTAGATTAAGACGGTTCATGTCGAACATATCAACTCCGGATGCATGTCATGCAGGTGAAGATATATCTTAGCTATATATATATATATAAAACTTTCAATATAGTATATACATATCATATTAACGGTTTGTTTCGAAAAATAATGTAATGTAGATAATGTAGATGAAGTCCAATTTTCACATTTAAAAACAAATGATCGAACATTTGTTTCATAAGATGTAAAACTCAGTTTTCCAGACCATATCTACCAAACTCATTAAGAATATCAATGCCGTAATCTTCTTATCGCACAAGTAACGAACATACTTTAATTCTGCAGATATTAATACAATGTCTTAGTTCTTTATATCCTTTCTGCGAAGACTTATGTTTGATTGCCAGTGATAACTTATTAATGTGGTCTTAGTAATATAGTTATCAACGGATGGCTTCTCAGTTGGACAGAATCGTCCGAGAGACATTCTATTATAACTATGTCCATGGAAATATATTTTTTCTCTATTCACATTTATTATTTGAATAATCTCTCATCATTTTTCCTGTTTGCTCATCAGTGTAATTCTCTCGAGTTCTTTTAACTTCTAGACAACACGTCCAAATATTTTCGGAAAACTCGGAGAATATAAAGTTACCAAACTTGGAGAATATAAACCATTTACAACCAGCATAGTCATCAGGAATACTTATATGGGACAAGCTACCAAACTCTTTAGCTTATCACAACTTTGTGCACAATATACATCTCTAAGACTACTTTCTGATATCAGTAACTAGTTTCTTGTTATGTACACAAATATTTTAAAATTAAACTGATATCAATAATTCAGTAGTGATATTAAATAATTTTTTTCTTATATCAGTAATTTTCCACTGATCTAAGAAAAATATCCAGGTTACTGTTATCTATTACACGACATTCTACGTGAGGCAGAAATTGTATCAATTACAATATGTGAGGATGTACAATAAATACTTTAACAGTGGTTTGACCTCTACTATAAATGATTAATAAATAAAACTATAGTATAACTTATATATTAAATAGAAAATATTATTCAAAAACAATTCTTATTCAAGTAAATCAGATTGTTAATAAAATAATAATAATATAAGTTTGAATTGAATATACTAGTAAGAAATATATATATTAGCAGATAATATCACATTGTATATAATTCTTGTTTTATTAGTTTGAAAAAATATCTTTTATAAAGTGTTGATTTGATTGTTACATCATTGCACTAATATAAGAAATATAAGAAGAGATATAAAATATTCAGATAATTTATTTTAAAAGTATATTAATATAGTATTATTATACAATTTTTATCTTAGATTTATATTATATTATTTTAATTTAAAAGAAGATATATGAAAAATACTGTTAATAAAAATAATATATACAGAAATGTGAAAACCATATCAGTTCTCATTGACGGATATAAGCATTTCTGAGAAGAATTAATTCTTGCGAGATATTTATAGATGACGTTGTCACCCGCAGTTTGTAAGTCGATGACTAAATAGCATATTCATCTGATAAATATTAAATCTCTATATCTATAGAATGATAATTTTACACAAAGTTTATACATCAATAACTAAATAATGAAATAGTTTTCGATGACTATAACTGTAAATATTTATCGATGTCGATAATCATTTATATATATCATCTAAAGTATTATTATTTATCTTCATTTCGTTTTGGTCGTAAATTCATGACACGTTAGCACAAATCATGACTTCCCAGAAAGGGAATACGAGCAAGATTTCACGGGTGTTAAAGGACTAGCATGCCCACCAGACAAACTTCTGGATGTGGGTGACTTTTCATAGATGAGCTTTGGCCCGTTTGTCTTCCTTGCTCACTAGCTTGTGTTGGGCTTCATTTCTTGGGCGTGTGTTCCTTGCTCTCCCTTTTGATGTAAAATGGTCTTTATGGTCCTTCAATAAATATTTGGATCGTCCATGTTTTCACTTAAAAAGAAAAACAAACTTATTCATAGAAAACATAGAAAATAGATTCATAGAAAACATTAATTTATTCTTTGGTAAGAAAACTTCTATAACATTATGATTCTTATCAAACTTTGCTTTAAAGAATAAGTATATATGTATTGAAGTTTATATCAAAGTTTCTTGGTTGTTTATAATAATAAATCTTGTCTACTTAAAAAACATCACTTATTCAGTATCATTTTTATTTTCTAATGGTGAGATTTCCATTAAAGAATTGATTAAGTTTTATGTCCAATAAATTAATATCAGCATATCTAGTCATATGATGAGTCTACTCAAATTCAGTTATATAAACAGAAATTATACAAATTGTTCAGTAAATATAACAATAAAAACATGAAAGTATCATTGTTCAAGTGTGAAGTCAATGCCGTGTTTTGTGCATTTATACGAAACAGATTTAAACACGTAGGGTATAGCTTATTGATTATTATATACTGTCTTATATAAGTATAGATTTCAATTTTAAGAATAAATAGTTATTAATACATAAATATATGTGAAAATTATTAAAATACTTATAAATAAATATATGATTTCTGAATACAGTTACCTGAATATGATATTTGTTCATATGATATTTTTCTGAATATACTGCGTTTAATTATTCATATACATGTTTTGTGATAATATTTATAAAATATATGAGAGTGAATTATAAGATCGACTTACAGGTTTTGTTAACTATATGTAAGTAAAAGCGAAATTTATTTTATTTGGAAGTTATGAAAATATAAAATTATCATATACAACATAAATAAATAATAAATAAATAAATATAAATATTCAATAAGTATATATATTCTAAGAGGTTGTGGTGATACATTCGTAACTATTCAATTAACTTCATAGTTGAATACATCACAAAAATATAATATGTATATTATTAGTTATGTATAACTTAATAAAAAATACATATCGTTGTATTTATAAACATCCTAACAGATTATACTGTTAGAGGTTTTTATTATTATAATGGAATAAATTATTTTGTATCATAGTAACAACCAAGATAAATATCACATGAATATTTTAAAGTTATTCAAACACATGGAGATTAAAGATGTCATGGATGGATGTCATAAATATATTACATCATTATAAAGATAAGATTCATGAATTTGTTGGGATTATTTGGTTTATCATTTATTATCATTTATGATTATCGTTTGTGAATCTTAAGACATCCTTTGGAAAAAGTGTTAAGGCTAAACTACAAAAAGAAAAATAACCATGAATTATAAAGATGATTTAAAGATATATAATTTATATTTGAACAAATCAATAAACTGATATAATGGTTAAATCATTTTCACGAGTCTATGAAGTGGACATGTCAAATTAAGTTAGAGATGAATTCGTATTCATATGAATGAATGATATATCGATAATAACAGGGGAGAATAGTCTATCAACAATTAGTAACTGATATCAGGAATTTGTTTTTGATATCTGTAAAATCCAGAAAATAAATATCAACTCAATATAAGTTTAAGAGAAATAATTATAGAAGCCGATGTCTATTTCTGGATATTTCTTGATCTTTCTGATATCAATTGCTTATTACTGAGAGCGTTCTCATTCCCACCACAACATTTGAGCATATATGTAATATTGTAAGATTAACTTTGACATATATAATGAATTAGAGATAAGTTAAATTTTAATTTTTGATAAAATCTATTATTTTCATATTAGATCAAATTATCAATTTGGAATACCATACAAGTGGTAAAAATTACCAGTAAAAACTAAATATCATATAATATCAAGATTTTTTTTTATTTTTAATTTGAAAATTAGTATTTCTAAGTATTTAAATAATATTATATCTTTTCATTAGAAGTTGACAACAGTAGTAAATCTCCTGAAATATATAAAAAACAAAATATTAATTACAAGATTGTAATATGCCGTAGTGCGTTCGATTAAAGCATCAGGCTGTGACAAATTTAGGTTTAAATAAATTTGAGGTATTAAAGATTTATGAAGAACACTCTTAACGGTTTAATATGTATAACCATGTTACTTTCACAACTATTAAATCTATATTTCTCATATTTTTCACATTTATATGAATGTATATTGCAAATTAAAAACTTATAATGTACTATATTACTATATTGTTTAATTTATATTAAGAATATTATTTGTAATATTCTTAATAATAAGTTATTAAATTAATAATACCTTTTATTATTCAGACACTATAATGAAAAGTTTACATTAAGTATCCTTAACAGTATGCTAACAGAAAATAAATAAAGTTTGGTACTTATTAGACATACATATTTTAGTTTTTAGTGAAATAAATTATAATAATGAATTCTCTAGTATGAGCATATAAAGTTTTGAATTCTTAAGCTAATTATGTTTTGGTACTATAAGACCTATCATTTACTATGTATATTTGTATTAATATACATTTTTATAATTATGATGATGTGTTTACTATACGAATTATAAACAATAAATTTGTAAAAACTAGCAGTAATTATACTGAGATTATCGATAACAAAAAGAATAAATAAGAAAATATAATTGATGAATTGGGAATTTATTTTTTAGAGGATGATTATAATTAGACAATTTTTCATCATAAGATTTGATCCTATGACGAAACTCTACACTTCTAAATAGAAATGAAAGTAGATTTTTGTGGGAAATGAAGATTTGATAGAGATGCTACGAGACAGAGAGTATCCTTTTAGAAAATATCCGTCCCACACTAAACGTCCGCATTCTCGAGCGTCACCGTAAACTGTCAACACTTCTTGGGTTCCTTCGATTGCGTCAATGATGAGGAGGTTCTCCATTGTCTGTTTGAAATCAGTACTTACAACGTGACCCTGTTCTCTGGCACGCGAGGCATCAATACGCTTTCAAGCCTCTCGCTTGTGGGGCCCACGCAAATCTTTAGCCTTACTCCTAGTCCCGTACAAATTATATACTCCTCACCGTTACGACATCATGCGCATGCACTCCAAGCTTCGGATCGTAAAACACCACGTCTGTCTTCTTCTACTACTCGCGGCCGTATAACGACAAGTCCAGTAGGAAAACTCGAGACACTGGTTAGTTAATCTCCGGTCACATCATCCCGTCTGGTTCAGAGATCAGTGAGACACGCATAACCAGACAAGCAGGGAAAGCCCACCGAGGAACATTCCCACGTGAACATGAACTCGTCCCGCCTGGTTCAACCCAGCTCAGATAATCTGACTCCTTCCCATATCTCCAAACTTAGTAAGCTGGGAGTGCCTCTACGGCCAATAGCATCGCGCCTCAAGTCTGAAGAGCGCGACTGCCTCTAACTATGGCCAGGTCAAGTGAACTGAACCCATTTCATTGCGCCGAGCGGGAAAACTGGATCAGTCTACCAACCAAGGGCACCTCATCTCCTTGCCTTTGGTAACTGGGGTCACGGCAACTCAACCAGCCCGGCTAACTCCACCGGAAGAAAGCGTGGGCTTTACATATCAACCGGAGCACTGTTCTCGTCCTACTGTGTCTTTCTTTCACCACCCACGTAATTTACCTTTTACAACCAGTCATGAGGTGGGGGTTTTACCTTGCCGTCTACCGGCCCCACTCGGCGGCATATGCTCTCTTTTGGGGCCCTCAGGCACTGGACTGGCGATGGCGGACACGATAAAGTGGGACCTCCGGGGCATTTCTTCTCAGGGCACTGCCTTCTTGGTTTCTTATCGATTGGAGACTGCACTTCTCCAGAGTCTTGGACTCTTCGTGTACAGAGTGGCCGTAGGCCGAGGGCTGGAATCGCATTTTTCATATATGAAAAGAGCGTGATTGACATAATTCTGTCAGTTTATAGGACAGCGGTAACGCTCTGTGGAGTCGTGAGACGAGGAAGGAGTTGAAGGTTTGAGGTGGAGAGTGAGGTGTGTAAATTGGGCGCGGAAGGTGTATACATCCTGCGGTTTGAAAATCGGATTGAAGTCTAAGAATTTGCAGATATGGCGGTGAAATTATTGTTCTTGTCGCTGTTTGCGGTGGGGTTTGCCATTCTGGCCGCGGCCAACGATGACTACTCGGGTTTAGGCTATACGCCTGCTGATGTGGAGTCGGAGGATAGCATGAGATCTCTGTTTGAGAATTGGTCTCGTCAGCATGGGGCTGTGAGAGGCAGTTTCGGGGAGAAGGAGATGAGATTCCAGATATTCAAGGAGAACTTGAATTACATTCACGGGCACAATGTGGAAGCTATGAAGGAGGGTAAATATTTGCTTGGTGTAAACAAGTTTGCAGACATGACACACGATGAATTCAAGGGTAAGTACGTCGGTTCGAAGTTCGACAGAAAGAGGGGCCCGAAGAGCTCCTTCAAGTACGCTCAACTGACCAGCGTGCCCGAATCCGTCGATTGGCGTTCCAAAGGAGCAGTCACGGGCGTCAAGGATCAAGGCTCTTGTGGTATGTTCCTCTCTGATCCCCGTTAGTCAGGGAAGAGTGAATGTCGCACGAATCTCGAAAGAGAAACCGTGTCTAACGCAGATTGTGAACTACCAAGAAGTACTTAGGCTGTTTGATTGTGCCTAGTTCCAGTTCCAGCGCCGGAATAAACTTCTGGACGAGGTCTTTGCACTAAGCAGAATGGAATAGACCGGTATCAGGATTACGCTGATATGATTGTTGGATATCGTGGTTGGGACGTGGCTGCCTACGTTGAATCTAGGGTAGCGGTTTGTCGTTTGTCGCCCAAGTGTACGCACGACTTTCCGCACATGTTTGGGTGAAGTTAGTGTTAGTCGGAGCGTCTGACCAGGTAGAACCTGGATTCAGGAATCCCGTTAGTTCTTTTGTCGGTAGCTGACTCGCCGTCCCTGTCATCAGTCACTAGTACAAAGGGATGGTCAAAGTAGCAACGCTCTCAGTTCTGTACAATCAGAATGATAGATCTAGGAAGTAGCTCAGTCTAGTAGTGGTATTAACAGAAGCACTGCTTTGCCCAACTCTGCTGCAGGAAGTTGCTGGGCGTTTTCAACTATCGGATCTGTTGAAGGTATCAACCAGATTGTCACTGGCCAGCTTGTCTCTCTGTCGGAGCAGGAGTTGGTTGACTGTGATACCAAGTACAATCAAGGTTGCAATGGAGGTTTGATGGACTATGCGTTTGAATTCATCATTGGAAATGGTGGCATCGACTCTGAAGATGACTATCCGTACAAGGCCGTTGACGGCAGGTGTCAAAAGGATAAGGTATGTGTTTTCCTCAGTCTCAGAACGTAGCAGTTGAGTAATCCTTGTTTATTCAGAACTATTAAATGCGACATTATGGTTTCGTAATTAGCTGCTTTGGTTACAACGTATGCGATTGTTTCCTTGTGCAGCTCAACTCCCATGTAGTGACCATCGACGATTACGAAGACGTACCTGAGAACAGCGAGGAAGATCTGAAGAAGGCTGTTGCTAACCAGCCTGTGTCAGTTGCAATTGAAGCTGGAGGCCGGGAGTTCCAGTTCTACGCTTCTGTAAGTGGCCCCCCTACTAACATATGTCCTGACTCTGTTCCGTGACACCTCTTACGCTATCTGCTCGTCGAGATCCGCATTTGAGGTCACAGAGTACCAGTTATATTCTGACTTTTGAGGTCTTTCGAACAGGGTGTCTTCACCGGTGTTTGTGGCACGGACCTAGATCATGGAGTGCTCGCTGTTGGTTACGGTAGCGAGAACGGACGGGATTACTGGATCATCAAGAACTCATGGGCGTCAACATGGGGTGAGGCTGGGTACATCCGTATGGAACGGGGAATCCCTGCAGATACTGGCAAGTGCGGTATCGCAATAGAGCCTTCATACGCCATAAAGAAGGGGCCGAACCCACCCCCGAGTCCTCCCTCACCACCATCGCCCGTTAAGCCTGAGGCTCAGTGTGACAACTATTACACGTGCCCCGAGAGCAACACTTGCTGCTGCGTGTTTAGCTTGGGTCAGCGCTGCTTCTCATGGGGATGCTGCCCCTTGGAGGGTGCCACATGCTGCAACGACCACCAGCACTGCTGTCCTTCTGAGAGACCAGTATGCAACACCAGGATGGGTCTCTGCCTTCAGGTTAGTATCTATCCCTTCCCATACAGATTCCAACATTCGTCGAAAAAGTTTGTATTTGTCGTGCAAAAAAATAGTTTTATTTCCCATTGAATTAACCAATCGCAACCAGAAAAATACCAGCCTAGCCGTGTTGGTGCGTAATTTGAAATCAGTGACAGTTTGCGGTCTTTATTACGTCGTCTCTCCGCTCGAGTTGAGTGGTTTCATCCTGTGAATGATGTCACTGTAGTTGCACTGAATGCTTCTGTGTACCCGTGCTTGGATACTGTCTAACTATATGCATCCTCGTGTGAACGCAGCACAAAAACGATGTATTTGGAACGCCAATGATTAAACGTACTCATGCGAAGTTTGATTGGGCAAAATTCCGTGAACGGTTCAGCCGGAAGGGATCGGATGAGACCACCTCTTACTACGCTTCACAGTAGTGGAGATTATGTAAGATTTGAGTTCTTCATTAGTGGAGAGCACCTACTATTCTTTGTCTTGGAAGGCGAAGCTTATCGCAGGTGTGTGTTGTTTACGTTGCATGAAGACTCTCGTTGCACTCACAGGAGATGAAAGCGTTCTCAAGGGGAATGAAGTGATTGTTGGTATGGTTGTATCTGGGCCCTTTTCGGGAAATTGTGTGGGTGGGAAAGGCGGTCTACAGATGGGTGGTGCTATTTACCTAGGTGGCAGTTTATGTAAACTTGCGTGTCAAGGTTCTACATCGTGTCCATAGAACTGCCAGCCGAGCCACAGTGCAGTCCTTTGGGCCGATATCCACTTGATGAAGTTGTGTAAACAGAAGTGTAACTCGTTGACAAGGTGTTGGAAAATTTAGTACAGGGAGGAAGGTAGGTGAAGGAAAGAAATAGGAACTAGTAAGAAATTCCTTGCTGGGGCTGTGTAATATGCCCCAGTTGCAAGGCTCATAGTTTGTTGTCAGTATATTTGTGCACGAGTTTGTGTATGTACAGATGAGCCACTCAGAATATTCTTTGTGTGGATAATATTACCTGTATAAGCGATTTCCAGCCCTTCAAATGAAATCCAGGCTATAGGGCCTCAAATTACTTCTGTGCTCAAGCGATTGGTTTCCCAGCTTCTTTCTACTCTATACTACGTGTTCTCAGTGGACAGTGTTTCCTCGTTATGCTTATGTGGTATCTTGTAAGACTGGACAGGTGGGAATGCTGCTCCTGACTGTTTTCATGAGTGAATCATGAACATCATGAATCATGGCGGTCAGAGTAACAGTTTAATGCAGAGTTCTGAATCTTTTGATACTAGTGTTAACTAGATTTCAGATTTCTGAATCTTTTGTGATGTGAGGTCGACTAGATACAGCGCTGTTTTAAAATTGTATACTACCTCTTACGAGTCAAATAGGTAGTATACAATTTTAAAACAGCGCTGTATCGACCTCACCACAATAGTATCATCCACCTTTCTGAATTCTGTCCGGTCCAGTTAATACAAGAGTATACTTGGTACTTCAATATTACAGTGAAGTGTCCAGCGAACCCCCTTTTGGGATCTAAGGGTTGCAATATGGAGGAAAGGTTATAATATCAGAGGGTTGTAGCACATATCAACGTGCAAAAGGAAGAAACACGCGATGGGCACAGAAATTAAAGTGTATATGTTACCCGCAGCGCTCGGATCTAACCAGCATTCTTTGTGTTCTCAACCGGCTAGAATTCCGGGTAGGGTTGAGATGTTGTCCCGCAAGACTTTTTGCAGGTCATAAAGTTTTACAAAACGACAAGATTTAGGAGAGAAGACTAATAACAGCTTGAAGAAAACCGGTTCCCGGGGATCCCTCAGTATGAGAAGAGACATGTTTGATCAAGTCATCGTAGAAGCAGATCAACGAGGGAAGCAAGTGAGCCAACTTCACCAACAAGTGACATTCGGCCAATCGGCTACCAAACAACTGTAAGAAGTCAATACTGCTAACAAATCCTCCTCAGAATTTTTGAACTATGGTAGCATAATTTGTAACTATCCACAAGCATGTAGTCTCTCGAATGACTACTCTTACTCTTGACCTCCAGCTGAACATTCTTGGCCTTCGGACTAAGCCCTCTCGCCAAGCAGTCAAGAGGACTCTACCCCCACGTCGCTAGAGCTACAAGTAGACAGGATGAGGGGCAGAAATGATCCTGCTATGAGGTTTTGATTTCTGATTATATTATGATTATCTGTATATGATTTTATACCGTGATAAACAATATAATTTTGTAAATTTATGTCGTTAGTAGAGAAAACATTCTGCCAAAATTACATCATGGTAAAAGGAAGCATCTATGGCGACAGAATATTATTGAAACCCCTATTAAAAATTTTCCACAAAAACTATGTACAGATGGTACAACCTAGCTTGTACAAAGTTTTACAATGTACCTCACGGCTGCTGCTCCGTCGTTTTATGGACGTTGCAGCAGTACGTACTTAGTAATTGAGCAGTTTGGTTGGATCTCTACATATTCCAGTGGGTGAAATCTTCTCAGTCCATCCTGTCTGTGTTTCACATTCTGTCTCATACATCCACGGACTGAGTATGTAATTTGATCATGAGTCGTTCGTTGCGCGTATACAAATCAAGTAAGGTGAGATCGAGTGGGCTTCCATTGTTAAATGTCTGCTGATGAGAAACTTGTACTTCAAGATTCTCTTGTCTGGCGTCCGATCGAGCGGGATAACAGCCTATTATAATTACACTTGCAATCCAACAAGAACTCGAGGTCAGTTAAATCGTCTGAGAGCTATTTCTGGGTGTGCGTGTACTGTTACAGTAGTCTAATTTGAAAGACTGGTGTAGGATGGATCGACTTTATTATATTTACTCACTGAAGAGTAAGTAACAAAAGTGGCTTGGGACCAATATTCAAAGAATGAGATCTAGTAAGATTTCAGTTGTGCACAGCCTTCTGTCTCAAGTGTCTCTTAAGTAACACTCATCCTACGTACTGCTATGCATGGAACAGACATAACAACATGGTCCAATGTGGATCATGGATTTCTAGCTTATTTTTCACAAATCTACTGCTATCCCTTTGGAAGGAAGAACAATGTTATCTCTGTATTGTCCTGCAGTGTCTTGTTCAGCTCAGTTTCTTGATGCAGGGAATCATCAGTACTCAAAACTGCTTTGGCTCAACGAGGGCGCAGTGCTTTCTCCATCCGTATGGAGAAGTGCCAGGAATGCTGCCCATCTTAACCATGGCCCATCCGAACTCAACCAGAAACGACTGGGGATCATACACAGCTTTGAGTGCATACTCTACACCCAAAGGATCGCTCAAAAGTGCTACGTCCGACTCGAGGAGTCCTTTGTTGGTCAAAAGGTCCAAGTAGTAAGTGGAGTCGAACGTTCCGTTGGTGGCATCCAAAGCCATGAAGTCGAGAGGACGGGTCTGAGGGCATTGAGCCTTGAGAGAATCGGCGAATTCGGGATCGATCGACGGGTCGGTAATGTTAAGACCCTGAAAGTTATACAGACGCTCGGAAAATGCTCCACAGTGCACTTTTCCGATCGAGTGTCCACCTGCAGAGCACACATTAGCACTCGTGAGTGATTATGAACCTAACATACTAATCATGAAATTTCGTTGAATGCTTTAAATTGGTCAAACTTCGTTCAGTTATTACTAAAACTTATATTCAGAATCTGTCAAATCAATTAATTGCTCTCCTCGTTGTGATAATCGATTCAGAGCACTCATGATTATGATCAATGAAATCCCTAAGCTTTCGTACTCTAGTCATGTATATCCACCAGGGAGAAGTGTAGTTAGACGATAGTCGCCCTTACCTGAGAGGATAACCATATCTTTAGAGTCCAGTCCTACTTTGGCGAACGTAGAGACGAGCTGAGTGAAGTTGTCTCGACGTTCCGGTAAACTGCCGTTGACATCGTCCGCAATGGAAACTGCTCCATCTACTCGGCCCAAAAATACAGGCCAGCTCCAGCCACCGACCTGCACTTATCACATTATTATGTTGTATACAAATTCGGGCTTTCTTCTGTTAATTAGAAAATCACCTTTTTCTTATGCAAGCACTGGCGGCTAAACTCATCGGGTTTGTATGAGTTCTCCTTTGAGAGCTGTTCTGACTGTCAGCGGCAGTCTCCTAACCACTTGTAAGATGAGTTACAACTTACCTTCACTGTAGCATCCCGGGCTACGATTGCCAGAATGTCAGCGCATGAGACGATGCCAGGGCACGCACACTCGAGCTCCATCTTGATTTCGTCGATCTCCTCAAATCCTCTCAGTGAACCCTTGTTCAGCAGTGCATCCTTCTCGGCTAACATATCCTCGGTAGAATTAAGAAGCACGGATCCATCGCAACCCTGCGCATGCATGCAGTTCTCTCCCTTCATTAGAAAGTGAAACGATGGACATGTTCATAATCCGGACTTCGCAACCCTGCAGGCAGTTCTCTCCGTCACTAGAATGTGGAAAGATGGACATGTTCATATCCGGACTTTTCGATCCCCAGCTCTCACATTGCATTTGAATTTGTACTTCACTTACCCCGACGAAGCAGTCATGAAAGTGTAGTCTCATCAGAGCTGCAGCCAGTCCTCGATCCGTATCCACAAACTCACCCACTTTTGCTTCAATGATGGATGCCGCTTGTGGACATGTAGAATCATAGAAGTTCTCTGTCAGCTCTGCATTCGAGACAACTGCTGCTACTACTAGCAGAAGAAGGGCGGACGTCACTGTACGACGAGCCTGACTGAGAACCCATGTCGAACTCTCAAAAGCCATTGCCATGACTTTGATCGTTGATGGACGACTTGAGAGTGTACTGATTCTTTCAACACGTTAAGGATCTTGTTGTTCCCAGCCGAAGGTAGTCCGATCAGAACAATTGATCAGACTCTCCTTCCTGCACATGATCATTTCTGTACGTAAGGAACGCTGATGGACGTGGGCAAAACATATGTGTTTTACGTATATATATATATGCATGAACTCAGAAGGTGAACGATGGACATATAGCTGAGATGAAACTGGAGAGTCAATCAAACTGTAAGCTATACATGTGTTCAATTTGCTTGCAAGGCTAGCTACAATTGTTGGGAATTGGAGTCTAAAGCAAGAACTCAAACGTACGAGCTGAGGCTGAGATCGAAGATCCAGAAGAACTGACTAGTGCAGCTTGTGAACTTGCATTCCAACGAATGCTATATATACTCACACTGCAGGATCCATGCGCATGCTATGTCACAGCTGGTGTTGTGCTTATGCTTATTATGCTTATGGTTAGCCCGGAACGTCGCCATCATCAGATATTATAATGTTTCTATATTCTTTTGTAGAGATCACTTGTACACTATTAAATGAGATCGATAGTCTTAAGATCGATTAGTGCCGTGAGACTCTCCCAAATGTCTCCTGTAGACCGATACACCGGAGGTCGTTCCTGTCGTTCTTTCACGAAAGTAGCATGACCAGGACAACCTAATTTCCTGAATCAGCCTTTTATTTCGCCTGTATATACTTCGGAATCTAGAGTTGATGCCAACATGGTTTGACTCCAGACTTCCCTGAACAATCCAGGTCCTGGAGAGGCCTAGCACACAGCATACAGAAGTGAATTCAAAAAGCTCCCACTCACAAGAAAGGGGAAAAGGGGGATCTATGGACCGGATGATTCAGTTTGTCAATTGTTCATACCATAACTTTAGCAACTATTTGGAGCTCGAGCTCCCATGTTCCAACTACTACGGGATTTTACCATTTGCTCATATTTAACGAAAGAACAAAACGAATCGTCCACTTGTCTGTAGACGTTCTTCAGAGCTGAGTTGAAGCTGTAAAGAAGCTCTAACGTTTCTAATGACCTAGCACTTAGAAACTGATTTTCTGCAAGTGGTGAATAGGTGAATAGGTGAAGGTTTGACAACTGGTGTCCTTATCTTCTGGCAAGACCTTCAGTCGAAAGTGCTGCGCAACCAGGTCCTTCGGTACCGTCATCCAGCTGCAAATCCAAGTTGTAACCGAGGCTGGTACGTACACCACTTAACGATAATTATTGCTCTGCAGCTGCTGGAAATATAATGCAGTCTTCTGCGACGTTATGCATCAGTTTTACAGAACTCGCTGTTAAATATCATTAGAGAGTCACATCAAAACTCTGCGGAAGATAAAAAGACAAAAGTAAAAAAGGGAAGAGGTGACTTGTGACATGACTTGTGACGTGAGAAGCACTGTGACAGCAGTTAGATAAGTCACTTTGAGGTGACAGCAGTTATGTATCATTAGTATATTAACTCACATTCCCTGTAGAGTAGTATGAGTCGGAGGCTCTCTGTCTGTACCAGTTCTGAAGTCTAAGTAAAGCTGTGCACATATCATCTCGGAATATTTCTGTTCAGTTTTCCTTGTGATTAGTTTTTAACAGGCTGATCTGTTATCAGTTCTAATAAGCTGGTAGCATTCGGTTGTGGGAGATAAAGTCTATATTCTGAGAGACATGGGAGTACAGTTCTCAGTTTTGTAACATGATATCAGAGCACAGGTTGCTCAAGCTAAGGGTTTAAAATTCTGATAATCTGGTATTTAGTTTCTGGGGTTTTTTGGACTCATCTTTTCAGCAAGATAGCATCCATGGCTGCTACTTTCAGTGAGTTTGGTTTGAATGAGAGCACTAGACTTTCAAGTCCTATTAATTACAGTTCCTGGAAACTGATCATGAAAGCCATTCTGAGTGAGAAGGATTTATGGGGTGTGGTTTCCGGAGAAAAGAAGCTTGCTCCATTTTATGATGAGAGTTCTCCTGAAACTCTAAGATTCATTAAGAAGCAAACTAGAGCATTAGCCAATAAGAGATGATCGAGTCACCAAGAAGTCTGGGTTGAGCAACCAAGGAAGGGTCTACAAGCTACTGAGTTGCTCAGGGAGTTTGAGAAGCAGTTTTCACGGCTAACCAGGATGGAGAAGTTGACGTTGCAGTCCAACAAGACAGAGCTATTTCTCCGGGCTGCAGATGAGAAGTTGCAGGAGAAGCTAGAGGTACTTCTGGAAGACCGGGAGGAGGATGATGGATTGACTAGCAGCTGGAAGAAGGTTGAAGAAGCTGTTGGTCTGCTCACCAAGAGGGAGCGGAGGCGAGAGAAGGTTCATGTTAGGAGACTGGCGCCAACACCTACAGCTGTAACACCTGTTCCTATAGTCCGACCAGTGGTTCCTGTTGCTAGACAGGTAGTATCAGTTGCTCCAGCTGTTCCAGTTCTGCTTGCTGTGAAAGAGAGTATCAGGCTTACCATTGAGGCTTGTGATACAGGAAGAGAAGCTTGGGAGAAGCTAGCTAGCAGATATGATAATGTGAGCAAAAATAGAGTAGCAAAGTTGAAGAATGATCTACACTGTATCAAGATGGATGAGAGTGCAGATATTCATGAACACCTTGAGAAGATAGATGGTATTTATGTGCAGCTAACCAGAGCAGGAGGGACATATGGTGATGAAGATCTAGTTTCTATAACTTTGAATAGTCTTAGTACTCCATATTTTCATTTTGTTTCTGATATCAACAGAAAGGAGAGTATGCCAACTTATGAGGAGTTGTGCAGTTTACTACATGAAGAAGAGCATCTGATCAGAAAGTTTTTCCCTCAGAAGAATCAAGGATCTGCTTTTATGGTGAAGACTTACAGAAGAGAGGAGCAGCAATCTCAAAAACATGGGTCTTCCTACTCAGGAAATCAAGGCACAATTTTCTGCTCATTCTGTAAGAAGAAAGGTCACAAGATTGAAGAGTGCAGAAAGAAGTTGGGAACTTGTTTCTTCTGTGGAAAGAAAGGTCACAAGATTGAGGATTGCTATGCTAGAAAAGCAAATGGAGGTCAGAATTCTACATCAAGTAATGTTGCTGCTCAAGAAGATGCACAAGAGGAGAAGGATGTTGGTAATATGTTTATTACCAGCTTGATATCTACGACAACAGAAGACAAGAATTGGTACATTGATTCGGGTGCTTCTAAGCACATGACCAGCCAAAGATCACTCTTGAAAGACTTTTCAGCAACAGCAGGCTCTAAGGTTACTCAAGCTGATGGTACAGGATGTGAAGTTCAAGGTACTGGAGTTGTGACAGTGAAAACAAGTGAAAGGGATCTGAAGAGTATACAAGAGGTACTCTTTATTCCAAAGCTCACTAAGAACTTGCTTTCTGTTGGAAAAATCACAGACCATGGAATGAAGGTGATTTTTGATGATACAAAGGTGCAGATACTGGATGGTTCACATAATCAGAGAGTTATTGCTTCAGGAAGGAGAGATCAGAAGTCAGGATTATATATCTTGAATGTTGAGCCTCAAGTCCAAGAAGTCTCTATGGTTGTTGATTCTTATAATCAAGCAAGTCTTTGGCACCAGAGATTTGCACACTTGAACTTTGGAAGTCTGAAACATATGATGGATAATCATATGGTAGAAGGACTACCAAGGATGAAGCTACCAACTACTGGAGATATATGTGAAGGATGTATATTTGGAAAACAAAGCAGAAAGAGTTTTCCAAAGGAGGGAGGTGCAAGAACAAAAGAGTTGTTGGCCTTGGTCCATTCAGATGTTTGTGGACCTATGCAAACAAGCTCTATTGGAGGCTGTAAGTATTTTCTGACATTTATTGATGATGTGAGCAGAAAGACATGGATCTACTTCCTAAAACAGAAGTCTGAAGTATTTGAATACTTCCAGAAGTTCAAGGCTCTTGTAGAAAATCAAAGTGGCAAGAAGATTAAAGTTCTCAGATCAGATGGAGGAGGAGAATATTGTTCTAACCTCTTTACTCAGTTTTGTGAAGAGCATGGTATTCAAAGGCAGCTTTCCACAGCTTATACTCCACAACAAAATGGTGTAGTTGAAAGGAAAAATAGAGTGATTGTGGAGAGTGGCAGATCCATGCTGAAGGCCAAGAATCTTCCCAATTATTTTTGGGCTGAAGCTTGCAACACAGCTGTTTACATTATGAACAGAGCGTATACAACAGCTGTGCAGCACAAGACACCTGAAGAGACATTTACAGGAGTGAAACCAGATGTGTCTCACTTCAGGATTTTTGGGTGCACAGCTTACATGCACATCAATGATGAGAAGAGACAGAAGTTGGATGCAAAATCTGAGAAGTGTATATTTGTGGGCTATGCTGAGCAAACCAAGGGTTACAAAGTATACAATCAGTCTACAAGAAAGACTCACATCAGCAGAGATGTTAGATTCTCTGAGTTGGATTCTGATCTGATGGAAGGTGAGAACGAAACTTGTGATACATTCAGATTTAAGCTACCTACAAGTGAAGATCAGATTGATTCAGAATCTGATGTTGAGGTGGACTTGGAGCAGTCAACATCTCTCACTAATCCTAGTGAAGAGCAAGTTGAATTTCAACAAAATTCTGAATCTGAGTTACCAAGTATTCATGAAGCTAAAGGAGATGACTTACAACATACAGCAGATTCTCAAGTAAGGAGATCAGAAAGAGTTAGAAGACCACCAGCAAGGTTTGATGATTACTGTGGACTTGCTGCAAGTATTCAGGAGGATCCACTTACATTTGAAGAAGCTAACAAAGATCCTGGTTGGAGACAAGCTATGCAAGAGGAGTATAAAATGCTACTCAAAAATCATACGTGGGATTTGGTTAAGCTACCAGGAGGAAAAAGAGCCATCCAATGCAAATGGATTTACAAAACCAAGCTACAATCAGATGGTTTAGTTGACAAGCTGAAAGCAAGGTTAGTAGCAAGAGGATTTCAGCAACAAGAAGGGATTGATTATGGAGAAACTTTTGCACCAGTTGCAAAATGAGATTCAATCAGACTTGTAATGGCTCTTGCTGGTCATTACCACTGGGAAATACATCAGATGGATGTGAAGTCAGCTTTCCTTCATGGAGAGTTAGAGGAAGAAGTTTACATGGTTCAACCACCAGGATTTGAAGTGAAAAAGAAGAAAGATCATGTGTGCATTCTCAGAAAATCCTTATATGGATTAAAGCAAGCACCAAGAGTTTGGTATTCTGAGATACATGAGTTTCTACACAGCCATGAACTCAGAAGATCAGAATTGGATCCAAACCTCTATGTCTTGAAAGATAATTCAAAGAGGATCATACTCATCTTATATGTGGATGATATCTTAATCTCAGGAAGTGATAAGGAGTTGGTGCAACTACTCAAAGGAGAACTCAGCAAGAGGTTTGAGATGTCTGATTTGGGTTTAGCAAGATTCTTCCTTGGTGTTGATATTTGGCAGATGGAGGACTGTATTATGCTTTCTCAACAAGCATACATAAAGTCTATACTTGGAGAGTTTCAGATGGAAGATTGCAAGTCATCAGCAACACCTGTGGAGCAGGAAAGTGGTTTTGAGGAGACTACAGCTGAAAATACCATTGAAGAATATCTGTACAGGAAATTAATTGGTAAACTCAGATATCTCATCCACACCAGACCTGATATTTGCTATGCTGTTGGGAGGCTAAGTCAATTTATGCATTGTCCAAATTCATCTCATTGGGTTGCTGCAAAGAGAATTCTGAGACATCTGAAAGGTACTATCAATCTTGGTCTTATATTTAAGGAGGGGAGAAGTGAACTTCAAGGCTTCAGTAATAGTGATTGGGCTGGAGATACTAGCAGCAGAAAATCCACATCAGGTGCATGCTTCAACTTATGTTCAGGTGGAATTATCAGTTGGAGCAGCAAGAAGCAGAATACAGTAGCAAGGTCTTCAACGGAAGCTGAATACATTGCTCTTAGTGATGGTTCTATAACCTTGATATGGTTAAGGAATTTATTGCTGGAGATGGGAGAAAATATATCTAGACCAACAGTATTACATGTGGATAATCAGAGTGCAATGTTCTTGGCTAACAATAGAGTTATCAGAGAAAGAACAAAAAGTTTGGAGACAAGGTTTAAGGGAGAAAATTGAAGCTAAAATAGTCAAGCTGGAATATTGTCCATCGGAAGATCAGTTAGCTGATATTTTTACCAAAGCTTTACCAAAGCTAAGGTTTATACATATCAGAGACTTACTAGGTATGAAAGAAGTGATGCTCTAATGAAGGAGGGTGTTAAATATCATTAGAGAGTCACATCAAAACTCTGCGGAAGATAAAAAGACAAAAGTAAAAAGGGAAGAGGTGACTTGTGACATGACTTGTGACGTGAGAAGCACTGTGACAGCAGTTAGATAAGTCACTTTGAGGTGACAGCAGTTATGTATCATTAGTATATTAACTCACATTCCCTGTAGAGTAGTATGAGTCGGAGGCTCTCTGTCTGTACCAGTTCTGAAGTCTAAGTAAAGCTGTGCACATATCATCTCGGAATATTTCTGTTCAGTTCTCCTTGTGATTAGTTTTTAACAGGCTGATCTGTTATCAGTTCTAATAGGCTAGTAGCATTCTGTTGTGGGAGATAAATTCTATATTCTGAGAGACATGGGAGTACAGTTCTCAGTTTTGTAACACTCGCACTCCACAAACTACCCCTAATAGGAGATCTCAGATATTCTTTTAGAGTATTACTGAAACAGCATATTGGCTCTTCGAATTCGGAAGTATGAAACGTAAGTAATACCATTTCGTGTTCTTCAAACTAAAAGTACCTGCTAGAAATATAATGCAGTCTTCTGCGACGTTATGCATCTCCGTGCAGTTTTACAGAACTCGAACCGACCAACAGATTTACTCCACAAACTACCCCTAATAAGAGATCTCAGATATTCTTTAGAGTATTAATGAAACAGCATGTTGGCTCTTTGAATTCGGAAGTATGAAACGTAAGTAATACCATTTCGTGTTCTTCAAACTAATAGTACCTCCTAGAATTATAAATAAAAAACCAGAATTTCGAACAGCCATAGATACAATAAGAAGGGGAGGTTGTGCGTACCCTCACTTTATTTCCATGGAGAGGGGTTACCGTACATTTACACATTCACGAAATTTAAGTACTACGTACTGACGCGTAACTAAGATCTGCATTGCAGACCCGAACACGCAGCATAGCACGTTCTTCGCGAACCCAGAAACAAAACCCCGAAAAGCAAAAGAAGAGAAGAAACCACTACCGAGACTGATCAGCCTACACCGAGATTTAAAAGCTGAAATGATTAGCACTACCCCAAGAACACTCCCAACTATCGGCAGTTCGATTTTCTAACCTCCGCAGAGGTTAGAAGGCTGAAATTAACTCGGTCTACCCGCGCCGGTGTACGAGATTATCTGCCAGGCACTCGGCAGAGACAATCACCACTGCTCGCGACTCAGTATACTACAATGTCATCCCCCGAGTACGGATGTAGCTGTTCAAAGTCTTAGCAGTACTTCTCGAGCCTATATATGTACTATTTACAATCATGTGCCTAGCATTCAGTACCCTGTACTGTCGAGTCTAACATCCTCGGGCAACAAGGTCGAAGTTGTCATCACATCGCCTCTCATTTGCCTCCCGCTCACACCACTTCGTCTTTCCCAGTTCATCGGCT
Organism: Asterella californica; assembly: GCA_036924285.1. NCBI lineage: Eukaryota > Viridiplantae > Streptophyta > Marchantiopsida > Marchantiales > Aytoniaceae > Asterella > Asterella californica. The sequence goes on from JAYKYS010000001.1 coordinate 47,949,796, forward strand.
GCGGACTCGAACAAAATTCAGCTTGATCACTGCTTCACCTCCTCAGAATGGAGGTGACTAACCGGTGAGAGCAGCTGCATGACCCAATTGCAAGCAAGCAGCAAGATTCATTTTGACCACTGCTTCACCTCCTAAGACCGGTGAGAGGGAACCAAACGTACGTCCAGATGAATGCTGTATGTCGCCGAAAACAGCTTGCACAGAGCAGCAGTACTCAGCAGACGTTTCACGTTCTTCCCAGCTCGCTCGAGAGCCCTCTTGGTATCCAGAATCAGCAACCCCGAGATCTGCCGATCGGTCAAAAAGCTCTTTCCCTTGTACACCTTATCGTAATCTGCCCCCGCCGCCGACTCGAGCTCGACCTCCCTTTGTTCGACATCGTCATCCAAGTTGTTCTCGTGATCGTAAGCGCATTTGTGACGTCCCTCGTGGTCCTCGATCAGGTGCGCCGCGTCCGGGATGCACAGAACTCCTTTCCATCCCCTGCAGCAGTGTACATCATTCAGTCCATACTATAACCTCGAGCTCAAAATCGGCTCGATGGCACTACCTAGAGCAACATATATATATATATGTACTTGATACTCGGGAATAAATACAGAACTGAATGCACTGTCACATGAAACTCAAGGAAGCCGTAACCTCACCTTCGGTTAAAGAAAGGGCGGGTATCGAAACGCTTATCGGTAGGTTGACGTATAACCATACGTGATGCAAACACCACGGAGAGGTGAAAACTACTACCGCGGCAAGCGCCACGAGCAAGACAACCTGAATGTTAACTCGTGCCATTTCGATTCTTTGCATGAAAACTTCAGTTTAAAGTGTAATGACACTTTAAATGGAAGATTATCAACCCATGCGATCTCTTACTTGTCTTGTGCAATGTTTTGACTTGACGGTGAACCTACTATTGCCAATAAGGGATGGGATCAAATTAAAACAATCTTTAGAAGAGGTGGGATCAAGTCCTACTATTGCCAATAAGGGGTGGGATCAGATTAAAACAATCTTGAGAAGAGGTGGGATCAAGTCCAACAAACATACTTGTGGTCAAGTACGTTTCCGTATACAAGTCAGCAGATGTTTGAAACGCCATGTTTGTACGAGTAAAGATACCCACTAAACAGAACTCATGATCAACAACAGTCGTAGATATATAGAGAAACCAGAACATCCAATATGCATCCTAAGCGACCTATCCAAAGATAGACGAGAAAGGGACAAGAGAGGTATAAAGGAGAAACTAAAGAGACTGGATTGGGTCTCATGGTAAGATGGACTCAAGGATCATTTTGAGGATATCCTTTGATGTTTTTCCTTAACATGTGTTGTGATGTTTTTGTTTAGGTTATAGAGAAATGCATATATGTTAGATAAAGATTTTTAGAATAAAATTAAAATTAAAATTTAATGATTAGAAATATATATATATTACTAGAATGACAAGTTGCATTGAGTCCAGAGAGAACCGATAAGTACAGCATGATAGCACACGCTGCCAAAACCATAAGACGGGGGCTTCGCTTTGAAATAGTCATTAATTTATGATGATATTAATTTATTACCTAATCCATCTGAAGATGGAGAAGGTGATTATGCAAGCTAGCCTACTCAGAATTCATGGTACACAAGGTAAGAAAGAGCTCCCTTGCAAACTGAGCAGCGCAGTAATGTAATCAGGTACTCTATGAACTGAAAAAAGTTGTCATCGATATGTAAATGTATATCTAATTAAGAACATATGTTCAACATCACTCCCTAACTTTTACAAGGTGATGCCTTACCACTAAAAACATCAAGAGTTTTGAAAGTAAAATCTCTTGCTACTATATTGGACTATCAAGTGACTATTTGATTAAAATTGTTTGTTAACGAGTGACAGAAAACAGAACATGGATGACTCTAGTCTTAAACCCCGTACGGGTATAAAAGCATGAAAAAATATTTGTTTTATCGCAATGTATTTTGAGCTCGAAGAGAAGATTCTTTTTTCCCCAAGAAATCCTGAAATCTTCATTTTAACATTTCTCTATGATTTCTAAGCAGTTTATTTTGAGATGAAACATCACTTGTAAAGCTAGTGAAGAGCTTTGATTTAATCCTTTATTCACATATTCCATGCTCTGATGAAGAAGTAATCACCAAAACTATTTTTTGCATAATGATAAAGTTTCCAAGTTCTTTGAAAGCAGACCCGAGAAAAGAGTTGCCCTTGATCACCAAGAATACTTGTATCTATACCAGGGTTTGACCCTAAAGTGGATTGTTTCACTCTAATCGGTGATTCAAAAAGACGTCTTCTTTGCATAATCATCTTTTTCATCGTTGGATGGATACTACATGGACTTCACAGAAAGATTTGGTCATAAACTCATATACAACTCTTCATTCGTCAAAAGGGTACTGTACTATATCAAAGTTGTGGATTCAACAATACTTCTACAATGTGAATTTATACCTCTCTCATTGCACATGTCTAGTTCTTTGAGAGTGTATCTATATTGCACATGATATGCTTTTATTGCTTTCTAATTGGCTAGTTGACCTTTCTTGTGATGATGTACCGTTGTATGTTGTGGTTGCTGCTCTAGAATCTGTTTGAGCTCTCAAGATATATTCTCATTCTACTCCATAGCACATGTTGTCAACCGAGCCTCGTGTGAACATGCGAAGTGGATCCTCTTCGTGACGAACTTGTTGATGACGAAGTTGAAGATCTTTGACAAATAGTTCTCCCTCACGTGCATATAAAATTGCATCTTACTCTACGTGATGACATCTCCAAGGAAGACCCTCATCGCGAGATGCATGAAGGATCTTACAAATTGACATTACAGCAAGTAATTATATCATATGACTGGAGGACGTGAGCATAGATTACAACAGACATGTACTAAATTTTTTTGTAGTACTTATTGAAGTCGATCTATTCAAGTTATACATGTTGCAACAAGACCGTTCAATGCCGGTTTGATGAGCAATGACAAAACACACTAGATGATCACCAGCCCAGTGGTCGGTAGTGTTCTTGATGTCCAAACACAATATTGTCGCATCATCCTCCTCTTGGACATATGGACCACATGGCATAATTGTCCTCCGTGCATTGAACTATGCGCAAGTGTAAATCCAACCCTTTAACTTGTCTGTAATATCGTGCTCTTGCAACTCTAGATGCATGAACAGTCTAGAGGTTAGTGTGCTCACTTTCTCTAGGGAGCGCATCTCTATCATACTTTGTTGCGGACAAGTGCGGACTTGTTCCCCGTGGTCAAAGCCCTTTGTGTCTGAAGCCATTGGATAGACTGCAACTTGATAAGAAGTTCCAAATCTCCACAAACTCCCTATCTGTCTGAAGGTCCAACTCCAACTCTGAATAATAGACTAATCAAAAGATGAAGTAATATCAGATCACTACTTACTGAAAATGAGAAAAAAAACATATGTCAAAAGATCCCTTAGAATACAAAGATATATCAAAGTTATTGTACATATTATGAAAAACAAGAGAGGAAAAAAAAAACTAACCAACAATTAGAACTATCTCAAATAACCAGGAAGTGTTCAGAGAAGTTACAACTTCAAAAAGTGAAAAACTAGTCAAATTTGAAAACGTGAAGAGAAATCTTCCGATCAATCAAAACCAGAAGTCCATAAATCCTAACTTGGCAGGAAGGGAGTGGAGCGAGATCAAAAGGACAGAAAAGAAAAAACATCAAAAAATGATCATTATCGACAAGTATGGAGATAATAAGGGATGGAAACTCAAGAACCATCTCCTCGTCGGTCCTGTTAGGAAGAAGGATGGACCCTTCAACCACAACACATGTGTTACCTCCACAAACTACCAGTTGGAAGGAAAAGCTTCATGGAGAATTATATGGACCAAATAGCAGATTGTGAAGATAATGCTCTACTTGGGAAGTGATCGATAATCGTTGTTGTTCTAATTTTCATTTTGTCATAGGCTAATCTTATGTTTGTCATTATCGTTTATGCAAGAATCCTGCCTTTTGTTATTTGAATGGTGGAGCAATATATATATGACATATGTAGCCTAGACGCATGAGATTGTATAGTTATTCACTCATGCCACGTGTATGAAGTGTTGTAAAACTTTACAATTTATTTTGATTCATGTGTACAAATTGTTGAGGAACATTTACAACCTCTCCTAGTTTCATATGTTTTAAGTGTTTCGGAAGCTATACAAGGTCTATGAGTTCTTCATGTGTTTGAAGTGTTTCGGAAGCTTCTCCTGGTCTATGAGTTCTATGTGTCAAAAGTGTGATTCATCTATACAAGGTCTTCTAGATTCAGTTCTCTAGTTGCAAACTGAAACTTCTGAGACTTAGAGGATTCAGTAAGATCAAGAAGATATGGGCAAGTTCTATTTCGTGGAAACAAGTGTCTTATGCTAAATACCAATATGTATTGCTCGTGCCAACAAACCATCCCAATACTTTCTTGAAAAACCATGAAAAATGTTTTGCAAAACCAGATTTTATTATCTGTTTTGTAATAGCAATCCGGACTAATCCATATCCGGTTATAAATTTTGGATATACAACACATATTTAGACCATATCTATCCGGACTAATTTCCGTATTTATTCGTAATATGTTTTCAGATGATCCTCAAGATTCTCTTCTAAAATTCATAGATGAAGACTAAGATAACAACATCCAATTTGCATCCCTTCGAGAATCAAGGATAACCTCTTTGTGATAAGGACTACCACTGGGGCAGTAGTTGGGTTCAATCCCTAAGTTCTTAGTTTGAAAATAGCCAAATTTTATTTGTAACAGAATACTTCATGCATATGTTGGTTGGACATAAGTTTATTTTGAAACAATACCGACCTTGAACCGTATTTTGCCTTGGCAAACTGGTTATACAATAGACTATGCAGTTTAAAATGAACAACCTATGATAAAATGTAAGCTTTGAGTCTCATCAAAACTCTTGGAAAAATTCTGCATATAACAAATGAGTTCATACTTGCAAACTGTATGCTTCCTTCAACTAAGGTCATGCATTTAGAACATGTCTTACGTGTTAAGATTTGAATACATCCGGCCATTCGACACTTAGAAAGTTCTTGATCTTGACTTCATAGTCTAATCGAGGCTTGCTCAACAATTAATATATAAGAAGCTTTGTCTTTGAGGATCGTATTCTTCAACCGGTCAATCAAAGATATAGGAAAAAAGATTTATAATTTTGGAAGAAACTTGTGCATTGTATCTTAATGTAATGTTGTATGATGCGTGAATGTTTGGATCTGTCTACAAGATATTCTGACGTACTGGTATAATTCTTGAGTAACATTTTGACGAACATGCTGGAGAACACAACAAGCGTTCTAACCAATGAGATCTTTAAGCGATAGACCTAGAGCGAGTCGTTTGCAACATAGAAAAAGAAGATACACTTGGATAATTAAGTGAGTAAATGAGAGAAAATTGGTCGACTTGGTTGGATGAAGAACCAGAACGGGAAATTGTCGAGGTATACTCATTACAACCAAAAAAATTAGTCTATAGCACGAATGAAGAAGCAGAACTGCTACAGTGCGGAGAACTTACAAACAAAATCTCAGCTCTAACTCTCGCTACGGACTACATTTCCTATCATCGGAGTCCAGTCGTAACATGATTCATGTACATTTGACTAGGAGTTAACGAAAAATAATACAGTTCTATTCTCACCCGCAAACAACTTCTGTATAGATAATATGTTGTTACTTAATCCGAAAGAAGGAGATCTTAGCATTATATTACAATTCTATTGGAGGAATTTCAAAATTGTTATCCAACTCTATAAAGATTCACATGAGAATATTGTTCTAGATAGAGATCAAATATGGAGTCTTTGAAATTCCCCAAAAAACATGGAAATCACAATCAGGTTACACGTCCAGAATAATATCTTGATACACGTCAAAAAATAATGTAAAATCAATCCGGAAGGTTGACTTTAAAGAGTTATATAAACCATCAATCGGACGAGCTTTTCATCAGAAAATCTTGAATGAGAATAGAAATAACCTACATGTGATATTGGATGTCTTATTGACAAAGAAGCAGAACAAAGACTTAAGAATCATGAAGATTTGAGAAAACTAGGAGAAAAAATTACTCTCCTCCTTACAAAAATAAGAAGAACAACAAGTACTTAAAAAAGAAAAGAAACGTTTGAAACTGAAATCTGAGCATCAAGTGACAAGTGGTTTTGAAGCTACCATCTCTCGAACAAACCCATAAGAGTTCTTTGAACCTACATCTTGACTGGAAAAAGAAGAAACATAAAAGTTTCAACGGAAAGATTTACTCACACCAAAATCAAATGAGAGATGCAAAATAACTTCAAGGTTGAATGTTGTCAAAGAAAACTTACTATCTTACACATGTTTAAAATAAAAAAGAGAGATATCATTGAGCGCAAAAACTACAACACCGATACGATCATCTTCTCCAATCTTTTTCTCAACAACTACATTTATCATTCTCATTAAATCAAGTATTTTTTTGCACACCAAGCACTACTAAGAAAACCTCATCAATCAGTCAAACAACACCTACAAACATCACGACCAATCCATCAATTGTTTCTCTATTTACAAATATTGCAACTGGAAATATATAAATTTTTTTACCATAAACCATTCAATCTAAATTCTCCAACCAATCCGAAATCTATAACTAATCTAATTCTTACCAGGTACCAATTGCAAATCCAAACATTCACTCAACATTACATTCAGAATCGTGATTCTGTATGCCCATGTCATTATTCAAAAACAAATCACATGAAAACCCAAACTTACATATAACAGCTTCCGCGCGTTATATGACTCTAAACAACAAAATCTAATTGATAAAACAACTTTCTTTTCTAAGTTTCCTTAAAACTGCTACAGGACCAAAATTACATCTAGATTGTGGTACGTTATTGTGTGTATCCAGTCAATATCGAGCGTCAATAAATAGGAAATGGTACGAGCAATCTAAATTTAACCACAACAAGAAACATTCGTAGGATACAACGGTCTGTTATCACATATGTCCATGAGAAACGTGAATTCGATAGTCCTGCATAAATGTTTCTTTGAAACGTCTTACAGTGTCCCTATACGATGCATATATAATGCCGAATTCGATGGTCCTGCACAAATGTTTTTTGAAGCGTCTTCGCTGTGCCTGTACGTTGCAGATATAACGACTAGATTGGAGATCCTCAAAAAACCGTGAACATCTCCCTTGGAAATCCCCTGGAAACTAGCCCTTAGTGTGCAGTTTTCACCCACAACTTGACCTCCATGAGTGCAGTATGAGTTCTGCGACTGTTGTTTCCCGAAGCATTTCTGATACTTTTGTCCTGTAAAGCTTTTACGATTCATACTCCTCTCGTTTCCGTCCGGGTTTGAGAATGCAGTCCAGAATGGTCAGAGTGTATAGTTCCCAGCATCAACCTGTGTATCGCTTATCCTTTTGCATCTAGTTCTAGTTCTTTCTTGTTTGCCTGATGGCGATGCTCGCTTCCATGACATGGTATGGAATAAAAGTCTCAGCTCGATCTTAAAGGGATATTACCTCCCAAGCCTCATGTGGCCGGAACACCTCACACAGCCGATTATAGACGGTCGTGATATATCGGTTTACTCGGCAAAGTAGTGAGCCAGATGTTACTATGGTCCGCTGAATAGATCGAGGCCGTGAGACCTTCAGAGTCAAAAGGCTTAAGAAAACAGTGAAACTAAATCGACGTCAAGTGTGTTGGTACGGTGTATAACTACAACTCTAATATAAAAACTAAGAACTTGCACTTGGCTTTGGAAAAGCGTTTACATATGCGGTAATGCTATACCTAAGCCTAATGTGATGAATCTGGACTCTTTAGCAAATATGAAATGCTGCTTCTTTCATGTATGTTCAGCAATCTCTTACGTGACTCAGAATTACACACTTCTTCGTCCTTGTGACCTCGAGTATCAAATGTACAGTCTCGATGATGCAAAGCTTCTACAGAGTTTATAAAACACAAGAAGTCGTCTCTGGCAACTTATACCACTGATTCAGACCCGGGAAAAGGCCCATTCGGCGCTCCAAATCACGCAATCTGGAGGGATGAACTATCTAATTCACTATATCAATCGCACAATATTCTAGTCATGTGTCCATCATCCCTGGACAACAATAATATGCGCTCGTATATATATATTCACGACTCGCTACCCCCAACCCCTAATGCAAACCGATTCAGCAAACTACGCGTAGTTCCTCCGGTGCAATTTCTCAGCAGTATATTACAAATCGGATTGCGGATCGTACGTAAGAGGAAGTCACATGTTCTAACGTCCCTCGAACTCGCGAGCGGGAAAGAAACGAAAATGAACGAACAGATCAAAGAATCGCGCTCCCAGGCAGAGGGCTCGCAAAGCGAAGTGCGAGACCGAAAGGTCCGCCTACGGTGAAATCCCTAAGACCATAGTAACGATCCTCCAGTTCTCTAAGAATAACAGCACCTTCAATTTCACGCGCTTTTTTGTAAAGTGCATCGACGTCCGGCACTAGAACCCTAATGTTTCCGCTGTAGCCTCTGTAGCCGACTTTGTTCTCGTCAAGCAGAAACTCGTCAATTTGCTCCACCAAGAGCCGGCTCTTCGATTTCCATCCCACCTCGGCGAAATGATTCGGCTCCTCCCTCAACACTTGAAAACCCAATGCGCGCAGAAAGTCCAGTGACTTGCTCAGCGAAGGTGTGTACCACTCGCTTACGAGCTGCTCTTCTGGCGGGAATGCGTCTTCCTCCATGGCGGGCAGATCTGAGCAACGACTCGTCGAGAAGCTTGGACGTTCATATCTGCCTTGTCGAGTTGCAAGTTTCCTCAGGCTGAAAGAATATATATAAATATATATAATTTTCATTTTCATTTTCTGAAAGAAAATATATATCAACCCATGCCGATAAGGATCCGGAAAAGTCTTATACATGACTAAAAAGGATCAATGAATGAGTAATCGAGCAGCCAATTACGTTATTTTCATGAATGAACCATATATGCTATTCGCCTTTCCATTTAATGAAGATGGAGACGCATATGCAATTTAGTGAATTTATTAGAAAATGAATTAAATATGTTAGTAAATGAACTTCTGCTCATGTTCGGTAATATTTTGATATTAGATTGAAATATTTTACTTTCTATGTTGATGTTTTAATTGATATTAAGATTCTAAGTGTAAAGGGAAACACGAAAGCTAGAACCGAGATTACCAAAAAAACCTACGTTTGACAAATCTATGTTAAAAAAGTGAGACAACCTTGACCTCAAAATTTCGTGATGTAAACTAGTTTCTATGTTTATATGAGTTGAGAAAAGAATTATTTTTCTCGTAATCATAGAAAGAATCATAAAATAATTCAACCGTAATCAATAAAAATCACTCATTTTAAAAAGATTTATATATTACTTTTAGAAATTTTACATTTTCCTTCTTTCCTCCGGGAATGTACCGGTTATCACAGAGAACATTCGTCACAGGTCAATCTCTGTGTCTGTCGGATCCGGCGTGTCCAGGTTGGTTAGTGGTTTGCTCCTGCCAGTTCAAGGATTCTGTCTTGCCAAAGATATCCAAAGTTCGTCTACAGATTAAACTCCGGTTCGGTTCAAACCGGTTTGAAAAAGTTTAACCTGAACGAAACCAAAACCAAAACTTGAACCGAAAGCAAACGAACCATTTACTGTATAAATCGAACCATTTAAACAGAACCACAGAACTAATAAACCAAACCATTTAAATGATCTCAACTTGAACCATTTGGAACCAAACTGTCTAACCCATGATTAGAATCATTTAAACAGACAAAAGATTAACTCATAATCTGTAATACGAGAGATCTTGAGTTCAAAATGTACGCATAATGTTTTGATGTTATAAATTATTTAAATTGCCATTTTGTTTAAACTGATGTACGTTCATATCTTCTTTGCATATTCACCTTTTTCATCTTCGGGAAAGAAAAAATATACCAATTTATCACCGAACCCTCGGCAGAAAGGGTTAAGTGATGCCGAAAAGGTTAGTGGTAAATTAAATCTTGTACAAATCTGTTTTTGAACAGATATCAGACTGGTCTTATGATTCCTGTGCACGATTGAATCCATACGACTTATGGCTTTTTATGGGAAGTTCTGGCATGTAATATACAGTTATCATATAATAGTTATTCTAAAATATATTTTGATTTAAAAATATTAAATATTTTTATTTAATACTTATATAATTTTAGTTAACACTTCTTGAACAACTTACCATCTAATATTAATTAATAAATATACAAGTTGGGTGAGACGTCACGACAGTGTCCTATGCAATCGCGATTTTTAGATTTTTCTGTTCTTTCCATATTTAACGTTTTTCTCCATCAGGCCAAAAGTGCACTTCGGATCATTTGAACCTGTCCATGGTGTTTAACTTGAACCAAACCAAATCCCGAGTGATCGAACCTAAACCGCTTTGAACTGCAGTTTCGCAGTTCATTTGGGCTCAAACCAAAATGGGACCGAGTGTTAGAAATCACCTCGTTGAGATTTGTAGAACGATTTTCTCGAGGAAAATAAATTCAAGTTGGTAAAGTATTGTACTGGTACAAAGCTTTCGTAACTTGTCTTCAAATGAAGTTGGGGCTAAGGACATCTGGGAAAAGATACCCTGTGTATCAAATTAAATTTTTGGAAATTTTTGAAGCCAAAAAGCAAATAATGATATCAAATAGAAAATCAATTACAAAAGAAGAAAAAGATAAAGTTCATGGGAAAATAGTTAAGATTTACCATTGAAGAAATATGGTTCTTTCGTTCACAAGCCTATGCTTTTACATTACCAAAGTGACAATTTTCCATTAAGGTCTTAATGGCATTGTCTACGTGATATAATGAACTTTCTAGCTCAACGTCATCAGTATCAGTTCTTGCGTTGAATAGCTTTTTCCATTCCATAATCTATACAAGGTTTTATATTCGATTTTTCTACTTAGGGGTTAGGTCAGTAAGCTGCCGCAATATCCCTGGTTTTGTAAGATGGATAACAAAAAGGCTTACGTTGGTGAAGTTACTTCATGTAAAGACATCGTAAGTTGGCGGGCCAAGACCATCACCCCAATGCCCCCACTGCCCCGGTGTTCTTCCCTTCACGTCCTTAGTTGCTTGGCCATTTGGGTCCTTCTTTCCCTTGTAATGCTTGATAGGATTTTTCAATCCGTTGGCTATTCATTGTATCTCATGTTTCTCTTTTAGTCCTCATAACTCCTAGGTACTCCCCAGTTGGTCATTTTGACGTACCTCAAGCTAGTTTGATTATTAGAGGGTGTCATTTCTTCAAGAAAAAGTTTCTTGAATTCTTGCCTGGCAATCTCATGAAATCTGGTGAAATAGGGGTGTCAAAGTTAAAGAATCTCTTAAATATTCGGGAGCGCGGGCGTGAGTTACGGATTCGGCAACACTGCGTCCAGTGTTTCCTGCGGGTACCTCAAGGAGGTACCCGCAGTAAAACGCCACGGGCGTTTTTTTAACGGCTATTCACTGGTTTCTTCTGATTCTTTTTGCAATGAATTCTCTGCTACTCTGAGTACTTATCTTGAGTGTAGAAACAGAAAAATAATCAATGGTAAAATCTTGATGTTCAATCTCAGGCGCGATCTAGAATGAGCCACGGTTATATACAAACTTAGCGGTGATAATTTTACCTCCAGTTATCTCTCAGCCGTTGAAAAATCTTTCTTCTAAACTTTGACACCCCCTAATAGTTGTCTCGATTTTGTGGAGAGGTCCTCTGGATGCCGTGCAAGTTGTCTAGTCTACGTTCGACTAAACTGGATGACCGGGATGATTTCATCGTGAAAATGCTTCAATCCTGTCAATTCATATAATAATTGATAGTAGTCCAGAGATGGTTGAAGATATGTCTCGAGACAAATGCGAGATTTTTATTTTAATCCGAATAAAAAACTCGTATCAACATGAAAAAGAGTTGCGACAATAAAATATTTTAGTAAATACTCTACAAATGACACCCTTATTGTCTCGTCCTAAGTTCACCCCAGATCAGTCTTTGACTTGTCTGAGGTCAAGAACCCTACAGTCAATGGATGCATGGGTATGGATGCATGGGTTTCTAAATAAATGTTCTCTCATTCATGTGTATTTAATTCTTGCTTTCGTCCGTTCGTGCGAATTAAAATGCTCGATCAAGGAAACTACACAATGGATTATCACGTCGTAAAGTTATCATTTATCACAATACAGTCTTGACAAAGTTACCATTATTACGTGAAAGAAAGGAAGACACAGTCTAGAGAGTTCACAAAGCGTACACAATTCACACAAGTTCACATAGCATATGCGGCATCTAGGACATTGGTCTTGGACCTCAAATTGAATCATGTACTGAGAGAGCGTCTGTTCTATCGTTTCGTCCGTTTTGACTGCTTGAACACGTGAATGAGATTGTAGCGGCAATGAGCACTTGTAGGATAGATCGATTAGACAATGTGTATTTCTGAAACCTCTGAATGTTATCTAGAAGTCGTTGTGAAGAATGAAGTGAGACGTGAATTGGATGGCGTGTGCTATTCTTTCTTTTGGTCTCGTGAATTGTACTACAGTGCCTATTTGATGATAATTTAAGCGGCAATGCTTGACGTTCTTAGAGGGATGGCTTGAGAGTACAGAGACGGTGCACTGGGTCACTCTACTTGTCCATTTGGAGAAGGGCTGCACGTTTACAAAAGTTAGCGAGCCAAACAAGGTAGCACTGTCACATCTCATTTTGATGCTCTTCTGATATATTGCATAGTTCCTTTGCTTCTAGAATTTCTGATTCAAAAGTGTAGGGTGCCATGGATAGACAATGTTGCAATTGATGTAATAAAGATTTGGTTGTTCTATGTGGTTGGCATAGTTGGTTATATGTGTTGTTTGGTGGTTGGTCCTACACGTTCTCGCAGAGGACATAATCCGGAATGACTGTTACGATCGAGCTCACTGTACTTCAAGTATAATCAATGACACTAGAGTAGAGGAAGACTATAGTAGCACCATAATGACGCTTGATTGTGAATTGTTTGAGCTCGTTGATGTTCTACAAGAGAGCTTCGAGGACGAGGACCATGATGATAGCGTGATTCTTTTAGAGTTAAAGTTGTTCTTTCCGAAGAGAGTATAACATCTGAATTCCAATCTTGGATTCAAGTAATGGCACTATAGCTTTTACGGATTGGCTGAAGACATATCTAGTCCATGAGCTTGAAGTCGCTTCATGATATTATTGAGATATTCAGAACCCACGTGGTTATGAGAAACACACTTTTTTTTTCAAAACAACCATGTGGTGCTCATCACGCAAAGACATGGCCAAATGAAGAGAGAACAACCGTCCCGACTCGAGCTCGTTAAGACAGCAAGAAAAAAAGAAGAAGATAGAGCAATTCGAGTGTGATGGCATGATCCATGTAACCCATGTCAACATTGATGAAGCACCCAAAGCTCACTTACAAGCAAAAAGTGTTTCCAATGGAGTCCATCTCCTTCTTGGAGACTTTAGCGATTTTAAATCTTCACAAACCAAAGATCTATTGGATGCTTAGCAATAATTTCATCTCTACTTATCAGAAATCAAGTGCTTGAGGGCAAAGGTTTCTCTAAGGTGTTATACGAGCATAACAAGCCGTATATAGCATTACTTTTTGCACACGGTTTTTTGAGAATGCAAGTACTGTCGAGTAGATAGTGGTAGATTTCACCTTCAAGACGGATAGCATGCACTTTGAGTGGTTCATAGTGACTAGCAATTTGGGAGGATCTGGAGTACCATTGTCTTACTTGTTCTATCTCTGAATAGATGACGGTAAGAAGCAAGCTAGTTCTAATCAAGAATAACATTGAAAGCATGTAATTATTTCTTGGTTTCCGTCTTTATGTAAAAAGTGTTTGGACTTATTGACAAGGACTCCGGACCAAACACTGCTTTCGTGTAACATGACCATCAATGTTCATCCAACTTTGTCTTAATGCTCAAGCCGCAGTAGAGGTTCATTGCATGTGTGATGTCTTCTTATAGTGGGGTGGAAGCATCACATCTGTTTCCATTCATTGACCAAGAGTGACTTCCAGTCATTATGCATGTACTACACAACTTGCAGCGGTGGTGCAGAAGAGGAAATAGCTACTAAATATGTCTACTAGGCATTACAATCAGCACTCGCTTATTCCATCAGCATCCAGAGAGTTGTGTACCCTTGCATACCTACATAAGATAGCAGTTCAAGAAATGTATAATTGATGCAGAGATGTTGGTCTGAAGCACCTCTGGAGATACATTTGGAGAAAATGATACTCTTCCAACAAATGGGAGTTGTTTAATAAAGGAGCCAAACCACAAGTGGCACTATCTCGCATGACTTATATTCTAGAGATCCATTGGTCAAAATTAAAGTATGATTACAAATATGCATTGAACCGTCCAAGGTTGGACCGACTAACCTTGATTCTTGCAAAAGGTTTGATGGACAACACGCAGATTATGCTTCAGCAAATCTTACATGGACGTCTATACCCGTTGTGATGCAAACAGTTCCGTGTTTCATAGCAAAAACTATCAATAAGAGAAGTCAAGGAATCTTTCTCTCACGATACTGACATTTATAAGTGATGTTGTTCTTGTGCATATTTTATGATCATTTCTTACATGCTTTGCAAACATCTAGTATTGTCTATCAGCATAGATCAACAGTAGTACCTCAGTTTTAGTCATCTTATCGTAGATGTGCTATCCTTTTTATGTCTTTGATCCTCAATATAAGTTTTCCAACGTGTTGTGGTTCCGGATGAGGTTAATCCGTGGACTAATGTTGTGGATATCGACTTAGAATATTTTCTTGAGATTACACATGTAAGTCCATATGCATGTCCAGATATCATAGATTTGGTGCATTTTTAAACCATGGATGACAATTGCAGATCCTCTAGATGCACATACACTTGTAAATCGTGTAGAGCTTATCACTATCTACATGAAGGAGCTTCTTGAGAGAGAGGGAGATAATATTGCATTTATGAGAGAAGTGGATAAGAAATTCATTCTTTTCGAGAAGAAATCAAACTTTGTCATCATTGTCTACATTCAAGAACACAACAACATACATAAGCAACAGGTGGTCAATGTCTACACCTATGTTGAATTTACATGCTTGTAAATGCTCTATCTAGTTCAGCACATTCACTATGTACATTACGAATTGCATTCATGTGTATGCTAGATTCTACATCGTATGTTGTTGCCGGATAGTCCAAGCTTGTAGAAGCCTGCTTGAGTTCGATTCTCAAGAGGGTGATTTAAATTTACACGCTCTGTTATCCTCAGCCAACAACGTCTAATGATCTTGCGTTATATTTCTTAGTCATATGTGTGTTTGCAAACATATATCACGTTACAAGATTCTATGATGGGAACACAACATAACATACTGATGTTTATCATAATGTGAATACAACATAACCCTTCTACCAGCACCATTGAAGTGACCTGCATATAAGTAGTAAATGAGAACAACAAAAATGTGTTGTAATGTGCGAACATCGTAACATAAGAACTACAGAGCTACACATAAACGAATATGAGTTCTCTAAACCGAAAAAAGAAAACATATCACTAAACGAAAAAGGGATGATTAGTTTACTTCTGCAATCGTTCTCAACTGTAACATATGATCATAGATAGCACAACAGAGTAATTCAACATTGGGAACTGAACCCACTAGGCCTCGAAATAGACATGCCGAATGTCTTAGATTCCATGTGTTAGTTTACAATGATTTATAAACAATCAATACTCATCAAATAATCCACTACATCATCTTTCATATCATAGTCGTTGCAAGGAAAAACAAGCTTATGAATACGATAAAGACGCCAAGTAAGAAGTACACAAATAAACTTTTATTGTAGCTCTTTTTTGCATCTACAGGTTCAGTATGCAACACACTCACTGACTTGTGTGATATTGACTTGTGTGATACAGAAATGCTATGAGCACTACGTTAGACCGGTTAGGGAGATGGATTCGCTGGAAGTAGGAGTTGATATAATATTATTCTACTCAAAAAGTTCTTTTCAACCTCAAAGCTCTACATGTTCGATGTGAATGTGTTTACCGTGGACCTTGCTCTTCGCTACGGTTAGCCAACAAGTGAACTGATGATCAACAACGCAATCAAGCACGATGTGGTCCTCGCCTTTTAGCTCCAAGATATCAAACTGAGCAACATCCATGTCCAAAATCTCCTTTCTGCAATTCCAAGCAATAGCCCAGCACTCTGCAGTCTCATCTCCAATTAGTGACTCCAGTCTATAACATCGTTTTAGATACAAATAGTAGCCTTCACGCTTTGAGCAGCATGAGCCAATGCTTAGAATCTTCTTACTGCAATAACCGCATCCATCGTAAGTGCAGAAACTTGTTTCACTGTACGTATGGATTCAAACTTTCAAGGGTAAGTATTTACAAGCTACATCAGTCTCCAAACATTATAGAATGTATTCTAAGTTCTTCTTGCCCATGATATCCTCATGTTATCTCACGAACGCTTGACGAATTACGGTCCGATAATCACTGTATTAGACGAACAAATCATAAGAATCGATCGTATGCATCACTACAAATCAAATGCAAGTGCTTTAGTGCCAATGCCTTCAAATGCAATCCACGATCTATGACCTTATCTATATCTCCGAATGAAATATTTTCAATCCATCATCCTTACGATGTCAATGCGTCTGTATTCACTCTATCCAGCCGACTCACGTACATTCGATGAAAACACTCTTGCAACCTCCGCTTGCTGTACCACAACCGAGAATGCTATCTCTTTCGAGCTAGATGAACACTCTTGCGACCTCCTCTTCCTGTCGTAGCAGAACAGAGAAGATAAAGAAGAATAATGCGCTATTCAAAATTCAAATTCTAAACACTCAATTGGAAATAATCGACTCTCTGAGTTCGCGGTTTGACTCACTATAAAGCGTGGCCGGTTGACTGCAATCAGAGAGGCTACCATGGTAACGGTAAAGTACGATGTGTGTGACTCACTACAACGCTTGGCTGACTGCGTGTTTCAAACTATAGTCCACTGCGTAGTGTCCTTGATCGAGCACTTTAATTCGCACAAACGAACAAAATCAAGAATTAAGTAAGCACGAATGACAGCATATTTATTTAGATATCTATGCATCCACTGTAGGGTCCGAGATCAGATCGAAGTATGTCTAGCGTGCTCGTGTTCACCCACGGTTGAATATAACCAAACCATAGTTTGTTCCAGATCTGGACCTGTCCGAGACCGATCGAAGTGTGTCTAGCGCTCCCATGCTCACCCACGCGTGAACATAACGAAACCATAGTTCGTTCCAGATCTGGACCTGTCCATCGAAGTGTGTATAACGCGCGCCCATGTTCACCCACGGCTGAACATAACCAAACCATAGTTTGTTTGGAACGGTTATCAGAATCTAGAGTCGCAGATGGACATGAGAGTCCACCTACAAAGTCCGGCACGCCCTTCCGTTAGAAGTCAGAACCTCTCCAATCTACGCCTCGTGCGAACGTTAGCGGGCGTTCCAAGCACACAGGTTATATTCGCCCTCATCCTTGCAGCGTTCGAGGAGCACAGTCCGGCACAGGATACCACGCTCTCGTCAAACATCGGCAAACTTCGATCGGTACCTTACCACGTCCACTGTATATGCTAATCCTGGAACTACGACTAGTGGGTGGTGAGTCCGGTGAACGAGCAAGATAAATTACCTGACCAAACAGTAGAACCTGCTTATAACTAATAGATCCGGGACCGGTCACTCCTTATCACTCTATAGAGGTTATGATTAAAATACGGTTTTGCTTTTAAAATTCTGATATATATATATAAATCAATCAATTTTGATTCACGAATCGGAAATAAAAATGAAATGTAAAATAAAATGAATGTCATAAAATTAAAATAATAACTTCAATCTACTTAAGATAGGTTTTTCTATTCAATATAATAGTTTTCTTTGTATATTGAATAATTCTTTCTCTCTGACAAATCACTATCCATAAGTACGGTAATTGACAACAACAACAAAAACAAATTTTGGTTTAACTATCCACAGCAGATAGTTACCACTATACGTGGGAGCATATTGTGGAATTTTGAATGAAAGACTAACATTTACCGGAGTAAGTATATATGTTGTGGCGTGAAAGATCAAACCAGCTATTTCACGCATCGAACATTGAGAGACTCCTATAATTCACTATCAAAATTACTTTTTTCTCTTCATTTTTGTTTGACCACGTGGAGATTTGTTTGATGTTTCGCTTAGAACCCTGGCTGAGAGCTTCTGCGTGAGTACTGTGATTAACAACAATCACGTGTTATCATTTCTTCTATTGTACTTTGGGGTTTAACTGAACTGGTTTGCTTCCGTATAACCTCAATATGCATGCAAATGCAAAATCAACTTCGGGGAACTTTCGTCCGCTTGTTGTTATCGGGGAAGAATAGAAATGTTAAGCGGAAATCATTTACCAATATTACAAAAAAATCAAAATACTTTTATAAATATTAAGGGTTAGCCAGCCTGGAGACACACAAATACCCAAACATAAACTATAAGAGAGCGCTAACAGACAAGATACATATGCGAGATGCTGATTACTACCCTAACACATTTAAGTACAAATTTAATTTATTACTTAACCTTATTCAACAAAAATAATAAATAATAAATTAAATCTTTGTATATTTATCTCTTCCATCAAAAATATGCAATACAATATGCAAGGAAATTGATGCCTGTAAATGTGTTTCCTATGTTTGATATAGTATATGTATTCAGATGTCGCCGGAAGACGGAGGTGGGACGAGATGGACATTATAGCATTTCATCCGTGTGAAAATTTGAGTGAAAGTATAAAGCTGATGTAGTTTTGGGAAGTAAATAATTTTGCATCGCATACATTTTTTTTCACAAAATTTGTGTTAACTGGAACTAAAAGTGCACTCTCGTGGACTTTACATTGTTCGGCAAAACCATTATCAAATATTCTCTGTTTATATTTAGAATTGTCGCAGTTCCACAAAGGAAACTTTTGGTTCCGATTACATGCACTGCAAATCGCCTTCAATCGCTTTCATTTTACGCATACAATGTAACTACTTTATGGTAAAATTTATTTGGTAAGACAAGATTATTCAGAGTAGTTGCATATTCACTTCTTCTATGTTTTTGATGGAAGAGATAAATATACAAGAGTTTAATTTATTATCAATTTTTTATAAAAAAAATTAGATAAAATTAAATTATGATAAAATTAATATATTAATAATAATAAGTTCTTGGTCTTGCATATTTAGAAACGCGATAGTACACTCAAGCCTTATAGTTTTACTCTTGGTCTTCTCGTGTTTCTAGGTCTATGTTATGCAGCTTTGATACGTACTATTAGAGCTAGTGACACCAGTTTTCTCTTAGTGTTTTGCCTTTCGGTCCCCTTTTCCTCTTATTCGGTTTGATGGGTTTTCTCATCTGCTTGTTATTCTTCGCGTCCTCGTTCTTGTTGTCCAGCAGTCACGACCAGCAGAACTGCATATGAACTGCGTGCTCAGCTTCCACGTCAGCGTACGCAGAGTATCCACGAGGGCCCCGCAGGTTTTGGCGGGGAAGGTCTGCGAGAGGAAGGGAGGCACACAGAACACACAAGCTCACACGGAATCACGTGGAAACCCATTCGCTCGGTACTCCGATCGCCAGTGTTGCGCGAGAACCAACTCAGCCTCGTACTCCACCTGGTCACGCTTCCTGCACTCCACGCAAGCCTCCCAGAAGCTGGGAGCGATGTGAAAAGAGCGATTGCGTGTGCTTGGCGCCTAGTCACGTGGCTGGATGAAGGAATGCCTGCGAGCAGCGACCTTCTTTACAGAACGTGGCGGCCGGGGGTATCGATTCAACGGTGTTCTCTGCTGCGACGTAGGAAGGGATTGCTTGTAAAAGCTTCCCTCACTCTCAGCAGAGTCGCAGACTTCCGATCCCCGCCATGGAATGAGGGAAAGCGTGCTGGACGAGAAGCGAAGAGGACTGCGCTTTTGGTGGCCAATTGCCACCCAGCAGTCAGTCAGACAGTCCAGCTCTCGATCCCCCCAGTCCGGCCGGCGATTGCCACTTTGCTCGTGAAGAGTGAAGAGCGAATATACAGCCATCTGGCCAGTTTCCATTGTGTGGACGTAGTCTGGGACTGCCCTGCCGATCGATAATAACTGGGCCGGCCAGTTCTGCCAGCTGTTCAGAATTTTCGAAACTCGAAATTGTGAATGAACTCCGTGGAGTTTCTCTCTCGCTAGAATTGTGCTGTAAAAGCATTTCTAGGGAATTCAGCAGCAGGAGATTTGTTTGTGGTTCTGGAAGAGAGATGGCCAGCGTGTGTGTGAAGCAGAGCAATGTGGTAGGGAGCTTTTATGTCCAAATGAGGGTGGGATGCCGAGGTGACAGGGCTGCTGCTTGTGTTTCTCAGACTGCTGGCAGTGGGACGATCGTAGTGTCTAGTGCCTTGCACCTGTTTCGACCACAGAGCTCGAAAGCTGAGGTTTGCAGCAAGCGGATGAAGGAGTCATCGAGGCTGAATTCTGGTCCCTTGCTGAGGAGTTCAGGGGATGCCACTGAGCGATCTTCGAGTTTGAGGAGTAGTACGAGGAGGATGAGGATTGTTGCGTGTGAAGCGCACACGAGCAGGAGAGCAGAAGTAGATGATTATGGTTACGATTTGTACGAGCTTCTGGGGATTGAGAAGAGCGCAACTATCCAGGAGATCAAGAGTGCTTACAGGTGGCTGCAGAAAAGATGCCACCCTGATATAGCCGGTCCTGCTGGACATGACATGTCCATCCTCCTGAACGATGCCTACTCCGTCCTGGCTGATTCTAACCGACGAGCGGCCTACGATGCGGTGAGTCGATGTTTTCCTTCACTCACACTCTGATGTTGTATCTAAGCAGCTGCAAGAAACTGAACCTGACGGTGTATACACGCTGAAACTGAGGTGATAGATGCCAGACCTAGTTCCTCAACATGGAGTTCAGGTTCATCAGCTAGTAAATATCAGAATTCATACTGTATTCTTTGCTAAAGAGTGTGAAGATACATTTTCTTCTAGCAACAGCGAACAGTTACTAAGTTAAACGTACTTTTGTTACTGGTATACGATCTAATCAAGCAAGTACTTTTGGTCTTCGAGAAGTGCAGAACCAGGCAGAGCCATAAGGGTCAGCAGAATCCTGTTAAAGCCTCAGTTAGCTAAAAGAAGAACTTCGTTAGAGTTCAGCATAGGCACTTCGAGCTTAACTTCCCTATGCGTGAGTGAATGCTTATGCGTTAGGATATTTTTCAAGTGGTAAGGAGTCTCAGAAAGAGAAAGGTGATTGCAGAACGTTGTCGTTGTCTTAAGTATCTGTACTCTTACATTCCCCCAGGTCTGTGAGGAGGGAGCAGAGTTCGAGGGATATACCGGACAGCCCCTTTACTCGAGGTGGTATGGAGCACCTGGAGAAGAGAAGGCAGTTTTCGTGGAGGAATCTCGGTGTGTCGGATGTCTCAAGTGTGCACTAATTGCTCCGAATACATTTGCCATCGAGAATCAGCACGGCCGAGCTCGCGCAGTTGGTCAGTGGGCTGATGATGAGACGACCATCAAAGATGCCATCACTGCTTGCCCTGTCGATTGCATCTCGTGAGTTCATGTTTTCTTCCCTCTAGAGAAGCTCTTCCCGCAAGCTTCAACTCCCGATTGAACTTTTTATCTAAACGAGCTCACAAACGTCTGTATGTATGTATGTATTATTATTATTATTACCCTCCCTAGTAAACCAGATAGCACACAGCAGTAAGTACTGAACAGAAAGGGCCCACAACTGCCGTTGTGACAAATTTGGGTAAGCTTCTCTTCTAAAGGAAAAATCATATCGAAAAGCGGGTGTCAGATGCTATTGAGGTACGGTATATCTGCCTTGGGAAGCTTCCTATAAAGCAGCCATTTCGTCTTGTGTCAGGGAGGGCCGCTTTGGGTACCCATTAAAGCATACAGCTTCTCTTCGAGAATTGTTGTACAACCTGCTGCTGCAGCAGCAGCAGGCGATGATGTTAACTACCGAATGTTAGTGTCGACCTTTCTCGACCGAGTTGAGGCTCATCTGGAAACAGCACAGTAAGAAGAGATCAGCCCTCTCTACGCAGCGACGATGTTTCTGCGAGGTCGGTGTTTAGTTCCAGTCGAACGAAATGACTGACAATGCAGCTGGACTTTTGCGCTGTGTGTGTGTCTTGAAGGTGGGTGGATAGGAGTAAGCTTCCAGCTCTAGAGTTCGTAATGTCGAAGCAGCCACGTCTGCCCGTCGGAATCGACAACTACAGCTACGTCGGCGTTCGGATGGTGAACGTTTTCATCGGGGCCGAGAAGTTTCTTAAAAAATGTGCCCAGCGAGAAGAGAGGCGTGCTTCCATGGCCACTGAGGTAAAACCTTCACTAATCTCTTGAGGGACTTTACGTGGTTGATTCGAATTGTGCTATGATTCGTGCCTGTGCGACGTGGTTGTCATTCCTTACTGAGATGTATATTCGACGGGCATCTTCTTCCACCGGACTGAGCTCTCGGATAGATTCTTTGAGTTTTCGGTAATTTAAAATAGTAAGTAGTAGCGGGTTCTTTTCACTCGGGTGGCGGTTTTTCTTACCAAAATTATTATACAATTTGTCTATATCTGTGATTTCCGGAAGAATTTATTTACCAACCGACGTTCAAAAATTTTAGCCGGTAGAATTTTCGAAGATAGCCGGTTCTGGACGAACGCTGACTGGCATCTAATAGGAGAAGTATTAGTACACAGTACATCTGAGAAAACTCGTGAGACATGGCTCAGAAAACCAGACGGACATAGTTATTTTGAGGGATTTTTTGTGTCTTTGAGAGATTTCTTTGAGTCAACCTTCTCTTTTCTTTTTTTCCTTTTTATTTAGAGGGATTTTTCTTTTTGCCACCTTTTCGTGCCGTGTATTCCCTTTCTTATTGAGATCAGTGGTTGTCGTCTGATGGTGTAGGAAACTGCAGCTCAAAGGGAAGCGAGGATGGCAGCTGCAGAGGCTATTCACACTCGTGCAGGTCGCTGGTGGCACCATCTGATCGAGAAGCAGGCGTTCAGCAAGAGTGCATTCGCCACGGGTAGTTTTGCCAATCTGTGGGATCCGACTTCTACACGGGTAGCGCAAGGAGCTCTGATTCCTATCAGCTCGATCAGAGCTGCTGGGATCAAAGTGAACGACATCAGTGGTCCGAAGACCAACTCTTCTCTCAAAGATTCTGATGTCGAACGGCTGCTAGAGGCTGCGAAGCAGATGCGCAGTAGTCCGGGAGGCAAGAGCTTTACGAAGTTGCGTGATTCGTCGGATGAGGATTACTGGACTCCTATGGAACCCATCAGCTGCCCTCTTCCGCCTTACGATGGACCGGCCAGGAAACAAGCAGAGGCCGGCGGTGCTGAAAGTGCTAAACCTAATCCATTTTATTCGCCCAAGCTGACTTTGGAGGATAACTTACAAGAAGGCGTGAGAATCATCATGAAAAGTATGCCAGTTATGGTCTCAGTTGCTGCAGCGGTGTTCGTCGGGATTGCTGGTGGATCGCAAGTTGCTCGGTCTGAAACAGACTTCGTTTCTGGCCCTCTACCGGCCTCTATCACATCTGGTACAGCAATGCAGATGTTCCTAGCTGCTGCTGTATGGTATATGATTGGAGCCGCTGTCTGTGAAGCAACTATATTCCTGTCAGCTTACTTTATTTCCATGAGAAAGGAGGAGTGATGACACTACTGTACATAAGCAGTAAAAGCAGACTCTTTACCTTGTTTGGTTCGGGGAAGACTTCAGCACCATGCACCTGCAGTGGCCTTCGAACTTATTAGTATTAGATGTAAAGCCGCAGTTTGGAGATGGACTTGTAAAATTCTAGGTCCTAGAATATAGGTAGAACGGTGTTTCTGTTAGTCTGTAAAATAGGAAGGGAGGAGATTGGAACTGTAGATAATTTGACGAAATCATTTTGGCTCTTGCAGCCTGGAAGTGCTGCCAGGTTATACAGGTGCTAAAAGCAAGTGACAAACTGTTCTAGCTTGTAGTTATGAAAAACATGGTTGTATGCAGAAATTAAGTTGCAGTTGACCTGGTGAAATAAATTCCCTACAGGTAAGTTGAACGGGTGCGAAGCTGATTCTCAAGTTGAATCAGTGAAATGGTCATTTTCAGACAGGAACGGAACCGACCCAAAAGTCTGGAGAACATGATAAGAAGTTCACTTCGTCTCCCAGTATGTTATTCGCCTACACGTCGAATAGTGACTGAATGATGGTTATCAATATGTCGTCACCAGTGAACAGACTAAAGGATAGCTTATGCACACATACATTGTTCACTTCGCAGAAAGGTAACCTTTGGCTTTTAGCATAAAAGGAAAGAAGGTAAAAGTGATAAGTTGTTTGCCACCCAATTTAAAGAGACTGACAGATACAACGAACAAACTGAAACATACTAGTAAACTCTGATTCCCTTTTCCACCCAAATACGACATGCAAGAAAATAACGATTATCGTACTCAAACAACTCTGTATATCAACCGCTAATGTTTTACATTTCGCTCTTTCAGTAATTTATAATCCTCGTCGTATCTGTGTGAGTGCGTCACGAAGCTCCATAATAACGTTAATCGTCACTCCCAGGGTTCGACTTCTTCTTCTGTCGTACATGGTTCAGACCTTCTACCATAGCTGTCTTGCGATTATCCAGCTGAGGAGCATACTTCTGCAAATCCAGAGCCACTTCCATCCACGCCTCTGCTTCGGCATAACGCAGAAATTTAAGATGCAGACCGGCACGATTCCACGAAGTTGCCACCAACCACTGTGCTTCATCAGGTGGGTACTCTCCTGGACTTGAACCTGCAAGAATCTCCCTCGATTGCCTATACATTGCTAGCACTTCGGGCCCATCCTTCTTTTGTTGGTCGAGAAGCTTGATTTGCTTTCTCACAATCATAGCTATCAGCTTGTAGTCAGGAATGGACGAACTTAACATGAACTTAAGTGCCAAGCGGATGGCCGTAGTTGCTACGTCAAAGCAAGGCTGAGCTTCTTTGGCTGCGTAATTTGCCATCATAAGATAGTAATCTGCCTTAAATTCAGATAACGTGCCACAGTGGTACAGAACATCCAGTTGTGCCTTGTAATCTTTCAAACGACCTTTAATGTCGAAAGAAATTAGGGTTGTGAGTACCTCCAGGGTATGGTCCACCGTTGTTGATTCAGTGCTCATGGCCAAAGCTCTATGTACCTGTAGAGAATGAACTTAGTATATATTCATGAATTTTCACTTTCCCAGTTAATATTATCCAAAACTCCATCCCCCCTCCAGTGAGTTTCGCAACAGAACTTGATTACAAGGAAAGTTCCAAGACAGCGTGTATGCAAAAACACCTGTAAGCTTTAATTGGCCCCAAGCAGGCAAAAGGACTTAACGTTTGTTTTATACCTTCCGACATTTTTCCAGCATTTTGGTGGCTTGTCTGAGACAATCTACTCCAGAGTCAGCTGCGAGAAGAGAAGAAGTAGCTAATAGAAGAGATTTCTGTAGCCATTGCAGATTCTCATGTGTCTCTTCAAGAGAAGAAATGAACTCGGAGGCACAAGCTAGCATTTCAGCCGAAACCTGCCAGTCTTGAGCTTTGACTGCATTCAGCCCCTGGTTCCAAGACGTGGATGCGAACCATTTTGCCTCCTGCTGCCCTACACTTCCCGTGCCAAATAAAGATTCAAAGCCTGCTTCCTTCAGTTGAGCTTGAGCTTGCTTGATATAATTTACTGCCTCCTTCTGAGTACTAGGATTCTGCAACGTAAGATTAATAAGGTTCCTGAATAAGACAACCTCCTTCGTGCCTGTGCTCGGTTTCTCTAACTGCAGGCTAAGCAACTTCGAGAGAGCTGTCGTCGCGACTTTAGCAGAATTTTGAGTCATAGCTTCATGGGAGGCGAGGGTTAAAAATTCGGGTTCAAAATCAGGGCAGTTGAGCATGTTCTCCACTTCCTCAATCGCTTCGACTTCTTGGCTTGTTTGCAGATAGATTTTGAACTGAAAAGATCCATACAGCCGGGGTTTACTTGAACTGGACTTGCAAACAGATTGCCAGTAAACGAGAGAAATCATCCGATTTTGGAATTTGTCACAGTGGGACTGGTGTAAGAATGTTAAGAGTTCCACGAATAATAAAACTGGAGCTAGTTAAGGACATTTGACCCAAGCTATACAATGTTCAAAACTCTTCACGCATCGCGTTGTAACTAACAGAGCATCTCTGCGCAATACTTGAATCGAGAGAACCATTACCTTCAGGAATGCACTCGCAATATTGGGCTCTATCTGCAGGTGAAACAAGTCGCATAGTTAGGAACATACTTCGGTTAACTTGCTGCGGATAGATATATAAATCCGCCTCTAAAAGACCTTGCTACTAGCGACCAATACACATCTCTTACAGTGGATGATGGTTCTCTGTATACATATGGCATATTATAATAAAGGTGATATGTTCAGTCACTAACAACACTACTTACCTTCTGCGCTTCAATGGCGAATTCAGCAGCTCTATCATATTGCGAGAGGGCAAGATGACATAGACAAAGCACTCGTAGAGCCTTGGCACGCTGTACGGTGTTCTCCCCGTCACTCGGGAGATACAACATCGATGCCTCAAAAAGCTTTATACTGGTCTCGTACTTCTTCGCTGTGAAGTGCTCCGCTCCACTGCAAGAATGCAGAGACTATCTCGTGAAAAGATAGATTTGGTGAACGAAATACATTTTCAATGGGCATAACAATCATTTTGTTTTCCTGAAGTTGCAAAGTAATCTATTGTACCTTCCGTCAAGATCTGTATACCTGTTCCACAGAAGTGCATGCGCGCACTGTTGCTCTTTGTTGCATGATACAGTAGCGTCAAACGAGGAGAGCCCGGGGATAGTTCCATCTGCTATTAGTGACACTACAGTGCTGTTGACGGCAATCTCTAAGGCAAGTTCAACTTGCTTGATGTGGTTGCTATCTGAAACAGGTAGAGGTTTGAGGAGGTACTCAAGCATCCTTAGTGGTATCATTTTATTTGATGCATGAAATGATTGAAGGGCAAAAAAGGCACGCTTGCCACCCTCTAAACGACTAGGATCTTGAAGAACAAGCTCCAAAGCCGAAAGACAAGCTTCTATACTTGCGTCGTGTTGCCTTATAAGAGCGAAGAGTTCGTTTTCAGCTTCTTCATAGCGACTCAATGCCGTCAAAGCTTTCACAGCAAGGTAGTGAGTGCTTGGATGACTCGGTGCCAACTTCAGAACTGCTACGCATTTCAAAACACTAGAGTAATTCTCCTTTTGTAAATGTCCTGCAGCAAGGTAGCGTAAGATTTGTAGCTTCAGAGTACTTAAGGAACTCTTTTCTGGTTCTTGAAGGGAGTCTTTCCGAGCCTCCGAACAGACTTCGAATGCTTGCTCCATGTACTTGATTGACTCACTTTGAGATTCTTTGTCATCTTTTGCAACAAGTTCCTTCCCATGCTGGAAATAATGCTCAGCAAGCACTTGACACTTTTCAGGAAACACAGCTAGTAGAGGTCGAGCCCTGGCCAGAAGGCTGGAGACCAGAGCTCGGTGACCCAATTCCCAAGCTGTTTCTGACCTTGCCAAGAACAAACCGAACAAAAATTGTTGCTCTTCTTTATCTATGGGCTGCGCGGTTCCGTCATATTCTTGCTGGCTTTTGGAGATGATTTCTGTGGCTTTCTCAAAGCATACCGATGCCTGACCGTATTTTTTCAGTTTGTGCCAGATGGTGCCCGTTCTGTAGTAGAACGTTGCGATCTTTAGAAGACATGACTCCACACCCTCTACCGTTCCCGCTGAAAATAACAAGTCGCTTGCGGCTTGACGAAGTGTTGCATGATCTTCATCAACCTCATCGTCGGACTCTTTGTTATTTGCCAAATCAACGCATGTATTCCATAATCGGTAGCTCAACTTCCAGGCTTGTAACTTCTCATTATAGGAGAGTTTGTCTGGAAATTGTCCTAGAGTCTCCTTAACTTGGTTGAGTACTCTCGGAATAAGGATCGAACTATGCTCAATCTCGCTGATCAGCTTCTCCAGGGTGGTCAGGAGCGTAGTAGGTGTCATCGAGTCAGACCTTCCCCCCACCATATCTGGAATCGATGATAATTCTTTTTCCGGAGACGTGGCACCAATTTTTTTCACCTCAAAGCTGTATTACATACAATTCAATCCTCTTCTCTCCAAGGCACTGCCATAGAAAGCCTTCGTATACAACAAGAAGTACCCAGTCAGTCCAGAGAGAAGACTTTTCCACAGACCCTTCACTTTACACCGTTCGACGTAGACAACGAGTATCCACCTACTTCACGTTTTCTGCGACTAAACAGTTAACGCATTCGCACTCGTGCAGCAGTATGCGACCAAGCTGACAACAAGAAGTTCGTATCTGATCAGAGCTGACAACAAGTTTACACCCCGCCTTGCGAATAGACACCTCCAGCTGATCGCTCTGAGGAACCGGGGGAATGAGCAGACTTGAGAAATGCGGACGTAAATGTTTTTCCGAAAACTGTGTTTGAAAACTCTCCGTCGTAGCGGCCAGCAGCGGCAGCGTGATTTGAATTTCTCTGCTTCTGCTTTTCGAATGTTCGGACACGCAGAGCATGAGACAAGAGTCCAGATGCTATTGACACTTGTCTGATTCAAGAGGAGAATTGGTACGTGCCCTCGGAAGTGTGTGTGAAACGAGACAATCTTGATCGAGATCTTTCATTGGACTCCATAAAGGCCCAAACGAATATTCTGGGACTTCCAGATTTTGACTGTTCAACTATAGGTGCAGGTATAAAAGCAAAGAAAGAAATATTCCTCTTTTTCTCCCTGTGTACTTTAGGTGATATACGAGAAATGTTTTGTTCCAAGAATTCGGGCGCCATAGACAAGAGAAGACATAGGCGCGGAATTTATTTAATCTGGCGCGCCTATGGGCTGCGGTGCTGGTGGATCTTGCTTTTTTCTGAACGTGCGAAGATCCACGGTGGACCCATGTTACTGCAGTGCATGGAGGACATTTTTGAAACATTTCAGGAATTGCACTACGAGCTCTGAGACGAGACGCTGGGTGTTTCTGAAAATATTCAAGTCATATTCAACTGTGAGCAATAATAAACATACATCGTTTTCCGTGTATATTTTTGTGAAATAAACAGAACACTGTATTGTGAAGAACCCTAAGCTGACTCCTCAATCACAAAACACTATAAGGAATCGCTGTAAGATATATACAGTGCAGTCTCAACTGCGACCGAAAGATGTACACAGTGCACAGCTGAAGTGCATACCGAAACGCTAAACTTCGATGAGAAAGCACCTATTTGAGGTAGTCGAGCGTAAGAAAGCAGCAGCGAGTGGTATGTAATCAGGCACGGCGGTTCGTCAGGAGCTCCGACGTCTGGGTATGTTGTTGGTTCCGCTGCTTTCCTTTCTTCATCATCTTTTCTCTCTTCGTACTGGTAATATCTGGTACTGCAATTTGGGCAGCGCTGGTTCTCCTTGTAAAAGAAAATTTCATCCACGTCTTCGGGAGTAATGTCTCGAGCACTAACAAGAGAACTCCATAGTGCATCAGTGCGTCTTTTTTGGATACCGTGCTGTAGAAGCCACCTGAGAGATGACATATATTTCTCTGACATAAGAATTACACGTAAACAACGTGGAAAGGTTGTTGACAAGGGATGGGGGTTCTTATATCTGTTGAATTGAAGGACCATGTGGAGTATGTTGAAATATGTCAGTTCTACTCGATTCTTGATATCTGCTGCGCCAAGTAACATGAAAAGCTCCTTCTCGTCCGCAATGATCGACTCTCTGATGTGCTTCATTGCGGCTATGTGTTGCGGCTCTTGATCATCTTTAAGGCAATAGCCCACCATCTCGACAACTGTGTGTAGTCCCTTCTTTGACAGCAGCTTGACGCAGACTTCTTCATCAACGAGTTTGTTCATCTCCCACCCAAGAGCCCGCAGCAGTCGCTTCTTGATGTCAATACATGACTTTGCGTACATGCAAATCACCCCCTGGAAGTGTAAGTGGAGGAGACTGCCTCCACGTTCCACTAAAAATACTCCTGACAGGCACTGAGCATGAAGGAACTCAGAAAACAAAGAAAACAACGATATCGCAAGGCCAGACTCGGTCTTGCAAACTGTCACTGACGCTTTGAGGCTCGGGCTCTTGGCTCTCGCTTCTCTCCTCAAAGATATCGTCTCGAGACAAAGAAGGAAAATGATGACACACACAGCTAAACTCAAATGAGTCGAGAACAAAAAAGAGACAAGGTAGCGAGTGCATCCTATACAACCAGGAGACAGTAGATTCTAATCTCTCGTCGGAACGGTTAAAGAATGCAGGGTAGGAAAACATGCGGAACCTCCGATCCTGCAGGTACAACGAGAGGTTATCAAACAAATATGAGAAAACCCTATAAGGACCAACCAGCCACTATAGCGGAACAGAGTGTAAACGGCATGGACTACAAGATTTTGTAATCTTCATGTAGTCAAACTTTAACAGAAAAGACACGATTTCTCGTGCAAAAATCAGATCCAGAAAAATATATGTGCGAGTTAGCTGAACTGTATCCTCCGTGAACGATATCATGGGCTTTGTGGCAGAAAGATAAGAGAAACGTGGAACTTTAGCAGAGAAGTGCAACGAGGGAAGACTTTGGGATCCTTCCACTATATCGCAACTCTCAAGAGGCGACTGAACATCCTCCACCTGAGTTCCGACTTCTTCCGTCTCAATGTCTACCTCTTCCAACTCCTCCATACGACTGCAAGAGAGACACCTCGATACAACCATACAATGTTCAAAAACTTATCTTTACACTCGAGAACTTCAGAATGGCTCCATACTGTGTCGTCGTGCAGACCCACTCTGCTCCATCGCGTTCTTGTCATCACGGCACGCGACTTACACACCACCAGGTCCCTAACGAGAAATCTCCACCAACACGAGTCAGTGAAAGAACCGTCACGGAGAGAAACCATGACCGCAAGAACCGTCGATAGAAGCAAACGAACGGCTCCATCAACCAATTAGGAAGTTCGCAACTACCACATCGGAAGTGGCAAAATTGACTATAACCTAATTGAACGTGCGTGACAGTAGAAGCAAACGTTCGAATAATGAATTACGAACTACTATTCCTCCAACCAGTCACGAACTCCGTAACCTAACTGAAAAGACGAGAAAGTAAACACAGAAGCGGCAAAGTGATCACAAGAGAAGCAGAAATCAGCTCAGCCCGCACTTCTAACCAAGTCCATAACCTAGCAGAATCGGCAACCTAACTCAACGTCCGCGTCCGCAGAAACAAAGTCTGTAACCTAGCAAACGAGCACAAGAGACGAAAAAGCACAAGCCTGCAGAAAGCAGAGGACGAAAGAATCATATTTATCGTCACCTAATTCAACGTGCGCGTCCGCAAAAACAGTTCGAGAAAGCAAAAACGGCAAACCAATGAGCAGCAAATTGACATCATCGCCTTCTCTCGCTCCAACCCAATTGCGTAGCCTCGATACTCTACGCGCTCGAAACTAAGAGTCTGTCTTTCTCTACTCTCCCGACGCCTACCCTGTCGTTCCAAATCCTACCTACAGCCTGCCCTCCCACCAGCCTCAACGGCCTCGATCCCTCGCACTCGAATAAATTATTAATCAAGCCAGCCGCCTTCCTCTCTAACGCCCACCGTACACCCAATGGCCGTCTTGTATTTTCTCCGCCGGACGTCCGGTTGTCGTCTTCTCTCAACTTCCGCGTCCAACGCTTGGGATGTATATTCAATTAGAGAAACTGGACGTAAAAGAAGGAATATCATATCTAATGATATGATATTCTTCGCTTGTTGCCACCTTGGTCCATGACGAATGTGTCATGATATGTATTATTTGAACTTATATTTCATCATGAGCTTTAGGAGTTGGAATCGCTGGTCTTGGATAATCTTGTTCTTCTTCATGTTGTATTCTTGTTCTTCATGACTTGTCATATTCAAAAAGAAGACTCTACATGATGTCTCGTGATCTAACTGAGGACATAAATGTCTGAATCCATAGTGTACGAAGTGATGACGGTCATCTTTTAAACTTTTTGTCAAACCAAGGTTGCATTGTGTATCACAAATTTCTATTGACATAGTTGAGAGAGCTTTGATGTATGACTATATAAAACTTCACATAAGAAAGTAGTATAAATAAAGTCAAGTGAAGTGGTTCCATGCGATATCCTATCGTCTATTGCGTGAAAGATGTCTAGCAAAACATGAGGTTATATGCTGTGGAGTTTTCATGAGTCAAAAAATATGTCCAAAAGCGTACAACCAAGCAAAAGATATGTCTTAAGTTCAAATTTTTTCTTTATTTATACTTGCAAAATCCAATCTAATTTTGAGATATGTAACTTCCTCCAAATCTCGAAGCAAACAATGTGGACATGTAGCCCTCAAAAATATCTATCTAATCATAACTCAAATTCTCTAAACTGAGGTCTAGATGTCGAGTTAGATAACATAAGATTTCTAGCCCAAAAGCTTTTTAAGTATTACATGTTAAAATTAGTTTTTCTTCTTTGTTAAGTAAAACACTCGCAGTTCTCTCTTATCAACTCTCGATCAAAAGATTATAATCTGGTTAGAAATTCCTCTCCAAATTCATTCAAGTGATACACATAACAACAAAAAACCAAGTTCTCTAGCCAGTAGTCCAACTTGCCAAAGTTCATCAAAATCTTTGTTGCACATGAAAGACTTCCATGGATGCGAAAGGTTCTCTCAATCTGAAAGTTCCTTTCCCAAATCTAGCACCACAACAGCATAACGCTCCCAAAATCTTTACCAACTGTTCAAAAAATATATACAAATAAAAATTAAATTTTGTAGTCCCACAGCAGACAAGATCGTTGGAAAAACATCAATGGAAATCTATAGGTCATATTATGGTCAATCAAAGTCTGCTCCTCCAACTCGTGTGAAAAGAAACCCTTCATAAATCACTATCAAGTTTAGACCCTTGTAGTTTTTTTGTCACAACTCCAAAATCCTTGAAACTTATAGCACCAAAATGATGTCAAAGTTTAACTTTATGAGAGTACCTGAAACACCTTCAGCTGAAATGTTGTCCCCAAGTTGTAACAACAAGCTTCCATGGGCACGAAAGCTTTTCATTGAAAATCTTAAAAGTGTCCGCAATCTTCAAATGTCAACCATTTTCGTTACTTGCTCGTCCGAATATAGTGATGTGGATGGTACTGAAAACTTGACGAAGTAAGTTTTCAATGAGAGCCTTTCACCTCCAACAAACACTCTTACTCAACGTTGCACTCAAAAAGCTTCCACGTGAATAGGCATAATCTTAAGAAAATCCTTAAAAGTCAGAGCATACTTTGAAACCTCTTAACTTTTGCATACAAGCTCCAAATGAGATGTGTTTGGTATCAATAGAAATCCATTGAGCACACCGTTCTAGCATGACCTCTTCAAGTCAAGCGGATCTCTATACAAGAAGTTACACCCCCTCAAATTTCTCTGGTCCTTCATCATTCATCAACTAGTATCTCAAGTTCTTCATCAAACTCCTTCTCCAAAAGCTTATGTGGGCACGAAGAGTATTTATCCAAAACACCCGAAATCAATATAAATAGATCAAAATCTTAAGAACTTAAAATTCACAGCTAGGAAATTAACAACTTTACGCATCTGAACCCAAATGACCCTCTAACCCTCGGATGTTGGATTTTTATACTGTTCGAAATATCTTTTTATGTCAAGTGTCACCACCTTGTTACACCACATACGCAAATGCGCATGAGTACATGATATCGCATGCAACGTGTCACATGGTATGCATGCATGCTACCACATCTGTCACCAATCCTCCTTAGCATCATCTTCTAAGCCATACACATCACACAAGGTTACCTAATCACCACATTATAATTCCAGCTTAGTCAATATTGTCACTTCATTAGACGGACATATTAGCAATATGATCTAGGCAGCATTGACATATCAACAAACATTTATATTCAACAATCTGCCACATCATCACTTTTCAGTTTTCTGAGTTAAATTGCATCGGATCAATAACCAAAATTGGTCTACACTATGAGCTATACGCAACATTGTCCTCATATCTGCATTTTTTATAAGTTGATGAAAAGTGCTGCTCAATCCTTCTTTCAACCTACAGCCGGTCCATGACATGATAACAAGCGAGTCTCTTATTTGATTAGATACGAAATTAACTATATCACTATGTCACTATGTCTTGCACTAATGTCATTTACTCTCATTGTAAAAATTATAATGCATCACTCTGCGAAGAAGGGTTTGGTAAAAATAAGAGCGTTCATTCATACTCTCGAGCTATGGCATTAATCAATACACTTTCTTATGGATTTTTCTGCCTTGTAAAAGTATTTACATTATGGTCTCTACGCGGGGTACTTTTGTAAAAATGCTAAGTTTGTCATTTTGTTTGTTGTGCTTCTAGATCTAAGCAATTCGGATTTATAATTTTAGTATGAGTTCTATCAGCTCTCTATGATGCAGATCGTTTTGGAGTCCATTTTGAAGGTGTGGTTCAAATGACCATGCTCAACATCCAAAGAGTTAATAAAGAACTTTGGATTAGTCAAACTGTTGTCTCTTTCCAACTGTTATCTTGTGAAGAGTTGATAGCATCGTTCAACTGCAATCTTTTCAGTGGCAAGGGAACTCTTAACTAAGGAGGTTCACTAAAAGAAAGAGGTTAAAGACAAGCACAAATAAGAACAAAATATCTTTATGATTATGACAAATCTAAACTTAAACATATAGAAGATTTTTATTTTTCAAAGAAATAAATTCATAATACTATTTAATTCAAAATAAATAAAGTAAATCTCGATATCTATTTCTAAATCCATGTTTGTGTTTTTTATTTTGTTTCTGGACCGTAAGCAAGAAGCGGATGCATGTGAAAAGAGCAAAACACACCAAAGATGTGTAGGATCTACCCTAGCCACCCATCACCAAAAGAATATCACATGAAGTAAAGAGGAGATAGCATAGGGATACTTTTACATTGTGAAAACTGATGTGTTCATCAAGGGTCAAAGTAGCTATCGAGAGAATACCTGTTAAACCCCGGGTATGACTACAAGTACTCTTGGTAACCCAGAAGACTTTATTTTGCGGGTTGTGTTTATTTTGGTTTTTAGAATTGAGAAATTTAACTATTAAGTAGAAAACGTTTCTCGATTACTTCTTCGTCTCAACTTGAATCTGTTGAATAAAGAATTAAATTTAAACTATTCCTTAGCTTTATAAATTATGATTCATCTCAAAGCGAACTACTTCGTATTAAAAGATAAATGTTAAGCTAAAGATTTTGGGGTTTAACAAAAGAAATTCTGTTTCATGCTAAACCTTGATATGAGTAGTATACTCATACTCGAGGTTTAAACCATTTATCGAAGATAAAATAACGATTCTTGGATTTGATATGTTAAGATTTTAGAGAATATTAGTTATTTTAAGTATTTGTAGTTTGATTTTGAGTAGTCTATGAGCTACCCATTTAGCTAAATTATATATGCCTTTTCGTTAATATCATTGTGGTTGATATATTCCTTTTATGTTGAGCTTTCCAAATGGATCAAAGAAGTTCAGAGTGAAAAGCTTTCCAAACTACAATATACGTGGTGGAAGATGAAGGAATGGAACCAAAATACTTTTTGTAATTATGCACGTACATCCAAGCAGATTTTGCCATGATGCATTATAGAAAGCAATGAAGTTCAGACTCTCAAGTTCTTCACATCAGATACATTGATATGCTTCTATTCGTTCTCCAATCATTATAGGAAGAGAAGTAATCTTATAAAGTAGTTGTTTACCTCCTCCATTTAAATAGGTAGAGGTTTAATTTATTATTTATCTTTTTTGGCAAAAAAGGTTAGTAATAAATTAATGTCACAATAAAATTAATGTATAAATAGTTTTAAGTTCTTTGAATATATTTTCAATAACAGGGCATTCTACTCTTTATGGTTTATATTCTGATCTTCTTGTATTTCTAAATATAGATTAATAATTAATATTTATGGAATTTTTAAATATTTATATCACTTAGTATATACTTTTCACTTAATATTTATATATTTTTCTATAACAGCTAGCAAACAAAAGTTCCCCAGAAGTTCATGGGGTGCATATTTATTCTCTCACCAATCATTATAGTAAGAGAAGTTATTATATAAAGTAGTTGTTTGCTTTTATTGTCTAAGATATTATCTTTAGTATATTTAATAGCTTTTCACCAATCAACTTGTACGTCCACTTTGTTACATTTGTTTCAGTAAGACGGAAGAGGAATTCCAGATCAATAAACCAGTTGGTTATCTGTGAGGCTTTTGATGTTCCACTATGCACCTTTGTGCTTTTCATCTCGAGAATTGGTTTTGTAAATGTCAATTTAATACATAAGAATGTAGATTGTGAAATGATATATCAAATACTTTATATATAACTGGAAATTCGACAAATTATTTTCTCAAATTTCCAGTTAGTCAACAGGGTGCTTTTATGATCCGACTTGTCCCGCCGCCCACGCCGTTCGGAGAGTAAATGGAATCACTTGTAATAGAAAGTGTACCGACCATGGTCTAAGGCGTGGACCGCACCACCGTGTTCGCACTGTCAGTCTGTCTGTGAAACACGGGCCACGTAGGTTCGGAAACCGGCCAGCACAAGCACAGCCACCGCGCAAACGTTTTCAGTTTCGAGTCACCCTGTTGATAATCTAAGTTTAGACTCTGTCGACCTTTCCGAACACTGTACAGTGCTTTTAGTATATTTTCGATTTTTCTTGTCAGACGGTTCTTGATGAACGGATAAGAAGTGTCAAATGCTTCTAATTGTTCACTATCGTCTTCTGTAGTCAAGTGTTACTACATTACAAAGGAACGAACGTCAACTAATCTACGTGGATTTATTCTCACGTCGTCATTACATTCAGGCTTCAACCATCACACCTAAACCTTGTAGTGCAGTGGTATGTTTCGCAGTACTGTAAACGGTTCTGAAAACGGTAACCAGGGAACTTGCCTCGGAAATTTGACGGACACGCTAAAAAGCCGGAAAAGGTTCCCTTCAGAACGGTGGTGCGGTCCATGCCTAAGCGGATCACACCGTCGGCGAGACAGGAGGCTGGGACATAGGGCGTTCTTCACCAAAAGAACCGGGGGTTTCGGTCACTTTCCCGGTATTCCATCTAGGCACTTCCATGTAGAATTTGATTAATAAGACAGGATTTTGGTACGTGTCAGTGGATAGAAGGTCCAAACGGGATTTTACTTTTTGTGCGGGAAGCACCCTGCACACTGTAGAATAACTGAGAGAGGAAAGTAGATTACCCGTATATACAACCCGACCATTGCCACCCGATCTCACCTTGTAGGCCGTCACTGCACGTCAGGCTGGAGCTCTGGTAACCATACTATTAGGGGTGTCAAAGTTCAGAGGAAAGATTTTTCAAACGGCAGAGAGGTAACTGGAAAATAAAATTATCACAGATAAGTTTGTATATAATCGAGATTCATTTTGGATCGTGTATGTGACTGAACATCAAAATTTTATCATTGATTATTTTTTCGTTTGTACACTCAAGATAATTACTCAGAGCAATAGAGAATCCATTGCAAAAGAAAGCAGACAAAACGAGTGAAGAGTCGTTAAGAAAAAACTCGCGATATTTTCCTACGGATATCTCATGAGGTGACCGCATGAAACACTAGTCTCAGTCTGGCCGAATTCGTAACTCAAGTCCGCGACTTTTGAATTTTTCAGAAAGTTCCTAACTTTGACACCCCTTATTACTACACTCACACTCGGTATAGTAACAATTACCTTCTAGTCATATTTTTCGTGAGAATTGATAAATTAATTTTTTATTTATTTTATAATGATCACTATCACAGAGTATATAAGCACATTATGACATAGAAAATACAAAAATGTGATTATACCTTTTAACTTTTATTTTTGTTTTGCTTTCATTCGTGAGCCATTGTTACTCGTTGCTCATGAACTAGATAAAGTTGAAATTCTATGAATAATTTTACCTTGACCTTCTCAGCTACCGATCAGTTTAGTCATATTTGTTATCATTTATATATAATATATATGTATAAACACATTTTATAATTTTCGTTTGATAATGTGGTCTTAAATTTATAATCACGAATCGTTATAATAACAAAATACAAGGTCACCAAGTGGTGACTATAACGAGGTTCGACTGTACTGTGAACTCCTTCCTCGTGGCAAAGCTTTTTTTAGCTAAGTTGGCGGACTCGGGCGACGTTTGCTCTCCGGCGCAAGAATCGAGCTTTACCAAGACGTTCAGTGCCTGTGAGGAAAAGGGAAAAATATTGACCTTCCGACTCGCCTTGGTATAACCAATATTTTACGGTTGCCCCTTTCACAAGCTTTGTTCTGACAAGACAGGGCCAGTATGGTACGGTATATCCCTTCCGTGCCAGCTGTCCATGAATTCGTGGTCGGGTGTATAAAAGCCCTCCCGAGGGAAACGTTTTCGCGCCACTATTCGTTCAAATGTGGTCTGCGCTCTTTTGCCAACGGGGAAGAGAGAAGAAGAGCGGCGTGGGATGGTGGTGTTTCTGTCCCTTGCCAACGAGGAAAGAGTTAGATCATTAGAGTTTTCTCGATTCGACCAGGCTGCCATCAAGTTTTCCAAGTCCTTCGATTGGGGGAGGTTAACTGGATGCGTTGTTTTCGAGTGATGACCTGCATCGAGCAGGAGCGGAGTAACGTTGTGGTTTGGAAGGATTGCTTAGACGTATACAGTCTTGAGTCTTCGAGCGTCACAAGGCTTGCTGATTTGTTCCTCTGCACAACTATTGAAGGTCATTGAAGTCCATGGCGCTGTTTCTAGTGCACAGACAGGGAGCTGTCATTGGCGTCGTTAACAGGAATGGCATACTCTGTCGGCCTGTGAATGCTTACTGAATTAGTAGATACACTCAGTATATAGTGGAGTCCCCTTTGATGGTGATTGTTCAAGGTCATGGCGAATCCTTGTGTCCATCCAATGTGGACGAGGGTTCAGCTGATCTTCCGGAATTTGCTTTTGCTACAAACATTTGCCTGTCCTCAAGCTGATTCCATGTAGACGCTCATTTGAGCAGGCACAACCGATGCTTCCGTGTTGTGAAAAATGGCCACGAAGACCTTTGTATACTTATTTCTCGTGGAGAGGAGATGACCATGTGAAGGTTTCATCTTGAACATTTTAGTGTCCAAGGTGTTAACCCAGGAAAGGAACTGTTGATTGATGGTTGAAATAGTCCCAAACCTCGGGAAATTCCACGCAGCTGTTTGCAGAGGAGGATCTCTGCTAGGTGCATCCGGAGTGGAACCGAGAAACTTAAAATTTGGTCTATACGCCGTGGGCCTGAAGCAATAGCATTGGGGATCCCAGAATTCGAGTATCTTCAGTTTTGCGATCAAACTGCAGCATTTATCCACGTGCGCGAAAAGTGTCTAGGAGGGCTAACAGCAGTGGGTCAAGTAATCAACCCGATCCTAGAGTGACTGCACATTTAGATGGAGGAAGGGAGTGAACGAATGGACAGCGAACAGGAGGTACAACGCTCTCCACCCGATGATAGAAAGAGGAAGCCTCTTGGTTCTGGCGACAACCAGCTGTCAACTGATCCGGCGGAGGTTGGTGAACGCAGAAAAGATGCAGCCGTTAACATTTCGAAGAAAAAGGTGAGAACCCGATACTTAATCGTTTTTCTAGGTGTGCTGGCTTCAAAAGGCTCGTAGCAGTCACGCAGTTTTTAAAGATCACTTTCTCCAAGAGGACACGTAGAGCCTGTTACGCAGTTATCGCTAGACTTCGAATGTCAAGACAAGTTAACGGTATCCAGCCAGAGAGGGTTGCCTTGAGTCATCTCCCTTCAGATGAGCTCGAGCAATGCAGGTAAAAGCTGCACACTGAAGAAAATTGTTTCGACATTTCTCATCTTTGCTGACAATTAGATTTTTCTTTCAGAGAAATGAAGAAGCCGAATCTATGGACGCAGAGACACAAAGATTACTTAGAGGTATGTCTTTATCTTTATATCCTGCTCTGATCAGATGCATTGGTGGAAGCTCTTTTCAGCATGTGCAAGCCTTCTGTTTTTCTCTGCAATGATGATCACTGGTTCTCTTTGCATACTAATTTCGAAGTTAATCCCCCTCAAAAGTTTTACGGCAAAGTCTTATACTGAGAAGCATCCAGCCGAAGTCCGTGGTCATGTTTCTTCTCTGATCAAGAATCTATGATCAATTTTTCTACATCAGAATCTAAGAAAGTAGCGTTTCCGGAGGGGCAACTGCAGCACAAACCTATTTCTAGCGTGCTAGAGAAGATGCGTCAGCGGAAGCTGCAGCGAGCCCAAAAGTAAGAACGAAAACTGTCTACCAGTCAAGCCTAACAATTGTCACTGTTGGCTCTACGTCACTGCTTCTGTCCCTTGGTACTTTTCATAAAATTTATCGGGAGGGGTATCAAGGGTCTGTAGCAGTTCTCGGTATTTTGGGGATCTAGATTCTAAATACCTTTGTTTCCAAGCTTCATGATCTTGGAGTCGGATGAGATTGTCGTCCTGGGCTTGCTAGATTGTGGATTCATCCTGGATCCTGGGAACTCAATTCAACTATTCGCCGGATATCACGCAACCGTTGAAAGTTTTAAATCTAGGCGATTAATCTTATGTTGCTGCTTCATATTTATGTCGGTGAGACTGATGAAATCACCATCACATAACAGAATCAGGTCATCTCAACAGAGCGTCAATGTTCGCCCGATCTTAGGTATGAAGAAGGCTCTGCCAGGTGACAGCGCCTTGGATGTGGATTTGGAAAACGATTTCGAGTTGGTGATGGTTAAATCTCCGACTCAGCGGGTCCTCGCGGTCAAGCAAGAGCCCTCTGAATCCAGTGCAGCTGGCAAGTTTCGGGTACGGCACTCTTGTATGTCCTAAATACAAATCATAGGACGTCATGTCGTAAAAGTTGCTGTTTAAAAAAATTCGCGGCTCGCAATACTATTCTGTTGATGTTCCCGTGACTACGCCCATCGAAAATTCCAGTTCCTCTGCTTTCTCTCCAGAATAGTCCGAGCCCTTTGTTTCCTCACGTGCAATATTTGTTTCTTGCCGGTCAGTTTTTGCAGAATATTGCAACCTTGGTTGAATCCGTCGAAGGGACTTGTGGACAAAGCACACAGGAAACCCGAAGTGAAGCATTCCCTCCTCATAAGGTGAGGCTTCCATCTCGTGGTAGAGTAACGCCTACAGCTTGGCGTTGACGTTGACATTCTTAAAATCTGCTGTGCAATGTTTGTACCGTTGAACTCAGCTGAACTGAAGACTAGACCCCATCTCTTACAAGCTTATACGATTCTGAGCACGTTACCTGACCTGATCCTTCTGCTCATGACAGCCTTCGGTTGTCCCAAGCAAACGGGAGAATCTTGCGCTACCACCTTCTATAGAATCACAGGTGACTGGAAGCACTTTTTACTGTCATGCTCGAGTGTTCTGTATAAGCTGGTGGGATATATACGTCAAGGACTATGTACACCAATTACTTATCCGTAATCGTGCAACATGTTAGGACCTCTATTCTGATTCGCAGCTGAGTCCTCTTCGAGACGAGGTTCTAGACGCCAGTGGTGGAAATGAGGCTACCCCGCTGCCTGAATTGGACTCCGAAACCCAGACCGAAGATAGCAGGTATCAAGCTAAACCTCGTGTTCGAGGTCGTAACCATTTAATACTGAATTCTCTTGGACAACTTTCCCTTGAACAGCGTTCTCATTATGTTCGTTCCCTTCGAAGACCTCCGCGTGTTCTTTTCAGTTTCTGTTGGATCTGCGCTGATTGTGGTATCCTTCTTCACTGTCAAACCAGTTCGCCTGGCGAAGAAGAGGAGAAAGAAAACAAGGATCCAAAAAGAGCAGGTGAACCCCTTCCCACTGTATCTCGTGTTCGAGGTCTAATAGATGACGAAGCCGAAGATGAAGATGAAGATCTTCTCGAAGATGAGGAAGGAGAAGATGAGGATACTGCCGAGGACCTTGGAGAT
The DNA here is from genome assembly GCA_036924285.1 of Asterella californica. Lineage (NCBI taxonomy): Eukaryota > Viridiplantae > Streptophyta > Marchantiopsida > Marchantiales > Aytoniaceae > Asterella > Asterella californica. The sequence goes on from JAYKYS010000001.1 coordinate 47,992,234, forward strand.
CTGTTGACTCAGGATGTCACTGAAGCGCCTGGCGACAGCAAACGCCGTGCCGATCTCCATCGAAAATGGCTTGAACAGCAAGACATGTCGATGACGGATAGCATCTTAAATCGGATAGAAAATAGGTTGAACAACAGGGCCAAGAAGCAGCGACTGCCAGGAATTCTTCATGAGGACGATGCTACTGAGAGCAAAAGGAGTAAGTCAAAAACACACGAGATATTTGGAGAACCCGCCGAACCTGCGTTGGATAACTCTCCAACTAGTCTTGAGAATACAACCGAGAAGGCCAAGGATCAAGAAGTAAAACGGGAAAGAAGCTCGGAAGTTGAAGATATAGTGGAAGGCGTGAACGGTCAGGAGTTTGACGATGAGGAAGAAGATGAACAGTTCCGGCGGCAGCGGTTGCTCAATGAATCAGTAAGTACACTGGATTGAGACCCGTAAAGCTTGCACTATGAGGCGCGTAACTAAGTGAGCTTCCCGTTAGGTTTTCCTTTCCCTGTTCTTTCGTGCAATTGTACGATTTCATTTCGATCGGATGATTAAGATGTACCTTCTGAGATGGCATCCGCTAGTTCAGAAATGTATTGTTTAGTCGTCTCTAACAAACATGTGGAGATGCGGGTTTATATTGTACAAGTTAACAACTTCTAAACATCCGTTTTGAGAATGCTTACTTGGTGCATGTTCTACTTATGATTTCTCTTCCTAACTTTATAGACCGCCTACTTGCCGATCAAGTTCTTCAGTTAGTCGGTTAATGAGGGGACGACGTTAGTGTAGATGGTTGATTTGGAAGAAATCCCTGTTAATCTTGCTGCTATTTACCTTGCCCACATATGTAGTCCATGAAAGTGTAGATACTGTTGACGTAACTGTTGACGTAACTGTTGACTCCCTGCAAAAAATTCTCTTGAACAGGAAGAACAGAGTGAACTTCCTTCGGTGCACGATGACGAGACCTCTAGAGAGATTTTTAACCTTATCAACAAAGTGAACGTTACAACCATGAAAGCAAGCAAACTAAATACAGGTGTGCCTCCCACTATCGATCCTCGCATTGTTCTACCCTTTCAGGTTGTGATCAGAATTATAAACCTAAGACCACACGAGTACTTATCACCTGCTGGAATTCTTTGACTACAGGAATTAACGACATTCGTTCACTCGGTATGCTGCATGAGCATTCTATCTCGCATGTGCAGGTAAGCCTACTTGTGAATCAGGATGGAATCAGACCTTTTGGTCAACTTGCTAATTACACACGTTCACTGCTGGGCACCAAGGGTCTGTTTTCTAGAGGTCTTGTAATAGGCTAAGAAACACTACGAGTTTGAAGCGAGTGGTCGGATGCAAATTATTTTGTCAGCTTACGTCATGCTGAAATGGCTTCCACGCAGTCGTCGTTTGCTCGGCGTATAGTCACAACATCTGTGCAAGCAACTAAACGGCAGGGTTCAGGAAACTCCCGGTCCTATATTTTCGGACGTGATGATAGCCACAGCAACCATAGTCGGCTTCAGGTAAATTGGACAAAGTGAATTGCATGCTGCATTTCAATTTGTTGTACAGTTACGATGAAAGTAAGCGATCTCATGGCGCATGCAAGTGGCTGACTTACATTCTTCTTTTTGAATTACCGTACTACCTCAGATTGGAAAAGACTTGTCTCCGGCTACTACTGCTGGGGACAATCGGAACAGTAGTTCAAGAATCAATCCTAGTGCGAGAAGCGGTTTATCAGGAGCGAAGGGCAACACGGTGAAGCTAGTGGAAACCACCGGTCCATCCTTGTTTCAAATTCTGAAGCAGCAGGCTGCTGACTTGGAAAGATCAGTACTTACAAGGGATTCATCGTTCAGTCTAAATGGGAATAGCTCCCGTTCAGGAGATCTTTCTATATTTTCCGTCATGAGGCCTTCAAAGCCATCTCGTAAGTCCCGGGGTTGAATGCAACTAGATAGAGCGGCAGAAATCCACGGATTTGACGTTGAGATCGGGGAGAGATCTCACTAGTATTCACTCGTTTTCGCTGCACAAGTTGACACGATCAGAAGGTTCGATGAGTTGACCTTGAGTACGGTTAAGCCTACGGTACGGTAGGATGACCTCCCGACTGAACATCTCGAAGGCCACCGTACATGACTATCTACACCTTGCACCTGAAGAATCGCCCGACAGTTTTGGTCCACTAAAAATACGGGAACGAGATTGTGATCTTCCTCACATTAGCCTTTGGAATCGACTCGCCTACAATAACGTAGGAGTAACTACATCTCTTGGTGACCTTGGAACACCGCCCTGTGCATTACAGTAACAGAGCGAATGAGAGCTTGACGATGTACTTCGTAGTCCACTTGTCCCCATATGTCATGATCTGTCTAAGGTAAGTTTCGTTCAAGCTCGTTTGCGTTAATAAAACTTAGATTGTGGACCTTGAAGTATCAAGCAAGCATATTGACGAATGTGTTAAAGAGCTGTTGTTCATCTAGCTTGTAGTTACCGATCTAGTGATGTGGAATCGATGTGAGTCACCGTCTGCACGTATTCTCCGGGATGCTTTTGAGATAAGAAGCAATGCAGGGTAAGGACATACCGCTACGATTTAGCTTCACTATGAGTCGTGATGTTCATACGCACGATATCCCATTCTTCATTTCTTCTAGTTAACTCGCTCTTCTGCACATTGTTTGTGCATCACATAAATTTACATCTGCTAGCACTGCGTGTTGTACATGTCAGCCTACATTGCACTCTGTACCTGAAGGAACCACAGTTGGAAATGTGCTTCGGGATACACATACCCACGGCTGTGCCTTCTGGTTAGAAGATTGTTTTGAACCGAACCATCCGAGGATGAACCAACTGAGATCAAATCGCCTGGAACCTGAACCATTGAGAATCAAGGTGATGTTGGAATGCGTTAACATAGTTATGGGGCGATGGGAAGCCAAAGTGGGGGGAACTGATTTGTCGCGTAGTACATTTTGTCGTATTTTCCCGCTGGTTAAAAAGAGAGAGGGACGGACGGAGTAACATTCCGACGGAGAGAGTCGATGTGAAACCGGAAGTTAAGAGGAAGGAGTTTAGATCAGAAATCGCTAACCGCATAACTCCGCAATTCCATTGGAAGTATATGTTTACTTTTTGCTTTTAATAAAATCCTAATTAACCTAAATTGTTTTACAAATTGAATCATTTAGAAACAGAATTATTTCGTACCAGATCACTTCAGTGTCAAGCAGTTAGAATCGCATTAAAAAAATATAATTTGATCAAACCCTTTTGATGAAAAAGTCCTAAAACAATACTGAACTATCTTTCTGCGATGTAAAAATTAGATAATATCGAAAAGATTAAACCAAATGAGGTTAACTACCTCCTCTTTAAAATGCACTTTAACTTGGTTCGGAACCAAACTGAACTATGACACAAACTCGATCCTTGGAAACAAAAATCATTGAAAATTTAAAAGAAGTCAAACCAAATTGAAACTTGAACAGCTTTTTCAAACCATTGGATCCAAACATTTCTAACTTCAGAATTCCTAATCTTGTTGGAGGCGACTGAGGAAGTAATAAAAATCTATGGATTGTCATGCTCTTGTACCATACTTTCTCTCCCTATTTCTACGTACTATCTGAATGTGTGGAAGTAGTTGCCGACATCCAAGCCTCTCCTAGTCCTTGCTTGGAGATTATATTTCATTTCCTGATCATGATGCATGTCAAACGTTCGTCAAGCAAGCTTTGTTCTCTGGGCATTTCACTGCTTAAATAAATAATTCTTTAGTTTGTGAAATCAACAATTCATTTAGATAATGGTAGGGAGAAAGTTGAATGATTGAAAGAACAAATGAAGTGAAGTTTCATCATGAAATTCTCTTGCACTGTACCGTTCACTACTACTAAGTTATATTATACCAGACTCTAGAGTTCAAATCAATCTGCCTATAGAATCTATTTTTGAAGTGTTTTCATGAATGGAAATTAGATTCAAATCATTTCACTCTATGTTCAGTTGTAAAACTTTCACTTTGTTTTTTGAGGTTTAACTTGTGTATATGGTAGCATGAAGTTTGGTGATAAACCTACGTGTTAGTAGATTAAAGATAATTTCAAAAAACAAATTTCATTTCTCAGGGACGTGAAAAATTTTAAACCCCAAGTGTGGGTAGAGAGGCTCTTGCATAGCAGAAGTGTCTCAGTTTCGGGTTCAAATTTCTGCAATGTAAGTGGAGAAGACTAATTTGTAATTTTGCACCTGATTAGATTATTTTTCGATGAGTTAACTTTCTATCATTCTTGGGTTCAAAAGATAGATGTAAAGATAATGAACATGTTGGGAAAGTTAAATTATAAACAACACTTTAGCAAAATATTCTATGATACAAATTTTAAAAATATGAGAATCCTAATAGGATCACTCATACTTAGCTTTTACAGAACTCCCATAACTCTCGTACAATCTTTTATAGGTTTTTGTTATAAATTTACATACCATCTCAAAAAGTGATACATAAAATTTATAGTAGTATGTATTTATATGTCCATAAACCATATCTCTTTAATGCTACTGAAAAAGAATTGAATCAAATTATTACAAACGTTCTACAATTCTTGAAAAATTCAGAAAGTTTAGACTTAGGTCTTCTCATCTAAACCCTAAAAATCTAGTTATGAGGAAAGGTTTGAATAGCCCTAATGGTCAGTAGAGTTGTTTGGTAAAATGCCACGACATTTTTTCTTCAGTTGATTGGTTTTATAGTCACACCAATAGAGCCCTTCAAGGAGTCCAACGTGAAAAGTAGTGCAATGTCGTACAATCTGCCCGTCATTCTGCAAGAGTCGCACTGTAAGGTCCTGCAATGTGGTCGGTTCTACAGTACACGAAATCCACGGCCCCGCGGAACATCTCGCGAAACAAATATTCAAATATCGTTCTCTTATTACTATATATGTATGCAACATGAACTTCTGGGAACAGTTGTCCCTTTGCTGTTATCGGAAAACACTTTAAATGTTAAATGATTTTATACTAAATTTACATAATATATTAAATAGTTATAAATATTAAAAGTTATATCGACACTGGATGCTGGATATAATCCATATGAAGAAGAAACTAGAATGCGCTTCTAACGGTATATATATGCAAGAAAGTGAAAGTAAACAATAAAAAAATAAAAAAATTTAATTTATTACCTAACCTTTGTATACGAGTTCGTATAGTTTTAAGAATATAACTGAAAATGAGAAATAAACGTGTAGTTTACATACACATTTGTTGATGTATAATTATAATTCGTTCATCTCGTTCTCCGGAGACACTTCCCTCACCGGAGTGTTGAAACCCTACTACCACGTCCTGGACGAACATTGCCGGCATGGGCCCGACGGTAATGTGGCACTCCCATGGACCCCATTTTCCGTTCTGTGTGTGTGTTAACCGTCCGGCAAATGAAGACTCTCATGGTTGCATGGTTTTACGTGTAGGACTCGAAGCGATTGACGAATAAAAATTGAGTTGTTAACTTTGTATTTTGGATCTATAATTATCTATTGAAAGTTAAGTATTATCGAATTGTACACTTAGAACTAAATATAGAACAACATCCTAATCGTGCGTTATTAACGATTCATGTTGTGTAGAAAATGAAAATCCATCGTGTATGTTTATTTCCCTCTTCAGATTTTGCTCTGTTATATGCTTTTTCCATGGATAGTTTTCAGCTTCGTTTCCCGTTACTTCTGAATTACTACTCATTAAACTTCTTGGAATGTAGAAAATCTACTCATATATATATTTAACGACTTACAAAGAGACTGATTTGAAGACTCTTTCACTATAGTGAATCAAGTTTTAAACTGTCAGTTATTGTTATTTTGCCATATCATAATCCGTGAAACCTTGAAAAATAATCGTAATCAGATTATGTAAAGAAAGTATAGATTGAAGTCCTTCTCGGATGAATGGTGTATCATTAGTTGATGGAAACATATAATAGGGGTGTCAAAGTTGGAATAATGGGAAAAGATTCTTACTCCACGGCAGTACGCACAGTGACGGTCATAATTGGGAAGGAAGCCGGGAATGAAGTCACGCCGGTTCTTCATTTCGACCTGAACACGTTTTCCTTTGTACTCGGTTTTGCTTTTGCTACAAATGACGGCAAGATAAAAAAAGACACAAACAAAGTTTACCGTTGTTTGAGGCACGGCGGAACTAGATTTCCTTACGGTTGATTTCAGTTCCGGCGATAAAGAATCTTCTCTCTTAACTTTGACACTATCTTTCGTGTTCCCTTTACTTTCACCCTGTACTCATTTTCGCTTGGTAAAAAGAGTTTTACGTGTGTACTGTCGCATTCTTTTGTTCTAAATATTTTCTTTTAAAATTTATATGTTTACGGTATTCAAAGATTCCTTCAATCCGGAATGAACAGAATGAGCAGTGTTCTTTCATGGTTCGAGACACTCACGTGACACGTCGGATGAGCAACTCACTCTCAAAAGACAGAGTATTATTTTGATTTCAAAAGACAGAATATTCAAATATAAACCGAACGAACGAAATATCAATTCATTTATTCTACGATTTTCTGTCGGTAAAGTTTTGTCATCCCGATATGCAAAAGGAATTTTGAGAGAAAGTTGTGCTACGGGGCTAGCCGGAACACTAACAGAAAAACGCTTAAGGAGGGCCAGTTAGCGAGCGTTGGGTGTACGGGCACGGCACACAAGAAGCCTTCAAAAGATTATGCTTTTCCTCGGGAAGGAGGTAGATCTTCGTTGGTGTACGTGACCTCCTGGGCCGAATTCGAACCCTGCAGCCATGTCACAGAAACACAAAGTAATTTTGCGTCATACGTGCGGGGGTTAATGCAGATTAGTAGTGTTGTTAGGTGACTTTCCCAGTCGCGGTGATCGTTTTCTCATGGTCAACTGCGAACGTAAACCTTGGACCGCAGTCTACAGATTCCGCACAGTAGGCCGTGGTGCTGGAGATTTCACCGCAAACAGAGAGCCGTTCGTGAAACTAAACCGGGACACGGGACACAGGGAAGTTCACGGGACACAGTGAAGGAAGCGAATGTGAGGGCACCTCGATTTTCCTTTTCTTTAGCTATCGTCTTCGTCTTGCTCTCGTCGGAGACTTCCATCGTAGCCTGCTGTCGTGAATCCTTCTCGTGAATCTGCGCCGCGTGACTCGTGATCGTCTCCATTGCTTGTAGAATGGCCGTAGTCGCTGTGCTCTCGTGAAGTATGAGGCTGCGTGACTCGTGACAGCCTCCAGTGCTTGTAGAATACTTCGCTGTAGTCGTGAACCTCACGACCTCGCGATCTTAGTGTTGTAGAATTACTCGCCGCCTGACTTGAGACGTGAAGACCGCGTGAATGCGTGAATGCGTGAATGTCTGCTTCCGTTCAGTGAGTGTGTACCGCTCTTGTAAATATTCATGTTCGGAGGTGAACCGTGCGGCAATCGAGTTTATTGTGACACTGTGCGGTCAGCAGCGAAGTGAAGTCACGAAGACAGCAGAAGGTGGATTTGAGTGCACTTTGAGACGTGAACCTTTACCGAGAGCTACACAACGATCTGGTGGACATATTGGCAACAAACTATTCAGGTTTTCACTTCGGCATTGTGATAGAATGAGTATGAATGTGTAGAACATGTAGTTGGTTGTCTGTAGTCGCATTGTGGCTGGTCAATTGTGAATTTCGTTGTGTAAGGTTGTTAGAGAACTACGCAGTATACTTCCTTGTTATCTGCAGTTGCCGGTCGGCTGTCCCAGTTCAGGAAGTATAATAATAGCCTTTGAATCTTTTGAGAATTTGCGGTCTTGAGAACTGAGATACATTCATATCTGAATTAATACGGTGAGTCGACTGAAGAAAATCTCGATACACTTGAAAGCCAGCCACATCATACAGTTGTTAGAGAATTACGCGATATACTTCCCGCGGACTGCAGTTGCGGGTCGGCTGTTCCAGTTCAGGAAGTATAATAATAGTCTTACACATAGAGAATTTGAATCACTTGAAAGCCAACCACATCATATGGTTGTTAGAGAACTACGCGGTATACTTCCCGCGGACTGCAGTTGCGGGTCGGCTGTCTCAGTTCAGGAAGTATAATAGGAAAGCCTTACACATAGAGAATTTGAGGTTTTGAGAACTAAGATACATTCATATCTGAATTAAAACGGTGAGTCGACTGAAGAAAATCTCGACACGAATCACTTGAGAGCCAGCCACATCATACGGTCTCTCATACATACCATTCTATTACTGTTAGCCTCTCGAATGCATAAGTATGACTGTGTAGTCCATGATTTTTGACTCTGATTGAATGGATTGTCAGCATTGCAAGCGTTGTAACAAGGATCTGCCTTTGCGTGCGTTCATCCGTTTACGTAAAGGGCACAATCCTTTAGACTTGTGTGTTTTTAAACAATGCAATGATTGTTATAGCAGAACAGTTGGCTCGGGTGAAAATCCTGTGGATCCCGAAGATGAAGAAGACGTGAGTTTTTTAGAAACTGTTGAGTGCAACAGCGATGAACTGGTTGATGTTTTGAAAAAGTTATTTCTAGGTGAATTGGTCGAGGACGCGATAATATTTTTTCGCTTGACAGTTCGTCTAACAGACGAGACAATGATGAGTGAGTTTGCAAGTTGGGACACAGCGAGTGCCAATTCTGTGTTACCATTCTGGTTGAAGCAGAATGTGATCCCTGACTTGGAAGTCGCTAGTGGATATTATTGAGACATCCGGAACCCGCGTGTCAGCAAGAAGTCCACGACGTTGTTCAAAACAATATGGTGTGCATCACGTTGTGATCGGATAACTTATCGTGACCGCGAGATAATAGCTAGTTCAAGTAGATCTCAAGAGAAAAACCAGAAAATTGAGAGGTTTGAATGTGGAGGCACTGTTCGCATCACCATTGACACATGTGAGAAGGTAATGTTTCTTACTTGTCAGCATTTGCTTGTGCATAGTAAGCCTACATATAGAATGAAGGTCTTTCCTCCTCATGCTATAACCTTCTTGGAAAGTGTCACGAATATGAACATCCGGAAACCAGAGGTGTACAGAATGTTATGCGATCGAGGGTACATCAACCCTTTGAACATAACAAGGGCACATGTAAACTTCTGGATAAGCGAGATTCAGTCTAGACAATACTTACGAGACATAGATGACCAAGTCAAATCTGCTTCATTATTGATCAAGAGTAGTACATTTGCTGCTAAGAAGTTCGAGCAAGTGTTGTATGATCATACTGACAATTACATGGCTTTTGGATTCTGCACTCCGTTTTTTTGTCATGTAAAGTCTGTACGAGAGATCGTGGTGAACTCTACGTTTAAAACAAATTCCATGCGTTTCGAACTTTTTGTGGTGGCAGCAAATCTAAGAGGTTTTGGTGTACCTCTAGCGTATCTTTTCTATCTCAAAGTTGGTGATGGTAAGAACGTTACAAGACCTGAAACAGAGCAACACCGCAAAGGGGTGTTGATAGCTTGGTTTACTGCACTACGAGATAGAGGTCTACATCTTGTGTTTGGTCTCACAGACAAGGACAGTGGACAAATCTCAACATTTCGTGCAGTATTCATTCCGATGTATATCCAATTGTGCATGAAACATGAACAAGCTGATGTCGAGGTAAAATGCATGTCTATAGGGAGGGTTGGGAGTTCTTACACGGGAACGGAAGGTTCAGACCTCTTTACTTTTATCCATCCACAATGGGAGCCTGTTCCTGATCAGACTATATAGCTTACCTAGTTTTATTGCTTAGAAGCATATACTCTGTACCCACTCCACCCTTCAAGGAGGAAGCAAGTCACTCTTGTTGAAACATGTCACTCTTGTTCCTCTTTCCGGTGAAATAAGAATCATGCAAGCGATTGTAAGACTGAGTTGAGTGCACTTCTCCTCGTGAAATGAGAGTCAGATGAGTACTCGGGCCGGGAAGCTAGTCATACTCGTCCAAGCCTCCGTCCATGACCTCTATTGGGACTCCAGTTAGATCACCAGATGAAGAATTTACAAGGAGACGTTGTTAGCACTGACGTCTCCATGGGGACCCTTGAGGAAAATGGAAAAAGTCCTTCTCCTCCCGCTTCACTTCCCAATTCACCAGCAGATCTGTCTGGTAAATCACCTCGAAGGTAATTTACCTCGAAGGTTAAGTGCAACTAATAAGCTCATTCCTCAACATTCGACAAAATGCATCTACTATCCTCACAGCAACGATAAAGGCAAGCGATTTAGGCTCTTCGAGTCTGGTTTTCGTACCGAGCTCACATAAAATGAATCAACATCAAACGAATCAACCCCTTCATGCGAATAGTGAGGAATTATAAAATTTATTACATACATGAGCCTCAGCGATAAATAAAGATCGTGACTAGCTTCTCTAAAATGTGACATGGAGAAGAATGTTTACCAGCAATAACAAAACCACGACACTCACCGACCCTACAAAATAACCGTAATAAAAATCATTTGAGTTACGAGATTTGGTTGTCATCTGAACAACTCTGCTCTCACAGACTTCTCTGGAAACGTAGAGGTGATCACTGTACAAATTGTCTGCACTGCTACACGAGACTGTGCTGGAGCTTTCAGAGAGTTCTGAACTTGTTTTGCACAGGGATCAACACGATAAATACGAATGTAGTGTGCCTCAGACGGTTTTTTGTTCACCGCCGTCAGTTTCACTTGAAAATAATGTCCAACTATTCTATCTAGGACAACAGAATCCTCGCACTTAACCTCTAATACATGAAATTATGTAGCAGACATACCGACTAAATCTCTCCCTGCATCCCATGCCACTGTCCAGGTCTCAGAGAACTCATCGACGAGCAGCAATTGCAGTCTAAAGCATCGTCTAATGCAAGTGCAAATCCGTTTGCACTTGCAACAATACTCTCGTGCTGCAGCAAGCTTTCTTCCGCATGTGTCACATCCATCGTAAGTTCGGAATCCGACGGTATCAAATGCCACAACTCGGACTTTCATTCTGAAAGCTTTGCTACTTCTTCTGCTCTCGAGCCAATCCATCACAGATTGAATATTTTCATGTGGTTGAGACTGTGCAATGTGATTCATGCTCCTCCTCGTTCACTCTCTCGGAAGCTCTTCCTTCACTCGCTCGTTCTCCGTCTCGATGCTTGCAGCCATGTCACAGCTTGAATGGAGTTTGAATCTCCTAACGATCCGATCGTTCTGGGTCCTCCTCGTTCACTCGCTCGGAAGCTCCTCTGGGAAAATTTAAGGATGTTTTGATTCCGAAGGCCTCCATCAGAGATTTTCCAGCTTACAAGACAGCTCTCTCGGAGACGAGGCTTCGTTTCTGCCGTCGAGTTTTCGTCAGATCCGATGCCGACTCGGAAGTGCTACTCGTTACCCAGCGGAGTGAAAATCAAATGAATCCTCCTCCTCTGAATGCTCATCCTCTCAGCTCCGCCTCGATGTTCTACCTCTCTCTCGTGCGAAGGGAGTCACTCGTTCTTCGTCTCGATGTCTGCAGTCATGTCACAACTTGAATGGAGTCTGAATCTCCTAACGATCCTCCTCGTTCACTCGCTCAGAAAGAAGCTCCTCTTTCACTCGCTCGCTCACGACCCTCCTCCGTCCCGATGTGCTTGCTCTCAGCTCCGCCTCGATGGTTACAGGTCAGGTCAACACACTCGCACGAAGGGAGTTTGAATTCCTACAGAATGGAGTTTGAATCTCACGGCTCTCGCGGCTTACTCTCGCGGCTCTCTGTTTGCGGCGAAATCTCCAGCACCACGACCTACTGTGCGGAATCTGTAGACTGCGGTCCAAGGTTTACGTTCGCGGTTGATCATGAGAAAACGGTCATCGCGACTAGGAAGATCACCTAACAACACTACTAATCTGCATTAACCTCCGCACGTATGAGGCAAAATTACTTTGTGTTTCTGTGACATGGCTGCAGGCTTCCGGAATTCGAAGACCGCACACCACATTACTCTTCTCAGCCTCGAGTCCAACGACACAGGGCGGAACTACTAATCTGCATTAACCTCCGCACGTATGAGGCAAAATTACTTTGTGTTTCTGTGACATGGCTGCAGGCTTCCGGAATTCGAAGACCGCACACCACATTACTCTTCTCAGCCTCGAGTCCAACGACACAGGACTTCCGCCGACCACCTTCATACACAAGTCGGATAGCGTTACTTGTGACTTTCTTCTTCCCTTCGAACCTTACAGTGATTTCACATATTAGTAAATTAATGCTAAGTCACTCGTGTAATTTAATTTTCTCAGTCGTTTGTGTAATTTAATTAACTTAAATTAACTTAAATATATGAGTGAGTTGCTATGCTATTTCTTAAACCTGAGGGAAAATTTTTCCTAAAGCACCAACCACCTTAAACTGACGGTCGGAAGTCACATGGTATGAAGCATTAGTCGCTCATGTAACTTAATTTGCTCAATCGCTCTTGCCACTTAATTAACTTAAACGTGTGAGTGAGTTATCTTATTATTTCTTGAACCTGAGGGGAAGTTTTTTCTAAGGCACCAAGCACCCTAAGCCGAAGGTCGTAGACTGCATGGTAGGAAGCATTAGTCGCTCGTGTCATTTAATTTTCTCAATCGCTCGTACCACTTAATTAAGTTAAACGTGTGAGTGAGTTGCTCTGCTATATCTTAAATATGAGAGTTTTTTTTTCTAAAACACCCTAAGGCCAGGGACGCGGACCGCACTGTCAAAATAAAGTCAGATGTTCGATCATGAGACCTCTCTCTTCCAGGTTCATCTTCCTAGCACTGTGCTACAACGAGTTGGTGACAGATTTCTCTCAAGCACATTAATAAATGGTTCTTGTTCCATCTCTAGATCCCTTGCCCGAATTCGCGCATGCCGTTAGAGAAGTAACACGAGCTCTGAGCGCATTATTTGTGTATCGTGACATCACTGTTAGATTCTTCTCTTCTTTAGTCTCAATTTTCTCTTCATCTTTCTGGGTGTTGCGTGCTTTGCCTTTGTTCGGCTTGACTGGTTCTTTCCATCTTTGTGTTAGTTTAGCGTGCATATTTATTCACTTGAATTCAGTTCACTCCATGTATTAGAATTTTGTTATTTTTCTAAATGAAATATTTAAACTCAGAACAAATCAGATTTCATCTTCGAGTAGTCTAAAGACAATTCATTCTAAAGATACTCTTCTAAATCTTCTGAGAAAGAATCATATATTCATTTGGATGTGGAAATGATCAATTGAGTGAAAATTGTAATTTAATCATGTTGTGCCGATTGTCTCTAGAATTCTTCCTCCACTCAACAAGCGATAGTATCGATTTCAAACTCTTCATCTCGAGCCTCTTGATGAACCAAGTTGTCAGTGTGGTAACCCGAGCATGTGAAGAACAAAGTACAGTTCATGTCAACATATCCATTTTGTCCTATCTTCATGGACGAGTCACAGACCCAGTCTTATACAGACCTTGAGACATCTATGATTCATACACATAAAGAAAATTTCATACTCACATAAATAATCTTCCGTGTCATAATATAGTCATTTCCAAACAACTGGTAGTAAGATGATATAACGAGGTGCTCAACAAATGAAAACCTCGATTTTTTAGTCCAGAGAAATCGCTTGTCTTTTTTCTTCCTCCGGCCAAAAGTTCATGCTCATGTATATTGCATAGCATTGTAATTTGTTTTCTTTTTATTCTAATTTGGCAGTTATTTGTTGCACTCCTGGATACAGTAGAGAGACGTTCAGACAGCTCGTTAGGAAAATAAAGCCATTCAAACTCTCCTCGTAACAAAAACTACACAATGAATATGCATGCAACATGAACTTTGGGGTACTAATTCCCGCTTGTTGTTATAAAAAATGCATAAATTTTATATCGAACTAAAAAAAATTAGAATATATATAAAAATTAACTGTTAAATAAATCTAGAAATACAAAAAAAATCATTCTATAACCCATAAGGCAAGGATTTAAGCAAGGAACTCAAGGGTATAAGCTACAAAAGCTCGAAAAGCTAGATGCAGAAAACCAGAAAATAACAAGAGCTTTCAAGTACTACCTAACCTTCCCAACGGAGAGGTTAGGTAGTAAATTTTTTCTTGGTTAAATTGCATGCAAATTGGTGTATATTGCATGCCTAGCGTAAGGTGATGATTTAAATTACACGATGAGAATAGGTGAGGATGGTTCTCCACTATGTGGAACAAATTTAGTGGCACTTTTGGATTCTCGCTTCCGTTGATCTTCTGTTTTATATCATTTGTTCCACCGGAAGAAACGGTCGTAAGACATTGTCAGATATAACAGATTAATAGTTGCGGTTTTGCTTGGTACAATCCGTTTTTCCTCGGTTCTAAATTTCAGATATAATCACTAATAAAGATTGTGATAAAAGTAAGAAAAGAAAATTGACACAATATATGTAGATCCATGAAATCAAGTATACCACAATAATGAAAAGGAGTAGTTCGGTATTAAAAAAATAAAATATCATCTTATGTTGCACAATGGAAATGCGTGTTCGGAAAAAAGTTTGATCCAAAACTAGAAACTGTCCGATTTCTACCAGACTAGTGAAAAACCAACCTAAGTCTTGAATGCCAAAGAGTGCAAAACAAAGTAGATCCAAAAATATCAACGGTGCACAAGAGATCACATTTACGTGCATAGAGTGGGAACGTCCATTAACAAAAAATAGTTATGTTTTCATCATACTTCTTGTTGATTGAAAAATCTTGAAACGAAATTTATAGAGTTTAGGGAGAAAGGAGAATATTTTCATCAACTTCAAGTACAAAGTAAAGAAAGGGAATATTCCGGTTTATGCTTTTATACCCCTACCGGGGTTACTCTCCCCGTGGTTACAGAAGTTCCGATCTCCTTTCGTGCTATCAACCGTGAGCAACACGGCCATAAAACTAGTTACGGGAGTTATGTCCAGCCCTGTAAACCTATTTCATGGCAGCTGATTAAAGTATGTTGGTTTGAGAGGTCTTTTAGTAGTTAGAACTTAAGATTTGTTTGATAGTAAAGTCCAGAAATTCACTGTAAATACCACTAATGCTTAATTCAAAAATCACCTAGTAAAGATCGTTCTCCTTTTCACGAAGTGCGAATGTTTTCCCGGTGTTCCACGTCTGTATTCAATCTGCGAGACGTGTTTTTTCACAGGGATTTACTTCATCCACCCCCCAGAAGGAATCCCGGACTTGATCCACCCCCTCTTAACGATACCTTTCTTGATCAACCCCAAACTGGCTACCGCTCGCTCTGTAAGTAACTTTGCCACATGGACGTCCAGTCAGGTAGTCCTGTCAGCTTTCCGAAGCTGACGTGTGATCTGAACGGGAAGAAAGCTGACGTGTGACCTGGGCAAAACTTCACGGGAGGCGATACATCCATGTATCGCTCCCGATATCGTGAAACATTAGTGTTTCGTCGCGGGAGGGCGGAACATTAATTGTCTCGCCTCTGGCGAGAACTCGCCAAGGATCTGGGAGGGCGAAACATCAAAGTTTCGTCTTCTGATATCGCGAAACATTAGTGTTTCGCCGCGGAGGACGGAATATGTGTGTCTCGCCTCTGGCGAGAACTCACCAAGGGATTTGAGAAGGCGAAACATGAGTGTTTCGCCTCCCGACAGGACGAAACACTCTAGTTTCGTGCTGGGTGGAGGCGCGGTACACGGTGTTTCGCGTCTCGTGGGAGTAAATTTGGTAACTCAATAGTCTAACGAGGAACAAGAACATTGCGAGACACAAGTTGTATTGCAAATAGACAGTTTTAGATTCAAGCATTGCACAATGAAAGTAAGATAGGACAAGCTAACCATTTACAGCCGGTATCATTCCTAAAACTCTTTAAGTTTTTGTAATGCTTCTACTATCTCTGAAAGCTCTCCCTTCTGTTCTCGTTGGAGCTCAACAACCGCTTGCAAATCTCGAACTATACCGAGCAAGCTCGATTCAATGTCTTCTGATCTTTCGACTAATGTCTGTACTCGATGGTGTAACCGCTCCATCTCTAGAACTTCAGCGTTATCTCCAAACTTGGCCTTCTCACTTCCTTCCGAAGGATAAAATGTTACACTGTCCATTGCAGAAGCAAGATCTTCTATTGTGTCCTCGAACTCGTCCGATTCTGCTATTTCATGTTCCACGTCGAACACTGTATAATGATTTTGCATTGTGTTCAATCTTATTTTGAAGCGCCACTTCTTCGAACAAACAAGCCTGAAAAGTCTATCTTGCTCTTCGGACGATAACTTCTCAAAAGACTCTGCCGTCATCCCTAAAGCTTCTCTCCTATACTCCAAACAACCACTATTGGTATGCTGCTTCTTGTCGATCACAAACATCAAACTGCATTAAAACACACCAAACAAACTATTTCTATAATTGACATAACAAGCTACACCAACTAACCAAATGCTCACAACTGGAATAAGAAGCTACACCAACTAACCAAATGCTCACAGGTGAGATGAGATTCTTACGCTTCTCGATTTTTCGCGTATAAACAAGCCAAAAAAGGTTTTTCGGCCTCCTTGCCAAATCTCGCCCTCACGTTCATTCTAATGTGTTGGGCGCAATGACCATAAGTCACAGTCGGAAATATCTCAGCAACAGCTTTCTCCAATCCTTTTTGTCGATCGCTGATGATGACAGTTTGAGGACTCTCAATTCCATTTATTGATTCTTTCAATAAACCACAGAACCAAGTCCAGTTGGATGTGTCCTCTCTCGGAGCTACAGCATAAGCTAAAGTGATAGCCTGGTTTGCACCATCGAGTGTGGAAGCCAAGAAAATTTGACAAGGAAACTTATGAGACTTTGAATGACAAGCGTCAAGACATATCACTTTCTGGCAAGAGCTAAAAGCATTACGAGTAGCACTGGGACAAACAAAAAAACGACTAAAAATTGTTGGATGATTTATCCATGTGCCCCAATCCACAACAGCTAACGGATCCACATCTTTGATCCTTCTGCATACAGATGAATATAATGAAAAGAGACCGTCTGATTACCTTCTAACCAATCTCGCGAATGCTCACGGCTTCTCCAGACTTGGTTATATGGAGCTCGTTTATTAAAACTAGTCCGAATTCTTCCATTAAATTCCTGATTGGGATGTTGGGATCTATTGTTACTCTATTACACAAAACTTGTGCAAGGAATTTAGAGTTTGAGGCTAGTCCACGCTAGTAAGCTTGTTGTCCAAGGCAAGTATGTTCCAGATTACACACACTAATGATTATTCTCCCTGTGAATTTCTCTCTCTGTGCACGTACTCTCCATTTGCACGACTACGTTATTGACCCTTCTCTTGCCTCAACTCCAGTTCCATAAAATGTTTCTCTACCAGAGGTTAAATATCGCATCTTCTCGTCACATCGACCATTCTCAGGAACTCGCCGTGTTCTTTGGATCACAGTGACATCTTCTCGTCTTCTGCTCTCTCTCTCTCTCTGTCGTTGGGTGAACTCGTGGAAGGTACGAGGCTGACTACTTATCAAATTTGGATCCAAGTTCTCGTTGTTTTCAACTCGTTGTTCTATTGATTTTCTGCAACGAATCCTCCCTCCATAACGACAGACGCGCACCCTGTGAGTAGAATATGACTTGAGCTTGTTACAAGCTCTACTGTTCAGAAAACACCAACAATCTATAGCAAAATCGAAATCCTTCCAGCATTGAAAATCTCCCCCCAACTTCAGTGTCCCTGCGGCCTCTCTCAAGACGTCTAATGTTTTTCCTTGAAGTACGCGGTCAGCAAGACGGACGTCAATCATCTCCTGCTGCCATCGCTCCAGTATCGTTTCGTCTTCTTCCTCGTCGCTTCTTGCATCTAAAAAGAATTCCCGCTCTTCATCTTCAAAATGTAATCCATCGAGTGAATCTAAATCATTATCCTCCGACATTGTCGCTAAGTGCTTACATGCACTGAATTTAGTGCTTAGCGCTAAGTGCTATGTCCCAGATGTCCCGCTGTTACCGTCATATACTGTGCAAATCTATGTCTCAGATGCCTCGCTGTTATCACCATGTACTACTGTTCACACATCTGCACTGTGCACAGATCTGCACTGTTAATAGCCATTCCTTCTTTTCCTGCCAGTACTCTTTTTTTTCGGCTGTGCAGTTCCGCTTCTCTTCCCGCGCACTAGTTTCTTTCAGCGTCAGGTCAGGTCACACGTCAGCTTCGGAAAGCTGACAAGACTACCTGACTGAGTCCATGTGGCAAAGTTATTTCCAGAGCGGGCGGTAGCCAGTTTGGGGGTTGATCAAGAAGGGTATCATTAAGAGGGGGTGGATCAAGTCCGGGATTCCTTCTGGGGGGTGGATCAAGTAAATTGCTGTGTTTTTCATGAAGTGCGAAACGCTTTTCTGGTGCTACGCGCTATACTCAGCATATATACTTACGGGAGTTACGTCCAAAGACGTATAGATTTTACGTATTAGGGGTTCTCAAACTTCAGTCGTAACTCTGGACGTCAGTTTCTGTAATGCACGTCACGGCAATCCGATGTAACCGTTACAGGGTACCTCTTGAGGTACCCTGTAACAAACTTATGTCACTTGACGTAAGTACCAATTTATGACAATTTCAGTTCAAGTTCCGATGAGGACCATGAAAACTCTCACATACAAAAATTCGTTTACAGATTCCATTCAAACCTGCCGTCATTTTCTCCTACAACTTTGACATAAACAAGTTACATCTACGAACTCTATTTCCGTTTTCAATCTGACGGGCTATGGTTTGAGACCCCCTATTATCTCTATAAGTGAAACGTAACATTTACAGTCTGGAAGAAATTTTACATAGATGGCTGCAAAGTGCATTTAGGGTAGTTATAACACCTAACCCACATTTTTTACCCCACGGTATCACCCGAGTCTGTCCACGGATTATTTGCTTAAGCCGGCTTCAGTAAGCCGCATTCAGTATATGACACCCTCTAATAGTGAATAATAGAGCGTGTCAAAGTTTTTAACATTTTGTAAATATTCGTCGTCACGGTTACGGCTGCGACTAATCGCCTCTAATTCATCTTTTGTTCGATTTGCACGTCCGTTTCAACCGTAAGCAAATTGATTAGGTGACTGTAAAAAAGTACAAAAAGTAAACTAAGAAAATTTACAGTACAAATTAAAAAAAATTTATTAAAGAAAAAAGACTACTTACAGCGATACAAAGACAAAGCCATAACCGATACAGGGCTCCAAACAAAGCTGCAGTTCGACAAATTACGGCCTTTTCCTCCTGGACGGTAGAGAATCTTTTGCTTTAGCTTCGACACGCACTAATAGATACGCTTAATAAACGCACTAATAGATCTCTAGGTCTTGCTGTATCTACTGTGCGTCCAACATGACAGTAGTTCTGGCAATGATGAATCAATCAAACTGTTGCATGCATGGGACCCGATCGATCGAGGAAAGGTAAGAAGAAGATGAGACGTGAGTTCTCAGATCACTCCCTTTGGGTGGTACTTGCCTTCATCCTTTCTCTCTCATCTCTCTTTACTTGAAGGACCGACCGCCTTGGACAGGGTTGACCTGCAAGTCCAAAGACCTTTGCGCGTCTACTATGCATAGCTGCTGCACCATGGCGGAAAGTTGGTCTTGGGTCATTGTGTGAAGAGCAGATCAAACGGGATTTGCTGGTTCGTGATATCACGCTGCCTGCCTGCCTGCCTGCACAACACGCTAGTGAGAATGTCCTCAGCGAGTGTCGTCATCATTTCATGATTATGCTTGGGCCGAAACTGGCCGAGAGAGATCAGTCTCTCAAATCCAATACATAGTCAACCTGCTGCGACTGACAGTCGTCTTGCCTGAGACAGGAACGACTAAAGAACCCTTATCAACAACTAGACGATAAACCGTGAAAAGCTCGTGATGAAAAAGTCTTCAACTGTGGACTAAGCACCTTTACTGATCCGCACTACGCGTTGGCGTCCCAAAGGCTCTTCTCTGAATGGCGACAAAAGGTCCTGTAGAGTGAGTATTTCAGAGACTGATCTCTCTCGGCCAGGAATCCACCTCTTTTGGATCAGTCGATATTTTCTTCTCGGTCTTATTCTTGTCTTTTCTCGCTCTTTTCTCGCTCTGCGGCCCTACATCTAAAGTTCTCAACTTCTAGCTGCTGCTGAAGGGTGCTTCATGTTTGTCGACATGTGGAGCTGAATCAAGTAGAGCCGTAGGCCAAATGTCGGACTGAGGAGTGACTCACGTGCTGTCGAGGAGAAGATGATTCAGAAGATTCAGGCGAAGATTCATGCTTTTCAGTTGTGCGTTATACTCGCAGTTGTCGCTGCAAGATCTCTAGGACCTTGGTTTTAATTAAGTCAATGGAAAGTAACGGTTCCATTCCTTCCCTCAACCTCAGCAGTCAATATATATGCATCTAAAGTGCATTTTTAGGTTGTACATTACTCAAACTTAGGAGACTGATTACATCACTCTGAGTATGTGTGAGATCACAGTCAATATACATCCCAAGTGTTGTTTTGGTAAAGAGAAGGAAAAGAACAAACGGAATATGCTCTCAGATGAAATTCTTATCGTTCATAGGTGATCTGGAACAGAAATAGATAGAAAAGATCACATAAGAGATAATATCTATAATTATCATGGCTCCGTTTAAGATTTGATTTTAGATTATTTTTTACAAAGCACTGCTTTACTGTGAACAGATCTGGCTTTGCTTCTTCTAGTTACAACGGAACATCTTTTTTTACTATAGAGACATTGTTCCAGTGTCTGAAGTGTGAGTTTAGAGACACATGAACGATCTGGCTCCGCTTCTCTTATTTCAATTCAACGGGACACTTTTTTTTCTATAGAGACACTGCTCCAGTGTTTAAAGTCTGAGTCCAGGAACAGATCTGTGGGAGTTCGATTCTCACTCTGGAGGAGAGATAAGAAAAACCTGTCGAGAGAATAATAATAATAAATAACAAATTTAAGAGTTAACAAAGAATATATAGTATCTAATATTGTATGTACTTAAGAAATCCAAGACGGAAGCGAAGAACTGGAATAAATTTTCAAGTTACAGGAGTTTCTGAAAAATATAATCTGACAAGACCTATCTGAGGAGAGTACGTGATTCGTTGGATCTGAAAATAAATCCTCAATACAATACACTGATAATCAAATACACAGAAGGAACTGAGGTGAATATACATGGCATTAACGCTCCCGTTAATGCCATGTCAACATACAACTTCAAGTTTACAGATGTAATATTAATACGATCTATGCAAGTGCAGACGTTTGGCTTCTCAAGAGCGTTCGTTCGAGAGCCACCAATCAGAGGTACAATAGTGAAAAGACTATCCCCAACTAACTACATGAAGGCACTTATATATGAAGATATATAAGATATGTCTGTTGATGAAACCGCCTAGAGTAGAGTAGATCATCGAATATGCATGCAACCTGAACTTTGCGACAAGGGTTCGCAACAGGCCAAGCGTTTGAATAAGATATCAAATTCTGTGTTGTGACTCGCTGTGACGGAGACGTTTCGTTTTGAATTCTCACTTAGTGGTGAAGGCGGAAGACGGGCGGTGGGTTTCATTCAGTAGAGAGGAGATGGACTGCTAGTGTGGAGGAATTCAGTGGCCACGCGAATTCATTTCTCTCTAGGCTTCTTGGCCTTCTATGTCTGGGGCTTTTCTTGCTCCGCATTGGATTCGTGTGGCGATTGATTTCTCGAGCTTCGTTTTTATCTTCGGGTTTTCTTGCTGCGTGTTGGTTCGTCGCGTATGGCACTATCAATGATGCGTAATGGGCGACAATCATAGTGCTTCTTTCGTTTGAAATGTTGGCATTGCTATTTTGACATCCCGGACAACTTTTCTGTGGGTGATTAGCGATTCGTCATGGATACCGTCGTTGTCTGCTTTCTTGATTCCTCGCTTTCCTTTGCTGATTCGTCTCGTGCGAGGAAGCAGGTGCACCAGCCGTGTCGACGGGAGATGGAGGCTGGTCTGTTCGGAGGTGGAGATTCCGATGAGCGTGCAGCGATATTCATTTTGGTCACCTTCTGCGTGATACATACTCTTTTTTCTTGTCCTTTCACTCGATGATGAGAAGAACTCTTCCTGATCCGCTGCCATGGTCGATAATGCGGAGCCCTCTGAATTTCTTAACAGGACGTTAGATGAGCCGTCCGAATTGGAAGCCGTAGAGCCATGCGAACTGGAACCAGGCACAATAGAGTCATCCGTTGTCAGTGGTGATAACTCTTCCGTGGATGATTCTTCCGTTCCTCTTCGAGAGTGTGTTTTCTTCCCTGATGCTTGTCCGCCACCCTTGCCGACGCTGGACCAGGCTCTAAGTCTTTCTCAGCGTGTTCTTTCGTACGATGAGAGAAAAGTTCTTTTCCACTACAATACCTACTGTATTTACTTGAATCTTCTCCCATCTGCTCATCCTCCACAGTTCTTGGTTGATGGTGATTTCGTGAAAGTAGGTCTTAGTTTCGCAGCTTTGTCTGGGTCTTTTTCTACTTAGGGACTAGCGACGATGGCTACTGGTTAATTCTACAGGATCGGCACCTTGTACTCTTCTCCTATCCGAGGTATTATGTAGAGTTGACCTCCAACTTTTTACGACCGACTGTACATCTCATCTACCGCTCCCGCTTCCTCGCTTGTGTGTGTTCTGTGTTGCATCCGGAGTGTTTTTGTTATCTCTGTCCTCATTTGCCTCAAACATCACGACTAGATGTTCCTTCGAAGACACGCGAGGGCCAGGAGAGTAGCCCCTCTGAAGAAGATTCTAGAGCTATCGATCACAGTCTGTAGACAGGTGGAGATTTAGATCTTTCTTTCTTCTCTGTACTTGGAGAATTCCTTTAGAGTCAATGCTTTTCCGGTGTTTTTTCCATAGAGAGGGGTGGAGCACTTCTGCACCTGCATTACCAGGGAATAATAGCCATACCAGCAAACTCTTCCCAGGAGGTCAAAAAGCGCATCACCAGCGCTCTTGGATGGACAACCAACCGTCCTCTGGGTGCAGAAGTTTGTGTAAAAACTTTAACCAACAAGGGCCTTCATACCTTTGTCGGCATGGTAGGTTATTGCATGAAGGATGAGCGGGAGCAGTATCATCATGCGCACATAAAGAATATCTTTGAGAGTATGTTCGTTGACGGCAAGGAATTGTATACTCTGCTTGGTGCGTGTGATACTAAGAATCGCGTTGAGCTCACTTATGCTAACCTTTTGCCACGCGCGTTACAGTTCAACAAGTATAAGTCTAGCCATCCACTGTCTTCTACCTTCCGAACTTGCCTACGTTCGATGATTGTCTCTGGAAAATATTCTGCTTCTCCTCGGTGGCTTATGCAGGGCGGCATTCAACTGCGGAGAGTCGACTCGCTCTGGAAATCCTTTCTACATCCGGAGCTGATCACACCCGAAGACGTGCAGAATATCTTCTTCTGGCAGGAAACCCGAAGGTGTCACAACTATAAGTACCGTTATACGCAGTCACCGGAAGCTCCAGATGACCAAGGTGGCGGCTCCACTCCAGACGCACCACAGGCAGCAGGAGGTGCAGATGTTGATTGAAGTGCAGTTCCGGATCCACTTCCGGACTACTTACCTCTCAGTGAAGTGCTGGAACACAAGACAGGCTCCAAAAGATTTCTATCTACTCAGCAGCCTACTGTTGTAGTTATAGACTAATAATGTAAATTAAATACTTGTAGCTACTGTAAGCCATTGGTTGCACTTGGTGTGGCTCTACACGCCGATGACTTTACGTTTACCGTCTAGCACTACATTTACAGTGTACTGAGTTTTCCTTGTCTTTGTATCCTGCGTAAATTAAATACTTGTAGGTACTGTAGCCATCGGTTGCACTTGGTGTGGCTTTGCACCCCGATGACTTTACGTTTACAGTGTACCGAGTTTTTCTTCTCTTTGTATCTTGCGAACCCACTGTGTTGAGGCTCACCTTCTGGTGTAGAACTTATCGTCACTGGTACTGTAGCCTACTGTTGTAGTTATAGGTACTGTAGCTCTGCACGCCGATGACTTTATAGTGTACCGAGTTTTCATTCTCTCCCGTGTGTTGAGGCTCACCTTCTGGCCTAGAACCTATCAGGTATCCAATAACGACGGCTATTTATTTTATGTACATCGGAAGGCTGTCGCACTGTATGTATTGAAATAAAGAATATTTTTCACATCAGGTATCCAAGAACCACGGGTATTTATTTCATGTACACCGGAAGGCATACAGCACTATAACTAGAGCACGCGAGTGGACAACGCAAAAAATAAACCTCCAACAGGAATAAATAATACCACTGACCACGGACACAACCAACGCTGTCGTGTTGTGAAACGTCTCACCTGTAAATTCAGTACAAAACGTGTGTTGTGTTTCTTTTGTATTCCTCGAACCTTTTGTGTAGTTCGCATGAGAGTGTATTTGGTGTCGCGTTCATGGAGATCTAGATGTGAGATCGCACGATAACAAGATGTGCTGACTCAGTGATCCGTGAACATTCGTGTGAATGGCTCTCGTTGTCAAACTTAGGTATAAGATAGTGGGTCGGGGGTTTGTGAGGCATTCTTCTTTGGGGGTAGTTTTCATGAGTGTGTCTTAGTATCTTACGTGATAAAAAGAAGCGGTAGGAGTTGTATTTATGGATGGAGGACTGAATCGAGTTCCGAATCTGTCATTTCCGAACCCGTTTCATATCAAGCTTCACTGCATCCACCGCGATCACTTTCGATAGTGGTTCGTCGCCTATTTTGGAGAAGAGTTCATGGGAAGGATGATGGACTCGCCTACTCCGGTGATCTTACCAATCGTCACGTATGAGAAGGACTGGGACTTGACAGTGTATATCTTACTTTGACGAGGGGCGAATGGACCTGAATTATCCAGCCAACATCCCTTTCAACGTCTAGGTGGACGTTCGATGTCACTGTCGGCAGAAGATCAATCATCGTGTGTGGATCGCAAGAAACTTTGACGAGGAGTACTGTAATCAAGTGATGGCTTCTCCATTCCCTTTTGTAGTACCTTTCATCGTAGATCGGTTCCAAATCATCATCTTGACTTTATATTGAATCTTAAGTGTTAAGTATGATCTCTATAGTTTGACGAGTGTAATTAACCTAAGGTTGGGGCCGATGCCTTGAAGGCATGAGAGGGTATTAAGGTTATAGTTGTTCTAGGGTACCAAATAGAGGAAAAAAGAGGTTTCTAGATCTGTTTTCTTATTGGTCTATTTTTGATCAATCAACTCTATTCCAGATCTGCAGACGGCTTTAGGGTTTTGGAGGTCTTCCCGGGGATCATTTGAGGAGTGAGTGGTCTTGTTGGAAAGCTCTCGAGACGGGCTACACTCTGGAGACGAAGATCGGGCGATTTGGAGTTCTGAGGAGAGAGTGATGGACGTTGAAAGTCAAGGGGTCAAATCGGTATCCCGAGCCACGTTTTGGAGTGATCCGAGAGTTTGAGAGGTGATCTTTAGGAGCTGTCAAGGGGATCGAGTAGTTCACTCCGTGCTGGTTACAGTGATGTAAAACAATCCTACATTTGGGTTGGATTTGCCCTTGAAATGATCGATTGAAGTTGGCTGTTACAGTTGAGAGATATGTGTAGATACGTTTTCTTTGGGTTCAAAGCTTGAGTTGCTCCGTGCACATGGGATTGGATCTCTGAGTGAAACTTTCCAGGATGAGAGTGTGCCCTATCAGCTAGTCACATGTGAAATTTCAACTCAATTGGGTAAGAGAATGTGTGGAGATCTAGGATTTTAGCCATCGAGATCTGTAAAGCTCTTAGGTTAGCACAAGCGGGTGGCTTGATCCATCGCGGACAGTTGGGTTCAGATCTGACACTGGAATTTCATACAGCAGTAGAGGAGGGTCAGAGGGGATTTCTTGTGAAGTTTGAGCACGATTGGATGATCGAGGTGAGAGCACGAGGTTGTCAAAATTCAATTTACAGCGAGACAAGAGGAAGACGAAGAGAGATTTCGTCTAAATCTCTTGAATGATCTTGAACAAGCGACCTGAGGATTGGAGATGAGCTTCTTGGAGTGTTGCATGGATGACAAGGGGGCTGTATTGTGAGATTGGTACGGCGATCACGTTCAGTGGAGGTGTCACGCCTTGCTGAAGCTGAGGTACTGTTATTGTCGGCGTCACGCCCCGAGTTTCTGGTTGTTTGCTGCCGATATGCCTTGTATCGTTGGGAAGTTTATGTAGTTGGCTGTCCTTTGCTGTGGACATCTTCTTGAGCGAAGCTCGTATCAGCGAATAATAGAAGGCCTGAGTCTAGCATTTAGGTAGTTTGTCGAGAAAAAATAGTGAAGCGGATACCGATGAAAGATTGTATGAAAAGTGTTTGGGATCTAAAGCATACATGTACCATGTATGAGCCCTACTTTTACCTAGAATGAGATCGAGCTCTGAGTCGTTTGTGCGATGCACATGTGTCAAGTTAGATCAATAGTAACCAAGACAAAATATTGATAGACTAGATAGTGAGAGCGTAAGTTTTCTTCGGTTAGGTTGCAGATCCTATTGTATCTCTCCACAGCTAGATATCTCGTGTATTCCCAGACCACAATTCACGCCCTACGACAACGCGAAGGTGAATATGCATGCATACTGAAAATGCATGCATTGAATAAGCGACCAAAGTGCACTTCTGACCGGGTGGAGGAAAAACGAAAAACGTGTAAAAATAAAATTTTTTTATCTTATATCAACACGTCTAAGAGCTGGCACGGCAAACAGAAATGGACCAGACGCACGCGGGTGACTTCGAGATTATGAAAAATAAATAAAATTAAATAAAATTAAATTTTTAATCTCTATTTATTATTTACTTTTTATTTCTGGAAATGTCTGGAAACACGAGGAGAGTAGGACATAACCGATAAGTCTTGACCGAGTGCCGTGATACCGAAGATACAAGAGCGAGATTCCATACTCATTAAAGCATCAATGTACACTGAGGTTAATTTAATACCTAACTTTTCTTGTCATAAGGGTTAGGTATTAAATTACATATATTTACCTCTTCCATCGGAAGATGAAGGAGGTGAATATGCAACGAAGTGTACATTGATGAATCGGTGAATATGCATGCTACTTGAGATTTCTACATGAAGAAAAAAGACAAGCAAGAAAATAGAGAGAACTCTCTAGATGATGATTGGATCTGGTCAAAACGAGACGTGAGATATTTTTTTGGTCTGCTTCGTGTTATAGAAGAATATGTAAATGTGAAATTAAAATTTTAACCCATTTGTTAAGTGTAAAATTACCCCTTGGATTTGATGTAAATCACCGCTATGGTGAGAGAAGAGTGCTCGGGGTATAAAGTTTTGAGAACCGGAAATTATCCGATTGCAATGAACGAGAACCGGTTTTTCTCAGTCATTTATTCGTCTTTCTGGTTTTTCTAACAGATAAATTGTCGTTTTGTAAAACTTTAACCTGCAAAAAATTCGGCTTGACATCATTTCAACCCGACTTTTTGGCACTATTTAAAATCTCAGTTTGGATAGCGATCTGGAGCCGAAAATACATAGAAATTGCCACCAAAGGTAGTGCAACTGGCTTCTCTTATGTACACACTTCCTCTGCATTATATCACCTCTTCCAAGTTCAGAAGAGGAGAATATGCAAGGGCAGTTTAATTTATCACCTAACCTTTCCGGCGGGAAGGGTTAGGTGATAAATTAAACTGTGTACAAAAACTGTTTAACTGCTACACTGTGGCTCGCACTTATTTTTCCCACTGCACGCTCCAACCCACTTCTCTTATGGGTTTTATCCGTAATATCCGACATGTAGTTTATATTTAATATATAATATATACAAAAGTAATAAATTTA
The DNA here is from genome assembly GCA_036924285.1 of Asterella californica. NCBI lineage: Eukaryota > Viridiplantae > Streptophyta > Marchantiopsida > Marchantiales > Aytoniaceae > Asterella > Asterella californica. The sequence continues at coordinate 48,020,176 of JAYKYS010000001.1, forward strand.
TTTTAAAACTATTAAATTTTTTCTGTAGAACATTTATATAATTTTCATTAACATCTCGAAAGTACCCACGCTACAGTGTCTGGTCCAGTGACGTCCAGTGATTTTTTTCTTTTTTTATGTTTATCTTTTTTCTTCACCCGGAGGGGAGCACACTTTGGATGCATATTGACTTAGTCTTAGACCCTTCAACTTCGTGAGTCATAAAATTCACAAAGTATTGTAAAATGATAATGTTTACTATGAGTATTAAAAGTTAACAGACTGCATAAACCATGACATAATCCACAGAGTAACGTGTAAATAATATGTGTGCGCTTGGAGAAGTGTAAATCCAAGGTCTCATCATAACATATTTTAATCTTAGCATTAATTTAACATCTATACTTCTGCCAACAATTTAGCCAATAAACTAATAAAACATGTCACCCTACTGAGTCTATATATGAATAAATCACGCTTCCCATGTAAATGATCGATGTGATGGATAGAGCAGAGTAGATGTTTGATAATATACTCAGAAGACATTAAAACTGGTTCGCTAGAGGGAACAGTTGTTACTGTTATTGAATTTTCTACTACTTTACTTTATTTTATTTTATTTTATTTTTTAATTTTGGCCATCGACTACTCTCTCTACTTTCACCAAAAAGTAAAGTTCTGAACCGTAACTTTTCTTTTGACTTACAATGGCGCGTGAATGGCTCTCACGTGTACATCATACTCTTGGCTCATTGTCTATCGATAGCTGGACTATCTGTTTAGACACAGTCTAATGTGCTGCTTTCATGCGTTTAGATGCCCCTTGAGAAAATCTTCACAAACGAAAGAAATACAGTACAAAGAATCAATCTACCAACTCTGCTTGTCAACGAGGATGACCACTTGATGTCCTTTCTTCTGTCTTGCTTACGAGATGTTGGACGTCCATCACGCCAGAAATGAAAGGAAGAAGCATGATTGCTGTTTGCAGTTGAGCTGGTTGCTTAGGTCGAGACTCGAGAGACCTACACTAAGTTTTAGCTCAGCAACTGTTCTCGAATATGAGGGAAGTCAAAGTTAAACACATAATCTTAAACAAAGTTATCTGAACTGTTGCTAATATTGTTTTCATTTCGGGGGACGTATGGGAATTAGGTGGAAAAGTGAAATTTTGGACGGCTATATTCAGACGGGAAGAATGTACAGAGAAAGCTCCAACTTTGACTCCCCTTATTAAACATCTCAACTTCTGAAAGCAATGCTTATAAGCATATTATGTTGATTTGGATGTTTCCACATAATAAGTATGCTAGATCGACTTGGAGATCTTTTGCTCTATCGAAAAAAATAAAGTGTTAGATGGAAACAGTTATTAAGAAAAATCAAATTGATGTATAATTATTGAATATTAGTTAGACCTACAGTTGAAAGTCGGTCCAGACATAACCCATAAGTGTTGAGAGCGCGCTCCACACTTATCGGTTACGTGAGAGTGACCGACACGTCTTCTAGATTAAAAGTACGACCACTTGATAATGAAATAACATAATGATTGATTTATTCTATAACTCTGCTTGATAAAAGAGTTACGTAATAAATCAATTCTCTAAATTTTCTTGATAAAAGAGTTAGGTAATAAATTAAATTAAATTAAATAATTAACTTATTTCCCTCTTCCATCTTCATGAATACCTTCACTTTTTTATAAATTGAAAGTTTCCAACTTCATCTCTGAGGCATCATTCACCATTAAGACAATGGAGTGGCTGAAACCCAGATACTGCAGCTGTCTGGTGTATCTCTACCATCTGGTAATGGAAACGAAAAAACCCTAAATTTATTTCCAAGTGGACTTGTGAAACTACCGTTAGGGGTTTAAAACCAAGAATAATAATAGTATTTTACGAGGAAAACGAATTAGCACCATAGATGTTTTATGACTATCAGGTATGGTACCCAACATCTAGATTATGCAAGGTCTGTAAATCTACTGATGGAAGTATCACGTGAAAAAGGCTCTCTCTCGAAGCTTCTTGCTTCGAGCTTCAACAATTATAGTTGCAGGGTTTTTAAATGTCCTACTTAAACTCTTAGAGATCACAAAGCGTCTTCCTTGCAGATTATTCACCTCCTCTATTCAGATGGAGGAGGTAAATATGAGGAGGGTTTATTTATTATCAAATTATTCCATTGGGAAAGGTTAGATAATAAATTAATGTTTCATTTGAATAAATAAGAAGTCTCAACAAGAAGAGTTTCAGATCAAATAATTGCACTAAACCTTTGGTTTTAAAAACCCTAATACGATGATTCTACACTAAGTGTAACCCTAAACCTAACTAAGTCTAAACCCTAAATTCTACACAAGTTAAATGGTGAATCCCTAGACACAAGTTCACGACCTAACACGACATTTTATTCTTCCACTTGCCTCAAAAACTTTGAGAGCTGGGGAGGTGGATCCGGAGAAAGGAACGGATGAGATCAGATCTGAAATACCGCAAAGGTGGACAATGAGACTCTTATTAGGGGTTCTTACATGAACTTGACTCGAATACTATCGCTTGGATCTCAACTATGCAAACACCACAGTTAAATATATTTCACCCATGTACACTTAGAAAACCAGAGTGATTTCTAAATGTACATTAATTTATCCCATTACCCTTCCGGCTGGAAGGGTTAGGGGATAAATTAATGTCTTGATTAAATGATGTCTTTTGAAGATCATTGTCTGGGACTTATATTCCCAGCAGCGCATGAGCATGGCTTTCACTTATGGTTTATATGTGGATCTGCTGGGAACCCGAGATCGATTAACATATAAAAATTATAAGTTAATTTTAATTTTTAATAATATTTACATGTTCTTTGATAAAAAACAAAATTCAGTGTACAATGACGTGGAGAAAGATATTTGGATTACGTGTCAAGTTCGTCTTACATTAGATTCAGAGGGCATTGTTTGATCTATTTTCTTGATCCTACATGTCATTTTTTTGAATCTAGGTGGTGTCTAGGTGGCACCTACATGGTGTCTACATAGATGACATCTCGGACCAAAAGAAAATCCCATCTCCAGATGTTGGATTCAGATTTACAAGTAAACTAAAGTATAAATTTGTTCCATTGACATTTCCACTTTGCTATGAATAGTTTTATTAGTTTAATATAATCTACAAATGGATCGAGGTCTAGTTTGGTGTTTGTCAAGGTGAACTTTAGATCAGTTTCATGTAAAAACTCCTTGAGTAATCGACCACTTTAGATTACATCTGCTCCTAACCATATTATGACCATTTTGTTAAAACTTATCGAACTCTCTATCTGACATGACCAAGGGTGTTCCCACATCACAGCCTGCCGAAGAGAAATTAAATAATAGTCAAACTCAAGGAGAACATTTTGCAAAAATGATTTTGATACGCTTTCAAACTGGAAGCAGATGATATAAGAACTGTTGATGAGGGTTCGATGTGAGGCTAAAGGCATTTACGAATAAGACTGGATAATAATTGAGTCGCTTATTGATTTAAGATAGTTTTGAACTTTTGCTAAGTTCTTTGTATATTAGAGAGTATCAAAGCTAAAACAAAAGATTCTGTAATAGCCAAAAAGAAAAAGACTGTAGTTTTTCGAAGGGAAGCTTTGTCTAGAGCTGTGTATCGCTTAGAGTAGTGTCTTTGTATCGCTGTAAATTTTTTATTTTATTTTATTTTATTTTTGAAAATTATAAATTAAAATTATAAATTTATTTATGACTGAAACGTACTTCCAAAGTGAAAAAAATAAAATTAGAGATCGCTGCGGCGGTTTCTTACGAGTGCCTCCGGAGGTGACTGTAGACGACCGAGGTCTCTTGGCCACAACCGTAACACTCTTCCACGAGAGACTAATATTGTTCAAAGGTTCCAGCTTTGACACTCCCTATTAGTATGTTATCTATATCAAGAAGTTCCCAGTCTCACAAACTTTCATGACACGGAATTACATAGTTTTAAGCTATACTCGCAAGACTCTGACTCTTTTTCTTGTGTCATAGACAGCAACAAGTTAGTACTATATGCCTAAATAGGTTTAGAATAAGTTCCTAAGAGATAAGCGTGATTAGACGTCGTGCACGACTTCTTTTAATCACGAATTTCTCTATCATGTGCTTATGAAATGCGACTGTGAAATGAAGTACAATGCAAGCCATACACAGTATTTTCTTTCACCCAAACTTTGATCATCTTTTCACACCACAGTAATAGAATAACTACCTGGATATTATCACAAATCTTGAACAATGTTTTTTCGTCTCCAGAGTAATGAAATAACTAACTGGATATTACAACATATCCTAAACAATGTTTATGTATTTATATTGGTTTTTATAGTTAATCACAAAAGAAAAACAAATCATGTGACTATAACAAGGTTCTACAATTGTATTCATATTTGTCGACAATATATTGTGAGCTATAAACTTGTTATTCACGCAAGCTTAATTTATTATCTAGCCCTTTTAATAATTAATCTTTGGACTAAATTAATATAACATAATAATAACAGGCTCTCGCACTTATAGTTTCGATAGCACTTGAATCCACGCTTGGTTGATGGGTTATGTATAGATTTTCTCGCAACTCTAACCCTAGTTATCATTTAACAGTTACAAATAAATTTAATTTCTCAAAGCAATTTAGTACAGAATTTCCCACTAACACTTACATCTTTTCTGAAACGAGCAAAAGTTTTCCAAAGGAGTTTTGGGATGCTTATTTACTAAGTGAAGTTAAGTACACTTCACTTCATCAATTTGAATCAACTTTAGTACTTATGAAGGGAAATCCTATAAAATCCTCATCACGTATACGTAAAGCACTATCGGGTTTGAGTGGTTATCATGAAGTCAAAACTCATATAACATTATTTAATCTAAATGTAATAATATGCCTATGAGATCATAACGCAGATACAGAACATATCTTCACGATATTAATAGATTTGAAAATCTGAACGTAAAAAATATCAAATTCTGAATAACTAATGTACAAATATTTAAACCAAGTTGTTTAAAATTTCATGCAAACCGTTTGTGCATTACGCTGTCTAATGCACTATAAGTCCAGCATTACCTCTGTCTCAGGTCTCCGCTTCTACTCACATCTCGGCTATGCACTTCAAAAGACGTAATAGAAGATGTCAAAGTTACGAGGAAAATATTCTTCATGACAAAGAGAGAAAGAGCCGTAATATCTCAGTAGTTAACTCTGTATGGAAGCACGATTGAGTTTAGGTCGCGCTTGTGACTAGACACCACAATTTCTTCAACAAATATTTTTTCAGTTCCGACACTCAGGATAATTACTCAACGTAGTAGATATTCTACTGCAAAAAAAATTAAATAAAATGAATGATAACCGTTAAGAAAACACCCATGGGCATTTTCTTGCAGTACCTCCAGAGGTGCCTGCATAAAACACTTGCTAAGGTTTGGCCGAAATAGTAACTCCTTCTCATGTACAATCTTTCAAAAAGATTACTAACTTTGAAACCCCTTAATGCACTCTTAAGAGAGCATTACCCTATACATAACCTTGGTGATAATTGTTCACGGCAAGAGAGGTGCAAGGAAACGAGAAATTCTCATTCCAAGTGAAGATGGTGATCCGCCTCTAGAATTACAGTAGCGACAGTAGAGTAAAATCGGGAAGCAGTGATCCAAGATAACGAGAAAGTGCACAGAGAGACAGAGAGTGGAAAAGACAAAGGAGCGTCAAATTCAAAGACCACGAAAGTGAGAAACGAGTAGTCGAACAAGGAGCTACAGTAATTGCAATGTAATTGCGAGACTATGCTTTAGCGATTTATCTGCATCTAGACTCCTTCGTCTCATTCCGGTTTTCATGGTAACTCATCAATCTGTCCCCACTACACACGAAATATGCAAGCTCGATTAACTTCCGGAGAACTTTTGCTCCCTTAATCATATAAAAATGATATATTTGTTAGATAATAATTTAATAATTTTAATAATTATATATTATCTAGACAACAACAGTTGTGAAAAGAGCCAGACTTAACCCATAAGTGCAAAGGGTCCAAACGCAAGTGCGGTAACCTGCTCATTTCAAATAATCAAATAATTTATTATCTAATCTTTTCAGAAATTAGATTATGTAATAAATTAAACCCCTTGTGCATATTCTCCTTTTCAGAACTTTAGAAGAGATGAATATGCATGCGGTTGATCACCGTCATCACACGAGAAAAAGTTCCCTCTTCCATTCCGTTTTCATAATCCACGTATGACTATGCTAACGCATAACAATAATTGATGGAGGAAGAAGGAACGTTGTGTACATAGTCGTCCCTTTTCTTTACACAAGGAATAGCAGAGAGTCCATGAGCAGTCCACTATCGAGATGAACTAAACAGACTACCGAAGAGATTAAGAATCTCGAGAGGGGCGGACAGGAGTGCAAAAAGTTGTGGTGAGACGGAGGAAAACACAAGAGAGACATGGCGCATTCACATGCTACTGGTGGAGTTATCGTCACAAGTTGTTGTTGTGCAACTATTGGTGTGGATCTTCAAAATGCACTTATGGAATATTCTAGTACGAACTTGGAATGTTAGCTCCAAAGTTTTGATAGAAGAACAATATAGTTGTCTTAACATACGTAAAGATATTTCACTAGGCGTGAATATTCATATTTTTTATGGAAGAGATAAATATGTTCATTTATTAGCTAATATTTTTTGTTAAACAATTTAGGTAATAATTAATTACTTGGGTAATGTTAATATTTTTTATTAGCAGCCTCTGGCACTTATACTCTCAGAAGAGTGTCCGTCGGTGTTCTCTTTATGGGTTATGTCTTCTAGATGCGGTTAAGATTTATCACTTACAACTAAATTTGATTTTTCCATAGAACTTATTAATATAATTATATTTTCTTGATAAAAGGTCTCTAGAAGTTAATATTGCATGCATATTGTTTTAAACCACAAGTACCCGTATAAAAGGCCCAAACTTACCTTGTATCAAAGGTGCTGGGAAGATAGAGGTTCTAAATTTGAATCCTCGTGGTAGTAAAAATTTGTACTACAAAAATTAAATATTTTCACAAGTTCAGGTGGAAACTCTCGGTAAATATAAACAGATTACAATTTCAGGCAAGTAGATCACTGTAACGAGATTATCCCTCACTGTACAGAGAATCTGTTCAATAGAAGAACTTTTTCAATCTTCAAAGAAAACACATTCTCAGTCTGTGGTCCATATTGCAGTTTGTCTTTTTTTGTTTTTTTTGTTTTTCTCCTTCCTTAGATCTCAGTTTAGAGACATCTATGGTTTATTTTGTAACTTTTAATATTCCAGTCATTTTGAATCCAAGATCACCCGTTTTTGACAACAAATGAGAACATGACACATAGGCACAGTTTCTTGGAACTAACCCACTGGAACTAATCGTAAAAGTTATGAATAAAAACTAATTCCGGTAAAATATCCCACCGTTAATATAGTACGGCTTGTGATTTAACATAAGATGAAAAATCTTAATTAACATAACAACGAAATTACATAAACATGAATACTGAGCTCTTACTCGAATACAGGCAATAACCTTCTAAATTCTCTACAAATAGCATAGTAATGCATGATTCAAGAGTATTTTTCGATGGAAAATCTATTACCATAATAAAATCTCTACGCAGTGCTCGAGCTAATCGGTATTTTTTGTATTTTCAACCAGTTAAAATGATTAACAGTCGACGTTTTTACAAGCTAAAATATTACATAACGATAAATTATCTATTAGAAAAACTGGGAGAACTAAGAAATGATCGATATAAATTGAATCCGATTCCGAGAACTTTTTACCGCGAGCACTGGTACTGGGAGCCTTCGTGAACACGGTATCAAGAACATGAAGATGAAGTTCGGAGATTTGCAAGTAACAGACGGAATTACCAAGAGATGAAACTTCCATCACTTCACTGTGAACCCACGACAAGAGAGAAAGAGATAGAGAGAAAAGGTAAGGACGGATGTAGTGCTTGGTGCTTGGTGTCTTGGTAGAGTAGAAAGGAGAGGGGGAGAAAGGGAAGTGACAAGGATCGTAGTAGAGTTAACACTTGTTGTGTTTTTCAAGTGTGAGAGTTGTTAAAATGTTAATATCACTAGACGATTTGGAACAAGAGACGTGACAAAATGTTCAATTTAACCTCATAACTCTAGTTTTCAACTTCACTGTGGGAGATGCAATGCTTGAAATAAACCAATGGGAACATATATCGTGTTTTTTTATGCATTGTGTCGTGTCCTTTATAGAAAAGGATCATTTCTTTTCTTAGAGGTTGTTGTATGCATGTTCACTCAACTTAAAGAACTGTTGTTCACTTTGCTAAAAACAATTTTATTTAATAAATCAAAGAATAATAAGCTTCTTCTAAATGATAATTGTTGTTTGACCTCAGAGTTGCGAGGAGTTGCGGAGGTGAACTATAAGCGTAGTGCTGAAGAAACAATTCTAAACTACAATAGTGGTTTCTTTACGACTATCAGAACTTAGATGTATTCATGTTCATGATGGACACAGATGAGAGATGGAAGAGAGTGTATATGCATGCTTCGTATCATCGTATCCGAACAAGATAAACAATAGTTATTGTTCTTTTTGTCAAGTGGTCTGCAGACGTGGCTGCAGGAGCGAAGGTGACCAAGTATAAGAGTATGCAGGAGGGACGTCGCTTCATCACTTTAGTCTTGAAGATATAAGAGTCGACAGCCTCGGAGTTCGACGATTTTATTTGAGTTTGTGTCAGAGCTTACCGATGTGTGATATTTTAGGAACGATAGACGACCTTAGAGCTACTGATAGCAAGACTTAACCTCGATGATCTTCTTCTCTTTGAGGCGTTGGTGGTTTTTTCCTTCGGGTCCTTCTTCCCCTTGTAAGGCTTGATGGGGTCTTTAGTTGAATGGGACGTAAAAATAACGAATTCCATCCGTTGTCTATTCATTGCGTCTCGTGTTTCATCTTTTTGTCGAGGAAGAAGAGGGTTTAGCTCGTGACGCAATAATTTGAATCCCTTTTTTCCGTGAGGTTTTCTGCAGCCGGAAGCTGCTACCCTTGCATAGACCGAATCCTCCCAGCAGCAGGATTCGACCCCACGCTGCCACGACTAGGGGCGGATGAGGCTACGCAACCGCTACTGTGCATGAGAAGAACAACAATGCTCAGTTTCTACCGGAAGAAGCTCGAGGTGAGGGTTAACGCCATAAACAAGAGCTCGAGAACCCAAGGCCACCAAAACTTGGGGGCATAAAATTAACTTCCTAACCCATCCGGCGTTAGCTTGATGGGGGAGAGTTCCATCTCCCAACATAGAGGTGCATACTCGATCTCTCACATCTCTTTTGATCGAGAGATGAAGGAAACTCTAGCTGGTTGCGGTTGGGGTTCAACTCAGGAGCAACCGAACGTAAGTGCAAATCTTTTTCTGTGCTAGGTATAACGTTAGATAAGATAAACTTGTGCTAAAAAGTTTTTAGATTATAAACAAAATATATTAAAAAACTCAACTCCCTACCGGTTTAGATTTGGACTCTTCACATTTTAGGGTAGATCAGGTTACAAGTAGCGTGTTGGGAAGACGTCCCGTCCTAGTCACAGTGTTCTACGGTCGATCTCCGTGAGATCAAGTCAAGAGTTTCAATGATGTGACTGGCAGCGGGAAGAATCGTTAACGGACTGAGCATTCTCGAATGCAGCAAGTATTTTCTCTTTTCATGTTGAACAGAGAAAAAATAACAAAGTGTATTAATATTAATAAAGTTAAAGCCCGAGTATGACTACAGTGCTCCGGCTGAACCAGAAGACTTTATTTTGGGGGTTTGTTTTCAGAGGACTGAGAAATTTAACCGTGATGTAAAGAATACTTTCGTGACTACTTCTTCATCTCATTTGAATCTGTAAAACAAAAAATCAACTTAAAGCTGTTCACCAGCTTTACAAGTTATGACTCATCTCGGAATAAACTATTGAGTATTAGCAGAGAAATATTAAGAGAAAAATATCAAAGTTTCTTGGAAAATAAGAGAATCTTTTTTCAGACTCAAAGAACACTGGGAAGAAAATAATAATATTCTTTTCCATGTTTTTATATAATTCACACTCTTTAAGAGAGAAGTTTAGAAACTATACCTTTCCAACTTTTCAGAAAGTTTTGTATGCTCAAAGTGAAAATATTAAAGTGAAATATAATTCCTATACATTAATCAAAAGAAAAAGTTAAGCATACAACTTATTCACGAGGAGAACCTGAGTTAAGTGTTTAGGTGTATAAAGATAAGACCAACTACTGAAGAGAATTTTACAACGTTTTATTTTAAAAAATATACAAAATTCATAACTTTAAAAGATATTGAGCTCCTTTCCCTATAATTTTCACTTTTTCCCATCGGGGTCTGTATAAGACAAGATTCTTCGTAGCGGGCCGGAAACTGTATATGTCCGCCGGTTGATTTTCCTAAAGAGCCGGTAGTATCCGAGCATCGGGAGGGCCTAGATCGATGATACGATGAGGCGTGATCTCTTTTCCGTTCAATGCAGTTGGCTAACTACAGTCCAACTCCAGAGACGTTGCTTGTGCCATCTGCTTCAAGTCCAGACGCAATGGATGCGCGTGGCGTATCCAGGACGTGTAGCGTGACCTAAGCAAGATCTTCATCTGGATGCTGTCCTGACGTAGTCTCCTGACTGGTGCAGTAGAAGCCTAGAAATTCAACGTTCAAGAGGTCAACTAAATGACTGCACGTTTGTCAGGTGCTCATTGCTCCAACTTTGACTTTGATGACTTGTATGAGGTGTCTCTATCTTCTGAAAAACGTGGTAACTGGCCCATAGCCACACCTAGCTTATTTGGTCGGTTCTGATCAGCTCAAGCCTAGATCCGCCATCCCCTGTAATGTGCACCGGTAACTTTTCTACAAATGCAGGAAAAGTAGAGAATGCGTCGGATAATTCCTGTCTGAAATAAAAAAAAATTAAAAAAATTAAAAAATGTTAAAAATCATCAGTGAATTTAACACAGTAATTAATCAATTATAAAAAACCGTCGGCAAATTACAAGTAAGCAGGAAAAACCTGGACTGGACATGGTTCTAATCTTCTTTCAAAACTGATGACAACAGGCAGGCAAGACATGCGAAATCAAGCAGAGAACAAGAAAGAGGATAATGGAGATGTGTATAATATTATCCGAAAAGATTATCACCAAAGTGGTGTGATCGCTATACGTTTGAGAGATACGTTAAGAGATAAAGGTCAAAAATTCAAGTCTTGACGAAGATCAAACTTTTTTTTACTCTCGCTGTGCAGCCGCTAGTTGCGGCTTGGGTTGTTTCATTTTCTCATGCGTTGCTCGTGAGATGACTTTGGGACTTCAAAGTTTTTCTAACTCCTACACCTTAACTGTGAAGGGTGTGACGAGAACCGAAGACCGCTAGAAAAGATTGTGAGGGTTCAAGAGTTAGAAAACCTTTGAAATCCCAAAGCCATCTCACGGACAGTGTGTGAAAAAATGAAACACCTTAAGCCGTAAGTGTCATTGGCAGTGTCACTTTTTGTAATTTTCTGAAGAGAAAAAATTCGATGCCTCGTACAAGCATATTTCCAGTACTCTTGTAATATACGAACTAGGGCCCGAATTGAAGTTTACCCAGGTGTCACGTCAGTTTGGCTCCTCGGCTAAGTTGACCGAGTGCGGAGTGACGAATCCCGGTAGGGTCGTTAGTGTCGTTAGAGCAAGTTCTTGGGATAATCCACTAGGGGTATACTTCGCAGATAGGGATTGGAAGCCTTAGTTCTTCAAGTTGAGCCTTCAAGCTCCTAGCTATGGTGGATAGTCTTTGTGAGTGCAATCTGGAGTCTCTGCAAGCACAGAGTGGATTTGGCTCGACTTTAGTGATTGTTTATTGCCCGTTGACATGATAGAATGAGTACATATCGTTTATCACTTGAAGAACTCAGATTGCGAGGTCTGATCGAGAGGTTTCATGTCACGAATTTCAGCCGGTGCTATCTCCGGAGTGGGCAGATTGTTGATATCTTCGATTTGCGGGTGCACGCGTGCACGAAGTGGTTCTTTTTGATTGGATGATCGATCGCTGTGTGAATTATTGTCGTTTGAATCTGTTCTTGGTCGATTTGGTGGTGAGGTAGTGCGGAAGCACTGCTGGAATTTCTTGTGATGGGTTTTTGTGGTCAATTTGAGATCGGCAGAAGTGTGTCAGCGGACGTCGAGTTGGCATGGATCGACAATTTGTGATGCTAAAGAGTGCAAGTAGCTGCACGCTGGGATTTTTTATGCACAAAGCATCAAAAATCATTCAATTTGGTGAAAGATCGAAGAAGTTACAAGCCGTCATATGTGTCATAGGTGATCCAAAATTTGACGTAAACTCGCCTACGAGTGCCAATTTGGCAGATTTCGACCTCTTGGAGTGTGTTTTCGATCTCTAAGTTGCTGTTTTGGAGTGTGTGTTCTTCATACGCGTCCTTCTTGTGGTGTTTGGCTCGAGTTTCTTCTCCTATTCAAGCGGCACGGAGAGTGAGCGAGGTGTGGAGTGTCGAGACTTCGAGGAGCAAAGGTGCGTGAGTGCGGATAAATGAGAGCGGAGTGCGAGAGTGCGAAGACGGAGCCGGGTTCGAGCGCGTCGCAAGCCTGCTTGTTGACGTGCGTGAGAGAGGTATGTAAGTTTCAGTTGTGTGGGATGTGTAAAACTAGTAAGTCACCCATCCCAACACTATTTCTGGACTTGCACACTTAACTCTGCAGTCTTAGCTTTGGCTTTACCACTAGACCGATAGCTCTTAGTGTCTTCTAGGGATATGTGCAAGTACTTATGGACTTGTTTAAGATAATAGGAGACATTCTCGCATGTTCATAGAGGGGTGGTAAGACGACCCCACAGTATTAGAGAGAAGCCATAGTTATGGTAGTGTTTGTCTATATCGTAGAGACGCGTATAGAGACAGTTGGTGGCATTTGTCTTGGGTGAGCTAGTAGAGCTACCACGGAGATATTTTTGGAGCTACTAGAGGTGTGGACATCTAGTTAGTGACCTTAAGTATCAGTTACGATGGTTGGTGATCATATATTGTGCATGTGGTCATGAAGAGGAGGTGTCAATTCGGATGAGGCTGGGTTTCTCTTTATGTGAATGTTTGAGTGTAGAGGGTTATCGTCTGGACTTCTTGTAGTTGGAACCCCTCCATATTCTGCTTCTTATTTGTGCGTCGCGTTTGTTTGTGTTGGCGCTTGATTTCTGGAGTGAGACTGGAGTTGCGAATGAGTCAGACTATCTTTGTTTCTCTCACGGTGCGGTTGGAGTGACGACCAACAGACCGTGAGAGATTGTGTGTGGTGATGGTAGGTACAGGTTGTCCTTACCTTGACCGTCCTAGTAGGAGATAGATGAGCTCAGTAGAAGTAGAGTTAGGCAAGTGGTGGTTATGGTGGTGACGGAGACTTCGACATTCTGGTTGGAGAGTGTGTTATCGAGATTCTATCATCACGAAGTTCTCAGGAGGTTCTGATGGAGATTTCTCGGACAGTGGGTCTACACAGAGTGGGGTGAGATACCGACTACTTATACCATTGTCGTCGGTTGTTCCAGAGGACGAGTAAGACGTAGATAGCGCATTTTCTGGTGGTGAGTCTAGTGTCACCACACCGTTATTGTGGAACATGGACGAGATCTATGAGACCACGAAGGGGCCTCGACGTTACTAGAGTATAGTGGTTATCACTGAGCTAGGTGACTTCATCCAAGAGTTTGACAGTTGGTGCGATCTGCAGCAGATGCGGAACCCACAGCTGTTTACACCCTTCACGGCGTGGAAGGGTTTGTTCCAACACTTAGAGGGACCGCCGATGAACGATTACCATGAGTTCCGACGAGATACGAAATTGAGTTGTGGAGACAACATTGGTCTCCCAACTATGTTTCTATCACTATTGGTCCAGTTTCAGGAGGCGTAGTACCTACGAGTTCAGGTGCCAGTAGCAGTGGTACATCCACGGGTGGCGGAGTACATACTACCGGCGGTGCGTCCACTAGTAGTGGAGCAGGTGGTAGTGTGAGCGAGATACCACCAGGGTTTAACCCTGGGGTTCAGTTCTTCCAGTGTTTGAGAAAGAACTATCAAGGTGTGCGGACCGACAAGTTGAGGAGTCTGCAAGAGTTCCAGCGGAAGACGGGAGAGAGCCTACACGAGGTGTTTACTCGCATGAGGCGGTTGATCAGGTTACCCAAGGGGTGACGGAAGCACATGCAGTCCAATTCTTGTATGGGATACTAGATCGGGAGCTGCGTAGGAGAGGCAGAGATGCCACTCTCCTTAGAGACACCGCTCCAACGTTGTCGTGATGTGAATTATTCTACATAGTAAATAATTCACCTCTCAGTTAGAAGTTAGTCTCTCTGAGTGAAGTTAAGACCTCAGAGAAGTCGATTCTGGAAGAAGTGACCATTTGAAAATCTGAAAACACCACGACGTAGGTCTTGTCGCGCTGATCACCGTGGTATGTCAAAAGTTGCAAACAGAGTTACAGGCAAAAAGTTGCTTGGGGTTCTTCTACAAGATTTTTGTTACTGAGAAATTTACCATAAATCTGAGTAAGTTCGAAAAATATGTTTTAGATTTCTCTCATGTAGCTTGTAGTATGAAGTATTTGTTTGCATTTCGAAATGCACAGAAAGAGCATATCTAGAGAAAGTTATAACATTTCGTGTTAGCAAAGGAAAGACGAAATATCGCAGTTTTCTAGCATATCAGTTTAGAAACTAGTCTCTAAAACCAATTGTGAGATCAGCTTCCATGGTGTAGCTGAGAAACTTGTAGGGAGGAGGTGTTCGGATCAAATCTCTTCAGACCCACAACCGGCTTGGAGTAGGCTAGCCCTTTCGAGGGAATATGAGGAGCACCAAGTTGTCTAAGGACGAGACACTAGATGTCCCTTAAATGTACCGTGAATGCAGGACGCCTCCGTCTATCCCTATACTAGTGCAGTCATCTGGTGTGGATGCTAGAGGGAGATTACCACGGGATTTCAAAATGGATCTTATGCTAGAGGACTAAGCTCACCTTCGGGTTGTCGGGGTCACTAGTACGAATTCGGTTGCGGTCCTCTAAGTCTTGGAGTAGCGAGATGACATGAAAGACACTCCAAGTCGGTACTAAATCTTTTAAAGAAAAATGTAGAGCTCGACATATTATTCACTTGGGTCGAAAAATCAAGTGAAATTGATACTTGATGCAATACTTACGGCATTTCTAAGTTTAAGGGGGCCGGAAAACGACAATGATGATAACTCGGGCTCCACGTGTCAGAACGAGGTGGTTGTGGTGGCCAGAGGTAGCCGTGGTGGAGTCACTTTAGGTGGAGGTGTCAAATGCTGACTGTACGACCGACTTAGTGGCCGTCCGTTGTCGTGTCAGATTTTGCGTGAAGAATGTCCAAGAAAAACGCAAGGTTCTTGGCTGTGGAGATTATGTGTGCTGAACAGAGACAAGATAGAGAAAAACAACCACGAAAACGAATGTTGCAATATATACCAACTCCAAATGTATGTACATTGCCGGTTCTTTCTTCCTAAGAACACAAAACTGAGAAACAGACCAGAGCGGTCTGTAATATGCTTCAAAGTCCTTAAAACGAACCCTTGAATCTCAACCCTGACCCAAAACCACCGAAGCGTAGCTCAAAGCAAGACAAACAGAGCTGCACCAATATCACACAATTGAAACCCAAGTCCAAATCACATCCATGTACAAGCTCTTAACCAAAGCTAGCTACCACAAGCTGTATATAACCAACTAGATCTCTAACGAACTCAAAAAGACAAAACCCGTAGCAAGAAAACTGAAAAATCTGAAGACCGTTTGATGTCGATAGGGTCTTCTTCCTTGACTCCGTTGACCTCAAGAACTATCAGATCCGACTCCCGACAGCCGAGATATCTCTAATTTTTGGTCGCAAGTGACCGAATCTTCAAAAACTCCTCCCTACGGCTTAAAACTGCACACACCGCTCAAACGGATCGCTTGATCTGATATCTATCTTCTCTGGCAGGTAGATCTAGATATCATGAACCCAACGAGACTCCAAACAAGTCGTTTGGAGTTCCTCTTGCAAAACCACGCAAGAAATTTGATTGTAGGTTGCAAAAAACTGACGTAAATGAACTCCCTGTGGCTCAAACTCGCTCACCTCACCCAAACCAACAATCCAATCTACGTACAATCTTCTCCTATGCGTAGATGAAGACTCCTTGATCGCGTAGGCACCAAGAACGAAGAGCTTGGCTCACCGATCGTGAAGAACAACCCAATTTCAGATCGCAGTCGATGAAAAATCTAACGCAAGCACTTCCTTGCGAGTAAGTTTCACTCAGAATTCCTAAACCGCCTGATGAAACTTGGTATCGTCTTCAATTTATTGAAGAACTCGTTATTCTGATCCTGATGGATCCAAGGACAGCAAGTTTGGACTCCGGAACGGTCCGAATGGTCTAACTCCCCTTCACAGATCACTGAAGCTCCCAAATCCCCCTTCTTGTGTCTCAATTTCTCTTGGAACATCCCCAATCCGTCTCTTCACGAACCGTCTTAACTAGTGCGTAGCCTGCACAGATCTAAACCCAACGACGCCTTGCGCGCTTGTATTGACTCTCCAAATCTCTCGAACCGTCCGCTTATAAGTCGTAGGTACAAGCTAGCCCCTTAAGTAGACCCATTAAGTCAGTCACAGTACGTATCAGTTTTCTTCAATAATGAAGAAGCATGCCCCTTGCGTCTTTAGTATAGCGCTTGGAGCCGCAAATAGCCAGTTAGCAGAGTAAACTAGGGCCTAGCTTGATTTTCTCTTCTTTCGAGTCGCGTAACTTCTCTACTAGGCATCCAAACAAAGTAGACAAGATGCACATGAAAATGAGCTCTACCCATCGATGCGATGAAAGTGAAGATCCGAAGTCGTGCCAAAAGCCCGTAAGCTGGGGCCTAACTTGTTTTACCCATCTTTCGAGTCTTGTAACTTCTCCACTAGGCGTCCAAACAAAGTAGACGAAGTGCCTTTGGAGTGCTGACAAAAAGCTCTATCCATTGATGCGATGAAAGTGGAAATCCAAAATTGTGCCAAAAGCTTGTAAACTGAGGTCTAGCTTGTTTTACCCATCTTTCGAGTCTTGTAACTTCTCTACTAGGCGTCTAAACGAAGTAGACGAAGTGCCTATGGAGTGTTGACAAAGAGCTCTATCCACTGATTCGATGAAAGTGGAAATCCGAAATTGTGCCAAAAGTCCATAAGCTGAGGTCTAGCTTGTTTTCCCATGAGTGTCTTTGGAATGACAAGCACCGAAGTCTTAATTTTAGATAGGAGCCGGTCCACTACACGACATCCACCCCCTCTAAACCTATACATCCTCCGGTATGCACCAAAGATACCAACCAAGGAGTGGACCGACACACACCTCGTCATGTCGTCTTACTTCCCATCGTAGCCAACCTCATCTTCAAAATCTTCTGCATAATCCTCATCCTCGAACTGAAATTCCGTCAAGATATCTGCTAGATCGACCTCTTCATCTCTCTCTTTGAATATCTTGACACGTTTATCTGCCTTTGGTACCTTCAAGCTCGTTTTGAGCTTGAAGGTACCAGTTATCAATCCTTCTCAAAACTGGAAGAGATGATAGTGAAGACTTCAGCTTCCGCACCGCATCAGTATGCGCTTCCTCCCATCTGAACTTATGATCTTTACGCAACAACTCATATAATGGATCCGCCACATGCGCATAATGAAGAATCCAAATGTGATAGAATACACAAGCACCCAAAAATCTTTTACTTTTGTCAACGAGTTGCAAACCTCCTTCATCCTCCCTATTGTATCCACTTTGTTCGGGTCTGGCTTCCGATCAAACGATCCACACAAATGATCAACGATCAAGATTTTTCTGACCCCAAATGTAGACTTCGCACTTGACAACGTGAGATGAACTTCCTCAAGTCGAGATAAGATCTTCTCACAGTCTGCTATGTGATCGATGACATATTGTTGACACCCTCTCTGATCTAACGCTTCATCCTTCTCATCTTCCACACATCATTTAATGGGGATGTCATCCCAGAACGAGATCGTCTTTTCAAGGATGAAGTCCCTTAGAACTCGATTCATCCCATTCATCATGTGTGCTACCAAGTTGGTAGCGCCTTGTGGTAAAGTACACATCCTAACCAACCCCAAAGCTGTCCTCATTGTCGTGAAGCTTCTGCTCTCCTCCGCTAGTTAAAACTGATCATATCCTGAGTAAAGATCTCCCATTGAGTAAATTGCTCTTCCTGCAAACGCTTCAGCAAACTCATCCACAATCGGTCCCACCCCAACAGTTCTGATTGTTACTGCGTTCACCGGTTGCATATCTTGGATGAACCGTAGCGACTCATTCTTCTTAGGCACTATAAACCATCTGCTCGAATACGGTGCAAACGACAGCTCCAAGATCTTCATCCGCATCTTCTCCTTCAGCAACTCCACTAGTTTAGACAAGTGAGCTCGCGGTACTGGAATTGATCTCAAGTTCCATGGCACAAGCGGTACCGTGAAGATAACCATCGGGGTAACAACATACAGGTCTACACACCCAATCTCATGTGGCTCAAAGGCAAATGCTTTCTCATGTCATGAGAGCATCTCTATGAAGCACATCCTCTCTTCTGGTAGAAGAGACCCATCAGATCCAATCTTCAACTCTTCAAGGGTCTTCTCCGTGAATTTGTGTCCTATCATTGCAGGATCTCTCAAACTCTTCTCCCTTGAAGCTTGTTCCATCTGTTGATTAGTGTCTTCCGGCAAAGGACCAGCAACTGGCTTTACCTTCTTATCCATTGTCTTGTACTTCGTCTCAACTCGAACCTCAGGTGTACAGAATGATTTGATCACTGAATAGACCTCTCTTGAACGAATCTGCACAATTTTATCCATATCCTCCCATCCAATAGACATGATCTCTCGCAAAGGATCCTCCAACCCATCCTCTTCATAACACCAGAAATCCATTCATCCCGTTCCAGCTCACCCAACTCTTTCAACATCAACTCAACATCACGCAAATGTTTTTGTTCTTTTTCTTCTCAACTCTTCTACCTTCTTGTAACTAGCAATCCCACACTCTGAAAACCCAACAAACCCTGCACAAAGACACTTTCTCCTTCAAGCGAGAGTACCTTCTCCTGCGCACCACCACAATCCTGCTCTATAGTGGTACTCAACAAAAATCTTTGAATTCTTCACTCATCCTTAGAAGCGGTTTCTCCCTCAGACGATCTCTATTACGCTCATGATTGGATGGTATAGTCAAGAATTGTATCGCTCTCGTCTCATCTTGACTTCGAATCCTAGCATATGCAGATCCGTCGTCTAGTACCTTTGTCTTCATCCGAGTTGCTATGATGAAAGGTTGACCAAGAATGAGCGGGTATGATGTTGCTTCTTGAACAAAGAAGTTTTGCTCGATAGCAACATCACCTATGTGCACTCTGATGTCTGGACAAGCTCCATACAAGTCTCCTCTTGTGTTGTTGGCTGCTCTTATGACCCACCCATGCTTTGTGTCGATCGGTCATTTCTTCTTCTTGTACAGCTCCTTCGACATGATGTTGATTTTTGATCCATGATCGATTAGAGCAACCACCGGCTCATCCAAGTTTCCGATTCTCACCAACGTCTCCATTGTAGCTCGAGTCCAGTGGTTGTGACTGTAATGACTTGAGCTTTGTTTCCCATCCTCCTCTTCATCTTCAAAATGTACCCTGCGCCTTCGATCTTTTTCTTTCTCTGAAGAATAAACATTGTATTATGCAAGCTCTCTCTCCTCATCCACAGACATTCTAGTATCCAACGCATGTGATAAACCAGTCTCACCCGTAATCTGTCGCTTCTGTTTAATGATGTCGATGATGACATCATGAAACTCACGCTTAGCAATGTCCAAAACTTCCCTCAAAGTAAACTCCACCTTCGCATTTAGAATGCGAAATTCCAAGACTCCTTTCAAGTTTGTTGAAGCCTCGATGTCAGACTGTAGTTTGTATGCAGTCGGTTTACTCTTCTCCTTCTGAAACTCCTTCGCTCTCTCTTTAGATGGAGAAGGATCATCGTCCATCGGTAGATCTTGAGCTCCTGCATCTCGAAGCTCTTGACGAACCTTCTCTCCTTGAGTCTGTCTCTTGGAAGAAGTTCCTTCCCCTACGTCCTCTGAATCTCGTCTTCTCTTCTCTTCCAACAACGCTTCGTGTTGATTCTTGGCGATGTAAGCATGTATCGATGGAGCTTCTATCGGATCATCTCATCCAGTATCCCTTCTGATTATAGCAGCTGTCCTCAACAATATCTCACGTGTCATCTTCCCTTTCTGTTTCATGGACATAGCAAATGACCACAGTCCACTCGGCTCAACATGCTCGTTAAAATTCCTTTCATCTTGATCTTCAACCCTTGTGCCATATGTTCCAGCTTCCACAATTGCAACTGCTTGCACTGATAGGTGGGCATATTTCCCTCTTCTAAACATCAAAAGAGTGTTCTTTTTGCATATTCACTTCTTCTGAACTAGAGAGATAATGCAAAGTAGTTAAATTTATAATCTAACCTTTCTTGCGATAAGGATTAGGTGATAGGCAAGAAGTTGATCTTTTGATTCCTTGAGCGCTTTTCAATCTACATGGCTTATAGGTTTTCTCTGCAAGTTCCTGCATTCAGTATGCATATAAAATATAATATTTATGTTTAAACTATATTTTGATCTAGAAGTTACTTTATTTTATATTTATAGAGTTATAATTAATATTTTCTAAACAGCCTATACTAACATTGATTAATATTAATAGATCAAGACTTCTCGCTATGAAACAACTGCAGTATCAGTCCAATTGCCGTATTAGATTTTATTCATCTCTCTTCGTTTGTCTTTTTCTTCCTCGGAGTTCCAGTTGCATGCATATTTGACTAATCAACATGCACATTGTTCAGCGGAAAATATGTGAAGGACAAAGCTCTTGAATATCGATCAATCAACTATATAGAAGTACATTTGGTATAAAGTATAATCCTTAGTTTTAAGAAGGTTGTGTAACTTGTCATAATCCAGATATTGTCCATGGATTAAGAGACATAGTATATAAGTGTTACCACACATTTGTAGCAAGCTATAAATATAGGAATCAAGTAGTTAATTAATAATGATATATAAATCAAGTAGTTAATTTGTAAATCTGAAACCTCGACCCGTAAAGACAGAAATAGGACTAACGTTTTAACTTGTAAAACGCGACCAAGTGTTTGAGAACGTTAGAGCATGCACAATATGCCAAAGAGTTTGAAACAATTCAAACTACCACAAACAATAGAAACTTATGAGAAGAGATCAATTACAAGACTCCTTGTAAATGTTACATGTTACCAAGGGAGTTGGACCTTTTGTTTTACGGGGAAAACTCACAAAATATTTTACGTGAGGGACAATAATGCTTCATGGGAGACGTTGGATATAAAATTTATTTATTATTTATTACTCTTTTAGAAATAAAATTTATTAATTAGAAAGAATTAAAACCTTGCCACTCTCATAAAGCTGTTAAAGCTAACCAAAAGCAACTAAAAATTTCTGGTAACTCGATAGTATATGCATCAACATGTGTCTTCTTCGTGTGGAGCAAAATTCTATTTTTTATTAGTTCCAATTTACTTTTGTTTATCCCAGGTTCCTTTTTTCAGATCATAGAATTGATGATAAGAGAATTTATTGAACCAAAACCTCTAACGGTAGATAAGGCTTGGGTTTCAGGATTCGGAGATGGCCATTTTCAGCCAACCCTCTTGGGTCTGGTATCTTTGTTTCGTGTGTACTACTCGACGTCCGATACGGTGCCCCAAGAAAGGAAATCCCACGGATATATGTCAATGAGAAAATGGGAAACTAACTTGCGTGGGACGAAAATAATGCAACTAGGGACCAAAAGCACCTTCGAAATATTTTCTGTTTGCGAAAAAGACAAGTTCCATAGAGCATTTATAATAATTACATGTATGATTTATATATGTTAAAACTATAAACTTTTAACACAACTTGTTAATGAACTTGCTAACTATTTATTAATTACGCATGGGTGTTTAGGATAACATGTTAATGATCTTGTTAAATCTTGTACCGTTTATAGACGAGGATCAGCTTGAAACAAAACCATGAATATTGTTCCTAGATGTAACCGAAGTTACTATATAAAAAGGTTGTCAAGAGATGATAGCAAAATGCATTTTTTTATGTTAGCTTAACTTATGTCGATAACCTTTGGAAATAAAGGTGTGAACATAAAATTAAACCTCCTTCATATTTTGCCTCCTCCACTGAATACAAAAGAGGTGAATATGCAAGAAATATGCCTTAGTATGAAAATATGCGTAACAGAATTATGTATCCCATGCCTCCTGTAAAATCACCACGAAATTCCAACCATATAAATTAGCTACCGTAATTGGTCCGTGTGATCATAAGGGTTTGTAGAAAAAACATAAGCGTTACAACTATAAGCAGAAACGGTGAAATTTCTGTTCCGTCATTTTCAGAACCATTCAAATAAAAAGTCATTTAACATATTTTTAAGTTAACTATTTATAATATAAATTGATAAATGAACTGAAACTAGCATTCAAGCGTTGAAATTCACAGAATTAAGAGAAAGAAATATTAGCAATAGATCCCGTATTTGATCTAAGCTTGACTTATTAGAATTGGAAATTATTTCTTGCGTTGATTGTCAGTAGAGCATATGGAAGATGGAAGTCAAGATAGAACCAAAGCATAATGCAAATGGGCGTGTCAGTTGAAACATAAACGTAGTTACATGCATAATTTAACTTAAAACCAAACTCGTCTCAT
Organism: Asterella californica; assembly: GCA_036924285.1. NCBI lineage: Eukaryota > Viridiplantae > Streptophyta > Marchantiopsida > Marchantiales > Aytoniaceae > Asterella > Asterella californica. Next base: position 48,043,151 of record JAYKYS010000001.1, read on the forward strand.
GGAAATCATTCATCATAAATTAAATTTTCGCATTTGTCCTCTCCCTACGACTTGGGACTGGGGTCGTAGGGAGAGGACAGAGGGAAGAGAATCGATCCCTAGTCTTGGGTTCGATTCCAGCAACTAGGTAGAAATCGACTGAGGCTAACTGCGACCAGTAGCAGGCCTGATAATTGCAAACCATTATCGTTATATGACCCAGTCGATGGAAAACATCGTGCAAAAAGTCTATTACTGCTGTATAAGAGGTTAAATATGAACTTCGGGGGATTTTTGCTATGTGGAAAACATCGTATAAAAATCTTTTTATTATAAATCTATTATTACATTATAAGAGGTTAATATGCATGTAACATGAACTTCTGCGGAACTTTCCCTCGTTTGGTGTTATCGAACAAAAGATATAATAATATTATCTTGAAATATTTAATGTTATGGGGACTTTTACTCTGTGGAAAACATCGTGCAAATAAATTATTTTTACTATAAATATATTATTACTTTAATTATAAGAGGTTAATATGCATGCAACGTTAACTTCTGCAGAACTTTCCCTAGCTTGGTGTTATCGAAAAACGGTCTAAGAATATTAACTTTAAATACTAAATGCTATTGGGATTTTTGCTCTGTAGAAAACATCGTGCACAAAATCTATTCTTATTATAAATCTATTGTTACTTTATAAGAGCTTAATATGCATGCAACATGAACTTCTTTGGAACTTTCCCTCGATTGGTGTTATCAAAAAAGTATTTGATAGTATTATCGCTAAATATTAAATGTTAATCAGACCTGGGAATACGGGAGCTGAGAATATGGTAAGATCTGCACATAATCACAGAAATTTGCTTTGATCACACCTCCAGTAGGTACTTGAGCTTGATCACATTCCTCTTAATGATGTATAGTTTTATCACACCTCTGGCAGGTTATCAACAATAAAATTAGTCACTATGTCTTGTCATTCATCATTTCACTATTTTCGACAATGACTAAATATCTATGTAATCCAAAACGTTTAACATCAAAGACACTTCAGATTATCATGCTTGGAAATATGATCTTTGCAGTTCTACATATAACTAATATCACAAAGTCACTAGTTCGACAATCAATAGCCAGTCAGAGGTGTGATCAAGCAATACATCGTTAAAAAGAGTATGATCAAGCTCGAAGAATCTACTAAGGGTGTGATCAAGCAAATACTTGACATAATTATGAGGTTTTGGAAGGTGAATAAGACATAGCCCGGAATAGTCAAAAGAGGAATTCATTTCTTGACATGGCAGTAAGATATTAAAATGAACATGAAGGTAGAATTAGCTAATAAAAAATTTGATAAAAACTATAGAGAAACAAAGTAAACAAACCATCTTTGTCGTTCTCCTCTTGCAGTGTGGTACGGACAACTGTGCGTCGAAAAAGTGTTAGATAATTTTGACCGTATGAGTTCCTGCCCCCACGCTCTCTACTAGCGCTTCAATCTTGACAATGATGGCAATAGAGATCGATGAAAGATTAGCGCATGATAATTTCATTCATGTGTATGAGTTCTCAACACTTGTTGTCATCGTCTCAATCTTGATAATGTGTCGCGCCCCTCATTCTCAAGATCGGGCGCAGACGCGAACAACAGAACCCTAGCGGACTTGCGCTAGGTTGTGAACGCTGCGAGTAGGACTTAACGGCTTGACCGGCAAGTCGGGATCAGATGAACCCTAAGTGGTTCTCTGAACCAAGGTTGGAACCTTGGGTTAGGACATAAGTGCCTACCCCAAGAGGGCCCCAGACGAACGCTGACCTAAGGAGGCAAGTCTGGGAACGGACTGAAACATGAGTCTCAGACATAGGTCTGAGGCGTGGGTCCGAGACGCGAGACCGAGACGTGAGTCCAAGACGCAGACGAACCACAGGGTTCGACCCTGGGTCTGGACCACGGGTTTTCGGAAAAACTACTAAGTGTTGGAGCTCCAGGGACGTTTTAGGTTGTGGACGGAGCTCCACGTAAGATCTCGAGGCGAGTGAGATATCATTGGAAAGGTCTCGTCGAGAGCTTTCCAGTGATATATAACACTCCTCGATCTGACCTCCGAGCTGGAAGTTATGGCCGAACCACAATCGGGTTGTGGTATAATTTTCAGGGACCAAAGAGGAGGGCGGGGCCGCCGATCCCCAGAAGTATATACGAGGGGGGCTCGATGCCTGGGTGGGCCAGGACGAGTCACCCGACCCCAAGGTTCGGCGGGCGGACTCTAGGGGCATGAGGTGATGGCTGGGCCGGTTCCAAGGCACGTTCCGATCCAGACTTGGACGTCTGGACTTAGGAACGATGTAAGGACTGGGGCAAGACTAGAGAACGAGTCGGCGGGTTAGACCACCGTTCGGGAGCCTAGACCAGACGGACATCACGGGCGGTTGGGCCGCTAGGTGTGCTGGAGGCACCGTTTAGGACCCTGGACTTTATGGGAAGTCCGCCCCAAGTCATATTGTGACTTGCTCATGTTTGGGACCGACTTAGGCGGATCTAGGTCGGGACTTAGGATTGCTGAGCTTGATGAATAGGGAGACGGTCCGGCTCCGGTCCGGACCAAACAGAACTAAGGTAAGTGGTGCATGGACGCTAACTTGTGATTGTGTTTGCAGGTTAGCGGTGTAAAGTTTGCGACCTACTGAGTTAGAGTTTCCGCTGGCGCAACAAGGCAGTAGGTGCACGAAATAATGGCAGTAATGGAGATTGACGAAAGAGAACGACTGGATAATTTTGACCCAAAGCAAAGAAAATGTTAACACTTGAGATTTGACGAAAGCATAAGTAGAATTTTAGCATAGATAATGTCAGAGATAATTTCTCATGTATGTTATTTTGATAAGTTAATTCTTGTAATCACCTCTCGTGTGTGTTGTTTGGATAAGATAATGCTTCTACACGATTATGTTTTGCATTGCTGTAGAATAAGTTATAGCCGAGGTTTAGATATGAAAAGAAAAATTAGATAATCGATAGAGATTTGCATTGCATGGTAGTGATGCAATACATATAAATTTATTATATTAAAAACAGTAAAATTCACACAATCAGCTACTCAATGCAATTCTCATACTTTGAAACAACACACTTCTCGTACTTTGAGATGACACAGTTCTCGTACTATGAAACAACTCCATATCATATTTCACATTGATTATTTGTACCAGTGATCAAACCTATTATTCTTATTCTCATAACTGTTAAACTTTCTCTCAAACTATCTCAGAATTGTTATACTTTCTTTGGAACTATCTCAAAACGGATATATCTTCTCTCTAACTATTCAAAATGATTATATCTTCTCTTGAACTATTGCCATTAAATTTTTTATTTTATCAAATTATTCTAAATCAACTTTTCTAACCTAGTTGTAGATTGTATTGTTGGTTTTCTTCAAAAGAACTATTGCTATATGATCAGACGTAAATATTCTATCAGCTTTGAGAAAAAATGAGAATTTTGGTTTAACTTAATTCAGACAATGATCTATAGTTGTTAAGACTATTCTGGAAAAAAATATCAAGTCTTTGTATATCACATGTTGTTACATACAAAAATATTCAATTTGATTTGTGAAGCAGAGAGAAGTTCAATTGTAATTTAGTAGAGATGTTCATGTAAAGGTTGGTTAGTTCTAATTTCAAGTTAAGTTAAGTTAAATTGAGAAGTGAAATGACATAGTAAGAAATACATAACTTATGCAGATTTTCATTATTTGTAGTTGAAGTTGTGAACTTATAGTTGAACTTTAGAAGCTAATTTAATAAGTTAGATTGATAAGTTAGAATGATAAAAGTTGGACTTAAAAGTTAAGTTAGATGGAAATTAGGAGCATAACAAATCTTTTTAGATCAAAATTGAATAAAAGATCACCGCAATATCGTTCATGTCATCGTGTTACTACACGACCTTATAGATTAGTACACGTTGTATTATGACGGAGCTTCATATCGTACGCATTGACTCATATTGCATTGAGGGACTAACCCCTAGATGCCTTATAATCAAAGTAGACATATTAAGCTCCAATATGTAGAGATCCTTCAATTCGGATGCAAGTAGTAAGCGGAGGTGTTGCACAACATGTTATTATTAAGAGGATATCCTCCTCGTCTTTAGGCACAAGGTCCAACATAATCCTCCAAAAAGAGCCAACTTACTACGATAACCTTTAGGATGTAGCTCTAAAGCCTCCTCTTAAGACGCTAGACCTTTGTGTTCCTAAGGGATGCCTTACTCATTGAGTTAGAATCACATCACCTCAAAATCTTTCTTTCACTAGTTGTTATGGTTTTCTCCCACACTTTTTCGTTATAGTCTTGTCATATTTCATTAGTTTAAGAATATTTGGCTCACATGACAAAGTCTTTATATATTTGATAGACTGATATTATTTTCAAAATTTTATTTTATATATCTCAACCATGACACCATATCTATCATTGTATATCAGAATCTGTTATTCTTCACATATAATTAGTTCTGCAAGTCCAATAAACATATATATACACATGTACATATACTTGTATACATCAACTCGAAATTGAATATGTAATAAATATATATAAATAAATAAGATGGTATTATATTTGAGATATATATATTATAACTTCTCATATAATTTATTTATCAAATTATATATTCTATCATAGTAATATACTAACATATAAGATAAATATGCATATATACATAAATATAATAGATATATATATGTGTAAAAAATATTATTATATTCAATTTAATATATGATGGTGATATTTAAAACTTTTGGCAAAACATTAATCCAATCGAGTGATGCATGGAAGTCCTAAAATTCAAGAATTACTTGTATCGGCAAATGCTTAGCATTTGCAATCCCATTGCAGGTGCAACAACTTGTTTTTTTGTTATTTTAGTAGAATATTACTTGATCATACCTCTATTATGTTTTGTCAGATTTGATCATATTTTAAGATAGTCATCTTGATTACACCTTTGACATGCTGCAGACCATCGAGCGAGACACTATAGTAGTGTAATAGTCTCGCAAAATAATGCACTTAGATACATACGGACTTAATACGTCTCATCACAGAAATTAAGAAAGTATTGCATGATAACCATGACCATTTAGAGAGACGTTGACTCCGCAGTTTGGGTGCTACAAACTCAGTCATTGCAACGATCGACCGTTGCAGTGACTGGAGCCTGCAGCAAATTGCAGCCATACTGTCAAAAACATTCCTACCGCACCTACCACCATGCTGCCATTACGGTCTTGAACACGATTAAGACGATGTCATGAGTAGTTTGTGCTTGTTTGCTCGTTCATGACGTCTGCATACTCTTCCGCTTAGAATCTCATTCTACTTCTGTGCTCGTCCGCTCTAGTGATGATTCTCTTGTTATTCTTGTGTGCTCTTATGTAGAATCGTTCTTGTCAGCCAGTTCTCATGATCAAGGTTGCGGACTGTTCATTTTGAGATTCTATTGAGTGCGAAACTTCACGAATTCAAAACTGCTATTACTTTAATTTTGAGACAAGATTGTCTCCAGAGCTCACATGATTCCATCGTTGTAGTAGCGCATCGGCAGTTTAATTTATTACCTAACCCTTCTGGCCAGAAGGGTTAGGTTCATTATATGCCACCAAAGTGCACACATGAAAGAAATAAAAGTACAAACATGGAGAGCAGGATAGTAATATGGGGCACAATTGATATTGGAGTATTTAGGTCATTATTAGTCTAAATGATAAGGGCTAAATTAAATTTTTCTATAAATTATTATTAACCATGTTATAAATATTAGATTATAAATAAAAATTAATTTTATAAGAAATAAGAGAGAGAGATATATATATATATTATTAAGTGTGTTATACATATGCAGGAAGTAGCAGAAAAACCCCACAAGTGACTCATTTGAACTTACGCACCAAGAGACACAAGAGAGGTTACGTGTCCGGAGGGATACTACCAAGAAACTTACTAAGGCATCACGCTTTTTGCTCATTGTTTTTTGCTCTAAGCTTCTTTGAGTTTAGTATTGGTAATAACAGTACCACCGCACCATGTCTGTTTATCATTTTTTCGGTTAGTCTGTACTCTCTTTGCGGATTAAGAAATAATCTGTGGTGACCTCTCCCGTTAACATCTAATTATCAGTTTTTCAAATCTCTGATCTCGCATAGAGAATAACGGTCACCGTGAGCACGAGAATGCTACTCACAACATATCTACATCAGCATCTGTAGACCCTTGTGTATACAACTGCAACAAGATCAGCTTAACCATCTTAGTACGTTTCAGAGATCATGTACTATGTGCTCGCTACCCCTCGAATTGTAGATGTTAGCTCCTCGAAATGTATAACCAAACGCGAGAAACATCTGCAGCAAAAGTGCACTATGCCGATGTGGATATGAGACAAGTGTAAACTGATGCAAAAGTAATAAGCCGCATCTCATCTGACGTCCAGTAGGACATCCCGATAATGACAAGACATAAATGCGGTTAAGTTCCCAAAGTCAGAGGGCCTTTGGCAAAGCACTGGTGCGATACTGCTAGGTTTTTAGACTAAAGAAACACAAAAAAAGTCACATGCATGACGTTGCACCGGTGATTATTATTTTTCCCAAAAGAACTCGAATAAAAAAAAACAAAAAGCGTGATTTGGTGATGCACAACCGTTATAACAGTTGGATATCCAGTATTACAATAGAGATTACAACAAGAGGTTATTTGGAATGTGATCCAATATACTAACCATACAAAGTAGGATTATACCGATGTGACGTAATCCGTGTCATGGGACTAAACTTGTCCTTACTACAATACCTATTCCTATCTAGGAGTCCCATATGATAACCTACAATCCAGCTGAGGCGTGAAGCAAAAGGTCCTAGCTACATACATAGTTAATCTTAATTCACAAAAAGATAGAAAAAACGGTTATATGGTTTAAACTATATTTTAAATATCCAGTGTTATTTTTTTGTAAAATCACTTCCGAATTCAGAAGAGGGGAGATATGCACGCTCTTTAATCTTTAATATAATAAATCAGTAAGTTAAAGTATAAATATTTTAATTTATCTATGATTACTGTCTTTATACTAAAAACGTGAGCGTTTCACATCCATCACTTACAGGTTTTATGATCGTAAGAGCCAAGTGTAGTAAGTATTTTATTTATTTTTTATTCTAATAAATTAAATTAATAAATTAAATTTAGTAAACTAATTTATAAAATATTTTCTCCTGCAGCTTAGCTTCTCTCCTGTGTACTATATTTACTATACTTTCACTAAATATCCTTCGTTTCTTCTAGGTGTACTAGATCAACGATATTTTTGAAGTGTCTTTCTGAAACCAGTCGCCATGTTTATGACAATTTTCCACCAACAGTTTATGACAATTTTCTGACTATATCGCAATTTTCGACCAAAATTTTATGTTGCATGAATTTATAAAGCATGATGGATTTCTAGTATACATTAATTTATACCCTAACCCTTCTAACGGGAAGGACTAGAACATAAATCAATATGCACAAAAAATGACATCTTTTGGCTTAAATAATTCTGGATTTATATCATCAGTAGTGCATCAGTCTGCTATACTTATGAGTTATGTCAAGATGTGTTTGCAACTCCGAGACTGGGTAATATATATCAATTAAAATTTTTTATTTTAAATAATAATTTAATATATATTTTTGTATAATACTTACACATTTCTCGATAAGAGAAAACAAGATTCGATGTACAAGGCTGTGGGAGAGGGTATAGAAAAAGCGTGCATATTCATCCTATTCCAAGTTCTGAAAGGGAGAAATATGTACGTCTTTTAATTTATATCTTAATTCGTTTGATTGGAAACCAATATTAGACTATATACTGAAGTTCCCAATTTAACAACATTTTTACTTGTTCAAGGAAAAGTATCAATTTACGTACCTTGCTTATGAGTTTTGTGACTACAGCAATCATGTATAATCAACTTAACTGAATTCAGTTTTAGTAGTTTAAATTTAACAAAAGAATTTAGAAAAGCTTTATCGCTTATCCTCTCTCTTTTTCTCTTACAAAACTAGTCGAGCACCAAAATTAATCTTGTATATTTTCCCGAACACTATAACTCTAAATCCAGACTATAAATTTAATCTGTGTTACAACACTTGTCTTCTTCCTTTCCCCGACCAGAATTGCAGTGTGTATGCATATTATTCAACCTACCCAACCTCCCTAACATGAGATTGTGCGTGCAAAATTGGATAAGTAAAAGTTACTTGAGAAGATCTTCTCGATGATATGTTATTCTATTTCCTTCCATTCTTAACAAAGTGACAAACAAAGATTGACTATTCCCAAGAAATTCCAGCAAACCAACCAAAGCACATGCAACGGACGCAACACCTTAGGTAGCTCCTACCATGACCGTCTGTCACATCCATAAGATGTTGTGACGGATTTGCATAACTTTAAGTTTTCAAAGAATGAGAAGAAAATAGAGAAACTGAGAAACTATTTTATTTATGAATTATGTTTTACATAATTCATATGATTTAACATCCAATATACAGTTTCCAATACCTGCATGTCTGGTATGGGAATATCATATTTAATTGTATAATAGCTATATAGATAGCTTTCATCCCGAAGCAGGAACACAAATTCCATTTTCACATATTTTGGTTTATAATGATGAGAGTAAAATGTAATTAACACATAACTATGTTATCCAGTTTATCGTGATGGAGGTTCTCCTGCAACCAGGTCGACACAAATGAAGGCAGGTACCATACGCACAGATATGGCAGCCACTTGTCATGGACCACTCCGTACGGTTCATCGTGCGGGCTCGAAAGAGATAAATGTCGTCAGACTGCATAGTCGAGGCTCGGGGCTGCTACTAGGTTCGATCCGGGGAAAGTTATACTGTGGAGTGGCTGACCAGGTCATCACGTCCCCTTTATACAGCACGTGGCGAGCTCTTGTGTGAGCATCTGCTAGGACTGGCCTCCACTTGCCCTACATCAAAGAAGGAAAGCGAGAAGGGGCTTTCCGCCCAAGCGATGATTTGCGGATGAACAGATCTGACAGTTAACAAAGCCTACCTAATCGAGCTCGTTTAGGCATACGTGGTTAGCGTGACCGCCATATTCGGTAGATGATTCTCTTTTCTACTTACGTGGTACTACAGATCTTCATTAAACCTTACGCCTCCTATTCTCCATTTTCTTGTGGATGAAGCGGATTCGTATAATGTTATAGGCCATTTCGTAGGGGGCGGGGATAATAAGGGTTGGTTTCAGTTCTCTGGAGGACGTACTCAAACCCTCATTATGTGGGAAACAAGCTTTGGGTCTTTGTTTAATATTTAAATGATAAATTTATCTAAATATTGCTATGCATTTGCAAAAGTGTAGTTAATCGAACCTGGGAATATGAGAAGATCTGAACACAATCATAAGAGAATCATAAGAACTCACACACATCAAAGAGTACAAGTTAGCGCTCGAGGCTACCCGGCATTCCTTGTATTTTCATTGGTTGGAATTATAATAGTAAACATACTCCCGTTCACTGCCGACAGATAATTTCCGGTTCTGGAAAATGTTTACCCCGGCCACTGGTACAAGTATGGCCATCTGTTGAGGATAAGAATATATTTAATCAAGGTTAGATAATAAATTAATCCCTCCTTTTCCTCCGTCACCGGAAGATGGAGGAGGTGAATATGCATTCTTAATGAACTTGTTGGAACTTTGTTCGCTTATTGTTATTAGAGAAATAAGTAAATATTAAACAAAAATTATATATCAAATAAAAATAAAAATAATCAATTTTCTTTTATGAATATGAATTATCAATCCATGTCTGAAAACATGAAAAGAGCAAAAAATAAACCATAAGTCCTGAGTCAAAAAATATAAGTCAGGGAGACTGTAATCATTAATACATTAACTAAATCGTGAGTTTAATTTAATACTTAATTTAATCTAACTTTTTTTCAAAAAATATAAATATTAAATTAAACTCCTGCATATTTGCCTCCTCCATCTGAATCCGAAAGAGGTGAATATGAAAAGAAGTTAGACTTTTAGTAACAGGGCCAAGAGGGTGAATTCATGCTTCTTTGGATTGAAATAATCGCTATGCAAATCGTTGTAACGTTTGACGAATAACTGGAAACTTACTAATAATTATATTGTTAGTAAACTCTAAACAGTTGTTTGCAGACATACTGATTTTCTGATCTTCGACATTATAGGTGCGAGAGGTGATTTTAGAACTACTGATAGCCCCGGTGTTCTTCCCTTCGGGGTGGTTGTTGTTTGGGCCTTCGGGTCCTTCTTTCCCTTGTAAAGCTTGATGGGGTCTTTCCCATCCGTTTGCTATTCATTGGTTGGCGTTCACTCCAACAATTATATGATGGGGTGTAACAGTCATCATATATATGTACAAAGAGGCCTAAAAACAAAACCAAACAAAAAAACAGTCATCATATATATATAATGACTTGGGCCTCTCGCGAGTCACGTACACCCGGAAAGGAAGTTCACGTACACCCGAGTCAAGTTCTATGAAGTCCTCCGGTCGCTAGCTTCTGGCAGCACGCGCAATCGGAGAGCAGAGCGACATGGCAAAACTCGGAAGCGAGTGAAAGGAGTGCTGAAAGTAACTGTCGCTGTGCGCTCCCTCTTCGGCCTTCATTTGCTGTTCGTACGTGGCGGCCTCGGTCTCAGCAGGATCTTCACTTTTACAGATTTTGACATGGCTCTTTGAGATGGGATTGTTTTCCTCTGGCTTGAGGGGGTACGGTAAAAGATGTACCAAAGTTTCAACGACGAGCCAATGCCTGATTTGCTGACATCAAGCACGATGCGGGCCCGGGTAAGCTGGGAGTTTGGAAGTGCCGTTCTGCCGTACGAAGTTGCGAACGCCACAGGAGCGTTATTCGTGTAGTGTGATGTGAACGATTCTAGGCACAAGTGAGGTCCCTTTTTTCTTTGTTCTTTCCGAATGCGTGTCAGAGATGTCTTTTCTGGATAAGGACAGCATTCTTCCCGGCGCGACTTTATGAACCTGGGAAAAGGTGAGCGCTGAAATTCTCCCGACTAGTTTCTCCGCAAGGTCCGACCTGTGACTGATGTTCCGCACAGAATCCGCAGTGCGTTTGGATGGGACCAGTATGAAGGTGTTTCCTGCGTATAAAAGCAGATCTGGGCGTATAAAAGCAGATCTGGGCGGTCCGAGGTGCATGAGCGCCCAATACTGCGCAAAGACAAACGGTACCAGCAGAAGTGGCGCAGCTCGGAACTCTGGCTCGACCTGCATGCTTAGCTTGCTTCCTGTTTGGTGTTACGCCAGAGCTATGGGTTTGAGGAGCTTTTGGCGGCTCAGAGTATAGTGACGAGCAGATTCTTGTCTAGCTCGAATTGAAATCAGTCATGCTCTTCTAGCCACGAGGAGAGTGTCACCGCTCCGCTCAAAGGTTTGTTCCATCACATACACCCCGTCAATCATCTATGCAGACAGCTACGCTCAAGCCTCACGCCTCACGCCTCACGCCTCACGCCTCAAGCCTCAAGCCTCCCTTACCCTTCCGATTTTATCAGCCGCACTCATACTCGCTTTCGTCTTTGAAACTGGATGCAGGAGCTCGCAGATTTTCGACCTCACTGAATCTCCATCACTGGCTCCGCCGAGCGTCGTAGTTTCATTATCAGCATGACGACGATCAGCGACTCTGCAGCGCATCAGCCTAACGGCCGAGAGAAGGATGATAGGAATTCTTATCTTGGAATCACCGAACAAGGTGCGATGACCTCTTATGACTGATTGTTCTGCCTTGTGACAAGTGTTCTCCGATTGATTCATCAGGAATTCGTACGTTGTGTGCGCTGCAGTTCTGTAAATGGCTGTCTTTATGATATGAGTGTGAAAGGCGGAAAGTTTCGGTAACTACAAGCCGATCACTCGGACAGCCATTTCCTCTAAATTCGTTCCTACACAAAGATGGTAACTAGTTCTGTGATTTAGAATGCTCGTTTTTATCTAGAGAGACCGTCGGCCATCAACTTTAATATTGCATCTTTTATGGTAATTCTTGAACGAGCTAAAAGGGAACCACCGAAGTCTAGTAGCAATTCTTCGGACAGGCGGTCTTTCAGACTGTTCTGTCACATGCCCAACGGCCGTAAATTTTGCCAGTTTGTTTGTGCTGGATCGCGTATCAGCTCGCTTGTGGAGGCCGCTTCCTGAGATTCGTATCTTAATCAACCTCGTAAGGTAATCAAAAGATGAATGCATTCAAGCCACGATTCAACGGGTTGTTATATACTAAAAACCATGTTTGGACACGGACATGTGGGACCACTTTAAGTAATATGTTTAGAGAGTTCTGTTCTTCTGTAGAAACTTGCAGGGGTCAGGATCATGCAAGTGATAGTTGAACTGAAAGTCAGATGCATGAAAAGCAGCTCTGGATCACCACGGGATCTCGTCTTGAAATGGGACTAGGATACTGAAATTCTTGAAGACAATGTTTAATCCGGCATAGGAGATAGCAGAATATTATTGATGGGAATGTGAGCAACCAGGTTCGTAATATGAAGTAGGTGTTGGAAGAATAGCTGGTCCAGGCTTCAGTCTGGACTGTAACGTGCTTGGAAGCTCAGACGATCAAAAGCGGTTTGGATTGATGGTCCGTCCTAATCAGCGACTCTCAGGCTAATCACACCTTACTCCTGACTTTAACCTTTTTCCATTTAAAGCGGTTTTGTGTTTGCCGTCTTGGTCCTTCTGATCATCTCTCCATTTCCTGATCTCAGTCGCTTTTTACCATTCAAAATGCTTCCTCTAGCTGATCAGTGGTCGTGCTTCTTACAGCCCCACTAGAGGAGAAACCGCTGAATCCATGGCAAAGGTTCAAGAAGAAAATGTTCCGGATGGAGATGCTCTTAGCATGGACAATCTTAGGGGTTGTATGTGGGATTGCACTTGGCGCGGCTCTCTACGGGTTACACCCATCCCGCACTGCAATCACGCTGATCGGTAAGCTCCGTGTTAGTAATTCTTAGTGTTCGTCTGAATGCCTGGGCCTATGCTACTACAATGCTTGTCTGAAGTTCGGAGAGTTACTAAATTTCTATCCTTCACGTGGCTTTGTTTATCCAGGGTATCCGGGTGAAATGATGCTTAGAGCACTTCAAGAGCTAATCTTGCCACTCATGGTCTTCGCCCTCATGTCCGGGGTGTTCGCTCTACGCACGACAAAGACAGGGTACGTGAGACTCTGCCACTTCAAGAAGTTCAAATCTTTAATACGATCTGCTGCAGTTGGAACTCAACTCGATCCTGCATTAGATCGATCAACTGTGGATCCGATATAATCAAAGTACTTCAACCGTGTTCAGCAAAAACTGTGGATTCCATATTAGCGGGGGTGGAAAACCGAGCAGATAGAGCTAGCAATGAATCTAACGTAGTTGATGCAGCTTGTGAAGGTTGAGCGTTGAGTATTTTCACTATCTGTTTCATACCGAACCCTTAACAGGTGCAAGAAATATGTATGAAGTCCGAGAACTACGGTAGTCGTGGGAGTGAACTCATGTGACTGGTTTGCTTCTTTGGTCGCGTTAGGGATCCAGAGTAGTTGCTGTATATGAAATTCGTTTTAGTTAATAGTTTATCCTTGAGAGTTTTAAGGTATTACTTGTTTTTTCTCTTTTCGCCTGGTATGTTGCCTTAAGCTTACGATACAGTTCGTGGATTCTGTTGACAGGAGTGGGAAGGTGACGAGATGGGCTCTCATGTACTATATTTTAAGCATGTTCATTGCAGTTATTATCGGAATTGCTTGTGTATATATTATAAATCCTGGAAGGAATCGTCCGTTTGAGGATTCCGGTTCAAGTAGTTCTTGCAGACAACAAAATAATGCAACAGTTGAAGATGCGTAAGTTCCTGGATCTTTCGGCTTTTTGCATGGCTGTTATGTTCCATAGAAGCACTTACACATAATTCTAAGGAATATCTCTTTCACTTCAGTCATTTGTCCACGAAATCTGACAGTCAAACGTTTGACATTCTAATGACAGAACTCAAAGTGCTGAAGACAAGACAGCTGTGGATTCAATTTTGGACCTTGGGCGGGATCTTATTCCCACGAATATCGTATCCGCAGCCGCTAAACCTAACTATCTAGGAGTGATGGTGTTCGCTATTACGTTCGCCTGCTTTCTTGTTAAAGTTGGTAAGTGATCATCTTCAGCTATTGTGCATTGCTTTCATGTAGACACTATGGCTCCTCCGAAGGCCAGGTTCGCCCATACGACTAGATAGATGGTTTTCGTCCACAGATGGTTCAAGTATAGCAACATATCGCCGTTTCTTCTTTGTTTCTTTTACTTTCTCTTTTAGCACAATAGTCTTATGAGTTGTATGGAAAAGGAACAGTTCTTTCTTTTTACTTCCCTTTTTGGCAGCAAAAGCCGTATGAAATGTATGGAATTGTAAACAGTATCTTATACATGCGGTTTTGTCACAATAGCGATTAGAAATGTTGAGAAGAATCCGTCTTTTACTTTAATTTTGGTAGCAATAGCCATAGAGTTACGTGAAAGAGAAATCATATTAATCCTTTACGTTCCCTTTTTACAGCTATAGTCGTATGAATTGTGTGGAAAGGAGAACCATCTTTTATTTTCATCTTTTGGCAGCGGTAGCCGTATGAGTTCAAAGGAGAGCAAAACAAATAAAGGATGGAAGTATGAACTGTAACATCTTCGGTTCGAACGTCCTCACTTAGATGCGAGGTTGAAGAAAATGGTAAAAGAGGCACCCTTGAAAAGCTGTCAACGCGCCGTAGAATTGATAATGCCACTCTTGAAACTATATTTTTGTTAATGAATCTGATTCCGTTGATGAATGCAATCCATCACATAAACCATTTGATTAATGTGAAAAAAATGTGGGTATTGTGCACCTCTTCTGCGGAATCCAACCTTTTCAACCGAGGTGGGCAGGTAAGTAAGGATTTGAAAAGTGAATGAAAAAGTACTTTGTCACGCGGTGACAAACATCATACTGCCTGTTGCTACTCCCCAAACTGCTATTAAGCATCTTATGCTTGTCAGTTTCCTTTGGACGCAGGTGATAGAGCGGAACCCATAATTCATATCGTTGATGTTATCAACACGGTCGTCATTAAAGTGGTGAGTTAAGCTCTTCATGGCAAGCCGCGGCCATACATTGCGATACGTCAGTTTCAAATTTGAGAAGTAGGTTGCGCAAGATGAGATTCGGCGAGCAATCTTTTGACATGATATCATCCGATGACCTAGAATGCTTTGTCCTCGTCCAGAGGGTCGCACGCTTTTCGAACTAGCAACTGCTGAGATGCCGCGTTTTTACTTCCTGCCAAAATCATGGACTCGACAGATCTACTTGGTCATCATCATCACACCCCTCGGTATTGCGTCATGGATAGCGAAAACCATACTGGAAGCATGCAGTATCACGGAGTTGCTGCAGTCTCTGGGCCTGTTTGTGGTCACTGTATTATCAGGCATTGCGATTCACTTTTTTATCGCGTTACCTTTGACTCTCTTAGTGCTGTCCCAAAGAAATCCGATCAAGGCTTTCAAGTAAGTCGACACTTACCTTCTCAACTTATGCTTCTTTAAACTCTATTGAAAAAGTTTTGCGCCTTCTTTAGAGAAGTTGTATTTCTCTGCATTTACTGGACAGGCAAGGATACGTGAAATATCATTTGCTGATGACTGACAAGGAATCATGCACAGATCTTGGTTGCCAGCCTTTACAATGGCACTGGGGACGTCGTCGAGTGCAGCTACAATGCCCGTGAGTATGGAGTGTGGAATAAGACATGGATGCAATCCGGCTATCGTCAATTTTGTGCTGCCCTTGGGTACGAACATCAACCGGGATGGAACGGCACTTTATGAGGCAATAGCTGTCATTTTTATATGCCAGGTAAAGTAACTATGGGAAAGGAGAGAAAACTTTGCTTAAAGAGCATACATCACATGGAGTGAGGTACACGTTGAGTTAAGTGTTCTGGAACCTCACGGACACAGTGAGGTTACAGATAGGCGACCTGGCCTCCCGAAGGTGCACAGCTTAATACTTATGAGTCATAGCGTAGATCTTGCCGGAAGCTGAAAATGGTGTGCAGTCACAACATCTGAAGCTTCTGGAAAGCTGTTGTAAAACAGTCGTTTCATCCCCTCTGTCTTTCTGATAGTATATTATGACTGTTCAGTGTACGCGGTGCTTTAACAAACTCGGGTACTAGTATCCAAACCGACTGCTCTACCACAATGGTAGAATGCAGTCCGTTCTTTCATGGGAATATGTTATAGCTTTCCGATCACGTCTTTAATATTTCGGACTGTTTCACCTCAGTTATGGGTTTTCGTCTCGGTGTCAGACACTGACAGGCACCTAGACCAAAATCTCGACGTGGGGATTCTTTCCTGCCGATATTAGGTACCAGTATTCAGCTTAGGTCATCGGGAGTGCATATATATCACTTTACGCGATATGTAGATTCACGGAAGTCCCAGCCTGAATTCAACTAGAAACCAAGATTTAACCTGAATTAGCATGCATTGACCTAGTGTTGCGGGTGGATCATATCAGTCCTACCTTTTAAGCATTTGATGAGAGTCACCATTCATGGGTTATTCCAGGGGATTATCTAACTGTTTTATTGTATGAACTTACTTTTCAGGCTCATGGACAAGACCTGTCAGTGGGCCAGGTCATTGTGATAGTTATCGTGGCCACGCTTGCTGCAATTGGTACAGCTTCTATTCCGCATGGAGGTCTCGTCACGTTGATAACGGCTTTGCAGGTACTAATTCCTTTCTTATTCATCCGTCAAATTCAGGGTTAGGTATTCGCGTAAACCTTTAACCCCTGCCAGATCATCCTTGAAGAAAATCTTAAATACCAATCAGTCGTCTTATGACTTCTCCGAATGACTATATTATGAACTAATATTTACTACATTCACACCGCTCTTTGCTACTCACTATGTACTTCCCGGACAGACGACTGCGTTTTGGGGGTTACCTTCTGTGTGTGGGCGTGGTCCGAACTCCCATCCCATGTACGAATATATATTACGAACTAATATAGCCATAGACGTAATAGCACATTTCTCCTTTAAATCCTTGTAATTTAATCAGAAGATTCAAATCGTCACCTTGGTACACGTTCCGTAATACTTTTTATGCTTTTGCCTTATATATAGCTGTTACGATAAATTCAGGAGGTAACTCTTAGAACTCTACGAAACGTATTCAGTTCCCGTAAATGCCCCATATTGCGACCACAAGTGGGGAGGGACACAAATAATAGATAATAGTCACACCGTGATCGTAAATGCACTTAAAACCTCTTAAACCTTCCTCGTAAAAGCATTCTTGTCATTGTTGTAAAAGATATTTTGTAGATTTTATCCACAAAGTAAACAGGGCATCTCCTGAAGAACCTTGTAAGAATCTTAAAGGAATTCTGTACTTGGTTTCTTGTCACTAGAGAAACACCGTCGTCCGAAATCTTCATCTGAAATGAGCTTCCACCTATAAGCATCCAGAGTGCACCCGGAGTTTGCGTGTGTCGTCTTCCACTTCCTTGTTCCGGAGATCGCTTTGGAGGCTTATGTTATATTCTGTATGCTTTTGCATTCTCTGGCACTTGAGGCTTACAGGTTCCAACCTTAATCTCGGTAATCTTACGCGGTGAGGTTTGAGTGACTTATTAATGTGGACAAGAAGGTTACCTACGACTGGGAAACATTTCTCCAACTCTGACACACCTTCGTCCTCCCCAGCTGTCCTCAGCTTAAAAGCTCGACCTCCAGCAAGTAGCAACATGTTGAATCATTTGAGAAGCATGTTGTGCGTCCGTATTATGCTGAATCTCACTTTTCAGTGTTAACTGTACAGGCAACAGGAAACGCCGAGTTTCTAGGAGACCTCTCTTTGTTGTATGCTGTTGACTGGATACTGGGGATGTTTCGGACTATTTGCAATGTCTGGGGTGACGCATGCGCTACAATTGTGGTGGACTCGTGGTTGCTCAAATATGGGAAAGGTGTAGCGATGCCGAATCCCGAGATCGAGGTACGTCCATGATCAGTACTCCTCGAATCGACCATAGGATACGCTATTTGGCAGCCTACATTTGGCTGAGTCTGGTCTGATTGTGTTCTTTTACCCTCAAAGAAGGGGCACAGAAGCGCAAGAGCTTTATTCCTTGCTCCCCATAGTCATATTACAACTTGAGCCGCGTGCGTCTATCTGCACCACACTAGTGCTCTCATCATCTTCTCTGTCCCTCGGATGTCGATTTCCTTGGTCGCACGTAACCGTCCTCCCTTGTATCATCGGTCTTTGTTTCTAGATGGCCAGTCTTCATTTCTGTTTCCTTGTGGGTTGTAGCTTTGTACAGTCCACTATAGTAGCTGATCGTCTCCGCGTTGATGCAGTGGCTGTGTGGTTTGGTTGTCACTTAAGCAAGCATATAATATGATTTAGTGTGATACGAGAGAGTGAATTGTCTATAGTGCAGTACATATGATTCTGACACATGATCTCGCATGAATATTTCAGGATACTGAAGCGTTGAGGCTAGAAGAGGGAGCGGAACTCAAGGATCCTGCCGGCACGAGACGTGCTGAGTAAAGAAGAAGCAAGAATCTTGTAATCTCTCTTGTAATTTTAGGCAAAAAAGGCAGGAAGATATACAGGCGGAGAAAAAAAGGTTTTCTCCACACAAAGTGAATGTGGCATGGATATGAATGATCTTTCACAGAGCTACATAAAGGAAATTATTCTTGCATCAAAGCATGTGCCTCTGCCTACCTTCTCCTGTGTCATCAGTATATATTTGCTCGATTGTTCTATCAACTCCTCGCTCTCCTAAATATACTAAGGTGACAACGTGCAGAACGGTTTCATTATCGGAACCGTTCTCGTTTCCTCTTCAGCATTTTCCAGTTGCTGAAAACTCGATTACGGTAGCGATAACTCCAACTCGCGCATTGTAAATCTCATTCACGAGTGAAAGTGAAATGTGTGAAACAAAGAAAGAGAGAAAGATGTTCCTGTATATATAAGTAGAACTGTTATTAAATTATATCTAATGGGAACTATACCAACTGGGAACTGTTTGTCAAATGAAAACTAATGAGAATCACTAATTGATTGAGACTGAGAAAGGGTATCTGCATAGTTTATATTTTAGATTATTGGAGTGAAATGTGTGATAGATGATTTCAAATAGTGAAGTATTCTTCACAGGAGATAATCTCAGTCGTTTTTTCACAATCGTATAGCTATGCGTGAAGAAAGGATTCTCTTTTGTTCCAAGAAACCCCGAAATTTTCATCTTCACATTTCTCCGTCAATATTAAGTAGCTCTTTTCAAGAGGAACCCTCCTAACTTTTATAGTTAGTGAATAGCTTAAATATTATTCTTTATTTCACAAAATAGCAAGATGTGCTGAAGAAGTAATCACGAGAATAACGGTTGAATTTCTTAGTTCTCTGAAAGCAAACTCTCAAAATAAGGTCTTCTGGGTTACCAAGAGCACTTTTAATCATATCCGGGGTTCAAATAGTTATGAAAGTATCAAAACATATTTCAGTCGTCTATAATCATTTTTTCATTCGTAAAAGATTCTGGAAATATAAAGTCTCTCCTCCTTCATCCTTGTACTATTTAACATCAAAAGTAATTTGATGTTAAATAGTACAAGGATGAACCAACTTCCATGTAAAAGACTGGTTCTAACTGGAGAAAGAAAGTATGAAAGTTTGGAGATAATATTCCATTTTCACAGTGGAAGAAGTTGCTATATGATGAGGATTTGCTTAAGATCAGTGAATCTTTTGCACTAACATTTGCCGATGAACTTGTCACATGTAAGTGATAAGACGGTTACAGTGTCACATAACTCTTTTGATAAAGGCAAGATTTGATTGTCCATATGAACAGAAGATGGATGATTGCTTCAGCTAAGGAGATGACGAGTTTATTTCCAAGGATATTATAATGACCTAGGATTCACTGAAGAGAAATGTTAAGCTGAAGAATTCAACAAAGCTGGTGATTAAAAGCGGAGGAGAAAAACTATTCTTAACTGAATTGTAAATTAAAATAAATGGTTTAAGTTTATCAAAGATTTTGAGTAGGACGTTTTTTCTCAAGATTGTAGATGTAGCCATAGAATAATAGAGTATGAGTTACATGTTAGTCATAGTAAAATGCAACTGCATCAATCTCTTACTTGCTCGGGGTTCACTTCCACTTATTTGTCCATACTACAAGTGAGTCAATGTATACATCAAATATTTTATTTTATTTTCTGCTAAATATAAAAGAAAATTTATTTTGAATAAAATATCACTTTTGGAATTTTTAGAACTTCTTCTACTTGAAACTTCAAAAGAAAATATCAAATATCATTTTTTTACAAAATTACAAAAATATGATAATAAATGTAGTAGATAATAAATTTTTGAAATTTTTCTTTTAGAATAAAAAGTACCTTATTTTACTTACACCTATATTTAGCAAAACTAACTAAAGAACCTCCCTAGATTACGTATCAAGGATCCATCAAAGTAGATACGGATAGTCTTTGTTTGGATATGAATACTTCTTGTTTGCTCTATATGTAGGTATATATATGTATACTATTTGTTAGAAATGAGTAGATATAGCTAATGTATCAATGGATGCAATGAGATGGATAATGTTCAGGAGTTTTGTCCATGCTTTATGAATTCCTACTAGTTGCTTATAAGAAGACCAATTTCAAAGAAAAGCTTGGTCGGTTATAGCATATGCAACTTGTTGTACACGTGTCATTTAACAACTAACGAACTGAATGTTGCATAGAGTCAATACATTTAGATGTGTGATAGTCCATGGAATGAAGTGATGAAGGATCGATCATGGGTATGAGATGAAAGAATATCATTTAATCTTACTCTTTACTATAGTGTGAACACTTCAAGTTATGACTTTCTCCACTCTTCAAGATATACATTGGGAAAAGATTATTGTGGAAAGTGTTTGAGGCTCCGAGGGGTGTATTATTGTATCCGATAAAGTAAAGCATTGGGCTCTTGGTTCCTTATGTCCTTAATTTACTTAGTAGGAATGTCACAAAGATATATTCTATTATTATAATGATATTTATAATTGAATTATTATCTTTCTAGGCATTGCTTAAGCATTGTGCTCTTGGTTCTTTATGTCCTTAATTTACTTAGTCCTAATGTCACAAAGATATATTCAGTTATTATAATGATATTTATAACTGAATTTTATCTTTCTAGACATTTCTTATTTATGAAAAATATATTAGACTTATCAAGGTTTTATAGTACAAAATTATAATTTATTACCCATAAAGAGGTTATGTAGAGTATCACATGTCAAGTCTCCTGCATTCATTAGTGCATAATGGAGATCCATCCATCATTGATGTTATGATCATGATGACCAATTGATGATGAAATGTAACATGATGGCTCAAAGTCCGCATTCCTTATGTTGTTTTTTCTTTTATATATTAATTCGTCTTGTACTTAAGAGATCTTTTAAGACACATACACATTCACTTCCATAGGTAGATTATCAGCACCGAAAGCACCCGACCTTAAAGTTTACTTACTACAAACTAAATGCTGGTTCATTTTCATCCAAATATAAATATTTTTATCATTATTATGTAATAACTGATGTTTCTAGAAATACTACTACAAAAAAATATATTTTCCAATATATAATTAAGCTAGATAATAAAATATTTACTTCAAAAAGTAGAATGACAAAAGATGCTAAAGACCGTGTTATTATTAAATCCACAAAGTAAAAAAGTATTTTTAAAAGGTACAAAGTATCAAGACCCAAAAAAAATAATAGTGATGGATAATACAGGATGGCTCTTTTCTCAAGTACCATAATGAATTTACAAGGAATAAGGGTCCAAAGTTCTTGCTATTGCAAAGATTTGATTCTACATATTATTAAGTCTGGTAATCACCTCTTTTCCGCGGGACAACTCTTTGTATTTTGTTAATATTTTAATTGTTTATTAAAACTATTTTCAAAATAAATTTTCTGTATAAATTAGTTTATAATTAGTTTATAATTTATTTAAAAATAAAAAATAGTCTATTTTAGTTTTATAAATTTAATTTCTTTTAAAAAATTATAAAAAGTACTCTCTTTTTACTTGCACTTGTTTCTAAAAAAACCGTTAGTAAACCCCCTGAGCACCTCCTCTAATTTATCATAGGCTTCTAAGGACTTGAATTTGACCTATATCAAAGATTTTGTGCTCAAGTGTAAAGAACACATTTTATATGTTTCAGAAACAAACTTTGATAAGCTGTATCTTGATACACAATCGTCAACTTGTGCTCGATGATAGCAACACTCCTCAGTTACAATCTTGCAATAGATCTTCAGTTACAAGCAAATCCTTAAACTATATTTTTCTAGTAAATATATTCTCTTAAGTCTCTACTACAACCTATACTTTTGAACCCAACCGTGGATTGAACATGAAATTCACAAGGTATCAAAGCATAAAGTACTCTACCTACATACAAAATTGCAGCCAAAACTGTCACACAGATCTTTTGCTATGATAATAACGTCTAAATAATTTCATTTTAGTTGGAAGTTTTTCAAAAGTATGAAATGCAGGAGGTCTTGGGACCCTCATTCAAGTGTCGTTGAATAACAGCCCAAGGACTTGGAGCACACTTTTATTTTCACTAGTTAGAGTAGGAAAAACCACGACGAAGAAAAGTGTTATCCTAAACTGAGAACATTCCAAACCCAAGACACTTTTGAGACTTGTATACTAGGATTTAAAGATGAACTAGTCTTGAAGTTTTAGACAATGATCGACCCATTGACAATATAGATGTCAATGAAATCAAAATTGACTAAATAGATGTAAATCCTTAGTCAAGTTCTACACTTCTATTAGCATTCATTATTCGTGAAAAAGAAAAAGAGGAATTCTTTTTTTTGTTTCTGTCGTGTAGTGTATTTTTCTGTATTAAGAGACGGTTAAAAACAAAATAGGACGAACGGAGAAATTGAAACCTGGAAAGAAGAAAGAAAAGAGTTTAGATCCGGATAAATCGTTAACGCATAGCCATGCAATTTCATTGCAAGCTTAGTTTTTTGTTTGATACAAACTATGCTTGAACAATAAATACCTCTTGGAGTATCGTTATCGCATATCTCTAAAACTAGGTTTAGGAAGCACTCAGCTTTTGGCTGCGAGATATTACGTAGTATGCTTCAAAGCAGTCAGGAAATTCACAACCTTTCAGATCCAGAACCTTGAATTTTCTACGTGTTAAAAGTACACTAGAATTTCAAATACTCGCACTTCTCTCAAGGTCATTCTAAACCCAGAGATTATTGTTTCAGTAGAAAGTTTTTTGAATCATATTTTCCACGATACTTCATTCGTCCCAAATTGAGTTGCTTAACAAAAGTTACAAGCGATCAAGTTATTCTTTCCTCAAAAATAAATTCAGAATTGTGATTCAAAAGTGGAGTTTCAGATCTTTCCCAAACGGCAATCGGAAAAACACACACTCCAACCTCCATTTCAGAATGGAGGGTTAGGATTCTGAAAACCAGTTTTTAACTCCAAAAACTGTTTAATATTTTGCAATGCTAAATCTAATTTAATTTTGCCAAGAATCATTCACCAAAGATGGACATTCATCTCTTCGAATATACATCCAGAAAATATGATTTTTGCTGCGTTAGACTGCCCTTGATCATGAATAGCTGTTTTGAACGCTATAGGTTTTCATGTTTTGACATGGAGTATTATGAAACACTTCAAAAATTGGGAAAATATCCTTCCCCACGGCCTTGTACAGTGAATTTCGTTTTCTCTTATAGGAAAACGTGTAAGTGTTATATAAATTTATTTTTCTAAGTTATTATAAAAAATTAAATTAATTCATAAATATTATATGTTTCTCAGGAGTAGCCAACTCGTCTGGAGAGAACCCATAAGTGAAGGGCGGGCTGCTGCGCTCCTGGGGTATAAGTCCGGAACAGTAACTGTAGAATAGCGCCATTTACCTAGGACGTTATTTAATGTACACCCATGTACACTGGGTGAATAAGCATGCTAGTAGAGTGCTTATTTATGTCGTGCAACGTAATGTCACGTGTAGGCAAGGTGAAATCACCGATACATATTAAAATTTATACTACATGTTTTACGTAAGCTAATGTTTAGCTTACTACCCGACGTTTACTTACAGGCAGCATAAGCTATGCACTCGGGCAGTGACTTACATGTGTAAGTCGTCCTCGGACAGTGTGTTTATGCTCGTAAGTTCATTGCATGTAGTGCATTACTCTATATTTTGACACTCCAGGACTGTTGGTGTCACGTCAAGATCTGGCCATCACTCTCTTGTCATGTCAGCGTATGGTATTCAGTGCGTGAGATTGTGCTTCGCTTAAGCCACGCGTGTCGCTACTTTAGAGGTGGAGATCACCACCTCTAAGCATTCTTAGTTGTGGTTACGAGGGACAATGAAACGAGGGGGCTCCGCTTGAAATATGCCTTGTTGGACTGATTTCATTCATCGTCAGTACATCTTCATCTAAGACTCAAAAGTACCTCTCATAGAGATCCACATTTTGAGTCCTAGATGGGCCAAAATGCACATCGGATGGTCTCAAAAATGTCAAAAAACCTCTAGTGAATTTTGAGCCTCAGAATTCAAATTTCAAACTTGAAAGATGATAGTATAGACCAACAACACTTTACAGCTAGTTCAAAACTTGATACAAGAACTGCGCCTAATTTTTGTTCCAGAAAAACCAAGTCAAAATTAGAAAAATTTACACGACCGGTGAAATATTTAGGGATAACGTCAGTAAAAGCTATTTCACAAATATTTCCTGCAGTCAGAAAAATAGTAGTCCAGCAGGAGGGAGAATTTCCTCATCGCTTCTCTCTCGTGCGAAAAGAGGAGGGAGAACTTTTTTGATGTTGTTCATCGTAGTTACCACGTTTGGTTGTCAACTGGATTAGGATACACTCAACTAGACATCGTATATAGAGAGGTAGGTTTAGCCTCGATCTCTAAGAGTCATTTCTTCAAATTTCAGTCCGACACGGGTCGAGGGATTGGATGGATCCAAGCAGCATTGGAGAGATGGGCTGTGGAGAAAGATGTTCAATCGCAAGTGATGACCAAGCACTTCTCCGATGGTTGAGAGGCTCAAGTAGAAGTTGAGTGTTAGTCAATTCTAGTGCTATGATGATGATGAATTAGATGTCAAATATGTGAACACTTACTAGCAAATATTTTGTGTAGGAGGTTTTGTTGTCATGGTCGATCTATGATACGACTCGTCTCGTAATGGATATGATGAGACATACGCGTTCATTGACCAGTGTCAATTTACAAGATTGGAGGTTGTTTTGAAAATTTTAAGTTAATGACGTGTTTGTATAATTGAAGTAACCTTATTTCTTAAGATTGCGCCCTGATTAGCAGGAAGATGATCTTAAGGGACTTTGGGAGAAGAAGTCGGCTTCTTTCAAAGTCGGAAGATGGACGTCTTCAGGTAAGTCATCTTTTGGAGGGTGTCTTCGGAAGACGAAAGATGGAAAATGCTTCTGGAAGACAGTGACTGCGACCACAGGGTATCAACCGCGCGTCATCTAGGTAAGGGGTAGGTGTACCTACCGAGTAGTCACAGTGATAATAGATAGATCGGGATAATCAGATCCATTCCCTAATCGTGCATGAGAAGATACAAGCTAGAGGCGCATTAGCATAGAGCTCTCTCGCTGCTTCTCGCTTCAAGGATATACTTCGATTTAGGAATTGAGGGTCGAGATTGGAAGTGCACAAGATAGAATTGAAGAGTCTGAATAAAAGAAGGCGTCTTCTAGCCAGGAAGCGCACTCGAGGTGGAAGAGTGAGGAATCCTTGAGGGTTCAGAAGATTAGAAATTGAGGGTCGAGTAAGAAATCAGGAAAGAAGCTTCGGAGCGCAGCAAGTCGAGATCGATTGTAGAAATAGTTAGGCGTAGCTCGAAATTGAAGACATGAGCAGGATCGTGGTACAGCATTGAAGACGAAATTGAAGCGTTGAAGCACGCAGAAGACTGAAGGAGTAATCAGAAGCAGTCGAAAGCAGTACTGAGGTTATTCTCATGTTCTTTCTCTCTTCCTCATTGCTTTCGCCTTATGTTTCGATGTCTCTCACGCTTCCTCGATCATTTGCAGGAAGCCCATTGATCGTTCTCCCTACCCTGAAAATTTCCATGAGAAGATTGGGCGCGGAAGCTCTGTCTAATTTTCGTCAGCCATCTTTCCTACTTCTTCCTGAATTGGAATTGAGCTTCCCTTCTTCCCATTCCCAAATTTGATAGTCTGACTATCAATTTCTCTACCCTACTACGCTTCTGTCTCAGAATTCATGGACAGAAGACGCTTCTGAATGTCTGAACATCTTCGGAAGATAACTGTGTGCAATTCGTATCAAGTGATTGGATTAGATTGGAATTTGTGTTGAGAGAAGCTTGATACGAATCCAGAGTGAACTTGAGAGTTGATTGTTATTTCAGGAAGCAGGAAATTGGAAATCAGGCTTGTGCCTCCCAATCTTCCTAACTTCTCAAATCCACATCTTCCTAGAGAGACTAGAAGATTGGAAAGCCTGGTAGAATGTGTGAGAAGACGTGAGTGTCCTTTACGAGTCTCTTTTGTTTGACCCATAGCAGCCTGTTCTGTTAATCCTCCGCGGTCTTATCGATCAACTACCCCTTATCTCTCATTCTCCACGATAGTCATCGATGAATCTGCAACATGTCGAGACTGTCTCTCACTCAAGTGTTACCTCTGATGACTTTGATGGAAGCACACCATGAACTTGAAGAGAAAAATGCTAAGTTCAACATTCACACACCCATGAACTCATCAACTAAAATTATCCATTCTAACGACGTCTCTCAAGTTCTCACATGCTAAAATATCACACTCTCTATATTGCTCAAGTTGTCATTATGACGATGTGAAAACAAAGATGAGGAGCTCTTCTCTACTCCTCTATTTATACTTTTTAGGTTTTTACTTTGATACCCTCTGGTAACTCAGCCGTGACTATTTTTGTCGGGTTTTACTAAGATATTACTTAAGATAAAAGCATTAATCACATGGGCTTCTTATCTTTACATGGGCGTATTGCTTCAAAGTCAACAACTTCTAGAAGGATTTTGGAATATTCTCAAGGAATCTCGAATTTCCAACCCCCCTCTACACTAAGACCCACTAAAAAGAAGACATGTGGAATCTCTTCTTTTTTTAATGCCTACAAAGTCCACAACTTTAATCCCATCACTAATATCAAGTCAAAAAGGAAATAAAGGATACTTTCCACCTCCTTTTTACCGTTTAGACAAGATGACAAGATAGTAGTGCTCACTCTTTAGGAAATATCTGAATTCTGTCCAAAAGTACAGCTAAGTTTATCCGTAACTAACTTTAGCTAGTCAAGACTAACTTGATACATCCTTAAAGCACTTGGGCAACAAAAAAACATTCTCAACACTTAGTTATAACTAAATACCTTACTAATAGACAAACTTCTTATGTGTAACCTATGTCATTTTATTTTACCGCAGACTAAATTTTCGCTCCGTCCTTAGAGTGAAGAGAAAACTTTCGTCGATGAAACAACTTCAACTTGTCATGATTTATTCGATCAAATTTCCTTCTTCCCAGCTCTTGAAGGTCATATGTGAAGTTGCTCCACACCTTATCTACAACAAAAGGACCAAAATATCTAGGAAGAAACTTCTTCCTAGCCCTCTTGAATCTGATAGCATCATATAACATCACCCAATCTCCGACTTGAAAAAGTTTTACCTCTCTCTTGCCCAATCGTTTGTTGTAACTCTTCTTTTGGTACGCTTGAGCTCGTTTCATCCGGATCATTGTTACCGCTCGAGTTTCTTCCAACTCCATGAGTTGCTCCTTTCTTGATCTGATCACGTCATCTCTCCTCGCCCTCTTCAACTTTCCTTAAATAGTTTGAAAAGTATCCAATTTGAATTGGATTGGCAACTTGGACTCCACTCTATAAACAAGTCAAAATGAGAAATACCCAGTAGAAGTCTTTATTGTCGTTCGATACTCTCATAAGATGACATGTAGTCTCTTATCCCAAGTATGTTTCGTAGTCTCAACACCATCATCTTTGACGAGCATCATACAAAGTGTAAGATTGGTCTTTTTCACAAGATCATTAGCATTTGATTTGTATGACGTCGTTACTCGTGGCTTGATAGAAAAGTGTTGCAACATAGCAGTAGTCATGCTCCCTACAAACTCTCCTCTTCTATATGAGACTAACTCTAATGGACATCCAAATCTTGTGATGATTCTCTCTCATAGGAATCTAGTAATTTTCGCCTCATTAGTCTCCCTCAAAGATCTAACCTCTACCCACTTGATACAATAGTCAGTGACGACTAGAATGTATCTATTGTCTCGAGATGTCTTATTAAGAAGACCTACAAAGTCAATTCTCCACTTCTCAAATGATCTTAACACGGAATTGATCTTAACGGAGGTGTTCTAGTAGACTTCAGAGCAAATGCTTGACATACTTCGCAAGTTTTGCAATAGTCTAAACACTCTTTGAAAATCCCTCTCCAGAGATAACTCGCATCCAAAGTCTTGAAGACTGTTATCTTACCGGCAAAGTGACCTCCGCAAACAGTGCCGTCGTGAAACTCGTGCATTAGCTTGAACGTCTCCTTCTGACCAATTGCTCTCCTTAGTAACTCATCTGCTCCTTGATGAAACAGAATTCTCTCCACAATGGTGTAAGGTTTGCATCTCTTGATCAACGCGTTACGTTCTCGGATATGCATACCTTATAAAAAAGAGCCATCTACAAGGAAACTCCAGATTTTCTTGTACTCATCCGATATCTCTTCAATGCTTGTGATGATCATCAGATACTCGTCTGGAAATGAATCATCAAATGGTTCTTCTCCCTCATCATCATAAACCCTCGACAAGAGATCGGCATTTGCATACTTTTTCTCTAGTCTATCTTTGATCATGTAATCGTATTCTATTAGAAGGATCTTCCAACGAGCAATACGACCTTCGGCATTAGGCTTATTAAAGATATACTTTAAAGCCTTGTGAATATGACTATGGAAAATTTTCCTCCTAGCAAGTAGTGTCGAAATTTCTCCAATCCAAAAATCACAGCTCATCCTTCTTGTTCAGTCACGGAGTAATTCTTCTCCGTGAGAACCATCTGTCTACTAGCATAAGCTATAGGATGATCATGTCCATCTCCATCTAACGAACTTAATGTACATCCGATTGCTACATTTAGAGGCATCCGTATACAGAATAAATGCTTTACTCCATTCAGGTTTAGCAAGTATAGGAGTTGTCACCAATGCCTTTTTTAGCTTCTCAAATGCTTCCTTTGCCTTCTGATCATGCACTATTAAGTCAAAATCAACTCCCTTCTTCATGTACATAGTCAAAGCTATTATTTTGTTCGAGAAAGAAAAGATAAACCTACGATAATACCCAACCATGCAAAGAAACTATCTCAACTTTGTCAAGTTGACCAGAAATGGAAGATCCACGATCTTCTTCACCTTCTCAAGGTCTACCGCAATCCCATTCTTGAGAATGACGTGTCTTAACAACAGATCTTCTTCGCAGCCAAAGATATACTTCTCTGGATTTAGAAAAGCGTTGGCTTGCTCCAACCGTTGTGTATTGTCAAGAAGAAGAATGATAAGCTGCGAGTGTGCATAGACTATAAGAAGTTGAACACAGTTACCAAGAAAGATTATTATTCTCTACCATTTATAGATGAGATTTTGGAGGAAGTTGCTAGTCATGAGTGGTACAGCTTTGGTGATGGTTATAGTGGATATAACCAGATCAAGATAGCACATGAGTACCAGCAATTGACTATTTTCATTACTCCTTGGGGAACATTTGCATTTCGGGTGATGTCATTTGCACTGTGTAATGCTCCGGTCACGTCTCAGAGGTTCATGAACAAGGTGTTTGAACCATTCATAGGGAAGTTTGTTCGTGATCTCATTGACGATTTCGGTGTGTATGGAAGAAAAGAGGAGCACTTTGATTATGTGATCAAAGTTTTGTTTTGAGTTCTCCACCTCGTAGATGAAACTCGCCTCATTCAACTTGTCTATCTCCTCCTTGACCATCATTGCCGTTGTATGATTGACTCTTCTCTCTTTTTGTCGAACTGGTCTTGTGTTCTCTTCCAATTCGATTCGATGAGTCTCTAGAGTCATCTCTTTCAAATCCTTGTAACCGAAAGCAAACACATGGATATATTTCCGAAATATATTTGAGAATCTACTTTTCTCGTCTTGAGTGACATTGATATCAAACTTCAAGGTAGAGAGTCTTCTCACAATCTTTGCCTCACTCAACTCTTCTTTGTCAAGATCTTTCTCCACTGCTGGTCGAGACAACAAGTCAATAGCACTAAGCTGATATAATGATTCATCTCGACCAAATCTTTCGTCATCAAATGAAGATTCTTGATCATAAGAATCTCTCGTATCTACTTCTGAGACACTCTGATCATCTTCTGTATCAAATTCCCAGTAGTCACTAGTGGGTCTATCAGAGTCAGAAGTGGCACGACCGTTGGAGTAGGAGCTGACGTTGAAGTGATCACCAATTGTGATGGTGCATATGCTATCATTGTGGTTACACCAGAGCGACATGATGAGGTTGGATGATATCTCTTTCATCCAAACTCTCTTCCATATTTGTTACGATCTTGATGGCCTCCGCTTTGGTTGCTGGCTTCTCGTACCTCACTTGGGTTCAAATTGAAGGCCTCAACTCTCCCACCAAGTTCTTGGTCAGCATTGCTCCAATCCCTACTATCGTTAGGTCCACGTTGTCTCCACTCTTTCATAGAACCGTTCGAAATCGTTGCTCCAACTTATCCACCCTTTCGGGATACTACCGAACTTTCTCGTCATCCCGTTGCTTCAAATGAGTAAGCTCCACAATGAGCTTCTCATAACTCTATTCTGGAAGAAACTCTTCGATGAGTGCGTTACTCAACGTCTCCCATGTGTCCTCAACTGCACCAGATGTCTTGTTCTTCACTCGATCTTCATACCATGTAAGAGCAAAATCTTCTAAAAACTCCGGCAGTAACAACACCCATTCTTCTTTCCTTCTCACGTTGTTTCCGATGCAACCTCTTTTGAAGTCTCGAACAAATGGTTCTACATCTTCATTGTCCTTCTCATGAAACATTGGTAACTTCTCCATCTTGTAACTACTCTTTCTACTCTTCTAATCTTCGTGCAATAACTACTCGCCAAAAGAGTACGAACATCACCAATTCCATTCGAGAATAATCTATCATAAGTAAAATGAAAGAAAATGGTTGTAACAACACCTCTTGTGTCATTTCTTCTCTCAAGGTAATCATGAGCTTGAGTCGCATCATCATCTTCTCTATCATCCGAATGACGATCTTCATCACAACTCAGCCGAGTCCTCTTTTGAAGTTGACAACTTCTTCGTCTTAGCTCTCCGAGTCTTGTCCAACTTCTTGACTACTGACGTAAGTAGGAAGGCCACATCTACGCACTTGTGTCCTCTTGATAGATCACCCACTCCACAACTTGGACAAGGATCCTCTCCTAGAAGATGAATCGGTGATGGTGACGGTGGATCCACTCGAAGACTTAAATCAGTAAACTCCCGCTTCCCTTTGACTCTCTTTGTTCTGATTCTAGTTGGACAATTCATTACTTTATGTCTCAACTCTCTACAAAAATAACACCACAAGTCGGTTTCTACTCTTCTCATCGGAGATTCTACTTGCGATTTTGTACTATTGTTCTCAAACTCAACGATAATCTCTCTCGAGCTCTCGCCGGCATTTACTATGACATCTAAATCTTGAGAAAGGTTTCAAAGTCTAAACTTTCCAATCTTTTGAACTTCCACTCATGTTGTACCTTTTCAACCATTAGGTGGACAAAATACCTTTGAGGAAAATAATTCTACATCACTTTCTTAACTCTTTCGAGCTTTATACTGAAAATCGTGTATTATACATGCTATACACGAAATAAAATCCAATCTAAAATTAAGAGTCCAAGATAATATCATCATGACCATCGTCTGTAGTAATCCTAGCAGACATCTTAAAGTCACTCTTGTAAGGATCCAACTCTACTTCGCCAGGAGCATTCGTGGCCTCCACAATGAATGATGCTTCAACTCAACCTTCTTTACATCTGTCCCAATGCTCGTAGAAGCTTCTTGATATAGAGTAAAAAGGGCACCCCAACTGCAATAGATGCGTGTTCGCAACTCATCTATACTTAACTTTGGCTTCTTCATCTCCGTTCGAACTCTCAAACGTCTCTTCTTCCACCTCGGCACTTGAACTGGATTCTCCATGAAGTATCTTCAAGACCTCATTGTATGCCGAAATGTTTATCTCTTAATCGATAAGAGATCTCTCTAAGATTTTTGTGACCTCCAATAGCTAAACCTCCAAGCTACTAACTCATGAAGTTTCAACAAAAATTTCTCTAATCAGAAAAAATGGTGCTGACTGTACAAATTTCCAGAGAATTGAAATTTGTATATTTTCACTTCACTCATGAGTGTCAACCCCCTCCACTTTGAAAATTCTATCTCTCTCTCTAGGCCTCATCTTCTCATGATTTTTGTTGTTTAAGATAGCTTATCAGCCACGCTAAAATACTGGAAATTTTCACAGGAAAATAAAATTCACAAAAAATCTGACAGTGACTGTATGAATTTTTTAGAGATCAGAATTTCTAAATTCTCACGAATAAACCCCCTCAATTTGAAAATTCATAGCTCCCTCTCCAGACCACCTTTTCTCATGATTTCTGTTGTCCTAGATAGCTTAACAGCCAATCTAAAACACTGGAAATTCTCACAAGAAAATAAAAAACACAGAAAATATGACAGTGATTGTACAAATAGTGCGAAGATCCGAGGGAGAGATGCGTAGCATTTGACCAAGTCCATTTTTCCGCTTTCAAGAGAGCAGAATTCTTAAACTCTCAAATTTTGCTCCTCTAATAACTTCTTTTTACTCCTTTTTCTCAACTCTTTTTGCCTCCACTTTCAATTCTCCTCAAACCCTTTCTAAATAAACAAGATATAGAGAATGACCTCGAACGTGTCATAGATCACTACGAGATACACAAAAAGTTCTAATGTTGCTAACATTGCGTTAGCTCTCTCTCCTCCCAACATTCTCTCCATGTACTCTCTCATGATCTCTTTTGTCGAATGTAAGATTGAACTCTAAACATCCTTCAACGATCTCTTCAAGTCAGATCCCGGTAACGGAACCAAAAATGTTAACCCTCCACGGTCCTATTGATCAACTACCCCCATCCCTCATTTACGATAGTCAACAATGAATTTGCAACATGTCGAGCATGTCTCTCACTCAAAAGTCACCTCTGATGGCTTTGATGAAAGCACACATGAACTTGAATAGAAAAATCCTAAGTTCAACATTCACACACTTATGAATTCATCAACTAAAATTATCCATTCTAACGACGTCTTTCAAGTTCTCATATGCTAAAATATCACACTCTCTCTATATTGCTCAAGTTGCCATTACGACGATGTGAAAACAAAGATGAGGAGCTCTTCTCTACTCCTCTATTTATACTTTCTAGGTTTTTACTTTGGTACTCTTCGATAACTCAGCTGTAACTATATTTACCGGGGTTTACTAAGATATTACTTAAGATAAAAGCATTAATCACATGGGCTTCTTACCTTTTCACATGGGCGTATTTCTTCAAAGTCAACAACTTCTAGAATGATTTTAGAATATTCTCAAGAATCTCAAATTTCCACCCCCTCTACACTAGGACCTACTAAAAAGGAGACATGTGGAATCTCTTCTTGTTTTTAATGCCCACAAAGTCCACAACTTTAATCCAACCACTAATATCAAGTCAAAAAGGAGATAAGAGATACTTTCCACCTCCTTTTTATCTTTTAGACAAGATGACAAGATAGTAGTGCTCACTCTTTAGAAAATATTTGAATTCTGCCCAAAAATACAACTAAGTTTATCCATAACTAACTTTAGCTAGTCATGACTAACTTGATACATCCTTAAAGCACTGGGCAGCAAAAAAACATTCTCAACACTTAGTTATAACTAAATACCTTACTAATAGACAAACTTCTTATGTGTAACCTATGTCGTTACAGTTCCGTCTTCTTCTCGAACTTAGAAGAGAGTTGTGAGAGGACTTGCGGGCAGAATCTAGAGAGAATGGTCGAGGGTCATGTCTTCCCGTTACAAAGCAAGCTTCTTCTGAGAGTGTATGCAAGGTAAGGAGTTGAAAACAGAGTGCAAATGTTTCGTGTCTGTTTGTGAGACTAGATTGTGTGTAGGAAGCCGAAGACAAGTGAGACTAGTGATGAGAAGCCTGGCTTCGAGAAGTCTTCTGAGTACATCAGTTCACCAGAAGCTGTCTCGAGAGTCTTCCTGGAGACCACTGTCACTGCAGGAGTCTTCAACCTTCTTCTGAATCTTTCGTAGACTTAAATTCTCACATATCTTCTCATCTTCTGTTAGGAAGTAGGATGAATTGCAAGGTGGATTGTCTTCTTAGGAATCCATGCGATGCCTTGCTTAGTTAAGATTGTTTAGATATAGCTCTGAAGACTGGAAGTATTTAGGAAGCACTATTGTGGTGCCCACAAATTACAGGATTCACGGATTTTTAAAATTTTTGAGATTAATAACTTGTTTGTATAACTGAAGAAGCGTTGTTACTTAAGATTACGGCTTCCTTAGAAGGAAGATGATCTTATAAGCTATTTGTAATAATAAGTTGACTTCTTCGAAAGACGACCGTTTTCCGGGAAGCGTCTTCTCGGTGATGTCTTCGGAAGACGAAAGACGGCGGGAGACACGTATCTTCCGGAAGACGGCAACCGCGGAAGCTTAACCACGTAAGAAGTAGGTGCACCTACCAGGTAGCACCGAACAGGTTAGGTAGGTCGGGAGGGTCGAAACCCTTAAACTGCGGGGAAGATGCGCAGGAAGCGCATTAGCGCATTTCAGCTTCCCGCAGCAAGAGCGCTTCTTGGTTGAGAAGATCGATTCGAGGGTGAGCTTTGAGTGAGACAGCAGCGAGGTGAAATTGAGTGAGGTTAGGATCGATTAGAAGCTAGAAGGAAGGCGAGTTCGAATTGCTGAAGCGCAGGAAGCGTATTGGGCTGAAGGCGTTTTCTGTGAACTCCCGGAAGCTGACATTGGAGGACGGCTGAGTGGAATCGAAGGTGGACGGCTTAATTGATTGAGGTGTAGTCAGGAGCTGACGACAGAAGCAGCTCAGTGGGGTCGCATTGGAGATGGGATCAGAGCCGGAAGCGCGCGGAAGAAGAAGACAACTCGGGAAGCAGACAGAAGATAGTAGAGGTTCTTCCCATGTTCTTTTCTCTTCCCACTGCTTCTCGCCTTTGTTTGGTATCCCTCGCGCTTCCCCGGTGGTTTACAGGTAACCTGATCGATCAATTCTCCCATCCCTATTTTCCTATTGTGACATTGGGCGCGGAAGCGCTGTCCAATTTCTGTCAGACATCTTCTTGCTTCTTCCCGAGTTCAATTCGAGCTTCTCTACTCCTAGCCCTCAAATTGGAGGTCCCAGCTATCAATTTCCTTACCCTACCATCCCTCTACCCCCGAAACCTTGAACATAAGACGCTTCAGAAGATTGGAACATCTTCGGAAGACGCTTCTGAAACTTGATTGTCTTCGGAAGACGCTTCTGAAACTTGACTGTCTTCGAAAGTCGACTGTAGACAATTCGTATCAAGAGTGGATTTGCTTTGGTTTGGTGTTAAGAGAGGCTTGGTACGAATTCTGAGTGGCTTGGTGAGTTGTTTTGTTATTTCGAGAAGTTGGAAGTCGAGAACTAGGCCTATGCCTCTCGGTCTTCCAAGCTTCTCAAATCCACATCTTCCTAGAGAGACTAGAAGACTGGAAGGGTTGGCAAAATGCGCGAGAAGACGCGAGGTCCATTTCGGATCTCTTTTGTCCGACCCATAGCAGCCCATTCCTTCTTCTTCCCAAACTTAGGAGAGAGTCGTGAGAAGTCTTGCTGGCAGAATCTGGAGAGAATGGTCGAAGGTCATGTCTTCCCACCGAGCAGCAAGATTCTTCTGAGCGTGTATGAGAGTTGAGAAGTCAGAAGAACAGAGTGCAATTGTCTTGAGTCTGTTGTGAGGATAGATTGCGCGTAGGAAGAAGAAGACAGGTGAGATCAGTGAAGGGAAGCCTGACTTCGGGAGGTCTTCCGAGAAAGACATTGAATCGAAAGCTGTCCCCGGGGTCTTCCCAGAGACCACTGTCACCGCAGGAGCCCGCAACCGTCTTCTGAACTTGTTATGCACTCTACGTTTCGCAAATCTTGTATCTTCTGATAGGAATAGGATGTAATGCAAGGTGGGTTGTCTTCTTGGTAATCCATGCAAGGCCTTGCTTAGTTAGGATTGTTTAGATATAGCTCGGAAGACGAGAGCTATCTAGAAAGCACTGTTAGAATCCCGGAAGACGGAGTAGCTGTCTTCTGGAAGACTAGTTTCGTCTTTTGAGAAGTAGAAGCTAGACTATGGGCACTTGGGAAGGACTGAGCCTTCAGCTCACAGTAAGAACGTGTGGCTTAGTGCAACAGATCTTCCAGTATGTCGGTGCATCCTCGAGGGTTGGCGTTACCGGCAGCAGAGTTGGTCGAGGCCACACCCTTCCTCAAGGAGTTGGGTCTCGACTTCTTTTTGTGGGATTGGAACCTCGCCGACCAGGAACTTCTGGAGGAGGTTTGGGCAGCATTACCGCTGTCGTGTTGTGGTTCGGCTCCTGTGTGAAATTCATGTGTAATCTATGTTGTGTTTCTTTTCCATGTTTCGTGAACCGTATCGCGTAACTCGCCGAACGGTGTGATGAGTGTCACGTTTGTGATTATCTGTTTAAGTGATCGCACGGTAGAAGAACGTGCCAAGTCATCGATCTGTGCCCGTTCACTTTAGTGGTCATTGTCGCCGCATTTGTGTATAAACTGGTGGGTCGAAGGTTCATACGACATTCTCTCTCAGCGGGTGATTCGTAAGGGTTCTCGGTGGTCTGCATGGAGGAGTGAGGAACTGCAAGAGTGGTGGTTATGGACGGAGGTGTGTTACCGGCTCTAGATCTTCCTTTCCCGAATCCGTTTCACATCAAGCTTCATTGCATCCACCGCGATCACTTTCGACAGTGGTTAGTTGCGTACTTTGGTGATGAGTTCATGAGGAGGGTGATGGAGTTACAGCTTCCGGTGATCCTTCCAATCGTAACATACGGAGAGACTTGGGATATGACGGTGTACATTTTGTTGTGAGGAACAATGGATCTCAACTATCCATCGAACGTTCCTTTCAATCTTTGGGTCGATGTCCGGTGTCATTGCAGACCGAAGATCAATCATGGGGCTTGGATCGTGAGAAACTTCGAGCAAGAATATTACAATCGAGTGATAGCTTCACCGTTTCCTTTTGTCATACCTTTTATTGTAGAACGTTTCCAAGTTGTAATATTGACGTTGTATTAGTTTGCGGCTCACTGGTTTCATTCTAGTTGAGCGCTTCTGTGTAGTTACGGACCGCGAAGAATCCATCGACATATCTGAAGGATTTTCTGAGGTCTTAGAGTGTTGTTGATGTCTTGTGTCTCCTTAGAGAGTAAAAATTCGTTCTAAGGGAAAAGTTAAGAGGAGAAAAGACTAAAAGTAAAGTTCTTTTTGCTCTTATTGGTCCACTTTTGGACCAATGGTGTTCTAGCTGATCCTCGCGACGTTTCTGTGGTTTCTGGAGGCTTCAGAGGTCCATTCGCGAAACGAAGGGTATGGTTGGAGAGCTCTCGACCGGGGCTACAATCTGGGCTGAAGAATCAATCGATTTGATGAAAGTATGAGCGCGTTATGATCGATTGAGTGGAGGGGGGTGAAATTCGTACCTACTGCTACGTTTCTGGTTGTTCCGAGAGACTCGCGAGGAGTTTTGAGGAGCTGTCTGTTGGGTTGGAGAGCTGACGACGTGCTGGTCATTTTGATATCAATTTCGTCAGGTTCTTGATCGATTTGGATTCTGAACCGACCGATTGAAGTTGAGAAGTGCAGATGGGATAAGACGGGGACAGCGAACTGTGATAGCCATGGATAGTTTGCTATTGCTTAAGATCTGAGTCGAATTTCTGAGTGAAACTTTCCAGGATTGAAGAATGTCTTATCAGTAAGATACTTGGGAAGTTTCACCTAAAATGGTCGAGTAGTTTGTTCAGAATCTTGGATCAAATGTACCTGGGTCTGTAAAGCTCTGAAGTTAGCACAGATTACGGTTTGATCCATATGTGAGAATTGGTTTGAGATTTCGACCTGAAAATTGTTCAGGGTAGGAGTGAAGGGTCCAATCAAGCTTCCTATGAAGTTTGATCATTATTGGTCGAGTGGTTTGGAAGGACTGAGGTCTCAAAGTTCGAAAATACTTCTGTTATTAGCAGTTTCGAGTTTTTTCGGTATCATCTATTGTCAATTTGATCATTTTCGAGCAATTTGGAGAGGAGTTTGTTGCTGAAACTGCCATACCTGCATACAACTCGACATTGGAAGGTGTGGGGCTGATTTCAGCTCTTGGTGATGAAGGAGAACGGAGCCACCATGAGTCTTAAGCCGCTGTTTGGATTCTCGGAGCTGCCAAGTACTACCGTCGTTGGTGCTATATTGAGATCTGAATAGTGTTTTGGAGTATGCATGTTTTACCTTGCTGGAATACTTGGTAGACCAGGGAGTACAGCAAGTTGTATCGATACTCTATCAAGTTGATTGAGTGACCTTAGTATCTTCTGATTGTACTATGAAGTTGTGATAGTTGGATTGATGGCCAGTTAGCGTCGCTGGGGAGCTATTCAGAAGTCAGGCTTCCAGTGATATAGATGAATAACTTCAGTTAGATAATACAGATCTGAGTATTTTTAGTTAGAATACAAAAGATCTGTTTGTAACACAAGTTTATGCAACCTATACGTAACCTTGGATCGTAGCAAGCTTTAAACTTGAGACGAGCGGATACAAGGTCACTCAGGCTAGAAGAGTAGATAGTGAAACATTTGAGTGGAAACATCCAGATCTAGATCCAACCTTGTCAATCCACATACCTCTACACAGCCATATACCCCGTGTATTCCTAGACAGAAAAACACGTTATACGATAGCTGGTGAACTCGACGTGAAAAGTCTAGGGTGAGAGGTACGTGCGTGGTTTTGCCACCATGGACATTGAAGGGTTGGGTCATTACGTAGATGAGGCTTCTACATCTGGAGAGGCACCAAAGGTGACCAAGCTTTCACGGTCTGATATGCGATTGCTTGAGGCATTTGCATTAGTAATGCAACAACAGCAAGCCACTGAACGGAAAGAAGCAATGGCTACTAAAGCCTTGCAATCTGTTGTGGGGTTGCTAGATCAGTTTGACGGGAAGAACATATCCAAGTACCTAAAGTACTATTCCCGAGAGATGGAGTTGAGCAAGGTGCCTGAAAGAGAGATGGTGAGTACCTTTGCGCTTGCTGTCGTACTTGAACTACGAGAGCACATGAAGGACATCATCCGATCTCATGGTGCTACGTGGGAAGGATTTACTCTTCAGCTGAAAGAAGAGTATTCTTTAGAAGATGCAGACCGAGTGACTAAGAAGTCATTCATGGAGTGGGTAAACAAACCCAACAAAAGGCTTGTTGCCACAGAGCTATTTCGGGAGTATGAGAGACAATTCCTTCAGTTGTCTCGGATGGAGAAGCTCACATTGGAGAACGACAAGGTGGAGTTGTTTCTGCAAGCAGCCAACAATGAATTACAAAGGGAGTTGGAGCTGCTTCTGGAAGATAGGATGGAAGACAACAGACTCACGACTGACTGGAGAAAAGTCTCTGAAGCAGTGAGTGTACTTGCCAAACGAGAGTACCGAAGAGGGAAGGTGGTGGTAAGACAAGAAGAGAGACCGCCACCAATCATAGTACCTCGTAGGCAACCAATGGTACCCAATGTGCAAGCACCTATTGTGCATGTACCTCAAGTTCCACTTCCTACTATTCCTGTCCCGAAAGTTGCACCGCAAAGAGATGCTATGGAAGAGTTGGTAAAAGGGATGAGGACTTGCAGATCAAGTTAGCAAGGTTGGAAGAGAAGGGAGGAGCACATGATACCAGACTTGCTCCTAAGCAAGATTATGTACAGAGATGCATTTGGTGCGATAGTTCTGATCATGCTCGAAGAGAGTGTGGTGATTTTGCCAAAACTCTACGAGATGGAGTAGTCTATTGGAAGGAAGGAAAGATTGCTCTGAAGGATAATGGAGAGATTCTTAGAACCAACTTCGGGAAAGGAGGAATGAAGCAAGTACTGGAGGAGTATCTATCTCAACATGCTACTGCGTCGGTAGAAGCTGCTACTTATGGAGTTGAGGTAGTACGAGAAAGAAGTGCTTCTAAGAAGGATGGAGATACTCTTGATATGTGGAGCCATGCGGTAAGCACGAACAAAAGGGGGAAAATGGCAAGGGAGGAGTTGCTCAGAACAGCCACGGCAA
This sequence comes from Asterella californica, assembly GCA_036924285.1. Lineage (NCBI taxonomy): Eukaryota > Viridiplantae > Streptophyta > Marchantiopsida > Marchantiales > Aytoniaceae > Asterella > Asterella californica. Next base: position 48,083,972 of record JAYKYS010000001.1, read on the forward strand.
TCAGGGGTGCTACTGGATGGGATGATCTCGTGGATACAATGTCTGTTCACGCTTATTTGGCGAAGAGTCAACATGAGGCTCTCATGGAGGAGAAGCGCAAACGAGATGAAGCAGGCCCTAGCGAAGAGAGAACAGCTCTCAAGAGACAAACAAGAGGAGAAAAGTTCAGACCGGAGATCATGTCTCTACCAGAGGAGACTATGGAAGAGGTCATATCCTCTACTCCCGAGAAGTCAGAGAAGAGCAGAGGTAAGGAGAAAGGTAAATCTCCTTCATACAAGCTTCAGTCTGATATTGAAGCTGCTACGGATCTGAAAGGAGTACTAGAAGAGAGAGTATTCAATGCCAAGATCGAGTTTACCTTGCGAGAGATCCTTGGGATTGCCAAGAGAGAGTTTCATGATGTCATTATTGACACCATCAAACGAAAAAGGCAATTGGCAGGAGAAACCGCTGTGTCTAATGCATTAGACACAAGGATATCAAGAGAGGAAGAGTTAGAACTAGCTCAATGCTGCATCAACCGCAAGGTTCGGTTTGAGGATGATAACAATGACAAGGTCTCTAGTCATTACACTAGAGGACATTGGGCTAGAGCTACTACCGAAGCCTTAGTGAAGGTAGGAGAGATGACAGATCCGGTGGTTGCTCTCATTGATCATGGATCAGAGATCAATATTGTCTCTAAGGACATCTACAAGCAAGGTGGATGGCCTGTTGATATAGATCATGGTTGGATGATCAGAACAGCGAACAACACACGAGGAGAACTCTATGGAGCTTGTCCTGATGTGAAAGTAAAGGTGGGAGATGTAACTATTGAACAAAACTTCTTTGTTCAAGATAGTACGTCATACCCGGTGATACTCAGTCAACCTTACATTACAGCTGTGAGGATGGAGACCAAGGTTTTGGATGATGGATCTGCTTATGCGCGGATCAGAAGTCAGGATGGCAAGAGAGCGGTACAGTTTCTAACTGTATCAGCAAACCACGAGCGGAACAGAGATTATCTGAGGGGTGGCTCCTTGCCTAAGGTCAAGGAGGAGTTCAAGGATTTTTGACAAGTACTGCTATAGAGCGAGGACATAGTGGTACACTTGAGAAGGTACTCTCGCTAGAGAAAGAAAGTGCTTTTTGTACAGGAGTTGTGAGATTTTTTGGGAGTGGATTTGCTACACATACACGACTTGCTGACTTGCAGAAGTGGGAGCAGAAAGTTGTGCGAAAAACTGAAAAAGATCTAAAGAGAGTTGGTGTGCTTGAAGAGGATGATAAGATAGAAGGTGTTTATTTGGAGTTAGGATTGGGAGATTTCATCGATGAACTTGCTATGCATGAGCAAGAAGATGAGGATCATGTGGTGGAAGTACACTCTAGGGAGCTCTATACAGCTATAGAGTCATTCGTAGATCCTGAAGTTAGAGTTGATACTAGGTACAAAACGGTAGACAAGAAGGTAAAACCTGTTGCTCAACCATTACCTAGTGATTCTAACCAGCGAGTCCAACAATCTTCGAAGGAGAAAAGCTTGAGAGATCTTAGCCGGGTCGGTCACAAGTTCACTGAAGCTACGCTCAAGGAGTTGAAGGTTGGTTCAGCAGATTTTCTTTTGTCTGTGGAGGAGAATAGGTTTAGGGAGATGTTAACTAGGCACGGGAAAGCTTTTGCTTTTGAAGCCTCAGAAATTGGATGTGTAGATCCTAGCATTGTGGCGCCAATGATCATATTCACAGTTCCACATGATCCTTGGGATTTGAGACCAATTCCTGTACCTAGAGCGCATCTACCGAAACTCATAGAGCTCTTGAAGGAGAAGATGCAGATGAAGATCTTGGAACCATCGTTTGCACCATACTCTAGTCGTTGGTTTACAGTACCAAAGAAGAGTGGTGCATTACGGTTCATCCAAGATATGCAACTTGTGAACCAAGTGACCATCAGAAATACAGGCATAGGACCTATCGTCGGAGAGTTTGCTGAAGCGTTTGCTGGGAGGGCTATTTACTCTATAGGAGATCTTTACTCTGGATACGATCAGTTTCAACTTGCTGAACAGAGTAGAGATATCACCACCATGAGGACACCGTTGGGGTTGGTCAGAATGTGCACACTACCACAAGGAGCAACAAACTCGGTAGCGCACATGATGAACGGGATGAACAAGGTTCTCCGTGAGTTCATTCCTGAGAAGACCATGCCTTTCTTGGATGACATTCCAATTAAGGGATGCGTTGAGGAGGAGAAAGATGAGACAATGGATCAGAAGGGGTGTAGAAACTTTGTTGCTGATCACATTTCAGATTGTGATAAAATCTTATCACGACTTGAAGAGGCGCACTTGACACTATCAGGTGCCAAGTCTTCATTTGGAGTGCGAGAGGTTGTGATTGTGGGGCACTTATGTGGATGGTTTGGACGCAAGCCTGATCCTGGTAAAGTGGATGCTATACGGCGGATGAAGGATACTTGTGGTTCAACAACAGAGGTGAGAAGGTTTCTTGGAGCTTGTGTCTTCTATCATGTGTGGATTCCACATTTTGCACATGCGGCTGATCCTCTTTATGATCTGTTGAGAAAGCACAAGAGGTTTGCATGGGAGGAGAGGCATACTGAGACGATTCAAAGATTGAAGCAGTTGTTATCTTCTCCACCTGTACTTCGTCGTGTGAGCTATGAGGATAGCAAACCAGTGATACTTACTGTTGATACTAGTCCGATAGCCATTGGATGGGCAGTAGGACAGGATGATGAAGAAGAGAATCGGCTTGCAGTCAGATTTGGAGCAAAGGTGTTGAGCGAGCGACATAGAAACTATCCTCAAGTGAAAAGAGAGTTATGGAGAGTAGTTACAGCTATGAAAGCTGAAAAGGACTATTTGATTGGAGCGCCAGTAATAGTAAAAACAGATTGTTTACCACTATTAGGGATGATTACAAATTGTAACACCCCAGATATTGCTATGCTACGCTGGATTGCTTACATCAAGTCCTTAAATCCTGAGTTTCGACACATAGCGGGGAAGAACAATCCAGTAGCTGATATGTTATCTCGTGCGAGGTATGAGGATGAGGAGGAGATGATAGAAGATACAGAAGACGTTGGTACTACTGTTTTCTGTAGAGCTCAAGGATGTGAGAGTGAGCAATCGAAACCGTTCATGGAGGAGCTATATGAAGGAAAATGGATAGACATAGGACGCTATCTAAGCCTGTTGACTAGACAACCAGGATGGAGTGATGCTCACTTTAAACAAATCAGGAGGAAGGCTTATAACTACTTGCTACAAGGTGGTTATTTGTGGAAACATGCTAAGCAAGGTGGTAAGATGCAACAAAGGGTTGAGTGCAAGGTTGACATGCAGAAGTTACTCATGCAAGAGTTTCATGAGAGCTTGTGGGCAGGACATAGAGGTATTTATGCCACCTTTACAAAGCTGAAGGAGAGATATTGGTGGCGTAACATGTACAGAGATGTAGTTCAATTTGTGGAGACATGCCAAACCTGTCAAGAGTATTCAGGAATTCGGCATCGAGATGGGTTACATCCTACTTATCCACTTGCAATGCATTATAAGTGGGTAGTAGATCTTGTTATTATGCCAGTTGGTATATGGCAGATGCGTTACTTAGTTTTGGCACGTGAGGATTTGTCCAACCAAGTGGAAGGGCGAGCCTTACGGACAAAATCCACAGAGGGAGTCTGCAAATTCTTGTTGGAAGATGTGATTTGTAGATATGGTTGTGTTGGGAAGATCACGGCTGATCGAGGAGAGCTGAACAATGATGAGGCTAAAGCGTTCTTCAAGAGGTGTGGTGTGAAGTTAGCTCTCACCACAGCTTACAATCCGGAGGGTAATGCGAAGAGTGAACGTGGTCACCCTCCTATTGTGAAAGCTATTGTGAAAGCTTGCAAGGGGAGGGTAAGAGAATGGCCAAGATTTCTTCCGTTTGCATTATGGGCTGATCGTTCGACTCATAGTTCAGTTACGGGATATATGTAAAGCTCTGAAGTTAGCACAGATTACGGTTTGATCCATATCTGAGAATTGGTTTGAGATTTTGACCTGAAAATTGTTCAGGGTAGGAGTGAAGGGTCCAATCAAGCTTCCTATGAAGTTTGATCATTATTGGTCGAGTGGTTTGGAAGGACTGAGGTCCCAAAGTTCGAAAATACTTCTGTTATTAGCAGTTTCGGGTTTTTTCGGTATCATCTATTGTCAATTTGATCATTTTCGAGCAATTTGGAGAGGAGTTTGTTGCTGAAACTGCCATACCTGCATACAACTCGACATTGGAAGGTGTGGGGCTGATTTCAGCTCTTGGTGATGAAGGAGAACGGAGCCACCATGAGTCTTAAGCCGCTGTTTGGATTCTCGGAGCTGCCAAGTACTACCGTCGTTGGTGCTATATTGAGATCTGAATAGTGTTTTGGAGTATGCATGTTTTACCTTGCTGGAATACTTGGTAGACCAGGGAGTACAGCAAGTTGTATCGATACTCTATCAAGTTGATTGAGTGACCTTAGTATCTTCTGATTGTACTATGAAGTTGTGATAGTTGGATTGATGGCCAGTTAGCGTCGCTGGGGAGCTATTCAGAAGTCAGGCTTCCAGTGATATAGATGAATAACTTCAGTTAGATAATACAGATCTGATTATTTTTAGTTAGAATACAAAAGATCTGTTTGTAACACAAGTTTATGCAACCTATACGTAACCTTGGATCGTAGCAAGCTTTAAACTTGAGACGAGCGGATACAAGGTCACTCAGGCTAGAAGAGTAGATAGTGAAACATTTGAGTGGAAACATCCAGATCTAGATCCAACCTTGTCAATCCACATACCTCTACACAGCCATATACCCCGTGTATTCCTAGACAGAATAACACGTTATACGATACCGCCTCGCAACCGTGTACCTGCGAAGGCAGAAGTAGCTCGAGGAAGACCATCTTCCTGGATTGAAGATTGGTGGCGTAGGGCCTTCCAGAGGTCAGAATCCGAGGACCGAGGGTATTGGCTCGAGAAGAAGATCTTACCCAGGATCGTGAGTGAGTGGCATGTGCTTGGAAGCACAACTTGCCTCTTCATGGAGGACAGGCAGGGAAGGAACGGATGGAAGATCGAATCTTACTGGGAGCCGAAAAAACGACTTCTGGCGAAGCTGTTTTTGCATCTCTTTTCCAAGCAGAAAGCGCAAAAGACGAGGTACCTTGGAGATCAGGACGTGGAGTTCCTAGAAGCAGTGTGGGATGAAGGAGTGTCTGTCAACTGGGGCTCATTCTTCCACATATATGTACAGGCAGAGCTAGTGTACTTAGGTACCTCGGCGGGAGGACACTTGACACGTTTTCTCTGTTACTTGTACGTAGCCATGGGGGATCTCACGGAAAGTCAGTTGGTGAAGTATGGACCAATAGGACAACATGAGACGAAGGAGGAGACCTCGGAAGAAGACGACGGAGCACCAGCCGCAACTCCCTCTCCCACTCTGATGCCGCAGCTGAGGCCCAGCACTCATCAGAAGACGCTTCTGGTGAGGGAAGATGACTCCTGTGGGTCGGACGATGCAACGCCTCTGAGGAAGATGGGTCCTAGAAGTGTACCTAGGAAGACCACCTCCCTCATTCATTCGGGATCGGAGTCTGACTCGCAAGAAGAGCCGCTGAGTACCCGATCGGAGCAGAAGACCGCTTCTGCAACACCAGGGAGTCTTTCGAAGACTCCAGAAGACAAAGGATGGATGGATACTCTTACTGCGATGCGAGGAAGCGCAGTAAAGAGGACCGCTTCTACCATGGGGAGAGATCTTCCACCCCGGAAGATGAAAAGAGTAGCGTCTTTCCGTGTGCAGAAGCTGAAGACCATTGTGGTGGAAGAGGCATCCTTGCCTCTGAAGACAAAGTCGACACCTCCAATCGAATTGTGGAGATGAACCTGTCTTCCGCAGGAAGAAGACTGGAAGAGTTCAGTGCCTTCTTCCACTCAGAGATCCAGCCCGCTATGGAGTTGCTGGAGAAGAGAGCGAAGGATCAAGAGAAGCCCTTACAACCTGGATTCGGTCTGCGCACCTTGATGCGTTAGGAAGAAGGCCAGAAGAAGACCGAAGCGCTAGAAGCTAGTCTCCGCACCACGGAGAAGCTCGCAGCGAGATACAAGGCGGAAGCAGCCGCTTCTGCCAAGGAGCTGACCCAACTGAAGAAGAGCAACCAGGAGTTGCAGGCGCGTGTACAGCAACGCGACCAAGAGGTTCTCCAAGTGCGGGGGAAGATCACCGCCCTCGCAGAGGAGAAGACAACATGGAAGACGCAGCGAGAAGCCGCAGAAGCGCAAGTTGCAGCCGAGAAGATGCATCGAGAAGCAGCGGAAGCTCTTGCGCAGGAGATGCTAGCACAGTCGGTGGAAGCGCTTCGGAAGAAGTTCAACTTCACCGCGGATAGAAAGTTGCTTACATTGGCTAGAGAGTGAGACGATGAGTCCAAGGCGATGCTGGTAGAGTGCAAGGAGAGTATGTTCAGGTATTTGGATCGGCAGATAGAGGGAGTGAAGACATTCTATGGTCTCCTCTTGATTCCGCCACCTGCAACTAATCTTCCCAAGCTCCAGCACCATCGACTGGATCCGAATTGGAGATGGAGGAGTTCGACCTCGCTGTGCACTTGGTAGTGACAGCGTTGGAAGCCGAGAAGACTCCGAAAGAAGCCTCGGAAGATAGAAACAAGAACCGTCTTCCCAGGTATTCCGCGTGGAGGAAGCGACTTCCTCGGATCCTTATGAGGTCGCCATGGTCCCTAGTACCGAACCAATGCTCCAGAAGAGCGAGGAAGCACCACTCGACTCCGCTTCCCAGAAGACGTTTCCGTCTTCCGAAGCAGAAGAAGAAGCCGAGGAAGAAGCAGCAACAGCAACAGCAGAGCCAGCAAAGAACAATGAGGAGGAAGCCACCTCAGTGTTACCGGAGGTGTTCGCAGGATTTTCTAGCTTATCAAAAGCTGCGTTATCGGAGCTCCTAACACGGCTTCTGATAACGCAGCTTCTGGGCAGATCAGGTAGATATTACCACCGAGCAATCAGAGTAGGCAGCAAGCACCGCAGACAAGTTAATCTTGTCCCAATTTAGTAGGAACTGAACATGCTATCTTAAAGGTGGCAGTTTTCAGTGTAAAATTAGTTAGGCAGCCATGTGGTAGAGTAGGAAGCGCAAGAACAGGAAAGAGAAACCGTTTGCATGTGGAGGGGTAGCTTTTTTCTCCCTGGTGGTGGTTCCTTCTGTTTCCTTGTGGTAGATGCATAAGTAGGATCGAAGAATAGGAAATCTAGTTAGTTACACATACATTACACCCGATGTTAGAGACATACGAATAGACTAGGATTATACCGGAGGGGTCTGCATGCTCGTACCAGCAGTGGTTCGAAGATGTAGATAGAGGTAGTGGACAGTTTAGGAACAGGGAATGGCATCCTCGTGCAGTCCTGTTGGCTAGACTGTTGTGTCGAGGAGTAGGCGCAGGAAGTAGAGGGAGTGAGCTTCCCAATGCCAATGTGACTTTTTCTCGGGGAATGGATTGCGGATTTGAGTGCAGAAGCTTTGTCCATGTCTTCTGGGTGGTGGGTTTTCTTGGATTCACTCCCGATTGTGCATGAGAAGCGTTCTTCTTGAGTGGCGGTGACTGTCAGCAGTTGTGGAATTGCAGTTTGACTCGTCTAGTAGAGCACTTAGGATCTACGTACGGACGGTCTTATGGGTAAGGGATCCCAGAAGACAGAGTAGTCGGAGCAGCGAAGAGAAGAAGAAAGAAGCCTTCTTCCCACAGCAGAAGACGACATCCTCAAGTAGAAGACGGTGCAACTGTACGCACGTTTGTTGCTCTTCCTCCCTAAACTATTACAAGCAGGGATGGCTTGTTAGTCAAGATCCGGACTAGAAACCTGTCGGAATCTTAATTTCTCCTTTTCATTTTGTTTTTCTCTTGTTTGGATTTTCCCTTCTTCCTCATCTTCTCTCATCTTCCCCATCTTCTTACCTTCTTCTAGTGAGCTTCCGAGACTTCTATTGAGCTTCCGTGAAGGTGAATGTCGTTGTAGTGCTGCAGGAAGACCATTTCCATAGACAGAAGCCTGGGAAGGCTACAGGGAGCATACACCCTGTGATTAATCTAACCCGTTGGAATGTGAGAGTGAGCAAGGTGTAACAGCCGTGCTAGTCAACTTCTGCGAAGCAGAAGCAGTCTTCTGGAGGTGTGAGAAGCCAAGTTGAACCTCCAGAAACCGAGAATTGCTTCGGTAAGATGGCACTGAGAAGATCAGAAGAAGTGACCTGGAAGCAGGAAGCGCGTCTTCCCGAGCTTCTCTGTGAATAGTTGTGTGATATTTTAGTTAGTAGTTGTTTGTTTAGGTCCAGAGCACCTTTTGGCGAGTCTGGAAGACGCGTGGTTTTGTGAGAAGACGGGACTTCTAGACAAAACCCATGTGTTTGTGTGTTTGAACAGATCTTAGAACTTAGAGCAGCGTTACTTGTGCAAATCTTCTATGGGAACGATATGTTGTATACTAAATGAGCAAAAGGAGTAATCCTGCGACACTACATAGAGTGAGCATCATTTTTGGCGCCGCTGCCGGGGATTTCATCTTAGTAACCTTTGTTCTAAGCTTCCTGGATCTGTGTGCCTGTAGTTAGTTTCATTTCGAACTAACTTCGATTGCAGTTGAATGTGTTGTGGGACTCTATCTTGCTAGAAGACAGGAACCGCAATCAGAAGCTGATAAGATACATCAGGGGGAACTGGAAGAAGCCGCTTCCCCGCTTCCAAGAGCTTCTTGAAAGACTCGATCTTGGAAGACTGCAGTGAGTACTGTAAGCCGGCCTGTCTCTCACCCAGGGGTACCTCAGATGACTAGGATTACTAGTGCACCCTAATTACAAAGATTTAAGTACACCCATGCTCACTTCACTCAACTCTCTGACCCGTATGGTCACATCGGTACCTCTAATAGCGTTCCTGCACACAAGTTCTAATCCCGCTCTCAACATTACATCGCAAAATACTCAAGGACTCCCAAGGTCTCCAATGCTCACTTTACTTACAGTCAGGAAAATGAGAGTGTCTTCCACCTTCTCAACTCCTCCTTATATACTCTACAACTTCTTACCGCGGTAACTTTCACTAAGTTACGTTACCTCATGGTAAGTGCGCAATCCAAAATAGTAAAACTTCTAAAGGCTACTAAGCCTTTAAGAATAGCACACACATTACTTGTTCTACTTTACAAAAGTAAGAGATTCTCCTACTTTAGCTTTTGTAAAGTGTTAACTTTCCACCCTATCCAATCGAAAGGCGACAACAAACTAATACGTCTTTTGAGGAGCATCTTTAGATCTTTGTGCATGACTTTCCATCATGCATCCAATCAGCGATGGTCAACAAAGTTACATACTTTTGAGAAGCATATTTAGAGCTCCGCACTTGTCACATAGTGTCATAGTGGAACCTCTAATAGTTTCCCCAACTTAGTTATAACTATCTCCGCTAGTTATGGCTAGTTTTGATCACTCTAGATTTAGATCTTCGAACTAGAGTAACCTATAAGATAGTCATACCTAATGAAACTTATATAAACATGCACACAAATAATGGGATACTTGTGACGTGACATTTACCCCCAGACTTAATTTTCACTCCGTCCTCGGAGTGAAGTATCACGTTGATGAAACTTCTTCAACTTGTCGTGGTTCACTCGGTCGAAGAACGTACCACTTCTCTCTTGAAGATCATAGGTGTTATTACTCCACACTTTGGAGATGATGAAAGGCCCAAAATATCGACGTAAGAACTTCTTTTGAACTCGCTTGTGTCTAATAGCATCCCATAGCATCACCCACTCACCCTTTTGAAATGGCTGTAACTTCGTTTTGTTCTTCGCCAAGCGCTTGTCGTAGCTCTTCTTCTGTTGTAGTTGGGCCATCTCAATTCGTTGAGCTGCATCGTCTCTATTCTCCTCCAGTTCCAACAAAGTTTCTCTCCTCTCTTTCTCAGCTATTTGACCACCCTTTCTCTTTAATCCAGCTTGTAAGGTCTGAAAGGTGGTTAGGTCGAACTGGATCGGTAATCTGGATTCCAACCCATACACCATCTTGAAAGGTGAATATCCCGTAGATGTCTTCACTGTTGTTCGATACTCCCATAGAACCGCATGAAGACGCTTGTCCCAGTTGTGTTTGGCCCCTTCCATGTCAGCATCCTTTGCTAACATCTGACACAAGGTAAAGTTTGTCCTCTCTACCAAACCGTTTGAACTAGGTTTATATGAAGTAGTAACCCTCTGAGAAATGGAGAAGTGGGTGCACATAGCAGTAGTCATGCCACTCACAAATTCTCGACCCCTATCAGAAACTAACTCCAAAGGACATCCAAACCTAGTTATGATCCGTTCGTACAGAAATCTACCCACCTCAACTTCTCCAATAGTTACAAGAGGTCTAGCTTCTACCCACTTCGTAAGATAATCTGTGGCTACAACAATATACTTATTGTTGCGAGGGGTGCGATTCAAAGGCCCAACAAAATCTATTCCCCATTTCTCGAAAGGTCCAAGAACCGGAATAGATCTAAGAGGAGTGGAAACACTAGATTTGATAGCGAAAGCTTGACAAACATCACAGGTTTTACAATACGTCAAGCAATCTCTAAACATCCCCCTCCAGTGATATCCCGCATCGAGTATCTTATGAGCCGTCAACTTGCCTGCGAAATGTCCTCCACATACTGGACCGTCATGGAATTCTTCCATGAGTCGTAGAGACTCCTCCTTGCTCGCAGCTCTTCTCAGGACCCCATCAACTCCTTCACGGAATAACACACCTTCCACCACCGAGTAAGGTTGACTTCGTTTCACCAGTGCCTTCTTCTCTCTGGTCCGCATCCCATCTGGATAGACACCTTCCGTAACAAAATCCCAAATTTCTTGATATTCTATTGGGATAATAGAGTTGCTCAAGACCATCAAATCTTCGTCAGGAAAGGTGTCATCCACCGGCTCCTCTCCATCCCCATCGTAAGCTCTAGATAGCAAATCTGCATTCGCGTGTTTCTTCCCTGGTCGATCGCAGATCTCATAGTCGTACTCTGACAATAAGAGCTTCCACCTTGCTAATCGTCCTTCGACCATAGGTTTATTGAAGATGTACTTCAATGCCTTATGATCTGTAACGATAGTGAACTTGCCTCCTATGAGATAATGTCGAAATTTTCTCAAAGCATAGATCACTGCTAATCCTTCTCTCTCTGTCACAGAATAATTTCTCTCTGCCTTGATCATTTGCCGACTAGCATATGCGATAGGATGATCTCTACCTTCAACATCATACTGACTTAAAGTACATCCTACTGCTATATTTGAAGCATCCGTATATAGAATAAACTGTTTATTCCAATCGGGCTTAACCAAGATCGGAGCTGAAGTAAGAGCTTTCTTCAGTTCCTCAAAGGCGGCTAGAGCTTCTTCATCTCCTAAAATCAACACGTAATCTACTCCCTTCTTCAGATATGCTGTCAAAGCATATGCTTTATGTGAGAACGAGAGTATAAACCTTCGATAATACCCCACCATACCTAAAAACTGTCGTAGCTTAGTGAGAGTACTAGGAAAAGGGAGCTCTAAGATCTTCTGCACCTTCTCTGGATCAACGGCAATGCCGTCCTTGGATATGATATGACCCAAGAGTAACCCTTCCTCACACCCAAAAATACATTTCTCCGGATTGAGAGATGCATTTGCTACATCTAAACATTCTAAGACCTTCACAAGGTGCTCAAAATGCTTCTCCTTACTCCCGTAAACACAAAAGTCATCTATAAAATCTCTCACAAACTTTCCTAAGAAAGGTTCGAACACTTTGTTCATAAACCTTTGGAACGTCGCAGGAGCATTACACAGACCAAATGGCATGACTCGAAATGCAAACGTACCCCACGGAGTAGTGAAAGTGGTCAGGTGTTGATGTTCTGGTGCAATTTTGATCTGGTTATATCCGCTATAACCATCTCCAAAGCTGTACCATTCGTTTCCCGCCACTTCTTCCAAGATCTCGTCGATGAAAGGTAGAGGATAATAATCCTTCTTTGTGACCGCATTGAGCTTCTTGTAATCAACACACACCCTCAATTTGCCATTTTTCTTCTTTACGATCACAATGGGTGATACCCATTCAGAATGCTCCACCTCGTAAATGAACCCAGCAGTGTGCAGCTTCTCGATCTCTTCTTTCACCAGATCCGCAATTGGAGGACTCACTCTTCGTTGCTTCTGTCGCACCGGTTTGACTTCCTTCTCTAACTCGATACGGTGTTGCTCCAGTGTGACCTCCCTCAGATCCTTGTAACTAAATGCAAATACATGAATGTATTTACGAAAGATCTCTTCGAAACAACTCTTCTCCTCTTTAGTAACCTTCGATCCATAACGTAAGGTGGCAATTCTTCTCTCCACCTCCTCGGTCTTTGTCTCGATCTCTTTGCACTTCCGGAGAAGGGAAAAGATCCACTACATTCACACCCACATTTCGTTCTTCTCTCTCCTCCTCTGACGATGTATCTTCAGATTCTGAATCTGAAGAATTGGTACCTACATCAGAAGTAGTATCGACAACTTCTGACTCCCAGTAGTCCGATGTGGGTCGATCCGATTCCGACGTCCCAACTTGATCTCCGAGCAATGGAACTTTGATCCGGTGGTGATTCGGTCTGATGCGTAAATAACCTTTGTGCCAGTTATCCGTTGCATGTACTGCTCGAAGCCAAGGTCTTCCGAGTAACATTTCATAACTTGACTTCTTCAAGATTTGAAATGTCATGTTTACTTGCACTCCCATTACTGACACGCAAACTCTCTCCAGCACTCCCAATGGCCTAACTCGCTGTCTGTTAGCCATGCCAACCGTGATACTAGAAGGACGCGTTGGTACTAGATCCAACTTCCTCATGAGTCGTTCCGAGATGGCGTTTACTGCCGATCCTCCATCGACAAGAACATCAGAGACATCTCTCCCATTGATACGAGCCTCTACTTTTGATGCCTTGTTGCATACCTCTCCTTCACTAGCGTCTAAAGCACTCACACCGACAGTAGAAGGATTTACCTTCTTCTTCCGACCTCGTCGGGAGCTTAGACCGCTACGAAGTTCTTTCCTCACCGAAGGATTCAGAGCAATCAACTGTCCCACAGTAATGTTTGCTCGTTGCTTTCCCACGTCTTCCACCACATTGTATTTTGATTGCTCCATTGAAATTGTGAAATCAGTATTTCCCAATTTCTTCCGTCGCTCTTTGGTTTTTGAAGAAGATTTGCTACTCCGAGTATTTTGACTTGGAGAATCTTCCATCACGACCGGTTCTCCCTCCTCGAAATGCGTCCTCATCCTCATCCTCTCTTGAGCTAACAGCTCTACAGACTGAAAACCTTCTCGTACATCTCGCGGCTCCAAGATGTCAATGCATGCTACACCCTTGTCCTTACTTTGTGAAGTTGAAGCTCCATCCGCCGTTCCACCATTACGACTCGGACAATTACGTTGGAAGTGTGATCCTCCGCACGTAAAACATCCTTGGCTCGTGTAGTTACTGGGTGATCCTTGCGGTGGTCCACCTCTGGACTGATAGTTTCCATAACCTCGTGAGCCCCCTCCAACATTTGGACTCCGGTGTTGCAACAAATTCACCATATTGATCTTCAAATCTGCCAGAGAATCTGTCAAACTTTTCAACTCATCACGAAAGTCGGGAGTAACAGATCTAGATGGTACAGTGACTGTAACCGCACTAGTAGGAGCTATCGGAGTCAGATTTTGAAATCGAACAGTCGGAACACTCGCAGGTTTCAGAGTTGGCATGCTCGGCCCTTGCACATCTCCACATGCTGCCCCAACAGTCATTGGTTGCAAGTCGTCTCCATCCAGACTCTCTTCCATCCTGGTTGCGATCTTCACTGCATCAGCCTTCGAAGTTGGTCTCTCATACCGCACTTGTGTTCGAATCTCCGGCCTCAATCCCCCAATAAAATTCTTTGTGAGCATTGCTCCAATGCCCACCATCGTTGGTTCTACTACATCTCCATTCTTTCGTAAAACCACCCGAAACTTCTGTTCTAATTTCTCCACCCTCTCGGCATAAGTCCTTACTTTCTCTTTCTCTCCTTGTTTGAGGTAAGTTATCTCCACCATTAACTTCTCGTAACTTTCATCAGGAAGAAAAGTTTCAATTAAGGCCTCCGTCAATACTTCCCAAGTATCATCTGGAGTCCCCACTACTCTTCTCTTCTTCCTATCCTCATACCATGTCAATGCAGAACTCTCAAGAAATTCAGGTATCAATCCTACCCACTCGCTCTTCTTTCGATCTCCATTGCCAATGCATGCTCTTTTGAAGTCTCTCACAAATCCTTCCACGTCTTCTCCATCCTTTCCGTAAAACACCGGAAGTTTCCCCATTCTTCTCTTCTTTTCTTCTTCTTACTCGAGGTACTGCTTGCAGATGTGAAGATCGCACTTTACCGCAATCCACAATTTCCCCGTTGAGCTCTCTCCTCTCCAAAGGTTGGAGTAAGTTTGACCCTCATGGTCATCTTATCTCTCGTGTGATAGACTATCTCCATCATCGCTAGAGGTCTTCACTCGTTCCGTTTCTACACTCAACCTTCTCTCCAGACCTTCGGCTACAGTTTCTAGCAAAGCAACCACTGCGCTACACTCGTGCTCAACTGGAATCCCGTCCACTCCACATCTAGGACAAAAGGTTGTAGGGTCAATGACAGCTTGTCTAGGGGAAGAAGGACCTATGTGTAAGCTTAAGTCGACCAACCCTCTTCGCTCACGCAAAAGTCTATTCTTTGTAGGACACTTGCTCACTTTATGTCCTTCTTCTCCACACAAAAAGCACCTCGAGTTCTTCTCCTGGTTCTTACGACTACTCTCTGTTTCTTCCTCAAATTCTAGTCGAAATTCTCCTTTCGCCAGATCAGCGGTAACTATCACCGCATAGCCTTGAGGGATCTTGCTCAACCTCAATTTCCACTCTTGCTGTCCTTCCATGACGATGATCTGTCATACATCTCTCTCGCTCTATAGTTTGTTTGACACTTTTTTATCACTCGACTATCTTCTCGCTTAACAATCTCTCACATTACTAAGTAGAAGCTTAACTTGTCAACCCTGAGCCTCAGAGATCGAACATAACCCTCTCAAGAATTCTGTAATTCTTTCACTCTTTTACTTCAGCAAACGATATAACAGATTTGACCCCCCTTCGCTTCGAATGCCATAACTCCAGTTCTACTCGATCAATTCATGCATGATTTGGGTGCCTAGATAGCTTATCTTGCAAGCTATCAGCATAGAAGATTTCAAGGTCTAACTCTAAAAACTGAAAATATGAAAATGACTGTAAACTCCTTCCCGAGAGCTCACTATTTGATACCGAAAAACCCCCTTAACTTCCGAAAGACATAACTCTCTCCTCACAATTGATCTCTCGGAGATATCAAGCTTATTGGAAAGCTTATCTTGCCCTCTATAACATGGTGTATGTACAAAGGTTCTGAACTCATGCTCGAAAACAGACATGAACTGTACTAACGACTACATACGAATCTTTGTATCGAGGTCCCGGCAACGGAACCAAAATGTAAGCCGGCCTGTCTCTCACCCAGGGGTACCTCAGATGACTAGGATTACTAGTGCACCCTAATTACAAAGATTTAAGTACACCCATGCTCACTTCACTCAACTCTCTGACCCGTATGGTCACATCGGTACCTCTAATAGCGTTCCTGCACACAAGTTCTAATCCCGCTCTCAACATTACATCGCAAAATACTCAAGGACTCCCAAGGTCTCCAATGCTCACTTTACTTACAGTCAGGAAAATGAGAGTGTCTTCCACCTTCTCAACTCCTCCTTATATACTCTACAACTTCTTACCGCGGTAACTTTCACTAAGTTACGTTACCTCATGGTAAGTGCGCAATCCAAAATAGTAAAACTTCTAAAGGCTACTAAGCCTTTAAGAATAGCACACACATTACTTGTTCTACTTTACAAAAGTAAGAGATTCTCCTACTTTAGCTTTTGTAAAGTGTTAACTTTCCACCCTATCCAATCGAAAGGCGACAACAAACTAATACGTCTTTTGAGGAGCATCTTTAGATCTTTGTGCATGACTTTCCATCATGCATCCAATCAGCGATGGTCAACAAAGTTACATACTTTTGAGAAGCATATTTAGAGCTCCGCACTTGTCACATAGTGTCATAGTGGAACCTCTAATAGTTTCCCCAACTTAGTTATAACTATCTCCGCTAGTTATGGCTAGTTTTGATCACTCTAGATTTAGATCTTCGAACTAGAGTAACCTATAAGATAGTCATACCTAATGAAACTTATATAAACATGCACACAAATAATGGGATACTTGTGACGTGACAGTACAATGAAGCAGGAGAAGACGTTCCGAACCTGTTATCGGTTGTTCAGACATTCGGTCTGCCGGATCTAGTATTAGAAGAAGAGGGACATCCCTTCTCAGCACTCTGGTGGATGCCTCCGACCAGAGGAAGAAGCAGAAGACGCACGGGTAAAGATCCTGAGTGGGTACATTCACCCCAGCGAACCGCTTCTAGAGAGCAGCGGATATCCTTGAGACACCAAAGGAAAGAAGAAGAGCTCAGGAAGATCCGATCAGTAGAGTTGAAAGAACCTTCCATCTCGAGCATAATCTTTGAAGAAGACAGAAGCCAACCGGGTGATCGCGTGTATAAAGTAGATTTTGGTACTGCTTACTCGGAAGACGTCTTCCCAAGTACGGAAGAGGCTTCTGAAGGTGAAGGAAGACTAGAAGAGATCGTTCCAGACGTCTCCGAAGACGACAATGACAGTAGTTCTGACTCAGAAGACGACCTTCGTGATTCAGACAAGCCTGGACCTTCGAGAAGACCATCTCCACCACTTGGACCTGAGGGAGGAAGAAGTCGGTAGTCGCATCAGCCGGCAATCGACATGGCTTCTCACACTCGACAGAAGTACCATCCGTACGACGATGATGCTGACGCGGACGACTTCATCACGATGTTCGAGATCATCTCTCGATCCAACAAGGAAGACTCGGATGCCGACAGACTCCGTGTATTTCTTAGTTTGATCGTAGGGAAGGGATGGAAATAGATGAGTAAAATGTTGGATGATGGGTTAGTAATGGCCACTTGGGCTACTCTGAAGGCAGCTTTTCTGAAGAGGTTTAGAGGAGTGGGCTATGATCGGATGACCCTCATAGAACTTCAGAGGCTCGAACTGAAGAAGAAAGAGACACTGCGGGATTACACCGAGAGGTTTGAAGACCTCTTGGATCACATCCTTCAGAACCAAGGAAGACCCGGTTATTGTGCCCAGCAAGTCGTGGACTGGTACTTGGAGGATTGTCTCAGGATATGGAGTTGTACTGCAGAAGAGGAGGAGGTGATGATTTAGTAGAAGTACAGAAGCATGCCGAGCAGTATGAAACCTTGAGCATCACTCGGAATATGACGAAAGACAGAGGGAAGACCTCGAAGAAGTCCAAGAAGTCTTCTAGGAAGTGCAAGAGGAAGTCCAAGTCCACTGAAACTGATAACAGTGACTCGGAAGCATCTTCTACTTCTGAAGAGTCTACGGTCGAGAGTTCAGAATCAGAATCTGATAAAGAGAAGAAGACACGGAAGAAGAAGAACGAGAAGACACGATCAAGGGAGAAAGCTGTGCAGAAGATGCCTCAGACTCAGATCATTCAGTTTGCACCTGATCCCCGGATCGATGAAGTTCTGAAGCAGTTTGCCGACCTGAAAGTTCATCTTTTGAACCAGAAGGACAAGCGGAAGCAACCTACGGCTTCCCGGCCAAACCTTTGGTGCAACCTTTGTAACTCTTCCGGGCACACCAGAGATCAGTGTACACAGGACCAAGCTGTCAATTGGGCAGGATGTGAAGAAGATGATGAGGGATATCTACACGATCATAGTGGGAAAACTTGCTATAGAATCGAGACGATACAACCCTTCACTCCTACTCCTCCCGCCCAATATAATCGTTATGTATCTAGGGATAGAGCTAGTAATGTACAGATCAGGACGCCCTGGCAACCTTCTTCATCACAACGACCTCTAAACTCTCTTCCTAGAACGTGCAATAATTGTGGAGAGACAAGACACTGGTGGTCCACCTATCCTCATCCGAGAAGACAGATTGGGCAAGTGCCCCTGTGTGGGAACTGTAAGGAAGCAGGTCATTTCACAGGAAATTGTCCTCAGACCTTACGGCCACGACAAATGGTTAGATTTGCAGAGACCACGCCTCCTCCAGAAGCTGCATCAGCTTCTAAACTCGAGCTAGCAGTGGTACAACACATCACGGTAGAAGAAGAAGATCCTGGGGATTGTACGGATTGTCTCCATATCGAGGAAGACGAACCAGACCCCGGGAAGCATGAAGGAAAGGAACCTCAGCTGCAGAAGATGATTGCAGCTCAGAAGACGAAGTCACTTGAGGCAGCTTCTTCTTTCACTTTGGCGGATGGCACTGTTTGGAGCCCTTGCCCGGATTCAGATAGCTGGCCTCCAGAAGAAGTCCTGGATGAAGCGGTATTCAAAGTAAGTACCAGAAGCAAAGAGAAGTCAGAATCCCGTCAGAAGGAGATCAAGAAGAAGAAGCAGCGAAAGGAGAGGTCATCTTCCCCTGAACGACCTTCTTCCCCTACTTACGACCGAGAAGATCCGAAGTACTTTGCTCCTGACATTAGACAAGAAGTTGAAGCGATCATGCAAGAAGAGCTGGAGAAGCGACGGAAGATAGTACAGCAGCTTCCTCCACCGACTACGGCAGCCCCTGTCTCACGGGAAGAGCCCCCAGTCGAGAGAAGACACCATTATGGTCTTCCACCCAAAGAAGCAGCTACTACATCTTCTCTGTTGGAAACACCAGTCACTCTTCTAAAGCGATCCCCTTACGACTTCTTGCGAGACTTGTGGAATCAGAAGACAGATGTAACCTTCCAACAGCTGTTGGATGACAACGCTGGTTATAGGAAGTTGTTACAATCCGTACTTCCAAGATCGAGGAAGAGGAAGACAACTAAACTCCCCAAGAGCACCCCGATCTTAAGGATAGAGCATGAGGACTTGGGAGCCCCAGAACTTGATATGGAGATCCATGGCTGTCTTCTGAAGAAGGTACCCATTGATTTCGGCTCCGGAGTCAACGTCATGACTGAAGAAACGACGCATGCCCTAGGCTTCACTGAGTTCCAGCCTACTCCGAGAATCCTCAGAATGGTGGACTAGACCAGAAGACAACCTTTGGGGCAACTGAAAGATGTCTTGACGGTAATTGGGGGAGTATCTTTTTACCTCACTTACATCATTTTGCGACCTGTAGCTAGGGTTGGATATCAGGTGTTGATAGGAAGACCATGGCTGTATGCTGCAAATGTAAATACCGATTGGAGAAGGCATCGTTTGAGATTTCCCAATCCTACACCCATGCCAGGTGAGAAGACCAAGGTCTCGCTTCCTTGGATCAAGGTTGGACACCAAGGTGAAACACCTTCTACGACAGAAGGATACACTTCAGAAGACTCAGCTGCGTCTTCTGACAGTGATGAACGATATAATGAGTTTGTGGTGAATAACTTATGTACTACAGAAGTAACAGAGATAGCAGAGAAAGTGATATGTGGATACATTGAGTGCTACGAAGTTGCGGAGGAAGAGCTTCCAGAAGATAAAAGTATCGTCTTCCCTTCGGAAGATCCGACAGTTGGTCTTCCAGAAGACGAAGATACCGTCTTCCCTTCGGAAGATCCGATAGTTGATCTTCCAGAAGACGAATCTGAACTGGAAGAAGTTCCCAAACCGGAATACTTTGGTGCCAGTGACTACAGTCACACTGAAGGAATGGTAAACCCGGATGATCTTCAAGAAATGGAGGTTGCTCTTGGGAAGAAGCTGAAGCTTTCCAAGGTGATCGAGGGCCAGCAGTTGGAAGACTTTCAAGAACTTTTGACGGAGTTCCAAGATGTCTTCGCGTGGACCTTAGAAGACATGAAGGGCATACCTCGAGAGTTGGGAGAGCATCGCATTGACTTGCTGGAAGGCGTTGTTCTTGCACAACAGAGGCAGTATCGGCTCAACCCCAAGTACTCGCTTCTGATGAAGGACCAGATCGACCAATATCTGAAGACGGGAGTCATCTTCCCAGTACTTAGTAGAGTGGGTAGCTCCTATTGTCATCGTGCCGAAGAAGCAGACAGGGAAGATCCGAGTGTGTCAGAACTTCCGGAAGCTGAACTTGGCCACGAAAAAGGATCATCATCCTTTACCGTTCACTGATTCTGTGTTAGACCAGGTAGCAGGACATGAGTTCTACAGCTTCCTGGATGGGTATTCTGGGTACAACCAAGTTTCAATCAGAGAAGAAGACAAGTCGAAAACCACTTTCACTACTGATTGGAGCACGTACGCGTATAATCAAATGCCGTTTGGTTTATGCAACGCGCCCGTCACATTCCAGAGATTGATGATCACACTCTTCAAGGAGTATCTTCGCACTTTCATGGAGATCTTCTTGGATGATTTCTGTGTGTTTGGATCGAAAGAAGACCACCTGATATTTCTAAGGAAGTGTTTTTTGAAGTGTAGAGAACATCGTTTGGCTCTTCACCCTGAGAAGTGCTTCTTTGGTATGTTAGAGGGAATTTAGCTAGGACATAGGATTTCTGGAAGAGGTATAGAAGTCGACTGTGCTAAGGTAGAAGTCATCATGAAACTTCACCCACCTGCTAATCTGACTCAGTTGAGAAGCTTCCTGGACAACGTAGGATACTACAGGAGGTTTATTGACAAGTACGCAGAGGTAGCAGGAAGACTTACCAAGTTGCTGAAGAAGGACGAACCTTACATTTGGTCTTCTGAGCAGCAGGAAGCATTCGAAGAAATGAAAAGGCTTATGTCCGAATCCTCTGTCCTAAGGCCACCTGATTGAGAGAGAGTCTTCCATATTTATGTGGATGTTTCTGCTTTCGCCATAGGGGTGGTATTGAGTCAGAAAGATGAGAAGAAGAAGGATTATCCCATCTACTATGCAGGAAGACAACTCAGTGATGCAGAGAAGAAGTACTCTACAACTGAAAGGGAGTGTCTTGGCATGATTTACTCCTGTAGAAAGTTTAGGCACTATCTTCTAGCCAACCCGTTTGTCTTCTATGTGGATCATTTTTCTTTGAAACATCTTGTGAAGAAAGCAGATTTGTCTGGTAGGATAGCTAGGTGGATTCTTCTACTCCAGGAATTTACTTACACAGTTGAGTACAGGCCTGGAAGACAGTATGTTAATGCTGACTACCTATCCAGATTGGAGACGGAACGACGAGAAGATGAAGTGGAAGACGAGTTCCCTAACGAGAAGCTGTTTTCAGTTTTCGCAGAGACACTTTCATATGAGGGGGGGCGTACCGCCTGCTTCCCAGAAGACGAGACTAGATCTTCTGATCCAGTCTTTGCGACTTCCACAGAAGAGTCGATCTTCAAGGACTTGAGGAAGTTCCTGGAAGACCGACAGTATCCCGAGGGATTGGATGCGGAGCAGAAGGCTGTCTTCTTACACAAGGCAAGTCCTTATGCCATCTTCCAGAGTATCTTGTTCAGGAAAGGACACGACGAGAAGCTAAGGAGATGTCTTGAGCCTTCAGAGATTAAATCAGTGATCACGGGTCTTCACCACGAAGATGCTAGGGGTCACTACGGACTGAAGACCACAGTGAAGAAGATGTTGGACGTCGGTTACTGGTGGCCGACCATGTACAGAGAGACTTTTCAGGAGATCAGGAAATGTGATGCGTGCCAGAAGGTGGGAAGACCAACAGCTACTACTAGGTGACCTCTTACTCCCATTCTTCCGCTTGCTCCTTTTGAAAAGTGGGGAATCGACTTTGTTGGGCCTATCGTCCCGATGGCTAGAAGAACACGAGCACGGTATATTTTGATAGTTACCGACTATGCTACCAAGATGGTGAAAGGCGAAGCCACAAAGAAGAACGACGCCGCAGTGGTAGCCAGGTTCCTCTGGCACAACATCATCACTCGATACGGATGTCCGCTGGAATTGGTATCAGATAGGGGTACTCATTTCCTAAATGAGACTATTTCCCTCCTGATCCAATACTTCAGGATAAAGCATCGGAAGACGACGTCGTACAACCCGAAAGCGAACGGACTGACGGAGAAATCGAATGGTCTTCTATGTAATATCCTGAATAAGGTAACTGTTAACCATGCGTATGATTGGGACACGAAATTGCCATCTGTGTTATGGGCTTTCAGGATTTCACCCAAAGTCACGACCCAGAAGACACCCTTCTACCTTCTGGCATGACACCTATTGTGCCCATCGAGTTAGAGCTCCCTACTTACCGGTTAGCCGTAACCGAACGCATGGAAGAAGAGGAAAGCCAGGAGCAGCGTCTTCTGAACTTTGTAGAGTTCGAAGAAGACAGGAATGCAGCTTTGGAGAAGACGTACGAAGTACAAGCGCAACGTAAGGTGAACTATAATGGCAAGCTGAAGAAGGTGACTGTCGTAGATGGAGACTTGGTTCTTCTCTACGACAATCGACATCTTAAGTTCCCCGGGAAACTTCATCTTCGCTGGATGGGTCCTTACCGCATCTTGGAAGTCTTCACTAATGGTTCCTTGCAGTTAGAAGAGTTAGACGATACGTTGATGAGCACTCGTGTAAATGGGTGACGCGTCAAGAAGTACTGGACGTGAACAGAAGTGCTGAAGCACTGATGTTTGCGGAGACGTAAACATGTGAGGGTGGGCGTATGTGGTGTCCACAAATTACAGGATTCACGAATTTTTAAAATTTTTGAGATTAATAACTTGTTTGTATAATTGAAGAAGCGTTGTTACTTAAGATTACGGCTTCCTTAGAAGGAAGATGATCTTATGAGCTGTTTGTAATAATAAGTTGACTTCTTCGGAAGACGACCGTCTTCCGGGAAGCGTCTTCTCGGTGATGTCTTCGGAAGACGGAAGACGGGGGAAGACACGTATCTTCTGGAAGATGGCAACCGCGGAAGCTTAACCACGTAAGAAGTAGGTGCACCTACCAGGTAGCACCGAACAGGTTAGGTAGGTCGGGAGGGTCGAACCCCTTAAACTGCGAGGAAGATGCGCAGGAAGCGCATTAGCGCATTTTATCTTCTCGCAGCAAGAGCACTTCTTGGTTGAGAAGATCGATTCGAGGGTGAGCTTTGAGTGAGACAGTAGCGAGGTGAAATTGAGTGAGGTTAGGATCGATTAGAAGCTAGAAGGAAGACGAGGTCGAATTGCTGAAGCGCAGGAAGCGTATTGAGCTGAAGGCGTTTTCTGTGAACTCCCGGAAGCTAACATTGGAAGACGGCTGAGTGGAATCGATGGTGGACGGCTTAATCGATTGAGGTGTAGTCAGGAGCTGATGGCGGAAGCAACTCAGTGGGGTCTCATTGGAGCTGGGACCAGAGCCGGAAGCGCGCGGAAGAAGAAGACAACTCGAGAAGCAGACAGAAGATAGTAGAGGTTCTTCCCATGTTCTTTTCTCTTCCGACTGCTTCTCGCCTTTGTTTGGTATCCCCTGCGCTTCCCTAGTGGTTTACAGGCAATCTGATCGATCAATTCCTCCATCCCTATTTTCCTATTGTGACATTGGACGCGGAAGCGCTGTCCAATTTCTGTCAGACATCTTCTTGCTTCTTCCAGAGTTCAATTCGAGCTTCCCTACTCCTAGCCCTCAAATTGGAGGTCCCAGCTATCAATTTCCCTACCCTACCATCCCTCTACCCCCGAAACCTTGAACAGAAGACGCTTCGGAAGATTGGAACATCTTCGGAAGACGCTTCTGGAACTTGACTGTCTTCGGAAGTCGACTGTAAACAATTCGTATCAAGAGTGGATTTGCTTTGGTTTGGTGTTAAGAGAGGCTTGGTACGAATTTCGAGTGGCTTGGTGAGTTGTTTTGTTATTTCAAGAAGTTGGAAGTCGGGAACTAGGCCTGTGCCTCCCGGTCTTCCAAGCTTCTCAAATCCACATCTTCCTAGAGAGACTAGAAGACTGGAAGGGTTGGCAAAATGCGCGAGAAGACGTGAAGGTCCATTTCGGGTCTCTTCTGTCCGACCCATAGCAGCCCATTCCTTCTTCTTTCCAAACTTAGGAGAGAGTCGTGAGAAGTCTTGCTGGCAGAATCTGGAGAGAATGATCGAGGGTCATGTCTTCCCACCGAGCAGCAAGCTTCTTCTGAGTGTATATGAGAGGTGAGAAGTCAGAAGAACAGAGTGCAAATGTCTTGAGTGTGTTGTGAGGATAGATTGCGCGTAGGAAGAAGAAGACAGGTGAGATCAGTGAAGGGAAGCCTGACTTCGGGAGGTCTTCCGAGAAAGACATTGAATCGGAAGCTGTCCAGGGGGTCTTCTCAGAGACCACTGTCATCGTAGGAGCCCGCAACCGTCTTCTGAACCTGTTATGCACTCTACGTTTCACGAATCTTGTATCTTCATATAAGAAGTAGGATGTAATGCAAGGTGGGTTGTCTTCTTGGTAATCCATGCGAGGCCTTGCTTAGTTAAGATTGTTTAGATATAGCTCGGAAGACGAGAGCTATCTAGGAAGCACTGTTAGAATCTCAGAAGACGGAGTAGCTATCTTCTGGAAGACTAGTTTTGTCTTCTGAGAAGTAGAAGCTAGACTGTGGGCACTTGGGAAGGACTGAGCCTTCAGCTCACAGTAAGAATGTGTGGCTTAGTGCAACAGATCTTCTAGTATGTCGATGCATCCTCGAGGTTGATGTTACCGGCAGCAGAGTTGGCCGAGGCCACACCCTTCCTCAAGGAGTTGGGTCTCGACTTCTTCCTGTGGGATTGGAACCTCGCCGACCAGGGACTTCTGGAGGAGGTTTGGGCAGCATTACCGTCTCGCAACCGTATATCTGCGAAGGCAGGAGTAGCTCGAGGAAGACCATCTTCCTGGACTGAAGATTGGTGACGCAGGGCCTTCCACAGGCCAGAATCCGAGGACCGAAGGTATTGGCTCGAGAAGAAGATCTTACCCAGGATTGTGAGTGAGTGGCATGTGCCTGGAAGCACAACTTGCCTCTTCATGGAAGACAGGCAGGGAAGGAACGGATGGAAGATCGAATCTTACCGGGAGCCGAAGAAGCGACTTCTGGCGAAGCTGTTTCTGCATCTCTTTCTCAAGCAGAAAGCGCAAAAGACGAGGTACCTTGGAGATCAGGACGTGGAGTTCCTAGAAGCAGTGTGGGATGAAGGAGTGTCCGTCAACAGGGACTCATTCTTCCACATATATGTACAGGCGGAGCTAGCGTTCTTAGGTACCCCGGCGAGAGGACACTTGACACCTTTTCTCTGTTACTTGTACGTAGCCATGGGGGATCTCACGGAAGGTCAGTTGGTGAAGTATGGGCCAACATGGCAACATGAGACAAAGGAGGAGATCCCGGAAGAAGACGACGGAGGAGCAGCTGCAACTCCCCCTCCCACTCTGATGCTGCAGCTGAGGCCCGACACTCATCAGAAGACGCTTCTAATGAGGGAAGATGACTCCAGTGGGTCGGAAGGTGCCACGCCTCCGAGGAAGATGGGTCCTAGAAGTGTACCTAGGAAGACCACCTCCCTCATTCATTCGGATCGGAGTCTGACTCACAGGAAGAACCGCTGAGTACCCGACCGGAGCAGAAGACCGCTTCTGCAACACCAGGGAGTCTTCCGAAGACTCCAGAAGACAAAGGATGGATGGATACTCCTACTGCGATGCGAGGAAGCGCAGTAAAGAGGACCACTTCTATCATGGGGAGAGATCTTCCACCCCGGAAGATGAGAAGAGTAGCGTCTCCCGTGTGCAGAAGCTGAAGACCATTGTGGTGGAAGAGGCATCCTTGCCTCTGGAAGACAAGGTCGACACCTCCAATCGAATTGTGGAGATGAACCTGTCTTCCGCAGGAAGAAGACTAGAAGAGTTCAATGCCTTCTTCCGCTCAAAGATCTAGCCCGCTATGGAGTTGCTGGAGAAGAGAGCGAAGGCTCAGGAGAAGCCCTTACAGCCTGGATTTGGTCTGCGCATCTTGATGCGTCAAGAAGAAGACCAGAAGAAGACAGAAGCGCTGGAAGCTAGTCTCCGCACCACGGAGAAGCTCACAGCGAGATTCAAGGCAGAAGCAGCCGCTTCTGCCAAGGAGCTGACCCAACTGAAGAAGAGCAACCAGGAGTTGCAGGCGCGTGTACAGCAGCGCGACCAAGAGGTTCTCCGAGTGCGGGGGAAGATCACCGCCCTCGCACTCCGAGAAGACAACATGGAAGACGCAGCGAGAGGTCGTAGAAGCGCAGAAGCGCGAGTTGCAGCAGAGAAGATGCATTGAGAAGCAGCGGAAGCTCGTGCGCAGGAGATGCTAGCACAGTCGGTGGAAGCGCTTCGAAAGAAGATCAACTTCACCGCGGGTAGGAAGTTGCTTACCTTGGCTAGAGAGTGAGACGATGAGTCCAAGGCGATGCTGGTAGAGTGCAAGGAGAGTATGTTCAGGTATTTGGATCGGCAGATAGAGGGAGTGAAGACACTCTATGGTCTCTCCTTGATTCTGCCACATGCAACTTCATCTTCCCAAGCTCCAGCACCATCGACTGGATCTGAATTGGAGAAGGAGGATGTAGTGACGAAGGATTTCTCCTTTTGCCCATTTAGTATACAAGATATCGTTCCCACAGAGGATTTGCACAAGTAATGCTGCTCTAAGTTCTAAGATCTGTTCAAACACACAAACACACGGGTTTTGTCTAAAAAAGCCTGTCTTCTCACAAAACCACACAAACCAACACGTCTTCCAGACACGCCAAATGGTGCTCTGGATCCAAACAAACAACTACCAACTAAAATATCACACAACTATTCACAGAGAAGCTCGGGAAGACGATCTTCCTGCTTCCAGGTTGCTTCTTCCGGTCTTCTCGATACCGTCTTCCCGAAACGATTCTCGTCTTCTGGGGGTTTAGCTCGTCTTCTCACACCTCCAGAAGGCTGTCCTGCTTCGCAGAAGTCGACTAGTAACAGTCGTTACACCTTATTCTCACACTCACATTCCATCGGGTTGGATAAATCACAGGGTGTATGCCCCCTATAGCCTTCCCAGGCTTCTGCCTACGGAAGTTGTCTTCCTGCAGCGCTACAACGACATTCACCTTCACGGAAGCTCAATAGAAGTATCGGAAGCTCACTAGAAGAAGATAAGAAGATGGGGAAGATGAGGGAAGATGGGAAGAAGAAGAAATCCAAACAAGAAAAAACAGGATGAAAAAGGGCAATTAAGATTCCGACAGGCTTCTAGTCCGGATCCTGACTAACAAGCCATCCCTGCTTGTAATAGTTTGGGGAGGAAGACAACAAACGTGAGTACTGTAGCACCGTCTTCTACTAGAGGATGTCGTCTTCTGTTGCGGGAAGAAGGCTTCTTTCTTCTTCACTTCGCTGCTCTGACTGCTCTATCTTCTGGGATCTCTTACCCAGACGACCGTTCGTACGTAGATCCCAAGTGCTCTACTGAACGAGTCAAGCTACACTCCACAACTGTTGACATTCACCGCCACTCAAGAAGAACACTTCCCATGCACAATTGGGAGCGAATTCAATACATTCCACCACCCAGAAGACATGAGCGAAGCTGCTGCACTCAAATCCACAATCTATTCCCCGAGAAGAAGTCACAATGGCATTGGGAAGCTCACTCCCGCTACTTCCTGCGTCTACTCCTCGACACACCAGCCCAGCCAACAAGACTGCACGAGGATGCCGTTCCCTGTTTCTGGACTGTCCACTACCTCTATCTACATCTTCGAACCACTGCTGGTGCGAGTATGCAGACCCCTCCTGTATATTCCAAGACTATTCGTATGTTTCCAACAACGGGTGTAGTGCGCTAAGACTGTCTCTGCTCTAATGTGTCTCGCCTGCCTGCATGTGGAATCGGTGTGTATGTTCAGTTACTGCCGAATTCTACAGAACTGGCAGAGCTCTCAGAGAGCTTTTCTCCTACCCTGCTATCCTACTTAACCATCTGCCTCGAGAGTCAAGGGAGGCGACCACCAGGGAGAGAGAGAGAGGCGCTGACAAGAGGTTGTCACCTCACATGCATGCGGTCCCTCTTCCCAATTAGCCCTCCACTGTGTTACTCCTACGCTACCTATGCTGCCACATGAGGTCCTAACTATTTTTACATGGAAAACTGCCACCCTTAAGATAGCATGTCCAATCCTACTAAATCTGGAAGTGTCGATTGAGTTTGCTAACTACTCTGATTGGTCGGTGGCAATCTCTACATGATCTGCTCCTACCGGAGCTACTACCTCGACTTCTGATGGGCTGGGAAGCCCTGCACTTACCTCGGGTACCACTGAGGTAGCTTCCCTCTCCTCGCTCTTCGCTGGCCCTGCTATTTCTACGGCTGCGTCTTCCTCGGCTTCGACTTCGGAAGACGGAATGGTCTTCTGGGAAGACGAGTCGAATGGTGTGTCTTCGGTCTTCTGAGGCACAAATGCAGTACTAGGGACCATGGCGATCTCATAGGAGTCCGGAGAAGTCGCTTCCTCCACGCGGAATTCCTGGGAAGACGGCTCGTCTTCCTGTCTTCCAGAAGACATCATGTCTTCCGGGGCGTCTTCTGGAGTCTTCTCGTCTTCCAACGCTGTCACCACCAAGTGTACAGCGAGATCGAACTCCTCCTTCTCCATTCCGGATCCAGTCGAGGATGCTGGGGCTTGGGAAGATGCGGTTGCAGGTGTCGGAAGTGAGGGAAGACCATAAAGTGTCTTCACTCCTTCTATCTGTCTATCCAGGTACCTGAACATGCTATCTCTGCATTCCACCAACCTCGTCTTGGACCCGCTGTCCCATTCCCTAGCTAAGGTAAGTAACTTCTTACCCGCGGTGAAGTTGAACTTCTTCCGAAGCGCTTCTACCGACTGAGTTAGCATCTTCCGCGCACGAGCCTCCGCTGCTTTCCTCTGCGTCTTCTCTGTTGCAGCTCGCGCTTCTGCGGCTTCTCGCTGCATCTTCCAAGTGGTCTGCTCTTCTGCGAGGGCAGTGATCTTCTCCCGTACTCGGAGAACTTCCTGATCACGCTGCTGTACTCGCGTCTGCAACTCCTGGTTGCTCTTCCGAAGTTGCATCGACTCCTTGGCAGAAGCGGCTGCTTCCGCCTTGTACCTGGCTGCAAGCTTCTCCGTAGTGCGGAGACTAGCTTCCAGAGACTCCGTCTTCTGCTGGCTGTCTTCCTGTCGCAGCAAGGTGCGCAGGCCGAATCCAGGCTGTAAGGGCTTCTCCTGTGCCCTCGCTCTCCTTTCCAGCAACTCCATAGCGGGCTGGATCTCCTTCTGGAAGTAGGCACTGAACTCCTCCAGTCGTCTTCCTGCAGAAGACAAGTTCATCCCCACCACTCGCTCGAGGGTGTCGACTTCGTCTTCCAGAGGCAAGGGAGCCTCTTCCACCACTACGACCTTCATCTTCTGCGCACGAGAAGAAGCTACTCTTCTCATCTTCCGGGGTGGAAGACTCCTCGTGGCAGGAGCGGCTCTCCTCTTTGCGCTTCCTCGCATCGCAGTAGGAGTACCCATCCATCCTTCGTCTTCTGGAGTCTTCGGAAGACTCCCAGGTGTTACAGAAGCTGTCTTCTGCTCCGATCGGGTACTCAGCAAGTCTTCCTCCGAGTCCAACTCCGATCCTGAATGGATGAGGGAGATGGGTGTCCTCGGTACACTTCTGTGATCCATCTTCCTCACTGGCGTGGCGTCTTCCGACCCACTAGACTCGTCTTCCCTCACCAGAAGCGTCTTCTGGTGAGAGTCGGGTCTCAGCTGTGGCATCAGAGTGGGAGGGGGCGTTGCTGCTGCCTCTCGGTCATCGTCTTCCGAGGTCTCCTCCTTCACCTCCTGTCGCTCCGTTGGCCCATACACTGCCAGCTGATCTTCCCTAAGATCCCCCATGGCTACATACAAGTAGCAGAAGAAGGGCGTCAGATGTCCTCCCGCCGGGGTACCCAAGTATGCTAGCTCCGTCTGTACATAGTTGTGGATGTACGCGCCTCAGTAGATTGGCACTCTGTCATCCCACACTGATTCCAGGAACTCCACGTCCTGATCTCCTAAGTACCTTGTCTTTTGCGCTTTTCCCTTAGGGAAAAGATGCAGAAACAACTTCGCCAGAAGTCGCTTCTTCGGCTCCCGGTAAGACTCTATCTTCCAACCGTTCCTCCCCTGCCTGTCTTCCACGAAAAGGCAGGTGGTACTCCCAGGCACATGCCATGAACTCACAATCCTAGGCAAGATCTTCTTCTCGTACCAATATCCTCGGTTCTCGGTCTCAGGCCTGTGAAACGCCTTACGCCACCAGTCTTCTGTCCAGGAAGATGGTCTTCCCCGAGCAACTCCTGCCTTTGCAGGTACACGGTTACGCGGTGGTAACGCGGCCCATACCTCCTCCATAAGCCCTTGATCTGCGAGGTTCCAGTCCCACAGGAAGAAGTCGAGACCCAACTCCTTGAGGAAAGGAGTGGCCTCGGCCAATTCTGTCGCTGGTAACACCAAGCCTCGCGGATGCATCGACATACCTGGAAGATCTGTTGCACTAAACCACAAGCACCTACTATGAGCTGAAGGCTCAGTTCTTCCCGAGTGCCCACAGTCTAGCTTCCACTCTCAGAAGACGAAACTAGTCTTCCATAAGACAGCTACTCCGTCTTCCGGGATTCTAACAGTGCTTCCTATATAGCTCTCGTCTTCCGAGCTATATCTAAACAATCCTATCTAAGCAAGGCCTCGCATGGATTACCAAGAAGACAACCCACCTTGCATTACATCCTATCAGAAGATACAAGATATGCGAGAAGTAGAGTATGAGAAAGGTTCGGAAGATGGTTGCGGGCTCCTGCGGTGACAGTGGCCTCTGGGAAGACACTCGGGACAGCTTCCGATTCAATGTCGTTCTCGGAAGACCTCCCGAAGTCAGACTTCCCTTCACTGGTCTCACCTGTCTTCTTCTTCCGACGCGTAATCTAGCCTCACAACAGACTCAAGACAACTGCACTCTGTTCTTCTGACTTCTCACCTCTCATACGCACTCAGAAGAAGCTTGCTGCATGATGGGAAGACATGACCCTCGACCATTCTCTCCGGATTCTGCCAGCAATACTTCTCACAACTCTCTTCTAAGTTCGGGAAGAAGAAGGAACGGCTGCTATGGGTCGGAAAGAAGAGACCCGAATGGACCCTCACGTCTTCTCGCTCATTTTGCCAGCCTTCCAGTCTTTTAGTCTCTCTAGGAAGATGGGGAGTTGAGAAGCTTGGAAGACCGGGAGGCACAGGCCTAGTTCCCGAGTTCCAACTTCTCGAAATAACACAACAACTCACCACACCACTCAGGCTTCGTACCAAGTCGCTCTAAACACAAAAGCAAAGCAAATCCACTCTTGATACGAATTGTGTTCAGTCGACTTCCGAAGACAGTCTTCCAAAGATGTCTTCCGAAGATGTTCCCATCGTCCGAATCGTCTTCTATTCCAAGTTTCGGGGGTAGAGAGATAAGGGGGTAGAGAAATTGATAGTTGGAGTCTCCAATTTGAAGACTAGGGGTGGGGAAGCTCGAATTGAGCCCGGGAAGAAGCAAGGAGATGTCTCGACAGAAATTGGGCAGCGCTTCTGCGCCCAATGTCTCAAACATAAAGAATGGGGGGTGGGGGTAATCGATCAGGCTGCCTGCACACAATCAAGGAAGCGCGGGGAGTACTAAGAAAAGGCGAGAAGAAGTGGGAGGGGAAAAGAACAGGGGGAAGAACCTCTATAGTCTTCTTCGGTTCCCCGAGTTGCCTTCGACCTCCGCGCGCTTCTGGCTCTTGTCCTAGCTTCCAATGCGACTCCACACGACTGCGCCTGCTGTCAATTTCGGTCCACACCTCGATTCCACCTCTGCTTCTACTCGCGACTCTTTACTGTCAGCTTCTCGGTAGCTCCACAGAAACGTCTTCGCTTTCTCTGCTGTTTGTGCTCCCGCAATTCGATCTCACCCTTCGACTAGCTGCCAACTTACTCTCTCCTACCTCGATGTCTTACTCGATTCCTCTCTCAATGCTAGCTCGAAGTTCACTCTCTCAATCGATCTTCTTCAGGCGCACTGTGCTACGGGAAGTTGGAATGCGCTAATGCGCTTCCTTACGCATCTTCCCCGCAGATTAGGGGTTTCGACCCTAGGTGTCTTCTTCGACCTACCTACCACCTGGGTGCTTACTCAGTAGGTACACCTACTTGTTTACCCGAAAACTCGTGGTCAGGCCTTCGTGATCGCTGTCTTCCGGAAGACAGGTGTCTTCCGCCGTCTTCCCATCTTCCGCCGTCTTCTCATCTTCTGAAGACGCAACTGAGAAGATGATCTTCCGAAGACGGTCGTCTTCTGGAGAAGTCAACTTCTTATTACAAACAGCTCTTAAGATCATCTTCCTGTTAAGGAAGACGTAACCTTAAGTAACAACGCTTCTTCAGTTATACAAACAAGTCATTATCCTTAAAAATTTCAAAAATTCGTGCATCCTGTAATTTGTGGGCACCACATACGCCCACCCTCACATGTTTGCGTCCCCACAAACATCAGTGGTTCCTGCACTTCTGTTTACGTCCAGTACTTCTTGACGCGTTCGAGACATCTCCTCAGCTTCTCGTCATGTCCCTTCCTAAACAGGATACCCTCGAAGATGGCATAGGGACCTGCCTTGTGTAAGAAGACAGCCTTCTGCTCCACATCCAAGCCCTCGGGATACTGTTGGTCTTCCAAGAAATTCCTCAAGTCCCTGAAGATCGACTCCTCTGTGGAAGTCGTAAAGACATGATCAGAAGATCTAGTCTCGTCTTCTGGGAAGCAGGCGGTACGCCCCCCCTCAGATGAAAGTGTCTCTGCGAAGACTAGTCTAACACTGAGTCGGGGAATGATAAATGATGATGATCCTTCTTCGTGGTCATGTTCAGCTTCCGGAAGTCCTGACACACTCGGATCTTCCCTGTCTGCTTCTTCGGCACGATGACAATGGGAGCTACCCATTCACTGCTAAGTACTGGGAAGATGACTCCTGCCTTCAGGTATTGGTCAATCTGGTCCTTCACCAGAAGCGAGTACTTGGGGTTGAGCCGGTACTGCCTCTGCCGTGCAGGAAAAACGCCCTCTAGCAAGTCGATGCGATGCTCTTCCAACTCTCGAGGTATGCCCTTCATGTCTTCTATGGTCCACGCGAAGACATCCTGGAACTCCGTTAGAAGTTCTCGAAAGTCTTCCAACTGCTGGCCCTCGATCACCTTGGAAAGCTTCAGCTTCTTCCAAGGAGCAACCTCCATCTCTTGGAGATCATCCGGGTTCACCATTCCTTCAGTGTGACTGTACTCACTAGCACCGAAGTATTCCGGTTTGGGAGCTTCTTCTAGTTCGGATTCGTCTTCTGGAAGACCAACTGTCGGGTCTTCCGAAGGGAAGACGGTATTCTCGTCTTCTGGAAGCTCTTCTTCCGCAATCTCGTAGCACTCAATGTATCCACAGACCACATCTTCTACTTTCTCTGCTACTTCTGTAGTACACACGTTATTCGCCACAAACTCATTATACCGTTCATCACTGTCAGAAGACGCAGCTGAGTCTTCTGAAGTGTACCCCTCTGTTGTAGACGGAGTTTCACCTTGGTGTCCAATCTTGATCCAAGGAAGCGAGACCTTATTCTTCTCACATGGCTTGGGTGTAGGATTGGGAAATCTCAAACGATGTCTTCTCCAGTCGGTGTTCACATTTGCAGCATACAGCCATGGTCTTCCTATCAACACCTGATATCCAACCTTAGCTACAGGTCGCAAAATGATGTAAGTGAGGTAAAAAGATACTCCACCAATTACCGTCAAGACATCTTTCAGTTGCCCCAAAGGTCGTCTTCTGGTCTGGTCTGCCATTCTGAGAATTCTCGGAGTAGGCTGGAACTCAGTGAAGCCTAGGGCATGCGCCGTTTCTTCCGTCATGATGTTAACTCCGGTGCCGGAATCAATGGGTACCTTCTTCAGAAGACATCCATGGATCTCCATATCAAGTTCTGGGGCTCCCAAGTCCTCATGCTCTATCCTTAGGATCGGGGTGCTCTTGGGAAGTTTAGCTGCCCTCCTCTTCCTCGATCCTCGAAGCACAGATTGTAACAACTTCCTGTAACCAGCGTTGTCATCCAACAGCTGTTGGAAGGTCACATCCGCCTTCTGATTCCACAAGTCTCGCAAGAAGTCGTACGGAGATCTTTTCAGAAGAGTGACTGGTGTTTCCAACAGAGAAGATGTAGTAGCTGCTTCCTTAGGTGGGAGACCAGATGAGTGTCTTCCCTCGACTGGAGGCTGTTCCCGTGAGACAGGTGTTGTCGTAGTCGGTGTAGGAAGCTGCTGTACTATCTTCAGTCTCTTCTCCAGCTCTTCTTGCATGATCGCTTCAACCTCTTGTCTTATGTCAGGAGCAAAGTACTTCGGATCTTCTCGGTCGTAAGTAGGAGAAGACGGCCGCTCGGGAGAAGATGACCTCTCCTTACGCTGTTTCTTCTTCTTGACGTCCTTCTGGCGAGATTCTGACTTCCCTTTGCTTCTGGTACTTACCTTGAACACAGCTTCATCCAAAACTTCCTCCGGAGGCCAACTATCTGAATTCGGGCCAGGATTCCAAACAGTACCATCCGTCAAAGTGAGAGATGACGCTTCTTCAGGTGTCTTCATCTTCTGAGCTGCAGTCGTCTTCTGCAGCTGAGGTTCCTTTCCTTCGCGCTTCCCGGGGTCTGGTTCGTCTTCCTCGATATGGAGACAATCCGTACAATCCCCAGGATCTTCTTCTTCTACCGTGATGTGCTGTACCACTGCTAACTCGAGCTTAGAAGATGATGCAGCTTCTGCAGGAGGTGTGGTATCTGCAAATCTCACCATTTGTCGTGGTCGTAAGGTCTGAGGACAATTCCCTGTGAAATGACCGGCTTCCTTACAGTTCCCACACAAGGGCACTTGCATAATCTGTCTTCTCGGATGAGGACAGGTGGACCACCAGTGTCCTGTCTCTCCACAATTATTGCACGCTCCAGGAAGAGGGTTGAGAGGTCGTTGTGATGAAGAAGGCTGTCAGGGTGTCCTGGTCTGTACATTGCTAGCTCTATCCCTCGGTACATAACGATTATATTGGGCGGGAGGCGTAGGAGTGAAGGGTTGTATCGTCTCGATCCTATAGCAGGTTTCCCCACTGGGATCGTGTAGATATCCCTCATCGTCTTCTTCCCATCCTGCCCAGTTGACAGCTTGGTCCTGCGTACACTGATCTCTGGTGTGTCCAGAAGAGTTACAAAGGTTGCACCAAAGGTTTGGCCGGGAAGCTGTAGGCTGCTTCCGCTTGTCCTTCTGGTTCAGAAGATGAACTTTCAGGTCGGCAAACTGCTTCAGAACTCATTGATGCGGGGATCAAGTGCAGACTGAATTATCTGAGTTTGAGGCATCTTCTGCACAACTTCCTCCCTTGCTCGCGTCTTCTCCTTCTTCTTCTTCCGCGTCTTCTTCTCTTGTTCAGATTCGGATTCTGAACTTTCGACAGTAGACTCTTCAGAAGTAGAGGCTGCTTCCAAATCACTGTTATCAGTTTCAGTGGACTTGGACTTCTTCTTGGACTTCCGGGAAGACTTCTTCGACTTCTTGGACTTCTTCGAGGTCTTTCCTCTGTCTTTCGTCATATTCCGAGTGATGCTCGAGGTTTCATACTGCTCGGCATGCTTCTGTACCTCCGCTAAATCATCACCTCCTCCTCTTCTGCAGTACAATTCCATGTCCTGAGACAATCCTCCCAAGTACCAGTCCACAGCTTGCTGAGCACAGTAGCCGGGTCTTCCTTGGTTCTGAGGGATGTGATCCAAGAGATCTTCAAATCTCTCGGTGTAATCCCTCAGTGTCTCTTTCTTCTTTCGTTCGAGCCTCTGAAGCTCTATGAGGGTCATATGATCGTAGCCCACTCCTCTGAATCTCTTTGTAACAACCCAGAGAAACATAAAGTATCGGAAATAGTAAATAAAGGATCGTTCCCACGAAGATACAGTTAACAATTACACAAAACACAGTACTACAACGTCACAATGATAATTCAAATGGTTTTCTGTTATTCTCACGGAATGGAATAATATCCGGATGAGAGTTTAAGTCTGATAAGAAACCAAACCCAAGCACAAACATGATAAATCGAATACAAACAACAATGAAATAGTTCTTTGATCAGGGACCCTTCCGACATACATACAAAAGATTGAGAAGACAAATGTGAATGAATGAATAAGGTAAAATACTACTGAAATGTTACTAGTCTTCTTCTGAAAAGACAGAAGAATACTGATTTCACATCAAGGTTCCAAGGAATAAGTCCCTACTCTTCCTAAGGAATGTTCTTCCAACTAAATCCTCATGCTTAAGAATCCCACTTATTTGAAGAAGGCAAACTTAAGGCGAAGCCACCATCATCCAAACTCTCCTTACAATTTAACTTATGCTCTTCCACTTCACAGTAACTGATATGTTCTCAGATCTTCATTTAGAAACTCTTCACGAAGATTACAGTCCAACTTCGGCCGAAGGCTCGTCTTTCAAGTTTAAGGACGAAGATCTTCGTCAATCAGAAAATTACACATGCGACAGTAAACTCCGAATATTCGGAGGAAAATATCTTCGTCCAAAACATTCACAACATCGCTCCGCGCTTTTGGAAAATAGAAATAAATTAATAAAGAACTGAAAACATGGAAAAGGCACGAGGGCTGTGGATCGCGCTGCTTATATACTACTTCGTCCTAACCTAACTGTTTTTCTAACTGCGCTAACTGTCTAACTTCCTAAGAAGGCGGAAGACCTTCGCTACCCTACGATCATCTTCATCTTCACAGTAACTAACTTCCTAAGCCTAACTGTGCTCTGAACTCCTCTAACTGAACTTCCACGTTCGCTCGCATCTCGCCAATCTCCCTATCTACCTTCTGTCTAAGTCTAGAAAGGCGCGCTTTCACACCGTCGGGGTTGGTCTCCGCTTGCACTACCTCCGCCTTCAACGCCCGAAGAAGACCAAGCTCGTCCACATCTAGCCCCGAAGTCACGTACGCGGACAACACCGGCATCAACTTCTTCCGAAGATCTTCGGAGTCAGTCACCTTCGTCTTCAAATCTTCGTTCTCTTTTGTGAGTTCTGCAACTGTAGCCTGGAATTCGCCTCGGCTTCGCTGTAACTCGGCTACTTGGTCAGATAACTCCTTTATACGGTCGGCGAAGCTCTTCGTCGACACCTTCAACTCTTCATCCTTACTGATCAAAGCAGTCCTCGCTTCTTCGTATTGGCGCCGAAGATCTTCTAGCTCCTTCTCCGACTCCAACCTTATCTTCGTCGCATTCCGGGCCTCTTCGCGAAGATTGTTCTTCTCCTGCTGCCAAGTTCCCCTACTGAAATGTAACTCCGCCAGCATCTCTGGAAATGTCACCTTCCGCTGCACTTCCTTCTCGTAATCCTCCTTGTTGTCTTCAAGAAGTCGGAGGATCGGGACGACTACCTCTTCGCCATAGTTCATCACCTGCCTAAAGAGATCGGCCTTGCTCAATGTTGTTCCGGCCGAAGTGCCTTCACCGCAGACAGCTTCACCTTCAATCTTTGCTCCTGAACTACTCAGGTCCACTGTTTCCTTCTTCGTGCCCTTTACCTTCTTTCGAGCCTTCGGTTTCTCCATGGGCGAAGTTGGAAGAGGCTTCTTCCTCTTGCTACGTCTCTTCTCTTCGTCTTCGACCGTTGCTTGAACAGTCGCTGCCTGCTGCTCCTCTTGAATATCTTCGGCCATTGCCTTCGGTGAAGCTCCCAGTTGCTGAATGTCTTCGGTTTGTCCCTCTTCGACCTGACGAGCGGGTGATGCAAAATCTTGTTCTTCGTCTTCACCGAAGCCCAACTGTTTAGCTTCATTCTCCTTCAGCCATCCCATACCGAAGTAGAAGATGCTGACAAATCCTCCCAGATACACATAGTCCTGCTTCTTAAACAGGCGTTGGACTTCATCGTGGAATATCTTCGCCCAGTAAGCTCGTCTTCCGGCGAAGAGATGTTCGAAGAAGCATACCTTCCAAGTCGACAGGTAAGTTGTTCTTCGGGGGCTCAAAATCAGCATGATGGCCTCCGCAATCTTCCTCTTCACGGGATCCTTGTACTCGGTGTCGGAGTGTGATCCGTCTACCTAGGAAAGCGCCGGGCTTATGGCTGTGGTTGTTTACTCAAGAGGTTGGCTTTCAGGTCACAACAGGAGCTATAAACACTCACACAGGAGTGTAGGATCCTCTGATATGCTCAAAAAGCGAAATTTAGGTCTCACTGGTAGTAATAGGCTTAAGCGGTGAACTTTGACACTCAAAGAGAGGAAAACTATGAAGGTTTAGACCTCTAAACTTCCCCTACATGCAAATGAGGTACTACTGAACTCACAGACGAAGTTTCAACCTGAGATCAAATTCTGACACGGAGATATGAACAGAAAAGTTCTGAATAAGAGAATTATGGCAATTTCTGGTACCTAGACAGCTATTCAGACATAGAACAGAGAATTGGCTTGATGAATTTCAAATCTTCTCACAGTATTTGAAGTCTACAGGATGCTGAACATCCATGTGAAGTTGGGACTCCTGAATGTTTGTAGAACTCCAGATCTCCTTCTCTAAAGTCGCTGCTCTAGATTAAGAGCTTTTCAGACCCCCTCTGCTTCAGCGGCCGCCCTGAATTACTCAGTTACTCAAATGATCTGAAACTTTTTGGACAGTCGTAGCCCTCCTGACAGTGAACACAACCACGAAGTTTTGAAGTGATTTCCTCAATTCTGCTGCAATTGGCACCGAAAACCCCAAAATTAACAAAAGTGATGCAGTTTTGGCACAATCCGAACTTCAATTGGGCATAACTCCTTGTTTATTGATCCAAATCGAGCAAAAATTTCACTGACAGTGCTTGGCACGACGAGCTCTCTCTTCCTGTGTTCTCAGATTTCGAAGATCCCTCACCAATTGCTCGAACTCTCCTCTAGAGCTCTGTTTCTAAACTTAGAGTTTCACAAAAGACAAAAATGGACCAATGGGAGTTCATAGCTCCACTTGACTGTCCTTTTGTGCCTTAAACTACCTGGTAACTTTTCTACACTCATAGGCTACCACGTCAAGCCCCCTAGAGTGCCAGCGTAAAACTTAAACTACCTAAAATGACACATAGCCCTGAAAAATAACTTAAATTAGCTAGAAAGCGTGCATGGGCGACAAGTAAGTACAACCCATGAGCTCAAACCCCTATCAGCATGGAAACCCTAAGTTATGTACATTGAACGTCATAGACAAGTAAGAAGTCACTTGCACAAGCGCACAAATGCTTGAACAAGATAACTAACATACTATCAGCCTACTAGGACTCAAAATAGTGTTAACACCGTATGCAAAGGTGTCAAACATATACATAAAGGACTAGAAGTAATATGAGCTAACTTCTAGAACTACCAAACCTAAGCGTCGGAGTAGAAGTCAAGCATGTAGCCGCCAAGTAGCGCGACATCGGACAACTTGTAGCCATTCGTCTGGTGCATCGGACTCTCGAAGAGCTCGCCGTAGTTCTGGTCCTCCTTGACCAAGTGCTTCATCGACGCATTGTCGAAGAGCATGTCACCCTTCGTCCCAGCTTCATCCAGCAGAACCTTCTCCCAGTTCTCGACAGTCCAGTTGCCAGGTCGCGCATATAGTTCTTTGCCTCCATGGTCTTCACACATCCGAATCTGGCTAATGAACTTGCCGGACACCTTCGTCCAACCTCCCAGGGTTAGGAAGCTAAGACCTATCTCCTTCAGCTTCGGCCGAAGGCGCACTAACTCCTCTTGGTCTTCCAAGTAGGCACAACCTCCTCAATCGGCATCACAGGTTTTTGCCCTAGTATCAACTCTGCTGGCATGTAACCTGTAACGGTACTATGAGTTGTACGATCTGCCCACAAAGCAAATGGTAGCAGTCTAGGCCATTCACGGATCTTACCCTTGCAAGCTTTTACCAAAGCTTTGATGATTGGCGGATGACCTCGTTCGCTCTTGCCATTCCCTTCAGGATTGTAAGCAGTGGTTAACGCCAACTTGATTCCCAATCGCTTGAAGAACTCAACTGCTTCTTGTGCATCCAGCTCACCCCTATCTGCAGTGATCTTTCCCACACACCCATATCTACAAATAACATCTTCAAGTAGAAAGCGGCAGACACTAGCAGTGGTCTTCGTCCTCAGAGCACGGCCTTCGACTTGGTTAGATAGATCTTCTCTAGCCAAGACTAGATACCTCATTTGTCCAAGTCCAAATGGCATAGTTACCAGATCAACTACCCATTTGTAATGAATGGCTAAAGGATAAGTAGGATGCAATCCATCACGATGACGTACGTTGGAATACATCTGGCAGGGTATACAAGATGAAACAAACTGTACTACATCCTTATACATACCCTTCCACCAATACTTTTCCTTCATCTTGGCAAATGTAGCCCAAACTCCTCTATGACCAGCCCATAAACTCTCATGGAACTCCTTGATCAGCTTCTGCTGCGATTCTAGGTCACATACCACCCGCTGCGGTATACCTCCTTGTAGCTTAGGGCGCTTCCATAGATGTCCTCCATGTAAAAAGTAACCATAAGCTATCCTACGGATCCTCTTGAAATCTGCATTAGACCAGCCTTCTTGCCTTTCCAGTGAACTCAAATAGCGCCCAAGATCCAACCACTCGCCATCATACATAGTTTCCTCAAAAAACTCCAACGAGGCTGCAAAACAGCTTCTATCTCTTCTAGCAAGAGCACTAGAATAGAACTCTGTTCCCACATCTTCCTGATCATCTATCATTTCTTTCTCATCGTAATACCTAGCCCTTGATAACATATCTGCCACAGGATTATCCTTCCCTGCAATATGTCTAAACTCTGGGTTCAAGGACTTGATATATGCTATCCACCTCAACATAGCAATATCTGGAGTTGTACAGCTAGTGATCATTCCCAAGAGAGGTAAACAATCTGTCTCCACAACCACAGGTGCTCCTATCAAGTATTCCTTATCACTCTTCATCGCAGTAACTACTCCCCATAGCTCTCTCTTGACCTGAGGGTAGTCTCTCTGCCGTGAACTTAACACTTTAGCTCCAAAACGCACCACATATCTATTTCCATCCTCATCGTCTTGTCCTACAGCCCATCCAATGCCAATAGGACTAGTATCAACAGTAAGGATAACAGATCTGCCCAACTCATATGTTACCTTCCGTAGAGTTGGCGGTGAAGCCAAAAGATCCTTCAACTTCCTCATAGACTCGCACTTGGGAAGACGTCTTCCGAGTAACCAGTACCGAAATCTACTTTATACACGTGATCACCCGGTTGGCTTCTGTCTTCGCCAAAGATTATGCTCGAGATGGAAGGCTCTTCCAACTCTACCGATCGGATCTTCCTGAGCTCTTCTTCTTTCCTTTGGTGTCTCAGGGATATCCGCTGCTCTCTAGAAGCGGTTCGCTGGGGTGAGTTAACCCACTCAGGATCTTTACCCGTGCGTCTTCTGCTTCTTCCT
Organism: Asterella californica; assembly: GCA_036924285.1. Classification (NCBI taxonomy): domain Eukaryota; kingdom Viridiplantae; phylum Streptophyta; class Marchantiopsida; order Marchantiales; family Aytoniaceae; genus Asterella; species Asterella californica. The sequence continues at coordinate 48,125,748 of JAYKYS010000001.1, forward strand.
CCGGTCGGAGGCATCCACCAGAGTACTGAGAACAGATGTCTCTATTCTTCTACCACTAGATCTGGTAGACCAAATGACTGAACAACCAATCACAAGTTCAGAACGTCTTCTTCTCCTGCTTCTGGTTGCACTCACTGCAATCTTCCGAGATCGAGTCTTCCAAGGAGTTTTTGGAAGCAGGGAAGCGGCTTCTTCCAACTTCCCCTGATGTATCTTATCAGCTTCTGGTTGCGGTTCCTGTCTTCTAGCAAGATAGAGTCCCACAACACATTCAACTACAATCGAAGTTAGTTCGAAACGAACCTAACTAATGGCACACAGATCCAGGAAGCTTAGAACAGAAGTTACTAAGATGAAATCCCCGGCAGCGGCGCCAAAAATGGTTCCTCACTATATGTAGTGACGAAGGATTTCTCCTTTTGCCCATTTAGTATACAAGATATCGTTCTCACAGAGGATTTGCACAAGTAACGCTGCTCTAAGTTCTAAGATCTGTTCAAACACACAAACACACGGGTTTTGTCTAAAAAAGCCTGTCTTCTCACAAAACCACACAAACCAACACGTCTTCCAGACACGCCAAATGGTGCTCTGGATCCAAACAAACAACTACCAACTAAAATATCACACAACTATTCACAGAGAAGCTCGGGAAGACGATCTTCCTGCTTCCAGGTTGCTTCTTCCGGTCTTCTCGATACCGTCTTCCTGAAACGATTCTCGTCTTCTGGGGGTTTAGCTCGTCTTCTCACACCTCCAGAAGGCTGTCCTGCTTCGCAGTAGTCGACTAGTAACAGTCGTTACACCTTATTCTCACACTCACATTCCATCGGGTTGGATAAATCACAGGGTGTATGCCCCCTATAGCCTTCCCAGGCTTCTGCCTACGGAAGTTGTCTTCCTGCAGCGCTACAACGACATTCACCTTCACGGAAGCTCAATAGAAGTATCGGAAGCTCACTAGAAGAAGATAAGAAGATGGGGAAGATGAGGGAAGATGGGAAGAAGAAGAAATCCAAACAAGAAAAAACAGGATGAAAAAGGGCAATTAAGATTCCGACAGACTTCTAGTCCGGATCCTGACTAACAAGCCATCCCTGCTTGTAATAGTTTGGGGAGGAAGACAACAAACGTGAGTATTGTAGCACCGTCTTCTACTCGAGGATGTCGTCTTCTGTTGCGGGAAGAAGGCTTCTTTCTTCTTCACTTCGCTGCTCTCACTGCTCTGTCTTCTGGGATCCCTTACCCAGACGACCGTTCGTACGTAGATCCCAAGTGCTCTACTGAACGAGTCAAGCTACACTCCACAACTGTTGACATTCACCGCCACTCAAGAAGAACACTTCCCATGCACAATTGGGAGCGAATTCAATACATTCCACCACCCAGAAGACATGAGTGAAGCTGCTGCACTCAAATCCACAATCTATTCCTCGAGAAGAAGTCACAATGGCATTGGGAAGCTCACTCCCGCTACTTCCTGCGTCTACTCCTCGACACACCAGCCCAGCCAACAAGACTGCACGAGGATGCCGTTCCCTGTTTCTGGACTGTCCACTACCTCTATCTACATCTTCGAACCACTGCTGGTGCGAGTATGCAGACCCCTCCTGTATATTCCAAGACTATTCGTATGTTTCCAACAACGGGTGTAGTGCGCTAAGACTGTCTCTGCTCTAATGTGTCTCGCCTGCCTGCCTGTGGAATCGGTGTGTATATTCAGTTACTGCCGAATTCTACAGTACTGGCAGAGCTCTCAGAGAGCTTTTCTCCTACCCTGCTATCCTACTTAACCATCTGCCTCGAGAGTCAAGGGAGGCGACCACCAGGGAGAGAGAGAGAGGCGCTGACAAGAGGTTGTCACCTCACATGCATGCGGTCCCTCTTCCCAATTAGCCCTCCACTGTGTTACTCCTACGCTACCTATGCTGCCACATGGGGTCCTAACTATTTTTACATGGAAAACTGCCACCCTTAAGATAGCATGTCCAATCCTACTAAATCTGGAAGTGTCGATTGAGTTTGCTAACTACTCTGATTGGTCGGTGGCAATCTCTACATGATCTGCTCCTACCGGAGCTACTACCTCGACTTCTGATGGGCTGGGAAGCCCTGCACTTACCTCGGGTACCACTGAGGTAGCTTCCCTCTCCTCGCTCTTCGCTGGCCCTGCTATTTCTGCGGCTGCGTCTTCCTCGGCATTGACTTCGGAAGACGGAATGGTCTTCTGGGAAGACGAGTCGAATGGTGTGTCTTTGGTCTTCTGAGGCACAGATGCAGTACTAGGGACCATGGCGATCTCATAGGAGTCCGGAGAAGTCGCTTCCTCCACGCGGAATTCCTGGGAAGACGGCTCGTCTTCCTGTCTTCCAGAAGACATCATGTCTTCCGGGGCGTCTTCTGGAGTCTTCTCGTCTTCCAACGCTGTCACCACCAAGTGTACAGCGAGATCGAACTCCTCCTTCTCCATTCCAGATCCAGTCGAGGGTGCTGGGGCTTGGGAAGATGCGGTTGCAGGTGTCGGAAGTGAGGGAAGACCATAAAGTGTCTTCACTCCTTCTATCTGTCTATCCAGGTACCTGAACATGCTATCTCTGCATTCCACCAACCTCGTCTTGGACCCGCTGTCCCATTCCCTAGCTAAGGTAAGTAACTTCTTACCCGCGGTGAAGTTGAACTTCTTCCGAAATTCTTCTGGAGAAGTCAACTTCTTATTCCAAACAGCTCTTAAGATCATCTTCCTGTTAAAGAAGACGTAACCTTAAGTAACAACGCTTCTTCAGTTATACAAACAAGTCATTATCCTTAAAAATTTCAAAAATTCGTGCATCCTGTAATTTGTGGGCACCACAGAGGAGTTCGACCTCGCTGTGCACTTGGTAGTGACAGCGTTGGAAGCCGAGAAGACTCCGGAAGAAGCCACGGAAGACAGGAAGAAGAACCGTCTTCCTAGGTATTCCGCGTGGAGGAAGCGACTTCCCCGGACCCCTATGAGGTCGCCATAGTCCCTAGTACCGAACCAATGCTCCATAAGAGCGAGGAAGCACCACTCGACTCCGCTTCCCAGAAGACGTTTCCGTCTTCCGAAGCAGAAGCAGAAGCCGAGGAAGAAGCAGCAGTAGCAACAGCAGAGCCAGCAAAGAACGATGAGGAGGAAGCCACCTCAGTGTTACCCGAGGTGTTCGCTGGGTTTTCTAGCTTATCAGAAGCCGCGTTAGGAGCTCTGATAGGGACAGATCAGGTAGATATTGCCACCGAGCAATCAGAGTAGGCAGCAAGCACCGCAGACAAGTTAATCTTGTCCCAATTTAGTAGGAACCGAACATGCTATCTTAAGAGTGGCAGTTTTCAGTGTAAATATAGTTAGGCAGACATGTGGCAGAGTAGGAAGCACAAGAACATGAAGGGGAAACCGTTTGCATGTGGAGGGGTGGCTTTTCTCTCCCTGGTGGTGGTTCCTTCTGTTTCCTTGTGGTAGATGCATAAGTAGGATCGAAGAGTAGAAAATCTAGTTAGTTACACACACACTACATCCGATGTTAGAGACATACGAATAGACTAGGATTATACCGGAGGGGTCTGCATGTTCGTACGAGCAGTGGTTCGAAGATGTAGATAGAGGTAGTGGACAGTTTAGAAACAGGGAATGACATCCTCGTGCAGTCCTGTTGGCTAGACTGTTGTGTCGAGGAGTAGGCGCATGAAGTAGAGGGAGTGAGCTTCCCAATGTCAATGTGACTTCTTCTCGGGGAATGGATTGCGGATTTGAGTGCAGAAGCTTTGTCCATGTCTTCTTCTGTCTCCATGGTTTCTTGGATTCACTCCTGATTGTGCATGAGAAGCGTTCTTCTTGAGTGGCGGTGACTATCAGCAGTTGTGGAATTGCAGTTTGGCTCGTCCAGTAGAGCACTTAGGATCTACGTACGGACGGTCTTATGGATAAGGGATCCCAGAAGACAGAGTAGTCGAAACAGCGAAGAGAAGAAGAAAGAAGCCTTCTTCCCACAGCAGAAGACGACATCCTCAAGTAGAAGACGGTGCAACTGTACGCACGTTTGTTGTCTTCCTCTCTAAACTATTACAAGCAGAGATGGCTTGTTAGTCAGGATCCGGACTAGAAACCTGTCGGAATCTTAATTTCTCCTTTTCATCTTGTTTTTCTCTTGTTTGGATTTTCCCTTCTTCCCCATCTTCTCTCATCTTCCCCATCTTCTTACCTTCTTCTAGTGGGCTTCCGAGACTTCTATTGAGCTTCTGTGAAGGTGAATGTCGTTGTAGTGCTGCAGGAAGACCATTTCCATAGGCAGAAGCCTGGGAAGGCTACAGGGGCATACACCCTGTGATTAATCTAACCCGTTGGAATGTGAGAGTGAGCAAGGTGTAACAGCCGTGCTAGTCGACTTCTGCGAAGCAGGAGCAGTCTTCTGGAGGTGTGAGAAGCTGAGTTGAACCCCCAGAAGCCAAGAATTGCTTCGGGAAGATGGCACTGAGAAGACCGGAAGAAGTGACCTGGAAGCAGGAAGCACGTCTTCCAGAGCTTCTCTATGAATAGTTGTGTGATATTTTAGTTAGTAGTTGTTTGTTTAGGTCCAGAGCACCTTTTGGTGAGTCTGGAAGACGCGTGGTTTTGTGAGAAGACGAGACTTCTAGGCAAAACCCGTGTGTTTGTGTGTTTGAACAGATCTTAGAACTTAGAGCAATGTTACTTGTGCAAATCCTCTGCGGGAACGATATCTTGTATACTAAATGGGCAAAAGGAGTAATCTTGCGACACTACAACTATTAGAATTTTGGAAGACGGAATAGCTGTCTTCTGGAAGACTAGATTTGTCTTCTGAGAGTGGAAGTTGGAATGTGAGGATCTGGTAAGGACTGAGCCTTAGGCTCACAGCAAGTATGTGTGGTTTAGTGTAACAGAAGTTCGAACATGTCGATGCATCCTTGAGGGTTGGTGTTATCGCTGACAGAGTTGACCGAGGTCAAATCTTACATAAAAGAGTTGGACCTCGACTTCTTCACGTGGAACTGGAACTTCGCGGACCAAGATATTCTACAGAGTCTTCTGAAGACTTCAGAAGCGAAGACATGGGTGGATGTACCGACTGCGATCCGAGGAAGTGCAACGAAAAGGACTACTTCTGCGATGAGAAGAGATCTTCCATCCCGGAAGACGTTGAGAATAACATCTTCCCGTGCACAGAAGGAGAAGACCACGGTGGTAGAAGAGGCATCCATGCCTCTGAAAGACAGGGAAGACGGCTCAGATCGATTCGTGGGGATGAACTTGTCTTCTGCGAGAAGACGGTTGGAGAATTCAGCGCCTTCTTTAGTTTAGAGATTCAGTCAGTCATGGAGTTGGTGGAGAAGCACACGATGACTCAGGAGAAGCCCCTGCAACATGGATTCAAACTTCGAACCTTGATGCAACAGGAGGAAGTCTAGAAACAGAAGCTGGAAGCTCTAAAAGCTAACATCCATAGAGAAGATCGCAACGAAGTACAAGGCGGAAGCTTCTACTTCTGCCAAGGAGTTGACGCAACTGCAGAAGAGCAACCAAGAGTTGCATATACGACTTCAGCAGCGCGAGCAGGAAATTCTACGGATCAGGGATAAGTTGACTGGTCTCGCAGAAGAGAAAACAACTTGTAGTGCATTGCGGGAAGCCGCGGAAGCTCAAACCGCAGTAGAGAAGAAGCATCGAGAAGAAGTAGAAACCTGAGCCAAGGAGATCATGGCACAGATGAGGGAAGCGCTTCGGAAGAAGTTCAACTTCACTGTAGGAAGAAAGCTTCTTATCCTCACTCGTGAATGAGATGACGCTTCCAGGGAGATGTTAATGGATTGCAAGGAGAGCATATTCCGCTACCTGGATCGGCAGATTGAGGGCTTGAAGACTCTTTACGGTCTTCCCTCGATTCCTCAACATGCCGTTACGTCTTCTCATGCACCAGGACCAATAATTGACAAGGATCTCGACAAGGAGGAGTTCGACCTCGCTGCCTACTTGGTAGTGACAATGTTAGAAGCCGAGAAGACAACATAAGAAGCCTCGGAAGACAAGAAGCAGAGGTGTCTTCTCAGATGTTTAGAGTGGAGGAGGTGACTATCTCTGACCACTATGAGGTCACCCCAGCTCCCGGCGTGGAACAGGTGGAGTAGAAGAGTCAGGAAGCGTAGATGGACTCAGCTTCCCAGAAGTCTCTTCTGTCTTTCGAAACCACACCAGAAGCCCACATCACGAACATCGAAGAGGAAGTCACCTCGGCCACACCAGAGGTACCAACAGGACTTCTCACTTTATCTGAAGCCGAATTAGGAGATCAGGCAGGTGAGGATCCAGTGGAGATCACATTTGACGATCAGGAGTAGGCAGTGGAGGTAGGTAGACAATTGACTTTGCTAAATTTGGTAGGAAGTGGAGTCTGCTATTTGGAGAAGAAGCAGCTCCCTCTTTATTTTTAGATGACTGTCTATGTGACAAGATAAGCAACGGTAGGTAGTAGAAGGCAGTTCTAAACTGAGAAAGGAACCGAAGTCTTAAGAGGTGGTGGCCTTCTGACAGCGCCCCATTTCTCCTAGTTGTGAGTTGCGATTGGAAGAGATCTCCCTCCTGCGACTCAAAGACGATAGTATAAAGTGGATATCAAGGTAAGATTCCGTGCACATTGCTACGCACATGTAGGTACACAGATACTACGCGCACAAAGTTGGATTACATAGAGTAGGTCTGCACCTCCGCTCCCAGCAGAAGATCGGTAGGATATAAAACAGGAGTACACATCATAGACAAGGAATGACATATCGTACAATCCTGTTTCTAGGCTGGTGTGTCAAGGGTAGGGATAGGAAGTGGATGGAGTGAGCTTCCAGAAGTCAATGTATCTTCTTCTCGAGGAATTGATTTCAAATTTGATTGTAGAAGCTTTGTTTGTGTCTTCTGGGTAGTGGTTTTTCTCGAATTCACACCCAATTGTGCATGAGAAGCCTTCTTCTTGAGTGACGGTGATTGTTAGAAGCTGTGTAGAGTCCAAGCTTGTCTCATCAAGTGGAGCACTTCGGATCCACGTACTCACTGTCTTATGAGAGAGTGGTCCCTGAAGACAAAGTAGTCGGAGCAAAGACAACAGAATAAAGAAGTCTTCTTTCTACAGCAGAAGACGACATCCTCGATTGGAAGACTGTGTAACTGTAAGCAAGATTTGTGGTCTTCTTCTCCAAATTACTACAGCAGGGATGGCTTATTAGTCAGGATCCGGACTAGATACCTATCGGAATCTTAATTTTTCCTTTTTATCTTGTTTCCTCTTGTTTGGATTTTCCTTTCTTCCTCATCTTTTCTCATCTTTCCATCATTCCCCCTTCTTCTACTTGATTTCCGAGACTTCTATTGAGCTTCCGTGAAGATGAAGGTCGTTGTAGTGCTACAAGAAGATCGATCCTGTAGATAGAAGCCTGAGAAGGCTAAAGGGGTTATACACACTGTGATTAATCTAACCCAGTTGGAAACTGTAAGAGCAATGTGTGATAGGTAAAGATAATTTGACATCTACGAAGCAAGGACAGTCTTTTGGAGGTGTCAGAAATCGAGTTGAACCCCCAGAAGCCGAGAATTGCTTTGAAAAGATCGTCGTGGGAAGACTAGAAGCCGTGATCTGAAAGCAGAAAGCGTCTTCTCGGACTTCTCAATGGGTAATTGTGTGATATTTTAAGTAGTAGTTGTATATTTAGGTCCAAAGCACCTTCTGAAGGATCTAGAAGACGTGTGGTTTTGTGAAAAGACAAGATTTCTAGGTAAATCTCGCGTGTTTTTGAGTTTGGACAGATCTTAGAACTTAGAGCAGCGATATTAGTGTAAATCTTTTTGAGGAACGAAATATTTTATGCTACAATGGGCTAAAGGAGAAATCCTGGGACACTACATATAGTAGTCTCATATTTTTTACGCCGCTGCCGAGGATTTCATCTTAGTAATGATTTTTCTAAGCTTCATAGATCTGTAGTAGTTAGTTGCATTTGTGACTAACTTGGATTGTATTTAGTGTGCTATGGAGCGGAGTCTTATCTTGTTGAGAAGACAACAACCGTAGACAGAAGCTGATGAGAGACATCAAGGGGAATTGGAAGAAGCCGCTTCTCCACTTCTAAGAGCTTCTTGGAAGATTTGATCATGAAAGACTGCAGTCGAGCGTAGCATGAAGTAGGAGAGGGAGACGTTCCGAACCTGTGACAGGTTGTTCAGATCTTCAGTCTACGAGATCCAGTATTAGAAGAAGAGTAACACCTCTTCTCAACACTCTGGTGGATGTCTCAGACTAGAGGAAGAAGCAGAAGTAAGGACCCTGAGTGGGTACATTCACCCTAGCAAACCGCTTCTAGAGAGCAGCGGGTATCTCTGAGACACCAAAGGAAAGAAGAAGAGTTCAGGAAGACCCGAACAGTAGAAATGGAAGAGTCTTTCATCTCGAGCATTATCTTCGGAGAAGACAGAAGCCAACCAAGTGACCACATTTACAAGATAGATTTTGAATCTGGTTACGCAGAAGACGTCTTCTCAAGTGCGGGAGAGACTTCTCAAGGTGAAGGAAGACTATAGGGGATTGCTCCAGAAATCTCAGAGAGTGGAAGCGACAACAGCTCTGACTCAAAAGACGATATCCCTGATTCAGACAGACTTGGCCCTTCGAGTAGATCATTTCCACCACCAGCTGATGCAACTGCCACCTTCTTCCTATAGGAAGAAGGTGGCAGTTGCATCAGCTGGCCGTCAACATGGCTTCTCACACTCGGCAGAAGTATTGTCTGTATGACGATGATGCCGATGCTGATGACTTCAGCACGATGTTCGAGATCATCTCTCGATCCAACAAAGAAGACACTGATGTCGACAGACTCCGTGTGTTTCCTAGCCTGATCGTAGAGAAGAGGAGAAAATGGATGAGTAAAGCGTTGGATGATGATTTAGTTATGGTCACTTGGGCTACTCTGAAGGCAACTTTTCTGAAGAGGTTCAGAGGAGTGGGTTATGATCGGATGACTCTCATAGAACTTTAGAGGCTAGAACGGAAGAAGAAAGAGACAAGATTACACTGAGAGGTTTGAAGACCTCCTAGATCACATCCTCCAGAACCAAGGAAGACCCGGTTATTGTGCTCAGCAAGCCGTGGACTGATACATGGGAGGATTGTCTCAAGTGATGGAGTTGTATTGTAGAAGAGGAGGAGGTGATGATTTGATAGAGGTACAAAAGTGTGCAGAGCAGTATGAAACCTCGAGCATCACTCGGAATATGACGAAAGACAAAGAGAAGACCTCGAAGAAGTCCAAGGAGTCAAAGAAGTCTTCTAGGAAGTCCAAGTCCACTGAAACTGATAACAATGCTTCGAAAGTAGCATATGCTTCTGAAGAGTCTAGTGTCGAAAGTTCAGAATCTGAATCTGAACAGGAGAAAAAGACATGGAAGAAGAAGAAGGAGAAGTAACGATCCAGGGAAGAAGTTGTGCAGAAGATCCCTCAGACTCAGATCATTCAGTCTGCACCTGACCCTCGGATCGATGAAGTGCTAAAACAGTTTGCAGACCTGAAAGTTCATCTTCTGAACCCAAAGGACAAGCGGAAGCAACCCATGGCTTCCCGGTCAAACATTTGATGCAACCTTTGCAACTCTTCCGGACACACCACAGATCAGTGTACACAAGATCAAGCTGTTAATTGAGCAGACTGGGAAGAAGACGATGAAAGGTATTTACACGATCCAAGTGAAGAATCCTGCTACAAGATTGAGACGGTACAACCTTTCACTCCTACCTCTCTTGCTCAGTTTAATCGTTATACTCCTAGAGACAAGATTGGTACGGTACAGATCAGGACGCTCTGACAACCTTCTTCATCACAACGACCTCTAAACCCTCTTCTTGGAGCATACAACAATTATGGAGAGACAGGACATTGATGGTCCACTTGTCCTCATCCCAGAAGACAGATTGGACAAGTGCTCTTGTGTGAGAATTGTAAGGAAGCAGGAAATTTCACAGGGAACTGTCCTCAGACTCTACGCCCACGGCAGGTGGTTAGATTTGCGGATACCACAGCTCATGCAGAAGCAACATCAACTTCTAAGCTCGTGTTAACAGTGGTACGACATATCTCTATAGAAGAAGAAGATCATGAGGATTGCACGGATTGTCTATACATAGAAAAAGACGAACTAGACCATGAGAAACGCATAGGAAAGGAGCCTCAGCTGCAAAAGACGTCTGCAGCTCAGAAGACGAAGCCACTTGAGGAAGCATCATCTTTTACCCTTGCGGATGACACTGTTTGGATCCCTTGCTCATATTCAGATAGCTGACCTCCAGAAGAGCTCATGGATGATGTAGTACTCAAGGTGAGTACCAAAAGCAGAGGGAAGTCAGAATCTCGTCGTAAGGAGACTAAGAAGAAGAAGCAGTATAAAGAGAGATCACCCTCTTCAGAATGACCTTCCTCTCCTGCTGATCCGAAGTACTTTGCTCCTGACATCAGAAAAGAAGTAGAAGCGATCATGCAAGAAGAACTGGAGAAGCGACAGAAGATAGTGCAGAAGCTTCCTCCACCAACCACAACAGCCCCTGTCGCACAAGGACCAGCTTCCAGTCGAGGGAAGACCTAATTCATATCTTCCACCTAAGGAAGTAACTTCTAAACCTTCCATGTTGGAAACTTCCGTCACTCTTCTGAAGCGATCTCCTTATGACTTCTTACGAGATTTGTGGAATCAGAAGACGGATGTAACCTTCCAACAGCTTCTGGATGATAATGTTGGTTACATGAAGCTATTAAAGTCTGTCCTTCGAGGATCGAGGAAGAGAAGAAAGGTGAAACTTTTCCAAAGCACCCCGATCCTTAGGATAGAGCATGAGGACTTAGGAGCCCCAGAACTTGATATGGAGATCCATGACTGTCTTCTGAAAAAGATATCCATTGATTCAAGCTCTGAAGTCAACATCAAGACTGAAGAAACTGCACATATCTTAGGCTTCACTGAGTTCTAACCTACTCCGAGGATTCTTAGAATGGCCGACCAGACCAGAAGACGACCTTTGCGACAACTGAAAGATGTCTTGACGGTAATTGGAGAAGTATCTTTCTACCTCACTTACATTATTTTGACCTGTAGCTAAGGTTGGATATCAAGTTTTGATAGGAAGACCTTGGTTGTATGCTGCAAATGTAAATACCGATTTGAGAAGACATCTTTTGAGATTCTCAATCCTACACCCAAGCAGGGCGAGAAGTCCAAAGTCTTACTCTCTTGGATGAAGATTGGACATCAAGGTGAAACTCCCTCTATGACAGGGATAACATCATAAGACTCAGCTGCGTCTTCTGACAGTGATGGAAGATATGATGAGTTTGTGGTAAATTACTTACGTACTACATGTACCTCAGAAGAAGTAGAAGAAGTGAACTGTGGATACATTGAGTGCTACGAGATTACAGAACAAGAGCTTCTAGAAGACGAAAGTAATGTCTTTCCTTCAGAAGATCAGTTAGCTGATCTTCCAGAAGCCGAGTCAGACCTGGAAAAAGCTCCTAAACCAGAATATTTTGGTGCTAGTGAGTACAATCATACTGAAGGAATGGTGAATCTTGACGACCTTCAAGAGATGGAGATTGTGTGGTGCCCACAATTTGCAGGATTGGAGATTCTTCAAAAATTTTAAAGTTAATAATGTATCTATGTAATTGAAGTAGCCTTATTTCTTAAGATTACACCTTGCTTAGAGGAAAGATGATCTTAAGGGTTTTTTTGAAAGGAGAAGTCGACTTTTTCCGAAGCCGGAAGACGGACATCTTCCGAGAAGACGTCTTCTCAATCGTGTCTTCCAGAAGACAAGAGCCGGAAGATAGAAGATCAAAGACAGAAGACGGAAGACAGACATCTTCCGAGAAGACAGTGACTGTGTCTTCGGGGGTATCAACCGCACGCCACATCATCAAAGAATAGGTGTACTACCCAGTAGTAGGTAATTCAGGGTAACCGAAGGCATTAATTTAAATCGCACAGGAAAGATACGTGGTGAACGCATTAGCACAACATCGTTTACATGCTTTCCGCATTGAAGGTCGACTACGCATCAAGAGATCGATTGCAACCGGGGTATTGAAGTAGGTCGTGGAAACGAGAAGAGCCGAAATTGAGAGCACATAGGATTGAATTGAAGCAAGAGAGAGAGCGAGGCTGTTTTTCCAGCCAAGAAGCACATTCGAGCTGAAGAAATCTCTGAGGATTCGAGAATCAGGAATCGAGAGTCAATCAAAGAGAAGTTTCGGTACAGTAGCGAGAACCGATTGCAGCAAAAGAGGAGCGTAGCTCAAGATTAATGACAGGAGCATGATCATGGTGTCACATTGGAGGTGGAATTGACGATCGGAAGCGCGCAGAAGACTGAAGGAAGTAGTTAGAAGCAGTATTTAGATTCTTCCCGTGTTCTTTCTCTCTTTTCCACCGCTTCCCGTCTGTGATTTGATGTCCCTCGCGCTTCCCAGCTCGTTTGCAGGAAGCTACCCTGAAACTTTCTTCTGCGAAAATTGGGACGGAAGCGCTATCCTTGGGAGAGCATCGGATTGACTTGCTAGAAGGCGTTATTCCTGCACGGTAGAGGCAGTATCGACTCAACCCCAAGTACTCGCTTCTGGTGAAGGATCAGATCGATCAATATCTAAAGACAGGAGTCATCTTACCAGTGCTTAGTAGTGAGTGGGTAGCTTAGTAGTGAATGGGTAGATTTTCATAGTGTTGAAGAAGCAGACGGATAAGATCCGAGTGTGCCAGGACTTGTGCTGAACTTGGCTACGAAGAAGAATCATCATACTTTATCATTCACCAATTTTGTGTTAGACCAGGTAGCAAGACATGAGTTCTACAGCTTCCTGGATGAGTATTCTGAGTACAACCAAGTATCAATAAGAGAAGAAGACAAGTCGAAGATCACTTTTACTACTGATTGAGGGACTTACGCGTATAACCAAATGTCGTTTGGTTTATGCAACGCACTCGCCACATTCTAGAGGTTGATGATTACGATCTTTAAGGAGTATCTTCGTATTTTCATGAAGATCTTCTTAGATGATTTTTGTGTGTTTGGATTGAAGGAAGATCATCTGATATTTCTGAGGAATGTTTTTTTAAGTGTAGAGAGCATCATTTGACTCTTCATCCTGAGAAGTGCTTCTTGGTATGTCCGAAGGGATTTTGTTAGGACATAGGATTTCTGGAAGAGGCATAGAAGTCTACTGTGCTAAGGTGAAGTTATCTTGAAACTTCACCCACCTGCTAACCTAACTCAGTTGAGAAGCTTCCTGGGCAACGTAAGATACTACAAGAGGTTTATGGACAAGTATGCAGAGGTAGCAGGAAGACTTATCAAGTTGTTGAAGAAGGACAAACCTTACGTCTGGTCTTCTGAGCAGCAAGACGCCTTTGAGGAGATGAAGCTTCTGTCAGAATCTCCTGTCCTAAGACCACTCGATTGGGAAGGGTCTTCCACATTTATGTGGATGTTTCCGCTTTTGCCACAGGGGTGGTACTGAGCCAGAAAGATGAGAAGAAGAAGGATCATCCCATCTACTACGCGGGAAGATAACTCAGCGGTGCATAGAAGAAGTTGTCGAAAAGGAGTGTCTTTGCATGATTTACTCATGTACGAAGTTTAGGCACTATCTTCTAGCTAATCCGTTTGTCTTCTATGTGGGTCATTTTTCTTTGAAGCATCTAATGAAGAAAGCAGATTTCTCTGGTAGGATAGCTAGGTGGATTCTTCTACTCCAAGAATTTACTTACACGGTTGAGTACAGGCTTGGAAGACAGCATGTCAATGCTGTCTACCTATCCAGATTGGAGACAGAACGTAGAGAAGACGAAGTGAAAGACGAGTTCCTGATGAGAAGCTGTTCCAAGTTTCTACAGAGACGTCACATCTGACGTCTCTGTAGAAGGACGTACCGCTTACTCCTCAGAAGCCGAGACAAGGTCTTCTGACCCTGTTTACGTGACTTCCACAAAAGAATCTATCTTCAAGGACCTGAGGAAGTTCTTGGAAGATCAACAATACCCCGAGGGATTGGATGCAGATAAGAAGACTGTCTTCTTACCTACGTCATCTTCCAAGGTATTCTGTTTAGGAAGAGATATGACGAGAAGCTGAGCAGATGCTTCGAACCTTCAGAGATTAAGGCAGTGATCACGGGTCTTCACTACGATGTGCTGGGGGTCACTATGGACTAAAGACGACAGTGAAGAAGATGTTGGACGTCGGCTACTGGTGGCCAACCATGTACAGAGATACTTTTCAGGAGATCAGAAGATGTGATGCTTGCCAGAGGATGGGAAGACCGATAGCTACTACTAGGTGGTCCCTTACTCCCATTTTACCTCTAGCACCTTTTGAAAAGTGAGGAATCGACTTTGTTGGACCAATCACTCTTGTTGCTAGAAGAACACGAGCACGGTACATCCTGATAGCTGCAGATTACGTCACAAAGATTGTAGAGGGTGAAGCTACAAGAAAGAACGACGCTGCAGTGGTTGCCAGGTTTCTTTAGCACAACATCATCATCCGATACGGATGCTCGCTAGAACTGGTGTCAAATAGAGACATTCATTTTCTAAATGAGACTATTTTCTTCTCGAGGGTTGGTGTTACCGCCGGCAGAGTTGACCGAGACCAAACCTTACATAAAGGAGTTGGGTCTCGACTTCTTCATGTGGGAGTGAATCTCGCGGACTAGAGAATTCTGGAGGAGGTCTGGGTAGCATTACCTCCGTGCAACTGTGTACATGTTAAGGCAAGGGTTGCTCGGAGAAGACCATCTTCCTAGACAGTGGAGTGATGGCACAGAGCTTTCCACCAGCCAGAAGTAGAGAACCGCAGGTACGAGCTGAGAAGAAGATCCTACCGATGATCTCTGAGAAGTGGTATGTATTTGGAAGTACTACATATATGTCTCTTCCTGGAAGACAGACAAAGAAGGAACAGATGGAAGGTAGAAGCTTACCGAGAGCCGAGGAAGCGTCTTCTGGGGAAGCTGTATCTTCACCTTTCTCCCAAGGAAAAGATCCAGAAAGTGAGGTACCTTGGAGATCAGGACGTGAAGTTCTTAGAAGTTATATGAGAAAGACATGTCGTCAACTGGGGTGCCTTCTTCCACACCTACATCCAGGCCGAGCTAGTGTACTTGGACACCTCAGCAGGAGAGCATCTTACTCTCTTTTTCTGTTATTTGTAGTGTCCAAGAGATATTTGAAGGAAGACCAGTTGGTCAAGTATGGACTAACAAGACAGCGAGAGGTGAAGGAAGAGACCTCAGAGAAAGAAGACTGGACAACTACCATGTCTTCTCCTCCCACTTTAGTGTCACGCAGGACCAGGCACTCAGCATAAGTTGATTACGGTGCGGGAAGATGACTCTAGTGACACAAAAGACGCGTCGCCACTGAGGAAGATGAGACCTAGTAGTGTGTCTCTGAAGAGCACATCATTCCTTACCATCCAATTTGGATCCGAGTCGGATTCACAGGATGACACGTCCAACATCAAGATGATACGAAAGATAGCTTTTGCGACTACAGGGAGTCTTCCAAAGCGAAGACATGAGTTGATGTACCGACTGCGATCCGAGGAAGCGCAGCGAAGAGGACAACTTTTGGGTGCGAAGAGATCTTCCACCCTGGAAAACGTTGAGAGTAACGTCTTCTAGTGCGTAGAAACAGAAGACCACGATGATAGAAGGGACATCCATGCTTCTGGAAGACAAGAAAGACGTCTCAGATCGATTCGTGAGGATGAACTTGTCTTCTACGAGAAGACGGCTGGAAGAGTTCAGTGTCTTATTTAGGTTAGAGATTCAGCTAGTCATGGAGTTGGTGGAGAAGCGCACGATGACTCAAGAGAAGCCATTGTAGCCTGGATTCAATCTTTGAACCTTGATGCAGCAGGAGGAAGTCCAGAAGCAGAAACTGGAAGCTCTGGAAGCTAACCTCCGCACTCTGGAGAAGATCGCAACGAAGTACAAGGCGGAAACTTCTGCTTCTGCCAAGGAGTTGGTGCAACTGCGAGAGAACCAGGAGTTACATACACGACTTCAGCAGCGCGAGCAGGAGATTTTGTGAATCAAGGATAAGTTGACTGGTCTTGCAGAAGAGAAGACAACTTGGAGTGCACTGCGGGAAGTCGCGGAAGCTCAAGCCGCAGCAGAGAAGAAGTAGCGGGAAGAAGCAGAAATCCGAGCCAAGGAGATCGTGGCACAGATGGAGGAAGCGCTTCGGAAGAAGTTCAACTTCACTGTAGGAAGAAAGCTTCTTATCTTCGCTCGTGAATGGGATGACGCTTTTAAGGAGATGTTAGTGGACTGCAAGGAGAGCATGTCCGCTACCTGGATCGGCAGATTGAGGACTTGAAGACTATGTACGGTCTTCTCTCGATCCTCAGCATGTCGCTACATCTTCTCATGCACGAGGACCAACAGTTGGCAAGGATCTCAACAAGGAGGAGTTCGACCTCGCTGTCCACTTGGTAGTGACAGCGCTGGAAGCCGAGATGACAACAGAAGAAGTCTCGGAAGACAGGAAGTAGAGGTGTCTTCTCAAGTGTTTAGTGGATGAGATGACTATCTCTGATCACTGTGAGGTCACCCTCAGCTGCCAACGTGGAACAAGTGGAGCAGAAGAGTCAGGAAGCGCAGGTGGACTCAGCTTCCTAGAAGTCTCTTTTGTCTTCCGAAACCACACCAGAAGTCCACATCACGAACATCGAAGAGGAAGTCACCTCGATCGTACCAGAGGTACCAGCAGGGCTTCCCACTTTATCAAAAGCCGAATTAAGAGATCAGGCAGGTGAGGATCCAATGGAGATTGTACTTGGCGATCAAGAGTAGGCATGTGGTGCCCACAAATTACAGGATTCACGAATTTTCAAAATTTTTAAGAATAATAACTTGTTTGTATAACTGAAGAAGCGTTGTTACTTAAGGTTACGTCTTCCTTAGCAGGAAGATGATCTTACGAGCTGTTTGTAACAATAAGTTGACTTCTTCGGAAGACGACCATCTTCGGAAGAGCGTCTTCTCAGTTGCGTCTTCGGAAGACGGAAGACGGCGGAAGACGGGAAGACGGCAGGAGACAGCGATCGCGAAGGCCTAACCACGGCTTTTTCAGTAAAGGAGTAGTTGTACCTACTGGGTCGCACCGAACAGGTAGGTAGGTTAGGTAAGTCACCTAGGGTCGAAACCCTTAAACTACGAGGAAGATACAGGAAGCGCATTAGTGGATTCTCAGCTTCCCGCAGCAAAAGCGCTCTTGGTGGAGAAGATCGATTTCAGAGTGATTGATTTGAGAGAGGAAATCAGCGAGGTGGAATTGAGTGAGGACATGATCGATTAGAAGCTAGATGCGAGGCGAGGTCGAATTGCTGAAGCACGAAAGACAGGAAGCGAAGGCGTTTTCTGTGAGCTCCCGGGAAGCTGACATTGGAGGGTAGCTGAGTAGAATCGAAGGTGATTGAGGCGTGGCCAGAAACTGACAGCGGAAGCAGCCGTGTGGAGTCGCACTGGAGCTAGGACCAGAGAGCGGTGTCGTGTTGTGGTTCGGCTCCTGTGTGAAATTCCTGTGTAACCTATGTTGTGTTTCTTTTCCGTGTTTCGTGAACCGTATCGCGTAACTCGTCGAACGGTGTGATGAGTGCCACGTTTGTGATTATCTATTTAAGTGATCGCACGGTAGAAGAACGTGCCAAGTCATCGATCTGTGCGCGTTCACTTTAGTGGTCCTTGTCGCCGCATTTGTGTATAAAATGGTGGGTCGAAGGTTCATACGGCATTCTCTCTCAACGGGTGATTCGTAAGGGTTCTCGGTGATCTGCATGGAGGAGTGAAGAACTGCAGGAGTGGTGGTTATGGACGGAGGTGTGTTACCGGCTCCGGATCTTCCTTTCCCGAATCCGTTTCACATCAAGCTTCATTGCATCCACCGCGATCACTTTCGACAGTGGTTAGTTGCGTACTTTGGTGATGAGTTCATGGGGAGGGTGATGGAGTTACAGCTTCCGGTGATCCTTCCAATCGTAACATACGGAGAGACTTGGGATATGACGGTGTACATTTTGTTGTGAGGAACAATGGATCTCAACTATCCATCGAACGTTCCTTTCAATCTTTGGGTCGATGTCCGGTGCCATTGCAGACCGAAGATCAATCATGGGGCTTGGATCGTGAGAAACTTCGGGCAAGAATATTACAATCGAGTGATAGCTTCACCGTTTCCTTTTGTCATACCTTTTATTGTAGAACGTTTCCAAGTTGTAATATTGACGTTGTATTAGTCTGCGGCTCACTGGTTTCATTCTAGTTGAGCGCTTCTGTGTAGTTACGGACCGCGAAGAATCCATCGACATATCTGAAGGATTTTGTGAAGTCTTAGAGTGTTGTTGATGTCTTGTGTCTCCTTGGAGAGTAAAAATTCGTTCTAAGGGAAAAGTTAAGAGGAGAAAAGACAAAAAGTAAAGTTCTTTTTTGCTCTTATTGGTCCACTTTTGGACCAATGGTGTTCTAGCTGATCCTCGCGACGTTTCTGTGGTTTCTGGAGGCTTCAGAGGTCCATTCGCGAAACGGAGGGTATGGTTGGAGAGCTCTCGACCGGGGCTACAATCTGGGCTGAAGAATCGATCGATTTGATGAAAGTATGAGCGCGTTATGATCGATTGAGTGGAGGGGGGTGAAATTTGTACCTACTGCTACGTTTCTGGTTGTTCCGAGAGACTCGCGAGGAGTTTTGAGGAGCTGTCTGTTGGGTTGGAGAGCTGACGACGTGCTGGTCGTTTTGATATCAATTTCATCAGTTTCTTGATCGATTTGGATTCTGAACCGACCGATTGAAGTTGAGAAGTGCAGATGGGATAAGGCGGGACAGCGAACTATGATAGCCATGGATAGTTTGCTATTGCTTAAGATCTGAGTCGAATTTCTGAGTGAAACTTTCCAGGATTGAAGAATGTCTTATCAGTAAGATACTTGGGAAGTTTCACCTCAAATGGTCGAGTAGTTTGTTCAGAATCTTGGATCAAATGTACCTGGGTCTGTAAAGCTCTGAAGTTAGCACAGATTACGGTTTGATCCATATCTGAGAATTGGTTTGAGATTTCGACCTGAAAATTGTTCAGGGTAGGAGTGAAGGGTCCAATCAAGCTTCCTGTGAAGTTTGATCATCATTGGTCGAGTGGTTTGGAAGGACTGAGGTCTCAAAGTTCGAAAATACTTCTGTTATTAGCTATTTCGGGTTTTTCGGTATCATCTATGATCATTTTGGTCATTTTCGATCAATTTGGAGAGGAGTTGTTGCTGAAACTGCCATGGCTGCATGCAATTCGACATTGGAGGGTGTGGGGCTGATTTCAGCTCTTGGTGATGAAGGAGAACGGAGTCGCCATGAGTCTTAAGCCGCTGTTTGGGTTCTCGGAGCTGCCAGGTACTACCGCCGTTGGTGCTATATTGAGATCTGAATAGTGTTTTGGAGTATGCATGCTTTACCTTGCTGGAATGCTTGGTAGACCAGGGTGTACAGCAAGTTGTATCGATACTCTATCAAGTTGATTGAGTGATCTTATAGCGTCTTCTGGTTGTACTATGAAGTTGTGATAGTTGGATTGATGGGCAGTTAGCGTCGCTGGGGAGCTATTCAGAAGTCAGGCTTCCAGTGATATAGAGGAATAACTTCAGTTAGATAATACAGATCTGAGTATTTTTAGATAGAATACAAAAGATCTGTTTGTAACACAAGTTTATGCAACCTATACGTAACCTTGGATCGTAGCAAGCTTTAAACTTGAGACGAGCGGATACAAGGTCACTCAGGCTAAAAGAGTAGATAGTGAAACATTTGAGTGGAAACATCCAGATCTAGATCCAACCTTGTCAATCCACATACCTCTGCACAGCCATATACCCCGTGTATTCCTAGACAGAAAAACACGTTATACGATAGCTGGTGAACCCGACGTGAAAAGTCTAGGGTGAGAGGTACGTGCGTGGTTTTGCCACCATGGACATTGAAGGGTTGGGTCATTACGTAGATGAGGCTTCTACATCTGGAGAGGCACTAAAGGTGACCAAGCTTTCACGGTCTGATATGCGATTGCTTGAGGCATTCGCGTTGGTAATGCAACAACAGCAAGCCACTGAACGGAAAGAAGCAATGGCTACTAAAGCCTTGCAATCTGTTGTGGGGTTGCTAGATCAGTTTGACGGGAAGAACATATCCAAGTACCTAAAGTACTATTCCCGAGAGATGGAGTTGAGCAAAGTGCCTGAAAGAGAGATGGTGAGTACATTTGCGCTTGCTGTCGTACCTGAACTACGAGAGCACATGAAGGACATCATCCGATCTCATGGTGCTACGTGGGAAGGATTTACTCTTCAGCTGAAAGAAGAGTATTCTTTAGAAGATGCAGACCGAGTGACTAAGAAGTCATTCATGGAGTGGGTAAACAAACCCAACAAAGGGCTTGTTGCCACAGAGCTATTTCAGGAGTATGAGAGACAATTCCTTCAGTTGTCTCGGATGGAGAAGCTCACATTGGAGAATGACAAGGTGGAGTTGTTTCTACAAGCAGCCAACAATGAATTACAAAGGGAGTTGGAGCTGCTTCTAGAAGATAGGATGGAAGACAACGGACTCACGACTGACTGGAGAAAAGTCTCTGAAGCAGTGAGTGTACTTGCCAAACGAGAGTACCGGAGAGGGAAGGTGGTGGTAAGACAAGAAGAGAGACCACCGCCGATCATAGTACCTCGTAGGCAACCAATGGTACCCAATGTGCAAGCACCTATTGTGCATGTACCTCAAGTTCCACTTCCTACTATTCCTGTCCCGAAAGTTGCACCGCAAAGAGATGCTATGGAAGAGTTGGTAAAAGGGATGAGGGACTTGCAGATCAAGTTAGCAAGGTTGGAAGAGAAGGGAGGAGCACATGATACCAAACTTGCTCCTAAGCAAGATTATGTACAGAGATGCATTTGGTGTGATAGTTCTGATCATGCTCGAAGAGAGTGTGGTGATTTTGCCAAAACTCTACGAGATGGAGTAGTCTATTGGAAGGAAGGAAAGATTGCTCTGAAGGATAATGGAGAGATTCTTAGAACCAACTTCGGGAAAGGAGGAATGAAGCAAGTACTGGAGGAGTATCTATCTCAACATGCTACTGCGTCGGTAGAAGCTGCTACTTATGGAGTTGAGGTAGTACGAGAAAGAAGTGCTTCTAAGAAGGATGGAGATACTCTTGATATGTGGAGCCATGCAGTAAGCACGAACAAAAGGGGGAAAATGGCAAGGGAGGAGTTGCTCAGAACAGCCACGGCAATCAGGGGTGCTACTGGATGGGATGATCTCGTGGATACAATGTCTGTTCACGCTTATTTGGCGAAGAGTCAACATGAGGCTCTCATGGAGGAGAAGCGCAAACGAGATGAAGCAGGCCCTAGCGAAGAGAGAACAGCTCTCAAGAGGCAAACAAGAGGAGAAAAGTTCAGACCGGAGATCATGTCTCTACCAGAGGAGACTATGGAAGAGGTCATATCCTCTACTCCCGAGAAGTCAGAGAAGAGCAGAGGTAAGGAGAAAGGTAAATCTCCTTCATACAAGCTTCAGTCTGATATTGAAGCTGCTACGGATCTGAAAGGAGTACTAGAAGAGAGAGTACTCAATGCCAAGATCGAGTTTACCTTGCGAGAGATCCTTGGGATTGCCAAGAGAGAGTTTCATGATGTCATTATTGACACCATCAAACGAAAAAGGCAATTGGCAGGAGAAACCGCTGTGTCTAATGCATTAGACACAAGGATATCAAGAGAGGAAGAGTTAGAACTAGCTCAATGCTGCATCAACCGCAAGGTTCGGTTTGAGGATGATAACGATGACAAGGTCCCTAGTCATTACACTAGAGGACATTGGGCTAGAGCTACTACCGAAGCCTTAGTGAAGGTAGGAGAGATGACAGATCCGGTGGTTGCTCTCATTGATCATGGATCAGAGATCAATATTGTCTCTAAGGACATCTACAAGCAAGGTGGATGGCCTGTTGATATAGATCATGGTTGGATGATCAGAACAGCGAACAACACACGAGGAGAACTCTATGGAGCTTGTCCTGATGTGAAAGTAAAGGTGGGAGATGTAACTATTGAACAAAACTTCTTTGTTCAAGATAGTACATCATACCCGGTGATACTCGGTCAACCTTACATTACAGCTGTGAGGATGGAGACCAAGGTTTTGGATGATGGATCTGCTTATGCACGGATCAGAAGTCAGGATGGCAAGAGAGCGGTACAGTTTCTAACTGTATCAGCAAACCACGAGCGGAACAGAGATTATCTGAGGGGTGGTTCCTTGCCTAAGGTCACGGAGGAGTTCAAGGATTTTTGACAAGTACTGCTATAGAGCGAGGACATAGTGGTACACTGGAGAAGGTACTCTCGCTAGAGAAAGAAAGTGCTTTTTGTACAGGAGTTGTGAGATTTTCTGGGAGTGGATTTGCTACACATACACGACTTGCTGACTTGCAGAAGTGGGAGCAGAAAGTTGTGCAAAAAACTGAAAAAGATCTAAAGAGAGTTGGTGTGCTTGAAGAGGATGATAAGATAGAAGGTGTTTATTTGGAGTTAGGATTGGGAGATTTCATCGATGAACTTGCTATGCATGAGCAAGAAGATGAGGATCATGTGGTGGAAGTACACTCTAGGGAGCTCTATACAGCTATAGAGTCATTCGTAGATCCTGAAGTTAGAGTTGATACTAGGTACAAAACGGTAGACAAGAAGGTAAAACCTGTTGCTCAGCCATTACCTAGTGATTCTAACCAGCGAGTCCAACAATCTTCGAAGGAGAAAAGCTTGAGAGATCTTAGCCGGGTCGGTCACAAGTTCACTGAAGCTACGCTCAAGGAGTTGAAGGTTGGTTCAGCAGATTTTCTTTTGTCTGTGGAGGAGAATAGGTTTAGGGAGATGTTAACTAGGCACGGGAAAGCTTTTGCTTTTGAAGCCTCAGAAATCGGATGTGTAGATCCTAGCATTGTGACGCCAATGATCATATTCACAGTTCCACATGCTCCTTGGGATTTGAGGCCAATTCCTGTACCTAGAGCGCATCTACCGAAACTCATAGAGCTCTTGAAGGAGAAGATGCAGATGAAGATCTTGGAACCATCGTTTGCACCATACTCTAGTCGTTGGTTTACAGTACCAAAGAAGAGTGGTGCATTACGGTTCATCCAAGATATGCAACCTGTGAACCAAGTGACCATCAGAAATACAGGCATAGGACCTATCGTCGGAGAGTTTGCTGAAGCGTTTGCTGGGAGGGCTATTTACTCTATAGGAGATCTTTACTCTGGATACGATCAGTTTCAACTTGCTGAACAGAGTAGAGATATCACCACCATGAGGACACCGTTGGGATTGGTCAGAATGTGCACACTACCACAAGGAGCAACAAACTCGGTAGCGCACATGATGAACGGGATGAACAAGGTTCTCCGTGAGTTCATTCCTGAGAAGACCATGCCTTTCTTGGATGACATTCCAATTAAGGGATGCGTTGAGGAGGAGAAAGATGAGACAATGGATCAGAAGGGGTGTAGAAACTTTGTTGCTGATCACATTTCAGATTGTGATAAAATCTTATCACGACTTGAAGAGGCGCACTTGACACTATCAGGTGCCAAGTCTTCATTTGGAGTGCGAGAGGTTGTGATTGTGGGGCACTTATGTGGATGGTTTGGACGCAAGCCTGATCCTGGTAAAGTGGATGCTATACGGCGGATGAAGGATACTTGTGGTTCAACAACGGAGGTGAGAAGGTTTCTTGGAGCTTGTGTCTTCTATCATGTGTGGATTCCACATTTTGCACATGTGGCTGATCCTCTTTACGATCTGTTGAGAAAGCACAAGAGGTTTGCATGGGAGGAGAGACATACCGAGGCGATTCAGAGATTGAAGCAGTTGTTATCTTCTCCACCTGTACTTCGTCGTGTGAGCTACGAGGATAGCAAACCAGTGATACTTACTGTTGATACTAGTCCGATAGCCATTGGATGGGCAGTAGGACAAGATGATGAAGAAGAGAATCGGTTTGCAGTCAGATTTGGAGCAAAGGTGTTGAGTGAGCGACATAGAAACTATCCTCAAGTGAAGAGAGAGTTATGGGGAGTAGTTACAGCTATGAAAGCTGAAAAGGACTATTTGATTGGAGCGCCAGTAATAGTAGAAACAGATTGTTTACCACTATTAGGGATGATTACAAACTGTAACACTCCTGATATTGCTATGCTACGCTGGATTGCTTACATCAAGTCCTTAAATCCTGAGTTCCGACACATAGCGGGGAAGAACAATCCAGTAGCTGATATGTTATCTCGTGCGAGGTATGAGGATGAGGAGGAGATGATAGAAGATACAGAAGATGTTGGTACTACTGTTTTCTGTAGAGCTCAAGGAGGTGAGAGTGAGCATTCGAAACCGTTCATGGAGGAGCTATATGAAGGAGAATGGATAGACATAGGACGTTATCTAAGTCTGTTGACTAGACAGCCAGGATGGAGTGATGCCCACTTTAAACAAATCAGGAGGAAGGCTTATAACTACTTGCTACAAGGTGGTTATTTGTGGAAACATGCTAAGCAAGGTGGTAAGATGCCACAAAGGGTTGTGTGCAAGGTTGACATGCAGAAGTTACTCATGCAGGAGTTTCATGAGAGCTTGTGGGCAGGACATAGAGGTATTTATGCCACCTTTACAAAGCTGAAGGAGAGATATTGGTGGCGTAACATGTACAGAGATGTAGTTCAATTTGTGGAGACATGCCAAACTTGTCAAGAGTATTCAGGAATTCGGCATCGAGATGGATTACATCCTACTTATCCACTTGCAATGCATTATAAGTGGGTAGTAGATCTTGTTATTATGCCAGTTGGTATATGGCAGATGCGATACTTAGTTTTGGCACGTGAGGATTTGTCCAACCAAGTGGAAGGGCGAGCCTTACGGACAAAATCCACAGAGGGAGTCTGCAAATTCTTGTTGGAAGATGTGATTTGTAGATATGGTTGTGTTGGAAAGATCACGGCTGATCGAGGGGAGCTGAACAATGATGAGGCTAAAGCGTTCTTCAAGAGGTGTGGTGTGAAGTTAGCTCTCACCACAGCCTACAATCCGGAAGGTAATGCGAAGAGTGAACGTGGTCATCCTCCTATTGTGAAAGCTATTGTGAAAGCTTGCAAGGGGAGGGCAAGAGAATGGCCAAGATTTCTTCCGTTTGCATTATGGGCTGATCGTTCGACTCATAGTTCAGTTACGGGATATATGCCGGCGGAGTTGATGCAGGGGCAGAAACCTATCATGCCCATTGAGGAGCACATACCTACTTGGAGTGTTCTACCTTGGGAGGATGGTATGTCTACAGAAGATCTTCTTGCTGTCCGAATCCGTCAACTAGAGAGAAGACCTGAAGATGTAGAGATTGCATTGGAGAAGCTGAAAGAGGCGCGCTTGAGAAACAAAGACAGATTCGATAAGCGTCATCGATTAAGGCCGAAGGAGATTAAAGAAGGAGATTGGGTGTTGGTCTACGATAGTAGCTTGGACAACCAACACAGTGCGCTTAGAAAATTCTCTAAGCGATGGTTTGGCCCGTATGTGGTTCTTGTCGTGCTTGACAATGCCACATATTCACTAAGAGAGCTTGATGGGGCAGAGCTCAAGGTTCCAATTGCAGGCAAGCGTGTGAAACTCTTCAAGAAGCGAGATGAAGGGATAAGCATGGAGGAAGTCGAAGTTGAGTTTGATATCTTGGATGATGACGGAGAAGATTTGGATGACGAAGATATTGCTAACGACAACATCAGTGAAGAAGATGAAGATATAGTGTGATGCCGACCACAACTTGTGAGTGTTGGCGCATACCGGAGGATGCGCAGGTTTAGAAGGGGTGGATGTCGTGTTGTGGTTCGGCTCCTGTGTGAAATTCCTGTGTAACCTATGTTGTGTTTCTTTTCCGTGTTTCGTGAACCGTATCGCGTAACTCGTCGAACGGTGTGATGAGTGCCACGTTTGTGATTATCTGTTTAAGTGATCGCACGGTAGAAGAACGTGCCAAGTCATCGATCTGTGCGCGTTCACTTTAGTGGTCCTTGTCGCCGCATTTGTGTATAAAATGGTGGGTCGAAGGTTCATACGGCATTCTCTCTCAACGGGTGATTCGTAAGGGTTCTCGGTGATCTGCATGGAGGAGTGAAGAACTGCAGGAGTGGTGGTTATGGACGGAGGTGTGTTACCGGCTCCGGATCTTCCTTTCCCGAATCCGTTTCACATCAAGCTTCATTGCATCCACCGCGATCACTTTCGACAGTGGTTAGTTGCGTACTTTGGTGATGAGTTCATGGGGAGGGTGATGGAGTTACAGCTTCCGGTGATCCTTCCAATCGTAACATACGGAGAGACTTGGGATATGACGGTGTACATTTTGTTGTGAGGAACAATGGATCTCAACTATCCATCGAACGTTCCTTTCAATCTTTGGGTCGATGTCCGGTGCCATTGCAGACCGAAGATCAATCATGGGGCTTGGATCGTGAGAAACTTCGGGCAAGAATATTACAATCGAGTGATAGCTTCACCGTTTCCTTTTGTCATACCTTTTATTGTAGAACGTTTCCAAGTTGTAATATTGACGTTGTATTAGTCTGCGGCTCACTGGTTTCATTCTAGTTGAGCGCTTCTGTGTAGTTACGGACCGCGAAGAATCCATCGACATATCTGAAGGATTTTGTGAAGTCTTAGAGTGTTGTTGATGTCTTGTGTCTCCTTGGAGAGTAAAAATTCGTTCTAAGGGAAAAGTTAAGAGGAGAAAAGACAAAAAGTAAAGTTCTTTTTTGCTCTTATTGGTCCACTTTTGGACCAATGGTGTTCTAGCTGATCCTCGCGACGTTTCTGTGGTTTCTGGAGGCTTCAGAGGTCCATTCGCGAAACGGAGGGTATGGTTGGAGAGCTCTCGACCGGGGCTACAATCTGGGCTGAAGAATCGATCGATTTGATGAAAGTATGAGCGCGTTATGATCGATTGAGTGGAGGGGGGTGAAATTTGTACCTACTGCTACGTTTCTGGTTGTTCCGAGAGACTCGCGAGGAGTTTTGAGGAGCTGTCTGTTGGGTTGGAGAGCTGACGACGTGCTGGTCGTTTTGATATCAATTTCATCAGTTTCTTGATCGATTTGGATTCTGAACCGACCGATTGAAGTTGAGAAGTGCAGATGGGATAAGGCGGGACAGCGAACTATGATAGCCATGGATAGTTTGCTATTGCTTAAGATCTGAGTCGAATTTCTGAGTGAAACTTTCCAGGATTGAAGAATGTCTTATCAGTAAGATACTTGGGAAGTTTCACCTCAAATGGTCGAGTAGTTTGTTCAGAATCTTGGATCAAATGTACCTGGGTCTGTAAAGCTCTGAAGTTAGCACAGATTACGGTTTGATCCATATCTGAGAATTGGTTTGAGATTTCGACCTGAAAATTGTTCAGGGTAGGAGTGAAGGGTCCAATCAAGCTTCCTGTGAAGTTTGATCATCATTGGTCGAGTGGTTTGGAAGGACTGAGGTCTCAAAGTTCGAAAATACTTCTGTTATTAGCTATTTCGGGTTTTTCGGTATCATCTATGATCATTTTGGTCATTTTCGATCAATTTGGAGAGGAGTTGTTGCTGAAACTGCCATGGCTGCATGCAATTCGACATTGGAGGGTGTGGGGCTGATTTCAGCTCTTGGTGATGAAGGAGAACGGAGTCGCCATGAGTCTTAAGCCGCTGTTTGGGTTCTCGGAGCTGCCAGGTACTACCGCCGTTGGTGCTATATTGAGATCTGAATAGTGTTTTGGAGTATGCATGCTTTACCTTGCTGGAATGCTTGGTAGACCAGGGTGTACAGCAAGTTGTATCGATACTCTATCAAGTTGATTGAGTGATCTTATAGCGTCTTCTGGTTGTACTATGAAGTTGTGATAGTTGGATTGATGGGCAGTTAGCGTCGCTGGGGAGCTATTCAGAAGTCAGGCTTCCAGTGATATAGAGGAATAACTTCAGTTAGATAATACAGATCTGAGTATTTTTAGATAGAATACAAAAGATCTGTTTGTAACACAAGTTTATGCAACCTATACGTAACCTTGGATCGTAGCAAGCTTTAAACTTGAGACGAGCGGATACAAGGTCACTCAGGCTAAAAGAGTAGATAGTGAAACATTTGAGTGGAAACATCCAGATCTAGATCCAACCTTGTCAATCCACATACCTCTGCACAGCCATATACCCCGTGTATTCCTAGACAGAAAAACACGTTATACGATAGCGGAAGGTCGAAGGCAACTCGGGAAGTAGAAGAAGACTGTAGAGGTCCTTCCCACGTTCTTTCCCTTTCTCACTTCTTCTCGCCTTTGTTTGGTATCCCCCGCGCTTCCTCGGTTGGTTGCAGGCAGCCTGATCGATTACCCCCATCCTCATTTTTCCTATTGTGACATTGGATGCGGAAGCGCTGCCCAATTTCTGTCAGACATCTTCTTGATTCTTCCTAAGTTCAATTCGAGCTTCCCTACCCATCGTCCTCAAATTGACGATCCCAGCTATCGATTTCCCTACCCGATTACTCCTCTCCTCTTGAAACTTGGAACATAAGACACTCCGGAAGATTGGAACATATTCGGAAGACGTTTCTGAACTTAATTGTCTTCGGAAGTCGACTATGACCAATTCGTATCAAGAGTGGATTTGTGTTGCTTTTGTGTTAAGAGAGGCTTGGTACGAATCCTGAGTGGTGTGGTGAGTTCTTTTGTTATTTCGAGAAGTTGGAAGTCGGGAACTAGGCCTGTGTCTCCCGGTCTTCCAAGCTTCTCAACTCCACATCTTCCTAGAGAGACTAGAAGACTGAAAGGCTGGCAAAATGAGCGAGAAGACGCAGGGTCCATTTCGGGTCTCTTCTGTCCGACCCATAGCAGCCATTCCTTCTTCTTCCCAAACTTAGGAGAGAGTCGTGAGAAGACTTGTAGTGACGTAGGATTTCTCCTTTTGCCCATTTAGTATACAAGATATCGTTCCCACAGAGGATTTGCACAAGTAACGCTGCTCTAAGTTCTAAGATCTGTTCAAACACACAAACACACGGGTTTTACCTAGAAATCCCGTCTTCTCACAAAACCACACAAAACAACACGTCTTCCAGACACGCCAAATGGTGCTCTGGATCCAAACAAACAACTACCAACTAAAATATCACACAACTATTCACAGAGAAGCTCGGGAAGACGATCTTCCTGCTTCCAGGTTGCTTCTTCCGGTCTTCTCGATACCGTCTTCCCGAAACGATTCTCGTCTTTTGGGGGTTCAGCTCGTCTTCTCACACCTCCAGAAGGCTGTCCTGCTTCGCAGAAGTCGACTAGTAACAATCGTTACACCTTATTCTCACACTCACATTCCATCGGGTTGGATAAATCACAGGGTGTATGCCCCCTGTAGCCTTCCCAGGCTTCTGCCTACGGAAGTTGTCTTCCTGCAGCGCTACAACGACATTCACCTTCACGGAAGCTCAATAGAAGTATCGGAAGCTCACTAGAAGAAGATAAGAAGATGGGAAGATGAGGGAAGATGGGAAGAAGAAGAAATCCAAACAAGAGAAAACAGGATGAAAAAGGGCAATTAAGATTCCGACAGGCTTCTAGTCCGGATCCTGACTAACAAGCCATCCCTGCTTGTAATAGTTTGGGGAGGAAGACAACAAACGTGAGTACTGTAGCACCGTCTTCTACTCGAGGATGTCGTCTTCTGTTGCGGGAAGAAGTCTTCTTTCTTCTTCACTTCGCTGCTCTGACTGCTTTGTCTTCTGTGATCACTTATCCAGAAGACGGTTCGTACGTAGATCCCAAGTGCTCTCCTGAACGAGTCAAGCTACACTCCACAACTGTTGACATTCACCGCCACTCAAGAAGAACACTTCCCATGCACAATTGGGAGCGAATTCAATACATTCCACCACCCAGAAGACATGAGCGAAGCTGCTGCACTCAAATCCACAATCTATTCCTCGAGAAGAAGTCACAATGGCATTGGGAAGCTCACTCCCGCTACTTCCTGCGTCTACTCCTCGACACACCAGCCCAGCCAACAAGACTGCACGAGGATGCCGTTCCCTGTTCCTGGACTGTCCACTACCTCTATCCACATCTTCGAACCACTGCTAGTGCGAGTATGCAGACCCCTCATGTATATTCCAAGACTATTCGTATATTTCCAACAACGGGTGTAGTGCGCTAAGACTGTCTCTGCTCTAATGTGTCTCGCCTGCCTGCATGTGGAATCGGTGTGTATGTTCAGTTACTGCCGAATTCTACAGAACTGGCAGAGCTCTCAGAGAGCTTTTCTCCTACCCTGCTATCCTACTTAACCATCTGCCTCGAGAGTCAGGGGAGGCGATCACCAAGGAGAGAGAGAGAGGCGCTGACAAGAGGTTGTCACCTCACATGCATGCGGTCCCTCTTCCCAATTAGCCCTCCACTGTGTTACTCCTACGCTACCTATGCTGCCACATGGGGTCCTAACTATTTTTACATGGAAAACTGCCACCCTTAAGATAGCATGTCCAATCCTACTAAATCTGGAAGTGTCGATTGAGTTTGCTAACTACTCTGATTGCTCCGTGGCAATCTCTACATGATCTGCTCCTACCGGAGCTACTACCTTGACTTCTGATGGGCTGGGAAGCCCTGCACTTACCTCGGGTACCACTGAGGTAGCTTCCCTCTCCTCGCTCTTCGTTGGCCCTGCTATTTCTGCGGCTGCGTCTTCCTCGGCTTCGACTTCGGAAGACGGAATGGTCTTCTGGGAAGACGAGTCGAATGGTGTGTCTTCGGTCTTCTGAGGCACAGATGCAGTACTAGGGACCATGGCGATCTCATAGGGGTCCGGGGAAGTCGCTTCCTCCACGCGGAATACCTGGGAAGACGGCTCGTCTTCCTGTCTTCCAGAAGACATCATGTCTTCCGGGGCGTCTTCTGGAGTCTTCTCGTCTTCCAACGCTATCACCATCAAGTGTACAGCGAGATCGAACTCCTCCTTCTCCATTTCGGATCCAGTCGAGGGTGCTGGAGCTTGGAAAGATGCGGTTGCAGGTGTCGGAAGTGAGGGAAGACCATAGAGTGTCTTCACTCCTTCTATCTGTCTATCCAGGTACCTGAACATGCTATCTCTGCATTCCACCAACCTCGTCTTGGACCCGCTGTCCCATTCCCTAGCTAAGGTAAGTAACTTCTTACCCGCGGTGAAGTTGAACTTCTTCCGAAGCGCTTCTACCGACTAAGCTAGCATCTTCCGCGCACGAGCCTCCGCTGCTTCCCTCTGCGTCTTCTCTGTTGCAGCTCGCGCTTCTGCGGCTTCTCGCTGCATCTTCCAAGTGGTCTGCTCTTCTGCGAGGGCAGTGATCTTCTCCCGTACTCGGAGAACTTCCTGATCACGCTGTTGTACTCGCGTCTGCAACTCCTGGTTGCTCTTCCGAAGTTGCATCGACTCCTTGGCAGAAGCGGCTGCTTCCACCTTGTACCTGGCTGCAAGCTTCTCCGTAGTGCGGAGACTAGCTTCCAGAGACTCCGTCTTCTGCTGGCTGTCTTCTTGTCGCAGCAAGGTGCGCAGGCCGAATCCAGGCTGTAAGGGCTTCTCCTGTGCCCTCGCTCTCCTTTCCAGCAACTCCATAGCGGGCTGGATCTCCTTCTGGAAGTAGGCACTGAACTCCTCCAGTCGTCTTCTTGCAGAAGACAAGTTCATCCCCACCACTCGCTCGAGGGTGTCGACTTCGTCTTCCAGAGGCAAGGGAGCCTCTTCCACCACTACGGCCTTCATCTTCTGCGCACGAGAAGAAGCTACTCTTCTCATATTCCGGGGTGGAAGACTCCTCGTGGCAGGAGCGGCTCTCCTCTTTGCGCTTCCTCGCATCGCAGTAGGAGTACCCATCCATCCTTCGTCTTCTGGAGTCTTCGGAAGACTCCCAGGTGTTACAGAAGCTGTCTTCTGCTCCGATCGGGTACTCAGCAAGTCTTCCTCCGAGTCCAACTCCGATCCTGAATGGATGAGGGAGATGGGTGTCCTCGGTACACTTCTGTGATCCATCTTCCTCACTGGCGTGGCGTCTTCCGACCCACTAGACTCGTCTTCCCTCACCAGAAGCGTCTTCTGGTGAGAGTCGGGTCTCAACTGTGGCATCAGAGTGGGAGGGGGCATTGCTGCTGCCTCTCGGTCATCGTCTTCCGTGGTCTCCTCCTTCACCTCCTGTCACTCCGTTGGCCCATACACTGCCAGCTGATTTTCCCTAAGATCCCCCATGGCTACATACAAGTAGCAGAAGAAGGGCGTCAGATGTCCTCCCGCCGGGGTACCCAAGTATGCTAGCTCCGTCTGTACATAGTTGTGGATGTACGCGCCCAGTAGATTGACACTCTGTCATCCCACACTGATTCCAGGAACTCCACGTCCTGATCTCCTAAGTACCTTGTCTTCTGCGCTTTTCCCTTGGGGAAAAGATGCAGAAACAACTTCGCCAGAAGTCGCTTCTTCGGCTCCCGTTAAGACTCTATCTTCCAACCGTTCCTCCCCTGCCTGTCTTCCATGAAAAGGCAGGTGGTACTCCCAGGCACATGCCATGAACTCACAATCCTAGACAAGATCTTCTTCTCGTACCAATATCCTCGGTTCTCGATCTCAGGCCTGTGAAACGCCTTACGCCACCAGTCTTCTGTCCAGGAAGATGGTCTTCCCCGAGCAACTCCTGCCTTTGCAGGTACACGGTTACGCGGTGGTAACGCGGCCCATACCTCCTCCAGAAGCCCTTGATCTGCGAGGTTCCAGTCCCACAGGAAGAAGTCGAGACCCAACTCCTTGAGGAAAGGAGTGGCCTCGGCCAATTCTGTCGCTGGTAACATCAAGCCTCGCGGATGCATCGACATACCTGGAAGATCTGTTGCACTAAACCACAAGCACCTACTATGAGCTGAAGGCTCAGTTCTTCCCGAGTGCCCACAGTCTAGCTTCCACTCTCAGAAGACGAAACTAGTCTTCCAGAAGACAGCTACTCCGTCTTCCGGGATTCTAACAGTGCTTCCTATATAGCTCTCGTCTTCCGAGCTATATCTAAACAATCCTATCTAAGCAAGGCCTCGCATGGATTACCAAGAAGACAACCCACCTTGCATTACATCCTATCAGAAGATACAAGATATGCGAGAAGTAGAGTATGAGAAAGGTTCGGAAGATGGTTGCGGGCTCTTGCGGTGACAGTGGCCTCTGGGAAGACACTCGGGACAGCTTCCGATTCAATGTCGTTCTCGGAAGACCTCCCGAAGTCAGACTTCCCTTCACTGGTCTCACCTGTCTTCTTCTTCCGACGCGCAATCTAGCCTCACAACAGACTCAAGACAACTGCACTCTGTTCTTCTGACTTCTCACCTCTCATACGCACTCAGAAGAAGCTTGCTGCATGATGGGAAGACATGACCCTCGACCATTCTCTCCGGATTCTGCCAGCAATACTTCTCACAACTCTCTTCTAAGTTCGGGAAGACTTCTTCCTTCTTCAGAAGGAACGGCTGCTATGGATCGGACAGAAGAGACCCGAATGGACCCTCACGTCTTCTCGCTCATTTTGCCAGCCTTCCAGTCTTCTAGTCTCTCTAGGAAGATGGGGAGTTGAGAAGCTTGGAAGACCGGGAGGCACAGGCCTAGTTCCCAAGTTCCAACTTCTCGAAATAACACAACAACTCACCACACCACTCAGGCTTCGTACCAAGTCGCTCTAAACACAAAAGCAAAGCAAATCCACTCTTGATACGAATTGTGTTCAGTCGACTTCCGAAGATGTCTTCCGAAGATGTTCCCATCGTCCGAATCGTCTTCTATTCCAAGTTTCGGGGGTAGAGAGGTAAAGGGGTAGAGAAATTGATAGTTGGAGTCTCCAATTTGAAGACTAGGGGTGGAAAAGCTCGAATTGAGCCCGGGAAGAAGCAAGGAGATGTCTCGACAGAAATTGGGCAGCGCTTCAATGTCTCAAACAGAAAGAATGGGGGTGGGGGTAATCGATCAGGCTGCCTGCACACAATCAAGGAAGCGCGGGGAGTACTAAGAAAAGGCGAGAAGAAGTGGGAGGGGAAAAGAACAGGGGGAAGAACCTCTACAGTCTTCTTCGGTTCCCCGAGTTGCCTTCGACCTCCGCGCGCTTCTGGCTCTTGTCCTAGCTTCCAATGCGACTCCACACGACTGCGCTTGCTGTCAATTTCGGTCCACACCTCGATTCCACCTCTGCTTCTACTCGCCACTCTTTACTGTCAGCTTCTCGGAAGCTCCACAGAAACGCCTTCGCTTTCTCTGCTGTTTGTGCTCCCGTAATTCGATCTCACCCTTCGACTAGCTGCCAACTTACTCTCTCCTACCTCGATGTCTTACTCGATTCCTCTCTCAATGCTAGCTCGAAATTCACTCTCTCAATCGATCTTCTTCAGGCGCACTGTGCTGCGGGAAGTTGGAATGCGCTAATGCGCTTCCTTACGCATCTTCCCCGCAGATTGGGGGTTTCGACCCTAGGTGTCTTCTTCGACCTACCTACCACCTAGGTGCTTACTCAGTAAGTACACCTACTTGTTTACCCGAAAACTCGTGGTCAGGCCTTCGTGATCGCTGTCTTCTGGAAGATAGGTGTCTTCCGCCGTCTTCCCATCTTCCGTCGTCTTCTCGTCTTCTGAAGACGCCACTGAGAAGACGATCTTCCGAAGACGGTCGTCTTCTGAAGAAGTCAACTTCTTATTACAAACAGCCCTTAAGATCATCTTCCTGCTAAGGAAGCCGTAATCTTAAGTAACAACGCTTCTTCAGTTATACAGTTCAGTTTATAATCTCAAAAATTTCAAAAATTCGTGAATCTTGTAATTTGTGGGCACCACAAGACTTGCTGGCAGAATCTGGAGAGAATGGTCGAGGGTCATGTCTTCCCACCGAGCAGCAAGCTTTTTCTGAGTGCGTATGAGAGGTGAGAAGTTAGAAGAACAGAGTGCAGTTGTCTTGAGTCTGTTGTGAGGATAGATTGCACGTTGGAAGACGTAGACAGGTGAGACCAGTGAAGAGAAGCCTGACTTCGGGAGGTCTTCCGAGAAAGACATTGAATCGGAAACTGTCCCGGGTGTCTTCCTAGAGACCACTGTCACCGCAAGAACCCGCAACCGTCTTCTGAACCTGTCATGCACTTTATGTTTCACGAATCTTGTATCTTCTGATAGGAAGTAGGATGTAATGCAAGGTGGGTTGTCTTCTTGGTATCCATACA
Organism: Asterella californica; assembly: GCA_036924285.1. Taxonomy (NCBI): domain Eukaryota; kingdom Viridiplantae; phylum Streptophyta; class Marchantiopsida; order Marchantiales; family Aytoniaceae; genus Asterella; species Asterella californica. Next base: position 48,161,169 of record JAYKYS010000001.1, read on the forward strand.
AGGCCTTGCTTAGATAGGGTTGTTTAGATATAGCTCGGAAGACGAGAGCTATCTAGGAAGTACTGTTAGAATCCTGGAAGACGGAGTAGCTGTCTTTTGGAAGACTAGTTTCGTCTTCTGAGAAGTAGAAGCTAGAATGTGGGCACTTGGGAAGGACTGAGCCTTCAGCTCATAGTAGGTGCTTGTGGCTTAGTGCAACAGATCTTCCAGTATGACGATGCATCCTCGAGGGTTGGTGTTACCAGCAGCGGAGTTGACCGAGGCCACGTCCTTCCTCAAGGAGTTGGGTCTCGATTTCTTCCTATGGGATTGAAACCTCGCAGACCAAGGACTTCTGGAGGAGGTGTGGGCAGCGTTACCACCTCGCAACCGTGTACCTGCGAAGGCAGGAGTAGCTCGAGGAAGACCATCTTCCTGGACTGAAGATTGGTGGCGCAGGGCTTTCCACAGGCCAGACTCCGAGGACCGAAGGTATTGGTTTGAAAAGAAGATTTTGCCCAAGGTCGTGAGTACGTGGCATGTGCCTGGGAGCACCACTTGTCTTTTCGTGGAAGACAGGCAGGGTAAGAATGGGTGGAAGATCGAATCTTACCGGGAGCCGAAGAAGCGACTTCTGGCGAAGCTGTTTCTGCATCTCTTCCCCAAGGGGAAAGCGCAGAAGACGAGGTACTTGGGAGATCAGGACGTAGAGTTCCTGGAAGCAGTGTGGGATAACAGAGTATCCATCTACTGGGGTGCATACGTCCACAACTATGTACAGACGGAGCTAGCGTACTTGGGTACCCCGGCGGGAGGACACTTGACACCTTTCTTTTGCTACTTGTACGTAGCCATGGGGGATCTTAGGAGAGATCATCTGGCAGAGTATGGACCAACAGGGCAACAGGAGGTGAAGGAGGAGACCTCGAAAGACGATGACCGAGCAGCAGCCGCAACGCCCCCCTCCCACTCTGATGCCACAGCTGAGGCCCGGCTCTCACCAGAAGACGCTTCTGGTGAGGGAAGACGAGTCTAGTGGATCGGAAGACGCCACGTCACCGAGGAAGATGGGTCCTAGAAGTGTATCTAGGAAGCCCACCTCTCTCATTCATTCAGGATCGGAGTCCGACTCGGAAGAAGAACTGCTGAGTATCCGATCGGAGTAGAAGACCGCTTCTGCAACACCTGGGAGTCTTCCGAAGACTCCAGAAGACAAGAGAAGAAGGGATACGCTCACTGCGATGCGAGGAAGCGCAGTGAAGAGATCCGCTCCTATCATGAGGGATCTTCCACCCCGGAAGATGAGAAGAGTAGCTTCTTCTCGTGCGCAGAAGATGAAGGTCATTGTGGTGGAAGAGGCTTCCTTGCCTCTGGAAGACGAGGTCGACACCTCAGAGCGAGTAGTGGAGATGAACTTGTCTTCCGCAAGAAGAAGACTGGAAGAGTTCAGCGCCTTCTTCCACAAGGAGATCCAGCCAACTATGGAGTTGCTGGAGAAGACAGCGAAGACACAAGAGAGGCCTTTGCAACCTGGATTCGGTCTGCGCACCTTGCTGCGACAGGAAGAAGACCAGAAGAAGACGGAGTCGCTGGAAGCTAGTCTCCGCACCACGGAGAAGCTCGCAGCCAGATACAAGACGGAAGCAGCCGCTTCTGCCAAGGAGCTGTGCAACTTCGGAAGAGCAACCAAGAGATGCAAGCGCGTGTACAGCAGCGCGATCAGGAAGTCCTCCGAGTGCGGGAGAAGATCACCGCCCTCGTAGAGAAGAAGACCACATGGAAGACGCAGCGAGAAGCCGCAGAAGCGCGAGTTGCAGTTGAGAAGACGCAGCGGGAAGCAGCGGAGGCTCGTGCACAAGGGATGCTAGCACAGTCGGTGGAAGCGCTTCGGAAGAAGTTTAACTTCACCGCAGGTAGGAAGTTACTTACCTTAGCTAGAGGATGGGACAGCGAGTCCAAGGCAATGTTGGTGGAATGCCGGGAGAGCATGTTCAGGTACTTGGATCGGCAGATAGAGGGAGTGAAGACACTCTATGATCTTCCCTCGCTTCCGACACCTGCAACTGCATCTTCTCAAGCTCCAGCACCATCGACTGGATCCGGAATGGAGAAGGAGGAGTTCGACCTCGCTCTGCACTTGGTAGTGACAGCGTTGGAAGCCGAGAAGACTCCGGAAGACGCCCCGGAAGACAGGAAGACGAGCCGTCTTCCCAGGTATTCCGCATGGAGGAAGCGACTTCCTCGGACCCCTATGAGGTCGCCGTGGTCCTTAGTCCCGCACTCGTGCCTCAGAAGACCGAAGACGCACCACTCGACTTTGCTTCCCCGAAGACACTTCTGTCTTCCGAAGCAGAAGCCGAAGCCGAGGAAGACGCAGCCGCAGCGACAGCAGGGTCAGCGAAGAACGATGAGGAGGAAGCCACCTCAGTGACACCCGAGGTAACTGCAGGGCTTTCTAGCTTATCAGAAGCCGCGTTAGGAACTCAGATAGGAGCAGATCAGGCAGAGATTGCCACGAAGCAATCAGAGTAGATAGTAACCGAAATGACACACTCCCAGTTTAGTAGGATCGAACATGCTATCTTAAGGGTGGCAGTTTTTCAGTGTAAAATTAGTTAAGACACCATGTGACCGCATAGGTAGCGTAGGCAACAAAGTGGATGGCTAATTAGGAAGGGGAACCGCTTGCATGTGGGGTGGCAACCTCCTGTCAGCGTCTCTCTCTCCCTGGTGGTCGTTCCCTCTGGTTCTCATGGCAGCAACATAAGTAGGATCGAAAAGTGAGAAATAGGGTTCTGTAGAGTGAGCTAGCTGCTGCACACCCATATCGATTCTATGGTGCAGACAGACTAGACACATTAGAGACACATCACAGATAGTTCTTGGCACACTACACCTGTCGTTGGAAACATACGAATAGTCTTGGAATACACAAGAGGGGTCTGCATGCTCGTACCAGCAGTGGTTCGAAGATGTAGATAGAGGTAGTGTACAGTTTAGGAGCAGGGAACGGCATCCTCGTGCAGTCCTGTTGACTAGACTAGTGTGTCAAGGAGTAGACGCAGGAAGTAGAGGGAGTGAGCTTCCAATGCCAATGTGACTTCTTCTCGAGGAATAGATTGTTGATTTGAGTGCAGAAGCTTAATCCGTGTCTTCTGGATGGTGGGTTCCTTGAATTCACTCCCAATTGTGCATGAGAAGTGTTCTTCTTGAGTGGCGATGAATGTCAGCAGTTGTGGAAGTGTAGCTTGACTCGTTCAGTAGAGCACTTGGGATCTACGTACGGACGGTCTTATGGGTAAGGGATCTCAGAAGACAGAGTAGTCAGAGCAGCGAAGTGAAGAAGAAAGAAGCCTTCTTCCCACAGCAGAAGACGACATCCTCGAGTAGAAGACGGTGCAACAGTACTCACGTTTGTTGTCTTCCTCCCCAAACTATTACAAGCAGGGATGGCTTGTTAGTCAGGATCCGGACTAGAAGCCTATCGGAATCTTAATTTCTTCTTTTCATTTTGCTTTCTCTTGTTTGGATTTTCTCATCTTCTCCATCTTCTCTCATCCTCCCCATCTTCTTACCTTCTTCTAGTGAGCTTGCAAGACTTCTATTGAGCTTCCGTGAAGGTGAATGTCGTTGTAGTGCTGCAGGAAGACTATTTCCGTAGGCAGAAGCCTGGGAAGGCTACAGGGGGCATACACCCTGTGATTGATCTAACCCGTTGTAATGTGAGTGTGAGAGTAAGGTGTAACAGCCGTGCTAGTCGACTTCTGCGAAACAGGACAATCTTCTGGAGGTGTGAGAAGACGAGCTGAACCCCCAGAAGACGAGAATCGCTTCGGGAAGACGGTATCGAGAAGACCGGAAGAAGCAACCTAGAAGCAGGAAGATCGTCTTCCCGAGCTTCTCTGTGAATAGTTGTGTGATATTTTAGTTAATAGTTGTTTATTTAGATCCAGAGTATATTTTGGCGTATCTGGAAGACGCGTGGTTTTGTGAGAAGACGGGATTCCTAGGCAAAACCCGTGTGTTTGTGTGTTTGAACAGATCTTAGAACTTAGAGCAGCGTTACTTGTGCAAATCCTCTGTGGGAACGATATCTTGTATACTAAATGGGCAAAAGGAGTAATCCTGCGTCACTACAAGGCAGTAGAGCTAGGTAGACAATTGACTTGGTTAAATTTGATAGGAAGTGGAATTTGCTATTTTGAGAAAAGACAGCTCTCTCTTTATTTTTAGATGACTGTCCATGTGGTAGGATAAGCAACGGTAGGTAGTAGAAGGCAGTTCTAAACTGAGAAAAGAACCGAAGCCTCAGGAGATGGTGGTCTTCTCACAGCGCTCCATTTCTCCTGGCTGTGAGTTGCGATTGGAAGAGATCTCTCTCCTACAACTCAAAGACTATAGTATAAAGTGGATACCAAGATAGCACTCCGTTCACATTGCTACACACATGTAGGTACATAGTACATATGCGCATAGAGTTGGATTACATAGAGTAGGTCTGCATCTCCGCTCCTAGCAAAGGATTGACAAGATGTAGAACAGGAGTAGACAACATAGACAGGGAACGACATCATCGTGCAGTCTTGCTTCTAGGCTGGTTTGTCGAGGGGTAGGGACATGAAGTGGATGGAGTGAGCTTCCAGAAGCCAATGTACCTTCTTCTCGAGGAATTGATTTCAGATTTGATTGCAAAAGCTTTGTCTTTATCTTCTGGGCAGTAGGTTTCTTCGAATTCACACCTAATTGTGCATGAGAAGCCTTCTTCTTGAGTGGCGGTGATTGTTAGAAGCTGTGCAGAGTCCAAGCTTTTCCCATCAAGTGGAGCACTTTGGATCCACGTACGGACTGTCTTATGAGAGAGTCGTCTCTGAAGACATAGTAGTCGGAGCAAAGACAGAAGAAGAAAGAAGTCTTTTTTCCACAGCAGAAGACGATATTCTCGTTTGGAAGACTGTGTAATTGTAAGCAAGATTTGTGGTCTTCTTCCCCAAATTACTACAAGCAAGGATGGCTTGTTAGTCATGATCCGGACTAGAAGTCTGTCAGAATCTTAATTTCTTCTTTTTATCTTGTTTCCTCTTGTTTGGATTTTTCCTTCTTCCCCATCTTTTCTCATCTTCCCATCCTTCCCCCTTCTTCTACTTGATTTCCGAGATTTCTATTGAGCTTCCGTGAAGGTGAATGTCGTTGTAGTGCTGCAACAAGATCGATTCCGTAGGCAGAAGCTTGGAAGACTACAGGGTGCATACACCATGTGATTAATCTAACTCCGTTGGAAATTGTAAGAGACAATGTGTGATAAGTAAAGATAATTTGACATCTACGAAGCAGAGACAGTCTTCTGGAGGTGTCAGAAGCCAAAATAAACCTCCAGAAGTCGAGAATTACTTCGGGAAGATCATCGTGAGAAGACTGAAAGCCGTGACATGGAAGCAGAAAGCGTCTTCCCGGACTTCTCAATGGGTAATTGTGTGATATTTTAAGTAGTAGTTGTATATTTAAGTCCAGAGCACATTCTGAAGGATATGGAAGATGTGTGATTTTGTGAGAAGACGAGATTTCTAGGTAAATCTCGCATATTTGTGAGTTTGGACAGATCTTAGAACTTAGAGCAGCGATACTAGTGTAAATCTTCTAGGGGAACGAAATCTTTTATGCTATAATGGGATAAAAGAGAAATCTTGAGACACTACAACAAGCACAATGGAAGATGTATCGAGCTTGTAAACATGATGCAAGTTGAGATAGATAATAATGCTTGGCTAATTGAAGATAAGATATTCAAGGTCAAGATTCAATGGTTGATCGCACGGAGGATCACTCTTGACGAGGTGATTCATGATGACAAGACTTTAGTAGATGTTATCTTGCAGCGATATGAGATCGTTTCTCAGAAAGACTTATGACACAAGTGCACGAACATCATTAAGAAGTTTTTGGTAGACGTGGTGAAGAAAAAACGTGCTTCGAGGAGCGTAGAGGATTGTGAAGTTCCGGTCGACTTGGAGCTTCTTACCAAGATCCAGTTGGTGGGATGGTTTCATGCTCAAGAGCCATTGGTTACAGGGAACAAGCTCACACTAATACAACAAGTGGTTGAGATGTGTGGGATGATCGACTCCTCTGTCGACTCTCAGCGTTACATGTTATCAGAAGTCATCACACATGATCTAGCGGACAAGTTGAAAGGGTGGATATACACTTGTAATCAGTTGAATGCACGGTGGACAAAACTCGCTGATGGAAGATGTCTACTAGAAAACGACGACGCTGTTCTATGGTGTAGAGATATCAAGAATGCAGTCGATCACTGGACTAATCAACATCTAGTTGCAGATTCTGTGGAGTTGAAACGGGGACTAATTGACCTTCTTGTGCACGAGAGGACTTGAGTTTATCGCAAGCCGACAAATACTATGACGAGGGTAAGTCAACAACCCATTACATTTTATTCTTACGTATATATTTTATGACATTTTGCATGTGAGTTTGATTATCGATTGGTGTATAGATTCTCTTACACATCACGTATGGTCGCATTTCTTGACAAGCACATTACTCTGACAAAATGCGGTTCTATACATGTGCAAGGAGGAATTATCTATCAGAGACATTCAACTCAATCATAAATAAGTTAGAGTCCAAGCAGATCCATCATGACAAGTCTCACAAAGCACATCTTGCTGTTTGCACCATGGATTGGAATGAGAACATCTTGCATGAACTACGTAAGTCTAGAGAGCGGTGGCCACAGAACACTAATGTATGAAATATACCTTTGATCAGACGTTACTTGCCAGAACGCACAACGACATGAAAATAGAGTTATGTGATCTGTTATTTGGTGACCACAGTGATTTATGATTTGTAAGTATGCTGTAATATTTTATTACTTAGAAGGTGCTTTTTGTTTGCTAATGAAAGTCTCATCTTTTTCTAATTATTTAACTTGTATCAACTCCATTTGCAAGCTCTCTGTCAGTTTTTAATTAATTTTTCTTTTGTCCTTTTGACAGGTCATAGGTCTTATTTTCATTCTCGACTTCTGTTTTGTTTAGTACAAGTGTTTACTTGTATTCAACTCTATTTGCAAGCTCTCTATGAGTAGTATATAACTCTTGTGATTTATAAGTAATACTTTGTTATCCTAAGCATAAACCTTTCTCTTCGCTTGCTTTAATTTTTGCATTTGCCTTAGTCTTTGCTTCGCCTGAGTTTCGGCATTTAAGTTTTGCCTCTTCTCGTCTTTTTTAAAAGAAAATTTATTATGTTTTGGTTTTTCCTAGTTATAAGAGTTGTTGCTTGCACTGCAAATGCTTGTTCCTTGCATTGTTTGTACTCCAAGATTTGTCTCAAACAAAATGAAGTTCAGAGAGCTGACCTCTATGTTCACTTAGCACATCACAAAATTTGGTACTTAGACTTTGTTCTTCAATGATTTATACAATCACAAAATTTATACAATTCTAGCTTATAGCTGAATAATTACTCCAGAGGGGAGTTCAACCTCTCCAACTGCACCTTGAGACGAGAGTTCCAACTCTCCTTAGCATTTCCAACTACTGAAAATGCTTCCTGGGAGGGAAGAGGATTATTTCCAACACATGTAAATAAAAAACAGTGCTACTCCCCAAAATTTAGTGTTCCTGTAATATTTTGGTATTTTAAAAAGTGAAACAAACCCATGAAAATTAATTTAGGAAAGACCGTCTATCACTTCATGCAAAATTAGTTCTTCTTTTACCAGGAATTTATTATTTTCCTCCAAAAATCTTCTCGACCAGGTCAGGTGTTTTTTTCTCTCCTTTTTCTCCCGTAGACGCTTTAAACGGCAAATTGCCAGCAAATTTCAAGATGGCCCACGATGGAACCCGAACGTCAGAGCTCATCCTCAGAGAGCGTAGGAGGCCGCGGAGTGAGAAGCAACCTTCACGTTAGACAGGAGAGACGAGGAAACACGCTGAAGCACAGACCAGGATTCTCGAGCATCATGCTAATCTGGGAATGTCACCAACGAGTCTCAGATGAGGAAACGGTCATTGGGTCGCGTTTTACTCTCAGATGAGGAAACGCGGTGACGTTCAGACCAGGATTCTCGAGCATCATGCTAACCTGGGAACGTCACGACCACTTTTGCAGCCAGAATCGTTATCTTTCATGGTGGTTGTTTGTGGAGAGCAGCACTCGCAGACGTCAGTTCCTAAGCCCTAGTTGGCGATCCGTTGATCGATTGTCTGCTATGGAGTTTCTTTCTTCATCCGTCAAATTTGCCTATGCTACGTGGGACTTCTGATCTGACCAACATTTGCATTGCATTGCTGATGGCTGTTCTCCGGGTAGAGCCTGTCACTAATGAGAAGGCCCGGACGAACGGAGTGATGTAGCATGCATGTCCAGAGCAAGTGGTTATGTATTCGTCACCTTCGCACCAAGCTGTGGCAATTCGAGACCGCAGCTTTGTGCGTCACGTTTGAAAACCAGCCACGGTCAAAGGTCAAAGGTCGACCTGAGCCTCTAGGCGTGGCAAGAAAGAGCGTTTGAAACGGACGAGTGACATGACAAACTGGCTTCATCCCGATTCGCATGACAAGCGTGTTGATGCCAAACTACGTATCTTCTAGCCCCAGCAGGGAAGAGAGATGCGATCTTCTTTATTATTCCAATCGGGTGTTAGATTAGCAAAAAATTGTGGACGTGCTCAAGTTCCGTCATTATCCTGAGATGGGATTGTAAGACTGGATCCCTCCAAAGTGGTAATCCCAGATGCTCATGGGCTTAGCATTCGGTCTCTAGATGAATCCGAGATCCAGACTTCGAGTGTTAGGGTTCCTCTGCGCTTGTTAGTACAATTTGTACTCGTACTTATTTGTCTAATTTGCACGTAGGCGCGTATGGGGATGGAGGATCTAACTATTGAACACCCGCTCTGCGTTCTCCACTCTTGGCATGGCCAAATTCGCTTTGAGAGAATGTCTTTCCTCTTCTGTGAGAGCCGACAGGTGCTCTCTTCCAGTTCGTGAGGGATTCGGAGGGGAATCGAACAGATGTGTGTGTTACTTGTTAACATACAGAGCGAGTGTCAAAGATGCTCTACACAAAGTCGGAATGACGACCTGAATCTTTCTTTAACTCCGCTATGGCTAAAGAATCACCTTTTATCTCCGGACACCGTCGACGACTCCATCGAAGACTTGGAGAAAATAATGAGAGGATCTGATCCTTGTGCTGCTCCCTGTAGTAGCCGTCTATCTGGATGTGATACCTCCGTATCGGTCGATGATAATACACGCAAAGCTTCCATGCGGAACTGACGGCCGGTGTTGTGATACTCAGGTGTTGGTTTGGACGACGGCACCGGAGGCATGGCCACAGTGCCGGCTAGGATCTCCAGGACTTGTCTCATGCAAGGTCTATCATGGGGATTCGGATGCGAACACAAGAGGCCCAGAAGAAGCAGCGCCTGGACCTGCTGGGCATCGTACTGACCTTCCAAACGGGGATCTACGGCACTCATCAGACCGTCCTGATCCAGTTTATTCCACACCCAATCGACGAGTAATTTTTCCTCATCCGGCAGATGAACGCTGTAAGCCATCCTCCCGCAAGCGACCTCCAGAGCAACTGCTCCGAATGCGTACACATCCGTCTTGTCTGTGAACTTTCCAGAAGCAGGTGCCTCAGGGGCTATGTAACCGAACGTTCCGGCCACCATTGTCGTCGCGGGATCCTCGTGGCGGCCTACCATCCGAGCAAGGCCGAAGTCTCCCAACATGGCGTTGAAGTTCTCGTCCACCATTATGTTACTGGATTTGAAGTCACGGTGAATGATCTGCTGTCGCCATCCTTCGTGAAGATAGTGCAAAGCTTCAGCAGCACCCGTGATTATCTGGAACCTAAGCTTCCACGACAGCACTGAGGCCGAGGACGGATTGAAGAGAGCCTTGTCCAAGCTTCCATTCGGCATGAACTCGTACACCAGTAGGAACTTGTCCCTCTCGCTGCACCAACCCAGAAGTCTGACGACGTTCCGGTGCCGGAGCTGGCTGATTATGGACACTTCTGCCACGAACTCTCTCATGCCCTGCCGCGAATCCTGGCTCACTTTCTTCACTGCCACCGGCACTCCTGTGCTGGGTATAACACCTCGGTACACACTTCCGAATCCTCCTTGGCCGAGTTTCGAATCCTCACGAAATTGACCAGTAGCCAGACTCAGCTGCCTGTAACTAAATCTCAGGCTGTCCGATACACCAGTCAGCTCCGCAGTGTCGTTCAGTTTTCCCAGTCCCAGACCTGAATCAGATCGTCGTTTTCTCCATAGGAAGAACACCAAACCGAATAAAACGAGAAAGACAGATGCACTTGTCGAAACTCCTGCGATTAAGCCCGTTTTGTTCCCGCCACTGGTACTGGAAAAAGCGGCAGCTGGAGGAGCAGAGGAAGGGCTTGGGGTCGAGGAAGAGCTGGAGGAAGGGGACGGTTTCGGAGGAGCAATTTCGCCGGGGGCGGAGAAGTGGTTGAATTTCCATCTGTAGATGGAGTAAAAGCTATGACACACGCAATCCCCATTTGAAGCAGTGAATCCCACGTAAACTAGCGGTTTGTTACCAAAAACGTCGAAAAGGTCTACCGTGTAACTGAGAAAAGCTTCGACAGGTCTGGAGTTGTTGAGGTTGATTCTCACTTCCATATTCCCGGACGAGGAGTCGTAGCTTACCCAGGAGTGTACTCGCTTCCCCGCGGAGAGGGTGATGCCCACTTCCGAAGCGCTTCTTGCAACTTTTGAACTTAGAGTTTCCAGATCCAGCGCCACATGATTGTCATCGATATCTGCAGCGTTCTGGTACGTGTCGAACTCGATAGCCACGGTAGCAACAACCGCACGGTCTGAATCATCGTACAAGCCGAAGTTACCCCCAGATGTCCCTGGGTACTCAGAAACGTTCAGCATAACAAAAGTCATTCCATCGCCCGCGCCATAAGTTGCACTCGGTTCTATCCTGAACTGGAATGAGGTCTCGAATGAGTCCCAGCGGTTTGTGGCAGAATTCAGCAGCACGACTGGCACATGGGTAACTGCCGTCCCATATGTATTCGAGGGGTCTATTCCCGAGCCATCAACCGGAGTCAGTGCAAGGTATCCAGACCTCGTAGTGGCCTCTCCTCCACAAAAGATATTACCTGAGGGATTACACTTGAATGCAAATGCTTCAGAGCCCCCGAGCGTGAAATTGTCACCATTAACGAGTTCAGCTCGTATGATCAGAACGAATATCACCAACATGAGCAGGAAAGGCTCTCGAGTCGAAGACATCCTGACGTGAAAACTTGGCGATTTCCACGCTTATCGATTTGCGTCCGGTCCTTCCTCATGGCGCTGCATGTTATTCACGAGCCTCCAAAGCGAATGCGAACCCACTAGTCAATCTTCGAACCAACTTGAAGACTCCATAATTCCAGGAGTGTGAAGTATTTCGCCTTGTCCGTCATTCGCTTCCAGCATCTGAGGTCCGATTTCCCGAACGAGCATTGAACTAATCAAGTCCAGACTCCATCCACCAAAACCGAAGTGAATGCCAGAGTTCATACGAATGATAGAGAGGAGAACCGAAGAGGAATTTGAACTCTGGAACAGGTCATTTCAACACATCCTGTGAGGGTTGGTTAGAGAGGCCGGCAGCTTGGGCAAACCAAACGGAGTACCCAGCCAGAAGAGCATCCCAGTACTCAGAAGAAAATGCCACGTGGCACGTGGTCACCTTTCAACACTGCATATCAGCCGTTCTCTCCGACTTGTCTCTGAGCTTCGAGACAAAAAGCACCCAACCAGTCACCCGCATGACCCGTCAGCTTGTTCCTGAGGTAGATACAAGCCAAGCTAAAAGCTTAAAGCCAGCCGCGCCTAAAATTTGTTGCACTACATGGATCTTCAAAAAGGGATCTTTGACTAGCAAGATGCCGAGTAACGTCCACCGTGTCGTATTATGCTCCCGTCAGCTAGTATATGTCGCATTGCCAGTGCGAGGGGCTAACCGGCACCCATTGTATTCTCAACTGGATAGAATTCTGAAAGTCGGGTTAGAACGGTGAGTAGCCGGATATATTTTACAGTACATGTGAAAATTACACATAACGACAAACTTTTTGTGTCGAAAACCGGTAGACGAGCGATATAAACAGAAGAACACGCGACGCAAAGAATAGCCAACGTATGGAAAGACTCCATCAAACCTTACAAACGAAATAAGTACCCGAAGGGCCAATCAACCAGATCTTCGAAGGGAGAAGAATGCGAGGACTAAATTCACTATCAATAGTTCCAAGGTAGTCTATTGTGCTTAAAATATCAGACACTAAATCAAAACTCTTGCATATAAAGTAGCATCGCTTATTGTATTTAATTTTTTTAGACTGTATTTGTTTTTCGCGTACTTGTTGTCTTGTTGAGTCAGCGGAAGCTCTTGCTCAGTAGGTCATGAAACTCACAACGCTAACCTGTAAATCACAATCGCATGTTAGCGTTCATGCATCACTTATTTTTATCTTGTTTAGTCTGGACCGGAGTCGGACCATCTTCTTAACTCTCAAGCTCAACATTCTTTAAGTCCCGACCTATGTCTGACTAGGTCAGTCTCAAAATATGAGCAAGTCACAACATGACTTGAGACGGACTTCTCATAAAGTCCAACGTCCAAAGTCTCATAAATGGTACCTCCAGCACAACTAGCAGTCCAACCGTCCGTGATGTTCGTCTAGGTCCAGGCTCCCGCTGAATGGTGGTCTCGTTCCTTAGTCTTGCCCCAGCTCTGGGTTGTTCTTAAGTCCAGACGTCCAAGTCTGGACCAAAACGCGTCTTGGTACTGACCCTATCATTTCATGCCCTCAGAGTCACCGAATCCTAAGGTCAGATGACTCATCTTGACCCACCCAGGCATCGAGCCCCTTCATATATACTTCTGGGGATCGGCGGCACCGCCCTCCTCTTTGGTCTTTGAAAATTATATCTAATATATTATATCATAACCTGATCACGAGATCGGTCATAATTCTCAGCTCTCATATCGGTTCGAGGAGTTCTACATATCACTGGAAAGCTCTCGCCGAGATCTTTCCAATGATACATTATTCGCCTCGAGATCTTATGTGGAGCTCCGTCCATGATCCAAAACTTTGTTAGAGCTCCAACGCTTAAAGATTTTTCCGAGGAATCGTGATCTAGCGTTAGACTTGGACCTTGTGGTTCGGACCAGTGTTCGAACAACGGTCCATCTGCGCTAGACCCACGTCTCAGACCTATGTATCGGACTGTTTTCAGACTTGCTCTTAGGTCAGCGTTTGTCTAGGATCGTCTTGGGATAGGCCCTTATGTCATAACCCAATGTTCCAACCTTGGTTCAGATAATCACTTAGGGTTCATCCGTTTTCAACTTTCCGGCCAAGCCGTTAAGTCCTACTCGCATCGTTCACAACCTAGCGCAAGTCCACTAAGATTTTGTTGTTCACGTCTATGTCCAATCTTGAGATTGAGGGTCGCGACATGCTAAAGCTCTCCGCAGAGCAATGAAAACTCGTTGTAGAAAAAATGTAATGCAAAAAGAAAGAGAAAGTGGTACTCACATGCGTCTCTCATGGTAGGCCATGGCACAATCTCGAATAAAAACGTCCAATTTTGAGACTGTCGATCCGTATATCTCCACGGCTAAGAGGATGAAGTGACGTCCCTCCTGTATATTCTTATACTTGGTCACCTTTGCTGGTGTCGCCACGCTTGCAGCTAATCTTGGAGGATGAATGATCACTTGTGCTGCCACCGAGTCTCGTGTTGGATGTGACAACCACAGCTGCCACTGAGATCTGATCCTCGCTCATCATGTACATGTCAGCTCTCACTGAAGGACATTCCAACGCTCTCTCCACGTCACGGTAGCTACCCGCTCTCCACCATGAGGACAACGAGCAAGGTGTCGACCCGAGGTGTCGAGCAAGACACCGCACTTGCAAATGGACAGTGCCGAAGCAACAGGCTGGACCAAGCATAGACGGAACTTTATTGCTGTAGAGAAGATAGTCGGTGCAAGTTAGAACGCTCTAATGCAAGGTCGAGCTATGAGTCAAGAGCTAGCGCCCTTGTCCATACAAGAGCGGAGTCGAGCTGTAATATCCGGTGAGATGGAAGAATCAACTAAGAGTCAAACGTAGCTAAGATATCGAATCAAGGATGTGCTTCACATGCCTCAAGAGTCAAACTATTTCTTATCTCACTGAAACACATCTGTAATAAGTAAGAATCATCTTCTATCTCTGTCACATAACTCTCCAGAATAAGTCTATCTTGCATGAAACGAAAATAGAGCCAAGGTGCTGAGAGAGCTCAACTACCGAAAAAGGTTACTGGAACAATCTCCTCCATGGATAATGAACCCATCCAGTCACATGATATCGGCAATGATGTCTATTTACGTGTGAGAGGTCCTGTCACACACTCAAAGATCCTCTGTCCTAAGATGCCGGCAAAAATCAACATGATCCTTCTATCAAACTCTCTAAGATGCGAGATGAAGATAAGAGATGAAAATACTATGCGGAGTAAGTAACCCGGACAATGTGCAATGGAAGAGAAAAGATATCAAAGACAACATGTGGATCTTCTAACCTAAGCTGATACTCGATATGCGAAATAAACCAGAGTGGCAATCATTATCTTCGGATATTTTTCAGTTCCGCAAAAACCCAGAGAGTCGTTATCGGAGTGGTGAAGTCGTCTAAATTTGTTTTGCTTTAGAGATCTCGTCCCGGATCGCAGCTGGACATTCTCATGCTTGAATCTGAATATCCGTTCTTCTAGGAAGACATCCGTCTGTTCTCTAAGCTTCAACTTGCGGGACTCTTGGGACATTTCATCGTCAGTTGAAGAGAGATCCAGCTTAGTCTCCCGTTTCTCTGCCGGACTATCAAGAGGGTCCAGCTGCGTCCGGCAGTGGTAGTAAATCCGGGAGGAATTGGCTTGATCATACCCCCAATACGATCGCTGCGCTTGATCATACCCCTCTTAACGTTTGGTTGCTTGATCATACCCCCAACCTGCCATCGTCCGTCCTGCCGGTATCGGCGTCATGTAGATCAGGCCATGTCACTGCCAACACGGCATGTGCATAGGCGTAAGGAGCGAAACATGACACTGCACTGCAGGCATGTTTCGCCTCGCGGTTCAGCACTAGGTCCATCGCGGTTCAGCATTAGGCCTCCCAAAAACCATGGCGAAGATAAATTCGTTAACTATTTAACATCAGGTCGCAGCGAATACAATCAGGGCCTCTCAGAAATCATGGCGGAGATAAAATTCGAGAGCAAGTGCGGTCCAGTACTGCGTCTCCGTCAGTACCTTGTTTCGGGAGAATGAGCTTTGACGGGTTAGATTATTCTGAAATCTGCAAGAATCACAAGCTGAAACGCCTCGAGTCCCAGAAACTCTTCTCGGTGTGGAGAATGAACGAGGTCCCAGGCAGTCGCGATCCACGTCGTCAGCAAGAGAGAAATCCAGGCTGGCAGTGTAGAGTGACATGGCTTAATCTACCGGTAGAATTGACGATTGCAGGTTGGGGGTATGATCAAGCAACCAAACGTTAAGAGGTGTATGATCAAGCGCAGCGATCGTACTGGGGGTATGATCAAGCCAGTTCCTGTAACGCCAGACCTCTCTATAGTAGCTGACAAGCTAATACAGTATCAACAAGTCTATTGGCTCAGGTAGGATGCCCGAATAGTTACATTAATTTTTATATGAAATATATTATAAATAAAGATACATATATACAAGTCCATGTAGTACAGTACTATTCCATCACAAGAGCAATAATTCCCAAGTGCAATTTTTTTGTTGTATTTTTCTCCCTATATAATAGAGTTAACTTCTCTTATATGTAATATAAAACCGAAGTCCTTTTTTACTTAAAAAAGAATGATCAATTTCTGATGATGCACTGCAAGAATAAATTTTATTTGTCAGTTATATAATTTTCTATATTGTATTCACCTTTGTAACCTCCATGTCACGTCAGTTTGGTAACTCGGTTAGGTTGACCGAGTGCAAAGTGACGGACCCCGGTAAGGCCGTTAGGGCAAGTTGGTGAGAGTGTCCACAAGGGGTATACTTCGCAGGTAGGGGCTTGGAGACCTCAGTTCTTCAAGTTGAGCCTTCAAGCTCCTGGCTATGGTGAGTAGTCTTGAGAGTGAGATCTGGATTCTCTGCGAGCACAGAGTGGATTTGGCTCGACTGTAGTGATTGTTTAGTGCCAGTTGGCAGGGTGGAGGGAGTACATACCTTGTTATCACTTGAAGAACTCGGATTGAGAAGCCTGGTTTAGGGATTTCAAGTCGCAGATTGCTACCGGTGGTATCTCCGGAGTTGGCAGATCGTTGGTATCTTCGATTTGCGGGTGCGCGCGTGCGTGGAGTAGTTCATTTTGGATGTTGTGATCGATCGCTGTGTGTATGGGTGTCGTCTGAACTTGTTCGCAGTCGATTTGGTGGTGAGGTAGTGCGGAAGCGCTGCTGGAATTTCACGGAATGTGTTGAAGTGACCATTTTCGGACTGAAGTGCGCATTTGGGCGTGGCAGACGAAATAGTCGACAATGTCAGGCCGATGTGGGCTCGTTGGAAGCGCGCTGGGAAGACGGTCCTAGTGCAGGAAGATTCACGAAGTTTGGTCGAGCCGTTTTTGAGTTATGAGAAGTCAAAATTTCAGGTGACGGGTTTTGTGACGAGTTTTAGGTCAGCAGAAGTGCGTCGGGGAGTGTCAGGTTGGATTGGGTCGATAATTTTTGGATCTGAGAAGTGCAGTAGGTGCGCGCCGGGAAGACGATTCCAACGCAACCAAAATCGTTAGAGGCTTCGAGGAGCAGAGGTGCGCGAGTGCGGAGGCGTGAGAGCGGAGTGCGGAGGCGTGAGAGCGGAGTGCGGAGGCGGAGCCCGAGCCCGCGCCCGCCGCAAGCCAGCTTGCTGGCGTGCGTGAGAGAGGTATCCAAGTTTCAGTTGTGTGGGAAGTGTAAAACCAGTAGGTCACCCATCCCAACACTATTTCTAGACTTGGACGCTTAACTCTGTAGTCTCAACTTTGGCTGTACCACTAGACCAATAGCTCTTGGTGTCTTACAGGGATGCGTGTAAGTACTTAGGGGCTGGTTTAAGGTAGTAGGAGACCTGCTCGCACGTTCCTAGAGGAGTGGTAGGGCGACCCCAGAGTACTAAGGGGAAGCTGCTGTTGTGGTAGTGTTTGCCTATACCGAAAAGACGCGTATGAAGGCAGTTGGTAGCAGTTGTCTTGGATGAGCTAGTAGAGCTATCACGTTGATATTTTTGGAGCTACTAGAGGTGTGGACATCTAGTTAGTGACCTTAGGTGCAGGTTATGACAGTCGGTGACCATATATTGTGCATGTGGTCACCGAAGAAGACGCGTCAGTCCGAGTGGGACTGGGTTTCTCTTTATGTGAATGTTTGAGCGTGGAGGGTTATCGTTTGGACTTCTTGTGGTTGGAACTCTTCCATATTCTGCTTCCTGTTTGTGCGCCGCGTTTGCTTGTGTTGGCGCTTGATTTCCAGAGTGAGTTCACTCTAGTGTGCTGTCGGTAGTGAGGCTGGAGTGATGACCAGTCAGACTACCTTTGTTTCTCTCACGGTGCAGTTGGAGTGACAACCAACAAACCATGAGAGGCTGCTTGTGGTGATGGCAGGTACATGTTGCCCTTATCTTGACCGTCCTAGTAGGGGATAGGTGAGCTCAGTAGGAGCGGGGATAGGCAAGTTGTAGTTACGGTGGTGACGGGGATTTCGACATTCTGGTTAGAGAGTGTGTTCGCGAGATTCTATCACCACGGAGTTCTCGAGAGGTTCTGTTGGGGACTTCTCAGATAGTGGGTATACACGGAGTGGGGTGAGGTACCGACTACCTACACCATTGCCGTTGGTTGTTCCAGAGGACGAGTCAGACGCAGATAGTACGTTTTCTCGTGGTGAGTCTAGTGTCACCACATCGTTGTTGTGGGACATGGACGAGATCTAGGGGGTCACGAAGGGGCCTCGACGTTACTCGGGTACGGTGGGTACCATTGAGCTAGATGACTTTATCCAGGAGTTCGACAGTTGGTGCGATCTGCAGCAGATGCGGAACCCACAGTTGTTCACACCTTTCATGGCGTGGAAGGGTTTGTTTCAGCACTTGGAGGGACCGCCGATGGACGATTACCACGAGTTCAGGCGAGACTACGGTGTTGAGATTGAGTTGTGGACAACATTGGTCTCTCAACTACGTTTCTATCACTACTGGTGCAGTTTCGGGAGGCGTAGCACCTTCGAGGTCAGGTGCCAGTAGTAGTGGTACATCCACGGGTGGCGGAGTCCCTACTACCAGCGGTGCGTCCACTAGTAGTGGAGCAGGTGGTAGTGCGAGCGGGATACCACCAGAGTTTAACCCTGTGGTTCAGTTCTTCCATTGTTTGAGGAAGAATTATCAGGGTGGGCGGACCGACAAGTTGAAGAGTCTGCAGGAGTTCCAGCGGAAGACTGGAGAGAGCCTACGCGAGGCGTTTACTCGCATGAGGCGGTTGATCAGCGTTACCCAAGGGGTGACAGAAGCACATGCAGTCCAGTTCTGGTATGGGATACTAGATCGGGAGCTGCGTAAGAGAGTCAGGGATGCCACTCTCCTTAGAGACACCGCTCCGACATTAGCGGTTGTCTTTAGTTTGGCTGAGCGGATAGAGCTCAACATGGTAGAGGAGAGGGTGGTGACTGCTGGGTTCAGCAGGGACGCATCACATGGGGCGACCTCCTCTTCTCGAGGATCACAGGCTACGCAACAGCGTGGTGGTGGTGGTGGTAAGGATCGTGTTGAGCACTCACGATCCCATGGAGGTGCTGGAGGATCTAGTGGGCAGAAACCCATGCCGTCCTTCTCTAGTCATCAGCAAGCAGGTCCTTGCTGGACTTGTGATGGTCCTCATCAGCAAAAGGATTGTCCACAAAGGAGAGGTGGTTATGAGACATCTGGGACGTCTCAAGCGGTGCCTAGGCAGTGTGAGCATTGTGGGCAACCAGGTCACAGTAGTGACTGTTGTTTTGATCTTCATCCTGAGCTACGGCAAGAGAAGATTGATCGTGGACGAGGCGGAGGAGCTCAGGGAGGCCGTGGTGGTCGAGCTGGAGGTAGAGGTCCAACACTTGGGAGAGGACCAGTTGGTCCACCGCTTGCTACGACGTCAGAAGCAGGTATGGATGCTCGGATTGAGCAGTTGGAGCAGAGGATAGCTAGTATGGCTATGGCTCAGCGGAGATCTGGTGGAACAGAAGCTTCCACGTCTTATGGAGGAGAAGGATGTGACTTCGACTTCATGGCTGGTGTGGCGCAGATTGAGACATCTGCGGCAGTGACTCGGAGTGCAGTACGTATCTCTGAGCCACGAGGTGCGTCAATGGAGTTGGATCCACAACGCGGGGAGGCTGGTAGACAAGCCAGACTTCCTCAATCGTTCACGCTATCAGAGGCATTGAGGACCACTTCTATGGTTCCTAAACGGTCTACCGATGGTGCAGTGGAGTTGGAGACATCGACATCCAAGAGTGGGGATAATGCAAGTCAACCCTCGACGTCTATGGATGCGACGTCAAACTCGATGTTGGGGGCGGCTACAGTAGTTTTGCGAGCCCCACTATTTTCAGCCACGGATATGAGAGCATTGGGAGTCAGCTTGGCTCCAGTGTTCCAGTTGGCAGCCACGCTCAGCGAGAGCGAGGATGTGATTACCTCTAGTGCTGAAGTGGTTCAGCAAGAGACGGTAGATGTGTCCATGAAGTCGAAGATCAGGACAGCTACTAGTGGTACTTGGCAAGCAGCGGCTGCCAGACTAGATGAGTTACCAGCTAGGCCGACAATTGACCGTGCTGGATTGGCACCAGGTGTGGTGTTGTTGGACAACAGAAGTGGTATCTTCTGTTTGGTGGCACCTTCAGGGAAGGTGTATCGACCACAAAAAGTGTTGTTAGACTCTGGAGCCCAACCGTTGATGTTGGGGAAGGCGGCGTGTATCGGTTTGGGTCTGAGGAAGTCCGAAGTAGAGAGATGTCCATTCCAGCTACAAACATCTCTAGGGAGATCAGGAGGTACAACTCTACACATGACATGCGAGTTGTTGACGGTGAGAGTTAGACCAGATCATCCCACAGATGGTTCCATGGTGAAAGCCAAGGCTATCGTTACGGCCGCGGAGTCTTATGATGTATTGGTTGGAGGTGTTGTATTATACCCTATGAGGTTCGTGATCGACTATTGAGCAGAGACAGCATCTTACAGATCGGGTTGGCAGTCCGGTGAGGGACGAGTGAGCCGCTTACCAGTGCGGTTCAGTGCTAGAGTTGGGACAACGGAGCGTACATCAGAGACGATGGCATCCGTTGCAGGATTCAGTTCGGTCATAACTTGGCCGGGTGAGTTGTTAGAGGGCAATGTCCATGCGGAGGATACTCCGGTTTTTGAGGAGGTGGAGGACATGTCTATCATGTCTACATTAGTACCATCTGCTTTAGATGTTCCACTCTGGAGTTCGAATGGAGAGTTGCAGCAGGCTTGGAGTGAAGCCTTTGTACCGCCAGTAGAGGAACATCGAGATGTTCCTGTTACTGATCCTGTGGCCTTAACACCGTTGGATACGACTCCCATTGCATGGCAGTATCCAAAGGAGGGTGTGTGTGTGCTGGACATCTTGGAGAATGTTCCTTTGTTGGGTGATGCTCGTGCACATATGATGACGAGTGTGCACCAGGTTCGGTCTTGGGTTGGACCAGCAGTGTTGTTGGATGCAGCGAGAGTAGGATCTCGTGCACATCATCCACGGTTGTGGTGGACGAACTTGTTACCGAGAGAGGTGCTTAAGCGCGCACACGATGGAGTGAGACGACCAGCGCATCTCACGGTTGATAGCATCTTGGATGCAGGACGACGATCTCAAGTAGTGAGAGTCGTCGATAGGTCACCCATGGCAATGGTGAACCTAGTGGGACGGCCCATGATAGCGTTATCCACTTTGGTAAGCTTTCCAGCGTCACATGCTTACAGAGATGGAGGACCTGGGCTTGTGTGGGATGCTCAATTACGGCAATTGGTGGAGCCCAATGCCGATGAGAGAGAGTGAGCGATGGGTTTCACTACGGGTACGACGGCAGTAGCTTCGGTGTCGGAGGCTTCACGTCGTCAAGTGTTGGGTCAAGCAATGGACTTGAACTGCTTGACATGGATTGTTAGCCTTGGATTGACTGAGCAGCGTCGGATGCGATCGACGGGTGTTACTGCTCGAGCACTCTTGAGCTCTTTGCCTACCGAGTCGGTGGAGGCAAAGGCTGGGGGCGAGGCACGTGGAGTTCGTCATCCTTGGACATCATGGGATGTCATAGGAGAGAGTGTGGAGCTTGCAGCTAGAACTGCAGAAGTTTTTCGCACAGTAGCGGTGGAGGTTGTTGGTGGTGAGCAGAAGGAAATTGCTCCAGAGACTGCAAGATAGCAGTCAACGACTTCGTCTTCTACCTCTAGCATGGTGACAGAGGATACTTGGGAGCCGGAGATCGGACCCAAGCTTATAGGAGAGGAGAGACGAAGAGTTCAGAGATTCCTGAAGAGCTACAGGAATTGTTTTGCCTTTAGTATGAAGGATTTGGGTACCTTGAAGGGACCGGGTATACGGATCGACTTGGCTAATGACACGCCAATCTTTCGACGTCCTTACAGGTACAGTGACATGGAGAGAACCTTGATCCAGAGTAGGACTCAAGACTTGGTGGAAGCTGGGTTGGTGGAGATGTCGCATGGAGAGTATGCATCTGCCACAGTTATGCCAGCAAAGAAGGATATGTATGGCAACTACACGGATAGGCGTATGTGTGGAGACTACCGTCCTATTCAATCGGCAGACGAAGTCCGATAAGTATGTTATGCCGACACCTGAAGAGATCTTTGATGCAGTGGGGCATGTGAAGGTCTTCAGTACTTTGGATCTTCGAGCAGGGTATCATCAGTTGCCGGTGAGAGAGGAAGATAAACCCAAGACAGCATTCTGGGGGATTGACTCTCACGGCAAGGATTGTTTGTATCAGTGGCGGTTCTTACCATTTGGGTTGAAGAACGCCTCTGCTGATTTCCAAAGAGTGATGGATAGGATCCTAGCAGGATTGGATTTTGTCGATGCTATATTGACGACATCTTAGTCTATAGTGCTACAGTGGAGGAGCACGAGAGACACTTACGGGATGTGTTCGAGCGGTTGAGAGCTCATGGGTTGAAGTTACACCCTGGGAAGTGCAAGTTCTTCCAGGAGTTGGTAGAGTATCTGGGTCACACCATCTACCCAGGTGGGTTAGGTGTTCAACAGACGAATGTCGAGGCCATTGCACGTATTCCACGCCCCACAGATGTGAGTCGAGTTCGAGCATTTGTTGGTTTGACGAACTTTTATCGTCGATACGTGAAAGGATTTAGTGCAATTGCGAAGCCATTGACCAAGCTGATGAAGGTGGACCAGGAGTGCCAGTGGGAAGATGAGCAAGAGCGAGCTTTCGTGGAGCTCAAGGATAGGTTGACATCTGCTCTCATCTTGAGGAGACCCGTTAGGGGACGTCCTTTCCAACTGCATACTGATTGGAGTATGTTGGGACTTGGAGCAGTGCTGACTCAGCATGATGATGAGAAAAAGGAGTTTGTGGTGGCATATGCCAATCGCTCCAACAATTCGGCGGAGACGAGGTACACTTCGTACGAGGGGGAGTGTTTAGCTGCAGTGTGGGCTGTTGCACACTTCCGATGTTATCTGTTTGAGAACCCCTTTACTCTCATCACTGATCACCAGCCGCTCAAGTGGTTGATGGAGTCCGACAAGCTTACAGGGAAGCTTGCACGATGGGCTCTGATCTTACAGGAGTATGACTTCCAGGTAGTGCATAGACCGAGAGTTACAAACCTAGATGCTGATGGGTTGAGTCGTAACCCATGCACGAGTCAGCAGGATCAGACTGGGGCTCGATGGCATGACGAGGTTGATGAGGAGATAGTGCCGGGATGGCATGCATCTGCCTTTCTTTGTGTGTTGACCATGAACTCTAGTATGGAGGGCCAAGTCGTATCTTTCTCAAGTGAGAGAGTAGATGACGAGTCTCCAGATCCTGAGGGTGGAGATGGTGTTCCAAATCAGCGAGATATCCATGACGATGTGACCGTGATGGAGTATCTACGTACTTGCGTGGTGGTAGACACAGTAAGTGCCAAGAAGCGAGATCGTGTCCTTCAACGAGCGAAGAGATTTCAACGAGAAGGACGACATGTACTTTGAGTGTGGGATGATGGGAGAGTACGGATAGTGCCACATCCATCCCAGAGGGCACAGTTAGTACGACATGCTCATGAGGAGTTGGGACATTTTGGAGTGAAGCGCACGCATAGCTTACTCCAAGGACAGTATTGGTGGCGTGGTATGCACGTCGATGTGCAAAAGTTTGTTGCGCGATGTGTGGTTTGTGACCGAGTACGAGCATCGTTTAATGCTCCTACTCCACAACTACACCCCTCATCGATTATGGGGTTGGGTTACCGTTGGAGTTTGGATTTTGCGGGACTCTTACGTTGACGGTACGTCATCATCGATATGTTTGGTGATGGTGGAGCACTTCTCCAAGTGGATTGAGTTGGTGGCATTACCAGACAAGGCGAGTGAAGGGACGGCATATGCGTTCTTAGATCGAGTGTTGAGTCCTTTTGGAGCACCAGCTGAAGTGCTGACAGACCAAGGTACAGAGTTCCTTGGTGAGTTTCAGGTCTTGTGTGATCAGGCGCTGATTGATCATCGAACTACATCTCGAGATCATCCTGAGGCAGATGGTTTGGCGGAGAAGGTAGTTCAGACGGTGAAGAGAGGATTGCGCAAGTATGGCTTGCAGAAGGGCCACTTGGGAGACTGGGATGTGCAGTTACCATGGTTGGCTATGGGCTATCGTTTTAGCCGACAAGCATCTTTGGCTTCCTTCTCACCGTATTTTCTATTATACGATCGAGATCCAGATCTACCTTCGGCCATTCATCGTGATTCTACTGAGGTGCTGAACCTTGATGACCCGGATATGTGGGTGAGAGCATGTTCTCAACGAGCAGAGACATTTCGGAGAGTTATGCCCATGGCTTTTGAGAATCTAGCGATTGCTCAACATAGAGACACGTTGCGATATGCAACTATCCGAGGAGGAGGTTATCGACCATCGATTCGTAGGTTTCATCCTGGCGATTATATCTATCTGCAGCAGACTGCACCGACGACGTTGGATGTGACCGCAGGACGCACTATTTTACGAGTGCGTGAGGTGTTTTCTGGAGTACTCATGTTAGAGGGCCGTGATGGTGTTGTTTGGAAGGACCATGTGCGTAATTGCACGCCATGTCATCTTCCCAACATCGATGGTACCGTTGATCCAAGCTTGGCAGTTGTACGAGCAGGCTTGAGGTGTATGTTGTGTGGGTCTGCTGGTGAAGCAGCTCGTATGTTGGTGTGTGATGGTTGTTCGAGAGGTTGGCACATGTCATGTTTGACTCCACCTCTCACTGTCATTCCTATTGGACGGTGGGTTTGTCCTCGATGTATATAGCAGGGATAGCTGATTAGATCTTTGCGTGGTATGGATTGCAGACAGGCGATTAACGATGGGGCAATGTAGCACCCGGCCTCCTGATCCTTGCACCCATGAAGGTGTATATCACGTAGTTGAGATATGGAGCTATCTGGAGTTAGAGGGACCTAACCGCCAGTTAGAGGGGCGATTGTGGTACACTTGTGTATGTGTATGACAACGTCCATGTGTTATGTGTATGTATGGTGTTCCTTTGACAGCGATGTATGTTGTGTAGCGATGTGTATGCGCACGACAGCTGTCACGTCAGTTTGGTAACTCGGCTAGGTTGACCGAGTACAAAGTGGCGGACCCCGGTAAGGCCGTTAGGGCAAGTTGGTGAGAGTGTCCACAAGGGGTATACTTCGCAGGTAGGGGCTTGGAGACCTCAGTTCTTCAAGTTGAGCCTTCAAGCTCCTGGCTATGGTGAGTAGTCTTAAGAGTGAGATCTGGATTCTTTGCGAGCATAGAGTGGATTTGGCTCGACTGTAGTGATTGTTTAGTGCCAGTTGGTATGGTGGAGGGAGTACATACCTTGTTATCATTGTGGTACACTTGTGTATGTGTATGACAACGTCCATGTGTTATGTGTATGTATGGTGTTCCTTTGACAGCGATGTATGTTGTGTAGCGATGTGTATGCACACGACATCCACCATAGTTAAATATTATTGATCATACCTGAGTTTGCAACACTTATAAAGACACCAGTGTTCGTCCATCTAGAGTTTCTAGGTTTTTTGTTTTTGTTATATACTTTACTGTAAGGTTGTTAATCGAGAGTTTTGATGCTCCTTATGTTCATTTTCATAGACTTGTCGCTACCATAACGATATAGTGCGTAAAGAACGTTAGTTACTGGAGAAGGGTTAACGGGCAACAAAAGTTTTAGTACAAAACTCATTGAGTTGAAAAGTCGATTACCGTAGCGATAACTCCAATTCACGTATTGTAAATTTCATTCACGAGTGGAGAAAGAAAGTATGAAAGTAAGTTTGGAGATAATATTCCATTTTCACAGTGGAAGAAGTTGCTATATGATCAGTGAATCTCTTGCACTAACATTTGCCGATGAATTTGTCACATGTAAGTGATAAGACGGTTACAGTGTCACATAACTCTTTTGATAAAGGAAAGATTTGATTGTCCGTATGAACAGAAGATGGATGAATGACTGCTTCAGCTAAGGAGATGACGAGTTCATTTCCAAGGATATTATAATGCCTAGGATTCACTGAAGAGAAATGTTAATATGAAGAATTCAACAAAGCGGATGATTAAAAGCGGAGGAGAAATACCATTCTTAACAGAATTGTAAATTAAAATAAATGGTTTAAGTTTATCAAAGATTTTGAGTAGGACGCTTTTTCTCAAGATTGTAGATGTAGCCATAGAATAATAGAGTATGAATTACATGTTAGTCATAGTAAAATACAACTGCATCAGTCTCTTACTTGCTCGGGGTTCACTTCCACTTATTTATCCATACTATACGTGAGTCAATGTATAGATCAATATTTTATTTCCTTTTCAGCTAAATATAAAAGAAAAATATTTTTTAATTAAAATATTATTATTTTGCTAACTATAGGTGTAATTAAAATAAATTAGTTTTTATTCTAGAAAAGAAATTTTCAAAAATTCTATCATCTATTACATTTATTATCATATTTTTATAATTTTGTAAAATTATGATAATGTATATTTTTTTTGGAAGTTTCAAGTAAGTAAAGTAAATAGTAAATGTTATTACTTGTCCTTGGGGTCTTCGTGGACTAGTGAGACGCTCCATGTGAGTATACCACAGCGAGACTCGTACCAGAAGTTTTTTTAACAGTTTGTAACGTATGCATCTCTAACCGTGTTCACAAAAGATTGCCTACGGCCTTTCTCTTAGAGGATTGTGAGCTAAACCACTTGAGAAATACATCTTCGGTAGAAAAAGATTTTAAAAATTGAAGAGTAGAAGAAGGTTATAAAAACTCGTTCCCTTCAGCAGCAAGAAGGGCTACAGCTCCACTAGACTTATTACATATAGATCTAGCAGGACCCATTGATCCTCCATCATGCTCCGAGGTTGAGCTTCAGACTAGCAGGAAAATTCGAAAAATCAGGAGTGACAGAGGAGGGGAGTTTTTGTCCAAAGCAGCGGAGGCTTTCTACAAGTCCAAAGGCATCATACGACAACTAAGTGCACCTTACACTCCACAACAAAACGGAGTGGTGGAGAGGAGGAACAGAGTGAAGAGTTGAGGAGGAAGTTAGACCACTGCTCTAAAGTTTGCACTTTCATAAGCTACTCTAAACAAACGAAGGGATACAGACTACTTGACAGTAAAGAGAAGATTGTCATTAGTAGAGATGTTTTCTTTGATGAAGCAAATCATACTGCTCATCTTGAGGTAGAGAAGAAGGAGACTACCACTACCTCCAATGGTACTAGTCTAGCTTTCAGATTTCCTCTTTCTGATATGTTACAAGATAATCAGTCTGATGAGAATGTACCAGAAGTTGTTAGAGGTGGTGTAGATGTTGATGTTGCTGAAACAGAACATATCATGCACTCACCTGAGTTGGTAGTAGATCTAAGAGATCTTCTCACACAAGTTACATTTCCAACTTCAGTACCTGAACAAGTGCTTCAACCACTTCCGAATCAAGTAAGAAGATCTACTCGAATCAGGAGGCTACCTGCTCGACTTGCTGAGATGTGGTTGGCAGAGGCGATTGATAACGCAGAACCACTGAAGTTCGAAGATGCTGTGAAGTCTAAGAAGTGGACAAAGGCGATGAAGGAGGAGTTTACTGCATTGCAGAAAAACGATACTTGGTTTTTGACAACTCTTCCTGAAGGGAAGAAGTTGATTGGAACCAAATGGGTGTACAAAACGAAGTACAATGCTGATGGTACAGTTCATAGATATAAGACTCGACTTGTAGCCAAAGGCTATCTACAGCAGCAAGGGGAGGACTATGGTGAGACGTTTACTCCTGTAGCGAAGATGAGTTCAATTAGGCTGCTAATAGCATATTCTATGCTTCATAAGTGGAAAGTATGGCAACTAGATGTGAAGAATGCTTTTCTGAATGGTAAGATACAAGAGGAAGTATACATACAGCAGTCACAAGGTTTTCAGGTTGCTGGAAAAGAACAGTTAGTATACAAACTTCATAAAGCCTTGTATGGTCTTAAGCAAGCTCCTAGAGCTTGGTTTACTAGGATAGACAAGTTTCTTAAAAAAGAAGGATTTCTCTTCTACAAAAGGAGATCCTAATTTATATATCCTAGTTACAGCAAAAAGGGAGAGTAGTGTTGCTGTTGTATGTGGATGATGTAATCCTTTCAGGCAGCTATCTCTTTAGTGAGATTAGAGTTATCTACAGAGTTTGAGATGACTGACCTGGGCAGACTTACCTACTATCTTGGAGTTCATTTAGTCGAAGATGGAAAAAAATCTGTACCTTGTACAGGATAAGTACATCAACGAGCTCACACACAGCTGAAGCTGCTGACATAGGATCAGACAATGAATTAGTCATCATCTCCAGAGTCAAGGTTATTGGGGGTGTCTCAGTGAAGGAACAGAGAAACAGTGAAAATTACAACTCAGATATACAAGAAAGATAATAACAAACACACAAGAGGGAGAAAGAACTGAACGGTCGATATACAAGAAAGAGATAATAACGGACACACAAGAGGGAGAAAGAACTGAACGGTCGTTAGGATAAGTATTCCACAGAGACAACTGAACCGTCTTAAAGAAAATGAAGATGAGCTTATATTATCCTTCAACACGGCACTCCTGTGCTGGGTATAACACCTCGGTACACACTTCCGAATCCTCCTTTTCCGAGTTTCGAATCCTCACGAAATTGACCAGTAGCCAGACTCAGCTGCCTGTAACTAAATCTCGGGCTGTCCATACACCAGTCAGCTTCGGAGTGTCGTTCAGTTTTCCGAGTCCCAGACCAGAATCAGATCGTCGTTTTCTCCACAGGAAGAACACCAACGCCAATAAAACGATAAAGACAGATGCACTTTAACTCGAAACTCCTGCGATTAAGCCCGTTTTGTTCCCTCCACTGGTACTGGAAGGAGCGGCAGCTGGAGGAGCAGAGGAAGAGCTCGAGGTCGAGGAAGGGCTGGAGGAAGGTGACGGTGTCGGAGGAGCAATTTCGCCGGGGGCGGAGAAGTGGTCGAATTTCCATCTGTAGATGGTGTGAAAGCTATGGCACTCGCAATCCCCATTTGAAGCCGTGAATCCCACGTAAACTAGAGGTTTGTTACCGAGAACGTCGAAAAGGTCTACCAGGTAACTGAGAAAATCTTCGACAGGTCTGGAGTTGTTGAGGTTGATTCTCACTTCCATATTCCTGGACGAGGAGTCGTAGCTTACCCAGGAGTGTACTCGCTCCCCCGCGGAGAGGGTGATGCCCACTTCCGAAGCGCTTGTTGCAACTTTTGAACTTACAGTTTCCAGGTCCAGCCCACATGATTGGCATCGATATCTGCAAGGTTCTGTGCCGTGTCGAACTCGATAGCCACGGTAGCAACAACCGCACCGCCTGAATCATCGTACAAGCCGAAGTTACCCTCAGGTGTCCCTGGGTACAGAGAAGCGTTCAGCATAACAAAAGTTATTCCATCGCCCGGGCCAGTTGCACGGTTCTATCGTGAACTCGAATGAGGTCTCGAGTGAGTCCCAGCGGTTTGTGGCAGAATTCAACAGCACGACTGGCACATGGGTGCCTTCCCATATGTATTCGCGGGGTCTCGTCCCGAGCCATTGACAGGAGTCAGTGCAAGGTATCCGGAGCTCGTAGTGGCCTCTCCTCCACAAAAGATATTACCTGAGGAATTACACCTGAGTGCAGATGCTTCAAAACCCCGTACGTGAAATAGTCACCATTAACGAGTTCAACTCGTATGATCAGAACGAATATCACCAACATGAGCTGGAAAGACAGTCGAGTCGAAGACATCCTGACGTGAAAACTTGGCGATTTCCACGCTTATCGATTTGCGTCCGGTCCTTCCTCATGGCGCTGCATGTTATTTACGAGCCTCCAAAGCGAATGCGAACCCACTAGTCAATATTCGAACCAACTTGAAGACTCCATAATTCCAGGAGTGTGAAGTATTTCGCCTTGTCCGTCATTCGCTTCCAGGATCTGAGGTCCGATTTCCCGAACGAGCATTGAACTAGTCAAGTCCAGACTCCATCCACCAAAACCGAAGTGAATGCCAGAGTTCATACGAATAATAGAGAGGAGAACCGAAGAAGAATTTGAACTCTGGAACAGGGAACTCATTTCAACACATCCTGTGAGGTTGTGGGGTTTGGTTAGAGAGGCCAGCAGCTCGGGCAAACCAAACGGAGTCCCCAGCCAGCCCGAAGCATTTTCTACTTCTCCTGCATTTTTAGAAAAGTTGCCGCGCACATTACACGGGATGCTGCTAGCTCTCGCCTTCTATGAGATATTTGACTTGCTTGCTTCGCTTCGACTCATTTTCATATTCATCCGAGAAGAAAGCGTTATATTGTGTTCACTTCTTCC
The DNA here is from genome assembly GCA_036924285.1 of Asterella californica. NCBI lineage: Eukaryota > Viridiplantae > Streptophyta > Marchantiopsida > Marchantiales > Aytoniaceae > Asterella > Asterella californica. The sequence continues at coordinate 48,191,403 of JAYKYS010000001.1, forward strand.
ATTTTCTGATAGAGCTTACACATATGTAAGGGTTTAATTTATTATCTAACTTTTCCACCGGGAAGACTTAGTAATAAAGAAAGAAGAAGTAGTAAAGAATAAAGAAAATAGTTTTATTAGTTATTATTTAAGGGAAAGATAAAATCATAAATTGAGAAATAATAATTTATTGACATGTTACCGTTTTTGTAGCACATTAGTTTATGTTTTTATATGGGTCATGTCTAGGTCTTCTAACAACTCTAGGTCTGGTTATCACTTAATATTTAGAGATAAATTTATTTTTTCTTATTAGTTTTCCTCGGTGGTATATCTTTTCTGATAATAACAAGCGAGCAAACGTTTCCCCAAGTCTATCTTACATGCATCTTTGACCTGAGAAGAAATCATGAATGGTAAAATGATATATGGAAATTTCTATCATATGTTAGGGAAAGATACAAGAGGACCAAAACTTTCTACTATATACTCTTCGAGTGATAAAATATATATTTATCCTAGTAAAGACGTTCTAGTGGCGTATTTATAAACTTTTCCCTCCTTTTCAATTTATTATAATTTTTTGATGGATTATTTCAGTTTTTCTCTATTTTCTTCATAACTGAAGAAAATCTTTGGGATTATTTCAAGAACAAGCAGCAATTGTTCAACAAATTTCAGTATTCGCAAGTATAAACGGATACTCCTAGCCGTTACGGACGCTTTCAAGTACAAGTCTAGGAGCTTCGTCGAAAGGGCTAGTGTTTCGAAACTCCGAGTCTAAGGAATATTTTTTCACTTGCTTTAGAACTTTCTAGAATTTTGATTTAACGATGGGACTTTTGGTGATCTTTAGGAGGGTCAACCAAGTCATGAGGTACACCAACCACTTGCAATTAATATAAATCTATATTCTCCTTTTTCTTTTTCTTGTCCTTTGCTCGGAAATTCATTTGGGATGCATTTTTTCATGTGATGATCTACAGTATATAAAGGAGTCCAAATCCATATATGTGCTTGCAGTTTTATATCTCCATCGTATCTAAATACGTTTCTCCTATTGTGAATAACTGAATTTCCTTAACAATTGTTTGAGTTAGATTTGTATATCTTTGACAAGTCCATGATATGTTTTAGAATAATCACTCATATGCATACTTTTCATAGTTCTTAGTGTCTTGGTTATAAATAGTTACTTTTCTTTTGACAAGAGATCTAACTACATTGTCACTACCCATGGTGTTACCTCCTTTAGTTAACATTGTAATCTAAATACTACCATCTCTAATGAAATTTCTTATAGGGGATTTGATATCACTTATAGGAATGTGAAGTGAGGCTATGCCCCAAGAAGTCAATAAAGATGATAACACCAAAAGAGTTTAACTCCTTCCTTTTAGAGATCAATAATCTTGCTTGTACGCCTTCTACTTGGGAAGAGAAGTAGCGAAGTGGTTGAACTCGGAGAATTCAACAACAATATAAGAAAATCATCTCTCTGAGCAGCTGTCTGAAATTAACTATGGTCAAGGAACAGCCTTTTCGACCCCGAGTATGAGTATAAAATCATAAAAAGGAATATTCCTTTTCTCTGATAGTGTTCTTTGAATCCAAAAAAGATTCTCTTTAGCTCCAAGAAACGTCGAAATCTTCTCCTAAATATTTTTCTCTCAATACTTAATAGTTTATTTTCATATGAATCATAACTTATAAAGCTGATTAACAGTTTTGATTTGATTCCTTATTTCACAAATATCAAATTGGGATGATGACGTAGTCACCAAAAGCATTTTCAGCATAATGTTTCAATTTTCGAGTTCTCTGAAAGCAAACCCAGAAAATAAAGTATTCTGGATCACCCAGAGTACTTGTAGTAATACTGAGGGTTTAACCGCCTGAGGAGCCAGCAAATGACTTTGCGGAATGCAAAATCGAAGGAGATTCCCTTGAGGGGTAAAATCTATAACTGATTCAGAGTTCAAATAATATGCTATCCAAGTTTCTAATGAAGGTGAAATAAAGAGTTCCCACTTAGAGTACTCGGTCACTGTCACTATTTTCAAATATATAGAGAAACGAGTTATGAGTATGATAGTCTAGTCCAATATAAGTAATAATGAATGATAAATAATTGGTAAATTCTACGGAATGCAGACTGAACGAATCTACGAGTTGTGGGAAGCAGAATTTTGAATAGATATATTCTGCAGAGAAAAAATGTATAAGATTCAACTCTAACTCTCCACGGAAGCAACCAAGAACTAAAATTTAATTAATCAAGTACAGTTAGCTTTCTCAATATAGTTAATTATCTAACCCAACTTTTCAGAATTCTATCCGGTTGAGAATACAATGGGTGCCGGTTAGCCCCTCGCACCCGCAATGCGACATATACTAGCTGACGGGAGCATAATAAGACACGGTGGACGTTACTCGTTACTCGGCATCTTGCTAGTCAAAGATCGCTTTTGGAACATCCATCTAGTGTGCAACAAATTTTAGGCGCGGCCGGCTTTCAGCGTTTAGCTTGGCTTTTATCTAGCTCAGGAACAAGCTGACGCGTCATGTGGGGCTGACTTTGACACGCGGCGGAATACGCCTACGGATTAACACAGTAGTACGTCAATTGTCAAAAACGGCCGGCAAATTACAGGTAAGCAGGAAAAACGTGGGCTGGGCCTGGGCGAGAGCCTTCTACTCCGGTGCTAACTCGCCACGCTGTCCATGAACGATCGACCTAGTCAGTCGGTAGCTCATCACAGGACGTGACTGGACTGGTGATCTAGGTTAAACTCAGTACTCTAATTTAAATTAACTCAGTTACAAATGATTCTGATAAAATTTGTAAAAATTGAAGCTTTTTCTCTAGTTCCGTCGATTGTGAAAACCTAAACCGTCTAAAGGTTCGGATGCGGACAAATATTGCTGGCTGGGTTGGCACTAGAGAACGGGAAAGTACTTGGCGAATCCAGAAGAGTTCGGGATAGAGTAATAGGGGGTCTCAAACCATGCCTCCTCAGATTGAAAACGGGAATAGGGTATAGTAGAAGGTAACTTGCTTATGTCAAGTTGTAAGAGAAAAAGACGGCAGGTTTGAACAGAATCTATAAACGAGTTTTCATCTTTGAGAGTATTTCTGATTTTTTTCGAAACAAGACGTAAACATACTGAACTTGTCATAAACCGTAACTCCATATTCAAAATGAATTCAAACATCCTACTAAACACTTGCATTAATTGAAGACAAGCAGTTAACATTTATCAGCCACAACGCGTTCATTTTCAACAAATGGTTGAGATCTTCTGAGTTTGAAAAACTCAGAAGATCTCAATGTGTGAGCTGAGTTTGAAATGTGTGAGCTGAGTGTATTTGTAGTAGTGAAACCTCATGGAGCTCCAAGAGACAGTTCATGTTGAGAGTTCTGACGCTGAGGAGGAGTCGTGGTCCAAAATGAATTCAAGAAACATCCCAAGTTAGCGAATACCGTCAATATGCAAGAAGCAGACCAAACGACATCGCATGAAGGTGGTCGACTACGAGAAGATCGTTGCATATCTGGAAGATCCATATAATTTTACTGCGCTTCATGGTTCTAGAAGGAAAATGAAAGTTGATGGTCGGATGATTTCCAAATCTACTGCATTTGCGATTATGGCTGCGCATCTTACTGGCTTGGGGTTTCCTTCTGTCACGGGTCCTGTGATTCAGAAAAAATATGAGAGGTATGTTGACTGTTACAAGCATGCAAGAGAGTTTATGAATAGTACTGGAGCCGGTTTGATGGATTTTGAGATACAACAAGGGATTACGCTGGAAGACAAATTGAATGCAAAGTGTCCATTTTTCTATCGGATGCATGCCTTGTTTGGCAGCAGAGCCAATGTAGATCCTCCGATAACTATGTATGTGGGTTTGAGAGAAGAAGGATTACATAACACAGTTCACATTTCACGAGAATGCTTCGCTGACGAAGAAATTTGGCATGGATATGTTCCTCCGATGATCTTTGGTTATCCTGATAGAGATATCGTAGAAGACGTTTCGGATTTTGAGTTTTGTGCAGGAGAAACTGATAGAGTTGGAGAAGAGGTTGCAGATGATGTCCCGGTTGAAATGGAATCTTTTTGTGAAGAAGTGTCTCCGCTTGTTACTCCAACTGCTCAAGATTTATTTGTTGATGAGGAAAAAAGAAACGTTGCAGTTGGTCAGTCGACAGAAGGAGACAGAAATCAGAGGAACAGAGCACAAGTTGGAAACATACGACGTGCTTCATTTTCCAGAGAAGGAGAGTCCAGAGATCGATTGAGGAGAAGTGGCAGTGCCACTGAGAGGAATGTGAGTGTGGTAGGCAGAAACTCTTCAAGTGGAAATGAGATTTGATTAATTTGTACCACGAGAACTTAAAGCAGAAGAATTTATTTCGAAATTCATACTTGGAACAAAAAGAGAAGCATCGATTGTTGTTATTAGAGGAGCAAATAATCATCAGAGAGGAGCAGCGAATTGTCAGAGAAGAAGAGAGACGAGCACGTCTATTTCAAGAAAGAGAAAACATGAAAGAAGTCAAAATTTAGAGACACTCTTCAATGTTGATAGAATTATCCAAAAGCGGAAGAAGCTTGAGATTAGAGAGTTGATGCTCATTTTTTAGAGCAGTGAACATCGTGTTGAACTTTGAAACACAAGCAAGTTTCAAAGTATGGGATTCAAAAGAAGAAAATGCCGAAGTGCAATACGAGATCCAATCAGAGTCACAGTATCTTTAAACGATACGATGATGTATATCTCAATTTTTTTTTAAGTTTTTTGTACATTCTGTCCATGATTAGATGTTGTTACTTTAGTGTTATAAGTTGTAAGTATGATAACGCAAGTATGTTGCAAATTTTAGTAGAGACGTTGGACGAAGCAAAGGAGACCATCCTCAGTCTTGTAGTATGGCACTAAGGACTCCTTGAATTCCATCAAACGTGCTATTAGTGAAAAGAGGGCGTAGGGACCTTGGTCTTTTGTCAAAAAAATGCTTGTTGCCTAGTATATGTTTCTCTAACTCTTGCGAAATCGCTGATATAATTGCTGAGATGGAATGCGTACATCCGTAAGAGCCAGACTTGAGCTCTTGGAGTATGTGCAGAGTATAGCAACAACATCCACAAATGTTTATAGCAAGTTGAACGCGCAAGCTTCCAGCTGCTTGGAGGCTTCGAAAACCGTAGAGAGTGAGTAGATGAAGTGAAATATTCAAATGCAAGACAAACTTCTTGATAACGATAGAAGACGTAGTATGCAAAAGTATATGAACGTGAGGTAAAACATATGAATGCGAGATCCAGATGGCGAGATCCAGATGAAGTCACTGTTATCAAGAAAAGACGTGGTCAAGCGAAGCGAGACAATTTGATCAAAACTGTGAAAACTGAGACTTGTTCATACTTGCAAAAACTTTACTTCTGAGTTGATAATAGCTAACAATACAAGATACAGCGAGGTTCTTTGTTCCAAGTTAGGCACTCCTCTTGCATTGATAATCTCCTTTGTAAACCTAGTTCTCTTATTCTTTGGTTGCTAAATTCCTCTCCATTTCCTGAAAAATGATCATCATTCTACTCTAAACTATAAGTGCTATCATCATTTTCTATCCACTCATCCTGATTACGTAACAAAAAGTTGTGTAAGAGCACACAACAAGTAACCCACTTCACAACGTAGTCATTGTCCTTTCCTCTTTGAGTTGGGTTCTTTATTCCCTATGAGAATGCCATCTTGACTTTAAAACATCTATGCAGTGTTCGTTTCTCACTCTAGCATGCACCACACATGTGTTGAAATTCTCCTTCTCTCTATTTCTTGATGCAGATTGATAAGCTGGAACTAGCTGTGGCATTGGGATGTAATCAAAGTCTGTTAGTAAATATTCATCGCTGTCAAACACACGTGGATGAAGCATTCCCTGCCACAAAGGAGATCTGCGTAAACATGTTAAATCCTGACAACTGTCCGGCATCCCTGTGAGACACGCAACAACGAAAAGCCTGATAAGTGTTTTATAAAGTCAAAAAGATCAGAAATTTATACAGTGAACTTCACAGTATGTTCGGACAGGAGATGACATTATGTATACCTATGAAAAAAAAATAGAATCTTCCTATGGTCATCACACACTATTTGTGCGTTGAAAGAATAGTTACCCTTTTGATCATAGTAGGTTTCTCCTTCGAACCGTGGCCTTTTGTGATAATGCAAGAGAGTACCATCTATTTAAGCCTACGCAGCCAGAGAATCTTTTTGGCAAACTCACTCTTTATGTGTTGACACTCTCTACGTTGAGGTCATTTCACCTCATCCTTCAAGTGAAAAAACAGAGCCTTTATCACACGGGTAGTGTAAGTTAGCAAAGTACCTTCTCCTAATCCCAAAAAAAAATATTTTGGCTAAACAGGCTCCATTGCCTTGGTGGCCAAACCTGTCCAGAGCCACTGCGAGCTGAATTACAATGGGGCCTCTGGATAAGAACTATCATTATGAAAAAAATCATGATGCTCTATCAAAGACACCAGAGAGAAGAACGATCTTTTATCCATACGTGTCAACTTTCTGAAAGATAGAGTTGTCAACTCTTCAAAATAGTTATGTATAAAATCTCGACTCTTTGCGAAACGAGTGCGGTCATCCACATAACGACTGAAAGTAATCAAGTGATATAGATCGATCAGGTCTTCTCCATCGTCATCAATGTCTAACATTTCTAAATCTGAATCATTGTCGAACGCGTTTGAAGAAGTGGAGAGGTACTCCATTTCCGGAGAATCGTAAAAAATGATATGATATTCTATCAAGCTCTCCACTGTTTGTTTCCACTCTCGTATTTGAGAAGGACGCGGCATGCTATGTAATCATTGCCCAGCATAATCTGTAGTGTGAAACGTAGAATAACATACAACATCTACTCCAAAATCTCCAGACAAAGAAACGAGAGGCATGTCATTTTTCACTCAAACTAAACCTGTGATAAGCGCAAGAGATAACATCCGTCCATCTAGTCTGAACATCGAAGAAGTCACGAGAAACCAGATAAGTTTGAAAACGAAGAGAATGTGCATGTCATCAGCGGACTACGTTTAATATTAAGTGGAAATGTTGACCGTAGTCAACATGATCAACATTATAACTAGTTTTCAATAACGAGACTTACGTCAAGTGACATAAGTTTGTTACAGGGTACCTCTTGAGCTGCTATGTAACATTTATACCGGATTACCGTGACGTGCATTACGACAACTGACGTCTAGAATTACGACTGAAGTTTGAGACCCCTAGTAATCTTTAAGAGCATCTCCACCCGTATAGAGATAAAGACCTCCTTATCTCTAATTTAGAGATGAAGAGTGAAAGATATTTTTTTAAGAGAAGAATTTCTCCACCGTATTTCTTAAATGGAACTCTAAAGAATATCAAAAATTCAAACCTTTTTAAACTACCAAAAATTGTTTCTCATACGGTTTGATATGGAATTAAGAGTTCTTTATTGCAACCTTTAAGTTAAGAAAACAAGGTAATTTTTAGATAATTCTATAAATTAAAAACTAGTATAAAAATAGGCGATGAGAATGTTTTTCCTTAACTTACTCCCTAACTGGTTAGGGGAGCCTTTAAAGACCCACGGTGGAGATGCTCTAAACAGAAAGCCTCAAAAACGAGATTAAAGTTTGAAACCTATAATCCTGAAGTGTCCTCAATCAGCGTGTGGAATGAGGGACTGTCAAAATAAGAAAGAAGTCTATAGGCTCGTTCGGTACCACGTAATGTCTTCACATCATATGATAACGTATACCATAAAGCTTTTTAGAGTTTGTCTAACACTGTACCTTTATATAATAAGAGACTCAAAATTCCATCCGTAATGAAATTTACAGGGTTCAGATGGAAAGATATAAACCTGAAGTGTTAGGGGAAGCAGAACCTCTGTAGATGTCCGTTTGAGAAAATTTTAACGATTTCCAGCAGACCAAGTTTACTACCGTAGACGGCAAACTTCTAGGTGATTTACAGCTGAAACCTGTAAAATATTTTACAAGAGTTACGGAAATATTTTACGGCCAAGGTTTGAGTGGCGCTAATAGCTTACTGTTTTTCGATGTAATCCAACGTTATGTAATAGTCCAAGGGCTATTTGCTATTAATTCCACCGTTAAGGAGTAAATAAGCAATTACGTGGGATAATATCTCGCATGTCCAAATAAACTGAAGTCCGATGCAGGAAAATTAAAAATTGCGTTATGGCAAAGATATAAGCCCTAATGCAGCAAAACTGATATTGAGAATGCAACCCATAAATCTTTAAAAGTGTAGAATTCTTTACGGGAAAGGTTGGAATCGCGATTATAATGCGGACAGAACTGATATCACAATGCCAGCCATAAATCTCTAAAGGTGTAGTATGCTTTCCGGGGAAGGTTTCAGCCCCTACTGCGGACAAAAGCGACCATGCTGGGGATCGAACCCAGAATCTCTTGCTCCGTAGGCAAGCGCCTTATCCATTGGGCCACACGGTCCGATATGACATTGATGCCCCCAAAAGACTTTTATCCGTAATGAACATCACTCAGGCCGGTTGATACAAGCTGGTTTCCGTTTATTCTGTAATTTTATCACAGCTAAATATCCTTCCTCACGGCCTTGTATAGTGAATTTCGTTTTCTCTTGTCAGAAAATGTATAAATATTATAAAATATTATAAAAAGTTATTATAAAATTAAATTAGTTCATAAGTGATATATATTAACTAGTCTCGGAATAGCCAACTCATCCGGATATAAACCATAAGTGGAGTCTGGGCTGATGCACTACTAGGAAGATAAGACCAAGACACTGCTTCCCAAATCGCATCATTTTATGAAGATATTAATTTATATTTTAACTCTTCTCACAAAGAGAATTAGAATATAAATTATATCACATTTACACTTCTAAGTGTACATGGGTGAATGTCCTCCTGCATTGTACATCTAACTGTTATGCGTTTTCTGGTATCGAAAAATATGTAAATGGTATATATAAGTATATAAAATGGTAAATATACAAAAAAATTATGAAAAATAAATAAATAATAATTACTAAATAATAACCCAAGTTACGAGCAGATCCCGAGATAACTCAAAACCCAAGCGTGAATTCAAACGTTACTAAAACAAATTAAATGCAAGAGCTTGCTAACAAAAACAAATCAATTCAATCCGAACACTAATTAATTCCCTAATCCATCTCGAATATCCTCGCTCATAAAAGGAGCGTCATCCTTTTGAGCCTTTGAGCATCAAGATCTTTTCCCCAAGCATTGAATTCACGCCTTTCTCGTTGACAGAAACTTGTGACTGTAATGAAGTAGGACACTGGCTTAATTGTTTTCTTTGTCATTTAGTCACTTGCAGCCTCCACGTAATCTTAAACCTCCGGCAGAGGAGGTATTTAAGGTGCTACCGGATAAACATTATACGTGACATTGGTACCACAACAAAAACTCGAAACAGGCAGATGATTCTGTGCTATAGTGGTGAGAAGAGGGCAATATGCTTTCATTTCTAATGTAAATTTCTAGTGCGTCAAAGAAAAAATGGAGATGAATCATGAGCTCATCTTTTGAGTCTAAGATCGTAATCGGAAGAACTCTGTCTTGCGTCAAACTTCAATCCAAACATATTTTTGAGTTAGGGTAAGTTTGATTGAGATTTCCTCTAGTGTGAATTTTCACCTGTCAAATGAAAGGCTCCTGCTGAGCAGGAGCCTTTCATTCTTGTTCTTGTACAAGAACTGCTGAGCAGGAGCTCTTGTACAAGAACAAGGGTTTTTGAACATCATATTCGGGCTGAGAGGGCAAGTCACATACTGACTAACCTGGTCAAGGGTCAGATCAACCAGTATAGACAAAAAGTCGGTAAAGCAATTTATTGAACAAACTCATCAAACCTTAACCCTCTATTATAAAAGATGACAGATGAAATCAATCTCTAATTTTTTCTAGCACAGGTGAGGGTAGGGACGGAAAAAGAGAGACGGGCTGAGCAAGCGAGCTCTGCACGTAAGGTTATTCAGAGTTGTAAACCTTCCGTGGTCTTATCGATCAACCAATTCTTAATATCTCAAACTCCGAGATAGTCATTGATCGATCTATAACATGTCAGATCCATCTCTCACTCAAGTGTCACTTTTGATGACTTCGATGGAAACACACGATTAACTAAAAAGAAAAAATGCTAAATGAAGTTCCTTACAAATTCAAACGCAATTATTTCATTGTAACGACGTCTCTCAAGTTCTCACATTCTGAAATCTCACACTCTCTCGATATTATTCAAATGTCATTCCGAAGATGTGAAAATAAGATAAGGAGGTCTCTCTACTCTTCTATTTATATATTCTAGGTTTTTACTTTGATATCTTTCGATAACTCAATCGTAAATATTTTACAGAGTTTTACTAAAATATTATCTAAAATAAAAGCACTAATCATTTGGGCTTATTCTTTCAAAGTCAACAATTTTGATAAAGATTCTAGAATATTCTCAAAAAATCTCATATTTCCATCTCTTTCTAAACTAGGATGCACTAAAAAGATGACATGTGGATTCTCTTCTTGTTTTTAATGCCCACAAAGTCAATAAGTTAAGTCCACAACAAAATATCAAGTAAAAAAAGAGACAAGTGATATTTTTCATCTCCTTTTTATCTTTTAAAACAATGACAATATAGTAGTGATCACTATATAGGAACTATCTGAATTTTGTTCAAAAATGTAGTTAAGTTTAACCATAACTAACTTTAGTTCGTCATGATTAACTTGATACCTCCTTAAAATACTTGGGCAACAAATAAACATTCTCCACACTTAGTTATAATTAAATATCTTAGTAATAAACAAAATTTCTCTGTGTAACATAGATCATTACATTTTACCCTGGGACTAAATTTTCGCTCCATCCTCCAAATGAAAAGAGAACTTTTGTTGATGAAACAACTTTAGCTTGACGTGATTGATCCAATTGGATCTCATTCCTCCCAGCTCTTGAAGGTCCTACGTGAAGTTGCTCCACATCTTATCTACAACAAAATGATCAAAAAACTCGGAAGAAATTTCTTCTTAACCCTCTTGAACCTAAGGGCATCATACAACATTATCCAACCTATGACTTGAAAATGTTTTATCTCTCTCTTGCTCAGTCATTTGTCGTAATTCTCCTTTTGATATGCTTGAGCTCATTCCATCAAGAATATTGCTACCGCTTGGATCTCTTCCAACTTCATGAGTTGCTCTCTCTTAGATCTGAGGACGTCTTCTCTCCTTGACCTCTTCAACTTTCGTTGAATAGTCTGAAAAAGATCCAATTTGAATTGGATCGGCAACTTGGACTCCACTCCAAAAACATGTCGAAATGAAGAATATCAAGTAGAGGTCTTTGTTGTCATTCGATACTCTCATAAGATGACATGTAGCATCTTATCTCAAGTATGTTTGGCAGTCTCAACACCAGCATCTTTCACGAGATTGATCTTCTCTGCAAGATCATTAGCATTTGGTTTGTATGACGTCGTTACTCGTGGTTCGATAGAAAAATATTGCATCATAGCAGTAGTCATGCTCCGTACAAACCCTCCTTATGTATCTAAGATCAATTCTAACAGACATCCAAATCTTGTGATGATCCTCTCTCTTATAAATCTATCATCTTCGTTTCATTAGTCTCTCTCAAAGGTCTAGCCTCTATTCACTTGGTACAGTAGTCAATGACGATTACAATATATCTACTACCTCTAGGTGTCTTATTAAGAAGACCTACGAAGTCAATACCCACTTCTCGAATGATCCTAACGTGAAATTGATCTTAACGGATGTGTTCTAGTAGACTTCAAAGCAAATGCTTGATATCTTTTGCAAGTTTTACAATAGCATAAACACTCCTTGAAAATACCTCTCCAATGATAACTCGCATCCGAAGTCTTCAAGGCTGTTATCTTACCAACAAAGTAACTTCGTAAATAGTGCCGTCGTGAAACTCGTGCATTAGCTTGAAAGTCTCGTTCTAACCAACTGCTCTCCTTAGCAAACCATCTGCTCTTGATGAAATATAATTCTCTTTGCCGTGGTGCAAGGTTTTCATCTCTTGATCAATGCGTTACGTTCTCAAGTATGTATACTTTTTGGGAAAGAGTCATATGCAAAGAAAAATTCCATATTTCTTTGTACTCGTCCAGTACCTCCTCAATGCTTGTGATATTCCTCAGTCTATATCTTTGATCACGTAATCCTATTCTATTAGAAGGATCTCTTAACGAGTAACACGACCTTCGACATTAGACTTGTTAAAGATATACTTTAAAGCCTTGTGATATGTGACAATTGAAAATTTCACTCCTAGCAAGTAATGTCCAAATTTCTTCAATGTACAAAAATCACAGTTAATTCTTCTCTTTTAGTCACAAAGTAATTTTCCTTGCGGAAAGCATCTGCCTGTTAAAATAAGCTATAGAATGATCTTGCCCATCTCCATCTAATGGACTTAAGGTACATCTGAGTGCTACATTGAAAGCATCCATATACAAAATAAATATTTTACTCCACTCATGTTTAGCAAGTATAAGAGTTATCATCAGTGTCTTTTTCAATTCCTCAAATGTTTCCTTTGCTTTTTTATCTGTCACATCACAAGTATTCTATTACTTTTGTGTTTGTTTGTATTACATTCGTATGACTATCTTATAAGTTACTCTAGTTAGAAGATCCAAATCTAGAGTTACCAAAACTAATCATAACTAGTTAAGATAGTTATAACTAAGTTGAGAAAACTATTAGAGGTTTCACCATGACACTATGTGACAAGTGCATCTCCAAATATGCTTCTCAAAAGTATGTACCTTTGTTGACCATCGTTGATTGGGTGCATGACAGAAAATCATGCACAAATATCGTTAGTTATGCGTTAGTTTGTTGTCGTCTTCTTATTGGATGATATGAAAAGTTAACACTTTGGAAAAACTAAAGTAGGAGAATATCTTACTTTAGTAAAAGTAGAACCAGTATCTGTGTGCTATTCTTAAGCTTTAGAAGTTTTACTATTTTAGATTTCACACTTATCATGAGATAACGTAACTTAGTGAAATCTATCATTATAAAAACTTATAGAGTATATAAGATGAAGTTGAGAGGGTGGAAAAAATTCTCATTTTCTTGTCTTATGAGTAAAGTGAGTATTTGAGACGTTGAGAGTCATTAAGTATTACGCGATGTGATGTTGAGAGTGAGATTAGAACTTGTTTGTAGGAAAGCTATTACAAGAACGATGTGACCGTATGATCATTTTCTAATCTAAGCGTGTCCAAATGTGATAATATGAACCAAACGTCCAATTATCATGGATGATGGACAGGTTATTTCAGTGATGTGCCTTTGAACTCTTCATTGAACATGTAGCTCTTCATTTTTCATCTTCACAAGCTAAATCACATCTTCTCTTCAGTTGAGTATAACTCTGTTTGATTTTTCTCTAGTTCGTAAAGATCTCATTGAACACTATCCGTCATTAGCCTCGTATCGGGAGTGAACATACTAAAATGGGTTTGTACAATTTCTATCAAGACATATATGTGAAAACTCTATGCGTTGATAATTATTTTGTAGAATAGTTTTTCCTACTTTATAAATAACTGTAGAAAGCTTGAACAAAAAAGAAAAATCATTGAAATAGATGAGAACAAGTTCGTCCGAAGAAAAAATACAATAGAGAAAAACAGGTGGAAGTTCAATGGATAAATGAATGCCATAGAACATGACAGCAATCGGATGTTTCGTTAAGAGTAGAAAAATGAGATAAAGAAACTCTAACTAATCTTATCTGTAAACGGATAGAACCGAGAAGTACCATATATACTGATTGTATGGCAGGATACGATTCAAGTTGGTTAAGCGATTTGGGTGGTGTTCGTTATACAGTGAATCACTCCAAACATTTCAGAGATCCAGTAGGAGAGTACACACCAACTGGATTGACTCAACATGAGGAGTTGCAAAAAGATTCTTACGATTACTTCCTTACGAGACTACCAAAGAAGTGTACGATGTTATTTCGCAAAATACATGTGATGGAAAAATATTGTACCCCAAAAACCAAAACTTTTGTGTCTTTGAAATCTTCATTGGACATGTACTTCTTCATTTTTCTGATGTACTTTCTACTTTCTGATGTACTCTTACCATTAGAATGAAACTAGATACGGATCGATGTTTTTTCAGTACATTCAAAAAAAAAAAAAAACATGGATGTTACTTAGGCCCAACCGCATATAGTTTATTTTGACTATTTTTTCTCATAAGCTAGCTTCGGTAATAAGAAAGATCATCGTACATATCAGTTTATAAATTCTCAATAAACGAGAGTGGAGATATTCAAAAAATTAGTGGTTCATAGAGGATTCTTTTGGAATGTTTCTTAATAGGATTTTCTTTCCAATAGTGACATTTGTTACATTATTATTGACTTTTGTTGAAATAAAAATAAAAATATATAAAAATATATATTTTAATAGCCGTTTGTTTTGTATGTTAACATGTATTAAATTCATGTAAAATTTTGTTAAAATATATCCTATAATATAAAGAATTACATATCCAATCACATAAAACTAGACCATGGTGCCAATAACAACATTTATCCCATGTCAGTGGGCTGAAAAACCACTTTGTGTCCCAAGCCGACAAATTTGTTTCAAAAAACTTATAAAGTAATGATAAACTACTTTGCGACTGAACCCTTAGAAACCATCTCGATTCTCTTTGTTAATCTATTTAAAGAGCATGTTCTCCACAAAAATGTGGCGCTCGTAAACTGCATTCTAACCGAACTGGTGCGGTGAGAGAGGTGCCCAGTTTGCAGACACTGGGTTCTGCTGGGTTGTGTTGGAACTTGGAAGCCAATTGCGTGTACGAAGGTCAGAGTCTGGAGCTTCCCATCAACATCCTGCCAAAAATAAGTACTCCAGTGAAGAGAACATACCACCTTGTCACGTTTTCCACGATGCGAATATTGATCGAGTGCAACGTTCTCTATCTGTAACATCTTCATCATAGTTCCCGAGTGTAGATGATTTCGACCACACCGTTCTGCAACTGAACAGGAGGAGTCGGTTTTCGTTTGACAACGAAACCGACCCTCCTGGTCATAAAGACCACGGTGAAAAGACATTCGAGCACAAGCATTCTGAGCCATGGTAGTTTCGGGTTAGTTTCGGGTTTGGTTACAGAAGCTGCTGATTAGAACACAATCGTCCAACGGCGACGAACTCGATCATCTATTCTACCGTACAAAAGCGTGGATCTATTAAGTATTCCAGCTTAAAACTGTTCTCCGATTTTGCTTGACACTGTACTGTAGGTTTTGCTTGACGTTCAGTCAGCACGAACGTCGGTGATGTTGCTTACTGGATTTCATTGCCTTTCCTTATTCATCCGTGCACTCGTCTCAAATAAAAGAAACAAACTCTGCTTCTCTACCTTCTACTCAATCCGAGTCCTGGCTTATAGACCCCCTCTGTTCTTAGCATCACGGCGCGCAGACAAATTTTGGGTGTACGCACATTCAATCAAATAAAGCGCCTCTGCAGTACAAGTACACAAGTAAGGCCGAGATCTATGTTCCAAACCCGAGTGCATGCCCATTCGCCATTCGCCCAGAGACTTTACAGAACGAAAACCATTGAGCATCAACTATCCCAGAAGATACCATCGAGTTCTAAACAAGTGTTTATCAGAGGCTAGCTCTCCCATTCATACACTCACACCGCGATCACCAAGCAAAGGATGTTACAATTTAACCTACTCGTGTAGTTTGGACTCGGGATCGCAACCTCTTTCGATGGCGTGCAGCCAGTAAACTCGTCCCCATCTGCATCTGACGTTCAAAACTGGAAGTCGCCGAGTTTAAAAAAAATTGTGAAACCAACTTCGGTTCAAGCACAAAGATGTTTCTGTTATGCATCAAACGTTTTTTATGTTCTTCGGCATGGAAAGGTTAGCCAGCTTTGTCACGGGAGTGGTGACCGTCTCGGTCAGAGATGCTGGCGCAAGAGGTACAGGGGTCTTGTTGCTCATGCTCCTTCTGGACAAGGATCTGGGCAAGCCTTTCAACACTGGAACGCCCGCAGCATCCACTTGTGAATCAAACTCCCTCTGCGGATATTCGATGAGCGCGTAATCTCCTCGTCGATCTTTTAGAAATTGCTCCTTGTCCATCTCCTCCACTGCCTGCAAATCGAGCATAGACCTCAGGGCTATTCGAATGACCGCATAGGCAGTGTAGGTGAAGATCACTATACCGACGGCCTGTGAACAGAACACCAGAATCTGGATAGACTTAGCCCTCATCTCGTCCATGGGCTGTGGACACTGGGGGAAGTCATGACCTTCTGTCATTGCGCATCCGTTAGGAACAGCAAACGGATAATTGATCACAAGTCCTATATGGAAAAACCAGGTACCCTTGAAGAGAAGGCACATTGCTCGTCCGATGCCTACGACTGGACTGCGGGGGAACTGGATCTCCAAAAGCATGAGAATGATCAAAGCCGCTAGAATCAGCTGCATGAGTAGGTGCACGTGGCTCTCAAGATCCTGTCCGGGGTGGTGGCCGAAGTGGAATATCACCAGCTCCATGAGAAACCCAAGCCCGAAGGTTGCCTGCAGAGCTCCGTCTGGAAGTGGTAAAAGTCGAGTGTTTTCATTTATCAAAGCTACTACGATGTACACCAGGTAGAACATGGAAAACGCAGCATGCTGGAACCTCATCAAATGTCGCGCTTGGATCACTCCGGATCTCAAATCATCTGTTGCATGAGAGAGCTGAATGGTGATGAAATATAGTACAATAGCCAACAGAATCCACAGCTCGCCGCATCTCAACTGGCCTGGAAGTGCAGCAGGAAACCATGCCCTGGACCTGAAACTTCTAGGTCTCACAGCATAGAGATGAAGAGCGTTAAGAACGTGCCAGATGCCCAGAATACTAAAGATCAAGCCGGAGTCTATATGCGAAGGGAGGCTCCAACCCATCGTGAAACTCCAGGAAGATCTGTCCAACTGCTCACTTCCTCATGGCCATGGTATGAGGGGATCCTCCTACATTCCACTCCAGTTAACAGTCCAATCAGCTATGACAATCACAACAAGTGAATTCGATTCTGAAAAAATCCGCAAAAGGCCACGGTACTGCGGCGTCCCCTTCGCCCAAGGACGATGGCAACTCAACCACTCCGACTCGTATTCGCAAAATGCAACTTCAGAGGCTTCAGCTCCTCTGCATATCATCGCCACACTCGCGAAGACAAAAGAACAGCAGCGCCGTTGTTTCTTCCTGTTCCAGTGGGGAGCAACATGTCAACACCGACAGATATGTACATCCTTCCTAAACTTCAGTTCTGCCTGTAATATTTGAATCTCAAATTCCTTTATCTGGGAACGGTGGCAGGAGCGTCAGATCTGCACCAGAGAAAGATATATTCTTCACTCTGTTCACCCGTATTCAAAGTTTTGCTCCTCCGGAAGATCGTCCAGCACCGGACTGCACCACGGTGGGTTTGCGTCAGCAATAGATAATCGATCTACAAGAGGCCACTTCTGCCCTATATAGCTCACCTCTTCACGTGAAGAACCTCGATTAGCAAAGCACGCGAGGAACGCTCTGTCTCGGCTCGGCGACAGGCAGAAGAAACTGCTCGCTCTTCTCGCAAGGAGAACGTAGTTAGTGTTTCCATGCTGTTACGCAATATTCAACCAGCAACGATCTAATCATTAGCTAGTAGTCAGTCATCGACACATGATCGGACAATTGACAGCGCCTGCTCCATCAAGCACTGCCATTTGCAGAAGCCAAGATAGCCGGGAAAATCACACAATGTAACCAGAACTTCACGCAGTCGCAGTCAAATCCTCCGTAGACAGTCTTGTCGTGTGTTACACAGTAATACGGCGTGTCGAAGTTGGAAAAGCTTGAGAGAAAGATTCTCTAGTTGTCAACGCTTTAGAGCCCAGTTCAATTTGGTACGGATTGGATCTTCATTCAATGATTAATGACTCTTCTTCTTCGCAATGTTGTCCATAAGCATGTGCTCATTCATGTGCCTTGGTTATCGACTATCGATGTATTGACTTGTTATATCGACCTAAGTCCCTGTATCTTTGTTAGAGGATAATTTCCCCCATGAACCTTAAAAGAATGCTTGTAAGAGGAGGAGTAACACTTACGAGATCTTCTGTTCTGTGGATTATCCTATGATCTTCAACATGATAGAATCATAACTTGTAAACCTGGTGAATAGCTTTAAGTTGATATTTTATTTCACTGTTTCCAATTGAGATGAAGAAGTATTCATCAAAACTCTTTTTTGTATCGGATAATTTTTTCAATTCCCTGAAAGCAAACCTGCAAAATAAATTCTTCTCGGTCACCGGGAGTACTTGTAGTCTTCCTCGGGGTTTAATATTTCAAAGCAAAATTCTTTGCGAAATATTCTTGGCCGAAGCAAGCCTTACACGTTTTCTGTAGAAAAACATCGTGGCAATTTCTTATTCGCTTTCTCTCGCTTTGGTCAAGAGTTTCCACAATATCGAAGCGATTCCCAAGTTTCAGAAAACATCAAAATCGAAAGAGTAGTATCAATTCACAAATGCATTTGTGAGTGATCCATTGTACGAGGTAGTCTTTGGCACGATTGAAACTAGAATTCAACTGATCGTGCTCCGACGCGCGACTTCCGGTCGGTCACTGTGACGAAATTTTCCAGTGCTGTCGTGCGCGAAACCAGGAATTTCGAAGTGACAAACAAATGCAGAAATTTACTTGATCTCACCTTTATTATATTTTTCAGACTTGACTCTACCTTTCTTGACTTTGCGTTATTTGATTACATCTTTCACTAGTTACAACAGATTCAGCATGTAAAACTGTCACATCATCAGAATGCGAAAAGTGCATGTTAACTTTCAGTTATGTTTACTTGAAACATTCAGTTTAAAATACTTTTACAACAGATTATCAACCCAAATTATTTTTTATTTATTTTAATGTAATGTTTTTACACGATAAACTTACTAAACTTGTTGTTTCCAATCAAAGGTGTGATCAAGTAACCTAAAGTTAAGAAAGGTATAATCAAATCTGACTAACGTATTAAGGTGGAGTAAAGTAAATTTCTGCAAACAAATGGCTTGGCGCGGGACTACAGACTATAGTAGAAACTAACTCGGTAGCGTCTCGACCGTTCTTGTATGAGATGAATTTGCAACGACGTTAACCATTTTATTAGTCTCTGCGTGTACCGGCTATGGCCCGTCCGGGACAAAGCCAGGTGAAACTGAACCTTAACGCGACGACCAAAGACCACTTTTAGCAAGGGCTCGATCAAGCAAGTTGCTGCTTAGATAGTCATCATTCTATAGTTAGTCATCCACATCAGCAGACTATTGAAACGTGGCAGAGACCGCTGCCGCTTGCTACTGTGCTGCAAGCTTGCAGAATACCCATTGACTAACGTTGCGCACAATCTAACAGGAACATCGATAGCAGTCGCAGTAGATCCGTGGTCGTAGTTACAGAATATTATAAATCTGTATTTAGTATGTGTATCCAAATAGTGTGAGTGATCTTAAATTTCGTGTAGTTTTATTGTGATCAACTGTATATAACTAAAGACAATAATAATATTTAACTATGTATCAAGAAAATTAATAATAGAATGGAAATATAATTCAATTTTCATAGAAAGATTCGGGATAAAATCAATAACTTTCTTTTAAGACTAGGAAACAGATTTGAAATATTTTCTGTATAAAGAAATTATTATTAAATGAAGTCACATACACTACCATAATCCACTTTTGTTTTAAATATCTATACATATTATATGGTTCTTTTTCTGTATTTATCAAAAAATTATAACTTTATAAATCATTTTTCAAAAGAATAGTGAACAAGGCGCTACGCATGCAATGACATTGCTAGTGCTATCCGTTTGCAAGACTTCGCAATCCTAGAAGGTGAAATCTATGAAGGTGAATCTTAGAAGTGAAATCCATCTCACCTCACGAGTCTTAGAAGGTGATATATGTGAAGGTGAAATTCTAGAGATGTGGATGAATGTTAAGAAAACGATGAAGATTAATATAGTCTTTGAAAGCCATGATAAGATTATTTTTGGATACGAAAAGAATTTTTATAATTTTTAAAATTTTAGTAAATAAGAATTTTTTCTTTTTAGATTAACAATTATCTTGTGCTAAAACATATGGTGTCTATTCAAGTAATTCAAGAACAGTCGTGTCGAGATGTGGAAAGCAGAGATGCTGGTAGAATGTCGATTTGTTGGCGAAAAAAGCGCGTCGCGTTCTCGCTTGATTCGCTCTGTCTTAGAAAAGAAAACCCATACACATACTCCTCGCTCGCGGGTCAGGAGAGCAGCAGGCTAGGCACCCAGGGTGTATTGTGGGAAGAGTTTTATGTTTGTGATTGAGTGAAATGGATTCGCGGAGGAACTTGAGTTGTGGAGAATAGGGTTGGAGCGTGGATGAGCGAGAGAAGAGAGTTGTAGTTTGTTATGTGACTCGTAGATCGGCTGAGGTGAGATTTGCCGCGGAGAAGGAAAAGAAGCCGTTGATGGAATCCCTTGGAGTTGAGGCAGGGCCAAGGGTGGGAGGACGTAGTTTTGGTGTTAGAAGCATCAGATCGTGAGCTTTTGACGATGCCACTGTGGTACTATGTAATCGTCTCGCATCGGCGAGACACAAGATCAGTCGTTACCAAGATCAGATTTATTGTCTCTCTCTCTCTTAGAATTGCACGTCTTAGAATTGCACGATTCTAAGGTCAGGTTCTTCCTCTTCTTTCCATTCTATCGGAGATAGTCAAGCCCGATTGTCATTTCAAACTTGATGCTCATCGAAATTCGGCCTTGCAACGACTGCCCGATTGTCATTTCCAACTTGATGCACACCGAAGTTCGTCCTTGAAAGTCGTTGCAGTTGATCGGAATCTCTGGTCACATCTAGCCTCGTTGATCAGCTCCTGCACATTTGATCACATGGGGTCTTACGGAGTTAATGCGACATCCTGAAAATTGTAGAGGAGCTGGTTGTGGGGAAAGACAGACTGGTAGACGAATCAGATCTCGTGGGGCCTACTTATCAGAGAATTGGTTGAAGAGACCTGTGTTTATGCAGTCGTTCGCTCCCTCGAATCTCGTATACGCTTCCAACCTGACAGACTCTCCCTTGGTATTTTTCATCGATGATATTGCCATACCCACACAAGATACTAACCAGGTATACGTCTGCCTTGTGCTTACCAACTTTGAAAACTGCACGGTAACGAGTTCTTCAGCTGAGAACAAGAATAAGTAGACCTTCACCTGGAATTGCTGGGAGTCTCAGGTTTTATTAACTGCGGGGATTTTTTATAAGCCATATGCATCAGAGAACTTTACAACTAGTTACAGTACAGTGCAGTACGTTTAGTACCATGTAGTCTGAAAGTAGCATGAGCGTAGGGAAGCTCAGGAAAGCTCCTACGAGTCATCAGCCCAAGAGGAGGTCCCTTGGGTTCAGTTTCCAAGCTGCTGCAACGCTCCAAGCCGTTGCTCCGGTTCAGAGTGCTCCAGCATAACTCAAAGAAGCTCAATTAAAGGGGTGGATGCTGAACTTAACGATCCTTTCCCAGCCAGTGAAGGGCTTTGACAAGGCACTCGCTCGTCTGTAGTCTCCATGCAACCCTTGGGTCATAAGTGCAGTGGTACTGCAGTACCACACATATTTAAGGCCCCATCTGCAGGGAAAGCGCTGGGGAGGACAAAAGAAATTCCATGATCACGGTAGCCACCTGCCAGGATTGAGCTTCCTGGAATATTTTCACCTTCTGGGCTAAAACGTCGAGGGGTTCACTGGGAACCCCCAACGAAGTATCACCCTGAGAATCACGAGTATCTTTTACCGCAGAAGCACTGTCACCGTAGGGTTGCCCGTGGTTCTCACTGGAGCTAGCATAATACAAACATTTAGATGCTAGCTGAGCAACTTTACGGCATAAGCGGGGATGTACTTTCCAGCAAACTTCAAGAGAAGGACCAAGCGCGAGCGTCAGGTCAGTAATTTCTGCTTGAACTCTCCAAGTGATACCATCATCATCTACAGAGCCCTGTCGATCTTCCGGAGTAGTTCCGTCCTCAGCCTCACAGGGTACTGCTGAGTCATCTTGGCTTTCTAGAAGACTCAGAGCTCCTTCATCCTCCGCTTTGTCGTTCTCTCCCACTTCGGACTCTTCACCTTCAGCAGCAGAGTCCAAACCCACAGGGTTCCTGACCTGCATTGACCTTGGTGGGAAAAAGGGTGGAGCTGTAAGAGCAAAAAGAGCTTGAGTGATGGATTTCCGGGCAGGCTGTTTCTCTTCATGGACGGAACACTGTACTTTTCCCACCTGATTCTGGAGAAGCAGACTACACTCTTCTAAAATCTTCTCGAAAGCCCGAAGAAAGTTGTAGTATGTGGCTGTCGCATTTACAATAGTGAAGTTCACCCATCCCGTGAAAGAGGATATGAGCTCAATACGCCTCTCGACGTACAAATATGAGAGAAGTGAACCAGCCAGATATAACAAAAGCGCCCTACTAGATCCGGAAACAGGCTCCTTGCTATCAGTACCAGCCTTTAGCTGTTCCCTCATGGCGTCAAAACATAAGGACTCAAATGTTGCCCGGGTCCGAGGGCTTGTGCATAATCTTCCACGGATGCCACTGTTGCCGTTGCATGTGAAACGATTGGTTTCAAGACAGCAAGCACAGACTCCAGCAGAGGCACATCACTGTACGAACTAGAGCACAGCACATCATCTTCTGTCTTTCTAAGCTTCCATCCACTGACAGAGGAAAGCTTATGCTAAAAAACTAGGAGAAGACTTGTCAACTGCTGCACATCCGAAACAAGGAGAAGTCCTGTCTCCTTGTAAAACTTTGCATATCGAGACAGAGCCATCCATCCGACATACCGTACCAGGGGAAACGATGAGGACGAGAACTCCGTAACTTTTGACATCCATGCCCAGACTGGAATAAGGGCTGTCCGTAGCACGCTCCGTCAGAGATAGCTATGTCTACGCTATGTCTGCGAGGATGCAGACACTTCGTTGGCAGAAACAAAAACTTGAAGAATATAAGAATCAGCTCAATTGAAGGAGGTAAGACGATGTCTATGCACATAGGTTCTTTTGACAATACCATTCTCTCTTAGGCCCAAGTGGAAAGTACACTGGACTACAGCCATCTCTACTCCAAAGGCAGAAATGGATTTCAGTTTAGAGTGAAAGGTCCACTTTCGTGGTGGTTGTAGAGCAAGGACATGGGACACAAGACGCTGCAGGCATGAACCATGGACTATGAATAGGAGTCAATGCACTAACAACCGTGTGATGTTCGTATGAGCTGTATGACGATAGACCTATGGATGTGGGGGGAGGCGTGAGTTTATCAGGCTGACATTGTTGGCTATTGTCATCCTCAGTGATTTTCTCTTGAAGTACAAGACGATGGTGGAGCAGGCTGTAAATCCAAGCTTATTGGGTAGATTCATTAAGCCAAGCTGTCTGCTTAGCTTCTTGCAAGCACGACTATGCATGCAATGACGATTGATATTTCTATCACGAAGTTAGTTATTGAGACTTCCAAATTGTTGAACATGAGACTACGAACGTGTTCGAGGAGCTGACTTCTGAAGAGTTTATACTTCAGATTCTATTATTCAGTTAAAGTTCGGTGGTATACCTCCATAATGATTCGAAGGTATCTATCTTATCTGAGACCTTTCGTTATTCGTTACTTAGTTGTATTAACATAAGGAGAAATAATCCTTTTTAGACCTTATTTAGGCAAAGTAAGAACTATGTAAGTATACCTTCATGTTTAACTTACATGGTGGATGGGTTTGAGGTTATATAATAGTTGCAGCATGAATGAAATTTGTCAGACGTGATGAGTATCGACCAATGAATGTACAAACGAGTTCAAGTATTCATAGTCGAACGTGACTGAATGTCTTTGTAATCTTTTTAGATCATTTCTTTCGGTAGAGCTATAAAGATCACTTTATCTTATTTAGAGATTAATACTAGAGTACTTTTATCTTTAAAACCCGAGTATGAATACAAGTGCTTCGGTGATGGATTTGCTTTCAGAGAACAGAGAAAGTTAATCGTTATGTAGAAATTATTATGCGATTTTGGTGATTAAATTTTCATCTCAATTTGGAAAATTTAGAATACGTGAAATAAAGAATCAACATGAAGCTATTCACCAGCTTTACAAATTATGATTCATCTTGAAACAAACTATTGTGTTAAGATTTCGTGGTTTCTTGGAGCAAAAAGAAATCTTTTTTTAGTTTAGAATACACTAGAAGAGAAAAAAATATTCTCATTATGCTTTTATACTCATACTCTGGGTTTAAAGGTACATCTCTCCATTGCAATCTTTAATAGATTGTAAGAGCAAGAACTAGAACATGACAAAGTACTACAAATTGTTTCGCAAACTATTCGATTGTGTACTGGAGAGTCCTTATATGAAATCTTTGAGTTAAGTAATTGTGATAGGATTTAAAGAATACTCTATGCGGTAAAGATTAGAGGTGGACAGATTTCCTTAACTTGCTCCATGATTCCTTGACATGTGGTCGAAATGCTCTTACAAAGGTAAATCACATCCCCATCGTAATTCCTTTTGTGTGGTGTGTATCAGTAACTGAGAGTCAGATCGTATAGAAACTAGTTTATAAAGCTAACCTTGAAGAACATTTTATTAGTGAGAGAGATTCTCTCATTCTTCTCCATCGGTCCATAACCTCTTTTTAACATCACTGGAATGACAGTATGACTCTATCTAACCTTCAAGTGGTTATTTACGAGAAATACTAGTTCTGAAGAAAAAGGAAGAAGTACTTCAAAGCTTGCAAGAACGGTAATGTGAATTGAACCAAAAAAAGAATAATAGCTTCAAAAAGTGAATGATTGGTTGTTGAAAATGTACTACTGATATAGAATAGGCTAAGGTAAAACTCTAAGTCACGACAAAAGGACAGTGTGAGTGTGAGAGAGCTCCTCAAGAGAGTGTAAGCAGAACCAAGCAAATAGATTACTCAATAATGTACAATGGCCTTAGGCCAAGATAATATAGTCTTGGTCTTGGTGACCTTACAAAAGATCACCACCTAATAACTTGAACCTGTTACTGAAAGTGTATTCATACTGTATTCTAACACTCTCACTCAATAACAGTTCAGATAAAAATATTACTTAGCTAGAAAACATTTTTAGCTTTGGTAGTAGATAATCCAACTTGGGAGCTGGTAAGCTCTTTGTCAAAATATTTGCAACCATGTCCTCCGTAAGACAATATCTAATTTCTATAATTTTTCCAGTGACGTGATCTTTAATGAAATGATATCGGATGTCGATGTGCTTTGTACGACCGTGGAACTTGCTAGTGTCGACAAGAGTCATAGCACTTTGGTTGTCACAATATGTAACAGTGGGCTCCTTGTCATACAATCCGACGTCAATCAGGAGCCGACGTAATCAGGTTGTCTCTGAACAGTTCGTGCTAAGAGCTACATATTCTGCCTCTATGCTTGACATGGCTATTGACTTCTGTCTCTTAGAGGACCAGCTGATGGCTCTTCCATAATAGATGAAGCAATGTCCTGATGTGGACCATCTTGTCTTTACGTGTCTTTCCCAGTCAACATCGAAATAATCGAACAAAGAGTAAGGCTAGGGTGACTGAGCATACTCAAGGTACAAATTCAAAGTTCCCTGATGTAACAAAAAAACCACTTCATAGCGATAATGTGTCTAGGTCCAAGACTACTCATGAACTGAGAGAGTACACTAATGGAATAAGACAAATCAAGACGAGTGCATACTGCGGCCTAATTAATAGAGCCAGCTGCACTTTGGTAAAAGTAATTATTACATAATTTCTTTTCATCCTCAGTGACAGGAGAGTCATCCGAGGAAAGTTTCTCACCTGTAACTAGAGGGGTGCTTACATGTTTGCAGTCTTGTAAACCAAACTGAAATAATTTCTGTGTCAAATACAAAATTTGACTAAGTCTGATAGTGCCAAAAGATGGATCACGATTAATTTCAATGCTAAGACCATGATGGACTGGATCAATGTTAATCATTTTAAATCGTGAATTCAATTTCTCCTTTACATGAGATAATAGAGCTTCACTACTATTGACAATTACAGTGTTATCCATGTAGAGGGCAAAGATGACGAAGTGCTATTTCTGATGCAGATAGTAAATGTTTTCGTCTGCATCGGATTTAATAAATCTAAGAGAAAATAAGAATTTATCGATGATCAAGTATCATTCTTTTGATGATTGTTTAAGACGATAAAGAGTCTTAAGCAATTTGCATGTTTTGTTACGTCTTGTTGTAATCATTCCTTCCGAACACACATGTATATTTTTTCGTTAAGTATTTTATTCAAAAACGCAATTATAATTTCATTTGATGTACATGTAAATTATACTGCGCTAAGATAATAAAAATTAATTGTATTGATTGAATACGGACTACAAGAAAAAAAAAAATTTTGTGTAGTCTAACTCGTAGATTTGAGTGAAATCACGAATCACGAATCTCATCTTATCTTATAATAAAAAATGGACCCATTGATATTAAATTTCAACTTAAAGATCCATTTATATATTATCGATTGACGTTCTTGTAACAAGTCGATGAATTTCAAGATATCATTAGATTCATAAAAATCTAACTTTTTTTCTATTGTTTTTCTCCACTGATCAACATCAAGAAAATATATTGCTTCTGTTTAAAAAATTAATTTTAAAGATCCATTTATATAATATCGATCGACGTTCTTGTAACAAGTCGATGAATTTCAAAATATCATTAGATTCATAAAAATCTAACTTTTTTTCTATTGTTTTTCTCCACTGATCAACATCAAGAAAATATATTGTTTCTGTTTAAAAAATTAATTTTATTGACTCTGTGTAAAAAATTGATTTTATTCACACAGGTTTGAAAATTATCATTAATGCTCGTTTGATGTTCTTCCGAGACTCCGGGATTAATGATGAAGTGTCATAATCTTCATCTAGATTCCGTTGTGAGAAAATTGAATGTCGAGTTGATCGTCTCGATAGAAACGATGCTAAAAAATCCAATGAAGAAAGAAAAAACTCACTGTATATTTGCCACAGGGTCATTGATGCATATAGACACTCAGAAACCTAATTATCATATAGATACACTCAGAGCATGCAACGAAACACCCTCTCGTCACATGCACCTCAACCAACTCTCTGACTTCATCAGCACCCAACAGCGAGGGTTAGGCTGTAGATGAGTAGGGGAAATAATCGACCGAAGTTGAAGACTTTCCGGATTCATCCAGGACTTGTCGATCCAAGAGTTTCTGTTCAATTCCAAGACATCTGAGGGCAAAGTCCCAGTCTTGTGCAGTGGTAAATCAGTGAGCTTGGCAAAGAGATAGCAAGAAATCGAAGTGCCTGATAATTATGAAAAACAATGAGCAATGAAAATAATGAAGGAACATACATGAGCAGCGTTGTAAAAGCCAAGAAAGTTGAGCCGTAGAAAAAGGAAGTGAAGTACATAGGAAGTTCCGGAACTGACCACTTAACACTTGATGTAACTCGAGAATGAAATACATAGAGTACATATCATGAAAATAAATAGTACGGTGCAAGCGTGTACGAAATTCAGAGGGACAACGGGTAACATGATAGTGTTGTTACGTTCGCTCTTGCAGTGAAGAAGATGTCGAAAACTTTATAGGAACCGTTGCCAGTGCTAGACTCCACAAATTCTGCACCAGAAGCAAAAACAAAGGGAAGGCCACTTTCTCTGGCAATGGCCCGCGCAAGAAGTGTTTTGCCTGTGCCGGGAGGTCCACTTATCAAAATTCCCTGACAATTAACAAGCTTTGTTAGCACGGGATGTCCTAAACTTATGCAGCCTATGATATAGATGAGTGCGCAAAAGCAGAATGACGTACACATCAAAGCTCAAGCAGTGGTAAACCTTCCGTAATCTCTACTCTCTACAAGAAAATGGTTTACTCGCATGCCATAAGGCAATCAAAGAGAGAGAAGACCTAAACAGACTTATTATGAGCGCATTATGGACATTGCACAGCAAAGTAGAAAAGCCAAACTTTCAACATATAAAATCTCTACACCTACTTCTGCGTAACCTCAAAAACGTAATAGACTACGAGCAGAATTTGACAAGTTGTTACCCTAGGTAGCTTGACCTCCTTGTCAGAGTACTTCATTGGATTGCGCATATAGATCATAATCTCGTCAATAACTTGCCAGATATCTCCTCCAACGATTACATCCTTGTACTGTGACTTTGCTTTCTCCGCCGTAATAATTCATCGTCACCAATCAAGTTGTACAAATCATACAATCTCTTTCTAAAGAAACATGACATCAATCAGCATGGAAAGCAGAACTCCGCCGTATGATTTTCATCATTGTATTGCAACAGAGAAACTCCCGAACATAAAGATGGATGGTCGACAATCTCAGAGCTGGGTATAAGGATCAGATGATCTCGGTGATCATTTGATCCTTTTCAGAAGATCATAAATCTTTTCCGAGGCTTTCTCCTGTGCTCTGTACTGAAATGCTCGGATGTACAAAATGATCATGATGCTTGGGACTAAGGAGAGCAGGACACGCCCGTAGTATGAGAGATTGCTCCTATGAAGGACGTCAGTTTCCACGCCGCACCTCTTAAGGACGTCGTACAAGTATGGATCGACAGGGATATCAACCTGCAGGGATATGATACAAATCGCTTAGAACTACTCCCAAACACTAACCTCATGCGCAGACGTAAGCAGTTATCATAAGGTGTCCACATGTAAATGTTCTCGATGCAGCTAAACACTGGGCACGATATTAACACCTGCTTTAGCATCTACGCAAAGTATCTCCTGTGGCAGTTATCATCAGTACTCTTATGATGAGCAATAATCGGTAGTGTTTCGTACAAGTTAGAAGATCAAACGTACAGTGCCTCAGAACAACACGCACCACAAACTCTGAAGGAAAACCGTCTTTCATTCTGATAAAAAGCTTCTTCATATCCTCGGTGTAAACTGCTGTTTCAACCTGTCGGGCAGCACAAAGATCTCATCAGAACGTTTGAAACCTATAACACCTTCACTTCTCGTCACCTGCATCAACTCTTCACCACCACCGGCATGCCCTTCAAACTCATGAATCCTTACTTCTCTCTAAACATATAATTCCACTGTTCCTAAAAAGGAGTAAGCAAACAAAAATTAAGACTGAAAAGCCGAACTTGTCTTAACCAAAGAATACCTCAAGGTTTTCCACTTTCGCCAAGAAGTACGTATAGGGTAGCTTCGGCCTGTACTTCCACCACGTCCTTGCAACCCAGAACGCTCGACTAGGTCCAGCCTCGTCTTCTGCTTCTGCCCTAGACCTCGCAATGCTAGCTTCGATCTCAGGCCAGCTCAGATCTATTACATATCTGCTCGTGAACGTGTCTAAGGTCTCCTTCAAACTAGCTCTATCAAGAATTCGTTCCCATTCCATAAGTCTTTCTTCCCAAGACATTTTGGGCTTATCTTCAGTAACACCACTGTCGTGGACCTTTCCATTTTGAACTGCAAAAGCAGAGAGTATCCACATAAGCACGTAACAGAGAGCAAAAAGAAAGTGCGAGTTCCTTCAGCCATCCCACAGTTCATGCTTCGATATTACTGCTTCCACTTCTAGAGTTCATCTGCTCGGCGAAACCAGAATACTCACCATTTAATGCTTCAGTTTTCTCGGAAGCTTCTTTGGCTTGTCTTGCTGCAGTAATTCCCGCCCGCAACGCCTCTGCATCTTCTGGAATATCTGCAAAGTTATCTACCAGATCCAAGATATCTACCTGGGCCTGAGCAACTTCGATCTCCCCATCTACTATCTTCTTGACCCTTTTGTCTTTCTTTGCAGCAGCAATATTTCTCTTTAACTTCTCTTTCTCTTCAGCAGAGAGTTCATCTGATGCATCACTCATTTCCATAGCATCATAGCCAACATTATCACTCTCGTCGTCCGTCTCCTCAGGATTTTCTCCGGGGTAATCAAAATCATGCGTGTACTCCCCGTCTGGGCCAAGCTTGTATTTCCTCACTCTGTACCCTTCTGGCATTTCCGTTCTCCAAATTCCCTCTTTCATCCTACATGTGTCAAAGACTTCAGTGATGACAACATCCCGCATTGGCCAACAAATGCCAACGAAGTGCAAAGAGGTGAAGAACCACCCTCAGCAAACATCCCAGTCGTAAATGACAACTCACATGACCCGAACAGACAACACGTGATGAGAATAACGAGATTTAGAGTGCAAGGTACTCGTTGTCGAATCCTTAACGCCTACATTTAGATGGGCCTTGCTAACTTGCCCTGAAAAATTCAAACGAACAGAGGGCTTAAGACAGTAGTTCGCACCGGCGGATATTTCGATGAGTCGGCTCCGGAACTATACTTTCCATGTACTGGTCTGTCAGCTTCAACATTTTCTGCTTACCCAGTGTTTGTGAATACACAGCCATGTAAGCTCCTCTCACAACTACACCCACAATAAGAGCATAAATGGCAGCAGCGACTATCTTTTGTGCCACTCTACTTTCCCACTCCTCAATACAGCTTGAAAATTCTTCAACTCGCCCCAAAACTCGCGCATGTACTGTGCAACAGAAGACGTAATTTCCTTCCATTTCGCTCCCTCGGACTTTCCACCTGTATCATCTCCATTCAAACCTTTGCTCGTGCTTTCTTCTATAATCTTACTCTCCTCCGGCTCCCCTGGACTTCTTCCTGCTAGCGGCATGGTACGGAGAATCCGAATTCTATCAAAATCTCTCGGTCTCCCTTTATACTGTAATCGACCGAAGTTACTATAATTTCTAAGTCCATTCTTCGTCCACATAAGTCGTCTAGATATCTCCAAACCACGGCGAGTAGGCTGGACTGAAACAAAATTCGAACGAACAGAAATTCGGGAAATTTCCAAGGCGTTGCAAATCATACTTCCGCCTTGAGCCCTCGCCCTCCCCAGCAGGGCCCCTTCGGGATCCATTGCAGAGCAATCGCTATGTGTCTGTCACTCTCTCGAAACAATTCAATTTCCGCTTCGTGCGAGACGAAAGAGAAGTGTACATCCGCTACTTGTGTTTCTATCCATCGGTCCCCTGTTCTGGATAAACTACGGACCGTGAGGATATTCTAATAGCTCCAAGGAGCGGACCGATATATTGTCTGCTGAGTCTAAGCGGTAGCACTCGGCCTTTTTAGGTTCCGAACAGAACCATTCAAGGTGCGACCCAACTAAAATGAAAATATATGTTTTGAACTAGAACGGAACCACTCACGATGACAGAAGACTATTAGTCTAAGTTGATGTTCTTTTATGCCAACTTAAACTATCCCCGAAACGAAGGTATCAGATTGGATTCGTTATACACCTTCCACTCATACTCTTCCTAGACGAATCACTGGAAAGAAAATAAGAAAGGAACCGAAGTAAAACCAACAATTTTAATATTTATTTTTAACTTTTGAAACTAATTAAACCAAATGATCGATTGAGAGAATGAAGAAGAAAGAGAAGTTGATCAAGTATAGAAATATGTAAAATCGTCTCATTTTTTAGTCTCAGAGATATATGAAGTGTCTACCTCGGAGTTTGATTTTTTCATTCGAGATTGTACTATAGCTTACCATGATAGACATCAACGGTATTACTTTCTCTATCTTTTTGCACTATGTTCTTTAGATATTTGTAAGAGCACTATCTAAGGAACATAGTGCTCTTACAAATAGCTTTAGCTGGCACGGTCCACAAGAGAGCAATTGTAGTAACCGATGTTACTTTTTGTGCACATGTTGTATGCAAGAGTTTTACCGACGTGTGATATTATAAGAACGATTGATGACTTGAGAGCTAGCGAGACTTAAGCTCGATTCTCTTTTCCCTTCTGGATGTTGGTTGCTTAGCTCTTCGGATCCCTCTTTCTCTTTTTGGTTTCATGAGGTCTTCCCATCCGTTGAATATTCATAACCCGCGCTTTTATATCAAACCAAATCACTTTACATTCAAATCTAAAACTATATTGGGTTATTCAAATCTAAAACTACATCTAATCCGATACCAAAGTTAACTTTTATCCATAAGATTGAATAAATATGCATGCAAAGTATATTTCACGCAGAGAAGAAGAAAATGACAAATTTTTACATAGGCCACAAAATTATCAAGAGTCATTGGCTCACAACTGGTTAGAAGAGTTTTGTGAAAAGTACATTAAACAACATGAAATGAACTGCAGACTTACGGGGAAGATTGCTCGATTGGGTTTGAGTATACATTTTTAAGAGTGATAAAGTTTTTGAATTTAATTTATTGATTGAAATTACTAAATTAAAAGTACTAAAGTTAAAAGTCATTTGCTTAACTTGATTACACATGGTCGCTGCAGTTATACATAATCTGGAAGCGAATCACATAGATTAAACATGTTTCTAGTATAAAGACTTGTGCCCTCGACGAGTAAATTTTCTAATTTCACAACTCACACAAGAAGAAGGATTAGGACATGAATTAAAGACCTTGTATATTTCCTCTCTTCAAGACTTGGAAGATGGTGAATATGCACGAGTGCTTACTTATTTGCATGCATAACAGTGCATGTTCGATTAAGTTCTAGGAAACTTTTTCTCTCTTAATGATATAGAAAAAGATATATGTGTTAGATAATAATCATATCTTAAGTAAATAATATAACTAAATTATTTTATAATTACTATATGTTTGTTGAACGAACATGTGGAGAAGGAGTCAGACTTATAAGTGCAGGTGTCCAAACGTGCTTTGGATGATATAGGTACGGCAGTCTACTCAGCTCAATTAGTCAACAGATTAATTTATTACCTAACCTTTTCAATGAGAATGTTGGGTATTATTATAAATTAAACCTCATGTGCATATATCTCTCTTTCAAACTTTGGATGAGGTGAATATGCGCGGATGCCAGAAGTGAATATCGTAAATGTGTAATACAAAATCAATCGCATGTGATGCTACCGAAACTGTAAAGTCTGTGATACAATTTAATTTGTATATGTATGATACATTTCACACTGTAAATGTGCAGCACATGATAGCTATATAGTAAGAAGATTCGTCTTATGATATTATGTGGAGCATAAATATGTGATGTTAATGAGTTTGTATATTATACATAAATTGTTTTTTGAAGCAGAGATATGTGATGGTCTTCACATGTGTTTATTGTTACAAAAGTTGGGATGTTTTAAATATCACAATATTTTTGATATTTTTTGCATCTTAAGTTTTCTTAAGTAGTACTACAATGCTTTTTGGTTACATATTTGATATTTCTTGGGTTCGGATTTTTCATATTTTATTTCTTATCTACAAATATAAATAAATTTCCATATCTTTATAATTAGTTATGAATATTGTTTTAAAACTTAAACCTTTTACTTATATGTTCAAAACACCCCTTTGTCTATCAAAATCAAAAGATATTTTAAGTTATATTTCTCTTAATAAAGCTTTGAAATTAGTTTCTCAAGATCTTCACTGCAATATCTTTCAAAGATTCATATCTCCATCTAAAATATGATTTATGATAATTATCTAAATTGTAATGCAAGAATTATACTTTTGAAATAGAAACATCTATAATGTTTTAATAAATTTAAATCATAAACATCTTTTATGTTTTAAATGTAAAGTAGAATATATAATCTAATATATAAAATATCATTCTGACCTTCTCATGTAGTTCATAGGTTATACTACTTGCGACTTAAAGTTTACATCTTACACGTGATATTCAATGTCTTTTTTCCTGATTGTAGACATCCCATACATGTGCATGTTTCGATATAAATAATAACATGATGTGTACACATCAAGTTCATCGTCATCTAGAGTGTTGTCTATCACTATGTAGATCTATCGTATATAACATAGCACTTTAAAGTATTCATTAAATGATTATTTATCCGTGATGATGTCTAGTGTATTGTGCATAAAAAATACTGATCGTCACTAGCTCTATCAAAATGCAAGATGTCTTTGTGTCTATACGAGTGAGCGCACACTCATATGTACCTAAAGCAACTCAATCACCTCCGAGCTAGGTCCTATATCATCTATACAAGAAGTCTACTTGTGTAAAATTCAAGTTCGATAATATCTTCTGTCATTCCAAAATAATATAATTGTACATGTTCATGGTTAAATTTTAAGTCATGTCCATCTACTCGACAATCTTGGATCAAAGAGCCAAACACTCTAGAATCGTTCATCCGCAACATCTTTAGATTCAAGTCTCTAACTCTCATATGTCAACCTTACACTCACATTAGTGTATAGCTCTCCAAACATTTTCTAATTGAGATCTCATATCAATAATCATATGTGATCGTTGATAAGAGGACGATGTTGGTGTCCTTAAGAGCTGCACTTAAAGAATCAACCCTCCTCATTACATTCATCATTTAAAGCTTGAACTATAAGAATGATCATTAAGAATGCAAACATATATAGAGTATCATAATATAACATAGATGATAGATAAGTTTAAGTATAACAATAATATTACGTGTAATGTTGAGATCAAACAACAATTAGAGAAAAAAACTTCAAAAGATTTGTACTAGATATCACTTGTCATTATCATAACTGAGACACATTCCTCCATATATATCGAGATTATTATTAAAGGTAAAGTTATGAACTTGCTAAAGTTCAATGAAAGGTCAAGGCGCGTCCGTTCCTACTAACCTCTCATATTCTTTCTATTCAAATGATGAACCAATTGTTCCAAATCCTTTGAACAAAAGGACATAATCTTAGTGTGTACAAATATCTTTCAGTGATACATCACTTATATCAATCTCTCTGATGTACAAGATCTTTCAAGAACTTCATATATCTCTTGAGCCAACACATCCATCTACAATGTGTAGGTATTCAAATGACACCCTCGCATACAAATGAGCAAGAAGCTGATCTGGATATCAAATAAAGATGGTGGAAATGCTCATTCGAACATGTAAAAAGTTCGAGCAATAAATGCTTCCATATGAGACATGGTCTCCACATTAGTTTTTTCGAGCATACTCATCTTGTAAAAAGTGCATTATCACATACACACTTGCTAATGGATGAACAATTTCAAACATCTATTAAGAACTAATTTTAACGTTATCTTTTTAGATTTTATGTAAAAATTATCCAAGAAAATGTGAGGTTCTTAGCTGTGGAGATATCGTGTGTGAAACAAAGACAAGAGAGAGTTAATATTTATCACATCAATTTGGTCGTAGGAAGCAAAAATTTGACGTTCTCTTACGATTCAACTTCACTCACCACACAACACAACAATATTATCCATGTACGGTCTTCTTCTATGTGTAGATGAAAACTTAAACCCTAAACTCTGAGTCAATGTCTCTCATATCTCTCAAATTGCTCGATGAAACTTCATATCATCTTCAATTCCTGAAGAACTTTGTGTTCTCATCCTGATAGATCTAAGAATAAATAGTTTAGACTATAGAACGGTCCGAATGGTCAAACTCTCCTTCGTGGATTATTGAAGCATTCAAATTTTTCTTTACTACGTCTCAATTTTCTTCAGAACACACACCCCAATCCTCTTCTTCACAAACCGTCTTAAAAAGTGTGTAGCATGTACACTTCTGAACCCAATGACACCTTGTATGCATACATTAACCTCCCAATCCTCCAAAATATCTGCTGACATGTCGCATGTACAAGTTAGCCCCTTATCCTACTTCATAATATGTGCGTTCAACTATGATTATGACAAAACAACCCATTTGCGCCTTTAGTATAGTGCCAAGAACCGTAAATACCTAATAAGCATCGACAAGTTGAGGCTTAGCTTGATTTTCTCTTTTTTCAGATCCTCATAACTTCGTCATTAACCGTCCAAATGAAGCAAACGAAGTGCTACAAGCTACAAAGCTTGATTAGCTTTGTAGCTTGTAAGTCCTTCATCGATTGCTCAACCCGCTCCAAGAATCACTTCTTGTTAACTCGATATGAGTACTCCAAGAAGTACTCGTCCGTCAACGCACAAACAAATGTTCGCTTTTGTTGCCAAGGATTTCTTTCATTCATCAACTTGTTGTTGTCGTAAAGTCAATATGAATGCTTGAAACATCAATGCAACCGCCTCCAACTGCACCTTTGTAATCCACTTGAACCACTAGTCTCATCTCCAACACGATTCTCGTCCTCACTCATGATTGCCAATATTCTTTTCCAATTCAAACACAAAAGAAATCTCCGTCTCGGACTTCCACGTGGAGTTCACCACCATATCATATTTGATGTTGCATGAAAGTTGTCCAAGAAAACGCAAGTGGAGATATTATGTGCTGGACATAGGCAAGAGAGAGAAAGAATCAACCACGAGCACAAACTTCGTGAGATGTTTAACCCTCACTTTATATACACTCTTGTTTTTCTCTATGGATATAAAACTGAAAAACTGACTTGAGTGGTATGTGATCTACCCCCAACCTCTTGAAGCAAGTCTTCGAACTCCAACCTAGATCCAAAACTACCGAAGCATAACCTAAAGCAAGAGAAACATTCCTTTGCTAATAAAAAGCTTTGCAACAGTATCACACGATTTAAACTCTGATCCAAACAACATCCATGTACAAACCCTTAGCTAAAACTAGCTACCATAATCAGACATAACCAATTGGAACTCTTACGGATCTAAAACATCAAAAATCATAGAGAAAGAATCAAAAAATATCTATTTGAGAACATTCTTTTTTATCAAACAATCTTTAGATATAAATAAGGTCTTTCTTCTTGAAACAACTGGTTACAAGAACCCTCATATCCGACTCTGGATAGTTGAGATATCTCCTATTTTTGGTTCTAAGTGATTGAACTTCCAAAACTTCATCCATGCGTCTTTAAACCGCATACATCTGCAAAATAGATCAACACAACAACTCTCCTCGCACACGGTGTCGCGCTACTTGGCGGCTACATGTTATATTTCTACTCCGACGCTTGAGTTTAGTAGTTCTGGAAGTTAGCTAATATTACTTCTAGTCGTTTATGTATATGTTTGACACCTTTGCATACGGTGTTAACACTATTTTGAGTCTTAGTAGGTTGATTACCATGTTGATAGGGCTTAAGCTCATGGGTTGTATTTGCGTGTCGCCCATGCACGCTTTCTAGCTGATGTAAGTTATTTTTCGGGGCTGCGTGTCGTTTTAAGTAATTTAAGTTTTACGTTGGCACTCTAGGGGGCTTGACGTGGTAGCCTATGAGTAAAACTAAGTTGCCACGTGGTTTAGGGTACTAAAGGACAACCAAGTGGAGCTATGAACTCCCATTGGTTCATTTTTGTCTTTTGTTAAACTCTAAATTTAGAAACAGAGCTCTAGAGTGGAGTTCGAGCATTTGGTGGGGGATCTTCGAAATCTGAGAGCACAGGGAGAGAGGTCTCGTCATGCCAAGCACTTCCAGTGAAAATTTCGATCGATTTGAGTCAATAAAGACGGAGTTATGAGCAATTGAAGTTCGGATTGTGCTAGAATTGAATCATTTTGGTTGGATTTAGGGTTTTCAGTGTCACTCGCAGCAGATTTGAGGAAATTGCTTCAAAACTTCGAGGTTGTGTTCTCCGCCAGCAGGGCTACGATTTCACAAAAAGTTTCATATCGATTGAGCAACTGAGTAATTCAGGGCGGCCGCTGAAGCTGAGGGGGTCTGAAAAGCTCTTAATCTAGAGCAGCGACTTCAGAGGAGGAGATCTACAGTTCTGTGTACATTCAGGAGTCCCAACTTCACAGGGATGTTCAGCACCCTGTAGACTGCAAATCCTGTAAGAAACTTCGAAATTGATCGAGCCAAACTCCTGTTATAGGTTGAAATAGCCAGCTAGGTACCAGAAATTGCCGTAGTTTTCTTGCTCAAAACTTTTCTGTTCATATCTCCGTGTCAGAATTTGATCTCAGGCTGAAATTTCGTCTGTGAGTTCAGTAGTACCTCATTTGCGTGTAGGGGAAGTTTAGAGGTCTAAACCTTCATAGTTTTCCTCTCCGTGAGTGTCAAAGTTCACCGCCGAATCCTATTACTGCCAGCTAGACCTGAATTTTGCCTTCTAGGTATATTACTAGATCTTACACATCTGTGTGAGTGTTTATAGCCCTATTGTGACCTGAAAGCCAACCTCTTGAGTGAACAACCACAGCCAGAAGCCCGGCGCTTTCCTAGGTAGACGGATTACACTCCGACATACTCTCATTTGGTGAACTCGACGTGAAACACCTAAGGTGGGAGTTTCTTAAGAGTGTTACAGGATCAGATATCATGGCCAACCAAGGATCATCAAGTGGAGGTGCTGCTGCTGCTCAGCAACCTATTCAGTTTGATGCTGCTACGATGAAGATGTTCCAGGCTTTTTCCATGTTCATACAGCAGCAGCAGAGCACAGAGAGGAAGGAGGTGTTAGCAACCAAGGCGTTGCAATCTGTGGTGCACCAGATGGACCAGTTCAAGGGTACAGATATTTCCAAGTATGTGCGATACTATGCTAGGGAGATGGAGGTGAACAAGGTGCCTGAGAAGGAGATGGTGGAGAACTTTGAGCTTGCTGTTGTCCCTGAGATTCGTGGGCGTGTGAAGGAGCTCAAGCAGCAGCAAGGACAGAGTTGGGAGAGCTTTATGCGAGCTTTGAAGGCGGAGTACTACACTGAAGATTCAGAGAGGGTGACCAAGAGAACGTTCTTGGAGTGGGTGGTTAAGCCCGACAAAGGTTTGTCAGTAAATGAGTTGTTAAGGGAATTTGATCGTCAGTATGCTCAGCTTTCTAGGACAGAAAAGCTTACATTGGAGGTGGAGAAGACCGAGCTTTTCCTACAAGCAGCGGACGTGACTATTCAGGAGAAGCTTGAGCTGTTGCTGGAAGACAAGAGTGAGGAGAGAGGATTGAAGACTGACTGGAAGGAGGTTGAAGAGGCTGTCTCTTTGCTGACCAAGAGACAGAGAAGAAGGGACAAGGTGGTGGTAAGTGAAGCAGCACCTCTGATAATTCCTGTCAAGCAGTTGCCTGCTAAGCCCGCTTTGATAATTGCTAGAGAGGAAGACTCACCGCTTGATGAGT
The DNA here is from genome assembly GCA_036924285.1 of Asterella californica. Classification (NCBI taxonomy): domain Eukaryota; kingdom Viridiplantae; phylum Streptophyta; class Marchantiopsida; order Marchantiales; family Aytoniaceae; genus Asterella; species Asterella californica. The sequence continues at coordinate 48,230,746 of JAYKYS010000001.1, forward strand.
TGATTAAGGGTATGAAGGAGCTTAAGCTTAAGCTCACTAGGTTAGAAGAGAAGGAGCAGAATGTACAGCCTGCTATGCAAAGACCTCAGATGAGAGAAGGCTTTGTTCATCGTTGTATATGGTGTGATAGCCTAGACCATGTAAGAAGAGATTGTGGGGAGTTTTCAGATGCATTGAGGAAGGATCTTGTCTTCTTCAAAGATGGTAAGATCCATTTGGGAGAGACTGGGATGATGTTGGGAACCAACTTTGGCAAGGGTGGTATGAAGAGACTTGTGAATGATATATCAGCATCACATGCTGTTTCTCTTGTGAATGCTGCTACGTGTGGAGTGAAAGTGGAAATGGAGAGAGAGAAATGGACTACTGGGTTGTGGTCAGATGTAGTGCGGTCCGTAGCTAGAACAGAGCTAGACAAGGATGTGCTACGAAGGGTTGGCAACTCAATTAGAGAAACTACAGGATGGAATGACCCTGTGGATACTATGTCAGTGCATGCTTATGTTGCAAGAAGTCAGTATGAAGCTCTACTAGAAGAAAAATCCAGGAGGGAGGATGCAGGTGAGGCTTCTACAGCCAAACGACCTGCTACAAGGAGTGAAAGGGCTAGACCAGATGCAAGGCAGGAGACAACACCTACTCGGGAGGAGACTATGGAGGATCTACCATCTACAACACCAAAGGAGAAGGAGAGAAGCAAGGAGAAGGGTAAGATGCCTGCATACAAACTTCAGCCTGACATTGAGATTGCTATAGACTTGAAGCAGGTGTTAGAGAACCGTATCTTGAATGGGAAAGTTGAGTTTACTTTGGGTGAGATTCTTGGGATTGCAAAGCGTGAGTTCCATGAGGTTATTATAGATATCATCAAGAGGAAACATCAGATTTTGGGTGAAGCAGCTACGCTTAACGCTCTAGGGACCAAACTGTCGGAAGATGAGGAAGATGAGATTGCTGGTTATTGCTCTCAAGTATCAGAGGGAAGATCAGATCAGCACGTGAGGTTTGAAGATGAGGTGGAAGCATCGCAGAAGAGCTATTATTCTCACAACCATTGGGCGAGAGCAACCACAGAGACCTTAGTGAAGCTGGGAGATCTAGAGGAACATGTGGTGGCATTGATTGATCATGGCTCAGAGATTAATCTGATGTCTAAGGAGCTGTACAAGCGCGGGAGATGGCCCATAGACACCGACCACGGATGGCTTATCCGCGCTGCCAACAACCAGAGGGGAGAACTCTATGGTGCTTGTCCCAACATCAAGGTAACTGTGGGTGACATCAGTGATGTTCAGAATTTCTTTGTGCAAGACATGTCAACCTATCCTATCATTCTAGGGCAGCCTTACATTACTGCTGTTAGAATGGAGACACGAGTTATGGATGATGGTTCAGCCTATGCTAGGATACGTAGTAGAGACGGCAAAAGAGCTGTTCAGTTTTTGACTGTTGCTGTAGAACATGAGAGGAATCGTGATAGCTTGAGAGACCGTCCACTGCCTAAGATTACTCAGGAGTTTAGAGAGTCTAGGGGTTTTGGCAGAGTACCATTGAAGAGCGAGACTTCAACGGTACAGTAGAGATAGGATTCTCGCCTGATCCAGTAAAGCAGGAAGCTTTATCCACTAGCTTCTTGGGATTGACGTCATGTGGATCAGTATGTTATAGGAAGGTTGAGAATCTGAAGAGGTTTGAGAGGCAACATGTGAAGTATGTACAACAGTCTTTGTGGGATAATGGAGAGTTAGCAAGAGATGAATACGTATCTGGAGTGTTTGAAGAGCAGTATTTGGTAGATACTATAGGGGAGTTGAAATCGATAGTAGAAAGTTCTATAGATGATGTAGATAGAGTGGTGAGAGTGAGCTCCAAGGAGCTTTATGATGTAATTGATAAGTTTATAGATCGGCAAGAGGTGTATGTGGAGACCAAGTACAAGTCAGTGGCAAAGAAAGTCAAACCAGTGGCTTTGCCTTTACCACTCGATTACAATCAGAAGATGGAGCAAGCTGCACGAGAACCGACGCTTAGAGGACCGAGAAGAATTGGGCACCAGTTTACAGAAACAACACTGAAGGACCTGAGGATTGGAGGTGATGGATTTCTTACTGAGCAAGAGAAGAAGAGCTTTAGGGAGATGCTATCTAGGCATGGTAAGGCGTTTGCGTTTGAGTCACATGAAGTAGGATGTGTAGATCCAAGTGTAGTTGCACCTATGGTAATCTTTACTATACCGCATGTGCCTTGGAATCTACGTCCTATCCCTGTACCTAGAGCTCATCTACCAAAGTTGATAGACTTGCTCAATGAGAGGATTAGGATGGGTATCTTGGAACCATCTATAGCTCCCTACTCTAGCAGATGGTTTACTGTTCCGAAGAAGAGTGGAGCTTTGAGATTCATTCAAGATATGCAGCCAGTTAACAAGGTGACTATCAGGAATATGGGTATAGGACCTATTGTAGATGAGTTTGCAGAGGCTTTTACTGGTCGTGCTATCTATTCAATGGGAGACTTATATTCAGATTACGATCAGTTTCAGTTATCCTCTGAGAGTAGAGACTTGACTACAATGAGGACACCTTTGGGGTTACTAAGGATGTGCACCTTGCCACAAGGTGCTACCAATTTTGTAGCACATATGATGAATGGCATGAATAAAGTTTTGAGGGATTTCATTCCTGAAAAAACTATGCCATTCCTTGATGATGTGCCGATCAAAGGGTGTGCTGAGGAGGAGAAGAATGAGGTAATGGATCAGAGGGGGTGCCGTAAGTTTGTTGCAGATCACATAGCCGACTGTGATAAGATATTGAGTCGACTGGAGGAGGTTCATTTGACTTTATCAGGAGCAAAGTTTGTATTTGGAGAACAGGAGGTGTTAATAGTGGGACATCTGTGTGGATCTTATGGTCGGAAACCTTGTCCAAACAAGGTTGATGCCATCGGAAGGAGGAAGGAGACATGTGGATCAGTTACTGAGGTGAGAAGGTTTCTAGGTGCATGTGTGTTTTATCATATATGGATTCTACACTTTGCACATGTAGCAGATCCGTTGTACAAATTGCTGAGAAAGGGGCAGAGATTTCAGTGGCAAGAGGAGCAAAGCGAGTCTATGAAGAAGTTGAAGGATCTGTTGTCTTCACCACCAACTCTACGGAAGGTAACATATGAGTTGGGCAGATCTGTTATCCTTACTGTTGATACTAGTCCTATTGGTATTGGGTGGGCTATAGGACAAGATGATAAGGATGGAAATAGATATGTGGTGCGTTTTGGTGCTAAGGCCTTAAGTTCACGGCAGAGAGACTACCCTCAGGTCAAGAGAGAGCTATGAGGAGTAGTTACTGCGATGAAGAGTGATAAGAAATACTTGATAGGAGCACCTGTGGTTGTGGAGACAGATTGCTTACCTCTCTTGGGAATGATCACTAGCTGTACAACTCCAGATATTGCTATGTTGAGGTGGATAGCATATATCAAGTCCTTGAACCCAGAGTTTAGACATATCGCAGGAAAGGACAATCCTGTGGCAGATATGTTATCAAGGGCTAGGTATTACGATGAGAAAGAAATGATAGATGATCAGGAGGATGTGGGAACAGAGTTCTATTCTAGTGCTCTTGCTAGAAGGGATAGAAGCTGTTTTGCAGCTCCATTGGAGTTATTTGAGGAAATTATGTACGATGGCGAGTGGTTGGATCTTGGGCGCTATTTGAGTTCATTGGAAAGGCAAGAAGGCTGGTCTTATGCAGATTTCAAGAGGATCCGTAGAATAGCTTATGGGTACTTTTTATATGGAGGACATCTATGGAAGCGCCCTAAGCTACAAGGAGGTGTACCACAGCGGGTGGTATGTGACCTAGAATTGCAGCAGAAGCTGATCAAGGAGTTCCATGAGAGTCTATGGGCCGGTCATAGAGGAGTTTGGGCTACATTTGCCAAGATAAAGGAGAAGTATTGGTGGAAGGGTATGTATAAGGATGTAGTGCAGTTTGTTTCATCTTGTATACCTTGCCAGATGTATTCCAACGTACGTCGTGATGGATTGCATCCTACTTATCCTTTAGCCATTCATTACAAATGGGTAGTTGATCTGGTAACTATGCCATTTGGACTTGGACAAATGAGGTATCTAGTCTGGCTAGAGAAGATCTATCTAACCAAGTCGAAGGCCGTGCCCTGAGGACAAAGACCACTGCTAGTGTCTGCCGCTTTCTACTTGAAGATGTTATTTGTAGGTATGGGTGTGTGGGAAAGATCACTGCAGATAGGGGTGAGCTGGATTCACAAGAAGCAGTTGAGTTCTTCAAGCGATTGGGAATCAAGCTGGCATTAACCACTGCTTACAATCCTGAAGGGAATGGCAAGAGCGAACGAGGTCATCCGCCAATCATCAAAGCTTTGGTAAAAGCTTGCAAGGGTAAGATCCGTGAATGGCCTAGACTGCTACCATTTGCTTTATGGGCAGATCGTACAACTCATAGTACCGTTACAGGTTACATGCCAGCAGAGTTGATACTAGGACAGAAACATGTGATGCCAATTGAGGAGGTTGTGCCTACTTGGAATGTTTTGCCATGGGAAGATGGTAGAAGTACGGAGGATCTTCTTGCATTAAGGATCCAGCAGTTAGAACGAAGACCTGAGGATGTTGCCAAAGCTGTCGAAAGATTAAAGATTGCTAGGGAGAGAAACAAAGACAGATTTGATAGAACGCATAGATTACGACCCAAACCAGTTAAAGAAGGTGATTGGGTGTTAGTCTATGATAGTAGTCTTGATAATCAGCATAGCACTATCAGGAAGTTTTCCAAGAGATGGTGTGGACCTTATGTGGTGTTAGAAGTTTATGATAATGCCACATACTCCTTGAGAGAGTTAGATGGTGCAGTGCTCAAGATACCAGTCGCAGGAAAGAGAATCAAGCTCTTTAGGAGGAGAGGGGAGGACCAGAACGTTGTAGAGTTTACAGAGGATGAAGCTGAAGACTCAATGCAGATTGAAGATGAGTTTGAAGCCGAAGCTGAAGAGTCTTGAGCTGGATGGCACATACCGAAGGATGTGCAGGTTCAGAGGGGGTGGATGTCGCGCTACTTGGCGGCTACATGTTATATTTCTACTCCGACGCTTGAGTTTAGTAGTTCTGGAAGTTAGCTAATATTACTTCTAGTCGTTTATGTATATGTTTGACACCTTTGCATACGGTGTTAACACTATTTTGAGTCTTAGTAGGTTGATTACCATGTTGATAGGGCTTAAGCTCATGGGTTGTATTTGCGTGTCGCCCATGCACGCTTTCTAGCTGATGTAAGTTATTTTTCGGGGCTGCGTGTCGTTTTAAGTAATTTAAGTTTTACGTTGGCACTCTAGGGGGCTTGACGTGGTAGCCTATGAGTAAAACTAAGTTGCCACGTGGTTTAGGGTACTAAAGGACAACCAAGTGGAGCTATGAACTCCCATTGGTTCATTTTTGTCTTTTGTTAAACTCTAAATTTAGAAACAGAGCTCTAGAGTGGAGTTCGAGCATTTGGTGGGGGATCTTCGAAATCTGAGAGCACAGGGAGAGAGGTCTCGTCATGCCAAGCACTTCCAGTGAAAATTTCGATCGATTTGAGTCAATAAAGACGGAGTTATGAGCAATTGAAGTTCGGATTGTGCTAGAATTGAATCATTTTGGTTGGATTTAGGGTTTTCAGTGTCACTCGCAGCAGATTTGAGGAAATTGCTTCAAAACTTCGAGGTTGTGTTCTCCGCCAGCAGGGCTACGATTTCACAAAAAGTTTCATATCGATTGAGCAACTGAGTAATTCAGGGCGGCCGCTGAAGCTGAGGGGGTCTGAAAAGCTCTTAATCTAGAGCAGCGACTTCAGAGGAGGAGATCTACAGTTCTGTGTACATTCAGGAGTCCCAACTTCACAGGGATGTTCAGCACCCTGTAGACTGCAAATCCTGTAAGAAACTTCGAAATTGATCGAGCCAAACTCCTGTTATAGGTTGAAATAGCCAGCTAGGTACCAGAAATTGCCGTAGTTTTCTTGCTCAAAACTTTTCTGTTCATATCTCCGTGTCAGAATTTGATCTCAGGCTGAAATTTCGTCTGTGAGTTCAGTAGTACCTCATTTGCGTGTAGGGGAAGTTTAGAGGTCTAAACCTTCATAGTTTTCCTCTCCGTGAGTGTCAAAGTTCACCGCCGAATCCTATTACTGCCAGCTAGACCTGAATTTTGCCTTCTAGGTATATTACTAGATCTTACACATCTGTGTGAGTGTTTATAGCCCTATTGTGACCTGAAAGCCAACCTCTTGAGTGAACAACCACAGCCAGAAGCCCGGCGCTTTCCTAGGTAGACGGATTACACTCCGACAACGGTCACTGCCACTCTACGTTCCTATGCACTCTTCTTTACTTGGTCCCCTTTGCCCCCTTTCTCTCTGTCCAAAGTTTTCACCTCCTTGCCAAAGCTTGACTTCTCCACCGGATCTAGTTCTCCCGATATTCACTTGCTTTCGCATGGATGACTTATTCTTTTGTAGAATATTACATCACGTCTTCTTGACGGGTTCACAGACTTCCCTGGTCCTGCGAATAGACCATCCTTGCTCTGTTTGGGGACGCCAGCCTGAAGACCTCGTGCATATTTTCCTCTTTTGCCTCGTTCGCTTGCCACTATGATCTGCTATTTTTGCCCTCCTCTCGATCCTTATCTCCACTCCTGCTTCCCCTCTTCATTCACTTTTCTCTAGCTTACCACTTGTCTTCTCTTTTACTCCAAATTCATTATCTCTACCCTTTGCCTCGCCGATTCCTCTTACTGCTCTTTTGTACGACGTGACGCATCTGTTGAAAACATAGATGTATCTTGCACTTTCAACACTATAATCCCTAACTGCATCTTCAGGATATTTGATACCAGCTACTTTATTCCTTATAAATTTATCGTTCGACAACATCTCGGATAAAACAACACAAACTTACTCAACTCCTCAAGCAGCTTCGAGCTCTCCTTCCCCAGATCATTCTCTCTGATCGTGCATCCCCTTAGTCCCTTTGCTTGTCCAAGTTCTCAGGCTGCTGAGCTTAGTGTGTGCTTCTGCAATTTAGTCGGATTGGCACCTCCGTCTTTCTGCTCGTTGTAGTCAAAATACCAAATACTTCTTATCGATCTCTTGCCTTTGGCAGCTTCCTAGTTCTTTTGGCATCGAGTTAAGCCGGGCCTCCCCACCTAAAGAACCCACTTGCGGGAGGGTTCTATTTTCAGCCGCGGGCTTTGCTCCACTACCTCCTCCTTTGTATATATTAAGAGGTACCAAAGTTAGGAATCTTCTGAAAGATTATAGATCCACACGAGTGAGTTACGACCTCGACCAGTGTTTCATACGGGCATCTCCGAAGGTACCTCAAGAGAACACCGCGAGCTTTTTCTTAACGACTCTTCACTCGTTTTGCTCGTTTTGCAATGGATTCTTCATTGCTCTGAGTATTATCTTGAGTGTACAAACTGGAAAAAAATTCAATGATAAAATCATGATGTCCAGTCACAAACGCTATCCACAATGAGTCACACTTATACACAAAGTTACATGTAACAATTTTACAGCCAATTATCTCTCCGCTGTTGAAGAATATTTCCTCTGAACTTTGACACCCCCTATTACTTTCTAATAAAGTTCTATGGTGTGCTGCAACCCTTCATTAAAAATAAAAAATTATTTAATTTGATGATCATTCTCGAAATTTTTAGCATCCTTGACTCTCGAAAGAAGTTGGCATGCATGCATATTTTACATTGGAAGAGAGATGGCATGCATGCGATATTCACCTAGCCGAAGTTTATCCCCTGGTGCATATAAAAGTCAATCATTTTCAAAACAGTTTTATTTACTCGGACAAATGAGAGATGCGGTTATAGTGGTCTTGTCATTCACGTGCTTTTCGGAGCACTATTTTATCTTTCAAAAGAAAATAATTTGTAGAAATTAGCTTATGAGTAATAAAGTGTTTGCAAGCTGAGACATTATGTGACATTCACTGCGTTTATAGTTTAATAGTGCAGCGTCTTCACCTCGCACCCTCAAGATGCAGAAGAGAAGACCAAGAAAGAGAAGGAAAACACATAAATGGGAAACCATGCGGAGACAACTGTAGATTTTCCACTTTAAATGATTTAAATCAAATCTTTCTCAAAATGTAAGACGCAGAAGAGAATACCATGAGGGAAGAACAGTTCAAATAACAACAAATTGTATGGAGTTTGGGCTGTCTAAATGACTATCACGTCTAGTTATTAACTTGTTTATTTATTCTCAAGAGGAAATATTTCTCTCTGATCTTATTTCCTTCATTGCGAATAACGTTATGTGCTCTCATCTTGAAGAAGAGAAGAATATACATAGAAACGACAAGTAGGGGAAAATGGAGGAAGAGGACAAGCTGAAGTATCGGGAGGAAAATCGAGGTGCAGGATAGAGCGGGAGGTGATTGTGTCGTGTTTATGATGTAACGTCTCCGGCGGGGGTAGCAGTAGGTAGGTATAGATACACGCGAAGGCGAGAGGTAGGTATAGCTAGGCATAAGTAGCGGTGCAATAATTTTTCTCTGCTACTGGTTTTGCGTGAGAGGGAGCATTCATTCGGATGGGAGTTTCTGCTGGCAGTTTGTCATTGTCACGGATGAGGCTTCTCATATCTTCGTTGTTTCTCCCAGTGCGAGTGTCCGAGTCATGACGAAGAAGCGCATGGACGAAAAGAGAGCATACTTTTGCTGTTGCGGACGGAGTTCTCGTTTGTTCCTTGTTTATGCTTCTCTCTCAGTTTTACCGTGTCATTTTTGCTGCTGTTTACTTGCTCGGCCGCGAAGGAATCATGTGCTTACTGGACAACGTGACTTCTTGTATCTTCATTGTTTCTCCCACTATGAGTCTCGGAGTCCTGATGAAGAAGCGCGTGGATGAAGAGAGAGCGTATTTTTGCTGTCACGGATGGGAGTTCTTGTTGGTTCATTGTTTCTGCTTCTCTCGTAATTTCACCGTGTCAATTTTGCTGCTGTTTAATTCATCGGCTGCAAGGGAAAGAGGTGGACACTCTTACTGGCTGCCGCAGGAGACTTGTCGTGTGTTGTCGCAATCACGAGAACCGGTAATGGCATGGTATGATTCGGAGAGGAGTTCTTGCAGTTTTCTTGTTTTTTATGTCGTACAAGTCTCGGAGTCAATAGAACCACGCGCACGGAAGGAGAGCATAAATTTTTCTTGCTTTCCTTTTCTGCTTGTTACTTGCTGCGCAAGGGAAGCGGCCGACGACATGCAGCCCGGCAGGTATGGGTACTTGGTGTCGATTGTGTATGTGCTTCTTGCGTTGTGGTCTTCGAAGAGAATCGGAGACGACATTCTTAGTAAGGAGGACCTCGTCATTCTGTCATGTCAATTCAGGGAAAGTGAGAGGATGACCTCCAGTGCGTTGAAAATATCACGCGCCTGCAGCAGAGGACAGTATGAGATACAGTTCGAAACGATATCTGCCAAGATAAGTCGTCGATTATTTCTCTCTTCTCTTTCGTAGTTTCCACAGTATGGACAATTTGCACGTTATTGAGACAGCGGATTCGGCAGAAGAAGTGGATGACTCACTTGCTAACACTTCTTCAGACACTGTCGAGATATGCATCAGCCCGCCACGCACAGATAAATTTCACTTGCACTTCTCTGCTATTCTACCGCGTTTCTCTTATTTTCTATGAAACAACATATGATTCACTTCCGGACAGCACCCTTCAGTTCACGTGCACATATATGTACTTGGAAGTTGCTTCTGCTCGACAACTGCCTTTATTCTTGTTAAAATTCGACTACGTGAGGATTAGCAAGACTTGTTTTCCTTGCAGTTTTCATTCTACTCCGATATGCACCCTCACTGGTCCCTACAGATTCTTCTCGTATTCCATTGATGATCTGTCCCTGTAATTGCAGGATCGCAGATATCGCATGTTCTCATACCCTGCGTTGTTTAAACATCCCGACAATAGTTTCAAATCCACTGTTGCTTGCTTGTATAGAGGACGGTTACTTCCCTGCTTATGTTCTGTTCTCGATCCATTCCAGTTCAGGTTCTTTTGTCGTCACTATCCATCCTTCTCACAAGACGATGTATTTGAGGAGAGAAGCGAGAGTAAGGAGATCGACCTTGGAGACGTCAGTGACGGTTTGTAGGACCGACACTGATCTGGACACATCATTGTTTTCTTTGCTTTCGGACTTTCTCCATAAACACTATGTATAAGGAGTCTTCTCTGTGGAGTGTGGAGGCAGCCTCCTCCACTTACATTTCCAAAGGGCCATTTTTATCTATGCAAAAGCATGTATTGATGTCAAAAAACGTGTGATGCAAGCTCTTGGCTAGGACAAGCAAAAATCTATGGGAGACGAAGTGTGCGTAAAGATGTAATCGAACAAGAGATTCCATGCATTGTGAGAATGATGGGTTATTGCTTGAAAGATCATCAGGAGGAGCACCATATAGCGAGCATGAAAAACATCAACGACTCGATAGTCACAGACGACAAAGACCTTTACATGTTACTTGGAGCGTATGACACAAAAAACAGAGTAGAACTAATATACTTCAACATATTGCAGAGAGCACTTCAGTTTAACATGTATAAAAGCTGACATCCACTCTCAACAACTTTTCCATGTTATCTTCGTACGATGCTGATGTCTGGAGAATACATCCTCTCTCCCAGGTGGCTGCTCCAGCATAGAATACACAAAGCGCGTGAAGATGCCCTACGGACTTCTCTGATCAGGCCCGCTGACATCAGTCTTGAAGACATTGACGAGATTTTCTTTTTTAAAGGAGTCTCCGCGCTGCACACACTGCAACCACTGATACTATCAGCAGGTGAAGGACAAAGGCGGTCTAGAAGACAATACGAAATCAGCGTCTGAAGCAAAAACACCGTTTGAAACATAGAGGTCACCTTCGAAAGACCGCGTACTGCTGGAATATATACCTCTTGTTGACGCCCTGTTACGTTCAACTAGGACGGACATGTGTTTTCCCATCGAAGTCTGAAACATGTCGTTTCGTTGTACAGACTCTCTGTAAAATGGTAAAATGATGTTACTTGTCCTTGGGGTCTTCGAGGACCATGAGACTGTCCATGTGAGTCCACCACAGCGGGACTCGGACCAGAAGCTTCATTTATAGTTTGCAGTAGCATGCACCTCCAACCGTATCCGTAAGGGATTGAACCCAAGACCTTTTTCTTAGAGGACTTTGGGCTAAACCACTTGGGACACCGATCTTCGATAGACTGTAGGCTGTAGAGAATATGATATTTCGTAGGGTACTTTTTATTACGTCTGATCTTCCATACCTCGGCTAGCACATTTCTTATTATATGTCCATAAACATTTGTAGTTTGCCTCCGGAGGGCAAGTAGTATTTGCGGAGTAGACTGCAGACAGTCTACTTCGAGAATAAGTTGGAGCTGCTATCCTCTCCTCTATAAAAACTTTTGGCTTCCGCTCAGAACTGAACTTTGAGTATACTTCGAGAATAAGTTGGAGCTGCTATCCTCTCCTCTGTAAAAACTGAACTTCGAGTATACTACAAACAGCAGTATACTTTTCAAGAACAAGAAGTTGTTCTCGTCTTGTGTCTACAAACTGTACTGACGGCTTCACTATACTTTTCAATATGAGAAATCTGTTCTTGCTAAAGCAGATACTGTCTACAAACTATAGTGGTGCATGCACTATATTTTTGAATATGAAAAATTTGTTCTTGCGTCGGACCTTGCCGAAATGATGTCCATAGGGCGAAAACTGTACAAAAGCAAAAAAGTTTTAGTCTACCAGAAGGGTACACGCTAGAATAAAAAGTGGTTAAAGGAACCGAGGAGGACATAACAGTGGCCGGCAGTAGAAAATATTTCTTAAATAAACGCTGAACAAATGCCTTACATCAGAAGACGTCAATGTAAGACCCTGGTAATTAAGTAGTAAGTATGGAGGAAGGTTTTTATAGAATGTAGTTTTTTGTTAAATCCAGTTTAATAGCATGTTCAATCACCTGTGGGAACTTTTGCTTGGTATCTATTATCGAACGTTTAATGATCGGAGTGTGAAGGTAGTAGTGTTAACTACGGCAATGCATAAGGTACAGAGATGATGAAAGTAAGAAACACCGCCGCGAATAACCGGTTATCATGATCTGCAGCTTGAGTTTACTAACCTTCTTCAAGATTGCTGAGGCTCCAGCCTTACATAGTAGTTTAGCCGTTATTCTTCTGAATACGAAGCAGATTAGCCGGCAGCTTGGTAACACATTGGTTTTTTCACGGGGTTTTTGCTTAAACAGCACCCGCATACAATAGTACAGGTTGGACAGCACCACAGTAAAAATATTTAGTTGAACAGCACCCGTAAGATTAACTACTCTTTACCCAATGATTAGAACCGGGATGGCAAGGAGAACTCGGGCTTAAATATTCCGGTAACTTAACATCCCGATGGTTTCCCTCCTCTAACCGATTTATTAATGTTGTGAGGCTCTCCCGCACGTGTGAACACCTAGGGCTCTTTTGCGATAAAAAAACTATTATCAGAAAATAAACTAAAATAACAATATGTTGGTATTCTCACTACGCGATCTCACACGTGTGAATACCGGGATACAGAAATGTTGTTCTGGACTGGAATTTGCCTTCACGCTGTGAGAGAAAAACTGAACGTTTAAATAACAACATGTTGTTATTCTTGTAGATAATATTTAGGGTTGCTTTAATTCTGCGACATGCTCTCGAAATTCAATTCCGTTGACTTAGAAGTAAATAATAATTTAATTCAGTGTCTTTAGGCAACTGAACTACCGCTCCTGGTATAAAAAAGAGAGGGAATCATTCTCTCTTCTTTCACTTGTACTTCTGATGTCAGCGAGTAGAGCGGGCAGCCGCGGCCCGTTCCTGCCCAACCACAACTCTTTCCTGCCCAGCCGCTGCCGAGAGTTCTTGCACTCCGCGCTTCTCTTCTCTTCTCCGAGGTTCTGTTCGCGCTTCTTCTCTTCTCTTTGTGTTTCCGATGCCATTTGTCGCTGTGTCACTTTGTTATCGTGGTGTATGATTTCGTTTGAAGGCTGCAGATTCTAATCGACGGGACAATGCTGTATTGCCCCGATGTGTAGACCTTTCGTTATTTTGTCCTGATGAAATCGATGTATATTTCTACAACATGATCAGACGCGCAGGGTTCTTTGAGATATTGAGTCGCTTGGAACGGCATCCTTCTCGTGGATCTTTCTTGTGAACTATCGATCGTTCTTTTTACTCTGGCTACTTCTTGGTCTTCAACATTCTGTTCCTGGCATTTGGGATCCGTTGGTAGTAAGCTCTTGGTTTTGAGGGTGCTTGCAGCATCAGAGCAGTATTTTTTGTTGTGCTGGTACGTTTTTTCTTGTGAGAGACAAGATGTCTGCATCTAAACGGATTTCGCACACTGCTTCTGTTGTGTGGGTTGAGAATGAGGACGTTCCTATAGCCGATGACTCTGTGACTCAACCAGCACGTGGCCACTGGATTGTATCCGGAGGGGTGTTGGAGTCGCCTATTGAAGTGACTCTTGAGGACATTGAGGTGGAGTTTCCAACGTTTTATTTGGCTTGTGTTGAGGTTTCAAAACGTAGAGATATGTCAGTGTCCTTCGATGATGAGTTTCAACTACTGGGATGTGGGGCAGCCTCTTACACAGAACATCAGTTGAATAGAAAGCGATTCCAAGTGTATAGGGCCCTCGCGTTGGCATTGGGATATCGAGACAGAACTCAACTTCCAGAGAATTTAGAGCGAATCGTGAAGGAGACTTGGTCTGAAGACGGAGATGAGTTCGTTGGGTTTCAAGAGTGAGAGCTTGTAGTTGTGCTCTTTCATGTTTTGGCAGTAGGCCTCTCCTCCCGAGGAACCATTGTCTGTAGATGGATAATGGCGAGGGGAGGTAGAACTTCTGCTGCACAGGGCAGTCTAGGGGGTTCAACTCCCCCCAGAAGTACTTCCGATGTTTAGCTTAATGTGTGCATTTTTGTCAGTGAACATATTTGTATTTTGTAGGGAACTCAATTCTTCTTTTTGTCTTGTCTCTCGAACTAAAACTCGATCAGCAACCGAATTGGTTCTTGTAACAATGAGACTACAGTTCAGAAAGCTCCCTGAACCATAGGCTAAGTCCATTTTTTCTTCTTCTGCAAAATCTTTTTGGCCGTGCTCATCTTGGACTTCGACTTCAAGGTAGGTGACTTTGCAAGGAGCTCTTCCTCCGGGCTAGCTCCTGTTGTCTCGCCTCCAAGTTCTGCTCGAAATAGTAGTTTTAATCACCCATGTAATCCTGCAAACTCCTGCCCTTGACCTCTACTACATGGTTCACAATCTGCCTAAAAAATATTGATCATGCAATACAGCCAAGACAGTTCTCTTATACTCTTGTAAAGCTCTTCTAGCATTTCCTTCGAAGGAATATCGAGTGGTTGGTGGGTTCATCTAGAACAAGTAAGGCTTTGTGTAAGTTACCATGAACTTACACAAAGCTTCACAAGCCTTCTTTTCTGCTACTCAGAAATGTTACCTTTTGGTGCATCATGTCTGCTTTGAAGTTAGATCTACCTAACAATCAAGGGGAATCAAGCAAAAATGGACTTAACCTATAGTTAGTAAGTAAAAGAAGGTATCCTGATACTCAGAAATAATATACTACAGTTGATAAAAAAAGAATATATTTATAAAAAAATCCCAAATACATAAATATATTTTTCAGATCCCGAAGGATTTATAAGAGTTTAGAAGTTTGCATGTCATAAACTATACTAAAAGGTAAATGAAAAGGAAAAATTTATCGAAGGAACTCCTAGAAATTTTTCCTGAATGCAGATCAAAAAGCAAATCATTAGTATTCTTATAAAATATGATGAAAGTAGAATATACAGTAATGATTAGCTTTTGAAATAACAAATGAGATAAAGATAAATGATTTTTTGTTACCAGTAATATCTCAATGACCAAAGATGCGTGTTCAAACTTCTTCCTTCCAGACCGTGGTGCGACGTACAAGAATTCTGTTCGTTGCCGGTCGGGTCCTCACGGTGGAATCATTACGCCGGCGTGGTCTCCTTTGTAACATCTCTCGTCGAATATTTTCATTCCAATCCATGGCCGCACACGCAAGTCTAGCTTCGTGCGATTGCTCCCAATGGATCCTCTTGGATGCAAATTTGTTGATGATTGAGTGAAAGGTCTCGCTCATGTAATTCTCTCGTGCACGTATATAAAACCGCATCTTGGCCGGCGTAATGTGTTTCACAAGGAACGCTTGCACAGCAAGATGAGTTCTTCCTCCATGTGATAAGCGTGCACCAACACCGAATTCATGCTCAGAACATCTACGATCTCCAGGTAACAATCGACAATCTGAGTGATCACCAGCCCAGTGTCGTGCAGCAGTCAAGATGTCCAAAACCATCAACTCCGGACGTCGATCACCCCTATAAGCGCATAAATGAGCAATGTTAGATCAGTGGTTGGATAAACAATCAATGGAGTAAAACGACTATTGGTTGAACATGATACCTTTCACTAGCACGACGGACACATGTGTAAATCCAAGACTTGAGCTTGTATGCAATATCTTGTGCAGCAAGCTCAGGGTACTTCAACCCTCGTGCACGCTCTACCTCCCAATAGTCCTCTGCCAGGAGAGCAAGATGCTCGACTACTCGGTTCACTAAGACGGTTTTGGTACCGGCAAGAGGAAGTCCCTTCAACCTGCAAAAGCTCTTCAAGGCAGCGACTGAGAATATCGAGAGCTCTCTTCTACAACAAGCCTCCTCAATTGTCTGGTCACCGGATGACATCTTGGCATCTTGCAACTCTTCTTTGAACTTTGTCACAATACTCTTGCACTTGTGCCATAGGTCTTTTTGATTCTTTATCCCATGCCTGCATGACAAAGACAATCAAAGAGAATACATTCGATATCTAAACCATCAATATATATATATATATATATGTAACAAGTATCTAGAAATGTTGCAGTACCTGTCAATAATTGTGTCGATAGTGTGATTGTCATCGTGGATTATCTCATCGATGATCAATCCCTTCTCTTCAAGCTTCTCAATTCTTTTCTCTATTGCTCTAGTCTCTATCCTCCATGAGCTCTCACACTCCACTCGGGTCATAGTGATCATCTCAATCACTCGATTATCAACCACGTTTATGAATGGAATGGTCCCATGAAAGCCATTGCGAGACGAGTCCCAACGACAATCTACCATCAATACCAATGGCTCTACACATACAGTTCCATGGTCAATTGTTATAATCAATCCATATTGTCCAAAATTTCAAACATTTAGAATATGTAAAATGTCACTTACCAATGGACTCCATCAAAGATGTCTGCAATGACTCTTTTTGCTCTTCCCACACTTCCATGACGGCTGGACACCAACCGACTCGACGTCCCTTACCACTTTGGAAGTCATACCAATGAGACTCCGTCGGTACGTGAAGTCTCATAGCAGCAAGCATGCTAGAGACTGAAGTATAACTAAGACCTGCACATAATGCAGCATGATACATATGACCAATTACGTCCAAAGAATGACGGTCTATCTCCATATCTCCCGATACATAAATTGTCGTGTGAGCGGCATCGCATGAGAACTTCAACTGCCAATACTGTTGAAACTCGTCGATCACCGGCGGGAGATAATATAAGCAACATCCTTGACATGGACATTTCACACGGAAGACCTCGTAGAACTCTAAGATCTTCCTTCGGCCCCAAAGCCCATACTCAGCCTTCTTATGCACGAGCGGTACATCATCAGCTTCCACAAGAGGCTCATCTTCTAACTCATCATGAGGTGCAGTGCTGCTACTAGAGGCTCCAAGGTCGGGTTGATTATCAACAACCATCGCTTGACTATCAAGTACAATGTTTTTCACACCCGTCACATTCGTCTCATCCGACATCTCGTTTCTCAGTTCTGACGACACATATGCAACACGCTCGGCTTGAGCTCTCTCTAACGCTTGTATCCGACTTGCTGTCCCATCCATCAACCATCTCAACACCATGACGTGTGTCGTCTCGAGACCCAATGCATGTCGCAATCGATCATATGTGTCTAAAAGATCCTCAGGAATCCGAATAACTTGAGCTTGACCTGGACGTCTCTTGACATGATAGTTGACTCGGTCGGACAGAAACTGACCCCAACGTCGTTCAGCCATATCTGCAACACAAGAACAATACATAGTAAAGAAGTTGCAAAAATTCTTGTTCTGTAATTATTTATGTTAGATTATCACATAAATTATATGGCACTTCTGTAAACCAAAACCCTAAACTTACAGAAAGTTTACAAAAAATAGAATATAATGTATCTAAGAAACAAAGTTCTTACCTTGTTAGTGCTCAACAGTTCTGTTCACAACAAATACGCAATACCAAAAGTTGAGAATAAACTCTTTCACACTGGACAACTCAACAATCCAATTCTATATTTCCTTGTATTTTTTCAAATAAATAAAACTAAGTTATTCATTGGTACTCTAGTCTATTTCATACTTACTATTGTATCTAACAACATCTACAAAACAGATAATATTTATAGACTAGATTAAAATAATACATTCTGAAAAATAAAAAGAGAGGGATATGTGAGAATACATGAGATGTGAAAGAGGAGGTAGCATGTCGACTCACTGTGCCTTTCCACAATGAGTTCCAAAGGGAGTGAGAGGAGGAGCTTATCCTCTTCCTTCCGGACTTCAAACCCTGAACTGTTCAGGGTTTGAATTCCGGAAGTTGGCGTTTGGGCAGCTGCCCGAACCATTCAAGGGCAGCTGCCCAAACAAATTTCAAATTTGAATTCAAATTCTCTGACAAAAATCCACTTGGCGACTGCAGAGTTTTTTACTATTTTTTGATTTATTTTTGAGACAAAATGGAATTTTTTTTTCCAAATTGTTGTGCTCCGCAAGACCTTTCTGTAGATATCTCGGTCCTCCGATTTTATGGCTGGATGGCAGTACAATAATATTTCACGATCTGGTCTGGGTTACCCAGAGTAGCTTTTTTTGCTAATCGCACTTAGTGAAATGGTTTATCTGGGTAACCCAGACCCTTTGTATAAGGAGCGGGGGTTTAATTTTCCACTCGAAGTAACTATTCTGGTGACTAAAGCTCCCGATTTATTAATGTTGCGGAGGCGTCCCCTATATTCCATTCCGATGATCCAGAATAATAACAACAGGTTGTTAATTAAACGTCCCGTTTTTCTCTCACAGCGTGAAGGCAAATTCCAATCCAGAACAACATTTCTGTCCCCCGGTCTTCACACGTGTGAGACTCGCAGTTTGCTAGTGAGAATAACAATGTATTGTTATTCTAGCTCATTTTCTGATAAGGTCACACGTGCGGGAGAGCCTTCGCAACATTAATAAATCGGTTGGAGGAGGGTAACCATCGGGATGTTAAGTCATCGGGATACTTACGCCTGAGTTCTCCTTGCCATCCCGGTTCTAATCATCGGGTAAAGACTAGTTAACCTTACCGGGTGCTGTTCAACTAAATAATTTGACTGTGGTGCTGTTCAACCTGTACTATTGTCTGCAGGTGTTGTTTAAACAAAAACCTCGTTTTTCACTCCTCAAACATGATGTAACCAATACGGTCGGAAAACTTTTTTTCCTTTTTTTCCTCAAACATAAAAGAAACATTTGAATCTGAATGTTGAAACGTCTGGATACAAAAAACACGTATGCAAATGAAAGTAAATGACGCCACTGTAACTAACTGCAATCGCTGGAGACAGTGGTAAGTTCCAAAGACACTATCGGCCTGAACTGCTGAAGGTAAGTTGGAGGTTCAAGAGTTTCATCATATTCGGTCAGGTGTGAGCACACTCCATGTTTTCATCTGTAATCCTTCTCTTTGTTTTAACTAATGGTTTGAAGTGGCTGGTACACTCTAAGGGCATTCTTTTTCTTCATAGAGGCTTACATATGTTTGGACTCCAAACCTCGAGATGCTACATCGTTCCACCTGGGGCGTATGTTTGAGTTTGGACAATGTAGTTTCTTTTCTTTTTTATCTTGACATTTGGACAAAGATAAAACAACCATTTAGAGTTTTGCTTCATCTTTGGAAGGTGGTTCTTATTCCGTAAAACACTATCGGATTTTAGTTTTAGAATAGTTACAGTGAAGTAAAAATCTGTATAACATTGATAATTTTGATATAATAATCTGTCCATGAGATCGTGGGAGTACGTTGTGTAATCTCACGATCTGATGCATAATCTCATGATCCCATCAGACTGTGAGATTACACAACGATTAGATTACGATATCAAAAATATTAAAAGAAAGTTAACATCTGAAATAAACATCCAATACTCTATTCATGAGTAGATAATGTAAACCTAAATAGATCTTGACACAGTGAACGTAAAAAATACAAATTCTCAATCCCTAACGTGTAAATATTTAAACCAAACTTGTTTGAAAATTCATGCAACTCTTTGTGCATTATGCTGTTTAATGCACTATTAATCGAGCTTTATTTCTGTCCCAGGTCTCCTCCTCGGCTATGACATTCAAAAGACATAAGAGTGCATTACCCTATACGTAAGATACTTACATGTCGAAGATAAAGAATATTATATTCGGGGGCAAACATGAGAGAGCAGGCTTCGAAGTAGAAAGAGGAATTTAGATGTTTCTGAGGATGAAGACGCTGAATCACCACCGCAAGGTCTGTCTAAAGAAGACCAACATAAAGAAAATCAGCATTCTAACCAACAGAAAACAGGGGGTTTAGGGTTTAGGGTTGTTCCACTCTGTTTCCAAGTGAAGCAGAAGCAAATGTGAGGCAAACCCTATTCTTCAACCACGATTATAAGCTGTGGTTAGAAGCTAGTATTTATAGTCTGCCGTAGCAGTTCTAATCTGCCGCCAGATGCATGGCCCCATGTCTCTAGGGAACGTAGATCTCAGCTTTTCCTGACACCTTGCAGCAACCAAAGTTACCAAACCCTTCTAAACGAGGAAAGTATCTCATCTCACCTCCACTGACTGGAATGACGAGCCTCTGAGCTTACTCCACGTTCTCGGTTAAAACAGGCAAAAGGTTGTAGCCTATTTCATAAGTAGTTATTTACTACCAGATCACATGTGCCATGCTTCGACCAGCAATCAATGTCTCCACCACAACGTCGAAGCGGGAAATCCACTTCATAGCGGGAATCCGGCGAGATCCGATCATCTACAACTCATAGGTCGCCTAGGTTTTTCGCATGTATCGGCTGAAAACCGGAAGTAAATATTAACCGGGTGGTTTCCGGTTTTCTAAATCGGCGATAACTGTTTTGGTGATTCGCTTACCAGCCGGAACTTACTTCTTCTTTTTTACATCGGTTATTTTTCTGAGCAAGTTGAAAAACGTTTCGTCAAAAATTCGAGAATATCTACTTACAATGAGCTAAAAGTCGATCAGCATCATTAAGATCAAACGCAGTTACAAGTTTTTGGGCAGCGAGTTTACTGCTACATGGAAAACATACAACTGCCTTTGAACTGAATGAGACTTACTTGTCTCGGCTGCCCAGCATTGAAGCTGTGCTGGTAACGCTGTGAGTGAGCTCTTCGATCGACTCGGAGGCACTTTGAAGGTTAAACAATCGTGTTTACTAAACAATCGTGTTTACTGAGTAGAGTTCTGACTTTTGTACCGAAAGTGCGAAGCTAATCTGAATCGTGTGCAAAGACTCCAAAGAACTATGATCGACGAGGGAGGGACCAACACTGACAGTCGGCGAACCGGCCATTGTTTCGTCAGGAGAGAGAGAGTGTGTCAATTCAACTCAATTGCTATCAGTACTGAATGGGCTGTGATACGGTAGTATGAAAACTTGAAATCCAAAATTCTACAAACGTTATGGCTTGCCAGTCCATATCAGACGTCGATTTTCGAATCTGACGCCGTAAAGTGAACCCGGAAATGGATGTGCCAGAGACTTCCTGCCAAAGAAGAAAAGAATCGAGCCTTAGAAAGTTGATACGCAACCTTGAAGAGGCATAATTGCCGGACATAGATCGAAATGCGTAGACGTCGAGCAAATGCATGAGTTTTGAGGTTTCGAACTTTACTCTGTCAGCAACTGTACTTTGACCGGAGGCTTTACTTTTTTCGCGGAGGCTTTACAAAGAAAAGTTGAGTCCCTTTCGTTCTTCGTCGGTTAGAAGAGAGGTGGATGTACACAAAACCGTGTCGTGGACTGCAGTCGGGCCGATGGATGAGCAGCTTTCCGACTTATTGCAGCTTTCCGCAGTAATGAGTCGAGCACTACGAGCACATCGTAGCTTTTCGTCATCGACGTTCTTCCTCTTCACCTCGATGTACACCCGCATCTACCTTCCCCCGAGCCCCAGATAGCCAGTCGTACCTCAGCCGAATACATGAACATCTGAGTAAAGTTGAAAAGAGTCCAGAACTGCTTGGAGCCTGGTACACAACAGGAAGATGTGTACTAGGCTCCAATCAGTACTCGATCCTTTCACAATCTCAAACTGATACCGAATAGATTAACCGAGAGCGGGATTTGAACCCGAAGAGGTCCTCTCCATTAGAGGCTCCCGGCACTAGCCTACAGCTACTGTAAAACGATCTAAATCTAAAACAAACTAGTACAAAAGCAAGAAAAGAGAAAATCTACTTCACAGACAGGATGAAGACAAATGACTGTCAGGGTTAGAGATCAAGTAACGCAACTCCTTCGATCGTTTCCAAACATCTATAGCATCACTGAGAATATCATCTAACTCTGGATTCGACACTGACACAGCAGGACCTTCTAGATTCAACCGTAAGAGTGCATCAAGATGCACTGAAGACAACTGGCTGCGATACTTACTCTTAATCAAGTTCTGAAACGAAAATGCACGCTCACACTGAGCAGTGCTCACGCACTGCACTCGAGCAATGCAAGCAAGAGTTAAGAGGTTAGGATACTTCACCTTTAAACTCTCTGAAAGTTCAATCATCGCCCATAACTCACCAAATGAAAGATCTTGAAACTCAGTAACAGCATGAGTCTTGAACAAAAGGAACTCGCTTTGCAATGCTGCTGAACACAAAATGGGACCCTTCGATATACCATGAAGATACTTTATCTGACCAAAGTGTTGAGAGAGTCGATCGAGCTCCTTTATGCCCCAGTTTTTCAAAGCTACCATTTGCTTTGGCATTTGGGACGGAGACAAGATCTTCAACGCCCCAATGACATCATTGTCCACGAAACGTTCTTCAAGTGAAGTACAAATGGCTTCTGCGAACGCTTTTTGGAAGGATACTGCAGCTTCTAGATCAGTTCCTAGTCTACAACGCTGCATTTCACAAGAATGGTAAAGGCTACCTCTGATTTCTGATGACAGACGTTTCATGAAACCTCCTTCAGGTCCATAATCAGGAAGAACATGGTACCCGATGTCATTGTTCTGCAAAAAAGTGTTGAGATCAACCTGTTCCACCATGTAGGTCATCCGAATTGAAGCTATCTCTACAGCTACTATACCTCCGATGCCTGAGACATCGACCACTCTTTGCTGAAAGACGAGACTCAACCGTGCAAGAGAACTCAAGATATCAGCCAAAAAGTATAGACAGTAAATATGTTTGAAACTCCTCAACTTACCATACACACTCTGTGCAACTCCGTGATCCTCTGAAGGTGGAACATCACGAAAGTAAGTAAGTACAGACTCTAACGAGTCACAAAGCGTTGAGATAGCTTGTGCTCGACTGAGCCATCGAATTTTTACATACCTCTTCAGTGAACGACGCGCATCGTCCAACTTTCTCTGTAAAGCACCAAACTGCTCTCGACGTTTGGATGAACGCTTGAAGTAAGCAGAGCAGGTGTTTATCAGTGCGTCGATCTCATCAGAGATCTGTGCACAAGCAGAGTGCTTGGAGGCTGAGAGAACTGCTAAGTTAGTCCTATGTGCAATACAGTGACAAGAAACAAGAAAAGGATTTACATTCCTTTTCAGTCGAGCAGCAACTCCAGTTTGCTTCCCTGTCATAACAGAGGCATCGTCTGATCCGAATCCAATGAAGCGCTCATGATCCAACCCCCATACATTCAGTAAGGCAATAAGTTGCTCAGAAATAGTCTCTGCACCCTTATCTTCGACTCGTACAAGTCTCAAAAAGCTTACCTGAACAGAACCGTTCTCCACAAACATAGCAAAAGCTACAAGAGCGGAAGTAACACTGATATCAGTCGACTCATCAACCATAATCCCAAAGAATGGACTAGCACGTACCCTTCGTAAACATCGTTCTTGGATACAGTCGCTGATATGCATCAGCATCTGAGTACAAGCTTTATCTGACTGATAAAGCTTGTCTGTAAGCTCACAACCAGATGCTCGGAGCACTGCACATAGCTTCGGAAACTTGCTAAATGCAAGGTTTTCTCTTCCCACCCAATAGGCTGCACGGAACATCGTTAACAAGACAGTGTCTACATGTAGACGTTGCGACTTCATCGCAGTGGCCATGTCCTTCTGGCCTGAAACCTTGGCATAAAACCTCATCTGGTGCTCCTTCGATCGAGCGTGCTCCACCAACGAAGAAAGTTTGATGTTAGTACCACCTTGAACAGCAAAAGTTCCCTTCGATCCCATCTCCTGACATACTAAACAGTATATCCGACGAGTAACTCCATCAAACTTCGCCCATTCAAACTGCACCTTCCAGTGCTCTTTCCAAGCTGCAGAAGTCTCTTCGAGTGTCCTATTTCTAAGCTTCTGCGACTCTTCCGATGGAAAGGAATCTGACGTGCTCTCGGAGACTCTACTGGTAGAAATGAACATGGAAGGAGAGATAGTTTCACCTGGATCGACTCCATCGTAGTTCTTCCGAATGCTGTAATTCTCTAAGGTACGTTGTTTCTTCAATGACTGCGGACCTTTACCTCGTGACGAACTCGAAGCATGCTTACCTATTCGGGTCATTGGCCTTGATCTTGCTGCGACATCAGAAGGCGCAGCAGCAGAAGGCGCAGCATCGGAAGGATGGGAATCCAACAACACTGGATTAGCTTCTGAACCTATTCCGAGTTCAGAAGCTCCAACATTCGCTGCCGTTGCTTCTTCCATGAGTACTGCTATAGGTGGATCGTTGGAGAATTCCAAGTCCGCTTCCATTCAGTCCCACCGTCTCCCACGATGGACAAACACTACGAGAACTGTAAGCGATAACATACACAAGCACGGAAGTGCTCCATAAGAGAGCAACGATTCACGAAAGTAAACAAAAGAGACCACGGATTCACGGAAGCGATAAAACTGAGTCAACTGACAGTCTTAGAACCTCGCCCTTAGCGAGCACAAAAGCAGCCTAAACGAGAGCACGGATTCACGGAAGCGAAAGAACTTACAGTCTTAGAAGCGAGGCTTAGCGAGCACGGAATAGCACAAATTCACGAGGCACCAAGAAGGTGAGAAAGCGAGCACGGAACTGAGCCTTACCGACGCTTAGCCGATCGATAGAAATCCTTAAAACTACAAAGCGAGCACGGATTCACGGAATAGCACGGAAGCGAGCACGGAAGCGATTATCGACCGAAGACTTGAAGAGAGCACGATTCACAGTTCACTCGATTCACTCGAAGACTCGAAGACAGTCACTGACAGTGTTGCGAATCGCTCGATGACACACTCAGGAAGAGCCGCAGAGTGCAATGTGCAAACAGCTTAATGAAAACCTAACGAAAGATCGATGTGAATCGATCTTCGGTTACCGACTGTCGGACTGTCATCGAGCCAATATCGCAATGTCGCACCGAGATCGAGTCACCGAGTCATCGAATCACCGAGTAAACTGCGGCTGCCACCTTAGTCACCCAGTCCCAGACTCCCAGCAGCGACGAAGCAGCCAGCCGCGCGGGCCGCGTGGGCCGCGCCACGCCGAAATTCGAACTTCGAAGTTCGAATTTCAAAATTCAAACCACGTTAGTTTAATATAAATTTTTTAACTGTGGTACTATGCATTACGTAGTACTGCCTTACCGTGGTAAAAAAGAACCATGGTGTCAAATATCGACAAAACTGCAACACCTGTTCTTAACCCGGTCGAAATGCTGGCATGGTTCTAAAAGTACCCAGTGTATATCCGAACGAGGTAAATAATAACTCGGTAACAACTGAAACGGAGTACTGATAACCGTCTATGATTCCGAGACCCCCAAACCATCGTTAAGTTATTTCCGACCCATACACGGCTTCCCTCGGTTTGCCAACTTTCCATACTTGAAGCTTCCCGGTTTCTGAAGCAAAGTTGCCGGCTCATTTTACTCTATTTGCCGGTTCTAGGCGAACTATGCTACAACTCTCCATGAACAGAACCTTGTTCAGTTCTTTTCCTATAAATCGATCGAGAAGATCAGCCTACCTGCCTGCCAAGGACTGCCAAGCCAGCTGTCTCCAAAACAGTTGGTTCTGCAGAATCTTTGAAAACAAAAATGGTGAGGACAAGGCCGCTAGAATCAGCGCATATTCTGACCTTGAAAGAAGTGAAGACAGCCTTCTTTCATAACCATGAGATGTGTTGAATTTGGATGTGCTGTACGGGGCTAAGGTCCAACCGAAGCGACCATGCATCCGGAATGCTCGAATTTGTTCCTTTCTCTGCCCCGGTGGACAAAGTCGCAGGCCGTGTCATGGACTCATGCCCGTGGCCATACTGTGAGTGCAGAATCTCTGCGGAGCACTACCAGTTAGAATCCGCTGTAGGAGAACGCGACCCAATTTATAGCCAACGGATGGGAAGATCCCATCAAGCCTTACAAGGGAAAGAAGGAACCGAAGGGCCAAGCAATAACCACCCTGAAGGTGATAACCTCGCTATCAG
The DNA here is from genome assembly GCA_036924285.1 of Asterella californica. NCBI lineage: Eukaryota > Viridiplantae > Streptophyta > Marchantiopsida > Marchantiales > Aytoniaceae > Asterella > Asterella californica. The sequence continues at coordinate 48,256,718 of JAYKYS010000001.1, forward strand.
TAGCTATATCTACAACAGGTGCACCTGAAGAGATATCGCTTACTGCGATTGCTCTCCTGTGAATGACGCCTGCTAAAGCTCTCTGTAGAGCAATGGAAACCCGCTGTCTGAAAAACATAGTGCAGAAAGAAAGAGAAAGTAGTACCCCTTGACGTCTCTCATGGTAGGCTCTAGCGCACTCTCGCAGAAAGATGTCAAACTCCAAAGCTGTCAATCCGTATATCTCCAAGGCTAAGGAGACGAAGCGATGTCCCGCTTGCATACTCCTATACTTGGATACTTTCGTTGCTGCCGCCACGCCTGCAGCCCATCCTGGAGGATAGGTGATCACTGTGCCGCCATTGAGTCCCGTGTCGGATCCGTAACAACCACATCAGCCACTGAGACATGAGCCTCCCTCATCATGTACAGGTATGCTCTCACTGATTCTCCCGTCTGAAGGGCGTACCAATGCTCTCTCCACGTCATGTGACCGCTCTTCCGTGCTAAGACAAACACGACGTCTCTGATGGCATCATGGGTGGCTATCCGCTCTCCACCGTGAGGACATCGAGCAAGGTGACGACACGAGGTATCGAGCGAGACACCGCATTCGCAGATGGACAATGCCGAAGCAACAGGCTGGACCAAGCCTAGACGGAACCTCATCGCTGTAGTGAAGATAGTCGGTGCGAGTCGGAACGCTCTAATGCAAGGTCGAGCTATGAGTCAAGAGTCTTTGTCCGAACAAGAGCGGAGTCGAGCTCTAGTATCCATGAGATGGAAGGATCCACTAAGAGCGCATGGAGAACCTGCTGGAAGTGATGTCATGTCAGAAAAGACTGTAGTCCGCGAGATCCATTGGAAGATAAGGTATCGAATCGAGAGTGTGTCTCACGTGTCTCAAGAGTCAAACCATCTCTTGTCTCACGGAGACACATGTCGCGCCTCTCATTCTCAAGATCAGGCGCAGACGCGAACAATAGAACCCTAGCGGACTTGCGCTAGGTTGTGAACGCTGCGAGTAGGACTTAACGGCTTGGCCGGCAAGTCGGGATCAGATAAACCCTAAGTGGTTCTCTAAACCAAGGTTAGAACCTTGGTTTATGACATAAGGGCCTACCCCAAGAGGGCCCCAGACGAACGCTGACCTAAGGGGGCGAGTCTGGGAACGGGCTGAAACATGAGTCTCAGACATAGGTCTGAGACGTGGGTCCGAGACGCAGACGAGCCACAGGGTTCGACCCTGGGTCTGGACCACAGGCTTCGGAAAAACTGCTAAGTGTTGGAGCTCCAGGGACGTTTTAGGTCGTGGACGGAGCTCCACATAAGATCTCGAGACGAGTGAGGTATCATTGGAAAGGTCTCGTCGAGAGCTTTCCAGTGATATATAACACTCCTCGATCTGACCTCCGAGCTGGAAGTTATGGCCGAACCACAATCGGGTTGTGGTATAATTTTCAGGGACCAAAGAGGAGGACGGGGCCGCCGATCCCCAGAAGTATATATGAGGGGGGCTCGATGCCTGGGTGGGCCAGGACGAGTCACCCGACCCCAGGGTTCGGCGGGCGGACTCTGGGGGCATGAGGTGATGGCTGGACCGGTTCCAAGGCACGTTCCGATCCAGACTTGGACGTCTAGACTTAGGAATGATGTAAGGGCCGGGGCAAGACTAGAGAACGAATCGGCGGGTTAGACCACCGTTCGGGAACCTAGACTCAGACGGACATCACGGGCGGTTGGGCCGCTAGGTGTGCTGGAGGCACCGTTTAGGACCCTGGACTTTATGGGAAGTCCGTCCCAAGTCATAATGTGACTTGCTCATGTTTGGGACCGACTTAGGCGGATCTAAGTTGGGACTTAGGATGGCTGAGCTTGATGAATAGGGAGATGGTCCGGCTCCGGTCCGGACCAAAGTGAGACCAGGTAAGTGGTGCATGGACGCTAACGTGTGATTGTGTTTGTAGGTTAGCGGTGTAAAGTTTGCGACCTACTGAGCTAGAGCTTCCGCTGGCGCAACAAGGCGGTAGGTGCGCGAAAAGTGGTATCAGAGCCGACGCTTCGGTGAGCGAGAACTTGAGGTAGCGGCTGAAGGCTGGACGCTTGAGGAGGGACGCAAGACACGAAGCGGATCAACGTTTCTAGGTGAACACTTGGAGCGATGGCCGAAGAAGGACAGAGTTCCAGGAGGAAGACCAAGAAGCGAGGAGCGGCTAACGGGAACAGATCGACTCGAGCTAGCCCCGAGGCACAGTCAGGGGACGACAACCGACAACCTTCGCCCCAACGTCAAGGGAGCCCTGTACCACCTGCGGTATCGGTGCAGCAAGATGGAGTATTGTCAGCGGTACCCAACGATTCAGGCACGGACAGTCAAGGAGCCTTGTATGCGGAACTCATCAAGATGATGAAGACCATGCAGGAAGGCATGGCCTCCAGAGATAAACGTATCGCCGAGCTTGAGGCAGGCCAAGGAAGTTCCTCGTCTACCAGGAAGCTTTGTAAGACGAATCTGCCGACCCCATTTTCAGGTATAGGACGGGCTCGCAAAGTTAAGGATTTCTTAATTGAGTTGGATCTATACTTTGAGGCGCAACAGGCTAAGGAGTCTGACAAGGTGAGAGCGGCGGTTACGTTCCTGAAGGACCATGCGCTTCTCTGGTGGACTGCATACCGGGATGAGCATGCCTTGACTGTCTCGGCGCTTAGTTGGAAAGAGTTCAAGGAGTTGCTCGCAGGACGATTCACTCCGGAGTATCAAAGGATTCGGGACGGTGTTGAGTTGGTGAGACTGAAGCAGACGGGGACCTTAAGCGCTTATGTGCGCGAGTTTAGTGCCAAACTGGATTCGTTCTCCAAGTGGACTGAGGAGACCAAGATATGTATATTCATTGGGGGACTCAAGTCTAGTTCGGAGAAGGCTCTCTTTCGGATGCCAAAGCTACCAGAGACAAGTGCCAAACTTTTGAAGCTAGCGGAGCGAATTGGGGACGACGAAGTCCAGCAGCAGAAACCCTTTGAACCACGCAGCATGGACAAGTTCCAGAAGAAGAACAAGGGCTTCAAACGACAATGGGATGGGGGTGAGAAGGATCGGAAGGATACTTCTGCCCCGGCAGCAAAGCGACAGCAAACAGGAGCGAAACCTAAGGGGCAAGCACCTCAGAAGGGCAATGGCGCTAAGTTTACTTGCTACAACTGTGGCGAGGCGGGCCATATTGCTAAGGGGTGCACGAAACCTAAGGTTAGTAACTGTAGCATGAATGCGTTTGTTGCGAAGGACTTGTTGGAGGGCCAGATGACTGTGACCTTGAGAACCACGAAGACGCCGGGATTGATGTTTCTACAAGCCAAGGTTGCTAACCGTGATGTTACTTTTCTTGTGGATACAGGAGCGACTCACTCCTTCATAAGTCCAAAGTTGGTGAGGAAGTTGGGCTTGTCTACCTCCAAGACAGACAAGTCTATTCAGGTACGCTTTGTCAAAGGCAAGACGTACCAAACTTCTGAAGTGGCCTTGGACGTACGATTTGCGTGTGGGAAGTTGGAGTTCACAGAGAACTTCACGGTGTGCGAGATGGATGATATCCATGCGGTTTTGGGGAACACTTTCTTAGATAGGTTCGACGTGGAGCTTAGACGAAGACCTTTGAGGTTGAATGTCAGAGTTAAACGGCGGAAGCTGGGAGTGAGGCTGATCCGGAAGGCGCGGAAAATTGACGACTTTGCAGTGAATTTGATCAAAGGCAAACAGATGGACTTCAGCGACGGAGTCATGTGTTTGATGCGGGTTGCAGATTTGATGGCGGGTGACGGACAAGTGGAAACATCAGGAGACGCGACTAAACTTCCGGAGGTGCTTCGCGAAGTGATTAAGGAGTTTGAGGATGTCTTGACGAACGAGTTACCTGCTGAGTTATCTCCAAGGCGGGTGGTGGATCACAAGATCGAAGTCTTGCCAGGATCAGAACCACCTTCCAAAGCTCCTTACCGACTCAATCAGGTGGAACTCCTTGAGTTGAAAAGACAACTCGGCGAGCTATTAGCGCGGGGATATATTCGAACCAGCAAGTCACCTTATGGAGCCCCAGAGTTCTTCGCAAAGAAGAAAGATGGGAAGTTACGACTCTGTGTAGATTATCGTGCACTCAATAAGGTGACGGTGAAAAATAATTATCCCTTGCCAAGGATAGACGACCTCTTTGATAGGTTAGCGGGCGCAAAGTACTTCAGCAGGATAGACTTGAAGTCAGGATACTATCAGATCCGGATAGTTGACCCCGATGTTGAGAAGACCGCTTGTCGAACCAGATACGGATCGTTTGAATTCGTGGTGATGTCATTTGGACTCTGCAACGCCCCTTCGACGTTCACTACATTGATGAACACAATTTTTCGCGAGGAGATGGATGAGTTTGTCATCGTTTACATCGACGACATCTTGATCTACTCCAAAACCTTGGAGTCGCACGCGGAGCAGCTAAGGGTGGTGTTGACGAAGCTGCGGGAGCATAAGCTGTTTGCCAACATTGACAAGAGTGAGTTTGGTTTGGAGCGCATTAACTTCTTGGGCCATGTCATTAGTGCAGAAGGAGTCGGTCCGGATATGCAGAAGGTGGACGCGATTGTGACTTGGGAGCCTCCGACTACAGTGAAGGGGATGCGGCGATTCTTAGGATTGGCGCAGTTCTACCGCAAGTATGTGAAGGGGTTTTCAAAGATCGCGAAGCCGCTGACGGACTGGACGGGCAAGGACGCATAGGTAAGTTGGACCAAGGAGGTGGATGATGCGTTTCAGATGATCAAAGCTATTTTGTCAAAGGCGCCAGTATTGAAGCTGCCGGAGTTCGACAAACCATTCGAGGTGCACACGGACGCGAGCGACTATGCGATTGGCGGAGTGTTGGTGCAGGATGGAAAACCTGTAGCGTACGAAAGCAAGAAACTATCTGGGACAGAGAGTCTATGACCGACTCACGAGAAGGAACTGTTTGCGGTGGTCCATTGCTTGAGGAAATGGCGGCATTACTTGGGACTTCACAAGACCCAAGTGTATACTGATAACATCTCGCTCAAGTACTTTGAGACACAAGATCGGGTGACGCCAAAGCAACTACGGTGGCATGATACCTTGGCGCTCATGAACGTGGAATTAATCCACAAAGCGGGAAAGGACAATGTGGTTCCTGACGCCTTGAGTCGCAAGGAGGAATATCTTCCATCGTCAACACAGATTTTGCGAGCTATGTATCCTAAGGAGTCAGATTTAGAGAGGCGAATACGTGAAGGTTACATGGGTGATGACCAAGCGAAGGAGTATCTGGAACAGCTCAAGCGAGGAGTGAAGTTGCAGAACATGCAGCTAAGACATGGTTTATTCATGTTCAAGCAAAGTCGGGTTTATGTGGGACAAGGAAAACTTAGGACCAAGTTGTTAAAAGAATGCCACGATGCGCCCTTATCAGACCATAAAGGCGAAAAGTCCACATTAGCAGTGATAGCTAAAAAGTTTTATTGGCCCCACATGAAGGACGATGTTGCCCACTTTGTGAAAACATGTGTAACCTGTCAAGCGAACCGCGTTTCTTATGAGAAGAAACAATGGTTGCTTCATCCTCTGCCAATTCCAGTCCGACCTTGGAAAAGCATTAGCATGGACTTCATTACCTCTCTGCCTGACTCGAATGGATACAATGCGATTTTTGTGATAGTTGATCGGTTTAGCAAACTAGCGAAGTTTACTCCGACCTTGGATACTGCAACAGCGTTCACGATTTCTCGATTGTTCCTAGATACTTGGTGGCGTTCACATGGATTACCTCGGAATATTATTTCAGATAGAGACTCTAAGTTCACAAGTGCCTTTTGGAAACACTTGTTCCAAAAATTGGGGACTAAGTTAAAATTTAGTACCGCCTTTCATCCGGAAACGGATGGGCAAACGGAACGAGTTAACTCGGTTCTGAATCAATACTTGAGGAATTATGTGAGCGCGGATCAAAGTGATTGGGCGGAGTGGCTCAGTCTTGCGGAGTATTGCTACAATTCCACGAAGCATTCGGCAACCGGCGAATCGCCTTTCTTGCTGGCTTACGGACGTGAGCCAGAAGGGCCTCTTGACTTGACTCTTGCAGGGAGTTCTACATCGGCACGACCAAGAACACGGCAAACATCAGCTGAAGAGTTGGTGGCGGCAATGCAGCGGCGCGAGGAACAAGTAAAGAAGAACCTCGACAAGGCGCAGCAACGATACACGAAGCAGGTAAACAAGCATCGGCGGCAAGTGAAGTTTCAAGTGGGCGAAGAAGTATGGTTAAGTACGAAAAACTTCACACTTTCGAAGGAAATATCGGCGAAGTTTTCAGCGAAGTTCGCGGGACCTTTTGTCATTGTGAAGAATCCGCACGAAGATGTCTATACATTAGACCTTCCTCGCGAGTGGCAGTTGCATCCGACTTTCCATGTTTCTTTACTAAAGAAATACTTCAAGGATGATTTACGACCGGAGCGCAAACAGGTTCTCAGGCCTCAACCTGATGTCGTGCAAGGCGAAGCAGAATATGAGGTGGAGTCCATTTTGCGATCTCGGCGCAAATCAAACCGGATGGAGTACTTGGTCAAATGGCGTGGTTACCATTTGAAGGAAGCAACTTGGGTGCCAGAGGAAGATCTCGCACATGCGAGCGAAGTATTAGACCTCTTCAAACGGAGGCAAGGACAACAAGGGTGTTAGCAAGATGAGGACATCTCCTTCCAGCGAGGGGTGAAGAAACGACGAACCATACGAGTAGCAACTTGAGGCGAATTGGGCCGATGGACTTTGTACTTTGACTTATGTTTGGAAATAAAGATTTTGTTTCTTGAAAAATTGTCCAAGTGTATTGGTAGTGCATGGCTATGACTAGTTCTGATCAGATGCCTAGGATGTTGTCAAGAGGAGGAACGAAGCACACTCAAAGGAAGCGAGCTGGTTTGGATAAGCATCTAAATCAAGACTAAGTCTTGATGTCAAGACTTAGGTTTGCCGTAGCGTTGGCAAAGCAAGTATGAAATTTCATACTTGTCTTGGGACTTGGGGTGATCTTGCTTTGTGGTTTTCTACAAAGTAAACTTAGTCTCGCGTCTAAGTCAAATCAGGTTGCGACCGGAAAGTGAGTTTCGGGGGGACCTCGTAAGTAGGTGTGAATACTTATAGTTTGCAAGTTAGAGTCTTAAGTAGAATGTTTAGAAGTTGTCAACTAGTTTTGTTTAGGGTAAGCCAAAAAGGTAAGGCTTTTCCCGAGACTAGTTGAAATTTTCTAAGTGTTCTAGCGACAACTTAAGACTCAAGCCAAGAAGGGAGTTGCGGGTTAGCTACCAGAACGCAATTCTGACGCCAAGGGGTTGGCTACCCATTTTGAACTTGGTGTTAACTTAAAGGATCATTGTTGATGAGGGCATCAACCTCCAAAGTGGGGGTGAGTGTCGCGCCCCTCATTCTCAAGATCAAGCGCAGACGCGAACAACAGAACCCTAGCGGACTTGCGCTAGGTTGTGAACGCTGCGAGTAGGACTTAACGGCTTGGCCGGCAAGTCGGGATCAGATAAACCCTAAGTGGTTCTCTGAACCAAGGTTAGAACCTTGGTTGGTTTATGACATAAGGGCCTATCCCAAGAGGGCCCCAGACGAACGCTGACCTAAGGGGGCGAGTCTGGGAACGGGCTGAAACATGAGTCTCAGACATAGGTCTGAGACGTGGGACCGAGACGTGGGTCCGAGACGCAGACGAGCCACAGGGTTCGACCCTGGGTCTGGACCACAGGTTTCGGAAAAAACTGCTAAGTGTTGGAGCTCCAGGGACGTTTTAGGTCGTGGACGGAGCTCCACATAAGATCTCGAGACGAGTGAGATATCATTGGAAAGGTCTCGTCGAGAGCTTTCCAGTGATATATAACACTCCTCGATCTGACCTTCGAGCTGGAAGTTATGGCCGAACCACAATCGGGTTGTGGTATAATTTTCAGGGACCAAAGAGGAGGGCGGGGCCGCCGATCCCCAGAAGTATATATGAGGGGGGCTCGATGCCTGGGTGGGCCAAGACGAGTCACCCGACCCCAGGGTTCGGCGGGCGGACTCTGGGGGCATGAGGTGATGGCTGGGCCGGTTCCAAGGCACGTTCCGATCCAAACTTGGACGTCTAGACTTAGGAATGATGTAAGGGCCGGGGCAAGACTAGAGAACGAATCGGCGGGTTAGACCACCGTTCGGGAACCTAGACCCAGACGGACATCACGGGCGGTTGGGCCGCTAGGTGTGCTGGAGGCACCGTTGAGGACCCTGGACTTTATGGGAAGTCCGCCCCAAGTCATAATGTGACTTGCTCATGTTTGGGACCGACTTAGGCGGATCTAAGTTGGGACTTAGGATGGCTGAGCTTGATGAATAGGGAGACGGTCCGGCTCCGGTCCGGACCAAAGTGAGACCAGGTAAGTGGTGCATGGACGCTAACGTGTGATTGTATTTGCAAGTTAGCGGTGTAAAGTTTGCGACCTACTGAGCTAGAGCTTCCGCTGGCGCAACAAGGCGGTAGGTGCGCGAAACACATCTGTAGTGGATAAGAACCATCCTCCATCTCTGTCACATAGCTCTCCAGGATAGGTCTATCTCACACGAGAAAACGACCACAGAGCCAAGGTGTTGAGAGGGCTCAACTACCCAAAAAAGCTGCCGAAGCAATCTCCTCCATGGATAATAAGCCCACCCCGCCACATGATATTGACAAAGATGTCTGTCTCCGTGCGAGAGGTCCTGCCACACAGTCAAAAGTCCCCGGTCCTATGATGTCGTCAAACACTCCATGATCCTCAAACTCTCTAAGGCGCGAGATGAAGATAGGAGATGGGAGTATTGTGCGGAGTAAGTAACAAGGACGTCGTGCTATGGAAGAGGAAAGGATACCAAAAGCAACATGTGGGTCTTCTAACATAGGGAGATCTTCGATATGCATAACGTCCTCCGCAAGAGCAACATCTAAGAATCGAGAGACAAAGTCCTCTGTACTCACGGATACTCCGAGGATGCGTAAACCATCCGTAAGGTTAACAAATCCCTCTGGGAGCTATAGGTCCGACGATATACCTATGAGAGACCAAGTTTTGCACTTTGACACTTTCATCCTCAGTCCTACCAAGGCCAATTGAGAGACAAGGTGATCAAAGGCAACATCGACTTGGTCCGTCGGACCTATGATGTGCGTATCATCAGCTAGAGATGGAAAGACACAACCTGGAACAGCCAAGGCGGTGGCGAAGAGAGCTCTATAGTGAGCTAAGGCAAAGAGAGGTCCACCCAAAAAATCTCCCTGACGAGTCCCTGCAGCAAAGCTGATGACTGTAACCCCTTCTATCGTATGACTGTGCTGGTAATAAAGAGAAGAGGAAGAACCATAGCACGATCGCACGAAGAGAACGAGACCCGCCAGAGATCCTCCGCCATCCATGAGCCCCCTAAAAATAGAAGCGCAGGAAATACTATTAAAAGCGTTTTCCACGTCTACTTGTAGGACCACCCAATCGGGATGGATGTCAAGAGAGCTCTAATGCCGAAAGGCACAGACTCACAACCTCCCGGCGTTGCATTCCAAACTGATGTGGACAAAAGTGGTCCTGAAAAGTATCTCGAAGCTGAAGGACAATGGTTCGACTGATAAGTCGTAAGAGAACCTCACCGATGACTATCAGTCGAATCCCTCCACCATCCTTCATCATGGTCAAAAGTCTAGCTGCTCCCAGTACCTGAGCTATAGACAGAAGAATATATCCCTGAGCTACTGCTGTCGCTACCTGAAAAAGCTCCGTGAAACCACTAGAGGGGTCGTCTGTCTGAAAACAATCTCGTAGGTGCTCGTAGACCATCCCAGACAGACCTCCAGAAGATAGACGTGGAGCTGTACACAAGACATGGGCAAACAAAGATCTATTGAGACATAATGGCTCCTCATGCTGATAGTCTTGAACCTCAGGTGGTGGGAGATCACCGGTGAAAGATGAAAGAAACGTAACGCAGCGATCGTCTCCTCAGTAGGACATGCCAATGATAAAAGATGCAATGCTCTGGCAACTCTGCTAGACTCTCCCACCTGACCTAACATCTACAACGTCGTATGCGAGCGGAAGATGAGACATCACGTGTAGAGACATACTCATTCTTATCTCGTACCGCATGGACTGATTCCTCCTGTAAAGTCGCCCAGTCACCTACTCAGAATCTCCGAAGACGGGCCGCCACCTCCCGATGTCCTCCTCTGCCACCTCGAGTATAACGGAGGCACCAACGAGGAAGTAACAGAAACAATAATCACGCCGCCTCGTCCCTGGTGTTCCGTGCCAACATGTTGAAGGATAAATGGAATGCATGTCTCACCTCGTCATGAAGAGCACGAGGTAACCGATGGAACAAACGCGGACAAGGAGAACTCGTCTGGAACAAACTCAGAATAGTGTCAGAGTGAGCTCTTAACCACTCCCACGACTCTGGAGGGACTCCAGGAAGAAGGACTAATGATGTCATAATGACTGCACGTGTAGACCTCCGATCTCGGCTAACCTGAGTATCCCATGTGGTCGTATCATAGCTCTTGTGCATCTTCCCCACATGAGATTTTATCCTTTGCGAGATAAATAACTGATTGCACATCGGACATGGTGTGTCTCGAATCAATCTCGATCTCATGGGAGAGAGAGTACCCATAGCTAAGAAAAAAATGATATCCGATCATACGATACTCGTAATAAAAACATCTCCTAGAAAAGAAAAAAACAAGAAAAGAAAAAAAAAAGAAAAAGTAAAAGAGAAAAAAAAAAAACCTGAACCTCGATATGTAAAGAGGAAGAGAATAAATACACTAAATGTGACAAGAAATCTCTCCAAAATCTTTCAAAAATCATAAAAACAACACTCTGTAATCTAAAATCTCAAAAAATCTAAAACTATTTAATACTCACTCATTTCTCTACAAGATGTACTAATTCGAAGTGTAAGAAAAAGAAAAAAAACAAAAAAAAAATATGCAAAAAAAACTTGCAATATTTCTCTCTAACACCCTCCCCTCTCTCACGAACCCTCCCTGCGATCTCACTCCCATCCCTCCCCGCTCCGCCTCCCGCCGCTCATCCGCTCTATCTAGCTAAGAGTTAACATAGCGACCACACAGCTTGAGGCAAGGTGGGGGGGAATAACGGCATATTCCCACATTGTATCAGTGAGAACAGTTGGTTCTTTAACCTGAGATCTGCATATTTTAAGTTGGATTTGCTGTATAGGGATAAGGGCTAAGCAGAGCAAGCAGCGTCCGTGAGATTGAGTCCGCTCCTTTCATAAAGCCTGTGCTGAATGAAGATCAGTCAGCGCAATCACCAGAGACTTCAAACTACAGTGTAGCTATTCATCAAGATGCGAATTCCATTTTACATTCAGCACAATCTTGATTAGGGCAAAGAGAAGTGTGCTATTTATGGTTCTGAAAAATTCTGTAGGAACAATCGAAAATTTCGGCTGACCGATATTAACAGCATCCTCCCACCACGCATAGCATAGGCACGGAATCTGTGGGCCATTGTGGGCCATGCTGCACGAATCTGCCGTTCCTTTTAGTTGAAGAAGGTCAATACATATTTCACAATTTTCTAAACCTGCTTGGTTTACTTGGCGGTGCCAATATTATTGTCGCGGCTATCGGTAAGATTCGTTCATCCGCATACTCCTTTCAAATGAAGCCGGCCGTGCTGCAACCACGAAATTATGTATGAAATCTTCCGCGCTTCTTCCGCTTATTTGGTGAAAGATTCTGTAGGACACCATGTGTTTGTCTACATGGCGGAATCACCGTATTCCGCCCTGGTGTTGCCGAACTTGTTTGTCCGATCGAAAAACGCGACCCAATGAATAGCAAACGGATGGGAAGACCCCATCAAGCCTCACAAGCCTCACAAGCCTTGTTTGTCCGATCCAGTCAAGGCGGCATGATCTGTTTCCCTTTCAGGCGAGCAAGCGACATGTCTCCTTCTGAATCCAGCTGGGGACCACAGCACCACCTATAAGCCTGGCCCGCAGTGAAATATTCACTGTTGGAAGTTTAGGAATGAAACGCGTCATATTTGCTTGTTTCGGTCTTTAGGACGCAATTTGCGTCCTGTGTCTGAAGGTTCTTGATTGTGGTGTGTGCTAAGAAGAACCGTTAGAACCGAAGAGTCGAATCCTCTTCTTCGTACTGGCTCGTGGGATTTCTGCCTACTTCGTATTTTGATCAAGTTTGGGAAGCAGTTTGCAGAAATCAGCTCCTCGCTCTGGCTCGTAAAGGAGAGTTAGAAGGTTTCTGATACACTGCGATTGAAGCTGGGAAACTCGTTGGCAGGATGAAAGGAGGAAGAGAAAGGGATTGGTGGATGGAGGTTCGACGGCCACCTCTGCCGGAGGAATTGGTGGAAAAGATTGTCTCAATGATGCCATTTCCCTCCATACTCAAAGCGAGGGTGCTTTCCAAGGCCTGGGCAGAGAAGTTCAAAAGCGACGACGGTGTATCTTCCCGAACGAAGAAAGAGAAGTTCGAGAAGTCTGTGCTGTCTCCATTTTTGAAACAGGTGATGGAAAGGTCCATCGCCTGGGAAGCATTTTGTCCTGCCTTTTTGTTGAGAGACAGCTTTCAAGTGATCGGTTACAATCGGACGACAAATAGCTGGCAGAGAATGCATTCACTATCATATCTCCCGCATGGCTTGGTCAGACAAGATATTATCGCGGAAGGCAGTTTGGTGTGTGGATCCGTGACCGAGGATTGCAATATGCCCGAAATATTGCACGAACACGACTTGTACGTGACAAATGTTTTGACCAGGGCTTCCAGAGTCTTGCCTCTGCCGCCAAATATGACATCTGTGGGATGTAAACACTTGCTGCAGCAGGGTGCGGATGGATACTCTGTGGTCGTATTCAGTCTGGATCCACACTGCAGACAGAACGACCCTTACACTTTCGACGCACAGGTTTACAACTCTAAGGTCCATTCGTGGAAGACGACCAAAGTCACAATAGAGCATGACTTTTACATCTCTCAGTGCAGCGCTTATCTCAACGAAACTTTATACATAGTCTCAAGGCATGGGCTTGGAGTGCTACAATATGGAGAAATTGGCATTCTGGCTTTGAACGTAGAGGACTTGAGCTGGGAGATGTTTTGCATGTCTTTTCCCGCTCTTAGTAGGCCTTGCACATCGGTTAACGTGGTGCTTTGCGGAGGCCAAATACTGGTGGTTGTGTCGCTGAGAATGACAGTTTCTCAGCACAGCTTGGTGGTGATGAAGGTGGATTTCATGTCTCGACAGCTTGCCTTGGTGACTCAAGGTCCCCCTGAGCATCTGTGTACAGGACCACTGTTTGATAACCCAGTAACTGATGGCACGTGCATTTATTTCGGTGCAAAGATGAGCGGTTCAGTAGTTGCGTACAATGTAGAGAAAGATGAGTGGAGCAGTATTCCCTCTGTCGGTCGAGCTGCAGGAAGCAACAGCAACCTAGGGCAATGGAGCGCATTTTCATTTCGTCCAGGTTTGAATTCGTTTCTTGGCGTATGAAGGACCGTGGTCTCCTAGCGAGGATCGAACCTGCTACTGTGCAATCACCACTGGCGACGTCTTCAAGCAAAGAAACTCACTGTGACAGCCGATAACCACGTTGAATTTTGGCCTTGATGTTGCAGCGGAAGACGATTGAAAACTATGGACAACAAAGATGTAAATATCATTGCACCTCGCCTGTACTAGAATATTGGCCCTTGACTAGAATAAATCAGAACATGTCGAGGTGAGTAGGAGGAAATCTCGGGCCTCACTGCTCGATTCTGTCTACGGGGACATATCATGCACGACGAGTGGCAGGAGCTCCAAGTTCTGCTCGCGCCCCAGGATGATGCACGCACGACTTATGTAGGACTCAAGATATGTAAATTGCTCATTTGCATTCTAATAAACTTAGGGAGTGGACTTTCCTCCTTAGGGAACGGAGTGTTCCAACCAGGTGTAAAGAAGCTCCGTGCTCTCAGTCAAGGATTTCAGTTGAGACTCTCCTAAGTAGAAGACATGATGTCTCAGTTCCTTCGTTAGACTTTGAAGGAGCAAAGGTAAACCCTTCCTGGCTTGCGGTTTATGACGGGTCCCCACTTCATCCAGTTTATAAGCGACACAAGTAAGTCCACTTGGCCGAGGTCAAGTAAACGCTCACAAGTGCTTTACATGCCAGGATCTTCTCCAGACACTTCTCATTGATGGTCGTTTCACCAGAAAACTCAGGCCCAAAGATGTTTTTGCGTGGAAGCTTTTCCCAGATTAGAGTGTCGAACTTCCCAAGCCCTCTTTCTGGGATTAAACCGTAGGTTGCGCCCCTTTAGAAATCTCATATATGGAAATTTTCTATGGGGAATTGTTATTAACTTAACGAATAATCATATACAATCAAACAATATGGTAAAAGGATTTTGCTGAGAGTTACTCATTGTCAAATTGTGTAGAAAGGTAGCATTTTATGATGGGAGGATAGGGATTTTCACGTTTCACTGAAAATAAAACGAATGTTTTGTAGAAGTTGAACTTTAATAATTCATAACTATTTTCATCATGTATGTATTGTGTCTCATTTATGTTCATAAATGATAGTGCAGTAGCTAATCATGTTCAGCTTCTAAGATAACATGTTGCATGCATATACTGATGTTCAATGGAAGTTAGCAGAAAAATCAAAGTTTTATTTTTGACACGGATCAATGACAACATGCATTGTTGTCTCATAACACATTTTTTATTTTCCCTTCTATCTCTTAAGCAATTTATAAACCGGGTATAAACAAAGCGAAAGATAAAAGTGAGAACACATTTTCATGAGTTGTTCTACTTTTCTGGTTCCACGAGTGGAGCAATGCTTCTCACAATGCTTACTTTCTGTTCTCCTATTTTGATGATTATGCATCTAGGTACAATAAGTTTTATATTTTTAGAAATATAAATATAATTATTTTACTTTATCTCTAACAAGTATCACCGGTGGTCTACAATAGAGTTGATATTTTAAAAATATAAATTTAACTTTTTTTCTCGAATAAATATCACCTTGATCTGTTAAAATTCATTGTCCTCTCTTTAATCGGTTACACTTCTATTTCTCAAGGTTCTCACTTATTTTTATCATGTCATACAATGTTATCTTGGAGTGCTTGTGACCAGTGCTTGTAACCAGTAATGAACATAAATTTTTATCTTAATTTTCTGCTTGTCCTCTTCTTTCTTTCTGACCAGAAGGTAATGTTGCATAACAGTTTAAAATATCAAAGTCTTAGAGTAAAGATTTGCATAATTAAGATCGTACCAGAAATTCCATCCTAACTTGTTCTCAAAAGAGAAAAGAGAAAAAGATGGATGCAGAAAGTAAGTTACATCTTCTACTTTATAGATTAGCCTAAGCTTGATGGACAAAATTTAGCTTATGGAATGAATCATCTCACATATTATATTAACAATATTGATACAATATCAAGATTGAAGTATATTTTGAAGTTGAGATGTATGGATGTATGACTAAACCCACTCTCTGTACAAAAGACTTGAGTATTAATTTTCATTCATACTATAGTCTTTATCCAACAAGTCGTGTTGCAGTCTAGCTAAAGATTACACGTCATGGTGATGAATCGATGGAGATGTCAACAACAAAATTAAACAGACAGATGATATTGTTCTTAGTCACGGAACAATTGTCCAGACGCTTGCGCTGTAAGTTTTTAAAGACTATTACAAGTATCTTAGATCATTCGAGACTGAATGTTGTAAGTGATAGTACAGACATACCAAGATTTGGAGACGTCCTTGATAGTAGATCAGGATGTCGGGACATGCAGAAAATAAATATAGAAGCAATGAAACAAACATACAAATAGATGCAGAAGCATTAATGAATGACACATGCAGAAAGATGAGGTTCTCCTACAATAGTATGTATAACGTACAATCTTAATTTTGGAAGCTCGGAAGGACAACAAGGACTAGAGAGTTCATAACACAAATCATAAACTCAGTACCACCAAATATTAGATAAAGGAATGTCTAACTATACACATGATACAAATGAAGAATTGGTGAGAAAAAAATACAAGAATGAGGAGAGATTTGCTCTCCGTGGTGCATAAGCACATCAGGATTCGAACTATACAACAAGACGCGAGCAACATGGAGGATGCTTACATACATATGAGTATCATTGTGTAGTATCAGCTCATAAATCCATGAGAAAGTTGAGTTTTAACACAGTGATCACAGGCTCACAACAAATAGCTTGAGTCTAGCAACTGCACACAATGCAATAACATCAACTCCTTGAATAGAAGTAACTCTACACTCTGATGATCAAGAAGAGATGGCTTCTTGAATGATCTCACTATCCACACTCCCACTTAATCAGATCTAAATAGTGCTCACTTAGGAGAACCAGAGCTTGGAGCCAATTTGCTCTTGAAGACTGAGAAGTCTTCTACACAAGAAATGTCAACTATGAAAATGATGGCTGTAGAATGAGCACCTAGAAAGTCACATCCAAGAGAACTACCCCCAATGGTCGAGCTCCTGACCAGAATAGACAAAGAAAGCACGAAACATCTGCATAAAGATGTGATGCTCGCATCAAGATGACTGGATAAGACGCATCAATGACATCACCCACTGAAAGTGGGATCCTTGGCAATGTCAAAGCTCATAAGGCATGTTTGTGGAGTCATCCACATAACTTATACTAAAGATTGTACCACCATGTCTTGACATCAAGACGCGAACTATACAATAGACCAAGATGTGGCTCCACTAACTTGACTACAAGTTTGTCATCTAACTCTACACTAGTTAAAATATCCACTAATCACAAAACTACCATTAAGGTCATCCACTCCATTTAAACCCATCAAGAGGATTTGCACGACGTCCATAATCTGTCACTGAATCTTAATGCTACAATGTCATAAAAAATAAATTTTAAAAAATGTTTAGTCTATGTTACCATAAGTTCCACTTGTGATCATTATTTCATTTCAAATCATTTTCTCATTTATGATATATCCATATTTTATTTCAAAATAGATTAATATTTTAAATTTAACAAATTTTTTCTTCTTAAGTAAATATCTTCTAGTATTAAATCATATGATATAATTTTAACATAACCAGATATATTAGACTAGAAAAAAATGATCACTCATACTAGATATATAACTTGAGTGTATAAAAGATAAAATACAATTTAATGTAAATCAAAAATTTAAAAGATCTTACAAAGAGTAATTAGGAGTCTCGTAGCAAAATACAAACTTTAAATTTAGCAAAATTTGTTTCTTCTTAAATATCTTCTTATATTTAATCAGATGATATAACTTTAACATAAACCAAATATATTACATAAGAATAAAAAAGTACATAATTCATATTCTACTGATAATCATCTTCATATAAATTCATATTTATATTTGAGGGTCTATCTGTTCAAACTATTTCATGTACATGTTTTTTCATGTTACAGCGAAAAAAGTTAATTTTTTTATCTATGATAAAGATGTGGATGAGGTAATATCATTGAACATACATATTTATAAAATATTATTTACGTATTTTAGTATTGATGTTAATAATTTAATGAGTAGTACATTAAGGATTTTTAACAATTTTATAATAATCAAAATTATAATTTCGATAATATAACATGAAAATCATAAAAAATGAGATCAATTAGTATAATACTTATAGGAACCAAAGCTTGATTACTAATAACACTTTAGAAATCAAACTTTGATTACTTTAAATACTATCATAATCAGAGACAGTTACTATTTATCAATTTCAGTACATCAACTTTTTATAACTGGCCAATTATTTTTTATTGAAATATCTATTATAAATAAAATATTAGGTATACGTATCAATGAGTATAAAAGATAAAATCACTTTATGGAAATGATGTAAAACTTATATTCTTAAAGTATTATAAATATAATTTATAACATATTGGTCCGGATACAAGAGCTACTGCTTTAGCAGTAGCCTTTCATTTGAAGGTGAAAGTTTGCACTAGAGGAACATCTCATTCGAACATATCCTAACTCGAAAACAAAACTGATTTTTTGAATATTAATGCTATTTACTATATTATTACTTGATTGTGATTTTCAATAAAACTTTGCTTTTTTAAAAGGGAAAATGAAAAATAGACTGAAATTTGACGACAGAGTTTCTTCAACCACAATCTTAGATTCAAAAAGATGCGTCTCGTGATTCTACATCTTAGAGAAAACTGAGAATATAATTCTTTTGTTTTATTATTTATTTCATTAAAATTACATTATAAAACGAAGCCATATTGTCCGCTTCTCACCACTATAGCACACAATCGTCTGCTTGCTTCAAGTCCTTGTTGCGGCACCAATGTCACGTCATAATGTTTTTCTGGTAGCGTCAGAAATACTCGTAGCCGAGGTTTAAAAGAAATCATATGAAGTTTTACCATCAGATCTAATCATATAAAACAATAAGTTGGAATACTAAATAGACTCGCATTCTGAACAGAATCAAGATTCTCAAATATTGTTTTTTCATTTCCAAGAAATATTAACTAAATTATAACGTACAGATCAACTAACAAATTTCATTCTTACTTTCCTAAAAGTCCAATGAAATTTATTTCGTACTGAACACTATCGCGATGTGACCAAAGCTCTTGTTTAAAAATAACATTGTATGTTATGTTAATGGAAAAATAATAACTATAACAGTGTGTTTCTTATAATTATAGAACTATTAATTTTCATCTATTATACTTATTTAGGTTACACACAACGTCTTTCAGCTTAACGTTCAGTACTCCGGTCTTATGGAATACAAGCTTAGTAGGACTCGAACCTCCGTATCACTGTTATGATCGATGCTTTTGAACCAATTAAAACTATAAGCTCTAGATATTTATTGATAATTTTATTTATGAAATTATGAAATAATTTAAATATAAAATTCAAAATATTTATATAAAATTTTACTTGTAATAAAAAATGAAGAGCAGTATTTTAGGTGGTTGATAAATTCATTCAAGATAATAATTCTAAGTATATAATTATCATAGAGAATTATATTTATATAGACAAACAATATACATTTTAGGGGAATGTGAACACTATCAGTAATCAATAAAATTTTCTCAATACGAACTTTTTTGTACTTATATCCGAAGATAGATATCAACTTCACTAACGGTTCACAAACCGTTTTTGTTAGGAACACGTGCAAAGAAAAATAATGTATTTAAATTACTTTTTAAAAAAAATTTGGATATAGATAAAAATAAAAATAAAAATAAAATCAAGATTATTTTAATCTTTTAAATGAGTTTTAAAGTAAAAGTAAAATATTTAAAAAATAAAATATTTTAATAAATATTATTTTTATTTATAAAAATATTATTTAGAAAAAAATAACAATATTAAATATTTATTGACTCGTACATGTTATAAGCAAAATACAAAGAGTTGTCCATTCGAGGCATCTATCTCTATAACTATACAAGTTATAGTTTTCTACTTTGATAAGCTATCAGGTTTGATATCTATCTTCTGATTTTTATTGATATCAAAATATTTTTCTTGGTATCAGTTCTTGACTGCTGATAGGCTACTAGGCTCCATATTCTATAATGATAAATGTTACATATAGTTAAATTTAACTGCATATATCGATTCAAGTATAATTTAATTCAAGTTTAGAATTATATATCCTTTTCATGGGAAAAATAAAATTCTTACAAGCTTTAAGAATTTATTTCTTTTAAGTTACACTAGACAACAATAAGTGCATGTTATTGAGTGAGAGTAACTTGTCAACTATCAAGAACTATTGATATAAATAAATAAATATTGATACAATAAATAATACTTTATATTATGTTTATGTTTATAATAATCAAATTTTGATTAGTTTCTTCAGTTATTATGTACTTACAGCAATCAAACACTATAAACACTATATTAATCGATATCCATTACTGTAACTATGTATGTTATATTATAAATTAACTTTATAGTACTCAATGTTTGAGTACTATAAACTTTTTATTAGTAATATTTATACACTATCCATAAAATTATTTTTCTTGTAAACATATATATATCATGAAAATATTCTGTTGATAACCAGCAAAAGTTCTCTTGTTTTCGGTATATCAATTGGTTACTGATGTTTTTCCTTGTCCTTATGGTTGTTACTGAGAATAATTTATATTATTTATTTTGAAAAAATAGTTTATGATTTTGATTGATATAATTTAGAGCTTTATTTTCGAATATAATTTTTATGGAAATTACATAAATATACACTGTTCTAATTAATTAAAAACGAAAATATCACTGGAAATAAAACATCTGGAGAGAACCAATAACATCAAATATAACACAATATAACTGATATGCTGATCAATATCAAGAGAGTTTTCGTTTGATACAAGTTTATTATTTTTGGGATCATTACTTTATCAAATACTTTGGAACGAAAATGCGTACTAATGAGTAATGCATCGAAGATTGCTAAAATTTGTTTACAGTTATCACACATCGAGTTCTATATATAAACATATAAAATTATAATAGTCGAAGTTAGATTACTATAAGCATAACAAATCAGAGTTTGATTATTGTAAACAAGTAAAAGTAAAAGTATAATTATGTGAACAGTAGTGATCAGAGTCAGTTATTATTTACATATATCAGTTTATCAGTTTATGTTTATTAACATAATACTAGCGTCTAAGAAATTAATGATACAATAAATATTTTTTTCAACGATCTTTTTCCTTATCTCATTTAGTTATTAAACAGATGTGAAAAATATAAAAATTATTTATTTATTTAGTTTTAAGCCTCAGATATGACATAAAATAATGAAAAATTGTAATGGCTAACTATTAACATGTTCCTTGTTGATATAATTCAATACTTTATTCTCGTTAGTACATCGCTTGTTATATAATTATACAATAATCAATATTGTTATTTATTTATTAATTACTAATTTATTTACTTATAACAATCTAATCAAAATTGAGTTGGATAACAACATCTGTTATCAACAAATGATATATTGATATCAAGATAATTTTTAGTTGATATCAATATATTATTTTCTTGATATCACCAAGTTACTAGATAAATTTTCTACAAAAATAAATTTGTTATAGTAACATAATTTTAGTTTTAATATGTAACAAAAAAATCATAAAAGATTAAAGTAATCGACCTATTATAGTAATCAAGGTCAACTGTTATAATATATTTGTAGTAATCAGTTTTCATCACTATAACGACAATAGTAACCAAACTTGAAATTTTATAATAAAATGATACATATAGAAATTTATAATATAGTTAAAATATTTCTTATAAATTATATCGTATTATATCTTATCTTAACATGATTAGCACAATCTTGCATTAGATGTTAAACCATTATTTTAAAATTCTTTAAAGATCGTGTTGGAGGACTAAATAAATTATGTGAGGTCATGTATTAAAACTTGAGTTAAATAGTTCATGTGTTCATAAATTGACCCAATCTCAGTCTAGAAATTGATGGAGAATTAATTTGAGAAACTCATGTGATAAATCTAACAAAATTCATGTTTTATGCTGAGAAACTACAACTTGTCATTACCATGCCAACAACTTCAAAGTCACTGCTTGATCCAAACTATCACTTTGGGTAGAATGAGTAAAAATCATAAAATAAATATGGAACTTGATAACTTTAAGAAAGATAGATATCGAGTTCATTAAATTATAGTTAAGATCTTTACCGAACACGATAACTATAACTTAGATAGTTATTGTGATCAAAATCTATCTCCTGATATCAATAAAAATTTTGTGATATCAAAATATTTTTCTTGTTAAATGATATGGTACACGTACTCAAAATAAATCAACTTGGCATATAAATAACTGTTATAATATAAAGTTAGGTTGGTTATAACATATGAATATCTAAGAGTATATATCTATATTAGAATAAATTTTAAAATAATATCTTATTTTGAAACTAAAAACTCAAAAAAGTTTACAAGAATATTTCCAATACTTCAGAAAACTTTACATATATTCTCAACAAAAAATAATAATCAGCCCTCGCGTATCATTAAAAAGTATAACACTTAAATGGTTTTTTGGGTAAAGGAAGAGTATCAGTATTCAAAACTGATATCAGTAAATCCCATGAAGAAAAAACCCATGTTGCGATCTCTTAACCAACAAAATTACATAGTTGGATTTCATTTCATATATAATACAACAAAGTAAGAGTGAATAATATCAACACATTATCCACAATCACAAAGAATTGGTCAGAAAAATATCATAAAATCTTATTGCATTAAAAATGATTAAATAATAAGAATTCAATGAAAATTAAAAATATATGTTTTACGTGATAATATTTGCTGAAAAATATCGAATCTCGGGAACAAGTGAATATAGTAATCATGAAAGACAAGAGTCCAACAGTTTAATACAAATAGTGAACTGACCATACAAGATAAGGATTTGCTTAACTTAAAAATAAAAATCTCTTTGTGCATTAACATAAAGAGTTAACATCGATGCTTTAATAGTAGAAACAAGTGGATCTAACAGTAAGTCTTCTCACCACACTAAGCTTATCCATGAATGAGGTCTAATAGTGACTCTATAAGTTGTTGACAATAAATTTAATGAACATGAACAAAGCTGGATTGTGATTCTGATATAATTATCACATGCAATATTCTTCTCTAAACTTTTAATTTTTAATTTTACTTTTCTTTAAAATTATACAATAACATATGGAATACTTTATTTATAACATTTTTGTAATTATAATAACATAAATCAACTTGGATATCTCACGGATTCTAAAAACAATATCACAAAATATTCTAGAGGGAATATCACTGTATAGTGCTTAACATTGAGAAACTATTATATGATAATCCAAAGATGAAAGAAACAAAAAACAGATAAATTTTCTCTATTTGATATACTTTGATATCTAATATGAAATTTTACGGAGTTGTCCTATTTTTGATATTTACGTATAGTAGGATAAAGAAGTAGGATGAGTCTTCCTGTTATTTCAAGAATAGTTTCAATTTTAGACTATAAATCTTCGACTACAACATGTGTTTGCAAGAGAATACGAAGGTATTTTTCTCTCCAAACTAAAAAATTCGAAATATTTTTTAATGTTCTTTATATCATTCCATCATAGACACAAACATGCTTAGCAAAGCACAACTTTGTTGTCACAAGCAGAGAATACGTAAGCTTATTTATATAGTTACTTCTTGAGGTAGAGGTACATTAGTTTTTCTCTTTTGTATTTGTATCTATCTGAAGACGAATCAGCAGGTTTCATTTATTTTGCAGATGAGACGATGATAACTAATCATCATTTCCTCTCATTTCTCATATGATATTTGTAGATATATTTTAGTACTTACTGTGAATAAGTAAAGTCTAAAAGATTAAAATTAGTAAAAGTACACCTTCTGATTTCGGATTGTTATTTTTAATACCATCTTTAGACATCATTTTGGTACAACACGGGAAGAATATGATAGATCGTTTCAGTGTGTAATTTCCCAAGTCAAATGGTTTTTCTCAATATTTTATATCATTCTAATTAATGTCTGAATTCTACAACATCACATGAGAAAATAGTTCTCTTTTATGAAAGTATAATATGTTTATGCTATTACACGATTCTATAACATGAATAAAAGTAGTAAGAAGTTACACAAATTCTAACAAATAAGAAAAGCCACAAAATAGAGAATATCAAAGCTAAAAAAATTTTGAACCAACATGAAATGAATTTAGGTTTGAAACCATTCTTGTTCAACTTTTTAGTAAGATTTTATGAGTAGATCAGTATTACACAATTTATCATTTGACTTTTAATCAGTTTTATCAAGAAAAGAGATGATAGATTTGGATATGATTTGAACTGAAAACTAGTAATACTAGAGAGGAAAAGATGGGTTAAACTCTAAAGGTATATATCATAATTTAACAAGATAATCAAAGGAAGTTCCTTTGATTATCGACAAGAAAAGGTCATGTGAACCTTTTCATTACTATCCATTGAACTCCTTTTACTAATTCTTGACAAAATCAGATTGTTACTAAAGACTGTACTTCAATTGAGTATCCGTTCCATTTTAGATTTCCGAAAATTTCCGAAAATTCATATTTTTTATCATATTTTGGCTTTATTCAACTGTTAAATGGCAAAAATATCGTATTCATGAAGCATAAATAAGTTCAATCGAACTTTTATGAACTAGAATTGCTAAAGTAACTCTATGCATGTTTAATAATTGTTTACAAATATGTATCATGAGTTGTTGTGTTGATAAGCTAACACAACTGCTAGCCAAAGTAACACTTTATAATCGTATCCAATGGTGTAATTATATTTCAGTTTCGTTGTAAGTTTTACTTATTTAATTTATCATTATTGCTCGACTCTACTGTCGAACTGTGTGATAAAAGCGAAATTGTTTTTTTTTCCTCCCCGTGTACTTTAGATCAGAGAGAAATACTATTTTTACTCAAAAAACCAACAAAACCTCTTGATACTGAATAATTAGGTGTACAGTGATTCACTTAGTGTAAAAAGCACTGGGAGAACTTTGATTTAAATCTTTATGTGACCAATTCCGTTCCCACATGCGAAATCTACTTAGAGCAAAAGTATTTTTGATATAAATGTTCCCACCCACTGAGTGAATGCTCTTGGTTACCGGTCACATTTACAGGAGCAGTTGGGCTTCTTAGACTTAGTGCCTTACCTGTTGAGCTCCAAAGTTAACTTTGGAGCTCATCAAGTAACATTCAAGAATGAGAATAATCCGTTTCAACTAAGTTAGATGACGTAACACACTTGGGATATTTAATCTCCTCTCTAGTGCTAGTGTTTGAAAAAAGGCCCAGAAACTTGAAAAGAAAAGGAAGCAAGGCACATCACTTAGAGAGAGACTGCATATTCACCTCCTCCCTCTTCCGATGGAGGAGGGACAGTCGTTTAATTTAACACCTAACCTTTCTGGCAGGAAGGGTTAGGTGTTATATTAAACGACTGTATATTTTGTAGTATTAATGAGTAAACCTTCCCGGTCTTGTATTTTCCGGAGCGCGACAGTCCAGCCAAAGTTTATGGTTTATCTCCTGCTCTCCTCGTATTTTCAAGCATGGGTTACTATTATATAAAATAAAATAAATTTTTTATTTATTTGATATAAATATTTACGTAACATATATAGATTTCAGATAACAATAAGAGAACAAAAAATTCACAGGAGTCTATTCCAGCACGTACAGAAGAAAAGTTTTATGGTGATACAAAACCCAGCCCCCAACGCCCCGCCTCGACCACAGCTGCTGACGTATCCATCACTTGTATTTTTGGCTCCGAAAAATCTGCTTGTCGTGTTTTGCTCCCTGGCTGGAATGGCCACTGCTATGCATATTCACTTGTATTTCAATCGGTAGATTATTATAAATTAATAATCTCGTTCAGTAATGATCTGCTGGAAAAAGTGTGTCCAAAACTGAGTGTTTTGAATTAAGGTACAATAGAGGGAGTGAAAGTTAATCTGAAAGATTCTCAGACGTCCACAGGGCAAAACTTTGCAAAATAAAATCAGACAACTTTGTATATGATCTTTTAATTCAAAGGCTTATACTTTAAATTAAAAGAATCAATTCTTCATTATTTATTTTTTCGTTCAAACAGTTGGATTTTATAACCTCAGTCTTCAATTTCACATTATCACAACTCATTGCCAGAATGGGCAAAACACGTCCTGCATTTTCCTGGAGACACCTCCGGAAGTGGACAAAAGACGTAGGAAGACGTCTTTTGTCTTCTTACGGGCACCTCCTGCCTACAAAATCGTCCGTGGAAGTCTAGCCGCAATGGTAACTCTAGTCTGCGGACAGAGAATATGAAAAAAATTCCCATTGGTCCGGAAAGGAAATTACCGCAAGAATAATTCAGAGATCTTTGTTTAAGAGTGCGACTGGACGAGAAGTGACATTTTTAATTGCTATACTCTGTCTCGTCAATTATTTGTTGCTTTTTACGATTGAAGTTCATAGGGTAAGTATCTAATTTTCTATTGAAACCACTCACTGTCGAAACGACAAAATATTAATTAAAAAATGCCCCGGAAGATTTCTTGTGAACACTTCTGGAATTACTTGCAGAAATCATCAGTAGGTGTCTAGTCGTAACACCACCTCGCGAGGGAAGAGTATATACAGAGAAAGTTCTAACTTTCACTCCTCCTAATAGGGGTGTCAAAGTTAGAGCTCGTAGTGATTATTCCATGATCCGCGAGTTTGAGTTCCGTACAACAGTCATTTTGGATGTAGGTGGGTCTCGAGATATCCGTAGAAGTGACCCGCGGGTTCTGTCTCACTGCACGTCCTAGTTTTGTCTGTTGTCGAGGAGAGTCTTTCTCAGGAAGGGCGAGCCTTCTGATTGTAATAGACTTCTCAGAATCGTAGAGATTAAATACAAAGACAAGAGCCAAGCTGGTTGTCCACAACAGCCAAGGCCTCTCACATATATCAAACTCTATCTGACAGTCGATTACTGCTCAACAGAATCAATTCTTGTTCATCAAAAGATCGATCCATCTTGAAACACAACAATAGAAGAAATATGAACTCTCAACGCTTTATTTCTTTACTTGCAATAGTTTCACAACAAAAATTTCTCAGAACTTCAACCTTCTCAGTCTCAGTCTTCCTCCTCCACTCAAATAAATGTTCTCTGTTCGTTAGGTTCATCTCAAAACCAGTCTAGTAGATGAAATTCAGACTCCTAACTCTTATTCCTCTCTCTGCGATAACCTCTCAACTGAAATCTCTCAGAAATTTGATCCAGTGACGATCAAAAGTCTTTCACAGACTATCAAACGGATCTCTATTCAATAAGACGACCTCTTGCCCGCTCAAAAGATAGTTTTGTCTCAAAATAGTAGAATAGACAAGATCAAGCTCCTAAACACTTGTCCCTCTCTCTACGACGATCTCCCAATTCAGTTCTCTCAGAAATTTGATCTCCTCAGTCCCAAGCTTCCTCCTGTGCGACTCGACTACTCCTCTCTGCAAGTAGAATATCTTCCTTCGCGCGACGTCCACTGTTTTCTCCAAACCCTAACACCCCTGCTAAGCTAGGGTCCTTATAAGCAGATGTACTTATCAAGTAAGTAAGCTCCCTTAATTAACTAAAATTTCTCGGCTCTCGATGCCATCTTGATGCCACCTTGATTATATTCACAAGCCATCCAATGTAGGCCGAAGCTCCAACACTTATGAGGTCACCCCACAAAGCTTACAGCCCCTCATATACGCACCAGGTATCTCTCATGATGTCAAGGTGGCATGCGGAGACTTAGACCAGGAAGCCCATGATTAAGACAGATACTGGTCTCCCGTCTTGAGATATGCAGGACGTGGCTGCATATCCAACATAGACTCCTTCCAGGAGATCAACATGCCGAAATAGGAAACACATGCAAAGAGGAATTGATCATGAGATCACTTTCTTCCTAGGTGGACGCCCTTTCACTGGGATGGCCTCTGTTTCCGTTCTAAAAGCAAACAAAGTTGGTACATATGCCTAAAGGAAATTATTTGTACATTCTTTACTAGCTTTTCTTACACCAACTTCTTTGTACAACTCTGTTTTTAGTGATTGAGGAGTCAAAACTATAGTACTCGCCAACACCTACGCACTCACACTGTCAGATCATGAATTGGAGTCACGAGCCAGAATCAACAGATTTCTCTCTTTCGCAGTCTTCATAACTTAAGACTTGTACTAACTATTACATAGAATGTTTTTTCTCAAAACTGAAACCATGAAGTCGCTCTTCTCAGCGAGCTCTGCATTCTAGAACTTTTCGCTCCCTTCAAGGTGATATTTCAACTCAAGCTAAGGGGCAGCTTGTCAAGCATAGCCCCAGCTTAGCTCCTGCCCAGCTTGATAAGCCAAGGTGCAGCTTCTTGAACAAATACAGTTGAGTGTCTTCTGATGTTCCATTCATCATGCAGAACGTCATTCAATACAACACCGTGAACTTAATGCTCACGTTGATATATCATGTAAACTTAATGCTCACGTTACTTGGCATGTACTTTCACAAGTTTACGTGACATGTATTTTTAGATGTTTGAAAATTGAAAAAAGACTAGAGGGTTCCCGCAAAGGTTTGTTAGGTGAGTGGATTTACGAAAGTTCCATGCGTAGCTTAGTTCAGTGGGTAATGGTGTACGAGAAAGTCATTGGTGGAAATCGAGTTTTCTCGTGAATATGTGCCAACCTTCCCACTAATCTCCAAGGTTCTCTAAATTGCCATCGTCCTCTTCAACGTTGTCGTGTCGTGGACCGGCTCCTACTTGAAATTCAAACTTCGATGCTTGTCACTCCAAAGTCACTCATGAGAAGACAAGCTAGGCCACAGCTTACGGGCTTTTGGCACAATCTCAGATCTCCATTTTCATCGCATAGATGGGTAGAGCTCATTGTCAGCTTTCCATAGGCACTTTGTCTACTTCGTTTGGACGCCTAGTGGAGAAGTTACAAGACTCGAAAGATGGAGAAAATAAGCTAGGTCCCAGCTTACGGGTTTTTGGCACCACTTTGGATCTTCGTTTTTATCGCACCAGTGGATAGAGCTCCTTGTCAGCTTTTCATAGGCACTTCATCTACTTCGTTTGGACGCCTAGTGGAAAAGTTACAAGACTCGAAAGATGAAGAAAACAAGCTAGGCCCCAGCTTACGGGCTTTTGGCACAACTTCGGATCTTCACTTTCATCACATGGATGGGTAGAGCTCGTTGTCAGCTTTCCATGGGCATCTTGTTTACTTCGTTTGGACATCCAGGGAAGAAGTTATGCGATTCGAAAGAAGATAAAATCAAGCTAGGCCCCTAGTTACTTGCTGACTGGGTATTTAGGACTTCAGTCGTTATATCAAGGACGCAAGGGGCCTGCTTCTTATTATTGAGGGTTGAACTTCGTACGTACAGACTGTAACAAGGGGGTGCTTAAGGGGCTAGCTTGCGTCTACGACCTGTCAACGGACGGTTCGGGAGATTTAAGAGTCCAATGCAGCGCGCAAGGCGTCGTTGGGTTCAGATCTGTGCAGGCTACGCACTGGTTCAAACGGTTAGGGAAGAGACGGATCGGGGAGTGCGTACTGAGTGAAATTGAGACGCAGGAAGCAGATTTGGAGTTTTCAGTTACCTGTGAAGGAGAGTTGGACCGTTCGGGCCGTTCCGGAGTCCAAACTTGTTGTCTTTAGATCCAACGGGATCAAAACACCGAGTTCTACAGGAAATTGAAGACGATACCATTTTTCATCGGGCGGTTTGGAAGTTCTGAGTGAAATTGGCTCACAGGGAAGCGCTTACATCAGATTTTCGTTCACCTGCGATCTGAGGTTGGGCTGTTCTTCGCGATTGGTGTGCCAAGCTCTTCGTTCTTGGTGCCTACGTGATCAGGGAGTCTTCATCTACGCATAGGAGAAGACTGTAAGTGAATTGGATTGTTGGTTTGGGTGTGGTGAGCGAATTTGAGCCGCAGGGAGCCGATTTACGTCAGTTTTTTGCAACCTGCGACCAAATTTCTCGAGTGGTTTTGCAAGGGGAACTCCAAACGACTTGTTTGGAGTCTTGTTGGATTCAGGATAGCTAGATCTACCTACCAGAGAAGACGGATGTCAGTTTAGGCGATCTGTTTGTGCGTGGTGTGCGGTTATAAGCCGCAGGGAGCAATTTTTGAAAGTTCGGTCACCTACGACCGAAAATCGGTGATATCTCGGCTATCAAGAGTCGGATCTGAAGGTTCTTGGGTTAACGGAGTCAGCGGAGGAGAACTCTTGGGTTAACGGAGTCATCTGAAGTCCGTTCAGCGAAAGGAGGAAGTCCACAGATAGACCTTTTTCGGTTCCTTCGCTACGGGTTTTGCTCTTTTGAGTTTGTTAGGGACTTAGTTGGTTGTGTACAACTTGTGGTAGCTAGCTTTAGCCAAGAGCTAGTGCATGGATGTGGTTTGGACTTGGGTTTGGATCGCGTGATACTGTTGTGGCTCTGTTTGTTAGCAAAGAGAAGTTTCTCTTGCTTTGAGCTACGCTTCGGCGATTTCGGGCTAGGGTTGCGATTCAGGGGTTTGTTTCAGGGCTTCTGAAGTAGGTTACAGACCGCTCTGGTCTGTTCCTCAGTTTTGTGCTGTTAGGAGAAAGAAACGGCAGTGTACATACATTTGGGAGTGGTATATATCGCAGCATTCCTTTTCGTGGTTGTTCTTCTCTGTCTTGTCTCTGTTTCAGCACGCAACATCTCCACAGCCAGGAACCTCGCGTTTTCCTGGACATCCTTCACGCAAAACGTCCGATGCGACATAGGTGGTGAACTCGACGTGAAGGTCTGGGGTGGAGATATTTGTGTGTCAGAACTGGACAGAAGAGATCAGCAATCATGAACGAGGATGAAGATGAGTTTGGTTGTTCGGGAGGATGTTGTGGACCTGGGATGATGGATTTCTAGACGGTTGGGATCATGGGAGGATGGGAGGATGGGAGGATGGGACGAGCCATGACTTTGGACGGAATGGATAGATCAGAGGGGATACCAGGGGTGCAGTTGGATGCAGCAACTGCACGATTGTTTCAAGCCTTCACTTTGTTTATGCGACAAGAGCAAGGGAAGCAACAAAATGAGGCTTTGGGGAAGAAGGCGCTTGGAAGGGTGATCGACAAGTTTGATCTTTTTGGTGGGAGAGATCTCTGAGTACTTGAGATGTTACAAGATGGAGATGGATTTGGATCAGGTACCGGAGAAAGAGATGATCGAGACGTTTGAACTCGCTGTAGTGCTTGAGATAAGGGAGCATGTGAAAGGTCTAGCAAAGCGTTTTGGGAGGAACTGGGATACATTTTCACATGCACTGATGGAGGGATATTTCTTGGGAAACTCAGATCGAGTAACCAAGAAGTCTTTTTTGGGATGGATCAACGGATCCAGCAAGGGTTTACAGCCTGCAGAGCTGTTAAAGGAGTTCGAGAGACAATTCTCTCAACTACCTCGGGTGGACAAGCTAACCTTGGAGAGTTACAAGACGGAACTGTTTCTTCAAGCTGCGGATGAACCATGGCAGGAACAGTTGGAACTACTTCTGGAGGATGGGGATGAAGAAGAAGGATTAACAAGAAATTGGGAGGTTGTGCATGAAGCTGTTGAGCTTCTTGTCCAGAGGCAAACAAGGGGAAGGGTTACAAGGTTGACACCTGCAGTGCTGACTACTACACCAGTTCAGGTAGTATCTGAGGTTCAACTTCCAGTTGTGGTTGTAGAGGAGAAGGATCCAACCATCGAGGACCTACGGCAAAAGATGCAAGATCTACAAGCTCAGGTTACTAGGTTGGAGGATAAGGGATCGTCGACCAAGATGGAGCTTGTACCCAAACCAGCTTGGGTACATTACTGCTTGTGGTGTGATGGTACTGACCATCAGCGGGACGATTGCATCGACTTTGCAGAGTCTTTGCAACGAGAGGTTATTTCTTGGGAGGATGGAAAGGTTGCATTCACAAGTACGGGTACTCTCCTTCAAGCCAACGTTGGTAATGGAGGGATGAAGAAGATTGTGGATGATTACCTTGCGGCACATGCAGTTGTAGCTGACGAAGCTACAAGTTATGGTGCTAGGGTGGAGGAGATTGAGCATAATCTCCATAGAGATGGTTTGGATGAGCACGAGGATCTAAACAAGCTCAGGTTGGATACTGCATCCACGATGCAGTGCGAGAAGAAGGACCAACAAGATACTTCTTCAGGGAGGCTAGCTCAGGAGTATAGGATTCAACAGGAAACTATTCTTCCTGAACAGACAATGGAGAGCAATCCTTCACAACCGGAGGAGATGGTTGTGATGCAGACAGTGGACATGGTTGATCTGGTTGTAGACATACAACAACCAGATATTGATACAGTGATGGATGTGAAGGGAGGTTGGGAGGAGTGCATTCGAGATGCACAGGTTGGGTTTCTATCACGGGAGGTCTTGGGTGCAGCTACACTGAGAGTCCATGATGTCACCACTGGTATCATCAAGGACAGACATGCTGAGGACGAAGGAGAATGGATGGATGCTTTCCAGGCTACGGGTATAGGATGATGGGTAACGATGGCTTACAGGGGAGAAGCCATTGCTGAAGGTGATTTGTGTTGGGAGGATGATGCTTGGAGGATTGTAAATATTTTCAGGAAGGTTGAGAGGATAATGCTTGGGAGGTTGTGAGGATTTTCAGGAGAAGAGATCAGGGAGGATGATGGTTAAGGAGGATATCGTTGTAAAGCGAGATAAGGATGGTTGCGGTTGAGGATTTTGGTTGCAGTGGTGTGGTTTTTTTTTTCAGAAAACAAAACAGAAGAGTTGGATAGGTACGATGACATGTACCGACTTGAGGTTGAGGGTTACAGTCACGATACGGGTGATGATTGGCAGGATGGGGGGATGTCTACTACGACACTTGGGTTACAAACCTCGACAGTGAGGTTCTACATGACGGATGGAAGACATTTCTATGGTATGATGGGTTATTCTTTCTATGTCTTCGCATATTGAAGATGTGTAGATTTAGAGGGAGTGATTGGATGGGAGGTTCAAGGTGAAGATCGATGAGCATGGATCTAGGGAGGATCATGGCAAGATAACAACTTCAAGATGACGATCGAGTTGCAGACTTGAGGATGAGGTTGACCGAGATGGGAGGAGGATGAGAAGATGGGAATGAGTGTGCGTGCCGGTCCACTCCTTGGTTGGTATCTCTGGTGCATACCGGAGGATGCACAGGTTTGGAGGGGGTGGATGTCGTGTCGTGGACCGGCTCCTACTTGAAATTCAAACTTCGATGCTTGTCACTCCAAAGTCACTCATGAGAAGACAAGCTAGGCCTCAACTTACGGGCTTTTGGCACAATCTCATATCTCTATTTTCATCGCATAGATGGGTAGAGCTCCTAGTCAGCTTTCCATAGGCACTTTGTCTACTTCGTTTGGACGCCTAGTGGAGAAGTTACAAGACTCGAAAGATGGAGAAAATAAGCTAGGTCCCAGCTTACGGATTTTTGGCACCACTTTGGATCTTCGTTTTTATCGCACCAGTGAATAGAGCTCCTTGTCAGCTTTCCATAGGCACTTCATCTACTTCGTTTGGACGCCTAGTGGAAAAGTTACAAGACTCGAAAGATGAAGAAACAAGCTAGGCCCCAGCTTACGGGCTTTTGGCGCAACTTCGGATCTTCACTTTCATCACATGGATGGGTAGAGCTCGTTGTCAGCTTTCCATGGGCATCTTGTTTACTTCGTTTGGACATCCAGGGAAGAAGTTATGCGATTCGAAAGAAGGTAAAATCAAGCTAGGCCCCTAGTTACTTGCTGACTGGGTATTTAGGGCTTCAGGCGTTATATCAAGGACGCAAGGGGCCTGCTTCTTATTATTGAGGGTTGAACTTCGTACGTACAGACTGTAACAAGGGGGTGCTTAAGGGGCTAGCTTGCGTCTACGACCTGTCAACGGACGGTTCGGGAGATTTAGGAGTCCAATGCAAGCGCGCAAGGCGTCGTTGGGTTCAGATCTGTGCAGGCTACTCACTGGTTCAAACGGTTAGGGAAGAGACGGATCGGGGGTGCATATTGAGTGAAATTGAGACGCAGGAAGCAGATTTGGGGTTTTCAGTTATCTGTGAAGGAGAGTTGGACCGTTCGGACTGTTCCGGAGTCCAAACTTGTTGTCCTTAGATCCAACGGGATCAGAACACCGAGTTCTATAGGAAGACGATACCAGTTTTCATCGGACGGTTTGGAAGTTCTGAGTGAAATTGGCTCGCAGGGAGGCGCTTACATCAGATTTTCGTTCACCTGCGATCTGAGGTTGGGCTGTTCTTTGCGATTGGTGTGCCAAGCTCTTCGTTCTTGGTGCCTACGTGATCAGGGAGTCTTCATCTACGCATAGGAGAAGACTGTAAGTGAATTGGATTGTTGGTTTGGGTGTGGTGAGCGAATTTGAGCCGCAGGGAGCCGATTTACGTCAGTTTTTTGCAACCTGCGACCAAATTTCTCGAGTGGTTTTGCAAGGGGAACTCCAAACGACTTGTTTGGAATCTTGTTGGATTCAAGGTAGCTAGATCTACCTACCAGACAAGTACAAGACGGATGTCAGTTTAGGCGATCCGTTTGTGCGTGGTGTGCGGTTATAAGCCGCAGGGAGCAATTTTTGAAAGTTCCGTCACCTACGACCGAAAATCGGCGATATCTCGGCTATCAGGAGTCGGATCTGAAGGGTTCTTGGGTTAACGGAGTCAGCGGAGGAGACCCTATCGACATCTGAAGTCCGTTCAGCGAAAGGAAGAAGTCCACAGATAGGCCTTTTTCGGTTCCTTCGCTACGGGTTTTGCTCTTTTGAGTTCGTTAGGGACTTAGTTGGTTGTGTACAACTTGTGGTAGCTAGCTTTAGCCAAGAGCTAGTGCATGGATGTGGTTTGGACTTGGGTTTGGATCGCGTGATACTGTTGTGGCTCTGTTTGTTAGCAAAGAGAAGTTCTCTTGCTTTGAGCTACGCTTCGGCGATTTCGGGCTAGGGTTGCGATTCAGGGGTTTGTTTCAGGGCTTCTGAAGTAGGTTACAGACCGCTCTGGTCTGTTCCTCAGTTTTGTGCTGTTAGGAGAAAGAAACGGCAGTGTACATACATTTGGGAGTGGTATATATCGCAACATTCCTTTTCGTGGTTGTTCTTCTCTGTCTTGTCTCTGTTTCAGCACGCAACATCTCCACAGCCAGGAACCTCGCGTTTTCCTGGACATCCTTCACGTAAAACGTCCGACGCGACAACGTCTTCAGCGTCTTCGTCAAGTAGCAGATCTGCATAAGCATCCATCATCTGATCTGACTCCAAAAATTCGGCTAGCTCAACAAATTGTTCTCTTGTCTGAACAACTTGATATGCGGGCCGGCGACAGAAAGCCTTAGAGGTGAATCATCAAGCTCCTGTCAAGAATAAGTAGCATTCTGATGCACTTCTAAGATAACATACGAACCAAACCACCTCATAGAAAATTTTTGAACCGTAGAGTGCTGGTTCTTTAGCGTACTGTCATACACCAAAATCCATTCTCAGACATGTATGAGCTTCGGTCGAGCATGTGGGTCTTGTCAAACATGTCTTTATTCTTGAGACAGGCCTCTTTCAGCTTTTGTTGTGCCTCTATAAGATCCTCCTCTCTATGTTGTAATTGCCTAATTCGAAGTGCAAGAAGTTGTACACGATCTATTCCATCTTCTCACGATAAAATAATCCATGTAAGAAAGTCCTCCTCTGCCGACATAATCGGCTTTTGACCCAGCATCGGTTTAAAGGACATGTACCGAGTAGTAGTGCAAGTGCGTTGTCCTGTCAGCCCACAGAGCAAAGAGGAGCAACTTAAGCCGCTGTCTATGCTTACAATCGCATGTCTTTACCAGGGCTTGAACAATCAATGGATGTCCTCTCTCGCTCTTACCAATCCCCTCCGGATTCATGACAGTTTGAGTTTCACTCCGTGTTGGGCAAAGAACTCCTTCACTTCCTGACCACGCAACTCTCTCCTGTCTACACGCAATCTCCCTAGAGATCCATATCTATATATAATATTCTCAAGAACAAATCTACATATCTCCTCTGTGGTCTTCGTCCTCAGAACTCATCCTTCTACAAAGTTAGAGAGGTCTTCTCGAGCCAACACCAAGTACCTCATACTCCATAATCCGGGAGGCATCACTATCAAATCAAGAACTCATTAAAAGTGAATACTAGGCATATAAGTTGGTACCAGGCCATCCTTGTAACGTATCTTTGAGTAAAATTGACAATGCAAGCATGAACTCACAAAGTTCACCACATCTTGATAAAGTCCTTTCCACCAGTATCGCTCTTTTAATTTTATGTAGGTAGTCCAAGCTCCCCGATGTCCGGCCCACAAGGTATCATGAAACTCCTTCATCAGCTGTTGCTTGGTCTGCATATCATCTATAACTCGTAGAAGTGCTCCATCTGTTCTCTTTGGACTCTTCCAGAGATACCCATCTCGCAACAAGTAATCATATGCTTTCCTCTTTACCTCTCTGAACTCTGCATCACTCAAACCCTCCAGTCTGTTTAAAAAACTCATAGAATCCAATGTCATGTAACCTTCTCGTGTAGAACTTCTCTTGAACGGCAGTGGCTCCAAATCCAAAGTCTGCTGACTAACTCGACACCAAACATCTCTCTTCTCTTCGTCCTCAACTTCTACTACCATCCCATCCTCATATGCGTGACGAGTCTTAGATAACATATCTGCTACTGGATTTTCTTTCCCGACTATGTGTTTCAACTCAAGATTCAAACTCCGGATGCAAGCAATCCATCTCAGCATTGCTATGTCTAGAGTATTGTAGTTTGCTATCATACCAAGCAAAGATAAACTATCTGTTTCTAAAACCACATGAGCACCAATCTAGAACTCCCGATCTACCTTCATAGCAGTAGCATCTCTCCACTGTTCACGCTTTACTTGGAGATAGTTATGTTGTCTGTGAGTCAAGATTCGGGCTCCAAATCTATAAACAAACCGCACATCATCTGCATCTCAACTGCCCATCCAATCGCTTTTGGATTCGTGTCCACAGTTAGTATCACATGTCTCTCGCTCTCATAGTTAAGTCTCCTTAGTATAGATGGAGACTTCAGAATCTCCTTCAGTCGTCTCATTGTCTCATGATGCTCTTGCCGTCAAGTAAACCTCTTCCTCTTTCTTAGAAGCGCATATAAAGATTCGGCAACATGTGCATAATGAGAAATACTCACGCGAAAGAACACACAAGCTCCAAGAAACATCAAACCTCAGTGATATTGGTACAGTATGCTTATCCTTGCTATAACATCTACCTTCTCTGGCTTCGGTCTTCTTCCAAATGTCTCACACAAATGACCAACAACCATAATCTCTAACATTCCAAAATGAGGCTTAGTACCCGACAGATTGAGGTGTACTTCCTCCAGACGTGTTAGAATCTGACCCATATCTTGAATATGATCTGCAATAAATTTTCTGCAACCCTCGGAAGTCATAGTCTCGTCCTTGTCTTCCACCGGACAGCATTTCATAAGAATATCATCTAGAAATGAGATAGTGATCTTAGATACAAATTCTCATAACATCTTATGCATCGTGTTCTGCATATGTGCTACTGATTTTGTCCCTCCCTGAAGAAGAGTGCATATCCGCATCAATCTCAAAGGTGTGCGCATGGTAGTAAAGTCTCTACTCCTCAAGGCAAGTTGAAACTGATCATAACTTAAAACAGATCCTCAATAGAATAGACAGACCTCCCAGCAAACATCTCAGCTATTTCATCAACAGTAGGTCCTGTCTCTACGTTGCGAATTGCATTGTTATTGACAAGCTGCAAGTCTTGGATAAAGCACAAAGCCTCTGACTTCTTAGACATCGTGAACCATCGGCTAGAGTACGAAGCCATGGATGGCTCAGAATACTTATCTGCATCTTCTCCTTCAATAGCTCAATGAGCTTCGGCAGCAAGGCACGAGGGACTAGAATCGACTTCAAGTCCTAAGATACATGAGGAACAGTGAAGATAACCATCGGACCTATCACACTAGGATCCACACAACCAATCTCTTCAGCTGAGAAAGAAAACGCTCTACCATGGCCGACAATCATCTGCTCAAAAGTCTTCTTCTCTACTTCAGTCAAGAAACCACTCCCTCGTATCTGGAGTTGTTTGAGTGTCTCATGAGTAAAGTGATGTCTTATTCGTGCATGATTTCTAAGTACAGACTCAGTGACGGCTGACTCCATCTGATGTTGTGAATCAACAGATAGTTGGGCGTCATAGGCTTCACTTTTCTTGCTACAGCTTTACATTTGACGTATACTTCGGTTTTTTGACGAGAGCCACAACAGCATACTGCATCCTTCCATCCATTCTCTAGTCTCGGATGAGAATAATATCACAAATACGAGACAATCTCCTCATAGACTTCACGAGAATTGATAAGGATCACCACCCTACCTCCCATCTGTTCTACCATCCTATCTGCATCATGTAACCAACAAACAAAAGACTGTACCTCGACAAATTCATGGTACACACCAAAAACCATTCCATCTTTCTTTAGAGCTCATGTATAACGCAGATCAACTACACGCCTCTCCATCTGCCTCCTACTCTTTATAGTCAGATCTTCTACCCTTGTAAACTCACTCCAACCATCTAGACTCGAACTCAACAAACCAGATCTCCAACTTGGTACTCCATATACACGCTCAGAATCTCGAGCAGCCTCTTCATTAGTCCCATGTGACCCCTTAGGCTGCTCAAGCGGGATCATGGTAGTCCTAGATTTTTCACTCTTGTCATCTCGTCCACAAGAGTGGGTTCTGAAAACCCTTACTTCTACAAATAGAAGAGTCTCTCAAGGTCTGTCTATTTTGCTCGTGGTTTGTCTGGATAGTCAAAAATTGAATATATCTATCATCAGGACTACGGATCCTAGCAGTCCTAGATTTTTCACTCTTGTCATCTCGTCCACAAGAGTGGGTTCTGAAAACCCTTACTTCTACAAATAGAAGAGTCTCTCAAGGTCTGTCTATTTTGCTCGTGGTTTGTCTGGATAGTCAAAAATTGAATATATCTATCATCAGGACTACGGATCCTAGCAAAGTGCGATCTATCGTCCATCACCTTGGTCTCTATGCGCATTGTTGTGATATGAGGCTGACCTATAATGACAAGATACGAAGCAGAAGATTGCACAAAGAAGTGCTGATCTACTTCTACATCACCTATCTTCACCCTCACATTAGGACATACACCGTACAACTCACCCTTCTGGTTGTTGGCAACACGTAGTACCCATCCATGATGTAGTTCGATAGACCACTATCCTCTCTCGTATATCTCTCGTTGTCGTGTCGTGGACCGGCTCCTACGTGAAATTCAAACTTCGATGTTTGTCGCTCCAAAGACACTCATGAGAAGACAAGCTAGGCCCCAGCTTACGGGTTTTTGACACAATTTCAGATCTCCATTTTCATCGCATAGATGGGTAGAGCTCCTTGTCAGCTTTCCATAGGCACTTTGTCTACTTCGTTTGGACGCCTAGTGGAGAAGTTACAAGACTCGAAAGATGGAGAAAACAAGTTAGGCCCTAGCTTACGGGTTTTTGGCACCACTTCAGATCTTCGTTTTTATCGCATCAGTGGATAGAGCTCCTTGTCAGCTTTCCATAGGCACTTCATCTACTTCGTTTGGACGCCTAATGGAAAAGTTACAAGACTCGAAAGATGGAGAAAACAAGCTAGGCTCCAGCTTACAGGCTTTTGGCGCAACTTCAGATCTTCACTTTCATCACATAGATGGGTAGAGCTCGTTGTCATCTTTCCATGGGCATCTTGTTTACTTCGTTTGGACATCCAGAGAAGAAGTTATGCGATTCGAAAGAAGATAAAATCAAGTTAGGCCCCTAGTTACTTGCTGACTGGGTATTTAGAGCTTCAGGCGTTATATCAAAGACGCAAGGGGCCTGCTTCTTATTAATTCAAGAGAGAACTGTACGTACAGAGACTGTAACAAGGGGGCAGCTTAGGGGTTAGCTTGTGCTTGCAACCTGTCAACGGACGGTTCGGGAGATTTAGGAGTCCAATGCAAGCGCGCAAGGCGTCGTTGGGTTCAGATCAGTGCAGGCTACGCACTGGTTCAAATGGTTTTGGAAGAGACGGATCGAGGAGTGCGTTCTGAGTGAAATTGAGACGCAGGAAGCAGATTTGGGATTTTCAGTTATCTGTGAAGGAGAGTTGGACCGTTCGGACAGTTCCGGAGTCCAAACTTGCTGTCCTTGGATCCATCGGGATCAGAACACCGAGTTCTACAAGAAATTGAAGACGATATCAATTTTCATCGGACGGTTTGGAAGTTCTGAGTGAAATTGGCTCGCAGGGAAGCGCTTACATCAGATTTTAGTTCACCTGCGACCTGAGGTTGGGCTATTCTTCGCGATCGGTGAGCCAAGCTCTTCGTTCTTGGTGCCTACGCGATCAGGGAGTCTTCATCTACTCATAAGAGAAGACCATGTGCGGATTGGATTGTTGGTTTGGGTGTGGTGAGCAAGTTTGTGCCGCAGGGAGCTGATTTACGTCAGTTTTTTGCAACCTACGATCAAATTTCTTGCGTGGTTTTGCAAAGGGAACTCCAAACGACTTGTTTGGAGTCTTGTTGGGTTCAGGGTAGCTAGATCTACCTGCCAGAGAAGACGGATATCCGTTTGGACGATCCGTTTGTGCGGTGTGTGCGGTTTTAAGCCGCAGGGAGGAGTTTGTGGAGGTTCGGTCACATGCGACCAAAAATCGGCGATATCTTGGCTGTTGGGAGTCGGATCTGAAGGTTTCTTGGGTTAACGGAGTCAGCGGAGGAGACCCTATCGACATCTGAAGTCCGTTCAGCGAAAGGAGGAAGTCCACATATAGACCTTTTTCGGTTTCTTCGCTACGGATTTTGCTCTTTTGAGTTCGTTAGAATTCTGGTTGGCTGTATACAGCTTGTGGTAGCTAGCTTTAGCTAAGAGCTTATACATGGATGTGGTTTGGACTTGGGTTTGGATCGCGTGATACTGCTGTGGCTCTGTTTGTTAGCAAAGGAAAGTTTCTCTTGCTTTGAGCTACGCTTCGGTGGTTTTGGGTCAGGGTTGTGATCCAAGGGTTGTTTTAGGGGCTTTTGAAGCAGATTATAGACCGCTCTGATCTCTTTATCAGTTTTGTGCTCTTAGGGGAAAGAACCGGCGGTGTACATACATTTGGAGTTGGTATATATCACAACATTTGTTTTCGTGGTTATTTTTCTCTGTCTTGTCTCTTGTTTCAGCACACAACATCTCCACAGCCAGGAACCTCGCGTTTTCCTGGACATCCTTCACGCAATATCCGACACGACACCGTGACATGATGTTGATTCCAGATCCATGATCAACTAAAGCAGCAATAGGTTCAGACAAACCCCCAAGACGTATCCGTGTAGCAGTTGTAGCACGAGCCCAATGTCTCTTTCTGAAGTCACTGTCAGCAGCTGGACTCTCCTCACCAGCTTCATCATCATCATCCTCGATAGTGATGGTACCAGTAACCAACGCCTCCTACTGATATCCTTTGTCACCAATATCTTGGAAATGCATCTTTCCAAATTTCACATCATAGAAACCCTTATCACATCTATAATCTGACTCTCTACCTACTCAGATATCACTTGCCTCTTTCGTTTGATGACATCAATAATCAGCTCGTGAAACTCTCTCTTTGCAATACCAAGAACCTCCAGAAGTGAAAATTCAACACGTGCATCTAGTATCCTCTGCTCCAGAATGTTCTTAAGAAGTCTCAATATTCGCAACCAACTTGTAAGCCGGTCTTTTCTTTTTTTCTTGGACAGTGAACCGTCTACTGACAGTCGTCGGCTCCTGCTAAGACCTCTACACATCCTCCATCAGTCTTGGTGCAGGCAGAGGAGCTTGAGAAATAGATGATACGTCTTCTGGAGGAACTGCTCGTCTTCTGATGACCTTCCGTCCCTCTCTAGTCTCCGACAGGTCGCAGACGTAAGCTAACCCTTTAAGCACCCCCCTTGCAACAGTCTCTGTACGTACAGTTCTCTCCTGAATTCTTGAATAATAAGAAGCAGGCCCCTTGCGTTTTTTATATAACGCCTAAAGCCCTAAATACCCAGTCAGCAAGTAACTAGGGACCTAGCTTGATTTTACCTTC
The DNA here is from genome assembly GCA_036924285.1 of Asterella californica. Classification (NCBI taxonomy): domain Eukaryota; kingdom Viridiplantae; phylum Streptophyta; class Marchantiopsida; order Marchantiales; family Aytoniaceae; genus Asterella; species Asterella californica. The sequence goes on from JAYKYS010000001.1 coordinate 48,298,694, forward strand.
TTTCGAATCGCATAACTTTTTCTCTGGATGTCCAAACGAAGTAAACAAGATGCCCATGGAAAGCTAACAGCGAGCTCTACCCATCTATGTGATGAAAGTGAAGATCTGAAGTTGCGCCAAAAGTCCGTAAGCTGGGGCCTAGCTTGTTTTCTCCATCTTTCGAGTCCTGTAACTTCTCCACTAGGTGTCCAAACGAAGTAGATGAAGTGCCTATGAAAAGCTGACAAGGATCTCTATCCACTGGTGCGATAAAAACGAAGATCCGAAGTTGTGCCAAAAATCCGTAAGCTGGGGCCTAGCTTGTTTTCTCCATCTTTCGAGTCTTGTAACTTCTCCACTATGCGTCCAAACGAAGTAGATGAAGTGCCTATGGAAAGCTGACAAGGAGCTCTATCCACTGGTGCAATAAAAACGAAGATCCGAAGTGGTGCTAAAAACCCGTAAGCTGGGGCCTAGCTTGTTTTCTCCATCTTTCGAGTCTTGTAACTTCTCCACTAGGCGTCCAAACGAAGTAGATGAAGTGCCTATGGAAAGCTGACAAGGAGCTCTACCCATCTATGCGATGAAAATGGAGATCTGAAATTGTGCCATAAACCCATAAGCTGGGGCCTAGCTTGTCTTCTCATGAGTGTCTTTGGAGCGACAAGCATCGAAGTTTGAATTTCAAGTAGGAGCCGGTCCACGACACGACATCCACCCCCTCCAAACCTGTGCATCCTCCGGTATGCACCAGAGATACCAACCAAGGAGTGGACCGGCACACAATTCGTCATATCGCCCTACTTCCCATCGTAACCAACCTCATGTGCAAGGTCTTCTGCATAATCCTCATCCTCAAAATTGCATCTTGTCCACCCCCTCCAAACATGTGCATCCTCCGGTATGCACCAGAGATATCAACCAAGGAGTGGACCGGCACACACTTTGTCATTCTCATCTTGTCATCCTCCGACCCATCTCAGTCAACCTCATCCTCAAGTCCGCAACTTGATCGTTATCTTGAAGTTGCTACCCTGCCATGATCCTCCTTAGATCCATGCTCATCGACCTTTACCTCGAACCTCCCATCCAATCACCCCCTCTAAATCTACACATCTTCAATATGCAAAGACATAGAAAGAATAACCCATCATATCATAGAAATATCTTCCATCCGTCTTGTAGAACCTCACCGTCGAGGTTTGTGACCCTAGTGTCGTAGTAGACATCCCTCATCCTGTCAATCATCATCCGTATTCTGAATGTAACCCTCAACCTCAAGTCGGTACATGTCATTGTACGTATCCAACTCTTCTTTTTTGTTTTCTGAAAAAAAAGAGCCACACTGCTGCAACCAAAATCCTCAACCCCAACCATCATCCTCATCCTCCCAACCCTAATCACATATAAACTTTCACAACCTCTCAAACATAATCACCTTCAGCAATGGCTTCTCCCCTGTAAGCCATCCTTACCCATCATCCTATACCCGTAGCCTCGAGAGCATCCGTCCACTCTCGTTCAGCCTCAGCATGTCCGTCCTTGATGAAGCCGATGGTGACATCATGGACTCCCCTTGTAGTTGCTCCCAAGACCTCCCGTGATAAGAACTCAACCTTTGCATCTCGAATGCGCTCATTCCAACCTCCCTTCACATCCATCACTGTATCAATATCTGGTTGTTGTATGTCTGCAACCAGATCAACCGTGTCCACTGTCTGCATCCCAACCGTCTCCTCCGGTTGTGAAGGATCGTCCTCCATTGCCTGTTCAGGAAGAATCGTTTCCTGTTGAACCTTATCTTCCCCATCTTGCTTCCCTGAAGAAGTCTCTTCTTGTCCCTCCTTCTCGCTCTGCATCATGGATGCAATATCCAACCTGAGCTCGTTTGGATCCATGTCTTCACCCAATTCATCTATATGGAGATCATGCTCAATCTCCTCCACCCCAGCACCATAACTTGTAGCTTCGATAGCTACAATTGCATGTACCGCAGGGTAATCATCCACAAACTTCTTCATCCCTCCTTTACCAACGTTGGCTTGAAGGAGAGTACCTGTACTTGTGAATGCAACCTTTTCATCCTCCCAAATAATAACCTCACGTTGCAAAGACTCTGCAAAGTCTATGCAATCGTCTTGTTGATGGTTAGTACCATCACACCACATGCACTGATGTACCCAAGTTGGTTTGGGTACAAGCACCGTCTCAGTTGATGATCCTTTATCTTCCAACCTAGTAACCTTAGCTTGCAGATCTTGCATCTTTTGTTGTAGGTCCTCGATGGTTGGATCCTCTACAACCACAACTGGAGGTTGAACCTCAGATACTACCCGAACTGGTGTGGCAGTCAGCGCTGCAGGTGTCAACCTTGTAACCCTTTCCCTTGTACGTCTCCAGACAAGAAGCTCAACCGCTTCATGCACAACCTCCCAATTTCTTGTCAACCCTTCTTCTTCATCCCCATCCTCTAGAAGTAGCTCCAACGACTCTTGCCATGTCTCATCAGCAGCTTGAAGAAATAACTCTGTCTTGTAAGTCTCCAAGGTTAGCTTGTCCACTCGAGGTAGTTGAGAGAATTGTCTCTCGAACTCCTTTAACAGCTCTGTAGGCTGTAAATCCTTGTTAGATCGGTTGACCCATCCCAAAAATGATTTCTTGGTTACTCGATCTGAGTTTCTCAAGAAATACTCTTCCATCAGCGCATGTGAAAATGTATCCCAGTTCTTTCCAAAACGCTTTGTTAGACCCTTCACATGCTCCCTTATCTCAGGCACCGCAGCGAGTTCGAACGTCTCGATCATCTCCTTCTCCGATATCCGATCCAAATCCATCTCCATCTTGTAACAACTCAAGTATTCAGAGATGTCTCTCCCACCAAATAGATCGAGCTTGTTGATCACCCTCCGAAGCACCTTCGTCCTCAAAGCCTCCTTTTGTTGGTTCCCTTGCTCTTGTCGCATAAACAAAGTGAAAGCTTGAAACAATCGTGCAGTTGCTGCATCCAACTGCACCCCTCGTATCCTCTCTGATCCATTCATCCCGTCCATAATCATGGCTCGTCCCATCCTCCCATGATCCCAACCGTCTACAAATCCATCATCCCAGGTCCGCAGCATCCCCCAAACAACCAAATCCATCTTCATCCTCGTTCATGACTGTTGATCTCCTCTGTCCAGTTCTAACACACAAATATCTCCACCCCGGACCTTCACGTCGAGTTCACCACCGGTATCGTGTCGGATATTACGTGAAGGATATCCAGGAAAATGCGAGATTCCTGGCTGTGGAGATGTTGTGTGCTGAAACAGAGACAAGACAGAGAAAAACAACCACGAAAACGAACGCTGCGATATATACACTCCAAATGTGTGTACACTGCCGGTTCTTTCTCCTAAGAGCACAGAACTGAAAAACAAACCAGAGCGGTCTGTAATCTGCTTCAAAAGCCCCTGAAAACAACCCTTGAATCACAACCCTGACCCAAAACCACCGAAGTGTAGTTCAAAGCAAGAGAAACTTCTCTTTGCTAACAACCAGAGCCACAACAGTATCACGCGATCCAAACCCACGTCCAAACCACACCCATTTATAAGCTCTTAGCTAAAGCTAGCTACCACATGCTGTATACAGCCAACCAGAACTCTAACGAACTCAAAAGAGCAAAACCCGTAGCGAAGAAATCGAAAAAGACCTATCTGTGGACTTCCTCCTTTCGCTGGACGGACTTCAGATGTCGATAGGGTCTCCTCCGCTGACTCCGTTAACCCAAGAAACCTTCAGATCTGACTCCCAACAGCCGAGATATCGCCGATTTTCGGTCGCAGGTGATCGAACATCTAAAAACTCCTCCCTGCGGCTTAAAACCGCGCACAACGCACAAACGGATCGTCTAAACTGATATCCGTCTTCCTTGGAAGATAGATCTAGCTACCCTGAACCCAACAAGACTCCAAACAAGTCGTTTGGAGTTCCCCTTGAAAAACCACGCAAGAAATTTGGTCGCAGGTTGCAAAAAATTGACGTAAATCAGCTCCCTGCGGCTCAAACTTGCTCACCACACCCAAACCAACAATCCAATTCACGTACAGTCTTCTCCTATGCGTACATGAAGACTCCTTGATCGCGTAGGCACCAAGAACGAAGAGCTTGACTCACCGATCGCGAAGAACAACCCAATCTCAGGTCGCAGGCGAACGAAAATCTGATGTAAGCGCTTCCCTGCGAGCCAATTTCACTCACAACTCCCAAACCGCACGATGAAACTTTGAATCGTCTTCAATTTCCTGAAGAATTCGTTGTTCTATCCCGATGGATCCAAGGACAGCAAGTTTGGACTCCAGAACGGTCCGAACGGTCCAACTCTCCTTCACAGGTAACTGAAAACCCCAAATTTGTTTCCTGCGTCTCAATTTCTCCCAGTACGCACTCCCCGATCTGTCTCTTCCCTAACCGTTTGAACCAGTGCGTAGCCTGCACAGATCTGAACCCAACGACGCCTTGCGCGCTTGCATTGGATTCCTAAATCTCTCGAACCGTCCGTTGACAGATCGCAGACGCAAGCTAACCCCTTAAGCACCCCCCTTGCAACAGTCTCTGTACGTACAGTTCTCTCCTGAATTCTTGAATAATAAGAAGCAGGCCCCTTGCGTCTTTGATATAACGCCTGAAGCCCTAAATACCCAGTCACCAAGTAACTAGGGGCCTAGCTTGATTTTACCTTCTTTCGAATCGCATAACTTTTTCTCTGGATGTCCAAACGAAGTAAACAAGACGCCCATGGAAAGCTAACAGCGAGCTCTACCCATCTATGTGATGAAAGTGAAGATCTGATGTTGCGCCAAAAGCCCGTAAGCTGGGGCCTAGCTTGTTTTCTCCATCTTTCGAGTCCTGTAACTTCTCCACTAGGCGTCCAAACGAAGTAGATGAAGTGCCTATGGAAAGCTGACAAGGAGCTCTATCCACTGGTGCGATAAAAACGAAGATCCGAAGTTGTGCCAAAAACCCGTAAGCTGGAGCCTAGCTGCTTTTCTCCATCTTTCGAGTCTTGTAACTTCTCCACTAGGCGTCCAAACGAAGTAGATGAAGTGCCTATGGAAAGCTTACAAGGAGCTCTATCCACTGGTGCGATAAAAACGAAGATCCGAAGTGGCGCCAAAACCCCGTAAGCTGGGGCTTAGCTTGTTTTCTCCATCTTTTGAGTCTTGTAACTTCTCCACTAGGCGTCCAAACAAAGTAGATGAAGTGCCTATGGAAAGCTGACAAGGAGCTCTACCCATCTATGCGATGAAAATGGAGATCTGAAATTGTGCCATAAACCCGTAAGCTGGGGTCTAGCTTGTCTTCTCATGAGTGTCTTTGGAGCGACAAGCATCGAAGTTTGAATTTCAAGTAGGAGCCGGTCCACGACACGACAGCGTAGCTCAAAGCAAGAGAAACTTCCCTTTGCTAACAAACAGAGCTGCACCAGTATCACACGATTGAAACCCAAGCCCAAACCACATCCATGTACAAGCTCTTAGCCAAAGGTAGCTACCACAAGATGTATATAGCCAACTAGATCTCTAACGAACTCCAAGGATGAAAACCGTAGCAAAGGAACCGAAAAAGGTCTATCTGATAACTTTCTCCTTTCGTCAAACGGTCTTCAGATGTCGATAGGGTCTTCTTCCCTGACTCTGTTGGCCTAGAAAACCTTCAGATCCGACTCCCAACAGCCGAGATATTTCTGATTTTCGGTCGTAGATGACGAACCTTCCAAAACTCCTCTCTGCGGCTTAAAACCGCACACACCGCTCAAACGGATCGCCTGATCTGATATCCATCTTCTCTGGTAGGTAGATCTAACTACCCTAAACCCAACGAGACTCCAAACAAGTCGTTTGGAGTTTCCCTTGCAAAACCGCACAAGAAATTTGGTCGTAGGTTGTAAAATAGACTCCCTGCGTCTCAAAATCGCTCACCACACCCAAACCAACAATCCAATCCACACATGGTCTTCTCCTATGCGTAGATGAGGACTCCATGATCGCATAGGCACCAACAACAAAGAGCTTGGCTCCCCGATAGCGAAGAACAACCCAATCTCACATCGCAGGCGAACGAAAATCTAACATGAGCGCTTCCCTGCGAGTCAATTTCACTCAGAATTCCTAAACTGCCCGATGAAACTTCGTACCGTCTTCAAGTTCTTGTAGAACTTGATGTTCTGATCCCGATGGATCCAAGGACAGCAAGTTTGGACTCCGGAACGGTCCGAACGGTCCAACTCTCCCTCACAAGCAACTGAAATCTCCAAATCTCCTTCCTGGGTCTTAGTTTCTCCCAGTACACACTCTCCGATCTGCCTCTTCCCAAACCGTCTTAACCTGTGCGTAGCCTGCAGACCTGAACCCAATGACACCTTGCCCTCGTATATTGGACTTCCCAAATCTCCAAACCGTCCATCGATAAATTGCAGACGCAAGCTAACCCCTAAGCTCCTCCCTTGCGTCATCTATGTACGTAAGAAGTTCGCTGTGATAATGAAGAAGCTGACCCTTTGCGTCTTTTATATAATGCCTGGAGCCGCTAATACCGAATCAGCAAGTAAACTAAGGCCTAGCTTAATTTTTTCTTCTTTCAAGTCGCATAACTTCTTCACTAGACGTCCAAACGAAGTAAACTGACAATGAGCTCTACCCATTGATGCGATGAAAGAGAAGATCTGAAGTTGTGCCAAAAGCTTGTAAGCTGAAGCCTAGCTTGTTTATCCCATCTTTCGAGTCCTGTAACTTCTCCACTAGGCGTCCAAACGAAATAGACAAAGTGCCTATGAAAAGCTGACAAGGAGCTCTTCCCACTTATGCAATGAAAGTGGAGATCCCAAATTGTACCAAAAGTTCATAAGCTGAGGCCTAGCTTGCTTTCTCCATCTTCCGAGTCTTGCAACTTCTCCACTAGACGTCCAAACGAAGTAGACGAAGTGCCTATGAAGTGCTGACAAGGACCTCTATCCACCGATGCGATGAAAGTGGAGATCCGAAATTGTGCCAAAAATCTGTAAGTTGTGGTCTAGCTTGCTTTCTCCATGAGTGTCTTTGGAGCGACAAGCATCGAAGTCTGAATTTCAGATAAGAGCCGGTCCACGACACGACATCCACCCTCTCTAAACATGTGCATCCTCTAGTATGCACCAGAGATACCAACCAAGGAGTGTATCGGCACGCCCACTCGTTCTCATCTTGTCATCCTCCCTCTCATCTCAGTGAACCTCAACCTCAAGTCTGCAACCTGATCGCCATCTTGAAGTTGCAACTCGGCCATGATCCCCTCTAGATCCATGCTCATCGCATCTCTTCTTCAACCTTTGATCCAATCACCCCCTCTAAATATCTACATCTTTCAATATGAGTTCGAAGACATAGAAGCAATAAACCATCATATCATAGAAACGTCTTCCATCTATCTTGTAGAACCTCACCGTCGAGGTTTGTGACCCAAGTGTCGTAGTAGACATCCCCGTCATCCCAATCATCACCATATATCTTGACAGTAACTCTCAACCTCAAGCCTATAAGTATCAATCTCTTTTTTTTCATTTTCTAAAAAAAACCACGCTACTACAACCAAAATCCTCAACCGCAACCATCATTGTCTCGCTGTACAATGATATCCTCCTCAATCATCATCCTCCTTAATCTCTTCTTCTGAAAACCTTTACAACCTCCCAAGCCTCATCCTCCCGACCCTAATCACATGTAAATTTTCACAACCTCTCAAGCATAATCACCTTCAGCAATGGCTTCTCTCTTGTAAGCCATCCTTACCCTGATGGGTAAGGATCCTATACCCGTAGCCTCGAGAGCGTCTGTCCACTCTCCTTCACCCTCCGCATGTCTGTCCTTGATGATGCCAATGATGACATCATGGACTTCTCTTGAAGGTGCACCCAAAACCTCCTGTGATAAGAACCCAACCTTCGCATCTCGAATGCGTTCCTCCCAACCTCTCTTCACATCCATCATTGTACTTATATCTGGTTGTTGTATATCTGCAACCAGATCAACCATGTCCATTGCCCGTCCCCAACCATCTCCTCCGGTTGTGAAAGATCGTCCTTCATTGCATGTTCGGGAAGAATAGTTTCCTCTTGAACTTTATCTTCCCCATCTTGCTTTTCTGAAAAAATCTCTTCTTATCCCTTCTTCTCGCTCTACATCATGGATGCAGTATCCAACTTGAGCTCACTTGGATCCATGTGCTCACCCAAACATCCATATGGAGATCATGCTCAATCTCCTCCACCCTAGCACCATAACTTATAGCTTCGATAGCTACAACTGCATGTGCCGTAAGATAATCATCCACAAACTTCTTCATCCTCCCTTTACCAGCGTTGGTTTGAAGGAGAGTACCCGTACTTCTGAATGCAAGCTTTCCATCCTCTCAAGAAATAATCTCTCATTGCAAAGACTCTGCAAAATCGATGCAATCATCTCGTTGATGATCAATATCATCACACCACATGCACTGATGTGCCCAAGCAGGTTTGGGTACAATTTTCATCTCAGTCGATGATCCCTTATCCTCCAACCTAGTAACCTTAGGTTGTAGATCTCGCATCTTTTGCTGTAGGTCCTCGATGGTTGGATCCTTCTCCTCTACAACCACAACTGGAGGTTGAACCTCATATACTATCCGAACTGATGTGGTACTCAACGATACAGGTGGCGACCTTGTAACACTTTCTCTTGTATGTCTCCATACAAGAAGCTCAATCGTTTCATGCACAACCTTCCAATTCCTTGTCAACCCTTCTCCTTCCTCCCCATCCTCCAGAAGTAGCTCCAATCGCTCTTGCCATGGTTCATCAGCAGCTTGAAGAAACAACTCTGTCTTGTAGGTCTCCAAGGTTAGCTTGTCCACCTGAGGTAGTTGAGAGAATTGTATCTCGAACTCCTTTAACAGCTCTGTAGGTTGTAAACCCTTGCTAGGTCGGTTGACCCGTCCCAAAAACGATTTCTTAGTTACTCGATCTGAGTTTTCCAAGAAATATTCCTCCATCAGCGCATGTGAAAATATATCCCAGTTCCTCCCAAAACGCTTCGTTAGACCTTTCACATGCTCCCTTATCTCAGACACCGTAGCGAGTTCGAATGTCTCGATCATCTCTTTCTCCGATACCTAATCCAAATCCATCTCCGTCTTGTAACATCTCAAGTACTTTGAGATGTCTTTCTCATCAAACAGATCGAGCTTGTCGATCACCTTTCGAAGCACCTTCGTCTCCAAAGCCTCCTTTTGTTGATTCCCTTGCTCTTGTCGCAAAAACAAAGTGAAGGCTTAAAACAAACGTGCAGTTGCTGCATCCAACTGCACCCCTGATATCTCCTCTGATCCGTTCCTCACGTCCATAGTTATGGCTCGTTCCATCCTCCCATCCTCTCATGATCCCAACCTTCTACATATTCATCATCCCAGGTCCGCAGCATCCTTCCGAACAACCATATCCATCTTCATCCTCGTTCATGATTGTTGCTCTCCTCTTCCAAGTTCAAACACAGAAGAAATCTCCACCCCATACCTTCACGTCGAGTTCACCACCGTATGTCACGTCGGATATTTTACGTGAAGGATGTCCAGGAAAATGCGAGGTTCCTGGCTGTGGAGATGATGTGTGCTGAACAAAGACAAGACAGAGAAAAATAACCACCAAAAAAATGCTGCAATACATACCAACTCCAAATGTATGTACACTGCCGGTTCTTTCTTCCTAAGAACACAAAACTGAGAAACAGACCAGAGCGGTCTTTAATCTGCTTCAAAGCCCCTAAAATGAACCCCTGAATCTCAACCCTGACCCAAAACCACCGAAGCGTAACTCAAAGCAAGAGAAACTTCCTTTTGCTAACAAACAGAGCTGCACCAGTATCACACGATTGAAACCCAAGTCCAAACCACATCCATGTACAAGCTCTTAGCCAAAGTTAGCTACCACAAGCTGTATATAGCCAACTAGATCTCTAACGAACTCCAAAAGATGAAAACCGTAGCAAAGGAATCGAAAAAGGTCTATCTGAGAACTTTCTTCTTTCGTCAAACGGTCTTCAGATGTCGATAGGGTCTTCTTCCCTGACGCCGTTGACCTAGAAAACCTTCAGATCCGACTCCCAACAGCCGAGATATTTTTTATTTTCGATCGTAGATGATCAAACCTTCCAAAACTCCTCCCTGCGGCTTAAAACCGCACACACCTCTCAAACGGATCGTCTGATCTGATATCCGTCTTCTCTAGAAGGTAGATCTAACTACCCTAAACCCAACGAGACTCCAAACAAGTCGTTTGGAGTTTCCCTTGCAAAACCGCGCAAGAAATTTGGTCGTAGGTTACAAAAAACTGATGTAAATAGACTCCCTAGGGCTCAAAATCACTCACCACATCCAAACCAACAATCCAATCCACACATGGTCTTCTCCTACGCGTAGATGAGGACTCCATGATCGCATAGGCACCAACAACAAAGAGCTTGGCTCCCCGATCGCGAAGAACAACCCAATCTCATATCGCAGGCGAACGAAAATCTAACATGAGCGTTTCCCTGCGAGCCAATTTCACTAAGAATTCCTAAACTGTCCGATGAAACTTCGTACCGTCTTCAGTTTCTTGTAGAACTCGGTGTTCTGATCCCGATGGATCCAAGGACAGCAAGTTGGGACTCCGGAACGGTCCGAACGGTCCAACTCTCCTTCACATGCAACTGAAATCTCTAAATCTCCTTCTTGCGTCTCAATTTCTCCCAATACACATTCCCCGATCCTCCTCTTCCCAAACCGTCTTAACATGTGCGTAGCCTGCACAGACCTGAACCCAATGACACCTTGCGCGCGTGTATTGGACTTCTCAAATCCCCAAATCGTCCATCGACAGATCGCAGACACAAGCTAACCCCTAAGCTGCCCCCTTGCGTCAGTCTCTGTATGTACGAAGTTCTCTGTGATAATGAGGAAGCTGACCCCTTGCGTAACGTAACCTTAATATAACGTCTGGAGCTGCTAATATCCATTCAGCAAGTAAACTAGGGCCTAGCTTGATTTTTCTTTCTTTCGAGTCGCATAACGTCTTCACTAGACATCCAAACGAAGTAAACAAGGTGCCTATGAAAAGCTGACAACGAGCTCTACACATAGATGCGATGAAAGAGAAGATCCGAGGTTGTGCCAAAAGTCTATAAGTTGGGGTTTAGCTTGTTTTCCTCATCTTTCGAGTCTTGTAACTTCTCCACTAGGCATCCAAACGAAATAGACAAAGTGCCTATGAAAAGCTAACAAGGAGCTCTACCCACTGATGCAATGAAAGTGGAGATCTCGAATTGTACCAAAAGCCCGTAAGCTGGGGCTTAGCTTGCTTTCTCCATCTTTCGAGTCATGTAACTTCTCCACTAGGCGTCCAAACGAAGTAGACGAAGTGCCTATGGAGTGCTGACAATGAGCTCTATCCACTGATACGATGAAAGTGGAGATCCGAAATTGTGCCAAAAGTCTATAAGCTGTGGTCTAGCTTGCTTTCTCCATGAGTGTCTTTGGAGCGACAAGCATCGAAGTCTGAATTTCAGATAAGAGCCGGTCCACGACACGACAACGTACGACTTGGGATCAACAATATCGAGAGAGAGAGAGAGAGAGAGAGAGAGAAGAAGAAACTAAGCACTGTTCTACACAGTCGATTGGAGAAGAAGCAAATTGAGTTATCATGTACACTTTGAGCATGAAAAAGACGATGAGAAGGAGAACTCGGTCACTATGGTCATAGTCATTGGGCTAGAGCACCAACAAAGACTCTCGTGGGTGTTGGAGACTTAGACGAGTCGATTGTTGCACTAATCGACCATGGGTCGAAGATCAACATCATGTCCAAGGATCTATACAAGAAGCAAAAGTGATCAATAGACACTAAGCACGGGTGGATAACCAGAGCGACTAATAACTCTAATGAGGAGTTATATGGAGCATGCTCTGATGTTCAAGTACACATCGATGATGTAGTTGCAGCGCTGAACTTTTTGTATAGAGCTTCATATCTATTGATCTTAGAACAATTTTATATCATTGCAGTTCGGATGGAGATGAAGATATTTGATGATGGATTGACATAGCGAGGACTCGTAGTCAATATGGACGAAAGGCAATGCATTTTTTATTGTACCTCTGAATCACAAGCGTAATCGGAACTGCTTGAGGAAGAATCATATGCCAAGGATGGCTAAGGAGTTCAAGGATTTCTGAGGAATGTCACTATAGAGCGATTGAGAAACGATGATGAGGTTGTGCAGCTTCATTCGAGGGAAGTTTATTCTATGATCGAAGCACTTTGGATCCTAGAAGTTCGCGTGGAAATGAAGTACAAGACTGTGGATAAGAAAGTGAAGTCGTTAGCTGGACCTTTGCATGATGATTGTACAAAGCAAGTTGAACAAGCTTCGAGGGAGGAAGGTTTATGAGATCTAGAGAGGATAAGTCATAAGTTCTTGGAGACAACTATCAAGGAGTTGAAAGTTGGATCATACGGTTCGTTTTCTTTGGAGAAGTTGGCATGTTTCAAGGAAATGCTTTCACGACATGAGAAAGCATTTGCTTTCGCGTCACGTGAATCAAATGTGTGGATCCATATGAAGTGACTCCTTTGATTATTTTCATGGTGCCACACGTGCCATGGAACTTTATACGGATACTAGTACCAAGAGCTCACTTGCTGAGCTAATGGAGCTACTTACGAAAAAGATGCGGATGAAGATTTTAGAACCAACTTTTGTGCCATACTCCAATCAATGGTTTACAGTGCAAAAGAAAAATGGATCATTGAGATTCATTCAAGACATGCAGCTTGTGAATGCATTGACGATCAGAAATGCGAGGGTTGTGCTTATTGTTGACAAATTTGTTGAGGCGTTTGTAGGACGAATGATCTGCTCTATGAGAGATCTTTAATCTGACTATAATCAACTTCAGCTGACAGAAGAGAGTAAGAACTGGACGATAATGAAGACACCATTGGGGTAAGTTTATGTTTGATATCGTTAGAATCGGCACGGGGAGAGGAAGGTGGAGAAGAGGTCAGATTAGAGAAAAATATCCAATTTTCACATAGCAACTTCGAGATGTGTCGTGAAGTTAGACTGGGAGAAGATAGAGAATTCAACTTGTGAGAGCATAACTTCATGTTATAGAGTCTGTCGGAGGTGTATAGAGTATCCCCAAAATCAGCTTTTGAGGAGAAAAAGATGAGAAACTCAAGTACAGAAAAATGAACAACATTCCAACAAGGAAGGAGAGGATAGAAGAGAACAATACTCAATCTTTGAGGAGACATAATGGTTAGTAGGAAAGTCTGTATTAGACACATTGGATACCGTTGGAAAGATATTTTTGAGAGCTACATAAAAAAGTTGACAGATTCTAGTTTAGAGCATTTGTGTGGATAATTTCTAGACGTCTTGAGTCTGGTTGTTAAATTTATCTATAAAGATAAAAATATTGAAGGATTAGGTTGGATATTTGGTATTCGTGGGTTCTTGCTCTTCTTTCTCGACCACACAAACTTTCCACAGCCAGATACCTCACGTATTCTTGGATAATATCTTTCGCACCCAACACTACATCAACGTACAGTCTGATCAGTTTACGTTATCTCTCGTCTACGGCTCATTATAACATCTCACTACTTTTCTTCTCTTTCTACATGTGAGAGACAATTGTGTTGCAAAGCTTACAAAAACAGTCTTACATGGCAAGACTACGGGCACGACGGTCTTTGGTAAGTCAAGAGGTTGATCAAAAAAGAGAAGACTAAGAGGATCCGATCAAGCTCGACGAATTTACTGGTGGGATAATCAAGCAAATTTCTGTGTATTTTCAATATGTTTACTCTCATGTCCCTTCACTATACATTGTATGCACTTTTTGTGTTGTACGTGTAGCGAAAGGTCTTGTCTGCAACGAGTTTACGAGCCTAAATCACCTAAATTTGAATATGGTTTAAGCATGTAAGGTCGTTGTCCAAGAGAGTGATGTACGATCGTAAGTCGCGCTATCAAGCAAAGCTTTCTCAGGCATAAAACTCGAAGTAGAATATTTTTTCTTTTGTTGTTATAAGTTATATGTCGATTGTGGAAACCATAAAGGAGAAGAGGAATTTTTTTATCTTGTAACGTATTTTGTTGTAAATGATTAAAGACGATAAAGTTCAAATTGGACTAGATTCGGATAAATCACAAACACATAGTCTCACAGTTCCATTACAAGAGTAGTTCTTTGTTCGTTACTTTGCATCTTTTGCATATGAGTATACGCTTCCGGACAAAACTTTCTCCAGTGTTTTACGTATAACAGAAAATCTTATCCGTAGTGAACTTTTGAGCTTAAGATGCTAAAGCCAATAATGCATATAAACTCGCTATACGAGAGAATGGATTACACTCGTGAAGAGCTTCTGCAATGTAACACTATGTTGATCCAATTTAGTTATCGTACACTTCCTGCCGATAAGCCACTTCTGCATGTAAACCCTCGTTACTAGGAGTGAGTTATGCTCGTAAAGCAGACCTCATACAGAGCTTTTGCAATGTAACACTATATAGATCAAATTTAGTTACCTTACGCTTCCTGCCCTTGACCTTACGCAGCCCTGATATATTTTACGCTTCTTACCTTGACCTTACGCATTCTTGATAAATGTTTTGGGAATGTTTTACGAAGTGAATAATATCCTTCCTCACTGCCTTGTACAGTGAATTTCGTTTTTTCTTATCAGAAAACGTCTAAATATTATAAAAATATGTTATAAAAATTATTAAAAATAAATAAATTAATCCATAGCCAACTCATCAAGATATAACCCATAAATGTAATCCGGGCTGATGCGTGGATGAGAAGACAAGTCCGGGTCACTAATTATCAAATCACGCTTGATCGTTGATTAATGTACACCATGTACACTTCGAAGTGTACATGAGTGAATATGCATCTAAAGTGTGTTCTCCATCGGGTGAAAGAAAAAGACAAACGTATAAAAAAAAGTTTCACGGGATGTCACTAGACCAGACACTGTAGCGTGAGTGCTACAGTGTCTCGTTAATGAAAATTATATAAAAATTATATAAAAAATCTAAAAAATCTAAAATAAATTTATTACTTTTTTTATTTTATATGTTAAGTGTAAACTACATTCCGGATGTTACGGACAGAACCCATAAGAGAAATGAGGTTGAAACACGCAGTGGGAAAAAAAAAATGTGAGCTACAATGTAACAGTTAAATAATTTTTGTACGCAGTTTAATTTATCATCTAACTTTTCCCGCCGAAAAGATTAGATGATAAATTAAACTGCATTATCACCTCTTCCGAACTTGGGAGAGGTGATAATGCAAAGAAGTGAGACATATGAATATCCTCACATCACATCGTTTTTGCTATGGGGTAGAATAGCTGTACGTCAGATTGTGAAAAGGAAGAGAGAGTTTTTGGTCGTGTAGCGAACTGACGGATGGGATTAGAATGAAAACTGTGAAAAAATATAACGAAAAAGGACAAGGGTGTAATCGCTATGAAAACCAAAAAAGAGAAAAGAATATATCCGGAAAATCGCTAACGCATAGCCCCAATTCCACTCCAAGCGGACCTCCTGCTTCAGTTGTTCAGTCCGACGGACGCAACTTCCGAGGACGCCTTCAAATTCAAACAGGATGGATCTACGGTGTAAAGGTGATCTGCCATTGCATGCTAGGTTAGGGCACAGCGCCTTGTACGCTTGTTCGAAATCCTGAGTCGGAGGAACTGCAGTATCTGCGAGCTGAGAGGAGACGACACGATAGCACACTGGATTTTGTCCACTTGATTCGTCTACTTATGTCTATTGACGGGGGCACTCAACGTGGTGACTTCTCGTGGGACGCATTGGCGCAATCCAGCTGTTCCTCCCCTCGTAATAAACATCAGCCACTGCGTCTCCTCGAGCGGAACGATCATCTTTAAACCATCTTCTGTGGTCACTTTCTCGCAATCATTCTGTCACTGCAAGGAAACGAGTATGGTGCAGCACTACAATCCACGCTCCGGCGGGAGCCCTGCACCGCCTCGGAATTGTCGTCTAGAAACAATGCCGGTGGGATGAATACACACAGCGACAAGACATCGAGATAAGATAAAAACCCAGCCCTCGGGCCTGCGATTCCTCAGTGAACCGTCTACTATTCGAGTCTTCTATGGTGGCGTGACAGCCTCTGTAGGCTGGCATTGCGGGTCGTGCTAAACTTGACCAGAGCGTGAACCGAGAGGATGAACTGAAATTTCCTGTGAAATGTGAAACACGGCTTTCAGTGTCCAGGGTCATGAACCAGAAGGAACGAGAAGTTCCTAAGAATGTCTCGATAAATCTAAATGAGAAGTTCCTGAGAATGTCTCGCTAAATCTATGGCACTATAACTGATGTCAATTCTTCCAGTAAGTCACATTATTCGGGAAAACAAAAAGAAATTCGTAGTGCGAAACGACTCCCGAAAATGACAATCAGACATATATGATACACATCCTGGGGCTGAAACCCAATGGTGTTGACAGTCAGGAAGAGCTCAATTACAATTCCACGGTATGTCCTTGATGCGACCTATCTAAACTGTCAGAATGAGCACAGTTGCTATCCCGATCTAACAACTGCTGAGTGGTTCTTCCAGACCTCACATCCTGTCGTAAAGCCTGCCTAACTTCGAGCTGTCGTGATCACGTTCTCTATCTCTCATCCACTTTCACAAAATCCTGCTGGGTCTCATCCTTGAATCTTCAGGATGACAGCAGATGAATAATATAACTGTACAGATAATCCATGTGTCCGGAAGCCATCTAAAAGATTCTAAAAATTTCCCATAAACTTCCTCATCTTTCGAACGATTTAGAATCTGACTGGTGAAACTGTTTAACTTGACAGGATGTTATGGTAATGGCAACCTCATCCAGGGGATGCGAGTCGGGCAAATCGCCACCGCTGCTGCTGTCCCCCTTGGGTGAGGAGATTCTTGGGGATCGGCTGCCTGTCCTCGGAGAAGCCTTGGGAGAAGAAGGTCCGGCGAGCAATGGAAGAGTTGAAGAGCTCACAACCTCCGAGTTCTCGTCTTCCTCGGCGCTATTAAGTCCACCTTCACTGGTTAAGAGCTCGAGCTTTGCCCACGTTAGAGGCGAGCTCTTGTAATCAATCTTGCCACTACTTCCAGCAGATGCATCCTCTACGGTCATCTTCAGGCCAGCTGCCAACATCTCCGATACCTTGGCCATGGTCGGTCTTCTACAGGGCTTAGGTTGGGTGCACAGTTTCACAATCTCGACGAGGGACACCAGCTGCTCGCCATCATGAGAAGTCAGCGAAGGATCCACCAGCTTCCAGTATTTCTCAGGTGACACCATATATTCCCTAGCCCATAAGAGAGTCGATCCTTCATTAACATCATAAGGGCATTTCCCGCTGATCATCTCCAGCACAAACAACCCGAAGCTGAAAACGTTGTTCTCCGGCTTAGGCACGTGCTGGTACCTTTCCCAATCCTCATAACCCATCGACTTTACGATTCTCCCGAAAGACTGTCGCCTGCCGAGGGAGTTGTTTCCCATAAACAGCTTGGCCATGCCAAATGCAGCAACCTTAGCGCTGAAACCTTCAGTCAAATAGACCGAGCGTGCGTCAAATTTCAAGTGAGTGGCGGGAGGATCGAGTTCGGTATGCATGTACTTCAATCCGAAGGCTGCCCCCATCAGAACTTTCATACGCGTGGACCAGTCCAGAAAGTCTGCTGGCGATGCCGAGCTGTGGAGATGCTCATAAACAGTTCCATTGGGAGCGTACTCAAATACCAGCATACGTTCAAAAGGTTCATCTTCAGCACAGTAGGCAAGGAGATTGACAATGTTGGCGTGTTTCATGCGCGCTAGGTCCTTCACTTTCCGAAGAAAGTATAGCTCACTATTGCCGCTCCATCGTGAAGGCGGAATTCGTACCCTTGCAACTGCGATTTGAGTTCCACTGTCGCGAGTACCTTTGAAGACTATGCTGTCTGAGGAAGAATCGATAATATTGCTAAACTCCTCGCACTCAAGCTCAAGCTCCTCACGTGTGTTGAGGGGGAGTTCTGTAATGGTAATTGTCTTTATTCGCTGGTTCATCGTGCGGGTCAATCCGATCTTCCATGGACTCTTGTTGAAGACTATCTGCTTCGTTCGCAACATACTCCGCCTCTTTTCGACATGAAATTTGAAGCAGACGATTGTAAGGAATAACAATGACACAAAGAATGCCGGGACCACTAGGAAGATCCACCAAACATCTCCTACCCTTGTCCCGTCCGAGGAGCTGTGGCGCGGAGACGGTATAGGTGAGGCAGTTGTTGCCTTTGCCAACTGCTGCGAAGGTGACACTCTCTGCAGGGCACGCCCATTGCACCTAACTACCCCCGACGTTGAACAAAGAATCAGTATCAATAAAGAGGCCAAACCCCGCTGCCACTGCGCTTCCCAGCTGTTGACGTTCCTCTCAATCCCGCTTCGACACATTCCCCAACCCTTCTTCTCACCTGCATGCGGCAAGAGTTTCTTCTCCAGTTCCAGTACCCTGCAGCAAACTAACCTATCTGTCCACAATGGGAATAACCTCGGGATTCAAGCTTTCTTCCGCCTTTTGATGGTAGAAGAGGCTCACGATGTTCCACTCCAATTTACAGGGCTGCTTCCACCTGTTAAACCAACTTATGAGCCACACACCAATCACTATTCAGCCTGTCCCGGTTTTTCAAACTTCTCAAATCAGCTCTCCCAAGTACTTTACACCATAATCTGCTATACAGTTGCCTCATCTACTTCCTCTTGCTCTTTATGTGGCCGACTGAAATTAGTCAGTACTTTACTCGCTTTCCGCCGCATGAGTGAGGGAGAACTCTAGAAACTACATTGAATGACTCAGTGTGCTAAAACGTCAGTTGGTAAGACGTCGGTGATTACTTCAAGAATCAGGTAGCAGGGAGACTGCACGATGCTCGCACGGTGGCAAGTACCTAACGCTGGCACGCAAAGCAGGCGTGCAGAAACTACGGCAAATTCCTGCTGAAGTCTGCTTACACGCGGACTTCGTCCCTTGAAATCCTCCCTCAGTTCCTGTGCCAAGAATCCCGGGTGCCTCCAGTCACACAACCGACTGTGTCTGCTAGTGCCGATTCTAAAACCGTCTTACTCTGTGCGTTGTGTCTCTGTCCAAAATCCACTAACTTTCGCCGGCCTTACTCTCGAAGCATCCTCAGACCTTGTCGGTTCTCTTTAATAATTTGTGCAGTTCCTCCATCCTTCTCCTGTTCTATACGCAAATATTGGTCGGCCAATGAATTCTGATCACACACTTCCACTAATCGCCGGCAAAGAATGAACCAATTCAATCAAATCCTTGCCGCCTCAAGCAACCTCTGACTCTCACGAACATGAACCGAATGCTTTCACACTACCCAAAAAGTCCACAAACACGGGGAAAAAGAGGCGGGCTTACAGTACTGACGCCGCCAAGAACAGAGAAAGAGCAAACCCAACGACTACTGTGAACGAAGTATTCACAGGGTGATGCTCAGGAGCAAAGGCTACACTCCACACCAAACACTCGCACAAGAAAAGGATAAACAACAACGCGCCGACGTTCCTTCTTTTCTCTTTTCTCTTCTCTTCTTTTCTCGTCTCTTAATTACGAGAGAGACATTTCAACCCGAAAGGCCACCACGCTCTGCCAGTGCTCTTCTCACACTATTGAGGGTAGTAACAGCGATTCAATCTACCACACTCTCTCGAGGCAACGCTCGCTTTCAAGGCAACAACATAACCCCGCACGCACAGCTCAGATCAATTCAAACAACACTGACGGTACAGGAACCGAGGCACGAAGATCACTGGCTCTTGCGTGCTCGCACGAAAGGTCAGCCTCACGCGCTTAGCGAAGACATCATCTGTTGCAGTAGCGAGGAACTTACGCGCTTACAGAGGACAGTCGAAACCTCGAGCTAAACCCCGGTTGACAAAGCAGGGCGGGCGGCCACAGTCCTACCCTTCAACCATCAAAGTCCAAGTCCGATCATTTCTTCTCCTTGTCGCCTTATCTCGAGGACCTCGTCTTCTATAGCAGCTGTCCCTTCACGAATGCCTCCAACCTCAACTGCTAATTCTTCTACGAGTTTCAGCCTGCAGAGAGGTCGTGGAGAATAATGGAAGAAACCAAATAAATATAATATTCGTATTTCTATTTAGTCGTGTTTATATTATATATCCAAAGCGACCTCCGCAGCGAGTAAGCGGAAAGGGACAAACATTAAATTTGAGTGGGAATTTGATTTTGCTTTTGGTGAAAGTAAATTTTGGAAAATACTTATAGCTAAAAATGTTACCAAAAACCATATGCATAAAATGGTTACTTTTTGTTTTATAGTCTAGTTTATTAATAATACTTATTGAAGAAATAGTAATTACGATGCAAAAACATGCAACAATGAAGACCGGGCTGGACACATCATATTTAGTGTTTTAGAATTTCAAAACGGTGAGTCCTATCCGCTTTTTACCCACCGAATTTTAATTAAATCATCAGAGAAGTAAAAAATGCACCCCAACTGCACCATATAGTCTCTGTCAACCAATAAAACTTTTTCGGTTTAAAAAAAATTCATCAAAAGTTTATTGCATAAATTAAAATCCCTACATATTTCCTTCCGAACAGTTTCTATCCATGGGAGTGAAACAACTTTTAGTTTATCATATCAGAAATATTTTACTATGGCACTTCCCAACTAAGAAGTTGGATGAAACATGTTTCACTTGTAAAGATTCGAAGTTGTCATAGAAGTGTCCCATAGGAACAGGCAAGATAAACATTATCTTGCCTGTTCACAATAACGTTTAGGGAACTTTTCCTCCCTTGTTGTTATCAAAAAATAGATAAACGTTATGTGAAAATTTTATATTAATTCTATAAAAAATAAATTTATCTTTAAAGATTAAGTGATAAGGAACTGGAGATGCGAGAAGATCCACACATAACTCAGAAAGGAAACATTATACTAACGTGTTGCAAAAAGGTTTATTAATTAATATTTTATTGTAATTAACTAACTATAGATACTACTCCCAGCAATGGCTCAAGGATACCAATAGTGGTTTTCAATTTGTCGAACACGGTTCGACTCCGGTCTCTTTTTAAAAGAGAGTTCTCGCGTTCGAGTCTAGTGTTTAGAAGTTAAATACACTGTTCTACTTTGTGCGGCCGGGTCAATGAATAATCTAGTACTGATTTTTAGTCCAAATATATATTAGGTTGTATGAACACTTTGGACATAGTTGTGTGCTTACCCTTTGTCTAGATATGTGTATTTCTTTAACCTTAAAATAGTGGAACCCATGCTGTAAAAACAAAAGTTGAATTCCTAAGTTTGTCTATGTCTTCTGACTTTTGTGTGCAATAAAAACACTGATATTATATTATTTTTATCATCTTTCATCCTTTATTTAGATATGTGTAATTTTTTAACCTTAGAATAGTGGAACAAGTGCTGTCCAAACAAAAGTTGAGTTTGTTTATGTCTTTTGGTTTTTGTGTCCTATGAAACACTGATATATTATATTATTTCTATCATTTTCATTGAAACTCTTGCTGTCCAAACAAAAGTTGAATTCTTAAGTTTATCTATGTCTTCTGACTTTTGTGTACTATGGAAACACTAATATTATATTATTTCTATCATCTTTCATCTTATCATATCGTCAGGTATTATACTCATCTCTTAGGTGCAAATGCTTTTATTTAAAAAAGATTTATCCTATATATACTAAATTAAACCCTTGCAGACTTGCCTCCTCCACCTTCTGATTGAGGAGGTGAATAATAATATGATGCAAGGAAAATGTATAGTTTGTCGTTGTCGGGATCGAAAGTTGAAATGATGATTTATTTAGCACTACTTTCTTCTATTTACTTTTTCTGTCAATGTTGTACTCTTTAAGAATATATCAAAGTTGGACCTCCTCCGTATAGGTAGATAGCTGCGGTAGTTCTTATGACCGCACGTTACGGCTAGTCTGACTTGAAGAGGCAGTCTCAGAAGTCAGAGTCTGTCAGACTCCTGTGACTGTGTGAGATGTAGTACCGGGGGGGATGGTCATCACAGCCTACCACGTGAACAGTCATGAGTACGCTACAGTGGACTATTAAAACCTTTAAATATGCCAGCACAGAGAGACGGGCTTGCCAAGCTGAAATAATTACTAGATCATTATTATGTGGTGATTTTCTTTGGATTTCGGACATATATATGCAGTACACTAACGAAGAAATTGATTACATATAGGATTGTTTCTAGATTATCCATCTTCTCTTTATTTTCGGTGTTCGTGAGTTGCTATAATAATCATATGCAAGAACTACCGTATGCTGATAAGTCGCAGAATGGTGGTGTTGCGTTAATTGTGCTTTATCTTACCTCTAATATATTTGTTGTTTTTATAATAAAACGTGTTAAAGCTAAAATATTTGGTCAATATTTTTCATCGCGTCCTAGTGTTATGACTTCTGCCAAGAGGCCACAAGAAACCTCTGGTGGATTTTCTTAACGCTTTTCTTTCAATTCGGCCTTAGGTGATGGCAGTAAGGTAGTTTAAGATTCAAGCCAGATTTCTTTACTTTTAAAAAGTATTTTTTAAAATGTAAAATAATTTTATTATTCACAGATATGGTGATAAGCGATTCATGATTCTATACAAAGCTGAACTTCAATAAACTAGGATTGTTGTCTTTTTGAATATGGAAGAATCTTCTTTCTTAACTTTGATATTCTCTAATAATCTTCTTAGTGATTGTATCGCTTGGTTATATCCTTAACTTGCTGTAATTACTTTACCATGTCAGTTTTTAGGATATGTATCACCGGATCGTGTATATTGTGTCCAAGCGATTTGAAAGACAAAAGATGTAGTCATGTTGCGCTCTTTACGCATGTACGCCGAAAGAAGTAGTTAGATGTTACGATCAATCGTGATATTGGTATGGTAAATTATTTGATTTTACTAAATAATCAATCAAAGATGAGATCAAGCAATACATCACTAAGAGAGGTGTGATAAAACACAACCAACTTACTAAGAATATAATCAATAAATTTTTGGTGGTTCATGAATGCTTGAAATTTTGTACAAAGATTTACTTGACCAGAATCCTATAATGAATGTCAGACTTTGTCAGACACTTGACTTGCAGTTACCAGTCATACAAGTCATGTTGCTTAATCACATCCAAAATTGAGATAGGGCACGCTTTATGGTAGGAGCAATGACGTTAGAAGAGTCTTGGTTGATTTCTCTCTACATATGCATACTTTTTTGCCAAAACGTATTGTTTACTAGAAAAAATGACTTGTATGACTGGAAACTCTAGGTTAGGGGTCTGATCAAGTAAAGAATTATAAGACGGATCTGATCTGGTCCAACAAGAGCACAAGTTAGATTTTTGAAAACTTGTCACTTCGAATTCGAACTGGGTTGCCCAGTACGATAAAGATTTTTTAGAGTATTGTACTAACCTAAGCAACAACTC
Source organism: Asterella californica (assembly GCA_036924285.1). Lineage (NCBI taxonomy): Eukaryota > Viridiplantae > Streptophyta > Marchantiopsida > Marchantiales > Aytoniaceae > Asterella > Asterella californica. Next base: position 48,322,300 of record JAYKYS010000001.1, read on the forward strand.
GTTCTTGGGTATGAGCAAGTAAATTTCTGAAGTTTGTAAGTGGTGTACATTTCATACTTGTTGATATTGATGGCTAGCCGTTCTTATCCAAGTGAATTGTTATAATATGTTGTGAACCTATCTTCATAGTTCTTTTTGGTCCAGAGGTACTAATCACCCAGACCCTATCTTGAATTCTCTGGGGTCTGAGATGGAACCTTAATAGAATTTAATTGTTCTGTAATTTTACAAAGTCATGTTGTACGTAATTTAGCTAAGAACAACCCTAAACTGTACTCAAAGTTCAGAAAATATGTATACTAGATCAACTTTGGAGAACTTTCTTCACTTTATTTTCAAAAAAGATTGTAATTATTATGTGAAATTTATATATTAAATTATCAAAAATAAATAAATATTAAATAATAATCACACTTAGAGTTACAAGATGATACAAAAATACCCTTAAAGGGAACAAACTATTAGTGCAAAGTGATTAACAAACACACACACATTAAGAGCTCATCTGCACCTGCAGTTTTCTTCATTCTATGTACAATTTTAAAGGTTCTTGAGCTTCTTGCAGTTTATACAATATCAAATATTTTGAAAGTGTTCTTTGCGTAAATATCATAATTTTGAATTCTCTCTGAGGTGGAAACGAATAAAGATCTAGCAGGCACATTCTACCACGTTCTTAGTCCAAAATTGTACATAAAGAATTGAAAATGACCGAGCTAAACCCTCTCTTAAATTACGGAAAACTGCATGTCGCAGTTCTAACCTTATTCACGAAACTGAAACTATGTGCAGTTGGGCTGCTACGTAGTACCAACCCTGTACCACAGGAGTGAAAATTAACTTCCGTTTTGGCCCGAATTCAAACCAAAGATCAAATCATTACCTACCATTTCCTAACCAGGAGGTGAATAATATATGCACGCTCCCCAGTCGGCACCAAAGGTAAACCGTCAAGAAGTCCCCGGGATTCCACCGTCTAGACTTTTGGCGAAGAGGAAGTCGGCCGGCAGGCCAAAAGTTCTCCCCGACAGGAGAAGAGCACTACCGGGTTCTGCTGTTGGTGACTTTTCAAGAAAAGCGGAAACCGGAAAGAAACTGGCAAAGGAGGCGATCGCTTCGCGTCCAGCTCTGGCGACCCGTCCGAAGGGACTCATTCGGTCCACTTTTTGTGACGCCCGGCTCATCTGACCGTTCTTTTTTGTCAACTTCGAACACCGAAGATAAGTGTCTCAAGTGGTTTCGCCAACTGTAACTTTTACACCCCCGCTCCCCATATAAAAGCCAGCCCGAAAATTTTTTCGGGCTGGTCTTTTGCCAGGGAGGCTGCGGGCAGATGAGATCTCTGGCGACCCGCCAGCTGCCCTGCCAGTCTGGGCTCTGGCGAGCCGTCTCCTCGTTCGTCATTTGAAAAAAACGCAGCAGGTCCCTGCTTTCGCATCCCGCCTCCTGCCTCCTCGCTCGTCGAGCGAGTTTTTCTCGCATCCCGCATCCCGCATCCCGCTCTTCATCGTTCGTCGCATCTCCGTCTCTGTGCATTGGCTTCTCGATTTCTTGCTGGCTCCACGGTCGTTCTTCGCGTGCAGGTTCATCTCGGACTTTACGTGTAAGATTTTACCTCATTCGCTGCATCGCTCATCCGGTTCAGGCTTGGCAGTTCGTTTTCCTCGGGAATTTATCGAACTCCTCTTTGGTGTAAGACGTTTTGAATCGGTTCCTGCAGCCGTCGCTCGTCTTTCCTGTAAGACATTCGCTCGTTTTCCTTGAGAGTGTAAGGCGTTTTGAATCGGTTCCTCGCTGCTGCAGGAGTTCTCGTCGCGATTCTTTCCTGTAAGGCGTTCTGATCAAGGAGGGTTGTCCACTCGTTTTCGTCGTGAGTCTTGGTGTCTGTTCCTTGAGAGCTCTTTTCCTCGAGAATTTTTCGAAGGGGGTCTTTGGTGTAAGGCGTTCTGTAATCTCTCGTCGTTCGCTCGTTTTCCTCGAGAGTGTAAGGCGTTTTGAATCGTTTCTTTGGTGGAAGGCGTTTTGAATCGGTTCCTCGCTGCTGCAGGAGTTCTCGTCGCTCGTCTTTCTTGTAAGACGTTCTGATCAGGGAGGGTTGTCCCCTCATTATCGTCGTGAGTCTTGGTGTCGGTTCCTTGAGAGCTCTTTTCCTCGAGAATTTCTCGAAGGAGGTCTTTGGTGTAAGGCGTTCTGTAATCCTTCGTCGTTCGCTCGTTTTCCTCGAGAGTGTAAGACGTTTTGAAATCGGGGAGGGTTGTCCTCTCGTTTTCTTCGTGAGTCTTGATGTAAGGCGTTTTGAACTCGAGGAAGTGGCTTGCTTGTTCTCTTTGCTGCTATAAGTATTTTTCGTGATTCTTCTTGTCTTGTCCGCTATCTTATTTTCTCTAACTTCTTTCTCGCTCTTCTTCCTGCAGTAGCACAGCTTCACGCACGGTGCATTATCGCTTCTCTTGACTATTTCTGCCTCTCGATCTTGTCATAGCGTTGTGGAATCGAGCCTGCCTTCTCCTGATCTTTTCCATTGCACACACTGTATCTTCTCGGCTGCGGTCTTGCATTACTTGCTTGCAACCGTTTGGTGTTTCAGTTGGGGCATTTTGAACTTACACCATGACTAATCAAGTTAGTCATACAGCGACTGTTAGATGGGATTCTAATGGAGGCGCGGATGGTTTCTGACGAGTGAGTGGAGGTAAGCTGCAGAAGTCACTTTCTGTCACTCCTGAGGACATCCGACTACAGTTCCTTGTATTTTTCGATGCTTGCTTGGAGTTCGCATCTGTAATGCATATCGTTATCGAGGATGAGACCTTTCTCTTAGCATGTGGTGCAGCTTCGTTTACTGAGGTGGCGTTGAACCGGAAACGGTTCCAAGTGTATCGTAATTTGGCTCTTTGTCTTGGTTACAGCGACCGCAAGGAGTTGCCTGAGATTCTGGTTAGTGCAGTGAAATCGACTTGGTCTGAGGACGGAGAAGACTTTGTTGATTTCAAAATGCCAAAATGATTCGCAGTATCCACCTGTTCCGTTTGCAGTATTTTCTTCATCTCTTGCATTGTAAAATATTATAGGCATGTTTGCATCCCTCAAAATCTCTCAAGAGTTAATCCAGTTTTACAACAACCTGTCTACTCACTCTTCTCTCAACTTGTCTACTCACTCTTCTCTCGCAGCATCACTCCTCTCCCTTCTCTCGCAGCCTCACTTCCTCTCTCCTCAAATATCCCAAAACCTCTCCTCTCTCCTCCTCTTCTGATATCGACTCTCCTCTCGACTAAACCTCTCCACTCTCCTCTCGACTGTTCTAGCTCTCGTCCTCTTTTTCTCCTCTCCACTCTCTGTAACAGCGTGAGAAACTCTCCTCCTCTTCTTTTATCGACTATCCTGGAAGGGTGTGAGGAAGTTAATCGAAAGCTTTTCAAGTAACCTCTACTTCTCTCGACTTTCCGGGAAGGGAATAAGGTGCTACAAGGAAGTCGGAGCAGGGATGTCGATGCTTTCGAACTAGTTTGAAGTTCAGTTCGGTTCTACTTCTCTCGACTTTCCGGAATAAAGTGCTACAAAGAAGCCGGAGCAGGGATGTCGATGCTTTCGAACTAGTTTGAAGTTCGGTTGAGTTCACTTCTATGTATTACTATCATTTCATTTCTAAAACCATTCACCAAGTCTTTTTCTCTTGAGGTTAAGCTTAGACACGCTCTAATTTATTCATCAGTACCGCATTCACAATATCTTGTGGTTTTTCTCTCTTGACGCTCGGCTCTTTCATCAGTTCAGTAATCACAGAAAAGATAACAACATACATTTTATTCTGCAAAATTACTCGACATTGTTATCAAAATAGATAACAGCATATATAAAAAGCAGTATAAAAAGCGATACATTTTATTCCGCAATATTACCCGACATTGTTATCAAAATATACTCCTTCGCTACTCTAGCAAACTGTATAATTTCTCGAGGTTCTCAACTGCATCTTCGCACACACATAGTGTATTCTTTATTTCTTCACACAGATCCACAGTTCGATCTTTCACCTCTGCAATATGATCTCGAACTTGACGAAACCTAGTCAATACGTCCCGGCAATGATCAACATGTTTAATTTTCACTATAGGTTCTTCCATCACCAATCTGTCCATGTCCCAAACAATAGACTCTACCCCAACTCGCTCGATAACATCAGAAATTGCTTGTGAACATCCTACTCTACGCGCTGCGAACACTGTGCGTTCTCTATTTTTCGACTGAGACCGATTTGCAGCTCCCAAAATCCTCGCAAAATAGTAGATTGGATAAGTTCATTCTGTTCCCCTTCAGACAAAATGGAAAATTCTGTCGCTGTCATGCCTAAGAGTTCATTCCCAGCTTGCCACACTGTGAAAACACCGCAGTCTTCAACTTTCCATTCCTTTGTTGACGAGTCCATCAGTGACATACTGAATCTCCAAGCTCGAACAGTACAACAACTACTTGGACTTGGAGAGTTTGCTCCAGGAGATGGTAATTCTTTTTGTTTAGAAACTCCTTCGGCAACTTTCAAACATCTGGCGCAAGCCTGATAAGTCATGGAACCATTGCAGCTGCGGACGATTTTCTTTATCGCGCATCTGGTCCATTGTGGTTCTACATTTTTCCCAATCGTTTCGGTTTCATCGTAGAATTTACGAAGAGCAAAAATCTACACATCCATCGAAAAGAATGTGGGCCGAGCACTCCCAAAACTTCAAGGCGAACTAAACTCTGTGCTAAAACTTCAACGCGAACTTGCTGCACTAAACTCTGCGCAATGTAACATTCTGCTGCGCAGTCTTTCTTGTCTTCCTGCGCATTAATCTAACATTGTACCACGTGAGACATCACCAGCTGACATCTGACATTGTAACATGTCGCACATCGTCACGTCAGACATCATCAGCTGACATCTGACATTGAAACATGTCATACATCGCCAACTGACATGACATAACACGTCAGCTTTGAAAAGCTGACAGGACTATCTGACTGGACGTCCATGTGGCAAAATAACTTACAAAGCGGATGGTAGCCAGTTTGGGGGTCGATCAAGAAAGGTATCATTAAGAGGGGGTGGATCGAGTCTGGGACCGTGGACCGGCTCCTATCTGAAATTCAGATTTTGATGCTTGTCGCTCCAAAGACACTCATGAGAAAGACAAGCTAGGCCTTAGCTTATGGGTTTTTGACATCATTTCGGATCTCCATTTTCATCGCATAGATGGGTAGAGCTCCTTGTCAGCTTTCCATAGGCACTTCGTCTACTTCGTTTGGACACCTAGTGGAGAAGTTACAAGACTCGAAAGATGGAGAAAACAAGCTAGGTCCCAACTTATGGACTTTTGGCACAACTTCGGATCTTTGCTTTCATCGCATCAGTGGATAGAGCTCTTTGTCAGCACTACATAGGCACTTCATCTACTTCGTTTGGACGCGTAGTGGAGGAGTTACAAGACTCGAAAGATGGAGAAAATAAGCTAGGCCCCAGCTTACGGACTTTTGGTGCAACTTCGAATCTTCACTTTTATCGCATAGATGGGTAGAGCTCGTTGTCAGCTTTCCATGGGCACCTTGTTTACTTCGTTTGGACATCTAGTGAAGAAGTTATGCGATTCGAAAAAAGACAAAATCAAGCTAAGCCCTAGTTACTTGCTGACTAGGTATTTGAAGCTTCAAACGTTATATCAAAGACGCAAGGGGTCTGCTTCATTTATTGTTGAGAGAACTTCGTACGTACAGAGACTGTGACAAGGGGGCAGCTTAAGGGCTAGCTTGCGTCTACGACCTGTCAACGGACGGTTCGGGAGATTTGGATGTCTAATGCAAGCGCGCAAGACGTCGTTGGGTTCAGATCTGAGCAAGCTACGCAAGTTAAGACGGTTTGTGAAGAGGCGGATCGGGAGTTGTGTTCTGAGAGAAATTGAGACGCAGGAAGGAGATTTGGAGTTTTCAGTTATCTGTGAAGGAGAGTTGGATTGTTCGGACCGTTCCGGAGCCCAAACTTGTTGTCCTTGGATCCATCGGGATCAGAACAACGAGTTCTTCAGGAAATTGAAGACGATACGAAGTTTCATCGGGCGGTTTGGGAGTTTTGAGTGAAATTGGCTCGCAGGGAAGCGCTTACATCAGATTTTTGTTCGCTTGTGACCTAAGATTGGGTTGTTCTTCGCGATCGGTGAGCCAAGCTCTTCGTTCTTGGTGCCTACGCGATCAAGGAGTCTTCATGTACGCATAGGAGAAGACTGTACGTGAATTGGATTGTTAGATTGGGTGTGGTGAGCAAGTTTGAGCCGCAGGGAGCTGATTTACGTCAGTTTTTTGCAACCTGCGATCAAATTTCTTGCGTGGTTTTGCAAGGGGAACTCCAAACGGCTTGTTTGGAGTCTTGTTGGGTTCAGGGTAGCTAGATCTATCTGCCAGAGAAGACGGATATCAATTTAGACGATCCGTTTGTGCGGTGTGTGCGGTTTTAAGCCGCAGGGAGGAATTTTTGAAAGTTCGGTTACATGCGACCAAAAATTGGTGATATCTCGGCTGTTGGGAGTCGGATTTGAAGGTTTCTTGGGTTAACGGAGTCAGCGGAGGAGACCCTATCGACATCTGAAGTCCGTTCAGCGAAAGGAGGAAGTTCACATATAGATCTTTTTCGGTTTCTTCGCTACGAGTTTTGCTCTCTTGAGTTCGTTAGAGTTCTGGTTGGCTATATACAGCTTGTGGTAGCTAGCTTTAGCTAAGAACTTGTACATGGTTGTGGTTTGGACTTGGGTTTGGATCGCGTGATACTGCAGTGGCTCTGCTTGTTAGCAAAGGAAAGTTTTCTCTTGCTTTGTGCTACGCTTCGGTGTTTTTGGGTAAGGGTTGAGAATCAGGGGTTGTTTTTAAGGGCTTTGAAGCAGGTTACAGACCGCTCTGGTCTGTTTTTCAGTTCTGTGTTCTTAGGAGAAAGAACGCAGGAGCTGATGCTCCTACGAAACATCATCCCGTATGGGGGCTTGGTGGGTTCGAGACCCACTGACGTTACATGTTCTTTATCAGTCAGCTGTTCGATAGACTTGGCTTAGAAATCATAAGGCGTAAAAGGGTTGTGTTTTATGCCGTGTTTTGCCTTTGCCTTGTCTTGACTTTCTGGTAGTGGGAGGCAGGTATGCACAATGTTGCGCATAGGACTGCTGCTCCTGGATCTTGCAGCGGCTACGTTCGTTGTTGTTTCTGCGCTTACAAATGGCAAGGGTGAACCAGATTTCAATGTTTTGTATTCTTTTGGATCTCTCGCCGATGTTAGTTTGGACAGGAAGCCAGTATGCAGAGGTGCGGAGTACGCGCAGGCTTTTCTTAAGCACACTTCATGTGCTTAAGAAAATCTAGTCTTATATCCATTCCTTACGTCTAGTTTTCGAGCTACAATTCCACACAACGTACAGTCGTGGCTTCAAAATTACTTTGCGGGAATTTTCATCTACTTCATCTCTGGAGGACTTTGGTGCCTCTGGGTGTACCATCGGGAGAAGGATTACTATTTTTCGAAAGATGAGTTTGTGTTGTGGTGCCCGGCATGACTGGAGTGCAGTAAATCCACTTGTGGAAGGAGTACTACTTTCCGAAAGGTGATTGTGTCGATTTCTGTTGCAAGAAACATAAGTAGCAAAGTTTGCACTTGCAAAGTTTTGAGAGAAACATTCTCACTAAGGAGCCATGAAAGATGCGAATCGTAGTATCAATGAAGACAATGCCCTTATACACACTGGTCCTTTCATTGTCGGAGTTCAACATTTTCTAGGATAAGAATAATACAAATAAAGAAAATAAATCTACACTAAGTAGAAAATCACTCCAACCCAAGTAAACTCCAAGAACTCATTTCATGCCGAGTTTGAGTCTTCCGGAAGGACAAGCGGTACCATAACTGATATGCAGTCATCCAACAAGAAGTCAGCAAACAATGTATTTTGCCCTGAAAAAAAGAAATAAAATAGAATCAACGATAGCTTGGAGCTAAATACTTACCAAATATTCTCATACACCAAAAATATGCATTTGAAGTGCGTCTTTCCAGACCGTGGTACAAAGAACAAGGACCCTGTTGGATGCTGGTCTTCGACGGATAGTTGTGTCATTTTGCCGACGTTGTCTTCTTCGAATAACTTCACGACGAATATTCTCATTCCAATCCATAGCGACACAAGCTAAACGAGCCCTCGTGCGAGCTATCGTGGATCCGCTTTGTCGCAAAACTTATTAATGACAGAATGAAACGTCTCATTCATGAAGTTCTCCCTCGCACGAGTGTAAAAACGCATCTTCAACCAAGTGAAATGCTTCTCGAGAAATGCAGCTACTGCAAGATGCGTACGTCCTCCATGAGGATATCGTGCTCCTTCTCCAAACTCTAATGAGATACACTAACGATCACCCGGGAGGATACGACAATCCGTGTGGTCACTTGTCCAATGCTTCGTCGCTGTGAGGATATCAAAGACCATCAAATGCGGACCCTCGTCGTCCTTAAAAAACAAGCTCACATTAGCAATGAATAAATAATAACATAAAGACTAAGATGCATTTGCATAATATGGTAGTGAATACTTGTCACGTGCAGCACGAGCACAAGTATAAATCCATGACTTCAACTTGTATGCAATGTCATGGGCTGCCAGCTCAGGATACTTCAACCCTCGGGCTCATTCAGGTGTCTAGTAGTCTTCGGCAAATAGTCCTAAGTCCTCAGCTACGCGATTTACGAAGTCCGTCTTACTGCCACTAAGAGGTAGACTCTTTGTACGACAATATGCTTTCAATTGGGCTACTGAGAATATGGCTAGCTCCCTCCTGCTCCTTGTCTCCTCGATATTCCGATCTCCAGATGACATCTTCACCTCTTGAAACTCCTCCTTGAATTTTTGCACAATGTTTTTTGCCTTGTGCCAAAGATCTTTTTGATTGCAAATTCCATTTCTATATAATAAACAAGTAAGTGGATTACTGGGAAATAATGTACATAAAATACACTCATAATCAATAAAAGCACAATGGAAAGAACTCACTCTTCAATAATGACGTCCACGGAACGATTGTCGTCGTGGATGATCTCCGAGATAGTCAAACCTTTGTCTTTCAACGTGGCAATGTCTTTCTCCACGGCAGCTGTCTCTATCCTCCAAGAACTAGTGGCCTCCACCCTGGTCATGGTTATCATCTCGATTACTCGATTGTCTGCAACATTGATGAATGGCACAATTCCATGGTACCCGTTGCGAGACGAGTCCCATCTACAATCAACATATAATACCAATGGCTCTGCACACCAAATAATTTTTGTAAGTACTAATGAGCTGACATCAAAACTTGACTCAAGTCAAACACAACAAGGAATGGTGAGGTCTAATCCGTGGATGTCAATAGCTTGGACTACAACGATCATTTTTGCTCCGTCCATATTCCCTTCGCTGCATTGCACCAACTTATGACTCGATCGGTGTCACTTTGAAAGCCATACCAATGCGACTCGGTGGGCACATTCAACCTCATCGCCTCCAACATATTTGCAATATTGGTGTAACTCAGACCGGCACATAAAGTAGCATGATACATCTTACCAATCACGTCAAGTGATCCTCGATCCTTCTCCATCTCTCCGGTGGCAAACACGGTGGTGTGACCCTCGTCACAACTAAACTTCAGCTGCCAACACTGTTGGTAAGCTGTGAGAACAAGCTTGAGACAATAAGGAGTGCATCTTAGTCTTGGGCACTTCACACGAAATACATCACAAAACTCCAATATCTTCCCGCGACCCCATAACCCATACTCAACCTCTCTACGCTCTATAGGTGCCTCCCGAACGTCGTCAAGAACCTCCTCCGTCAAATCAGAAGCTTGATTATCTGCAACTATAAGTTGACTATCCTCGACAATCATAGCCTCTACGTGCTCAACAACATCATCAGCAAGATTGTTCTCCACGGGTGCTTCCTCAATGGGCTGGGCTACACGAGCATCCCGTGCTCTCTCTAGACCGTCTATACGGCCTGCAGCTCCATCCAACAACCATCTCAAACTTTGAGCGTGTGTTGCAGCAGGTCCCGATGTAGAACTTAGTGCACGGCGTAATCGACTGTAGATGTCTAAGAGGTCCTCAGGAATCCTAATGACCTGGACGGTATTCTATCTTCTTCTAACATGATAGTTGTTCCGGTCAGAAGGCTACTGTTCCCATTGCCTCTCAGCCATGGCTGAACTATAATCAATAATTATCTACATTTACGTAGTCAAAAATATGAGAAAAGATGACAACAGAAATAGACTTTTTAAATTCTTGTCCAAAAATAATCTATACCACAGTAAAATATCATGAATACAGAAAAGGATTTATCTCTGAATATTTATAAAGAGCAGAAGTAAATAATAATCAAGTCACGACTGAATTACTTGACACCAAGCTTGCGCTGAAAACTGAACCCACTCTTACAGGAAATAGTTTCTGCTCCAAATATCTGTGACAGTAATAGAGATATGTTAGTAAACAAAACATCAAGTTCACAATATATATATCACAAATAGAAGATCAATAAAAATACAATATATAAACAAAACAATAAATAATAAATATTGACTAAAATTGAATATACATATCTAATCGATAATGACTACACTAAAAAATAAGCTAAGTGCTAAGTACTGGTTCCAAGAGAAGAGAAAATTTCACCTTTGGAACAAAGGAGTTAGAGCCTCATTGTGCAAAAAGCACAATGAGCCAAAAGCACACCAGGATGGAAGCTTTGCCCCTCCTGCGCTGGAGGAGGAGGGGGCAGGAGCTTCCCTCCTGCAGTGCCCCTGGCAGTAAAACAGTAGGCACCTGTCCCTGCCCCCCTCCTCATTTTCGCAGCTGTCCAGAAATTCAAAATTTTGAAAATTCAAATGAACCTGCCCGCGTGAGCTTGTGGTGCAGTTTGTGGTCCAGATTTATTTCACTCATTATAATTTTTTGGATCTTGAAAATGCGAATTTTTTTTTCTGAAAAGTAGCGTCTCAAAATATCTATAGGAAATGAGTAATTTCACCGGAAACGGTTCACAGACGGCGACGTTTTTCTCTATCGCGAAATGCTCTGGGTAGCCCAGATTTTCTCTTCCGCTAAGCCCGCACAGCGAAAATGAAAACTCTGGGTAACCCAGAGCATTAGTACCAGGAGGGGGGTTTAAGAAAAAGGTCGTGTGTTCAGTATTTTGCAGGTACGATTGGAGATGCATGCGTTGAAAACTGTTAACGAAATTTCTAATGGACTCACATGGTCCGCGAAGACCTAAAAAACAAAACATTTACCATTTCCATACTTCCGCCTGAGTCGACGTTTTCCGTGCTCCCCGCGCGTCTATCCATCACTGTAGTCAGCAATGACTCAGCATGTCCTGACTCCTCAGTTTCTCGTACTGTTGTGACTGATGACCGTCCACTCACAGCCGACTGTGACAACGGGTATCTGTATGTGACATTTTCATGACGACTCGAACGTCGGAAACACGACACGTACACGAAGCTAGAGAACCTTAGGCGCTTGCCAACGTTATGTAGTTTTATGTAATATGTATTCTCTACCGTACGGTAAAACCTCGTGATGGTTACTCCCTTTTATCACGATCTTCATGGAATATCGGAGATTTGATTCTGATTTACACCATATTTCATAATCATGTATAATTTTTATGAATATATATAAATTTCAATACAGGTTAATTAAATATATACTAAAACTCTAATTGTTTTAGTATATATTTATTTAATCCAGCAATTTGCTTGATCACACCCCCAGTAGGTTCCTTGAGCTTGATCACACCCCTCTTACACACCCCTCTTACGATGTATGGCTTGATCACACCCTTGACTTGCTGTTTCCTGTAAAACTAGTCACTTGTGATGTTACTCACATTGAGAGTGCACATATTAAATTTCAGAGAATGTATAGTCTAACTATTTTGAATAATATTAAATATTTTGAATTACAGTGATATTTAATCAAAGTTGGAAGTACTAAAATGATGAACCAAAAGAGAAAATGACTGGTTCTACTGTCAATAACCCTTCAGGGGTATGATAAGCTTAAGGAACCTAAGAGGGGTATGATCAAGCTCAAAGAACCTACTGGGGGTGTGATCAAGCAAATTTCTGCAATTAGAGTTGATTCTTTATGAATAGTATAGATAAAAGTATGGTTCACATATAGAAGCTAAAAGGATAAGAGAGTCATATGTAGTGTAATAATGTTTAAGTTGTTCTATGGGTTGGCTTTGAAATTACACATTTAACCTTTAGTGATTTTCTGAAACTTGTTTATTTGTCAGAAAGAAGACTGTTAGAAGCAATGAGCTGAACTAAACTCTAGAGATTACCTTCAGGAAGAAAAATTAGTTTTTCAATTAGTTTTTCTATAAGTTAATGAAAAAGGAATCTTATTTCGAGTCGAATATAAATGTAACAAAAATTCATAGAAGTGTATTAATCATCAGATATGTTTCTAAATATTTACATAAATAAATATCTAGTCTTTGAAGACATTAACTTCTAAAATCCATGTTTTAGAACTTCTCACAGTCTTCCAAAAGTCTTGAAATAAAAATAGAAAAGCAAAAAATTATAGTTATGTGGATTCTATCACATTTATTAAAATATATAACGAGTTACAGAAACTCTCCAAGACTTCCTCTCTACAGACCTTTGTGGACACCGCTACCGCCAAGGGAATGTATATTTCCTAGAATCATAGTTTTCATAAATCACCAACCTTAAACCCTAAACTGTGTGACTATACCGAGGTTAACCGGTTCACTGGTACTGTACTTTGCCCATTGAGGTCGACACAGTACGAGGACACTCATGACGCAAACACCCGTAAAAAATGACTTGTCGTGACTGAATCTTAACATTCACACTCTCCTTAACTTCACATTTCCCTTGGAAGGGACACAACCCACTCACTACATACGACTTACCTTGAAAAAGTGAACACGCAACGGATGGAAAGACCTCACAAAAGGACAAGGGAAAGAAGGACCCGAAGGGCCAGGGTTTTTCCCTTTTGTATTTTTTCGTGATTTTATTTTGAAACACCACAGGTTGGGATCGGTTTAGGTTCGGTAATTGACATGTCACTGTTAGAGGGTCGGTTTAGACTGATAAACTATTGTTTAGGTTCAGTTTAGGATCGCAAAATCAGTATGCAATTGTTTAAGTTCGGTTGAAGTTTAAAAACTGGTTAACCATATTAGGGTCGGTTAAGATTAGAAAATTGATATACCATTGTTTAGGTCAATAAAACTCCAACCTGTATTGGTTGATAATAGGTATATATATATTGTATATAGAAATAGAATAATTTAAACCATTCTCTCTAGAGCTTTATGTATAGCACAAGCCACTGGAGGAATTGACTTTTCAGTTCTAAATCACTCACAGAGGAGAGTGGATCTTTAGGACCCAGAAGCTACTACCACAATTATTTTTTACATAATATTAAAAATAAAATTTCAGAAATTAACAATATTTCTACAAAATGAAACAGTTTCAAGAATATATTATGATTTATCAAAGTACCATGTAAAATTTAATGCCTATTAAATTCACTTGTGATTTATGAAATGTACTACTTGCAAAGGATAGTAAATAAATATTAGTAATAAAAGTTTCTCTAAAATATAAAATATAAACTTTATATTTCCAGAATCCTTTACGTAATACATGAGCCCTCGATGGCCGCTTGGCGCAAGATAATCCACTATAAAATAATAAAAGGAATTTATTTAGAAATAACCTCCTCTAATTCTCCGGCCTGGAAAATATTTCCCATACTCCAGCGCGGTCTGTACCTCCACCTACAGCTACGTCATACCGCACCTTCGGCCCCGTCCGGAGTCTCCGGGTCTCCCGCCAAGTCGCCGGACAGAACAGCTCTAAAGAAACATCAGACGAACGGTGGGAACGAGCGCAGTAGGGATTCGAGTCCCTAATTTCAGGTGCGTCCAAATTCGCGGACTACTTCGGCAGTTTACGTTATCTAGATCATGCTTGGTGGGGCTCAGTGGACTCTGTATGGAATCAGAATATCATCGAGTGCAATAATAGAATAACAGCATGTTTGCACCCATCAAGGTTTGTTTGATTGTAGAGATCGTACACCGCCAAACTTGGAGGTGAAGCTCGGACTCTCGTACTATGATCGAGGACGAGAAAACCCTTCCTGGCTGGTGAGTTTCAGTTCATGAACTTCAGTAGCCAACGTGTCAAGAGCAAAACCTTCTCCGTCTGTTCAGAAGAGAACTTTTTTCTACACTTTTTTGATTTTATCTTGGCCAAAGCAAAAGTTTACTCTTTAGTGTCAAAATTGAGGACGAGTGATATATCAGTTATCAAGAAAAATATTTTTGATATTAAATTATTTTTACTAATATCAGAAGATAGATTTTGACTTCTATAACTATCTAAGTTATAGTTATCGAGTTCTATAACTATATTTGAGATAATTATCAAAATTTTATAATTATTTTTAATATAGTTATCGAGCTCTATATCTATATTTTGATTTTAACTGATATCAACATTTTTTATTGATATCAGTTCTTGATAACTGATATGTTTCACATTCTCGTCAAAATTCAAACATGAAAGAATAGTTTTGAATGAAAAGTATAATACTGAGATTTAGAGTCTTCTTGCCAAGAGCTCAGATTGTGCAAAGACAGCGATATGACTGTTAAAAAGGTTAGCATCCAAAGTGATGTAAATATGAATTGGATGGTGTGGTTTTTTAGATGAACCATGTATTGCAAACTTATAATTTGAAAATGATGAGATTCATTGTGTTAGTGCATTATAAAGATTTCTTCCATGAACAAAAAGACCTTTTGTTTCAAGCAAAATATTAAAAATACAGTAACAAATAATCTTCTCATTCTTGGTACATTTGCATTTGAAAGTCATTTGTGGAACCGATAGATCTGTCAAGCGTTGGTAAGACAAAGTCAGATCTCACCATCTTTATCGTCATAAATGATTCATGACTCGCTGGTACACCAACATCTCCTACTCTTCGCCAGAATGCAATTTCCTAGGAGCAAAGAGTAGCATTTCTTGATTTTCCAGAGACTTTCGTAAATGTTATTAGAGAATCTCTGCACTTGCAGTTTTGAAAATGAAATTTCACAGTTTCTAGTATTTCTGATACAGTTCAGTTTGTTGACTCGGCTGCAGTTTTGCATTAAAGTCACATTTTTGGTTGTGTCACCAGACTGCATTCTGTAGTTTTGTTACAATTTTGTTACAGTTTCAGAATAATAAATAACGTCTGTGTAGTCAAAGATTACTGTAGTGCGTAAAGTTCTGAAGTGAAGCCATGTGAGATTTCGACCCGAACTAGACGCACGGAGCAATCCAGCAAGGCAATTTTTGTACGTGTGGCATCCAAAACTGCAAACTTCATATATGAAAAGACTCTGTCTCAAACCCCATCTTCCAAACTGCGGGACACTATACTTTCCCACTCCAACCCTATTCGTGAAACCAAAATCGTGCATAATTTGGGTATGATGTTTTTTACCAACCCTAACTCGCACCCGTCGGGAATTTTTTTTCAGTTTCAAAACTGCAGGTGCAGAGACTCTCTTATAGGGGAGAATGCAAAGAATTAAACTTATGTTTGGAATCTTTTCTTTGCAGAAGAGTTTTTCATAAATTAAACTAAATAGAAATAATATTGATTTGTATACGGTCACTACTTTATGTTCGAGTTGGAGAGGCTTTTTGCGTAGTGTTTCTGGTTTTCTCTTTTCATTTAGCACCTTGCAGCAAAATGTTACATCTCTCAGAAAAAAACAAGTGGTGTTTATTTCTGGTTGTGATTTTTCTTATATTTAATTATCCTATTTAGAAAAGCTAGAACTTCAATATAACCCCAAGCTCTCTTCCCTGCATGCAAAAGATGATATTTTCTGATCCGTCCTTCCTCAAATTATTTCCCATGCTAGTAAATTGTTCTTTTAATAAATGGTTGGGGGAGTTGTCATATGGTTTATCTTCACCTCTCCAGAATTCTCTATCTGGATAACTTGTAACAATTGATACTAAGTTTTTGTAATTGTTTTAGTCTAGAATTTATATGTAATATTTGTATATTATTGATCAATGCAAAGTAAAGATTTCTTAAAACTGATCGAGCATGCATATGCGTAACTTTCATATTTCAATGACAACCTTTGACTCTCGTATGTGCCAATAGAACCTTAAGAATTTTTTTTGTGTGCTATGCGTTTGTCTTTTTCCTTCAAACTCTCAAGTTGCTTGCAATATTATTATATAGTTTTGGATGTAAACAAAAATGATATCTCTAGAAGTATTTGTAATAGTTTTAAAGTGAAAGTAAGCAGTATGTTACAGTAAGTTCATTCAAAATAGTTTCTCTAATATATTATTATATAGTTTAAAAGAATTCTCAACACTCAATTGCACTATTTTTCACTTTCAACATGTTTTGCATGCATTCTTATTTGATCTATCTCTTGAGATGCTAACTCTGCTATTGTTCAAGCAAAGACAATTGCTTTTGACTCATAGTTCAAGTTTGCATTAGAGTGTTTCAACTCAAAGCTACCACTTTCTTTACAGCGTTGAGGTTCCTTCTAAGATCTGTTCAACTTGTTACTTTGGCTTTGTGAGTGCAATGCCTCACTCGACATATCAAGGTAGAGACCTTGGTCATTGTACTCATGACAGTGAGCGGATTGTCACTCGTGATGTCATTAAAGATGTTGTATTTGCTAAGTGACAAATGTGATTGTCACATATTCAAGACGAGACTACCTGGCGATATAAATGATAACATATCTTATGAGATAAGTTACAAAGACTACGGTAGTAGCAAAAATGACCAAGTATAGAATTATGCAAGATAAACAACTAGTCTTGAGATATTTGAATGATCAGTTGCACAATTTGATCGTTTTGTTAGAGATTATCCTAATATCTATCACAATAGAGATCAAGAGGTTTTCGTTTATTTTTTATTTTTTATATTGTAAATAACATCTTTTCGTTGTTCTACCAAGAATTTGTTTTGCACGGCCCATAGGAGAGCAGTTACACTCTAGGCGAAATGTAATCTCTAGTAGACTAATTATATTTACGACTTTTGGTTACCACCGTACGATATTCTGAAAAAGATGAAAACTTCAAAAATAAGAATTGTGAAGCTTAGACCCGGTTTTCTCTTCGCTTTCAGGGTGTTGGGGCTGATTCGCCGTTTGGGTCCCATTTTCCACTTTCGTATTGATGGGGTCATCCGACCGTTTGTGATTATTTGATCGCGTCTCGTCTCGCGTACGTTCTTCTCGGTTGGTTTAGAGAATCAACCTTCATTTGTCTCCTTGGACCTGTCAGAAGACAAGACAAACCGGATAGATGATCACGAAAAGATGAAAATTTGGATCACTCCACGTAGACAGTGAAGAAGTGACACGGCAGGTGATGACTATGCGTAACGAACTCTATCTGAAATCCCGTCCACTTGCGAGGAATGTGCGGACTTGCATCGCCTTACGGCACTTGCCGTAAAAATGAGTGGTAGGAGTTTCTCCACAGGACAGGACAAGTCTCCCTTTGGGAACCAAACAAACATCCCCTCTAAACTTAGCCTGGACCTTATCTATGACGACAATCGTTAGATAGATAGATAGATATTTAGGTGGAGAGTAAGGAAGCTTTTCTGTTGAATCAGATCACCTCCTTGCATTTGATAATAACTTTATATTTTAGTTTTACAACTATGCATCCAAGTGTAACATCCTTTTAAAAATCTGCATGAAAAAATGATAAATTATGTGGATTCAATAGTATTTAATCTAACACGTTCTGGTTCCTTCTCCTTGAAAGGTGTGAACTTGAATAAAATCCAGTTCGAATTATTTTCCCAACTAAGCGTAAAATCATACTTCTCAAGACCACCACCAATAGGTCTAGAAGTAAATATTTACCTAGACTTCACTTTTTTTCGTTTATGTCTCTTTTATGCAAAGGTCGTTTTTTTATGCATATTACATATAAAACATCTACTGAAATTCTCCAAGAAACTTTTGTGTAAATAACAATGTGTTGTTCATAACAGGTATGAAAAGATTCAGGATAATATATGCATCTTTACTCAAGTTTCGTCGAGAAAGAAGGAGGAGGACAAGAACAAAAATGGAGGAAAGTTCAGGAAGTGGTTTGTGATATCACTGGTGTCAAATTGTGAACTTTCTAACCAGGATGCAGAGAAAAGCAATAATTTATGTATAAGACGATTACAGGAAATGTAGATAGAGAAGAAAATATTGAAAGATTATTTATAACGAATATGTTCTGGAGAAGCAAATGAATAATGTTTAAAAATATATACACTGAATACATTAAGCTATAAAGTCGATGTTGGAGAACTTCTCACAGTCTTGAAATATAGCATGAAGTTATATTTATATTTATATGAATTCTTATCACAGTAGTTACTGGTTTTTCACAAACAGTAGGTGTTATAAAGAAATCAGAGAAGGATATTGTACCATTTTTCTTATCTAGTATAAGAGCATCACCAGCTCAAATATGTAAAACTAGACGCTATACTATGTAACGAGACTCTTAGTGAATCAAATACAGTTTAATTGGTCTAAACTCCAACCGTGACACTCGAGACATCAAAGATCAATGTCCCAAGTGGTTTAGCCTACAGTCTTCTAAGAAAAAGATTGTAAGATTCAATCTCCTGCGAGTACGGTTGGAGGTGTATGATGTAAACCGTTACGAAGCTTCTGGTCCGAGTCTCGTTGTGTGTACTTGCATCAACAATCCCATGGTCCACAGAAACAGGTAATAACATTTATCATTTATCATTGTATGTCTAACTTTATATCACACTTCTTCCACCACACTACAACAATACTTCATGTTTTGAGATCATTTGTTGTCTGCTCTACTCTTCTTGCATCCTATCTTTGTCTCCATTTTATCAGTGAAAGTGGAGTTCATGGAATGGAGAAAGAAGCATATGGCTCATGTTGCAACAATCCGAGAAAAAACGACGAGGAGGAGTTAGATAGATTGATCAACAACTACTTGGATAATAATTGATGTGTTCCTATCTTTATTTTGGAACACCCCTTGTCATACAAATGGACAGTCTTTCATGCATACATTCCAGATAATGAAACATCCTAGGCAACCCACAGTCTTCAATGATTTTCAGTAGCTTTTTGATGTCTTGTTTTGTGGATTGTTTCAAATATTGTTGTTCAAACACTTCGAGGAAAAACCTACAAAATGCTTCATGGACTCCATCGCTGTTCTCTTTCATATCTACAATATTCGTCACAAGCATCAATGCTGACATCATAAGCTAACATTCGGATTACAGCCAGTCGAATTTTGTATGGTAGACTGATCTTGAACTCCAATCTTCTATCTTTTCTTTTGAAAATATGTATCGTGATGTGCCACAACCTCTTGGACTCTCAAGAATAACTTCTTCTCATTTGAAATCATCTTCTTAAAGTTTCACCATCATACATTGGTGTTTGAGAAAAATAATCTGCCCAAATCTTTTCATGGTCCTCTATCCGATTCCACTCAAGATTTACATATTTCTCAACTAAGAAACGACCTGCCTTCCTTTTCTTCACAATGGCAGAATTTTGCATCTAGTTGTGATTGAAACATATTGTGAAAAATTGTCTGGATTTGACATTTCTATTTTGGACTCCCATGAGGTAACAAAGATACCAACTAACTGGACAGCAGCTTTCCTCTCCTGCAAAATCTACTGAAATCTCCTGTAACACATAGTACTTTGAGGTTAACGACAACCATTATCCAGTGGACTATCCTCTCGGGGATGAAATATATCCTAGATCGTCAATTTATGTGTAGAGTCACAAGATGAGAAACGAAATCACTTTGCTCAAATGCAAGAAATTACGAGAAAAGACTTTGAACACTACTTCAGAGTTCTTTAAGCAAGATGAGCAACAATAAAGAATCCATGTAGATAGTAGGATATGGAATAGATTCATGACATTATAATTGTGTGTGTCATTCTCTATAGTATGGTGATAGAAGATGCCAAAAATGCAACATATTTAAATAAAATTAGTGCATTTGTTATAAGTAGAGAAGTCGGAGTTGAAACTAAGTATAAAAGTAGTAGTAGCAGTTCAGGATTACCATCCAGAACAATAGGTGTAAACAATAGGTTGTATTACATAAGAGTATTGTTTTAGATATGAATATTAGAAAGTAAACATACAGAATCGAGAAGAGTTCCGTAGGGAATCTAGGGTGGGTACGGAAATGAACCGGATGTGTTGTAACACATTGATAAGATGTTATTGCGAGACAATTAGAGAACATAAGAACCAATAGTTCATCTGAATACTACTATAGCGAGTTGAAATAGTGAAGAAAGTTATATGATCCAGATTAATTTTGAATATGGAGTACTTAGATACTGTAATTATTTCTTGAAACCAACCGTCTAGCAACCCAAAGTATAGGAGGACCTTTTATGAGTCCTCAAGCAGGAGTTTTGATCATTGATCAATCATAATTATATAAGACTTGATACTTTTTGTGTAATAATAAGATATTGAAGTCTTGAGAGACATCAAATAGCATTGTGTGCTTATTATTGAATTCTAGTGATGATGAATGTGGACTAGGGATGTTCGAAGAATGCTTCTATGGACAGTTATTTAGGATGGAATCTTAATACTACCAATCTGGATATATTGTAATACGATGTGATCTGTCCGATGTTTGAGAATAGTAAATTCTTAGAACAACATTAAGAGAATAGAAATCTGCTTGGAAGTTTGAGCGTCCAAACCTACATGGAAACTACTGAGCAAATATAAAGCACTGGCAAGTATTTAGCTTACGCAATGACATCATGAACCATCTATGATCCTTGAAAGGTAGCAACTAACTAATGAAATATGCATGCTGATGGACTGCGGGGGCAGCCGGAGAAAAGAGACAAACACGGTTTTCTGGAGAAATATGAAATTTTAATTGACCCGAGTGGGGTAAGAAAGGACTTGCAGTAAACACGCAGGCGTTACGTTGAATATTAGGCATGCATTGTATTAAAGATTAAACGTTTATTTGCTGATCGTGACGCGGCAGTCAGTATGCATATCGCTGCCTCCGCTCCTGTCGTCTGCCTGTTAGCTGTCATCACTCGTTGTTCATCCCGTTGTCGTGTTGTGGTTCGGCTCCTGTATGAAATTCTCGTGAAACGTAAGTTGTGTTTCTTTTTTGTGTTTCATGAACCTTATCGCGTAACTCGCCGAACGGTGTGATGGGTGCCACGTTTATGATTATCTGTTTAAGTGATCGCACAGTAGAGGAACGTGTCAAGTCATCGATCTGTACGCGTTCACTTCAGTGGTCCTTGTCGCCGCATTTGTGTATAAAATGGTGGGTCGAGGGTTCATACGACATTCTTTCTCAATGGGTGATTTGTGAGGGTGCTCGGAGGTCTGCATGGAGAAGTGAAGAACTGCAAGCGTGGTGGTTATGGACGGAGGTCTGATACCGGCTCCGAATCTTCCATTTCCTAATCCGTTTCACATCAAGCTTCATTGCATCCATCACGATCACTTTCGACAATGGTTAGTTGCGTACTTTGGTGATGAATTCATGAGGAGGGTGATGGAGTTATAGCTTCTGGTGATCCTTCTGATTGTTATATACAGAGACTTGGGATCTGACAGTGTACATCTTGTTGTGAGGAACAATAGATCTTAACTCTCCATCAAATGTTCCTTTCAACCTTTGGGTTGATGTCCGGTGTCATTGCAGATCGAAGATCAATCATGACCACAAAGAATTCTTCGACATGTCTCAAGAATTTTCTGAGGTCTTAGAGTCTTGTTGATGTCTTGTGTCTCCTTGTGAGTAAAAATTCGTTCTAGGGGAAAAAGTTGAGTGGAGAAAAGACAAAAGTAAAACTCTTTTTGCTCTTATTGATCTACTTTTGGACCAATGGTGTTCTAGTTGATCCTCGCATGTTCTGTGGTTTCTGGAGGCTTCAGAGGACCATTCGCAAAACGAAGGGTATGGTTGGAAAGCTCTCGACCGGGGCTACAATCTGGGCTGAAGAATCGGTCGATTTGATGGAAGGATGAGGGCGTTATGATCGATTGAGTGGAGGGGGTGAAATTCGTACCTACCGCTACGTTTCTGATTGTTTCAAGAGACTCGTGAGCAGTTTTGAGGAGCTGTTTGTTGGGTTGGAGAGCTGACGAAGTGTTGGTTGTTTTGATATCAATTTAATCAAGTTCTTGATCAATTTGGATTGTTAACCAACCGATTGAAGTTGAGAAGTGCAGACGTGATAAGATAGGAACAGCGAACTGTGATAGTCATGGATAGTTTGCTATTGCTTGAGTTCTGAATCGAATTTATGTCTTATCAGTAAGATACTTGGGAAGTTTCATCTCAAATGTATCTTGTGTCTGTGTTGTTCTAGATCCATCCAAGTTTAAGTACGTTCGCCCTCACTTCTCTGAGGCATCTCGCGTAAATGTCTCTATGAAGAGAAGCAAGAGCGAAGAAGACCAATCCGTCGATTCCTGAGAAAAGTCTTGAGGTGTTAATTACTGTTTGTAAAACATGGGGGATTTAGACTTGGAACTCTTCTCCTTGTTGGCAGTTTTCCTAGAGAAGCACTATATTTCGGGTTTGTTTTCTGTAGAGAGTGGGACTCTCTACTTCATTTGCACTTTCAAGGGGTAGTTTGCATCCATGCAAAAAATTACCCATAGGTTAAGAAATGACTTCAGACTTGGAACCACTGCCGTTCAATGAGGAGTTCTACTCAGAAAAGTTCCGCGATATTGGATTTTATCTGAGTTCTTTATGCAGAAGAGAAGGATGGAGCGATGCAGAGTTCAAGGAGATCAGACGGAAGGCGTACAGTTATCTTCTACGTGAAGGTTATCTGTGGAAACGTTCGAAAAGGAGAGATGGAATGCTTGCTAGAGTGGTGGATGATCAACCGACGAAGCTGAATCTGCTGAAAGAGTTTCATGATACCTTATGGGATGGACATCGTGGAGTCTGAGCTACATACACGAAGCTGAAGGAGCGTTACTGGTGGAAGGGTTTGTATCAAGACGTGGTGGACTTTGTTGGGTCGTGTCTTCACTGCCAGTTCTACTCTAAGGTCCGTTACAGAGATGGGCTTGTACCTACTTATCCACCTAGTATTCATTTTCAGTGGGTTCTTGATCTTGTGATGATGCCACCGGGATTATGGGGGATGCGTTACTTGGTGTTGGCTCGAGAGGATCTCTCCAACTATGTGCACGTGTTTGAGAACCATGCTAACCTCTAGGAAATACATCGCTTCTCCTCGATGATTCATTCAAAGTGGGATGCAGGATCAGAGACTGGACTCTCTGTGAAAATCTTTTTTGCACCCTCTGAAGTTGTTTAGAACATCTTCTTTTGGTAGGATAATAGTGGGCTGGGTAGTGCAGGAGGAGGTATACAGAGGAAGATACTTGGACCGATCCTCTCGTTGCAGTTGCTCAGCAGCAGGCATAAGTACTTGTATCCGATGCGGTCTCCTGCTGATGGACACACTGCCGTTGGGAATGATAATACAGAAACAACGGAATATATATCGTTGTTGGATGCTTTTCAGACGTATGGATGCGGGATGGGCTTTTGAAGTGCAGCAGGCCATTTTTGTTCAGTACTTGTTTCTGTGCCACTAGTGTTTGCAGTAACAAATATGTTATGTATGCATCAGACTATGTAAGAGCTGCAGAGTTCTCTCTTTCAGTTTTCGTGCAGTAGTATGTACGAATAGCAGCTGCACACTTTTCAGCTTTAGCTTGAGTTTTCCAGTACGTAGGAGTAACGAGTGTAGCAAGCAAAATAGAGACGTTTCTGTGCAGTTCCATGGCGTTTGTGTCGGACGGTGTGAATATCTTAAAACAATGTAAATATATTGCTCTGAAAATAAAGTCTATGATTGACGGTGGTCTTTTTATTACGTGATGTTGCAGTGTGTATCAACTGCATATCGACGCAAAATAATGTATAGTCTGTAAAGGTTACCCTCTTGAAACTGCCGATCGACAGAAAATAATGGATTCACCGAAAGTGTAGCGAGTAGCGCTTGGACCATGCACCAAAACCCAGAGATGGAAATATCTGAGACGCGGAGTGACTACCTTTGTAATAAATAATCGGGGAGATAGAGGATGAGAATATGCAGGGCGCCAAATGAATGGCTATCTTTTAATAAATAATCGGGTGCTATTTAACCACCGAACCCTTGGTCGTGGTGGGCTTAGACGCTTAAATAAATGCAGGTGCGTAAATAACTTTCCTCTCTTGACAAAAGATGGAGGAGGTGAATATGCAGGTGCTCATCACGACGAACAAAGAGCTCAAGATGCATCTCAAAGATCTCTCTATTAGCTTCAAACTCAGTATCAGTTGTTATCTGAATATTTTCAGTAACTAAATCTCTTTATTGAGATTTAGTTGTCTTCAGGAGAAAGTTGAACTCTCAACTTGTTCAGCTATTCTTTCCTTGTCAATGTATATTCACCCATGTACACTAATTAATGTCTTCGGTAAACGGCGCTATTTGACAATTACTGCTCCGCACTTATACGTCCAAGGAGCGCATCAGCCCGCTCTTCACTTATGGGTTCTCTCCGTATGAGTTGGCTACTCCAGGACTGTATATTCACCCATGTACACTGAAGTGTACATGGGTGTATATGTAATTAATGTTTTCAGGTAAACGGCACGATTTGACATTTAGGGCTCCGGACTTATACCCCTAGGAACGCAATAGCCTGCTCTTCACTTATGGGTTCTCTCCGGATGAGTTGGCTACTCCGGGAGTGGTTAACATATAATATTTATGAAAGAATTTAATTTTTTATAATAGCTTATTAGATTAAATTTTTATAACACTTACATATATTCTGATAAGAGAAAACGAAATTCACTGTACAAGGCCATGGGGAAGATATTCTTTCCTCTGTAGCTCAAAGTTAAGCTTTGACTTTGTATTTATAATCTATATCATGCATACAAATAGTGCCATAGGATTTGCATTCTCTTAGTCCTTTGCTCCATGATAAAAGTTGTAGCCATATCAACAATAACTTTAGATTGGATCCTTAGTTGTGAATCTCGTCATTTCTACTGCTTGAGTTCTTCCTTGACATATTTATTACCTCTTGGACTTTTTGAACTTTTGTCTAGAATGTCATCGATGACTATTTTTTGGCCTAGACTCTTCCATGCTTGCTCTTTGTTTCATATGTGTCTCCTTCGATTGAGAGCTACTCTCTTCTCTCGTTTCATTCCACCTTGATATATCCTTCAAGGTCAACCAATAGCGCAATAACTGATTTTTGCTTTGGATGCTTTTGCTTGTAGAAGCCCAAAGATTTCTGAATGTGATCTTTTGGAGAAGTTCCAGACTCTCTCAACCCAACCATTGCTTATATGCTACAACAAATTTACTCACATCTTGCTTTATGCTACCTCACTTTATCTCCAATCCTCACTGCAGCCTCTTTACTAGTAAACTTGATCTATTAGAATTATAATGATCCTTAATGTGATTCTATAAAGTTGTGCTTTTCTGTCATTAACGATTGTCTGTCCACTGATGTGCAAAAATGAACAACATAGATGTTATTCTCATTCTTCTATTCTAGGTGAAATTCTTTCTTTTCGTCTTTCTACATATGAGCATCATCTTACTTCCCACTTGGGTTGTCATGTCATTTCTTATACCTTTCGATGAGTAAAAGTGTTTTTCAAGACTGCTAGTGCTCAAATCCAGTGTCTTGCAAACCACATAAACCTACCATGTGCGGTCTGAAAAATGAAGTGTCCAGCTTTACACGAGTGGTTTGGAGTCTTGCAATGAGAATTACTTTTGGTAAATCGATAAAATATACGACAATCATCAGATAACTTCTCACATAGAGTATCACGATGATAATGTTTAAGTCAAGAGAAATCTCTCCAACTCTAGTTTAAAAAGAGGATTTTAAGACTACTTCACAATGAACAATATGGTAAGTTACTTCCATGCATAGGCATGTTCTCCGTCTGCAGAGGAGAAGATAATCTTCAAGGGTATGGTCAAATAGTAAATATAGTTATAAATAGATATAGTATATAGTATAAATAGTTAATATTTATTTTAGTTTTGTTTGAAACTATCGTTAAAATAAAAAGTAGGTTTTCTTCTCATTCGTGTTTATAGATTATATTTTTATGTTCGAGGGGTCTTGCATACGTCCATATCGTGGACATGTTTTTCCTCGTCTTTTCCATCCTAAATACGCAAAGCAGATCTCTTGATTTCCTTCTTCCTTCTATAGTTTGAGTGTTGTTGCTAATCACTGTCCCTATTTTTAGTTAAAGTTTTATTCTTTTGAAAATTTTCTTTTCTAATACTTCATGACAGATTCTCTGAAAATAATTTTAAAATATATTTCTTGTAATTTTCGTCCTATAAATTTTTCTATTTTTTTCTTTTTTACATCTTTATCCGAAAGTCAGCTTCGAACCATATCAGAATTTGATACTCGTGAATATTCACTCAGAAGTATTATACTCCTTGAATTTTCTTCCTTTACTGCATTTATCCACTTACTGCACTTTCTCCACCACATGCACTCTCCCTCTGCTCGAAAACTCACGTTGCATTTATATTAGCTAGGAGGATGCATATTCACTCTCTCCATCTTCAGATGGGAGGGTGGTATGCTTAATTGTTACCTAACTTTTCTCGTCAACAATAATTAAGTAATAAGTTAATTTCATCATTAATTAATATTGGTTTGAAAGCAGAGCCCTGGTCTTATGGTTTCTGCAGCGAGGGCTGTCATGCTGTCCTTATGGGTTCTCTATGGACTCACATGCAGCTTGTAGTACTGATAACACATAGTTATAGAATTAACAGAAATAGAAGTTTAGTTTATTTTAAATTTACACATAATATATATACATATCTCTATAATGTAAACAGAAACATCAGAATACATAGCGAAAACGAATATAAATGGATATTCTTAAAATATTCTTTGAGTCCACCTCACCCAGAGCCAATCATATGTCCTCTTCCATGGCTAAGTTCGACTATACGCTTGGCATGTATATTATTTAGATATCATAGCAACTCGCATATTCATCTCCTTCATGGAGGAGGAAAATATCCAAAGGTTTAATTTATTACATAATTTTTATTGATGGAAAGATTAAATAATAAATTAATATGACAGTAAATTCTCACATAAACAGTTACTGATTCCCGAAATTGTTTCTTTAGAACTGTGGTAGTCTACTTATTTCTTACGGTTTATTTTCGGGTCTTCCTATATCTCCAGATTTGTACTAACAGCTAATATTAATAAAATATTTTGAATTTTTTTATTAATTTAATACAAAATTTTCACTTAACACTTGTATATTTCCACGATAATAACAAATGAGCAAAAGTTCTCACAAGTTCATCTTGCATGCATATTTATTCACAAAGCTTCACGACTGGAGATCTGTCTAAACATGTGACAGGAGACGAATCAAATATATTATAAAACCATATTACGATCAAAAATAGTTACAGGGTACCATGTTAACCCCCTAGTATGACTACAAGTGCTCCCAGTGACCCAGAAGACTTTATTTTGTGGATCTGTTTTCAGAGGACTAAGAAAACCAAAATCCTTTCAGATTAAGACCAAGCAAAAGGGAAAATGCCTAGGAGGAAAGCTAGTTGGTGAATACATACTAGGAGAGCCAAGAACGAGCCGAATAATATCTAAGTAATGTGTAAATATGAACCATATTCTATTTTAACATGTAATATGAACCATATCCTACAGTTCAGTTTCGTATTGTGGTGTTGACTTGATCTCTTAGGATAAGAGTATGACCAGGTCACCAGGTCACCACGTTATGGCTTCTTAACGGAAATCACGCTGTGACCCTAAAATATGCATCCCAGCCGCACTCTGGAAAGAACGGTGGGAAGAGGACAAGCGCAGAAAGATTCTTGCGTCCAGTTTGTTCGGGTCGCGACTAGTTTAGCAGAGACGCGCCGAGTCTTGCATTAATATACAGGGAGTTGCGACATGGTTATGTTCGGGTCGCGACTAGTTTAGCAGAGACGCGCTTAGACCCAGCCCAGGTTTTCCCTGCTTACCTGTAATTTGCCGGCGGTTTTTGACATTTACGGAGTACTGTGTTAATTCACCGACGACTTTTAGCAAACCTGTAATTGACCGACGACTTTTCAAGTACTTTTACACTTTTTTGGTTGATTTGAGATAAAAGTTATCCGAAGTATTCTTTACTTCTCTTGCATATTTATAAAGGTTACCGGGGCACATTACACGGGATGTCGGATCTAGACTGGAGTTGGAAGTGTGAGTCTTGCATTAGTATAATTAATTAATTAATTCCATTAACTCTATTAATGTCAAAGTTATAAAAGATTCTCTAATATCCAGAAAGAAAAAAAACCGTAATTATCTAAGGATATTTTTGTCAAGAGTAGTATATTGCTTAGGGTGATGCGTTTGAATTATTTAAAAGTATTCTTTTTTGACTTTTGAAAATTATAATAAATTATCTAAATACTGAACTCGCGTATGGCTGAAATGCATGTTAGACGTGAATAAAAATAATTTAAGCATTAGATTAATTAGCATTACATTTCATACTATAACTTTCACAAGTGCTCGTAGACTCTTGGTCGCAATAGTAACATTTGTCGGCAGGCAACAAATATTTCCCAAAAGGTTCCAACTTTGACACGCACTTTGACTAAAAAGAACGATCGCAACTTATATGAGCAATACGAGAAAAGAATTTATATACTTGAATTTAAAGTTTTAAAATGAAAAAACTATATTGTCTCTATTACGAATTACATCTTTCATCTTCTTGTATACGTACAGTTTACAAATAGCCGCAAACGAACAAAGAAACTTGACTTATGTCAAGTGCATTGATACTCCTCGATTCTACCATAGAGACCTTTCTTTACAAATAGTACAGTATATTTAAATAAAATAAAATAAAATAAAATAAAAAGCTTGCAATTTCACCAAGAAGCTTACCACACGTCACTAGCAGGGAGAAAGACAGAACTACGAGACTTTGGCGTCTTTCCACCTTATTCTAGAGACAACATACTCACTCCAAACAAGCCGAGTGAATGATCCTGCGGTCGGCTGACCTGGAGTCCGCTTGCTTTTGTCGTAAACGGTACTTCCCGTGGAGTGACATCTATGTGCTATTGTCAAAAGCTAGTTGAAGCGTGTCATGCGACACAAGCCTTTGTCGTAGAATTTCATATTTTGCTATGCGGTGTTATAGCTACGTCGATGGTGAAAACCGGATATGAAATGGAGAATTTTTTATCATCTAGCAAAATGGACGGATAGAATCGTGATCAAAGTCAGAAAAGAAAAGATTCAAAATATCGCTTAAAAATACTCCCGCAATTCCATTGCAAGTAGAGTTGCATGTTTGTCGTGTAGTGAAACGGACTAATACATTCGTGGTGAAAACTGAAAAGCAAAGAAAAATAGTGAAAACGGCCGGATGAAGTTATGAAACCGAAAAAAAGAAGAAAAATAAATCTAGATAAACCACTAACGCATATCCTCGCAATTCCATTACAAACGAAATTCATTATTTTCCTCGAGTAAGAAATGGATATAGTAACTGACAATAGACTCGAATGATAATGATAGACGATAGAAATAGGAAAACATCCACGTCCAGTGGACTCATAGAAGTCTGAAGACATATACATGTTTAGAATGTTATTTTTTTACTGAGCAATACAGATTTCACTATCTTGAGACAGAAACACACTTATATAACAAAAGGACCAAGAGTACAAGAATACCCAAAGTGTACAGAGGATAGAGTCATTGTTAAAAAAATTAACCAATATAAATTTTTGTACAACTCTATCGAATAAAATATTATATCCAACTTCCAAACACAGGATCCAAACACTAGAACTCATTGGAAGGAGAGCAATAATAGAACCGTGCTCAACAGATCTAGAAACACCGCTTGTACCTCTCGAAGTAATCCTCGAGTAAATCATAACATTGTTTTCACAAACGTTACAAAATTATATCATAAGCATTTGTTGTATAAGTAAACAAATATCTACACTTGCAATGGAATTGTAAGACTATACATTAAGTGATATATCAAGGTCTAGTTTCTTCCATTTCTTTCTCCTAATGTACGGGAAGAGTATCTCCATTACATTATTACAAACGGTCCTAAGAAATCCAGATTTTGATACCTTTTGAATGCCACTTGTTTTTCTCTTTTTAATTCATTGTAGTGTGAAATATTCTACAGAAGTATGCCCGACGCCTGCTTTGCATTTCATAAGAAGGGCCATCTAGCCAGCTCAAGGAAAGGCTGGGTTGAATCCTCTTTCCTCATGGGTTCGAAGCTGTCCGGATGAGATCAGAAGATCAACAACAAAGTCTCCATTGACAACTCGTACAGAACAAAAGCAAGCGGAACTGGCAGCTCCAACATCCAAAGGGAGAGAATAGCCATAAATCTGGACGGAGTCACTCAAGTTGAAAGATCAAGAAATACCCTCCGAAAGAGCAACCAGCGGGGAAGACAACATCGATAACAACAAATTGATTTCAAGCGTAGGAGATCCCTATGAATGAGGAACATACGAAGGATGAGGAGGAAAGGGATACAAGACAAACACCAAGCAATTCGGAGACTGCCGAACCCATGGAAGAGGAGGAGAAAGGAACCAGGGAGTCATGGAATTTGGATAGCCAAATACAAGAAAACCTACAAGGCCATAACGAACCAAAACCAGAGGAGGAGTCGATGGAAGTTAGCAAAGGAAGAGGGAGGACGACATGAACAAACAACACCTGGAGAAAGAACAGGGGAGTGCGGAGATTGAACCTGAGACAAGGGAGCAAGAGGAGACCAGAAGTGATGACAACCGAGGGAAACAAACTTAGGACAAGGACAAGAAGTCAGTAAGGGGTCTACACGAGGAGACCGATTCTAGACACAAGAAAACGAGAAAATAGCTGAAACATAGTTTAAAATCTTACCCATAAAACCAAGTGCAAGAAGGACAAGAAGGGAACCAAGCACCATAAGAAGACTCTAAGGGAAGACAATCAAAACTGACTTTGATGTTGAACACTAAAATAATCAACTGGAACGTGAGGGGTTTGAGAAACCTCAACAGACTTCGCATTGTCAAAAGATGGATCTGAAAGCAAGAAGAGAAGGTGGACGTAGTTCTATTGCAGGAACTGAAGATCAAAGAGGAATGGACAATCTTTCACTAAAACCAAATGTCCAAGCCGGACATAATGTAGTGGACTATACGAGTGAAGGACGTGCAAGAGTGGGTGTTATCCTGTTAAATGGCTGAAAAATACTAAGTAGAGGTGTGAAGGGGGATGGACCTGTGACATGACGTATGATGAAAACGTCGGGAGGGGTACTGAGTATCACCTCTATACACGGATCAAACAAAAGAAGAGAGAGGATAACAACGTGGGCATGGATGGAAGCACAGTGGAATATAAGAAGATGGATATTCGGAAGAGATTGGAATAGTGTGGAAATCCTAAGGACAGTGTAGGAAGGACTACAGTTCAACATGGGATGGAGCGAAGGAATGACAATCCTTCACCCAAGCCATGGACCTAGAGGATGGATGGCTAGAGGCATCCCAAAGGTCTGGACCACACTATACGAGACAATGTAGAGTTGGGGGAAAGGCTAGTTCAAGCTAGGCTCGACCAATTCTACGTATCACAAAGAGTGAAATGGACCAACGCGTAAGTCCAGATAAGACATGATGGTCGACAAACATTGTCAGATCATATCCGATTATACTATGCCTACTACCTGTACAGCCACAAGAGGTAGTCAGAGACCGAACCTACTTTATAGTCAATCCAGAGAGATTAAAGGAAGAAAACACACTGCTAAAGATGAAGGAGGTTTGGACCGGGACAGCCAATCTGATCATGGACCCGTGCATCAAGTGGGATCTCAAATGGAGAGCGACCAAGCAGATAGTGACAAAAAGAGAAAGAGAAGTAAAACAAAACAGCTGGTAGGAAGCAACAAAATTTGAAGAGCAAGAAAGGATACATACCCTGCTCGCAGAAGGAGATTCCAACGGAAATGTAGAAAGACTCAGCGAACTCACAACGGAAATAAGAAGAATGGAACACCTGCAAACGAGAAGATGGAGAAGGTGGAGTCGGTACAAATGACTACGAGAAGGTGATGCGCCGTCGAAGTACTTCTTTGTCATCCTGAAAGTCAAACATGTTAAGGAATCGATGGTGTCTTTACAAACTGAAGCAGGAGAGTGGATCACAAAGAGAGAGGATATAACAATTGAAATACAGAGGTTCTATCAAGTTTGTTCACTCGAGATCAAGAAGTGGAGCACGAGATACTCATAAAGAGACAAGCGCTCAACCTCATCACAAGGAAGATGATAGAGAAACAAAATCGAAAATTGAGAGAAGCGCCAACATACGAGGAGATCCATCAAACTATCTTAGAACTAAAGGCAGATAAATTGCCGGTCAAGATGAAATTACAGCGGAGACGCTCAAAGCAATGGATGAAGAGATAGAAGACGACCTACAGGAGATGATCAATTGCTACTAGCAGACACAATAACTCGCGTGGACGACGAAACATGGCATCATCAAACTAATATCCAAAGAAGGCGAGTTGCAGAGACTTCGAAACTGGAGGTCAATATCAATGTTAAATGTTGCTTACAAGATAATTGCAAAGTTGATGACGAACAGACTACGGGTGGACCTCCTAGAAGTGATTGATAACCGGCAGAAAGGGTTCATCATGGGATGAAACATCTCAGATAACATCTTGGCATTCAAACTAGGGTAGGAATGGTAGAACACAAGAAAATGCAACGGAGTTCCTGAAACTGGACTTTGGAAATCTTACAACCGGTTAAATCATACTTATTTGTGAGAAACGATGGTGGTCTTGAATATCGACCCGATGTTCATTAGGCTGACTAAAGGACTCATAGAGAACGCCACATCTAAGATTCACCTACATGAAGATTTCATGTCGAAGATCATTTTGGAGGCGAGGGATGCGACAAAGGTGTTCCCTTGTCCCCTTACTCTTTGCCATCGTGACAATTCTCTTGATGATCATAATGGACGAGAAGGAGCAGAAAGGAGAGATTCAAAGTCAGAGAGAAAGATGAGACAATGGACCAGAAGAGGTGTAGAAACTTTGCTGCTGATCACATTTCAGATTGTGATAAAATTTTATCATGACTTGAAGAGGCGCGCTTAACATTATCAGGTGTCAAGTCTTCATTTGGAGTACGAGAAGTTGTGATTGTGAGGCACCTATGTGGATGATTTGGACGCAAACCTGATCCTAATAAAGTGGATGTCATACAGAGATGAAGGATACTTGTGTTTCAACAACAGAGGTGAGAAGGTTTCTTGGAGCTTGTGTCTTCTATCATGTATGGATTTCACATTTTGCACATGTGGTTGATCCTCTTTATGATATGTTGAGAAAGCACAAGAGGTTTGCATGGGAGCAGATACATACTGAGACGATTCAGAGATTGAAGCAGTTGTTATCTTTTCCACTTGTACTTCATCGTGTGAACTACGAGGACAACAAACCGGTGATACTTACATTTGATACTAGTCCGATAGTCACTGGATGGGCGGTAGGACAAGATGATGAAGAAGAGAATCGGTTTGCGATCAGATGTGGAGCAAAGGTGTTGAGTGAGCGACATAGAAACTATCCTCAAGTGAAGAGAGAGTTATGGGGAGTAGTTACAGCTATGAAAGCTGAAAAGGACTATTTGATTGGAGTGTCAATAGTAGTAGAAACATATTGTTTACCACTATTAGGGATGATTACAAACTGTAACACCCCTGATATTACTATGCTACGCTGGATTGCTTACATCAAGTCCTTAAATCCTAAGTTCAAACACATAGCGGGGAAGAACAATCCAATAGCTGATATTTTGTCTTGTGCGAGATATGAGGAGGAGATGATAGAAGATACAGAAGATGTTGGTACTACTGTTTTCTGTAGAGCTCAAGGAGGTGAGAGTGAGCATTTGAAACTATTCGTGGAAGAGCTATATGAAGGAGAATAGATAGACATAAGACGCTATCTAAGCTTGTTAACTAGACAACCAGGATGGAGTGATGCTCACTTTAAACAATTAGGAGGAAGGCTTATAACTACTTGCTACAAAGTGGTTATTTGTGGTTAAATGTATAGAGATGTAGTTCAGTTTGTGGAGACATGCCAAACCTGTTAAGAGTATTCAGAGATTCGGCATCGAGATGAGTTACATCATACTTATCCACTTGCAATGCATTATAAGTGAGTAGTAGATCTTGTTATTATGCCAGTTGGTATATGACAGATGCGATACTTAGTTTTGACACGTGAGGATTTGT
Source organism: Asterella californica (assembly GCA_036924285.1). Taxonomy (NCBI): domain Eukaryota; kingdom Viridiplantae; phylum Streptophyta; class Marchantiopsida; order Marchantiales; family Aytoniaceae; genus Asterella; species Asterella californica. Next base: position 48,356,910 of record JAYKYS010000001.1, read on the forward strand.
CCAACCAAGTGGAAGGGCGAGCCTTACAGACAAAATCCACAGAGGGAGTCTGCAAATTCTTGTTGGAAGATGTGATTTGTAGATATGATTATGTTGGGAAGATCATGGCTGATCGAGAGGAGCTGAACAATGATGAGGCTAAAGCGTTCTTCAAGGGGTTTGGTGTGAAGTTAGCTCTCACCACAACCTACAATCCGGAGGGTAATGCAAAGAGTGATCGTGATCATCCTCCTATTGTCAAAGCTTGCAAGGGGAGGGCAAGAGAATGACCAAGATTTCTTCCATTTGCATTATGTGCTGATCGTTCGACTCATAGTTCAATCACTGGATATATGCCGGCGGAGTTGATGCAAGGATAGAAACCTATCATGTCAATTGAGGAGCACATACTCACTTGGAGTGTTCTACCTTGGGAGGATGGTATGTCTACAAAAGATCTTCTTGTTGTTAGAATTCGTCAACTAGAGAGGAGACCTGAAGATGTAGAGATCGCATTGGAAAAGCTGAAAAGGCGCGCTTGAGAAACAAAGACAGATTTGATAAGCGTCACCGATTAAGACCGAAGGAGATTAAAGAAAGAGATTGGGTGTTGGTCTACGATAGTAGCTTGGACAACCAACACAGTGCGCTCAAAAAATTCTCTAAGCGATGGTTTGGCCCGTATGTGGTTCTTGTCGTGCATGACAGTGCCACATATTCACTAAGAGAGCTTGATGGGGCAGAGCTTTCCCATTGCAAGTAAACGTGTGAAACTCTTCAAGAAACGAAATGAAGGGATAAGCATGGAGGAAGTTGGAGCAGAGTTTGATCTCTTGGATGATGATGGAGAAGATTTGGATGACGAAGATATTACTAACGACAACATCAGTCAAGAGGACGGAAATATAATGTGATGGCGACCACAACTTGTGAGTGTTGACGCATACCGGAGGATGTGTAGGTTTTGAAGAGGTGGATGTCGTGTTGTGATTCGGCTCCTGTGTGAAATTCTCGTGAAACGTAGGTTGTGTTTCTTTTCTGTGTTTCGTGAACCGTATCGCATAACTCGCCGAATGGTATGATGGGTGTCATGTTCGTGATTATCTGTTTAAGTGATCGTACGATAGATGAACGTGCCAAGTCATCGATATGTGCGCGTTCACTTCAGTGGTCTTTGTCGTCGCATTTGTGTATAAAATGATGAGTCGATGACTCATACGACATTCTCTCTCAACGGGTGAGTGAGATAAAGTCTCTCCTACACCAAACTGATGACACCGGGATTCATATCAGAATAACAGAAGAAAATTTTGAGCGATTCAGAGCTCAATACAATGGTATGAGAAAATCTCCAGAGCTAAGATAAATGTTAGGAAATCGATCTTGATTCCCATGATAATCACAAATTTACTAGAGTAGATGAGACGAAGCGGCTGCTACATTGTAACTTCGGAGAAGTCATCAGGTACCTTGGATATCTTATAGGTATAAATATAGATGCTCTCGATCACTTGCAGTACATAGAACAAAAAATCACGAAGAAACTGAGCTATTGGGCGTACAGATCTGTATCTTTCGCTGGTCGACTCATCATTGTGAAACACATACTCAAAGCAATGCCGATCCATCTTTTTACAAAAAATAGCGCTCCCAAAGTATAGCTCAGAAAGACTTGAGAGAATATGTAGAGAACTCACGTGGGGAAAGACCAAACAATGACACAAGAAGATCCCACTGATCTCCTGGAAGGATATCCAAACGGCTAAACTTGATGGGGTTCTCGATATCATACATTTGAGAAATCAGAGCAAAGCAACGATGCTGGTTCAATGCTCTAAAATATTGGAGCATAAAGAGGAGGATTGGGTCAACTGATAGAAGTGATGATTAAGGACGCCCACCACAAAAAAAAGAAGAGAGATTGGACTCAACTAGACCGCACAGGAGGTGACGCTAACCGGTCAAATAAAAAACTTACAGAAAATGTCCACATTGAAGACTATGATGCAAGCTTGGAGTGAGGCAAAACTGAAGCTACACTCTGACTCTGCAATACGAGAAATTGGAAAGAACACACCTGTCTGCAAACTCTTGATCGTGACGAAAATCAAAGGTTGGATAGAAGCGATCGCAACGAGAAACTTAATACAGAAAGTCAAGAGATACAATTTACACACAATGGAACATAGATGGAGGAGGCACGACTCGAAAGCACGATGGAAGAAAAGATTGAGGAGACTCTGGATCTCACTGATCGGCTCGAAGGATAAGGTCTGGATGTGAGAAAATGTTGCACCATGGGTTCCTCACGATGGCTCGTCTTTCCAAATCCGGCTTATGCGAAGCGCGATGTGTGAGGTGTGGACAGGAGGACGAAAACATGACACACTGCTTCTTCGAATACCAATATGTGATCCAAAAATAGAAGAAATGGCTCATGATCGCGAACGGACTGCAAGGAACGAGAATTCAATCGACGGACTTCATGAATCTTCTCGATGAAATCTGACAGTTGAAGCGTGGGGCGAGCCAATTTGTGGCGCTTGAACTCTTGAAATCGATATAGAATGAGAAAAACAAAAAGTAATTTGACAACACGAGCGTGGATACTCTTGTCAAAGTAATTATACAATAGGTCTACACTGCGACGAAGATGCAACTAAGCACTAGAGTCGAAAGCTCGAAAAAGAAGCAAAGACTAGAGCAAGTAAATTCAGTTTAATTACGATGATGAATCGAAGTTTCATGAGAGAAAGATGACGGTATACTTGAGATTATGATGAAGATGCCATGGAGGAGAATAGAGAGGCTGAGAGTACGCGAACCGACATTGATGAGACAATCACACGAGACGGAGATGCACAATACGGTTGATGTGGAATTGATATAGATTAAACATTTACAAGACGAGGAAACAGAATAGCTAGACGAAGATCTGCACGAAGACGAGGATGTCGTGCTAGACGAGCCAGAGTAAGACCCGCACTACGAGTTAGTGGTCAAGAAACAGAAAGAGCCGTCCGAAGAGGAAACATCATCTTTTTCAAATTTCATGTGCGAGCTCGATGTGGAGCTCGTAGACCGAGAGTCGTGAGAGCAGATCGACAAGTATTCGCACACGTGGTTGGAGAAGGTGGCCCATCCGACTCAGATTACTTGTATGAAAAGTGGGAGCAGGTTGGTGTGACAGGGTAGCAAGCATGCGAGGTACACGAGCAAGCGGGACATGAAGGTGAGTAGTAGTTTGAAGGGTAGGTGTAGTAGGGGTAAGCGGATCAAAGAGACCTGCAATGGGTCCGGTTTTGTCTACACCGAGCTGAAGACTCTTCTTCTTGACAAGGCAATAAAGTTTCAGGGGGCTCGTCTTCTTTATTAAAAAGAAAAAGAAAGAAGTGTGAAATCTTCAACTATGATTTATCTTATTGAGAAGAAATATATAAATGAAAAAGCAAAGTTTATTATATTTTAGGACACATCATGTAAAGTAAAGGCTGCTTACAAGGATATTTTTAGTGAGTATTTACAGCGCTCCAGCAGAAATACTCCAAACAAATTAAATAAAAAATAAAAATAATATTTACTATATTTTATGACCGATACAGATCGGCTACCTTCCTGACCGGTATCGTCCGGCTTCCAACTACTAAAAGTAATAAAAGTAACTAACTATATTTTATGACATCTCGTGCCAAATAAACAACTGGCTACCGGGATAGTTTCGTGTGCTCCGGTAAAGGTACTATAGAGCCTAAAGGTAGATTATATCGTAAAACTGCTGTAGCTTAGTAGCGCGGTACTGATCATGATTACCGGGGAATCCGGTATGAAGAGGGCAATGATGGCTCTTGAAGGACTTTCAAGTTCCCCAAAGCGCTGCTTACTGAACAGAAATCATTTGCTAACTGTATCTCTGGAGGCCAGGATCCGCGACTCCAGGTTGACGTCTGCAATTACGCAACACGTTAACTCTACTCCTCTTAGTTGCCCTGTCGTACATGACAATAACAATATCCGGTTATTTACAACTCTATCGGACGATGCAGATTCATGCAGACTCGCACGACATCAATCAATAAGAGTTGAGTTAACTTACGGAGTTTGAATCATTACGGCGCGGGCGAATTACAGTGTCTACGTGGCCCAGCGCGGGACCCGCTCTTCATCTCTACGCATATCTTCAGTACGCTTCGTAAGCATATCGGGCACATATCTAAACCAGTGTATGGAAAGTAGTTGATCGAGGGTTAAATTTTCGTCCGCGGAACCCGGCGGATGGTCTCGATTTTTGGTCCTGAGTCTTGGGAGGACCGGTGACGCGTACTGTGGCATGCACTCCTCTTCATTCAGACTGATCTCTGGAAGGATCGGAGACTTCACGGTACTGTGTCAATAAGCATCCAAAGTTGCACAAACGAGAAAATGGAGGCAAAAAATAAAGTTCAAACAGAAAAAAAAAATTCAAGTGTGATTGATTTACAGCATCCTTAAAATACAGAGGAGTAAAAAATGCAATGTGCGAAAAAAATAAAAAATAAAACAGGCAAAAAAAATCATGTATTTAAGACTTACAACAGCCTTAAAATACAGATGAGTGAAAAATACATGCGGAGATATCGAAAGCACAGAGTCACGAGAAAATAACAATTTATAGCGAAGTGACCTTTGATTTCTATGAAAGGTCACTTCACTATAAATTTAGATTTCACTTGGGCACCGTCATTACACTTGATATTTTCTCGTGAGTTAAACCCGTAAGAGAGTCACTGGAACAGAAATTTTTTTTGGTATAAATAGTTGTCACTTACACGAATAGAGTATTTTTAACCTTGCAAGTTTTAATTTATAACCTAAACCTTCCAAAAAGAAGGATTAGAGTATAAATTAATTCTCTTTGCATATTTGGTGTCAAAGGGTGCGCACTGCTGCACAAAGGCAAATAGGTTTCAGCTTTCAGGCGCGATTGTAACATCTCTTCTACCGGCTACGCCCGGCTTCCAATAAATAAAAATGAAATAAAAAATGGATTAATAATGTAATGTCGCCGACACTATCATACTCGCACTCGGAGTCTACTCCGCTCCGCATGACCAGCAGTTCTTGGGGTATGCAGATTCGGGAAGTTCCTTTTCCGACGAATCCAGACGGAGTCTACACCTTTCTTGAAGCAGCTTGCTCCTCCTCTCCCCTTGGAGAGACCGGTCACAGTACACGACACGGAACTGTAGTGAGACTATTAGAGGATGTCAAAGTTAGTAACCTTATGAAGATTCTAAATCCGCGGGAGTGAGTTACGACTTCGTGCAGAACTCTTCCAGTGTTTTATGCGAGCACTTCCGAAGTTATCCGGAGGAAAAAACCGTGAGTTTTTCTTTACCGGCACTTCACTCGTTTTGTCCTTTTTTTTGCAATGGATTCTCTCCTGGTCTGATTGATTATCTTGAGTGTACAACCTGAAAAAATATCAGTGATAAAATTATGATGTCCAGTCACAGACATGATCAAAGACTTATATACAAAGTTACATGTGACAATTTTACGGTCAGTTATCTCCTCGTCATTGAAAAATATTTTCTTTGAACTTTAACACATCCTATTTAAGGTTTAGCTGAGTGTAAAAGTTAAGAACTTCTGTAAAAGATTTTACATCCGCCAGAGTGAGTTAAATTTCTTGCAGGCACTTCAAGAAGTATCCATAGGAAAACACAGTAGATGTTTTCTTTAACAGTTACTCATTCGTTTTGCTCATTTTTTTGCAATGGAATGTCTATTGCTCTGAATAATGATCTTGAGTGTTAAAACTGAAAAAAATTCACTGAAAAAATTGTGGTGTCTAGTCACAAGAACGACCTAGAATGAATCGCACTTTGATACAAAGTTACTTGCTGCTTTTTTATGACTCTTTTTCTCTATGCCGTTGAAGAATATTTCTCAATAACTTTGACATCCCCTATAAGAGATTTCAAATATAGTCTCGTTGGGAGTCAATGAAAGATCTGTAATTATTCATGACAGACATGACGGTCTAGTCTTACGAGCATCTGTAAAAAATATTTATCATTTGATTATGGACTGTCCCATTTTATCCATGAAAAACATAATCTCGTCACGAGTCAATGAAAGATCTGTAATTATTCACGGTGGACATGACTGTCTAGTCTGACGAGCATCTGTAAGAATTGTTCGTCATTTGATTACAGACTGTCTCATTTTATCTATGATTGAATTGATAACTCGATTTGAATTGATTATTCACGTCTATCCAGGTAGTCTGTCCAAGTCTATTGTGTGGCCGTAATGGGATATGATAGACCTTACCTTCGAGCCCGTCTGTGTACTACGGACTTCAATGTATGAAACCCCTACTATATACGACGAAATCCTGTCAACATGATGTTAATTTTGAAAAGCTCTTTTCTACCGGATGAAACCTTTTCTACGTGGTGGAAAGGTTTGTGGTCGTGGTTGCGATGTAAAACGAAAAAGTAAAACGTTTTCACCTTTATATTCAGACGGGAAGACCGTTTCACTGGACCGTTTTACACGCACCAGAACTGTACACCCACATCCACTCTTCTCGTACACATCAACATACCGTACTCGTAACTCAATCCACGAAGACCACTGTGGTGGAGTTAGTGTGTAAGAGGGACTCTCTATGGTAGAAGAAGAGTTCTTTGTGAAGACGTTAACTCTACTCATTTTAATTGCTTTTTCATGTATAAAAATGATAATATATCGTTATTTTATATTTCATCGGGAGATAAGGATCCATGTAAATTTGCAAGACATCAATTAATATGAGTAAAGTTAACTTTCTGAATTTATAGAACTTGTAGTTTACAGCAGTGAGGTCTTTCTGAGGAATAAGAAATTTTTTGGTCTTTTTGACATTATATGATATGTTAGTTTGGTTTTAATATTAATCATATGATCCTTTTAACGACTACTTGCTGGACGCAAGGTCCTATGAAAAACATGTGAAAGTGTGTGAGGAATTTTTAATTGATAAACTGTGCAAAAAGGTTCCGGGTGGGAAATTAGTTTCTATTACTGATTTCCCTTTTGTCTAGTTACCTTTAGTTTCCATCTCTAAATTAAAGTGGAGATGCTCGTTTATGAAGTATTTAGTTGTACCTCATCCCAAACTTTCGGGGTTCATCTTTTCACTTTTTCTTTTGTGAGGATTTCGTTCGCGAAACGAGTTACCATTACGGTACTCTGTCACTTCATCGCCATGGCCTCTACAGTCGGAACTGGATAAGCGTAATGTCTCATGAGCACGGACGCTCAGGAGTAACATTTATCGAGGGTTAACATTTATCGAGGGTTTGCATTTCTCAACGGGTGGAACTTCCCTTTTCACTGTAAAAGTGCAATACCTTGTTGGTTCAGTTTCTAACGGTCGACACTACTGTCACAGTAAGTCGAAGTTCGACAACTTGAGCCTTTGGTAAAAGACCGTTTTCTTCGAGAAATGTAAAAGTTTGAATATTCAATGGTAATAAGGAAATCCTGCATTAGCCCTAGGTCTGCAACTATTATTTGTCTGTAGCAGATTTGGTTTTGTCCCGTCTTACACTTATCCGCGGTTGGTTAACTTAAAAATCAACAATAGGGATGTCATTTTTCTCCAGCAATCAAAGTATATCGCAAGCAGCGTTCATGGACCGTTTCTAGTTATGTCAGCAGTAGAAAGAACTGTGTGGTGGAAGGCCTTGCCTGCAGTGGTCTTACGAGCCTAAGTCATTACCCGAGGATGAATTACGGTTATTCATCTCTTCCATCTGAAGATGGAAGAGAGCTGCAAGCTTAATTTATTACCTAACTTTTCTGATGGAAGTAAGAAGGATTAAGTAATAAATTAAGTAATAAATTAATATATTATTTTGATCAAAGTAGGCTCTCGCACTTATACCCTCTGAAACGCATAGTCTTGCACTCTTCTTATGGATTTTCTAACCACATTTCAAACTGGTCGTAAAATTATCACAGATAACTTTGTATATAAACATGATTCATTCTGGATCGCGTCTGTGATTGAAGATCATGATTTTATCATTAAACTTTTTTTCAGTTTTAATATTCAAGATAATTATTCAAAATAGTGAAAAATCTATTGAAAAAAGACAGAAGAAATAAGTAAAAACCGTTAAAAAAAACCCCACAGTATTTTCTTGCGGGTACCTCCGGAGATGCCTGCATGAAACACTCTCCGAGGTCTGGACGAAGTCAATAACTCACTCCCAAGGGTCTAGAATATTTCAAAAGGTTATCAACTTTGACACCCCTATTAAAGTTTTTCAAGTTACTCTACAAGAGTTACCTTATAAATCAAGAATGTTTTACGGTGAATTAAGCGTTGTGAGTGCAGTCAAGTAAACAGAAGCACTTTCCCGATCTGAATCACGGTTAACAGCAGGAGAATAGAGCGAAGCATTTTGTGCCGCGAGACGGTAAATCGCGATTCACCCGAACTGAGAAAACAAAAGTACGAAGTCGGACGTCGCGGACATCGCCGTACTAGCCAAAACGAAGAAATGACACCCCCTATAATCTTGCACTTCGCTGGTAGATCGGGTCTTTGGGAGCATGCACTTGTCCGCGGATTGCACTAATGTGGAGTGCTCTGGAGCGAGTTTCGAGCCTTTCGACTGTAGAAGGACGGTTCAAAGTCAAGGCGCCTTAGCGGCCATACCTGCAGGCTACACGCATGCGTCTCGACCTAGAACGACTATCGTCTTAACTCTCGAGAGTTTATACCTTTGAAATCGCAGGTCGATGACGGTGCCGGGGACAACGAGATTCGGTCAAAGTATGGTTGAGTTGTCTATTTTCTTCGACTTTACCTGGCCCTACATACTCATGGTTTCAACGGGATTGAAGATTTCTTTGGACTTCCATGTGTTCATGCGAAAGGCATATTCCATAGTTGATGAGTAGGTAAACTTCGTGTCGTTACGACAGACGACTTTTGGTAGCGGAGCGATACGTGACAGTATTCGAATTTTTTCTCAGCTCAATCTAGGCCCAAGGACCAAGAGAAGTTATACGTACTACTGAAAAGTTCAAATCTTGGTTAGACTGCAAAGTTGGCCATGTGAGCAAACATGTTTTCTTATCTGTTCTTGGAAGCTGTGTACCTTTGAAACTTTCGCAGAGTCTGTACAGGGACGGCCGAAGTTGCGCGAGCGACGGAACGAACAGGCAGTCGTGATAAGGACCAAGGCATAAGGACTAAGCAAATGCAACAGTTGCTGACTTGAACTGGTGATTAGAGTCTACGGTGGGTAACTTCGTCAACTGCCCAGGCGAGGGTCGACGGGTAGCTGCAAAGAATAAACCGAATTAGACCCGGACGTCGCACTTTCTTTCTATATTCTGGTTCTCCTCATAGCTTTGCGTGAAGCTTTCCACAATCTCTATTTAGGTTGGTTTCGAGGACCATTCTCGATCCTTCCACTCGGTCAACTTCGTGTAAGAAACTTGTAAGTAACTTGAAGGGTTTTAGTGCATGTAGGTCGTGCTTTGCTAATTGCTTCTTGTTATAACTCCTCTTACTATCACTTTGAACGACAGCGCCGAATTTATCTTGCATTGGGAAGGAATTTAGTGATGAGGCAAGATGACAACACTGACCTGTCCAGCAGTCGTCGTCCAAATTCCGGTACCTTCAGTCTAAGTAGGTTTCGTCCGCAAGGAAGGGTCGCTTGACAACCTCTTCGGTAACCAGTCTAGAGTCTAGACAAAATCCACGAGGAGTTCTGTCCTCACATCTTGCTTATGACGACTCTGAAGAATGTAACGGTATAACACCACATGGAATTTCATGAGATGTCATACGCTCATCATATAGTGGTCCAGAAGTAAATTACTTGGCGAACAGCACCTCTTGTGTTATGTAAGTTCAGAGGCGTAAGACACGAAAAAGGAACTCTGAAGACCATAGATATGAGAGCACTATGAGCTTTAGTGCAAATCGCCGCCGGTAATGAAGAGCAAGAACATGGGAATCGAGTGAGTGCTTGCCGATGATGATTCTAGAGGTGGCGAACTATTGGAAGTCTTACTAGTGTCGGTCAGAACCCACTTCGTCAGAACTCGCACAGCCAAAATTGTCGACGAGGTTCTGATACCTTGAGTGTTCTTGGCATGTTATATGGTTACCCCTGAGAATTCAAACTACCAATTAGACGATATCAGGAGAAAGCATTTCCTAACTAACAAGTTGTAAATTAGAATCAAGAGCAACTTGAACAAGCTCCAACTGTACGAATTCCTGCAGGTATCGGAGATCAAAGTTCTAAGAAATTCGGTGCTTGGCTTATAGGCCAGTATTCCGAAGTGAATCCTTCCGAGGTCCTGAATTATAGCTGTTAGTGTCGCGCTGCTGAAAGTTCGTAACTGGAGATTGAGATAGCTGTCTGACACTTATAAAAGAAGGGAACTTACCGGAGGCAGGCCAAGAACTTCGTATGGACAGGTTCATGTGGAGACATGCTTGGGCTTGTTCATACAAAGATGGCTTTTCAGGGCCATCGAGTAAATCCAGAGGGGAAGTGTTGGGAATCATAGTTTCCCAGGACTCGAATAGGGGCTGTGGTTTTCATGGGTGTGGAGGTTCCGAGAGGGACTCTGCCTAACGGAGCTATACAAAAGTGAGAAATGGCTTCCAAGAGGATTCTCACAACAACCGTGAGGGCAGATGGATCACATGAGTCAAAAACGTCTCAGAATTTCCACTTCACTCCATATCGGATGGGCGAGGACAAAGTATTGTTTAGCTGGACCAGCAGAGTTGAAAGTCCAGGACGCTCCTTCTCCCTCAGACCAGTACTTACAGTGGTCTGCAGAAGCTTCTCTAATTCTCTCGTTCAGTTACTCGATTCGAGAAAACTGAACCGCTTTCTTACTCCACTTCGTCAGCTTCAATTGTGAAACGTAGTATGTCGCAGCGTCTAAAACTAAATCCATATGAGGTTTTGACAAGACTACTAGCTGAAATAATGAGAGAGCAGAATTCAGTCATTCTAACATACTACTCTGGAAGAAATAACTTCTGGAAAGCTAGCTTCTATGGTCCCATGCTACTTGAATCGAATGAAGCAGGGGAAGCAGAATCACAAGTTCATTTTGACAGTGAGCAAAGCTGACACTGCGATCAACGGCCTTCCACTTTAGTACAGTATGTTTCTTGGTAAAACGAAACCCTTCCGTGGCAAGTCTGAATCACAGGATGAATCTCTGAGGGTTCTGTGCCCTCACCGCAGGACGCCCCACAAGCCTAGGCTGGTTTCGGTCGACCCAGCAGACCTTGTGTATGATGAATCTGATGTTCGACTCTGTGTGAAGTTAAACCCACATCCTCCACGCAGTTCCAGTCCAGCAACCTCAAGGTCAATGTTAAGGTCAAAGATCGAAGTAACAACTCTTGTTGCTCTCTTCAAGCACTATCTAGTTTTCACGTTCTCTGTCTACGCGTTCTTCAGTGGCTTTAAAAGCTGTAGTGTCATACTTGCCTTGAAGTTGAATGGGCACACCAGTGCGATTATGTTCCGTGATTACGCTCCATAATCTCACGAAGGGATGGAGTAACCATTCAATCTTCGAATGATTACATGCGATGACATGTTTCGGTCGCGTATTTCAGAGTTAGAATATCGATACATTCATTCATCTTTAAAATCATGAACAAAGTACTCGTTCACACTAAAATTGTTCTCATCGTACTATGGTACCTTGATAATTCACTCACACTTCATTGTAAATAGAGTTAAACATCAGGATAAGTGAACAGTGTCATGGCAGATTGATCTTGCAATCTTGAGCATAGCTATGGTCAGTTCTCTGGCCACCTTTGCTTGATCTCACATAGCTGATTCGTTTAGCTTCTTGGTTTTCTCTTCTTCCTCTGTTCTTCCAATTCTGCTAGAGTTTTTTACACATTTCTCAAGATCTAACCACGAGCATCAGACACCGTAACATTGCATTTTGGGATACAATATCTGAGCATTACAATATGCATCGTCCTAAGAGTTATGTTGAAAGGCCTCTGAGGTCACTCGAGACAAAATGGAGAGCTATAAAGCATGATGTTGCTAAATTTTGTGGCAAGTATGGCTCGAATGTTGCACTTGAAGAGTCCGGGACTAATGCGGAGGATACGTTACAGAAAGCCATGGAGTTATACAAGACAAGGCATCCAAAAAGATCAGTCTTTCGTGTTTATTCATTGTTGGTTGATACTGGAGGATGTGCCAAAGTTGGCATATTCCTCATGAGCGTGAGAAATAAAAAAATCTCACTTCAAAGAGACGGCCCATAGTTAGTGAAGGTGATGCAGAGAGTGATGTGATAGAATGTCAAGAACCTCTTTTCTCAAATAGTCATTCGGAAAGATCCAAAGGTAGCAAAGCAGTGAAGGAAGTACAGAAAATCAAGAAGCTAAAAGAATCAACTATGTGGGATCAAGCAAAGGCAACCAGAGAATTGACCATAGCTACGCTCAAGGAGGATGAAATATTGCAAGATCAATCTCTGCTCCGCTCCGCTCGTCACCTTCACACGGTCTACAACTTGCAAATTCATGATGCAAAGTTGTTTCTGTGGAGACAACTCTATCACAAAGCTCAGTTTCTATTTCAGAAGAAACACAAGTTTGTACGTCACCTCTCGAACACAGGAGAGTCACCTCTCAAACACAAAATACTTCATTTTGTATATCACCTCTCTGCGCTGTGGACTGTGTGCTATGGCAGCTCGTTCTTTTGGCAGAAAGGTACCTGTTTGGATGATTTCTTGTGTGGATTGGGGCGTAGATTGACAGAAATGCACGGAAGAGATGCAATGCATGGTTACAGAGCCCGGTAACTTGGATGAGATTGATTTTACGGAGCCCGGTGTCGAGGAGAGTCCTTCTCAACAAGGGAAAGCATTCTAACTGTGATTAATTGCGAGCGAGAGTAGAGATTGAATGAGAAGACAAGAGTCAACCAACTTGCCTGCGACAACCAAAGTGTTCCACAGTATCAATTTTTGTACGACAGTTGATCTTACTCAATAAGATCAATTTTAACTCACCAGAAGGGAGATTTATTTCCAAATACAACAACATATGAAATTCGAACTCCTAACACTTTATTTCTCTTCTTGTGACATTCTCACACTTGAAATCTTCAAAAATCTGATCTTCTGAATCTTTGTCTTTTTTCGTGTACACGTGGACAACCCTCCATGGTGATAAAAGTATCTCCTCCCCTCTCATCACACGATGCGGTGCTTTTTTTCCCTAACACCTTAGCTAAGCTAAGGTCTTTATAAGCAGAGTCAAGTAGGTCCTCTGCTAAGCTAAATTCTTGCTTATTAAAACTTGTGTATCAATCAAGCAGATCCCCTGCTAAGCTAAGCCCTTGTTTATTCAAAATTTCTACGCTCTTGATGTCACTTTTGTTATACTGAGGTCATTCGGTGTAGACCGAAGTTACAGCTTTGAAACTGCACCACAGGACTTACAGCCCCTCTCACAGTTGCACTAAGTAACTCATGACTTATAACTGAAGTGGCATGCAAAGACTTAGGCTAGGAAATTCACGATTAAAGAATATACCGATCCACCGCCCGTAGATCTGCAAGACGTAGATACATATCCAACATAACCTCCCATCCAAGAAGTGAACATGCTGAAATAAGAAACAAAAGTCAAGAGGATTTGATCTTGAGACCTCTACTTCTTAGGTGCGCGTCTCTACCACCTAGGATGGCCTCTGTTCCCGTTAGACAAAGAATTAAAACTCATACATAAATCAAAAAGAAGTTACTTCTACATTCTTTATTAACTTTCTCTAAGTCAACTTCTCTGTATAGCTCCATTTTAATGAATGAAGAGTCAAAACTATAGTACTCACTAACACTTACGCACTTGTATTTTTGATTATAGATCCAAATCATGAGTCAGAATCGACAGATTTTTCTTTTTCACATTTTTCATAACTTAAAAACTACACTAATTATTGCATAGAATACTACTTTTCATATATGAAAGCACGAGGTCACTCTCCTCTACGAGCTCCGCATTCTGGTACTTTCACCCTTCTTCAGAGTGATACATCAACTCAAGCTAGGGAGCAGCTTGTCTAGCTCAACCCTAGCTGAACTCCGACCCAACTTGGTAAGCTCGGGTGCAGCTTCTTATGAAAATGTCTCTCATGTGTCTTCTGGAGATCTGTTTCACTATATGAGGTATCTCATAGCACGATATGTACATCATTCATATGTACCAACTCGTCCACTAGGTCATGTGACTCTCTAAGTTGTCATTATTCTCTTCAACATCTTTAGGTACAAGATCTTCATCAACATCTATGATCTGTCTCACTCCAAAATATCTGCTAGCTCAACAAATTCTCTTCTTCTTCCAATCAACTTGATGCGCTTATCGACAACAAGAAGTCTCAAAGGTGTATCATCGAGCTCCTATAATGATAAGTAGCATTCTGATGCACATCTGAGACAACGTATGGATCAAACCACCTCTTGAAAATTTCCAAACTGTAGAGTGCTAGTTCTCTAGAGTACTATCATACACCAAAACCAAATCTCCAACATGTAAAGTTTTGGTCGGAGCTTGTGAGTCGTGTCAAATCTGTCTTTATTCTTGAAACGAGTCTCTTTCAGCTTCTGTTGTGTCTTTATAAGATCCTCCTCTCTATGTTCTAATTGTCTGATACAAAGTGCAAGAAGCTGCATCTGATGATAAAATAGCACGTGTAGAGAAGTCCTCCTCTGCCGACATAATCGGCTTTTGACCTAACATCAGTTCAATGAGCATGTACCTAGTAGTAGTGCAATGAGTCGTCTAGTCAACCCACAGAGCAAAGGGGAGCAGCCTAGGCCACTCTCTATGTCTATCATCATATGTCTTCATCAAGGCTTGAACAATCGATGGATGGCCCCGTTTGCTCTTATCAATCTCTTCTGGATTCATGGTAGTATTGAGTTTGAGTTTCACTCCATATTGAGCAAATAACTCCTTCACTTCTGTATCTCTTAACTCGCCCCTATCTGCTCCTTAGTTAAGAAGGAAAATATCTTACCGTGGTTAACAATCATTTGCTCAAAAGTCTTTTTCTCTACTTCAGTCAAGAAGCCACCCCCTGCCTATCAAGAGCTATTCGAGTGTCTCTCGAGTAAACTGATGTCCTATTTGTGTAAGATTTTTGAGTTTATGATTATAGGCTCAGTGGCCATTCACTCCATCTGCTGTTGTGAATCAACAGATAATTGAGTTATAACTGACTTCACCTTCTTTGTTACAGTTTCATATTTGGTGTGCACCTCTACTTCTTGACGAGAACCACACCAACAGATTGCATCTTTGCATCCACTCTCTAGTCTCGAATGAGGACAATATTGCAAGTATGAGACAATCTCCTCATAGACTTTACGAGAATGGATGAGAACACCACCTTACCCCATCTGCTCCATCATCTTATCTACATCATCTAGCCAACGAACAAAAGATTGTACATCGACAAATTTCTCATACACACTAGAAATCATCTCGTCTTCTTTCAAAACTCATGTACAACTCATATTTGCTACATGCTTCTTCATCTACCTCCTGCTCTTTACAATCAAATCCTCTCCTCGTGTGAACTCACTCTAATCATCAAAACTAAGACTCGTCAAACTAGATCTTCAACTTTGTACACCATACACGCTTTCGAATCTTGAGCAGCATTTTCATTAACCTCTTGTGATTCCTCAGTCTACTCAAGCAAGATCATGGTTGTAGTAGACCCTTCACTCTTGCTATCTCATCCTAGAAGAGTGGGTATTGAAAACCTTTACTTCTGCAAATAGAAGAATCTCTCAAGGTTTATCTATTTTGTTCGTGGTTCATATGGACGGTCAAAAATTGAACAGAATGTTTATTATCTGGACTACGAATCCTAGCATAGTGAGATCCATCATCCATCACCTTGGTCTTCATCCACACGATAGTGATATATTACTGGCGTCAAGCAAAAACGAGTACGCAGTATAGTTTTGTATATTTTTGTTTAGAGCCGTAGATTTGTTACGATTGTATTTGTGAATGGACATAGTATTTTTATTTTAAAATTATATTTTTCTAAAATTTATAATAAATTCCTTTATAACTACAACTCATGACCGATTTGGGCAAAAGATCAATAAAAGGGTCATGTGACATTTTAATACGGGCACTTCCGGAATACTCACAGAAAACGTCCACTCCCTCTTGGTTGAAGTGGCAACACTCTCCGTATAGTTTTGACCCGTAATAATATCTCATAATGTTTATTTACGTATGGTTAATTCAACAAATTAGTAAAATGATATCGGATTATAAAGTTTGTGAGAAGATGTTTGTATCTAATGGTTTATCGTCTATCTTCTGAACTAGACAGATCATAACCTTACTTTCTTCTTTATTATTTTCCACTGATGCTTCTAGATTATATTCGGCTATGATAGTATAGTTTATGACATATATCTCTTAGTTTGAAAATCAAAGGATTGGAACTGAGTGCAAATCCATTGCAAAAGCTGACGTGTACAACAACTACACTCCTTACTACATTTACTGTGGGTAACACTTTGAAGAAAATTGAGTCCGTTTGAAATAATGTTACTAACAGTAATATTAGTGTACATGAATTGGACGTTAATAACACTAATTCATGTTAACTTCAATTCAACCGATACAAGAAAAGTATTTAGACAGAGTTATTCATTGCTAGAGAACCAGAAGTAATTATTGCAATAGAGTGAAATAATAATAAATAATAAGTTAGATACATATCTTAAAAATTTAATTTCAGTCTTCAGATTTGACATTAACATTAAATAGTGTTATTTGACCTCGAATCAGCAAGAAATCTAAATTAGTGTGGGTAACGCTACTAAATGTGTAAAACTATTTCCGATATAACACTAAATGTCGTAAGGAGTGTACAAGACCTGTAGGGTAGGCCATGTCATGGATTTCCAAGCTTAACATTCTATAAATCCTGTGGCAAACATAGTGCTAATATAAATATACTTACAATCAGTCATGGCTGTAAATATTATTATATTTGTGTTAAATAGTTTTTTTCGGAGAATAACTCTTTGTATTTATAGATGACAAGTATGACTAACACTTATAAAATATTATATAATATAAAAACGATTAAAAACGATTTATTTATTATAGTAATGTTTTTATTGAAATAACTGAAAATATCCTATTTTAATTTGCACTGTCCATTTAGCAAAATTCCTTTGTGAATCCCTAGATTTCCTTACTTTCAAGAAGACTTTTGAATCCAAATACTAGGATCACCTAAAAGCTGTCAAAGTTTGAATGGCCAACGGAAGCCCAAGCACATAAGATAGCCAAGTTAGACACGTGTCGAAGTGGAGAGACTTTCGTAGCCGAGTTGTCTACAGACGACAGCGTTTGGTCCAGGTGGCAAAGTGTAGTCGGGCCTTGCGCTTCTTGGGGATATATCGTTGACTTCAGCTTCTGGCAGTGGAGCGCAAAGGCGTTCAAAATCGGCTTGAGCTGACGCTTTCTGCATGGGCTGGCTATGTGTAAACCTTACTGAAGTGGACAGGATCATGTGCTGAGCACAAGCGTCCTCGCAGAGGTCCCTAGCTAGACCCACTCCTTGGGTGCCGACCTGCGGGCTTTTACGACACGGGATCGAAGGGACGACATCAAAAGGACTTGAAACTTCAAAGGACAAAACTGTTGCATGAGATTAGAATAGCTTTGATGCGTGAAGCAGGATCATGCAAAAGTCGACAAAACTCAAGGTCGTATGAAGTGTAGATGATTGTACCCGGTAGTAGAGGAGATAAGTTCTGTTCGTCTCTTATGAAAGCGATTCTTCTTCAACTTCGGGTTTTGCTGGAGATTTGGGCCCAACTTTCTGTCCCCTTTGTTTAATACATGTGCTGGGTGCAAACGATGATTATGAGAAAGTCGGATCGCTCTATGCTCATCGTTTGGCTTGAAGGAATCTTTCTCCATCATCCACAGACGACAAATTTTGTCGCCTGTGGAGTTAAAAGCTTCTGTGCAGAGCGTTGGAGATAGATGCCTTTGGCAAAAGACACGGATCCAATCTCTCCAAGTCCAAATCTAGATGGTTTCAACTATCTGGTAACCGAATGTTGAAACCATAGTTCTGTCACCACGCCATTGTTCTGAAGATCTTGGAGAACGTCACAAGCTCATGGAAATTGAGGTCACGAGACTAACGCCATCCACCCGCTAGTAATTCACAACGACGAAAGGAAGTGAGTTTAGGAACTAGTGGTCCTTTTTCTGCGAACCTTACAGTGTTGGCATCTAAACGCAAATTAAGGCGTGTCGCTAGTGCCGGGTTAATTAACGTGTGAGCTCTTGTTACCCTACTGCTGGTCGGTGGTCACAGTAGGGAATCAATCACCTTAAGAGTTGTTTTGCACCTCCATTTTCAAAACTGTTGAAAGGATGTTCATGTATGTGAGTGAGGGTTGGTAATAAGAAAGAGGTCTAGATTAGCACAGTTTTGAAACTATGAATAGAGTTCGAGCGGAATCGTACAGTATCTCGCAGTTTAGGAGACGGTTTCAAAACAGTTCCCTTTAGTTCAGTTTTCACAGTTTCGAGCACGGCATGAGTCAGTTCTGCCACATTAACTTATTTTGTGAAACTGCAGAGTCCAGTGCAAAGACAAACATAAAATATGTCCCCTAGATGGTGAAACTGGGATAGGCTCAAGAAAACATAACTGCACAAAAATGCGAGAAACTGCTATGAAGAATATTTTGAAACTGTAGGTGCAGAGACGCTCTAAGTTTGTGGCCTGCGGCCTACATCGTCAAAATGAATATCAGAGAAAGGAACAATGTTGGCATGGAACTGCAAATGAATGCAACGTCGCTCGTGCCGGATTAATTGTCAACGTATAACGGCATGCACGAATCCGAGCAGACGGGAGAGAGAATCGGACAGAGGATTTGGAGATAGAGTCGAACTTGTTTTTTACTGTGCGGGAAAAATTTTATCATCATCTCCTAGTAACATAATGGTAAGAAGTCTAAATTAGGAGCGAGAGATCTCTTATTCGATTCTCTGATATTCATTTCGACGATGCAGTCGCAGTGGACATCAAGCATCTTAAGATTCCAAGCACCAAGCAGCTACGATCGCATCGTCAAAATGAGTATCATAGAATCAAACCAAAGACCTCTTCTTCCTAATTTCGACTTCTCATCACTATGCTACCAAGAGGTGATGATATGTTTTTCTTTACATCCATTTGCATTTTCATGCCAACACTTACTTTTTGTGGGTGACTACTCGTCTTGACCTGAAGGTCAAAGTTATAATGTAGCATCTGACCCATCATAATATACACATGCACGTCTAGGATAGTTAATGATTCTGTCTAGCATGCTACTTCGTATCAATTGGTTGATAAAGAAGGAATGGGTATCTAGTTCGGAGATTTCTGTAAGATCAATATACTAGAAATATGAGATCTGACTCGCAGCGGTTTAGTCCACATAAGTGACAAAAATATTAAAACAATCGAACTAATCTTGAGAAAATGAACCATGGGAATAATATTAATCTAGGAATGGGTTGAGGATCATGAAAGGGACCACCACTATGAGCAAGGGACTACCTCTTCGTAGTGATGATCCAGATTTTGCTACCTTATCAAATTTTGTTCCGTATCTCTATGTCGATCTATTCTCTTTGAAGCAATATTTGGGGTTGTGGTAAGGGATCAAACAAGCGCTTTAGTGATTTTCCTTGTTGGAGATTTCCAACTTTTGGTTAAAAAAATCATTAAAATCTGTTAAAGTTTTCTTTTCATGTTACAACCTATCTCTAATCTTGAGAACTGCATAATGGACATTACAAAAAGAAAGGAAGGATACAAGCTATGAAGCTTCTACCTTATGTAAACATTCATAGCATTTGTGATTGAGAATCTCCAAAATATCACACTGGACGTCACGTTGAAGCATCCCTTTTAGACATTATGACGTGTCAAACTTGGAAATGAATATTCTTTTACGGAAAAGAGGATTGACCCCATGGCAGAATTAAGGATTGAATTGACAAATCTTGACGTCATGGTTTACATGGTATTAGTTCAAGGAGTTGCTTGCATGACGATTCACTCCAGAGTATCAAAGGATTCGAGATACTGATGAGTTAGTTAGGTTGAAGCAAACGGAGGCCTTGAGTGCTATGTTTTCGAGTTTAGTGTTAAGCTAGATTCGTTCTCCAAGTGGACTGAGGAGATCAAAATATGTATATTTATTGAGGGACTCAAGTCTAGCTCGGAGAAGGCTCTCTTTCGGATGCCGAAGCTACATGAGACGTGTGCCGAACATTTGAAGCTAACGGAGTGAATCGCTGACGATGAAGTCCAACAACAAAAACCTTCTGAACCGCATAGTATGACAAGGTTCAAAGAAGAACAATGGCTTCAAGCGACAATTGGATGGAGGTGAGAAGGATCGAAAAGACTCTTCTACCTCGACAAAAAAGCGGCAGCAAACAGGATCGAAACCTAAGGGGTAAACACCTCAGAAGAGTAATGTTGCTAAGTTTACTTGCTACAAGCGTGAAGAGGCGGGTCATATTGCTAAGGTGTGCACAAAGCCTAAGGTTAGTAATTGTAGCATGAATGCGGTTGTTGCAAAGGACTTGTTGGAGGGTCATATGACAGTGATCTTGAGAACCACGAAGAAGACTTCGGGACTGATGTTTCTATAAGCTAAAGTTGCTAACCGTGATGTTACTTTTCTTGTGTACACAAGAGCGCTTGTTCGGACTTAAGACTCTTTCTTAAGTCCGAAATTAGTGAAGAAGTTGGGCTTGTCTACCCCTAAGGCAGACAAGCCTATTCATGTGGGCTTTGTCATGGGCAAGATGTACCAAACTTCTGAAGTGGCCTTGGATGTACGATTTGAGTGTGAGAAGTTGGAGTTCATAGAGAACTTCACGGTGTGCAAGATGGATGATATCCATGCGGTTTTGGAGAACACTTTCTTAGATAAGTTTGAAGTGGAACTTAGGCGAAAACCTTTGAGGTTGAACATCAGAGTTAAAGGACGAAAGCTAGGAGTGATGCTGATATGAAAGGTGCAAAAATTGACGACTTTGCGGTGAATTTGATCAAAGTGTCATGAGGCACCCTTATCAGATCATAAAGGAGAAAAGTCCGCTAGCAGTAATAGCTAAAAAGTTTTATTCGTCTCACATGAAAGACAACGTTGCCTACTTTGTGAAAACATGCATAACCTATTAAGCAAACCGGGTTTCTTCATCTTTTACCGATTCCAGCCAAACCTTGGAAAGGCATTAGCATGGACTTCATAACAACTCTACCTGACTCAAATGGATACAATGTAATCTTTGTGATAGTTGACAGGTTTAGCAAACTAGCGAAGTTTACCTCGACCTTGGATACCGCAACTGTATTCATGACTTCTCTATTGTTCTTAGATATTTGGTAGCGTTCACATGGATTACCTCGAAGTATTATTTCAGACCGAGACTCTAAGTTCACAAGTGTCTTTTGGAACACTTGTTCCAAAAGTTGAGGACTAAGTTAAAATTTAATACCGCTTTTCATCCCGAAATGGATAGACAGACAGAACGAGTTAACTCGATTCTGAACGGATATTTGAGGAATTATGCGAGCGCAAGCCAAAGTGAATGGACGGAATATCTCAGTCTTGCAGAGTATTGCTACAACTCCACGAAGCATTCAGTAATTGACGAATTGTCTTTCTTGTTGACTTATGGACGTGAGCCAGAAGGCTATCTTGACTTGACTCTTGCAAGGAGTTCCTGGCACGACCAAGAACATGGCAACATCAGCTGAAGAGTTGGTGGCAGAAATGCAGCGGCGCAAAGAACAAGTGAAAAGAAACCTCGAGAAGGTGCAGCAACGTTACAAGTAGCAAGTAAATAAGCATCGACGGCAAGTGAAGTTTCAAGTGGACAAAGAAGTATGGTTAAGTACGAAGAAATTCATCCTTCCAGAGAGAACATCAACGAAGTTCTCATCGAAGTTTGCAAGACTTTTTTCATTGTCAAGAATCCGCACAAAGATGTCTATACTCTAGATCTTTCTCTCAAGTGGTAGTTGCATCCGACCTTCCATGTTTCTTTATTAAAGAAAGAGGATGATTTTTGATCAGAGTGCAAATAGATTCTCATGTCTTAGTCTGATGTCGTGCAAGACGAAGGAGAATACGAGATGGAGATCATTTTACAATCGCGACATAAATCTAACCGAATGGAGTACTTGATCAAATGGCATGGATACCATTTGAAAGAAGCAACTTGGGTGCCAGAAGAAGATCTTGAACATGCGCACGAAGTATTGGACCTCTTCAAACGGTAACAATGACAACATGGGCGTTAGCAAGATGAGGACATCTCTTTTCAACGAGGAGTGAAGAAACGACAAACCATACGAGTAGCAACTTGAGGCGATTTGGACCGATTCACTTTGTTGCTTTGACTCATATTTTGTGGAAATAGCTTGGAAATTGTCTAAGTGTATTGGTAGTGCATGGCTATGACTAGTTATGATCAGATGCCTAGGATGTTGTCAAGAGGAGGAACGACGCACACAAAGAAAGCGAGCTGGTTTGATAAGCATCTAAATCAAGACTAAGTCTTGAAATCAAGACTGAGGTTTGTCTTAGTGCTGGCAAAGCAAGTATGAATCTTTATACTAGTCTTGGGACTTGCGGCGATCTTGCCTTGCAGTTTACTAATTGCAAGATAAACTTAGTCGCACGTCTAGGTCAAATCAGGTTGCGATCAGAAAATGAGCTTCTGGAGACCCCGTAAGTAGGTATGAATACTTATAAGTTAGCAAGTTAGACTCTTAAGTAGAAAGTTTAGAAATTGTCAACTAGTTTTGTTTAGGGATGGTCAAAAAGGTTAGGCTTTCTTGAGACTAGTTGGAATTTTCTAAGTGTTGTAGCGACAACTTAAGACTCAAGCCAAGAAGAGAATTGCGGGTTAGCTACCAAAATGCAATTTTGGTGCCAAAGGGTTGGCTATCGATTTTGAACTTGTCGTTAACTTAAGAAACATCTTTGATGAGGGCATCAACCTCCAAAGTGAGGAGTGAATGTCGCGACCTTTAGTCTCAAGATCGGATGCAAACGCGAATAACAGAACCCTAGTGGACTTGAGCTAGATTGTGAACGCTGCGAGTAGGACTTAACGGCTTGATCAAGAAGTCAGGAACATATGAATCCTTAGTGGTTCTCTGAACCAAGGTTGGAACATTGACTTATGATATAAGGACATACCCCAAGACGATCCCAGACGAACGCTGACCTAAGGAGATAAGTCTGGAAATGGACCGGAACATAAATTCGAGATGTATATTTGAGACGTGGGTCCGAGATGCGAGATCAATATGTGGGTCTGACGCAGATGGAACATGGTTCAGACGTTGGTCCAAATCACAAGGTCCAAGTCTGGCGCTGGACCACGGTTCTTCAGAAATATCTGAAGTGTTGGAGCTCCAGTGACGTTTTAGGTCGTGGACGGAGCTCTACGTAAGATCTTGAGGCGAGTAATATATCATTAGAAAGGTCTCTGCGAGAGATTTCCAATGATATGTAGAACTCCTCGAACTGACCTCCGAGCTGAGAATTATAGTTGATCTTGTGATCAGATTGTGATATAATTTTCAAAGATCAAAGAGGAAGACAGGGTCCCCGATCCCCAAAAATATATATGAGAGAGGCTCGATGCATGGGTCGGTCTGGGTGGTCCAAGATTTAGGGTTTGACGGATAAACTCTAGGGGCATGAGATGACGGTTAGACCACTACCAAAGCACGTTCTGATCTAGACTTGGACGTCTAGACTTAGGAACGACTCAAGAGCTAGGGCAAGACTAGGGGTTAGACCACCGTTAGACCACCGTTTGAGAACCTAGACCCTGACAGACATCACGGACGATTACACTGTATGAAAAGTTCGTCCCAAGTCATGTTGTGACTTGCTCATGTTTTGAGACTGACCTAACGGGGTCTAGGTCAAGACTTAAGGAATGTTGAGCTTGAGAGTTAGGGAGACAGTCTGGGTCCGGTTCGGATCAAACGGGATAAAGATAAGTGGTGTATGAACCCTAACATGTGATCATGGTTTGCAGGTTAGCGTTATGAGTTTCGTGATCTTTTGAGCAAGAGCTTCCGCTGGCGCAACAGGACGGTAGGTGCGTAAAAATCGATTCTATCAAATTCTCTTCTTCTCTTGCAATCGACCACTCGGTCGTTTCGATCACAATCTTGATCCTTCTTCACTGGTTTCTCTCGCAGCGAACGACGTTTGGACAAACACAAATTGATGGAGAATGAAAGAGCATGTAGTTTTACACACATGAGACTGTTACTCTTCTCGCCTCCTTTCCCCTTTCTTATCTTTGTGCCTCGGCAAGTTAGCTCCTTGCGCTCCTCTTTGCGTTGTCTTCTCTCTTCGACTACTTATAAAGAGCTATGTACAGACTTCTCTTCTTTACAGTCCTTCGAACAGAATTTCTTCTTCATCTTTGTTACAAAAACTTGTGTACACCAGTGTATAGTCTGAGTATAAATGAAGTGAAAGAATTTGCTGGTGACTGACTCCCTGCCAAATTTGAGTGTGGGCAAAGAGAAACCAGTGTACAGTCTGAGTACCTATTTTCTGAAGTAAAGGAATTCACTGGTGATTCATTCCTGCCGAATTTGAGTGTGGGAAACAAACATTGGAAGAAGTTCACACACATAAATCATAGTCTGGATTTCATGATTGATAGTACATGATGATACTTTGAAATGAAAAGAAACATCACATCAACTGTATAAGTGAACCATATGAGTATAGCACTACACTGATTCCTGAGTTTCTCCACACAAGACATATGACAATATTGTCTCGAATCCAATGCTTAGTTCAAATGAGGATGAAGAATTACCCGGCACTCTGTAAAAAGCTAAACAATCAGACTGTATAGAATTCCTCCGAGCTACACCACTAGTATTTGTAGAGTTTACTTCTTGTATATCTCCTCCATATCACTATCTTGGTCTACAAAAATCTCATCGTCCTCCTCGGTCTATTCATCTCTTTTACTGAGAAGGAATCACGCAACAACCTGTCCATCTTACCAAATATGTGATGTCACTTCTTCTTTTCAACTGTGTTCTCAACTCACGAAGAGAGTACCATCTGGATTTCAAAATGCATATACAATGTTCATTTGTTACTCTGGCACGGGCGACACAAGTATTGAAGTCTTCTCTGTCCTTGTCTCGAGATCCCATCCTATAAGCAAGATCAAGTGGACTATAACCAGAAGCACCTAACATGTACTGGTTGCTGTCAAACATCTCGTCCGAGTTCATGAATTGCCATAACTTTGATCTTTTCAAACATGTCAAATCTTGGCAGCTCCCAAGCATCCCTACAAAACAGAAAATAATTTTTCCTCTGTGATCGCAGACGACTTGCATGTTGATGGAGTATTTTGAATTCCTATCAAAATAAGTTTCACCATGGTCTCGAGATCACTACGAGAGCGGTAATAAAGTTCCATCAATAAGACCTACACATCCGGAGAAACCTTTCAAGACAAAAACTTCAGATATTCTCCTTCGCTTTTCCTTGCTTGACCATTTCACATACGACTTTAATCTGGACTTCAGGGTGATCATAACACGTTTCGTATAGTTCACTACACTCCCATGACCAGTGCCCCATAAACAAAGTTCTGTTTATGCATGCCCCTTGCCGTTATGCCCGAATATGTCTAAAGCCACTGCTAATTGCGCTATAACAAGTGATTGTTTGTATGCAGATCGATTGTGAAAAACTGCATGATCTTCGATTAATGACAGTAACAAATCAAAAGAACCTTTGTCCATTCTTGTGAGCTGCCGAAAAGAAGAACCAGGAAGCTCTTGAGAATAGTTGGTCACATAATTTTTTTTGGTAAATCTATCTCGATCTTCTAAATATCTTCTGTTAATCAGGAGACTGTACAAATCAGCTAAGTCATCGTCAGACACTGAGTCCTCTGACGAGGACTCGGAAAAAATGAACTACAAGAAAAAAAACTATCATCACTTGAATCTTCGTCCTCTGTGTCTTCTTCACACTAGGCATTTCACTCCGATTTCAAATAGAGAATGTGCAGTGAAGACTAAAAGCTAATCGAATATGAAGTTCACAGTTTGTGGCAAACAAGACTGTAAGCTAAACGATGCACATCTGAAATCGGAAGTATGTAACATGGTTGGCTTCTAAAACGATGAACATCTGAAATCGGCAGTATGTAACGCGCCTGGTTTCTAACACTTTGACTTGCGATGTGTCTCGCTTGATCCAACCTTCATAATTATATGCCCTCGGTTTTAGACTTTCAAATTTTGAATTCTCACACGCAAAAATGCTGACGAGATGGCAAAGGGTTCTGGTGAAAATCCGTCATGTAGTCTCGAAGTACCTCTTTAGGTACCCCATGAGGTTTGACGGGTGAACCCCTTAACATGCGTTGCGGAAAGCAGAATATCACCAGTTACTCTTAGGTTTGACACTCCCTATTACCAATGCCAGTAATAGCCGTTCGTTGGTTTGTGCGAGGCTCGTTTCAGCCAAAAGGTTCATCCAATACATCTGAAATATAGGATGAATTGCTCACTGAGGAATGTTCGGAATTTTACCGTGGAAAGTGGAAAATAATGTCACTAACAGGTGAGAATAGGCCCCAGAGTGGAGTCCAAAGTGAAAGAACAACGAACAAAGAAGGACGAGAAAGGGGCAAGACACTCGAACAAGTAACTACTACCTGTACATCTGGGCGTAACTCTAATACCTTCTTGACCTAAGTGCCTTCTTGAGTGGACGCAAGCTGATGGATGACTGACATATATTAAGGGAAGAACAGACCTCGACGACGGATACAAGGCAAGAGCAAATAGATGCTGGTGAATGTGTCCTACCGCAAGTCACACTAGTACTGATCTTTAACTGAAGCTTCGCTACTGCGAGAGCTAAACTCTTCTGCAACAAGCTCCAGTACAAGAGCTTTTCGGGTGGATGGGGCGGTCTGTCTTTCAATTACGAAGCTTGTGTATCACATCCAACAATTATTGACATGAACAATCCTTCTTCTTCAACTCCCTTCCACCGTTTCTTCCTGCTATCTACCCGCACAGATTCTGGTCTCGGTTATTTTCGTGACCTTCACGTTCTAATATTACCCTACAAGATCTCCAGGTTGCTCATGCTGATGTATTCAGTCTCCTGTAAAGACTGAGACAAGATCATGAGTTTCCTCTTGATGATTTGCTAGAAAACTCGTTCGATCCTGTTGATATGCTCCACGATAGTTCAACCGCCAAAACTTGGGTCAAGAAACTTCATTGCTGACAGCTCCAAACAGAGATGAAGAAACCAGCAAGAACTCATATCGATAAATCGTTACTGACAGTCGAGTCACTTACGCTTGTCAAAACACTCCTTACCACGTCACTACAGTACTACAGTAACTCAAACAACCAGCGCCAAGGTCTGAACCACGTCAGGCAAAGGACTAAGACAGAGCGGACCAGAAATCCATCACAGCAACAGTTTCCCCACAAGCGTGTCCTGCTGCAGCAACGTGGCCATCCGTCCTACTCGTCATGACGAGATGGCGGCTACCACAGTTCTCGAAGCATTTGACCGTTTCACGACGCATCTTGCAATTGCCGTCTTATTAGGACGATATTCCTTTTCCCAGAACGTAATTTAACGATTTCATCCGTCGGTAGTTTTGAAAGTATCTTCTGTATTTCGGACATATTTTTTGTAATCCTGTTACATCCCTATCATATATATTTTATAATTTTGAAATTCTCTAAGAAAACTCTCGTAAACTAAATCTTTCATTTTATCACCAGTCCGATTCATTTTTCTGTAAATATATATATTCTTTTCGAGGTTTGACACGTCTTCTGCACGCAATATTAACTTCAGGCAAATTTTTACTTGTTTTCTGTTATCAAAAGAAGATATAAGTGTTATGTAGAAATTATATATTATGTTGTAAAGAAAAATCTAATTTAGCTATAAGTGTTAAATACTAATCGCAAGTAGAGTTACGAGGTAACCAAAACATAACCCATCAACGCGTTTCAGAGATTACAATTGCGAGAAGCTATCTAAAAAAACACATTTAATTTAAACTAGGTGAATTTATTACCTAACACTTCCCAACAGAAGGGTTAAGTATAAATTTTCATATTTGATCTAGAGTGAATAATATGGAAGGAAAATACCTTCTTGAGAACAATATATAGATATATATTAACGTACCCTAGGGCGAATACTACTTATAACACCCTGTGCTGAAATTTACACTTATCTACTTATCAATCAGATAGATTGAGTAGATTTCAGAACCAAGAAGATTTGACCTATTGAATAACTAAAAATAAAGAAAATTTAATTTAAATATTTTTTGATAATCAACGGTGATCTCACTATGATGAGTGAATGATCACAGTTGATACTGCCGTAAGGTATTCTAATCCGTACCCAAGCATTAGGTACGTTATATTATCTATATATATATATACTCCGTGGTGCAAGAATTATTGAAAGGATAGTTCTATCCCATACAATAAGGTCTTATATCATCTGTGATATAAAAACTCTTAACCAGACATCAATTTCGACGCCAGTCCACGTTCTCGTCGTGGTTGCTTATGAAACCACTATTTATGTTAGAGCACCAGGCATATCTAGACGTTTAATTCATTACCTAGCCCTTCCTGTCGAAAGGGTTAGGTAATAAATTAAACTTACACTGAATTAATATATAAATAGTTACAGGTTTCAAGACTTATACTTTTTGAAGTGCGGCAGTATATTGAAGCCTTATGGTTTATATCCTACTCTTCTTACGTTTCCAGGCATGAGCTAAAAGTTGATCTGCCAAAATCATCTGAGGGCTTTCATTTAATCTGAAATATGTGTAAAGAAGAAACCACTGTCTAAATAGACATTTCTATCCAATCAATTTATGTGTGTGAATATATATGATAAAATGCCACGATGGCATCCGTAACATATTTAGTCATTGTTTTCACAATTATGTATTTGCACTGTGATGTATGGGATAATGCACTTACATAGTGGGCTTAAGAGCCCACTATGTAAGTGCATCGATTTAAGCATGTAAGCCATTACTAGAGTGCTTGGCTTGCGCTGCTCGTAAGCACACACATAGCAACGCAATAGTATGCATGAAATTTGTACTAAATTTTTTCATCGTGCTTATGATTTTACTTTATTTGTGTGTGACATTACACTGTTGGACCATAATTTTGCCAGTGTTTTATGTGTAGTAAAAGGCCCTGCTGCCTGAGAGAGTCACTTTTGTAAGACACACTATTGGGAAGGACCTTCTTCGATGTAACACTCGTGGAAAGTTTTCTGTCCTTTGCAAGTGACTTTAGGCAGCATGACAAAAGTTTTCCCAATGTTAACCAATACCATAGACGAATTAACTACCTGCGGTTCGTGATTATCCTTTATGCTTACTGGCTCCAAAGGAGAGTTGGGATGCATATTATTTGCTCATTTTATAACTCTTTTCATAAACTTCTTATTCATGTCAAATCGTTTTTCTAAAGAAATATTTGCTTGAACATGGCTTTGTCCACAAAGACGTGCTTAAACAGACCCGAGCACTGATTCTTTTACTTCTTTCCTTTACAAGTTTTATCTTAGTGTGAGGGCAAAGTGTGAAGTGTTTAACGTTAATGGCAGCGTGTCATGGAAAGGCAAGGCACTTTGTGGCTCCTTGTCCTGTTCGAACAAGTCTTTGAACATGCCAATTCCCTTTTTCTATATGAACTGGGCACTGTGAACTGGTATGTTTCTACCGCGTATCAGATGGGGATCTCAGGCTGTACAAGGCCAGCAGCACCCGGCTACAGAAACCTTCACATAATTTATCAAATTTATTACTTAGCATTTTAATTTATTATTTAACATTTTCATCACTTTAATTTGTTATCTAACCTCTCTTGATGGAAGGGTTAATAATAAGTTTAAAATTTTCATATTACCTCCTCCACCAGAAGATGGAGGAGGTATATGCATTCTGATGGAGGAGGTGAATACACAAAGAAGTTAGAGAAAATGAAAGAGATCTAGAATCAAATTAAAAAAAAAAAAAAACAAATGGGATGCATAAATGTAAAAAGCGTAATTAGTGACTTTCATGAAACTTCAACATAGTAGTAACAAAGTAAAGATATATGATCAACATCAGTTACTCACCGAGCACTCAACAGGTACTTTTAACTATACTCTAAGTTAACTCTGCTAATATTAATGGATTTTGTGGGAGTTTGCATGAAATTTGATTATCCAATGAATTAACAAAAATGATATATTATTATTTCTATACTCCGAAGAGCAATTAGTATGAGAAGAAATAACGTGTTGCTTCATTATGTTTACTCGATGTATATACTTTATAGCAGGTTTCCAGAGAGATAATTCGCCTAGTGAATGGTAGAATAGAAAATCCTGCATAGAGGAACCGAGTTAGAGTAAAAACTTAGTTATAGTCACTATTTCCATTTTATAATATATCTTTTCTGTGGTAAATTTCCCCTTATAGTCACCGTATGACACTTGTTAGAACCATGTAAGATTTTGAGGTTTTAACAAGGGATGTGATTATATAAATCTAACATGGTTAAAAGTTATTAGAAGCGTAATAACTTAGAAGTATGATAGTTAGTTAAAATATGATCAGTTACAAAAATTTACTTGACCGCACCCCTAATACATTTGTCGTACTTGTTCACACCTTTTCAACTTTGTGTTACTTGATCACAGCTTTGACTGGTTATAGCAGATCAAAATGTCACATCATCAGAATGCCATATAATCTGAATGAGAGAAATGCATGTTAATCGTAAGTCATGTATATGCACGAGAAGTTCAATTTAAAATACATTTAGAGCAGATTATTAGCACAGATTATCTCTTATTTATCTTAGTGTAGTGTCTTACATAGCGATAAACCTGTTGAACATGTTGTTGTCTATCAGGGAGGTGGTCTTTATTGGTCAGAGTGTGGTCTTTATTGATAAAGACAACCGTATACTCATGATAGGATGTAAGGTTTGATTTTGGAAGTTATGATTGGTTGATGCTACCATTTCATTTGGAGGAATTTGAAAATCGAACGCAAAAAAGAGGACATGATAATAACTCTTTTGCCATTGACGGACAATGAAAATTTTTCTATGTTTATAGCATACCAAGTACTCAATAGAGAAATTCCTTTTAATCTCTTCTAAACAAAAATATTAATATATATTATTTACTAGAATTTTCCTATATCCAAGAAGAAAACTCTTTTGAGCTAGCGCTCATAAAATTCAAATTCAATAATTGAAATTTACCATATGTAAGAAGAATTTGAAACTTATGAGATGATTTCATTTAACAACTATATTAATTTTAAATACTGATAATAAAATATATTTTATTTACAAAACATAATTACATATTAATATGCACCTATAGGTGTTCTACATATTTATAATCAAACTTCATTACCTGTTTGTAATCACTGAGATTTCACTTGGACGGATAAAAGTTTGTTTTGATCTTTACACGAGTCGAATTCGAGACAAGGATATTATCTATGTTGCCAGTTGATCGGCGCTTTGAGTCCGAAGCAAACGCCTAGGTTTGAACTGCAGCTGAAGTTTAAATGTAGATTGAGCAGCTATACATGACAGGACGTTACAGTCTTTTATTGAGAACTTATCTTCATCTCGCGTCTTAGAGAGTTTGATAAGAAGATCATGAAATTTTTGTGACATCGCAGGACCGAGGACCTTTGACTGTGTAACAAGACCTCTAGCACGTAGGCAGACATCTTTGATGATATCATGTGGCGGGGTGGCTTATTATCCATGGAGGAGATTGCTCCGGCAGTCTTTTTGGGTAGTTGGGCTCTCTCAGCATCTTGGCTTTGTTGTCATTTCTTCGTGCGAGTAGACTTATTCTGGAGAGCTATGTGACAGAGGTGGAGGATGGTTCTTACTCACTACAAATGTGTCCCCGTGAGACAAGAGATAGTTTGACTCTTGAGGTACGTGAGGCACACTCTCGATTCGATATCTAGTTACCGATGGATCTCACGGATTATAGTCCTCTTTGACGAGACATCACTTCCAGCAAGTTCTACATGCGCTCTTAGTGGATCTTTTCATCTCACAGGATACCATAGCTCGACTCCGCTCTTGTTCTGACAAGGACACATGCTCTTGGCTCATAGCTCGACCTTGCATTAGAGCATTTCAACTCGCACCGACTATCTTCTCTACAGCGATGAGATTTTGCCTAGGTTTGATCCAACCTGTTGCTTCGTCACTATCCACCTACATGTGCGGTGTCTCGCTCGACACCTTGCTCGTTGTCCTCACGGTGGAGAGAGAATAGCTACCCGCGATGTCATCAAGAATGTCATGTTTGCTTTAGCACGGGAGAGCGAGTACATGACGTGAAGAGAGCGTTGATATGTCTTTTAGACGGGAGGATCAGTGAGAGCTGATCTATACATGTTGAAGACGGATCAGGTCTCAGTGGCAGATGTGGTTGTCACGGATCCGACACTGGATTCAGTGGCGGCACAGGTGATCACTCATCTCTCAAGATTGGCTGCAGGTGTGGCGGCAGCAGCGAAGATGACCAAGTATAAAGATATGCAGGTGAAACATCGCTTCATCTTAGAGATATACGGATCAACAGCTTTGGAGTTCAACGTCTTTCTTCGAGATTGTGCCAGAGCTTATCATTAGAGACGTCAGAGGTATCATTTTCTCTTTTTTTCTGCACTATGATTTTTAGACAGCGAGCTTTCATTACTCTACATAGAGCTTTAGCAGGCGCGATCCACAAGAGAGCAATTGCAGTAGGCGATGCTACTTCATGTGTACCTGTTGTATGCAGGAGTTTTAATTTACTCGTGTCTGCCATTATAAGGACTATAGACTATCTTAGAGCTATTGCTAGCGGGATTAGCCCCGGTGTTCTTCCCTTCGGGCCGTTTGTTGCTTCGACCTTCGGGTCTTTCTTGTAATGCTTGATGGGGTGTTTCCATCCGTTTTCATTGTGTCGCGTTTTTCTTTTATTGGGAACTAAATTGTTGATGTCCGATTTGGTTCTGGTCTAATAAGCACGTGATTCTGATTGTACAGTGATGCTGCACTATGCTAGTTTGACTATGTAACCCTTGGGTTAACTTTAAACTCGGCTGGGCCAGGCTGACCATCGATGTGAATGGTCGGTCTGCTGCCGTAGCCTCCTAAAGAGTGCATTAGCTGGCTCACCGTGGTTAACTGATAGTGGAGGATTAATTGGGAGAGGTTCCATTGTCTACGCATCCTTCTGGCTCCCTTTCGTGTGAAGATGTGTGAAGATGGGATAACCTTCGGGGTCAATCTTTGGTGCTGCACGTGGGAACCGCGAAGAAGGAATAACATTAGTTTATGGATTCGAGCAGTTGCAGAGAGATCGGCTTTTCGAGGCGCGATGAAGGTTGGCTTCATGTCGGAAGCGGTGAAAGTCTCGGTTTTATGGTACAGGTAGGATGATAAAATCCTGATCCATCGGTGCGGCGTGAGTATCAATCACTTCTGTACACAGAAAACTACTACCTTGATGTCTTGATTCCATACAGGCAAACATATGATAAGATATCTTGCGATTGAAGGTTGGATATAGTTTAGCTTTGTTCTTGTACCTTCCACCTTACGATTTTCAGTATCAGACCACTTCTACAGTACGTGTTGAGGATATATCTGGGAACCATGTTCTTTCATATGCGATGTTGATTGAAAGTGACCTATGGTGTTTCTAGGTTAAACTTCGACGTTTGTTGAAGAAAATATCCCTCTCAAATCCAGCCATCCATCACCTAAGCACGCCCCGGTACGAACCAAAACACGTGCTCTAACTTATTCTCTCTGCATCTATTCATAGCTAGCTGTAGTTCTCTTCTCTCAGAAAGGCGCACCTTGAGACGAAAGTAACCTTCAGTGTCATTCTGTTCGCGTGCTCATGCAGCCCTAGAGAAATTTTACGTGCCACTTAGTGCACCTCACCTAAGAGTTATCAGGTTGCTCTAAGCAGGATATACTTTGAACTCACTGTGTAATATGTTCCAGACTGGTTTCACGGTCTTCGAACATATTACACGGTTGGGGTCTGAGGCTTTGCACAACTGAAACAGGTTTTAATTAGTAAAATACTATTCCAAAGGGTTTTCCAGCAAGATCTGCCCTGACCGCAATGAGGTAGAAGTGCTGTCATTTCGATCTTTGCAGTCAAAGGTAGGGTAACGGCAACACACGTGATTCTTCGAAAAAACTGGAGGGATACACAAAAGCATCCTGCAAGCACAATGCCTCTTCTCGAGGTATATAGCGGTAAGAGTTCATTACCTGAGGAGTGCTTTGTCTATGAGGTAATACGCTTTCAAAGCAATACATTATGAGTTAAAGACGTTG
Organism: Asterella californica; assembly: GCA_036924285.1. Lineage (NCBI taxonomy): Eukaryota > Viridiplantae > Streptophyta > Marchantiopsida > Marchantiales > Aytoniaceae > Asterella > Asterella californica. Next base: position 48,391,508 of record JAYKYS010000001.1, read on the forward strand.
TTAACGGTGCAAGAGAATTGCATATTAAAGAAGATAATTGTGGTGTTAATTCTCTCGTTACGACAACTTCGCTTGTGTGTACAAGATTCATGCCCTGACAAGGATGTGTATGTCATCAGATCCGCATAACACAGACGTTGTTGGAAGTTTTATGTGTATGTCAAAAGAGATGTTAACGTTGATGAACAGATTGTAGTTTTTAAGTTCGAGATAAAGGAAAAGCGATTTAGATAAAGTTTGCTTTTCTTCTCCAATCTTCCAAGAAAGTAGGCGTGAATAGTGATGCAACACTTTCCAGTATGCTTCTCTGGTGCGATTTGCCAACTTTTGTAGCATGAAGACGTTGTAACCACTTCATACGAGCCGTACATAAGAAGCCGCCATTTTCAGTCAAGCTGGCTTTATCATTGTCTGCATCCTCTTGTCTTTCTTACTATGCTGTTGCCAGATTATTGAACCTCAAGTACGAGAGAGAAGTTTCGGGTTTAGTATGTTTCGTATAGTCTGCTATATTGCATACTGATGATCTCACTCCTCTCATGCATCAACCCACAGATGCCAAGTATGGCAGGGGCACGGTGCTCGAAAATATTTTATGACAGAGAATACAGATAGCGAACATGTGGAGAAAATCTCACCGTGAGTACAAAGTGGATCATACAAAATGGAAGAATACGAAATTGAGCAAGCCTCGTACGAAACTAGGCAAGCTACTGTACCTGAGATATACAAGAATGCAAAAAGGAGGACAACCCAATCAGCAAACTACGCCTGGCTGACTGTGCAGTTTCATCTGTGAGTATGAACAAGTTTTCTGGACCCATCAACTCCCAACAATTGTCACTCTACGCGCCATAAAGTTATCCTTTACCAGATTACGAAATTCATTAGGGGTGCATATTTACCTTCAACTAAGGGTGCATAAGAAACCTTTACAGAAGATAAGAACAATACCATCTGTCTTCTGATGATGTCTCTTTAGCTTATCTATTCATTTGCTTATTCACCTCTTCCAAGATGGAAAAGACCAGCGCGCTCATTAATTTAGTGTTAATGAGGCGCTGGTGATATGGTCTGGAATTATATTTTCTGAATTGCGTTTTGGCGCACTAACTTTATAGGCCATGTCTGGAGAATCGTTTTTTTATTAGCACTTAATAGTTATTCTAAATTTCAAGTTTCGTATTGATTTGTCTAGAATTTATACTTGATATTTACATACTTTCTGGTAACACATACCAAAAAAAATTTCTCAAGTCTGATTCCTTTTACCGTGACCAGTACTTCTTGTCTGCAGATGTTTTCTTTTTTCTTTTTTCTTTTCTTTTTTCTTCCCTCTCGTCAGAAGCTCATGTTGCATGCATATTTATTCACAAGCTTAATTTATTATCTAATTCTTATAGAGAAAATTTTATATAATAAATTAATATCTAGATTAAATTAATGTGTTATTATAAACAAGCTCTCACAATTATAGTTAGGGAAGCACGGATGTCTTTGCTTCTTTTATGGGTTATGCTTGGATCTGTCACAACTCTAGTTACAGTTAATATTAATATTTAAAATAATTTTAATTTTATAGTAATATAATATAATATATATTCACATATTTTCCGATAACAAAAGCGAGCAAAAAGGTCCCCAAAGGCGGTTGGGGATGCTTATTCGTTTTTGGTACAGTTTTATATAGAAGCAGAAAGACCATATAACTTTACTGTCAACCAGAATCCACCTAGTCTACATGATGCTTATGTGACACTAGATAGACGGGACCATCCTGTTAACAAATCTTCTGAAATCAGATAACACTTAATCAGTTGGCATCATTCTAAACTACTGGTGTATATTGACATGTGAGAGATAAGGGGAAAATTTAATAATGATATTCTGTTTTGAAGTGACTAAAATTATGAATGGATCATATACTTGTTTATCTTCTCGCATTTTATTTGATAGAAGATTTCTGTCATTCCTCTGAATTGTTCACGGGTCAAATAAATATTTTCACATTAGATGGTGTGAAAATATTTATTAACCAACCTATATTAAATAATGTACCAAAAACCTAATAAGACAGAAAAATACTTTGGATATCTCATTTCCTTTGGCGTGAGAATCTACCTATTTGAGCCAAAGTTTTGTAAATTAAAGACTATCGAAGAGAGGAAGGACGTGTTTTGTTAATCTTAGCAAGTCTCATGAATGAATATACATCTATGTATAGAGGGATATATTAACCTACCCATTCTCGAGTACATGTAATACCATGTGTTGAAATCTACTATGATCTACCTATCAAGAGTAGATTGGGTAGATTTCAGTACCAGGGAGATCTTACATATCAAGCAGTGTAAAAACAAAAATCTTTAATTTGGATGTTATTTAATAATATTGAAACAGTGATCTCACTGTCAAGAGTGAGTGACCACGGTTGATCTATGCCATAAGGTACACTGAGCAATACATATGGTACATTATATGATCCTATATGTGGTTTATCAATATTGTACATCCCATTAGATACATACTATCGTTAACATATATTGTACGATAAAGTGTAGCCTGAATAAAGTAGAAGTTATAGGGTACTTGAGCCCAAAAATCAAGCACATCTGTCATATATAAACGTTAAATCTTTTTTCTTTTTTCTAGAAGAACTAGCGTCTTTTAGGATATCCTCATTCCTTATGCTTCTTTTTCATTTCTTATCTCCGATGTTTGTTTTACTATTTTGTATTATCATTACCATACGCAAGGTTGTTTTCTCTAACCGAGCAGCAACACAGGCAGGTACTGTGACTGCAGCAGGCACAGTTACGAAGGAATATGATTACGAGGTGTGGGGCTCTGTCCCTTTTCATTATATGTAATAATAAGTAATAATGAGAAATAAATAAAATGATTACGAGGTTTCCCAGACGACCTACTCCCCTATCCTTGAAATTCACGACTTCTTTCATCCTCGCACACTGACGACTTCATCTGCACCCTAATCCAGATCATATAAAATAATTATCTGCATATATATATATCACTTTATGTGTATACGTTTATAAAATATTATACAATAAAGAAAAGCTATGGTAAAATTAAATTTTTAAATATTAATTAAATTTGTAAGGTCTTAAATGATGTTAGAAAATAAAACTAAATAAAAGCAAAAGAGTAAAATGCTTTCTTTCGATATAGATATTAATATCCTGTAAACATTATCCCATTTAAAGCTGTGCTAAAACGAACCTGAATCGCCCTACAGGCTTTCTATAAGGCGCTTCTCCGAGTCAACGTTGCTGTATGGACGGTTCATTCCGCATGACAAAGGGAATCTCTTTTTCACTTATTCTGCATCTTCTGAAGAACTCCGGAGTCCGGACCAATGTTCGGGGAGTTTCGGCTGATAGAGTAGTGAGAACCGGTTGAGAATGTGAATTTTCGAAAGTTTAGAAAAAAGAGTCGGGAAGTTACCGACTAAAAAATGAAGATAGTACTCTCACTACTCGAAAAGTGAAACAATTTCCGGTATCTTTTAGAAAATTGCCGGTTGATGCAAGGTCGTGCCGGAAAATCCCCGGTTCTCTCAAAAATCCTTCCCGAACACTGGTTCGACTCCCTTCGGGGCCAGTTCTGGGCGTTTCGAAGTCTGTCAGAAAAGGAAAGCAGAGTGAAAGAAAAGTTACGGAATCTTCCGTACTTCTCTGCAAAAGAAGGAAATTAAAACAGAAGGAAGACATTCCGGGTAGAAGCAAATGTAGAGAAATTTGAACACAATCTTCTCTGGCCCTGACGAGTGGTAGTTCTGACACGAATGCAGTTACGATGAATTTGGTCGTGGAGAGGAAAGGTATGAGACCATGAGTAGAAGAAAAGATGTGGATTTTGGGGGAAGCTCGGTAACTTCCGTCATCACGTCCTAATGGCATTTCGTTTCCTTTTTCCTTTTTTTCTCTAACTTTTCCTAACCAATTCTTTAAAATTTAAAACTTGCAGGCACGGTTTTTTAGAAATAGGAACATGCTACAGTACGTGTTCGGTAAAGAATTTAACGTTCCGTAAGACAAGCTGGAGGGAACCTCCCTACCGGTAGGTCAAGGGTACATTTATAAGCCGCTTCTACTCTCGCTATCACATTCCATGAGGACGAACTGTTCAGCTCTCCTGCCTTTCTTTCTGGCCTTTCTTTCTGTCGTCGTTTCTGGTTCTGGTCGTACAATGATGTACAGATTCAAAATATCGTCAGTAAAAGCCCCTGACATAGTGCCATTTGAAAGAGAGCAGGCTAGAGCGAATACGACACTTTGTAGGAGTTTGATTTCCAACGTCTTTCTGTCCTTCAGGGCACTGCCTACGATGATTCAGATTGTAATGCTCGATGAGTTTTGCTTTACCTTCTCATTTACTTGATGAGTGACAAGCATTTGCAGGTTCGCTTGTCATGAAAACGTTTTAGCTGGCAAGAGAGTTGACTGGGATCGTGTTAAGTTAATCGTGATTACTTTGACAGACACTAATAGATACTCTAAGCAGATCGAGGAGAAGTTAATTCATAGAGTAAATAACAGTTTTAGTCTTAGTCTTGTAGGTACACTGATAGTGCATGTCAAAGCTAATACATAATATTGTTTAAAATCCAGAAGGAAAAAGTTATCGAATGGGAATGTTGTATAGAACCGTGAATCGTTTAAGGTCATATTTTTTGAACTGATATAACTATAGTATTTTTTTCTGTTTTAATTCTAGAAAATTGAGATAAATTCTTTGAATTCTATAAGTTCTATGCGACCAAAATTCATAGTAGAATTGATAAAAAACGAATAAGAAACTCCTCCCACATTTTCCTAAGTAGAAAATATAAAAAAAGAATAACAGAGCTGAGGACTAAGCATCCTCTTGGCCGAAATCGTAACACTATCCTCTGGCCAATAATATTTTCCAAACATTTTAGCTTTTACATGCACTAATAGTCTATAAGAGGCTGATGTTAGAAACTATGCATAGTCACACCAGTAGTCTTAAAAAGTTGATGTTAAGGTTTGCTTATGACTTTAAGTTTCAAAGGTTCTTTTTAAGTTATTCATCCTCTTGGAAGAGAGTGAATATTCACGCACTTTAATTTATATCCTAATCATTTCTCTTGGTAAGGTTAAACTATAAATTAAAATGTTTAAATTCAAAACATTTCTACCCGTTCAAGGCAAAATGTTAACAACAAAAAAGAGATCCGTTTACGTACTCTGCTTATGAGTTTTGTGACTAAAAGTGACCTATGTGTTATCAAGTTAATTAAGTTTAGTTTTAGTAAGATAGTTGGTAGTTAAATTTAGCAAAATAATGTAACAGAGATTTATCATTTATCTCCTCTCTTCTCCTCTTACAAAGCTAGTAGAGCATCAAAATCAATCTTGTATTTTCTCAAGATCACTATAATCGTGAATCCACACTATGAATTCAATTCTTGTTATCACGTTTATCGTCGCCTATTAAGTTTCGGTTATACAACATCACTTGCTTTTCCTCCGATTATTTGGGTGGTTTTCTAAGTTCCAAAACGATATTTAGAATATTAATCAAATTTGAATTCGAGTATACCGATTAATAACTTAATTTGAAATCACAAGATTCCGGTTAGTTGGGTCAAGTTTGATTCTTGAACCGGAAGAAGGAGATTAGACAACGGAAATGGGTGGACAAAGGCTTCTTTAGAATCAAGAACCGAAGAAGCTGTCAACGGTCAACCATCCTGTGCTCACCAAGAATGGAGCGCATCGACGCACCAGTTCTGTCAGTTTTCTGGTCTTTTCACTGCACCAGTCCCCGGTAGAGTGCCGCTAGCGGGAAACCAACGACAGCGAACCAAGAGCACGCGTAATTGAACTTCCCGTCGGGAGCTCTGACACGAGAGCCATCTTGCGATGGGAGAATTTCCGAAGAATAAGCTTTACTGCGCTACTGGCGTAACTTTCTGTTGGTAAAAACCTGGGAATTAGGAAGTAGCTACAGTAGTAAAGCAGTAAGTAAATAGCCACCGTGTACAGACTGTTCAGTCTGTACACGGTGGAATCATCACTCCCGTAGCCCTCCCCAGTAGCCGAGTCGCCGGTCACGTTTGTAGTTCTTGAGGTGAAGAGAGACAACCATGAAGCTGAATAAATGGACAGGTTCCAGTCGAACTCTTTGAGGTAACCGAGTACAGCCCGTCCCAAGCTTGGAGCTGTCAAGTCTCCGTACAGGAAGTGCTGGGTTCTGTTCCTGTTGCGTAGCTCTTGTGAATGCGACAAGAGACATGTGACCGTTTTATCAAGGGAAGAGCATAAAGCTTCTCATCGACGGCTGAGTGACACGATCACATGCCTTTTAATTTTAAACTACAACTACCGCTATATTAGCGGCGGGGATCCCACCGTTAATCACTTTTAATCATTGCTAAGTAAGTTCGGCACGGGCGGGGGCCCTTGAGAGATTTGCGCAACGCTGTCAGCATCTCAATACGTGATGAAACTTTGCGATCTTGGTAGTGAAATGAGCAGAAAAGAAAGGACTTCAAAATGAGCCCATGATGAGCTCAGGAAGAATACGGACGGCTTCAAAATTATCAAGTGAATCCCGGGTCACTGAGAACCACAAAAATAGAATATTCTATATTTTGAATTTTAAAATGTTTTACTATCCAGCATACTTTGTTACAATCACTTACTCCTCGCGTTGAGATAGAGAGCTCCACTGGGGACTTGGCCTCCCGCACTCTGAATGAGAGAAGAAAAAAAAAGCTACAGTGAAAAATGACCGCCGCGTGCGAAGTAAAGCCTTTTATACCAGGAGAAGTGGTTTAAAAGTTTTAAAATGAAAGATATTTTATTACACTTGGTGGTAGATAGGTATAAGATCTGACGATCGAACCGAATAATAAATAAAAAAAATAACAATTTTAAATCAGCGTCTCGAAAATACACAAAAACCTGAAAATATAAATAAACTTGAAACCTGTATTTGAATTCTACTATAAAAATACACATATCAATCGAGAGATAAGCATCACTGCATTGCATTACACAAGGTGTGACAAAGATCACATTCTTTCACCGTTGTTAATAACAAAGTAACTACGGTTACACGAAGACTCTATAGTTGGCAGAAGATCTGGGATCAGCAGAAGATCAGTTGAACTGATGGCAGCTGGTTCCACACTGCCCAGAGAGTCTCCAGATCAGAGCTCAGCTACTTTTAGACGAGCGTGAGAAGAAGAAAACTGGAGCGGTCCCCGAACTCGCCAGCTTGTCAGGAGGCACAGCGAATCGCGCAAAGCTCATAGGAAGATTAAGCCGAATGAGTCGTCGATCTTGATCGTGTCATGAATCTGTTCGTCAATGAGATTCCGGCTCGCGCGATTGCGCAAGCTGAAGAAGCCAGGAGCTCTTGGGGGTGGGGTTCTTGTTTGGGAGAATTGGTGGGCCAAAGCGAATGTTGGAACGCACCACGTAGGATCGGGGGCGCGTTTGAAGGCCCGAGGGAGGCCCGGAGGAAGGCTCGGCCCTGAGTTCCCGCTCTGCAGTGTCCGGGTCCTCTTCCAACAATCTCTTGGTCCAGAAGCTGAAGTCTCTGCAGCTGCTTTTCTCCTCCTGCTGCCAGGAGCTTTTGTTTTGTGCCCATTGCTTTCATTCCTGAGTCTGCCAGTTGCTTGTCCCGATCCGTCGTAGCCGGCAAGGGAAGAAATTTCTGTGCTGTGAAGGATCATTCTTAAGTCTTGTGATCTTGTGTTTTCCGTCTTGTTTCTTGGTTCTTGGCTTTGAATTTGAGACCCTGTTTAGTTGCAATTGTTGCGATCGGCTGGAATTCGGACTGGAGTCTGTGGATTGCGTAACAACTCGTTTACGCTACATACTCCCTCGCTCGCTGAGGTGAAGGGAATTGGTGGACCATTTGACGATTGACAGACAACAGTGATTTAGGCGTGGCGTGGTGTACGTTACTGCTGATTGTTGCCTTCCTTAAATTTAAAATTCGACTTCTTTCGCGTGTTTCGTATTCTTATCCAGTTCACCGATCGTACGTTCTTCAGTAGTCGGAGAGCTTGGGAGGGTCTTATTGCAGTTAGTGGGCTGAAGTCTTTTTCAAATGCAATGTCGTTGAGCGAGCTTTCTCTCAACTTCTTGGTACAGCCTCCGGACAGAGATTGTAAAAGTGTTTTCCTGTGGCTATCGTTTGCCATAGTGTATCTCAGAACTTGTTTCACCTTCTGGCTCGTCCTTTACTCGTGATCTAGGAACTCTTTGGACGCGCCATCGTGTACCATACATTTCTTGCGTGACTGTAAATGTCTATTGAGTCTTTTCTCTGCTAGTCTTTCACGTCCCATCTCTCCTCCCCTCCCCTACCACCTGTTAATTGCTCCCCACAGTATGGCATTTTCCGTATCCGAGATGCTGGAGATGCCGGGCCATGATGATGTTCCAGACCATGTGACCATCGAATACCTTCGCCAAACGCAGTACAATGGTTCCGGGTCAGCTGATCCATCATTCTCTCATAGTTATTCTGATTCTGCGAGTGCTGTCTCTTATCCGTCCCCCTCCGTTCGCGGAGGTGAGTCTTCACGAGAAGTGCACGGACGACCAGTTCCAGGTGATCGAGATTTCAGGAGATCGAATCAACACATTGTTACCAAAGGGAGAGGTTCGGACTCATCGTTCCTCGGTGAGGATTTCGCACCAGAAAGATTTGAAGAAATGAGGAAGATGTTGCGTATTATGATGACCACGCACGAAAAGAATTTCGGCTCCCGTAATGCGCGTGACAGACTGAAGCAGGAACTAGGCGTCCTCGGACTAGAAGACGAACATAAACAATATGTTGAAAGGCTTGAAAATGAATGGAGGGCTGTTGGCAAGATTCTCCGTTGCAAGCCGAAGGAGACGTACGAGGAATCTGGAGAATGTTCTGTGTCCAATGGAAGCAGTCATCTCGAGTTGGAGAGTGGTTACTCCTCTGAGATCGTAGAGGTGGATGGACCCGCGAGCAGTTTACACCACGATACGCCCGTGGGTTTGGATACTTTTAATGACGAGGCTGGTCGTGTGTTCCATGAGAAGGTTAAAGATGTCGTGGAGGACGAGCACTTAGTCAGAGGTAAAGGAAGCGCGAAAGCGAAGGGCATAGTTGCGGTTCAGTCAGATCATAATGTCGCTGGTGAGGACAAGTTGATCGAGTCGAGCCGAGCTGGGCGGAAGGATACTGACGATGATAGAGGCGGGCCTGTAAGCACTCTCACAAATTCGACCAACGTCAGTCCCAGAAGAAGAATCTCGGCAGGAGGGGCAGACGAACGTTTGCGGCGTGAAAGCTCTTGGGAAGCTGAATCTTCTAATGCTCAGGACGGTGCGGACATTCTTGAGAAGTCGATATATAGTGAGACCATATCACCGGATTCAGTGGAGCAAGGACATGATTCAAATCCTGCTGGGGACACAACTTCTCTGGCGTCGAATGACATGAGTTCTGAGTTGAATAGCGGAGGCCCGGACGAGCAGGAAATCCGTGTTCGGGAACCGTCTGCAAAGGGGTTCCGACGTTCATCATCCAAGTGTACGACCCCGCAGTCGCTTGTTATACCCACTGACCCTGAAAATCCACTGGAGAGTTCTTCCCATCGTAGAACCCCAGATCGGGGGAATTCTGACTCTCACTCTCCTCTCTATGATCTTAGTAATGAACAGAGGCGTACCACACGCAGATTGGCAGACGAAGGGCGTCGTCAGAAGCAAAATCCGTCATGGGTCTCAGGTTTTAACACACCAGAGAAGAGTCCCAAGCGGGTACTTAGTATGGAACCGAGAAGGAAAGCAGATTTCAGGGGCAATCAAATTCCTTCGAATCTCCCGGAGGACTTCCCAGATCTTCCCACCATTCCTAAACCCAGATATGCCCGTTCTGCCTCCGAGAAGATAGAACCGCGCCTTACTACTCCTCGAGTTAAAACCGGTAGTGATGCACTAAAATCCTTGGCTGAGGCTTCTAAGGGTGTGAGCGAAACCTCAAATCATCTTGATATCCCTCCCCTCCCAACGGGTCTGTCTCCCATTAGAGTGGACAGAACGGAAAAAGCTTGTAGTGTCTCGGAGCCAAGGCATGCATCGTGCTCCGTTTGTGCGAGACGCGCCGCCGCAAGTGCTGGTGAACGGAGTCCTCTTGCTAAATCGGGTAGCCGAAGCCCGTACAGCCCCCATCAGAGCAAAGGCGGGAGAAATATATTCGGTGCACCGGATTCTTCACCAAAGCAAAGCACTGTGAAGAAAAGCTCCGGAATCTACACTCCGTTGACGGGGACGAAGAAATCGAATGTACTTCTGAAGACCAACACTTCTCGTCTTTCTTCCTCGGTGGATATGACAGAGAACGACAAGAATTACCGGCGTCAGAGTTCTATGCGAATGAGTGAAGAGAGCTCGCGATCAAGTGGTATACATCGATCATAAATCGCGTCATCGTGTTCGTCGTGAATCGCATTTGTTATTCTCAGACCGAAATGTTCAGAAAAAAGTTGTTAGGTCAATTGTCTTAAGAGTAGTGAGCTCGTGGTAGTCGTCTAGTAGAACTGGAGTACCTCTATCTCCGGCCGTGTGATATATACCCATGAAAGAACATCGTCGGCTTTGACAAATTCGACCTCGACAGCCGGCATGCAACTTGGGGTACGAAGTTCCACATCGTAGTTTGAAATCATGAGATTCAACCTGCCAGTCGCTAATTCCTGCTAAAATTGATGTTTGGAGGATGGTGGAATTAATGTATAAGTAGTAAAGCTGTGTTCCAGGTAAGCAAGCTTGGTCTGAATGTAGCAAAGGGAGAAGCTAACTTTCTTCACGTTTATTACGGGCTTTAACTTTTTACGATGACTTAGGCAACATTGGCAAGTCCATACTCGCCTGGGCCATAGTCTTCACGGCGTGATAATTAGGTTAATGGGCACAGACTTTCCACCGAGTCGCCTTTCGCTTATGCTTTGTGGTGTGCATTTGCAGAGCTAACCATCAATTCTGCAAGAAGATCAAAGATATGTTGTCATTTTGTGCTTAGACTTCAGATGCATTTTCGATATTTATTCCAATGTTTCTAACCATGTTCACTGTCTCGTGTTTACCAAATGCATAGCCTCGCAATTCCATTGCGCAGCACCTTGTTTTCACACAATCTTCACAACTAGATGTTGATACACTGCATCGATTCCTAGAAGCTGACTATTTCCCTGCTTTCTCACCTCGATGCTGGCGACGTACTTGTGCAGGTGTACAGGGCTCTCCCTACGAGTCTAGGAGTGGCCACGTTGGGTCACCGACCCTTACAAGATCTTCAACTACTTGGAATGAGCGGAGTCAAACTCCAAAAGAGAAGCTTACACCTGGAGGACCTAGAAGGAGTGGTAAAGTAGACCGCGTGGCAAGGTAATCCACAGTTCAGCCACCCGAACAGCAGAGAGTGAAGTCCATCTAAATGAAGAACAAAAAATGTTAATTCGCTGTTCTGTTTCAAGGTCCCTGATTTGTATCTTCGTCATAAGTGACCGGCTCAGCGAGTAGTGAAATGGATGCTGTACTCTGGGTTGGAAGTAAGGGAACCGATCGTTTAAGACTGCAGAACTTGCCGTGAATTGCCGTGAATGACTCTACGCAGTTGGGTACGGTCGTGTTAAGGCACCATGGACTAACAAATCTGTGGAGGGAGAAACTTGCTGGAAGGCAGACGATTCCTTTGGAACTTACCAGCTAATAAGGCACTTCAAAGCTTCGTGGGATTTCTAGTATGCGCCTATGGTGTTCCCTGTGATTGACTGAGTTTTGCCTCTTAACATGCTTCTGCACGGCGATAGCGGTGGAAGAAGCTTAAACCTTCTGAGTGGAATCTGTATTGCTGCAAAATGTCGCTGGTTTGATACCTGATGATTTTGCCTCTGTAGGTTTGCAGAAATGCAAAATTTGTGGAAGAGCGATAAGTTTTTGAACGCCAGTGGAAAGAGAAAGACACAGAGTTTTTACCGCATATTTTCAGAATTGCACGAGTCTCATGAACGGTTTTATGCTGCTTACCGGGAACGGTTAGTCCATATTATTGTAGATGCCAGTTCCGATCAGCTCGTGCCTTGCTCACGACCAGACATAATCACCGCTGTACTTTTCTCGCTTGCAAGAAAAATAATTCTTTGTTTCGAGTTCATGAATACAAAGAATGAAGAGGCATGCTGTGGTTGTCAAGGGAACGAGGTTCATAAGGTTGTCCTTCGTGTAACTACCCCATGAATTGTTCCCCAGATTTGATTTTGTCTAGGTTGAGACCGTTTCAGTTTCTTCTTGACTGTACCGGTGCTTGAAGGTGTGGGATTGAAGAGTATTCTGTATTGGTCGCCTGATGGTGTGGAACTGCTGAGGCAAAGAAAGAGATGGTAACACATTTCTTAGGGAAGTTGTAAGTAGAATAACGGACGTTAATGATGGTCCACGGCTTGAAATTCCTCGAGTGATAAGGTCAAATTTTTCGGGCAGGAGTCTGATGCAGTCATCTCGACTCTGCTGCGAATTTCTGTCTAGAACCTAATATCTTTTTGGGTTGGTTTTGTTGGCCTGATTAGCTTGGCCTGATTCATCTTGTTGCTGGTGCAGGGTGCCAGATGTCGCGAGCTCAAAGAACGAGCAACCACCATTCGTTGTACCTGTCCAGAGCAGTTCTGAGCGTATCAGGTCACCCAGGCCGTTTTTGTACCCTGTAAACTAAATGCTGGATACGACCCTTTTCCGGGTTAGAACTCGTTAATCAAGATCAAGCTGCTTGCGCGAAGTGAAGATCTGGTTCGTCTTCAGGCTCGTGATGTATTATAAAAGGAGGAGACTAGAGTACTCTCGTTCAGCAGGACACGACTCAACAAGAGATAGAACTACTCACCAAGAAATTAGCACTGTTTGAGCTACAGTAGTAGGTCCTGCGAAGCTACATTCCTCAGTCCGTACAGAAGAGAATTTACTCGGTAATTACGGCCTTTCAGAGTTTCGAGCAATTTAGCAGAGCAAACTAACAACAGCTGGCGACTGCAACTAAGCAAGCTTAGGTCTAGCCGACCTGTCATGGACTTGGCTGTGTTGACAGACTCTTCAGCGTACACTCCTGCTCTCGTCTCTGCGCGGTTACTCGCTTGATAGTCCTTGCACACGATGAAGTACACATGGAGGGGCAGAGGCACGACAATGAAACATGGAATTGCACCGCCCGCTCTGTGTCAAGCTTGCTACTTACAGGTTGTACCGGAGAGTGCACAGAAGTCACGTCTTTGTTAAGATTTTGGACTGCTTGAAACATAGATTCGACCTCATAACTACATCCGAGTGGCCTGCATTTCTAATTTGTATGGCAAGGTGTGGTTCAGGTTGGTTTGGAGTTGATTCTTGGCCATACAGAGGCTTGAATTTCAGCTTTGGTTTCTTAGTCACGTAGGGGGTGGGGTGACCATATGACTTTCCAGTCACCGGGGCCTAACGCAGTCGCAACCGTCTTTAACTAGCTGATTACTGGACGAAGTGGACACTTCGAATTTGCGAGCATTCTGGCAGATCTGTACTTTGGACGATTTGAGGTCCTTAAGACTTCCGAATCCCGAGATGACTCCTGTCCTTAGACTTGAATAAAGTGGTTAACAGGTTGGTCCGATGCACCAGCCCTACATGATGAGTCTTATGAGTGACTGTTGCGCCTCATTTCTCACGAGTCGGGAGAAGAGAAACCGAGCCGTCTAGATTTTGTCCGCTCCATTCGTTCTTCCGTGTGTACGAGCCCATGAGAGTGATCCTACAGGATTCTACTTTAGTGCAACGCCAGGTCCAGGTCTTTCTCCCTTAGATCAGGTTCCCACGAGAGATCGAGTTAATCAGGTTCGACACTCTGATCCCACTGACAGTGCGATTGTTATGACCTCTATAGACCACAGCGTTTGGTGCAAAGAACTTAACCTCATTTGTCCAGCACTTTCAAGCTGCACACTTCATGCGAAGGAATCGACTCTCTTCCATATATAGCAGCGATACAGTAAATGAATGTAAGACTTTCTAGGGTCGTCCTTTAGAGAGTCTTGCGTAATGTTCCATCGATGTATGTGCCCATTCGAGACAACATCTTCTGACATCTATCTAGTTCCATCTGTCTGGAGGACCTTGCAGGTTGCAGCGTGAAAGTAGAGATACACCATCTTCATTCCTCTCGTCGAGTCCATAAAGATTTAAACAAGAGGAGCATATGAGGGGCAATCACCCAACGGTTGGGCGAGTTGAGGGCATCGCTAACGCAAGTTCTAAATGGACGTGTTTCGGGAAGAACTTGAAGAACTCCTCCCCAGAGTCCCGGAACACCAAGATGAGTAGATCAAAGGGGATGAGCAAAGAAGCTTCCCCTTCTTCTTATGTCTGCAACTGACGGCCTCCAAAGCCGATAGCCGCTCCCACCAATCTCCAAAAAGGGCTATCCCACCAATCTCCAAGTCCTTTGTGGGTAACCACAGCGTACTCAGGATAAGCTTCGCACGACAGCGACTTTGTTGCATCTCCAACTGAGAGCAGGAGGGTTTGAACCCCAGATCTTTCGCTTAGAGGTTTGAGAATCAACCATCTCAGTTATCGATTTTCGATCAATGAATAGCAAACGGACAGAAAGACCCCATCAATCCTTACAAGGGAAAGAAAGATTCGAAAGACCAAGCAACTAACGCCCCGAAGGGGAAGAACACCGGTGGCTAAATCCGCTATAAGTAGCTCTAAGGTCGCCTATCGCACCTATAATATAGAAACAGATAAGTAAGAACTCATGCATACAACACCTCGAAAACTAAGCAAAATATATCGAAACTAAACACAAGCTTCCTCTGTGACCACCAAGCCTCACCAGCATGCTTATTCCAAAATTTTATATAGTTCTCGACTGTAGGTTGTAGGTTTTTCAACGGACGATTTTTCGTGTTCCCATGGGATTATTATTTCAACTTAGATATACGTAAAACACTAACGTTCAATCGAACCTGCGAGGATTCACAAGAGAAATATAAATTTTTCTCTCTCTCAGACTTGTCCATGTCATCGAGCTTCTGTGTGCTTCCGAGGTGTTGATTAAAAACCATGTCTATTGTGTATCATTCGATTCTGCAGTCAAATCTTATATCCATCTATCATGTGTAATAAAAATTCTTTCATCTTAAAAAAAAGAGAAAAAGAAATACATGCTGATAGCATGATGTTCTAATATATTGTATTTATAGAATGTTTACATCTCTTCATAGAGAAATTTGCATTCTTCTTGAGAATATGCATTCTTCCTGATAGGAGAGAAGGAAGAGGACAAGTGCAGGCAAAGTAATGAGTGATCACGAGGAGCAAAAAGCAACATTTAACTCTTGTTTTAAAATATATTTATTTTAAAGTTACTTTAGCTTTGTCATTTATACTTCTAGAATTAAAATTAACAATTCACAAATAATCATTAGTCTATCATTGACAAATATGGACCAAAAGTCCGATAAGATCTCGTTACCATATCAATTTCAATTACTCCATTAGATTTTGTTGTCTCACTTTTTATCTTCTTCCTTCCTACTAGCATGTCTTTGCATGCACATTTTAGCATTGTGTTCATTGTGTAGCATTGTGATAACATTGTTCATATATGGTATATTTATCATGTTTACCATCCCGTTAGAGTATACGCTATATCTTTTAACGATTAATCGAGAATATACTACATGAACAAAAAAATGCAAACAACTCGAGATCTCCGGGTTTCCGTTTCCAGTGTTAGAGTATTTCCACCGGAGCATTGTAAATGTCTCTGCACAGTAAACTTGAAATGCATGACATGATATTCTCTCTAACGTTTTGGTTTCGAGGAGACTGGGGACTGGTACTTCTCGGATCATTTCCAGTGTTCGGGTGGAGATGCCCTTAGAGCTTCTCCACCCGAACACTAAAAACAATCCGAGAAGAACCAATTTTCAGTCTCCACGAAACCAAAACGCTCGAGAAAATACCACGTGGCTCTTTAACATTCGTTTAAACTTTAGCATGGACGTTTACTTGGGTTACGTTTACCTGGGTTCCGGTGGAGATGTTCTTAGGGTGATGTCATTCGTACAAAAGCAAAATCTTTACTACGCTAAAATACAAAACAATGGTGGAATTTATTATAAATCTGATTTCAACCAGATAGGACGTAATCAGTTTCCATCTTCAAGCAGAACTGAACTTGACCTTAGTTGGCTGAAAAGTTGAGCGCTCAACTTTTTATTAAATTATTAATATTGTTAATATTTATATATACTACTAAATGATAACTGAGTTTAGAATTGTGAGCAAATGCAAACATTACCCATAAACTGATCGCAAACTCATGCATAGCTTAACTATAAGTGAAGGAGACGGTAACAAAAACACATCAATTTAGTTAAAATTTTTAAATTTTATTTATTTTGCTTAACAAAAATATTGAATGATAAATTAAACTTGCTGCATTCTTCCATCATCCTACGGAAGAAATGAATATACATCCCAAAAGACCTAGCCAAGGATAGCTGAGAAAAAAAGCGGAATATGAAGAAAATAGAAGAAATAGATGGTTCTCGAGGGTGAGATGGACTTAATGACGATATCACTAATTTTTTCTTTCACATATGGTAGTGATCTTTTCATTTAGATTATAAAAGTCTATATGTTAGATAAATATTTCAGAGTAAATTTTAAATTTAAGTTTAAATTATTTTATAAATGTTAAATATTGCTAATAAACTTCCAGAACATGCCTCAACGATTCAGAAGAGGATTTTATAAAACGTAAATGGCATAAAACCGGATGCATAGTTGAATTTTACAAGAAGTTTTGGCATTTGGGAACCGGGGTCGGGATATCATAACCATAACCGCAAGCTGCAGTGAGTCTGGAGAGAACCTTGGCACGCATTGTCCAAAGCATAAAGCCTAGGGTTTGGTCTCAGATAATTATTTAATTATGAGTAATTTAACTCTTTTCATTAAAAAATTAGATAATAAATTAAGCATTTCATCCTCTCCACCTGAAGATTAAAAAAAATGATTATCCAAGCTTGTTTACCAAAGAAGATGGAAGAGGTGAATAAACAAACAATATACTAACAATCATAGGATCCACCTGATCCACTCGATCCATCTGTCAACATACAGTACTAGCACAAGGAAGGTACAAGTATGTTATCTGACTCAAAGTCCCCTTCAGGTCCCAGAAGCCCTAATGATTGGACCCTTCGAAGTGAAGCAAGTTGAGTCATATCGACTCACAACCACGTACTTGTTGACCCGCCCGCAGTAAGTAAGTTTCAAGGGACGTCTTCAGACATGTGGTAACATTTTTCTTCACTCTCAAGTTTGAGCTTCTCGCTGTTCTCAAGGAGTTGGAAGACTTGTTAAGTTAAGTTGTTAACTTGTCCGCTTAATCCCTTCGAGGGGCATGGGACTGTCCTTTGGGGGTAACCACAGCGTACCCGGACCAGATTGCACACATAGCACACACAGCGACTTCTTGCACCTCCAACCGAGAGCAGGTGGGCTCGAACCTCAGACCTTTCGCTTAGAGGTCTGAGGTCCAACCAACTCAGCCACCGATCTTCGGTGTCTTTGTGAAGACACCGAGAGGATCAGGTCTTTTTCTTTGACACGTTTGGCAGATTGTTATCCTGCCCAGCCCAAAATACCGCTTTCAGGGATTTCCCGGACGCAGAAGGAGCAGCCTTTTCCGGTAAGGAAAGGTGTGACAAGGAAGAAACGAGTGCACATCATCCAGAATCAAGAGTGTAACTGAAATTACACTGCCTACGGTTGCGAAGAGTCCCATAACAGTACAGGCATCCCGCAGCAAATGGATCCTACTAGAGGCAAGGACTCAGTCAGTACCTTAAAGTATTCACCGGGAGACCGGGACCGGGACAGGCTTTCCCCGAGATATGCAAGCACGGGGAGAACATATTCGTCTGGAATATTCGTGTGGAATCCTTGAACTGTAAGGCACTTTCTCTTTCTACGCATAGTGTTCATTTGTAGGTCTTCTTCTTTTCCTGGATAATATCCACGTTGTCTATCTGGTGAGTTCCGCGAATCACATGCTTTCATTACTGTCTTTCTGTTGTTCATGCTGCGAGCATATACACGTGTCGACGCAGCGGTGTCCCAGGTCACCGGCCAGCGCGTAGGCCCTCGGAGCCTCACACGCTGTTAGCGCATTTACGGCCCTTCGGCACCACGGCAGCATGGCATGGACCCCGGATATGGACTTGTCACCGCAGTTCAAGTTCGAGCTGAATGCAGTGAGCATACCGACCCTCGAGTTCTCCGCTGGAACCGAGCAGAAAAGCTAAAGACCGCAAGAGCAAGTAAAGGACCGACATCTGGGACCGGTCTTGAAAGGCAGGAGGTTCAGGTCATGGTATCGTGGTCTGAAAGGAAGGCTCAGGAGAGAGAAGACAGGGAAGGGAAGGGAAGGTGAAGGGTGAGGAGTGGAGGGGAGACTAGACGGGACGAAAGAAAGGAAAAAAATGGAAAGAGTTGGGAAGTTCGAAGCATTTTCTTTGCGCAATCATCCGCTCTGATCTCTGCGGTATGTTCGCATCGATGAATCTCGAACCTGAGCGTTGTAGAGTGAAGTGTTAGTGTTTTTTTTCCGCTTTCGTTGCTTGATTTCTTTCATTGCTGAGGTTTATTTGATAACTGGAGTGGTATAGGGGAAATTGCGAGTGTCTGGTATGGTTTCGACGATTACAGACATCTGTATGAATGTTGCAGTTACCTTCTGTTAGGTACGAGAAAAGGGTTGTGGTCAGCGGGCTGATAGAGCTTTGAACAGAGGAAAATAGTCGACAAGAGACGAACTCGCAGACATGTCGTCCGCCAAGTATGTGGATCTGGAGATGGGCAGAGCGGCGTTGTACCCTGGCCAAGTATACGAAGATCAAGTAGTGAGATGGGGATTCTTGAGAAAAGTTTACGGAATTTTGAGCACGCAGTTGATTTTGACCACGCTTGTGGCCTCAGTTATCGTTTTCTCTGATCCTGTGAAGGAGTTTTTCCTGCAGACCCCCTATCTGCTGCTCGCGATTGCATTTGTGCCACTCATTTGTAAGTCATGTACCCGATTCCTCTTTTGACTGCATACGAATTTTACTTCTCAAGATTGGTTCTCAGTCGCAAGAATAGTCTCAAAACGTCGTTCGTCTGGGCTTTTTTTCCATCTGAGGGGAGAAGAATGCAGAGGAGATAGACTGTCGTAGGCCGCCACAGTAGGGAGGGAAATAGTATTTGCGATTTGTTCTGGTAATGTTTTACATCAGGGTTCACGGTAGATGTTATAACGTCATGTCTTGACTTCATTGTAAGGACGGTGTCGACCTAGGTCCCGACCTTGTCGGCATTCTTGTTGGTTTAGAAGCTTGTTAGAGTCTAGTATTTCTCTTCTCGTGTACTTGCTCGTGAAGTGTTAACCATTAGGTTTTTGTCATGCAGTGATGTGCCCGTTGTACTACTATCACCAAAGTCACCCTACCAATCTGGTTCTGCTGGGGCTTTTCACTGTTGGAGTCAGTCTTACTGTGGGAATCTCTTGCGCTTTCACTCCTGGTGAGACATTTAAACATCAGTAATTTTTTGTGCATTTTTGTGCATTTGGCTTCACGGATATTTTATTCTACTTGAATTTGACGTTCAATTGAGTCGGGGAGGTACGACTCAAGATGCGCCGTAGAGGCTCCTTAGTCTGGTACCTTGTGCCACCTCCTTGGTACCACGACGAAGGGGAAGTCATTGCAGAAGTGTAGGATAATAGAGTTAGGTTACTAAGTCAAACAGTTCACTGGATGGTCCAGTAAGTCAGCATTTGCCTTATTGTCGAGAAGAAGGTTCCAGTTCATGGACATCCGCTATGATGATGGTCCGCCTTCTGGTGGAGCACATGAAGGGGCTTGTAAGCGTGCCCAGTTAGGCATCTAACACTTGTTGAATTGTTTTTATTGCAGGATTTATTGTTTTGGAAGCATTGTTGTTGACCGCAGCAGTGGTGTTGGGTCTCACTGCGTACACATACTACGCAGTGAGGCAGGGAAAAGACTTCGAGTTTTTGGGCCCAGCATTGTTCGTGTCCCTCATTGTTCTTGTGCTTTTTGGATTTATTCAGGTATGCTTTCACCTTCTGATGTTTTACATGGCCTTCAAGTTATAGTGTCCGGACTGCAGCGAAGTTAGGTCTTTGGGTTCCAGCTTATGAACCTTCTCTCACTTAGGTTGGGTTACCCATCGGTCTTAAGCAGGCATCTTGTTAGAGAAGTTCAATACCTTTCTGCGAAGTATGGTTCAGGGAATTATCTGACAGATCTCTTTGGGTTGTTATGTGCAGTTGTTCCTCCCCATGGGAAATCTCGGTACAACTATTTATGGAGGAGTTGGAGCACTTATTTTCAGTCTTTACATCGTCTATGATACTGCCAACCTCATCAAGAGATACTCAGTTGACGAGTACATCTGGGCATCAGTGGCCCTGTACCTGGATATCATCAACTTGTTTCTCTCACTGCTCCAGGTGCTAAGGGGCACTCAGGGAGGAAGCAGTTAGACTATTCTTGGGAAAATGGGTGGGATGCATGCAGTAAATCGAAACCTGTAAAATTGATTCTTTTGGCTCCTGTTACTCTAATCTACCCATGAGACATTAAGATGAAGAGTGAGTAGGTTGGTACAATTGGTGCTATAACGCAGTAGTCTTAAGGGGTGTCACTCAGTTACACCATGGCAATAGGCCAGCGTCTTCCCTTTGACCTGGTCTTATAAAGAAGCTGCGATGTACGATTCAGAGTTACCTCTAGAAATTAGACGACGATGATCAGCGACTTAACAATGCAAGTAGCTTGTATGGGATTGGAAAGTTGTAGCACTTAATAGTATCAGAACGAAAAGTCGAAGAGATGAACCTTGCACTCTGAAGGATTTGTCGCTCGGGTAGAAGTATAGTAGTTAGTAAGGAACGACTGGAAGTCTAGAAAATCCTTTTTTAAACTAAGCTGTATTATAGGTTAGGAACTTGTGAGTGGTTAATCTTCTGATGTACATGTCTTCTGTAATTGCATTTGGTTCTCTTTCTTTCCTATGCAGTTACTTTCAAGATCCTCAAGAGAAAATTCACGGCGGTGAGAGTTGAGCTCGAAGAAAATTATAAAATGTCGTTGTACTAATTGCGAAAGCAGTGAAAATTGTACGTGTTCTATATGAAATCGGTGCGAGGTGAATTATTTGACTTCGACAGGATGAAGCTGAGGGAAAGCTAATGGTCGGGTAATCAAGGCTCTTGATATTTTCCGAAAGAAGGGAAAGCATCTGAAGGGAAAGAACTCTTGTACAAGGAAGACACTAAAAATGACAGAGTACAGCATGAGTGAGCCAGTGCGGTGAGTCACGTACAAATAAACAGGTTGGCATGTAAAATGTTAAATTGTCACTATTGCCAGTTTGTCCCTCAACCCTAAAAGGCTGGAAAGTCTCACATGTGCGTATGCTGCAAAGAGTAACAGAGGCTGCAGCTATGAAGGTGTCGAGCGTGGGGTGAAAAATGGTGTCTGGGACAGATGTGTGGCAGCCTACAAATAGAGCAATACAGAAAAAATCTACGCGTCTGTAGAAGGTGTACTCGAGGAAACGTACAGAGTTCTGGCTACAGCACTGCTGGAAAAGTGCATCAAGAAAAGTGCACCGTTAACGTCAGTGCGCGAATGATTAACTTTTGATGTACATTGAATCCCCTTTACAGCGACCGGTCACACAAGGTTAGTCACATTTTCCGTGCGGACTGGTCTTTTCTTTCTAAATGCCTCTCTTTAGAGCATCTACTCTGTCACGCAGAAATCTAAGTGCAACAAGTAGTGTTTCTAAAATTTTATAACTCAAAACTAATCTAGAACTCTTTAACCTTCTTTAACTTAAGAGGTCTTGACTATGTTGTCTAAACTGTTTTATTTAAAACTCCATTAAAGAGTTCTGCGATGACAAAATTCTTTGTCACTATCTGTAAATCACAGTTGAAGCGTCAGTTAAACCCGTGGTGTGGGTATAAACCTTTCCACTAGAAAAAGAGGTGTGGGTATAAAAGCAATGTGCTGGTCCGGCCGTCGGCCTGGCAAGTCAGGTCGGGGGTTCAACCTCGGTCGGTGGTGTACTACAGGGGTTGGTTTACAAGGGCGACCCGGTACTCCGTGAACGAGGTATTAAGGGGTGTCAAAGTTAGTAATATTTTTGAAAGAGGTATTAGAGGGTGTCAAAGTTAGCAACATTTTTGAAAGATTCTATACCCGCGGGAGGGAGTTCAGATTTTTGCAAGTGTTTTTATGAGTATTTTTGGAAATATTTTCAGAAAAATGTTTACGGTTGCTTTTTTAACAGTTATTCATTCGTTTGTTTATATATTTTTGCAATAGCGTTGAGTAATTATATTGAGTGTTAGAACTGAAAAAATATTTGTTGAAATA
Organism: Asterella californica; assembly: GCA_036924285.1. Lineage (NCBI taxonomy): Eukaryota > Viridiplantae > Streptophyta > Marchantiopsida > Marchantiales > Aytoniaceae > Asterella > Asterella californica. The sequence goes on from JAYKYS010000001.1 coordinate 48,414,048, forward strand.
ATTATGATTTGAGTCACAAGTGTGACCCAGACTCAATCGTATTTCCATACAAAATCAATTATTATAGTAAGATTTCGATTTTTTCGTCGTTGAAGAATATTTCTCTCGTAACTGTGACACCCTTATTACGAAGAGTATAGAGAGTGGTTTTCAAAAGAGACACGGGTATTCGTGAGCAAGGTAATACAAGGAGCGGCGTAATCCGTGTAATCCGAACAAAAACTCCACTGAGAAAATAGCTCCAAAAGAATAAAAAGATAGAAATAAAAGCTTTGGATTGGAAGAAAAATCGACGTGACATTTTGCCAAACAATTAGAGTTAGCAAGCGATTACATTTTGTATCATAAAAATATTTTCGTTTGAATACTGTTTACAGTTAAAACTTATTTGCAACATGTTCATCACGTCATCCTCTATCTTTCGAATCCAAAAATGATAAAACTAATCTCATAATAGGAAAATGTAATCAAGCATAGGATTATTAGTTGAGACCGTGCTACTGACGTCTCAGAATTTGAACCCGAAACTGAGATACTCACCGGGGGGTTTAAAGAGGCCGGTGGAGATGGTTCTCTAGTTATTAGCACACGTTAAATAAACACTGGTGAAAAAAATTACAAAGAAATGTGATTATAATGGGAAATTGAAAATAATATTTGTATTGTTTAAAAAGAATTATAAATATAACTCTTCTATCCCATATAACATTTTGAATGAATGTTGTTCATTTCTCTTCGTGAAGCTAACCAACATTGGTAATGAAGTATAATAATTGTAAGTTTTGCTTCATGGCATGATATCATTTGGACATTTACAGAACTTTGCTTCCATCATTTTCTGACCCTTGGAATGTACAACTAGGGTCTTGGTTTTCCTGTGTCCTTAATGTTAAATATTTTGAATTACAGAGATATTTAGTCAAGGTTGAAAGTAGTGAAATGACGAATTGGAAAATAAAATGACTGGTTTTACTATCAGTAACCAGTCAGGGGTATTACCAAGAGGGTTACAGTACAGTTAAGTGAGGGGAAGTGGTAGACAGAATGGTTACGGAGAGGTATACGGAAATAATTAGAATATAAATCTGGAATTGCTAACAAATAGCTCTACAATTACATTGCAAGCGTAGTTACTTGTTTGAATCACTTCCGAATGATTGTTTGAATCTTCATATAGAAAAAATTAAAATATAAATTCGAATAAATTGCTTATACATATCCTCACAATTACATTGCAAACGTAACTACTTGTTTGAACTACTTCCAAACGATTGTTTGATTTCTCATATAGAAAAAAATTAAAATCTAAATCTAAATAAATCACTAACACATAGCCCCATAATTGCATTACAAGCGTAGCTATTTGTTTGAACTACTTCCGAATGATTGTTTGAGTTCTCATATACTGTAAGTTTTGGATAAATAAACAACCACCAGATGATTGAAGACTACACCAGAACATCACAACAACATAATCATGCTGGAAACTGTCAGCGGAATTTGAACCCTTTGAACCTCCTGAACTGGAGGCTGAAAGTTTTAGGCCTCCAAGATGAACACTATAATGCAGCTTGCATGATAGAGGGGCAAAAGACGAGAATAATGTACACAAAAAGATATATATATATGTAACAAGAAGAGACACAAAGTATATCTCCATGACCAAAAATTTTAATGCAACAGCACAAGCAACATGTCTAGAATAAACGCATCATTGTCGTTTCCTTTCTAACCTTCAAACTTATATGAGAACTCTTGAATATGAAGCTGTTACTTCTAATTTCTGAACTTTACTATATGTGGCATTCTTCTTCTTTGTTCGACTAGAATACTACGAGTCAAAGAAAATTGAGTACTCAACTATGGTTAATATGCACGCAGTTTCCTCACTATGGAAAGAACAGTCGACCAGTATAATGAGTTTGAGTGGGTAGAATTCAATCAAGAGTTGTGCACTGCAAGGGTATTTCTGTCTATGTTTGTAAGAGGGTCTGCATTGTTTAGAGCTTTTGTTTTCCAACACCATACATCAACTATAGAACATCTTAAGCTATCCTATGACCTGAAATTAGTTGAGTAGTTAGATTGTGGTTTATTTTTCAGTTCACTTATCGTTAAAATCACACTCTTGATACTTAGGGTAAGTGTTACCTAGACTCTTCACTTTTTGACGTGAGCGAAAGTGAGAAAGTGAAACGAAGACCTCTGGGTTATCTAGAGCAAACTGCACATACTGGTTCATAATGTATGAGTCTGACCTCCACTTTTTACGTGATAGATAGCGTTGGAAAGTGACTGGAAAGCACTACATTTCTGTCAAAAATTATTTTGATTTTATGATCTAAGCATTCAACAAAAACTAATTTGTTAAATTTCAAGCTTTTTTGTATTCCAGATTCCAGAGAGAGATTTGAATTTTTAAACAAAGAATCCAAATGGAATATTCCCGTCGAGAGCATTTTATACCAGGAGGCGGGTTTAAGACTACCTTAACCCTAACATGGAGAAGGGGTGTTTATAGAGTATTCTTAACCGAAACCCACCTTCTCTGGTAAGTAGTGGATCACATGTAGAGATTTTGGAGTTTTCTATAGTAGAACATATATTCTCTTGAGACTCAAAGAACACTATGAGAAAGAAAAGAATATTCTCTTTTATGCTTTTATACTCATAGTCGAGGTTTAAAAAAATGAATTAATTCAGACTTGAAGAAGATTATTCCCTAGTTGGAAGTCGAAATGAGAGAACTGGAAGCACATAGAATAGGTAGGAGGACTGTAGAGAGGAAACGATATAACGTCGGAGAGTGTACTATAGTAGTGAAATCAGTCACGTGGTAAAATTTTACCACGTAGCCAAATGAAACTGGAAAGCCGGGATAGCATTTACCAAGAGGATGCACCATTCGGAAGATGTGAAGGAGGTAGACCACCGCCTACCATTAGTACCCATGTAAACAGTACCATGTAACTATAGATACTCATTTTAGCATGACAGTGAACTTCCTTGCATATTATTCACCTCAAGAAGAGGCAAAGATGCAAAGATTAAATTTTATTATTTAATTTTTTGTTAGAAAGGTTTAGATAATAAATTTAAAATTTTGATATAATGTGATATCTTGGGGATCAGATACTCTCTCATATGTAGTAGTTTGGGGAGTGTGTCTGCTGGCTTTCAAATGGTTTATGTCTGGTTCCTCTTGTGTTTCCGGGTTTTGGTTAACACAAGAGGACCCAGACATATTATATAAGTTATTATTTATATAATACTTTTATTTTTCTTATCATTATATATTTTATTTATTTATTAGAGGAATATGTTTGTTAGGAGAATCAAATAATGAAAGCTTTCTTAACACTTATATATTTTCTGGATAACCGCAAATGAGCAAAAGTTCTCGAAGTTCATGCATGTATATTTCCATGCTGGCATGCGGAATGCCCTATCAACCACCGGTATTATCATGTTTTATTTCAGACGCTTGTCACATTTTCTTCTTTCCGAAAATATCCACTCTGGTTACATATTAAGAATAGACAGAATATTCATTCATGTACACTTAGAAAATGTACATGAGGTGTAATTTACGAGTTAATCCTTCTCGTAGGAAGAGTTAGTTGGAAATTAATGTCTCAAATTTTATCTTTATTCGTCAATGAGAGTTCAGTTATAGTATAATAGGTAATTCATAACTCACTTCGATTATGAGTTTCGCTCAGATCATACATGTTTAAATTTAGTTTTTAAATATAGCAGTGTAACTTTAGATATTTAAATTTAAAGAAAGATTTGTCTTTCATTTGTCTTTGACTCTTAATGTACGAAAGCTGTCACGGATAAATTCGCACTTGGTGGTCACTTAAATTTACACTTGGACTTGATGGTGCTCACGCATGTTATTTCTTAATGTACTAAGTCGACAGCAAATGATTCAGCTATTTCCCCCGCTTCCTTCACTATACAAGACCGTGGGTGAAGATATTCATCGAACATGGTTATTCAGTTCGATGAAAGAATACTGCAAGTTTAACATTAATTTATCACTTAACCCTAAAGAGCTTTTTGTTACACACGCCTAAAAGCTCGATGCATGAATCTCTGTCATTCAATGTAGAGCCGATTCGCATCAGCTGGAAGATGTAAGAACCTGTCAAGCCGAGCCTAGAGGGATCATCACCTCAAAAACCTATAATTTTCGCACGAAATGATTCACGATAATCATATTATTATCTTATAATGCATAAAGCGCATAATTTCAAAGTTATGCTATTTTCCTGTAATTCACATGCGCCATGAACTCCAACTACGACTAAAGATAATGAACTCATGACTAAGTTTCTCTATTATCGAGCAGATATAATCACGGTGATGAGTACTTAAACCTCGATAGTAGGAGTATAAAAGCGAAATATAAGGTTCATAAATTTTTCACAAATTTATCTTAGTGTGAGACACTGAGTGAAGTCTTTAAAGTTTATTGCAAAGTGTTACGTGACAAGACGACTAACATGTAATTTCAAGTACAATATGACGATAATGCACCGCTTGTTATAACCATGGATCTGTTAAAGATATACTTTGTGCGCCTGGGTCTGTTCAAGTCTATGCTTGTGCACATAAGTCCATTCAAGCATGAAAGGGAATTTTTTCTTTTCATTCCTCTGTCAGTATTAAGTAGTTTGTTTTGAGATGAATTATAACTTGTAAAGCTAGTGAACAACTTTAATTTGATTCTTTATTTCATAAATTTTTAGTTGGGATGAAAAGTAATCACCAGAAATACTTTCTGCATAACGATTAAATTTCTCAATTCTCTGAATGGAAACCCGGAAAATAAGGTCTTCTAGGTCACCAGGAGTACTTGTAGTCAGGGTAACTTTTTGGTCACACCCCCTATAAACTATTTCTTCTTGTTCACTCTCATGACTTGTTCAACTTCTATTGGTCACACCGCATGGCGGTCCCTTGGTTGCAAGTCCAATATGAAATTCAACGTGAAAATCCTTAGTAAGACCACCAAGAATGAAAGGTTCAGATCATTAAGAAACATTTGGAAACATCAAAATTTATAAATGGTCATATGCAGTCATTCGCTTAGAACCGATTCCAAATGAATCATTGATCGGTCATCACGAACTGATCAATTTAAAAACATTGATCAGTGAATGATCAGATCTTGTCATCCGAGATTACACACTAAGCACATGTCTAATCAGATCACGCATGATATCATCTCCACGTCCGAGTCCACGTCGAACTCATTATCGGGAGTCTTCTATGTGATGTGTCCAAGAGAATTTCAACAAATCATGAGAGTGACCAAGAATAACAGTTTCCAAAGGGTGTGACCAAGTAATTAATCTCTTGTAGTCATACTCGGATTTAATGAACCAAGAAACCATAAAAAAAATATATTCACCGAGAAACATAGTATCAAATTTATCAAGTGTTAGTGTCGCATTGTTATGCAAGAAAGAGAATTTATGTTTTCGAACAACAACTAGATGCTAGTGAGATTGAAATCTTGTCATTGAGAAATACCGTAGTGTTAATGCATTTAACTCCAAATATATAATTTTATAGTTAATAAAAATCAATAATTATTTAGATAGTTAATAACGAAATGGATTGATCAGATTTACAGAAATGATTCTCATCATAAAGTTATCTTGTAGTGGATTGTCCACTACAATTACTCTCTAAGTTAATTCGGTTAAATCCCAAGTATGACTATAAGTGTTCGAGTAATTCAGAATATCTTATTTTGTAAGTTTACTTTCAGAGAAATGAAAAATTTAACCGTTATGCAGAAAATGAATATGATGGTTACGTCTTCATCTCAAGTTGAAATTTGTGAATAAGAAATCAAATTAAAGTTATTCACTACTTTATTGGTTATGATTCATCTCAAAGCAAACTACTGAGTATTTGAAAGAAAATGTGAAGAGGAAGATTTCAAGGTTTCTTGCAGCAGAACAGAATCGTTTCTTCAGACTCAAAAAACACTACGATGAAAAAATGAATACTTTCTTTTATGCTTTTATTCTCATACTCGAGGTTTAATAAAAAGATAAATTGTTAAATGAATTATAAATTAGATTACCAAATAACTATAAATACTTTAACGAAAAGATAAACTATAAAATATACTATAAGATCTGATGTGAATAAAACTTTAAATGAATCATAATTAATGTTTTCCAAACATTACGGTAATAGTTTATCAGTATCTATGGGCGACGAATTTCCAAGAAGGGAGTAAGAGAACACGATGGAGTTCTCTTACTCGAATTGAACGCTGGGTTTGTAGACATGGTAAGGTTCTTATATCACTATGGTAAAAACTTTTCTAGCGTTGAAATTTTGTAAGAAAGTATTCCATCCTCTCTAGCTAAAGTGGCTAAAATTCGGCCGAGAATAACTTTCTAACTCTTGAGAAAAACAAAATGGAAAACATATATGAAGACAATAGTTATCGTTAATTAGTGTTAATCACTTTAGTTGCTATACTGCTAATGCAAATCGACTCTGAGACAATATAACATGAGCTTTCAAAGTTGTAACATTTTTCCAAATATTCTTGACTTGCTGGAGAGAGTTATAGACTTCGGCTAGGCATTTGTCGATATTTTTTACGTGTTCTTTTGTCTATTTTGCTCGTGAATTTTCGCAGTAGAGAAATCTACTACTTCAAGTTACTATTATAGATTTCAGAAAAATAAAAACAGTAATAAAAAAACCATATTGTCACCTCACAAGTGTGACCCTCAGGGAACCACGGTTTCAAACAAAACTGACCGCTTGTAAATTCCAGCTTTCTTCCTCTTGGACGATTAGAAGTATTTCCCATTAGATTTGACCACCCTTAATGCATTATCTGCAGAAATCTCTAAGGGTTCTTTTTTGGAAGTTCAAAACTTGAAAAAATGCTCTTACAGTCTTCATATCAACATTACGTCGGAGTTACAACGAATCTTTAAAGTGTGCATGTAAAACTCATGTAACTTAAGATGAATGATGCAAATCTCCTTTGTCAAGAATTCGAGAGTTCTCAAGCTTTTTGAATTTGAGGAACCATTCGCATACTTAAGGGGCATTAAAATACACATGTTAGTTGCACATATCACCGCCTTCTTCACACAGCTTCCAGTAGCAATATGTCATGTCTACAGTTATTTTCTGTCCATTAGCTAAAAGATCACGAGATAAAAGTTAAACCAGATTACAGCTTCGTTTGGAGTCATGTCAATCATATCAAAAAACAAAGTACAGATCAGACAATATACATGCTCGGAAAGCTGATATGTGAAATTAAACATATCAGTGACTAGTTTCACAGTCGATAGCCAGTTAGAGTAGATAGAATAAAGTTTTATATAGAGTGGAAAATAGCACCACATTCTCGCTGCCTTTTCGAACAAGTTTTCCAGCAAGAGTGTTGCTATGCATGCTTAAAGTTATTTTGGATAGAATTGTTGACTTTATTTTAGTGCACAAAATGCAAGTCTGAACTCCAAACGCTAAATTAGAATTATCAATAGCATTGCACTATTGAAAATTCTGACGGCAATAAAATAGTTTAGTCATTATATGATGTAGTTAACGATGAAGTGAAGTTTGAGTCATAAATCGTTATGAGAGAGAGAGCGTAACACCTTGATGTATACGCGTGTTCTTTTCTTTATTAATTAACTTCGGAACGATGTGGAAGTTTATGTTTCTAAAACTCTTTATGAATATAGCTTGTAGACTAAGTTGACCATAAGCGATCTTGTTACAGGTCCAGCCCAGGTTTTTCCTGGTTACCTGTAATTTGCTGAAAGTTTTTGACAATTGACGGATTATTTTTTAATTAACCGATAATTTTTAGTAATTTCTATATAATTTTTTATCTCTTGTTATTTTAAAACGAAAATTACCCCACTCATTCTCTACTTCTCCTGCATTTTTAGAAAAGTTACCGAAGCACATTACACGGGATTCCGGATCTAGGCTGGCGCTGTCTTGTGTTGCGATAGTGCGGTGGAGTCACCACCAGAGTGACTCTAACGCTATTATAGTGAACACTAAACGTGCAAATGTCTCCCCGGAGATGCTAACTGTATTTTAGTTTAGTGCCAAATTAACTGAAAAATTAACTCAATTTTGAATTCAAACTCGAAATTAGAGTTTTTCAGTAGCATTTGCACATTTCAGACGACAAGAAGAAACACGTGGGAAAGTGCTCGTTTACTCGTTGTATGGTGCGTTCTACCCCATTCAAAGAAACTTCTCAAGGTTCATTTACCCTCAGCTTTAGAAATCTGCTTGTTTTTGAACAGCCGGATCTTTTGGAGACAAAAATGTTACATGAACCAACATCACCTGTTAGAAAATCCAGAACAATCCATAAATGATCGATATAAGTCGATTCGTGTTCATCACTCTGGTTCATTGTCGATTCTGGAAAATGTTCACCTCGAGCACTGGTGAATTGTTGGTAATGCTCTTGTTAGCACTTGTGCGGTGGAGAAGTCCTTACAACTGCAGAAAAATTCCATGGCTTTTCTTGTGAGCATCTATTTCCTGCCCGTGGATAGAGAGACCTCAAAATGAAAACGATATGTTCTGACAGTATAAAGCGAAAGGCCCTGCCCACAGTGAGCTTACGAGCCCATTGTCTTGTCTTGCCCGAGGACGAGTTACCAAGTAAGCCTGCTGCTCGAGAGAAGTTTATGCTCATAAGACATATTATCGAGCAAGATCTTCCACATCGTAACATTCGTGGATAAGTTTTATCTTTTGTTCTTCATCTTACATGCTCTGTTAATGACTCTATGCAGATCGACAAAAGCTTTTTTCAGTATAGCACAAATCCCTGTTCGTAATGGACTTATGAGCTATCAGGCAAGCCTTCCACAATTGGTTGCTATAACTTTTTTTTCTTACTTGTTGTTATGCGTTAGGATAATTACATGTCAGTCCTGGAAACTGAAAGGAATTTTTTTGCCGTGTAGTGAAACGAATAGATAGAGTTTTGGTGAAAATTGGAAAAAAAATAAAAAAATAAAAAAATTGAATAAATAATAAATCGCTAACGCATAGCCTCGCAATCTCATTGCAAGCGTGCATATTGAGATGTATATTCACCCCGATGAACTCCTCAACGTGTATTTCAATGTTGATTTATTTTTGAGATTATTTATAGAAGTAATCAATCCTGAGACATTTTGGGAGTTTAGTACAGAATCAATTTTCAGCGACACTCTTATAAAGATTTCAGTTATATGAAATATTTTTTTCTGTTTAAACTTAACTCTAGAGGACAAGACAAGTTTCTTTTAGTTTTCGTGAGCTTATTTGGAGAGGATTCGAACTCAGGTTGTCAACTCTTCACGCACAGCCTGTTTGCAATGACCCATGCACATCCTGGGAACAATTCTTACGTATAGTTAATATTACCTACAAACTTCATCGCTTCTCCAAAAAACCAGGCAAGGAACATGACTTCCCAGAAAACGAGTGAAAGTCCAGGAAGAGAAAATAGAAAACTATGTATTCTGTATTAGGCACAACTAAACAAAGAAAACTGATCAGGTAAATCCGGTGAACAGGCACAGCCAAGCAAAGAAAGTCGAGGATTGAGTATCCTGTATCATGTATTGAGGAATCCGCTTTCCTGTTTTTTTTTTCCATACCGTCCGGTTATCTTTTTCCTTGTTTTCCACAGAAGTGTGCTTGGGATGTATAATATTCATTGCAAGCATAACTCTTTGTTACTCTATGTTATCGTCCCGTGACCTTACATTGCACGAAGTAACTTCCGCCAATGTTTTACGGTGGAGTAAAAACTACTGTTCTCGACCGGAACCAAAAGGAAAACCATTTGGAGATCGCCTTGATCTCGGCCTTAGATCCGTTAGATCACACTTTCCATGACATCAGTCCAGAGGCAAGGGCATTACAGACGGGTAGGGAAGCGAATAGTAACAACACGCGACCCAATGAATAGCAAACATACGGCAAACAACAAGGGCATTACATAGTTTGTCCGCTTTCTATTAACGAGTGTATAAATAAATAAAGAATGTGGTTTTTTCACTTTCTTTTGAACGTTTTGAACTCCATGGAAAATGGAAAATGGAAAATGACCTTATATTCCAGAACTGATTTACTGACGACGGTGTCTGTTCTAGACGTCCAAGGCCGAGAATACCGGAAACCAGAGTTCAGGAGCTACCTGGACGGCCAGAAGCTCGAAACTAGCTCGATACTCTGCGGGTCGGTCGTGACTCGTGTTAGACCCGAGCGTGTTGCTTACGTACTTGTGTCCTTTTGTCGGTTCCATTTTTAACTGCTTTCTCCAGTCAGGACTTCTATCCTTGACTCCTTTGTGGAGGACCTTCGCGATGTCAACAGAGATGTGGTTGGATGGAAACACCACGTGACGACAATCCCCCACCCAGCAATGCTCGGGGAGTTCCGGAATATAGTGTTGTGCCTTCCGGTTCTTTTTAAGAGTTTTCGATCTTTAGCCAAATCAGTCGGAAGGTTATCGGGACGGAAATCTGCTTTTCGGCAGAAAATGTATCCATTTCCCGATAAAACATAAGACTTCCGATTTACCTTTCCTTCCACCGAAAAACATACCGACTTTTACGAGAAAGTTTCCCGAGAACTACCACCGAGCCGAAAAGTGAAGACATCCCTTGGTCTCCGGAGTGCTTCGAGAGCGACCGAAGCAAGAGCCCAACGGGCGTTCCTGGAGAGCAGTCACCCGAGGTCCTGAAAGAACGGGGAAGGTCGGTCCGGATTCCACGTTTTAAGGACATCCCAAGAAAAAGAGCTTGCGTCCTGACCCCGGCGGACGGGGACCACAGACAGGAGAGTAGGTCCGGGATCTCGGGACCTTTGGTGTCTGGACTTTTGGACCTTGGAACTTTGAAGCCTTGGAGGAGCCGCCACCCTCCAAGTGCCGTTTACTATTTTGAAGTCCACTTTTACTGTTCCGGTGCTCTGACTGGTCGCATTACCGGTATCCGCATGTGGGATTCAGATGATATCGGTATGGAGATCTTTTCCGGCCGCGTTCGTATATGCTTTTATGTGATTCTTGTTATTACCCATTAGCAAATAATATTAAATTACTAATAGCAAATTAATCATAATTATATTTGATCATTCATCGGCTATACAAGGTAATAATTAAACAGACAAATGGCTCTGTTGTCAGTTCAGCTTAGTGTGACAATAAAAGGCACACTATCAACAAATAATACCTTTTTCTCTTTTTATATACTGTGTTCTCTAAATATAATGCAAAAAATAATATCTTATATTGTAGGAGTGGAGAAGTTCTTTCATGCCAGAAAATGATAGTTTTAGAACTGAAGAATTTAGAGAGATAAAGGACATAATAAAAAATAGTTATAAGAAAATACTCAAAAGCTTATGAGTCATCTTATCAGGTTCTCACAGTAGTTATATTTGTCCCATTAGACATACAAGTTATATATAATGTATATAGAGTTTTAGGTAACGGATCGTTGTAAATAATTACAAATAGTGATTACAATTTGAGAGTCAAAATGTGGTGATGACTGAAATGAATCTCTAATATGTAAGTCGTGGAGCTTACGTCACATGTCAACGTCTCCTAGGAACCCAACCCAGGTCACGTAGATCTTGCAACTCTCTTCTTTCTTAACATTTAACACTTATGCAAACTTTTTATTTTTTGAATGATATTTACTTAAACCACAGGTTCCGGTACTTAAAGAGTGAGATATCCCATTGCCTTCATTGCAGATGTTAAGTTACGAGTTCTCTCTCCAATCAGAAATTATGACCATTTTAACCTAAGTTGTATTTGGACCTTACTCTTGCATGTTGTGATAGAACTTATCAAACCAATAATTGAAACGAATTTCTCTAATGCCTTTAGCATTTGTACTTCACTTCAAAATAAAATACTGAATATAATTTGAGAAATGTTAAGACGAAAACGTAGTGGTTTCTTGGAGCAAAATAAAATATCTCTTCACTCCGAAATATATGGAAAAAAGGAATATTTTGTTTTTACTTTACTTTTATACTGCAACTGCTGGTTTAATCCATAATTTAAACTTAATATATACAATTTTGATAATACAACATGAAATTATTATTATTATTTTAAACACTGCACACCACGTAAGAAAGAAAAAGAAGCACGGCCAACTGCCTCTAAGAATTTTCCTCTTATTCCTGTGCATTTACATATTATTCTTGAGTGCGTGGGATGCATAGTTTTATAAGCATGCATAGTCACCATCTTCCGAGTTCGGAAAAGAGAGAAATGCATGTCCGTTTAATTTAATACCTAATCCTTCCAACAAAAAGGGTTAGGTATTAAATTAAACGCCTGATTAAACCTATATATTCATGAGTACAGTGTCCCCGACTTGTATCTTCTGAAGCGCGAGGATCCAGTTTACACTTATGGGTTTTTGCCTGTTCTCTCCGTGTTTCCAAACATGAGTTAACAAATAATATTTATATAATATTTTAATTATTTATATTTACTTAATATATATATTATTTAATACTTATATAATTCTCTGATAACAAAAAGAGAACACAAGTTCCCAGAACTTCAGATTGCATGCATATTAAGCTCTCTTTACGCATAAAGTCATGAGTCTCGTGTCGTCTCTAAAATAAAGATATTTAATTGAAGTATAATCGTGAAACTTGGTCGTAGTTTTCTTTATATATATATCCTGTTTTGGTGCAAAAAGTCACCATTTTTACATGGATGAGACAGCAGTATATGGCAGAACTCAGTTCCATATCTTAGAACTAATTATTTGAAAAGTCCACTAAACTTGATTTCTGACATATTTTTCTTGACACCCAAATGAAATCTATTGGTATAAATGATAAAATGGTCAATGATATTACCTGTAACTTGAGATCTTCGAGATCATTTCAGAGTGAGACTCGGACTAGAAGCTTCGTTAACAGTTGCAACTCATGCACCTCCAACCATACCCACAAAAGATTGAACCCACGATATTTCTCTTAGAGTACTGTAAACTAAAGCACTTTGGGACACATATCTTCTTATGTAAATGATACGAAGAGTATGGAACCTCTACAGAAGCACAATAATATTCACCAGACTGGAACTCAGGACCTGGGAGTGTAAAGCTTTTCACTGGACTCGGAGTTCACTATAGTCTATATATATTCATTAATGTTGTACGAGTCTGCATGAATGTTGATCATGGAATGAACCAACAATAACATATATTACAATTACCTTGCACGGCAGGGGAATTCGAATGAGTAGAATTAACATGTAATTAAAGTGACATTAGTAAATAGTCTTATTTGACTCACTTACTGCCGCTACTATTCAACATTTCAGAGTCTGTTCAGCAAAGTTAATCAACCATGTGAAAACACGTCATTTCTCAACAGTCGCATTTTTAATTTGATACCGTTGATTATAAATAGTGTGTAGTAATTAATTTTCCAAAACCAAGATTACACTTTTGTTATTATGCGTAATAGCCAAGAGTACAGTTTGGAAGCTCCGAATCTCCAAGCCCTTTAAGCCGAAGAGAAATATTATTCGAATATTAAACTGCAGTCTGCAGGTGTATTGTGTTCTCGTCCGTTTATGCATCAACTATTTACTCCACCAGAAGCAACAAAGAACTCAGAGAAGACTTGTCATATTCTTGTCATATTCTGCTCCAGAAACTTCCGAGCCATTGACTTTATGAAAAGCTTCACGAGGACAGGCAAGGACAAAAGGCCTACCCTAGACATGAACCAACCGACTTTACCATGCCTTCACCAAGAACAAGAACAAGAACATTTGCCAATGTTCTTGGGATACGATATTTACTGTAAGGTTTTAGAATCTTTCATCACGCAAAAGTTAAATATCCTTCCCCACGTCCTTGTACATTGAATTCTAATGGGGGGAAACGTGTAAATGTTGTAATAAGTAAAGTTAATTACAGTAAACTTTGATACAAAAGCAAATCCATATTCTCTATTATGATAGCTAAACGTAATTTCTTACCCGACTGTAATTCAGTAACATGCTGTGGTGATAAAAAAAAGACATGACTATAAGAGATCGGACAAGGTTGTAATGTTGCATGATAGTCTGCACAATGAAAAATGATAACAAAAAGATTTTTCTTCTACTGTACACGTAGTTGTAAAGGAAGCTGTCATGGAGTTTGTTAAGCTAGGCCAAGCTAGACAAGATGCTCCTTAGCTTATATTCCAAAGAATTACTAAGAAGTCATGAAGATACCAAGTGGAAGCTCTTCTTGATTAGAGCAAACACATATTTTCATTTATGCAGAATAAAGTTATACATAGATATTTGTGTCGTTTCTAGTTTAAGAAAGTGACAAAAGAGAAAACTTGTCGTTTTCGTTGGTGAAAAGATGTGCAGTAGAAGTAACACCCAAAAAGTCAACAAAGGAGATAAAAGCAAGTTCTGTAAGCTTATGTACATGTTTCGTTACTTTATTAAACGGAAGCAGGAGCCACCTCAGTGGAAAAGACGTTCATTTAAGAGGAAGAGGTCCTTGGATCAAATCTTCTTGACTCGTGGTTCTTATCTCAACACGTTGAACTCCTGGATGAGAGTCTATGTTGAGTGTGTGATTACATCTTGCACATCTAGGGACGGAGGACTGACTACGTCTTGCACATATAAGGAGGAGGACTGATATCCTCCTTGAACGTGGGCTTCTTGACCTAAGCCTCCGCAGTCAATCGAGACTATGAGTTGAGAGATACTTGATACAACTATGAGAGCATTATAAGCCCTGTGGAGTGGTCTTGTAATTGTGACTTCGGTCCTAAAATCATGACTTAGTTCATAATCTAGGTGTCATCGAGGGTTGAGAATTTTTATTAAACAAGGTGCTAGTTTAGCTAGGGGGCTGTTTGATAAGTAAATGTGCATATAAAGACATAAATGCCGCAACTTAGCTAAGGGAATGCTTAGCAAGGGGCTTGTTTCCTAAGTAAATCTTCATACGGCTGGAGTTCAGAGGACATTGAAGATAATTCAAGAGAGTTGAGGAAACGACATGCATAGGAGAGAGAAGGGAAGAATATGATTGATGAGGACTTAACTGTAAAATTGAGGTGTGAATAAAGTCTTTGAGCCTTAGAAAGCATATTTGCACAAATTTGAGTGTCTGATTGACCTGGTGGTTACTAGAGACTGTATTTGAGGCTTGATTACTAGCAGTAGTTTGTTTTTCTTTTGGTCGCTCTCACAATCAATCACATACAAGAGGTCCACCTTCCTCAAGAAAAATTCTCTCCACAACATCTGGTGCTTCCACTGAGAGCTATTGGGGTGAATGATTTGATAATTTATTAGATTTAGTGAGCAAGATAGATCATGGTGCTGCCATCCAAGGTGTTGTTGTTCAAGGTATTCCTGTTCAAGGGACTCCAAGTCAAGATGACGATGGTCTCAAGAGATACCTACTGCAGCTCTAGTGGCAAGTGCATAATCTGCTATTGATACACTCAGATTCTTCAAACGTTGGCTGCTTTGATTCAGTAATAACTTGCAATTGGAGGAGCTGAGCAGAAATCAACAAAGGCTCTACAAGCAGTTGTTGATCGATCTGGATGATTTGATGACAGAGACGTTACTAAATACATGCGGGAATATGTGAGTGAAATGGAACTGGTGAGGGCACCTAAAGTTGAAGTAGTTCTGAATTTTGAGTTGACTGTTGTTCTTGAACTGAGAGAGAAAGTGAGATGTATACAGAAGAGACATCTAGGAGAATGGACCATTTGTGAACATGCGCTGAGAGAGGAATTTCTAGAAGAAGATTTTGATAGAGTCACCAGAAGGACATTCTTTGATTGGGTAGAGCGTCAGCCTAGACGTACTATGGACTGAATGAGTTGATCCGTGAGTTTGATAAGAGATACTCGTAACTTTCTGGTGTAGAAAAGATGACGCTGGATGCTAGAAAGACAGACTTGTTCTTGGAGACTATGGATGAATTTACAGCTGATAGACTTTGTTTTATATTAGCTGATCGTGGAGCAGAGAGGAGAGTTACATCTGATTGGAGAAGAGTCGAAGAAGTAGTATCTACTCATCAACGTCATGGTAGGATGGCAATAGTTGGACAACTAGATATAACGACTTTGTCAAAACAACGAGTGGTTCTTCAAGTCCAAATAGTTCCTCTTATAGTTCCTCAAGTACCTGTTGTGATTCCTTGAGCACCTGTAATGCATGTTCTAGACAACAAACTATTAAGAATCAAAATCAACATAACTTGATCGAAGAGCTGACTCAACAGTTGAGAGATTTAACAGTTGAGATGACAGATCTAAGAAAGATCAGCGATCAACAGCACCAAGTGCTTGATCTGTAAGGGAAAGGTTTTACCAAGAGAAGTATGTAAACTACCAAGATTAACAAAATTTACTCCATAACTACTATTCGTGAAACAATCACCGCATCGGTGCAATACAACCACTAGCGGCTGTACTGCACCGAAGTGAGAAAAAAGAGACGAAGTGCAATAAAGCCATGGAAACTGCACTATCGCATTAGCGATAAAATTTTCACAACAGTCAAAACGAGTCAATAAGAAAAGATGATGGAGTGCAAAAAGGCCACCATACTTTACTGTTATTCCGATGGCTTAATTAACTCTACCTTACTCCGTCATCTTTCAATAATCCCACTAGTGGCAGGACTGCATCAAACGTGTCATAGTTTGACGTAGTAGAGTAACGACAATATCCAAATCTTTAACCTCAGTTACTTTGTTGACGAAGTAGAGTAATGACTGTATCCAAATCTTTAACCTCAGTTACTGTGTTTCCGGGTAAAAGTTCATGGTTCTCCAGAACTAATATATTTCTATACGCGTAACTATAACGTGTGACTATTTTGATTGGAAAGATATATGTGTAACAAACCGAAGTAACTTTCATTCTTCACTGTGGTTAGTAGAACATAGATGGTAACCAAGCACATCCTCTTATATCGCAGTCCATAGAGCCCAAAAATTGTTCTCACTCACCCACATATGCACTCAGCCTATTGCGAAATATAGTAGAGTACAAGAGGGCCACCATAGTTGTCACCTTAGATGCCCACTCACCAGATGTAGTTTGAGGAAGTTACTAGCCTAGTTGTTTGGTTATACAACCATGTAGCTAGAGCAGTTTTCCCAGTGTATGGATTTCTGAGAGAGACTTAACTGTGATGGGATTCTTGGATAATCCCCACTTTAAACATAAAAATCATTTGCCAACGATTGTTGTTACTCAAGGATATCCTTACATATTAGGATATAAGTGCAACTCCCGTTTGACGTCATAAGGCAATACGGTAGATTTTTGTTTTACTAAATTTAAGCTCTCTCGTGAGATTCACTTTCTCTTGCAGTCTTGTAGATTGACGTTTACCTTTGCATTTTCTCTCAAAAAGAGAAGAAGTTATACTAAAATGTTATCTTTACATATGAAAATCGGGTGGAAAATATTTCACGTAATATTATATATCATAGGAGGAAACTAATAACAAAAACTCTAAGGTATCACCAAAATTAATTAATATCACCAACGTTTATTTTAAATTATTTTCATAGATGGAAATCTTGTTCGAATCATTTCACTCTACTTAGAGTTTTAGAACTTCCACCTTGAAGTTTGAACATTTAACTCGTGTATATGGCAGCATGAAGTTTTGTGATAAACGGAAGTGTTAGTAAATTAGAACTCGTCTTAACACAATTTCATAAAACAAATGTCATTCTTCTCGGACGTGATAAGTTTTTAAAGCAATTCAAAGACGTGAAAAGTAATGGAGGAAAGGCAAATTTCCCATCATTTTGCAAGAGTGTTAGGATCTGTTTTCATGTTCAACAGGTTGGGGTTTATTTTTCTATACCACCTGCGAGTCAAGTTATAAACTGAATATTTTATTTTAGTTTTTATATAATATAAACACTACTTAAATAAAATAATCACTTTAGAATCTTTTAGAACCTTTTTTATTTTAAAACTTCAAAACATTTATAAACAATATTTTGTTTTTACAAGAATGAGTAAAAATATAAATTGAATTGAATTAAATTTTATTTTATTTTCATCTGTATTTAACAAAATTAACTAGTGAACTTCTCAAGTGTCAAACTAAGGAAGTGGTAATCATAACTATCAAGATGGACGTTCAGTTAATTACTGATAGTAGCTCGATGGGTCCCGGCATTTATCAACTGTGGCTCGTGTTACATTGTTTTCTCACAACGTAAAGTGACCTAGATAGTAATGGCTTAAATAAAATATTTTATAATAATCGAAAGTTTAGATTAATCAAAAAATGTTAATTTATATATATTTACAAATGAATTTAATTATGATATAAATATTAGTGACCATTTCGTACCGGCTTTCTCCACTCAAGTAAAGTGAGACTTCTCCGGAGGTACCTCTTGGCAAAGCGAACTCCGCCATATGAAACTATGTACCGGAGCCACTTTTCACAATCCCCCAAGTTTGACACCTCTAATCTCCACCAGGCGACTCAACCATCTTCCGGCAGACGGTCGTTGGTTCGAACCCTCATGGCCGGGTGGCTCCTGGGTATCCTGTGTGAGATGCCGTGGAGGACAAGGCTCGAATGTAGACACAAGCCCTAACGGAATTCCACGCCGGAAACAGAAAAGCTGTCATGTCAACTCTGTAATTTTCTCTAGAAGAATTTGATTACCATATTGGGAGGTGAAACGTGAACGACTGATAATGGACTAAGGGAAGCTTGGTGCATACTTTAATTGTCCTTATCACCGGTATTTGCGACATACATGGAACGACAGAACAAAGGATAGCCGAGAAAGAGAAAAGCTATATATGAGAGAGAATAAAGAGAGTGGATTGGTTTCTCAATTCGAGATGGATTCAAATATTTTTTTGATTTTTTTCTTTCATACGTGTTGTGATATTTTTGTTTAGGTTATCAAAAATTCTATATATTATATAAAAGTTTTAGACTAAATTAAAATTTTAGTTTAATTATTATTTAAATATTAAATATTATCATAATCACAAGTTGTCTGTGATTCCGGAAAGAACCCATAAGTACAACATCACATCACGTGCTGCTAACACCGAGGTCGGGATTATAAGACCGGGTCCATGCTCTCAAATAATCATTAATTTACTATATATATCATAAATTAGCATATCAGATGGAGAAGGTGATTATGTAGGCTTGCCTACTACAAATATTTAGGTCGAATCAACATCGTCCAGTGTTTACTCTATCTTGCTTTGTTTAAATCTTTCATCTGAAGATAGAAGAAAGTAGCAAGTCTAATTTATTACCTGACCTTTTTGTCAAGAAGGGTTAGATAATAAATTAAAGATTTTAACTGAATTAATATTTTTCCTAACAAGCTTCTGGCACTTGTACTCTTGAAAGTGCCTTGATCCGTTCTCCAATTCGCCAAATGCTACCGTATTGCTGTTTATGTTTATGCAACGGATGTGCGAATACATCACATAAAGTAAACTAAAAATCGCGCACTGACGGTCTAAATTTTTATCATATTCGTTACAATATTATGGTAATTTATCGAACTGAATATACAAGGTAAACTATAATGTAGATATTTGAAGTAGATTCCGCTTCAAATATTATTCACCTTGTCTATTTAACGATTGTGATTTAAGTTCTCGCACTGGGACTCCTAAAACATTTTCTCCACATATCATGCAGTTCCACCTTTTTTCCCTAAATGATCGTGCAGTGGAATATATATAAATAAATGTAATATAGAGCTACTTAAAATTGCAGTACGGTAAGTTCTAGCACTTCTTTTCTTTTGGCTTTTGTTTTTTTGTTGCCACATGAAACCATCCTAAACACATTTATGTTAGAAAGAAATACCCATGCTAAACCACCTTCAGGGAACTATTGTTCGTTTTTTATTATCGTAAAAGATATAAATGTTATGCAGAAATTAGAAAGTAAATTCTTATGATAATTTAAATTAATCTGTGGTGGTTAACTGATATCGAAATGAAACTGGAATGTTTTATGTACCTAATTTAGAAGAAGGGAAATGCACCCCACGCTAAATGAAGTTGCAATACAGTACGATGAGACTAGAAGGAATTACTCCACATAACAGAGTCACTAGAGGAAACACCTGTAGTGACTTTAGCGAACTATGTGGTGGTGCAGTCACAGTTCCTCTAACTGCCGAACTATACCATTTGGTATAGCATAGAAAGTTATCATAGTGAGTGGCATGGAACAAAGTCTAGAAATTTATTACACATTACAATTTGTTTTATTACACAAATAAAACAAATTTCTAGACTTTTGTTGTGTTTGATGACATTCTTCTTAACGATATATCGGTTTAACATATTCTTGATTGGCTATTGATTGTAAAACTAGTTATTTTATTATGTCAGTGATACGTCAGAATGCACACATCAGTTTATCATCTGATGTGTATTTTATTATTATAATAATTCGAATGATATAGTTATTTAATCACGATTGAAAATAATGAAATTACTAACCACATGACAAAATGATCAGATTTTTGACTTACTTTTCGATAGTAAAGTCAGGCAAGTCAAAAAAAGTCAGTCAAGGATGTGATCATGCGATTCATTGTGAAAAAAGGTGTCATCAAACACACAAAAACTTACTCGGGTGTGATCAAGCAAATTTCTCAAATAAATTGCGAGAAACAATGGAATGAATATATACATATGAAATTAAATCACAAAAACGACAAAATCCAGCATAACTTGGTTATACTAATAGAGACGGGCTGGTCACTCCTCATAAGTGAATAGAGGTTACACCTAAAAGAAAGTTTCATATTTACGGTTTTGATAAATGCATAGCAAAAGGTTTTACAGGACAACCTGCATATAGTAATAAAGCGGGACTGGTCATTTCTTACTGTGTAGAGGTTATCACTCAGGGTCAGGTTTATCTTTAGGGTACTCATACACAAATATATTTCAAATTGAAAACTGAGATGAATACTATGAAAACATAAAATTTCTTTCAACAACATAGATAAATGTTTATCTCCAGTGTAACACTCTTTCATCTTGAATAAATCATCGCCGTGAAATTTCATTACGCTTTAATAGCAGACAACAAGAGAAAAATCAAAACTTGGTATCACTATACACAATCGAGCATAGATGAACTTTGCTCGCTGGCTGTTATCGGGGAAATATGTAAATATTAAATAAAATATATATAAAAAGTAGATAAAACTAATATAAAACTAATATAAAATTAATAATTTTTAATCACAAAATGTCTTCGTGTTTTATATCTGAAAACACGAAAAGATTCAGATATAAAACATAAAGCATGAATAAATTTCCGTGCTACAAATCTAGAAATTTAAAAAATAAATTATATATTAATAAATTATAAATTTAATTTATTACTTAACTTTTCTTGCCAAAAGAGTTAAGTAATAAATTAAATCCCTGTATATTTGACGAAGGAATGAAAGAGGTGAACACGGGTGATCACTTTTCAAGAAGTGAACACAATAGAGAGGTTATCACTATATTACTTTGCTCAAGTGGGGTCCACCAAATTTATCACTACGAACAACTCGCTATATGAGGGATCACTTTACGTAGATTCTACTGTACTTTTAACCTTTTGTCATCTTTCGGGTTCTTTTCATATCGGCTAGCATAGCAACAAAAGGCCGGTTCCATTCCTGACCATCCGGAGCAGCCCCAGCCTAGATCCGGCATTCTTGGTTACTTGTTCTAAAACTTTTCGGCACAAGCAGGTGAATAAAGCAGGCGCCGGATAAATTCCGTATCGAAACGTAATAAAATAAAGTAGCCACTCTTGCAGTGGAATTGCGGGGTTATGCGGTAGCGATTTATTCGTATTTAAATTCTTTTTTCGTTTTTTACAAAAAATATAAGCAATATAAATAAGTAATAAAATAAAATATTTTTTTCTGAGTCAATATATAATAATATATAATAATATATAATCAATAATATTTAATCGTGTTGACGCATAGCAACGATAAAATACTCGAGAATTCTCTAAAATAGCTTGTGAGTTATCAGAAAGTGATAATTATCCCAAACCGTCAGAAAATCAAAAGAAAACGGAAAAGTCAAGACTCGAATGGATCCAGAAGAACTCATCATGGATGTTTTGTCGTCTCAAGCATAAAATACAGTAGTTTCAAAGAAACACGTGACGTAATGAATAGCCAACGAATGGAAAGATCTCATCAAGCCATACAAGGAAAGAGAGACCCGAAGAGCCAAGTAATCAATGTCTCGAAAAAAAAAAGAACATCGAGACTAAGTCTCGCTATCAATAGTTCTAAAATCGTTTATTATTCTTAAAATATCACACATTGATAAATCAAAATTCTTACATACAACAAATATACACGAAATAACATCACTTATTACAATTATTCTCTTGTGGATCACGTCTACTAAAGCTCTCTGTACAAATCTGTTTTCACGGACTCTTCTGTCCGAAGAACACATCAACGTTCTCACTACGTTATATAACCACTCTCTTGTGTTATAGTAAACACACTGTACCTGATAGCTCCATGAATAGCTATCGATAGTTTCTGCCTTCTCTATTTCAAGACGGTCGGTTACGAACTCGCGGTAGTGGATATTCTCGTTATACTACAGCTGGCAACTTGTAAGGGGAGACACCAACATCGTCGGCACAGCAGATATCGCGGCTCTGGTCCGGCAGAAAAGAGGCGGGCACACGGAGAGTGCAGACACAACTTCTGTTGGAACTTCTGTTGTTCTTACTCAGCCACGTGGCTGCATCTCACGCCGTCCAGCTTAGTGGGACAAGTGAGTTCGAAGCCTACACTCTAGGCCCGGAGGAGGTGAGCTTCCACTCAGAACCTGCCATGTCAATCCGCGTCTCAGACACATCATCCTGACCGAAGGAATGTAGGGGAAGAGATGGTCGAGACAGAAGACACAGGACAGCAAGACCGAGAGACAAAGAAAGCTCTGAAGAAATTGGATGGGAGCCTTTTCAGCGGAGGAGAAGCAGAAATCCGAGAAAAGTGATCGGTCGATTCGGGAGGAGTAGAGGCGAAGGCGAGGCAGCTGGACGGCTGCTCCTGAAAAGTTTGGGAGGAGGAGAAAATTTTGAGAAGGTGGGAGCATAATCGGAGACGAGGACATTACTTGCACGGGACACAAGTAGTTGAGTCATTCGACTTGCTTGCTGCTGCAGTCCTGAGAGAGGGAGTCCCTGAGTGATCGGACTGTACAAATTGCTTGGATGATGTCTGGAGCGGTGCAGTGGCTTGCTTTTTGGAGGAGTTGACTGTGCTAATGGTTCTTTTGTCTTCCTTCTCGGGAAGGGATTGCTCTCGTGAAGGTGAGAACTGGCAGGTCAGGTGTGGGGGGGTTATTACCACCTGCGCAGAAGGTTACAGGCCAGAAGGTGATTAGACTCGCTTATACTGATGAGTTGTGAGATCTCACTCACCGTACTGTTACTGGGAAGGTTGGGAGCGGAGTAGTTGTAGAGCTCCTAGACGATCGGTGAAAGTTTCCTGCTTTGCGAGAGAAGCTAACAGAGAGAGAGAAAGGAAACGCAGAAGGAGATATGGAGTTCGGTAACGTTAACACCGGTAGAGATTGCGAGCGTGTGTCAAGGGGCGATCAGTGCTGAGTGCCATACGATATTCACTGTTGTCGCCTGGGAATACGCAAGCTGCACTGTAGATTCTTGTTTTGGAGATCGAGGGAGAGAAAGGAGCTTTAAGAGGAGCCTGCGTCGAGCAGCTTAGAGGCCAATTTTTCGAAAAACAGGAGGAAGGGAAGAAGGAATGGCTCTCCTGCATTTACCAGCTTTGTCCCTCTCGATTAGCAGCGGTTTGAGGACACCGTTTCTGCAACCTTTTGCGGTCGTTCCCGCGTCTGGCAAGTCATGGGCTCTCCCCCTTGCAGCGGATCGCCTGAGAAGCGGCAGAAGCAGGAAATCGAGGAGAACGAGCGGGACTATCACGGCTGTGGTCAGCACTGACAAGCCGGGTTTGGAAAGCCAGGATGAATCCGCTGATATGTGTGCGGATGAATTCGCGCAAAGATTCACGTGCCCTCATATTAGCGATCTCTTCAACTTGCAGCCAATGCGCTCGACCTTTTGCACCAAGAGCAGGTTATCCCAAGCTCTTATTTATCTTCCAGCTTCGAATTTTGATAAAATTTCACATCGATTAGACCGCAGGGTTATATCCAGTGTATGAGTTCGTGAACAGAGACGGACGAGAAAATCTGCAGGGAGTATTTGGATAATGGCTTCTCATCAGTAATCATGGTTGTTTCTTTTTCAATGAGATTCAGCACATTCAGCTCAATTCTCAAAACTATACTTTTATTGCCGTCCTCCTATGTACGATGTATGTACCTAACGAACTCGTAGTATGTTCTAGGGCAAGCGATAGTTTATTCGATCACGGTGGTGAAGATGTAAGGATGTGATGAGTCGTCCAGTGCTGTACTGGAGTGCCTCGCATTCCCGCTTGTGACTTTCGACTAAAACCTGCTTGTTAATGGATTCCTCTGTGTCACCTAGTTGTAACCCACATGAGCTCCAGGATTCCGGTGACGAGGAGATCACCTTTTTGTAAACCGGCAGCACAGATTTTAGTGTGATACAGGTGTATCTACGCCGTGATGTCAAGACCTGTCAGTGATGTTATTCGAAGAAAAGTGTAGACCTACCTTGAACAAAAAGAAAGCTAGAGATTCTATGTTGGTCATCATTAAGTCTACTCATGTGTTGTCCTGTTACCATGTGCAGTTGCCCTCTGCCCTTGGACTCGTCGAATCCCGGCAGTCGTTGGGAGGATCTAGGCAAAATGTTCGTGCACGACGACGATCGTGTTCTTCTCAAGGTTTAGAATATCCCTCTCTCAATTTGTCGAAGGTTGTACCTAAAATTGAATAGTGATTGATTATTTGAGCAATAACGTGACGGAAACGTAAGAAGCCGCCAAAAGAGAATCTCTTATAGCCTGGGACTCTGAGTGAGGACTCGGTGAGCTGGTCAGTGTGGAAGAAAACTTGCTTCAAGGTCAGCAAGTCACGTGCTGACAGAATGTTTAGGACGTATCTAAGAGTAGGTGTTCGTTTGGAATTCCTAGGTTGTCTATTGATCCTACACCTTTTGACTGTCGGCGTCAGTCGTCCCACGTTTAGTGGAGCTGGAAGCCCATCTTACAAAAGGCTTGCTGCTTTTTGTGGCTTTCCGCCGGACCTTGGATATTGTCACCATGACCGTGGGGTTTATCGCGGTGCATGGACAGTCCTAACTAGGTTTGACCTAGGAGAAAGGTCGGTCCACTTCGATGAGGGTTTTAGTCTAGTCAACTGTTTAAAATTATGATTATAGCTAAGTTGGAGTTTGCTTTTAATTCTGCAGACTATCAGATACGCTAATCCTACATCATCTGGTGCTGAGTGCCTCGACGCAGACTGTAATTTCGTCCAGCAGTGGTAAGTATCTTGATTGAATCACCACTCCAAGTTCGTGATGTTTCGTGTACTGAGAAATGAATTTCCTGGCCAGCAACACTTTTCACCATGGATTGGAGAGCGTTTGGAGTTCCATGTCGGGAACTTGAAATTCGATTCCTGAAATGGGATGTTGTCATGTGAAGGGTGACGCGGGCTGGTCCGAGATCTAAAATCTATTTCGACCCCATGGATGTGAAGGCCGCCGTTGTCACATGTGGAGGTCTTTGTCCAGGTCTTAATGATGTAATCCGGCAGGTATTTCTCTTCTGCAAGTAACTTGAGAAATTGGATATTAAAATTGGTGACATTGTTTTTATACAGAATAATAACAGTGTAAGGAAAGGTCTGATGTCACAGTTGAGCATTACAGAGTTATGTCACGGTACTAACAATTCAGTCTCCTTGTCTCTGACTATTGTAGTTCGGGAAACCACTCGTCGACGCAAGTCACATTTTGCCTCCTCTTGCGAGTTACCCTTAAAGCTTGATACTTCTGCATTTCTTGTTGCAGATCGTTTTGACTCTCGATGTCTACGGAGTGAAGAAAATGTTGGGCATCACTTACGGTTATCGTGGATTTTTTGAAGAATCTCTTCAGCCGATAGTTGTAAGTTGCTCGCGCTGTCCGTTTTGTCTGCTCTCTTGTGTCTAGACTCCTTGCACGTTTGATGGATATCTATTCCGCTGGATACGGAGCTCTGTTGATTACGTCAGTCCTTGGTGTTGAGGTTGACGGTACTACCCTGCAGTCTATCCTCAGCATTTGTCCTGACTCGTGAATTGTCTGATATTGATACTGAAATACTTTCCTGAGAAATTTTCTGCAGTTGACTAGAGATGTAGTCCAGAATATCCACTTAGCCGGAGGAAGTCTGCTTGGAGTATCGCGTGGAGGTGCCAAAACGTCCGATATTGTTGATACTTTGCAGGTGCGTTCACTTGTTTAATTTCCTCAAGCTGCAAATGAAATCCGTCGGCGAATATCTAGAGGGCTGTCAGGGTCACTCGCAATGTCACCGTCACTAGTGCTTAGCGACACATTCCTGGCTTGCAGGAGAAGGGCATCAACATGCTTTTTGTCTTGGGCGGGAATGGTACACACGCTGGTGCTCACGCCATCCATGAAGAGGTGAGAATAAAGTTTGTGGTTTTTTAGCCCTTGAGACAACTTTTCCGGTTTATATGATGATTTAGGTAGGCCTTGAGCTCGTGGACAAGGTGGAACTTACAAAGAATTTCAAAAACTGAAACCTAACTGGAATAGAAAGAAACCCCCGTCTCAGAATTTCTACCACATACCTGAAATTAAGATCTTCTTGTTCATGTAGGCTCGAAAGAGGCGGATGAAGGTAGCCGTCGTTGGTGTACCGAAAACTATTGATAACGACATTTTGCTTATGGACAAGACGTTTGGGTTTGACACCGCCGTGGAGGAAGCCCAGAGAGCAATTAATGCTGCTTACATTGAGGTTCGTCACGGATGACTTTCATGACAGTCTTGCATGTTATATCAGTCGGAAGTCGAAGGAAGCCTACGCGGATGGGAACTTGTTTGCTCTGAGCGTTTTGTTCTTGATATCAGTTATGTTCTTGACGGCAGGCCAACAGTGCCTACAATGGCATCGGAGTTGTGAAACTCATGGGCAGACAGAGTGGATTCATTGCTATGCACGCCTCCCTGGCGAGTGGGCAAGTTGACGTGTGCTTGATTCCAGAGGTAACAGCTTTCTTACCATCATAATGACGCTTTATACACAAGTCTAGTAACAAGTATGATTGGATTAACTCTGAAGTCAATCTTGAGGATCTGCTCATAGATAAATACCTTTTCGAAAGGCAGGTTTGGTAACTGGACAAGGATAGCGGAGCCTTTTGCTAGCTTTTAACTCGTGGAGAGAAACGTTTTGAGGTGAATGTGGTTCATTTTCACAGAGATGATTTCAGCAGTGACTTGAAGTAAATGCTGAAAACTTGTCGGGGTGGCCTTGTGGGATCATCTACATTCATACAGCCTCATAGAATTAATACCTTGCACTGGAACGCTGTCGCTTCCAGTATTTCTCTCCTTGCTATGTAAATCTGGTACTGCATACGTGAACGGTTGCCCAGAACGGTCCATCAGATGGACATGCTTTAGAATCTGTAAGCGTTGCAGCGTAAGCCAGAATTTGGCTACGTCGAGCGAGCTGATGATAGCTAATTGCTATATATGCGCAGGTCCCATTTACCTTAGAGGGAACTAACGGTGTGCTACAACATGTTCAACATTTGATCGAAGAAAGGGGAAAGGCCGTCATTTGTGTGGCTGAAGGAGCTGGACAAGTAAGAAGATAGCTCGCTGTATCCGCTTCTTTCACTTCTGCTGCAAGGATAGGAACATGTGTTTTATCTCTGCATCAGTGTTTTCGTCTGGAAACTGAAGTCGAGCACACAAGGTTTACCTGCAGAGTTTGAGCGATCTTAGTACATGCCTTGTTGAAACTTATTCGTCCATCTTCTTTTCCCTTTCGTGATTTTCTTCCTTTGTGTAAACAGGATCTTCTACCGATTAACAATGGCACTGACGCCTCAGGAAATCCAATTTTAGGAGACATTGGTATCCATCTTCAGCGAGAGGTTCGTACAGTTCTCAGCTTTGCATGCAAGCAATAACGATGTTTTCTAGGTTGTAGAAGCCATGGGTACTCTCTAGGTGATATCGACATTTGAACCGGAGATGTCTCAGTTCGGTAGGAAATGTGAGTTCCTGTTTCCCAGCTCTCACGTACTAACAAAATATCCATGAACAGATCAAGAAGCATTTCAAGTCGGCCAACCTTCCATCGGATGTGAAGTACATTGATCCAACGTACATGATTAGAGCTTGCCGTGCCAATGCTTCGGACGGAATCCTCTGTGCCGTACTTGGCCAGAACGCTGTAAGGACCCAACCTCGTCCATTTCCTGCGTGTAAAATC
The DNA here is from genome assembly GCA_036924285.1 of Asterella californica. Taxonomy (NCBI): domain Eukaryota; kingdom Viridiplantae; phylum Streptophyta; class Marchantiopsida; order Marchantiales; family Aytoniaceae; genus Asterella; species Asterella californica. The sequence goes on from JAYKYS010000001.1 coordinate 48,442,595, forward strand.
GCTTGTATTTGTTGTTGTTGTTAGTTCCTAGGGGAACTTCATGCAGACTTTTGACTGCTGAAGCCAAGTGCTTGCGTAAGAGTTTAGGGATTTTGTGAACGGAGAGTTCCCTTCAAGCCACAGTTTTGTCCGGGCAGATTATACAGTCAGTGTACTAGTAAATCGAATTTCTCTTCGCTTCCGTCTATATCTGTCTCAACTCGACCCGTGGACTTGGACTCGTTCTCACAAGATACTGTGCCGTACGCAGGTTCATGGAGCTTTTGCCGGCTTCAGTGGCATTACTGTGGGAATCTGCAACAATCACTATGTGTATCTTCCCATTCCTGAGGTCATATCTCATGCTCGGAATGTTGACCCCGACAGCCGTATGTGGCATCGTTGTCTGACATCCACTGGCCAGCCTGACTTTATTCCCACCTCTGGGTAAGGATCGTCACTTGCCTTAAAGCGAGGAGCAGCACTCCCGAGGTCTCCTGTAATTCGTGCCGAAACCGGTGAGTAGTACGTTGACTACACGAGTACATACCCAAGCAAAAACATTTTCATGTGCAATACCTCGCACATGGAATATTAGCATTCTGGATCTCTGATTCTTTGCAGTTTGAGTTGTTCGGTGACTTTCGATCTCATCTTATCTTACCTCTGCTGTTAAAGCCGCTGACAGATCTGGCAGCGATGCTATAGAAAGTAGTTCGACGGAACCTCCTGCCAATTTTGAAAGTGCATCCAAGATTCATCAACATTCTGGTCCATCATCGTCACCCTGATAGTAAATACTTAGCTAGGAAGAACATGCAGATGCCACCTTTGCAGAATACAATAAGGGTTCTGGACAGGTTACAAAATGTTTACTACCATCAGCAGTTTGAACGAGGCAACGGGGGATTCAACGGCGACATTTGACGGCATCCACCATCATCAACGAATTTGAGTTACATCCACGCATAATCTCTTTTCTGGTGTTCTCTTCTGAGGTAGAATTTGCGCTTGGGAGGCCTTTATACAAAACGTTCATCTGTAGGTCGTGACTGTACACGACACCTCAGCTGTAGACTTAGTTCACTCTGTATGGTGACGACCTGCTTCATATGTTATCTTTATTTTTAGTGACTAGCACAGAAGATCGTTGTACTGTGTGTTCATAGCAATGCAGTGGAAGGGTCGCAGTTCCGTGAGCCCACTTAAAGTTAAAAGTTCCCGCAGTAAGACTGTTTTCTGTCCACATACTTTCAGAAGGGAAATCCCTAGTGTTGTATCATAGTCCAAAGGAAGGATGTTGACAGAGGAATAAGATAAGCCTTGCTGAACCTATTCCAGCGAGAAACCATTTCTTCGTGCCATGTTTTGGTGGCCATGGTGAGCGGCCACGCTTTGTGTGTGTCATTTGTGTTCTGTAGTGCAGTCTTGGAGAGAAAAAGTGTTAGAATATGAGGAAATTGTGTCCAACCGTCTTGCCTTGTGGTGCGGTGTACCGTATATGCTCCTCCGCATCTTGTGTCAGAATGTGATGGGGCCGAGGTAAGGGGACAGATGAAAAGTGTTTCAGAAACTGCTTGGTCTACCTCTGCATTCCGGCTAAGGTACAGAGAATATGCTTGACTTCCACGTTTCCAGTTGGACCCAGGATGCACCGTCCGATGACCTCTTGGGAGTGAAACCTGTTCTATGATTCACAGTCTTCAGGGATCGACAGAGGATCGGCTGCACGAGTACGCATCTTCGCGTTACCATAGACATATACATTTTACCCTGTTGTCAGCAGTTTGTCAGTCCCTTTTACTATGTTGTAGATTACCAGCTAGAAGGTCTGTCTCTGGCACGTAAGGGACTCAGTTGAGAAACCAAGTACGTCACAGACAAGGTACGCTGTGGGACATCCTCTCACGCTCGTCAGAAGTTCTTTGGGACGATCACTCGTATATGCTTCTAAAGGTTTTTTCCTTGTCAGTGTGAGCACAATAGTTGGGTACGGTAGCGCACGAATTTCATGGTTGGAAACTGCGACATAGCAGTCCTCCGACTTGAAAAAGATGCCCGTATCTACGTCAGATATATCGAACGTAGAGAGAAGTTGGGGCTAAGCAGATTTGCAACCCTTCTGAGGAGAAGGCTGTACAGAATCAAATTCCTGATACAAGACGATTCTGGGTCCAACAGAATCGTGCCGATCGGTGAGTCAGTGGTCCTCGCTAGTCAAGTTCAGCCGGCAGAGTGACACATGGTCCATCTCAATATGGTTGGACTCTGAACCTTAACGACGTAGTATCGCTACTGTGGTGGTCCGTACGTGGTTTGGGACTTGTTGCTTCTGTGAAGAACAAGTATTGTGGTGATTCAGTAGAATTAAGTTGGCTGTTTCATTAGCTAAGCTAAGCTATAAGCTCAGCGACGTGATGGATAATTTAGTGAGCGCATCACTCACTCACTACGAAGGCCTGAACTAAAATGAACTGTCTCAACTGATTTACCGCATGGAGATGTCTCGTTGATTTTGTTGCCAACCACGTCAGTAGAGCAGGGGTCTCACTTCAGTCAAACAACGGACAACATGCTCTTAAAATTTGTGACCAGTTCATATCCAACTTCCACGAGTTCCTACGGACGAAAAGGATCTTTGGTTTAAAACATGCGTTGCACAAATGGTGGATACGGTCACGCTCTTTCTGTCTACAGAGCACATGAATTACTTGGTGTCATGGTCTGGTGATGTTAAGAAGTGAGTACTCTCCAGCTGACAGTGTGGCTGACGAACCTCAACATTCTAAGATGTTTATAAGTTAATTAGAAAGCGTGTCGATGTGCAGAGTTTTCACAACGAGTCACGTAAATAAATTGTAATCATGTGTCATGGTCGACGGATCTCAGTTATTTCATATTCATGCGTGGAATGTCAAAAATATCATTAAAGATTTTACTAAAATTTGTATAAAGTTAATAGGGCGTCGTAAACCTCACCCTGTAAAACTGAAAACAGTATCAGAGTTTAAACCCATAACCCTCGACTGTCAGAGAGTGCACCAACGTCCGATTAGAAAATTCTTAATGCTTGTGAGAAAAGAAAACTTACTGCCGCAGCCTTTTTCCGTCCATTAAAAAAGTTCAGAAATTTAACTGACCGCACCTTTAATACGTTTTCCGGATTTAATGTCGTCCTTTTTAACTTCGCGATACTTGATCACACCCTCTACTTGCTACAGTAAATTCAGTAAGTCAAAATGTCATATCATCAAAATGCGGTACGTTTGTAGGATTTAATCTCACTTCTTTTTAACTTTGTGATACTTCTCTCTACTGGCTACAGCACATCAAATGTCACATCATCAAAATGCGGGAAGTGCATGTTAATATTCAAAGACATATATTTATATGAAAAATTTAATTTATATTAAATTATTTTTACAATAAATTATCAATTTAGATTATCTTTTATTTGTCTGAGTGTAGTGTCTTTACAAAAGTGTGTTCAAGTACCGAAAAGTTAAAAGAGATAGGTAAAATCCAATAAACGTATTAAGGATGCAGTAACGTAAATCTGTGGAAAAAGTTTGTTACATGTTACGTGAAGAGTTACTCCTGTCTGTTTACGTCCAGAAACATGTTCCAGGGTGAGGTTTAAGCCTACTAAATCATCATATGGATCTTGCGCATAAAAGTCAATATATATATTCACTGTTTATACAATCCAGTTCACTAAACCTTCATACATATTTAGGGATATTGTGTTCTAGATAAAACGAACGTGGTGGCTTTGATTGTCCGCCTATATTATAGAACAGAAATCACTATCAGCTCAAACAAACAGAATAAATAATGCATCCAAGAGAACAAGCATTAGATATCTCTCTTAGAAAAGAAATACTCGAAAGATGAGTTAAGACTTAGGATATACTTGGTTCATAGAACTTGTGATATATTAATGATGGAAAGTTATAAAGTATATTCAGATTTGGGATATACTGAGAAATGTTTAGACATTAGACTTGGTTTATGGAGAATCATGAAGCATGGAAAGAAGATTAAACCTATGAAAGTTGAAGGGTAAAAGAATTAGTTCTAACTCTTTACGAATGAGAATAAGTAGTTATTTAATAATCAAGATATATAATTACGAGTTAAAAGAAATTGATGAAATAAAGAGCTACCTAACTTGTGCAATGATTTACAAATACTATAATAAAACCGAAAGAAATTTGAATTTTCCGTTCACAGATGTCGAACCGTCACTGGGTGAAAATATACATGCTTCTCTCTACGTCGCGAAATGTCGCACAAGCTTGCCCTGAAACTGACTGAACCAGCCGGAATGAGATAGTCCGTGATCCCTACACCATCGCGTTTAGTCTAGCTCCACCGTCTTCCGCTAACAGATGAAGCTACGACGGGCAACCGTCGAAATCACCGACGGTTGTCTAGCCGTAACTCTCTGGAGTGTTGAGCTCCACCGTAGTACAGTAACCAACCAGCATAGAACTCAAGTTCTGTCGACACCCAATCACGTGATCCAGAGGCTCACTGTCAGCCCAAGGCTAGACAACACCTTTGTAACGCCTGTTCTTACATGTGAATAACCTATTATTTATTAATATTAAGAGACGAAAAATGCTGATGGTCCACTAAAGTGCCGGAGAACAAGGGGCTTTTATGACACTTTTTTGCGAGATGTGCTCATCTTCTTCGTTGCATATTCACCTCGTTCATATTGTGAAGAGGAGGCAAATATACAAAGGTTTATTTATTACCTAAATTTTCTGTTGAAAAAGTTAAATAATAAATACTTATTATAATTAAAAGTAATAAGTTTATGAGTAACCTCTCGCATATGTATTTGTAGAAATACATATTATGTTTTTCTTATGAATTATAGATTGACCTTTTGCATTTCTACCATGGCTATGACATAACACTAATTTTTTTTTTAATATTACTTGTGAATTTAGTATAGAATTTTCATATAACACTTATGTTTTGTCCGATAACAGAAAAGAAGCAAAAGTTGCATGCACATTATTTGGTTTCTTCTTCTAACAAGAAATAGAAAACATAGAAAACATAAGAAACATCAATTTCTTCAAATATAATATGATAACATCTCTTTTACTATAATCTTTATAGAAAAATCTTGAATCTAAAATTTTGGGGATTTGACCAACATTTTTTGAAAAAGTAAATAGGTTTACTCTAGTACAAGTAAAAAGAACAACGGGATCCGCCTAGCTTGATCAATGCTCCAAGATGTAACTCTTCATAAAACTGAACTTTTATAAAGAATAGTACATTTGAAAACTTTTAATATTTTTAAAATAGTGTTAAATTTTATGATTAGATTCTTAAGAAAATATAACTTTATCAAAAACGTTTATATTTTGGCATTATTATTATTGTTATTATTTAACAAGTGATGCAGTAATAGAAATCTAATTTTGGATTATATTCACATGAAATATGTATATTAGTACAAGATGTATTACACAATTATAAATTCTTAAATGTATTATCACTTTTATTATTCCAATATCATATTCAAGAATAGAAAATAATATATACTTATAATTATAAACATAACATATATATAGCTTTTCCTTGACGTACATATAACAACTAAAAGTGAGTTGCCTCCTGCAAGACAAATGTGAAAGCATCGTGCAATACTCAAGTTGTCACTAGCTGCTTGGAGGACTCTCATGTGCTACCATGATGAGCAACTCTCCTTGATGAATCTTGGATGCAGTAAGTCCAATCTAGTCAAAGTTCACATGGTTAATCAGAAGTAACCATGATTGGATCGGGTGTGTCCGTAGAGACCACGCTGGGGTTGAGGTGTGAATGTTGACTAAGGTTGTGCTTGTGAGATCATCCGCTAGACCAGCCAGTCTGAACCAAACCTACATCAAAGAACCACCTGCCACAAGACCAGAGCAATAACAACTTGCCAACCTAGCCATAATCCTAACTAGGATCAACAAGGCTTATACAAGACATTTTTTTACTCTCTATATATAGTCATATATAGACTCTATATAAACATTGTACCATAAATAAAATGTGTGATTAAAACGTGCAATTTTATCACAAGGTAGAAGCAGAAAATAGACTCTTTTGATGGAGTGATGTAGAATTTTAATCATGTATGCAAGGTCTAGTGTGAGCCGAATAAAGTGTCCTAATAAACCTAAAGCATAGTGTTGGCATGAATGACCCGGATCACTTGCAAAGACTACTGGAGCTACTGTAGTTACAGCGTAACTTAACTTGGGACGCGGTTACCTCGACCTCTACTCCGTTACTTTCAGGACTAAGGGTCTATTAACATTTACATCGTTTTTGCTAGGTGTTTTATTAGCTATACGTCGATTCTGAAAAATGTAAAGGAAGAGGGAATTTCAAATTTGTTCTCGTGTAGGATATTTTGTCATAACAAGAAAAGGATATTTTTTATTCTTGGTGTGACAGGCATCCAGAGTGATTACCTTCTGTGAAAATAGTAATGCATGGTGGCAAGCTGATGAACTAACAAAAATATGTATGAGAATCTTTGAACTTAACCAAATCTGATATTCGATTATACAATTTGGATCTTCTTCTCTTAGTGACGACAGAGAGAAGATATAGCATGAAATGACCTTGTTTGAGAAGCTTGTATCCAGTCGTGCACTTTTTCTCGCATTCTAAATGCAGCTTGGTATATAATGCGTTTTTTAAAAGTTTACCGGAAGTCATTTATCAACTTTTCACACTGAACATTAAGATCCATAACAACTCAGTTACACATCAAGATAGCTAGATGTTGTGAATTTTGACAAGATCCTCTCCACGTAAAATGATCAGGACAAGTATGTTGTAGATTACATGCTGTTATCGCAATGTTACCAGATTTATTCTGTCGTTGGCAGCGGTTCGTCACTCGCATCACTGTGATACATCTTTTTCCTCAACTGAAGCTGGGTCCTTATCTTTTGATATATCTGTCTCCGTGTCAATGTCACTGTCTCTCTCCTTGAACTCGTGAAATGGACCAGCAGATTGATGACGAACATCCTGTCCATACGCATCAGATGTCGCAATTCTCCTCACTTTTTTGGATCGAGCTCTTAGATGAAACCCATGTTCATCCTCAATATCACCTGGCTGTTCATTTAGATGGGTTCCACCTACAACATAACTCTACGATGATTGTCATTGAGTGAATTGCACAAAAGTCCTTGGCTCTAAGTTCGGTTGCATGTTCTCTTTGTTTGGTCATCGAGTCACCGTATGACAATTGCGTTTCCGGCTTAGAGGATCTGGTCTGATCAAAAACACATACATGCATATCCGCACCCAATATTTTTCTCGAGTCTTCCAATGCTTATTGATTCATGAGTTATAAACGGACCAGCAATCCAGCGCAAACTGGAACTCTTTCATCGAATCGAATGTGGCACCGAGTTTTATGAATCCTGCTTGAAACTCTAGCTCCGTGTAAGTGTTCTCTACTAGAGACACCTTGCGCTTTCCAACTGCGATCATAGTTTACCGCTATCTCTGTCATGGAGTGGGCTCGGAGTCGTTTGCATTATGCACCGTGTCTGCAGGTATATTGATGATCGGTGTCTCAAGTGGTTAGCCTACAGTCCTCTAAGAGAAAGGTCGTGAGTTCAATCCTTTGTGGGCACGGTTAGAGGTGCATGTTGCTGCAAATTGTTAAGGAAGCTTCTGATCCGAGTCCCGCTCTGATGGATTCACATAGACAGTCTCATGGTCCTCTAAGACCTCAAGGGACAGATAATACGACTTACCCTTTATCATTTATCATTGAACATTTCCTCCATACCGGATTCGATCAAGATCGTCATAATTTCTGTTGGAATCTCGATCGAAATTAACACTTGCTTCTGCAGCAGCTCACTTCCCCAGATAACTCTCTCTTTTGCTACCCAATAGTTTAATGAGGAAGTGAGCTCTCGCTTTCACTGCCCATAGTTCATTGTGCACTACTTTACTCTATCTCAAACTTCGATTTGAATTTCGTTTACCTGTGGTAACCGGTGCTTCCTCAATTACATACATGGATTGCGTAATACAAATTCGCATGATTGTATCGCAAAGACTTATCACATTCGTCACAGGAGGTCCAGCCGATTGGGGACTGAGGAAGACATTTTTAACTTCGGGGGTCTTGGGAGGATCGACTGTTGGTTTCGGGGACGGAGGAAGAAGAAAGCTGGTTTAGCAAAAGGAAAATCGGCAGTTGAGAGCGTTGTTACGGTACATCTGGCTCACCTTCCTGATGTGCCGCACAAGTCTTCTGAGGAGTTGCAAGAAATATCGGTCCTCACTTCTCATAAACGTCGACTAGAGACAATTAAGGCGCAGAAACTACGTTTATGAGTACATGCTCAACACTTGGCTCAACACTTCTTAGGCATCGGGCTCGTGTTGAGCAGACCACACTAACCACGCTACAGGCAAGCTCAGGCAAACTACTGGATACACCAGGTGGGATTCTACAGGAGCTACATTTTTTTTTTTTGTTTGGATTTGTTTTTAGGCCTATTTTCGCTGTGGGACTTTCTGCAGCCGTATGCTGCTGCCCTTGCACAGCGTGAGCCCCCCCGCCAGGCAGACTCGACCCCACGCCGCTGGGGCTACAGGCGGATGGGGTAGCCAACAAGCTATTGCTTGTTGGCTACAGGAGCTACATACAACGTTCTCCAGCTTGTACGTCCAATCTTCATGTTCCCCAAAGGTAGACTTTGATCGTGACTCTCTTCTAGCTTTGGTGGACCCTCATCTCCTTCCCGAGCAGACTACGCTATTGTTACAACCTTCTTCGGTGTAAGAAATAAGGGAGACTCTGTTCTCCATGGGCCGGGCCCGGACACCCGGGATAGATGAGATGTCGATTGCCATCTTCCAGGATCTCTTGTCCTTCCTTGAACCTGACTGCGCACGGCTCATTCAGGAATTCTGGACTGTCTTCCCGACTTACTTTCTGCGGGGGTTATTAAGTTGCTGCCGAAGGTCACTACTCTGGTCACTATCTCGGATTGACGTCTGATCAAGCTACTTACTACCCACTATAAGCTTGTTGCTAAGCTTCTAATCCTCCGTCTGGCTCTAGTTCTGCCTACACTCGTGCCTCCTGAACAGACTGGTTTTCTTAAGGGTCGTTCTACGACAAATAACGTGCTAACCTTTGTACTCATACATGAGTTGTTCCAAAAACAGGGTCGATCAGTACTCTTCTTTCAACTGGATTTCACGAATGCTTATGACTGCTTACACCAGGAATATCTCCAGGCATTACTTGGGACCTTCCGCTTGCCTTAGCATTTTATCACTTTAATATAGGAGCTGCTCGCGGGAGCTCAGGCGACAATTCGTGCAGCCGGTGGATTCACTACAACATTCCCTCTCCAGTGTGAGGTACGCAAGGGATGCCCACTGGCACCTCTCATGTACACGCTCTCGACGGTTTTGTTTATTAAAATTGCTACAACGGGCAAGGCATTCGGGTCATCTCGCTTCAGTGGAGGTTCAGACCGAGGTCTCAGTGCTGCGCTCTGTATGCGGATGATGTTGGTGTCTATTAGGCACCCTATGAAATTGCACATACATGTATGCGTGCATTCCTAACCTCTTATCAATCGGCTTCTCCTGCTTTGGTTAACTATGATAAATCCACGTGCATCATCACAGGGCGATGGATGACACCCCCAATGGCTACAAGTCTCTCGGTGCTCGGTACTTTCTTGCAACGCCACCTCTAGGTACCTGGGAATTTCCATTGGCTCCTCTTTTACTGTACAGTCTCTCTAGCAACACTCTATTCAAGCTCTCCTCACTAAGTGTACTCGCCTCTCTTCTCCTTATTTCTCTTTCACTACACGCGTACTAATGCTTCGCCATGTTATTCTTCCCTCCCTTCTATATCCCCTTTCTATCTTCCCTCTCCATCGTGTGGTACAGAACAAGCTACTGTGTTACTCCGTCAGTTTCTAGACCATCAACCCGGAGGTAATTCAAACTCCTTTTGGTTGCCTGGGACGCCTTGACTATGAAGCAAGCACATGGTGGTCTGCAGCTACCAGATATTTTTCAGACTAATCGGGCGGTTTTAGCCTCACATGTGCTAAAAGTATTCACACAAATCCCACCCATCTGGAGACCTTTCGATCCTTGCTCCTGTTACAAGACAGACTGCATGCTTCTACCCTTAAACAATACCGCCATATGCCCACTTTACTTCTTCTTGCCCCTCATATGGACTCCAGACCTCGGTCATTAGCTACGGGACTACTATCTGCATGGGTCAAGGTGTCTGATTTCCTCAGTTTTCAAGTTTCAGCATAGTTCTTTCCTGCGTCCTTTACTATCTCGCAGCTCCTACTTTTTTTATAGCCATATGTGCAGTTGGCAAGTGATCAAGTTACTGAGGTGCGGTACACTTTCGCTCGGTTTCAAATTAACTCAGTGACACTCCTCTGGTGACAACGTGAATGGCTTGATTGCAGTTCACCGTACACACAAGGCGTACGTCAGTTCTTTCACCTTCTAAGACAGATTGCCGGTTTTAGTGACACGGATCTCACTATATCTACAGCTTGGTCATGAGCCCCTGCTCATGCCAACAGCATTCAGGCAACCTCGGTCAAGCTGTTTCATGACTATCTTCTGGACGGCTATGGGCTTGCTTAAGCTCGACTAAATACTCGATGGAAACTCGTTTGGTCACCAACCCACTGGCATCGTCTACTAAGATATATCTGGGCAACTCCATTTCGTTTCAGGGACTCCATTTTCTTATGGCAACTTCTTCACCAGGCATTTTTCACCGGTAACAAGACGGCTCGAGTCTCATCAGCAGCTGGCTCTTGCACTTAATGCTGCAGTCCATGGAAAAATACAACACATGACTTTCTCGCCTGTATCTGCGGTTGGCCCCTTTGGGAAGACTCGGCTCGGCAATTTCCACTCCTCTCTCGTTTACTTACTTCCAACACCTCTATTTCATCCATTCTTGCAAAAATTACTAATCCTTTACCCTTGCATTTTGCTATTTTATTCCTTCTGCAACAAGCTTGACGTATCTGTTGGAAAGTACGTTGCGCACAGATTCTTCAACATCACTCGAGGGCCCTCTCACTTTCACAGCCGTTGCACCTTGAACTCCTGAGATTGAAAGCGTATAGACTGCAGTTTCTGCACAGGGCACACAGATTCCTTCTTCAGAATCCGGTGATTTTCGCACTCTTCATTAGTAAGTCTCATGCATGTGGACTCCGTCTACTCACTGTGCCTAAGGCTCGCATAATGCTCCGGCTGACACTAATCAGTATCACGCGTAGCCTGGATCCCTTGGGTTATAGATTATGATTTTTGTTTTCCCTCCTTCTATCTAATAAAGTTCTACTGCACCACCACGTGCTTTCCTTGAAAAAAAGAAAAGAAAAAAGAAAAGAAATAACCACCCACCGTCATCTGATGATCATCAAAGGGAATGGTGAGTCCTTTTGACTTTTGCTTCCTTAACCTATCCTAAAAGAATTATGGTAAAGATATACTTCTTGGTGATTCTTAGACTTGATTCAGGTTGCTGTGGGTTCAAGTTGTTATCATTATCATTTGTTGGGTTGTTTATTTCAAATTTTGAATAAAAAATTACATTTACTTGTAATTATTAAGTGATAACCGGACCTGGAGTTGCAAGAAGTTCTAGAGATATACATAACCCATAAAAGAAACGTGGACTCGCGCACTGCAGAAACTACAAATCAACATCCTACTAAAAAAGACATTAAATAAATCTATACATTCATTGATTACTAACCCTTCATTGCAGAAGGTTTAGGTAATAAATTAAACTTGCTGTTAATTAGCAAGTACATTTCAACAACTTCTATTCCTTCCTTACGAAGTATGATATTCACCTCATGTACACTTAGAAAACACTCGTGTTTTTTAAATTTACATTAATTTATGCTCTAACTCTTTTGGGGAGGCTTAGGGCATAAATTAATGTCAACATGAAAGGAGCTTTTTTGAAAAGGATGGTTCCGAACTTATATCCCGATTAGCGGATCAGTTCAGACTTCACTTATGGTTTATATTCAGATCTGTTAGCAATTCCGAGACTGGTTAATATATATTAATTATAGATTAATATAGATTAATATATTATTTATAATATTTATTTATAATATTTACATATTTTCAATAAAAAACGAAATTTGATGTACAATGCCGTGGGGAAGGATATTCGGATGAGTTGGTTCTAGTAATTCAAATATCTAGGCAGTTGCTTGCTCGAACAAAACTTCACTTGTAAGTTATAGCAGACGTGTCTAACTACCCGGTATTATAAGTCGCGACGATGAGAAAGTAACTTGATCTCGCCTCGCACTATACTCTCCTTGCATATTTGCATTTTAATTTATTATCTAATCCTTCCGGAAGGGTTAGGTATAATTAAATTGATATTAAATTATTGTATAAATAGCTATTGTTCTCGAACTTTAGAAGCACTGCAGTCTACTCAGACCTTATGGTTTATATCTTGATCTTGCACTAGCAGTTAATATTTATGAAATATTTTTACTATTTTTATTTACTTAGTATATGATTTTCATTTAATATTTATATATTATCCCGATAACAACAAGCGAGCAAAACTTCCTAGAAGCTAATCCAATTGCAAGTAAAAAAGCAAGAAAAGGAATTTGTTTTTCTCTATGTACTTTAGTTTAGAGAGAAATTTTTGCTCATTTGTTATTAAATTTTTATTTTTTAAGTTTTGTATCAATTTGACAAAAAAGTGAAATTTCTCTATAAATATTAAACGATACCTGGATCTGGAGATGCAAGAAGATGCAGACATAACTCATAAAAGAACATAGGCTCATGCGTGACAGAAACTATAAGTGCGAAAACTTGTTGATGAATTATTTGTATTTAATCAACATATAGTATATTTGATAGAGGACGTGAAAAATAATCCACGAAATGCCAGTAACCTAAGATACTATTTTGTTCCAAGAAACCATAAGAACGTTGTTTCAACGTTTCTCAGTCCATACTCAATGATTAGTTCTGACGTGAATCATAGACTGTCAAGCTCTTGGAAGTTGGAAAGCTTTTATTAAATTCTTCACTTACGAATTGTATCAGCAAACGTATTTATTGTATACCAGTAAAATGTCTTTATTCACTGTCATCCCACTCGCAGAATGAATTCTTCCTGGTTACCATGTTTTACTGGGGCACTTGGGGTTCAACGGTATGTTAACGGCTCGTTCCTAATTCTTATTATTTATTATTCACCTGCTGAAGGACGAAAGTGTATAAGAAGTAAGAATTTTAAGTTATACCGGTATAACTTTAGGGTGATTCAAGTCAATCCATTTTATAACATAACCTTCATTTACTCCTACGTATACTTTGTCTTGGAACGTGGATCTCTTCCTCCACAATAGTAATTGGTATATTCCTTAACTCTGGATCCACTTGTACACAACAGAATAGTTCATTTCGTGGTATAGAAACGGTTCAGCCAAGGTTACTACGTCTCTGTTATATGTAACTCTAGGTACATAATCATTCTGAAAGTACTCTCGATTACGGTAATGGTTATGTTATATGTAATTCTAGATAGAGAATCACTCCGCAAATACTCTCGATTACGCTCATGGTTAAGACGTATAGTTAGATATTGCATTGCTTTTTTACTTAGATTTCTAATCTAAGCGTAAGCAAATCCATCATCCAACACCTTGGTTTTTATCTTAAAATAAAAACGAGAAAACTCTATTTTAGATAACAAATGAGACTCGAGAGCCATTCATAATTACAGAAAAAAAGACTTCCCAAAATTCATCGGTGATATATCATGAATTCTAAGAAAACCAATACCCTCCAGCTATCATAAAAGATTTTGGAAATATAAAATTTCTTCTGTTTCTATTTTGAGTGTTTTTATGTACCATCCCATGCAGGCAAGACATTTGACAAATCACGATAGAAGCTGATAAATAATAGTTTTATATATTATTTCGATAAACTATAATCATTAGTATTAGTTTTAAAGACACAATTCAATGATACAATCATCTCATAAATAATCTAAATTTTATTATTGTTTATATTTTGTACTGCACAAGCCTGTGTCGAGGTAGTCGACTTCTTCAGTCCTTAAGATCCACTCCCATCGGAGTAGTTTAGGACTGAAACCACTCCCTATCGTGGCTTGTGCCATACAAAACCTATACACCAAAATTCCTAACATTTCGCGATTGTCTTCTCCCCACTTCACGTCAGGGACTTTGGGGTTGGTTCACGCACTCACCTCGTCGGAGGTATGCCTAGAGAAGTACAATGCAGTGAATCTCCTGGATGGACGAATGGGCTCCTCAAGCGACTTGAGCACTGGACGGCGGTTCAGCCGACGGTCCGACGGTGAAAGGTGTAGGAGACTGCATTGGCAACAGTCGGGAAGAACCAAACAGTTTGCGATTGGGTTGGTTATGTGGAGGAGCCGCCCGTAGGTCTAGAGACTGGTGAGGTAACAAGATCCATGACGTGACGCCACGTGAGATAGGACAGGAGCGTGTAGTATAAGCGAGGAGGGAAGGCGCGGGGGAGAGCAGCTCAGCAGAGGGGAAGGGAAGGGTTCAGAAGACGAGAAACGGCCAAGCTAGAGACGAAGGAGAAGAGGAGAGAGAGAGAGAGAGACATAATTCGTCGAAGACGAAAACAAGGAAAGGAAAGCGAAAGAAAGTAGCGAAGCGAAGCAGAGCAGCAGCTCCCACCAGCACGTCCCGTCACCTCTTCCTTCACCATCTCTGCTTGTGTTCCTCTTCCTCTGTGTCGGTAAGTAATTTCATCCTCCTTCTCCAATTCCTTTTCCACTCCTTTCGTTTCTTCTCCTTCCCCGACGGACACCATTTCCACTCGTGTGTTTCTCAGTATTCCGAGGGGCCGAGCGTGTGAGTCGTTTGCTGCTCGGCGGCTCGCGGAAAAACCAAAGTAGGCTGTTTGCCTTTGAGAAATCCTTCCGGCAGGGGCACAGTCTGCAAAGGAGAAGCAGAAGCGGATAACAACTTCCCCAAGAAGGAGGAATTCACGAGAGCTGCATTTTCTGGAGGGACAGACGGTAGCAGCTGGGGCGGCATCAGTAGTGGGATTTGAGGAGAACGGTGTGGATTAGCAGACGGGCAGCGGGTCCACGGGCAGCATGTCGGCAGGGAATATAGGTTCGAGCCGGTGGGTAATTGGACTACAGTGGAGTTTGCGGCACGGTTTCGAAGGTAGCTGATAGATGCAGAGATTGAAAAGGAAAATTTGTTGCGGATGAGAGGAGCCTTTTGACATGGAGATTTGTTTTCGAGATTTGTGGATGTTTTGCGAGCAGTGGGAGCAGCGGAGAACGTGAAGTTAGAGGATCGGCAAGATGAGTGACAGAATTGAGGAGGTCCCGGCTAGGAGGATAGAACAGCCAGAGGTCAAGCGTAGGACGATGATGCTTTCTGAAGGTGATCGAGTTTATGGAGAAGGGTGAGTGACGTTTCGTTCTGATCTTGGAGTAACTGCAGAAATGCGCCAGCATACTTAGCTTTCTGTTCAGTTCTGGTCGCGAGTTTCACTACGTAATAAACTTTTGGGCTGCTAGTATCAACAGTGAAGACAAGCATGTCTATAGACAATTGTCAGTACAAATAAACATTTATATTTTAGCGATGCTCACTTAGTAGGCTCATTTGTAGAACAGCGTGGATGAGTGCTTGGAATGAGTAAATAGAATTCGTGTTGAATCTGCAAGAGTGCTATACGTACTTCGATGACAACGTTCTGATTTCAGGGTGCTACCATCGTGAACACCCGAGGGTTGCGCCCTTGAGTTTCAAAGATGGTTTACAGCTGTTCGTCATGAGAAATTGGCAAGGCGGTGTCTTTGGTTTCTGAAGGAGAACGTGGGCTAGTTTAGGTCGTTTGTTAACCTTGTGTGCTAGAAACGTGAGAAGCCAAGATATTAACACATAGATAGAATGGGAAGTGTTGAAACGTGGGGAAAGATTCAGAGACATTCAAAGACGTCAGTGTTCGAAGTTGGAGAGTAAGCGGCTGAGTCATTTGAGTTGTTTCTTCGGGTGATTTAACCAGAAGCTCGGTGAGACCGATGGAAACACCTGCTCCAAAGCCGAGAAGGAAGAGAGGAGGAGCTGGAGCAGCCGGAGGAGCGGGAGAAGGAGAAGGAGGCGAGGGAAGGAGGCGACGCAAGCCGAAAGCCACCGTGGAGGTTAACTCCACGTTTACAGAGTTACGGCGGCTTTTACAGGAGATGCGGCCCAGTACGTTGCAGGTATGATCAATCAACGTCCTGGTAGCTGCGCTTGCAGGGTTCAAAGACTGGTCAGTCACTATACATGGTTGAGCGTAATGGTTCAGTGGAATCATTTCAGTCGCGAACTGTTGGAACGTGTACAAAGCATTAGAGAACTCAATTCAGTAGAATTCAGTCTAGGGTTTACTCCTATACGATGATTGTGTGCTTGCCAACTGGTACGTACCCTCATGGTTATCGTGCCTCCTTGAAGTAGTTCCTGCCGACTTGATCTGTTTAAATGGTGGCTTAGTTTTTTCCCTCGGTAACATCCGCACTGAAGTGATGTCGTCAAAGCTATGGCGGTTAGTTCTGCTTTGGAAGGAGTGTTGAGATCTTTGCCGTGGTGGTTTTAGGTGATACGGCCCGCCTGCACCTAAGGAAATCTCACGTATAGTACCGGTAGTGGGTCCTTTCAGTTCTGTTCCTTTAGCCCGAACTTTGTAATCACCACTTCTCTGTTTGGGCGTTAATGACGCGGATTCTTAGTACGATAGTGGTGGATCTTCTTAAGCTGGGGTTGGAATTCATATAAACTGGGCGCTCTGCTCTCTGGGCCTTAAGCCAAGGTGAAATTCCGGTTGATCTGGCTTTCTGTATTGTGTGACTTTATTATCACAAAGTGGCATGCTCTAGATGGGAGTTGGAACTATGAGGCTGGTCGAGATTAGTCTTATCTCGGAAACAACTCGTTTGGTGTAGGTTGCGGCGTATGCAGGTAAGAGACACTCAGCATACTGCTCACAGTTGTCTTGCCTTCAATCTTCCAGGTCCTGAGAACTCCTTATTATCGCAATTGCAAGGCCGCTCGGAACATGCGGAAAGGTAATCCGAAGCACACAGACAGTTGATCTCGATTATTTGTCTAATGCTTTCATTCGGTTGCAGGGAAATTGAGAAGCTTCAGTGTCTTCGTTGGGAGCTTTAATTTGGATTTGATCTTGATCCTCGGACAAAACAGTCTTCCCTCTCTAGTCCTTGGCCTGTTAATTCATAGTTTGGAAATGCAAATGCCGGCCTTAACTTCCAGTGCACGCTGCCTGATTCATCGCCGTGATGTCGAGTCATGTGGAAGTTCTGTACTGTGGGTCTAGTTTGCTTGTCATTATCAGTTGTACCGCATTAGCATAGAGCTGGTAGATTTGTACGACCTGTACAAGCATCGATCAATTCTTTGTATTGTCACGAGTCTGCTAGGCAGAGGGGGTTAGGCATGCTGTTCTCTGAATACGAGATAGATCCTGATGAAGGAACTTTTTGCGCTGCGCGGATGTGTCAGGTGTCCGGCAAATACGGGACTTCTGCAAGCAGGTACGGCTGGAGACTGTTATGCTTGCGAAGAAGAAGCAGGGCGAAGAGTTGACCAAGAGAAGGAGGAAGCCCGAAGCAAGTCCTGTGCCAGACGGAGCTGCGGCCAAAACCCTTGACTCGGAAGCACCTTCTCCTTCACATTCTCTTGAACAACCTGCTCACTCGAGTGAGAAAAAGACCGTGCCAGTGGTCCCAAGAGAACCGCGAGAACCAAGTGATTCAAGTGAAGCGCCGAAGCCGCGGCTTCTTGTTCCGAAGCCGGAGAGTTCTCCTGCACAAAGGGATTGGGACATAGAGATCACCCCGAAGAGAGAGAGAGAAAGGGAAATCACACCAAAGAGGGAGAAGGAGAGGGAAAAGTCGCCAAGGAGGGAGAGGGAGGTTGTAAGGGAGAGGGAGAGGTCGCCGAAGAGAGATAGAGAACGAGAAAGGGAGAGAGAAAAGTCTCCGAAGAAGGAAAGGGACAGGGAGAAGTCTCCAAAAACGGTTCAGAAGAAACCAAAGATAGAGGACGAAGATGATGAGGAGGAGTTAACGAAGGATGATACTGAAGAATCTGAGTAGACAGTTTTTAACACCACCTAGACGCAAACAGTCACGGTGTGTAACCTTCCTCGACTATGATCATCCTGTTTCGACTTTAGTTCTGGAACCACCGCTATAGCCTTGAAGCAGATTGTAAGGTCTGTTAGGTGCGGCTGATTTCCGTCACTACAGAAAATGCTGTGGTAGTAGGCACCAGGAGGGAGTGGGTACTCGAGACAGAAGACAGAATAGCCGGACTTTGCGACGGCCGAAGCCACTCTGGCGATGGAGCAGAGTTAGGCAAGTTTTCGTTAAAGGAGAAAAGGTTTAGAAGTGTCTGCATCATGCGGAAGTGGTGAATGTCCTGAGTGTCCGTATTACATGGTCCGATGATGAGACCTTGTTTTTGTGTAGGGTCGGAAGTTCACCAAGTTAGTTTAGTAGAGGGATGGTTGTCTCAAAGAGTCGGCCAGCACCTGGACAGAAACGCGTGTACTTCGATTCTCGGGGGGAGCTTACTGTACTGTGTGGAAGGTGAATGATAAATACGATCCACCCCCCTGTGATGTTTTGGGACACGAGTTGCTTTTTACGTGGAAAAGATCTTGAGAGTTTGTCTTGCATGCTGCTGTGGCTTCTATCATGCCAGGCTGCGGAGTCGAATGGGCATTCGGTTGGGTTTGAGTTTGAGGATACCGTAGTATTTAATAATTTTCGAGCTTCATCTGTGCTTAGATCGTACATCTTCTCATTGCATATCTTCAAGAGGGCAAGTCTATGCGAGATCGAGTTTATTTGGACTTAAGGGTTCAGTTATAACAGTCTTCTCTTTGGCGTAACTAACGGGTGCTCGTGTCGCATTCTGGTACGTTTACGACTTTGATAGAATTATGTTCAGGTACTTTCCCCGTTGGGAACTGTACTTTAAGGCCCATCTTGGTCATATTCGAACATCGAGAAGTATAAATGCAGATGCTTGCACCTAGCCAATCGTGAATTGAGGACAGGAAGATCTTGACGCCGCCGTTGATTAGCTCAAAGGGGGAGTCGCTGTCAAAAGGTGAAGAAATGCCAATCTAGATATTCAAAATGCTGTTGAGGTAATACTTCGTAGTACGGGGCTTAGGATCGGGCACTGGTGGAAAGATGTACTGTTCAATCACCATCTCTGTTTGCGCAACTGGGCCGTACGAGGAGCTAGGGTGATGCAGCAGTAGATAGGCAACACGTTAACTCTACTCATTAATTTCCCTGCCGTGCATAGAAATAGGAATTTGTCGTTATTTGTCACTTCATCGGACGATCAGTATTCATGCAGACTCGCACGACATCAGTTGTGATGGCTGCGATAACGGGTGCTGCTTGAACAGTCAGAACATATTCATGGGGCAGAATCTAGCCTGAGGTATTTGGAATTGGTATTTGTCTGTGGAGCCTCTTGAGAAGCTGTGTGTCAGCCCAGCAGACCCTTCTGTGTGGATCTCCTTGCTGATTCTTGACTCTGACGTAGCTTTCCGCTCCTCTTGTGGTATCCTGAGCGTCGACTCTATCAAAGTCCGTGGAAGTGTACTGGATATCTTCTTTTGGGCAGTTACGCATTGTTTGTTGTTGTCCGAGCCTTTCCAGTCGACATCACACAGTAAGACGGTACTCGTTAGACGTTCTTTTACATCCTTCTACTGTATAGAGAAGTATTTGCTGTTTTTTTGGTTTTTTTTGTTTTGGGTTTAGTTTGGAAACAAGTGCGCCAGCATGTTTAACTGGAAAAGGGCAGAAAACCACCAATGAACACAGGCACTCCTCTCCACAAACGACTCATCGGAGAGGGGGGCGTATTCAGCAACCACAGTCGAGTATGCACCTCAAGAGAAGACAAGAGAAGACAAGGAAGAGAAATCAGGGCGGACGTAATCTACCTTGTATGTTGGGTCTTGTCACGTGAATGTTCAAAGTATCAAGATCCCAAGCATTTCTAAATTGCAGTGTCAGTTCTTTTTTGTTTTACAGTATGCAAACGACCATCTAGCATTACTGTAAAAATGTTTTTTTCAGGAAGCACAGTTGTAGAGGTGTAGTTTTTGACAACATATCACTTTGAGTTATCACTTTGAGTTGTAGAGGTGTAGTGTTTGATAACATATATATCACTTTGGTCTTGTAGTTTGACCGTGCTGGTTTCTCGATGTAGTTTTTGACAACATATCACTTTGAGTTATCACTTTGAGTTGTAGAGGTGTAGTTTTTGATAACATATATATCACTTTGATCTTGTAGTTTGACCGTGCTGGTTTCTCGAAGGAATAATCGTTACGTGTTTTTCATAAATCCATAGAACAATTCCACACTAGAGTTCTCACCAGCTAACCACTTTGGAGTGTTGCTTTGGTACTTTTTCATCCAGCAAGCAGTGTGGTAATTTTGGTTTCCAAACGTTAGCACTAAGAAATGTAAGATCAAGGACACTCCATGTCCACTCTTAAATGACTTTGCTGTGTTCACATGTCCAGAAAAAGTGCAGCAGATCTTCTTGTTTATCTATTGAGTAACAACGAGATTAGGTAAATTCATCAGTAGCTTGAAGGGTTCAGAACTTCCATTTATTCGTAGGGAGTGCAACGTGCAAGATAGACCAAAGAACGTCGACTCTTTTGCTGTTTTTTTTTTCAGCCAGATCTGTTTTCATTGTGATCAATCTTGGATAAGGAGAGAGATGATTTCTGTCCATTTGTTCAAACTTTCATTTCTCCACAATAGACTACGTAGCTCTCAGTTTGTAGCCGTGGTGAAAGATGTACCATTCCTCCATACCAGGAAGGAGAGGGGTACCCGAGGATTGGTTAGTTCCAGAAGTTGTTTTACCGTCTTTGTAGCCCTCTTCAATTTGTACACCAGCACTACTGCTCACTCCCATGTGCAATTGAAAGGAATCCCGCTTCGATTCGTGAGGGTGTGTAAGCTTCTTGGATGGCTTGTGAGGACCGTATGTATATTTGTTGTGGACTATTACACGTTTTGAACTGGACACACCACTTGGTTTCGGAATGCAAAGATATGTAATATGAAATATTACATTGTTGTTGCAAGTGTTGTTCATTTTTGAAGGGTTGTACGGTTGTCAACAGTTGAGTGTAGGCAGTAGATGCTTGCACTACATCTGTGAGATGTGGTGCCACCTTCTGTAGTGAGAAGAAAGAATTTCTATCCGTAGAGATGTTTTACCTCAGATGTATTCTTGCTCTGAAGAGTAGTTTCTTCCTCGTTTTACATGACATGGTAGAAGATATAATATCCACACATGTAAAAGCTTCCATTGTTGAATGTTGAGCATTTTTCCATCTTGTAAGAACTTCTCCATTGATTGCCATGTCATGTAATGATTCAACGTCACCGAGGACATGAGTGGCATCCGTCCATGTGTAAGTGAGAGAATCCAAGTCATCTCATCTGTCTCTCATCTAAGATCGACGATTTAGTTGAACAGAGCTCTGATCTAACGTTGGAGTGGTGTCTCAAGAGTTGTGAAGGCCTACTTTATCATTTTAACTGCGAAAGCCAATGCTTGGTTTGTCAAACTAATGAGTCTTAATCCATCATCCTTCTTGCTCTATATCAACACTTGATGTGCTACTCTGTGCCTAGCTCTTCTGTAAAGTGTTTGGTTAACCAACGTGATCTTCCAGTGTAGAGAAAAGGAAGTCGCGACAAGATTGGAGAATGTTTCTTTTATCTTTCTTACACAATTCTCAGAATGGCTTCGACGCAGATCTCATATGTGAAGAAGAAACCAAGCATGCAGTCCTTGTGTGTAGCAAGGATCCAGTCCCATCCCAACTCGTTAGTCCATTCAAGCGGAGTGGAGTCCTGACCAATCCACTTAGCTACTGATTTGTGTCATTAAATAAACAGGTCAGAAGTAGTTCTGAAGATAGGGAGCTCCCTTTTGACCTGAAGTAGGTTACTTCTTACCGCCTTGAGGAGAAGATGAGAGTTATCTGTAAAATATCTTTGAAATTATTATATCTCTGTTGACGGCATGAGAATGCTTTGTAACTTGTCAATTGCTATCCATGCATCTATCATATCTGTCAATGCTTGCACTATGATCAGAATAATAAGCATGAGAGCGAGCAATTTTTTCTGACAAATCTAGTCATTTTAATTACCTTTGTTGGAGTGCTATTGATGAATATAGCACTAGAGGCATTGGTCGTGAATGCCTTCACAAAGCCAATAAAAATGTTTTTGAACCTCATCCTCTCCATTGTTTTCCATGGAAAAGACCGTAGAATAAAATCGGAAGTCTTCTTGAAATCTATTTTGAGGAGCACACAATTAATGTTCTCTTTTTTTGCAAAATCACATGGTCTCATTGGCTGGCGGTATTGGCTGTTCTGATAAGCGGCAATCCTTCTTCATGGTCTATAATGTTCATGGTTAATTTTCTCTTTTTCCGTTGTGTGCTCTAATAGTCGATATTGCAATAAACGATGTTATTTCATGTGCACTTGTTGTATGCGATAGTTTTGATTTATCGATGTGTCACATTTTAAGAATGATAGGTGACTTTAGAATTATTTATAGCAGGACTTAGTTCTTCTTCTATTAAATGCAAAGGTGTGAGGGTATTTTAGAGTTACAACTCGAGCTATAATGTCGAGTAGGAGATAAAGTGATCTCCAATCTTTTTCTCATTAATCCATTTCTGATCAATCAAGTTTATCCAAGTTCTAAGGACGGTTTGGTGGTTTCGGAGGTTTTCTTGGAGTTCATTTGTAGAGTGTGAGATCTCGTTGGAAAGCTCTTGAGCTGGGCTACAATCAGAAGAGGAGTCATGTGACTGATGACGTTGGAGTCGATCACTATGGCTCGAAAGCCGCATAACTCTGATGCGTTATAATCAGCAACTGCTCCGAATAGACTTGCTCAGTGACTGCATAGCCTTGTTGGTTGTTGTTATCTTGCTGGAGGTTGTTCTCATTTTGCTACCTTTGATTGTTCTGCTTCTTGTAACACTTATTCGCATTGTGGTATTGCTTCTTGCAGTGGTTGCAAGAACCAAGCGCACGTCTCTGGTTGTTGTTGAAAGAATCAGACTGTTGCTGGTTCTACTGATTTTGCTGCTGTTGCTGTCTGTGATCTCGTCCACGTCCAGCACCTTTGCCACGACCCTTATCTCAAAATCCTCCAGACCTGCAAAATAGACAGATTCTTGCTGACTCGCTGAAGTAGAGCTCCTCAATAGACGCACCTCCTCTCCTAACATCATAGGAACAAGTCCATCAAACCACGGAAGGGATTCCCTGGTTGAAATTGATGTTATGAATTGTTTGTACTCTATATACAGTCCTTGCAGTGTGATCTCGATCAAGATAGTGAGATCAATCTCGACTTTGACAGAAGATAGCTGATCCGTGAGCTGCTTGACATGGTTCACGTAGTCATTGATGCACATCGATCTCTTCTTTACGGTGTTGAACTGCTGCAGCAATTACAGCTTTCGCGCCTCTGTTCCAGATTGAAACAGACGCGCGAGTGCATCCCAAGCTTTCTTGGGTATATCGCAATCTTGAATGTGACCGATCATCGATGCTGAAACTCGCATGGTACGAGTGCTTCTTCCACTCCTTGAATTTCGGATTAGAAATTGATACTTCAAGTGCTTTCTCCTCCTCAGTGATAAGATCTCATAGATCTTGTCCATGCAGGAAATTCATCATCCGGAATTTCCACACTTGGTAGTTGTTCTTGTCGAGCTTCTCTCCAGTGATTAACGACACGGACTTCTCCATAGCTGCAATGTAGAAATTACTCTGTTCAGTATGCGAAAAACCTCACAGAACTTCCACGACGTCTGCTCACACCGCGCGATCAAGAGTTGTCATAAGTCACAACGAGCCGACTCCACGAACTCCTCCTGCAGCGAGAATGAAGAAGAAAGAACTTATCCGTGAACTGTAGGTGTACAAAACACGACGGAAACGTCGAAAGAACACACCAAAAAAGATCAAAACTTGACCAAATGAGGTCAAAAATGAGCATGCGACCCCTTGAAAATTTGCAAATTTTCCAAAGTGTCAAGGGTGGGTCTAATCGGACCAGTATTTCTTTTTGACTCAACTCCTAAAAGTTTCGTTTTGGTCGAAAAAGATCCAATTAAAAATCTACCGCTGAAAACCTCCAAATCGACTGAAACTTGGTCGAGTACACAATTCGCACCATCTGAACAAGACAGTTTTTAAGGGACTGGTCGACAGATATCAGCAAGAAAAAATCGTCCAAGCTTCCAAAATCGCGTTCAAAGTTTCTTATGACGGAAGAAACAGTTTCGTCTCATCCGAACGTATCAGCAAGATAGTGCTCAACATCAGGCACAACTCCAACTGCTCTCTCTTGTACTTCTCCATGCACAAACTCCATCTTGCTCATCAGCAAGGGACATCGCTCTCTACTGCTCTGCTATCATGTAAAAAGATCGATCCTTCGAGGACACTCCAAGAAGAGAGAGTGAGTAGACAAGGAAAGTAAAATAGGAATAAGATGAGAGAGGCTTTGCCTCGCCATATATATATAGTGAGGGTGAATACAAGAGAAACCATAATGGTTGGTTAGCACTCTAACTAACTGTAACTACTCTAACCACTCCGGCTAATGTTAACCGGTGATCTACTAGAGCTTGGGGCTATATCAACACAAATGACATCATCACGAATTTGAATGATTTGTACCTAGTTCGATAAGCAATCTTCTCAACATCTGGATCAGCTATCCGGATTTGATAATATCCTGACAAGTCTGTCTTGCTGAAGTACTTTGCGCTTGCTAACCTATCAAAAAAGTCATCTAACCTTGGCAAGGGATAATTATTCTTCACCGTCATCTTATTAAGCGCACGATAATCTACGCAGAGTCGTAACTTCTCATCCTTCTTCTCTGAAAAAGAACTAAAGCTCCGTAAGGTGACTTGCTGGTTCGAATATATCACCGCTCTAATACCTCATCGAGTTATCTTTTCAACTCAAGGAGTTCCACTTGAATGAGTCGGTAATCAGCTTTGGAAGGTGGTTCTGACCTTGACAAGATCTCGATCTTGTGATCCACCACCTCCTTGGAGATAATTCAGCAGATAACTCATCTGTCAAGACATCCTCAAACTCCTTGATCACTTCACGAAGCACCTTCAAAAATTTAGTCGCGTCTCTTGATGTATCCTCTTGTCCGTCATTCGTCATCAAATCTACAACCCACATCAAACACATGACTTCATCGTTGAAGTCCATCTATTTACTTATGATCAAATTCACAGCAAAGTCGTCAACTTTCTGCACCTTTCGGATCAGCCTAACTCCCAACTTCCTCCCTTTAACTTTGACGCTCAAGCTCAAGCTCAAAGATTTTCGCCTAAGTTTCACTTCGAACTTATCCAAGAAAGTCTTTCTTAAAATTGCGTGGATATCATCCATCTCGCACATCGTGGAGTTCTCAATGAACTCCAACTTCCCACACGCAAATCGTACGTCCAAGGCCACTTCAGAAGTTTGGTAGGTCTTGCCCTTGGCAAAGTGCACGTGAATAGGCTTGTCTGTCTTGGAGGTAGACAAACCCAACTTCTTCACCAACTTCAGACTTATGAAGGAGTGGGTCGCTCCTGTGTTCACAAAGAAAGTAACATCATGATTAGCAACTTTGGCTTGTAGAAACATCAATCACGTAGTCTTCTTCGTGGTTCTCAAGGTCACAGTCATCTGACCCTCCAACAAGTCTTTTGCAACAAACTCGTTCATGCTATAATTACTAACCTTAGGCTTCATACACTCCTTTGCAATATGATCTGCCTCGTCATAGTTGTAGCAAGTAAACTTAGCCCCATTGCCCTTCTGAGGTGTTTGCCCCTTAGGTTTTGATCTTTTTTGCTGTCGCTTTGCTGCCAGGACAAAAGAGTCCCTCTGATCCTTCTCACCTTCATCCCATTGTCGCTTGAAGCCCTTGTTCTTCTTGTGAACCTTGTCCGTGCTGCGTGGTTCAAAAGATGTTTGTTGCTGGACTTCGTCGTCTTCAATCCGCTCCGCTAGCTTCAGAAGTTCGACACATATCTCAGATAGCTTCGGCACTCGAAAGAGAGCCTTATCCAAGCTAGACTTGAGTCCTCCAATAAATATACATATTTTGTTCTCCTCAGTCCACTTAGAGAACGAATCTAGTTTAGCACTAAACTCGTGCACATAAGCACTCAAGACCTCCGTCTGCTTCAACCTTACTAAATCAACACCATCCCGTATCCTTTGATACTCTAGAGTGAATTGACTAGCGAGCAACTCCTTGAACTCTTTCCAACCAAACGCCGAGACGGTCAAGACATGCTTGTCCATGTATGTAGTCCACCAAAGAAGCACTTGAGAAATGTAACCGCCGCTCTCATCTTGTTTGACTCCTTAGCCTGTTGCGTCTCAAAGTATAAGTCCAACTCAGTTAAGAAATCCTTAATCTTATGAGCTCGTCCTTTATCTGAAAACGGCGTCGACAAATTTATCTTACAGAGCTTCATGGTAGACGAAGAACTCCCTTGGCTTGCCTCCAGCTCGATGATACGTTTATCTCTAGAGATCATATCCTCCTGCATGATCTTCATCATCTTGATGAGCTTTGCATACAAAGCTCCTTGACTCCTCACACCTGAATCGTTGGGCACCGTTAGCAAAGCTCTATCTTGTTGCACCGGTGCCGCCGTTGAGACGAAGGTTGTTGGTTGTTGTCCCTTGACTGTACCTTGGGGGTAGCTCGAGTCGATCTAATCTCGATGTCAACCCTCACTCGTTTCTTAGTCTTCCTCTTGGAACTCTGTCCTACGTCGGTCATTGCTCCAAGTGTTCACTTAGAAACGTTGATCCGCTTCGTATCTCACAACTGTCGTCAAGCGTCAAGCCTTCAGCCGCTATCTCGAGTTTTCGCTGATCGAAGCGTCAGCTCTGATATCATACCACCTTTCATTTTTTTACGTGCGCCTATTGCCTTGTTGTGCTAGCGGAAGCTCTTGCTCAGTAAGTCACGAAACTCACAATGATAACCTGCAAACAACACTCACAAGTTAACGTCACTTATCTTTATCTTGTTTGGTCCGAGATCTAGTCGGATCGTCTCCCTAACTCTCAAGCTCAACATTCTCTAAGTCCCGATCTCGACCGGCTAGATCGGTCCCAAACATGAGCAAGTCAATACATGACTTGGGACGGACTTCTCATAAAGTCCAGGGTCCTAAATGGTGTCTCCATCACACCTAGTGGTCCAACCGCTCGTGATGTCTGTTTGGGTCTAGGTTCTCGAATGATGGTCTAACATGTCGTCTCTCATGACGCAATGAGATGGGTCTCGCAACCTCATCTCTCTTCACATACAAGTATCGCTGTACTTGTATGCCGACTTGCAATACCGCAGCCAAACCTGTGTTGATCTCTCCAAACAGCTCCAACACACATACACCCTCCTTTGGATACTGCCACACAATGAGAGTCGTATCCAACGATGATAAGATTACAAGACCAGTAGCAAGAACAACCCTTTGTTCCTCTACTAACAATACAAAGGCTTCACTCCAAACTTGTTGCACCGACCGATCAACATATTGCTGCAACTCTAGAGTGGGACATCAAAGACAGATGGTACTATCTTAGTCATGCTAGGCATGTCCCCCACCTTCTCAAAGACTGGAGTATCCTTCGCATGGACATTGTCTTCTAACAACTCGTCCGGTCAAGTGATGACCGAACTGAACCCTGCAACGGATGTCATCGTCTTTGGTGTAGCCTCCGTTGTCTCAACTCTAGCACTGAACCGCATTGGTAAGCGGCTCACTCGTCCTTCATCGGACTACCAACCTGGTCTGTAAGATGCTGTCTCCGTCCAATAGTCGATCCTGAACCCCATAGAATAACACAACACCTCCAACCAACACATCATAAGACTCTGCGACCGTAACGATGACCTTGACCTTCATCATAGAGCCATCCGTAGGGTGATCTGGTCAAAGTCTCACTGTCAGCATCTCGCGTGTCATGCGTAGCGCTGTACCTCCTGATCCTCCTAGAGATGTCTGCAGCTGGAATGGACATCTCTAGGACCTCGGACTCCTCAAATCCAAACCAATGCACGTCGCCTTCTCCAACATCAACGGCTGGGCTCCAGAGTCCAACAAGACTTTATGCGGTCGATACACCTTCTCTGAAGGTGTCACCAAACAAAAGATATCACTTCTGTTGTCTACCAAAACCACACTTGGTGCCAAACAAGCACGGTCAATCGCCGGCCTAGCTGGTAACTCATCTAACCTAGCAGTCGCCACTTGTCAAGTACACACTGGTAGCTGTCTTAATCCTCGACTCCATGGACACATCTATCATCTCTCGTTGAACCACCTCAGCACTAGAGATAACTACACCCTTGCTCTCACTGAACGTTATCGAGTCACCGACGGCTGCTCTCTCTGCAGACCAGCTAGCTCCATCTTCAGTTCTTGCATCTGCCGAATTAGGTCTTCGATCTAATTTTGCTGTCCATGGTTCTCCGCAGGTCTCTGAATCGGTGCCCTTTGTGCAAGAACTGGCATAATTGGCATCAAAGGTACTGCAGCCGGAACAACAAGTCTGGGAGCCGGAGCCGGAGGTTGTTGTACTTGAGGAGCATCATGAGGTGGAGAGACCACTTCTGCAAGCGGACGCCCTCCCACAGTCACTCTTCCACGCCTTTGTCTCGTTAGCACAGCAACAGCATCCTCGACTCTTCTCCAATCAGTAGTAACTCCTTCTTCAGCGGATCGATCAGCCAACATAAAGCATAACCAATCTACCGTAGCATCATCGGTAGCTTGTAGAAAAAGCTCAGTTCTCTTAGCATCTAAAGTTATTCGCTCTAGAGTTGAAAGCTGTCGGTATCTCCGATCATACTCTCTCAGCAACTCATTCAAACTCATCATACGACCAGGTTGCTGCTCAACCCAGTCTAGAAACGTTCTCTTAGTAACTCTCTCTGAATCTTTTTCCTGAAACTCCTCTCGAAGAGATCGTTCGAAACTCATCCAGATACTTATATTTCTTCTCTATACATCCTTAACTTGGTCCCGCAACTCAGGGATTACAACTAAGTCAAAACTGGTTATCATCTCTATATCAATAAGTCTAACCAACTCCATCTCCTCTCTTTACTCACGCAGATATCTAGAAATATCTCTACCTTCAAACCTTCCACATCGGTTCACAATAGCTTCCAAAGCCTTGATGGAGTGCCCTTATGACTTGAAGCCTACCTCTGTAGTAAATAACCACAGCCTGAACCCCAACACTTCTTCGAATAGACCACCACGGCCAAAAGCCCAACGCTTCCTTGAGTAGACGTAACACAACATTCAAGATCATATCACAACCAGAAGGTTCCGCCCTTCTCAAGAAAACTCACATCTGGTGTTTCCACTGAGAGATCTTGGGGTGATTGACCGTGAGTTTGAGTTCTAAGACGAAGAAGAAGATCGGAAGAGCGGAAGCACTACTGCTGTTACCTCTACGGCTGCTGCATCCACGTCTACTACAGCACCTTCTGTAGCACCTACGACTGCACATCTGCATCTGATCTCGATACATATGAGATTCTGAAGACGCTTGCGGCTTGGGTCCAACAACATCCGATCGTTCGAGGGGGTGAGTTAACTAAAAACTCTCACACAGGTCGAATGGATCCTCTAGTATGTTCAGAAAAATGAAAATCAAGTCGAACTAGTAGTAATAAGATCAGACAGTGAACTTTAACTCTCAAGAATGGAAAACATACGATGGTTTAGGCTTCAAAACTTCTCCTACATGTAACTGAGGTCCTACTGAATACACATACGAAATTTCAGCCTGAGATCAAATCAGAGCACCGAGATATGGGTAGAAACGTTCTGAGCAAAGAAATTATGATAATTTCAAGTACCCAGACAGCTATTTCGACCTAGAACAGAGAATTGGCTCAATAACTTTCGATGATTCTTACAGGATTTGGAGTCTACAGCATGCTGAACATCCCTGTGAAATTTGACCTCCTGATTGTACACAGTTCTCCAGATCTCGTTCTCTAAAGTTGCTGCTCTAGATTGAGAGCTTTTCGGACCCTCTCTGCTTCAGCAGTCACCTTGAATTACTCACTCACTCAGTTGACATGAAAATTTGTGAAAAGTCGTAGCCCTGCTGACAGTGAACGCGACCACGAAAGTTTGAAGTAATTTTCTCAATTCTGCTGGGATTGACATCGAAAACCCCAAAATCAACAAAAGTGCTGCAATTCTAGCACAATCCGAACTTCAATCTGCCATAATTCCTTCTTTATTGCTCCAAATCGATCAAGAATTTGACTGAAAGCGACTGGCACGACGAGCCCTATTCTCTTGTGTTCTCATATTTTAGAATGTCCTTATCAAATGCTCGAACTCCTCTTTAGACCTCTATTTCTAAGTTTAGCATTTGACTAAAGACAAAAATAGACCAATGGAAGTTCATAGCTTCATTTCCCTGTCCTTTTGTGCCTCAAACCACGTGGTGACTTCATTTCACACATAGGCTACCACGTCAAGCCCCTAAAGTGCCAACGTAAATCTTAAACTACATGCGAAGATATGTAAAATGACACGTAATCTCGAAAGACAACTTAAACACGCTAGAAAGCATGCATGGGCGACATGTAAGTTCAACCATGAGCTTAAACTCTATCAACACGGTAAACAACCTACTAAGACTCAAAATATATAACATTCTTCAGAATCGACTTCTCTGAGGTCCTAATTTCACTAAGAGAGACTAACTCCTGACAGAGAGGTGAATTATTCTATGCGAAATGATTCACATCACGACGACTTGACCGCCAACTGGAACACTGGAGCCAAGCTAACTCTCAATGCCTTCATATCTGTGACTAAAAATAGTGAGGTTCGTAAAACTACTATAACCGCCTCCAACATCGAGTTCGACATCACATCCACAGACGTCGAGAGTTGTCTCGCATCACCCCCACTCCTGGATGTCGATGTCTCTAATCCACTGCATCATCAATAGACCGTTTAAGAACCATAGACGTGGTCCTCAACGCCTCCGATAACATAAATTTCATTGAGGAAGCTTCGCCTGTCTATCAGTCTCTCCGTTGTCGAGACAAGAGTTTCCTAGGAAGACGAAACCTTCTAGCTGTGATACGATCGTGAAGAGGAGGGCGAAAACCACACACGGAATACGGATCGCAAGAAAACATACCACCATGATTTCGATCCGGCCAAGATAAAACACACGGCGTGCAAGTAAATCTTCAACTCCAGATCATTCATACTGTAAATCTCACGCTCAGTAACTTAGAATATCAGAAAACTGCTCATGTGAAGCACTAGCGCGTTCATCTAGAAGATTCCCGTTTTCTATTCAGAAAAATGTGCGTACAAGTTTCTGGTCTCCTCTCTACTCGATTTTTTTCTCTAATCTCAATCTCTCGATGTCAAAATTCTGATCAGTCAGAAAATCTCTTTAGACGTAACCTCTGTGTAAAAATTCTCTCCTCAACTCTACTGTTTCTCTACTCGATAGTCTTTGCATCGTACTTCGATAATTCGACAATGCCTTGAGAATTCTCTCTCTCTGGAGTACACCCCTCTAGGTTTTCCTCCTCCCTACGTAACCTTCAGTGTCACCTGGCAGAGGTAAAAGATGCCCTAAACAGATAGCAGTAGAAAAATAAATCATTGATAATAAATCTACACGTAAGAAGACTAGTTCACTAAGCCTTCGCAGGTTCATCTGTACGGAAGGCCACCGATTCAGTCAGCATTTGACACCTCCACCCAAAGTAACTCCACCACGGCTATCTCTGGCCACTGGAATCACCTCGTTTTGACATGTGGAGCTCGAGTTATCACCATTGTCGTTTTCTGACCCCCTTAAACTTTGAAGTGCCATACGTATTACCTCAAGTATCAATTTCACTTGATTTTTTGACCCAAGTGAATAATATGACGAGATGTACATTTTTTTACAAAAGATTTGATACCGACTTGGAGTATCTTTGATGCCATCTCGTTACCCTAAGACTTAGAGGGACGCAATTGAATTCATACTAGTGACCTCGACAACCCGAAGGCGAGCTTAGTCCTCTAGCATAGGGTCCATTTCGAAATCCGATGGTAAACCCCCTCTAGCATCTACACCAGGTGACTGCACTAGTGCAGGATAGATGGCGGCGTCTCGCATTCACGGTACGTTTAAGAGACATCTAGTGTCCCGTCTCTAGGCAACTTGATGCCTCTCATATTCTCCCGAAGGGACCAGCCTGCTCCAAGCCGGTTGTTAGTCTGAGGAGATTTGATCCGGAGACCTCCTCCCTACAGGTTTGCTCAGCTACACCACGGAAGCTGATCTCACAACTGGTTCTAGAGATCAATTTCTAAGCTGATATGCTAGAAAATTGCGGTATCTCGTCTTCCTTTGTTAACACGAAGTGCCATAACTTTCTCTAGACATCTCTTTTTGTGCATTTCGAAATGCAAACATATAATACAATATACATGAGAAAAATCTAAAACATATTTTTCGAACTCACCCTGATTTATGGTCAATTTCTCGATATCAGAATTCTTATAGAAGAACCCCAAGTAACTTTCCGCCTGCAACTCCGTTTGCAACTTTTGAACATATCACGGTGATCAGCGCAATGAGACCTACGTCATGGTGTTTTCAGATTTTCGAATGCTCACTTCCTCCAGAACCGACTTCTTTGAGGTCTTAACTCCACTAAGAGAGACTAACTTCTAACTGAGAGGTGAATTATTTATTATGTGGAATAATTCACATCACAACACCGCATTGTGGATCCAACTCCACCGACGCACCTCGTGGCTCAGAGACACGTACTGCATCTCGAGCCACTGCCGCAGATGCTTCAATCTGCACCACACGAGCCATGAAGTCGAAGTCAACTCCTTCTCCTCCAAGACGTGGAAGCCTCTGTTCTTGAACCAGATCTCCGCTGAGCCATAGCCATACTAGCTATCCTCTGCTCCAAGTGCTCAATTCGAGCAGCCATACTCGCATCTGACGTCGTAGCAGACAGTGGATCGATTGATCCTCTCTCAGGTGTTGGACCTCTATCTCCACCACGATCACCACGGTCTCCTTGAGCTCCTCCGCCTCGTCCACGACTTGCCGTCGCTCGAGGTGGAGATCAAAACAACGATCACTACTGTGATATGGTCGTCCGCAATGCTCACACTGCCTAGGCACCGCTTGAGACGTCTCAGACGTCTCATAACTATCTCTCTTTTGTGGACAGTCCTTCTGCTGATGAAGACCATCACGTCCAGCAAGGACCCGCTTGCTGCTTACTAAAGAAGGACGGCATGGGCTTCTGTCCATCAGATCCTCCAACACCTCCTTGGGATCATGACTGTTCAGCACGATCTTTGCCATCACCACCACCACGTTGTTGCGTAGGCTGTGATCCTCGGGAAGAGGTGGTCGCCTCATGTGGTATCTCCCTGATGAATCCAGGAGTCACCACCCTCTCCTCCACCATGTTGAGCTCAATCCGCTCAGCCAAACCAAAGACAACTGCCAATGTCGAAGCGATATCTCTAAGGAGAGTTGCATCTCTAACTCTCCTATGCAGCTCTCGGTCTAGTATCTCATACCAAAACTGGACTGCCTATGCTTGCGTCACCCCTTGGATAACGCTGATCAACCGTCTCATGAGAGTAAACGCCTCACGTAGGCTCTCTCCAGTCTTTCGCTCGAACTCCTACAGACTCCTCAACTTGTCGATATGCACACCCTGATAGTTTTTATTCAAACACTAGAAAAACTGAACCACATGGTTAAACCCTGGTGGTATCCCACTCACACTACCACTTGCTCTACTACTAGTGAACACACCATTGGTAGTATGTACTCTGTCATCTGTGACTGTACCACTGCTACTAGCACCAGAACTCGCAGATGCTACGTCTCCTGTAACAACCCAGAGAAACACAAAGTATCGGAAATAGTAAATTAAGGATCGTTCTCACGAAGATACAGTTAACAATTACACAAAATATAGTACTACAACGTCACAATGATAATTCAGATATTTTTCTGTTATTCTCACGGAATGGAATAATATCCGGATGAGAGTTCAAGTCTGATAAGAAACCAAACCCAAGCAAAACCTGACAAATCGAATACAAACAACAACAAAATAGTTCTTGATCAAGGACCCTTCCAACAATACAAACAAAAGATTTGAGAAGACGATTGTGTGAATGAATGAATAAGATAAAATACTACTGAAATGTTACTAGTCTTCTTCTTAAAAGACAGAAGAATACAGATTTCACATCAAGGTTCCAAGGGTAAGCCCCTACTCCTCCTAAGGAGTGTTTTTCCAACTAAATCTTCACTCTTAAGAATCCCACTTATTTGAAGAAGCCAAACTTAAGATGAAGCCACCATATTCCAAACTCTCCTTACAATTTAACTTATCTCTTCCACTTCACAGTCACTGATTTGTTCTTAGATCTTCGTTCAAAAGCTCTTCACGAAGATTATAGTTCAACTTCGGCCGAAGTCTCTTCAAAGTTCTTACACCAAAGTCTCTTCGTTCAAGTCTAACGGCGAAGATCTTCGTCAATCAGGAATTACACCTGCGACAGCAAACTCCGAATATTCGGAGGAAAATAACTTCGCCCAAAACATTCACAACATCGCTCCGCACTTTTGGGAAATGGAAATTAATTAATAAAGAACTGAAAACATGGAAAAGGCACGAGGGCTGTGGATCGCGTTGCTTATATACTCTTCGTCCTAACCTAACTGTTTTCTAACTATGCTAATTGTTTAACTCTACGAAGACGGAAGACCTTCGCTATCCTACGATCATCTTCATCTTCGCTCAATCTACACTCCTAAGCCTAACTGCGCCCTGAACTCCTCTAACTGAACTTCCGCGTTCGCTCGTATCTCGTCTATCTCCCTATCTACTTTCTGCCTGAGTCTAGAAAGGCGCGCTTTCACACCATCCGGGTTCATCTCCGCTTGCACCACTTCCGCCTTCAGTGGCCGAAGAAGACCAAGCTCGTCCGCATCAAGTCCCGAAGTCACGTATGCAAAAAGAACCGGCATCAACTTCTTCCGAAGGTCTTCGGAGTCAGCTATCTTCGTCTTCAAGCTCTCATTCTCCTTTGTGAGCTCTGCAACTATGATCTGGTACTCTTCTTGACTTCGCTGCAAGTCGGCCTTCTGAGTAGACAACTCCTGAATGTGGTCAGAGAAGCTCTTCGTCAATACTTTAAGCTCTTCCTCCTTCACGTTCAAAGCAGTCTTGACTTCTTCACATTGGCGCCGAAGAACTACTCAGTGACCACTCCATCCTATCTTACCTCTTGTATCATTCGAGAAGTGGGGAATTGACTTTGTGAGACCTATTCAGCCAGCAACAAAGAAGACACGAAGAAGATACATATTGGTTGCTACAGATTATGCGACCAAGTGGGTGGAAACTGAAGCAACAAAGAAAGATGATGCGATAACAGTGGCAGCGTTTCTACACAAGAATATCATCACCAGGTTTGGATGTCCATTGGAACTGGTGAGTGATAAGGGCACACACTTTTTGAACAACACCATAGAGAAACTGACAAAGTACTTTCAGATCAAGCATCGAAAGACTACTCCGTATAATCCTAAGGCGAATGGACTTACTGAGAAAAGCAATGGATTACTGTGTAAAATTCTGAACAAAGTGACTGTCAATCATGCCTGTGATTGGGACACCAAGCTGGATGCAGCGTTGTGGGCATTCAGAAATACAGAGAAGATAACAACACGACAGACGCCGTTCTTCTTAGCGTATGGAATACATCCCATTATGCCAATTGAGTTTGAAACCCCTACTTACAGGATTCTGTCACAGGATAGACTGTCTGCAGAAGATAGTCAGCTCATCAGATTACAAAGTCTGATGGCACTGGAAGAAAATCACGAGGCATCTCTGGAGTTAACTAAGGACATACAAGAGAAGCGGAAAGAAGTATATGACAAGAGGTTGAGGAAAGTGGAAGTGAACGACGGAGACTTAGTCTTGCTATATGATAGTAGACATATTAAGTTTCCAGAGAAATTACAGCTACGATGGATGGGACCATACATAGTCGCACAAGTTATGGCAATGGTTTAGTCCAACTTAAAGACCTGGAAGGAAATCTCTTCGCTACTCGAGTAAACGGAGGAAGAATCAAGCGATATTATTCTTGATGTGTTCGCGGGGTCGCTCACATCTGGGGGGAGAAGTATGTAAAGCCCACTTTTTCAATTTTTGATATAGGAAGATCAAAATGTAGAAGTTTGTAGAAGAAATAATGAAGATAGAAGAAGAATAGCTTAGTTTTAGTGAAGAAGAGACTTCTTAAGAAGAGTCTTCGGAAGAAGAGAATAACCTTCGGAAGAAGACCTTCACAGGAAAGATCTGAGAAGGGAGACTTCAAGAATGCAAATCGTTAGTACACTCTCTTCACGAATAATCCGGGAACTCACAATCGAGACATAGTCTGAGTAAAGACAAGCTACCTACCCAGGAAGGGACAGGAACGATAAGAGACGTGGGCGAAGATAGCATGCGCATGCCCTTGTCGACGACAAGCAATCAGAGGCGACTTCGGCACGTGCGAGAGTTTGAATCAAGCTATATACTAAGAAAACTAGCTCATTTCCCAAATCCACTCTTAGCGCTCAGCTGCTCCCCAATTGCGGATGATAAGTTAAGACGAAGATAGAGAATTTGGACGAAGGCAATCAGTTTGGGCGAAGGTCAACTTGAGCGAAGACTAGCAATTTAGACGAAGTTTACCTCACAGCCAGTCTAGCAACCTTCGTCTGATTACGATGTCTATCGCGACGAAGTTACCGAGGATTAGAGCCTTCGAGCTAGACCAAGAGGAGTTAGTGCGCCTTCGGCCGAAGCTGAAGGAGTTAGGTCTCATTTTCCTAACCCTGGGAGGCTGGACTAAGGTGTCTGGCAAGTTCATTAGTCAGATATGGATGTGTGAAGATCACGGGGGCGAAGATGACTATGCGCAACTCGGTAACTGGACCGTTGAGAACTGGAAGAAGATCCTGTTAGACGAGGCAGGGACGTATGACGACTTGCTCTTCGACAACGCCTCAATGAAGAGTTTGGTCAAAGAGGATCAGAACTACGGGGAACTCTTCGAGCATCCGATGCATCCGACGAATGGATACAAGTTGACCGAGTACCGCGACCCAGTGAAGAGGAAGATCGCGGAGGCCGTCATGCTGATCTTGAGCCCTCGAAGAACGACTTACCTGTCCACTTGGAAGGTATGCTTCTTCGAGAACCTCTTCGCCGGAAGACGAGCTTACTAGACGAAGATATTCTATGACGAATTCCAGCGCCTGTGGAAGAAGCAGGATTATGTTTACATGGGATGCTTCGTCAGTATCTTTTACTTTGGCATGGGGTGGTTATCGGAGAACGAAGCCAAGCAGTTGGACTTCGGTGAAGATGAAGAGCAAGAAGGTGACTATCTCTCGCCCGTTCATGAAGCCGAAGGTGCACCTATCGAAAATGTTCAGCAACTGGAATCATTGCCGAAGGTACAAGTTGAAGAACCCCAAGGGACGTAGCGGTGTCGAGTTGAGAGTTTTCCTGGGAAGGGCGGAACCTTCTGGCTGTGATATGACCTTGAAGGCTATGTTCGGTCTACTCAGGGAAGCGTTGGGCTTCAAGCTGTGGTTGCTTACTATACAGAGGCAGGGTTCAGGTCATAAAGGGCACTATAGACACTCACTCAGGTCGAATGGACCCTCCAATATGTTCAGGAAGCGAAGATCAGATCAGACTAGCAGTAATAAGGTCAGACAGCGAACTTTAACGGTCCAGAATCAGAAACATACGATGGTTCAGACTTCAGAACTCCTCCTACATGTAAATGAGGCCCTACTGACCATACACACGAAGTTTCAGCTTGAGATCAAATCAGAGTGTCGAGATATGGGCAGAAATGTTCTGAGCAGAGAAATTACGGCAATTTCTGGTACCCAGACAGCTATTTCGACCTAGAACAGAGAATTGGCTCGATCACTTTCGAAGATTCTTACAGGATTTGCAGTACACAGCTTGCTGAACACTCCTATGAAGTTGGG
The DNA here is from genome assembly GCA_036924285.1 of Asterella californica. Classification (NCBI taxonomy): domain Eukaryota; kingdom Viridiplantae; phylum Streptophyta; class Marchantiopsida; order Marchantiales; family Aytoniaceae; genus Asterella; species Asterella californica. Next base: position 48,480,980 of record JAYKYS010000001.1, read on the forward strand.
CCTCCTGATTGTACACAGAACTCCAGATCTCGCTCTCTGAAGTTGATGCTCTAGATTGAGAGCTTTTCGGACCCCCTCTGCTTCAGTGGTCGTCCTGAATTACTCACAATTTCAATTGACATGAAAATTTGGGGACAGTCGTAGCCCTGCTGCCAATGAACGAGACCTTGAAGGTTTGAAGCGATTTTCTCAAATCTACTGCGATTGACACCGAAAACCCCAAAATCAACAGAAGTGCTGCAATTCTGGCGCAAATCGAACTTCACTCAGCCATAACTCCTTCTTTATTGCTCCAAATCGATCAAAAATTTCACTGACAGTGCTTGGCACGACGAACCCTATCTCCATGTGCTCTCAGATTTCGAAGTTCCCTCACCAAATGCTCGAACTCCTCTTAAGACCCCTACTACTAAGTTTAGCAGTACATAAAGACAAAATTGGACCAATGGGAGTTCATAGCTTCACTCCCCTGTCCTTTTGTGTCCCAAACCACGTGGTGACTTGATTTTGCACATAGGCTACCACGTCAAGCCCTTAAAGTGCCAGCATAGACCCTAAACTACATGCGAAGACATGTAAAACGACACGTAATCTCGAAAGATAACCTAACCTCGCTAGGAAGCATGCATGGGCGACATGTAATTACAACCCATGAGCTTAACTCCACCTACATAGTAATCAACCTACTAAGACTCAAAAATATATAACATCCTCCAGTATCGACTTCTCTGAGGTCCTAATTTCACTCAGAGAGACTAACGCTTGACAGAGAGGTGAATTATTTACACTGTAAAATGATTCACATCACGCAGCGGACGGAAGACACACAGGCTGCCGTCGACGACGAAGAGAGGAGGCGTAGCAAGAGGAAGAAGACTCTTCCGACTTTGCCTGTGGAGAAACCGAAGACCAGGAAGAAGGTAAAGAAAACGAAGAGAGAGACGGTGGACCTAAGCAGCTCGGGAGCGAAGATGGAAGATACTGCTGTCTGTGGCGAAGGTACTTCGGAGGGATCTGCCTTAGGTAATGTGGACCTGTTTAGGAAGGCGATGATCTTCGGTGAAGAGGTGGTCGTCCCAGTCCTCCGACTTCTTGAAGACAACAAGGAGGACTACGAGAAGGAAGTTCAGAGGAAGGTGTCGTTTCTGGAGATGTTGGCCGAATTGCACTTCAGCAGGGGTACTTGGCAACAGGAGAAACACAACCTTCGCGAAGAAGCCTGGAACGCGACGAAGTTGAGATTGGAGTCAGAGCGAGTAGGCTTACCTACTCGTTGACAACTGTCGCACCTTTTAATGATCGCTTGCACATCTTTGTACATGGTGGGCCACCAATATCCTGCATCTAAGATCTTCTTTACTGTGTTGCGAAGGGCATAGTGTCTTCCTGCTGATTCGGAATGCATAGCATCCACCACTCTTCCTACTTCTTCTTCTTCCAGACATCTTCATAGTTCATCATCGGTCCCCTTTTTGAACAGAAAACCGCTCTTCAGCTCGTATGGTCCGACCTTGTGTATGAACACCGTACGCTGTTCCGCATCCATTCCCTCAGGACACTGCAATGTATACAGATATCTATATATCTCATGATACCTGCTTGTGGGAGTTACTGTAAGCTGAAAAAGTGCTTCATCTGGAAAGTCATCTGCTACATTATCTTGACGCTCTCCTGTCCTCAACCGAGACAAGTAGTCTACATTCTCATGATGTTTTCCTGCTCGAGTTTGAACTGTGAATTTGAACTCCTGCAGTAACAACATCCATATTGCTATCCTTCCCGACAAATCAGATTTTTGCACCAGATGTTTTAAAGCATAGTGATCCACGTAGAATACAAACTCGCATCCCAACAAGTAGTGTCAAAATTTTCTGACAGAATACACCATTCCTAGTGCTTCCCTCTCTGTAGTAGAATAGTTCTTCTCTGCAGCTGATAGCTGTCTACTCGCATAGTAAATCGGATGGTCCCTCTTTTCGCTGTCTTTCTGACTCAACACCACTCCAATAGCGAATGCTGAAGTATCTGCATACACTTGAAAGGGTAAACTCCAATCTGGTGCCTTCATGACTTCGTCAACTTCGTCTTCAGCGTTTCAAAAGCATTCTGTCTCTGTTCCTGCCAGATGTACTCAGTAGTCTTTTTCAACAATTCGGTTAGTGGTGCTGCCAGGGTTGCATAGTTTTTGATAAACCTCCGATAGTAACCCACATGTCTTAAAAATCCCCGCAACTCGCTAACATTTGAGGGAGGATCCAAAGCTACTATAACTTGAACTTTGTCTACGTCTACTTCAATGCCTTGCTGCGAGACTCTATGTCTTAATAAAAGACCTTCTGACATGGCGAAGAAATACTTTTTTGAGTGTAATGCTAACTGAGCATCTCTACAACGCTGAAAAACTATAGCCAAGGAATTTATATGTTCTTCCCTCGGACAAAAAACGCAAAAATCATCCATAAAAATTTTTAAGAATTTCCTAAGATACTCTTGAAAAGTGTTTGTCATCATTCTCTCAAACCAAAGGGCATCTTGTGATAAGCAAAAGTATCCCAGTCAGTGGTAAAAGTAGTCTTGTCTTTGTCTTCTTCTCTGATGGATACTTGATTATATCCTGAAAATCCATTGAGAAAACTATAGCACTCATGACCAGTTACCCTATCCAAAATAGAATCTGTAAAAGATAAGGGATGATGATCTTTCCTGGTTGATGCATTCAGTTTTCGAAAATCTTGACATACTCTAATTTTACCAGTCTTCTTCTTGGGTACTATCACTATAGGAGATACCCATTCACTACTAAGGACAGGAAAAATAATACCAGCACTTAAGTACTTATCAATCTCATCCTTGACTAAGAGGGAATATTTAGGATTTAGCCGGTATTGTCGTTGCCTCATAGGTACAGAGTTTTCCAGCAGGTCAATTCGATGTTGACCCCACTTCGCAGGAATATCCTTCATGTCTTCTATCTTCCAGGTGAAGACATCCTGGTAGTATGTTAACATGTCATGGTACACTTCCAATTCGGCTCTCTGTAACTTCACTGTGATCTTCAAGACCTTCCCTTCTTCGAGGACTAAATCCACTGTTGCTGACTTCAGTACCATTCTTTCTGTGTGGCTTATCTCTAAACTTCCCTGTCCTAACAGTGATTGCTATTCTTCATCAGGTCCTTCGCAGTCTTCTTCTTCTTCTATCTCATAGCATTGCAAGTAGTTCACAACTATGTAAGGTCCTGATTTTTTGTTCTCTGAGCTATTGCTTGAAGACGAAGAGTCTTCTTCCGAAGTGTATCCTGAATCTGTTGAAGATGTCTCGCCTTGGTGTGACATCTTCTTCCAACTTACAGAGACACTCTTATACTTTGGTTTCATAGGATCATTAAAGGAAAACTTCTGCTTATACCAGTCAATAATTACCTTAGCACCATATAGTCAAGGTCGACCTATAAGCACTCCATAGCCAGACTTAACCAATGGCCTTAGTACAATATAGGATAGTTTGAAGATTATCCCATCAATTGTCGTAGGGATATCTCGCAGTACTCCCAAAGGTCTTCTTCTGCTCTGATCCGCCATCCTCAACACTCTTGGTGTTGATTCGAACTTAGTGTAACTCAATCCATGCGCTGTCTCTTCTGTAATAATGTTCACACTAGAATCGGAGTCTATAGGCACATGCTTTATTAGACATCCATCTATCTCGATGTCTACTTCTGGAGATCTTAAGTCCTCCAATCCAACTTGAAACAATGAAGGTAGATTCTTCGATTTAGCCTTCGCTGGTTTTCTCAAGGCTGCCAATAACAACTTCATGTACAACCTATTGTCTTCGACCAACTGCTTGATAGTTATGTTAGCTTGTTGGTTCAGCAAATCTTCTACTACGTTGTAATGAGGGCTCACCACTGGAATAGTCCTCTTAGGTTGGTCTACCACCAGCTTTCGCAATTCGGATGGTCGACCGACTTCGGGCGAAGAGACTTCGGCTCGAATCTTTCCAGACCCTTCTCTGCTAGGTTCTACTTCCTTGGCTTGCGTACTCAGTCTCTATTCAAAGTGCCTTCACTTCTTCGGAGATGTCCGCAGTTAGTATTCCTGAGGTCTTCTTCTTTCTCTACTCTTCTTTACGATCATCTGCCTGTGCCGATATCGTCTGTTTCTCTACAACTTCACGCACTTGTTCTGTCAAAGTTTTGTGCGCTTTCTTCTCTTTCTTCAGTTGCTTCCGCTCAGTCTTTTTAAGGTCCTTCGCCTCCTGAGCTGTAGCTTCTGCTAAAGTCTCTCCCTTTCAAAGTAGTCTCTTCTCACTTCGAGTCTCCACTTTGTTTACCAGAATCTCCTTGTCTTCTGACCAACCATATCCATCGTCCTTCGAAGGAGTGCAATTTTTCAGATCTTCTACCAATTCGACCATGTTTACTCCTGCATCTGGTCGTTGTTGGTTGGTAGGTGGTTGAAATCTCACTCCGGTCTTCTGAATTGGTTCATTCGTACAATCCGTGGCTCCATGACCGGGTTTACCACACTTCCCACACAATGGCATATATCCGACTTGTTTCTTTGGATGAGGATAAGAAGGAGCGCAATGACCATTAGCGCCACAATTAAAACATGATGTACTAAGAGATGGTGGTGGTTGGTATTCTCCAGGGGCAAACTTTCGTTGGGTAACGTTAGTTGCCATTTGTCGAGGTACAAAACGTTAAATGTCTACTGGAGGAATAGGAGTAAATTGTTAGGGTTGAGTGGACACCACAGCACCCTCTTGGGTTTGTACTCCATAGACCCTATCTTCACATTCCACAAAGTAGTTGGGCTCATACACTGGCGCCCATTCCACTGAATGCGTATTGTAAGATGGTTTACTGTTAAAACATTCCGTGTTGGCATGTCTTGGCTTCCCACAATTAGTACACCACAAATTCGGACGAGAACTAGTCGGCGACTTACATCTTTCCGGCGTTCTCACCAACAGCACCTTGAGGTCTTCGAACTTCTTGAGAAGATCATCAAGTGCGTGATCTTTAGGTGGTGGAGTTCTCTTCACCATCGGAGGTCTAGACCTCGTCATTCTTTTCCGCTTCTTACGCTTTTCCTCTTCATCCGAAGATGAAGAATCTTCATCTTCCGATGTTGAGCTCTCATCCGAAGACTCTTCTGAAGATTCTTCCAAAGATGAATATTTTCTATGTTTCCGTTTTAACTTCTTTTTCTTTTTCTTCTTCTCTTCTTCACGACTGTTCTTGGACTTCCTAAATTCTTCTTCTTTCTCGACTCCGAGGTCTTTTCATGGTCTCTGCTAAAGATATTAGAGGATACGTAATTCTCAGCAGAATCAATGGCTCGCTCCAAGGTTGACGTATCAAACCATCTAACCCACATTTGTTGCTTTGAAGGCAACCCCTTCACAAACCACTCTACTGCCTGTGTCGGCGTGTAGGCTGGGTGTGTTCCGTTGGCAGGTAGTCTATCCAAAATTCCGTAAAATCTTTGGACGTAGCTCTTCAAAGACTCTTTTCTCTTACGTTTAACGCTATTTACTTTATGTAACACATGCCTGTTATAATTCAGTTCCTGAAATCTTTTTAGGAATTCGTTTTTCATTAAGTCCCAAGTAGATATGATTGCGGGAGTAAGATTGACATGACTATACCATTTTCCGGCTGCGTGTTTCAACAAGCTGGGAAAAATCCTTGTCTGATCAGGATCATTGTTTTCTTTGTTCGCCTGTGATACCGCTTCAAATTGCTTAACAAAAGACTCTCCGTCTCCATCACTATCTGAATCTTCACCGTCAAATTTAGGATAGTTTTGGCGAGTGAATGATGGCGTCTCTGATGGTGGTGATACCCCTGTCATTGGATGAGGTACTGGAGAAAATGTGCCTGATGGTTGCTGCTTCCGTCTGTATATTAGTTGTGTTGGCAGAGATGAAGGCACCACCAGCTTAGTATTGAACAAATTCCCCGACGGCTGAAGAGTCAGATTTGCAAGAGTGTTTACAACAACGTTACTTGCTCTTGTATCAGGAGGGTTCACTTTGGATGAATGATCTTCGACCGAATGATCTTCGACTGATTTGCCCTCTTCTCCAGAACTTCGTCTTGTCTCTTTGGTGAAGACGATGTGGAGGTCCATTGGCTCCGTAATTTGAAAAGTGATACTCCTGGAGTCCCGTGAGGTCTGAGATTCGGGATTTGAAGCGCAGGTGATCTCAAGGGCAACAATTCTCGAATTAAATCCTCTCCTCTTTGTTTCTTTAGAAGTTCCACAAAGGTTGTGATTTCCGGTCCATGTTTAACGATCAATTCTAAGGCAGCTTCCGCTCTTGGATTTGGATCTTCTGCAAGAGTAGTCAAAATATTGGATTCTGACTGTGTTGAACCTGAAGATGAGGATGAAGATGAAGATTGGAATAACTCCACTCTTCGAAGTGAAGGAGTTTCTTCTCTATCTATCTCTTCATCTTCAGTCAGAATAGACTTGTTCTTCTGCGTCGGTTCGAACAAGGATTCATGCAAAATTGTGGTCCTTGAAGGGAATGGTAACCAAACCTATCTTTAGACGAACTCTCTCCACTCCTTATACTCGAACTTGGAGATCCAATATCAATCTTCTTCTTCCAATATTTCTGCTCGTCCTTCTCGTACTGTGTCCGTGGTGAAATAGGTACAGAGCTTCTTTCAAGCGAAGATGAAGTCCCTTCAGATAAACTTTTTATCTCTTGTCACTTTTGAGCTGCTTGACGTCTTTGCTCCTTCATAGCTTCCTTCTGGCGTTGGATCTCTTCCAACAGTTGTTCGCGGACCAATCTTCTTTTCAGCGCCCGCCTGGTCCTTCTTGTCTTCTGATCTTCTTCAGAAGGCGCTCGTACTCCCCCCGACATACATGTCGACGGTTACAACTTACTGAATTAAAGTAAAAGTTAAATTTGTATCCTCGGCAGCGACGCCAAAAGTTTTAATGTTTCTATATGTAACAACCCAGAGAAACACAAAGTATCAGAAATAGTAAATTAAAGATCGTTCCCACGAAGATACAGTTAACAATTACACAAAATATAGTACTACAACGTCATAATGATAATTCAGATATTTTTCTGTTATTCTCACGGAATGGAATAATATCCGGATGAGAGTTCAAGTCTGATAAGAAACCAAACCCAAGCAAAACCTGACAAATCGAATACAACCAACAACAAAATAGTTCTTGATCAAGGACCCTTCCAACAATACAAACAAAAGATTTGAGAAGACAATTGTGTGAATGAATGAATAAGATAAAATACTACTGAAATGTTACTAGTCTTCTTCTTAAAAGACAGAAGAATACAGATTTCACATCAAGGTTCCAAGGGTAAGCCCCTACTCCTCCTAAGGAGTGTTTTTCCAACTAAATCTTCACTCTTAAGAATCCCACTTATTTGAAGAAGCCAAACTTAAGATGAAGCCACCATATTCCAAACTCTCCTTACAATTTAACTTATCTCTTCCACTTCACAGTCATTGATTTGTTCTCAGATCTTCGTTCAAAAGCTCTTCACGAAGATTATAGTTCAACTTCGGCCGAAGTCTCTTCAAAGTTCCTACACCAAAGTCTCTTCGTTCAAGTCTAACAACGAAGATCTTTGTCAATCAGGAATTACACTTGCGACAGCAAACTCCGAATATTCGGAGGAAAATAACTTCGCCCAAAACATTCACAACATCGCTCCGCACTTTTGGGAAATGGAAATTAATTAATAAAGAACTGAAAACATGGAAAAGGCACGAGGGCTGTGGATCGCGCTGCTTATATACTCTTCGTCCTAACCTAACTGTTTTCTAACTATGCTAATTGTTTAACTTTCTACGAAGACGGAAGACCTTCGCTACCCTACGATCATCTTCATCTTCTTTCAATCTACACTCTTAAGCCTAACTGCGCCCTGAACTCCTCTAACTGAACTTCCGCGTTCGCTCATATCTCGCCTATCTCCCTATCTACTTTCTGCTTGAGTCTAGAAAGACGCGCTTTCACACCATCCGGATTCGTCTCCGCTTGCACCACTTCCGCCTTCAGTGGCCGGAGAAGACCAAGCTCGTCCACATCAAGTCCCGAAGTCACGTATGCAGAAAGAACTTGCATCGACTTCTTCCGAAGGTCTTCGGAGTCAGCTACCTTCGTCTTCAAGCTCTCATTCTCCTTTGTGAGCTCTGCAACTGTGATCTGGTACTCTTCTCGACTTCGTCGCAAGTTGGCCTTCTGAGTAGACAACTCCTGAATGCGGTCAGAGAAGCTCTTCGTCGATACTTTAAGTTCTTCCTCCTTCACGTTCAAGACAGTCTTGACTTCTTCACATTGGCCCCGAAGATCTTCGAGTTCCTTCTCTGACTCCAATCTCAACTTCGTCGCGTTCCGGGCATCTTCGTGAAGGTTGTGTTTCTCCTGTTGCCAAGTACCCCTGCTGAAGTGCAATTCGGCCAACATCTCCAGAAACGACACCTTTCTCTGAACTTCCTTCTCGTAGTCCTCCTTGTTGTCTTCAAGAAGTCGGAGGATTGGGACGACCACCTCTTCGCCGAAGATCATCGCCTTCCTAAACATGTCATTACATAAGGCAGATCCCTCCGAAGTACCTTCGCCACAGAGAGCAGCACCTTCCATCTTCGCTCCCGAGCTGCTCAGGTCCACCGTATCTCTCTTCGTGCTCTTTACCTTCTTCCTGGCCTTCGGTTTCTCCACAGGCGAAGTCGGAAGAGTCTTCTTCCTCTTGCTACGCCTCCTCTCTTCGTCGTCGACGGCAGCCGGTGTGTCTTCCGCCTGCTGCGTCCCTTAGGGTTCTTCAACTTGTATCTTCGGCAATGATTCCTGTTGCTGAACATTTTCGGCAGGTGCACCTTCGGCTTCATGAACGGGCGAGAGATAGTCACCTTCTTGCTCTTCATCTTCGCCGAAGCCCAACTGCTTGGCTTCATTCTCCGATAACCACCCCATGCCAAAGTAAAAGATATTGACGAAGCCTCCCATGTAAACATAATCCTGCTTCTTCCACAGGCGCTGGACTTCGTCATGGAATATCTTCGTCCAGTAAGCTCGTCTTCCGGCAAAGAGGTTCTCGAAGAAGCATACCTTCCAAGTGGACAGGTAAGTCGTTCTTCGAGGGCTCAGGATCAGCATGACGGCCTCCGCGATCTTTCTCTTCACTGGGTCGCAGTACTCGATCAACTTGTATCCATTCGTCAGATGCATCGGATGCTCGAAGAGTTCTCCGCAGTTCTGGTCCTCTTTGACCAAACTTTTCATCGAGGAGTTGTCGAAGAGCAAGTCGTCATTCGTCCATGCCTCGTCTAACAGGACCTTCTCCCAGTTCTCAACGGTCCAGTTATCGGGTTGCGCATAGTCATCTTCGCCCCCGTGATCTTCACACATCCGTATCTGGCTAATGAACTTGCCAGACACCTTAGTCCAACCTCTCAGGGTTCGGAAATTGAGACCTAACTCCTTCAGCTTCGGCCGAAGGCGCACTAACTCCTCTTGATCTAGCTCGAAGGCTCTAATCCTCGGTAACTTCGTCGCGATAGACATCATAATCAGACGAAGGTTGCTAGACTGGCTGTGAGGTAAACTTCGCCTAAATTGCTAGTCTTTGCTCAAGTTGACCTTCGTCCAAACTGATTGCCTTCGCCAAAATTCTCTATCTTCGTCTAAACTTATCGTCCGCAATTGGGGAGCAGCTGAGCGCTAAGAGTGGATTTGGGAAATGAGCTAGTTTTCCTAGTATATAGCTTGATTCAAACTCTCGCACGTGCCGAAGTTACCTCTGATTGCTTGTCGCCGACCTGACAAGGACATGCGCATGCTGTCTTCGCCCACGTCTCTTATCGTTCCTGTCCCTTCCTGGGTAGGTAGCTCGTCTTTACTCAGACTATGTCTCGACTGTGAGTTTCCGGATTATTCGTGAAGAGAGTGTACTAACGATTTGCATTCTCGAAGTCTCTCTTCTCAGATCTTTCTTGTGAACGTCTTCTTCCGAAGACTCTTCTTCCGAAGACTCTTCTTCCGAAGGTTATTCTCTTCTTCCGAAGACTCTTCTTAAGAAGTCTCTTCTTCACTAAAACTAAGCTATTCTTCTTCTATCTTCATTATTTCTTCTACAAACTTCTACATTTCGATCTTCTTATATCAAAAATTGAAAAAGTGGGCTTTACATCTCCTGAAACTACACTAGTAGTGATAGATACGTAGTTGGGAGACCAATGTTGTCACCACAACTGAATCTCCACACTGTAGTCTCGCCTAAACTCATGATAATCGTCCATCGGTGGTCCCTCCAAGCACCAAAAATTGCTGACACACGTCAACCCAACTGTTGCAGACACACTTCTGCCGATCTCAAATTGATCTCAAAACCCGTCACAGAAAATTCTAACAGCGCTTCCGCACTACCTCAACACAAATCTGATCAAGAATAAGTCCAACCACCACTCATCTGCAAGGCGATCAACCACGCAATTACGGACATCCGCAAATCGAAGGTACCAACGATCTGCAACCTCCGGAGATACCATCTCTCAATCAGATCTCGCAACTCGAATTCTTCGAGTAATAAACGATGTATACTCACTCCACCATGCCAACGGACACTAAACAATCACTAAAGTCGAGCCAAATCCACTCTATAAATTCAAGTTGCACTGACCAAGACTATCCACCATAGCAAGAGCTTGAAGATTCAACTCAAAGAACTAAGGCCTCCAAGCCCTACTTGTGAAGTATACCCCTAGTGGGCTATCCCACCAACTCGCTCTAATGACACTAATGACTCTACCAGGATTCATCACTTCGCACTCATTCAACCTAGCCACGGTGCCAAACTGACGTGACAGCCTTCACCATAGAGCCATCTATGGGATGATCTAATCAAACTCTCACTGTCAACATCTCGTGTGTCATGTATAGAGCTGTACTCCTTGATCCCCGTAGAGATATCTGCAACTAGAATGGACATCTCTCCACCTCAAACTTCCTCAGACCTAAATCAATGCATGTTGTCTTTCTCAACATCAACGGCTGGGCTCTAGAGTCTAACAAGACTTTCTGCGGTTGATACACCTTCTTTGAAGATGAAAACAGACAGAAGATACCACTTCTGTTGTCCAACAACGTCACACATGATGTCAAACTAGCACGGTCAGTCGTCAGTCTACTGACAACTCATCTAACTTAGCAAATGCCACTTGTCAAGTACTATTGGTAGTCGTCATGGTCCTCGACTCTAGGCATTGACGGTGTCGTAGGGCGTGAAATATGGTCTGGGAATACACGGGGTATCTGGCTGTAGAGAGATACAACTGGATCTATGACCTAACCGATGAAAACTTATGCTCTCAATATCTAATCTATCAGTGTTTTTTGTAGGTTACTAGTGAGCTAACTTGACCCAAGTGTAGCACATGTGCATCACACAAATGACTCGGAGCTCGATTCCACTCTAGATAAAGGCAAGGCTCATACAAGGTACGTGTCTGCTTTAGATCCCAAGCACTCTTCATACAATCTCTCATCCACATCCGCTTCACTACTTCTTCTCGACAAACTACCTAATTGTAGCCTCTGACCTTCTATTGTTCGCTGATACGAGTTTGCACATGTCCACAGCAAGGACCGCCTACTACACAAGCTTCCCAACGATACAAGACATATCGGCAGCAAAACAGCTAGAAACTCGGGGCGTGATACCGAGGATAACGGTACCTCAGCTTCAGCAAGACGTGGCACCTCCACTGAGCGTGATCGCCGTACCAATCTCACAATACAGCCTCCTTGTCATCCACACGACACCTCCAAGAAGCACACCTCCCATCTTCAAGTCGTTTTTGTTCAACTCCAGCCAAGAGATTTCAACAAAATCTCTCTACGTCTTTCTCGCCTCGCTGCAAACTGAACTTTGACACTCTCGTGCCTTCACCTCGATTATCCAATCAGGCTCAAACTCCACAGGACATCCCCTCTGACCCTTCTCTACTACTGTATGAAATTTCAGTCTCAGATCTGACCCCCAACTGTTCGCGATGAATCAAGCCACCCGCCTGTGCTAACTTCTGAGCTTTACAGATCTCGATGGCCAAAATCCTAGATCTCCACACATTCTCTTACCCAATTGAACTGAAATTTCACATGTGACTAGCTGATAGGGCACACTCTCATCCTGGAAAGTTTCAATCAGAGATCCAATCCCATGTGCACGGAGCAACTCAAGCTTTGAATCCAAAGAAATCGGGTTTTCTCATACCTCTCAACTGTAACAGCCAAGTTCAATTGATCATTTCAGGAGCAAATCCAACCCAAATGTAGGATTGTTTTACATCAATACAACCAGCACGGAGTGAACTACTCGATCCCCTTGACAGCTCCTAAAAATCACCTCTCAAACTCCCGGATCACTCCAAAACGTGGCTCGGGGTACCGATTTGACCCCCCTGACTTTCAACGTCCATCACTCTCTCCTCAGAATTCCAAATCGCCTGATCTTTGTCTCTAGAGTGTAGCCCGTCTCGAGAGCTTTCCAACAAGACCACTCAATCCTCAAATGACCCCCGGGAAGACCTCCAAAACCCTAAAGTTGTCTGCAGATCTGGAATGGCGTTGATTGGTCGAAAATGGACCAATAAGAAAACAGATCTGAAAACCTCTTTTGTCCTCTACTTTGTACCCTAGAACAACTATAACCTTACTATCCTCTCATGTCTTCAAGGCATCGGCCCCAACCTTAGGTTAATTACATTCGTCGAACTATAGAGATCGTACTCAATACTTAAGATTCAGTACAAGGTCAAGATGACGACCTGGAACCGATTTACGATGAAAGGTACTACAAAAGGAAATGGAGAAGCCATCACTTGATTACAGTACTCCTCCCCAAAGTTCCTTGCGATCCACGCACGATGATTGATCTTCCGCCGACAATGACATCGAACATCCACCCAGACGTTGAAAGGGATGTTGGCTGGATAATTCAAGTCCATTGGCCCTCGTCAAAGTAAGATGTACACTGTCAAGTCCCAGTCCTCTCCATACGTGACGATTGGTAAGATCACCGGAGTAGGCGAGTCCATCATCCTTCCCATGAACTCTTCTCCAAAGTAGGCGACGAACCACTGTCGAAAGTGATCACGGTGGATCAAGTGAAGCTTGATATGAAACGGGTTCGGAAATGGCAGATTTGGAACTCGATTCAATCCTCCATCCATAAATACAACTCTTGCCGCTCCTTCTTATCACGTAAGACACTAGGACACACTCATGAAAACTACCCCCAAAGAAGAATGCCTCCCAAACCCCCAACCCACTATCTTATACCTATGTTTGACAACAAGAGCCATTCACGCGAACGTTCACGGATCATTGAGTCGGCACATCTTGTTATCGTGCGTTCTCACATCCAGATCTCTGTGAACGTGACACCTAATACCCTCTTATGTGAACTACACAAAAGGTTCACCGAACACAAAGAAAACACAACACCCGTTCTACACTGAATTCACATGTGGGACGTCTCACAACACGACATCCACCCCCTCTAAACCTGCGCATCCTCCGGCATGCGCCACAAACACTTACAAGTTGTGGACGGCATCACACAACGTCTTCGTCGTCTTGAATGATGTCATCGTTATCAGCATCCTCAAGAACCAAATCATCCTCGTCGTCGTCCAAGAGATCAAACTCCGCTCCGACTTCTTCCACGCTTATCTCTTCATCTCGCTTCTTGAAGAGTTTCACACGCTTTCCTGCAATGGGAACTTTGAGCTTTGATCCATCGAGCTCCCGAAGTGAATATGTAGCATTGTCATGTACAACAAGAACCACATATGGTCCAAACCACCGCTTAGAGAATTTTCTAAGAACACTGTGTTGGTTGTCCAAGCTACAATCATACACCAACACCCAGTCGCCTTCCTTAATCTCCTTTGGCCGCAACCGATGACGCTCATCAAACCTGCCCTTATTCTTCAACCGAGCCTTTCTCAACCTATCAACTGCAATCTCTATGTCCTCGGGTCTTCTTTCCAGTTGACGAATCCGAAGCGCAAGAAGATCCTCCTTAGACATATTATCCTCCCAAGGTAGAACGCTCCAAGTAGGAATGTGCTCCTCAATGGGCATGATAGGTTTTTGCCCTTGCATTAGCTCTGCTGGCATGTACCCAGTCACTGAACTATGTGTGCAGCGATTAGCCCATAAAGCAAAAGGTAAGAACCTTGGCCACTCCTTCACCCTTCCTCTACAAGCTTTCACAATGGCTTTAACAATAGGAGGATGACCTCGCTCACTCTTAGCATTCCCTTCTGGATTGTAGGCCGTAGTAAGAGCTAGTTTCACCCCGCATCTCTCAAAGAACTGCTTAGCTTCGAGAGTATTCAGCTCTCCACGATCTGCTGTAATCTTCCCAACACACCCGTACCTACAGATCACGTCCTCCAACAAGAATCTGCAAACTCCTTCAGTGGACTTTGTACGTAAAGCTCGTCCTTCCACTTGATTGGATAGATCCTCTCCTGCAAGAGCCAGATATCGCATTTGCCATATCCCCACTGGCATGATAACCAGATCTACTACCCATTTGTAATGGATCGCAAGCGGATACGTAGGGTGCAAACCATCTCGATGTCTGATCTCTGAGTACATCTGACAAGTCTGACACGATTCTACAAAACTCACAACATCTCTATACATATTACGCCACCAGTACCTCTCCTTGAGCTTTGTGAAGGTCGCATAAATACCTCGATGTCCAGCCCATAAACTGTCATGGAACTCTCGAATAAGTTGCGTCTGCATCTCCTTCTTACACACAACTCTTTGTGGTGAATCAACATCTCGCTTAGATCGCTTCCACAGATAACCACCTTGTAATAGGTAGTTGTATGCCTTCTTCCTGACCTGTTTGAAGTGTATATCACTCCACTCATGGTGCTTCAGCAACGTGCTAAGATAACGCCCAATATATATCCATTCACCCTTGTACAACTCCTCTTCGAATGGTTTTGGATACACTGCTTCTCCCTTTTGTGCTCTAGAAAAGACGGTAGTGCCAACATCCTCTGTGTCCTCGATCATATCTTCCTCTCCTTCATACCTTGCTCGAGACAACATGTCTGCTACTGGATTATCCTTACCGGCTATGTGCTTGAATTCAGGATTCAATGATTTGATGTACGCTATCCACCTTAGCATAGCAATATCAGGAGTGTTACAATTCGTAATCATTCCCAACAATGGCAAACAATCAGTCTCCACAACCACCGATGCTCCAATCAGGTAATCTTTCTCAGCCTTCATAGCTGTAACCACCCCCCATAATTCTCGCTTCACCTGTGGGTACTTCCTTTGTCGCTCACTCAACACCTTTGCGCCGAACCGCACAGCAAACCTGTTCCCTTCTTCATCATCTTGCCCCACAGCCCATCCAATTGCTATAGGACTACTATCAACAGTCAGAACTATAGGTTTACCCCCTTCATAGCTGACTCTACGAAGTACAAGCGGGGAAGACAACAGTTCTTTTAGCCTTCGAACTGCCTCTGAGTGCTTCTCGTCCCACTTAAACTTCTTGCCTTTCCGAAGCAAGCCGTATAAAGGATCAGCAACATGTGCAAAGTGAGGAATCCAAACATGATAGAATACACAAGCCCCTAAGAACCTCCGTACTTCAGTCTGCGAACTACATGTATCCTTCATCCGTTGGATGGCATCTACCTTACTTGGATCAGGCCTACGACCAAACCATCCACACAAATGTCCCACAATCACAACCTCTCGCACTCCAAACGAGGACTTAGCTCCTGATAACGTCAAGTGGACTTCCTCAAGACGTGATAATATCTTATCAACATCTGCAATGTGATCAGCAACAAACTTACGGCACCCCCTCTGATCTGTCGCTTCATCCTTCTCCTCTTCTGGACAACCCTTGATTGGGATGTCATCCAAGAACGGCATTGTCTTCTCCGGAATAAAATCTCGTAAGATTTTATTCATCCCATTCATCATGTGCGCCACTGAGTTAGTAGCCCCTTGTGGTAATGTGCACATCCTTACCAGTCCCAACGGAGTCCTCATGGTGGTGACATCCCTACTTCTTTCGGCAAGTTGAAATTGATCGTATCCGGAGTAGAGATCTCCCACAGAATAGATCGCTCTTCCAGCAAATGCTTCAGCAAACTCTCCTACAATCGGTCCTATCCCTGTATTCATGATAGTCACTTGGTTTACTGGCTGCATATCTTGAATGAAGCGTAACGCTCCACTCTTTTTCGGAACTGTAAACCAACGACTGGAATACGGTGCAAATGAAGGTTCGAGAATCTTCATCTGCATTTTCTCCTTTAGAAGCTCCATAAGCTTAGGTAGATGAGCCCTAGGTACAAGGATTGGCCTCAAGTCCCAAGGTGCATGCGGCACTGTAAAGATAATCATTGGAGCTACTACGCTCGGATCCACGCATCCTATCTCCGAAGCTTCAAAAGAAAAAGCCTTCCCATGCTTACTCAACATCTCTTTGAACTCTCGCTCTTCAATAGGAAAGAGAAAATCTGCGGATCCTACCTTCAACTCCTTGAGCGTAGCTGCAGTAAACTTGTGACCCACTTGGCGAGGATCCCTTAAGCTCTTCTCCTTCGAAGCTTGCTGAACTTGGTGGTTGGAGTCATCGGGTAAAGGTTGAGCTACAGGCTTAACCTTTCTATCTACCGTTTTGTACTTGGTTTCAACCTTGACTTCTGGTTTCTGGAATGACTCTATGATCGAATAGAGCTCTCTAGAATTTATTTCCACCAGTTGATCTTCACTCCTTTTCTCAATCTTGGTAAGTTCCTCCAAAGGATCCTCTAATCCCATCTCCACGTAAACACCCGCTATTCTATCCTCCTCGTCAAGTACACACACTCTTTTTAGATCTTTCTCAACTCTTTCCACAGCCTTCCGCTCCCACTTCTGTAGATCAACAAGCTGCGTATATAAAGCAAATCCACCCTCAGAAAATCTCACAACTCCTGTACAAAAAGCACTTCCCTTCGCTGGCGAGAGTACCTCCTTCTGTGTATCGGTATCACCATACCCTCGCTCTATGGTGACCCTATGCGAAAATCCTTAAACTCTTCAGTGACTTTAGGAAGAGAACCACTCCGCAAGTTCTCTCGATTGCGCTCATGGTTAGGCGGTACAGTTAGAAACTGCACTGCTCTCTTACCGTCTTGATTTCTGATCCTAGCATATGCAGACCCATCATCCAGCACCTTGGTCTCCATCCTTACAGCCGTAATGTATGGCTGTCCAAGAATTACCGGATACGAAGTAGTGTCTTGAACAAAAAAGTTTTGCTCTATGACTACATCTCCAATCTTTACCCTTACATCCGGACAAGCACCGTAGAGTTCTCCCCGTGTGTTGTTCGCTGCCCGGATCATCCAACCATGCTCTGTGTCAATGGGCCACTTCCCTCGCTTATAGACATCTTTGGATACGATGTTAATCTCAGATCCATGGTCAATGAGAGCAACCACCGGATCTACCAAATCTCCTATCTTCACCAAGGTCTCCGTAGTACCTCTAGCCCAATGTCCCCTAGTATAATAACTGGGAACCCTATCATCTCTCTCATCTTCATCGACAGCAAATCGAACCTTATGACTGGTGCAATATTTAGCTAACTCTTGCTCCTCCTCCTTCGTTATTCTCGTATCTAGAGCGTGTGTCATAGCAGTCTCTCCTGTCAACTGCCTCTTCCTCTTGATGGTGTCAATAATGACATCATGGAACTCCTTCTTTGCTATTCCAAGGATCTCTCGTAAAGTAAACTCAATCTTTGCGTTGAGCACTCTCTCTTCTAACACCCCCTTCAAATCTGTAGCAGCTTCAATATCCGACTGCAGCTTGTAGGTAGCAGGCTTACCTTTCTTACTCCTTTCTAACCTCTCTGTAGTAGATGGTGGAACTTCCTCCATAGTCTCTTCTCGCACCGGCGTTGTATCTAGCCGAGGTTTCTCACCTCGTAACTGCCTCTTAGGAGTACTTCTCTCCTCACTAGGACCAGCATCATCCCTCCTACGCTTCTCCTCCATGAGAGTCTCATGTTGACTCTTTGCCAAGTAGGCGTGTACAGACATTGTATCTACTGGATCACTCCATCCAGTAGCACCTCTGATTGTCGTGGCCACCTTGAGTAACTCACCCCTTGTTGCTTTTCCTTTCTCCATTGTGGTCACAGCATGACTCCATATTTCACTCGCCTTTACTTCCTCTTCAGAAGTACTATCTCTATCTTTCACTACCTCAACCCCATAGGTAGCGGCTTTTACTGATACCTCAGCATGTTGTGAAAGATAATCTTCTAAAACTTACCTCATCCCTCCTCTTCCAAAGTTGGTTTTGAGGATCTCACCTGTCTCCTTCAAGGCAACCTTCCCCTCCTTCCAGTAGATCACTCCTTGCCGTAGGATGTCAGCAAAGTCTCCGCACTCCTTCCGGTGATGTTCAGTGCTATCGCACCACATACATCTCTGTACATACCCTTGCTTTGGAGCGGTTTTGCCCTCAAGTACTCCTCCTTTCTCCTCTAGCCTTGCTAGCTTAATCTGCAAGTCTCTCATCCCTTTTACCAATTCCTCTATTGCATCTTTTTGAGGTGCAACCATAGGGACAGGAACAGCAGGAAATGAAATAGGAGGTACTTGTACCGTAGGCGCTTGTACATTAGGCATTGTTGGTTGCCTACGGGGTAGTACGATTGGCGGTGGTCTCACTTCTTGCCTTACCACCACCTTCCCTCTACGATACTCCCGCTTCGCAAGTACACCCACTGCTTCAGAAACCTTCCTCCAATCAGCCGTGAGTCCAGTATCTTCCATCCTGTCTTCCAGAAGTAGTTCCAACTCCCTCTGTAGCTCATTGTTAGCTGCTTGCAGAAATAGCTCCACTTTGTCGTTCTCCAATGTGAGCTTCTCCATCCGAGACAACTGAAGGAACTGTCTCTCGAACTCCCTAAATAGCTCTGTAGCAACAAGCCCTTTATTGGGTTTGTTTACCCACTCCATGAATGACTTCTTAGTCACTCGATCTGCATCTTCTAGAGAATATTCTTCTTTTAATTGAAAAGTAAACTCTTCCCATGTAGCGCCATGAGAGTGAATGATCTCCTTCACATGCTCTCGTATCTTTGGTACGACAGCAAGCTCAAATGTGTTGACCATCTCTCTCTCCGGCACTTTACTCAACTCCATCTCCCTAGAATAGTACTTAAGGTACTTGGAGATGTTCTTTCCATCAAACTGATCCAACAAACCCACAACAGACTGCAAAGCTCTAGTAGCCATTGCCTCTTTTCGTTCAGCGGCTTGTTGTTGTTGCATGATCAATGCGAATGCCTCAAGCAATCGCATGTCAGATCTTTTCAGTGGGTTCACCCTCGGGACCTCTCCAGACGTAGAAGCCTCATCTATGAATTGAGATAGGCTCTCAACGTCCATGATTGGAAAAACGTATCTCTCAACCCCAGACGTTTCACGTCGAGTTCACCAACTGTCGTAGGGCGTGAAATATGATCTGGGAATACACGGGGTATCTGGCTGTAGAGAGATACAACTGGATCTATGACCTAACCGATGAAAACTTATGCTCTCAATATCTAATCTATCAGTGTTTTTTGTAGGTTACTAGTGAGCTAACTTGACCCAAGTGTAGCACATGTGCATCACACAAATGACTCGGAGCTCGATTCCACTCTAGATAAAGGCAAGGCTCATACAAGGTACGTGTCTGCTTTAGATCCCAAGCACTCTTCATACAATCTCTCATCCACATCCGCTTCACTACTTCTTCTCGACAAACTATCTAATTGTAGCCTCTGACCTTCTATTGTTCGCTGATACGAGTTTGCACATGTCCACAGCAAGGACCGCCTACTACACAAGCTTCCCAACGATACAAGACATATCGGCAGCAAAACAGCTAGAAACTCGGGGCGTGATACCGAGGATAACGGTACCTCAGCTTCAGCAAGACGTGGCACCTCCACTGAGCGTGATCGCCGTACCAATCTCACAATACAGCCTCCTTGTCATCCACACGACACCTCCAAGAAGCACACCTCCCATCTTCAAGTCGTTTTTGTTCAACTCCAGCCAAGAGATTTCAACAAAATCTCTCTACGTCTTTCTCGCCTCGCTGCAAACTGAACTTTGACACTCTCGTGCCTTCACCTCGATTATCCAATCAGGCTCAAACTCCACAGGACATCCCCTCTGACCCTTCTCTACTACTGTATGAAATTTCAGTCTCAGATCTGACCCCCAACTGTTCGCGATGAATCAAGCCACCCGCCTGTGCTAACTTCTGAGCTTTACAGATCTCGATGGCCAAAATCCTAGATCTCCACACATTCTCTTACCCAATTGAACTGAAATTTCACATGTGACTAGCTGATAGGGCACACTCTCATCCTGGAAAGTTTCAATCAGAGATCCAATCCCATGTGCACGGAGCAACTCAAGCTTTGAATCCAAAGAAATCGGGTTTTCTCATACCTCTCAACTGTAACAGCCAAGTTCAATTGATCATTTCAGGAGCAAATCCAACCCAAATGTAGGATTGTTTTACATCAATACAACCAGCACGGAGTGAACTACTCGATCCCCTTGACAGCTCCTAAAAATCACCTCTCAAACTCCCGGATCACTCCAAAACGTGGCTCGGGGTACCGATTTGACCCCCCTGACTTTCAACGTCCATCACTCTCTCCTCAGAATTCCAAATCGCCTGATCTTTGTCTCTAGAGTGTAGCCCGTCTCGAGAGCTTTCCAACAAGACCACTCAATCCTCAAATGACCCCCGGGAAGACCTCCAAAACCCTAAAGTCGTCTGCAGATCTGGAATGGCGTTGATTGGTCGAAAATGGACCAATAAGAAAACAGATCTGAAAACCTCTTTTGTCCTCTACTTTGTACCCTAGAACAACTATAACCTTACTATCCTCTCATGTCTTCAAGGCATCGGCCCCAACCTTAGGTTAATTACATTCGTCGAACTATAGAGATCGTACTCAATACTTAAGATTCAGTACAAGGTCAAGATGACGACCTGGAACCGATTTACGATGAAAGGTACTACAAAAGGAAATGGAGAAGCCATCACTTGATTACAGTACTCCTCCCCAAAGTTCCTTGCGATCCACGCACGATGATTGATCTTCCGCCGACAGTGACATCGAACATCCACCCAGACGTTGAAAGGGATGTTGGCTGGATAATTCAAGTCCATTGGCCCTCGTCAAAGTAAGATGTACACTGTCAAGTCCCAGTCCTCTCCATACGTGACGATTGGTAAGATCACCGGAGTAGGCGAGTCCATCATCCTTCCCATGAACTCTTCTCCAAAGTAGGCGACGAACCACTGTCGAAAGTGATCGCGGTGGATCAAGTGAAGCTTGATATGAAACGGGTTCGGAAATGGCAGATTTGGAACTCGATTCAATCCTCCATCCATAAATACAACTCTTGCCGCTCCTTCTTATCACGTAAGACACTAGGACACACTCATGAAAACTACCCCCAAAGAAGAATGCCTCCCAAACCCCCAACCCACTATCTTATACCTATGTTTGACAACAAGAGCCATTCACGCGAACGTTCACGGATCATTGAGTCGGCACATCTTGTTATCGTGCGTTCTCACATCCAGATCTCTGTGAACGTGACACCTAATACCCTCTTATGTGAACTACACAAAAGGTTCACCGAACACAAAGAAAACACAACACCCGTTCTACACTGAATTCACATGTGGGACGTCTCACAACACGACAACGGTTACAATTCAGTCTTTACTTCATGTCCCCATCCGTTTTGTACTTTTCATGACTTTGTAAGTATGTTCAAGATGCGTCTTGGATGACATGTGACTTTCCAACTTCTGCAAGGATCCTATTAGTTGCAAATAGGCCTTGGTTAATTGTGGTTAGTGTCGATTGCAGTACTGTCTGGAGATTTATACCTTATGATACCAAGAAAGTCTTTGAGTCTAATTTGAACCTTGCACACTAGAACAAAAAGAGATCTTCTTCAGACACCCTGAGATGTTAACACATGCTCCACTGGCAATCATCACAAACCGCAGCAGTGCTAACGTCAGTGAGATATGGAGGACTATTCATCTCCTGGACGAGTGTGAATACTATAGTGTCGTTATAAGTGTGTGTTGCATGTGATGTTAAACTAACACAAGACTTGAGTAGTAGTAGTCCATGAATACTCAACTGATGTTCGCGACAACTTTCAGGACTTGACTGCCAAAATTAGAAGTACACTCTTGATGATGATGCAGCTCGATTTCTGTAAGTTCTTACAGGAGCATTGCATGATAACCATATAGCGGTCACTGTTGGAGAGAACATGTTTCGGAAAAGTATCGTTCAAGTATTTGAAAGTGTTTGAGTTGTTTTGATAAACAAGACTTGTCAGACGACCTGTCCTCTGCTTGAGAATCTATTATTATAAAGTAAAAAGGAAAACCCATACGCAAATAAATTAGAAAAAGAATTCCGCGGTCTTCTTTCAATAAATCTACACTAATAAATAACAAAAGATATATCTCATATTTAAAGAGAAGCCACGTGGTTAAACCACAAACATGGATATAGGAGGAGGAAAACAAATATACCTCTTTCGTTTGCTCTGAACTTTAGGTTATAGAGAAGATCCAAGAAACTTTCAATTTCTACTCCACATTTCTCTCTCAGTACTTACCTCATTGGTTAGAAGCAAAACACAAAACGTAACGTTCCTCGAGAACTTTCAGTTCGATCCTCACGTCCAATTTCATTAACAAATGAGAAGCTCCTGAAGAAAAGCATGTCTATGTTGTTTACGATGTATTCTCTAGCTTTGTAATTGTTAACTAGCAAAATAAAGACTCTGGAGGCCAAGAGCCTTATACTTTTCTTTATATTTTAAAATTTTTAATTCCATCTTATTATCTAATAAATAGAAAGTTTTTACTTTTAATTTTGATTTATTAACACAACAGAAAAAAACAAACTTTATAATTAAAACTTGTGCTTACAGCAGATGCAGACAGCCATCAACTTCAAGTTCATTTCAGCTCACTCAATTGAGTTGAGGATTTTACGCTTGAATTTTCTTTGCTGACTTTTCATTTTTCTACTGTATGCTGTAATATTTCTCGATGGATGATGGGAGTCAACTAAGTTGAGGATTTTATGCTTGAATTTTCTTTGCTGACATGCTTTCATTTTTCCACTTTATGCAGTACTATTTCTCGATGGATGATACGAGTGGTCTGAAACTGACAGTTGAAAAGTATCGCACTCCTGCTTGTTATGATATTTCAAAGCAATAATATCCCTCTCTCTCGCTCTCACTCTCTCTACTATCACAACTTGCTGTGGTAATATGCAATTCTCTTGCAGTTCACCTCTACTTATGGACATGTTTGACCACTTCGTAGTGATACATGTCTGCCATGGAGACTTGCTGTTGGTCTTGGAACTCCTCGTTTTCTCTTCATTTACTTAATGCCCATCTCATGCAATGTCCCATGATAAAATTAGATGAAATATCAGTAATAGAGTAGAAACTCGCTAGTCTGCACTTCTTGACTGTCTGAGTCAGTCAATTCAGGTTTGCATGGCGTTAATTGGCTTGACCGGCTGTTTGTGAAAATCAGGGGTGGTTTGAACCAGACAAGAACTGTGCAGATTTTCCATGTCAATCAAGGCAATCAGACAGTTGTATTGATGAAGCTTTGGAGATGTTGAGAGAAAAGCAACAACAACCTACACCTGAATAATCGCTATCTTACAAATGGCTACCTCTGTCTGAGAGTTGGTTCTTGGAAAACATGACCTATTGAGTTGAATGTCGAAAAGAAGTTATGTTGTTTGTGGGTCAGTTACTCGTGTAGGTTGATCATGAAAGTAAGTGGCACTTAGCTAGTTCAAGTCGATGCATTCTCATCGACATAGAAAAGAGAGTTATCCGTAAGAAACGTGTTGACGTCTTAGAGTGATTAAAGTCAGTTATAGCGATTAAATATCACAATCTGTTGAGTCACAACTTTTGTATAAAAGAATGAAATCTGTTACTCAGATACAATGCATAGAAAATAAGGAGCTTGTAACATAATATTTCTTGTATTTTCTAGTCGATTGTACAAAATGATCTTCTTATACTTCTTTCCAATCTTCATCATTTTTGACATCATCCACATATCTAGAATTTCATCTTCACATGTTTCACCTTCTAAGACTCCTGAGGTGAGGTGGATTTCACTTTTAAGATTTCACCTTCTAGAATTTGTGAGGTCTTGCAAACACGTAGTTCTCGCAATGTCATTGCGTGTGTAATGCTTTGTGTATTTTTTCTCCACACTATGCAAGCTGCTAGTCTATCATGGTCGCAATGTCTTTTACAGTTAGGTTAGTTGTTCGTTTGCTAGTGTCTTAATAGTAGACAAGCTGCTCTTCTACCAGGATCGTAATACCTCTTATAGTTAGGTGAGTTGCTCATTTATCAATGTCTTCACATCTAGGCGAGTTGCTCGCTATGTCTCTTATAGCTTGATGTAGCTACTAACCTACCAAAGTAATAAAGTACGGCAACATATAGCTTACATTTATCTCTATTTTTAGATTCCACTTGTTTGTTTTGTATTGGCGTATACTTCACGTGATGTACCTCGCCGCAAAAAGAGTAGAGGAGGTTTGGTAGACTCATTCGCGATATCGATGTTGAAGAAAGATCAAAAGAGAAGACTGAGAAATCAATATGTAGTCTTTTTTAGAGAATATGTCTACTATTGAGATGAGGACAGTGGGAAAGAGAGAAATTGAGAAAATTGATGTGCTTGAGGAGACGATAATAGTAAAGTGAAAGAAAGAGAATTTCTGAAATTTGTATCCGAGAAAGTGATTACACTCGTGTGACTTGTGTTCTAATTGTATATCAAGGTGTTTGATTTTAGCATTCAATCTTTTGTTTTGTGATCGAATTTATCATTGAGAGGAGTTGTGTTAACACTGATCCATCGTTCACATGCGTTTTTCAACACATAGATCGTTTCACAACTAGAGAGGCTCGCTCTTCCCAAGAAAACTCTCGTTTGTCACCACAAATATCTAATTAACATCGACAAGCTAAGATCTAGCTTGTTTTTCCATCTTTCAAACCTTGTAACGTCGTCATTAAGCGCCCAAATGAAATAAATGAAGTGCTCTTGGGAACATTACAACGAGCTCTACCACTGATGCAGAGAAAATGTAGATCAAAAGTAGATCAAAAGTTGCTATTTTTTTCCATGCATGTCTTTGGAGTGCAAATATGAAACATTGAATTTCAACTTTCAAGTAAAAATCGGTCTGAACCTGTGTACCAAAGATACCAACCACGAAGTGGACTAACATGCACATCATCTTGTCATCCTCCTTTCCATCTTAGTCAACCTCATCTTCAAGTTTACAACTTGATCGTCATCTTGAAATTACAACCATGTCACTATATTTCATTATATCCATGTTTTTGTCTCTCCTCTTCAAAATCTTCGTAATTTTCTCTGTCATGAATCACCTCTTTGAAATCTACACATCCTTCTACATGTGTTAGAAGACATACAAGAGACGAATCATCTTACCATAGAATCATGTGAAACTCTCATCCATCCACTTAAACCTCATCGTCGAGATTTGTAGCCCTATTGCCGTAGTAGACACCACCCTTCATCCTAATCATCACCATACATCTTTATTGTAACCCTCAACCTCAAACCAATACGTTTCATCCTTCGTATCTATCTCTTCTTTTTTGCTTTTTGTTTTCTGAAAAAAAGATATGTTTTTGCAACCCAAATCTTCAACTGCAAACCACTATTGTCTCAATGTACACTGATATCTTTCCCATACATCATCCTTCATTATCTTCTCTTCTCAAATTCTTTACAACTTCTCAACCATCATCCTCCCAACCCTAATCACCTTCAGCAATGTCATTATTTTCTCCTATAAGTCATCCATACCCATAGCCTCGAGAGCATGCGTCCACTTTCCATCCTCAATATGTCTCTTGTCCATGATGATGTCATGATGAGATCATGGACTTCTCTTGTTCCTTTTTTCATGATGAAACGTTGGTTAATCTTCTATTATTTTTGGATTCTTTTTTGCTCTAGAGCTTTCTACAACCAAATGTTGCTGCCTTTGTAGAGAGTGAGCCTTCTCGATAGGAAGAATCGACCACACGCCGTCTCGACTATGGACGGATGGGATTACCAACAAGCTAATGTTTGTTGGAATAGAATTATCTTGTAACAACATCAAAAATCTCTCGTGATATGAACTCAATCTTTGCATCTTGAATGTGCTCTTTCCAACCTCTTTTCACATCCACTATCATGCCAATATCTAGTTGTTGTTTGCATGTAATCAGATAACACATGTCTACTATTTGTCCTTCAACCCTCTCCTCCAGTGTCATAGAGCGTGAAGTTTGATCTGAGAATACACGAGATATCTAGCTATAGAGAGATACAGGAAGACCTAGGACCTACTCGATGAAAAATTATGCCCACAATACTCAATCTATCAGACTTTGTCTTGGTTTCTACTGACCTAACTTGACCTCAAGTGTAACACACCGGCACCACAGAACACAAGCGGATAGTCAATCTTATTCTAAGTACAAGAAGGATTCATACATGATAAACATATGCTTAGATCACAGAAGCATCTTCAAATGTGCACTAGCAATACACTTTTCATTGTTTTTCTCTGATAAATTACTTAAACACTCAATTTTTGACTTCTTATGATTTGTTGATATGAGGATGAGCTTTACAGCAATGGATAGCCTACTCTACAAGCTTTCTAACAAAGTAAGGCATGCATGCAGCAAGCAATCAGTGGGCACAGGACGTGGTGCCGAAGACAACGATACCTCGTTGTTAGAGATTTATAATCAACAATCTCGACATAGTAGAACGCCTTATCTGAGTAAGATCTCTATGTCAAATTCATAACTCCTTCACCTCACTTGCAGCACTTCATGAAGTTGCACCTCTAAACTCCAAACCGTTTGTTCAAAGCCAACCAAGTAGGAGAAATCACTCTTCTCCTCCGAAACTCGTCACGTTGTAATCTGAACTTCGACAACCTCTTGCTCCCAAATCAAACTTCCAACTGGGCTCAAATTTCATAAGAAATTCCCTCTAATCCCTCACTACTACTCTCTGAAATTTCAGCTTCAGATCCCAAACCAGTTGCCCGAACTGGACCAAGCCTTTTGTCTGTGTTAACTTATGAGCTTTATAGATCTCGGTGGCTAAAATCCACGACCTCAACATCTTCTCTTAACCAAATGAGGTGAAATTTCACATGTAGTAAGCTGATAGGGCACACCCAATCTTGGAGATTTTCACTCAGAGATTCCATCACATGCTCATGAAATAACTCAATCCTTCAATCTAAGAAAACGGTTTTACTTCTATCTCTCAACTGTGACAGTCAACTTCAATCAATCATTTTGAGGTCAAAATCGATCCAAACGTAGGACTATTTTACATCAGTGCAAGTAGCACGGCGTTAACTATCTAATCCCTTTGATAATATCAAAAGACCATCTCTCAAACTCTCGAGACACTCTGAAACGTGACTCGAGGTACTGATTTGATCCTCTTGACTTTGCACAATCATAACACCTCGATCATAGCTCCAAATCGATATAGTGAAAAGGAAGTCAAAGACGCTTGTCGGCTAAACCAGTAGTCCATAGCCAACCATGGTAACTACAAATCTCAATCTCCCAAATGGCTCTTTTGCAAGCCATATTTACGCAATCCTCTCCTCACTATCTAAACAACCTTCTCCGTCAAACCATCCGTCTCAAGATGATCTCGAGATGTAGTTCGATGATCAATCATCGCTTGATCATACAACTCTTGAAACTCATTAAAAAACTCTAGACCTTGGTCCGTCAACATTTCAACTGGTGTCTAAAACGATTCAACACTCTGATCTAAGAACGTATACGTTGTCCTCTCATTCGTCTGATCCGATAATGCCACCAACTCAATCCACTTGGAGAAATGCTCTACCATCACCAACACATATCAGTGATGACGTATATTCACGATAAGAGTATCGCAAAATCCAAGCTCCACCGATAATCCAACTCCATAATCGAAAAAAGTGTAACTGTGGAGTATGAGCGTTAAACGATGCTCGTACCGATCACAAACTACACATCGTGCGACGAACTATTGCACATTGATGTGCATAATCACGTCACTAATATTTTCCTTGGAATAAGCTATGAGTACATTTCATTCCAAAATGTCTCAACTCCTCATGAGCATATAATACTAATTGTGTCCTCTGAGATGGATGTGACATTATCCATACTCTCTCATCCTGTCACACTCGAAGTACATGTCGTCCTTCTCGTCAAAATCTCTTTGCTCGTCAGAGGATGCAATCTTGCTCCTTGGCACTTATTGTGCCTATCACCACGCCATTACATAGATACTTCATATTGTGACATCGTCATAGTATCTCGTTGGTCTGAAACACTATCTCCACACTCAAGATCTTGAAATTCACTATCTATTCTCTAACTTGAGAAAGATACGACATGTCCCTCCATACAAGAGTTCATGACCAACACACAAAGAAAAGAAGATGCATGTCATCTTGGCACTATCTATTAATCAATCTTGTCATGTCATCGAGCTCCACTTTGATCTTCTTAACCCATGCATGGATTGAGACTCAACCCATCGCATCTAGGTTTACAACTCTAAGTCTATGCACTACTTGGAAATCGTACTCTTGTAAGATCAAAGCTCATCGTGCAAGCTTCATTGTAAGCTTGTTGGACTCAATCAACCACTTGAGCGGCTGATGATCAGAGATAAGAGTAAAAGAGTTCTTAAACAAATAATAAAAGAAGTGTGCAACAACTCACACTATCGTCAAACACTCTCTCTCGTATGAACTATACCTCGCCTCAACCGAATTGTTGGAGTGATTGGCATACGCCACCACGAACTTTTTTCTTCATCATCATGTTGAGTCAGCACTGCTCCAAGCCGAACATACTCCAATCAGTGTGCAGTTAGAAGAGACGAGTCTCTTCATGATGGGAGCATATGTCAACGTATCCTTGAGTTTTACAAAAGCTCGCTCTTGCTCATCTCGCCACTACCGCTCTTGGTCCACCTTCATCAGCTTGGTCAATGGCTTCACAACTACACTAAATCTTTTCACGTATCGATCATAGAAGTTCATCAAACCAACAAATGTTCACCTCGACTCACATTTGTGAGACGTAAGATACGTGCAATAGTCTCAACCTTTGTCTGTTGAACACCCAATCCACCTAGGTAGATGGTGTGACTCATATACTCTATCAACTCCTCGAAAAACTTACACTTCCCAGGGTGTAACTTCAACCCATGAGCTTTCAACTACTCGAACACTTGTTGTAAGTGTCTCTCATGCTCCTCCACTGTAGCACTATAGATTAAGATTTCATCAATATAACATCGTATAAAATCCGGTCTTGTGAGGATCTGTCCATCATTCTTTGGAACTCAATAGGAGTATTCTTCAATCGAAATGATAAGAATCGTCACTTATACAAACAATCTTTACCGTGAGAATCAATTCTCTAGAATGTTGTCTTGGATTTATCTTCCTCTCTCATTGACAATTAATGATACTCTACTCGAAGGTCCAAAGTACTGAAAACCCTTGATATGCCTCACTGCATCAAATATCTCCTCAGGTGTCGACATGACATACTTATCGGACTTCGTCTATAGATTGATAAGACGGTAATCTCCACACATCCGTCTATTCATGTAGTTGTCATATATATCTTTCTTTGCTAGCATCACTATGGCAGATGCGTACTCTCCATGCGACATTTTCACCAACCCTACCTCCAACAAGTTTTAGTCCTATTATGATCAAGGCTCTCTCCATGTCACTGTATCTATAGAGACGTCGAAAGATTGACGTATCATTAGTCAAGTCGATTTGTATACATGGTCCTTTCAAGGCACCCAAATCTTTCATATTGAAGGTAAAACAATTCTTGTAGCTCTTCAGGAATCTCAGAACTCTTCGTCTCTCCAATCATATAAGTTTGGGTCCAATCTCTTGCTCCCAAGTATTCTCTGTCACGATGCTAGAGATAGAAGACAAAGTCGTTGACTGCTATCTCACAACGCTAACTTGCAAATCATAATCACAAGTTAGCGTCCATGCACCACTTATCTTTATCCTGTTTGATCCGAGATCGAGTCGGACCGTCTCCCTAACTCTCAAGCTCAACATTCCCTAAGTCTCGACCTAGACTTGGCTAGGTCGGTCTCAAAACATGAACAAGTCACACCATGACTTGGGACGGACTTCTCATAAAGTCCAAGATCCTAAACGGTACCTCCAATACACCTAACGACTCAACTGCTTGTGCTGTTCGTGTGGGTCTAAGCTCTCGAACCTCGAATTTAAGATTGTTTTGAAGAATCGTTGTCCAATGCTAGACTTGGATCTGTGGTACGGACTGACGTCCGAACCACAATCCGTCTGCGCCAGACCCACTTCTCAATCTCGCGTCTCAGACTTATGTCTTAGACCTATGTTTCGATCTATTTCTAGACTTGCCCCTTTAGGTCAGCGTTCGTCTGGGGTCATCTTGAGGTAGGCCCTTATGCCCTAACCCAATGTTCCAACTCTGGTTCAGAGAACCACTTAGGGTTCCTCTGTTCTTAACTTTTTGATCAAGTCGTTAAGTCATACTCGCAGTGTTCACAACCTAACGCAAGTCCACTAGGGTTCTGTTGTTCGCACCTGCATCTGATCTTGAGAATGAGAGTCGCGACATTCACCTCCACTTTGGAGGTTGATGCTCTCATCAACAATGATCCTTAAGTTCAAGTTCAAAATGGGTAACCAACCCCTTGACACCAGAATTGCAGTATCTAGTAGCTAACCCACAATTCTGTTCTTGGCTTGAGTCTTAAGTTGTCGCTAGAACACTTAGAAAATTTCCAACTAGTCTCGAGAAAGCTTAACCTTTTTTACCATCCCTAAAAGAAACTAGTTGATAATTTCTAAACATTCTACTTAAGACTCTAACTTGCTAACTTATAAGTATTCACCTACTTACTAGGTCTCTCAAAGCTCACTTTCTGATTGCAACCTGATTTGACTTAGATGCACGACTAAGTTTATCTTGCAGTTTGCAAACTGCAACACGAGATCACCCCGCCGTATAAAAATTGTATACTTGCTTTGCTAACGCTAAGGCAAACCTAAGTCTTGACTTCAAGACTTTGTTTTGATTTAGATGCTTATCCAAACTATCTCGCTTCCTTCGAGTGTGCTTCGTTCTTCCTCTTGACAACATCTTATACATCTGATCAAAACTAGTCATAGTCATGCATTATCAATACATTTAGATAATTTTCAAAAACCAACTTCTTTATTTCCATAAAATACAAGTCAAAACTACAAAGTTCATCGATCCAAATCGCCTCAAGTTGCTACTCGTATGATTCGTTGTTCCTTTCACTCCTCGCTAGAAAGAGATGTCCTCATCTTACTAACGCTCTTGTTGTCCTTATCGCCGTTTGAAGAGATCCAATACTTCACGCGCATGTTCTAGATCTTCCTCTTGCATCCAAGTTGCTTCCTTCAAATGGTATCCACATCATTTGATCAAGTACTCCGTTCGATTAGATTTGCACTGCGATCGTAAAATGATCTCCACCTCGTATTTTGCTCCGTCTTGCACGACATCAAGTTGAGGCCTGAGAAGGAAAAAGGATAATATTCTTATACCTCTATTGGCGAGCACGTAGTGTTGTCCAATTCTAGTGTGGCGTGGTGTTGAGAGCACCATCCCCAAGAAATCATTCTCGAGGACGGACGTCCGACACAAAATGAGGTGTAGGGGTCCAGAAGGTCGGATGCAACTACCATTCAGGAGGAGGGTCTAGAGTATAGACATCTTCGTGCGGATTCTTGACAATGACAAAAGTCTCGCAAACTTCGATGAAAACTTCACCGATATTTCCTCCGGAAGGATGAAGTTCTCCGTACTTAACCATACTTCTTTGCCTACTTGAAACTTCACTTGCCACCGATGTTGTTACTTGCTTCGTGTAACATTGCTACGCTTTCTCGAGGTTCTTCTTTACTTGTTCTTCGCGTCATTGCATTTCTGCCACCAACTCTTCAGCTGATGTTTACCGTGTTCTTGATCGTGTCGATGAGTCAAGTCAGAGATCTTTCTAGCTCACGTCTGTAAGCCAAAAAGAAAAGTGATTCAGCGGTTGCTGAATGCTTCATGGAGTTGTAGCAATACTCAGCAAGACTGAGCCACTCCGCTGAATCACTTTGATCCGTGCTTACATAATTCCTCAAGTATTGATTCAGAATCGAGTTAACTCATTTCGTTTGCTCATTCGTTTCGAGATGAAAAGCGGTAGTAAATTTTAACTTAGTCCTCAATTTTTGGAACAAATGTTTTCAATAGGCACTGATGAACTTAGAGTCTCGGTCTGAAATAATACTCTGGGGTAATCCATGTGAACGCTACCAAATATCTAGGAACAACAAAGAAGTTGTGAATGCAGTTACAGTATCCAAGATCGGGATAAACTTCACTAGTTTGCTAAACCGGTCAATTAGCACAAAGATTACATTCTATCCGTTTGAGTCAGATAGAGACGTAATGAAGTCCATGCTGATGCTTTCCCAAGGTCTGGCTGGAATCGGTAGAGAATGAAACAATTCCTGTTTCTTCTCATAAGAAACCTAGTTCGCTTGACATGTTACGCATGTTTTCACAAAGTGGACAACATCATCTTTCATGTGGGACCAATAAAACTTTTTAGCTATCACTGCTAAAATGGACTTCTCTCCTTTATGGCCTGATAAGAGCGCATTATGACACACTGAGCAACTTAGTCCTAAGTTTTGCTTGTCCCACATAAATCCGGCTTTGCTTGAACATGAGTAATCTATATCTCAACTGCATGTTCTCCAACTTCACTCCTTGCTTGAGCTGTTCCAAGTATTCTTTTGCTTGGTCATCGCTCATGTAACCTTCACGTATTCACCTCTCCAAGTCTGACTCCTTATGATACATAGCTCACAAAATCTATGTCGACGATGGAGATATTCCTCCTTACGTCTCAAGGCGTCATGAACCACATTGTCCTTTCTCGTTTTGTGGATTAATTCCACATTCATGAGCCTCGATATATCATGTCATCGTAGTTGCTTTGGCGTCACCCGATCTTGTGTCTCAAAGTATTTGAGCAAAATATTATCAGTATACACTTGGATTTGTGAAGTCCCAAGTAATGCCTCCATTTCCTCAAGCAATGAATCACCGCAAACGGCTCCTTCTCGTGAGTCGATCATCGACTCTCCATCCTAGATAACTTCTTGCTTTCATATGTTACAAGTTTTTCATCATGTACCAACACTCCGTCAATCTTATAATTGTTCACGTCCGTGTGCACCTCGAATGGTTTGTCAAACTCTGACAACATCAAAATTGACACCTTTGACAAATGAATTTGATCATTTGGAACGCATCATCCACCTCCTTGGTCCAACTTACATGTGCATCGTTTTCCGTCCAGTCCGTCAGCGACTTCACGATCTTTGAAAACCTCTTCACATGCTTACGGTAGAACTGCACCAATCTTAAGAATCGCTGCATCCCTTTCACTCTAGGCGGAGGCTCCCAAGTCACATTCGCATCCATCTTTTGCAAATCCGGACCGACTCCTTCTGCACTAATGACATGTCTCAAGAAGTTAATGCGTTCTAAACCAAACTCACTCTTGTCAACCTTGACAAACAACTTATCTCCCGCAGGTTCGTCAATACCATCCTTAGCTGCTCCGCTTACGACTCTAAGATTTTGGAGTAGATCAAGATGTCGTCGATGTAAACTATGACAAACTCGTCCATCTCTTTGTGAAAAATTGTGTTCAGTAATATAGTGAACGTCGAAAGGGCGTTGTAGAGTCCAAATTGTAGAAAGATAGATACTTCGAGGACACTCCAAGAAGAGAGAGCGAGTAGACAAGGAAAGTAAAATAGGAATAATATGAGAGAGGCTTTGCCTCTCCATATATATATATATATAGTGAGGGTGAGTACAAGATAAACCCTAATGGTGGGTTAGCCTTCTAACTAACTGCAACTATTCTAATCACTCCGACTAATGTTAACCGGTGATCTACTAGAGCTTGGGGCTATATCAACACTCTCCTTCAAGCGCGACTCTACATCCTGTACTCCTAGACAATGTCTGAAAGCATCAAACTTATCTCTAGGCAATGCCTTAGTGAAGATATCGGCAACTTGATCTCTTATCTCACATGACTGAGCTCAATCTCTTCTGCAAGGACCTTCTCTCTAATGAAATGATAGTGCACATCAATGTGCTTCGTCCTAGCATGGAAAACATGATTACTAGCTAACTTCATGCTACTATTGTTGTCTGTATATAGAACAACAAGATCTGTACACTCCACACCAATATCAGATAGCAGACATCGAAGCCAAATTGATTCGTATGTTGCGTTCGTTGCTCTTCGATATTCTATTTCTGTGGATGACAAAGCAATTGTGGATTGCTTTTTTGAAGTCTAGCTTATAGCAGCGCTTTCAAGTCCAAAAGTGTAACTTGACGTGGATCCCTTGTCGTCACTTTCTACCCAATCAGCATTTGTGTAGCCATGTAACAACAATGGTCCCCCGTATAGTGAAGTCCGTATTGCATCGAGAACTTCACGTAGCGGAGGATCCGCTTGACAGCCTCCAAATGTGGTCTTCATGATGACTGCATGAACTGACTAATCAGACCGACGGCATAGCTCAAGTCTGGTATGGTGATTATCAGATAGATAAGACTCCAACCATCTATCTATACATATGTGGATCATCCAGCAACTCACCATCTTTTGCTCCTAGTTTTATCTTTTGCTCTAATGACGTAACAATGGGTTTGCAGTCAAGCATACCAAATCTCTCAAGCATACTGAGAGCATACTGTCACTGTACAAGCCAAACATCATTCCCATCTCTAATGAACTCCACAGCAAAGAAGTACTTGAGTTCTCCTAAGTCCATCATCTCGAACTCGGATTTCAAGTGATCCTTGATCTGAGAAATAAGCTCCTCATAGTTACCGATAATGATCAAGTTATCAACATAGATGATGATCACAACAATCTGATCTTATATTCGTAATGAATACAAGGTAGAGTCTGAACTACAAAGGTGGAAACCAAAGGACTGCAAGTAAGAATTGATCTTTGCATACCATGCTCTTGGTGTCTGTTTCAGTCCATAGAGGACCTTTCTTAACTTACACAAACGAGAAAAAAACTTAAGATCTTCATAACCTGGAGGTTGTTGCATGTAGACCTCCTCCTCAAGATCATCGTTGAGGAAAGCGTTCTTGAAGTCCATCTGGTGCATCTTCTAACCTTTTTGAGTTGCAATTACAACTGCGGTTCGAATTGTCACCATCTTCACAACTGGAGCAAAGGTCTCATCAAAATCCACTCCATGTTGCTGTGCGTAGCCCTTAGCTACCAATCTGATCTTGTACTGACAGACGGTGTCGTGTTGTGGTTCGGCTCCTGTGTGAAGTTCTTGTGGAACGTAAGTTGTGTTTCTTTTCTATGTTTCGTGAATCATATCGCGTAACTCGCTGAACGGTGTGATGAGTGCCACATTTGTGATTATCTGTTTAAGTGATCATACGGTAGAGAAATGTGTCAAGTCATCAATTTGTGCGCGTTCACTTCAGTGGTCTTTGTCGTCGCATTTGTGTATAAAATGGTGGGTTGAGAGTTCATATGACATTTTCTCAACGGGTGATTTGATTTGTGACTTGAGGGGTTCTCGAAGGTGTGCATGGAGAAGTGAAGAACTGCAAGCGTGGTGGTTATGGACGGAGGTCTGATACCGGCTCCGGATCTTCTTTTCTCGAATCTGTTTCACATCAAATTTTATTGCATCCACCGTGACCAGTTTCGACAGTGGTTAGTTGCGTACTTTGGCGATGAATTCATGAGGAGGATGATGGAGTTACAACTTATGTAACGGAGAGACTTGAGATATGACTGTGTACATCTTGTTGTGAGGAACAATGGATCTCAACTATCCATCGAATGTTCCTTTCAACTTTTGGGTCGATGTCCGTTGTCATTGTAGATCGAAGATCAATCATGAGGCTTGGATCGTGAGAAACTTCGAACAAGAATATTTCAACCGAGTGATAGCTTCGCCGTTTTCTTTTGTCGTACCTTTTATTGTAGATCGTTTCCAGGTTGTAATATTGACTTCGTATTAGTCTGTGACTCAATCGTTTCATTCTGGTTGAGCGCTTCTATGTAGTTACGGACCGCAAAGAATCTTTCGACAAGTCTCAAAGATTTTCTGAGGTCTTAGAGTCTTGTTGATATCTTGTGTCTCTTTGGGAGTAAAAATTCGTTCTAGGGGGAAAGGTTGAGTGAAGAAATGACAAAATCAAAGCTCTTTTTGCTCTCGTTGATCTACTTTTGGATCAATGGTGTTCTAATTGATCTTCATGATATTTTTGTGATTTCTGGAAGCTTCGAAGAGTCATTTGAGGAAAGAAAGGTAATTTTTTAGAAAGCTCTCGATTCGGGGTTACAATCTGGGCTGAAGAACCGATCGATTTGATGGAAAGATGAGGAAGTTATGATCGATTGAGTGGAGGGGAGTGAAATTGATATCTACTGTTACGTTTCTAGTTGTTTCGAGACACTCGCGAGGAGTTTTGAAGATCTGTAAGTTGGATTGGAGAGCTGACGACGGCCTGGTCGTTTTGATGTCAAATTCAATTGATTCCCAATTGTTTTGGTCTGTCAACCGCGTGATTGAAGTTGAAGGGTGCAGACGTGATGAAGCGGATACTACGAACTGTGATAATCATGAAGAATTTGCTATTGCTTGAGTTTTGAGTCGAATTTCTGAGTGAAACTTTCCAGGATTGAAGTATGTGTTATCAGTAAGATACTTGGAAAGTTTCATCTCATATGGTCAAATAGTTTGTTCAGAATCTTGGATTAAATGTACCTGGGTCTGTGAAGCTCTTAAATTAGCACAGATTATGATTTGATCCATATCTGAGAGTTGGTTTGAGATTTCGATCTGAAAATTATTCAAGGTAAGAGTGAAGGGTCCAATCAAACTTCTTGTGAAGTTTGATCATCATTGGTCGACTAGTTTAGGACTTCTGTTATTCTCAATTTCGAGTTTTTTTATCACATCTATTGTACTTTGGTGATTTTCGAGCAATTGGAGAGGAGATTGTTGCTGAAACTACCATACTTGTATACAACTCGACATTTTGAAAATTTAGGGTTGATTTCAGCTCTTTGTGGTGAAGAAGAACAGAGTCACGCTGAGTCATAAACCGCGGTTTGGATTTTCGGAGCTGTCAAGTACTACCGCCATTGGTGCTATGTTAAGATCTGAATAGTGCTTTAAAGCATACATGCTTTATCTTGCTAGAATGTTTAGTAAACCAAGGTGTACAACAAGTTGTATTAAAGACTCTATCAAGTTGGTTGAGCAATCCTATAGTATCTTTCGGTTATATCAAATTGAGTTGTGGTAGTCAAACTGATGAGTAGCTAGCGTCGTTGAGAAGATGTTAAATCATGCTTCTAGTGATTTAGAGTTACTTGCATGTAGATAGTATAGAGCTAAGTATTTCAGACAGAGTACAAAAAGATCTGTATGTAACACAAATTTGTACAACTTATACGTATCACTGGATCATAACAACCTTTAACATAACAACCTTTAACCTTGAGTCGAGAGATACAATGTCACTTTCTTCTGACGTCGAATGCCATGCTCATGCAGATATGCATCGAACTCTCCAGAAAGAAACTCGCCTCCTCCATCATATCTCAGACAGAGGATAGATGCTCCAAACTGTTTCTCCATCAACTTACAGAAAGTCTAGAATGCTGACAGTACTTCGACAGAAGATTTGTTTCTCAACAAATAGATCTAAGTATAACGCGAATGATCATCAATGAACGATACGAAGTACTAGAAACCAATCATACTTGGTTGAGAAGCAGTCCATACATCAGTGTGAACAAGCTCCATAAGCTTATTCGCTCTACTACCTGATCCCTTGAAGGGTTGTCTAGCTTGCTTGTCGAACTGACATGCTGCACAGACTCCAATCGGCTCACTAGATTCGAATTTGGGTAGACATGTAACCAAGTCAGAACTCGGAAGACTTTTCAACCTCTGAAAGTTCATGTGTCCAATTCGCTTGTGTTAGATGTCAATATCAGACACATTGGACCACTCTGTTCATACATGGCAACTTGTAACTTAAGCGCAGATGCATCTAGTTCAAACAGCTTACCATTCTTGCTATCTCGAGCTATGACAGTGTTATTCAAATCTTCAATAAAGTATCCATCCTTATTGAAGCGCATTTGCAGACCCTGCTCTATCAACTGTCCTACAGATAGCAGGTTTCTAGTCAACGTGGGTACATGTAAAACATTCTGTATACCAGTAAACGTTGAAGCAGGAATGTCAAGTGGAATGTTATCTTTGTGCTGGATCTTGTGTTTGGTGTCATCTCTTGTCACCTTAAACTGCGAAGTCTTCACAAGCTCGAGTGAAATTTTCTATTGTATGATCGAGATCCAGATCTATCTTCGATCATATAGATAGATCTGGATCTCGTCGTGATTCTGCTAAGGTGTTGAACCTTGATGACTCGAATATGTGAGTGAGAGCATGTTCTCAACGAGTCGAGACATTTCAAAGAATTATGCCTATGGTTTTTGAAAACTTAGCGATTGCTCAGCATAGAGACACAATGCGATATCCACTATTAGAGGAAGAGGTATCGATCGTCGATTCGTAGATTTCATCTTGGCGATCATATCTTTCTGTAGCAAATTGCACCGACGACATTGGATATGATCGTAGAGCGTATTATTTTACAACTGCGTAGATGTTATCTTCTGGAATATTCATGTTAGAGGGCATTGATGGTGTTGTTTGGAAGGCCCATGTGCGTAATTGCGCACCATGTCATCTTCTAAACATTGGTGGTATCGTTGACCCAAACTTAACGGTTGTACGCATGGGCTTGAGGTGTATGTTATGTTGGTCCGTTGGTGGAACAGCTCGTATGTTGATGTGTGAAAGTTTTCGAGAGGTTCACATGTCATGTTTGACTCCATCTCTCAGTGTCGTTCTTACTGGATTGTGGGTTTGTCCTCGATGTATATAACAAAGATAATCGATTAAATCTTTGTGTGGTATGTATTACAGACAGACGACTAACAATGGAACGGTGTAACACTCGATCTTTTGATCCTTGCACTCACGAAGGTGTATATCACATAACTGAGACATGAGACTATCTAGAGTTAGAGAGATCTAATCGTTAGTTAAGGGAGTGATTGTGACACTTGTATATGTGTACGACATCTTCCATGTGTTATGTGTATGTGTAATGCACCTCTGACAATGATGTGTATGCACATGACAATTATCATGACAATTTAACACTTCGATTAGATTGATCAATTGTTAATGATTAATCTCGATGAGATCTTTAGTGTCGTTAAGACAAGTTCTTGATCTAGTTTCATTAAAAATATATTTCTCGAATAGAGCTTGTAAACTTCAATTTTTTTAGATTAAATTTTCATGCAAGTTGTATTCACCAAGATAAACAATCTTGGTGAATACAACTTGCATTTTCTATTATGCAAGGTGAATATGATTCGAATTAATATTTTCGCATTATCTATTGACATAATAAAATGAACACATGTTCTTATTGTTGTAATATACTTGTGTATGTATACGATATCATTCATGTGTTATGTATTATATATTTATGTTATATTACGATGTGTATGCACATGACTTCAAACACTCATGCTTTACCAACTTCTTACTAAATTTTAAAAGCAACACAACGTTATCCTCTCAAACCAAATTACCTTCTTCCATAAAACCACAATCAGATCAAAAGACAGGACTACAAAAACCTCTCGAACCAAATTACCCTCTTCCATAAAATCACATCAGATCCGAGTTCCGAGACTGAAAACAACTAGCGCAGTGAAGTTTCTGATATTCGGACTGAGTGGCCATACTTTTACAGACTTCTTCACAAACAGATTCAACAGCCAGCCTCGACTGGAGCTGAACAAATCAACGGCAGTAACCTCGTTACACACTTTCGGTCTCGTCTTACTACGATATAGCTTGCCAGGACGAGACGAACCCCAAGGTTTCCCTTCAGTCACTTCGTGGTCTACTGAGTCCCGGATCTATTCCTCTTCCACGCTTCTGGATCTCTGCCTCCATTTGCAGCCTTTTAGCTGCCTTGTTTTCGGTCTACTCTGATAACAGATGCAGCCGGACCGACTTCTGAAACATCATCTGCTCTCCTTTGCTACCAGTATCCGAAACCCCGTTGTAAATTGACTTGTTCATTGAGTATCAGGTTTCCTAAGCTTGCACCACATCGAGCTGCAAACAGATGTAGAAAGAATTTCTGTCGACTTCGTCTAAGGTTCTGAGCACTAGGTGCAGACTGACTGGGATTTCTCTGGACGGAAATATGAAACATAGCGTACAACTCGGAGACTGAAGTGGTTTTCTCTCCCTTTCGAACCTGAAAAAGTTTCGTCATGGAAAAGAATATAAACGAGATGAACGCTACTTCGCTTAAACAAGAAACGTGGTATACCTGCTGTGACACGATCCTTGTTTCTGGATGAGTTTGCACCACGGCGGTTTTTCTCTTTAGATGATAATAACTGCGGAGGCAGATTTATACAGTGGTCCACCCAACAAGTGAGGTAATCACGTTTCTTCTTGGTCAACGTCCACCTCACTCCTGTCAGCTACTTCTGGCACAGTTCGGTGAGGTGAATTGTAGTAGTGGGACTCGAGCTCCTGAAGAGAAGCTGCAACCTCGTCTCCAACACCCATGAGCAGCTGTTCCGTGTCCTCAGTAAGCTGCACAAACTTCGCGCTACGCTTTTCTATGTGTTCATTGAGAACAATAAAGTCGGAAAATACGGCTGTCTGTTTAAGTTCAGACACCAACTTCAGGAGTGAATCTGCTGCTTGCACCTGTTAACAGAGCGAGGGTATAAGGAGCATTTGAGGAAAAACACTGCAGACTTACTGGAGAACTCATCGTGGGTCCCCAATTCATCGAGATCGACCATGCACTGTTGATCATGCAGCAGCTTAGAACCAAAACGCAGTTCATCAAAGATGATACACGAGCAGAACTCTCGATGAGAGCAGTCCACCTATTCCACGTAGACTTCCAACCCAGTTAACTCTCCCTCTGACCCCACAAGTCCACTCCTCTACGTTCGAAACGTCTAGTATTACTATCCCCTCCGGACAACGACTAGGGATTGCAGCTGATATGGTACGGTCAAAGGCACAGGTACCAGCCAACTCTTAAGTCTAAAGTAGCCTAATTAGGAAGTTGCGGTGCTAAATTTCTACCGTGTGCATTCTGGGTGGAAGTCTACGTGCAACGCCTCTTGAGGCAGGGTCAAAGTTATCTTCATACGTCGAGAATGGCAGATATGCTCAAGGACCACTCTCTAGTATAGAGGTTCACGCAATTAGCCCAGCGAAGTACATAGTGACAAGCAAATAGTGCCGAATGTGCGCTAACAATGCCACTGGAGTTAGCGAATTGTTATGTAACCGGAAGGTGTGCCGATGGAAATGTGTAGTGCGAAGCACATTTCCAGAATAGGTTCCCCTTGGTATGAAGTCGAATGCGAGTGGACAATGACAAGAGAATGACAAGAGAACAAATACAGTATGTACTGATGTAATCTGATCGCTTCAAATGTAACGGCTAATGCGAACCCCAATTCAGAAATGAAGACAAACTAGATTTGTATACTGCAATGTCGAAAGAAGGCTATCAAAGCAGAACGTAGATACCGATAACCATAGAATACACTGCAAGAAGCGAAGGTTCTCTAAGCAGAACGTAGATATCGATAACCATCGAATCCAGCGCAGGAGAGAGGGAGTTGAGGAGCACGGATTTAGCGAGTAAATACAGGAAAAGACAAACAGAGGTAGTAAAAGAAGAGCATGTATTTGCCCGTCCATCACTGATGCACTTAGGTTTAGGTCAGGGTCAAAGTTAGTTAGTCCTTCTGCTGCAATTTACACACCTCCAAATTACGTAGCAAGCAATGCTCTGGCATTGGAATTTCGACGAGGCTAAAGTATTCGAGGAAGCTTACCACTCTTGCTGCGTGTACTTCCATCTGGAAGGACTCCTGAGAATTCCTCACAGGATCATTCACCTGGAAAACAAAGCCATACAGTGCAGATAGGTTGTAGATCATTCAGGGGAAGGAAAACTGCCTTGTCCATCATCGATTTTGAGAGGTATATACTCCAGATGGAGACTCTAGCTGAAATGATGACGGGATGCATGAGAATAAAAAACCAGCACACACTGAACTGAATTCCGTGTGTTCAGCATTTAGATGAGTAATTCAGCATTTAAACCAATCCTACAGAAACAAGATGACGAAACAACAAATACTTTGGTAAGTCGGTTGGCAGTCTACATAACGTACGGTTCATCTTTCTCACGTCGAGCACAAAGCTGTAGGATATCAAGTTGAGCAAACAAGTGTCTAAAGCTGCATATGGCTTTGATCTTCGTGCTGAGAGTTTAATAAGCTGCGTCTCCTTCTGATCCTCCTGGATGTCAAACTACCACAATCATGACTGCAAGAAAAAACGGACGTAAAATTTACCCTCGCAGCCTTCATCAAGTGACTGAAATTGTCAAGCAGACTTCCAATATCAGCATCAGCCCTCTGGAGCAAAGTTCTCTGTCTTTGGGCTGCAGCTGCTGCAGCCGTGGCAGTCGGCCCCGCCGCTCCTGGATTTGCTACTCCGAATCCTGAGGCACCACCTACCCCACCGGGCTGAGGACCCCCTGGCTTGTTCATGGTTGAGATCTTAAAAAAATTCTAGACTACCTGCAAACGGCACCCTGGCCCTTCAAAATTTATCGTGAATGGGATAGATCATTGCAATTATTAACTGTCAACGAGGAATTCCTAGTAAGCGCTTGTCATCAGCTCGCGTTGACTACGTCCCTGCCCTCAGTAGACACCGCCCGTCACTCCTACCGATTGAATGGTCCGGTGAAGAGTTCGGATCGACGCCAGCGACGTTGTGAGAAGTTCTTTAAACCGTATCATTTGGGGGAAGGAGAAGTCGTAACAAGGTTTCCGTACCACCGAGAACTTCCTACATCACACAATCCGCCAGTATTTCTTCAGCCTGTCCGCCCGAGAACTCCAACGTATCTCAAAAGGACTTGCTTGCTGCATCCGTTATACCTCGCCTAAACCCTATTCTCCATCGAGTCGAATCTAATTCGTAAATTTTTGGCGCGAATCAGGTTGATACTGATGTGAGGAGCAACACTTCAAAAATTCCTTTTCACACACACATATCTAACTTCCCAAATTACGGTCAAGCCACAGCAGTACTGCTACTCCTCAAACCTGTACATCTCCATGCCCAACTACAGACCCTATTATTCGTCGAAAGAGGAAAACTGCACACTCCACCTCTTCAGACAGAAAGTTCAAACTGTGCACCCTGTTGATGGAGACACGCAACTTTCCACCAAGAACGTCAGCTCGCCTGCACCGCAATTAAATCTCCAATCTCCTTCCACAATCAAAGCTCCGGAGTCCACAACTATGCAACCATGACGCATATGCATACATACGAGTCAGCAGCCATCATTCTGCCATAGGTTGACGGAGTCAATGAGCCGAACAACAAGCGTAGCAAGAGACTGATACAGAGTTCAGTTCCATTCCGGGAGGCATCCAACAGCGACTTGAATTTCTTGGAGGACGATGGCGCAGATAGCTTCCGTCTAAAGTCGAGGCGTTGTCATCACGTTCTGAGACTCAAATTGCTCCCGGTCTCGAGATCTGCTGCTTGCATTTGAAATGCGAGGTAAGCCGCAAAATCGCTTAACGTGGTAGGTCTCGGATAGCTCACCGGACATTCTTGGACGGCCTCCAAGACCATCGTTTCCTCACGAAGCTTATTCCTTGCTTGGGGATATTGACGCCCTTCTGCTTCAGGATGCATGACCTATTCCTAGTAGGTTTGGACTCAA
The DNA here is from genome assembly GCA_036924285.1 of Asterella californica. NCBI lineage: Eukaryota > Viridiplantae > Streptophyta > Marchantiopsida > Marchantiales > Aytoniaceae > Asterella > Asterella californica. The sequence continues at coordinate 48,525,309 of JAYKYS010000001.1, forward strand.
ACGTTTGCACTCTCATTCGAGCGTATAAAACAGGGAGGAAGGACATGCACTCTGCAAATCGTAAATTAGTGACAGATTTGCTGTTTATAGCAAAATTACTTCCACCGTCACGCACCGTAAACTAATAATTTGACGTATTCCGGAGAAATCCTTCGTGCCAACTGGTTAGAAATCAACTGGAGCACTTGACAGGAATAGGTAGTCCAATCCAGGTATCATGAGCATTTGAGTAAGTGGATAGAAGTACGTAGATCGAGAGAATTAACAATTTAAGACGCCAATAGCCAGAACGACAAGATCGGACGAACTGTTAAGCATACTTGGACTGAACTTACATATGTGTGTTTTAAGTTTTCATAACCTTGAGTGTGATACAACCGCTCCGTCTAGACATGAAGTAATGCCACGAACTTAGAGCAACATGAGATGCATAGTAGTGCATAGTATAGTAGATTTATAAGTATGACGTAGTTAGTACTATTTCCCCGAGTTGAAGGGATTCGAAGAGATCCTTGAAGAAACCATCCAACGATGACGGTGCATGATGTCCCAAACGGTGCACTTCCCGTAAGAAGCCAGTCTAAACAACTAATAAGATCGGTCTGCTGTTTAATATACATCTTACCACTACTCGATAGTAAAAGACGTGAGCGAGTATCAACTCTTCCGCAACTTCTTCAGAGTTCCAACTACACCTGATCGGCCTTTCGTCTAGAAGCAACTACAAGCATGGATCAAATTCCGTGTGGTGAATTGCTCTCCACCCGTAATATACCACCCAACCTCCCGTCCCCGTCTAAACTTTTGTTTGCCTGTTAAACATATATTTGAGTCCGCGGCTGCGCGACTGTAGGGATGATTCTATTGCAGGGACATGTAAGTACACGGCCGAAGTCACCAAGAGAGGCTTAGTCTAACATGTATGCAACTCGTGACACAGTGGATAGGATGTGAAACGAATGGAACCATGCTACGCTCTTTACAGCCCGAAATGGTATATACAATTGGGCATGCCCAGAGAGACCCACCCAGATGTGCTTTGACTGTCTCGGTTCTAACCCAGAGAGAGTGCCAATTTACACACAGATTGTGGGTCTCTAAAGCATTAAAGACTAATAGGACCATTAAAGACTAATAGGACCAACAGCAAATATCTAATAGCCCCACTTTAATTAAAGATTCCTACTAGGAGCGGGAAGCCCTCAAATCAAGGGTCGGCATGACCGGCCATTTCTTCATCACTGGACATATACTCCTGATCGCTCACTTCTTCATCACTACTTTCCTCTGGTCGGTTTCCAACATCCTCAGCCTTAGCATATCTTTCGCAATACTCTGCAATCGACATCCGAGAGGAAGTATCAGCCAGTCGATACTCGAAACGACAAAATTATAGGACTATAGCGTTGGACCAGAAATTTGACGTTCAACCCATATGATGAACCTGGCGTGAAACTACTAATTGTCAAGCGACTATCCTTTTTATGGGACACGCAACCTGGACGACTTTCTCCTCGCTAACCACTGACCACGAAAGGTTGAGGGCGGAAATGCAGACGATATCTTCGTCCAGTCTACTGTTACTCGTCTGGAATTTCAAACTACTAATCTGAGAAAGCACAGTCGATCATCAAAGGGGCAACTGGAAATGGGTCGGGTACATGAACATACCCTTCACTTTCTGCTCATAGTGCTCTCTGTCACGCATCATGAGGGCGGCGGCTTCTCCATTAAGAGGATCCGTAGGATTTGGATAGAGAAGTAGCTGAGGGAGGAAAACCTCAAAAACGTTGATTAGATCTGCAATTCCAGAAGCTATAAATTAGACAGCTAATAAACTCGACGAACAGTTACGTTCTTCAGCATTTCAAAATGGCAAGGAAAGTGACGATCTGGCGCCTAGACAAGTACCGTGGAACTGATGGGGACTGCATCAGCACATTTGATGCAAAGTACGCGTAAATCTTTAACGAAACTCACCAAACATCGGACTCCACGTCTGGTTGATGACGTCCAAGCAGACTGAGCCAGACCTGGCAAGTAATCCCACGTCCGTGTGAGATCAGTAACTGGTATGCAATATAGAATTTCGCAACAGCAGATAAATTATAAAAGCAATACAGATGTCTCAGCGTAGCCGCTAATGCATTCGGCATCGCCCCATCAAAGAGGACCTGACCGAACACCGACATTTTTGTATCGTCGAGATGACTTTGCACCTAGATAGTAAATCAAATCCCGGGTTGTCACGACACTTTTCACAACAAAGGATAACAGCGTGCCGAACTTCTGTGACGACAAGAGGGATCAGTCAGAGAGAACATTCTTCTTGAGTTGATGACAGACAACGGTACTTGTGAGGTAAACTAACGGAGCAGTAAACCACCTAGATGTTGCACAAAAACTCCGCCCGTACACAGGTTTCACTGTACAGAGTAACGGGATGTTCATGGTGTGTTTACCCTTCTGTCTCAGGCGCACAATTCACCAACAACAGAAACTCTGAGTACTAAAAGCACGAGAGAAATTAAATCAAAATCAAAAATCAAAATTAAACTGCACTAGATCCTAGAAGCCCGCATCTAAAAGTATGTAGCTCCATGAGTATCGCCGTTCCATGCAAGAACTATCCTCACACACTTAAGGTAACCCGAAATACTTTTAACCCAGAGAAGTACACATATTCGTACACGGGAAGTACATATATTCATACGGCGAGAATGGCAGATATTCTCCAGGACCACTCTCTAGTATAGAGGTAACGCGCAATTAGCTCGGCCAAGTATATATTGATCCACGGTTAAAGCAGTTTTCAGTGAAAACAGTGACTCCCTCCGCAGATTTAAGGTAACCCCCAATAATAGTTTTGAACCCATGTACGTACAAGGTGAGTAATGCAGAGTGGTAACATGTAGGTAGCTCGGCCAAGTAGATATATTCATACGTAAATGGCAGATATCCTCAAAGGACCATCCTCTTGTCTAGAGGTAACACGTAATTAGCCCGGCCAAGTACATAGTAAGAAGCGATTAGGGCCAAATGTGCGCTAACTTGCCACTTGCGCTAACCGGCCAAGTACATATATTCATACAAGTAGATATAACCGGCCAAGTAAACAGCAAGTAGCAAATAGGGGCCAAATGTAAACGGGAAGTACAAAGTAAGTAGCATAGTAGGTGTAAATGTGCGCAAAAACAGGTATGCGACAATCTCTCTGAGGTATTATCCACTATTTAGCTTCAGTCTCACGCTGCAGGAATTTGAAGCTGAGCTACAAGCGCGTGTGTTCATCCTCTAAGACAAAAGAAAATGCTGCTTCTTAGAGGCAGAGCACTAAAAACCAGGTCAACCAGGCAAGAGTGACAGACTATCTGGTTAAATACTATGCGATGAGCGAAAGAGTTCCATACATTTCGTCCACATTGGGGTGGAAAATTCGATTGACAAAGCCGATGGACGGTGATTTGTAAGGATAATTGTCTGGCAACTCAACGCGGACTTTCCATGTTCCTTCTTGATAAGGACCTACACACACACGGAAGGTTAACTAAGTCAGATGTTTCCTTCTCACTGAATGAACCCAAGAATGTGACATCCGTAATTTGCATCTGAGAACATCGAGTATATCTTAGACGGAAACTTCTCTCACAGAATTCTTTCATAGTCTATGTCACATTCAACTTCAGACCATCTGGATCTCGTCTGGATCACCTAGGTGGCTATTCATCCGGATAGATATAAACTACGCGACTCAATAAAGATTCAGAGGGAACGGCAAGGCGCTGGCAAGTGCCTCCAACGCTCCATCTGGTGCAATGGACGCAAAAGGAATGAAGACGATCATGCCATTCGGTGCCCAGTTACAGGATACACGCGTTTATCAGTTCTCTTTGACGTCTCAATCAAATAGCGAAATTCGCGGTTCCGTATATCAACCGCATTGTTTCTGCACGACTGACGACAGCCAATTAACTATCGGCTCTCAGAATATGTGAAGTGCTACAAAACTCCCTACGGACCGGTGGGAAAAGCATCACCCCGCCAATATTCTTCCCTAATGAAAGGAGGTAGAAGAATGACGACGCACACCAGCAGGTTGGTTCGAAACGAATAAGACGATGAACCCGTGTTCTACTAGCCAGCATACTTACACGCATCAGCAGGGGATCAACTCTCAGATACAGAGAAAACAGGCAGTACATTCGTGTATAGTATCACTCAGAACGGCGAGAAAATATTTCAAGAGAACGTCGTACAGCTAGTATTACAACGAAATATTTCCAGCATTATTACCGACTCCTGCAGTAAATGGCTACCAATTTTGTTTATACGCGAGACAAGTCCAAGTCTCCAGATTCAAGGATACCTTTCTAATTCTTCGGGGCTTATGTTTAGTCCTAGACATTAAAGCTATTCAGTCAGAACCTAGGCCTGATAGCACAGGAGCATTCTTCGGATAGGTAGTAAACACTCCCAACAGAGAACATAGTCCCAAATGCAAACCGTTCTTCCTCGCAAGATTAACGGACCTGTTTCCCTTAAGGCAAGAGGTAATGAATGAGCTAAAGTTCCGTAATTGTAGCCAGCAAACGTTGCAAAGGACAAAACGGCTGTGACTTAGGACTCGAAGGTTGAGCCAGCTATCCAAAGTATAATTATTCTACAAACTGAACGACATTTCACTGGAAAGTTCCCGACGGACAAAGAAAGTAAGCAAGAGTCGATAGAAGATTCGTACGGATGATCGAACTCAAGGCACATCTCATTAACGTGAAAGAGAACCCTAGTTCCAATCAAATCGAGTATATGAACAAGCACGATTCCTACAAATATTCGAAATGATCCAACTTATATCGGCTTCATCCATTACAAGCATTCGCCAAAAACATACATGAGCACTACCAGAAGCAGCAACAATTCGCTCCTCCCTCCTTCAACATCCAACAGGACCATGACAACATTTCCACACTCTGAAAACAGTATCACGTCGATCTTTCCTCCCCAACTCACGAGACTTCAACTTATCAAAGCTGCCCCCAGCACTTTACTCCACCATGCACATGAGCTTAAAACGCTGCCCTGACAGAAATACATCCCAACTCACTCAGAGCAAAAGGATCAACACGGGAAGTGGACTCACTGTCCCTTGGGCCATGGAACTCCACATAAAACTCGCTCATTCCATCGTTCACCATCTCCACCTTATAATCGCTCATCATGCTGTAATATCAGGGACAACCGATCGCCGAAGAGTTACATCACCGCCGAAAAAGGAGAAAAGACAATTCCTCGTAAAAGTTCACTAGGTAACGGGTTCGAAAGGTACGAGTAACTGTCCGTGTGTACTATCTACACGGCCATAGAGCAATTGTGTCCATCACGAAACATTCCTATCGTCACGCGATAAGTGCAGTGAAACGATGTCGTTTCAATGCAGAATCAGACACTTGAGCTCGAACAACCCTCTGTGATTATGACACTTACAGCTTCATGACGTCCATCTCGCGCCGCTTGCTTGGAGAAGACATGGTGCAACTTCCAGACAATACGCCCGCACAACAATTACAGAGTTGGCAATCAGCAAACAGAAAATCTCCTCAAACGTTGATAACACCTCTTCTCCTCTCGCCTTACGACCGCTCTCAGGCCCACTAAACTTGCAGCAACCACAACGGCTCGCTCTGGAACCCTAACTCCTGGATTGATTTGCTTGAAGAGTCAATTACAGAACACTCTGGCGCGAATCAAGAGAATTGCGGCGTCGGCAGGGGCAGCTGAGATTTCCCCCGAACGGAAACCGTCGTCTTATCCATTGATTTGCACTCCACCGGCTCTTACCCTCTCATTCTCTCCCTTTCCCCCACCTAACCCACACCTCTAGGTCAATCGCCTACGATCAACAAATGCACACAGACAACCAATCGCTCTCCGAAGTTCGACCACAAACCAACGCAAAAGCAACCACAGAAAACACCACAAACGCTGTCTGGGCTTGCACTCGCAAACAGATCAGGAGTAGGGACGCTCTGAGAAGCACACTGTTCTCCCTGCTCCAGATGCTCGCCGTCCTCTGAAGCCCTCAACCGGGAGTTTTCCTTTCCAATAGATAAAGCAAGCAAACCTGCCTCCCTGCCTGCTTACTTGCGTGTTTATTTGTGCCTGCACCCTCCCTCCTTCCTTCGCTTTCTTCCGGCCCTTCTCAGGCCCTGCTTCTTTCTGCCTGTGCTTGCCTCGCCTACAAGCAAAAAGCCAAGCCAGGCAACCAACCACACGGCAAGGCCAATGGTGCTGGTTCGTTTCGTGCTGGAAGAGCGAGAACTGAGAGCAGAGGGACTGATTGAATTGGGGCAGAGCGTCCCCTCCCGTCCCCTAGGCACAGGAACACCGAGCAAGGTTAAGCACCACCCTGTTGGTCTTGCTTGGTCTTGTTGGTCTTGCTTGGTCTTGTTGCTCTTGCTCCTGCAGCTGTGCTATGGAACATTCATGAGCTCCCTGTCGCTCCTCTCTCTCTCTCTCTCTCTCTTTCTCTCCCCGCTCTCCCTCCTCCCAAGGACAGCGCCCCTTCATCCTGAAAGGTTCTTTGTTGTCCTACCCTTCCTAACCGTGCACCGAGTGCCCGGCCCCGCAGAAGATCCGTTCTCCGCAGGCGCACTTTGAATATTTCCATTTTCCCATTGTTTATTTTAGCTTTGTACAGTACGTGAAAATCATATCCTCCGGTACGCGTCACTGCCATGGATGCCTTCCTTCCAGCGCTCAAGCTTATTGGGATTATGACGCTCCACTGCTTCCTCCAAGGATTATGACGCTCCACTGCATCGGCTATACTGCGTCATCATCGATGTTGCTTCCCTCTCGATCGTTTCCGATTGCACCAACGTTTTGCACGGTATGAGGACTTTTCTGAGGTCTTGGATCTGTAGCATGTGACTTCCTTTCCTTCGGAGGATCAAGGAAAATCAGTTTGCTTTAGTTTCCGACTACATCCGTCTTGTTTGACTGATGCACCCACATGTATGCAACGGTGCAGAATGGTATAATTTTCTAGGATCGGGGTTCAACTCGTCATTTGACTCTTTTTCTATAAATACATGTGAGGAGAGAAAACGGGAACGTTCGTAAGGGAGCGACGAAATATTTCAAGTCTCATCTGAACTCACAGACAGCCAAACTGATTCCAAGTTACGTCCTCTTTGTCGGATGTTTACCAGGTTTTCTTCATATGCTTCTAAGTTATTGTAGTGGAAGCTTCGTTCTGCACGTCTTGTCACTCTCCACCAAGAGTTCCGAAGCTCGCACGAATGAGGAGCCTTGGGCGAGGATTAGAGTCGCTTTCGATGGAGTATATATACCACTCCATCGAGAAGGAAGCTAACCAATCTTGGTTCCCCCATATGAAGGATTACAATGGATTCTATAAATATAAAGTCTTTCCTCCTTCGTTTCTGGAGTGGCTTTATTTCCGATAGATGATACTCCGCAGTGGATTCTTAGGCAAGATATCTGATAATCATTGGTTGATAAATCATGATGGTTAAACGTTATTTTGATAATTAATTATGTATAAATAATATTTCTAAAATATAATTTAACCGTTAAGATCTTTCGCAAAACATTTGAGACTTTATTCTTTACGTTAAGGAAGTCACGATCGTAGTCGTGACTTTTCATTCCTAAACATTATAGACATTTCCTCCGATGGCTTATGCTCTATTTAAATGGTGATCGCCCTAGTTTACACGTAGAATTTTGAGACGTTCTTTGAGACGTGAGATGGTAACTACATTGACTCGATCGTCATATGATTACGTGTAGCTCCAATTTTTGTGAGAACTGTAAATATTTCTTGTGAAGACGAGTTTATAGTTTTGATGTGATATAAATGTCTGTGGGCTGAGCGAATTCAGATAAAATGCGTCATCTCGTGATCTCCTTGTATCGATGAGTGATGGAGGATCCATACTGAAAACTGACCTGACAGCTTGATGCAATGTGCGATAAGTCATAGCGAAAGTGAGAATTCAATTGATCTCGATCAACTGCATAATACAAATACCACAAAAAGAGTTTACAGTACGAATTGAACGTAAATATACTTGTGAGCTCAGTGAGGGTTGAACACATCAACAGCCACTGATTGAGATGAGACTAGACTAACGTCTATCACACTAACTCAGCCCTAAGGGAACAACACTGAAAACATAGTGGCATGAACGAATAACTAATAGAACATACTCACCGGAATGGTTTCAAATCCTATGTCACAAAACATAGCAGGCAAATCAAGAAAATGAGAACAATGACGAGTTGTGCAAAATCTGGAGTGAATCAAAAATGATTTGTAAAATCCATAACCAATAAAAAACAAAAATCACTACATGCTTCAATGCTACAATAGAGTCCTTGAGAGTTTACACAAAATTTTCAAAGTTAGATACTGTTCGAAGCTGAAGGTCAACTTGAGGAAAATCTAGAACAAGTTTTCAACGTTTACTACTGCTGAATGTGAAAATTATAACTATGAAGTAAACTACTCAAGTTCAGACACTACTAAAAGCTAAATGTAAGAGAGTCGGAGTGGAGAAATTCCTTCTACAATCTACGACCAAACTGATGAGTCGATAATCAGTTCATGGTAATGGAAATTGACAAGGGTTGTTGTACATGTACTTTCCGAATCTGGATTTCTCTTTAACATTCTAGACAAATCAGTTTTTCGTGATGGCGTATGAAGCATGGATCCGGACACATAGTCTTCCAATTAGTTTGTGGATAAGCTGAGATACATATCTCTTCCACACTAGCAACATTTTCTTCTATATATATATATATATATTGTGGATGGAGTGGTGCATGTTACTGTCACACAAGGAGTATGAGGATTGTGACTCTTCTAGTTATCATTTTACGATCGGTTAATCTACGTTGTCCAACAAAAAATTTATATATGTCAAAGTGCGATATAGCCTTTGGTGCCTTTTGTTCAAATAAATTTTTGAATCTCCTCCAAATAATCAGAAACAAAACATACTCGTTAGTGAAATTTGTATCTATTCGAAATCTAATAACATGTATCATCATTTTTGCTAGTACTATAGACGTCTCCTAAGTGATCATGTATATCACCCTCTCTCTTATATGTTTGATATTGTAGATAGAGTCCCAAGCTATATTAGATTGACAGTTGATACCAGCTGGAGTAACAGGGTGTTAGGTATAGTTAGTTAGAGAGTTAACCCACTATTATGATTTTTTTGTACTCATCTTATATATGGAGAGACGAAACTTCTCTCATCTCTCATTCTTTTTTGATTTCTTGTCTGGTCACTCTTTTTTCTTGGAATGTCTTCCTAGATGCTCATATGAAAACTCTTTTCTCAACTTCACTCAAGAAGCCACCCCCTCCTATCTGGAGCTGCTCGAGTGTCTCTTGAGTAATTTTGTATCCTATCTGGTTTGGATCTCTCAGTACAGGCTCAGTGGTCGCTAACTCCATCTGCTGTCTTGAATCAACAGATAATTGGGTCGCCACTGGTTTCATCTTTTTCGCTACAACTTTATACTTGGCGTGTACTTCCGCTTCCTGATGAGAGTCACACCAACAGACTGCATCTTTCCATCCATTCTCCACTCTCCGATGAGAACGATATCGCAAGTACGAAACAATGTACTCATAGACTTCACGAGAATGAATGAGAATCACCACCCTTCCTCCCATCTGCTCTCCATCAACTTATCCACATCATCCAACCAACGAACAAAAGACTGTACACCTGCAAACTCCTCATAAACACTAGAAATCTTCTTTTCTTCCTTCAGAACTCATGTACAGCACAAATTTGCTGCGTACTTCTCCATCTGTCTTCTACTCTTCTCAGTCAAATCCTCTACCCGCGTTGTCGTGATGTGAATCATTTCACATAGTAAATGATTCACTTCTCAGCCAGGAGTTAGCCTCTCTGAGTGAAGTTAGAACCTCAAAGAAGTTGATTCTCGAGGGAGTTATGTATTTTGAGTCCTAGTAGATTGTTTACCATGTTCATAGAGTTTTAAACTCATGGGTTGTACTTACTTGTCGCCTATGCACGTTTTCTAGCTGGTTTAAGTTATCTTTTAGGTTTGCGTGTCATTTTAGGTAGTTTAAGATTTACGTTGACACTTTAGGGAGCTAACGCGGTAGCCTATGAGTGAAGTTAAGTTACCACGTGGAGTAGAGCACTAAAGGACAACCAAGTGGAGCTATGAACTCCCATTGGTCCATTTTTATCTTTTGTAAAACTCTAAATTTAGAAATAGAGGTCTAAAGAAAAGTTCGAGCATTTGATGAGGACAGTGCAAAATCTGAGAGCACAGGAAGATAGAGCTCGTCGTTCCAAGCACTGTCAGTGAAATTCTTGGTCGATTTGGATCAATAAAGAAGGAGTTATGTCAATTTGAAGTTCGAGTTGAGTCAGAATTGCATCACTTTTGTTGATTTTGGGGTTTTCAGTGTCAATTGCAGCAGAATTGAGGAAATCGCTTCAAACCTTCGTGGTTGCGTTCACTGTCAGTGGGGCTACGACTGTCTAAAAATTTTCAAGTCATTTGAGTGAGTGAGTAATTCAGGGCGACCGTTGAAGCAGAGAGGGTCTGAAAAGCTCTCAATCTAGAGCAGCAACTTCAGAGAACGAGATCTGGAGAACGGTGTACAATCAGGAGTCTCAACTTCACAAGGGTGTTCAGCATCCTGTAGACTCCAAATCTTGTAAGAATCTATGAAAGTGATCGAGCCAATTTTCTGTTGTAGGTTGAAATAGCTGTCTGAGTACCAGAAATTGCCGCAATATCTTTACCTAGAACTTTTCTGTCCATATCTCGGTGCCAGAATTTGATCTCAAGCCGAAACTCCATGTGTGTGCTCAGTGGGGCCTCTTTTACATGTAGGAGAAGTTTAGAAGTCTAAATCTTCACATATTTTCTAATCCTAAGTGTCAAAGTTCACCGTCTGATCTTATCATTACTAGTTAAGCCTAAACTTTGCTTCTTGAACATATCAAAAGAGCCAAGAGACATGTATGAGTGTTTTTACAGTGTCACCTTGTAACCTGAAGCCTATCCTTTGAGTAAACCAGCTACAGCTAGAAGCTCAATGCTTCCTTGAGTAAACGTATCACAGCCTTCACATAACATAGTCAGAAGGTCCCGCCCTTCCCATAAAAACTCTCACCACAACATCTGGTGCTTCCATTGAGAGCTCTTGGGGTGATTGATCGTGGAGGTTGAGATTCTTATACAAGAAAGAGATGGATCGCAAGAGCAGAAGTGTTGCTGCCACCTCTGCGGCTAGAGCATCAACGTCTACTGCTGCACCGCCAGCTGCACCTGCGTCTTCTACAATGACATCTGCATCTGGTCTGGACACGACTGAGATCTTGAAGACGCTTGCGGCTCTGGTCCAACAACATCCGATCGTTGGAGGGGGTGAGTTAAAGTCTACCAAGATGGAATTTGGATGAGTTTTGGGCGATCTCTTCAAGAGGAGTTTCTTGAAGAAGATTCATAGAGAGTTACTAGGAGGACGTTTCTGGACTGGGTTGAGCAGCAACCTGGAATTGATGAGCCTGAACGAGTTGTTGAGAGAGTTTGATAAGAGATACCGGCAACTTTCAACTGTTGAGCGCATAACCTTAAATGCTATGAGAACAGAGCTTTTCCTGCAAGCTACCGACGATGTTACGATAGATCGATTATGCTTCATGTTAGCAGATCGATCGGTTGAAAGAGGTGTTACTATGAATTGGGAGAGAGTTGAGGATGCCGTCGCTGTTCTAACAAGACAGAGACGAGGGAGAGTGGCTGTAGGAGTGATCTTTCAACTTTATGCTGCTCCTCAAGTGCAACAGCCTCCAGCTCTTGCTCCCAGACCTGTTGACCCGGTTGTAGTTCTTTTGATGTCAATTGTGCCAGTTCTTGCACAAAGGGCACCTGTTTAGAGACCTACGGAGAACCATGGTCACCAGAATCAGATTGAAGACCTTATCCTGCAGATGCATGAGTTGAAGATGGAGCTAGCTGGCTTGCAGAGGGAGTAGCCACCGGCGCTTGCTGCTGCACGTCAAGGAGGTGCTCCTGTTCGTAGATGTATATCGTGTGATAGTCCTGATCATTTCAGAGGAGATTGTCAAGAACTCATAGCTGCTTTGCGAGATAGTGTGGTTCGTTGTCAGAACGGTAGGTTGCACCTTTCTTCTACTGGAGAGCCGTTGAGCACGCAGTTTGGACGAAGAGGTATGAGGAGTCTATCTCAGATTGCTGCGGCTGCAACGGCAACTGCGTTCATGACATCGTTGGTAAATTCTGATGTATATGTTGGACATTTTGAAGTCTCTTCTAGTCCTACATTGCTAGATAAGACTGCCAAGAAGAGTGTGACGCCAGTTCTTTCTAAGATACTGAAGAGAGGGCCGAGTCTATTCGTAGGATCACAAGGTAGGGAGATCCTATAGACGATGCTTCTATCATAGCATTCTTGGATGTGGATAGACATATTCACTGACATGATGCTTATGTGGAGGAAAAGAGACGACGAGAAGTATCTGAACTTGATACTGGAGTTCCTGAGGAGACTGGAGATAGACGGAGAGTCATCAGGAGGCGAGCAGCTCCTCCAGAGGTCATCCCCTCTACTTCTCAAGGTCCTCTACCTGCACCAGGTCCGATGGAGGATGTGCAGAGGTCTCAGCAAGAGCCAACTGCGGTCGGAAGGAGGTTTACTGTCCAAGAGAAAGGAAAAGGATCGGCCTATAAGTTGGCAGCTGATATTGAAACTTCTACTGATCTGAAGAGCATCCTGGAGCAAAGGATATTGGATGCGCGAATCGAGTTTTCTCTTCGAGAAGTTCTTGGTATTGCAAAGAGGGAGTTTCACGAACTGATCATCGACATCATCAAGAGCAAGAGACAGGTGATGTTTGAACAAGTAGAAAGTCAAATGATAGATAAGAGTTTCTGTGAACGATGCAGAATTCGGGAAGGTGCATTTTAAGAGATTGATGACCAGGGCTACCAGCAAGAAGCGTTAGTTGCTGGTACCAATACCATTGAGTTTGACGATGAGGGAGTTGGCGAGGAGAGTCCAGCTACTGATAGTGACTTCAAAATGAGACATTGGACTCGTGCTATGACTGCTATACGAGTTCGTCTTGGAAGTTTGCCTGAACTTGTTGCTGCTTTAGTTGATCACGGATCTGAGATCAATATCATGTCACGGGAGGTGTACGAGAGAGGTCAATGGCCTATCGAGCTGAACCATAGTTGGGTGTTACGTGCTGCAAACAACCAGAAAGGTGAGCTATACGACGCTTGTCTTAACGTGAAGGTGAAGATAGGTGATGTGGATGTAGATCAACACTTCTTCGTGCAATCTTCTGCTTCATATGCTGTGATTCTTGGGCAGCCTTATATCACTACGGAATGGAGACCAAGGTGATGGATGACGGATCTCATTATGCTAGGATCTGTAGTCCAGATGATAGACGTTCTGTGCAGTTTCTGACCGTTCGTACGAACCACGAACGAAACCGACAGACTTTGAGAGATTCTCCTATTTGTAGGAGTAAGGGTTTTCTGAAACCACTCTTGTAGGACGAGATAGCAAGAGTGCAGGATCTATTGCTACTATGATCCCACTTGAGCAGCCTGAGGGATCACAGGAGGCTGGTGATGAGGCTGCTCAAGATTCAGAGAGTAGTTATACTGTACATAGTTGGAGATCTGATTTGATGATTTTCAGTTCTGATGATTGGAGTGAGTTTACGCGGGTAGAGGATTTGACTGAGAAGAGTAGAAGGTAGATGGAGAAGTACGCAGCAAATTTGCGCTGTACAGGAGTTCTAAAGAAAGAAGAGATGATTTCTGATGTTTATGAGGAGTTTGTAGATGTACAATCTTTTGTTCGTTGGCTGGATGATGCAGATAGGTTGATGGAGCAGATGGGAGGTAGGATGATGATTCTCATCCATTCTTGTGAAGTCTATGAAGATCGTACTTGCGGTATCATCCTCATCCGAGACTGGAGAATGGATGGAAGGATGCAATCTGTTGGTGTGGCTCTCATCAGGAAGCGGAAGTACACACCAAGAATAAAGTTGTAGCGAGGAAGATGAGACCTGTGGCGACCCAATTACCTGTTGATTCTCAGCAGCAGATGGAGTTAGCGGCTGCTGAGTCTGTGCTTACAGATCCTACACAGATAGAACACAAGTTTACTCAAGAGACACTCGAGCAGCTTCAGATAGGAGGAGGCGACTTCTTGACTGAAGTGGAAAGATGAGCTTTCGAGAAGATGATAGTTAGTCATGATAAGGCATTTTCTTTCTCAGCTGAGAAGATTGGTTGTGTGGATCCTAGTGTGATAACTCCAATGGTTATTTTCACTATTCCTCATGTACCTTAGGACTTGAAGTCGATTATAGTCCCTCGTGTCTTACAACCGAAGGTCACTGAGTTGTTGAAGGAGATGATATGAATGAGTATTCTTGAACCATCTATGGCTCCGTACTCTAGCCGATGGTTCATAGTACCTAAGAAGACATGAGCTCTATGTTTCATCCAAGACTTACAACCTGCCAACAACATCACGATTCAAAACGTCGGAACATGACTTGTGGTTGATGAAGTAGCTTAGGCGTTTGCTGAGAGATCAATCTATTCTATTGGAGATTTGTTTTCAGGTTATGATCAGTTTCAGCTTGCTTTGGAGAGTAGAGACTTGACTACCATGCGTACACCTTTTGGGGTTGATGCGGATGTGTACTCTTTCTCAGGGTGCGACAAACTCAGTATCTCATATGCAAAATGCAATGCATAAGGTGTTAGAAGAGTTTGTACCTGAGGTCACTCTCCTGTTTCTGGATGATATTCTCATGAAAGGTTATCCGGTGGATGACAAGGACGACTCTTTTTCTCCACAGAAGCATCCTGCCGGTGAACGTGTCTATCCACGTCCAAGAATGCTTTGATAGATGCAGCGTCAACATGATCTCCCTACCTTGTGACCCTACGGATAGTCTCTGCTCCACTCTTCAGTATTTCAGAAGGAACTTGAGCAGTTTTCTTCTCAATAGTCCTATCTAGCAGCGTAGGACTAGAAGAAACCTCAATATGTCCAACACATACATCAGAATTTACCGGTGGTGTCATCAACGCATTCATAGTTGCAGCCACTGCAATCTGAGGCAGACGTCTCATGCCTCCTTGCCCAAATTGCGTGTTCAGCGGCTCTCCAGTCAAAAAAAAGTGTAGTCTACCGTTCTGGTAGCGAACCACACCATCTCGCAAAGCAGCCATAAGTTCTTGATAGTCTCTTCAAAAATGATCAAGACTATCACATCAGATACATCTACGAACAGGAGCACCTCCTGGACGTACAGCAGCAGGCGCCGATGACTGCTCTCTCTACAAGCCAGATAGCTCCACCTTCAATTCACGCATCTGTCGGATAAGATCTTCGATCTGATTTTGTGGACCATGGTTCTTCCTAGGTCTTTGAACCGGTGCCCTTTGTGCATGAACTGACACAACTGGCATCAAAGGTACTACAACCGGGACAACAGGTCTGGGAGCAGGAGCCGGAAGTTGTTGTACTTGAGGAGCAGCGTGAGGTTGAGAGACCACTTCTGCAAACGGACTCCCTCCCACGACCACTCTTCCACACCTCGGTCTCGTTAGTACAGCAACAACATCTTCTACTCTCTCCCAGTCAGTAGTAACTCCTCCTTCAGCAGATCGATCAGCCAACATGAGCATAATTGATCTGTAATGTATCTGTCTGATCTGATGATGCCGTATCATCATCGGTAGCTTGCAGGAAAAGCTCTGTTCTCTTAGCATCTAAGGTTATTCTCTCTAGAGTTGAAAGTTGTCGGTATCTCTGATCAAACTCTCTCAACAACGCATTCAGGCTCATCATACGACCAAGTTGCTGCTCAACCCAGTCTAGAAATGTTCTCCTAGTAACTCTCTCTCAATCCTTTTCGAGAAACTTCTCTCGAAGAGATCGCTCAAAACTCATCCAGACACCTAGATTTCTTCTCTGTACATCCTTAACTTGGTCTCGTAATTCAAGATCACAGCTAACTTGAAACTGGCTATCATCTCAACATCAGTAACTCTAACCAGTTCGATCTCTTTTCTATACTCACGCAGATATCTAGAAATATCTCTACCCTCAAACCTTCCACATCTATTCACTATCGCTTGCAAAGCTTTTGTGGATTTCAACTCACCCCCTCCAACAATCGGATGCTGTTGGACTAGGGCCGCAAGCGTCTTCAGAATCTCAACTGTATCGAGATCAGATGCAGATGTCGATGCAGTCGTAGGTGCTACAAAAGGTGCTACAGTAGACATATATGCAGCAGCGCTTCCGCTCTTTCGATCCATCTTCTTCTTCGTCTTAGAACTCAACCTCACGGTCAATTACCCCAAGATATCTCAGTGGGAGCACCAGATGTCAAGGTGAGAGTTTTCTTGGGAATGACGAAACCTTCTAGCTGTGATATGATCGTGAAGACTGTGTTACGTCTACTCAGGGAAGTGTTGGACTTCAAGCTATGGTTGTTTACTCAAGAGGTAGGCTTCAAGTCATAAGGGGAACTATAGACACTCACACAGGTCGATTTGATCCTCTAGTATGTTCAAAAAAATGAAAATCAAATCGAACTAGCAATAATACGGTCAGACGGTGAACTTTAACAGTCAAGAATCAGAAACATATGATAGCTTAGTCCTCAAAACTTCTCCTACATGTAAATGAGGCCCTACTGAACACACATACGAAGTTTCAGAGATCAAATAAGAGCACCGAGATATGGGCAGAAACACTCTGAGCAGAGAAATTTTGACAATTTCTGGTACCCAGACAGCTATTTTGACCTAATAGCTTTCGACGATTCTTACAGGATTTGCAGTCTACAGCACGATGAAAATCCCTGTGAAATTTGACCTCCTGATTGTACACAGTTTTCCAGATCTTGATCTTTGAAGTTGATGCTCTAGATTGAGAGCTTTTCAGACCCCTTGTGCTTCAGCGGTCGTCTTGAATTACTCACTCACTCAATTGACATGAAAATTTGTAGATAGTCATAGCTCTGCTGACAGTGAACGCGACCACGAAGATTTGAAGCGATTTTCTCAATTTTGCTGCGATTGACACATAAACCTCAAAATCAACAAAAGTGATGCAATTCTAGTACAATCTGAACTTCAATCTGCCATAACTCCTTCTTTATTGCTCCAAATTGATCAAGAATGTCAATGACAGTGACTGGCACGACGAGCCCTATCCTCCTATGTTCTCAAATTTCACAATGTCCTTACCAATTGCTCGAACTCCTCTTTAGATCTTTACTACTAAGTTTAGAGTTACACAAGGACAAAATTGGACCAATGGGAGTTCATAGCTTCACCTCCTTGTCCTTTTGTGCTCCAAACCACGTGGTGACCGGAGTGGGATCTTGTGCACATCGTCCACAGTTGTGGTGGATGAACTTGTTACCGAGAGAGATGCTTAAGCACACACACGATGAAGTGAGACGACCAGTGCACCTCACGGTTGATAGCATCTTGGATGCAAGATGACGATCCCAAGTTGTGAGAGTTGTCGATAAGTCATCCATGACAATAGTGAACCTAGTGGGACGGTCCATGATAGCATTATCCACTTTGGTGAGCTTTCGATGTCACATGCTTACAGAGATGGAGGACTTAAGCTTGTGTGAGATGCTCAGTTACGGTAGTTGGTGGAACTCAATGTCGATGAAAGAGCGAACGATGGGTTTCACTACGGGTACGACGGTGGTAGCTTCTGTGTCGGAGGCTTCATGTCGTCAGGTGTTGGATCAAGCAATGGACTTGAATTGCTCATGGATTGTTAGTCTTGGATTGACTGAGAATCGTCAGATGCGATCGACGGATGTTACTGCTCGGACACTTCAGAGCTCTTTGCCTACCGGGTCAGTGGAGACAAAGATTGGGGGCGAGGCTTGTGGAGTTCGTCATCCTTGGACATCACGAGATGTCACAGGAGAGAGACTGTGGAGCTTGCAGCTATGATTGCAGGACATTTTTTGCACAGTGACGGTGGAGGTTGTCGATGATGAGCTGAAGGAAACTACTCCAGAGGTTGCAAGATAGCAGCCAATGACTTTGTCTTCTACCTCTAGCATGATAACAGAGGATACTTGAGAGTTAGAGATTGGACCCAAGCTTATAAGAGAGGAGAGACGAAGAGTTCAGAGATTCTTGAAGAGCTATAAGAATTATTTTGTCTTCAGTATGAAAGATTTGGGTACCTTGAAGTGACTTGGTATACAGATCGACTTGACTAATGACACGTCAATCTTTCGACGTTCTTATAGATACAGTGACATGGAGAGAGCCTTGATCCAAAGTAGGACTCAAGACTCAAGACTCATCTGCCACAGTTATGACATCAAAGAAAGATATGTATGACAACTACATGAACAGGTGGATATGTGGAGACTATTCGTCTTATCAATCGGCAGACGAAGTCCGATAAGTATGTCATGTTGACACCTGAGGAGATCTTTGATGTAGTGGGGCATGTGAAGATCTTCAGTACTTTGGATCTTCGAGCAGGGTATCATCAGTTGTTGGTGAGAGAAGAAGATAAGTCCAAGACAGTATTCTGAGGAATTGACTCTCACGGTAAGGATTGTTTGTATCAGTGGCGGTTCTTATCATTTGGGTTGAAGAACGCCCTTGAGTGATGACAGAATCCTAGAAGGATTGGATTTTGACAAATGTTATATTGACAACATTTTAGTCTATAGTGCTACAGTGGATGAGCACGAGAGATACTTACGAGATGTGTCCGAGCGGCTGAGAGCTCATGGATTGAAGTTACACCTTGGAAAGTGTAAGTTTCCAAGAGTTGGTAGAGTATCTTGGCCACATCATCTATCCAGGTGGATTGGATGTTCAATAGACAAAGGTTGAGGCTATTGCACGTATCCCACACCTCATAGATGTGAGTCGAGTTCGGACGTTTGTTGATTTGACGAACTTCTATAGTCGATACGTGAAAGGGTTTAGTGCAATTGCGAAGTCATTGACCAAGCTGATGAAGGTGGATCAAGAGTGGCAGTGGAGAGATGAGCAGGAGCGAGCTTTTGTAGAGCTCAAGGATAAGTTGACATATGCTCTCATCTTGAGGAGACTCGTTAAGGGGCATCCTTTCCAACTTCACACTGATTGGAGTATGTTGAGACTTGGAGCAATGCTGACTCAGCATGATGATGAGAAAAAGGAGTATGTCAGTCGCTCCAACAATTTGGCGAAGACGAGGTACAATTTGTACGAGAGGGAGTGTTTAGCTGCAGTGTGGGCTGTTGCACACTTCCGATGTTATTTGTTTGAGAACCATTTACTCTCATCATTGATCACCAATCGCTCAAGTGGTTCATGGAGTCTAACAAGCTTACAAGGAAGCTTGCACGATGAGCTTTTATCTTATAGGAGTATGATTTCCAGGTAGTGCATAGACCTGGAGTTGCAAACCTAGATGCCGTTGAGTCGCAACCCATGCACGAGTTAGCAAGATCAGATTGTGACTCGATGGCATGACGAGGTTGATGAGGAGATAGTGCCAAGGTGGTATGCATGTGTCTTTCTTTGCGTGTTGACCATGAACTCTAGTATGAAAGACCATGTCTTTATCTGGTCAGAGAGTAGATGATGAGTCTCCATATCTTGAGGGTGAAGATGATGTTCCAGACCAGCGAGATATCCACAACGATGTGACCGTAATGGAGTATCTACGTACTGGTGTGGTGGTAGGCACAGTAAGTGCCAAGGAGCGAGATCGTGTCTTTCTACGAGCGAAGAAATTTTGACGAAAAAGACGACATATACTTCGAGTGTGAGATGATGGAAAAGTACATATAGTGTCACATCCATCTCAAAGGGCACATTTAGTATGACATGCTTATGAGGAGTTGGGATATTTTGGAGTGAAGAGTACGCATAGCTTACTCCTAGGACAATATTGGTGGCTTAGTATGCACGTTGATGTACAACAGTTTGTCGCACGATGTGTGGTTGTGATCGACTAGGAGCATCGTTTAATGCTCCTACTCCACAAGTATACCCCTTATCGATTATGAGGTGAGTTATCGTTGGAGTTTGGATTTTGCGGGACCTTTACCGTTGACCGTACATCATCACCGGTATGTGTTGATGATGGTGGAGCACTTCTCCAAGTGGATTGAGTTGGTGATATTACCGGGAAAAATGAGTGAAGGGACGACGTATGTGTTCTTATATCGAGTGCTGAGTCGTTTTGGAGCACCAGCTGAAGTGCTGACAGACCAAGGTACAGAGTTCTTTGATGAGTTTCAGGTCTTGTGTGATCAAGCGTTGATTGATCATCGGACTACATCCCAAAGATCATCTTGAGACGGATGGTTTAGCGGAGAGAGTAGTTCAGACGAGAAGAAAAGATTGCGCAAGTATGGCTTGCAAAATGGTCACTTGGGAGACTGGGATGTGCAATTATCATGGTTGGCTATGGACTACCGTTTTAACCGACAAATGTCTTTGGCTTCTTTCTCACCGTATTTTCTATTGTATGACCGAGATCCAGATCTACCTTCGGTCATTCGTCATAATTCTGCTGAGGTGCTGAACCTTGATGACCCGGATATGTGAGTGAGAACATGTTCTCAACGAGCAGAGACATTTCGGAGAGTTATGTCTATGACTTTTGAGAACCTAGCGATTGCTCAGCATAGAGACACGTTGCGATATGCGACTATTCGAGGAGGAGGTTATTGGTCATCAATTTGCAAGTTTCATCCTGACGATTATATCTATCTGCAGCAGACTACACCGACGATGTTGGATGTGACCGCAAGGTGCACTATTTTACGAGTGCTGTAAACCCTTCACGATCCCATCGATCAACTACCCCCCGATCTCTCAACCACCACGATCGTCATCGATGAATCTGCAAATGTCGGGCCTGTCTCTCACTCAGGGGTCACCTCTGATGGCTTTGATGGAAGCACACCATGAATCTTGAAGGGAAAAATGCCAAGTTCACTCATTCATGCACCCACAAACTTATCAACTAAAAATCTCCATAAACTCATCAACTAAAATCCTCCATTCTAACGACGTCTCTCAAGTTCTCACATGCTAAAAATATCCCACACTCTCTATATTACTCAAGTTGTCATTACGACGATGTGAAAACAAGGATGAAGAGCTCTTCTCTACTCCTCTATTTATACATTCTAGGTTTTTACTTTAGTACCCTCCGGTAACTCAGCCGTAACTACTTTTACCGGGTTTTACTAAGATATTACTTAAGGTAAAAGATTAATCACATGGACTTTTTACCTTTTCACATGGACTTATTCTTTCAAAGTCAACGACTTCTAGAAAGATTCTAGAATATTCTCAAGAAATCTCTAATTTCCACCCCCCTCTACACTAGGACCCACTAAAAAGAAAACATGTGGAATCTCTTCTTGTTTTTAATGCCCACAAAGTCCACAACTTAATCCAACCACTAATATCAAGTCAAAAAGGAGATAAGGGATACTTTCCATCTCCTTTCTACCTTTTAGACAAGATGACAAGATAGTAGTGCTCACTCTTTAGCAAATATCTGAATTCTGTCAAAAGTACAGCTAGGTTTAACCATAACTAACTTTTAGCTAGTCATGACTAACTTGATACCTCCTTAAAGTACTTTGGCAGCAAATAAACATTCTCAACACTTAGTTATAACTAAACATCTTACTAATAGACAAACTTCCTGTGTGTAACATAGGTCGTTACATTTTACCCCCGGACTAAATTTTCGCTCCGTCCTCGGGGTGAAAAGAGAACTTTCGTCGATGAAACAACTTCAACTTGTCATGATTTATCCGATCGAATCTCCTCCCTCCCAGCTCCTGAAGGTCATATGTGAAGTTGCTCCACACCTTATCTACAACAAAAGGACCAAAATATCTCGGAAGAAACTTCTTCCTAGCCCTCTTGAATCTGATAGCATCATACAACATAACCCAATCTCCGACTTGAAAAGGTTTTATCTCCCTCTTGCTCAATCGTTTGTCGTAACTCTTCTTTTGATACGCCTGAGCTCGTTCCATCCGGATCATTGCTACCGCTCGGGTCTCTTCCAACTCCATGAGTTGCTCTCTTCTTGATCTGACCACGTCTTCTCTCCTTGACCTCTTCAACTTTCGTTGAATAGTTTGAAAAATATCCAATTCGAATTGGATCGGCAACTTGGACTCCACTTCATAAACCAGTCGAAATGAGGAGTACCTAGTAGAAGTTTTATCGTCGTTCGATACTCCCATAAGATGGCACGTAACCTCTTATCCAAGTATGTTTTGCAGTCTCAACACCAGCATCTTTGGCGAGCATCATACAAAGTGTAAGATTGGTGTTCTCCGCAAGACCATTAGCATTTGGTTTATATGAGATCGTTACTCGTGGCTTGATAGAAAAGTGTTGTAGCATAGCAGTAGTCATGCTCCCTACAAACTCTCCTCCTCTATCTAAGACCAACTCTAACGGACATCCAAATCTTGTGATGATCCTCTCTCAAGGAATCTACCGACTTCCGTTTCATTAATTTCTCTCAAAGGTCTAGCCTCTACCCACTTGGTACAATAGTCAATAGCGACTACAATGTATCTATTGCCTCGAGTGTCTTGTTAAGAGGACCTACAAAGTCAATACCCCACTTCTCAAATGGTCCTAACACGGGAATTGATCTTAACGGAGGTGTTATAGTAGACTTCATAGCAATGCTTGACATATGTCGCAAGTTTTGCAATAGTCTAAACACTCTTTGAAAATCCCTCTCCAGTGATAACCCGCATCCAAAATCTTGAAGGCTGTTATCTTACCAGCAAAGTGATCTCCGCAAACAGTTCCGTCGTGAAACTCGTGCATAAGCTTGAACGCCTCCTCTGACCAACTGCTCTCCTTAGTAACCCATCTGCTCCTTGATGAAACAGAATTCTCTCCACCATGGTGTAAGGTTTGCATCTCTTGATCAACGCGTTACGTTCTCGAGTATGCATACCTTCTGGAAAAGAACCATATGCAAGGAAACTCCTGATTTCTTTGTACTCGTCCGGTATCTCTTCGATGCTTGTGATGGTCATCAGATGCTCGTATGGAAATGAATCATCAAACGGTTCTTCTCCCTCATCATCATAAGCCATTGACAAAAGATCAGCATTCGCATGCTTTTTCCTTGGTCTATCTTCGATCACATAATCGTATTCTGTTAGAAGGATCTTCCAATGAGCAATACGACCTTCGGCATTAGGCTTATTAAAGATATACTATTAAAACCTTGTGATCTGTGACTATGGAAAATTTCCCTCTTAACAAGTAGTGTCGAAATTTCTTCAATCCAAAGATCACTACTAATCCTTCTCGTTCAGTCACGGAGTAATTCTTTTCCGCTAGAACCATCTGCCTACAAGCATAAGCTATAGGATGATCATGTTCATCTCCATCTAACTGACTTAATGTACATCCGATTGCTACATTGGAGGCATCCGTAAACAAAATAAATGCTTTACTCCACTCAGGTTTAGCAAGTATAGGAGCTGTCATCAATGCCTTTTTCAGCTCCTCAAATGCTTCCTTTGCCTTCTGATCATGCACTATCAAGTCAAAATCAACTCCCTTCTTCATGTACATAGTCAAAGCTACTGCTTTGTTTGAGAAGGAAAAGACAAACCTACGATAATATCCAACCATGCCAAGAAACTGTCTCAACTTTGTCAAGTTGATCGAAAATGGAAGATCCACAATCTTCTTCACCTTCTCAAGATCTACCGCAATCCCATTCTTGGAAATGATGTGCCCTAACAGCAGACCTTCTTCGCAGCCAAAGATGCACTTCTCTGGATTTAGAGAAGCATTGGTTTGCTCCAACCGCTGCAAAACTTTGATCATATGATCAAAGTGGTCCTCTTTTCTTCCGTACACACAGAAATCGTCAATGAAATCACAAACAAACTTCCCTATGAATGGTTCAAACACCTTGTTCATGAACCTCTGAAACGTGGCCGGAGCATTACACAGTCCGAATGACATCACTCGAAATGCAAATGTTCTCCAAGGAATAGTGAAAGTAGTCAACTGCTGGTACTCCTGTGCTATCTTGATCTGGTTATACTCACTATAACCATCACCAAAGTTGTACCACTCATGAACAACAACTTCCTCCAAAATCTCATCTATAAATGGTAAAGGATAATAATCCTTCTTGGTAACTGCATTCAGCTTCTTATAGTCTATGCACACTCGCAGCTTACCATTCTTCTTCTTGACAATCACAATGGGTGAAACCCATTCTGAATTCTCCACCTCGTAGATGAAACTCGTCTCCTTCAACTTGTCTATCTCCTCCTTGATCATCATTGCTGTTGTAGGATTGACTCTTCTCTATTTCTGTCGAACTGATCTTACGTCCTCCTCCAGTTCGATCCGATGAGTCTCTAGAGTCACCTCCTTCAAATCCTTGTAACTGAAAGCAAACACATGGATATATTTCCGAAATATATCTAGGAATCTACTTTTCTCATCTTGAGTGACATTGATACCAAACTTCAAGATAGAGAGTCTTCTCACGATCTCTGTCTCACTCAACTCCTCTTTGTCAAGGTCTTTCTCCACGGCTGGTCGAGGCAACAAGTCAATAGCACTAAGCTGATGTAATGATTCATCTCGACCAAATCCTTCGTCCTCAGACGAGGATTCTTGATCGTAAGAATCTCCGATATCTACTTCTGAGACACTTTGATCATCCTCCGTATCAGATTCTCAGTAGTCACTAGTGGGTCTATCAGAGTCAAAAGTCGTAACTCCAACACCCGAGAGAAGAACTATCACTCTATGATCTCTAGGCCCAATCCGTAAGTATCCCTTGTGCCACCTATCACTGGTGCGCACAGCTCTCAACCAAGGCTTACCTAGGAGCAAATCATAACTAGAGTCCTTTAACACTTGAAAGGACATCAATGTTTGAACTCCCATCACAGACACTACCACCTTCTCTAACACACCAAGAGGTCTTACCCGTTGCTTGTTAGCCATCCCCACGACAATGCTAGCCGGACGAATTGGTTCCATCCCCAACTTCTTCATCAACCTCTCTGATATGGCGTTTACAGCCGACCCTCCATCCACCAATACGTCAGAGACGTAGTGACCATTCAACCGGACTTCAATCTTTGAAGCCCTAGTGCATACCTCTGAAGCATGCACATCCACCACACCAACTCCCATAGACTTTGATGTCTTGTTCTTGGGTTTCATCTTCTTGCTTTTTTTAGAACTCAATCCTCCTCTGAGTTCCCTTCGTAAGTTGGGCTTAAGTGCGATCAGTTGTCCAACAGTGATGTTGACTTTCTGAGCACTCACATCTTCAATCACATCATATCTCGCTTTAGAAGATGAAATGGTGAAATCCGTCATCCCCAGCTTCCTTCTTGGCTCCCTTGGTGTACTCGAAACATTACTCGAACGAGTACTTCTATTTGCTGACTCCTCCATGAAAACCGGTTCATCAGAAAATCGAGTTCTTTTTCTTTCTTGAGCTAAAAACTCCACCGGTGCATGAGAAGAGTTTGAACTCTCTCCTTTCTCGTAGATGAGATCTCGCACCACATCGATAGTAGCCACCCCATTGTCTCGTCCTTGTGATGGATTTCCTCCACCCACATTCATTTTGACAGCTTCGGCACCTCTTGCTCCGTTGTTAGGACAATTTCATTGGAAATGAGAACCTCCACACGTCCAACAAATGATTCCTCCAAAGTCACCTTGATTTCCTCGGTTGAGATTGTTGTCGTAACCTCTTTGACCTCCTCCTCCACCTTTGTTCCTCCATTCTCGTAACTGCACCATGTTTATCTTGAGATCTGCAAGAGTATCGGTGATGCTCTTCAGCTCGGCATGAAAATCAGAGGTGGCAGTAGACATCGTTGTTGGGACAAACGGTCTTGGCACCACCGTTGGAGTAGGAGCTGACGTTGAAGCAATCACCAATTGTGATGGTGCAAGTGCGATCGTTGTGGCTACATCAGGAGTCGGAGTCGACACCAGAGCAGCATGACGAGGTTGGATGATATCTCCTTCATCCAAACTCTCTCCCATATTTGTCGCAATCTTGATGGCCTCCGCTTTGGTTGCTGGCTTCTCGTACTTCACTTGGGTTCGAATTGAAGGCCTCAACCCTCCCACCAAGTTCTTGATCAACACTACTCCAATCCCCACCATCGTTAGCTCCACATTGTCTCCATTCTTCCGTAGGACCGTCTGAAACCGTTGCTCCAACTTATCCACCCTTTCGGCATATTGCCGAACTTTCTCATCGTCCCGTTGCTTCAAATGAGTAAGCTCCACCATGAGCTTCTCATAACTCTCTTCTGGAAGAAATTCTTCGATGAGTGCATTACTCAACGTCTCTCATGTGTCCTCAACTGCACCAGGTGTCTTGCTCTTCACTCGGTCTTCATACCATGTAAGAGCAAAATCTTCTAAAAACTCTGGCAGTAACAACACCCATTCTTCCTTCCTTCTCACGTTGTTTCCGATGCAACCCCTTTTGAAGTCTCGTACAAATGGTTCTACATCTTCATTGTCCTTCCCATGAAACACTGGTAATTTCCCCATGTTGTAACTATTCTTTCTACCCTTCTAATTTTTGTGCAATAACTACTCGCTAAAAGAGTACGAACGTCACCAATTCCATTCGCGAATAATCTACCATAGGTAAAATAAAAGGAAATGGTTGTAACAACACCTCTTGTGCCATCTCCTTCTCCCAAGGTAATCATGAGCTTGAGTCGCATCACCGTCTTCTCCACCATCCGAATGACGATCTCCATCACAACTCAGCCGAGTCCTCTTTTGAAGTCGACAACTTCTCCGTCTCAGCTCTTTGAGTCTCGTCCAACTTCTCGACTACTGACGTAATTAGGGCGGTCACATCGACGCACTTGTGTCCTCTTGATAGATCACCCACTCCACAACTTGGACAAGGATCTTCTCCTAGAAGATGAATTGACGCTGGTGACGATGGATCCACTCGAAGACTTAAATCAGTAAACTCCCGCTTCCCTTTAGCTCTCACGGTTCTGATTCTAGTTGGACAATTCACTACTTTATGTCTCAACCCTCTACAGAAATAACACCACAAGTCGGTTTCTACTCTTCTCCTTGGAGATTCTACTTGAGGTTTTGTGCTAGGGTTCTCAAACTCAACGATAATCTCTTTCGAGCTCTCTCCGACGCTTACTATGACATCTAAACCTTGAGGAAGGTTTCTAAGTCTAACTTTCCAATCTTTCGAACTTCCACTCATGTTGCACCTTCTCAACCATTAAGTGAACAAAATATCTTTGAGGAAAATAACTCTACATCACTTTCTTAACTCTTTCGAGCTTTATACTGAAAATCGTGTATTATACATGCTATACACGAAATAAAATCCAATCTAAAATTAAGAGTCCATGATGATATCCTCATGATCATGGTTTGTACTGATCATAGCAGACATCTTAAAGTCAGTCTTGTAAAGATCACACTCTACTTCGCCAAGAGCATTCGTGGCCTCCACAGTGAATGGTACTTTGAACTCAATCTTCTTCGCATCTGTGCCGATGCTCGCAGAAGCTTCTTGATATAGAGCAAAAAGGGCACCCCAACTGCAATAGATGCTTGATCGCAACGCCTCTATACTTAACTTTGGCTTTTCCGTCTCCGTTCTAACTCCCAAACGTCTCTTCTTCAACCTCGGCACTCGAACTGGATTCCTCATGACGTATCGTCAAGACCTCCTTGTATGTCGAACCGTATATCTCTTAATCGGTAAGAGATCTCTTTGCGATTTTTGTGATCTCCAGTAGCTCAACCTCCAAGCTACTAACTAATGAAGTTCCAATAGAAAATTCCTTAATCAAAAGAGATGGTGCTGACTGTACAAATTTTCAGAGAACTGAAATTTGTATATTTTCACTTCTATCATGACTTTCAACCCCCTCAACTTTGAAAATTCATGGCTCTCTCTCCATATCACCTTTTCTCCTGATTTTTGTTGTCCTAGATAGCTTATCAGCCAATCTAAAACACTGGAAAGTTTCTCAGGAAAATAAAATTCACAGAAAATTTGACAATGACTGTAAACTTTTTCCAGCAACAGAATTCCTCAACTCTCACGAATAGACCTCCTCAACTTTGAAAATTCATTGCTCCCTCTCTAGACCACCTTTTCCTATGATTTCTTTTGTCGTAGATAGGTTATCAGCCAAGCTACAGTCCTGGAAAGTTTCACTGGAAAATAAAATTCACAGAAAATCTGACAATGACTGTAAAACTTTTCCAGAGAGCAGAAATCCTCAAATTTTTCTCCTCTAATAACTTCTCTCTCCTCCTTTCTCTACAACTCTTGTTTCGTCCCCTTTCAACTCTCCTCAAACTCTTTCTAAGTGAATAAGATGTAAAGAATAATCTCGAATGCGTCATAGATCACTACGAGATACACGAAAGGTTCTAATGTTGCTAACATCGCGTTAGTTCTCTCTCCTCCCAACGTTCTCTCCATGTGTTCTCTCATAATCTCTTTTTGTGTAATATAGAACTAAACTCTAAACATTTTCAATGATCCCTCCAAGTGAGGTCCCGACAACGGAACCAAAAATGTAAACCCTTCACGATCCCATCGATCAACTACCCCTCCGATCTCCCAACCACCACGATCGTCATCGACGAATCTGCAAATGTCGGGCCTGTCTCTCACTCAGGGGTCACCTCTGATGGCTTTGATGGAAGCACACCATGAATCTTGAAGGGAAAAATGCCAAGTTCACTCATTCATGCACCCACAAACTTATCAACTAAAAATCTCCATAAACTCATCAACTAAAATCCTCCATTCTAACGACGTCTCTCAAGTTCTCACATGTTAAAAATATCTCACACTCTCTATATTACTCAAGTTGTCATTACGACGATATGAAAACAAGGATGAAGAGCTCTTCTCTACTCCTCTATTTATACATTCTAGGTTTTTACTTTAGTACCCTCCGGTAACTCAGCCGTAACTACTTTTACCGGGTTTTACTAAAATATTACTTAAGATAAAAGATTAATCACATGGACTTTTTACCTTTTTATATGGGCTTATTCCTTCAAAGTCAACGACTTCTAGAAGGATTCTGGAATATTCTCAAGGAATCTCGAACTTCCACCCCCCTCTACACTAGGACCCACTAAAAAGGAAACATGTGGAATCTCTTCTTGTTTTTAATGTCCACAAAGTCCACAACTTTAATCCAACCACTAATATCAAGTCAAAAAAGAGATAAGGGATACTTTCCACCTCCTTTCTACCTTTTAGACAAGATGACAAGATAGTAGTGCTCACTCTTTAGCAAATATCTGAATTCTGCCAAAAGTACAGTTAGGTTTAACCATAACTAACTTTTAGCTAGTCATGACTAACTTGATACCTCCTTAAAGTACTTTGGCAGCAAATAAACATTCTCAACACTTAGTTATAACTAAACATCTTACTAATAGACAAACTTCCTTGTGTAACATAGGTCGTTACAATGCGTGAGATGTTACCTTCTAGAGTACTCATGTTAGAGGGCCGTGATGGTGTTGTGTGGAAAGACCATGTGCGTAATTGCGCGTCATGTCATCTTCTCAACATCGATGAGACCATTGACCCAAACTTAGTAGTTGTACGCGCGAACTTGAGGTGTATGTTGTGTGGGTCTGTTGGTGGAGCAGTCCGTATGTTTGTGTGTGATGGATGTTCGAGAGGATGACACATGTCATGTTTGACTCCACCTCTCAGTGCTGTTCCTACTGGACGTGGGTTTGCCCTCGATGTATATACTCATTCCAATTATAGAAGTGAACCTTGGCCCGTCTCAGGTAGACAGTTTCTATGGGACGTAGGCCTCCCAAAAGATAACGGAGGTGTGCAAAGGTTTCCTCAGGCTGGACGGAAATCAGCCTTCGAGTGCAAAGGCAGAAGGGAGCTTGACTGCTCGACATAAGCCGCCATTGGTCTACCTAGATGCCTTTGAACTCATAGACTATTCCATCCATTGGTACATCTTTTGATAATATCAAAACATATCCACGCTCCTTCGAGTAAGCTTCCTTTCTCTATTTTTTGCAACAACTCCACACCCGGGAAGACATCTTAAAACATAAGATATAATGACTTTCCTTGCTAATTGAACCACATGTTATGTTCGATATAGGAATAGTCACAAAGCGCATCCAATTGCATCACAACATGTTCCTCTTGTTCATTCGAAGACACTCCAGACATTAGATTTTTCGAATAGACTTAAAAGATTACAAAATGCATAGGCGTCAGCAAGATGAGACAACGCTTGAAACTTCACCCTTGTACGCTTTCATGTGATTGGCTCCAGTCCCTTGCTGAAGAAAAACTCTTCATGCATGAGTTGTGAAGTTACATCTAGTCGAATTTTAGAAGGTCTACAGAAGTAACTCGTACTGCAACATCTTCCACCGTCTCTCTGACTCTAGATACAATCTCTCGATCCAAAATAGAACCCATGTTATGATTATGAACACCCACATGAATTAGAAGTCTAGTTCCTCGAGGATGACCCACAGTTGCATGAAGAACAATCCAATAAGATAGACAATAACACGTAGATATACATTTCGGCTGAGATCGACAAAACCTAAACATGTGATGTCTCACTAAAACACTCAGTCCTACTAGTAGTATAAGGTTGCTTGGTTGGGACAAATGTTAAGTATTTGTCATTCTTTTCTATGTGCTACAAGTAAAATGTACATTCGCTATTCTACACAAATCATCGAGCCTATACATTCCAAACGATAAACTCTCAAGTGGTGAGGATGATTCGTCTTTGAGTTCAACGCGTTAGACTTGGTCCAGCAATGTGGTTATGGATGCGATCTTATGAGTTATTTCTAAAATATTTCACGATTCTTTATATGGTATAACATATAATAATTATAAAGAAATTTATTTTTCACAATATGTTAACCTATAATTTATTATGAGATGTATTTTATTAATATCAAGTAAACAACATTTGAAGTGACTAAACATATGTATGTTTAACTGTTTGTATTTTATGGCAAGGAATGACTTTGTTAGTGCCTATTGCGAATCATGATTTAGCTTCTGCACTATGCTTTTTCTCTTCCTTCTCTCTAGCTAAAACTCTAGGTTGCATGTATTATTATGAAATATAGCTATGACCGAGTATAACTTCCTTGCATATTATTCACCTCTTTCTCATTCGGAAGAAAAGAATAATGCAAAGTGGTTTGATTTATCGCCTAATCCTTCCCATTGGAAGCTTAGGTGATAGATTAAACTTATAACAAACCTAATCTTTTATAGTACAAGAAGTCGGTTATATAGTTACTGGAATGCGTTCTAATATAAATAATATAGATTTTCCTTGGAAGTTCTTACATGCACTATGTATAGAAAATATATTTATAAAATATACCTTAATTTAATAGTTACTTTACATTTACTATTTAAATTTATATCATTAAAATTAAAAATTCATAAACAGTCATAATCTAATACTGATTAATAGTTCCAGAAGTTTGATAAGACCCCGATGCACTGTATGGTTCAATTGCAATACTATATTTTACTTTTTTTCTTCAATCTTGACTTTTTTTCTCTCGAGACAAAAATTCCCATTGCATGCATATTTCACCTCTTCCAAAGTTCGGAAGAGGAAAATATGCACAAAAGGATTAATTGATTATTTGAGATTAGCAGGCTACCGCCTTATATCTCCCAAGGCACGTCTAGACCCTCAACTTGTGGGTTAAATCTGACTCCTCTCGCTGTCCAGATAATATATAATAATTAGAGAATAGTTTAATTATTTTATTTACTTATTATATAATTATTATCTAACACATATATCTTTTTCTACATCATGAGATAGCAAAATTTTCCCAAAAATTTATCGAGCATGCATATTTATTTGACCTGAACACCTTGATAACCACAGTTTATAGATGATACTAAGTTATGTTCACTGGAAGATTGGCTTGAACGTACCCATGCGCACAAAGACTGGCTTGAACAGTCCTCAGCAAACCATCTTTGTTTTGAACGGACTCTCACCGAAACCAAAAAGTTTTTTTGCTCGTCACGTTAGATTAATGTTACACATCAACGTTACATGTCGAAGACATATCAACGTTCAGCTTCATCAGTGAAATCACATTCTTCTTTTTGAATGTCCATTTTCTATGTTAACGTACACAAGTTGTTGTCAGGTACGTTCAAGCAAGCTTTGTGCGCATGGGCCCGTTCAAGCAAATCTTCCTATGTTCCTTACAGTAATGTGTATACGTATATGTACTACTATTAGATGTGATTAACCTTCCATCCATTTCCCCGAAAGACCGGGAAAGGTGATATATGTGACTTATGACGGGAAAAGGTGATCACGAAAAGGTCGAGTATACGCAGTAACTCTCAGTCTCTCCCATCTCCCCTCGCCCCCGACCAGGGCCCGGGCCCGAGCTCGGGCTGGGCTAATACAAGGCCGACCAGTCAATATAAGTCTCGGGAGAACTTTTCCTCATTCTGAACTGCGCCGCATGCCCAACGAGAACAGCTGCCGCGTCCGCATAGCACAGCCCCAGGCGCAACGCTTTGAGTTTGCATACAAAGACTGCCAATATCAGTAGGGAGGGTGCGAGGCAACAAGGGCGGGGGGTTGGCAGGTTCATGTGTAAGCAATTGGTTTCCTCACAGACCTTCAAGCGGTCTCGTAGTGTAGAGGAGTGTCGCAGCAGATTGCTTTAGATTTTGCGATTTTTGTCACTGGTATACCGTGAAGAATGGCAGTTATGAGTAATCCCTGCATTCCCTTGGACTCTCGGGTCGGAGGAGTGTCGATAAAACGTTGTAGTAGTAGTAGTCCCTTCCGATTCAAGGTGAAGAGTGGATACTCTGTTTCGTCCTCTTTCGGCGAGTTGTTCGGTGGTGATGGTGGCGCCGTTGGAATTTCTTCTCGAGTCGTCGTGCCACTGCGCACTCTGAGACTCGGAACCTCCCTACAGCAGTCGACTTCCACCTCTCCTCGATGTTTCGGCACGTTGGGTATGTTGCGCTTGAAACCTGTCAACACGCACGGTGACTGTCCATTCGCGCGGTATATAGGAATCTGCTTCGTCTCTCGACATTATGTTAGTTGCACAGCAGCAGAGTATCGCAAGAGGACTTGTGTACATGTATTTGGCCTCGTAAATGTGTTTCGAGGCGATTTTGTAGATTTGTTAACGTGTGTTACTCGTTCGTAGCCAACATTTCTGACGGCAATTATCATTTGGCACGAAGATCGCTGTCTTAAATTTTGCTTATTCTCTTGTCAGCGGTGCCGCGAAAGTTCTGCTAATTGTCCTCAGTAGATAGCAGGAGCGTTGCTATTCCGGCGTTGACACGTACGGGAATTTGGCCCACCGTGGGTAGGTCTTTGGAAAGTCCCCAGACCTGGAAAAGCGAGACTGGGTCTGAGACATTTTCTGGCTATCAGGGTACATCTCCCTGAGTATGTCGTAGACGAAGCAAAGTGCGGTTCTGGAACCATAGAACTACATATACGTGTCAGTTGGCTGTTTTGAATGAGTGATTACAGCTAGTTATGGCCAGGGTAGGGCCGGATGACAACTGGACCACGGAGTTCTATGCTGATGGGAGTTGAGCTGCGTTGGAATTGTAGGCCAAACTACGCTGAGAGCTCTGGTGGACGAAACGAAAATAACATCGACAGAGGAAAAGCAGTATAATGCTTTCGACTTGCAGGAAGACGAGGAGTTACTGAAGGTAACTATACGGAGACCTGTCACTTCCTGGAATGTTGTGGTAACCTGAAGACAATCGTGGGCAGAAGCTGTGCCCCTTGGGCATCGCCACGGTAACGATTTCTAGTTAGAAGTGGCAAAGCTGTGGATGCTATGTACTCACTAGTCTGTGGTCGTAGGTAGAGTCCTGGGAATTTGCCGACCACAGACTTTTTCGGATGAACGAGAGTGAAGATGATTCCTAGAACGGAGGAAAACCCTGTATGAACACGAGAGTACTCATTGAGTGATTCTCTGATGTGTGGAGTCCCAGAAAAAAGCAGCGCTCGTTGTACAGAAGTTAGCAGGCACCTGCATTTTCCTCGTTGGTGAGTGGTCAATATCTTGTCGATTACTACAGCTGTCTTGTAAGGTCCTAGATCTAGTCAGAGGTCCCAGAATCCGACTTTTCTGTACATTGACATGTCAAATTTGACATTTGCAGGAATGATGGGCAGTGGTAAAACCACGGTCGGAAGGGGTGTATCGGAGGCCCTCGCGTATTTTTTCTTTGACAGGTAAAAGGAGACGTTAGGAGAGGATTTCGAGTGATCTGACTGAAAGCTCAATATACTGTTCTGATTTGACGTTTGTAGTTTTCCTCCAGTTATTGCCAGGCATTTCTTGTTTGAAATTAGGTGATCTGGTCTGTCAAACAGTGATAAACTCGTCGAAGAAGCAGCAGGCGGAACGACTGTTGCAGAAATGTTCCGTGCTGGTAGAGAGGAGGACTTCCGCAATGCGGAGACGAAAGTCCTGGAGCAACTCTCCACCATGTCTCGGTTGGTTGTCGCGACTGGAGGTGGTGCTGTCGTCCGGCCCCAAAATTGGTAAGAGTTTTGACAGGGAAATATATCTAGAGATGGTTTTCCGCCCTGGACGTTTGAAGCAGTATGACTTAGCGATTCTACTTTCGAGCCGTAAGGGGATTGGATGGGCATTTAGCGCGTGTGGATCTCAGAATTCTTTCTGTTTGGAAGGTACCTCGTACTTGTGCGCGATCTAGGTTGCAATCCTGTGCGTTCCCGCCAGAGGGACCAACAGTCTGGAGGCAGATTTATCGGGAAAGTGTGGGACCTAAAATTTTGTGGGCGTTGGTGAAGAAAGGCTATTGTTGTGTGATATTGTATCAGGCGAGTGTCGTTTCGAAGGGGGAGGCGCTCAGCTTATTGTACAAGCTTTGTCCTGCACTCAACTAATTTGAAATTGCCCGGTAAAGATAAAGAAAGAAAGGTGTAGCTGGAGTACTAGCAGTCAGCATTTCCAGCAGTCACCTATTCTAGACCGTATGACGAGGCAGCTGATCACGTTTTCTGGTTGGTTCGGATAAATGAAGGGGCCACATGAGACATGGAATCACGGTCTGGCTTGATGTACCAGTGGACTGCTTGGCCCAGAGGGTGGTTTCAGTCGGTTGTCACTCTCGTCCATTATTAGGTGTACATGCAGAAGATTCTGCCTACAAACAAGTATGTCTTTCACTGCTGCGAGAAGCTCTCGACGTGGGTTTCAGTGGCTTAGATAGAGTAAATTGAACTAGAGTTAATGTAGCTCAAAAGAGGTGTTCCTTTATGAGTTATATTAAGTGTTCTGTTGGTGGGCAGGCTCTGGACAGATTGACGCGCATTTTTCGCGAGAGGCACCACATGTATAAAAATGCGGATGTCGTGGTATCAGTGGGAGGTGCGTACATTGTTTCTTCAATATTGCTTTTAGTCGAAAGATTTGTCAGTAATCTGGGTTGTAAGGAACCTCTTAGTATACTTCATGAGTTTGCAAGAACTTTTGTAGATATGGAATCAGCACTTCCGACTTTTGTGTTCCACAGAAATCGCGCGAGAAAGAGATCTGGACATCGAGACGGTCACACCTACCATGATCGCAGTGGAGGTGGGGCCTCTTTCTTCGCGCCATTGGAACCTGTTCCTTGGAATAAGATAGGCATAGTGCCGAGTTCGTATGACTGTTGACTTTTAGTTTGAGTTGCCGGCGAGCATTATGTAATTCTCTTTATCTGGTCATATCTGGGATTACGAATCTCATAATGCTCATTATGTAAGTAAAGAAAATGGTGGGAAGGTTGTATTTAACGATGGTGGGCTTGAGGCTTAACACTTGTTTTTCGTGGGTCAATTTGCAGGTTCTCGAGGAGATTGCCCAAAAGTTGGAGAGAGACGGGACGCTCAGCCGGCGATAACAAACACGGTTCTTGTGCTTTCGTGTTTTTGCCAGCCACCAAGCCCTTGCATCACAAAACCGTCTTACAGTAGATTTACTGAGACCTTTTGGGTGTAATCGTCTTGTGTATTCATTTGTATCAGTACCCCAAAGCGAAATAATGTACCCTCATGTGGGCCACCTGAATCGTAAGTACAAGCACAGTCTAGATAGATAGAAATACAGAGCATGAGAGACCAGAGACATTGCGGGAGCATGAAGAGGGCAGATTTACACTACACCTGTCTCTATTGGGACAAAAGTCAGTTCGTTGTACATACACCGACCAGGTAATTGCTCGAATAACCAATAAAGCGGAGATACGATATCATTGGCGTATCTTGTGCCTCTTGAGTGATTTGTTTCTACACATCAGTTGTAACAGTGCTGTCTGTCCGCGCAGGAAACGGTTTATTTACACACCGCGTTACTTTCATTTCCGCGGCTCGTATCAAACTATTGACGAGAACACAGCAGAGGCGGAAACGGAATTCGTCCAACACCCAAGCCACGAGACTTGCTAAACGTGACAATGAGATCCGTAATCCCGTGGGCACGTGTTGGAGAAGGAACAACTGTTTGCAGGCTCTGCTAACGCTATAGCGGTCCACCTCCAATGTTTTGAGATCTCGTACCTTTAATAAGATGAAGAGGCTGGCTAGATCTACTGCCTTTCGTCCACATCACGAAACGAGAACAGTAAAAAGCACGAGGAGTTTCTCAGAAGCATTAGGTCGGACATCGAAGTATCAAAGCAGGAGCGAATATGACCGTGCTGCACTGCAGGGGAAGACCGCCTATCGCGACCTTTTGCTCAATCGCCAATTCCGCGTTTGTCCTCCCGCACTATACTCTCGGAATCGCGTCTGTTCGCCTTCACTTTATGGGTTATATCTGGACCGTCTTGCAATTGCAGTTTGCGGTGATCTAGAATTTCCCGAAGTTGGTATATTTTTCGACAAAATTACACTAATGATTATGGGAGTCTGTAAGAGTCCCGTCACTAGGAGCCTATCCATTCGTATAATGGTAAAATATGCATCCGAATTACACTTCTAGGAAGAATGGAAGAAAATACAAACGTCTAACATACCATTAAAATAATCATCGGTAATGGTTTGACATCAAACTTTAAAAATATTTTAGTGAAAAGTTCAATCTAAAACACACAGTCGCAAACTTTAGAAATTGTTACCTACAGTCACAAAGTTTGCAATCATTGTTTGTGTTCAAGTTAACTTCACTAAATTTAATAAATTAATTTAGTTAATTAAATTTAAATTTCATTTGACCACCAAAAGTTCACTTCTGTTCTATAAAATCCATTAGTCAACCACACGAACTAAACCGTTCTTTGATATAAAAATTTATCACTTTTATAAATAAAAGTATTTTTAATTAGTAAATTTTAATTTATAACCTAACCCTTCCAAGAGGAAGGGTTAGGACATAAATTAAAGTTCTTTACCTATTCTTCTCTTAACTTGGAAGGGGTGAATATGCAAAGAATGTATGAATATTCATACAGTTACCATTTGTATAACGGTAAAGATCGTTTTATCTCTATCATTCAGTGAACCCCCGGTAGGCATACAAGTACTCCTGAGGACCTCTTTTCGTGGGTCTGGGTTAGAAAATAAGGAATAAGGAATTAAATAATGTTCTTCAGTAACTTTACAAACCTTATAGTATGATAGAGATATGTAAAATTCAGGGTTACTTGGACCAGAAGAGAATCTTCTCTTCAGATTCGAAGAAAAGAGAATATTCTCTTTCATCTTTTTATACTGATACCCGGGGTTTAACTGGCTCCATAACTGCTTTATTTTACAAGTTTTCTCCACCACTTCTGGCATGCGACTGAAGTTTAGACATAAATTTATTTCTCTCATGAAGTTACTGATATATTATAACTTAATATTCTTAAAATTCTCATGAATTATTCATGGACAAGAATTTACTTAACCTTGTTCTACAGGAATCAATCTGACACCGAAGTCTGATAACACGTCCGAGCCAATTGCGTCCGAAGACATTTATTCCGCTCTCCGCTCTTGTCCTCTTCTTTTCTTCCGGGGAGAACTCCAAGTTGCAAGCATGCCTAGATGAATCCTTTCAACAAAGAAGAAATGCGAATAACCATTAGTTAGCAAGTTCGACCAGGATCAGGTGATTCAACTTCCTGCTTGAATTCTTCAGATTAGATTCAGCAGGTTTTAGGTAAGCCTCCATAACCAATTTAGTGAATGGACAGTATAACTACTACTACACAATCCTACAGAAATATATAATCATACTATAATATCATCACCTATTCTCTCCTAAGTTCCCAGCTAAATGGATGTACATGAGAATCAGTTGACCTTGGTTTCCTGCTCTTTACCCGGCAACTTAACTGGTGAGTTCTACGAGGAAGTTTACTAAGCATCCTGTACGTAAATATAGACAATTGCACGACTGTGCATGGGAACAGCATTTACGTGTCGACAGAGAATGTGGGACCGTACCTCCATCGTCGAACGAACTTGTCCCATTCATGCGCTGTCTGTGAAAGCTATGATTCTTGTAGAAAATCCTCGTTCTCGTACTGAGCACGAGCCGGAATCTGGTTCGATTTTATCGTGCTTTTCTACGGTTCCGTCAACACTCTTGTCAAATTTCACTTCCACCCTTCATTCCTCTGTGTGTGGGTCTCTGTACTCATTACACGTTTCCCGTGCATGATGACCAGATCTGTGGATCTGCACATGAGTTCGTGGTTCTCACGCTCTAGTCTCCTGCTCCATATATAGGGAGCGACTCACTGCACACCTGCATCACTTTACGATTTTTTCTTCTCGGATTTCTCCTCAAATATTCGTATAACAGTACACAGTCTCTAAAGAGATTTGAGTTCAGGATCTAGACTTGTGGATTTCCTTCCATCTTCATAGCAAGATACATCACAATCTTCTCGACATCGATCTTCGGACATATCCATCTTCTCTCAGAATCTGTACATGTTGATCCTAGTCTAGTTTAAATTTAGTTAAAAGGGCCAACCATACTATCTACGTATTTCCTCATGGGTGACTTGATGAAGGAGCGAGCCGAAGTGGGTGGCGAATTTGTACAGCAGCAGGGCAAGGGAACAGGAGGGGTGCTGGCAGAAGCTGTCACAAACGTTGTGACTGGAATGGATGGACCCGACCATGAGCAGCCATTCCACAGTGTCGTTAACAGGCCTCTCAATGGAAATCATCTTGGCGAAAGTCTTGAGCACCTCGCCATCAAGTCCGAACTTACCGGTGAAGCCCCTCCTTTTAGCCCCTATCCAGATGTTGCCCTGGTAAGGTATCGCTTTCCATTTTTTGGCGCATGGTTGTGGAGTTGCTTATCAGTACCAAGAATCTAACCTGGTCCAGCTATCCGAGCTGTTACCATCCTTTCCGCGCTGCAAATTAATTTGCGTCCGAAACTCACACACTCTCTGGTGGGTTAAGTCTGTACTCGTTCAGCTGGAGAATATGGACATATGCTCTAGTGTATCTTACTCATGTCTAATTGGAGTCATAGAGCAGCTCTCGCAGACGAAATCTACAGATTGAAACATTCCAATCGTGACTCGATAGCATGTGGTCTAGCTTTTTAGCTAGAGCATGTCTTACAGTCTCAAGTCGAGGGCTCAGACTTGACACTCGTATATATAGAAACAGGTGGAACTTATGCTACAGGAACCAGCTTGACTGGATGTCCACCGTGAGAGAATATGTGCTCACAGTCGTGCATTTCTGTGCTGCAGCCTAAGGAATATGAGACTCGGGTACAAGTCATTCAGAAGTACCCGGAGATGAAAACAGTTGAGGAGACGTACTACGTGAAGGAAGTGCAAACTGAGACCCGGACTGTTAGGGTTCCGAGGGCGCGAGTTGTCATGGAAGAGCACGAAAAGGTCGACATGGTTCCAGTCGTCAAACAAGTGCCCAAGACAAGAACGGAGACCGTGTACACGGTCGTAGAAGAACAAAGGGAGGTGACGGACTTCGTACCAGTCGTGGAGATGCTCCCAGTACCAAGAATCGAGAAGATTCCGAGAGTGATCAGTGAAGAGGTTGAAGAGACGGTGGAAGTACCGACTGTGATCGAGGTGCCTAGGAGACGCACAATCGAGGTTCCAACTGGAAAGTATGTCCTTCTTACCTTTTTTATGAACACCACATTGCAGAAGTCCCGCTCCTTTCCGTTCGTGATCATAACTTGAGAATTCTGAGGCAACCTGCTGATTCTTAAGCGTTGTTTCCTTGAGTTATCCTTCTTACTGATCATGAATCTTTCCACGTTCTTCAAGTACGCCTGATCTAATTATGAACGTCCGCACTACAGCTTCCGCGAGGTGGAAACTGGAACTTATGTCAACCCGACACACTTCAACCTGTTAGGGAAGAAAGGGCATGGCGTCCTCAGGAGATCCACCTCTTCTGCATCCTCGACCTCGTCATCGTCCGGTGATGAACAACAAGGACGCAGTTTTGACAGTACAGGTACAAACAGTATGGAGGGAGTAGAGATTGCTCCTGGACCAGCAACTGTCAGTCAAGCACGCGACCCTAGCAAACGCAAGAAGAAGAAGAGTTTGCTCCAGAGAATCGAGAAGAAAATCGTTGGCTAAGCTGGCAATGGCGCTGTGACCTTTTCCATCAAGTTCAATCTGCGCCGTAGAATTGTAAAGGTAGAATATTGCGAACTGTCAGTTCACTAGACGTGAAGAAATGACAAAATATGGCGAACTGTAACTTCACTGGACTTGTTCAAAGAAGTGTCTTCTTGATTGCCCCTCGACCGTTACGCACTGAGATACGGGAGGCTCGCCGGATAGAAGGTGCGGTAAAGCGGACTATGGCTATTGCGTATATATATATAGTACCCTGTAACTTACTCTCGAAACTCATACGGCCTGAGAACGCATGATTAAAGAGGAACTGTAGAGAAGAGTTATATATAATTCGACTACTCTTACCGTAACAGATTCTGAAGGAGTAGTTTCAAGATCTTATATCTGTAGTACAGGGTCTCTCCGTGCCATGTTGGACATGATCTTTTAATGATGAAATATATATGATTTAACTTAGCATATTAAGTTTTCATGAAGTGTCGCTAGAACCAGAAAGAAACAAAGGATATATGAGAGGTATGCTTTTCCCGAAACTGATTATATTTTTAAGAAAATCTGTTATAGATCAATAATATACGTTATTTAAAAGAAAAAGAGAAAACGTCAATAGCGACAGAAATTGACGCAAATTAGAACGTCCCTCTATTAAGACCTCTAATTCCAGTAAAAATAAATGGAAGAACATTCCTTATGACGAAATACGAAAGAAGCACTTGACACATTTCAAGGCTTAGACTGCAAAGATGAGGGAAGAGTACAAAACCGTTACCAAGC
Organism: Asterella californica; assembly: GCA_036924285.1. Taxonomy (NCBI): domain Eukaryota; kingdom Viridiplantae; phylum Streptophyta; class Marchantiopsida; order Marchantiales; family Aytoniaceae; genus Asterella; species Asterella californica. The sequence continues at coordinate 48,566,905 of JAYKYS010000001.1, forward strand.
TAAAATCGTATGCTTAAGAACTCTCCATCATGACTACCTATGACATAAGGAATGACCACTAATTTTCTTGGACCAAAATTAGTTAAAAACTAAATAACCTTCTAATTCTTGGTCTATCTTAATAAGGTGTTTCTTTTCTATTTTGTTTCTTAAGGAGTGGTAGAACACCTCACAAACTTTATTAATTAAAAGAAAATGTACACCGGGATGCAGCCAAGTAACTCCCTGCCAATGAGACCCTCAGAAGTTAAACAGCTCACAATCCGCACTTAAAGCGACCGCGTGCTAAGCCGAGCAAGCGCGTCCAGGCAGAGATTCACATCAATTTCGTACATAAAGAAATTTGAGAAAAAAATCGACATCGGTGTGACGTAACGTGTTGAGTAATCTCACATATTAGTACTAAGAGATCTCAGGTTTGAATTTTTACTCCTGTGCTATCATTATGGTCCTTGCCTATATAGAAAATCTCCCCTCAGTTGGTTCAGGTGTTAGAGGTTGGGTTGGACAGGCGGGCTGCGATAGTCCACGGCCATGGGTATGCATCTTTAATTCATTGCTTGTGCTAAATATTGCCGAGGATGAGACTAGAGCCGATCTGAAAGTGTTTATTATTGAGGCTGAGGAAACACCACAATAGACGAATATGCGTCCAAAGCATACATCCGACCGGAGAGAGGAAAAGGACAATCGGAGAAGACGCGATGGCGATGGAAGCGTTCTTGGAGATCTTTGCATGCTGGATGAACTCTGCTCCTTTAATGTTATCGGATATATATATATATATTACTTAATATAATATATATATTAAGTAAATATAAATAATATAAATAATTTATAGTTATCTGTTAGCATGCCTGGAAACACAGGGAGAGTAAGAGATAACCCATAAAGCTTGACCAGAGTGTCACGCTTCAAAACGTACAAGTCAGGGAGTCCACATTCATAAACCACTCACCTACACTGAGTTTAATTTAATACTTAATTTAATACCTAACCCTTCCTATTGGAAGGGTTAGGTATTAAATTAAACTCCTTGCATATTCAGTTTTTCCATCGGAAGATGGAGGAGGTGAATAAGCAAGGAATCTACACAAAATAGGCAAAGAGAAGCCAACCGACAAGTGACATAATGTCACATCACAGCAAGACGTACTTCAAGTTGGAGTCCATTTGACACTAAAGATAAAATTATCCAAGAGCCCCAACAAGAATCTTTGCAGCTGCTCTTGAATGCATTCCCAGCTATATTTCTTTGACGTATGTTAGAGCTTCGAGTAAGAAGTCTATTACCATTCGTTTTGAAGAGCCCGGACCGTCATAATACATTTATAAAGTCTCGCACCAGTTATACAGAGAGTTCATGTAACCTGAACATAAGCTTGACGTACGTCAAACTACATCAAGTCGCCAGACGGACCGGACTTGGCAGGAGGTCAGTACATTAGGTAGCTGGTCGCACGTCTAGGAGAATTCACAGACGGACCTTGTCGTGTAACTCATCCGATGACACACCACAGGCGATGTGAATGCGCCTACAGTCTTATGGTTTCTTGACGGGTAAACAACAGCAAAATGAGGAACTAATGAGATGAACAAACTTCAAGGCAAACCGTTTGACCTAAACAGAACTAACCCGAGGTTTAATGCTTCTTATGTCTCTCCTAAGATTTTCAAAGTACTAATTTGATCTATCTGGTACTGGCAAGTTATGAGATTATATGTGTAAACCGAAAGGTTATCATGGTCAATCATCATAATACTAAGAGAGCGTGCATATTCATCCTCTTTCAAATTCGACAGAAAGAAAATATGCAAACTTCTTAATTTATGCACTAATCCTTCTTACTGGAAGAGTTGGTGATAAATTAACATGAATAAGTTTATTGGCTTAGCGGTACTGGCTTTATATTCCGAACGTGACCATTTCATCTTGTACTTACAGGGTATGATAGAAACAGCCAAATGTCTCATAGATAATTACATTTAACTTAGTAATATAACTTAGATTTTTGGATTTAGAATAATAAATTTAGAAAACCTTTCCAGTTCCTTTCGCTTCTGTCCTTCTTGTTTGCAAAATCAGTACTATGTAAATTTATATTTAAGTATGTTCTGAAACCAGTTAACTCTTCTCGTTCTCCAACCAATCGAATTTTAGAATTTTGAGAATACTTGTCCACTTGTCTTTTATCTTCTGCTGGCCAGAAGTTGATCTAGCATGCTTATCTTATTGAGGTGCATGCATAATCACCTAGTTTACAGTTTAATTGTCTGAAATTTTATTTCTATGATTTATATATAGCTGTAAAATTTCACTTACAGTAAAGTTTAAATTTGAAATTAGATTTAAAATTATGGTTGTACTAACCACCAACATATTACATCCTTAGCCTAGGAATGTAGTCATGTGTAATTTTGCTCATTGGATTAGCGAAATGTTATTTAGTTTATTTGAACGTATCGGTCACATAATGAATTAATATTTCGAATTTTTGATTGGTCGTTGCAAGAATTATCTTTTAATTTTCGAAGTAACTATTCTTAACGTGTCTCAGAGACTCTCACTGAATACCTCAAGATATGAATTGTTTGAGGGCCTGGTTCTGAGGATAAAGTAGAATTACGGTTAGTATGATTTAGAGTACCTAAACTTAGTCTATGATTGTGAATTTAAGAACCACAACAGAAAAACCGATGATTCTTCTGGAAGTGTCTACGCAACTTATTCAGTGTATTCAAAGAACAGATTTCAGTTGGTTGGAGAGTTCGACAACCAACGAATAAATTAAAAGTAAAAGCCAAGAGCACCAAGTTGAATTCAACTGTGTCTAATAACAGTTGATAGTTAAACCCCGACTAACCGTATTTGGGGTCTGGGTAACCCAGACCCAGCATGGGTAACCCAGACCCGGCATTCCGCTGTTTCGAATTCGCGAAACGGCGGGATCTGGGTTATCCCGACCCGATTTTCCGATGCCCATATCTCTGTAAATTCGCGACGGGAGCTGGAGTGCCGCATAGCGATAGAAAGATAATTTCGAGATCTATCTTTCTATATAAAAAGAATTATAAATGATGCAAAAATAAAAATAAATTATGGATCTAAAATTCGAAAGTTCTCACAAACTTTTCGCTTGTCACTGATTGGCTAAATACAAGAACATTCCAATTTCAAAATAGATTCTTGTTTGGGCAGGTGCCCACAGATACAGGGCAACTTTACAAAATGTTTGCATCTGAACCAATCCGAAGTTTCCAGTGCCTCCGGGAGCAGAGTGAGGTGGGACTAAGACTCCAGGTTGTGCTCATTATCACAGTAGGACTCCAGGTTGTTCTCATTATCACAAGCAGGAGTCCAGAGTTCCTTAGGAGAAGCAGCTGCGCTGTGGGTCCATGCAAACACAGAGTGTGTATTACTATGTACATCTGTTGTCCCTGCTACTCCTAACGAATTACTCTTTCTACTAATTTCCACTTCTGGTTAGAGGTATTTTCGAATCTCTTGACATATTTAGTTTATATTTGTTACATATTCATTTTCAACAGTTTTCTATAAGATACATAAAAGCTGTTTGTGTGTTGATGTTATGATTTTTCTTTCAATGTTTTTATAGTAATATTGAGATCCCGCTCTTTGGATAGATTAGTCTTGTGATGTATTAGTATTTGACTGGATTATTGTAGTATATTTATATATATTTTTTATTATCTGAAATGATGACACATATTGTTGTCATGGTTTTGTCATGTTTTGAAGCCTGAGTATCGAGGAGTCATGGCTGAACGACGTTGGGGATAGTTCCCGTCCGATCATGTCAATTATCATACGAGGAGACGTCCAAACACTACGCATGTTATTAGAATTCCTGAGGACCTCTTAGACACATACACCCGTTTACGTCATGCATTGGGAGAAGGTGCTACACATGCTCAGGTGTTGAGGTGGTTGTTAGATGGTGCAGCAGGACGTATAGAGACATTAGAGAGGGTGCGTGCAGCTCGTGTAGCAGCGCCCGAGAGAGTTTCACTGGAGGAAATAGTTGAGAGAGAGGTGTTAGATGTCAACATGGAGGATAGTTGGACACATATTCGTGATAGTCAAGAGCTAGCTACAGCGAGTACGAGTGGTGGTGATGCTACCCAGAACGTATTACCAGATGCCATGGATGAGGAGCACCTTTTTGAGACGGCAGATGAACCGAGTGTTCGGATGTCAGCAGAGTATGGACTTTGGGGTCGAGGGAAGATTCTTGAGTTCTGTGAGGTCTTTCATGTCAAGTGTTCTCGGTCCGGTTGTGTGTTCTACTGTCTCCCTCCCGTGATCACAGAGTTTCAGCAGTGTTGGCAGCTGAAGTTTGGATGCGATGCTGGACACACGACAGTATTTGTGACAGCGGAGATGGAGAGAGAGAAGGGTACACCAGATGTTATAGGGCAGATGTACCATGCAGCATTGTGTTCAGGTCTCAGTTATACTTCTATTGCGAGTATGCTCGAGGCCATGCGACTTCATGTTCCCACGGAGAAACATTGGTACGACTTCCAAGCTGGCATTGGACGACCTATTGGGTGGTGCAAAGCGGCATTGCAGTTGTGGGAGAACAGAAGACGATATTGCATTCTGAGTTGTTGTCTTCTACGGGTAAATATTTCTTTATAATTTATTCGTGTTTTCATATTTCGCTTGATTCTAAGCGTTTTGGATCATTTTTCATTTCTTATTTGCTTTTGTTCTATCATTTTTACAGAGGGTTTGGTGGTATATGTTGACTGTAGATGGGACTCGTCACGGAATGGTTATCATGGGACTGTTCCATTCATCAATGCTGCTGATAATCGTGTTCTCGAGATGGTGACGATGACATGAGTAGAGGTCGAGAGCTCTTGACGAATAGAGACTGCAGCCGTCGAGAGAGACATTGAGATGCTCATCGAGAAAGGCATACATATCTCTGAGATCATCCATGATGATAATCATGCCGTCGACACAATTATCGATAGGTTGTAGAATAATTGATCTCTTTGTATTTTATTTCTATTGCTCCTTTTGTATTTTATTTCATTTTTTGGTTAGATATATTATATTTTTATGTACTGTCGTTCTCATGGTGCAGGCATGGAATATGCAATCAGAAAGATCTTTGGCACAAATGCAAAGGCATCTTGACAAAGTTCAAAGAGGAGTTACAAGATGTGCGAGTGTCAGCTAGTGATCGTTCAATAGAAAGTGCGAGAAGTCGGAGAGAACTATCGGTGTTTTTGGTCACTCAACTAAAGGTCTTTTGTCGGACAAACAATCTTCTAATATCAGGTTCTAAGACAACACTTGTAAACAGGATAGCAGAGCATCTTGCACTTCCCCCTGAGGACTACTGGGAAATTGAACGCACTCAAGGATACAAGTATCCTGAACTTGCTATCCATGATATTTTGTACAAGCTCAAGTCTTGGATCTACAGATGTGCGAGACGTTGCTCTGAGAGGTGATTTTTCTTTGTTGCATCGTCTTGACTCATTGAATCTAGATGTCACATGAAGTATTTATTATCTAATATTTCGTGATCCTTTTGTGTTTACAGGGGTGATTCTGGTCCAGGATTGATGATTTTTGACATATTGACTGCAGCTTCACATTGGACAGGTGATCATTCTGATTGTTGCATACTCCCAGGTGATCGTCAATGTTCTTCTCGTATGTTTGGAGAGAGTGCACGATATGCATATGGCGGAACAATGCATTTAGCCGTGCAAGCCTTCTTGGCAAAGCATATCACCTCTGTCAAGATGCGCTTCTATACTCACGCTCGAGAGAACTACATGAGCGAGACCTTCCACTCCTTCATCAACAAGTTCGCGACAAAGAGGATCCATTGGGAGCGTTCACATGAAGCTCGGCTAGCATGTGCAGCGATGGATTGGAATGAGAACATCAGACGTGAGGTTGTGGCAATATATCCACGTCGTCAAAATGACTCTAGTGTTCGTCGTCGACCAGCTACGAATCGAGTTCTTGTACGTTGTACAACTATATGGAAAGACGAGTTGAGGAAACGTATTTTTGGACACTGATATAAGATAGTAGCTCACATTCACTTGTTATTTTACACAAGAAATATAGAGGCACTATAAGAACAATGATGAGTATATTTTCAACATAAATTCATGATTCCTCTCGCTGGTTTACTTTTCACTTAGAAGTTTTGCTTTTCACTTAGAAGTATCGCTGTTCTTCTTTTCACTTAGAAGTGAAGCTTTTTCACTAAGAAGCTTTGCTGTTTTGCTTTTCACTTACATTATCTCGATTTCCTTTTCACTTACATTATCTCTGTCTTTTTTTTCACTTACATTACTATATCACCGATGCGGATGATCTAACATTTGAGCATCAGATCTTCTTAGATTATGGTTTTCTTATCAGGTTTTTATCTGTTTCTTCTAAACCAGAAGTTGACACTCCTGTAATAACGGGATATATGTGAGCAGAAATTTGTGTAGCAAATGAGGCTTCGCTGATGGAGATAATGAAAGTGAGTTTCTTTGTGTTGATTGTGTCTTCCATGCAGTAAGTAACTATACAGCGTAAGTAGGAATTGAACCCACCAAGACCCCCATTTGGGTTTACGCTTCACAGGAACTACATATGCAGCTCCTGGACCCGCTATCTGGGATGCAATGCTCCTGTAAAAACTAAAATGCTCCTAACATGCAAGATACAATACAGAACACAAACATATAGACATCAAACAGCTCTAAATCCAACAAATTTTTCCTCAGGTTCTGACCACGTATTTTTCACAGCCTGTTCAAGAAGTTCAGGAAGCTGGGTGCGGTCAAGATACCCAAAATATAGTGCTAACGCCCTATAAACCTGAAAACGTTTACGAGGAAATTCAGTTTCTGTCAATGAGGCAGCTGCTCGACCTATGAGTTGAAGCTCATCTTCTGCAGTGTGGAAGTCATCATTGCTTTTGCAAAACTCTACGCAGGCCTCTGAGTACAGAGGAAATTGGACCTGCAACTCTTCTGGTGTCACACGTATAGACTTAGACAATATTCCTCCACTGACCTCCCAGTACCCATTCGCTCCCCCCTTCCCAATGTACTCTTGCAGTATGCCGACCCTTGCTTGCCTGTGACATGATGTGCAAGAAAAACCAAGACGATACCAAGACGCCAGGAAGCCCAAACAATGACAGTCGATGGTGAGCCGGAAGCCGCCAAGCAAACACTCTGCGTGGCAAAGCACAAGGAGCTAAGCCAAGCCAAGCGAGCCAAATAGAAAACAGTTTTCGTGAGATACAAGCCGTGGGGCAGAAAGTCCTCAGGTGAGCCACGAAATGCAAGTGTAACGACCAAAACTGCAACACTGCTGATGGTTACAGAGAAACAGTCGATGATGGACAGCCAACACCCGAGCTCAAGATCGTGGGCCAAAGCTTCACAAAAACACTGCCAATATCGAGCGGTCGGAAGCCATATCAAAGGCGCTGCCAATCCAAAGCCAACAGAGACGCTGTCTGAAGAAACCACGAGAAACATTCAGAAAGCTTGCTTGAAGAAGTTCAGGAAGTCCTTGAAAGAAACAGTCGATGGTGAGATGCAACCCGAGCAGCAAGAAGTCCTGAGGTGAGCAAGAGACTGAAAGCCAAACCTTCACAAAAGCACTGTCAATACAGAGCCATCGAAAGCTAGCACTCGAGCAAGAGATCGGAAGCCAAATCTCCACAACAATGCTGTCAATACCGAGCGACTGAAAGTCAACACCAGAGCGAGAGATCGAAAGCCAAACTTTCACGAAAACAGTGTCAGTACAGAGCGATCGAAAGCTAGCACCCGGGCAAGAGATCGGAAGCCAAATCTCCACAACAATGCTGTAAATACCGAGCGACTGAAAGCCAACACCAGAACGAGAGATCGAAAGCCAAACTTTCATGAAAACAGTGCCAGTACAGAACGATCGAAAGCCAAAAGAAAGACGCTGCCAATCCCCGCACGATCGAAACGAACACGCGGTCAAAATCCACGAGAAATTTTCAAAATCGAGCCGGAGCACTGAGTACAAGTCACTTTGTGCTTCGTGAAGCGGCGGGGCCCTGTGAAAGAGCTGGCCTAGTCCGCGAAGCGGCGGGTCCTGAGAATGAACTGCGGGTAGGACGCGTTGATCCTGCCCGCGGAGCCGCGTTCTTCTTTGACGTGCCCCCCGCTCTGACAGTCCGGAGAGAATGATTTTCTCCGGACTTTATATACCCACAGCGGGGGTTCAAAGTTAAAAGTTAAAGTTGTTAACTTGTCCGCTTTATCCTTTCAAGGGGCATCGGACTGTCCTTTGTGGGTAACCACAGCGTACCCGGACCAGATTGCACATATAACACATACAGCGACTTCTTGCACCTCCAACCGAGAGCAGGCAGGCTTGAACCCCAGACCTTTCGCTTAGAGGTATGAGACCCAACCAACTTAGCTACCGATCTTCGGATAGTAACAATCGTTCGACACAGTTCAATTGAACCAAGTAACGTATGGAGTTGATTTCAACTGTGTCACGCTCTGGTTCGGATTGAAAAGGCGAACCGGAGAGGAGGTTCGAGGTCAGCACTCATCATTGAAACCACTTGCACATGCTGCTGCTCATAAGAAGATTTTAAAACACTAACTGGTTTATTTACTTCAGTTCTTTGGTCGCGAATAATATAGTCTATGTTGAAGAGATTTGGACAGTATTCTGCAAGGCTCACAACACACAATTTATATCTAGAATTTATATTTTGCATAGAGTAATATTAAACATCCAGATAACTCATACACAAAGTGTGGCATCCGTGCAAATTCACCTCCTCAATTAATTTATTACCTAACCCTTCTTGCGAAAAGGTTAGGTAATAAATTAAATATACACTGTATAATGTATATTTAGAGAAGAGATCCTGGACTTGTACTTTTGAAAAGCACATACCTGCACATGTCTTATGGGTTATTTTATTCTTTCTCTATCTTCAGTTAATATTAAATATTTATCAAAACTTTATATTTTTATTTTTAATGATAAGATTTATCTAGTTATTATTAATAAAAACCGAACATATGATTAACTGAGGTTAATCCATTCAAAAGACTTTATGTGTATTACATGAGTCGAGAACCTCCCATACATGCAGTCATTCCCAGAACCAATCTACCTCAGAGTTCTGCCTTATCTTTCTGCTTGTCTTTTTCTTATTTCCGCTTTCAAACTCATAAAGCATGCATATTAAACACTCACATAATTCATACATATTAAACATTCACGTAACTCATACATATTGTATGATATAGTACTTGCTTATCTAGTATTGGTGTATATATATTATCCCACCTTAGTGAGTTCAAGTAATGCTCGCATATCTTGGACGAATATACGATGAGAGGAATCTCAGAAAGCTTATGAAATTCACAGAACGTTTTAGGGTTTAGAGTTAACACCCCTAAACCCTAAACTTGGACTGGAGACAGAAGAGAGATTATGTGATGGTTTCATCCTTAACTTCTGATATGCTTCTTCCAGTCCAAGTTATTCTCAGTTGAGAATCAGAAAAATGACAGAGTGACAAAAAATAAAACAGGAGAATTTTAAAGACCAAATGAGGAAACGCGACGTTGGTTAAGACCAAATGACATCTGGCTCGTTTAGACAAATCTGACTATAGAAAATATACGGAAAAAGTAATTTCTGATAATTTAGGAAATTGAACGTACAAGCACAATTTTGTTTTGAAAATACACTGAATTGATTATTATTTATTCCTTATTGTAAGGTAAAAATCACTTGTAATGACGTGCCCATGAGTCATCCCCAAATTAAAATTGTGGGTGCTAAGTTCCAAAGAGTTTCTCGAGACTGCAGATTGCCAAGGCAATGCCGGCATTCGATTGCGCAGAGCTGAACTTCTAGCCCTGGAGATGCGGGGTATCGATCCCCGTACCTCTCGCGTGCTAAGCGAGCGCTCTACCATCTGAGCTACATCCCCGGTTGTATAATTCGCAGAAACAATATTGTCATCAAGTTGGAAGTTTAATCAAGATACAATAGCTATTAACGAAGTTGATAGGATCATGCAGAACTTGTTCTAGAAAGAGATTTTTTCTTTCCAAGCACGCCTCTAGAGACCTCAAGGAGCTTGCTTCGGGTAAGATATAATAGAGCTCATAGTGCTCGCACCATCTCTGGGTGGTAACTTGCAAGGTCTACTGGAAGTCGTGAGGTGTAACTTCACCCTATTCAGAGTCCTTTGGATTTGTTGACTTACATTTGTTGTGCTTACATCATCAGCTGATTGCATTGGGATATCAGTCCCGTGCAGGTATCGGTTGGTTCTCTCTTCGGTTCTCGGTTTCGAATTCGAATGTCGAGGGTGAATGACAATACTCGAGGTCCTTCCTTCCAGTAAGAGGTACTACTATACCATAACCGCCAACTTTTGGATGAATCGCTCATTTTGATACTTTATAAATGACAAGAACGAGGACATGACCTCGTGAAGAATATGGTATTTCCTGGGCAAACCTCTTCCTATGTGATACTCAGCGGTCTTAGGAAGGAAACATCAGCAATTTACTTCACCGCACCCCTAGATCGTTAGTCGAACTTGGTCGCATCTCGCTTACCTTTGTGTTACTTGGCCGCACCCGTGACCTGCAGTCGACATCGAAGAGGTCATCATCATCTCATGGTTCCACTCTTTGGCCTTTTGTTTATTTTCTGAAGTCCTGACTTGTCCGGAAAGTCTCGCTTACATGTGACATGGAACCCTAAAAACAAAAATCACGAAGTGGAACACTACCATATTCAAGGTGGCCTTTTTGTATGTACGAGAGCTTCGAAGGAGCTCCTTCCTGTGTACGCTCCTTGAAAGTTCCGTACGCAATTTGGATAGCTTGCAAATTTTAGAAATTTACTTTACTCCACTCTTAATACGTATGTCAGATTTTACCTCACCTTTCTTAGATTTGTGTTACTTGATCTCACCCCGACTGGTTACAGCAAGTTCAGTAGGTCAAAATTCCATGTCATCACAATATGATAAGTGTATGTTATTTTTAGTTCATATATTTAATCAAAAATTTTAATAAAAATTATCTTTACAACATATTATCAGCTAAGATTATTTCTTATCTGACTTAGTGCAGTGTCTGTATATATAACGATAACTGCTGTTGTCAGTAAGGGGTGGGGTCAAGTTTTCTGTGAAAGTTTTGAAGTTTTTACTTCCGGAACGTCCTCTGAAAGAGTTGAGAAGAAGATCAGAATGCCGAGAATTTGCTCCGTAGATAATCCTTCAGACCGTAGTTTGTCTCGTCACTGGATATGTTTTGACGTATTTGCTTGTCATCTTGATGTTCAGACTACCGTTTCCAGACAAATGTAGGTGATTAGGTCAGGTTGACGAAGGGAAGCTTGTCCGATGGTACTAGAGGTTTACATACTTGCTATTAGACCCTAGATCATCTCTTGATGATCTAGGGTCTCAATCTATCTCTTCAGTGTGTTGGAAGTGAGAATAGCAGGAGACAGTAGACCTTTTCAGGATGACAACTAAAAAGAATAAGCACCCCGGAAGTCGAACTTTTCAGGAGGTTGGATGTTTTGTTCTCCTACAGTACTCTTATTTGACAATCTGAGGACTCTTGGAAAAGCTCTCTGCACAAATCTCTCCAGGTAATGACTTAATCGGATCCCTTCGCGCTCTCTTCTACTTGATCAAAATCTGAAGTGCGCGCTTACTTAGTCGGACCTCTTAACTGCCATCGACGGTAACAGGTCGACGTGGTACCAGTCACGAGTCTGCGCGAGATGTCTGTTTTCTGAATTTCTTCTCATGTTCAACATAAGAAGGATGCACTACGAGAAACGATTAAGTAATCGCACTCTTTAGGTGTCCGATTAAGTTTAAAAGAGCGCGCAACGGTTCGATTAGTGATTACCTGCAATCTCTCACGGCTGAGACTTCGAACCCTAGACCATCTCCCTTTCTACTGTAATCTAATATGTGGATCCTGAGAGATACTGCGATGCGACTGTAGTTGAAGACATTATACGTGGATGAGTACCGTGATCTCTGTTAACAAATGCAGAGAAAGCTTATACCGATGTGTAAACCATGTCCGCACAGCCCATTTACATTCTTACGATTGGTGTGAGCAAAAAGCATGCAGCTGGCATGGACTTCGCCAACTCGAGTTGATCAGTCAGCGGGCCGGCCCCTCGTATTCGCGTTCGCAAGAACTAGGAAACATCTTTGAGTCGGATGTCTGCTTTTGTCAGTCTAGCTACTAAGGGAACGACGAACTACTACAGTATGTTCACTCCTAACCTTCGTTTGGGCTTTTACTCTATGGAGTGTGGACACAGAGCCAGGCTTGTTGTTCCATTGCGCAGCACCGTGTTATTCATGTGTTGGAAATTGGAAGGACGTCGTGTGAGACCAGAACGCGGCTTGGGACGGTGGACCAAAATCAAAGTTGGAGATCACAGAGTCTACATACTCTACACAAGCTAAAAGAACATCAGGGAGTAGATACAGCATCTTCATGACAGGATCGAGCTACAGGAAAGTGGGTACGATACTTATCCTGTACAATTTAGAATATACAGTGCACGTGTTTCAACTTTCCAGCCAGTCTGCTGCAGAGACTTGGTTCCTCTACTGTACACTGTAGTGACGTCCCAAATTTCACCTAGACCAACACGCTAGGCAAATTTCACCCGTGTTGATCTGGCCCACGACCTGGGGTGTTCAGGTCGGGCCGAGGGTTTGCTTGTGGCGGGCTAAGGCCGTTGAGGTCACTAAAGTAAGTCGTTGTCGCGATTGGAGAACCTATAGTGGTGGTATGGTAGTTATTTTCCATTTCCAGCAGCCCCTTGCACCAATGCTGAATTTTCGTGGTATGAAAACCTCATACATCAAATAAATCGTGCTCTCATCGTCGGGAGATCACTTGTTGGACACAAATAAACATGAGGTGGAAGTGTCTGCAGAAGCCAAATCCTGAATTCATTCACTATGTAGAAGCCGGTCAGTTAGAGTACACTTCAGAAGTGCATAAGTTGTAGCTCTATAAAGTTTAGGTGTTACTTGAACCAGATATGGGTTTAGGATCAGACTAATTTTCCTCGACTGAAAATTTTCACTTCCCAAGTCAATTGTATTTTCGCGCAACACCCGTGTTAATTTATGGATGTATTGTTTTTGGCCTGCGTCAAATCAATCTAAGCACGAACTGGAAAGTCACTACGGTATAATCCTGTAAAATGAGACAGTAGTGCTGAGCTCCTTTCTCCCCTTTGCTGATGCCCACAGGCCGAGCTGGGTGTCCCGCACAGTGCTTTTCATCGCTAACCCTCCGTGGTTGAAAGTTGAAACCACACCACAATAGCACCTAGCCACCTGACATTTCCTAAAGTGTGAGATAAACCCTTCTCACGGCTCGTATTGCACGGGCTTGCAGCTGGGAAGACGAGACTACGGTACTGGCCTGGTTTAACTAGTACTCTGTATCCCCGTCTTTGCAAATCATCTCAATTCTGGGCAGAAATTTGCTTTATCCCACTCCCAGTACGTTCCCTACGCTTGATCACATACCACTTAGCGTTTAGTCGCTTGATCACATCCCTGGCGTCAGACAATGAACCCGATTACTTGGCCAACTCAGCTGTACATGTAAATACACGTCAGTCTTACGTGTATCTTCATCATCTGTCAGTTAAGCGTTCGCATCATTCTGAATATTATGAATATGCGTTGTCTTGAGAAAGTTCAAACTAAGGAGCATGTGCGTCGAGTCCTTTCGCACTTGAACTAAGACATCGACTTTTTCTGAAGTTGCAAGACTGTGTCTTGCGCAGCAGAGAGCGTTGTTGTATCTCTGCTCCAGTTTACCAACGGCAACATTCTCGATAGCATCATAAAACTCTGGGAGTGTGTAAAATTACGTGGCCATACTTCCAAAGGACTAGAGTCTCTCTGCTTCTCTTCTCTGATTTCACGAGTCTCTTAACCTCGCTTCTCAGTAAACGCGGAAATGTTACATTGACTTCACGTCCCTCTGAAGCACTTCACTTCCCACTCTCTTTTCTCTTTTGTCACGTCCGAATTGAACTATAGGCATGCAGCAACGGAAAGTGCTTCATGCACTGCACTTCCCACTCTTCGCTGACACGTCAGATTGGATGTCAACGCGTGGAAGTACAATATCTGCTGACACGTCCACTGACCCGTCATCTCGAACAGTTGAATCGGGCTGACATGTCAGCTGAGTTTGGCCAAGTAACCGGGTTCGCTGTCTGAAACCAGTCACGGGTGTTATCAAGCAAATTTCTGCAATTCTGGGCTGCCGGTAGGGATCCACTTAATCGTACGATACTTCGTGTCAGAAGGTTTGTTTGAAGCTTTGTTTCCAGCGCATGTCTTCGCAGTGGAGCTTTCGTGCTCCCGGGAGCACGGGGCTCTTACACTGACTGACCTGCGGCTCGGCCCCACAACCATCTGCCTCGGACGATGTGGGGCGAATCCTGGCGATCTGGTGGTCAGCTAGTAGGATTTGATGACTCGTATGCTCTGCGTAAACCTCGACAGTGTCAACACTGCTAATGGGAATGCTTATGAAGTCTGATGCATATATGGTCGGAGGTGGAGCCACGTTGATGTTCATTCACCGTAGTGAGTTCGTTATTACTATTTGTGATCTTCCAACAAAGATATGCAACTGTTCAATGTAGACTGCATTGTTCATGACCTCCTTCCGACTTTCGGCGTACATCATTTCATCACGTTTTCTGCTGAGTGAACTACTGTGCTTTTGCTTGTAAGAACGAGAGTAATTTGTGTCAAACACTGGTGAGATCCGTGGATAGTCAGAAAGACGAATGGATACTTGATAACTTCCTTTTATTGTATACGTTGAGAGAGTCTCTTCATCGTGGGTATAGAGTAGGAGCCAGATCGCAGCGGCTATGGAAGGAGACTATGCCGAAGTCACCTCAGTTTCAGAGCTAGAGAGTATACACCTTCGCAGGGATTCACAGCGAAGGTGACTCACAATTCTCCCATCGCTCACGTAAGTTCACTCGTAGCCTTGGCCAGAGATCCGGAGAACTCAATACACAAGAAGAATTGCTAAAAAGGTTATCTTCTAGATTTCTAGTCCATGTTTTATACAAAGTTCCAGTAGACTGACTCATAATTCATACAATTGCGGTACATTCAGCCATGTGAGGGACGGTATTCTCACCTAAATGCTATTAAAGCTTACCTCCATCCTAATTCCTAGCTTACAGATCGTTCTATTCTAACACTTTCGTGTATTGAATTCATTACGCGGTATCACAAGCTCTCGATGAACCATGCGCATTGCACTTGTCCAAGAAACTCTGGTGAGGTGATTAGGCAAACCAGTAGAGCTAGCGGGAGTAGCGTGATGTGAAGCGTTACACGCATAATACCATGGGGAGACAGGTTAGCACGCATGGGGACATTGGTAGTAGGGGATGATCATGTGGGATATGCCCAATGAGATTCAGGTAGATTGCAAGGAGAAGCACGTTATCGACAACACCCATTGGGGGATGTTGGCCAGTATCTCGACGGGTGTTATACCCCGTCTCATACCCCGTCTCATAATTGCAGTAAAGTTGTTCAGAAATTCAGAAAAAGGAAAAGAAGCGAAAGACCTCTAGTCAAAACAGAGCCTTTCTGCTACAACGACCTGCTGTGGGATAGAATGTCAAAACTGTAACTAATTAAGGGCCAAAGGGGCCAACAGTCCGTCATGTCTTCTTCCCATCTCCCTCTTTTACACGGTTTTCTTTTCCCACCTGTACATTCTCCAAATGGCGAGCGAGCTGACGCTTCGAAAGAGTTCTAGAGAGGAAAAGTTGCACTTGCGTAGAGATCTGTCTTTCATTGTTGCTTTCTGTAGGGTCTCGTGTGCTATCGTATGCTGCTTGACCTACACGGTACAGTCTCTAACAGTAGTAAACATGTTTTCTTTGCAGACATGTTTAGATATCCAATGCCTGTACATGTGAGGGTAGTTATAGGGTATCCAAACCTATAACTACTGTTAGACTTTTGACTAAGTGAGACTTATAAGATCGTGTTTCATACTTTGCATGGAAACCGAGACATACATATCAAGAACAGAGGTTTTCCCACCCAGAAAGCATAATCAGCTTTCTTGTGTTGTTATCTCTTCCTTCTAATTCCTGTTCAATATTTGCCGGAGACACATTCTGGTTAGTCAGAAACCTCATTCTTAGATGACGAAATGTAATCTAATTGGTACCTTGATAATATGTGGAGAGAATTGTTAGTCGATCCTTTTCAAGGTATAAAACACGACGGCGACTCAAGATTAACACCATGATCCTAGTAGTCCCACTAGATCTTCCACGTCATAGACGACCAAATCATCATAAATCTAGAAAGAGAACCGGAGAGACAAGGTCTCACTGATGGCAGTAGCTATAACCAGAGAATTAATGGACCTTTAAGCAGGAGACGCTTGGTCTTGTTCTGACGCGGTCAGACCTACATAGAACGGCTTTCCACCGTTCCATTAGGCTTTTGAAGCAACGGAAATCTTTGGAAACTTTGACTTTGTGTTGAGCGGACCTAGTTGGTGCCTGAGTCTTAGGATATCCCTTTTCCTTTGAATTCCTGAAGGATGTTCGCAAAGAACAACAGCACAGAAAGGATGATGGATGATCACGATCCTTCCCAGGATTTCTGTACAGTTTGATAGCTTTGGAGATTAAAGAGTCACCGCCGCAGTACGTTATATAATTAGATTCTTCCAGCGAATCCTCCTGGCAATGATATACAAGCCTCAGGCAAATTATCTATGTTCTGACCTGGCAAGTTCTCCTCGCCTCCTTCTCTATGTTCGTGGGGAGTTTCTATCATAGTTCTCTGTCGTTCTGTCGGACGGTCAGCTCCATGGTTGTCTAAGCTACACACTGTCGAACGAGGTGGATATCTGTACCATTGAGCGGAAGGATCTTCGACGAGAAGTGAGATACTCTGACTTCATTTCACTAAATACTAGTGTCTTAGTTGTTTGTCTGTCTTCTAGATGTCCTGTTTGAAAATACTTAATCATAGTACCTTCCGATCGTCCTAATGTCTTGTTTGTTGGAGAATTCTGAGACATGAGATTCGTACGTGTTAACTATTGACCATACATATGCTGAATGTTTATCCCCTCAATGTGCAGATCAGCATCAAATGGCGGCGGCTCTTCTAGCCGTGGTTCTCGTTTCTATAGCCAAGGCATGTTCTGGGTCGTCATCGGCACCAGCACCGGCACCTAGCGGTGGGGCACAACCCTTGAACTTCACGTACACTCAACTTTGGTCGGATGAGAAGGGTGAGACGCATGTGGAAGAGTGCAAGATGACTGGCTTCCGCGAAGAGGCTTACAGCTCTTTGTTACAGTTCGTGAAGGATGATTTTGGAGGCAACGCCACGACGTTTCTTTTCACAGAGCTCTCCGTCAACCTTACGCAGCCTTTGCACTCCCCTCCAGCAGTGCAATTTGTGGTCACCCTTTCAGGTTCCTGGTATGTATTCCACCCTTCCACGCTGAAACGATGTCTGGAATCGAGAGTTGTTTCTGGAAAGTGTTTGTCGCCTGTAGGTACTTCCCTTCCGGTCATGTTTTTGTTTTCTCAATGCGAGTATCCATTCACTCCACTATTCACGTCCACTTCACCAAGCTCCAGTTAAGACACCACATGAATTCTTCGCCGAAAACGCCCTGCATTTCGAGTTTATTCAGCGTTGTACAGGTTCTTGTTGGTCGATTTTATATCCCGCTGATCTGGTGACAAACCAATTTTAGATACAATCTTCAAATGTTGAATGAAGAGGAAGTAGAGATGCTGATTTTTGAAGTATCAGCTGTATGTTCTCTACCGTCTGCGAATCTCCTAACATGCCAGTGCCTGCAGGTATGTCGAGACAACAGATGGTACATATCGCGCATTTCAACCGGGAGAAGTGCTCTTTCAAGACAACACCGCCGACGCTCCAGCAGCAAAAGTTCCCCAGCACTACTCAGGAGCAGTTGGGGACGTGCCATGCCAACAGTTCGTCCTGCAATTCGACCGAATACCGGAAGTCAACCATATATGCCCTTTCTAGATTCATGTTGCTAGCATAATAGCAATAGTTACGTCTTGCTCCCCGTAGCATTTGTTGGCGATTATGTAAATTGAACTTGAGAGCAAATGCTCATTCTTTTACCCTCTGACTGGAAAATACGACCAAGACCACAACTTCACTCAGACCGACCGCAACAAGCCCATCAGTCACTTCTGCGGTGCCTTCCTTGTTGTTAGCTTGAACTCTACGGTCATGATTGTAGTGTAGTCAGTGTTGTAATCACGGAGTACTGAAATGTTTGCAACTGCGCAACTGATGGATGCTTGAACTCTACGATGATTGCAATGTAGTCAATGTGATGCTGCCTGCTTAGATTCAAGTCCAGGATTCCGCTCAACCGTTATCCTCCACCCACCCGCTCATGTTGTATTGGACTTCCGTGAAGTGATTCATTGCATGAAGAAAGTTGATTCATATTCTTACACTGACGAAGTTGGTGATTGTAAGGGGGTGCTTGAGCAATGAAACGAGAGAGAAAGAAGGAACGGAAATTCTTCTCTCTTCGCAAGTGCAAGGAACCAAATAAGGATGATCGGAAGGTTTTCTCTTTGAGAAAAGAACTGACCTATACGTTTGATTCAGGCTTGTACCTCTGCCCATCCAAATCACATTTATAAGGTAAGCACCTCCTATCCACTTAGTTCATCAGTGGACAGGAGGTGATGAACTAAGTGGACCATACCTGTTTGCGCGTTGTAATAGTCGTTTTGAGATCATGACAGCGCCCTTGCTGTTTCGACATCGGAGGATAATGGACGTAATCCTCCGTTATCATAACGGAGGATAATGACGTCGTGGGACTCGTCACCCTTCTGCACAAGCTTTTACATTTCCATGCAGATGCAGGTACCTAGACCGCTTCTCCAACCACACAAACGTGATATTCCTGAACTAGAGGTTGCTAGCTAGCTAAACTACTAAGCTAAGAGGTATTCAAGATTTAGTGTACTCCGCATTGAGTCCGCAATCACGCTTCCCGTCCACCTCCTTTATTACTTTTGTTCGACGTCAGATCTAGAAAGTCTACCGTATGTACAGCCCAGTTCACAGAGGACAGTCAGGAGTTCCTCTGTCGCTACTGAAGCTTTGAGACTGTCAAGGTCTTCTAGCTGTAGGTCAGGAACTTCCGCACGATAGGTAGTTTGTGCCTCCGGCCGGACTCCGAAGCTAGAAGTCGTAGTGTTTGTTACGTACACGGCATTCGTAAGGTGGGAAATTCTTCTGCCGGACGTACGTACAGTACACCGAAAAGCTGTCGAAGTCAAACTTTTGGGACCACCTACCAATCCAGAAAAGCGCCGGACGTAGAACATCCTGTGTAAAGCAAGGCTCTGCCTGTTCCTCCGGTGCTTTCCCGCAGGTAAGCAGTTCGCCACAGCCGAAAGGACTGTATTTTGCGCGTGCCAGTGGATATGAGAAACAACTCAACTCGCGGGTCGCTCAAGCTTCCGCGGCAGGGCCGGTTAATAGTTACTGAGATATGGCCAGCGCTCGGGGCTACCCGGCATTCTTTGTATTCTCAACCGGCTGGAATTCCGAAAAGTCGGGTTGAAATGGTGGTCAGACGGATGTTTTGCAGGTTAAAATTATACAAAACGACAAGTTATCTGTTAACAAAACCGGGAAGAATAATAAATGATTGAGAAAAACCGGTTCCGTCGGATAATTTCCGGTTCTCAAAACTTTTTACCCCGAGCACTGGATATGGCTTTCATCATCAGCGCTTCGCTGACATCGTCGCAGTGTCGCACACGGTGCTGGGCAAAGTGATTTCGCGTGCGGTCGTAGGGACTGGATTCTGGAAACACGAGGTTTGTACTTGTACATCCGGCAAGAATCGTGACGCGTGCTCTCGTGGGGACTCCGTGGGTACTGGATTCTGCAGCTATTTTCTTCCTCAGTCCCCCATACGGACAGTCGATCTTCCTCAGTCCCTCAAAGTCCAAAATATCTTCCTCAGTGCTCTACCGGCTGGACTCCCGGTGGTGACTGTGGTTAGTGTTTAAACTGTGTATATTTGAGTACACAGTTGACGTCGGTGGTTTGTAGAAGCACGGGTCACCAGAGATGCGATGTCCCACGCAGTGCGTGATGGAGCTCGAAGTCACCCGGTTTTATTCGTTCCTTCGCTCGCATTCAGCTTCCCTCTCGGCACCAGACTGCTGCACCGCTTGTTAATTTGGTGGTGGATATAAACTGTGCACTGTTGGTGCCCCCGCTAGCATCCTTCATATTTCCAGCAAGTGGAGTCAAGCTCCCCCGCGAGTGCGTGTATTACAACGACGAGCAGCGATTTCATTTCCCTAAAAGGGACGGATCAATCAGCTGTTACTTCGATCGAGAAGTTGCATTCAGTTTCCGCTCAGCAGTGTGTGGCTTCTATGGCTCAAAAAATTCATCTTTTTCGGCATTTGTATGTTCAGTCTAGCTGACGTTGCTTTGGTGACTGTGTCGGGACGTCAAAAATTGCTTCCATATACTTGATGATTTTCCATAGGTGACTGTGCGGCTTCGCTTCTGTTTGAGTCATCCTTCGATGACTTTGCGAAGTTAGACATTGCTTTCAGTTCGTGTGGATCTTTATAGCTGCCAGTTGCGGCGATGTTTTGTTTTAGAAATGAAATCTGCTAAATAGTGACGTACCAACTTGCAGTACCTCTGGTGTAATGCTAGTTTCGAGGTATCAAGAGTTGACTCTTTCCGATTTCATAGTATAGGTCAGATTTTCAAATCAGAACTGTACAATGTGACATCACTGTTTGGGGATATAATTTATCCCTCTCTTTGATGTTTTTCTTACGATAAGTAGCATCAGAAATTAATCTTCTACGGTAGAGCGCCCTTCTAATTTCGAAATTACGTAGATTTTTGTATGGATTTCCATGGACAACTGAGGTCCTGGAACTTATACTAGAATTACATCGGATTTAGTTCCAGAGTTTGTTATGCGGTTCCATTAGTTCTTTAAAGCTTCTTTTTATGTCTCTCTAGCCTCTGCATCCAGCGTTAGAAGAGAACCTATTCTGCACTCCATTGTCTTCTAGATTCTGCTCCTAAGTTCCCCAGAACGGTTCTACCGAGTAGTTTCTCTCTCTGTGTGTTTTCCTGTACCGGAGCAGCCAAGCAGCGGGTCTATCCACGGAAGGCTCTTACAAAACTGAGAACTGCATTCTAAGTTTTTCAGAATATCGAACTTTATTTCACTAAGAGCACCAAGAGCTATTGATCTAATGATAAAGCTAAGAGTTAATAGTTAAGCTCTCAACACTATTTTTCACTAATAGTGTTGGGATGGGTGACTTGAATTTACTCACTCTCACACTACTGAAATTATGCTTAGCTTACGCACGCCAGCAAGCTGACTTGCTGACTCGGTTTGGCTCGGCTAGGCTCTCCTCTCCTCCGCACTCACTCACCTCTATTCCTTGAAGCCTCTAAATGTCATTCCGCACCCCAACACTCCCACTCGCTCTCCGCTCCGCTCTGCTTGGAGTAGAGTAGAAACTCAAACCAAACGTGCACATGAAAAAAGCACACTCCAAAACAACAACTTAGGATCACTTCACAAGGTCGAAATAGACCAAATGTGCATGCGCAAGCGAGTTTATGTCAGAATTTTGACCACCGATAATCTTCTTTCTCTTGTAACTCTTTCGATCTTTCATCAAATTGGATAATGTTTTGGTGCGTTGAAATCGTTTTCTCAGCGCGCATCTACTACACTCATCGCCATCAGAAATTGTTGATCAACGCCTACTCGACGTCCGGTGATACACATCTGCCGATCTCACATTGATCCCAAAAACTTATCACGGAAAATTTCAACAACACTTCCGCACTACCTCATCACAAATTTGATCAAGAATAGATCCACATACAACTACTCCGCACAACAATCAAACACACAGTAAAAAAGAACCACTCCACGCACCTCGTAAATCAAAGATATCAACGATCTGCACACTCTAGATCTAAAAGCTCTCAATCAGACCTCGCGATTTGAGTTCTTCGAGTAATAACGATCTGTTCTCACTCCATCATGCTCACCGACACTACACAAACACTAAAGTTGAGCCACATCCACTCTCTACATCAAAGAATCCAGATTGCAATCACCAAAGCTATCCATCATAGCTAGGAGCTGAAGGCTCAACTCAAAGAACTAAAGGCTACAAGCTCTACTTCCGAAGTATATCCTTAGTCGAGCTAACTCAAGAATCCGCCCTAAATGCACTATCGGGACTAGCCACTACGTACTCGGTAAACCTAACCGAGATGCTAAACTGACGAGACAATTGTCACAATACCTCTCATTTCAAAGTCATGTCACAAATCATCTCTTTCTCTTTTTTGTTCTTTTGTTCTTTTACCTTCTGTAGAATTTAGATGTGACCTCTAATGATATTTAACAATACGGAATGCAAATCTTAAGGGTGAATTTTGGTTCAAACGCTATGAGAAACCAGAACTGGATCTAGGTCTACCTCATACTGTGAACACTAAAGGGACTTGTTGCTTGAGCTGGATGCTTGCATGCCACTGAACTCCCCATTTGATTATAACTGAAAAGAACTCTCAATCCAAACTTCATGTGGTGAAAATGTATGAGTGTATGTATCAAAAACTTAATCTCGAGAAGACTGCATTTACAGACACACATGGATTTTGCAGCAAGATGTTTCTTCACACCTTACCATAGACTCTCAGATATTTTTACTGTAATGCTTTGAAACCACAGAGCTCTTCTTGCTAGTACATCAATAAACTGTAGAAGTGTCTCTGACCGCTACTGAACAATATAACTGAAAACATCAGAAAAGCCGTTTGAATCATTTAAGGCGAATCCCTCTAATCTGTCGAGATTCAAAGGAAAAGCCAGGAGGAAAATCCGTGAACATGCAAGCAGTCATAGTGATGCGATATCGGGAGAAAAACACAATATCAGCCCCGTGATGTACATAACCAAAGAAATGTGTACATGGCAAATGCGGCCAGGGAACACATCGCATTGCAGCTGAGCTATGGCCGCGGAGACAGTGGCAACGTGAACCCTTTTGTATCTGACTGTCCTTGCTGCACATTACACTCTCCTGCCTTCGAATGGTCAGTAACAGTACGCACCCGGAGTGTACTCCCGCCTCTCGAGACTCGTAGGTCTACTTCCAGTAACGTCATTGCATGAACCACAACCGCACCCGCACGGTCGTCCCGGAACTGTGATTTGTCCTCAACCTGCCCAGACGGGAACGAAAACTGCCGCCATCCGGTAAGGGGAGTGAGGAAGGAATTTTGGACTTCGAGGGATGAGGAACATCGACTGTCCGTATGGCGGACTGAGGAAAGCTGGATTTTAGAAACACGAGGTTTTTACTTGTACATCCACCTTTTACTAGAGTTAAAGTAAAATGTTCCCGACAATGGTCGAATTTACTTGTCCAGCATCTAGTGGGTTAAGTTGGAGATTAGCGGACCCAGTTTCGACCGGATTACAGAGGCACGTGAGACGTCTTTACAATAAAGTCGACTACCTGGAGACTCTTGCTAACTGTACTTTACTATATAAGAGTAAAAGTAAAATAGAAATAAAATAAATGGATATGGTTGTACATCACATCTTCCATTTTCTTTCTAGAAAATGGAAGATGTAGAAGTTGAAACCTCCAATGTTAGAGCTGTAGATTAGCGGATCCAGTCACGTGATACGTCCTTATATTACGGTCGATTTTTAGGTATACGTAATCCTACTGCTAATTCTACTGTCGTAATTTTAGTTTTAGTTCAACTCTAGAGAATGAAGAGATATCACGAGATGAAGACAGTGATCGGGAAATAAGAGAAACATGGTGCAGAAACTGTGCCATCTCATTTTTAATGTGTGCTTCCGAAACTACAACTGCAGTAGTCTGGTAAGAGAATCAACATATATACATTTGCAGATACAGCATCTAAATTTTCTTAACAATAAATTAGGTAGTAAATTAAGTTGATTGATTTTGTTCAAAATACCACCAAAAAATACATCTTTTCTCGATAGATATTTAATAGTTCGTTAAGAAGGAATTATAGAGTGTGAAGTTATTGGAGAGTTTTAATTTTAATTAAAACTGATTCTATAGTCGTATGAAGATTTTCTCAGCAAAAGCATTTTATATATAATGATTAATATGCATGCAATGAACTTACTTGAAATACAACCAATTAGAAAAGTAACCATATGGACGGTGGTGGTTGGAGTCGGAATTCTGGAGACCTTTTGTTCGCTTGCTGTTATCCGAGAAGGATTTGAATGTTAAGCGAAAATTCTATGTAATCGATAAGAAAAATCAAAGTTATTTTTAAATATTAAATGTTAACTAGACCTGGAGATGCAAAAAGATCCCTACATAACCCATAAAGAAAGCAAAGACAAATGCACTTCTGAGATATAATAGCGGATAATTGCAAGCAAAGAAATGTTAATTTTACCAGATAACTAATTATTATCTAATCTCTTAATGAAAAAATTAAATTATAAATTAAACCCTTGCATATTTGAATATGCACGCGTGCATCACTTATAAATTCTTTAGTTCTCAAACGGCCAACCCGCGAAATGAGGTCCTCCTGGTTACCAGGGTTACTTGTATGGACATTGTGGACTAACGGTTTTATATATGAGTTCTCTAAAAGCAGACCCGCGGAATCTCTGGGTTACCCACAATATTTTTATTTTAACTTGTACTTGAATAATTGATATTTTGTGAAAAGAATTTGCTTGATAACACCTCTTGTATTCTTCTGTGCTTGAACACATCCCTCTTAACTGTACATTTCTTGATCACACCCTTGATTGACGAGCAACTGTAAAACAAGTTACCATGTCAGATGTCCAGCTGGAGGAAGCCAGACTGACGTGTAGCTTCTGCTATGATACATTTGAATCGTGCGAATGTCTGACGAGTATTCTTGTGTAACATCAGTGCAATGGGTAGCACGAAGGCGGTAAGCTATGACCAGGGAGTTGAAAATTTTAGCACGTAACCATGGTTTGATAGCAGCGAGGGTTCCGAATTAAAACTGTTTCTATTATGGAACAGCAACGAGGCTTCTGAAGTGAGATCGCTGCTTTCTAAAGCATGTTCTGTAGCACATAACTATAACACTTTAAACTTTAAGTTAGAATTTCTGATCAATGGGTAATTATCCTCCTTTCTCTCATGATTCAAGCAACGAGGAATCATCTCTAGATGGCTTGCACTTTGAAGAATCTTGATGAAATGTCTCTACACAATGTGTGCTCGTCTCTCGTGGATTATCTTCTGTTTCCTTCCCTTCTATGGTATGCAACCTGTAAGCCTTCGGTCGTGGAAGACCGTACAAGCCGAGTTGATCTCATTCCAAGCTTACGTGTTTAGTCCAGTTGGGTATCTGACATGGCACAATAACTTGTTTTACTGTCGTCCGCAAGTCAAGGATGTGTATTTCTAAGAGGGGTGCGTTCAAGCATGAATAACGTACTGGAGGTGTGATCAAGCAAATTCTTCTATTTTGTGACAATATATGAGAGTTTCTTTACTTTTCCAATTTTCTTGATAAGGTTTTTTCTACATAAACTGAATATGAACATTTTAATAGCAAGCTAAAAAAGTACAACTGCTGCAGTCTTCCATCTTGAGGTGAATAAAAGGTGAATAAATAAGCATTCGAATATATCTCTAATTTCCTCAATTCGAACAACTAGATACATCTAATTTTTTGAACTCACTCTGTTTTAGTTAAGAGAGTGAAAGAGTGGTCTTTAATAAAATCTGTATTCTCGACGTACGCTATATTTGGGAACCATAACTGTGAGTTCTTCGGTCTTTCTGTCTTGCTCTAGCTAGACAAATCTTGGAGCACAAATGTCTCATTATAAAGCTCTTCACTCGAGATCTCTTTTCCGGAGCTTTTCTTACACGATTTTCTCAATCGATGTTGAACGGGATACAAGACTAATCATAGGACTCGAGACGGTGTCCCAAGTGGTTTAGCTTACAGTCCTCTAAGAGAAAGATCGTGGGTTCAATCTCTTGCGAACACGGATGGGGATGCACGCTGCTTCAACTGTTAATGAAACTTTTGGTCCAAGTCCAGTTGTGATAGACTCACATGAACAGTCTCATGGTCCTCGGAGAACCCAAGGGACAAATAATATCATTTATCATTTATCATTTATAGACTACAACACAAGCAATAACTGAATTTAGACTGAATACAGCTATTGACCATCTTTTATGAAACCAGTGAGCTCAAAACCATGAATAATGTTATAACTCATCATTATTTTAAATTAAATAAAAAGACTGAAAAACCTGTCTTTTGGATTAGTGCAAAGAAGAAATTTAATGAATAAATTTCCAAATTACAACATTTATTACACCTCACCTTCGAGATCTAAGTATGTAGGTATTGTCTCTAACATTGTAATTTAAGATCAATGCTAGTCGAAGTAAAAAATTAGGAAACTGTAACACTAATACTGAATGTGTCATAGAGTAGACATGTCTACAGTATGACAGTAAGTTTCCTTTGACTCATTAACTTACTACTACTCAAAGTTGTGCAGTTTGCATATTTGGCTCAAGAAAATGGAACCATAGAATGTGCGAACTCGAGAGTAAAATGAGAACAATTGTTCCAGTATAAATGATATCATCAGACAATGTACATTACATTTAACGTGTCCTCTATATCAACTTCATTTTAAAAATGAGTTCTAACCTTTCAACAATCACATCTACTCGTCATTGTTTCGTGAATGTAATTCTACAGTTACAATCACGCTTGTTATAATCACTTCTTCTTATGTAACCAACTTCTTTCTGTATGTGACTATCACGAGATTTCACCGTACGTTGAGCCTGGAGGGTGACCATGTGCCATGGAACCCTGAGGCGAACCAGAAGCCATGAACTGCTGGCCTGGAGCCTCCTTTGGCTGCCCTGGTTCGTCGAATACCGGCGGGCCTGGTTTCAGTTCTACCTCCTGATACGCTGGCTGCGGTGGCTGGCCGGGGGATTCGTAGATGGCCTTCACTCCTTGCCATCCTAGCAGAGTTTTCAAATTTCAAATTCAAAGATCAAAGTCAGGCACATCGCATGTCGGCTGTCAAGATAGGTATTGAGTTCTGGACTTCAGACCAGAGTGACAAGGCTACTGACCGTTGCGCTATCCTCAGCGGAAAGTGGAACTCCTCTGAGACATAAGGTGGACTCAAAGTACCAAACGTCAATTAACGAAAGTAACGCAGTTAGTTTCTTGGGACTTGCTAGAAATGCTGCAGTATATACAAGGTCGAACGGGAAATTTGAAATAGTGGAGGAGGACTCACCGAGGACCGGGTTGATGCCACGGAACTTCAACTCTCGGTAGACTTGGCAGATGGAACATGCAAGACAGCAATAATCCACGCACAAATCTATGCAAGGCTCTTCGGGAAGTTCAAACTTCTGCCGCAGTCGACCTCGATAGCCGAAGGTGTAGAAGCATCCACAGCCAGTGCAATGCTGGAGCAAGCAGAAAACACAACCTCCGCTGAAGCACGCTGCAGACGGTGGAGTACGAGAAAGTATCAGCAAATATAATCCATTCGCGAGGATATATGGATGACTCATGCCACTGGCGCGGCGTTGCAGAGCAGGACGAAACATTTCGGGCGCTTTAGCCAGGATCGCCATGTGAAATGCAGAGGCGCTCCTGGCTAAATGATGCTCGTGTGGTCTTACTGTTTCAATCCTACCGGCAGGCATCTTACCTTTGCAGAGTATAGTTACTGCCAAGAATCATGATTACAAACCTTGCTGCATCTGACTGGACTCGACTGGACTAATCTGCACGTCAGAACTTGGAGCTAATACGATCATTATCAACGTTCTTGTTCGTGAATAACTTACAAGTGGCTCCTCTATCGATGATCTCAACTGTACGCCCAACAAGGACACACGGACAGCAGTAGCCGCAGATACCTGAAACGATTCCACCAACATGAACCACAGATTTCAGCAACAACGATGCAAATGAGGTCGAAGGGAAATAGCGACGTGACATCTTCGGTGAGCCCAATCAGAAAACGACCCGAGCACTTTTATGCTGATGGTTAGATCCAGCTTCATCTTTAACCAGATCTAGATCAGTGAGTCAAGTTTGTAGAACAATCAATCTTCATCTCCAAAACCTTCATATTTTCAGAAAAAATAGCTCCTCTTCAGATCCCGAATTAAGAGACCGGCATTGTGCAGAAGCAAACTTACAAATTTCACAATCTTCGAAGCAGCCACAGAGACCGGTGGTCCACCGGCCATTGAAGGCCGGTGGGTGTACTACGGAGTTCCCAATTTTGAAAGTCTTCGAAGTTTCCCCAGAAGAGCCAAGAACTGAGTAATCTAACAACTAATTAATCAGCGCAGATGCGATGTACCGTCTTCGACATACAGAGTACAGAACTAGATAATACGCAGCAGCAGCGCGTGGTCTGGATGGCAGAAGGAGAGCCCCCGAACTGAGAGTTTCGATCGATATCGGAACCCAAGCGTTCGAGAGCAGATTCGACCATAAGCGACTCGGAAGCTAAGGTAAAATGTGGCCCAGGACTCTTATCTTGCCTTCAAAACCTTCAAGTGTCACGGCCGATTGACAGAGACGTATCTGGGGCCGGGAATTACTCGTCGGCCTAAATTCCAGCGATCTACTGTCATGTGAGATTGTACCTGTTCCACCTAAGAGAACTCATTACGACTTATTCTCCTGTCAAATTTGATAGTGAATGCAGGACCGGAATGCTCAATTTTCATGGCACCTTAGACGCGGGGACATTGTTCACTCCGCTTCAGACGGACTCGATATACAACTTGCAGAAACCTATCTACATGATTTTCAAGCCACTGTGCCACCAGACTCATCATCAACCATTAATCTATTCCGACTGTCCGCGAGATAACAGAGAAGTGTTCTAAAAGCCACTAAAAATGGTCACGCGAAAATGTCTACCGCGAATTGACTTGGGACTAATGTACCGGCCGTAACAACGCCTGCAGCGGCGGAGCGAACACGACAAACGATCGTGAATTCTCAGAGTTCAAGCAAGTTCTCCCCCGTACTTGGAGAGGCTTGAAGATCGGAGGAACATGGTGATTCATATTTCCCGTATGTGATGCATAGACGACCTTAGTTTCAAAATACAGAAGGATCGACGATTCGGACCTCCTCTGATGTGGTGGCCCCTACTGCTCTTCCCCTCGACCACGACCTGCGATTCCACGCGCGACGACCCTCCTTGGTCGACGAGCCCATAAGAGGAAAGATCTGTGATAGAAGGTGGGACCGCAGTCACCCGCACTCTACATACAAGTAGGGATTCATTTGCTCCTTCCTGCGTTGCTTTCTGATGTGCATGTGATCGAGTTCCGTAACCAGCTCCAGCAGTTTCGGCTTACAGAATGAGGATCTCTCTTCACAAGCTCTCTTGGAAGAATGAACGAAATGTATCACGATGTAACATAATAACTATGTATTAAGAGCATACGCATGGTAACCTCAACTTCAACGCAAACCTCGGAATGTTTGTCTCCCGTGGATGAAGGACGAAAGTTGGGAAGCCTAAGCAGCTTCCACAAGCCGAAAAGATTCGACAATCATATAGCGCCTTGGTGTGAGAAGCTTCAGACTGATCATTTGGAAATTAAAAGCTTCAGAGTTGAGCGAGTCATGCAGGACTTTTAGAATTCTTGATTGTTGTCCCAGACAAGCTGTTTTGATTCTCTCAAGGGAACTCAGCTGTTACTCATTGACAGCAGGGCCCGAGGTGCAGCGTGTAGCTGGATTTTGAAGGTACACATTGTCAAGCCAACTCTTTGCTTGTACTGTACTATACCGATTTTAGTCCAAGTCATGATGATTGAATGAGGAGGAATGATCCATTTACTCTAACGATGGGGAAGGGTTTAATTTGAGCAGTAATTACTAGAATCCGCAGAACTGCATCTGGTATAGTACTAGGATACCATTTGGCGATCACAATATAGCAATATGACAAGAGATACAGGTCAGACTCTCCTGCTAAGCGCTCGGGACTAACCGTCATCCTTTGTTTTCTCAACCGGCTGGATTTATGAAAAGTCGGGTTCCCATCGCTCATACCCGGATTCGAAACTGGTACTCTCCTGCTCAGCACTAGGGACTAACCCGCATCCTTTGTATTCTCAACCGGCTGGATTTATGAAAAGTCGGGTTCTCAGCGCTCGTACCCGGGACCAAAAAGAGAGAATTCGGATTATCGCTGTTCCCTCAACCCAGATCCCGTTTTTTTCAACGACCAAGCCCTTCTCCTCCTCGGATATTTAACAAGGTGTGCATGATTAATTTTGGATTTACGTGGTCGATGCATACTTCCCGACAAAAAATTACTGGGTTTAAGACAAGTCCGGCGGATTTGATTTAAACGGCTGAGATGTTCGAATCAGATCTGACAGTCTAGATTAAATCAATCGCACGGTCAATAACTAAGTAAAGATCTGACGGTGCAGGACGGTTTGAGACACGTTAGGCGGATTTGAATTAAACGGCTAAGATGTTTGGATCAGATCTGACGGTTGGGTAATAATTAAGTCGAAGATCTGACAGTGCAGGACGCTTGGGAAAACATTAAGGCGATGCCGCGATTAGGATAATGAGGTGTTGCGGGCAGCGGGCGGGAGCCGAGAGGGTCTAGTCTGGTCGAGTCGTCGAGAAATTTTGGCAGTTCGTAAATCGTCTCTCGCCGCTGCACTTTCCTTCGGGGTCTATCAAGATTTTGTTTCCTTCGGAGTCCTTCCAAGTTGTAGCGAGAATTCCTTTCTCGTCCGCTCGCCGCTGCGTTTTCTTTCGAGGTTCTATCGATACTGCGTTTCCTTCGGGGTTCTATCGATACTGCATTTCCTTCGGGGTTCTATTGATACTGCGTTTTCTTCGAGGTTCTTGCTTGGATTTCCGTTCTGATCCATTCACCGCTGCGAAATTCTTCGAGGTTCTGTGGAGATTACTATTCCTTCGAGGTTTTAGAGAGATTTCTGTTCTGATCCGCTACGCTTGTTGTTTCTTCGAGGACTCTCCGAGGTGCGAGACGGTGCAGCAGTTGTCGAGATCGAGAGTCGAGGCTGTAACTGGAGATCGCCGTTACAATTCCACTGCTTGTTGTGTGTGTGCTGCTTCTTGGAGGTTTCATCAAAGTTGAGTGCTGCCGCTGCTGCATTGGTGCTGCAACCCCAAAGAAAGTGCTGGGACGGTGACAGTTTCGCCATGTCTCGAGGTTTCTTCGAGGTTTTTCAACCTCGAAGGGGTGTTACAGAACAGCTTGAGAGGTGGACGTGCGGGACGGCGGTGCGGCGGTGCGGCAGCAGCAGTCAGGGTTGGAGACAAGAAGTGGGAGGAGGATCGATCGACAGATCCCATTCGTGAGCCACCATTTCTTCCATAGAAGACCTGTTGGCTGACGATGTGGGACCACTCGCTTGCTGTTGTCATCTTGCATGTTGTTGTCTTTTAGTTAGAGGAGGGAGTTGATAGCGAGCCTGCTTTTAGTTGGTGATTTCTATTGTGTGATTTTGTAAACTTACATAACTCTAACGTATCTTGTCTCCATTTCGACTGACTACTGGTACATTTTTTCCTGATAGGTGGATAACTATCCACAGTCTGTGATCTGAGTTGTACTTGTGAATACATGGTTGGTGTTTCTTTATGAAGATCATCTGAACTACTCAGGTTTCAAACTAATCGTAGTGTTCTTCTTAGAGACTCGACCTCGTAGCTTGCTTCTTCTCCAATTGACAACATGAAACCTGGTGGAGGTAATTCTAATAAGGGTAAGTTCGCGAAGAAACAGAAGACTCTATCTAGTTTCGTATCAATTTCTTCATCTTCTAACTCTTCTGCATATATCGAGAAAGGAAAAGATCCTTCTGTTGTCGAGCATGTCCTTTCTAGAGTTGAGGCCCAGTGTAAACTAGGGGATGATACTTGGTATGATTTGTTTGATTGGATACATTTCGATCGGGACCTTGGAAGAATATTCTGTCATGTCAGTTTGACACCTCGGTTAGGTTGACCGAGTGCAAAGTGGCGCATCCTAGTAAGGCCGTTAGTGCCGTTAGGACGAGTTGGTGGGAGAGCTCACTAGGGGTATACTTCGCAGGTAGGGCTTGGAGGTCTTAGTTCTTCGAGTTGAGCCTTCAAGCTCCAGGCTATGATGGATAGTCTAGTTGAGTGTAACTCGGATTCTTTTCGTACTTAGAGTGGTTTTGGCTTGACCGTTTGTGAGTAATCTTTGTTGTAGTGTTGGAGATGATAATTTCTCTATTCAGATTACTCGAAGAACTCTATATGCACCATATATTGTGCATGTGGTCACCGACGAGGAGTCGTCAATCCGGGTGAGGCTGGATTTCTCTTTATGTGAATGTTTGAGTGTGGAAGGTTATCGTTTGGACTTCTTGTGGTTGGAAACCCCTCCATATTTTGCTTCCTGTTTGTGCGCCGTGTTTGCTTGTGTTGGCGCTTGATTTCTGAAGTGAGTTCACTCCAGTGTGCTATCGGTAGTGAGGCTGGAGTTACGGATCAGTCAGACTACCTTTGTCTCTCTCACGGTGCGGTTGGAGTGACGACCACAGACCGTGAGAGGCTGTCTGTGGTGATGGCAGGTACATGTTGCCCTTACCTTGACCGTCCTAGTAAGGGATAGGTGAGCTTAGTAGGAGCAGGGTTAGGCAAGTAGTGGTTACGGTGGTGACGAGGATTGTGACATTTCGGTGCGAGGAGTGTGTGTCGAGATTCTCTCATCACGGAGTTCTCTGGAGGTTCTGGTGGGGACTTCTCGGACAGTGGACATACACGGAGTGGGGTGAGGTATCGACTACCTACACCCTTGCCGTCAGTTGTTCCAGAGGACGAGTCAGACGCAGACAGCACGTTTTCTGATGATGAGTCTAGTGTCGCCACACTGTTGTTGTGGGACATGGACGAGAACTATGGGGCCACGAAGGGACCTCGACGTTACTCGAGTACAGTTGGTACCATTGAGCTGGATGACTTCATCCAGGAGTTCGACAGTTGGTGCGATCTGCAGCAGATGTAGAACCCACAACTGTTTACACCCTTCATGACGTGGAAGGGTTTGTTCCAACACTTGGAGGGACCACCGATGGACGATTATCATGAGTTCAGGCGAGATTACAGTGTTGAGATCAAGTTGTGGAGACAACATTGGTCTCCCAACTACGTTTCTATCACTACTGGTGCAGTTTCGGGAGGCGTAGTATCTGCGAGTTCAGGTGTCAGTAGCAATGGTACATCCACAGGTGGCGAAGTACCTACTACCAGCGGTGCGTCCTGTAAACCCGCGGTCTTATCGATCAACTACCCCCCCGATCTCTCAACCTCCACGATCGTCATCCACGAATCTGCAACATATCGGGTCTGTCAACTAAAAATCTCCTTAAACACATCAACTAAAATCCTCCATTCTAACGACGTCTCTCAAGTTCTCACATGCTAAAAATATCTCACACTCTCTATATTACTCAAGTTGTCATTGCGACAATGCGAAAACAAGGATGAGGAGCTCTTCTCTACTCCTCTATTTATACATTCTAGGTTTTTACTTTGGTACCCTCCGGTAACTCAGCCGTAACTACTTTTACCGGGTTTTACTAAGATATTACTTAAGGTAAAAGCATTGATCACATGGGCTTTTTATCTTTTCACATGGGCTTATTCCTTCAAAGTCAACAACTTCTAGAAGGATTCTGGAATATTCTCAAGGAATCTTGAATTTCCACCCCCCCTCTACACTAGGACCCACTAAAAAGGAAACATGTGGAATCTCTTCTTGTTTTTAATGCCCACAAAGTCCACAACTTTAATCCAACCACTAATATTAAGTCAAAAAGGAGATAAGGGATACTTTCCACCTCCTTTCTACCTTTTAGACAAGATGACAAGATAGTAGTGCTCACTCTTTAGCAAATATCTGAATTCTGCCAAAAGTACAGCTAAGTTTAACCATAACTAACTTTTAGCTAGTCATGACTAACTTGATACCTCCTTAAAGTACTTTGGCAGCAAATAAACATTCTCAACACTTAGTTATAACTAAATACCTTACTAATAGACAAACTCCCTATGTGTAACATAGGTCGTTACATTTTACCCCCGGACTAAATTTTCGCTCCGTCCTCGGAGTGAAGAGAGAACTTTCGTCGATGAAACAACTTCAACTTGTCATGGTTGACCCAATCGAATCTCCTTCCTCCCAACTCCTGAAGGTCATACGTGAAGTTGCTCCACACCTTATCTACAACAAAAGGATCAAAATATCTAGGAAGAAACTTCTTCCTAGCCCTCTTGAATCTGATAGCATCATACAACATTACCCAATCTCCGACTTGAAAAGGTTTTACCTCCCTCTTGCCCAACCGTTTGTCGTAACTCTTCTTTTGATACGCCTGAGCTCGTTCCATCCTGATCATTGCTACCGCTCGGGTCTCTTCCAACTCCATGAGTTGCTCCCTTCTTGATCTGACCACGTCTTCTCCTCTCGACCTCTTCAACTTTCGTTGAATAGTTTGAAAAGTATCCAATTCGAATTGGATCGGCAACTTGGACTCCACTCCATAAACCAGTCGAAATGGAGAGTACCCAGTAGAAGTCTTTGTTGTCGTTCGATACTCCCATAAGATGGCATGTAGCTCTTATCCCAAGTATGTTTCGCAGTCTCAACACCAGCATCTTTGGCGAGCATCATACAAAGTGTAAGATTGGTCTTCTCCGCAAGACCATTAGCATTTGGTTTGTATGAGGTCGTTACTCGTGGCTTGATAGAAAAGTGTTGTAGCGTAGTAGTAGTCATGCTCCCTACAAACTCTCCTCCTCTATCTGAGACCAACTCTAACGGACATCCAAATCTGGTGATGATCCTCTCTCATAGGAATCTACCGACTTCTGTTTCATTAGTCTCTCTCAAAGGTCTAGCCTCTACCCACTTGGTACAATAGTCAGTGACGACTACAATGTATCTATTGCCTCGAGGTGTCTTATTAAGAGGACCTACAAAGTCAA
Source organism: Asterella californica (assembly GCA_036924285.1). Taxonomy (NCBI): domain Eukaryota; kingdom Viridiplantae; phylum Streptophyta; class Marchantiopsida; order Marchantiales; family Aytoniaceae; genus Asterella; species Asterella californica. The sequence continues at coordinate 48,602,211 of JAYKYS010000001.1, forward strand.
TACCCCACTTCTCAAATGGTCCTAATATTGGAATTGATCTTAACGGAGGTGTTCTAGTAGACTTCAGAGCAAATGCTTGACATACGTGTGAAGCCTTGGTTTTTCGTTTTTGTTAATTAATTGATTAGTTGTAAAGTAAATAAGAAGAATAGATGATAGAAGATAACCGATATGAGTAGAATAGTGTTAATTAGAAGTTTAGAGAAGAATCTCAGTTCTGGAGGAATTTATCGAATCTATGGAGACACTGAAAGATGATTTTCTCATAGATGAATTCCTCGGGCGAAAACCTTTCTAACGGTATGTTGTGCGAGGCAAACGGAGACCGAACGACGAAGTTACAGCCGACTGAAGAATGTCAGTCGTCAAGAGGAAAACCCTAACTTCGGCACGTGCAGGAAAGCCTATCGCGGGATATAAGCAAGGTAACAAATTGTTTACTTTACTCTTTTACTAATTCCCAGAGCGAGCGATAGCAGGGCGCAGAGAGCCGCATTTACCGAACGCCGAAGTACATCACTTTCGGGCGAGGAAGCCAATTTGTGAGTGACCGGCGAGGAAGCCAGTTCGCGAGGAAGTACGTCAGTTACGGACGAGGAAGAGATTGCAGCGAAGAATCCGTTTGTAGCGAAGATCGTTGCAGTGATCCTGGGGATGCGCGGAATGCAGACGGCTAAGTCGCCGAGGCTCCGATCGTTTGAAGTTAATCGAGCGGCTCTTCGTCGCTATGAGAAGGAGCTTGAGGAAATGGGACTAGCGTTCCTCTTACTTCCTTGGTGGGGGATGGTTTCCTCCAAATTGGTGCATGAGCTGAAGATTTGCAAGCAGCATCCGGCCGATGAGCACTATGGACGACCGAATAACTGGACCGAAGCTCACTGGTCCGCTGTCTTGGGAACTGACGATGCAGGTCGAGAGGGTGATCTTCTGTTTGATACCACGTCTGCCGCTGCTTCGCCCGAAGCAGTGAAGACCTTCCCGAATTTGTTCAAGGAGTTACCTCTAGGGAGGAACGGCTACCGAACAAGCGATTACTGCGATCCGAAGAAGAGAGAGGTAGCCGATGCGATTATGGCGATCTTCAAGCCACGAAGAACGACATACTTGTCAAATTGGCAAATCAACTTTATCGAACAGCTCTTCGCCGGACGAAGAGCACATTGGGCGAGGATCATCCACCGACATGTGCTGAAACTTTGGAATGCGAATGACTTGGCATACATAGGACCCTTTGTATCGGTGTTCTATATGGGGATGGGGTTGCTATCTGACGAGCAGCAGACGAAGTTGGGCTTCACCGCGGCAGCCGAAGAAGATGAATTCCAAGTGATACAGACTCCAGCCCGAGATGTAAATCTCGAGAAGTTCTTCGATGAAGTCATCGCCGAAGAGCCGAGGACCGAAGTAGCAATGGAAACAGCGCAGAGGCAAGACGCGTCGACTCCAACACCCGTTCCAGAGAAGACGACCGAAGAGGCAACTCCAGCCGAGGACGAAGATGTAGTCGAGATATCTCCTCCAATTCGCAGGAGTGGAAGGAAGAAACCTCTCGAGGAGACGCCGAGGTCTGTGCAGAAGTCCCGGAAGAAGATGAAGATGACGAGGACAGTCTGCGCCGATGATCAGCCAGTGGACGAAGAAGTAATTGAGGAAGCTGATGAAGGAGACACTCCTCGCACAGAGAAGAGCATGGACACTACACCGAAGACTACTCTTTCTCTATCGACGATAGGAGAGATTGAACAACTTACCTCTTCGGCGAAGTACATCCAGGAGGTGGTCGCACCCTTGCTGTATAGCTTAGAAGGGAACCGAGGAACGTACGAGGAAGTAGTCGGACGGAAGCTGAATCTCGCGGAGTTGGTGCAGACGATGCACTTCGGCCGAGGTAACTGGAAGGAAGAGAAGGAGAATTTGCGAGCAGCTCTTGTCATGGCCCAGAAGGAGACGCAGACGAGGACCGAGGAACTGAAGAGTGTGACATCGGAGAAAGAAGGACTTCTTCAACAGAAGTTGGATCGAGAGAGAGAGCACGAGAAAGTTCTTTCCCTGATGAAGAAGGAGTTGGACGAGGTACGACTTCAGCGGGACAGGAATCTGGATGTCGTCGCGGAGATGACGCAGGAGATCGATGATCTAAAGCGACGCACTGTCAAGGCCGAGGAGCTGAGCGCTCAACTTCGGAGTAGGGTCGAGCCGGTGTTGAAGAACTACTTCGCCGTTGAGCTAGACACCGAAGAATTGGGATTTCTTCGTCAGGTTAGAGCGGAGTTCTTAGCTGCAGATGCGGAGGGTACTTCAGCTAGGAACCGGGTAGCTAGGTTAGGACAGCGAGTAGTTAGAGAGCTTAGGGAGGTTAGAGCAACCGTAGAGTTCTCAGTTTGTGAGATAGGTAGAGAGTTAGCAGTAGAAAGCGGTGTCGTTCCTGGTGTCGTTTCGGACACAGGACCTTCATCCGGCGGACCAGAAGTAGTCCCGACTTCTTAGGAAGAAGATCCGTCATCTTCGGGGAAATCTGTATATAAGCGTTGTGTTGTTCGTATTCTGGACCTCTATGTGTTTTATCATTTTTGAGTTTTCTATTTCCTGAGTTTACGGAGCCATTGAGTGTTTTGTCTTCTGCGAAAGATTTACCTACGAAGTATCGTAGTTTGCTGTGGTAGGAATTAGTCTGGGTGCCGAAGAATTTGCTGTTGACATTTGAAATCAGAGTAGAACGTTTACGGCAAAGACTGAGAATAGACCAGCATCTGCGGAGTTAGTTTACTACGAAGACAGTTTTGGGCGAAGTTGAGTTCGGAAGAAGTTGTTCTTTGGTAGAACACTTAGGAAGAAGTTGTTCTTTGGTAGAACACTTAGGAAGAAGTTCAATCTGGTTCTTCGGCGGAAGAAGAGTCTTCTTCACCAGAGATTTCCGAGAGCAGTAGTAGTGAAAGTAACTCAGTGTGAAGATATTTAGCATTTATGTTGTTAAAGGCTACTTAGTAGCACTTCAGCAGTACTTCCTCGTGTGACATTTCTGTCCGTGGCTCTGTTTCTCTGTTGTTTATCTGTTTCTTGAGGTCCCTGACCTGTTCAGTACCTGTTATGTTTGTTTGTCAGGATTATCAACTCCGTCTTGTTGGATAGATCTGAGTTTGATCTCTACCGGGACTGATTTCTGCCCGTGAGAATAAAAGACAACTATAAAGAATCACCTTTGTCATGTGTTTACTACTTTTGGATGATCTTTACTTGCATCTCTGTGGGTTCGATCCTTAAATTACTACTTTCGAGCATCTTTTGGTTTTCTTGTGTGTTACAATACGTCGCAAGTTTTGCAATAGTCTAAACACTCCTTGAAAATCCCTCTCCAGTGATAACCCGCATCCAAAATCTTGAAAGCTGTTATCTTACCACCAAAGTGACCTCCGCAAACAGTGCCATCGTGAAACTCGTGCATCAGCTTGAACGCCTCCTTCTGACCAACTGCTCTCCTTAGTAACCCATCTGCTCCTTGATGAAACAGAATTCCCTCCACCGTGGTGTAAGGTTTGCATCTCTTGATCAACGCGTTACGTTCTCGGGTATGCATACCTTTTGGAAAGGAGCCATCTGCAAGGAAACTCTAGATTTCCTTGTACTCGTCCGGTATCTCCTCAATGCTTGTGATGGTCATCAGATGCTCGTCTGGAAATGAATCATCAAACGGTTCTTCTCCCTCATCATCATAAGCCCTTGACAAAAGATCATCATTCGCATGCTTTTTCCCTGGTCTATCTTCAATCACGTAATCGTATTCTGTTAGAAGGATCTTCCAACGAGCAATACGACCTTCGGCATTAGGCTTATAAAAGATATACTTTAAAGCCTTGTGATTTGTGACTATGGAAAATTTCCCTCCTAGCAAGTAATGTCGGAACTTCCTCAATCCAAAGATCACCGCTAATCCTTCTCGTTCAGTCACGGAGTAATTTATCTCCGCTGGCACCATCTGCCTACTAGCATAAGCTATAGGATGATCATGCCCATCTTCATCTAACTGACTTAATGTACACCCGATAGCTACATTAGAGGCATCCGTATACAGAATAAATGCTTTACTCCACTCAGGTTTAGCAAGTATAGGAGCTGTCACCAATGCCTTTTTCAGCTCCTCAAATGCTTCCTTTGCCTTCTGATCATGCACTATCAAGTCAAACTCAACTCCCTTCTTCATGTACATAGTCAAAGCTATTGCTTTGTTTGAGAAGGAAAAGAAAAACCTACGATAATATCCAACCATCCCAAGAAACTGTCTCAACTTTGTCAAGTTGATTGGAAATGGAAGATCCACAATCTTCTTCACCTTCTCAGGATCTACCGCAATCCCTTTCTTGGAAATGATGTGTCCTAACAGCAGACCTTCTTCGCAGCCAAAGATGCACTTCTCTGGATTCAGAGAAGCGTTAGCTTGCTCCAACCGCTGCAGAACTTTGATCACATGATCAAAGTGGTCCTCCTTTCTTCCGTACACACAGAAATCATCAATGAAATCACGAACAAACTTTCCTATGAATGATTCGAACACCTTGTTCATGAATCTCTGAAACGTGGCCGGAGCATTACACAGTCCGAATGGCATCACTCGAAATGCAAATGTTCCCCAAGGAGTAGTGAAAGTAGTCAACTGCTGGTACTCCTGTGCTATCTTGATCTGGTTGTATCCACTATAACCATCACCAAAGCTGTACCACTCATGACCAGCAACTTCCTCCAAAATCTCATCTATAAATGGTAGAGGATAATAATCCTTCTTGGTAACTGCATTCAGCTTCTTATAGTCTATGCACACTCGCAGCTTACCATTCTTCTTCTTGACAATCACAATGGGTGAAACCCATTCTGAGTTCTCCACCTCGTAGATGAAACTCGCCTCCCTCAACTTGTCTATCTCCTCCTTGACCATCATCGCTGTTGTAGGATTGATCCTTCTCTGCTTCTGTCGAACTGGTCTTGCGTTCTCCTCCAATTCGATTCGATGAGTCTCGAGGGTCACCTCCTTCAAATCCTTGTAGCTGAAAGCAAACACATGGATATATTTTTGAAATATATCTAAGAATCTACTTTTCTCCTCTTGAGTGACATTGATACCAAACTTCAGGGTAGAGAGTCTTCTCACAATCTCTGTCTCACTCAACTCTTCTTTGTCAGGATCTTTCTCCACTGCTGGTCGAGGCAACAAGTCAATAGCACTAAGCTGATGTACTGATTCATCTCGACCAAATCCTTCATCCTCAGACGAGGATTCTTGGTCGTAAGAATCCCCAGTATCTACTTCTGAGACACTCTGATCATCCTCCGTATCAGATTCCCAGTAGTCACTAGTGGGTCTATCAGAGTCAGAAGTCACAACTCCAACACCCGAGAGAGGAACTATCACTCTATGATCTCTAGGCCCAATCCGTAAGTATCCCTTGTGCCACCTATCCGTGGTGCGCACAGCTCTCAACCAAGGCCTACCTAGGAGCAAATCATAACTAGAGTCCTTTAACACTTGAAAGGACATCAATGTTTGAACTCCCATCACAGACACGATCACCTTCTCTAACACGCCAAGAGGTCTTACCCGTTGCTTGTTAGCCATCCCCACGACAATGCTAGCCGAGCGAGTTGGTTCCATCCCCAACTTCTTCATCAACCTCTCCGATATGGCGTTTACAGCCGACCCTCCATCCACCAATACGTCAGAGACGTAGTGACCATTCAACCGGACTTCAATCTTTGAAGCCCTAGTGCATACCTCTGAAGCATGCACATCCACCACACCAACTCCCACAGACTTTGATGTCTTGCTCTTGGATTTCTTCTTCTTGCTTCTCTTAGAACTCAGTCCTCCTCTGAGTTCCCTTCGTAAGCTGGGATTAAGTGCGATCAGTTGTCCAACAGTGATGTTGGCTTTCTGAGCACCCACATCTTCAACCACATCATATCCCGCTTGGGAAGATGAAATAGTGAAATCCGCCATCCCCAGCTTCCTTCTTGGCTCCATTGGTGTACTCGAAATATTACTCGAACGAGTACTTCTACTTGCTGACTCCTCCATGAAAACCGGTTCATCAGAAAATCGAGTTCTTTTCCTTTCTTGAGCTAAAAGCTCCACCGGTGCATGAGAAGAGTTTGAACTCTCTCCTTTCTCGTAGATGGGATCTCGCACGACATCGATAGTAGTCACCCCTTTATCTCGTCCTTGTGATGGATTTCCTCCACCCACATTCATTCTGACAGCTTCGGCATTTCTTGCTCCATTGTTAGGACAATTTTGCTGGAAATGAGAACCGCCACACGTCCAACAAGTGATTCTTCCAAAGTTACCTTGGTTGCCTCCAAAGTTATCTTGATTTCCTCGGTTGGGATTGTTGTCGTAACTTCTTTGACCTCCTCCTCCACCTTTGTTTCTCCATTCTCGTAACTGCACCACGTTTATCTTGAGATCCGCAAGAGTATCGGTGATGCTCTTTAGCTCGGCATGAAAATCAGAGGTGGCAGTAGACATCGTTGTTGGGACAAACGGTCTTGGCACCACCGTTGGAGTAGGAGCTGACGTTGAAGCAATCACCAATTGTGATGGTGCGGGTGCGATCATTGTGGCTACACCAGGAGTCGGAGTCGACACCAGAGCAGCATGATGAGGTTGGATGATATCTCCTTCATCCAAACTCTCTTCCATGTTTGTCGTAATCTTGATGGCCTCCGCTTTGGTTGTTGGCTTCTCGTACCTCACTTGGGTTCGAATTGAAGGCCTCAACCCTTCCACCAAGTTCTTGATCAACACTGCTCCAATCCCCGCCATCGTTAGCTCCACATTGTCTCCACTCTTCCGTAGGACCGTCCGAAACCGTTGCTCCAACTTATCCACCCTTTCGGCATATTGCCGAACTTTCTCGTCGTCCCGTTGCTTCAAATGAGTAAGCTCCACCATGAGCTTCTCATAACTCTCTTCTGGAAAAAATTCTTCGATGAGTGCATTACTCAATGTCTCTCATGTGTCCTCAACTGCACCAGGTGTCTTGCTCTTCACTCGGTCGTCATACCACGTAAGAGCAAAATCTTCTAAAAACTCTGGCAGTAACAACACCCATTCTTCCTTCCTTCTCACGTTGTTTCCGATGCAACCCCTTTTGAAATCTCGTACAAATGGTTCTACATCTTCATTGTCCTTCCCATGAAACACTGATAACTTCTCCATCTTGTAACTATTCTTTCTACCCTTCTAATTTTTGTGCAATAACTACTCGCTAAAAGAGTACGAACATCACCAATTCCATTCGCGAATAATCTACCATAGGTAAAATGAAAGGAAATGGTTGTAACAACACCTCTTGTGTCATCTTTTCTCTCAAGGTAATCATGAGCCTGAGTCGCATCACCGCCTTCTCCACCATCCGAATGACGATCTCCATCACAACTCAGCTGAGTCCTCTTTTGAAGTCGACAACTTCTCCGTCTCAGCTCTTTGAGTCTCGTCCAACTTCTCGACTACTGACGTAAGTAGGGCGGCCACATCGACGCATTTGTGTCCTCTGGATAGATCACCCACTCCACAACTTGGACGAGGATCTTCGCCTAGAAGATGAATTGGCGCTGGTGACGATGGACCCACTCGATAAACTCCCGCTTCTCTTTAGCTCTCTCGATTCTGATTCTAGTTGGACAATTCACTACTTTGTGTCCCAACCCTCTACAGAAATAACACCACAAGTCCGTTTCTACTCTTCTCCTCGGAGATTCTACTTGAGGTTTAGTACTAGGGTTTTCAAACTCGACGATAATCTCTCTCGAACTTTCTCCGACACTTACTATGACATCTAAACCTTGAGGAAGATTTCTAAGTCTAACTTTCCAATCTTTTGAATTTCCACTCATGTTGCACCTTCTCAACCATTAAGTGGACAAAATATCATAGAGGAAAATAATTCTACATCACTTTCTTAACTCTTCCGAGCTTTATACTGGAAATCGTGTATTATACATGTTATACACGAAATAAAATCTAATCTAAAATTAACTATCGAAGATATGATCCTCCTCACCATCGTTTGTACTAATCACAACAGACATCTTGAACTCACTCTTGTAAGGATCCAACTCTACTTCACCAGGAGCATTCGTGGCCTCCACAGTGAATGATGCTTTAAACTCGGCTTTCTTCAAATCTGTGCCAATGGTCGCGGAAGCTTCTTCGTATAGGGTAAAGAGGGCACCCCAAGTGCTATAGATGCGGGTTCGTAACTCATCTATACTTAACTTGGGCTTCTCCGTCTCAGTTCGAACTCCTAAACGTCTCTTCTTCCACCTCGTCATTCGAACAGGATTCCCCATGAAGTATCTTCAAGACCTCCTTGTATGCCGAAACGTATATCTCTTAGTTGGTAAGAGATCTCTCCAAGATTTTTGTGGTCTCCAGTAGCTCAACCTCCAAGCTACTAAATCATGAAGTTTCAACAGAAACTTCCCTAATCAGAAGAGATGGTGATGACTGTACAAATTTTCAGAGAACTGAAATTTGTATATTTTCACTTCCCTCATGGTTGTCAACCCCCTCCACTTTGAAAAATTCTTTCTCCCTCTTCAGACCTCATCTTCTCATGATTTCTTTTGTCCTAGATAGCTTATCAGCCACTCTAAAACACTGGAAAGTTTCTCATGAAAATAAAATTCACAAAAAATCTGACAATGACTGTAAATTTTTTCTAGATAACAGAATTCCTCAACTCTCACGAATAGACCCCCTCAACTTCGAAAATTCATTGCTCTCTCTCTAGACCACCTTTTCCTATGATTTCTTTTGTCTTAGATAGGTTATCAGCCAATCTTAAACACTGGAAAGTTTCACAGGAAAATAAAATTCACAGAAAAGTTGACAGCTACTGTACAAATTTTCTAGAGAGCAGAATTTCTAAACTCACAAATTTATCTCCTCTAATAACTTTTCTCTCTTCCTTTCTCTACAACTCTTGTTTCACCCTCTTTCAACTCTCCTCAAACCTTTTCTAAGTGAACAAGATGTAAAGAATGACTTCGAACGCGTCATATATCACTACGGGATACACGAAAGATTCTAACGTCGCTAACATCACGTTAGCTCTCTCTCCTCCCAACGTTCTCTCCATGTGCTCTCTCATAATCTCCTTTTGTCGAATATAGAACTGAACTCTAAACATCGTTCAACAATCCCTTCAAGTGAGGTCCCGGCAACGGAACCAAAAATGTAAACCCTCCGCGATCTTATCGATCAACTACCCCCCCGATCTCTCAACCTCCACGATCGTCATCCACGAATCTGCAACATGTCGGGCCTGTCTCTCACTCAGGGGTCACCTCTGATGGCTTTGATGGAAGCACACCATGAACTTGAAGGGAAAATGCTGAGTTCACTCATTCATACACCCACAAACTTATCAACTAAAAATCTCCTTAAACACATCAACTAAAATCCTCCATTCTAACGACGTCTGTCAAGTTCTCACATGCTAAAAATATCCCACACTCTCGATATTACTCAAGTTGTCATTATGACAATGTGAAAACAAGGATGAGGAGCTCTTCTCTACTCCTCTATTTATACATTCTAGGTTTTTACTTTGGTACCCTCCGGTAACTCAGCCGTAACTACTTTTACCGGGTTTTACTAAGATATTACTTAAGGTAAAAGCATTGATCACATGGGCTTTTTACCTTTTCACATGGGCTTATTCCTTCAAAGTCAACAACTTCTAGAAGGATTCTGGAATATTCTCAAGGAATCTTGAATTTCCACCCCCCCTCTACACTAGGACCCACTAAAAAGGAAACATGTGGAATCTCTTCTTGTTTTTAATGCCCACAAAGTCCACAACTTTAATCCAACCACTAATATTAAGTCAAAAAAGAGATAAGGGATACTTTCCACCTCCTTTCTACCTTTTAGACAAGATGACAAGATAGTAGTGCTCACTCTTTAGCAAATATCTGAATTCTGCCAAAAGTACAGCTAAGTTTAACCATAACTAACTTTTAGCTAGTCATGACTAACTTGATACCTCCTTAAAGTACTTTGGCAGCAAATAAACATTCTCAACACTTAGTTATAACTAAATACCTTACTAATAGACAAACTCCCTATGTGTAACATAGGTCGTTACAGTCCACAAGTAGTGGAGCAGGTGGTAGTGTGAGCGGGATACCACCAGGGTTTAACCTTGTGGTTCAGTTCTTCCAATGTTTGAGGAAGAACTATCAGGGTGTGCGGACCAACAAGTTGAGGAGTCTGTAGGAGTTCCAGCGGAAGACTGGAGAGAGCCTACGCGAGGCGTTTACTCGCATGAGGTGGTTGATCAGCGTTACCCAAGGGGTGACGAAAGCACAAGCAGTCCAGTTTTGGTATGAGATACTAGACCGGGAGCTGCGTAGGAGAGTTAGAGATGCTATTCTCCTTAGAGATATCGCTCCGACGTTAGCGGTTGTCTTTGGTCTGGCTGAGCGGATTGAGCTCAACATGGTGGAAGAGAGGGTGGTGGTTGCTGGGTTCAGCAAGGAGACAACACAGGGAACGACCACCTCTTCTCGAGGATCACAGGCTATGCAACAGCGTGGTGGTGGTGGTGGTGGTGGTAAAGATCGTGCGGAGCAGTCACGATCTCAGGGAGGTGTTGGAGGATCTGGTGGGCAGAAGCCCATGCCGTCCTTCTCTAGTCAGCAGCAAGCGGGTCCTTGCTGGACGTGTGATGGTCCTCATCAGCAAAAGGACTGTCCACAGAGGAGAGATGGTTATGAGACGTCAGGGACGTCTCAAGCAGTACCTAGGCAATGTGAGCATTACGGACGACCTGGTCACAGTAGTGACCGTTGTTTTGATCTCCATCCCGAGTTGCGGCAAGGGAAGGCTAATCGTGGACGAGGCGGAGGAGCTCAAGGAGGCCGTGGTGGTCGAGTTGGAGGTAGAGGTCTAGCACCTGGGAGAGGATCGGTCGGTCCATCGCCTGTTACGACGTCAGAAGCAAGTATGGCTGCTCGGATTGAGCAGTTGGAGCAGAGAATAGCTAGTATGACTATGGCTCAGCAGAGATCAGGTGGAACAGAGGCTTCCACGTCTTATGGAGGAGAAGGAGGTGACTTCTGCTTCATGGCGCATGTGGCACAGATTGAGGCATCTGCGGTAGTGACTCGAGGTGCAGTACGTTATCGTGATGTGAATAATTTTACATTGTAAATAATTCACCTCTCCGTCAAGCGTTAGTCTCTCTGAGTGGAGTTAAGACCTCAGAGAAGTCGACACTAGAGGATGTTATATATTTTGAGTCTTAGTAGGTTGATTACCATGTAGATGGAGTTAAGCTCATGGGTTGTAATTACATGTCGCCCATGCATGCTTCCTAGCAAGGTTAGATTATCTTTCAAGATTACGTGTCGCTTTACATGTCTTCGCATGTAGTTTAGGAGTTACGTTGGCACTTTAGGGGCTTGATGTGGGAGCCTATGTGTGAAAAATTAAGTCACCACGTGGTTTGGGACACTAAAGGACAGAGGAATGAAGCTATGAACTCCCATTGGTCCAATTTAGTCTTTGTGTACCGCTAAACTTAGTAGTAGAGGTCTTAAGAGGAGTTCGGGCGTTTGGAGAGAAAATACTGCAAAATCTGAGAAGACAAGAAGATAGGACTCGTCGTGCCAGTCACTGTCAGTGAAATTTTTGATCGATTTGGAGCAATAAAGAAGGAGTTATGGCTGATTGAAGTTCAATTTGTGTCAGAATTGCAGCACTTCTGTTGATTTTGGGGTTTTCGGTGTCAATTGCAGTAGATTTGAGAAAATTAGTGGTCACGGTCACTGTCAGTAGGGCTACGACTGTCCTCAAATTTTCATGTCAATTGAGTGACTGAGTAATTTGAGGCGACCGCTGAAGTAGAGGGGATCCGAAAAGCTCTCAATCTAGAACAGCAACTTCAGAGAGCGAGATCTGGAGTTCTGTGTACAATCAGGAGGCCCAACTTCACAGGAGTGTTCAGCAAGCTGTGTACTGCAAATTTTGTAAGAATCTTCGAAAGTGATTGAGCCAATTCTCTGTTCTAGGTCAAAATAGCTGTCTGGGTACCAGAATTGCTGTAATTTCTCTGCTCAGAACGTTTCTGCCCATATCTTGGTGCTCTGAATTGATCTCAAGCTGAAACTTCGTATGTATGGTCAGTAGGGCCTCATTTACATGTAGGAGAAGTTCTGAAGTCTGAACCATCGTATGTTTATGATTCTGGACTGTTAAAGTTCGCTGTCTAATCTTATTACTGCTAGTGTGACCGGATTTTCGCTTCTTGAACATACTAGAGGGTCCATTCGACCTGAGTGAGTGTTTATAGTGTTCCTTTTTTATCTGAAGCCTACCTCTGTAGTAAGCAACCGTAGCCTGAGTAGACTGAACACAGTCTTCAAGATCATATCACAGTCAGAAGGTTCCGTCCTTCCCAAACTCTCAACTCGACAACGTGTCTCTGAGCCACGAGGTGCGTCAGTGGAGTTGGATCCACAACGCGGGAAGGCTGGTAGACAGGCCAGGCTTCCTCAATCGTTCACGTTATCGGAGGCGTTGAGGACCACATCTATGGTTCCTAAACGACCTACCGATGATGTAGTAGAGTTGGATGCATCGACATCCAGGAGTGGGTGTGATGTGAGTCCACCCTCGACGTCTGTGGATGCGACGTCGAACTCGATGTTAGGGGCGGCTACAGCAGTTTTGCAAGCCCCACTATTCTCAGCCACGGATATGAGAGCATTGGGAGTTAACTTGGCTCCAGTGTTCCAGTTGGCGGTCACGCTCAGTGAGAGCGAGGATGTAGTTATCTCTAGTGCTGAAGTAGTTCAGCGAGAGGCGGTAGACGTGTCCATGGAGTCGAGGATCAGGACAGCTACCAGTGGTACTTGGCAAGCGGCGGCTGCTAGGTTAGATGAGTTACCAGCTAGGCCGGCGATTGACCGTGCTGGTTTGGCACCAAGTGTGGTGTTGTTGGACAAAAGAAGTGGTATCTTCTGTTTGGTGGCACCTTCAGAGAAAGTGTATCGACCCCAGAAGGTCTTGTTAGACTCTGGAGCCCAACCGTTGATGTTGGAAAAGGCGGCATGTATTGGTTTGGGTCTGAAGAAGTCCGAGGTGGAGAGATGTCCATTCCCGTTGCAGACATCTCTAGGGGATCAGGAGGTACGGCTCTACATATGACACGTGAGATGTTGACGGTGAGAGTTCGGTCATATCACGTCACGGATGACTCTATGGTGAGGGCCAAGGCCATCGTTACAGCCGCAGAGTCTTATGATGTATTGGTTGGAGGTGCTGTGTTATACCTTATGAGGTTCGTGATCGACTATTGGACGGAGACAGCATCTTACAGACCAGGTTGGCAGTCCGGTGAGGGACGAGTGAGCCGCTTACTAGTGCGGTTCAGTGCTAGAGTTGAGACAACAGAGCCTACACCAGGGACGATGGCATCCATTGCAGGATTCAGTTCGGTCATCACTTGGCCGAGCGAGTTGTTAAAGGACAATGCCCATGCGGAGGATACTCCGGTCTTTGAGGAGGTGGAGGACATGCTTAGCATGTCTACGTTAGTACCATCTGCCTTGGATGTTCCACTCTGGAGTTCGAGTGGAGAGTTGCAGCAGTATGCTGATCAGTTGGTGCAGCAGGCTTGGAGTGAAGCCTTTATACCACCAATAGAGGAACAAAGGGTTGTTCCTGCTACTGGCCCTGTACCTTATCACCATTGGATACGACTCTCATTGTGTGGTAGTATCCAGAGAAGGGTGTACATGTGTTGGAGCTATTTGGAGGGATCAGCACAGGTTTGGCTGCGGTATAGCAAGCAGGCATACAAGTACATCGATACTTGTATGTGGAGAGAGATGAGATTACGAGACGCATCTCATTGCGCATGCGGCACGTTTGGTGCAGAGATATCTTGAGTTGTTGCCCATATCAGCTGTTAGAGGATACCAGCAAGCATTATCGTCAGATATTTCGTTGTTGAGGGCGCAGGATCTTACGTTTGTTGGCACCATTCACTTGGTGATAGCCGGATGGCCATGTCAAGGTCACACATGTCCTGGGAGAGGTCAGGATTTGCATGATCCGCAATCTAGAATGTTCTGGGAGATGTTACGGATCTTACGACATCTTCAGATGCATCAGGTGGATTCTCCAGAGTACATCTTGGAGAACGTTCTTTTGTTGGGTGATGCTCGTACACAAATTATGACGAGTGTGTACCAAGTGCTGTCTTAGGTTGGACCAGCAGTGTTGTTGGATGCAGCGAGAGTAAAATCTCGTGCACATCATCCACGATTGTGGTTGACGAACTTGTTACCGAGAGAGGTGCTTAAGCGTGCACACGATGGAGTGAGACGACCAGCACATCTCACGGTTGATAGCATCTTGGATGCATGACGACGATCTCAAGTAGTGAGAATTGTCGATAAGTCACTCATGGCAGTGGTGAACCTAGTGGGACGGCCCATGGTAGCGTTACCCACTTTGGTAAGCTTTCCAGCGTCACATGCTTACAGAGATAGAGGACCTGGGCTTGTGTGGGATGCTCAATTATGGCAGTTGATGGAGCTCAATGCCGATGAGAGAGAGCGAGCGATGGGTTTCGCTACGAGTACGACGGCAGTAGCTTCGGTGTCGGAGACTTCACGTCGTCAAGTATTGGGTCAAGCAATGGACTTGAATTGCTTGACATGGATTGTTAACCTTGGATTGGCTGAGCAGCGTCGGATGCGATCGACGGGTGTTACTGCTCGGACACTTCTGAGCTCTTTGCCTATCGAGTCGGTGGAGGCAAAGGTTGGGGGCGAGGCGTATGAAGTTCGTCATCCTTGGACATCATGGGATGTCGTAGGAGAGAGTGTGGAGCTTGCAGCTAGAAATGCAGAAATTTTACACACAGTAGCGGTGGAGGTTGTTGGTGGTGAGCAGAAGGAAATTGCTCCACAAGCTGCAAGATAGCAGTCAACGACTTCGTCTTCTATCTCTAGCATGGTGACAGAGGATAGTTGGGAGCCGGAGATTGGACCCAAGCTTATAGGAGAGGAGAGACGAAGAGTTCAAAGATTCCTGAAGAGCTACAAGAATTGTTTTACCTTCAGTATGAAGGATTTTGGTACCTTGAAGGGACCTGGTATACGGATCGACTTGGCTAATGACACACCAATCTTTCGACGTCCTTACAAGTAAAGTGACATGGAGAGAGCCTGATCCAGAGTAGGACTCAAGACTTGTTGGAGGCTGGGTTGGTGGAGATGTCGCATGAAGAGTATGCATCTGCCACAGTTATGCCAGCCAAGAAGGATATGTATGGCAACTACAGGGATAGACGGATGTGTGGGACTACCGTCTTATCAATCGGCAGACGAAGTCCAGTAAGTATGACATGCTGACACTTGAGGAGATCTTTGATGCAGTGGGGCATGTGAAGGTCTTCAATACTTTGGATCTTCGAGCAGGGTATCATCAGTTGCCAGTGAGAGAAGAAGATAAGTCCAAGACAGCATTCTGGGGAATTGACTCTCACGGCAAGGATTGTTTGTATCAGTGGTGGTTCTTACCATTTGGGTTGAAGAACGCCCCTGCTGAGTTCCAGAGAGTGATGGACAGGATCCTAGCTGGATTGGATTTTGTCCTATGTTATATTGACGACATCTTAGTCTATAGTGCTATAGTGGAGGAGCACGAGAGACACTTACGAGATGTGTTCGAGCGGTTGAGAGCTCATGGATTGAAGTTACACCCTGGGAAGTGTAAGTTCTTCCAAGAGTTGGTAGAGTATCTGGGTCAAATCATCTATCCATGTGGATTGGGTGTTCAACAGACGAAGGTTGAGGCTATTGCACGTATCTCACGTCCCACAGATGTGAGTCGAGTTTGAGCATTTGTTGGTTTGACAAACTTTTATCGTCGATACGTGAAGAGATTTAGTGCAATTACGAAGCCATTGACCAAACTGATGAAGGTGGACCAGGAGTGGCAGTGAGGCGATGAGCAAGAGCGAGCGTTCGTAGAGCTCGAGGATAGGTTGACATCTGCTTCCATCTTGAGGAGACCCGTTAGAGGCGTCTTTTCCAACTGCACACCAATTGGAGTATGTTGGGATTTGGAGCAGTGCTGACTCAGCATGATGATGAGAAAAAGGAGTTCGTGATGGCGTATGCCAGTCGCTCCAACAATTCAGCGGAGGCGAGGTATAGTTCATATGAGGAAGAGTGTTTGACGGCAGTGTGGGCTGTTGCACACTTTCGATGTTATCTGTTTGGGAACCCTTTTACTCTCATCACTGATCATCAGCCGCTCAAGTGGTTGATGAAATCCGACAAGCTTACAGAGAAGCTTGCACGGTGGGCTCTTACAGGAGTATGACTTCCAGGTAGTGCATAGACTTGGAGTTGCAAACCTAGATGCCGATGGATTGAGTCGCAACCCGTACACGAGTCAGCAGGATCAGACTGGGGCTCGATGGCATGACGAGTTGATGAGGAGATAGTGCTAGGGTGGCATGCATCTGCCTTTCTTTGTGTGTTGGCCATGAACTCTAGTATGGAGGACCAAGTCGTATCTTTCTCTGGTCAGAGAGTAGATGATGAGTCTCCAGGTCTTGAGGGCGGAGATGGTGTTCCAGACCAGCGAGATATCCATGATGATGTGACCGTGATGGAGTATCTACGTACTGATGTGATAGTAGGCACAGTAAGTGCCAAGGAGCGAGATCGTGTCCTTCAACGAGCAAAGAGATTTCGACGAGAAAGATAACATGTACTTCGAGTGTGGGGTGATGGGAGGGTGATGGATAGTGCCACATCCATCCTAGAGAGCACAGTTAGTACGAGATGCCCATGAGGAGTTGAGACATTTTGGAGTGAAGCGTACGCATAGCTTACTCCAAGGACAGTATTGGTGGCGTGGTATGTACGTCGATGTGCAACAGTTTGTCGCACGATGTGTGGTTTGTGATCGAGTACGAGCATTGTTTAATGCTCCTACTCCATAGTTACACCCCTTACCGATTATGGGGTTGGGTTATCGTTAGAGTTTGGATTTTGAGGGATCCTTATCGTTGACCGTACATCACCACCGGTATGTGTTGATGATGGTGGAGCACTTCTCCAAGTGGATTGAGTTGGTGGTATTACCAGACAAGGTGAGTGAAGGGACGGCGTACGCGTTCTTAGATCGAGTGCTGAGTCATTTTGGAGCACCAGCTGAAGTGCTGACAGACCAAGGTACAGAGTTCCTTGGTGAGTTTCAATCCTTGTGTGATCAGGCGCTGATTGATCATCGGACTACATCTCGAGATCATCCTGAGACGGATGGTTTGACGGAGAGGGTAGTTCAGATGGTGAAGAGAGGATTACGCAAGTATGGCTTGCAGAAAGACCACTTGGGAGATTGGGATGTGCAGTTACCATGGTTGGCTATGGGCTACCGTTTCAGCCGACAGCGTCTTTGACTTCCTTCTCACCGTATTTTCTATTGTATGGCCGAGATCCAGATCTACCTTCGGCCATTCATTGTGATTCTGCTGAGGTGCTGGACCTTGATGACCCGGATATGTGGGTGAGAGCATGTTCTCAACGAGCGGAGACATTTCGGAGAGTTATGCCTATGACTTTTGAGAACCTAGCGATTGCTCAGCATAGTGACACGTTGCGATATGCGACTATCCGAGGAGGAGGTTATCGACCGTCGATTCGCAGGTTTCATCCTGACGATTATATCTATCTACAGCAGACCGCACCGACGACGTTGGATGTGACCGTAGGGCGCACTATTTTACGAGTGCGGGAGGTGTTACCTTTTGGAGTACTCATGTTAGAGGGCCATTGTCGCGCTACTTGGCGGCTACATGCTTGACTTCTACTCCGACGCTTAGGTTTGGTAGTTCTAGAAGTTTGCTCATATTACTTCTAGTCCTTTATGTATATGTTTGACACCTTTGCATATGGTGTTAACACTATTTTGAGTCCTAGTAGGCTGATAGTATGTTAGTTATCTTGTTCAAGCATTTGTGCGCTTGTGCAGGTGACTTCTTACTTGTCTATGACGTTCAATGTACATAACTTAGGGTTTCCATGCTGATAGGGGTTTGAGCTCATGGGTTGTACTTACTTGTCGCCCATGCACGCTTTCTAGCTAATTTAAGTTATTTTTCGGGGCTATGTGTCATTTTAGGTAGTTTAAGTTTTACGCTGGCACTCTAGGGGGCTTGACGTGGTAGCCTATGAGTGTAGATAAGTTACCAGGTAGTTTAAGGAACAAAAGGACAGTCAAGTGGAGCTATGAACTCCCATTGGTCCATTTTTGTCTTTTGTAAAACTCTAAGTTTAGAAACAGAGCTCTAGAGGAGAGTTCGAGCAATTGGGGAGGGATCTTCGAAATCTGAGAACACAGGAAGAGAGAGCTCGTCGTGCCAAGCACTGTCAGTGAAATTTTTGCTCGATTTGGATCAATAAACAAGGAGTTATGCCCAATTGAAGTTCGGATTGTGCCAAAACTGCGTCACTTTTGTTGATTTTGGGGTTTTCGGTGCCAATTGCAGCAGAATTGAGGAAATCACTTCAAAACTTCGTGGTTGCGTTCACTGTCAGGAGGGCTACGACTGTCCAAAAAGTTTTGTATCATTTGAGTAATTGAGTAATTCAGGGCGGCCGCTGAAGCAGAGGGGGTCTGAAAAGCTCTTAATCTAGAGCAGCGACTTTAGAGAAGGAGATCTGGAGTTCTACAAACATTCAGGAGTCCCAACTTCACAGGGATGTTCAGCATCCTGTAGACTTCAAATACTGTGAGAAGATTTGAAATTCATCGAGCCAATTCTCTGTTCTATGTCTGAATAGCTGTCTAGGTACCAGAAATTGTCATAATTCTCTTATTCAGAACTTTTCTGTTCATATCTCCGTGTCAGAATTTGATCTCAGGTTGAAACTTCGTCTGTGAGTTCAGTAGTACCTCATTTGCATGTAAGGGAAGTTTAGAGGTCTAAACCTTCATAGTTTTCCTCTCTTTGAGTGTCAAAGTTCACCGCTTAAGCCTATTACTACCAGTGAGACCTAAATTTCGCTTTTTGAGCATATCAGAGGATCCTACACTCCTGTGTGAGTGTTTATAGCTCCTGTTGTGACCTGAAAGCCAACCTCTTGAGTAAACAACCACAGCCAGAAGCCCGGCGCTTTCCTAGGTAGACGGATCACACTCCGACATACTCTCTTTTTGGTGAACTCGACGTGAAACACCTAGGGTGGGAGTTTTCTTGAGAGTGTTACAGGATCAGATATCATGGCCAACCAAGGATCATCAAGTGGGGGTGCTGCTGCTGCTCAGCAACCTATTCAGTTTGATGCTGCTACGATGAAGATGTTCCAGGCTTTTTCCATGTTCATGCAGCAGCAGCAGAGCACAGAGAGGAAGGAGGTGTTAGCAACCAAGGCGTTGCAATCTGTGGTGCATCAGATGGACCAGTTCAAGGGGACAGATATTTCCAAGTATGTGCGATACTATGCTAGGGAGATGGAGGTGAACAAGGTACCTGAGAAGGAGATGGTGGAGAACTTTGAGCTTGCTGTTGTCCCTGAGATTCGTGGGCGTGTGAAGGAGCTCAAGCAGCAGCAAGGACAGAGTTGGGAGAGTTTTATGCGAGCTTTGAAGGAGGAGTACTACACTGAAGATTCAGAGAGGGTGACCAAGAGAACATTCTTGGAGTGGGTGGTGAAACCTAACAAAGGTTTGTCTGTAAATGAGTTGTTAAGGGAGTTTGATCGTCAATATGCTCAGCTTTCTAGGACAGAGAAGCTTACACTAGAGGTTGAGAAGACCGAGCTTTTCCTACAAGCAGCGGACGTGACTATTCAGGAGAAGCTTGAGCTGTTGCTGGAAGACAAGAGTGAGGAGAGAGGATTGAAGACTGACTGGAAGGAGGTCGAAGAGGCTGTTTCTTTGCTGGCCAAGAGACAGAGAAGAAGGGACAAGGTGGTGGTAAGTGAAGCAGCACCTCTGATAATTCCTGTCAAGCAGTTGCCTACTAAGCCCGCTTTGGTAATTGCTAGAGAGGAAGACTCACCGCTTGATGAGTTGATTAAGGGTATGAAGGAGCTTAAGCTTAAGCTCACTAGGTTAGAAGAGAAGGAGCAGAATGTACAGCCTGCTATGCAGAGACCTCAGATGAGAGAAGGCTTTGTTCATCGTTGTATATGGTGCGATAGCCTAGACCATGTAAGGAGAGATTGTGGGGAGTTTTCAGATGCATTGAGGAAGGATCTGATCTTCTTCAAAGATGGTAAGATCCATTTGAGAGAGAGAGACTGAGATGATGTTGGGAACCAACTTTGGCAAGGGTGGTATGAAGAGACTTGTGAATGAGATATCAGCATCACATGCTGTTTCTCTTGTGAATGCTGCTACCTGTGGAGTGAAAGTGGAGATGGAGAGAGAGAAAGGGACTACTGGGTTGTGGTCAGATGTAGTGCGGTCCGTAGCTAGAACAGAGCTAGACAAGGATGTGCTACGAAGGGTTGGCAACTCAATTAGAGAAACTACAGGATGGAATGACCCTGTGGATACTATGTCAGTGCATGCTTATGTTGCAAGAAGTCAGCATGAAGCTGTACTAGAAGAAAAACGCAGGAGGGAGGATGCAGGTGAGGCTTCTACAGCCAAACGACCTGCAACAAGGAGTGAAAGGGCTAGACCAGAGGCGAGGCAGGAGACAACACCTACTCGGGAGGAGACTATGGAGGATCTACCACCTACAACACCAAAGGAGAAGGAGAGAAGCAAGGAGAAGGGTAAGATGCCTGCATACAAACTTCAGTCTGACATTGAGATTGCTACAGACTTGAAGCAGGTGTTAGAGAATCGTATCTTGAATGGGAAGGTTGAGTTTACCTTGGGTGAGATTCTTGGGATTGCAAAGCGTGAGTTCCATGAGGTTATCATAGATATCATCAAGAGGAAACGTCAGATCTTGGGTGAAGCAGCTACGCTTAACGCTCTAGGGACCAAACTGTCGGAGGATGAGGAAGATGAGATTGCTGGTTACTGCTCTCAAGTATCAGAGGGAAGATCAGATCAGCACGTGAGGTTTGAAGATGAGGTGGAAGCATCGCAGAAGAGCCATTACTCTCACAACCATTGGGCAAGAGCAACCACAGAGACCTTGGTGAAGTTGGGAGATCTGGAAGAACTTGTGGTGGCATTGATTGATCATGGTTCAGAGATTAATCTGATGTCTAAGGAGCTGTACAAGCGTGGGAGATGGCCCATAGACACCGACCATGGATGGCTTATCCGTGCTGCCAACAACCAGCGAGGAGAACTCTATGGTGCTTGTCCCAACATCAAGGTAACTGTGGGTGACATCAGTGATGTTCAGAATTTCTTTGTGCAAGACATGTCAACCTATCCTATCATTCTAGGGCAGCCTTACATTACTGCTGTTAGAATGGAGACACGAGTTATGGATGATGGTTCAGCTTATGCTAGGATACGTAGTAGAGACGGCAAAAGAGCTGTTCAGTTTTTGACCGTTGCTGCAGAACATGAGAGGAATCGTGATAGCTTGAGAGACCGTCCACTACCTAAGATTACTCAGGAGTTTAGAGAGTCTAGGGGTTTTGGCAGAGTACCATTGAAGAGCGAGACTTCAACGGTACAGTAGAGCTAGGATTCTCGCCTGATCCAGTAGAGCATGAGGCTTTATCCACTGGCTTCTTAGGATTGACGGCATGTGGGTCAGTGTGTTATAGGAAGGTTGAGAATCTGAAGAGGTTTGAGAGGCAACATGTGAAGTGTGTACAGCAGTCTTTGTGGGACAGTGGAGAGTTAGCAGGAGATGAATATATATCTGGAGTGTTTGAAGAGCAGTATTTGGTAGATACTATAGGGGAGTTGAAATCTATAGTAGAAAGTTCTGTAGATGATGTAGATAGAGTGGTGAGAGTGAGCTCCAAGGAGCTTTATGATGTAATTGATAAGTTTATAGATCGACAAGAGGTGTATGTGGAGACCAAGTACAAGTCAGTGGCAAAGAAAGTTAAACCAGTGGCTTTGCCTTTACCACTCGACTACAATCAGAAGATGGAGCAAGCTGCACGAGAACCGACGCTCAGAGGACCGAGAAGAATTGGACACCAGTTCACAGAAATAACACTGAAGGAGCTGAGGATTGGAGGTGATGGGTTTCTTACTGAGCAAGAGAAGAAGAGCTTCAAGGAGATGCTATCTAGGCATGGTAAGGCGTTTGCGTTTGAGTCACATGAAGTAGGATGTGTAGATCCAAGTGTAGTTGCACCTATGGTAATCTTTACTATACCGCATGTGCCTTGGAATCTACGTCCTATCCCTGTGCCTAGAGCTCATATGCCAAAGCTGATAGACTTGCTCAATGAGAGGATTAGGATGGGTATCTTGGAACCATCTATAGCTCCCTATTCTAGCAGATGGTTTACTGTTCCGAAGAAAAGTGGAGCTTTGAGATTCATTCAAGATATGCAGCCAGTTAACAAGGTAACTATCAGGAATATGGGTATAGGACCTATTGTAGACGAGTTTGCGGAGGCTTTTGCTGGTCGTGCTATCTATTCCATGGGAGACTTATATTCAGGTTATGACCAGTTTCAATTATCCTCTGAGAGTAGAGACTTGACTACAATGAGGACACCTTTAGGGTTACTAAGGATGTGCACCTTACCGCAAGGTGCTACCAATTCGGTAGCACATATGATGAATGGCATGAACAAAGTTTTGAGGGACTTCATTCCTGAAAAAACTATGCCATTCCTTGATGATGTGCCGATCAAAGGGTGTGCTGAGGAGGAGAAGAATGAGGTAAAAGATCAGAGGGGGTGCCATAAGTTTGTAGCAGATCACATAGCTGATTGTGATAAGATACTGAGTCGACTGGAAGAGGTTCATTTGACTTTATCAGGAGCCAAGTCTATGTTTGGAGTACAAGAGGTGTTAATAGTGGGACATCTGTGTGGATCTTATGGTCGGAAACCTTGTCCAAACAAGGTTGATGCCATCCGAAGGATGAAGGAGACATGTGGATCGGTTACTGAGGTGAGAAGGTTTCTAGGAGCATGTGTGTTTTATCATATATGGATTCCACACTTTGCACATGTAGCAGATCCGTTGTACAAGCTGCTGAGGAAGGGGCAAAGATTTCAGTGGCAAGAGGAGCAAAGCGAGTCTATGAGGAAGTTGAAGGATCTTTTAGCTTCACCACCAACTCTACGGAAGGTAACATATGAGTTGGGCAGATCTGTTATCCTTACTGTTGATACTAGTCCTATTGGCATTGGATGGGCTGTAGGACAAGACGATGAGGATGGAAATAGATATGTGGTGCGTTTTGGTGCTAAGGTATTAAGTTCACGGCAGAGAGACTACCCTCAGGTCAAGAGAGAGCTATGGGGAGTAGTTACTGCGATGAAGAGTGATAAGGAATACTTGATAGGAGCACCTGTGGTAGTGGAGACAGATTGTTTACCTCTCTTGGGAATGATCACTAGCTGTACAACTCCAGATATTGCTATGTTGAGGTGGATAGCATATATCAAGTCCTTGAACCCAGAGTTTAGACATATTGCAGGGAAAGACAATCCTGTGGCAGATATGTTATCAAGGGCTAGGTATTACGATGAGAAGGAAATGATAGATGACCAGGAGGATGTGGGAACAGAGTTCTATTCTAGTGCTCTTGCTAGAAGAGATAGAAGCTATTTTGCAGCTCCATTGGAGTTTTTTGAGGAAACTGTGTATGATGGCGAGTGGTTGGATCTTGGGCGCTATTTGAGTTCATTGGAAAGGCAAGAAGGCTGGTCTGATGCAGATTTCAAGAGGATCCGTAGAACAGCTTATGGTTACTTTTTACATGGAGGACATCTATGGAAGCGCCCTAAGCTACAAGGAGGTGTACCGCAACGGGTGGTATGTGACTTGGAATTGCAGCAGAAGCTGATCAAGGAGTTCCATGAGAGTTTATGGGCCGGTCATAGAGGAGTTTGGGCTACATTTGCCAAGATGAAGGAGAAGTATTGGTGGAAGGGTATGTATAAGGATGTAGTACAGTTTGTTTCATCCTGTATACCCTGCCAGATGTATTCCAACGTACGTCATCGTGATGGATTGCATCCTACTTATCCTTTAGCCATTCATTACAAATGGGTAGTTGATCTGGTAACTATGCCATTTGGACTTGGACAAATGAGGTATCTAGTCTTGGCTAGAGAAGATCTATCTAACCAAGTCGAAGGTCGTGCTCTGAGGACGAAGACCACTGCTAGTGTCTGCCGCTTTCTACTTGAAGATGTTATTTGTAGGTATGGGTGTGTGGGAAAGATCACTGCAGATAGGGGTGAGCTGGATGCACAAGAAGCAGTTGAGTTCTTCAAGCGATTGGGAATCAAGTTGGCGTTAACCACTGCTTACAATCCTGAAGGGAATGGCAAGAGCGAAAGAGGTCATCCGCCAATCATCAAAGCTTTGGTAAAAGCTTGCAAGGGTAAGATCCATGAATGGCCTAGACTGCTACCATTTGCTTTGTGGGCAGATCGTACAACTCATAGTACCGTTACAGGTTACATGCCAGCAGAGTTGATACTAGGGCAAAAACCTGTGATGCCGATTGAGGAGGTTGTGCCTACTTGGAATGTTTTGCCATGGGAAGATGGTAGAAGTACGGAGGATCTTCTTGCATTAAGGATCCAGCAGTTAGAACGAAGACCTGAGGATGTTGCCAAAGCTGTGGAAAAGTTAAAGACTGCTAGAGAGAGAAACAAAGGCAGGTTTGATAGAACACATAGATTACGACCCAAACCAGTTACGGAAGGTGACTGGGTGTTAGTCTATGATAGTAGTCTTGATAATCAGCATAGCGCTATCAGAAAGTTTTCCAAGAGATGGTTCGGACCTTATGTGGTGTTAGAAGTTTATGATAATACCACATACTCTTTGAGAGAATTAGATGGTGCAGTGCTCAAGATACCAGTCGCAGGGAAGAGAATCAAGCTCTTTAGAAGGAGAGGGGACGACCAGAACATTGCAGAGCTTACTGAGGATGAAGCTGAAGACTCAATAGAGGTTGAAGATGAATTTGAAGCTGAAGCTGAAGAGTCTTGATCTAGATCTGGCACATACCGGAGGATGTGCAGGTTCAGAGGGGGTGGATGTCGCGCTACTTGGCGGCTACATGCTTGACTTCTACTCCGACGCTTAGGTTTGGTAGTTCTAGAAGTTTGCTCATATTACTTCTAGTCCTTTATGTATATGTTTGACACCTTTGCATATGGTGTTAACACTATTTTGAGTCCTAGTAGGCTGATAGTATGTTAGTTATCTTGTTCAAGCATTTGTGCGCTTGTGCAGGTGACTTCTTACTTGTCTATGACGTTCAATGTACATAACTTAGGGTTTCCATGCTGATAGGGGTTTGAGCTCATGGGTTGTACTTACTTGTCGCCCATGCACGCTTTCTAGCTAATTTAAGTTATTTTTCGGGGCTATGTGTCATTTTAGGTAGTTTAAGTTTTACGCTGGCACTCTAGGGGGCTTGACGTGGTAGCCTATGAGTGTAGATAAGTTACCAGGTAGTTTAAGGCACAAAAGGACAGTCAAGTGGAGCTATGAACTCCCATTGGTCCATTTTTGTCTTTTGTAAAACTCTAAGTTTAGAAACAGAGCTCTAGAGGAGAGTTCGAGCAATTGGGGAGGGATCTTCGAAATCTGAGAACACAGGAAGAGAGAGCTCGTCGTGCCAAGCACTGTCAGTGAAATTTTTGCTCGATTTGGATCAATAAACAAGGAGTTATACCCAATTGAAGTTCGGATTGTGTCAAAACTGCGTCACTTTTGTTGATTTTGGGGTTTTCGGTGCCAATTGCAGCAGAATTGAGGAAATCACTTCAAAACTTCGTGGTTGCGTTCACTGTCAGGAGGGCTACGACTGTCCAAAAAGTTTTGTATCATTTGAGTAATTGAGTAATTCAGGGCGGCCGCTGAAGCAGAGGGGGTCTGAAAAGCTCTTAATCTAGAGCAGCGACTTTAGAGAAGGAGATCTGGAGTTCTACAAACATTCAGGAGTCCCAACTTCACAGGGATGTTCAGCGTCCTGTAGACTTCAAATACTGTGAGAAGATTTGAAATTCATCGAGCCAATTCTCTGTTCTATGTCTGAATAGCTGTCTAGGTACCAGAAATTGCCATAATTCTCTTATTCAGAACTTTTCTGTTCATATCTCCGTGTCAGAATTTGATCTCAGGTTGAAACTTCGTCTGTGAGTTCAGTAGTACCTCATTTGCATGTAAGGGAAGTTTAGAGGTCTAAACCTTCATAGTTTTCCTCTCTTTGAGTGTCAAAGTTCACCGCTTAAGCCTATTACTACCAGTGAGACCTAAATTTCGCTTTTTGAGCATATCAGAGGATCCTACACTCCTGTGTGAGTGTTTATAGCTCCTGTTGTGACCTGAAAGCCAACCTCTTGAGTAAACAACCACAGCCAGAAGCCCGGCGCTTTCCTAGGTAGACGGATCACACTCCGACACCGTGATGGTGTTGTGTGGAAGGATCATGTGCGTAATTGCATGCCATGTCATCTTCCCAACATTGATGATATCGTTGACCCAAGCTTAGCAGTTGTACGCGCGGGCTTGAGGTGTATGTTGTGTGAGGCTACTGGTGGAGCAGCCCGTATGTTGGTGTGTGATGGTTGTTCGAGACGTTGACACATGTCATGTTTGACTCCACCTCTCAGTGTCGTTCCTATTGGACGGTGGGTTTGTCCTCGATGTATATAGCAGGGATAGCCGATTAGATCTTTGCGTGGTATGGATTGCAGACAGACGACTAACGATGGGACGATGTAGCACCCGGTCTCCTGATCCTTGCATCCATGAAGGTGTCACATAGTTGGGATATGGAGCTATCTGGAGTTAGAGGGACCTAATCGCCAGTTAGGAGGGCGATTGTGGTACACTTGTGTATGTGTACGACATCGTTCATGTGTTATGTGTATGTGTGATGTACATCTGATAACGATGTATGTTGTGTAACGATGTGTATGTGCACGACAGCTGTCACGTCAGTTTGGCACCTCGGCTAGGTTGACCAAGTGCGAAGTGACGCATCTCGGTAAGGCCGTTAGTGCCGTTAGGACGAGTTGGTGAGAGCGCTCACTAGGGGTATACTTCGCAGGTAAGACTTGGAGGCCTTAGTTCTTCGAGTTGAACCTTCAAGCTCCAGGCTATGGTGGATAGTCTAGTTGAGTGTAACCCGGATTCTCTTCGTGCTTAGAGTGAGTTTGGCTTGACCGTTTGTGAGTAGTCTTTGTTGTAGTGTTGGAGATCATAATTTCTCTATTCAGATTATTGTGGTACACTTGTGTATGTGTATGACATTGTTCATGTGTTATGTGTATGTGTGGTGTACCTCTGACAGCGATGTATGTTGTGTAGCGATGTGTATGCGCATGACAATTCTGTAAGATATGTCGGGGTAAGAGTAAGTCACCTTTTGCTCTAACTGGTGCTGTTAATGGTCTCAGCCTTTCACGATCATGCGAGTACAACATTGCATAGGACTTTGGCTTGGGCTCAACACGAGGAAAACATGCTTTCAAGCAAGCATATGAAATAGCGAACAAGACTTGCGACCGGACGCTGCTTACTTTATTCCGTGCTGCTTATTTCGTTGGTAGAGAATGTATTGCATTCTCAAAGTTCTCGGTTCTTTGCAGAATGTTGAAATCTGTTTCATCTTATATGACAGACAGTATCTATTATGATGACAAGGCATGCGTAGAGATGATCACCTGCATTAGCTCTGTTATGCAGAAACGTACACTTCTTCGAGTTCAACGCAGTAGTTTTTTAGGTCTGATGTGTGATGAAGCGATTGATATCGCTGTGCATGGTCATTTGGTTATCTTTGCAACCTTCCTGGAAGAAGGACATGTGGTTACCACCTTTCTTGGTCTGATTAAATTGTCTGAGAAGCATGCTGAGGCAATAACAGAAACTCTTCTCGAACTGATAAAGATGTGGGGGCTGGAACATGAGAAAATTGTAAGTTTTGGTTCTGATGGAGCTTCAATAATGACTGGTATACAGAACGGAGTTGCAACTCGATTGAAACGTATTGTCAATCCTTTTATGCTTACCTCTCATTGTGTTGCTCATCGTTGTAATTTAGCATTGTTGAAGGCCTCTAGACACATTTTGTGTGTGACCCTTAGTGAGGATGTAGATGATTTGGTAAATGCAGTAGCTCTGTACTTTAAGAGATCTACTAAAAGAAAGGAAGGTTTAGAAGCTTTACAGTCCGAATTTGCAGATTCTCGTAAGTTCATGAAGCGTTATAATCAAACGCGGTGGTTGTCTCGTTGGAGTGCAGTGACTAGTCTCTGTGACTCTTTGGAGTCAATTTTGTATTTTCTGTCTGAAGTGGATCCCACCGAGGATCATGGAGTAGGTGGTCAGCTTTTCAAGACTGTGTATTGTTTGTTTTTTCTTGCTGATATTTTACAGTCTCTGAGTGTGTTGTCTCGGATATTTCAACAGAGATTTGTAGATGTTAGTACCATCGGTGCGTTGATCGCTAATGAAGTTGCTACCATCCAAATGCATTATACTGTCGATCTTAGTGTTAACCTCAATGCTTTCTTCATCAATGAAGATACTGGGTATCATCTTTTGTCTGATTATGGTCCGGAAGGTGGCTTCTTGAAGCGTCTGCATTCAGAGATAAGAGGTAATTTCTTCCATTCTGTTCAACTAGAGAGGGACCAGTTGGGAAGAGACTTGGAAGAGACGGTGAGTTTCCAGAAGAGTTTTTCTGAGGCTATTTGTGCGCAGCTATTGGAGAGATTTTCTAACGATGATCTGGTTGGAGCATTTAAGATTTTATCTCCTTCACAGATGCCATCTCAACTAGTTCTTTTACGCGAGTGGGGAGCTAAAGAAGTTCAACTTCTTTGTGCTCATTTTGGAACGAGAAACATGTGAGTGGGGTCTCACGAGCCCCTTTTGTGCAACCTATTTCTGTTAAATTAGAGTTTCAACAGTTCAAAACTCACGCACATAGTGAGTTTAGGGAGTCTTCTTGTAAAGATCTGTGGGCGATGATAAGTTTCAGTGACACTTTGAAGTGTAAGTATCCACAACTATCTATCTTGGCTGATATTGCTCGTGTTGAATGTGTCTCTACAGCACACTGTGAGAGGGCATTCAGTATTCAAAGTGTTATTAAGACGAAGTACAGGAATTGTCTGCAGATAGCAAACTTGGACAGTGTCATGCGTTTGAACTTAGAAGGACCTGAGGACTCTTTCGATGATCAGCTATCAGATGCAATGGAGATCTGGAAAAACACTGTCCACCATCGTCGCTTCGTTAATAACCCCCAGATTTACATGGTTGATGCAGAGAACGAGGAAACTTAATTCTAACAACTTTGATATTCTGTTTCATCTTCAGGATTTCATTTTTTTGCACAGAACATACTTGAGTACTTCGGATGGTTTCATTTTTTGTAGATAGACTTGTTATAGTACTTTTGATGCTTTCGTAGATAAATTAGTTAGGTCTTCTGGTCCCAACTGGTAGGGGGATTCAGGTTTTAAACCTGAATGCAGGTTCAACTCCTGCCAGAAGAGTTCCAAAACCGTTCCGTTCACTACAAAGTTCAAAAACCGAACACTTGCGAAGTTGTAAACTTGTAAACGGTTAATCTTGTAAACTTGTAAACTGTTTAAGTTGTAAATCTTGTAACTTGTAAACTGTTAACTTTCGGAACTGTAAACTGTTTAACTGTAAACCTGTAAACTACTAATCTGCACACTTTCGGAACTTTAAACCTGCAAACTGGTTATCTGCGAACTGTCAAAAAATTGCAAATTTTTTTATGTTCAATCGGTCGAAAAAAATTTGAACCGGATTCAAACCCATAATATGAATATAAAGCCGGTTATCATAACCGGCTGACAAGAAGTAAATGGATACTGTTCGAGTATCATGTTCTTCTCCCGGTTTCTGATCCTTGAGTAAAGGAAAACCCGGTTATTGGAGGTTCGAATTTCGTAAAACAGTTCAAAACCTCGTGGAATCGGAAAAAAACCGGCGGCCGAAAATTTTTACCCCGAGCGCTGCTCCTGCTGCTTCACTCGAAAGTTCTTTCATCCCATAGTTGCAAGCATTGGTTTTGTAACTTTTCTGCTTCATAGCTTTTGACTAAAACTAAATTCTGGTGCGCAAGTACTTGTTATTACGAAATCTGACCTGAGGAAGAAGGTCCATCTAGAGACGCTGAGGCTGGTGCGAATGGACCCTAAGGACAGAATAGAGCACGTGGAGTAGAGACATTAAATAGAGACACTCTAGTTCTCCCGCATTCAAGGACGAGGATTGGAGCGCAACACGAATGAATGGGACAAACATTCAAAGACCACGTCTGAAAGAAAGAAAAAGACAAGCGTGGAGAGCGCGGAACAATTACCCCGGACAGAATAGTCGGTTGTTCAGGGTCAGAATTAGTCTAAATGATCGAAGTCATTGAATATTTTATGAGTTGTTAGTATCATTTTATAAACTTTAAGAGAAAAATATATTGTATATCTATATATTTATATTACACATAAACCAAAACTAGTGGAAAAATTTTATAAAAAATTCACTGAAACTGCATTCCACAACCCATTACGTGTTGGATTCGCCTAACCCTTCCGGTCAGAAAAATTAGGAGATAAATTAAACTGCCTTGCATATTCCTCTTCATCGGAAAATAGAAAAAATGAATATGCAAGATCAATCTTACTTCTTTACCTCTCTGAAGATGGAAGAGTGCTGCAAGTTTAATTTATTATTTTTTCTTAGAAAAAGATTAAGTAATAAATTAATGTATTTAGAAATGTATTGTTTTGATTCAGTAAGCTCCCGCACTTTTATCCTCTGAAGCGCATAGTCGTGCACTCCACTTATGGGTATTGTAACAACGTTTTCATAGTTCCTGGAATGATTAATACTTAATTTTTTTAATTTTAATGTTTGTTAACTCAATTTATAATATTTATATAACACTTATAATATTTCTGATATAATAAAGAGAGCAAAAAGTCCAGAACTTGACTGCGCATGGTTATTCACTTCTTTTTTCTTCCGGATAAAGAGGAATATGCCAGGTGATTTAATTTCTTTTTTAATTTTATTGCATAAAAGTTAATGATAAATTAAACTTGTAATAAAAAATTAAATTTTCTTCTCTTGGAAACACAGGCGTTCTTATATCTTTTAGAACACGGTTTCAAGTATATTTTACCACTTTAGGCATCAGTAACACTTAATAGTTATAGATAAATTTGATTTAACAATTTGATATTGTAAAAGTATTTCTACATAACACTTCCTTGTTTTCTGCTAACAAAAAAAACAGTTCGATGTAGAAGGCTGTGGGAAATATCTTCGGCAGTCTGTTGCTAGCTTTTTTCGAGTGCCGTGCAGAAATGGTTTCTTTCCTTCTATATGTCGTTACATAGCGACCTCGAGAGCAGCCACCTGACTTGTGAACTCCTTGCCCTTGAAAGATATGATCTACTTACCATAACATTGAGTGAATGAATGAGCACCCGTGCATATTTCTCGATGGAGGAGGCATATATTAGAGGAGGGAGGGAATTTATTACCTAACCCTTCTTACTAGGAGTGCTCAGAGAGTTAGGTAATAAATTAAACTCACATTATATTTAATGTTCCGTTTTAAACCAGGAAGCAGCAAAAATGGTTCTCATGAGACGGTATATTTTTGGAACTTGGCCCACTTTCCATAGAAAGTAGTGGAATTTCCGCATTATTCCTTATGGAAATATTAACGATGCAGAAAACCAGCCGGTGTCCTATCATTATATTTCAGCAGTTTGAATATAAGTTTAAAATTAATTCTAGAAATTATTAATTATATATTCTTCAAGCGTAAACCAATTGAACTCTTGTACAGTTTCAAAGATCCCAACCATTCATTTGAATAGAATGGCGGTTGCGGATGAGAAACCGTAGATATAGATTAGGTTCGTCAGGGGCACAGAGCTATGTCTTCAAGTCTTTTTTGGAGCAGCTTGGACAGGAGCTTGAGAATCGAGACAGTGGAGTGATGCAACAGTGCGAGACCCGTCGTGCATAGTGTTTTCCTTCTCTTGGAAACTGTTTTGACTTTCATTATAATCGATATCTCGTTCTGATGTCGTAAGACCGGTCGACCGTTGTGCAGATACGTCTCTTGCTTCTCATCGTTTCTCTTCACATCATGACAACACGAGAGACATTTGAGCGAGAATAGCGAAAATGTATTTTTTTGAACTTTGATTTGGTTAGAAATGAGACTTTTTGCTCTATGTGACTTGTGAGTTTCGATCGAATGTGAAAAGATAGTCTTCTAGTTTAGCTTCCTTAAGAGCTTGCTTTGGCTACAGGTGTACACAAGATTATACTTTGGTGTTTTTTACTTTGCAAACTAATCTTAGTATAAAAACTGACATCATCACTTGCTCTTTGTAATAGTTTTGGTATCTTTTTATGTCATCTACTGTCTCTTGCTAAACCACCTCCGCACTAGAGGTAACAACATCCTCGTCCTCATTGAGCGTGGCCGCCAGCTAGAACACTGGAGCTAAGCTGACTCCCAGTGCTTTTATGCCGTGGCTGAAAATAGTGGGGCTCGCAAAACTGCTGTAGCCGCCCCCAACGTCAGATTCGACGTCGCATCCACAGATGTCGAGGGTGGACTCACATCACACCCACTCCTGGATGTCGATGCTTCCAACTCTATTGCACCATCGGCAGACCGTTTAGGAACTGTAGATGTGGTCCTCAACGCCTCCGATAACGTGAACAACTGGGGAAGCCTGACCTAGCTACCAGCCTCTCTGCGTTGTGGATCCAACTCCACTGACGCACCTCGTGGCTCAGAGGCACGTACTGCACCTCTAGTCACTGCCGCAGATGTCTCAATCTGCGTCACGTCAGTCATGAAGTCGAAGTCACCTCCTTCTCCTCCATAAGACGTGAAGCCTCTGTTCCACGTCCAACAAGGACCCGCTTGAGGCTGACTAGAGAAGGACGGCATGAGCTTCTGCCCACCAAATCCTCCAACACCTCCTTGAGATCGTGACTGCTCCGCACGATCCTTACCACCACCACCACCACGCTGTTGCATAGCCTGTGATCCTCGAGAAGAGGTGGTCGTTCTCTGTGTTGTCTCCTTGCTGAACCCAGCAACCACCACCCTCTCCTCCACCATGTTGAGCTCAATCCGCTCAGCCAGACCAAAGACAACTGCCAACGTCGGAAAGATATCTCTAAAGAGAGTAGCATCTCTAACTCTCCTACGCAGCTCCCGGTCTAGTATTTCATACCAGAATTGGACCGCATGTGCTTCCGTCATCCCTTGGGTAACGCTGATCAACCGCCTCATGCGAGTAAACGCCTCGCGTAGACTCTCTCCAGTCTTCCGCTGGAACTCTTGCAGACTCCTCAACTTGTCGGTCCGCACAGCTTGATAGTTCTTCCTCAAACATTGAAAGAACTGAACCACAGGGTTAAACCCTGGTGGTATCCCGCTCACACTACCACCTGCTCCACTACTTGTGGACGCACCGCTGTAGTAGATACTCCGCCACCTGTGGATGTACCACTGCTACTGGCACCCGAACTCGTAGGTACTACACCTCTCGAAACTGCACCAGTAGTGATAGAAACGTAGTTGGGAGACCAATGTTGTCTCCACAACTCGATCTCAACATTGTAATCTCGCCTGAACTCATGATAATCGACCATCGGTTGTCCCTCCAAGTGTTGGAACAAACCCTTCCACGCCATGAAAGGTGTAAACAGCAGTGGGTTCCGCATCTGCTGCAGATCGCATCAACTGTCAAACTCCTGGATGAAGTCATCCAGCTTAATGATACCAACTGTACTCGAGTAACGTCGAGGTCCCTTCGTGGCCTCATAGATCTCATCCATGTCCCACAACAACGGTGTGGCGACACTAGACTCACGACCAGAAAACGCGCTGTCTGCGTCTGACTCGTCCTTTGGAACAACTGACGGCAAGGGTGTAGATAGTCGGTACCTCACCCCACTCCGTGTATGCTCACTGTCCGAGAAATCCTCACCAGAACCTCTCGAGAACTCCGTGATGAGAGAATCTCGATAACATACTCCCCAACCGGAATGTCGCAGTCTCCGTCATCACCGTAACTACGACTTGCCTAACCCCGCTCCTACTGAGCTCACCTATCTCCTACTAGGACGGTCAAGATAAGGACAACCTGTACCTGCCATCACCACAAGCAGCCTCTCACTGTCTGTTGGTCGTCATTCCAACTCCGCACCGTGAGAGAGACAAAGGTAGTCTGACTGGTCCGCAACTCCAGCCTCACTACCGACAGCACACTGGAGTGAACTCACTCCAGAAATCAAGCGCCAACACAAGCAAACGTGGCGCACAAACAGGAAGCAGAATATGGAGAGGTTCCAACCATAAGAAGTCCAAACGATAACCCTCCACACTCAAACATTCACATAAAGGAAAATCCAGCCCCACCCGGACTGATGACTCCTCGTCGGTGACCACATGCATCTTATATGGTCACCAACTTTCGTAACTGATGCTTGAGATCACTAACTAGATGTCCACACCTCTAGTAGCTCCAAAAATATCCACGTGGTAGCTCTACTAGCTCACCCAAGATAACTGTCACCAACTGTCTCCATACGCGTCTCTACGATATAGACAAACACTACCACAACTATATCTTCCCCTTAATAATGTGAGGTCGCCCTACCACTCCTCTAGGAACGTGAGAGAAGGTCTCCTACTACCTTATACAAGTCTATAAGTACTTGCACGCATCTCTGTAAGACACCAAGAGCTATTGGTCTAGTGGTAAAGTCAAAGCTAAGACTGTAGAGTTAAGTGTCCAAGTCCAGAAATAGTGTTGGGATGGGTAACCAGCTGGTTTTACACTTCTCACACAACAGAAACTTGCATACCTCTCTCACGCACGCCAGCAAGCTGGCTTGCGGCGAGCTCGGGCTCTGCTCCGCCTCCGCACTCTCACACTCCGCTTTTTACGCCTCCGCACTCACGCACCTCTGCTCCTCGAAGCCTCTAAACGCCTCCTAACACACAGCTCCACTCCGCTTGGAGTACAGTAGAACGGGTACAACACACCACTAACGGCACTAACGACCTTACCGAGATTCGTCACTCCGCACTCGGCCAACCTAGCCGACGTACTCAAACTGACATGACAACTATGATGGGAGTTCATAATGGAGTTACATTTCGTTTGAAGAGATTGATAAATTCATATATTGTTTCTTGTCACTGTGTAACCCATAGGACTAACTTGCAACTGAACAACCTCAATGTAAGAAGTGAGTGAGGAGGTGGATGTTTTACTGAATAGTGTAAGTTCATAGTTTCACTACTCATAGATAACTTTGACTTCTCTACAAGAGAAATTATTTGATACTACAAGGTGCATGAAAAGATACCACGTGATCAAATGGTTGAGTAGGTGACAAGCTATTTCTGCTCTATGTGATAGTTATGAGAGTGTTTTTGTATTTCTAGAGGAAGCTAGAAAGAAAGATGATGCTATAGCTGGGAAGTTGTTATGCTAAGTTGGTTTTATTCTGAATGCTTTACATCATGTACTTTCTTGGTGATATTTTGGATTTTTTGCAAAGTTGAATATAACTTTTCAGGGTGATTTGGTAGATGTTTCCACTGTTGGTTCGGAGGTACTATTGTCTCTGAGATTCAAGTTAACTTTTTGATGGTGACTACTGACATCAATGCTGCTATACTTGATGAGAGAACAAGATATCATTTTTTGACTGATTTGATGGTCCACCCGGTTTTCTGAAGCGTCTTTTTTCGGAGTTGAGAGGTGAACAATTTCACATTGTGGAATTAGTCAAAGATATTACAGGAAATGACTTGGAGGAAACTTTAAGTTTCCAAAGGGAGTTTGTTGAAGCTGTATGTTCTTGTTTGTCATAGAGATTTGAAGATAATAGTTTGATAAGTGTTTTGAAGTGCTTAATCCTAGCCATTGTGTACCAAGGAGTGACCAAAGGACTTCCGAAGTATGACTGCAGGGCTGCCCAATCGAAGCTCAAGGCCCCGATTCCTAGACCCGTAACAACGGATCCAAGCTGCTGCGCTGTGACAGAATTGGGCCAGATGAGGCAAGCTACCGACAACGAGACTAGAGTCGGCACGAGGTACCCTGGAAATGTTGCCCACACGAAGGCTCCTACGAGAGCTATCACGATGAATTTTGATCGTGTTAACCCTCTTAGTTTCTCCTGCTCATGCAAAACTCTGCATGCAACATAACACCAAACCGTCAACGTCTCACCGAAGCATTAGCATCTCCAGCCAGAACTCGAGCCCAGATTTTTACGTATTTTCCTAAAATTTCATGGTCATCCCCTAAATTTTCAAACCATCTGTTACGGAAATATAAATTCACTGAAGACCTTTTACAGATACAGATATATAGTGGACAACAGCTGACAAGCACTTGAGTGAAGACTGGTCTGAAGAACTTTACTGGAAAACTGAGACTTGAACAAGGTTCGAAGGCCACCACATGTGTGCAGGTTCGACAAGGTACTTTCGCAGCAACCCTGCCCATCCATATCCTAACATCTGAATCCACAACAACGAGAAATAGATTCGGGAGCAGAGACTTTCTGAGAATTTCAAGGATTCCGAAATGAGACTAAAAGACATCACGGATCAGGGACCCAAGCGGGCAAGTGAACTGCTTCTGTGACAGTTTCTTGATTTGCTGAAACTAACGGAAGCTGTGAGACTGAGCAAGGTTTCAAAGTGAGTTAAACACTCCAGTCTAAAATACCCACCTGTGTACAGACAACGAGTACGGTCGCTGGAACAAAGCCCATATGCCGGTGACAGAAAGCCCGAACAATACTAACAATGTAGACTGCATAAGCTGTTCCACCAGCGGGATAATAACCTCCTCCATTAGAGAACAAGGTAATAAGCACATGCTCCTTGATGTTGAATCAAACTGAAAGTCAATCTGGTGAAGGGAACTCTGAAACTTTTCTTTGGCAACCATGCAGCCATCAAGTGTCCAATCGGCAATTCAGTAATCTGGACAGTTACTGAAGAGACAAAGAGGGGCTTTGCGTGGTAGTCAAAGAACTGGTTCAGGAAGGAAAGAATTGCACTGGAGAGTAGACCGAGAGACAACACTCTAAATGTCCATACTGGAAGATCGGGATCATCGGTTGTAGGCACAGTCAGAGCCACCTGCTCCACAAGAGACTGATCGTCAAGCTTCTCATCATCTGCTGGTCCCCTGTGCGCAAGGTTTGGAGCATGACGGTCACCATTTTTATCCACAGCTTGGATAGCCATGTCTCACAAGTCGTTCAACCAGGCTGCTTGCTTCACATCTAGTCCTGCATCCAGATGTGAATACAGCCTAAAAGCAAATGTGGATATTATGGTCTTTGCGAGCACAGAATCGATGCTCTTCACTGTAATCACTGGAACTCATGGTACGATTTTCCCTGATTAATCCTGCAGAGTCTGCAATCGAGTGTACCCAGAATTTGAACTGTCATCAAGACTAAAATCGTTCGAGGGAACTTCTGCAGAAATGGTTTCTGGTTTAAGACACTACTGCAAGCGATCACATGTGTTGTGATCATGACAGCCATTGGACTTCAGAAATGTTCTTAGGAGTATGTCAGCTCTGCGGACTTCGGAGCTGGAGTTACCACTCGAGACTGTGCGGGTGTTACAAGAAAGTATTGACGTCAAATATGAATCAATATCAAACACTCAAAGCTCAACAAGCAAGTCCTTGGCTAGCATATCAAGATTCATGGGTTCAAGAGCTCCGTGCATGAGTAGGACTTTCGAAACGAGATTCAAAACCTCAGAACTGGCTTCATTCTTCCGAGTTATTTTCTCCCAAGGTAAGACATTCCGTCCCAAAGCTCATACCTTGCACTGCTTCAGATCTAGACTAACCAAATATGTAGCAATGAACTGAATCTAATGTTGCAACAGGGTCTCCTGAACCTCCAAACCTCCCTGTGGGGGTCCGCCGGCCTGAATATGCGGCTCAGAGGAAGTTAAATGAGGTGACTTCACCGCATCCTTTCCTTTAACTTCAAGCCTTGCAAGAGTACGGCTGTTTTTCTCTGTAGGTTTTTGACGATACTGCTTAAGCCTGGTGGATCTGATCCAAAGCTGTGCACCTCTTAGGATGATATTCCTCTGATCTTCTGGAATCATAAGCTGATTTGAATCGTGCATGAAGGTACCTCAAACCTCCACACATCTGTATCTGATTAAGGTTCTCGCTGTAGATAAAAACAATTTAGTTCCATTCAGCATTGGGGTTTGACCAAGTGGTCGGAGCGATGCCCAGATCCTCTTAGGATGATATTCTCTGCTCTTTGGGGAACATAGCTAATTTGAATCACGAATAGAGGTACCACAAACCTCCACACAGCTCTATCCGGCCAAAGTTTTAGCTGTACATAAAACAAAGAGAACAATTTAGTTCCATTTAGCATTGGTGGTTTTGACCAAGTTGGTCGGAACTACTGAACAGACCGATGAGCTCAAAGAGGAGGATTCGCTCACTCATCAAGAACCTCTCTTCTCCCCTGTTCTTGCACTTTCGTTAGAGAACAGCAGACATGGCAGTCTGGAGATTGACAAACCAGTTCTACAGGGCTCATTATCAATCACTCGAACTGGGACTGCTGAATTACGGTGTAAAATGATCAAAGAATCTCCTACAAAATCTGGACTCTCAACAAGCTGATTCGATTCGTACGATTTTCTTGAACACGTTACCTCGACAGTACTGATGCTGTTGGCATTCTTATTTCCTGGGCATAGTACTGGGACTTCACGGTCGGTTAGGGGTCAGATGGTGGATTTACCGTATATGTAGAATAAAATCCTTGTCGTTCTTAGTTGAATTGCATACCACTCTGTACTATCCATCGGACTTCACATCCCACCTACAATGTTGAACGAAGTTTAGAAAAAGCAGACAAGTATACGAGATTCGTTAACTAACACATATATCTGAAGGTAGCAATCTGCTGCTCTTTAGCAGCAGATTGTAGCATGCTGTTAGGTCTTTTCCATGAGTACAGATTTCTCAACTTTCTTCGCTCGAAGTACATACTCAGAACCCTACGGCCCTTATGTCCACATGTGCAACCCTTGTTCTAGCTTTTGCTTTCTATGTAGTTGTGGGGTGCGCTGCGCTTGTTCACCATTTTCATGGCAAAACAAATCGTTGCCGTTTCAGTCAAATGCAATCTGTGGTCCCACACTCCAACAATAACGGACCATGACAAAACTCAACCTGCTCTCATGCCCCAAAGACCTGAGTTTTGTACGTATCCATTGATTCAACTCCCTCGTTATTGGCAATCTCTGATTGGCACACGGAGGACTTTCTAGTTGCATCCCGCAGTGTGGGATGTGCTTCCGTCGTGTTCGAGATTCGAGTTTTATTTTGTCTTCAGGTACTCCATATTGACCTCTTTTTCGAAAGACATTCCTCGTCCACGTGCAACTTGAAGGTAGTATTGTCCAATGTTTGGATTCTGTACATCAACTCCGTCTTTCTCAGGGGATGTTGACTTTGTTTCACCCATGCATACCTACCGTGGCTTGCTTTATATTCCAGCGCTGACCGGCTGAGAAGCGACACCAAAGTTTCTGCTAGGACTGCAGGATACTCCTCAATCCATCTTTGTATCTGGCAAAACAACTGCGCGCTGGGGAAGAACCATATACAAAGCCTCTGGTGGCCCGCCTGACGATTGTTGTTCCTCAATCCGTTCAAACTCGAAAAAGGACGTACCTGGAGACAGGGGGCCAAAAACAGAGAGAGGGGTTCGCGCAGCTTCCATAATGCTGCAGCTAGCTGACCAGCTAGACAGCCTTTATCGACTGTGGGTGCGTCTCGAACGTCGGGTCCACAGTCGTTGGTTTGGAACATCAGTCCATCACGTGTTGAAAAGATCTACAAAAGAGCTTTGCACGAACGAAACCCTTGTTGCGAGCCCATCTTGTGGATCTCAGATGAACCACAGAAAAATGTGACCTCTCTGTTTCTTGGTCTTATACATCGTCGATACCTATTCGCCACCATCTGTAAGTTAGTCGATCAGCCCGTGCAGCCTTTCAAAAGTTATACTAGACTTGTCCTAGCTCTCCAGGTGAGCTGGTGAGTATTGCGTTGAGTACTTCAATCCGCAAAGCCTGCGTTTTGTTCGAGGGGAATCGTTTTGCCTATATTCTAACGGCAGTTGAAGTACTTCCATCGAAAGATAACAAGAGAATTTGAGGTTAACTTGAAATGTGACCTATACTCGTGCAGGTGATCTACTCTGTAACTACTGGCTGCCAGAAGTCGTCGATCAACCACTTCACACCGAGCTGGCTAGTTGAAAACACAAGCTCGAGCAACGCTGATGCCTAACAGCCACGAAAGGTAGACACTGAAGATATCCTTACATTACAGTGCTACTCCTGCATATGTATGCTCCGTTTGGCGGAGTCAAGCTGTACAGGTGAATAACATAGATTGTACAGATAAGCTGTCAACAAATGGAATGGAAATTGTTCAGGGAGACCAAACTCGCTCAGGGCACTGTAAGATGGGTAAAAGCGATGGAACATATGAGAAATCGAAAGGGTCTGTCACCTTGCACCGCTCAAGTTTGCACGGCAGTGAAAATGACGTCTATTTTCAACCTGAAAAGCAAGATACAAACTTTTCATGATAGTCTGGAGCTTCTTCTGTAACGGCTGTCTCCGTGGATTGATTGAACGATCTCCTTCAGACAGAACTCACCTACAGCTCACTTCCCTATGACTTCAATCCCAGCTACAGCAATGTGTAGATCGCTGGCACTGTATGCAAGTAGTGATCAGTCTGTAGACACGAGCAGAATCATTCGTTTCGAATGTTCACCAATATGACCTCGATTGGTTTTTCGTCTTACATCGATCGAAGAAAACTGACTCTTCTGATTTGAGATCAACAGATCTAGGCTTAAGATAGTTACAAGGGTACAAGAATTAAAGCTGAGCTGTGTGGTCCATAGTTTGGTTGCCGACATCTACTTCAACTGTATTCAAACACGAGCATCTGCAGGGTTGGCCCCTTTGAGATCGAATGGCCTCCCGTTGCACCTAAGGCTTAAGGCTTAAAACAATCTCACTTCTAAATTACTTTGAGAAGCGAGCAAGCACTTTTGGCCGAATGCTCTTCATAATCCAGCGGAATTTCAGGGAACATTCCTCTTCACTTCCCCTTCGTAATTGACCGTAGCTTGCCACCAGCCCTAGCAGAGCCATCTGCCTAAAACACAACGAGGAAAAGATTCCTCGTCCCTTCCTTCCTCCGTCTAGACTGATCGAGGGGTTCCCAAAATCACGATTTTGCATTTCCTCTCGCTGTCCAGACGTAGAGGAGGTGTGAGAAGGGCACAGAAATCATCAGCCTCGCCTCTTCCAAGTTTAGAACCTCAAGGGGGTTACTCTTCCGGGTTTACTCTTCCTTGTTTCAGTTATGATCTAACGAAAGATTAATTAGTATATTCAACTTTTAATAGTTCATAAACAAATGTATTTCGAAAAAAAACTGAGGATTTAATAAAATCATATATACAACATTTCTAATAATTTTACGACTGTAAAAGATTTTGTAACATAAATTAACAATCATATATTAAATATGTAAAGGAGGTGGTACTTGACGGGAACGACTTAATGTCCACTAATTAGTGTGTATATTTTCATAAAACGTGGTAAATTAATAATGATGTAGCTGTGCGAAGAAGCTGAGATATGATCACAGTCAGAGGTACTCGAGGACTACGACGAGCATCGTATTCATTGACGATCATGGTTTGTACTTTGATTGATGTTTGAATTATCTCAACTGCCTACGACTTGAGTAACAGACTCTTGTCCCCTCTCCATCTATCCTTAAACTTTCATAATTGTCGAAACCCGCAACTCTCGCTGAGTACCGTACCTCTACGTCAGATTTAGCACTGTTTGCCAAATATTTATTTTTTCGGCACCCAAAATGATTTCAATAAACTTTTGAAACTATTTCATTAATCATATAAATTCAACTTTCTACAGTTTAATCATTGTTTATTCAAGTATATTACCAATATTAAATTTTTAATTATTTTTAATTATTTTTAAATTTCAGCTTTTCTATTGATGTAATTTCTGGATCTGCGTTGGGGTGTCGCTAGCGCGGAAGGCGGAAAGAAACGCGACGGACAGTGGGAGGACACGAGCTTGAATGCTGCAGGCTATGGCCGCCACGGCGGGCCATAGCGCGTGAGGGGGGTGCATCGGGAAGTGTGTGAAGAGTTAAGAGTGTCAGAGAGGAATCAGCAATCAGTAGTTTGTGCGAGGTAGAGACGCAATGCACTTAGAGCCAAACATACAGACACAAGAGAAGGAGCAATCAGAAAATCAGAAGATAAATGTCAGAGGAGACGGAGAATTTATCTTTACTGCGACGGCCAACAATTTGCAAAGTGGGACCCAGAGTGACACAGAAAGATTTGACAGAAGGCTGACCAGCCAGCGAAAACCGCTGCAGAGTATTCCACAACACCTTAACAGAAAGAAAGAAGTGACAGTACAATCCCCGCCACTGCCACCATACAAGAAAGCGAAAGAAGGCGCAATGTCGGAGCTGGAAGCACTTGGAAGCCAGATAGCAGCAAGAACGGGCTCGAGGGAAGGCAGCACACAAAGGGACACCGGGCCCACTTCAAGGTACGGCAATGCAGGGGATCCGAGGCCGCTGCCGGGGAGGATCGTTCCACATGAGGGAGGAATCCTGAACAAGGGGAATAACCACACCGCGCCACAAACTTCGGCTCCACGAAAGTTGCCACCTGAAATGCTGCACAGTACGGGACACACATTACCATCGACTGGAGGAGGTAACAACAACAAAGGAGAAGAAGGAGGGAAAAACAACACAGTGAAGGAAGGAGCAAGGAAAACGGTGGGAAAAGGAGAACAGACACGGCCAGAGCAAAATTGGGCTGAGATTGCCGGATCACAAGTATCGATAGAAAGAAACAAGGCACGATTCCGCCGCAATGGAGAGGAGAGGAAGACCACTTACCCAGAGGTGTATGAAGACCAGGCAATCTCAGAATCGGTCCGAGAAAATCTGACTGCAGCACTCAAAGAGCTAAAGGAAAAAGACCCCCCAAAAGAAGGACAGAAAACAACAAGAATCAAAACCACAAAGCGACTCTTACTGAACAGGATGGCAAAGTTGGAACGAACAGCTTTTGTACTATACACGGCCGACATTGCACCGTCTAGAGATATGATACGAGAGTGGGCTGAGATCATCCTGACACAACAAATGGAGATCTTTGTGGAGAGACTGAGGGTACTAGGAAGAAACTGTTTTCTCATTCAGGTTGCGGAGAAAGAACAACGAGATAGAATTCTGGCGGTGTCCCCTCTCTTTATGGGCATGAGAATGGTTTTCGCCTTTCCATGGGAACTCTCCTTTGACCCATCAAACCTCAGAACCAGGAGAGCACCAGTGTGGGTCGAGCTGACATGAATCAATACAGGTTATGAATATCTGGGAGAGGACATGCTAGCAAGCTTAGGAGAGGTGCTATACATGACGAATGAGATGAAAGAATGCCAATTTCACTGCGTAAGGGGGTGTGTGCTTCTAGACCTTGATCAGGATCTAACAGAATACGTGGAAGTGAAAGTGGAGGATGACGATGAGTTGGAAATCTATCGACAGAAAGTGACGTACAAGAATTTACCTGATGCGTGCTTTCATTGCCATCAACGGGGACACATGGTTCGTCACTGCCCAAGCCGAAAGGCCGCACAAGAACAAAGGAGACAAGGGGAGGAGAATACGCAGAGAAAAGGGAATGCAGCAAGAGAGAAAACAAACGAGGACGGCTATACGCTAGTAGCAGGGAAGAGTAACTACACGAAGACGGGGGAGACATCGACATCTCGGGGACCACCGATTTCCAACAAGTTCGAAACACTGTTAAACTTGGAGGAACAAGAACAGAGGGTGGACTCGCACATAGGGGAGCAAACAACAAACAAGGAAGAAAGTCGAGAAGAGCCAACAAAAAACCAGGAAGCAAGGAACGGGGAGAGTGAGGAACGGGGTGAGTCAAGGAAAAGAGAAAGGGACCTAGAAGCAAGGACCAGAACAGAGGAAGGCAATACTGAGACGATGGAAATACAGACTCAACTGGTTCACGGAAAGGAAAATACAGTAGAAAGAAGACAAAGCGAAGAGGGTATGGACCTGGAAGGAACAGGAGAGTTCATGACAGCTCATGAATACGCAGTGGAGATGCAAAAGAAGAAAGAACAGGAGGGGAGGTTGAAGAACACGATAGCTCAATCAAGGCAACTGGCCAGAGCTCGGGGCACCACAGCAGGAGCAGGAGAGACAAACCAAGGAGCGAAGAACAGAACTACCAACTCTATTAGATGAGACAAGACATTAAGGTAGCAACATG
The DNA here is from genome assembly GCA_036924285.1 of Asterella californica. NCBI lineage: Eukaryota > Viridiplantae > Streptophyta > Marchantiopsida > Marchantiales > Aytoniaceae > Asterella > Asterella californica. Next base: position 48,646,879 of record JAYKYS010000001.1, read on the forward strand.
GAATGTTCGAGGGCTGGGAAACCCGAACAGCATGAGATGTATAAAAAGATGGATAGCAGACAGAGGGGGACAACCAGACATACTGATGTTGCAAGAGCTGAAGGTACGAGAAGAGAAAGCCTACTTCAACTTACAACAAATGGCCAAGATGGAGAACATAATTGTGGATTTCACAAGGGATGGGAAAGCAGGAGCAGCACTGATCATAAATGACAGGTGGGTAGTAGAAGAAGGAGGGGTCAAAAGAGATGATACGTTTGCTTGGGCGAGGATTTGCACAAATGAAGGGCCAATCTTTGCGGCATCCGTATACGGACCTAATGACAGAACCGGAAGGATAAGACTCTGGGAATGGATGAGCCGGTTTATGGAAGAGGCAGAATGGATAGTTGGAGGCGATTGGAACTCAGTCGAGACACCGGAGGACAGCATCGGAAGAACAGCAGTATAGCATGGTTCGGAGAGGAGGAAATGGCAAAACCTGAAGACCCTTCTAGACCTAGAAGATGGCTTAATGATAGCTACACAACGGAAAGGACCACACTTCACAAGGCAACAAAGAGTAGAGCAGAGGCTTGACCAATCGCGCCTGGATAGAATTTACTTCTCTAACAACGGAGACTGGCTACCAGAGAAGCCGATTATCCTTCACGATGAGAAGCAGCTAATATCGGATCATATACCTGTGTGGATAACCTGCGCAAAGAAGACAACACAACAGATGAGAAAGGGAACATACTTCAAAGTTCCTCCAGAGTGCATCAAGTCACAGGAGATTCTGGAGAACAGCAAGCGAGCATGGGAAGGACCGGGAAGACAAGAAGCTGACCTAAGGAAAGAGTGGGAAAGGAAGTGGACTCAGACAAAGGCGGCTCTCAAGGAAGGAGGCCAGAGGATTAAGGAGAAACGAAAACAGAAGATGATACGGCTGGAGCAGCTAGAGAACAGAAGAGAACTTCTAGCAAGAAACAGAAGTAATATGGTTGACGAAGAGCTAACAAAATTGGAACTAGAACTTAAAACTCTAGAAGCGGAAAAGACAACACACTGGAGAAAACTTAGCAAAATGAGGTGGATCCGGGAAGGAGAAGCTCCGTCGCGCTTCTTCTTCGCCATAACGAAGATGAGGCGGGTGAAGGAGTCGATCAACATCTTGCAAACACAACAAGGGGAGACGTTAATAGAGGAGAAGGCAATAATGGAAGAGATTCATCGCTACTACCAACAACTTTTCAGTAAGGACGAGACGGTGGAACGGGAGGGGGCGAGAAGAGGACGGGTCCTATCCCTAATCAGAAACAAAGCAGGCGAAGAGGAGAACAGAAAACTAAGATGTTTGCCAACAACAGAGGAAGTGAGAGAAATCGTAAACAACCTCAAAGACGACAAGACCCCAGGTCTGGACGGCATGACCAGCGAAACGATCAAGGCGTTATGGCCAGTGATGGAGAAGTACTTCATGTTACTGATACACAGATTCTGGGAGGAGCAAAGGCTTACCTGGAAGATGACTCAAGGTGTTATCAAGCTGATTCCAAAGGAAGGAGAACTAATAACACTAAAAAATTGGAGACCAATCTCCATGCTCTGCACGACGTACAAAATTCTAGGTAAAGTACTCGCGAACAGAATGAAGGAGGTGATTACTTCCCTGGTGGACAGGCGGCAGAAGGGCTTCATCAAAGGAAGGTACATAGCAGATAACCTACTTGCGTTCAGCTTGGGAAAGGAGTGGGCGGAAAGCAATAACACACCGTCCATGTTTGTTAAGTTGGATTTCGAAAAGACATACGATAGGGTTAACCATACGTACCTATGGGAAACAATGGAAGCTATGCACATCGATAGAAAGTTTATACAGCTGACGAAAGGACTAGTGGAAGGGGCTACTTCGAAGGTACACGCCAATGGGCAGTTCACACAAGACATAGAGCTCCAAAGAGGGGTACGTCAGGGCTGTCCCTTAGCCCCGTTACTCTTTACGCTGGCCACGCAACCGCTAATGTGCTTACTGGATGAAGCTGAGCAGGAGGGGAAAATCAGTGGGATACAACTTCGAAACGAGGAACAGACAACGCTGCTACATCAATTATTCGCGGATGACACCGGAATAAGTCTAGAAGCATCGCTGAGGAACTTCAAAAACCTGCAAGAAGTAATAGCGGAGTATGAGCAAATATCTGGGGCCAAGCTAAACGTGGGGAAATCAACCATCATACCAATAGCGATGGAAAGCATACCGGAGTGGATGGAGCAGATAGGTTGTCATGTTGCGAAAGAGAGAGAAGTCATAAGATACTTAGGATACCCGATAGGCTGGAAAGTAACAGAGGAGGATCAAGCGCAATATGTGCTACGAAAAATGAGCAAGAAGCTGAGTAACTGGATATACAGACTGTTACCGATGACTGGGAAGGTAGTGGTGGTGAAACACGTATTGATGCGATCCCATCTCACATTCTTACTTGTCTCACGTTCCGGAGAGCAACCACTGAAGCGATGGAGAGACTCTGTAGAAACTTCATATGGGGAAGAAATAAGGAAGGTCAAAACAAAATACCGATGATAGCATGGGGGGAGTTCAAGAAGAGAAAACAAGAGGGAGGTGTAGGGTTGATTGCCTTCGATCTCCAACAGAAAGCCCTGAAAGCAAGACACCGCATGAGATTCATAGAGAGTAAGGAGGAAGATTGGATTAAGATCAGCAGCAAATGACAAGAGGGAACGTTAAGGCAGGCAGATGGAAGAAAGAGAGAAAAGCCTGGAGCCCACAAGAAAGCTGGCTTATCACGGTTCCTGCCAAGGTGCCGAGGACGCAAACGTATAATACCCTGCGGAACGTATGGTGTGAATTGAAAAGCAAGCTCCATATAGACTTTACGAAAGAGGTAGTGGACTACGATAGACCGGTTCTGCAAATAACGTGCTTAGCAGAAGGAGAAGGAGTCTTAAGTGAAGAAGCAGCCAAGGAGATCAGGCGACTGGCGAAAAGATTCAACAAGGAGAAAATTGGTGAGTACCAGACCTGGCAAGCTAATACTACCGGAAGAGGGAATCCTCATCCAGGACAAGAGGTAACTGAGATGCAATGGGTGGAAGGGTTGATCATAACACAAGAGAGCAAACCGCTACAAGAAGGGAGCGGATGGAATTGGGACACTGGCAGAGTCAAGGTCTATGGCTGGGAGCTAAAAATGAAGGACTGGAGGAGGCTACTGTCGGTGGAAGAGACGAAGACCTTGCGGCTCAACCTGAAATGGGAGAGAGAAGACACAGAAAAAAAATGGAGCCACAGATGGAAGAAAGTATGGAAGGCAAATATACCGCAGAAGGAAAAATTCTGGCTCTGGAAATTGCTACAACAAGGATTTCCTACCGGTGCGAGGATGGTGAAAATGAAGAAAAGGAATGGGAGTTGCAACAGGTGCGGAGAAGGAACTGAAATCCTCACGCACGGCTTCTGGCACTGCGTGCACACGAAGGTCAAGTGGGATCAATGGTTTCTCCTGGCGAGAGGGGTGGTACTGCAGACAACGCAACCAGAAGCGTTAATGGAAACGATCGACGATGCCTTCAAGCAAGGGCAAATAGTGAAACAGACTGGAACGATGGAAATCTTACATACCATATGGAAGGAGAGGAACGAGGTGGTCTTCCACGAGAGAGCCAAAGACATACCGATACAGGTGATCCTCAAGAATGTGAGCACCACGATTGAGGCGAGGTCGGAAGAGAAGAACCTGTCAGAGAAGGGAAGGACGAAGCTGGTGTCTGCCAAGGTGATCATCTAGAAAATTAGACAAAGGTTCTACACTGCTTTCTTCCAAGACCAAATCGAAACCATCCGAGATACCGGAAGAAGAAACCTGGCGAACAGACAGAACGATACCGCGAGTCAGGAGATTAACGTCCTGAACGAGACAACGGGACAAGAAAATAGAATTCCGAGACAAAGAGAGGAGAGCCAAACAGAGAATTCTTCACAAGGGAATTTGACTGAAGCCAGAACGGATTTTGAAGAAGGTTAGCATGAACCACACGAAAAGACATCAGAAGGAGGGAACGAGTGCGAAAAGCAAAGCGGCGACGGATGATCCCGCGTACACCTGGAGAGAAAGGAACGAGGAGAAGATGAACGTCGTGAGGAGGCAGAACACCAAGACGAGCGCGGAGCGAAAGAATCTGCGCAAGAAACCGTGCTCTCACAGGAAAGAGAAAGGTAGGATCGGGAGAATAAATGAGAGAAGACACCGCACGATCCAAAGCGAAAGGCACAGCAACAAGAAGGAGCGATCGAAGCACGAGATAGGGGGCCGCAGCAACATCGACGTGAAGTGGAGGTTGAATCTCGTGAATCCGGTGCGCAGACACACGAGAGATCAGTTGGGTCATCATGATGCTGGTGACAAAGCTTATCCGAAGAAAGGTAGACAGAATTGCAGAGAGGATGACGATAGCCAACAGGATAGGACGGAGGTCGGTAAACTCGAACACCACTGTACCAATTGGGCTTTTTCGCCTAGTCACGAGGCTGGCAAGAGAGGGCACCTCTGCGAGACCCGGCAAATAAACTACTCCCGGCCTCTGCCGGTTTACCATTAAAATAAATAAATAAATAAATGATGTAATTTCTAAAATGTTCGTAAATGACCTTATTGTAATTGTTCTTTATTGACTATCATCCCGAAGTACGATATATGTTGTGTGAAGCTCTTTATAATCGTACAAATAAAATTAATTGGTGATTTAATATAACCTTGAAGAGTTTATCCTTATCTTGGTTGTCAATATACATTTCCAGAGACCATGTCAACCCAGGTTGCTAAACTTTGAGTACCTAAATTAATCATACTTCCTCTAAGTAGGTGCAAAAATCTATTTTCCTCGAGGTTATATCTTGTCTAAAATGATATCGTTTCCCATAAATAACCTTTTTCAAGTTTGATTTGGAAATGTGGAAATGTGTTTTCCTAACCCCCTTCGCCGGTGACTCGTATAGAATGCGAGAAAGGGAGAGTGCTCAACCAGAATCGAAAACGAGTGATACTATAGTGATTGATTGTCCACAAGAGTCACAACCTTCATTGCGATCTATCTGTACACCCACCAACTAGTTCTACATCTTCCAGGCCGTGCGGCTTGGATTTTCTCCTGCTTGTTTACACTGTTCGAACCGACACGAGCTATATATGATTCGTCCATGAACAATGGCAGTTCAGCAGTGGGACAAGAACCACAGTCTATAACGAGAGTTATATATGTGAAACCGTTCTCGACGCTTTGTACAAACCTACTAAAACTGGAAAATGAAACGAGCAGGTATCTATATAAAATCAGAATCTCTGAAGGAGGACAGATTGTTTTTATTTGACCGTTGCCCAGCACCAGCTTGTGCCTGTTTCTCCTCCCAAGCTGCGACTTGTGCTGCCACCCACGGAGGGTTATTCCAACTGTTCAACCATAGTACTTCCTGTGTACTCTTGTGCTTGAAATCAGGTGCCTTCGGGTTTTTCTGCAACACACAAAGGAGTTAGAGCCCACCCTACAAAGCCAAACAAAATCACAACTTACGATCGTGAATGCGTACGGTAACCCGTTGCGACTTGAACTGCTTTCTTATCCCAAGTGTAACCCAGAGGTTGAGATTGACGTGGACGCAGTTCTATGGAACTAAGGCAAACTCTACCAACGCGGCTCAAATCTTAAGCATATTACAGAAGATAATTTAAACTGATTGAAAAGAATGCTGTCATTTCACTGATCTATAGTCCAGGAGAGCATATAGGATAATTTAGATCTCACCTTATTGAGTCGGTTATCCCACCACTGTGAGGGATCAGCGAAGAACGCTTGCCAACGTTTCTCTGTTAGTAGAGATTCATCTTCGTATGTCCCTTTCCCGGTGGTGCCTGCTTACACGAAACAGGCTTCAGCTAAACTTGAACGAGATGATACACACTCCTCAAGTCTGCACAAGGTAACTCGTTCTAGTGCCACGTAGTGAGGCGAAAAAACTGCTTATAGCTCCACAGAAACGCTATACAAATATACCGTTCTACTCAGCAGTCAAGGTTGTAAGTATCCTTTTCTCGAAAACCTAAGAGTGCTGCGAAGCACAGACCCTGCCTGGCAAACTAAATCACTCTGTTCTTGTCAAAAAAAGAGTCAGAAGAAGAAGACGATTCGCCAAGCACCTGTAGCACCAGAGCTAGACTGTGCTTCTTGTTGTTGAGACAAAGCTTGAGAGTTCCAATTTGGTTGCGTTTGGACTCCTGATGGTCCGTCTCGAGCCCAACGATTGTCAGCTCTGTCAACAGAGCCATCACCCTGAGAGGCGCTGGGCTGGGAATATGCTCGTCTTTGACCATTGTAAGATTCGACAAAACATAAATTGCTCACAGAAACCTACACACCAGACAAAAGCGTACGCTTAAGAGTAGAAAACATATGTGAATAAGCAGTCAATCCGTAATGAGATGTGTCAGCTCAGCGCGATATCCTCTCGAGATAAAAGCGGAGAACTGGATGAAACGTCCTCCGTTTTTATTACCTTGAAACGACTGAAGGTGATGACCTCCGGTTTCAGACCAGACCATGGAAAAACATACCTTAACTCTGGTGTACGTGCCTTCAGCTCCTGTAATTTTATCCAGAATAATTCTTCCAGTAACAAATATCTGATCTCCTCTTTTCACATGATGAGCAGCAATTTCAGCCAACTCATCCCAAAATTCCAGTTCAAACCTGTATAACCACCAAACCAGGTCAATTCAGGGACGGATGAATCGGTTAATACTGACAGGAGTCCCAAATTAGGACTTATGTCTGAGAAGTTGTGAACGCTAACTACTCTTAAGGAGGGCCACAAGAAACGATTTCCACATGTCATGATGACATCACTTTGAACAGGATTACTCTTTCACATATACAATGGTCGAACCAGTACCAGCTGGGATCCTCGTTCTTCTGCGCAGACTTCTTCACGGCAAGAGATGTCTTTGCCACAATCTTGCCGGTGTCCAAGTACTTGATATCCACATCCTTGCCCACATTGCCAATCAACTGTACAGCATTCGCTAGTTCTTTCTCCCACGGAATCAAAGGCGGTCTCGGAAACTGATCCTTATCCTGCTCAGTCTGCCCATACTGCTCCGCAGGGGCATTAGTCCGACCATACGGGAAGCCCGACTCCGAATAGTAGGCTCGAGCAGCCGCAGATTGCAAGTTACACGAAAGTCTCGACAACGGCGAATCTATCAAGAAATAATCGAGCCCCCTCCTTCTCCCCTGGTACGCTGCTAGCTTCGAGCTCAGGGTTTTTAATAAAGCAAATCCCGAGGCGGAAAGGGCCCTCATCTGTGCTGGTGGTGTGAACACTCGACCCGCGGAGGTCACGTTCCGCGCACCGACGTTATGTACTGGAGTGCAGCGACAGCAGCAGAAACTTGCCGTGCGCCCAATGGACGTCATAGCCGCAATCACCCTGAAACAGGGCTCTAATCGACCCACTCACGAACGAAAGTATACAAGATATGAACCAAGATATCCGCCCGAGCTGTCTTCGACAAACTCATAAACCCTGCCACTGAAAACGTGAATGTTGACAAAACCCTCATCAACCCTCCTCAACCTTCCGCCAGAATTTGCTGTCCCGGCGCATTTCATCGGCTGGTCAGTCAGTTGAAAACCCTGTGGCGACCTGAGACCGTCGTGGTAACTGTCAAACTTCATTTACGTGGTTAACTTCGCCGCAGTTCATGGTTAAACATTGCTACTGCAGTGAATTCGTTTCTTTCTTTTTCATTTTGTTTTCTCGCAGACTGGAGGAGGATGCCTGCAGAGGAAAGCAAGAGCAACTACTTGCAATTAAAAGCAAACCAAAATTGCCTAAGATTTGCAACTACACTATCTACCGTATTTAGTGTGTATACTTAATTAGTGTGAGTGCAGAATTAGTGTGAGTGACACTAATTTAGATGTAGCTCAAATAATAAATTTAATATTAATAAAATTAAATTTATAATATAATTATAAACACTAACAATTAATTATAGAATAAAATATTTAACAAGACTTGAACTGCAACCTTTGCACACTCACTGAATAAACTAAACCAACAAAATATATAAACTTGATGATATAATCTAAAAGATTAAAAGAAGAACAAGGAGGATGGTGTAACCACTTACCTCCCGAGCTCAAATATCCCTTCTCCACTTACGGCAAAACTTTTTTCTCTTATTGTTTCTTCTTTCTTTTTTTTCTCTCGTTCTTCAGTCTCTCTCTTTCTTTCATTCCTTCCTTCTTCTCTTCGAAGCAACTTGAATTATGTTCTTCAGTTCTGTATAATTAGAAAGTGAGAATGCAAGATATAGCTTGAAGAGAATTGTAATACAGTTGAAAAACTCAAATACTTAACATATTCATTGATCATAAAGAAATTTTAAAACTTACTTAGATACGTTTTTGCTCTCTCCTTGATGGATGAGAACAACATGTATTCCATTGAGGTACTCATTGTGAGATTGTTGAATCTGGAACTCGTTTCTGAGATCGATGCATCTGTTATTTCTTCACATTCTTAACATAAAAAATGAACTGATCAGAAAAGATAGAAATAATGTCTAAATTGAATTAGATCTGAGTGACTGGTTATTAGTCGCTTCTAAAAAAATTAGGGTTTCGAAAAGGTTTTACTGACATTATTTAAGTGTAGACAAAGTTAATGTGTAGCACACTAAATACATTTTATCTTTATTAATGTGAGTGTGAAATTAGTGTGTATGACACTAATAATGTATAGATCCTTCAAAATACCCTTGTCGAATTAGTGTCACTCACACTCACATACGGAAAACAGTGTAGTCATTTCTTTTTTTGGAAGATAAAATGAGAAATTCATGTAATATGACTCACTAGAGATAAAGAATTTTTGGAGTCTAAATAGCAATCAAAGATCTTATTGTGAGAAGTGTTTCAAACACTTAAACTCTAAGGTTGAGTATAAAAGTATAAAATATAATATTATTTTTCTTTTAAAGATTCTTTTGTTCTAAGAAACCTCAAAATCTTCATCTTGACATTAGTATGTCAATACTCAGTAGTTTGTTTCGAGATGAACCATAACTTGTTAAGCTGATGAATCGCTTTAAGTTGATTATTTATTTCCCAGATTCTAAGTTGAGATGAAGTAGTAGTCACCAAAACCATTTCTGCATAACAGTTTAATTTCTCAGTTCTCTGAAAACAAACCCACAAAATAAGGTCTTCTAGATCATCCGAAGCACTTGCAGTCAAACTCAAGCTTTGAAATGATCATTACATTGCACATTATTATCATCTTTGGTGCAATGATTGTTTGAAAAATCAAAATTTAAGCTTGAAAGTTGGTGAATCTGATTTTTAACCAGATTTCTTTGCAACCTTGAGGTTGTTAATCAAAGATCTTGCGTCTCTAAGTGCTAATCAGAGTGAAAAAAAATTCAAATAAAATATTCTAGTGAATTGGCACGGTAAGAATTATGAATGTATGGAGATCATGTGAACTCTTCAATACCTATGGCAAATGGGTGAATATCTACTGCATCGCCCATGCAGTACGAGGTTTTTGTGAATGTCTCGATACGTCATGGAATTGCAAGTTATATATCGATCTCATCGAGAACTTGTCGAGTTACATTATCAGTCTCATTGCAGAACTTCTGATTTGGTGTTGGTTTGAGTTTTCTGGAGATCGAGGATGTCGTGTGCATGCTACATGACATACAAATATCACAATTATGAGTTGTGAGTCAAGTGTAGTAACGTGAGATTTTGTGTACATTTAGGTATTGCTATCAAAATCGATTGTGCAAAAATGGTCCGAGTGTGTATGGAACACAAGATCGATCGAGTCCTCTGCACTTTCACCGATATGAGAAGGATGAAACAGAGTCAAGAAGTTCTCACTATGCTTGTGTTCGTGGTTCATATTCTAGAGTGAGTCTTGTTAACAGTATCACTGTCTGTATTAGTAGTATATGTTTAGAGCTTTCGACATATTACATAGTGTATAAGTCATAATAGTATACTATATTGATATGAGAACAATATAGTAATTGTCGAATATCTTTTACGTGGTTAGAGCGGTAGAGAAACTGATATTCTTGCTGGTTGTTACTATGGGAATATTGTGTTCATTCATGAGCTAAAATCATCTCACAACAAAAAATAATTCTCAAATCACATTCAGATCATTCAAGATATTCGTGTAAATATTGAAAAGATCAATATCAGATTTGTGTAAATAATTGTACATTTTTCCTTCCATATCTTTCCAAACTATGTGTGAGTAAAAGTTTTATTGCTCTGGCTCTGATGTCACTACATCTTGAGACAAACAACTTCTAAAGCTAGAGTGTGTAAGCAATTATACGTGTCTATCTTTGGATAAAACACGTATTTGATTAATAAATACATGTCACTCATCGATATAATCAAGTCATACCTCGATTCGTCTGCTACAGTTATCATCAAGATATCTTTTTGTTCATTTTGCTGCATGTGAGAAATCCAACTTCGTTGTATAATAGAGTGACCTCTGATTCTTAAATATATAAACTATAGGATCTTTGACAAGAAAAGTAGAGAACTCTCATATAAGATAGCTTCCAAGAAATTAATGATAGATACAAAAGTGAAAAGATTTGTTCATTTAGTAGAGAGTATACAATGTCAAGAAAAAATGTGGAAATACATTGTGTAACAGAATGTACCAAGGCTCACAATGGTTGGAATCTCATGAGAACACTTTGGTAGACATGTTTCTACCTGGAATCTGAACTCCTTGCAGACTAGACACAAACTTCTTACCGTGCCAATTCAAGACAATAACAGATTCATTGACGCAGATGACACGTGAGATGTATCTCCATCTGCCCATCCTGGCATGTGTAACTCAAGGCTTCCCAACAAAAACAAAAAATTGAATGTTTGAGCAGATTCTCAAAATATGTTTTTTTTTTTGCTCTCATTCACCCAAGCTTTCATTGCAAATTTTGTTCTCTATCGAGCATTTTGACCAAAAATAGTCATGTTCAATAGCATTTTTTTAGCTGAGCATTCTTATGTATGATACATGTATGTAGACGTCGAGAAAAGACAATAGAAATAGATATTGCAGATACGACGGAGTCATAGTTCGCAAACGATCACTACCAAGGACTAATTCAAATGAGCCACTCAGGACCTCCTAGAGCTCAAGTACTGAAAATTATGATTTACATTATAAACCTCCTAGATCGTACAGTTTATGTCTTTCACTAGAATGTCAAAGCATCAATTCAATAAGCAACCGACAACTCCACAAAACACGAGGTCACATACAAGCATACCATAAGTATAAGTATATTTCTTTATAAGTATATTTCTTTACTGTGAAGATATTCAAGTTCAACTTTGTGAAACTGATGATGTACAAGGAAAATATCATCATATTTATCACAAAAAATGAAAGAAATTACTTTATCAGATATTCAGAACAAATCTCAAGCTTTATCAGACTCAAATCTAATCCAAACACATCTTATTTTCTCATAGACCCTAGAACACATATACCATGAAACAGCGATGGAATAGAACTAGATCTGAAGACGAAAAACTGACAACGGTCTTCAAGAAGATTCACGTTCGATGACAGTTTCATTAGAGAAAGGCGGTGTATTTAGTTCCTAATGTCACATTGTATTCTTATAGTTACTTACTTATCAAACCACGCACATGGAGCAGATAATTATACAGTAACTTTTGTCAGCGATAAGTGTTAGCAAAATAAGCGAACCATAGAATCAAAATCAGTTTTTCCAAGTCTTTTCAGACTTCGTTAGCTTACAAAGTCTCAGTTGTCATGCGACTAGATAAGTTAACATGTATGACTATCTATTCAAATAAAGTTCGATCAAACAATAAACTATAAGAGCGATATGATCAAGTCCAGACATTCATTCTAGGGTCTGATAATTAAATTTTTGCAACGAACAATCGTCAAGAGTATGTGTATGATTTCACTTCATAGTGATACTGAATATACCAAATGGTCTAACTTACTTAGATGGTTTTAAGTAATCGATCATATAGTAGTGACGTCTTACTTATCATTCACTTGTCTCGACCGAGTCTGGATCCCCAAACGTACATCTTAGCATTGGTTCTAACCTATATCTGTGAATCCACAAGAAGCAAGACTAGTAGATTAGAACACCTTGAGTACTTTCTAGTCAAATTCTTGAAACAAGCAGAAGACTCCCAAGAGATTGTATTATGCCGTTTGTCCGTCTCAAGCAAGAACCTTGCCTTTTCAGTTAGTTACTTGGATAGATCCTTACTCACATTTTAGTACGGCCCTTGCGCCCAACTCGATATTTGATAATGCTCTTCATTAAACCACAAGTAGGGTATAAAAGAAATCACTTCGCAAGCAGTGGACGTTTTTCACTGTAGCTTTTTTTCTTCTCTCAGTCAGAGTGCGGGAGGCCAAGATCTCAGTCGAGCTCCCTGTCTCAAAAGTGTTCGCTGTGTAATTGCAGGGTCATGGTAACGAGAGGAGTAAGAGATTATAACAAAATATGCTGGGTAGTAGAACATTTCAAAATTCAAATTCAGAACATATTGAATATTTTATTTCTATGATCTTCAGTGACCCAGGATTCATTTGATAATTTTGAAGTCGTCCGTACATTCCTAAGCTCATCATGGGTTCATTTTGAAGTCTTTTCTCTTCTGCTCATTTCATTATCAAGGTCATAATGTTTGATCACGTAATGTGATGAAGACTGCGTTGTGCAAATCTCTCAAGGCCCTGCCCGTGCAGAACTTACTTAACAAAGGTTAAAAGTGATTAGCGGTGGGGATCCCACCGCTAATATAGCGTAACTTGTGATTTAAGAGTAGATTATAATCGACTGGCACGATGAAACTGGCTTGACTTGCAAGACGATTTAGTATAATTGTCAGTACAGTAGATGCATGGTGACATGGACTTGCACTGTGCGAATTGAAATAAGCGCATCACACTCATCGAATAATGCAGTACCATATCGAAGCATTTAGTGCATGACGGACAGCGAATTCGAATGAACATATCGGAGCATGACGAATAAACTGAATAGTTGTAACTGTCTTAACAGATTTGGGATTGACTATCAAAAACAAATTTCGAGCTGCACTGCATTCACCTCTTCTCCACATCGCTCAACCACGGACCTTCACTCTCCTCGGTTCTCCTCATCCACTGTCACAAACAGGTCCGCAAAGAAATTTGTCGTCAAACTCCATCACGTCAGTTTACCACTGGCACATCACCAGCACAGTGAACGTGGGTGGCCCGAACGATATACTCCCAATCAAGCGTCCTGTCAAACATCGAGTTGTGCGCAAGTACTGGAGATGTGCCCAGGTAAACAATTGTTGCCTTCTCGCAACTCACAGTGTCCTTTTCGGCTATGTCGATCGCTGGACGGTCCCCGACTGCTACCTCTACAGACATACATATTTCACGTGCATTCATACGATGAAAGACATCATCCAATCTTTTGGGATAATCGTGTTATATATGTACATTAGACACCTTTTTTACCTTTAGATTACCTATCCTTGACGGCTTACAAAAGGTTCAACAAATATACCCCCACGTGAGAACATTGCATACAATAAGATACATAAGTTATAATCTATCATACTTCAAAATGAACTTTTAGTGTAAATACATGAGAGGGTTTAGGGTTTAGGGTCGAAGTCGCTTCTCGCGCTTCGACTACGAGAAGCGCATCTGATTTCTCGACATGCGCTTCTCGTAGTCGAGAAATCAGATTACGTGTACTTTTACCTGCTGGACTAGCCAAACAAAAAGTGCGGACTACTATTGCAAAGTAAAGAGGGGTGGTGTCAAGTTCGACAAAGTTCGACGAACATATTAGGGGTGAAATCAAAGTGAAATTCTGTATATTAGATTACAGCAAGTACAGTAGATATCAATTCACAACCCTCAATTGGCACCAACCGCCGGAACAACTGGCGTGAAGTGTCTTTGGCCGACCCTCGAAGGTACATCATGGATCAAGCCCGAGAAAGTAAACCCAAGATTTGCGACTTCCAACTTGTAGCGAAGGATCTGTAACGAGATTAAAAGTGGTTCCATGCCTGTAGCTAGAGCCACTTCTCTCACGGGCAAGGGGCCAGGGGCCAGGGGCCAGGGGCCGCTCGGGGGAGAGAGAGCGAGGAACGGGGCTCAGCTTACGGTTTGGACTGACAACGACCTTCATATACCCCGGTCCGGTTCATATACCCCGGTCATACGCAGATACGAACATTAACCGGGAGAACGGACGACACCTTTGCTGCAGGAATCTATCAGAATAGTCACAGAAAAAGTTCGATGCCCGGATCTCAAGTGGGAGAAGACTCTTGTGTGGACAACAAGCCATCTTCACTTGAACGGAAGGTAATGGAAAATCCGCAACTGAGGTCGCTATAAAGATGCAAAAACGAAATTTCTGCGGATTGTAGAGATATACAAAAGATCCATTACTCATCGGACGTGAGGAACAAAGAATGTATCATACACCGAATGCGCGTGGAAAAGACGCCAAGTAAGGCTTAAGTTCCATACAAATGCCTGTACACAGGTGCTGGAATTTGCCTGAGCACTTCTAACCATGGCTTCTCTACGACAAGAATTGAACTCTGGGCAGTGTGCCCCAAAAATAGAACCGGATCCTTGAAAGGTACATATGCAAAATTGGCAGTATAAACACTGGAGCTCCCGTTCTGTTTCGGAGCAGCTCCGTTCCCGTTAGCATGAGCATGACTCTTCTCCTTTGGGTCATGCGAGTGAAGCCTTACAGGCTTGCTGAAATCAATCTGGACCATTGCTCTGCAAACGACCATCCAGGTAGACACAGTTAGATCCCAGCCGTCGGCAGTGAGTACGAGAGAACAAGGAACCGGAACTCCCGGGCACCAAGTGCAGTGCTGATTATTCATAGCTACACGTACTTGAGCATAGACAGACCTTGTGAATGCTCAAGTACCTGTAGCTACGAATGTTATCCTCCACTGTGCATCTCCTGTGGACAGATGCGCGGATCTCAGGAATCAAACCACTTTCCCTCCCTTAACTGCATAGACATGCTCCACTGCAAGTACTTCACAAACGGACATTTCTCTCGGAGTTAGGTCATGTCCACGAAGACTACGCCCAAGAATCAACCGGTCACTCTCCGAAACATATCGACAGATGTTTGGCACAGATGAGGTCTAACAGGGTCAAGCATGTACCTCGAGCTGTAAGCAATAACAGTCATGGAGACTGGATTAGGTGGCACAGAAAGCCCAGTAATTCCTCCAGGAAGTTCCAACAGACGCTGAGACAATATTTCATTGTTCGCTAGGGACCAACTGGTTAGCTCCTTGGCCTCGACATCCACGACATGTAATTGATTCCCAGCGGTGCTGATGATGAGCACATTGCTGCTACTAGGTCTGAATATGGCTGATGTTGCCACAGTACCATCCATCACGGGCACGGACCAATGATGCCTGCAAATTTCCCAAGTAGTGTCAAATTCAGAATTCAAATACCATCCTGGACTACGTTTACGTTAACGGGATGGGCAGCGACCGTCATAGACTCCGCAGTCTCCAACTCTCAACGTGATCAACACTGCATGTAAAACTGACATCATCTTTTAGACTTTTCCAACTTGAAGCAACAGCAATATGCCGGCCAATACAACTAACCAGGAAAACCATAAGTACATCTCACCTGAAGGCTTCCAGGCTGAAAATATGAATATAACCGGAACTCGTAGTCGCTGCCAGCCATTGACTATCAGCGCTTGTACACATGAAGTTGATGGGTGAAAGAGAACCTGTCAGTCCCCCGGAAGACGGGGGACTTTGAAGGACTTTGAAGGAATGCAATACCTCACAATTCTCCACATTTACGACCTGAAAGTTGGCAGCACAACCGCTCGGTGAGAAACATGACCTGAGAAGACATATCACGGTAACTACAGATAGCGGAACTAAGAAGACAAGACTCTGCAGGTCTTAGAACCCTTACCAAGATCTGCTGTGTGGATCCGAGCAACAAACGAGTTGAGTCGGGAGTAAACAGCATACACTGAGCAGCTGGAAGACTCGTCAGAAGCTTTTTCTTTGTAATGATGCTCCTAGCTTTCGAAGAACTAGAAACTGTAACGTCTGGCTGTTCCAACTGAAATAGCCTCGGCTTTAATCGATCGGAGAATGCAACAAATTTGCCGTTACCAGATATGGCACTGCAAGCTATATGTTCAGCCGTCTTGCATTTGATCCTTGCAAGAAGTGCTGGGGCAACACCCTTGGTTGACGCGACCTGTTTAGAAAGATATCCACTGGCCTTTCCGTTACTAAGGGATTGTACCGGAGCAGTTTTCTTTTCAACAGTACAGTTCTTTTTCACTGGATTCCCCACAACGTAATTCGCCTCATCCCTAAATTTCCTCTTACCTAACACCTCCTTCCCAAATTCATAGCCCAACTCCAAGTCAGTCACAGCGTTCCGGTTGGTATTCATCTTCCATACATCTATCCAGGTTGAGTGCTGAGCCATGAGAACACTCAACCCAGAAGAACTCAGATCACCAGCGAACTGAACGTGCGGTCGCTGAGGAGCATGGCAAATATCATGCGGGTGAAAAGCGAGAAAGGCTTCGGCAGGATAGGTGAACAACTTGCAGTCATTTCCACCGGATATTAACATGGGTATCCCAGGCTGGGCCCATTTCTTGTAGTCGTTCCGCGGCTGGAAGCGGCTCCTCTTCCGCCTTTTCTCTACGGGCCTTTCGGCTTGACCTGCGAATCAGGAAGTGAGTCCGACAAAGGTTAGACGGTATCTTGTCCACCCCGATGTGCATACGGAAGGAGGCTAAAGACGGGGAATATATTCATCTCAAATTTAACAATCTTCGAGATTTGAGATTTTGGCACTGAACCCACCTTCCTCCTGCACCACAGGATAAGCAAGAGCTAGAGCCTTCACATCATGAGTGTGACTGCGCTTGTACCCGACGTAGACCCACCTGTCTCTGACTCTCGATTTCTTATCTTCAGAAGGGGGATGCGACCCACTAGCACCTTTCTCGCTCTCAGCGACGATTTGGTACAACGTCACCTATCGAAGACAGAGTCATAAGCGACGCAGCATAATAAACTGAACGGTACCATGGCATCACTGACAACATTCGACTCGTCTTGACCTCCTGTGTGCTGAATAAAAACGTGAAATGTACCTGACCGTCCGCTCCGGCCGCGAAGACAACAGTATGAGAAGGAGCCGCAGCTAGCGCCAATACGTCAGCTTTGTGTCTGGAGTGACCCTGGAGCAATGTCCCATGCTCGCCTTCCCAGAACTGTGTGCTGCCTGTGCTGTCACCACTTACTATCGTTCCGTTCCTGGAGCAAAAGCAGAATGTTTAAGCCCGAAGGCGAGAACAGCAGGGTACAACGTAGGTTGTTGATACATTCCACTACAAAGAGAACAGCTCACTGCAGATGCGAGACATGAGAACGTTACACGAGAAACCTTCCAGAAACCCAGGAAGTTGGTCCAGACAAAATACCGGACAAGTATCAGAGTCGACAGTCCCTACCTCAAAGCCAAAAGGGACCAAATACACAGCTCAGAGCTCGCACTCCGCCCTCCAATACCTGCAGTAATTCTGAACACCTCTCGGACGTTTGTCGGGTCCCAGCAGCGTATACACCTGCAGCATAAAAGACAAGTGTATCATGACTGGCTTCGACCGGAAATCGGCTCGTCCAAAAACCCCTTTTGAGCTCTTACCCATCTTGACCAATCAGGACAATTCAGGACGAACTTTCCAATAGAGACCATGCAGATTCTCACCCATAGGACACCCTAAGCAACACACTCTACATACCCGTCTGATCCACCGGCATATATTCTCGACGCATCCGTACTCCACGCGACGCTCAGGATGCGACCTGTCCGAAAACATAATTCAAAGAACACTTAGCAACGCTAGTAGTAAAGAGCGGATAGACCCTCAGACGGGAATTTGGACTCGACTGACGTCAAGTAGCTCGCCTTCCAGATCAATTTTATCTCTACAGCTTTCACTGCCTACTTGGCATACAACGGACTTGAGAAGGGATTTGACACCTAAATCCTGGGTTAACAAGCCGCACCTTTAACTCGAGGAAATGCTCTATGGTATATCATACCAGGTTGGTTGTCACCAACCGTGAAAATCCTCACGCACCCGTCATCACATCCCACGGCGATTCTTTGTTCAACTACCTCGTGGTCTCCTGAACCTTCCGCTTCCTCCTCCTCGCTCTCGCTATCACTCGAACTGCTTTCATCGTCACTTGCTCCACCGTTCTTTTTTAGCACTCCCCCGTTACTGACACCTAGTCCGTTTCTCAAAGCTTCCAACGGCTCGGCTGCTAGCTGCCACACCGACCCTCCATATGATTCTACTACTTCCTGAACGTAAAGGACATAATCCAGGTCAGGACCCAATCCACAGTGCGAGCCATAAGACCAAAATGGCAGCCCCAACTCAGTACTTTTGAGTACGAAACATCCCCTAAGACGACCATCTCTAAGTGCACCATCACTACTCTCTGCGAAACGCTCCACTCAACAAATGATAACAGAATTACGGTGGGATCCAGCATACATAAACGAGTGTCAAGCAACGATGTGCGTACCTTGGGTTGAAGTGTTTGTAGATCCCATTCGGTGATGAATCCATCTAGTCCAGCCGAAAATAGTCTTCCCAGGGGAGTAGATTGATCCCCGCCAGACTTACACCATACCAAGGACGAAATGGCAGCTTCCTCCTTTCCTGGAATCGTCTGGATATGACGTTCCGGAATGGCAAACACGTCAACAACTAAACCCCAGTTCAGGGTTTTTCGAAAATTTATGTTACTTGGAAGCTCTACATTCTACAACCTTGAAACACCACAACGCAGCCGAAATCTGCCAAGCCAACGGCGAAAACCACCACTCCTAAACCCATAACAACCAACCACTGGCATTTCTTATGATCGGGAGCAAGAAACCCGCAAGGTCAAATGGTGGAAATTCAGAATGCGGAAGGGAGCTAACCTAACTTACCAGATGGCAATGCCAACCAACAGAACCAGGTGCGACATTCCACAGCTCAATGGACCCATTCTCCCTAGCAGCAGCCACTACTGTCCCATCAACGCTAGTTGCCAGTGCCACAACAGCTGAAGGAGCCCAATCTATCTGCCGCCATCGATGCACTTCCAGCATCGCTACCTCCCACCCAACTTGCGTCCCGGATCCTTCTTCTTGTTCACGCACTCGCCTTCCCCGTCTACCTCACCGGCTCTGAGAATTCCCTCCTTCCGTAGTACTTTCTTACCTGTAAACCACCTCAGCTTCCGCCTGGCACTAGAACCGCACCTCTCTCTACCTTCCCGCATCGATAAAGCTCCAACATCTCCCTTCTACTCCTCCTCAGTTCGAGTGTCTCCGACCACTCCTAACACTGTCGATCCTCGCTTCCTCTGCTGCCGCTCTCGTGTCCAGCAGCTTGCTGCAGACCTTGGGCTTAGGAAGGGAAAGGTGTCGATAACCCAGCAAACGAAAATATGAAATGAGGGCGAAGTAGATGGTACCCAAGAGAAGGGGGACCGGACCTCCGAAAACATTGACTCTCTAACCCTAAAACCCTAAACCGGGCCTTCTGGCGAATGGACTCCTACAGGCCGATGTTGCGTCAACAGTTAGGGTACGATACCTGTTAAGTTGCAACCCTAGATTAGTACCCGTCTCCTCCTCTCTCTACTGGCGCCCCGTCAATGACTTGGCGGATGCTCCATTTTGGTTCTGGACTAGGGAGCATCAAGACATTTTTACCTCGGTTCTCCTACTCCTACAGTAGTAAGGCGTCACAAACATCAGCCATGAAAATAGGAATGGCATAAATAAAGGGGATCCACTATGGGAGTAACGGGTGAACTTTATGGCAGAGGAGTGCATGCGCAAGTCTGGAGACGTATTCGCATCCTTTGAGAAGCATGCATATTATTCATACATTAAGGTACTGAGATCAAATTGTTTTACTCGGCAGGGACAATTTTTATTGCATCGTGAAAATAGCTATGAGCACATCACTTATGGATCCTTTCGTTTTGCAAAACCCCATGTGTGGTTCATTAAAACATTTAGATTTTATTTAATTACTGCATATTTTTAATAATAGTAAAAACTAATTAGTCAACTGTCATATTTCCAAAATAATAACTCTCGGTCCAACTTTCAGACAATTTTGAACTCTCGATCTACGCAAGAAAATAATGAAACCAGAACCGTAACACACCGTTGGATTGAGTTCCGAAAATAAATAAAAAGTTCTTGTCTCTTCTCTCCAACTTCACGAAAAACTAAATATGCTACCAAAGCGAACATCGGGCCCGGGGCCGGATAATGACAATCGTCAAGAGCGGCTCGTTTTCGGTTGGTATGGCGCGGGTAGAGAAGGGTTCGGTCTTTTTTGAAAAATGGATGGCAGATGATGTTAAGACGTATTATTTTTTCGACGGGCTCGCGATGGAGAGTGTTTGCAACCTAAACGCTGTGAGGTTAATCGTTCGAACGATGATGTAATATTTTTTAGCCGGGCTCGCGGTGGAAGCTGCAGCGATGGTAATTTTAGGTCGTAGACGTGATGATTTTGCTTGGACGTCGCTGGGTGAGATTCAATGATTTCATTGTCGTCTTGTTGTGTTCGGCGTTGAATTCGTCGGATCGCTTCGATGGTGGATGTGGAGCGTAGTTTGTCGACGTTTGGTTCATTTGTCGGTCCGTTTCGCATGTTGTTGGTTGGTTTTTCGTGCTGCAGATGGTCTGTTTGTCGTGGTCTGTTTGGTGCACAATTTTTCGAGGATCGTTGTCTTGGTTCAGAGTGAGTGCTGCGAGAGGTGCTGCTTGTGCTGCTTGGTTTGTCGATCGATCTGATTTGCGATTTGTGCGGTGGTGGCTGTGGTCCGTCCTTTCTCGACGTTTGGATCTGTGCGGTGGTGGCCGTGCTCGGGAGTACCCAATGGGCGTGACATGCATGGATTGGGTTGGTGGCGTGGTACCAAGTACGAGTTTCGTTTCTTGTGTTCACAATGGCGGTGCCGACGAGTATTACACGGTCGGTTTTCTTTCCATTCTATCGGGCATTTCATTGTATCATTGTATTCTCGTAGTTTGCTACGATGTCTGAGGCTATTGTCCATTGCGAGGGTCTTGTCAAGAGTGAAGAAGTTGACGAAATGCTGGACAGTGATGAAGAAGTGAGTATTGTCGAGCAGCCTGTCGATCCGGGTTCGGATTTTGAGTTTTTTGATGTTAGTGGTGGTAGTCCCCGTTTTCCTCCATGGTGATCTGGACCACCTATGATTTCGTTCGATCAGCAGTTGCTACAGCGCAGCCGCACTTACATATATCTACAGTTGGGCTTTTCGTAAGACCCTTCGGAGTTTTTGGTGAAGTTCGATTACGTTCTGATAGGGAGAACATGTCATCCCTGTGTTATCCATTGTGTTCCATTGCAGACGTTGGCTGGACCATTTCGGTTTTTTTCGTATTCAGTCGATAACTTCTACTTGTACTTGCAGGACAAGTGATTCCGAATGTTTTCTTATCCTGCATACTTTACTCCTACTGATGGTTGTTTAAGGTCTACCGTCCATGGAGTTTTTCGCTTTTATTGTCACCTTTGCGTATATACACAGATCGACCTCGAAGACAGTGTTGTGATGTACCGCCATTTCTTCTCTCCGTGTCTCAGCCAACGATGTCTCTTCGTCAGGAAGCAAGAGCTAGGCGTCCCAACCTAGAGGTTTCAGTCACTGTGTGTACAACTGATCGTGACCTCAATCTTACATATTTTCCTCTTATTTCTGAGTTTCTGAAAAAGCAATGTGTGTCCGGTGTATTTTCCATCGAGAGTGGTGGATCGCTTCTCCATCTCCACTTCCAGGGTGTGATCTGCATATATGCGAAGTCGTCTGTGCAGATAAAGAAGCGAATCTACTAGGCGTTAGGTTGGGACAAGGAGAGACCAATCGGTGCAGAGGTTTGTATAAAGCAGCTCTCCAACAAAGGTATCCATACCTTTGTTGGAATGTTTGGCTATTGTCTCAAGGACCAAGACCAGGAGCATCACCAGGCTATGAGCAAAAATGTTAATGTCAGTATGGTACAGGACGGGAAGGAGCTGTTTATGCTCATGTGGGCGACCGAGATGAAAAATCGAGTGGAATTGACATACTTAAACATCCTTTTCCACGAGCATTGCAATACAACATCTCTAAGAACCATAGTCCCCTCTCCACTAGCTTTCCTTGGTGTTTGCGAGCGATGCTGACGTCTGACAAGTACACAGCATCTCTCCGTTGGTTGACCCATGCATGTATTCAGAAGAGTCGATCCGATTTCTTATGGAATTCCTTCATCAAGTCCCAAGATGTTACCGAAGATGATATTGATAACATCTTCTTCTTTAGGGACAGTGGTCGCTGCCTTCATTGTTCACACAGATACTACAGCTCAAGAACGGACAACGAGCAACCTGTGAGCGCTTCTAGCAGTGCCTGAGCAGCACGATGTGGCCAGTCACATTCCGCTAGAGGAAGCACTGCAGAGCTCCTTCCAGACTACATTCCCCGTGTCGATGCGATGAATCGGAGCGTAAGACATGAAAGGGGCCTAGTAGACGAACAGTAGACAGAGTATTACATATAGACTGTTTTGGCGAGGGTCGGTCAGTCTGAGACAGAATATTACATATAGACAGTTTTGGCAAGAGTAGGCCAACAGTTGCTATACCAACAGTTACATATAGCAGTTTGGAGAGAGTATTTTATTTTATTTTTTTCATAAATAAAGCCATGTGGGTCACCGCACCCCTTTCATCTTGAAAATGGCCGAGCAAAAACTACCATCCCGTTTGGACACGGAATAATTAAAATGGCGGACGAAAACACCACCAAAGTGCCCTCTTCGTGTAGGGAAAAGACCGGTGGCTTAAAAATGGCGGAGCCTCGGCCGAACGACAGTTAAAAATCAGAGACGAAAATAGCGTAGAACCACCTTCGGACACATACGACTGGTGGAGTCGCGTAAATATGATGCCAGAAAAAAACCCCACACTCGAACCTCGATGCAACTATAATCCGTCCTAATCCACATCCAATTTTCATTTCTCATAATTCGCTCTTATTTTATTTCGTCCCCTTCGCAACCACGATTTGGATACATGTTTGCAATGGCTTTTTTCCTGATCGCGTCCCCTTTCAAAGTTGGTCGTAACATGCGAACAAATGTACATATCATTCATCTTCAGTTATATTCATATATTTGTCCTCTTAGTATAACTCAGTCACCTCATCTTAGTTCAATTCATGTATTGGAGTGTTGTTATTTTTACATAATTATTTTAATTTAAAATAAATTAAAATTTCATCTCCAAATACTTTAGGGTAATTCTAAAATATCTCTCTACATGTTCTAAGAAATAATTCTATATTCATTTGTATGTAGAGATGATGAATTGAAAGACAAGTGTATTCTAATCATGTTGTGTCGATTCTTCCTAGAATTTTTCCTCCGCTTTGCAGATGATAATGTCGGTTTTGAACTCCTTATGTCGAGCCAGTGTGATAACTTGAGTATGTGTAGAGTACAGTATAGTTCATGTCAATATAGCAACTGCATCTTAACTTCAGGGGCAATTCTTGCATAAGCCTTCAGACATCCATGGTTTATACACACAATGAATTTCATAAACACAAAACAGTAGTCTTTCGTTTGAATATAATCATTTGTAGTTTTTAATTGATAATAATATGACATAATGAGATATTATAGGAATGAAAACCCAAAATTTTTAGTCCGGAGAAGTCGCTTGTCCTCTTCGTTCTCTCGGTCAAAAGTTCATGTTACAAGTTACATGTTTACTTTAATCAAACATTAGCGAGTAATATAAGGATTATACGGGTTATGTGGAGATAATGGATTATGAATAAAAGATACAGCAGAAGAATACCACCAAGCACTTATAAAAGAAACATCCATTTTAAGTTGTGTGTATAGTCAAAGAGCTAAAATCAAATTGTCTGAAACCACTAGAATCTCACATACGGATGGCAAAATTCACTGAACTCACAAACGTTTCAAACAAAGAAGAAAAAACACTTCAAATTCATATACAATGACCACTCATGATTCCTACAAGTGATAATAAAGTGACAAATGTTAATAATGAGTAACATTGTAATAGTATATGACAATATTATATGATTATACTATTGTTTTGCAACACAATTACATGTCATTCAGAAAACAAACATACTTAGGTGTGGACCACACCACTGTGTTGGAGCTAAGCTTTTTCATCTTGTTAGCTATGTGTGTCATAGATCTAGGGTAACCAGTGTATGCCCATTTTTGATAATGCTTTCCAACTTTGAAAATAAATCACTCCACTATTGTGTCCAAAAATGTTGATAGCGAGTATGGATTTACTAGTTACAAGTCTCATTCATCCATGTGGAAGTATTCTTTACGTTCTCGTAAATAAATCCACATGATACTTGTATGCTCTCATTTTTGTATCAACTGAACTACACATACGTGACTACTTCATGTAATGTAATGTACATTAACTTCTAATATCAGTTTATGAACATGATATAACTAACGAAAGAATTGTTTATATTAACTATATATAAATATAATGCAGTAATATAAAAAATAACTCGTGGATGTACTAAGTTTACTCCATCTAGAACAACTCCGATGGTGTGTTAAAGGATTCTCACGATTCTGGAGTGCCACTCGGATTTTAATGATAATGTTATGTAAGATACAAGTAGCATAAATCAACTTCGTTGTCTGCTGGACAGAGGACAATATGTCAATGTTTACAATGCAAAAATGAGCTTTGTTGTGCGAGTACACATTGCTACACAACATACATTGCTGTCAGAGGTACACCACACATACACATAACACATGGACGATGCATACACATACACAAGTGTCCACAATCTTCGAGTGATAAACAATATGTACTCACTCCACCATGCCAACCGGCACTAAACAATCACTAAAGTCGAGCCAAATTCACTATTTGCTCGCAGAGAATCCATATTGCACTCACCAAAACTATCCAGCATAGTCAGGAGCTTGAAGGCTCAACTCGAAAAACTAAGGCCTCCAAGCCCTATCTGTGAAGTATACCCCTAGTGGGCTATTCCAAGAACTCGCTCTAACGGCACTAACGGCCCTACCGGGATTAGCCACATCGCACTTGATCAACCTAACCGAGGTGTCAAACTGATGTGACAGCTCTCAGAACCTCAAATGCATGTTTCACGTATTGCCGTCCTTATATTTGACATCTGATAAACAACTCATGAAGACCATAACTCTTATTTCGAACATTATAAGGAATGAACAACTAAAGAAATATATTATAATCATTGTCGCTCAAAATGTAAGTTTTTAGATGTAAGCCAAAACTGATGACTATAGTCGGCTTCCAAACCATAAGGTCAAAAATAGCAATTGAATAGAACTTAGAATGTTGTAGGACTTGTTGATCATTTGTGTTTCTCAACATATCTGTACTTTCATACAAAAAGATATTGTTAAAATCGACAATCACCTGAATCACGAGAGAGTAATAACTCTTACAGTTGTAGTATTCAATCGCAATATTTCTTCCAATGGATGTCTTTATCCAGATTTGAATGACATGAATGACACCTTGATAATTTGATAATAGAGAATTTTGATAAAAATCTTCAAACACTTAATCATTTTCTCTCCTTGAGATGACAAGATATTTAGATTCTAATACTTCAATGATGACTTGAAATACTTCATCCATGAATTCTTGCACTGTACTTTCTCTATAGTCAATTTGATCTCCAACATGAAAATAACTCATACCAATATTCAACATTAACAAGATCGTATTCATTCCCACTTCAACTGGAATAAGTTTTCTCCATCTAGGGTCTAATTGTTGACGGAGACAGCTGAAACATCTTCGGGCATTCAAGGACGTGCAATATCAAAAGATTTGAGAAGATATTAGCCAAACCATATTAATGATCACTCTTTTCTTCATTATTCTCCTCGACGAGATGAGGAAGTTGATAGAATAGAGTGTGTAGTGGTAACATCTAATCTCCAAGTGTCCACCGTCTCAATATACACCAAGTCGATTCGTTCGCAAGTTCACTAGCTGACCATGAACGATATACGCTATTGCCAAACAATGTTATGACTCGTATCATCATAATTATTCATGTCCAATCATCTACAAAGAGCGCTCATTGTACCAAAGGACTTGGCTCATTAGTTGAGCCTCCATATAATGATCTTAGAAAAATAATAATGTTAGAATTATATCTTACACGTGTGTATTACATGCTTATATTCTAATTAGATAAAACGAACAAAAGATTTGCGCTAATGAATCATATCAGCACTTGTAGAGAAAGATATCACTCCCATAATATTGTACATACACTCGCATTTATGTAAAGTTGTAGAAAATCCAACCAAGTTAAAAGTCTACAACTTCGGTAAAAGTATGTAGAAAAAGTATGCCACTGTGATGTAAAGTGATAGAAAATGGTCCACACTTACAGTGATATATTCCATCACTCGGTCACTTGAACTATACCTCAATTCTCAAATCGACATTATGTAACAGTCGGGTTATTATATAAAGATAAAAAGAATTCATAAGTGCATTATGTCGTACATCACTCATTGACTTGAACAATAATGCAATATTATCTTTAGTGATAGAAAACCTATAACTACAAGAAACATTAAGGAATGCTCAAGTAATAGATACAGAAAAGAAATTAACTCTCACGTATCTAGCTAACCACAACATGTAAAAGTTGCCCAAAATCCACCTTCTTAGCAAAAAGTGTCCATAGGTACGGAGGCTTTTTCTCCAACTTCTCAATATCTTCTCTTGGTTTTGACCACTCGGCTGGATAGCATGCTGAAAAAGCTTCAAATGGACACTAAAATCACCAGCAACAAATATCTTAAGTCCGTGTTATGCCCAATCAAACGTTGGTTTTGCTTCACGTGTAAAACCCTACCTCTAAAATCTTAATCTTAAAATCTTAAAGCAATAAACTTTAAATATCTGCAGCATCGCAAGTATAGCTACAAGTCCAGCGATTTCAGTTGCATTGGAATGAAATTTTTGCGATATTTCTAACGAGATCACAAAAACGTCCAAAACTGATTTATCTCCAAGAGCTACACTGATCCAAAATACACTGAAAATTCTTTTACCACCAAAAAGTCTTTATGCGTGCGGAGGTTGTTTATCAGCAAGACCCAAAACAACCAAAATTGTCAATTATGCATAGAAATCGTAAAACTTTGAAACCATAGCTCGAAAACCGATAGCCTAACTGCGTTATAAAACCAAATGAACCCCTTGTGTCTTTAGAGGTTGCATTTTTACACTCTCCACAGGCACCTCGGTTGGGTAAACGTATCAACCACTGACCTCGACAAATGCTCTTCATGTAGTCATACCACATGACATGCATGTAGCCTCCCAAATGATAACAATATAGCCTTCCAAATGGCATTCATGCATGTGACCACGTCAACCTTCCTGCCCAGTCATCAAGTGCTCCATAAGCACCAGATGACATACTAAATATGAGCCTTGTCAATTGTCACATCAACAGACTAAAACATCAGCAATTCATCCAGTCAACAACATCATGTCATCAATGTACAATCCGTAGTGCTACATCAGGAAAAATATAGTCAGCAAAGTGTCACTTCAGCATTTTTTAGATTGCTACTTCAGCATCTCCGCCTCATCAACCCGCTGAAAATTTTAACACTCATATCTTTTTAGTCTAAGCTCCAGTTGAGTCGATTTAAAGATCAAATTTGATGTATGCAGTGAGCCCTACACAATGGTGTCCTCAGATTGCCATTCTGATAAAATTGAGAAATTTGCTCTCCAATCCCACTTCCAACCTACAACCGATTCCATGACACAACATTGGCATGTTCAAGAGATGTCACTCAACTATGTGAACGAGAGAATCATTATAGACATTCAATTTTTGCATCTCGAAGTTAAATGATGAACTGCTGAAACCACAAAGAACTTTCGTTTTATTTAGTGAAGCAAGTTCCGAACAATATATAATATACAGATCAGGGTCTGAACCATGAGTTCTTCAGAGTCTCAGAAACCAAGATTAAAAGATAATTCTACCGTGCATGTCCAAAGAAAAGATGGAATGAGTATCATAGAGTATAATTAAATTTTTAGAGCATGAACAACCTTCTAGAGTGAACACTCTGCAAACTAAAAGACAGACTGCCTTCAAGTTGCAAGCGAGTCCCAATGGTTTACAACAGAAAACAAGAAAGCATGTGGACCTCAAATGTGGAAGGCAAGCCATTACTCTTCTTATTTATTGGAAAAAGACTATCATAAGGTTTGTTTTCCTATCCGGATATTTCAATCTTTGATTTTATTGTAACTAATCAAAATAAGATTCCACTTTGTTTTACACTGCTTGTGATAAAAAAAATGCTCTTGGCCTTCAACTTCATGGCAATTTTCTCTCACTTCGTGTTCTCGGATAACATTTGCTCACGAGGAGACGAGACTTCATACTCCTCCTACTCTTCATGTTTGACCTCCAGGAATCCATAAATTTGTCATTTTTCCACAGATGTCTACCACTGCCAGTGGGAAGTGAATTCAAAACATGGATGGGCACACGAAGGATTGACATGTGAGGTACATGTGTCCGGATCAGTATGCACTGGAGTTGGACTTATATCCGACGAGTAGACAACATATGAGACAATAGCACATTGAGTCCATCTTTCTATAGTGACAAGATTCTAACTGTCGACACTGTCGAAGACAAAAGAAATGTGCTACACAAATTCAGAAAGCAAAGATCAATCATTACAACTTCACATTATGCTCTTAAAGAGGAAGACTGAGAAAGATTGTAATACGAGACAACGAAAAGCAAATGGTTCTAACAAGATTTTAATACAAAAAGAGAGGATATGACTTTGCATTCTTTGCTTCAATTTTTTGCACCTTTTTCTTCAGTTTAAATTGTCCATCTGACTATAGCTAATGGAAACATACAAATTCTCGGGAGAGATGGCATATCAAAGACTGCACGGCAAAGTGTCAAGTGGTTGTGTACTTGTCACGTGGTCGTCGAAAGACAATCTGACTGGGACAAACTTGGAATGAGACCTGAAGGGAACTCTTTGTAGTTTGTGAATAATGAAAAGAATATAACACCTCGTCTTTGTGAAAGAACTATGACGAGATAGCACACAAATCATTGATATTACCAATATTAATGTCCCAAAAAAACAAAAGGATCAACAAGACGAGTGCGCATGGGACCTTACAGAATTCAGTTTGGCTCATGTTTGATATTGTTGGAAAGAGTGTGACGAGATCTTTCCAACATCATCTCAACTGTGTGATTTGGAACCGTGTTAAAGAAACTATGAGGATTTTATGTGTATTTCAATACACGATCTTGCACATATTTCAATGGGAAGAGAGGTTCTATGACTAGAAGGTGACAATCTACATGAAGGGTTGTGCAAATTTCATATTAGAGAGAATTGAAAGTTTTAGGTGGTTGTAACAAAGGTCAGTTGGGACTAATATCAATACCATTGGATAAGGTTGTTCAAGGACTTTTTTAACGACACCTAGAACATTAGATGTTGAACTATCAGGTAGATGTTATAAACGTTTGAAGTTTAAGATACAGTCGACGTGAAATCATCGTGAGGGTTCACGCAAAGTTTAGGTTGAAAAGGAGTATGAATCTGGAGCCAAATCTGCACAGGGTTCATGTAGATTCGAGAGAAGGAGTAAAATGGCTTTCATTGACCATAACTAGTGCTAGGAACTTCAGTTGAAGGAGATTTTAGTAACGTCGCAAGCACTTTCTAGGGGCAATAAAAACAACTAGTTTGGGTGTACACGGAGGAACTTACATAGGATTGAAGCTAGAAGAGAGTTTTATGACTGAGTCTGACAAATCTGCATGAGAGTTCGTGAAAATTTTCATTAAGAAAGATTTTTAATGCAAAAACTTGATGACAAATGAGACGTTAAAAATAGTTAGAAAATGTGCAAGATTCATTTCAGACAATGGGATGCTAAAGTACTGAGGTCCACACTAGACTCGACAAAGTACTTAGTCTACTATTGTGAAAATTACGACTCAAAATTTTGTAGCATACACGAGGATTGAGAACTCTTTTTCTTGTTTTGCAGTTGCCTCTCAAGACTCACATTTACACTCCCTCTAGTATTCATCACAACTATTTGCTAGAATCAATGTCATGTAGTAGAAAAACTATTATATAGATATATATAGTAGAAGTTATGTATATTTTCGCGCACCTACCGCCTTGTTGCGCCAGCGGAAGCTCTAACTCAGTATGTCGCAAACTTTACACCGCTAACCTGCAAACACAATCACAAGTTAGCGTCCATGCACCACTTACCTTAGTTCTGTTTGGTCCGGACCGGAGCCGGACCGTCTCCCTAATCATCAAGCTCAGCAATCCTAAGTCCCGACTTAGATCCGCCTAAGTCGGTCCCAAACATGAGCAAGCCACAATATGACTTGGGGCGGACTTCCCATAAAGTCCAGGGTCCTAAACGGTGCCTCCAGCACACCTAGCGGCCCAACCGCCCGTGATGTCCGTCTGGGTCCAGGCTCCCGAACGGTGGTCTAACCCGCCGACTCGTTTCCTAGTCTTGCCCCAGCCCTTACATCGTTCCTAAGTCTAGCCGTCCAAGTCTAGATCGGAACGTGCCTTGGAACTGGCCCAGCCATCACCTCATGCCCCCAGAGTCCGCCCGCCGAACCCTGGGATCGGGTGACTCGTCCTGGCCCACCCAGGCATCGAGCCCCCCTCATATATACTTCTGGGGATCGGCGGCCCCGCCCTCCTCTTTGGTCCCTGAAAATTATACCACAACCCGATTGTGGTTCGGCCATAACTTCCAGCTCGGATGTCAGATCGAGGAGTGTTATATATCACTAGAAAGCTCTCGACGAGACCTTTCCAATGATACCTCACTCGCCTCGAGATCTTACGTGGAGCTCCGTCCACGACCTAAAACGTCCCTGGAGCTTCAACACTTAGCAGTTTTTCCGAAAACCTGTGGTCCAGACCCAGGGTCGAACCCTGTGGTTCGTCTGCGTCTCGGACCCACGTCTCGGTCCCACGTCTTGGACCCACGTCTCAGACCTATGTCTGAGACTCATGTTTCAGCCCGTTTTCAGACTCGCCCCCTTAGGTCAGCGTTCGTCTGGGGCCCTCTTGGGGTAGGCCCTTATGTCCTAACCCAAGGTTCCAACCTTGGTTCAGAGAACCACTTAGGGTTCATCTGATCCCGACTTGCCGGTCAAGCCGTTAAGTCCTACTCGCAGCGTTCACAACCTAGCGCAAGTCCGCTAGGGTTCTGTTGTTCGCGTCTGCGCTCGATCTTGAGAATGAGGGGCGCGACACTCACCCCCACTTTGGAGGTTGATGCCCTCATCAACAATGATCCTATAAGTTAACACCAAGTTCAAAATGGGTAGCCAACCCCTTGGCGTCAGAATTGCGTTCTGGTAGCTAACCCGCAATTCTCTTCTTGGCTTGAGTCTTAAGTTGTCGCTAGAACACTTAGAAAATTCCAACTAGTCTCGAGAAAAGCCTTACCTTTTTGGCTTACCCTAAACAAAACTAGTTGGCAACTTCTAAACATTCTACTTAAGACTCTAACTTGCTAACTATAAGTATTCACACCTACTTACAAGGTCCCTCGAAACCCACTTTCCGGTCGCAATCTGATTTGACTTAGACGCGCGACTAAGTTTACTTCGCAGTTAGAAAACCACAAAGCAAGATCACCCCAAGCCCCAAGACAAGTATGAAAGTTCATACTTGCTTTGCCAACGCTACGGCAAACCTAAGTCTTGACATCAAGACTTAGTCTTGATTTAGATGCTTATCCAAACCAGCTCGCTTCCTTTGAGTGTGCTTCGTTACTCCTCTTGACAACATCCTAGGCATCTGATCAGAACTAGTCATAGCCATGCACTACCAATACACTTAGACAATTTTTCAAGAAACAAAATCTTTATTTCCAAACACAAGTAAAGTACAAAGTCCATCGGCCCAAATCGCCTCAAGTTGCTACTCGTATGGTCCGTCGTTTCTTCACCCCTCGCTGGAAGGAGATGTCCTCATCTTGCTAACGCCCTTGTTGTCCTTGTCTCCGTTTGAACAGGTCCAATACTTCGCTCGCATGTGCGAGATCTTCCTCTGGCACCCAAGTTGCTTCCTTCAAATGGTAACCACGCCATTTGACCAAGTACTCCATCCGGTTTGATTTGCGCCGAGATCGCAAAATGGACTCCACCTCATATTCTGCTTCGCCTTGCACGACATCAGGTTGAGGCCTAAGAACCTGTTTGCGCTCCGGTCGCAAATCATCCTTGAAGTGTTTCTTTAGTAAAGAAACATGGAAAGTCGGATGCAACTGCCACTCGCGAGGAAGGTCTAAGGTATAGACGTCTTCGTGCGAATTCTTGTCAATGACAAAAGGTCCCGCGAACTTTGATGAGAACTTCGCCGATATATCCTTCGGAAGTGTGAAGTTTTTCGCACTTAACCATACTTCTTCGCCCACTTGAAACTTCACTTGCCGCCGATGTTTGTTTACCTGCTTCGTGTACCGTTGCTGCGCCTTCTCGAGGTTCTTCTTAACTTGCTCCTCGCGCCGCTGCATTGCCGCCACCAACTCTTCAGCTGATGTTTGCCGTGTTGTTGGTCGTGCCGATGTAGAACTCCCTGCAAGAGTCAAGTCAAGAGGCCCTTCTGGCTCACGTCCGTAAGCCAGCAAGAAGGGCGATTCGCCGGTTGCCGAATGCTTCGTGGAATTGTAGCAATATTCTGCAAGACTGAGCCACTCCGCCCAATCGCTTTGGTCCGCGCTCACATAATTCCTCAAGTATTGATTCAGAACCGAGTTAACTCGTTCCGTTTGCCCATCTGTTTCCGGATGAAAGGCGGTACTAAATTTTAACTTAGTCCCCAATTTTTGGAACAAGTGTTTCCAAAAGGCACTTGTGAACTTAGAGTCCCGATCTGAAATAATACTCCGAGGTAATCCATGTGAACGCCACCAAGTATCTAGGAACAATCGAGAAGTCGTGAACGCTGTTGCAGTGTCCAAGGTCGGAGCAAACTTCGCTAGTTTGCTAAACCGATCAACTATCACAAAAATTGCATTGTATCCATTTGAGTCAGGCAGGGAGGTAATGAAGTCCATGCTAATGCTTTCCCAAGGTCGGACTGGAATCGACAAAGGATGAAGCAACCCTTGTTTCTTCTCATAAGAAACGCGGTTCGCTTGACAGGTTACACATGTTTTCACAAAGTGGGCAACATCGTCTTTCATGCGGGGCCAATAAAACTTTTTAGCTATCACTGCTAATGTGGACTTTTCGCCTTTATGTCCTGATAAGGGCGCATCATGACATTCCTTGAGTAACTTAGTCCGAAGTTTTCCTTGTCCCACATAAACCCGACTTTGCTTGAACATGAGTAAACCATGTCTTAGCTGCATGTTCTGCAACTTCACTCCTCGCTTGAGTTGTTCCAGGTACTTCTTCGCTTGATCATCGCCCATGTAACCTTCACGTATTCGCCTCTCCAAATCTGACTCCTTAGGATACATAGCTCGCAAAATCTGTGTTGACGATGGAAGATATTCCTCCTTGCGACTCAAGGCGTCAGGAACCTCATTGTCCTTTCCCGCTTTGTGGATCAATTCCACATTCATGAGCGCCAAGGTATCATGCCACCGTAGTTGCTTTGGCGTCACCCGATCTTGTGTCTCGAAGTACTTGAGCGAGATATTATCAGTATACACTTGGGTCTTGTGAAGTCCCAAGTAATGCCGCCATTTCCTCAAGCAATGGACAACCGCAAACAGTTCCTTCTCGTGAGTCGGCCATCGACTCTCTGTCCCAGATAACTTCTTGCTTTCGTACGCTACAGGTTTCCCATCCTGCACCAACACTCCGCCAATCGCATAGTCGCTCGCGTCCGTGTGCACCTCGAATGGTTTGTCGAACTCCGGCAGCTTCAATACTGGCGCCTTTGACAAAATAGCTTTGATCGTCTGAAACGCATCATCCACCTCCTTGGTCCAACTTACCTGTGCATCTTTACCCGTCCAGTCCGTCAGCGGCTTCGTGATCTTTGAAAACCCCTTCACATACTTGCGGTAGAACTGCGCCAATCCTAAGAATCGCCGCATCCCCTTCACTGTAGTCGGAGGCTCCCAAGTCACAATCGCGTCCACCTTCTGCATATCCAGGCTGACTCCTTCTGCACTAATGACATGTCCCAAAAAGTTAATGCGCTCCAAACCAAACTCACTCTTGTCAATGTTGGCAAACAGCTTGTGCTCCCGTAGCTTCGTCAACACCACCCTTAGCTGCTCCGCGTGCGACTCCAAGGTTTTGGAGTAGATCAAGATGTCGTCGATGTAGACGATGACAAACTCATCCATCTCCTCGCGAAAAATTGTGTTCATCAATGTGGTGAACGTCGAAGGGGCGTTGCAGAGTCCAAATGGCATCACCACGAATTCAAACGATCCGTATCTGGTTCGACAAGCGGTCTTCTCAACATCTGGGTCAGCTATCCGGATCTGGTAATATCCTGACTTCAAGTCTATCCTGCTGAAGTACTTTGCGCCCGCTAGCCTATCAAAGAGGTCGTCTATCCTTGGCAAAGGATAATTATTCTTCACCGTCACCTTATTGAGTGCACGATAATCTACGCAGAGTCGTAACTTCCCATCCTTCTTCTTTGCGAAGAGAACTAGGGCTCCATAAGGTGACTTGCTGGTTCGAATATATCCCCGCGCTAATAGCTCGCCGAGTTGTCTTTTCAACTCAAGGAGTTCCACCTGATTGAGTCGGCAAGGAGCTTTGGAAGGTGGTTCTGATCCTGGCAAGACTTCGATCTTATGATCCACCACCCGCCTTGGAGGTAACTCAGCAGGTAACTCATCCGTCAAGACATCCTCAAACTCCTTAATCACTTCACGAAGCACCTTCGGAAGTTTAGTCGCATCTCCTGATGTTTCCTCTTGTCCGTCACCCGCCATCAAATCTGCAACCCGCATCAAACACATGACTCCGTCGTTGAAGTCCATCTGTTTGCCTTTGATCAAATTCACCGCAAAGTCATCAATCTTCCGCGCCTTCCGGATCAGCCTCACTCCCAGCTTCCGCCCTTTTACTCTGACATGCAACCTCAAAGGTCTCCGTCTAAGTTCCACGTCGAACCTATCTAAGAAAGTGTTCCCCAAAACCGCATGGATATCATCCATCTCGCACACCGTGAAGTTCTCTGTGAACTCCAACGTCCCACACACAAATCGTACGTCCAAGGCTACTTCAGAAGTTTGGTACGTCTTGCCCTTGGCAAAGCGCACCTGAATAGGCTTGTCTGCCTTGGAGGTAGACAAGCCATACTTCTTCACCAACTTCGGACTTATGAAGGAGTGAGTCGCTCCTCTGTCCACAAGAAAAGTAACATCACGGTTAGCAACCTTGGCTTGTAGAAACATCAATCCCGGCGTCTTCTTCGTGGTTCTCAAGGTCACAGTCATCTGGCCCTCCAACAAGTCCTTTGCAACAAAGACATTCATGCTACAATTACTAACCTTAGGTTTTGTACACCCCTTAGCAATATGGCCCGCCTCGCCACAGTTGTAGCAAGTAAACTTAGCGCCATTGCCCTTCTGAGGTGTCTGCCCCTTAGGTTTTATTCCTGTTTGCTGCCGCTTTGCTGCCGGGGCAGAAGTATCTTTTCGATCCTTCTCACCCCCATCCCACTGTCGCTTGAAGCCCTTGTTCTTCTTTTGGAACTTGTCCGTGCTGCGTGGTTCAAAGGGTTTCTGCTGCTGGACTTCGTCGTCCCCAATTCGCTCCGCTAGCTTCAAAAGTTCGGCACTTGTCTCTGGTAGCTTTGGCATCCGAAAGAGAGCCTTCTCCGAGCTAGACTTGAGTCCCCCAATGAATATACATATCTTGGTCTCCTCAGTCCACTTGGAGAACGAATCCAGCTTGGCACTGAACTCGCGCACGTAAGCGCTTAAGGTCCCCGTCTGCTTCAGTCTCACCAACTCAACACCGTCCCGAATCCTTTGATACTCCGGAGTGAATCGTCCTGCAAGCAACTCCTTGAACTCCTTCCAACTAAGCGCCGAGACAATCAAGGCATGCTCATCCCGGTATGCAGTCCACCAGAGAAGCGCATGGTCCTTCAGGAACGTAACCGCCGCTCTCACCTTGTCAGATTCCTTAGCCTGTTGCGCCTCAAAGTATAGATCCAACTCAGTTAAGAAATCCTTAACCTTGCGAGCACGTCCTATACCTGAAAACGGGGTCGGCAAATTCGTCTTACAAAGCTTCCTGGTAGACGTGGAACTTCCTTGGCCTGCCTCAAGCTCGGCGATACGTTTATCCCTGGAGGCCATGCCTTCCTGCATGGTCTTCATCATCTTGATGAGTTCCGCATACAAGGCTCCTTGACTGTCCGTGCCCGAATCGTTGGGTACCGTTGGCAAGACTCCATCTTGCTGCACCAATACCGCAACTGGTACAGGGCTCCCTTGACGTTGGGGCGAAGGTTGTCGGTTGTCGTCTCCTGACTGTGCCTTAGGGCTAGCTCGAGTCGATCTGTTCCCGTTAGCCGCTCCTCGTTTCTTGGTCTTCCTCCTGGAACTCTGTCCGTCCTCGGCCATCGCTCCAAGTGTTCACCTAGAAACGCTGATCCGCTTCGTGTCTCGCGTCCCTCCTCAAGCGTCCAGCCTTCAACCGCTACCTCAAGTTCTCGCTCACCGAAGCGTCGGCTCTGATACCACTTTTCGCGCACCTACCGCCTTGTTGCGCCAAAGGAAGCTCTAACTCAGTAGGTCGCAAACTTTACACCGCTAACATGCAAACACAATCACAAGTTAGCGTCCATGCACCACTTACCTTAGTTCTGTTTGGTCCGGACCGGAGTCGGACCGTCTCCTTAATCATCAAGCTCAGCAATCCTAAGTCCCGACTTAGATCCGCCTAAGTCGGTCCCAAACATGAGCAAGCCACAATATGACTTGGGGCGGACTTCCCATAAAGTCCAGGGTCCTAAACGGTGCCTCCAGCACACCTAGCGGCCCAACCGCCCGTGATGTCCGTCTGGGTCCAGGCTCCCGAACGGTGGTCTAACCCGCCGACTCGTTCCCTAGTCTTGCCCCAGCCCTTACATCGTTCCTAAGTCTAGCCGTCCAAGTCTAGATCGAAACGTGCCTTGGAACTGGCCCAGCCATCACCTCATGCCCCCAGAGTCCGCCCGCCGAACCCTGGGGTCGGGTGACTCGTCCTGGCCCACCCAGGCATCGAGCCCCCCTCATATATACTTCTGGGGATCGGCGGCCCCACCCTCCTCTTTGGTCCCTGAAAATTATACCACAACCCGATTGTGGTTCGGTCATAACTTCCAGCTCGGAGGTCAGATCGAGGAGTGTTATATATCACTAGAAAGCTCTCGACGAGACCTTTCCAATGATACCTCACTCGCCTCGAGATCTTACGTGGAGCTCCGTCCACGACCTAAAACGTCCCTGGAGCTTCAACACTTAGCAGTTTTTCTGAAAACCTGTGGTCCAGACCCAGGGTCGAACCCTGTGGTTCGTCTGCGTCTCGGACCCACGTCTCTGTCCCACGTCTCGGACCCACGTCTCTGTCCCACGTCTTGGACCCACGTCTCAGACCTATGTCTGAGACTCATGTTTCAGCCCGTTTTCAGACTCGCCCCCTTAGGTCAGCGTTCGTCTGGGGCCCTCTTGGGGTAGGCCCTTATGTCCTAACCCAAGGTTCCAACCTTGGTTCAGAGAACCACTTAGGGTTCATCTGATCTCGACTTGCCGGTCAAGCCATTAAGTCCTACTCGCAGCGTTCACAACCTAGCGCAAGTCCGCTAGGGTTCTGTTGTTCGCGTCTGCGCCCGATCTTGAGAATGAGGGGCGCGACAATATGGTTTAGAGCTTTAGTTTTCCTAGATAGATTTTCACGATGTATTGATAGAGTTGGCATTTTCAGATGTAATCTTGACTATGCTCTCGTGGTGAATACCCAATTCAGATATATTTTGAGAGAATTGTTTATAGAGTTTTAGAATGGACCCAAGGACAATCGAGGTTGATTTGAAAGATTTGAGGTTGGTTATGTTCATTTCTTCGTAATAATCTTGACCGAATATGCACTACATTCATATTTTGAGCTGTTGACTCTGGAAACTAAAAAATGATTCTATGTAAATTTAACAACACCTTCTCGATATTTGTCCCGAGATTTAAGTGACTCTTATTTGGCTTTATTTGTGTTACTTGTCAATTTGAGATTGGAAATAACTTTCGAGTTAAATTAGTTCTTTATTGAAGCATAAAGCTCTACACCATTAAGCTGTTGGATCCAACTCGACTTAAGATTTTCAAGGATGGCTTGAAATCAAGAATTATAGAGAAAATGCCTTAGGTGGAAATTAATTGAAGAACTATTTTGAGGTTTTTGGAGATGAGGTCGTCCAATCGACATGCAAGGCATGCGGTATGTAGACATGTGACATGCGACATGCACAAGTGTAGATAGATTGATGTGAATATACAAAATTATCTTTCACGCACCAACTACATCACTTATCTTTATCTCTTTTGGTGCGGACCAGAGCAGGACCGTCTCCTTAACTCTCAAGCTCAGCATTCCTTAACTCTCTACCTAGACCCTACTAGGTCGACCCAAAACATGAGCAAGTCATAACATGACTTAGGGTGGACTCCCCATAAAGTCTAGTAGGATCTTAAATAGTGCCTCCAACACACATAGTGGTCCAAATGCACATGATGTCCGTCTAGGTCCACGCTCTTGAACAATGATCTAACCCGTCAACTCGTTCTCTAGTCTTGCTCCATCCTTTGAGTCCATCCAAAGTCCAGCCGTCCAAGTCTGTCAAAACACCCCTTTGTATTGATCCAGCCATCACCTCATGTCTCCAGAGTCTGCTCGTCGAACTGTAGGATCGGGTGACTCATCTTGACTCACCCAAGCATTGAGTCCTCTTCATATATACTTTTGAGGATCGACAACCCCATCATTCTCTTTGGTCCTTGAAAATTATACCACAATCCGATCACGAGATTAGCCATAATTCTCAACTCTAGTATCAGTTCGGGAGTTTTTGATATAATTAAAAAGCCCTCATCAAGACCTTTCCAATGATACTTTACTCGCCTCAAGATCTTACATGGAGCTCTATCCATGATCCAAAATGTCACGAGCTCCAATACTCAGCGTTGTTTTTCTGAAGAACCGTGATCGAGCGTCAAATTAGGACCATGTGATTTGGACAAGCGTCCGTTTGCACCGGATTCACGTCTTGGTCTTCTCGGATCCACGTCTCAGATTTGCATTTCGGTCCGTTTCTAGACTTATCTCCTTGTGTCAACGTTCGTCTAGAGTCCTCTTAGGATAGACTCCTATGTCCTAACCCAATATTCCAACTTTGGTTCAGAAAACCACTTAGGGTTCATTTGTTCTTGACTTCTCATTCAAGTCGTTAAGTCTTACTAGCAACGTTCACAATCTAGCACAAGTCTGCTAGAGTTCTGTAGTGCACATATGCATCCGATCTTGACACAAATGGTCATGATATTCACCCTCACTTTGAAGGTTGATGCTCTCGTCAACAGTGATCCTTGAGTTAACGCCAAGTTCAAAATGAGTAGCAAACATGTTGGTCCCAAAATTACGTTGATAGCTAACTCGCAATTTTCTTTTTGGTTTGAGTCTTAAGTTGTCATTAGAACACTTAGAAAAACTCCAATTACTCTCGAGGAAGCCTAACCTCTTGGACCACCCCTAAACAAAACTAGTTGACAATTTTTGAACATTCTACTTATAAGTATTCACACGTACTTTTGCTACTTTTATAAGTATTCACCATTCTTAACATTCACACCTACTTTTGGAACAAGTGTTTCTAAAATACACTTGTGAACTTAGAGTCCCAGCCTGAACTATGGAATAATCCATGTGAACGTCATCAAATATCTAAGAATAGTCGAGAAGTCATGAATGTTGTTGCGGTATCCAACGTCAGAGCAAACTTTGCTAGTTTAACCGATCAACCGTCATAAAGATTATGTTGTATCTGTTTGAGTCAAACAGAGTGAAAGTAACTATGATGGCATGATACCTTGGTGTTCATGAAAGTTGAATTAATCCATAAAGAGGAAAAAGACAATGTGGTTCGAGATGCCTTGAGTCTCTAAGAGGAATACCTTCCATCATCAACACAAATTTTACGAGCTATCTATCTTAAAGAGTCAGATTTAGAGAGACTAATACATGAAAGTTACATGGACGATGATCAAGCGAAAGAGTACTTGGAACAACTCAAGCGAGGAGTGAAGTTGCAGAACATGAAATTGAGATATGGATTACTCATGTTCAAACAAGTCGGGTTTATGTGGGACAAAGAAAACTTAAGACTAAGTTGCTTAAAGAGTGTAATGATGCATCCTTATCAAATCATAAAGGAGAAAAGTCCACCTTAACAGTGATAGTTAAAAGATTTTATTGACTCACATGAAAGACTATGTTATCCACTTTGTGAAAACATGGATAACTTGTCAAGCAAATCGGGTTTCTTATGCAAAGAAACAAGAGTTACTTCTTCCACTGTCGATTCCAACCAGACCTTGGAAAAGCATCACCATGGATTTCATAACGCCGTAACAGATATTGGGTTTCAAGGTACTTAAGAGAAATATTATCGGTGTACATTTGGGTTTTATGAAGTCTCAAGTAATTCCACTATTTTCTCAAGCAATGACCACCCCAAACAATTTTTCTTGTGAGTGGATCATCGATTTTTTGTCTCAAATAATTTCTTGCTTTC
This sequence comes from Asterella californica, assembly GCA_036924285.1. Taxonomy (NCBI): domain Eukaryota; kingdom Viridiplantae; phylum Streptophyta; class Marchantiopsida; order Marchantiales; family Aytoniaceae; genus Asterella; species Asterella californica. Next base: position 48,688,049 of record JAYKYS010000001.1, read on the forward strand.
ATATGTTACAGATTTCTCATACTTACGCGGAAATCTTTGAGGTTGGACGTCAAAGTTAAAAGACGGAAGCTGGGAGTGAGATTGATCCGAGAGGTGCGAAACATTGATGACTTTATGATGAATTTGATCAAAGACAAACAAATGGACTTCAATAACGGAGTCATGTGTTTGATGCAAGTTGCAGATTTGATGAAAAAACATCAAGAGATGCGACTAAACTTTAGAGGAGTTTGAGGATGTCTTGACAAGAGCTATCTTTTGAATTATCTCCGGGACGGATGATGGACCACAGATCGAAGTCTTGTCAAGATAAGAACCACTCTCTAAGGCTCCTTACTGACTGAATCAAGTGGGACCTCTTGAGTTGAAAAGACAACTCGGCAAGCTATTGGCACGGAGATATATTCGAACCAACAAGTCAACTTATGGAGTCCTAGTTCTTTTTGCAAAGAAGAAAACTGAGAAATTATGGCTCTGCGTAGATTATCGTACGCTCAATAAGGTGATGGTGAAGAGCAATTACATGCACCAACATTTCATCAATTGCGTAGTTGCTCGCATCCGTGTGCACCAAATCATAACTCCAACAGCTTCAAAATTGATGCTTTTGACAAAATAGATTTGATCGTTCGGAAAGCATTATCCACCTCCTTGGTCCAACTTACTTGTGTGTCTTTTCCCGTCGAGTCTGTTAGTGATTTCATGATCTTCAGAAATCTCTTCGCATACTTACGATAAAACTATGCCAATCCCAAGAACCACCGCATCTTCTTCATTGTAGTCGAAAGTTTTCCAAGTTACAGTCACATCCACCTTCTCCATATCCGGACCTACTCCATCGACACTTATGACATGTCCCAAGAAATAATGCGTTCTAAGCCAAACTCACTCTTGTCAACATTGACAGATAGCTTATGCTCTCGCAGCTTCGTCAGCACCACCCTCAGTTGCTCTGCGTATGACTCCAAGATTTTTGAGCATTAAGATGTTGTCGATGTAATGACAAGCTTGTCCATCTTCTCGTGAAAAATTGTTTTCATCAATGTAAGAACGTCGGAGGAGCGTTGTAGAGTCCGTATGGTTCACTATGAACTCAAACGATATATATTTGATTCGACAAACGATCTTCTCAACATATGGATCAGTTATTCTGATATGATAATATCATGACTTCAAGTCTATCTTGCTGAAGTATTCGTATCCGCTAATCTATAAAACAGATCATCTATCGTTAGCGTTGATTATTTTAAGTACTCAACTGCATCTGCAATTTTAATATCACATCTGGTGCAATTTTCATCATTTTAGGTACATTTTTGAGATATCTTAAACCTCTCGCAGTTTATACAATATCAAACATTTTCAGAAGTCCTCCCTACACTACTATTGTAATTTTGAATTCTCGTAAATGTCTAGGAAACACATCCTAACACATTCTTCATCCAAAATTACACATATGGAACTGAAAATGATTCGACCAAAACCTCTCTCCAAACTATGTGCAGTCTGGACATATGCTTAATACTAACTCTATACTGCACGTTCTAATTATCTTTTGTAGTTTTAAAACTGCTGGTGCGATTTAACTTTAAGTTCAGATATTATGCAGTATCATATGCAAAACGACAAATATCAACTGTCACGCCCGAACCCAACTGCATGGGTCAATAGGCTACTTGTATGCTCTCTTGACCAGTGTAAGTAAGAGAATAGAGCTTAAGGACACCCTCGGCGAACCTCATAGAGTGATAAAGAATGCCGGGGTGAACTGACCGACGAATTAAACTCTTGTCGTTGTACTTCTCGGAAGACTCGTGACTAGTTATACAAAACCTCATCAAAACTCGAACCGAAAGAAGAGTTTCCGAAAATACGTGTGAACAAACCTATCGCATGCTTTTCTCAGATTCGAGTATAACAAGGGCAGCCGAGCTCCCCTCCCGTTTGAACACGTCTTGTGTGAGCAAGACGACAAGGATAGAAATGGAGTATGATGCTAAAATCATGCAAAAGAACTGTCTGCAGTGTTTACAGTCGTGAGATACCATCTCATGTCGTACCATCTCATGTCTTTGGGAACCACAAGGTCGTGCGTGTGGTGCCCCGACCCTATCCACGATGCTTCAAAAGAATTGTGCAGAGATTAGAGTTTTCCGTTAGTTGGCAGATCTCATGATAGACCTTCTTGGGTTACAACAACCCAGCCAGTAGTGCACAGACCTTGAGCTGAAACTCTAAAAACTTTACAACCTCCTGGTTGGACAAGAAGTGTTTCACAAGAATATCCGTGAGAACTGAACTCTCAGAAGTTTCATACCAGGTCATTTTGCCATCTCCAGATGTTCAAAGGGTTTTTCTACGTCTCAATGTTTCTACGTTTTTCTAATTCGACTCTTCAAGAGTGACCACTAGTCTAGGTTTTCACTCAAAATTTCCAGAAACAAGGAGCTACGGGGCTATACGCTAGCGATATATTCGGATCTAAACCTCTTCCTTTCATCGTTTCACAATCCGTCCGTCCGTCCCTCTCCTTAAACCGTCTGCAAATGCGACCAATTATACTACACGTAAAAGTTTTCCTTCCTTTCCGGTTTCACGATCCGTATAATATGCTAACCATAGCAATAACGGAGGTGCCAGAAACTCAAAACCTGTCTTCTCAGAACTCGGTGTAAAACTCTATAATGGAATTGACGTATAACTTTATTAATCGTCCACTTGATGCTCGTCTCACTTGGAAACTACACCCCTCAACACTTACAAGGATCTTGCACGAGTCCCCTGCCGTAAAATTGACAGAGAACTGACCGCAACCATCTTCCTTTGCCATGGATTTCAACGCTTTGGACATCCCGCTAGAGTAGATCAAATCAGGACGTGACTACAATTCAAACATTAGTCACCCCGAGTGTCCCTCGCGCGTCTCGGTGTCTCAGTCAACGAGTAATCCCTAGGTCGGGTTACTGCCGAACTGTAGCACATTTCGTCTAAGTTGAATATTAGGAGGACCAATATCGACAACACCGCCCACGCAATGCAAGGTAAAACCATGGAGCTACAAAACAATGAGAGCTCCCTGGAGGATCAAAATTTTAGGCTCGAACAAGTGGTGTCGTTACCCCTCTTAAAATCATCGGTTACCTAATACAAGATTCAGAATTTGTGCTCATGTGTAGCAGTCTCCCGGAAGGAAGATGCCCATAATTGGCAGGGTTCCTTGCAAGATAAAACCGTCTCAGGCAAGCACACGACCGTTCAGATCCAAACATAATATTGCAGGGACACACAGCTCGGGACTGACCACACCTTCCCAAACAGCCAAGTCTCCACGTCAGCGCCCTACCTTCCTCGAAGGCGGTACAACTTGCAGTGCCGGTGAGTGGACCGTACTTCTAGGTCTCTGCATGCGCTTTCGCCTACTCGCGCCTCCCCAGAAAGACCTTTGAGGGGCTGTGTCCACAGAGTCTCCCTTGGAACTGTCCCCTCCTCTAGAACACTCCACTTCCTGATCTGATGATAGCTGCTGTGAGGAAACGGAAACGGCAACCCTGATATATTCGTTGTCCCCTGCGGCTCCACTGTTCTTTACGTGGCCTTGCCCTGGGGAACTATGACTTGTTTCGGCACAAATAGTATTGTCCGACCGAAACACGCTCTCACTTTTACACCCTGGTGGAAGTTCGCTAGTCTTACAATCCTCGGACCCTCTGGATCTGGACGCTAGCCTCTTTGCACCAGTGTCCACCAACGAACATTTACTAATCTTTTTTTTTCTGAGTACCTTTGTACCAGTACTCTGTGTCGTTTGACGGGGTTGCTGCAGCTCACAACTCTGATTCTGAACATCTTTAGCGGCCACAGGTTTGACTTTCAAGAGTTTGCTCTCCTTCAACATAAGAGTAACAGACTCAAAAAAGTCCAGCTTTGGTGGTGACTGCGGCTCCACGGATTTCACATTTTTTTCTCCCCTTGAGAGGGATGTAAATCGATCGTTCTCTTTCGGAATTCCTGAAACTTGCATACCTATCTGACACTTTATTGATGCTGAAGGCCCTAGGTCAAAGTCCGTTGACAACGGGCATGAGTTATGCCTAGAAACCTTAGATGGAACCACATGCGGCTCTCTCTTCGGATGAACAGCATCATTAGACTTGTCTGTACTTCTTTCCAGAATTGACAGACTACGTTTTTTCTCCGCTTGGCTGTAGGAACCGAAATAGGAGGAACATTTAGGGGCAAGACTCAGAAGCAGAGTTGCAGCAAGATTGCTGTTCTCACAAGGATTTTCTGACAATCCATCCACCTCTTCCTGGACTGCCACTGAAGGCACACGTCTGCTCAAAGGAGGACTGGACACTGCGGATTGTGGGCTAGGAGCACAAGCACCAGGAGCTGCAGGACACAGATCTGTCTCATCGTGTGACGAACCATCCTGCAGCTTCTTGCTTCTAGACACTCCATGTCCAGGTAGAACTTTCCCTGCTACACAGGCATTCCCACCACCTTTCCTGTCCTGCTCATGGATGGATGTACTTGAATTCACTGAATCTTTGTCTCCATCCAAACTACCCTCAGGTTTCTCTGTGTTCTGCACTGCAAGCTGATTGCTGTGCTTATTAAGACCACTGATGTCGGTCTCACCTCCATCCACCTCAGATGCTAAGGCTGTACTCCTCCAGGACTTGGCGTTCTGCCTCTCCCCATTTGAAACGCTCGGTCCGTGTGTGGCATCGCCTTTCACACACTGAGATGTTTTAGTTGTGGTCTGAGAGATGCACATGCCAGACGAAGAAGGATCAGTCGTGTCCATAGCAGCAGCATCAGATTGGCCCAACCCTTTTTGATTGCAACTAGCTGAATAAATTCCTTCTGGACATACATCCGTTCGTTTTTGCTCCATTTCACGGCCCCGTAGCCTTTCCACCAGTGTCCCATCTACTTCTTCACAAGAATGCTTAATGCCCCCTGGTGAACCTAAGTGGCCTTGTTCCATGACTGTCGGCCCAACCCACTCACCTGTTCTCAGGGGGCTCCTCCCGTTTCCCTGAACAGTTTCTGAAGCTTGTGACACTATTATAGAGCTGCCTTCAGCTTGCCCTTCCGCCTCCTCGACTGTAAGACTTGGGACCTGCTGCAACCCAGGACTATAGGGATTGTGATGCGCACCACCCTTCTCTGCCCCTACTGGCGCAGATGTGCTTGCCACTGATAGCTGCTCGCTGTGGCCTGGTTTCGCTTCCTGCAGATGATGTCCAAAATGCGAAGCGACTGCTTTCTTTTGCCCTGCGTCATCATTGATTTCTCCCATCGTAAAATCAATGTTCATGTCAACGATTTGACGCTCGGAGCCATCCTTCGATTTCATTCTGCCCGCCTCTTGTAACTTCATGAGATCAGATCTAGGCTCTGAGGTAGAACCGCTGGACCGCTGAAGGTCCAGCTGTACGTCACTCAACTCATCTGACCCTGGGAATTCAGGGGACATACCATGAGGCCGACCTCCGTTCTCTGGCACGGTACTCGCACACCCAGAAGAGGTAGCCGACTGTTCCTGCGCACGATTCTGTAAAGCATGACCAGGTGTTTGCTCACTTCCTTCCTCAGCGGAACAGGGCAGGAGTCTCATTCGTTTCAATGAAACTTCTGAACCATCAGAACTCTCGCGAGAAACTTTGCGCCCTGCTAAAGAACTGTTACTAGCTAAAGGCATAGCTAGTTGCTCTTGCAGCTGTTCCTGATGTTTGCGAAGCCTGTGATCAGAAGAGGTTCTTTTCATATTGGGCACCATGACAGACTTTAAAGGTCTATCTATCTTCATGGCTTGTGACTCAGAGTCAGCTTGTATACCAAGCTCTCCCATATGCAGAACCTCCTCTCCTTCTCCAGCTGGAAGGTTGCCAATAGTGGCAAAGATGCCCACAGGAGGAGACATACGCTCTCCTGGATTTATGACATCACCGACACCGGATCCACCAGATCCACCATCACTACCATCAGCATCATCAGCACCTTCGGTGGTTTCCACATGTACAGCATTCGGGTCACCCTCCAGCAAACCTGGATTGCGACCCGCTAAAACTCTGCCGTGCGAAGTAGGTGCAGCTTTCTCCATCCAGTCCCCACTTCTAGTGGGACTAGCCTTCTCTTTCAATGGACTAGAAGTAGCTCGCTCATCTCTCTCTCTCTTTCCGCCACGAGGATAACGGGTAGCACCACTCTGATACCCAAGATTGTTTTCATCTCGGTACTTCAGCGTACGGTTTTGCAGCCCGGCATCAACAGACGTGTTTTCCCTTCTGTCCAACATTCTCGAGGAGTCGCCGGGTTCTTCTTCGCTAGATCCAGTAAAAGACTTGTCTTGGAAGTTTTTCAAGCCACCTTTCTCAGGTGAAACTAATTTCAACTCCATTGTTGTGACGTCATGAGTCAAGACCAGCTTGGGAGGCCTCTTAAAGGGTGGTTTAGGAGGTGCAACGATCGAGAAGGTTGTGAAAGGAGGTCCGACAGTTCCTGCAGGCCAGTTAACTCCTGGAAGATCCTCCCTCATTCTTCTTAGGCCCTCAACAGGGCCTCCGATAGACGAACCGGCACCAGTGGGAATGGCATACACAGCTCCTTGTGGATACGGTCTTCCTTGAGGAAGGTGTAAAGGTGCTTGCCAGAGCCCTTGGGAAGAAGTAGCCTGAGCCTGAAGAGAAGCTCGTTGCTGCTGTTGTTGATACTGCTGAATTTGTGAATAGGAGCTTCGTTGCTGATACCACAGTCCCGAATTCGAATCACCCATAAAAGCTGCAGTACCAGTCCCGATATTCACGGCCGGTCCAACAACAACACCCTGAGTTGCAAAACTAGAATGCCCTTCGAAACTCCTCAGCTGCACTCCCACAGTTGGAAGCCCGCCTGCTCCCATCGCGTGGCTGGGGGTAAACACACCATGTGGGAATCCGTTTTTAGGTCCCTCTCCATCCCTCCAAGAGGAGTAAAGTGTAAGCCCCTCACGAGGACAATCTCCAACTCCTTGCCCCACACTGTACGAGACATAGCCAGGCACAGTTGGAGTCGTGCCTCCTACCGCGAGGAAGGGAGCCCTGTAAACACCTATTCCCGTTTGCACTCCTTCATCTGCTTGCCTCTGCATGTGAGAAGCCTGAGGTCGAGACTTAGGAACATTTCCAGACCCTTGCCATTCTCCGCCCCAGACAGAAGCTTCATTCAGAACAGAGCTTCCTGCATCTTCCGTTTGAGAAGAAGTTCTCAGCTTCAATATTCCTTGATCACTACTCCCTGCCGGAGGGAAAGGCTGCTGTGAGTTCAAGACTGGTGCTTCAGGATTGCATGGTTCCTTTTTCACGGGTTTCTCCTGCTAACAATATAAATGAACAATGAGAGTACTGCCAAACCGTAATTGAGAAGAAAGTGCGAACTTTGACAAGACAATCAAAACTCACGAGAAGATACAGAGATGTAAGCATCTCCATCAGAAGGTTCTAGGAAAAGAACCTTACTTGGAAAAGCCAATGTGGTGGTGCTTGGGTTGGTACGGGCAAGAGTCTCTCTTCAACGTCTAGATTAAGAGAGAATTTCTCCGGCTTCTTCACAACTTCAAGGTCCTCAAGAGTAGCATTGATGTCAACACAGAGAGGGGTTTCCTCCTTTCTTCCGAGCTGAAGACGGAAAAGTCCTCCTAAGAAGTTTTGATTCGCTACCTTCGGCGTAGGTCGAAGCGGAGATTCAAGCACGGGGGTTTCTGCCTTCGCAGCGAATAGTGGCAACAAAGGTGCTTCTTCCAACTCTCGAGGGCGTTTCTGCACCCTCGAGTATCCTCGTTCCTGTTCATCAACAAGAGATGAATGTAAAAAGTCCCTCCCGACTCTGCCTACTTTCCCCCCGTCCCATCCTGTGCTCAGATTCAAGGACACTTCGTTTTCAGGCTCAGCGCAGGATGTAGGTAGTCCGATGAACTTGATTGTCTCCTGTACAGCTTTAAGTCCTTCCTCCTGCTTCCTTTCTTGCTCATCATCATCATCATCATCCTCAGGAGGACGCTCCAGGTCAAACGTTCTTCGAACCGGTGGCACACGTTCCCTACGCTGAGAACCACCGAACAACTTAATCTCAGGTCTCAACGAGCCAACATCAGTTTCACTTCGTGTGATTTCAGCTCCAACTTTCACAGGTTCTATGAAAGCGACTGCCGCTTGCAGACTGCATCCTGGATTCTCCAAAAATTGCCCTGCAAGAGGACTTCTTAAGTTTCTCTTGCCTCCAGAACTGATGGTGCCAAACTCGCCGGTAGATTGAAAAGTACCGCCACGAGCTGTACCGGAAGAGAAGCAAAGCAAGTCAGAATCCTTCTTCTTCATCTCCTCCATAAGGAGTGTCTGCACTTTGTGTACTCTGTGGAGCTCCCGCACCTGTTCACTCACACGATAAAAGTTTGTGAGAACAACCACATCAACGAATCAAGTGCTCCGCAAGACGTACTTAGAAGCCATTGCTTTGACATCGAATGTTTCTCCAACCAAGACCCATCAAACGACAACCCAACAGACATCGCCTGAACCGTAAGGACGAATGAGCTGAATATATTACAGAAATCTGCATTTTACTGTTTCCTGTTTTGGCCACTTTCCTGGTTCAGCTTTCTAAAGTACACTGTAGAGCACTATCGACCCAGAGAACTACGAAGTAAAAGGATAAACCACTGTTTACCAACCAAACACAAATGAGACAGTGCCATCTGATCTCGCTCGGTGCGCTCAAGGCTTCGACATTTATCTCACGAAGAACGCATAAGGTGCTCAAGTGATGAGACAAGACGGATAACCGAATCACATGAAGACTCGAGACAGTTGCGAACAGCGAATGCTCGTCGGAAAACAAGTTGGGGCCAAGGCGTTGGTTTACCAATAGATTGAGAACTCTAAAATATGCCGGTCTATGTGGTTAGATTTAAACTGACAACTTCTATTGTACTGACTTGCGATGATATCGAGAAAGACATCGGGATACAAGGCCAGTCACCGATGATAAATCACACACTCAGGATCGATCCTGATGAAGGGAGGCACGCACGAACGTATGTGAGGGAGGCATAAGGAGATCCTGATGCATGCACAAGAATAGACTTCTAGCAATAAATGTTTCGTACTTGAAAACACCTCACTGAATGGCTGATGCACAGGTTCCCTTGCTGACAGAGTTTCTGAAGCCATCCAAGGCTTCTAGGATAAGACAGATAACTAGCAATAATATGATTGCAGATCTTACCGGTACCGGAACATCACTTGAAAGACGGACGATCAATCAGGGGGAATCCTCCTCTACAACTGAATCTCCAAAGCTAGTCTAAAGTGAAAAAACTCCTCGCGAGAGACCTTGCAACTGTGTTTTTGCCAAAAGTCCACTGTCTGCCCATACAAATAAAAATGAACCTGGCGAGACTTGCGTCACAAATGACAGTTTGCAGTAAAGATTAATTACGCAGGTCTGAACAAATCATCAGGAATCGAGACAACGACACAACGGCCGTCTTCACTAAATGACTGAGAAAGTCATCATATTGTGCCAACCCAGACAACAACTGTATGGCCAGCTGCAGCATGGCTGTATGTGCAAGTAGCAAGCACACACATCGACAGCATCGATGTGTGAGGTATGGACAAAGATTTCTATACTGGATACTGTTGGACAGTCGTAGATTCAAAGTAAGTGTAACGCAAAACCATCGGAGGACATAGCTGTTCCGGACGAATTTTGAAACCACAGTTCTGGATGAGAAATACGGAACGTAATGTCCTCATGATCAGTATATTCATGACATGCAGGATACAAATCAACCAACAGAAAGGAATTTCACCTGCTCGCGGAAAAGGGCTTCTTGGTCAAGGATGGTTTGTCGCATGATGTGCATTTCCTGTTCCACATTGATCTGCATCTCAGAGTCATTGCTCAACGACAGGGAATGCCTCAATCCTCCTGTAGACAACTTGTCACCTTTGACTTGCGGCTTGTTGACTGGACTAGCTCTCAGTTTCAAGTCGCCCTTCGGTTTCTTAGATGGAGTGGACGCAAACGAAGAACTGCCGGAATCAGCCTTGGCCCCCACACTTTCTGATGTCTGCACGTACACACAGAACGAACTGATGGTCACGACGTTCGAACACCAAAACTACCATAGTCTATGTTCTGGAAACCAGATCCAAAGTCCCGTTCTGCTAGAGCTGAGACTAGAAAAAACAGCCTGATTGCAGATACCGAGGTACTGAAATGACGGTTAATTAAGACTCATAGCTCAATTCACTGCATTTACAGACAGGAAATAAAGAAAGCCATGTGACAGGTGTAACTATGAAATAACTCAAATAACTCTGCTGTGAATTGGCGTTCCACCTGAAAACGGTATCCGTGATACCTAGACAACAAGTCTGTACCACACGTTTGGCACCAGAACTGAAGTCATGTTTATGAACTACACCTCATAGGTTCTTCAGCAGTTGTCACATGACTCAGATAGTCTATCACGCAGCAACCATGGTGGAAGTGAGCGAGTTTGACTTGGCTCACTGACCAATGACGAAGGGAAGCCCCGTCCGAGTAACCGGACGCGGGACAAGAATAAATTGAACTAGAACAATCGGCTCCACCCGACAAAATCGAGCCTCTTCGTGTTCCTATCCTTTCTGCGTGTTTCCTCAAGGCTTGCCGTGGAGGATTACGAGTTTTGAGAAACACACACTTCCTACGACAACTTCCGGAGTCTAGCTTAAAAACCCAGGTAATATCAGGAACTGGTCCAAATTACCGCCCTAACGGGGATCTATGTGGTGTACACAATGGTCAGCTTGGATCCTGTATTTCGGTGCTCTAGATAGAAACTGAGAAACAATGGAACGACCAAGCAAGGGGGCAAGCTGGGACACTTAAACGAAGGGATGGGAAAGACGGTCGCAGATCATTGCTATACTTTGCTAGGTACTGAATCCTCCAGCCTTGTCGTGGATAACACTATGTGGGAGCAAGAAGCCCTATCCAAGACCTAAGTCCGTGTGCACGGAAGCATCATAATGGCAGTGAAATATCTCCATCATTTTAGTGCCTCTCTGCAGATACAGACGCTTTGGGGTTCCCTGTGCTAGACAATTTGAAGAATCTGAGTTGCTGAGTTCCAACGATGAGTTGGGCACCGAAGGGTTATGTTTCAGGTGACGAAGGCTGCTCCCGTGACATGCAGGCTAGACGACCCAGAAGTCAACCCAATTACCTGCTGCACATCCGGGGCCTCCTGATATGTAAAGCGCCCCTGAGAAGAAGTGCCATGGAGACGGCCTTGATGACTGAATGTGTCGGTGTAAGGAGTGTGCACAGTCGACGACGACGGTGGCAAACCGCTACCTGGATGTCCTGCCACTAAATAAGAAGGTGAGGACCGAGAAAGGCCCTCAGAGCTCCGTACTCCACCACTTCCCTCTCCCGTGTATCGGTCCACGACCCCTCCTTTCTTGGCTTCTCTGCAAACTCCCCCTTTCATCTCCTTCTTTATCTAGAACTCGGCGCTACCTTCGAAGCTTTCTAGCAAGTCTCGCAACACAAGTTGCCCGCCTGAATTGCGCACCTCCTACAATCGTCACTCGCTTTACTACGTTGAGAAATCTGAAGTAGAAGCAGAGGACTCTGCTAGGCTCAACTCAGATCCCTACCACCCCAATTTGCATGCGCAACATCCTGGGTTGCAAGCGCCGAGTGACTCCATGAACGAAGTAGTTCCATGATAGGGAGCCCAACAATCGCCACGGTGAAAGCGGACACTTGATCATGGAAAATGGATAAGCAACAGTCTGCAACCACAGAATTTCAGATAAGAGGAAAGAGTTGGCAAGGAACACGAGAAAAGGAGAAAAGAGGTAAAGAGGCTGGAGAACAAGGGAGGAGTACGTACGGGCGGACAGCATGAAAGGAACGAGGATACTTCATGGAACATGGAAATCTGGAACACCCTGAAACATAACGAAGAGCGGCAACGCCAAGAAATGGACGAGATGGTAGACCTCTAAATGGCGCAGGAGAACATCGAGTGTACCCTCAATCCCTCCTCCCCTCTCTCGTGATTGCTAGGCTCCATGCGGTCAGAATCTTTGAGGTATGACTAAACAACTTAGACATTCACCGGCGCACCCGGCCCTGGGTCTTCCTCCTCCGCTTCTTTCCTGCCCGCTCCCTTTTTCGTCTTCTCTCTCATCAACACGCCGGTAGGAATATGGAGTGCTCACACAGAGAGGCCAGAGCGGACGAAGCAAGGCTACCTAGTATATCAGCCACTATCAATCTTCCGCATGGCACATCAAACACAGAAAATCGCATCTTGAAAACTGGCGTGATCGATCCTGGAGGAGACTGATACAGAGAGGTGACTGAGGCGAGAGACACAGGCCCCGGCCAGCATTTCAGCAGCGAGAGGGGGTAAACTTCAGAAAGTAGACTGACAGAGCAGGAAAGTACGCAACACAACAACGTATGAACATGTAAGAAAGGATGCGGAGCCTGAATCCAGGAAGTGGCCAGGCACGGACTCGGGAGGTGACGGGAAGTAGGAAAAGAGGTAAAAGGCTTCGTACTACAGAAAGGATGCATATGTAGATCCGGACTACCGGTAGTAAGCATCGAGCAGGTAGACGAGAGCTGTGACATCAATTGCCATCATGCTGGGCAGAAAGGAAAGGGAAAAGAGAGAGTCCCATTCGTTTTGGATTGGGATTCGTCGAACAAGGCGTCCCACTAGTGGACCTAGAGGACTGCGACTACCCAGCTCTATTAGGACTGAGCCGAGCAAAGTAAAGTTAGGAAAGATGGAGATTCAATAAAGTGAAAAACTGCAGACAGAAGGGAGAAGAAGCAGCAGAATAAGAGAAAAAGTGAACAATGCTAAAAGGACGATCCGCAGCCCGCTAGCAAGACAGATAAGATGCCAGCCAAGGCCAACCCCAGCCCGCCAGACAGCCAAGCCGGCGTTGGCAATTAGCCTCGGAGAAAAAGGTCAAGCACGAAAAGGTATACTGAACCCGAACCAGTGCTGTCTTCCCTTCGTCTTAGGAGCTTCTCTTCTTCGACAGGGTTAAGCTTCCTCCATCGTGGCAAGCAAACAAAAGCAGCCTCCCTCTCTGTTACTTACTTTCTTTCTTTCACCTTTCACGAACTGTGGCAACAGACACAGCACACGTTCCCCGAGTTCTACCATGGTTACCATCAACAGATAGGCCGCCCCCGGTTTTCATCCGCTCGACGTGGGCACAGCTCGAGACCCGCGGGCCTCCCTTTTCTGCCTCCTTTTCTGCGCCATGTCCCTTCACTTCGAAGTGTGTACTCCACGGTTGGGGCTTTACTGTATATTCGTTCTCTCTTCACTCTTGTGGATTCACCCCAACCCCAAGCCTTCCTCGGCTTATTCCAAGGCAGATTCTTTCCTTTCTCAACGGGGACTAGATAATGGAGGTAGGTGAGCCGTATCATTCCATGTGGTAATCCTACTTGGTTACCTCAGGACCCTCATGCGGTAGACTCTCGCTAACTGGGCTCATCATCGGCGTCTCCATTCGTATCTACAATTTCGAAACAGGAGTCCCATGGACTCACTGTCAGAGGTGTGTAGGCTTTCGGTCATCCTACTCCTACCCTGGAAAGAGACGGACCCAACGGCCACCAGGAAAACAGTCTCAAAGAAACCCCACAACAGCACCTAGGTGGCCCCACTCACCAGAAAAGCGCACTCATATCTAAAGCCTCAGTCCCAAGGTAGATCGATTGGGTGCACTGGAAACTCTACGTGGATTCTCCCCTACCCGGTCTGCTCGCCTGGACTTAGAAAGCCAGGGCCCCAAGGCTCGAAGCCAATCCAGGATGTCTGAGCATGCCTTGTTATCAAGCAAGCCTAGTTCCCTTGTACCACAGATCTTACAACATCTCTCTGGTAAACCAGACGGGCACTAATGGGAGACCTGTAACCGTTCCTAGCACTGACGTGTACAGTCATGGTGGACCATAGACGGAGAGATCTTGAGGATCAGGCAGGAGAGCAACCAAAGAAGGAAGAAATTGAAGGAATAAGTCCGGGGGAAAGATATCGCGAAAGTTGACGAAGTAAGTGACACTTGTCCGGGAATCGGCGGCAGTAGAGATTTTGACATCTAACGGCCTCCTGTTTGCTGCATAAGGCCCTCTGCCACTTGCCTTGTATTCCCTTATTGACAATGTCAGTTAGGTTCGGCAAGTAAAGTATGTGCCAACTAGCACAAGTCATGAGTTTTTGATTATCTTCTGATCTCGGTGGAATCTCCATGTCTTTTGCGTGGATACCCTCCTCCCGTACCTTCCGGAATTCTTGATTGTACATGACCTGACTTATTTCCGCATTGCATCTCGAATTTAGACGCGAAAGGAAGAGGCCACCTGATCCACTCACATGATACTCTCAGAGATATTTCCATATATGTTCAGCGAGCGTGGATATTCTGACGAGGCATGTATATATTATATTATCTCCTCTTCCATCCGAATATGCAAGATGGTTAATGTTATCACCTGACCCTTCCGGGAAGAAGAGTTAGGTGATAAATTAAATTCTTTCTTTCTTAAATGTGATGGTACACCCACAAACTTTATTAAGAAAAGGATAGAAATACAAAGAGTAGATACAACACCAGAAATTGGAACCTGGACATAGTTAGATACAATAAAAGTTAAAGTTAAAAAGACATAAGTGGACAGGACGAAGACTACATGGTGAGGACCAAACACCGGCCTACGAACCGATTGAGGGGTCGATAAACAGCAACTGGGAGTTCAGCTGAAACGAGGTCAGCAGCATGAACCCACAGGGAAGCCAACAAGCCTGTTCAGAAGGGAAACAACACTAACCAAAGACCGAGCGAAGCACTCTAAACCTGAAGTGTGACGATGTGCTGGACAAAATGATGAAACGATCGAAGGGATTGCTGAAGCTGGACCAAGGGACCAGTAGAGTCGTTATGAGTAATATATTGCTGAAGAGAGTAGAGCATTGGAAACCAAACGTGCAGGAGCTGCATGAGAGATACGAAAAGCTGAAAGTGCCAAACGCAGCGGCAAATCATAGTAAACAAAAATTAATGGAGGTGACGTTGGACCGGAGGGAGTAAAGTGATATGGCGGAGGAGCACTGGAATAGAGGTAGTAAGGAAAAGAGAGTGTAGGGTGGAATAGAGAAGTAGGCATACCAAAAGGGCAAACGGACTAGACAGTAGAGGAGTATGTGCGATAGATCCTCAGGCGAACGACCACAAGCCGAACAAGTCTGTAGATGCTGAGGTACTAAAGAAGCACGGTGCCCAGTGAATATGCTTCCCCACGGCTTTGTACAGTGAATTTCGTTTTCTCTTATCAGAAAATGTGTAAATATTATAAAAATATATTATAATATATTATTAAAAATTTAAATTAATTGATAAATGATATATGTTAATCAGTCTCGGAGTAGCCAACTCATCAGGATATAACCCATAAGTGGAGTCCGGGTTGATGCGTTGCTGGGAGGATAAGTAGGGCATCAATTCTCAAACCGCGTCATTTTTAGAGAACATTAATTAATATACACCCATGTACACTTGGAAGTGTACACGGGTGAATATCCTTGTTAAACAGTGAAAAAAGAGTGATAGAGAACACGCTAAAGAAATAATAAATCTCTATGAAAGCAAGAAAAGTTCCATGTGAATACGACATCCTAATCAGATGAAGTCCAAGTAAGTGTCCACTTAGAAATTAAGGGTTGCAGTACGCGAAGAATAGACCAAGGAGATGAGAAAATGATAAACTTAAGACACCGAGAGACGAAAGTTTACCCGAAGTGGAGAAAGAGGGAAGCCAAGCAGTGATCGAAAAGTCGCAGAGTCCTAGAGACAGAGAGAAAAGACAAAAGAGCGAAAGATTGAGAGAAGAGAGTAACGGACGAGATGAGTAGGAAAAGCAGTAGAGAGGTCCGAATGTGCAAAAAGAATAAAAGAATGCGGAGTAGAGAGAGGAACCCAAACAAAGGAAGCTGAGACGGATTTCCAAGAACGTAAGATAGCAGTGGCAGTGGGTGAGCGCAGCGAGGGAGAAGTTGGATGAAGCATGAGCGGATGATGTGAGAGAGAGCAAAAAGTCCCAGGCCACCATGCCTCTCTGAGAGAGAGAGAGCTATTTTCATACCACTAGCAGTACTTTGGGCTTCTCGGCCGAATCTGTGCCCCAGAGAAATTGACAAAATAGTTTAGTGGATCCCTTGGACTATGATACAAAGAGAGGTAAATAAAGAGAGAAAAATTAAGATAGTCTGGAGGAGAAAGCGGAGAAGACTAAACTTTGTATCAAATGAATAAAATGCCGAAGATAAGGAGTTGAGTCTAGTTGTCAAGCATTGCGTGCAATAAGACCAGGAGTCAACGAGACGAAAATCTGAAGAGATCGACACCCACAAGTATCGAGTAGTTTGGTGACCAGTGAGGTGTTGAAACAGGAGTTGAGAAAGCCAAGGAGGAGAAGGAGAATGTGATCTCAAAATGAAGACCTGAGATTTATGAAGGTTGACTTGAGTGCTTGTTGCGGACTGAAAAATAGCTAGCAAATCTAAAAAAAAATGAAATGAAGTATGGTGGAGCCGAAGATAAATAGCATGGGACTAAAGTCGAGATACAAACTGCGAAAATAATCTTAAAGAAGACAAGAATCGAGAGTATAGCAACTAAGAGAGAGCACATGAAGATGTAAGAAATTAGCACGAGAGCAATACAAAGTGGGTAGTCGATGGGAGCGAGAGATTCCAATCACTATCGCTAGACAGATAAAATAAGCATTTATATCGAGCTGTTGAAAGATAGCGCAGGATGATCATGGGAGAACGTAACGAAAGAGAGAGGCAAATAAACGCATTGGGACTAACTGAAGAAAGAATAGATCTCCTAAAATGGATGATGGAAGACGAGACATCCATGGTGCATCTCAACGGTGACTTCTCGAGAAGATTGAACTAGGTAAAGGGGTAAGACAAGAATGTCCGTTGACCCCTCTATTGTTCGCATTGAGCTCACAACCGCTTATGCATCGACTAACAGTGATGGAGCGAAAGAGAGACATCCAAGGAATAAATATTGGAGAAGGAAGATCAACGACACATAAACTTTTTGCCTATGATATGAGTATCTTCATCTCGACGAAAGAAGAAAAATCAGATATAGTTGATAGTAAGGAAGTTTGAAGATCATTTCATCGGCCACAAGTTTGAACCTCCAAAAATCAGTCATACTACCTATAAGAGAAGAAGAGATAGCAAACTGACTGAAAGATACATGATGTGTAATCGTCCTAGGAGGGGAATCATTTAAATATCTAAGCATTCTAACCAAAAAAGATCTAGATGAGAAGACAATAGTAGAAGAGGTTAAGTCAAAACTGTTAAAAAAGTTGACTCACTGGTCGAATCGACTACTATCTTGTCACAGTAGACTACATTATGTACTAGCTGCTACTCCAATATATTTGATGATAACTTTAGCACTAACCCAGGAGAGGCTAACAAAACTAGGAAGGATATGTAAGCAATTCTTGTGGGATGGACGGAAGAAGGAAAGATGAAATCTTCACTTATAGCGTAGGAATACTTCCACAAAGCGAAGAAGGATGGTGGATTGGAGTGGAAGGACTTTTAACTCAAAGATCACGGTGATGCAACTCAAAGGTGTAGTTACAATCTTGAAAAAGAAAGATGTGGAATGGGTTCGCAGGATGAACAACACACTCATCTAGCAGATGTAGAAGCTTAAGGTTAAACAACAAGAGTGTTGTTGACATTTTTGGCTCAATTATGTGTTAATACTTTGTTCTATAAGGAACAGTCCGTGATTCCTTCTCAAAGATTTCTTTATGCTTCTAGAAGGATCCAAATTATTAGAGTAGAGTCAAAGATAAAAACATCTACCCTTGACTTATGACTTTTATTTTTGACTTAGTCTAAGTAAATTGCAGTAAATCAGATTTATAGATAGTATTCGTGATAAATATGGAGTAGTATAAATAGAGGAGTTGTGTAGCGATCCATCATCTTCTTTTTTTTTGTATTTGGAAGCCATTAGAATCTATATAAAGGATGTATTCTTCATCTTTATGTCTCCATGAGAATTCTCTTCCCGAGTGAGATAGTGCTATGAGTATACTGAGAGTTGGGTTTAGCTAAACCTTCCTAGTTGTATGATGTGCCTCATCAAAGGTCATCAGAGGTTTATCCTGGGTGAGAGACAGAATCGATAGCAAGCTTGAGGGTCACATGTCCCAATTCTCTCCGTATGTGACAATAGACAAGATCACTGAGATAGACAAGTCCATCATCCTCCTCCTGAGTTCTTAACCAAAGTAGGCAACGACTATGTCAAAAATGATCACAATGGATAATGAAGCTTGATATGAAACGGATTTGGAAATGAAAGATCCGGAACTCGGATCAATCCTCCATCCATAAATACAACTCTCACAGCTCCTCACTCTTCATGTAAGACATTAAGAAACACCATGCAAGGAAGAATGCCCTCCACGAACCCTCAACCCTCTATCTTATACCCAAATTTGATAACAAGAGTCACTCACACGAATGTCCACGAATCACTGAGCTAGCACGTCTTACTATCATGCGATCTTACATCCCAGATAACCGTATATGTGACACCTAACCGCTATGTTGTCAGACGAGTTACATGAAAAAGTTCATGAAACACAAAAAATAACACAATACAAGTTCTATGCTAAATTGACTTGTGAGTCGTATCACAAGACGACAACGTGACTGATCGTAATGATCATCTCTGATTGCTTGACGTGTGAAGATGAGACCTCTGCTTGAAGTTGTTGCAACCCTAGCATCAATTAAGTCATGTTCCCACCTGCAATTTTGCCAAGTCTTCTTCTCAATGCCTTGGAGCACTGATGAAAGATCTAAA
Source organism: Asterella californica (assembly GCA_036924285.1). Taxonomy (NCBI): domain Eukaryota; kingdom Viridiplantae; phylum Streptophyta; class Marchantiopsida; order Marchantiales; family Aytoniaceae; genus Asterella; species Asterella californica. The sequence continues at coordinate 48,707,047 of JAYKYS010000001.1, forward strand.
CTATCCTCTTAACTATTCAAACATATTCATGTGTCCCGCTAATACCCATATGTCGTTGTCCAGAAAATTACAAAGCCACCTCCATCTCTTTTAACTCCTATATCTATCACCTTATTCTTTGGGTGACAGAGTATTGCTGATCATCTTTTGTCTAAATCTTCGTAGTTTACAATGGTTTGCTTTCATTCATCAACCATTGTATTTGTACACTTAACTTCTTCGATGTCGATTTTAATTCATGTAGTGCTAGTAATCTATATTTTTCCATGCTCTGCAATCCATTTCTTGAGTATTCTGCCTCGGACCTGAGAGCTTAGCCCTCTTACATTCCATGATGCAAAATATATCTAAATGATTTTGTTAGATCCTCACTCTTTTTTCGCCTTCCTTCTTCTTTTATCTCCGCTCTGTTATCCTTTCACAATCTGCTGTCCTTTGGGTTTGCTCTGTCCTTAGCTCCATGTATCTTGTTTTTGAGTTTTGCTCGCTAGTGCTCTTTTCCGGTGGTGTCTTTCTGAATTCTTGCTACTTTGTATTTCTTTTCTTTCTTCAGTTTTTTTTCCTGGTGTGTTTCTCTCTCCAAACAACTCTAGCCTCAACGTTGTGTTGCTCCTACAATGAAGTGACCCACTTCAATTTCTACTATATTCGTTTTCTAACCTCTTTTGTTTGATTGCCATTTGAGGTTTTGGCGAATCTGAGGTAAATGTCAAGACAAATCTCTCTATAGTCCTTCGATCTACATATTTTATTTACTGGCTTGTGAAATATATATATTTATATAGCTTTTTCAGTTCTCACACCTTCTACACTCCTCACTTTCGAATTTATTTACTTTTGTTTCTGGTTAGTTATGGTATAAATTGGAGAAAAATATTCCGCAATGCAAATACTAAGAAAAGACAATATTGTTAATTTATTTCCACGAAACATATGATAAACATGTATTTTAATAAAAATATTCAACAAAATCATGCGACATCTCCGCCAAGCGATTCCATACCGTGGATAAAGAGCATAATGCTTTCAGAATATGTTTGAGTTTTCACCAGGAGGACAAATTATTTACGCACTCTGCATTGGACATGCAATATACGTTCCCTCTTCTGCTTTCCCCCTACACTCATGGGCTGGGCGCATATTTTCTCATTTCTGACTATTAATAGGTTAATTACTTCATTTTTTAAAATAAATTCATATACTAAGTAAACTAAAAACAACCAAATGTAAATTATTACAAGAATTTATTAAATGAAAATCAGACCATACAAAATTGAATAAAGAACTTTTTTTAGAATTAATTTGATTAAAAAAACGTAAATTCCATTTTAATTTTGAATTGCTAAAAGATAGTATTTTTAAAGAATTTTTTTTTAAATTGAAAAATTTTTTCCAATTTTTTCCTATGATTTCTTTATTTTTACTTGTAAAATATTCAAAAAAATCTTTAATATATATAGCTACTTCAACTGTGAACTAAGTACAGGCACCAACAAAATATATAAAGGCTAGAATTGTTGGATGATAACTTGTGAGCCCTGCTACTTACCTTTCTAGGTTTTTTTCCTCTTTTTGGAGGTTCAATTCTCCCAGCTTTCCCCATTAGGTTTGGACGTATAGACAGCAAGTAGTATCATCATATATATCAGTAAAGTAGTGATTGCGCCATGTCTCACTGACTCAACTACTACCGCTGTTATGTTCGTCATGAAGTGGGCATTTCCTATGAAGTGTTTATTATTGAGTGTTGGTGGGACTGAGAGCTACATGGAGAGAACGTTACATGAGAAAAATATGTCCACCAAAGTCTTTTTTCTCACACAAAAGCGCTATGGAGTCAACAACTCACACCGAACCAAAGTGAAAAGAAAAAGAAAAGAGAAGAGCAACTAGAAAGGATTCGAGTGTTCTAATATTGAACGATGATGTCGACATTGAGCCTAGTACGTCTTCTATCTTCCATCACGACGTAGGCAGTAATCCATGATTCTGAACGACAACATTCCCCCTCCAAAGTACTGTTTCCACGAGAATAACATGTCCTTTTGTTGTGTCCAGAAAGAAGAAATAAGAAAGACATGTCCTTTTGTTGGCAGAAGTCTTGAATCCGTCAGCGGGAGTATTGTCACATGTTTTTCTTCTCCTCACTTCACACTCCATACAGACCTAGCACTCGCTTGTACAGGCGACACTCCCTAACTGTTAGTTATCGGGAATCTCAGAAAATAGTAACAGTTAAAGGAATATAACGATTACGAAAACCCAATTGCAAACATTTTGGAGAACTTCTTTTTACTAGAGAGTTCTATCCTCGCTAGAAACTATGCGAAATAATGTACAAGTAGTTGTCATTATCTCCTGGCTATCCCAGACATGCTGACACATGTCACCGTCACAACTGGAGGTATACTTCAAAAAAGAAACTTTTCAACCTCAAAAGCGTAATCTTTGAACTTGTTTTCTCTGTTTCGTTGTAGGGAGTAACAGTTAAGGAATATAACGATTATGGGAAGAACAGTTAGGGAGTGCCGGCTGTACAGTAATTATGTACAGGATCATGCGATCACCGTCATCGCACCCCCACTTCTTTTTTCTGCATCAGCATGTCAAAAGTTAAATCCTCACTACACACAGAATATTCTCTAGTTAGACAAGAGAGAACACGGAGGATATCAACACTTGAACTTGGAGACAGTTGAAATGTTCATTTTTCTGCATCACTACTATTATTGTATATTGCACTGTAGAAGAAGTTTGATACTGTACTTTGGCTGACCTAAGCAGAGTACTGGACGGATGAATGTTGTTCACGGCACCATCAATCCATCCTACCCGATATGACTCCTCCTTGTTGTGTGGGTTGTCACATGGAGTTTTCTTGGGGGATGCACTAAAGCGAGAAAACTAATATTCTAGAGAGAGGAAGAAGGGGAACTAGTGAACTATATTTGTAACTCAGAGACTGCAGCTGCAACATATCTAGTTGCAATACTTTTTACTGGATTATCAGCGATCGAGGTAGGCCTAACAAAATCACACCTACTACTACTACTCCTACATGACTAGCAGTACCATCATCAGCAGCACATTACAGTACTCGAGATTCCAGGAAAAGAAAAGGCTCATTTAATCACATCACGTGTACGAAGAGAAGGGGAACTGAAAAATGCAGGATGAGATCTACTGTAATCATTCGGAATTTCCTTACATCATGTGGGGTGTCACTGCTGTTGTGTAACGGTGTCAATGCAGGAATCAAGATACCGTAGATTGATATCATCCTCCGCAGCAGGAAGAGGAGCTCTGGGATCTTTGCTAGTATGCTTTTGCTTAGTTGAGCAGTCCCCGCAAAGGAAGGAATGGTGTCTGATTTGCAAGCATACAGAGAGAGAGAGAGAGAGCAGCGACAGCAAGTAGAAGAAGAAGACTCGGGAGGAGGACATGAAATGACGAGAATCCTGAGCAGAAGACGGATCTTTGGGTGCACGAGGAAGAAGGATTATCCGTAGGAGTACGAACCGAGGGGCATTTTCCTAAAGAGATGTGATGTAAGACAACGAGTTTAGATCATCATCTGCTGTGTAGATTTGGAGAGGGAATATTTGTCAACCCATAACTTCTTTTCTGCACACCCCAACCAAGACAGCGGCAGTTGTGACTCAAGGCAGCTACTTTTTCTACTGCTATTATTCAGGACCATTATAGGACCATTATTCAGACAGGTTTAGGTCCATTAGGACCTTATCGTGATCGAGCAGGTCCAGACTAATCATCCAGATTCCCTAGATCTTCGTAATCGAATAGCATGTCTGCTTCGACAGAACCTCAATAGAACTTCCCCCATGGGTTTCAAGATTTCTTCTCTTGGACTACCATTTGACTGCGTTGCCTCCCGCAGCAACAGTAGCAGAAGACTTGTCAAGCTCTCATGTCATTTCCTTCTGCATGATCAACTGTTTCTCATAAGCTCCTTAGCAGTTTATTTTATTCAACTTACTGCCAGTCGTCAGTATTGTTTGTTGGTGAGATAAAGTGCTTTCCTCATTCCATTCTTGTTCAATTCAACATGACCAGCAAAGAAATGCCAACTTTGAACTTTGTTGTGTACTTCTCACCCTTCAATTCAAGTTCTATCAAATTTAGCACTGGAATATGTGCACTCGTAAGATAACTATCTGCTGTGGGTTGTATTAGAAGGAATCATTTTAGTTTAGCTATTACGACAAAAGTGTTAGGATCTCAGTCGCCTTTCCTTTGGAAAAATAATATATGAAACAAAAGCTTGCTGTTATGGTCTTTCTCTCATGTGAAACTTTTGATATTATATCCCTGAGGACCACAAGTTTTAAAATCCATATCACCCCAAACTGTCACGTAACAACCCACCACTGTCCCTGAAATCTGTCTTTAAGAATTCACTTGAGTGCGAGCTACTGTACTATTCCATTACACGGAAGCCCTCATTAAAATTATTGATCAGCCAAAGTAAAGTAAGTTGGCCAAGGCACCAAAGCTAAGGATATGTTCAAGAAATAAAATCTAGCTTTTGCAAAATCAGTTTCCTGCTTCACTGAATTTCTAAATGATTGAGAGTGGACTAGCTATATATGTTTAGTTTATAATGACCCTGGAACAATATGACAATAAAATGCATTTTCATACAATTGTTGCCTGAAATTCCTGCATATTGATCGTGAAATGAGTATTTGCACGATAGGAATGACTATTTCTCATCATTTGACGTTCCATGTGATCCAATGCCAAAATTTAAAGTGTAAATAAATCACTGAAAATTACGATACAAACGATTTTTAGTAGACTATGAAAACACTTTGCATATAATCATATGATCCAAGCATGACGTTTTGGTATGTTGTTTTTTGTGTCGTTTATTTCCTTGCCTGTCTAGTACGCTGTTTATACTCTCGTTTCACAATATGCTGCTAAACAGAATTGCGAGGCCATGCATTTGGTGCAGTAGAGAAAGTGAAAATAGCGAAGTACATCGTGAAAAATATATTTAAAATGCATGTGCAGTCAAAGCAAAAAACGTCAAAAACAATTATATTTGTATCTTGTTGCAAGTCTACAGTTACCTATCCAAACTGCATATTAGCAAAAGATATGGCAGAAAATATTTCGAGCTTTGATTTGATTTGAACCTTAAATCCTGCTTTGATACAGTCCGTCACTGACTAAAATTGTGAACCAGGTAATGGATGTTGAGATCTGTAAGTAGGATAGAGTAGAAATTTAATTTATCAAAACTCTTATATATTTCTCAGACTTGACCCACTCCTCTTAGCACTGCATTATTGGATCGCACCTCACTGAGAATAGCAGATTCAGCTGGTTAAATTACACGTCACCTGAATGTGGCATGTGCATGTCAACAACCAACTACGTATATTCACGAACATTCAATTTAAGGTGTTTTCACCAGATTATCAATCCGTGTGATCTTTTATTTATTTTGTGCAATGTATTCACGTGACTGTAAACCTGCTGTCTGGTGCAGAGGGGAGAGGTAAAGTCTAAAAACCATATTAGGAGTGAGGTAAGTAAATCTCTGCAGGATAGTAAGAATAGTGTATGAACTCCCTGTCGAAATTATCTCGAACGGAAGTTCATTTTATTTCGTTAGCAAGAATTATTATTCTTGCTCTCACCTATAAACTGGTATGGGGACTCGATAAATTTGCCATCATGCAAGACGGCTAATCTACGTTACAAAGTTTACTTATGGTGAACACACTCTAAGATGATCGATATAATAGAATAGGGGTGTCAAAGTTATTAACTTTTTGAAAGATTAGAGATTCGCGTGAGTGAGTAACGATTTCGTCCAGACTTCGATCATCGTTTCATGTGAGAACCTCTGGAGGTACGAGCTTTTCTTTAACGGTTTTTCATTCATTTCGTCTGTTATTTTACAATGGATTCTCCACTGCTCTGAGTAATTATCTTGAGTGTATCAACTAAAAAAACTAATGATAAAATCATATGTCCAATCAGACTCCATCCGAACTGAATCACGCTTATATACATATGTGATAATTTTAATATCAATAATTTTTCTTCCGTTAAAATTTATTCCTCTCAACTTTGACACCCTCTAATATACTATTAGCTTAGCTGGACGTTCGATGATTTGATTCTACTGTGAATCGCCCTTCTACTGCGGAAGTAGTGTGTCTACGCGTGTCGACTGCCGGTTTCGTAAACATTACGTATCAGTTCTATAGAATGCTGCGGGTGCATGGGTCCTGCCAGCGCTTGCCAATGCCTAGAACGTTCTAAGTCTTTCGGTCTCACCGCTCCTTTCGTATCTACCAAAAAATAGAGCCTGATTCTTGCGGCTTAGACATCACGTAAACAAAGTAATACTCTCGTCTCTCATAGCATCGACACATGTGTGGTGAAGTGTCTCGAACTGACGCTTGTCAGTTTCCCAGATGCAAAATAGGAGGCGGTGCTGCTGATGCTGCTTGTAAGCTGTAGGCGGACCAGTCTGTAACTCCAGCTATAGTCGCTAAATTATGGGTCCAATGGCCTCAAAGTGGAAGGAGCAATCCGTCCAGTTTATGTCCAAAGGTTTATTTGAGGCTATATTTGCTATCCATTTGCATGTATTCTAGCTAACCATCGGATTTCTCTCTCAAAACCGAAAAGGAGTTAGAGCTTTCTTCACCTTCTAAAGAAGGTATCATGCTAAATGGAGTATCATGATGATTCTCAAGCCTAGTGGTCGGATTTGCCAACGCAGCAACTTGTTTGTTGATGTCTGGTTGCGAAGAAATTTACAGATTCGTGCAATGAACCTCCTTACAACATACAGTTGACGACATAAGAATGATTCTAATGAAACGTGATTACAAAGTCACTTAAAAGTCATTAAGAAAATCATTTCATAATTAATGTAATTTTATTTATTTATAACGTAGGCCCAACAAAACGCTCGAAGAAGGATTTCTATACATGAAGAATCTTAAACGCTATAGTGGGTGAACACCGAACTCATATACTTATGAATAATTCACTGTAAGAATTTATTGCAATAATTATTCATGACACTGAAAGAGTGGAATATTAGAAACCAAAAATCTCCACTTAAACTTGATATTATAAACTATGATACTCAACTTAAAACCATAATTACGAATATATGAAACCATCGAAGCATGTAATGTACTATTTAGTTATGTATAACATGATAGAGGAGGTGAGAGCTTATACCCCCTTTAAATTACCTCTTGCATTTTCACGCTCTGTAATATCGGAGTAATTTAAGTAAACTAATAAAATATCCCAAATAACAAAATAGATACAAGAATATGTGTTCTTTTTGGATATTTACTTTCAAATTTCTAAGATTTTGTAACTTTTTGACCTTTTCGAAGTTTATCTCCTCTCACAGTGTTATTAGTACGTTTTACAGTATACAGGAATGAGCAGAAATTTGCTTGATCACACCACCCGTAGGTTCCGTGAGCTTGATCCTATCTTTTTCAACAATGTATGACTTGATCACACCCTTGACTGGCTATTGTCTGTAAAACTAATCATTTTTTGCGTTATTCACATGTTATTTTATCCATATTCTTAAAAGATTATGAATATGGATAGTATAACGTATCTTGAATGTTAAAATTGAATTACAAGGATATTTAGTCAAGGTTGGAAGTACTAAAACGATGAACCAAAAATATAAAATGACTGGTTCGACGGTTAATAACTCCTCAGGGGTATGATGAGAAACGATCGTATTGAGGGTATGATCAAGCCAATTTCTGCAGGAATAAGGGATCAAAACTGTGATTGTTCTCAACTCCTGTAAAAAGTATATAATTATTGTCCTTTTCTCATGAACTTTATGTTACTATAACGAACGTAATTACGAAAAGATTCCGTCCCGATAAATAGTAACTGTGACAAAGTTATTACTATATCGGAAGTGATTCTTCATCCAACGAGTTTCCTTTAGCGAGCTGGACTGTGGACTCTGGGCCGGCTGGCAGGAACGACGCGCTGGAATTAGATTACTGGCCGGACAGGGAAGCGGTAGTCTAAGTTTGCTCTAAGCAGAAAGGAGGAATTCCGTGACGACAGGATAAAGCGGTAGGATAAATTTCATAAAAGTCCCAAACGCCGTAAATATAGTACCGGTATACTGGGCGGTCAAAGTAGAGTGGTGGGGCAGATGTGTGAATCCGACGTGACGGGATCCTTCATGTGATTGTACAGCAGTCAATGGCTGGAGATCTTTTCGTTACCTGGACCAATCGTGACTCGTAAATTCGTTTTGTCTTTTTCTCTCGAAAGAGGAAATATCCATGGAGGTCAACTCCTCAACGTCCAATCAATGCGTTTCTTAGTCCGAGAGGTTTTGTACCCTTTTCCCTTCCATGCTATTCGAGAATGGGTAGTTAGAGCGTGACGCGCTACTCGCTTGGAGTACTTTTTCCCGTTTTCGGCATCTTCTTCTCGCGGATGCTGAACTTTTTGTTCGCCTCCGTTATGATGATGTAGCGGTTCTTCCTTACCTCCAGGTGTCGAAGGAGAAATACTTCTCTCTCTGCCTACAAGCAGTTGCAACGTTTTCCCATGGGGATTTGGCTTTATTCTAAGTATGTACTTCTCATGTGTGGAGCAGATGTGTCAAATCTGGTTTTCACTTTATTTCAAGAACGGTAATTGGTGAGAGATAGGAACAAGCAAGGGGGTAGCGGTTCGGGAGATTCGACTCATTCTTGATCATTTCGTTCATTCTTTGAACCTTACATGCGATTCACAGAAATCCATTCGTCATACGTCATCGGCTCAACAACGATTTTCCAACATAATTCACTTTCAAGTGATCAAAGGTGATAATATTGCTTTGTTATTCAACTCCTAAAATAGATGAGAGAGCGTGAACATACCACTTTAGGACCAATCAAGATCGACCACCTTAGGAATTAACTAGAATAGAAATGTTGTAGGAGCTCTTCTTTTATTTATGACTGAAATCCTATTTGTAAGTGATATCAGTTTTAAAATCTTGGAAATTATTATTATAATAAAAGTATCAAAAGTTGATTGATGTTGTATAGACATTGTGAGACTAAGCTAAGTGACTCCTCAGAAAATGCACATAATTATCATGACATAGTTTGTCAATGTTAATACGACTTAATCACAACTATAATCTACTAGTTGTGATTAAGTTAGACTATTTAATTGTAGTACATCTCGAGGTAATGAATTTGAGATAATATATTTCATCAAGAGTCATGATAGGAACATAGAGATAAACATGAAATAAATACAAATACAAAGAAATGAACACTAAAGTGAAATCACATAAATTCAAAACAATATGACTTGACTAGTTCCAGTTAATTCCTGATTCACGGCTCAAATGGGCTCAAATATCATTTTAAGACCTCCACATGGTGGATTATCAGCTCTCACACATAATAAAGTAATGAATAACTCTGATTGACACTCAGGGTTTCACTAATGGTTTTGTTATAACCACGTGCAAGAAAGAATATAGTATTTTAATTCATTAAAAATTTATTATAATTCAATAAACTATTTCTAAATTTAATTTTAAAATAGAGTTTTCTAACCGTTTTAATAATTTTTAAAATAAAAATGATTTTTCTTAAAATATTTTATTTTATTTTTGAATAAAATAAGATATTAAATATCTCTTGACTCGCATGTGTTATCAGCAAAATACAAAGAGTTGTTCTTCTGAGAATTGATAGTGACGACACACACGATGAAGTAATTGTATGTATGACAATTGCCATAGTACTTAATGACAATGTAAATTGCAACCACTTGTGTGAAGATCCGACAACATAGAATCGTAGTTGGAGGAAGACATAATTTGAATTTCATATTGTTTCATGGAACAAGTCATGTCTAATAGAGATTGATTGTGTAAATCATGATTGCACTGTTAGCTGAATATGAGAGGTTCAATACGGTCTCATGCAAGTGGTGTTTCATTTATTGTGAGAAGGAGACAAATAAACATGCATGACTAGAGATGATCTCAATGTATTATCATCAACCGCTTGTTGACGAGCTGGATGATCTACAATTAAGAGTTGTGCTATCGAGCTAACTCAATCTTTTTGCTAGAGCATCATGGCACATGCTGATCAAGACTGTATGTTGTTGCTTCTCTTGAATGAAGTCTCTCGCAGGGTTCACTAACGATTTTTGTTATTAACATGTACCAAGAAAAAATAAGTTATTTTTAATTATCTTCAGAAAAATTTTAAAAATAGATAAACTAAAACATGTTATTTTAATGTTTAAAATGAGTTTTTGAAATAAAGAGAGTAGTTTATATTAAAAAGTGAATTCTTTCAAGAATATTTCATTTATTTATAAAATATATTATTTTAGATTTTAGATTTTAGAAAAGAATTAGGAGTATTGAAATAAATCTTGACTCGCACGTGTTATCAGTAAAATATCAAGAGTTATCTGTCCGAGCGAAGTCCATATTGAAAGTGTTATATATTTCTGAGATTTTGACATTATCAATCAAAGAAAAACTTAAAATAGATATTAGAATGCTTGGAGGTTAACAATGTGGCAAAAGGCGTGAAGCGCATAAATATCCCGCTGTTAGAAATCTACGACAGCAGGATATTTATGCTTGTTAATACCTATTTATGAGAGTCAAATTATTAGCAGTACTGGTTTTGTACTTATGATGGTGACGATTATGATTATGAAAAAATAGTTGTAAGCATTGTGTATATTGTTCATAGTGCAAACAAGAATGTATGTTTCTAAAATGCAGCTTTCTGTTCAAGTTGTTGACTGCAAATGAGATTGTTGAGTCCTAGACTACTTCTTAAGATTGCAAGAGAGAGATTTTACACACTGATGCAGCATAGTTCAATGTCCTCAAGCTAAAAAAGGTGGAGAAATGTGTCTTGATCGAATTGTGGATCATCAATTTACCACATTGTTAACAATTACGAAGAGTAAGATTAGAAGAAGACATGTTTGTATAAAAATTATAAATTGTTTGTCAGAAGGTAACTCTTCGATATAACCGAATCGAATCGATCTAGTATTGATTGTTAGTTTCAACTGTATCTTATCTGGTATGGAAGTTGATCGTTCATGAATATCATCGGCTTTTGAGTTGGTGGTAGATACACTTTTTATTTTTGCAAGTTTGGTTGTTATTACCCTTGCTTTCCTATGCTTTCTTATTACATCTCCATCTTTGTATCTTTGTCCTCACATCGATCTAAGTTAGAAGTGGAGACTAAGATTGTGTGCTTGCTTTGGAGTCATGTCGGTTTGATCCTCAACATCAAAACTCATGTAATTATAAGTAATATGTCCATACTCATGCTATTACTCATCGCAACTGTAAAGCTGATTACAATGCAATTTTTCTTTCTTTGTTTTATTCACAAACTTTTGACCTAAACCAACCATAATATTCTAGAGCATATCCAAAGCTCTTGTCCTTAAAGCACTCTCTTAGAACATCTACTACGTTGACAATCTCACAGTCAAGAGTCATTACGTATCTATTCTTCAGCAATATTGTTGTCTTTAAAACCACCCATACGTCGTTAGCTTTTACATAACAATTGTTACAAGTTTTGAAAATGATAAGATCAAGTGATGTATGTTGTCGTGTTCATCAAGACGCTTGAACGTCGTGGCATGTTCGGATTAATGAAAATAATCTTTGATGAGAAAATCTCGTATTTGTAATTAAAATTAAAAATATATTTTATGAAATTATGCAGTTAGTGGTAGTGAGGTCAGATTGTGAATATTAAAGATCCAAGGCTTAAGTTGCAGTACATAGTACATGTAAAAATTTGAACTGGTGAAAGTGGGTCTGCAGTGGTGAAGATATGAAGAATAAAAGAAGTGAAGGATAGTTAAAACTCATAAAGACAAAAGCTTGGACCCTTGTTGTGTTTTCTTTCTATACAACAACATGTGATGAGTTTTTCGTTGCATAGAACACTGAAGACTTGGCTTGGGAAGGCAGATGTGTAGGACTCAAATCCAGTTGTGAGCAATGGTTATCACTGCATTATGATGAGTGTAACCGCTGTTGCACTTAGAGACAGGAGACATAATCTCTCTTAAACGTAATGTGTATGGACAGCGCCTCTGTACGTTGTTGGTTCCATGACCTTCCATTCTAAAGTTCTCAAAAAAAATGAATGTATCAGATAATGACTCCAACAACAGCTGATAAACACTAACCGCAGCGGAGTTGTACACCTTTAAAGTTTTTATTTTATTTTTTAATTTCTTTCTTCACACTAGGTTAACTACGCGTATACTAGGGTCGCAATGTCTCTTACAGCTTGACGATCATATTGAATTAAGATCATAAGACGCATCAACATATAGTTTACACTTGTCTCTAGTTTTAGATTCCACCTGCTTGTTTGGTACTCATTGATACATTCACGTGTCGTAATCTCATCGTAAAAGAATAAAGGAAGTTTGGCAGGTTCATTTGGGGTGGACAACAAGCAGATTAAGAAGAGAAGACTGAGAGATTGGAGAGCAATTCGAGGAGAATACATATATTACTGAGAGGAGGACACTCAGAAGGAGGGAAATTGAAGAAATTGATGTGCTTGAAGAGAAAATACTAATAAAGTGACCCTTATCGAAAGAAAAGAACTTCTGAAATTTGTATCCGAAGGAGTGATTACACTTGTGTGACTTGTGTTCTACTTGTGCATTTAGATGTTTGATTTTAGTGTTCAATATTCAGTTTTGTGGTTAAATTCAAACTGAAGAAAGTTGTGTTATCATCGATTCACTGTTCATGCACGTATCTCAACACATAAGTCGCTTCACATCTAGAAGATCTCGTCCCTCCCAAGAAAATCTCGCTCGACAACATACACAATGAAACAAACAACTCTTGATGGCAATGATTACAAGACTATTTATCCATATGAGTTACTATACTTATCAACCAACAACGTAAAAAGCTTTCCAGCTCAATGATTAACACAAACTTCAAAGGCTACACAAGTTGCTCTAAATTAATTTATTCCAAGACCGGAAGAACATAATCATGAAAAGCTTTACATGCATTAGGTCAAGCTTCCTTTTATATCTGTAGGAATATCACACACAAACTCACTGATTTTGTGACAGGTGCTCAATTGCAAGAATCTGAAACACTCCTCTTTACAACCTTCTTTGTGCACTAGGGCAGAGACTGACAGATTGCAAAATAGTTATTTTCAGCTAATTGAAAGCAATGACGGTTCACATTGCAACTATCAACTCTCGATCTAGAATAAAATTAGATCTCATTGTCCGATCGGATGAATGGAAGTTTCACATCAAGTTGATATCAAACACTCATACAAGCAATCTAGGCCAAGAAACATGAAAATTTGTTGGAAAGAACTTTGTCCAACACATAATATTACATATTGTAGTTGTTACTGTCTATGTAAACATCATGATTCGATTATCACAATAATTAATATACATTAATACAATGAATGAAGAATGTCATGTGAGAGAATAGATAACCCACCCATTGAGGATATTGAAAAGAAAATAAAACTACATGATCCACTAAGTATTAACTTGACAATAGTCTAATCGCATGTAATCACGAATGTTATTTGTTTCTCTTTTTGTGTTTGTAGTTTGATCAAGTTACAAGTTCGGTGTAGTGGAAGTGCTCTTTAGATGATGACTCAATCGGGATTCAATCCATTTTCATGGCTGTCAACACTATGGCTTGTGCTTGAAAGTCCAAGAGCTCGAGATCACCCTCTTTTGTAAGTAGACAGAATTCAAAAATTTACTATGTGTTTTGATTTAGTGTTATCGTCACTCTAGATAAAATCATTTATTTTCTAGTTTACACCTAAAGATCTTGTTGATAGAATGAGTATCAACACCAACCCCTAAGCAAGTGAATCACAATTATAATCCTTGTTCGAAGAAATTGTATGTTGATTATGCATTACTGCAGTATGTTGTCAATGTTGACTATGATTTTGTGAAACTGAAGAGACCTTGTATGTCTTTAGTGAAGATTAGTCGAATAACATGTGCCCGATCTTTGCTTGATCAATTTGAAGAAAGTATTGGTATAAACATCTTCTTCCATAGCCACTTAATGTAGAGTAGGTCTTGGCTCTTGCGTCCTCAATTTCATTGATAACAACTTGGAGGTTGTTCATTTTTGCCTATTTAAGTGTACTTGGTGAGCCATTTTAAGGAGTTGCGAGTTCAAAAGCTAGCTAAGCTTTTAGCTCATCTTTATGTGCTCGTTTGAGCTATGTTTCTTTCATCCCTAGAACAAGTTTTTTACCTTTTGTGCACGAAGAGTTTTCTCTACACTTCTTCTAGTCTAACATAGTGTATGGATGTGATCTTTTCTCCTTCTTGCTTAAGAATTTCATCTGCGCACTATCATGTAGGTGTGTATAGTTCAAGTGGTATCTAAATTATTTATCGCTCACTTACGTCATTTGTATTCTACACCAAATAAAAATATGAACATATATATAACCCCTGATGGTAAGATTATGCAAGGAAAGCCTTTTTGTGCAAGTGATCCGCTTCGAAGTAGACCTTATTGAATCTCTCCAAAATGTGTTCTTCATTTATAACATTGTGTGGTGAAGTTCGTTGTCGAGGAGAGTCCTTCTCAGGAAGGGCGAGCCTTCTGGCTGTGATAGATCGCGAGATAGAAGTAGAGATTGTATATCAAGACAAGAGCCAAGCAGGAGATCGCAACGGCTGAAGTCACTCACAGACACTATGACTATAGATTACTTACTACTCAACAGATCAAGTCTCAAGTCTCAGGAGACAGATCCACCTTCAGACACGACAGACAAGAGAAACCTGAACTCACGATGCTTTATTTCTCTTCCAAAACACACTCAATAATCCTCCACATATATCAATTTACAACCTATCTCTACTCAACTCCTTACGTTGATCACCGCAGATGCCAAACAGCCAATTCCCACTCAACTAGTCTTTTCTCCAGCAGATTTCTCTCCAGAACCTACAACCGATGAAGATTTGAAACTCTAACGCCTTGTATCCCTCCCTATGACAGCTTCAGCACTGAAATTTCTCAGAAAACTTGACCTTCTCAGTCTCAGTCTCAGTTTCAGTCCCTCCACTCAAATAATGCTCTCTTTCCACCAAATTCACCTCAACTCAAGTCTGGTAGGTGAAATTCAGACCCCAAACTCTTAATCTCCTCTCTGCGTCAACCTCTCAACTGAAAACTATCAAGAATTTAATCCAGCGTCAATCAAGAGTCCCTTGCAGATTATCAGAAACGATCTCCTTCAATAAAACTGCCTCCTGTCCGATCAGAAGAAATTTTGTCTCCAAACTGCTCTCAGTCCCCCAAATACTTGTCCGTCCCTCTGTCACGATCACCCAATTCCTCAATTCAGTTCTGTCAGAAAAATTGATCTCCTTCCGCCTCCAAGCTTCTCCTTCCGCTTTAGCTTTTTGCTCTCTGTAAAAAAAAATCTCCAAAGATAAGTGTCCCCGATCCCAAGTCGCCGCGGGTAAATAACCTAAAAGTTAAGGCCCCAGCTTAAGTTGCCCCCCTGCTGTCCTTATATGCGCAGTCACTTATTAGAAGCAGGGCCCTAGCTAAGCTGCCCCCCTGCTGTCCTTATGCTTATAGAGTTCCGCTTCCGCTTTCGCTGTAATCTTCCGCTTCAAGCTTCCGCTGTAATCTTCCGCTTCAAGCTTCCGCGGTAATCTTCCGCTTCCGCTCTCCGCTGTAAGCTTCCGCTGTAATCTTCCGCGGTAGTCTCCCGCTTGCGCTCTCTAAGAAACATTTCTCAGAAAAATGTCCGCTTCCGCTGTAAGCTTCCGCTCCAACCTTCCGCGGTAATCTTTCACTTCCGTTGTAGTCTTCCTCTTCCATTGTAATCTTCCGCTCCAACCTTCCGCGGTAATCTTCCGCTTCCGTTGTAGTCTTCCATTTCCACTGTAATCTTCCGCTTCAAGCTTCCACGGTAATCTTCCGCTTCCGCTGTAGTTTTCCGCTTCAAGCTTCCGCGGTAATCTTCCGCTTCCGCTGTAATCTTCCGCTTCAAGCTTCCGCGGTAATCTTCCGCTTCCGCAGTAATCTTCCGCTCCAACCTTCCGCGGTAACCTTCCGCTTCCGTAATATTCAGCTTCAAGCTTCCGCGGTAACCTTCCGCTTCCGTAATATTCAGCTTCAAGCTTCCGCGGTAATCTTCCGCTTCCGCTGTAATATTCAGCTTCAAGCTTCCGCTGTAATATTCAGCTTCAAGCTTCCGCGGTAATCTTCCGCTTCCGCTGTAATTTTAAGGCCCCTGCTAAAGCTGTTCCTCTGCTGTCCTTATGCGTACATAATAATCAGCAAAAGTTTTCCGTGCCCTCGATGCCATCTTGAATATACTACAAGCCATCCAATGTAGGCCGAAGCCCCAACACTTATGAGGCTGCCCCACAGGGCTTACAGCCCCCCCATATGCGCACCAGGTATCTCCCATAGTATATTCAGGATGGCATGCGGAGGCTTAGGCCAGAAAGCCCACGATTAAGGGAGATACCGGTCTCCCGCCCCTAGATATGCAGGACGTGGCTGCATATCCAACATAGACTCCCTTCCAGGAGGCCAACATGCCGGAATAGGAACCAGAGGCCAGGGGGGATTGATCCTGAGACCACTTCCCTCCTAGGCAGGCGCCCTATCACTGGGATGGCCTTTGGTTCCGTTCAAGAAGGTAAAAACTTTTGTACATATGTTTATCTGAAGAAATTTTTCTGTAAAATCTTTACTAACCTTTCCTACACTAACTTCTCTATACAACTCCGTTTTCAATGAACAAGGAGTCAAAACTATAGTATTTGTGAACACCTACACGCTCGCGCTATCAGATTCTAAGTTTGAGTCACGAACCAAAATCGACAGATTTCCCTCTTTCATACATTTCTCAATCTAAAACCCCGTACTAACTACTACTTAAAACACTTTCTGTCGAAACTAGAAGCACAAAGTCGCTCTCCTCGCCGAGCTCTGCATTCTGATGCTCTTCGGCCTCTTTCAAGGTGATATTTCAGTCTAAGCTAGGGGGCAGCTTGTCAAGCATGGCCCCAGCTTAGCTCCTGCCCAGCTTGATAAGCTAGGGTGCAGCTTCCCGAACAAACGCAGGTCGAGTGTCTTCTGAAGTTCCATTTCCGCACCTCGAACGTCATGCACTACGACATCGTAGTGCAAAATCTGTAGTGCAACATGAGGAGAAGGATGTGAGAGTGTAAGATGAACGTGAGAGAGTTGTGAGTGTTGACTAGTACATAGAGGGAGTTGGAGAGTAATGAGATAGTAGTATCTCTGAAGAAAATTATTATCAAAGGAGTTGGATTATGCAGAATATGGAAGGTGGTAAATTGTGTATTTTATCCCAATAGAACTTGATTTCATTCTTCGTTAGGAAGACATCCTCGAGTTGAAGATCATTGATAAGTCTAACCTTAGCGCTTACTTTAAGACTCGAGAAGGAAGTAAGTGTTATTTACTTTGGTCAATACAACGTCTATTATGAATCCTATTGAGATTGTAAAATAAAATACATCATCAGTCCTCAAAAGACATTTTTGAGCCTAGAGTTAGAACCTTTTTTTAAGGTGTAAATATATTGTCAAATGATTTTAAGTTTGAACATTATCATCCTCATTAAGAGCGCCTACGAGGATTTTGTAACTTGTTGACTTAAAGAAAAAGTTATAACATGAAAGATATCATGTTCCAATAACGACATAGGAGAAACCAGAGATACATGAAGCTTGAGTTGTCGTGATGTGAATTATTTCATATGATGAAAAAGTCATCTTTTAGTGAGAACTTGTAAGTCAAGTTGAGGCCTCAGAGAAGCCAGTTTTGGAGAAAATGAGAATTCAAAGATCTAGAAACACCACGGCGTAAATCTTGCCACGTTGATCACCGTGGTATGTAAAAATGCTAGAAATAGAGTTGCAAGCGAGAAGTTATTTGATGTATTTTTATAAGATTTCTGAAATAGTGAAATACACCATAAATCTAAGTAAGTTCAAAATTAATATTTTAGATTTTTGTCATATAGAATGTAATATCTAGTATATGTTTGTAATTATAATTGTAAAATGTGATCATGTTTGGAGATAGTTATGGACATTTTAGTTAGTGAATGGAAGTTGAAATAGCGCACTTCACTAGCTTATTAGCTTAGAAACTGATCTCTAGAACCAGTTATGAGATTGGGTTCTCTGGGTAGCGGAGTAAACTTATAGGGAGGAGGTCTTCGGACCAAATCTTCTTGAACTCACAACCGGTTGGAAATAGGTTGGCCTTTTTGAGAAAATATGTGGGGCATCAAGTTGCTTAGAGGTTGGACACTAGATGTTCTTTAAATGTGCCAAATCCTGTCGAACTCACAACTGGTTTGGAGCAGGCTGGTCTCTTCAGGCACCAAGTTGCTTAGGGAAAAAACACTAGATGTCTCTTAATCGTACAATGAATGTGAGATGCCTTTGTCTATCTCGACATCAATGTTGCCTGGTGTAGATTGCTAGAGTGAGATTATTGTTGGATTACCAAATGAACTTTACGAGGTAATTAATACGAATTCAGTGTTAAGCATTCTAAGTCTCGAGGTAACGATATGACACCAAAGATATCTCAAGTTGATATTAATTCATTCGTAGAACATAGTATCATCATAGGAACCACTTGGGTCAAAAAACCAAGTCGAACTAATACTTGAGATGAGACTTATGACATTTCAAAGTTGAGGGGTGGAAAGTAGCACTTATAACTCAGACTCCTGAGATCAGATTGAGATGATTCGATGATTAGAGGTAGCCATGGTGAATTTCTCTCGGGTGGTGAAGAGAAGATCCGGCTTAATAGCTGATTCGGCAAGTGTCCGTACATTTAGAGCTGTAATTACATGTTTATTAGTTCTTCTGACACGTACAAAGACGTTACGTGTTAAATTTTCCTTAGAGATTTATTTGTTTGATGCCATTTGTTCAAAGCATCATTGTACACTTGTGGGGTGAAGGAGGAGGTCATGCATAATAGAGGAAGAAAACTCCAAGGGTGGGATATATTGTGGCTGTTGAGATATTATCACTCATTATAGTAGAGAATTATTGAAGGGAGTTTAGAGAGATTTTTGGAGCTTAGACATATAGGATTCTGACTGATGACATCGAAAAGATTAGGATTGAATGTTGAGATGAATGAAGAGAAAATAGACAACTTGTAAATATGAGAAGCTTATAGGTGAATGCTTCAGTGCTTCACAAGAGCAATTTTATGAAGTTTTGAGTTCTTGAGCGTAAGATTTGCAAAATGAATGATCTGGATCAATTCATTCTGCAAATCTGTGCCGTGTGATTTTTCCGATCAATAGTGTGTTAGAGATGTTGTTACGATTTGTGTTTCGTGTTGTATTCTTTCTACTTTTTGCGATCATATCACTAGAAGATTTCGCCCTTCCAAGAAACTCTCGCCTTGACAACGTGACTTTCTCACATGATGACGAAAGACTGTTCAAGGCTAAAGATAATTAGGATACATAGTTTTAACAACAGTTAGAATAATATAGCTTGAAATCCACAATCGTTGTCTATGTAATTTAGTCAAATAGGGTTAGGGTTATGGTAGTCATGTATATAAGCTAGCATCTTTCACTATTCAAGGACCAGTATTAGAAATAGTTCATTTGAAGAATAGATGCAGACGCTCATCAATCTTTTATTTGTATAAGTTCAATCATACTAAAAAACCTCTAGAAGTTTACGAGTTTGCATTCCATCGGATTTTCTATGATATACTTGTGTATGAGTGGATTTTCACTTGATCATTTCGTTCCAGAGTAATCGATGTCGTGAGTGTTTAGTGAGAGAAAGTCAAAAGGGAACGAGGAGTCTCCATTCTAAAGTTAAGGTATGAATGCTAAGAATGCAAAGGAAGCATATCACGAAGTAGTCTTGACAAGTCTAGTCGACGTCCTTCCTGAGAGTACAAGAGAGTAATTCAAGAAGCCATCTTGAATATCCAAGAGAGCAAGTCATGAAGCCTATAGGGGAGTACATTCTTGAGAGTAGTTCAAGAATTCGTTTGGAGAATGCAAGAGAGTAAGTGAGGAAGTCTTCTCATTATCATAACGTACGTTACTTAAAAGTTGTCTAAGAATATGCGGAGCATCTGACTGTGGAGATATCGTTGTGCAAGAACAAAGGCAAGAAAAAGACACACAATCACGAGAACGAGCTCTTCAGATTTACCAAATCTCACTTTATGTACACTTTTGTTGTGAAACATAAAACTGAAAATAGACGTAAGTCGTTCATAAACTGCACCCGAGTCTCTAAGCCAATCTTTGAATCCAAACCTAGGACTAGAACCGCTGAAGCGAAACTAAAGCAAGAGAAACGTCCCTTTGTTAACAGAAGGCTTCACAACAGCATCTCGTCATCCAAACTCTCCAATACCTTATAAAACATCAACAACCATAATATCACCGTTGTTTCAACGTCGTCGTTCAGTACCCCACTAGTCCAATGATTAGACATGAAAGTTGTGAGTACAACCCACGTAGCTAACCATATAGCGAAGATAACTCTACGTGGATCTGGTACATCTATCTATCGATGGTCTCGATAGGTCCCGAAATCGATATCATCAACTTGTTCTAGGATCACCACTCGCACAATGCTGACTTGTCTCGACATGTACTTGGATTAATATCTTAGGAACCGGTATACTTTTCCAGAGCTTAACCTGTTACACTGATTGATACCATACAATGAATATATCAATTAGTCTAATTACAATGACCAGACAAGAGAGGACACAATATATTCCAAAATGGTTTTCTGTAAGTCTTTTGAAAATCTGTCTATCGATAGAAGATCTCTCAGAGACGGTCTCACATCACTCTCCTACCTAAACCGATACACTCATAGATACGTCGGGTCCTCTATCTAGATCTCGGAGGAGAGAAATGTTGGCAAGTCCTTAGTGATGTTGATAGCATATCATTGTATTCTTGGTAAAGGCCCCTCTTTTGGAAAAAATCATCCCTAGGAGCACTAGCTTATATACCTAAATGTTTTTTTCTCCTATTGTTATTGACAATCTTGTTGACTAATTCTAATAAGCTACTGGTCCTATTATCTCGAGAACGCTATCCTTAGTGGTAGGTCGGATATCGTCCTATCATGACTAGCTGTATTATAATTTCCCAATGCTAACTATAGTCTTAACACCATCATCGCTGAGTATATCACTAGTCCGATGGTCAGATCATCCTAATCCAAATGAGGACCATTAGTGCAGCCCACGTAGCTAGCAGTACATAGAGAACTATGTCGAAACTCGAGATAGATATCAAACACGTAGTGAAGAACCCAAAAAAATACCAATTTGTGGACTTCTTCCTTTCTCCAAACAGTCTTCAGATATTGATAAGACATACTCTCTTGACTCCAATGGTCTCAAGAACCTCCAAATTTGACCTTCAACAGTCGAGATAACTCAAACTTTTATTCGCAAGTGACAGAACTTCCAAAACCTCCTTCGTGCAATGGATGAAACTCGTCATGTAAACGGAGCATGTAGCCTACAACATGTAAATATCTCGATGAAAAACTTCCAAAAATTTCAGATCTCGATAGACTTTCGATAAATGCTCTATATTTTCTTGCACCTACCGTCTTGTTGCCTCAACGGAAGCTTTTGCTCAATAGGTCATGAAACTCACTATGCTAACCTACAAACCATATTCACACGAGCGTCCATGCATCATTTATGTTGATCTCATTTGGTCGTATCGTCTCCTTAACTCTCCAGCTCAACATTTCCTAGAGTCCAGACTAGACTCGGTTAGGTTTGTTCCAAAACATGAGCAAGTCACAACATGACTTGGGACGGATTTGCAATAAAGTCTAAGATCTTAAAGGGTACCTCCAGCACACCTAGCGGTCCAATCGTCCATGATGTCAATCGAGGTCTAAGCTACTGAATGATGATCGAACTCGTCATCTTATTCCTAGTCTTTGTCGCGATCCTCAATCTCAAAGTCGGCATAGACGCGAACAACAGAACCCTAGTGGACTTGAGTTAGGTTGTGAACGCTGCGAGTAGGACTTACCAGCTTGACCGAGAAGTCGGGATCAGATGAACACTAAGTGGTTCTCTGAACCAAGGTTGGAACTTTGGGTTAGGACATAAGGACCTATTCCAAGACGACCGCAGACGAACGCTGACCTAAGGAGGCAAGTTTGGAAACGGACCTAAACATAGGTTTGAGACATAGTTCTGAGACGTGAGTCCGAGACATGGGTCCGAGATGCAGACGGACCGTGGTTCGGACGCTGGGTCTGGACCACAGGTTCTCGAAAAAATGACTTAGTGTTGGAGCTCCAGCAACATTTTAGGTCGTGGATGGAGCTCCACGTAAGATCTCGAGGCGAGTAAGATATCATTGAAAAGGACTCGGCGAGGGCTTTCTAGTGATATGCAGAACTCCTCGAACTGATATCTAAGCTGAGAATTATGGTCGATCTCGTGATCGGGTTGTGGTATAATTTTCAGAGATCAAAGAGGAGGGCGGGGTAGCGGATCTCCAGAAGTATATATGAGGGGGGCTCGATGCTGGGTGGACCAAGACGAGTCACCCGACCCCAGGGTTCGGCGGGTGGATCCTGGGGGCATGAGGTGATGGTTGGGTTGGTTCCAAGGCACGTTCCGGTCCAGACTTGGACGTCTGGACTTAGGAACAATGTAAGGTTTCGAGCAAGACTAGGGAATGAGTCGGCGGGTTCGACCACGTTCGGGAGCCTAGACCCAGACGGACATCACGGACGGTTGGACCATTAGGTGTGCTGGAGGCACAATTTAGGACCATGGACTTTGTCGTGCGCATACACATCGCTACACAACATACATCACTGTTAGAGATACAGCACACATACACATAACACATGGACGATGTCATACACATACACAAGTGTACCACAATAAATCTGCAGTGAGAAATTACCATCTCCAATACTACAACAAAGATTACTCATAAACGGTCAAGCCAAACCCACTCTAAACGCGAAAAGAATCCGGGTTACACTCAACTAGACTATCCACCATAGCCTGGAGCTTGAAGGCTCAACTCGAAGAACTAAGGCCTCTAAGCCCTACCTGTGAAGTTTACCCCTAGTGGGCTCTCCCATCAACTCGCCCTAACGGCACTAACGGCCTTACCGGGATGCGCCACTTCGCACTCGGTCAACCTAGCCGGGGTGCCCAAACTGACGTGACAGCTGTCGTGCGCATACACATCGCTACACAACATACATCGCTGTCAGAGGTACACCACACATACACATAACACATGGACGATGCCATACACATACACAAGTGTACCACAATCGCCCCCCTAACTGGCGGTTAGGTCCCTCTAACTCCAGATAGCTCCATATCTCAACTACGTGATACACACCTTCATGGGTGCAAGGATCAAGAGGCCGGGTGCTACATCGCCCCATCGTTAGTCGCCTGTCTGCAATCCATACCACGCAAAGATCTAATCGACTATCTCCGCTATATACATCGAGGACAAACCCACCGTCCAGTAGGAACTACACTGAGAGGTGGAGTCAAACATGACATGTGCCAACCTCTCGAACAACCATCACACACCAACATACGGGCTGCTCCACCGGCAAACCCACACAACATACACCTCAAGCCCGCGCGTACAACTGCTAAGCTTGGGTCAACGATATCATCAATGTTGGGAAGATGACATGGCATGCAATTGCGCACATGGTCCTTCCACACAACACCATCACGGCCCTCTAACATGAGTACTCCAGAAGGTAACACCTCACGCACTCGTAAAATAGTACGCCCTGCGGTCACATTCAACGTCGTCAGTGCAGTCTGCTGTAGATAGATATAATCGTCAGGATGAAACCTGCGAATCGACGGCCGATAACCTCCTCCTCGGATAGTCGCATATCGCAACGTGTCTCTATGCTGAGCAATCGCTAGGTTCTCAAAAGCCATAGGCATAACTCTCTGAAATGTCTCTGCTCGTTGAGAACATGCTCTCATCCACATATCCGGGTCATCAAGGTCCAACACCTCAGCAGAATCACGACGAATGGCCGAAAGGTAGATCTAGATCTCGACCATACAATAGAAAATACGGTGAGAAGGAAGCCAAAGACGCTTGTCGGCTGAAACGGTAACCCATAGCCAACCATGGTAACTGCACATCCCAGTCTCCCAAGTGGCCCTTCTGCAAGCCATACTTGCGCAATCCTCTCTTCACCGTTTGAACTACCCTCTCTGCCAAACCATCCGCCTCAGATGATCTCGAGATGTAGTCCGATGATCAATCAGCGCCTGATCACACAAGGTCTGAAACTCACCAAGGAACTCTGTACCTTGGTCTGTCAGCACTTCAGCTGGTGCTCCAAAACGACTCAGCACTCGATCTAAGAACGCATACGTTGTCTCTTCACTCGCCTTGTCTGGTAGTGCCACCAACTCAATCCACTTGGAGAAGTGCTCCACCATCACCAACACATACCGATGGTGACGTACGGTCAACGGTAAGGGTCTCGCAAAATCCAAACTCCAACGGTAACCCAACCCCATAATCGGTAAGGGGTGTAACTGTGGAGTAGGAGCATTAAACGATGCTCGTACTCGATCACAAACCACACATCGTGCGACAAACTGTTGCACATCGATGTGCATACCACGCCACCAATACTGTCCTTGGAGTAAGCTATGTGTACGCTTCACTCCAAAATGTCCCAACTCCTCATGGGCATGTCGTACTAACTGTGCCCTCTGGGATGGATGTGACACTATCCGTACCCTCCCATCATCCCACACTCGAAGTACATGTCGTCCTTCTCGTCGAAATCTCTTCGCTGTTGAAGGACACGATCTCGCTCCTTGGCACTTACTGTGCCTACTACCACACCAGTACGTAGATACTCCATCACGGTCACATCATCATGGATATCTCACTGGTCTGGAACACCATCTCCATCCTCAGGATCTGGAGACTCATCATCTACTCTCTGACCAGAGAAAGATACGACTTGGCCCTCCATACTAGAGTTCATGGCCAACACACAAAGAAAGACAGATGCATGCCACCCTGGCACTATCTCCTCATCAACCTCGTCATGCCATCGAGCCCTAGTCTGATCCTGCTGACTCGTGCACGGGTTGCGACTCAACTCATCGGCATCTAGGTTTGCAACTCCAGGTCTATGTACTATCTGGAAGTCATACTTCTGTAAGATCAGAGCCCATCGTGCAAGCTTCCCTGTAAGCTTATCGGACTCCATCAACCACTTGAGCGGCTGGTGATCAGTGATGAGAGTAAAGGGGTTCCCAAACAGATAACATCGAAAGTGTGCAACAGCCCACACTACCGCCAAACACTCTCCCTCATATGAACTATACCTCGCCTCCGCTGAATTGTTGGAGCGACTAGCATACGTCACCACGAACTCCTTTTTCTCATCATCATGCTGAGTCAGCACTGCTCCAAGTCCCAACATACTCCAATCGGTGTGCAATTGGAAAGGACGCCCTCCTAACGGGTCTCCTCAAGATCGGAGCAGATGTCAATCTATCCTTGAGCTCTACAAAAGCTTGCTCCTGCTCATCTCCCCACTGCCACTCCTAGTCCACCTTCATCAGCTTGGTCAACGGCTTCGCAATTGCACTAAATCTCTTCACGTACCGACGATAAAAGTTCGCCAAACCAACAAATGCCCGAACTCGACTCACATCTGTGGGGCGCGAGATACGTGCAATAGCCTCAACCTTCGTTTGTTGAACACCCAATCCACCTGGATAGATGGTGTGGCCCAGATACTCTACCAACTCCTAGAAGAACTTACACTTCCTAGGGTGTAACTTCAACCCATGAGCTCTCAACCGCTCAAACACATCTCGTAAGTGTCTCTCGTGCTCCTCCACTGTAGCACTATAGACTAAGATGTCGTCAATATAACATCTGACAAAATCCAATCCTGCTAGGATTCTGTCCATCACCCTTTGGAACTCAGCAGGGGCGTTCTTCAACCCAAATGGTAAGAACCGCCACTGATACAAACAATCCTTGTCATGAGAGTCAATTCCTCAGAATGCTGTCTTGGACTTATCTTCTTCTCTCACTGGCAACTGATGATACCCTGCTCGAAGATCCAAAGTACTGAAGACCTTCACATGCCCCACTGCATCAAAGATCTCCTCAGGTGTCGGCATGGCATACTTATCGGACTTCGTCTGCCAATTGATAGGACGGTAGTCCTCACACATCCGTCTATCCGTATAGTTGCCATACATATCTTTCTTGGCTGGCATAACTGTGACAGATGCATACTCTCCATACGACATCTCCACCAACCCAACCTCCAACAAGTCTTGAGTCCGACTCTGGATCAAGACTCTCTCAATGTCACTGTACTTGTAAGGACGTCGAAAGATTGGCGTGTCATTAGACAAGTCGATCCGTATACCAGGTCCCTTCAAGGTACCCAAATCCTTCATACTGAAGGCAAAACAATTCCTGAGCTCTTCAGGAATCTTTGGACTCTTCGTCTCTCCTCTCCTATAAGCTTGAGTCCAATCTCCGGCTCCCAAATATCTTCTGTCACCATGCTAGAGGTAGAAGACGAAGTCGTTGACTGCTATCTTGCAGCCTCTGGAGCAGTTTCCTCCTGCTCACCACCAACAATCTCCACCGCTACTGTGCGAAAAGCTTCTGCAGTTCTAGCTGCAAGCTCCACACTCTCTCTTACGACATCCCATGATGTCCAAGGATGACGAACTCCACGTGCCTCGCCCCCAACCTTTGCCTCCACCGACCCGGTTGGCAAAGAGCTCAAGAGTGCTCGAGCAGTAACACCCGTCGATCGCATCCGACGCTGCTCAGCCAGTCCAAGGCTAACAATCCATATCAAGCAATTCAAGTCCATTGCTTGACCCAATACTTGACGACGTGAAGCCTCCGACACCGAAGCTACTGCCATCGTACCCGTAGTGAAACCCATCGCTCGCTCTCTCTCATCGACATTGAGCTCCACCAACTGCCGTAATTGAGCATCCCAGACAAGCCTAGGTCCTCTATCTCTGTAAGCATGTGACGCTGGAAAGCTTACCAAAGAGGGTAACGCTACAATGGGCCGTCCCTCTAGGTTCACCACTGCCATGGGTGACCTATCGATGACTCTCACCACTTGAGATCGTCGTCCTGCATCCAAGATGCTATCAACCGTGAGATGTGCTAGTCGTCTCACTCCATCGTGTGCTCGCTTAAGCACCTCTCTCGGTAACAAGTTCGTCCATCACAACCGTGGACGATGTGCACGAGATCCTACTCTCGCTGCATCCAACAACACTGCTGGTCCAATCCAAGACCGCACTTCGTGCACACTCGTCATCATCTGTGTACGAGTATCACCCAACAAAAGAACGTTCTCCAAGATGTACGCTGGAGAATCCACCTGATGCATCTGGAGATGTCGTAAGATCCGTAACATCTCCCAGAACATCCTAGATCGCGGGTCATGTAAACCCTGACCTCTCCCAGCACGCGTGTGACCTTGATATGGCCATCCGGCTATCACCAAGTGAATGGTGCCCACCAACATAAGATCCTGCGCCCCCAGCAGCGAAATATCCGACGGTAATGCTTGCTGGTATCCTCTAACAGCTGATATGGACAACAACTCAGGATATCTCTGCACCAAACGTGCCACATGTCGCAATGAGATGCGTCTCGCAATCTCATCTCTCTCCACATACAAGTATCGCTGTACTTGTATACCTGCTTACAATACCGCAGCCAAACCTGTGCTGATCCCTCCAAACAGCTCCAGCACACATACACTCTCCTCTGGATACTGCCACACAATGAGAGTCGTATCCAACGGTGATAAGATGGCCAGTAGCAAGAACAACCCTTTGTTCCTCTACTGGTGGTACAAAGGCTTCACTCCAAGCCTGCTGCACCAACTGATCAGCATACTGCTGCAACTCTCCACTCGAACTCCAGAGTAGAACATCCAAGGCAGATGGTACTAACGTAGACATGCTATGCATGTCCTCCACCTCCTCAAAGACCGGAGTATCCTCCGCATGGACATTGCCCTCCAACAACTCGCCCGGCCAAGTGATGACCGAACTGAACCCTGCAACGGATGCCATCGTCCCTGGTGTAGGCTCCGTCGTCCCAACTCTAGCACTGAACCGCACTGGTAAGCGGCTCACTCGTCCCTCACTGGACTGCCAACCAGGTCTGTAAGATGCTGTCTCCGTCCAATAGTCGATCACGAACCCCATAGGGTACAACACAGCACCTCCCACCAATACATCATAAGACTCTGCGGCTGTAAGGATGGCCTTGGTCCTCACCATAGAGCCATCCGTGGGGTGATCTGGCCGAACTCTCACCGTCAACATCTCACGTGTCATGTGTAGAGCCGTACCTCTTGATCCCCCTAGAGATGTCTGCAACTGGAATGGACATTTCTCTATCTCGAACTTCTTCAGACCCAAACCAATACACGCCGCCTTTCCCAACATCAACGGTTGGGCTCTAGAGTCTAACAAGACCTTCTGGGGTCGATACACTTTCCCTGAAGGTGCCACCAAACAGAAGATACCACTTCTGTTGTCCAACAACACCACACCTGGTGCCAAACCAGCACGGTCAATCGCCGGCCTAGCTGATAACTCATCTAACCTAGCAGCCGTCGCTTGCCAAGTACCACTGGTAGCTGTCCTGATCCTCGACTCCATGGACACGTCTACCGCCTCTCGCTGAACTACTTCAGCACTAGAGGTAACTACATCCTCGCTCTCACTGAGCGTGGCCGCCAACTGGAACACTGGAGCCAAGTTGACTCCCAATGCCCTCATATCCGTGGCTAAGAATAGTGGGGCTCGCAAAACTACTGTAGCCGCCCCCAACATCGGGTTCGACGTCGCATCCACAGACGTCGAAGGTGGACTCACATCACACCCACTCCTGGATGTCGATGCCTCCAACTCTACTGCACCATCGGTAGGCCATTTAGGAACCATAGATGTGGTCCTCAACGCCTCCGATAACGTGAACGACTGGGGAAGCCTGGTCTGTCTACCAGCCTCCCCGCGTTGTGGATCCAACTCCACTGACGCACCTCGTGGCTCAGAGGCACGTACTGCACCTCTAGTCACTGCCGCAGATGTCTCAATCTGCGCCACACCAGTCATGAAGTCGAAGTCACCTCCTTCTCCTCCATAAGACGTGGAAGCCTCTGTTCCACCTGATCTCCGTTGAGCCATAGCCATACTAGCTATCCTCTGCTCCAACTGCTCAATCCGAGCAGCCATACCTGCTTCTGACGTCGTAGCAGGCGGTGGACCGACTGGTCCTCTCCCAGGTGCTGGACCTCTACCTCCAGCTCGACCACCACGGCCTCCTTGAGCTCCTCCACCTCGTCCACGATCAGCCTTCCCTTGCCGCAACTCGGGATGGAGATCAAAACAACGGTCACTACTGTGACCAGGTCGTCCGCAATGCTCACATTGCCTAGGTACTGCTTGAGACGTCCTTGATGTCCCTAACGTCTCATAACCTCTCCTCTGTGGACAGTCCCTCTGCTGATGAGGGCCATCACACGTCCAACAAAGACCCGCTTGCTGCTGACTAGAGAAGGACGGCATGGGCTTCTGCCCACCAGATCCTCCAACACCTCCCTGAGATCGTGACTGCTCCGCACGATCCTTACCACCACCACCACGCTGTTACGTAGCCTGTGATCCTCGAGAAGAGTTGGTCGCTCCATGTGGTGTCTCCTTGCTGAACCCAGCAACCACTACCCTCTCCTCCACCATGTTGAGCTCAATCCGTTCAGCCAGACTAAAGACAACCGCCAACGTCGGAGCGGTATCTCTAAGGAGAGTAGCATCTCTAACTCTCCTACGCAGCTCCTGGTCTAGTATCCCATACCAGAACTGGATTGCCTGTGCTTCCGTCACCCCTTGGGTAACGCTGATCAACCGCCTCATGCGAGTAAACGCCTCGCGTAGGCTCTCTCCAGTCTTCCGCTGGAACTCCTGCAGACTCCTCAACTTGTCGGTCCGCACACCCTGATATTTCTTCCTCAAACATTGGAAGAATTGAACCACAGGGTTAAACCCTGGTGGTATCCCACTCACACTACCACCTGGTCCACTACCTGTGGACGCACCGCTGGTAGTAGGTACTTCGCCACCTGCGGCTGTACCACTGCTACTGGCACCCGAACTCGCAAGTGCTACGCCTCCCGAAACTGCGCCAGTAGTGATAGAAACGTAGTTGGGAGACCAATGTTGTCTCCACAACTCGATCTCAACACTGTAATCTCGCCTGAACTCATGATAATCGTCCATTGGCGGTCCCTCCAAGTGCTGGAACAAACCCTTTCACGCCATGAAGGGTGTACACAGCTGTGGGTTCCGCATCTGCTGCAGATCGCACCAACTGTCGAACTCCTGGATGAAGTCATCCAGCTCAATGATACCAACTGTACCCGAGTAACATCGAGGCCCCTTCGTGGTCCCATAGATCTCGTCCATGTCTCACAACAACGGTGTGGCGACACTAGACTCACCACCAGAAAACGTGCTGTCTGCGTCTGACTCGTCCTCTGGAACAACCGACGGCAATGGTGTAGGTAGTCGGTACCTCACCCCACTCCGTGTATACCCACTGTCCGAGAAGTCATCACTAGAACCTCCCGAGAACTCCGAGATGAGAGAATCCCGCTAACACACTCCCCAACCGGAAGTCGCAATCTCCATCACCACCGTAACCACCACTTGCCTAACCCCGCTCCTACTGAGCTCACCTATCCCCTACTAGGACGGTCAAGGTAAGGGCAACCTGTACCTGCCATCACCGCAAGCAGCCTCTCACGGTCTGTTGGTCGTCACTCCAACCGCACCGTGAGAGAGACAAAGGTAGTCTGACTGGTCCGCAACTCCAGCCTCACTACCGACAGCACACTAGAGTGAACTCACTCCAGAAATCAAGCACCAACACAAGCAAACGCGGCGCACAAACAGGAAGCAGAATATGGAGGGGTTCCAACCACAAGAAGTCCAAACGATAACTCTCCACACTCAAACATTCACATAAAGAGAAACCCAGCCCCACCCGGACTGGCGTCTCCTCGTCGGTGACCACATGCACAATATATGATCACCAACTGTCGTAACTGACACTAGAGGTCACTAACTAGATGTCCACACCTCTAGTTGCTCCAAAAACATCCACGTGATAGCTCTACTAGCTCACCCAAGACAACTGCCACCAATCGCCTCTATACACGTCTCTACGATATAATCAAGCACTACCACAACTATAGCTTACCCTTAATACTATGGGGTCGCCCTACCACTCCTCTAGGAACGTGCGAGAAGGTCTCCTACTACCTTAAACAAGTCCATAAGTACTTGCACGCATCCCTGTAGGACACCAAGAGCTATTGGTCTAGTGGTAAAGCCAAAGCTAAGACTACAGAGTTTGGAGTCCAGGTCCAAGAATAGTGTTGGGATGGGTGACCAGCTGGTTTTACCCTTCTCACACAACTGGAGCTTGGATACCTCTCTCACGCACGCCAGCAAGTTGGCTTGCGACGGGCGCGGGCTCGGGCTCAGGCTCAGCTCCGCTCCGCCTCCGCACTCCGCTCTCACGCCTCCGCACTCACGCACCTCTGCTCCTCGAAGCCTCTAAACGCCTCCTAACACCCACTCCACACCTCGACACTCCCGCTCACTCTCCGCTCCGCTTGAAGTAGAGTACAACAGGTACAACACACCAGAAGAGACTCGGCTCCACCTCGAATTGCAGAAGATTGCACCAAAAGACAGAAATCTCCACTCGACCCCAACAACAGCAATGTAGCATGCGCCCACACACCTCGATCACAGCTCCAAACAATCAACCACGAACGACAACACCCGAAGATACCAGCGGACGATTTCAGATTTCAGATCAGCGAGCTCTTACTGAACTCCGCCTCGACCTCCACTTAGTTCTTCGAGTAATCTGCATTGAGAAATTACCATCTCCAACACTACAACAAAGATTACTCACAAACGGTCAAGCCAAACCCACTCTAAACGCGAAAAGTATCCGGGTTACACTCAACTAGACTATCCACCATAGCCTGGAGCTTGAAGGCTCAACTTGAAGAACTAAGGCCTCCAAGCCCTACCTGTGAAGTTTACCCCTAGTGGGCTCTCTCACCAACTCGTCCTAATGGCACTAACGGCCTTACCGGGATGCGCCACTTCGCACTCGGTCAACCTAGTCGAGGTGCCCAAACTGACGTGACAACTTGATAGGAAGTCCGTCCTAAGTCATCTTGTGACTTGGTGATGTTTTAGAACCGACCTAGGCGGGTCTAGGTCGAGACTTAGAGAATACCGGAGACGGTTCGGCTCCGGTCCGGACCAAACAGAGTTAAGATAAGTGGTGCATGGACGCTAACTAGTGATTGTGATTTACATGTTAGCGGGTGAATTTCGTGACCTACTGAGCAAGAGTCTTCGCTGACGCAACAAGGCGGTAGGTGTGCAAAAAGTGATATCAGAGCCGACGCTTCGGTGAGCGAGAACTTGAGGTAGCGATTGAAGGCTAGACGCTTGAGGAGAGACGCGAGACACGAAGTGGATCAATGTTTCTATGAAACACATGAAGCGATGACCGACGTAGGACAGAGTTCCAAGAAGAAGACCAAGAGACGAGTGGCGGTTGACACCGAGACCAGATCGACTCGAGCTAGTCCTGAGGCACAGTCAGGGGACGATAATCGACAACCTTCGTCTCAATGTCAAGGGAACCCAGTACCAGCTGCAGCATCAGTGCAGCAAGATGGAGTCTTGCCAACGATGTCCCAACGATTCAGGCGCGGAAAGTCAAGGAGCCTTGTATGCGGAACTCATAAAGATGATGAAGACCATGCAGGAGGATATGGTCTCCAAGGATAAACGTATCGCTGATCTTGAGACAGGCCAAAGGAGTTCTTCGTCTATCAGAAAGCTTTGTAAGACTAATTTGTCGACTCTGTTTTCAGGTATAAGACGTGCTCGTAAGGTTAAGGATTTTTTAATTGAGTTGGACCTATACTTTGAGGTACATCAGGCTGAGGAGTCAGACAAGATGAGAGCGGTGGTTATGTTCCGGAAGGATCATGCGCTTCTCTGATTGACTCCCTACAGGGACGAGCACGCCTTGACCGTCTCGGCGCTTGGTTGGGAAGAGTTCAAGGAGTTGCTCGTGGGACGATTCACACAGAGTATCAAAGGATTCGGGATGGTGTTGAAAGACTGAAGCAGACGGGGACCTTAAGTGCTTTTGCGCACCTATCGTCTTGTTGCGCTAGCAAAAACTCTTGCTCAGTAGATCACAAAATTCACACCGCTAACCTACAAACCACAATCATGTCCATGCACCACTTACCTTAACTCTGTTTGGTCCGGACCGGAGCCGGATCGTCTCTCTAATCATCAAGCTCAGCATTCTCTAAGTCCCGACCTAGACCCGCCTAGGTCGATCTCAAAACATGAGCAAGTCACAAGATGACTTGGGGTGGACTTCCAATAAAGTCCAAGGTCCTAAACGGTGCTTCCAGCACACCTATCAGTCCAACCGCCCGTGATGTCCGTCTGGGTCTAGGCCCCCAAACGGTAGTCTAACTTGCCGACTCGATCCTTAATCTTGCTTCGGCCCTTACATCGTTCCTAAGTCCAGACGTCCAAGTCTGGACTGGAACGTGTCTTGGAACCGACCCAGCCATCACTTCATACCCCTAGGGTCCACCCGTCGAACCTTGGGATCGGGTGACTTGTCTTGGTCCACCAGGCATCGAGCCCCCTCATATATACTTCTGGGGATCCGAGACCCGCTCTCCTCTTTGGTCCTGAAAATTATACCACAACATGATCACGAGATTGACCATAATTCTCAGCCGAGAGGTCAGTTCGAAGAGTTCTACGTATCTCTGGAAAGCTCTCACCGAGGCCTTTCCAATGATATCTTATTTGTATCGAGATCTTACGTGGAGCTCCGTCCATGACCTAAACGTCACTGGAGCTCCAACACTTATTGTTTTTTCGAGAACCTGTGGTCCAGACCCAGACTCGAACCTTGTGGTTCGGACCAACGTCCGAACCACGGTCCGTTATCGTATAACGTGTTTTTCTGTCTAGGAATACACGGGGTATATGGCTGTGCAGAGGTATGTGGATTGACAAGGTTGGATCTAGATCTGGATGTTTCCACTCAAATGTTTCACTATCTACTCTTCTAGCCTGAGTGACCTTGTATCCGCTCGTCTCAAGTTTAAAGCTTGCTACGATCCAAGGTTACGTATAGGTTGCATAAACTTGTGTTACAAACAGATCTTTTGTATTCTAACTAAAAATACTCAGATCTGTATTATCTAACTGAAGTTATTCCTCTATATCACTGGAAGCCTGACTTCTGAATAGCTCTCCAGCGACGCTAACTGCCCATCAATCCAACTATCACAACTTCATAGTACAACCAGAAGACGCTATAAGATCACTCAATCAACTTGATAGAGTATCGATACAACTTGTTGTACACCCTGGTCTACCAAGCATTCCAGCAAGGTAAAGCATGCATACTCCAAAACACTATTCAGATCTCAATATAGCACCAACGGCGGTAGTACCTGGCAGCTCCGAGAACCCAAACAGCGGCTTAAGACTCATGGCGACTCCGTTCTCCTTCATCACCAAGAGCTGAAATCAGCCCCATACCCTCCAATGTCGAATTGCATGCAGGCATGGCAGTTTCAGCAACAAACTCCTCTCCAAATTGATCGAAAATGACCAAAATGATCATAGATGATACCGAAAAACCCGAAATAGCTAATAACAGAAGTATTTTCGAACTTTGAGACCTCAGTCCTTCCAAACCACTCGACCAATGATGATCAAACTTCACAGGAAGCTTGATTGGACCCTTCACTCCTACCCTGAACAATTTTCAGGTCGAAATCTCAAACCAATTCTCAGATATGGATCAAACCGTAATCTGTGCTAACTTCAGAGCTTTACAGACCCAGGTACATTTGATCCAAGATTCTGAATAAACTACTCGACCATTTGAGGTGAAACTTCCCAAGTGTCTTACTGATAAGACATTCTTCAATCCTGGAAAGTTTCACTCAGAAATTCGACTCAGATCTTAAGCAATAGCAAACTATCCATGGCTATCACAGTTCGCTATCCCGCCTTATCCCATCTGCACTTCTCAACTTCAATCGGTCGGTTCAGAATCCAAATCGATCAAGAAACTGATGAAATTGATATCAAAACGACCAGCACGTCGTCAGCTCTCCAACCCAACAGACAGCTCCTCAAAACTCCTCGCGAGTCTCTCGGAACAACCAGAAACGTAGCAGTAGGTACAAATTTCACCCCCCTCCACTCAATCGATCATAACGCGCTCATACTTTCATCAAATCGATCGATTCTTCAGCCCAGATTGTAGCCCCGGTCGAGAGCTCTCCAACCATACCCTCCGTTTCGCGAATGGACCTCTGAAGCCTCCAGAAACCACAGAAACGTCGCGAGGATCAGCTAGAACACCATTGGTCCAAAAGTGGACCAATAAGAGCAAAAAGAACTTTACTTTTTGTCTTTTCTCCTCTTAACTTTTCTCTTAGAACGAATTTTTACTCTCCAAGGAGACACAAGACATCAACAACACTCTAAGACCTCAGAAAATCCTTCAGATATGTCGATGGATTCTTCGCGGTCCGTAACTACACAGAAGCGCTCAACCAGAATGAAACCAGTGAGCCGCAGACTAATACAACGTCAATATTACAACCTGGAAACGTTCTACAATAAAAGGTACGACAAAAGGAAACGGTGAAGCTATCACTCGATTGTAATATTCTTGCCCGAAGTTTCTCACGATCCAAGCCCCATGATTGATCTTCGGTCTGCAATGACACCGGACATCGACCCAAAGGTTGAAAGGAACGTTCGATGGATAGTTGAGATCCATCGTTCCTCACAACAAAATGTACACCGTCATATCCCAAGTCTCTCCGTATGTTACGATTGGAAGGATCACCGGAAGCTGTAACTCCATCACCCTCCCCATGAACTCATCACCAAAGTACGCAACTAACCACTGTCGAAAGTGATCGCGGTGGATGCAATGAAGCTTGATGTGAAACAGATACGGGAAAGGAAGATCCGGAGCCGGTAACACACCTCCGTCCATAACCACCACTCATGCAGTTCTTCACTCCTCCATGCAGACCACCGAGAACCCTTACGAATCACCCGTTGAGAGAAAATGCCGTATGAACCTTCGACCCACCATTTTATACACAAATGTGACGACAAGGATCACTAAAGTGAACGCGCACAGATCGATGACTTGGCACGTTCCTCTACCGTGCGATCACTTAAACAGATAATCACAAACGTGACACTCATCACACCGTTCGGCGAGTTACGCGATACGGTTCACGAAACACGGAAAAGAAACACAACATAGGTTACACAGGAATTTCACACAGGAGCCGAACCACAACACGACATCCACCCCTTCTAAACCTGCGCATCCTCTGGTATGCGCCAACACTCACAAGTTGTGGTCGGCATCACACTATATCTTCATCTTCTTCACTGATGTCGTTGGCAATATCTTCGTCATCCAAATCTTCTCCGTCATCATCCAAGATATCAAACTCTGCTCCGACTTCCTCCATGCTTATCCCTTCATCTCGCTTCTTGAAGAGTTTCACACGCTTGCCTGCAATGGGAACCTTGAGCTCTGCCCCATCAAGCTCTCTTAGTGAATATGTGGCATTGTCAAGCACGACAAGAACCACATACGGGCCAAACCATCGCTTAGAGAATTTTCTAAGCGCACTGTGTTGGTTGTCCAAGCTACTATCATAGACCAACACCCAATCTCCTTCTTTAATCTCCTTCGGTCTTAATCGGTGACGCTTATCGAATCTGTCTTTGTTTCTCAAGCGCGCCTCTTTCAGCTTCTCCAATGCAATCTCTACATCTTCAGGTCTTCTCTCTAGTTGACGGATTCGGACAGCAAGAAGATCTTCTGTAGACATACCATCCTCCCAAGGTAGAACACTCCAAGTAGGTATGTGCTCCTCAATGGGCATGATAGGTTTCTGTCCCTGCATCAACTCCGCCGGCATATATCCCGTAACTGAACTATGAGTCGAACGATCAGCCCATAATGCAAACGGAAGAAATCTTGGCCATTCTCTTGCCCTCCCCTTGCAAGCTTTCACAATAGCTTTCACAATAGGAGGATGACCACGTTCACTCTTCGCATTACCTTCCGGATTGTAGGTTGTGGTGAGAGCTAACTTCACACCACACCTCTTGAAGAACGCTTTAGCCTCATCATTGTTCAACTCCCCTCGATCAGCCGTGATCTTCCCAACACAACCATATCTACAAATCACATCTTCCAACAAGAATTTGCAGACTCCCTCTGTGGATTTTGTCCGTAAGGCTCGCCCTTCCACTTGGTTGGACAAATCCTCACGTGCCAAAACTAAGTATCGCATCTGCCATATACCAACTGGCATAATAACAAGATCTACTACCCACTTATAATGCATTGCAAGTGGATAAGTAGGACGTAATCCATCTCGATGCCGAATTCCTGAATACTCTTGACAAGTTTGGCATGTCTCCACAAATTGAACTACATCTCTGTACATGTTACGCCACCAATATCTCTCCTTCAGCTTTGTAAAGGTGGCATAAATACCTCTATGTCCTGCCCACAAGCTCTCATGAAACTCCTGCATGAGTAACTTCTGCATGTCAACCTTGCACACAACCCTTTGTGGCATCTTACCACCTTGCTTAGCATGTTTCCACAAATAACCACCTTGTAGCAAGTAGTTATAAGCCTTCCTCCTGATTTGTTTAAAGTGGGCATCACTCCATCCTGGCTGTCTAGTCAACAGACTTAGATAACGTCCTATGTCTATCCATTCTCCTTCATATAGCTCCTCCATGAACGGTTTCGAATGCTCACTCTCACCTCCTTGAGCTCTACAGAAAACAGTAGTACCAACATCTTCTGTATCTTCTATCATCTCCTCCTCATCCTCATACCTCGCACGAGATAACATATCAGCTACTGGATTGTTCTTCCCCGCTATGTGTCGGAACTCAGGATTTAAGGACTTGATGTAAGCAATCCAGCGTAGCATAGCAATATCAGGAGTGTTACAGTTTGTAATCA
The DNA here is from genome assembly GCA_036924285.1 of Asterella californica. Lineage (NCBI taxonomy): Eukaryota > Viridiplantae > Streptophyta > Marchantiopsida > Marchantiales > Aytoniaceae > Asterella > Asterella californica. The sequence continues at coordinate 48,745,431 of JAYKYS010000001.1, forward strand.
TCCCTAATAGTGGTAAACAATCTGTTTCTACTATTACTGGCGCTCCAATCAAATAGTCCTTTTCAGCTTTCATAGCTGTAACTACTCCCCATAACTCTCTCTTCACTTGAGGATAGTTTCTATGTCGCTCACTCAACACCTTTGCTCCAAATCTGACTGCAAACCGATTCTCTTCTTCATCATCTTGTCCTACTGCCCATCCAATGGCTATCGGACTAGTATCAACAGTAAGTATCACTGGTTTGCTATCCTCGTAGCTCACACGACGAAGTACAGGTGGAGAAGATAACAACTGCTTCAATCTCTGAATCGCCTCGGTATGTCTCTCCTCCCATGCAAACCTCTTGTGCTTTCTCAACAGATCGTAAAGAGGATCAGCCACATGTGCAAAATGTGGAATCCACACATGATAGAAGACACAAGCTCCAAGAAACCTTCTCACCTCCGTTGTTGAACCACAAGTATCCTTCATCCGCCGTATAGCATCCACTTTACCAGGATCAGGCTTGCGTCCAAACCATCCACATAAGTGCCCCACAATCACAACCTCTCGCACTCCAAATGAAGACTTGGCACCTGATAGTGTCAAGTGCGCCTCTTCAAGTCGTGATAAGATTTTATCACAATCTGAAATGTGATCAGCAACAAAGTTTCTACACCCCTTCTGATCCATTGTCTCATCTTTCTCCTCCTCAACGCATCCCTTAATTGGAATGTCATCCAAGAAAGGCATGGTCTTCTCAGGAATGAACTCACGGAGAACCTTGTTCATCCCGTTCATCATGTGCGCTACCGAGTTTGTTGCTCCTTGTGGTAGTGTGCACATTCTGACCAACCCCAACGGTGTCCTCATGGTGGTGATATCTCTACTCTGTTCAGCAAGTTGAAACTGATCGTATCCAGAGTAAAGATCTCCTATAGAGTAAATAGCCCTCCCAGCAAACGCTTCAGCAAACTCTCCGACGATAGGTCCTATGCCTGTATTTCTGATGGTCACTTGGTTCACAGGTTGCATATCTTGGATGAACCGTAATGCACCACTCTTCTTTGGTACTGTAAACCAACGACTAGAGTACGGTGCAAACGATGGTTCCAAGATCTTCATCTGCATCTTCTCCTTCAAGAGCTCTATGAGTTTCGGTAGATGCGCTCTAGGTACAGGAATTGGCCTCAAATCCCAAGGAGCATGTGGAACTGTGAATATGATCATTGGTGCCACAATGCTAGGATCTACACATCCGATTTCTGAGGCTTCAAAAGCAAAAGCTTTCCCGTGCCTAGTTAACATCTCCCTAAACCTATTCTCCTCCACAGACAAAAGAAAATCTGCTGAACCAACCTTCAACTCCTTGAGCGTAGCTTCAGTGAACTTGTGACCGACCCGGCTAAGATCTCTCAAGCTTTTCTCCTTCGAAGATTGTTGGACTCGTTGGTTAGAATCACTAGGTAATGGCTGAGCAACAGGTTTTACCTTCTTGTCTACCGTTTTGTACCTAGTATCAACTCTAACTTCAGGATCTACGAATGACTCTATAGCTGTATAGAGCTCCCTAGAGTGTACTTCCACCACATGATCCTCATCTTCTTGCTCATGCATAGCAAGTTCATCGATGAAATCTCCCAATCCTAACTCCAAATAAACACCTTCTATCTTATCATCCTCTTCAAGCACACCAACTCTCTTTAGATCTTTTTCAGTTTTTCGCACAACTTTCTGCTCCCACTTCTGCAAGTCAGCAAGTCGTGTATGTGTAGCAAATCCACTCCCAGAAAATCTCACAACTCCTGTACAAAAAGCACTTTCTTTCTCTAGCGAGAGTACCTTCTCCAGTGTACCACTATGTCCTCGCTCTATAGCAGTACTTGTCAAAAATCCTTGAACTCTTCCGTGACCTTAGGCAAGGAACCACCCCTCAGATAATCTCTGTTCCGCTCGTGGTTTGCTGATACAGTTAGAAACTGTACCGCTCTCTTGCCGTCCTGACTTCTGATCCGCGCATAAGCAGATCCATCATCCAAAACCTTGGTCTCCATCCTCACAGCTGTAATGTAAGGTTGACCGAGTATCACCGGGTATGATGTACTATCTTGAACAAAGAAGTTTTGTTCTATAGTTACATCTCCCACCTTCACTTTCACATCAGGACAAGCTCCGTAGAGTTCTCCTCGTGTGTTGTTCGCCGTTCTGATCATCCAACCATGATCTATATCAACAGGCCATCCACCTTGCTTGTAGATGTCCTTAGAGATAATATTGATCTCTGATCCATGATCAATGAGAGCAACCACCGGATCTGTCATCTCTCCCACCTTCACTAAGGCTTCGGTAGTAGCTCTAGCCCAATGTCCTCTAGTGTAATGACTAGGGACCTTGTCATCGTTATCATCCTCAAACCGAACCTTGCGGTTGATGCAGCATTGAGCTAGTTCTAACTCTTCCTCTCTTGATATCCTTGTGTCTAATGCATTAGACACAGCGGTTTCTCCTGCCAATTGCCTTTTTCGTTTGATGGTGTCAATAATGACATCATGAAACTCCCTCTTGGCAATCCCAAGGATCTCTCGTAAGGTAAACTCGATCTTGGCATTGAGTACTCTCTCTTCTAGTACTCCTTTCAGATCCGTAGCAGCTTCAATATCAGACTGAAGCTTGTATGAAGGAGATTTACCTTTCTCCTTACCTCTGCTCTTCTCTGACTTCTCAGGAGTAGAGGATATGACCTCTTCCATAGTCTCCTCTGGTAGAGACATAATCTCCGGTCTGAACTTTTCTCCTCTTGTTTGTCTCTTGAGAGTTGTTCTCTCTTCGCTAGGGCCTGCTTCATCTCGTTTGCGCTTCTCCTCCATGAGAGCCTCATGTTGACTCTTCGCCAAATAAGCGTGAACAGACATTGTATCCACGGGATCATCCCATCCAGTAGCACCCCTGATTGCCGTGGCTGTTCTGAGCAACTCCTCCCTTGCCATTTTCCCTCTTTTGTTCGTGCTTACCGCATGGCTCCACATATCAAGAGTATCTCCATCCTTCTTAGAAGCACTTCTTTCTCGTACTACCTCAACTCCATAAGTAGCAGCTTCTACCGACGCAGTAGCATGTTGAGATAGATACTCCTCCAGTACTTGCTTCATTCCTCCTTTCCCGAAGTTGGTTCTAAGAATCTCTCCATTATCCTTCAGAGCAATCTTTCCTTCCTTCCAATAGACTACTCCATCTCGTAGAGTTTTGGCAAAATCACCACACTCTCTTCGAGCATGATCAGAACTATCACACCAAATGCATCTCTGTACATAATCTTGCTTAGGAGCAAGTCTGGTATCATGTGCTCCTCCCTTCTCTTCCAACCTTGCTAACTTGATCTGCAAGTCCCTCATCCTTTTTACCAACTCTTCCATAGCATCTCTTTGCGGTGCAACTTTCGGGACAGGAATAGTAGGAAGTGGAACTTGAGGTACATGCACAATAGGTGCTTGCACATTGGGTACCATTGGTTGCCTACGAGGTACTATGATCGGCGGTGGTCTCTCTTCTTGTCTTACCACCACCTTCCCTCTCCGGTACTCTCGTTTGGCAAGTACACTCACTGCTTCAGAGACTTTTCTCCAGTCAGTCGTGAGTCCGTTGTCTTCCATCCTATCTTCTAGAAGCAGCTCCAACTCCCTTTGTAATTCATTGTTGGCTGCTTGTAGAAACAACTCCACCTTGTCATTCTCCAATGTGAGCTTCTCCATCCGAGACAACTGAAGGAATTGTCTCTCATACTCCCGAAATAGCTCTGTGGCAACAAGCCCTTTGTTGGGTTTGTTTACCCACTCCATGAATGACTTCTTAGTCACTCGGTCTGCATCTTCTAAAGAATACTCTTCTTTCAGCTGAAGAGTAAATCCTTCCCACGTAGCACCATGAGATCGGATGATGTCCTTCATGTGCTCTCGTAGTTCAGGTACGACAGCAAGCGCAAATGTACTCACCATCTCTCTTTCAGGCACCTTGCTCAACTCCATCTCCCGGGAATAGTACTTTAGGTACTTGGATATGTTCTTCCCGTCAAACTGATCTAGCAACCCCACAACAGATTGCAAGGCTTTAGTAGCCATTGCTTCTTTCCGTTCAGTGGCTTGCTGTTGTTGCATTACCAACGCGAATGCCTCAAGCAATCGCATATCAGACCGTGAAAGCTTGGTCACCTTTGGTGCCTCTCCAGATGTAGAAGCCTCATCTACATAATGACCCAACCCTTCAATGTCCATGGTGGCAAAACCACGCACGTACCTCTCACCCTAGACTTTTCACGTCGAGTTCACCAGCTATCGTATAACGTGTTTTTCTGTCTAGGAATACACGGGGTATATGGCTGTGCAGAGGTATGTGGATTGACAAGGTTGGATCTAGATCTGGATGTTTCCACTCAAATGTTTCACTATCTACTCTTCTAGCCTGAGTGACCTTGTATCCGCTCGTCTCAAGTTTAAAGCTTGCTACGATCCAAGGTTACGTATAGGTTGCATAAACTTGTGTTACAAACAGATCTTTTGTATTCTAACTAAAAATACTCAGATCTGTATTATCTAACTGAAGTTATTCCTCTATATCACTGGAAGCCTGACTTCTGAATAGCTCTCCAGCGACGCTAACTGCCCATCAATCCAACTATCACAACTTCATAGTACAACCAGAAGACGCTATAAGATCACTCAATCAACTTGATAGAGTATCGATACAACTTGTTGTACACCCTGGTCTACCAAGCATTCCAGCAAGGTAAAGCATGCATACTCCAAAACACTATTCAGATCTCAATATAGCACCAACGGCGGTAGTACCTGGCAGCTCCGAGAACCCAAACAGCGGCTTAAGACTCATGGCGACTCCGTTCTCCTTCATCACCAAGAGCTGAAATCAGCCCCATACCCTCCAATGTCGAATTGCATGCAGGCATGGCAGTTTCAGCAACAAACTCCTCTCCAAATTGATCGAAAATGACCAAAATGATCATAGATGATACCGAAAAACCCGAAATAGCTAATAACAGAAGTATTTTCGAACTTTGAGACCTCAGTCCTTCCAAACCACTCGACCAATGATGATCAAACTTCACAGGAAGCTTGATTGGACCCTTCACTCCTACCCTGAACAATTTTCAGGTCGAAATCTCAAACCAATTCTCAGATATGGATCAAACCGTAATCTGTGCTAACTTCAGAGCTTTACAGACCCAGGTACATTTGATCCAAGATTCTGAATAAACTACTCGACCATTTGAGGTGAAACTTCCCAAGTATCTTACTGATAAGACATTCTTCAATCCTGGAAAGTTTCACTCAGAAATTCGACTCAGATCTTAAGCAATAGCAAACTATCCATGGCTATCACAGTTCGCTATCCCGCCTTATCCCATCTGCACTTCTCAACTTCAATCGGTCGGTTCAGAATCCAAATCGATCAAGAAACTGATGAAATTGATATCAAAACGACCAGCACGTCGTCAGCTCTCCAACCCAACAGACAGCTCCTCAAAACTCCTCGCGAGTCTCTCGGAACAACCAGAAACGTAGCAGTAGGTACAAATTTCACCCCCCTCCACTCAATCGATCATAACGCGCTCATACTTTCATCAAATCGATCGATTCTTCAGCCCAGATTGTAGCCCCGGTCGAGAGCTCTCCAACCATACCCTCCGTTTCGCGAATGGACCTCTGAAGCCTCCAGAAACCACAGAAACGTCGCGAGGATCAGCTAGAACACCATTGGTCCAAAAGTGGACCAATAAGAGCAAAAAGAACTTTACTTTTTGTCTTTTCTCCTCTTAACTTTTCTCTTAGAACGAATTTTTACTCTCCAAGGAGACACAAGACATCAACAACACTCTAAGACCTCAGAAAATCCTTCAGATATGTCGATGGATTCTTCGCGGTCCGTAACTACACAGAAGCGCTCAACCAGAATGAAACCAGTGAGCCGCAGACTAATACAACGTCAATATTACAACCTGGAAACGTTCTACAATAAAAGGTACGACAAAAGGAAACGGTGAAGCTATCACTCGATTGTAATATTCTTGCCCGAAGTTTCTCACGATCCAAGCCCCATGATTGATCTTCGGTCTGCAATGACACCGGACATCGACCCAAAGGTTGAAAGGAACGTTCGATGGATAGTTGAGATCCATCGTTCCTCACAACAAAATGTACACCGTCATATCCCAAGTCTCTCCGTATGTTACGATTGGAAGGATCACCGGAAGCTGTAACTCCATCACCCTCCCCATGAACTCATCACCAAAGTACGCAACTAACCACTGTCGAAAGTGATCGCGGTGGATGCAATGAAGCTTGATGTGAAACAGATACGGGAAAGGAAGATCCGGAGCCGGTAACACACCTCCGTCCATAACCACCACTCATGCAGTTCTTCACTCCTCCATGCAGACCACCGAGAACCCTTACGAATCACCCGTTGAGAGAGAATGCCGTATGAACCTTCGACCCACCATTTTATACACAAATGTGACGACAAGGATCACTAAAGTGAACGCGCACAGATCGATGACTTGGCACGTTCCTCTACCGTGCGATCACTTAAACAGATAATCACAAACGTGACACTCATCACACCGTTCGGCGAGTTACGCGATACGGTTCACGAAACACGGAAAAGAAACACAACATAGGTTACACAGGAATTTCACACAGGAGCCGAACCACAACACGACATCCACCCCTTCTAAACCTGCGCATCCTCTGGTATGCGCCAACACTCACAAGTTGTGGTCGGCATCACACTATATCTTCATCTTCTTCACTGATGTCGTTGGCAATATCTTCGTCATCCAAATCTTCTCCGTCATCATCCAAGATATCAAACTCTGCTCCGACTTCCTCCATGCTTATCCCTTCATCTCGCTTCTTGAAGAGTTTCACACGCTTGCCTGCAATGGGAACCTTGAGCTCTGCCCCATCAAGCTCTCTTAGTGAATATGTGGCATTGTCAAGCACGACAAGAACCACATACGGGCCAAACCATCGCTTAGAGAATTTTCTAAGCGCACTGTGTTGGTTGTCCAAGCTACTATCATAGACCAACACCCAATCTCCTTCTTTAATCTCCTTCGGTCTTAATCGGTGACGCTTATCGAATCTGTCTTTGTTTCTCAAGCGCGCCTCTTTCAGCTTCTCCAATGCAATCTCTACATCTTCAGGTCTTCTCTCTAGTTGACGGATTCGGACAGCAAGAAGATCTTCTGTAGACATACCATCCTCCCAAGGTAGAACACTCCAAGTAGGTATGTGCTCCTCAATGGGCATGATAGGTTTCTGTCCCTGCATCAACTCCGCCGGCATATATCCCGTAACTGAACTATGAGTCGAACGATCAGCCCATAATGCAAACGGAAGAAATCTTGGCCATTCTCTTGCCCTCCCCTTGCAAGCTTTCACAATAGCTTTCACAATAGGAGGATGACCACGTTCACTCTTCGCATTACCTTCCGGATTGTAGGTTGTGGTGAGAGCTAACTTCACACCACACCTCTTGAAGAACGCTTTAGCCTCATCATTGTTCAACTCCCCTCGATCAGCCGTGATCTTCCCAACACAACCATATCTACAAATCACATCTTCCAACAAGAATTTGCAGACTCCCTCTGTGGATTTTGTCCGTAAGGCTCGCCCTTCCACTTGGTTGGACAAATCCTCACGTGCCAAAACTAAGTATCGCATCTGCCATATACCAACTGGCATAATAACAAGATCTACTACCCACTTATAATGCATTGCAAGTGGATAAGTAGGACGTAATCCATCTCGATGCCGAATTCCTGAATACTCTTGACAAGTTTGGCATGTCTCCACAAATTGAACTACATCTCTGTACATGTTACGCCACCAATATCTCTCCTTCAGCTTTGTAAAGGTGGCATAAATACCTCTATGTCCTGCCCACAAGCTCTCATGAAACTCCTGCATGAGTAACTTCTGCATGTCAACCTTGCACACAACCCTTTGTGGCATCTTACCACCTTGCTTAGCATGTTTCCACAAATAACCACCTTGTAGCAAGTAGTTATAAGCCTTCCTCCTGATTTGTTTAAAGTGGGCATCACTCCATCCTGGCTGTCTAGTCAACAGACTTAGATAACGTCCTATGTCTATCCATTCTCCTTCATATAGCTCCTCCATGAACGGTTTCGAATGCTCACTCTCACCTCCTTGAGCTCTACAGAAAACAGTAGTACCAACATCTTCTGTATCTTCTATCATCTCCTCCTCATCCTCATACCTCGCACGAGATAACATATCAGCTACTGGATTGTTCTTCCCCGCTATGTGTCGGAACTCAGGATTTAAGGACTTGATGTAAGCAATCCAGCGTAGCATAGCAATATCAGGAGTGTTACAGTTTGTAATCATCCCTAATAGTGGTAAACAATCTGTTTCTACTATTACTGGCGCTCCAATCAAATAGTCCTTTTCAGCTTTCATAGCTGTAACTACTCCCCATAACTCTCTCTTCACTTGAGGATAGTTTCTATGTCGCTCACTCAACACCTTTGCTCCAAATCTGACTGCAAACCGATTCTCTTCTTCATCATCTTGTCCTACTGCCCATCCAATGGCTATCGGACTAGTATCAACAGTAAGTATCACTGGTTTGCTATCCTCGTAGCTCACACGACGAAGTACAGGTGGAGAAGATAACAACTGCTTCAATCTCTGAATCGCCTCGGTATGTCTCTCCTCCCATGCAAACCTCTTGTGCTTTCTCAACAGATCGTAAAGAGGATCAGCCACATGTGCAAAATGTGGAATCCACACATGATAGAAGACACAAGCTCCAAGAAACCTTCTCACCTCCGTTGTTGAACCACAAGTATCCTTCATCCGCCGTATAGCATCCACTTTACCAGGATCAGGCTTGCGTCCAAACCATCCACATAAGTGCCCCACAATCACAACCTCTCGCACTCCAAATGAAGACTTGGCACCTGATAGTGTCAAGTGCGCCTCTTCAAGTCGTGATAAGATTTTATCACAATCTGAAATGTGATCAGCAACAAAGTTTCTACACCCCTTCTGATCCATTGTCTCATCTTTCTCCTCCTCAACGCATCCCTTAATTGGAATGTCATCCAAGAAAGGCATGGTCTTCTCAGGAATGAACTCACGGAGAACCTTGTTCATCCCGTTCATCATGTGCGCTACCGAGTTTGTTGCTCCTTGTGGTAGTGTGCACATTCTGACCAACCCCAACGGTGTCCTCATGGTGGTGATATCTCTACTCTGTTCAGCAAGTTGAAACTGATCGTATCCAGAGTAAAGATCTCCTATAGAGTAAATAGCCCTCCCAGCAAACGCTTCAGCAAACTCTCCGACGATAGGTCCTATGCCTGTATTTCTGATGGTCACTTGGTTCACAGGTTGCATATCTTGGATGAACCGTAATGCACCACTCTTCTTTGGTACTGTAAACCAACGACTAGAGTACGGTGCAAACGATGGTTCCAAGATCTTCATCTGCATCTTCTCCTTCAAGAGCTCTATGAGTTTCGGTAGATGCGCTCTAGGTACAGGAATTGGCCTCAAATCCCAAGGAGCATGTGGAACTGTGAATATGATCATTGGTGCCACAATGCTAGGATCTACACATCCGATTTCTGAGGCTTCAAAAGCAAAAGCTTTCCCGTGCCTAGTTAACATCTCCCTAAACCTATTCTCCTCCACAGACAAAAGAAAATCTGCTGAACCAACCTTCAACTCCTTGAGCGTAGCTTCAGTGAACTTGTGACCGACCCGGCTAAGATCTCTCAAGCTTTTCTCCTTCGAAGATTGTTGGACTCGTTGGTTAGAATCACTAGGTAATGGCTGAGCAACAGGTTTTACCTTCTTGTCTACCGTTTTGTACCTAGTATCAACTCTAACTTCAGGATCTACGAATGACTCTATAGCTGTATAGAGCTCCCTAGAGTGTACTTCCACCACATGATCCTCATCTTCTTGCTCATGCATAGCAAGTTCATCGATGAAATCTCCCAATCCTAACTCCAAATAAACACCTTCTATCTTATCATCCTCTTCAAGCACACCAACTCTCTTTAGATCTTTTTCAGTTTTTCGCACAACTTTCTGCTCCCACTTCTGCAAGTCAGCAAGTCGTGTATGTGTAGCAAATCCACTCCCAGAAAATCTCACAACTCCTGTACAAAAAGCACTTTCTTTCTCTAGCGAGAGTACCTTCTCCAGTGTACCACTATGTCCTCGCTCTATAGCAGTACTTGTCAAAAATCCTTGAACTCTTCCGTGACCTTAGGCAAGGAACCACCCCTCAGATAATCTCTGTTCCGCTCGTGGTTTGCTGATACAGTTAGAAACTGTACCGCTCTCTTGCCGTCCTGACTTCTGATCCGCGCATAAGCAGATCCATCATCCAAAACCTTGGTCTCCATCCTCACAGCTGTAATGTAAGGTTGACCGAGTATCACCGGGTATGATGTACTATCTTGAACAAAGAAGTTTTGTTCTATAGTTACATCTCCCACCTTCACTTTCACATCAGGACAAGCTCCGTAGAGTTCTCCTCGTGTGTTGTTCGCCGTTCTGATCATCCAACCATGATCTATATCAACAGGCCATCCACCTTGCTTGTAGATGTCCTTAGAGATAATATTGATCTCTGATCCATGATCAATGAGAGCAACCACCGGATCTGTCATCTCTCCCACCTTCACTAAGGCTTCGGTAGTAGCTCTAGCCCAATGTCCTCTAGTGTAATGACTAGGGACCTTGTCATCGTTATCATCCTCAAACCGAACCTTGCGGTTGATGCAGCATTGAGCTAGTTCTAACTCTTCCTCTCTTGATATCCTTGTGTCTAATGCATTAGACACAGCGGTTTCTCCTGCCAATTGCCTTTTTCGTTTGATGGTGTCAATAATGACATCATGAAACTCCCTCTTGGCAATCCCAAGGATCTCTCGTAAGGTAAACTCGATCTTGGCATTGAGTACTCTCTCTTCTAGTACTCCTTTCAGATCCGTAGCAGCTTCAATATCAGACTGAAGCTTGTATGAAGGAGATTTACCTTTCTCCTTACCTCTGCTCTTCTCTGACTTCTCAGGAGTAGAGGATATGACCTCTTCCATAGTCTCCTCTGGTAGAGACATAATCTCCGGTCTGAACTTTTCTCCTCTTGTTTGTCTCTTGAGAGTTGTTCTCTCTTCGCTAGGGCCTGCTTCATCTCGTTTGCGCTTCTCCTCCATGAGAGCCTCATGTTGACTCTTCGCCAAATAAGCGTGAACAGACATTGTATCCACGGGATCATCCCATCCAGTAGCACCCCTGATTGCCGTGGCTGTTCTGAGCAACTCCTCCCTTGCCATTTTCCCTCTTTTGTTCGTGCTTACCGCATGGCTCCACATATCAAGAGTATCTCCATCCTTCTTAGAAGCACTTCTTTCTCGTACTACCTCAACTCCATAAGTAGCAGCTTCTACCGACGCAGTAGCATGTTGAGATAGATACTCCTCCAGTACTTGCTTCATTCCTCCTTTCCCGAAGTTGGTTCTAAGAATCTCTCCATTATCCTTCAGAGCAATCTTTCCTTCCTTCCAATAGACTACTCCATCTCGTAGAGTTTTGGCAAAATCACCACACTCTCTTCGAGCATGATCAGAACTATCACACCAAATGCATCTCTGTACATAATCTTGCTTAGGAGCAAGTCTGGTATCATGTGCTCCTCCCTTCTCTTCCAACCTTGCTAACTTGATCTGCAAGTCCCTCATCCTTTTTACCAACTCTTCCATAGCATCTCTTTGCGGTGCAACTTTCGGGACAGGAATAGTAGGAAGTGGAACTTGAGGTACATGCACAATAGGTGCTTGCACATTGGGTACCATTGGTTGCCTACGAGGTACTATGATCGGCGGTGGTCTCTCTTCTTGTCTTACCACCACCTTCCCTCTCCGGTACTCTCGTTTGGCAAGTACACTCACTGCTTCAGAGACTTTTCTCCAGTCAGTCGTGAGTCCGTTGTCTTCCATCCTATCTTCTAGAAGCAGCTCCAACTCCCTTTGTAATTCATTGTTGGCTGCTTGTAGAAACAACTCCACCTTGTCATTCTCCAATGTGAGCTTCTCCATCCGAGACAACTGAAGGAATTGTCTCTCATACTCCCGAAATAGCTCTGTGGCAACAAGCCCTTTGTTGGGTTTGTTTACCCACTCCATGAATGACTTCTTAGTCACTCGGTCTGCATCTTCTAAAGAATACTCTTCTTTCAGCTGAAGAGTAAATCCTTCCCACGTAGCACCATGAGATCGGATGATGTCCTTCATGTGCTCTCGTAGTTCAGGTACGACAGCAAGCGCAAATGTACTCACCATCTCTCTTTCAGGCACCTTGCTCAACTCCATCTCCCGGGAATAGTACTTTAGGTACTTGGATATGTTCTTCCCGTCAAACTGATCTAGCAACCCCACAACAGATTGCAAGGCTTTAGTAGCCATTGCTTCTTTCCGTTCAGTGGCTTGCTGTTGTTGCATTACCAACGCGAATGCCTCAAGCAATCGCATATCAGACCGTGAAAGCTTGGTCACCTTTGGTGCCTCTCCAGATGTAGAAGCCTCATCTACATAATGACCCAACCCTTCAATGTCCATGGTGGCAAAACCACGCACGTACCTCTCACCCTAGACTTTTCACGTCGAGTTCACCAGCTATCGTATAACGTGTTTTTCTGTCTAGGAATACACGGGGTATATGGCTGTGCAGAGGTATGTGGATTGACAAGGTTGGATCTAGATCTGGATGTTTCCACTCAAATGTTTCACTATCTACTCTTCTAGCCTGAGTGACCTTGTATCCGCTCGTCTCAAGTTTAAAGCTTGCTACGATCCAAGGTTACGTATAGGTTGCATAAACTTGTGTTACAAACAGATCTTTTGTATTCTAACTAAAAATACTCAGATCTGTATTATCTAACTGAAGTTATTCCTCTATATCACTGGAAGCCTGACTTCTGAATAGCTCTCCAGCGACGCTAACTGCCCATCAATCCAACTATCACAACTTCATAGTACAACCAGAAGACGCTATAAGATCACTCAATCAACTTGATAGAGTATCGATACAACTTGTTGTACACCCTGGTCTACCAAGCATTCCAGCAAGGTAAAGCATGCATACTCCAAAACACTATTCAGATCTCAATATAGCACCAACGGCGGTAGTACCTGGCAGCTCCGAGAACCCAAACAGCGGCTTAAGACTCATGGCGACTCCGTTCTCCTTCATCACCAAGAGCTGAAATCAGCCCCATACCCTCCAATGTCGAATTGCATGCAGGCATGGCAGTTTCAGCAACAAACTCCTCTCCAAATTGATCGAAAATGACCAAAATGATCATAGATGATACCGAAAAACCCGAAATAGCTAATAACAGAAGTATTTTCGAACTTTGAGACCTCAGTCCTTCCAAACCACTCGACCAATGATGATCAAACTTCACAGGAAGCTTGATTGGACCCTTCACTCCTACCCTGAACAATTTTCAGGTCGAAATCTCAAACCAATTCTCAGATATGGATCAAACCGTAATCTGTGCTAACTTCAGAGCTTTACAGACCCAGGTACATTTGATCCAAGATTCTGAATAAACTACTCGACCATTTGAGGTGAAACTTCCCAAGTATCTTACTGATAAGACATTCTTCAATCCTGGAAAGTTTCACTCAGAAATTCGACTCAGATCTTAAGCAATAGCAAACTATCCATGGCTATCACAGTTCGCTATCCCGCCTTATCCCATCTGCACTTCTCAACTTCAATCGGTCGGTTCAGAATCCAAATCGATCAAGAAACTGATGAAATTGATATCAAAACGACCAGCACGTCGTCAGCTCTCCAACCCAACAGACAGCTCCTCAAAACTCCTCGCGAGTCTCTCGGAACAACCAGAAACGTAGCAGTAGGTACAAATTTCACCCCCCTCCACTCAATCGATCATAACGCGCTCATACTTTCATCAAATCGATCGATTCTTCAGCCCAGATTGTAGCCCCGGTCGAGAGCTCTCCAACCATACCCTCCGTTTCGCGAATGGACCTCTGAAGCCTCCAGAAACCACAGAAACGTCGCGAGGATCAGCTAGAACACCATTGGTCCAAAAGTGGACCAATAAGAGCAAAAAGAACTTTACTTTTTGTCTTTTCTCCTCTTAACTTTTCTCTTAGAACGAATTTTTACTCTCCAAGGAGACACAAGACATCAACAACACTCTAAGACCTCAGAAAATCCTTCAGATATGTCGATGGATTCTTCGCGGTCCGTAACTACACAGAAGCGCTCAACCAGAATGAAACCAGTGAGCCGCAGACTAATACAACGTCAATATTACAACCTGGAAACGTTCTACAATAAAAGGTACGACAAAAGGAAACGGTGAAGCTATCACTCGATTGTAATATTCTTGCCCGAAGTTTCTCACGATCCAAGCCCCATGATTGATCTTCGGTCTGCAATGACACCGGACATCGACCCAAAGGTTGAAAGGAACGTTCGATGGATAGTTGAGATCCATCGTTCCTCACAACAAAATGTACACCGTCATATCCCAAGTCTCTCCGTATGTTACGATTGGAAGGATCACCGGAAGCTGTAACTCCATCACCCTCCCCATGAACTCATCACCAAAGTACGCAACTAACCACTGTCGAAAGTGATCGCGGTGGATGCAATGAAGCTTGATGTGAAACAGATACGGGAAAGGAAGATCCGGAGCCGGTAACACACCTCCGTCCATAACCACCACTCATGCAGTTCTTCACTCCTCCATGCAGACCACCGAGAACCCTTACGAATCACCCGTTGAGAGAGAATGCCGTATGAACCTTCGACCCACCATTTTATACACAAATGTGACGACAAGGATCACTAAAGTGAACGCGCACAGATCGATGACTTGGCACGTTCCTCTACCGTGCGATCACTTAAACAGATAATCACAAACGTGACACTCATCACACCGTTCGGCGAGTTACGCGATACGGTTCACGAAACACGGAAAAGAAACACAACATAGGTTACACAGGAATTTCACACAGGAGCCGAACCACAACACGACACCGTCTGCGTCTGAGATGTGAGATCGAGACGTGGGTCTCGATCTCACATCTCAGACCTATGTCTCATACTTATGTTTTGATCTGTTTCTAAACTTACCCCTTTAAGTCAGCGTTTGTCTAGGGTCGTCTTGCGATAGGCCCCTTTGTCCTTCCAATGTTCAGACCTTGGTTCAGAGAACCACTTAGGGTTCATCTGATCCCTACTTCCCGGTCGAGCCGTTAAGTCTAACTCGCAGCGTTCACAACCTAACACAAGTCCACTAGGGTTCTATTGTTCGCGTTTGCGTCCGATCTTGAGACATTCACCCCCACTTTGGAGGTTGATGCCCTCATCAACAATGATCCTTAAGTTAACACCAAGTTCAAAATGGGTAGCCAACCCTTGGCGTTAGAATCGCGTTCTAGTAGCTAACCCGTAATTCTCTTCTTGGCTTGAGTCTTAAGTTGTCGCTAGAACACTTAGAAAATTCCAACTAGTCTCGGGAAAAGTCTTACCTTTTTGACCAACCCTAAACAAAATTAGTTGACAATTTCTGAACATTCTACTTAAGACTCTAACTTGCTAACTATAAGTATTCACACCTACTTACGAGGTCTCCCGAAACTCACTTTCTGATCGTAACCTGATTTGACTTAGACACGTTTACTTTGCAGTTAGAAAACCCCAATACAAGATCATCCCAAGCCCCAAGACAAGTATAAAAGTTCATACTTGCTTTGTCAACGCTACGACAAGACCTAAGTTAAAGGGCGGAAGCTGGGAGTGAGGCTGATCCGAAAGACGTGGAAAATTGACGACTTTGCGGTGAATTTGAACAAAAAGAGACAGATGGACTTCAACGACGGAGTCATGTGTTTGATGCGGATTGCAGATTTGATGACGGGTGGTGGACAAGAGAAAACATCAAGAGACGCGACTAAACTTCTGAAGGTGCTTCGTGAAGTGATTAAGGAGTTTGAGAATGTCTTGACGGATGAGTTACCTGCTGAATTACCTCCAAGGCGGGTGGTGGATCACAAGATTGAGGTCTTGCCAAGGTTAGAACCACCTTCTAAAGCCTCTTATCGACTCAATCAGATGGAACTCCTTGAGTTGAAAAAGCAACTCGGTGAGCTATTAGCGCGGGGATATATTCGAACCAGCAAGTCACCTTATGGAGCCCCAGTTCTTTTTGCAAAGAAGAAGGAAGGGAAGTTACGACTCTGCGTAGATTCAATAAGATGACGGTGAAGAATAATTATCCCTTGCAAAGGATAGATGATCTGTTTGATAGGCTAACGAACGCAAAGTACTTCAGCAGGATAGACTTGAAGTCAAGGTATTACCAGATCCGGATAGCTGATCCAGATGTTGAGAAGACCGCTTGTCAACCAGATACGTATCATTTTAATTCGTGGTGATGCCATTTGGACTCTACAACGTCCTTTCGACGCTCACTACATTGATGAACACAATTTTTCACGAAGAGATAGACGAGTTTGTCATCGTTTACATCGACGATATCTTGATCTACTCCAAAACCTAGTAGTCGCACGTGGAGCAGCTAAGGATGGTGTTGACGAAGCTGCAGGAGCATAAGCTGTTTGCCAACGTTGATAATAGTGAGTTTGGTTTGGAATGCATTAACTTCTTGACATGTCATTAGTGCAGAAGGAGTCGGTCCGGACCTGCAGAAGATGGATGCGATTGTAACTTGGGAGCCTCCGACCACATTGAAAGAGATGCGGCGATTCTTCGGATTGACGTAGTTCTACCGCAAGTATGTGAAGGGGTTTTCAAAGATCACAAAGCCGCTGACAGATTGGACGAGAAAAGACGCACATGTAAGTTGGACCAAGGAGGTGGATGATGCGTTCCAAACGATCAAATCGATTTTGTCAAAGACGTCAATTTTGAAGCTTCCGGAGTTTGAAAAACCATTCGAGGTGCACACGGACGCGAGCGATTATGCGATTGACGGAGTATTGGTGCAGGATGGAAAACTTGTAGCGTACGAAAGCAAGAAGTTATCTGGGACGGAGAGTCGATGACCGACTCACGAGAAGGAACTCTTTGCGGTGGTTCATTGCTTGAGGAAATGACGACATTACTTGGGACTTCACAAAACCCAAGTGTATACTGACAATATTTCACTCGAATACTTTGAGACACAAGATCGAGTGACGCCAAAGTAACTACGATGACATGATACCTTGGCGCTTATGAATGTGGAGTTAATCCACAAAGCGGGAAAGAACAATGTGGTTCCTGACGCTGTCGCGCTATTTGGCGGCTACATGCTTGACTTCTACTCCGACGCTTAGGTTTGATAGTTCTAGAAGTTAGCTCATATTACTTCTAGTCCTTTATATATATGTTTGACACCTTTGCATACGGTGTTAATACTATTTTGAGTCTTAGTAGGCTGATAGTATGTTAGTTATCTTGTTCAAGCATTTGTGCGCTTGTGCAAGTGACTTCTTACTTGTCTATGACATTCAATGTACATAACTTAGGGTTTCCATGCTGATAGGGGTTTGAGCTCATGGGTTGTACTTACTTGTCGCCCATGCACGCTTTCTAGCTGATTTAAGTTATTTTTCGGGGCTACGTGTCGTTTTAGGTAGTTTAAGTATTACGCTGGCACTCTAGGGGGCTTGACGTGGTAGCTTATGAGTGTAGAAAAGTTACCAGGTAGTTTAAGGCACAAAAGGACAGTCAAGTGGAGCTATGAACTCCCATTGGTCCATTTTTGTCTTTTGTAAAACTCTAAGTTTAGAAACAGAGCTCTAGAGGAGAGTTCGAGCAATTGGTGAGGTATCTTCGAAATCTGAGAGCACAGGAAGAGAGAGCTCGTCGTGCCAAGCACTGTCAGTGAAATTTTTGCTCGATTTGGATCAATAAACAAGGAGTTATGCCCAATTGAAGTTCGGATTGTGCCAAAACTGCGTCACTTTTGTTGATTTTGGGGTTTTCGGTGCCAATTGCAGCAGAATTGAGGAAATCACTTCAAAACTTCGTGGTTGCGTTCACTGTCAGGAGGGCTACGACTGTCCAAAAAGTTTTGTATCATTTGAGTAATTGAGTAATTCAGGGCGGCCGCTGAAGCAGAGGGGATCTGAAAAGCTCTTAATCTAGAGCAGCGACTTTAGAGAAGGAGATCTGGAGTTCTACAAACATTCAGGAGTCCCAACTTCACAGGGATGTTCAGCATCCTGTAGACTTCAAATACTGTGAGAAGATTTGAAATTCATCGAGCCAATTCTCTGTTCTATGTCTGAATAGCTGTCTAGGTACCAGAAATTGTCATAATTCTCTTATTCAGAACTTTTCTGTTCATATCTCCGTGTCAGAATTTGATCTCAGGTTGAAACTTCGTCTGTGAGTTCAGTAGTACCTCATTTGCATGTAGGGGAAGTTTAGAGGTCTAAACCTTCATAGTTTTCCTCTCTTTGAGTGTCAAAGTTCACCGCTTAAGCCTATTACTACTAGTGAGACCTAAATTTCGCTTTTTGAGCATATCAGAGGATCCTACACTCCTGTGTGAGTGTTTATAGCTCCTGTTGTGACCTGAAAGCCAACCTCTTGAGTAAACAACCACAGCCAGAAGCCCGGCGCTTTCCTAGGTAGACGGATCACACTCCGACAACGCCTTGAGTCGCAAGGAAACATATCTTTCATCGTCAATACAAATTTTGTGAGCTATGTATCCTAAGGAGTCAGACTTGGAGAGATGAATACGTGAAGGTTACATGGGTGATGACCAAGCGAAGGAGTACCTAGAACAGCTCAAACGAGGAGTGAAGGTGCAGAATATGTAGTTGAGGCATGGCTTACTCATGGTCAAGCAAAGTCGAGTTTATGTGAGACAAGAAAAACTCAGGACAAAGTTGCTCAAAGAATGTCATAATGCGCCCTTATTATTAGCAGTGCTAGCTAAAAAGTTTTATTGGTCTCACATGAAAGACGATGTCGTCCACTTTGTGAAAACATGCGTAACTTGTCAAGCAAACCGCGTTTCTTACGAAAAAAGACAGGGGTTGCTTCATTCTTTTCCGATTCCAGCCAGACCTTGAGAAATCATTAGCATGGACTTCATTACATCTCTGTCTGACTCAAATGGATACAACGCAATCTTTGTGATAGTTGACCGGTTTAGCAAACTAGCAAAGTTTGCTCTGACCTTGGATACCGCAACAGCGTTGTCGTGATGTGAATCATTTGACATAGTAAATGATTCACTTATCACTGATGTCGCGTTACTTAGCACATGTTATTTCTACTCCGACACTTGACGTTTAGTAGTCTTAGAAGTTAGCTCTGTACTGTTCTTAGTCTTTTATGCTTATAGTTGACACCTTTTGCATATGGTGTTAACTCTGTCAAATATTTTGGATCCTAGTAGGTTGGTAGTATGACATTTATCTTGTTCAAGCATTCGTACGCTTGTGTAAGTAAATTCATACTTATCTATGATACTCAATGTACATGACTTAGATTTACCATGTAGATAGGGGTTTGAACTCATGGGTTGTACTTACTTGTCGCCCATGCACGCTTTCTAGCTGATTTAAGATATTTTTCGGGGCTGCGTGTCGTTTTAGGTAGTTTAAGTTTTACGCTGGCACTCTAGGGAGCTTGACGTGGTAGCCTATGAGTAAAACTAAGTTGCCACGTGGTTTAGGGTACTAAAGGACAACCAAGTGGAGCTATGAACTCCCATTGGTCTATTTTTGTCTTTTGTTAAACTCTAAATTTAGAAAAAGAGCTCTAGAGTGGAGTTCGAGCAATTTATGAGGGTACTGCGAAATCTGAGAGCACAGGGAGATAGAGCTCGTCGAGCCAAGCACTGTCAGCGAAAAGTTTGATCGATTTGGAGCAATAAACAAGGAGTTAAGGCTTATTGAAGTTCGATTTGTGTCAGAATTGAAGCACTTCTGTTCAATTTGGGGTTTTGAGTGTCATTTGCAGCAGAATCGAGGAAATCGCTTCAAAACTTCGTGGCTGTGTTCACTGTCAGCTGGGCTACGACTGTCTCCAAATTTTCATGTCAATTGAGTCAATGAGTAATTCAGGGCGACCGCTGAAGTAGAGGGGGTCCAAAAAGCTCTCAATCTGGAGCAGCAACTTCAGAGAGCGAGATCTGGAGTTCTGTGTGGAATCAGGAGGCCCAACTTCACAGGAGTGTTCAGCAAGCTGTGTACTGCAAATCCTGTAAGAAACTTTGAAATTGATCGAGCCAATCCTCTGTTCTAGGTCGAAATAGTTGTCTGGGTACCAGAAACTGCCGTAATTTCTCTACTCAGAAAGTTTCTGTTCATATCTTAGTGCTCTGAATTGATCTGAAGCTGAAATTTCGTATGTGTATCCAGTAGAACCTCATTTACATGTAGGAGGAGTTCTGAGGTCTGAACCTTCACATATTTCTCAATCTTGAGTGTCAAAGTTCGCCATCTGATCTTATCATTGCTAGTTAAGCCTGAACTTTGCTTCTTGAACTTATCAGAAGAGCCTGGAGACTTATATGAGTGTTTTCAGTATCACCTTGAGACCTGAAGCCTATCCTGTGAGTAAACCAGCCACAGCCAGGAGCCCTACGCTTCCCTGAGTAGATTGCACACAGCCTTCAAGCTCATTATCACAGCCTGAAGGTTCGCCCTTCCCAGGAAGACTCTCAATTCGACAACGTTCACGACTTCTCGCTTGTTCCTAGATACTTGGTGACGTTCACATGGATTACCCCGGAGTATTATTTCAGACCGAGATTCTGAGTTCACAAGTATCTTTTGGAAACACTTGTTTCAAAAGTTGGGAACTAAGTTAAAATTCAGTATCGCTTTCATCTCGAAACGGATGGACAAATGGAACAAGTTAACTCGGTTCTGAATCAATACTTGAGAAATTATGTGAGCGCACACCAAAGTGATTGGACGGAGTGACTCAGTCTTGCAGAGTACTGCTATAATTCCATGAAGCATTCAGTAACCGGTGAATCGCCTTTCTTACTGACTTACAAACGAGAGCCAGAAAGGCCTCTTGACTTGACTCTTGCAGAGAGTTCTACATCGACACGACCAAGAACACAGCGAAAATCAGCTGAAGAGTTGGTGGTAGAAATGCAGCGGCGCGAGGAGCAAGTGAAGAAGAACCTCGAGAAGGTGCAGCAACGTTACACGAAGCAGGTAAACAAGCATCGACGGCAAGAGAAGTTTCAAGTGGGCGAAGAAGTATGATGAGTACGAAGAACTTCACACTTCTAGAAGGAATTTTGGCTAAGTTCTCATCCAAGTTCCCGAGACCTTTTGTCATTGTCAAGGACTCGCACGAAGATGTCTATACGTTAGACTTTCCTCCCGAGTGGCAGTTGCATCCAACTTTCCATGTTTCTTTATTAAAGAAATACTTCAAGGATGATTTGCGGCCGAGACGCAAACAGGTTCTCATGCCTCAACCTGATGTCGTGCAAAGTAAACTTAGTCGCACGTCTAAGTCAAATCAGATTGCGACCAGAAAGTGAGTTTCCAGAGACCTCGTAAGTAGGTGTGAATACTTATAAGTTAACAAGTTAGAATCTTAAGTAGAATGTTTAGAAATTGTCAACTAGTTTTGTTTAGGGGTGGCCAAAAAAGTAAGGCTTTCTCCGAGACTAGTTGAAATTTTCTAAGTGTTCTAGCGACAACTTAAGATTCAAGCCAAGAAGAGAATTGCGGGTTAGCTACCAGAACGTAATTCTGATGCAAAGAGATTGGCTATCCATTTTGAACTTGGCGTTAACTTAAGAATCATCGTTGATGAGGGCATCAACCTCCAAAGTGAGAGTGAGTGTCACGACCCTCAGTCTCAAGGTCGGGCGCAGACGCGAACAACAAAATCTTAGTGCACTTGAGCTAGGTTGTGAACGCTACGAGTAGAACTTAACGGCTTGGCCGGAAAGTCGAGATCAGATGAACCCTAAGTGGTTCTTTGAACCAAGGTTGGAACATTGGGTAAGGACATAAGGGCCTATCCCAAGACGACCCAGACGAACGCTGACCTAAGGGGCCAAGTCTGAAAACGGACCGAAACATAAGTCTGAGACATAAGTTTGAGATGTGAGTCCGAGACGCAGAAGGACCATGGTTCGTACGCTGGTCCGAACCACAGGGTTCGAGTATGGGTCTGGACCACAAGTTCTCGAAAAAATGGCTAAGTGTTGGAGCTCTAGCGACGTTTTAAGTCGTGGACGGAGCTCCACGTAAGATCTCGAGGCGAGTAAAGTATCATTGGAAAGGTCTCGGTGAGGGCTTTCCAATGATATGCAGAACCCCTCGAACTGATATCTGAGCTGAGAATTATGACCGATCCCGTGATCGGGTTGTGATATAATTTTCAGGGATCAAAGAGGAGGGCCGGACCGCAGATCCCCAGAAGTATATATGAGGGGGGCTTGATGCATGGGTGGGTCAGGACGAGTCACCCGACCTCAGGGTTCGGCGGGTGGACCCTGGGAGCATGAGGTGATGACGGGACCGGTTGCAAAGCACGTTCCGGTCCAGACTTAAGAACGATGTAAGGACTGGAGCAAGACTAGGAAATGAGTCGATGGGTTAGACCACCATTCGGGAGCCTAGAGCCAGACGGACATCACGGACGGTTGGGTCGTTAGGTGTGCTGGAGGTACCGTTTAGGACCCTGGACTTTATGAGAAGTCCGTCCCAAGTCATCTTGTGACTTGGTCATGTTTTGAGACCGAACTAGGCGGGTCTAGGTCGGGACTTAGAGAATGCTGAGCTTGATGATTAAGGAGACGGTCCGGCTCCGGTCTGGACCAAACAGAGTTAAGATAAGTGGTGCATGGACGCTAACTTGTGATTGTGGTTTGCAAGTTAGCAGTTTGAATTTCATGACCTACTGAGCAAGAGCTTCCGCTGGTGCAACAAGACGGTAGGTGTGCGAAATCTTGTCCCAACCCTTGGGTTGGTCCCAAGTCTAGACCGGAACGACTCTTGGTACTGGTCCAACCATCACCTCATGTCCCTAAAGTCTGTCCGTCGAACTCTGAGGTCGGATGACTCGTCCCAGTCCATCCAAGCATCGAATCCTCTAATATATACTTTGGGGATAGGCGGCCCCGTCCTCCTCCTTGGTTCCTGAAAATTATACCATAATCCTATCACGAGATCGGCCATAAGTCTCACCTCTGATGGCAGTTCGAAGAGGTCTTGGTATTATTGAAAAACCCCCGCAAAGACTTTTCCAATTATATCTTACTCGTATAGAGATTTTACGTGAAGCTTTGTCAACGATCCAAAAGATCGTTGGAGCTCCAACACTTAGTGTTTTTCCAAGAAAACGAGGTCCGACGTCAGACTGATCCCTGAGGTTCAAAACAACGTCCTTCTGCACCGGATCCATATCTCGGTCTCACGTCTTCGACGTACGTCTTAGACATACGTTTCGATCTGTTTCTAGATGTCTCCTTAAGTCAGTATTCGTCTAGGATCACATTGGGATAGGTCCCTTCGTCTTAACCTTATGCTTCAACCTTGGTTCATAGAACCACTTGGGTTCATCTGTTTTCAACTTCTCGATCAAGCCGTTAAGTCCTACTCGCAACATTCACAACCTAACGCAAGTCCACTAGGGTTTTGTTGTTCGTGTCTGCCGGATCTTGAGACTAAAGATCGCGACAATATCGAGAGTTTGCACCACGAGATCAAGAAGTATAGTTCTATATAGATTGAACATACTCTCTCTTGAGATTGAAAGTATGTCTATAGGAAACCCTAGAATATTTTGTAGAAGTAGTTGTTGTTCAAGATTAACTCTCGACGATTGAGTATTACTCATTGATAGAGAATCTTTTTCTTCACAATAAGATTAACTCTTGGTGATCAAGGGTTTTATTATGACATTTCGGACAATAAGAGCCTAGATGTCTGACATTCTTTGTAATCTTTTCTGGCAACTTTTGGAGAAACAGGAGAAGTTGAGAAGGCGTTGGATATTATTTTTCACAGTGCATACAAAAAAGTGAAAATTACTCGAAAAGTTAAAAAAGTCGCAAGTGAGGTTACATAGAAATCCATCAATTTTTCCAAACCGTCCGCAAATCAGGAATAAAAGAGAAAAATATAGATTGGATCTAGACCATGAGTCTTTATGCTCACGCTCTTTTCTTTCACAATAAGATCTACACTCGATCATTGAGAGTTAGCTTAGTTCCTCCGGCTCCATGAATGTCGAAGTTGTCTTATGAGGAAACAAAGAATACATACTAACTTGTTAATTTTTTTGATGTTGAAAGCTTGAGCCGTTATACAAAAAAGAGAGAGTGAAAAAGAGAACACTCTCTACTTCATTAGACCCTTACAACCCTTAACCGACTTTGTGACTCATCTACAGAAGATGAGATATAACTCGACCGTCAATCCGACCTACTCCGTGATTCCTCCGACTCTCCAACAAGACTCCAAGGATTGGAGATCGTTCCAACAAATACTTTCTAACTATTATTGTTATTATTTTCTAGTCTTAGTCTATTTGCATTGCAAGAAACGTATACATGAATATTAGAATATGTCATACTCTCTACATCAAGAGCGCTTTATGAACATTTGAACTCTCAATATCAAGAGTTGATCTAGGATTAAGCATATTCTAATATTTGTATCGACTCTACTAACTGCAACATGCATGTTGCATGTCTAGTGAATGACCTCTTCTCCACGCGACTTAAAATCACTCACTCTAGCAAAATAGACCATTTGATCTGAGATTTGACTACCTTGAACTTAGTAGGACTCCAAACAAGCAGTTTGGAGTTCCCTTTGCAAAGTTTGACACGAAATTTGATTGTAACAAAAAACAAAAAACTAAAATCGATCCCTTGTGGCTCAACTTCCCTGACCACGCTCAACATAACAATTCACTCCGCATACGGTTTTCTCTAATGCGAAGATGAAGACTCTTTGATTGGGTTGACACCAAGAATAAAGAGCTTGATCCAACGACTGAGAAGATCAAAGCAACTTCAAATCATAAGTGAACAAAAATATGATGTAAACGTACAGTCAATCTCTTTCACAGCTCACAAATCGTCTAATGAAACATTGTAACATTTTCAATTTCTTGAAGAACTTGATGTTTTTACTCTAATGGATCCAAGGATAACAAGTTTGGACTTCGAAATAATCAAAACGGTCCAACTCTTCCTTCGACAGACAACTACAGCGTCGAAATCCTCCTTCCGTATGTCTCAATTTCTCTTAGAAACACACAACACTATCCGTCTCTTCACGAACTGTCTATGTTATGTATCACATGCATAGATCTGCCCACAGTGACACCTTATGCATGCATTGGACCTCTCATCCTCCCAAAATATCCACTGATAAGTTGTAGGTTAAAGTTGACTTCTTAAGCACCCCCTTACGTCAATTCACAATATGTCAAGTTATTCCAAATTATCACTAAGGAGCCCATTGCACCTTAATATAGCGCTAGGAACAGCAAATACCCAATCAGCATCGACAAGCTAAGACTTAACTTGATTTCTCCATCTTTCAAATCAAATAACTCCGCTATTAAGCATCCGAATGAAATAAATGAAGTGCCCATGTGAAGCTTACAATGAACTCTATCACTTGATGCAATTAAAATGGAGATCCGTAAGTAGATCAGAAGTCGTTATTTCTCTTCATGAGCATCTTTGGAGCGATAATGTAGAACCTTGAAATTTGACTTTCAAGTAGAAGCCGGTCCACGACACTACACCGTGAACTTAAGAGAGTAGCTAAAGAAGGCTATCTAGGAATTCAAGAGAGTAAGTCAGAAAGTCTTACAAAGAATTGAAGAAGCGTCCCAAAGTAATCAAGATTCTAGGAGAGTCCTTCAGGAGAGCAGCACAAGAGAGTGGTGCAGTGCAACTCAAGAGAGTCACTCTTGGTAATTCAAGAGAGTCGTTTGTCAGTTCAAGAATTAATCAGAAGAGATGGAATATCTTGATGAGGTATTAAATTATCTTCTGAGTTCATTCATCAATGAAAGTCTATTTTTGTGACTTGTTATATGGTTTGTGGAAAGATGAGCGAGAGATTGGCTATGGCGAAGCGTGTGCAGGTGTGAGCAAAGACGATCACGAGCTGGAGGGCCGGGAGAAAATAGCTCTCTCAGCATCGGCAGTGCGAGTAGGATAGGATTCAATAAGGGATGAAATTAAGATCCAACAATATGCAGAAGCCGGTGACTGACAAAAGACTGAATGCTCAAACGACTAGATGACCATTGATTAGTATAACTAATGGAGTTCGAAACTATGATTTCAATCCTCTTTTTGAGTTGCAAGGTAGTCATCAAGATTTGAGTAATACAACGATAGGAAGCTCGATGGGGGCGTAGAGGAGCGATGGAGTGGGGAAGCCAAATCGTGAAGGTGCAACACAAATGACGTCAACTGAGAAGACCGTGGCGGAGACGAAAATGAAGGAATCATCACCAAGATCTGAATATGATTTAGCAGTGGAGAAGCTATCAGCGGTTCTATAGAGAGCATCCAATGCGACGTCGAGGAGTGGAGAAATGCCACTAATCTGCAAACAATCTCTGGTGAGAGCTCTGGACATTGAAGCTAACCCACGAGGAAGAAAAGCGATAGATTTGCTCGGCGAAGGTGAAGACATTGAATGGACAGCAAATTGGTCCGAAATATGGATACAACCTGAGGTTCTGGTAACTCTTTTGCAGGACTTTCTAGCCATCAGCAAAGGCATTCAAGACATGAGGTCTGAATTACAACCAAGCAATTCTAGACTAACTACTGTACCAGAGGAATCTCCACCCAGTTCTAGTCACAAAGAAGCACAAGACAGACCATCCGCAGGAATCCAACCCTCAGCAACAAGCCCGAAGAAGAACATTGAATTGAGTGTTGAACACCGAACAGGAGGAGTCCAGGGGCAACAACAGCCAACGCTTGGCGGGAGGCTCAACTCAGACGGAAGCATGAGCAGCAGCAAGTGAAAAATCCAGGACACCCGATAGCTTGGTCTCAAGAAGGATTAACACTTGCAGAAAAACTTTTTGCTAGTAAACACCCTGCAGCAAAAGAGAAAGAGGAGCAATCCAACGAGCATCCTTACCTACGCAACCTATCTACGAACTCGAAAACAGAGGTGTCAGATGAACAGCTTGACATGATATTCAACAGAGAAGATCCGGAGAAACATGCAAAGCTTAAAGAGAGACACGTTGAATCCAAAGTAGACTATGACTTACTGAAATGCCGTTTCATCATTCTTCTGGATAAAAGAATAGTTGTCTTCACCGGAGACTTTAATCCTTCTCTAGAATACGTCATGGACTGGTCAGCAGATGTCTACACACGCATGAAGGACATTCACTTTTTGCAGATCAGACAGCTTGGAAAGCATTTTTACCTTCTAGTGACAGAGGATGAGGCGAGCAAGATTAGGATCCTCTCAGACAAAACACACTTTATGGAGCGAAGACTTGTTTATGTATTTCCTTGGGAGCCCTCGTTTGGATTTGAAGGATCTAAAGGTACATTGCCTACCAATCTGGATAGATTTATCGCAAGTAGATACAGTCCTGGAGATTCATCAAAGAGAAGTTCTACAGACACTAGGGAGAGTACTGTTTGTGACAAAGCCGACACAAGAATATACCTTTAGGACGATCAGAGCATGTATACTCTAGAACCTGAATGAAGAGCCTATCATAAACATCAAGATGTGTAAAACAAATGCTAAGTTCTACATGCAACCAGTAGTCTACTACAGCTTACCCAACTCATGCTTCACTTGTAAGCTGCAAGGCCACATGATGAGAGACTGCGAAAAAAGGAAGGCTCAACTGGAGTATGAGCAAAGAAGGAAAGCGCAGGGTATCACATCCAACAACAAGGGCCCCAAGAAATATTCATAACAGAGGAAAGAGAGTGACAAGGAAGAGTTTGTGAAGGTAGGGAAAAGAGCTAGCACTATAAAGGAGAAAACGGAACAGGAGAAGGACAAGGAGTGGGGTAAACGGTTCGAAGTACTGGCGGAGGCAAAATCTGATGAAGATATGTCCGAGGAGTCCTTTCAACCACCAACAGCTGAGAAGACGAAGGAACAACAGCCTAATCAACAAGGAGAGCCACAGGTGGCTTCACACCTGAAGAATACAGAGCAGCAAGCCCCAAATCAGTCAAGACAAGAGAAGGCAAAAGAGCAAACAGAAGAAGTAGAAATGGAGAACAAGCTTACCCAGGAAGATCTGAATCTCCAGATAAGGATGGATGATTCGTTCATCTCGATGGTGGAAGGCATGATAGAGACAGGCGTAGACATCGAATCGTCAAGGTACACGAAGGCACTTGCAGCAGCAAAGAGAAGAGTACGGTGACGGAGCTCACTACCAGCACAACCACACACTACAAGTTTTGGAGCGGAGCATAATGAAGGACGAAGAGAAAAAAAGAAGACTAGGAACACTGACCGAGAATGGGACTCAGAAATGGAGCAGGTCTAAGATTGGAAGGAGGAAGACTACCACAACATGAGTGCAGAGGAGTCGTCTCCATCAGGAAGCAGGGATAAGATCCTTCAACCACGAAACCAGAGGGTTACACAGCAGGTACCACAGACAAGCTCCACACCTCAAGCGGGAAGTTAGTAGAACCCAACTAAGAGTCTATGTTAAGTCAGCTCAAAATTGCAACCTGGAATGTGTGTGGGTTGGGAGCCCCCAGCGACTAACAATCGTTAAAGACTGGTTACATAAATATCAAAAAGACATTGACGTCCTCGGTGTCTAAGAACTCAAGACAATAGAGGAGCAAGTAGAATTCAACGTGCACCAGATCTTTGAAGGAGGACAAGGCTTAACAGACTACTCACTGACAGGAAGAGGGAGTGTAGCTCTGATAATTAAGCCTCAACAAAAAATTATCCGGCAAGGGCTAAGAAGAGATGGCACGTGTGTAAAGACTACAATAGACACAGGATCAGAAGTAGTGGGCATTGCTTCAGTCTATGCGCCAAACCATGAAGCAAGCAGAAGAGCTTATGGAAGCGGATGAGTAGGAACTTACCTGAAGCAAAGTGGGTGTTACTAAGAGACTGTAATATGATGGATTTGATGGATGACATCGTCGGTCCATCAGCACTCGTAACTGGAGGAGAAGCTCGTGCATGGAAAAGATTAGTAGAAAAGATGGACTTGGTGGGCGATTACTTGATAGCGGCGATACGGCATGGTCCTAAATTCACCAGGTATGTGAAAAGAGGAGCGCAGTTTGACCAAGTCAGACTAGACCAGTTTTACCTTAGCGACAATGCACACTGCATCTCAAGCCTAGAACACGATGGACGTCAGATCATGTGCGACCATATCCCTGCAACAGCAGTGATCCAGCTTTCAGAACCACCAAGCGCAGGACCAAGCATAGGAGCACACTTTAAAATGAGTTTAAAGCTACTAAGACTACCTGGAGTAATGTCGAAATTGAGAGCAGTCTGGGAGGAGATGCGATCCAAACATAGCGACCCTCGGATACGATGAGAAAGGACCTGGTAGGAAATAAAATACAAATTGTTAGCAGCCCAAAAAGAGTTCATAGCGAAAATGACATCAAAAAAGATCTTACAAGAGCGAGTGAATGTCCTCAGGGAAAAGCTAAGCATTCAATCGGATGAAGTGAAGGAAGTCGAGCTTACCAAGACAGAGGTCAAACTACGCAAGATGGAGGTGATTGACGCAGCCAGCTGAAGAAGATGCAACCGAATTCGGTGGCTGAGAAAGGGTGAGGCCCCCTCATGGTATTTCTTTGCTCAGCTTAGAGCAAAGTATACCAGAGAGCGAATCTTAGCGCTCAAAAAAGATTCAGGAGAAGTCATTACGGAAGAGGAGCATCTCTTAGAAGAAAAAGGAGTAGTCAAACTGGTAGCCAAAAATCAACTTAAACAGTTCCTCAAAAACTGACGTCTTATAACTATGATGCCTCTGATGTACAAAATCATTAGTAAAATCCTCGTCCAACGCTTATCCCTTGTGATAGATAGACTCGTAGATCGGCAGCAAACTGGCTTTATGTCAGGGCGCTCCATCTTTCAAAACGTCCTGACACAACAAATGGTCCAAGAGTGAGCAAATAGCAAGAAAAAACCCTTAGTTTTTTAAAACTTGACTTCAGGAAAGCATAGGATAGAATATCACACGCTTATCTCTGGGATCTCCTCCGCACAATGAAGTTCTCAGAGAAATTTATAGCACTGCTACGAGGTATGATGAAAAGAGCAAAGTTGGTGGTGCACGTAAACGGCCGTTACACGGAGGAAATAGATATCGAAAGGAGAGTCATGCAGGGATGTATCAAGACATCGAAGGAGTTCTCTCTTTCGTCATAGCCACTCATGCGTTTGCTAACGAGAGCATACACCCAAGGACGCTTTCGAGGCCTGAACATCAACAAAGGATGTGAATTGCTGTATCAATTGTTCGCAGATGATACATGAGTTTCATCGAGAGAACGTCTGAAATTTCAAAACGGTTGCGAGACGATTCGGATCTTCGAAAGCATCTCAGGAGCCAAGCTTAACGTGGAAAAATCTGTACTCATCTCGATCATCCTGGAACCACTTCCTGAGTGGATACCTACAACGGGCTGTACCATAATACAAGTAGACGAGACCCACATCTACTTAAGTTGTCTGGTGGAACGCAAGCTCACAAAAAGTCAGAGAATCGATTTTCTAATAATAAGCTTCGTAAAAAGCTATTTCATTCGTCTAGACTACTCAATTTTACCAGTAGAACGATTCTTCTAAAGCATGCACTGCGTTCGATTCCCTTGTATATTCTTACATGTTTAGGGCTACTAGAGAGTGGATACAAAGAACTCGAATCAATCTGCAGGCAAATTATCTGTGGATGGACGAAGGAGGGGGACTCCAAAAAGACACTGGTGGCATGGTATACGATTACACGGATGCTACAAGAGGGCGGTCTTGAGATCAGACCTTTTAAACTTCAGACCCAGGCAATGCAGCTAAGATGGATAGCACAACTTCTTCAAGGTGCTGAAGAGGAGTGGGCTCAAATGACAAAAATTCACATTCAAACAGAACTGAGATCGGACACTCCTTGACGAGAAAGGAAACACTTGCGAATGGACGAGGACCTCTTGTTGGCAGAAGACTTGAAAATTAGTTCATCCCGGACGTGCAGAAACCTCATGAAAGGCTGGAAGGAAGTTAACAACCATCTAACATTCGTGGTTGAAGGTGCTAGATTATCTCAACATCTAACAATTACCCAGCTCATACTGCTACTGAAGAAACATCGTCATGGAAGGGATCTGAAGCAAAGACCTATTGTTGAATTCATGAGACGGAGATGAATTACAACACTAGCGCAACTGCAGGCAGAGGACGGTACCTAGCTTTCGCTTGAAGTCGTGACATGAGCTCTTAGGACTCATCATCTGACAGTCAACAGTCATGTAATGAAATTCTTAGGTCTGCTGTCAAAATGTAGCACTATTCCGTGTGATGCCCTGGTGGCTGACAATGGAGACGTAAGCACTCGAAAGTACATACCAATTTCTCGACACCATCGGCTTGGTCTCTCAACACTGCACAATGGGCCAAACTGCTTCTTCCAACAACATGGAACGCTTTGTAGCTACAATTTAGATGGAGATTAGCCTTCCACAAACAGAGTGGAAGCAGTTCTAGTCATCCTTGTGGTGTGCATTTTCTCCATATGCAGTAAAGCTGAAGGTATGGAGAGTCATAAACTTCGGATACTACTCGCATGAATGTGCTTCCCTCTAGGAAGTACACGATGATCACTGTCACTCCTGCGGAGAAACAATGAAAGATGCTCGACATCAGTTCCTTAAGTGCCCACGGATACTAGCTCGCTTGAGGAGGATGATATTGGTTCTCCACGAATTCTATCCGGAGCCTCCACAAACTCTGATTTGCTGGTGTCGATCGAAA
Source organism: Asterella californica (assembly GCA_036924285.1). NCBI lineage: Eukaryota > Viridiplantae > Streptophyta > Marchantiopsida > Marchantiales > Aytoniaceae > Asterella > Asterella californica. The sequence continues at coordinate 48,777,512 of JAYKYS010000001.1, forward strand.
ATTACATCAAATCGAGCTAGCATCACCCAGAGCAGATGTTGATCCTGAATGAACTCCTGCAAGCGGCATGGATCGAACGAAATGAGAAGGTGTTTAGGAACAAAATTAAAGAGCTGTCCTTACAATACATTCTCACGGAAGCTCTGAAGGCGACGGAAGCATTTCAAGACAGACAAACATCAGCAAAGAAACAAGAAACGATGCAAGCTAGCGTGGATAAGCTGCAGGTCATGCTGCACGAGGTCCGATCCTCTCCAAGCACGATTCATCGTAATGTATAACTGTAGCCGCGAGAAGCTCCAAGCCAGGAACAACTATCCTTTGTCGATCAATGCCCTCCACGATTCTAGTCGGCGCTCACGGACGACGCCATAGCTACGAGATCCGCTCGTCAGAAGGAAACTAGGTAATACCTCTCGATTCACGCGTCGAGGATCTAGAGGAGCAAGTATCGCTGGAACATTAGGTCGGACTTCTGACATCCCGTGTTGTTTGGCCACCAGTCCCGATAGGTTAGGTAAAGTTGATGACAGGTTCTTGTCCAGAAACAGTAGAGTCCCTAACAGCCGCAATAGGCTATCATATCGCTATGTCCTAACACGATCCTATTCTAAAGTGATCCAGTATAATTACAGTAGATATCTTCAGTCTAGGTTAGACAAGATCAATTAACCACAGTGGGTCATCAGTAAGTTTAGGAGTAGTTATTCTCGTTTCACCATCGCCAGGGGATGGAGACTTGGTCCCACTTCAAGACTTGTGGTGGGTCTCACTGCAGTCCCCTTAGTCCCTACAAGAGTGACGAGTCTCATATGAGTACCAACCTAGTATCGGATCCTTGGTCCCTAACTGGCCCGACCTTTTGTATCTTTACACCAATGACTATAATCTTACGGGAAGAGTGACGAGTCTCATATGAGTACCAACCTAGTATCGGATCCTTGGTCCCTAACTGGCCCGACCTTTTGTATCTTTACACCAATGACTATAATCTTACGGGTAGTCCACTCCCGGTTCCCTAATATATATATATATATATATATATATATATATAAAAAGAAAAAAGAAAAATCTATTTTTCATAGGAATTCTATTTTCAAGAAGTCGTGTTTCGGTTTAGTCATGACACTCCTCTCAAGATTTCCTGTAACCTTCAGTAAGAACATAGTTTTCCTGATTGATAGGCTAACCGATGACAAGCATTGAGCCATTCTAGGTTGCTCACACCATCCAATTGTTAGCTCGAAGAGACACTGAACATATGTTTTATCTATCATGTGCGATGTTTCATATTTTTGGATATTTTATTATATTATAAATATTTTTTTAAAAATCATATTAAAAATAATAATATAAATAAAACTATAAATTTATATAAAAGTTAACTCCAACGATAATAATTAATCTTTAAATGTTTCATTAAATTGGTTCATCGGATGGAAAAATTAAGACTGAAGATGAGATTTGGCACCGTTATCTTTATAGCATTTTATAATTTATGAGAGTTTCTAAAACTTACCACGCCTCTCTAGCTTTAAGATCTCAATAACAAGACTTTTAAACACAATCAAACCGTTAAGGATGCAACTGATACATGCACATAAATGGTTCTGTAGACGTACCATTTATGCGATGGCACTTTTGATCTTCAAATATAGTTATTTAATCTTAAGGAACTATTGTGAAAAGATTTGACCATTAAGACAAGACGTGTTAATTTTAATATCTAAAATAGAGATAACGAGGTCTTAATCGCTATACGGGTGGAGATGGTATAACTTTCGATTAAACTATAATACTTTCATCCCAAAGCAACCCAAGGAACGCACGAAGTGAATTACCTTCTGTGAAGCTAAACTCTCTCTACAGTAAACTAGAAAACAACCAAAGAAGGAACCATCAACTTTCTAACTTACCTCGTGAGAGTGGTGAAGTGAATAATATGCATGCACGAATATGGTGATTCATGGTTGAAACTGAACACCTGCGGTTTTACCAAGAGACAAGAATGACTGTGTTACGAAACCGTTGAACTCTAAGGTCGAGACCAATCGTTCTGAGTTACTGATCATTTACTTTCAAAGCAATTTGAAGATTACGGAAAGAACCTGCAGCAAAGCTTGAAGACTTAGCTACTTTTTGTAGTCCGTACAGGTTTGTGACAATCCCTATATAGTTCAGATCTGGTGGGAAAAGTGGAGCCTGTCTTTTTCTTTGTGTTTCCAGGTGGTGGATGAACGAAGTTCGTATGTTGGTTTCATAACTTTGACAATCAGTTCAGAATCTTCAGGTGAACAAGTCTTTTCTGTTGCTTTTCTTGCTCTTACTTAGAATATCGTGTTCTTAAACAGATTGGACGTTGTATAGGATTGACTGTACGATTACGATACGCTTGTCTTGTCACATTACGATACTTTACGAAGGTACCGTCTCATGCTTTGACTACCTACTACGACGCCTAGGTCGGAGCTGAAGTCTTATACACCAATGATCTCCGTTTGACATCTGAAAAAGGTCCTGAAGATTCCTTCTGCATCTAAAGTAAACTGTTGGTGGAAATCAAAAGTTACCTATCCATATGGCCCACAGACTAGATGTACCGCACCTTAGGACCTGTAAGCCGGCTTCAGACTCTCAGACCACCACGCATGACACCGAACCCTTCTTCCGCATCGTTGAGCTAACAGAGAACAGAGAGAGTGAGGCTGCCTGCACATGGAGCAAATTCACCGGAATAAGGAGGCTCCGTTAGTCCTCCACAGGAGAAGTTTGGTTTTCCAGATTGATGCGTAACAGGAAGTTTCCGGAGAGCACTCCCCGTAAAACGTAGAACTCAGCTTCGCCGGAGAAAAAGGCCATAAGAATTTGCCGGAACTTACCGTCAGACATTATCATTAATTATGAACGGACTTTATACCGGACGAGTCTCTTCCCAGCAAATCCAGTAATACAGACCTAAAGAGTGGGTGACGTCAATGGTCTTCTGCATCGCCATGTGAACACCACCACAACAACAAAATGGTCAAATGAAGGTTGTTAACTAAAACGAATGGCGTACCCCAAGAGTGCACTTTAGAAACCTGCTCTTAGAAAGACACGAAACCTAAACATCGAGTTCATCCCTGATATCTCTTCCTCGGATTGTCAAATTTCTGGAATTCTAACTACAAAACAGTGAAAACATAGAGACACATAGCATGCAGAAGCTGAAAACTCTCGGTTTTTGTCCTTTCTACTCTCCGGCAACTTACAGTGAAAGAACATGTAATAACGAAGAAAATTCCAACTTAAGACAGTTCGAAGCAAAAGAAAAACGAGAAACAGAAATAGTAAACTCATCAAAAAGAAACGAAAAGTACAGACGGCTACGATATGACACATGTAGACAGGTATGATGAACTTGATCCACTCCCTCTTAGTGAATACCTGTTTGATTCACCCCCTGACTAGAAGCAGGCAGTTTTCCCAGTTGCCATTCCCAGAGATTTACATTTTATTTTTAGATCATCATTATTATTTAGATGTTATAGCGAAAAGAAATCTTGAATATCTGAATCAGCTTGCACACCGTCCATAGTGAACAATCGATATTTGATATACCACGGTAACCTGGAGAATGGTCTGCTGCAGGTAAGAGGGTGGATCAAGCAAATACTATTCACTAAGAAGGGGTGGATCAAATTCATAATACCTTCTTTGGAGTGGAACAAGTAAATAACTGTATATGTAGAAGCAAATGGTGGTTCTTCTGTACCAGACAGAACTCGGAAGCAAAGCAAGGAGGTGCTGCGAAATGAAATTGGAGTAATTACTGAAAGCATATGTGAAGTCAAAGCAGAGGCGTTAATATATTTGCTTGCAGGATCGATGGTTCCTTAACGCAAATGGATAGCAATAAGTTCTGGTTTGGGTGTTATCTTTGCTTATCGTCCGAGCTCCTTTCCGCTTCTAGGTTATTCTGGGTTGAATAGAGTTTGTAGAAGCTAGTCATCCTTAGATGGTCACCTGATATTAGAAAAACGCTGGGAGTGTACTATCGCGAGAGAGATGTATTCTGGAGTAACAATTACCCATCCGGGAAACCTCGCTATTCCGAAGAATTTGTTCAATGTGCGGGAACACTGAATCCTTCCATATGGGTATTGCCGAAGCCTCTGTCACTCGCTCAAGGAAACTCGTCAGAGGAACCGAAAAGAAGAAAAACAGACTTCGATCCCGTATTAGTCTGAATGATCCGATCTCTTTGCTATAACGGTATTAAAACAAGGTGATACGCTTGCAATTGAATTGCAGAGCTATGCATTTGAGATTTATCTAAATCTAAGGTTTCCTTTTTTCTTCTAAGGTTCATCTAATGGAATAAATAATAAGATAATAAAGATAAATAATCTTTTCTTTTTATGAGATTCAGAATCGAATGATAGCTATACATTATCTCTCCAAACATAAGTTAAAGGCTAATTTAGATATACAACAAACTATACTAAATAGATCATAGTTAACTGTAAAACTATGCTGCATTAACCCTAGATGCGAGTAAAAAAAAAAAACAGAATAATATTTTCTTGTTTATTTTGAGTTAAGGAAAAATATTATTCTGTTCTAAAAAAAATCACCAAAAAATCATTTAATGTTTTTCAATAAATGTTAGAAAAACTAAAATTAAGCACATAGTGTTAAGCTATGGAAGAGCTTTGACCTAAATCATAATTTAATAAAATCGGTTCTTGCAAAAAAACTTATCAGCAAAAGTTAAAGTTTAGAGATAAATGTTAAATTTCTCGGTCCTCATATAGCCCGTCCGCAAAATGAAATCCTCATGTATATATGGGAAAGGATTGGTTTTAAAACGAAAGTCCTGTGGCTAGACACAACAAAAAGGTCACACCTTTGCCTCCTCTTTTTGTCTTCTTCTGATTTGAGTGGAATGAACGGTTAGCTATGCAAATGCATAGCAAAACCTGGCTACGTACAAACTTTGGCCATGGTGCCATCTACCCTGCCTTCTCTTAAGGTACAGCAGACAGTGTCATGTTTTGAATCGAAGAACAACTGAATGACATTCCTCCTTCCTTTTATCTACTTCAGTTCGTGATAGAGTTTCTGCTAGATCGTGAAGAGATAAACAAAAGTTGAAAACGAACCAGTACTATACTTGGTCAAGTGGGTCAGGTCAAGTGGGTTGAGTCTCAAGTGCCCACGAGAATAAAGGGTACCTTGTCCAGGATAGTCATCCACTTGCAAGAAGTCGATGGAATTCCGTGATACAAGCCTAGTACGAGGAGGAAGAGTCCGACATACTTGACAGAGGCTGAGGTTCAGCTCGCTACAGTTAGTTATCGAGGTTTTGTCCATCTTTTGTTCATTATGTCCCTTGGATTACCCCGCCCTTGCCTGGAATCCGGGGATTTACCACTTTATCTGTTTATTTGCTCATTTATGGTTTTTCTTACCGGACCAAGGGTCAGGTGACACTCATTCCTAGCAGAAAAGTACTATCTAACCGTATTGTAGGAAACTTCTGGACATCACAACTATCATGAAACAGCCTTGGACGAAAAGAGAAAAGGAAAAAGTCTGTTCTTCCAACTCAAGGAGTGAGGATCCTATAGGATGGCAATATTCTTGCATTCACCAAATCTTCACAGCGGAATATGTCCAAAGCAACTTGACAAGCGTGCCTCTTGCTTCCTTACAGATATGTATGACATCACTACGCGTCTTTATACAAATTCTTAAAGCAACAGCAGAATCACCCATTGGTCGGAAGGGAAGAAATTGTGTTAAACAGTTACCAAATCATGAGATCAGGATCATCAGGTACTTCTTCCGTTTCCTCCGTACCGAAGGTGAATACAGAAGTGCGTATTCTTATCATGTATATCAGTTTCTAAAAGTAGCCGTGGGTTACACGGTACTATACAGACTGATTGTGCACTTATGATATTCTATAGAGGTACACTTTTCAGGTTATGGCGCAAGTATCTGATCTCTATCCCGTTGGGTTTGGGTCTGTCCAAGAAAAGAAGATATGGTTCACTCTACTTTGTAGCTAAGGAGATTTGGGCCAAACCAGAATTATGAAATGTCAAATCCTTTCTGTTCTGTTCTGTTCTGTTCTGGGGAACATCTTCAGAAGGGGTTGTGCCTCAAGCCGGGACTTCCTTTATCAGATGCGAGCAAGAGATTAAATTAAGACTTTGAATCATAAAGTCGTACATATATCTATACCGAACTGGATGAGCACGTCATGTACAACTGAAAGGACTACGTAAGGTCGAGCGCGTGAATATCCAAGAGAATTTCATGCATAGAAGACAAGTACCGCAACAACAATATAAACGCAAAATAAGTACCCAGGAAGCAAAAGATCTTCGAGATTGTATCTCCGTGGAAGATCATCTCTGGCCTACAGCTATGTCAGACAAACAATAATCCTTGTCCTCCTCAGAAGACTAAGATATTTAGTAGAGTTAAAAGCACAAGTTACGGTTTTTCTCCGATCGAAGTACTCCTTTCCAACTGTGGTCCCACCACACATCTTGTAAAAGTTAGCAGAATGAAACAAAACTGCTGTAATCCACAAGAATCGGCCTGCGAGTCATATCAGTCCTTCCAACAGACAGTACATGTGTAGAATCGGCCTGGTACTTGAGGCAGCCGACACACAAACATGGTAATACTTGCGAGGAAAGAACGAACAATTCCTTGCGCGTTTAGTTCACAGAAAGTAAGACTGACATGGGCAGCCAGTAATGCAGGAAGGTAAAAGCAAAGATTGGAGCTGTCTAGAGTCTATATCTCTGTACAAAGCATTAGGTTCATGTTGCGGGACAGAAATGAATCTTCCAGTGTTCCAGTGAGTTGGATTATCTTCAAGATAGTAACATATCTATTTGAGGATCAAGGTTTACTTTAGGTGTTATTTATGTTCCTGCCTACCTGGAGGGCCGGAGGACAACTATTTTCATGTACACTCGTAGAACAGAAAGTCATTAAAGCTTAAAGTCTGAAAGATCAAGGAGAACTAGTCAACACCACGTGTCGCTATAGACGAAGGTGATGATACGCATAGCATAGTAAGCGTACCGCCGCACCCACACGCGTTGGATCTTGTTGACAAAACTATAAGGCGAACTGGACAAGGTGCACATGACGGATCCTGCTGAGGAGCATAAGAGTGGATAGACTTAGGGAAATATATATTTAGAGTGAGTGAATGATGTAGACTTTGGGATTTCGATCTAAGACTTTTAATGAGTAGTGGAAACGATTTGCTTGTAACAATCGAGTGTAAGGTAACTGCATTGTACGATGGATCAGAAGTACAGACTTTATCCCTTGCAGAAGATCTTTGATCTTTGAGAGAGAACTGTCTGAAGTGCCAACCCAAAAAGGAGGTGAATATATATTTGGCACTGAGAAGATATTGCGGAAGCAAGTAAGATAATATGGTCATGTGAATTCATGACGGAAGATCTACCGACCTTTTTTTTCATCTCTTATGCAAACTACAATAGCCACCACATCAAGAGCAGCTCCGAAGGCGTGGTGGAGCGTGGTTGATAACACCAAGGGGTAAACAGCTGTGCATCGTCTGGAGTCGGAGGAAGAATCAACTGGCCAACATAATTTTCCGCATTCAAATGAACTGATTCGCCAACCGGTATAAATAGGTCACACTGACTAAACCAGTAACTATAGTACTGATTGATCTACTGATATGAAGACATCAGGTTGACAGAAGAAGAACCTGCTCTGGTCTCCAAGAAGCTGAGATTCGGTCAGAAGCTGTCATGCAAAAGTGAAGATTTGGCCAGCGCTCGGGGTAAAAATTTTCGGCCGCCGGTTTTTTTCCGATTCCACTGGCTTTTCAACTGTTTTGCAAATTTCCAACCCCCAATAACCGGGTGATCCTTTACTGAAGGATAAAAAACCGGGAGAAGAACATTATACTCTAAGAGTATCCGGTTACTTCTTGCCAGCCATTCATGATAACCGGCTTTATCTTGTCTTTATGGGTTTGAATCCGGTTCTGAAACTTTTCGACCGGTTTGAATAAAAAAATTTTGCACTTTCTCCGAAACTCGCAGATTTCCAGTTCACAGGTTTGTTGTTCCGAAAGTTTACAGCTTTGCAGATTTGCAGTTAACAGTTCACAAGTTCTTCTTTATTCCGAAAGTCACAAGTTTACAAGATTAACCGTTTACATAACAACTACTTCACAAGTATACGGTTTACATCTTCGTAGTGAACCTTCTCGGTTTTGGAACTCTTCTGGCAGGAGTTGAACCTGCATTCAGGTATAAAACCTGAATCTCCCAACCAGTTGGGACCAGAAGACCTAACTAATCTATCTACGAAAGCATCAAAAGTACTAGAACTACTCTATGTACAAAAAACGAAAGCATCCAAGTACTCAAAGGTTCTGTGCAGAAATCGAATTCCTGAAGATGAAACAGATTATCAAAGTTGTTAGAATTAAGTATCCTCGTTCTCTGCATCAACCATGTAAATCTGAGGGTTATTAACGAAGCGACGATGGTGGACAGTGCTCTTCCAGATCTCCACTGCATCTGATAGCAGATCATCGAAAGAGTCCTCAGGTCCTTCTAAGTTCAAACGCATGACACTGTCCAAGTTGGTTATCTGGAGACAATTCCTGTACTTCGTCTTGATAACACTTTGAATACTGAATGCTCTCTCACAGTGTGCTGTAGAGACACATTGAACACGAGCAATATCAGCCAAGATAGAGAGTTGTGGATACTTACACTTCAAAGTGTCACTAAAACTTATCATCGCCCACAGATCTTTAAACGAGGACTCCCTAAACTCACTATGTGCGTGAGTTTTGAACTGTTGAAACTCTAATTTAACCGAAACAGGTTGCACACAAGGGGCTCTTGAGACCCCACTAACATGTTTCTCCGTCCCAAAATGAGCAGAAAGAAGGTTAACTTCTTTACTTCCCCACTCGCGTAAAGGAACTAGTTGAGATGGCATCTGTGAAGGAGATAAAATCTTAAATGCTCCAACCAGATCATTGTTAGAAAATCTCTCCATAAGCTGCGCACAAATAGCCTCAGAAAAACTCTTCTGGAAACTCACCGCCTCTTCCAAGTCTCTTCCCAACCGGTCCCTCTCTAGTTGAATAGAATGGAAGAAAGTACCTCTTACCTCTGAATGAAGGCGCTTCAAGAAGCCACCTTCCGGACCATAATCAGGCAAGAGATGATACCCAGTATCTTCATTGATGAAGAAAGCATTGAGGTTAACACTAGGATCGACAGTATAATGCATTCGGATGGTAGCAACTTCAGTAGCAATCAAGGCACCAATGGTACTAACATCTACAAATCTCTGTTGAAATATCCGAGACAACACACTCAGAGACTGTAAAATATCAGCAAGAAAGAACAGACAGTACACAGTCTTGAAAGAGCGCAGCTTCTTGAAAAGCTGACCACCTACTCCATGATCTTCGATGGGATCCGCTTCAGACAGAAAGTACAGAACTGACTCCAAAGAGTCACAGAGACTAGTTACTGCACTCCAACGAGACAACCACCTGGTTCGATTATAACGCTTTAAGAACTTACGAGAATCTGCAAATTCGGACTGTAAAGCTTCTAACCCTTCCTTTCGTTTAGTAGATCTCTTGAAGTACAGAGCTATTGCATTTATCAAGTCATCTACATCCTCACTAAGGGTCACACAAGAAATGTGTCTAGAAGCCTTCAACAATGCTAAGTTACATCGATGAGCAACACAATGAGAGGTAAGCATAAAAGGATTTACAATACGTTTCAATCGAGTTGCAACTCCGTTCTGTATACCAGTCATTACTGAAGCTCCATCCGAACCAAAACTTACCATCTTCTCATGTTCCAGCCCCCACACCTTCATCAGTTCGAGAAGAGTTTCTGTTATTGCCTCAGCATGCTTCTCGGACAATCTAATCAGACCAAGAAAGGTGGTAACCACATGTCCTTCTTCCAAGAAGGTTGCAAAGATAACCAAATGACCATGCACAGCAATATCAGTCGCTTCATCACACATCAGACCGAAAAAACTACTGCGCTGAACTCGAAGAAGTATACGTTTCTGCATAACAGAGCTAATGCAGCTAATCATCTCTACGCACGCCTTGTCATCATGATAAATACTGTCTGTCATATAAGATGAAACAGTTTTCAACATTCTGCAAAGAACCGGGAACTTTGAGAATGCAATACATTCTCTACCAATGAAGTAAGCAGCACGGAATAAAGTAAGCAGCGTCCGATCGCAAGTCCTATTCGCTATTTCGTATGCTTGCTTGAAAGCCTGTTTTCCTTCGTGTTGAGCCCAAGCCAAAGTCCTATGCAATGTTGTACTCGCATGATCGTGAAAGGCTGAGACTCGGACATTAACAGCACCAGATAGAGCAAAAGGTGACTTACTCTTACCCCGACATACCTTACAGAATACTCTTCCGAGGTCTCGATCAAAATGTATCCAGTCAAACAAATCGTACCAAGTATCATCCCATAGTTTACACTGCGCCTCGACTCTAGAAAGGACATGCTCGACAACAGAAGGATCTTTTCCTTTCTCGATATCTGCAGACGAGTTAGAAGATGAAGAAATTGAAACGAAACCAGATAGAGTCTTCTGTTTCTTCGCGAACTTACCCTTCTCAGAATTACCTCCACCGGGTTTCATGCTGTCAATTGGAGAGGAAGCAAGCTACGAGGTCGAGTCTGTAAGAAGAACACTACGATAAGTCTGGAACCTGAGTCGTCCAGATGATCTTAATAAAGAAACACCAACCCTGTATACACAAGTTCGACTCAGACCACAGACTGTGGATAGTTATCCACCTATCAGGAAGAAATGTACCAGCAGTTAGTGTAAGTGGAGACCAGACCCGTTAGAGTTACAACAGCATCGACAATCAAGAAGGCAACACCAAGCGAGTGGTCCCACATCGGCAGCCACCAGATCTTCTCTGGAAGAAGTGGTGGCTCACGACTGGAATCCTTCGATCGATCCCGCTGAAACCTCGAGACACGGCGGAAGTGCCACCGGCCGAGCACTATCCTCGAGATTCGGGGTTGCAAAACCTCTTCTGCAGCTGCCGCACCGCCGTCCACCTCTCAAGATGTTCTACAGCACCCCTTCGAGGTTGAAAAACCGAGAAGAAACCTCGAGACAAGGCGAGACTGCCACCGTCCCAGCACTTTCTTCGGGGTTGCAGAACCTCGAGCGGCAGCGGCAGCACCACTGCAGCAGCAAAAGCAGCCAACTTCGATGATAGGGCGACCCAAGCAGCGGCAGTGAGACAGTGTGGCAGCGGCAGCGGCAGTGAGATAGTGTGGCAACGGCAGCACCCAACTTCGATGACACCTCCAAGACAAAACAAGTTAGAAGCAGCGGAATTGCAACAGAGATCTCCAGTGACAGCCTCGACTCTCGATCTCGACTCCTGCTGCACCGTCCCGCACCTCGGAGAGTCCTCGAAGAACAACAAGCGGAGCGGATCAGAAAAGCGGAGCGGATAAACAAGCGGAGCGGATCAGAAGTGACAGAACCTGAAAGGAAATCGCAGCGGTGAGCGGACTAGAACGGAAATCACAGCAAGGAATCGAAGGAAACGCAATATCGATAGAAGCTCGAAGGAAACGTAGACTATCCGGTATCGATAGAACCTCGAAGGAAGCGCAGCGGCGAGTCGATTAGAAAGCAAATCTCGCTACAACCTGGAACGAGTCTGAAGCAAACAGGCAATCGATAAACCCCGAAGAAAAGCGCAGCGCAGCGACGAGAGAGGATTTGCGAACTGCCAAAATGTCTCGACGACTGGACCAGACTCGACCCTCCCGACTCCCGCTGCCCCAAACACCCTATTACCCTAATCGCGGCATCGTCCTAATGTTCTCCCAACCGTCCTACACCGTCGATTGATTTAATCCAGACCGTCAGATTTGATCCAAACATCTAAGCCGTTTAATTCAAATCCGTGTAACGTGTAAATAACCGTCCTGCACCGTCAGATCTTCTACTTAGAGATTAACCGTGCGATTCGATTAATCCTGACCGTCAGATCTGATCCGAACATCTCAGCCGTTGAAAATAAATCCGCCTGACGTGTCCTAAACCCGGTAAATTTCCGACTGGAGGTATACATCGACCACGTAAATCCGAAACTCATCATGCACAACCTGTTAAATATCCGAGGAGAAGGGACAAGTCGTTGCAAAAAAACCGGGATCTTGGTTAAAGGAACAGCGATAATCCGAATTATATCTTTTTGGTCCCGGTTTCGAATCCGGGTACGAGCGCTGGGAACCCGACTTTTCAGAATTCCAGCCGGTTGAGAATACAAAGGATGCCGGTTAGCCCCGAGCGCTGGATTTGGCTGAGGTCAGAAGTGCTTCATCGTCTAACAGAGTATTCAAGCATAAAACCTGCATGGAAGTGTAGTTGTAAAGTAAGGTTCAGAACGACTACCTCATGAATTTGGATCCATCCGGAGGCTGATGCTCGATCTTTTTCTCTCGTATACGGTTTCTCCCAACAATGATGACTTTATTCCCGTCATAATGGCTTGTAACTGGATAGAGATTCTTGAGAGGACTTGTGGCAAATATTTTGCCAACTTAGGGAGGACAGTTACTCGAACGTCGCAAAGGAGAGGCCTATACACTTGCCAGCTACAGGGAAGTCCAGATTATCTGCCAATGAGCTCAAGAATCAAATCAAGATATTTTGCGATGCCAAATGACCAGCTAGCTGGGTTCCAAAGTAACGCGGAGGTCAGAGAATGCAGATATGGAAGGAGGCTTGGACTGATGACATTCCATGAAATAACTATCTGGACACAGTGCTCGGTACTGCTTGAAGAAGGTTTGATGATCGAAAAATGTCGTACCAGTATTCTTGACGAGCGGCATGATCAGGATTCTCCCAAAGTGGGTTAGGGAAAGTTTAGGAACAAGAGGTGAATCAAGCAATCTGACTTAGTCACTAATCGTAACAAGATACTCAGCCAAGACCGTGACCTCACGCAGACACGTGGAAGAGTCTGTGGACGTAATCTAAACTAGGCAGATGGGCTCATGATATCACTCCAATTCATGATGCTCTCTCGCATGCTGCATCCGCATCTCCGTTGCGATCCATCGCTCTTCTCCACACTGTACAGAGTGGATGTTCCCCATGTGTATTATGGGAGGCAGATTTAGTCGGCACGTATTAGAACCAGCATTATTGCAATTTGTGCAAGATGATCACAGAGAGTACAACAGTTCTCGTCGAGAGCTCCTGTTAACAAGTAAGTACATGGTACTTCAACCAACGCAGAAAGTTCTACGTTTCAGTAGTCTGGTGAGTCTGGGATCTGGATGGCGCTGCAGACAATAGCATTCCTTGAGCTCAGACTCCAGACTCTGCGTTGCCGCCACATCCGCGCGCAGAGATCTCGGGCAGGAAAATCGGCAGCAGCCATTGCCATAAGTCCCAGGCCGGGCTAAGTGGCGTCATCGCCATGCCTACATGATACTCACATGGCACTTCGGCTTATCTTTTCTTCTTTATGTCCATTTAGACGTCAACTAAAAAGAACCCGTAACATAACCCGTACGAACATATAACTAAACGTGAGGAACATAAACCAAGCATTAGGGACCTAAACGAGATGCTCAGGTCTAGTTGTCCTCCAAAACTTCATTTAAGAAGTGAAGGACGTGTGAAGGAGCTGCCCACTATTTCCTAAACCTAGAGGGGTGGACAATTATTTCTAAGGCATCAGGGCACCAAAGACCGTAAGCTTGCGGTCGCACTGTTTGGGCTCCAAGCAGCCTAAGCATACGGCTTCCGGCCGTGCAGGCGAAATGTCCAGTGAAGGGCTCGAACCTCTAGAGGTCCGCTTCCTGATCCCGATCTCCCACTATTGCGCTACGCCGCTTCGATATAAGTTTCGGTTCGCATAAACACATTGCCTTCCATCTCAACATCCCTGCCTGATTCTCTTACTCGTCTGTCCGATTTCACGTATGCGTCATTACTCCGAGACCTCTTAATTACGATTTAGGAGGAGAACTAGACCTTAGCAACGAAATGAGGCGCGCGATGAAGTGAGAGCGCGCTCCTTTTCCGGAAGTAAACCCTGGAATCCGTAATGCGGACTCCGTAGCAATTTAAGCCTTTGCAAGAGAAAAATATGAAAAGATACTCGATAGGATTTTCGACGGGCGGCCGTTATCACGGAGTGTTAATCAGTAACTACAAGAATGGGGAACAACTGACATAGACGGAATAAAAAGAACTTGAATCGAAGAAGGCCCTCAGGCTGCAAGGCTGCACTATCGTTCTGGGCCACGAGACAGTGACTTCAATGGAGATCGACCGGGGCCAGGTGGTCAAGAGTCAGGTGTACAATTCTCTGACGTTATTTGCGTTCCACGTTAGAAAATTCAGTGTTTATGGACTTGGCGATTAGCCAGGAACACCGGCTATCAGCCCGCACCTGACGCGCCAATCGGAATGACTTTCTGTCCAGCGGGCCACGTGGGCTTCTTGTGACGAACCTGCTTCCTTCTCGGAATCGTGAGCGAGGTGGACTCCACGAGTAATTTTCTTCAGCTGAGTAAAGTCTCAACTGGGCCTACAGAAGGCGCAATGAAAGAAACCGCCTAAACGAAGGGCTTGACGTACCAATCTCTTAACAAAATGTCGTAACTCCGGACGCAAGTTACAGTACCGAGCAGTATCGCAGGTTCTGAGTGCCTTCTTCTTTTGACACGTTGCGGCTCACATGCGTCTAGTCAATCTTGCAGTGATCATTTTGAAGATCTTACAGTGCTCAAGTGCTAACAATCCTTCCGCCACGATGCTGTACCATCAGACACTGCCACTCAAAGCCAGATGAATAATGTTGCCTATGGAGGATTACAACCTGAAAGGAAGACCAAGCGTGTACTGTAAGAATTCCTTTCCTAAGTAACACATTCTCATCTTCAGGTGGATCTACGGTGATTTAGAGTACGAGTAAAGATGCTAAAGTTCTAAAGATGAAAAGCAATGCCATCAACGATGTGCTCTCTTCGCTGGTTCTTCCTGGTTCTCCCATCCCAGGTCGATACACGCCGATAAGGTATATCAGTTGTGACTTAGAAAACAGTGAAGCTCAGGACTTAACCGGTTGATTACGCTCCTAATCTGTGTGCCATACAAAGCACTACGGACGTATATATGCACACGCAATTACCGTCAATCATGAAAGGACGGCGGCGTATGCATAACACAGCAATAGTTGATATTACAGGTTCAAACATGAACGATATATATGACTTTGAGAAGATAAGAAATTTCAAGTAGACTGAATCAAAACTTGTAACCTTGCCGGAAGTCTATTCGTGTTGTCTACTCCGTTCCTGAACTCTACAAGAGTGCCGAATCATCTGGTGAGCTGGCTTTCAGAACGTGAAACATCGGATTCACATGACTCGAATCAAATGCACGCCCGTCCAATAATACCAGAGAAAACTAAGAGATCGAAGAGGAATCTCGTCTCAGTCAGGGCGTACCCCCGAATGTGCGTTCCTCTTCCTATACATGGAAACAGCGGAAATTTATGAAGCAACTTCCTCTCAGCGTTTTAAATCTGTTTCGCTTCGGCTTAAAAAAAAGGATTATAAAAGAAAAACCTGTTCCGCCCTAGGATCATCGAGGGCCAGTACGTTTGGATGCTTTCCACTTACTTTGAAACTAACTTTGAAACTAACTTGCGGGTTATACCTCCTCGACTATTAGGGAGATTTAAACCTCCACACGTAATAAAAGTTACTGCTTGAAGGGGTCTTTCCGTCCGTTGGCTATTCATTGCGTCGCATGTTCTACATAAAAGTTACGTGAGCTTGAAGTGTCAAGCTGTGTCAGGGGGACAGAATCTCTGTAGACGTCCGTTGGAGAACTGCAAAAAGAGATCAGGTTTCCGCAAAAATCCGGCGACTGTAAAATTTACGTTGGAAGTGTTACGAAGTGTTCCGTAAAATCTGAATTACGAAAGTATTTTACAGCCACGGTTTGAGTGGCTCTAATAGGGAGTGTAAAAATTGGAATGATATTCTTCGCTCGCGGGCGAGTGTTACGGTTGTGGCATCTTGGCCACGGACGTTTCCTTTGGACACCCTGTCCTCAGCAAACGCACGTTATTTGGAATCGGCCGTGAATTTCAACAGTAAGCAAATCCAGTGTTTAGAAAATTTACTGTTATTTTCATAAAATAAAATATTAAAAACTATTAGAAACACCACTTAAAACTATACACGACTCTAAACAAAGCTGCCCTTGAAAAGACTACGGTCATTTTACTTGTGGACGTTAGAGAATCTTTGGTTTTAGTTTTTACACGCACTAATATGAATGTTATCTTATGGTCTACTCCGATACAGTGACCAACAAGCGAATCTTCTTTCTGAACTATATCATCTCCAGCAAAAGCACTAATCTGCAGACTTAGCCTAGAAGTCTGTAGGAATGACTTTCTTCTTATTTATAATATGCCTGTTCAGCCATACCAGTGAGCAAATATCGAGTTCAACATAAAGCATATATGTGGCTCGAGTCTTGAGAAGCGCAGGAAGAGAGAGAACTGACGATTCTCGCTCTGCGCTGCGCAGTGCAGTTCTGTCTAGAGCAGTGCGGCAAATCGATCGATGCTGAGTGACTGAAGGAGTGGTGTCTCTGAACTGAACTGGGAACATTATCATCTTATCGTAAAGCCCCTTCGCTCCACAAGATCTTGCTTAAATGGTACCTGGCAGGATGTAGTAAAACAGTTATTCAATTTCGTCAGTGAACCGTAAGTGAACCTTTCAGAAGACAGGAATATCCAAAAATGTGTTCATCAAAAGAGAGTTCTCATTCACTTGATTAAACGTCTTTCTCGCCTGCGATTCGCAATTCGAGTTTAGGAGTTTAGGTCGACTCAAATTTTGCAGCTTGTGATTTGCAAGCAAAGAATGCAAGCTGCATCTCGATCCAATGAGTAGAGATCCAACGTTAGGGAGAACTTGTGTTATACAGCGTGACGGGACTAGGAAGTACATATTTTATAGACGGTTATTCGCGTGGAGGACAGTTGCATGAATTCGATTTGTTTCCGCGAGTGGAAATGCTCCGAATCTTTGAAGAGCTACATCTACGTCTTCAGAAAGCCGAATCCGCATAAAGTGTTGTCTTGCCGTAATGATGATTGAGATCTTTCAACATCGATACATGAATAAGGGTTTCTTAGATGACAGCCATGATTGATGGGAAAGCTACTGTACTCTAGTACTACAGTAACTGTACCCATGGAGGAGATGCTTTTTCAGTTGCTGCCTGTATGAGAAGTTCAGCAGAAATCTTGCTAGTTTCTTACCACATGACTATGGTCCACATAAATGGTCCTTTCGGAACCCCACAGTCTTGTTTGGGTTGAGAAATACCTTATTCGGTGATACGGAGACTGAAGGAGATAGTTCAGTTACTTCCAAAGTTCTCTACCTGCAGCTAAGTTACTTCCAGAGTTCTCTAACTGCAGCTAATTTGCACATGACTGGTACGGTACACTCATGAGGAGGACCGGACTCTGAGCTCTTCTTCATGCCTGTAGCAAGGTTGATTGAGCATTGTCCTAGGAGAGAGCTCTCTTCGTGAACACACCAGAAGCACGGCCGCAAGAAGACGACATCTAGTGCAAACATAAAACTTCACCGGTCTCTGGGACACGTTCTCTGAGCACATTTGGTACTAGGACAGGATTAGCTGCTTGTGTCATCAGCGACGTTACCTGCTGATGACACGGTCTCTGCGACACGTTCTCTGAGCACATAGGACAGGATTAGCTGCTTGTGTCAGCAGCAAATCGGGGTTTCCGATCAGCCTGCGTTAAACTGATAACTACCTAAGGGAGGATCAAGTTCAAATTTTCTAAAATAGGCGCCCGCACGCCGAGTGAAAGTCTCAAGTATAAAACCTGCAGTCCGGGCCTAAGCTTCAATTTTATAGAGGGCATGCGAGCAACCACCTCCGAGGTCTTTCGACATGGATGAAGGGAGTCCCGCATCCACATCGCAAGGAAGTCGGTGGCAGGCATGAAGATAATTTGAGGAGAACGTAACTATTACGGATGCAAACGCAGGTATTAGCTGCTGAGGTCCCAGAAATTGATCGTGGAGCAAAGGGCGCATTTCTCAACCTGGCGTGAAGAACGATCTTTCGAGCGATATAACTCATGAAAAAGGAGCTGGAGTACTGATGGCAAATTTACCTTATTGTGGACCACCGTAAAAAGTGTAGACTTGTTGAATGATCTTGATTCCTTATCACGCGCGCCGGTGGTTGCTGCATCGATATGCTTCTTGTACAGTGTCTTTCTTGATTCTTGGACAGGCCACCAGAATAGCGCCAAGCGTGAGAACATAGGAAGTTGGGCCGTAGGTCAATAATTTTCCTAGAATAACAGCTATTTTGTTCCTGGGTCTGGAGAAATTCTGACTCGTTGACTCTGGTTTGACTCTTGTTTGAAAGAGGTTTCTAAAGTCGTGACTAATACCTGTTCTAGCCAAAACAGAAGTCGTAGACTGGACAGATAAATGTTTTGGTCCGAAGTTTTCTTAAAGTGCTCGCTGTTCCACTTGCAATTGACTATCGTTTAACAGTATTGTCGGTTGTATCTATCCATTCGACGCCATCCCCTATGTGAAGCTATTTTGGAGCACAAGTTGTATGAATGCCCCTCTTGGGGACTTAAACACAGATTAGTTAGAGAAGTCCAGGCGAGGTTTACGAACGATACTTTTAGATAAGATTAGCTGCATAACTGGCGTAGCTTTTCAGACTTGCATATGGTGTCTTTGTTCAGGGCTCAGGGCAGAACACGTTGAATGTCATGTGGATTCCGCACATCGTTGTGCACGTCAAGTGGGTAGAACATCATAAGCCTGTTATAAATGAGAAACCACAGAAGTTATCTCACATGCTAGACATATTCACGAGAGAGGACTGAACATCTCTAAGTTGTAAAGGGCAACAGCAGGGATCCAGGAAATCAAGCATTGAAATCTAGGGCTATGACAACCGTTAAAGCCCTTCAGTGGATTCTGGTAATCAGTGCAGCCTGCATTGCTTCATGCGGCGAAGTTGGAACTTTTCAAGGGGACATACAGACAAACAATTTCACGATGCACAAAGTAAGTCATAGTTCTGGGAGATTGCCCATCGTGTTCCCCGAAGGACTTGCACAGTTGCAAGTTGGGCAACCTACGCATCGCAATGAAAGAGATGTACCTACAACCTACGCAGTGTAATGAGAGGTTTGTCCCTGAGAATGTGGCGGGGAGTCAGCTTACTGACCTGTACACATGCAGATAACAGACTCTAAATTTCGATGTGCTTGCTCGTATCATTTGTTCACATATTATTCAACAACGTACTTGTACCAGTCACCTGTTCTATGGAGAAGGGATATGTACTTTTCTTCTCTCTTCTGTTCCGGATGATATAATTGTGTATGGTTTTATGGTTCAAGGTCTCAGTACATACTGTCTACGTGACAAAAAGTTTTGACCAAGGTGAAGCAAAAAGTAAAGGGGCTTCTACCTCTGTACACCTGTGGTCTCATTTACTGTTTGTTGATGTGTACCCAGTTATGCGGCACGGAGTGCGAATCAAGCTTTTGCTACTGTGAGTCAAGCACCTGATCAAATAGTATACAAGCCCACCTCTTGATTAGTGAAGTCAGCATTCCGTGCCAAGGACACGTGTTTAGATGATGAGTTGACATGTTTTCCTGGTGAGTGTGCTTGCAGTACCACCAGCTTTGAGGTACGGGAAGTACTGCGGTATCGGGTACACTGGATGCGATGGTCAGCCTCCTTGCGATGGTCTTGACGCATGTTGTCAGACACACGACGCATGCATCGGCGATAATTTATGTAAGATATCAGTTTCTATTACCTTAGGAGGTGTCAATATAGCACAATTGTGGAAATAGCGTAAGCATCACTCTTAAACTTTCCCCACCCACCACAACCTATCATTTTATGGGAATTTGCTAATTAGCTTTAGCTTCATCATCGAGCCTCCAAGAATTATACTACAAGAGAAGTGTTCATACTGTTTTCTTTTCAAGAAGATACCGAGTCTGCGAATCAGTAAACATGCGGATACGAAAGAAAACGAAAATGCCTGTACTTGGTACAGAGTAGACTCTCGGATGCCCAAGCTGAGTCCCTAAGCATACTTTAATCTGAGAGGAACATAAGAGATAAAAGAGGAAATATTAGAATTTCAACCTGGACTTGTAGATATGAAGGAAAGAGTTCATATTAATATTCAGTATCCTTCATAATCATCGTGCTGATCAACATCTGGGACCAAATGATGCAGGTAACTACTTAAACGTGGCCTGCAATCAAGCCTTGATCGATTGCCTGAATGCCTTCCAAGCTTCCGGGGAGGGGCAATTTCCAGGTGCTTCCTGCTATACTGCGGATTTGGTGCCTGTTATAAATGCTATAATTGAGATCGGAGTGAAGGCTGGCGAAGCTTTAAATATATCTGGTAAGTGTTAAAAGCGATTTGAACTATCTTTGAACCACTAAAAGAAAGTCAAAATTGTCTTGGAAGGTGTTGGAGGTCCCCAAATATTGTTGGAGGGCCTTAAGTCTTCACTAGCCAGGAAAACAAAACTAGGCATGCGAGCTGAATTATCATAAGAACCAGTACTGGATCATGGCAGTTTGTGACCCAGTAAAATAATGCTGGATTACCACGGACGCACATCATGATGATGTAGTGCGGGTCTTTATAATATGCGGACTGCTTTGGAAGCAAGGGTGGGTAAAGAGGCTGCTTAGATGCTATTGACAAGGGTATGAACCACCGAGGAAGGTGCATTGGCAATAGAAAATAAAAGGGATCTGATAAAAGGGATCTGACAAAAGGAAGATTTAAGATTTTAGGTTCCATTTGGTCTTTAATCCCTTGAGATCTATATACTCGATGTTAGCACGGGGATGTATATTTGGATGTATATGCGCCAAGGCTCAGTTAAGTTCATGTATTACTCTATTCTCATATTGGTAAACTGAATAATTTATTTCCACACTGAATCAGATTCATCTTTGAGTACTCTAAGCATATTTTAATCTTTAGACTACCCCTCTAAACATTCTGAATAATGATTATTATGTAAGACAATCAATCAACCCTCTAATCATTAATTATGTGACACAATCAGTTATTCTTCAATCCGCCGCCCGCTCTGCTTAGGTTTTGAATTTTTCGGTTTTGAACTCCTGACGTGGTGCGTCTAGTCACAGACACTACTCATTGTGTTAACTTCAACAGATGTAAAATCTGAACTCTATAAATCTCATAAGCCAGCATACATCCATCCAGTGATTAAACATGTCTATAAAAGAATATTTTTTTATTACACATCAGTCCAGTGGTTTCTGTACTGGAGATGGACAGTATAAATATACATAGCAGTGGCGACAACTCAAAAGCTATTGTATAAAAATGGACAGTGTGTTTATATTTGCCAGTCCAATGAGAACGGAGTCTATATAGTCTTTTACAAAATCAAATGACTGCGCCTTGACAATAAAATCACAGGTGATAGAGAAATCAAAAACTTGAATTTTAGGTGTAAATCTGCTTATCGGCTTCCTTTCCCGTGGCAGAAGTGCACTTTGGATGTATATTGGCTATCTATATTTTCGAATGCAAAATACAGAGTTTCTGGTACTGGGCTTATTAAAGCATACATCTCACCTCCCAAATGTTTTGGAGTCATCCGTCCTTCACCTTGAGGTTTTTCTCGAGTTCCCTACCAGTCGGAAAGTTTGAGGACTTACGCTGAATAAGCATGATCAATCAACTTCCGTACTTTTGCTCTCTTTAAGATATCTGAAATAATGTAAGTGTTATATAAATATTCTAGATCAAGTAAAATAAAAAATCAAAACAATATTTGAATGTTAATTGTTACTTGCTCCAAGAACATTGAAAACCTCCTTAGAAAATCCATAAGTGCAGTGTGGTTCTTTGCGCTTCACAGGATACAAGTACGAGAGGGTGTTGCACTGAATTCATGAATATATAAATACATTGACGGGAAGGGTTAGGTAATAAATCAAGGTTAAGGTTGCAGCCCTCTTCCATCTTCGGATGGAAGAGATGAATAAGCAAGGAAATGCACATGCATAACTTTATGAACCAGTAGGTGTAAACTTCACTGTGTTATCGATGCTCCCCAATGACGCATTCTGGTTTGAGCAACAAAATTCCCAGCCACAGATGCAGATAACCTAATGAACAGGTCCCCCTTCCAGACTTACAGGCGCCTCTTATTTCCTCTCAACCATAATTCCACTAATTGTTTATCAGATTTCTCTGTTGGTAGAACTTTGTCGAAGTCTACTTATAATAGACAATCTTATTCTGTCGAATACTGAACGGATTGGTCAGGCCTTGCACCTTCCTAATTCACTAAGTCTTCACTTCAGGAGAACACGCGACCCAATGAATAGCAAGCGGATGGAAAGACCTCATCAAGCTTTACAAGGGAAAGAAGGACCCTAAGGGCCAAGCAACTAATGCCCCGAAGGGAAGAACACTGGGACTAAGCTACGCTATCAGTAGTTCTAAAGTCGTCTATCGCATCTATAATGTCAGACATCGGTAGATTAGTGCACATGAAGTAGCATCGTCTATTGCAATTGCTCTCCTGTGGACCGCGCCTGCTAAAGCTCTCTATAGAGCAATAGAAACTCGCTGTCTACAAAACATAGTGCAGAAAGAAAGAGAAAGTGATACCTTTGACGTCTCATGATAGACTCTAACACAATCTCGAAAAAAGACGTCGAACTCCAAAACTGTCGATCCGTATATCTCCAACGCTAAGGAGATGAAGTGATGTCCCACCTGCATACCCTTATATTTGGTCACCTTCACTGCTGCCGCCACACTTGCAGCCCATCCTGAGAGATGGATGATCACTTGTGCCGCCACTGAGTCCCGTGTCGGATCCGTGACAACCACATCTGCCATTGAGATCTGATCCTCTCTTTTCATGTACATGTCAATTCTCACTTAACCTCCTGTCTGAAAGACATACCAACGCTCTCTCCACATCATGTAACCGCTCTCCCGTTCTAAGACAAACATGACGTCTCTGATGACATCGTGGGTAGCTATCCGTTCTCCATCGTGAAGATAGCGAGTAAGATGACGACTCGAGATGTCGAGCGAGACATCGCACTCGCAGATGGACAGTGCCGAAGCAACATGCTGGATCAAGCCTAGGCAGAACCTCATCGCTGTAGAGAAGATAGTCGGTGCGAGTCAAAATGTTCTTATGCAAAGTCGAGCTATGAGTCAAGTCGGACTCTAGTATCTTGTAAGATGGAAGGATCCACTAAGAGCATATGAGATTCTGCTAGAAGTGATGTCTCGTCAGAGAGGATTGTAGTCTGTGAGATCCATCGATAGTTAAGATATCGAATCAAAAGTGTGTCTCACGTGTCTCAAGAGTCAAACTATCTCGCACGAGAAAACAACAACAGAGGCAAGGTGATGAGAGGGTCCAGCTACCCAAAGTAGTCTATCGGAGCAGTCTCCTCCATGGATAATAAGCCCACTCTGTCACATGATATCGGCAAAGATGTCTGCCTACGTGCGAGAGGTCTTGCCACACAATCAAAGGTCCCCGGTCCTACAATGTCACCAAACACCCCATGATCATCTTATCAAACTCTCTAAGGCGCGAGATGAAGATAGGAGATGGAGACATTATGCGGAGTAAGTAACTAGGGTGATGTGCAATGAAAGAAAAAAGTATACCAAAGACAACCTATGGGTCCACTAACATAAAGAGATCCTTGATATGCAAAACGTACTCCGCAAGGACAACATCTAAGAATTGAGAGACAAAGTCCTCTGTACCCATCGGTACTCTGAGGATGCGTAAACCATCTCTAGGTGTAACAAATCGCTCTGGGAGTTGGAAGTCCGACGGTGTATCTATAGGAGACCAAGCCTTGCACTTTGACACCTTCACTCTCAGTCCTACCAAGACCAATTGGGAGACGAGGTGATCAAAAGCAACACCGACTTGATCTGCCGGACATACGATGTGCGTATCATCAGCTAGAGATGAAAAAATACAACTTGGAGCAGCCAAGGCGGTGACCAAGAGAGCTCTATAGTGAGCTAAGGCAAAGAAGGATCCACCCAAAAGATCTCCTTGACGAGTACTAGCAGCGAAGCTGACGACTGTAATCCTCTCTATCGTAGGACCGTGCTGATAATAAAGAGAGGAGGAAGCATCATAGAACGATCGCACGAAAGGAACGAGCTCCACCAAGATCCATGGTCATCCATGAGCTCCCTAAAGATGGAAGCGCAGGAAACGCTTTTAAAAACATTTTCCA
Organism: Asterella californica; assembly: GCA_036924285.1. Lineage (NCBI taxonomy): Eukaryota > Viridiplantae > Streptophyta > Marchantiopsida > Marchantiales > Aytoniaceae > Asterella > Asterella californica. The sequence continues at coordinate 48,801,985 of JAYKYS010000001.1, forward strand.
CGTCCACTTGTAGGACAACCCAATCATGATGGATGTCCAAGAGAACCCTAATGTCGAAAGACACAACCTCACAATCTCCAAGCGCCACAACTCCAAACTGATGTGGACAAAGGTGGTCCTGAAAAGTATCTCGGAGCTGAAGGACAATGATATGACTGATAAGTCGTAACAAAATCTCGTCGGTGGCTATCGATCGAATCTCTCCACCATCGTTCGTCATGATCAAATCTAGATGTCCCTAATACTTGAGCTATAGACTGAGGAATATGTCCTTGAGCTACTACTGCCGCTACCTGAAAAAGCTCCGTGAAATCGCTAGAGGGGTCGTCTGTCTGAAAACAATCCCGTAGGTGCTCGTAAACCATCCCAGACAGACCTCCAGAAGATAGACGTGGAGCTGTACACAAGGTCTGGGCAAACAAGAAAATGGCTCCTCAGGATGATAGTCATGAACCTCATGTGGTGAGAGATCATCTGATGGGGGGTGAAAGAAATACAACGAAGCGATCGTCTCCTCAGTAAGACATGTCATCGACAAAAGATGCAATGCTCTAGCAGCTCTACTATACTCTCCAACCTGACCTAACATCCTACAAGGTCGTATGCGGACGGAAGATGAGACATTACGTGTAGAGGTAAACTCACTCCTATCTCGTACCGCACGAACTGATTTCTCATATAAGGCTATCCAATCACCAGCACGGAATCTTCGAAGACGGGTCGTCACCTCCTGATGTCCTCCTCTGCCACCTCGAGTATAACAGAGACACCAACGAGGAAGTAAGAGAAACAGTAACCACGCCGTCTCATACCTGGTGTTCCGTGTCAACAAGTCGAGAGGTAGACGGAATGCCTGCCTCATCTCATCATGAAGAGCACGAGGTAACTGATGGAACAAACGCAGACAAGAGAAACTTGTCTCGAACAATCTCAGAATAGTGTCAGAGTGGACGTTCAACCACTCCCACGACTTAGGAAGAACTCTAGGAAGAAGGACTAACGGTGCCATAATGACTGCACCTGTAGACTACCGCTCTTGGCTAACCGGAGCATCCCATGTGACCGTATCATAGCTCTTGTGCATCTTTCCCACATGAGATTTTATCCCATGCGAGATAAATAACTGATTGTACATTGGACATTGTGTGTCTCGAATCAATCTCGATCTCATGGGAGAGAGAATATCCACAGTTAGAAAAGAGACGATATCTAACCAAACGGTACTCATAATAAAAATATCTCAAAAAAGAACTCACTAAAAAGAAAAACTCGGATAGGTAGAGATAAAAACACACTAAATGTAACAAGAAGTCCCTCTAAAGTTTCTCAAAAACTCTAAACAGAAGACTATGTAATCTTAAAATCTCAAAAACTTCAAAATTATTTAATACTCACTCATTTCTTCACAAAACGTAACAATTCTAAGATCAACAGAAACAAAAAACAAGACGAAAATAAATATGTAAAAAAAGCTGCAGTAATCCATCCCGACACCCTCCCCTCTCTTAAAAAACACTCACTGCCTTCTCTCTCCTCCCCCTCCCGCACTCCGCTCCCTCTCTCTCGCGCGCCTCCAATCGATCCGCCAGCAGATCACTCAGTCTTCACTTCATAGAGGTTAACATAGGCAAGCTGACCCTCCTGTATGAGTATGTACGCGTCGTGAAGAGGTGGTGCTGTATTGTGAAGGAAGAATATATGGTGGACTATTCTAGCGTCAACTATAGTGATTCAAGAGAAGCTGCATAGTCTAAGACCAAGGTCTCGCCGCTACGGACCTCGAGAGCATGTCATGCCCGTATGTAATGATTCCGTCTATCAGCTTTGTCCCAGCCTTGCGAGACTACCTGTACTTAAAAAACATAGTCATGGTTGGTTTTCATCTTCCTTATACTGTACAGGAGGGGCTTGTTACGTTACGACTCACGAATCTGCTGTAGTTAGTCATAAGACAAAGCATGAAATCATGCTTGTGTCACTTGATACAGCCCTAGAACTTCGTTCCACTATGTTTGGAAGAACACTAAATAAAGATGTAGCTCGTGACTGCTACTCTTACGCTTGGATTGATCAAACATTATCACATGGATGGCAACCACTCAATCCCCTTCCGAGGACTGCTAACAGCCTTTAGGCTGGTTGGAACAGCTTGACTGTTGAAACACGCATAAATTACGGCCTAATGGGCAAATTGTGCAGCATGATCGATATCCTGGACAGTCAGCTCATAATACGTATTGGCGTAGAATGGCTGGCCAGCTTAAATTATATTGCTGTGTCCCTGATCGAACCTATTTCCGAGTCTCGGACAGACTAGTATAGACTCCACGCTCTATCTCTGATGTGACATAGTGCTCAATTATCCAGGTGCTCGAGACTCAATCTGCCTTCACTGAAGAACAACTGGATTTGTATGTTTAGGTTTCCTGTTAATTAAATTTCGTTTTTAAGCCATGTTTCGCAGTGGAGCTATGTCCTGCCGGGAGCAGGGTCTGTTACAATGACTCAGCGTCCGAGGATGTGTGACCCCGCCACCATAATGCCAAAGCCTGGTGGGCTAAAACAACATAAGATGTTGGGCCCCTCATACGACTTACACTTTATGTACGGTGTTTCTTTTCTAAACTGATGTTTTCTCCTTGTCTTTCGTCACCTCTATCCTTGGACCCTTCAGTCCCCACGGAGTTGCGATTCATAGATTCGTTCTCGATAGTTGAGAGTCTTCCGCATGCATCCCCAGAATACGTAACTGAGCCCCATTTTGTATTTTACCACGCTGACCACTGTGCCCACGCATGTTGACTATTACCTTGGGCTGAAACAGTGACTTTGCAAACATTCGCCTCAGTGTCGCTGACTCTCTAGAACAGCTGACATGATAAGCGTCAGTTCGGCTAAATCACTTGCGACAGTCTCCCTTGTCAGAGCATGAATACGTATTGGATGCCTGGGATTTAAGCTGACCAAGTTGTGAGAAAGGTTGTTTAGAATGGAGACAAGAGCTGTGCAAGTCTAAAATATATATGATTTCAAGGCAGACTTGCTCAAGCGTCATGTAGTGGTATCAGTCTCTGTACAAGTTCATGTTCATGTACATAAGATACACTAAATTCGGAGGACAGGCCATCCCACGAAGACATCTGTTCGAGATCCTGTCTTGCTCATGATAATCGCTCTACTATTCTGCTCTTTATTCTCGTCGCCGAAAAAGAAAAGAAAAGAAACGAAAAGAAGGAAATTCCTCTCCTCGCTCTCTTTCCTTTACTCTTCTAGCTTGTAACTCTTCTCATGAAGAAAGTGGAGCTTGAGAATCTTGTTGCTGTCTACCAAAAGCTATCCGTGTTAAAGCTTGATCTGGACTAATTTCTTGGTTTCCAACCAACAAAAGCCAGATTCTCCTTCGTGAGTATCATTAATCCAAGACTCAAAGTCTCCTAAAACAGTTCTGCATGCTGACTACTGTCTATGGGTGACTCAGTAATTTACTTGACTGGACATTACACAGAGGTAGATTAGTTTCCAGTTTGTCCTTTGACCTGATATCCAATTGCAAATCCGAATATAGATCTTTAGCTGAAGTGAGAGTCAGAAGTTACCTGTCAGTTAAGTTGAAGAAGTTTGAACTTTACTTACTGATGTCGTTATGTTGGGTTGGTCTTGATCCCAACTTCTCGTGATCCGAGAAATGTCATTTTCTTTCTTCCTGCCATGTCATTCTTTGAGGACGTCTGCTAGGTTAGTAGTTCTTCGATAAAGTTAGACGCAGGCCACTAACGACAGATCTGGGCCCATTTTAGTCCATGTATCCATGTACTGCTCATACATGCGAAAGATACTTCCCCACATGAGCTCACCAGATATCACTGTACCGTACCGGCCGGTCCATGTCCAACCATTTCTATATGAAGAGAATGATCCCACTCTGGTTCTCGAATCCTTTGTCTCAACTGTCTAGATATTTCCGAGATAAGCTCCAGCTCCAACGACTTGAACATCGTTACCTCGTCTGTTCGTCAGTACATTCACTGCAGGACAGACCATACAGAACCCAGCGGCGGCAACCGCACTTAGTCTAGGCTTCCCCACATATCACCGGGGACGAAGAATTCGGTGGCTTCCTCTAGGTAATACATGGATATTAGATTTGTCTCTCTACTTCAGCTTGATGCTAGCTACCGCAGTGGCGTGGAGATTACTAGCGTCGGTTCTGGGTAAAATGAAACTGGGGTGGTGGACTATACCAAGCTGCAGCTTGTTGAATAGGGACGCATGGTCGTGTCTCCCGGTCTCTGCTCATCACCTCATCACCGTGAGTTTCCAGCCCTGCAAAGCATGCTGCTGGATTAACTTGGTCGAGCAGAACAGCGCTGTACATGTAAATATAGCCTGAATACAGCTTTCAAGCAGGCAATTCCGGCTCATTAGAATTAGGCCGAAGATCTTGGACTTTCCTCGATCGCTGGAAGAAATTAGCAAGTTCCGTCTAAACTTATTCGGACTCCAGAAGCTCTCGCTAGGCGATGAGGAGTTTGGGAAGGCATAATATTGACGTTTGGTAAAAGTTTTGCTTCATTCTGTTACGGGAATTCAGTCGGGCCCTCTTGGGCACATGTCTCAGGAATAGCGAATACAGCTGCTCCTTAGTTGCCCGGATGGAACTCAATCAGTTGAATCATGACTCTAGAATCGCCACGTTTTTTAATGATGTTTTGTTTGAGTATCTCCACTAGGTCAGTGGAAGTCTTGGGGCTGCAATTGCTGGCGGAAGGTACATCTGAGCACGAGCATCGTACGTTCTCACACGATCCTCATACATCTCCCCGAATTCCAGGTGCGAGGAACAAGGCAAGAGCATGCATGCTGAAACAGGTACTGTGACGGTTGACCCACTCAAGATTATGTCTGGCTAACAACAGGTAAAGAACTGTAAATTCTGGACGCAATTGGTTGTTTAGCAGTCAAGGTTTACAGTGAAAACATCATATACGATCGAGGAGGGGAGGCCTTGGTTGAGCAGCTATTTCTTGCTGCTCAACAAGGCCTCCGATTGGTTAGACTTCGTGATCGTTATGGCCGATGATGTATAAACACAGCTCCGTGAAGATCTGTGTTGGAGTTCCTGGAAGAATGCCGGTCACCATCTGTGTTTACCATCATCAACGGTGTTTGCTTGAAGGTGGTCAGACTTGCGGGATCTCCAGTGACGCAATCACAGATAACCAGGCTTCGCGGTCGAGTGTGATGCCGACTCCACTGCCGTCTCCACAAGAGCTACAGTAGTAGTCTCCTGTTGAATATACTTTCTGCGCTACCTGCCAAAATTCCAAGCAGCCGAAATATGTAAGGAAAGCCAAAAGTCTTACTAGGCATCACTCCCAGTTGGTTTGTTCCAAATCCCGGTCAGTCTGGACTCTCTACGTTTGTACATTAGTCTTCATTACTAATTTATTTAGATTGCATGTGGGTTCCACCAGAAGAGTACTGTAGTCACAGCTCTCTGCGACTGTACTACTTTTCGTGTCTTTTGTAGTACTTTGTAACCCGCCACAGTTCCTCCAGCATGGCCCCACTTTGGCAGACCTGTTTCAGGTACGCAATACGACTTGTTGGTGCTTATCCGCGATTTACCCACGTACGCACTGAAGGTAACTCATTTTCTGGACTCATTTTATGAGCTGTTACTCAAACTTACACTATGTAACTTGAAAAATCACTTTATGTCTTCTACTACAGGTGTAATTTATTTTCGATTAACAGAATCGTAAAACGGGTATTATATTCTATTAGTCATAATAAAAATTTGTCTTTTAGCATTATTTATTTGTCTATTTAATTAAAAATTATGTTACTAGAGATAAATTTCCATCTATTTTTCTGATATCTATAGGTAATCTTGAGTTCTAAATTTTTAGATATTTATCATCCGAATGATCAATACTATTTTTCCTGGATTTGTAATATATGTTAAACAATGTAAAACATTAACAGTCTAAGAAAGAAATATGATGTATATTCAACATCATTTTACAACTTAAATTGCGATAAATAAGATCAGAATCGACACTCTTGTAAATCTAAATACAGAGTAATACAAAATAATCATAGATCAAATAAAAAGTCATACTCTGTCCAACTCAGAACAAAAAAGTACAATAGAACAAAGAGATATGTAGGCGAGAGGCTATTGGTGTACCTTCTAGTGGTGGACTGAAATAAAGTTTTGTTTTTCTTGCTTCCAAAGATTACCTCTCGCTCGGAGAGAAGAATATTTAACGAAGATTTTAACTTTAACGAACTCACTAACAATCACAAGTTATTTATATCTTTGGTAAGTGAGAATATTGTTCTAATATAAAATGAACAATTAGCATGTGAATTGCTCAAAAAACCTTATCTAAGCAACAAGTAGCTTCCAGATTTCGAAAGAAACTGCAAGATCTAAATTTTCACTGGAGTGGTGCAAGTTTCACATGAGTCATGATGTAATCTCTTGTTGCATACATGTCGAAATGGGTGTTTATCACTGCATGTGCTCATCTCTAGTCCATGTCCGAGCATGATACAATAACATTATGTTGCTCAAGTAGGGACAGTCGTTATGTCAGTGTCTTTTGGTTCTTTCAGAATCTCAAAGGATGTGCCTATTTGTTTCATGTGCGAAAGAAGCTTTGTTCGAAGTTCAAATTCGAACCTCAAGTGTGTTGGAAGTTGGAACTACATAATTGATTCTCAAACCGGTAAGTTCTTTTTCCTAGCGCGTCCATGTTCAGAGCTTAGATACAACAAAAAGAGCTAAGGATGAAAACTTGGATCTTCAAGGTCGCACGTGAGATTGCCGGAGTTTATGTTCGAACTGTCTTGAAGAAAATATGCCTTTGACACATGTGGTTGGTTAACGTTAGATCATTCATACAAGAACCAAAAGTTAATCATTTCTACTTTATAGTTCTCTCTATCCTTTTCTCAAATTCTTTTCGTTAATCTGAGAAGAAGTGGCAACGGCTATTGATCCATGTGATCCGCTTTCGTCTCCAAGACGAGAGATTTCAAGACATGACAACTTCTGCTGGCAAGGCATATGCATCCATACTATACAAGTTAATCTCGAAAAGTCCACTGTTCATTATTCACAATCGATAATTTCTTTTGGTCTCTTATTCTATGCATTAGGAGGTTACTCACCTTGTAATTGGGTTACTACTGAAGTTTGAACTGGTAGTTCTTTCTCAGCACGTGGTTTTGCTGTGCTGATAATGATACATTTAAGATCCACGTCGGCTTTGGAAACTTAACCGGAGTTAGTGATTATTTGCATCTGGTTATTGCTCCAAAGTTCTCAAATGTGTCACCGTTTACTCATAATTTCTACATCATAATTTCAATTGACCGTCTCTCGTCTTTCTCAAGTCCAAATCGACTGAAATTGAGATCATCGTCACCAGCCACCAGATCTCTCCAACCTTACCTTGATCTTGTTCAAATAAAGTCTACAACGATATCTATGACTACTTGAATATGAATATTTAGAAGTTGATCCCTCGAACTTCAGTCGATGTTATCTTGCTCATTCTGACTCAAATCAGTTGATCGTTGAGTCCATAATTATATCAACTTACTGAGAGCTTTTTGACCCTACTTCAGTTTTCTTCAGATCACTTGCTCAACTCGTTTTATGACGTTCTGAACATACACAAATTGACTCCTCTAACTTTAATTGATGATATCTTGCTTCTCACTTTGAATTCAAATAAGTTGATCGTTGAGTCCATAATTATCAATACTTCGAGAGCTTTCCAACCTCATTCCAGTCTCCTTCAAATCATGAAGGTTTGAATATGTACACTTAGAGATTGACTACTCAAACTTCAATCGAGTATATCTTCGTCCTCTTGACCTCAAATTGATAAATTTTCAATGTAGTGCTCAAGCCAACAAGAGGAGCTTTCCAACGATATCATGAACTTGTTGAGATCACCTCTATAGCGACCATGAGGTTGATTTGAAATCTAGGGGATACTTTTGGAATTTTTATCAAAAATAACCCATCAATGAGAAGCTAAAGATTTCTGTTTTTGTCTTTTAGTGACTTACATAGCCATCTTTGGTCATAATAAATATTTAGAGCTCATCTAAGTCATTTACAACTATAAAATACTTGTTAGTATACGTAGAAATCTGACAAGCAAGTTTGTCTACTTGGTACAACTTAGCTAAACTATTTAATTACAAGAAATATCAATGTTAGCTACTCACATAGTATACTACATACAATAGAACTTCTAGAAGTATAAACAAGTGAACATACTGAAGTATCCTAACATGTGTCTCATTATCTTCTGCATGAAACACGCGTTGTCATATAACGTGTTTTTTTGTTAAGAATACACTAGGTATATGGATGTGTAGAGATATGTGGCTTGAACAGGTTGGCTCTAAACCTTGATCTTTCAACCCAAATGTCTTTTATTTACTCTTTTAGCAAAGTGATCTTGTACTCAAGGTTAAAGCCTACTATGATACAAAGAGTCCGTATAAGTTGTAGAAACTAAATTACAAATAGATTCTTTTGTGCTCTATTTGAAATACTCAGCTCTGTACCATTTAACTGAAAGTAACTCTATATTATTGGAAGCATGACTTAATAGCTTTCCAGCAATGCTAGCTATCCATCAATTCGGCCGTCACAACTCTATCTAGTACAACCGAAAGATGCTAGGACCACTCAACTAAACTTGATAGAGTCCCAATACAACTTGTTGTAAACCTTGGTCTACTAAGCATTCTAGCAAGGTAAAGCATGCATGCTTCAAGGCACTACTCAGATCAGAACATAGCACCAACGATGGCAATACCTGGCAGCTCCGAAAATCCAAACAATTGCTTATGACTCATCGCGACACGCTCTCTTTCATCACAAAGAGCTAAAATCAGTCCCACACATTCACAATGTCAAGTTGTATGCAGCCATGGTAGTCGCAGCAATTGCTCGAAATGAACCAAAAGATGACAATAGATATGACCAAAAACACGAACTCGCTAATAACAGAAGCTTCTACGAACTTTGAGACCTCAGTCCTCTCAATTTAGTCGACCAATGATGATCAAACTTCAAAGGAAATTGTAGTGGACCCTTCATTCTCACCCTGAATATTTTCCAGGTCGAAACCTCTACCCAACTCTCAGATATAGATCAAATTGTAATCTGTGCTAACTTAAGCTTTACAGACCCAAGTACATTTGATCAAAGACCCTGAACAACCTATACGACCATTCAAGATGAAACTTTCCAGATATCTAATTGATAAGACATCCGTCAATCTTGGAAAGTTTCACTCAGAAATTCGATCTAGAACTTGAGAAATAGCCAATCTCCCATGATTGTCACGGTTCGCAATACTCGCCTCATCACGTCTACACTTCTCAACTTCAATAGATCGTTTAATAATCGAAGTCGGTCAAAAATCAGCTGCCATTGATATCAAACAACCAGCGCATCATCAGCTCTCCAACCCATTTGACAGCTCCTCAAAATCCTCACAAGTCTCTCGGAACAATCGAAAACGTCGCAGTGGGTATGAATTACACCCCCCTCCACTCAATCGATCATAGCGCCCTCAATCCTGCATGAAATCACTCGATTCTTTAGCCCAGATTGTAGCCCTGGTCGAGAGCTTTCCAACCATATCCTTCCTCGTGCAATCACAAAAAACGTTACGAGGATCAGTTAGAATACAATTCGCTCTCATTGGTCCAAAAGTAGACCAATGAGAGCGAAAAGAGCTTTTGGTTTATCTTTTTCTCACTCAACTTTTATCATTAGAACGACTTGTAACACCCAAGGAAACACTAAACATCACTAAGACTAGAAGGAACTAAAAAATCTCTGATACATGTTGAAGGATTCTTTGCAAAACATAAATACGCTGAGGCGCTCAACTAGAATGAGACAATTGAGTCACGGACTAATACAGAATCAATATTACAATTTGAAAATGATCGCAATGCAAGATATGACAAAAGACCACGGTGAAGCTATCATTCGGTTCGAAATACTCTTCCCCGAAGTTCCTCATGATCCATGCCCCATGATTGATTTTTTATTTGCAGTGAAACTGAATATCGATCCACACGTTGAAAGAAACGTTGACTGGGTAGTTGAGATCCATTCTTTGTCACAACAAGATGTACACCGTCAGATCTGAATATGTAATAATCGGAAGGATCACCAGAAGTTGTAATTCCATCACCTTCCTCATGAATTCGTCGTCAAAATATGTAACTAACCATTATCGAAAGTGGTCGCGATGGATGCAATGAAGCTTGATGTGAAACGGATTCGAGAAAAGAAGATAACCACCACTTCTGCAGTTCTTCACTCCTCCATGTAGATCACCAAGAAACTTTCACGAATCACCCGTTAAGATAAAATGTCTTATGAACCTTCAACCCACCATTTTATATCCAAATTCGGTGACAAGGACCACTAAAGTGAACATGCACAGATTGCTGATTTGGCACGTTTCACTACCGTGTGATCACTGAGATAGATTATCGCGACGTGACACTCATCACATCATTCGGCGAGTTACGTGATAAGGTTCACGTAACATGGAAAAATAACACATTCTAAGTTCTACGAGAATTTCACACAAGAGCCGTACCACAACACTACACCGTGTAAAACAAAGTATGATAAATACACCACGGTAACCATTTATTTAGCATGATATCGCATGGTCGATGCGTATGCATGAATACTATCGTTCCACCAAACTTGTACATGTATAACACGATAACGCGTAGAGAGAAATGACTATCGTCATCTTTCATACGCGAGATCTCTATGGTTTGAAACGTCGTATATGGATGTAATAGCATACTAGACAAGTTCCTCCATTGTTGACCGCTCTTGCTGTCGTGATGTGAATTATTTCACATAGTAAATAATTCACATTTCTGTTAGAAGTTAGACTCTCTTAGTCAAATCACGGTCTCAAAGAAGTCGATTTTGGAGAAAATGAGCATTTGAGAATCTGAAAACATCACGGCTTAGGTCTCATCATGCTGATCATCGTGGTATGTTAAAAGTTACAAACAGGGTTGTAGATGAAAAATTATTTTGAGTTCTTTAACAAGATTTCTGAAACCAAGAAATGTACCATAAATGTGAGTGAGCTCGAAATTTATTTTTAAGATTTTTATCATGTATATTATAGTGTGTAGTATATGTTTGCATCTTAAAATGTAAGAAAATACCACGTCTAGAGATAGTATGGTGATTTGAGTTTGTGAAGAGAATGAAATAGAGCGCTTTACTAGCATATAAACTAGTCTCTAGAACCAGTTGTGAGATTGGGTTCCGTGGGTAACTGAGTAAACCTGTAGGGAGGAGGTCTCAGGATCAAATCTCCTCAGACTCACAACTGGCTTGGAATAAGCTGACCCCTTCGAGGGAATATGAGGGACACCAAGTTGCCTAAGGGCGAGACACTAGATGTTCCTTAAACGTATCGTGAATACGAGACGCCTCCGTCTAGTGCATAAGTTGCCTAGTGGTGGGATATTAGATGTCCTTTAAACATACAATGAATGTGAGACGCCTTCATCTATCCCGCACTAGTGCAGTCACATGGTGTGGATGCGAGAGGGAGGTTACTGTCAGATTTCAAAATGGATCTTATGCTAGAGGACTAACTCTTTCGAGGTGTCGAGGTACTTAGTACTAATTCGGTGAGGCTTTCTAAGTCTTGGGTAACAAGATGACATCAAGGATATTCCAGATCGGTACAAATTCTTTTGTAAGAAAATATAGACTTCATCATGTGATTTACTGGAGTCGAAAAATCAAGTCAAACTGATACTTGAGGAGGTACTTATGGCATTTCGAGGTGAAAGGGGGCCGGAGAACGACAACAACAAGAGCTCTACGTGTCAAAACGAGGTGATTTTGGTGGTTATAGATAACCGTGGTGGAGTTACTTCGGATGGAGGTGTCAAAAGTTAACTGTACGACCGACTCGATAGCCGTCCGTACATATGAATCTGCAAAGGCATGTTGATTAAATTTTCTAACACGATAATACATATCTAATTTTTACCAGAGTTTTATTTTTCTGTTGCCATCTGTCTAGAGTATCATTTTACACTTGTTAGGTGACGGTGTATGTCACATAAGGGAGAGAAAATCCAGAAGGGATGTACTAGAGAGAAGGAGATATTTTTCATTATCGAAGAAGACATCATTGAGTAGAGGAATCGAAGAGCTGAGAAGAGAAGTTTATGAAGTTGATGACTAGAGAGAATTTCTAACTTAGGACAGATTTTGACATCAAGGAATTGAAGAGAGGACAGAAACAAGTAGAGAGGAGACCTACAACTTGTATGCATATCTTTTCGTATAGAAAATGGGAAGCTTCTAGGTCAACGCGCTAGTGCTTCACAGGAGCAATTTTCTGGAGTTCTGAGTTTTTGAACGTGAGATTTGAGTCTAGATGATTTGGAGTTGAAGACTTACATGCGTGCCACGTGTTTTGCTCGGATTGAGAACGTGGTGGAGATTTATTTACGATACGTAGACCGTGTGTGGTTCTCGTCCTCCTCCTCACGATCGTATCATAGCTAGAAGGTTATGTCTTTCTCATGAAACACTCACCTCGACATAGAATCTGGTGCTTCCATTGAAAGCATCTTGGGGTGATTGATCGTGAAGGTTGAGTTTACTACACGAAGAAGAGATGGATCATAAGAGCGAAAGCGCTGCTGCTGCTATCTGTACAGCTGCTGCATCTATGTCTAATGTAGTACCTTTTGTAGCACCTGTGACTACAACATCTGGTCTCGTACAGCTGAGATTTTGAAGACGCTTACGGCCTTGGTCCAACAACATCCGATTGTTGGAGGGGGTGAGTTAAAATTTCACAAAGGCTTTGCAAGGGATTGTGAATAGATGTGAAAGATTTGAAGGTAGAGATATTTCTAGGTATCTATATGAGCATAGAGGAGAGATGAAGCTAGTTAGAGTTATTGATGCAGAGATGATAGTCAGTTTTGATTTAGCTTTGATTCCTGAGTTGCGAGATCAACTTTACGATGTATAGAGAAGAAATCTTGACGTTTGGTTGAGTTTTAAACTAGGGCTTAGCTTGATTTTCCTTTCTTTCGTGTCTCATAATTTCACCATTAGACGTCCAAATGAAGTAGACGAAGTGTCTATAGAAAGCTGACAAGGAGCTCTACCCATTGATGTAATGAAAGTGAAGATCCGAAGTTGTGCAAAAAGTCCATAAGCTTCTTTTCTCATCTTTCGAGTCTCATAACTTCTCCACTAGGCGTCCAAATGAAGTACACAAAGTGCCCATGGAAACCTGACAAAGAGCTCTACCCATTGATGCGATGAAAGTGAATGATCCAAAGTTGTGAAGAAAGCCTCATTTTTAGTCCCATGAGTGTCTTTGGAGCGATAATGATAAACATCAAAATAGATTTTCAGGTAGAAGACGATTCATGACACGACAACGTGAGGTTGAAAACCACTTCTGCAAGCGGACATCCTCCTACAACCACTCTTTCTCATCTCTGCCTTGTTAGTACAGCCACAGTATCCTCGACTCTTTCTCAATCAAAGATAACATCTCTTTCAACTGGTCGATCTGCTAACATGAAGCATAACGGATCTGCTGTGACATCATCGGTAGCTTACAAGAAAAGCTTTGTCCTTCTAGCATCTAAAGATTATATGATCAAGCGTTGAAAGCTGTTGATATCTTTGATCAAATTCTCTCAACAACTCGTTCAATCTCATCATACAACCAGGTTTTGTTGCTCAACCCAATCTAGAAACGTTCTCTTAGTAACCCTCTCAAAATCCTCTTCAAGTAATTCCTATCGAAGAGCTCCTATTGCTGATTGGGTATTTGCTGCTCTTGGTGCTATACTAAGGACGCAAGGGGCCTGCTAGCTCATTATCTGAGAAAACTTGTAGGTACAACGACTGACGTAAGGGGGCAACTTAAGGGGTTAGCTTGCATCTGCGATTTGTCGGCAGACGATTTGGGAGATTGAGGTCCAATGCAAACACGCAAGGCGTCATTGGGTTTAGATCTGTGCAAGCCACGCACTGATGAAGACGGTTCGAGAAGAGGCGGATCGAGGAGTGTGTTCTGGGAGAAATTGAGACGCAAGAAAAGATTTTGGAGTGCTCTTGTGATCTGTGAAAAGGAGTTGGACCGTTCGGATCGTTCCGGAGTCCAAACTTGCTATCCTTGGATCCATCGGGATTAGAACACCGAGTTCTACAGGAAACTGTAGACAATATGAAGTTTCATCAGACGATTTGAGAGTTTTGGATGAAATTGACTCGCAGGGTAGCACTTACATCAAATTTTTCATCGCCTGCGATCTAAAGTTGGGTTGTTCTTCATGATCGGTGAGTCAAGCTCTTCATTCTTAGTGCCTATGCGATCAAGGAGTCTCCACCTACGCATAGGAGAAGACAGTATATGGATTGGATTGTTGGTTTGGGTGTGGTGAGCGAGTTTGAGCCGTAGGGAGTCGATTTACGTCAGTTTTTTCTCTCATGCGACCAAATTTCTTGCGTGGTTTTGCGAGGTGAACTCCAAACGGCTTGTTTGGAGTCTCGTTGGGTTCAAGATAGCTAGATCTACTTACCAGAGAAGACGGATATCAGATCAGGTGATCCGTTTGGACGGTGTGCACGGATTTAAGCCGTAGAGAGGAGTTTTTGAAGGTTCAATCACCTGCGATCGAAAATAGACGGTATCTCGACTGTCGGGAGTCGGATTTGTGAGTTCTTGAGGCCAACGGAGTCAAGAAGGAAGGCCTTATCGACATCTGAAGACCATTTGACGAAAGAAGAAAGTTCACAAATAGATTTTTTTCTGTTCATTCGTTACGGTTTTCGTCCTTTGGAGTTCGTTAGAGATCTAGTTGGTTATGTACGGCTTGTGGTAGCTAGCTTTAGCTAAGAGATTGTACATGGATGTTGTTTGAACTTGGGTTTGAATCATGTGATATTGGTGCAGCTCTTTTTGTTAGCAAAGAGATGTTTCTCTTGCTTTGAGCTACGCTTCGATAGTTTTGGGTCTGGGTTGAGATTCAGAGACTCGTTTTAGGGGGTTTTGAAGCAGATTACAGACCGCTCTGGTCTGTTTCTCAGTTTTGTGTTCTTAGGGAGAACCGGCAGTGTATATACGTTGGGAGTTGATATATATTGCGAAGTTTATTTTTGTGGTTGTTTATCTCTGTCTTGTCTCTGTTCAGCACACTACATCTCCACAACCAAGAACCTCGTATTTCCTGGACATCCTTCACGCAAAATCTGACATGATACGATGGTGAACTCAACGTGAATGTCCGGGGTGGAGATTTCTGTGTTGGAACTTGGAAGAAGAGATCAACAATCATGAACGAGGATGAAGATGGATACGGTTGTTCAAGAGGATGTTGCGGACCTGGGATGATGGATATGTAGATGCTTTGGGATCATGGGAG
The DNA here is from genome assembly GCA_036924285.1 of Asterella californica. Classification (NCBI taxonomy): domain Eukaryota; kingdom Viridiplantae; phylum Streptophyta; class Marchantiopsida; order Marchantiales; family Aytoniaceae; genus Asterella; species Asterella californica. The sequence continues at coordinate 48,817,495 of JAYKYS010000001.1, forward strand.
GATGGAATGAGCCATGACTATGGATGGGATGAAGGGATCAGAGAGGATACTAGGGGTTTAGTTGGATGCAGTAACTGCACGTTTGTTTCAAGCTTTCACCTTGTTTTTGTGACAAGAGCAAGAGAATCAACAAAAAGAGACTATGGAGACGAGAATGCTTCGAAGAGTGATCGACAAGGTCGATCAATTTGATGGGAGAGACATCTCAAAGTACTTGAGATGTTACAAAACAGAGATGGATTTGGATCAGGTACCAGAGAAAGAGATGATCGAGACATTTGAACTCGCTGCGGTGTCTGAGATAAAAGAACGTGTGAAGGGTCTAACAAAACGTTCTAGGAGGAACTGGGATATGTTTTCACAAGCGTTGATGGAGGAATATTTCTTAAGAAACTCAAATCGAGTAACCAAGACATCATTTTTGGGATAGGTCAACGGACCCAACAAGGGTTTACAACCTACATAGCTATTAAAGGAGTTCGAGAGACAATTCTCTCAACTATCTCGGGTGGACAAGCTAACCTTGGAGACCTACAAGACGGAGCTGTTTCTTCAAGTTGCAGATGAACCATGGCAAGAACAGCTGGAATTACTTTTGGAGGATGGAGAGGAAGAAGAAGGGTTGACAAAGAATTGGGAGGTTGTGCATGAAGCGGTTGAACTTCTTGCCAAACAAAGACATACAAGGGAAATGGTTACAAGGTTGACACTTGTATCACTGACTACCACACCAGTTCGGATAGTAATCTGAGGTTCAACCTCCAGTTGTGATTGTAGAAGAGAACGATCCAACCATCGAGGACCTACGGCAAAAGATGCAAGATCCACAAGCTAGAGTTACTAGGTTGAAGGATAAAGGATCGTCGACCAAGACGGTGCTTGTACCCCAGACCAGCTTGGATACATCAGTGCGTGTGGTGTGATGATACTGACCATCAGCGAGAAGATTGCATAGACTTTGTAGAGTCTTTGCAAAGAGAGGTTATTTCTTAGGAGGATGGAAATGTTGGGTTCATAAGTATTATTCTCTTTCAAGCATGGAGAACAAGAGGTGTTAATTGTGGGGCACCTATGTGGATCTTATGGTCGAAAACCTTATCCAAACAAGGTTGATGTCATTTGAAGAATGAAGGAGACATGTGGGTCAGTTACCGAGGTGAGAAGGTTTCTAGGTGCATGTGTGTTTTACCATCTATGGATTCCACACTTTGCACATGTAGCAGACCCGTTGTACAAGTTGCTGAGGAAGGGGCAAAGATTTCAATGGCAAGAGGAGCAAAGCGAGTCTATGAAGAAGTTGAAGGATCTGTTGTCTTCACCACCAACTCTACGGAAGGTAATATATGAGTTGGGCAGATCTGTTATCCTTACTGTTGATACTAGTCCTATTGGCATTGGATGGGCTATAGGACAGGATGATGAGGATGGAAATAGATATGTGGTGCGTTTTGGAGCTAAGGTGTTAAGTTCACGACAGAGAGACTACCCTCAAGTCAAGAGAGAGCTATGAGGAGTAGTTACTGCGATGAAGAGTGATAAGGAATACTTGATAGGGGCACTTGTGGTTGTGGAGATAGATTGTTTACCTCTCTTGGGAATGATCACTAGCTGTACAACTCCAGATATTGCTATGTTGAGATGGATAGCATATATCAAGTCCTTGAACCCAGAGTTTAGACATATTGCAGGAAAAGACAATCCTGTGGCAGATATGTTATCAAGGACTAGGTATTACAGTGAGAAGGAAATGATAGATGATCAGGAGGATGTGATAACAGAGTTCTATTCTAGTGTTCTTGCTAGAAAGGACAGAAGCTGTTTTGCAGCTCCATTGGAGTTATTTGAGGAAACTATGTATGATGGCGAGTGGTTGGATCTTGGGCGCTATTTGAGTTCATTGGAAAGGCAAGAAGGCTGGTCTTATGCAGATTTCAAGAGGATCCGTAGAACAGCTTATGGGTACTTGTTATATGGAGGACATCTATGAAAGTGCCCTAAGCTGCAAGGAGGTGTACCACAGCGGGTGGTATGTGACCTGGAATTGCAGCAGAAGCTGATCAAGGAGTTCCATGAGAGTCTATGGGCCGGTCATAGAGGAGTTTGGGCTACATTTGCCAAGATGAAAGAGAAGTATTGGTGGAAAGGTATGTATAAGGATGTAGTACAGTTTGTTTCATCCTGTATACCCTGCCAGATGTACTCCAATGTACGCCATCGTGATGGATTGCATCCTACTTATCCTTTAGCCATTCATTACAAATGGGTAGTGGATCTGCTAACTATGCCGTTTGGGCTTGGACAAATGAGGTATCTAGTCTTGGCTAGAGAAGATCTATCTAACCAAGTTGAAGGTCGTGCCCTGAGGACGAAGACCACTGCTAGTGTTTGCCGCTTTCTACTTGAAGATGTTATTTGTAGGTATGGGTGTGTGGGAAAGATCACTACAGATAGGGGTGAGCTGGATTCACAAGAAGTAGTTGAGTTCTTCTAGCGATTGGGAATCAAGTTGGCGTTATCCACTGCTTACAATCCTGAAGGGAATGGCAAGAGCGAACGAGGCCATCCGCCAATCATCAAAGCTTTGGTAAAAGCTTGCAGGGGTAAGATCCGTGAATGGCCTAGACTGCTACCATTTGCTTTATGGGCAGATCGTACAACTCATAGTACCGTTACAGGTTACATGCCATAAGAATTGATACTAGGACAAAAACCTATGATGTCGATTGAGGAGGTTGTGCCTACTTGAAATGTTTTGCCATGGGAAGATGGGTAGAAGTACGGAGGATCTTCTTGCATTAAGGATCCAGCAGTTAGAACGAAGACCTGAGGATGTTGCCAAAGCTGTGAAAAGGTTGAAAACTGCTAGAGAGAGAAACAAAGGCAGATTTGATAGAACGCATAGATTACGACCCAAACCAGTTAAAGAAGGTGATTGGGTGTTAGTCTATGATAGTAGTCTTGATAATCAACATAGCACTATCAGAAAGTTTTCCAAGAGATGGTTTGGACCTTATGTGGTGTTAGAAGTTTATGATAACGTCACATACTCTTTGAGAGAGTTAGATGGTGCAGTGCTCAAGGTACCAATCGCAAGGAAGAGAATCAAGCTCTTTAGAAGGAGAAGAGAGGACCAGAACATTGCAGAGCTTACTGAGGATGAAGTTGAAGACTCAATGGAGGTTGAAGATGAATTTGAAGCTGAAGCTGAAGAGTCTTGATCTGGATCTGGCACATACCGGAGGATGTGCAGGTTCAGAGGGGGTGGATGTCGCGCTACTTGGCGGCTAAATGCTTGACTTCTACTTCGATGGGTGTCTTGCAAACAACCGGGGAAGCGCGGGGGATACTAAACAAGAGGCGAGAAGCGGTGGGAAAGGAAGAGAACATGGGAAGAACCTCAAACAGTCTTCTGCCTGCTTCCTGTTGTCGCGCTACTTGACGACTACATGCTTGACTTCTACTCCGACACTTAAGTTTAGTAGTTCTAGAAGTTAGCTCATATTACTTCTAGTCCTTTATGTATATGTTTGACACCTTTGCATACGGTGTTAACACTATTTTGAGTCCTAGTAGGTTGATAGTATGCTAGTTATCTTGTTCAAGCATTTGTGCGCTTGTGCAAGTGACTTCTTACTTGTCTATGACGTTCAATGTACATAACTTAGGGTTTCCATGCTGATAGGGGTTTGAGCTCATGGGTTGTACTTACTTGTCGCCCATGCGCGATTTCTAGCTGGTTTAAGTTATCTTTCAGGGTTGCGTGTCATTTTAGGTAGTTTAAGTTTTACGCTGGCACTCTAGGGGGCTTGACGTGGTAGCCTATGAGTGTAGATAAGTTACCAGGTAGTTTAAGGCACAAAAGGACAGTCAAGTGGAGCTATGAACTCCCATTGGTCCATTTTTGTCTTTTGTAAAACTCTAAGTTTAGAAACAGAGCTCTAGAGTGGATTTCGAGCAATTGGTGAGGGAACTTCAAAATCTAAGAGCACAGGGAGATAGAGCTCGTCATGCCAAGCACTTCCAGTGAAATTTTCGATCGATTTGAGGCAATAAAGACGAAGTTATGACCAATTGAAGTTCGAATTATGCTAGAATTGAATCACTTTTGTTGGATTTACGGTTTTCAGTGTCACTTGCAGCAGATTTGAGGAAATTGCTTCAAAACTTCGAGGTTGTGTTCTCTGCCAGCAGGGCTACGATTTCCCAAAAAGTTTCATATCGATTGAGTGACTGAGTAATTCAGGGCGGCCTCTGAAGCTGAGGGGGTCTGAAAAGCTCTTAATCTAGAGCAGCGACTTCAGAGGAGGAGATCTGGAGTTCTGTGTACATTCAGGAGTCCCAACTTCACAGGGATGTTCAGCATTCTGTAGACTTCAAATACTGTGAGAATATTTGAAATTCATCGAGCTAATCTTCTGTTCTAGGTTGAAATAGCCATCTGGGTACCAAAAATTATCATAATTTTCTTACTCAGAACTTTTCTGTCAACATCTCGGTGCTAGAATTTGATCTCAGGGTGAAACTTCGTGTGTGTGTTCAGTAGGACCTTATTTACATGTAGGGGAAGTTTAGAAGTCTAAACCTTCATAGTTTTCCTCTCCTTGAGTGTCAAAGTTCACCGTCTAAACCTATTACTATTAGTTACTAGTACCATGTGCTGCTCAGCTGGTACCTCTGGCACGGCTGAGGTGACATCCGCCTTAGTGACAGTCATGTATTCTTCTATATTTGGCTCAAAAGACAAAAGATAACCTTGGGAAGCTGTACCCAGCTTCGCTTCTGGGCTCTTTTGCAAGTCATGTTCGCTGCTGGGAGTTGTGACGATCTCATGGGGGTCAGAGGTAATCATTACCTCCACTCTGAATACTTCAGAAGTCGTCTCCTCTTCTTGTCTTGGCTTCTGGAGTTGCTTCACGTGTCTTCTCCAATTCCAATGTTGTTATTATCAGATGAACAACTAGGTCGAACTCCTCCTTATCTGAATCTTCAACATGAGATGGTCCTGAGACACCTGAAGATATGGTTGTAGGGCTGAGAACTGAAGGAAGACCGTAGAGTGTCTTCATATCCTCAATCTGCCGATCCAAGTATCTGAATATGATGTCCTTACATTCTATCAACATGTCCTTGGAGGCATCATCCCAAGTTTGTGCCAAGGCTCATTATGCAAACATTACCGAGCCTCTGTATGCACTTCTGAGGAAGAGGAAGAGATTTACTTGGTGGCAAGAACATCATAAGACGATATAGCAACTGAAAAACATTATGAAGTCTCCACTTGTACTAAGAAGACTTAACTATTAGAGCGGGAGACCTGTCATACTTACTACGGATACGAGTCCAACAGCGATTGGATGGGCAGTTGGTTAAGAAGATGTAAATAATGTGCGGTTCGTTCTAGATTTGGAGCCTGAATCTTGACAGATAGACAACGTGATTATCCTCAAGTGAAGCGTGAGTTGTGGAGAGCCGTTACTGCTATGAAGATAGATCAAGAGTTCTTGACTAGAGCTCGTGTGATCTTAGAAACAGATTGTTTGCCTTTGCTTGATATAATAGCGAATTGCAATACATCGGATATAGTAATGCTACGATGGAATGCTTACATCCGGAGTTTGAACCATGAGCTAAAAAGATAGCCAAGAAAGATAATCCAGTAGCAGATATGTTATCTAGGACTCGTTATGTAGATGAGGATGAGTTGGTTTGTGTCAAGTTGGTCAGCAGAAGATCATGAAGAGAAGAGAGATGTTTGGTGCCAAGTTGGTCAACATACTTCAGACTTGGAACCATTGCCGTTCAAAGAAGAGTTCTACACAAGAAGATTATGAGATATTGAGTTCTATCTGAGTTCTTTATACATGCGAGAGGGTTGGAGCGATGTAAGGTTCAAGGATATTAGATGAAAGACATACGGTCTACGTGAAGGTTCTCCGTGAAAACGCCCAAAGAAAAGAGACGAAATGTTTTGTCATAGTGGTGGATAATCAACTGACAATCTACTTAAGGAATTTCATGACATCTTGTAGACTCGACACTATGGAGTTTAGGTTACTTATACAAAGATGAAGTAGAGATACTGGTGAAAAGGTTTGTATCAAGATGTAGTGGATTTTGTTAGGTCATGTTTGCACTCTCAGATCTACTCTAAGGTCTGTTACAAAGATGAGCTTACACCAACCTATCCACCAAATATCCATTTCTAATGGATCTTTGATCTTGTGATAATATCGCCGGGATTATGAAAGATGTGCTACTTGGTGTTGGCTCGAGAGGATCTCTCCAACTATGTGGAGGGACGAGCATTACAGACGAAGACTACAAAACATATGTAGATTCGTGCTTGAAGATATCATTTGCCGTTACAGATATGTTGAGAGATTATGAGCAGATAGAGGTAAGTTAAGAGGTGCAGAAGTGAAAGAGTTCTTTGCTCATTATGGAGTAAAGCTTCGTCTTACTACTGCCATGAATATAGAGAGGATTGATAAGAGTGAACGAGAACATCCTTCTATTGTTTACGCTTTAATGAAAGCATGTGATTGTAGGCCTAGAGAATGGCCTAGACTACTTCTATTTGCTTTGTGGGTTGATAGAACTACATACTGTACCACGACTAGCTATATGCTAGTTGAACTTATGTTGGGACAGAGACCAATCATGCCTGCTGAGGAGGACTTTTCTACGTGAGTTATGCTACAGTGGGAAGATGGTATAGATCGTACTTCACTCCTTGCTTTACGAACCAAACAGTTAGAGCGGAGGGAGGAGGATCTTGCTGAAGTGTAAGAGAAGTTGAAGATGACTCGAGTAAAAAACAAAGAGCATTTTGACAAGACTCATCGACTATGACAAATGTCGATACGTGTTGATGATTGGGTTATGGTGTATGACATCACGTTGGAGAATCAGCATTCTACACTTCGTAAGTTCTCTTGAAGATGGTTCGGATCTTATGTTGTGCTAGATGTGTATGAAAATGCCACTTATAGTTTACATGAGTTAGAGGGAACTCCTTTGAAGCTATATGTGGCGGGCAAACGTGTGAAGCTATTTAAAAAGCGTGGATGTTCAGTACAGTTGTTCAATTTTCTGGAGTCAGAGTAGAGGATGACATGAGAAGAAGATGTTTTAGTGACTGAAGAGGCTGAGGTGGAGGAGAGTGATGATCAAGAAGAACAGATAGATAAGTGAAGAGGTTGGCACATGTCAGAGGATGTGCAGGTTTGGAGGGGGTGGATGTCGTGATGTAAATTGTTTCACATAGTAAATAATTCACCTTTCTGTCAAAAGTTAGACTCTCTAAGTCAAGTCACGACCTCAGAGAAGTCAATTTTGGAGGAAGTGGGCATTTGAGAATTTGAAAACACCATGCCGTAGGTCTCATCGCGCTGATCACCATGGTATGTTAAAAAGTTACAAACGCAGTTGCAAGCGAAAACTTATTTGGAGTTCTTTTACAAGACTTCTAAAACCAGAAAATGTATCATAAATCTAAGTGAGTTCGAAATTTATGTTTTAGATTTTTATCATGTAGATTGTAGTGTGTAGAAAATGTTTGCATCTTAAAATGTAAGAAAAGACCACTTCTAGAGATAGTTATGGTGATTCGAGTTAGTGAAGGGAAGATGAAATAGACCGCTTTACTAGCATATAAGTTTAGAAACTGATCTCTAGAACCAGTTGTGAGATTGGCTTCCTTGGACAGCTGAGTACACATGTAGGGAGGAGGTCTCATGATCAAATCTCCTCAGCTCACAACCGGCTTGGAGTAGGCTGGCCCCTTCAAGGAAATATGTGGAGCGCTAAGTTGCCTAGGGGCGAGACACTATATGTCTCTTAAATGTATCGTGAATGCGGGACGTCTCTGTCTATCTCTGCACTAGTGCAGTCACTTGGTGTGAATATGTGGAGCACCAAGTTGTCTAGGGACGGACCTCCGTCTATCCCTGCACTAGTGCAGTCACTTGGTGTGAATATGTGGGGCACCAAGTTGCCTAAGGACAGGTCTCCGTCTACATCTTCACTAGCGCAGTCACCGGGTGTGAATATGTGAGACACCAAGTTGCCTAGGGACGAGACACTAGATATATCTTAAACATACCGTAAATGCGAGACACCTCTGTCTACTCCTGCAACAAGTGCAATCACTTGGTGTTGATGCTAGAGGGAGATAACCGCCGGATTTCGAACTAGATCTTATGCTAGAGGACTAACTCTCCTTCAGGATATCGAGGCAATTAGTGCAAATTCGGTGAGGCTCTCTAAGTCCTGGGTAGCGAGATGACATCAAAGATACTCCAAGTCGATAGAAATTCTTTTGTAGGAAAATATAGACTTCACCATGTGATTTACTTGGGTCGAAAAATCAAGTCGAACTGATACCTAAGGAGACACTTACGACATTTTGAGGTTAAAGGGTGCTAGAGAACAACAACGACAATAACACAGGCTCTACGTGTCAAAACGAGGTGATTTCGATGGTCAGTGGTAGCCATGGTGGAGTTACTTCAGATGGAGGTGTCAAAAGTTGACTATACGTCCGACTCGATAGCGATCGTACATATGAATTTGCGAACGCTTGTTGATTAAGTTGCAAAGATACTCCAAGTCTGTACAAATTCTTTTGTAGGAAAATATAGACTTCATCATGTGATTTACTTGGGTCAAACAATTGAGTCGAACTGATATCTGAAGAGACACTTACGATATTTGGCGAGGTGATTCCGATGGTCAGAGGTAGTCGTGGTGGAGTTACTTTGGGTGGAGGTGTCAAAAGCTGACTATATGATCGACTCAGTGGCCTTCCGTACATATGAGTCTATGAAGACATGTTGATTAAGTTTTTGACACGTAAGAAGATAATATGTGTCAAATTTTTACCTGAGTTTTATTTTTCTGTTGTCATCTGTCTAAGGCATCATTTTACACTTGTTAAGTGACGATGTAGATCACGTAGGGGAGAGAAAATCTAGAGGGGGTGTACTTGAGAGAAAAAGAGATGTTTATCATTATCGAGGAGGAGATCATCGAGTAGAGGAATCGAAGAGCTGAGGAGAGAAGTTTACGAAGATGATGACTAGAGAGAATTTCTGACTGAGGACAGCTTTTGACATCGAGGAATTGAGGAATTGAGAGGAGGAGATCATCGAGTAGAGGAATCGAAGAGCTGAGGAGAGAAGTTTACGGAGCTGATGACTAGAGAGAATTTCTGACTGAGGACAGCTTTTGACATCGAGGAATTGAGGAATTGAGAGGACAGAAACAAGTAGAGAGGAGACCTGCAACTTGTACGCATATTTTTTCGAATAGAAAACGAGAAGCTTCTAGGTGAATGCGCTAGTGCTTCACATGAGTAGTTTTCTGAAGTTCTAAGTTTCTGAACGTGAGATTTTCAGTCTGGATGATCTGGAGTTGAAGACTTACATGCGTGCCGTATGTTTGCTAGGATCGAGAACGTGGTTGAGATTCCTTTACGGTCCATATTTCCATGTGTGATTGTCGTCCTCCTCCTCACGATCGTATCATAGCTAGAAGGTTCTACCCTTCTTAGGAAACTCTCGTCTCGATACTGCTGATGATAATTAGCAGATAATTCACTATCTAAGATAAGATATGAGCATTGAAAGACAGAGCATCATCAGCGCAGTATTGGAGAACACGTGAGACATGTGATACAACTAAATGTGATCAACTTCATAGACTCTTTCTTGTTAGTGAACTCATTCAATGTACTGTATAAGAGGAAATACATACTATATATAAAACTTGTTAAGATCTTCTCCTCTCTAGTCTCTAGATGGTTCTAGAACTATTTTTATAATCAGAGATGAATCGGTGATAGGAATCCTTTGTTGCTTAGCAAGAATGCTTTTATTGAGATAATGTATAGCAGAACAGAAGAATATCATGCACGACGTTGAATCACGTGGAGCTGACTTAGCAGCAAAGATATATCGTTTAAGGTGCAAAAAAAGTGAAATCCATCGAGAAACTAGATTTGTGGACATGAATAATTTTGGATAGCTGAGTAGTACAATAGAGATATGTAGCTTGTGAAACCCACCAAGAAGACAAGTTCAGAAGACCACTGTAGTGTAGATAATATATATTATATGCTATAAAGCTTGTCTTAGAAACTAGACATGCCATGATGATATCAGCTACGGTAGCTATCACGAGAATGGTGCTCGTGGAGCACTGTGTCGATCGAACTATGTTGCACTTCAAAGGATGCAACACTGAATGCTTAATCTCTTTATCGTCAGTCTGTCTATTGTACATAGCTCGTGAAATCTATCAAGAACACAAGTTCATGAGCTACATTCGAAGAAGAGCATTGTAATGTATAGTATCTATTATATGTTATAATGCTTGTCCGTGAAACCAGACATGCCATGATGATATCACCTATGCTAGCTATCACGAGAACGGTGCTTGTCGAGCATTGTGTCGACTAGACTATGCTGCTTTTCAAAAGATGCAACGCCATATGTTTAATCTCTCTATCATCATTCTCTAGACTCGATACTAATCTGGTGAAAAATAAGTCAATCAATAAATGTTTGATATTCTCTTGCATATATATGTTAAAAGAAATTCAGTTCTCAAAATGCATTTACTATAGTATTAAAAGTAGCTGACTAAATAAAAGTATGACATGCATACACACCAAGAAGTTAGCTCCTCTATCTCTAAAGTAAATAACAATACTATGACCATTAGGGAATGGTTTATTCCAATGCATTGTTTCTCTATGACGCAAATGCATCTAGATGGAAGTTGACTATCTAGATATGAAACATTGTGTTATTGTAGCTGTGTCAAGATGTTAGAATACATAATCTCCACAAAGCTAGGGCAAAAATCATCAATCCGTATATAGCACCAACTATCACTATAACAAAAAGTATTCTAAAAATATTACAGCTCTTATAAATAGTTGTCATCTAGTCAAGTAGACCATGGTGTACAGCAAGTTGTATCAAGACTCTATCAAGTTTGATTGAGTGGCTTTAGAGCATCTTTCGGTTGTACTAGATAGAGTTGTGGCAATCGGATTGATGAGTAGCTAGCGTCACTGGGAAGCTATTAAGTCATGCTTCTAGTAATATAGAGTTACTTTTTAGTTAAATAATACAGAGCTGAGTATTTCAGATAAAGCACAGAAGGATCTATTTGTAACACAATTTCTACAACTTATACGTACCATTTGGATCATAGCAAGCTTTAACCTTGAATCGAGGGAGTACAAGATCACTTGTGCTAGAAGAGTAGATAGAGAACATTTAGGTTGAAAGATCAAAGTTTAGAGCCAACTTGTTCAAGCCACATATCTCTCCACACCATATACCCGTGTATTCCTAGATATTACAAAGTTCATCAGACGATTTGAGAGATGTGAGAGAGATTGACTCACATGGAGAAGATTTCTATCAGTTTTTGTTCACTTACAATCTAAGCGCTTGTTCTTGATGCCTATATAATCAATGAGTCTTATCTATCCATAGCGGAAGATCGTACCTAGATTGGATTGTTGTGTTGGGCATGACGAGAGAAATTGAGCTGTAGGAGATCAATTTATGTCATTTTTTTGCTCATACGATCCATTTTCTGGTCATACTTCGTGAAGGGAACTCCAAACTGCTTGTTTGGGGTCTCAATAGATCAAAGTAATCATATCTACATACAAGAGGAGACGCATCTCATATCAAGCGGTCCGATTTGCTGTTGTGAGCGGTTTTAGACCATAGGGAGGGGGTTCAAGAGGTTCGCTCACCTATGACAAAAAATAGAGATATCTTGACTGTTGCGGATTGGATTTGGATATTCTTGGGAGTCAAGAGGATGGACTCTATCCATATCTGAAGATCATCTGGAAGAAGGAGAAAGTCCTCAGATTGATCTTTTCTAGATTCTTCACTACGAGTTTGGTGCCTACTTTGAGTTTTGACATAGTTCTCTCTATATTGCTAGTTACATGTGTGCCACTCATGACCCTCATTTGGGTTCTAGCAATCTGATCATCATACTAGTCGTATACTAAGTGGTGATGGTAGTGATGATGGTGATGTTGGATTCCACTCATGATCCTCATTTGAGTTAGGGTGATCTGATCATTGAGCTAGTGGTGTATTTAGCGGTAACATCGATACGATGATAGTATGACGACTGTTACATAGTGTATTTGGGAGTTTATGGTGACAAGACGCTATTGTGAAGCTTCATGTCAACAAAAAGGCATTTCTCTTGCTTTCAATTAGGCTTTGGTGGTTCTTGTCTTTGGGTTAGATTTAGAGATTGGTTTAGGGACTCGGTGCAGACTATAGACTACGTTGGTCTGTATTTCAATTTTGTGTTCCACAATGAAAGTGTACATAAAGTGAGGTTCAGATATCTGAAGAGCTCTTTCTTGTGGTTGTATGTTTCTCTCTCGTTTTTGTTCTTGCACGAGATATCCTCATAGATAGATACCTCGTGTATTCATGGACAACCTTCATGTGACGTATGATATGATAATGTGCAAGATATGATAATGTGCAAGTTAACTTCAAGTCGATATACATGTGTAAGAATCTTGATTGGTTCTTAAGAGCTCTTGTGATTAGTGTTTATCTAGACTCTAAACTGCTCGCTTGTGCTTATATTGAGATATATACACAATTATTCATGTGGATCTAGTGTGAACTATTAGACTCTCTGAGCTTGAATAATGATCACGACTTTCGTGGAGTAACAAAAACTCCACTTTTTCCAATGCAATGAGGAGAAAATAGGATGCCTCTTAAGCAAGTCTACTGAACACTAACACTAATAGAAGAAACATATCAAGTGAAGCCAACAACCTGTTCGTGAGAGCAGAAGATTCATCCACTCTTGAAGATTATGTGCACACAGTTTAAGGTTACCAGCTTGGATAACGTTGTAGCTCCTCATCTCATTCTATATCGGATTCAATGAGTAGCTAGTCAATATTTTTTACTAGTACCGTGAAGGAAAAAGTTATTCCTTGAGCTGATTCGAATCAACCTGACTGGGATTAAAAGTCTCTTTGTTGCTGCACAAACCACTACGATAAGATCTACCTGTAGATCGACCTATCTGTCTACGTCGACTCATCTCGTCACATCCATGTACACGAGAAATGATCATTATTCATGACTTGAAGGATTCTATACAATACAGATTTTCTTTTTCCGACCTAGATATATGGTATATGAAGGGGTGGGTTCAAATCAAACTTACAGTTAACTCTACTCCTATTGACTGTTGTGGTGGGAGTTGGCATGAATGTAGAGCATCCTATGGACTTCTCGATAACAACTTATTGTTATTAACATGTACGGCAGGGAAATTCGCACGAGTAGCCTTAACGTGTTGCTAACCAAGGGTAAAGCAAATATGAGGTTTCTTCACAAAAGCCTCGGGGTACCTATCGAGTCCCTGTGGCTTTGGACGGAAAATCGCGTATACCCGTGATGTTCCTTGGAGGTAGAATGGATTTATAAGTATAGATTTTCATAACGTGAATGTATTGGATATTTAATAAGTATGAATATTAGCTATTGTTTAGGTCGAGTGTAATATAACACACTTCCGTATAAATTCTACACCCTAAATTGGCTTGATCATACCCCAGTACGAATGGTGAGCTTGATCATATCCCTGATCTACAAACGACAGTCTGTCCAATTACTGTGTCTTGTCATCTGACATGTTGAACTCTATATGTCAGCCTCGACCCTATGTAGTGTCTGCCGTGGAGTGTCGCTTTCAGACAGTATATGAAGAGCGAGAAATATATCAGCAATCAAGAAGCGCGGGTGATCTCACTATATGAATTGTCTCGAAGTGGAAGAAGTAGATCATTCATCACGCATTACTCATTGGAATGAACATGACACTCTCAACTCTTTTCAAATTTTGAGCCATCGTCGAAGTTTGTGAAAGTATGGTTAGCTTTGGCACAATTTGAGAGAAATGACATAGAATTTGCTGAAAGCAAGGAGGAGTGTCCCGATGGTATGTGCATGATCAGAAGGCAAAGGAAGCATTGAGGAGCTGAAAAAGGCATTAGTGACAGTTCCTGTACTTGCTAAACCTGAGTGGAGTAAAGCATTTATTCTGTATACGGATGCCTCCAATGTAGCAATCGGATGTACATTAAGTCAGCTAGATGGAGATGGGCATGATCATCCTATAGCTTATGCTAGTAGGCAGATGGTTCCAGCGGAGAATAATTACTCCGTGACTGAACGAGAAGGATTAGCGGTGATCTTTGGATTGAAGAAATTTCGACACTACTTGCTAGGAGGGAAATTTTCCATAGTCACAGATCACAAGGCTTTAAAGTATATCTTTAATAAGCCTAATGCCGAAGGTCGTATTGCTCGTTGGAAGATCATTCTAACAGAATACGATTATGTGATCGAAGATAGACCAGGGAAAAAGCATGCGAATGCTGATCTTTTGTCAAGGGCTTATGATGATGAGGGAGAAGAACTGTTTGATGATTCATTTCCAGACAAGCATCTGATGACCATCACAAGCATTGAGGAGATACCGGACGAGTACAAGGAAATCTGGAGTTTCCTTGCAGATGGCTCTTTTCCAGAAGATATGCATACCCGAGAACGTAACACGTTGATCAAGAGATGCAAACCTTACACCATGGTGGAGGGAATTCTATTTCATCAAGGAGCAGATGGCTTACTAAAGAGAGCAGTTGGTCAGAAGGAGGCGTTCAAGCTGATGCACGAGTTTCACGGTGGCACTGTTTGCAGAGGTCACTTTGCTGGTAAGATAACAGCTTTCAAGATTTTGGATGCGGGTTATCACTGGAGAGGGATTTTCAAGGAGTGTTTAGACTATTGCAAAACTTGCGACGTATGTCAAGCATCTGCTCTGAAGTCTACTAGAACACCTCCGTTAAGATCAATTCCAATATTAGGACCATTTGAGAAGTGGGGTATTGACTTTGTAGGTCCTCTTAATAAGACACCTCGAGGCAATAGATACATTGTAGTCGCCACTGACTATTGTACCAAGTGGGTAGAGGCTAGACATTTGAGAGAGACTAATGAAACAGAAGTCGGTAGATTCCTATGAGAGAGGATCATTACAAGATTTGGATGTCCGTTAGAGTTGGTCTCAGATAGAGGAGGAGAGTTTGTAGGGAGCATGACTACTGCTATGCTACAACACTTTTCTATCAAGCCACGAGTAACGACCTCATACAAACCAAATGCTAATGGTCTTGCGGAGAAGACCAATCTTACACTTGTATGATGCTCGTCAAAGATGCTGGTGTTGAGACTGCGAAACATACTTGGGATAAGAGGCTACATGCCATCTTATGGGAGTACCGAACGACAACAAAGACTTCTACTGGGTACTCTCCATTTCGACTGGTTTATGGAGTGGAGTCCAAGTTGCCCATCCAATTCGAATTGGATATTTTTCAACTATTCAACGAAAGTTGAAGAGGTCGAGAGGAGAAGACGTGGTCAGATCAAGAAGGGAGCAACTCATGGAGTTGGAAGAGACCCGAGCGGTAGCAATGATCCGGATGGAACGAGCTCAGGCGTATCAAAAGAAGAGTTACGACAAACGGTTGGGCAAGAGGGAGGTAAAATCTTTTCAAGTCGGAGATTGGGTTATGTTGTATGATGCTATCAGATTCAAGAGGGCTAGGAAGAAGTTTCTTCCGAGATATTTTGGTCCTTTTGTTGTAGATAAGGTGTGGAGCAACTTCACATATGACCTTTAAGAGTTGGGAGGAAGGAGATTCGATCGGGTCAACCATGACAAGTTGAAGCTGTTTCATCGACGAAAGTTCTCTCTTCACTCCGAGGACGGAGCGAAAATTTAGTCCGGGGGTAAAATGTAACGACCTATGTTACACATAGAAAGTTTGTCTATTAGTAAGGTGTTTAGTTATAACTAAGTGTTGATAATGTTTATTTGCTGCCAAAGTACTTTGAGGAGGTATCAAGTTAGTCATGACTAGCTAAAAGTTAGTTATGGTTAAACTTAGCTGTACTTTTGGCAGAATTCAGATATTTCCTAAAGAGTGAGCACTACTATCTTGTCATCTTGTCTAAAAGGTAGAAAGGAGGTGGAAAGTATCTCTTATTTCTTTTTTGACTTGATATGAGTGGTTGGATTAAAGTTGTGGACTTTGAGGGCATTAAAAACAAGAAGAGATTCTACATGTTTCCTTTTTAGTGGGTCCTAGTGTAGAGGGGGGGTGGAAATTCGAGATTCCTTGAGAATATTTCAGAATCCTTCTAGAAGTTATTGACTTTGAAGGAATAAGCCCATGTGAAAAGGTAAGAAGCCCATGTGATTAATGCTTTTACCTTAAGTAATATCTTAGTAAAACCCGGTAAAAGTAGTTATGACTGAGTTACCGGAGGGTACCAAAGTAAAAACCTAGAATGTATAAATAGAGGAGTAGAGAAGAGCTCCTCATCCTTGTTTTCACATTGTCGTAATGACAACTTGAGTAATATAGAGAATGTGGGATATTTTTAGCATGTGAGAACTTGAGAGACGTTGTTAGAATGGAGGATTTTAGTTGATGTGTTTAAGGAGATTTTTAGTTGATAAGGTGGGTGTATGAATGAGTGAACTCAGCATTTTCCCTTCAAGTTCATGGTGTGCTTCCATCAAAGCCATCAGAGGTGACCCCTGAGTGAGAGACAGATCCGACATGTTGCAGATTCGTGGATGACGATCGTGGAAGTTGAGAGATCGGGGGGTAGTTGATCGATAGGACCGTGGAGGGTTTACAAGACAGAGATGAAGAACTGGGAAGTAGTCAAAATGTCAAAAGCAACTATTGGAAAGAGGAACATACTAGTCCTTCTTTTGCAGTTGCCGGACTGCTGAGGAACCTGCAGGCTGGAGGTTCTTACGAAAGGAGAGGAACTGGAGCATTTGCAATGCCGATTAGTCCTCTGTGCTGCATCTCAGCTTCTCAGTTTACTTCTTATTTACTCAAGTTCCCCTCTAAGAGGTTAGTCACGCATTTTTCTAGAGAAGTAAGAGCCGTACTCGAAAATATAGGGAAGGCAGTTTGGAGTAAGTCTGGCCGAAAGGCACCTTGTTGGCTGATTCTTCATGGCCTTAAAACCTTCGTAAGCTTTCTTATTCCAGATATCCACTATGCAAAAGAGATAAAACACAATGAAAAGACGATATTTGTGATTCACATGAACATTTCTTGATTTGCTCTTCATTTGTATGGCATACAAGTTTCATATGATGATGAGCTCTCGATATTCTGAGTTTGAATTGTATGTTTATGAGACTGTAGACTGGGTCTCACGTACCATTACACGCTAACAATCTATTCAATCGAGCAAACTAGTGAACCGTTCCAACTTATCTATTGCAAGTTCTACAGCTATCTGCACATGAGAGAGTTCAGTGATAGCCTTGACGATCTCCTGCCTAGCTGATTCGTATTTGCTCTTTGTTTCGAATATTTACTCCCGAGCTGTAGTCATTTCGGCTAGTGCGTCTCGACAATGCTGTCCATGACAAAGCGATAGAAGTCTTCAGTGTTCTCATCATGTTCATTGTCATCTGAATAGTCTCCACGTCAGGGCTTTCAGTCGTCCTTCTGTGTCTTTCATTGTCAGCTCGTCTTGCTGCGGATAATTTCTGATCGCGATCTTTTCTACTCAAACCAACGTTCATTTCCCAGAAACCCACAAAAACTGACGAGTTCAATTGTTCCTTCTGCTCAAAATCGCTCTTCATATGAAACTCACTAGCGCTCATACCGATCAAAGCGTCTCCATCCTGCCACACAGTGAATGTCCGACAGTCCTCAACTCTCAATCCTTCATGACGACGTCCATTAAGGCAACTTGGAAGCGCCATGCCCGTGTAGATGGTGCCTTAGAGCAACAGCTGGCGGGTGAAAACAAGGATAACACATCGGGTGAATTGAAGTCAATGTGTCTAGACACTCCGTCAATTGCTTTCATGCAGCAAGAGTACGCTTCGTAAGTCAAAGAAGCTGCAGAACTGCGCACGATCTTCACCACCGCACATTTTATCCATCGATTTTCAACATTTTCTCTACCGCACGCATCTGCACTTGCATGGTCATGTTCACCTCTGTAGTCGTCTTCTTTCTCCGTTGAATGCTCGCTCTATTTTCAATCCCTCGGTCTAGTATGAATGCAAACGCAATGTTCACAGGTCATGAGAGATCACCCACGCTTCTTGATCGCTGGCATATTTCCCGCTCTTCATACACCGTCTGAAAGCGATACTCCACGTCAGACACTACGTAGCATCGAGGTTGACATATAGATAGAGTCCGACATGTCAGATGACATGACACAGTAACTGGACAGACCGTCGCTTGTAGGTCAAAGGTATGATCAAGAGCACATTAGTTAAGAAAGGTATGATCAAGCTCACCATTCTTACTGGGGTATGATCAAGCCAATTTCTGATTCTACAACCATACCGGGAGGAGTTTTTCCGAGATACTCCCATTAGTAGATTTACGAATTTTAGGTAAATCCATAATAGTCGTAAATAGTCGTAAGTCATCTATGGTATTTTCTCATTTTCTTATTTCTCATTAAAATGTACCATTTTCTAAGTTGAAATCCCTATTATTCTTGAAAGTATTTTGACCTCAGCGTGTACGAATCCACGATCCACTACGTGGTTGGGATCTTCTGTAGTACCTGATTGACCTCGCCGTAGAAGCAAAGTGCTCGCTCTGAAGTTATGAAACACGGTTTTCATAACGGTCTTTACGGCACAATCCTGATCCGTGCAAAAGTGACCGGAATCCGTACGTCACTCCAAAGGATCTATGTACACAATATCTCAGCTTAGTTAGAAAGCGTGTCAGCTCAGCAGTCTGTTTCCAGATCAGGGACGGTGCACAGTAGCTGGGACCCTGGGGATCATGACACAGTACCGCAGTACAGACCAGTAGGCGCGGTGAACAGAAGGAAGGACCCAAACGGGGATTTAAATCAACAAGGACGTGGACCGCCATACAGAAGGTCTACCACGTAACGTCAGAATGTAACACTTCTCTGGAAACGGTGAATAGATCTTTTACCTTTTAAATTAAGTTTTTCTTCCGAGTACGGTCCTTCAAATCTTAGAAAGTAAACTCACAGACTTGGCTTCGAGTACTACTAACCTGAATAGCTACCGTAGTTGGATATGGAGATGATCGGTTACCACCACCACCGGTGACCGATTGTCGCCAAGAGTAGCCACTGCATGAGTTTACAAGAAGATCATGCGGCTGATGCTAATCAGATGGGAAGCAGCAGTATAGTCTAGTAACTAGTAACTCTAGTAACTGTACATGTCACATGCCAGAATCAGCTGGAAACAGGACGACCGAGTGGCGTCTAACTTGCCAGTTAGAAAATGGATTTCTGACGATAATGACAAGATACGATGGTGATGGGGATGGCGTGCGGCAGGCACATGGAGGTGACAAGCCAGCTCTACCGCAGTCTCTGCATGTAGTCGGCTCCGAAGGCAGCGGTCCATTCCCAGCTGCACATGTGGCCCGCATGCTGAGTGCCGGACAAATGGCAACTTTTGCATGTTCAGTTCTGCTACGGGAAGTAAGTGCAGCGGACGGACGACGGACGGAACGAAGGAACGGGTATGTTTGCCCGGGTCCTCCGTCCTGCATGTCGAATGAATTCTATCAGCAAATCTAGAATCGAATTTCTTCCATGCATGTTCTGAATGTTCCACACGAGGAAACATCTCCCTAGCTATGAATGCGTTTTTAGCAGTCTGTATATAAACTTCGTGTCGTGACCTTCAGGGCATAAATACTGTCCGAATCTCCGATTCGGAAGCAAAACAAACTTCGTCGAATCTCAGTGCATTTCGGAGATCTGAAAGCAAATCTGACCTTCGAAGTTCCCGGGTGCCAGAAATAACATATATACTGCATGTTCTATTAAGATTTAATCTATTGTAACAGTTATATATTATATCGTGAACTTCGGGGCAGAAATACTGTCCGAATCCCCGACTCGGGAGCAAAACAAAAATTCGGCGTATCTCAGTGCATTTCGAAGATCTGACCTTCGAAGTTCTCGGGTGCCAAGAAAAACAGAGGTTCCATCTGCCTTGAAACTAAGTTTTGTTGGAGTTAGAAAGAAAGAAAGAATCTGGGCAAGAACAAATTCAGTCTTGGAGTTCCGCAAATTCCATGGACCTTAACCTTTCTAGCGGCGAATGCGTCTGTTAACCTGAAGGAGTCTCACGTCCAAGAGGCCGATCGATCGATGTACGTCCTAGTGCAGCAGCAGCATGCCTGGCCAGCATGTTAGCTCGATAGCTGCCATGATGCTAGAATTAAAAGGTTCATTCAACGGCGCATCCACTAGATCGATCCCTGCAAATTAAACGTCTAGAGCAAGAAAAAAGAAACTGAATGAAGTTCGCAACAGGGTCTCGTGATTCTGGCATGGGCCAGCCTGCAGCATGAAAACGGGAGAGTGGGCACAGTTCGAGTGACAGAAGTCACAGACAACGCTATATACATGATATACCATATGTATGAGACTCAGAGTATCGGGGCATCCGACCTGCATCTGGATCTGTACTAGCAGAGGAGAGAATCGATATCCAGAGCAAAAGATATAGATCTACTCCTCAACTGTACAGTAGAAAGGTTTGCAGCTTCATCTTTCTCCTTCATATATCTCTGACACGGCATGTCCGATGCGCCCATGACGATTTGCACCTCGTGGTGCATGTATTTTCTCGTACGAGGAATGCTCATATCGCTTTCATTAATAAGGCTGGATCGACAGATAGTAAGAAAGAAGAAAACTCGACGACTAGACATGGGCAGAATACATCAATGTAATAAGGGATGATGCGCTAAAGGTATAATTATTAGTCTATGAAACGAACTCAGAACTGAAAATGCATGCATGCCAGAAGGTGAGAGTTCGAATTCAGTCATTATAAGACATGTACATAAATATTATTGTTTTTGAGAATGAGTTTGGATCGACCAGATAGATGGATAGATCTAATATGTAAGTTATGTCAGAATGATGTTCTCGTGACTTCCAAAAATTTCATTCAGTCGCTATTCTAAGATTTGATCTGACAGTGTCATGATCATCTCAGTTCAGGACGGGGGCAGCTGGTAATTAATTAACCCCGCTAGAGACACCTTTACAGTAAAACGACGAGACAATAACAATTCATCGAAAAGGTGTTACTGTTCCGGTGACTGTAGACTGTAGTAGTACCCAGAAAACGCAAGTTAATACTTAAAAGGGTTTATAAATTTCTTGCATCATGCGTTCGTTGATTATCCAAGTTGAACAGATCTAGAGGCAAGTAGTACTTAATTCAGCTCCGGATGAACTGAGGAGAACGGCTAAAATAATAAGAAGCCAAAGCATATTCAGGAAGGCTCTTTAAACTGAGTGGGTTTACACGATACAGCATGGCTACTACATAGTGATTCCTGATCATTCCTGTTGAAGAGATTGTGTAATGTCAGTCATCAGTTCAGCCGAGTGTGTTCTGCCAACTGCAAGTAACTGTTCCAGTAACTCTTATAATATCAGAGTGTTGTCCATGTGACTGCCTAGTGACAATTACTTACGTTTAACTCACCTTTCTGGAGTGTAAACTAGTGTATATATATAACACTAGTAGATATAATACCCCCTTCAAGGGAGCTGATGATGATGCTTCTGATACCTTTTAAGTTATATTGGAAAGCTGCACTCCTTCCTGGTTTTCAGTCAGGACTCCTACCTGAGGAATAGTCATGGTGCCTTGAAGCTCTCAGTTAATTAACGTAGAGTTCATGAATTCGAGTAAATAACAAACCAAGCACTCTTCATTTCATCTGGCCATATCTCATTAAGGTTCTGCAGAAAACGCCGATATTTGCAACTTCGGATGTATCGCTCCAGCTTAACCTTTTCTGAATTTTAAGCTGTAGTAATTCTCTAAGTATATCATTTTTCAGCTACTCGTTTCTTGCAGGGCTTGACAGGCCTATGGCACATGGTCATTATACGATACGCTCTGTTGACTCTGCATTATTTGGCAGGCTTGCCTTCTAGAGGTTACCGTACGAATTTACCTCCTGACAGAGTCACAGAGAGTTGCACCAATTTCCTTAGTTGTGACAACATAGCCTAACAATACCTTATCCATATAATTAACTAGAAAAGAATTTGTGACCATATACATGTACTACATGTAATCGAACTTCTTGCAGTACACATGTAGTTATCGAAAGACTAGTATGTTTCTGTTGCTCACCTTTGTTATAGTTTGCGGAGGTGTCACTCTGCTAGCAAAGAATCTTTTTCTTCGTCTCAGACTTCCTTCAGGGAAATCAGAAGTTATGAAATATTTTGGATTCTCTGTAAAATCTTTTCATCAGATACAATCTGAAGTGGCTCATGGTTCCAGAAACCTCCCCTAGCCTGCGGCCATCGAACAGTTACTGTACCATATCAGGGTGCAACCTCCTCAGACTACGAATTGCTGTTGAGGAACGCTAACGGAGCACTCCTCTGTCCTTGCAAACGGACATGTTTCCTGGAGCACGCAGGAAAACACACCAAGATCTAGACCTGGTCCTTGACCGTTAACAGCAAATCTGTCTCAATGTTTTTTCTCACCAACCACACTATTATGAACACAATTTCGGTTGCCGGATGTTTCAAAATAGTGGACAGGTCGAGAAGAGATTCGAAGTGATCAAGGTAACATCTGGAAATACAATTATATACCTGGAAGATAACCTTACCGTAGTTGATTTGACTCAGATCATTTTATCTTGGGTGGAGTCCCTGGCGGTCTTAAAAGATCCTGAGAGGTATAACTGGGCCAGTATCGAAAGACACACGAGTTTCATATATAAGCCGAAGCTCGGTTCAAGAAATGTGATCCGGAAGCTGTTACATGTGGTTGTTTGGTATGTACTCAGACTCTTGAAGTCGTTGCCCAACAAGAAGTTTTGCAGTATTATCCCCTTTATATTCCAGAGTACAGTGTATAACGTCCTATACCAACGAAGACATAACTACAGAATCAGTGGTGAGCTAGGAATGTGAAGGACTAGACGTGGAAACGTTCTGATTCTTCAACTGGTACGTTTTGAGTTGAGAACAAAGCAATTAAACAGCATGCCAAATTTTCTCCTTCCAACAGAAATGTGAAAGCCTTGCAAGCCTGATCCTTCTGCGATACAGTAAAGTGGTCAACAGACGAAAGAGTCGAGTGGCATGCTCCGAATCGGCTACAGTTTTGAAGAAGTTGACAGGAAAAGGAACTGGGAATTCATAATACGCAGAGAACAATTTCTAGCCGAGACAATTTTTGGAAGATCTGCTTAGAGAGGGTTTCGGATCCGCTTAACTCAGGAAGGCACGTGAATCTTCTCAGTATGTAGTCCATGGGATTGATACGCAGGACAGAACTGGCAGAAATTCGATTCAAAGAAGAAGTTGTCAGAACAAAAGGGTTTCTGATCATGAGTAACAGGGTCAAACTCGATCACTCTACTTCGACTCTCCAACATACATGTGATCTCGACCTTTGGAGATAGCAATGTCCCGAATGTCTCAACGCTGTATAGGATCAAAAGTAGCTCCTCCTCAAAGGTGCTCCAGTTTCAGAATCATAAGGTGCTTAAGTAATAAATGTGCTCTATATATACTGTTCAAGACTGTAATGCATATTCTATATTGTGCTTCATCTTCATGAATCAAAACTGTAAGGCAGTTTCAGGAAGGAAATCCTGGTCGAAGTCAGGATATTAGATTCTCCAGGACCATGGATTGCTGAAGTCATGATCAGGCTTGTGTAGCTACCGCTGACCTCTTGCTTGCATAAATAGACACAAACTTAGCTTTTGGTCGTCGAGTGCTTTATATAAGCCGGCTGGTAGGAGCGCTAGCGTGAACACTTGGTACAGTAAGTCAGTTGCTCTGACGTTTGATCATGATGCTCACAGTTTCAGTTTAGTTTGATGTATGAGTTCTGACTTTCATGATCACTGCAGGTGCAGGAGAATGGACTCTACATAGATCGGCACCTCTTGGGCCGGTTGCAATTGGTTGATGCTTGGTGCTGATTTAACTACTGTAGGCTCAGATGCAGTGAGGAATACTTGTATCACAATAGCCTTCTGGATGCTTCATTCCTGGAGCCTTGGGATCAAGTTGTTCCAGTCTCCTAATTAAAGAGTCTTCTGGTGCAGTGCTCTATCCACCTCATGATCAGGTGCTCTGGGCCCCTTGACAAGCCCCGGATGCTAAAACGTGCAAACATCCCTATGGGAGCTTACATTACATACAAACGCAGGAGAACGGAGTGCAAAATGCACTTTTCAAGTTGGGTGAATGATGGAAAACAAGATCTAGAACACTCAAAACAAATGAATATGTAATTATAAGCTTGTCAATGAAATTGAATGAATGAACTGCCATTTATAATCACTTCAGTCAGGTCGGGCACTTCCCTCACAGGACAGCTGCATTAATCCTCTAAAGACCTACTACTTCAACACTTATGAATGACGAAATTAACTTTTTAATTTCTGGGGTTTCAACTCCTCTGAGTCTGTCGCTCAATGAACTTCATCGATCCTACGCCGAACTTGCATGGAATTCATTCATAAGGAGCCTTGAGGAAGCTAATGGTCAGCTGGGACGCTCCGAATGATTGCTCCAGCACTCCATCCGAGACACCAGATCCGAAGAGATTGTCCGGAATGAGTATGAAACCAGGCTCTGAGCTGCCAAGTGCAGCAACAGCTTGCACTGCAGTCTTCGTGTCCAGATTAGCGTAGTAATGAAGCATACCCTTGGGAATGACAAACAAGTCCCCGGCCTTGAGAACTTGGGAGTATAATTTATTGGTAGAATCCACGAATCCCACATTCAGCTCGCCTTCAAGTACGTGCAAGATCTCACTACCACGATGATGGATATGGAGAGGGACAACTTGTTCAGGCTGGATGTGCAGTGCGGCCAAAGCTACTCCAAGACCTGTCAGGGCAAGGAACTGCTGTGAGAAGGCCGGGGCGATACTGAACCCGGAGCTGTCCGGCTGCTCTGTGAAGCTATTTCGGAGCCCCGTGAATGTGAAGAAACCACCGTCCAGCTCCGACGCGTTTAGAGAGCTGGGAACAAAAAAGTCTGTAAGCAAATCAGAATCAGCTCGGATTTCGAGCGCTAATCCCAGACCCATCAACAGCAGCAGTGCGAAGGAAGCAGCAGACGAGCGAGCCATGACCACCAACGAAGTCAGAGAGCTCGAAAAGTGAAACGAAGGATTTATTTGAGACTCAGAGATGTTTACAAGGAGATAATAATATGGAAATCTCCGAGTCGACTATAAAGCTGCTTTCCTCTTCTGACTCTGTTTCTTCTTCTTCTGAGTATGAAATATATATATAAAGTTCGAAGTCCAAGTCGAAGACTTAGTACTACTGGCTACTAGATGAGCTTCGTGTTGATCGGTTAATCCTGGACTTGTGCTTGACAACGGCCCATTTTATGTATATATATATATATATATAACAGTCAGTGCTTCTTTCTGCTACTATTAGAGTACTTGAAGAAGCCGGCAAGAGATAGATATATCACAGAAGACGAGAACTAAAGTCAGTCGGAGCTTGCGCTACCTTCCAAACAATCTAGAGTCGATGGAATGGTCAAGCGTAAGTCTGGCAGTTCGATAGGAGAAGAGTAATTTCTCCCGTTCGTTGCTCCCGAAACTGTTGAGTTTCCAAGCTTAAGCCTAGCTTATAAAGTTGATGCCTAGCTACTTGAGAAGAGTGAAGTTCTGTCCTGTTCTGCCTGCCCATGGACGTCTTCTCTTCTGTCTGTGTGTGGTCCCACGAAAGCATCGGTGCCATCGGCAGACAGCACTTTTAGATGAATTGCACAGCCGATTTTGTTCTTTCTGGACACCGTGCCGATCGACGGGACAGACTACGCGTCTTGTTTTACGCGTATATATGGATCGAGATCTCATGTCGAAACGTTGAATGGCTCAAGATTCTCAACCATGGACTTGGATCTTGTTGAAAGTAGATAATCTTTGGCGAGATAATCCACCAGAAGAACTTCAAGATCAGTGATTCATTCATTAAGTTGACTTAAAAATGAAATGAATAGTTCCGTTCTTCCTTAGGAGTTTGATCAGTGTATGGATCAGGGCCCCTCATTCACGGACAATGGGCACCGTTAGGGTTAATTCATATAATGAGGGTGATCACGACACAGACATACAAACAAGCCCATAGAAACAAAACCGATTCGTAGGAAGAGCTTCCTCATGCATCTAGCTGAAATTCATCTGCTTTTGAGTGTATCGATTTGGGAAAACATCCGGAACATCTCTCTGACCTCTGCTGCAGGCACAACTACTAACTACTCATCCTTCGGTTCTCTTGCTAGTGCAAAAGTTCGATGCAGGAGTTCAGCGAAAAATGGAGACTCCGGACGCAATTCTCCAGCTTCTCAAGTAGAGTCAACATGAATTCGAACTTCAGAAGTTTAGCAACGCGAGCTTAGGATTCTCAACTTTCCAGTTCCGTGTCTTTTATATCAGAAGCGCGTTCGTTCTTCGTGTAAGCACTCGATAGAAAGCATGCAGATTATGATACCTTGGGCAGAATTACACCTAAATTACACCTACACGGGCAGAATTCATGAAACATGAACCTTTTGATGATGTGGAAGTCGGTGATCGACTCGGTAGCTGAAATGCTTCCGGTATGGTCACTGACACGCATACTTTTCCTTGCTAGGTGTTCTAAAAGGCCAATTTTTGCAGTATTATATGTTAAAGATAATGTCTAGCTTCAGACTTCAGTCATTCTTAAGTACTACTGCAAGTTAAGTCCTTCTATATAGAAGGACTTAACTTGTCAGACTTCCTTGCATTATCACTGCTTCCGAGTTCGGAAGCAGTGAGACTTCCTTGCATTATCACTGCTTCCGAGTTCGGAAGCAGTGATAGTGCAAAGAGAGTTTAATTTATCACCTAACCTTTCCGGCGGGAAGGGTTAGGTGATAAATTAAACTGCATGTAGAAATTGTTTAACGGCTACACGGTTGTCCGCATTTGTTCCCTCCACGGCGCGCTCTAACCTACTTCTCTTATGGGTTCTGTCCGCAACATGCGGTATGTAGTTTGAACTTAACATATAACATATATAAAAATAATAAATTTATTTTAAAACTATTGAATTTTTTCTATATAACTTTTATATAATTTTCATAACATCTTGAAGACACCCACGTTACAGCATCTGGTCCAATGTCTTTTTTCTTTTTTCTATTTTTGTCCTTTTCCTTCACCCGGCGGAAAGTGCACCTTTGATGCATATTAGTCTCCCTGTGACTTACTAGGACCTCTTACTTATGTAATATAGGTTAGAGTATATAACAACACCCTCTGGGGATATCGATATGATGATACTTCTGATCCCTTTACTAGTGTGTCTTGTGTTGGAGATGTAGAGATCTAGAGCCTGCGTTCAAATTGGTTTTCACACATTAGGGAACTCTAACTGGTCCACATATAGTTGAGCTGGTTCTGTTCAGCTGATCATGAGAGAAATTTAATCATTCCTCCATTCTTTTGGTTTTAGAACAGACTGAAACAAAGAATGTATGGCAGAATCCAGCACTAATTTTCATTGAATTTTGGGCTATGTAAAAGTTCAAGATGAAGTTTCCTCCCATCTCCCCTAATCAGTTTTGAGTTCTGCTGTTGTATGTCTGTCTGTCCCCAGCTAATGAGGCTCTAAACTCCTACGGATCTTTCAAGAGCTCGTCGTGCATTATAATCACTTACTCTTGTTGCTGTCGTATGATTGTTTCAAACCATCGTGAGGGTAACGCTTAGAGCAAGAGAAACCTCCGTCCAGCACGAAGTTTTGGCCGCTGGTGAAAGAAGCGTCATTGCTGGCCAGAAAGAGAGCGCTTCGAGCACATACGTCGGCCCTGAGTTTGGCTCCCTTGAGCTCGGAGATCTCGTCCATCGTGGCAGCGTAGTCTTCGAAGCTCAGGTTCTCGCATCCCTTCACCAGTCGAACTCTCTTGAGCTGCGCAAGGCTGGGTACTCCCAAGGGCGATATGCAGTTGACTCGAATGCCATACTTGCCGAGCTCAGCAGCTGCCTGTCTTGTGATTCCAGGGATGGCTGATTTGGTGAAGGCATAAGGTGAGGGAGCTGCTCCTCCTATCAATCCTGCAACAGAGCACGTGGAAATGATCGAACCGCTTTGTTTGGGAATCATCGCTCTTGCAGCATACTTGAGTCCAAGAACTACGCCTCGAACGTTCACAGCGTAGATCTTGTCGAAGTCGTCGATGTCTATATCCACAATGTTGGTTGTCCGACCTCCCACTCCTGCATTGTTGTGCATGATGTCTACCTTGCCGTATTGCTTTACTGCCAGATCT
Source organism: Asterella californica (assembly GCA_036924285.1). NCBI lineage: Eukaryota > Viridiplantae > Streptophyta > Marchantiopsida > Marchantiales > Aytoniaceae > Asterella > Asterella californica. The sequence continues at coordinate 48,845,982 of JAYKYS010000001.1, forward strand.
ATAACCCCCGAGATATCCTTCTCGCTGGCCACATCACAGTGGAAGAAATGAGCATTTGGGCCAAGCTCTCGGCTCAGGTTTTCACCTGCTTCATCATCTACATCTGCTATGTAAACTCTGGCACCGTGCTCGTAGAACAGCCTCGCACAACTGGCCCCTATGCCACTTGCTCCAGCTGTTATCACAGCAACTCGCCCCTCCAACCTTTATAGTGACAGACAGACAGCCATCGTCAGATTTCAATCACCCAGTAAGATTTCAGTCCAGATTATATCGTTTTTCCTTAGCTTCATCCAGGTCGAACGAGCCCAAGATTTGCTTATTTCTCACGTCCAGTCGAACTTACAAGCAATTATGATCCGACTGGTGAAGAGAGAACAGAATCCACTCGACCACGTTTGCTTCATTTAGCTTGTCAATGAATGGTGTGAAGCGCATCGATGACATTAAATGCTTGCTAGACTTTAAACACCATTGGATTCGTATACTTTTGTGTTTCTCTGTTCCAAAGCTTAGGTTCCGAGTTGGAACTTGGTTTTTGTCCCGTGCTTAAACTGTAGCTTCTTCATGATCATGATCAGAAATGAGAGGAAACGACTAGTACTAACCTGAAAGTGGACAAAATCACGGCTCAAATTTCGTCGCATGTAGGAAGTCCTAGCAAGCTTAAATGTACCACGAGTTACATAAAATCTGGATACCGAATCTTCATCTAGATATTCAAGGTCATCGAGCAGAAGGATCGGAGATGTTTGACATACTTTCGTGGTGACGCTGTTGTTGTTTCTTCAGAAGAAGTAGTAGTATGAACGCAGCGAAGCTCCGGAATCCGTGATTGGAAAGAGGAGACAGAGAGCCGTGGACAAAGATTTCGACGACCTGTCGACAATCTGGCCTTCAGATCTTGTAGGCCTCTGCTTACACCATGGAATGATCATCGAATCAGCGATAGATTCTTCGGTGCTACACGTATGACCACTGATATGAGCAACAACAACATGGTCTCGCTTAAAGTAATGCAGCCATTAATGAATCAATTTAAAGAAGCTCCCGTAGAAAGCAACTGTCACAGTCAGGAGAAGGTTTCACCGTACAAGTCTCAGCTGCCACGCAAAGCAAAAGAGGTATAAACCAGAAGATCACACCACAAAAGGCAAGCTATGAACAGATACGCACGTACAAAACGTAGGAGCATGAAATGCATCTTACCCATTTCTCGTCATGACTTTCATCATCTTCATGATCAGCTGACCTGTATACAACTGCCGGAGAAAACCGTGTGTAACACTGTTGAGGAAAGAGATCTAGAGTAAGGCTTATTAAAACGCATCAAACAGCTACTCGAGCTCGTCGTTCCAGTAAGAGCACGACGAGCTCGAGTTGTCATTTAACGGTTTCCTACACTGCCATGATTCAAACCCACCAGCCTTATATTAAATGCGGTGTGCAGGAAAGAGCTGGATCTGAAAATCACAAGCCTCAGGAAACAGTACTCCGACAGAAGCCCAAGTCTGAAGAGTGCGTTGACTCCAACACCTTGATCGATGTCTAGATCTATCTGATAGGTCAGATTCAGAATGCTCCGAACAAGTATTAAGAGGCCGATGATGTAACAGTGCGGCATCAGACTCCCAACTTTTGATTGCAAGTCAATCAGTGATCACGAAAGTCCGTATGGCATCCTAGCAGGCCAGCAGCTGTAGCAAGTATCCTCATAGAGGACAGAGAGGTAAAACAATTAGCTAGCTAGGCTCCTGGCAGTATGTCGCTTAGCTTGTCGTTTCGGAGAAAATCTATCTAGCCAGGAAGGGAGAACAATACTATGATTCACATTCCGGCCCACGAGACGAGGAAACCCGTCAACTCAATCGTCACCGGTCTCTGTGAGCGTCCTGTGCATCGAACATCGAAATATACTACCATTTACTGGATTGCATGTCATATTCACTTCACTAGACACTGTTGTGCTGTACAATGAACGTCACATGGACGGGATGGATGAGCCTATACTATAACTCTTCTGTAATTTCTTTATGTTGTAACAGTTTCATTTCTTTCTAGAGCTGCTCTTTCCAACGACTTTTTCTTCTCAGCTAGATGGGCGTCGACCATGAGCACGATCAAAGCTTCACTGCAACTATCCAAGCGCCGCCGGCAACAACGTTGAACCTTTACCTGCAGATACTGAAGTTTCCAGGGCCTCTCTCTCTCTCTCTCTGACTGAAATTCAGCGGCTGGGCCATGCATGCATGACTTTGTAGTACGAATTTACGAATGAATTTATATTTACAGCTTTAGAGTTGTTAAATGATAACTTCCGATGCAGCTGGCCGAGTTAAAAGTAATTAAACCCATTGTCAACCGTTTTTGTGGGCGGAGGATATAGGGGAAGTTCAGAAGAGTAGTAAATATTCTTCTACGTATGCTTTAATTCAATAAACTGATTCTGGACAATCTATATATCCTTTGTGAATGTGGTGAGAGGATGATTTTCCAATTACAATTGCCATTCATGGTTTGGTGGTTGTGAGAAAGTGAGTTTACAGTCAATTATCCAGTTAACAGAAGGTATTAATCGATTTTGCCACGAGGAATTTGCGTGCCTTTGATACCCCAGACAACGTTCTTAAGAAGTGATTATGGTATTTAAATGACCATGACTAGATAGCTGCTGGGGGGTGGCTGGATTGATTAAGGATCATCATGGTTGACCGAATATATGCTATGAGGTCTACTAGACTAAGTACTGCACCTGAGTACTACTGTACGTGCTTGTACCTGAAAATGTCCAGACATGAGCCCCAGCTGCAGTTGTATAATCTCACGAGGATCAATTAACTTCAAGATGCTTCGTTAGGATACCCATTGGCAATGACAAAAATATTATATGATTTTACATATAAGATATATTATTCACTCAGTCGATCGGTAGTTTGAGTAGTATAAGAGACTTGGTGCAGCAGCTCGAGCGAGAAGAAAACTGCTGTCAAATGGGGATCGATCGAAGATCTCTAGAAGGACTTAGGCTGCTGCTGCTGCATGATTGTTCTTCATGTTATGAGATTCATGCAGCTACGGTCTCAAAGTGAAGCAAATGCTAATGTTATCCGGCCACTGCAACTGCTTGCTGGCTACTAGCCAACTGATCAAGGATCCGATCTGATGGAAGCAACAAGAGCAGCACAAGACGTGTCTGTCGACCGTCTGCCGGATGGACCTAGATTGGTGACTAACTAGAGGACATGTACATGAACGAAATGTGGGTTGAATCGAGATAGTTTCTCGTTGGTGCTCTCGCACTTGAATTTTACGATCGAACAAGGGTGACTAGCTAGCAGTCGAGGAGACGAACACTCATTCAGCCGCAGTCATGCTAGCTCAGAATCCGCTGCTACTGGCAAACTGTCTGACATATAATTCTTCTTAAAAGCTTTTGTTCTCCTTACTGTACATGTACAATAAACCTAAACAATAAACCCTAAACCCTAATACCTCCTTCTGATCATGAACGGTCAGTCCACGCAGTCCTTTGCACCATCGAGATCACGATCCGATCATGTCGTGGCACCGTCCGCTATAACCAGAAGCCTAGCATGTGCATGTGCCCTGCACTTCCTCCTGAACTGCTCAAGAGTCTTGAGTTCTGCTTCTGTTCTGTTGTGCACTGCTAATGCTACTTCTTCCCCAGACTTTCCGCCGCCACGCTGCCTTCTCGTCTCATACTAATTTAAGGACCTTGAAGACGTTCGCAACTTGCAGCTGGACCTCCCTTTGTCTCGTCTTTTTCGCTCCTTATTAGTCAGTCTGACGTCGTCCAGGTAGAAGAATATTCCAGAGGTGCACGGTAACTGAAGACTTCAGAATGTGATGTTTGGTGCGTTTTCCGCTCGGGTGTTGTCGCCCTACCCCCCACAAGTTACGGTAAGTGGGGGAGTCAAAGTTAGGGAAAAATATTCTCTTGCGACTAGAGCCAAGCAATCCGTAACTGACTTTGGTACATTTAGCTCACGATAGAAATGACCAATGACAATGAACCCTTTTTATTTGAAAAGTCTGTTTTCTATTGACATCGTTGAGAATCTCATGGCTCCTAGAGTAGATGATCAGAAAAGAAATAACGAATTCGACTGATCGATCAATATTACAAGAAAATTGTGATTTATTTAGAAGATCCATAGAACTTTACATCTTTGCACGGAACAAGTCAGAAAACGAAGATTTGTCGGGAGATGTTTGACAAAAACGGTTACTTTCACCATCATGGATAAGAGAGCAAGAATGTTGAAGATAGTGTCTGAAGCTGAAATGATAGCTGGCATTACTTTAGAAGGGTTGTTTCACGTTGAGGTGTACCACTTGTGGTTAAACTGAGAGCACTATTCAACCGTTGCCAAACCTATTCCAAACATGTGATACTCTTCACTATACCTGTGCTGGACACAAAATGATCCACTCGTGTTTTGAGCAGCAATTGCATTGGTGTGAGTGAGAATGAGAATGTGACACTAAAGATCTTGCATGCAGAATAAGTCCCTCAGGTATACTCAAGCTTGATGTCAAACCTCTTGTTTGCCGATTGGAGCTGAAAAGTAGTACGTGAACAATGACCGACTATTTCTTAGTGATGAAGTTGTGGTCTCGATCGAAAGTGATATACAACTGACACTTGTTAAACTTCTGATAGTTGTTGGGTTTGGTAGTAGTTAATGATCGGATTTTGTTTAAGGGTCTATGCTCTTACAAGGGGCTACAAAGTAAATGCTCTGCAACGAAGGCATCAAGAGAGTTAATGACATAGCTCTCACGTATATGTGGTGGCTGCTTATTCATTCTCTTCAACAAGGCAGCAGAAGCTATTGAAGTTTGTGTAGATATAGTTCCGGAGCTTCTTTTGGTTATTTGTCAACCAGTTTCTTGCAGTAAGTCAGGTTTGTACTAAAGTAGCTCAAGATTTACAGTTTCCGAGCTCAAGACATCCACAGTAACAAGTTCACAAGCTTCAGGATTGGAGGACAGTGGATTATCCATAAGTGCAGGGATAATAAGTCTGCTTATCTCAAATAATCTATTAATTAATCAACAGTTTTTAATCTATTACCTAAAGTTCTCCTGCATCCGGTTCCAAGGGTTAGATATTAAATTAAATCGTCTACAGATGCATATTATATTTCCCTCTTCCGAACTTTAGAAGAGGTGAATATATAATGAATCACTTTACTAGTGAATTTACCATCGTCTTATCTAGATCTGGAATTGGATGTACATGATCTAGCACTTTTGAACACGACGTAGTTTCAGAACTAACTAGATTCATGGTATACTTTTTGAACACTTTTTAGGATATGCAAAGTTACTTTGTTACTTTCCAAGTATACTTTTTATGGATTTAAAAAGTTCTGGATATATTTTTGCACTTCAAGAGAGTTTATTTCCTAGTCTTTAAGCTCTAGCTCCGGAACTATGAATATTGCTCTACTTATATGGTTCTTATCCAAGTAAAACCTTGGAGAGTAGATATTCCACTAGTTTCGGAACTAGTTCACCTAATTTACATGAGTTCACTATAAAGAATCAGCAAAAATATTAATTTGCAGAATTCTAGAACTAGATACCGAGTTCTAAAAAGTTAGTTCAAGAACTAGTTAGCAATAATAATTTTTAAGGACTGTTAAAAAGTAGGAGTAGTTCTGGAACTAGTTAACTAATGGTCAGAGTTCTATAAAACTAGATAGACTAGTCCACTATAAAAGAGTCAGCGAAAGTATTAATTTAATGTGCAAAGTTTCAAAACTAGATAACTAATCGTCATAGTTCCGGAACTAGATTTGAGTGTGCAGAGTTCCATAACTAGATACTAAGTTCCACAAAGTTAGTTCAAGAACTAGTTAGTTAGATCTAATATTTGTTGAGTACTCTTAAAAAGTCAAAGTAGTTCCAGAACTAGTTCACATGAAGACATGAGTTAACTATAAAAGAATCAGTGAAAGAATTAATTTAATGTACAGAGTTCCGAAACTAGATAACTAATGTGCAGAGATCCGAAACTAGATTTAAATATGTAATGTTACAAAACTAGATAACTAATGTGTAGAGTTCCAAAACTAGATACAGAGTTCTACAAAGTTAGTTCAAGAACTAGTTAGATCCAGTATTTATTAAGTACTATAAAAAAGTCCAAGTGGTTATGGAACTAGTGTGTTCACCTAATACATGAGTTCACTATAAATGAATCAGCAAAGATATTAAATGTGCAGTTCCGGAACTCTATACTGAGTTCTATAAGTTAGTTAAACTATACCGATAGAGTGAGAGTAGTTCCGGAACTCTAAGGATACAATTGATCAGGAAAAATTACAGAGGGATAAAGAGGAATGAAACAGATTGACCAAAGCTTAATCTTCAGTTTGTTCATGGTAGTATGATACAAATGAATGAAACTAACAGTTATAAAACATGTCCTATTTAGATCTAGAGACTAATCTTGATCTAAATAGGATCTTGGTCTTGGAAGATCTTGGAAGTTTCCAGCTGAATTAATCAGCTGGAAACTTCCAAAGGCAATGCAGGGAGTTAAGAACACTCGTAGTCCTCTTCTGATGAATCATTGTGATCTTCCTTGTGGACGCAACTCCATACTGTGACCGGAGTGAGAATCTTAATGAGGTCATCACCGTCAACTATAAGTGCTTGGGTAGTGTACAAATTGTGATAAGATATCTCTTCTGTTGAATTCTACAACAATCGATACAACTTCACAAACTTCTTTGCAAAAATTTGATTAAATAGATCCACATCCATCGGACAAACAGCAGAATGTGCAGAAAGTAATCAATGCACAAGACATCCCTTGGTCGTAAGCGGATGCTTAATCCGTCGTTTAATTTCTGAAGTTGCACAACAGTCTTTGCAACAAAATCTTCTTTTCTAAACTCCTTAGTATAGTTGACGAAAGAAAACATCGATTATGCAAACACACATCCTCTATCTTACAAGGCGTTGTACAGAGCCATGCATAAGCCGATGGATAGTTTCAAAGTTTTTCTCACTCCAACATAGAAATGACTGTCATATCTGATTTCTTGGTATGTTTGATCGACCACTTTTAAAATAGTTACCTGACATTCGAATGGAGATGACTTCTTATTTGCATACTGCCAACTTGGAGCTTTGATATTTGTAAGCCAATCTACATGTCTCATTTGTAGTAGATCTGAGTGGCCATCAACAAGTCTGACTTCTTATTCACTCCTGAGTATGCCGAATGAATCACCACAACATCATCACAATCTAGTGATTCATCCGATCTAAATTTATCGTGGTACAACTTGGAATCATGTACGCAGAATAATCTCTCAACCATTCTCGCTGCAGAAATCTCTGTAACTAGTGCAAACTCCTTCATCCGAACAACAAGAACCATCGATCGACATTTGGACTCTCATCACATCAAATGGTTAATACCAAAACATGTACACACACAAGAAATGTGATATGCATGACCGCATTCTGGAATCCTAACATCTGCACTGCAAGAATGCAAGTGTTGCAAAGAGAGCAACACCTTGACAAGACGACATGCTTGGAATCCTTTACCATTATTGTGGTCAAGCTCACCGACATATGATATTGGACTATTTCTAGCTTGGCACCTTTGTGAGTTATGTCGAGAATAGTGACACCGGAGCGAATAACAACTCTCGCTGACATGTGTTACAACTTTTGCTTCGAGCCCTTGGCTCGTTTATGAAAGGACTTCAGATCTGCACTATTCTTCTTCTTTTCATGTTCTAACATAGCAAGCTTATCCTCTTTCGACAACATATTCTTCTTCATCTCCAAGATTTGCTGCTCCAGTTCAGCAATACGATGTTGTCTTTCCTTTTCCTTAACTCCTCTAGATGACAAGTCCATATTGTTTCACACCGGTTCTGACTTGTGATCGAATGATGTGTCTATCTCAGTTTGTGATCTGAGAGCAAACAACTGAAATCTAAACATCTCATGACTTCTTGGTGCAGCACCTCCAACAACGAATCGATAGACGTACTAGTTCTTTTCACGACAGCATTTAGATCTTTGGTACCACCCATGCTCTCTGGAACACAACAAAGCTCCAAGACAGGTCTGGAGAGAGAAGTGAATGGAATTTCGAGCGTAGAATGATCAATTTTTATCTTCCCCTTGGATCGCTTGGTTGGCTGAGTTGCTTGCTCCAATAGTCACTTCTTTTGTGCTCTTACACTACAAGCATCCTCTGATTGAGCTTCTGGATATTTATCGATATTGACAAGAGCTTTAACAACTCCTATGATGTCCTCTAAGAAACTCGTCTGTGACTCGAGCCACACCATTGTTATCTGAATGATGACTAAGTGGACTATCTAAAACAGGAAAATTGAACTCTCAGTCTGTAGACTTGAATTCCCAAATCAACAGAGAAGAAGGTCTCAAAACAAGCAACAGTAACGATAATGTGTAATCTGCTGCTCTGGATCTCGTCACTCTCTTTCCTGCCACGCTTGCATTGAAGAATGTGTTACCGACTATCGATACAATGTGCTTAGTTCTGGAGCTCAACCATCTTGACGGTTTTGCCTCGTTATAGTTCAAGCATGAAAAATTGCTATTGTAACTCAGCCAATACATGCTTGTCATGCCTCATGAGGAATGACTGTGAAACACACTAGGAGGTTTCCTCGCACCCAACCTGTAGTAGGTCACCTGCTACTATGTTATTCAAATTGAGGAAAGACACATAGATGGGACATCATGAACTCTCTTTTGTTCAAAAGCTATCCATCTCTTAATTATTACATGTGTGTTTTTTCAGAATTCGTCACTACAACGATGGCTGGATCTGATACATGTGTGTCATTTTTTGCTCAGTTGGATGACAACAGTAGCTCAAACAAATTCGATAAACTACAATCATTTTTGAGATATGATAGTTTTTGTTCCACTCGAATGCGGAACAGCCTAGAAGCTGAACTGAATGCAAAATATCCTCACTTTGAGCGTGTGAATGTCATTTTTGGATCCAGGGTTAAAATAGAACCTCCAGCATTGTTATGTTTGGGTATATCCTGAGAAGAAGAAGATATGGTAAGACTGGACTCCTCCAGCATATCCGATGCAGTCATTCGTCTAGACATAGACAAATGTGAACAAGTAGAGGAGTCGAGAGAGCCAGATGATGACATGATGCAAGATGAGTGGAGACCAGAAAAAAGTTTCTGGGTGATCATTGAGATGAGGATTTTGAGAATGAAGAACAGCCCGATAGTAACATATCAGATCATCTTCAAGCCATCCAAGCACCTTTTGGATCAGTCAAATGTATCAAATCGTCAAGGTCTAGAGAGAGGATGAACATACTTTCTGCATACGAACTCAGTTTAAAAGAAAAATCTGAGTACAGAAAAATAATTTTGGACTATCATTTAGCATCTAGATGACAAAATACAAAGCGCATGAAAATCTAGAAAAAAAGGAGATAAAGAAACAAAAAGCGTCTTTGTTTACTGAGATGACATGACTAGGAAAAGATATGGAAGATATTTGAAATACTTTTGATTTTATCGACACTGTGTAAAGTGCTTAAATGCTTATCTTCTGGAGTGTCGACTTGGAATCTATCTTCTACATTGTGTCATTCGAATGTCTGAAGTAGTATGTTCTTTTTATTTTATGTTGCTTCTCGCTAAAGTGAGATGAAGTTGTGGAGAGCATTTAGTCGTGGGTAGGAAAAGAGAAGAGAAGAAGAGATAGGAATAGAAGAATGGACAGAAGAGAGGAGGAGAGGTGAAACTGTTGACTTTGAGAAGGTGGAGGATAGACATTCGGAGAGAGGACTTGGGAGAGTGCGATCAAGGGAGTGCGGATTAAATCGAGGTGGACTTGGTGAGGAGCGGGGTGAGATGACGAAGAAGAAGCTTACAGCGATGGTGTCAGCACATCGAAAAGAGGTGTTCAAGTGAGTGTCATTGTAAGCTTCATCCACACTTGAACCGTACTATAGAGGTTTGGAGTGCATCCAAATGTCTTTCTTCCTCCGTGATGTCAACCGACAGAACTCTATCTATAAAAAGTTACACATATGAGCATGGACATAAGCATAGACAATATAAACACATAAATATGAAACTAGACATGATTGAACTTACCACTAGGTGATGCTCCTTCTGGGACATGAACTCCTCGTGGTGGAAGATAATCTGCCTAACCACTCTATCCTCCGAGATCATCTCCAAGTGAATCATGACATGCGTGAGAATCATATCCACGAAAGTCTCTAGGTGTCAAAATCTTTTCTCTCATGACATATGCTTCTTCAACGCAATGATTTCTTGTTCGACCGACTCCAATATGAACTCCGCCCAATCATAATCCTCTTCTGCATCGTCGATCTTTGTTTTCGCAAACAACACAAGTTGTCCGTGAACTTCTTTCGGTCTCTTCTGTGCAAGCAGAATGTAATTGCTCACTGGTCTCCACTACTCATGGACGTAAATCCACAACAAGTATCTCTTGCATTTGTCATGTCGTTCAAAGAATCAATCCTCCGGACGCTCTCGCCTGGCATGCGCTGTCCTGTTGTGGGACCAGTTAATATGTAAATTACCCGTATAAGTACGTTTTGCACACAGTTGTAGAAGTTGTGGTGTAATGGGATCTAAAACATTGCTCTTATGAGCTTAGAATGCTCTATTATCTGCTGGGGGTCTCCATGGGGCAGAAAAGGACAAGGTTGAGTCCTTTAACTTCCCATTGGTCTACCCAAAAGTGAAGATAACTGGTCATCTACCTAAGTGTGCGCTCTGGGAGGTTCGGGGCACTTTGACGAGAGATTTTGGAGATCAGAGGGCATGGACGGAGAGCTCTTGATGGGAGGAGCAATCTGACCACAAATGTCACTCGATTTGGAGGTCCAGGGCATACGTTATGGCGATTTGAAGTTCATAGAGTGATGAGTGTACAAGAGTTTCTCTTCCGATTGTAAGATTAAGGGGTTTGAGTGACTGAACCGTCAGATTGAGACCAGATTTCATGAGCTTGTAGTCTGTCAGCTGCTGAAGCTCTGACCACAAATTTCACCACCGGATGTTCTGCGGATTGAGCGCAATGGCGATTTGAAGACGACGGGGTGCAGAAAGCTGTCAATCTGAAGCAGCGAGTTTGCAGATTTATGGAGGACGATCAGAACGGTCAAATCGGCTCAAATTTCCTGTGTAGTGAGTTTACCTTCTGAATTGATAGCACAGGAAATTGGAGTGGAAGTGGACGGTTCATTTAGTCGAAGAAGCTTCTGTCCTGAATCTGAGATTGGAAGTGCGTGTTAGTTTCTGTGGATTTGTGTTAATTGTGGGAGGAGATCTAGCCGTCAGATCTTCCTGAAATTTGACCTGCAAGTAGAGATTTTAGTATCCTACCTACGTGGCAAGTTTGAGAGGAGACTGAACTGTAGATCTGTACCTATCATGTGTGAAAGTTCGCTGGTTTTTCTACCGAGTTGTATCGGCAACGATATCTACTCTAGGTCTCGAGTTGTTAGCGACAGCTGGCTGAAAAGTATCCAGTGCGACATTTGTATTGCTTTGGGGAGTATTCTAGGCGTAGATATGACTTTAGCGACCTACGTTGTACCCACGTCATGTGGTTGTTAGGTTTGCACTCAACGTGGCAAAGTGCGATCCTTGACCTGTAGAGTCGACTACCTGTCTAGCCTAGTCTCCGGTTTTTGGGTCACGTCACGGTGCATGCATTAGAACCTTTCACCCAGAAGACCCACACGTGGATGAGTATGACGGCACCAAACATGCGATGTGCATGTGTGTCACCTCATCGGTCCGTGAGGCTTGGGTTGCTTGGTTAGGGAGCTTGCACCTATCCTTGTTTTGTGTTCGAAACTTTTAAGCAAAGGGGAGTGACCTGTGTGGGGGCATTCGACCTGGGGAAAAATCCAAGAGATTGTTCGTGGAGAGATCGTGGTGATCCTATGAGATTGAATCAGAGTTTTATGGATCGATATACCTTTGTAGTTGGAGTGCACATGTTGTGAGAGATGGACGAAGGACTCTACTTACCGCCCAGATTCTCTTTTCGAACCCCTTTCTCGATTAAACTGATGTATATGGAACGAGTTCACTTTCAACAGTTTCTGATAGGATCCTTCAGGCATAACTTTACCGCGCAAGTCATGCTCTCGCCTGTCTCTGTGATCTTACCTGTTGTCACTTACGGCCAAGAATGGGATCTCACCGTCTTTATTCTCATCTAACGAAAGATGGATCTAAATCAGCTCCCTCCTGTAAACTTTAACACCCAGTGCGAGATAAGACACATCTGTCGACCCAAAGTCATGTACGAAGCCCTAGTAGTGAGAAACTTCGGAGGAATACTACCGAGAGATCATGTCATCACATATTCCGTTTGTCATGCCCATGATCATCCAACGTTTTCGTGTAGTTATCTTGACCCTTTACTGAGAGAAAGAAAGTGCTTAGTTATCGAGGAAGTTAGAGAGAAATCTACAGGAAACTTGTCGCTCTGCTGTGCATTGTTCGCTAGCCACAGCCAGAAGGTACGCCCTTGCTCAAAGGAAAGGCTCTCACTACGACATATTTGGTGCTTCCACTGAGAGTACGCTTTGAGGTGGTTGAGTGAGTTGTTGCCGAAGAGCGTCAAGTATGAATCTTCCCGAAGCAATGGGGACGAGTGGAGGAGGAGCGGACGATCTGCTTCGAGCATTGACGATGTTGTTGAGACAACAACAAGGAGGCGATGTTGGGGAGCAGAAGTCTACAAGAGCTCTTCAAGCGGTGGTGAAGAAGTTGGGGAGGTTCGATGGAAGGAACATCACAAAGTATGTTCGGGAGTATATTTGTGAGATGGAGGTAAATCGTGTGCCTGAGACAGAGATGATATCTAGTTTCGAGTTGGCTGTGATACCTGAGATCCGTAGTCAAGTGACAAAGTTGAAGGATGCACGTACGAGTTCTTGGGAGGAGTATGAGCAGAGGTTGAAGAGTGAATTTTTTGATGATGATGCGGATAGAGTAACCAAGAGAACATTCTTGGAGTGGATAGAGCAGCGTCCGGGGAATGAGATGACGCCAAATGAGTTGCTGCGTGAGTTTGAGAAACGGTTCTGTCAATTGTCTCCATCCGAGAGGACAACGCTTGACTTAAGGAAGACAGAACTTTTTCTAGAAGCTGCTGATGAAAATCTAGAGGACAAGCTTTTCTTGATGTTAGCAGACAAGGGAGAAGAAGGAGGAGTGAGCACGGACTGGAGAAAGGTAGAGGAAGCTGTTACTATTCTCACGAAGCAGAAACGTGGAAGAGGTAGAGCTGCAACCTTGAGGTCTGATGTCTCTTTAGCTCCATTGCCCAAGCCTGCCAATAGCAAGATTGAAGATTCTGCTATCGATGAGTTGGTTAAGGGTCTGAGAGAGTTAAGGATAGAGATGGCAGAACTAAAGCATAGTCGGAGTCCTGGTGATACCAATGCATCATCAACTAGCAGAAATTTTGTTAGAAGATGTATCTGGTGTGACAGTACTGAACACCAACGACGAGATTGTGAGGAGTTTTCCGAAGCTCTCAGAACCGGAGTCGTGAATTTTAGAGATGGAAAGATTCATCTCGCCCAAACTGGTGCGCCGTTGAATACCAACTTTGGTAAGGGAGGAATGAAGAGTTTGGTGAGAGGTCAGGTTGGTATAGCTACGGCGATACGCACAATAGAGCCAGAAACATTTACGATTGAAGTAGATGTACCGGTTGTAGCAGCTATTAAGAGCGATGTAGTTGAAGTTCCACGAGAAGTAATGTTACGAGGTGCGGAGGCAATTCGCCGCATTACTGGATGGGATGATCCTGTAGAGGCAGGGTGTGTCAAGGCTTACTTGGTACAAGAGAAGCATGTAAGCTGGCAAGATGCGATTGTGGAAGAGAAAAGGAGACGTTATGATGATGTTGCTGATCCGGAGGAGGCTACAAGGAGAGCCAGAGCCACGAAGAGGAGAGGGCAACAAGAGGCATCACCTTCTGATATTCCTTCGACGTCTCAAGGGGCATCTACATCTGAACCTATGGTTGATGTTCCTATTTATGACACGGAGATGAGAGAGAAAGGCAAAGGAGCTTCTTCAAAGGGCAAAGGTAAAGCACCGACCTACAGACTACAGTCAGATATCGAGACCACCACCAACTTGAAGGAGATTCTTGAGAGAGAATTTTGGATGCAAAGATAGAATTTTCCTTGCGAGAAGCCTTGGGAATAGCCAAACGTGACTTTCATGAGTTGATCATAGATGTGATCAAGAGAAAGAGGCAGATGACTGCAGATACAGTGATGGTGAAAGCATTGGATACTGACATCACTGGGGAAGAAGATGAAGAGTTAGGTCGCGTATTTGCCCAAAAGCATGTACTACAGACGTCGAAAGGAAGAGAGGCAAGAGTTTCAGACTGTGCTGCAGAATATGGCGACGAGAAGCAGCATGAGAGTCACTATTCTCGAGCATATTGGGCTCGTGCAACCACAGAGACAAGGGTTCGACTGGGTAACTTGTCAGAGGCTATAGTGGCGTTGGTGGATCACAGTTCGGAGATTAATATCATGTCCAAAAATGTTTACGAGAAGGGGAAGTGGCCAATCGACACAAGACATGGATGGGTTCTTCGTGCTGCTAACAACCAAAGAGGTGAACTTTTTGGTGCTTGTCCAGCTGTCAAGACTCGGATAAGAGATGTAGAGATAGAACAAAACTTTTTTGTTCAGAGTATAGCTGCGTATCCTGTGATCCTAGGTCAACCGTACATTACTGCGTCTAGGATGGAGACGAAAGTAATGGACAATGGGTCTCATTATGCTCGTATCAGAAGTCAAGATGGTACGAGGGCGATACAGTTTCTTACTGTACGTACGGGTCATGAAAGGAACAGAGAGAAGCTGAGAGACAGTCCCTTAAGGACTGACAAAGAGTTTTCGGATTTTTAGTTAGCACTCCTGTAGAGCGGGAGTATGGGAGTGTTGATAGGAGAAAGAGCCTTCCGCTAGTGCCAGAAGATGAAGAAGAGATGTTTAAATGTGGATTTGCTCAGTTTTCTGAAACATGTGTAAATAGATTTCGAGTGGTAGAAGAGATGGATAGTGTACAAAGACGAAGTGTGAAGAAGCAGGAAGATCTCTTCAAAACTCAAGGAGTTTTGGTAGATCAGGAGTTCATTAACGGGGTGTATGAAGAAGAGGGCTTTGAAGATACTCTTGAGGAGGTTTTGTCGTTTATAAGCATCGATTCTTTGGTTAATGGATTAGTCGCAATCCGTTCACGTGAGTTACATGAGGAGATTACAAGATTCGTCGAGGATGGCTACAAGGTTCAGCTTCAGATGAAAGGAGATCATGAGTTGGAGTTAGAAAGGAGTAGAGCCATGAAACATCAAGAAGCGCAGGTTCATACAAAATACAAGACTGTGGCACGAAAAGTGAAGCCGGTGGCTACTCAACTACCTGAAGACTCTAACAAGCAAGTGGAACGAGCATCGACTGAACCAGTTCTGCGGGATTCACAGAGAGTAGGGCACAAGTTCACAGAAGAGACACTCAAACGACTGCAGATTGGAGGGGGTGAGTTTCTCACTGAGGAAGAGAGAAAGCGTTTTCATGAGATGTTGAGAAGGCATGGAAAGGCTTTTGCTTTCAGTGCAGAAGAGATTGGATGTGCAGATACGAGTGTCGTAGCACCCATGGTGATCTTCACAGTACCACATGTGCCTTGGGACTTGAAGCCTATACCAGTGCCACGAGCTATATTGCCAAAGCTTGTGGAATTGTTGAAAGAGAAGATACGCATGGGTATTTTAGACCATCTATGGGACCTTACTCGAGTCGGTGGTTTACTGTACCTAAGAAGTCAGGGGCTCTTAGGTTCATCCAAGACATGCAACATGCTAACAAGGTGACTATTCGAAACATGGGAGCAGGACCCATAGTAGATGAAGTTGCAGAAGCTTTTGCTGGTCGTGCTATCTACTCGATTGGAGATTTATACTCTGGGTATGATCAGTTCCAGTTGGCAATGGAGAGCAGAGATCTCACCACCACGCGTACTCCGCTTGGGCTTGTAAGGATGTGTACATTATCGCAAGGAGCGACAAACTCTGTTGCACATGTGCAAAATGCAATGAATAGGATTTTGAGAGAATTCATTCCGGAGAAGACCATACCTTTCATAGATGATATTCCTATGAAAAGGTGTGCGGCCGAAGACAAAGATGAGAAGCTGACTGAGGATGGATGTCGAAGGTTTGTGGTTGATCATATTCACGATGTGGAGATGATCTTAACAAGGCTTGAGGAGGTAAATCTCACTCTTTCAGCAGAGAAGTCGAGCTTTGGAGTACCAGAGATTGTTGTTGTTGGTCATCTTTGTGGAGCTTTTGGTCGACGTCCAAACCCATCAAAGGTTGATGCCATTGGGAGGATGAAAGATTGTGTCAACACCACAGAGGTCAGGAGATTCTTGGGAGCTTGTTTGTTCTATCGAGTGTGGATTTCTCATTTTGGTCACATGTCTGAACCGTTGTATGAGTTGCTGAGGAAGCGAAGGAGGTTCACTTGGGGTGAGGAGCAGAGGGTCGCTATGGTGCGACTAAAAGAAGCGTTGAAATCACCACCAGTTCTACGACAGTTGAGCTATGATTGTGGTAGACCCATAGTCGTTACTGTTGATACTAGTCCTATCGCTATAGGTTGGGCAATAGGGCAGGATGATGGTGAGGAAAAGAGGTTTGCAACAAGATTTGGTGCTCGCATACTTTCGGATCGACAAAGGAGATACCCTCAAGTCAAACGAGAGCTATGAGGCGTTGTAACTGCAATGAAAGCTGAGAAGGAGTATCTCATTGGAGCACATGTACTACTTGAAACTGATTGCTTATCTCTGTTGGGAATGATAGCAAACTGCACAACGCCTGATATTGCTATGTTACGTTGGATAGCTTACATTAGGTCGTTGAATCTAGAGTTGAGGCACATAGCAGGGAAGATGAACTCGATGGCAGACATGTTGTCTAGAGCTAGGTACTCTCAAGAAGAAGATATGGAGGCGGAAGATATGGATGAAGATGATGCAGAGGAGGGGCAAGTTCTACAACTATCAAGCGAGGACCGGAGTCGCTTGGATGGTGTTCTTCCTTTCAGGGAAGAACTCTACTGTGGGAGGCTCAAAGAAATCGGACGCTATCTAAGCACTCTTCAGAAGTATGAAGAATGGACGGAGAAAGTCTTCAAGGAGATACGACATCAGACCTATGGCTATCTATTACGAGATGGATATCTGTGGAAGAGGCCAAAGAGGAGAGATGGAGTACCCTTGAGAGTAGTGGATGATGCAGAGACCAAGAAACAAGTACTCGGACAATTTCATGATACCTTATGGGCAGGTCATCGAGATACATGGGCGACCTTTACCAAGATCAAGGAGAGATATTGGTGGAAAGGATTGTATCGAGATGTAGAGAAGTTTGTTGGATCATGCATTGAATGTCAATTCCAATCCAAGATTCGGTATAGGGATGGATTGAGACCCACATATCCCTTGTCCATTCATTTCCAATGGGTTTTGGATTTGGTTGCCATGCCACCAGGAATTTGAGGCATGCGTCATTTAGTTTTGGCTCGGGAAGAGCTATCTAACTTTGTAGAAGGGAGGGCTCTACGCACCAAAGCTACTGAACCTGTCTGTCGATTCATATTAGAAGATATAGTTTCTAGATATGGAAGCGTGGGGAGAATCCGTGCAGATAGAGGAGAGTTGAATGCAGATGAAGCACGTGAGTTCTTCAACAGATATGGAATACGATTGAAGTTGACCACTTCGATGAACCCGGAAGCGAATGGGAAAAGTGAACGAGGGCACCCACCAATCATCCAAGCATTGGTGAAAGCGTGCAGGAGGCGTCATGGGGACTGGCCTAGACTTCTTCCTTTTGCGTTGTGGGCTGATAGAACTACTCATAGTACTGTCACTGGTTACATGCCCACAGAATTGATGACCGGTCAAAAACCTATCATGCCAGCAGAAGGAGACGTTCCTACTTGGGTATGTCTACCTTGGGAGGATGATTCTGATAGGGAAGGACTATTAGCACTACGGATTCAGCAGCTTGAGCGACGTGAGGAGGACCTCGAAGAAGCATTGGTCAAACTCAAAGAGGCGAGGTTGAAGAACAAGGAGCGGTTCGACAAGACACATCGACTGCGAAAGAAGTCGATCCGCGAAGGTGACTGGGTCATAGTATATGACAACAGTTTGGATAACCAACACAGCAATATCAAGAAGTTTGCACGACGTTGGTTTGGTCCTTATGTTGTTGTTGTCGTTCACGACAATGCCACATATGGTTTGCGAGAATTGGATGGTACACTCTTGAAGTTACCCATTGCTGGTAAAAGGGTCAAGGTCTTCCGAAGACGTGAAGGATTTCTTGATTTCGATGATCTCGAGTCTGATTCTCATCTTTCCAGACCTTATGCGAGGGAAGATGATGATGAACCTGACAATTCGGAGCACGATGAGGGATACGATGATGATTATGGATAACAAGTTGGCACATACCGGAGGATGTGCAGGTTTGGAGGGGGTGAATGTCTTGTTGTGGGACCAGTTAATATGTAGATTACTCGTATAAGTATGTTTTGCACACAGTTGTAGAAGTTGTGGTGTAATGGGATCTAAAACATTGCTCTTATGAGCTTAGAATGCTCTATTATCTGCTGGGGGTCTCCATGGGGCAGAAAAGGACAAGGTTGAGTCCTTTAACTTCCCATTGGTCCACCCAAAAGTGAAGATAACTGGTCATCTACCTAAGTGTGCGCTCTGGGAGGTTCGGGACACTTTGACGAGAGATTTTGGAGATCAGAAGGCATGGGCGGAGAGCTCTTGATGGGAGGAGCAATCTGACCACAAATTTCACTCGATTTGGAGGTCCAGGGCATACGTTATGGCGATTTGAAGTTCATAGAGTGATGAGTGTACAAGAGTTTCTCTTCCGATTGTAAGATTAAGGGGTTTGAGTGACTGAACCGTCAGATTGAGACCAGATTTCATGAGCTTGTAGTCTGTCAGCTGCTGAAGCTCTGACCACAAATTTCACCACCGGATGTTCTGCGGATTGAGCGCAATGGCGATTTGAAGACGACGGGGTGCAGAAAGCTGTCAATCTGAAGCAGCGAGTTTGCAGATTTATGGAGGACGATCAGAACGGTCAAATCGGCTCAAATTTCCTGTGTAGTGAGTTTACCTTCTGAATTGATAGCACAGGAAGTTGGAGTGGAAGTGGACGGTTCATTTAGTCGAAAAAGCTTCTGTCCTGAATCTGAGATTGGAAGTGCGTGTTAGTTTCTGTGGATTTGTGTTAATTGTGGGAGGAGATCTAGCCGTCAGATCTTCCTGAAATTTGACCTGCAAGTAGAGATTTTAGTATCCTACCTACGTGGCAAGTTTGAGAGGAGACTGAACTGTAGATCTGTACCTATCATGTGTGAAAGTTCGCTGGTTTTTCTACCGAGTTGTATCGGCAACGATATCTACTCTAGGTCTCGAGTTGTTAGCGACAGCTGGCTGAAAAGTATCCAGTGCGACATTTGTATTGCTTTGGGGAGTATTCTAGGCGTAGATATGACTTTAGCGACCTACGTTGTATCCACGTCATGTGGTTGTTAGGTTTGCACTCAACGTGGCAAAGTGCGATCCTTGACCTGTAGAGTCGACTACCTGTCTAGCCTAGTCTCCGGTTTTTGGGTCACGTCACGGTGCATGCATTAGAACCTTTCACCCAGAAGACCCACACGTGGATGAGTATGACGGCACCAAACATGCGATGTGCATGTGTGTCACCTCATCGGTCCGTGAGGCTTGGGTTGCTTGGTTAGGGAGCTTGCACCTATCCTTGTTTTGTGTTCGAAACTTTTAAGCAAAGGGGAGTGACCTGTGTGGGGGCATTCGACCTGGAGAAAAATCCAAGAGATTGTTCGTGGAGAGATCGTGGTGATCCTATGAGATTGAATCAGAGTTTTATGGATCGATATACCTTTGTAGTTGGAGTGCACATGTTGTGAGAGATGGACGAAGGACTCTACTTACCGCCCAGATTCCCTTTTCGAAACCCTTTCTCGATTAAACTGATGTATATGGAACGAGTTCACTTTCAACAGTTTCTGATAGGATCCTTCGGGCATAACTTTACCGCGCAAGTCATGCTCTCGTCTGTCTCTGTGATCTTACCTGTTGTCACTTACGGCCAAGAATGGGATCTCACCGTCTTTATTCTCATCTAACGAAAGATGGATCTAAATCAGCTCCCTCCTGTAAACTTTAACACCCAGTGCGAGATAAGACACATCTGTCGACCCAAAGTCATGTACGAAGCCCTAGTAGTGAGAAACTTCGGAGAGGAATACTACCGAGAGATCATGTCATCACATATCCCGTTTGTCATGCCCATGATCATCCAACGTTTTCGTGTAGTTATCTTGACCCTTTACTGAGAGAAAGAAAGTGCTTAGTTATCGAGGAAATTAGAGAGAAATCTACAGGAAACTTGTCGCTCTGCTGTGCATTGTTCGCTAGCCACAGCCAGAAGGTACGCCCTTGCTCAAAGGAAAGGCTCTCGCTACGACAGCGCAAGTCGCTCTCTAAATCCAATGGGAGGACCATAGCATTTTGAACTAGATCTACAGTAAGCAAAAGCTCTTCACCTCTAGAACTAGTGTCGATATCATATGACTGTATGAATTGACGACAAAACAGAACATGAAAACGACATGAAAAATATGAACATCTGAATCACCTCACCACATCCATTAAAAAACAAAGAACGTTGTAATTTAGAACTCACCTCAAGTCTCACAAAGTTGAAGGAAAAAGCGACCAAGAGGTCCAATCGCTCTAACTCCTCTTTTTCTATGTCATTAAAGTGCTCTATCAATCTCTTCTCTTCGAATCTATCTCCACTTCAACTTGTCATGAGCTATCTCCTTCATTTTCTCCTTTGGCTTGACAAGTTTCACTTCTACAAACACATATTTAAAAATGTGATGAAACAAGGTCATGCGCTAACATGCTAAATATCTCGAATTCGCATAGACATAACACCAACGTAGCAAGATCTGAAGACGATTGAACCACCTTGAAAGAAAACTACTAACTAACGTATTCACAAGGGGATCCATTGAACTTGTTCGTTAGGGCGGTTCACATTAAATCACCATGGATTCGAGCAACACGGAGTGTGTGAACCGCGATGTGTTAACAAAGTCACAGGATGATCCATTCTGGATCGCATTTTGATTTTGTATTTTAGGACAGTTCAGCCTAAACCACCCTAAAATTGAAACATACCGTTGTCGGAGTGTGATCCGTCTACCTAGGAAAGTGCCGGGCTTCTGGCTGTGGTTGTTTACTCAAGAGGTTGGCTTTAAGGTCACAACAGGGGCTATAAACACTCACACAGGTGTGTAGGATCCTCTAATATGCTCAAAAGCGAAATTTAGGTCTAACTAGTAGTAATAGGTTTAGGCGGTGAACTTTGACACTCAAGGAGAGGAAAACTATGAAGGTTTAGACTTCTAAACTTCCCCTACATGTAAATGAGGTACTACTGGACACACACACGAAGTTTCAGCCTGAGATCAAATTCTAGCACCGAGATGTTGACAGAAAAGTTCTGAGTAAGAAAATTATGGCAATTTTTGGTACCTAGATGGCTATTTCAACCTAGAACATAAGATTGGCTCGATGAATTTCAAATATTCTCACAATATTTGAAGTCTACAGGATGCTTAACATCATTGTGAAGTTGGGACTCCTGAATGTACACAGAACTCCAGATCTCCTCCTCTGAAGTCGCTGCTCTAGATTAAGAGCTTTTCAGACCCCCTCAGCTTCAGCGGCCGCCCTGAATTACTCAGTCACTCAATCGATATGAAACTTTTTGGGAAATCGTAGCCCTGCTGGCAGAGAACACAACCTCGAGGTTTTGAAGCAATTTCCTCAAATCTGCTGCAAGTGACACTGAAAACCCTAAATCTAACAAAAGTGATTCAATTCTAGCACAATTCGAATTTCAATTGGTCATAACTTCGTCTTTATTGCCTCAAATCGATCAAAAATTTCACTGGAAGTGCTGGGCATGACGAGCTCTATCTACTTGTGCTCTCAGATTTCAAAGATCCCTCACCAATTGCTTGAAATCCACTCTAGAGCTCTGTTTCTAAACTTAGAGTTTTACAAAAAACAAAATAGACCAATGGGAGTTCATAGCTCCACTTGACTGTCCTTTTGTGCCTTAAACTACCTGGCAACTTATCTACACTCATAGGCTACCACGTCAAGCCCTCTAGAGTGCCAGCGTAAAACTTAAACTACCTAAAACGACACGCAGCCCTGAAAAATAACTTAAATCAGCTAGAAAGCGTGCATGGACGACACGCAAATACAACCCATGAGCTTAAGCCCTATCAACATGGTAATCAACCTACTAAGACTCAAAATAGTGTTAACACCGTATGCAAAGGTGTCAAACATATACATAAAGGACTAGAAGTAATATGAGCTAACTTCTAGAACTACTAAACTCAAGCGTCGGAGTAGAAGTCAAGCATGTAGCCGCCAAGTAGCGCGACATCCACCCCCTCTGAACCTGCACATCCTCCGGTATGTGCCAGATCCAGATCAAGACTCTTCAGCTTCAGCTTCAAATTCATCTTCAACCTCCATTGAGTCTTCATCTTCATCTTCAATAAGTTCTGCAATGTTCTGGTCCTCCCCTCTCCTTCTAAAGAGCTTGATTCTCTTCCCTGCGACTGGTATCTTGAGCACTGCACCATCTAACTCTCTCAAAGAGTATGTGACATTATCATAAACGTCTAACACCACATAAGGTCCGAACCATCTCTTGCAAAACTTTCTGATAGCGCTATGCTGATTATCAAGACTACTATCATAGACTAACACCCAATCACCTTCCGTAACTGGTTTGGGTCGTAATCTATGCGTTCTATCAAATCTGCCTTTGTTTCTCTCTCTAGCAGCCTTTAACCTTTCCACAGCTTTAGCAACATCCTAAGGTCTCCGTTCTAACTGTTGGATCCTTAATGCAAGAAGATCCTCTGTACTTGTACCATCTTCCCATGGCAAAACATTCCAAGTAGGCACAATCTCCTCAATCGGCATCACAGGTTTTTGTCCTAGTATCAACTCTGCTGGCATGTAACCTGTAACGGTACTATGAGTTGTACGATCTACCCATAAAGCAAATAGTAGCAGTCTAGGCCATTCACGGATCTTACCCTTGCAAGCTTTTACCAAAGCTTTGATGATTGGCGGATGGCCTCGTTCGCTCTTGCCATTCCCTTCAGGATTGTAAGCAGTGGTTAACGCCAACTTGATTCCCAATCGCTTGAAGAACTCAACTGCTTCTTGTGAATCCAGCTCACCCCTATCTGCAGTGATCTTTCCCACACACCCATACCTACAAATAACATCTTCAAGTAGAAAGCGGCAGACACTAGCAGTGGTCTTCGTCCTCAGGGCACGACCTTCAACTTGGTTAGATAGATCTTCTCTAGCCAAGACTAGATACCTCATTTGTCCAAGCCAAAACGGCATAGTTACCAGATCCACTACCCATTTGTAATGAATGACTAAAGGATAAGTAGGATGCAATCCATCACGATGGTGTACATTGGAGTACATCTGGCAGGGTATACAGGATGAAACAAACTGTACTACATCCTTATACATACCCTTCCACCAATACTTCTCCTTCATCTTGGCAAATGTAGCCCAAACTCCTCTATGACCGGCTCATAGACTCTCATGGAACTCCTTGATCAGCTTCTGCTGCAATTTTAAGTCACATACCACCCGCTGTGGTACACCTCCTTGCAGCTTAGGGCGCTTCCATAGATGTCCTCCATATAAAAAGTACCCATAATCTGTTCTAGGAATCCTCTTGAAATCTGC
The DNA here is from genome assembly GCA_036924285.1 of Asterella californica. Taxonomy (NCBI): domain Eukaryota; kingdom Viridiplantae; phylum Streptophyta; class Marchantiopsida; order Marchantiales; family Aytoniaceae; genus Asterella; species Asterella californica. Next base: position 48,870,017 of record JAYKYS010000001.1, read on the forward strand.
ATCAGACCAGCCTTCTTGCCTTTCCAATGAACTCAAATAGCGCCCAAGATCCAACCACTCGTCATCATACATAGTTTCCTCAAATAACTCCAATGGAGCTGCAAAACAGCTTCTGTCCTTTCTAGAAAGAACATTAGAATAGAACTCTGTTCCCACATCCTCCTGATCATCTATCATTTCCTTCTCACCGTAATACCTAGCCCTTGATAACATATCTGCCACAGGATTGTCTTTTCCTACAATATGTCTAAACTCTGGGTTCAAGGACTTGATATATGCTATCCACCTCAACATAGCAATATCTGGAGTTGTACAGCTAGTGATCATTCCCAAGAGAGGTAAACAATATGTCTCTACAACCACAGGTGCTCCTATCAAGTATTCCTTATCACTCTTCATCGCAGTAACTACTCCTCATAGCTCTCTCTTGACCTGAGGGTAGTCTCTCTGCCGTGAACTTAACACCTTAGCTCCAAAACGCACCACATATCTATTTCCATCCTCGTCATCTTGTCCTACAGCTCATCCAATGCCAATAGGGCTAGTATCAACAGTAAGGATAACAGATCTGTCCAACTCATATGTTATCTTCCGTAGAGTTGGTGGTGAAGCCAAAAGATCCTTCAACTTCCTCATAGACTCGCTGTGTTCCTCTTGCCACTGAAATCTTTGCCTCTTCCTCAACAGCTTGTACAACGGATCTGCTACATGAGCAAAGTGTGGAATCCATATATGATAAAACACACATGCACCTAGAAACCTCCTCACCTCGGTAACTGACCCACATGTCTCCTTCATCCTTCGAATGACATCAACCTTGTTTGGACAAGGTTTCCGATCATAAGATCCACATAGGTGCCCCACAATCAACACCTCCTGTTCTCCAAATACAGACTTTGCTCCTGATAAAGTCAAATGAACCTCCTCCAGTCGACTCAGTATCTTATCACAGTCAGCTATGTGATCTGCAACAAACTTACGGCACCCCCTCTGATCCTTTACCTCATTCTTCTCCTCCTCAGCACATCCTTTGATCGGCACATCATCAAGGAATGACATAGTTTTTTCAGGATGAAATCCCTCAAAACTTTATTCATGCCATTCATCATATGTGCTACAGAATTGGTAGCACCTTGTGGCAAGGTGCATGTAACACTACAGAAACTCTAATCGCGATCCTCAAGAACACTCATGAATAGACGGAAGAACTCTCAACTCAACTCAAGGTGGAATGTCTTTCAAGGACCATTCTCCTTCTTTATATAGTTAGAGAAGTGCACACCCCAATCCATACTACCCACTCATCAATCCTCACACGGATTGATGACATGACTTCCATGCAACCCACACAATCAACTACCAATCAAATATCAACACCACCACATTCTTATCCGGTCCCACATACCATGGTCCCACTATAGTCAACTCTACATATATCTTATCCGGTCCCACATACCATGATCTCGCTATAGTCAACTCTACACATAGTTCTAACTATGAGTATAGTTAACTATGCATGGTTACAAACCTCCCTCCATTTAAGTTGCAACGTCCTCGTTGACGATGGAATGCTCATAAGCTTGAACTAACAAGCCGGCATTAGTCAAATTTCCTAGTGGTTCCCAAGTAGCCTCATATAATGGATATCCTTTCCATTTTACCAAGTATTCTATCTTGGGATATCGAGTACCACGAAGACGTTTGTTCAGTATGCTTTCTACCTCGTATTCCTCATGATCATCCACTATTTCTGGCAATGGTGGTGCTATGTGAGGATTGGTGAAACGAGGAGAACGTGGAACATATTTCTTCAATAAAGAAACATGAAACACCGGATGCATGCGCATATGAACCGGAAGTTGTAATTTGTACGCCACAGCTCCAACTCGTCGTAAGATGGTGAATGGACCGATGTATCTAGAGTTAAATTTACGAACACCTACTAACGACAAGTTAGTGGTAGATAACCACACTTTCTCCCCAATGTCAAACTCCACATGACGACGATGAGCATCTGCATATTGCTTCTGATGATTTTGAGCAGTTTGAATCTTCTCCTTGGCTTGGTGAACACCTGCATGGATCTTCTGCACAAATTCGTTGACGGCAGTAACTTTGGTTGTTGACTCTTGTCCTGATCCAAATCTAGTAAAACTAGAAGGAGTGAGCGGATGTGCGCCGTACATCAAGTAGAACGGTGTAGCTTTTGTCGATGCGTTCACAGAGTTATTGTAGGAGAACTCTACTAAAGGTAGGAGTTCATCCCACCTCGCTTGCTCTTCAATCGTAAAAGCTCGTAACATATCTTCTATCGTCCGATTAGCCCGTTCTGTTTGTCCATCACTCTGAGGATGGTAGGCTGTGGACATAGCAAGCTTAGTTTTGAATAACCCAAACAAGGTTTTCCAAAACATGCTTGTGAAATGTGATCCCTATCAGTAATTAAGACTCTAGAAAGACCATGTTGAGCAAAAACAACGTCTAAGTAGATTTTAGCTAGCTCTGGTGCAGTAATAGTCTTCTTGGTTGGACGAATATGAATCATTTTGCTCAACTTATCAACAAAAACTACAATAGAGTCAAATCCCGTACTAGTTGGAGGTAGTTCACACACTAAATCCATACTCACATGTTCCCATCGGTTAGTAGGAATAGGTAATGGTTGGAGTAAGCCTGCCGGTGTTTGATTGGTTGCCTTGTTCTGTTGACAAGCAAGACAACTTTTGATGTATCTCATCACATCATCGTGCATTTTTTGCCAATAATAAATGCGCTGCACCGTCTCCAAAAGTCTTCTCTATTCCGACATGACCGGCAATCGCTGAATCATGACATTCTGTCAAGATAGTCGTACGAAGCTCTGGATTGTTGGGAATCCAAACTTTACCGTCCTTGAATGCTAATCCATGCATCTTGGTAAGCTTGGTGTGCTTAGTTGCTGCCACGATCTCCTCATCCGTTCTGGTAGCTTCCATCAATTGTTGCCACCAATCGGAATGGATCTTCACTTCTGTCGACATGTGATTAACTCGAGGCATTCGAGTTAACACATCAGCAAGTTACTTTTTCCCTTCCACGTATAGAATCTGCATGTTGAAGCGTTGTCGTCATTCCGTCCATCGAATTTGACGTTTGGAGAGGTCCTTCTGCGTCTGCAAGTAAACCAATGATTTGTGGTCTGTTTCTACCACAAACTCCTTATCTCCCAAGTAGTGCTTCCAATGCTTGGTAGCCAACACAATAGCTAACTCCTCTCTTTCTGTGGTATGATAGTTGCGTTCTGCAGGAAGCAACTTACGGGAAAAAAAAGCTACAGGATGCCAACCATCTGCCCATGCTTGTTGTAACACTGCTCCTATTGCTGTACCTGATGCATCTGTGGTCAACTTAATGGGTTTTGTAGGATCATACCACTTAAGGATTGATGCTTGTAACAGAGCGTCCTTCAAGGCTTGGAAGGCAAGCTCATGCGATGTACCCCATCTCCATTTTTGTCCTTGACCTAATAGGTTTGTCAAGTCCTGTGCAACTTGTGCAAAGTTTTTGACAAATCTACGATAGAACCCCGTAAGTCCTAGAAAACTCTTTAACTGGGTTTGATCTTCTGGAGCACTCCACTTTTGGATTGCCTCAATCTTATCGCTCATGACTTGGATTCCTGCTCCACTCACACAATGTCCTAGGTAATCTACATCACTCTTGCCAAACTCACATTTAGAGATCTTGGCATATAGCTGGTTTTGTCTAAATACTTGTAAAATCTCTTGTAAGTGCATCTTATGCTCTTGCAACGTCTTACTATAGACAAGAATATCATCTAGGAATACAATGACAGATCTATCCAAGTATGGTCGAAAGATGTCATTCATTAGACCCATAAATGTAGCGGGTGCATTAGTGAGACCAAAAGGCATACTAAGTACTCAAAGTGACCGTACCTTGTACGAAAAGCAGTCTTTTGTACATCTGGCTCAGCAATCCGGATCTGATTATAACCGCTTCGTAAATCCAATTTGGTGAAGTACTTTGCTCCTCGTAGTTGATCAAACAAGTCATCCATTCGAGGTAACGGATACTTATTCTTCACAGTCTGAAGATTGAGAGCTCGATAGTCTATGCACATACGCATACTCCCGTCCTTCTTCTTCACGAACAAGACCGGAGCTCCATAAGGAGATACACTAGGTTGGATGAATCCTTTGTGTAACAGTTCCTCCACTTGAGCTTTGCACTCCTCCAACTCGTGCGGTGCCAATCGATATGGTGCTTTACAAGGAGGTGCACTACCTGAAAGTACCTCAATCTTGTGATCCACTCGCCTTTTTGGTGGTAATCCGGAAGGTAAATCATTTGGGAAAACATCTTTGAATTCTTCTACAATCATTTTGAAACTATCTGGAATATCGCCACCATAGTTGGAACTATAAGCTTCTCTTATTAACCCCAAGAAACATACATCACCACTATGAATAGCGGTCTGTTCTATCACATACAGAGGTATGTTTCTAGATCGAGATCTTACTCTGTCTCCAAAAACTATCCACCCCTTACTCTTCACAATCTTCTTTCTCCAATCTACCTCCGGATTGTATTGCTCCATCCAAGGCATACCCAAAATGACATCGTAACGAGCTAATCGAATAACTCGTCATTCAATCTTTTCTGAATATTGTCCTATAGTGAGCGCTACACTCCGAGGGAGAGACTCAATCATCTCAGTGTGCCCGTTTGGCAACTCTACTTCTTCCTTGTCATCCTTTTCCAAAGCCAAATCCAATCTCATAGCAACTGAACGCGACAGAAAGTTCTCAGTTGCGCCAGGATCAATCAACACTCTCACCTTAATGCCTTCTAGCACTCCATCAGTAACGATTAGCTGTGTAGTCCTTCGTGTCAATCCATTTAACTCCTTCTTTTGTCCTCCATTCTCACCTTTTCTTCTCTTTGTTGAACCAGTACGACGACGAGGTAAATCTACTGGTGCTCTTCGTTTTCCAAAACTGGATTGTTGTACTGCATCTCTTCTTCCTCTCCACCTTCCTCTGCTCTATCATTCAGATGATTCAGAGGTCTTCGATAAGTAGCTCTATTTCCTCGAGGGAATCGGGTGCGACAATGAGCAGCTATGTGCCCAATTCTCCCACAGTTATAACAACGCCGTGTCTCTCCTTGAAGCTCTTGATTTTGAATGCCTTCACCAATATCACCATCCCTCGAAAGTCCTCGAGGTACATAGTTACGAACTCCACCTCCGACACCGCCACCTCGTGGTATCACTTCTCGTCTTGGTTGCTCTCTAGCACGATCTCTCCGATCCTCTCCATAGAATTGTCGTGCATAACCGTCCCGTTGCCGAAGATTATCCAGTTTCATGGGCATTGGACCTCCATATTGAACTCGCGGTACGATTGGTGGTTCTCCCTCTCTAGCGATAACTAATGCACCAGCAATTCTTTGGGCATAACCGATTGCTTCGAACACGATACGTGGATTATTCACCAGACTTCTTGGCGAATTCTCTCCTTCAATTCGCGTTTGAACACGTCTAAAGCTTCTGCCTGGCTCGTATCAGGAATAGCTACTTGTAGATCTTGAAATTCCTCTACGTATTCTTGGAGACTTCCTCGTTGCTTGAGATCCCAGAGCTTCATTCGAGCCATCTGCACTGAATCCACTGATTGGAAATTCTACAGCAAACCTTCTTGCATATTGCTCCATGTTACTTGACTTCCTCCAGCAATCATCGAACGCTCCCATGTATCATACCATGTAAGCGCTTTATCCATCAAGTAACCACTGGCAAATACTCCCGCATAATAATCATTGACTTGTGCTTGAAAAGTCTCATGTAGCGATTTATACGAGAAATCCAATTCTCTAGAATACCCATTGCTCGATTACCTCGATAAGGTTCCACGTTACACGCCTTCTTCATGCGAAGCAATAGAGCATCTTCCCCCTCCACTGCCCTTTGGACCCCTAAAACAACCTCTTCTCTGTGTACTGTCTCCGCGGCTTACGTTGGAACTTGTGATGGACCACCCATCTCCATTGCTCTCACATTCTCTCCCTCTAGAGTTGCTATCTTGCTCTCTAGTGTCCTCACCACTGTCGTCATCTCTCGAAACTCATTGAGTATGTTCTGCATGATCTCACGCATCTCCGTGCTTTGTTGCTCCATGTTATTTCCAATCATTCTAACGTCTCTCAACACTCTCAGTCCTTACACCACTCTTTCTACTACCTTCAATACAATGTCAGTATCACTACACGAAAACGCCTCACGAACAAAGGTATTACAAAAGGTTGAGGCGACGAGATAACTTCTTGATAGAATGTCTCTCCAAATTCTCTCACTATTTCCTCACGGTATGTCACCTTGGGACGACATGTATAATGAACTGCGCACCAAGTGTTGAAGGTGGTTGGTGGTCAATTCAAATCCATATCCTCCTAAAGCAAGATATAGAGCGTGAGGTCCCACGTAGCAGCATACGTTACGATTGGAAGAATCACAGGGACAGGTGAGTTCATCATTTGCGTCATGAAAGCATCTCCGAAGTGCGTCACCAAATAAACCTGAAAATGATGAAGTGCAATGTAGAGGAGTTTGATATGGAAAGGATTCAAAAACGGAAAATCTGGAACTCTATGAATTCCTCCTTCCACTTGTACCAAATTTTGCAATTTTGGCAGTTTGACCCCTTATCTTCCAAAGATCATAACTCGAGTTTCCTTGGGTCAAATCTCGCATTTGTTGAACCCTTGGATAGCTTATCTTGCCAATTAGAAATTTGCAAAGATTCTACTTGAGATTTGACAACCTCAAAACATGGCAGTGACTGTAAACTCCTTCTCGAGAGCGAAATGTGAAAAAACTGAAAAAATTTGAAAAAACCCCCTCACATTTCAAATGTCATATCTTTCAAACTATAAGTGATCTCCATGAGATTTCAAGTGTCATAGGTAGCTTAGTCCTCCCTCTATAACATACTAAAAGTTGAAATGATTTCAACTTTCTCTCGAAGTTTCACAAGGACTGTAAGCAGCTCGAGTTTTCACTATTTCTATCACTTTCTCTCACTACTATTGAAAATTCGAAACTTCTCTCCACTCATGTGCATCTAATCACAAGGTTTCTTTGCAATTCTTTCTCCTAAGAGGGGTAATCCACTCTCTCAGAAGAAGAGCCTTGCTCTGATACCATTGTAACACTACAGAAACTCTAATCGGGATCCTCAAGAACACTCATGAATAGACGGAAGAACTCTCAACTCAACTCAAGGTGGAATGTCTTTCAAGGATCATTCTCCTTCTTTATATACTTAGAGAAGTGCACACCCCAATCCATACTACCCACTCATCAATCCTCACACGGATTGATGACATGGCTTCCATGCAACCCACACAATCAACTACCAATCAAATATCAACACCACCACATTCTTATCCGGTCCCACATATCATGGTCCCACTATAGTCAACTCTACACATATCTTATCCGGTCTCACATACCATGATCCCGCTATAGTCAACTCTACACATAGTTCTAACTATGAGTATAGTTAACTATGCATGGTTACAGTGCACATCCTTAGTAACCCCAAAGGTGTCCTCATTGTAGTCAAGTCTCTACTCTCAGAGAATAACTGAAACTGATCATAATCTGAATATAAGTCTTTCATTGAATAGATAGCACGACCAGCAAAAGCCTCTGCAAACTCGTCTACAATAAGTCCTATACACATATTCCTGATAGTCACCTTGTTAACTGGCTGCGTATCTTGAATGGATCTCAAAGCTCCACTCTTCTTCGGAACAGTAAACCATCTGCTAGAGTAGGGAGCTATAGATGGTTCCAAGATACCCATCCTAATCCTTCATTGAGCAAGTCTATCAGCTTTGGTAGATGAGCTCTAGGCACAGGAATAGGACGTAGATTCCAAGACACATGCGGTATAGTAAAGATTACCATAGGTGCAACTACACTTGGATCTACACATCCTACTTCATGTGACTCAAACGCAAACGCTTTACCATGCCTAGATAGCATCTCCCTGAAGCTCTTCTGCTCTTGCTCAGTAAGAAATCCATCACCTCCAATCCTCAGCTCCTTCAGTGTTGCTTCTGTGAACTGGTGTCCAATTCTTCTCGGTCCTCTGAGCGTTGGTTCTCGTGCAGCTTGCTCCATCTTCTGATTGTAATCGAGTGGTAAAGACAAAGCCACTGGTTTGACTTTCTTTGCCACTGACTTGTACTTGGTCTCCACATACAGCTCTTGTCGATCTATAAACTTATCAGTTACATCATAAAGCTCCTTGGAGCTCACTCTCACCACTCTATCTACATCATCTATAGAACTTTCTACTATAGATTTCAACTCCCCTATAGTATCTACCAAATACTGCTCTTCAAACACTCCAGATATGTATTCATCTCCTGCTCACTCTTCACTGTCCCACAAAGACTGTTGTACATACTTCACATGTTGCCTCTCAAACCTCTTTAGATTCTCAACCTTCCTATAACACACTGATCCACATGACGTCAATCCTAAGAAGCTAGTGGATAAAGCTTCCTGCTCTACTGGATCAGGCGAGAATCCTTTCTCTACTGTATCGTTGAAGTCTCGCTCTTCAATGGTATTCTGTCAAAACCCCTAGACTCTCTAAACTCCTGAGTAATCTTAGGTAGTGGACGATCTCTCAAGCTATCGCGATTTCTCTCATGTTCTGCAACAACGGTCAAAAACTGAACAACTCTTCTGTCATCTCTATTACGTATCCTAGCATAGACTGAACCATCATCCATAACTCGTGTCTCCATTCTAACAGCAGTAATGTAAGGCTGCCCTAGAATGATAGGATAGGTTGACATGTCTTGTACAAAGAAATTCTGAACATCACTGATGTCACCCACAGTTACCTTGATGTTGGGACAAGCACCATAGAGTTCTCCTCTCTGGTTGTTGGCAGCACGGATGAGCCATCCATGGTCGATGTCTACGAGCCACCTCCCACGCTTGTACAGCTCCTTAGACATCAGATTAATCTCTGAGCCGTGATCAATCAATGCCATCACAGGTCCCTCCAGATCTCCCAACTTCACCAAGGTCTCTGTGGTTGCTCTTGCCCAATGGTTGTGAGAATAATGACTCTTCTGTGATGCTTCCACCTCATCTTCAAACCTCACGTGCTGATACGAACTCCCCTCTGATACTTGAGAGCAGTAACCAGCAATCTCATCTTCCTCATCTTCCAACAGTTTGGTCCCTAGAGCGTTAAGCGTAGCTGCTTCACCCAAAATCTGACGTTTCCTCTTGATGATATCTGTGATAATCTCATGGAACTCACGCTTTGCAATCCCAAGAATCTCACCCAAGGTAAACTCAACCTTCCCATTCAAGATATGATTCTCTAACATCTGCTTCAAGTCTGTAGCAATCTCAATGTCAGACTGAAGTTTGTATGTAGGCATCTTACCCTTCTCCTTGCTTCTCTCCTTCTCCTTTGGTGTTGTAGATGGTAGATCCTCCATAGTTTCCTCTCGAGTAGGTGTTGTCTCCTGCCTTGCCTCTGGTCTAGCCCTTTCACTCCTTGTAGAGGTCGTTTGGCTGTAGAAGCCTCACCTGCATCCTCCCTCCTGCGTTTTTCTTCTAGTACAGCTTCATGCTGACTTCTTACAACATAAGCATGCACTGACATAGTATCCACAGGGTCATTCCATCCCGTAGTTTCTCGAATTGAGTTGTCAACCCTTCGTAGCACATCCTTGTCTAGCTCTGTTCTAGCTACGGACCGCACTACATCAGACCACAACCCAGTAGTCCCTTTCTCTTTCTCCATCTCCACTTTCACTCCACAGGTAGCAGCATTCACAAGAGAAACAGCATGTGATGTTGATATCTCATTCACAAGTCTTTTCATACCACCCTTGCCAAAGTTGGTTCCCAACATCATCCCAGTCTCTCTCAGATGGATCTTATCATCTTTGAAGAAGATCAGATCCTTCTTCAATACATCTGAAAACTCCCCACAATCTCTTCTTCAATGGTCTAGGCTATCACACCATATACAACGATGAACAAAGCCTTCTCTCATCTGAGGTCTTTGCATGGCAGGCTGTACATTCTGCTCCTTCTCTTCTAACCTAGTGAGCTTAAGCTTAAGCTCCTTCATACCCTTAATCAACTCATCAAGCGGTGAGTCTTCCTCTCTAGTAATTACCAAAGTGGGCTTAGTAGGCAACTACTTGACAGGAATTATCAGAGGTGCTGCTTCACTTACCACCACCTTGTCCCTTCTTCTCTGTCTCTTGATCAGCAAAGAGACAGCCTCTTCAACCTCCTTCCAATCAGTCTTCAATCCTCTCTCCTCACTCTTGTCTTCTAGCAACAGCTCAAGCTTCTCCTGAATAGTCACGTCCGCTGCTTGTAAGAAGAGCTCGATCTTCTCCACCTCCAGTGTAAGCTTCTCTGTTCTAGAAAGCTGAGCATACTGACGATCAAACTCCCTTAACAACACATTTACAGACAAACCTTTGTTAGGCTTAACCACCCACTCCAAGAACGTTCTCTTGGTCACCCTCTCTGAATCTTCAGTGTAGTACTCCTCCTTCAAAGCGCGCATAAAGCTCTCCCAACTCTGTCCTTGCTGCTGCTTGAGCTCCCTCACACGTCCACGAATCTCAGACACAACAGCAAGTTCAAAGTTCTCCACCATCTCCTTCTCAAGTACCTTGTTCACCACCATCTCCCTAGCATAGTATCGCACGTACTTGGAAATATCTGTCCCCTTGAACTGGTCCATCTGATGCACCACAGATTGCAACGCCTTGGTTGCTAATACCTCCTTCCTCTCTGTGCTCTGCTACTGCTGCATAAACATAGAAAAAGCTTGGAACATCTTCATCGTAGCAGCATCCAACTGAACAGGTTGCTGAGCAGCAGCAGCACCTCCACTTGATGATCCTTGGTTGGCCATGATATCTGATCCTGTAACACTCTCAAGAAAACTCCCACCCTAGGTGTTTCACGTCGAGTTCACCAAAAGAGAGTATGTCGGAGTGTGATCCGTCTACCTAGGAAAGCGTCGGGCTTCTGGCTGTGTTGTTTACTCAAGAGGTTGGCTTTCAGGTCACAACAGGGGCTATAAACACTCACACAGGTGTGTAGGATCCTCTAATATGCTCAAAAGCGAAATTTAGGTCTAACTAGTAGTAATAGATTTAGGCGGTGAACTTTGACACTCAAGGAGAGGAAAACTATGAATGTTTAGACTTCTAAACTTCCCCTACATGTAAATGAGGTACTACTGGACACACACACGAAGTTTCAACCTGAGATCAAATTCTAGCACCGAGTTGTTGATAGAAAAGTTCTGAGTAAGAAAATTATGGCAATTTTTGGTACCTAGATGGCTATTTCAACTTAGAACATAAGATTGGCTCGATGAATTTCAAATATTCTCACAGTATTTGAAGTCTACAGGATGCTTAACATCCTTGTGAAGTATGGACTCCTGAATGTACACAGAACTCCAGATCTCCTCCTCTGAAGTCGCTGCTCTAGATTAAGGGTTTTTCAGACCCCCTCAGCTTCAGCGGCCGCCCTGAATTACTCAGTCACTCAATCGATATGAAACTTTTTGGGAAATCGTAGCCCTGCTGGCAGAGAACACAACCTCAAGGTTTTGAAGCAATTTCCTCAAAGTTTTGAAGCAATTTCCTCAAATCTGCTGCAAGTGACACTGAAACCCCTAAATCCAACAAAAGTGATTCAATTCTAGCACAATTCGAACTTCAATTGGTCATAACTTCGTCTTTATTGCCTCAAATCGATCAAAAATTTCACTGGAAGTGCTGGGCATGACGAGCTCTATCTCCCTGTGCTCTCAAATTTCGAAGATCCCTCGCCAATTGCTCAAAATCCACTCTAGAGCTCTGTTTCTAAACTTAGAGTTTTACAAAAAACAAAAATAGACCAATGGGAGTTCATAGCTCCACTTGACTGTCCTTTTGTGCCTTAAACTACCTGGTAACTTATCTACACTCATAGGCTACCCACGTCAAGCCCCCTAGAGTGCCAGCGTAAAACTTAAACTACCTAAAACGACACGCAGCCCCAAAAAATAACTTAAATCAGCTAGAAAGCGTGCATGGACGACACGCAAATACAACCCATGAGCTTAAGCCCTATCAACATGGTAATCAACCTACTAAGACTCAAAATAGTGTTAACACCGTATGCAAAGATGTCAAACATATACATAAAGGACTAGAAGTAATATGAGCTAACTTCTAGAACTACTAAACTCAAGCGTCAGAGTAGAACTCAAGCATGTAGCCGTCAAGTAGCGCGACACCGTAGTCCGCATGAAGCGCGTTGTGTTTGATTCGTTCATAAGACGATTCGATCTGAATCGTCTTGTGAACAAATTTGTATAAGACGGTTCATGCTGAATTGCCCTACAATTCTAAATCACAGTGCGGTTCAAGTTGAACCGCATTATGTTTAATGGATTCACAAGATGATTCATGATGAATCGTCTTGTGAATTCAAATTTTAGGACGGTCCTTGCATCCCAGCAAGATGCATCTGAGGCTTTGGATCTGCAGTTGCAAATGCAAGAGCCATCTTTGAAGGCTATGTAAGACGCATTGGAGATTACTCGAGTAGAGTTGGTTCGGGTTTCTAGTTCGTCATTGTTTTTCCCAAGACTGGTGCCTCCAGATGTGAAACAAAGAAAGACTCTCATTCCCGACCTGAACGGACTCCTTGTGCTAGTGGGACAGAACGAGTTTGAGCTCATGTCCACTAAAGAAAGAGGCTACATAGTGGAGCAACCAAGAAGAAGAGATATGGTATGTGACTTGAGGTGGCTTGTTCGCATTCATAGAGGCTTGCATCATGAACTTTCACTTGATTATTTGGACATCTCGCGTGGTATACAACACTTTTGTGTTGTTGAGAGCTATGGAGTATGTTGGTTACATTCCTCCTGGTGTTGCAAATGAGAAAGTGAGGTTATCTAATCATTTAATTTTTTTATTATAGGTTATGATCATTCTAGTGTTTTGGTTGTTTAATGTAATAATCAATAGTTAGCAAATATGTAATTACTTCTTAATATCATCGTTCTACAGTGCGGTTCAATATGAACCGCTCTGTGTGAGAGTGAGACATATGGGTTCTCTCTGTAAAGAACGGATCGTCTTGCAGCAGGACGGTTCAATGTGAACCGTCCTTACTAAGGGCGGTTCACGATGAATCACCCTACCTAAGAGCGATTCAACCTTGAACCGTCCTGTTCATAGTTTAAGGTCCTTTTGTATTCATCCATGATCTGTCCGCTTGAGTGATTAAAACATTCTATGTTGTGTTTTTGCCATGCGTGCAAGATTTGGACACAGGATATGTGCTTGAAACACAAGACTATTAGTGAGGTACATAAGACAACTACCCCTACTTGAAGGATTTCAGACGTCTACACGACTTCAACATGTGCACATGAGATGTTCTCCTTGTAGATGATAGTCCGATGAAGAATACAACCAATCATCCTTACAATGCTCTTCATCCACCATTTTTCTCACTTTTTACTACAGATTGTGACAGAGACAGTTATTTGGGAGAGAAGTTACTCCCTTGGCTTCTCGCTTGGGGAGATAGTCCAGAGGATACTTGTTCGGTGTGAGATCACACTATACGCAAGCTTTGCAGTGGATCCTTATCCAGTCCTTTGGGAATATTGGGGTGATGTTCGAATACCAGAGGTTAATCTGATGTGGACCTCATGCTTGCACGAGTTGAGAGTAGGCATTCTGCAGCAGTATGTTGATAAACTGAGGATGTTGTGCAGTTGTCTCTACGAGAACTATGAAGATTCTCTACTTTTTTATACATAAGATGTTCTCACTAGTATGTACCAATATTGGTAACTCGCATTTGAATTATCGCAAGAATGAAACTTGAAATGAACTTTTATAAAAAATGAACTTTTATATCAACGATTTAGAACACCACAACTCTTCTATTGATGTCCAAGCAAGTTGACATCACTATGTTCTTCATATCTATCCCAAAATTTGGAATGTTATCCTCAGCTTACTATCTATATCTCTTTCTAAAACTACTCTCCATCTGCTTCGGTCCACTCATCCTACCAGTTGATAAGAAAGTTATGCAACATTACACAACAGCTTATCCATCTCACTAAAAACTTATTTTCATCTTTATTTCTCAACTGAGTTCTAAGCTGTTTTATGGAGTGTCATCTAGACTTCAAGATTTCTGTACAATGCCCATTGGTCACATGCACATAAGCTAAACAACTATTGAAATCTTGTTTTTCTTTATCTCTAGAATCCATCTTGAAAAAAAAAACTAAGTGGCGAAGAGGTGAGTAGTCAGAATCACCTAGTAAGTATTGCTGATCCTCGAAGAAGTTATTTCTGGATTCCAAGTATGTCCATAGTCCAGACTTGCATAAGCAACTTAAGTCTTAGCAAGAACATGGCATCCATGCGAAGCAAAAGAACATCTTTCTCTTGTGATCACGGATGACCTGAGCATTTATAGAATATTGCACTTTTTGTCAAAATATGTTTCTCCATCGTGTTGTGGTCTCTGGGTCAAAGGAAGCAAGGTTCCATCAATCAATCCTACACAACCTGGAAATCTCTTTTCAGCAAGAACGGCAGTTATATGTACTCTTTCTTGACAAGAAAGCCATCTACCTGATTTTTCAACTTGGATTCTAAAGTGATCATGATTCGTTTTGTGTAGTTCATCATACTACCATGACCTATCTCTCATAGGAATAAAGATCTGTCTAGACAAGCTCCATTTCCATGGTGTCTAAGTTTGTCAAGTGCCTCTACTAACTACAATCCTACAAGAGCCTGTTTTATTCTTGCGTGACTCTTGAAAACAGGATGATCCTCTATAAGACTCAAAAGATCTGAAAACAACTCTCTATCCATCCTGGTTAGTTGACGAAAATGAACCGAGAGGAAGATTGAAAAATATCAGAGTCTTTGATTTTCAAAAATCTGAGAGGTCTATCTAAACATCGTGACTAACATACAGCGAGATACAAATCATGTGTATCATCATCCCAACTAAGATCAGCAGAAGACTCACTATCAGTAGACTCTAACGAATAGACAGAATCTTCACTCTACTCGACCAAAGCTTTCATCTCCAGAATGCGTTTCAGATCTTGGAGTAACTCTTATGTTCATACACACGAGGCATGTTATTCAAGTCTGGACCCTGAGAGAATGACTCTCACGTTGATCTCCGATATAGAAAACGGAGAAAAAACTGAGAATGTGAGAATGAGCTTCGCGTGGATCTCCGGTTTAGAAAACTGAGAGAAAACTATGAAATGTGAGTATGAGCTCCGCGTTGATCTCCGATCGAGTAAACTCATAAAAGACTGAGAATGTGATTATGCACTTCGTGTGATCATCAACAAGGAAAACTGAGAGAAAACTGAGGATGTGGGTATGTGCTTCATGTTGATCTCTGATCAGAAAACTGAGAATGTGGATGTGAATTTTGTGAGTGAGTGCATGAGAGAATGAAAGTAAATCGCTGTGCGATCGGTGTGGTTGGATTTAGCAGTGAAGATTCTTTTCATCAAAATAATCAATTAATAATAATTGTGAATGATGTGTTCTAAACACTTCAAACTTACGGACGAAGTTGGTAACGACCGAAGACCAAAAAGCCACGACGATTTCTAGGGGCACCTCAGGACGTGCACGTAGAAATTTACCCCTGTTCGTAAGTACTCCCCGCAGGTAACGGATCTCCTCAAAGATTCTAACTTTTACTCCCCTAGTAGCATGCAGCTCTTGCACCATGCATTCACCACAGGACCCGTGATGAATGCATTCACGGATTCATGTGATTCACGGCATGGTCCATGCATTGCCTGTTTGATGAAAGGGGGTTTCAAACATAGGGGTCCGTCATATACATACGGACTCTGCGGCAAGGTCCATAGTGATCGGTGACGGATGTCAAATGGACCAGTGACAGACATGATTACAAGAGTTCGTGAAGTACGTTGACAGAACTTTCATCTACATCTTAAATGAACTAATTAATCACGGTCATGAACTAAGAGACTCAGTCCGTGATCATATGACGAGCATTTTCGACAAGTATCCGTCGGACTAAACCATCGAATCTGTCCCGAGCTATTACGGACAAGGTCGTGATTCCTCATGGGCCTATGTTTAAAACCCCTAATGCATTCACGAATTCATGTGATTCACGGCATGGTCCATGCAATTGCCTGTTTTAGCTGCTGAAAAACTACGTACCACAGGATCCAGGTCGACTTGACCGTGGTGCATTACGTTGTCATGAGGTTATCCTACTACAGTAACTTGAGACGGGGGCGTGATCCGACTCTCCAGCTAGTTTGGTGGTCACGCTCCACGTCTCTAAAATAGAGAGCTTCGGGGTGTAAACTTCAATTCGTGTGCATTAAGTGTAAGCGACGATTTCGAGTGCGTATTCAATCCGTGTATGACCTGCTTAGATATAATTAATTATTTTCAAATTGCTTTAATTTTCCTAAAATTTTATGGTTGTTATAGTTCTCTTTAATTTTTTAACTAGTTTTCTTTATGAAATTGTGAATCAAAATTTGAGGATAAACTTTTAAGCGTGAACACTATTCTTGTTGTTTCATAAAGTTACTGTACTTGTATTGATACTTATCTTTAGTACATACAGTTGTAAAAAGTATTATGTTTCTCTTTTGTGACTTTATTTTTAGTTATTGTTGTCAAGATGAAAATTGGAGATTTATTGTGATTTTCATACTTGTTCTCTAAGTTATCATACACAGTTTTGATAAACATAGAAGATGCATATGGGATAGATGTTTATATGCTAGGTTGTCTTACCTATTATTCTGTCAAAAAATTCATGTATTTATAACTCTACGTGATAGACAAGCGGCATTAGAGAAGGATAGTTGCGATAAATTTTGCTTGTAAGAGGAGGGGGATGGATCGGCAAAAAAGGTGCCATAATTAGAACATGTAGTAAACTGTTTGGATGCTTTTCTTCCTTCCTACGTCTCTTTGTCCAAAGAAAATTTTAGACTTTCTCACATGTTGGTGTTATTCGTTCCATCTCCAGGGTGTGATAGATGAAACATCTAAATAATATGCATGCAACATGGACGTCTGGGGAACTCTTGCTCGCTTCTGGTTATCACAAAATGCATAAGTGTTAACTAGAAAATCTATATTAAATTAATCTAAAACTCAAAATATATTTAAATGTTAAATGTTAGGAGAACCAAGAGACGTGGGAAAATCTTGACATAACCCATAAGAGAAGAGAAAGACACGCTTCTGGTAATATAAGTCCGAGAAGGTACAAGTAAATAATCAAATTTTTATAAAATATTTAATTTATTACCTACCCTTTTTCAAAGAAAAAATTAGATAATAAATTAAACCCTTGCATATTTACATACTTTATCTTCTAACGATATCTAAAACAAAAAAAAATGATTATAAAAGGATGATACAGTATATCCCCGGAATCAGAGAAAAATGCCTTTGGAAACAATCTATAATTCAGCCAAGCATTAATGGTGATTATGCAACGAACTGAGAAATATACAAAGAAGTTAGATTTAGACATCTAAACATATATTATATTATATCACCCAACGTATAGAGAGAAACATGAATTAGTCTATCATAAGCAGTTATTTACTCGCTCCACCCCAGAAGAAATGATGAACTTGATACGCTCTCTTTTATGAATACTTGTTTGATCAACCTCTTTTCTGCAGCATGCTGTTCTCCAGATTAAATGACTATCAGGTATATGACTGTGCACTATGGACAATGTACAAACTGACTGTCTCATTCATCTCTGACATGATGTGAGAACTGGCAGGTTAGAAGGTTGATTAAAACAATATTCACAAAAAAAGAAATTAGCCGAGTTCATCATTCTTTCTGGAGGGTGGAGCAAGTAAATTCCTGCTATCATGAAGAATAATACCATACTTCGATTTCAGACTCGTCACTTATTTACCGAATATTTATTTTTCCTACAAAACGAACTTCGGAATCCAAGAGTGAAAATCAAAAGGAACTCGGTAGACTCTCAAATCTCTTGCATTAATCTTCAGAGGTTCAACTTTTCTACATCTCGTCCCTTATTCATTCAAATATGCTACAGTCTTAACATATTATAATTTTCTGAGAATTTGACATTCTTTTGGTGATTGTTAAAATTTTGTACATGACCACCTTGTAATTATTTTCTGTCGGATCTGACCCCCAGGTACTGTATTACCCAAGCACTAACCCAACATTGAACAGTTTATCTGTTGGTTCATAATAAACCAAGCGCTCTCCAACTTTCTATTGGTCCCGACGATAATGCCAAAGGCAACAAGTTCAACAACCAACCGAACCGAGCAACGTAACTGCAATTCGTAAAAGCAAACTCGGCCGGTATCCAAATTACACTACTTTTACAAACAGCTTTCTCGGGCACAAACTCATTTCCAGAATGTAATGGTACACGAGTCCTCTGAGTTCTCGGAGAAAACAGTAACCTTCATTCCAGAATATACCGAGAGCCGTCTCCATATGACTGTTGGCGCTACTTCACGGAAGGTGGTTGCTGAGACTACCGGTAGTTTGATTTACTAAGGGAGTTCGATGTGTGCTGGCAGACGTACAAACACTTTATGCTCAATGATCGATTGTATTTGTTCCCCTCAGGATCTGCACTTTTCCCACTGAAGTTAAGCTGGTCCACTCAACTTACCCTGCCTGCTTGAGAGTTACTTTACTTCCTAATGATGTTGCATGCTGGAGCTTGCAGCTCCGGTCGTTCTCAGGAACTGACCCTAACACAGACAGACAAATTGACTCAATAAGAAATACCTTTTCTCACTTACCAGTCGAGAACCTTGCCATGAAACTTCGTCCAAACAGGGATTATTACTCAAACGAACGCAGCTCCAAAGCATCAAATGGACGCACAAGGTATTCCCAGGATGGACAACCCAAGCTTGCAAACTTCTCAAAGATGCATAGTTCTAGACGAGATGTGCACGAGAGGAGTTCCCACTCACAGCCTTATGTAAATGATACTCCGGAAAGTCGAGGAAAAATTTAGAGGTGATGATGAAAGGGCAAAAATATACACATTTTGGAACCAGAGAGACTGTAAGATACCAGCAACCTACCATACACTGAAGATCCAAGTTGGTCACTGGCCCTCCACCTCCAGCCTCAGATCATGGTTCTCAACCGCTCGTTTTTACACCCTACTCTACAAACTGGGTATGGCCAAATTATACCCATGCAGCTATCTTTACAGGAGAGAAAAATAAAACATGTGATCTGCATTGTGGTGACGTCTACTTCCCTTCGAAGAAGTAAACGTCGGCCGAAGACAAATGTCGGCTTCTCTGGAGGCAGAAACAACATTCTCACTAGGCCATTAACTACCTTCCTCGTTTCTTCTTCTGTTTAATCTATACCACTATCAAGGAAACTAAGAAAAACTAGAAACTTCGACATGACTCGCTTCTGCGGTGCACAACACTTTGTCACTGAAAACGAGGACCCGATGGCTGGCCCCAACGTTGCAGATAGTTAACACCTCGGACTACAGACTTGTAATCGCTTCTAACCATCCTCCGCTGCATCTTGTTGATACATCACCGGTACTGCTGCTGTACTACACCCTTTTGTCTGTCAGAAGCAGAATACCTTCATACACTTCAGGTCAATGTCACTAATTCCCTTGGGCAACTTCGATGGGCCAAAAGATATCGGAATATCTAGGCACATTAACGCTGCTGCTGCTGCTGTCGATAATCTCCTCTATGCGGAGAGCCTGGCGGTGGAGCTCCGAACCCTGAATGGTTCGCCCGAGCATACTGCCCATCCATATCGAGATACGAATTCGGCGGCTGCAATCCAGGCAAAAATATGTTATGGCTTGACATTTAGTTACCTCTCCAAGAAAGCCAGGTAAAAGCACGCCGCTCTTGAATTGCATATATGAGAATCCAGTTTAGTAGCAAGTGCCTTAGACGCTAAATTCACGCGGAAGGTTTAGCACTTGGTAACACGACGCCAGTTTAGGTGAAGGCAAAAGTACCTGTTGCATATACTGCTGACCACCATAGTTCCCAGGGCCCTGAGGTAAAACTCCGGAGGTTGGCATTCTGCTTATGTCGAGTTTCAAAACGCATAAGAAAAGCGCATAGGTGAAGAAGACGACAGACACATAGAAGCCCACCCAGAAACCTCAGATTAAGAGTGACAGAAATATACATTCTCGCTATCTGCCCTAGCACAATCAATCTGCTCGCCTAACCATCTTATATCCAAGACTGCAAATGGATCAAGGCTCACAACCTCCTCTTCTAGACATTAATTAACTGAAAACAGGAACATGCAGCACAACTCGGGATCTCCTTATCGCCTGTGCTGCTAGGGAGTATTATTGCATACCCATATTGCTGACCCCGACCTCCACCCATGGATGGCCCGCGTCCACCACCGTAGACCCCACCTTGTGCATAGCCTGAGCCTCCACCGGGAACTCCGTAAGTTCCTGGACCTCTTCCACTCTGACCACTGATGCCTGGAGGTGCAGTATATCCTCCTTGTGGAGCAGGTATACCATAAGGTCCGCTGGGACCACCTCTGTTAGCACCATAGCCACCTTGGCTGCCACCAGCAGGAGGACGTCCTTGATTCGAATGTCGTCCTAGAGGACCTCCAGGTCCCCGAGCCCCACCACCGTAGTGGTGACCTGGTCCTGATGGAATTGCAGGAGGTGGACCGTGCGAGGATTGATTTGGTCCTGATCTGGGACCATGTCCACCCTGAGCAACGGGGAGGCGCTGGTGATGCGACTGTTGATGTTGTGTCTTTTGTCTCTTGGCTAGCTCTTCCTGCTGTTGCCTCTGTTGTTGCCTCTTCTTCTTGGTCTGAAACTCATGAGATGCTTCATACTTGGGAAGGCTGCAGTTATTAACATTAGACAGCGTCAAACGATAGAGCTAAATTGCAAAGATTTGCACCTTTTGAAGACACCTTGCAATACAGTTAGTGGCGGTGATGCTACCAGCTATTTGTCTACCCTTGACGAAAGAACCTCGCTATACAGAAAATCCGTGTCCCGTTCTCTGTGGTACAAGATATGAACATTCCGAACATGAACCACACCATAGGTTGTGGAACCAACCTGCTTGGCAAGCAAGGCAAGGGATCCACCCAGAAATACTCGCCATCCAGCGCATCCTTGGCTGTTATTCTCTGCAGATGTCATAGACGCGCGTTCCAACCAATCGTAAGCATAACGTAGGGACCTTTCTGTACCAGCTGTACCAATCTAAGACTCTTGATACTTCCTTGTGCATCTATCTTAACGAACTCTAAAGTAAACAGCTCCAGCTATTCACGGAAGAGCACAACTAAAACAATGCATAGACCGAAGAGGCATACTGACAGGCTTTTCAATGGATGGATACGGTAAACTACCTGGCTCGGGTCCAGTGTAAGCATACGCTCCAAAAGCTCAAGAGCATTCCGATCAAAACTATCAACAGAAGGAGAAGCAAAAAAGGTCAGTAATTCAAAGTATAGTCGAGACATATCGCGAGTATATGACGATAGCTTATACTACACACCTGTCGCATGCGAGGACCATTAACAACACCATCAACGCCACGGAATCTAACACACATATACATCGACGACTAAACCTGGGGAAGCACCCTAGAAAAGGAGAACGGGGCAGAGAAGTAGAGCTCACTGTTTGAAGACGTCTTTGACCCTTCGCTTCATGGGTCGTTCAGGTTTGAACTGATGAAAGAACGGAAGTTTTGACACTCCGGGCCATAAGGTTTCGTCAGGTGAACCACAAAGTTCAAAAATTTTGGTGAGCTGTTCAATCTGCATCGAACTGTAAATATCAGCTTCCACAATATCTATGTATAGTGTATATTCGTCCATAAGTATCGCAGTTTGAAGCAGGAACTATACGCACAAACTGAGGTAGCACGCAAGAAATGAGCACCGTGATGCAAACAACGTATGACAAATCGTAAAGGTCCAAACTCTTTGCATGAAGTACCTCATTTCTCCCTGGTAATATCGGCTTCCCGTGGAGAAGCTCAGCGAAGATACATCCAACCGACCACATATCCACCGCTGGACTATATCTTGTGGAACCCATCAGAAGCTCCGGAGGCCTGCACGATTGAACCACAAGTAACCGATTCTCATGTTCGATTTCCAGTAGGGAACTCCCTGTTGCTCCATGCGGATTCATAATCTATGTTCAGAGCGTACCACCTTCCCAAAACTGGTGAACGATCTAGCAAGAGTTGATCGAATATTAAATCTACAAAAAAGTGCATACCTGTACCACAGAGTTATCACCCTGTTGGTAAGCGGCTGACCGTTGTTATCACTTGAGAATGATCGCGCGAGTCCAAAGTCGGCTAGCTTCAAATTTCCATTATTATCAATCAGAAGATTGGAACCTGCAAACGCAACACCAGCATTGCATACGCCGAAAGTCGAGACCCCAGCGCAATGGTTGAGAAGACACTTTCCAAAACTTGTATCCAACGACGAAAAGGAAGTAACCACTAATAACTCCCGCACAAATTTTCTTCAATGAACCGCTATGTGACAAGGTGTAGGTCAAGTGGATTGAGCCCTCCCGGGCCATACTTTATGTCGCCTACCACACCGCTAGACATCAGTCGCCTTAACGTAAACAAAGCCTGCTCTAGATATATTAATATACTTCTCCATCCCTCATATCTTTCTGGACCGCACTCAGGACAACTGCAGTTTTTGCCCCTCCTAAGTCCAGGAATGCAGCTAATACCCACACAGGAAAATGAGAAGGACCAAAAGCTACTAGACCAAAACGCCGAAGGTGCACCTTTGATATCCCGGTGAAGGACTTGGTTAATGTGGCAGTAATGAAGGCCTGTTAGCAACTGCTTCATGTAGCACTGCGTCAACACCATCAAGGCAATCAAAAGATGAGAAAGGTGTGTGAAGGACAAATGACCTAGCATGGGGCCAACATGCAGGCACCAGATCGAACAGGTCCGACAAGCCGTTCACACGACTAAGCATGATTTGCGGTAGAAGGCTTGATAGCCAGATTAAAACCGATATACCTTAATTTGTGGAACCGTAAACCGCATCCCTGGACGGTCGGACAATCCAGTGAGGTCATGGTCCATGTATTCAAACACCATGTAAATACTCCCCTTGAATTTGTTGCTGTCCACTGTACAGCAAGAGGCAAAATCATATGGATGAGAACGTGTCGCCAACCGATAGGGTACTAATTTGTTCCAGAGAGAGTTCGGATATCCTTAAATTCCAATCACTGCACGTCATCTTTTACATTATGGAACCCGCCTCCTGATCCAAGTGAGGCCCGCAAAACTAAGGGCTGGTTCTTTGCCGAACTTGGATCGCACGTAGGCAAGTTAAGGTTTCGATTAAAACTCCTACGACATGTAGAATACTCATTTTCGTCTGCAACCAAGACAAGTTTTGAGCTTTTCCTGCTTGTGGAAGGGGAAAGGATAGAGTTATGGAATCTTTTCACCCCGTGCTCACCTGGTTTTGCGTTGTCTTCCTTTTCAGGCCCTGGAAACACAAACAACAGCACAAAGACGATAAGACCTCGCAAAAAAAGCAGCCCGCCAAATTTGAAAGAAGACACGATACATGTCGACTCTCATGTGGTCGTAACCTGGAATGTAAGCTTCGGTTTTGAGGGTACGAACCAAGAAAATCGCTTTCCATCTTATCTCCTTTGGAAGTCACAATCTCCTTCAGCTTAATAACATTTGCATGCTTGAGTTTCTTCAAGATTTTGATTTCTCGGATAGCAGTGATCGGAAACTACAAAAGCACGTAGAGAATCGAACCATTACAACGGCAACCAACAGTGAGGTAGCCCCTTCCATTCAGAAGCCAAGCCTGCGAATCTCGAAGTCAAATGAATGGCGCGTTCTGTACAAAGGTACATGTAATCCAAAAGCCCCCTTAACAGCGCAAACATTTGAGCTATTTCTGGCCCAACGAAAACCTGCCCAAATTCCTTGGTGGAAGAAGGACACAGAAAGCCAATACAATCCGTAGTAACCGGAATTCTGATCGCACAGCTTCAGGAAGCCTTTGGAGAAGGCACACTTTGGGGATAATACAACGTGGAGAGAGAGAAGAGACATCAGAAGATGGCGCAAATCAAGATGTCCAAGTTCAAAGTATGCTATACTGTACTTCCGAGTCCCCGTCTTCTATGTATGAACGGACAGCACGTAAGACCCTGCTCGCAGGCCAAGCTTTGGGTATACAATCGTACTGGTCCCACAAAAAAATATTACTTCATGGCCACAGGTAATACGTGGTCCGAAGCTAAGATAGACGAGGTAATATAAAAATGAACTTACTCCTTCTTTCTCATTGTCCATGCGAACTTTCTTTAGCGCCACTATCTCTCCAGTGGCCTTTTCCTTGGCCATGTAAACTTGTCTGCACGTCAGTAACAAGAAAAAAGCTGAGGTTAGTGGATTCCTGGAAATCAAAAAACAAGTATACCTTATGCTTCAGTTAACCAACACGGTTACTTTAATGCCATAATGGTCTCTAGTACGCGAACTCAAGATTCTCGGAAATTCCAAGGAGGAGGTGCTGTGTCACACGCAATATTCCAATTCATGTATCAAGCTTCTGTAATTTCCGAGTTTCTGACCAGATACTAGTATGAGGGCTGCCCGACACGCAAAGGGAAGAACCTTGAGGACAGGACGCATGACCAGCTCCTTCCCACCTTGTCAAGAAAACCTCCTTTCACTATGGTGGAAAGGACGTTGCAAAATGCTGTGGACAGGTCTAGCCAGATTCTGTATCGAGCACGACGTGATTGTCGTGAATAGATTGGCTCCTAAGTCTCTCGACATGGTTCTGAGCTATCATCATCCTGGTTAGCTGTACGCTGGAATTAAGGGACGGTAATAAGCTCGGTTCCACGCCCGCAATTCAAAATGACAACAGACGGGTCGACCTTCCTAGCTTCATCGATTAGTTCTGAAGTGCAAACTGACAGCAGAACTGTATTCGAACAGAAATTGCTTCCAATTGTACACCACACAACATAACAACAAAACACTTACCCGTAAGTGCCTTCGCCAATCTGTTCGATTTTCTCGAAACAATCGACACTTCTCGACCCCCAATTTGGCGTTTCGTCCAAATTGAGTTGTCCTGGCCCTGCCACCGCCATTTCGAAGAGGCTCCGAGATGGCAGGGACGTCTCCTCACACGCAAACGACAATTCTCCCCAGATCCCTAATCCTTCCTTCTCCGCTCTCACAGTTCTAAACACCTCGTAGAACCTACCCACCACTTTCAGAAGGGGCAGCTCTGCCCCGCATACGTCTTGAAAACCCACCAGTTCGCTTCACCAAGGCCAATCCGCAACCGTCGAAGGGGTAATAACATCAAGAGAGACATCCTCACGAACTTAATCGGTGAAGTACCAAAAATTCAAATTCCACGACGCGCAACTCGTCAGCGGTCTTCTTTCCATCTCATCTACCAATCTCCACGGGAAGTCAAACCGATCGAACCATGAAACTTGCGTTTAGCTCTAGCGCAAACAGCCACGACTTCGCATGAGAATTGACAGAATTCTCGTTCAAAACTACAAACCACGTAGCTCGACAATAGCTACGGCTTTCGCTCGTAGATTCCTCTGCCTCACGTTTTCCTTCTGCCTGGGCCCTGTCTTCCTGGACACTTGACCTAAAGACTCGTATCGCCAGCATTCTGGCAGGGTTCGAACCCACACGAACATGGAACCGAGACGTTGTTACACTCTTTGGACGTGTAGGCTATGAGCTGCGATTTGGACATGCCCTCAAAACCACTACGGTAGTTCTGGAGGCACTTGTGGGTCCCATCGTTCTCTCAGCCAATCAAGCTAAGGAAAGTTAAGAGACCATCCCGGCCGTCCCGGGTCCGCGTTGGCGGCGTTGCAGTGAATTCTAGCGTCCTGTACGTATCGGTTAGGATTCCCCTACAGGGTCCGTATGGTGGTCCCACCGTTGACAGTACCTTGAGAGACAGGATGTGGGTCACATCAACATCAAACCCTTTAGCACGGAAGGAAAGACCCATCAAGCCTTACAAGGGAAAGAAGTAACCGAAGGGACAAGCAACTAACGCCCCCGTTATTAGGGGTGTCAAAGTTAAGTAACTTCTGAAATATTCGAAATCCGCTGGCGTGAGTTACGGCTTCGGCTAGACTGCGGCCAGTGTTTCATGCGAGCACCTCTTGAGATACCCGCAAGAAAACGCTGCGGGTGTTTTCTTAATGGCTATTCAGTAGTTTCGTCTGCTTTCTTTTGCAATAGATTTTTTACTGCTCAAAGTCATTATCTTGAGTATACAAATGAAAATTAATCAGTGAAAAAATCTTGATGTTCATTCACAAGCGCGACCCAGAATGAATCGCGGTTATATATAAACTTACCTATGATAATTTTACGGCCAGTTATCTCTTTGCCGTTGAAGAATCTTTTCTCTGAACTTTGACATCCTCTATTAGTAGTTCTAAGGTTCTCTTCCGACTAGGTCCTTTAACGCGCCTAATGCCTCTCGTCGGACCTGAAGGGTACAGCTTTCAGTCCTGCAGCTTTTGGTAACTATTGCAGTCACGATAGCTATCGTCTTCTCATCACACATTCTTTACCTTCGTAATTTTCGGAGAAAAGAGTAATCTCACGTGTCGTGATTATCGCTTCGCGTCAGTTTCACTTGGCACAACATCTTGCTGAACGATGATGAGCAGCAAAACCAACATGATCTCTCCCGTTGTCGTGTCGTGGACCGGCTCCTACTTGAAATTCAAACTTCGATACTTGTTGCTCCAAAGATACTCATGAGAAGACAAGCTAGGCCCCAACTTACGGGCTTTTGGCACAATCTCAGATCTCCATTTTCATCACATAGATGGGTAGAGCTCCTTGTCGGCTTTCCAAAGGCACTTTGTCTACTTCGTTTGGACGCCTAGTGGAGAAGTTACAGGACTCGAAAGATGGAGAAAATAAGCTAGACCCCAGCTTACGGGTTTTTGGCACCACTTCGGATCTTCGTTCTTATCGCACCAGTGGATAGAGCTCCTTGTCAGCATTCCATAGGCACTTTGTCTACTTCGTTTGGACGCATAGTGAAGAAGTTACAGGACTCGAAAGATGGAGAAAACAAGCTAGGCCCCAGCTTACGAGCTTTTGGCGCAACTTCGGATCTTTACTTTTATCGCATAGATGGATAGAGCTCGTTGTCAGCTTTCCATGGGCATCTTGTTTATTTCATTTGGACATCCAGAGAAGAAGTTATGCGATTCGGAAAAAGGTAAAATCAAGCTAGGCCCCTAGTTACTTGCTGACTGGGTATTTAGGGCTTCAGGCGTTATATCAAACACGCAAGGGGCCTGCTTCTTATTATTGAGGGTTGAACTTCGTACGTACAGACTGTAACAAGGGGGCTGCTTAAGGGGCTTGCTTGCGCCTGCGACCTGTCAGCGGACGGTGCGGGAGATTTGGAAGTCCAATGCAAACGCGCAAGGCGTCGTTGGGTTCAGATCTGTGCAGGCTACGCACTGGTTCAAACGGTTTGGGAAGAGACGGATCGGGGAGTGCATACTGAGTGAAATTGAGACGCAGGAAGGAGATTTGGGATTTTCAGTTACCTGTGAAGGAGAGTTGGACCGTTCGGGCCGTTCCGGAGTCCAAACTTGCTGTCCTTGGATCCAACGGGATCAGAACACCGAGTTCTACAGGAAATTGAAGACGATACCAGTTTTCATCGGGCGGTTTGGAAGTTCTGAGTGAAATTGGCTCGCAGGGAAGCGCTTACATCAGATTTTTGTTCACCTGCGACCTGAGGTTGGGCTGTACTTCGCGATCGGTGAGCCAAGCTCTTCGTTCTTGGTGCCTACGCGATCAGGGAGTCCTCATGTACGCATAGGAGAAGACTGTAAGTGAATTGGATTGTTGGTTTGGGTGTGGTGAGCAAGTTTGAGCTGCAGGGAGCAGATTTACGTCAGTTTTTTGCAACCTGCGACCAAATTTCTTGCGTGGTTTTGCAAGGGGAACTCCAAACGGCTTGTTTGGAGTCTTGTTGGGTTCAGGGTAGCTAGATCTACCTATCAGAGAAGACGGATATCAGTTTAGGCGATCCGTTTGTGTGTGGTGTGCGGTTTTAAGCCGCAGAGAGCAGTTTTTGAAGGTTCGGTCACCTGCGACCGAAAATCAGCGATACCTCGACTATCAAGAGTCGCATCTGAAGGTTTCTTGGGTTAACGGAGTCAGCAGAGGAGACCCTATCGACATCTGAAGTCCGTTCAGCGAAAGGAGGAAGTCCACAAATAGGCCTTTTTCGGTTTCTTCGCTACGGGTTTTGCTCTTTTGAGTTCGTTAGAGTTCTGGTTGGTTGTGTACGGCTTGTGGTAGCTAGCTTTAGCTAAGAGCATATACATGGATGTGGTTTGGACTTGGGTTTGGATCGCGTGATACTGCTGTGGCTCTGTTTGTTAGCAAAGGGAAGTTTCTCTTGCTTTGAGCTACGCTTCGGTGGTTTTGGGTCAGGGTTGCGATTCAAGGGTTGTTTTCAGGGGCTTTTGAAGCAGGTTACAGACCGCTCTGGTCTGTTTCTCAGTTCTGTGCTGTTAAGAGAAAGAAACGGCAGTGTACATACATTCAGAGTTGGTATATATAGCAGCGTTCGTTTTTGTGGTTGTTCTTCTCTGTCTTGTCTCTGTTTGACACACAGCATCTCCACAGCCAGGAACCTCGCGTTTTCCTGGACATCCTTCACGCACAAAATATCCGACACGATACGGTGGTGAACTCGACGTGAAGGTCTGGGGTGGAGATTTATGTGTTTGAACTGGACAGAAGAGATTAGCAATCATGAACGAGGATGAAGATGAATATGGTTGTTCGGGAGGATGCTGTGGACCTGGGATGATGGATTTGTAGGCGGTTGGGATCATGGGAGGATGGGACGAGCCATGACTATGGACGGGATGGATGGATCAGAGGGGATACCAGGGGTGCAGTTGGATGCAGCAACTGCACGATTGTTTCAAGCCTTCACTTTGTTTATGCGACAAGAGCAAGAGAAGCAACAAAAGGAGGCTTTGGGGAAGAAGGCGCTTGGAAGGGTGATCGACAAGTTTGATCTTTTTGGTGGGAGAGACATCTATGAGTACTTGAGATGTTACAAGATGGAGATGGATTTGGATCAAGTATCGGAGAAAGAGATGATCGAGACATTCGAACTGGCTGCGGTGCTTGAGATAAGGGAGCATGTGAAGGGTCTGACAAAGCGTTTTGGGAGGAACTGGGATATGTTTTCACAAGCGCTGATGGAGGAGTATTTCTTGGGAAGCTCAGATCGAGTAACCAAGAAATCATTTCTGGAATGGGTCAACGGATCCAGCAAGGGTTTGCAGCCTACAGAGCTGTTAGAGGAGTTTGAGAGACAATTCTCTCAACTACCTGGGGTGGACAAGCTAACCTTGGAGAGCTACAAGACGGAGCTGTTTCTTCAAGCTGCGGATGAACCATGGCAAGAACAGTTGGAGCTACTTCTGGAGGATGGAGAGGACGAAGAAGGGTTAACAAGAAATTGGGAGGTTGTGCATGAAGCTGTTGAGCTTCTTGTCCGGAGACAGACAAGGGAAAGGGTTACAAGGTTGGCACTTGCAGCATTGACTACCACACCAGTTCGGGTAGTATCTGAAGTTCAACCTCCAGTTGTGGTTGTAGAGGAGAAGGGACTTCTTCAAAGAGACAGACTCGAGGGGAGAAGGTTCGCCAAGAGCTTCGGGATGCAGGAGCTCAAGACCTACCGATGGACGATGCTCCTTCTCCATCGAAGGAGAAATCTCAGAAGGAGAAGGGTAAGCCGGCTGCGTACAAGCTACAGTCGGATATCGAGGCTTCAACAGACTTGAAGGGAGTCTTGGAAGATCGCATTCTGAATGCGAAGGTGGAGTTTACTTTGAGAGAAGTGTTAGGCATCGCCAAGCGTGAGTTTCATGATGTCATCATCGATGTCATCAAACGGAAACGACAAATTACGGGTGAGACTGGTTTATCACATGCTTTGGATACTAGGATGTCAGTGGATGAGGAGAGAGAGCTTGCAAGGTGCAGTGTCTATTCTCCAGAGGAAGAAAGAGATCGAAGGCGCAAGGTACATTTCGAGGATGAAGAGGAGGATGGGAAGCGGAGCTCAAGTCATTATAGCCACAGTCACTGGGCTCGAGCTACGACGGAGACGTTGGTGAGGATCGAGGACTTGGATGAGCCGGTGGTTGCTCTGATCGATCATGGATCAGAAATCAACATCATGTCGAAGGAGCTGTACAAGAGGAAGAAGTGGCCGATCGACACAGAGCATGGATGGGTCATAAGAGCAGCCAACAACACGAGAGGAGACTTGTATGGAGCTTGTCCAGACATCAGAGTGCGTGTAGGTGATGTTGCTATTGAGCAAAACTTCTTTGTTCAGGAAGCAACATCATACCCACTCATTCTGGGTCAACCTTTCATCATAGCAACCCGGATGGAGACAAAGGTACTGGACGACGGATCTGCGTATGCTAGGATCCGAAGTCAAGATGGGAAGAGAGCGGTACAGTTCCTGACTGTACCGTCCAACCACGAGCGCAACCGAGATCGTTTGAGGGAGAAGCCGCTTCCAAGGGTGAGTGAAGAGTTCAAGGATTTTCGTTGAGTACCACTATAGAGCGGGATTGTGGTGGTGCGCAAGAGAAGGTACTCTCGCTTGATGGAGATAGTGCCTTTTGTACAGGGTTTGTTGGGTTTTCAGATTGTGGGATTGCTATTTACAGGAAGGTAGAAGAGTTGAGAAGAAAAGAACAAAAACATTTGCGTGGTGTTGAGTTGATGTTGAAAGAGTTGGGTGAGCTAGAAGGGGATGAATGGATTTCTGGTGTTTATGAAGAGGATGGGTTGGAGGATCCTTTGCGAGAGATCATGTCTATTGGATGGGAGGATATGGATAAGGTCGTGCAGATTCATTCAAGGGAGGTCTATTCGGTGATCGAATCATTCCGTGCACCGGAGGTTCGAGTTGAGACAAGGTACAAGACAGTGGATAGAAAGGTAAAGTCAATTGCTGGTCCTTTGCCGGAAGACACCAACCAACAGATGGATTGAGCTTCAAAGGAGAAGAGTTTGAGAGATCCAGTAATGATAGGACACAAGTTCACGGAGAAGACCCTTGAAGAGCTGAAGATTGGATCTGATGAGTCTCTTCTATCAGAAGAGAGGATGTGCTTCAAGGAGATGCTTTCAAGACATGGGAAAGCATTTGCTTTTGAGCCACATGAGATTGGGTGTGTAGATCCGTACGTTGTTACCCCGATGGTTATCTTCACGGTACCGCATGTGCCATGGAACCTGAGACCAATTCCAGTACCGCGGGCTCACTTGCCCAAACTAGTGGAGTTGCTGAAGGAGAAGATGCGGATGAAGATCTTGGAGCCGTCGTTTGCACCATATTCAAGCAGATGGTTTACTGTACCAAAGAAGAATGGGTCGCTGCGATTCATCCAAGACATGCAGCCGGTGAACGCAGTAACAATCAGAAATGCTGGGGTGGGACCGATTGTGGATGAGTTTGCAGAAGCGTTTGCAGGAAGAGCGATTTACTCGATGGGAGATCTTTACTCAGGGTATGATCAGTTTCAACTAGCGGAGGAGAGCAGAAGCTTCACGACAATGAGGACACCTTTGGGGTTGGTTAGGATGTGTACTTTACCGCAAGGACCTACCAACTCGGTAGCACACATGATGAACGGGATGAATCGAGTTCTAAGAGACTTCATTCCTGAAAAGACGATGCCGTTCTTGGATGACATCCCCATTAAAGGATGTGTGGAAGATGAGAAGGATGAAGCATTAGATCAGAGGGGGTGTCGGCGATACGTCACTGATCACATCGCAGACTGTGAGAAGATCTTATCTCGACTTGAGGAAGTTCATCTTACGCTGTCAGGTGCGAAGTCTACATTTGGAGTTAGAGAGGTTTTGATCGTTGGTCATTTGTGTGGATCGTTTGGTCGGAAGCCAGATCCGAACAAGGTGGATGCGATTGGAAGGATGAAGGAGGTTTGCAACTCGCTGACAGAAGTAAGAAGATTTTTGGGTGCTTGTGTATTCTACCACATTTGGATTCCTCATTATGCGCATGTGGCGGATCCGTTGTATGGATTGTTGCGTAAGGGTCATAAGTTCAGATGGGAGGAAAAGCATACTGATGCGGTAAGGAAGCTGAAGTCTTTACTATCATCTCCTCCAGTTCTGGGAAGGATTGATTACAAGGGTG
Source organism: Asterella californica (assembly GCA_036924285.1). Lineage (NCBI taxonomy): Eukaryota > Viridiplantae > Streptophyta > Marchantiopsida > Marchantiales > Aytoniaceae > Asterella > Asterella californica. Next base: position 48,902,504 of record JAYKYS010000001.1, read on the forward strand.
CTAGGCCGGTGGTTCTTACTGTGGATACAAGTCCAGTTGCAATTGGATGGGCAGTCGGACAGGATGATGAGGATGGAGACAGGTTTGCGGTTAGGTTCGAAGCGAAGGTGTTAAGTGCTCGACAACGTGCTTACCCGCAAGTGAAGAGAGAATTGTGGGGTATTGTTTCAGCTATGAAAACTGAGAAAGAGTATTTGATTGGAGCGGTAGTGGTGGTTGAAACTGATTGCTTGCCGTTGTTAGGGATGATCATGAATTGTTCAACTCCTGATATTGCGATGTTACGATGGATCGCATATATCAAGTCGTTGAACCCGGAGTTTAGACATATCGCAGGGAAGGATAATCTGATGACGGATATGTTATCTCGGGCTCGATATGATGGAGAAGATGAGATGGTAGAAGACATTGACGACGTGGGTACAGAGTTCTACTCGATTGCACAGACAGGAAGAGAAGATGAGTTGTTTGTTGAAGGGTTGTATGATGGTGATTTGCTTGATATCGGGAGGTACCTTAGTACGATGGTTAAGCAGACAGGTTGGACAGATGAGAGGTTTCGGAGAGTTAGAAGGAAGGCCTACAACTTCATGTTGCAGGATGGGTTTCTTTGGAAGCGATCGAAGCAAAAAGGTGGAGTACCGCTACGGGTGATTTGCAACAAGGAAGATCAGCAGAAGTTGCTCAAGGCGTTCCATGAGAGTCTTTGGGCTGGACATCGAGGGATTTGGGCCACTTTTACAAAGATGAAAGAGCGGTATTGGTGGAAAAACATGTACAGGGATGTTGTATCTTTTGTGGAGTCTTGTTTGACATGTCGGATGTATTCAAATATCCGACATCGTGACGGATTACATCCGACTTATCCGTTGGCGATCCACTTCAAGTGGGTGGTAGACTTGGTGATTATGCCGGCTGGATTATGGCAGATGAGATACTTGGTACTTGCTAGAGAGGATCTTTCAAATCAAGTCGAGGGTAGGGCGCTTCGGACGAAGACAACTGAAGGGGTATGTAGATTTCTCTTGGAAGAGGTTGTTTGTCGGTATGGATGTGTGGGAAAGATCACTGCAGATCGGGGAGAGCTAGATGCACATGAGGCTCGTGAATTCTTTGCAAGGTGTGGGGTGAGGTTGTCACTGACAACTGCTTATAACCCCGAAGGGAATGCCAAGAGTGAACGTGGTCATCCACCCATTGTGAAGGCTTTGGTGAAGGCTTGCAACGGAAGGGTGCGCGAGTGGCCTCGACTCTTATCATTTGCGTTATGGGCAGATAGAACGACGCACAGCTCGGTGACAGGTTACATGCCGGTGGAACTCATCACAGGTCAGAAGCTTATCATGCCGATTGAAGAACATGTTCTGACATGGAGTGTGTTACCTTGGGAGGACAATTTGACTAGAGAAGAGCTTCTTGCTATTCGAATTAGGCAGTTAGAGAGAAGACCAGAGGATATCCAAACTGCTTTGGATAGGCTGCGAGAAGCACGGTTGAAGAACAAGGTCAGATTTGATCAGCGACATCGTTTGAGACCTAGGGATATCAAGGAAGGTGATTGGGTGTTAGTCTATGACAACAGTCTAGACAACCAGCATAGTGCACTCCGGAAGTTTTCCAGAAGATGGTTTGGTCCGTATGTGGTGAAGAAGGTTCATGACAACGCAACTTACGCCCTGCAAGAGTTGGATGGAACAAGCTTGAAGGTACCAGTGGCAGGTAAACGCGTCAAGATTTTCAAAAAGAGAGATGAGGAGGTCGATTTAGCAGATATCTTGACGGAGTTTCAGTTTGAGGATGAGGATTATGCAGAAGATCTTGAAGGTGAGGTTGGTTACGATGGGAAGTAGGACGATAAGCCGGTCCACTCCTTGGTTGGTATCTCTGGTGCATACCGGAGGATGCACAAGTTCAGAGGGGGTGGATGTCGTGTCGTGGACCGGCTCCTACTTGAAATTCAAACTTCGATACTTGTTGCTCCAAAGATACTCATGAGAAGACAAGCTAGGCCCCAACTTACGGGCTTTTGGCACAATCTCAGATCTCCATTTTCATCACATAGATGGGTAGAGCTCCTTGTCGGCTTTCCAAAGGCACTTTGTCTACTTCGTTTGGACGCCTAGTGGAGAAGTTACAGGACTCGAAAGATGGAGAAAATAAGCTAGGCCCCAGCTTACGGGTTTTTGGCACCACTTCGGATCTTCGTTCTTATCGCACCAGTGGATAGAGCTCCTTGTCAGCATTCCATAGGCACTTTGTCTACTTCGTTTGGACGCATAGTGAAGAAGTTACAGGACTCGAAAGATGGAGAAAACAAGCTAGGCCCCAGCTTACGAGCTTTTGGCGCAACTTCGGATCTTTACTTTTATCGCATAGATGGATAGAGCTCGTTGTCAGCTTTCCATGGGCATCTTGTTTATTTCATTTGGACATCCAGAGAAGAAGTTATGCGATTCGGAAAAAGGTAAAATCAAGCTAGGCCCCTAGTTACTTGCTGACTGGGTATTTAGGGCTTCAGGCGTTATATCAAACACGCAAGGGGCCTGCTTCTTATTATTGAGGGTTGAACTTCGTACGTACAGACTGTAACAAGGGGGCTGCTTAAGGGGCTTGCTTGCGCCTGCGACCTGTCAGCGGACGGTGCGGGAGATTTGGAAGTCCAATGCAAACGCGCAAGGCGTCGTTGGGTTCAGATCTGTGCAGGCTACGCACTGGTTCAAACGGTTTGGGAAGAGACGGATCGGGGAGTGCATACTGAGTGAAATTGAGACGCAGGAAGGAGATTTGGGATTTTCAGTTACCTGTGAAGGAGAGTTGGACCGTTCGGGCCGTTCCGGAGTCCAAACTTGCTGTCCTTGGATCCAACGGGATCAGAACACCGAGTTCTACAGGAAATTGAAGACGATGCCAGTTTTCATCGGGCGGTTTGGAAGTTCTGAGTGAAATTGGCTCGCAGGGAAGCGCTTACATCAGATTTTTGTTCACCTGCGACCTGAGGTTGGGCTGTACTTCACTATCGGTGAGCCAAGCTCTTCGTTCTTGGTGCCTACGCGATCAGGGAGTCCTCATGTACGCATAGGAGAAGACTGTAAGTGAATTGGATTGTTGGTTTGGGTGTGGTGAGCAAGTTTGAGCTGCAGGGAGCAGATTTACGTCAGTTTTTTGCAACCTGCGACCAAATTTCTTGCGTGGTTTTGCAAGGGGAACTCCAAACGGCTTGTTTGGAGTCTTGTTGGGTTCAGGGTAGCTAGATCTACCTATCAGAGAAGACGGATATCAGTTTAGGCGATCCGTTTGTGTGTGGTGTGCGGTTTTAAGCCGCAGGGAGCAGTTTTTGAAGGTTCGGTCACCTACGACCGAAAATCAGCGATACCTCGACTATCAAGAGTCGCATCTGAAGGTTTCTTGGGTTAACGGAGTCAGCAGAGGAGACCCTATTGACATCTGAAGTCCGTTCAGCGAAAGGAGGAAGTCCACAGATAGGCCTTTTTCGGTTTCTTCGCTACGGGTTTTGCTCTTTTGAGTTCGTTAGAGTTCTGGTTGGTTGTGTACGGCTTGTGGTAGCTAGCTTTAGCTAAGAGCATATACATGGATGTGGTTTGGACTTGGGTTTGGATCGCGTGATACTGCTGTGGCTCTGTTTGTTAGCAAAGGGAAGTTTCTCTTGCTTTGAGCTACGCTTCGGTGGTTTTGGGTCAGGGTTGCGATTCAAGGGTTGTTTTCAGGGGCTTTTGAAGCAGGTTACAGACCGCTCTGGTCTGTTTCTCAGTTCTGTGCTGTTAGGAGAAAGAAACGGCAGTGTACATACATTCAGAGTTGGTATATATAGCAGCGTTCGTTTTTGTGGTTGTTCTTCTCTGTCTTGTCTCTGTTTGGCACACAGCATCTCCACAGCCAGGAACCTCGCGTTTTCCTGGACATCCTTCACGCACAAAATATCCGACACGATACCGTCGGATAATGCAGCCGCTTCAGCGAAATACACGGAAATGCTAACTCTCAAGTATCCCCAACCAAAAACCTTGGAGATGCTATATGCTAACGAATATGCTATTAGCACACTTGCGAAAGTACAGTCGGAAGCCAATTCTTATTACCGAACCAATCTGACACTGTCCGATAAGCACACTAAGGATCTAGTCGCAAGAGACCCTAAGATAATCTATCGTCTTTATAATATCAAATGCTAGTAAATCAAAACTCCTGCATACAACAGGTGCACATGAAATAGAATCGTCTATTACGATTGTTCTCTTGTGGACCGTGCCTGCTAAAGCTCTCTGTAGAGCAATGGAAACTCGATGTCTAAAAAATATAGTGCAAAAAGAAAGAGAAAGTGGTATCTTTGTCGTCTCTCGTGGTAGACTTTGGCACAATCTCGAAAGAAAACGTCGAACTCCAAAGTTGTCGATCCATATATCTCCAAGGCTAAGGAAGTGAAGCGGTGTCCCATCTACATACTCTTATACTTGATCATCTTCGCTGCTGTCGCCAAGCTACCGGGTAATGAAAACATTAACCAGCATGACCTTTAAGTAGCAATAACTAAACGAGTAAAAGAGAAAAAAAACCTGTAAAGCAAAAGAAGTCTCCTTCAGACCCTGACCCAAAGCCATCTCCTAATTCTTTATAGTACTAACGGATGGTTAAGCTATTAAAATATCTCGTACTATTAAGTGTTAGGCACCGAGCAAATCAAAAAATAGGTAAGAATCATTCTCCACCTCTGTCACATAGCTCTCCAGAATAAGTCTATCTCGCACGAGAAAACGACAACAAAGCCAAGGTGTTGAGCGGGCCCAACTATCCAAAAAAGGCTACCAGAGTAGTTTTCTCCATGGATAATAAGCTCACTCCAATACATGATATCGGTAGAGATGGTTGCCTAAGTGCGAGAGGTCCTACCACACAGTCAAAGGTCCTAGGTCATACGATGTCATCAAAAATCTCCATGATCCTCTTACCAAACTCTCTAAGACACGAGATAAAGAAGGAGATGGAGGTATTGTGCGGAGTAAGTAACCAAGACGACGTGCAATAGAAGAGGAAATGATACCAAAGACAACAATGTGGGTCCTCTAACATAAAGAGATCCTCGATATGCAAAATGTTCTTCGCCAACACAACATCTAAGAACTGAGAGACGAAGTCCTCTGTATCCATCGGCATTCCGAGGATGCGTAAACCATCTCTAAGTGTAACAAATCTCTCCGAGAGGTGGAGGTCCGACAGTATATCTATGAGAGACCAAGCCTTGCACTTTGACACCTTCACTGTTAGTCCTACCAAGGTCAATTGAGAGACGAGGTGATCAAATGCAACACAGCCTTGATCCGCCGGATCTATGATATATGTATCATCAGTTAGAGATGGAAAAACACAACTTGGAGCAGCCAAGGTGATGACCAAGAGAGCTCTATAGTGAGCTAAAGCAAAGAAATATCCATCTTAAAATGTCTCCTTGACGAATACATGCAACGGAGTTGATGACTGTAATCCTCTCTATCGAAAGACGGTGTTGGTAATAAAGAGGAGAGGAAGAACCATAAAATGATCGCACGAAAGGAACGAGACTCACTAGAGATCCATCGCCGTCATGAGCTCTCTAAATATGATAACGCCGAAAATGCTATTAAAAGTGTTTTTTCACGTCCACTTGTAAGACAACTCAATTGAGATGGATGTCCAAGAGAGTCCAAGCGTCGCAACTCCGAACTGATGTGGACAAAGGTGATCATGAAAAGTATCTCGAAGCTGAAGATCAATGATACGATTAATAAGTCGTAAGAGAATCTCACCGATGGCTATCGATCGAATCTCTCCACCATCTTTCGTCATGACCAAAAGTCTAGCTGTCCCTAGTACTTGAGCTATAGAATGAAGAATATGTCCATGAGCTATTGCTACGCTACCTGAAAAAGCTCCGTGAAATCAGTAGAAGGGTCGTTTGTCTGAAAACAATCCCGTAGGTGCTCGTAGACCATCCTAGACAGACCTCCAGAAGATAGATGTGGAGCTGTATACAAGGCTTGTGCAAACAAGGATCTATCGACATAATGACTCATGCTGATAGTCTTGAACCTCAAGTGGTGAGAGATCACCTGGTGAGAAGTGAAGGAAATGCAACGAAACGATCATTTTCTCTGTAAGACATGCCACTGACAAAGGATGCAATGCTCTAGCAGCTCTAGTATAGTCTCCAACTTGACCTATGATCTTACAACATCGTATGTGGACGAAAGAAGAGACATCACGTGTAGAGGCAGACTCACTCCTATCTCGTACCGCACGTACTTATTCCTCGTGTAAGGCTGTCCAATCACCTGGCTGGAATCTCTGAGGACAGATCGTCACCTCTCGAGTATAACAGAGATACCAAGGAGGAAATAAGAGGAATAGTAACCACGCCGCCTCGTCCTTGGTGTTCCGTGCCAACATGTCAAGAGGTAGACGGAATGTCTGTCTCTCATCTCGTCATGAAGAGCACGAGATAACAGATAGAACAAACGCGGACAAGGAAAACTCGTCTCGAACCATCTCAAGAGGAACTCCAGGAATAAAGCTAACGGTGCCATAATGACTACACGTGTAGACTCCGCTCTCGGCTAACTTGTGCATCCATGTGATCATATCATAGCTCTTGTGCATCTTTTCCACATGAGATTTTATCCCTTGCGAGATAAATAATTGATTGCAAACATGACATGATGTGTCTCGAATCTCGATCTCATGGGAGAGAGAGTACCCATAGCTAGAAAAGAGATGATATCCAACCAAACAATACTCGTAATAAAAATATCTCATAAAAGAACCCACTAAAAAGAAGAACCTTGATATATAGAGATAATAACACACTAAATGTAGCAAGAAGTCTCTCAAAAATCTCTCAAAAATCCTAAACAAATCCAAAAATCCCAAAAAATCAAAAATATTTAATACTCACTCATTTCTTCACAAAAAGTATCAATTTTAGAACCAAAAAAAGAAAAAAAGAAAATGAAGAGAAATATATAAAAAAAAGCTTCAGTAATCCATCCCACCACACTCGATCTTCTCAAAACGCACTCCCTGCCCTCTCTCTCCTCTCCCTCCCGCACTCCGTCTCCCTCTTTTCTCCCTCCCGATGACCCTTCTCAGAGAAAAAAGCTTTAGCACCGATACCTACTCTTGTAGATTGACGGACAATTTGTCCGTCTTGTCTTACTTTTCATGTCCTTGAAGGGATCCTTAATAGTTATCACATCCTTGAGGAAGAGCATTTGCTTTATGAAATTCTTTCAAAGACGAACTGACAATGGTCATCACTTAACAAAGGTCTCTTCCCGTAATATTATTAGGTAAGTATGAAATTAAAACGTCAAACTTGATCGTGGAAGTTATAAAAAATAATAGTTGGAGTTAAGTATTTCGTTCATATTGCATGCATATCACCTCTTTCATGTTCAAATGGAAAGGGTATTATACAAGGTTTAATTTATGACTATACTTTTTTCTTGTAGAAAGATTTGGTCATAAATCAAACCTAGTAAAATATATTTATTTTCATTTTCCATAACATAGATTATATATTCTACTGAGAGTACTTTCTTTATTTCTTTTTGAATTTTAGTGAAGATAGTATCCATGGTTAGATATCTATATGTTTTAAAATATTTGTAAAAAGAAAAGACAATTGCCCAAGTCTTGTGGACATTCTCGAGTATTACGTTTCCAAAAAACAAAATTAAGTCCTCTAGCTTCACAACATCTCTTGTTGGAAGGAAAAACACAAAATATATGCATGCTCGATTAACTTTTGGGGAGCTTTTGCTCTTTTAATGATATTAGAAGATATATAGTTGTTAAATAAATTTTATATAATACGTAAATAAAAATAAAATTGAAATTTTATAAATATTAAATATTAGCACATGCTTGGAAACGGTGACCAAGATATAAACCAACCATAAGGCATGAATACACGGTCGCACTACCAAAAGTACAAGTCTAGAACCTGAAGCTGTTTGTATATTAATTCACAGTGAGTTTAATTTAGTACCTAACAGTTCCTACCGGAATGTTATGTATTAAATTAAACCCTTGCATATTTACCTCCTCCATCTTTCGATGAAAGAGGTGAATAATATACATTCAAACTACACTTATAATAAGGAGGAAAAGACAAACGTTTAACATGCAACCAAAATAATCATCGGTAACTAACTCATAGTAACCTTCAAAAAGAATTTAGTGAAAAATGTAGTATACGAAAGTGCAGAGTTACGGGAAAAATACTGCTGGATAGGATTTGCAAATCATTACTTGTGTCAAAGTTCTATAGATTATCTTCACTAAATTTAAAGTGCTAAATTTGAACCATTAAATTTAGATTCCACTTGGTAGCTTCATTACACATGCTCACTTCAGTTATACAAAACTCATAAGTGACTCGCGCGAACAGAACCGTTCTTTGATATAAAGATCTGTCATTCCCACGAATAAAAGTATTTTTAATTTGTAAACTTTAGTTTATAACCTAATCTTTCCAAGAGGAAGGGTTAGGACCTAAATTAAAGCTCTTTGCTAGCTCACTACTATGAACCCAAATTGACTCAAAGACACAACATAATTTGAAATTATAGCTCACGAATTCAAATTTGACACAGATTGAAGCTGATGCATCTACACATGTGCAAATTTGAATGAGTGAAATGGTGTGGTGAAATTTAACAATATCATAATAAAAATTGTACTTATAGATTGCTCAAATCACATAAAGTTGAACTTATGCATCATAAGTGCTCATTTGAGAAAAGATTGTTGACTTCAAGAACCCACTTGACATAATTGGTGCACCAAGTTTGTAAAGACATTTGCCATCTCAAACAACATTTAGCATACCGATAAGACTATGGATAGAATTTACTTTCAAATTCTCAAATAGAACAAAGAATATAGAGCGAAAGAGACTTAACGACAAAGACCTACGTGCATTTGTCGGCAAAATGGACCAGTTTGCCAAAATGATGTTTTGAGATATTACGAGATAATATGTTAAGTTAATTCAAATTAAGTTGAATAGAACAGCAGCAAAGAACCAAGACCAAAATGATTGAGACATTTGAGTTGGTTGCACCGCTTGAGATTATGGAGCATTTGTGAGTTGACACATCATTTCGTGAGCTATTGAGAAATCTTTTCATGTGAGTTGAGGAATGAATACTTATTGGAAGAACTACATCTTTTTTATGAAGGATTTAGTTTTAACTTTAGTGCAAATCCTCTCTCCACTTTGGACCTTAGTAGCCAAACATTTATGACTTTCTTAGCTTTGCTAGACCAAGTAAGAAACGGAGAAAAAATTACGAGGAGAATAAAAGAGATTGCAAACTAGTCTTCAATCAAGAAAAATCTTTTCACATATCATTAGAAAAATATTAGATCTTAATCCTCGCTTTGGAGCTTAATGAGCAAACTTTGATTACTTTCTGATCTTTACTATTGTCAGTGAAGAAGAGAAAGAGAAATACGAGGAAAACACAAAGATTGCAATTGAGTCTCGAGTAGAGAAAGATCTTTTCGTCTTATCATTAGAAGAGTACGAGATCTCAATCCTCATTTTGAACTTAAGAGTCAAACCTTGATACATTTCTCATCTTTGCTAGAGCTAATAAGAAAGTGGAGAAGATACAAGGAAAATACAAAGACTAAAAAAGAGTCTCAAATCAAGAAAGATATTTTCAACATATCATCAAAAGAATATGAGACCTTAAGCCAAGAGAACCTCCAAAATAAGAGAAATTTCTAACCACCCAAGTGAGAAAGTAGTGTTTCCACATAACTTCTAAATAAAGAGACATTGCAGTGGATGAACTAAAGATTTTAAGATATTACATATTTTCATATTATGTGGTAGTTGAAGACATAATAAACTTGTTGTCGTTGGAGTTGATGCTATGATTTAGAATGATCATGTTACACCTTTTAAAATAAGAAACAAAAAGTGTGAGAGTCATGGTTATAGATATGCTCCATTGGAACATGTAACTACAACATAAGTAATTTAGTTTGTTGGAGAATATAATACTCTTTGGAACTTAAAATTCATGTTTTATAGGAGTTAAATGAACTTTTGCAATTCTATATATATTTTAGTTTTCTTTTCATAAAATAATCTTCACTTTTTCATCATGTACTTGCAAATTGCATTTAGTTTAATTCTCATTGTGTGAGAATATCATTGTGAGAGTTGTTTTACAATTTTGTGGATATATAAATCTTGCTGAAGCTTAGATTGTGATTTAGAGGATTTGTACGATCAATCAAATGATTTTACATTGTCTAACTTTTCCATTTGTATATCATCATTGTGTATTCACTCCAATTTAAAGATGACATTGTAATAAAATGTTAATAAATTATTAATTAACATGACTCATTAATACTAAATGGACAAAATGTTACATCACACTCATGTTTACTCATCTCGGTTGCTGATGAAATCACGATTAAGATTCATGTTCATGAAAAATGATGACATAGACCATTGCCTAATCATCATGACGAAGAACTATAACATCAATCAAATTGTTTATCAGTACTAGCTTTCTTATCTGTATGAGGACATTGTTTATCCAGTCTAGTTTAAAGAACAATAGTGTCTTCTGTTACTCGATAACAAGTTGATAATTATTATGACTAATGTGACTGATTAGCACTCAAGGATAAAAACTACATGGAAACACAAATGTTTATTCATCTTGGTTGCTGATGAGTTCGTAAATAAAGATTCTTATGAAAGTGATGAAGCATATCATTGCATAGTAGTTTGCAATAAGTACAAGTGAACTTATCAGTTAGAGATGAAACTAGGTATAGTGATACCCCTTTGGGTAATAGGTAGTTTGATCTAAGTAAATGTGTGAATAAGCGGAGCTCAAAAAATTTTCATTTTGTCACTTAAAATCATTTCGCAAAGTTTTGAAATCAAGTCATTTGGAATTTTAGACATGTCTTAAAGCATACGTTAGACGACTTGATTGTACTCGTTAGGAGTTTTCCAATAAGTTCTTATTTGTCGCATTCTGATACTTATAGCTATTGTTTCTATAATCTATATTGTGTCATAAAGTTAATACGTGATGTGAAACTCTAGTCTTGGAATATTTGTGTAGCCATTCAAAACTTGATCTCCGTCCACAATAATACCCTTTTGTGTAAATGTATCGTAATCTTTTCCAACTCTATGTTATTTGATAGCACATCTTCACGAGTAGAGAGATCCTCATACGAACCTTATTCTCTTTATATCGTTATGTTTTGCTTGTAGACGCAAACACACTAAACATCCCACTGAAATCTACCAATGGTCATCGTTTGGACACCATGGTAGAAGAATCCACTAAATATCTATGACTCCATCAATAAGCGATGATTTTGTTGATCCATCATAATACACATTGAAATTGAAACAATCAAATGACCACTCCATCCATTATCGTGTCGTAAATCGATTTCTAGATGAACGTAAATTTACAGATTGTACACTATATTTCTAAAGACGAGTAAAAAAAACCAAAACTGGTGATAATAAGCTTGTTTCATTAGCACTTCATTTAGTGCTTAATAATTACATTATGGAGTTTAGAAAACAGATGAATCAAGTTATGTCTTAGGTTGTTGGTGTGGAGTGAGTAATTAACAATCATCGAGTATACTAAAGATGCACGAGGGTTATTTGTTCATAATATAGAGAACACACATATTGTGAGATTAACGTTAAAGAGGCAACTTAAGAGATTAACTTGTGTCTATGTTGGTGGATGTTATGGGGGATTGAGAGATCTAATGCATGTGCACAAGGTATCATATTATGCATACCAAGCACAAGAAAAAATGAAAAGATATTGAAGATTGGAAAATTTAGGAAAAATTCAGACGGTGAGAGAGAAAGGAATGCTTCAAGAGGGTTCACTTGCTTGATCTTTTGGAAACACTTCAGTTTAAAAGAAATATATTTTATTATTTTAGCAAAAATTTAAAATCAAGAGATCTTTTAAAATATATCTTTTATTATCATATCATTTTATAAAAACAACATAAAGACTAAAGGTTATTTAGAATCTAAACTATTTAGTGGAAGTCCAACCAACAAAGTGAATGATTAGTACTAGATAGATAGCCAATTAGAATTAATTGTGAGTTTTCGTACCAATTGTCATGTATATCAAACTCGACTGAGTGATCTAGACGACTCTTAGCGAGTTGCTCTCAATGAATAAATGATTACTTTTATGTAAATTGGACTTTTTAAATTTTTTCAATTAATCTTTTATTTTGAAAAGTAAGATATTTTTAATTCAATTCATTGAAAAATAGTTATTTTGAATAAAAATACAAACTATTATTTATTAGTCATTTGATGTACATGATTTTGGACTTCTATATTATGTGATCCTTTGTAGAATGCTTCAGTTGTCTTTGAATAATAGTTGGACCTCAGTTGGACCGTTGGAGCTGTTTCAAAGTCCGAACTTGTTGTCACTATATCCATGAGAACACTGAGAACACTTAGTTCTTTAGGAAATTAATCATAATAGAAAAAGAAAAAGAAAAAAATAGAGTGGAAAAAATTATTTGACGATTTGGAAGATAAGAGATAGATTAGCTCTTAGGGAGAATGTTTCGTTAGTTTTCATTTATTTATGACCTAGAGTTGCTATGTTATTTGCGACCGGTGAACCAAACTCTTCGTTCTTGATGTCATTGTGATCAATAAATCTTCATCTATGCATTAGATAAAATCATACGTTGATTAGGTTGTTATATGATGAGTTATGAGTAAAATAGATTAATTTATGTCAATTTTTTGACTTCTTGCGATCAAATTTCTCTTCTTTCTTCACTACAAGAACTCTAAACAGCTTGTTTGGGGATTCATCGAAATCAAATGGTTAGATATATCTACAAGGAACGATAGACATTTGATCATGCGATCCGTTTAGTTGGTGTATGTAACTTTAAACGCATGGGGAAGGTTTCAAGGATCGGTCACATACAACAACAAATTATAGATAAGTTGACTATTGAGAGATAGTTGACCCACCAAAGTCATGAGAGAAGACCTTATCGACATGTGAAGGTTTTTTAGTGAAAATAAAAAGCTTGTTTAGTGAAAATAAGTCATTTTTGGTCCTTTCACTATGATTTTATCTTGTTTAAGTTATAGTTGGTTCCGTGGACTTGTATGTAATTTGTTTTTACTACAAACATATACATGGATTGACTTTGGATCATGTGTGGGTTGCGAGACATTGTTCCAAAATTATTTGTTAGCAAAGGGGTGGTTTTTGCTACAAGTTTTATTTTGGGAGTTTTGGGAGTTTTTGTGGTTCTATGTTGGGTTCAGATATTTGTTTCGAGGCTCGAATGCAAATTACATAATATGTATGTCTGTTCATAAGTTTCGTGGTTCGTAGAGAAAAAATGAATATATGAGATTTTGCATCATCCGAAGAGGTTGTTCTCATTATTGTTTTCTTTTTCTTGCATGTTCTGCACACGATATCTCCACAACCAAACAAAATTCTATTTTTTCTCAATACGAAAGTCTCATTCACTATCCACAACCAAGTCATAAAAACAAAATGAAGTAAACCATCAGCATCAGATTCACTTTCTTTGAGAATAGAGAGCCGAACGTATGTAAGCCAAGACCATCGTCATCTTATTGAGAATATTTATCAACTGAGCAAATCTCGCGTTTACACTTTCTGTCTTGTTCTTCTCTACTTGTAGCTTTTGGGATTCTAGGATGACTCGTAGCTTCCGCATTTGGTGACTCAACTTCATTTGCAAAGCAAGTTGCGGTTCAGAAGCATATGACAGATCTTGAGCAGGTCCTGAACTAGAGATCATTGTCTTGTCATGCACTATGAAGCTGTTCTTGATCTCGAGTCATACCAACAATCGATTAGTGGACATAACTAAACAAAGAAATTAGGAAAAAGCTTTTTACCTTCACGGTCCATCTGATTCATTGATCCATGTAGAGTGTTATCATAAACTTTATTACGATCGTGAATTTTCTTGTAAGTAGAGATAACACACTCTTACTTAATTTTTTATCTAATTGGTCTCAACTTCACCCATTTCTTTGATCGCATGTAACATTGAATTTGTATGGAGCTCGGACTTCGAATTACACATGCTATGAAGTCCCACAAACTAATTTACTTTCATAATTTCTAAGTGTTCCGTCTCTTTCAAATGAACATTTTGCCAATCTTGCCATGTGAACCTATTCTTTGTGTGAGCATTACTTTAGCATTCGCGACCATGATTGAGAAATCTGTTCCACCTTGAGGATCGGAGTCCACTATGCACTAGACGAGTCGCCACCAACAACAATTGATGCAAAAAGAGCATCATCTACAAATCGGATCATCTTTTCAAAACTACCTTCCAAGATATCTCACAAATTTGGAGAAGGTGTATACACTATGTTGCTGCTTAATGTGCTTGGCAGAAACATACGTCATTGATTGTCTAAGCTGATGACATATGCGTTCAAGTCTTCAATATCATTTTGTAACAAGTCTCCATCCTTGTTCACGGTCGTTCCTATTTAGGTTGTCATTATCTCGTTATAGATCCACTTACACCACAACACAGATGAGTGATACATACAATCGATGTAATCATCCATATAAATTATCCATATACATCATACAACATACATGGAGCTTCTACGACCAGTTACACTGATTTGATAGATCGAGGACTTTGTATCTCCTCACCTTCTCAAGGACCGTTGCTTCTACTTGTTGATCTTCAAGCTTTCGAAGTTCAAGTTGTAAGTTGATCGCTTTTTATGTCTATTGTAGACTCATCAAATAACGAGAAGTAGATGATAGTGTTCACTTCACCAGAAAAACAAAAAACAAAAATCCAAATGGTATCTTTCATCAACCTAATTCCGATAATACAAGATTCAATACGATACACAGCTAACACAGCTGAAAAACAATAACACCACCATTACCAAGAACAGATTTATTACCAATCCTCATCATCGCATGCATGAGAGTGAATAAAGAGCTCTGTTTACAATGAATTGCAAAGCTATGCGTTAGCAATTTCAGATCTATCTTTTTCTTTTCTCTTTTCTGGTTTTCACAACAATTCCATCCGTCCATTCTCGTTACTTCTTTCTTCTTTTTGAGCTTTCACCAAGTGTCCATTCGTCAGTTCACTACACGACAAAAATCCTCTTTTTTCTGATTTTCACAATCGACGTATAACTTCATTATCGCATAGCAAAAATAGATTATGATAAAAGTTATGCGATCATATCCAAAATTGATTTGGTAAAAATTATTTATTGTACATCTGTCGATATGTAGTCATATGAGGAACTAAATAAACAATCGAGTTTAGAAATAGCTGAACTCTTGATGTTCGACAAAACGAAAGATTCATCTTTGGGATACTTCTCCTCCTACATTCGAATATGAAGGTGTGGGGCAATCCCAGTTGGCTCATGCTCGATAGAAGGTGTCAATGTTGAAACATGATGAGAAGATCCTGACGTCACGACAGCTTGCACAAAGATGACACTGAACTAGAAGACTGTCTCTTGATGCTATCGCGAGTGAAGTTGTGACATTTTTCGTTTCTGCTCTTCTCAGTATTTTCTCTCTTGAAAAAGAGCATGATTGAGAAAATAGTGACAAACATAAAATTTTATCATTAGTTAGATCATGACGGACACTAGTTTCCTCAAGGTCAATTTCTAGTCTTGCGATTGAAAATCTTTTCTGTTAACTTGGACATCCTTTAATACGGGTGTCAAAGTTGACAACGACAATAAAGCTTCGATTGATCACAATGAGAAAAGTTCACGTTGATCTGTCATGATAAAAGTTGTATCGTTCAGTTTACTCTCTATTCATGAAAAGAAATTTGCCGAGCAAGAAATTAAATGATCATAAAATTTTCCATCTAACGTAAGAAGGGAAAGTTCCTTCCGGTGCGGTACATCGGAAGTGCTTATCTTTGACACCCATAATAAGACATATCAAAGCTGGAACCTTTAGGAAATATTCGGCTCTCACGGAAAACTGTTAGAACTGCGACAAAGAGGTTATGGATGTTTTTTACGGTTATTTCCGGAGACACCCGTAGGAAATTGTCGCGGCCGTATATAACTTGATTCTTTTCCAAATCATATGTGAGTTTAGGCCGTAAGTAAATTCAGGACTTCAAAAATCTACTGGAATTATCAAGAAGTCAAAAGATGAGGAACCATTTAAAAACACCCGTGAGCGATACACAACTCTAGACAAAGCTCGCCTTCTAACGCTCGCTTGGCGTTAGAGAATCTTTTGTTTTAACTTTTACACTCCCTAATACATACGTATCTGAATAATACATACGGATCTGAAACTTGGCGCATTCATGGGCCGTGGGCCACCACCGTCGAGGCCTGCTCTTGGGGTCTTCTGCTTAGCAACATTCAGAGGCCGCTTCAGCATTTTGACAGTGCAAGGGCTGGTTTGGAGAAGTGCATGGAAGTTGGAGAACAATATCAGCTTTGGGCACTCCAAGCTGTCGTCAAAGAAGTAAACGCGACGCAACGAATAGCCAACGGATGGAAAGACCACATCAAGCCGTCGTCAAACGGAGATGATGATTTGTGCCAAGCTTGTTAGGCGAGGGCCATCATATGCTTCGTTGCAGAGTTTGGAGGATGCAATGACGGGATTTGATTGATATTTTGCGTAATTTCGAGTTGTTCGGACCAGAAGTTGCGGGCTTGCTTCACGAGTTGGACCGGAAGACAATTACGCATGGAGTGGTATCTCGCATTGTTCGGAATTTGTTCCAGGTCTTTAGGAATGTGAGTCGACAAGGCTTTTATTCTGGGTCGTCTTTCGAATTTGAGGTGAAGAAAAGCAAAGTGAGCAGGGCGGAAAGAGTCACGGACGGGGTTCAGGGTTTAAGACCAGATGAATGAGTCGTGGCGGAAGTAGTTTGGACCAAAATTGTGCAGCGGACAGGTCTGGTCAAGCCAAAGAATTGGAGAATTCACTACGTTTTTATCTGTTTGCATCACGTACGCAGTAGAGTTTGAGTTGGACATCTCGGGGAACATTTTCGAGTGAGGTTGACCAATTTATTACGATGAGTGTCGTCGACAAGATGCTCATTAAGGGCATCCGGAGCTTCAGCCCTGAAAATACGCATGTTATCACCTTCTACAGACCCCTAACTTTGATCGTGGGTCCAAATGGTGCTGGGAAAACAGTAAGAAACGCATCTCGACCGAGTTCAGTGTTCTGTTGTTGTATTTTAAAAGGAGTCCGTCAGTCTGTGGAGAAGGTTAGCAAAGGATACAAGCAACCGGACCAAAGTAAATATCGTCTGCAAACTTTATATCGTTAAATCTCCTGACTCTTCTGGTTTAGTTTGGCCAGTTCTTGAGTGATAGCCTGATAGGGCGGAATTTGCCCTTGAAGATTACCTTTCACAAATCTTCTGTTTCCACCATAATACTACACCTACATTCCTGTGTCATCGGCAGAAGTGGTGTGTAGTAGTTTGTTACGACGCGTATTATGTTACGTCGTAGTATTACGACGGAATAATTGTAACATCATCGATGCGAGTAGTTGAGGAGTTTCATTCTCAGCTGAATGAAAATTTTACCACTACGGACGGTGGAGAGCCACCCTGCATGCAATTGCGACCCTTCATGTCAAGGATAGATATTCTGGCGGGAAACTTGAACATCTTGAAACTAAGTCATCTCTCCAGAAGATTCTATAATTCCTCGATAGGGAAGTTTTACCGTTACAGACGACCCGTGAGTTATGTCGCGGCCCCTTGCACTAGAAGTATGCCGTCTTAGAAGGAGGTGAAAAGTGATTTTATCTTAACGATACGAGCAAGAAGGTCGACTTTTGAGCAAGCCAGAACATATTCAAGACTGTGCGTATTGTCTCTGTTTTTGTCAAAGATAGGCTTTTCGGTGTTACGAAACTGGTAGGGATCTGCCGGTACTGAGTTTACGTGATCTTGGACGTTTTTCAGACGATCATTGAGTGCCTCAAGCATGCGTGCACTGGGGAGATGCCCCCGAACTCCCGTTCAGGCCACAGTTTCATACACGATCCAAAGGTGAACAAGCATGTCCAGAATTTGGGGGAACCATCGCTGTTTAGAGCTTTTCATGTTCGGATCTCGCTCACAAGACCGGTGCCTGTGTGCGATAAATTACTGGATAGGTTGCTGGCGAGACGGAAACGAAAGGTCAAATTAAGCTCCGGTTCAAGACTTCAGCTCAAAAGGATGTTGTCTGCATTCGTTCTTTTCAACTTACGCAAAAAGGAGCTAAGATGGAATTCAAAGCTATAGAAAGTGTTTTACAGACAATCAACTCCCACACTGGCGAGGTAAATATCTCCGCGGGCATACTGTTTTCTCTGATATATTCAGACACATTCGTTCTTCTTGCTTTGTACTTCTCTGGGTCTGCATTCATGGGCTACTTTAAGTGTATACATGTGTCGCAGTTTTGCATTCCGCTGCTTCCGTATAGACCGAAATATATCTTTATATCCCTATCAGTTGCCTACTATGGGTTCAGTGAATCTTGAGCTGAAGGCTGACCGACTGGCTCCTGGAACATGGGACCTATGATTGCTGCTTGCCCCTGCTCCAGTCGTCTACTATTAACACTACGATAGACACCGTCGTCCAGTTTCTTAATTAGTGTTGAGGTTCTACATTTCGTGACTTCGTTATCAATTACCTTCATTCGCTGAATGTAAACATCCTTTTTCACCGCACCTTCTCTATGCACTCCTTGTTTCTAGCCCTCAGTTATTATGAGATCGATGCACGGCGCGACAGAAGTTTTTTGCTGCATTCCTTCTGGTCATATATCCATTCGGTCGCTACCATTCTAGCTTCCGTGGATAGACGGTTTACCTTCTATTGATGAATGTATGCTCGGTTTTTAAACATCGAGTTTCTGATGCATCAGGAAGATCATAACTAGATCAGTTTGCACTCCTTATACTACATGTCATGTATATCTGATGAATTCAGAGAGCCGGTTGAGGTGCATGCGACAGGAGAGTGTTCTGTTGCATGCTTTGTGTGTATCTTGTGGTAGTCAGTGTACACCTACTCATTACCTACAGCTGTGTCCGTGACTTTTGTTAGGACATTTGCTTCTAACCTCTACCTTTTTCATGGTTGACAATCTGGTGTAAATGTTGGCTCGAATGTGTATTTTGTGTTTCTGTATGTTTATGTTTGTCATTAGCAAGATGCATGCACTCTGCATGCACTCTGTTTTTCGGCTTATCGCTCTATATTACAGTTATAGCTGCTCTTTCGCCTAGATCGTTAGGCATCGTAATTTGTACTTGTTTTCTGTCCTACAGCTACCTGGGGGTACCATCATGGAAATGTGCTTTCCCTACACAGTTTCCCGTGGTCCGAACTAGGTTATATACGTACGCTAACTTCTCAAACCAAGTTAGCATACATGTTACCACTTTTTGTCACTCACTTTGTACTTGCATGGGTTCAAAACTATTTGAGGGTTACTAAGACTGCTGGGAAGTTACTGTTCTCTCAGAGAACTGCTTTACCCGTGTACCAATATACATGTCATCTATACTGCTCTTCCATACGAGGGGGTACTTACTCTGGTAATGTGCTCTTTTGCTACCCATCCCCAGTTTTCTGTCCCCAGGTTATACTTCTTCACTAAAAGAGGTCACAACTTTAGCGTACACTCACCCGCATTATTGTCCTATGTAAAGCTTCGCACGTTCCATGGTCTACCCTTTGGTTACAAACATTGTCCAACTCCAGACTTCAAGTTAGGGCACATTCATTGAGTGTACACTAGCTGTGTAAGTGACCTTTCTGCAGAAAATTGTTCGAAATGTACTGCTGACAACCACCTGCCAGGGCTAATTGCTTTCTGCTCATTTTCTGGTTGCTTACTGATTTCTGCCTCAAGAAACGCACAGTATCCTATTCTTCTTCTTGTAATCTCTTATATAACTCGCTCTTCTTGCACTGGAGATATTGCTTCCGGTTCTGCATTACAAACATCATAGACTTACATCTGCTCGCACTGCATATTGTACATGTCGCTGGATTGGACTCTATACCTGCGAGAACCATCTCTGAAAATGTGCTTCGCAATACACATCCCATGGGTCTGCCCTTTGGTTACAAACACTGGCTAACTCCAGACTTCATTGTCTGGAGTTATTGTGGTAATTAGGTTATTGGGTGTACACCTACTCAGTACCTACGTGCATCAGTGATGGACGGGCAAATACAGGCTCCTCTTTTACTACCTCTGTCTGCCTTCTCCACTATTCACTCAGTAAATCCGTTATCGGTATCTTCGTTCTGCTTGGATCGTTTCTTGCAATGGATTCTATGGTTCAGCGCTATCTACGTTTTGATTTCATAACCTTCGCTTCTTCCAACATTGCAGTAGACAAATATAGTTTGTCTTCAATTCGGCAAGGGGTTTGCATTTAGCCTTTGAAGCATACTGCGTTCGTTCTCTTGTCATTGTCTACTTGAATTCGACGACATACCAGGGGAACCTATTCTGGAAATGTGCTTCGCACTACACATTTCTATCGGCACACCCTCGACCTCTAGGTGGGACTCACACACAGGCTACTTTCCAGTATGGCACTTTCAGTTCTTTTTCTCCTCTTCCATTCTCTCCTACACTACATCCCTGTTTGCAGTCTCTCTGCCAACCTCACTGATCTACCACCGCACAAAGACTGGGAGTTTGCCCTCAGATGTCCCGGAATTGAACAGAAACTCCTGGACCGATAAGGGCTGATGAGTCGGTTAAGTTTTCATCTGAGTGATCACTTTTGCAACTCATCTACAGCCTAACCCTCTCTGTTGGGTGCTGATGAAGTCAGAGAGCAGGTTGAGGTGCATGCCTGATGAGTCGGTTAAGTTTTCATCTGAGTGATCACTTTTCCAACTCATCTACAGCCTAACCCTCTCTGTTGGGTGCTGATGAAGTCAGAGAGCAGGTTGAGGTGCTTGCCTGATGAGTCGGTTAAGTTTTCATCTGATTGATCACTTTTCCAACTCATCTACAGCCTAACCCTCTCTGTTGGGTGCTGATGAAGTCAGAGAGCAGGTTGAGGTGCATGCCATGGGAGAGTGTTCTGCTGCATGCTCCGAGTGCTTATTGTGGTGATTAGGTTCTTGGGTGTACACCTACTCAGTACCTAAGTGCATCAGGATCCTCTTTTACTAGCTCTGTCTGTCTTCTCCTCTATTCACTCACTAAATCCGTTATCGGTATCTTCGTTCTGCTTGGATAACCTTCGTTTCTTGCAATGGATTCTATAGTTCAGCGCTATCTACGTTTGATTTCATAACCTTCGCTTCTTTCAGCATTGCAGTAGACAAATCTAGTTTGAATTCAATTCGGCAAGGGGTTTGCATTTAGCTTTTGAAGCGTACTGCATTCGTTCTCTTGTCATTGGCAACCCGAATTCGATGACATACCGAGGGGAACCTATTCTGGAAATGCGCTTCGCACTACACATTTCCATCGGCACATCCTCTGGTTATATAACAATTCGCTAACTCCGCTGGGAATTGTTAGCGCACGCAGCCCCTAATTGATTCTCACTGTGTACTTGGCTGGACTAATTGCGTGATACCCCTGTACTAGAGAGTGGTCCTTGAGCATATCTGCCATTCTCAACGTGTGAAGATAACTCCAGACTTCAACTCCAGACTAACTCCAGTCGGCATTGTTAGCACACATTTTGCCCCTACTCGCTTCTTACTATGTACTTGTATGATTTGCCTTGTTTCGGCGATCGGTATATATGTTCGGGTTCTTGGCTATCTCATTCTATTCTCGCTATCGACTCTCGCCATCGACGATTCTTCATTTACTACACTATCGTTCTATTTTACTCCTGCTCTTTCAGTCCAATTACAGTTCTTTCGGTTCCGCACTTGATGTTGTTAGAATTAATCACCTTGCATCTTTCTCCGCTGCATTGCACTCTGTGTCGCACTCTATACCAAGGGGAACCTTATCTGGAAATGTGCTTCGTGTCTACACATTCTCATCGGCACACCCTTCGGTTACGAATAATTCGCTAACTCCACGTGTCAGTTTAGCGCACATTCGGCCCCTGTTTGCTACTTACTATGTACTTGGCCCCGTATCTACCTCTGTACTAGAGAGTGATCCTTGATAAAATCTGCCATTCTCGACGTATGAATATATGTACTTGGCTGGCCTAATTGCATGAATATAACTCCAGAATTCGAGGTAGCGCACATTCTGCCCCTGTATCACACATTCTTTCCTGTATCCTCCTCGCTTCTTTCCTGTACCTCGCCGGGTTCTTGCATTGCGGGCTACCTAAGTGCGTGAGCGTGGTTCTTGATTCTATCTGCCATTCTCGTGTACGTGTATATGTACTTCACCGGGTTCTTGCGGGCTCCCTAAGTGTGAGCGTGGTTCTTGGTTCTGCCGTTCCTATGGACGAATATATACACTGGGTTCAGCATCTGCGTATTACCTCAAGTGCATGTGGGTCATTCTGCATTGCCTGCTATCCACATAGATCGACATATGTGTTTATACACTAGAGGGTTCCCCAGCAAATTTGTTGCGATAGATGTGATGTCGTTAAAACGTGGAGTTTAATAAGAAAACGTTGGCGCCCCAACGAATTATTTTAAGGGTTTCCTCAGTGAGTTCACCTTCTTGTGCTTGATTTCGTTCAGGTCCAACTGCTCTCATGTAGCGTACGAGCTTCATCTATATGATAACAGTCACTTCCTAGTTTCATGGTTTGAGTGGAGTTCTCAGTAACCTTGGTCTCGCGCAGGAGAGATCCAGGGAGCATTATCAGCTATACTTGTTCATTCAGTTAGGTATCTGAGTGCACACATGCTCCTTGTACCCCTTTGTAATTACTGCCTTGTGACCAGATGTGCATCTCCTTCTTTTTCTCCTCACTTCTTAAAACTCTACTCGCTCCTGTTGTTTTTCTTTGGGTTCTACTTTGAGGGTTACATTGAGAGTGGACAGCATTGGTCTTGCGTCAAACCGCTATTATCATGACTGACATAGATACGGTGCTCCTGCTACTCTTGTAGACCTCACTTTCTTTTCTGCAGTAAAAACCGAATACGCATAGATTTGTCTGCACTGCGTATTGTAGATGTCTTCTATATAGCACTTACATACCAGGGAGGATCATCTCTGGCAATGTGCTCTGTGCTTTACTTTTCAGCTGGTCCGCCTCGAAAACCCAAAGCTTCTTTTTTCTCTCTTCAGAGCGTAGCATAAAAGCTTGATGTTGAAGGTTTGCGCTTGCGCACATTCGCACCCCGCTTTGCTACTCACTTTGTACTTCTCCGCGTTCGCTGAGTTTTGGGGGTTACCTCCAGTGTGTGGGCGTGGTCGGAACTGCCATTCCAATGTACCAACATACTTGCTTATGAGTTTCTCAGCTACTGCGGCCCCTTTGATGCCTGTGTTTTTCCCTTATTTGGAGTCTGAAAGTCTGATGCAACGTTTACCGTGGTAAAAGTGCAGAAAGTGTGTCTCAGTTACAGATGCGCGGACATGGATAGAGAAGTCCCAGCTCTGATGGGGGTTTCCAAGGCTGTTCTTGAAAACGTTATCTTCGTTCATCAAGATGACGCGAATTGGCCGCTAGCTGAAGCTTCCGTTCTTAAGAAGAAGTTCGATGACATTTTCTCTGCCACAAGGTAGTTACTGCGATGCTTTACCATGATAGTCAGTTGATAGACTTGATGAGGGTGCAGTATCTTGTCGTCTCTCTCCAAGATGTATTTATGGTGTTTTCCTGCTTGTCTGGTTCCACCGCTCCTTTCTCTTCCTGCTCAGATGCGGGAGACATCAGATATCATTGGCTACAATGGATCTGTTATCCTGAGTCAGAGCGTTTAGCGTCGGTTTTCTCCTTCTGTGGCCGGAAGTAAAGTCATTTCAAGAACTTCGTACAGGAGACCTTGAGTTCAGCCCTAGCATGCCCGCATGATAGACGCTGTTGTAGTATCAGAACCGTTTATGTTCTCAACTTGGATGTATCATTAACCTACTGGCCTGGAATGAAAGGTATACTAAGGCCCTCGAGGTAATCAAGAAACTGCATAAAGACCAAAACCAGGAGCTTAAAATGTATAAGCTGAAACTGGAAAATCTTCAGACGCTGAAAGATGCAGCTTTTAAGGTACGGTTGTGTCTACTTCCTGCAAGTGTTCTATATTACGGGAGAAGTTTTTTGCGAGTGGTTCATGCATATCACTACCAAGTTCCAGGAGGGTAACTCGCTCTTAAATTTGGTGGAAGTGGATCCTCAGAGGACTTCTGCAAATAAGCTTATTGTCATCTTCATCTCGTGCAGCTTAAGGATAGCATAGAGCAAGATAATCAGAAGGCAGCTCATTTGAGGTCTCAGATAAACGAGTACGAGGGCAAAATAAGAGAGGCTCAGAAAAGAAAGGAGATGGTGGAGTCGTGCTTGGAGCAGATAAGAAGTCTGCAGAACCAGATCCAGATCAAGGAAGGGAAGAGAGAGACGCTCATGAGATTGAAAGCCCAGCAGCTCAAAGATCTTGATAACGACCCTATCGAAGGTAAATCGTCGTCAGCCAATCATTTGCTGGAGCATCATTCGAAATGTACTGCTGTGACAACCACCTGCCCTGGTTACTTTCTTATCTGTTTATTTTCTTGTTCTTTTCTGATCGTTGCTTCAGCGAACGCACTCTATCCCATTCTTCACTTATGCTAGATAACTCGCTTTTTCTGTACTTGAGACAAGTTTTCGGCATTACATACACTTGCATCTGCTCGCACTGCTTATTCTACATGTAGACTATAGGTCAGTCTATACCCGAGGGAACCTCTGTTTATTTGTTTGGTTCTTGATTCGAACCATTCTCATGGACGAATATATGTATTTCTCAACCGAACTGAAATGCTATATATTCCCCTGACCTGACTGACATAATTACTCAGCTTCGACCTATGTTCTTCTCCCACGTGCCATTTTATGCTGCTTGTTAACACTTCCCTTTACTGATTCTACTCTACTACCTGCTTCATTGAAATCTTTGTTTCGCTTCCATTTTTGCTACTTACTTGGACCGATATACTTACTTGATCAGTTATAAGTAAAGCTACGTCGGATGCCTACATATATTGGTTTATTTGCAGTCTTCTGCCAAGCTCACTGATCGGCCACTACACAAAGACGGGGTGTTCGGCCAGAGATAATCCGGAATTGAATAGAAACTCGACCAATAGGCCCTGCTGAGCTGGAACGTCCTCAACTCTGTCGGCTACTTGTCCTGCTCATATGTAACCTAACCCTCTCTGCTGATGGTGTCCTTATTTGGGGACATCATCTTGTCTCGTTCGTGTTTTGAGCGTTACAATGGTGCTGACGAAGTCGGAGTACGTTTGAGGTGCATGCTAGGGAAGTGTGAATACTAGCATGCTGTAGGTGGTCTTTGTGGTCGTTAGGTACTTTGAGTGCACACCTACACGTCGCCTACATTCTGTCTATGACTATTGTGCACAAGGCTGACTGACTGTTTCCCGGATTCCTGGATCTATACTTTTTGATTGGTCGGCGTACTCACTGTTAAATGTCACAACTAAGGCGCTTCTTCTCTCTTTCTGTTTTCTTCTGAAGCTAACTTTTTCATTCGCCTGATGTTAGCTACGTATTCATGGCGTATTCTGATCTTATTAGTTATGTATCAACAATTTAGAGTACACAACTGATGCTAAAGCTCTAGAAATCCTGTGGCTTCATACGCGTTCGTTGCACATACGGTAAACTTCATTCTTGACAAATGCTAGCTCCTTTTGCACTATTAGGCATTGGTTTCTGTTCTGCAATTGATAGATCATTCGCATCCATCTGGCTATATGCCATTCCGTATTGTACATTCTATAGTGCAGTTACATACCCCAAGGGAAGAATCCCTCGGAATGTGCTCTGTGATACACGTTCCAGGTTGCTTGTCCCCTGGTTACAGACATTCCCTAACTGAAGCCTCAAGTTAGCGCACATCATACGCTGCATGCTACTTACTATGCACTTCTCTGGGCTAATATCGGCTTAACTCCAACTACAAGTTAGCGCACATTTTGCCCCTATTAGCTACTAACTATGCACTTCGCTAGGTTATTGTGGGCTACTACGTGCGTGAGCGCAGTCCTTGATTCTATCTGCCATTCTCGTGTACGAATATATGTACTTCTCTGGGTAAAAGTCTCTAGCACCGTCCAGAATCAAGGACGCGGGGTCTGTGGTCGAAAGGCTACAGTATGCAGTTCTTAATGAGTACATCTTCTCTGGGATAAAAATATATCGGGTTACCCTAAGTGTGAGGATAGTTCTTGCATGAAACTGCTATACTCATGGCCCGACATACATCTTCTCTAGGTTTCAAATTTTTTGGCTTACAATAAGTCTATGTGTGTAGTTCTGGAATTGCGCTATACTCAGTATCTGTGCGAGCTGATGTACGCAGACACGGATGAAGAGCTTGCTACTTGGCAGACTCAGTTTCAAGACAAAGTTGGGCTGCTGAATTTGAAAATTACGAGACTGGAGAGAGAGTCGATGGATGTGGACCGTAAAATACAGTTTCTTGTTGACAACTTCAGTAGAGATTGCCAAGTTAAAGGAAAACTGCAGGCAGAACTGGAGGTGGGTCAGCTAGTTTGTTGGTCCAGATAGCTCGTCCAGTAGTTCATTGTTTAGATCGGTAGATCCTTGTAACTTTAACTACGAATGTACATTGCTCCATACGTAGATCAAGCTTCTTTCTTATGTAGTGCCTATTTCCGGTGTTGTGACTCCGGAGTTTCTTTACAGGCGCACCAACTGCAGAAGAATGACCGAGACAAGAGTATTCAAGCTCTGTTCACCAAACACAACCTTGGACATGTTGGATCTTTGCCCTTGAGTAATGAGGTTGCAGTGGGGCACCTTGAAAGGGCTACCAATCGTCTCGATGATCTGAGCAGAGACCACGAACAGCACAAGGTGCTGCATCTTAGCCGGAGATGTCATTTTCGTGCTGCCTTTGCGTGCCTGTCGTTGTCTTCTATCGTAGCCAGGAGATTAACCATTGGATTTCAGCCACACTTACTGGAGATAGATGCTTCCTGTGCCTAATTCTGTTCATGGTGGTTGACGCTTGCACGCTGGAAGATGAGATCGTTCGGCAGTTTTAACATACTATAAGCCGTTATGATGCGTTCATCGGGGCAGGAAGCGAACAGTTCAGAGCTTGCAAAGCTTTGGGCAGCTGTTGAAACTGCGACCATGAAATACAGTCAAGCAGAAGGTCAGATCAATGCAAAGCGGGATCTCAAGGTAAAATTCGATAGTGTTTCGTGCTTACGATGTTGAGTAGTTACGAAATGCTGAATCACTTCTTAGAGGGGCTCCCAAATTAATTTCCTCTTACGTTCATGGTATGAACATAATTCGGTGGTGGACACTTCTGGAAGCGCTGCTGTGTTCGGTTCCCGTGTATGTACTGGTCACTTTCCTCTACGCCTCAGAGGTCCCTCTCTTGAAGGAAGACTTTCATCTATATGTTCTTTGCTGACCTGCACGTAACTGTTGATAAAGGCTGGCAAGATTGAGGAGATGCAGAGATTGGACAGCTTGATAAAGAAATCAGCACTGTCCATCTCAAAAAACGATTTGAAACGACTGGATGAGAACGAGAAGTCCACGGTAAGTCCTTATAGCTGCCTAGTCTGAAAATAAAGCTGATTCAAAGCCCTTATTTATAAATAGATTCTGATAATCGGATTCGACCCATGTGGAGCGGATAGACCGTGGGGCACTCCTAGAAACCTCTACTCGAGGATCTGATGTGAATGTAGCTTGTTGATTATCAGTGTGGTGGCTAGCGTAGACCCCGTATGGTTGGTTGCTTTGAGTCACTATTTTGTGAAGTCTTAGAGTAGTCTATACAATTTCGATACCTTTCTCCGTTCTGTCCCGTCGCATATTTCTTTCTGTGATAACACCAGAATATCTTTGTTGAGTTACAGATGAAGGAGATGGAAAAATGGTCCAAGCTGCTTTCTGCAGGAGATTTTGATGCAAGGATAAGTGCAAGTAAAAGTGAACTCGCGAAGTTAGATGAGAAGTTGAAGTCGCTTCAGCGTGAAAAGGATGGACTGGCGAGCGAGTCCATGGACCGAATCTATTTGCGGAGCAAAAAGGATGAACTGAGCAACAGAGAAAGTAGCCTAAGCCAAATGTGTGGTCTTGCCCCGTTTGTAGCGCATCGGTTGATTTGATTGTTATGTCCCGAATATGACTTCAGTAGAGCCATATCAGGGCTCCGAGCAGCTCAAGGAGTCTCGTGAGAGTAAGAGTGATCATTGTTATACTAGACGTAATTGTTGTTGTAAGAAATGCGGGTGTGCAGAACGCATATGGTGATGGATATGGCAACCATCAGATGTTCCTCCTGATCGACTTTAGTTTGTCTAACTCAGGATGTCAAGAGTGGTAGTTATGCTACTTGCATGTTGAGAAACGAATGATTTCGAAGTCCACAGATACCCAGCACTGGCTGTGGGACCATATGCTTGGGGAGTGGAAAATTTGGTCAAGGTGCTGTCTAGGTTTTATGCAATCAAGCATAGAAAACTATAGAGACCTATATTTTTGTTGAACACATCCATCCTGTTTGTAGTATGGCAGAGAACAATCCGAGATTTAGCAAGGTGTTAAGAGGGCGAACTCCGAACTCCAAGAGTCTAAAGCAAGAGATTGACTCTGTTCTCAGGTGTGTACTGCTTCTGTACTTTCGGTCGCCACGAGGAAAAGGTTCACTGGTTGCTAGTTATCCATTGTCGGTTTCCAAGCTCGAGTCGAAGTTCGCTGTGACAACTTAGCAAATCGTGTGTGTTACCGCCCATTGTCATGTGTTTTCATCTGTAGGTCCGGTAGTACAGCATTGAGCTCACCAAAGATCGTTGCTCTGAGTCCCGTCTCTGTTACCGACCAGGTCAATGTCACTCAGGGTTTTCCTTCTATTGACCTTGATATTCACAGTATATTTCCTGTGATATTGAGTCGTTCATCTGAGAGGACAATCTGCACCTAAGGTAGATTAACTGGTATATGTGCCTCTCTGTTATTGCAGTTCAAGCAGATCTGTGGTGGCTGAGCTTAACAGAAAGTCCATGGAAGCTGGAAAGGAGGTGGTAAGAGTGACGTCGATGCTTCAGGAAGCCAACAACACTCTTGTTAAGCACCAGCGTGATAGAGATGGTGAGCAGCAATCCGACTCACAGTGTATCCCAGGTTGTGTAGTAAAATAAGGAGTCGGAAAACTGTGTTTTTCACCTGCACTATCAGCAACACTATTGAAGTTGGTTCTGGTGACTGCCTGTCTCAGCAAAGAAGAAGATGATGATAAACAGACTTGCCTCGATTCTCAAGAGCGATGCGGAGGTAGATGCTTTCCCAATCCAGCTTGAGGATGCGAAGAAGTTGAAAGATACAAAGAAGAGGTAGAGTAGACCTTGACTTTTCTCGAGCTTACGAGCTGATTTTAAATAACGGGGGAAATTCTACCGTGACGCTTCAAGTGTCATAATTTTCTGATTCCCCTCTTTTCTTCTTGCGATGGCACTGAGTATGATTGAATATTTGAGTCGGCGTGCGTCGAAACATCACTGTAGAAGAATTATTCTTATTGAAGCTTATTCTCATCTGTTGTAGCTAAGGTGTTATTATTTTGAGATTCTATCATGAATGACGTCGAAGTGTTGGAGTCTTCCTTCTGTCAGGGAGTTGATTTATATCTTTGCTCTAAATTACTCGCTCTGTTCAGCCATCATGACTTGGCAGATGGGATGAGGAGAATGTTTGAGCCATTCGAAAGAGTAGCTCGATCGAACCATTGTTGCCCTTGTTGCGAACGCCCCTTCTCACCGCCGGAGGAGGATGAATTTGTCAAAAAGGTGTGGTACATTCTCGAAGCAGCGGTTCGGTGCTGCGGTCTCGGTTTCAGCTTGAGTATTTTGAATGGACGAGGTTATCAGCACTGGACGGTATTGAGCAGGATGCATGTACAAATTGCTTTGGCTCATCGTTCTGGCTCCACGGATCATTGTCCAAGGTGGCTTGCTCGTCTGATTGACTGATACTGGTCACGTGGATTTAGTGTTGACACTAACAACCATTTCCTTCAATTGTAATATTTATCCTACTCAGCAAAGAGCAAAAAGTTCAAGCACTGCGGAGCGTATACGAGATCTGCAATCTCAAGTTACTGTCGCCGAGACTAAATACAGTCAGCTGGACAAACTACGAGGCTACTATGATGAATATCAAAAGCTGGTCAAAGACATTATTCCACAAGCTGAAAAGACTGTGGAAGAGCTAACAGAGGAGAAAGAGAGGGTTACTGATCCTCATGACGACGTACTTTCTGGAACCTATTCCTTACACATCGTGTTCTTCAGGAGTTGTCTTGTAGCTGCAGCATTGGACGTATCGTTGATTTTCTTAACAAGTAGATTGCTAAACGACTTTGCACTAGCTTTTGGCTAAAGCGTTGATATTCTGTCGTATTCTCAACGTTAATATCTGTTTTGTTGTTTCCTGTTTCGGGAACGATTAGATGTGCTACTTGGAGTAGTATATTCAAGTTGTGTGTGTACTTTGTTAGGCATGAGCATTAACTAAAGTATTCCTCGGTGTCTTATCAGCTTCTAGGTCTTCTAGCTCAAGCCAACTCAGAGTTGGAGGATATTGAAAGCCTTCGAGAAACAGTGGACACTGTTGATCGGCTTCACAGTGAGATTGCTGATCTTCGTCAGTTGGTAACTGTTGAGGAGAACAAGCTTGATGCGGTGGCACACGCCCTTCGTAGCATCGATGATGTCAACAGAGACCTGGAAAGGCTTGAAGAAAAACGGTACTGATTCATTTGCAGATTTTGCTGGGATTGTTTCGTTTCTTTCTTCTTTGGCTTCTGTTTCAGTATTTGCAGTGAGACTTTTAACCCTCAGCAGAGGGCTGATCCACTGGATGCGAACGTAGATATATGCTTGTTGGTTCCTCTGTTATACTTTGTGGTTTTCTCGCTTTTGTTAGGACTAGGGTATCTGTAGATTCCCTGTTGTGGCTGTGGTTTACACTTCTCTCACATTTTGCCCTGACGGCTGCATCGAATTCTTTGTCCATGCCGTTTTGCTTTAGCTGTCACCACACTTTCAGCGCAGGTTTTGATTCACTTAGTGTATGATTTGTAAGAATCATCAGTTCTGGATTGTTAATATGCCATGTTAGGAGGATTATCTACACGCTGCCCATATAATAGAATTGCAGTACGGTACGGTCAGGGTCTGTGATAAAGTATTTTCGCCTACGCTACGATAGAAGTCAGCAGCTCACTGTATACAGGGTATCTATATTGTTTCTCATGCGGGGGGTCCTGGTCCATGAAATGTGCTCCATAAAATGTGCTCCTTTTACGCATTCCCAACACTCCGAACCCCTTGAACACGTTTCTGGTAAAGGAGTGAACAATTTCAGCGCACATTTTTTCCATTTTCCACTTACGGCGTACTCATTTGGGTTTTAGAATCACGGGTTACCTCATGCGTTCGTGGTTAGTTCTTGCATCTGTCTGCAGACCACTAGACCACCAGAGGGCCTTCTCGGTCAGAGAGCTGGTTGAGGTGCATGCGACAGGAGAGTGCTCTGTTGCATGCTCTGAGTGTATATTGTGGTAGTTAGATGTTTTCAGTGTACGCCTACTCATTACCTACAGCTGTGTCGGAGAGACTTTGTTGAGGAACTGCCACTAACCTTCTTCTTGTAGAATAATTAGAACTCTACATCTATCTCGCCCCATTGTAGTATTTATACTCACAGATGGCACAGCCAACTACGCCGAGTAAGTATCGACGTATGAATATAACCTTCTTCTTGTGTTCATTTCAGTGTTGAGAATGCTAGTTCGATTATTCCCGGTTGCAGCTTGATTATCTCTCCAGACGACGCATAGTTTTTCTGTAGGTTTATGTTTGGTTATCATCTAGTTAACCGACCCCTCATGCACTTTGGGTTTTGGTTTGCGGCTCTATTTTACAGTTTTAGGGTCTCTGCCCACTACGGGTTTATTTCGCCTATGTCCAGACCCCGAACGTGGATGAGTCCAGACGATAAAAGGCGAATATTATACGATTTTCTGACCTAATGTGCGTTGCTTTTCCATTGGATAGTTTTTATTTTCGGACATTTCGCGAAAAAGTGCTGTCCGTAGTGCGTTAGCGAGGGGGGGCTGCTTGCGAGCAGGAAACGAAGTTCTTAAAACAAGTCAGGAGACGAAGTCCGGCAAAAAGAAGTCGCCACGTGGATAACTTCTCAGACGAATGCCATCGAAATGTGCGGAAAATAGTCGCGGAGGGTACCCCAGCCCAAAAACTGCGCAGATACCAAATTCCATAGAATATACAAAAAACCTGGCTCATAGCATGACAGTGGAAAGAAGAGCCTTATTACCGATCCAGCCTGACAAGGCTGATAAGCGAAATAGACCCATAGTGGGCAGAGACCCTTAGTTGCTCTCTCGTACATATTGCTAGGCGTTAGGCGTTGTTGCGTATTGTACTAGACATCTATCATGCACCTACTTACCAGGGGGTACCATCTTGGAAATGTGCTTTCCCTACACATTTCCCGTTGGTCCGACCTCGGTTATATATATTGTTGCTAACTTCTCCTTCCAACTGAGCTAATAGGGTTCAGTTGGACACCTTTCTGTAGTTGGCTCTTGATTCATAAGCCTCCGCTCCGATCTACTTCACACTTTCGTTTTTTCACTCTATACCTTCGGACTCCAGAGGCTCCTCGACTCCCGGCCTATTTAGGCTTTCTTCGTTCTGCACTTATTATGTTGACAGAGCAACATCAACGTAGTTTAGTTAGTACAGCAATATGTCCAGAGTTTCTACCTGCAACAACATCTGCCCCAGTGTACTCTGGCTCGGTCTAGTCTGTCTACCTCGTTTGGCTGGTGCCTGAAAAGTTTCCTTCGCAGACCTCCTTCAAGTTTCAAGTTCGGTACTAGTTCCATTTTCTTTTGTTGCTGGTTTCTTTCTTCACATACGTTAGGCATAGCGATGTTTGTACGTTTGGTTGCCAAGGTCACTGATCTACATGCGTGTTAGCGTACATCCGGCCCCTTATTGCTCCTTACTATGTACTTGGCCGGGCTAATTGCGTGTTATCTCTATAATACAGAGTGGTCCTTGAGCATATCTGCCATTCTCGACGTATGAATATAGCTCTCTCCTGCGCTGGATTCTACATTAGAAGCGATCAGACTGCATCAGTACATATTGCATTTGTTCTCTTGTCATTACCCTGTCATATCAAGGGGAACCTCTACTGGAAATGTGCGTCGCACTACACATTCCCATCGGCACACCCTCCGGTTATAAAATAATTTGCGAACTCCAGTCGGCATTGTTAGCGCACGTTCGACCCCTGATTGCTTCTTACAATGTACTTGGCCGGGCTAGTTGCGTGTTACCTTTATACTAAAGAGTGGTCCTCGAGCATATCTGCCGTTCTCGACGTATGAATATAACTTCTCAAACCAAGTTAGCTTACAGGTTCACCACTCTTTGTTACTCACCTTGTATTTGCATGGGTTCAAAACTATTTGGGGGTTACCTTAAGTGTGCGGGGGAAGTCACTGTTTTCACCGAAAACTGCTTTACCCGTGTGCCAATATATATAGTGTTTCGTGACTATATACAGATTTGGATTGTTTTGGTCTGTTCACCGTATGAGTGCTGGTGAGTGTTCCGCGCTGCCAGATTTGTCTCTGGTTGCTGCTGTAGGTTGTAGTCTACTTACTTCTTGATGTGAATGACTTTCAGTTTGGAATACCTTTCGAGAGGTGCAAAAAGATACCCAAGGAGCTGAGAGCATGTTATCCGGTCGTCTTGATCCTCCTATTGTGCTTCCAGTAAATGTTTCAAACTGTAATCAGCCCTCCATTTTGGTGTGTTTCTTCTCAACCATCGTTTCTGTTACACAGGGATGAGATAAATAAGATGTTGGATCGGTTGAGGGAAGAGCAGAACCGAGCAAAGGACGAGTTCCAAAGGTGCAATCTTCGGTATCACAACGCCAGAGAGGAAAAACTGAAGGCCGTACACAACGTGGAAACCTTGAACAAGTTGAAGGATGATCGCAAAAAGATGGACGAACAGTTGGAAAACATAGACATGGACATTGAGGTGAACCCTTACCTGTCAATTATTCTTATCTTCGTGAGGTTTGCTTTCCACTGGAAAACGGTGAACTAGGGACTTCAGGGTTTAACTCTGCTGGTCCACTGTCTGTTGCTAACTAGGTTGACGTTGACATTGTGCTTAGATTTTGTGTGCTGAAGGGCGTCAGAGCTTGTCACTGTAGATGCATGTTCCGGAGTTTGCGGAGCTTATAATTGTCTATCTCCCCTCGATGCTTCTAAACTTAACCGTGTCTATGAATTTTGACTTAATATATTTCAGATTGTCACTAAATATACCGGGGTTAGGTTACATTTAGACATAGGGCTCTGGAATTTACTATTATGCTTTTTGCCTGGTTAAGTCTGTGAATTTTGACTTAATATACTTCAGATTGTCACTAAATATACCGGGGTTAGGTTACATTTAGACATAGGGCTCTGCTCTCTGCGCCCATTGCCTACGGTAACAACTAAGGCCAACACTCTTCCCTCCTTTCTTTACTGTTCTTGAAGTTCCACACTTCATTCATTCATGATTCTGTCCATCCCATTCGCTCAGTGTATGCTTCCTCGTTCACTGCTCCCTTGATATTCTAGCTCGATAATGTATTAACCCTTAATACTGTGGAATAGGTGTAAGAGACAATAAGAGCTCTCACTATGTACATTTTAATCATCTCTCATCCCGTATGTTCCATTCTAGCTCCCTTGGTTTCAGAATTCTCCTACTCTTGAACAAAACCTCGGTTTAGGAGGATCATAAAACTGCTTGCTCCATTTAATGCAGGTCATCCACATTATTCTTCGATGCCGGTGGGCTTTGTGTTTGGAAAATGTGCTTTTTGCTTAACATTTCCAATTCTCCGTCCCCATTAGCTCCTTGCTTTTTCGTGCTATATTCTTCTATGGGTTGCCTCTAAGTGCAGGTGCGTAGTTCTTCCACTGCGCTGCTATCCACATTGACCGAAACAGAGAGAAGGCTCACGAGAAGGTCCTCATGTCTTATCCGTGCAGATGCTTCAAGACACTTTGGCTCCCTTATCGAATGAGAAGGATAGACTGGCTCAAGAGCACGAGGTCTTGAAGAGAAAGGTTGAAACTGAGGACGCAGAGCGTTCATGGGAGCTAAGGAAGTTCAAGCAGGAAGTAGATAATTTGCAATCAGTTTCTTCCCAGATCCTTGGGTGAGTCCCTGTAGCGGTTAAGATACTCCCGGAATGTTGAAAGATTGAAAGTTTTAACGTTGCGTCTTCTGCCATAATCTTCTTAGTAGGGTAGCATCTACAGACAACTCTGTGAGAGAAAATTCTCGAGGTGGATTGTGATATTCTTGACTACGCCCAGAAGCTAGATTATAGTTGTGGCACATAGACGGGACGGGAGGTCAAATCCTAAAATTTGCTGACTTGTTTCCTCCAAAACTTTCTTTGCTTACAGTTTCCTTCATATGTTGCAGCTGACTTTTACTATTCTGAAACTGGCAGGTTCTTGGCATCTGGAAAAGAGGTCAAGTTCAAGGAAGTAAATGAGAGGCTCTTGAACTCCAAAGCACAGCAGGAGGAAGAAGAAAGAAGGAAAGCGGAACTATCGGAAGAATTGAAGAAAAATAAGGAAAACATGGCGGATCACGGTTCAGTTATGAGGAATATTGAAGACAACGTGAAGTATCGCAAGACCTTAAAAGAAGTCGAAGAGCTACAAAATGAAACTGAAGCGTTGGAGGAGCAAATGGTCGCTATTGGTGAAACATCTGCTCTGGAAACCGAGTTAAGGAGGACATCAGGAGTCGTTCAGAGTTTGTTGTCTCAGGTAAGTAATTTGTCTTCATTTATAGAGATGACCGTTGCTACAGATGACCACCTCCATAAATGGTCTCATATGTTCCGTAACAATGGATTATCTTTCAGTTCCGTGACGCTGAATCTGTCTGCTACTCTCTTTATGCCTCTTTGCAGCAAAGCAGAAGTCACGGCACTGTGTCGGCGTATGAAAGTAATGTTTCTAAAAATAAGGCTGATCTGAAGCAAGCGCAGTACAAAGACATTGACAAACGCTACTGTGGGCAGCTTGTACAGTTGAAGGTCGGAATCGAAAGTCAAGTCATATTAACACAATGTTTACTCTTTAACTTGCTTGCTTATGGTTTCGATGATATAATATCCGTAATTTGTTCTCTGTTTCCAGTGTTTCAGTTTATTGCCATCGGGTTTAGGGAGACAGGAGACGAATTTTGAGAATGTTCCACAACAGCTTTGACGTTTACGTTTTTGGTATGCAGACAACAGAGATGGCAAACAAGGACTTGGACAAATACTACAAAGCGCTTGACTCGTATGCTATCGAAACTCGTGCATAAATGTCAAAAATTACTTATCTGGCACCCCAGTTCCTACAGAAGATGATGCGACAGAGTTTGACCAAGTTTCATGCCTCATTTTGGCAGAGCTTTGATGCGGTTTCATTCACTGAAGATGGAGGAAATCAATAAAATTATCAAAGAATTGTGGCAACAGACCTACCGTGGTCAGGACATAGATTACATAGAAATCCGATCAGACTCCGAAGGAGTCGGAACTCGTTCCTATAGCTACAGAGTAAGAATCCATACCCGAGTTCTTTTACCGAGATGTCACTCCTCTTTATCCTGCCGATCAGAGCTAACGTTGATGGTGCAGGTAGTGATGAGAACTGGAGATGCAGAGCTAGAAATGCGTGGACGTTGCAGCGCAGGCCAAAAGGTACGGTTTGCGCGCTTCTCCCTTAGCTCTTGTATATTTCCGTGGGCCTGGCTGTGCTCATACTGACCTTTATGACGTTGGTAAATGAACAGAATGGTCACATTCAGTGTATCCATGTTCGTCCGGAAGTGACCTACCAAGGACAAAGAACCTAAAGGGAAATGAGATGTTGACCAACTTCTGGAGAGAAATATATGTTCTTAGAGAAATTGATGTGTTGGTTTATTCTGGCAACACGTCAGTCCGCAGTTGGATGTAGGAAACGTAGTAAGAACTTGCTGGTCATATTACATTTACATGGGTCACTTCCTTCGCTATAGCGAAGATGACCGAATCTGTAGGCCCGGCTTCTGCCTGCTGCGTGTATCATGTTTAAACGATCTGTTTAAATGTCAGGTACTGGCGTCGTTGATCATTAGGTTAGCGTTATCAGAAACGTTCTGTTTGAATTGTGGAATACTTGCGTTGGATGAACCTACAACCAATCTGGATGGCCCCAACGCGGAGAGTCTTGCCGCAGCACTCGTCAGGTCTGTTCCATGCTCTGTTCTGCCGTTCTTACCGCGTACCATGCTCACTTTGAAGCTTAGTTATCCCCAGTCTGGGGTTCAAGTGAGGAGTTATAACTTATTTGAGGTCATAAATTACATGCTTGTTTGTCTTGGTAGGATTTATCCTAAACTACAAATCGTCCATTGTGGCCGGGCTGAACAGGATTATGGAGGATAGAAAGGATCAGGAAAATTTTCAGCTGATTGTTATCACTCATGATGAAAGATTTGCTCAAATGATTGGCCAGAGGCAACATGCCGAGCGGTATTACAGAATATCCAAAGATGATCAGTACGTATCTCTCCGGACCTCGTTTTGGCCTCTCAAGTTCGCTGACGGTTGAGCTCCGACCGAAGATCACAAACCTGAACAAACGTTCTTCGTCTCTCATATGTGGATCTTGCAGATGAAACTGTACGGTCGTACGCACGTCTCTGTGTACTGTTTTTGGTTCGTATATTCGTATCTCAAATATTCTGACTAAACTGTGCTGGATCATTGCAGCCAACATAGTATAATTGAAGCACAAGAGATATTCGACTAGGCTCTTGATATGTACCAGGAGAAGAAGTTCTCAAGGCATTAGGGAGTGATCGTCTAGCGTTTCTATGATAGATTGATTCGTGCACTTAGATATCTAATGAACTACCTGCTAGACCTGGAAATGTTGCAGTATGATACTTTGGTGTCAAACAAAGTAGAAATCGAGGTAGCCAGCCGCCTGAAGGAAATAGATGGGATTTTGGCGTTTAGATTCTTGCGACTGTCTTCAGATGCTGATTTATCTAGGCAGAATTCTTTCTAGCTGTCTTTACCCGGAGTAAGTGTAGGAACTGAGTTCTGTTTTCCTAGCGTTAGGTGTACATATGATGGAAGTTAAACGGAGTGTAGACTAAGCGGACGTAGAATGCCTTATAAATATGTCGTTCCAAGCGTGGAGTAGCCAATTGCCAGTGACCTCTCGTGCTCCTGGACACCGTCTACATGCTTACTGTTCTCAAGCAACGTGCCCTGAACTTTTGGAAGTTTGGAGACACAACTAATTTTAGGGGACTCGGCAGCACATTGAAACCCCCGCGTTTGTCCATGGTGTGGGTTTTCGTTTGACCATGTTCCTTCGGTGGAACGTGGAAGCGATGTTACATTTTCGGATTTCTAATGTATTTCATGTTGGTTAGTTGCTTGGTTAGTGATTCAAGTGTACAGGGACTCTGCTAACCAGGCCCCACACTAGGTTTGTTGAATAGAGTTTTTGAGAAAATGTTTAGAACCATTGTCAGCTATGAAAGGTATCAAAATCTTCAGTGCTGGATTTTGTAGCAAACTCTGGTGTCTTTCTGCCCCTTCTAACCGTGGAGCCATCATCAGCTGAGGTCCATGAGGTCTAAACAGCAATCGTAGCGGTGAGGTTTGACATGACAGCCTTCTTATACGAAAGGTTCATCCGGCCCAGTTAATGCTTGAAGATGAAATCTTAGGATGAAATTGTTCTTCTGACAAAATTGTTTTGGTATCCGAAGAAGGTAGGTCCATGGCATACTGAACTTGTTCTGATATCGTCAACTGAAGAAGAACAGCTGAGATATGACAGATATGCCGAAATTGGCGGGTAAGTACTGAACAGTTGGCGGGTAATCTCGAACAGGAAAACGATTTACAGGTGGAAGCTCTTGGTTCCATGTGTACGTGTGGACGTTTATGAGTCGAAAGTGACTGGAAGTTGATGACCCCCTAAACCCGAGAAGCTTAAGGTCATGCTCGGATCGATGACTGCCTAATGTGCAATTAGATTCACAATATCCTCGAGAATCGTCGGAGCGTGTGGAGGAAGAAAGAGAAGCCATAGAAATGTCGAAATGTGGAGACGTCGCTTTCATGAATACGGAGGTGGAAAGATGATCACAAATGCATGGAAATGCATTTGAGATTCGGGACAAGATGAGCAGTGTGAGATTGCAGAGAACCGCGAGAGAGACAGACCGTTTCATGAAACAGATGGACTAATTGGAGCACCAGAACAATCTCAGTTGAACAAAATGAACTGCAAAAGTGAGTGTACTTACTTTCTACGAAAAGATTTTGAAAGATAAGTTTAAATATTGGAAGTCATTGTTAAATTATCGATTGGCTTCGTTGGAAGAGAAGAAGAGGTCTTGAGGAAAGAATACCATAAAGGAAAGAACTGGTATGGTACTATGTTACCTCGAGCCTACAAACTTTAAGAAGAGATGAATTCTATCATCGAACATTTTGATAGTATTTAAAGAGGTCTTTACAAAGTAAAGTTTCGTACTACGAACCGTACTACGAACCGTTTTACTGATAGTATGTAAAGAGTTCTTTATTAAGCAAAGTTTCGTAATAAGAACCGTTTTATGGACGGATGTGTTCTTTTGTAATTTGAATGTTTGAAATTTGAAACAGTATCGCTTGGAGAGGATATATTTTATTGAAATCTACGAGATCGCTCTGTAGTCAATTGAATCTTAACAAAAGAGAAGTGGAATGTGAGAAGAGAGAGAGAGGAGGTGACGTGTGCAAATACAGGATTTAGGGTCTTAAGGTTGTGGAGGAGAGAACTAAGAGAATACTAAGAGGAACAAGAGAGAAGAAAAAGAAGATTACAATGTGTGAGAGAGAAATGGACAAATGATAACGGAAGAAGGTGAGATGAGAATGTGATAAGATCGAGTGAAACGAGAGTGTGAGAAGAGCGAGTGAGGCGGAACTTGACTGTTTTTGGCCGTGAAGGGAAGGAAACTCGAGTTGTAGACATCGAATTTCTTAGTGCAGTTCAGGATCGTGATCTTGAAGGGGAAGGTTTATGCTAACATTTCATATCGTACTACATCGACGCTCGTGTGAATAGTGTCTTGAGGTATCAAGAAGATTCAAAAGAGGTCAAGTATGTCATGTATCTAATTAGATATCTATTCTTTATCCAGCCATGTATTTTTTGAATGAATTGTAACTTTCTTGTTTAGTGTTATCATGCATTCTGTTTTATTTGTTGTATTTATGTTCGTTGTATAGATGACTATTGAGTGCTGAAGATTGTTAGTGTCTAAAGAAAAGAACATTTTCACATTCTTACTCTTTAGGGTTAAACAAGTATTGACAACAAAATGTATTGTAATGCAATCCAGTTGTAGATTGCAATGGCAATGCAATCCAAACGTTGGGTCGTAGTTGTAATGTGATCTGAGTGCTATTTCGCACTATATAGAATGCAGTCCAACACAAGATCGCATTGTAATGAGATCCACTTGTGGATTGTTGTTTTAACAAGACCTAGTTCTTGAATGCATTATAATGTACTCTTGAACTTGGATCGTTTAGTAATTTTTACTCATCTATTGCCTTGTTGTTAGCAAAAGTTCGTACTCAATAGATCACGAAACTCACAATGCTAACATCCAACCACAAACACAAGATAATCA
Organism: Asterella californica; assembly: GCA_036924285.1. NCBI lineage: Eukaryota > Viridiplantae > Streptophyta > Marchantiopsida > Marchantiales > Aytoniaceae > Asterella > Asterella californica. The sequence continues at coordinate 48,943,602 of JAYKYS010000001.1, forward strand.
TTATGCACCATTTATCTTGTTCTCGTTGGTCTGGACAGGAGTCAGACCGTCTCTTTAGCTCTCAAGCTGAACATTCCTTAAGTCTTGACTTAGGTCCAGCTAAGTCAGCTTCATATCATGAGACAATCACAACGTGACTTGAAGTGGAAATCTCATAAAGTCTAGGGTCATATATGATACCTCTAACACACCTAGCGGTCTAGTTGTTCGTGATGATGATCTAATCTGCGGTCTTATTCCTTAGGCTTGCCATCCCTTTTGGGTTGAGCCTATGTCATGACATCCAAATCTAGACCAAAATGCGCTTTGGTACTAGTACAATCATCATCTCACGTCCATAGAGTCTGTCCGTTGAACTTTGGATCGGGTGATTGGACCACCTAGTCATCAAGCGCTCCTCATATATTATTCTGGGGATCTGCGACCTCGTCCTCCTCTTTGATCTTTGGAAATCATATCACAACCATATCACGAGATCGGTCATAGTTCTAATCTCCTATTTAATCCTTGATATCATTAGAAATCTCTCGTGGAGACCTTTTCAATAATACATCACTCACCTTGAGATCTTACTTGAAGCTCCATCCATGACTTAATACGTCAATGGAGCTCCACCACTTCATATTTTTCTGAGAAACTCAACGTCAGACTAAAACCTTGTGGTTAGATCATTGTCCGATCAGCACTCGTATGCACTGAACCCATGTCTCAGTCCGCTTGGACCTATATCTTAGTCTCGCATCTCAAACTTGTGTTTTGGTTTCTTTTTTATGGTAACATTCGTATGGTTCTCTTTGAACAAATCTAACACAACGTTCCAATCTTGGTTTGGATAAACTTATTTATTATTGACTTCTCGATGTCGTATCATAAGACACGAAAGATATATCCAAGAATACGTGAGGTATCTGGCTGTAGAAAGCACGTAAGATCAAGAAACGCAAATGGCAACGTACGAATGTAAACTTCTAACCCAGAAATCTATTTTTACTCTTGTCAGTTATTCAAAAGATTTACAAACAAACTCAATGGTATGTGATCTTAACAAAAATCCCATAAAACCTTGATCTAATGCTACAACTGTGTAGCTCTATGCGTCTCTTATTGACTTTCCTAGAAGAAGTTATGCCGCTTCTAAGTCCACGATCTTCAAACTCTAAAATTCTCCAATCTATTTATCAAAGCTTAAATGTCAGGAATAGTCTTTGCAAAAATCTGATTCTGACGATATCCAAAACGTTGCCAACGGACCTTCTTGTATAGAGTTATGGCACCTCAAAGTAATTTGACCCAAACTCCTCCCAACAAGACGAAACTGCACGAAAGCTGATGCAATTTGTGCTAAAGATTAAACCTCCAACCAAACTTCAAACTCCCGTAGCATCCACTGTATTGGTCCAAATCACATGTTTTTGCTTTTGTCGCAAAGCTTTCGTCTAACTCTTTCTAACAATACCACTCGTACCACCAGTTGACTTAAAAAAATAGCAATGGATGTTTAAAGTTACAGACTGACTTGTGACTAAAAATTGTACGAAGGCTCTCATAGTTTTGGACCCCTCGGTTCCTCTTCTACCCAAAAGTACAAAAAACTACGTGAAGGCCGTAAAACCTCAAAGTTTATCAGAAACTTCAGTCTACTAGAGAATTTTCCGTGTTGCTTCAAATCTTGTGTTCTGGTGTCAGTTGAAAGCTTTTGAAAAGACATTTCTAATATTACATAGTAGTCACAAATATGAGCTCTGTACAAATTGTTATGTCTCTTCAATGATTTCTGACCCTCCTCTAGACCTAAACTGTGCGAGGGCTTGCACACTTTGAGGCCCAGACCTTCCAACACCTCCCAGTGGTGAAACTTTGCGAGGGCTCACACAGCCTAGAAAACAACTAAACACTTCAAACGATTGTTACTTCTTCTCTTTAAGTCCAAACTCTATGTTCTTGGTATCAATGGAGCAGGCTCAGAAAATTCTATCCAACGATTGCAAGAGCTCTCAATTATTACCTCTGTAGTGATTTTTGTGACCGTTTTTAGTTTATTGTGACCTCCCAAGACAAAGAGCTATGCGAGGCCTTGTGCAAATTTTGTAGTGTTGGTTTTGGTGCAGCAAGTTGATAAATTTAATCCTAGAACCTTAGTTGAACACCATGACCGGTCCATGACATTACATCTACTCGCTCTAAGCTACCCGCACCAGTCTGGTCTGACATTTTAGCGGCTCTTTCTAATAAACTGCTCATCCTTCAGCATGCATCATAAAGATACAAGCAAGGAGTGGACCGGCTCTTCACACGACATCCTCATCCTCCCTTCTGTCCTCATCTTTGATATCCTCAAATCCAAACTCAACATCGAGATCCTGAAGATTCATTTGTTCGCCTCGTCTCTTGAAGATCTTCACTCACTTACATGCTATCAGCACCTTAATCCTTGCTCCATCTAGTTCTTGTAACCCGTATGTAGTATTGTCGTACACCTTCTCAACCACATACGGCTCGAACTAACGATTCGAGAATTTCCTTGAAGTGCTATGTATAGACGGTTGATATAGACAAGACCCAATCACATTCTTCTGTCGCTCTAAGCCTTAGTTGATGTCGTTCATCGAACCTAACCTTATTTCTCAATCGTGCTTCCTTCCGCTTGTCCAAAGCAACTTCAACGTCGTCTGGTCTTCGCTCCAATTGCCAAATATGAATTGCCAAAAGCTCTTCCCTCGTTAGATTTTCCTCCCAAGAACGTGTTCTTCAATCGGCATGATATGTTTTTGATCTATCATGAGCTCTACGAACATATGGTACTAAGCTACACGTCGTGCAACCAGCTCATAATGCAAACAACAAGAGTCAATGTCAATCACATGTTTTTTCATTGCAAGCCTTCGTCAACGCTTTCAAGATAGATGGATGACCGCGCTCGCTCTTAGTATTTTCTTCAGGGTTGTAGGTAATTGTAAGCGATAACTTCACCCCACACTTCACAAAGAACCCACAAGCTTCATGTGCATCCAGCTCCCTTCGATATGCAGTAATCTTCTCCATGCACACATATCGACAAACAACCTCTTCTAGCAAAAAATGATAACCTCTTTCAGTTGTCTTCATCCGAAGCACCTTTACTTCGACTTGGTTTGACAAATCCTCTCGAGCAAGCACCAAACATCTCATTTTTCATATCTCAACCAGCATAGTTACCAATTTACGACCCATTTGAAATGAGTTGACAACGGATAAGTTGAATGTAACTTGTCTTTATGTCAAATATTCAAGCACGATTTCATGAAAGCTACGACATCCTTGTACATGTTCTTCCACTAGTACCGTTCCTTCAACTTGATAAAAGTGACCTAATTCCCTCGATGTCCTGTCCATGAACTCCGTGAAACTCTATGAGCAACTTTCGTTGATCCTCCTTCACAAACTATCCATAGTGACATTTCATCTTTCTTGGTCGTTTTCACAAAACCGGTGTCGTGTTGTGATATGACTCACATGTGAAGTTTACGTAAAACTTGTATTGTGTTGTTTTCTATATTTCACAAACCTTTTCATGTAACTCACATGACAACATATTAGTTGTCACGTTGTCGAGACGAGAGTTTCCTGAGAAAGACGGAACCTTCTAGTTGTGATACGATCGTGAAGAGAAGGGCGAAAACTACACATAGAATACGGATCGCAAGAAAACACACCACCACGATTTGGATCCGGCCAAGATAAAACACACGGCGTGCAAGTAAATCTTCAACTCCATATCATTCAGACTGTAAATCTCACGCTCAGTAACTTAGAATATCAGAAAACTGCTCTTGTGAAGCACTAGCACGTTCACCTAGAAGTTTTCCGTTTTCTATTCAGAAAAATGTGCGTATAAGTTTTTGATCTCCTCTCTACTCGATTTTTGTTCTCTACTCTCAGTCCTTAGATGTCAAAAGTCTGATCAGTCAGAAATTCTCTTCAGACGTAACTTCTGTGTCAAACTTCTCTCCTAGCTCTTCGATTCTCTACTCGATAGTCTCTGCACGGTACTTCGATAATTCGACAATGATCTGAGAATTCTCTCCCTCTGGAGTACACACCTATGGAATTTTCCCCCACCCTACGTAACCTTCAGTGTCACCTGGCAGAGATAAAAGATGCCCTAAACAGATGGCAGCAGAAAAATAAATCATTGATAATAAATCTACACGTAAGAAGACTAGTTCACAAGTCTTCGCAGGTTCATCAGTATGGACGACCACCTAGTTGGCCGTACAGTCAGCATCTGACACCTCCACTCGAAGTAACTCCCCCACGGCTACCTCTGGCCATCGAAATCACCTCGTTCTGACACGTGGAGCCCACGTTATCACCATTGTCATTTTCCGACCGCTTTAAACTTTGAAGTGACGTAAGTATCACCTCAGGTATCAGTTTCACTTGATTTTTCGATCCAAGTGAATAATATGACGAGATCTCCATTTTTCTACAAAAGATTTGATACCGACTTGGAGTATCTTTGATGTCATCTCGCTACCCCAGGACTTAGAGGGCTGCAACCGAATTCGTACTAGTGACCCCGACAACCCGAAGGCGAGCTTAGTCGTCTAGCATAAGGTCCATTTCGAAATCCGACGGTAAATTCCCTCTAGCGTCCACACCAGGTGACTTCACTAGGGCAGGGGTAGACGGAGGCGTCCGGCATTCACGGTAAGAGACATCTAGTGTCCCGTCCTTAGGCAACTTGGTGTTCCTCATATTTCCTCGAAGGGGCCAGCCTACTCCAAGCCGGTTGTGAGTCTGAAGTGATTTGATTCGGAGACCTCCTCCCTACAAGTTTCTCAGCTACACCACGGAAGCTGATCTCACAACTGGTTCTAGAGACCAGTTTCTAAACTGACATGCTAGAAAACTGCGGTATTTTGTCTTTCCTTTTCTAACACGAAGTGCCATAACTTTCTCTAGACATTCTCTTTTTGTGCATTTTGAAATGCTAAAAGATACTAAATACTACAATCTACATGAAAAAAATCTAAAAAATATTTTTTGAACTCGCTCAGATTTATGGTAAATTTCTCGGTATCAAAAATCTTATAGAAGAACCCCAAGTAACTTTGAACCCCAAGTAACTTTGCGCCTGCAACTCCGTTTGTAACTTTTGAACATACCACTGTGACCAGCGCGACGAGACCTATGCCGAGGTGTTTTCATATTTTCGAAGGCTCACTTCCTCCAGAATCGACTTCTCTGAGGTCTTAACTTCACTCAGAGAGACTAACTTCTAACTGAGAGGTGAATTATTTATTATGTGGAATAATTCACATCACGACATCGTTCACGGTTATCTAAGATGTGAGATCGTATGATAATGAGACGTGACAGTTAAGTGATCCGTGAGCGCTCGCGTGAATAGCTTTTGTCGTCAAATTTGTGTATAAGATAGAGAGTCGAAGATTTGTAAGGGCATTCTTCCTTGCGTGGTGTTTCTTAGTGTCTTACATGAAGGATGAGGAGTTCCGAGAATTGTATTTATGGATGGAGGATTGGTCCAAGTTCTGAATCTTTCATTTCAAATCCGTTCTATATCAAACTTCACTACATCCACTGTGATCACTTTCGACAGTGATTCGTTGCTTACTTTGACAAAGAATTCATGAGGAGTGTGATAGACCTGCCTACTCCGATGATCTTGCCGATCATCACATATGGAGAGAACTGAGACTTGACTGTGTACATCTTCTTTTGACGGGTGGATGGACTTGAACTTTCCAGCCAACGTCCTTTTCAACATTTGGATTGATATCCGATGTCAGATTTCCTCGCATACGGCTCTCCGAGACGAAAAAACTTCGTCGACAAAAGATCAACCATTGTGCGTGGATCACAAAGAACTTTGGTGAGGAATATTGTAGTCAAGTGATGACTTCCTCATTCTTTTTTGCCGTACCTTTCATCGTAGATCGATTCAAGATCATTATCTTGACTTTGTATTGAATCTCGTATATTATCGTGTCATTGTTATCTGTATCGTCCAGCGAAGGTGATCATCCTATGTTAAGATTGGAGTCTGAAGTATTTTGGTTCAAGCTTTGGACTTGCTGGGACTGTAGAGAGCTCAATCAAGAAAACTTAGTCGGTTGAGGGCTTGATCTAGAAAAACTCTATCGTAAGGTGCCTGTTCAAGCAAGAAATCACTTTTACCCTAAGTGTTCTTTGAGTTGACGAAAAATTCTGTTATTCTACAAAGAAACCCAGAAACCTTCATCTTAACATGTCTCTGTCAAGACTAAGTAGTTTGCTTTGAGATGAATCATAACTTATAGAGCTAGTGAATAACTTAAATTTAATTCCTTACTTCGTAGATTTCAAATTGAGATGAATTCGTAATCACCATAAATTATTTTCGCCATAACAGTTAAAATTTTCAGTTCTCTGAAGGCAAACCCCAAGATAAGGTATTATAGGTTAGCCGTAGCACTTGTAGTCATACTCGCGGTTTGAACTTTCGTAGGATTTTCTGATCTAGAAGCTTCTCCAAGGGAGATCCCCGCCTCTAAGACATAGTTGCCGTTCTGTTTATGAAGATTTGCATTTGACTATGTTTCTAATGGGGTTGTCGGCTGCCAGCTTGTAGCACTCCTCTTCAGCCTGTTGCTACCAGGCTTTCTATTTTCTACTAGACCCGAGTGCGAAAAGAGGTGTACTGAGGAGAAACTGTTCCGACGAGGATGAAAGCACTCCACCTATTGGTTAAAATATTTCCTTGCTCTTATGAGGTTTTCCCTTAGCTGCAGTCTTCAAGAACTCAGTGGAGGACTTTTTGCTTTTGTCGTCTGAATTCGATCTAGAGCTTTGGTGAGTGAAGGGATTTGAAACTTTTAAGCTGGTCTTTGGTTTTACCAAGAAAAGCCTAGGGATTTCCTTCAATAACTGTCCTCCTTTTTTATCTGACCCTTCCTTGACATATGAGGAATGGGCACTGTTGGACTCCTAGGAGCTAGCGAGTTGGGCTGAGACTGTGAACGTCGTGATCAGGGCAGAATTGATCTGACGGTTTCCAAGGAGATCAGTCGTCTCGATCTAAATCTGTATACATCACCATTTGATCACCAGTCACCTGTTTTAGTTCTAACATCTCTCCAACCAAGTCAATAGAACTGAGTTTTATTCCACCTATCCAGCTGCTTGAATCAGACCCCATTAGTGAATGCTGTATGAATCTAAGAACACGCATGTTTCGACGCTTTCACCTTCGGGAGGACTGTTTGAACCAACACAAAGACTGACCTTGAGGAATCGATCTGAAATTAAACTACCAGAAGCTTATCCTTAAAGAACACATCCCAAGGACAAACCATCCATAAAATGAGAGTCATTGGCTTACATTAAGAGTAAGTTTGTACATCTTGCTGCGCAGTGTGCAGTTTGAGAAGGAGCTACCTCGTAGACTCCAAGCCTGTTCAACTTCACACACCCTTCAAATGAATCAGAGCTGAAAAGTACATTCAGCCAAGAGATCCCCCACTCAGCCCTGAAGAACACCAAACCGGATCTTAAACTGGACCACTAGCAAGTGTGAATTGTGACATCGTCTCCGGCTATTCTATCTACCAGAATTCGAACCGAGTATTGACGGTTGCAGTAGAGCAATCTGCCTTCTGCTGCGGCTCTACGTAAGCTGAGTTCCCCATTCTGGTGTTCAATCGGTGTATGACACAAGGGTGTAACATTCTGTATGGTGTTCAGTCTCTAATTCTTCCCACGAAAGGATTAGGTAATGAACTAAACTTGCCAAGGAGGTATGAATCTGAACCATGAAGAGACGAATATGCCAAGAAAGTAGAGAAGGACCCTGATCTCAACTTCACTACCATTTTCGAACGATGTTTGAGACTCATGACTACAAAACCATTTAGGAACGATGTTTGAAAAGTGAACTTTTAGCCATAGAACTCTACGGCCATCTCCATGATAGAGCCACTCAAACTTAACTTTTACTGAATTATCATAACTCCCAAAACCTTTTATAGTCACTGCACGTATGTTGTGGATGTCCGTAAACAACATCTCTTGTACACCGTTGAAAAACAATGAATCGGATGACTACATACGTGTTCCAGTCCCTGACAAAGTCTCGCATTTGGAGTTACTTCCTCTGATCTGAATCCTGTAAATTCCGCATGGGGAAAAGTTGAGTAACCCGCAAAGAGAACGGAACGGCTACCTTTTGAATACCTGTGAAGAATTTACTGGACTTCCTCCAAAATTCTCTTCTCGCCTACTTCTTCTCTCAGCAGCCAGTGAAGATTTTTTGATTTTGACAATATCTCACTCGTTGTCCTTTCTAACTTTCTTTGACATTCTATTTACGGTGTTTTCGGTTTTACTTGAGACACCCCAGTAGTAGCCAGCAGCGTTAAACGGGGGAGGAACTCCAAGCATTTCTGCATAAGAATAGATGCACTGGTTTAATAGTAAAGTTGGAAAACGTGTAAATGGCAATTCTGGATGGTCTGCGCCTACTCGACCGTCATATAAATGTTCCCAAAATATGCCTTCAGAGCCACCACTGCAGAAAAAAGAACAGAAAAGGAAGAAACACAGTCCAGATGAAACTTTAAACAATAACATTATACGATTATTTCAGATAAGAAATATTTAATGATTAATTCAAAAATTATTTTAAAAAGATGGGTAATAGACACAAAAGTGTAAGAGGATAAGACGGAGGATAGGAGAATCCAACCTCAACTATATACATTCACCAAGTTAGCATGTTATCATTCTTTATTACCCACTTTGTGCTTGCATAGGTTAAAAACCATTTGAGGTTACCTAAATGTGCGGGCGAAGTCACTATTATCTCAGAAAGCTGCTTTACTCGTGTATCAATATATACATTCACCAACTTTCTAGCAAAAGGAGGACGATCACTCGAACAGCAAAGTAGAAAGTAGCAACTGAAGGTGTAGGAGGATGAGACGTGGACGAAGTTACCAGTAGGAGAATATGAATTCCTCCTTGCAATGTAGCGCCGTAGTTTTTGTGCAGACACCTAGTAGTTAGACAGTTAGTGCTAGAACTGACTGCTAGAGAAGGTAAGTTATGTAGAAATGTTATCAGTAGAGAAAGAAGAGTTCCTTGATGTCTTGCTCGCCACGTGGAGCCTTAGTCTTTGTACAAGGACCAAGTAAGAAATACTGGCAAAGACATCGTCACTCTCTTTACCGCCGATTGTTGAACAAGGACACAATCCAAGAAGTTAGAAGCTTTGGGTTTTGGAATGAGAGCTCGTAAGTACCGGTACAACTCTGATTACACCAGCTTTGTTGTCATTTGTGAAGTCTTTTTCTTGGTGCAGTTTGCTATGAAAGACCAGAGTTTGTGGGTTACTTCCATCCAGTACATTGAGAGTGCTCATTTAGGATTGTTCTCTCTCTCCTCGTGGTCCTTAGAGGAATAGTCCCTCTGCAGAATTTGTTCCGTAATCGAGAGCATAAGGTGGAATCTCTGCTGTAAAGTGATGGGCATGTGCATCGTTTACCGACTTGTCTCTCTGGCTTTGCTACACGTACAAAGCTATCTCTCATGTAGTGGAAAAAATCTGGTACTCTCTCCTGGACAATTATCACAATCCTGCTACTTTCGGTTGGATCATAACTAGCTTTCATATTCTTTGGATTAGCTTCTTGTTGGATGTTCTGTTTCTTATTTTTGGTTCTACAATGTATCAGCAACCTAGGTATCCCCGTGGAGACTAATTGCACAGTTTTTCTAAGTCAGCTTCAAACAACGTGTGGAGCAATTAGTAAATTAGTTTTCTGTCACCACTAAGAGAAGAGCTATTCTTTCAAATGGCCCCATGTTGGAACGTAGGTTTCTGACTTGCTTATATTGAAACTTTCAAGACACTATACTGTTTTATTTGAGTGCTATGACTAACAACATGTCTGTTTTACTTGTCCTTGTCGTTTGATAGTGACTCAAACATTTACAAGTGTTTATCTGCGAAAAGGAAAGAGCACTGGTCTTACCCCTGTTGTGAAAGAAGGAGCTTACGGAGTCGATCGATCAGACAATCTAACTGAAACATCAAATCTTGGACAACCTTGAAGTCAATCGTCGATGGACCCGACAATTGGTTAGAAAATAAAAAGACTGCATCTAAGAGAACATCTCTTTTTTAGAGTTGATAGTGTAGAGTTCTTTTCTCAAAACCATATGAACATGAGGTCCTTTTTGTCCTTAGCATCTTGCTATTATAAAGGAGAAACTTTTGGTTTGTTAGATCAGTAAGTTTTGTTCTTTATGTAGTTGGGTAGCATCAGAGGTTCCAGTCACCATAATACAAAAGACAGTTTATCTCATACTACCGTAACTTTGTTACTTGCTAAACACTTATTGTGAGCTTTGTTGATCTGAAGTTTTATGAGACAATTCCATGCTTTGCGGGTGAGACTCGCCTTGGTCATGGATGGTGAGCTCGTGTTAGGAGTGATGGATTGTGCTAATGTTCCGTACATCTGCAACAGAGAGATAGTTTATCCTAAACCCAAATTACAGACTGGTGAGTGCCAGTGACTCAAAGCAGAGTTTCGGATCTTTGTTAATGGCTGCATGCAGAGGTTGTGGATGCTAGGTTAAGCCTTTAACAGAAAGATCAGGCCAGACTGAGGAGTCTACGGTAGACAAATTCCAGACACTGAGGAAATCATTTTGGACCAACTTTGTTATATTTTTCCACCGACAAGACATTATTATCTCATGAACGGTTTGTTATTCGGAGTCAGTACATTTTAGTTCAAATGCAGAGGTCTCATAGATGACTGCGTTCAATTTACGTTCAGAAGAAGAGCTATTTTTACAAATAAGTTGGTCTGTAACCTATAGTAGCAGGCTCACTATGTTTGTCTCAAAGTTATGGAAGGTGAACACTGCTCTTTCTTAAATGTAAAATCTTCGGATGGTTTGTGACATGTGGTACTAACCTCACTGAGTTTTGTCTCATAGTCCTAAAAGGTGAAATAGAGACCAACTGGTGAAAGGGCTTGGAAGAATCTGTGAGGAGAAAAGACCATGTTGGGCTTGACTCTAGACCGACCGTGTGAAATGACTCGAGAGGTGTAGAATAGGAGTCCTTTGCTGGGAGCCTCTTGTGAAATACCACTACTTTCGATGTTATTATACTTATTCCTTGAGTTGGATGCGGGCTATGGCTCAGCTTCTACTCTTAAGCGTCCGTTCTTTTAATCGGCGAATGCAACATAGGTGGAAGACATTCTCAGGTGAGTTTGGCTTAAACGGCAAATCTGTTTAAAAATAACGCTGGTGTCCTAAGCTGAGCTAGACAAGAGTAGATTTTTGATTTCCAGTACTAAAAACAACTGTGAAAGCATGGGTTCTCGATCCTGGTGAACTATCGGAATTTGAAGCTGGAGGTGTCCTGAAAGGGAGCCAAGCGTTTCACTGAATATGCATGCCTTGTGAATGCACGTCTGTCTCAAATAGATGATAACGTTTCAGTGAATAAGCATGTTCATCATGAGATGAGCATGCTTATTCACCTCCTCCATCTTTCGATGGAGGAGGCAATACAGGTGGTTAATTTAGTACCTAACCCTTCCGGCAGGAAGGGTTAGGTATTAAATTAAACTAAGATATATATTAATGTATAAACGACTGAGGACTCTCGGTCTTATACCTTCTGAAGTGCGGCACCTTGGTCGAGACTTATGGGTTATCTCTTACTCTCTTCGTCTTTTTAGGCATAGGTAACAGATAATTTTTATAAAATATTTTAATTCTTTTCATCTACTTAGTACATGTTTTTTACTTAACACATATATATATTCTCAGTAACATGAAGCGAGCAAAAGTTTCCCCGGAGTTCATCCAGCATGCATCTTCACTGAGGCTTACTTCGTTCGCTTGGGGGTCTATTATTTTTCAAGTGGAGGTTTTATTGAATGCTCGGTATCAATAGGTCCTTCGTGAGAACCTTTCGTACAGCTGTTTGGATCGACGTGGAGTCCTCTACGGTATTGCTGCACGATAGTTCAAAATTCGAAACAAATAAACCGGTTTGTAAAAATATTCACTTCCACTCCACGGTGGATACTTTATTTATTCACCGCACAGTGGATCGTACTGCGGGACCTTTACTCACAACTAGAGAAAACATTGAATACTTTGCCGCTGCTACAGAACGTACTTACAGCGTGATGCTACTTAGCAGCAGCATACGTGGGGCTACTAAGTACAAGGTAATAGATTAAAGGCAAAAGCTGGAAACATAGTGCTGGTAATTACAAGGTCCACCACCGTCCTCTGCTACAAGGCCCACCAGCGTCAGTGCCAAGGCGGACGGACAGTTTGCTGCTAACTCAGACCACGGCTATATAACATGTATACGCTGTACAAAGCAGACGATGTAGACTGCTGCTTGTCCTCGTTTGCAAACAGGAAAGGCCCGATGCTAGTCAACGTCGATGGGTTCGTTCTTGCATCTAAGCAGGACGTCCGCGAGAGGTATGAACTCTGACAGATGTCCTTCTGGGTCCGCTATTGCTGTGTCTTTGCTCCCGGCTGCATCCCGCTGCTCACCTCTGTCCTCTTCACTATCAACAGCGCCCTCCTCGTCATTTATCCCTGCCTCGAAGTACCTGCGGCTGCAATGTGAGCACCGTCTATTGTCAATGTGAAAGAAAATATTATTTATGTCCTCTGGCGTCACCTGCTCTGATCTGATAAACGAGTTCTATAAGGAGTCCGAGCATTTCTTCTGTATTCCTGCTTGCATTATCCATCTAGGCAAAGGTGAGTATTTGCTTGACAGCAGCATCTGACAAAGACAGCGAGATAAAGAGTTGGAGAGCGGATGAGAGCTTTTGTACCTGTTAAACTAGAGCGCCTTGGGTAAAATATTAATGTAATTGAGCTCAACACGATTTTTGGTATCTGCAGCTCCTAGCAACATAAACAACTCCTTATCATCTGCCACATACTCTCAGTGATTTTTTTCATAACGGCATGGTGATGCTGCAGCTGATTGTCCTTTAAGCAGTACTCAATCATGCCCACAAACGTATGCAACCCCTTGTTTGAGAGCTGTTTGATGCAGATCTCTGCACCAATCGGACGCTGTTGGTCCCATGCAAGTGCCTGCAACAGTTTCTTCTTCACCTCGAGGCAGGATCTACCATGGATGGAGATAACGCCATAGAAATGCAAATGCAGGAGACTGCCACCCCGCTCGACAGATAACATTCCAAAGACGCACTGTTTGTGCAAGAAAGTAGAAAGCAGCGGGAAGAGAGAAGGGTTAAGGTCACTTCTCGTCCGACACACTGTCATTGACAATTTCAGGATCGGAGTCCTCACTCTCGCTTGCTTCCGTAGAGACATACTGTCGACTCAAGTCTGTATGGTGGCGGCAGATAAAGCGAAAACTGGAGGGGTCTAGCTCAGTACAGATGCACGGTAGATGGTGAAACCTATAAATGCAATGCACAGTGGAACGCTTGCTACCACCTTCTCGAACAAAATAGGCAGGATAACTAAACATACGGAAACGTCTATCTTGTAAATACAGTGATAAACCGTCCTTCGAATAAGAGAAGAAGCGGTACGGACCAGCTAAACTGGCGAGCGGCAGAACGTGAAGAGGACATGGATAACAAGTTTTCGCGATCTTAACATAATCAAACTTGAGCAGGAACTGGACGGTACTCGAAGAATATGCCAGGTCTAGGTAAATATACGGATCAACTGGAGAGCACCCTCGTTAAAACCGATCATCGGGCATTTACTACAGTAGAATGAAAACTTGAGAGCACTAACAGGAATAAGGAGAGCCTCTAGTAAGTCACTATCTACCACGCCAGCCGACGGATGGGAATGCAGTGATCCCTCCGAACTCTCTTTTCTTTCTAAGGACGCAGCAAGCAGCAGCAGCTCATCATCCGAATACATGGTCGGAGTAACTATCTCATCATGGAGTGGAAGCGAGACGGAAAAAGAATATGTATACCAACGAGTACATACAGTGAACGTACCTAAATTCGGTGAAAGTATGGACATAGACTCCGGAACCTGCACAGCAGCACCATCATGCTGAGTATGCAAAAGTAGCTCGTCACTCCGTTGTCGTGATGTGAATTATTTTACATTGTAAATAATTCACCTCTTTGTCAAGCGTTAGTGTCTCTGATAGAGTTAGGACCTCATAGATGTCGACACTTGAGGATGTCATACATTTTGAGTCTTAGTAGGTTGATTACCATGTTGATAGGGTTTAAGCTCATGGGTTGTATTTGCGTGTCGCCCATGCACGCTTTCTAGCTGATTTAAGTTATTTTTCGGGGCTGCGTGTCGTTTTAGGTAGTTTAAGTTTTACGCTGGCACTCTAGGGAGCTTGACGTGGTAGCCTATGAGTAAAACTAAGTTGCCACGTGGTTTAGGGTACTAAAGGACAACCAAATGGAGCTATGAACTCCCATTGGTCTGTTTTTGTCTTTTGTTAACTCTAAATTTAGAAACAGAGCTCTAGAGTGGAGTTCGAGCAATTTGTGAGGGCACTTCGAAATCTGAGAGCATGGGGAGATAGAGCTCGTCGAGCCAAGCACTGTCAGCGAAAAGTTTGATCGATTTGAGGCAATAAACAAGGAGTTATGGCTGATTGAAGTTCGATTTGTGTCAAAATTGAAGCACTTCTGTTCAATTTGGGGTTTTGAGTGTCATTTTCAGCAGAATCGAGGAAATTGCTTCAAAACTTCGTGGCTGTGTTCACTGTCAGCAGGGCTACGACTGTCTCCAAATTTTCATGTCGATTGAGTCAGTGAGTAATTCAGGGCGACCGCTGAAGTAGAGGGGGTCCGAAAAGCTCTCAATCTGGAGCAGCAACTTTGGAGAGCGAGATCTGGAGTTCTGTGTGGAATCAGGTGGCCCAACTTCACAGGAGTGCTCATCAAGCTATGTACTGCAAGTCCTGTAAGAATTTCCCAAAGTGATCGAGCCATTTCCTTGTTATAGGTCGAAATAGCTGTCTGGGTACCAGAAATTGCCGTAATTTCTCTACTCAGAAAGTTTCTGCTCATATCTTAGTGCTCTGAATTGATCTGAAGCTGAAATTTCGTATGTGTATCCAGTAGAACCTTGTTTACATGTAGGAGGAGTTCTGAAGTCTGAACCTTCACATATTTCTCAATCCTGAGTGTCAAAGTTCGCCATCTGATCTTATCATTGCTAGTTAAGCCTGAACTTTGCTTCCTGAACTTATCAGAAGAGCTTGGAGACTTATATGAGTGTTTTCAGTATCACCTTGAGACCTGAAGCCTATCCTGTGAGTAAACCAGCTACAGCCAAGAGCCCAACGCTTCCCCGAGTAGATTGAACACAGCCTTCAAGCTCATATCACAGCCAGAAGGTTCGTCCTTCCCAGGGAGACTCTCAACCCGACACCGTTCTTCGTCAGCCTGAATCTCCCGCATCGCCATCTCAATCTGCTGTCGTCCTTCCCAGCACGGCTGCGGTGACGTGAGAAACAACTCCGATACATTCCCGCTGATAGCTTCGTCTTCCACAGTCAGAACGAAGGTGTGAGTTACCAATAGACAACAAAGGAATAATGTGAGAAACAACTCGACATCTTCCCGTCGATAAGTTGTAAGATCTGAATTACCAAGGAATGAAGAAAATCGGAGCAAAAAGCAGAATCAAAGTCCGAAAATAAACAAAAGTGATCGCACGATACCGCGCTTGATTCAGCATAAGCCACCACTGCAGTCATGAGAAGAACTGTGAAACTGACACACCCTCCAAAGAAACCATCGGTAGAACTAGCCAAACTGTCGTTCGTCCAAACATGTCAGTTTAGTGATACGAGAGCAGAAAACAACAGCGAAAGCTACCACCACGACAGACTTGAAACGAAACAACAGTCAACGAAACAGCCATCTCTGGCAACAGGGCTCCGCCACAGATCGAAATCGACAAGCCACCAAGGTGCTGCCACAGAACGAAGAAAAACACGCGATCTCCGTGCAGACGAAATGAACCTCAAGCGAAGACGAAATAATACAGAAGGTAATCCTAAACGACACGAACTGCACTTCCCTCACGCGTCTCGTTCCCGAGAAGATTTTCCACTCCGCGCCTTGCTCGAATATACAAAAGCTAGGTCTAAACCCCCGTGCCCTACCGACGAGCAGAATTTTTACTCGCACCCTTCCAGGTTGTCCCCCCAAAACCGACCTTTCGATGCATATTCACTGTTTACAGCTAGTTACTTTTTGACTAGATGTCGACTCTCTGCGATAATTAAAAATCAGATTCAAGTGTTCGAATGTTCACCCACCAATAAGGAACGCCGTGCAGTTGTGTCCTCTCTAGCATTCATCCCAAGCTACAAAATACTATTTTATAATATTAATCAGGCGTAAGTAATTGTCTACCACTAATGGTTACATAAGAATAGATACACGATGAAGTTCTTATCAAAAACACATACAAATATGAACATGTCACGATTGGACGTAAATATATAGTTCCAGGTACCACCAATAATACCACTGGATCATTATTAATACATCGTGAACTCCACCAATATCCCAGTGAAAAACAAATACCACTTTAATTCTTAATTAACAGCAAATAATGATTTGTCGTTAATGTTACATAGGGATAAGTACACCCGGAAGTTCTATTCTTGTATTAATCACTGAAATATGATACGAGATTAGCCAGAAGGCACATGGAAGTAACTGTATTTGGATTCTCAGACAAGTGGAGGGGCAAACAAAACCTCAGACGAGATAACGAGGAAAGACGAGATAACGAGGTAACGAGGTAGGTTTGAGGAAAACAAAGTGCTTGGTTTGAGCTTGTCTCTTTGGACAAACGTAGTAGGCAACTGTATAATATTGGCTTATTCAGTCTTCTGGATTTTGGGCCCTGAATCGTGAGTACAGTAGCTATAGTAGTTACCGCTTGAGTCATGGCAGGGAAAAAGAAAACCATGTTGGGCTCGACTAGACCGACTGTGTGAAATGACGCGACTATGTGAAATACCACTACTTTCGTCGTTATTTTACTTATTCCTCGAGTTGGAGGCGGGCTATGGCTCAGCTTCTAGTCTCAAGCGGCGAGCGCGAGCTAGGTGAAAGACAAACAGATACCACTTTATCATTAATAAACAGTAGATGATGATTTTTCGTTAATGGTTACATAGGAATAGATACACAGAGAATTTATATTTAACACATACAAATAAGAATAGATCGCGATTAGTGATCATATATCGATTAGTGATAGTATATTATTACCAGAATAAATATCAGCAAATCATTATTATCAATGATACTTCATCAACTTATTACAGCAATAAATTTATCCAAGCTGCAAATAACGATCTTATCATAAATTTAGCTGTAAATAATGATCTATCTTAGTTTTTACATACGCAGACATACACCGAGAAGTTCTCATTTAACATATACAACGACATAACCATATATCGTGAATAGTCAGTAATAAGGTTTGTACATTCCAGCAATATCATTAAACTTTTGTTATCACTGAATAACAACACCATCATTAGTTGCAAGCTGCAAATCAGTAAATAATGATTTATCATAATTGTTACCTAGGAATAGACACATAGTGAAGTTCTTATTTAACTTATATCAATAACAACATATCATGATGGATGGTTAATATATAATTCCAGATACCATCAACTTGAAATTCACTAAATCATTAATAGAGATATCGATTAGATTGAAAATGAGGTTGTCTGGAACTCGGATCCCTCCCCCCATGCCAGCTCCCGGCCCCCCAGCAGCTGATTTCAACAATAATCCCCAGCTACGAATAACAACTTCTTATATTTATTATGTATTAATAAATGCGCTGTGAAATTAGTATTTTACATATGTTTTACGTATTTTATATTATATTACACATATCTCACCATTAAACTCAAATGTACAATGTTATTATTTATGAATACCTACCTCCTTTTAGAACCACTGAAGAGTCTACTCAAGGTCTTGTAACAAATATTGTGGAATTTTAACAACTATTACAAATAAATCAGTTTCACCAAACACTTTTCTCTCACAAACTTTCGAAAGGAAAAAATCATAAATTTACGATATTAATATCACACACTAACTACAAAAGGGGCACTTTGCAATGCATTTCGGATCACAAAATACAAAAAAAAACGTTTTTTAAAAGATACCACGTGGTGATTTATGACGCAAATAGTATCGCATATAACACATCGCAATGTTGATGCAAATGTATCACAAATGCACCATAAAATTGATGCACATAATCTTACTGAATCACAAATGTGATCCTAACATGCGATGCGGACTTCATCGTATATTTATGATGGTTTATCAATCGTAAATTTCGATATCCATGACATCACAATCATGATATCTTTCTCATCGCGGCAGTGAGCAAAAAGAACGTTATTTTAGTTTTTGTGATGCAAATAACAACAAATTATGATATTATGCATCGCAAGTGTGATATTATAAGCATCATAAGTTTGAATTTAAGATTAAAACAGTATGATTCTACGCCAATCACAAGTGTGGTATGTTTAGAATCACAAATATGATATTATATGCATCACGAGTGTGATTCTATTCGCATCGCAAGTTTGTGATAATATTTGTTTCACATCGATGCACAATCTATTACAATTTGAGATTAGGGTTTGTCTTTTTGAGCGTTTGCGATGGATTTCATATCGTAACATAATGTACAATGATATTTTTGAATGATATTAACTTCGAGAAACACTCATATCAATGAGAATATGTATACGCAAAGGATAAAAATACAAATGTGTTTTGTATACTACATGATAACAAAAAACATATGTACATGTATAAGATAGTGCTTGTTTGTAACACATAGCCAATCGAGACTGAAAGTCACCATCTAAATCTACGATCTATCTCTACGTCCATGTGGATCTACACTACCATGTGTAGATCCAACTGTAGAACGGGACTCTCCGTCACTAACTCGACCACTGACTCAACCACTACCTCTATCTCTTATCACGTGCAGTAGGTGCAAAGTCAGACGTAACTCGTGAAGCTGAATGGAACCTGCATGCATGTCCAACACTAGCCTCATGTCACACAATACATAAATTAAATAGACATAAATACAATCAAATAATTAAAAAACTTCTAAAATATTAACAGCTGACAGCATTTAACGCGCTGTTCCAGCTAGATCTGAACATCGATTTCTTTGGATGGCTATGAGGACGAGTAGCCAACTCTTCAATAGCATCCTCCTCCTCCTCCTCCTCCTTCTGATCAGGAGAGAGCTTGTCTATGAGCTTGAGATCTTTTGCTCGTCTGCCACGTGCACAATTGCGAAAGAAGTGTTAGAACAAAAACATGAACACAAGTCGGATGGAAACCAGAACACGAAGAGCAGTTAGTACTTATCTTCTTGCTGTCAACATACTCTCACATCTTCTGGGAGCCGTATATGTCATAGTTAGCAAGCTCATCATATCTGTTCTCTGGAGAGACATGTGGTTTAAAAAGCTCAACATAAATAAAAATGTTAGTTAAGGAATTAAATCTTCCATATAAGCTAAAACAAAAATGAACAGAAAAGAAGAGAATAATATGAAAAATATGTCAAAACATAAAAGAAGGAAAGATGATTTACAAATTTGGCTTTCCATGCTAGAAATCACTCTGTCCATAAGAATGCATTGACTTTTGTCGTTTGTCGACACGCTCGACAGCATGAGCACCATACTACTGGATCATGACATGATACTGCATCAACCTATTAACAAAACAAACATTACAACAACTGACACAAAAAATAAAGATAGAAGAATAGGCTAAAGTCATAATCTTACTTCTCCATCAATTGTTGAAGCTGATATGACTCTAGACTCCACCTCCTCTTGCTTACTTGGAGGTCCATCTCTACATCATCCGCATGGTCATGTATCCGAATTGTCATCTCTCCAAGGAGGAAAGCATCAAAGTCCTTCTTGAGTACCAAGGACATGCAAGTGGATTCATCGTCAAGTCGCATAGTTTGCTGTAAGTGGACTCGAACTAAGTATCATAACCGGTATTTATGGTTTTGCTGCACATTCTGCAAGCGAGCCATAGTGAACCTCTCGCTGACCAAGGAATCATTATGAAATTGGTCCTCGATTTGTCTACGAGCTCGTATGATACCTACTCCAAGATATCTTTCCAATAGAGAAAAATGAGAAATATCACGTCTATGACTGACTTCAGTGTAGAATGAAATGTAGTGAAGGAAGACTGATGAGACACATGAAGCTATCAACTCTAACTCTGGTAACCTCTCCTTCTCTCTTGCTCTCTCTCGCTTTGAGACTCTAGACGAGCTCGAGAACAAAACTCGTCACTATTATGTCTCAGTTATCTAGATGTACATGGAGAAGGAGGAGGAGTAGAACCCGGTGTCGTAGAGCGTGAAGTTTGATATGAGAATACACGGGGTATTTGACTATAGAGAGATATGACAAGACTTTGGATCAACTCGATAAAATCCTTGTGTCATCACTACCCAGTCAACCAGGCTTTGTCTCGACTCTAGTATATATTTGAGCTCGGGTTCTATCGATATTGATATTAAGTGTAATGCATGTGCAGCACACAACACAACTGGACGTTAAATCATGCTTTAAGTACAGGAAGGATTCATACATGATAATAGATATTTTAGTTCACATAAGCACCTTCCGCAACTCGTTCTCATACAACCCTTCGACAAATAACTTGTTCTCCATTTCAGAATGTGCAACTATGTAGAATTTTGTGTCTTCGTCCTCAACATCATCAATCATCTTATCCTGTATTGTATCTAATCAGCGATAGCATATAAGCTATTGGGTCATCCTGCCCCGTCACGTGCTTGAACACTAGATTTAATGACTTGATGAAAGTGATCCACCTCAACATCGCAATATCTGGAGTCGTACAGTTGACAATCATTCCTAGTAACGATAAGCAATTAGTTTCAACCACCACCATCGCACCAATGAGATATTCTTTTTCGACTTTCATGGCTGAAACAATCCTCCAAAGTTTCCTCTTCATCTATGTATAAGCGCGTTCATGAGCGCTTAAGACCTTCGCTCCAAATCGTATTGCAAACCTGTCTCAATCCATGTTGTCTTGTCCAATTGCCCATCCAATAGCGATAGAACTAGTATTCACCGTAAGGACTATTGATCTATCACACTTGTAATCTATCCTTCCAAGAACCGGAAGAGACTACAATAACATCTTCAATTTCTGCACTGCTTCCATATGCTCCTCCTCCCACTTGAACCTGTTACCCTTCTATACAATGACAATAAGTCTATATTCATATCATGACAACAATAAATCAGTAATAATATGTCATATTTTTAGATAATAACAACAAATTGATATTTACATCATGATGACAATAAATCAATATAATATGTCAATATATACTTATGGGTTCGTCGTAATACTACTACATCCAGTGAACAAATATTTGTATACACAAAGAATGACATGCTATTATACTATTATTTCTAATCCAAAGATATTTCAGAGAGAGATTTTGTAGATCTTCTAGATTTTTTATATCAGTCTCTTAGTAATCACATATACAAGATCTGCTTAACGTCTCGGCCAAACACATCGCAGAAACTTTCATAAAACAATATCAATAAATCATCATTTGGACCCGTTTGAGAACAGCGACCATACGTGATCTCAAGATCTAGAGTTTAGAACAATGCAATCATATGACTATATCAATCTATTCATTAGTGAAATATAAATGAGAAACAATATCATAATGGAAGAAGTAGACTTCTGTCCATGTTCTAATATTTTCATGTTATTATACGACTCGTTCTTTCATATATTCATTTTTGGAACGCAGAAATGAGTCTTGCCTTGATCAATTTCTTTCGATTAATTTCAATGAATAAAACTGTACGACTTCAAGTTAGTAGCTTCTTGTCAGTGATTCTTGCTACTGATGTTATAGACCTGAAACTTTAACAATAATAACATGTACCTATACATCACATCTTGGAATGCTAATGGGTCACTAATCGTGACTCTAATATGACTAGGCATGTGAGATCCTCTTATCATAGTACATGTCTCTTACGTTCGAGGTGATTGACCGTGCAGATATACATCGACCCTCTTCATGCTGTTTATCTCATGGATGATATCCATGTTGCATGTTAGAAGTACCAAGAATGAACACAACTTTTTCTTCCTCAGTATCTGAAATCGACTGTTAATCTTCCTCAGCCCCCGAAGTTAGAAAATGTCTTCCTCAGTCCTCTTACCGGCAGTCATCCGTTTTTGGTCTCGGTTCTATAAGTCGTTACACATCGCAGTTTACTTAACGAACGCATGCGGGTGCGAGTCATACCGGTTGAGGAATGAGGAAGAAAAAAAGCTCTTCCGACCCGTGCTTTTGGAACTATTATTGACTGTGTATTTAGATATTCATAGTTGAGATACTTAGCACAGTCGTCACCAGGAGGAAAGAGGGTTGGGACTGAGGAAGACTTTTCTAACTCCGGAGACTGGAAAGATGAAAGCTGAGAATTAACATAGTAAAGGCTATTGACATGTACTACAGTAATTACTCTGAATAGAGTTAACGTTAAGCCTAATTACTTCGTATGAGAAAGTCAAACAGTACGATTCGGCCCAAGCCTGCACCGTTCTTGCTTACCCGTAATTCTCCAGCCGTTTGGAGCAATTGGCAAGTATGTGTCGATTGTACAAATTGAAGAAGACGAGGGTTATATTTTGTAATAATGTATTTTATATTTGTACTTTGTAGTTTATCAGCCGATAAGAAGAGAGGAACAAATGGAAATCACTGATAGAGTCGTTGTGAAACTCGAGAAAAAAAAGAATTTCAGATTCGGATTAACCACTAACGCATAGCCTCGCTATTCCACTGCAAGCGTAAATAAATATTAAATATATGTTTATAACGACGGAGCTTTATTCTTTTTAAAGAGCGACGGAGCACCCGCTAAATATCAGTGTACACAAACAGCCAGTAGGGTCAGCAACGCCACTTAGTGGATCTACGGCTACCCTTTCTCTTCCAGTTAGCTTCGATATCGCTGGTAATGGTGAGAAGAGTAAGAGCTGCTCTGCACCTACAGTTTCAGACCCATTTCTTCTCGCAGTTTCCGATATTTACGGTGCAGTTTGGTTTCGCCGATCCTCCGCATTTTCAGCAGGGAGGGCGCAGTTTCGACGTTTGTCTCCGCACTGTAGTCTGCAGTTTAGGGCAATAAATTCAAGTGTTGGTACAAACGAACGCGCCAAAGTGGCCAAAGTGTGCCACGTGTAGAGACGACGTGTATAAAAGGACGTGTTCGTGAGAAAATATGTTTTAGGTGACTCCTTAACGATTTCTGATAGCGAGCTGCTTACTGCTAGACCGATAGCGAGCTCCTTACCGCTTTCCGATAGCGAGCTCCTTACTGTTTTCCGAGTGCGAGCTCCTTACTGCTAGGCCGATAGCGAGCTCCTTACCGCTTTCCGAGACTCGAATTCCTTACTGCTAGGCCGATAGCGAGCTCCTTACCGCTTTCCGAGACTCGAATTCTTTAGTGGTAGGCCGATAGCGAGCTCCTTATCACTTTCCGAGACTCGAATTCTTTACTGGTAGGTTACTTCTCTCTTCCTCACTGTCCTCGATCCTCACCTCTCTTGCCTACAGGTTCTCACGACGCGAAGTTCTGTACATCCAAAATCTCCCGCTCTCCCGCGCTTCCACTGACTGAGCTGGATGGGACGCATATCCACGTGGTAATCTTCCTCCGTGTGACGTCCGAAACTGCAAAGAGTTCCGCGAAAAGGACCTGTTCTGAAACCTTCTCCCAAAATGCGGGCCGCTGTACGATTTCGCTCCAACCCTATTCATGAAACTGAAAATGCGCCCAGTCTGGACTCTACGTTTATTACCAACCCTAACTCGCACGCGTGAGTAGCCTCTCCGCAGTTCTGAAACTGTGAGTGCAGAGCAGCTCTAAGACTTGGTTCGTAGACGAGTGAAACATGTTTTAGTTTATGTTATTAAAAGATATATAATACTATTTTAGGTATAGGAAAATTTGAAATTTGAAATAACTATTAAGTGCTAATGAAAGTTACAGCTGTAGATTCCCGAGACATAAGCCATAAAGCTAATGTGTAAAAATTTAATGCATTTCAGAAAATATACATCTGAACGTATCACCAAATAAACACTAAATTGATTAGCGTGATCACCAAATAAACATTAAATTAATGAGCGTGCTATACTATTCCATCTTGGAAGAGGTGAATATATACAGGCACTAGAATATTGAGTGCATCTTCCGATGGACCGTTTGAATCATTTTACAAGTAACTTCAGCAAATATATATCTCATTCCACCCGTAACCGGGGTGGCGTGGGTCGAATCTTCTTGCCTGGGGTCGCTAGCTGTGCAAGGCATTAGTGCAAGGCTGCAGAAAGTCCCAAAGCGAAAGAGGACTAAAAACAAATATAAAAAGAAAAAGAAAGAAAGATAGCTCTCACAGCTAGCAGCTGTTGCACGTTTCTGTACTGTAATGGACAAACAAGGGACACAGTGTCACCATGATGAAGGACGACGTAGTCCAAGGTCACCATGATGTGGGACAGTGGGGCCTGGGAGGAGTCCCGACTCCCGGAGGACATTGTCCAAAGTCACCATGTTGAATTGGCTTTACAAGAACTGCTCGTGAGGACTCAGAAGCTGCACGAAGACTTCCTTTTTGGCCTCGCTATTTTCTTCACGGCCTTGACCCTGGGAACCCAAGCCAAGGCCGTGGGAGTCAAATCCGTAGGACGGAGGTCAAGGTCAACGCGGAGGAGGTATGGAAATCGAAAGTGCTCAGGCACGACGATGAGCAACATCTGATCCGTGACCGAGCTGGACAACCTCTTCTCTGTGCTTCCCCAGCGTCTCCTCTTCCTAAATAAGACCCAAGCTGTCCTGCACATTCTCGGTATGGCAGCACTTTTTGGATTTCTTCTGGCAGATCTCTCCGTGAAACTAGATGTTATAGCTTTGATCTTTGGCGTCGAATATTCCAGCGGGTTTCCAGTGCTAGTGGACCACCGTAGTGCCAGGTACGCGGGGCGGCCGCCGTGTTCATCGGATCGTCAATTGATCGCGTGAACACATAAGTGCGGGATATCGATCCCTTCTTCGGTGAGGCGGGCGCTTCCGGATGGGCGTCGAACTCCAAACATCTGCAAAGGTCAATTCAGCTCCCGGTGGCCAGTTTGCCCTGTCTCCCATTTCGAGAGCCCCGTTCTGCCCAACGCCGACGCACCGACTCGGAGATCGTTGCTCGGAGGCGTCAAGGAGTCGATTGGGCTATTATCGTTTTTCCGCCGTGCAAAAAACTTTCAATAATTTGTTGTTGTATTCAGGATCTCTCGGCTGTACCGATCATCGGTTTAGTTTATGAGTCTGAAGACACAGATTCAGCAGCTCTGGATCTCTTGATAGTCGTCCGGAAACGCAGGCTGACATCTCCGGGAGTGCAAATTCCACTGGAACAAGTCTCTTGGCTGACAGAAGTCTAGCGAGCGCTGAGGTGACAAACATGGTTTCTTCATCGGCCGCCGTGGCCGACGTCTCCCCGACCTCTATTCTCGTCGGAGCTTTAGGAGGATTTTTTATTCTGGTTCTCGCGTTCTTCCTATGGCGGAAGAGTCCTACGAGCGCTGTCAAAGCAACGGGGCCTGGACGATCCGTGCCAGTTACCGCGAAGGAAGAACCTGAGGAAGAACCCGAGAAGAAGGTGACGGTCTTTTACGGAACACAAACAGGAACCGCAGAGGGATTCGCGAAGGTTTTGGCGGATGAAGGGAAAGCTAGATACGGCGGCGAAGTGAACTTCAAAACTGTGTCTCTGGAAGACTACGCTGATGACGACGAAACGTACGAAGAAAATTTGAAGAAAGAGGAACTTGCTATCTTTTGCCTCGCGACGTACGGAGACGGTGAGCCGACGGACGACGCCGCGCGCTTCTACAAATGGCTGACGGAGACTAACGGCGAGGACAAGGGCCCTTGGCTCTCTGGGCTGCAGTTCGCTGTCTTTGGCCTCGGAAACCGGCAGTACGAGCATTTTAACAAGGTAGGGATAGAAGTCGATGAGAAGCTGTCGGTCGGTGGCGCCAAACGCCTCGTCGACGTCGGGCTTGGTGACGATGATCAGTGTAACGAAGACGACTTCAATGCCTGGAAGGAAGGGCTTTGGCCAGCTTTGGACACAATTCTTCGCGATGAGCTCGACGTGCCAACGACCCCTTCGTCGGCTTACACGATCGCCATCTCCGAGTATCGCGTGGAAATCCATGAACCTGGCACTAAAATGTTTCAGAAAGAATACAGTAAAAGTTTCAAGATGAATGGTGCGGTCTATGACGCCCAGCATCCGTGCAAGTGCGTCGTCGCCGTCCGGAGAGAGCTCCACACCCCATTGTCCGTTCGGTCTTGCGCACATGTAGAGTTCGACATCGAGAACACGGCATTGAAGTACGAGGCCGGAGATCACGTTGGCGTGTACGCCGAGAATCATAGGGATTACGTCGAGGAAGCAGCTAGGCTTTTGGGACATCCTCTGGACCTGATTTTCTCTCTTCATACCGACGATGAGATGGGCGCTCCTTTGTCTCAGACTGGAGGATTCGCCTCTCCTCCATTTACCGGACCTATGACGTTAGGGAGTGCCCTTGCGGGCTACGCGGACTTGTTGGGTGCTCCCAAGAAGTCGATCCTCACGGTTCTCGCGGCTTACGCTTCCGACAAACAAGAGAAAGATCGCCTGAAGCTCCTGGCGTCTCCGATGGGCAAGGAAGAGTACAATCAGTACATCGTGAAAGATCAAAGAACTTTGCTCGAGGTGATGTCCGGTTTTCCTTCCGTGAAGGTTCCATTGGGTGTTTTCTTCGGAGGAGTCTCACCTCGTCTGCAGCCAAGATTCTATTCCATTTCTTCTTCCCCTAAGTTCGCGCCCACCAGGATACACGTTACTTGTGCATTAGTTTTGGGAACCAGTGCGAGTGGCAAGGTGTACCGTGGAGTAAGCTCCACATGGTTGAGGGATGCGGTGCCTGCCGAACAGAATTCAGCCGAAGCTAGCTGGGCACCTATTTTTGTGAGAACTTCCATCTTTAGGCTCCCCGTCGATCCCAAGACACCAATAGTCATGGTTGGACCAGGTACTGGGTTGGCTCCTTTCAGAGGATTTTTGCAGGAGAGGGCTGCACTACTACGCGCCGGTGAAACTCTTGGCCCAGCCATGCTGTTCTTTGGATGCCGTACGAGGGAACAGGACTACATCTACGAAGAAGAGCTCGCAGAATTTGTCAAAATCGGTGCTCTATCTACTTTGATTGTTGCGTTTTCTCGGGAAGGAGAAACCAAGGAGTACGTCCAGCATAAGTTGATGCAACAGGCGGCCACTGTATGGAGCCACTTATCTAAGGGAGGATACCTTTACGTCTGTGGAGACGCGAAGGCAATGGCCAGAGACGTGCATCAAACTCTTCACACTATCATCCAGGGGCAGGAATCTGTCGAAATATCTAAAGCCGAGGCAATAGTGAAGCAGATGCAGCTTGACGGAAGGTATCAAAGAGATGTCTGGTAAACACGCTTCTCTTGCAAAGCATGACCAGGACCGAGGGGCGTAGGACAAAGGCTTTACAGTAAAGATATAGAGCAGATCCTCATGTGTCTCGACAGCATTCCTGTTTCATGCAATGGTTGTGCTGAAGTTCGACAACAAAACAGAGACTTTTTTCCATTCAGCAGTACAAACCTTTCACTTACATACTGATATGATAATATACTGCGACTGAAAAAGTACGTAGTGGGATATTATTCATTCAGTAGCTGTGTCTTAAGCTCTCGCTGGTAAACAGCTGCATTAAATTAGGATTTGACAATCGGATTCCACGAATCCAGTTGTAGTCTACAACGCAGATGAATATTCGCTATGAATTTGTTAGGAGGAGCAAGTCACGTCGAGGCTTATCCCATTGTATATTAGAGTCAACGATAGGAGTGGAGAATGCTTTTTGCTTTAGGAAACAGGATACACTTTCTTGTTCGGTTGCACCTGCCAGCAGCTGAGGAATAATGGGAGCAGCATGTGGAGACCTAGTTGACTAGGAGACACGACATGTAGATCGAGGGACTGACTACCACACATTCAGAGTACCGTGCAGTAGTGCAACTGCAGCCTTGGAGGTTCCATTGTGATATTCAGTGTGATATTTGAAACTGTGATGATGGGCCCCACGATTGTAATTTCAGTATCTTACTGTTTTAGAGTTGATAAAACGAAAGCAAACAAAAGAAACTGGTACTAGTGCTGGTAATAACAGGTGGCCTCAAACCTCACCCGTGAATGCGTTGCCGTCTCTCCAATAGAGAGTTTTTATGAAGTTTTGGATGAAAACCGAACGAGATACCTTGGGAGGTATCCTGTAACAGTTTTTAGGAATGGCCATATAAGCAGTCTTCGCCATTAACCTTTTTCTCTCACAGCAGTTCGAAACCTTTCAACTAGACGTTCGTGTTCTTTTTGCAGGCTCCGACACTAGAAGCTTATTCTTCATATGGAAGAGGTGAATATGTATCCCAAATGAGTGTAAGAGCAAACAGACAGAAAAGCAGAAATATAAACTTAAATTATTCCGAATGGTTCTTCGACATGATGACACTGGCAAAGATATTTTTTTGCAAAAAACAGAAATAATTCTTTGCAATAAGCAAATCGGTGCAATGTTTACATACGCAACTTTGCTCTAACGGAGCACAGTAGACAAGATAAATCTAAATCTGAATTTAAATAGTTCTAAGGCGAATGTAACACATGGCTCTATGAAGAGAAAGAAGCTGTAAGTACAGTGAGTTGAAATGTCAATCCTTTTACTCTAAACACAAGTCTTCTCGAGGAATAAAAACTAATTTTTTTTAATACATATTAATTTATGAGCTAATCCTTCCAAGAGGAAAGGTTAGGTCATGAACAAATAGGCATGCAAATACCTCTTCCATCTGAAGATGGAGGATGTGAATAAAGATGCATGCAACATGAACATCTAGGGAACCTTTACCCATTTTCTGTTATAGGAAAGGACATAGCGTTACATGAAAACTCTATTCTAAGCTCACAAAAAATATCAGATTTTCCTTTAAATATAGAGTGATTGTAGTACTAGAAAGATGGGAATATCGAACTATAAGAGGAGTGCGAGAAGACGTGATTCTGCATGTACATAACGGGAGACTCGTGACAAAATTGTCACCTTTAAATGACGATTTTCATTTATCACCTAACCCTTCCGAAGATGCCTTTTTGCATAAAAGATGAATAAGCTCAAGTTTGAGAATAAATAATGAAAGCGGTGAATCGTATGAATGAATGAGGTGAGTACAGACATGGCACGAACTGAGGGAAATCAATGACCATAACTGTATGTTATATGTAACACCTTTTGCTTTATCCCACCAGATGGCATTCGGGCAGTGATTAACCAAAAAGTGGCAGCTGCATGGTCACAAGGCAAACTCAAGGAGACTAGATAAGGAGGGTCGCGAACCCTAAAGGGGCATTCTCAGTTTTTCAGTCTTGGAGAGAGCACTCTTGGTGGTGAGGGAGGAGACTGTATTTTTCAGTGTAGTGTATATTGCTTTTGAGGTCAGAAATCAGGAGCTAGAACTGAATGAGAATCAGATTTCCTGGAGAGTAGACTTGGAGAGTAGACTTGGAGAGCAGATCTGGAGAGCAGACTTATGATCAACCAGACTTATGGTGTTGATGAGATCGCTGACTTGGGGTCTGATCTGTTGAGTAACAGAAATCAGGGCGTTCAGAGTGAAATTAGGTTATCTGGTGAAGTCTTAGTTCTGGAGTTGCTGAGTAGTGAAGAATTGCCGGTCCAAGAGCGCTGCGTGACCTTGTCAGCAAGTAATGCCATGTAATGTATATGAGCCCGTGACTTTCTTCATTCTGATAAGTAGGCTTGAGTTGTGTGCCAAAACTGAGTTGGGCGCATCTGGTGTTGTGTTGACTTTATTTCGGTGTAACTGTTTTGCCTTCCTACTTCCTAGCATCTACTAGGTCTCCTAGTCTTGGCGGTTGCTCCTTGTGGGTCCTGACGTTCTGACTTGATCACCAGTAGCGGAAGCGCTGCCCAAATTTTATGCAACCCATGTCTAGAATAGTTCTACCTGTATTTAGTAACCTAAGATTGACCAGAGACCTACAAAAGACTAGTTGGTTATTCGAAACCCGTTCAACAGTTATTAAATCCTATGTGCTTATTAGCGGATAGTTTACGAACTGGATCTGGAGACACAAATAAAGTATACAGGTCTCCAGGGAGGTTCACGTTCGGCAGTTCATTGGTTAGAGATAAAGGAATCTGTTCCGAGATCTGCGGTCGAACGTTATAGTTGGTATCAGAGCAGGCTCAAGTTGAGTCTTTGCTAAACACCATCGACAATGGAGGCTGTGTCGACCGAGTTGGACGAGATGAAAGCATTGCTGAGAAAGTTGGAAGGCCGACTTGAGCAAGTAGAAGCTGAGAACAAGGTGCTTAAGGCGGATTTAACTCAAGCAAAAGCGACACAAGAGAAGGAAGCGGAGGTCCATGTACTGCAAATCGAGCAAGTCAAGGATTTAGGACTACCAGGCGAAGAAGCAATGATATTGCTCAAGCAGATAAGAATGAAGATAGATCACAGAAGGTGCAAGAGAATGTTGCGGAAGGCAGCTCAGCCAAAGAAGGGCACAAGCGGAAAGTGAAGTGGGCTGAACCAGCGACACCATCAGCCTTCAACGGTGAGAAAAGCTTTTCCAGGTTTGAGTTATGGATTACTGAAATGGAGAATTACCTGGAGAATTTCGATGAGCGTAGTTGGTTCACCTATGCTGTTAGTAGATTGGAAGGAGAGGCTAAGGAATGATATGGAGGTCAACAACGGATGAGAAGTTTGAACGGTACAACTCCTATGTCCACTTGGCCTGAGCTGAAGGATGAACTCCGACGACATTTGGTACCAGTGGATGAAGCTACACAGTTTCGACTAGAACTTATTCATCTGAGACAGACAGGGAGTATCAGACAGTATCTCCAGCGATTTTCTGAGTTGGTTACTCGTTTGCACATGGTGGATCGCACTGACTTGCTGTTTCACTTGAAGAAAGGTCTGCAAGGTTTCTATGCTAGTGTGTTTGATAGCTGGGTTATGTTTCATAAGTCCGAGGACATGCAAGACTTGTTTGCATTTTTGGAAGCAGCAGAGAACACTAGGGAACGTAACTACACCGTGCAGCCCTCCAAGTTTCAACGTGGAACAAGTGGTGGCGAGCCTAGTAGAGGATTTTGGCGCAATCCTCAAGGACAGATAGCGTCCTCTCAGAGTAGAGGTGGTAGAGGACGTGGTGGTGGAAGATTTGGTGCAGCGGGAAGGAGGTTTCATCGTGGGTCTCAACAACAAGGAGTTACTCGTGGTCCTACTCAGACCCGACCTATTGGATCTTATGCATCCAATGCAGGATCCCACCAAGCTTCGACTTCAGGTGCTAGGAGCAGTGGAGCTAGCAGTGCTACACCTTCAAGGACGATCATCTGCTTTCGATGCGGACGGGACGGTCATATTGCTCGTGAGTGTCCTCAACGTTCAACAGCGAGCAACGTTCGTGGGTTGACAGCTGAAGAGACAACCAATGTTGAAGAACCAGTTGAAGCGACTACTGAAGCAGAGGTATGTGCTGGTGAGCATTTGGTAGAACATGGAGATTTTCTACCGTGGATTGAAGTAAAAATAATAAACCACCGGTGTTGTTTGCTTATAGATACTAGAGCAGATGTGAATGTCTTGGATGAAAAGCTGGTCAAGATCTTAGGGATGACTAGAACCAAGATCATGAGCCCGTTGTTGGTAAGGTTTGTGCAAGGCAGCACAACTGTTACAGAAAAGCTCATGAGTGTTCCTATTACTGTTGGAGGGGTAACTAGGAAGCATGAGTTTTTAGTTATGAGCTTAGGTGACACGATGGAAGGTATCTTGTCCTGGTCTTGGTTACAAGAGACCAAGGCAAAGCTAGATGTTCAAGAAGGGAACATCATAGTCATGGATCGATGGGGCTCGGGTCAACCACATCCATTGGTCATCAAAGAGAGACCTAAGGAGCCAAACCATGCTGTCCGTAGGTTCCAACGAGCCAAGGTGGCATTTCAAATCTGCACAGCTAGACAATTTGGAAAGCAGATCAAGTCAGTAGATGAAGCTTGGGTTGCAGTGATGTCTAAACCCAAGGTGGAGACGGATGAGGAAGAACGTGTTGCTGCTCTTCCCATACATCCTGATATGCAAATGCTGATTGAGAGGTATTCTCATATAATGCTGGATCAGTTACCAACAGGACTTCCTCCGAGGAGAGCCTTGGATCATGCCATTGATCTGGTTCCTGGGGCTACACCTATCGCAGTGCCATCAAGACGCATGTCGTTTGATGAGCTAACAAAGCTGAAGACTCAGTTGAAAGAGTTGGTAGCTCAAGGTATCTTACGACCCAGCATATCACCTTATGCTGCACCGGTGTTGTTCGTGGCCAAGAAAGATGGTGGTATCCGCATGTGTGCAGACTACCGTGCACTTAATAAGGTTACTGTCAAGAACAAGTATCCTCTTCCTCTCATGGATGAAACCACAGATCGGTTGGCCACAGGAAAGTACTTCACCAAGGTGGATCTTCGTTCTGGATATCATCAAATCCGGATCAAAGAAGGAGATGAAGAAAAGACGGCTATAAGGACGAGGTATGGCTTGTTTGAGTATACAGTGTTGCCGTTTGGATTGTCCAGTGCACCTGGTACTTTTTGCAGGCTGATGAACGAGATCTTTAGAGATCTTTTGAGAGAGTGTTATCATGTACTTGGACGATATCATCATCTTCTCATCCACTTGGGATCAGCATCTAGCGGATGTTGAAACAGTTCTTAAGCGTCTGGAAGAACATCAACTCTACCTCAAGAAGAGCAAGTGTTCTTTTGGACAAGAGAGTGTGGTGTTTCTAGGATGTTTGATAGATGCGCATGGTATTCACCCTAACAGGGCTAAGATTCGAGCCATTGTTGAATGGAAGAGACCAGAGAGTGTTCATGAGCTCAGATCTTTTCTTGGGTTAGCCACATACTTTCGAAGCTTTGTTTATCAATTTGCGCATAAAGCCGCACCTTTGTTTGGCTTATTGCGCAAGGCTTCCAAGGTTATTTGGAACCCAGCAGCTGAAAGAGCATTTCAAGCACTGACAGAAATGCCCGTGCTAGCTCTTCCAAAGATGGGAGAACCTTTCGAGATTCACACAGATGCTTCTCAATGGACCATTGGAGGAGTGCTGATGCAAGAAAAGCATCCAGTGGCTTACGAAAGTCATAAGTTTTCAGAAATAGAGGCAAAATGGCCTGCTCATGAACAGGAGATGTTCGCAGTTGTCCACTGTCTGAAACGTTGAGAGCATTATTTGTTACCAAGCAAAGTTACTGTTGTGACGGACTGCGAGGGTAATACATACTTTCAAAGTAAACCTCGGTTGTCACGCAAACAGCAGAGATGGCAAGTGGAGCTTGCACGTTTTGATATCGAATGGCGATATCAAAAGGGGAAGGAAAATATTCCAGCGGATGTGTTAAGCAGACGTGTCCAGGCGTTAACAACCTAAGACACAAGTGAAGAGCTTTTGGATTGAATCAGACAAGCATTGCCAGATGATCCTCAGGCTCAACGTTGGACCAGCCAACAAGGGAGAGATCCATTGGTACGTCATCTCTCATTTCGCAATGGCCTTTGGTTTTATAAGCAAACCAAGGTCTATGTTCCAGCTGGAGCTCTAAAGACACTAGTCATGCAAGAATGTCCATGATTATGAACTAGCTGGACATGGAGGACAGAATAGAACGTTACAACGACTTAAAGAGCAGTTTTATTGACCAACCATGTTGGAGGATGTGATCAAGTACGTGCAGACTTGCTTGACATGTCAGCAACAACGAACTGAGCGGAGGAGACCTGCAGGATTGCTGAGATCATTATTTCGCGCACCTACCGTCTTGTTGCGCCAGCGGAAGCTCTAGCTCAGTAGGTCGCAAACTTTACACCGCTAACCTGCAAACACAATCACAAGTTAGCGTCCATGCACCACTTACCTTAGTTCTGTTTGGTCCGGACCGGAGTCGGACCGTCTCCCTAATCATCAAGCTCAGCAATCCTAAGTCCCGACTTAGATCCGCCTAAGTCGGTCCCAAACATGAGCAAGTCACAATATGACTTGGGGCGGACTTCCCATAAAGTCCAGGGTCCTAAACGGTGCCTCCAGCACACCTAGCGGCCCAACCGCCCGTGATGTCCGTCTGGGTCTAGGCTCCCGAACGGTGGTCTAACCCGCCGACTCGTTCCCTAGTCTTCCCCCAGCCCTTGCATCGTTCCTAAGTCCAGACATCCAAGTCTGGATCGGAACGTGCCTTGGAACCGGCCCAGCCATCACCTCATGCCCCCAGAGTCCGCCCGCCGAACCTTGGGGTCGGGTGACTCGTCCTGGTCCACCCAGGCATCGAGCCCCCCTCATATATACTTCTGGGGATCGGCGGCCCCGCCCTCCTCTGTGGTCCCTGAAAATTATACCACAACTCGATTGTGGTTCGGCCATAACTTCCAGCTCGGAGGTCAGATCGAGGAGTGTTATATATCACTGGAAAGCTCTCGACGAAACCTTTCCAATGATACCTCACTCGCCTCGAGATCTTACGTGGAGCTCCGTCCACGACCTAAAACGTCCCTGGAGCTCCAACACTTAGCAGTTTTTCCGAAAACCTGTGGTCCAGACCCAGGGTCGAACCCTGTGGTTCGTCTGCGTCTCGGACCCACGTCTCGGTCCCATGTCTCGGACCCACGTCCCTGACCTATGTCTGAGACTCATGTTTCAGCCCGTTCTTAGACTCGCCCCCTTAGGTCAGCGTTTGTCTGGGGCCCTCTTGGGGTAGGCCCTTATGTCCTAACCCAAGGTTCTAACCTTGGTTCAGAGAACCACTTAGGGTTCATCTGATCCCGACTCCCCGGTCACGCCGTTAAGTCCTACTCGCAGCGTTCTCAACCTAGCGCAAGTCCGCTAGGGTTCTGTTGTTCGCGTCTGCGCCCGATCTTGAGAATGAGGGGCGCGACACTCACCCCCACTTTGGAGGTTGATGCCCTCATCAACAATGATCCTTTAAGTTAACACCAAGTTCAAAATGGGTAGCCAACCCCTTGGCGTCAGAATTGCGTTCTGGTAGCTAACCCGCAATTCTCTTCTTGGCTTGAGTCTTAAGTTGTCGCTAGAATACTTAGAAAATTCCAACTAGTCTCGGGAAAAGCCTTACCTTTTTGGCTTACCCTAAACAAAACTAGTTGATAACTTCTAACGTTCTACTTAAGACTCTAACTTGCAAACTATAAGTATTCACACCTACTTACAAGGTCCCCCGAAACTCACTTTCCGGTCGCAATCTGATTTGACTTAGACGCGAGACTAAGTTTACTTTGTAGAAAACCACAAAGCAAGATCACCCCAAGCCCCAAGACAAGTATGAAAGTTCATACTTGCTTTGCCAACGCTACGGCAAACCTAAGTCTTGACATCAAGACTTAGTCTTGATTTAGATGCTTATCCAAACCAGCTCGCTTCCTTTGAGTGTGCTTCGTTCCTCCTCTTGACAACATCCTAGGCATCTGATCAGAACTAGTCATAGCCATGCACTACCAATACACTTAGACAATTTTTCAAGAAACAAAATCTTTATTTCCAAACACAAGTAAAGTACAAAGTCCATCGGCCCAAATCGCCGCAAGTTGCTACTCGTATGGTCCGTCGTTTCTTCACCCCTCGCTGGAAGGAGATGTCCTCATCTTGCTAACGCCCTTGTTGTCCTTGTCTCCGTTTGAACAGGTCCAATACTTCGCTCGCATGTGCGAGATCTTCCTCTGGCACCCAAGTTGCTTCCTTCAAATGGTAACCACGCCATTTGACCAAGTACTCCATCCGGTTTGATTTGCGCCGAGATCGCAAAATGGACTCCACCTCATATTCTGCTTCGCCTTGCACGACATCAGGTTGAGGCCTAAGAACCTGTTTGCGCTCCGGTCGCAAATCATCCTTGAAGTGTTTCTTGAGTAAGGAAACATGGAAAGTCGGATGCAACTGCCACTCGCGAGGAAGGTCTAAGGTATAGACGTCTTCGTGCGGATTCTTGACAATGACAAAAGGTCCCGCGAACTTTGATGAGAACTTCGCCGATATATCCTTCGGAAGTGTGAAGTTTTTCGCACTTAACCATACTTCTTCGCCCACTTGAAACTTCACTTGCCGCCGATGTTTGTTTACCTGCTTCGTGTACCGTTGCTGCGCCTTCTCGAGGTTCTTCTTAACTTGCTCCTCGCGCCGCTGCATTGCCGCCACCAACTCTTCAGCTGATGTTTGCCGTGTTCTTGGTCGTGCCGATGTAGAACTCCCTGCAAGAGTCAAGTCAAGAGGCCCTTCTGGCTCACGTCCGTAAGCCAGCAAGAAGGGCGATTCACCGGTTGCCGAATGCTTCGTGGAATTGTAGCAATACTCTGCAAGACTGAGCCACTCCGCCCAATCACTTTGGTCCGTGCTCACATAATTCCTCAAGTATTGATTCAGAACCGAGTTAACTCGTTCCGTTTGCCCATCTGTTTCCGGATGAAAGGCGGTACTAAATTTTAACTTAGTCCCCAATTTTTGGAATAAGTGTTTCCAAAAGGCACTTGTGAACTTAGATTCTCTATCTGAAATAATACTCCGAGGTAATCCATGTGAACGCCACCAAGTATCTAGGAACAACCGAGAAGTCGTGAACGCTGTTGCAGTGTCTAAGGTCGGAGCAAACTTCGCTAGTTTGCTAAACCGATCAACTATCACAAAAATTGCGTTGTATCCATTTGAGTCAGGCAGAGAGGTAATGAAGTCCATGCTAATGCTTTCCCAAGGTCTGGCTGGAATCGGTAAAGGATGAAGCAATCCTTGTTTCTTCTCATAAGAAACGCGATTCGCTTGACAGGTTACGCATGTTTTCACAAAGTGGGAAACATCGTCTTTCATGTGGGGCCAATAAAACCTTTTAGCGATTACTGCTAAAGTGGACTTTTCTCCTTTATGGCCTGTTAAGGGCACATCGTGAGATTCCTTTAACAACTTGGTCCTAAGTTTTCCTTGTCCCACATAAACCTGACTTTGTTTGAACATGAGTAAACCATGTCTTAGCTGCATGTTCCGCAACTTCATCCCTCGCTTGAGTTGTTCCAGGTACTCCTTCGCTTGGGCATCACCCATGTAACCTTCACGTATTCGCCTCTCCAAATCTGACTCCTTAGGATACATAGCTCACAAAATCTGTGTTGACGATGGAAGATATTCCTCCTTGCGACTCAAGGCGTCAGGAACCACATTGTCCTTTCCCGCTTTGTGGATTAATTCCACATTCATGAGCGCCAAGGTATCATGCCACCGTAGTTGCTTTGGCGTCACCCGATCTTGTGTTTCAAAGTACTTGAGCGAGATGTTATCAGTATACACTTGGGTCTTGTGAAGTCCCAAGTAATGCCGCCATTTCCTCAAGCAATGAACCACCGCAAACAGTTCCTTCTCGTGAGTCGGCCATCGACTCTCTGTCCCATATAGCTTTTTGCTTTCGTACGCTACAGGTTTTCCATCCTGCACCAACACTCCGCCAATCGCATAGTCGCTCGCGTCCGTGTGCACCTCGAATGGTTTGTCGAACTCCGGCAGCTTCAATACTGGTGCCTTTGACAAAATAGCTTTGATCGTCTGAAATGCATCATCCACCTCCTTGGTCCAACTTACCTGTGCGTCTTTGCCCGTCCAGTTCGTCAGCGGCTTCGCGATCTTTGAAAACCCCTTCACATACTTGCGGTAGAACTGCGCCAATCCTAAGAATCGCCGCATCCCCTTCACTGTAGTCGGAGGCTCCCAAGTCACAATCGCATCCACCTTCTGCATATCCGAGCCGACTCCTTCTGCACTAATTACATGTCCCAAGAAGTTAATGCGCTCCAAACCAAACTCACTCTTGTCAATGTTGGCAAACAGCTTATGCTCCCGCAGCTTCGTCAACACCACCCGTAGCTGCTCCGCGTGCGACTCCAAGGTTTTGGAGTAGATCAAGATGTCGTCGATGTAAACGATGACAAACTCATCCATCTCCTCGCGAAAAATTGTGTTCATCAATGTAGTGAACGTCGAAGGGGCGTTGCAGAGTCCAAATGGCATCACCACAAATTCAAACGATCCGTATCTGGTTCGACAAGCGGTCTTCTCAACATCTGGGTCAGCTATCCGGATCTGGTAATATCCTGACTTCAAGCCTGCTGAAGTACTTCGCACCCGCTAACCTATCAAAGAGGTCATCTATCCTTGGCAAGGGATAGTTATTCTTCACCGTCACCTTATTGAGTGCACGATAATCTACGCAGAGTCGTAACTTCCCATCCTTCTTCTTTGCAAAAAGAACTGGGGCTCCATAAGGTGACTTGCTGGTTCGAATATATCCCCGCGCTAATAGCTCGCCGAGTTGTCTTTTCAACTCAAGGAGTTCCACCTGATTGAGTCGATAAGGGGCTTTGGAAGGTGGTTCTGATCCTGGCAAGACCTCGATCTTGTGATCCACCACCCGCCTTGGAGGTAACTCAGCAGGTAACTCGTCCGTCAAGACATCCTCAAACTCCTTAATCACTTCGCGAAGCACCTCCGGAAGTTTAGTCGCGTCTCCTGATGTTTCCTCTTGTCCGTCACCCGTCTTCAAATCTGCAACCCGCATCAAACACATGACTCCGTCGTTGAAGTCCATCTGTTTGCCTTTGATCAAATTCACCGCAAAGTCATCAATCTTCCGCGCCTTCCGGATCAGCCTCACTCCCAGCTTCCGCCTTTTAACTCTGACATTCAACCTCAAAGGTCTCCGTCTAAGTTCCACGTCGAACCTATCTAAGAAAGTGTTCCCCAAAACCGCATGGATATCATCCATCTCGCACACCGTGAAGTTCTCTGTGAACTCCAACTTCCCACACACAAATCGTACGTCCAAAGCTACTTCAGAAGTTTGGTACGTCTTGCCCTTGGCAAAGCGCACCTGAATAGGCTTGTCTGC
This sequence comes from Asterella californica, assembly GCA_036924285.1. Classification (NCBI taxonomy): domain Eukaryota; kingdom Viridiplantae; phylum Streptophyta; class Marchantiopsida; order Marchantiales; family Aytoniaceae; genus Asterella; species Asterella californica. The sequence continues at coordinate 48,982,902 of JAYKYS010000001.1, forward strand.
CTTGGAGGTAGACAAGCCCAACTTCTTCACCAACTTCGGACTTATGAAGGAGTGAGTCGCTCCTGTGTCCACAAGAAAAGTAACATCACGGTTAGCAACCTTGGCTTGTAGAAACATCAATCCCGGCGTCTTCTTCGTGGTTCTCAAGGTCACAGTTATCTGGCCCTCCAACAAGTCCTTTGCAACAAACGCACTCATGCTACAGTTACTAACCTTAGGTTTCGTACACCCCTTAGCAATATGGCCCGCCTCGCCACAGTTGTAGCAAGTAAACTTAGCGCCATTGCCCTTCTGAGGTGTCTGCCCCTTAAGTTTTATTCCTATTTGCTGCCGCTTTGCTGCCGAGGCAGAAGTATCTTTCCGATCCTTCTCACCCCCATCCCACTGTCGCTTGAAGCCCTTGTTCTTCTTTTAGAACTTGTCCGTGCTGCGTGGTTCAAAAGGTTTCTGCTGCTGGACTTCGTCGTCTCCAATTCGCTCCGCTAGCTTCAAAAGTTCGGCACTTGTCTCTGGTAGCTTTGGCATCCGAAAGAGAGCCTTCTCCGAGCTAGACTTGAGTCCGCCAATGAATATACATATCTTGGTCTCCTCAGTCCATTTGGAGAACGAATCCAGCTTGGCACTGAACTCGCGCACGTAAGCGCTTAAGGTCCCCGTCTGTTTCAGTCTCACCAACTCAACACCGTCTCGAATCCTTTGATATTCCGGAGTGAATCGTCCTGCAAGCAACTCCTTGAACTCCTTCCAACTAAGCGCCGAGATAGTCAAGGCATGCTCATCTCGGTATGCAGTCCACCAGAGAAGCGCATGGTCCTTCAGGAACGTAACCGCCGCTCTCACCTTGTTAGATTCCTTAGCCTGTTGCGCCTCAAAGTATAGATCCAACTCAGTTAAGAAATCCTTAACCTTGCGAGCCCGTCCTATACCTGAAAACGGGGTTGGCAAATTCGTCTTACAAAGCTTCCTGGTAGACGAGGAACTTCCTTGGCCTGCCTCAAGCTCGGCGATACGTTTATCCCTGGAGGCCATGCCTTCCTGCATGGTCTTCATCATCTTGATGAGTTCCGCATACAAGGCTCCTTGACTGTCCGTGCCCGAATCGTTGGGTACCGCTGGCAAGACTCCATCTTGCTGCACCGATACCGCAGCTGGTACAGGGCTCCCTTGACGTTGGGGCGAAGGTTGTCGGTTGTCGTCCCCTGACTGTGCCTCGGGGCTAGCTCGAGTCGATCTGTTCCCGTTAGCCGCTCCTCGTTTCTTGGTCTTCCTCCTAGAACTCTGTCCGTCCTCGACCATCGCTCCAAGTGTTCACCTAGAAACGCTGATCCGCTTTGTGTCTCACGTCCCTCCTCAAGCGTCCAGCCTTCAGTCGCTACCTCAAGTTCTCGCTCACCGAAGCGTCGGCTCTGATACCACTTTTCGCGCACCTACCGTCTTGTTGCGCCAGCGGAAGCTCTAGCTCAGTAGGTCGCAAACTTTACACCGCTAATCTGCAAACACAATCACAAGTTAGCGTCCATGCACCACTTACCTTAGTTCTGTTTGGTCCGGACCGGAGCCGGACCGTCTCCCTAATCATCAAGCTCAGCAATCCTAAGTCCCGACTTAGATCCGCCTAAGTCGGTCCCAAACATGAGCAAGTCACAATATGACTTGGGGCGGACTTTCCATAAAGTCCAGGGTCCTAAACGGTGCCTCCAGCACACCTAGCGGCCCAACCGCCCGTGATGTCCGTCTGGGTCTAGGCTTCCGAACGGTGGTCTAACCCGCCGACTCGTTCCCTAGTCTTCCCCCAGCCCTTGCATCGTTCCTAAGTCCAGACATCCAAGTCTGGATCGGAACGTGCCTTGGAACCGGCCCAGCCATCACCTCATGCCCCCAGAGTCCGCCCGCCGAACCCTGGGGTCGGGTGACTCGTCCTGGCCCACCCAGGCATCGAGCCCCCCTCATATATACTTCTGGGGATCGGCGGCCCCGCCCTCCTCTTTGGTCCCTGAAAATTATACCACAACCCGATTGTGGTTCGGCCATAACTTCCAGCTCGGAGGTCAGATCGAGGAGTGTTATATATCACTGGAAAGCTCTCGACGAGACCTTTCCAATGATACCTCACTCGCCTCGAGATCTTACGTGGAGCTCCGTCCACGACCTAAAACGTCCCTGGAGCTCCAACACTTAGCAGTTTTTCCGAAAACCTGTGGTCCAGACCCAGGGTCGAACCCTGTGGTTCGTCTGCGTCTCGGACCCACGTCTCGGTCTCATGTCTCGGACCCACGTCTCAGACCTATGTCTGAGACTCATGTTTCAGCCCGTTCTTAGACTCGCCCCCTTAGGTCAGCGTTCGTCTGGGGCCCTCTTGGGGTAGGCCCTTATGTCCTAACCCAAGGTTCTAACCTTGGTTCAGAGAACCACTTAGGGTTCATCTGATCCCGACTCCCCGGTCACGCCGTTAAATCCTACTCGCAGCGTTCTCAACCTAGCGCAAGTCCGCTAGGGTTCTGTTGTTCGCGTCTGCGTCCGATCTTGAGAATGAGGGGCGCGACACATTACCAATACCTGATGGGCCTTGGGAGAGCATAAGTATGGACTTATGCACCGGTTTACCTGAGTCAGGAGGTTTTGACACTTTGCTAGTTGTCATCGATCGTTTCAGCAAACAAGCTCACCTCATCCCTTGTAGGAAAGCAGTAACGTCAAAAGGTGCCGCTGAACTATTCATTCGATATGTTTTTAAGTATCACGGGATGCCTAAAGACATTGTTTCAGACTTGGATAGGAGGTTTGTTGCTGAGTTTTGGAAGGGTTTGTTTCGAAGACTCGGAACTACCCTCAAGTTCAGTTCCTCCTATCATCCTGAAACTGATGGTCAGACGGAAAGGACGATACAGATAGTAGAGCAAGGGTTGAGAAACTATATCATGCGAGATCAAAGTGATTGGAGCGAGCACTTGGACTTGGTGGAGTTTACATATAACAACACTAAGCATTCGAGTACAGGATTTAAACCATTTGAAGTGGTTTATCGAGGCTCTCATGCACCTTGGACTCCTATAGCTCTGGCTACCAAGGGGCATGAAAACACAGGAAGGTCAAACCAGGATCCTCCAGATCTAGAGACTTTCATACGTGTTCAGGGTACTGTGTTTCAAGAAGCCAAGAAACACATGGAGAAGGCACAACAACGGTATGCCAAGTATGCAAACCGTGGTAGACAAGACGTACAGTTCGAAGAAGGGCAGAGGGTCTGGTTGAGAACCAAGAACTTCAGAATACCAGCAGGGGTGGACTTAGCCAAGAAGCTTCTTCCAAAGTGGGCCGGACCATTCCTGATTGAAAAGAAGTTAGGTCATGTGACTTATAAGTTACGTTTTCCAGCTAGTATGAAGCATTATCACCCCATCATTCATGTTTCTAACTTGAAAATGTTTCGTGAAGAACTAGAATCGTTGCCAGGAAGATATCAGAAATGGCATCCAGTGTTAGAAGCATTACCAAGAGCTGATGATCTTGAGTTGATTGAGATAGTAGATCATCGAGCATCACCGAATCCAGATGGAGCTGGAGAACCCGTCACTCAATACCTATGTCGTTGGACAGGTAGAGTCCCGGGATTGGTAAGTGAAGCTTGGGAGTACCTAGATGATCTAGCATTGTACAAGTTCCAGGAACCACTGTGAAAATACTTTGTGAGACGACAGTCCGCAGTGGTCTCTGCCAGCTAAGCGGTGGATTGAATCGAGTCAGAAGAGTCATGCCAAAGGGCCCTTCAAGGACACTGGAACCGAGTAGATCTGGCCAATCTGCTCGTCTAAAGGTGGAGTTGTGGTCTGCTGACTGCTTATGGCTGTCGGATGTCAATCAGGTTTAGGCTAACGCTACTATGGTGTATCATAGTAAGGAGGTGGATAAAAAGAAACTGACGAGTTCACCACCTGGAAGCTAGGGTTCTGTCTCACCCGAAAGCTTCAACAGATGCTCGGTAATGGAGCATAGTCCTGAGAGAGAGTTTAATCTTACCCTGGATGGGGTACTGTTCCTCTAGATTTGAGGAAGTGTTGTTCCTAATGTGGTATTGTAGATACCGCAGTTCAATGGAAGAACTGCGTTTTGCTGGTTAGGGCGATTGTAACACCTTTTGCTTTATCCCACCAGATGGCATTCGGGCAGTGATTAACCAAAAAGTGGCAGCTGCATGGTCACAAGGCAAACTCAAGGAGACTAGATAAGGAGGGTCGCGAACCCTAAAGGGGCATTCTCAGTTTTTCAGTCTTGGAGAGAGCACTCTTGGTGGTGAGGGAGGAGACTGTATTTTTCAGTGTAGTGTATATTGCTTTTGAGGTCAGAAATCAGGAGCTAGAACTGAATGAGAATCAGATTTCTTGGAGAGTAGACTTGGAGAGCAGATCTGGAGAGCAGACTTATGATCAACCAGACTTATGGTGTTGATGAGATCGCTGACTTGGGGTCTGATCTGTTGAGTAACAGAAATCAGGGCGTTCAGAGTGAAATTAGGTTATCTGGTGAAGTCTTAGTTCTGGAGTTGCTGAGTAGTGAAGAATTGCCGGTCCAAGAGCGCTGCGTGACCTTGTCAGCAAGTAATGCCATGTAATGTATATGAGCCCGTGACTTTCTTCATTCTGATAAGTAGGCTTGAGTTGTGTGCCAAAACTGAGTTGGGCGCATCTGGTGTTGTGTTGACTTTATTTCGGTGTAATTGTTTTGCCTTCCTACTTCCTAGCATCTACTAGGTCTCCTAGTCTTGGCGGTTGCTCCTTGTGGATCCTGGCGTTCCGACTTGATCACCAGTAGCGGAAGCGCTGCCCAAATTTTATGCAACCCAGGTCTAGAATAGTTCTACCTGTATTTAGTAACCTAAGATTGACCAGAGACCTACAAAAGACTAGTTGGTTATTCGAAACCCGTTCAACCGTTATTAAATCCTCTGTGCTTATTAGCGGATAGTTTAACGAACTGGATCTGGAGACACAAATAAAGTATACAGGTCTCCAGGGAGGTTCACATTCGGCAGTTCATTGGTTAGAGATAAAGGAATCTGTTCCGAGATCTGCGGTCGAACGTTACATACAGCATCCACGTTCTCCACGAGGAAAGAGATTTCAAATACAAATACGTACCATATACAGCCAGGCGCCACAAGAAAGACCATGTCTGGATGGAGGATATGGGCCTCATGTACACTTCAGTGTACATGAGGATCCACATATTAATGTTCTAACCCTTCCGACGAGAAGGGTTAGAACATTAATTAATGTCCTCCATTAAACGGCGCCATTAGAAATCTAGGTCTCCGGCCTTATACCCCCAGGAGCGCAGCAGTCCCTTCTTCACTTATGGGTTCTTTTCGGATGAGTTGGCTACTCCAGGAGTGACTAACCTATAACAATTATAAATTAATTTAATTTTCTGTATCACTTAGTATAATAAATTTTAATAACACTTAGACATTTTCCGATAAGAGAAAACGATTTTCACTGTAGAAGGCCGTGGGGAAGGATATTAGGAAATGTCAAGAGATCTAGACGTCTTTAGTTTGATGGTCTGGTATATTTATTCACAATGTGTTTGGATTTAATTGGGTCATGCACCAGTGGCTGTTCATGCGTGTTTTGTGTTGTATAGTTTTACAGTTCTGTTTGTGTAGGTATCGAACCCAAGAACTCGCTTGTTTCGAGTTTTGAGTGACCACCAGACTAGTTGAAAGTCACATTAAACGATTCGGAATTTTATGTTTAACCAACACTCAAATACAAGAGACGGGTTTTAATAACACCGAAATGAATTTTCTTGCTTAATTAATATCCAGTGGATTAAGAGAAGATAAATACGAGGTTTCTATTTGCTTTTCACTGTCTCAAGAACTCAAGTTCTTCTTTAAGCGAGAAATACACTCTGGCAATGCATCCATTTAAGAATTTTCTCTCTTTTCTCCATTTTACTGTGCATTGTATCAAGGCACTCCATGTGATGGTAACCTATTTCACGGAACATTTACGCATAGGGTGCTGGTCATTCAAGAAGCAAGAAAATTCATTATTTTTTTAGTAAAAAACCGTTTTTTTACTTAGGTGCTCGTTAAGCAAAAACTTCTTACACCAAATAATGTTGTCAAAGATATACAGAAGAGAACCGTATAAAAGAATAATTTGGTTTGTTTGACACAACAGAACGAACAAGGAGCTAAGCTTCAAGCTTGCAATGGAATTGTGGGTATATGTGTTAGCGATTTATCCGGATCTATTTCTCTTTTTTCTCTTTCTGGTTTTCAGCGACTCCACCCGTAAGTTCCTATACACGACAAAAAGTTTTATTTTTTTTATTTTCACAATACATATATATTGTGAAAATCATATATAGATATATATTTTTGCTATTTTTTCTAACGCATAACAAAAATTAATCCGAATAAAATTCCCTTGGACAACATTAATTGCTCATCTTGTTTTAGCAAATGGGATAATTTGCTTTTACCCACCAAGTCATGGAATCATGAATAGATAAAGAGAACTTGCCATAGTTTGCTTTGATGTTTGTCAAATTAAACTACTGCGTCACATACATCATCCGACCACGTATAAATGATCAGATTTATGCCCTCTTCTAGCAACATTTGATTTTTATTTCATATCGTCTATCATATTTCTTTTATGATCCGTTTATTGCGTAAGATCTATGTCGTCAGAGTTTAACTGTCAGAGTAAACTCTGCAGCTAATAATTAACTGGTCATTGAATCCATAGCAAGCATGGGAAAAAAGAAAAGGTTTTCCTCACCTTCTCATTAGCAATACATGCATATTCACCCTCTTCCAAGTTCGGAAGAGGGGGAATATACATACCTTTTAATGTAGGTCTCGAAAATTCCTAATATCATGATTAGGCTCATAGGGTCATTCTGTTACCTCTAGAGCATCATCATGGTTTGCTCCCTATTGATATGTAACACTTACAAGTCCTCTAGTTACATCCAACTTAGCTTTCGTCTCTTGAAGTCAAGCCCACGAGAGAATTCCATCTAAAGATTGACCCAATTTCATAACAAGAAACTCATGTTTTCTCGTTATTCCTCCTACAGTCATTAGGACACTCAAGATTTTCTCATTCACATTAATACTATCTTGAATAAAGCGTACCAATAGAGGACTCACTATCTTAGTCCTTGGTAATCTCAACTCATGTACGATCTTCTCATCCAACAGTTCACATCTGCTCCCGTGTCAATCAACAAGAACAACTTCTTATCTCTTATGAGAACTGCCAGCCAAGATAAATAATCTCTTTGCTCTAGTAGATGGTCTAGTTCACCCACCTCATGAGTTACTTCTACATTCTGGCGCCTTTCTTCGTTGAATTTTGTGATCGATAGGATGAATTTGGATGTCCACTACCATGCTGAGATTAGAAACTACTAGCTCCTCGAGTATCAAACTTTTGAAACGTTCTCATAGAAGATTTATTGTAGTTCTCCACTCCAGTACCTTCTACATCCTCTAGGTAAGCATACAAGTCTTGCAGATCCTAAGTCTTGGCAAACCTCTTCCAGTATTCCATGATGTTGACATACCAACCTTGCAACACATTCTCAAAGTTATACAGAAGGTCATCTTGGTCTATCATTTGAATACGAATCACAATATGATTGAACTGTTGCATGTAACTACAAATACTAATACCCTAAACCCTTGCAGATCCTAAGTCTTGGTAAACTTCTTCCAATATTCCATGATGTTGACATATCAGCCTTGCTGCACCTTCTCAAACGTATACAGAAGGTCAGCTTGGTCTATCATTCGAATACGAATCACCAGATGATTGAGCTGTTGCATGTAACTACAAATATTGTGAGTCTCTCTTAGATTAGCCATCTCCATATGATACATAGCATACTCATCTGATGGTACTAAGTGATTCCTAATACCGTCCTTCAGCTCAGACCTAGAGCTCATCAGAGCTTCACCCTTCAGCTCTCCTTCTGATGAACATACCATTCACATGTTTCAACAAACTATATGCTCACAAAAAAATTAAATTAACTTTCTTTCTCAAAGTTTTGCAAGTAGTTCTCCATTTCTGAAATCCATAACTCAAACCTGGTTAAGCTGCACTCTCCACTAAACTGTTGTGGAACTGGTGGCTCCAACCACTTGATCTTGCACTTGTTCTCTCGCTTTTTTGAATCCATCTCTGAGATACCCTAGGAGTCCTTGAGTATTATGTGATGTTGAGAGTGGAATTAGAACTTGTTTGCAAGAATGCTATTAGAGAGAACAATGTGACCGTACGGGTCAGAGATTTGAATGGGCGAGATTTGAAAGAGAAGAATGATTTCACCTACATCTCTTGGTTGACCTTGACCAAACGACTTGAGGTTTCAAGACAGAACTTCATGGAGGTACTCTTGTGAGCTAAAGCTTATGTTTATCATGTATAGATCCTTCTTGTACTTAGGATAAAATTGAACTTCCAGTAGAGTAGTGTGGTGCATGTGTGTTACACTTAGAGTCACGTTAGGTCTGTTGAAACTGAGACAGAGCTTGATGGACTGGGTAGTGAAGACACTAGAATTTCTTTGAGTTGGTCAAGAGTCTTGTTGTATCTCTCTATAGCTAGATACCTTGTGTATATCCAGATCAAACTTCACGCTCTATGATAACGGTAATGAAACATGTCGAATCAGCAATTTGTGCACGTTCACTTCAGTGGTCTTTGTCGTCGAATTTGGATATAGAATGGTGGGCTGAGGGTTCGTGAGATATACTCTCTTAACGGGTGATTCGTGAGGATTTCTTGATGGTTTGCATGGAGGAGTGGAGAACGTTATAAACGAAGGTTTGATACCGACTCCATATCTTTGTTTCTCAAAGTCATTTCATATCAAGCTTCATTTCATCCACCGTGATCACTTTCGATAGTGGTTAGTTTCATATTTAGGTGATGAATTCATGAGAAAGATGATGGACTTATCGCTTCCAATGATCCTTCCGATTGTTATATACGGAGAGACTTTGGATCTGATGGTGTACATCTTGCTATGATGAAGAATGGATCTCAACTATCCAACCAATGTTCTTTTCAACGTCTGGGTCGATATTTGATGTCATTGCAGACCAAAGATCAATCATGGAGCATGGATCATGAAGAACTTTGGAGAAGAGTATTTCAATCGAGTGATAGCTTCACCATTTCTTTTTGTCGTACTTATTGTAGATCATTTTCAATGTAATATTGACTTTGTATTAGTCGACGAATCAATTGTCCCATTCTAGTTGAGCGCTTCTACGTAGTTATGTGCAAAGAATCCTTCACTATGTCTCAAGGATTTTATGATTTCTTCTAATCTTATTGATGTCTAGTATTTCTTTCAGTGTTGCAAGTCGTTCTAAGGGAAAAAGTTGAGTGAGGAAAAGATAAACTTAGAGCTCTTTTTGCTTTCATTGGTTTACTTTTGGACCAATGGTGTCCTAGCTAATCCTCATAACGTTTTTTGTGATCTCGAGAGACTTCAAAGATCCATTTGCACAAAGAAAGATATGATTGGAAAGCTCTCAACTAGGGCTACAATCTGAGCTGAAGAATCTAGTGATTTCATGGAGGATTGAGGATGCTATGATTGATTGAGTGGAGTGGGTTAAAATTCTTATCCACTGCTTTTCGATCGTTTCTAAAGACTTGTGAGGAGTTTTTAGGAGCTGTCAGTTGGTTGGAGAGCTGACGATGAGCTGGTCATTTTGATACCAAGTTCAGTGAAATCTTGGTCGTTTTGGATTGTCAACCGATCGATTGAAGTTGAATGGTGCAGACGTGATGAGACGGGTATTGAGAACTGTGACAGTCATGAGAGATTGGCTATGTCTCGAGTTCTAGCTCGAATTTCTAAGTGAAACTTTCCAGGATTGAGAGATGTCTTATCAGTAAAATATCTAGAAAGTTTCATCTTGAATGGTAGAATAGTTTGTTTAGAGTTTTAGATCAAGCTTACATGGGCATGTAAAGCTCTTGAGTTAGCATATATTACGGTTTGATCCATATCGGAGAGTTGGATTGAGATTTTGATCTGAAAATTATTTAAGGTAAGAGTGAAGGATCCAGTACGATTTCTTGTGAAGTTTGATCATCATTTGTCGACCAATTTGGGAGAACTGAGGTCTCAAAGTTTAGAGAAGCTTTTAGTATTAGCGAGTTCATGATTTCAATCATATCTATTGTCACTTTTTGGTTCTTTTCAACCAATTGGGGAGGAGTTTGCTGCTGAGATTGCCATGCCAACATACAAGTAAACATTGTGAAGGTGTGAGGTTGATTTCAGCTCTATGTGGCAAAGGAGCAAGAAGTCGTGATGAATCAAATGTCATTGTTTGAGGTTCTCGGAGTTGCCAGGTATTGCCATCATTGGTGCTATGTTATGAACTTAGTATTACTTGAATCATGTATGCTTTATCTTGTTGGAACGCTCATGAGACCAAGGTGTGCTACAAGTTATATTGGGACTCTATCAAGTTTGATTGAACGATTTTATAGCATCTTTCGGTTGTACTAGATAGAGTTGTGATGGTTGGATTGATGAGTAACTAGCGTCGTTGGGAAACTATTAAGTTATGCTTCCAGTGATATAGAGGTTCTTTGCAGTTAAATAGTACAAAGTTGAGTATCTCAGATAGAGCACAAAAAGATCTATTTGTAACACCTTTATCAGAATGTACAGATTTTTCATCAAGTAGAGAGGATGGTTGTGCATCTAATAGCATAGAGTATCTATAGATCTAATGTATAGGGCCCAATAGACATCTCCTTCGCACTCCGGTATCGATGTGATCGCCTCTCATGCCAAATTCTTGAATTCTCCTTGGAACCTTGAAAGTTCAGACTTGATGCGTCATATGCATGATTCTCTTGTATCATCTAATCCAGTAAGCGCCGTGAAGCCTCCTAGGCTTGAAAACTTGGACTCCAACTTTTGTTCTTCTACCCAAGCTGATCGACTCGTCGAGCTCTGCTTGGAGCGTTGTGTATTCATCATTCACCGCTCTTATCTACTTCGCAAAATATGGATGCAGTTTCGAGTCGACATCATACTTGTCGCTGGCCATGGACGTTCCTGAGGTGTTCATCTACTGCATTAGAGCAGAACCTCACCGCATCCGCTTCCTTGACCCTCTTTCGAATTCTCGACGGAGTATCTCGAAAGTGAGAGCTCAAGAAAGTTTTCAAGGTCAATCGTCTAGATCTTAGCCAACCAGCTATGATTTCATTCTATAACAATTGAGAATTCATGGACCGCATCGGAGTGATAGGTGTGGCATGTGAGCTAGAACGAGTCCTCCATACTGTTCCTCATCATACCCTCCTTCCTCCTCATCAGAAGACGTTTGAGTCTATATCTATGGCAGCTTTCTCTTAGCCAATCGTTCTGATCTTCTTTTGCTGAAAAGCTCATCGAGATCAGGAGTAAGAGGTGCGATTCTTGACAGCTTCTTGTCATGACTAGGAACCTTATCCGTTGCTGAGTTGTCGTAGTTTAACTTTGATCGCTTCGAAACAACTACTTCCAACTTTCTAGTTGTATCAATTCCCAAGATTCTTGAAAGACAAGCATTCTTAATACACTATTTGACACACTTGACTGAAATCCTTTGCTTGGGTTTCTCTGCGTCAATTCGTCTTTCACCCTCACAGTAATGGGTCATCTTACGAGACACCCATTCTATAAACAAAGGAGGCATCGTTGTCGTGCCATTTGGCGGCTACATGCTTGACTTCTACTCCGATGCTTAGGTTTGGTAGTTCTAGAAGTTAGCTCATATTACTTCTAGTCCTTTATGTATATGTTTGACACCTTTGCATACGGTGTTAATACTATTTTGAGTCCTAATAGGCTGATAGTATGTTAGTTATCTTGTTCAAGCATTTGTGCGCTTGTGCAAGTGACTTCTTACTTGTCTATGAGGTTCAATGTACATAACTTAGGGTTTCCATGCTGATAGGGGTTTGAGCTCATGGGTTGTACTTACTTGTCGCCCATGCACGCTTTCTAGCTAATTTAAGTTATTTTTCGGGGCTATATGTCATTTTAGGTAGTTTAAGTTTTACGCCGGCACTCTAGGGGGCTTGACGTGATAGCCTATGAGTGTAGATAAGTTACCAGGTAGTTTAAGGCACAAAAGGACAGTCAAGTGGAGCTATGAACTCCCATTGGTCCATTTTTGTCTTTTGTAAAACTCTAAGTTTAGAAACAGAGCTCTAGAGTGGAGTTCGAGCAATTGGTGAGGTATCTTCGAAATCTGAGAGCACAGGAAGAGAGAGCTCGTCGTGCCAAGCACTGTCAGTGAAATTTTTGCTCGATTTGGATCAATAAACAAGGAGTTATGCCCAATTGAAGTTCGGATTGTGCCAAAACTGCGTCACTTTTGTTGATTTTGGGGTTTTCGGTGCCACTCGCAGCAGATTTGAGGAAATTGCTTCAAAACTTCGAGGTTGTGTTCATTGTCAGGAGGGCTACGACTGTCCAAAAAGTTTCGAATCATTTGAGTAACTGAGTAATTCAGGGCGACCGCTGAAGCAGAGGGGGTCTGAAAAACTCTTAATCTAGAGCAGCGACTTTAGAGAAGGAGATCTGGAGTTCTACAAACAATCAGGAGTCCCAACTTCACAGGGATGTTCAGCATCCTGTAAACTTCAAATACTGTGAGAAGATTTGAAATTCATCGAGCCAATTCTCTGTTCTATGTTTGAATAGCTGTCTAGGTACCAGAAATTACCATAATTCTCTTATTCAGAACTTTTCTGTCAACATCTCGGTGCTAGAATTCAATCTCAGACTGAAACTTCGTGTGTGTGTTCAGTAGTGCCTCATTTACATGTAGGGGAAGTTTAGAAGTCTAAACCTTCATAGTTTTCCTCTCTTTGAGTGTCAAAGTTCACCGCTTAAGCCTATTACTACCAGTGAGACCTAAATTTTGCTTTTTGAGCATATCAGAGGATCCTACACTCCTGTGTGAGTGTTTATAGCTCCTGTTGTGACCTGAAAGCCAACCTCTTGAGTAAACAATCACAGCCAGAAGCCCGGCGCTTTCCTAGGTAGACGGATCACACTCCGACATCGTCCAACCATGATTTATGACCAACTGGTACGTAACCCACAGCTCTACAAACTTCCTCTTGCAAGCCTGTGGTGACTTCTTCCTCTGTGCTGGAATTCTTGCCGAGACGCGCAACCTCCTTCCGAGCGCCATTATGCTTAACCGTGACCGTATTGTCATACATTTTCTCAACTCTTTCGATGAGAGAGATAGTGTCATCTTCCATCCAAGGATTCTTGATATCACTCCAAGCTTTTGGGCCAAAGATTTCTAGTCCTAGAATCGATGTAGCGTCAATCGAATTACCGCCTTTGAGTTTGGAACTCTTCTGAACACTCTTCTTCGAATTCACCGCTGCTAGCATTCAACCGTAAAGTGCTGATGTAATCATGTTGTGCGACTGATGATAGGCAACTCAGATCCTCGCGTGACAGTTTGCTACTGCAACATATCTCAACTTCGGGCCCAACAAACTGATGTTCAGAAAAATCTTCTACAACTTATACATATCCTTTGGATTATAGCAAACTTTAATTTTGAGTCGAGGGATAACAAGGTCACTTATGCTAGAAGAGTAGATAGAGAAACATTTGGATTGAAAGATCAAGATTTAGAGCCAACCTGTTTGAGCCACATATCTCTACACAGTCATATACCCAGTGTATTCTTAGACAAAAAAACACGTTAGTTCTACTTCGAAGTTGAAGTAGAACTTAGTACTCTACAAGTTCACAGAACCTTTACAAAAATACTTTATCAAGGTCATGGTGCATCAAGTTCCAATAGAAGAGGAAATCAAGATCAAGCTTCAAGAGTTGTGGTTTGGTGACACTTTGAAGACACTAGAGATGAATGATTGTCTGATCAACCTTCCTCATCAAAGGTGGGAGTTGTTGATTGCTAGCTACTTGAGTTGTTGGACAATTGATTTTTTTTTTATCGATGTCACCTTGGGATAGAGGTGAAGTGGTAGTCCTTTGAGGTTGACGAACCCGTCTATCTAGCAATATCAATGTTTTGTTTGCAAGAATTGTAGTTCAATGAAAGAACTGACTTTTGTTTGTTGAGGAGACTATCATAATTGACTTTATTTAACTCCGTTGTCTTTAGCATAGGTAGAGATTTAGCGACATGTGTTTAACCAGCACTACCAGAGTCTATCGAGAACCTTAAAATCACAAGCCATGAGAAGGAGTGCGAGACGAAAGACGGTGGCACTTTTCTCTTTCTTGTCTTAGAGAGGTAGTAACGTGCACAGAGCCATAGCCAGAGAGACTGAAGAGACTGAAGAGCATGAAGAATCTGTTCAGGAGATGGTGATTTGTCAGTTTCGTCATAGATTTATTGAGCAGTAGAGTTTATCAAGAGTTATATCAGTTGGTAGGCTATTATTTTCTTTTGTGTGTTTAGAGGAAGAGTGGAAGAAAATCAGATTAGCAGAGCGGATGGAGAAGAATAATGAGAAAAGTGAATTCTACCCTACGGTTAAGAGACTGCGGTCTATCCAGCAACTTTATCAGCGGTCTCGGATAGATGTCAGCCGGTGCAAGAAAGAATTACACCCGTGTAAGCTATATGAGCATATTTTATGCTATGAGATGTTTGGAATAAAGCTTGGATTTGTGTACACATCTGAACTGGACTTGCGCAAATGTGTTGGAAGCTTCATTTCTCTTCTATTATTGTGATTTAGCGCTTCAAAGTCTTTTGTATAGCTCCAAAGCATGAGAGTGGTTATGGTACTATGCTTGGGTTTCAAATCAACACCGGATAGCGGAAGTGCTGCTCAAAATTCTTGTCTAATCTTCTGCACTAGATGTACGTCTAGACAGAATCTGGAGCTTCGTTAAAAACTAGTTCGTTATCTAAATCTAGTCCAATCACATCTTACCTTCTCATAGATCTTGGAAAACATGCACCCTGGGACAAAGACGGAATAGAACTAGATCTGAAGACGAAAATTGACAGCAACCTTCAAGGAAGTTTGTGTTCAACGACAATTTTACTAGAGATAGATAATGTATTTACGTCAAAATGTCACAAGACCAACTACACATAAAAGACATTAAAAAAGATAAGCAAAAGTGCACCAAGGAAAGTTATTGAGAGATACTCTATATATACAGATATTAGAATTATTCAAACTTTTCACAGTAGGAGAAATTATAGGATTCAGATGCGAAGAAGTAAGTCCCAAATGATAAGCTATGTCGAGGACTGCAGAACACTTGTAGTCATCTGATTTAATTATTTTCAACGATGTTAAGAGATTTTATTTCGAACATACACTAGTGCATATGTCTAGCGATAGAAGATTTTACGTACCATCTCCAGAAGGTAAAATGTTATAAAAAGGTTATAAAAAGTTATATGAGTGTGACGAGAATCCTTTACAGCCAAAGTTTGAGTGGCTCTAATAAGGTGTGTCAAAACTGAAAGAGAAGATTCTCTAACGTTCACAAAGAAAACACCCATAGTCTATTGAAGGACAACTTTGTGTACAGCCGTGATCGCTCACCATTATAGCGATGAATTGATACAAAAATTCCATTTTTTGTAAAAGAAGTTTTGAAAATTAAAATAAATAATTATAGTCCTAAATTAGGTTACCACAAGAATTTGGTAGAATCCAAAAATAAAATAAAAAACACGTGATGTTCTTTTACGAGCACCTCCGGAGATACCTGCAGAAAACATCAATGACCTCGTGATCAAAGTCGTAACATTCATCCATGAGAGAAAAATATTCACAGTAGATTCTAGCTTTGATCCGCATTACTACAAATGATTAAATTTTCATAAACTAAATTATACACTCTAACTATGTATAGAGCTTACTATGAGAGAGATTAGCATATTAATTAAGTACCATATATGGTTAACCAGAGTTTGCACATATTAATCATTAGATCGTCAGATGAAATCTCGAGATTAATCTCTAGCTAAACATTAACATCGGTTAATATCAAATCAGTCAAACTCAAGTATCAGGGAGGTCTCTGTAAGAACACGGTTTTCCGCCGAACAATTATCAGCAAATATCGGTGGATATTTTTTTTACCTCCAAGAATCTTCCGAAAAACCAAACGTATGCCATAAACTTACCGGAGAATACTGAAGAGGGTATCTATTCGTCTAAAGACATGTTTCTCTTCCTGAAACTTCGGACAATTTTCTGACTACGCGTGAAATCTCATAATTATAGTGTTTGTTTGGAATTTACAGACAGGCAAAAGAGTTCTACTAACACCCGGGGATTTAAGAAGAAAGAAGACAAAGAAAATTGGTGTGAACCTAGAAAAGAAAAAGAAAGAATTTAGATAAATCTCTAAACCTAAATGTAGCCCCTTGTTTCCATTCTCTTTTCTTAGATCTCACTTCACACCCTAAATAATAAAATAAATAAGCGACCAAAGTGCACTTCTTGCTGAATGGAGGAAAAGGACAAACGCAATGAAACGGAAGTGAAATTTTTCAGTCTGATTGGTGGAGAAAAGTGAAACTGGACTAAATCTACAGATTAAATTAAGTATTGCGTATTGATACTTACAAGCAATCAAGTAGATTAAATAAAGTATACATTTATATGAAGACGAGAGCATGTTATAGAGGATAAGACAACACGTTGTCGTGTTGTGGTTCGGCTCCTGTGAGAAATTCTCATGGAACGTAGGTTGTGTTTCTTTTCTGTGTTTCTTGAACCGTATCGCGTAACTCGATCAACGATGTGATGGGTGTCATGTTCGTGATTATTTGTTTAAGTGATCGCACGCTAGAGGAACGTGCCAAGTCATCGATCTGTGCGCGTTCACTTCAGTGGTCCTTGTCGTCGCATTTGTGTATAAAATGGTGGGTTGAGGATTCATACGACATTCTCTCTCAACGGAAGATTTGTGAGGGTTCTCGGAGGTCTGCATGGAGAAGTGAAGAACTACAAGCGTGATGGTTATGGACGGAGGTCTGATACCGGCTCCGGATCTTCCTTTCTCGAATCCGTTTCACATCAAGTTTCATTGCATCCACCGTGATCACTTTCGACAGTGGTTAGTTGCGAACTTTGGCGATGAATTCATGAGGAGAGTGATGGAGTTACAGCTTCCAGTGATCCTTCCGATTGTTACATACGGAGAGACTTGAGATATGACGATGTACATCTTATTGTGAGGAACAATGGATCTCAACTATCCATCGAACATTCTTTTCAATCTTCGGGTCGATGTCCGGTGTCATTGCATACCGAAGATCAATCATAGGGCTTGGATCGTGAGAAACTTCAGACAAGAAGATTCCAATTGAGTGATAGCTTCACCGTTTTCTTTTGTCGTACCTTTTATTGTAGATCGTTTCCAGGTTGTAATATTGACTTTGTATTAGTCTGCGACTCAATCTTTTCATTCTGGTTGAGCGTTTTTGTGTAATTACGAACCGCAAAGAATCTGTTGACATATCTGAAGGATTTTCTGAGATCTTAGAGTCTTGTTGATATCTTGTGTCTCCTTGGGAGTAAAAATTCGTTCTAGGGAAAAAGTTGAGATGAGAAAGACAAAAGTAAAGCTCTTTTTGCTCTTATTAGTCTACTTTTGGATCAATGATGTTCTAGCTGATCCTCGTAACGTTTATGTGGTTTCTGGAGGCTTCGGAGGACCATTCGCAAAACGAAGGATATGGTTGGAAAGCTCTCAACCGGGGCTACAATCTGGGCTGAATAATCGATCGATTTGATGAAAGGATGAGGGCGTTATGATCGATTGAGTGGAGGGGATGAAATTCGTATCTACCGCTATGTTTCTGGTTGTCCCGAGAGACTCGTGAGGAGTTTTGAGGAGCTGTCTGTTGCGTTGGAGAGCTGACGACGTGCTGGTCATTTTGATATCAATTTCATCAGGTTCTTGCGATTTGGATTGTGAACCGACCGATTGAAGTTGAGAAGTGCAGACGTGATAAGACAGAAACAGCGAACTGTGATAGTCATAGTTTGCTATTGCTTGAGTTCTGAGTTGAATTTCTGAGTGAAACTTTCCAGGATTGAAGTATGTCTTATCAATAAGATGCTTGAGACGTTTCACCTCAAATGGTCGAGTAGTTTGTTCAGAATCTTAGATCAAATGTACATGGATATGTAAAGCTCTTAAGTTAGCATAGATTACGGTTTGATCCATATCTAAGATTTGGTTTGAGATTTCGACCTGAAAATTGTTCAAGGTAGGAGTGAAGGGTCCAATCAAGCTTTCTATGAAGTTTGATCATCATTGGCCAACTAGTTTGGGAAGATTGAAGTCTGACTTCAATCTTCCCTAAGTTCGAAGATATTTTTGTTATTAGCGATTTCGAGTTTTTTTGTCATATCTATTGTCACTTTGGTCATTTTTGAGCAAATTTGGAGAGGAATTTGTTGCTGAAACTACCATGCCTGCATACAACTCGACATTGGAAGGTGCGGGGCTGATTTCAGCTCTTGGTGATGAAGGAGAACGGAGTTGTCATGAGTCATAAGCCGCTGTTTGGGTTCTCGGAGCTGCTAGGTACTACCGTTGTTCGTGATATATTGAGATCTGAGTAGTGTCTTGGAGCATGCATGTTTTATCTTGCTGGAATGCTTGGTAGGCTAGGGTGTACAGCAAGTTGTATCGAGACTCGATCAAGTTGATTGAGCGATCTTATAATATCTTTCGGTTGTATCAAATAGAGTTGTGGCGGTCAAACTGATGGGTAGTTAGCGTCGCTGAGAAGTTGTTAAATCATGCTTCTAGTGATTTAGAGTTATTTGCATGCAGATAGTACAAAGCTGAGTATCTCAGATAGAGTACAAAAGGATTTGTATGTAACACAAATTTGTACAACTTATACGTATCATTGGACCATAGCAACATTTAACCTTGAGTCGAGAAATACAAGGTCACTTGTCCGAGAAGAGTAGATAGAAGCATTAGTGTTGAAGGATCAAGGTTCAGAGCCATCCTGTTCAAGTCACCTACCTCTACACAATCATATACCTTGTGTATTCCTAGACAAAAAAACATGTTATACGATAGTTAGTGAACTCGACGTGAAAGTCTGGGATGAGAAGTACGTGTGTGGTTTTGCCACCATGGACATTGAAGGGTTGGGTCATTACGTAGATGAGGTTTCTATATCTAGAGAGGCTCCAAAGGTGACCAAGCTTTCACGGTCTGATATGCGATTGCTTGAGGCATTCGCGTTAGTAATGCAACAACAACAAGCCACTGAATGGAAAGAGGCAATGGCTACTAAAGCCTTGCAATCTGTTGTGGGGTTGCTAGATCAGTTTGACGGGAAGAACATCTCCAAGTACCTAAAGTACTATTCTCGATAGATGGAGTTGAGTAAGGTGTCAGAAAGAGAGATGGTGAGTACATTTGAGCTTGTTGTCGTACCAGAGCTACGAGAGCATGTGAAGGAGATCATCCGATCTCATGGTGCTACATGGGAACGATTTACTCTTCAATTGAAAAAAGAGTATTCTTTAGAGGATGCAGATCGAGTGACAAAGAAGTCATTCATGGAGTGGGTAAACAAACCCAACAAAGGGCTTGTTGCCACGGAGCTATTTCAAGAGTGGTTTACTAGAAGGAGGGGAAGATTGCCTTGAAAGACATCGGTGAGATCCTCACAACTAACTTTGGAAAAGGAGGAATGAGATAAGTTTTAGAGGAATATTTTACACGGCATGCTGATGCATCAGTAGAGACTGCTACCTAAGGGATTGAGGTGGTGAAAGATAGAGATAGTATTTCTGAGAAGCGGATAGAAGCAAGTGAAGTATGGAGTCATGCTGTGACCACAATGGAGAAAGAAAAACTACAAGGGATGAGTTACTCAAGGTGGCTACGGCAATCAGAGGTGCTACTGGATGGAGTGATCCAGTAGATACAATGTCTGTACATGCTTACTTGACCAAGAGCCAACATGAGACTCTCATGGAAGAAAAGTGTAGGAGAGATGAGGTTGGTCCTAGTGAGGAGAGAAGTACTCCTAAGAGAAAGTTACGAGGAGAGAAACCTCGACAAGATACCACACCAGTGCGAGAAGAGGTTATAGAGGAAGTCTCACCTTCTATCCCAGAGAGATCAAAAAGGAGCAAGAAAGATAAGCTTTCTACCTACAAGCTGCAGTCGGATATTGAAGTAGCTACAAACTTGAAGGGAGTGTTAGAAGAGAGAGTGCTCAGTGCGAAGATTGAGTTTACTCTATGAGAGGTCCTTGGAATTGCCAAGAGTGAGTTTCATGATGTCATTATTGACACCATTAAGTGAAAGAGGTAATTGACAGAAGAGACTGCTATGACTAATGCTCTAGACACGAGAATAACGAAGGAAGAGGAGCTAGAGTTAGCTAAATGTTGCACCAACCGGAAGGTTCGATTTGCTGTAGATGGAAGGATGAGGGCGTTATGATCGATTGAGTGGAGATGGATGAAATTCGTACCTACCGCTACGTTTCTGGTTGTTCCGAGAGACTCGTGAGGAGTTTTGAGGAGCTGTCTGTTGCGTTGGAGAGCTGACGACGTGCTGGTCGTTTTGATATCAATTTCATCAGGTTCTTGATCGATTTGGATTGTGAGCCGACCGATTGAAGTTGAGAAGTGCAGATGTGATAAGGCAGAAATAACGAACTGTGATAGTCATGGACAGTTTGCTATTGCTTGAGTTCTGAGTCGAATTTTTGAGTGAAATTTTCCAGGATTGAAGTATTTCTTATCAGTAAGATACTTGGGAAGTTTCATCTCAAATGGTCGAGTAGTTTGTTCAGAATCTTGGATCAAATGTACATGGATCTGTAAAGCTCTTAAGTTAGCACAGATTACGGTTTGATCCATATCTGAGAATTGGTTTGAGATTTCGACCTGAAAATTGTTGAGGGTAGGAGTGAAAGGTCCAATCAAGCTTTCTGTGAAGTTTGATCATCATTGGTCAATTGGTTTGAGAGGATTGAGGTCTTAAAGTTTGAAGATATTTCTGTTATAGCAAGTTCGGGTTTTTTTTGATCACATCTATTGTCACTTTGGTCATTTTCGAGCAAATTTGGAGAGGAGCTTGTTGCTGAAACTGCCATGTCTGCATACAACTCGACATTGGAAGGTGTGGGGCTGATTTCAGCTCTTGGTGATGAAAGAGAACGGAGTCGCCATGAGTCATAAGCCGCTGTTTGGATTCTCGGAGCTGCTAGGTACTACCGCCGTTGGTGCTATATTGAGATCTGAGTAGTGTCTTGGAGCATGCATGCTTTACCTGGCTGGAATGCTTGGTAGGCCAGGGTGTACATCAAGTTGTATCGAGACTCGCTCAAGTTGGTTGAGCGATCCTATAGTATCTTTCGGTTGTATCAAATAGAGTTGTGACGGTCAAATTGATAGGTAGCTAGCGTCCATGAGAAGTTGTTAAATCATGCTTCTAGTGATTTAGAGTTACTTGCATGCAGATAGTACAAAGCTGAGTATTCCAGATAGAGTACAAGATTTGTATGTAACACAAATTTGTACAACTTATACATATCAATGGACCGTAGTAATCTTTAACCTTGAGTCGAGAAATACAAGGTCACTTGTTCGAGAAGAGTAGATAGAGAGCATTAGTGTTGAAGGATCAAGGTTCAGAGTCATCTTGTTTGAGTCACCTACCTCTACACAGCCATATACCTCGTATATTCCTAGACAGAAAAACACGTTATATGATAATGTTACAGTAGAACTATTTATAACTCTGTCGGGGTGGTTATCTTAGAAGAGAATGATCAAACGAATCCATTGATTATCCATGTGCATATACAGCAGTTTGGAATAGTGGCTTTAACTCTAATCTAGACGTGTGAGTGTCTGAGATCGTCTTGTCCAAGGGTGTCTTCGAGGAAATAGAGAAAAATTTATTATAATTACTTCAAAAAGATTGTGAAAAAAGTTCAATTTAGAATGAATTTAGAGGGGTGTATATACTAACAAGTCGTGACGAGAACAAGCAAAGAGAACGTACTATTGGTTCAACTAAAAAATATTTCGTCTGGTGAAAAAGAATGACCTTGAAATACAATGATCTCACGAAGGTGAGGTGATAATAATGCAAGGAAGTAGTGGTCAAAATATGCATGCAAGATGAAGTTCCTGCAGGAGAAAAGAAGATGACAAACTTGATAAAAAAAGATTAAATTAATAGTTTGGTTTGACGGTTTGCATTCTGTTATAGTGATCAGGGAAAAATACAAGACAGATGATGCTCTACTAGTTTGAAAAATAGATTTTAGACAAGAAGAGAATAAGGAACAATTTCTTTCTAAATTTAATTTATTAAAATAAATTATTAGAATAAATAACTGAACTTAGTTAGCTTGATTATACGTGGTCGCATATACCCATAAGCTAAAGTATGTAAACTGATCCATGTCTTGGTATAAACATGTCTGCTTTGCACGAGTAGAAATATTTTCAATCTATCAACTTTAATTCATAGCCTAACTCTTCCATGAGAAGGGTTAAGACATAAATTTAAAAGTGTGAAGATCTCTTTCAAGATCTTTCAGCTGCTTAGTGGAGAAAGTTAGTTGAAAAAATTATAGAAAATCTTCCAAAGATATTACGGGATACCTCTACGGGAACTATGTAGAAAGTTCCTGTAACTAGCGTAATCCTTGCGGGAAATCAGGTAATTTCTTTATACCCCTGCCCACAGAACTGCTGAAACTGCATCTACTGTAGCACTCCGAAGATCTTTCAGTTCGTTTTAACTTCCAACCTTCATCTGAATCCGTCTAGGTCAACTCCAGCGTAAACTTCTCATTGGCTTTGCAACTTTGCCAAAAGGAACCTAGTCCGGAGGACAGTGTTGATGTAAAACGTGGTTGTCCTGGGACATGGTACAGTAGTCTGGACGTTGCTCGTCAGCGTGATCCAGTCAAGTACGCCGTGGAGACTTTTTCCCGGGACGTGGTGCGAGTTCCAAGCGCGTCGTACAGTAAGAATGTGGTACAGTAGTGCGCTGACTTCGCAATATTCCTGGAATTTTGACTGCTCTAGACGCTTTGACTTCGATAATGATTCGAGACATGCAGCCTCTGGACGAAGAGCCCCTCAGTTTGAAATCAGCCCCGCCCAGAGTCCGGACATGTCCCCATGACGAAGGTCACGGGTATAAAAAGAGCTCCCAGCACACCGCACTACAAACTTGAATCTATCTAACAGCCAGCAAGCAAGCAGCGAAGAAGAAGAGGAGCCTGAAAGAGAAGCTCTGCTGGCCTTACAACGAAAATCAATATCAGACTCTTCGTAGACCGTGCATTACAAATTCCTTTTCCCTTCGGACTTGAGATTCTCGTGTCCAACGCAGGAGGACAAGGGCGCCCAGCTGCGTACATATATATGGCTACCACGATGGCCGTTTCATCTGCGTTGAGCGCACATGGGCTCTCACTCTCTCTCCCTAGGCCTCGATCTTTACAGACGAAGGTAGATTTAGGAAGCGGATATCACGAAGCTGATATTCATAGATCGAAGAGAATCGCCAGAATTGTAGGTGCTATATCGACATCGGCAAAGGAGAAGCAGCTCGAACTGGACAGCGCTCGTCAGGTGACTCGGCTCCCTTACGAGGACTTCTTGAAAGGTTGGAGCGGTGCGAACGGAATGCCGGCCCAGCGTATTCTTAGTAAGTTCGAATCCCTAGCCGTCTTGGTATCAGACAGGATCGAGATGCATAGCATTCTCGCCATTCAACGCGATAACTGGAATCGCCTTTTCCACTCGACGATCACCATTGCCTCCATTTCCGCTGCCGTTGCTTCCGCCGCCAACGGAGCCGCACCTTCTCCGGGTTTCCACGTGGTCTCGATAATTCTCGGGATGGGAGCGGCAGCTCTCATGGCCCTCGTGAGCAAGTTTCAGCCATCGCAGCTCGCGGAGGAGCAACGTCATGCCGCTCGATTCTTCAAACGATTGGGAGCTGAGATCGAAGCCACCCTACGAGTCGATCCACGACTGCGCGAAGATGCATCGTTTTACTGGGAGCAGAAGGTCGGCACCTTCCACGCCTTGGATCAGGCCTTTCCTCTGCCCCTGACACCTGTCGTTCTGGAGAAGTTCCCCAAGCGAGTCCGTCCATCGAAGCTTAGCGGGGACTTAGACTCATCTCGACTTGGAACTGAGCAATCCGGGCGGGATCAGACCAACGGCTGGACGCCGTCCGTCGTAGACGATCTCGAGCGCACTGCTAGCCTTCTGCGCACCTCCGACATCCCAGAATATGTAAAACTGGCGAACGACGTTAAAGTGATCAACCTTGTCTTGGCGTTCACCTCTCCATCGCTCGCATCAGCAGCTGTTTTGCTCAACGTTGCAGGCGGTCCATCTGTGGCTGCTGCAGCAATCACCGTGGTGTCTCTGTTTGCCCACACTTTGAGTCACGCCCTTCAGATGGGTGCTGTCTTGGAGGTGTACCGGAACTGTGCTGGTTATTACGCAGATGTGGAGAAGTCTATTCACCAAGTGTTGCGATTACCTGCGGATAAACGTGAAGACGCGGCCATCTTCTCTCAGAAGATCTCCTTGCTGCTTGGGAGGACACCGTTAGTAACACCGATGGTACCGCTCGACGATAAAAAGGCAGCGACTTTGTTTTAATTCTACACGGCCACATTTTAGAATTATGTCAGAACAGACCTCAGAGCTCGAGAGAAGATTCGAGCCTTTTAGAGAGAGAGAGAGCGACTTGTAAATTAACAGTGCTTAGGGGCCGTTATCGGACCAAGAGGGAGTTTGAGAATTATTTGAAACCTATGAAGGGGGATTCCATTACAAATCCCCAATTAAATTCAGTCATAATCATACGACAGATGTAGATATATAGTGGGGGATTGGTCACGTATCCGTGAAGGGCATTCCCTCTGAACCCCCATTCCAGTTCAATCACGCAAAAGAAATTCTGTGTACAGGAAGTACAAGATCAAGAATCAACTTGTTCAGTATAAAATGTCACACTACAGCAATTCTTCAACCAGTTTCCATTATCAGATACATGGATCGATAACTATTCTTTTCGAAATTTGAAAGCACTGAATTTACTTTGGAAATTCTCGATCGCTGTTGTACAGTCCCTTCCAATTCACGATCAAGGTTAAGCACGAACATTGAATCATCATGATTTCCACAATGTTGAACATATTAATAACCTCTTCTTTGTCTTGCTTGTTTGTGTTGACTCTAGTTCTAGAGTCAACACAACTTCTCGTGTGAGATAGCAATCCCAACCTGCACTTTCCGGATGTTTAAATTGCTTTCGACTTCACAGGAGCTCGAAGCTAGGGACACTATGGATGCAGAGGTGTTGTCTTTTTCTTTTCATTGTTTTTTTAGCTATTTTCGCCATAGAACTTTGCTCTTATACAAATTACACCACCCCTGCAGTACCCCCGATCACGAGTACCCGGGTCGCCCATGAGAGCCAGGAGGTCGAGGCTATTTCAATACACCCGACACTGACTCCCACAAGCCAACCCCAGCCGGACCAACACGCTAGGCGTGCCGTCTTTGCAGAGGTGTTGTTGTAACGATCATGATCAAAGGAAGCAGTTTTTGATAGTATAAGGTTACTGCTGATAAATCCCAAGCGGTTACGTCGTCTGGTCACATCACGAATTTTGAGGCAATTCGAAACAACGCGGCGATCAGATGAATTGATCATGAGTGTGAACAATGATATATATATGTACACGAGTCCACGCATACTTGTACAAGTGTGTTTGGAGCAGTATTGAGAGGCGTAAGCATATGATTTGCACTTTGCAGTCTGTCATGCTCAGTCCGATTTCGCTATATAATAGGGGGTGTTATTTCCGAATATTAGTTCAAGATGCTGTGCCTGGAAAGCTGAAGCACGGGTCAGAGTGAAAGTTCATCTCGGTCCCGAGTAATCGCCCGGAAAACAAATCTTTGTAGTTTCAGTCGTGAAATCGGCCGGGTAACTTGCACGGCAATTTAAATCCGCACCCACGAAAATGGGTCGGGCGTGTCCCGTGGGAACATCCCGGGAGAAAATCTTTTAGATAAGAAATGACACCCCCTAATGGTTCAGGTATCAATTCGCCTCATCTCATACTCGTAACGGGTTCGACGGTTTTCTGCAGCAAGCTGAGCAGGAAGGTTCAACCGCAGCTTCTTTCAAGTTCTCAAGTCCAAAACATTTCTGCCCTCAATGGTCTGCGTGAGTCTCACAGTCCAGGAGCACAGAAGAGGTCGACCAGTCACGTAATCGATCCTGGATATGATATATACTACAACCGTCTCTATCGTTGCCTCGTTCCATCGGGGTATCAAGTCAATTTCGTTGTTATATATATATTTTTTCTCGTCAGCTCTGTATCAAGTGGAGACCTGTTCTGTCAAGCTGCATATGCGGCTTGGCTCCGTCGACGGCAGAGTCATCAGCCGCCGTCGCTGTCTTCAGCGAGGCGTGTTGTTCACAAGGCGCTAGTGAGTCGCACTACTCCCCGTCGACCGATATAGCAAGTAAAACGAAACCTACGCGGCACTTGGATGGAGACTGTTGCTTTCACATGCGTGCCGTGCGTTTCCGGTCGCACGGCCGGTTCACTTTGCTAGTCAACCTGCGGTGCCCAGTCGTAGAACCAACAGTGAAAGAACTTCAGAAAACTGCAAGCAATAAAGTTCTAAACACTGAGAGACCCGCAAACGCAAAATCGAAAGATGTGCGTAACTGCTGGCATTAGAAGACGTCAAGAAGTCGTAAAATTTCCACATCAATCCGGTAACTCGTACCATAGTGTAATCATATTAGAAGAACCTTAGAAGGTCTTTGAGCATTAGATGGCCGCAACATCATCAAGTGACCCAGCTGGCACCAGACCCACAAGCCATTACAAGTTAGATTAGGATTTAGAACAACTTGTGGTCCTCTTCCTCGTGCACGGTTGTCAAGGGATTGGTTACAAAGCTCCCAGAATAACGTAAACTAAAAGAAAAAAAAGGAAAAACAAAACAAAAACCAGAAGATAATGTAAACTTCCCCGGATGAAAACTTAATGCTTGACCGTAGACCTTTGTGTGACGAGGCCTCTGCTTGTTTCCCCGTTGCGGTTCCCGTCTGGTAATCTCCAGATCTGAGGCATGAATACTCAAGGAAGCATCCTCAGTTTATAAATTTTTTTCTTTTGGTTGGATTGTTTTTTGAGCTGTTTTTACCGTGGAACTTTAGTTCTTATACGGATTACAATACACCGATTCAGTTTATTTCTTAACCCTTCTTACTGGAAGGGTTAGGTAATAAATTACAGTCTCTATTATTTAATGACTATTACTGTACTTGGCTCCCGGTCTTATACGTCTGGAAGCGCTCTTGGTGTATGGGTTATATTTGCATCTTCTCATGGTTCTCGGATGGATTATCTTTATATATTTAAATAAATTATAATTTAATTTAAATAAATTATAATTTCATATATAATAATAACAAGAAACACAAGTAGTCTACTCTCTTGCATACTCTGTACATAATACTCGGTACGCAGACCAATGACCACTGATGACCAGTGATTTGAGTAGATTCTTCGTCTGTTCTACTGCTTGTTCTTTTCCAGTCTGACCTTGTTTAGGATGGATATTAGGATGGACATTGATACAATCTGTTCTCCGAATACCAAGATATATAACACTGAATGTACAGATAGAAGGCATGAGGGTTTTTTATCTATTTATTCCATAACCTTTTTGGCAGAAATGGGTTAGGTTATAAATTAATGTTTGGATTAAATGGATGTGTTTTTACTAGTAGGTTCTCGCACTCATAGTTTCTACAGCAGGTAGTCAATGTTTGGTTTATGGGTTATGTCCGGATCAGCTTGTAACTCCAGATCGAATTATCGTAACGATTACAAATAATTTAACTTTTTATGATAGTATTATTATATAATTTTTATATAACACTTTTTTGCACCTTTTCCGATATCATAAATACACCACAGTGTACGAGATTGTGGGGGAGTATATTATTTACCCTGTGGTGTGTTCCTAAGTGAAAGAGAAAAAAGGAACTTCACCGAGGTAAAAGTAGAGCATACAGAATCGTTCTTCTCGAAATTGATATTTATCGGTTTTTCCTAACAAATTTCCACGGCAAAACTGACTTCCCGATTTCCTGGCAGGTTCGAACCACGAACCTGCCGTTCCTGTTTCGTTACCCAACTCCCGACGAGAAAGGATCAGCCTCATAGGTATCACGTGATAGGAAATGGAAATGAAGGTGACCAGTTCAGTGAATTAATTGTAAGCTAATTGAACTTCTTCTGTGTTTGAGACTCGTTCTTACTTAAATTCCCGGTGCGGGTACAAAGCCCAAACTGTTAGAAATATTATTATTAATTGATATCGTGAGAGCCAGCATCAGTCCAGATCATTCGAGAAAATGAAAAGTTATAGGTATCTTTTTCATGCAGGACATGGCAGTTGAGTAGAGTTAACGTATTCAATACTTACATACAAAGTTATAATATAAAAGCCAAGTTTATATTATAACTTGTGATATAAGTGATTATTATGCGATTGTGAATATAAAGAGTGTGACTATAGTGAGATCTATTTGCAATGGAAACTTCAAAAATGTAACAGAGGTATAATCGAGCGTGTCAAAGTTAAAATAAATTCTCTACCGTCCAGAAAGGAAAAAGGTTGTAGTTTATCCAAGTGTAGTTTTGTCTAGACTGTTTGTGACTGAAGATCACTATTTTATCATTGATTATTTTGAGTTTGTACATTTAAAATAATTATTTAAATCAGTAAAAAATTCATTATAAAAAAAAAACATATGAAACGAATGAAAAACCGTTAAAAAAACGACTGTGCGGATATTCCGAAAATATCCGCAAGAAACACTAGCCGCAGTCTGGGAGAAATCGTAACTCACTCCCTCGGATCTTGAATCTTTCAGAAGGTTACTAACTTTGACACCCCTTAATACAAAGCAGGTTCTACTGTACGGGGAACATGGAATTACATAGATTCGCACGGATACCATAGCCAGTTGAAGGACGTGTGGAACTCCGAGCGTTGAGCCAGTGAATAGTTCCCGGCGAGTTGAACTTCGATGTCCCGTTTGAATCAGTCAAAGCCAAACCTGACATCACTTTTCACAGTTTTCGCAGGATTTCAGAGGAACCAAGCCTCACGAGTCACGACAGTTTTGAAGTGTGACGTCAGTCCTGGACACAGTTAATCCGTTCTTATTGGAGGATGCTCGTCAACCTGATCCAGTCAAGTAGAGGTGCAGACCTTTTCACCGGATGTGGTTCCAACTTCCCAAGCGCGTCTTACTGGAAGAATGTCGAACACTAGAACGCTGACTTTGGTACGTTTCTGAAATCTGACTAGAGCCTGAGTCCCTGACTTGACATTGGACCCGAGGCAGACATGTACCCATGATGGAGCTCAGTGGTACCGGTATATAAAGGCTCTCATCACACCTCACTACACACTCGAACCTAGCTAACAGCAAACAAGCAAGCGGCAAAGAAGAAGGATCTTGAAAGAGAAGCTCTACTGACCTTACGACGAAATCAGATATCAGACTCTTCGTCAGCTAGCCTCCGACCGTGCATTACAAACTCTTTTCATAGGAACTTCAGATTCTGCTATTCTGAAAGCTTTGAAAGAAGAGTTGCGGGAGGACAGCTGCGGACATATATATGGTTACCATGATGGCTGTTTCATCTGTGTTGAGCGCACATGGGATCTCACTCTCTCTCCCTAGGCCTCGATCTTTGCACACGAAGCTAGATTTAGGAATTGGATATCACGAAGCCCACATTCACAGCTCAAAGAGAATCGCCAGAATTGTAGGTGCTGTATCGACATCGGCAAAGGAGAAGCAGCTCGAACTGGACAGCGCTCGTCAGGTGACTCGGCCCCCTTACGAGGACTTCTTGAAAGGTTGGAGCGGTGCGAACGGAATGCCGGCCCAGCGTATTCTCAGTAAGTTCGACTCGCTAGCCGTACTGGTATCGGACAGGATCGAGATGCATAGCATTCTCGCCATTCAACGCGATAACTGGAATCGCCTTTTCCACTCGACGATCACCATCGCCTCCATTTCCGCTGCTGTTGCTTCCGCCGCAAACGGAGCCGCACCTTCTCCGGGCTTCAACGTGGTCTCGATCATTCTCGGTATGGGAGCGGCAGCTCTCATGGCCCTCGTGAGCAAGTTCCAGCCATCGCAGCTCGCGGAGGAGCAACGTCATGCCGCTCGATTCTTCAAACGATTGGGAGCTGAGATCGAAGCCACCCTACGAGTCGATCCACGACTGCGCGAACATGCATCGTGTTACTGGGAGCAGAAGGTCGGCACCTTCCACGCCTTGGATCAAGCGTTTCCTCTGCCCCTGACGCCCGTCGTTCTGGAGAAGTTCCCCAAGCGAGTCCGTCCATCGAAGCTTAGCGGGGACTTAGACTCATCTCGACTTGGAACTGAGCAATCCGGGCGGGATCAGACCAACGGCTGGACGCCGTCTGTCGTAGACGATCTCGAGCGCACTGCTAACCTTCTGCGCACCTCCGACATCCCAGAATATGTAAAACTGGCGAACGACGTTAAAGTGATCAATATGGTCTTGGCGTTCACGTCTCCATTGCTCGCATCAGCAGCCGTGATGCTCAACGTTGCAGGCGGTCCATCTGTGGCTGCTGCAGCACTCACCGTGGGGTCTCTGTTTGCCCACACTCTGAGTCACGCCCTTCAGATGGGTGCTGTCTTGGAGGTGTACCGGAACTGTGCTGGTTATTACGCAGATGTGGAGAAGTCTATTCACCAAGTGTTGCGATTACCTGCGGAGAAACGTGAAGACGCGGCCATCTTCTCTCAGAAGATCACCTTGCTGCTTGGGAGGACACCGTTAGTAACACCGATGGTACCGCTCGACGATAAAAAGGCAGCGACTTTGTTTTAGTTCTACGCTGCCACAGTTCAGAATTTGTACATGTGAGAACAAACCTCAGAGAGAGTCAAGAGTGAGAGGGACTTGTAAATTAACAGTGCTTAGGGGACGTTATCGGCCCAAGAGGCAGTTTCAGATTGTTAGAAACCTTTGAAGGGGGATTCCATTACAAATCCCCAATGAAATTCAGTCATGATCATACAACAGATGTAGATATATACTGGGGGGATTAGTCACGTATCCGTGAAGGGCTTTCCTTCTGAACCCCATGCCAGTTCAATCACACAACAGATCTAGAAATTCGAAGTGTACAGAAAGTACAAGGTCTAGAATCCAACTTGTTCAGTATAAAAGGTCACATTACAGCAATTTTCAACCAGTTTTCATTGTCAGATACATGGATCAATAACTATTTCTTTCGAAATTTAAAAGCATTGAATTTAACTCGGAAATTCTCGATCGCTGTTGTACAGTCCCTTCCAATTACCCTTCCAATTAACGACCAAGGTTAAGCAGAAACATTGAATGATTTCCGTAATGTCGAACATATTAATCCGCTCTTGCTTGTGGTGCTAGCTGTAGAGTCAACACAACTTCTCGCGTGAGATGGCAATCCCAACCTGCACTTTCCGGAGGTTTTAATTGCTTTCAATTCACAGCATAAGACGTAAGAAGACTTCTACAAGCAGGAGCTCAAGTACCTAGGGTGGTGCATGCAGAGGTGCTGTTGTAACAATCACGAGATTGATACAACAACACGAATACTGCTTACGGATCACTTGAAAGCGATCATGATTACGTCGACTGGTCACATCACGAATTTTGAGGGAATCCGAACGAGTGCGGCGATCAGATGAACATTGATATATATACACGAGTCCACCCGTATACGTACTTGTACACGTCCTGTTTGCGGACAGTCTTGAGAGGTATATGATTTGCACTCCTGCAGTATGTCATGCTAAGTCCGATTTCGCGACTGGTGGAGAGTGGTTTAGGGTATCAATCCGCGGGCATCTCATACTCCTAATGGGTTCGACGGTTTTCTATGTATAGCCAAACCACGGGAATGAGTGGTTTCTCAGTACTAAACCACTCCCCGACGTAGAATGGAAGGGACTGGAATGTTCAGTACTACGATCGTCACTGGCGCTGCGTGAAGGATAAAGGAACTATGAAGTATAGATGGTTTTCGAGGAGATAGCGTTTTGAGAATAATGATTAAAGATCATGGGTTTATTAAAATACTACATCAAAAGAATAGTTTATGAATCAATCGTGGTTTACCCAAACTCTTGACTGATAATCCATCATACTTATGAAATATGATGTATCGTACATAAAACCAGTCTAAAATATAAAAGAGTAGAGACTTTATATTTCTAGAATCTTTTAGGTATAGCATCAACCATTCAGTACTAAACCACTCCCCGAGAGTGGAATGTATATAACTACTATCGTGACTACCGTTGTGTAAAGGATATATCCTCTGTAAAGGATACAAGAAATATAAAGTCTAGACTGTTTTACAAGAATATATAATTATTCTCATAGAATATAAAAATTGAAAAACTTATCAACCAATACCGGTTTATCAAATGTCTTGACTAATAATCCACTGCGTAGTAAGATGTATAGTAAATAAAAGCACTCCATACTACAAAGGAGTAGAGACTTTATATTTTCCAGAATCCTTTACGTCTGCAGCAAGCTGAGCAGGAACCTTCAACCGCAGCTTCTTTCTAGTTCTCAAAGTCCGAAACATTTCTCCCCTCAATGGTCTGCGTGAGTCTCAGAGTCGAAGACCACAGAAGCTTAATAGGTCGACCAGTCACGTAACTGATACTGGATATGATATATACTACAACCGTCTCCATCGTTGCCTCGTTCGATCGAGGTCTCAAGTCAAACTTCGTTCAAATATGTATCATATCGTCAGCTGTGCATCAGGTGGAGACCTATTCTGTCAAGCATGTGCTTCAGAGGAGGTTTAACTTTTACTTGTACATCCTTCATTTTCTAGAGTTGAACTAGTAACGTACCGACTGTGATCTAATTTATTTGTACGCCGCTTTTCGGATTAGAGTAGAGTAAGCAAGAGGTTCCCAGGTAGTCCACCGTACAGTAGGGCTTCTCGTTTGTTTTTCTTAAACCGGTTGAAATTGGATCCGTTAACCTACCGCTCAACATTACACAGTCTCTACACCCACGAGAACCAGGACAAGTAAATTACTTCACTCTGAGGAATCACCGCCGTCGCTTTCGCGAGGCGTGCTGTGCAAGAACAATTTTGTGTCGCAGCCCAAACTCTATGTCATTCGCGCTACGCCGAGTCGACCGGTATAATTACTCGGCTATAGCAAGTAAAGCGGAGCCTACGCGGTACAGGACTGAGAGAGGACTAAAAACTTATCGTAATGTCTTTCACATGCGTGCCTCACAGCATGTGAAAGACATTCCGTGTCACAGCCGGTTCACTCTCCTAGATAACCGCCAGTGCCCTTGACCGGTCGTAGAATTAACAGTGAACAGAACTTTTGAAGACGGTAAGAATTGAAGTCTAAAACCGAGAGAGCCGGAAGCGCAAAATCGCAAGATGTGTGAATGCAGCGATACTGCCGGAAAAGCTGACGCTGGAAGACGTCAAAAAATCGTGAACCAATCGGAGCTCGCACATTAGTGTAACATATCAGAAGGGCTTGAACTTATTTAAGTTAGATGGTGACAACCTCACCAAGTGATACCCACGCGCACCAGACCCTCACCCTTCGCGTTTATTATGGTAGGCTTAAAACCTTTACACGTGTGATCCTATTCCTCGTGCACCGTTGTCGAGGTCAAGTCGAACTCGAGGGTATATTGTACCCAAATCAAAGCTCCCAGAATAACGTAAACTCCCGGAATGAGGAACACCTTTGTGTGGCGAGGCCTCTGCTTGTATCCACGTTGCGGTCTCGTCGGTACTCCGTTAACCATATGTGCTCACATACATCTATTCACTAATAGGATATATATATACACTGAATAGTATCTACAGCAATTTGCTTGATCACACCCCCAGTAGGTTCCTTGAGCTTGATCACACCCCTCTTACGATGTATGGCTTGATCACACCCCTGACTGGCTGTAGCCTGTAAAACCAGTCACTTTTTGATGTTACTCATATGTGAGACTGCACATATTAAATTTCCGAGCATGTATAGTCTAACTATTTTGAATAATGTTAAATATTTTAAAATACAGTGATATTTAATCAAGGTTTGAAGTATTAAAATGATGAACCAAAAGATAAAATGACTGGTTGTACTGTCAATAACCCGTCAGAGGTATGATCAAGCTTAAGAAACCTAAGAGGGGTATGATCAAGCTCAAGGAAACTACTGGGGGTGTGATGAAGCAAATTTCTGTAGTATCTATGATGCAACGTGAACTTCTGGCTAAAAGGAAAAGGAAAGAAGAGGACGAGCAAAAAGTCAAGGTCGAATTTTACTTTATTACTGATTGGAATGTATTCGAGAAAAAGTAATACGTTGTATGGCATGGAAATAATTCAAAAGTCGTGTTTAAAACGGTGAGCAAGCAAAGGAATAGAAGCCTAACTGATGAAATAGAAGAATTTGATCATGATTTTTTAATGGATTAGTTTAATTTTTTCTAATAAATATTTGTTAAAGAAAAATAAATTTATAAATGTATATTCTAAAACTAAAAATGTGTGTAGAGGTGTAAAAGTTGAAACTTTTTTGAACAATTCTTGAACAGCTAGAGGGAGTTACAACTCCGTTCAGGTCTTTGCGGATGTTTTCTGCAGACACCTATGGAGGTGCTCTCAGAAAAACATCACAGCCATTTTCTTACTGAGTTCTTTTCCGTTTGCCAGTCTGATTTCAGTAGAGAAATCTACTTTTCATAATAATGATTAGGTGATCGTGATTACAGATAATTAATAAAGAGACTATACTTTCAGTACATCAGTGCGACCCAAACCGAACCGCAGTTCAGTACAAAGCTAACCACCTAAAAGTTCCGGCCTTTTACCTTTATGCCGTGTAAGAATATTTCTACTGAACTTTGACACCCATATTGTATGCTTGCACTTTATCTCTCTTTCTTTATAGTCAGTTTAAATATTAGTTAAAAAGGTAGAAGGGAAAAAAGAATGGTGAGACACAACTGCAGGTTGTTATTGCTCCGTGTCAACTAAAATAATTTGATTTTTGATGCTTATCGCCATCTAACTTCAGCTAGATTATGTATGTTTAACTTAATGAATGTACAGCTAGAAGAAGGCTGGAGGCTTCTAATTTATTTATTCTATAATCTTTTTGGCCAGAAAATAATTACGTTATAAATTAATATTTGGAACAATTTTCTTAAGGGTGTCCTCTCAAAAAATTTATGATAAATAAATAAATATTAAAAACAATTTTATGGTACATTACAAATTTTCTAATAAGATATAGAAATTATATAAATATATATAAATATCACATCTAGTTGATGATAAATTCATGATGTCCACAACTCGAGGCACAATTTTTTATATTTGATTGATAACACGTGAGAGTAAAGAGATATTTTAGTACTCATATTTTTATTAGAAAATTTAAGTTTAATATCTTATTCTGATTATTTCTTAATAAAAAATACTTTCAAAAGAATCTGGTTTTTGGTATATAAAGTACTCTGTTTTTATTTTAAAACGTATTTAAAGAATAAAAATAATCTTTTTAGTTTTATTATTTTTTAAAATTTTACTAGAAATTTTTTCCTATCACGTGATTATGACAAAATCCGTTAATCAACTCCCGATGTCAATACATATATAAACTTAAGTTATCGAATAAACTTCAATAAGGTATTCGGTGCTTCAGTAAAGTATTCTAAAATTTAGAATTTTAGAATTCAGTACAAGTGTTTCTGGTGGGTGATCTTATTTTGCGGGTTTGTTTTTAGAGAACTGAGAAATTTAACCGTTAGAAAATACTTTTGGTGATTACTTCTTCGTCTCATCTTAAAATATGTGAAATAAAAAATCAAATTAAAGCTATCCACCAGCTTTACCAGTTATGATTAATGTGAAAACAAACTACTTATTATTGACAAAGAAATGTTAGGATGAATATTGGGGGATTTCTGGGAGGAAAAAGATCTCGAGAAGAGAATCTTTTCTTCTAACTCAAAATACATTGTGAGGAAATTAAAGAATATTATATTTCATGCTTTTATACTCATACTCGTTTAAGCTATTTAGCTGAGTCAGTTTTTGAGCAAGTATTAATTTTGATTTGCTTTGAAGTTTTGCTCACATCAGATTTTATTGTTTATCCTTTTCCACAACCTGTGAACTTGGATACTAATAGTGGAAAATGCAGTACAAAAGAAATTCATGATGAGAATTCATTTAGTTCAATTTTGTCACCCTTTCACTTGCATTTACTCTACATTCTTGATTTTTGTTTACTATAAATAATTTATTTAAAGAGTGAAATACCTAACACTACGATAATACCCGAAGTAGGATGTATCATTCAGTTTACGGTTTAAAGGCGAGGAAAATACATACTTCGCCTGGCAGTCAGGTTCTCCAGTCGCATCAAGATTTCCTCAGGGCAAATCTTTTGGACCAGGAATGTAACATGTTACCAAGAAGTATGGTCTGATTCTGATATATATATTTAATCTATTTACTTACCCGTTCTCGGATATCACTTATAATATTCTGTGCTGAAATCTAAGGTGATCTGTTTATCAATTGGGTAGATTCTAAAACTGAGCAAATATGACATATCAAGAAGCTTAAAAGTTCTAATTTTAATCTTAAAACACTTGATAGGTAACGATGATCTCATTGTGATGAATTATCATAGTTGATCCATGCCATAAAGTATTTTAAGCTGTACTTGAAGTTATATATTTGTATATAATTTATTCTTTAACTTAAAAAATCTGTGTTATAATCACACCTCTTCGATCGACTATGCAATGTGATTTAGTTAGATCATCATCATGATGACCATTGAGGATGGTTCTCTCTCTTTTCCTTTATTTTTTTGAAAACCACGGTAAAGAGCATCTATGGTTTGCATCCCGTGGAAATAAGTGGAGACGTCGTACGTTTCATCAGGCATTAGCTCCTGGAGTGTCCATAATACCGATGTCCCAAGTGGTTCAGCTTACAGTCCTCTAAGAGAAAGTTAGTGAGTTAAATCTTTTGTGGGCACAGTTGAAAGTACATGCTGCTGCAAACTGTTAATGAAGCTTCTGGTTTGAGTCCTGCTCTGGTGGACTCACATGAACAGTCTCATGGTCTTCGAAGACTTCAAAGACAAGTAATATCATTTACCATATATATCTATTCACCTTCTCCATTTTTGGATGAAATTTACAGCATGCTCAATTTATTACCTGATTTTTGTTATAATTAATTTATATATTCACTAATATCTATATAGTATCAAACTCTTGCATTTAGAGTTTTAGAAACTTGTGGGAGTATTTTTGGTATATGGTTTATGTCTAGATCTGCCTACAGTTCTCTGTATGGTTATTATTTAACATCAACGAAATATTTTAAATTCGTAAATTCGTAAATTCGTAAATTAAATATTTAAATAATTTTATTCTCGAATATTTACCAATAAAAAATAAACAAACATTCTTCAAAGTTTAACCAGAGATTAGGCCTCCCAGCAAAGTTCCACGTTAGAGAATGTATACCTTCAAGTTGCAAGGAATTTCTTTTGTCTGCATCCCTTAGTATACGTATCCAACCATAGTACACAGACCACTAACGTTATAGAATTTGTTCACATTTTTATCGCTCCAAACTTCCCCCCCTCGCTTGGGATGCATATAAAACAATTATTTTTATGATGAAAAAGCATTCATTTTCCATTGATGCTATCACTTCTCAAACTAAAAGATGCGAGAAATTTCCAGAATAGCATTTAAACATCATTCTAAAATATCATTTAAGAAGACGAACCTTTCGGCCAATATCTTTCCCCACGACCTTGTACAGTGAATTTCGTTTTCTCTTATCTGGAAACGTCTAAGTGTTATAAAAATATCTTATAAAAAGTTATTATAA
Organism: Asterella californica; assembly: GCA_036924285.1. NCBI lineage: Eukaryota > Viridiplantae > Streptophyta > Marchantiopsida > Marchantiales > Aytoniaceae > Asterella > Asterella californica. The sequence goes on from JAYKYS010000001.1 coordinate 49,021,028, forward strand.
AATATTAAATTAATTTATAAATATTATATGTTAACTCGTCTCGGAGCAGCCAAGTCATCAGAACATAACCCATAAATGTAGTCCGGAGTGATGCGTTGTTGGGAAGATAATGTTATCTCAGCTTTATCTTCCAACAACGCAGAAGGGTTAGAATATAAATTATATCTCATGTACACTTCTAAGTGTACATGAAGTGAATATCTTCAAAAAACCTCCATAACATAGTTCGATTGGAAACAAAATTTAGAGGTGTCAATCTAAGGAAGCGGCAATTCTAACGAACAGGATGGGCATTCTACTAGTTTTTGGCAGTGGCTCGGTCAGATGTGTTATCCATCTAATTATGATTAGCGTCACAACTTTTCTAAGATAAAATACTTCGTCGAGATATAATCTTTTAAGCAGGGTATTTAATAAAATTCTAAAATTTTACCTAATGAAAAGTATTGATTTATATATCTCTTAAATATGATAAAAGTTTTTAATTATAATGTATCTTGTCCATTTCAACTCTCTTTCTCCACTCAACAAAGTGAGGTTACTCAAGAGGTATACCGCTTTGCGAAGCATACTTCGCCGCTCGAAGCTATGTGACGGACTCGGTTTTCAAAAGACCCCCTAGATTGACCCTCCATTATAAACACACTAATGAAATGAAAAGCGACGTTGTCATTGATCCACCTAGTCTACTAATAACGGGTGTCAAAGTTCAGAGGAAAGATTCTTCAACGGTAAAGAGGTGACTGGTCGTAAAATTGTCACGCGTAAGGTTGTGTATAACCGCGGCTCATTCTGAGTCGCGTCTGTGACTGAACATCAAGATTTTATTATTGATTATTTTTTCATTTATACACTCAACATAATTATTCTGAGCAACAAAAAATCTATTATAAATAAAAACAAAAGAAACCAGTGAATAGCTGTTAAGAAAACGCCCGTGACGTTTCCTGCTGATACCTCAAGAGATGCTCGCATGAAACTGCATCCGCAGTCTGGCAGAAGCCGTAACTCACGCCCGCGGCTATCGAATATTTCCAAAGGTTATTAACTTTGACACCCCTAATGTAAGGTACGCGGTTCCGATCAGAATCATCAACTACTGATATTAGCCGAACTGAACATGCACTTGACTTACATCAGAGTCGACGACAAGCTCCCGAGGTCTCACGTGCACTGGACACGAGGCGCCATATGAAGATGATGATTTCACGACATTTCATGGATCAACTTCAGGAATCTTTGGCGGCACCGCTACTTTAGTGGTGAGTCCCCACGTTTAGATGTCATACATCACATCAATTTCGGAAAGGCAAGAGAGGAGGACGAAGCCGCAGAAGAAGGCCATTGGCACTTGAGAGGCTTGAGAGTGGGGAGTGGAGTAGGTAACGAGGAAGACGGACCTATGACCTAATTAAGAAGAAGGAAGAGGTGCTCTACCGTAATCGCATTGGGTGCAGGGCGCTACAATGTGTACACGACACGCAGATCGAGTGGATAGGTAGAAGCATACGTTGAATGCAGCTTCAGAGGTCGACGGCAGTCACGCTTTTCTTAAATTGGCCCAGGGAATGCGACGGATGCCGGAATCGACTGGAGTGCTACTATTTGTAGACTCGAGATCCGGTAGTTCTAGTGGAGGGGCCCATCCATGTCGATCGAGGATGTCCCGGTGACGAGAGTTATAAATTATTCACTGAGAGTCTGTTAGGGAGCGACGTAAGCGCGGCAGATTTCAAATATCGTCCTTTGGACGCAGAGCTATTCGTGGAAGTATCGCTTTTGGACGAGTAAGTTCTGCGAGAAGGTTACGAAAGTCTGCTCCAGCTAACTCCGGAGCGTTGGTCCAGGGCGGTTGATCGAGCCTTCCCAGTGCTTAAGGTAACCAACGCGAAATCTTGATGATGGTCTCTTTGATCATATGTTTCAAGGCTATCATAACTCGACGGAATTAATTTGAAACTCTCACTTTGGCGATCGATCGCGAAGCCCGTGCGGGCCCTTTCCGTTTCAATGTTTGTCGACATATCGACTCGGAAGTAGGAATTCTGTCCCTCGACAAATCATACCGTAGGAAACTGGGGAAAGCAGCATGCCTACGGTTAGGAGTTCAGGTGCAGGTCATTCGTGGAAACGACAAGAAGTCTGGGAGGGAATTTCAGTTCGCAGAATAATAGAGGATCTACTGTACTTTCTTTGATGAGAGGGCGGCGTAATGTGATTATCTGCTTCTATGGCTCGAATTCGGAGGCGATTGAATCAAGTGTACTGCCCTGTGTGCCGCAGGTGGTCGTAGAGTTTGCTCAAGAGCACATAATCGGTGGAAGGGGAGGTCTGCTGAGGCGATGGCGACCTTGCGTACTCTGTACCTTTTCTTTTTCGTGTCAGTTGCTTGTGTTGGCGCGAAAGTGGTTCATCTCTTCCTCTCCTTCCTTACATAGTGAGAGTACTTGATCATGAGATCAGTTACCTCGCCTAGCTAGCTGGCTAGGTTTCTGATTGATTAGTTGGTGCAGAGGAGGAAAGAGAAAGTATGGCTAGCACAGCTGCAGTCATAGGCTTAGGAGCTTCGTATGTGATCGCTAAGCAGCTGAAGAACTGAAACAAGGTTTCGATTCATTCACGTTGTTTCTGAAGCAAACCATGCGTCGTCAACGATTCGTCCAGCCTCGGCGCTACGATATCGAATTGGTACCCAATCTATGTTAGTTTACGAACAAATTTGCACATGCTTTGACATTGATACGAATAGTATCGCGAACATGTGAGGTTAGTTAAGTTACTAACGCTAGCACATGGTAGTCAGAAGCCGACGTGTGGTGATAGTCAATCTTCTGTGTACTTGAAGTTGATCACGACTTAAATTCAAGCGTATTCTTTCTCCCAGCCCCTTGCATCCGATTCTCTTTCTCTCAGGTTGAGCATCTATACGACGAAAAGTAACAATCTAGACACCTGCAAGTCCGAAAGCATGGTGGTGCAATTGGAACTCATGGTCCTTACTTACACTAGCTAGCTTACTTTGTGAACATTAGGAGAGTCCCAGGTCAAGCCCGTTTGCTCTTGCATACGGGCTTGACCTGGGAGGGTCTTCGACTGTGTAACAGTGAGAAAGGGCAAACGGGCTTGACCTGGGAGGGTATTCGACTGTGTAACAGTGAGAGTTTCCAGTCCGATCAAATGCTAGCAAATACGTTTCTCGATCCATGTCTCAATGTTAGTGGAGAATTCGTTTGTTACAGTTTAATGATCTCAGACTGACATTGTGATGAATCAAATGGTGGCTCTTTGACAATGTACTTTGATTTCTACACACAAATTTCTGTTGCATGATTGAACTGGGGATTCAGAAGGGAACCCTTCACGATATGTGACTAAGTCTATTTAATCCCCCACTATCTATCTACACTGTTATATGATCATGACTGAATTTAATTGGGGATTTGTAATGGAATCCCCCTTCACAGGTTTCTAACAATCTGAAACTGCCTCTTGGGCCGATAACGTCCCCTAAGCACTGTTAATTTACAAGTCCCTCTCACTCTTGACAAGGCTCGAGTCAGGACTCTCTCTGAGGTCTGTTCTCACATGTACAAATTCTGAACTGTGGCAGCGTAGAACTAAAACAAAATCGCTGCCTTTTTATCGTCGAGTGATACCATCGGTGTTACTAACGGTGTCCTCCCAAGCAGCAACGAGATCTTGTGAGAGAAGATGGCCGCGTCTTCACGTTTCTCCGTAGGTAATCGCAACACTTGGTGAATAGACTTCTCCACATCTGCGTAATAACCAGCACAGTTCCGGTACACCTCCAAGACAGCACCCATCTGAAGAGCGTGACTCAGAGTGTGGGCAAACAGAGACCCCACGGTGAGTGCTGCAGCAGCCACAGATGGACCGCCTGCAACGTTGAGCATCACGGCTGCTGATGCGAGCAATGGAGAGGTGAACGCCAAGACCAGGTTGATCATTTTAACGTCGTTCGCCATTTTTACATATTCTGGGATGTCGGAGGTGCGCAGAAGGTTAGCAGTGCGCTCGAGATCGTCTACGACAGACGGCGTCCAGCCGTTGGTCTGATCCCGCCGGGATTGTCCAGTTCCAAGTCGAGATGAGTCTAAGTCTCCGCTAAGCTTCGATGGACGGACTCCCTTGGGGAACTTCTCCAGAACGACGGGCGTCAGGGGCAGAGGAAACGCTTGATCCAAGGCGTGGAAGGTGCCGACCTTCTGCTCCCAGTAACATGATGCATCTTCGTGCAGTCGTGGATCGACTCGTAGGGTGGCCTCGATCTCAGCTCCCAATCGTTTGAAGAATCGAGCGGCATGACGTTGCTCCTCCGCGAGCTGCGATGGCTGGAACTTGCTCACGAGGGCCATGAGAGCTGCCGCTCCCATCCCGAGAATGATCGAGACCACGTGGAAACCCGGAGATGCTGCGGCTCCGTTGGCAGCGGAAGCAACGGCGGCGCCAATGGAGGCGATGGTGATCGTCGAGTGGAAAAGGCGATTCCAATTATCGCGTTGAATGGCGAGAATGCTATGCATCTCGATCCTGTCCGATACCAAGACGGCCAGCGATTCGAAATGACTGAGAATACGCTGGACTGGCATATCGTTCGCATCGCTCCAACCTTTCAAGAAGTCCTCGTAATGGGGCCGAGTCACCTGACGAGCGCTGTCCAGTTCGAGCTGCTTCTCCTTTGCCGATGTCGAAACAGCACCTACAATTCTGGCGATTCTCTTCGATCTATGAATGTGAGCTTCGGGATATCCGCTTCCTAAATCTAGCTTCGGGTTCGAAGGTCGAGGCCTAGGGAGAGCGAGTGAGATCCCATGTGCGCTCAACACAGATGAAACAGCCATCATGGTAGCCATATATATGTACGCAGCTGTCCTGCAACTCTTCTTTCAAAGCTTTCAGAATAGCAGAATCTGAAGTCGAAGAAAAAATAATTTGTAATCCACGGTCGGAGGCTAGCTGACGAAGAGTTTGATCTCTGATTTTCGTCGTAACGTCAAGGAGAGCTTCCCTTTCAGGCTCCTTCTTCTTTGCTGCTTGCTTGCTTCAAGTGTGTACTGAGGTGTGATGGGAGCTCTCTATATACCCGTGAGCTCCGTCTCATGCGACATTTTGGGTTGGGTCTAATGTCGAGTCAGGGACTCCTCGCAAGGGGCCGCATGATTTCAGAAACCTAACAAAGTCAGCGTTCTACTGTTCGACATTCTTGCACGACGCTTGGGAACTTGGAACCACGTCCGATGAAAAGGTCTGCACGTCGTACTTGCCTGGATCAGGTTGACGAGCAACGTATAGATAAGGAGCATATTGACCTAACTAGAGCTCGAGGACCCTAAACTCATATGTCCAGGACTGACGTCACACATCAAAACTGTAGTGACTCTTAGGCGTGGACAGGACCACCGTTCTGAAGGGAACCTTTTCCGGCTTTTTAGCGTGTGTCAAATTTCCGAGGCAAGTTCCCTGGGTACCGTTTTCAGAACCGTTTACAGTACTGCGAAACACTACAAGGTTTAGGTGTGATGGTTGAAGCCTGAATGTAATGACGACGTGAGAATATATCCACGTAGATTAGTTCACGTTCGTTCCCGCGCATTCTTTGTGCGAGCCGATAGAGCTTTGTAATGTAGCAACACTTGTAATGTAGCAACACACTGAGTACAGAAGACGATAGTGAACAGTTAGAAGCATTTGACACTTCTCATCCGTACATCAAGAACCGTCTGACAAGAAAAATCGAAAATATACAAAAAACACACACTGTTCGAAAAGGTCGAACAGTCTAAACTTAGATTATCAACAGGGTGACTCGAAACTGGAAACGTTTGTGCGGTGGTTGTGCTTGTGCTGGCCGGTTTCCTTACCTACATGGCCCGTGTTTCACGAACAGACTGACCGTGCGAACACGGTGGTGCGGTCCACGCCTTAGTAGTCTTGGTTCCCGTGAAATCCCGGTCCCCGGACAAACAGTGAAAGGTTATGCGAGGGTTGACCTTGACCCATTCAAACGGACACGGAATATCGAAGTTCAAACTCCCTGGAATATCTCCGGGCTAGCAGTTCTTTACTTGGTCGGGTCCCTGCGCGCAGCTGATACTTGGGTCGGACCCCAACCTGAAGTAGACTTACACGCTCGCAGTGCGCTTGACGTGAGACACTCGCGAAGTTGAGTAGGATACAGAGGTGAAACGGCTCATCGTTGGAAGGCCCATTGAGCATTGCGCGGCCGTTCTGATATTTTTGAGCAGAGAACCAGCAACGGACATGAAAGTGGTCGCGACATGCGATTTGAGTGACAGGATAGATGCGTAGAGGACGAGCGTAGTCAGAGATGCGGGAGTCTCGAGATTCCTTACATGTCAATCAGTGCAGTTCATTTCATTTCGTTCCAAGACTCTGTAGAAGGATTGAAAGTATAGATGAGCAGGCAGTTGTCGACTGGGGGAACTGGGAAAGCAATCCACAGATTTTCCGCCATGCATTCATCTTCCCTGGAGCCACCCGTGGTGTGCTACCCTTCACTCAAAAAGTTATTGTGATATGTTGTGGCTCCGGAAGAATCTACTCATACGTGGACGTGGTCCTTAAGACTGTTGAAAGAGTCGATCCGTGGCATAGACTCTTCTGAAACAGTGATTGTGTCGGATCGTCAGAAAGGACTGGAAAGTGTTGTGGCGGACGTGTTCTCGGGGATATATCACGAGCACTGTGCCCAGCACATTCTAAAAAGTCGGTTCGGACGGCAAGCATAAAAGCCTTTTCTTGCTCTTCTATATGCTAGGAGCATCGAGAGGTAACTTTAACGCACTTACCTGTCTGTGAGAAGAGTAATCGTCTGTAGTGGGTATAGTTTAGTGATATTATCCAACACTAGCCTTGCTTGTTTTCACTTGCTTAGGTTTTCACTTGTATGCTTGCTTGCATGTCCCTAGAGTAGTCTAATGCAGTTGCAAGTTATCAAGTAAATACTTGTATAGTAGTATGCAGTTCGTGAGTTGTAATATAGTATTATGCAGTTCGTGAGCAGTAAATGATGGAAGTTCTTACGATCTTATACTATACTGGTATATGTAAGATGCAGGTTTGAGCAAATCATGAAGGCCATCGAGGAAAGTGGAGAGAAGGGTGTTGCTCTGACTACATACGTGAAAACTATCCGTCCAAAACGTTTTAGTCGTGCGTGGTTTCCGCTTCTGAGGTATGGGAAGGTGACATCGAACCTTGCAAAATCAATTAACAATGCTGAGTCCTATTCATTTGCACGCACCATTTCGAAATTTTTTTGGACCTCTGGTTCTATATCATGCAACAGTTTTCAACTCGGCGTACACTCGAGGGTCACAGGGGGCTCTTAACCCTTTATGCAAAAGGTCGGCTGCTTGAGAATGAGACTGCATCGAACAACTATTGTGTTCTATATCATCGCCGTTGCAAGCTAGTATCCGAGTTGTTGATGGTTGCAATTTCTTTGTCAAGCGGAGAGAAGAAGGACCACGTGGTGAATGTTCTTGCTTCGAATATCAAGATATGTTATGATCGTGTATGCACGCAATATGTTGGGACTGTGAGACCGGGCAGAACTCTAGCAGTCATTTCGATTCTATATGATATTCGGAATCCCTTTTTGATATCTACGGACAGCATGCCCTCCCGGCTTTTACCGTTCAAGACTTAGAACCAGCTTTTGGATGCACAGCACCACCAGTGGCGGTCAAGCGAGGCGCCATCTTGTTGTCCGAATCCATGGAGCCGAGTAAGTGAGACTGAAGCTGTTTATTTTTTATTGGTAAATATTCTAAATATTCTAAATATTATTAAGAATATAAATATTTCGTAGATGTTAAATAATAACCATACAGAGAACTCTAGGAAGATGTAGACATAAACCATATACCAAAAATGCACCCACAAGTTTCTAAAACTATAAGTGCAAGAGTTTGGTACTATATAGATATTAGTTAATAAAAAAATTAATTTATAACTAATTTTTTTTTATTCATAACGGTTAATTTCTCAGTTCTCTAAAAGCAAACCCGCAAAATAAAGTCACCCGCCAGAAGCAGTTGTAGTCATACTGTGAGTTTAACACTGTGGTAGTCCAAATTTTATTTATATTTTTATAACCATCATATGAACACCATATCATACATACACCATCCACAACGAGAGCTTTTTATGCAGCTTCGTGCAGCAGTTTATCGACTTGAGGAAGAGAGAATCAATGGAAGTTATGCAAATGGCATCCTATCAAATCGACTTCAATCTTGGGTTGAGGATATCTACACTTTGCCTTTGAGTCGATCATCATCAGTCAACTGCAGTCATCAGGATTTCATTTACTTCTGATTATAACATGTTTACAATACTTGGTCTATCATGTATAATATGTTAATAAACAAATGCCACAACTCAATTCATTGGTGTATATAGAGTAGTCTTGATGGTTATTACTCAAAGCATATAGGCTTCAGGTGTGATATAGAATTATTTGCTTTCCTCTTGTTTTTATTCAATATTAGTTCAGACCTTATACGTTTGGAATTTTAGAAATACCTTATTGAAGTTTATTTGATAAAATAAGTGTATATATGTATGCACCTCGTTTTCATTAAAGGTTTTTGTTATAAACACGTGTTCTAAAAATTATGGTTTTTAATTATTTTAGAAAAATTATAAAACTAAATAGATTATTTTTATTCTTTAAATGAGTTTTAAAATAAAAATAGAGTACTTTTTATACCCAAAAGTGGATTTCTTTTGAAAATATTTTTTGTGTTAGGAAAAAACTAGAAAAAGATATTTTAAACTTAAGTTTTTTGAAAACAAATATGAGTACTAAAATACCTCTTGACTCTCACGTATTATCAACAAATATAAAGAGTCATCACTCGAGATGTGCATAATGAATTTATTGTCAACTAGACGTGATATATATATTTTATAAACTTTCTGTATCTTCTTAGAAAATTTGTAATGTACCATAAATTTATTCTAATATTAGTTTTTTTATCATACATGGTTTGAGAGGACACCCTTAAGAAAATTATTCCAAAAACTAATTTATAATCTAACTCTTCTCTGGTCAAATATAGAATAAATTAATTAAAAACCTCCAGCCTCCTTCTAGCTGCACATTCATCAAGTGAAACATGAATAATCTAGCTGAAGTTCGATGGAAATAAGCATAAAAAATCAAATTATTTAAGTTGACGCGGAGCAATAACAAACTGCAGCTGGGTCTCACCACATACTGTCTTTTTTCCCTTCTACCTTTTTAACTAATATATAAACTGACTAAAACAAAGAGAGATAAAGTGAATTGATTGAATATTTCATGAGAATGCGAATTCATTTATTTCAGAGCAGGAGCGGTGTTCCTTGCAAAAGTTATAGTTTTATTATCTTATTTTGATTGATCTGCATCCAAGTGCAAGTATACAATAGGGGTGTCAAAGTTCTTTCCTAATATTCCTACATGGCAGAAAGAAGAAAGGACGAAACTTTTCGATGGCTAGTTTTGTACTTAACTGCGGTTCAGTTTGGGTCGCACTGATGTAATGAGAGTATAGTCTCATGTGTTCTGAACACCTGCCTATTCTCCTCCTCCATCTTCCTCTTCATGGGATAACAAATAATTTTTATAAAATATTTTAATTGTTTATATATATTTAGTATATATTTTATTTAATATATATATATTCTTGATAATAATAAAAGAACAAAAGTTCCTCGGAATTCATCCAGCATGCATATTCTATTTATTAATTATTTGTAATCACGAAATCTGAAATCATTAGTATGAAAGGTAGATTTCTCTATTGTAAAATCAAATGGGCAAATGAAACAAAACTCAATAAGAAAATGCATGTGATGTTTTTCTGCGTGAACCTTTTAGAGGTGCCTGCAGAAAACATCCGCAAAGACCTGGCAGAAGTTGTAACTCCTTCCAGTTGGTCAAGAATTGTTCAAAAAAGTTTCAACTTTGACACCCTTAATAGACTTTTTAGTTTTAGAAATATTTTATTTTTTTATAAATATTTATTAGAAAAATTCAAACTAATCTTTTAAAAAATGATCAAATTCTTTTATTTCATCAGTTACACTTCTATTTCTTTGCTTGCTCATCGTTTTTAAACACTACTTTTGAATTATTTCCATGCCATACAACGGTATTATTTTTTCTCGAATACATTCCAGTCAATAATAAAGATAAGTTCTGACCTTAACTTTCTGCTTGTCCTCTGCTTTCCTTTTAGTCAAAATTTCATGTTGCATTCATATATACTATTCAGGAGTGCATGCATATTCGTCCTCTTTCGAGTTGAGAAGAGCAGGAATATGCACGTGGTTTTAATTTATTATCTATTTTTTAGAACAGTTAAGTAATAAATTAAAGTTTTTTAAATTTTTACTTTCAATCTCCCGAATATATACTGTTGGAAGTGTATTTTAGATTTTTCTCTTTATGGATTATTTCACGCATCCAGGTTGATCTAATATTTAACAATACAATATTTTAATATATTATTTAAACTTAAAGTAAAAAATCCATTTAACATTTAAGTATTTTTCGATACCAGCAAGGGGACAACTGTTCCCCAGAAGTTCATGTGGCATGCATATATTCAGTGTATATATCCTTGTATTAGTGAATAGATGGTATATGTGAGTACATATGGTTAACAGATTACCAACGAAACCGCAAAGTGGAGACAAGCGGACGCGTCGCCGCACAACAGTTCACGGCCAAGCGTGAATTCCTGTTAGAATCTTTTCGCTTCGTGGAAGTTTACGTGATTCTGGGGTACAGTATTCTCTCGAGTTCGACTTGACCTTGACAACCGTGTACGAGGAAGGGATCACACGTGTTAAGGTTTTAAGCCTACCATATGTTCTAAACTCGAAGGTGAGGGTCTGGTCCACGTTGGTGATGTTGCCACCATCTAACTTAACTAAGTTAAGCCCTTCTGATATGTTACACTAATGTACAAGCACCGATTGGTTCACGACTTTTTGACGTCTTCCAGCGCCAGCTTTCCGGCAGTTTCGCTGCATTCACACATCTTGCGATTTTGCGTTTCCGGCTCTCTCGGTTTTAGACTTCAATTCTTACAGTCACTGTTAATTCTACGACCGGTCAAGGGCATTGGCGGTTGACTAGAGAAATGAACCGGCTGTGAGACGGGAAACACACGGCACGCATGTGAAAGCAACAGTCTCCATCGAAGACAAATTACGATAGGTTTTTAGTCCTCTCTCAGTCCTGTACCGCGTAGGCTCCGCATTACTTGCTATAGCCGAGTAATTATACCGGTCGACTCGGCGTAGCGCGACAGAAATAAAGTTTGGGCTGCGACACAAAATTGATCTTGCACAACACGCCTTGCGAAAGCGATGGCGGTGACTCTACAGCGAGGTCTCTACTTGTACATTCTTTATTTTCCATAGTTGAACTAGAACTTCCTCAGGGTGAAGGAATTTACTTGTCCTGCTTCTCGTGGGTGTAGACACGGTGTAATGTTGAGCTGTAGGTTAACAGATCCAATTTCAAGCGGTTTAAGAACTACAAGCGAGAAGCCCTACTGTACGGTGAACTACCTGGAAACGTCTTGCTTACTCTACTTTACTCTGAAAAACGGTGTACAAATAAATTAGATCACTGTCGGTACGTTATAGTTCAACTCTAGAAAATGAAGAATGTACAAGTAAAAATTAAACCTCCTCTGAAGCACATGCTGCTTGACAGAATAGGTCTCCACCTGATGCACAGCTGACAAGATGATACATATTTGAACGAAGTTTGACTTGAGACCTCGATCGAATGAGGCAACGATAGAGACGGTTGTAGTATATATCATATCCAGTTTCAGTTACGTGACTGGTCGACCTATTAAGCTTCTGTGGTCTTCGACTCTGAGACTCACGCAGACCATTGAGGGGAGAAATGTTTCGGACTTTGAGAACTAGAAAGAAGGTGTGGTTGAAGGTTCCTGCTCAGCTTGCTGCAGACGTAAAGGATTCTGGAAAATATAAAGTCTTTACTCTTTTGTATTTTGGAGTGCTTTTATTTACTATACATCTTACTACGCAGTGGATTATTCATCCAGACATTTGATAAACCGCGATTGGTTGATAAGTTTTTCATTTTTATATTTTATGAGAATAATTATATATTCTCTTAAAAATAATCTAGACTTCATATTTCCTTTATCCTTTCCACAACGGTAGTCACGATAGTAGCTATATACATTCTACTCCTTTCAGTTCTACCTCGGGGAGTGGTTTAGTAGTATGTGGTTGATGCTATACCCAAAGGATTCTAGAAATATAAATTCTACGCTTTTATATTTTAGAGTGGTTTTATGTACGATACATCATATTTCACAATGGATTATCAGTCAAGATTTTGGATAAACCACGATTGGTTGATGAACTATTCTTTTCATGTATTATTTTAATGAACCCATGATCTTTAATCATTATTCTAAAAACGCTATCTCCTCGTAAAACAATCTAAACTTCATATTTCCTTTATCCTTCACGCAGCGCAAGTAACGATCGTAGTACTAAACATTCCAGTCCCTTCCGTTCTACGTCGGGGAGTGGTTTAGTACTGAGAAACCACTCATTCCCCTGGTTTGGCTATACATAGAAAACCGTCGAACCCATTAGGAGTATGAGATTCCCGCGGATTGATACGCTAAACCATTCTCCACCGGTCGCGAAATCGGACTTAGCATGACATACTGCAGGAGTGCAAATCATATACCTCTCAACATCACGACCAGTCGACGTAATCATGATCGCTTTCAAGTGATTCGTAAGCAGTAATCTTAGACTATCAGAAACTGCTTCCTGGATCGTGATTGTTACGACAGCACCTCTGCATGCACCTCCCTAGCTACTTGAGCTCCTGCTTGTAGAAGTCTTCTTACGTCTTATGCTGTGAATCGAAAGCAATTAAAACCTCCGGAAAGTGCAGGTTGGGATTGCCGTCTCACGCGAGAAGGTGTGTTGACTCTAGAGCTAGCACCACAAACAAGAGCGGATTAATATGTTCAACATTACGGAAATCATTCAATGTTTCTGCTTAACCGTGATCGTTAATTGGAAGGGACTGTACAACAGCGATCGAGAATTTCCAAATTAAATTCAACGCTTTTAAATTTCGCAAAGAATAGTTATCAATCCATGTATCTGAGAATGAAAACTGGTTGAAAATTGCTGTAATGTGACCTTTTACACTGAACAAGTTGGATTCTAGACCTTGTACTTTCTGTACACTTGAATTTCTAGATCTGTTGTGTGATTGAACTGGCATGGGGTTCAGAAGGAAAGCCCTTCACGGATACGTGACAAATCCCCCCAGTATATATCTACATCTGTTGTATGATCATGACTGAATTTCATTGGGGATTTGTAATGGAATCCCCCTTCACAGGTTTCTAACAATCTGAAACTGCCTCTTGGGCCGATAACGTCCCCTAAGCACTGTTAATTTACAAGTCCCTCTCACTCTTGACAAGGCTCGAGTCAGGACTCTCTCTGAGGTCGGTTCTGACATGTACAAATTCTAAACTGTGGCCGCGTAGAACTAAAACAAAGTCGCTGCCTTTTTATCGTCGAGTGGTACCATCGGTGTTACTAACGGTGTCCTCCCTAGCAGCAACGAGATCTTGTGAGAGAAGATGGCCGCGTCTTCACGTTTCTCCGCGAGTAATCGCAACACTTGGTGAATAGACTTCTCCACATCTGCGTAATAACCAGCACAGTTCCGGTACACCTCCAAGACAGCACCCATCTGAAGGGCGTGACTCAAAGTGTGGGCAAACAGAGACACCACAGTGATTGCTGCAGCAGCCACAGATGGACCGCCTGCAACGTTGAGCATCACAGCTGCTGATGCGAGCAAAGGAGAGGTGATCGCCAAGACAAGGTTGATCACTTTAACGTCGTTCGCCATTTTTACATATTCTGGGATGTCGGAGGTGCGCAGAAGGTTAGCAATGCGCTCGAGATCGTCTACGACGGACGGCGTCCAGCCGTTGGTCTGATCCCGCCGGGATTGTCCAGTTCCAAGTCGAGATGAGTCTAAGTCTCCGCTAAGCTTCGATGGATGGACTCGCTTGGGGAACTTCTCCAGAACGACGGGCGTCAGGGGCAGAGGAAACGCTTGATCCAAGGCGTGGAAGGTGCCGACCTTCTGCTCCCAGTAACACGATGCATCTTCGCGCAGTCGTGGATCGACTCGTAGGGTGGCCTCGATCTCAGCTCCCAATCGTTTGAAGAATCGAGCGGCATGACGTTGCTCCTCCGCGAGCTGCGATGGCTGGAACTTGCTCACGAGGGCCATGAGAGCTGCCGCTCCCATCCCGAGAATGATCGAGACCACGTTGAAGCCGGGAGAAGGTGCGGCTCCGTTTGTTGCGGAAGCAACAGCAGCGGAAATGGAGGCGATGGTGATCGTCGAGTGGAAAAGGCGATTCCAATTATCGCGTTGAATGGCGAGAATGCTATGCATCTCGATCCTGTCTGATACCAAGACGGCTAGCGATTCGAACTTACTAAGAATACGCTGGGCCGGCATTCCGTCCGCACCGCTCCAACCTTTCAAGAAGTCCTCGTAAGGGGGCCGAGTCACCTGATGAGCGCTGTCCAGTTCGAGCTGCTTCTCCTTTGCCGATGTCGATACAGCACCTACAGTTCTGGCGATTCTCTTTGAGCTATGAATGTGGGCTTCGTGATATCCACTTCCTAAATCTAGCTTCGTGTGCGAAGATCGAGGCCTAGGGAGAGAGAGTGAGATCCCATGTGCGCTCAACACAGATGAAACAGCCATCATGGTAGCCATATATATGTGCGCAGCTGTCCTCCCGCAACTCTTCTTTCAAAGCTTTCAGAATAGCAGAATCTGAAGTTCCTATGAAAAAAGTTTGTAATGCACGGTCGGAGGCTAGCTGACGAAGAGTCTGATATCTGATTTCGTCGTAAGGTCAGCAGAGCTTCTCTTTCAAGATCCTTCTTCTTTGCCGCTTGCTTGTTTGCTGTTAGCTAGGTTCGAGTGTGTAGTGAGGTGTGATGAGAGCTCTTTATATACCACTGAGCTCCATCATGGGTAGTACATGTCTGCCTCGGGTCCAATGTCAAGTCAGGGACTCAGGCTCTAGTCAGATTTCAGAAACGTACCATAGTCAGCGGTCTAGTGTTGGATATTCTTCCAGTAAGACGCGCTTGGGAAGTTGGAACCACATCCGGTGAAAAGGTCTGCACCTCTACTTGACTGGATCAGGTTGACGAGCATCCTCCAATAAGAACGGATTAACTGTGTCCAGGACTGACGTCACACTTCAAAACTGTCGTGACTCGTGAGGCTTGGTTCCTCTGAAATCCTGCGAAAATTGTGAAAAGTGATGTCAGGTTTGGCTTTGACTGATTCAAACGGACATCGAAGTTCAACCCGCCGGGAACTGTTCACTGGCTCGACGCTCGGAGTTCCACAGGGCCTTCAACTGGCTATGGTATCCGTGCGAAGCGATGTAATTCCGTGTTCTACGTACAGTAGAACCTGCTTGTACTAAGGGGTGTCAAAGTTAGTAACCTTCAGAAAGATTCGAGAGCCGAGGGAGTGAGTTATTACTGCGGCAAGTGTTTCTTGCGATACTTCCGGAGGTACCCGCAGGAAATTCCCACAGTCGTGTTTTTAACGACTCTACTCGTTTCGTCTGTTTCTCTTTACAATCGACTTTTTATTAGTCTGAATAATTATTTGAAGTGTACAAATTGAAAAATAATCAATGATAAAATAGTGATGTCTAGTCACAAACGAGATTTAGAATATATACAAAATTATCTATGATAATTTTACAATCAGTTATCTTTCTCCTTAAATGATACATCGATCTAGACAAAACTGCACTTGGATAAACTACTAACCTCTTTCCTTTCTGGACGGTAGAGAATTTATTTTAACTTTGACACGCTCGATTATACCTCTGTTACATTTTTGAAGTTTCCATTGCAAATAAATCTCACTATAGTCACACTCTTTATATTCACAATCGCATAATAATCACTTATATCACAAATTATAATATAAACTTGGCTTTTATATTATAACTTTGTATGTAAGTATTGAATACGTTAACTCTACTCAACTGCCATGTCCTGCATGAAAAAGATACCTATAACTTTTCATATTCTCGAATGATCTAGACTGATGCTGGCTCTCACGATATCAATTAATAATACATTTCTAACAGTTTGGGCTTTGTACCCGCACCGGGAGTTTAAGTAAGAACGAGTCTCAAACACAGAAGAAGTTCAATTAGCATACAATTAATTCACTGAAAGTGGTGACTTCATTTCCATTTCCTATCACGTAATAGCTATGAGGCTGATCCTTTCTCGTCGGGAGTTGGGTAACAAAACAGGAACGGCAGGTTCGTGGTTCGAACCTGCCAGGCAATCGGGAAGTCAGTTTTGCCGAAATTTGTTAGGAAAAACCGATAAATATCAATTTCGAGAAGAACGACTCTGTATGCTCTACTTTTACCTCGGTGAAGTTCCTTTTTTCTCTTTCACTTAGGAAAACACCACAGGGTAAATAATATCCTCCCCAACAATCTCGTACACTGTGGTGTATTTATGATATCGGAAAAGGTGCAAAAAAGTGTTATATAAAAATTATATAATAATATTATCATAAAAAGTTAAATTATTTATAATCGTTACGATAATTCGACCTGGAGTTACAAGCTGATCCAGACATAACCCATAAACCAAACATTGACTACCTGCTGTAGAAACTATGAGTGCGAGAACCTACTAGTAAAAACACATCCATTTAATCCAAACATTAATTTATAACCTAACCCATTTCTGCCAAAAAGGTTATGGAATAAATAGATTAAAACCCCTCATGCCTTCTATCTGTATATTCAGTGTTATATATCTTGGTATTGGAGAACAGATTGTATCAGTGTCCATCCTAATATCCATCCTAAACAAGGTCAGACTGGAAAAGAACAAGCAGTAGAACAGAGGAAGAATCTACTCAAATCAATGGTCATCAGTGGTCATTGGTCTGCGTACCGAGTATTATGTACAGAGTATGCACAGAGAAAAAGAGAGTAGACTACTTGTGTTTCTTGTTATTATTATATATGAAATTATAATATATTTAAATTAGATTATAATTTATTTAAATATATAAAGATAATCCATCCGAGAACCATGAGAAGATGCAAATATAACCCATACACCAAGAGCGCTTCCAGACGTATAAGACCGGGAGCCAAGTACAGTAATAGTCATTAAATAATAGAGACTGTAATTTATTACCTAACCCTTCCAGTAAGAAGGGTTAAGAAATAAACTGAGGCGGTGTATTGTAATCCGTATAAGAACCAAAGTTCCACGGTAAAAACAGCTCAAAAAACAATCCAACCAAAAGAAAAAATTATAAACTGAGGATGCTTCCTTGAGTATTCATGCCTCAGATCTGGAGATTACCAGACGGGAACCGCAACGGGGAAACAAGCAGAGGCCTCGTCACATAAAGGTCTACGGTCAAGCATTAAATTTTCATCCGGGGAAGTTTACATTATCTTCTGGTTTCTTTTTCCTTTTCCTTTTTTTTCTTTTAGTTTACGTTATTCTGGGAGCTTTGTACCCAATCCCTTGACAACCGTGCACGAGGAAGAGGACCACACGTTTTCCTAAATCCTAATCTAACTTGTAATGGCTTGTGGGTCTGGTGCCAGCTGTGTTAAAGATAACGTCTAGTCTATAGTCACATCTATAGTCACCTCTATAGGCACATCTCTCTGACTAGTGACTAACCTCTGTCCCTAGGTTAGAGTATATAACAACCCCCTCTTGGGAGATGATGAGTCTACTGATCCTTTTACTGATGTATCTTCTATAATGGAGAGTATTCACTTGGTTTGGTTCTTTAACATGGTATCAGAGCTTAGGCACGAGCATTAGCAAGAAGAAGGAGGAACCAGAGAGTGAAAAGGACATAGAGTGAGCACACCACCTTCAACTGAAAAGTGAGAAAAGAGACGCAAATTTCTGATCAAAGTACCTTTGACTGCGTTTTTGGAACAGACGGAGGTCGAATTAGACAAACCTGAGAGTGGATTTGGGATTAAAAAGTCTCTGTCTCACTGTAAGGGATTTGCAAAGAGCTTTCCACCGGTTCAACTTTCGACCCAAACGGACCTCGTATAAGGAAGTTACACTTTGGGGAACCCTTGGTCAACGGATCTTTGATTGCACTTTTGAAGACCTTAACGATCGATTTTCGCGTTTCTGAGATTTTTGCCGTGCAGGACGAGATTGCAGAGAATTACAATATAGACACTACTTCCATCTCCACAACCACTTTGAGGAGTTCCAGATTTTTCTCACGTACTTTACTTTCGATCGATGGCTAACATTAGTGATAACTTGCTTCATGATCATCATAAGTTGGATAGCACAAACTATCCAATATGGTGCTTCAAGGTTCAAGCCATTTTTCAGAACTACGACTTATGAGACATAGTGTTAGGTGAGGAAGAAAGACCTATCGATTCACCAGCTGCTGTCAAAGCTTGGAACAAAAGAGATCAACAAGCACTTGCTATCATCAAGATGATCATAAAAGACTCGGAAATTATGGATATCTTGGAGGCTAAAACCTCTAAAGATGTTTGGGATACTTTCACCAAGAAGCACGAAGGAGCTGCTCGAGGGAGGAAGAGAATGCTACGCAGAAAGTTAAACACTTTGGAGATGGTTGCAGGCATCTCACTCGAAGAACACTTCAATACTGTCAAAGGGTTGCTACAACAACTGAAGAATCTGGGTGGAGGTATAGATGAGGCGACTTGGTGCTTATAGTGCTCCAGAGCTTACCAGAACCGTATGAGCACTTCGTCAAAGCAGTGGATGTTCGCAAGGAGCCTATCTCATTTGGAGAACTGCAAACACTAGCTTTGCAAGAAGCAATGAATATCGAAACCAAGTCAACTCAAGCAACTACCACAACTAACACAGCTTTCTTCTCCAAGAGGAGAGATCATAAACGTGGTAGACCTCAAGACTCACAACCAAAACAGAAGGAGCCTTGGGACAACAAGAAAGACAAATTCAACAAACGAGATTCAGATGGCAACTCCAACAAATCTAAACCTGGGAACTGCAACTACTATAAGAAACGTGGTCACTATGCGTATGAGTGCAGGAAGAAGGCATTTGATCAACGTTCCAACACCAACAACAGAGGTAACTTCGTACAGACAACTGATCACGAAGAGAAGCTGTTCTTCACTGCCATGTATACAGACACACATGACCAACAATGATGGATTGATTCTGGAGCATCAAACCATATCACCTCAAAGAAGGAGTGGTTTCAAGACTTTCATTCTCTTAATGGACCAGAGATTCGACTAGGAGATGGTAGGGCTACCAAGTCCAGGGGGAAGGTAACATTCATATTAAGCTACCTTCAGGTCAGATAAGAACCATTGGAGGTGTCTGGTTTGTACCTGTTGTAGTGCATAATCTTCTGAGTGTTGGTAAACTTGCTGCAAACGGATTTCAACTGTCATTTGATGCACAAGGATGTTCAATTCTTGACCAAGGATTTGTAGTAGCTACAGGGCTGACGGTTGACCACTTGTATGAGTTACAAGCCTTACCCTTGGTAGCTCCAGTTCTAATTGCTGTAACAGAGACGAGCCAATTATGGTATCTACGACTTGGACATTTACACTATCAGAGAATGCAGAAGTTGTTTCATGAGAACTTAGCACTTGGTGTTTCCAAACTCGTCCCTGTAAACACCCCGTGTGAAGTTTGTCTCAGATCTAAACGGACTCGAAGGAAGTTCTTCAAGACTACTGCAACAAGGACAACAGATATCCTTCAGCTGTTACATACAGATCTCTGTGGACCTACTGAGACCATTTCGCTTGGAGGTTCTAAATACTTTATGCTGGTTGTTGATGACTTCTCGAGATACATTTGGGTTTTCTTCCTCTTAAGAAAGTCTGAGGCTCTCTCGCACCTTCAAAACTTTGTTAACATGGTGGAACGACAAAGTGGACAGCAAGTGAAGCAGCTACGAAGTGATAGAGGAGGAGAGTTCACTTCCAAGGCAGCTGACCAATATTTTGTTGAGAAGGGGATACTGCGGCAGTTGACTACAGCTTACACGCCTCAACAAAATGGAGTTGTTGAAAGGAAGAACAGAACTGTTGTGGAGATGGCAAGAAGCCTTCTTCTTGAGCAAGATCTTCCAAAAGACCTTTGGGCTGAAGCTATGAATATTGCGGTTTATCTTCTCAACAGAAGTCCAACTAATGCTGTCAACAACAAAACTCCATTCGAAGCTTTCACAGGGAAGAAACCAGACCTCTCTAACCTACGAATTTTTTGATGTAAAGCATATGCTAGAACTCCGCAGAATTTACTCCAAAAGTTTGATGATAGATCTCAGATCTGTACATTCATAGGGTATCCAGCAAGAGAAAAGGGATATAGGCTGTTGAATGCTGCAAGAAAGATCATCATCAGTCGAGATGTAGTATTTTTAGAGGTCCCTTCATCTCGAAATTCACAACACAATCTTTCTGACCTGCCACCTCCCTCAATCCTAGCCCCTACTTCAGACATTCATGAAGAAGAAGCTCAAGCTCAACTAGAACCACCCACACAAGTTGAGGTTACTGAATCAGGTCCAACTACAGCAGATTCGCCTCTCATTCATCAGACTACTCCAGATTCAAATCTTGCTACCCAACCAAGGAGACCTATCAGAACAAAGAAGGTTCTTGCAAGGCTAGAGGATTATATTCTCATGGCTGAAGCTCAAGGTGATGGAGAAACTATTACATTCGAGGAAGCTTTCAGTAAGGATCAATGGAGACATGCTATGCAGGAAGAATATGATGCACTGCTAAAAAATGCAACCTGGAGCCTAGTACCTCTTCCAACAAACAGGAAAGCACTTGGCTGTAAGTGGGTTTATAAGATCAAGAGGCATGCGGATGGAACTATTGAGAGATACAAGGCTCGCCTTGTTGCAAAAGGTTATTTGCAGACTGCAGGAGAAGATTTTCAAGAGACCTTCACACATGTGGTAAAACTTAACTCCATCCGAGTTCTTTGTGCTCTTGCAAAACAACATGGTTGGAAGTGTTTACAAAAGGATGTTAAGAATGCATTCCTTAATGGCATTCTTGAAGAAGATATCTACTTGCAGCAACCACCTGGTTTTGTTCGTCAAGGAGGTGAACAGTTAGTGTGCAAGCTGCACAAGGCATTATATGGCCTCAAACAAGCTCCAAGAGCTTGGTACACAAGAATCGACACCTTCTTGAAGCAGCAAGGCTTCTCTCCTACAAGAGGTGATCCAAACTTCTATGTTTTGATTACTTCTCAAGGTATTGTGTTACTGTTACTGTACGTGGATGACTTGATAATATCCGGAAGTAATCAAGGAGGAGTAAAGAAGATTCAGCAAGCTTTAATGCAAGAGTTTGATATGAAGGATCTAGGACTTCTCAACTTTTGTCTCGGAGTTCAGTTTCTGGAACACAACGAAATGTTATACCTCTCTCAGGCAAGATACACAGAAAATATACTTCAGGATTTCCAGATGGAGAAGTGCAAGCCTGCGCCTACTCCTATGGTTATCTCAAAGGAGTGGCAAAGTTCTTCTATTGATGATGAGCAGGCAGATGCAACAGAGTTCAGGAAGCTGATCGGGAAGTTAATTTATCTGGCTGTCACTACAAGATCAGATATTTCGTTTGCAGTCAGCAAACTCAGACAGAATATGGAGTCTCCCACACTTATGCATATGAGGGCAGCAAAGAGAGTTTTGCGCTACCTCAGGAAAACTACCAGCTATGGGCTCAGATATAGCTCAGATAAGTCATTTGGACTTGTTGGATTTACAGATGCTGATTGGGCAGGTGATTCTACAGATCGTAAATCGATGTCTGGATTCACATTTATGCTGGGAGGAGGTGCCATCACTTGGCAGTGTAAAAAGCAGCCAACTATTGCTTTATCCTCCTCTGAAGCAGAATATCGTGGCCTGTGTAATGCAGCACGAGAGGTCATTTGGCTAAGATGGATGTTGGAGGATGTAGGTGTCAACCAAGACACTCCAACAGTAATCTGGACTGATGGCATGAGTGTAATAGCTTTGAGGAAAAATCCAGTGCATCATGCTAGAACAAAGCACATTGAAGTGCAAGTCCACTTCATCAGAGAGAAAATAATTTCGGGAGAGGTTGTTACTCAATGGGTAACAACTGATGATCAAACTGCTGATATATTCACCAAGCCTTTGTCTTCAGACAGGTTTCAAAAATTGAGACTTGAACTTGGTGTATATTCAGTACCACTGATATTAAGAGGAGGTGTTAAAGATAATGTCTAGTCTATAGTCACATCTATAGTCATCTCTATAGTCACCTCTATAGGCACATCTCTATGACTAGTGACTGACCTCTGTCCGTAGGTTAGAGTATATAACAACCTCTCTTGGGAGATCATGAGTCGACTGATCTCTTTACTGATGTATCTTCTATAGTGGAGAGTATTTACTTGGTTTGGTTCTTTAACAAGCTGGGGTCACTTGGTGATGCTGCGGCCATCTAATGCTCAAAGACCTTCTAAGGTTCTTCTAGTATGATTACACTATTGTACGAGTTACCGGATTGATGTGGAAATTTCACGACTTCTTGACGTCTTCTAATGCCGGCTTTCCAGCAGTTTCGCACATCTTGCGATGTTGCGTTTGCGGGTCTCTCAGTGTTTAGAACTTTATTTCTTGCAGTTTTTTGAAGTTCTTTCACTGTTGGTTCTACAACTGGGCACCGGAGGTTGACTAGGAAAGTGAACCGGCCGTGCGACCGGAAACGCACGGCACGCATGTGAGAGCAACAGTCTCCATCGAAGATAAATGACGATAGGTTTCTAGTCCTCTGTCAGTGCCGCGTAGGTTCCGTATTACTTGCTACATCGGTCGACGAGGAGTAGTGCGACTCACTAGCGACTGGTGAACTCTCGGCGGCTAGTGACTCTCCGCGGCTGATGACTCTCCCGTCGACGGAGCCAAGCCGGATATGCAGCTTGACAGAACAGGTCTCCACTTGATGCAGAGCTGACGAGAAAAAATATATATATAACAACGAAATTGACTTGATACCTCGATCGAACGAGGCAACGATAGAGACGGTTGTAGTATATATCATATCCAGGATCGATTACGTGACTGGTCGACCTCTTCTGTGCTCCTGGACTGTGAGACTCACGCAGACCATTGAGGGCAGAAATGTTTTGGACTTGAGAACTAGAAAGAAGCTGCGGTTGAACCTTCCTGCTCAGCTTGCTGCAGAAAACCGTCGAACCCGTTACGAGTATGAGATGAGGCGAATTGATACCTGAACCATTAGGGGGTGTCATTTCTTATCTAAAAGATTTTCTCCCGGGATGTTCCCACGGGACACGCCCAACCCATTTTCGTGGGTGCGGATTTAAATTGCCGTGCAAGTTACCCGGCAGATTTCACGACTGAAACTACAAAGAGTTGTTTTCCGGGCGATTACTCGGGACCGAGATGAACTTTCACTCTGACCCGTGCTTCAGCTTTCCAGGCACAGCATCTTGAACTAATATTCGGAAATAACACCCCCTATTATATAGCAAAATCGGACTGAGCATGACAGACTGCAAAGTGCAAATCATATGCTTACGCCTCTCAATACTGCTCCAAACACACTTGTACAAGTATGCGTGGACTCGTGTACATATATATATCATTGTTCACACTCATGATCAATTCATCTGATCGCCGCGTTGTTTCGAATTGCCCCAAAATTCGTGATGTGACCAGACGACGTAACCGCTTGGGATTTATCAGCAGTAACCTTATACTATCAAAAACTGCTTCCTTTGATCATGATCGTTACAACAACACCTCTGCATGGACGGCACGCCTAGCGTGTTGGTCCGGCTGGGGTTGGCTTGTGGGAGTCAGTGTCGGGTGTATTGAAATAGCCTCGACCTCCTGGCTCTCATGGGCGACCCGGGTACTCGTGATCGGGGGTACTGCAGGGGTGGTGTAATTTGTATAAGAGCAAAGTTCTATGACGAAAATAGCTCAAAAAAACAATGAAAAGAAAAAGACAACACCTCTGCATCCATAGTGTCCCTAGCTTCGAGCTCCTGTGAAGTCAAAAGCAATTTAAACATCCGGAAAGTGCAGGTTGGGATTGCTATCTCACACGAGAAGTTGTGTTGACTCTAGAACTAGAGTTATACCTAAAAGATTTATAGACATATGAAGTCTCTACTCTTTTATATTTTAGACTGGTTTTATGTACGATCCATCATACTTCATAAGTATGATGGATTATCAGTCAAGAGTTTGGATAAACCACGATTGATTGATAAACTATTCTTTTCATGTATTATTTTAATAAACCATGATCTTTAATCATTATTCTAAAAGCGGTATCTCCTCGGAAAACAATCTATACTTCATATTTCTTACATGCAGCGCCAGTGACGATCGTAGTACTAAACATTCCAGTCCCTTCCGTTCTACGTCGGGGAGTGGTTTAGTACTGAGAAACCACTCATTCCCGTGGTTTGGCTATACATAAGAAACCCATTAGGAGTATGAGATGCCCGCGGATTGATACCCTAAACCATTCTCCACCGGTCGCGAAATCGGACTTAGCATGACATACTATACCCCTCAAGACTGTCCGCAAACAGGACGTGTACAAGTACGGGTGGACTCGTGTATATATATATCAATGTTCATCTGATCGCCCCACTCGTTCAGATTCCCTCAAAATTCGTGATGTGACCAGTCGACGTAATCATGATCGCTTTCAAGTGATTCGTAAGCAGTAATATTAGACTATCAGAAACTGCTTCCTGGATCATGATTGCTACGACAGCACCTCTGCATGCACCTCCCTAGCTACTTGAGCTCCTGCTTGTAGAAGTCTTCTTACTGTCTTATGCTGTGAATCGAAAGCAATTAAAACCTCCGGAAAGTGCAGGTTGGGATTGATATCTCACGCGAGAAGTTGTGTTGACTCTAGAGCTAGCACCACAAACAAGAGCGGATTAATATGTTCAACATTACGGAAATCATTCAATGTTTCTGCTTAACCTTGATCGTTAATTGGAAGGGACTGTACAACAGCGATCGGGAATTTCCGAGTTAAATTCAATGCTTTTAAATTTCGAAAGAAATAGTTATCGGTCCATGTATCTGATAATGAAAACTGGTTGAAAATTGCCGTAATGTGACCTTTTATATGAACAAGTTGGATTCTAGACCTTGTACTTTCTGTACACCTGAATTTCTAGATCTGTTGTGTGATTGAACTGGCATGGGGGTTCAGAAGGAAAGCCCTTCACGGATACGTGACTAATTCCCCCAGTATATATCTACATCTGTTGTATGATCATGACTGAATTTCATTGGGGATTTGTAATGGAATCCCCCTTCACAGGTTTCTAACAATCTGAAACTGCCTCTTGGGCCGATAACGTCCCCTAAGCATTGTTAATTTACAAGTCCCTCTCACTCTTGACAAGGCTCGAGTCAGGACTCTCTCCGAGGTCGGTTCTGACATGTACAAATTCTAAACTGTGGCCGCGTAAAACTAAAACAAAGTCGCTGCCTTTTTATCGTCGAGTGGTACCATCGGTGTTACTAACGGTGTCCTCCCTAGCAGCAACGAGATCTTCTGAGAGAAGATGGCCGCGTCTTCACGTTTCTCCGCAGGTAATCGCAACACTTGGTGAATAGACTTCTCCACATCTGCGTAATAACCAGCACAGTTCCGGTACACCTCCAAGACAGCACCCATCTGAAGGGCGTGACTCAGAGTGTGGGCAAACAGAGACCCCACGGTGAGTGCTGCAGCGGCCACAGATGGACCGCCTGCAACGT
This sequence comes from Asterella californica, assembly GCA_036924285.1. Taxonomy (NCBI): domain Eukaryota; kingdom Viridiplantae; phylum Streptophyta; class Marchantiopsida; order Marchantiales; family Aytoniaceae; genus Asterella; species Asterella californica. The sequence goes on from JAYKYS010000001.1 coordinate 49,047,030, forward strand.
TGAGCATCACGGCTGCTGATGCGAGCAATGGAGAGGTGAACGCCAAGACCATATTGATCACTTTAACGTCGTTCGCCAGTTTTACATATTCTGGGATGTCGGAGGTGCGCAGAAAGTTAGCAGTGCGCTCGAGATCGTCTACGACGGACGGCGTCCAGCCGTTGGTCTGATCCCGCCGGGATCGTCCAGTTCCAGGTCGAGATGAGTCTAAGTCTCCGCTAAGCTTCGATGGACGGACTCGCTTGGGGAACTTCTCCAGAACGACGGGCGTCAGGGGCAGAGGAAACGCTTGATCCAAGGCGTGGAAGGTGCCGACCTTCTGCTCCCAGTAACACGATGCATCTTCGCGCAGTCGTGGATCGACTCGTAGGGTGGCTTCGATCTCAGCTCCCAATCTTTTGAAGAATCGAGCGGCATGACGTTGCTCCTCCGCGAGCTGCGATGGCTGGAACTTGCTCACGAGGGCCATGAGAGCTGCCGCTCCCATCCCGAGAATGATCGAGACCACTTGGAAGCCGGGAGAAGGTGCCGCTCCGTTTGTTGCGGAAGCAACAGCAGCGGAAATGGAGGCGATGGTGATCGTCGAGTGGAAAAGGCGATTCCAGTTATCGCGTTGAATGGCGAGAATGCTATGCATCTCGATCCTGTCTGATACCAAGACGGCTAGCGATTCGAACTTACTAAGAATACGCTGGGCCGGCATTCCGTCCGCACCGCTCCAACCTTTCAAGAAGTCCTCGTAAGGGGGCCGAGTCACCTGCTGAGCGCTGTCCAGTTCGAGCTGCTTCTCCTTTGCCGATGTCGATACAGCACCTACAATTCTGGCGATTCTCTTTGAGCTATGAATGTGGGCTTCGTGATATCCACTTCCTAAATCTAGCTTCGTGTGCAAAGATCGAGGCCTAGGGAGAGAGAGTGAGATCCCATGTGCGCTCAACACAGATGAAACAGCCATCATGGTAGCCATATATATGTGCGCAGCTGTCCTCCCGCAACTCTTCTTTCAAAGCTTTCAGAATAGCAGAATCTGAAGTTCCTATGAAAAAAGTTTGTAATGCACGGTCGGAGGCTAGCTGACGAAGAGTCTGATATCTGATTTCGTCGTAAGGTCAGCAGACCTTCTCTTTCAAGATCCTTCTTCTTTGCTGCTTGCTTGTTTGCTGTTAGCTAGGTTCGAGTGTGTAGTGATTGTGATGGGAGCTCTTTATATACCACTGAGCTCCATCATGGTTACATGTCTGCGTCGGGTCCAATGTCAAGTCAGGGACTCAGGCTCTAGTCAGATTTCAGAAACCTACCAAAGTCAGCGGTCTAGTGTTCGACATTCTTCCAGTAAGACGCGCTTGGGAAGTTGGAACCACATCCGGTGAAAAGGTCTGCACCTCTACTTGACTGGATCAGGTTGACGAGCATCCTCCAATAAGAACGGATTAACTGTGTCCAGGACTGACGTCACACTTCAAAACTGTCGTTACTCGTGAGGCTTGGTTCCTCTGAAATCCTGCGAAAACTGTGAAAAGTGATGTCAGGTTTGGCTTTGACTGATTCAAACGGGACATCATTCAACCCGCCGGGAACTATTCACTGGCTCGACGCTCGGAGTTCCACACGGCCTTCAACTGGCTATGGTATCCGTGCGAAGCTATGTAATTCCGTGTTCCACATACAGTAGAACCTGCTTGTACTAAGGGGTGTCAAAGTTAGTAACCTTCTGAAAGATTCGAGAGCCGAGAGAGTGAGCAGTAATTTACTTGATCGGACCCCAAGAACAAATCGCGGACTTGATCGGACTTCTTTTATAATTCTTTTCTTGATCGGACCCCCAACTTGCAATAGCACGTAAAGCAAGTAACTGTGCCATGTCAGAGTACAACTCGGACTATAGAAGTCACACCACGACGACGCGAGCAAGTAACTCGGCCATGTCATAGTACAGCTCGGACTGTACAAACCAGACGACGAAGATGCGGGAATAGAAGTTCAGAAACTCAAGCTTGCTTCACATTGTTGAGAACTGACAGAAACGTCGTGTTACAAAAGCGAGAGAGCTTGAGAGCTCTTGAGCGGAAGAGGTTGAGCGCGTTGAATCCAAGGTGGGAGAGCTTGAGAGATTGAGTAGAGGCGGAAGAGCTTGAGCGCGTTGAATCGAAGTCCGCAGAGCTTGAGTAGAGGTGACAGAACTCCAGAATGTGTTCGTTGACAGAACTTGAAGAGTGTATAAGTAATATGTCTTGCATGTGGGTGGTAGCTTCTATTCAACGCATAATCAAAAACCGGAAGTGGAGTTCTGTATCGTATGTGGCTTGTAATTTTCCAGGGTGTTTCAAGCAAGTGATAGAACAGACACAAACCTCGTCAAGCTCTGCAAGGAAGGTGCTATATTTCAATCACCCGCAATTTGATAGTAGAAAGACTTGCCACGCTTGTGATCAGAGGAGAAGTAAAAGACAATATCGGTACCATTTAGGATTGATCGATTATAGTGTAAGTGATCGTCCAGAAGCAGCCTTACCCATAGCCATTGTGTGGAGTATTGGAAAAAACTATTAGGGATCACTGCGGAAGAGTTTGAGAAGTTATCTTCGGATGAACAAGATAGCATTTTCAATGTTGTTTGCAAAAAGAAATGACGATTCAAAATAAGTATGAACACGAAGCAAAATTGATTTACCGTGTTCGATGTGGAGCAGGAGATAGAGGAGTTCGATGAGTTCGAAGACGCTATAGAAGATCTTGCGACTGCCATGGATAGTGTGAAATTTTATCCTTCAGTAGAAAGTGAAATATCTACAGTGGATAATACTGCGGAGCTTGTTGAGATAGAGTGTTTACATTATCGAGTACTGGCACTGGTTGAAAAATCAGAAGAGACTGAACAGAGCTTAGAAGGTATTGCTCAGGATTTGTATGCTGTAATAGAGCTCAGACGTCAAGAGAAAGAAGAACTGTTAGAATTAGTAGAGGCATTACGGAAACTAAAAGAGTTGTAGGATAATTGTAAATCGAACCAAGTGTTAATGGTTCATCGATTTTATAATATAAAGTTGAATTCAATACAGTTTTCAGAACTCAAGCATGTGCTTTCGAGAAAAAACTAGTAATCTGTGCTCCCTGTTCATGTCACCTATCGTGAACACCCTATACAAAACATTATCCAATGGGAGGCAAAACAAGTATGTTTCGCCCACTCGGTAGGCGAGACATACATGTTTCGTCATGTTTCGCCTCTAGAACATAACCCAGTGGGCGAAACAGATAGTGTTTCACCTCGTGACGATTACTCGGAGATAAAACATGATGTTTCGCCCTCTAACGTTGGGATACACTTTACAGAGGACGAAACATGATGTTTCGCCCTCTGACGTTAAGTCGCGAGGGTTCCGTTGCGAATAGTCCTCGTACCCTTTCATGTTTCGTCTCGTGATAGGACGAAACACGATGTTTCGTCCTGTCACGAGACGAAACACGAGGTCTGGACGCCCAAACCCTTAATCTTTAAAATAGCTTTGAAGCGAGTTCTCCGATCGCTTTACAAAATCTCTGCAGGAACTGCAAGAAATAAACCAAGTAATTGCTTGTGGTTCATGGAAGTTCTTTATCCTTGCGGCATGAAACTTTTCGTCGTCCTCCTAACCTCGATGTCCACCTACTGCTTCTCCCAGCCCAGCCAACCTGTACCTCAGCCTCCCGATATCCTAAAATTTGAGTATAGTGGAATAGAATCCAGAATTGCTTGGAGCCGAGTATCACTGATGTTTACTCGGCTCCGATCAATACTGGATTCTTTTCCAGAAATGCATGTTTCACTTTGTAACGAGCTCTTAACCTCGCTCGATGTTCACCTATAGCTTCTCCCAAGCCCAGCCATCCTGTACCTCAATCTCCCGATCCTCCCGATATCTCCAAATTCGAGTATAGTGGAAAAGAATCCAGAATTGCTTGGAGCCGAGTATCGATGATGTGTACTCGGCTCCAATCAATACTGGATTCTTTTTCAGAAACGCATTTTTTTTTCTTTACGCTCTACCTGTAATGCTACGACATTCTAAAAGGATAGGAGTACCCTTATTCTGTCTTGAGTACAAACTCTCTCTGTAATATTTATAATCCGTCGTTTCTTTTTGTGTTTTTTTTGCTTTCGCTCAAACAACCCTTCACAGGACAAACTCTTAAACTAGTGTAGCTTAGCATGGGATAATGAAAATGAGTATTACAAAATATAACTGTTTACAAGATAAAGTTATGGACTTCCTCATATAATATTAATATAGGGTGAGTATCTCATTATATGAAAAATATCATATAATGAATGAAAAAAACGAGGAATATATCTCATCGAAGTTTAGGGTAGAGATCCATACAAACTCCATGAGAAACAGATCACCATACGATATTTACCTCCTCTTGGGTAATATTGGTCCAATAGCTTTTAAGGGCTATAAATGGATCCTGATCAAAAACTTGTGAATATCTGCTCTCTACATAAGCTGGTGTTGCCTTGGGGCTAACACCCCAACGAAGAAGCCAAGGCAACAAAGTGGCTTCTAGATACAACTCTCTATCATTATCCATAGTGAAAGGAGAAAAAGGAGGAGGATGTATAGCATTAAAAGGATGATTGATACAGTTTTTCACTGGACTATCATCCACCAACAATACGTCTCTCGTGCTCAAGTTGCGATGATGAAGCGCTGCAAAATCTTTCAAGTACAAGTGGTTCCCAAAGGCAGCTTCTCTCACCGTCTTATATTTAAAACACATGTCTTGAGCAAAAACATGACATACCTACAAAAGTAAGAAATCCGTATTAGAATATATATCTTAGATCAAACATATAACATATAATACAACAAAGATATTGACAAGTTGATCTGAAAATAAGTTCAAAAGAAGAAAAGTTTCATACCTTCGCTCTTGTCACTCCAGGAGATAAATAATCAGCATCCTCCATAGCATGTAGTAAAATGGCCGTGTTTAACACTGTCCGAGAAGTCCATATGATGACATGAAACTTATCTAGACATATTTCCAAAAACTATTTCATTCCACGTCTCGCCACGTACCATATAAACTACACAAAACTACAACTACTTACACCTCATCCTCATCTTCATCACCACTAGATGCAGTGAAGATTACCTCGTTCTCATCCTCAACCAACATCTCGTCCTCCACTGGAAGAGAAGCAATGGGTTCATTAACTACTTGTTGTCCAGGACAAGTCCGTCTGTTATGTCCTTGTTGCTTGCACCTATTGCAACTCCTTAAACTAGATCGTGATCGCTCCTAATTGGTCAGATGGTGAAGGATCAGTCACTGAAACTACTCTTCTCCTTCGATGAGCAAAATCCGAACTTGGAAAATGATTCACCGGCATGTCATGTAAAGGGAAAATGTTCTCAATAGTGACTCCGCCAGTAGAATTTGCTTCTCCATCTTCAGCCACGTTCTCATCAGCATCACCAGTTGCTTTAGCTGCAGCGGTAGCTCTCGCTTGTGAGAACTGAGTATTATTATCTATCCTCACTACTCTGTGTCTCCCGATACGCTTAGCTATAAGAGGTGGTCCACAAGTCCACACTGGTTCTAAGTCATCGGTTGTCATAGCAGGTAGAAATGAATGGCCATAAATTGAAATAAGACTAGAATTGTACCAAATTGAGTCTACTCGTGTAACTAGACTCTCTCCAAGCTCTCTATCAAATGCTATCACGTGACCACATGGCCAAGCCATTTCTTGATACTCCAGTATTCTCCTAGCTGTTTGCCTCTTTCTCCGGAATCAGCCAGCTTGCTCAAGACACTGTCGTACCTGCATTCATACGTAATGAACCCAATTAGTAACCACATTAGTGAAGCAGAAATGGTTCATGCAAATAGAACGATAGCAGATAAGAAATCAATTTGAAACATAACGATAAGAAATTTGAAGAACTTACATTTCACGAGTTCTGGCATAAAGACATGCAAGAACGGCTGCTCAGCATCCTTTCCAAAATGTGTGCGCACGTTGGTGCAAATGTGTTGTGCACAGTGCCCATGTTTTGTGTCAGGAAATATTTCAGCAACGGTTTTTTCAAGATCTTTTTGTCAATCACTGATTATAACAATTTGGGGTGATAAAATCCCATGTATCGACTCATGCAGTAGACGACAGAACCACGTCCAATTCGAGGTATCTTCTCTTGGAGCTACTGCAAATGCCAGGATGATAGCTTCGTTTGCGTCATCAAGCACAGTGGCTAGAAAAATCTGAGATGGAAATTTTCAGTTCTTACTGTGACAAGCATCTAAGCAGATCACTCTCTGACAAAACCTATATGCGTTGCAGGTGACACTTGGACACACAAAGAACCTGCTGAAAACAGTTGGGTGATTCTCTCATGTTCCCCAATCTACTACACACTTCGGGTCCACATCTTTAAGCCTTCTACACACTGATGGAATATAGTGAAACGAGACGGCTTGGTTACTTTCTAACCAGTCACGTGAATGTTCTCTACCTCTCCACACTTGGTTATAAGGTGCTCTCTTGTTGAAAGATGTTCTGATTTCTTCCATCAAGTTATGAATAGGTGTATGCGGATCAATCGTCACTCTATTACACAGAACAGTAGCAAGAAACTTTGAATTTGATGCAGGACCACGCCAATAAGCCATGTGTGTCGGGCAAGTATGTTCTAGATTGCAAACTGTGACAGTGATTTTCGCACTGAACTTTCCTCTTTGTGCTCTAATTCTCCATTTGCATTGATTTAACACCTCTCTGACGATCAAACCTCCTCCATAGAAGATGGTTCTCCCCGCACTCACATACCGTAATTTCTCTCCACAACGATCATTTTCCGGCACCCTTCGATCTGCTGTTGGTGTGACTGAACTTGCTTCTTGATCATCTCGTCGCCGACGTTGTCTTTGTCTCTGAGAGAACTCATGAAAGCTCCGTGGTTGAATATTATGAAAATCTCCTTCCGCCGCTCTATTTATCTCTCCTCTCTGTTCGACATTTTGCGATAGCACGCGTTGTCATGTCGTGGATCGGCTCCTATCTGAAATTCAAACTTCGATGCTTGTCGCTCCAAAAACACTCATGAGAAGACAAGCTAGGCCCCTGCTTACAGGCTTTTGGCACCATTTCGGATCTTCGCTTTCATCGCATCAGTGGATAGACCTCATTGTCAGCATTTCATAGGCACTTTGTGTACTTCGTTTGGACGCTCAGTGGAGAAGTTACAAGACTCGAAAGATGGGTAAAACAAGCTAGGCTCTAGCTTACGGACTTTTGGCACAATTTCGGATCTCCACTTTCATCACATCAATGGGTAGAGCTCGTTGTCAACTTTTCATAGGCATCTTGTTTACTTCGTTTGGACGTCTAGCGAAGAAATTATGCGATTCGAAAGAAGGAAAAATCAAGCTAGGCCCTAGTTTACTTGCTGACTGGATATTTGAGGCCTCATGCGTTATATCAAAGACGCAAGGGGCTTGCTTCCTGATTAAGGAGAGAACTTAGTACGTACAGAGACTGTGACAAGGGGGCAGCTTAGGGGCTAGCTTGTACCTGCGACATGTCAACGAACGGTTCGGGAGATTTAGGAGTCCAATGCAAGCGCGCAAGGCGTCGTTGGGTTCAGATCTGTGCAGGCTACGCACTAGTTCAAACAGTTTGGGAAGAGACGGATCAAGGAGTGTGCACTGAGAGAAATTGAGATGCAGGAAGTAGATTTGAGATTTTCAGTTATCTGTGAAGGAGAGTTGGACCGTTCAGGCCATTCCTGAGTCCAAACTTGCTGTCCTTGGATCCATCGGAGTCAGAACAACGAGTTCTACAGGAAATTGAAGACGATACAAAGTTTCATTGGGCGGTTTGGGAGTTCTGAGTGAAATTGGCTCGCAGGGAAGCGCTTACATCATATTTTTGTTCGTCTGCGATCTGAGGTTGGGTTGTTCTTCGCGATCGGTGAGCCAAGCTCTTCGTTCTTGGTGTCTACGCGATCAAGGAGTCTTCATCTACGCATAGGAGAAGACTGTACATGAATTGGATTGTTGGTTTGGGTGTGGTGAGCGAGTTTAAGCCGCAGGGAGTCGATTTACGTCAGTTTTTTACAACCTGCGATCAAATTTCTCGTGTGGTTTTGCAAGGAGAACTCCAAACGGCTTGTTTGGAGTCTTGTTGGGTTCAGGGTAGCTAGATCTACCTACCAGAGAAGACGGATATCAGTTTAGACGATCCGTTTGTGCAGTGTGTGCGGTCTTAAGCCGTAGGGAGGAGTTTTTGAAAGTTCGGTCACCTGCGACCGAAAATCGGCGATATCTCGGCTATCAGGAGTCGGATCTGAAGGTTTCTTGGGTTAACGGAGTCAGAGGAGGAGACCCTATCGACATCTGAAATCTGTTTGGCGAAAAAAAAGAAGTCCACAGATAGATCTTTTTCGGTTCTTCGCTACGGGTTTTGCTCTTTTGAGTTCGTTAGAGTTCTAGTTGGCTATATACAGCTTGTGGTAGCTAGCTTTAGCTTAGAACTTGTACATGGATGTGGTTTGGACTTGGGTTTGGATCGTGTGATACTGCTGTGGCTTTGCTTGTTAGCAAAGAGAAGGTTCTCTTGCTTGAGCTACGCTTCGGTGTTTTTGGGTCAAGGTTGAGAATCAGGGGTTGTTTTTAAGGGCTTTGAAGCAGGTTACAGACCGCTCTGGTCTGTTTCAATTCTGTGCTCTAAGGAGAAAGAACCGGTAGTGTACATACATTTGGAGTTGGTATATATCGCAGCGTTCGTTTTTGTGGTTGTTTTTTTCTGTCTTGTCTCTGTTTCAGCACACAACATCTCCACAATCAAGAACCTCGCGTTTTCCTGGACATCCTTCACGCAATATCCGACACGACATCGATGGTGAACTCGACTTGAAGGTCTAGGGTGGAGATTTCTGTGTTTGAACTGGAAGAGGAGATCAACAATCATGGACGACGATGAGGATGGATATTGTTGTTCGGGAGGATGCTGTGGATCTGGGATGATGGATTTGTAGACAGTTGGGATCATGGAAGGATGGGAGGATGAGATGAGCCATGATTATGGATGGGATGGATGGATAGAGAGTATAACAGGGATGCAGTTGGATGCAACAACTGCACGATTGTTTCAAACCTTCACTTTGTTTATGCGACAAGAGCAAGGGAACCAACAAAAGAAGGCTTCGGGGAAGAAGGCGCTTGGAAGGATGATCGACAAGTTCAATTTATTTGGTGGGAGAGACATCTTTGAGTACTTGAGATGTTACAAGATGGAGATGGATTTGGATCGGGTACCGGAGAAAGAGATGATCGAGACGTTCGAACTCGCTGCGGTCCCTGAGATAAGAGAGCATGTGAAGGGTCTAACAAAACGTTTTGGGAAGAACTGGGATACATTTTCACATGCGCTGATGGAGGAGTATTTCTTGGGAAACTCAGATCGAGTAACCAAGAAATCATTTTTGGAGTGGATCAATCGATCCAACAAAGGTTTACAGCTTACAGAGTTGTTAAAGGAGTACGAGAGACAATTCTCTCAACTACCTCAGGTGGATGAGCTAGCCTTGGAAACCTACAAGACAGAGTTGTTTCTTCAAGCTGCTGATGAGACATGGCAAGAGCCGTTGGAGCTACTTCTGGAGAATGGGGATGAAGAAGAAAGGTTGACAAGGAATTGAGAGGTTATGCATGAAGCTGTTGAGCTTCTTGTCCGGAGACAGACAAGGAAAAAAGCTACAAGGTTGACACCTGCAACGTTGACTACATCAGTTCGGATAGTATCTGAGGTTCAACCTCCAGTTGCGTTTGTAGAGGAGAAGGATCCAACCATCGAGAACCTACAGCAAAAGATGCAAGATCTACAAGCTAAGGTTACTAGGTTGGAGGATAAGAGATCATCGATTGAGATGGAGCTTGTACCCAAACCAGCTTGGGTACATCACTGCTTGTGGTGTGATGGTACTGACCATCAGTGGGACGGCTGCATCTACTTTGCAGAGTCTTTGCAACGAGAGGTTATTTCCTGGAAGGATGGAGATGTTCGGTTCAGAAGTACGAGTACTCTCCTTCAAGCCAACGTTGGTAAAGGAGGGATGAAGAAGTTTGTGGATTATTACTTTGCGGCACATGCAGCTGTAGCTATCGAAGCTACAAGTTATGGTGCTAGGGTGGAGGAGATTGAGCATGATCTCCATAGAGATGGTTTGGTTGAGCACGAGGATCTAAACGAGCTTAGGTTGGATACTGCATCCACGATGCAGAGCGAGAAGAAGAGACAAAAAGAGACTTCTTCAGGGAAGCAAGCTGGGGAGGATAAGGTTCAATAGGAAACTATTCTTCTTATACAGGCAATGGAGGACGATCCTGCACAACCGGAGGAGATGCTTGAGGTGCAGACAGTGGACATGGTTGATCTGGTTGCAAACATACAACAACCAGTTATTGATAAAGTGATGGATGTGAAGGGAGGTTGGGAGGAGCACATTCGAGACGCATAGGTTGGGTTCATTTCACGGGAGGTCTTGGATGCGACTACAAGGGAAGTCCATGATGCTTACATCGGCTTCATCAAGGACGGACATGCTGAGGACGAAGGACAGTGGATGGATGCTTTCAAGACTACGGGTATAGGATGATGGGTAAGGATGGCTTAGAGGGGAGAAGCCATTGCTGAAGGTGACTAGGGTTGGGAGGATGATGCTTGGGGGGTTGTAAATGTTTTCAGGATTGAGGTTGAGAGAATGATGCTTGGGAGGTTGTAAGGATTTTCAGAAGAAGAGATCAAGGAGGATGATGGTTGAGAAAGATATCATTGTACAGTGAGATAATGATGGTTGCGGTTGAGGATTCTACTTACAGTAGTGTGGTTCTTTTTTTCAGAAAAACAAAAAAGAAGAGAGGATTAGGTACGATGACATGTACCGACTTGAGGTTGAGGATTACAGTCAGATATATGGTGATGATTGCATTGACGGATGATGTCTACTACGACACTTGGTTCACAAACCTCGACGGTGAGGTTCTACATGGCACATGGAAGACATTTTCATAGTATGATGGGTTATTTCTTCTATGTCTTCGCATATTGAAAGATGTGTAGATTTAGAGGGGGTGATTGGATGGGAGGTTCGAGATGAAGGTCGGTGAGCATGGATCTAGGGAGGATCATGGCCGAGTTGCAACTTCAAGATGGCGATCAGGTTGTAGACTTGAGGATGAGGTTGACTAAAATGGGAAGAAAGATGACAACATGAGAACAAGTGTGCGTGCCGGTCCACTCCTTGGTTGGTATCTCTAGTGTATACCGGGAGAATGCACAAGTTTGGAGGAGGTGGATGTCGTGTCGTGGACCGGCTCCTATCTGAAATTCAAACTTCGATGCTTGTCGCTCCAAAAACACTCATGAGAAGATAAGCTATGCCCCTGCTTACGGGCTTTTGGCACCATTTCAGATCTTCGCTTTCATCGCATCAGTGGATAGAGCTCCTTGTCAACATTTCATAGGCACTTTGTCTACTTCGTTTGGACGCTCAGTGGAGAAGTTACAAGACTCGAAAGATGGGTAAAACAAGCTAGGTCCCAGCTTACGAACTTTTGGCACAATTTCGGATCTCCACTTTCATCGCATCAATGGGTAGAGCTCATTGTCAGCTTTTCATAGGCATCTTGTTTACTTTGTTTGGAAGTCTAGCGAAGAAGTTATGCGATTCGAAAGAAGAAAAAATCAAGCTAGGTCCTAGTTTACTTGTTGACTGGATATTTGAGGATTCGGGCGTTATATCAAAGACGCAAGGGGTCTGCTTCCTGATTAAGGAGAGAACTTAGTACGTACAGAGATTGTGACAAGGGGGCAACTTAGGGGCTAGCTTGCATCTGCGATCTGTCAACGAACGGTTTGGGAGATTTAGGAGTCTAATGCAAGCGCGCAAGGCGTCGTTAGGTTCAGATCTGTGCAGGCTACTCACTGGTTCAAACGGTTTGGGAAGAGACGGATCGAGGAGTGCGCATTGAGAGAAATTGAGACGCATGAAGCAGATTTGAGATTTTCAGTTATCTGTGAAAGAGAGTTGGACCGTTTGGACCGTTCCGGAGTCCAAACTTGCTGTCCTTGGATCCATCGGAGTCAGAACAACGAGTTCTATAAGAAATTGAAGACGATACGAATTTTCATCGGACGGTTTGGGAGTTCTGAGTGAAATTGGCTCGCAAGGAAGCGCTTACATCAGATTTTTGTTCGTCTGCGATCTGAGGTTGGGTTGTTCTTCGCGATCGGTGAGCCAAGCTCTTCGTTCTTGGTGCCTACGCGATCAGGGAGTCCTCATCTACGCATAGGAGAAGACTGTACGTGAATTGGATTGTTGGTTTGGGTGTGGTGAGCGAGTTTAAGCCACAAGGAGTTGATTTACGTCAGTTTTTTGTAACCTGCGATCAAATTTCTCGTGTGGTTTTGCAAAGAGAACTCCAAACGGCTTGTTTGGAGTCTTGTTGGATTCAGGGTAGCTAGATCTACCTACCAGAGAAGACGGATATCAGTTTAGACGATCCGTTTGTGCGGTGTGTGCGGTTTTAAGCCGCAGGGAGGAGTTTTTGAAGGTTCGGTCACCTGCGACCGAAAATCGGCGATATCTTGGCTATCAAGAGTCGGATCTGAAGGTTTCTTGGGTTAACGGAGTCAGCGGAGGAGACCCTATTGACATCTGAAATTCGTTCGGCGGAAAAAGAAAGTCCACAGATAGACCTTTTTCGATTTCTTCGCTACGATTTCTTTGCTCTTTTGAGTTCGTTAGAGTTCTGGTTGGCTATATACAACTTGTGGTAGTTAGCTTTAGCTAAGAACTTGTACATGGATGTGGTTTGGACTTGGGTTTGGATTGTGTGATACTGCTGTGGCTCTGTTTGTTAGCAAAGAGAAGTTTCTCTTGCTTTGAGCTACGCTTCGGTGTTTTTGGGTCAAGGTTGAGAATCAGGGGTTGTTTTTAAGGGCTTTGAAGCAGGTTACAGACCGCTCTGGTCTGTTTTTCAGTTCTGTGCTCTTAGGAGAAAGAACCGGCAGTGTACATACATTTGGAGGTGGTATATATCGCAGCGTTCGTTTTCGTGGTTGTTTTTCTTTGTCTTGTCTTTGTTTCAGCACATAACATCTCCACAGCCAGGAACCTCGCGTTTTCCTGGCATCCTTCACGCAATATCCGACACGACAGCGTTGCCACCCCACCTGCATGTCCGCAGCTTATAATTCTCTTTCGATTTTGTCTTTTGGCTTGCTCTACTGTGAAGGAAACACCAGCTATCAACAGCAAAATGGATGAGAATTCCGCTCCCAACTTCAATCTACCTGCAGCATCACGCAATGACTCTAATGTTCTTCCTTGCAACACGCGGTCATCAGCTCGAGCTTGTGACATTTGCCAGCGTCATTGATCTAGTATGCTCAAGTCTCTTTCATCATCGGTCCTTGCATCCATCGTAAACTCGTGTCTGTCAATAACCTCAAAATATAATCCATCTAGACATCTCTCCTCTTCAGTACGAGGAGATTGCAGATCCTCCATCGTTTAAGTGTCTGCACTCACTTCCTAACTAGACCCCGTCGCACTCTATTCTCTTTCGAAGTATCAGTCGACGAATGTCTACCCCTCGCCGAATAGAGAGAGAAATTGATTCACTGTGTTACCAGTATGCTGTCGTTCAAATTTCCCGGAAAACACTTCAGACACTTCAGTTGTAAGCATGACATGTACAATCCGAGCTGTACTCTGACATGGCACAGTTACTTGTTTTAACAATCCGAGCTGTACTCTGACATGACATGGTTACTTGTTTTACGAGCTGTTGCAGGTTGGAGGTCCGATCAAGAAGGGAATTATAAGAGGGGTCCGATCAAGTCCGCGATTCGTTCTGGGGGTCCGATCAAAGAAATCCCTGAGGGAGTGAGTTACGACTGCGACGAGTGTTTCTTGCCAGTACTTCCGGAGGTACCCGCAGGAAATTGCCACAGGCGCTTTCTTAACGACTCTTTACTCGTTTCATCTTTTTTTTACAATGGATTTTTTATTGATCTGAATAATTATTTTAAGTGTACAAATTGAAAAATAATCAATGATAAAATCATTATGTCACAAACGCGATCTAGAATGAATCGCGATTATATACAAAATTATCTGTGATAATTTTACGGTCAGTTATTTCTCTCCTTAAATGATACACAGTCTAGACAAAACTGCACTTGGATAAACTACTAACCTCTTTCCTTTCTGGACGTTAGAGAATTTATTTTAACTTTGACACGCTCGATTATATGTCTGTTACATTTTTGAAGTTTCCATTGCAAATAAATCTCACTATAGTCACACTCTTTATTTTCACAATCGCATAATAATCACTTATATCACAAGTTATAATATAAACTTAGCTTTTATATTATAACTTTGTATGTAAGTATTGAATACGTTAACTCTACTCAACTGCGATGTCCTGCATGAAAGAGATACCTATAACTTTTCATTTTCTCGAACGATCTAGACTGATGCTGGCTCTCACGATATCAATTAATAATAACATTTCTAACCGTTTGGGCTTTGTACCCGCACCGGGAGTTTAAGTAAGAACGAGTCTCAAACACAGAAGAAGTTCAATTAGCATACAATTAATTCACTGAAAGTGGTAACTTCATTTCCATTTCCTATCACGTAATAGCTATGAGGCTGATCCTTTCTCGTCGGGAGTTGGGTAACAAAACAGGAACGGCAGGTTCGTGCTTCGAACCTGCCAGGAAATCGGGAAGTCAGTTTTGCCGTGGAAATTTGTTAGGAAAAACCGATAAATATCAATTTCGAGAAGAACGATTCTGTATGCTCTACTTTTACCTCGGTGAAGTTCCTTTTTTTCTCTTTCACTTAGGAAAACACCACAGGGTAAATAATATCCTCCCCCACAATCTCGTACACTGTGGCGTATTTATGATATCGGAAAAGGTGCAAAAAAGTGTTATATAAAAATTATATAATAATATTATCATAAAAAGTTAAATTATTTATAATCGTTACGATAATTCGACCTGGAGTTACAAGCTGATCCAGACATAACCCATAAACCAAACATTGACTACCTGCTGTAGAAACTATGAGTGCGAGAACCTACTAGTAAAAACACATCCATTTAATCCAAACATTAATTTATAACCTAACCCATTTCTGCCAAAAAGGTTATGGAATAAATAGATAAAATACCCTCATGCCTTCTGTCTGTACATTCAGTGTTATATATCTTGGTATTCGGAGAACAGATTGTATCAATGTCCATCCTAATATCCATCCTAAACAAGGTCAGACTGGAAAAGAACAAGCAGTAGAACAGAGGAAGAATCTACTCAAATCACTGGTCATCAGTGGTCATTGGTCTGCGTACCGAGTATTATGTACAGAGTATGCACAGAGAAAAAGAGAGTAGACTACTTGTGTTTCTTGTTATTATTATATATGAAATTATAATTTATTTAAATTAAATTATAATTTATTTAAATATATAAAGATAATCCATCCGAGAACCATGAGAAGATGCAAATATAACCCATACACCAAGAGCGCTTCCAGACGTAAAAGACCGGGAGCCAAGTACAGTAATAGTCATTAAATAATAGAGACTGTAATTTATTACCTAACCCTTCCAGTAAGAAGTGTTAAGAAATAAACTGAGGCGGTGTATTGTAATCCGTATAAGAACCAAAGTTCCACGGTAAAAACAGCTCAAAAAACAATCCAACCAAAAGAAAAAATTATAAACTGAGGATGCTTCCTTGAGTATTCATGCCTCAGATCTGGGGATTACCAGACGGGAACCGCAACGGGGAAACAAGCAGAGGCCTCGTCACACAAAGGTCTACGGTCAAGCATTAAATTTTCATCCGGGGAAGTTTACATTATCTTCTGGTTTCTTTTTGTTTTTCCTTTTTTTTCTTTTAGTTTACGTTATTCTGGGAGCTTTGTACCCAATCCCTTGACAACCGTGCACGAGGAAGAGGACCACACGTTGTCCTAAATCCTAATCTAACTTGTAATGGCTTGTGGGTCTGGTGCCAGCTGTGTTAAAGATAACGTCTAGTCTATAGTCACATCTATAGTCACCTCTATAGGCACATCTCTCTGACTAGTGACTAACCTCTGTCCCTAGGTTAGAGTATATAACAACCTCCTCTTGGGAGATGATGAGTCTACTGATCCTTTTACTGATGTATCTTCTATAATGGAGAGTATTCACTTGGTTTGGTTCTTTAACATGGTATCAGAGCTTAGGCACGAGCATTAGCAAGAAGAAGGAGGAACCAGAGAGTGAAAAGGACATAGAGTGAGCACACCACCTTCAACTGAAAAGTGAGAAAAGAGACGCAAATTTCTGATCAAAGTACCTTTGACTGCATTTTTGGAACAGAAGGAGGTCGAATTAGACAAACCTGAGAGTGAATTTGGGATTAAAAAGTCTCTGTCTCACTGTAAGGGATTTGCAAAGAGCTTTCCAACGGTTCAACTTTCGACCCAAACGGACCTCGTATAAGGAAGTTACACTTTGGGGAACCCTTGGTCAACGGATCTTTGATTGCACTTTTGAAGACCTTAACGATCGATTTTCGCGTTTCTGAGATTTTTGCCGTGCAGGACGAGAATGCAGAGAATTACAATATAGACACTACTTCCATCTCCACAACCACTTTGAGGAGTTCCAGATTTTTCCCACGTACTTTACTTTCGATCGATGGCTAACGTTAGTGATAACTTGCTTCATGATCATCATAAGTTGGATAGCACAAACTATCCAATATGGTACTTCAAGGTTCAAGCCATTTTTCAGAACTACGACTTATGGGACATAGTGTTAGGTGAGGAAGAAAGACCTATCGATTCACCAGCTGCTGTCAAAGCTTGGAACAAAAGAGATCAACAAGCACTTGCTATCATCAAGATGACCATAAAAGACTCGGAAATTATGGATATCTTGGAGGCTAAAACCTCTAAAGATGCTTGGGATACTTTCACCAAGAAGCACGAAGGAGCTGCTCGAGGGAGGAAGAGAATGCTACGCAGAAAGTTAAACACTTTGGAGATGGTTGCAGGCATCTCACTCGAAGAACACTTCAGTACTGTCAAAGGGTTGCTACAACAACTGAAGAATCTGGGTGGAGGTATAGATGAGGCGACTTGGTGCTTATAGTGCTCCAGAGCTTACCAGAACCGTATGAGCACTTCGTCAAAGCAGTGGATGTTCGCAAGGAGCCTGTCTCATTTGAAGAATTGCAAACACTAGCTTTGCAAGAAGCAATGAATATCGAAACCAAGTCAACTCAAGCAACTACCACAACTGACTCAGCTTTCTTCTCCAAGAGGAGAGATCATAAATGTGGTAGACCTCAAGACTCACAACCAAAACAGAAGGAGCCTTGGGACAACAAGAAAGACAAATTCAACAAACGAGATTCAGAGGGCAACTCCAACAAACCTAAACCTGGGAACTGCAACTACTATATGAAACGTGGTCACTATGCGTATGAGTGCAGGAAGAAGGCATTTGATCAACGTTCCAACACCAACAACAGAGGTAACTTCGTACAGACAACTGATCACGAAGAGAAGCTGCTCTTCACTGCCATGTATACAGACACACATGACCAACAATGATGGATTGATTCTGGAGCATCAAACCATATCACCTCAAAGAAGGAGTGGTTTCAAGACTTTCATTCTCTTAATGGACCAGAGATTCGACTAGGAGATGATAAGGGCTACCAAGTCCAGGGGGAAGGTAACATTCATATTAAGCTACCTTCCGGTCAGATAAGAACCATTGGAGGTGTCTGGTTCGTACCTGTTGTAGTGCATAATCTTCTGAGTGTTGGTAAACTTGCTGCAAACGGATTTCAACTGTCGTTTGATGCACAAGGATGTTCAATTCTTGACCAAGGATTTGTAGTAGCTACAGGGCTGACGGTTGACCACTTGTATGAGTTACAAGCCTTACCCTTGGTAGCTCCAGTTCTAACTGCTGTAACAGAGACGAGCCAATTATGGTATCTACGACTTGGACATTTACACTATCAGAGAATGCAGAAGTTGTTTCATGAGAACTTAGCACTTGGTGTTTCCAAACTCGTCCCTGTAAACACCCCGTGTGAAGTTTGTCTCAGATCTAAACAGACTCGAAGGAAGTTCTTCAAGACTACTGCAACAAGGACAACAGATATCCTTCAGCTGTTACATACAGATCTCTGTGGACCTACTGAGACCATTTCGCTTGGAGGTTCTAAGTACTTTATGCTGGTTGTTGATGACTTCTCGAGATACATTTGGGTTTTCTTCCTCTTAAGAAAGTCTGAGGCTCTCTCGCACCTTCAAAACTTTGTTAACATGGTGGAACGACAAAGTGGACAGCAAGTGAAGCAGCTACGAAGTGATAGAGGAGGAGAGTTCACTTCCAAGGCAGCTGACCAATATTTTGTTGAGAAGGGGATACTGCGGCAGTTGACTACAGCTTACACGCCTCAACAAATGGAGTTGTTGAAAGGAAGAACAGAACTGTTGTGGAGATGGCAAGAAGCCTTCTTCTTGAGCAAGATCTTCCAAAAGACCTTTGGGATGAAGCTATGAATATTGCGGTTTACCTTCTCAACAGAAGTCCAACTAATGCTGTGAACAACAAAACTCCATTCGAAGCTTTCACAAGGAAGAAACCAGACCTCTCTAACCTACAAATTTGTTGATGTAAAGCATATGCTAGAACTCCGCAGAATTTACTCCAAAAGTTTGATGATAGATCTCAGATCTGTACATTCATAGGGTATCCAGCAAGAGAAAAGAGATATAGGCTGTTGAATGCTGCAAGAAAGATCATCATCAGTCGAGATGTAGTATTTTTAGAGGTCCCTTCATCTCGAAATTCACAACACAATCTTTCTGACCTGCCACCTCCCTCAATCCTAGCCCCTACTTCAGACATTCATGAAGAAGAAGCTCAAGCTCAACTAGAACCACCCACACAAGTTGAGGTTACTGAATCAGGTCCAACTACAGCAGATTCGCCTCTCATTCATCAGACTACTCCAGATTCGAATCTTGCTACCCAACCAAGGAGACCTATCAGAACAAAGAAGGTTCTTGCAAGGCTAGAGGATTATATTCTCATGGCTGAAGCTCAAGGTGATGGAGAAACTATTACATTCGAGGAAACTTTCAGTAAGGATCAATGGAGACATGCTATGCAGGAAGAATATGATGCACTGCTAAAAAATGCAACCTGGAGTCTAGTACCTCTTCCAACAAACAGGAAAGCACTTGGCTGTAAGTGGGTTTATAAGATCAAGAGGCATGCGGATGGAACTATTGAGAGATACAAGGCTCGCCTTGTTGCAAAAGGTTATTTGCAGACTGCAGGAGAAGATTTTCAAGAGACCTTCACACCTGTGGTAAAACTTAACTCCATCCGAGTTCTTTGTGCTCTTGCAAAACAACATGGTTGGAAGTGTTTACAAAAGGATGTTAAGAATGCATTCCTTAATGGCATTCTTGAAGAAGATATCTACTTGCAGCAACCACCTGGTTTTGTTCGTCAAGGAGGTGAACAGTTAGTGTGCAAGCTGCACAAGGCATTATATGGCCTCAAACAAGCTCCAAGAGCTTGGTACACAAGAATAGACACCTTCTTGAAGCAGCAAGGCTTCTCTCCTACAAGAGGTGATCCAAACTTCTATGTTTTGATTACTTCTCAAGGTATTGTGTTACTGTTACTGTACGTGGATGACTTGATAATATCCGGAAGTAATCAAGGAGGAGTAAAGAAGATTCAGCAAGCTTTAATGCAAGAGTTTGATATGAAGGATCTAGGACTTCTCAACTTTTGTCTCGGAGTTCAGTTTCTGGAACACAACGAAATGTTATACCTCTCTCAGGCAAGATACACAGAAAATATACTTCAGGATTTCCAGATGGAGAAGTGCAAGCCTGCGCCTACTCCTATGGTTATCTCAAAGGAGTGGCAAAGTTCTTCTATTGATGATGAGCAGGCAGATGCAACAGAGTTCAGGAAGCTGATCGGGAAGTTAATTTATCTGGCTGTCACTACAAGACCAGATATTTCGTTTGCAGTCAGCAAACTCAGACAGAATATGGAGTCTCCCACACTTATGCATATGAGGGCAGCAAAGAGAGTTTTGCGCTACCTCAGGGGAACTACCAGCTATGGGCTCAGATATAGCTCAGATAAGTCATTTGGACTTGTTGGATTTACAGATGCTGATTGGGCAGGTGATTCTACAGATCGTAAATCAATGTCTGGATTCACATTTATGCTGGGAGGAGGTGCCATCACTTGGCAGTGTAAATAGCAGCCAACTATTGCTTTATCCTCCTCTGAAGCAGAATATCGTGGCCTGTGTAATGCAGCACGAGAGGCCATTTGGCTAAGATGGATGTTGGAGGATGTAGGTGTCAACCAAGACACTCCAATAGTAATCTGGACTGATGACATGAGTGTAATAGCTTTGGGGAAAAATCCAGTGCATCATGCTAGAACAAAGCACATTGAAGTGCAAGTCCACTTCATCAGGGAGAAAATAATTTCGGGAGAGGTTGTTACTCAATGGGTAACAACTGATGATCAAACTGCTGATATATTCACCAAGCCTTTGTCTTCAGACAGGTTTCAAAAATTGAGACTTGAACTTGGTGTATATTCAGTACCACTGACATTAAGAGGAGGTGTTAAAGAAAATGTCTAGTCTATAGTCACATCTATAGTCATCTCTATAGTCACCTCTATAGGCACATCTCTATGACTAGTGACTGACCTCTGTCCGTAGGTTAGAATATATAACAACCTCTCTTGGGAGATGATGAGTCGACTGATCCCTTTACTGATGTATCTTCTATAGTGGAGAGTATTTACTTGGTTTGGTTCTTTAACAAGCTGGGGTCACTTGGTGATGTTGCGGCCATCTAATGCTCAAAGACCTTCTAAGGTTCTTCTAGTATGATTACACTATTGTACGAGTTACCGGATTGATGTGGAAATTTCACGACTTCTTGACGTCTTCTAATGCCGGCTTTCCAGCAGTTTCGCACATCTTGCGATGTTGCGTTTGCGGGTCTCTCAGTGTTTAGAACTTTATTTCTTGCAGTTTTTTGAAGTTCTTTCACTGTTGGTTCTACAACTGGGCACCGGAGGTTGACTAGCAAAGTGAACCGGCCGTGCGACCAGAAACGCACGGCACGCATGTGAGAGCAACCAACCTTACAGCTGTGGCACAGTTTCGCAAATCAATGCGCAGTTAATTAATCATCACACGCACTTAATTAATGATCAGGCGTGTGACGGGGAGCGTCAAAATGAACACTGCAGGGATTGAACCCAAGACCTCCCCACCCTATTTCCGGGCTCTCACCACCACGCTGCCACGAGGAGATTATAGAATCCTCTCCCGCACAGTAATAAAGCCTTGCCACTTGATCTCTACATCTCCTGCCCGAATTTCTCCCTCGTCTACCCGGATTCGAGCGTGCTGCCTTTAAAAGCGTGCTGACCACATCTTGATAAAGTCCTCTCCACCAGTATCTCTCTTTCAACTTTGTGTAGGTAGCCCAAGCTCCTCGATGTCCGGCCCACAAGGTGTCATGAAACTCCTTCATCAACCGTTGCTTGCTCTGCAGATCATCTATAACTCGTAAAAGTGCTCCGTCTCCTCTCTTCGGACGTTTTCAAAGATACCCATCTCGCAATAAGTAATCATATGCCTTCCTCCTTACCTCTCTAAACTCTGCATCAGTCAAACCTTTCCGCATGTTTAAAGAATTCAGAAAAAATCCAATGTCACGTAACCTTCCCGTGTAGAACTCCTCTCTGAACGGCAGCGGCTCCAAGTTTGGAGCTCGTCGATTAACCTGACACTGAGCATCCTTTCTCTCTTCTTCCTCAGCTTCTGAAAACATGACATCCTCATCTACAAATCGAGCCCTTGACAACATATCTGCGACCACATTCTCCTTTCCTTTTATATGTTTCAGCTCTGGATTCAAGCTTCTAATATAAGCAACCAACGTAACATCACTATGTCTGGCGTGTTACAGTTGGATATCATGCCTAGTAGAGATAGACAATCCGTTTCTAGGACTACATGTGCACCAATCAGAAACTCACGGTCTGTCTTCATCGCTGTCACCGCTCCTCACAACTCACGCTTCACCTGGGGATAATCTCGTTGCTTGTCCGTCAAGATCCTAGCTCCAAACCTAGAGGTAAGCCGCATACCACCTGCATCATCTTGACCTATCGCCCAACCAATCGCCTTTGGACTAGTATCTATTGTGACAATGACAGGTCTCCCACACCCGAAGTCTACTCTTCTCAAAACAGGTGGAGATTGTAGAGCCTCCTTCAGTCTATTCATAGCTTCTCGATGGACTGAGGTCCATACAAACCTCTTATCCTTCCTCAATAACGCATACAAAGGCTCAGCAACATGAGCAAAATGTCGAACCTCCGTGATATTCTTACAGTCTGCCATCCTAGCTATGGCTTCAGCCTTCTCCGGATTTGGTCGCCTTCCAAAAGCACCACACAGATGTCCAACCACTAAAATCTCAGACACACCAAACTTGGACTTAGCTCCTGACAAGGTGAGATGTACCTCCTCCAAACGAGTTAAGATACATTCTACATCCCTAATATGATCTGCAACAAACCTTCTACATCCATTCGCAAGTACTGCTTCATCCTTGTCTTCAGCCGCGCAACCTTTTATAGGAATATCATCTAGAAATGGAATGTAACATCAGGCACAAATTCCCTTTAGTACCTTATGCATCGCATTCTACGTATGGGCCACCGAGTTCGTCGCTCCTTGTGGAAGAGTACACATCTGCATCAATCCTTTCTCAGTACAGATTTGTACTTCGCATGGACATCTGCTTCCTGAGGGAGTGCACACCAACAACTTGCTTCTCTCCTTTCGTTATTCTGCATCGAATGAGGAAGGAACTGCACGTATGTAGCAATCTCTTCATATATGCGTCGAGAGTGGATAGAGATCACCACCACACTATTTTTCCCTTCTACCAATCTACTCACATTGTCTAACCAACCGACAACTGACTGTACAGACATAAACTCTTCAAACAACCCAGAAACCACTTCGTCTTCAGATAGAACTCCTACACGTCACAACTCTGATATCTGCTTCACCATCCATCTTTTTGTATTTTTCCCCATATCTTCAACTCTTGTAAATCGACTCCACCCATCTGCCTCAAACATCAGCAATCCAGACTGCCAACTCTGTACACTACATCTGTCTCCAGATCTTTGTACATGTCTCGCTTCCAACTCTAACGGGATCTCAACAGTAGGTTCTACACCCCTGTCTTCCCGCTCTACAAGAGTGGACTGCGAAAACCCTTACATCTCTTCGTCTGAGAATCTCTAAGGGTTTGTCGGTTCCGCTCATGTCTTGAGCGAACCGTCAACTGAACTGAGTACCTGTCATCAGGACTCCGAACTCTGACATAATGAGATCCATCATTCATCACCTTTGTCTCCATTCGAACAGCGGTGATGTATGGTTGGCCCAGTATGACAAGATAGGAGACAGACAACTGTACAAAGAAATGTTGATCAACCTCTACATCTCCAATCCTTACACGCATATTGGGACAAGCTCCGTACAACTCACGCTTTTGATTATTTGCAGCACGAAGTACCCAACCATGATTTCTTTCGATTGGTCACTGCCCCTTCTCATACACCTCCTTGGAAATGATGTTGATCTCCGACCCGTGATCCACAAGTGCAGCTACTGGTTCAGAAAGTCCTCCAAGTCGAACCTGCGTCTCTGTTGTCGCTCTTGCCCAATGCTTCTCTTTGAAATCGCTGTCTGCGCTTGACCTATCTTCTTCAAACTCTTCGTCTTCATTCTCAATAACAGCAGGATCAACAACCCATGCCTCATACTTATCATCTCCGAACTGATCAACACCAATCGCATCTACTGCTCCAACCATCTGACTACTTACTTGTTCAGTCAATATCTGTCTCTTTCTCTTTATGATGTCTATTATCAACTCATGAAACTCTCTCTTTGCGATACCAAGCACTTCACGAAGAGTAAACTCAACTCTAGCATCCAAAATGCGTTGCTCTAGAACAGCACGCAAGTCTGTTGTTGTTTTGATATCTGCCGCTAACTTGTAAGCTAGAGCTTTCTCTTTCTCCTGTGCTGTAACCCTCTTTCCCCGTACTCTATCTGTAGCAGTAGTCTCTTGTGACAAATCCTGTACACCTTCCATAGGATCTACTGCATGTGGTGGAGCTGTAGAGGTAGAAGGTATATCCTCTACAGCAGGAAATCTACCAGCTGGTACAGATGGTGATGGTTCCGCTGCTCTCCTCCTCGTAACCCTCCGACGGTCACTGTCCTCTGGTACTTCTGCATCTAAATCAGAAGCGTCTCGTATTCTTTTGTCTTCGATCATGACATCTTGTTCACCATTCCTCTCTAAAAACGCTCGAATAGAAGTTGCATCTACTGGGTCTCTCCATCCAGTAGCTCTCCTAATGCTTTCAGCACCTCACTTCATCATTTCAACCAAAATCTCAACAGCCTGCTCAACCATAGTTGGATTAGAGCGCACCTCAACTCTCCCAGTATATACATCAGCCTCCGTAGAACCCGCAGTCATCGCTGTAGTATTCGCATCAGTAAGTGCTGGAAGAGAACTCCTCATTCCTCCTCTTCCAAAATATGTGTTCAGAGGCTGCCTAGTGGCGGTTAGATACAACCTGTTGTTCTGATAGTTGACTATGCGCTCTCGCAAGACAACCGCCAAGTCTTGACAGTCTTCTCTGAGATGATCTGGGCTGTCGCACCAAATACATCCCTTGATAAAGGTTCCTCCTATAAGTCGAGCACCTGGTGCAACGGGTCATTGATCTCTCCTCAAGTCTGCCATCTCAACCCTCAAATCTCTCAACTGTTGAGTAAATTCTTCTATCAAGTTATGTTGATTTCGGTCGCTGCTGCTGTCTAGGTCCTCTCTGTGCTGGGATAGGTATTGCAGGCGCTTGAGGAACCACTTGGAGAACCACTATAGGTGCTTGAGGAATCACAATAGGTGCTTGAGATATTTCAATAGGTGCTTGAGGTATTGCAAGAGGAGCTACATGAACATGATGAGCTACTCTCTGCTCTGGCAAGGTCTCTAGCTGCAATACCATCCTACCACGACGTTGTCTAGCAAGGGTGGATATTGCTTTCTCTACTCTCCTCCAATCAGATGTAACTCCCCCTTCAGCTCCACGATCAGCCAACATAAAACAAAGTCTGTCCGATGTGAACTCATCCAGAGCCCCCAAGAACAACTCCGTCTTCCTAGCATCCAGCGTCAACCTCTCTAGACCAGAAAGCTGAGAGTACCTCTTCTCAAACTCACAAATTATCTCATTCAATCCCATGGAACGTCCAGGCTGACGCTCTATCCAATCCATGAGGATTCTTCTGGTGACTCTTTCAGAATCCTCTTCTAGAAACTCTTCTCTCAGTGCACGTTCAAACAGAGTCCACCCACCTAAATGTCTTCTCTGTAAATTTCTCACTTTCTCTCTCAATTCAGGGACAACAGTCAACTCAAAGCTTAGAATTACCTCAACTTCAGGTGCCTTGACCAACTCCATCTCACCCACATACTCCCGCAGGTACCTAGTAACGTCTCTTCCATCGAATCGTCCACATCGACCAACAATTGCTTGTAATGCTCTTGTGGACTTCTGCTCAGCTCCCCCAATTGCAAGCTGCTGCTGAATCAAGGCAGTCAACGCCTGAAGAATCTGAGACGTGTCTACAGCAGGCTGTGCTGTTGCTGTTGGAACCACCGTAGCCCCTCCTTGAGAGCCAATCCCATCTTGATCAGGAGTCCCTTGAACAGGAGCACCTTGAGCAGCAGCTACACCTTGTACGGCAGCACTGTGATCCATCTTCTCAATTCAGTCAATTCTCCAAATCAATCACCCCAATAGCTCTCAGTGGAAGCACCAGATGACGTGGCGAGAGTCTTTCTTGTGGAGGACGGACCTCCTGACTGTGATCGATTCGAGAAACGACCAGAAGAAAAAAACAGGTAACTGCTGACGATGAGATCTCCAAAATCCTGCTTCTTGCGTCCACCGATTACAAAAACAAGCACTCCAACACATCTTGGGTATACAGAAAGGTCTCTCAAGATTCAAATAACTTTATTTCAGTGTCGCTGCATCATCAATCTCTTCAACTGTAAAGAAAATCTCTCTCTCTTCCTCTCTTGCGTGCCTCTCTCTCCCATCAATCATTCTCAGCCAAAAGTCTACCAAGTATGTCTCAATCCGAACCTAATAGTGAAATTCAGGCCCCTGAATCTTATTCCTCTCTTTGTCCCAACTGAAACTCTCAGAAATTTGATCCAGCGTCGATCAAAAGTCCTCTGTAGATTTCCAAACGATCTCTCTCAATAAAACTGCCTCCTGAGAGTAATTTCTCCTCAGAACAGTTTATTAGACAACGTCCAAGCTTAAAGCTCATGCTCTTCTCCCTACGATGGTCTCCCAATTCAATCTGTCAGCAATTTGATCTTCCCCCAGCCTCCTAGCTTCTCCTGCGTGTCCTCAACTCCCAATCCCTAATCCTCCTCCTTCCGCTTCAGCTCTCTCAGAAAAATCCTTTGCAAACTGTCCCAGATCCCAAGCCGCCACAGGTATAATCCACAAGCACCTGCAGACGACCATGATACAGCTTGCCCTCTAATATCTGTAACAGTTACAATTGTATTATTAAAGTTAACCTAAAAGTTAAGGCCTCAGCTTAAGCTGCCCCCTGCTGTCCTTACGTACAGAACTTTAATTACTAAAGCAACTCCCTTTTTAATAAAAACTTCACAGTTGCCTTTACAAAGCCGACCTCTTCATTATTAAAGATCTCACATCTTTCTTTGCCATTGCTAAACTGACTCGATGATTAAATAACTGATCAACAAAAGTTTCCCATGCTCTTGATGCCACCCTGAATATACTACAAGCCATCTAATGTAGACCGAAGCCCCAACACTTATGAGGCTGCCCCACAGGGCTTACATCCCTCTCATATGCACACCAAGTATCTCTCATAGTATATTCAAGATGGCATGCGGAGGCTTAGACCAGGAAGTCCACGATTAAGAGAGATACCGGTCTCCCGCCCCTAGATATGCAAGATGTGGTTGCATATCCAACATAGACTCCCTTCTAGGAGACCAACATGTCGGAATAAGAACTAGAGGCCAGGAGGGATTGATCCTGAGACCACTTCCCTCCTAGGCAGGCGCCCTATCACTGGGTTGGCTTTTGGTTTCGTTCAAGAAGGTAAAATTTTCTGTACATATGATTTCTTGAGAAAACTTTTCTGTAAAGTCTTTACTAGCCTTTCCTACGCTAACTTCTCTATACAACTCCGTTTTCAATGAATAAGGAATCAAAACTATAGTATTTGTGAACACCTACACACTCACTCTATCAGATTCTGAGTTCGAGTCACGAGCAAGAATCGACGGATTTCCCTCTTTCGCATATTTCTCAGTTTAAAACCCGTACTAACTATTGCTTAAAACACTTTCTGTCAAAACTGGAAGCATGAGGTCGCTCTCCTCGTCGAGCTTGCATTTTGATGCCCTTCGACCTCTTTCAGGGTGATATTTCAGTCTAAGCTAGGGGGCAGCTTGTCAAGCATGGCCCCAGCTTAGCTCTTGCCCAACTTGATAAGCTAGGGTGCAACTTCCCGAACAAATGCTAGTTGAATGTCTTCTGAAGTTCCGTTTCATCATGTGGAATGTCATGCACTACGACAACGTGCTTTTGAGCCACGAGGTGCGTCGGTGGAGTTGGATCCACAACGCGGGGAGGCTGATAGAAAGGTCACTCAGTCGTTCACGCTATCGGAGATGTTGAAGA
The DNA here is from genome assembly GCA_036924285.1 of Asterella californica. NCBI lineage: Eukaryota > Viridiplantae > Streptophyta > Marchantiopsida > Marchantiales > Aytoniaceae > Asterella > Asterella californica. Next base: position 49,075,023 of record JAYKYS010000001.1, read on the forward strand.
CCACGTCTATGATTCCTAAATGACCTATCGATGATGCAATGAAGTTGGAGGCATCGACATCCAGGAATGAGGATGATGTGAGTCCCCCTCGATGTTTATGTATGCGACGTCGAACTTGATGTTGAAGGCGGCTACAGCAGTTCTCCGAGTCTCACTATTTTCAGCCACGGATATGAAGGCATTGGGAGTCAACTTGGCTCCAATGGTCCAGTTGGCGGCCACGCTCAATGAGCGCGAGGATGTAGTTACCTCTAGTGCTGAGGTGGTTAAGCGAGAGGTGATAGATGTGTCCATGGAGTTGAGGATCAAGACAGCTATCTCTCCAAATAGCTCCAACAGACACACACCCTCCTCTAGATACTATCATACAATGAGAGTCGTATGCAACGGTGATAAGATCACAAGGTCAGTAACAGGAACTACTCTTTGTTTCTCTACAAGAGGCACAAAGGTTTTACTCCAAGCTTGCCGCACCAACCGATCAACATACTGCTGCAACTCTCCACTGGAACTCCAGAGTGGAACATTCAATGCAGATGGTATTATCGTAGTCATGCTAGGCACGTCTCCCACCTCCTCAAAGATCGGAATATCCTCCGCATGAGCATTGTCTTCTAACAACTCGTTCGACCAAGTGATGATCAAAGTGAATCTTGGAACGGATGTCACATCCTGGTGTAGATTCCGTTGTCTCAACTCTAGCACTAAATCGATGTCGTGATGTGAATCATTTCACATAGTAAATGATTCACCTCTCTGCTAAGAGTTAGTCTCTCTGACTGAAGTTAAGACCTCAGAGAAGTCGATTCTGAAGGCTGTGGACATTGGTGACTACAGGTTACGCTTCTACTCCGACATTTGGGAGTTAGTAGCGGTAGAAGTTAGCTTAATGTTACTCCTAGTCCTTCATGCATATATTAACACCGTTGTGTTATACGTTTTAAGTCCTAGTAGGTTGATAGTATGCTAGTTATCTTGTTCAAGCATTTGTGCGCTTGTGCAAGTGACTTCTTACTTATCTATGATGTTCAACGTACATAACTTAGATCTATCATGTTGATAGGGTTTAAGCTCATGGGCTGTACTTACGTGTTGCCCATGCACACTTTTTAGCTGGTTTAAGTTTACTTTGAGGACTGCATGTCATTTTAGTTAGTTTAAGATTTACGTTGGCATTTAGGGGAGCTAACGTGGTAGACTATGAGTGAAGTTAAGTTACCACGTGGATTAGGGTACTAAAGGACAACCAAGTGGAGTTATGAATTCCCATTCATCCATTTTTGTCTTTTATAAAACTCTAAATTTAGAAACAGAGGTCTAAAGGAGAGTTTGAGCATTTGGTGAGGACACTGCAAAATCTGAGAACACAGGAGGATAGAGCTCGTCGTGTCAAGCACTGTCAGTGAAATTCTTGATCGATTTGGATCAATAAACAAGGAGTTATGCCAATTTGAAGTTCGAGTTGAGTCAGAATTGCAACACTTTTGTTGGATTTGGGGTTTTCAGTGTCAATTGCAGCAGAATCAAGGAAATCGCTTCAAACCTTAGTGGTTGCGTTCACTGTCAGCAGGGCTACGACTGTTCAAAAAGTTTCAAGTCATTTGAGTGAGTGAATAATTCAGGGCGGCCGCTGAAGCAGAGGGGGTTTGAAAAGCTCTCAATCTAGAACAGCAACTTCAGAGAACAAGATCTGGAGAACGGTGTACAATCAGGAGACCCAACTTCACAAGGGTGTTCAGCATCCTGTAGACTCCAAATCTTGTAAGAATCTTCGAAAGTGATCGGGCCAATTTTCTGTTATAGGTCGAAATAGCTGTCTGAATATCATAAATTGCCGCTATCTTTACCCAAAATTTTCTGTCCATATCTCGGTGCCAGAATTTGATCTCAAGTTGAAACTTCGTGTGTGTGCTCAATGGGGCCTCTTTTACATGTAGGAGAAGTTTAGAAGTCTAAACCTTCACATATTTCTCAATCCTGAATGTCAAAGTTCGCCGTCTGATCTTATCATTGCTAGTTAAGCCTGAAATTTGCTTCCTGAACATATCAGAAGAGCCAAGAGACCTGTATGAGTGTTTTACAGTGTCATCTTATAACCTGAAGCATATCCTTTGAGTAAACCAGCCACAGCTAGAAGCCCTACGCTTCCTTGAGTAGACATATACAGTCTTCACGATCATACCACAGCCAGAAGGTTCTGTCCTTCCTAAGAAACTCTCAACTCGACATCTGGTGCTTCCACTGAGAGCTCTTGGGGTGATTGATTGAGAAGGTTGAGTTTACTACAAGGAGAAGAGATGGACCGCAAGGGCGCTGCTGCTGCTACTTCTACGGCTGCTGCATCTACGTCTACTGCAGCACCTTCTGTTGCACCAGTGGCTACAGCGACATCTACATCTGTTCTGGATACGGCTGAGATTCTGAAGACGCTTGCGGCCCTGGTCCAACAGCATCCGATCGTTGGAGGGGGTGAGTTAAAGTCCACCAAGGCTTTGCAAGCTATTGTGAACAGATGTGAAAGGCTTGAAAGTAGAGATATTTCTAGATATCTGTGTGAGTATAGAGGAGAGATGGAGTTGGTTAGGGTTACTGATGCTGAGATGATAGCAAGTTTTGAGTTAGTTGTCATTCCTGAGTTGCGGGACCAAGTTAGGGATGTACAGAGAAGAAATCTTGGAATCTGGATGAGTTTTGAGCGATCTCTTCGAGAGGAGTTTCTCGAAGAGGATTCAGAGAGAGTTACTAGGAGAACGTTTCTGGATTGGGTTGAGCAGCAACCTGATCGGATGATGAGTCTGAATGAGTTGTTGAGAGAGTTTGATCGAAGATACCGACAACTTTTAACTCTTGAGCGCATAACCTTAGATGCTAGAAGAACAGAGCTTTTCTTGCAAGCTACTGATGATGTTACGGCAGATCGATTATGCTTCATGTTAGCAGATCGATCGGCTGAAGGAGGTGTTACTATGGATTGGGGGAGAGTTGAGGATGTCATGGCTGTTCTAACAAGGCAGAGACGAGAGAGAGTGGCTGTAGGAGGACGACGCTTGTAGAAGTGGTCACTCAATCTTATGCTGCTCCTCAAGTATAGCAGCCTCTGGCTCCTGCTCCCAGACCTGTTGTCTCGGCTGCAGTTCCTTTGATGTCAGTTGTGCCAGCTCTTGCACAAAAGGCACCTGTTCAGAGACTTGCGGAGAACCATGGTCAGCAGAATCAGATTGAAGACCTTGTCCAGCAGATGCATGAGTTGAAGGTGGAGCTAGCTGGCTTGCAGAGGGAGCAGCCATCGGCGCTTGCTGCTGCACGTCCATGAGGTGTTCCTGTTCGTAGATGTATATGGTGTGATAGTCCTGATCATTTCCGAGGAGACTGTCAAGAGCTCACAGCTACTTTGCGAGATGGTGTGGTTCGCTATCAGAACGGTAGGCTGCACCTTTCTTCTACTGGAGAGCCGTTGAACACGTAGTTTGGACGAGGAGGCATGAGGAGTCTACCTCAGATTGCTGCGGCTGCAACAGCAACTGCGTTGATGGCACCGCTGGCAAATTTTGATGTATATGCTGGGCATATTGAGATCTCTTCTAGTCCTACATTGCTAGATAGGACTGCTGAGAAGAGTGTGGCTCCAGTTCTTTTTGAGATACTGAAGAGAGGAGCGGAGTCTATTCGTAAGGTCACAAGATGGGGAGATCTTGTAGATGCTGCTTCTATCAGAGCATTCTTGGATGTAGATAGACACATTCATTGGCAAGATGCTTCTGTGGAGGAAAAGAGATGACGAGAAGCCTCTGAATTTGATACTGGAGTTCCTGAGGAGATTGGAGATAGACGGAGGGTCACAAGGAGACGAGTAGCTCCTCCAGAGGACATCCCCTCTACTTCTCAAACCCCTCCACCTGCACCAGGTCCGATGGAGGACGTGTAGAGATCCCAGCAGGAGCCAATGGTGGCTGGAAGGAGGTTTACTACCCAAGAGAAGGGGAAGGGACCGGCCTACAAGTTGGCGGTTGATATTGAAACTTCTAATGATCTAAAGAGCATCTTGGAGCAGAGGATACTGGATGCACGAATCGAGTTTTTTCTCCGGGAAGTTCTTGATATTGCAAAGAGGGAGTTTCACGAACTGATTATCGACATCATCAAGCGCAAGAGACAGGTGATATCTGAACAAGTAGAAAGTCAGATGATAGATATGGTAGGAGCTTCTGTGAATAATGCAGAATTCGAGAAGGTGCATTTTCAGGAGATTGATGACCAGGGCTACCAGCAAGAAGCGTTAGTTGCTAATATCAATAGCATTGAGTTTGATGATGAAGAAGCTGGCGACGAGAGTCTAGCTACTGATAGTGACTTCAGGAAGAGACATTGGGCTCGTGCTACGACTGCTACACGAGTTCGTCTTGGAAGTTTACTTGAACCTGTTGCTGCTTTAGTTGATCACGGATCTGAGATCAACATCATGTCACGGGAGGTATACGAGAGAGGTCAGTGACCTATCGAGCTGAACCATGGTTGGGTGTTACGTGCTGCAAACAACCAAAAAGATGAGCTATACGACGCTTGTCCTAACGTGAAGGTGAAGATAGGTGATGTGGATGTAGATCAGCACTTCTTCGTGCAGTCTTCTGCTTCACACCTTGTGATTCTTGGTCAGCCATATATCACTGCAGTTCGAATGGAGACCAAGGTGATGGATGACGGATCTCATTACGCTAGGATCCGTAGTCCAGATGATAAACGTTCTGTGTAGTTTCTGACCGTTCGTACAAACCACGAACGAAATCGATAAACTTTGAGAGATTCTCCTATCTGTAGGAGTAAGGGTTTTCTGAAACCACTCTTGTAGGACGGGATAGCAAGAGTGAAGGATCTATTGCTATTATGATCCCGCTTCAGCAGCCCGAGGGATCATAGGAGACTGGTGAAGAGGCTGCTCAAGATTCAGCGAGTAGTTATATTGTATATAGTTGGAGATCTGGTGATTGGAGTGAGTTTACGCTGTCGGAGTGTAATTCGTCTACCTAGGAAAGCGCCGGGCTTCTGGCTGTGGTTGTTCACTCAAGAGGTTGGCTTTCAAGTCACAATAGGGCTATAAACACTCACACAGATGTGTAAGATCTAGTAATATACCCAGAAGGTGAAATTCAGGTCTAGCTGGCAGTAATAGGATTCGGCGGTGAACTTTGACACTCACGGAGAGGAAAACTATGAAGGTTTAGACCTCTAAACTTCCCCTACATGCAAATGAGGTACTACTGAACTCACAGACGAAATTTCAGCCTGAGATCAAATTCTGACACGGAGATATGAACAGAAAAGTTTTGAGCAAGAAAACTACGGCAATTTCTGGTACCTAGCTGGCTATTTCAACCTATAACAGGAGTTTGGCTCGATCAATTTCGAAGTTTCTTACAGGATTTGCAGTCTACATGGTGCTGAACATCCCTGTGAAGTTGGGACTCCTGAATGTACACAGAACTGTAGATCTCCTCCTCTGAAGTCGCTGCTCTAGATTAAGAGCTTTTCAGACCCCCTCAGCTTCAGCGGCCGCCCTGAATTACTCAGTTGCTCAATCGATATGAAACTTTTTGTGAAATCGTAGCCCTGCTGGCGGAGAACACAACCTCGAAGTTTTGAAGCAATTTCCTCAAATCTGCTGCGAGTGACACTGAAAACCCTAAATCCAACCAAAATGATTCAATTCTAGCACAATCCGAACTTCAATTGCTCATAACTCCGTCTTTATTGACTCAAATCGATCGAAATTTTCCACTGGAAGTGCTTGGCATGACGAGACCTCTCTCCCTGTGCTCTCAGATTTCGAAGATCCCTCACCAAATGCTCGAACTCCACTCTAGAGCTCTGTTTCTAAATTTAGAGTTTAACAAAAGACAAAAATGGACCAATGGGAGTTCATAGCTCCACTTGGTTGTCCTTTAGTACCCTAAACCACGTGGCAACTTAGTTTTACTCATAGGCTACCACGTCAAGCCCCCTAGAGTGCCAGCGTAAAACTTAAATTACTTAAAACGACACGCAGCCCCGAAAAATAACTTAAATCAGCTAGAAAGCGTGCATGGGCGACACGCAAATACAACCCATGAGCTTAAGCCCTATCAACATGGTAATCAACCTACTAAGACTCAAAATAGTGTTAACACCGTATGCAAAGGTGTCAAACATATACATAAACGACTAGAAGTAATATAAGCTAACTTCTAGAACTACTAAACTCAAGCATCGGAGTAGAAATATAACATGTAGCCGCCAAGTAGCGCGACATCCACCCCCTCTGAACCTGCACATCCTCCGGTATGTGCCATCCAGATCAAGACTCTTCAGCTTCGGCTTCAAACTCATCTTCAACCTGCATTGAGTCTTCAGCTTCATCCTCTGTAAACTCTGCAACGTTCCAATCCTCTCCTCTTCTTCTAAAGAGCTTGATTCTCTTTCCTGCGACTGGTACCTTGAGCACTGCACCATCTAACTCTCTCAAGGAGTATGTGGCATTATCATAAACTTCTAACACCACATAAGGTCCAAACCATCTCTTGGAGAACTTTCTGATAGTGCTATGCTGATTATCAAGACTACTATCATAGACTAACATCCAATCACCTTCTTTAACTGGTTTGGGTCGTAATCTATGCGTTCTATCAAATCTGCCTTTGTTTCTCTCTCTAGCAGTCTTCAACCTTTCCACAGCTTTGGCAACATCCTCAGGTCTTCGTTCTAACTGCTGGATCCTTAATGCAAGAAGATCCTCCGTACTTCTACCATCTTCCCACGGCAAAACATTCCAAGTAGACACAACCTCCTCAATCGGCATCACAGGTTTCTGTCCTAGTATCAATTCTGCTGGCATGTAACCTGTAACGGTACTATGAGTTGTACGGTCTGCCCATAAAGCAAACGGTAGCAGTCTAGGCCATTCACGGATCTTACCCTTGCAAGCTTTTACCAAAGCTTTGATGATTGACGGATGACCTCTTTCGCTCTTGCCATTCCCTTCAGGATTGTAAGCAGTGGTTAACGCCAACTTGATTCCCAATCGCTTGAAGAACTCAACTGCTTCTTGTGAATCCAGCTCACCTCTATCTGCAGTGATCTTTCCCACACACCCATATCTACAAATAACATCTTCAAGTAGAAAGCGGCAGACACTAGCAGTGGTCTTCGTCCTCAAGGCACGGCCTTCAACTTGGTTAGATATATCTTCTCTAGCCAAGACTAGATACCTCATTTGTCCAAGTCCAAATGGCATAGTTACCAGATCAACTACCCATTTGTAATGAATGGCTAAAGGATAAGTAGGATGCAATCCATCACGATGACGTATGTTGGAATACATCTGGCAGGGTATACATGATGAAACAAACTGTACTACATCCTTATACATACCCTTCCACCAATACTTCTCCTTCATCTTGGCAAATGTAGCCCAAACTCCTCTATGACCGGCCCATAAACTCTCATGGAACTCCTTGATCAGCTTCTGCTGCAATTCCAAGTCACATACCACTCGTTGCGGTATACCTCCTTGTAGCTTAGGGCGCTTCCATAGATGTCCTCCATGTAAAAAGTAACCATAAGCTATTCTACGGATCCTCTTGAAATCTGCATTAGACCAGCCTTCTTGCCTTTCCAATGAACTCAAATAGCGCCCAAGATCCAACCACTCGCCATCATACATAGTTTCCTCAAATAACTCTAATGGAGCTGCAAAACAGCTTCTATCCCTTCTAGCAAGAGCACTAGAATAGAACTCTGTTCCCACATCCTCCTGATCATCTATCATTTCTTTCTCATCGTAATACCTAGCCCTTGATAACATATCTGCCACAGGATTGTCTTTTCCTGCGATATGTCTAAACTCTGGGTTCAAGGACTTGATATATGCTATCCACCTCAACATGGCAATATTTGGAGTTGTACAGCTAGTGATCATTTCTAAGAGAGGTAAACAATCTGTCTCCACAACCACAGGTGCTCCTATCAAGTATTCCTTATCACTCTTCATCGCAGTAACTACTCCCCATAGCTCTCTCTTGACCTGAGGGTAGTCTCTCTGCCGTGAACTTAATACCTTAGCACCAAAACGCACCACATATCTATTTCCTTCTTGATCATCTTGTCCTATAGCCCATCCAATGCCAATAGGACTAGTATCAACAGTAAGGATAACAGATCTGCCCAACTCATATGTTACCTTCCGTAGAGTTGGTGGTGAAGCCAAAAGATCCTTCAACTTCCTCATAGCCTCGCTTTGCTCCTCTTGCCACTGAAATCTTTGCCCCTTCCTCAGCAGCTTGTACAACGGATCTGCTACATGAGCAAAGTGTGGAATCCATATATGATAAAACACACATGCACCTAGAAATCTTCTCACCTCGGTAACTGACCCACATGTTTCCTTCATCCTTCGAATGGCATCAACCTTGTTCGGACAAGGTTTCCGACCATAAGATCCACATAGGTGCCCCACTATTAATACCTCATGTTCTCCAAATACAGACTTTGCTCCTGATAAAGTCAAATGAACCTCCTCCAGTCGACTCAATATCTTATCACAGTCAGCTATGTGATCTGCAACAAACTTACGGCACTCCCTCTGATCCATTACCTCATTCTTCTCCTCCTCAGCACACCCTTTGATCGGCACATCATCAAGGAATGGCATAGTTTTTTCATGAATGAAATCCCTCAAAACTTTATTCATGCCATTCATCATATGTGCTACAGAATTGGTAGCACCTTGTGGCAAGGTGCACATCCTTAGTAATCCCAAAGGTGTCCTCATTGTAGTCAAGTCTCTACTCTCAGAGGATAACTGAAACTGATCGTAACCTGAATATAAGTCTCCCATTGAATAGATAGCACGACCAGCAAAAGCCTCTGCAAACTCGTCTACAATAGGTCCTATACCCATATTCCTGATAGTCACCTTGTTAACTGGCTGCATATCTTGAATGAATCTCAAAGCTCCACTCTTCTTCGGAACAGTAAACCATCTGCTAGAGTAGGGAGCTATAGATGGTTCCAAGATACCCATCCTAATCCTCTCATTGAGCAAGTCTATCAACTTTGGTAGATGAGCTCTAGGTATAGGGATAGGACGTAGATTCCAAGGCACATGCGGTATAGTAAAGATTACCATAGGTGCAACTACACTTGGATCTACACATCCTACTTCATGTGACTCAAACGCAAACGCCTTACCATGTCTAGATAGCATCTCCCTGAAGCTCTTCTTCTCTTGCTCAGTAAGAAATCCATCACCTCCAATCCTCAGGTCCTTCAGTGTTGTTTCTGTAAACTGGTGCCCAATTCTTCTCGGTCCTCTAAGCGTCGGTTCTCGTGCAGCTTGCTCCATCTTCTGATTGTAATCGAGTGGTAAAGGCAAAGCCACTGGTTTGACTTTCTTTGCTACTGACTTGTACTTGGTCTCCACATACACCTCTTGCCGATCTATAAACTTATCAATTACATCATAAAGCTCCTTGGAGCTCACTCTCACCACTCTATCTACATCATCTATAGAACTTTCTACTGTCGATTTCAACTCCCCTATAGTATCTACCAAATACTGCTCTTCAAACACTCCAGATACGTATTCATCTCTTGCTAACTCTCCATTATCCCACAAAGACTGTTGTACATACTTCACATGTTGCCTCTCAAACCTCTTCAGATTCTCAACCTTCCTATAACATACTGATCCACATGACGTCAATCCCAAGAAGCTAGTGGATAAAGCTTCCTGCTTTACTGAATCAGGCGAGAATCCTATCTCTACTGTACCGTTGAAGTCTCGCTCTTCAATGGTACTCTGCCAAAACCCCTAGACTTTCTAAACTCCTGAGTAATCTTAGGGAGTGGACGGTCTCTCAAGCTATCACGATTCCTCTCATGTTCTGTAGCAACAGTCAAAAACTGAACAGCTCTTTTGCAGTCTCTACTACGTATCCTAGCATAGGCTGAACCATCATCCATAACTCGTGTCTCCATTCTAACAGCAGTAATGTAAGGCTGCCCTAGAATGATAGGATAGGTTGACATGTCTTGCACAAAGAAATTCTAAACATCACTGATGTCACCCACAGTTACCTTGATGTTGGGACAAGCACCATAGAGTTCTCCCCTCTGGTTGTTGGCAGCGCGGATAAGCCATCCGTGGTCGGTGTCTATGGGCCATCTCCCACGCTTGTACAGCTCCTTAGACATCAGATTAATCTCTGAGCCATGATCAATCAATGCCACCACAGGTTCCTCTAGATCTCCCAGCTTCACTAAGGTCTCTGTGGTTGCTCTCGCCCAATGGTTGTGAGAATAATGGCTCTTCTGCAATGCTTCCACCTCATCTTCAAACCTCACGTGCTGATCTGATCTTCCCTCTGATACTTGAGAGCAATAACCAGCAATCTCATCTTCCTCATCTTCCGACAGTTTGGTCCCTAGAGCGTTAAGCGTAGCTGCTTCACCCAAAATTTGACGTTTCCTCTTGATGATATCTATAATAACCTCATGGAACTCACGCTTTGCAATCCCAAGAATCTCACCCAAAGTAAACTCAACTTTCCCATTCAAGATACGGTTCTCTAACACCTGCTTCAAGTCTGTAGCAATCTCAATGTCAGACTGAAGTTTGTATGCAGGCATCTTACCCTTCTCCTTGCTTCTCTCCTTCTCCTTTGGTGTTGTAGATGGTAGATCTTCCATAGTCTCCTCCCGAGTAGGTGTTGTCTCCTGCCTTGCATCTGGTCTAGCCCTTTCACTCCTTGTAGCAGGTCGTTTGGCTGTAGAAGTCTCACCTGCATCCTCCCTCCTGCGTTTTTCTTCTAGTAGAGCTTCATGCTGACTTCTTGCAACATAAGCATGCACTGACATAGTATCCACAAGGTCATTCCATCCTGTAGTTTCTCTAATTGAGTTGCCAACCCTTCGTAGCACATCCTTGTCTAGCTCTGTTCTAGCTACGGACCGCACTACATCTGACCACAACCCAGTAGTCCCTTTCTCTCTCTCCATTTCCACTTTCACTCCACACGTAGCAGCATTCACAAGAGAAACAGCATGTGATGCTGATATATCATTCACAAGTCTCTTCATACCACCCTTGCCAAAGTTGGTTCCCAACATCATCCCAGTCTCTCTCAAATGGATCTTACCATCTTTGAAGAAGATAAGATCCTTCCTCAATGCATCTGAAAACTCCCCACAATCTCTTCTTACATGGTCTAGGCTATCACACCATATACAACGATGAACAAAGCCTTCTCTCATCTGAGGTCTCTGCATAGCAGGCTGTACATTCTGCTCCTTCTCTTCTAACCTAGTGAGCTTAAGCTTAAGCTCCTTCATACCCTTAATCAACTCATCAAGTGGTGAGTCTTCCTCTCTAGCAATTACCAAAGCGGGCTTAGCAGGCAACTGCTTGACAGGAATTATCAGAGGTGCTGCTTCACTTACCACCACCTTGTCCCTTCTTCTCTGTCTCTTGGTCAGCAAAGAGATAGTCTCTTCAACCTCCTTCCAGTCAGTCTTCAATCCTCTCTCCTCACTCTTGTCTTCCAGCAACAGCTCAAGCTTCTCCTGAATAGTCACGTCCGCTGCTTGTAGGAAAAGCTCGGTCTTCTCCACCTCTAATGTAAGCTTTTCTGTCCTAGAAAGCTGAGCGTAATGACGATCAAATTCCCTTAACAACTCATTTACAGACAAACCTTTGTTGGGCTTAACCACCCACTCCAAGAACGTTCTCTTGGTCACCCTCTTTGAATCTTCAGTGTAGTACTCCTCCTTCAAAGCTCGCATAAAGCTCTCCCAACTCTGTCCTTGATGCTGCTTGAGCTCCTTCACACGCTCACGAATCTCAGGGACAACAGCAAGCTCAAAGTTCTCCACCATCTCCTTCTTAGGCACCTTGTTCACCTCCATCTCCCTAGCATAGTATCGCACATAGTTGGCCATGATATCTGATCCTGTAACACTCTTAAGAAAACTCCCACCCTAGGTGTTTCACGTCGAGTTCACCAAAAAGAGAGTATGTCGGAGTGTAATCCGTCTACCTAGGAAAGCGCCGGGCTTCTGGCTGTGGTTGTTCACTCAAGAGGTTGGCTTTCAAGTCACAATAGGGCTATAAACACTCACACAGATGTGTAAGATCTAGTAATATACCCAGAAGGTGAAATTCAGGTCTAGCTGGCAGTAATAGGATTCGGCGGTGAACTTTGACACTCACGGAGAGGAAAACTATGAAGGTTTAGACCTCTAAACTTCCCCTACATGCAAATGAGGTACTACTGAACTTACAGACGAAATTTCAGCCTGAGATCAAATTCTGACACGGAGATATGAACAGAAAAGTTTTGAGCAAGAAAACTACGGCAATTTCTGGTACCTAGCTGGCTATTTCAACCTATAACAGGAGTTTGGCTCGATCAATTTCGAAGTTTCTTACAGGATTTGCAGTCTACATGGTGCTGAACATCCCTGTGAAGTTGGGACTCCTGAATGTACACAGAACTGTAGATCTCCTCCTCTGAAGTCGCTGCTCTAGATTAAGAGCTTTTCAGACCCCCTCAGCTTCAGCGGCCGCCCTGAATTACTCAGTTGCTCAATCGATATGAAACTTTTTGTGAAATCGTAGCCCTGCTGGCGAAGAACACAACCTCGAAGTTTTGAAGCAATTTCCTCAAATCTGCTGCGAGTGACACTGAAAACCCTAAATCCAACCAAAATGATTCAATTCTAGCACAATCCGAACTTCAATTGCTCATAACTCCGTCTTTATTGACTCAAATCGATCGAAATTTTCCACTGGAAGTGCTTGGCATGACGAGACCTCTCTCCCTGTGCTCTCAGATTTCGAAGATCCCTCACCAAATGCTCGAACTCCACTCTAGAGCTCTGTTTCTAAATTTAGAGTTTAACAAAAGACAAAAATGGACCAATGGGAGTTCATAGCTCCACTTGGTTGTCCTTTAGTACCCTAAACCACGTGGCAACTTAGTTTTACTCATAGGCTACCACGTCAAGCCCCCTAGAGTGCCAGCGTAAAACTTAAATTACTTAAAACGACACGCATCCCCGAAAAATAACTTAAATCAGCTAGAAAACGTGCATGGGCGACACGCAAATACAACCCATGAGCTTAAGCCCTATCAACATGGTAATCAACCTACTAAGACTCAAAATAGTGTTAACACCGTATGCAAAGGTGCCAAACATATACATAAACGACTAGAAGTAATATAAGCTAACTTCTAGAACTACTAAACTCAAGCGTCGGAGTAGAAATATAATATGTAGCCGCCAAGTAGCGCGACAACGCGGGTAGAGGATTTGACTGAGAAGAGTAGAAGGCGAATGGAGAAGTCTGCAGCAAATCTGCGCTGTATAGGGAAAGAAGAAGAGATGATTTCTGATGTTTATGAGGAGTTTGTAGGTGTACAGTTTTTTGTTCGTTGGCTGGATGATGTAAATAGGTTGATGGAGCAGATGGGAGGTAGGGTGGTGATCCCCATCCATTCTCGTGAAGTCTATGAGGAGATTGTCTCGTACTTGCGGTATCATCTTCATCCGAGATTGGAGAATGGATGGAAGGATGCAATCTGTTGGTGTGGCTCTCAGCATGAAGCGGAAGTACACGCCAGGTATAAAGCTAAAGCGAGGAAGGTGAAGCCTGTGGTGACCCAATTACCTGTGGTTTCTCAACAGCAGATGGAGTTAGCGGCTGTTGAGCCTGTGCTTAGAGATCTTACACAGGTAGGACATAAGTTCAATCAAGAGACACTCGAGCAGCTCTAGATAGGAGGGGGTGGCTTCTTGACTGAAGTTGAGGAACGAGCTTTCGAGAAGATGATAGTTAGTCATGGTAAGGCATTTTCTTTCTCAGCTGAGGAGATTGGTTGTGTGGATTCTAGTGTGATAGCTCCGATGGTTATCTTCACTGTTCCTCACGTATCTTGGGACTTGAAGCCGATTCCAATCCCTCGTGTCTTACTACCAAAGGTCACTAGGTTGCTGAAGGAGAGAATACGGATGGGTATTCTTGAACCGTCTATGGCTTCGTACTCTGACCGATGGTTCACAGTACCTAAGAAGACAGGAGCTCTGCGCTTCATCCAAGACTTGCAACCTGCCAACAACTTGACGATTCAAAACGTCGGGACAAGACCTGTGTAGCTGAGGCATTTGCTGGAAGGTCAATCTATTCTATTGGAGATCTGCTTTCAAGTTATGATCAGTTTCAGCTTGCTTTGGAGAGTAGAGACTTGACTATCATGCGTACACCTTTGGGGTTGATGCGGATGTGTACTCTTCCTCAAGTTGCTGTGATTTATAAGATGTTGTCTCCATCCAATAGTCGATAATAAACCTCATAACCGTCAACATCTTACGTGTCATGTGTACAGCTGTAACCCCTGATCTCCTTAGAGATGTATGCAGCTCTACAGCTGCATCCAGCTGCATACATCTCTCCACCTCGAACTTCTTCAAATCCAAACCGATGCACGTCGCTTTCTCACACATCAAAGATTGGGCTCCACAGTCTAACAAGACTTTTTGCTATCGATACACCTTCCTTGAAGGTGCCACCAAATAGAAGATACCACTTCTGTTGTCCAACAACATCACACTTGGTGTCAAACCAGCACGGTCAATCGCCAGCCTAACTGGTAACTCATCTAACTTGATAGTCGCCGTTTGCCAAGTACGAGTAAAGCGATACTTGTATGTGGAGAGAGCTGAGATTACAAGACGCATCTCATTGCGTCATGTGGCACGCTTGGTGCAGAGATATCTTGAGTTGTTGTCCATATCAGCTGTCAGAGGATACCAACAATCATGATCATCAGATATTTTGTTGCTGGAGGTGCAGGATCTCACGTTTGTTGGCACCATTCACTTGATGATAGTCGGGTGGTCATATCAAGGTCACACGCGTGCTGGGAGAGGTCAGGGTTTACATGATCCGCGATCTAGTATATTTTGGGAGATGTTATGGGTCTTACGACATCTCTAGATGCATCAAGTAGATTCTTCAGCGTACATCTTGGAGAACGTTCTTTTGTTGAAGAAAGGGCATGATGAGAAGCTGAGAAGATGTCTCGAGCATTTAGAGATCAAGATGATAATCATGGGACTTCACCGTCGTCTTTAGTCTATGGACTAAAGACGACGGTGAAGAAGATGTTGGATGCTGGTTACTGGTGACCAACCATGTACAAGAACACTTTCAAGAGATCAGAAGATGTGCGCTTCCTAGAGGATGAGAAGACCTACAGCCATCAATCGGTGGCCTCTCACTCCTATTTTATCTCTGGCATCTTTTGAGAAGTGGAGGATAGATTTTGTTGGTCCAATTGCCCCTGCAGCTAGGAGGACCAGAGCACGGTACATTTTGATAGCCACGGATTACGTCACGAAGATGTAGAAGTCGATGCTATCAACTGAGGACACTCTAGTAGCGAGACACATGAGTCGCTTCTTCTTCTCTCGATAAGCCTTCACTTTTTAGCCATTTCTTCATTGTCTGTCTTCCAGGAAGAAACATGTAGTGCTTCCGCGTATATGCCATTGTCTCGTAATGATTGGGAAGATTTTATTTTTCTCCAACTCACAATCATGGTTCTCGACTTCTGATCGATGAAATGCTTTCCTCCATCACTTCATGTTCATGTTGCCGGTCTTCCTCTGACCACTCCTGCTTTGGCAAGTACATGGTTTTGAGAAGATATGGCTGATCAGACTTTTTCTAACAACAAGCCCTCGTAGGTTAGATTCTAGTTCCAGTTGAAGAAGTCGAGGTCCAACTCCTCAATAAAGGATTTGGCTACTCTCAGCTCCGCTTGTGGTAACACAAGACCTCGGAGATGCATGACAGTCATACTGAAGCTTCTAATATACTACACAACACATGGTTGTTGTGAGCCTAAGGCTCAATTCTTACCATGCTCTCACAGTTCAGATTTCACTCTCAAAAGACGAGTTTAGTCTTCCGAAAGATAGCTATTCTGTCTTTCAAAATTCTAAGAGAGCTTCCTGATAGCATCATCTCTTCAACCTACGTAGTTCTAACTAAGCAAGGCATAACATGGATTCTTGAGAAGACAATCCACCTTGCAATTCATCTTACTTCCTAGCATAAGATAAAGAGTTATCCGAGAAGAGGACATAAAGAATGATCAAAAGAAGTTCGAGAGCTCTTGCGGTGGCAGTGACCTCCAAGAAGACTCTGATATAGCTTCTGGATAAATGACTACTTTAGAAGACTTCTCACATCTAGGCTTCTTATCATTGGTCTCACTTGTCTTCTGGCTTCTTGCACGTAATTCTATCTTCACAAGAGACACCAGACTTCAAGCTTGCTGAGGCTTTGAGCACTCGCACTCTGACTTTTGACTTCTCACTCTGCATACATCCTCAAAAGAAGCTTGTTGAAATGGAAGATATGACTCTTGACCCTTCTCTCTCAATTTTGCTCGCAAGACTGCTTACAACTCTCATCTAAGATTGGAAGAAGAAGAAACAGACATGGATCAGACAAAAGAGACCCCCATATGACCTTCACATCTTTTTGCACATTCTACGAGCCTTTCCAATCTTCTAGTTCTCGACAGAGAGGAGAAGATCAATTGATGGAGGAACGTGAAAGAGATTTGGGAGCGAGAAGGCTGCCAGAAATTTGACAGCGCTTCCATCTATAATCTCAACCACGAGAATTTCTAAGGGAAGAAGCTAGAACAAGCAAAGGGTTTATGCAAGCAATTGCAGAAAAGAGAAACGCAGAACCAGAAAAGAGAGAGGGTGAAGGAAAGGGAAGGAGAAGAGGGAAGGAGAAAGAACCTCACAATCTTCTAGTGATGCTGCGTTGACCTTCTTATCTTCTACTTGGCCTCCAAATACCTCTGGCTCTTCAAGTTTTATAGCTCCACCTCCAAATTCCTCCTTCGCAAGTCTTCTGAAGTCTCTTCTTCTCAAAGTGCTTCGAACTTGAGTTTAGGGGAGGAGAAGACAAGAAGCGGTGCTTCCGTATCTTTTTCGTTGATGTAGTATTTTCTCGTTTGCTACTTGACTGTCTGCATGCTTTTTCTTGCTGCTCATGGCTTTAGGGCAGGTGCCATGTCAACCCTGGTCCTACCTACCACTTAAGTGGCTGCCACATAGGTCCACCTAACACCTACTGTGTCTTCTAGATATTACTAGGTTGCTATAACCCGCAACTATAGTCACAGTACTCTCTTGGAAGACTCGCACATTATTTTTGGGTTTTTGTCTTCCGGAAGATGTCTCCCATGGAGACATCTGTCTTCTGGCTTCTAGAAAGACGTTTTACACAAAAATCCGTTTTAAGTCCATCTTCCAGCTGAGCAAATGATAAACTCAAGTAAAAAAGTTAATCCAATTATATATACACAAAGTTAACTTACAATTTTTTTAAAATCTCAAAATTTGCAAACAGTGGATACCACATTTATCATTATTAGGATGACTACAAATTGTAACACCCCGGATATTGCTATGCTATGCTGGATTGCTTACATCAAGTCCTTAAATCATGAGTTCAGACATATAGCGAGAAGCACAATCCAGTAGCTGATATGTTATCTCATGCAAGGTATGAGGATGAGGAGGAGATGGTTGAAGACACAAAAGACGTTGGCACTCTTTTTTCTGTAGAGCTCAGGGAGGTGAGAGTGAGAATTCAAAATCATTCATGGAGGAGCTATATGAAGGAGAATGGATAGACATATGACGTTATTTGAGCTTGTTGACTAAACAGCCAGGATGGAGCGATGTCCACTTTAAACAAATTAGGAGAAAGACTTATCACTACTTGCTACAAGGTGGTTATTTGTGGAAGCAAGTTAAGCAAGGTGGTAAGATGCCACAAAAGGTTGTGTCCAATGTTGACATGCAAAAGTTACTCATGCATAAGTTTCATCTTTCGGACAAGGTATAGAGGTATTTATGTCACCTTTACAAAGTTGAAGGAGAGATATTGGTGGCGTAACATGTATAGAGATGTAGTTCAGTTTGTGGAGACATGCCAAACTTGTCAAGAGTATTCAGAAATTCGACATCGAGATGAGTTACATCCTACTTATAAGTGGGTAGTAGATCTTGTTATTATGTCAGTTGGTATATGACAGATGCGATACTTAGTTTTGGCACGTGACGATTTGTCCAACCAAGTGGAAGGGTGAGCTTTACAGACAAAATCCATTGAGAGAGTCTGCAAATTTTTGTTGGAAGATGTGGTTTGTAGATATGATTGTGTTGGGAAGATCATGGCTGATCGAGAGGAACTGAACACTGATGAGACTAAAGCGTTCTTCAAGAGGTGTGGTGTGAAGTTAGCTCTTACCACAGCCTACAATCTAGAGAGAAATGTGAAGAGTGAACCTGGTCATCCTCCTATCGTGAAAGCTTGTAAAGGGAGGACAAGAGAATGACCAAGGTTTCTTCTTTTCGCATTAGGGACTAATCGTTCAACTCATAGTTCAATCATGGAGTATATGTCGACGGAGTTGGTGTAAGAGCAAAAACCTATCATGCCCATTGAGGAGCACATACCCACTTGGAGTGTTTTGCTTTGGGAGGATGGTATGTATATAGAAGATCTTCTTGCTGTCTGAATTTGTCAACTGGAGAGAATATCTGAAGATGTAGAGATTGCAGTGGAGAAGTTGACAGAGGCACGTTTGAGAAACAATGACAAATTTGATGAGCGTCATCGATTAAGATCGAAGGAGATTAAAGAAAGAGATTAGATGTTGATGTACGATAGTAGCTTGGACAACCAACACAATGCGCTTAGAAAATTCTGTAAGCGATGGTTTGTTCAGTATGTGGTTTAGTACGTGTATGACAATGTCACATTTTCACTAAGAGAGCTTGATGAGGCAAAGCTTAAAGTTCCCATTGCAGGCAATGTGTAAAACTCTTCAAGAAGCAAGATGAAGAGATAAGCATGGAGGAGGTCAGAGTAGAGTTTGATCTTTGGATGATGACGGAGAAGATTTGGATGTTGAAGATATTGCTAACGACAACATCAATCAAGAAAGACGAAGATATTATGTGATGCCGATCACAACTTTGTGACTATTGATGCATACCGAAGGATGCATAAGTTTAGATGGATGTCGTGTTGTTGTACGGCTCTTGTGTGAAGTTCTCATGGAACTTAAGACGTATATCTTTTCTATGTCTTGTGAACCTTATTGTGTAACTCACCGAACGATGTGATGGATGTCATGTCACGATTATCTATTTAAGTGATCGCACGGTAGTGAAACATGCCAAATCAACAATATGTGTGTGCTCACTTCAGTGATCTTTGCTGCTGAATTGATATAAAATGGTGGATCAAAGGTTCGTAAGGTATTCTCTCTTAGCGGATGATTCGTGAGGATTTCTAGATGGTCTGCATGGAGGAGTGAAGAATTACGGGAGTGGTGGTTATAGACGGAGGTCTGATATCGACTCCAGATCTTTCTTTTCGAAATCCATCTCACATCAAGCTTCATTGCATCCACCGTGATCACTTTCGACAGTGGTTAGTTTCATATTTTGGTGATGAGGTCATGAGGAGAATGATGGATCTTACAACTTCTGGTGATCCTTCCGATTGTTACATACGGAGAGACTTGAGATCTGACGATGTACATCTTGTTGTGACGAAGAATGGATCTCAACTATCTAGCCAACGTTCCTTTCAACGTCCTGAGTCGATATTCAATGTCAGTGCAGACCAAAGATCAATCATGGAGCATGGATTGTGAGGAACTTTGGAGAATACTTCAATCGAGTGATAGCTTCACCGTTTTCTTTTGTTGTACCTTTCATTGTAGATCATTTTTAGGTTGTAATGTTGACTTTATATTAGTCAGCAACTCAATTGCCCCATTCTAAGTTGAGCGCTTCTACGCGTTTACGTTCCGCAAAGAAATCTTCGATATGTCTCATAGATTTTTGGTTTCTTCTAGTCTTAGTGGTATCTAGTATTTCATTGGGTGTTATAGTTTGTTCTAGTGGAAAAAGTTGAGTGATGAAAAGACAAACTAAAAACTCTTTTTGCTCTCATTTGTCTATTTTTGAACCAAATGGTGTTCTAGTTGATCCTCGTGACGTTTTCTATGATTTCGGGAGACTACTCGAGCAAAGAAGGATATGATCGAAAAGCTCTCGAGTAACGCTACAATCCGGATTGAAGAATTGAGCGATTGAGTGGAGAGGGGTGAAATTCATATTCATTGTGATGTTTTCGATCGTTCCTAGATATTTGTAAGGAGTTTTGAGGAGGAGCTTTCAGTTGGGTTGGAGAGCTGGCGCAAATTGGTCGTTTTGATATCAAGTTCAACCGAATCTTGATTGTTTTGGATTGTCAATAGATCGATTGATTTTGTATGATAGAGATGTGATAGGGCGGTGTCGTGGTGAGAGTTTTTCTGGGAAGGGCGGAACCTTCTGGCTGTGATTTAACCGCGAAGGCTGTGTTGTGCCTACTCAGAGAAGCGTTGGGCTTCTGGTTGTGATGGTTTACTCAAAGGATAGGCTTTTCAGGTTACAACGGAGCGCTATGAACACTCATACAGATCTGTAGGAACCTCTAATTTAGTCAGAAGATAAAGTTCAGGTCTAACTGGTAGTAATAAGATCAGGCGGTGAACTTTAATGCTCAAGGAGAGGAAAACTATGATGGTTCAAACTTCTAAAATTCCCCTACATGTAAAGAGGGCCCATTGTGCACACACATGAAGTTTCAGCTTGAGATCAAATTATAGCACCGAGATATGGACAGAAAAGTTTTGATCAAAGATATTGCGGCAATTTCTGATACTCAGACAGCTATTTCGACCTATAACAGAAAATTGGCTCGATCACTTCCAAAGATTCTTACAAGATTTGGAGTCTACAGAATGCTGAACACCCCTGTGAAGTTGGGACTCCTGATTGTACACCGTTCTCCAGATCTTGTTCTCTGAAGTTGCTACTCTAGATTGAGAGCTTTTCAGACCCCCTCTACTTCAGCGGCCGCCCTGAATTACTCATTCACTCAAATGACTTGAAACTTTTTGGATAGTTGTAGCCCCGCTGACAGTGAACGCAACCACGAAGGTTTGAAGCGATTTCATCAATTCTGCTGCAATTGGCACTGAAAACCCCAAATCCAACAAAAGTGATGCAATTCTGATTCAACTCGAACTTCAAATTGGAATAACTCCTTGTTTATTGACCCAAATCGATCAAGAATTTCACTGACAGTGCTTGGCACGATGAGCTCTATCTTCCTGTGCTCTCGGACTTTGCAGTGTCTTCACCAAATGCTCGAACTCTCTTTTAGACCTCTATTTCTAAATTTAGAGTTTTACAAAAGATAAAAATAGACCAATAGGAGTTCATAGCTCCACTTGGTTGTCCTTTAGTACCCTAATCCACGTGGTAACTTAACTTCACTCATAGGCTACCATGTTAGCTCCCCTAAAATACCAACGTAAATCTTAAACTACCTAAAATGACACGCAACCCTGAAAGTAAACTTAAACCGGCTAAAAAGCGTGCATGGGCAACACGTAAGTACAGCCTGTGAGCTTAAACCCTATCAACATGGTAAATCTAAGTTATGTACATTGAACATCATAGACAAATAAGAAGTCACTTGCACAAGCGCACAAATGCTTGAACAAGATAACTAGCATACATCAGCCTACTAGGACTTAAAACGTATAACACAACGGTGTTAATATATGCATGAAGGACTAGGAGTAACATTTAGCTAACTTCTATCGCTACTAACTCTCAAGTGTCGGAGTAGAAGCGTAACGCGTAGCCGCCAATGTCCACAACCTCCAGAATCGACTTCTCTGACGTCTTAACTTCATTTAGAGAGACTAGCTCCTAGCAGAGAGGTGAATCATTTACTATGTGAAATGATTCACATCACGACAACGAGTATACGAACTATGATAGTCATGAGAGATTGAGTTCGAGGTCGAATTTCAGAATGAAACTTTCCAAGATTGAGGGATGTCTTATCAATAAGATATTTGGAAAGTTAGGCTCCAATGACCAAATAGATTGTTTGAGGTCTTGGATCAAGCCTACTTGGACCTATAAAGCTCTTAAGTTAGCACAGATTAAAGTTTGATCCATATCTGAGAGTTGGATTGATGTTTCGATCTGAAAATTGTTCAAGTTATGATTGAAGGATCGAATAGAATTTCTTGTGAAGTTTGATCATCATTGGTCAACTAATTGGGGAGGACTGAGGTCTCAAAGTTCAGAGAAGCTTATGCTATTAGCGAGTTCGAGTTTTCGGTTATATCTATTGTCATCTTTTGGTTCTTTACGAGCAATTGAGGAGGAGTTCGCTGCTAAAAACTACCATGCCAACATAGAACTGGGCATTCTGAAGGTGTGGGGCTGATTTTAGCTCTATGTGACAAAAGAGCAAGGAGTCGCGATGAACCTTAAGCTGTTGTTTGGATTTTCAAAGTTGTCAAGTACCGGTCATCCTTAGTGTTATATTGTGAATTGTCTTGAAGCATGCATGATTTATCTTACTGGAATGCTTAGGAGATCAATGTGTGCAGCAAGTTGTTCTGAGACTATCAAGTTGGTTGAGTGACCTAGAGCATCTTTCAGTTGTTCTAGATAGAGTTGTGATGGTTGGGTTGATGAGTAGTTAACGTTGGTAGAAAACTATTAAGTCATGCTGCCAGTGATATAGAATAACTTCAGTTAAATGATACAAGTTGAGTATTTCAGATAGAGCACAAAGAATCTATTTGTAACACAACTTTCTACAACTTATACATATCCTTTGGATCATAGCAAATTTTAATCTTGAATCGAAGGAGTAAAAGGTCACTTGTGCTAGAAGAGTAGTTAGAGAGACATTTGGATTGAAAGATCAAGATTTAGAGTAAGCTTGTTCGAACCACATACCTCTACACAACCATATACCCAGTGTAATCTTGGACAAAAAAACACGTTATACCAAGTACCGTCATCGTTAGTGCTTTGTTGTGAACGGAATATTGTCTTGAAGCATGCGTGCTTTATCTTACTGGAATGCTTAGGAGACCAAGGTGTGCAACAAGTTGTATTGGGACTATCAAGTTGGTTGAGTGTCCTAGAGCATCTTTCTAGATAGAGTTGTGGTGGTTGGATTGATGGATAGTTAACGTCTTTGAAAAACTATTAAGTCATGATGCCTGTGATATAGAGTTACTTCAGTTAAATGGTATAGAGTTGAGTATCACAGGTAGAGCACAAAAGGATCTGTTTGTAACACAACTTTCTACAACTTATACGTAATTTTTGGATCATAGCAAACTTTAACCTTGAATCGAAGGAGTAAAATATCACTTGTGCTAGAAGGGTAGTTAAAGAGACATTTGGATTGAAAGATCAAGATTTAGAGTAAGCTTGTTCGAACCACATACCTCTACACAGCCATATATCCAATATAATCTTGGACAAAAAACACATTATGCGATAGTTGGTGAACTTGACGTGAAACGTCTAAGATGAGAGGTACATGTGTGATTTTCAACCATGGACATTGAAGGATTGTCTCATTTCATAAATGAGGTTTCTATTTCTGACGAGGCTCCAAAAGTTATTAAACTTAGTAGGTCTGACATGCGATTGCTCGAGGCATTCGCAATGGTAATGCAACAACAACAAGCATTTGAACGGAAGGAGACAATGGCTACTAAAGCCTTGCAATCTGTTGTGGATATATTGTATCAGTTTGATGAGAAAAATGTGTCCAAGTACTTGAAGTACTACTCGAGAGAGATGGAGCTAAACAAAGTATCATCTCTCTTGGTACAAACGTTTGAGGTTGCCGTTGTAGTTGAGTTACGAGAGCATGTGAGAGATATCATTCGAGCTCATGGAGCTACTTGGGAGGAGTTTATTCTTCAATTGAAGGAAGAATACTCTCTAGAGGATGCGGATAGAGTGACTAAGAAGTCATTCGTGGAGTGAAAGAACAAACTCAACAAAGGATTGGTTACCACAGAATTGTTTCAGGAGTTTGAGAGACAGTTTTTTCATTTGTCGTGGATGGAGAACCTCACACTTGAGAATATGACAAGTGAAGCTATTTCTACAGTTATCCAACAATGATCTACAAAAGGAGTTGAGTTGCTTCTAGAAGATAAGACGAAGTATAACGAACTTATCGTTGATTGGAAAAAGGTCCCTGAAGTGGTTGGTATTCTTGTCAAGAGAGAGTACCGGGGAGAGAAGGTGGTAGCAAGTCATGGAATAAGATAGCCACCTATTGTAATATTGTGGAAGCAACTGATAGTACCTCTACCTATTGCTCTGTCTACTAGTACTCTTATTCTTATAACTGTTCGACAACAAAGGGATAATATGAAAGAGTTGGTGAAAGAGATGAGGGACTTACAGATCAAGTTAGCAAGGTTGAAAGAGAAAGGAGAAGCACATGATACCAAGCATATCTCTAAGCAAGATTATGTACAAAAGTGCATTTGGTGTGATAGTTTTGCTCGAAACTATCACACCAAGATGATGTTTGAAAAGAGTGTGATGATTTGTCAATACTCTACGAGATGGAATAGTCTAATGGAAGAAATGGAAGATTACTTTGAAAGATAATGAAGAGATTCTTAGAACTAACTTCAGGAAGAGAAGAATGAAGCAAGTATTGGAGGAATATTTATCTCAGTATGTTGTTGCGTCGGTGGAAGCTGCTACTTATGGAGTTGAGATAGTAGGAGAGAGAAGTGTTTCTAGGAAGCATGGAAATACTCTTGACATGTGGAGTCATGTTATGATCATAATTGAGAAGGGGAAAATGACTAGGGAGGAGTTGCTGAAGACAACAACAATGATTAGACGAGCTACTGGATGGGAGAATCATGTAGATACAACGTCTATACATGCTTATTTGATCAAGAGCCAACATGAGGCTCTCATGAAAGAGAAGCGCATACGAGATGATGCCGATCTTAATGAAGAGAGAGTAGCTCCTAAAAGACAAACAAGAGGAGAGAAGTCATGCTTCCAGTGATATAGAGTTACTTCGGTTAAATGGTATAGAGATGAGTATCTCACATAGAGCACAGAAGGATCTATTTGTAACACAACTTTCTACAACTTATACATATCTTTTGGATCATAGTAAACTTTAACCTTGAATCGAAAGAGTAAAAGATCACTTGTGCTAGAAGTTCGTCCACAATCTGAGTGGGCGGTACGCCCTCTCATATTATGACATATCTGCAGAAACTTGAAACAGCTCCTCATTGGAGAACTCGTCTTACCTCTTCTTCTCGTGGTTTTGTCTCAAGTCTGGACAGATAATTGACATTGACATGATGTCTTCCAAGCCTGTTATCAACAGTATAAGTGAATTCTTGAAGTAGAAGAATCCATCTAGCAATCCTACCTGATAAGTCTGCTTCTTAACTAAATGCTTCAAAGAAAAATGATATACATAGAAGACAGACGGGTTGGTTAAAAGATAATGTCTAAACTTCCTACATGAATAGATCATGTCAAGGCACTCCCTCTTAGTTGTCGAGTATTTTTTGTCGGCATCGCTGAGCTGTCTTCCCGTAAAGTAAATAGGATAATCTTTCTCCTTCTCGTCTTTCTGGCTCAATACCATCTCTATGACAAAAGCAGAGACATCCACATAAATGTAGAAGATCTTTTCTCAATCAGGTGGTCTCAAGATGGGAGATTCTGACAGAAGCTTCATCTCCTCGAAAGCTTCTTGCTGCTCAAAAGTCCAAATGTAAACCTCATTCTTCTTGAGTAGCTTACTAAGTCTTCCTACCACCTCTGCATACATGTCAATGAACCTCTTGTAGTATCCTACGTTACCCAGGAAGCTTCTCAACTGAGTTAGGTTACTAGATGATTGGAGTTTCAGGATAACTCTACCTTGACACAATCGGCTTCTATATCTCTTCCAAAAATCCTATGACCTAACAAGATGCCTTCTTTCATTCCGAAGAAGCACTTCTCATGATGTAAGACCAAACGATGTTCTCTGCACTTCAAGAAACACTTCCTCAAAAAGATCAGATGATCCACCTTAGGTCCAAACACATAAAAATCATCTAAGAAGATCTCTATAAAAGTTAGAAGATACTCCTGAAAAATCGTAATCATAAGCCTTTGAAATGTGACGAGAGCATACACAAACCAAACGGTATTTGGTTATATGCGTAAGTTCTCCAGTCAGTTGTGAAAGTTATCTTTGACTTGTCCTCCTCTCTGACTGATACTTGGTCGTGTCCAGAATACCCGTCCAAGAAGCTATAGAACTCATGTCTTGCTACTTGGTCTAACACAGAATCTGTAAATGACAAAAGATGACGGTCCTTCTTAATGACCAAGTTCAACTTCCGGAAGTCTTGGCACACCCTAATTTTACCTACCTGCTTCTTGAGGACAATGACAATTAGAGCTACCCACTCACTATTAAGCACATGGAAGATAACTCATGCTTTCAGATATTGGTCATTTTGATCCTTCACAAGAGGAGAGTACTTGAGGTTGAGTCGATACTATCTTTATCGTGCAGAAACAACGCCTTCCAACAAGTCAATTCGATGATCTCTCAGTTTCTTATGTATGTCTTTCATGTCTTCTATGATGCATGCGAAGACGTCTTGAAATTCTATCAGGAGTTCTCGAAAGTCTTCCAGTTGCTGGCTCTCGATCACCTTGGAAAGCTTCGGCTTCTTCTCTGGATAATCTTCATATCTTGAAGATCGCCAGGATTCATCATTCCTTCAATATGGCTGCATTCACTGACACCAAAATATTTTGGTTTGGAGGCTTCTTCCAGATGACTCAGTTTCTAACTGATCATCTAACTGATCTTCTGAAGAGAAGACAGTAATTTCGTCTCCTAGAAGCTCTCCTTCATAAATCTCATAACACTCAAGTATCCGTAGTCCATCACATCATCTTCTTCTGGGGTATCTGTATCACACAAGTAATTTATCACAAAGTCATCCTCTCTCCAATCACCATCAGAAGATGCGGCTGAGTCTTCTGATGTGTATCTCTCAGTGGTAGAGGGGGTCTCACCCTGATGTCCAATCTTCTTCCAAGAGAGGAAGACTTTAGACTTCTCCTCCTTCTTGCGTGTAGGGTTAAGAGATCTCAAACAATGTCTTCTCCAATCAATATTTACATTTGCAACATACAGCATACAGCATACAGCTAAGGTCTTCCTATTAAAACCTGATATCCAACCTTAGCCGTAGGTCGCAAGATAATGTAAGTGAGATAGAAAGATACTCATCCAATTACCATCAAGACGTCTTTCAATTATCCCAAAGGACGTCTTCTGATGTGGTTCATCATTTTGAGAATCCTTAGGAGTAGGCTAGAACTCAAAAATCCCTAGGGCATGTGCAGTTTCTTCACTCATAATGTTGACTCTTGAGCCTGAGTCGATAGGTATCTTCTTCAAAAGACTTCATGGATCTCCATGTCAAGTTCTAGGGCTCCTAAGTCTTCGTACTCTATTCTCAAGATTGGATTGCTCTAAGGAAGCTTCACCTTTCTTTTTTTCCTCGATCCTCTAAGAACGGACTGGTGTGTAGCAGTTTCTTGTAACTTGCATTATCATCCAGAAGCCGTTGAAAGATAGCATCTACTTTATGATTCCACAAATCTCGCAAGAAGTCATAAGGAGATCATTTTAAAAGAGTGACCGAAGTTTCTAAAACAAATATTTTAGAAGATATTTCCTTAGGCGGAAGATCTGAGTTGGATCTTCCCTCGACAAGAAACTTCTCTAGAAAAGTTACTGTCTTGATCGATGGAGGAAGCATCTATACTATCTTCTGTCTTTTCTCTAGTTCTTCCTGCATGATGGTTTCTACTTCCTGTCGGATGTCAAGAGTAAAGTACTTTTGATTTTCATTGTCATAAGCAGGAGAGAAGGTCATTCTGGAGAGGATGTTCTCTTCATGTGCTTCTTTTTCTTATGTGTCTCCTTGCTTCCACTATAGTGGGATTTTGACTTTCTTTTGCTTCTGGTGCTCACCTTAAGTACTACATCACTCATAATCTCCTCTAGAGACTAGCTATTTGAATCATAACAAGGACTCCAAGTAGTTCTATTGGCCAAGATAAACGATAGTGCTTTCTTAGGTGACTTCTTCTTTTGTGTCGTAGACATCTTCTACAATTGAAACTCTCTTCCTATGCACTTCTCGAGGTCTGGCTCGTCTTACTTGATGTGTAGACAATTTCTGAAATCTTCAAAATCTTCTTCCACATAGATATGCTATACCACTGCTATTTCAAGTTTAGAAGTTGATGCTCCATCTGCAAAGGTGGAGTGTACACAAGTTTGGATCCGTTGTCTCATCAAGTTGAAGATGACAAGACACAATTATACATGATAAATCCAAACAACACGATCATTATCTTTTAACATGAAAACTCTAAGAGATGACATTTCATGTAAAATCTTCTACAAATAAACATAATCGCCATATCGATCGTATGTAACCTCCTCCTTAGATAATCATATTTCGTAGCATGTTTTGATGATTAACAACTGCTAAGTTCTCAAACATCGTCATCGACATAACTCTCCAAAATACCTATGCATGTTGAGAACATGTGATCGCTCTCCAAAACACCTCTCTTAACATGTTCTCATCAAAATCTAAAAGTTAATCAAAATCTAAAAATTCAACAGAGTCAGGATGTAATTCTCTACCATATAACATACGATGAAAAGGATGTCAATGATGCTTGTTGACTATATATATATATATATCCCATAATTGAAATTTCAATCTCCTAAATGCCTCGTATGTAACCATACTTCGTTTTACAACCACATTTTGTCAAGAGGAACTTTTTCTATGCTTTCAGATTTCCAAAGGATTCTCCGGCCTCTTGAACATCCCACCTGTGGCACTGAACTGAAATAAAGCGACAGAACAAAAAGTCTAGAAGGTCTCCAGAAGGTCTCTACGTGGAGGAAGTTGCAATGGCATAATATCTACTTCCTAACTCGGGCTCGATCATGCAGACCTGCAAATAATGATATGTAAAGTACATGCATCAATCCAGCAACACTATACTAGTCACGCTACTCGTTCCCCGTCTGAAGGCACCGCCGAACCAAACATATCACGCTCTACACTACGTACTACTCACATGTCAGCAGCATGACCAGACTAGCAAGATTGACAGACCGAACCAAGTGTGAATGGGAACTGGAAAACACAAGGCCTACTTAATGCCAGAACCATCAACACTGCCAAGCAAAACAGAGTGAGGCGAGCGAACAGCTTTAGACACGATGTCTCGAGATACGACATTACGGTAGTCTAGACATGATGCTCAAGTTTACGTGAATACACGTCTTGACTTCAAACCCATTTCGCCTGAGTATATCTTGGTACATGGGAAAAGCAGTTTTAAGCGCCTGAGTATAGTATGGTTTACATTCCATAAGAGGACCTAAAGCTAAACTACATCAGGCAAATTGCCCGAGCTGTAGGCACGAAAGACCTGTAATCCGAGTAAAAGATCGTATCCCTCCACAATATTTCCACCCAGTGACGAGACACTAATCAGTGGATCATACTACCGGTACAAGCCCTACAAGTCTCCCTAATGCTTCCCTCAAGCACACGTTAACATATCAGAGGAAAAGAAACAGCGGGTGTTTAAGAAACTACGGCGTCTCAATAGCTCGATACACCTAGGCCAGTCCACCACGTTCGAATCACAGGTTTCCATGCCTTGCAGACATCATAAAGGTACCGCTGGTATTCCTGGAAATACGGATTCGCCTGGTTCCAGGTGCTGGTGGCAGGATGTTTTGGCGTCTCCGTGGACAAACCTAGCAGTAGGTTTAAACGCAGTTGTGAAAATGTACCTCCAGAACACCGGATGACCCACAGCGTAGATGCGTTGAGGCTTTAAGTTGATCAATTCTCCCATATTCAGGAGATCCAAGAGCTCATCCTACAGTGCATCTGATTGAACTTTACATTACAGTCTAGATAACTCTGCAACAATAGAGTTATACAAGGTGAAATCCACCTGAGGACGAGGAAATAACCAACATGGTGAGAGCGCATTACGTCAACTAGCCACTGGCAGGCAGGGCTGGATAGCCATTAGATTCTAACCAAGTTTTGCTGAACCAAGACCCAATCTTCTGCTCGACCCCGTTAAACACGTTGCGACGACGTTCTCCAACTCCATACTTCACTCTCTCTAGAGCTTCTTTGAAGTCCTCCAGCGACACCGCCGTGCGCCCTTTCCTGGCAGCGAGCATAGCTGCCTCATTCACAAGATTAGCAAGATCGGCACCAACGAAACCAGGAGTCATACTGGCAACAACTCGCTCGAGCATGACTTGATCTTCCTGGACAGGTACTCCACGCATATGCACAGACAATACTTGTTGTCGACCAAGTTGATCAGGTTCAGTCACATGTACTCTGCGTGAAAGACGACCAGGTCGACACAAGGCTGGATCAAGCGCTTCAGGCCGATTAGTAGCAGCAAGGACAAGAACACCAGAATCAGAATCGAAACCGTCCATCTCTGTTAAGAGCTGATTCAAAGTTTGATCCCGTTCATCATTGAAACTCCTGCCTCGACGACCCCCCACAGCATCCAGTTCATCTATGAAGACAATCGAAGGCGTATTCTTCCTAGCTTCCGCAAACAGCTCTCGAATTCTGGCTGCTCCTCTTCCTACAAACATTTCCACAAACTCACTTGCCGATGCTGCAAAAAACGGAACTCCTGCCTCTCCCGCCACTGCTCGAGCCAGAAGTGTCTTCCCCGTCCCAGGTGGCCCAACTAGAAGAACTCCCTTTGGTAATTTAGCGCCTAAACTTGCGAACTGTGATGCACCTTTCATGCATGACACGATTTCCATCAGCTCAGCTTTGGCGACGTCCACACCTGCAACATCATCGAATTTCACCAGCCTGGTGACACTTTTCTTTCGCCGTTGAGATGATGAGCTATTCTGTGAAAGTTGACGATGTAGGAGCCAAAGAAGGGGGCTCAAGGGAATCCACAACGTAATAACAGTGATTAGGACGGCCTTGAGAGATGCGCTCATCGACTGAGGAGCAGAACTGTACTTCACACCTGCCTCTCTTAAGGCCTGGAGGAGAAACAGTTCGTCGTTCTTAACCCGCCGTGCTGTATATTGCCATTGTGGAGTGGCCCGTTTCACACTGTTCTTCGCAGCCGAGTCGATGTTAGCAGAGCTGGCGAGATTGCCTTCTTTGTCCTTCAGGACTACTTGAGCTGTTGAATCCCCAGCCGCAGCTTCAGTAGTAAAATCCTCCCTGTCCCCATGATTAACCACCACGGCGGCCTCATTCTCATCCATCAGATTGAAGTGGACATTGCTAGAACCCTCCTCAAACAGGGCAGAGGTGACAGTGCGGGATCCTAGATGGTCGATGAGGTCTGAATAAGCTACCAGCCGAGGGGATGCATCTCCCGTGAGCTTTGTGCATAAGTAACCTAGACCGACTGTGCTACCAACTACACTCCAGAATAAAACTTGCCGCCATCTACCAGTGAGGAAGTTCAGGAGCCCTCTGATGAAAGCAAATGGTGAAAGCTTCTTCATCAATCCAACCAAGACGCGGAGAACTTTCTGGAAAACCCAAAATCTGGACTGCCGCATGGGTGCACCTTCCTCTGAGTCGGAAGTCGAAGGTGTGTCGTCGGAATTAGCGGTCTCGGATGGTAAAACCAAGGGACTGCCGCTAGAACTGCTGAAACAACGCGAATCTCGAGCGGGAACATTACTCTTGAAAACCCTTCTGCTCGATAAGGGAGATGGCGTCAGACCTTGCCATCTCAAGCCCGCAACGGGACCAATCCTCTGCACGAAGTACCTTCCTCTACCTCTACTAGACCTTCTACTCCGCAGCGCGATCACTTGCCTCGCCGCACCAAACAGATTTGGGCAACTCATCTCGAACGTCGAACTCGGAAATTGCTTAGCTTCTCTTCCACCACTCTGAAGCGAACGGGAAACGGGAGGCAAATATGCAGATCCCACACACCCGCCTCGCGGCAGCGGCCCCTGAGCGAGGGCCGCCATGTGGCCCGACATCTCCGGACTCTCTTGAGGTATTCAGAAGACGTCCAACTCGATGTTCCAACTAAAACCCTCTATGCTATACCGAAGCCATACCTCTTCTGACACGATCAAAATTCCCGTGACTACCGAAGACCTTACGCACCGATGGCGCCCTTCAGACTGCCATCCTTGTGCTCTCTGCACCTGAAGGCAACCACCGATCCTCTCCCTCTCAACTGTTCGACTCCTCAGCTCCAGTTAGACTCCATCCCTTCCAAACCCTCAACGAGTTCCTTACCGGCTAGTCAATCTCGTGAGACACTCGGATCTTAAAAACTCAGCAGTCACCTGCCGCACTTCGTTCCTATTCGCCAGTGATTCCCTTCTCCAACCGAATATCGAAACCAGTTCTCCAAGTCCCAAACTTCGTTTCACCACCTACGGCTACCATAGCTACTCTTTCTTCGCTGCGCCTGATTTCTGGTCATAGTTCCCAGTACCCGCCTCCAATCATCGCATCTCCCCGCTTCAGCCGAGACGTCCCGTTTAGCAATCGACCAACCGCCCAGGGCCCATCTCTTTCTTTCGTATATGGTGGGGGTCCAGTGGAAGAAATTTTGATTGGCGAAAGCTCCCACGAACGGAAGAGAAGCGCCCTTGCGGAGCGGTGACAGTGGCAATGTCCGAAAGCGATTGTGTGTACGACTAGGTCCCGAGACAAGATTCACAACTCCCACTGACAAGGTCGGCACATACGTGTCCAGTTACGTGAGAGGAGCCCAATTAGCGCTCGGGGCTAACCGGCATTCTTTGTATTCTCAACCGGTTAGAATTCTGAGAAGTCGGGTTGAAATTATATCTAGCCGGATTTCTTGCAGGTTAAAATTTTACAAAACGACAAGATATTCGTTAAGCAAACGGAGAAGACTACTAAATAACTGAAAATAACCGGTTCTCGTTCGTGCCGTCGGATAATTTCCGGTTCTTAGAACTTTTCACCACGAGCACTGCCGCCGGGCACTGAGTGCCCAATGCGGCGCCGTGACAGTTAAATAAACTAACAATGCGGTGTGTCGGTCCGACGAGGCTTGTGCTTTCGTGCCCGTGGACAAGCTTCTCTGATAGCCACTCGTACGAGCAACGAGCTTTCAGCTAAAGCTGAGAAGTGGTTCGAATCTGTCTGACTTTTGGGCCGAGGCCGCTGCTCTCCACGGAACTCAACCGATCGCTTGACGTGTCACATGAGCCACCAGGTAGGAGCCAATAAGCACATCATCATGCCCCTAACTTTATATGCCATCCAAGTCCCAGGAACCAGTGCAGCTCCCCTCACCAGTACCGTGGTCACTGGTCCGTCACGCATAGTTTTCGGTCGGAGCGGCAGTCCCTGAATACAAGGGACGCAGTTCAATTCTTTTGTCGTTATTTGAAACTAAGGAGTTTCACTCGCAGTGGAATCAGGTATAAGGTATATTCACCTCTGCAAAATGGATTCAGATTCATCCAAGGTGCGTATTCACCCAAGGTGAACTTCGTTCAGGTCTGAGCCAAATAATACAAAAAATAAATGTTTTTTTTTCTCCACTTTCCTCATCATTTCGGTCTTCCGCGAGCAACCCACGGTTTTTTTTGCATCTATCAGCTCCAAAAAAATTTGTCAATTAATTTCATTCTCTCTTTCGCTTCCTTCTCGGACAAAAATAATTCCTTCCGTGTTAAAAATACTTTTAAACGCCCTTGGCGCGCACGTCTTTTTTCTCCTCGACGATTATTTCTCTCCGAAGCCTTGCAGTGACGACCATGAACAAGGGATAATGGAAACGGCTTCGGCGAGCCGCAGTAACTTTATTTGTTTGAATACGTTTACATTTTTTATACGGTCCTGTATGAACATCATCGAGATACCGATGGCTACAATGCCAATCCAGTCTCTATCCCTACTGCTAAAACCGAACCTACAACGTCATAAGACCTCAGGTACGCGTTCAGAACTTTGCTGAGCGCGTACCTGAGGTCTTAAGCCGAAAGCTAAAAACCCAAGTCGCTGTACACATCTACAGTGAAGCAAATGTGTCACTACGAAACCAACTATACTGCTTAGCTACTGCTCTATGTACGGACCACAACTATAGCGAAAACTACAGCCGAATCAAACTGTTATAGACTCGTGATGCTCAAAAGCACGTCCAGCGTCCATGCGTCGTAAAAATGCGTCCAGCAGTGAAATATACGCAGGTGGCTCCTCCTCTGCGTTACTTCGACCTCCACTTGCAATCCGAGGAGACAGCATCTCGGCTACTGATACTGCTGCAGGGTCAGCAGCGACGACGGGCTCTTCACTCCATACTGCAACATTTCTCTCGCTGTACCTCCTTTTGCACTGTCCACAGCGCCGCTTATCCTGCCAGAAAAAAATGTTCTGCACATCTTCCGGGGTCACCTCTGCAGGATGCAAGAAAGACCTCCACAAAGAGTCTACTCTACGCTCCTGCATCCCACCTTGGATGAGCCAGCGGGGAGAAGCAATATACTTGTCAGATGTTAACATGCTACGCAAACAAGTCCGAACCATAGTAGACAACGGACGCGAGTTCCTGTACTTGTTAAACTGAAGTGCCCGAGCTAGTATATTAGCATAAGTCAACTCCACACGATTCTTAGTGTCTGCAGCACCCAGAAGAACATACATATCCTTGCCATCACTCAACATGCTCTCATAAACGTTTTTCATCGTCGCATGGTGATAGTTCTCCTCCTGGTCCTTCATACAGTAACCCAGCATACCAACATAGGTGTGCAAACCACGGTTAGTCAAAGACTTTACATAGATCTCTGCACCCAAAGGCTTCTCACGCTGCCAACCTAAAACACTCGTAAGCAACCTCTTCACCTGTGGGTAGTTTTTGGCGTGGATGCACACAACTCCCTGGAAGTGTAAATGGAGCAAAGCACCACCACGCTCTACAGAAAACAAGCTTGAAACACACTGCTTCTCAAGAAAAACTTCCAACAACGAGAAAAGCTCTAAGTCCAGGTCCCCCTGGTCCTACAAACTGTAATCGACACCTCAAGGCTCTTCTCGGGATTGCAAGGATTCCTCTTCTTCGCTCTCGCTTCCCTTTGGAGAGACATTGAGTTGAGACGGCTGTGGAAAGTGAGGACACACGTACCTAAATTTCGATGGATCAAGAAGAAGACAGACACAAGGTAGACTACGTATCCTGTAGATCGCTCTCACTGTAGGTTTGAACAAGTGTACGTTCCAATAGTCGAGGAATAAACGTGGGTAAGTAAACATTTGTTCATCTGTACTCTGCAATACCAGCCAGTATGTATCGTCCGTCGTGCCCAAGTACATGAAAGGGCCTGACAGAGCTGCAAACACTCGAGCTACCTTCACAAAATCCGTATCAAATAAAAACTGTGGAACATACTCTACAAAATCGAGGTCTAAGTACACATAAAAGCGATCACTTTCCAATCTCCAATCATTAAAGCCTTGATGCGAGACCTCGTCCAAGGTAGGAAACAGAGGAGGAAACCCTAATGGTATATACAGAAAATCCTCATCAAAGATCGACGAATCGGTGACAGATATCTGAGGACTAACAGATACCACCTCAACTTCAGGGCTCGAAGTAGAAGCAACTTCCGGACTTCCCACCGTCCCAAACGGTTTCATCATGGAGCGAACAGAAAAGAACATTAAAGACCAATGCATAACGAAGCAAATACACGAAATACAGAGCGCAGAGCAATGTACATCAACAAACCAAGAAGGCACAACACCCACACAAAACGAAGCAAGAAGCCAAGAACCAGTCCTCCACTCGAAACGTAGTCGCATCGCCGCTCCGTCGCATCGACTATCCCTACCAGACGCCACGCAAATGACATCAGTGAAATGACAAATCCGAGAACAGACAAATCGGTACAGATCATAGGCCACTCGGCTGCCCCGATCACCGAAGCCATCCCACAACCAAATCGACAGTCCCGTGGCCGATAACGGTCCCGCGGCAGTGGATTTCTGCAGTCGGTCTCCAACATCCCCGCGATCCAGCTGCTCCTCAATCACCACAAACCATAGGCCCGATCGTGCAAGCCATGCCACACCCAACACCGTTGCCCCCGCAGCAATTTCCTCGCCGGGGGATGAAATCCACTGCTGGTCGCTAAAACTGCGTCGACGAAGGAAATCGACTGCCGCGATCCAAAGAGGAGCAGCAGAAACCGCCGCGAGGAAGAAAATCCACTGCCGCAATCCCAACAACTCCTCGCACAAACGCTCACGCTCACGAGCACGATCGTAATCCCTCAATCAGGAGCAGCACAAGCCGCCGCAAACAAGAAAATCCACTACCGCGATCCCAACAAGTCCAATCCGTGCGATCAAAAATTAGCAAACCCCCTGCAGCATGGAAATCCAAAGCGAATCGCACACCGCCTCAGCAAGAAAGTAAACTGCGGCAGGACCACCCATAGACGAGAGCAGCAACAGCAAGAACTAACAACAACGAGAGATGACCATCAGCATCATCAGCGAACGGCGATGTGTCATTCGACCGCCGTTAGTACTGCCGCTCCCTCCCTATCCCACCGCGCGCATTAAACCTGCCACTACTCTTAATCTAACGTACTTCCCTGCATTAACGTTCTTTCCCTAACACCTTCTACGACGACGTGCACCAATCCGGATGTCGTATTTTCGCCCGCAATGTCCGCTTGTCCGTTTCCTCAGGCTGCCGCAAAACTCAGTCAGCATGCATATTCACCTCATGTACAGTTAGAATTGTACATAAGGTGTAATTAATAGCTAATTTTTTTTAGGAAGGGTTAGTTTTTAATTAGTCTCGACAATTTGTCTTCATTCTTCATTAAGTTCGTACTTGTAGTTGGATAGGTTCCGGTTACAGTCACAACGTTTATCAAAGATCAAGTGTTTCGTTTATCTAAGAGTAGTTTAAATTAGAATTTTTAAATATAAACATTTTAATTTAGACTAAAATTTGACTTGCAGTCATGAAACCAGACGCGGATTTTTCTTCCCCTTGTTTCTTTCACTATACAAGGTCGTTGTTAAAATTTTCATTGCAACCCAATAAAAAATCAATAAGACTGTATATTCCGCGTCTGTTTTCTTGTCCTTTTCCTCTTTTTTGTACGCGCGTCACTCGGTTCAAGACTTATGAGTCATCTCCTCGTGTTTCCAGGCATGGACTAACAAATAACTTTTATGAAATATTTTGATTATTTTTACTTATTTAATATATATATTTTATGTAACACATATATATATTCCAGATAACATTACGTGAGCAAAAGTTCTAAGAGTTCATCCAGCATGTATATCGGAGACGTTAAACCAAAACGTCATTACAGCGCCCTCTCTCTTTATCTTGCGGTTCAATTTTATCTCCCGAAACCTCCGCTTGTAGTGTTCCTCCGTTCTTCCTTACCAGACGTTTCGATGTATATTATTCACTCGTAGTGGAATTGAGGTTATGAGTTAGCGATTTATCCAGATCTATGCTCTTTCTTCTCTCATTTCCATGTTCCAGAGTGACTCTATCAGTTCTTAGTTTTTCAGATAATACAATAAAATACACTACACTAACAAAGAAATTCTCTTCCTTTTATGATTTTCACATACCACTTATAATTATACTAATGTATAGTAAAAAAACAATCGTATTCAAAACCAAATCTATTCGAGAAAGATTATTACCCTCTCTCTAATTTAGACGAATATTCTCTTGGAAGTTTATCCGTATCCGTGAAGACATGTACTACGTCTAGTGAGCGTTAAACTTCGGTTCAGATTCTAATTGCATGATCGACTCACGAGCATGAGAAATGTAAATCGTTGTATGAAAGAATCGGATTGCAAAACATCGTAAATAAAATCTACTAAGATTATACAAGAGCAATGG
The DNA here is from genome assembly GCA_036924285.1 of Asterella californica. Lineage (NCBI taxonomy): Eukaryota > Viridiplantae > Streptophyta > Marchantiopsida > Marchantiales > Aytoniaceae > Asterella > Asterella californica. The sequence continues at coordinate 49,113,060 of JAYKYS010000001.1, forward strand.
AAAAAAAATAATTTCAATTCGTGGGTGCAGTCTAAACTTGGATTGATGAGATGAATATGCATTCTAACTGAGTGTGAGAGCAAAGAGACATAAAATAACAACCAAAAATATAAATTTTAAATTATTTTAAATGATTTATTATACATGATCACTTTGGCAAAAATCTTTTCTTGAAAAGTTAGAAATCTTCTGTGCGGTAAGCAAACATGCGTAATGCTTGCTTACTACTTGAGACACCGAAGATCGGTGTCTCAAGTGGTTTAGCCTATAGTCCTCTAAGAGAAAGGTCATGGGTTCAATCCCTTGTGGGCACGATTGGAGGTGTATGCGGCTGCAAACTGTTAATGAAGCTTGTGGTCAGAGTCCTGTTGTGATGGACTCACATGGACAGTCTCATGGTCCTCGAAGACCCCAAGGGACATGAATATCATTTACCATTATCATTACTACACAAAGCACCGTTACAAGATAAATCTAAGTCTAAATTTGATAAACTAGATTTAAATAATTATGAGCTGAACGTAACACACGGACTCTGGGAGGAGGAAAAACGAATAAGCGTAGTGAACTCAAGCGTAACCTCTTCTATTATAAGTAAACTTTTCTTGACAAATAAAAATATTCTTTTTAATACATGTTAATTTATAATCTAACCTTTTCCACAAGAAAGGTTAGGTCATAAATTATTAGACATGCATAATACTTCCTCCATCGTGAATGTGGAGGAGGTGAATATACATCTTGCATCTCAATTGGCATAAAATGATCTTGTAATTGTTTGATTTCAGTTTATCATAAAATTAAATAATCAAATATAGTTTATCTTTAACATTGAAGAATTTTCACCCCGGACTTCATATTCCTCGGTTTCCTCTTCGTACTTGCAGTATAGTTCCGGATGCATATTCCGTTGTGGTTTTTTAAGTCAATAATCAAAGTTATATACTGGTATATTTAAGACTCAGAAAATCCAAACATTTTTATATTTTATTTTTATATAATTGAAGATGAAATAAAAACCAAATATAATGTAGACTTGAATCCTCATCTGTTTTGTTTTCCTCGTGTGGTGTAGAATATCATAAGTAGATTCCACAAATATTTTAGTGTTGGACATAACACTCGCATACTTCACATAAACTAGAAAGAAAAAGTTATGTTAACTCTCCAATAGTTCCATAAAAGTTTATAGAATTTCTATTGTATCTAAATGACGTAGAGAAAGTTTTCAAAGAGAAGTCGAAGAAAACAGTTTTCAGTGAAAAATTGATTTAACAAATAGAAATAGACATATATGAGATAAATCTTTCTCTTTGTAAGTTTTGATATTTTTGATGTTTATGGTTGTGTTGATGAGTGTACTTATTTGGTCTTACAAAACAACAAGTCATGAATTCACTGAAGGAGACTTTGCAGTATTCGGCACATGAAGTGCATTGTTATGTCCATTGCCATGCCCACTGTTGCTGATCGACTGCCAAGATCACTCCCATAGAAACTGAAATCTAAACATGGAGATATAATTTTGTTAGAGATCGACCAAGGACCCTAAGACAGAGACATATGAACATAAGAAAAGAGTACAAGCACCCTAAGAGAGTGACCAGCGATCACACAAAATAATTTCAAGAATCCAAAGTCGAATATGAGAAATCTCTTATATAGTCTGAATCATTCATTAGTATGTTATCTCACATAGTTGACACTCTAACTATAAGACGAGATCATACACATAATCTATCATAATAACATGTTTTCTCTTTTGTAGTCTGAAGTTTGCTGTGTTATGGAGAGTGTCTTAGGGACTTGACAGACTTGACAGACTTGGCAGACATCTGCCAACACACGTTGGTAGATCTTTGTCACCTTTAGAGATAAAGAAGAGTTAGAAAAATCCGGAGGACATAACTTCCCCTAGAGAGATCCATTTGAGACGAGTTTATAGTCGGTGGAAAGCTCTTGGTGAGTTGTAGTCAACTAGCTTCTTAGATTTGAGTTCGGAGAGTTTGGCACAGAAAGTTTGTGAAAATTGTCAACGAGCGTTGGTAGATTTTCGCCTACTTGCTTGTGAGAGTTGGATTTAGGGAGGTTTTAAGAGTAGTAACTTCTTTTAGGGGGAGTGTATTTGGGATGATTTTGGAACCTTTGAGAAGCAAATTTCAGAGGTTATCTAGCTAGAAGGTGAGGGTTGGGAGGTGTATGTTATGACAAGCATCACGGATTACGAAAGTTCTCATGTACATCCCTAATATTTAGAAACTGTAAATAAACAAGTTGTGGACTAAAAAAGTGCAGTTTTTTGCTAAACTTCTTTCTTCTCCAGCTGCAAGTTTTCCACAGCTAGGGGTTCGATGTCATCTCAAACACACTTCACGCATCATAAGATATGACAACGTTTCAGATGAGATTGTTAGTGGATTTCTGCCTTAAGACCCCTCAATATCTTATAGATATTGACTTTTTGAAAGTAGCTCGTCACTTTTTCTGCTTTGTCTAGATCTTTTATATACTAGTAGTACAGATGATGGTTTCTGGCTTGTAATGCAAAATGACAGTTGTGGATGTTTATGTATCCTTGTTCTTGTTTTTATTTTCACAATAAACTGTTCAAATCTACAGTGAGTGGAGTTACTGTCTCGAACGGTTACATTGCGTTGTAAGGTTATAGATCTTATCTACAGATGTTCTTGTGCCCACACTTTCTACAACCTACTAGACTAAACGTCTCTATGCAAGCAGACCCGAGTCAAGAGGAATAACTTTCTTGAGCTTTCTGCTATAGTGTATCAAACCAGAGGAGATATAGTTTATATCTTCTCTCTCCTAAAAGATTTTTTGCATAAAAAATGTGAAGGAGACATCTTCTCCATTGAAAGAAGAGGCACTTTACTCCACTTGCATTTTCATGGTGTCATTTGTATCAAGACTAAGCGTTCTGTATATGTCAAGAAGCATATTCTTATTTCGAGACAGATCAGTGATCGTCTTGTTGGTGCCGAGGTCTATGTTAAAGCATTGATTAATAAGTGATATTCATACATACATAGGCATAATAGGATATTGCATGAACGATGATCAAGAAGTACATCATCATGCGTACTTAAAGAATGTGTTTGAGAACATGTTTAGCGATGATAGAGAACTGTTGACCTACTTGCAATTGGTGCGGCTTATATTAAAAAGATGATGGAGTTGTGCTATGCTAATATTCTTCCCAGAGCTCTACAATATAACAAGTACAAAAGCTCACAGCCATTGTCTGATACCTTCAGCACTTGCTTGAGATCCATGGAAGTAAGTATCCACTCAAGGAAGTATTTTGCTTCACCTAGATGGCTGATGCATACTGAGATGCAGATGTGCCGTGTGGATTCGTCGTGGAAATCTTTTTTGAATCTGCAAGATGTTGTCATAGAAGAAATATAAGTATTTTCTTTTGGTAAGATCGGAACCGTTGTTTGAACTGTAGTCGCATGTATACATAACCTGCACAACAGGTCATCGAATGTCATAATCATCTTTGACAAGAAACCACTCTAGTTGTAGTGACGGACACAGAGAAACACCCATCTTGAGGACAAAGAGCATCTACTTCAGTACATACAACTGTCAGATTTGTTTCTTATGCGCACTGAAGCAAACAGATCGTGTCACGAAGTGATGCTTGTAAAGCATTAAAGTTTTTTAGCATAACAAGATGAAGACTGCGAACCATTTTGACTTGTTACTTGTAGATAAAATGTTTTAGACTAAGCATTATATTTATAATCTGAGACTTACACTACATGTATGTTGGCACCCCGACTAGGAAAATTAGACTATAGTGAAAACATGAAAACCATAATATGAAGATGTTTACCAGCACCATGTATTAGTGTTTATACTGCAATAAATATTAGTGGTGTAATGTCACATTTCCACTATAGTAGTTGTCGCTTGTAAGGACTTTCAAACGACTTTCACTTTATCTCAATTCACTTCATGTATTAGAGTGTCATTGCTTATTTATTTGCTCAAATCAATCATATTTTGTTCTCTCTTGGTCTAATGTCAATTGAATAAAAAATATATCCCTATAACTCTTTGGGAACTGGAGTCATTTTCTGTGGTCTGTAAAGTCAATAACAAAGGCAACATTCTCGTATAATTTTCTCAGTAATTTTCTATGCAAGATTCAAGCTCACTCGAACAAGTCTCCATATACATGTTCCTGTCATTTTCATCTTATAAGTAAAAACTAAATCTCCAAGTTAATATAATCTTCATCAGGAGGCTCTACTACAGCATGATGTGCTATGTTAATATAGTCTTAATCATGTTATGTGTCTGAAGAGTTTGTAGTCAGACATCCAAACAAGAAGTTCATTGTTATAGACTTATTAAAAATATCTGAAGTATAAGTGAGGACAAGACATGAAGTGAGAAACAATATAATGTGCATTTCCAATAGCAAGAAAGAATTAAGAGAAAATATATATTCATCTCTGCTCATTCAGTGAGCACATGTGCATATATATTCACCTCTTCCAAAATTCAGAAGAGAGAATATGCAAAAGCGGTTTAATCTATTACCTAACCCTTCCGGCCGGAAGGGTTAGGTAATTAGTTGACTAATTAGTGATTTGGGCTGATTAAGCTGGCGCACATGTATCTTCCAAAACCAAAAGGGTTAGATAATTAGTTGATTAATTAGTGATTTGGGATGAATAAGCTTGCGTACATGTATCTTCCAAAACACATTTGAACCCTCTTCACTGATGAGTTAAGTCTGGCTCCTGCTGCATCTGTTGGTTTAACTACCATATAATAATTAGAAAATATTTAATATAAAATTATTATCTAACACATATTTGTTTTCTTATATTAATAAGGATTCCCAGAAGTTCACCGAGCATTCAAATTATTCACGCTGAGTACCTTCGGGTAAAAGTTAATAAAACAAGAAATCTAAATTCCGTCGAACTCCAGTAAACACCTTGGCAAATCGCTGAAAAGAATTAAAACCCCTTATTGCACCGCTTGTCCTCGAGAAATAGAGATCTGAGGTTGGAAATGAAGAGGACAAGCGTGTGCCACAAGAAGCACACCACTGACTAACGCAGGAAAATACAGTCTGGAGAAGAGAAAATAAAATGCAGTGAACAAGAACACACTGCAACACATCGATAATAATGCAGCTATAAGATAATACGTGCCATGAGCTACGTTTTGTAGGAAAAAAAATAACAAATTAACAAATTAAACCATCAGCCTTGCGTGGTGATCGCCCCACACAATTCTAGGTACGGTAATGGTCGGGGGTGAGTCAGTGTAGAGCACTTGCGGGATAAAAGTTCGATTGCGGCAACATGCCGTATAATAATTACACAAAAGGTTATACCGAAGATAAAGTCCAGCATCTTTTGGATGTTTCCCTAAAATAGACGAAAATGCATAACGACAAAAGTGGTATGCAAGTTGGTACCGGCTTTATTCCAGAGCTTTTTAGGCCTTTTCTGCGCGAAAAGCAAACACAAGTTGGGTTGGGTCTACAGGAACCGACAGGGTGGGTTGATCTTACTGCAGTTATATCCACCGAAATGGTTTTGAGAGGATAAGGATGTATTCACTGGTGTACAGGAACCGGACGTCCCGATCCAAAAGTGTACTACGGATAGCTCACCAAAGCCGGTTCAAATATGCATGCTAGATCTAGTTAGGGGAACTTTTGCTCGCTTTTGGGATGTAAGCATTATGTGAATTTTTATATTAAATTGTAATTAAAAATAAATTTATCTATATATTGAATATTAATCTCACCTAAAGTTATTATTCGGTGAAGACATAACCCATAAGACGAGCAGGGACAGTCACGTTTTCCAAACTATAAGTGCGAGAGGTCATTAGAAAGCATATATTAATTTATGAGGTAATATAATATACCTGATGCTCGAGTATTGCTTAGAATACTATATGGCAAAGATCAACGATAACCATTCACTCATCACAATGAAATCTAAACCATATGGGATGGATCAATGATCACCATTCACTCATCAGATGAAATCAAATGAGATTAAAATTAAAATAATTTATTTTAAAACTGCGCAATATGTTAAATTTGTTCTGTTTTGAAATCTACCCAATCTACTTCACTCATAGATAAATCACTTTAGATTTCAACACAGGCTATTATAAATAATACATAAAAACACGTAGATTAATAAATTCATTAATTTATTAATTAATCTTTCCGTTAGGTAATAAGTCAAACCCTTGATGAATATGCACGGGTGTCAACAACTGGGTGAAATGTCTCTCGAGAGGGTAAACTTAAGTTTTTTACAGTTAAGTTTCGGAAGGTGTTTATGAATCTAAATTCATATTTCATTAATTCTATTGATATGGGTTACTCTGAATTATAAAAATCTTCAACATCTTTGTGATATATCGCTAAGTAGGATTACTGTTGTTACAACTCTAAAGATGTGTGTTGTAATATAATGTTTGTTCCTGTTGGAATTTCTTTTATGATTACTCCATACAAAAGTAACAAATGATTAAGGTAAATACTTTCTGAAGTATCAGACGTCTCAACCAAGCAACTACTTATGTCACGTGCCAGCCCAAGACCATCTTCGGTCTAAATCACCAATTTGATATATTTAATTATAGTCTTTCTCAAAAGGTTCAGAAAAATAAAAACAAATATAATAATTACGATAAGAGTTGCTTGGTCTCTCGATACATTTCACATACTCCACTTGTAATCAGGGTTAAACTCAATATGCATGCAAATTGAACTTTTGGGAATTTGTATTGTTTTTTTGTTATCAGAGAATTATATAAATGTTAAATAAATATATATACTAAGTAGATATAAATAATTAAAATTTTCTATAGACATTATTTGTTAACCCATGTTTGGAAACACAAAGAGAGCAAGCAAGAACCCATAAGTGTAGACTTGGATTCTCACGCTTCAGAAGGTACAAGTCCGGGGTACTGTACTCATGAATACATAATTTAATCAGGCATTTAATTTAATATTTAGATTTTAATTTTAATTTTAATTTATTTAAGTATTAAATTAGACGGACATGCATTTCCCCCCTCGTCCGAACTCGGAAGAGGATGACTATGCATGCTAAGAAAAACTAATAATGTGGGTTTTGGACTTCCACTATACAGAGACAGTCATTTTCTTCTTTGTTTTGACGTACGGAGAACAAATGACTTAAAGTCAAAACGAGATTGGGAATTCGTGTGTGAGTATAGCTTGCACCTCCGAGATCTAGTTTTTGCAGTTTTGGCATCAGAAGAAACGTTTGCAATGATCTTGATTTTTGCGTACGACTTCATGCGAATGAGAAATTGTTGTTTTTAAATACAACACTATCTAAATCTAAAACATGAGAACTTGATCTTTAAAAAAAATAAAAAAATAAAAAGAAATTTACCCCCGAGCATTAGCTCGACTAGTACCAGTGGCGGTTCTCACTCTACATGTCACGGTTCGACTCCGGTCCTCCTTTCAGAGAGTTTTCGGAATTAGGATCTTGTGTTTGAAGGTTGGATACGATGTCTTACTCTGCTCGGTCAAGTTCATGACAATTTTCATATAGATTTTTTGTCAAGTAAAATACTCTATCGTCTGCACATCTTGGGTATTGATGTGATGCTTACCCCCTCGGTAGATATGTGTGCCTCCCTGATCTCAAGGTAGAGGCATCCATTAATTCAAACATGAGTAAGATTCTTAGACTTGTCCATGCTTCTGTGTGCTTTCGGGATGTTGATCAAAAGCTATGTCTATCGTATATCTTTTGATTCTATCGTCAGATCTTGTACCCATCTACCAAGTGTAATAAAAAAATCCTTCATCTTAAAAATAAATAAATTTTAAAAGTTTTACAATTTCATTCTTGTTGTTGAGCACATTGGTAGAAAACCACACCAACTTCTTTATATCCTAGCTCATTATATATCCGCACTAACGTTTTAAACCACTCATGCTTTTATACAAAGAGTCGAGAGGTGGATGCTTCATGTGACATTTCACCTATGTTGGGTTCATGTGTGATTGTGCTAGTCCGGCACTTTACTGGAAAGCACTTCGGGCGGCTGGAGTCTCCTAGTGATGCACAGATTGACGAGCGAGAATAAGGGTGTCAAAGTTAAACTTTTCCGGAAGATTTTGGACTTGCAAGAGGGAGTGATGATTATGGTCAGACATTGGCGGGTGTTTCTATGGACATTTCTGGAGATGTCTGCAGAAAAAAACACTGTGGGCATTTTCTTAACGGATTTTCACTCATTTTACATGTTCTTTTCTGCAGATTCTCTCTACTACTCTACCATTGAAGAAAATTTTCTCTTAATTTTGACACCTTTTAATAGCTAGGTTTTGTATGTTTTTGGTGGTGGTGGGATGAGTAGAGAGAGGTCGGTTCACTTTGAGACTCGAGAGATGTGGTGGGCTTGCTTCATGAGGTTCCTCTCTAGTGACTTTCAAACCCTCTCACTTCGTCGCATTCACATTCGTCTTTGTGTTATGATTTTTGTTGTTCCTCACTCAGTTCGGATTGGAGTTTGAGACTTGTGTTCATTCTTTTCTTTTTTGATCTGCATGAGCTTGTCATTTGCACTTTGATCTTTGTGTGTTCACAAGCTGCATGACTCTATGCTCGCATCTTAGCAGCTTGGCTGACGACTTGTTCTTTCTGTCCTTGCAGTTTTCTTATTGTGAGCTTCTTGCCGACAGCTTGGCTCTACACTTGCATCTCAAAGCACTCGGCTGGCGGTTTGTTCTCTCCTTGACAGCGAGCTGCATTGTCAACAGCTTGGCTTTACGCTCACATCAACTTATTCTCGTTCTTTTCTTCACTATGGTCCAATCTACAACTTGGCTATATAGAGTTCAATTCACATTTTTTATCTTATGTGAAACTTGACTAGTCTTCATTTTCTTGAATCATTGTGTATCACCCGTGATGATATGTGTGCAAGGTTACACAACAGTAAAAAGACACAAAGTGATGTAAGATGAGAAGTTCAGCGATGCATGGGTGGTTTCTAAGGGTTGTCTTGATGACAACTGACTTTCACAATGAAAGTCAACCTCCTTAGCACTTCTTATTTTATTTATTAGATAATCTATTATTAGAAACTGAGAAGTGTATTAACTTTATAACGGTAAAATCTCAAGATACAAAATAAAGATATACAAAATATCATGATGAAAATCATTTGTAAGATATCAAACTCAGTAGACGATGATGGTGTGTGAAACTCATCTCTTGTTCGTGAGGTCATCTAGTGTTCTCTAAGACTTATGATTAATGTGTATGCAATATCATCTTCCGAGAACTTTGTTCATTTTCTGTTATCAGAAAAGATGTAAGTATGATGAATAATTTCTATACTAAGGTGTGAAGAAAAATATCTATCTATAAGTGCTAAACGATAATTGCACTTAGAGATGCAAGACATAATCGATAGAGTGAGAAAGAACAAACGTATTTTTGAAACTATAAGTGAGGGAGACTATTAACAAACACACATTAATTTAAACCCTATGTCAATTTATTATCTAACCTTTCTGGACAAACGGTTAGATAACAAATTTACATATATATTTGGAGCAAGTGAATATGCATGCAAACTGAACTTTTGGGAACTTGTGTTCTTCTTTTGTTATCAGAGAATTATATAAATGTTAAATAAAATATATATACTAAGTAGATATAAATAATTAAAATTTTCCATAGACGTTATTTGTTAGCTCATGCCGAGAAACACGGAGAGAGCAAGCAAGAACCCATAAGTGTAGACTGGATTCTTGCGCTTCAAAAGATACAAGTCCGGGGTACTGTACTCATGAATACATAATTTAATCAGGCGTTTAATTTAATACCAAACCCTTCCTGCCGAAAGGGTTAGGTATTAAATTAGACGGACATGCATTTCCTCCTCTTCCGAACTCGGAAGAGGGTGAGTATCATGCCCCACGACCTTGTACAAGTAAGAGTAAGACGACAAGAATCGTAAAGAAACCCGCCCGTTTCGAAAGGGATAGCACGGCAACGAGGATGTTCTGGAAACTTCTGGAAAATGGGACGCGGAAGGAGTTACCACATATAAATGTTTTCAAGTCGGACGCTCGTCGTCTTGTTTTAATTTTTTGAACTCGGACGTCCATTTCCACGATAGCCACGTTTATATTTTGCAAAATCGAGCGTCCGGCGTCATTGACGAAGGGAACAGGTAGTAGCGTAAAGCCGTTCCGTCCGTTCAAGATGGGAAGCTTACGCGATGATGGGGTCGGCTCGTCACTTGTCGTAACTCAGCGGGGACATGCATCGCGACCTAGGTGGCCTCCTAATTGTCCTCTCGCTCGAGAGACGAGACAAGTCGTCGTTCCATTTCAAAATGGGAAGCTTACGCGGGTGGCAGACACCGAGATCACTGAGGCGGTCTCGTAATTCTTCTCTCGCTCGGGAGATGAGACAATTCATGGCTCCATTCCATGAGTGACAAGAATGCAATGGTATCTGATATGTCCACGAAGGACACAGCAGGCAGGATGAACGCGCACAATTGTAATCGTCGTTGCTTCTTGTTATCATATGTACTCGCTCGATTAGATCATCGGAAGTGCGAATTCTCTCGCTGATTTGCTCCGAGTTGTCGAAGGGAAGCACGGGCGAGAACTGAGCATTGCAAAAAACAGGGGATGGAATCGGTCGATCGAGAGGAGCCGCTGTCCACATTTTCATGGCTCGAAGGAGATGGAAACCCGATTAAATCGTCGTAGCTAATGTACATCGTTTTCTTTCAGATATGCTTTCAAAGGTAAGCATATATGACTATTTTCTCTTTGGAATTGTCTGCTTTCTATTTTACCTTCTGCATAAGGTTAACTACTGCTTTCTTGCAGTAGTCAACCTTATGTTTTGTGCGTGCATGCAGGCCCCGGTACCGAGAGGACGTCTCCAAGTCGTACATAGCTCCCTCCCCAGCGGCTACTAACATCGACAAACCATAGCTTCGTTCTGAGTAGAAGCGCGCTGATAGAACGCAGTGTAGTCTTTGCCATGGTAGAGCACTTGTACCTCTTTTGCGTCTTGGACTTCTGGCACGAAGTATACTCAAACCTAACTAGTAGAATATGTACAGAGCATATTTTCTGCTGAGTACAGTTATTAGTAGAGCAGAAGTAGACCTTGCTGCCCTCCCTTGGTACAGTACGAGTAGGCGTTGCTGCCTGCTGTAGTATGGGACAACATACGCATTTGTTACTTTTTATTTAGAATTAAATAAAGTTCGAATGGGCTCACCGAAGTCTTTTTTTTATACGGTTTGTCGAGAAGACAGAACGAGCCCCTGACCCTGAAAATGTAAGATCGTCAGTCACACTTGAGGAGGAACGAAATCCAGACGCAGAAATACTCTGGAGTAAACCGCTGCTGTGTGTATTTCACACCGACGTAACCAGGATTTGTGAAGAACAATAATTTCGAGAACAATGAGTTTACGAAAATAGAGAGCAATACCGGAGTGACAAGGACTATCCCACGCGAACAGAAATTAAAATGACAACGCTTTAAAAAATAAAAATAGCAACAAGTATGAATCATAAGTATACATCGAGTGAATAATTATTATCCTCTAAGTGAAGAGCAGGCTGTTGCGTTCCTGGGGGTATAAGACCGGAAATCTAAATGTCAAATCGCGCCGTTTACCTGAGGACACTAATTAATGTTCTAACCTTTCTCCTCGGAAGGGTTAGAATATTAATTAGTGTACATGGGTGAATATCCTCCTACTTATGGTTTCATGATGCATCCAGATGTAAGGTTGAGGACACTAATTAATGTTCTAACCTTTCTCCTCGGAAGGGTTAGAATATTAATTAGTGTACATGGGTGAATATCTTCCTACTTATGGTTTCACGACGCATCCAGATGTAAGGTTAAGTGTGACTATGCATGCTTAGAGTGAATATCCACGTCTAATGTAATGAGTGTGCTGATATATGACAAAACCCGAGATGAGGAAGAATCTACTAGAGAGTCGAACATGGAAGCAACTTTCATGGAAGAAACACATCCATCCATGATACATGTGGTTCTTTGGAAACCATCAGCAAAGTCATATTTTGGTGAGCGTGCATATTGGTGCGTGGCATGCTTAATTCTATTAGCTAATTAAAAGGAAGGGTTAGGTAATAAATTAACGTCACCATAGAATAATATTTTCTTGAGAGTAAGGTACCTATATTATCTTTTCAGAAGTGTTTGCTTTTACTCTGTGCTTATGGGTTCTCTTTGGATCCAGATGCAGCTCATGGTTCTCATAACACTTAATGGTTATAATGATAATGATAATTTTATTATTATATATTTTCTATCTAATATATATAATATATACATATCTCTATAACGTAAACAAGAACATCATAACATACCGTGAAAAACAAAATCAGTGAAAAAAGAAACAAACGATATCCCTAAAGGTCTTTGACTCCATATCACCCTACAGCCAACCCACTTTCTATTGCATGCAAACTATTCACCTTTCGATAGCACTTTCTGTCGCATGCATACTATTCACCTTTTCTATCGAAAGATAGGAGAGTGCAACAAGATTAATTTATTACCTATCATTTTCATCCGAAAAGATTAGATGACAGATTAACATCTAGATTAAATTAGATTTAATGTGTGTTTGTGAGTAGGTCCTCGCAGCTGTAGTTTCGGCAACGCGACTGGTTTATTTCCAAGGAAATTTCTGACATCTTTGCAGTAAAGAGTCTTAGTAGTTTCCCGTAATCGCATTTTGTCATGATAACTTTTCTCCCTTCGCTTTATCCCATTTTTCTCTTTTTTTTTCCTTTTTACTGCAGTAACAACAGAGTAAATTAAGATCTCTCTCTCTGCCGTGTCTCGGCTGCCGTGATTACAAACCACTTGCTTGCCGTTTAGATACATTAACTCCATTAACTTCCGAGGAGATAAGTGGTCGACGCATATCTTCGATACTCTCTGTACCCTAGATCTTTTCCGCTCATCTGTGGTTTTCCGGCTGTTGTGTTGAATTTACCAACTGCTTCACATATCTATTAATTTATTTCCCCTTTACTTTTAATAAGAGATGGTACAGGACCTGTCCACAGAACAGAATTCCGCCGAATATCAAGTTTAGTGACGACGGTTTACGTTGACTCAACCGTGGTTTTCGAATATCGACCATGTTTTATGATGACGGTTTGAGGCAACTAACGCTTCTTTGTGTTGATTCACCGGGGTTCTCGAATGCCTGCAACTCTTTCAGAGTGCAATTATCCGGCGCGTCCTGCACTTCTCTCTGGTTTTTCCAGTTGCCCCGGAACAACTCACAAAGAATGCCGCATCTAGGCTGGGGCTGCCGTGAAATCTACAGGGACTTAATTACTCTACTACGTATCCTGGCCCTGAAAAGTCTCCCCTAACTACTAAGTACATACTCGGAATGCTCGAGGTAAGTTCAGACAGTGAAAAAACAATCTGGAAGAGGACATCACTCTTAAAATCGCTCCTACTCTGAAATCACTCCTTCACAAACCAGAAACGAGTTAAACACAACTCCATAATGTAAGCTTTATCAATCTATCTCTAACATCGACTGAGGGCTTGAAAGGAAAAGCCCCTAAACAGTAACAGTTTCTTCCCAACCCGTGATTAACAAGGGCCATCGTCTTGGCCGAACTAGTGAAATGACCCCGGTGCACAGACTGACGGTCAAGCCTTATACAACTAGAGTGAAAATGACCTTCTCACCCACTTGATCTTCACAACTAATCACTCGTGTGCGAAGCAGTAGGCCGGATGAGTAAACGAGTACCGGCCCAAATCATCCATGAAGAACACAGACCTTCTGAATCCAAAAAAGCCTTTCACCGGCTTTTCTAATAGGGCGTGACCGACAGGTCTATTAAGCATCACTCCTAAAGTAGGGAGCAAAGTACAATCGAGGTGCAATCCCCGGGGATTGCCATTCTTGATGACATAAGACAAAACTTATGAGGGAAAGGCAAAGAGTAAACACCTCTATCCTGCAAAACTGTGTTTTCTTCTTTATTTTCTTTCTCACCTTAATCAGCTTTTCCGATATGAAGTTAGTGAATCAGCCTAATGGGAACTCTACAAAAAAATTGATATAACTACAAAACGTATCTTGCCTTTCCTGAAAGCAGGATAAAGTCTCCGGACCTTCGAGACGTGAACCACATGGGAAAAGCCAGCTCCCACTGTGAACCTCTGAGTGCTTCACCGGAATATGCTACTTACAGAAGAATCGTCGTGAACCCTCCATATCGTTTCACCGAGAAGATTGGCAACAGAGAGTACAGTCAGCTGGGGGAAATAGTTCTGCTCCTGCACGGGTATAGTGTTGGTAATAATAACTTCCTGGAAAAGGCCTCCGGATAATCGTTCAATAGCAGGAGGACTGCATAGTTCACAATGACAGATGTCAGAACACTCTCACTGGAGGCTCAGAATTCCACTAGGAGCGCAGATTCGACTGAAAACTCAACCCAGTTTCATTAGTTTCCAGGTTTACCTGAAAACGGCGTGTGTGCAGCAAGCATAAACTTCTCGTGCACCTTCCTGATGGAGGAGAGCTGCACCATTCGCGATTGTGCCTGCAAATGTTCCGAGGAAAGCCACTTCCGTTACGAGACATACTTCACCTAAACGATCCATAATCTTCACGAGCTGCCGAAATCTTTAACGAAGTAGGCAAACACAAGAATAAATCTTGAAACATGCTGGAAGTTTGATTGAATCATAGAAGCTTTCGCGTTTCAACTTAAAACTATTAGGAAACGTACGTACCAGCAGTGTCGATCATATCGTCTACCATCACTGCAACCTTTCCCTTGACGTCACCAATGAGATTCATGACCTAAATAATACAATGAACACGAGTTAAACATTACTTTTACTTCGTCCTGCTATATTAACATGAACCTGTAGTAACAGATGTGCACCCACTCCGTGCTAATTGCAGATTGTCAGTGTTAACGTACAAACAGATAACATGATCATGGACAGAAAACTGGACAACATCATCCAGAGAAAAGTCCTGTAGTGAGTCATCAATCTACATCCAGCTCTCGTGAGGACAGAGGCCCAAAGCTACACCGCTTAGGTCTTCCCAAATTACGTGTCCATACGCTGTCCCACGACAACATAACTTACAGCTAGAGAGATATCTTAGTGATTCTAAACTTTAGACAGTATGTATTTGCACTCACAGAGCTAGGATCAAACGTTCGTCTTGGGCCCTACACCATCCCAAACAACGCCCAGAGATAATTGCAGAATCAGCCCGTGAGCAGGTGGTTGGACCGTAACTGAACAGCTCACCTAGTGATCAACGCTTTCAAGTTGCTTGACTCACGTGATAAAGTTTGGCGGCACTTGCTGTAACTCAGACAAGGTTTGGAAACAGCTTGTCGTAGGACATTTTGCGAAGGGAAAGTATGAACCATCGAAGATCAAGGGCAATCATAACGCGTAGAGACGACTACCTACAGCAAAGTAGGGCGGCGCTATACCGAGATGTGAAATAGAAACTGTTCGCACTCAACTGATATTCCAACTACTATGTAAGTAGACGTAGGACAACCTAATGCGTTCGTGGCAGTAGTGATTCACCTCGGATATGTTGTGACCTTGACGCCTCTTGTCGACGATAGCTAGTGGAGCATCAGACAGTTTCTTGGCAAATGCACGGGCTCTTGCTACTCCCCCGACGTCAGGTGATACAACCACCAAATCATCTGCTGAGATCATCTTGCTTGCAAGATAGTCCAAAATCACAGGCTGCAACCGAGAAACAAACGTGATCATTCCAGTTAGTAACAAGACCATTACGAATCGCTCCACTTTCACCTCTTCGTTTGGTATACTCAGATGCACAATAGTGTGTGTGCATCACACTAACGTGCGCTTGAAAGACATTGAAATTCTTATTGTTCTTAACTGAGCTGGCACTCTATTTATTTTCGTCTTTCTAAGTAGACTAACAATTGATGATCCTTCTGACCAAACTAAGTCTTCTGTAAATTACACCTTGTCAACAGGTCGTGAATTCTGCAAACCATGGCACTGCAGGCACCCACTGTAATGACCGGAACACCGTTTTGGACTATACCAACCTAAGCTTGCTCATACCTGCCCATAAACATGATCCACAGGAATGTCGAAGTAGCCCATAGACTGTCCCGAATGCAGATCACAAGCTAACACTCGATTGGCACCAGCCTCGGTGATCAAATTAGCTACAAGTTTCGCTGCAATGGACTCCCTGCCTTGGGTCTGAAATATTCAATCAGGCAACAATACAATGATCAATAACGTGAATATACATTTAGGCCAGGAGCAGGAACGATCAACATGATTTTCCTACTCCCCGGAATCACACATGGAGGGAAAGGTAACTACGCAAAATATAGTATCTGTATACATCCGTACTAAGAGCATATCTGCTATCTATGTGTCAACCTCCAAAAGTTGTTCCGCATGAAAGTCTAATTACGTTAACATCCCTCTTCAGAAGCTGAACTAGTACGCACTGCTGCATTGAGAAAGAGGACCAAAGCATTTTATGCGCAAGGTTGCGGATAAGGCGCCAACAGGGAATGCTGCACTGAAAGACCGGCACCAGAAACTATTTCAAGGCTGTTTCCCAGCGGTGTCTAGTAGTGCATCTTAAGTTGGCATGGCATAAGCGGGTCCACACTTCCAGAGGACTGATACCGCTAGTAGAATGGAACCAAGAATGACCGAAAACTGCACTGAAGAGCAGAAACATACAGAAAACAACCACAGCCAAAACAATGAATGCTGAAAAGCAAAGAGCATAGTACAACCACCAATCAGGGATCCTGTACAAGAAATCTGTCGATCGACCAAGATATGCTGCAGACCACAGTAGTGTGACGGTATTTACCAAGTTACTTAGTTAAGTACTAACAAGCCAAGCATGCTGTTATTCCCAACCACCAACTACGCGCATTCACCTTGTCCCTAACATCATCATCTGTCGGCTCAAAAAGGAACAGCAGAAAATGACGGTCCCAAAGGAATGTCACCAGTAGGGGATTCGCAAGGTACCAAGCGAAGCTTGGGTCCTTTCTAGTTCAGCAGACTCCTCATCTGTCAAGCTTTTATACTCAGTGCGGAACATCTGTAGAGGACCCTGACTCCATGTTGTGGTGGTCCAGCGAACTTATCATAGAGCCGAGACATGTAAACTGGAGTTGCAGTTATATATCAATCCAGGATACTCAATCCGGAAGTGAAAAACACAGAACCCGATTGCGGAATGTTCCATAGGGACAAACACAGAGCGATGGCGAACCAAGAAGGAAGCAGAAAGGTGGAGCGAGTTTCTGATGGGTCTGACTGGGAAGTACAAGGAAGAGAAACAAGTGAAAAAAAGGAAACTGGAAATTAGAAGGACCACCCATAAATCCATTGCCTAACTGTCGTTTGTAGGTCTGTCCGTACTCCGACTGACACGTACTTGCTGCATCAACTGTCCGTTTTTTGGACATAGGGACGCGATAAGTATTCTTCCGGTAAGGCAGTAAGACTGAATTCTGTATCTACAAAAACGGGCTTATTGTAGAACTCACCCTTGGGCTAAAGAAGCCTTTTGCGACAGTATTTCTGTACTCCACGACGTATCATATAGTAAGGCTCACGGGGTGATGCATAGAGGGACAATGGTTCTCTGTATACTGCACTTATTAAGCTTTGCATAAGTACTCGATGGGACAACCCGCTTTCCCATATAACGGTAGTACGAGTAAGTTCCTGTACTACTGCTTGTTCCTGTTGCAACGTTCCTACAGCTGCAGTGTTGAGAACCCGCAGTTCAGCGGTTAAGAGCTTATATAGTATGTACCTTCCGAACGCTGATATCACTCAATTCTGGAAGTCTCCGGTTATTAAGATATAGAGGTGACCTCTAGCCCCGGATAGGATTGCGCTGTAGCAAAGTCTAGGTAATTACAGGAAGGTACCGAGGAAGTTAGTCTAACCTCAAGTTCTGCGTTCCTCCTCTACAGTACCTGCAACTAAGTGCTTACATAATTCCACGTCTGGAACGCACGCATCTATGAATGCATGCACGAAGGACAGATGTCTATGAAAGACCGGACAAGTATCTGCAGACAGCCCGTCTAGGAATGCTAGCTAATATGTATAGGCGCAGTGGTTCGCGAGTTAGATCCCAAAGATATGCATATGCTCTGTACATAAACTTCCTGTCCAAAAGTAGGAAGTAGAAAGTAGATTGCCTAGCAGAAACCTAAGGTTAATTGTCTGTACCCATGCTACGTTCTAACGAGGTCGAACCTGTAAGTTCTGTATCCAATCTAAGCCAAACTAAACTGCTAAGCCTATGTACTCTCGTTGAAATGCCTGACAATGTTTATTGAAGCAGCTTGATGTCCTCCTCTTTAAATCAAGGTCTGTCTTGGTAATTAATGCGATTTGAACGAAGATTCTAAAATCGGTCGTGTCAGTTTCTCCTGTGACGATTTATAGTAGTTAAATGTTCGAGTTCCTCCACAACCCCTTTTGGGTTCTTGAGTATGCAGAAGGATTCACTTGGGATCGAGCTTCCTGTAATAGGTCTGTCGGTCTCTCGTTAAAGTCGGGAACTAGAGCTCTATAAAACCAGTTTAGACGTTTGGAGAGAACTGTTAATGACCGATTTTATGACATTTCGTGCTGCGCAGTTAAAGGGTAATCTGTAATGGTTTGATCGGGAGTATGACCGGCTGTGGGAAGACTCCTTGCCTAGTATGTTACATTTGGTATGCGTTCCTAGGAGCTCTTGACTCTCGTTCCCGTTAGAGAGTAGAGAATTAGTTCGATTAAAAATGAACGAGTTGTTAAGTACACCATTGGTCCATGCATGTGAAGACAAAATGCCTTTGGAAATCATCTAGACAGCTACTGTCGTGTGTTGTAAGCTGTATGTCTGAATCGGGTGAGGGGTATGTGAAAAGCCAGGACATCTTTACCAACTGCCTTGACTAGTTAGCAACCCATACCTGGACGTCCCATTATACTCTTTCATTTGCACGGTCACCTCTTCATTCTGAACTGCGCCCAACAGCGTCGTGTTGAGTTTGATATCAAAACTTTGTCCCTTGGTTGTCTAGGGAAGCTAGAATCACGTGGCTGTAATACTAATACATATTCCGTAAGTATGTGGAAGAATAAGCTGCTTTCTACAGGACTGGAGCTATGCGCAATGGGTTAAGTACCTTCCAACCTACCCTTAGTTCTATTCCTCCCGAGCTAGGTTCAGGACAGATTCGTGCCTGCTACTGAAGTGGGGACTCTTCTCCCATATACAAGAGGATGCAGTTTATGACTGCGAGATCTGAAGAATTCCAGCCAGCTTGATGTTGCCTGGGAGGATGCGGTACATAACTACGGCAATGTGAAGAATTCCAGCTAGCTGGATGTCGCCTGCCTCCCAGGAGACGTATACAGGAGTTTGAGTTCTATATGGGGTAGGCGGTGGGGCGAAAAGTCCGCGCAGTGAACTTGCTTTCTGATTCAGTGAGAGACTTGGAATCTGTTAGGTAGCTTTAACCGATAATAGTTAGTATTCTGGATGTAATGTATTTGAAGCAGACTCTACCTACAGAAGCGAGCAGAAGGAGGAAGAAGGCGATGAGGTATAGAGCTAGTAGGTAGCGTATACGTCTAAACCAATCCCTATGTCCACAAATCATCGACTGAATTGTGGGCCTTAAACGTTGGTGTGGCACTGACACTCCTTGGGTCAGCGTCTTGGTAATCGAAGAATTCCCTCGCAACATAGGAATGCCAAACCATATGAAGAATATCCGCAGGCGTGTGTATTCTACCAACTACCACTGGCAACACGAGGAACTGGAACATGACAAAGACAGGCTTGCAGCTTGGCCAAACACGCTGAGAATTCTCACCTTGCGGTCAGCTCGGGCGTATCCGAAATAAGGAATAACGGCTGTTATGGTTTTCGCTGAAGCACGACGACAGGCGTCGATCATGACGAGCAGCTCCATAAGATTTTCGTTAGCCGGAGGACAAGTGGGTTGCACAAGGAAAACATCGCATCCCCTTACACTCTCCTGAAGCTGAACGTATATTTCTCCATCCGCAAATCGCTTGATTCCGACTTTGCCCAATTCGAGGCCCATATAGCAGGCAATTTCCTGTCCGTTGAGGGAAGAACATACCATGAATTTAGCTTCCAGGTTCCGAGCGAAAGAGCGGAAAACTCTTTAAGAATTTAGACTAAAAGCTGAAGCTGGTCAGAAGTCAGCCCTGACGACATACCTGAGCCAGCTGTTCATTAGCAGTGCCGGAAAAGATACGCAACCGACTTCCATTAGATCGTGCCTCTCGCATATCCAAGTCCGGAAATGTCCGTGAGCCGAGTACAGTACCATTTCCATTCAAATTCATGGATGGCACGACGGGCTTCCCATTCCAAGAAACACTGTTAACGTTGTTCACCAAGGAGCAAAGTGGAGAAGACGGGGTGTAAGGCCACTTCAGAGGGAAATGCATTGTAGAGCCTGAATTGCCATTCTTCCGAGGAGCATTCACACTCTCCCCGTACAATTCTGATCCTGCCTGGCCTAATGCGCCAGTCGTGGTGCTGGCGCACCCGACATTCGCCATGCTCGTACTGCTAAGCGATATCGCCATGAGTCCGCACCGTAAATGTGACTACTATCAAGCAGAGGTAAATCAAAATCCTCGCAACCTTCCTTTCAGAAACTACTTCCTGCAGCTCTCAAATCCCAGATACTGGGATTGGAAGACCCACAAAATACTCTCCACGACGATGTAACTCGTTCTAATTCAGAGAAAAAGGAAATTTCGGTCAGGCATTAATCATAATCCCTGCTGCCTCTGCTTTGATCTCCAAATTTCGCCTCTCTGTAACCAAACCTTCCAAAGCTCTCAATCACCAAGGTATCCAGCTGAGCTCACGGCACTCCGTGCACCAACCAACCCCCTATCTACAAGAATCTGAGGTCGGTCTGAAGCTTGCCCTTGAATCTCCTCCTCCTTTGATGCTTCTCTCGACCAAGAGTTCGAATGTTCACACCTGACTTCCCTGGTCACGGTCCTCCGTCATCACTCTCCGTCTCTGGCAACTCCAAGCTCCTCCCTTCCTCTGCTCTGTTTTCTCCTCCCTCTCGTGGCTGCAGTCGGTATCCGGACCCCACCCCGAGGCTTCGTTCAGCAAATGAAGGGAGCCCTAACCACGAAGAGTACTACTACTACAGGTAGCACCGTAGGTTCACTGTTCAGCTACAACGTCAGCTTCATCATTTAGATCCCTTCTACTGTAGCTGATATCGAACGACTGCTACGACCACAGACCGACGATGTACGTCAACCACGGTACTCCACCGCACAGCGCACAGCGGCTTCTCCGTTTAGGTGAAGCGGTTCCCGCTCCAGCGGGTATCACATCGAGCCGTCAAATTATGATATCGGCGGCTGGAAAGCCACGAGTACTGCGGGACGAAGGGATGATGAATTCCGCAGCGTGCTCCACCTGGGGTTTGGCGGTCACGATCGGCGGCTGTATGGCCGGAATGTGGCTTTCCCTCCTTGGGATGGGATTGGTCACTGGTTAACAAGTACAGTACAGTGTACTGTCCAGTACAGTAGTTTCCTGGTTCCTCTTCCCGGTTACTTTATGTAACGGGTTTTGGTAGCCTATATGGTTTTGCACTCTACTATATTTCAAAGTAGGCTTGCCACGAAGGGTACGTGGAGAGATATCGATATTTTCTGGCTTCTTTGACTGAGAGCAGGCAACTCGTGCACTTTTAGACTATATCGATTGTGATATTAGATACGTGTTGGGCTACCATCTAACTAGAGTTAAGAATAAAGGTTACATTTGTTTATTAAACAAATAATGTTCTATTTCACTGTACTTACACGTTATAGTTACAATTATTTATATATATTTATATTAGTTATGAAGAATCGAGTGTTCACGCCACATATATTAACCAGACAAACTCTTCTATTACGTCAAATGATGAGTACCTGGTGCAATACTGCCACTAGTGGACCGTAGTAGCGGCAGTACTGCACCAAAGGTTACGGCAACGCAGTAGAGTGCAATAAAGCCATCAGAATGTCACTAAAGACTTGGGAAGCAAAATTTTCACAACCGTCAAACGAGTTCATATGTAACTGTAGTAGAGTCCACCACTAACCTACAGTACAGTTCAGAAACTTCAGCGGCGAAACGAGAAGCCTATAACTTTTGGAAAAACAAGAGCTCTTCGGCACGCTTACACGTTTCGGGCGTCGGGGAGTAGGAAACTCGTAAGACTCCAGTCACCACGCCGTGCGAATTACCAACCAGGTGTTCTGCTGGACCGGTCGGAACCCACAACGTGTAGGACTCTTTGGGCGGGCGTAAAACCCGCCTTGTCGTTGATAATTACCGAGGCCAGAATTGGCTCGGTCCGTATCCACGTTACGTTGTGACCTGGTACCCTACCGTACCAGGTCACAAGGACTACCGAACACCCTTTTCGCCACTGCGTCGTGACTGCGGACCGTGTCCCTGTAGCATCTCCAACCCAGCACTGGAAACGTCCACTTAAGAACGAGTTCCGAGACTTGATTTAAATCCCTAACCGCAACAGGAAAAAATGATGTAGTAGAGTATCCTGTTATTGGTTGAAAATGCATCCCAAATGAGTGCGGGAACATAGAACAGAAGGACCATCAAAAATATAGATTTAAAATTCTTTTAAAGGACTCTTTATACATGATCATTTTGGCGAAAAAAAATTCTTAAAAAAAGAAATTTTATTTTGCAGTAAGTAAACATTGTGCCAGTGCACAAAAGATTTAGATTTATTTTGCCATTGCACTGAGCACAGTGGTAAAATAAATCTAAATCTAAATTAAAAATATAAATTTATATTGAAAAAGTTGAATATAACACATAGACTGTGAGAAAAAAAAATTCTATAAGCGTTGTGAGTTGAAACTTGACCCCTTTTACTATAAGAGAAGTGTTCTGAAAGAATAAAATAATCCTTTTAAGAAAGATGGAGGAGGTGAATATACAAGCAACTTCACAAAGGTATCTTGTTATTGGGTTGAAAGTATAATGGAAAACATTTACTCTCATGGTAAACATTGCAAATATATCTCGCGTGACAAGGAAGTTTCAGTAAGAATGCTTGGTTATTATTCATGGCATGCTCATTAATTAGTATCTAATAATGGTTACCAGAAACTAATGTTCTTTGGTATCAACATCCCGGTCTCGTAGTTCCGGAAGTGACCCCTTCTTATGGGTTATGTTTGGATCAAACCGTAAAGGTCTATTCACCTATCACTTAATAGTTTCATATGAGTTCTAATTAAACACTAATTTAATGTAAAGCTTTTGTATAATATATATCTCTATAATAAAAACAAAAACAAAAAGGCAGAGGCAGTAAAAGAATTTGTCAAACAGAAAATCAGAATAAGCTTCCGATAGTCCCCGTAGAAGGCCCATCTACTTTCTTAATTTTCCCTTGTTACTTCATCTATATTTTTTCTCGATCTACGTTCGACACGGCACTTTGGATGCATATTATTATTCAGTCTCTACATTAAAGGGGGATGCTCTAAAGCATATAGGAATATAAAGTTAACTCCCCTGCTTCTTTTTCTTTTCTTCTAGGGGAAAGTTCTCCTAACTTAGTTTTCCACATACCTTCCTGTTTTCTCTTTGGAAAAACTGAGAAATGGATTAGTTCTCTGAATAAGACTTCCGAAATAATTCCCCGAACTAATCCATTTTCTCAACTTTTTCCCTTGTTACATGATTGTCCTCTTCCCAATCTACGTTCGCCGTGGCACTTTGGATAATATATATTCACATGTTTTTAATACTATAAGCCACTGTAATTTGGATTGCCATGACTGATTTATACGGAAGAAACCTGAAGGGATGGAATTTCCACAGCATGGTTCAGTAGAACCTGTCGTCTAATGATTATTAATGTTAAATGAATCATTTCCAAGGAATTATCATTATAAACTAGTGAAGGATAACAAATAAAACTAAAATCTTGTCTCACTATATAAAATAGAGAAATTATCACTATATTACACTTGCACAAGTCGAGACCGTAAGATTTTATTACTATATGCATGAAGAGTAGCACTTACTTACTCTTCATGCATATGTTGTTATGTTTAGTTCAGTTTTGAAATTTGACGATGCAACTCAAATCTCAGATAAACATAAATAGTCTTTTTAATTTAATTCGTTTCCATTTCCCCTTGAAATCGACATACAAGGAATGAAAGTACAAGGAATCCTAAATATGGGAACATATAGATGATATTAAGTTGGAAATAATAAAAAACTGCGCGATGAATAACAAATAGATGAATATGCATGCAACATGAACTTTTGGAGAACTCTTGTACGCTTGCTCTTATCGAAACATACATAAGCGTTAAAACAAAACAAAAATTCTATACTAAGTTATAAGAAAAACCAAAATACTTTTAAATGTTAAGTGTTAAGTACAATTGGAAAAATGAGGAAATCCTGACATAACCCAAAAGTTAGGGAAGAAGAACGCGTTTCCAAGAGTATAACCGAGGCGGCTACTAGCAAAGAATCAAGCAGTTAAACCTTGCATATTTGCTTACCTAATTTGCAAAGAATACCCTATCAAGCAGAAAAAGAGGAAAGAGATATCCAAAGAGTCAAGCAGCGAACACCTTGAATGGCAGAAAATTGTTTGATCACACCTCCATTACGTTCCCTGCGCTTGATCACACCCTCTTAGAGTTTAGTCGATTGATCACACCTTTGACTGGTTTCAGACAGCGAACCCGGTTAGTTTGTCATGTCAGCCCGATTCCACTGTTTGAGATTATAGACGTGTTAGCAAAAGAGTGAGAAGTGTAGTGCATGAAGCACTTTCCGTTGCTGCAGGCCTGTAGTTCGATCTAGACGTGAAAAAAAAGAGTGGAAAGTGCAGTGCTTCAGAGAAAAGTGAAGTCCATGTAACATTTCTACGTCTACTGAGAAGCGAGACTAAGAGACCAGTGAAATCAGAGAAGTGAAGCAGATAGATCAAGTCCTTTGGAAGTAAGGCCACTCAATTTTACACACTCCCAGAGTTTTATGATGTTGTCGAGAATGATGCCGTTGGTAAACTGGAGCAGAGATACAACAACGCTACTTGCTGCGCAAGACACAATCTGCAACTTCAGAAAAAGCTTGATGTCTCAGTTCAAGTGCAAAAGGAATCGACGCACATGCTCCTTAGTTTGAACGTACTCAGCCACGCAAGACAGCGCATATCCAGAATGATGCGGACGCTTCAACTGACAGACATTCATCATCGCTGCCATTGCTTCGGTCTTCATCTTGCGGTTGAAAACTTTTCATCGCTTACAGTCGATTTTTTCAGTGCAAAAAATGAGGCCAGAAGACAAGGTGTGTTAGTCTATAAAGCTCGATGTCTCACTTCCAAGCTACAAGATCTACGTCTCATGGTTCAAAGTTTGAATGTGCTCTGTGCCCAAACAACACGTTCACAAGAACAAGAACTTGTTGTCAGATTTACTCGTCATCTTGACTGTGTAGCTGGAGCTGACATGTACATGTGACACGGACAAGTTACCGGTTTCACAGCATGACTCCAGTCAAGGGTGTGATCAAACGAGTAAACCGTAAGAGAGATGTGATCAAGCACAGGGAAGTAGGTGTGATCAAGCAATTTACTGCCCTGAATGGTGCAGTGTCATGTATCGTACAGATTGTATCGTGCCGTAAACTAGAGGTTAATGAACCACAGTTGTTTCGGAATGTTACTACTATTCGACTCATCGGCAATACGCAGTAAGTTGGCCTTTATTCTATCGGGGTTCTTTTGCATTTTATTATATATTTACTCATGAACTCGTTTTGACAGTTGTAAAAAGTTTGCCGATCAGTGCTTAATAGTCAATCTAATGGCTTTATTGCACTTTGTTGCATTTCCGTCACTTTTGGTGCAATACTGTCTCTGGTAGTCGTATTGTACTAACGTAGTTATTGTTTTGATATATATATAGTGTATAAAATTATTAATCTTCATTATTTTATCTTGTTAGAAATTTATGATCCAAAAGTTCTATTCCCAAGAGCTAAAACTTTTCTATATGCAAATATAAGGTGTGACTACTTGGAAATGGAAACTATTTGTATAAGAAGAAAATGTAAAAAGTCTAGTTAGATGATAATCAGACCGATCTACATACTCCAATATAGCAGTCCATTCGGCCCAAGAATGTTTCCATTTAGAAACATATGACTAGAGACATATTTAGGCGTGCATATTCACGTCTTCGACTTTTTTACGGAGGAGATAAATGGAATTTATTACGTAATTTCTTTGTTAAAGTTAGATAATAAATTGATATTATCTGATTTATTTTATATGTTTATCAGCAGTCTCTCGTAATTATAGTTTTGGAAGTGTGTTCGTTCATATTCGTTTTATAAGTTGTAAGACGATCTGGTTTAGATCGTCTTACAACTGTAGATATGATTATTATTTAATATTTATAAATTATTATTTATTATTTATAAATTATTTTTTAATAATTTAATATAAAATTTTTATTTTTATTTTTTACAAAAAAGTAAACAAAAATCATCCAAAGTTGTTCTTGCATATATATATATATATACATACAGGGGGTGACTACTCTCGTTAGATATCTGTTACATACCCTTCGTGGCGGTATTGGAAACTGGCTGGTTTTCCCGCGAAACTTCTGAGAAAATATAGTAAGTGCGAAAAGGCCACCATACTATTCATCCAGTTGAAGAATGAAAAGTACAAAGTTGCACTGTTCACTCCAGTAGAGGACAAAGTTTATTGTTAGTGCATGGGGAGATATACCGGTCGGAATATATATACCACAAGGAAACTGTTTAGGCCTGAACTGTTCCTATCGTTATTAGGGTGGTTTCTCACGTACCTCTACACGAGAAACCACGCACAAGACAAGACTACAGTACTTGGCCTGTCCGGCATTCACATGTAGTTACTGAGTACAGTACCATAGAACATATGGTACCCGGTTACCGGTTGTTGGATACATGTGACATAAGAGATTGAGATTATTTGCTGGTTGCTATTCATTTGCATAGCTAACTTTCGATTATTCTGAAATGGGAAGAAGACAAAAGGAGAAAGAAGCGGTGAGAATATTTGTCATTTTTGCAGAGAGACTTCCGGTATGCCTCGTTATATGCTTGTAAACTGGATGCTTTCATCCTGCGGATGGGCTATTTGAAAATTACTTAATTGAACTTATATTTATATTTTGTTGATAAAATTCTTTTATAAAATCAAATTAGTTAAATTAGGATTTAAATCAAAACTCTTCCAAAGCTTTAGAATATATGATTAATTTATACTTATTATTCAATAAAAATATAAGTTTTGCAGTTCTTTGAAATAAAAATTAATTAAATTATAGCCTAAAATAATAAAGATAAAATATTTATTCTTTATATTTATATAATCACCTAGGAAAATGTATCATATTTTAAACTTGAACTATGAATTCATTTAGTAAAGTTTGTTGTACATCTAAAATAGTTTAAAATTTCTTCTTGGAAAAATTATGCATAATTATCTCTCAATTATAAATTCTAAAAAAATAAAGATATTTTTTAAATATATTTATTCTATTATATGAACGTTAGAGGCAAGGAGGAAGAGTTAAAGATCTGGATCAATCTCAAATGCATAGCCTTGCAATTGCAGTGCAAGCGCAACAATTTGTTTTGTCGTGCGGGGAAAATCAGTAGGACGTGTAAAACAGCACCTCCACTGGAATAATGCAACTTCCCATCGTGTTACCGGCAACAAGGTTCGGCAGGATTTACTGTTACTTACTATTATAAATTCGATTTTAACAACTTTTTCTTGAATTTGTTTGGTCTCTTTGAAACAGAATGTTTAATGTTTAATCTAGGAGGTATCATATGCATATTTGCCTCCTCTCCGACGAAGGAGGTGAATATGTAAGGGTTTAATTTATTATTTAAATATTTTAATAAGATTTTTGAAAAAAGGTTAAATAATAAATTAAATATCTCGTTACCGCTTGATCTTTTGTTTATAATTTTTTGGATTTATATGGTCGCAAATGGATCTCCATATTCTTCTTTATGGGTTATGTAGAGACTTCATGCATCTCCGGGCACTTTTAACATTTATTATTTATAGATATTTTAGTTTTTAAATTAATTAATATAGACTTTAATATTATATTTCAGATAACAAACCAACGGGCAAGAGTTCCCCAGAAGTTCATGTTACATGCATATTTATCACTTTCTCCATCTTCCGTATGCTATAATTTATTACTTAACTTTTTAAATTTGTCAAAGATCTACCGTTCTTATCTATATCTTTTTCCAGGTTTAAGGGTACAACATAGTTAGCTTGCTTTATGCGGATAGCTATAGTAGCTCCGAACCAAAATAATGTTTTCTCAAGATTTGATTGATTCCCAGATCCATACATTTTGTAAAGCCAAACACACTATTTTCAGTTCTAAACTGAAGCTGCTCTAAAGTTCTATAGACGTGGAGAATGAGTTATTTTGAGTCTGACGTGAAAGAAGTAGTTTGATGTTGAAGATATAAATGTATAAGAATGTTGTTTATATTTCGTATATTTTCTAAATGAAGTAAAAAAGTAACACATTTGTTTAATGCTTCGTCGAGTGGCTTCTCGGCGAAGCAAGAGAGTGTACAAGGTGTTCCGGGTGACCCAGGAGACCTCATTTTGCGAGTTTGTTTAATTTTCACTTACTAAATCTATTAGTTATAACATTAAAAAGGAATGTGTATATATTATTAGATAATTTTGATAAGTTTATCAGTATACTTTTATTTCGATGGTAGTTTGAGAGCAATGGCGATGATAAAAAGGATAAAAAGTTATATATGTTATGATTTATAGCTGAATGGCTATGACATACTACTTAATGATCTGACATTAGTAATTAGCTCATAATATGAAGACCGTTATGTTTTGTTACTGAAATTACCACATCTATTCGATTCTATTGTAGCTTGATCTTGTAGTTATGCTTGTACGATTATACCTTCAGACGATACAATAGTGAGAAGCTAACATATAATATAGTTAGTTATTTTAACAAAATAAAAAATTAGAAAAATAATTATATAAACACATTTATAATCAACTAAAATCATTTTGCTACAGTTTAACGTATATTACAAGGAATTACAAGTATACAAAATATGTCTAACCTATTTTCTCAGTCGAATGATGAGTTTACATGCTTGTCGTGTTCCATAATAATCTGAAAGTTGATATATACTTTCCTCTAAGCTTATCAGTGACAAAATTTATCGCGACAAATTCTCATCAGTTGTCCATTCAATTATCAATAGTAATTAAATGAAAGAGAGGAGTTGAGGCTTACACGAAACATTACATTGTCAACACTTCGATACTAAAGGTCACCCTTCCTGTGGGTCATGTGATTCTTCCATCAGCAACCATGTCCGGCATGCTTGGACGACATAATCAACCAAGTAGATCACATGCAGCTCCGTGGTTGCGTGGATTCCTTGCGAACTGAAGAATGGAATCATGGCTCTTGTACATGAAGAACATGAGGTTCACGCGAGAGTCCACACATGACCGTAACTATACCGTAGCTGCAAGCGTGAAACCCTACCGGTACAGTAGGGGTATCAAAGTTCAGCAGAAATATTCTCAACGACGGAGAAATAATTAGTCGTAAAATTATCACAAATAATTTTATATATAACCGTGATTTATTATAGATTGCGCTTGTGATTGGAAATCATTATATTATCATTGATTATTTTTTAATTTGTACATTCAAGATAATTACTCAAAACAGTAGAGAATTTATTGCAAAAAAAAAACGAAAGAAATAAAAAATCGTTAAAAAAATACTTTCGACGTTTTCCTGCGGTTACTTCCTGAGGTGTCCGAACGAAACACTGGCCGAAGTCATAACTCACTCCCGTGGCTGTCGAATCTATGAGAAAGTTCCTAACTTTGACACCCCTAGTAGCTTCACTTTCATGGCTTAAGGAGAGGGACGATATGTTTCCACAAGAGGCCAAGCCAGCCAGAAATAGATGTTTTTGGGGGTTTCCGTTAATATTTACAGCGATAGTAAGTGATAGCCGGGCATGAGAGAATTTCTGCTCACCTGCAATCAAAAATTCTAGCCGTCGGAGTAGTTTTATTTGTAATAGTTTTGAGTAGCGGTTGGCGCCGTGGAGCTTTTTGCTCCACACGGGTTACCGCCCCATGAACAACCCGCTTGCCAGTACCCGGGTCGCCCATGAGGACCAGGAGGTTCGGGTTCACAACCCGACCCCAGCCAACGGCCACGGTTGAACCCGGCTCAGGAGTTGCACGCCGATTGCCAGACCAGCACGCTACCAGGTAGCCGTCGCAGTGTACAAAGGCAGCTGGTACTCTCCGAGCGCCGCCAAGCTCGCCCTTTGCGGAACGTGCGCATGGTGGCTCAAGGTAGTGTTGAAGAATCAACAGTCTGAGATATCCATAAAGGCTTGAGGATGTGGGGAGAGCACCACATGTACACTTTTGACATGTATGTGACAGATTGAACGGAATCACCCTCATGGAAATGGTGGGGCAGTTCTAGATCTGATGATATCATAGCAGATCTCAAGTTCTCTAGAGCTTCCATATTATGTCACTATCTATCTTATTTTTCACATGTGACTGGCAGGTGACATGAGAGAATAAGTAACTACTATATAATATAGAAGACTCTTCAGTACTGACTGGCAGGTGACATGAGAGAACAAGTAACTGTTATATAATATAGAAGACTCTTGCAGGTATTGAAGCAGATTCCTTGAAAATCAAAATCAAAATCTCCAACTTTTTGTCTCCTTAGTAGATTCCGGCCCGCGTCTTCCCTATCCGAGATACTGTACATAATCAAATCTTTGGTATAACGCAACAGTATCAAGTCAGAAATGTAGTCGAGAGATTGCACCAGTAGATATTCTGATGTATGAATCGCTAGGTAACGTGCACTTGAACTGAAGGGAACAGTACGTTGCTTATATGTCTTGTCACATGTACACTTGCACACACCTGTTCCTGGTGAATAAACCTGCAAACCTCGGGACTGAATGAGTTGTTTACAATCTCCGTGAAGGTTTTGCAGAATCATAGACATCCATGCACTGCCGAGTGATTTGAAGAACTTCTAGTACACCCGAAGGTAGACATAGTCGGGTTAGGATCACACAGCAATCTAAGCGATCATGACCTGTTTACTTCATTAGTACTTAGTCTATATGTTTTGGTGGATAGTGCAAAGTGCACAATCTCATTTAATTTGCCTGGGTTTCTGGGGTTTAGGATTCCGTTGAAGCACTTTCAAAGATTTCACACTTCTTGACAGTCACATGGCACGAAGCGAACCTGTGACTTCTCTTTCCCATGTGCTATCAGCAAGTTGTTCTATTCATATGCATGTTTTGACAGTAGATTAGTATTTGGTGTTGAGTATCTATCTATGCGGTGTCCATTTTCGAGGTCTAAAACAATACACTACAGGGTATCCGATCAAATCAGAAATGCAAGTTTTAAGGATGCTTATTCCTAATCAGCTAGGTACAATTTACAAGATTCACGGTGACTGTCAAATTTACGTCATCACTTTGCACACATGTTGAACAGGAAATCAAAGACATTTTTCCTGAATTATGATTCAAAGTGCCACAACGAACCTTCTGATCGCAGAGAGACACATGTCAGATGGGATGCGTACCTGTAGCGTGATTCAAAACGGATTGGTTAGGCATGATTGACTATAGTTGGAAAAACCACTCAACGAATCTCAGTATCCCAGTTATCAGAGCTGAGGCCGACAAATGAAATCTCAATGCCGCCAAACTCTAGTTCTTTGTGCGAATATATTGTACGTTATCTGGATCTACTGACCGAGTTCTGCCTTCTTCTTGGCCCACAAGCGATTCAAGGCGCTGTCAGCTCCACCCTGCGAACGAATGAAACCGCTGAAGGCGTAGGTGCTGAACTGCCGGGTGTAGATGCCGTTTTCGTCAAGATGTCCGATGTTGAGTTGGATCGAGCCATGGTCCTTCGCCGTGTTTAGTTTTACAGGTCCACAGAGTGTCCTTCTTCATTCTGCATCTTGTCTGCATATGGAAGAGAACTGTCATATTAGGCATTAGGCATCCTCCTAGTTCGTACTTCGGGATATTCTGCATGACCGAAAACCTCGCTCGGAAGTGGCCCTTATGGTGTCTGACATCTACACGAGCATGGACAAGTAACCCCATGCCACCACCACATTTGGAAGCGTAGAAAAAAGAACTGGTTACAACTGGTTCCTTGCACTTGCAGAAACGTGAATTTCTGAACGCGGACCTAATTACTAAGCCACAACAAAAGAAGAAACCCATGAAACTAGTGGTAATTATTGATATTTATTTGACACTCAGTCGTGCAGTGGACCAGAAGGCTTCTTACTCACTCTCCTCTATAGCTTTTGTAGATTCCATCGTCCGTACGGGAGTTGTAGATCCAGTTATATATGAAACTACTTACTCTTTAGCGTTCTGCTAAGAATGACACAAAATTGACGAGCATGCAAGCAAAAACACCACAGATAAATTGTCAACAAAGGGAAGAGCTCAGAAGAAGCGAGAGAGTATAACAGAGCATTAGCAGAATTATAGCAGTATAAATTAGTATGGTGTCAGTATAAGTTAGCCCAGGTAAGTCTCTAGGCCTTCAGGTTCCATGCAAATTCTTTGTGGGGGAAGACAACATCAATCTTCATGAAGCGTACAGATTAAAATCATTTGCTGCGATTGATGTGTTCCGGAGGAAACAGCGCTAAAAGGCCATGGTGCATTTTCCCCCTTTTACCTCATTTGCTCTGCAAGTGGATCTTTCTAGCTAGGACTTGCAGATGGCCATGATATCATGATATGCGAAAGAGCCTGTAAGTCAGCTCAATAAAGGGGAGAGAATGCTTTTAAAAGAAATTATTGCAAAGAAAAAATGAAGAGAAAAGGAGAAAGTGCAGGAATGAGAGCAAGCTAGACAAAGTCTGCACCCGAAACACGGCTACTATGGAGAATTATACATGTGTTCTCATCTCGCAACTACCTCCTTGTCCCTCATAACAAGAATTCCAGAACCTCGGTAGAACTCTCGCGGTGGTGCATGCAGCACGACTTCCAGATGCTGCTTAGAAATCAAATGCAAGGTTTTATTTGGGGATGTTCAGCCCTCCTCAGTTAGCTTGCTTGTGTCACTGACGTATCAGTTGTTGAAAGCCGATAGAGTTATCGACTCAATGTGAATACAGTACCTTATTTAGTTTAGTAGTGCCTTGAATAGGTTCCTCTCTACTGATAGTGCCGTTTTTCGGTTCATGTGCGTTTCTCTGGATATAGTACTCGCATATGCTGAAGGGATATTTATGTCAGCGTGTACTCCTTGCTGTAGTATATAGATCTCGTTGTTTGTCTACTTGCATAGCTTTGGTAGTAGTCCTAGTGTGGACCGTGAGAGTCTCTTTCTGTACTTACTATCACCTGCGAGGTGCTGTTTGGAAATCTCATCTGTTTTTCTTCACTGTACATGGTGTCACTGCGATTGATTAGAAGCTGGTTCCGTAGCACAGTCTCGTTATTCTCAACATCAGTTTATCTGCAAACTTTGAGCTCGGATCAAATGTTACAGTAAGATTTATTTGATCTAGTGAACATGTCACAGGGGAGTTAAATTATCTATGATCGAATTATGAATTTCCTGACGCGACTCGACTCAGGTGTGGTCTTTATTTTGCGCAACATTAATACCCCACTGGTAGGCTCTATTGCAACCAATCCTCCGGCATACACAACAGAGTTAAATTATCTATGATCGAATCATGTATTTCCTGACGCGAGCTCGACTCAGGTGTGGTCTTTATTTTGCACAACATTAATACCCCACTGGTAGGCTCTATTGCAACCAATCCTCCCGCATACACAACAGGGTGCTCCTGGACCCTGTTGGTAATAGAGTTTATAGCAAGGAAGAAAGACCTGACGACTAGATACCAGTCGCACTACCTGGGAATGTCAAGTACCATCTGATCTGTGCGGTTGCTGCAGTTTCTTTCTGATTCGATCGTATCATAGATGTGTATAACTCTCCTGTGACATGTCCACTAGATCCATAACATTCACCCTGGGATTTTTATCTGGAGGGATATAACAGTTTTCCTGCAGAGAACATGCGGAAACTGGAACTCCTTCAGGCTGGAGTAAGTTTCAAAATGCTGAAACTAAGTACATTGAAGCAGAGTTGCAATTGCTTCAAATATTTGAATCTAAACCACTCCAGAGGTAAAACTACCACCGAGCGTACTCAAGATGGACTTTCTTCGAACATGAAATCGAAAGAAAGTCGTGATTTCTATACCCACGCAGAAGCAGTAGGTTGCCAACACGAACTAAGACCCATTACATCAAGTTTCCATCCGGAGGAATGTCTGCAAGCCCGACCAACACGCTAGCATACCTCAACGAAAACAGGTGGTATAACTATTAGTTGGCGCTGAAAATCTTTTACTGATTGCCAGAACATTTAATTTATTATCCTGCTTCCAGTTGAAGTGTCACACCTCCAATCGACTTTTCGGAGACATCACCTAATACGGCGTTACTTGCATTCCACGCGGAATTGAAAAACCAACCGTGCATCACTATAACTGTATTCTCCTTGTTAGAATGACGGTATTGCTACCACGTCTACACTATTCCGGGAATTTTCGAGGAGATTATCATGCCCCTCATAAGTGGATGGATGCATCTTGGATCAAAATTTCAGTTCGATGATAATTATCGGGCATCATCACCAAGAATTGGTTACACATGTGTAGGATTAGTATAATAATACTCGGCTGGTGAGGTTTTGTGATCTCATTTATACCACCTGTCTTGTTAAAAGGGAGATATGGTGAATAAGGTAGAGAACACAGGTAATGCTGAAGACAGTTACCGGTTCTCAACACCAAAAGCTCACGACAAGATGACATCATTGATCAATATTGTTATCCGACGATGAAGCAACGGAAGGATAATTTCGCCAAGTAATAATAATTATAAGGTCCTAGTGAAGTTTTGCACTTGCCTGTCAGTGAGTTCAGCCCTCGCGAATTGTAGAGTTCGAGTAAACCTTCCACACTTTTAATAAGCCTTACCCACCGTACTCTGCATAAACTCAGAAAGAGAGAGAGAGAGAGTTTGCAAGGGATCCGGAGAAGGAATGCAATGTCAAGAGAGCGTCAAGAGTTTCTGACTGGAAACTTCGAAGGGCTTCAAGGCGTCCACTTGCAGTTGGGAGATTCCTAACAAGTTAGGCGCGTGCTTTTTGTATGCATAATTCAAATCCTTGGTTGATTAGAGGCTAAGCTCCATTTTCGAAATGGGCGTGGGGGCATTTTCGGCACATTCTGTAACCATCCGGATCCCGACCTACACACTCAGTGAAAATATAACGTAATAATTTTATCACCACACTGCTTCACCCGGTTGAGTGATGTATGCGAGAGTTCAGTAAAACTTAGTGTCACGTTGGATTTGGAGGGGCGCCACGTTGTAATCTACCTTGTCTAATGGCGTCTGTTGCCTCTATAAGACACATGGCACGGAGTGAGACGAGGATAGAGTATAATTGTGCCAGTTAGGAATGTTTGCCACGATTTTCCAGCCTTCGGTTTAAACGTAGCCTAAACGAGGTCGCTTGGCGGCAAAAGCCGAGCGGCGGCGCGCCAAGGCTGAATACGTATTTACTGCGGGTTTACCTAGCTCATGAAGCGACATACCAGGTAAAGAGCATAGCAATGCGGTATCGGTGAAGGTGGTTATTACCGAGCCTACAGAAAGAGGCGCACAAAAGTCGGAGGTAACGAGTGCTGGGAGATGGCAGTGCTTTTAGCCTCGAGCTGGGAGGTACTGTAG
Organism: Asterella californica; assembly: GCA_036924285.1. Classification (NCBI taxonomy): domain Eukaryota; kingdom Viridiplantae; phylum Streptophyta; class Marchantiopsida; order Marchantiales; family Aytoniaceae; genus Asterella; species Asterella californica. Next base: position 49,149,210 of record JAYKYS010000001.1, read on the forward strand.
TTCATAACTGGCAGCCAAGGATGTGAGAAGAATTCAAAAAGCACCAACGTGCGAATGCAGAACTGAACCGTCAAGTGGTACCATACATACATACAGAACGTGGTTAATTTAATTTGAATCAGAATTATTCGAATGATGGGTGGAGATCTTTCAAAATTTACTGACATATAATTAATTTACTTTAATCTGAATACACGAAACAGAAAAAAAAAAAACCGCCATAAACTCACAACAATATTTTGATACGAATCAATGCAAGGCAAATAAGCCCTAATTAAGTTATCACACGACTGATATATCTATGGAGAAGCATTCAAAGACTTGCATTTTTCTAAAGTGCAATTGGCTTTAGACCACAGAGTAAGTCTCTAGCAGGCCTGCATATAATGAGCAAGGGAGACTAAGTTAGTCTGATATATCATGCTAGTTGGAAATATCAAACTGCCACTTCACACAAACAGTTTGTAATGCTTGATGCATGGTATTAAAGAGTCGAAAATAATATGTGAATATGGGTAAACACCATACTGGAACGAGAAGGAACAGATTTCAGCTTCAGTTAATTTATTTCTTGATCCGTGTCAGAAAATTAAATGTGAATAGAGCAATATGAACGTTAGCGACTGTTTTGGATGTAGACGTTCCAAGGTCCGATGCTTCTCTTGAGTACAAAGATCCAGCAAACATCAACTCGAGGTGAAGTAGTTACATACTACTGTACATGTACCGCCACAAGCTGACTGGCAACTGCATGGACCATGTATTTCAAAATTCAACTTGGGAATCCCCAGTACAGTAGTACTTTTTTCCTTCTTGCCTTCTTGATCTATAACCGTTCGTTACATACACAACTTCACGTTGACAATTTACGGTTGAACCTGATAGTGACATATTGCCCGGCATATGCCAGAATCTTGGTTCTTCTGTACTGGTTTAGTGAATATGTGTAAAGATCCACCATGAAAGAGTTGTCTGAAGGTTTCGGATGCATCTTAAATTAGATTTCTGAGTCGAGCTCGAGGAGTTCTATAGGGCTCCTGGGACTGGGAGACTACATCTTTAGTAGATGGACTTTAGTATGGAGTTACTGTGTCTAGAGGAGAAGAATCTCTGCAGACGAGATTCACAATTTTGTTGAAAATCGAGTGTCCTGGGAAGAAAGCTCAGAATTAAGCACAAGATCGGACCTCATACCTTACTTTTTTCGATTCCCCTTCGTGTTATATACTCCATTCCGTACTTCGTTGTGTGTTCCTGTGTTTCTAGCGACTCCCCTTTTGGATACCGTCCGTATTCTAACACATAAATCTCTGAGTTTTGAATTCTAGATTCGGCAGAGGAAGTTCAACACCTGGGCATGGACGGGAAGAATTTCAAGGGACCCCACATGTCGACGTACTAACTTTGCTTTATGTTTCGTAGCCATTAGTGAGTATTAGTATTAATGGACGGGAGTCGATCGAACTGGTGGATCAGTTAAATAAGATGACAAAAGCTGTGTGCTCATATTTTCATATGTGCTGTTTGCGGGACTTCGATGACCAGCACTCGCGTGAAAGTCCGGATTCGGCGACAAACTCTCCATCGCTCCTGAGAGAATATCGTAGCGTGTTCGAGACAGAAACACCGTCCTCAGCACAGAAACTCCTACACCAAGAAGACCCTGATCGAGTTCTAAGCTTTTGAAACGTGGACCGATTTAGCTTCCGATCCACCGCTTCAAGAACGCCGTGATAGAATTCGAAGGCTAACCAGTGCTTCCGTTGCCTGTACATATGTATATGTAATCTAGAGGCTTTGCAAAATTTAGATCCTCTTTGCACGGCGAAATGGAGGTTTAGGATCTCGGTAACTAAACTAAATATGTCCAAATCTGGATGGCTGCGCATGCTGTGCCGGCATCATAGCTAGACAAGATGAACGACAGTTAAGGTTAAGCCCAAGAGTCTTCCTCACGCTTTGGAGCATGTGCCACGCACAGTTCGGTGGTGATACTGTGAGCTCCTAGAGAAAGATGAAAGAAAGCTTTTGGTGTCTTAGATATAGCGAACAGTTGTGCACAGTGAGAGCAATTGTAGCCTCTTGTGACAGCTTTCAACATCTCAACTGATACTCTCTGGTGGACACCGAAGTATATGGAAGATTCGGAGAGGCTGATATACGTATATTCCGATTTTACTTTGGCCCAGTCTGGGGACGATCCGGATGGCAGGGACACTGATCACCAGAATCTTTAATTTATATGCGGTTCATCCATCATTACATTGTCTGAATCCGTGTATGGGCGGAACAGTCCAGATCTAGAGAAGTCCCCGACTTATAGTCAAATCCTTAGGATCTCCGTCTATTGTCGGGAAAGAAGCAGGTCCCATCCTGGGGAAAGAAGCCTTGATTCAGAAACGCGAATAGAACAGTACCATACAAAATCGCGCAAGCAGATCCAAGAAAGTGTCAACTTATATTGATGTTCAACTTGCAGTAGACCGGAGTTAATTATGATCAGGGAGAAGTGCCCGTGAAACTTAGATCGCCATGTAGGCCGAACAGAACTGCGCATGCGAGCAGTTCTGGCAGCTGACGCTTCTTCAATCCGTCGACTGACTTAGGTCAGATCTAGAGACTGTTTTACCATAGGTACAACTCAACATGATCTGGACTAAACTATCAAGACTAACTAGACTATCTGACTAAACAGTTGGTTTCGTCTCAGTTCGCCAGCTAGACCTGCTGCTTCCAGTACTAGTCTGTAAGGGGAAGTAAGTAAATATATAAGTAAGTCACAGAAGTCGACGATTCCCCGCAGACTGCAGACGAAGACCCTGGGAATGGAGAAAGGGCGAACAGAGCCCCAAATAACTATATTTGTCCACAGCGGTAACGTCAGCATATTGTGAAGTTGATCAAGATTCCATAACCAGAACGCCTGCGAAGCCGAAATGAATGTCGTCATTCGGGAAGTGTGGTATAATGATTGACATCGAATCTCGCACGACCGAACACGAACTGGCACCCCCGAGAAGCAAGCCTTTTCCCCTCTCCGGACCCCTCAACCTGGGATACAGATCGAACTGACATTGTTAAATTAAGAGACCTCGCACATTCAGGCACAGTCCACAGAACACAGACTCCCTGTCTGTCTCCGATCATCCATCTAGCTAGCAGTCAGCAGTCCTAGCCAGCATTTCAAAGTTCATCTCAATCGTTCCTCCAAGGTTCACCACCACCGTTACAACACAACTTTCGGTCCTGGACCAGCCAAAGAGTGCACTCGACAACATAATCTTGAACATCTGAGTCAGACATCTCCAAATGGGCACCACTTTCTCGCTTCACTTGAAATCCTGTGGATTTGAAGTCTGCTGTCGAATTGCCTAGTGCGGGTCGAAGGGGAGAGGTAAATTAACATTCCAGCTAGGTCAGATCTAGACTCCGTATCTACGGCACGAGTAACGGTTGGTTCATATCCTGCTTTTCCACGATTTGAACAGATCGAGATGAGAGAAGTTTGTTCAGGCCAGAACTGCTGCTATATATATGTGCGTGTACTGACAGTTTTGGTGTTGTTACTGCCGATTATACATCAGATATTCAAGTAATGACCGCAAGCTATTCTCTGGTGCAGGGTTTTCAACCGCCTCGGATTTACGAATGGGATTTCGAAGGACAAGGTGCAACGAATCCATTCTCTTGAACATTTCTGCCTAGAAGGGGAATTCAACACAGGCTGTGATTGAGAGTTTGAAATCCTGACCGGCCCCCAATTGCAACATGAGGGTCCTTAACCTCCTCGTGGCTGTCTCACTAATGATGATGGCACTAGTGAATGCAGCTCCGGCTCCCGCTCCACAATTTGCAAGTCCTCCTACCCCTGCTGACAGCAACTCGACCTCCACATTAACTTCAGAAATCATTGAATCCACATGGGTGTTATACACTGGTAGCGCCTTGAATGGGTTCAAGAACGTCGTCTTCACCAAATTAGCTACAGATCCATCAACCAGATGCTACCTCACAGGCTACTACGACCCGGCTGCACGAAATGCTACGGCCGTAGTCGACTGCTTCCTCGATCTGCAAGCATTGGTCGTCTATGCGTACCAGCAAGGTCTTAAGGTCTATTACGCGGGCACCATGTACTTAGCCGGCCCAGACGGCCCTGATAACGACTGTGCCGTCATATGCAAATCCTACAATGATAGTTCTGCAGCTGCACCTATCCGTCACAGTCTATCCGGCTACGGCTTTTGGTCTCTGGTTTTGGTGGCTTCCACAGCCCTAAACTGTAACTTGAGTGATTATCTCTATGAAATATGGACATGAATTTCAACGTTCAAGTAATGATGTGAAGTACTACCATGAATGTACACGTACATGTAATACTTGACAACACTCTGTGAAATCAAAAAAATTCACAGCAGATTCATGGCATGAACTCTTGCACGAGTTCTACAGCTGAATATTAATAAGTTTCTAGCAGCAAAAGCACATGCTTCAAGTTGACGGTCTTCAAGTATCTTTTCCGAGTGCTTCCCAGCTTCCATTCTCTCTAGATCTAGATGTACCAATTGCAAGTCAGGTTTCTTGATTCAAATTACGCAACCTCATGACTAGTTCGTGTGAACATGTGTACTCGCGATCGATGGACTTTGAAAATTTTGCTCACTGAGTCTTCACAGTGACCATATAAGTCGATGAGATTCGGGGATTTCTCCAAAACATTTTTTGTTAGTGTAGTGCACCTGATTCAGAGATGGATTCTGACAGCGAGCCATGGCCAGTGCAGGTATCCGCGTGAAAAGCAAGCACAGCTTGTACTAAGAGCATAAGCGCCTAGTAGCATTCCTGTTCTGAATTAAGCTACACTCAGCTCAGCAGGTTCTGAACTTCGGCTTGGTCCACAGACGTAAGTTAATTCAGCCCACTCTAAGAATTCAGGCTTTTAAATTGATGATATGCTCTCTAGATCTCGACTTTCGACACTCTTCCATTACTTTGAGACTGGAGCTTCCTAACAGCGACCCTCAGATCTAGAACTCGTATTCAGGTTCATGATTAGATAACAGATTATTTTACGAAATTAATGTTTCTACAATACAGTATGAACAACATCCGTTCGAAGTTCCTACGAAGTGGTTATGATGGTTAGAAGATGAGATATTATAGAATAAACACTGTAAGCTTAGATACCAAGATTCTTCAGCACTGTACAGATATAACCTAGGGTGAAAACGAAAGGAGAGGAACAGAAAATAAACTGTCAGATAACAACCTTCTGTGAAGTTTTGTAGGCATGGAAATCCCGCGGGTTCTCGTCCAACATGATACATACACTCAGTCAAAACCTGCATTGAAGCTTATATAGGGAACTCTTTTCACACACCGTGCATTGCGCAAGCTTTTGTAGTTTGATGCTCCTAATGCTGGTTAGTTTTCAAATGTCGGGACATTCTTATGTCTGTACTATCAAGGTACTTGAATTGATGCACAGCGTTTTGGTCTGGGTTTATGCTTTTTGAAATCATCTACAGTACTAGTCATCCTTTCTATGTTCCTTTTGAAATGGTAAAACAAATAATTAAATCAAAGAACACTAGGCCAAAACAAAATCCTACCTCTAAGAAATGGAAGTTCTAGTGGACATCACGAGATCCTCCACGTAAATGCCATCATGATGCAGGATCGATCAAACTTTCTGACGAGTTTCAGATTACCATCATATCCCACGAGTGACAATATATATATGTATATAGCCCTCGAGGGTGTCTCAACAATATTCAACTAAGGAACTGAGAAGATTAGAAATATAACTAAAGTAACTACACAGATATTACAGCACCTTGGACTAGTGACTTACTTGCTTTCACTATCAACTAACGCTAAGCTTAACTGTATCCATAACACCTCCATGTAAATGCTAGGTAAGATAGTTGCTGTAGGTGCTACATAGGTGAAGTGTTAATCAACGCAACTTCATTCCTGTGATTTTGGTTGTACCATAATACTATACTTCAGCTATGGAAAAGACCTGCTATCTACAGATAGGGAGTAAAGCGTCTGGGCAAAGTTTGCCCGAAATTGTTTTAAAGACTTGCTTAGCGCTGCATGCGTGAGGTCATCACATAACTCGCTCCCAGTTGTGGAATGTTGCCCGTTGTATCGCTGGCACACAAAGATCACAAGCTCCTCTGAGTCTAGTTATGCCCGGTTCAATAGCGTATCTATATGTTATTTGTGCCCTATCTAACTAGATGAATCTTCAAGAGGAATCAATTCTTTTCCAAGAGATATGGCTTTCAGACCGAAAGCGTTCGACATTCTGAATGTTAGAAAGTATGATGAATTGCAAGATGGATTGTATTTTTAAGAATCCATGAGATGTTTTGCTTAGTTAAGATTGCATAAATATAGATCAGAAGATGTGATGCAATTAGGAAATATTCCTAGAATTCTAGAAGACAGAATAACTATCTTCTGGAAGATTGAACTCGTCTTCTGAGAGTGGAAGCTGGCCTCTGAGGGCCTGGTAAAGATTGAGCCTTAGGATCAGAGTAAGCATGTGTGGTATAGTGTAACAGAAGCTCTAAATGACGATGCATCCTCGAGGTCTTGTGTTACCAGTTGGCCAAGTATGGGCTAGTGAGACAGGATGAAGATTGGAGGAGTTGAATGCCTTCTTCAGTGCCGAGATCCAGCCAGCCATGGAGATGATAAAGAAGCGGGCTAAAGCCCAAGAGAAGCCTCTTCAGTCTGGGAGACCTCTCCGCACTTTGATTCAACAGGAAGAAGCGTTAAAGCAGTCTTTCTTTTACTATATAAAAGATGCGAATGCACCTACACGGGCATTCGGGTTTTGAGTTCACTCTAGAGTCCTCTTACAATCGCCATCAAGTATAAAATGAAAGCTTTTGCTTCTGTTAAGGAGATGGTTCAACTACGAAAGTCCCATAAGGAGTTGCAAGTGCGAGTTCAGCAACAAGAGGAGGAAGTCTTGAGGATCAGAGGTAAATTAACTGATCTGGTGGAAGAGAAGGAGACTTGGAGTGCATAACGGGAAGCTGTAGACGGCAAGTTGAGGATCTGAAGGCTCTCTACGGTCTTCTTTCCGTCCTCAGTCCCATAGCCACGTCTTTTGATGCCTTCAGGATCAATCCTTGTGGAAGATCTAGATAAGGAAGAATTCGACCTCGCTGTTCACCTGGTGGTAACAGCATTAGAAGCAGAGAAGACATGCGAGGAAGCTCCAAGAGCCAAGACGTCTTCTGGAAGACAAAAAGAGGAGATGGTTTCTCAAGTGTTCAGAGTGGAAGTAATGACTACCTTTGACTCTCATGAGATGGTCTCAACTCTCAGCATCGAGCGGGTCTTGCAGAAGGGCCCGGAAGCGTAGATGGGTACGGCTTCCCAAGGACATCTTCTGACTTCTGAACCAATTACAAAAGAGCACATGGTTGCTGTTGAGACGGATGCCACCTCAACCGCATAAGAGATATCAGCTGAGCAGCACATGGTACCAGAAGACGAATTAGATAGTCAAGCTGGTGCGGATCCCATGGATGTCACACCTGGTGACCAGGAATAGGTAGGAACATTAGTTCTTATATCTGAGGTCCTTATATCGAGGTTAGACTGTATCCTCGAAAACAAACAATATTCTGTTGAGATATATACTAATGCTTTTCGAAGTGAGCTTTATTGTATTTTAGATGACTTTCCATCTTCTTTTCAGTAATCTATTCAGATTATATATAAATGTGTATATATACTTTTTAAGCGTGATGCCAATCGTTAAATTTATCAACTAAATAGACGATAACATAGAACCGATTAAATTAACCATGTATTCTCTCTCCTCCTTGCATTATATTATCCATTTGATTCCATAAAATGTCAATACATTAGATTTCTAGTCAACTCCATTATTTATTGTGTTCTTAGACAAGCGATCATTTCAATTTGGTGGCAACAAACTGGACCAAGATGGTTGCGTTGTATAATTCCTCGCCTATAAAAGATATCATTTTATACCCTTGCTCATGTTTTAAGCTTGTGAGTCTAGCTTTTTCAAGTTATGTATTAGATGTTATATATGTAGTATATATGTAGTATGTGTTAAGCCGGACCCTACTAAAATAAATAAGTCCTCCGCATGGTGATGAGCTTTACATCAAGTTGAAATGGAAATATAATGTAGGTTTCATTTAATTAATTAACATTTCGTAACCACGAGTTACAAAGGGTACCCTCCTACAGAGTATGCACAAGTCATGAAGGGGTGACCTTTGAAACCGGTCGCGACCACGTTACTGTGTTCGAAACGTAGTTGCTGAGTATCTATCGCATGTATTCCGTCCTCATTCATTCAACACAGGGACGATCGATCTCTCCTACCGTAGGCTGTTTGTCTCATTTCGGGAAGAAACGAGAGTACGAGGGATTCATCGCAGAGATCACTTCGTCTTCGATTTCTGAGACACTGAGCCCGTAGATCGTGTTCAGGCTTTTCGGCTGTTTTGTGTTTGAGGTTGTAAAAACATGGATAGGTTGCAAAGAATATTTTCTGGTGTAGGAGGGGGAGGCGGTGGCATGGGCGGGCCGCACCCGGATGCTCCTCTCGTGGATTCTTCGGAGCAAGTGTACATCTCGTCTCTCGCGTTGTTGAAAATGCTTAAGCACGGTAAGTTCACATAGTATCCTTTACCAGTTCCGAATCTGGTGAATTTTCCGAGATTGTGGTATATCTGGTTTGCTCTTATTCCGAAAATTCGATGTGGGCAAACAGCTGGGACAAAACGCTTCTTGAATTTTTCCGCTTGCGAATATGCTGGATTTTCGATTTTCGGTGGGATATGGTTTCCGAGTCTGTTTTTAAACTGTGGAAGCGAGCTTCTTTAGGGTTGTGAATTAGCGCATACGCTTTCCCTGGTCAGGCACCGGGCAACCAATTTCCCGACTTTCAGTTAAGAAAGGGACTCTTGTTCAAAATCACGGTAGTGTTCTGTTTTATGGAAATCAGAGTACTTACTTTCAAGTTCTGAGTAATTCCTGAGAAAACATCTTCTTAATTTATAAAACTTACAACGGAAGCTGGACGCCCTGGCGATTAGGTTGTCCAGAAGGCGCAGAAACTGTTCTGGGAAACTCCACCTTCTTGGACTTAGATATATAGATGCAGTGATAAAATTTCAAGGTTCTGTTCGGAGTTGGAGATCACTTTCCGCAGGTCATGAAGGAGACCTGATCTACTGAGATTCATCATGATAGTGCAGCCGTCTCTCGTAAGTAGCACAAGCCTGCAAGTTGGGTAGTTTGTACTCCTCGTCGTAGTTTCACCAGTCGACAGTGTCCAGGAGGCAGCTCATCTTTTAGTACAGAGAGCGAAGACGAGCCATTTTCAGTTTACCTCGTGTCTGCGAAGGACTGCTTTTCGAAGTTCCTGTCAACAAACACCTGTGAACCTCAAGAAGGACATTGTGTGTACTTAGCCTTTCCTATGAAGGTTCAATATTGGGGGTTACCTTAAGTGTGCGGGGGAAGTCACTGTTTTCACTGAAAACTGCTTTAACCGTGTATCAATATATATGATCAATTTTATTAGAAGTCAACTGACTAACTAAGAAGAAACTGTGTGCGGGGAAAGTCATTGTTTTCACCGAAAACTGCTTTACCCGTGTGCCACTATATATATATGATAAATTTTATTAGAAGTCAACTGACTAATTAAGAAGAAACTCCGGATATAAAATCCTGAACGCATAGTTCATGCTTTTCAACTCTAACTAAATCCTAACAAATGTAACAAATCCAGGACGTTGACTGACAAATGTCAATTGATGGGAGTAGCGTGAAGGTTTCTTAGCAAAGGATGGATGAGACTGCGCGTTGATCAACCAGGAAACAGAGATACTGGCAACGGGCCAAGGCTGTCACGACATATTGACGTGGTGGGGGTTCGTGTACGTCGTCATCACTTTACAGTTAGGTTTTACAGGTTCTTCCTGTACATTGGGAGTCATATATCCATCAGGAAATCTTAGCAGTTCTCAGATATGTCCCCTTTGGTCTATATGGCAACACAATGGTTGTCTATATGTATGTTATAATGGGAAGTTCCTGAGCGAAAAGTGAGAAAAAGGAGGATACAGCAGACTTTTCAGAAGGACATAAATGCCAACTACATTTATTTTCACCAAATAATCCATCAGTCCTTTTCGTGGTTACTCTGGGAGTACAGGGAGCTGCAAGAGGGACACGTCGAGATGAGTGAATGTTCATCCGAGGAATTGTGTCCTAAGTTTCTGTTTTATCAGGTCAGGTGATAAGGACAAAGGTTGTTGTGAAGCGATGGTGTGTGCTGATACGATACCTGAAAGCTTCTTTGACCGAAGCTCCAGTGGTTAGTTGTGACTAGGGTGTAACATTCTGCTTTCTTTCGTTGTACTAGGCTCGGCTTGACGGTCTGCCCTGTAGACCACAGGCATCATTCCTGATGCCTGTTCAGAGATGTTCTTCAGTTGTGTTAGAACGACGAGGCATTGGGGATTTAAGGCAGTCCTCCTTTGTGCCCTTTAGTCTCAACAGGTGGATCGAGTGGACATATGGTTCCCGCCATATTTTGGGACCAGGCGTGAATAAAGACTATCCAGTGTATCCTTATGTTAGATGCAGTAGAAGAAAAATAATTTCATTTCTAAGTCGTCTTTCTTCGTCCCACATCCACGGTGCCCAGTGCAGGGCATGGGTCCACAAACACCCGGTTTGGATGACTGCAAGACGAAGCCGCACGTGCTTCAACATGGGCATGTTTGGGTAAAGAACTCTGCGCTGCTCCAAGCGGAACAGGTGTTGTGACGGTATAGCTATCCTGTCCATGTTCCGTTAGTATTGGGCCGGCATGGTGCTAGTTCTGTTTTATTCCACATCTATCTCAAATGAATTTGCTCGTGTGGGCAAGGTTTACATGTGAAATTATAGACATGAGCTCACGTGTGCGTCATAATATGATGTGTTTCGTGGTTCCTTCATGGATAACCCTCCAACTGATCATTGCGGACTTAAACTCTTTGCTCATACTTTTGCGAATGATCTGGTCGCCTGTTATAGGGGAGTCCAAGAATCTTCCGACGAGTGATTAAATGATGAAAATAGTCTTGGGACGTTTCTTGGAATTTGGAGGCTAAGGATTGAAGGAGTCCAACCATACTGCTTTGCTACACGTTTTGTTTCCTTGATTATTGGACAGTGACCTCGGGTGGCTAACACTGGTGTGACTTGTCCCTTGTCGTGTCTTTTGGCTTAAGTAATATGCTTGGGTGTTGTGTTTTACAGTATCTTGGTTTCATTTTCAGCTGAAATAAATCACGTACCTCAGGAAGGATTCATACTCTCGTCATCTCTCAACTAACTAGAATTGATCTTGACAGATCTGTACTGTTTACGTGGGGTTAGCTTCGTGTATGTGGTAATTGGTACTGGAGTGCACACCTACACATCAGCTCAGTGGATTTTGAGCAAAGACTGTCAGACACGGACTATGGCTTGTTGCGTGTTCTATGTTCACTGCTGTAAGGGGGATGCAATCCCAATACGTTCTTAATTTGAAAGGTTGTTTGTTCTGATTCAGGAAGGGCTGGAGTGCCAATGGAGGTCATGGGCTTAATGCTTGGGGAGTTTGTTGATGAATACACAGTCCGAGTTGTAGATGTGTTTGCTATGCCTCAGAGTGGAACAGGAGTGAGTGTTGAGGCCGTGGACCCGGTTTTCCAAACAAATATGCTAGACATGTTGAAGCAAACTGGCAGGTAATGTGAACTCTGGCCTTGCTGGCCTATTTGATCTCAGCTCTGGTAGTGAGTCTGCCATACTTGCATTTAGCTGTTCGAGCAGCTCGGCCTGCTTCCTTGCTTCTGTCTTGCATAGGTGTTTGTCGCAGCAGAATTCCGATGGAACTGACAAAGGTTTTAGTTGTTCGGTTGCAGGCCGGAGATGGTGGTTGGTTGGTATCATTCTCACCCTGGATTTGGTTGCTGGCTTTCGGGAGTTGATATCAACACCCAGCAGGTGAATCCTATCATGCAGTTCATGAGTTTCTGTGTTACTCCCCTTTAGTAAGAACGGGTGATAGTTTGAAGAAGATCAACGTTGGTTTTACGGGGTCTGAATGTGCGATTTCTCTTTGCAGAGTTTTGAAGCGTTGAATCAAAGGTCGGTTGCAGTTGTGGTTGATCCCATTCAGAGTGTCAAGGGAAAGGTTGTTATTGATGCTTTTCGACTCATCAACCCTCAGACGATGATGTTGGGCCAGGAGCCACGGCAGACCACCTCAAACCTTGGCCACTTGAACAAACCATCGATTCAGGTGAGAGCCCATCTTCAGCCTTAACTTGCGAAGGTATACGAATTAACCAAATCATTTTCCTCAGTTCATGGTTATTGATTGCCTCGTCGAGCAAGCTCGGTGGCACGTGGAAGACATGACATTTTCTGATTTTCAACCCGCAGGCGCTTATCCACGGTCTGAATCGGCATTATTACTCCATCGGCATTAATTATCGCAAAAACGAGTTAGAGGAAAAGATGCTGCTGAATCTGCATAAAAAGAAGTGGACAGACGGCCTCACGTTGCACCGCTTTGACGTTCACGCCAAGACAAACGAGACTACTGTACAGGTTAGAGTGCTGACTGTTGTTGCGTGCTTTTCGTTCATCAGAACGGTTTCAAGCTAATGTACGCAGATCCATTACACACCTTAGAAAGCGTGTTTCTTTGCGCTGCTGGACCTTCTTTGAGTGACAGAAAATCATTTCTGTTGACCCTCGTGATCATTTGGGTCAACTGTCGTCTTCCGGGTTCATGATCCTAACCTTGTAGACTCAAGACCTGATCATTCACTGTTGAGAAGTATTTGTCTAAATGGGCAGCTAGGAAGATCAGTACGGTTTACTTTATTAGTTGTTGCATAGGACGCCTTGTTCAGATCATCCTGAAGATCTGGATGGACACAACTGCTTCTTCCGAACTGGATATCTAACGTAGGTTATCTGCTCTACCGAGTGCAGGAAATGTTGGAGCTTGCTGTAAAGTACAACAAAGCTGTACAAGAGGAGGACCAGTTGTCCCCGGAGAAGCTTGCTATAGCCAATGTAGGACGCCAGGATGCCAAGAAGCATTTAGAGGAGCACGTATCAAATCTTATGTCCTCAAATATAGTGCAGACCCTTGGTACCATGCTTGACACGGTCGTATTTTAGGATGTTCATATAATTCATTCCTGACATTTCATCCACAATTCCAAATGCTCTTATGTGATGTGGGTTTCTACCTGTTTCCAGTCTGATGCATGTTGCTAGGTGGATTACGGTCTTACCCTGTAATTTTTTCGAACCTTTTGCTGTCCCTGTTCCGTCTCCGGTCAAAGATCAGTAACGCCAAGAAGATTATGAGTCATCACTTATGAGTCGACACTGTTCAGGACCGTGGTGGTTTGGTTCTACACGTTTCGAGTTCCACATGGTTCAGTTCTTAGCAGTTCTGTCTACTACAACCTGGACCATTCGATGCGTAATTTAAATATATTGATACTCCCTGCACTGTCGGAAGACTACGCACGAAGCTGGTCTGCTTCTCTTGCCTCCTTCCATGTACTTATTTATGGCAAGAGTTGGTCCAATAAAATGTGCAGGACGTTCTGTAATATGCATGCTCGATGAATTTCTGGGAACTTTTGATCGCATGTTGTTAACGAGGAAATAAATAAGGGTTAAACAAAAGTCATATATCAAGTGTATGAAATTATTAAAATATTTTATAAATACTAATTGTTAGATCATGCTTGGAAACGCGATTGTTGTGTTGTTAAAGGCGAGAAGACTCTGGATACAAATCATAAGACATGAGTAGGACTGTCGCGTTGCTGAAGACACAATTTCGGGAATATGTAGTTATTTATATATAATTCAATATAACTTTAATTTTGTATTTATTTTTTCTGTCAGAAAGGTTAAATATTAAAGTAAACTTTTACATATTTGCTTTCTCCCTCGGAATATGCAGCAGGTGCGCTGAAGTGGTGAATTGTTATAATATCTAGAAAAAATATAATAATGATAAATATAATTACTATTATTAATATTATTTAGTATATAATATGGTGAGAATAACATTTCAAAATGAATCATAATCATAATCTTTGGGTTAAAAGCCTGAGTATGAAGACAATTGCTCCGGTTGACCCAGAAGATTTTATTTTGTGAGTTTGTTTGCAGAGAACTGAGAGATTTAACCGTTTCGCAGAAAATGACTTTGATTCTAACTTGGGAATCTACGAAGTAAGAAATCAACTTAAAGGTCCTTTTCACTAAGTTATCAACAGTAATGTTATTGACCAGTTATGATTCATCTCCAAACAAATAAACTGCCGAGTACTGATAGAAAAATGTTAAGATGAAGTTGTCTGGTTTCTTGGAACACAAGGAAATCTCTTCTTCCGTAGAATCATAAAAGAATATTCTCTTTCGTGTTTTTTACCTTTCATGCTCTTTATAGTCTCTCCATCCGCACTGTCCGTCATTTAATCTTTTGTTAATACAATAAAATATATACTTATTTTCATATTTTCACAATCTACGAACGCGTAATGAATGAAAAGACCCATCACGCCGAACAAGAGGGAAAAAGAACCCGAAGAGCAAAGCACCCAAAAGATGAAGGGAGATCGAGGACCCACCCCTATTTCCGTTATTTAAGTTTGTTTCCTCATAAAAGACAAAATACAAAAAAGTTTAGTTAGTGTGAAAATATATTTCTTTCCTCGCGCTGCACAAAGTGCCTACCATAAGAATGATTCGGATGTGAGGCAGACGCGTCTACCTTTTGCATGCTCTCACAGCTCCTGATCGGGATCTAAGAATTGTTGTATGTTGAGAATGTATTAAGCATGCATATTATTCACCCTTTCATCTATATATGGAGAGGGTTTTAATACATGGTAAATGTATTACTTAACCCTTTCGTTTGAAAGAGTTAAAGAATAAATTGTTGAATAAAATTTATATTTTTTTTATTCGATTATGGTTGGATCTTTATACTGTAAAAGGTGGATATATCATATCTTTCACGTACAGATTTAAATATGATCATGGATGCCAAGTGTGAAGAAGGGGTGTGTGACCTTTAAACACGGACGGGTTAGACTTTGCGTAGCCGTTTGAATGTCATTCAGTCAACTAATGTAAATTTAGATTGCAAATTTTAAAGTATTAAATATACTCACTTAAATTTCGTATGTCAAATTTAAACATGTATAGCTTTGCTTGCTCTTGTGCAGTTTCTGCTGCGAAGCATCGCAATAAATTAATTCTCGATGAAATATATTCTTTTCACCGTACCATGCCTCCACCAACCAGTTTGAATGTCTATCAGCCAACTAATGTAAATTTCGATTGCTAAATTTAAAGTATTAATATAAGCACTTAAATTTCGTACGTCAAATTTAAACATGTATAGCTTTGCTTGCTCTTGTGCAGTTTCTGCTACGGCGCATCGCAGTAAATTAATTCTCAATGAAATATATTCTTTTCACCGCACCACGTCTCCACCAACCATGTGCGAAAATTATTTTCACTACATTACCGTTCGTTTTCTTCCTAGTTTCGGAGAGAAGTGCATCTTGCAGTTAGACTATGTACAGTTTCCTTGCTTATTCACTTTCTCCATCCTCGGATGGAGAAAGCAAATATGTTTAATTTAATTTTTAATTTTTTTAGCAGAAAATGTTAAGTATTAAATTAATCTCAGTGTATATTAATGCATTAATGAGTACGGATTTCCAGACTTGTACTTTCTGAAGCGACACTCGGGTCAAGACTTATGGGTTATCTCTTACTCTCCCGTGTTTCCAGGCATTTCTAGAAATAAAAATTAATTAATTAATTAATTAATTAATTAATTATATTTATATTCCATAATCTCGAAGGCTCCCGCGTTGGTGCACCTGGTACTATGACTCTATTTTTCTGTTTTCCGTGCCAGCTCCCAAGAAGACATGCTGACATAAGAGAGAAGGGACATATTTTTACACGATTGTCTTTTTCCCCTGCCCTGCCAGAAGTACGCCTTGGATGCATATTGAGTAGAAGCTAGTTAAGCTTGTATTATTAAGTTAATTTAAAATAAGTAAATTTTAGATAACTCTTTGAACATTTGTAATATAGATTTATTTTTGTGTTGATCTCATATTATCTAAGATTTATTGTTATATATTATTCGATACTTTATTTTCAGTTTATATTTATTTTACAGTGTAATTTTTCAATTTCAAAATACAGTAAAATAGGCCCAGGAAATTTCTTTCATTTAGTATCTCTATAACTATTAATCTTAATAACTCACGCATATATTTATCTTTGAACTTATATACTTTGTACGAGAAAACTAGTAATATGTCATCAGTTCTTCATTATTGAAGCTTTCAAAATATACTCATGTTTTCTTCAATATAAGTTCTTGCTATATCATAGATAATTCATCTCTTCAATTTCTTTGCTTTTCAAATGAGGATATAATCCCAAAGTATATTTATGCACTTAAATGTAAACATAGCTTAAACGACTCCTGATTTAACTTTCTCTGCTGTTATTCAAAGTGAAAGAAGTGAAACTTCCTTTCAATACTAAAATATATGTTAGAAATTTACATATAATTGAGAATTATACTATAGTATCATATGCAAGAATAAGAATTTTCATAAATTCACTCATTATTATATCAGTTATGAAGATAAAAATATGCAACTTTCAGCATGTTGCATACAAATATGCAACTTGAAAATTTCAGAACATTTCTCATGCAAACATCGAGGTTTTATACTGAAGTAAATTACAAAAATGCATAACCTTACAATAACATTGCCTGCTTATCACACTAAAATGATTAACCATTGCTCCTCAAGCTGTATAGTAGACCGTGTGACTTGAGCTAAGAGAATGAAAAGCGTCATAAATAGACATTGACTTATACTTGTTTGTTGTAAATTTGATATTATATATACTATGGTTACTGGAAATAATACATTTGCAATAAATAAATATCATTTGGTCTATTTTAACTATTTTTTGCCTATATATGATGACAAATAAAACAAACTAAACCTTTTGTCAATTATGCTTCGTAATTAAGAACGAGCAAAATCTGGAGCTAAAAGAATCAAAGATAATATCTCAATTTCTCGAATAAGATCGATTTAGCCTATTTTATTTAGCCCTAGCACGAAACTGATTGCCAATTAGGCAATTTTTATTTTTATTTTATTAGCAAATGTTTTTATTATTTTTATTTACGGCAGATAAGAATCTATCTGGGAGCGAAATCTTCGGTTCCCGATTCCCAAACTGCTAGACTTGTAAGATTCTTGACCTACTTAATAGGTCGTCAAGCGTAAGGAAATAGACCTTGTGTAAGGCGTGGGTTACTATAGGTAGAGTCTACAGTATGGTTGGTGAGTTTCTTCTGGATGGCTTACGAGTCACGAACGCTATGGGTTCTCTACATTTGCGCTAGTTTCCATCAGCTTGTGCATAACTCCGTATATGTTGTGTACATGCACACGATATACTCGTGATACTTCCCCTGACACAGTTACAGCCAGAAACTACGGTCGACAATCTTGGGCACAGTCGAACCAACCACGTTTATAAGTTTCGTTTCTTGTGCCTGCAACATTCACTTCCTTTGTCTTCGGATAAAGGAGGTAAATATGTAAATTTATTATCTAACTTTTCCATCGCGAAGAGTTAAATAATACATTAATGTTTTTGTGTCAACCTCTCGTATTTATAGCTTCAGGAATGAATCTGTTCATTTTCGCTCTATGGGTTATTTTTGGATTGTTTTGTAACTCTAGGTATGATTATCATTTAATAATTTAATAATTTTATTAATACATAGTATAGCTAATAACATAATATGTATATTTATGTTCATATTTCTTCACATAAGATTTTTATTTCTTTTCTGACAAGTTAACAAAAAGCGACCAAAAGTTCACCGAAGCTGATATTGCATGCATATTTATTCGCGTATTCCATTTTCTGACTGAAGAGGTTAAATATGTAGGGAATATAATTCATGACAAAACGTTTTTTTTCCAAAAAGTTACCATAAACTGATTTAGATTTTAAAATATAGTATCGTTTGTTCACTGTGAGGAAATTTAATATGATAAAACCGAGATAGTTTCTGCACTTCATCCATGATTTTATTTTTCTTTCTGGCGTCTGAATCAAGGTATTAATTAATATCATGAGAAAAATAATTCAGTAACAAATAATAAAAAGTTGAGTTAGAAATGCAAAACCTTTTCATATTTAGAGATTTCAAATTAAGAATTTTCCTCGTTCTCCTCCTTCAGCATCACAAATTTCAGGGATTGCCTTGGTAATTTCTCCTTTTTTTTAAGTCAATGCAAGTAGGGTACTACTTGCATTGGGTTCAGGTGGATACTGATGTAGGCATGGTAGGGATCATGTCAATACATACACCAAACACAACAAGAGAGAAAAAAATCACATGGGGTGGATACAAGGAGTCATCAACAATGAGAAATGAGTGCTAAGGGGAGACTTCAACATGGTCACAAACATAGAGGAGTCTGTAAGGCCATCTGCAGGAGTGAACTCAAAGCATGGAACGTATGTGCGAACCATGCTGACTTGGTGGACTCTTACTTATGCACCATGGAGATAGCAAGACTGAGGTTCACTCGACAAGCGAGATCTGGAGAAAAAAATGATCAGGCACGCTTGGATAGAGCATACATCACTGAGGGAACACACTTGTTAGACCATGTTAGGAAGGTAATTCATCATGGAGGAGTAATGCTATCGGACCTCATCTCCATCTCCATCACGCTTCAATTGATGATTCCATAAGTGCTACAACAAACAAAGAAATCATATTTCAAAATGGACTCCGCACAGCTACAACGAACATCAGTGTTGCAAGTAGTTCAAACATCATGGAACAATCAACCAGAATGGGTGAAAGACAAAAAGAAGAAGTGAGAAATCCACTGGTGCAGATGCATAGGGTTCTGAGGGAAGCACGAAGAAAAACTGAAAGAGAAAAATCAGATCTAGAACAGTTGAGAGCGTTGATCGACAAGAGAATTTCAGGTCTTCCACTCACACCATCAGAAGATGCACTACAATAGTTGGGGTAGTTGATTGATCACATATGAAAACATGATCATGACTCGACTGTGGAGGAAGAGAAGTAGAATGAAGTGGTTATGAGAAGATGATGCTCCAACTCGTTATTTTTTTATCTTATGGAAAGCAACAAACGTGTGAGAAGCAATCACAGCCCTAGAAACAGAGGATGGAGAAGTCACATCAGATCTAGAGGTCATCATGCGAGAAATTCACTCTTTCTACCAAGTACTTTTCAAAGTTGGGATAGCTACTATACCCAGCAAGACAGAGTTAAGGTTATAAGGCTACTCAGGAAGAAGGTAAACACACTAACCAATAACTTGCTCGAAGACCTTCTCACAAGAGAGGAGATAGAACAGGTCATGATAGAGATGTCAAAAAGACAAGGCTCTTTGTCTAGATGATGTCAGTACCGAGGTCATTTTGACATGTTGGGAATTTGTTGATGAAGCTTGCTGTGAGATGGTATGGGATGTGTGGAAGAAAAAGTCAATCTCAAAATGGATTAGCAAAAGAGTCATCCGCTTGTTAGCAAAATGCGAAGCAAAGCACTTGCTAAAAATTTGACTTCTCATCATTCTGATACCACCTCCTACAAACTGATAGCAAAAATCTTGGCAAATAGGATGAAACGGTTTGTACCACACATGGTGGACTCTCAACAAACATGTTTTGTTTCGGGAAGGTCTATCATAGACAACATCCTAGCACTCAGGTTGGATCAAGATTGGACGAAGAAATCAAGTCAACGAGCAATGTTTCTCAGTAGACGTTCAAAAAGCGTATTATAAGGTGTATACCCATATCTTTTTGACACCTTACAAGCAATCAAATTCAGCTCCAAAGTAGTATACCTACTCGAGAGACTGGTCGAAGATGAAAAATCAGTGATTCACACAATTTCTCATAGAAAATAGACTTGAGGAGAGTAATCAAGAACGTTGTCCACTCGCACTTGTACTTTCAACTTATGCACCCAACCACTTATGGCCATGCTTAGTTAGGCAGAGGACCAAGAGAAGATTCAAGGAGTGCCGATTGACAAAGGACATTCCTTACTGCATAACGTATTTGCATATGACATGTGTGCATCACAACACAAAAATCAATTTTTGAGAATGTGCAAACATTGCTAAAGAAGTACGAAGAAGTATCGAGGGTAAGGCTAAACATGAGTAAATCAGTCGTAATGTTGATGTCAGAAGACTCCATGCCAGATTAGTTAAGGAGAACAGGATGTGACATCAAGCAGAAAGGAGAGAGTTTCACGTACTTAGGAGTCTCGGCAAGATGTGATCTAAATGACGCAAAAGTGACAAAAGATATATTGCACAAGATTTCAAGGAGATTGAAACATTGGGCTAACAAAATGCTCACCTAGCCTAGGTGGCTAACGTTATTGAAGCATGTCCTAACAGCTATTCTCTCTTACCGATGTCATATAACGTGAAGTTTGGTTTGAGAATACAAAAGATATTTGGCTGTAGAGAGATACAATAAGAACTTGGACCAACTCGATGAAATCCTAGTGCTCTCACTACCCAATCTATCAAGCTTTGTCTTGGTTTCTATTGATCTAACATGACCTTAAGTGTAACACACGTGCAGCATATAACACAACTAGATGTTCAGTCTTTCTCTAAGTACATGTAGGATCTATACATGATAAACATATGCTTTTGTTCACAAAACTACTTTCACAAAATTCCACCTTGAAACCTCAAGTCATTTGTTCAAGGCCAACCAAGAGATGTAGGTGAAATCTCTCTTCTCTTTCGAAACCCAACACATTGTAATATAACTTCGGTAATCGATTACTCCTAACTAGAACTTCCAACTGGGCTCATACTTCACATGAAATTTCCTCTGACATCTCACTATTACTCTCTGAAATTTCAGAAGACCTCAAACCAATTATTCAAAATGGACAAATCTTTTCATCTATGTTAACTTATGAGCTTTACAATCCTCGGTGACTAAAATCCATGACCTCAACACCTTTCCTTAACCAAATGAGCTGAAATTTCACATGTGATAAGATGATATTCTTGAATCCAAGAAAAATAGTTTTACTTTTGCTCCTCAACCTTTTACTATTACATCAAAGTTCACTCGATCATTTTGAAGTCAAAACCAAACCCAAATGTATGATTATTTTATATCAGTGCAACCAACACGACGTCCATTATCCAATATTGTTGATCCTACAAGATAATATCTCAAACTCTTGAGGTACTCTGAAACATGACTCGGTGTACTTCTTTCTCATTGGTACATTTTTTACTAATCAAACTCATTCAAGTTCCAAGGACGATTTTGAAGCTGTGAAGATCTTCTCGGAGGTCATTTGTGGAGTGTGAGGTTTGGAAAGCCCTTGAGTTGAGCTACAATTTGGAGGGGAAGATTGATCGGTTCGGAGCCGAGAGTGGAGTTATGATCATTCAAAGTCAGGGGTTGAATTATTTGGAGATCACTTTTATCTATTACTTGGCACTATAAGATCAAGTTGTTACTCTAAAACACTCTCACACCTTCAAAGCTTGAACCAAAACACTTCGGACTCCAACCTTATCCTAGGATAATCACCCCCGCCGGACGATAGAAATAACAATGACACAAAAATACATGATTCTATACGAAGTCAAGATAGAGTCCACTGATCTATAAGATCTATAAGATCAGTGGACTTTGTACGTAAAGCCAGTCCTTTCACTTGATTGGACAAATCTTCTCGTTCAAGAACCAAATACCGCATCTGTCATATCCCAACTAGCATGATAACTAGATGTACTACCCACTTGGAATGGATTGCAAGCGGATATGTAAGGTGCAAATCATCTCGATGCTTGATCTCTAAGTACATACGACAAGTCTATCACTACTCTACAAACCTCACAACATCTCTGTACATGTTATGCCATCAGTACTTCTCCTTGAGCTTTGTAAAGGTTGCATAAATACCTCGATGTTCAGTCCATGAGATGTCATGGAACTCTTGGATAAGTTGCATCTGCATCTCTTTCTTGCACACAACTCTTTGTGATAGATCAACATCTCGCTTAGATCGCCTCCACATACCACATTGTAGTAGGTAACTGTAGGCCTTTTGTCTGATCTATTTGAAATGTGCATCACTTCATTCATGATGCTTCATCAATGTGCTAAGATAGCGTCCAATATCTACCCATTCATCGTCCTACAACTCCTCTTCGGATGGTTTTGGATACATTACTTCTCTCTTTTACATCCTAGAAAAGACGGTAGTGCCAACATCTTCAATATCCTCGATCATATCTTCCTCTCCTTCATACCTTGCTCGGGACAATATATCTGCTACTAGGTTATCCTTGTCAACTATGTGTTGGAATTCAAGATTCAATGACTTGTGTGTTATCCACCTTAGCATAGCAATATTAGGAGTGTAACAGTTTGTAATCATTCTCAACAATGATAAACAATTAGTCTCCACTATCATCGACATCTCGATCAGATAATCTTCTCAACCTTCATAGTTGTAACCACTCCCCATAGTTCTCGCTTCACTTGTGGGTACTTTCTCTGACTCACTCAACACTTTTGTGCATAGCAAACATGTTCCATTCTTCATCATCTTGTCCCGCAGTCCATCCAATGACTATAGGACTACTATCAACAATCACAACTACAAGTTTACCACCCTCATAACTGATCTTACGGAGAGCAAGGACGTCACCACTATGAAGACTCTGTTGGGATTGGTAAGGATGTGCACACTGCCACAAGGGGCTGCAAACTCAGTAGCGCACATGATGAATGGAATGAATAAAATCTTACGAGATTTTATTCCGGAGAAGTCAATGTCGTTCTTGGATGACATTTCAAGTAAGGGTTGTCCAAAGGAGGAGAAGGATGAAGAGACAGATCATATGCTTGTTAATAATGAAGACGCTACGCTTCTCAAGTACTAGGTTTCCGTTGCCAGCACCACGTCTATAAAAGATGAGAAGAGGAAGACGATCAGAATAAAAAACCATAAATATATGTGGCTTCCAACTCTTTAGTTAAAGGACCTTCTTTGAATTCGAAATCAGAAAGATATGAGGTCTTGTAAGTTTGTTGTTGATCACATTGCAGATGTTGATAAGATATTATCACGACTTGAAGAAGTCCACTTGACGCTATCAAGAGCTAAGTCCTCATTTGGAGTGCGAGACATTTGTGTGAATGGTTTGGACATATACATGATCCAAGATAGATATCATCCATATAGTTCTCAAACAGAAGTACGGAGGTTCTTAGGAGCTTGTGTTCTATCATGTTTGGATTCCTTACTTCGCATATGTTGACAAGCTGAAATTGATTATATCTAGAGTAGAGATCTCATACGGAATAGATCGCTCTTCTAGCAAATGTTTCAACAAGCTCTCATACAATCGGTCTTATCTTTGTATTCCTGATGGTCATTTAGTTCACTGGTTGCATATCTTGAATGAAGCGTTAACGTGTCAGATTTTACCTGAAGGTTGTCCAGGAAAATGTGAAGTTCTTGGCTCTAGAGATGTAGTGACACAGAGAAACAATCACGAGAACAAGCGTAGCAAGATATATCAACTCTTACTTTATATACGCTCTCAATTCTTATTCTCTAAAAATGCAAAATAGAGAAACAAACTTGAGCGGTATGTAATATGCATCAACCCCTCTAAAACGAGCCCTTGAATCTCAACCCAGACCCAAAACTATCTAAATGTAGTTCAAAGCAAGAGAAACATCCTTTGCTAACAAAAGGAGTTGCACCAGTGTCATACGATTCAAACCCAAGTTCAAAGAACATCCATGTACAAGCTCTTAGCTAAAGCTAGGGACCACAAGCTGTACATAACCAACTAGATTTCTAACAAACTCAAAAGGACAAAAACCGTAACGAAAGAACCGAAAAAGATCTATATAGGAACTTCCTTCTTTCGTCAAACGATCTTCAGATGTCGATAAGGCTTTCCTTCCTAACTCTGTTGACTTCAAGAACTTCCAAATCCGACTCTCCACAACCGAGATACCACTGATTTTTAGTCACATATGAACGAACTTCCAAAAACTCCTTCATGCGGCTTAGAATCACGCACACCGCCAAAACGGATCGCTTGATCTGAGATCCGTCTTCTCTAGTAGGTAGATCTAGCTACCTTGAACCCAACGAGACTCCAAGTTGTTTGAGTTTTCCTCGCGAAACCACACAAAAAATTTGATCTCAAGAAGCAAAAAATTGACTCTTTGCAGCTCAAACTCGCTCACCACACCCAAACTAACAATCCATCTGCATACGGTCTTCTCCTACGCGTAGGTGAAGACTCCTTGATAGTGTAGGCACCAAGAACGAAGAGATTGACTCATTGATTGTGAAGAACAACCCAACTTCAGATCGTAAGCGAGCGAAAATCTGCATAAGCGCTACCCTGCGAGCTAATTTCACCCAGAACTCTTAAATCATCCGATGAAACTTCGTATCGTCTTCAATTTCCTGAACAACTCACGTTTTGATCCCGATGGATCCAAAGACAACAAGTTTTAACCCGGAACGATACGAACGGTCCAACTCTCCTTCACAAGTCACTGAAGCACTCCAAATCCTCTCATTGCATCTCAATTTCTCCTAGAACACACTCCTCGATCTGTCTCTTCACGAACCGCTTAACTAGTGCGTAGCTTGCACAGATTTGAACCCAATGACGCTGTGCTCGTTTGCACTGGACCTCCAAGTCTCTCGAATCGTCTGCTGACAAGTTGTAGGTGCAAGCTAGCCCATTAAAATGCCCTCTTACGTCAGCCGTGTACGAGAAGATTTTTATAGATCATGAACAAGCAGACTTCTTGCGTCTTTAGTATAACGCCAGGAACCACAAATACCCAATCAGCAATAGTAAGCTAAGGCCTAGCTTGATTTTCTCTTGATTAGCCTCCATGAAAATCTTTTTGGCAAATTCGTGATGAAAGAAGAAGAAAATTAAAAATATTACATTTCAATCGGAAAAACTTACTTCATTTACACTGAAAAGTTGATTTTCCTCCGACAAGATTAGGCTCAACACCGGAATTCTGAAAAGGGAGTAGAAACCACTACACTAAACACCGGAACTCCTCGAGCATTGCCGGTAACCGAGTGCCCCAGCCTTCTGCACCAGTGCTCGGGTTCGGAGTTCTTTGTATTCTCGACCGGTTGGAACTTAAAAGTCAGGTTGAGATTGTTTTCAGTCGGACTTTTACAGGCAAAAATAACACATCACGACAAGCCACACCGATCGATATAACCCACTATCATTACTTACCGTCGGATATTTCCCTAACCCAAAGTTTCTCTCCCCCAGGATCAGACTCTGCACTTGGCTGGAATGTAATTTTCGTGCATTTGAGAAGTCTTTGGAGACCCCTCTCCAGTGTGTGTGGCCCCGTGGGCCCTCTTCAGGGTCGTATCAGTGGACCCAGCGCAGCCCTGGGGCTATACTTTCTGAGCATTAATATCACACCCACTTTGACACTTATGGAACATCTCACACTAGGGCCTTCATTTATACGGAATGCCTGCTGGGGAGCAACTAACATGTGCATGTCTCTTACAGGTGAATTACAGTTGGTGGTGCAGTTTCTTTCCGTCCGTCCGGAGCAAGTCTGGGGGACCCTTTTACAGCGTAGGTGAAAGCGGGACCCACGAAAACTACATAGCAATTCGGCACCTTTGTCGCTGCCCGGGAAAGTGTGGGTGGACTGTTCTTATGTGGGACCTGGTCTGCGGGAAGTTTGACTAGCTGCAGTAGAACAGTGCTACGCCGTAGTCTTCCGGTCAAAGTGAAGCAGTTTGTACTGCCTTTGCGTTCCCGTATAGTCCCAGTCCGTCTTGGGAGTCGTCATCCATACTTCCAACGAGACGTTACCGGGTCGGAGTCTGGGCCGACTGTAGGTACACTCTTGACACTGTTGCCTCCACGTCATGATTTCTGTGCACTCCTAGACCCCGTCAACTCATTCGCACTCGCGGTTGACGGACGCAACACAAGGCCTGGTATTTACTTTCTGTCTGCCTGTGAAAGTGTGACTCTGTTGACTGCTGGGATGTGCTTTGGGTGGATTCTTCATGTACCTAAACCGCGGCTAAACCTTACCGGAAAACCTTGCTACTACGGTAGTCGTGAACGGTGTGAACATGTAAATATGTGACTACCATGATGTAACACATTAGTTATACTCTAGAACGAAATACAGGAAATTTAACTTTATAGTTTATTTTGTAGTTTATACCAAAAGTTACTCGTAATATATCTAATAATCGGATTCGTTTGTCGATGAACTTTCCCGTTATGATAATATCCAGTCAACACGGTCACCAAAATCTTAACTCTTCTTTCGAGGACCGGGTTAAAATACCTAAACTAGGTTATTGCTTTTATAATATTTCACTTTATGATACCTTTTCTCGTATGATTCTCAACATTGTGGTAATCCGGGAATCCACCCGGTTCTCATGATTCCAGTGTTCATCTTTTCTTTTCGGGTGGAGCTGAACGCAGAATGGACTACTGAGGTACAGGTGGAGGGAGCTTCGGGCAAAAGGGTGAGAGTGCAAAGAATGCGGACTTGGAAACGTTGTGCTTTCGCTAATTCACATTTTCCCGTCGCCACAGGTGATGGTGGTGGTTGAGCCCACTCCCACTTTCTCGTCCAGACGTTAGTCTCCAAACAGACACAGTACTGCTTTGCACTGCGTTTGATTCTGTCTCGGCTGGTCCTCCCCTCCGAGGGTACGTTGGACTCGTTCCTGTCTTCGAGGATCGAGTGTTGACTGATTGCCGAGCCCAGTCTGCAGGCACGAGGTGGTGCCACCAAACGGAGGCCATTCCCCTGCTCTCCGGCCATCCATTCTCTGCAGAACTCCTTCGTCCTCTCCCGTCTCTTTCAAGCACTATTTCTGTCTCTCCAGAATCACATAGTCTCAGCTGCCATAGTCAACCTCGGGAACTCTTCTCGCACTCGCTCTCGCTCTCGCTGTCTCTTGCGCCTCCTTCCTGCCTTCCCACTGCACCCAAAATTAGTCTCTGCAGACTCTGGGGTGGAAGGAGGTAGAAGTGGGGGCTGCGGTTGAAGACCAAAGCCATTGGCGCTTCCTCGAGCTAAGACTGATCGATTTGACTAACAAAATCGAGGTGGAAGGAGGTAGAAGTGGAGCTGGCGCTGAAGACCGGAGCAGTCATTGCCGCTCTCTCGAATTGAGACTGATCGAGGTGATTATTAGTAAAGGAGTTTTACTTCTCGACTTAGCTCGTTGCATATTATTCGTCGTCCTCACAGGAAGAGCTGAGAGATACGGAGGAATAGGCGTGCCCTGGTTCTTCGCCCTGTAGGAGTTATTGGTAGATTGAGGTCCTTGAACGTTTGGTAGCTCGTGTGTGCCGGTCTTTGTGACTGGGAAGGAGCGAGAGATGGCTCCTACTATGGCTCCCACTGCTCCGTCTCCCGTCATCGTGAGCAGCGTGCCTTCGGAGGGGGAGACCGGGGAGTTCATTTATCGATCGAAACTCCCAGACATTGAGATCAATAATAACCAAAACTTGGCTCGCTACTGTCTTGAGAAAGTTGGCGATCACCTCGACCGACCTGCGCTGGTAGACGGCGCGACCGGTAAGGAGTATACATACAGGGAGACGGAGCTGCTGTCAAGGAAGATTGCTGCAGGATTAAAGAACCAGGGCATTGAGGAGGGTGATGTGATTGCACTTCTTACACCGAACTGCTGTGAATTCGTCCTTGTGTTTTTGGGGTCGGCTGTTAGGGGCTCTGTCGTTACCACTGCCAATCCTTTCTACACTCCAGGCGAAATTGCTAAGCAATTGACCGCTTGCAAAGCGAAGCTAATAGTCACCCAGGCTTCTTACGTAGACAAGGTGCGGGACTTGGGATGCACGATTGTCACCATCGATACTCCTCCAGAAGGATGCATTCCAATTAGCGTTTTGATGGAAGCTGATGAGAATGATTGCCCGCAAGTGGAAGTGGACGGCGATGATGTGGTGTGCCTTCCATACTCTTCGGGAACGACAGGACTCCCAAAAGGGGTGATGCTAACGCACAAGAGTCTGATATCGTCGGTTGCGCAACAAGTGGATGGGGAGAACCCGAACTTGAACGTAGTGCCAGAGGACGTTATGGTCTGTCTTCTCCCAATGTTCCATATATACTCGCTGAACAGCGTTCTACTCTGCTCGTTACGTGCTTGTTGCACCATCTTGGTTATGGCCAAGTACGAAATATCGCAACTTCTGGAGTTGATTCAGAAGTATCGGGTTACAGTGTTGCCGGTCGTACCGCCTATCGTCTTAGGAATCGCGAAGAGTCCGATTATTGGGAACTATGACATGAGCTCCGTGAAGGTTGTGCTTTCTGGAGCTGCTCCATTAGGGAAGGATCTAGAGGATGCGTTCATCGCCAAGCTGCCCGGCGCTGTCATTGGACAGGTACTTAGCTTCCCAGATTTTCTGCGGATTGCATGAGTTCGTTTCTGCCATGAAATTATATTGCTCTCCTCAGCATGTTAGTTCATTTCAGTACTCGTTATCAACGCAGGTGTAATTAGCTGGAAATTTTTTCTGCTCTGGGTAGAATTCTGGTCATTGAACCCCAGATACGTTTGTCGTTACATCGCTCTTTCCAAATCTGTTGCACATCTCGTTCTGAGGTCAGTTTTGGATGCAAGGTCTCTCTGGACTTTTAACTTAAGAACTGCAGCGTAATGCGGCATCTAGTAGAAGCAACAAATGGCTTGAAAGGCAAGCATGGGAAGCTTTGATAGTGGCAATGTAATTTTCATAGTTTCTTGGAGGTTCTTCACTGGCTGAATACACCTCTGAATGTTCCCTTTTCGTGTCTTTATATCAGGGTTATGGTATGACTGAGGCTGGTCCAGTGCTGTCGATGTGTTTGGCTTTCGCCAAGGATCCTTACCCTGTCAAGGCAGGGTCGTGTGGTACTGTGGTTCGCAATGCGGAGGTTAAGATCGTAGATCCGGAGACTGGTGTCTCACTTCCTCACGGCAAGGCGGGAGAGATTTGTATACGGGGACCTCAAATTATGAGAGGTTTGTCTCGGCGATTGTTGAACTTTGCTTTCTGAATATCTTCCGAAGTCACCGACGCAGGGCTTTTCCAGAATGCCGCGAAGTTGTCCGGCTTGAAGACACCGTTGTCTTTAGCTCCATAGCTCCATAGCTCCATAGCTCCCATAGCTCCCATAGCTGCCATGGGTCGCAGGGAGCTTGCAGTGCGGCACTAGTAAGAGATTGTCCAGTTAATCAGGTCTGCTGCCCTTAACTCAAGCGTTAATTACGTGCAGGGTACTTGAACGACCCGGAGGCCACGGCCAACACCATTGATAAGGAGGGGTGGCTCCACACGGGAGACATTGCGTTCATCGACGAAGACGAAGAGGTCTTCATCGTCGACCGAGTTAAGGAAATCATTAAGTTCAAGGGTTTCCAGGTACACTTCTGTTCGAGGACATCAGTGCTTTTACTCATAGTCGTAAGAGCATGCCACGAGGGACAGTTGGAGTTTGTTCGAGATTTAAAGGCTTGTTTGGATTGAATTCGACTGAAATCCGCATAGTATCGGTTCTGAAGCAACGTACGGTAATGATTGTTTCTCTAGGTGCCACCAGCTGAACTGGAAGGACTCCTTTTGTCGCATCCGCTAATCTCCGATGCTGCTGTAGTACCGTGAGTTGCCAAAACATCCTCAGGCACAAGTTGAAATTTCCCGAAAGTGATGAGGCACATGTTTGGGATCGAGTTTTCTAATACTTACCGACAATTGTAGATGTGGGCAGAATTCTTGCATGAGTTTGCTGTTACTTTCCTTCCTGCAGTAGATTTTCTCTTCGATCTCCAGTCTCGTTAGTGGCTTGTACCTAGAATTCAGGTCCTCGTCGTCGGTCCCCAGTAGCGGTCTTCATACACTTATGTACGAAGTTGATTGTGCAGCAAGAAAGACCTCGTGGCTGGAGAGGTGCCAGTCGCCTTCGTAGTGAAAGCCAAGGACGCTGCCCTCACGGAGGAAGCTGTAAAAAGCTTCATATCCGGACAGGTATCTAACGCTTTCTGCTTTTCCGGATGCTAGTAAGAAGCAGTTGGAAATCGTCTCTTGTATGTTCCTCTACAGCGACAAGAAGGCGCGCCGAGCTCGAATCTGTTCAGATGGTAGACATCTCTAGAATTCGACAGAGCTCTTAAATTCTCACACTGGGATCCCGGTGCGAGGACTATTATCAGTCGTACAGCTCCGTGCTGACCGACTCGTTTATCATTTTGTGCAGGTCGTATTCTACAAGAAGTTGCACACGGTAATATTCGTCGATTCTATTCCAAAAAGCCCGTCTGGCAAGATTCTAAGGAAAGACTTGAGAAAGCTGGTTTAGGAGCTCTGATTCAGAGCATACAGAAAACAGGATTGCAATAGAGCAGCTTATTCGGAGTATGACAGTTAGGCGAGTTACATCAGAGCAGGCGGAATTATTTCAGTAGTCATCGTAGCCTTCCTGATTTGACAGTCATGACGGCACCTTCTCCTCCGAGAGAGCGAGGGGAGCTGATGAGAAACTGAGAGACAAGAAAAGGCCAGCTGCGGATTGTTATAATTAGTTCTTACGAGATGAAGCAAGCGAACGACCGAACGACGGTGTCTATCACGGAGAGCAGCCACAGCAGCACCACCACCGAAGACCATTAGAAGAATGCTCTGTTAGTTAAGCATACTGAGCACGTGTATGAGTATATTGTAAATTCGCTGGGCATGCAAGAATGCTCAAAACCTGTAACTCAATTAATTAAATAGGAAGTTAACAATGCAGTGCACATTGGTACTGTAAATAAAATAGCAAAATCCCCCCTACGCGTACAGCCTTCGCTTACGCCCCTCTTATGTGGATGTGTTCACGAGGCATCATTTTCTGGCTCTGCTCTTCACTAGGCGTGCATATGCAACACGTATTCTCCACTCGTATTTGTTCCACGTTAACTTACTCGTATTAATTGCCCTGCATTGCATGGAAGTAAGAATGTATCGTTATTTGTCATTTCATTGTACGAGAACGAGATAAGTTAATATGAGTAGAGTTCATGGAAATAGTAATGTATAGTTATCTGTCACTTCATTGTACGAGAACGAGATCAGTTAATATGAGTAGAGTTCACTCTGAGTGTGCATGTATGTAGATTAGCGTATACAATTATTTGTTGTTTTGTTGAAGTAATGTTATTAGTGTATATATATTGAGATTAGTATAGTAGTATATTTGCAATTTGGTTAAATTAACGTAGCATCTATGTAAATTAAAATATTTATTATTCCTTATTTGGTTAATTTAGTTAGTATTTGCTTGCGGACTCTCGCACTTATCTTAAAATCCCGTCTTTCCGATTTTTCTTATGGGTTATGTCTAGACTTGTTTGCCCGGTAACTCTGAGTTTACATTTAGCTAGAATTATATTTAACATTTATAGTTAGACTGATTTTTCTTTAAAATTTATACGGATTTTTTACATAACATTTACAGGAAAAAAGAAAACGGACTATAGTTACCCCAAAGTTCGAGTTCGGATTTTCCTCCTTCCTCCCTCAGCGTTGCCAGAAAGTGTCATTTCATGTGTTTTTGCAATTGATTTTAATGCCCAGTGCTTTTTTCGCGAGTGGACGGAAAACGTTCGTGGAGGGACGCGCTTATCACGCTTCCGACGTGTTCAGACTTGTACGAAACAAGCGGGCCGGAAACTGCTAAAAAGGACCGGAAGTAGGGCGATCATGTACAGGGTACCGGCATAGGCGCGTCAAGGGCGTAACTTGTAGGACCGCTTTTGCTGGGGGCCTGGGAATTTTGAATTTGAAACGAGTGCGTTACGGGTGATTTCCGCCGCGAGTAGCTGAGGTATGTTATTGATTATCAGTCTGTCTGCATGTCGACGCGCGGATGCAGCCAAGAGCGTGGGTTCAGTTCATGGGACGAAAGTGTAGCACATCAGTTGTGCGTGGAAAGGTACCTGAAGAGAGGTAGGCGATCTAGTAGCGGATTCTTTATGCGCGAATTTCACGGAGTGAGTAGCATCTGTGGTGCTCACTGCCATGCAAAGATGTGAAGGAAACGATCTTCAGTGCTGTTCAGTCTTGATCCTGTTGACATTCGGAGTACAAGGCGGTATGTGTCCAAAAGCTTCGGACAGGCCCGGTTTCGGAACACGAAGTTCAGTGAAACTGACCACTGGCAGGCTTAGAGATCTGATCACCTCAAGATGCCTTATGGAGGCCCAGCCAAATTTGAGGAAGCACGGTGTATCAGCATGCCGATGCATGCACGATGCATGATACAATCGTTAGCTGCATAATTTATAGGGTCTGGCATTAGCAACTTACATGAATGCCTTGATGGGAACTTGTTGAGTATAATGAGCATCCATCAGAACTTCCAGCTAGACGCCAAGACTTTGTGCGTTCCCAGTTGACGCTGTGTGGTTCTCTGGAGTTTGTAGCTACTCTTTATTGTGCGCGGTGGTTTTGTTGTTTCCGTAAGTGGCATGGGAGAGACTGTGATCTCTGAGTGTTTTGGACTTTCGGCTTGATGGGGTCTTCCCGTCCGTTGGCTTGTGTCGCGTGTTTCCTTTGGGACTTTAGGCGCTGCTGTAACACTCCATCTGGTCATTCATAACAGGGTCTCAGCTAGCTGCGATTTAGTATTTACTTGGAGCAGGCAGTCGGCATTCATAGCATCTTAGGACTGTAGACGTAGACACACTCAAGAGTCCTATATGTGCCCGCATGTAGATGTCAGCACCGTATCTACGTGGTGATATCTTGCGGTGATACGATTACCAGCAGATCTTGCTCCAATCTGGTCACGTGGTTGTTTGATTCATTGTGAGGCCGTAGTCTCCTCGTAAGACTGGCCCTGGTCTTGCTATCAGTACTCGTCAAACAAGAAATTTGCAGTCTGGCCCGCGTGGTCCGTCACATGTGCACGATTATTCCACATCGACTCCACAGCTGCTGTGGAAGTTGACCTAATGGCAGATAGGCAGACCGATAGCTGATGCCTGTTTGTCCATTTCATACATAACTGATCGTACATACTGTTGAATATCTGCTGATCGACGAAGGGTGAAAATGAGCGTCAGAACTCAGAGCCTGTCAAGACCTGACTTAATGATCATGAGCGAAAGTTGCAAGTATTAACTTTACTCTTTTCACTTAAGACATGCTGAGGAGTGAAGCTTCTTTCCACGTCAAAAATGTTTTTCTTATAAAAGTACTTTCCTCTAACAGATCGAACTGTAACCACCCCTCCTTTACAGCGGCATTCCGACGGTGAAATTCACTGATACTACAGGATGCGTTAGGATCAGTAAGATTCTGTAAGATTAGTACTGACTCAACTTTTCTTCCAGACAAGAGACAAGCAGGGAACCAGATTAGTCCCCCTCCTTCTTTGAAACAGCTCTCCAACGGCGAAGTTCAGCCTGTAGGCTAGTGAGGTTCTCAAAACATTACTTAGCTCATTTTCTTTTCATACAAGACATACTGTATTAGATAGATAAGATAGATTAGATTAGATTTTGATAGATAAGCAGCGAATAGATTTCTCCTAGCCGGTGTGGCTGTAGACCAGTGAAGTAGCAGCTTTCAAGTCGCTGGTCTCGCGCTCATTGTAAAGCTACAGCACTCCAGATTTGAGAATATACGTTAGCAACCAGCCATGTATTTTTACGGAAAGTTCAGTTTAAAGTCTCTCTATATCAGATCATCATTCTATGTGATGTTCCTTTTGGCAGTGTCTTCACGTGTTTTGACTTGTTGAACATGCTATTGCCCGTCACGGGTGCGATTAAGTAATACAATCTTAAGGGTGGGTCAAGTCTAACAAACGTATTAGGGGTGCAATCAAGTAATTTTTGCTGCAATTTGCGTTTGATCTGATAGTCAGTACTGCCTAGACGTCATCGGAGCTACAGCATTTTGTGTACAAGATGTACTGTAGCTTCACGATGAAAGGAATTCTTCTAGCTACCGATGTAAGTGTAAGTAATGCGGGTGGTCGCCCGGAGGTAAGGTGGTTGAAAGCTGTTTAGTTCCCCTCTTCCTCAATTTCAGAAATCCAAAAGGATTATCGGCAGATTTAACACTAAACGCCGGATCCTCCCGAGCCTTGGGTAGAACCATGGAACCCTTCCCTGCCACGTTTTCGACGAACATCTCCGGTGTCCTGGCTCTGCCTGACAGCCCATTGGATCTACAGGGGCGGCGCGCTATGACAAGAAGTCAGATATCTATTTGCTTACGCGGACCTTCTGCCCATTTACTCACTCAGACACCTTTTTTCTACCGGATACCGACTGTTACAGACGTGGTATCGGTGAGTCGACGGGTGATAAACCGGGTGTACAGCGCGGGTTGTCTTAGGTGCATTGCTCCATGCATTTCTTCTGTTGCAGTCAAGAACTGGAATTCTCATCTGCAAAGCAAAAAGTCAAGGGCTGGATTTTTCCCGAGTAAACCCAAAAAAGCTCTGGTGCGGTTATGCCCTTAGCGAGCATAGTTTCGGAAAGAAGAATTCAACTTGTGACGAGTTACAATGAAGACACCCTTCGAATGCCGTGAACCACTCGAGGTATGCGTTTCATTAAGCGTATGCGTTGACTATCACGGCTCCGAGCCTCCTATCAGGAGAAGCAATTAGAGCATATAATGATGTGCTTGGTTCTGGCTAATTCTAGAGGGAGGTTAATCCGGACAAGTACCAACTGAGATCAGATGGTCCATGGCCAGAATCTGTTTTTGCATTCGGACTGCTCATCCAATGCACTGTTAGCGGAAAACACTTATGAGATACCTTAAGGTTTTCGTGCCAAAGGTTTGGAGACGGAATGCCATCTTCTTATTGTCGATGGTATTTCTTGCCGGTACCAACCACTCCTGGTTACCTGGATTTCTTGACAATATGATGACCCTAAACATGAAATCATGTAATGAACTATCAGTGTTCGGATTACCAAGTGCTATTACTATTATGGTCCAAAGTTCATAATAGAATTCCAATTCTGTTATAGTGTACCAATAATCTTGAAATACTTAGTTTCACATATGGTGTAACTTTCCACGGGTAGAGATGCCCTGAAAATGTCCGATATTCATTCAATAATCTATAATTTCTAGCTGCAGCAGAGCAACCTCATTTTTGTACTTTCAAATAACAATATATATTCTGTAAATTGCACAATATATATTTCTGCACATGCTCCAAGGAAGTTTGTAGCTTTTAAGTAAATAAACTTTTAACGTAGGAGCAGCGTCTACCTGGTATCGCAGTGGTGTGGCAGAGGAGGATCTGTTTGCTATCAACCAGGTTACAGAAAAACTTGTCTTCCTCCTGGATGAGTGATGTCACTAGTCGGTGTCGTAGAATAGTATGTCAACCATTCAATCTGAACAAAACAGTTTGTAACTGAATATGCATAGAAGGCGTCAGTCCGGCCGGGGGCCGGATAATGCCAAGTGGAGTATCGGGTGATATTAGGGCGCGGCTGGGAAGGTGTTACGGAGGCATGGTGGTCGAGAAAAAACGATCATTTTAGCTCCATGGCGTTCGTATTGTTTAGGACGGTCTTGTCGTGGTCGTTTTAGATCGATGACATTTGTTTCTTGCTAGTTTGTCAGGTGTCAGTTTAGGTGACAGGCCTTTGTATTGTTTTCGGCACCCTTCGTGCTTTCGTGCTCGTGGTGCTATGGCGAGCTTTTTGTTTCGTGCTATGACGGTGCGAGTTCGTCCGTGGTATGGTGGGCTTTTTCGTTGGTGGTATGCTGCTGCGATTTTCTTTTAGGTGCTCGTCGTTCGTTCGTTCCTGTTCGCGGTGATAGATTCTCATTCGCGCGTTGCTCCTGTTGTCCTTACTCGCGCGTTGGTGCTCTTGTCCTTACTCGACCTTAGCCGCGCTTGGTTCATTGCTACTCGTGGGGGGATTCTGCTTCAGTGGTGCTCGTGGCCGCTTAGTTTATTCTTGCTGCTGCGCGGTTTCTTTGCTTTTCGTCGCTCGATCGTTTCGTTCTTTTTTTTCTTGCAGATCGGTGATTTTCTGCCTATACTCGCTGGTTTCTGTCTATACACGAAGAAGGTCGGTTTGTTTTCGAGCCTGCTGCGATGCTGCACGTTGGTGAGACTGGTAGTGTTGACGGTGGTGGATTGCTGATTTGGTCGATGCCGTTACCTCCTTCCTGATCTCCGATGGCAGTCGCTGACTCTGCTGCATGCACGCTGCCGCACAGCCTTCGTGCTTTCATGCTTTCATGCTTACTGTTTCTCAGATGCCGGATGATCACTGCGACTTGCATGTTGCGGGAGGGGTCGTCCTGTGCTAGCGGGTACGTGCCTCGTTTTGTCTTATATTGTAGCATTTTGCTCTGTATGTCGTCACAATGTCCGAAGATAGCCAGACTGTCGTTGACAGTGCAGAGGTTGCCGATACTGTCGACAGTGGGGAGGAGGTCATTGCTGTTCAGCAACCTGTCGATCCGGGTCCCGATTTTGAATTCTTGGATCTGACTGATGGTGCTCCGTGTTTCCGTCCATTGTCATCTGGGCCACCTATGATTTCCTTCGACGAGCACTTTCTTCAACTCACGCGTAGTTACATCTATTTGCAGCTGGGGTTTTTGCAAGATTCTCCTGAATTTTTTATTAAGTTCGATTACGTTTTAATAAGGAGAACTTGTCGTCCTTGCGTGTTGCATCCTGTTCCGTTGCAGACGTTGGCTGGACCCTTCCGCTTCTTCTCGTATTCTGTCGATAACTTTTATCTCTATCTACAAGACAGACGGTATCGAATGTTTTCTTATCTTTCTTACTTTACTCGTGCTGACGGTTCTTTGAGGTCTACCGTGCATGCAGTTTATCGATGTCATTGTCATTTTGTGTCTGTACTCAGGTCGACCTTGAGGAGAGTGTCGTGGTTTGCCGTCATTTTTCTGTGGCGGCGGCCATGTCTCTTTGTCGGGAAGTCAGGGCTAGGCGACCCACCCTAGAACTTTTTGTAACAGCTTGTACAACTGGTGCTGATTTGGATGTGGTTTTTTTTCCCCTTGTTTGCGAATTTCTGAACAAACAGTGTGTGTCTGGTGTTTTTTCTGTTGAGAGGGGGGTTCACTCCTTCATCTCCACTTTCAAGGCGTTATCTGCATATATAGAAAGAAGGTGAAGAAGCGGATTTTGCAGGCCTTGGGTTGGGATAGAGAAAAGCCATTGGGAGGCAAGATCTATGTGAAGCAACTTACAAATAAAGGTATCCATACTTTTGTTGGCATGATAGGTTACTGTCTTAAGGATGAGAACGAGCATCATCACCAAGCCGTAACGAAGAACATAACGAAAGACATGGTGGAGGATGGCAGGGAGTTATTCATGCTGATGGGGGCTGCTGAGACTAAAAATCGAGTTGAGTTAACGTATTTGAACATCCTACCACGAGCTCTTCAGTTCAACAGGTATAAAAGTTCCAGTCCGCTTTCGACTATCTTTCCTCGATGTTTGCGAGCTATGCTGACGTCTGGCAAGGACTCGGCATCTCCTCGTTGACTCACACAATGAGGTATCCGTAAGAGACGATCAAATTCTCTCTGGAACTCATTTATCCGACCTGAAGATGTCACAACAGGTGATATAGATAATATCTTTTTCTTCAGAGAAACTCCTCATTGTCCTCATTGCTCACGCAGGTACTTCAACAGGGAGGGCAGAGGAGTTGAACCAGAGTCAGAAACAGGAGTGGAGGCACCACCGGTCCCAGAGCAGGAGGATCTCGGTAGTCGAAGTCTTTTTGAGGATATGCTTAGAACAGAGGAGATGCTACCTGAATACATTCCGTTGACGGACGCGATGAATCGTAGCACAGGGCATCGGAGAGGTCTACCTTTGAGTGCAGAGTGTAGTGTGTACAGAGTTTAGCCAAAACCGTTGGTTTATAAAGCGGTTTCTACTGCAGCGTACAAACAGCCGCTCCGATATACTGTGTACTTCGTTTTCACATAATAAAATGTTGTGGATCACTGTACCCTTTTCTGTCAAAGAAGCAATGGTTCGTGCGCACCTTGAAGGAAAAGAAGTAACAGCGAGCAGCATGACGAGAAAAGGCGATGCACACTGTGGACCCGTTCAGTATTCGCACCGGGAGAAAAAAAACCAGCAGACAGACGGGAATGAAAATAGTTAACACTGCAAGGACGGCGGCACACAACCCCCTCCCGGCCACCCCGCAGTGGTCGGTTCCAAAAATGAACCCGCGCGATAAAATCAAAAAAAATATCTCCACACTATCTTCCTTGCAACTATAATGCAAGGAAGTGGCGAATATGCATGCAATCTGAACTTCTGGGAACTTGTGTTCTCTTTTTATTATCTAAGAATTATATAAGTATTAAATAATATATATATATATATTAAGTAGATGTAAATAATTAAAATATTTTATAGAGTTATTTGTTAATTCATGCATGGAAACACGGAGAGAGCAGACAAAAATCCATAAGTGTAGACTGGATCCCGCGCTTCAGAAGATACAAGGCAGAGACACTGTACTCATGAATATATAGTGTCACTCAGGCGTTTAATTTAATATCTAACCCTTCCTGTCGGAAGGGTTAGGTATTAAATTAAACGGACATGTATTGTCACCCTCTTCCAACTCGGAAGAGGGTGACTATGCATGCTTATAAAAACAGTTTGGAACTGAAAAAGCATAAAACTTTTACTAAACAGGTATGGGAAAAGGATCGAAAGTTCCAAAAAGTTTTCAAGAGTTAATTAGTTTCTTTTAGTTTAGCTAACATCTTACGAGGTATTCCATGAATTGACTATAAACCTTTTTGTTCGTAACGTACTAAGAATAATCGCAATCGATGTAACTATCAGAATAAGTGGACTATACTGGAGTTTTCCTTGCATATTCGTTTTCTCCATTTTAATATGCAAAGGTTTACTTTATTACCTAACCTTTCTGATAGAAAGAGTTACGTATTACGTAATAAATTAAAATTATGATTAGGAATAATATATTCGAGTAACTTCTCGGCTATATAGTTCCAGAAATGTATTTGATCGTGCTCCCCTTATGGGGTTATGTTTGGATCTTCTCATATCTCCAAATCAGATATCACTTAACATTTAAAATTTAATTCAAATCTTTTATTAATTTGTTACAGAACTCACATGATACTTATCACTTTTCCGATAAGTACAAGCAAAAGTTTCCCATAGTTAATCTTGCGTGCATATTTATTCGATACATATCCCTGAAGATGAACTCTCCACACGACCACACCACTCTCCATACATGACGAGGAACCAACTACGACCAAGTGGATTGTGATACTTTTAACAGCCTTGTCAGCGGCTTTGGTTTGGTGATTCAGCACGAGAAGGCGATTGGTAGATCCTTCGCAGTCCAGGCGTACTTGGCAGATGATCAGCAGGGGCGCGTCCAAGGGCGCCAGGAAGCAGTCCAATATATGTGCGTAGGTGCCTGAGCAATTTGGTGCGAAGCCACGACGTACAAGCGCAAAGGGGAAATTTGAATCTGTGATCATGCATATTCGCTCTCACTTGGTTCTCAGTCTAGCTCTGAGAGGAGCTGCTGGTGCTGGCTCAGGAGCACGAGGTCAGTCGAGGTTGCTCGCTGGGTTTGATGCAGTATGGGAGAAAGTGAGGCCTGTAGGATCTGTTGTCTCATGGACCCGGCACTTTTCTGCTCTGCAGCAAGTTCCTATCAAGGTATTTCATGAGAAAATTAAATCAACCGGGAATAGTTTTGCAGAGGGGAAGGTCTCTGTTCCCCGGAAGAAGAATTCGTACCAGAAGCATTTACCCTGAACGTGCATAGTTTCCTTAGTACTTTCACGTCCTTCTGAGCTCACAAACAAAGGTAATAAGGTTTCGGTGAAAAGAATGAGGTGATATTTACGACTGATTTTGAAGATCTTTTAGATCAGCCGGAATTGGATCATGTGAACTCGTTGGAAGTGGACGTTAAACTGAGCATTTTGTTTAGCAGATTCCTGATGAAGAGCAAAAGAACTCTTGAATGGCTACTGTACTTCTTTAGCGATGCAAGTTTTTTATACTCGTCAACATTATAGTTAACGCTGCAACGCGGCTCATAACGGAGTGAGTGGAATGAATACTTAATTACATCTGCACCGAAGTTGAAATGGTGGCTCGCAGAAGTTAGAAAAAGTTCTTATTGCAAACAGGGGAGAAATTGCTCTGAGAGTAATGAGGACAGCGAAGAGGCTTGGTATGAAGACAGTAGCTGTTTACAGCGAGCCTGATGCTAATAGCCTGCATGTGCGATATGCAGATGAAGCAATTTATGTGGTAAGTCCCACGTTTTCCATCTGCGAAGTTGAAATTACTTGACCTTAACCTAAACCAGCACTAGATATACATAAAGGAGAGTTCTACCCTTAGAAGCAAGAAAGTACGCGTCGCTGGGAGTGGCGTGGTAGTGGGATATTGAGAACAGCTGTCATCACAATTCGTTTTAATCCATGAGGTACTTCTGTTGTATTGCAGAAAATTAAGCTTACTTGCAATGACTTGGATAATCGAAAAGTTGCAATCGTAGTGGTTGCTTGTGAATCAGGGTGTATCACTGCCACTCTAAGGCTACATCGAACTAACTGCAGAAGTACCAGGAGCATGACTTCATAATACATGTGGAAGTTGCGCATCCGAGCTGAAAGGAAATTGTGATTTGCAGTGGCAGAGCTGCACTACGGACCTTTGATGAAAGAATAAAGCTGTCCCCAAGTTAGCCAGACCTGATGAGATGCAGAATTACTGAGATAAACTGACACCAAGTGTATATGGACTTGAATATTTGTCGCCCTTCTGATTCTACTTTCCACCTTCCCACTTTTTCTGCCTGCGTAGGGTCCTGCACCCTCTATGAAAAGCTATCTGAACGTGGACGCGATTCTAGCGGCTATCCGTGCCACAAACGCTGACTGCGTAGGTTTCGGAACCATCTGTTATAGAAGTTGCAGTCATGCTCGGTCCTCTCACCTTGGGGACCAGACACAGAGCTAATTCTCAATTTTGATTCCTTAGTTCTGATTTGAACAGAGGACTTCAGTAGCTGACTTTAGCCTACCGGCATATAAACTTGGAACGTGTCCACGATGTCCTCTGTATAGAGCTTGGAATCTTAGTATCTCGCTGGCCTTACCTCTTTAACGACATCCGTTACTGTAATTTCAGCCTTAGGATGTTATCCTGTGATTGATGAGCAAACGATCTGAAAATGATCTACGCAGGTTCATCCAGGTTATGGCTTTTTGTCGGAGAACTCAAGCTTCGTAAAGAAGTTGGAAGCTTTAGGAGTGGCCTTTGTTGGTCCAACCGCGTCAGCCATTGCTGCAATGGGTGATAAGGTTCTGTGGCTTCTCTTGCTATGGCAGATCAAGGTCATCATTGGGTTTAGTAAACGAACACATCAGCTTAAGAATTTCTCTACGGTTTGTTTTGGTCGAATAATGGAATCTTACTGCAAAACACTCCACCTGGGCTTTCTTACGTTCTGTCCTTGCAACAGATAGAAAGCAAGCGGTTAGCCAAAGAAGCTGGGGTTAACACCATACCTGGATGTCAAGATGTGATTGTTGACGAAGATCATGCCGCAAAGATAGGTCACAAGATTCCAAAACTTCAACCACGTTTTTCTTCGATTTAACAAGCCTCAGCATTTGGTCAAGATTCAAAGCAAGGGATGGAGAAAGAGGAACTTCATTATGCGTGTTTCGTTTGTGCTACTATTGGTAGGATCCAGTATTGATACCAGATGTGTTATCGTTATTGCAGCCAAAGGTGTGGGCTACCCTGTTATGCTCAAAGCTTCAGCAGGTGGAGGTGGAAAAGGAATGCGCATTGCCTGGTACCTCTTTCTTCCAGACTCACCGATGCTTTACTGACGCTACCGGTTCTTCACCATTGTCTTTGCTCTACTGATGAGCAGTGGAGAATATCTAGCTTGTGAAGATTATATTTCACTGGACGAAGCATGGAGAAGAAAATTCCTAGCAGATAAAAGCTTCTCGTTGACAAAGTAGACTACCGTCACCGCAGTGATTTTGATGCTGCCAGATATCTTTGAGTTTGTAAGTCGTATATCCTTTTAAATATCACTCCTTGGTAATGGGGGTAGAATTTTCACCATTTTTGCATGAGTACTTAGCTGGATCTGCTCCACCTTACGATTTGTTGCAGGAGTGAAGCAGAAACTAGAGAAGCTTTTCGTTTATGTCACGCTGAAGCTGTCTCAAGCTTTGGTGACGGGAGAATCTTCATTGAGCGGTAAGCAGAAGTATGCAGGGCCTAATTTTCCGTTTGCCTCTTACCTTCTCTGCTGTTTCTGTTGTCCCATTCTTATAGCCAGTGTGACACTTGCATGACATAGCGCGGCGATATAACTTAATTCACATTTTACTCCCGTGAGTAAATTATTAACTAACAGTCGAATTCACTTTTCGTGTTTTGCTCTTCGTGATGGTCCAGTTACATCGAGGAGCCAAGACACATCGAAATTCAAGTTATGGGAGACGCCTACGGAAATGTGGTATGTCCGCCTCGTATCTACAGGATCCTTCTACGGCGGAGACAGCACCGGCCAGCCAGGGCGTGGGGTCTATGGTCGAAAGGCTACTGCATGCAGTTCTGAATGAGTACATCTTCTAATGCGAGAATTGACCGTTGTTGAAAATCTGCAGTAAACGTTTCGTATATTAAACCCTGACAAGGACTCGTCGTTTGATAGGTTTATCTGCCAGAAAGAGAGTGCTCTATACAGCGTAGAAATCAGAAGGTAGGTAGATTCATTTAAGCGTTTTTTATGAACGTACTTCAAGACAACTAGGATGCATGTAAGAGACCTTGTTTGGTTCGCGCGCTAGTCAGCATGATATTGTTTTATGGGAGCATGTAATATATGTAATATTTGTTGTAACCAAGTAGACTTAGTTTTGTCACTGTTCTGATGATGTATTCATGTCCAAGGCATCGTTTATAGGTCATTGAGGAAGCGCCCAGTGTATTCCTAGACGAAGAGACCAGGAAAGCCATGGGCGAACAAGCCGTGGCTTTGGCCAAGGCTGTGCAATACCAGTCATCTGGTAATGGGACAGATTACAGGCCCTTGCACTCTAGCATTCGCGAGAATTAGCTGATGGTCGCACCAAGCTTCATTTCTCCAGCATTGTCCGTGTTAGTGGAATCCTCACTGTGCGGAACATTTGTTGAATCTGGAAACTGCTCTGTGGGCAGGTACCGTGGAGTTTTTGGTGGATAAGTTCAAAAGATTTTACTTCCTTGAAATGAACACGCGTTTGCAGGTACAGATCTTCCACAGATACTACCTTCCTTTTCATCTAATCTTGACTTCAGCATCTCCCGCCTTGAACCAACGGAGCAAATCATGAACCACATATTAGTTGACGAGCGGAGGATTTTATTACTGTTTGATCAATTGTTCGAAATTTCAGTTTAGCTTACTAGGATGAATGAAGTCTTAAACTTCTTAACTCAGTTTTGCAGTTGAATAAAAAGAGATAAGAGAAACGTATAGATACCTTGAGTAAGAGGAGAG
The DNA here is from genome assembly GCA_036924285.1 of Asterella californica. Lineage (NCBI taxonomy): Eukaryota > Viridiplantae > Streptophyta > Marchantiopsida > Marchantiales > Aytoniaceae > Asterella > Asterella californica. Next base: position 49,193,101 of record JAYKYS010000001.1, read on the forward strand.
CCAGGTAAGAGGAGAGAAATGCTTCAGATTTTGTCCCTTGAGTTAACTAGCACTTGTGTTTGTGGAAAAATTTGTAGGTGGAGCATCCTGTCACGGAATGCATAACAGGGCTTGATTTGGTTGAGCTGATGATCAAGGTATAATGTCTTTGCTCTACCGCTTTGTGATTGATCCTAAGTCTGAAGCCAGAAGAACCAGAATTAATTCCAGATCACGAGTTTCTAGATAGCTTTCTGGATCGTCTTGAGTAGAATGAAGTAGAGGTAATCAAACGGGTGCGATATGACAGAACTGGAGAATTTCCAGGAGCATCCAAATTGCAATGAAATTATTCGTGGTTCCGTAATGTATCAAGGTTGCCAAAGGGGAGAGGTTGGATATCACCCAAGACAGGGCAGCTGAAATTCATGGCTGGGCCATGGAGGCCCGTGTCTATGCTGAGGATCCGAGCAGAAACTTTTTACCGTGAGTTCGCTCCTGGACTCTCTCGAAGATGAAGATTGGATTCGGTAGGAATTTAAGACGTTGAATTCGACCGCGTACCCGTACAGAAGAAACACTGTCTCATTTCCCTTATATCCCGTTGATGACTTCAAAGTGTTAACTGAACCAGAGCCAGAGTTTTGTAACTTCTTGACCTGGTAATGTCGTCACTGAGCAGGATGAGTGGAAGGTTGCGACAATACTCAGAGCCAGTAGCACGAAGTGGACAGGAAACCGTGCGAGTGGACTCGGGAGTTGAAGAGGGCAGCGAAATCAGTATCTATTATGACCCAATGATTGCCAAAGTAGATACTCCTTTCCAGCTTTTTGCTTCTGTTTACAGTGGGATGACCCTTTCCCCATGTTTCTGTTTGTACATCTGCGGACCATCTTCAAAGATGGTCATCTTCCAGAGTGGATAGTTCCGTGGTTCCTTCTTTCAGTTGTGCTGAATGCTTTCTCTTCCGGTGTAAATGAGTTGCATTTCTGTGTTCGTGTAAGGTACTCTAAGTTTTTGCTGTGCAGGTTGCGACTTGGGGTCCTCATCGAAGTTCAGCCCTGAATTCGCTAGAGGTATACCGTAGTCCAGACGCTAATTCCTGCCATATGTGTGGGGAATTGACAAGAAAAGGAAAGAACCCGATGCTTTCAATAAAGAAATGAACTGACAAGAAACTGTTTAAGCTCTCCACCAGACAGATTTCCTATGATCGTCTTCACTCGCCGGATTACGTTTAGCAAAGTAGCTCCTCTGCGTCTCTTGTATACACAAGCTGAACTGTACTTCCACTTCGTTTTCTACATAGTATCTCGTCTACCTTAGTCGTTTGTGTCTGTTTCAACCCACGGCTGTCTGTTTCTTGTCTGTGGCTTCTTAGAGGTAGAAAGGTCTTGCTTTTTCGATATTTTGTCTTCTTTAGCCCAACTGGATACTTCTTCCTTGTTGTTGCATGGCCAGTCTTGCTTTCTGAAAACGCCGTCATTCACTTTGTTCTGGTATAAAGTCGTAGATCTTATAACTCTTGTGGTTTTACGTGTGAAACTGACAGTTCGATCGGCCCTTATTGTGGTGTGCAGTGTGCTCTGGATAGGTACATCATCCGCGGACCCGTCCACAACATACCTTTCCTCCGGTCTATTATTGCTCACCCAGTAAGTGTCATTATGTCTCTTCAAGCATGAACGGCAGACTCCAGTCTGGAGCATATGAACCACGTTTGAAGAAATGAATGTACTCACTTCTTTTAATCATGTTTTGATAACAGGACTTCGCAGAAGGAAACTTCTCAACCAAATTTATACAGGAACATTACCCTAATGGATGGAAATCCGTAGCCTTAAGTACGCAGCAAAAGGTACTGTCTGTTGAAGCATGTCCTTGAGTCACTTTCTTCCAGAGATTGGTGAATCACTCAGTAGATCACATTATTTCCATGCAATAACTAGTGAAAATTTCAGTGATTACCTTCATTTCTTCAAAGCAACTCTGAACAACATATTTCATGTCTGAATCCTAAACAGGAAGATCTCATCGCGCTCATGGCTCTTTTATACGTTAGTCATAAACCCCCACAATTCACCAAAGTTGGGGGAGGTCGGGGAAGTTCGTGGCCATTGGATCTGGTTATCTCGATCGGAAACGAGGACCATTTTGTCTCAGTAACATCAAAGCCTGGAGACGATCCGCAAGAACTATTATTGGTATTCTTGGGTTGCCGTTCCCCCATATTTGTCCTGATTCAAGCATGCTGCGACTTTTAACCGGAAGATAGATATTCCAGAACTACAAGCTGTCGCAGTACTTTTTAGGACTGTCGTATACCGTGAACCATTTCCGTATACATAAGTTGCTAATTACTGTGTTTATTCAGGAAGTGGATGTGAATGACAAGACCAAGGACGTCATCAAGCAGATAATCAAGCCTTGGTCTATGGATGCGGTTGTGGACGGAAGGTTACTTACCTGTCAGTTGCTAAAACGCTTACCACGTGGATTCAGGATTCTTTACCAAGGCGCTGAGGTATAGACCTGTACTTTGAATGGAAGAAATCGTAATTCAAGTTTGTCATCCAGTTCACGTTTGGTTTACTCCTTCTCGTGAAATCTTGCTTCCAGTTGTATTTTGATCGAGGCTCTTGTCTTCTTGACAGCTGGAAGTATTACTACAAACTCCTTTACAAGCATCACTTTCAAAGTACATGAAACCTCCAACTGAAGATGATTTCAGCAAGGTGATTATCACAAGCCAAGAAAAACTCTTTCCTGCTGCTTATTAGACTAGTGGATTTCCTCCCGTATTATCAGATATAGTACCTTTAAACCGGTTTTGATGTCAAAGTTTTGCCGTCAGAGGAGGGTCACATACGGCTTGATAGTTCTGGTTGTATCGAAAATTCAGATTGTTCTTTGAATTTTATTTGTAATTGTTGGGAGGTTTGTTAAAAAGATTCTCTTCAGGGAAGAAGAGGGTATTATAAGGGCGCGATACATTTGGTTGAGAATTTTATGAGCTTCGCTTCCGCAGTGAACAAAGCTTTAAGCGAAATTCTTTTGTGGTTTATGTAGGTTCTCCGAGCGCCCATGGCAGGCAGCCTGATTTCGGTGGCAGTGGAAGCGGGTCAAGTGGTGGGTTCGCGTCAAATGCTTTAAGAATCTTGTGTTCAAGATGATGTTGAAGTTTTCTTGTAGATCTGCCGAAAGAACTTAATATTGTTCGCCCGCTGTGCGACCGCCAGCTACAGAGCGTGGTTGTTCTGATTCTTGATCATTGCACAGGTTGCCGCAGGAGATGAACTTGCAGTACTGGAGGCCATGAAAATGCGTAACGTGCTGCGGGCTGAACATCCTGGAGTAGTGAAGGCAGTTGTTGCGAAGGAAGGAACGACGTTACCAGTGGATGAAGTCATTCTGGAGTTTCAGTGAGATGCCAGCACGTAGGAGGTGTACATCCAGTGTCGTAATCCTGACTTCCATTTCCAAAGTGGAGAAGATTTCTTTTAAGGGAAGAGAAGCAGCTCTACGCCGATGAGAAAGGAACGCTAAGGTTCTCTCGTTTCAGACCATGACTTGAGAGTGGAAGTTGCTTCATTTCATATAAAGATCTTATCGTTGGCTTGTATTTCGGGATTCTTGGCCGACCCGAAAGGTTATGCTTTTCTCAGCATCGAGAGATACCACGTGCCAGCTTGAAACGGCAACAAAGTGGGACACCGAGATTGAAGAACAGGGTTGGAGCACGGACTTGCAAGGGGACGACGCGGTGGAACATGCTATCAAAGCCACATAGCGGGTACTACAGAAAGAATAACCAGCCAAGTGACTTCCGTCAGTTGGCTGTTGTCCTTTTTTCCTTCGAGTTGGGGCATTCGTTATACGGGCCTGCGATCCGTGAGAAGTCGGGTCCATTTCCTGTCCTCACCATATTCATGTCTTCTTAATAGAGGATGAAGACAAGTGTACTATATATACAGTGAACTGACTCCCCAGAGGAGGAAAGAGCATGCGATCACGTAACGACTTAAACTGTTCTCGGTAGTGGGGAATTCTGACGAGAGTTCCGTGCTCCATGGCACGGAAGTTCCAAGGACTATTCTTGTGATTCGATATTACTTTCATCGATCACTGCAGGAGGGAACTTCGTATTATGGTTGTCTTTGGCATATGCACGAAGTTGTCCTACTTTTGAGCCGGAGGTGTATGCCACCTTTAGCATCTAGTTCTGTACTTCTTTGTGGATATGCGCCCTCATCGAGTGTTGAATTCACTCACATGTTAATTTTTAGGTTTGTTCATCTGTCTAGCGGATCTGAAGATTGTACGGGATCGGAATGATGATATGCGAAGACATTCTAGATCTTATAGTAAGCGTTAATTCAAACGACAACTCCTGCCAGTACTGAAAGTGCTCTCTTGGAAGGGTAAACCCCCTCCTGTCGCCAAGAAACGGGAGTTTTCAGAAGAATATGAGTTCGTCCATCCAGTTCATCAAACGCAACTTTTGTTGATCTTTGCACACCAGGGAGAGGACACGCTGTCTCGTCATCTCTTCTAAGAACCAACAACCTAGTCGGGGGAAATATTCATGGCACCAAGTCGATGGCACTGAGGTTGAATTGTGATTCAACTGAGGATGAACACACCGTAGATTCCCTTAAACCATGGTCCAGCTCACCTAAGGTTTCAGATCACGGTGCACCGCCGGTAAACGTCACCACGGTATAACCTTCTCCTAGCAGAAAGAAGTTACATGGAAATTTCCCCGGTTCCATTGTGATGGCCGTTATTACCGAGAAAAAACTACGGGAGCCGACACGAACTTGTTGAGTCCAGGCGCACCCAGCCTTTTTGGGTTTACAGTTTGTTGGAGGAATCAGGGTAGGGAATAGGCCATTTTTGGGTTTACAGTTTGTAAGTAAACCGCGACGCAATGAATAGCCAACGGATGGAAAGACCCCATCAAGCCGTACAAGGGCAATCATCACCTCGAAGGGAGGAAGAAGAGGGGGATCTACAGTTTGTTGGCTTACAGTTTGTTGGAGGAATCAGGGTAGAGAATAGACCATTTTTGGGCTTACAGTCTGTTGGAGGAATTAGGGTCAAGAATAAGCCTTGAAGAATCCTTCTCGAACATCCTTACGAGACCTTCTTATGGCTTTTTCTATGCACCACAGGCTGATTTCGTGCGCAGAGGTTTTCACATTTTTACGTCGAGAAACTCAGCACTTTTACCCTGGGTCTTTTCGCTTCGGGCTGAAAAGCTTCTTACATGCTCGTGCTTCGGTCTGACATGCTTCTTACATGATTTTCAGCCAAAACACCGTGTGCCATGCGCATTGGCCGTAAGAAATATCTCATCCCAGGGTGGATGACTGGGTATGATTTTGTTTACTTCTGCAACTAAATTCCCAAAATCCAGGGAAGGATAACCAACATAGGTATGGTACTCATGGTGCACGCCATGCCAAGCAAGAATAGAGTGAGAGAGAGAGGTATATAATAATATACATATATATACGTAATATAATAAAGTATAATAAGGGTATAGAGGTATATAATAATATAATAAGAGATGTCAAAGTTAGTGATTATGTCATGATCCGTAGGCTTGAGTTCTGGACAATGATCATTTTGGATGCGGGTGGGTCTCGAGGTACCCGTAGAAGTGATCCGCGAGTTCTTTCTCACTGCTCGTCTTGGTTTTGTCCGTGAAATTAATGCTCACGTTGATATATCATGTAAACTTAATGCTCACGTTACTTGACATGTACTTTCACAAGTTTACGTGGCATGTACTTTTAGATGTTTGAAAATTGGAAAAAGACTAGAGGGTTCCCGCAAAAAATGTACTGAATAAAGATTTCCGCATAAGTTTGAAGGTTATGTGCGGAGTTTTGTTAGGTGAGTGGGTTTACAAAGGTTCTATGCGTAGCTTAGTTCAGTGGGTGGTGGTGTACGAGAAAGCCATTGGTGGAGATCAAGTTTTCTCGTGGGTTGTGTCATCGAGTCTCGTAAGAAGATCTATGTTCAAAGTTTATGATTGCCATTTTCACATGGACGACGATCATTGCTTATGTGTTAGAGAGAAAGAGTGGATGACGACCATTGCTTAGGTGTTAGAGAGAAAACTGCACTTATCTATATTTCGTGTTTGTCATACCACGTGTGTCTGAGAGGTGTTAGAGAGGAAACTGCACTCATCTGTATTTCGTGTTTGCCGTGTCGCTTGTGTCGGAGAGAAAACAGTTATTGCGGAATTTTGAAGAAATTGTGGAGATGATGATGATGTTGGCATCCTCAAGCTTTGATGAATCTTCAAGTTTCGATGGATCCATCGTTAAAGAAGATTCAAACTCGAGGAAAGGGTGGAAAGATGAATATAGGAGAAAAGATGACAGTACGAGTTCGTCCGAAGAGAGTGATATGTTCAGTTCATACTCGGACGAAGAGCTCATAGAGTTGTATCAAGTACTTTGCAGTTCGAGATATTTGGAACAACAGGATCGTTTCACATTTTCAAAAAGTAAAGATTTTTTTTGAAATTATTTTGAAAATCTCCCTTCTGATTCTTTCCGACAACTTACAAGGATGGATAGACGTAGTTTTGGTAAATTAGTGAGTTTAGTCGAAAGACATCTCGTATCTCATAATGTAAGTCGTGTGAAACAAGTTCTCGTATCTTTGCAACTTGTTGTTGCTCTAGACAGATTTGGACATGACGAAAATGATGTTGTCATAGGAAGCTCTCTGCTTCTTTGGGACGTTGTTCATTGAATGATGGTTTTGTGCACTAAGAGGGTGATGGAGGCTTTAGAGTCTATCTTTCGAGTACTTATTCGTTGGTCAAATCACGAAGAAACGTGAGTCATTTCAGAAACTTTTGCATTGAAAGGATTTCTGAGATGCGGAGGGTTGATAGATTGGACTCTATTATCTTTATCACAAAGACCTCGATTCTGTGAGAAAATTTATTACGATGGAAAGTGTAATTATTCAGTGAATGCTCAAGTTGTATGTTGTCATCGAAAGAAGATCATCTTTTATTTACAGGTAGGCCGAGGAGCTGTCAATATATCACCTGTTTGAGAAAGTCAGTCCTCTGGAAATACATTGACAATAATACTCCTCTGTTTGAAGTAGATCAGTATTTACTTGATGATTCAAGATATTCATCGATGTGTCATCTTATTTCATCGTTTAGGATGGCTACAGGAGATAAAGAGAAACAACATTTTAATATCTGTTTGGCACATGCTAGAGTGACGAACAAACACTGCATAGGTATTTTGAAATCTCGTTGGCATTCTTTGAAGCAAATTAGAACCCAGTTGAAAGTAAGATCTGAAAACCAGTTTTTAGTTAGATGGGTAGGCTGTAGTGTCATGCTTCATAACTTTCTATTCAAAAATCAAGATGAGTGGACAGAAGAAGATGGAGAATTAATTATAGAATCCGATAGAGATCTGGATATGCTAGTAGGAGAAAATGTCTCTACCCGGATTATCAGAGAAACATAGTACTTAGAATTTTTCTTCAACATAATAGAAGTCCAGTTGGAGGGTAAAACATACATAAAGCTTTTATGCATAAGTTCGGAGAATAATGGATGTTGTGAGTGCAACTTTCATTTTGCTGAGAGTGTAGTTCGAAGTGTTTAAGCTCTTTCGTTTCGTGTGAGTGCGACAAGCATTATTTAAGCTCTTTCATTTTGCTGTGAGTGTGACGAGTATTTTTTAAGCTCTTTTATTTCTCTGAGAGTGCGATGAGCATTATTTTGCAGGGTTGTTGATTTGTTTCAGTGTTGAAAGCTTAGTTTCATTCAACATGTATTGATGTTTGAGTACGACGAGCACTGAGTACGATAGAACTTTTTTCGAAGTGAAGTGGGTGTGACGAAAGTGTTGTTAAAGCCATGATCGCACTGTTTGACGTGATGCATTGAGCGTGAGTGTAGTTCGCTGTGAGTGCGATAGAACTTTCGTCGAAATGAGTGCGACGAAAATGTTATTTTAAGCCATTATCGCACTGTTTGATGTGAGTGTTTGGCGTGAGTGCAGTTCCGTTGTGAGTGCAGTTCGCTGTGAGTGCGATAGAACTTTCTTCGAAGTGAATGCGACAAGAGTGTTGTTAAAGCCATGATCGCACTGTTTGACGTGAGTGCAATTCTGCTATGAGTGCGATATGAACTGCATCGTCTTATGAAATCGCCATAAGGATAAGTACTAGTGATGTGTATTGATAATAGTAGTGATAAGCACTAGTTCACAACGACAGAAACATAAATCACACTCAGAGAATGACAAATTATCGCAATAACACAAGTATCCATAATCACACACGGTGTTCAAACATAGATTTCGACGTGAACCAATAAATAACATGACTTTATTCACAAACGATTAACATGATTTGAGTTTGATCAAAAACTTGGACTGCTGAAGGATAGTGCAAGAACGTCATATCAAGTTGAGTTCCTCCTCAGACATAGTGCCCCAGTAGATTTTAAGAGCAATAAAAGGATCTCGTACAAAAGCTTATGTATACTTTGCTCCGACAAAAGTTGGGGTCTTTAAGATGTTACTTTCTCATGTCTTCAACCATGGTAAAAGTATATTCAAGAGATAATCATCTCTATCCATGTCAGCCGATTCTCACATAAAAGAGGGGGATGGACTACACTAAACGAATGATTAGTACTATTCTTTTCGAGAAAATCATCGATCAACAAGCAATCTCGTCTACATAAGTTATACGAGAACAGTCGAGAGAAATCCTTCAGATACAAATAATTACCCGTGGTAGCTTCTCTGGTCGTCTTGAAACGGATACACATGAGTTGTCCGAAGATTCTACAAATCTGCATAGTGCAATTTTATGATAAGATAAGTACAAGCAAGTACAAAATCGATAAAACTTAAAAGAAGTTTGAGCATTGAGTTTATCTAATTTATCTGACCCGACGAGATCTCTACAATGAGGTACTTTTTGTTCTCCATGGATCGAAGAATTACATTACAGTTACTCAGCGTGTGTGATGTCCATATCATGACTTGAAAATCTTGATAGCAGATTTACTCCCTTCCGTATTGAAGAACAAATCTTTTCTGACTCTATAACCTCTCTCTTGGCTCCTTGGAGTTCCAACTCGTTATGTCTCACTCTTATCAACAACCCGTTCAGATCCAAAATCAGCATTTTCCTCCTGACTAGAGTCGGATCGATCAATCTCGGAACAAAGACGAGTGACTTTCGCTTTTAACGCTTCTAACTCCTCCGAATTCCTCGCAATAGTTTGTTGTTGTGTTTGCAATCTCTCTAATTTCTTCCTCTCTCCGGCTGACTTCCACTATTCTGGGGTTCAAAGTCTCCTCTCCTCTCTTATGGTCGCGAGCCGAGCATCTAGTTCCTCCTCCTCTTTCCTCTTGTTGACTAGAGTGTTGGAAGATCCTACAACATAAATAAAATAAATCTCAGACCTATCGCACCAATCCTCAATGCGACCTTTAGACGGCCGCGCTTAGTGCGACCTAGTCCCGGTTGCACTGAGCTCAGTGCGAAATCTTGATGGCCGCGCTCAGTGCGATTCTAGGTCCGGTCGCACTGAGCTCAATGCGATCTCTAGAAGGCCGCGCTCAGTGCGATCTAGGCCCGAGTCGTGTTGAGCTCGGTGTAACTATAGAAATTACTATAGAAACAAGACTATATAATCAACTTTCATTATCTCTTTGAACACTAAAACAAGACCTTAGTTACAACTTTCACTACAAACCTAACTCATTTCGGAGCAGAGCAGTCAAACAGTGAAGAGAGCGTTGAGAAGATAGCTCGAAGAACATAAAACAATGAGAAGAGCAGTAGAAACGCACGAAGCACATTAAACAGTGAGAAGATGATTTCATAGTACCTGCATCATCGTGGCCCACGTCTTCCTTGAGAATATAGAGCAGGAAGATCGATGTTCGCACGACCTTCAAAAATAATATTCATACGAAAGAAATGAGGACATTTTCCACTCAATTTTTCCTCCAAATGTCATCTTTGTCAACATCTCCTCCTCAGTAAGTCTTCCGTCTGTGCTATCTTGAATTTCTTTTGTCTTTTTGTACATATCTACATATCTACATAGCGGTCAAATCGTTTCTTCAATTCAACACCTGTCACTACTGGGAATTCATTATTTCTTGACAGTTGAGCCGTCATAATCTCAAATGCAGTGGCTTTGCTAAGACACTTTTTTGCACCAACTTTGGTCTTCCGTCCTGCTCTATGTAACGCGACAAAGTTCTTTTCATTCTTGATGTAAGTTATAATTTTCTTGTAATCATCATAATTTAGACGAATTCGTGCTTTTTTGCCGCTTCGAGAGTTTTGGGGCCATAGCGATCAAAACTCTATCGCTATTCTTTACATCATTCTCGACAAGAAGAACTCTATCGATACTTGAATGACTTATGCAAGTTTGGGACCATAGCGATCGAAACTCTATCGCTATTTTTTACATCATTCTCGACAAGAGGAACTCTATCGATACTTGAATGGCTTTCGCAAACAGGAAATCTACGTCAGCAATAGGCGTAAGTCTCCAGAAACCAACACTCGCCGTGACTGGCGTGAACGGAAGTGGCCAGAGACGGATTCAAGAAGCATGATTTTAAGTTCAGGACGTGCCGACAGCTGGCAGGGAAACAGGTCCGCGCTCAGCGCATGGCACATGCCCATGCCCCTCTCTCCGTGCCTTGGGCTTCGGCCCTCGGCCCGCGGCCCGTCCCTCTTATGCTTTCTTTCCTCCTTGCTTCTCTACTTTCACCCTTTTCCACTGGCTTCCTCTCTCTGTGGCTCACGCGCCCTTTGTCTTTACTCCGCAGAGCCTCGCTTCCCTTCCCTTGAATGGAATGTTCTGGCTGGCAGGAATGATGCGGGGCCGGATGCTCTGAGAGAGAACACAAAGACAAGACTGACAGAGGTGAGAGGAAGTCAGTGGAAGGGAGAGAGTGAAAACAGAGATTCGGAGAGATTCGGTGAGATTCGGTGGAGGCTAGATTGGACATTTCCTTACTATCATTGAACTCGCTGACTGATCCATACGCTCTCGTTTCCCTGTGAAGTGGTTTTGGATTTCGTAGCAGTATTTAACGTCGTGTAGGGCGGTGTGGTGACAGAGAAGATAGAAGTGAGCAGTGGATTGGAGAGAAGCGAAGAGAAGAGAGAATCTTATTTTCGTGTATGACTTGAATGATTGTTGACACTGGATGGGCACACTTGGCCTTGAAAAAGAAGTGGAAGGAGAAGAGGAGAAAGAAGAAGAAAGTACGGTACTTGAGAGTGATTTAAATTTCTGAAGTCTTTCACATCACGGAGAGGTTTGATTCGCTTCAACTTTGTCCCGAAAACTTGTAGCTCCAGAGGTGGGATAATTCTGAGATCTAGAACGCAGCAAGGTGGACAACAAGGATAGGAAAAGAGCTGAGCCCTGTGTGTCGTAGATTGTTAGAACTTGCGCTTTCTAGTTTAGCTCCTTTGCAGACGCAGAGGAAGCTGAGTTGCCTATCTCTGTGTCAGTCCTGTCTCCATGAGGACTTGCCTGGGATGTACGATAACCGAGAAGGTAATCCGATTGTGGATTTTAATTTGTGGATGTCTCATCCCTGACCTGGAACTTGGACGGGATCTGGGGGCGTCCCAGCTATTAGTAAGCAGCAGCACCTCTAAAGCTTCTGTGTTCAGAATTCGGATTGTCCAATCTTCGAGAGAGAATTGTCCAATAATTTCTCGCAAAACCTAATTTTGCCTCGAGGTCGGGATTGGAGCAGAGATAACGTTAGAAAGTTGTTTCCGTACTCCAGTCTTTGTGAGTGGCGTCGCCACTTCTTCGGACTCTTGACTCCCGGTCATTTCCTGTAACAGATGTCGAAGAAATCCGAGAGCAAGAAGGAAGAAGCTCTAAGGTCCCGGGGGGAGAGAGTGCCACTGAAGGAGGTGGTGGCGGATTGTGAGAGGCGCTGGTTTGAAGCCGCTCTGAAGGCTGCCCGGAGTGGGGATGTGAGCATGCAATCTCTAGTTGGACAAATGTTTTGTTCTGGTTACGGAGTCGCTCCTGATGTGAAAAAGGTTTGTTCGATTCAGCGATTTACTTTAAACGTCTCATGGGTTACGGAAAGACTTGACAAACAAACGATTTTCCTTGTAGTGTCGCTGTGGACTTGCGGAGACTCAGATTTTTCTGTTATATGGTAAAAGGAAAGAGGTGTGCTTGTAGTGGGACCAGTTAAGCCGAAGAAATTGGAATGTGGATCCCGAACAACTCTTTTCGTTCGGGTGATATGTAGACAGGCGACAAAACTCTATCGAGTGTCAGTCTTGCGAAATTTGCTAGGGCTCCCCTGGTCGTACGCATTTCTTTCCAGCGACGTGAATCTTAGCTGGAACTACGGCTTTAGAGCTTTGTCACTACCCTGTTTCTGTGCAAGTTTTCCTGCGTTATCCAGTTGCTTGAAATATAGTGAAAGCTTGCTATACCCCTGGGAGCCTCTGGTGGTCTGATCACTTATTTGTCTCTATCTACAACAGGGAAGGTTGTGGCTGCAAAAGTCAGCGGAGGTAGACAAGGATGCAAGGGCACTTCTAGCTTCGTTAGCTGGTGAGTTCACGAAATACGGTATAGTATAATCCTTCACTTTTGAAGGATGTGGAGCTTTTCGTTCCTGATATTTCTCCCAAGTGATCTGAGGTAAATGAGTAGTTGAGGTTTGCTTTGCAGATTCGTACTGGCATGTAACGTAGCAGTTCAGAGGTCAAACAGTTTAATCAATGTCTTTCCAGAATCGAGTGGAGAACCTTGGACTATGTACCCTTGACTGCTGCAAAAAATATAGTTGCCGTGTATAATAGCGGTATGTGGTCAAGCCATAAGTCAGTCTCTTTCTCATTTAGTGGTGTGTGCTTTCGGGGTCAATCACCTGACTGCCTAAATCAGGTGATTGACCCCGAAAGCACACAGGTCTCAGCACCTACCGCTGGTTACCGCCTTGTAGTTTATGCGGCGTGTCAGTAACGTAGTTCATGGCTTTACTGGTCCGGCAAACGACCACGTTAAGGGTACTCAGGTGGCCTTCTCTTGAAAGAAGGTCGCCCTAAAAGTGGAATCTTGAGATCCTACAACCCAACTTAAAAGACTTTTTATGTGGTCCGGAGCTGTCGTGTGGAAGGTGGAAGGGTTTTGTACGATGAGGCACCTTACTTAGTTCTGGGGAGTGGTTTCAGTCGAAAGGTGCTTACATTCTAGTCTGTCGCGTGGATAATTTCATTTCTTATGTTGCAGTGGGGAATTCTGTGGATCCTCCTAGTATGGATTGATTCCAAGAACATCCGGTGTTTATGAGGGTCCACCTTCAGGAGTTGGATAGTCAAAAGGTTATTCCGAGCTGGAAACCGGGCCTGGCTAGATTATTTATAAGGCAAGTGGTGTTTGGAGGAGCATGTATAGGAGCGTGAACCTTTATGTATCCTGCACATGTATCAGTAACTTATTTGGGCCAGTCAATCAAGTTCCGTATCATTGTCAAGTCATATTAGCTCGGGTGCCCATATGCTAGCCCTTAAATACGTATGCAGTCCCGGATGCTAGAGAGTGAAGGTTAACAAGCAGTGGTTGCTGTTATTGTTGCAGGTTGAGATTGAATACTGAGAGATTATTCGGGGGATTTGCATCTGGAGGGTTATTGCGGAGTCTATACACTCTTATCTTGTTGCTCCTGGCTACAAACAAGCGACAGTTGCTTCGAGTTCTGACTGGTCTTTTGTATATTAGTAGTATATATTCCCTCATAGTATAGCAGCTGACCGAACAAACGGAGTTTACCTGTATACTAGGAATTGTCCAGGGGGAGGTGCATGGTTGGTAGCCGCAGTTCCATTATAGGTCCTTCTGTCTGTCTTTCAAATAAAAAACTCTAGGGTGCCAAAACTTGGTATCTCGTACTGTGTTATTTCTTGTGGAATTTTTCAGAATTTCAGATGCACTGATTCCAAGTAGCTGTACGAGCATACAAAGGGAGATCTGTGAGTTTCTCTCTCGGACTCTTATTCTGTGGTGCAAGTGAGTGACGAGAGAGGTCACTGCAACTCGATTAAGGTGACCTGCGCGATGAGTTGGAACACTCGGACAATATCAGTTGGTAAGTCAGATGTTGGGCCCGAAGATTCCTAGATGAGCAGGACTATCACATGTTGAGAGAGGATAAAAGTTGAGGATCGTACGGAAGCGGCTCTGATCCATCTGAGCCATGTACAAGAAGAGAGAGAACAAATGACTTCAGAAGCTAGCCACTCATCCTGCCGGACGAATCCTGTTAACTGCCATCATCGATTCTTTACTGCTGAATTTGAAAGCCAAGAGTCCAAATCAGCAGCTACCTCGATATCCACCAAGTTAGGGGTACGGACCGGAGTCCGTCCACATGAACCACCAATTGCTGGATTTCGACTGCAGTCAAAAGAATTGGCAACTTCGAGGTTCTGAGAAAATGCTTTTCACACATGAGAGATATACTGGAGCGTTGTGTTTACGGACAATCAACTTTCTTTACTTCTCCTTCCCTTGAAAGCTACTTCCGTTCAGCGTCCTGCTTGAGGAAGTATATTGTTCCGCCGAATCTGCAAGACTCTAGGCTTGATCACTGAAAAACCTTCCATGGCGTTACACACCTTATTCTATGACTTTATCTGAATACGAACGATGTAAACCACAGCTGTTTGTTCCCGCCTGGAGTTATGGCCGTGTCAACTGTACCGCAGGGTTTTGCTGCTAAAGATATTTGAGCTCGTGTGACAGGATTGCATGACCAGGAGAGGGGCAGGTGTATTTGCGAGATATTACCTTCCAACTACACCGTATGGAAGTGTGGGAAGGAGATCAGTAAGTGGTTAAAAGACGAGCTCAAATTAGTGTGTCCAGAGAAATGTGAACTAGTTAGGGCCCCATTCTGAGACATGATTCGAAGACGCATCCGCGTGATTGATATTTCCCTAAAGAGTCCTTCCTAGTGTCAGCGCGTGAGCCAGTAGGCTTTTCTGATGGAGGAATCAGTGACATGCTTGTGGCCGTGAACGCCGTGTCCGGCTCTTAAAAAACTAGACTAATCACCCGCTAGTCAAGTTGATAATAAAGTTTTGCGTTCAAAAAGCTTACCACGGTTAAGGCCGCAGCTGCAAGAACAAGGCTGGAAAATGTCACCACCATTCATGCACTTAAATTCCGCTGTCTAGAAAACTAGTCGAGTAGCAAGTGGACTCACGTTGACCTGTCAGGCAACAGTAGGTGGGCAGATAGTGAAACGTCTGGAGAAAAGGTAGTGGGTTCGTTCCGACATTAAGAAGAAATCACATAACTTAAAGAAATACAGCTTGTTACTGCAGGGACTCCCGAGGAGGCTAAATAATATGCATGCAACATGAACTTTCTGGTAATTTTTTTCTCCTTTTGTTAACAGAGAATTATATAAGCGTTAAATAAAATATATATATTAAGTAGATATAAATAATTAAAATTTTTTATAAATGTTATTTGTTAGTCCATGCTTGCAAACACGGAGAGAGTAGGAAAGAACCATAAGACTAGTGTGGATTGTCGCACTTCACGAGGTACAAGTGCGGATGACTGTAAGACTAGTGTGGATTGTCGCACTTCACGAGGTACAAGTGCGGATGACTGTACTCAACAATTAATCATTTAATCGAGTGTTTGATTTAATACCACCCTTCAGGCCGGAAGGGTTAGGTACTAAATTAAACGGCATGCTCCCCTCTTCCGAGTTCGGAATATGCATGCCTGAAACTACATGTTTTCATCCTCCAGATGAAAACACACAACTAGTTGCTCCTTCATCGCAGGAAACGAGGTATGGGTTGCCAAAGATATCCAGAAGTTGTCGTTGCGCTATGTCAGTTTCCATCATTTGGTCACGACAATTATCAATCGTTTTGTGGAAGTTCGTCAGAGTAACAGGGCGGAGTGTCAGTTACTGGCCGCAGTCGAGCTAACAGTTCCTTCATCTTGTAGCTGAAGTACCCTCCCAGAAGAAAAGTAGCCGCAATTGACTCGTACTCTTCGCAGAGCTTTTATCAACCCGGGACTGCAGATCACCTTAGAGCGGATGAACCCGACCAATGACCATACAACACAAACTGACCAGGTAAGTAAGTAGTATTTCTCAAGTCATCTCCATTAACGTCAGAACTGATGCTGCCGGAGAAGTCATGTCAGAAGCGGCGAGTTCAGAAAATATAAGGAGGATAACCGGTTCTCCTCCCAAAGTGAAACTACGTTCTTGCTCGATAGTAGAATACGGTACTGAAATTTTACCATTTACCATTTTACTCACAAAGTCCAGCACTAGAAGATATGCGGGCATCCAATCTGGTCTCTTGATAGACATATTTACGGATAAATGACTGCAATGCTTCTGATATTCTTCTGATATTACTGTCTAGAATACTTTTCTTCTTTCAGTTCGTGTTATTTATCATCTCACTGTAGATAACTATAGTTTTCTATCTCAAGAAACCTGACCATCTGGAAACAAAGACAGGTGCTGCGCTAATTGCGAGGCTATGCATTGAGAAAGTGAACATAGCGACTGACATGGGGGTATATATTGAATATGCATGTGAAGCACAGCAGAAACCATTTTCTTCTAGTCTTTTGTAGAATAGTTAAAAAGTTAAAGTTATTAACTTGTCCTCTTTATCCCTTCAAGGGGCATTGGACTGTCCTTTGTGGGTAACCACAGCGTACCCGGATCAGATTGCACATATAGCACATACAGCGACTTCTTGCACTGGACTGTCCTTTATGGGTAACCACAGCGTACCCGGACCAGATTGCACATATAGCACATACAGCGACTTCTTGCACCTCCAACCGGGAACAGGCGGATTTGAACCCCAGACCTTTCACTTAGAAGTCTGAGACCCAACCAACTCAACTACCGATCTTCGGTAGAGGGTTAGATATGCAGATGCAGTGCGAAAACTTCTGACGAGACTCGTCCTCAATTAAAAGTGTGGACGTTATAGGCCCTGCGTTGTGCACAACAGGACCGTCGTAATGGAGACGTGGACTGTCCCAAGCGTACAACTTGGTCACCAATAAATTTCTTGTCAAAAGGCTCTTACAGGAATTTAAGAGGGTTTTCCCATTTAGTTTTCCATAATCTTTCTCGAACTGGATTTCGGGGTGTGTTTTAACTGAGTTATTATAGATACTGCCTCACACTGCAAGTCTATGGTATAAAATAAGAGTAATAAAGATATAATGGAAGGAACAATTCTTTCACTTTTACTGATCGTAGTCTTATATATGGAACTTTTGTCAAAATAAAGTGTTTGCATATATATCTTAAACTGTTAGTAATAGACATGTAAATCAATTGTACGCTAAACAGAGTCAAGATTACAACTTCAATATGTATAGGATTTCTTTCCGAGATGGGTTACCCCCCTTTTAAAGTAAAGAACCGTAATTCTTCATGAGCTTCCGGGAAGCATCACTCCAGGTTAGCCAAACTGTTCGTGCGTTGCATAAATCGCCTGAACCATCCTCTTCTCTTTATAGAACTTGCCAGATAAGCACCTCTATTAATATGGTCAGAATCGTCCTCGTCGTTCTTCATCCCGTCCATTTAGCGTCTTTTCTTTTCTCTTATATTTTCGTAATGAACGTTGCGAGAACGACTCGATTCAGTTCAGTTGAGTCGCTTGGATGGTCTCTAATGGCTACGGGACCCTCTCTACGGGCTACGGGACCCTCTTTACATTCCAGAAGCAATCTTTCTAATTTGTCCTCCAGACGATGAAGAGACAAAATTCGGGTGTACTCTTGTACGGATTTCCCATAGCGGGAAACGCCATCGATCAGAAAGTTGTCGTTGTGGTTTTATACCCATTTGTCACTTTCAGCATACTGGATGTAAAAGAAAGGCACAATCTTGCCTTCTTGGGTCTAGCTCTGTATCATAAGGTTGGGATAGAAAGCACCAGATCACAAACCGAGGGAGTTAGTACTCTGAGGCACGCCCGAGAGTTTAACATCCCAAGATTCGTAATCAGAAGTACTGGCGGGCATTCAACAGCAAGAGAATTGACGGCTATCACATCACCATTATCTCCGAGGAAGATAAACTGAATACTCACTGATGCACCGCTTCAGACATACAGAACAAGAGGGCGTCGGAGACGAGAGCAGAGCAGACATCATCACTAAAATAAATTCGAGTACAATCACCTCAACCGAAATCTCCCGCGACTTCCCAAAACTTGTGCGTAATGAAAATGGTAAAGCTATCTGAATTTTCAGTAAATTGGGGTCTTCTCCACGTCTTCCACGACGCTGATCTTGTTTGGTTTGGCCAAGAAATCTGTAAATTCCTGGAACGGTGACTTTGAGAATCGAGTCTCCCTCCATAAGTCGGGTGACAAAAATCCATAAGTTTTTAGTAAACACTCGAACGTTGCCTGCAGAAAGCAAGCGCGAGTGAGTATCCAACGCACTTTAAACCGATATCGACCAGCAGATACGTACTGACGCGAGGACGATCGCAGGTGGATAACTCAGATGGCAAGAAACGAGTATTTAGTTATCGGTACAACACTCGACAAGGGGTTCAGCTGGTGGTGAGCGAAGCTAAAGCTACTTGGTGCTGGACAATCAAAGAGATATCCTTACAACTTAGGGTTTTGACGAGAGCATACCTTAACAAAGTTTCCAAGTGTTTTGGTAGAACCTCGGGACGAGGTGAAAACGTCGTCGATACCGGCAAACTGCAATACCTTCTTGGGAACACGAGCAGCAACAATACCGGAACCCCTGGGTGCAGGAATCAAACGCACTGTGACAGAACCACACTTTCCAGTCACCTTGCAAGGCACTGTGTGTGGCTTTCCAATCTTGTTACCCCAGTAGCCTCTGCGGACTGGGATGACTGAGAGCTTGGCCAAAATGATGGCACCGCGGATAGCCGTGGCCACCTCCTTGCTGCACTTCACACCCAGCCCAACGTGTCCATTGCTGTCTCCTACTACAACAAAAGCTTTAAACCTCGTCCTCTGTCCGGCACGGGTCTGCTTTTGCACGGGCATGATCTTCATAACCTCGTCCTTGAGAGCAGGGCCCAAGAAAAACTCGACTATCTGGTGCTCTTTGATCGGCAGCGAGAAGAGGTAAATCTGCTCCAAAGACTTGATCTTTCCATCCTTGACAAGCCTTCCGAGCTTGGTGACGGGCACCCACTTCTCCTCCTCCTCTCTCTTGGGCCCTCTCCGACCTCTGCCTCTGTCACCTCTTCCTCTATCGCCCCTCCCACCTCTGTCACCTCTGTCACCCCTATCACCTCGTCCGAATCCCCGTCCGAACCCACCTCTCTCACCGCCTCGTTCCGCCATAGCTCACACTCCTCAGATTCTCCAGGTTCAATTCGATATGCACCTGGACAAAAAATTTCTCGGTGATCCCAGACCACCCGCAGTCCAAATCCTAGACAGTTCTTCTTGCTCCCCGACACAAACCCTAAATCTGTTGCTTCCAATTCTTTTGCTGTGATATGCCTGCCCACGAGAGCACCCTCCCGTCCCGAAGAATTGGCCCCTGTAGGAAAATCCTACCACTCGACCCTAGGGAAGGATCTGTCCGCTCCGGCCACCCGCCGGTTTCTGATCGGGGATTGTCCCTGGGATGATAGCGCAATGTTCAGTACCGTTGTCTCACTGGCATCAGGTCCAGGGCTCGATCCTTCTTCTCTGTCCCGAGGGAAAGAGTTTTCAGTCCGGCACGCAATGAGCATAGACTCTTCTATTAAACCCCCCTCCTCATATAAAAAGGGCCTGAGGAGGGGCCACGGGCTGGCCATTTGAAGGTCAGTCTGTGGGGCAGAGACTGGACGGAGGGCGTGGGGGCTGCCCGACCGTCCAGTCCTAGCATACAGCAGGCTGCTATGTGTCGAGCAGTCTGTGCGCGCAGACTGCTTCAGTGTGACCTCTCTGTTGTGTGTCGAGCAGTCTGCGCGCGCAGATTGTTCCAGTGTGATTTTTTGATAACTCGCAATTCTTTCTCTATCGTCGACTCTGCTTCGTCTCTTCGTTGTCTTGATTAGTCTCTGGAGTAAGGATTTTCGTGATTTTGTGCCTGTAAAATCATCGAAGGTGCGCTCAGTCGTTTCTTCATTACTTGTCAATGTTCAATCGTTTCTTCATGGCCGCGCGCTCCCATGACAAGTTTATTGATCTTACAGCTTGAACCTCGCATTGTGGCTTTAGGGTTGAGTTCGATGACATGAGCAACTTCAAGATCGCACTTTCAGGAATGAGTTTGAGGGGTATTTTTTACGTATGACTGTGAGACTGGGTTCATCGCTGTGAGACTTTCATGACAGTTTGGACTTTTGGCAGATTCTGCAGACATTGCACTACATTCTACTTTGTTATTTATCTTCTCAATAGGTTCTTGGTCTTCTGATCAAAAATTTCTCTTCTTTGCAGTCCACTGCATAATGCCTCACAGCGAGAAGGATAGACGTGTGAGGTGGGACAATGTCGAAAAATACTGGATTATCAAGGGAGGGGCTCTTTGTGACCGTGAATATCGTGTTTGTGATGATGAACTGCGAGAATGATTTCCTTTGTTTGCCAAAGCAGCGAAGGAGGTGTCTGATATCAAAGAAGCTCGGGTAGTCTTTGATAGTGACCATGAACTGCTTAGGGTGTATCGCTGCTGCGTTTTCTGAGAAAATCGTCTAGAAGCAACGCTATCAAGTTTACAGAGAATTGACGATGATCTTGGGATATAGAGATCGCAAAGAACTGCCATCTTGTCTTGAGGAAGCCATGAAGGCTGAGCTAAGTGAGGAATCAGAGATCTTTATTGACTTCTTGCCTTAGGACTGAAATTATCCATCCTTTCTAGTGAGAAGTATAGCTCCTCGGTAGATGCTTGAACTCTGTTGCTCTCAGTTACAGGTTTTAAATTTTTGTTTTGGAACTTGTTATATTATCAGCGTGAGCTCTTTCTGGTTGCTGCCTGAACTTTGTTGTTCTCAGTGACAGGTTTGAAATTTCCGTTTTGGAAACTGTTATATTATCTGCGTGAGTTCTTTCTGGTTGCTGCTTGAACTTTGCTGCTCTTGTGACAGGTTTGAAATTTCTGTAACTTGTTATATTGTGGGGTGAGCTCTTTCTGGTTGCTGTTATTTCACAGGATTGGGAATTTCTGGCTTAGCTTCTGGATTAGTGGTTGATTTATCATTCGCTTTATGGTGGATGATTTGGACGTTAGGCATTCATTTTTGCACTCGGGTTAGCCGATCCAGGAGCTTCTTAGCTCCTGCGAAAGACCACCCCAGTCGAGGGCTATGTGGGTTCAACTCCCAATGGTCTTCTCTGTTATCTCTAAGGTCCCAACAAATTACTACTCTAATGAAACCAAAGAGTCTCACAACCTCGAAAGAAAGTAATAGAGAATACATAAAAACTTGAGTTACAGCTCTACATAAAATCATTATGTATTTTTGAGCATATAACACTCAATCACTTTAGAAATAAAACATATATCTGATTCATAAAATAAATGCCGCAAGCTTCCAACCCCAAGTGAAAGATGAGATCATCTGCAAAAATATTAACTAGTGCAAAAATTACAGTCTCAAAAGATGAAAATAGTTTATCAGAAATGAAGCTGACGAGTGCAGAAGAAGCTATTTGATAACTCTGTATATTGGTGATTGACGAGATAGCTATAAATTCGACCCATAGTGTATTGCATTCCTGCAAATAATATTTATATGGCTTTGATTAGTTTCGAGCATAGCATAGTGAAAATCTAAATAAATACTTATAAACTAAAATAATATAAGTACTATCATTCCTGCTGAAATATGAGATAAATGAAAATAGTTTGATAGTACTGACCAATGAGCTTGATCAGTGTCCAAATATTTTTTTCCGGAGCTCATCTTTCCAATCAGATGTACGACGTATAAGAACTCGATTGAAAGTAGGTCGTCGTCGAACTGTGGTATTGTTCTGCCGGCGTTTCCTTCTCATAATCATCTCTCTATGAACATTCTCGTTCCAATCTAAGGCTACACACGCAAGCCGGGCCAAGTGTGACTGGTCCCAATGAATCCTCTTCGTCGCAAACTTATTGATCACTGAATGAAATGTCTCACTCATGAAGTTCTCTCGAGCTTTCGTGTAATAACGCATCTTCAACCACGTGAAATGCTTCTCGAGAAATGCCGACATCGCAAGATGTGTACGACCCTCCAAGTGAGAACCGGGCCCCTTCTCCGTTAGCTCTAGATACACATGCTCGATCACCAGGGAGAATACGGCAGTCGGAGTGATCCCTCGTCCAATGTGATGTCGCGGGCAAGATCTCAAATATCATAATATGCGGATGCTCATCACCTCTGAAACATACAAAAATTCTACAAGGACGGACACTATAATTGTACGAGTTATATAGAAACTATATGAGAGTTTAATGCTCAATGATACCTGTTACGTGCGGCACGAGCACATGTATAGATCCATGACTTCAACTTGTAGACAATGTCATTTGCTGCCAACTCCGGGTACTTCAATCCACGTGTACGTTTAGGTTCCCAATCATCTTCAGCTGAAAGTCCCAACTCCTCAGCGACACGGTTCACTAGTACCGCCTTACTTCCAGCAAGGAGTAGACCTTTTGCTCGACAAAAAACCTTCAACATTTGTACTGAAAATACCGAAAGCTCTGTCCTACTACGAACCTCTTCAATACTTTGATCCGAAGAGGACATCTTCGCATCTTGTAGATCGTCTTTGAACTTTTGCACGATATTTTTAGTCTTGTGCCAAATCCTTTTGATTGCAGATATCATGCCTGCATCACATCTTTGCTGGTAAGTGTGTGAACCACCAAAGAGTTCAAGATACAAATTCAGGACTCTTCTGATCAACAAATGGGTTTTGTCTTACGTACATGTCAATAATCGTGTCCACATTTCGGTTATTATCATGAATGATCTCCGAGATGAGGATGCCCTTGTCCAAAAGTAGAGCTATACCCTTCTCCACCGCAGCAATTTCGATCTTCCAAGAACTCGTGGCTTCAACCCTCGTCATGGTGACCATCTCAATCACACTATTGTCTGCAGCATTGATAAAGGGTACGGTCCCAGATACCCATTTCGAGACGAATCCCATCGACAATCTACATACAAGACTAGCGGCTCTGCACTTCATATACTCATAAAAATGTTACAATAAAATGTTAGATATACAATAAAAATGTACATAGAATAGATACATGTCACTACAAACATCCATCTTACCTGTGGATGATAGCAGAGACGCATGCATTGTCTCTTTTTTTGCTGCCCATAACTCCTCTACACCAATACACCAACCGATAGCACGTCCAATGCCGCTTTGAAAGTCATACCAATGAGACTTACTAGACACGTTCAGACCCATTGTCTCCAACATGCTTGCAACTGATGTATAGCTGAGTCCAGCACAAAGAGCGGCATGGTACATTTGTCCAATAATATCAAGTGATCCTCGGTCGTACTCCATCTCTCCCGACACAAAAATCGTATGGTGTCCATTGTCACAAGTGAACTTCAGCTGCCAACACTGGAGGTAAGCGGTGATAGCTGGGGCTAGACAATAAAGAAGACATCTTTGACGAGGACACTTCGGACGGAAGACCTCACAGAATTCTACAATCTTTGCTCGACCCCATAAACCGTATTGAGCGTCCTTGTGTTCTCGAGGTGCAGTCTCGACGTCAACAAGCTCATCCTCCTCCAACCCATCTCCCGGATCATCACAAGGTTCGACGTGGTGCTGGCTGTCTAGAATCATCATGTGACTATTCTCTACATTATATACAACCATATCCTCAACTGTCTTTATGTCATCGACATCAGCAGGCTCTACTTGCGCAACATGATCAACATGTCCTCTCTCCAACCCTTCTATACGTCCAGACGCTCCGTCCAACAACCACCTTAGACATTGAGCATGTGTGGCGGCAGGACCTAACGCATGACGCAATCGATTATAAGAATCCAATACGTCTTCGGGTATCAAAATAACTTGGGAGGTATCCGGCTGTCTCCTACGGTGATAGTTGATCACGTCACTACTGAACTGCCCCCAACGTCTTTCCGTCATAGAGACAACTAGTATAAGAGAAAAAAAACCAAATTCAGTTTATCGTGGAGATACTAAATACATTATGTGTCTAGCTTCATGACATCTTGTCCCCCATATACTATTATACTATTGCATCAATAAAACAAAAACTACAAAAAATATCCAACTTCAAACCCTAGATAGAAGAAAAAGAAAGCAGAGCAAAACATGAAACAGCAATAGAAATCATGAAAAACAACTCATGGGTGTAAATACCTGTCTCAAGAACAAATTGTAGTGACGTAGGATTTCTCCTTTTGCCCATTTAGTATACAAGATATCGTTCCCACAGAGGATTTGCACAAGTAACGCTGCTCTAAGTTCTAAGATCTGTTCAAACACACAAACACACGGGTTTTGCCTAGAAATCCCGTCTTCTCACAAAACCACACAAAACTACACGTCTTCCAGACACGCCAAATGGTGCTCTGGAACTAAACAAACAACTACCAATTACAATATCACACAACTATTCACAGAGAAGCTCGGGAAGACGATCTTCCTGCTTCCAGATTGCTTCTTCCGGTCTTCTCGATACCGTCTTCCCGAAGCGATTCTCGTCTTCTGGGGGTTCAACTCGTCTTCTCACACCTCCAGAGGATTGTCCTGCTTCGCAGAAGTCGACTAGCAACGGTCTTTACACCTTATTCTCACACTCACATCCCAACGGGTTAGATAAATCACAGGGTGTATGCCCCCTGTAGCCTTCCCAGGCTTCTGCCTACGGAATAGATCTTCCTGCAGCACTACAACGACATTTACCTTCACGGAAGCTCAATAGAAGTATCGGAAACTCACTAGAAGACGGTAAGAAGATGGGGAAGATGGGAGAAGATGGGGAAGATAAGAAAATCCAAACAAGAGAAAATAAGATGAAAAGAGTAAATTAAGATTCCGACAGGCTTCTAGTCCGGATCCTGACTAACAAGCCATCCCTGCTTGTAATAGTTTGGGGAGGAAGACAACAAACGTGAGTACTGTTGCACCGTCTTCTACTCGAGGATGTCGTCTTCTGTTGCGGGAAGAAGGCTTCTTTCTTCTTCACTTCGCTGCTCTGACTGCTCTGTCTTCTGGGATCCCTTACCCAGAAGACCGTTCGTACGTAGATCCCAAGTGCTCTACTGAACGAGTCAAGCTACACTTCCACAACTGCTGACAGTCACCGCCACTCAAGAAGAACACTTCCCATGCACAATTGGGAGCGAATTCAATGAACCCACCATCCAGAAGACATGGACAAAGCTTCTGCACTCAAATCCACAATCTATTCCTCGAGAAGAAGTCACAATGGCATTGGGAAGCTCACTCTCTCTACTTCCTACGTCTACTCCTCGACACACCAGCCTAGCTAACAAGACTGCACGAGGATGTCGTTCCCTGTTCCTAGACTGTCCACTACTTCTGTCTACATCTTCGAACCACTGCTGGTACGAGTATGCAGACCCCTCCTATATATTCCAAGATTATTCGTATGTTTCCAACAACGGGTGTAGTGCGAAGAACCACCTATCCTGTCCCTCTGCTCTAATGTGTCTCGTCCGCCTGCACCATAGAATCGATGTGTGCAGTTGCTACAGAATTCTACAGAACTGGTAGCACAGGCAGAACTCTATCTCCTACTCTGCTATCCTACTTATGTTGCTGCCATGAGAACCAGGGGAGGCGACCACCAGGGAGAGAGAGACGCTGACAGGAGGTTGCTACCTCACATGCAAGCGGTTCCCTTGCCCGAATTGGTCATCTGCTTTGTCCTTCCTACGCTACCTATGCTGCCACATGGTGTCCTAACTAATATTACATGGAAAAACTGCCACCCTTAAGATAACATGTTCGATCTTACTATATTTGGAATTGTCAATGGAGTTACTAACTACTCAGATTGCACGGAGGCAATCTCTACCTGATCTGCTCCTATCGGAGCTCATAATGCGGCTTCTGATAAGCTAGAAAGCCCTGTAGTTACCTCGGGTGTCACTGAGGTGGCTTCTTCCTCATCGTCTCTTGCTGGCCCTGCTGTCGCTGCTGCTGCGTCTTCCTCGGCTTCGGCTTCTGCTTCGGAAGACAGAAGCGTCTTCTGGGAAACGGAGTCGACCGGTGCTTCTTCCGTCTTCTGAGGCACGGGTGCAGGACTAGGGACCATGGGGACCTCATGGGGATCCGGGGAAGTCGCTTCCTCCACGCGGAATACCTGGGAAGACGGCTCGTCTTCCTGTCTTCCAGAAGACATCTTGTCTTCCGGGGCGTCTTCTGGAGTCTTCTCGGCTTCCAACGCTGTCACCACCAAGTGCACAGCGAGGTCGAACTCCTCCTTCTCCATTCCGGATCCAGTCGATGGTGCTGGAGCGTGGGAAGATGCGGTTCCAGGTGTCGGAAGCGATGAAAGAATAAAGCCCCTCTACTTTGTAATATTTACTTGCACGAAAGCTTTTGCTCAATTTGCTTCTGATCTTGATAAATTTGTCTGACAGTCCCCCCTGGGCCCCGAGGGCCTTCGCCCCGAATCTTCAAGCTAGTCAAACTATCGGTGTCTTCACTCCTTCTATCTGTCGATCCAAGTACCTGAACATGCTCTCCCGGCATTCCACCAACATCGCTTTGGACTCGCTGTCCCATCCTCTAGCTAAGGTAAGTAACTTCCTACCCGCGGTGTAGTTGAACTTCTTCCGAAGCGCTTCCACCGACTGTGCCAACATCGTCTGTGCACGGGTCTCTGCTGCTTCCCGCTGCGTCTTCTCAACTACAGCTCGCGCTTCCGCGGCTTCTCGCTACGTCTTCCATATGGTCTGCTCTTCTGCGAGGACGGTGTTTTTTTCCCGCACTCGGGTGACTTCCTGATTGCGCTGCTATACCCGCGCCTGCAACTCCTGGTTGCTCTTTCGAAGCTGTACCAGCTCCTTGGCAGAAGCGGCTGCTTCCGTCTTGTACCTGGCTGCAAGCTTCTCTGTGGTGCGGAGACTAGCTTCCAGCGATTGCGTCTTCTTCTGGTCTTCCCCCTGTCGCAGCAAGGTGCGCAGGCCGAATCCAGGTTGTAAGGGCTTCTCCTGTGCCCTCGCTCTCTTCTCCAGCAACTCCATAGCTGGCTGGATCTCCTTCTGGAAGTAGGCACTGAACTCCTCCAGTCGTCTTCCTGCGGAAGACAAGTTCATCTCCACCACTCGCTCCGCGGTGTCGACTTCGTCTTCCAGAGGCAAGGAAGCCTCTTCCACCACTACGGCCTTCATCTTCTGCGAACGAGAAGAAGCTACTCTTCTCATCTTCTGGGGTGGAAGACTCCTCATGGCAGGAGCGGCTCTCTTCTTTGTGCTTCCTCGCATCGCAGCAGGAGCGCCCATCCATCCTTCGTCTTCTGGAGTCTTCGGAAGACTCCCAGGCGTTGCAGAAGCAGTCTTCTGCTCTGATCGGGTACTCAGCAGGTCTTCTTCCGAGTCGGACTCCGATCCTGAATGAATGAGGGAGATGGGTGTCCTCGGTACACTTCTGGGACCCATCTTCCTCAATGGCGTGACGTCTTCCGATCCACTAGACTCGTCTTCCCTCACCAGCAGCGTCTTCTGGTGAGAGCCGGGCCTCAGCTGTGGCATCAGAGTGGGAGGGGGCGTTGCTGCTGTCTCTCGGTCATCGTCTTCCGAGGTGTCCTCCTTCACCTCCTGTCGCTCCGTTGGCCCATACACTGCCAGCTGGTCTTCCCTAAGATCCCCCATGGCTACATACAAGTAGCAGAGGAAGGGCGTCAGGTGTCCTCCCGTCGGGGTACCTAAGTATGCTAGCTCCGTCTGTACACAGTTGTGGATGTACGCGCCCCAGTAGATGGGCACTCTGTCATCCCACACTGATTCCAGGAACTCCACGTCCTGATCTCCTAAGTACCTGGTCTTCAGCGCTTTCCCCTTGGGGAAAAGATGCAGAAACAACTTCGTCAGAAGTCGCTTCTTCGGCTCCCGGTAAGATTCTATCTTCCAACCGTTCCTCTCCTGCCTGTCTTCCAAGAAAAGGCAGGTGGTGCTCCCAAGCACATGCCACAAACTCACGATCCTAGGCAAGATCTTCTTCTCGTACCAATATCCTCGGTTCTCGGACTCAGGTCTATGAAAAGCCTTGCGCCACCAGTCTTCAGTCCAGGAAGATGATCTTCCTCGAGCTACTCCTGCTTTCGCAGGTACACGGTTACGAGGTGGCAACGCTGCCCACACCTCCTCCAGAAACCCTTGATCTGCGAGGTTCCAATCCCACAGGAAGAAGTCGAGACCCAACTCCTTGAGGAAAGGAGTGGCCTCGGCCAATTCTACCGCTGGTAACACCAAGCCCCGCGGATGCATCGACATACCTGGAAGATCTGTTGCACTAAACCACAAGCACCTACTATGAGCTGAAGGCTCAGTTCTTCCCGAGTGCCCACAGTCTAGCTTCTACTTCTCAGAAGACGAAACTAGTCTTCCAGAAGACAGCTACTCCGTCTTCCGGGATTCTAACAATACTTCCTAGATAGCTCTCGTCTTCCGAGCTATATCTAAACAATCCTATCTAAGCAAGGCCTCGCATGGATTACCAAGAAGACAACCCACCTTGCATTACATCCTACTTCCTATCAGAAGATACAAGATTCGCAAAACATAAGTGCATGACAAGTTCAGAAGATGGTTGCGGGCTCCTGCGGTGTCGGACTGTAATCCGTCTACCTAGGAAAGCGCCGGGCTTCTGGCTGTGGTTGTTCACTCAAGAGGTTGGCTTTCAGGTTACAACATGGGCTATAAACACTCACACAGATGTGTAAGATCTAGTAATATACCCAGAAGGCGAAATTCAGGTCTAGCTGGCAGTAATAGGATCCGGCAGTGAACTTTGACACTCACGGAGAGGAAAACTATGAAGGTTTAGACTTCTAAACTTCCCCTACATGCAAATGAGGTACTACTGAACTCACAGACGAAGTTTCAGCCTGAGATCAAATTCTGACTCAGAGATATGAACAGAAAAGTTTTGAGCAAGAAAACTACGGCAATTTCTGGTACCAAGATGGCTATTTCGACCTATAACAGGAGTTTGGCTTGATCAATTTCGAAGTTTCTTACAGGATTTGCAGTTCACAGCTTGGTGAACACTCTTGTGAAGTTGGGACTCCTGATTGTTTGTAGAACTCCAGATCTCCTTCCTTGAAGTCGCTGCTCTAGATTAAGAGCTTTTCAGACCCCCTCTGCTTCAGCGGCCGCCCTGAATTACTCAGTCACTCAATCGATATGAAACGTTTTGTGAAATCGTAGCCCTGCTGGCAGAGAACACAACCTCGAAGTTTTGAAGCAATTTCCTCAAATCTGCTGCGAGTGACACTGAAAACCCTAAATCCAACAAAAGTGATTCAATTCTAGCACAATTCGAACTTCAATTGGTCATAACTTCGTCTTTATTGCATCAAATCGATCGAAAATTTCACTGGAAGTGCTTGGCATGACGAGCCCTCTCTCCCTGTGCTCTCAGATTTCGAAGATCCCTCACCAAATGCTCGAACTCCACTCTAGAGCTCTGTTTCTAAATTTAGAGTTTAACAAAAGACAAAAACAGACCAATGGGAGTTCATAGCTCCACTTGGTTGTCCTTTAGTACCATAAACCACGTGGCAACTTAGTTTTACTCATAGGCTACCACGTCAAGCCCCCTAGAGTGTCAACGTAAAACTTAAATTACTTAAAATGACATGCAGCCCCGAAAAATAACTTAAATCAGCTAGAAAGCGTGCATGGGCGACACGCAAATACAACCCATGAGCTTAAGCCCTATCAACATGGTAATCAACCTACTAAGACTCAAAATAGTGTTAACACCGTATGCAAAGGTGTCAAACATATACATAAACGACTAGAAGTAATATAAGATAACTTCTAGAACTACTAAACTCAAGCGTCGGAGTAGAAATATAACATGTAGCCGCCAAGTAGCGCGACATCCACCCCCTCTGAACCTGCACATCCTCCGGTATGTGCCATCCAGATCAAGACTCTTCAGCTTCGGCTTCAAACTCATCTTCAACCTGCATTGAGTCTTCAGCTTCATCCTCTGTAAACTCTGCAACGTTCCGATCCTCCCCTCTCCTTCTAAAGAGCTTGATTCTCTTTCCTGCGACTGGTATCTTGAGCACTGCACCATCTAACTCTCTCAAGGAGTATGTGGCATTATCATAAACTTCTAACACCACATAAGGTCCAAACCATCTCTTGGAGAACTTTCTGATAGTGCTATGCTGATTATCAAGACTACTATCATAGACTAACACCCAATCACCTTCTTTAACCGGTTTGGGTCGTAATCTATGCGTTCTATCAAATCTGCCTTTGTTTCTCTCTCTAGTAGTCTTCAACCTTTCCACAGCTTTGGCAACATCCACAGGTCTCCGTTCTAACTGTTGGATCCTTAATGCAAGAAGATCCTCCGTACTTCTACCATCTTCCCATGACAAAACATTCCAAGTAGGCACAACCTCCTCAATCAGCATCACAGGTTTTTGCCCTAGTATCAATTCTGCTGGCATGTAACCTGTAACGGTACTATGAGTTGTACGATCTACCCACAAAGCAAATGGTAGCAGTCTAGGCCATTCACGGATCTTACCCTTGCAAGCTTTTATCAAAGCTTTGATGATTGACGGATGACCTTGTTCGCTCTTGCCATTCCCTTCAGGATTGTAAGCAGTGGTTAACGCCAACTTGATTCCCAACCGCTTGAAGAACTCAACTGCTTCTTGTGAATCCAGCTCACCCCTATCTGCAGTGATCTTTCCCACACACCCATACCTACAAATAACATCTTCAAGTAGAAAACGACAGACACTAGCAGTGGTCTTTGTCCTCAGTGCACGGCCTTCGACTTGGTTAGATAGATCTTCTCTAGCCAAGACTAGATACCTCATTTGTCCAAGTCCAAATGGCATAGTTATCAGATCAACTACCCATTTGTAATGAATGGCTAAAGGATAAGTAGGATGCAATCCATCACGATGACGTACGTTGGAATACATCTGGCAAGGTATACAGGATGAAACAAATTGCACTACATCCTTATACATACCCTTCCACCAATACTTTTCCTTCATCTTGGCAAATGTTGCCCAAACTCCTCTATGACCGGCCCATAAACTCTCATGGAACTCCTTGATCAGCTTCTGTTGCAATCCCAAGTCACATACCACCCGCTGTGGTACACCTCCTTGTAACTTAGGGCGCTTCCATAGATGTCCTCCATATAAAAAGTACCCATAAGCTGTTCTACGGATCCTCTTGAAATCTGCATCAGACCAGCCTTCTTGCCTTTCCAATGAACTCAAATAGCGCCCAAGATCTAACCACTCGCCATCATACATAGTTTCCTCAAATAACTCCAATGGAGCTGCAAAACAGCTTCTATCTTCTGTAGCAAGAACACTAGAATAGAACTCTGTTCCCACATCCTCCTGGTCATCTATCATTTCCTTCTCATCGTAATACCTAGCCCTCGATAACATATCTGCCACAGGATTGTCTTTTCCTGCAATATGTCAAACTCTGGGTTCAAGGACTTGATATATGCTATCCACCTCAACATAGCAATGTCTGGAGTTGTACAGCTAGTAATCATTCCCAAGAGAGGTAAACAATCTGTCTCCACAACCACAGGTGCTCCTATCAAGTATTCCTTGTCACTCTTCATCGCAGTAACTACTCCTCATAGCTCTCTCTTGACCTGAGGGTAGTCTCTCTGCCGTGAACTTAATACCTTAGCACCAAAACGCACCACATATCTATTCCCATCCTCATCGTCTTGCCCTACAGCCCATCCAATGTCAATATGACTAGTATCAACAATAAGGATAACAGATCTCCCCAACTCATATATTACCTTCCGTAGAGTTGGTGGTGAAGACAAAAGATCCTTCAACTTCTTCATGGACTCGCTTTGCTCCTCTTGCCACTGAAATCTCTGCCCCTTCCTCAGCAACTTGTACAACGAATCTGCTACATGTGCAAAGTGTGGAATCCATATATGATAAAACACACATGCACCTAGAAACCTTCTCATCTCAGTAACCGATCCACATGTCTCTTTCATCCTTCGGATGGCATCAACCTTGTTTGGACAAGGTTTCTGACCATAAGATCCACATAGGTGCCCCACAATCAACACCTCTTGTTCTCCAAATACAGACTTTGCTCCTGATAAAATCAAATGAACCTCCTCCAGTCGACTCAATATCTTATCGCAGTCAACTATATGGTCTGCAACAAACTTACGGCACCCCCTATGATCCTTTATCTCATTCTTCTCCTCCTCAGCCACCTTTTGATCGGCACATCATCAAGGAATGGCATAGTTTTTTCAGGAATGAAATCCCTCAAAACTTTATTCATGCCATTCATCATATGTGCTACAGAATTGGTAGCACCTTGTGGCAAGGTGCACATCCTTAGTAACCCCAAAGGTGTCCTCATTGTAGTCAAGTCTCTACTCTCAGATGATAACTGAAACTGATCATACCCTGAATATAAGTCTCCCATTGAATAGATAGCACGACCAGCAAAAGCCTCTGCAAACTCGTCTACAATAGGTCCTATATCCATATTCCTGATAGTCACCTTGTTAACTGGCTGCATATCTTGAATGAATCTCAAAGCTCCACTCTTCTTCGGAACAGTAAACCATCTGCTAGAATAGGGAGCTATAGATGGTTCCAAGATACCCATCCTAATCCTCTCATTAAGCAAGTCTATCAGCTTTGGCAGATGAGCTCTAGCACAGGGATAGGACGTAGATTTCAAGACACATGCGATATAGTAAAGATTACCATAGGTGCAACTACACTTGGATCTACACATCCTACTTCATGTGACTCAAACGCAAACGCCTTACCATGCCTAGATAGCATCTCCCTGAAGCTCTTCTTCTCTTACTCAGTAAGAAATCCATCACCTCCAATCCTTAGCTCCTTCAGTGTTGTTTCTGTGAACTGGTGTCCAATTCTTCTCGGTCCTCTGAGCGTCGGTTCTCGTGCAGCTTGCTCCATCTTTTGATTGTAATCGAGTGATAAAGGCAAAGCCACTGGTTTGACTTTCTTTGCCACTGACTTGTACTTGGTCTCCACATACACCTCTTGCCGATCTATAAACTTATCAATTACATCATAAAGCTCCTTGGAGCTCACTCTCACCACTCTATCTACATCATCTATAGAACTTTCTACTATAGATTTCAACTCCCCTATAGTATCTACCAAATACTGCTCTTCAAACACTCCAGATATGTATTCATCTCTTGCTAACTCTCCACTATCCCACAAAGACTGCTGTACATACTTCACATGTTGCCTCTCAAACCTCTTCAGATTCTCAACCTTCCTATAACATACTGATCCACATGACGTCAATCCCAAGAAGCTAGTGGATAAAGCTTCCTGCTTTACTGGATCAGGCGAGAATCCTATCTCTACTGTACCGTTGAAGTCTCGCTCTTCAATGGTACTCTGCCAAAACCCCTAGACTCTCTAAACTCCTGAGTAATCTTAGGTAGTGGACGGTCTCTCAAGCTATCACGATTCCTCTCATGTTCTGCAGCAACGGTCAAAAACTGAACAGCTCTTTTGCCGTCTCTACTACGTATCCTAGCATAGGCTGAACCATCATCCATAACTCGTGTCTCCATTCTAACAGCAGTAATGTAAGGCTGCCCTAGAATGATAGGATAGGTCGACATGTCTTGTACAAAGAAATTCTGAATATCACTGATGTCACCTACAGTTACCTTGATGTTGGGACAAGCACCATAGAGTTCTCCTCTCTGGTTGTTGGCAGCGCGAATAAGCCATCCATGGTCGGTGTCTATGGACCATCTCCCACGCTTGTACAGCTCCTTAGACATCAGATTAATTTCTGAGCCATGATCAATCAACGCCACCACAGGTTCCTCCAGATCTCCCAACTTCACCAAGGTCTCTGTGGTTGCTCTTGCCCAATGGTTGTGAGAGTAATGGCTCTTCTGCGATGCTTCCACCTCATCTTCAAACCTCACGTGCTGATACGATCTCCCTTCTGATACTTGAGAGCAGTAATCAGCAATCTCATCTTCCTCATCCTCCGACAGCTTGGTCCCTAGAGCGTTAAGCGTAGCTGCTTCACCCAAAATCTGACGTTTCCTCTTGATGATATCTATGATAACCTCATTGAACTCACGCTTTGCAATCCCAAGAATCTCACCCAAAGTAAACTCAACCTTCCCATTCAAGATACGGTTCTCTAACACCTGCTCCAAGTCTGTAGCAATCTCAATGTCAGACTGAAGTTTGTATGCAGGCATCTTACCCTTCTCCTTGCTTCTCTCCTTCTCCTTTGGTGTTGTAGGTGGTAGATCCTCCATAGTCTCCTCCCGAGTAGGTGTTGTCTCCTGCCTTGTCTCTGGTCTAGTCCTTTCACTCCTTGTAGCATGCCGTTTGGCTGTAGAAGCCTCACCTGCATCCTCCCTCCTGCGTTTCTCTTCTAGTACAGCTTCATGATGACTTCGTGCAACATAAGCATGTACTGACATAGTATCCACAGGGTCATTCCATCTTGTAGTCTCTCGAATTGAGTTGCCAACCCTCCGTAGCACATCCTTGTCTAACTCTGTTCTAGCTACGGATCGCACTACATCAGACCACAACCCAGTAGTCCCTTTCTCTCTCTCCATTTTCACTTTCACTCCACAGGTAGCAGCATTCACAAGAGAAACAGCATGTGATGCTGATATCTCATTCACAAGTCTCTTCATACCACCCTTGCCAAAGTTGGTTCCCAACATCATCCCAGTCTCTCTCAGATGGATCTTACCATCTTTGAAGAAGATCATATCCTTCCTCAATGCATCTGAAAACTCCTCACAATCTCTTCTTACATGGTCTAGGCTATCACACCATATACAACGATGAACAAAGCCTTCTCTCATCTGAGGTCTCTGCATAGCAGGCTGTACATTCTGCTCCTTCTCTTCTAACCTAGTGAGCTTAAGCTTAAGCTCCTTCATACTCTTAATCAACTCATCAAGCGGTGAGTCTTCCTCTCTAGCAATTACCAAAGCAGGCTTAGTAGGCAACTGCTTGACAGGAATTATCAGAGGTGCTGCTTCACTTACCACCACCTTGTCCCTTCTTTTCTGTCTCTTGGTCAGCAAAGAAACAGCCTCTTCAACCTCCTTCCAATCAGTCTTCAATCCTCTCTCCTCACTCTTGTCTTCCAGCAACAGCTCAAGCTTCTCCTGAATAGTCATGTCCGCTGCTTGTAGGAAAAGCTCGGTCTTCTCCACCTCTAGTGTAAGCTTCTCTGTCCTAGAAAGCTGAGCATACTGACGATCAAACTCCCTTAACAACTCATTTACAGACAAACCTTTGTTAGGCTTAACCACCCACTCCAAGAACGTTCTCTTGGTCACCCTCTCTGAATCTTCAGTGTAGTACTCCTCCTTCAAAGCGTGCATAAAGCTCTTCCAACTTTGTCCTTGCTGCTGCTTGAGCTCCTTCACACGCCCACGAATCTCAAGGACAACAGCAAGTTCAAAGTTCTCCACCATCTCCTTCTCAGGTACCTTGTTCACCTCCATCTCCCTAGCATAGTATCGCACATACTTGGAAATATCTGTACCCTTGAACTGGTCACCCTCTCTGAATCTTCAGTGTAGTACTCCTCCTTCAAAGCGTGCATAAAGCTCTTCCAACTTTGTCCTTGCTGCTGCTTGAGCTCCTTCACACGCCCACGAATCTCAAGGACAACAGCAAGTTCAAAGTTCTCCACCATCTCCTTCTCAGGTACCTTGTTCACCTCCATCTCCCTAGCATAGTATCGCACATACTTGGAAATATCTGTACCCTTGAACTGGTCGATCTGATGCACCACAGATTGCAACGCCTTGGTTGCTAATACCTCCTTCCTCTCTGTGCTCTGCTGCTGCTGCATAAACATGGAAAAAGCTTGGAACTTCTTCATCGTAGTAGCATCCAACTGAATAGGTTGCTGAGCAGCAGCAGCAGCTCCACTTGATGATCCTTGGTTGGCCATGATATCTGATCCTGTAACACTCTCAAGAAAACTCCCACCCTAGGTGTTTCACGTCGAGTTCACCAAAAAAGATAGTATGTCGGAGTGTAATCCGTCTACCTAGGAAAGCGCCGGGCTTCTGGCTGTGGTTGTTCACTCAAGAGGTTGGCTTTCAGGTTACAACATGGGCTATAAACACTCACACAGATGTGTAAGATCTAGTAATATACCCAGAAGGCGAAATTCAGGTCTAGCTGGCAGTAATAGGATCCGGCAGTGAACTTTGACACTCACGGAGAGGAAAACTATGAAGGTTTAGACTTCTAAACTTCCCCTACATGCAAATGAGGTACTACTGAACTCACAGACGAAGTTTCAGCCTGAGATCAAATTCTGACTCAGAGATATGAACAGAAAAGTTTTGAGCAAGAAAACTACGGCAATTTCTGGTACCTAGATGGCTATTTCGACCTATAACAGGAGTTTGGCTCGATCAATTTCGAAGTTTCTTACAGGATTTGCAGTTCACAGCTTGGTGAACACTCCTGTGAAGTTGGGACTCCTGATTGTTTGTAGAACTCCAGATCTCCTTCCTTGAAGTCGCTGCTCTAGATTAAGAGCTTTTCAGACCCCCTCTGCTTCAGCGGCCGCCCTGAATTACTCAGTCACTCAATCGATATGAAACGTTTTGTGAAATCGTAGCCCTGCTGGCAGAGAACACAACCTCGAAGTTTTGAAGCAATTTCCTCAAATCTGCTGCGAGTGACACTGAAAACCCTAAATCCAACAAAAGTGATTCAATTCTAGCACAATTCGAACTTCAATTGGTCATAACTTCGTCTTTATTGCATCAAATCGATCGAAAATTTCACTGGAAGTGCTTGGCATGACGAGCCCTCTCTCCCTGTGCTCTCAGATTTCGAAGATCCCTCACCAAATGCTCGAACTCCACTCTAGAGCTCTGTTTCTAAATTTAGAGTTTAACAAAAGACAAAAACAGACCAATGGGAGTTCATAGCTCCACTTGGTTGTCCTTTAGTACCATAAACCACGTGGCAACTTAGTTTTACTCATAGGCTACCACGTCAAGCCCCCTAGAGTGTCAACGTAAAACTTAAATTACTTAAAATGACATGCAGCCCCGAAAAATAACTTAAATCAGCTAGAAAGCGTGCATGGACGACACGCAAATACAACCCATGAGCTTAAGCCCTATCAACATGGTAATCAACCTACTAAGACTCAAAATAGTGTTAACACCGTATGCAAAGGTGTCAAACATATACATAAACGACTAGAAGTAATATAAGATAACTTCTAGAACTACTAAACTCAAGCGTCGGAGTAGAAATATAACATGTAGCCGCCAAGTAGCGCGACATCCACCCCCTCTGAACCTGCACATCCTCCGGTATGTGCCATCCAGATCAAGACTCTTCAGCTTCGGCTTCAAACTCATCTTCAACCTGCATTGAGTCTTCAGCTTCATCCTCTGTAAACTCTGCAACGTTCCGATCCTCGGTCAAGTAGCGCGACAGCGGGGACAGTGGCCTCTGGGAAGACACTCGGGGCAGCTTCCGATTCAATGTCTTTCTCGGAAGACTTCTCGAAGTCAGACTTCCCTTCACTGGTCTTCACCTGTCTTCGTCTTCCTACACGCAATCTATCCTCACAACAGACTCAAGACAATTGCACTCTGTTCTTCTGACTTCTCACCTCTCATACGTACTCAGGAGAACCTTGCTGCTCGGTGGGAAGACATGACCCTCGACCATTCTCTCCAGATTCTGCCAGTAAGTATTCTCACGACTCTCTTCTAAGCTTGGGTAGAAGAAGGAATGGCTGCTATGGGTCAGACAGAAGAGACCCGAAGGGATCCTCACGTCTTCTCGCTCATTTTGCCAGCCTTCCAGTCTTCTAGTCTCTCTAGGAAGATGTGGAGTTGAGAAGCTTGGAAGACCGGGAGGCACAGGCCTAGTTTCCGACTTCCAACTTCTCGAAATAACAAAACAACTCACCACACCACTCAGGATTCGTACCAAGTCTCTCTAAACACAAAAGCAAAGCAAATCCACTCTTGATACGAATTGTGTTCAGTCGACTTCCGAAGACGGTCTTCTGAAGTCAGTCAAGTTTAAGAAGCGTCTTCCGAAGATGTTCCCATCTTCCGAATCGTCTTCTGTTCCAAGTTTCGGGGGTAGAGAGGTAGTAGGGTAGGGAAATTGATAGCTGGGATCTCCAATTTGAGGGCTAGGAGTAGGGAAGCTCGAATTGAACTCGGGAAGAAGCAAAGAGATGATTGACAGAAATTGGGCAATGCTTCCGCGCCCAATGTCTCAATAGGAAAGATGGGGGGTGGGGGTAATCGATCAGGCTGCCTGCACACAACCAAGGAAGCGCGGGGAATACCAGGAAAAGGCGAGAAGAAGTGAGAAGGGGAAAGAATAAGGAAAAGAACCTCTACAGTCTTCTTCTGCTCCTCGAGTTGCCTTCGACCTCCGTGCGCTTCTTGGCTCTGGTCTTAGCTCCAATGCGACTCCTCACGACTGCACCTGCTGTCAATGTCCGGCCACGCCTCGATTCCACTCGCTGCTCTCCAATGTCAGCTTCTCGGGAGCTCATAGAAACGCCTTTGCTCTTTTACCTTCTATGCCCCAGCAATTCGGTCTCGCCCTTCGCGTAGCTGCCAACTGATTCTCTCCTACCTCGATGTCCTCACTCGATTCCTCTCTCAAAGCTAACTCGCGAAGCTCACTATCTCCAATCGATCTTCTCAAGCGCTGTGCTGCGGGAAGTTGGAATGTGCCTAATGTGCTTCCTTACGCATCTTCTCCGCAGATTAGGGGTTTTCGACCTTAGGTGTCTTCCCGGACCTACCTACCTATTCGGTGCGCTCCAGTAGGTACACCTACTGTCTTACCCGCAAACTCGTGGTTGGGCCTTCGCGGTCGTTGTCTTCTGGAAGACAGGTGTCTTCCGCCGTCTTTTCATCTTCCGCCGTCTTCCCATCTTCCGCCGTCTTCCCGTCTTCTAAAGACGCAACTGAGAAGACGCTCTTCCGAAGACGGTCGTCTTCCGAAGAAGTCAACTTCTTATTACCAACAGCTCTTAAGATCATCTTTCTGCTAAGGGAGACGTAACCTTAAGTAACAATGCTTCTTCAGTTATACAAACAAGTTATTATTCTTAAAATTTTCAAAAATTCGTGCATCTTGTAATTTGTGGGCACCACACAAATAAATGTGTAAATTACCTCCTCTTTTCTCACAGAAATATACTCCAAATTAGTTCCTCAAATCTGAGAAGAGCTCAATTTAGCCATATTACATAAAACATTATAAAACATTCTAGATGTCTAATCTATATGCAAAAACTAGTACAAAAGGCACTACTTAGCTTAAGATCTGAAAAGTTACCTGGAGAGAGGAGGAGGCCAGCAACTTGTGCAAGTGCACAATGAGGATTCAAAGGAGAGAGGAGCAGAAAGACCTCACCTTCGCTAGCTTGGTCACGGGAGAGGAGGGGCTGGCAGAGTTTCCCAGGAGGGAAAGACAGTCAGTAGGCACAGTCCCTGACGCAGTACAATGCCCTTACAAGCTGCCCTTGTTTCATGGCAGCTGCCCAAATGGAAAATGAATTCAAATTTTGAAAATTGACTGTCCGTCTTACATGATTGGCTGAGAGTATTTTGGCTCCCCTAGACTCTGTAGTAGCCGGAAAACGTTTTTGACTTTGCCAAGAATGTAGTGCTTCCAAACCGCTGTTAAACGATACTAAGCTGACCGGAAATGGTTCTCTACAGGTGACGGACATTTATTTCGCATTTTCTCTGGGTTACCCAAATTTCACATTTTTCTCTACCCCTTTCCGAAAAGTGAGGGCTCTGGGTAACCCAGACCCTATGTACTTGGAGGCGGGGTTTAAAAAGAAAATATCCGGAACGGTGATCTCCCAGGAGCAAATGACTCAGCCAAATAAGTTTCTTATGGTTGTTCTCCAAGAAAGATCATTAGTAACACAGGAAAAACAAATACAGGATAAACTCTCTGTCTCCATAACGACGTCCGACGTGAACTTGTGAAATCCAAAGGATCAGAGGAGGAAGACGGCAGTACTACGAGATCTTGACGGCAGGCGTCCAAAGATGTCTGCTCGTCGTTCATGCAGACGGATGTCGGCATCGAAGAATCATCTTGACAGTGAATGTCTTAAGTGTCTTGATCCTGTTGGTGTCTCACAACTCGCAGAGATTATTCATTTTAACACTTTTGCAAGAGTGTGACATCGACAATGACCGGAGATTGTTCCTGTGATGATAACGCAATGGTCAGTACCGTTGTCTCACTTACGTCAACTCCAGGGCTCGATCCTTCCTCGCTGTCGCGATGGACAGAGTTTTCAGTTCGGCACGCAATGAGCATAGACTCTTCTATTAAAAAGAAAATATCCGGAACGGTGATCTTCCAGGAACAAAGGACTCAACCAAATAAATTTCCTATGGTTGTTATCCGAGAAAGATCAAGAGTAACACAGGAAAGATGAATCTATGATAAACTCTTCGTCTCTGTAACGACGTCCGACGTGAACTTGTGAATCCAAAAGACCGGAGGAGGAAGACGGCAGTACTACGAGATCATGACGGCAGGCGTCCAAAGATGTCTGTTCGTCGTTCATAGAGACGGATGTCGGATCAAAGAATCGTCTTGACAGTGAATGTCTTAAGTGTCTTGACCCCGTTGATGTCTCACAACTCGGAGAGATAATTCATTTTAATACTTTTGCATGAGTGTGGCATCGACACCTCGGAAGAATAACTCTCATTATTCAAAGATGAGTTATTTTAACAGTGGTTCTTGAATGCTCTTCCACAACAACTCGGATCTAAAGATGAGATTGAGGGTTTTCTCAATCATCACACCTCTATCTATGTAATCTAACTCCATTTCAATTATTTTTTCACAAAATGTTAGACATTTCGTGATTTTGCTGGTATCGTGTAGAAAGTCTCATTAGTGCTCTCCATCATGTCTTTATTTATTACTTTATCATGTTGTGTTGCTCTAGATTATCCAGATGAACGACATAGTTTTATTTCAATTCACATGTCAACATTGTTATATATTCCAGAGAACTCTCGTGTGTTCCTCCATACGTGTTGCAAATGATAACTGACGAGCGTAGTTCATTCAAGTTTTGTCCAACACTTCTCATGAACATGAGCGTTTCATTCATGAACATCCGTGCTGAGAGCTAATTCTGCATCACATTTTCAACTTGCGTCCACTGACTTTGTGGAATATAACTCTATCGCATACTAGCTTGTGTGTAAATAAGTATAGCCGCTGAAGAATTGTGCATGTTGTCGTGTCGTAAGTGCAAAAAGTATATCCGAGAATATGTGAGGTATCTAGCTGTAGAAAGCGCATAGGATTGAAAAATACAAAGGATAACGTATGAGTGCAAACTTCTAACCCAAAATCCTACTCTTTATTTCTACTAATTATTAATATTATTTGGTATGTGATCTTAACACAAGTTCTTAAAACCTTGATTTAACAATAAAGATGCGTAGTTCTTGAAAAACTGAATCCAATGAAACCCAATATGTCTCAAATGGACTCCTGTGGAAGAATTATGCTACTTCTGTGCTAAGAGTATTAAATCTCCAAATTCTCTAAACTTATTTACCAAAATCTTAAACTGACAATTAGGAACACTCCTCGTGAAGATCTGGTTCCAACGGTACCTTTTCTTTCTCAAACGAACAACCCAAGAGAAAGTTATGAGTGTTGCAACTTTTGACGTCCAAACTCCTTCCTCCGATAGGAATCTACACGAGCCCTCACACAGATTTGTTCCCTCTGCTCTAAAACCCCCACTTAGTTTCAAACCTTTGTAACTCCTTCTTTGTATATCCAAACATGTCGTTCTTGATGTCTCTTGAAAGCTCTTGATAAACTCCAATGGTACCATTGAAATTTTGTTGGTTATGTCCGGCTTATGGTAGCTAGTTTTAGCTAAGGGTTTGTACATAGGTGTTGTTTGGATCTGGGTTTGAATCGTGTGATATTGATGCAAAGCTTTTTGTTAGCAAAGGGGTGTTTCCCTTGTTTTGAACTACGCTTTGGTTGTTTTAGGTCTAGGTTGAGATCTAAAAGATTTGTTTTAGAAAGTTATGTGCATATTATAGTTTGTTTCTCAATTTTGTGTTCATAGAGAAAAAGAAAAAGGATTATATGTTAACTAGACGTATCATATCAAATTTTGCATGAAGGTTGTCCAGGAAAATACGAGGTTCTTGGCTATGGAGATATCGTGTACTAAACATAGATAAGAAAGAGAGAAACAACCACGAGAACAAGCTTCGGAAGATATACCAACTCTCAGTTTATATACACTCTAGTTTCTTTCTCTCTAAGAACACCAAATTGAGAAACAACCATGAATGATCTGTAATCTGCACCCAACCTCCTAAAACAAGTCACTAGATCTCAACCTAGACTTAAAACTACCGAAGTGCAGTTCAAAGCAAAGGAAACATCTCTTTGCTAATAAAAAGCTTTTCACCAATATCACACGATTTAAACCCTGGTCCAAAAAACACCCAAGTATAAGCTCTAGCTACAAGCCTTAGCTAAAGCTAGCTACATACAAGCCGTACATAACCAACTAGAACTCTAACGATGGAAACCATAGCGAAGGAATCAAAGAAGGTCTATCTAAGAACTTTCTTCTTTCGTCAAACGGTCTTCAGATGTCGATACGGTCTTCCTTTTTGACTCTGTTGACTCCAAGAACTTTCAGTTCCGACTCTCAACACTCGAGATATTTCTGGTCGTATGTGATCAAACCTCTAAAAATTCCCCCTTACGACTTAAAACCCACATACATCCGCAAACCAGATCGCCTGATCTAAGATCCGTCTTCCTTGGTATATATATTTGACTATCATGAATCCAAAGAGACTCCAAACAAGCCGTTTGGAGTTCCTTATGTGAAACCATGCAAGAAATTTGATCACAGGAAGCAAAAATTTGACGTAAAGCGTTCTCTTGCGGCTCAACTTCACTCACCACGCATAACACATCAGTCCGATCTACGTACGATCTTCTCTTATATAGAGATAATGATTCCTTGATCGCGTAGGCACCAAGAACGAAGAGCTTGGCTCATCAATTGCAAAGAACAATCCAACTTCAAGTCATAGACAAACAAAAATTTGACGTAAGCATCTTCTTGCGAGTCAATTTTCTTCACATCTCTCAAATCGATAATCTAATCCACATACAATCTTCTCCCATGCATAAGTGAAGACTCATTGGTCATGTCGACATAAAAGACTAAGAGCTTGGCTCACTGATCGTCAAGAACAGTCTAACCTTAGATCGCAAGCGAACGAAAAATTAACATATGCGCTTCTTTGCGAGCCAATTTCACCCAAAACTCCCAAGTCGCCTTGTGAAACTTTGTATCGTCTTCAATTTCCTGTAAAACTTTGTGTTTTGATCTCGATGGATCCAAGGACAGCAAGTTTGGACTCTGAAATGACCCGAACGGTCCAATTCTCCTTTA
The DNA here is from genome assembly GCA_036924285.1 of Asterella californica. Taxonomy (NCBI): domain Eukaryota; kingdom Viridiplantae; phylum Streptophyta; class Marchantiopsida; order Marchantiales; family Aytoniaceae; genus Asterella; species Asterella californica. The sequence continues at coordinate 49,236,904 of JAYKYS010000001.1, forward strand.
CATGTCATTGATATGTTCAAATTTCTTTCTCTACGTCCTAATTTCTCTCAGAACTCACACTATGATCCACCTCTTCACAACCCGGCTTAACCAGTGCATAGCTTGCACATATATGAACCCAATGATGCCTTTCGTGCTTGCATTGGATCTCCCAGTCTCTCGAATCGTCCGTCAACAAGGTGCATATACAAGCTAATCTCTTAAGCTATCTCCCTTACTGTCAGTTCACAGTATGTGAGTTTTGCTCAGATTATGATCAAACATCCCTGTTGTACCCTTAGTATAGCGTCAAGAATCATAAATACCCAGTAAGCATCGATAAGCTAAGACTTAGTTTGATTTTTCCATCTTTCAAATCTCATAACGTCACCAGTAAGCACCGAAATGAAACAAATGAAGTGACTTTGGGAACCTAACAACGAGCTCTACCACTTGGTGCAATGAAAGTCGAGATCTGAAATAGATCAAAAAGTCTTTATTTCTTTCCATCCATCCACTCTAAATTTGGATAACTACTTTATCTTCTATTGGCTCCTTTGTCTTCATCGTCAACCAATTTATCGTCAACCTTCTCTCCTTCTAAGGTATGAAATTTAAGCTTGTATTAGTCAGCGTACATCTTCATCCACAGTGATATTTTAGAAGAATGAATATCTATGCTTACCATCACATATCTTCACCATGGCTTGAACAATCGATAGATGCTCACATTTTTATCAATCCCCTCCAGATTCATGACAATAGCGAGTTTGAGTTTCACTCCATATCGAGCAAAGAACTCCTTCCCTTCTGTACTAGTAGCTCTCCTCTGTCTACATGTAATGTTCGGATAGATCCCTATCTAGAGATAATGTCCTAAAGAATAAACTTACATATATCTTATGTGATCGTCGTCCTCAGAGGTCGTCCTTCTACAAAATTAGAGAGGTCTTCACGAGCCAACACCAAATACCTCATATCTCATAACCCCGAAGGCATCAACATCAAATCAAGAACCCATTGGAAGTGAATACTAGATGGATAAATAAGCACCAGATCATCTCTATAATGCACCTTCGAGTAAACTGACAATGCAAGCATGAGCTCACAAAGTTCACCACAACTCCCAAGACGTACTCGTGTAGCAGTCGTAGCACGAGCCTAATACCTCTTTCTGAAGTCATTATCAGTAGCTGGACTCCCCTTGCTAGCTTCTTCATCATCAACCTCGATAGTGTTGGTATCAGCAACCAACGCTTCTTGCTGGCATCCCTTGTCATCAACCTACTGAAAATGCACCTTCCCAAATTCTGCATCATTCACAAAAGCTCCATTTACATCTATCATCTAACTCTTTACTTGCTCAGACATCATCTGTCTTTTCTTGTTTGATGATGTCGATGATAAGCTCGTGAAACTCCCTCTTTGCAATACCAAGAACCTTCTAAAGAGAAAACTCAACTCGTGCATCTAGTATCCTCTGCTCCAGAATGCTCTTAAGATCAATAGTTTCAATATCTGCAGCCAACTTATGAATCGATCCTTTCTTCTTCTCTTGGGCAGTCTACCAGCAGTTGTTGGCTCCTGCTGAGACCTCTGCACGTCCTCCATCGGACCAGGTGCAGGTGGAGGAGTTTGAGAAGTAGACGAGACGTCCTCTAGAGGAGCTGCTCGTCTCTTGATGACTCTCCGTCCATCTCTAGTCTCTTATGAAATTCCAGTATCAAGCTCAGAGGCATCTAGCTGTCTCTTTTCTTCCACAGAAGCATCTTGCCAGTGAACGTGTCTATCCACGTCCAAGAATGCTTTGATAGACATTGTGTCTACGAGATCTCTCCACTCTGTGACTCTACGGATAGTCTGAGCTCCACTATTCAACACCTCAGAAAGAACTTCAACATTACTCTTCTCAACAGTCCTATCTAGCAAAGTAGAGCTAGCGAAAACTTCAATATGTCCAACATATACATCAGGATTCACTGGTGATAGCATCAACGCAATTACCGTTGTTGTCATAACGATATAAAGTAGACTCCTCATGCCTCCTCGTCCAAACTACGTGCTCAACGGCTCTCTTGTAAGAACAAGATACAATCTCCGTTCTGGTAGCGAACCACATCATCTCGCGTAGCAGCCATAAGCTCTTGACATTCTCCTCGAAGATGATCTAGATCGTCACACCTGGTACATATTCTACGAACAGGAGCACCTCTTGGACGAGTAGCAGCAAGCGTTGGTGGCTGCTCTCTTTGCAAACTAGTCAGCTCTATCTTCAACTCTCGCATTTGTCATATCAGATCTTCAGTTTTATTCTGTTGACCTTGGTTCTCTACATGTCTCTGAACATGTACTCTTTGTGCAGGAACCGACACAATTGGCACTGGAGGGACTGCTGCAGGAACAAGTCTGGGAGCAAGAGTCAGAAGCTACTGTACTTGAGGAGCAACGTGAGATTGAGAGACCACTTCTGCAACCGGACGTCTTCCTACAACCACTCTTTCTCGTCTTTGCCTTGTTAGAACAGCCACGACATCTTCAACTCTTCTCCAATCAATAGTAACACTTTTTTCAATCGATCGATCTACTAACATGAAGCATAAGCGATCTGTCATGATCTCATCGGTGACTTGCAAGAATATCTCTATCCTTCTAGCATCCAAGGTTATACGTTCAAGCGTTGAAAGTTGTCGATATCTCCAATCGAGTTCTCTCAACAACTCATTTAGTCTCATCATACGACTAGATTGTTGATAAATTGAATCCAAAAACGTTCTCCTAGTAACCCTCTCAGAATCCTCTTCAAGAACTCAACCAAACACCAAGATTCCTCCTCTATATATCTCTAACTTGATCTCTCAACTCATGAATCACAGCCAACTCAAAACTGCCGATCATCTTCGCATCAATCACCCTCACAAGCTCAATCTTTCCTACGTAATCAGGTAGATACTTGGAAATATCCATACCTTCAAATCTTTCACATCTGTTCACAATCGCTTGCAAAGTCTTTGTAGATTTTAACTCACCTCCTCTGACGATCGGATGTTGTTGAACTAGGATTGCAAGCGTCTTCAAAATCTCAGTAGAACTCGCTGTTATAGTCGCTGCAGACATAGGTGCAACAGAAGGTGTTGTAGTAGCCGTAGAGGCATCAGCAGCGCTTCCGCTTTCTACGAGAAAACCTCAACCTCCACGATCAATCACCCAAGATGACACTCAATGTAAGCATCAGATTTATATCGAGGAGAGTCCTTCTCAGGAAAAGCGAACCTCTTGATTGTGATTAATTGCGAGGTAGAGATTGAACAACAAGACAAGAGCCAACTAACTTGCCTACAACGGCTAAAGTCTCTCACAGATACCAATTTATATCTGACAATCAATTCTTGCTCAATAGACCAATTCTCATTCACCATAAGATAGATTCGTCTCCAAACACATCAATAGATGTAAGTAGAACTTCCAATGCTTTATTTCTCTTCTTGCGACAACTAAAGTCTTTCACAAATATCAATTCTTGTCTAACCGTCAATTTCTACTCAATAAAGTCGTCTCTCGTCCACCAGGAAACAGATTTCTCCTCAACAGTCGATCTCCACTCAATAAGATCATCTCCCGTTCATAAAAAAGCAGATTACTTCTCAACAGTTGACATCTCCTATTGCACGCGGAGTTCTCTTGCGGGTTGATTTGGTAGGCACCGCAGAGTTAACACAAACGTTACTCACGGTACAAATACACATAATGAGAAACGTTTGTTTTGTCTTTCAATCCTAGTTGGTTGACTTGAATGACATTCCAAAGCATAATCAAGATTATTCTCATAAAGGTGAGATTTCTGCAACTATTGTAATACGAGGTAAATAATATATATACAATGGAGAATGGCAGATTTTAGACAGACAGAGGTAAATAATATATTAACGGTTAACTAGGATGTCCAACCTGTTTTTATATTTACATTAAATATTCAAATTATTATTACTAAATTTCAAATTTGACTTACAGCCAAAGTAGAATTACAACTAATATATTTTTTATTCAAACTTACTAGATATAAATCCAACGAAGGATGCTCTTTTCATCACTCTAGTAACTTGTTGCCCTCTCAACATCCAAGGCAGATGATCGTGGGGTTGTTGAGGCGATTAATTTACTATATTATATACCCTCTGATTGCGTCTAATTACAGTTACGAAAATCTCCTGGCCCCGCTGCCCGGAGGAATCAAAATTCACACCTGTATTCACACCTGAATCCTGTGCGCATTGTCCTAGAAGAGAAGGTGACAAAATGACGCGGAACCATAAGTAATCGGAGATCTCTGCGTTACACTCGCACCCCCATTGTGATTCTGTGAACATCCCTTCCGTCAGTGTCAGAGCCGTTGCTAGATTTTCATTTCACTGCGCCCTAAAACAATTCACAGAAATACAGAAAGTTCATTTCTGTACAGATCGTTCTTGCAAAATCCTGTCGTTCGTCCCCTGGCTGGTGCGTAGGCTATGGATTGTACTGCGCGTGGATAAGTAGATCGTGAGCTTAGCAGTGGTTGAAGTGGGACGAGATTTCGCCAATGATGGGGAGATCGACAATTTAAATGCTGCATTGAGGATCAGGGACGACTTTGGTAAACGTCGGCATGGCCGTGGTGGCCGCGCGGTGACTATGAACGTTTGTTCTATTACTGCCGTGGAACACATCCGTGGTTTTGTTCGTCATGAGCATTGATCCACAGAGGACGTGACCAACAGCCGACTGGCCCCTGAGCTGAGATGTATGGCCAGATTGAACGTTGAGTAAAGAGCATAGATAGTGTGCTTTGAATTAAATAACATTAAAAAGTTCGTTACTGTATAGATCTACAGGCGATTACAGGCCAGTTAATCGCAAGCTCCTGCGAATATCAAATTCAAGGCTTTCGTAATCAGAATTGGGTGACGAAGTAAATGACGATGACGAGGTAGTCTGATGACTTGCTTGAAACTCCTATGTGCGGTTTTGCGGACTTGATGAAGGCTGGAATATTGCTTTCAGCGTTGTTTGGAGAGTGCTCTGGGCTTTATGTGGGGTCTGAATTCCTCATGTGTGAGGACCGAGTGGTCGAGGTGTAATTGACTTGAAGATTACCGCGTAGAATCTATAAATACACCGGGAACCCGAGCCATTCGGGTTTGTTGTAACTGGAATAGTTGTGTTAAGGATGGCGGATGTGACTTCCCTCGACGAACGGGAGGCAGATAATTGGCATTACAGGGGTGAAGGTGCTGCGAATGTAGTTCTGGCATATCATGGCTCAGACCCAGCTCTGGTACTTCTTTCTCTTATGTCCTTCTCATTTCCCTGCCTTTAATATCGCCTGCCGCTGAGTCACTTCCAAATCAAAGGAGTTGCCTTAGCGTATATGGATCTTTAGACGTTTTGGTCAAGTGACACGCTTAGGTGAGCTGCTGTGGGGTTGTCAGATCGGGAAAGTGCTCCGCCTTCAAAAGTTGGTCAGGGGCGCAGATATCAGCCACGGAGCCAAGAAAACACCTGTTCTTTCTACCGAAGGGCAAGTTTTGTGGGCAGAATGGGAGGACATGGTAGCTGCCACTTCTTCCGCCGAGCTGAACCATGCCTACATACGCGATGTACTACGCCCTATGTTGGGTGAAGCACACGTGGATCCTGGGGTATGAAATTTCCTGATTCGTTTCATACTAGCAACTATTGTAGGAGTTTTGACGATAATAATCCCTGGCTCATCACCACAAACTTGATCGAGACTTATTTGTGATGATGTTTTGAATTTGTAGACTATCGTCAATGTGTCATGGTTGTTTGTGGAAGCTCTGAACCGGAACATAGCTCACAGACGGCCTCCATGGAGAGTTGATACCAGCTCCTTAAACGTGTCGAGCGGCATCGGTCTTTTAATTGCGGATCTTTCGGACTTCTCCATACCTAAAGGTTGGCTGGTTTCTTCGTTGAAACTTGAAGATATTATGAACTTAAGGTCGATGGGCGTTTGGCATTCGGCAGTCCAGATTGTGTGCAGTGATGATTATCGCACTTACATATCTGCTTCTGGCCTGTTACAGATACCTTGACCGGGTTGCCTCCTACAATCACAGTCGAAATCAAGGTACCTGATGTACCTCATTTGGCTCCTACTTCCATTGTTAGTACTCTGAAGGGTTATGTCCTCCTTAATACAAAATTCGTTCATGGTGTCAGTAGTGCTTTCTCCAGCAGTTCCTTGTAACTCTAAGGGAACGTCGTTCGTTTAAATTGCATTTCCCCATATCCGGAGCTACTTGTTCGCAGCGGAGGAAATTCCTGTAGTATTCTAGGTCGGCAAGTCTCTTGATGGCGGAAAAGAAATTGTGGTGTTTTAGGTATCTCATGCCGTAATTGGTTCGCTGCTGTTATGTGGAAGTTCAGCCTAAGTGTGGATTTCTGCCGGATAGTCCTTGGATCAAAGAGGAGAATGCCATCAAGAAGACCGTCTCTCGTTTTAGAATGCATCAGACCCTCAAGTTGTTGATGGGGAAGGTTTGGATCTATCCCGCGATTTAGAGGCTTTGAACTGCTGCATGCTTTTCTGTCAAGTCTTCAGATCAGTTGCTGCACAGCGTCAGTGACTATTCGTTGTACTAAGCCTTCTCGTTGGATATGATTTGGTGTTCTTCGTGGCTGAGAAATGGTACTTGCTCTTCAGACCAAAGAAATCAGCAAGTATTGCCCACTGGACCTTTTCTCCGGAACCGAGAGTGGAATACAGAAGGCACTAAGCGATCTCTTTGTGACACCTCAAAACAATCTACGTATCTTCTGTAATGGCGAGGAAATCTTTGGTGATTTTGATGGCTCAACCACCACGCCGGAGGATGCTAGAGTTCCGTTGGAAAATGTTCTCAAGGGGATTTTTCCCTTTGAGGAAGAAGGACCAGTCCGAGCCTTTCAAAGCCTTATGGCTCACTTGCTGTTTCGGAGTAACATTTTGGAGAAGCTCCTCGTTGTACAGAAACTTGACTCCATTGACATCGAAGGGTCAATTCTAGCCTATGAAAAGTTTCAGAAACATCTCAATAGCTCAGCTTCCCCTTTGGGTAGTCAGGAAGGTCTGCTTAACGGATCAGCCACGGGTGCAACAGGGTCACCTCCTCAGAGAACAAATTCTTCAAACGGTACTTCACCTGTGTCCAAATTCAGGGAGCATTCTGAATTGTCGTTCAAATTTGAAGACTGTCGCAGAATACTTCGTGATTACCTAATCTCTACCACGGCCAAAGATTGCGGGATTATGCTTGCGTTGCAGCCAATAGAGCCAATGATGCTGGTGGATATTTCTCTTCCAGGTACAAGCATTGTACAATATTCAGGTCGAAACTACTTACACAAGGTACGTAAAGAGAGAGCCGATTGCTCCGCTGATATTGTATAGATACCCATATTTGCACCGTGTCTCTACTATAGCTAAACTTCAGTACCAGTCAGCGTGTTACCCCTATCCTAGAGAGTGGTCCTTGAGCATATCTGCCATTCTCGACGTATGGATATAACTTCAGTACAAGGTAGCAGCTTAGGCTAGGGAAAAAGTCAGGTCCGCGTGTATGCTAAACCCGCGTAGTGTGGTTTTCACTACAGGTTCATTTTTTGGATTTGGACGTCAAGCCGCTGAAGAAGCTCCCTCACTACTTTCGGCTTGATCAGGAAATAGTGAAGGCTTACAGGTCTTTGCAACTTCTTTGATTCCGGTGTCTCCCCCTACCTAACTGTAAGACTCCTAGTTCTGTCCGACCTCGGAACGTCTCAACGCAAGTGTGAGAGTCGGGTCTGATCACCGATAAGAGTTGGTGACAGAATTGGGTCTTATCACGAGATGCTTTTGGTAATCTGGCAAGGACTGTCACTGTACTCGTGGAGTCCAGACGATCTTCGAGTGTCTGTTGGAATTTTTCACTTATTCGGCATTGACATCAAGAACATGTCTAATGCGGTTTGACACGTAAAACATAAGAGACTCACATCTTCGGAGACGTTAGATGAAACCTCCATTAAGAGAATACGTTCTCTCGGTTCAAAGTATCCTTGGTACGAATCCTTCATTCGTTGCCGGTGTGATTGAGTTGCTGGACGAATGCACTCGATAGTGGACTTCAAGGAATAGATTTGAGGCTCCTCATGCAAGCTCCGTGTTTGTTGCAAGCGGGCCAGTTTACCATCATTCGCATCGGGGAAGCGACGACGATGATAATGTGTCTCACATAGGTCTATGTGGAGGGTACTTGGGAAGAAGGTAGTGTTGCGTACATCATGCTCATGCTTGGCATCTACGTTAAGTGTTCATCCAAATTCAATGATAAACAAATTTTCATTTTCTCCTATCAAGAAGACGTGAATACATCACAGTGTCGCAAGCTAACTACGAGTAGACAGTACAAAGTACTCGTAGTTGAGTTAGGGGAAATGTTCGACGAAGGGAACCTCCTGACATCCATGTTCAGAAGGTATGATCTGCGCGCCTCATGTGTTCAGATGTGAACGTGGAGTGATACCTGACTGAGGATTTCTGCCGTCTTGCATCACTGGACTGCTGCAAGCGGTTGGACATTACCCGCGGACCAACCTGTGACCGAGTGCTGAATGACAAGCGCAAACGCCAAAAACCTCAATGTTTCCACATTGTGATAAGTGAGATTCGCAGTATTTACACTGCTTTGTCAATTAGTGATCCTCGTCTACCGGAGTGCAGTAGGGATTGAACTCAGCCCGTAGGACCAGCCGAAAGAAAGAAAGGTGCACTTGAAAGATGGAGTGTACTCGAATGTCAGCTAGAAGTCACCTGGTGGCTGTTATGTCGGCAGCACATTTGACAGCACGTGTTGAGGAAAGATGCTGCTAATGAGACAACTAGCCATCAATACTCTGAGAATTTCGAAACTCTTGATCCATTTTGGCCTGAAAACTTTGGTGGTTGTCAGGAAAGTTCGCATCCTCACAACAGAGAGTTGTGCTCACTTGTTCAGTCGAGCCCCAGGCCTCATCAATTTAGAGCCAACAGCAAACACCGTATCTATGAGGGGTGCTTCGTAGGAAACCACGAAACCAGGCTACCACCTCGCAAAACAACAGCCTGGGTCCAGAAAGACTAGAAGCAACTAAAATACCCAGATTATCTCAGTGATATGAATCCTGCACGGGCAAAACCGAACACGCTCAGAAGGACATCGCCGAGAGATTATCGTCTAGTGTTTGAATGTGCTGTAGGGGGAAATATTTGGCAGAGGATTAACTTCAGAAACACTCTAAAAAGTATTTCCTCTGAAGTTAATCAGTACTCCCACAACAAGTTCTCTAGTGCCAGTGGCATCCCACAAAAGTGTTCGTCCAACTCTGCCGAACGGAGTTAATCCACAATTCTGTTGTCATCAAAGCAGCAAAATTCTTCTGCTGTTGGCCGAACTATCTCAGTGAACAGGTTTTCCGCAGAACAGCGCACCATCGACAAAGTGACTGACTCGAAGCTCATGTGTATTTTACTGTTTCGAATCCTTAAGCGTCTGTGAGAGGGAAATCCATGCATCCAGCAAGTTATTCGCTTTTCCCGAACGCTGCACTTCCCTCGCCAGAGTTACTCCGTCGCCCAGATTTTTGGTGAATCCACAAGCCATCAATCCAGCCCCTGCATTGAGAATCAGAGCATCTGCAATTGGACCCCGTTCTCCACCGAGAACGTCTCTGAGAATCTTGGCATTCAGAGGAGGATCGCCTCCTTTCAAATCCTCTATGGAACATCGAGGAATTCCGAAGTCCACAGGGTCAAAGTTAAACTGCTCGATTTTGCCCTGCGTAACTTCCAGAACAAAACCAGGCCCAAGAGGACTCATCTCGTCCAATCCTTCAGAGTGCACCACCAGAGCTCGCTTCAGACCAAAATGCTGGAGAATGCTTGCCATTCTCGACACAAGGTCTTTGTTATATACACCGACGATAGCGTACGGAACCCTCGACGGATTCAGCAGCGGGCCCAGAAAGTTGAATGCCGTCTTGATTTTGATCGACTTTCTGACCGGAGCAACTATTTTCATCGCAGGGTGATAATTCAGTGCCAACATAAACCCTATCCCGACTTCTTCCACGCACCTGGCAACTTCCTCGGGCCCGAGGTTTATGTCCACCCCCAGGGCTTCCAGAACATCTGCACTGCCACAGGCTGAAGAACTCGACCGCGACCCATGCTTGGCGACCTTGGCACCACAAGCTGCAGCGAGAACGCAAGCCCCGGTGGAAATATTGACCGTGTTCGAGCCGTCTCCCCCTGTTCCTACAATGTCCAAAGCATCGTCTACTTCGACACCGACACAACGACTCAGCATTGCCTTGGCGAGACCTGTGACCTCTCCTACGGTTTCTCCCTTAGCTCGCAGAAGTGTCAGAAAGGCACTTATCTGCGCCGGATCTGCCCCTGTCAGCAATGTATCCATGAAGAGCTCGGTCTGGGCTTGTGTTAGATCTTCCCCGCTCAGAAGCTGCTCCAAAACCTGAGGAACGGAAAGGACGCGCGGCGCAGAAGTGGTCGACACAGATGCTTCACAAAATCCTGCGCGCTTCGACGATCGCTGAGCTAAACGCAGCCTTCCTGCTCCGTAAACAGGAAAAGAGGAGATCCGTCGACCACTTCTCCATGAAACCCATCCAATCGAAGGCACCGCAATGTGCCCTCCCAGGAACTGAGCGACATAGCCGCCCACCATTTCCAACTCAAATCCTTCACCGATTTGCTCTCCAGAAACAGACGAAGAACAGAAAGCTCCTGCTGAGGTCCGAATTTCAAGATCGGAATCTGCTGCGACTCACTGCACCATGGTAATCCAACTTTCCTTTGCCCTGCTACTCCGGAGATGAATCATTACAGTGCGAAATCAAATCACTATCCCTCTTACCATCCACGCAATCTGACAAAGCAGCACTTCGCACTGTCGCTGTGGTCCGTGTCTGATATATCTGACGCTTCGGGCTCAAACAGTGCAGCCATCAAGTGACGTCGGATAATCGACTACGGTGCTAAAGAGTTCTATCGCAGAGAAAAATATGCACTTTCCACAGTTGGTGAATCTTTGCTCGTCCACAACACTAAATCTCGACAGTCCTTTCGGCCCGTACGAACTCTGTCGAGTCGCCATATACAATTCAGCTTCTTGGGACGGATTCGTTGAACGAGAAGGAAGTGCCGTGCGCTGAAAACTGCTACTGCGAATGAAGTGGAAAATCCTTTTTGAAACGTGAAATCGTGTGACTGAGAAGGACGCTGAATTGGAGGTTCTAGGAGCGGATCGGACTTATCCTGTTGACGTGAGAAGTGATTAAAATCGAACTCCTGCACGGAGTAATATATTTGGGTCACTTAACCTAGAAATACAAAATACCAAATACAAAATTCTCATCTTAGGTCCTTTTTTTCCCCGACCTTATACCGGATCAGTTGAAGTTCATGGAATATTTCTTGGTAAAAATAGTGACGTCTGAAGTTGGTAAGTTGAGATATTATAACATGTCCTTTATTGTAACACAAAAGAAACACATGCCTAAAAACATTATAGACTAAACTCGGACGACTTTGGAGTCCCTCGGTTGTCACACTTTTAGTATGAAATGGTATCATGAACCCCTTCGTAAACTTTGTAGAATTCAACATCTCGCTTAACTTTACTACTACAAATTTGGATGCTCAGGAGAACGATAAGAACCATCTGATCTAGACTCTTCTACCGCATCACCAACATTTCTCATCATCTTCAGCATCTGCACCTATCACCAAACAATGAAGTCCTGTGCTGATAATTGCACTGTACATCTGCCAAGAGGCCCGTTTGAAGAACATGTAAAATAAATGTAATATAGTTAAACCACAAGTCGTGCTATAAAATGAGGTGCCGACGTAGCATTCGCTCTCATTGTCTCTATAACAAGAGCGAGAGTCTTAGCCGGAGTCAGTTCCCGGCAAGTGCACTTTTGCTTTAGGGTTTCTACGTGCACCTCCCTCTCATTCCTGTAGCCGTCGCACACTGCCGAATCACTCTTGACATTGCACTCCAGCGATCTTCAACTTTTGGTTTACTTTGCCTTCGGAGTGGAATCTGATGGTGGGCCTGGTTGTATTCCTGTAGCCGTCGCACACTGCCGAAACACTGAAGGTATTGCACTCATGCGATTTTTGACTTTTGGTGTACTTGGCCTTCGGAGTAGAATCTGATGGTGGGCCTGGTTGTATTCCTGTAGCCGCCGCACACTGCCCAAACTCTGAAGGCATTGCACTCATGCGATTTTTGACTTTTGGTGTACTTGGCCTTCGGAGTAGAATCTGATGGTGGGCCTGGTTGTAGCTTGTAACTTTGTTTATGCAGGTTCATCCGGAGGTGCGAGTTGTGGCAGTTTCGGGTTGCATTTGAATCATTTTTCCTGTCGTTACTTGATGTCATGTTCAGGAGAGTCTGGCTTGAAGGCTCGATTGTACTGGAGTAGTGTGTGTTCAAGTTCGCTGTCTGTTTACATCGATCTCGCTGCGTTGGAGTTACTATACTGCGTTGGAGTTACCTACGACTGACTCGTTGACTGACTATCTCTAGTTCAAAGTTTCACTTACTTCTGTGAAGCAGTTCTCTGTTTTGTCTCCCTTGAGTGGTGATAGTGGACTGGGCATCACATCTTATTTTTGGTTCTGATTCCATATCCTCGGAGTGCTAGCCGTCACTTGGAAGCGCATTAGGAGTGCTGGCACATGATGGGTTTAGAGATGAGAACATGAATGTGTGTTTGTGATTGATCGATTGCAGTCTGTGGGTGCACAGAGATTGTTTGATTCTGATAACGTCTCGTTCCGACCTTCTTTTTGTTATCGCTCTCATACATCTGGTTATTTGTTGCTGGTTCTTTCTGGGTGAGCATCATGTCGACAGAACCCGTATCTGTTCTTCCTTTTCGTGATATGTACGAGGCTGACATCGATGTTGTGCAAGACGTCTGGTGCAAGCCTCGCATCGAACGAGTATTGGAAAGGGGTGTGGAAGGTCTCATGGGTGGTTGTTTCTCGCTATGCACCTCGTTCTGATGCTCTCATGAGGCTTGCTCGACTAGTTTCTATCGAGAGGATGCGAGAAGTTTCTTGTTTTTTGTGATGCCTGCGATATTTTTTCTGCCACATTGGATAGGGGGTCTGAGCCTTTCATTTTGTGTGCTGTCTTTTCTTATGCGGACTCTTTGCCTAAGAAACAACGATATCTTGTATATCGGCAGTTGGCTGATGCAGCCGGTTAGAAAGAGCGTACTCAGTTCCCTGAATACTTGCAATCAGCAGTGCATGTAACTTGGGAGGAGCTTGGAGAGACCCATGTTGGATATGTATCTTGAGTTCTTTGCATTTTTGCTATTGACTGTATCATATCTTCGCTTGTGTTTGTATCATATCTATGCACTCCACTGGGTTGGTTTTCAAAATCTTTTTAACAAGTATGGGTATTTTTCGTAATTTGTTTGGCTTGTGCCTCCTCCTCTCTTGTGAGGGGAGTGAACCTTTGCTGAACGGATCAGCTTGTTGTGTTCAACTCCCGACGAAAGTGTATTGGTGTTCTATTGCTTTGCTGTTGTTTTGCAGCTGGACGTCGAAAGTACCTTCATAGTCGAAATTTACTCCTCATTTTTCTTTCCGACCTTGAGTTTCCCTACATGGCTTTGTTTCCTTTCCAGTTTGTCATTTGCAAGCTACAGGCTCGTTACTGGGTGACACAGCTGCGCAGTAGAGGTTGTGTAACAGATTACCACAGTAAGTTCACTAATTCAGTTTCTCGGTTAGAGAACTGAACTTACACTAGGTATGCATTCTATGCCACAAACAGTAGAAGAACGTCGAGTTTCGCAAGTCAAACTGAATATGCTGTAAGAACTTTTCTGAGCCCCAAAGGCAATACACTCATAGTGAGCCAAACAATCCACGGCTTGTCAAGCGAGCAATCCTTTGGTCTTTACTTTTCGAGAAGTACCTTTCCTTGTGCTTCAAGCAACAATTACTGGAAGAAACGAGAAATCACTTATCATACTCATTGTAGACCTTCAAGAACATATCTTCAATAAGGAAAACTCCATTTTCACTCCTTTACTAAGGTAGTCATTTTGGCATTTCACGATCATATGAAAAACTCTTCTACCACTACACTAGAATGAACACTGTCCGAATGAATGAATATCGAATGAGGGAGAGATTGAATATATAGTACGTGCTAAGTAACTAGATTACTAACCTTGTCAAGAAAATAGCTGCCAAGAAAGTGTAAACGGAACTCAAGAGGCACCAAGAAAGTGTAAACAGAACTCAAGAGGCACCATGTAACGATGCCTACTATTCTCATTCTTGGATAGACTTGTTGAACTGTAATCTAACAGTACTTTGGGAAGGCGCCACTGCTAAGTTTGGTTTGCACCATTTCTCTCCGCCTCGCTGATGTTAGAGTCAAAAAAATTTGAACAGCCTACACATGTCTTTTGAAGAGTTCTCTCTACTTGTCCCTATCATGTCGCACCACTGGCTCGACAAAGACTTGCACACTTTGAGAAGAGCTCGTTCGGAACATTATAGCTAGAGACTCCAGAGGTTTCATTTGTCACATCTACTGCAAGTGTGTAGCTGTAGGCCGAAATGCTAAAGCTTATGAGGCAGATATTTGAAGTACTATCCAAAGGATGAGAAATGACTTGAGAAGGTTCACCGTTCAAGCCAGAAATCATAACGCGGTTCTAGTAGTAATTATGTATCATTGCTTTTAGGGACATATCGTCTCACTCTAATATGCTGCTATAGATTTGGAGGAAATATTTGCGCATCAGTTTTTAAAGAAATACAACTTTTCAGATACACACTTACTGGTATATGAAGTCAAGAAACAAAATAATAAAGTTAAAGAACAACAAACTCTTATAAGGACAACGTCAAAATAATCTTGAAAAAACAAAAGGGGAGTCCGTCTAGCCATTGTACGCAGCAGCAACTGAAAAACAGAGAAAACAACAACGGGAATTAGTGCAAGTAAAAAAATTAAATATTCTATGTTGACATTACTTTCAAGCTACCGTTTATATATATTAGTACTACATGTGAATAACAAAAAACAAGAGGAAATGAGATGCTGAAAAAGAAGGAAAATATATACCAATATGAATTAATCAAAATATGAAATAAATGAAAACTCTGTAAAAATTATTTAAGTGCATAACTTTTAACATGGACAAAATCCAACTATGACGAGCAAATAAGATGTTAGAACTGAAAATGAATAGATACAAATATACATAACTGGATTTGAAAAAGAAATACATACAATCAATGGTATTGTAAACTTCTCTGTATTCAAGTAGATGGACGTTCACCAAACAAGCGCATCCGGAGCTCAGTCTTCCACTCAGTAGTGCGAGGAGATAACACTCGTGTAGTGGGAGTTCTATGATGTACATGACGCTGATATATCTTAATCGGCTCGCGGACGAGTTCTCATTCCAATCCATTGCACATGCTGCGGGATGAGCTTCGTGAGTCCTCGCAAAGTGGATCCTCTTCGTGGCAAACTTGTTGATAACAGAGTTGAAAGTTTCCGACATATGTATAGAAGCGCATCTTCGTGGGTGTGATAACCCTCGTGAGAAAACTCACCATGGTCAAGTGCGTAGGTCCATCTACATCGAGAATAGACGTCAAGATGTTAAAAATGACAAAAAAGTTAACATATTCAGAAATGGTTTGAAGAGGATGGAAACTTACTCTTCGTGTAATAGGTGTCAGATGCCGGTCTATTCAAGTCAGGTAGACTACAACAGGGTCGAGGTACTCCAGTTTCGCGTTGGAGAATAAAACATGTAATATGGTCTCCAGTCCAATGATCTGCAGCGTTTCGGATGTCTAAACACAACAATGATGCGTCATCCTCCTCTTGACTGTAATGTCCATCTTCAGCAACGGTTCTCTTGGCATTCAATTGTGCACATGTATAAATCCACCCCTTCAACTTGTCAGCGATGTCATGTTCAGCCAACTCGAGATACGTCATCCGTCGAGTAAGCACATAATCTCTGATCTCCTGAATTCAATCCTCTCATCATGACCACCCGCTGAACTAGTTGGGACTTGTTTCCAACAACTGATGCTCCTTGAGAGCGTAGCCAAGTGACCAAGTGTCTCTTTGTGAGGAGCTCCAAGTCAGTGGTCATCTCAACATCTTCGACGGCTCCAGGGACACGCTTTTTGTTCACCACGTCCACCAAGAACTTCTTGATCACGTTCTTGCACTTGTGTCATAAATCCTTCTGGCTTATAATTCCATGACGGAGTAAGATGACATCCACTGATGCCTTGTCGTCATGCACGACCTCATATGGTACTATCCCACGAGCTAACAATCGCTGAATGCCCTCCTCGAATGCACGGTCCTCAATCAGCCATGCATTATTTCTTGTCTCCACAAGCGTCATATTCACCAACTCTATCACACGACCATCACTTGCGTTGATGAATGCACATGTGTCGTTGTATCTATTGCGCGTCGAGTCATATCTCAAGTCGACGTATACAACAAAATTTCCTAGAAGATCGTGCATAACGTTGTAGCATATCAAATTATGCTACAACTCTAATCCGTCAAGGAAAATAAGAAAAGGTAGCATTGAGGTAGCAAGACTCACCGCCTACAGGAGCTGCGTTCAAGTCTGAGAAGTGTTTGGCTAACACTTGGGTCTATAGCTCGATCTCCTTTCTATCTCACTGGTCCAACGTCGCTTCAACCCACCCTATTTCTCTTCGATTGTCACTTTGGAAATAGAAGAAATGGGTCCTCGATACCGGAGCTAAATCGTCCTCTCGGTACACAGAATCCAACTGAGAGAACTCTAATCCAGCACATAATGCAGCAGAGTACATGCGGTGATAACGTCTGGGACACTATTATATATTTCCATCTCTGTCGATCTTCATCCATATGTATGCTGACTAGGACATATCTTCACAGATCAGCTCTGATGGATGGAGAAAATGATGGATGGCAGAAATGAATGCTCGCATCCGTAGTGAGGACATCTAATGCTAAAGGTCTGAAAAAGTTCTCTCAACCGAGACACGGCTACAAATGCATACACTGGGAGGTCCATAACTGATCCTACACTGGATCCTCCTTCCTCACTATCTTCATTCAAAATCTGAGAATCTATCACAATAGTCTCCTCAACCTAGGAGTCTACTACTGTTGACCCTAACACCTACAAACAAAATACTGAAGATTACAAACCCTTTACTTACATTATAAACATATGAAGTCATATAGAACAATTTTATGCGAGCATAAAGCTGATTGTCTCAAAACAAAGATATAGCATCTGAGAGTCTCGAACATCTTAGATACATGTGACACTTAGTTTCTACTCGTGGCATTCATTAGCAATAAACAAGCGAATTCATATCTTAGAAACGAGCATGTATCTGAGGTTGGTCGATACTAACACCAAGAGCGCATAACACATCCAGATCAGCAACAAAGTCATCCACTACAATGCTTGCATCTCCTCTCTCCAGAACACCCTCCTCTGAGATTACATCTGGATCTACGAATAATTGCTCAACATCTCGGACCATCTGATCTATGGGGTGTTCAGCCATGGTGAATAGAAATCGGAAGACAGCTGCATGCCCGGCTCCTAGTCCAAGAAGTCTCATTACCTGCACATACCTAGGTAGTAGACTCTCTGGCACTCTCATCATACCAGTAGGGACCTCTGGACATCCTCTAGGTGCATGACGATCTCCAAGACGTGTAGGGTGTATCCTTGGTGGCATTATTTCAATAAATATATATACCGCACATGTCCTTGCAACTCTATCCGTCCAGAGGTCCAACAAAATCTATGCTAAGCCAACCAACAGTGCTCACTAAAGAACCTCTAGTTAGAAAAAATGAGTCTAATTCATACTTGAAACTCTACCAAAACAATAAAAACAAGAAAAAATTTACACCTAAGAAAAAATTACAGATCTAGTATGAAAAGAACAACAAGATATACAACAAGGTGAAGAGATTATAGAGAGAGAAACAGAAAAAAACAAAAAAGAAGAACAATGTCAGATAAATAAGATTATTATAAATACTCCTCCAAGAATCAATAATTAGACAGATAACTACAATCAATCAAAATATGCCAAAGAGAGTTAGACAATATTCAGAAGTCCAAAAAGAAGAGACAAGAAGAAAAAGTAGAAAAAAATCCAGAAGTTTAGAAACGAAGAGGCGAGAGAAAATGAGACTTTCACAGACAAATATAAGACAAAATGAGAGAGAGAGTTTATCCTCTCTGCATTCCCTCCAGCCAGCAAAGGCAGGAAGGAGACCAGCCTGGAAGGAAAAAAGGAGGTGAGGAAAGAGAAAGAAAGAGGAAAAAAGGAGGCGAGGAAGGAGTAAGGAGGAAGGAATGAGAGAAGGAGGAAGGAGGGGAGGAAGGAGGGAAAGAGGAAGGAGGAAGGGGGAAGGAAGGAGGTGAGGAAGGAGAGAGGAGGAAGGAGGTGCCGGAAGAAAAATGTTGATATCTTTTTCACTTCTTTCTGGCTAAAAGTCTAACTCCAGCCGGTGCACAGTCAACCAGCCGGAGCCAGCAATGTGCGACCGGAACAAAAAAATGTGCGAGTTCTGGCTAATGTTTTCTCTAATGCACAATTGGTGTTTCTTCTAATGCGCAGTTCTTTTTGTCTAAGAACATTTTGAATTTCAAATTTTGAATATTCTATTTTATTAGTTGTGCTTGTTCTCATTTTTGACAGGACACATCTGGAGCATCCGATCTCAGACGGGCCTCATCCACGGCTCGTTTTGTAGATCTCCTCAACACTATCATTTTGATACCTAGATGACGTTCCCCAGACGAAAAATTAAAATGAGACAGCAAGGCGTAGTTCGCGTGGGCTAGTCCATCGAGACGAATTTCTCTAAACATGCGACTGAACATATTAGCGGTGAGATATCCCACCACTAATATAGCGATACCTGTGGTTTAACAACTTTCATTCCGAAACTCAGTATAGCTTCACCGTTCATTAATCTTCTAAAAATCCATGAATATGTTCAAAGTTCTTGTCATGATGTTGACTTCGAAACTTGTGCTGCAGTCCCGTTGAAGGGGTGAATGAAGTAGAACGTACGTAAATCAAAGTTAATTATGATGTCATCGAGAAGATGTACATTTCAGCTAGATGCAAATTTACCGACTTTGAGGACATAAATAGATAACATTGTATGGATTTTCGGATTCCAGATCTAGAAGTTGTTTGAGGAAAGCGGCTTGAGATTTCTTCTGAGGATCTGCTTCCGCTATAAAAGAGTCATCATCCATCATGGCGTGACCATTTATTTTATTTCTGATTCTTTGGGTGATTTCTTTGAGTATTAAGGCTCTAGATCTTATCTGTTGGTCCTCATAATTCCTTAGAACCTTCTGACTAAGAGAGTTGCAATTCCAGACAGAACTTGGAGCAGGAGAAACGTCTAGTTCAATAATCTACCATATACGTATTATTGATTTGTCGTCATATGAGAATATGATGATGTTCATCGAGAACTATAAGAGCATGAAATGGGATCAATTCGTGATCATCTTGATCTAGGAAAACACACGCCAACAGAATTTCAGGGGACTGTGTTAGAAGCCAAGCCAAACAAGTACCATGTTAGTGGACGCAAGAAGCTTTTAAAAGAAGAGCAAAAGTCTTTGAACTCGAAGAAGCCTGCTGGTGGGTAGGAAGTGGTGACAAACCATTTACGAATATTGTTAAAAGAAATGTCACAATGAAGATGACAACTGGAAGGAGATCTTCTTCCAGCTGTCGTTCTTCCAATTGAGAATGTGAGAGTAAATATGAAAATGACTTCTAGGATCGCAAAGTAATCCAATCTTACAATTAGCAAAGGTATTGATGTTGTTTTTACATATGATCATGAATGTGAAAAAATTTCTGTCATTTCTTCAAGTCGATGAATCATATGTAATCTCGAGTATGACAATAAAAGTCCATGGAGAAATTACATCAAAACTATCACTATTGCTATAGAAGTTTGAACTTAACTTTTTTTTGTTTGTTCGAGATCTCGTTCGAGACGGACATGATTGCCGAATGATATGGAAGAAAGATGGAACATCGTTCGACTCGGCAAGAGCATAGCCAAGACTACCAACTCGATCTATATCTCGTGAAAATCAATTTGAGAAAGCTAAAGCTGTTAATGTAAAAAATGCATACATCGCTTCTATACTATAGATCTATATACTAACGATTTCTACTACATGATACGGGTGCCTTTGCTGAATTTTACGATAAACAGTTTAAATAAGTTTAACAAATCTTCAACATATAAAGTTGACGATGCAATTATTGTGAATAAGAGCAAAATAATTCACTGTTCACGGAACGATTTAGGTAACGTTATAATCCTATGAGCCTCCATATTACTTCCCAGTTACTTAATATAATCGTAAATGGTCTTAACCAAGGCGTTGAAAATGGTTATCCAAAACATGTATTTAGTACATATCTTATTCAAAATTTAATGTATCCATTTACATAGTTAGATCATATATTGATGAAAGGCTCTTTCATCGTATTATTGGTTCAGTTTTGAGTATTTTTTGAGGAGTGCATTCGGCATGCGTTCCTCTATAGGATATGTCTAGAGAGTTAAATGCAATTGAATCATGTTAGAGTTTAGAGTATTTTTTCTCAGTTAATTATACTTGTTTGAGAAACTACGCAGATTTAGAGACAGTGCCATATAGTTGACTGACTATTTGTATTTTTATTCAACATGAGCGCTGGCGTGATGTGAATCATTTCACCTAGTAAATGATTCACTTCTCTGTCAAGCGTTAGTCTCTCTGAGTGAAGTTAAGACCTCAGAGAAGTCCATTTTTGAAAGATGTTATATATTTTGAGTCTTAGTAGGTTGATTACCATGTTGATAGGATTTAAGCTCATGGGTTGTATTTGCGTGTCGTTCATGCACGCTTTCTAGCTGATTTCAAGTTACTTTCAGGGCTGCATGTCGTTTTAGGTAGTTTAAGTTTTACGCTGACACTCTAGGGGGCTTGACGTGGTAGCCTATGATTGTAGATAGGTTACCAGGTAGTTTAAGGTACAAAAGGACAACCAAATGGAGCTATGAACTCTCATTGGTTCATTTTGTCTTTTGGATGTCATGATGTGAATCATTTCACCTAGTAAATGATTCACTTCTCTGTCAAGCGTTAGTCTCTCTGAGTGAAGTTAAGACCTCAGAGAAGTCCACTTTTGGAAGATGTTATATATTTTGAGTCTTAGTAGGTTGATTACCATGTTGATAGGATTTAAGCTCATGGGTTGTATTTGCATGTCGCCCATGCACGCTTTCTAGCTGATTTCAAGTTACTTTCAGGGCTGCATGTCGTTTTAGGTAGTTTAAGTTTTACGCTGGCACTCTAGGGGGCTTGACGTGGTAGCCTATGAGTGTAGATAAGTTACCAGGTAGTTTAAGGCATAAAAGGACAACCAAATGGAGCTATGAACTCTCATTGGTTCATTTTTGTCTTTTGTGTAACTCTAACTTTAGAAACAGAGCTCTAAAGAGGATTTCGAGCAATTGGTGAGGGTAATGCGAAATCTGAGAGCACAGGGAGATAGAGCTCGTCGAGCCAAGCACTGTCAGTGAAATTCTTGATCGATTTGGATCAATAAACAAGGAGTTATGCTCAATTGAATTTCGGATGGTGCCAAATCTGCATCACTTTTGTTGATTTTGGGGTTTTTGAGTGTCAATTGCAGCAGAATCGAGGAAATCGCTTCAAACCTTCGTGGTTGTGTTCACTGTCAGCGGGGCTACGACTGTCTCCAAATTTTCATGTCAATTGAGTGAGTGAGTAATTCAGGGCGACCGCTGAAGTAGAGGGGGTCCGAAAAGCTCTCAATCTGGAACAGCAACTTCAGAGAGCGAGATCTGGAGTTCTGTGTGGAATCAGGAGGCCCAACTTCACAGGAGTGTTCAGCAAGCTGTGTACTGCAATTCCTATAAGAATTTTCCAAAGTGATCGAGCCAATTCTTTGTTCTAGGTAGAAACAGCTGTCTGGGTACCAGAAAATGCCATAATTTCTCTACTCAAAAAGTTTCTACTCATATCTTAGTGCTCTGAATTGATCTGAAGCTGAAACTTCGTATGTGTATCCAGTAGGACCTCATTAACATGTAGGAGGAGTTCTGAAGTATGAACCTTCACATATTTCTCAATCCTGAGTGTCAAAGTTCACCATCTGATCTTATCATTGCTAGTTAAGCCTGAACTTTGCTCCCTGAACATATCAGAAGAGCCAAGAGACTTATATGAGTGTTTTTCAGTATCACCTTGAGACCTGAAGCCTATCATTTGAGTAAACCAGCCACAGCCTGAAGCCCTACGCCTCCCTGAGTAGATTGAACACAGCCTTCAAGCTCATATCACAGCCAGAAGGTTCGTCCTTCCCAGGAAGACTCTCAACTCGACAGCGCTATAATAGGTGTGCTTTCTCTTTGCCATGATATGAGAAAGTTATACCAAAATGTGATCGAAAGCATGAATAACACTCTTGCAAATTCGGTAGAATATTCAACTGAAAATGATGCTTGACCTCTGATACAAGTATTGAGCAATTAACTAAATGCCGAATGCAAGTTGAGTTGAATATGAATTCTTAAGACTTTTTTTCATGACGGCAACAAGTAGAGATTCTACTAGAAAACGAGCACGCATCTGACGGATATGTATGCCATATCTCTAGCTGAACCAAAGTGACTATGAGATATCACGTGAATGGACTGACTAACACTATCAGCACTGGCAATATGAACGAGGTAAGTGTACATGTCTAGAATATCAAGAAATGAGGTGGTCTTGTGTGCACGTTGTCATGTTGTGATTTAGTGTAGAACTTGTATTGTGTTATTTTTTGTGTTTCATGAATCTTTTCATGTAACTCACTTGACAACGTATTAGGTTCCAAGTTCACGGTTATCTAGGATGTGAGATCTCATGCTACTGAGACGTGCCAGCTCAATGATCCATGGACATTCGCATGAGTAGTTCTTATTGTCAAATTTGGATATAAGATAGAGGATCAGTGGTTCGTGAAGGTATTCTTCTTTGTATGGTGTTTCATGAGTGTTTCTTAATATCTTACACGAAGGGTGAGGAGCTACGAGAATTATATTTATGGATCGAGGATTGATCCAAGTTAAAGATCTTTCATTTTCAATCCGTTCCATATCAAGCTTCACTACATCCATCACGATTACTTTTGACAGTGGTTCGTTGTCTATTTTGGTGAAGAGTTCATAGAGAGGGTGATGAATTTGCTTACTTCGATGATCTTGCTGATCATCACATATGGGAAGAACTGGGACCTGACTGTGTACATCTTACTTTGACGGGTGAATGGACTTGAACTTTCCAACCAACGTCCTTTTCAATGTTTGATTGATATCCGATGTCACTACCGACGGAAGATCAATTATCGTGCGTGGATCAAGAGGAACTTTGATGAGAAATATTGTAATCAAGTGATGACTTCTTCATTTTTTTTGTTGTATTTTTCATCGTAGATCGATCAAAATCATTTTCTTGACTTTATATTGAATCTCGTGTATTTTTGTGTTATTGTTATCTGTATCGTTCGGCGAGGGTGATTATCTTGTGTTAAGGTTGGAGTCCAAAGTATTTTGGTTCAAGCTTTGAAGGTGTGAGGGTGTTTTAGGGTTATAACTCGATCTATATTGCCAAGTATGAGATAAAGTGATCTCCAATCTTTCTCATTGGTCCATTCTTGATCAATCAAGTTCATCCAAGTTCCGAGGACGAGTTTGGGATCTCAGAGACCTTCTCGGAGGTCATTCGTGGACTGTGAGATCTCGTTGAAAAGCTCTCAAGCTGGACTAAAATCAGGAGGGAAAAATTGATTGATTGGAGTTCTGATTTGAGTGAAGTCAAGGTTGAATCGATACCCGAGTCACGTTTTTGAGTGTCTCGAGAGTTTGAGAGATGATCTTTCGATATTGTCAAAGAGATTGGATATGTAAGACGGGGCTCTAGAGTGAACTCAAACTCGAATGCCCTTGGAGGTGCATTCTCATACTTTATAAAGTGATAGGAGGAGTACAAGATAGGATTCAGATCAATGTTGATCTCTCAAGGTGAGCATACAGATCGCTGACGTGGTTTACATGCAACTTTAGATCTGAAACTCCAAAACAACATCTAGAGGGCTCAGAATGAGACAAATAAGGGCTCCTTAGAAAGCTCCCGAAGAATATGAACCAGAGCATTTTAAGATATACCTTAAGCCTTATCTCTAATGGTCCATTTTTTGGATCCAAAAAACATCATTTAGACCCCCAAATTCTTTTTGGAAGTTTTCGACGGACTTTGGCGCTCTTGTCTATTAGTAGAAGTACTCTTTTGCTGCATGTATTCTCAGGCCGACTTAGCCGTAACTGATTGTTATATGAAAGACTTCTACCAAACCAATTTTCACCTCTAGTCGATAAGTAGAGCTCTATTTATTACAAACCTCCCCCTTTAAGAAGCAACGTCCCTGTTGCTCAAATGTTGTTCGGAAGCTTTCACTACGAGTGGGGCGTGTGCAAGATTAGTTGCATGTTCCAGTGTTGCTTCATGTAATGGATATCCTTTCCATTTTATCAAGTAATCTATCTGTTGATGGCGAGTCCGAACACGTTTTTTTAAGATGTGTTCTGCTTCAAACTCTTCCTCGCCATCGATAATTTATGGAAGAGGTCGTGACTCTTGTGAATTTCCAAATTTATGAGGTCGTGGTATATATCGTCGTAATAAGGATACATGAAAAACCGGATGAATCTTCATGTGAGATGGAAGTTCAAGTTGATATGCGATTGCTCCTATTCTGTGAATAACAAAGAAAGGTCCGATGAAGCGAGGGTTGAATTTATGACTGCCGATCAACGTAAGGTGGATAACCAAACTTGATCACCAATCGTGATCTTCATGCCGGCGATCTCCATCAACATATCTTTTTTGTCGATTCTGAGCAACTTGCAGTTTCACTTTAGCTTTTTCCACTCCTTGTTGAATTCGTGCAATGAATTCATTGACAACGTCCACTTTGGTGTTGACTGATGATGACGCATCAAATCGTGTCAAGCTGTTGGTGTGAGAGGATGTTCTTCGTATATGAGATAAAAAGAAGTTTCACGGATAGATGCATTGAGAGAGTTGTTGTAGACACATTCTACCAAAGAAAGTAAGGTGTCTCACTTCGCTTGCTCCTCCACAGTAAAGACCCGTAACATGTCTTCAATTGTTCGATTGACTCTTTCAGTTTGTCCATCGGTCTGTGGGTGATAAACAGTAGACATGGCAAATTTGGTTATGAACAGACCAAATAGGGTTCTCCAAAATAGGTTAGTAAACTGAGGACCTCTATCTGTTATAAGCACCCGAGACATACCTTGCTGAGGAAAAATGATATAACTGAGCAAGTTGAGGATTGAGACGTCGTTCGTGGTTGATCAAATGTGGATCATCTTACTAAGCTTATCGACGAAGATGTCTATGGAATCAAAACTGAAATTGATCATGTGTAGTTCACACACTAAGTCCATACTAACATGTTCTTAACGTTTGGAAGGAATCGAGAAGGGTTGAAGAAGACTGGAATGTGCTTGATTTGTAGCTTTATTTTGTTGATACATTGCACAATTCTGAGTGTATACTGCAACATCCTTTGTCATCTTGGGCCAATAGAACATTTGTTGGGCTGCTTTCAGTGTCTTTTTTGCTCCAATGTGTCCTGCAATGGTTGAATCGTGATATTCAGTTAATATGGTGGTACGTAGTTCTGGATCCTCTGGGATCCATAACTTCCCTTCATGGAATACTAGATCATGACTGTGAGTAATGATTCTTGAAGGTTTGGCTGTTACAATCTGTGCATCCGATCTTGTGCCCTCGATCATTTTTGTCCAAAAGTCAAAATTCACCTTGACTTCAGAGACTATGTTATGCACAGCAGGCATGCGAGTTAATGCATCAGCAATTTACTTCTTGTCCTCAACATACGTGATGGTCATGTTGAATCATGCTATCTTCAACGGATTTGTCTCTTTGAGAGATCCTTCTACGTCTCCAAATAGACTAAAGGTTTGTGATCTGTCTCGACCACAAAAAGCCTTCTCCCCTAGATAATGCTTCCAATGCTTCGTGACGAGGACTATTGACAATTCTTCTCTTTTGGTGGTGTGATAGTTTTGTTCTACTGGTAGCAACTTCCGAGAGAAGTATGCAATTGGATGCCAACCATCCTTTCATTCTTATTGCAACACCGTCCCTACTACCGTGCTTGATGCATCCGTTGCTAACTTTATAGGTTTCTTCGAGTCATATCACTTGAGGATCGGAGCATGTAGTAATGCGGTCTTCAGTGCTTGAAAACCTACTTCTTGCGCTGTTCTCCACATCCATTTCTTTCCTTTGTCTAACAGAGCAGTTAGTGATTGTGCAATCTTGACAAAATGCTTAACAAATTTACGATAAAATCTTGTCAATCGCAAGAAGCTCTTAAGTTAGGTCTCATCTTTTGGAGCTTTTCACTGTTGGATGACGGTTATTTTATCTGTCATTATTTGTATACCTTCTGCACTCACTTTGTATCCTAAGTAATCCATCTTTGTCTTGCCAAATTCACATTTTGAAATTTTGACGTATAATTTATTGTGCCGGTGTACTTGGAGAGCCTCTCTCAATTGGTGCACATGTTCTCTCATAGTTTTGCTATAGACTAGAATGTCGTCAAGAAATACAACGACTGATCTGTCTAAGTAAAGACAGAATATATCATTCATCAGAACCATGAACGTGGCTGGTGCATTTGTGAGACCAAATGACATTACTAAGTATTTGAAGTGATCATACCTTGTTTGAAAGACAGTCTTCTCCACATCTTCATTGACAATCCGGATCTGGTCCGTAAGTCTAGCTTCGTGAAGTTCTTGGCTCTTTCAAGTTGGTCGAACAGATCATTCATCCGAGGTAGTAGATACTTATTCTTCATCGTCTATTGATTGAGTGCTCGATAATTGATGCACATCCATAGATTGTTATCTTTTTTCTTCACGAAAAGGACTGGAGCTCCATATGGTGACACACTGGGTTGGATAAATCTTTTTTGCAATATCTCTTCAATTTGTACCTTGCACTCTTCTAATTCATGTGGTGCTAGTCTGTATAGGACTTTACAATGAGATGTGCTCTCTGTAATCACCTCAATTTTGTGATCAATCTGTCATTTTGGTGGTAGCTCTGAAAAGAGATCATCGAGAAAGACATCCACATATTCTATTATCACATCAGCACGAACGACAACGCCCGAAGATACCACCGGACGATTGATATTGTGGTACACTTGTGTAAGTATATGACATCGTCCATGTGTTATGTGTATGTGTGGTGTATCTTTGACAGCGATGTATGTTGTGTAGCGATGTGTATGCACACGATGTCGTGGTTTGAATTATTACACATAGTGAATAATTCACCTCTCAGTTAGAAGTTAGTCTCTTCTGAGTGAAGCTAAGACCTCAAAGAAATCGATTTTGGAGGAAGTGAGCATTCAAAAATCTGAAAACACCACGGCGTAGGTCTCGTCGCGCTGATCACCGTGGTATGTTCAAAAGTTACAAACGAGGTTGCAGGCGAAAAGTTACTTGGAGTTCTTCTACAAGATTTCTGATACCAGGAAATTTACCATAAATCTGAGTGAGTTCGAAAATACTTTTTAGATTTTTCTCATGTAGATTGTAGATTGTAGTATTTGTTTAAAATTTGAAATGTATAAAAAGAGCATTTCTAGAGAATGTTATGGCACTTCGTGTTAGCAAAGGAAAGACGAAATACCGCAGCATTCTAGCATATTAGCTTAGAAACTGATCTTCAAAACCAGTTGTGAGATCAGCTTCCGTGGTGTAACTGAGAAACTTGTAGGGAGGAGGTCTCCGGATCAAATCTCTTCAGACTCACAACCGGCTTGGAGTAGGCTGGTCCTTTTGAGGGAATATAAGGGGCACCAAGTTGCCTAGGGGCGGGACACTAGATGTCCCTTAAACGTACCGTGAATACGGGACGCCTCCGTCTACCCCTACACTAGTGCAGTCACCTAGTGTGAATGCTAGAGGGAGATTACCACCGGGTTTCGAAATGGACCTCTCATCTTCGGGTTGTCGGGATAATTAGTGCGAATTCGGTTGCGGCCCTCTAAGTCTTGGGGTAGCGAGATGGCATCAAAGATACTCCAAGTCGGTACCAATTCTTTTGTAGAAAAATGTAGAGTTTGAAATATTATTCACTTGGGTCGAAAAATCAAGTGAAACTGATACATGAGGCAATACTTACGGCATTTTGTAGTTTAAGGGGGTCGGAAAACGACAATGATGATAACTCGGCCTCCACATGTTAGAACGAGGTGATTCCAGTGGCCAGAGGTAGCCGTGGTGGAGTTACTTTGAGTGGAGGTGGCAAATGTTGACTGTACGACCGACTCAGCGGCCGTCCGTACAGATGAACCTGCGAGCTTTGTGAAATAGTCTTCTTACGTGTAGATTTATTATCAGTGATTTATTTTTCTGCTGCCATCTGTTTAGGGCATCTTTTACCCCTGCCAGGTGACACTGAAGATTACGTAGGATGGAGGAAAACCCAGAGGGGTGTACTTCGGAGAGAGAGAATTCTCAGGCCATTATGGCATTATCGTATTTGTCGATCATCGAGCAGTGTAGAGTTTATCGTGGGAAGACTATCGAGTAGAGAGAAACAGTAGAGATGAGGAGAGAAATTTTACACAGAGGTTACGTCTGGAGAGATTTTCTGACTGATCAGAGTTTTGATATCGAGAGATTTAG
Organism: Asterella californica; assembly: GCA_036924285.1. Taxonomy (NCBI): domain Eukaryota; kingdom Viridiplantae; phylum Streptophyta; class Marchantiopsida; order Marchantiales; family Aytoniaceae; genus Asterella; species Asterella californica. The sequence continues at coordinate 49,265,874 of JAYKYS010000001.1, forward strand.
CTTAGTAGACAGAATCGAGTAGAGAGGAGACCTACAACTTATACGCATACTTTTCTGAGAAGAAAAAGGGAAGCTTCTAGGTGAACGCGCTGGTGCTTCACAAGAGCAGTTTTCTGATATTTTGAGTCCTTGAGCGTGAGCTTTTCAATCTGCATGATCTGGAGGTTAAGATCTACTTGCATGCCGTGTGTTTTATCTTGGCCGGATCGAAATCGTGGTGGTGTGTTTTCTTGTGGTCCGTATTCCGTGTGTGGTTTTCGCCCTCCTCTTCACTATCGTATCACAGCTAGAAGATTCCGCTCTTCCCATGAAACTCTCACCTCAACATACATCTGGTGCTTCCACTGAGAGGTTTCTTGGGGTGATTAATCGTGAAGTTGAGTTCCAAGACGAAGACGAAGATGGATCGAAAGAGCGGAAGCGCTGCTGCTGCTACCTCTACGGCTGCTGCATCTACGTCTACAACAGCACCTTTGGTAGCACCTGCAACGACAACATCTGGTCTTGATACGATTGAGATCTTGAAGACGCTTGCGGCCCTGGTCCAACAACATCCGATCGTTGGAGGGGGTGAGTTGAAATCTACCAAAGCTTTGCAAGCGATAGTGAATAGGTGTGGAAGGTTTGAAGGAAGAGATATTTCTAGATATCTACGTGAGTATAGAGGAGAGATGGAGCTGGTTAGAGTTAGTGATGCTGAGATGATAGCAAGTTTTGAGTTAGCTGTCATTCCTGAGTTGCGGGACCAAGTTAAGGATATACAGAGAAGAAATCTAGGTGTTTGGATGAGTTTCGAGCGATCTCTTCGAGAGGAGTTTCTCAAAGATGATTCAGAGAGAGTCAGTAGAAGAACGTTTCTGGACTGAGATGAGCAGCAACCTGGTCGTATGATGGGTCTGAATAAGATGCTGAGAGAGTTTGAACGGAGATACCGACAACTTTCAACTCTAGAGCGCATAACTTTAGATGCTAGAAGGACAAAGTTTTTTCTGCAAGCTACCGATGATGCTACGGCAGATCGGTTATGCTTTATGTTGGCATATCGATCCGCTGAAGGAGGGGTTACTGCTGATTGGGGAAGAGTCGAGGACGCAATTGTTGTACTAACAAGGCAGAGGAGGGGAAGAGTGGCTGTGGGAGGACGTCCGCTTGCAGAAGTGACCGCTCAACCTCGCACTGCTCCTCAAGTACAGCAACCTCCGGCTCCTCCTGCTCCTAGACCTGTTGTCTCGACTGCAGTTCCTTTGATGCCAGTTGTGCTAGTTCCTGCACATAGGGTACCAGTTCAGAGACCTACAGAGAACCATGGACAACAGAACCAGATCGAAGACTTGATTCGGCAGATGCGAGAACTGAAGATGGAGCTAGCTGGATTGCAGAGAGAGCAGCCGTCGGTGCCTGCTGCTGCACGTCCAGGAGGTGCTCTTGTTCGTAGATGTATCTGGTGTGACAGTCAAGATCATTTTCGAGGGGACTATCAAGAGCTCACGGCTGCTCTGCGAGATTGGGTGGTTCGCTACCAGAATGATAGATTGCACATTTCTTCTACTGGAGAGCCGCTAAGTACGCAGTTTGGACGAGGAGGCATGAGGAGTCTACCTCAGATTACAGCTGCTGCAACTGTACATGCATTGATGACACCACCGATAAATCCTGATGTATATGTCAGACATATTGAGGTTTCTTCTAGTCCTACGTTGCTAGATAGAACTGTTGAGAAGAGTATTGCTCCCGTTCCTTCTAAAACAATGAAGAGAGGAGCAGAGACTATACGTAGGGTCACAGGGTGGAGAGATCCTGTTGACGTTGCGTCTATCAAAGCATTCTTGGACGTGGATAGACACGTTCACTGGCAGGATGCTTCTGTGGAGGAGAAGAGGCGGCGAGAAGCCTCTGAACTTGATACTGGAGTTCCGGAGGAGGCTGAGGACAGACGAAGAGTCACAAGGAGGCGAGCAGCTCCTCCAGAAGACATCTTGTCTACTTCTGCAGCTCCTCGAGAAGACCTCCCGTCTACTCCTACAGCTCCTCTGCAGCTCCTGCTGAGATCTCTGCACGTCCTCCATGTGCAGGTCCGATGGAGGACGTGCAGAGATCTCAGCAGGAGCCAACGACTGCTGATAGATGATTTACTGCCCAAGAGAAAGGGAAGGGACCGACTTATAAGTTGGCAGCTGATATTGAGACTTCAATTGATCTCAAGAGCATCTTGGAGTACAGAATACTTGACGTGCAAATCGAGTTTTCTCTTCGAGAGGTTCTTGGTATTGCGAAGAGGGAGTTTCGGGAACTGATCATCGACATCATCAAGCGAAAGAGACAGGTGATGTCCGAGCAAGTTGAAAGTCAGATGATAGATGTAGTAGGAGCTTCTGTTAATGATGCAGAATTCGGCAAGGTGCATTTTCAGGAGGCTGATGATACAGAGTACCAGCAAGAAGCGTTAGTTGCTGATACAAACACTGTTGAGTTTGATGATGATGAAACTGACGATGAGAGTCCAGCTACTGATAGCGACTTCAGAAAAAGACATTGGGCTCGTGCTACGATTGCTACACGAGTTCGCTTTGGAAGTCTTGAACCTGTTGCTGCATTAGTTGATCACGGTTCTGAGATCAACATCATGTCACAAGAAGTGTATGAGAGAGGACAGTGATCTATCGAACTGAACCATGGTTGGGTGCTACGAGCTGCAAACAGCCAGAAAGGTGAGTTATATGGCGCTTGTCCCAATGTGAGAGTGAAGCTAGGTGATGTGGAGGTAGATCAGCACTTCTTCGTGCAGTCTTCTGCTTCGTATCTTATGATTCTTGATCAGCTTTATATCACTGCAGTTAGGATGGAGACCAAGGTGATGAACGATGGATCTCACTATGCTAGGATCCGTAGTCCAGATGATAGACGTTCTGTTTAGTTTCTGACCGTTCGTACGAACCACGAACGAAACAGACAGACTTTGAGAGATTCTCCTATCTGTAGGAGTAAGGGTTTTCAGAAACCACTCTTGTAGGATGGGATAACAAGAGTGATGGATCTGCTACTACTATGATCCCGCTTGAGCAGCCTGTGGGATCATAAGAGGCTGACGAAGAGGTTGCTCAAGATTCAGAGAATAGTTATACTGTACATGGTTGGAGATCTGGTTTGATGACTTTCAGTTCTGATGATTGGAGTGAGTTCACGTGTGTAGAGGATTTGACTGAGAAGAGTAGAAGGCATATTGAGAAGTATGCAGAAAATCTACACTATACAAGAGTTCTGAACGAAGGTGAGATGATTTCTGGTGTTTACGAGGAGTTTGTAGGTGTACAGTCTTTTGTTCGTTGGCTGGATGATGTAGATAGATTGATGGAGCAGATGGGAGGAAGGGTGGTGATCCCTATCCACTCTCGTAAAGTCTATGAGGAGGTTGTCTTGTGCTTACAATCTCGTCCTCATCCGAGACTGGAGAGTGGATGGAAGGATGCAATCTGCTGGTGTGGCTCTCGTGAAGAAGCAGAGGTTCACATCAAATACAAAACTGTAGCGAAGAAGGTGAAACCAGTGGCGACCTAGTTACCTGTTGATTCACAGCAGTAGATGGAGTTAGCGGCCACTGAGCCTGTACTGAGAGATCCTAAACAGATAGGACACAAGTTTACTCAAGAGACACTCGAGCAACTCCAGATAGGAGGGGGTGGCTTCTTGACTGAAGTAGAGAAACGAGCTTTTGAGCAGATGATAGTTAATCATGGTAAGGCATTTTCTTTCTCAACTGGAGAGATTGGTTATGTGGATCCTAGAGTGATAGCTCCGATGGTTATCTTCACTGTTCTTCACGTACCTTGGGATTTGAAGCCGATTCCAGTCCCTCGTGCCTTGCTACCGAAAGGTATTGAGTTATTGAAGGAGAGGATACGGATGGGTATTCTTAAACCATCTATGGCTCTGTACTCTAGTCGATGGTTCACAGTACCTAAGAAGATAGGAGCTTTATGCTTCATCCAAGATTTACAGCCTACTAACAACATCACGATTCAAAAATGTTGGAACAGGACCTGTGGTTGATGAAGTAGCCGAGGTATTTGCTGGAAGATCTATCTATTCTATTGGAGATCTGTTTTCAGGTTATGATCAGTTACAGCTTGCTTTTGAGAGTAGAGACTTGACTACCATGCGTACACCTTTGGGGTTGATGCGGATGTGTACTCTTCCTCAAGGTGCGACAAACTCAGTAGCTCATATGCAAAACGCGATGCATAAGGTGTTACGAGAGTTTGTACCTGAGGTTACTATCCCATTTCTTGATGATATCCCCATGAAAGGCTGTCCGATGGAGGACAAAGACGAAACTATGACTGCTGATGGTTGCAGAAAGTTCGTTGCAGACCACATTCGAGATGTGGAGAAGATTCTGATGCGTTTGGAAGAGGTACACCTCACTCTGTCAAGTACCAAGTCTCGTTTTGGAATGTCATAGATTGTGGTGGTGGATCATTTATGCGGTACTTTTGGGAGACGGTCGAACCCAGAGAAGCTAGATGCTATAGCAAGGATAGCAGACTGTATCAACATCACTGAGGTTCGACGATTCTTAGGAGCTTGTGTGTTCTTTCGTGTGAGTATTCCTCATTATGCACACATTGCCGAGCCTTTGTATGCACTTCTGAGAAAAGGGAAGAGGTTTACTTGGCGGTATGAACATCATGAGACGATGGAGCAGCTGAAAGAGATTCTGAAGTCTCCACTTATACTAAGAAGGCTTAGCTACGAGAGCAGGAGACATGTGGTACTAACTGTTGATACGAGTCCAAAGACGATTGGATGGGCAGTTGGTCAAGAAGATGCAGATGGTGTGCGGTTTGTTTCTAGATTTGGAGCTCAAATCTTAACAAATAGGCAACGTACTATCCTCAAGTGAAGCGAGAGTTGTGGGGAGCTGTTACTGCTATGAAGATAGATCGAGAGTTCTTGATAGGAGCTCGTGTGATACTAGAAACAGACTGTTTGTCATTGTTAGGTATGATAGCAAACTGCAATACTCCAGACATAACAATGCTACGATGGATTGCTTATATCCGGAGTCTGAATCTTGAGTTGAAACATATAGCAGGGAAGGATAATCCTGTTGCAGACATGTTATCTAGGGCTCGTTATACAAATGAGGATGAGATGATTACAGAAGTTGAAGATGAAGAGAAGAGAGATGTTTGGTGCCAAGTTGGTCAGCAGACTTCAGACTTGGAACCACTGCCGTTCAACGAGGAGTTTTACACGGAGAAGTTCTATGACATTGGATTCTATCTGAGTTCATTATGCAGACGAGAAGGCTGGAGTGATGCAGAGTTCAAAGAGATCAGACGAAAAGCGTACGGTTACCTTCTACGTGAAAGGTATATGTGGAAACGCCCGAAGAGAAGAGATGAGATGCTTGCTAGAGTGGTGGATGATCAACCGACGAAGCTGAATCTGCTTAAGGAGTTTCATGACACCTTGTGAACTGGACACCGTGGAGTTTGGGCTACATAGACGAAGATGAAGGAGCGATACTGATGGAAGGATTTGTATCAAGACGTGGTGGATTTTGTTGGGTCGTGTCTGCACTGTCAGTTCTACTCCAAGGTCCGTTAAAGAGATGGACTTGTACCTACCTACCCACCTAGTATTCATTTTTCGTGGGTCCTTGATCTTATGATGATGCCGCCAAGACTATGAGGGATGCGTTACTTAGTGTTGGCTCGAGAAGATCTCTCCAACTACGAGGAGGGACGAGCACTACGGACGAAGACTACAGAGAACATATGTAGATTCGTGCTTGAAGATATTATCTGTCGTTATGGATCTGTTGGAAGATTACGAGCAGATAGGGGTGAGTTGAGAGGTGCAGAAGCGAAGGAGTTCTTTGCTCGTTATAGAGTAAAGCTTCGACTTACTACTGCCATGAATCCAGAAGGGATTGGTAAGAGTGAACGAGGACACTCTTCTATTGTTCACGCTTTAGTAAAAGCATGTGATGGTAGGCCTAGAGAATGGCCGAGACTACTTCCATTTGCTTTATGGGCTGATAGAACTACACACTGTACCACGACTGGGTATATGCCAGTTGAGCTTATGTTGGGACAGAAGCCAATCATGCCTGCTGAGGAGGACTTTCCTACGTGGGCTACGCTACCGTGGGAAGATGGTATAGATCATACTTCACTCCTTGCTTTACGAACTAGGCAGTTGGAGCGAAGGGAGGAGGATCTTGCTGAAGCAAAAGAGAAGCTGAAGGTGGCTCGAGTTAGAAACAAGGAGCGTTTCGATAAGACTCACCGACTACAACCAAAGCCAATACGTGTTGAGCCAATACGTGTTGGTGATTGGGTTTTGGTGTATGATAGCACGCTGGAGAACCAGCATTCTACACTTTGTAAGTTCTCGCGAAGATGGTTCGGGCCTTATGTTGTGTTAGATGTTATGAGAATGCCACTTATAGTTTACGTGAGTTAGATGGTACTACTTTGAAACTATCTGTGGCTGGCAAACGAGTGAAGTTGTTCAAACAACGTGGAGGATCAGTAGATTTGTTCAACTTTCTCGAGTCTAAGAGGATGACAAGAGATGAAGACATCTCGGCTACTGAAGAGGCTAAGGCGGAGGAGAGCGACGATGACGAAGAACAGACAGACGGATGAAGAGGTTGGCACATGCCAGAGGATGTGCAGGTTTAAAGGGGGTGGATGTCGTGATTTGAATTATTCCACATAGTGAATAATTCATCTCTCAGTTAGAAGTTAGTCTCTCTGAGTGAAGCTAAGACCTCAGAGAAGTCGATTCTGGAGGAAGTGAGCATTCGAAAATATGAAAACACCACGGCGTAGGTCTTGTCGCGCTGATCACCGTGGTATGTTCAAAAGTTACAAACGGGGTTGCAGGCAAAAAGTTACTTGGAGTTCTTCTACAAGATTTCTGATACCGGGAAATTTACCATAAATCTGAGTGAGTTCGAAAATACTTTTTTGATTTTTCTCATGTAGATTGTAGTATGTAGTATATGTTTAAAATTCGAAATGTACAAAAAGAGCATTTCTAGAGAAAGTTATGGCACTTCGTGTTAGCAAAGGAAAGACGAAATACCGCAGCTTTCTAGCATATTAGCTTAGAAACTGATCTTCAAAACCAGTTGTGAGATCAGCTTCCGTGGTGTAGCTGAGAAACTTGTAGGGAGGAGGTCTCCGGATCAAATCCCTTCAGACTCACAACCGGCTTGGAGTAGGCTGGCCCCTTCGGGAGAATATGAGGGGCACCAAGTTGCCTAAGGGCGGGACACTAGATGTCCCTTAAACGTACCGTGAATGCGGGACGCCTCCGTCTACCCCTGCACTAGTGCAGTCACCTAGTGTGGATGCTAGAGGGAGATTACCACCGAGTTTCGAAATGGACCTCTCATCTTCGGGTTGTCGGGGTAATTAGTACGAATTCAATTGCTACCCTCTAAGTCCTGGGGTAGCGAGATGGCATCAAAGATACTCCAAGTCGGTACCAATTCTTTTGTAGAAAAATATAGAGTTCGAAATATTATTCACTTGGGTCGAAAAATCAAGTGAAACTGATACCTGAGACAATACTTACGGCATTTCGAAGTTTAAGGGGTCGGAAAACGACAATGATGATAACTCGGCCTCCACGTGTCAGAACGAGATGATTCTAGTGGCCAGAGGTAGCCGTGGTGGAGTTACTTAGAGTGGAGGTGGCAAATGCTGACTTTATGACCGACTCAGCGGCCGTCCGTACAGATGAACCTGCGAAGCTTTGTGAAATAGTCTTCTTACGTGTAGATTTATTATCAGTGATTTATTTTTCTACTGCCATCTGTTTAGGGCATCTTTTACCCCTGCCAGGTGACACTGAAGGTTACGTAGGGTGGAGGAAAACCCAGAGGGATGTACTCCGGAGAGAGAGAATTCTCAGGCCATTATGACATTATCGTAGTTTGTCGATCATCGAGCAATGTAGAGTTTATCGTGCGATGACTATCGAGTAGAGAGAAATAGTAGAGCTGAGGAGAGAAATTTTACACAGAGGTTACGTCTAGAGAGATTTTCTGACTGATCAGAGTTTTGATATCGAGAGATTTAGCTTAGTAGACAGAATCGAGTAGAGAGGAGACCTACAACTTGTACGCATACTTTTCTGAAAAGAAAAAGGGAAGCTTCTAGGTGAACGCGCTGGTGCTTCACAAGAGCAGTTTTCTGATATTCTGAGTCCTTGAGCGTGAGCTTTTCAGTCTGCATGATATGGAGTTGAAAATCTACTTGCACGCCGTGTGTTTTATCTTGACCGAATCGAAATCGTGGTGGTGTGTTTTCTTGCGGTCCGTATTCTGTGTGTGGTTTTCGTCCTCCTCTTCACGATCGTATCACAACTAGAAGGTTCCGCCTGTCCTTGGAAACTCTTGCCTCGACAACGACAGCTGTCGCGTCAGTTTGGCACCTCGGCTAGGTTGATCGAGTGCGAAGTGACGCATCCCGATAAGGCCGTTAGTGCAGTTAAGGCGAGTTGATGAGAGAGCTCACTAGGGGTATACTTCGCAAGTAGGGCTTGGAGACCTTAGTTCTTCAAGTAATCTGAATAGAGAAATTACCATCTCCAACCCTACAACAAAGATTACTCACAAACGGTCAAGCCAAACCCACTCTAAGCACGAAGAAAATCTGGGTTACACTCAACTAGACTATCCACCATAGCTTGGAGGCTCAACTTGAAGAACTAAGGCCTCCAAGCCCTACCTGCGAAGTATACCCCTAGTGGGCTCTCTAATCAACTCGTCCTGACGGTACTAACTGTCTTATCGGGATGCGCCACTTCGCACTCGGTCAACCTAGTCGAGGTGCCAAACTGACGTGACAAAGACCTCTTTACAGTTAGTACCTTGCATTGATTTCTATGTTTTGAGAGCAAGGTCTCTCTACAGCTAGTACCTTGCATTGATTTTTGTGTTTTGGAGGTAAGTACTATAGCTACCGTAGCTTGTGGTGGCTGTCTTTGGTACATCTATCTTCAACTCAAAGCGCATGTATGATGAAGTTGAATTCTCTAACAATTGCATGGTCTCGATAAAGATAGAGATAGAGATAAAGCAAAAGAGCTCGAAGATGAGATATACAGACTTGTATAGTTGTGAAAAATGAACATACAGAGATGTGGTATACGAGAGTACTAGTTAACTAGTGTACATGCACAGAAAGGCTATGGCTTAAACTTGAAACTAAAAGAGACTTAGTGAACTTAAAGATCGATCAAACAAATATTCAAGTTTGATCGATCTTTAATTTGAGAATTTCTGGACCATACGGAGGGTCAAGAGTACATAGCTAATGTGCATACAACTCGAAGGATCTTTCATATATATGCTATTTCAGTTTGTAGAACCATTCAAACAGACAATCCTAGCTATCGGGTCCACGAATGCATGTGAGGATTGCACAATAACCGAACGAGTCAAAGACCTTCTACCTTCAAGTATTGTCAAGACAAAGAATGGACATGCGCATGCACAGAAAACACCTAAGTGTACAAAAAGTAGAACAATGGTGTGGAGATTCTGAAAGCACTGGAACGAAAATCATGGTGATCTCATGATGGGGCAATAGATGTAATAGCAAATATTCATGTGGCTCTTAGCTACTCCTTCAATGGTGATATATCCTCGATGCATAATTATTATGGTGAGCCTGCTTGGCCAAATGATCTTTTATATATTTTTCCAGTAGTTATTTTAGATACTATTGCATGTACTGTAGGTTTAGTTGTTTTAGAACCTTCAATGATTGGTGAACCTGCGAATTGTTATACATTCGTTTAATCTTAACATCAATATAAGCTGATGTGTTCGTCTCTGATCCGAAGCTCTAGTGGAATACACATGTCTAGTTTGAACACGGTTCTCTCGAGTTCAGATTGAGGATGAGGTCGACTAAGATGGGAACGAGTGTGCATACCAGTCCACTCCTTGGTTGGTATATCTGATGTATATCGAAGGATGCGCAAGTTTAGAGGGGGTGGATGTCGTGTCGTGGATCGACTTCTATCTGAAAATCAAATTTCGATCGTTATCGCTCCAAAGATGCTCATAGGACTAAAATGAGTTTTTTTACACAACTTTGGATCTTGACTTTCATTACATCGACTGGTAGAGCACATTGTCAGCTTCTCATGGGTACTTCATCTACTTCATATGGACGCATAGCGGTGAAGTTACAAGACTCGAAAGGTAGGAAAATCAAGCTAGGTCCTAGCTTATGAGTTTTTTACACAACTTCGGATCTTCATTTTCATTACATCAACTGGTAAAGCTCATTGTCAGCTTTTCATGGGCACTTTGTCACCTTCATTTGGACGTTTAGTGATAAAGTTACGAGACTCGGAAGATGAGAAAATCAAGCTAAGTTCTAGCTTACTATTGCCGACTAGGTATTTGTGGTTCTTGACGTTATACTAAGGACGCAAGGGGCATGCTTGTTCAATATCTGGGAAAATCTTCACGGACGACGACTAACATAAAGGGACAACTTAAAGGGTTAGCTTGCACTTACGACATGTCAACGGACGGTTTAGGAGACTTGGACGTCCAATGCAAACGTGCAAAGCGTCATTGGGTTCATATCTATGCAGGCTACGCATTGGTTAAGACGGTTCGTGAAGAGACAGATCGAGGAGTGTGTTATGGGAGAAATTGAGACGCAAGGAAAAGATTTGGAGGGCTTCAGTGATCTGTGAAGGAGAGTTGGACCGTTCGGGCAGTTCTGAAGTCCAAACTTGTTGTCTCTAGATCCATTGGGATCAAAACGCCAAGTTCTTCAGGATATTGAAGACGATATGAAGTTTCATCGAACGATTTGAGAGTTCTGGGTAAAATTGACACGCAGAGCTGCGCTTACTTCAGTTTTTCATTGTCTGTGATCTGAGGTTGAGTTGTTCTTCACGATCAGTGAGCCAAGCTCTTCGTTCTTGGGGTCGACACGATCAAGGAGTCTTCATCTACACATAAGAGAAGACTGTATGTGGATTAAGTTGTTGGTTTGGGTGTGGTGAGCAAGTTTGACTAATAGGGAGTTGATTTATGTCAATTTTTTGCTTCTTGCAACCAAATTTCTTATCTAGTTCTGCAAGTGGAACTCCAAACGACTTGTTCGGAGTCTCTTTGTGTTCAAGGTAACTAGATCTATCTACTAGAGAAGATAAATCTCAGATCAGACAAAAACTGTGACGAAAGAACCGAAAATTTCTTTCGCCACAGTTTTTGTCCTTTTGAGTTCGTTAGAGATCTAGTTGGTTATGTACAACTTGTAGTAGTTAGCTTTAGCTAAGGACTTGTACATGGACGTTGTTTGGACTTAGATTTGAATCGTGTGATACTGGTGCAGCTCTTTTTGTTAGCAAAGAGATGTTTCTCTTGCTTTGAGCTACACTTCCGTAGTTTTGGGTATAGGTTGAGATTCATGGACTCGTTTTAGGAGGTTTTGAAGTAGATTACAGACCGCTCCATTCTATTTCCTAGTTTTGTAATCTTAGAGAGAAAGAACCGACAATATATATAAACTAAGAGTTGGTATTGCGACTCGTTCGTTCTCGTGCTTGTTTCTCTCTTTCTTGTCTCTATTCAACACTCAATCTCTCCACTGTCAGGAACCTCGCATTTTCTTGGACAACTTTCATGCAAAATCCTATACGATAACTAGAAAGACCAAACAGTGAATTCATTGTATACAGACTTTTTACAGACAAGCGAGTCATGCAGTGTGTCACAATCGATCCATCATGAATCTAGGTAACCATCACTTTTTTCTTATGCATATCTGCTTGTTTTGCTGTTTTTTATCGATCCATGTGACAATTATTCTTGTAATTTATCTTAGTATTTTACCACTATTCAATCTAAAGATGTAGAACAAGTATATTGGTTTAAATATAAGTATTATTAGCAGAATTATAAGAATTTCTAAAAATACCATTATATCGTCTAGTGACACATTGTCTCATCTACAAGTGAATGTTGCACACATGTATATATTTATCCACATTAATCTTGAGAAAGTTACCTCCATGTTATCTCGGTTTACATATTTATTTTTTAGAGAAACATATGAGAATAATATGTATATACGCATCATCAAAAGACACGTCTTATATTTTAGATGATCCTCATTAGTCCATGTATAATCTATTTTCTTGTATACAACTTTAAAATGTTACCACTATTGGATATGTAACATGTATACTGGTATTGGTATGAGTATTATGAAGAAGTAAAATCAATCCTCAATATACCATATATATTTTACTTAGAATATTCTTCTTTTTCTTGAAAATTAATAGATTTATTTCAGACATAGTTATCCATATTAAATCCTTAGATAAGTATTTCAAGAATAGTACATATTCTCTTAATATTATTTATCCTATAAACATTTATTATTTAGAGTAAATGTCTACATATACGTATAATATCTCCTATGTGAGGATTGAGATAAATGAAACAAGGAAATTTAACCGTTATAAAGATTACATGCATAATTTCCCTAGATTAAAAAGAACCTGGTGCATTTTCTCTTGGTGACCTTAATCTCCACTTTAGAGCAAATTTATCTAGAGAAATGAAATATTTCAAAGTTGTATCTTTAGTGTTACACGGTGAGAGATATCCTTGTGACGAGCTGGAGACGTTCACACGTATGACATGATGGCACTGGATGATGATATAATGATGACCTGGTAAGGTGATAGGATACTGACACATTGTATAATTATTCGTAGAAGTATCACTTATTTTGCATAATCATTTATAAAACTATCATAAACAAAAATATGATTCTTAACAAGTTTTCTGAAATCAGGATCACTGAAATGATTTACATAACTTTTATTAAAAATTAAATTATACTTATTAGAAAATATCTAATTATAAATCAAATAAAGACACCTATGTTTCATCGAGGTCGGAACAAAACAACTTTTCCGATATAAAATCAAAACCAAAATAGTTGATTTCAACACTAGAATAAATATCATTATAAATACAATCATTTAAACAACTCATTTTTACTAGTGCATCTCTTTCATAAAGTTTATCCAATCCACTTCCACCTAGAATTTACCACACTCCGATTGGTGCTTACCAATTATGTACTGTAATCCCCACAATTTGGTTGGAATGTACAAGATCACGCAGATGTTTCGACTTTGACTTTCCTCGTGACTCAAAGCATTGGAGTGAAACGTGTCTGGACTCCACAGCTCGCTCTTTGTCTCCAGTTGTCGGCACTCCCAGAATAGCCGAGTGCCTAGCCCATAATAGGAGAGTCGGAAGCAGACATGACTTACCATGCCTCCTATTATGAGCACGGAACGACTTCTTTTGCTACGATTATCTTGTCTTACGTACAAAGACCCCGCAGCTAGTTTGGATTTGGGTTCAAGAAACCTGTTCTCATCACGAAGATATGAAGGGCTCAGAAGTTTAGATAATTTAATCCAATCTCAAGTAATTCTGTAGGACATGATCTTCATTACCTAGCAAAATGTACATGATACCGGCATCAGATGTCTGAGCTGCATGTCTGCATGATTTTCGAGTCAGCTAGCTCGGCCGGCAATTCATGATCACATGAACTTTGAGTAGCAGAGGTTCTACATCCACGGGTGTGAACTGACCTTCATGGTTGCGGGGATCGTCCCGTGGCCACTTGATTCCCCGCATTCTTTTAATCGGTCCATAATTTGGGATCGCTGCGGATTGCAGCGAACACCTCCTCGAAGTAAGTAACAGCATGAAAGTGCAGTTTGCAGTTTGCAGTTTTCCTCGCAATGTCTCTTTCGGTTTACGTCAGTAACAGTTTAGTATCTGTTTAACGTGCCTTTTAACACCATAACGAATGGAAACTATTCAAAATTCAAATGCATGTTAAGGTGATCATGAGAGCTCATTGCCAACGTTTAATCATTTATCCAATCAAGTAGTGACGATCACTTAATCTCCATGCTGAAGTTGATCACGGGAAATTGCAGTAGCGAAGGACTTAATAAGTCTTTACTCTCTCGACCCTCTCGGGGTCGAACTCCTACTTTCTCTTTACTCTGTACAATTCTATGATGACACCATCTTGAAGAAGCTTCAACGCAGGAATCTCTAGTTTAGCCGGTTGACCAATCTTACAGAAGATGCGGGATCTGTCCGAGCACTGCTCGGAGTCTGCGGATGAGCAACGAGACGAAAGATGAGAATCATTGGGTCCCACCGTTTTTCTGCCATTGGTGGCACTTGTCATGCCGTGAAACAGCCTGCGATGCTTTCCCTTTATGTGTAGAACCAAAGAAAAAGCAGTCTTACAAGTCGACAGTATGCGCCGGATTTAGCCGGAGTGTCCTGGCCGTCAGTCGTGACTCTTGAACTGCTCTCGATAAAGATATGTTAAAGCTCCGATCCTGTTTTGAAGTCACAGATCCGTCAAAAACACAGTCGAAGGCGACGCTGGTCCGTGAAACAGACAATCTTCCACGCATGTATTCTGAGAGTAAAGGATAGATAGATAAAACAAGTAAAATTTCCCGATCCATATATATACATGAAGCATAATACTAATATCTGAGCTCGACGTGTCTCTCATGATGTGAGAAGAGCTCGAGACACGTATAAATACTCATATGAGAGATATGAGCTTCTACTTCACCGGACGAAAGCTCACGATGATCATGGAGGAAGAGTGGCCATCAGTGAAACCAGTTATGACAGTTCTCGTAGCGATTTTGCTGGTACTGTTTGCTGTGTCGACATTGAAACCGAAGAATCGCCGACGACTGCCTCCAGGCCCGACGCCATGGCCTGTGCTGGGAAGTATCCTGCTTCTCGGAGCTCTTCCCCATCAGAGTCTATCGAAGCTCGCCAAAAAGTATGGACCTCACATGTTCATGAAGCTCGGTTGCCGGGAGATGCTGGTGGTGTCGTGCCCGAAGATTGCAGAGGAGGTCCTGAAAACCAAGGACAAAATCTGGGCGTCACGCCCTCCTACTCCTACTCCTACTGCGGCGATGATCACGTCCTACGGCGGCATGGACATTGCCTACGCTGAGTACGGGTCGCGATGGCGATTTGCAAAGAAGGTTTTCTCACTGGAGCTCCTTACTACCAAGCGGCTTTCTGATTTTCAGGTAAGACATTTCATCCTTTCGGTATATTCTTTGCGATATCTTGCGACGGGGGAACCTACTGAAGCTCATGTGTATATATAGTCCTCCCAAACGCAAGAGAGGCTTGACTGCATATAGAGATGTTACGATGTATGGAAGCAAAAACCCAACTCTCATAGTACCATTCCAACAAGGAAGGAGGCTCTTGTCGACTTCTCACAAGAGGAACAAAAGAAGTAGAGAAATATCACCAAACGAACTAACCTGGGGTTGCAC
The DNA here is from genome assembly GCA_036924285.1 of Asterella californica. Lineage (NCBI taxonomy): Eukaryota > Viridiplantae > Streptophyta > Marchantiopsida > Marchantiales > Aytoniaceae > Asterella > Asterella californica. The sequence goes on from JAYKYS010000001.1 coordinate 49,281,297, forward strand.
ACGTTCTCAATCTATAGTGAGAATAAAACACATTAGGGGTTGGATCTCCGTAATTTAGCTGTGCCTTAAGTATACTAACTGTGTATGTACAAGTTATACATAGTAGCTTCAAGAGCTAATACTATGTATATCAACAGTCCCCTAAAGCTCATATCAATATCTTTAACATCTAGACATAATCTGAAAATTTTATCTTTCTGATCACGACTTTCTCTTGAATAAAGTGATAATGGATCTCTATATGCTTGGTTTTAGCATGGAAAATAAGATTAGAAGCAAGTTTAATACTGCTGATATTGTCTATGTGTAAAACAACAAGATAAATTTCAAACCCATATCTTTCAATAAGATGTGAAACCAAACAGATTCGCAAGTGACATTAGTAGCACCTCTGTATTCTGCTTCAGTCGATGACAGAACTACTGTAGGTTGTTTTTTTGATTGTCAGCTAACAGCAGAGTCTCTGAGACTGAAGACAAAACTTGACATAGATCTTCTATCTTGAGCACTTCCTGCCTAGTCTGCATCAGTAAAACCATGTAACAAGAGAGGACCACCCGCTGCATAGTGAAGTTCATACTGGATTGTGAACTTCACATATCGTAGAATTGTCGAACTGCATCAAGATGAGGTTTCCTAGTTGCCTGCATGAAGTGACTAACTAGGCCTACAACATAACTTAGATCATGTCTAGTAATGATCAAGTAGATCAGATTGTCTACAATCTGTCTATAGAAATTTTTATCAATAGCTCATCATCCTCACATTCAACTTCAAAAAAGACACAAGAGGAGTAGAGATAGGCTTACAAGTTGTCATTCTAAACTGTTCTAGCTTATTCAGAGCATACTGTCTCCATAACAACCATGTATCATCTCCATGCTTGATGAACTCAATAGCCAGAATGTACTTCAGTTCATCTAGATCTTTCATATGAAAGTCTCTTTTCAGCTGATCCTTAACCTGCTTGACAAAGTTCTTAGAGGTACCAGTGATAACAAGATCATCTACTTAGATGATGATCAATATTGTGTTATCATCGACCTGCAGAGAGTACAATGAGGAGTCTGAACTACATTGACGAAAGCCAAGCAATAGTAGAAACGAGTTAATCTTGACATTCCAAGCTCTTGGAGCTTGCTTAAGTCCATACAAGGACTTCTGGAGTCTACAAACTCTATTTGGATACCTCTTGTCTTCGTATCCAGGGGGTTGCATCATGTAGACCTCCTCCTGCAAATCTTCATTCAATAAAGCATTATTGAAGTCCATTTGATGCAGTTGCCACCCTTTACTTGTAACCAGTATCACAAAGGTGTGTATGGAAGTCATCTTGGCTACCGGACTGAAGGTTTCTTCAAAGTCAAGGCCATACTGCTGTGCATAACCTTTAGTCACAAGTCTCGCCTTGTGTGTGTTGACTGAATCATCCGAATTCCTCTTGACCTTGTAAATCCATCTACAACCAATGGCTTTCTTACCATAAGATAAATCAACCAACTCCCAAGTTTGCTGATGTTGCAGAGCTGAAAGCTCAACTTGCATGGCACCCATTCTGTCTGATGCATTGCCTCCTCAAGAGAATTTGGTTCCTGCTCATGTACTACATTCACCATGTATGCATGGTGTTCAGCCAAGAAATCTTCACACTGAAAACTTTGAATAGGATGTCTCACTCTGTTGAACCTCCGCGTGTCAGATTGACTTGATGGTCCAACTTCAGATCTCTTATATGGTTGAGAATTGCTGACATGGTCGTCAAAAGCATGCACAGTATCTGCACTGCGTTGCTCATTGATCATCTGCTGCAACACTGGAGAGCTGTTGGAATGTGCAACCTATGTAGGTTGGACAACAGGTGAAGAGACCTGAATCGTAGATATAGCAACTGCGAGGACTTGGCCAGACCAAGGAGCTCTCATGCGCATTGGATGAAATACAACACTATCACTACCTGAACTATTGGCTTGAGTTGTTGTAGAACCAACCTGAACTGGTTGAACAGAGGATAGAACATGGAGTGAAACGGCAACAGAACCTAACGTAATCTGATACCAGGATAATAACTCATCAAAAATAATATCTCTATTGATGAGCAGTCTTGGGATATAACACCTATATTGCTTCATATCAGAAGCATAGGCTAAGAAGATACACTTCTCAGCTTTCGAGTCCATCTTGCTGCGTCTTTCATCTGATACATGTACAAAACATACAGAACCAAACACTTTGAGACTTGAAAGGTCTGGTTTCTTGCCTATTAATATCTCGTAGGGTGTCTTCTTATGTATAGTTGCAGTTGGTGCACGGTTCATGAGATAGACAACACATGCAACAACTTTCGTCCAAATACATCATTCTATTGCGACTTGTAGCTACACATGATCTCTCTCTTGATCCCATGCTCTTGCAAAAAGATATCAAAGTCGCAGAGATGAACTCTCCTCCTCCATCCAAACGGAGCCGTAGGATACAATTGTTATACTATTTCTCAACTAGGGTCTTGAATGATTGGAACACAACAAAGAAGTATGACTTGGCCTTGAAGAAGTAGACCCAAGTAAATCGCGAGAAGTCATCTATGAACGAAACAAAGTACTGAGAACCATTCAAGCTTGCTTGAGATGTAGTCCATACATCTTAATGTATAAACTCCAACACCCTGGATGCTCTAATGCCATGATGGCGATTTTCTTACACAGCTAAAGAAAATGATGAATTATATAAAATATGATTCATCATTTCTTAAAATAAAACTCCATGCTGATGAGGACTCTTCGTAAGCGGATAAGTATATAATTTCTTGAAATTCTACTTCTGGAGTTAATGTTAAAGTTAAAATTTCTGCCTTTTCATGGAAAAAAGATGGTGCAACGTAACAGTAGGCGTGCTATCATAGTCGATCTTTAGTAGACTGAGACAAGTAGGTAACACGAGTAGGGGCTTTGGCGCACTACACATCGACCAACGCTACGATAGACGTGCTACCGTAGTCGATATGTAGTAACTGAGACCGATCCTTAGTAAGGGCCTCTTCCCACCAGTCTTTTTTCCACTAGCAGGTGTCTGAAAACTCGTCGTAAGACTAGATGATGTTTGTGCAGAAAACTTTTGTCTTCACACTGGACTATCACGAATGTAATTTTTCGGGAGAAAAGTACTCCATCGCGTGCGATACACTTGGCAATTTCAGAAGTTTGGGCATTTGGCAATCGATGCTTTCGTTGTACTGATTCCGAATTCGTTCTCATTCTCTTCTCTAGCATGTTAGCTTGGTCTCTGTAAAGATATCGTTTATCGTTTAAAGACTGGTGTATGCAGAGCTCGATATAGCTCCTCCCCTTCACTGACCTGAGTCATCAACTGCTAAGAGAAGCCATACAATTGAATTGGACAAATTGAAGCAAGACTGAAGTAAATTTGTGTGTTGGGTTTGTAGTAACGGACTAAAGAATAGCAGAACATAACAATCATTAGGGAAAGAGAAGTGAGTGTGCTTCTTATCTAACAATAAACGATGAGAGCATGAAGCAAGCAACGAGCACAACTCCACGTTCAAACTGCCAGTTGGTCGGCCGTGGTCTGAAAGCTCATTTGACACCTTGATAAGTAGGTTAGCACTCGAAAACTAAGAAGAGGTCAGGATATATCCCCGTGTATATGGAAGGTAGCGCAAGGCAAGAACTTCCCACATCCACTGGAGGTAACCACACAGAATATCACACACCTGAAGTTTTTCAACTAAAGTTCTTAACTGGTGACAGAAAACTATGAATTTAGCAACAACACATTTCTAGAGTGCTATGACTTGTATTATGTTTTGTTTAGGACAACTCTGATTATATGCCAGTATAGTGATTAGCAACCGGATAAAAGAGTAGACCGTGTCTTCATTAAGCAGTCCTTCCACAAGACTTGAGCACGACAGCTTCATTTCCCAACAGAAAAGTTCAATTTGCAGACAGGATCTGGAATACTTGATCATATACTCCACAACAGCAGATCTTGGAACGATTTAACTAAAATCCTGAAAACATAATATATCACAAGCTCCTAACAATCCATCTAAACTGATCTAGAGAACGAAAGTACTCTCTCAGTTTAACATCCAAAGCCACTCAAAGAAATTATTTCTCCGTCCGTAGAAGAGTCAAATCCATCAACCCCACAGCAAGAACCTTCGTCTCGTCGAGCGATGCACGTCTCCTTGATGCACCAGTCCTTTTCGTTGCTGCTTGAGGCTTCCCTTCTGATCATTAGATACCCATGACAATTTTCATAAATCTCATCGTTTCATTTTCACCGTCTCATGATTCATAGAACCAGATGAAAGCAATGTGCAGACTACGAACCTTGGTTGGGGCATTTAGGCTGAGTCATACGAAAGAAGTCATCCAGAAGCGCTGAGGAAGGTCTGGTCACAGCAAGACAAGCTCTAGGGGGTTCAGGTCATTTCGGAGCACTGAGCAGCAGCCTTGAGTTCGTCCAAAGCCTGCGAGCCACAAAAAATGCAAACTTGAAACATCACAGATACTGGTGCGTGAGACCTAAACTCGCTTGTCTCTTCCAAACTAAGATATATTTCCAATCACTCCGTCTATGAAACAAGTCTCACATTTCAGAGATAACAGAGCTTGCAAACCAGGCAACACTGCAGAAAATCAGCGCACCAAATTCCCCTACGTTATAAACTCACTCTGAACATAAAACCGTAAGGTGACCTCACAGATATATCATAAGCTTTGGAGTTTAAGTTCGAAGAGACTATGTGGAATCAGCCTTTGGTGTTCAGACTTACCCCTCCTTGAGATTGGCCATCTCCAGATTGGCAGGTCGACGCAAAAGAACTTGCTTTTATAAGAGAAGCCTTTTCTCTAGAAAACCATGTAGTGCGGCCAGAAGATATACAAGAGGAAAATGTAGTGCAAGAAGGAGATCCTCATGTTCCCAGGTGGGAAATGTTTCTCAAACAGTATAAGCTTTGGTCCCAAGTCACTATATCGGTTAAATCTCATTACATCAATACCTCCTCACCAGACTCAAATAAAGTGTTTGGGGTCACAAGCCATTGCCTAGCAGCTCCTATACCTGTCAATTCTCCGCTCAATTGTTTTCTGCTACTGACGGGCAATATAAGCTACTACAGAAGAACAAACATGTAAGGCACCACAAGCAATGAACTCGAGGTCCCGAGTCTGTAGGTATGGTAGAACCAGAAATCTTGACGAAAAATCATACTGATCATCATGTAGACTGCAATGCTTACGATACACGTTATCCATCATTCATCGATGTATGTAGACAGCCTAAAAAAAGAACTATTGCTTGTCAAACAAATCGTTGTCATTAGCTCCATTAGTCCTTGAAAAGGCCACCGCTGTGTGCGACAGAATTGTAGAACTGCAAACAATTCAATTTTAATGGTCGTGGAATATCAAAGACTCAAAAGAAAATCGAAGCGAGGAGGGGTAAGCGAGTAACAGAAGTCACAACCTAGAGCATGGACTGGATGCATAGTAGCTCATCTACTCAATCCTTCAAACTTAGCCGTGTCGTCACAAGAAACACCATAAGATATCACACATGAATACATGTAACGGAGTCTTAACAGCAGTAATGAACTTGTGGAGGTCAAACTTGACTATCTCCACAACCACAACCGAAAGAAAACTCATCAAGCTTGTTCAAACTTTCACTGATTTCACGTCAACACAAAAACATTCCTTTCTGCTTCCATTTTATTTATCTATTCAGTTAACACATGTCACTGTCATGAGCGAATTCTCTCTGTAATTGCTCCAGTACATGATGCAGCGACTCACAATCGGTGTGCGAGCCTAAGCTATTTACACCTACCTTGTGAACGTATTGAGAATACATGTTGACGGCAAGGTATACACCACATGCTCGATAAGCAAGAAAAAGTTAGAGCTCGGAAGCCACTACGTCCTCGATGGAAAGAGAATGGTGCATCACCCTCCGAGACAGATAAGTTCCTTGAGTTGTTCTCGGACTTCCCCTGCTGCTTCAGTCGACCGTCCATGATTCTGACCTTCAACAGTGCTTTGAACTTCGGCAACTTCAACTTGAGAGATGTCTTGATCCGATCTTCTTAACAATATGTTATGCAGAATGCAACAACAGTGCACTATGCTAGGAGCCCAATCCACTGATGACACAATCCACTGTCTAGAACCTCTCATTTTCCCTTGAGTAGTCCAAAAGCTTGTTCTACAATTAATCTACCTCTAACGTGCGATGTGTTGAACTTCTGCTCAGCTGAGAAAGATCCAAGACGACAAGAATATGTAGTTACTAACCACTCGCTCATTTGGTAACCCGAGTCGTCTAAGATGTACGGCTTCAATCGATATCGTCAATGATGTGCATCACAGGACCCGCCAAGATTTCTCCCGTCTGAGCTCTATGGTAGAAACCTGAAATTTTTCAGCAACCGTTTGTCATAAACAGATCCAGGCATACCACAGAACACATCCAGAAACTGTCCTTCATGGTCTACAACCCCTTGTAATAACACTGAATAAAATCCCTTTCGATTGTAGTAGTCTGTTATGAGCGCTCGTCCAGGAGGAGCTCTTATACGAATATGTGAACCGTCAACTGCTCCAAAACAATTAGGAAGTCCACATACTCATCTGAACCCTTCGCTGATTCGCATTAGCGAATCAGTATTCGACCACTGAAGGAAACGAGGACCGAGTATAGCCACAATCACTTTCACACCTTCCTGAACTATTTTTTTCACTGAAGACTCTCCAACTCCAAACCGTTCTCCGATCAAGAAATAAGTAGATCCATGTGCTAACCGATAAACAACAATCCCTAGTCTTACATGTACAAGAACAACCTTCCGAAAGACAGTGTCAAACCTTTCTAGGTGAGGTCCTACCTGCTCTAATAACCAGAAGAATGTGCTTTTCCTCATTCGAAAGGTTCGAAGCCAACGTTCAACACCATAAATGTGCATCACAACGTGATCAAACCATACTTGGGACCTATGCTTACTCACCACTTAATCATATCTTTGTCGTTTAGATGTACCGTCGCTATAGTCTCCATCAGTTGTGCCCCCAGTTCCTCTAAAAAAATAGACTCCTAGAAGACATGTAATGACTGGTGCTGAGTTTCCTTCGTTTTGTCTTCCGGGACATGGACTGCAATAAAGAGCAAATAATGCACACCAATTGGAAAAAATCATCGCCATGGTCAGAAGCTTCGAACGAGACAATTGAGGAAACCTTGCATGCATTACCAGCAGTATTTGCATAAAAGATTTCAAATGTAAGAAAATAGTGTTGAGCACTCATCAGATCAGTTTGCTGAGGAATTAAGACTTGCGTGCTATTTCTACAAAAGCACCAGCCATAATAGTAACAGCAGAGCAGAGCTCTCTCATGCCCAAGGCCATCTGAATATCAATTACTAACTGCTTTTCGAATCTTTCAGAATCTACTACAGATTGATTTGCCCATCTATTGACCTCAAGTAGTTCTTTTTTCTCTTGGGACGTCTGCAATGTGAATCCAAACTCCTTCAGACAATCCACGATCGCATCAGAAGATCCATGAGACTTATGTTTTCTCTTTCCAGTACTCGCGCCACTATCTGAGACTAAACTATCAATTGGAAAGTCATCAACCCCACCTGTCCTCATGGAGGAATCTGCCACACTTGGAGGTCTGACTGAAGGTCTCAATCCTTGGAATGAGTCTATGATCTCGTAATACATCTCATCGAAAGCAAGTGGTACTCCAGCCTTACGTCTCTCTCCCTCTATTGTCATAGCTGCTCATGGCTCGTTCCCAGACTTGAAGTTCCAATCTTTAATAGATTTCTACAGTCCCAAAAGGCTGTCCCATTTAGTCTTTGCTTGTTTTCAACTGGACTGAAAGCCTTGGGCTCTCTCTTGAGCTCCAACATGACAATACATTTTGAATGAGACCATCTAGCTCTGGACGAGTTACCTGACGGACCTGCCACATCATTGTTGGCTGGTGGTTGATTAGGAGCATTGGAGAAGAAACCAGGGGCTTGACTATCAACAAATTCGGTGTCCCACTCTGGCACTGAATCAAAGTCAGATCCACGCGTAGATTTGTCTTCATTTTCCTAAAAAGACACAAAAAGCATAATTATATACTCGTAAGCCTAGAAGGACAGATTTATCACGGCTTTAAACGCTGCAGTTTCACTGCGACTGAATTATCTGCTGGGCTCTTTCCGCTTTCTGGACCAAAAACCCCTCCACCGAGTCCACCAGATGACACGGGTTAGGACGGCTGCACCACTAGAACACTGTCAATCTCATAGATCAAGGAGACACGACGATCAACAAAGCACGCTTCTTCACTGATTGAGCTCTCAACGAGTTACAGAGATGTGACAGCAAAATTCACAGGCTCCCCAAGGTGGTAAGGACTTCCAGTGGATGATCATAGTCCAGTGCGTTCGGTTGATTAGCTCCGAGGATTGAGGTCATGTTGTGATGGGTACAAGTGTTTTCGGTAACCGAAGAACTGTAACCGAAGAAGAATGGTATCCAACGGATCACTAAGCTCATGTTGTGATGTGTACAAGTACTTTCTCTAAGTAATCTCTCGTACCTCACGGGTAAACCTCCTCTTGATGCAAACAGCAGCCTCTCACTTGAAATAAACACGCAGAGGCCCAAATCCCGAATCAACGAACAGTGTAGTCCACTACCGTGCAAACATGAGCAAAACTCAACTTCTCAACAACATCGTAAGCTTGAAACCATAACCGTTACATGAGGCCACAATTGCTTTATTACTTCTCAGAGGGCTGAACTCTGTCGATCCTTGATCAAGCGCACGACCAGCCAGACGGTGAAAGAGAAATATCAAAAAGACAACGATAGCTTTATCATTCAGCACTTTTCTCCTTCTAATGTAGTTTCTCGATCTTTCAAAGAGAGTTCAATCTCTAATCCCGCCCGCCAAGATTTCGAGTTTCAGGACGCGGACAGAAAGTTGCCACGAAAAGTTTGATCAGTAGATGGACCAGTTGTTCTCCACGTGGCGTGCTATGCACGTCCTCAAGTCCCAGTAACTTGGGGGAGTACCCCTGGGGTACACTCCGTCCAAAATTGTGGAGCTGTGGATTTTGCCTCGGGACTCCCTCTTTCTTGAAAAAACTGCACAATGAGAAGACAAAAATATTTCTTCCTACACAAATACAGTGTGAAGAGGCACTAAGTACAGTAGACAACACGAGTAGTGGCTTTGGCGCGCTACACATCGAGGTGTAGCGCGCTTAGGCAATAACGGTAGCAGCTGAACGGTAATAACGGCAATAACGTTAGCAGAAGATCTTTCGATTCGAAAGGTTGCGCACCAATCGCTTCCATTTCCTCCAGCATTTCATTCTCGAGTGGTTTCCGGCGGGTGATGGACGCGACAGCAAGCTGGAGCTAGAAGGTTCAGTGAATCACGTTACGCCGTTTAACTCCAGAGCTCAGAAGCAAACGTTGGCGTGTCATATATAATGTGGAAGTTCAAATTTGATCACAACTCGTTAATCGGACAGCGATGAATCTTTGCTGCGTGGGCTCTGAACCGACAAGAGTTGGAACTGTGCGCTTCGTGTCAGGCCCGTTGGTCAGGCATGCTCACTGACAAAGAATATAAGGAACATGAATTCAGTTCTTATGCGTGAGAAGCTCTAGTTCGAAACAAAACTGAGCGTGATCTGGTCCAAGCTCACAACAACAGCCCTTAGGTTTTCTTCGGCGGGATTCCCACTGTCGAACCGCTCTTCTGACATCGCTTTCATTTCACACTGGCAATTATACCACTTCATGTCGTGTCCCGAGATCGGCCTGCGTGTAGAGAGTCTTGCCAAAGAAATCGACACTCGTCTGCAGTTGAAGGTATTCCTCGAGACCCACAGAAGGTAAGACTTCTCAATCAGAACTTAAGTATTATATCAGCTCGTTGTAGTTGCTAGGATCTAGATGGAATTCAAAATGCTCTAGGAACTAGCCGAAAATTGCCGGAACAGTAGTTCAAGAAGTTTGTTTGTGGTACTTTTATCCCTGATTACGAGAGAACAATGCCATAATCGTATTAAGCAATAGTGATCTTGAAAGTTTAAGACATCTTTCATCGCAGATATGGATTTCTTTCCACATCTCAGCAGTAACGAATTCACGTTTGACTTTGTTTCTCTTATGATCAGGTCTGATATTCTAACGGGATCCAACTGAGCTAGTATTGGTCGTGTTCTCAGTCTCAATGCAGACTTATAGCCATGTGCCATTGTGGTCCCTCTATGGAGAACTGCGGCGATTCATCTTACTCACTGTCCAGCAAATGGATGAAAGCTCCGCGGATACGCAACCGATGAATTGTGTAACATGCATATCTGGGAACAACAGTGTGGAGAATGGTGGGAGCAACTCAGGAAAGAAAAATACGCTGCACCTGCTCTTCGTTATCGGAGTCGTTGTCACATCTTTCAGTGTCCTGATTGAGAAGTTTCCTGCTCGACACTGGCACACCAGCCCGAGAAAATTCAAGTGGTGCAAAGAGGCAATCATCACTTTGATCTGCTGCTTACAGGTCGTGGTGCCTGTGATTTGGAGTGCAGTTTTTCTGGTCTGGTTGTACTACCAGGGAATTTTGAGGTCTGTAATGTACTATCTAGTGGGAATCTTGGCAATGAAAGCTTGGAGCGTGTTCACTCATGTCTATAAAAGGCTGATCTTGAAAGCACATATGCATTGCTGGTATGGACCGGGGATATCGAAGAGAACTTTTAGGGCAGAAGCCTTAAGATCGTCGGAAAATTAAGGTTCACGCCTCAGATGGAAGAAAATAACTTCTGCAAGGAAAGCTTGTTTGCAGTTGCAGAATCTGCTAAGTCAATCCTTAATTAGATAATCCAGTGCCTGAGCTTATGAACTCTACTCTCGTTGAGTGAGGATATGTAGCGAGTATCAAGTGTCCTCGGGCATGCGCAAGCTTAGGTGTAGGTATCTGCTAGCTCGCTGAACTATATAGCTGAATTGCAGTTGCAACAGCATAACACTGTAACGATTCGTACCTAAAGTGAAATGAGTTAATTAACCATACTTGATCTTCGGTTGGCCTATATGTTTGTGCATTGTGGCTGACACTGCACCCAGCTCGCTTTGTGATTCTGAGATTATGGGGTTCGAGGTTATTGAGCTTTGTGCACAAGATAGTTTGCAAGCGTTGCTTAAATCTGAAGGTTTTCGGTTGCTAGAGTGTATGTCTAGCAACCAAAAGTGAAGTGACGGACCGTCTCATCACTTAAGCTAGTCATACAGTTCCAGTTTCCTTATCTGATTAGGATGGAATATTGACTAGCTACATAATAATTAGATGCTTGTATGCTTTATATAGCTCGATGCTTCATGTACTTCCACCACATTAGACGGTTATCTGTGACAGCACTGTCTTGATCGATCTGGTAAACGTTGTTCGGTTGCCACTAAGATCTTGAACGGTCCCTTTCAAATTCCATCATAGACCCACAGGACAAGCTTTCAGGTCTGTAACATTTGCACTCACCAAGTAACTGTATAATAGACGCGCTGGTCGTGCCGGTAAAGACTTAGTTAGCAAAATTCCCATCGAATTTCATCTTACATAGAAACTGAAGGTCTGTTCTCATATTATCTGGTAAATAATGACTAGCTATATAAATGATGCTTGACCCAGCCGGGGCTGTAGATAGGTAACTATTGCAGTTAGGATATCAGACGTCGAAGAGATTCTGTATGTTTGAAAGGAAAATCAAGTGCATGCATAGCTACTGGCGGTTTACTCGAAAATCGTTTGTGCTGGTCGATTAATACCGCCGAGTACGAGTGACAGAGGGGTGGTGGGGACATAATCAACAGTTTATGTTACAGAATGGGGCAATTCTCCCTGGGCAGTCCCATGGCAACTGTTCTACATGCCCAAGGCGATCTGATTTCTGACGGACAAATTTCGCCAAGATCTCTTCAATTCTACCAACTTTCCTTCTAGAGGTTTCAAATCTCATATCCGTCTTCGGAACTTGTAGCTATAGGCCTGTCAACTTTCATTGTAACGCGCTATTGCTTCAAATGGACATATACGTTTGAACAAATGAAGATAAGACTGTCTTAAGTTTACCCTGGTTTACCCCATTCCCGTAAGGATTTTAGGGGACTTTCTTATAAACATATGTAATTTTCTCAAAGGCTCTGACATTTTTCGACAAAGACTTGCAAAATAGTAAGGTGGAGGTATTAATTACGGGTTGAGGTTTGACCCGTAATACGTTGCTGCCGCTCCCGTAGGGAAGTTTATGAAGTAAATCGTTAACGCAAAGCCCCTCATTGCTATGCATTTGCGGAGCTAACCGTCGGTAGAAAGAGACAGAAGTAAGATCAAGACAAATGACGTGCATTGCAGAGCTAACCGTCGGTAGAAAGAGACAGAAGTTAAGATCAAGACAAAAGACGAAAAGTAAGGTGAGAAATTCTCATGTTTTTTATTTAATGAAGGTTTTTCATTTCTAAAATAACATGTAATAACTAACATGATTTTCCAACCTATCATATGCATAGTCTTGGCAATGTTATTGCAAGAGTAGGTTAATAGAGAGTACATTTGCAAACTGTCTCCAGTTATCATACTTCAAATTCAGAGTAATGCGTCAGAACGTTATCTTTAAACCTCGACTGAGAGCATAAAAGGCTCCGAGAAAATCATCTCTCCTTATGCCAGTCTAGCTGAGAACTTGAGCAGCTTGACCTGACTGCTGTCCTAGGGCACAATCTTCTCTTCTACGTTCATGAGGGCGACTTCTCGTCTTGCAAAGCTTCATACCATTCGATTTTTCACTCTCCACTGGTGTTCTTACTTGTTCGAGATACTTTCCTGTTCTTCATCTCTTCCGTGATCGTTCTTACTCGTTGGTTGATTCGGCTACTTTCATACTTCATATTTCTTACACAATCAGTTGACTGCTACTCGTGGTTATATTCTCCTATTTCATTCTTGTTTCATTCTCTAGGAGACTTTGCAACTCATTTCGTCTGACATTTCTGGTCTACTTGACGTTGTCGATGAAATGTCATTGACATTGAAATCATTTTCTGATGAGCCCGTTACTAGTTACGAGACATACTAAGTGCTATTTGGCTGGAGCTTGATCTTTTGAAACTCGTTTCATGTGACAGAAGAGGGACTTCTGGCTAATTAAACTTGAAATGCAAGATTGGATGGAGGAAAAGAGAAGAATACATGACAGCAACTCAACTAGCAAAGAGAAGAGGGGTATTAAGACTAAACTCGAAATGAAAAAATAGATGGAGGAAAAAAACAATACTTGAAGGCAGCTGAGAGGCAGCTTCAACAACCACAGTACTATCATAGAGAGGATAACTGGTTGGATATATAATGATAAATGGTCAAGTCAACATTGTTCATTGTAGATCACTCAGGCCATGTTCATCAATTCGATGACCGGCAGTTCTCTGCATCAATGAAGAGCATGTGTCATTGTTACCGTTCAGAGTGGAGTCGTATCTCAAATTGACATACACATGAAGTTCATTACATGAACCTTTGTCGTGCACATACACATCGTTACACAAATACATTGATGTCAGAGGTACACCACACATACACATAACACATGGACGATGTCATATACATACACAAGTGTACTACAATGATAAACTCACTCCACCATGCCAACCGGCATTAAACAACCACTACAGTCGAGCCAAATCCACTCTGTGCTCGCAAAGAATCCAGACTGCACTCACCAAGACTATCCACCATAGCCAAGAGCTTGAAGACTCGACTCAAAAAACTAAGGCCTCCAGCCCTACCTGTGAAGTATACACCTAGTGTGCTATCCCAAGAACTCGCCCTAACGTCACTAACGGCCTTAACGGCCCTACCGAGATTAACCATTCCGCACTCGGTCAACCTAGTCGAGGTGCTAAACTGACGTGACAGTTGTCGTGCACATACATATCGATACACAACATACATCGCTCTCAGAGATACATTACATATACACATAACACATAGACGATATCATACACATACACAAGTGTACTTCAATTGCTCCCTTAACTGGCAGTCAGGTCCCTCTAACTCCAGATAGTCTCATATCTCAACTACGTGATATACACCTTCATGGGTGCAAGGATCAAGAGGCCAAGTACTACATCGCTCTATCGTTAGTCGCATGTTTGCAATCCATATCATGCAAGATCTAATTGACTATCCTTGCTATATACATCGAAGACAAATCCACCATCCAATAGGAATGACACTAAGAGGTGAGTCAAACACGACATGTGCCAACCTCTCGAACAACCATCACACACTAACATACAGGCTGCTCCATCAGCAGACCCACACAACATACATCTCAAGCCCGCACGTACAACCACTAAGCTTGGATCAACATGATGCGCAATTACACACATGGTCTTCTAAACAACACCATCATTACTCTCTAACATGAGTATTCCAGAAGATAACACCTCACGCACTCGTAAACTGAAAGCTTGCATATCTCTCTCACGCCAACAAGCTGACTTGCTGGCGGGCTCGGACTCAGACTCTGTTCCGCCTCCGCACTCTCATAGTTTGTTTCTCACGCCTTCGCACTCAAGCACCTCTGCTCCTCGAAGTCTCTAAACGCCTCCTAACATGCACTCCACACGCGACACATTCTCAATGTATTATGAAACATATGAGTAGAATGTCAATGACATGCTTACGGCCTTGAGAGAATGCATTCAAGTCGGAGGAATATTTTGCTAGCACTTCAGTCTGTAGCTCCACCTTCTTCCTCGACCATCGATCCAATGTTATCTCAATCCACCCAATCTCTAATCGAACTCATAGATGCTACGCCTCTTAAAATTATGTCAGTAGTCGTGATAGAAACGTAGTTGAGAGACCAATGTTGTCTCCACAATAATCTCCACGCTCGTCTGAACTCATAGTAATCGTCCATCAGCGGTCCCTCCAAGTGTTAGAACAAACTCTTCCATGTCATGAAAGGTGTGAACAACTATGAGTTCCGCATCTACTGCAGATTGCATCAACTGTCAAACTCATGGATGAAGTCATCCAGCTCAATGATACCCAATTGTCGCGACTCTCAATCTCAAGATCGAGCGCAGACGCGAACAACAGAACCCTAGCGGACTTGCGTTAGGTTGTGAACACTGCGAGTAGGACTTAACGACTTGGCCGGGAAGTCGAGATCAGATGAACCCTAAGTGGTTCTCTGAACCAAGGTTGGAATCTTGAGTTAAGACATAAGGGCCTACCCCACGAGGACTCCAAACGAACACTGACGTAAGAGGGGGAGTTTGGGAATGGACCGAAACATGAGTCTGAGACATAGGTCTGAGACGTGGGTCCGAGACGTGGGTCCGAGATGCAGACCGACCGTGGTTTGGACACAGGTCCAAACCACAAGGTCCGAGTCTGGGTCTGGACCACAGGTTTCTCAAAAATGACTAAGTGTTGGAGCTCCAGAGACGTTTTAGATCATAGACGAAGCTCCGCGTAAGATCTCGAGGCGAGTGAGGTATCATTGGAAAGATCTCGGCAAGAGCTTTCCAGTGATATGTAGAACTCCTCGAACTGACCTCCGAGCTGAGAATTATGACCGAATCACAATCGGGTTGTGGTATAATTTTCAAGGACCAAAGAGGAGGGCGAGGCCGCCGATCCCCAGAAATATATATGAGGGGGGCTCGACGCTTGGGTGGGTCAGGACGAGTCATCCGACCCCAGGGTTTGACGGACGGACTTTGGAGGCATGAGGTGATGGCTGGGCCGGTTCTAATGACGTTTCGGTCCAGACTTGGACGTCTAGACTTAGGAACGATGTAAGGGCTGGGGCAAGACTAGGGAACGAGTCGGCAGGTTAGACCACCGTACGGGACCTAGACCTAGACGGACATCACGGACGGTTGGACCGCTAGGTGTGCTGGAGGTACCGTTTAGGACCCTGGACTTTATAGGAAGTCCGTCTCATGTCATATTATGACTTGCTCCTGTTTGGGATCGACCTAGGCGGGTCTAGGTCAGGACTTAGGATTGCTGAGCTTGATGGTTAGAGAGACGGTCCGGCCCCGGTCCGGACCAAACAGAGTTAAGGTAAGTGGTGCATGGACGCTAACTTGTAATTGTGGTTTGCAGGTTAGCGGTATAAAGTTCGTGACCTACTGAGCAAGAGCTTCCGCTGGCGCAACAAGGCAGTAGGTGCGCGAAACCAACGTACTCAAGTATCGTCAAGGCCTCTTCGTGACCTCATAGATATGATCCATGTCCCACAACAAAGGTGTGACGACACTAGATTCATCACCAGAAACCGTATTGTCTACGTTTGACTCGTCCTCTGGAACAACCAACGGCAATGATGTGAGTAGTCGGTATCTCACCCCACTCCGTGTATACCCACTGTCCGAGAAGTTCCCACCAAAACCTCTCGAGAACTCTGTGATAATAGAATCTCGTGAACACACTCTCCAACCAGAACGCCAGAGCGAGCAATCTCAAATATATTATGGAACATATGAGTAGAATATCGATGACATGCTTACCGCCTTGAGATATGCACTCAAGTCAGAGAAATATTTTGCTAGCACCTCAGTCTCTAGCTCCACCTTCTTCCTCGACCATCGTCCACCATTGTCTCAATCCACCCAATCTCTAACCGATGGCCGATCTAGAACTAGAAAAATAGATCTTAGACACGAGAGCTAACCCACGCTCTCTATACACTGAGTCTAATTCCGAGAAACCCAATCCATCACACAAAGCAGCGTGATAGGTGCACTAGATAACGTTTGGAATGCCATTACAGATCTCCATCTCAGTGGACTTCCAACCATAAGTATGTTGCCTATGACACATTAGCTTCACTTACTAGCTTTGATACAAAGCCGACACACTCGTGATGTAGACATTTCACTCTAACGTCTAGAAAAATCTTTCCAACAAAGATTGTGCTAGAAAAGCGTACATAGACAGAGACTCATGAGGCCCTCCTGCTACACTTGGACCTCCCTCCTCATGCTTTTCACTCGAAATCTGAGAATATCAACAAGAGTCCGTGGCACTTGAGAGTCTTTCCGCTGTTCAACAATAACATCTTAACCAAAGTGGTTACATGTCAACACAACTCAAACACACTATAAAGCATAAAAGGTATAAGGAAATTCAAAGTCAAAAGGAAAAGAAAGAGTTTGGTTTTGAGTCTCATGGATATCGATCCCAAGAGCACGCAACACATCAAGATCCGTCATAAAATCAACAAGAACTACCCCTACTCTCGTTTAGAACACCCTCCTCTAGAATTACATCTAGGTCTATATGTACTGCCTCAACGTCTCTAGCCATCTTGTCTATTTGATGCTCATCAATGACAAATACAAATCAGAACACAACTACGTGTTTGGCTCTTGGTCCTAAAAATCTCATCACTTGTACATATCGTGGTAGCAAGGACTCCGAGATCCTCATCATACTCATCGACACCTCCGGACATCTTCTAGAAGCATGACAATCTCCATAACGTCTAGGGTATAGTCTAGACGACATTGTCACCAAACTATCCAAAAATATGAGTCTAATCTAATCTGTCCGGAGATCCATAAAAATCTACTGAGAGAGACTAAAGTCTGTCCTAGACTAGCAACTCAATATATGAAAAAATAATACGCTGACTGACACTAGAACCTGACCCAAAAATGATAAATTCAAAACCACAGCACCGAAATGTGTAAACAAACTTTAACAGAAAAAGGGAAGAAAAAAATAAAAAAACCTCCAAATATATATAGAGAAAACCAGAAGAAAAGAAAATAATAAGATAAAACAAAAGAAAAATACTGAAGAAAATGTTACATCGAAGTAGCAATATAAAACTCTAAGCTTGTTGAGCACACTTAGTGTAAAAAACCCCAAAGAAGCCAAAAATAATTCAAAAGAAAAAAAGGAAAAAGAGTACACGGCTCCTTGACTTACCTTGAAATAATGAGAGCCAATCTATTTCTGACTCATCGTGAAGAGAAGATCTGTGAGGACACAAAATTCCAGCCGGCTTCCATGCGACCGTCTTGTGATAACCATATGTTTCAATCTTCTATTTTTATCACTTTTATTCATTATCTATTTACATTTATAACATTGATATAGGGGAGGAGAACTAAAGAGTAAAGATATTAGATTTTCCTGGAAAATATCTAGAGAAGTTCTAATATATGAAGAAGTGGATGTCTATTCTGAAAGATTAGAACATTTGATAGACGAAGCATTCTTTTGACGCAAAAGTCAACAGACGGATGCATCTACATTAGAAGCTGACAGATGGCTATATCTATTTCAAGATGTGGTCGTTTGACAATGATCTCTATTTGTTTAAAGGAGGGAGTGACGATAGACAATCGACGATCGTGTATGGAAGAAGGAGACAGCTACGCGTGGAGTAGTACAACTTCTATCGTTCATTTTTATCAAAGTCTCACGAGGATACACTATCGGAGGGTCTCCAGAACTATCTCAAGAAGTAGGGAAACAAATTGCCAAGTTCTTTTCATCACAGCGAAGTGTCTTCAACGTCTAGATGTGGACGTAAGGACCAAATAGACTTAAGAAGAAGAGAAGCTAACAAGTGAGGAGATGGTTGTTCTTTCAATTTACTAACTTTTGTGGCTGCCTAGACTATACGTTAGAGTACACCAAGACCAAGTGGCAAGAGGCTGATATCCCTGCAGAGTGTTATTCTGTACCTAGCATGAGGATGTTCACATATATCTTCAAGGTAAAGAGGTCTTCAGATATCAAGCTAACTTGTGTACATTTTGTACAGTGAGAGGTGCATGGATTTTGTGTTAAGACGACGTCATCGAGAGGTCAACGTCTAGAGGGTTTTTTCTAGAGGGCGATGTTTGGAGGGTGACGTCCAAAGTTGAGAACGTGTTGTTTGTCGTGAGTTTTGTGAAGGAAACTATGGGAAAAAACCATGTGGCCCCTAGTTTACCATTTCATCAAGTATTAACTTAGATTTGCACTGTCATGTCCTTATTCCTCTGAGGGAATGATTCTTTTATGTTAAAATGACGTAAAAGAGAAACCTTGAGGTGTTACATATGTGCACATTGATTTCTGACGCCGCTGTCGGGGATTATAGTCTACAAGAGATGCTGATCTCCGGGAGTACTTGGCATTAGAAACACTACACAGTTTTTGTGAGTTGTGTAGACGTTGTCGAGTTGAGAGTTTTCCTGGGAAAGACGGAACCTTCTGGCTGTGATATGATCGTGAAGGTTGTGTTACGTCTATTGATGAAAGTGTTGAGCTTTAGGTTGTGGTTGCTTACTATACAGAGGTAGGCTTCAGATCATAAAGAGACACTATAAACACTCACTCGGGTCGAATGAACCCTCCAGTATGTTCAAGAAGCGAAAATCAAGTCAGACTAGCAGTAATAAGATTAGACAGCGAACATTAATAGTCCAGAATCAGAAACATACGATGGTTTAGACTTCAGAACTTCTCCTACATGTAAATGAGGCCCTACAGACCATACATACGAAGTTTCAGCTTGAGATCAATTCAGAGCACCGAGATATGAGCAGAAACGTTCAGAGCAGAGAAATTACGGTAATTTCTGGTACCCAGATAGCTATTTCGACCTAGAACAGAGAATTGGCTCGATCACTTACAAAGATTCTTACAGGATTTTGAGTTCACAGCTTGCTGAACACCCTTGTGAAGTTGGGCCTCCTGATTGTACACAGAACTCCAGATCTCGTTCTCTAAAGTTGCTGCTCTAGGTTGAGAGCTTTTCGAACCCCCTCTGTTTCAGCGGTCGCCTTGAATTACTCACTCACTCAATTGATAAGAAAATTTGTGGACAGTCGTAGCCCTGCTGACAATGAACGCGACCTCGAAGGTTTGAAGCGATTTTCTCAAATCTAGTGCGATTGAAACCGAAAATCCCAAAATCAACAAAAGTGATGCAATTTTGATACAATCCGAACTTCAATCTGCCATAACTCCTTCTTTATTGCTCCAAATCGATCAAGAATTTCACTGACAGTGCTTGGCACGACGAGCCCTATCCTCCTGTCTTGTCAGATTTCAGAGTTTTCCTCACCAAATGCCCGAACTCCTCTTAAGACCCTCACTACTAAGTTTAGCAGTATACAAAGACAAAATTGGACCAATGGGAGTTCATAGCTTCACTCCCCTGTCCTTTTGTGTCCCAAACCACGTGGTGACTTAATTTTGCACATAGGCTACCATGTCAAGCCCCTAAAGTGCCAACGTAACCCCTAAACTACATGCGAAGACATGTAAAGCGACACGTAATCTTGAAAGATAACTCAAACATGCTAGAAAGCATGCATGGGTGACATGTAAGTAAAACCCATGAGGTTAACTCTATCAATATGGTAATCAACCTACTAAGACTCAAAATATATAACATCCTCTAGTGTCGACTTCTCTGAGGTCCTAACTTCACTCAAAGAGACTAACGCTTGACAGAGAGGTGAATTATTTACAATGTAAAATGATTCACATCACGACATCCACCCCCTCCAAATCTGCACATCCTCCGGCATGTGCCAACCTCTTCAGGCTTCTGTTTGTTCTTCTTCATTGTCACTCTCCTCCGTCTCAGCCACTTCAGTAGCCGAGTCATTTTCGTCTCTTGGCATCCTCTGCTCAGACTCCAAAAAGTTGAACAAATCTACTGATCCTCCACGTTGTTTGAACAACTTCACTCGTTTGCCAACCACAGATAGTCTCAAAGGAGTACTATCTAACTCAAGTAAACTATAAGTGGCATTCTCATACACATCTAACACAACATAAGGCCCGAACCATCTTTGTGAGAACTTACGAAGTGTAAAATGTTGATTCTCCAGCGTGCAATCATACACCAGAACCCAATCACCAACAAGTATTGGCTTTGGTCGTAGTCGGTGAGTCTTGTCGAAACGCTCCTTGTTTCTGACTCGAGCCACCTTGTGGTGCCCACAAATTACAGGATTCACGAATTTTTGAAATTTTTAAGATTAATAACTTGTTTGTATAACTGAAGAAGCGTTGTTACTTAAGATTACGGCTTCCTTAGCAGGAAGATGATCTTATGAACTTTTTGTAATAAGAAGTTGACTTCTTTGGAAGACGATCGTCTTCCGAAGAGCGTCTTCTCGGTGGTGTCTTCGGAAGATGGAAGACAGCGGAAGACGAAAGACGTTTCGGAAGATTGAAACATCTTCAGAAGATTGTCTTCGGAAGACTGACTTTGGAAGACGCTTCAGTAGCTTGACTGTCTTCGGAAGTCGACTGTACACAATTCGTATCAAGAGTGGATTTGCTTTGCTTTTGTGTTAAGAGAGGCTTGGTACGAATCCTGAGTGGCTTGGTGAGTTGTTTTGTTATTTCGAGAAGTTGGAAGTCGGGGACTAGGCCTGTGCCTCCCGGTCTTCCAAGCTTCTCAAATCCACATCTTCCTAGAGAGACTAGAAGACTAGAAGGGTTGGCAAAATGCGCGAGAAGACGTGAGGGTCCATTTCGGGTCTCTTCTGTCTGACCCACAACAGCCCATTCCTTCTTCTTCCCAAACTTAGGAGAGAGTCGTGAGAAGTCTTACTGGCAGAATCTGGAGAGAATGGTCGAGGGTCATGTCTTCTCATCATGCAGCAAGCTTCTTCTGAGTGTGTATGAGAGGTGAGAAGTCAGAAGAACAGAATGCAATTGTCTTGAGTCTGTTGTGAGGATAGACTGCGCGTAGGAAGACGAAGACTAGTGAGACCAATGAAGGGAAGCCTGACTTCGGGAGGTCTTCCGAGAAAGACATTGAATCGGAAACTGTCCCGGGTGTCTTCTCAGAGACCACTGTCACCGCAGGAGCCCGCAACCATCTTCTGAACCTTTCCTATACTCTACTTCTCGCATATCTTGTATCTTCTGTTAGGAAGCAGGATGTAATGCAAGGTGTGTTGTCTTCTTAGGAATCCATGCGAGGCCTTGCTTAGTTAGGATTGATTAGATACAGCTCGGAAGACGAGCGCTACTTAGGAAGCATTGTTAGAATCTCAGAAGACGGAGTAGTTGTCTTATGGAAGACTAGATTCATCTTCTGAGAGTGGAAGCTATACTGTGAGGACTTAGGGAAAGACTGAGCCTTCGACTCACAACAAGTACGTCACTTCTTCCAAGGAGTTAGCGCAGCTGAAGAAGAGCAACCAGGAGTTACAGACGCGCTTACAGCAGCGTGACCAGGAGGTTCTGCGAGTACGGGATAAGCTCATCGCCCTTGCAGAAGAGAAGACGGCGTGGAAGACTCTGCGGGAAGCCGTAGAAGCGCAGGTTGCGGCCGAGAAGACTCAGAGAGAAGCAGCGGAAGCCCGTGCGCAGGGGTTACTAGCTCACTCGGTGGAGGCACTTCGGAAGAAGTTTAACTTCACCGCGGGTAAGAAGCTCCTTACCTTAGCTAGAGAGTGGGACGAGGAGTCCAAAGCGATGTTGGTGGAGTGCAAGGAGAGTATGTTCCGATACTTGGATCGACAAGTAGAGGGAGTGAAGACACTCTATGGTCTTCCCTTGATCTCGCCACCAGTAAACGCATCTTCCCACGCACTAGCATCATCGACAAGATCAGACTTGGAGAAGGAGGAGTTCGTCCTCGCTGTCCACTTGGTAGTGACAGCGTTGGAAGCCAAGAAGACTCCGGAAGACGCCCCGGAAGACAAGATGTCTTCTGGAAGACAAGAAGACGAGCCGTCTTCCCAGGTATTCCGCGTGGAGGAAACGACTTCCCCGGACCCCTATGAGGTCCCTAGCACCGAGCTGATGCTCCAGAAGAGCGAGGAAGCACCGGTCGACTCAACTTCCCAGAAGACGCTTCCGTCTTCCGAAGCTGAAGCTGAAGCTGAAGCAGCAGCAGCAGAGCCAGCGACGACTATTGAGGAAGCCACCTCAGCGACACCCGAGGTAATTACAAGGCTTCCCAGCCTATCAGAAGCCGATTTAAGTAGTTCAAGTAGGAATAGATCAGGTGGAAATGGCATCCGAGCCATTAGAATAGATAAGCAAAGCCTAGAAGACCAAGGACTTGTCCAAACTTAGTAAAGTACTAAATATGCTATATTAGAAAAAGACAGGTCCAATTTAATTTTAGATCAGTGACCATGTGGCAGAGTAGGCAGCGCAGGGTAAACACCAGATGGCTAATTAGGAAGGGGAACCGCTTGCATGTGGGGTGGCAACCTCCTGTCAGCGCCCCTCTCTCCCTGGTGGTCGCCTCCTCTGATTCTCACGGCAGCGACATAAGTAGGATTGCAGCGTAGGAATGGAGCTAGCTGCTGCACACCCATATCGATTATATGGTGCGGGCAGACTAGACACATTAGAGACACATGACAGCTAGTTCTTGGCACACTACACCCGTCGTTGGAAACATACGAATAGTCTTGGAATACACAGGAGGGGTCTGCATGCTCGTACCAGCAGTGGTTCGAAGATGTAGATAGAGATAGTGGACAATTTAGGAGCAGGGAACGGCATCCTCGTGCAGTCCTGTTGACTAGACTGGTGTGTCGAGGAGTAGACGCAGGAAGTAGAGGGAGTGAGCTTCCCAATGCCAATGTGACTTCTTCTCGGGGAATAGATTGTTGATTTGAGTGCAGAAGCTTAATCCGTGTCTTCTGGATGGTGGGTTCCTTGAATTCGCTCCCAATTGTGCATGGGAAGTGTTCTTCTTGAGTGACGGCGATTGTCAGCAGTTGTGGAAGTGTAGCTTGGCTCGTTCAGTAGAGCACCTGGGATCTACGTACGGACGGTCTTATGGGTAAGGGATCCCAGAAGACAGAGTAGCCGGAGCAGCGAAGAGAAGAAGAAAGAAGTCTTCTTCTCGCAACAGAAGACGACATCCTTGAGTAGAAGACGGTGCCACTGTATTCACGTTTGCTGTCTTCCTCCCCAAACTATTACAGGCAAGGATGGCTTGTTAGTCAGGATCCGGACTAGAAGCCTGTCGGAATCTTAATTTCCTCTTTTCATCTTGTTTTTCTCTTGTTTGGATTTTCTCATCTTCCCCATCTTCTCTCATCTTCCCCATCTTCTTACCTTCTTCTAGTGAGCTTCCGATACTTCTATTGAGCTTCCGTGAAGGTGAATGTCGTTGTAGTGCTGTAAGAAGACTATTTCCGTAAGCAGCAGCCTGGGAAGGCTACAGGGGGCATACACCCTGTGATTGATCTAATCCGTTGTAAAGTGAGTGGAAGAGTAAGGTGTAACGACCGTTGCTAATCGACTTCTGTGGAGCAGGACAATCTTCTGGAGGTGTGAGAAGACGAGCTGAATCCCCAGAAGATGAGAATCGCTTCGGGAAGACGGTATCTAGAAGACCGGAAGAAGTGACCTGGAAGCAGGAAGATCGTCTTCTAGAGATTCTCTGTGAATAGTTGTGTGATATTTTAGTTAGTAGTTGTTTATTTAGATCCAGAGTATATTTTGGCGTACTTGGAAGACGCATGGTTTTGTGAGAAGACAGGATTCCTAGGCAAAACCCGTGTGTTTGTGTGTTTGAACAGATCTTAGAACTTAGAGCAGCGTTACTTGTGCAAATCCTCTGTGGGAACGATATCTTGTATACTAAATGGGCAAAAGGAGAAATCATGCGTCACTACATATAGTGAGCACCATTTTTGGCGCCGCTGCCGGGGATTTCATCTTAGTAACCTTTGTTCTAAGCTTCCTGGATCTGTGTGCCAGTAGTTAGTTTCATTTTGAACTAACTTCGATTGTAGTTGAATGTGTTGTGAGACTCTATCTTGCTAGAAGACAGGAACCGCAACCAGAAGCTGATAAGATACATGAGGGAGAGTTGGAAGAAGCCGCTTCCCTGCTTCCAAGAGTTCTTGGAAGACTCGATCTTGGAAGACTGCAGTAAGTACAACAGGAAGCAGGAGAAGAAGACGTTCCGAACCTGTGACCAGTTGTTTAGACATTCAGTCTGTCGGATCTAGTGGTAGAAGAAGAGGGACATCTCTTCTCAGCACTCTGGTGGATGCCTCCAACCAGAGGAAGAAGCAGAAGACGCACGGATAAAGATCCTGAGTGGGTAAATTCACCACAGCGAACCGCTTCTAGAGAGCTGCGGATATCCCTGAGACACCAAAAGAAAGAAGAAGAGCTCAGGAAGATCCGATCGGTAGACTTGGAAGAGCCTTCCATCTCGAGCATAATCTTTGGCGAAGACAAAAGCCAACCGGGTGATCACGTGTATAAAGTAGATTTTGGTACTGGTTACTCGGAAGACGTCTTCCCAAGTGCGGAAAAAGCTTCTCAAGGTGAAGGAAGACTGGAGGAGATTGTTCCAGACGTCTCGGAAGATAGCAGTGACAGTAGTTCTGACTCAGAAGACGATCTTCTTGATTCAGACAGGCCTGGACCTTCGAGAAGACCATCTCCGCCACCTGGATCTGAGGAAGGAAGAAGTGGGCAGTCGCACCAGCTGACAGTCGACATAGCTTCCCACACTCGGCAGAAGTATCATCCGTATGACCATGATGCTGACGCGGACGACTTTATCACGATGTTCGAGACCATCTCTCGATCCAACAAGGAAGACTCTGATGTCGACAGACTCCGTGTATTTCCTAGTTTGATCGTAAGGAAGGGAAGGAAATGGATGAGTAAGATGTTGGATGATGGTGTAGTAATGGCTGCTTGGGCTACTCTGAAGGCATCTTTTCTGAAGAGGTTCAGAGGAGTGGGCTATGATCGGATGACCTTCATAGAACTTCAAAGGCTCGAACGGAAGAAGAAAGAGACACTGCGGGATTACACCGAGAGGTTTGAAGATCTCCTGGATCACATCTCTCAGAACCGAGGAAGACTCGGTTACTGTGCTCAGTGTGGTGCCCAATAATTACAGGATGCACGAATTTTTGAAATTTTTGAGATTAATAACTCGTTTGTATAACTGAAGAAGCGTTGTTACTTAAGGTTACGTCTCCCTTAACAGGAAGATGATCTTAAGGGCGGTTTGTAATAATAGGTTGACTTCTTCGGAAGACGACCGTCTTCGGAAGAGCGTCTTCTCGGTGCTGTCTTCAGAAGACGGGAAGACGGCGGAAGATGAGAAGACGACGGAAGACAACCATCTTCCGGAAGACAGCGACCGCGAAGGCCTAACCACGAGTCTTCGGGTAAAACAGTAGGTGTACCTACTGGGTCGCACCAAATAGGTAGGTAGGTCGGGGAAGACACCTAAGGTCGAAAACCCCTAATCTGCGGGGAAGATGCACAGGAAGCACATTAGACACATTCCAACTTCTCGCAGCACAGCGCGCTTGAGAAGATCGATTTTGAGTGAGCTTCGCAAGTGAGCTTCGAGAGAGGAATCGAGTGAGGACATCGAGGTAGGAGAGTATCAGTTGGCAGCTAGGCGAAGGGCGAGACCGAATTGCTGGAGCACGGGAGGCAGAGAGCGAAGGCGTTTTCTATGAGCTCCTGGGAAGCTGACATTGGAGAGTAGCGAGTAGAAATCGAAGGTGGAATCGAGGCGTGACCAGAAATTGACAGCAGACGCAGTCGTGAAGAGTCGCATTGGAGCTAGGACCAGAGCCGAGAAGCGCGCGGAGGTCGAAGGCAACTCGGGGTGCAGAAGAAGACTGTAGAGGTTCTTCCCCACGTTCTTTCCCCTTCTCACTTCTTCTCGCCTTTGTCTGGTATTCCTCGCGCTTCCTTGGTTGTGTGCAGGCAGCCTGATCGATTACCCCCCCCCCCCCCCATTCTTTCTATTGAGACATTGGGCGCGGAAGCGCTGCCCAATTTCTGTCAGACATCTTCCTACTCCTTCCTTAAGTCAATTCGAGCTTCCCTACACCCCGTTCCCAAATTGACGATCCCAGCTACCAATTTCCCTACCCTACTACCTCTCTATCCCCGGAACCTGGAACAGAAGACGATTCGGAAGATGGGAACATCTTCGGAAGACGCTTCTTAAACTTGACTGTCTTCAGAAGACTGTCTTCGGAAGTCGATTTCAAGAGTGGATTTGCTTTGCTTTTGTGTTTAGAGAGACTTGGTACGAATCCTGAGTGGTGTGGTGAGTTGTTTTGTTATTTTGAGAAGTTGGAAGTCGGGAACTAGGCCTGTGCCTCCCGGTCTTCCAAGCTTCTCAACTCCACATCTTCCTAGAGAGACTAGAAGACTGGAAGGCTGGCAAAATGAGCGAGAAGACGTGAGGGTCCATTTCGGGTCTCTTCTGTCCGACCTATAGCAGCCATCCCTTCTTCTTCCCGAACTTAGAAAAGAGTCGTGAGAAGACTTGCTGGCAGAATCTGGAGAGAATGGTCAAGGGTCATGTGTTCCCACCGAGCAGCAAGCTTCTTCTGAGTGCGTATGAGAGATCAGAAGTCAGAAGAACAGAGTGCAATTGTCTTGAGTCTGTTGTGAGGATAGATTGCGTGTAGGAAGACGAAGACAGGTGAGACCAGTGAAGGGAAGTCTGACTTCGGGAGGTCTTCCGAGAAAGACATTGAATCGGAAGCTGTCCCGAGTGTCTTCCCAGAGGTCACTGTCACCGCAGGAGACCGCAACCATCTTCCGAACCTGTTATGCACTTGATGTTTCGCGAATCTTGTATCTTCTGATAGGAAGTAGGATGTAATGCAAGGAGGGTTGTCTTCTTGGTAATCCATGCGAGGTCTTGCTTAGATAGAATTGTTTAGATATAGCTCAGAAGACGAGAGCTATTTAGGAAGTACTGTTAGAATTTCGGAAGACGGAGTAGCTGTTTTCTGGAAGACTAGTTTCGTCTTCTGAGAAGTAGAAGCTAGACTGTGGGCACTCGGGAAGAACTGAGCCTTCAGCTAATAGTAGGTGCTTGTGGTTTAGTGCAACAGATCTTCCAAGTATGTCGATGCATCCGCGAGGCTTGGTGTTACCAGCGGCAGAATTGACCGAGGCCACTCCTTTCCTCAAGGAGTTGGGTCTCGACTTCTTCCTGTGGGATTGGAACCTCGCAGACCAGGGACTTCTGGAGGAGGTATGAGCAGCGTTGCCACCTCGTAACTGTGTACCTGCGAAAGCAGGAGTAGCTCGAGGAAGACCGTCTTCCTGGACTGAAGACTTGTGGCGCAAGGTTTTTCACAGGCCAGAGTCCGAGAACCGAGGATATTGGTACGAGAAGAAGATCTTGCCTAGGATCGTGAGTTCGTGGCATGTGCCTGGAAGCACCACCTGCCTTTTCGTGGAAGACAGGCAGGGGAGGAACGATTGGAAGATCGAATCTTACCAGGAGCCGAAGAAGCGACTTCTATCGAAGTTGTTTCTGCATCTCTTTCCCAAGGGGAAAGCGCAGAAGACAAGGTACTTAGGAGATCAGGACGTGGAGTTCCTAGAATCAGTGTGGGATGACGGAGTGCTCATCTATTGAGGCGCGTCCATCCAAAACTATGTACAGACGGTGTCGAGGCGAGAGTTTCCTGAGAAGGGCGAACCTTCTAGCTGTGATACGATCGTGAAGAAGAGGGCAAAAAACCACACACGGAATACGGATCGTAAGAGAACACACCACCACGATCTCGATCTGGCCAAGATAAAACACACGACGTGCAAGTAGATCTTCAACTCCAGGTCATTCAGATTGCAAAGCTCACGTTCAGTAACTCAGAATATCAGAAAACTGCTCCTGTGAAGCACCAGCGCGTTCACCTAGAAGCTTCCCGTCTTCTTTTCAGAAAAGATGTGCGTACAAGTTGTAGGTCTCCTATCTACTCGATTCTGCTCTCTACTCTCAGACAGAAGTTCTCTTCAGACGTAACCTCTGTGTAAAATTTCTCTCCTCAGCTCTACTGTTTCTCTCTACTCGATAGCTCCCGCACGGTAAACTCTACTCTGCTCGATGATCGTCAAAACTTCGATAATGCGATAATGGACTGAAAATTCTCTCTCTCCGGAGTACACCCCTCTGGGTTTTCCTCCACCCTACGTAACCTTCAGTGTCACCTGGCAGGGGTAAAAGACGCCCTAAACAGATGGCAGCAGAAAAATAAATCACTGATAATATATCTACACGTAAGAAGACTATTTCACTAAGCTTCGCAGATTCATCTGTACGGACGGTCGCCGACTTGGCTGTACAGTCAGCATCTAACACCTCCACTCGAAGTAACTCCGCCACGGCTACCTCTGGCCACCGGAATCACCTCGTTCTGACACGTGGAGCCCGAGTTATCATCATTGTCGTTTCCCGGCCCCCTTAAACTTCGAAGTGCCGTAAGTATTGCCTCAGGTATCAGTTTCACTTGATTTTTCGACCCAAGTGAATAATATTTCGAACTCTACATTTTTCTACAAAAGAATTGGTACCGACTTGGAGTATCTTTGATGCCATCTCGCTACCCCAGGACTTAGAGGGCCGCAACCGAATTCGTACTAATTACCCCGCCAACCCGAAGGTGGGAGGTCCATTTCGAAACCCGGTGGTAATCTCCCTCTAGCATCCACACTAGGTGACTGCACTAGTGCAGGGGTAGACAGAGGCGTCCCGCATTCACGGTACGTTTAAGGGACATCTAGTGTCCCGCCCCTAGGCAACTTGGTGCCCCTCATATTCCCCCGAAGGGGCCAGCCTACTCCAAGCCGGTTGTGAGTCTGAAGGGATTTGATCCGGAGACCTCCTCCCTACAAGTTTCTCAGCTACACCACGGAAGCTGATCTCACAACTGGTTTTGAAGACCAGTTTCTAAGCTAATATGCTAGAAAGCTGCGGTATTTCGTTTTTCCTTTGCTAACACGAAGTGCCATAACTTTCTCTAGACATGCTCTTTTTGTACATTTCGAATTTTAAACAAATACTACATACTACAATCTACATGAGAAAAATCTAAAAAGTATTTTTCGAACTCACTCTGATTTATGGTAAATTTCCCGGTATCAGAAATCTTGTAGAAGAACTCCAAGTAACTTTTCGCCTGCAACTCCGTTTGCAACTTTTGAACATACCACGGTGATCAGCGCGACGAGACCTACGCCGTGGTGTTTTCAGATTTTCGAATGGACACTTCCTCCAGAATCGGCTTCTCTGAGGTTTTAACTTCACTCAAAGAGACTAACTTCAAACTGAGAGGTGAATTATTCACTATGTGGAATAATTCACATCACGACAACGGAGCTAGCATACTTGGGTACCCCGGCGGGAGGACACTTGACGCCCTTCCTCTGCTACTTGTATGTAGCCATGGGGGATCTTAGGGAAGATCAGCTGGCAGGGTATGGGCCAACGGAGCGACAGGAGGTGAAGGAGGAGACCTCGGACGACGATGATCGAGCGGCAGCAGCAACGCCCCCTCCCACTCTGATGCCATAGCTGAGGCCCGGCTCTCACCAGAAGACGCTTCTGGTGAGGGAAGGCGAGTCTAGTGGGTCGGAAGACGCCACGCCACTGAGGAAGATGGGTCCCAGAAGTGTACCGAGGACACCCATCTCCCTCATTCATTCAGGATCGGAGTCCGACTCGGAAGAAGACCTGCTGAGTACCCGATCAGAGCAGAAGACTGCTTCTGCAACGCCTGGGAGTCTTCCGAAGACTCCAAAAGACGAAGGATGGATGGACGCTCCTGCTGCGATGCGAGGAAGCGCAAAGAAGAGAGCCGCTCCTGCCATGAGGAGTCTTCCACCCCGGAAGATGAGAAGAGTAGCTTCTTCTCGTGCGCAGAAGATGAAGACTATTGTGGTGGAAGAGGCTTCCTTGCCTCTAGAAGACAAGGTCGACATCTCCGAGCGAGTGGTGGAGATGAACTTGTCTTCCGCAGGAAGACGACTGGAGGAGTTCAATGCCTACTTCCAGAAGGAGATCCAGCCAGCTATGGAGTTGCTGGAGAAGAGAGCGAAGGCACAGGAGAAGCCCTTACAACCTGGGTTCGGCCTGCGCACCTTGTTGCGACAGGAAGAAGGCCAGCAGAAGACGGAGTCGCTAGAAGCTAGTCTCCGCACCACGGAGAAGCTTGCAGCCAGGTACAAGACGGAAGCAGCCGCTTCTGCCAAGGAGCTGGTGCAGCTTCGGAAGAGCAACCAGGAGTTGCAGGCGCGGGTATAGCAGCGTGATCAAGAAGTCCTACGAGTGCGGGAGAAGATCACCACCTTCGCAGAAGAGCAGACCACTTGGAAGACGCAACGAGAAGACGCAGAAGCGCGAGCTGCAGTTGAGAAGACGCAGCGGGAAGCAGCGGAGGCTCGTGCACAGAAGATGCTGGCACAGTCGGTGGAAGCGCTTCGGAAAAAGTTCAACTACACCGCGGGTAGGAAGTTACTTACCATAGCTAGAGGATGGGACAGCGAGTCCAAGGCGGGATTATTGGAATGCAGGGATAGCATGTTCAGGTACTTGGATAGACAAATAGAAGGAGTGAAGACACTTTATGGTCTTCCCTCGCTTCAGACACCTGCAACTGCATTTTCCCAAGCTCCAGCACCCTCGAGCGAGAGTTGAAGGTAGAGCTAGCTGGACTACAAAGAGAGCAGCCATCGGCGCCTGCTGCTGCACGTCCAAGAGGTGCTCCTGTTTGTAGATGTATATGGTGTGACAGTCCTGATCATTTTCGTGGAGATTGTCAGAGCTTACGGCTGCTTTGCGAGATGGTGTGGTTCACTACCATAACGGTAGGCTACACATTTTTTCGATTGGAGAGCCGCTGAACACGCAGTTTGGACGAGGAGGCATGAGGAATCTACCTTAGATTACTGCAGCTACATTCGTAAATGTATTGATAACACCACCGATAAATCCTGATGTATATGCTGGACATATTGAGGTTTCTTCTAGTCCTACGTTGTTAGATAAGAATGCTCCCGTTCCTTCTGAAACACTGAAGAGAGGAGCAGAGACTATCCATAAGATCACAGGGTGGGGAGATCCTGTTGACGCTGCATCTATCAAGGTATTCTTGGACGTGGATAGACATGTTCACTGACAGGATGCTTCTGTGGAGGAGAAGAGACGGCGAGAAGCCTCTGAACTTGATACTGGAGTTCCCGAGGAGACTAGAGATAGACGGAGGGTCACAAGGAGACGAGCGGTTCTTCCTGAGGACATCTCGTCTACTTCTGCAGCTCCTCCATCTGCACCAGGTTCGATGGAAGACGTGCAGAGATCCCAGCAGGAGCCAACGACTGCTGGTAGACGGTTTACTGCCCAAGAGAAAGAGAAGGGACCGGCTTATAAGTTGGCGGCTGATATCGGGACTTCAACTGATCTCAAGAGCATCTTGGAGCAGAGAATACTTGATGCGCGAATCGAGTTTTTTCTTCAGGAGGTTCTTGGTATTGCGAAGAGGGAGTTTCACGAGCTGATCATCCACATCATCAAGCGCAAGAGACATGTGATGTCTGAACAAGTAGAAAGTCAAATGATAGATGTGGTAGGAGCTTCTTTGGATGATGCAGAGTTTGGAAAGGTGCATTTTCAGGAAGCTGATGACCATGGCTACCAGCAAGAAGCGTTAGTTGTTGGTACCAACACTATTGAGTTCGACGATGAGGAAGCTAGCGAGGAGAGTCCACCTAGTGATAATGACTTCAGAAAAAAATATTGGGCTCGTGCTACGACTGCTACACGAGTTCGCCTTGGGAGTTTGCCTGAACCTGTTGCTGCTTTAGTTGATCACGGATCTGAGATCAACATCATGTCACGAGAGGTGTATGAGAGAGGTCAGTGTCTTTCGAACTGAACCATGGTTGGGTGCTACGAGCTGCAAACAACCAGAAGGATGAGTTATACTTCGCTTGTCCTAACGTAAGGGTGAAGCTAGGTGATGTGGAGGTAGATCAGCACTTCTTCATGCAATCTTCAGCTTCATATCATGTGATTCCTGGTCAGTCTTATATCACTATAGTTAGAATGGAGACCAAGGTGATGGATGACGGGTCTCACTATGCTAGGATCCGTAGTCCAGATGATAGACGTTCTGTGCAGTTTCTGAGCGTTCGTACGAATCACGAACGAAACAGACAGACTTTGAGAGATACTCCTATCTGTAGGAGTAAGGGTTTTCAGAAACCACTCTTGTAGGACGGTGTTGGAGTGTAATCCGTCTACCTAGGAAAGCGCCGGGCTTCTAGCTGTGGTTGTTCACTCAAGAGGTTCCGTCTAGCTGGCAGTAATAGGATCCGGCGGTGAACTTTGACACTCACGGAGAGGAAAACTATGAAGGTTTAGACCTCTAAACTTCCCCTACATGCAAATGAGGTACTACTGAACTCACTGACGAAATTTCAGCCTGAGATCAAATTCTGACACGGAGATATGAACAGAAAAGGTTTGAGCAAGAAAACTACGGCAATTTCTGGTACCTAGCTGGCTATTTCAACCTAGAACAGAAGATTGGCTTGATCAAATTCAGATATTCTCACAGTATTTGAAGTCTACAGGGTGCTGAACCTCCCTGTGAAGTTGGGACTCCTGATTGTACACAGAACCCCATATCTCCTCCTCTGAAGTCGCAGCTCTAGATTAAGAGCTTTCCAGACCCCTCCAGCTTCAGCGGCCGCCTTGAATTACTCAGTCATTCAATCGATGCGAAACTTCTTGGGAAATTGTAGCCCTGCTGGCAGAGAACACAACCTCGAAGTTTTGAAGCAATTTCCTCAAATCTGCTGCAAGTGACACTGAAAACCCTAAATCCAACAAAAGTGATTCAATTCTGGCACAATTCGAACTTCAATTGATCATAACTTCGTCTTTATTGACTCAAATCGATCGAAAATTTCACTGGGAGTGCTTGGCATGACGAGCTCTACCCTCCTGTGCTCTCAGATTTCGAAGATCCCCTACCAAATGCTCGAACTCCACTCTAGAGCTCTATTTCTAAATTTAGAGTTTAACAAAAGACAAAAACGGACCAATGGGAGTTCATAGCTCCACTTGGTTGTCCTTTAGTACCCTAAACCACGTGGCAACTTAGTTTTACTCATAGGCTACCACGCAAGCCCTCTAGAGTGCCAGCGTAAAACTTAAATTACTTAAAACGACACGCAGCCCCAAAAAATAACTTAAATCAGCTAGAAAGCGTGCATGGGCGACACGCAAATACAACCCATGAGCTTAAGCCCTATCAACATGGTAATCAACCTACTAAGACTCAAAATAGTGTTAACACCGTATGCAAAGGTGTCAAACATATACATAAACGACTAGAAGTAATATAAGCTAACTTCTAAAACTACTTAACTCAAGCGTCGGAGTAGAAATATAACATGTAGCCGCCAAGTAGCGCGACATCCACCCCCTCTGAACCTGTACATCCTCCGGTATTTGCCATCCAGATCAAGACTCTTCAGCTTCGGCTTCAAACTCATCTTCAACCTGCATTGAGTCTTCCGCTTCATCCTCAGTAAGCTCTGCAATGTTCTGGTCCTCCCCTCTCCTTCTAAAGAGCTTGATTCTCTTCCCTGCGACTGGTATCTTGAGCACTGCACCATCTAACTCTCTCAAAGAGTATGTGGCATTATCATAAACTTCTAACACCACATAAGGTCCAAACCATCTCTTGGAGAACTTTCTGATAGTGCTATGCTGATTATCAAGACTACTATCATAGACTAACACCCAATCACCTTCTTTAACTGGTTTGGGTCGTAATCTATGCGTTTTATCAAATCTGCCTTTGTTTCTCTCTCTAGCAGTCTTCAACCTTTCCACAGCTTTGGCAACATCCTCAGGTCTTCGTTCTAACTGCTGGATCCTTAATGCAAGAAGATCCTCCGTACTTCTACCATCTTCCCATGGCAAAACATTCCAAGTAGGCACAACCTCCTCAATTGGCATCACAGGTTTCTGTCCTAGTATCAACTCTGCTGGCATGTAACCTGTAACAGTATTATGAGTTGTACGATCTGCCCATAAAGCAAATGGTAGCAGTCTAGGCCATTCACGGATCTTACCCTTGCAAGCTTTTACCAAAGCTTTGATGATTGACGGATGACCTCGTTCGCTCTTGCCATTCCCTTCAGGATTGTAAGCAGTGGTTAATGCCAGCTTGATTCCCAATCGCTTGAAGAACTCAACTGCTTCTTGTGAATCCAGCTCACCCCTATCTGCAGTGATCTTTCCCACACACCCATACCTACAAATAACATCTTCAAGTAGAAAGCGGCAGACACTAGCAGTGGTCTTTGTCCTCAGGGCACGGCCTTCGACTTGGTTAGATAGATCTTCTCTAGCCAAGACTAGATACCTCATTTGTCCAAGTCCAAATGGCATAGTTACCAGATCAACTACCCATTTGTAATGAATGGCTAAAGGATAAGTAGGATGCAATCCATCACGATGACGTACGTTGGAATACATCTGGCAAGGTATACAGGATGAAACAAACTGCACTACATTCTTATACATACCCTTCCACCAATACTTCTCCTTTATCTTGGCAAATGTAGCCCAAACTCCTCTATGACCGGCCCATAGACTCTCATGGAACTCCTTGATCAGCTTCTGCTGCAATTCTAGGTCACATACCACCCGCTGTGGTGCACCTCCTTGTAGCTTAGGGCGCTTCCATAGATGTCCTCCATATAAAAAGTACCCATAAGCTATTCTACGGATCCTCTTGAAATCTGCATCAGACCAGCCTTCTTGCCTTTCCAATGAACTCAAATAGCGCCCAAGATCCAACCACTCGCCATCGTACATAGTTTCCTCAAATAACTCCAATGGAGCTGCAAAACAACTTCTATCCCTTCTAGCAAGAGCACTAGAATAGAACTCTGTTCCCACATCCTCCTGATTATCTATCATTTCTTTCTCATCGTAATACCTGGCCCTTGATAACATATCTGCCACAGGATTGTCCTTTCCTGCGATATGTCTAAACTCTGGGTTCAAGGACTTGATATATGCTATCCACCTCAACATAGCAATATCTGGAGTTGTACAGCTAGTGATCATTCCCAAGAGAGGTAAGCAATCTGTCTCCACAACCACAGGTGCTCCTATCAAGTATTCCTTATCACTCTTCATCGCAGTAACTACTCCCCATAGCTCTCTCTTGACCTGAGGGTAGTCTCTCTGCCGTGAACTTAAGACCTTAGCACCAAAACGCACCACATATCTATTTCCATCCTTATCATCTTGTCCTATAGCCCACCCAATGCCAATAGGACTAGTATCAACAGTAAGGATAACAAGTCTGCCCAACTCATATGTTACCTTCCGTAGAGTTGGTGGTGAAGACAACAGATCCTTCAACTTCTTCATAGACTCGCTTTGCTCCTCTTGCCACTGAAATCTTTGCCCCTTCCTCAGCAACTTGTACAACGGATCTGCTACATGTGCAAAGTGTGGAATCCATATATGATAAAACACACATGCACCTAGAAATCTTCTCACCTCAGTAACCGATCCACATGTCTCCTTCATCCTTCGGATGGCATCAACCTTGTTTGGACAAGGTTTCCGACCATAAGCTTAATCCGCACGGATGTCCCACTATTAACACCTCCTGTTCTCCAAATACAGACTTTGCTCCTGATAAAGTCAAATGAACCTCCTCCAGTCGACTCAATATCTTATCACAGTCGGCTATGTGATCTGCAACAAACTTACGGCACCTCCTCTGATCCATTACCTCATTCTTCTCCTCCTCAACACACCCTTTGATCGACACATCATCAAGGAATGGCATAGTTTTTTCAGGAATGAAATCCCTCAAAACTTTATTCATGCCATTCATCATATGTGCTACAGAATTGGTAGCACCTTGTGGCAAGGTGCACATCCTTAGTAACCCCAAAGGTGTCCTCATTGTAGTCAAGTCTCTACTGTCAG
Source organism: Asterella californica (assembly GCA_036924285.1). Taxonomy (NCBI): domain Eukaryota; kingdom Viridiplantae; phylum Streptophyta; class Marchantiopsida; order Marchantiales; family Aytoniaceae; genus Asterella; species Asterella californica. Next base: position 49,318,173 of record JAYKYS010000001.1, read on the forward strand.
AGGATAACTGAAACTGATCATAACCTGAATATAAGTCTCCCATTGAATAGATAGCACGACCAGCAAAAGCCTCTGCAAACTCGTCTACAATAGGTCCTATACCTATATTCCTGATAGTCACCTTGTTAACTGGCTGCATATCTTGGATAAATCTCAAAGCTCCACTCTTCTTCGGAACAGTAAACCATCTGCTAGAGTAGGGAGCTATAGATGGTTCCAAGATACCCATCCTAATCCTTTCATTGAGCAAGTCTATCAGCTTTGGTAGATGAGCTCTAGGTACAGGGATAAGACGTAGATTCCAAGACACATGCGGTATAGTAAAGATTACCATAGGTGCAACTACACTTGGATCTACACATCCTACTTCATGTGACTCAAACGCAAACGCCTTACCATGTCTAGATAGCATCTCCCTGAAGCTCTTCTTCTCTTGCTCAGTAAGAAATCCATCACCTCCAATCCTCAGGTCCTTCAGTGTTGTTTCTGTAAACTGGTGCCCAATTCTTCTCGGTCCTCTGAGCGTCGGTTCTCGTGCAGCTTGCTCCATCTTCTGATTGTAATCGAGTGGCAAAGGCAAAACCACTGGTTTGACTTTCTTTGCCACTGACTTGTACTTGGTCTCCACATACACCTCTTGTCGATCTATAAACTCATCAATAACATCATAAAGCTCCTTGGAGCTCACTCTCACCACTCTATCTACATCATCTATAGAACTTTCTACTATAGATTTCAACTCCCCTATAGTATCTACCAAATACTGCTCTTCAAACACTCCAGATATGTATTCATCTCCTGCTAACTCTCCACTATCCCACAAAGACTGCTGTACATACTTCACATGTTGCCTCTCAAACCTCTTCAGATTCTCAACCTTCCTATAACATACTGATCCACATGACTGTAAGCCGGCCTGTCTCTCACCCAGGGGTACCTCAGATGACTAGGATTACTAGTGCACCCTAATTACAAAGATTTAAGTACATCCATGCTCACTTCACTCAACTCTCTGACCCGTATGGTCACATCGGTACCTCTAATAGCGTTCCTGCACACAAGTTCTAATCCCGCTCTCAACATTACATCGCAAAATACTCAAGGACTCCCAAGGTCTCCAATGCTCACTTTACTTACAGTCAGGAAAATGAGAGTCTTCCACCTTCTCAACTCCTCCTTATATACTCTACAACTTCTTACCGTGGTAACTTTCACTAAGTTACGTTACCTCATGGTAAGTGCGCAATCCAAAATAGTAAAACTTCTAAAGGCTACTAAGCCTTTAAGAATAGCACACACATTACTTGTTCTACTTTACAAAAGTAAGAGATTCTCCTACTTTAGCTTTTGTAAAGTGTTAACTTTCCATCCTATCCAATCGGAAGGCGACAACAAACTAATACGTCTTTTGAGGAGCATCTTTAGATCTTTGTGCATGACTTTCCATCATGCATCCAATCAGCGATGGTCAACAAAGTTACATACTTTTGAGAAGCATATTTAGAGCTCCGCACTTGTCACATAGTGTCATAGTGGAACCTCTAATAGTTTCCCCAACTTAGTTATAACTATCTCTGCTAGTTATGGCTAGTTTTGATCACTCTAGATTTAGATCTTCGAACTAGAGTAACCTATAAGATAGTCATACCTAATGAAACTTATATAAACATGCACACAAATAATGGGATACTTGTGACGTGACATTTACCCCCAGACTTAATTTTCACTCCGTCCTCGGAGTGAAGTATCACGTTGATGAAACTTCTTCAACTTGTCGTGGTTCACTCGGTCGAAGAACGTACCACTTCTCTCTTGAAGATCATAGGTGTTATTACTCCACACTTTGGAGATGATGAAAGGCCCAAAATATCGACGTAAGAACTTCTTTTGAACTCGCTTGTGCCTAATAGCATCCCATAGCATCACCCACTCACCCTTTTGAAATGGCTGTAACTTCGTTTTGTTCTTCGCCAAGCGCTTGTCGTAGCTCTTCTTCTGTTGTAGTTGGGCCATCTCAATTCGTTGAGCTGCATCGTCTCTATTCTCCTCCAGCTCCAACAAAGTTTCTCTCCTCTCTTTCTCAGCTATTTGACCACCCTTTCTCTTTAATCCAGCTTGTAAGGTCTGAAAGGTGGTTAGGTCGAACTGGATCGGTAATCTGGATTCCAACCCATACACCATCTTGAAAGGTGAATATCCCGTAGATGTCTTCACTGTTGTTCGATACTCCCATAGAACCGCATGAAGACGCTTGTCCCAGTTGTGTTTGGCCCCTTCCATGTCAGCATCCTTTGCTAACATCTGACACAAGGTAAAGTTTGTCCTCTCTACCAAACCGTTTGAACTAGGTTTATATGAAGTAGTAACCCTCTGAGAAATGGAGAAGTGGGTGCACATAGCAGTAGTCATGCCACTCACAAATTCTCGACCCCTATCAGAAACTAACTCCAAAGGACATCCAAACCTAGTTATGATCCGTTCGTATAGAAATCTACCCACCTCAACTTCTCCAATAGTTACAAGAGGTCTAGCTTCTACCCACTTCGTAAGATAATCTGTGGCTACAACAATATACTTATTGTTGCGAGGGGTGCGATTCAAAGGCCCAACAAGATCTATTCCCCATTTCTCGAAAGGTCCAAGAACCGGAATAGATCTAAGAGGAGTGGAAACACTAGATTTGATAGCGAAAGCTTGACAAACATCACAGGTTTTACAATACGTCAAGCAATCTCTAAACATCCCCCTCCAGTGATATCCCGCATCGAGTATCTTATGAGCCGTCAACTTGCCTGCGAAATGTCCTCCACATACTGGACCGTCATGGAATTCTTCCATGAGTCGTAGAGACTCCTCCTTGCTCGCAGCTCTTCTCAGGACCCCATCAACTCCTTCACGGAATAACACACCTTCCACCACCGAGTAAGGTTGACTTCGTTTCACCAGTGCCTTCTTCTCTCTGGTCTGCATCCCATCTGGATAGACACCTTCCGTAACAAAATCCCAAATTTCTTGATATTCTATTGGGATAATAGAGTTGCTCAAGACCATCAAATCTTCGTCAGGAAAGGTGTCATCCACCGGCTCCTCTCCATCCCCATCGTAAGCTCTAGATAGCAAATCTGCATTCGCGTGTTTCTTCCCTGGTCGATCGCAGATCTCATAGTCGTACTCTGACAATAAGAGCTTCCACCTTGCTAATCGTCCTTCGACCATAGGTTTATTGAAGATGTACTTCAATGCCTTATGATCTGTAACGATAGTGAACTTGCCTCCTATGAGATAATGTCGAAATTTTCTCAAAGCATAGATCACTGCTAATCCTTCTCTCTCTGTCACAGAATAATTTCTCTCTGCCTTGATCATTTGCCGACTAGCATATGCGATAGGATGATCTCTACCTTCAACATCATACTGACTTAAAGTACATCCTACTGCTATATTTGAAGCATCCGTATATAGAATAAACTGTTTATTCCAATCGGGCTTAACCAAGATCGGAGCTGAAGTAAGAGCTTTCTTCAGTTCCTCAAAGGCGGCTAGAGCTTCTTCATCTCCTAAAATCAACACGTAATCTACTCCCTTCTTCAGATATGCTGTCAAAGCATATGCTTTATGTGAGAACGAGAGTATAAACCTTCGATAATACCCCACCATACCTAAAAACTGTCGTAGCTTAGTGAGAGTACTAGGAAAAGGGAGCTCTAAGATCTTCTGCACCTTCTCTGGATCAACGGCAATGCCGTCCTTGGATATGATATGACCCAAGAGTAACCCTTCCTCACACCCAAAAATACATTTCTCCGGATTGAGAGATGCATTTGCTACATCTAAACATTCTAAGACCTTCACAAGGTGCTCAAAATGCTTCTCCTTACTCCCGTAAACACAAAAGTCATCTATAAAATCTCTCACAAACTTTCCTAAGAAAGGTTCGAACACTTTGTTCATAAACCTTTGGAACGTCGCAGGAGCATTACACAGACCAAATGGCATGACTCGAAATGCAAACGTACCCCACGGAGTAGTGAAAGTGGTCAGGTGTTGATGTTCTGGTGCAATTTTGATCTGGTTATATCCGCTATAACCATCTCCAAAGCTGTACCATTCGTTTCCCGCCACTTCTTCCAAGATCTCGTCGATGAAAGGTAGAGGATAATAATCCTTCTTTGTGACCGCATTGAGCTTCTTGTAATCAACACACACCCTCAATTTGCCATTTTTCTTCTTTACGATCACAATGGGTGATACCCATTCAGAATGCTCCACCTCGTAAATGAACCCAGCAGTGTGCAGCTTCTCGATCTCTTCTTTCACCAGATCCGCAATTGGAGGACTCACTCTTCGTTGCTTCTGTCGCACCGGTTTGACTTCCTTCTCTAACTCGATACGGTGTTGCTCCAGTGTGACCTCCCTCAGATCCTTGTAACTAAATGCAAATACATGAATGTATTTACGAAAGATCTCTTCAAAACAACTCTTCTCCTCTTTAGTAACCTTCGATCCATAACGTAAGGTGGCAATTCTTCTCTCCACCTCCTCGGGAGTCAATGGTTCTTTGTCTCGATCTCTTTGCACTTCCGGAGAAGGGAAAAGATCCACTACATTCACACCCACATTTCGTTCTTCTCTCTCCTCCTCTGACGATGTATTTTCAGATTCTGAATCTGAAGAATTGGTACCTACATCAGAAGTAGTATCGACAACTTCTGACTCCCAGTAGTCCGATGTGGGTCGATCCGATTCTGACGTCCCAACTTGATCTCCGAGCAATGGAACTTTGATCCGGTGGTGATTCGGTCCGATGCGTAAATAACCTTTGTGCCAGTTATCCGTTGCATGTACTGCTCGAAGCCAAGGTCTTCCGAGTAACATTTCATAACTTGACTCCTTCAAGATTTGAAATGTCATGTTTACTTGCACTCCCATTACTGACACGCAAACTCTCTCCAGCACTCCCAATGGCCTAACTCGCTGTCTGTTAGCCATGCCAACCGTGATACTAGAAGGACGTGTTGGTACTAGATCCAACTTCCTCATGAGTCGTTCCGAGATGGCGTTTACTGCCGATCCTCCATCGACAAGAACATCAGAGACATCTCTCCCATTGATACGAGCCTCTACTTTTGATGCCTTGTTGCATACCTCTCCTTCACTAGCGTCTAAAGCACTCACACCGATAGTAGAAGGATTTACCTTCTTCTTCCGACCTCGTCGGGAGCTTAGACCGCTACGAAGTTCTTTCCTCACCGAAGGATTCAGAGCAATCAACTGTCCCACAGTAATGTTTGCTCGTTGCTTTCCCACGTCTTCCACCACATTGTATTTTGATTGCTCCATTGAAATTGTGAAATCAGTATTTCCCAATTTCTTCCGTCGCTCTTTGGTTTTTGAAGAAGATTTGCTACTCCGAGTATTTTGACTTGGAGAATCTTCCATCACGACCGGTTCTCCCTCCTCGAAATGCGTCCTCATCCTCTTCCTCTCATGAGCTAACAGCTCTACAGACTGAAAACCTTCTCGTACATCTCGCGGCTCCAAGATGTCAATGCATGCTACACCCTTGTCCTTACTTTGTGAAGTTGAAGCTCCATCCGCCGTTCCACCATTACGACTCGGACAATTACGTTGGAAGTGTGATCCTCCGCACGTAAAACATCCTTGGCTCGTGTAGTTACTGGGTGATCCTTGCGGTGGTCCACCTCTGGACTGATAGTTTCCATAACCTCGTGAGCCCCCTCCAACATTTGGACTCCGGTGTTGCAACAAATTCACCATATTGATCTTCAAATCTGCCAGAGAATCTGTCAAACTTTTCAACTCATCACGAAAGTCGGGAGTAACAGATCTAGATGGTACAGTGACTGTAACCGCACTAGTAGGAGCTATCGGAGTCAGATTTTGAAATCGAACAGTCGGAACACTCGCAGGTTTCAGAGTTGGCATGCTCGGCCCTTGCACATCTCCACATGCTGCCCCAACAGTCATTGGTTGCAAGTCGTCTCCATCCAGACTCTCTTCCATCCTGGTTGCGATCTTCACTGCATCAGCCTTCGAAGTTGGTCTCTCATACCGCACTTGTGTTCGAATCTCCGGCCTCAATCCCCCAATAAAATTCTTTGTGAGCATTGCTCCAATGCCCACCATCGTTGGTTCTACTACATCTCCACTCTTTCGTAAAACCACCCGAAACTTCTGTTCTAATTTCTCCACCCTCTCGGCATAAGTCCTTACTTTCTCTTTCTCTCCTTGTTTGAGGTAAGTTACCTCCACCATTAACTTCTCGTAACTTTCATCAGGAAGAAAAGTTTCAATTAAGGCCTCCGTCAATACTTCCCAAGTATCATCTGGAGTCCCCACTACTCTTCTCTTCTTTCTATCCTCATACCATGTCAATGCAGAACTCTCAAGAAATTCAGGTATCAACCCTACCCACTCGCTCTTCTTTCGATCTCCATTGCCAATGCATGCTCTTTTGAAGTCTCTCACAAATCCTTCCACGTCTTCTCCATCCTTTCCGTAAAACACCGGAAGTTTCCCCATTCTTCTCTTCTTTTCTTCTTCTTACTCGAGGAACTGCTTGCGGATGTGAAGATCGCACTTCACCGCAATCCACAATTTCCCCGTTGAGCTCTCTCCTCTCCAAAGGTTGGAATAAGTTTGACCCTCATGGTCATCTTATCTCTCGTGTGACAGACTATCTCCATCCTCGCTAGAGGTCTTCACTCGTTCCGTTTCTACACTCAACCTTCTCTCGAGACCTTCGGCTACAGTTTCTAGCAAAGCAACCACTGCGCTACACTCGTGCTCAACTGGAATCCCGTCCACTCCACATCTAGGACAAAAGGTTGTAGGGTCAATGACGCCTTGTCTAGGGGAAGAAGGACCTATGTGTAAGCTTAAGTCGACCAACCCTCTTCGCTCACGCAAAAGTCTATTCTTCGTAGGACACTTGCTCACTTTATGTCCTTCTTCTCCACACAAAAAGCACCTCGAGTTCTTCTCCTGGTTCTTACGACTACTCTCTGCTTCTTCCTCAAATTCTAGTCGAAATTCTCCTTTCGCCAGATCAGCGGTAACTATCACCGCATAGCCTTGAGGGATCTTGCTCAACCTCAATTTCCACTCTTGCTGTCCTTCCATGACGATGATCCGTCATACATCTCTCTCGCTCTATAGTTTGTTTGACACTTTTGATCACTCGACTATCTTCTCGCTTAGCAATCTCTCACATTACTAACTAGAAGCTTAACTTGTCAACCATGAGCCTCAGAGATCGAACATAACCCTCTCAAGAATTCTGAAATTCTTTCACTCTTTTACTTCAGCAAGCGATATAACAGATTTGACCCCCCTTCGCTTCGAATGCCATAACTCCAGTTCTACTCGACCAATTCACGCATGATTTGGGTGCCTAGATAGCTTATCTTGCAAGCTATCAGCATGGAAGATTTCAAGGTCTAACTCTAAAAACTGAAAATATGAAAAGGACTGTAAACTCCTTCCCGAGAGCTCACTATTTGATACCGAAAAACCTCCTTAACTTCCGAAAGACATAACTCTCTCCTTACAATTGATCTCTCGGAGATATCAAGCTTATTGGAAAGCTTATCTTGCCCTCTATAACATGGTGTATGTACAAAGGTTCTGAACTCATGCTCAAAAACAGACATGAACTGTACTAACAACTAAATACAAATCTTTGTATCGAGGTCCCGGCAACGGAACCAAAATGTAAGCCGGCCTGTCTCTCACCCAGGGGTACCTCAGATGACTAGGATTACTAGTGCACCCTAATTACAAAGATTTAAGTACATCCATGCTCACTTCACTCAACTCTCTGACCCGTATGGTCACATCGGTACCTCTAATAGCGTTCCTGCACACAAGTTCTAATCCCGCTCTCAACATTACATCGCAAAATACTCAAGGACTCCCAAGGTCTCCAATGCTCACTTTACTTACAGTCAGGAAAATGAGAGTCTTCCACCTTCTCAACTCCTCCTTATATACTCTACAACTTCTTACCGTGGTAACTTTCACTAAGTTACGTTACCTCATGGTAAGTGCGCAATCCAAAATAGTAAAACTTCTAAAGGCTACTAAGCCTTTAAGAATAGCACACACATTACTTGTTCTACTTTACAAAAGTAAGAGATTCTCCTACTTTAGCTTTTGTAAAGTGTTAACTTTCCATCCTATCCAATCGGAAGGCGACAACAAACTAATACGTCTTTTGAGGAGCATCTTTAGATCTTTGTGCATGACTTTCCATCATGCATCCAATCAGCGATGGTCAACAAAGTTACATACTTTTGAGAAGCATATTTAGAGCTCCGCACTTGTCACATAGTGTCATAGTGGAACCTCTAATAGTTTCCCCAACTTAGTTATAACTATCTCTGCTAGTTATGGCTAGTTTTGATCACTCTAGATTTAGATCTTCGAACTAGAGTAACCTATAAGATAGTCATACCTAATGAAACTTATATAAACATGCACACAAATAATGGGATACTTGTGACGTGACATGACGTCAATCCCAAGAAGCTAGTGGATAAAGCTTCCTGCTTTACTAGATCAGGCGAGAATCCTATCTCTACTGTACCGTTGAAGTCTCGCTCTTCAATGGTACTCTGCCAAAATCCCTAGACTCTCTAAACTCTTGAGTAATCTTAGGCAGTGGACGGTCTCTCAAGCTATCACGATTCCTCTCATGTTCTGCAGCAACGGTCAAAAACTGAACAGCTCTTTTGCCATCTCTACTACGTATCCTAGCATAGGCTGAACCATCATCCATAACTCGTGTCTCTATTCTAACAGCAGTAATGTAAGGCTGTCCTAGAATGATAGGATAGGTTGACATGTCTTGCACAAAGAAATTCTGAACATCACTAATGTCACCCACAGTTACCTTGATGTTGGGGCAAGCACCATAGAGTTCTCCTCGCTGGTTGTTGGCAGCACGGATAAGCCATCCATGGTCAGTGTCTATAGGCCACCTCCCACGCTTGTACAGCTCCTTAGACATCAGATTAATCTCTGAGCCATGATCAATCAATGCCACCACAGGTTCCTCTAGATCTCCCAGCTTCACTAAGGTCTATGTGGTTGCTCTCGCCCAATGGTTGTGAGAATAATGGCTCTTCTGCGATGCTTCCATCTCATCTTCAAACCTCACGTGCTGATCTGATCTTCCCTTTGATACTTGAGAGCAGTAACCAGCAATCTCATCTTCCTCATCCTCCGACAGTTTGGTCCCTAGAGCGTTAAGCGTAGCTGCTTCACCCAAAATCTGACGTTTCCTCTTGATGATATCTATGATAACCTCATGGAACTCACGCTTTGCAATCCCAAGAATCTCACCCAAAGTAAACTCAACTTTCCCATTCAAGATACGGTTCTCTAACACCTGCTTCAAGTCTGTAGCAATCTCAATGTCAGACTGAAGTTTATATGCAGGCATCTTACCCTTCTCCTTGCTTCTCTCCTTCTCCTTTGGTGTTGTAGATGGTAGATCCTCCATAGTCTCCTCCCGAGTAGGTGTTGTCTCCTGCCTTGCATCTGGTCTAGCCCTTTCACTCCTTGTAGCAGGTCGTTTGGCTGTAGAAGCCTCACCTGCATCCTCCCTCCTGCGTTTTTCTTCTAGTAGAGCTTCATGCTGACTTCTTGCAACATAAGCATGCACTGACATAGTATCCACAGGGTCATTCCATCCTGTAGTTTTTCTAATTGAGTTGCCAACCTTTCGTAGCACATCCTTGTCTAGCTCTGTTCTAGCTACGGACCGCACTACATCTGACCACAACCCAGTAGTCCCTTTCTCTCTCTCCATTTCCACTTTCACTCCGCACGTAGCAGCATTCACAAGAGAAACAACATGTGATGCTGATATATCATTCACAAGTCTCTTCATACCACCCTTGCCAAAGTTGGTTCCCAGCATCATCCCAGTCTCTCTCAAATGGATCTTACCATCTTTGAAGAAGATAAGATCCTTCCTCAATGCATCTGAAAACTCTCCACAATCTCTCCTTACATGGTCTAGGCTATCACACCATATACAACGATGAACAAAGCCTTCTCTCATCTGAGGTCTCTGCATAGCAGGCTGTACATTCTGCTCCTTCTCTTCTAACCTAGTGAGCTTAAGCTTAAGCTCCTTCATGCCCTTAATCAACTCATCAAGCGGTGAGTCTTCCTCTCTAGCAATTACCAAAGCGGGCTTAGTAGGCAACTGCTTGACAGGAATTATCAGAGGTGCTGCTTCACTTACCACCACCTTGTCCCTTCTTCTCTGTCTCTTGGTCAGCAAAGAAACAGCCTCTTCAACCTCCTTCCAGTCAGTCTTCAATCCTCTCTCCTCACTCTTGTCTTCCAGCAATAGCTCAAGCTTCTCCTGAATAGTCTTGTCCGCTGCTTGTAGGAAAAGCTCGGTCTTCTCCACCTCTAGTGTAAGCTTCTCTGTCCTAGAAAGCTGAGCATACTGACGATCAAACTCCCTTAACAGCTCATTTACAGACAAACCTTTGTTAGGCTTCACCACCCACTCCAAGAACGTTCTCTTGGTCACCCTCTCTGAATCTTCAGTGTAGTACTCCTCCTTCAAAGCTCGCATAAAGCTCTCCCAACTCTGTCCTTGCTGTTGCTTGAGCTCCTTCACACGCCCACGAATCTCAGGCACAACAGCAAGTTCAAAGTTCTCCACCATCTCCTTCTCAGGTACCTTGTTCACCTCCATCTCCCTAGCATAGTATCGCACGTACTTGGAAATATCTGTCCCCTTGAACTGGTCCATCTGATGCACCACAGATTGCAACGCCTTGGTTGCTAATACCTCCTTCCTCTCTATGCTCTGCTGCTGCTGCATAAACATGAAAAAAGCTTGGAACATCTTCATCGTAGCAGCATCCAACTGAACAGGTTGCTGAGGAGCTGCAGCAGCTCCACTTGATGACCCTTGGTTGGCCATGATATCTGATCCTGTAACACTCTCAAGAAAACTCCCACCCTAGGTGTTTCACGTCGAGTTCACCAAAAAGAGAGTATGTTGGAGTGTAATCCGTCTACCTAGGAAAGCGCCGGGCTTCTGGCTGTGGTTGTTCACTCAAGAGGTTGGCTTTCAGGTTACAACAGGGGCTGTAAACACTCACACAGATGTGTAGGATCTAGTAATATACCCAGAAGGCGAAATTCAGATCTAGCTGGCAGTAATAGGATCCGGCGGTGAACTTTGACACTCACGGAGAGGAAAACTATGAAGGTTTAGACCTCTAAACTTCCCCTACATGCAAATGAGGTACTACTGAACTCACTGACGAAATTTCAGCCTGAGATCAAATTCTGACACGGAGATATGAACAGAAAAGGTTTGAGCAAGAAAACTACGGCAATTTTTGGTACCTAGCTGGCTATTTCAACCTAGAACAGAAGATTGGCTCGATCAAATTCAGATATTCTCACAGTATTTGAAGTCTACAGGGTGCTGAACCTCCCTGTGAAGTTGGGACTCCTGACTGTACACAGAACCCCAGATCTCCTCCTCTGAAGTCGCAGCTCTAGATTAAGAGCTTTCCAGACCCCTCCAGCTTCAGCGGCCGCCCTGAATTACTCAGTCACTCAATCGATGCGAAAATTTTTGGGAAATTGTAGCCCTGCTGGCAGAGAACACAACCTCGAAGTTTTGAAGCAATTTCCTCAAATCTGCTGCAAGTGACACTGAAAACCCTAAATCCAACAAAAGTGATTCAATTCTGAAACAATTCGAACTTCAATTGATCATAACTTCGTCTTTATTGACTGAAATCGATCGAAAATTTCACTGGGAGTGCTTGGCATGACGAGCTCTACCCTCGTGTGCTCTCAGATTTCGAAGATCCCCTACCAAATGCTCGAATTCCACTCTAGAGCTCTGTTTCTAAATTTAGAGTTTAACAAAAGACAAAAACGGACCAATGGGAGTTCATAGCTCCACTTGGTTGTCCTTTAGTACCCTAAACCACGTGGCAACTTAGTTTTACTCATAGGCTACCACGTCAAGCCCCCTAGAGTGCCAGCGTAAAACTTAAATTACTTAAAACGACACGCAGCCCCAAAAAATAACTTAAATCAGCTAGAAAGCGTGCATGGGCGACACGCAAATACAACCCATGAGCTTAAGCCCTATCAACATGGTAATCAACCTACTAAGACTCAAAATAGTGTTAACACCGTATGCAAAGGTGTCAAACATATACATAAACGACTAGAAGTAATATAAGCTAACTTCTAGAACTACTTAACTCAAGCGTCGGAGTAAAAATATACATGTAGCCGTCAAGTAGCGCGACAACGGGATAACAAGAGTGATGGATCTGCTACTACTATGATCTTGCTTGAGCAGCCTGTGGGATCACAAGAGGTTGACGAAGAGGTTGCTCAAGATTCTGAGAATAGATATACTGTACATAGTTGGAAATATGGTTTGATGACTTTCAGTTCTGATGAATGGAGTGAGTTCATGCGAGTAGAGGATTTGACTGAGAAGAGTAGAAGATAGATGGAGAAGTATGCAGCAAATCTACGTGGTACAAGAGTTCTGAATGAAGACGAGATGATTTCTGGTGTTTACGAGGAGTTTGCAGGTGTACAGTCTTTTGTTCGTTGGCTGGATGATGTAGGTAGGTTGATGGAGCAGATGAGAGGAAGGGTGGTAATCCCCATCCACTCTCGTAAAGTCTATGAGGCGGTTATCTCGTGCTTACAATCTCGTCCTCATCCGAGACTGGAGAGTGGATGGAAGGATGCAGTCTGCTGGTGTGGCTCTCGTCAAGAAGCAGAGGTGCACACCAAGTACAAAACTGTAGCGAAAAAGGTGAAACTAGTGGCGACCCAATTATCTGTTGATTCACGACAGCAGATGGAGTTAGCGATCACTGAGCCTGTACTAAGAGATCCTAAACAGATAGGACACAAGTTTACTCAAGAGACACTCGAGCAACTCCAGATAGGAGGGGTGGCTTCTTGACTGAAGTAGAGAAACGAGCTTTTGATCAGATGATAGTTAGCCATGGTAAGGCATTTTCTTTCTCAGCTGGAGAGATTGGTTGTGTGGATCCTAGTGTGATAGCTCCGATGGTTATCTTCACTGTTCCTCACGTACCTTGGGACTTGAAGCCGATTCCAGTCCCTCGTGCCTTGCTACCGAAGGTGATTGAATTACTGAAGGAGAGGATGCGGATGGATATTCTTGAACCATCTATGGCTTCGTACTCTAGCCGATGGTTCTAATACCTAAGAAGACATGAGCTTTACGCTTCATTCAAGACTTACAGCCTGCCAACAATATCACGATACGAAACGTTGGAACAGGACATGTGGTTGATGAAGTAGCTGAGGCATTTGCTGAGAGATCGATCTATTCTACTGGAGATCTGTTTTCAGGTTACGATCAGTTTCAACTTGCTTTGGAGAGTAGAGCCTTGACTACCATGCGTACACCTTTGGGGTTGATGCGGATGAGTACTCTTCCTCAAGGCACGACAAACTCAGTAGCTCATATGCAAAACGTGATGCATAAGGCGTTACGGGAGTTTGTACCTGAGGTCACTATCCCATTTCTGGATGATATCCCCATGAAAGGCTGTCCGGTGGAGGACAAGGACGAAGTTGTGACTTCTGATGGTTGCAGAAAGTTTGTTGCAGACCACATTGGAGATGTGGAAAAGATTCTGATGCGCTTGGAAGAGATACATCTCACTCTGTCAAGTACCAAATCTCGTTTTGGAATGTCAGAGATTGTGGTGGTTGGTCACTTATGTGGTACTTTTGGCAGACGACCGAACCCAGAAAAGGTAGATGCTATAGCAAGGATAGCAAACTGTACTAACATCACTGAAGTTCGACGATTCTTAGGAGCTTGTGTGTTCTTTCGTGTGAGTATTCTTCATTATGCACACATTGCCGAACCTCTGTATGCACTCCTGAGGAAAGGAAAGAGATTTATTTGGCGGCAAGAACATCACGAGACGATGGAGCAGCTGAAGGAGATTCTGAAGTCTCCACCTGTACTAAGGAGGCTAAATTACGAGACTGTGAGACTTGTGGTACTGACTGTTGATACGAGTCCAAAGACGATTGGATGGGCGGTTGGTCAAAAAGATGCAGAAGGTGTGCAATTTGTTTCAAGGTTTGGAGCACGGATCTTAACAGATAAACAACGTAACTATCCTCAAGTGAAGCGTGAGTTGTGTGGGAGCTGTTACTGCTATGAAGGTAGATCGAGAGTTCTTGATAGGTGCCCGTGTGGTTTTAGAAACAGATTGTTTGCCTTTGCTAGGTATGATAGCAAATTATAATACTCCAAACATAGCAATGCTACGTTGGATTGCTTATATCCGGAGTATGAACCCTGAGCTGAAACATATAGCAGGAAAGAATAATCCTGTTGCAGACATGTTATCTAAGGCTCGTTATACATATGAGGATGAGATGATTACAGAAGTCGAAGATGAAGAGAAGAGCGACGTTTGGTGCCAAGCTGGTCAGCAGACTTCAGACTTGGAACCACTGCCGTTCAACGAGGAGTTCTACATGGAGAAGTTCTGTGACATTAGATTCTATTTGAGTTCATTATGCAGACGAGAAGGTCGGAGTGATGCAGAGTTCAAGGAGATCAGACGAAAGACATACGGTTATCTTCTACGTGAAGGTTATTTGTAGAAACGTCCGAAGAGAAGAGATGGGATGCTTGCTAGAGTGGTGGATGATCAACCGACGAAGCTGAATCTGCTTAAAGAGTTTCATGAAACCTTGTGGGCTGGACACCGTGGAGTCAGGGCTACATACACGAAGATGAAGGAGTGATATTGGTGGAAGGGTTTGTATCAAGACGTAGTGGATTTTGTTGAGTCGTGTTTGCACTGCCAGTTCTACTCTAAAGTCCGTTATAGAGATGGACTTGTACCTACCTATCCATCCAGTATTCATTTTCAGTGAGTCCTTGATCTTGTAATGATGTCGTCGGGACTATGAAGAATGCGTTACTTGGTGTTTGCTCGAGAAGATCTCTCCAACTACGTGGAGGGACGAGCACTACGAACGAAGACTACAGAGAACGTATGTAGATTCATGCTGGAAGATATTATATGTCGTTATGGATCTGTTGGAAGACTACGAGCAGATAGGGGCGAGTTGAGAGGTGCAGAAGCGAAGGAGTTCTATCTTCGTTATGGAATAAAGCTTCGACTTACTACTGTCATGAATCCAGAAGACATTGGTAAGAGTGAACGAGGACACCCTTCTATTGTTCACGCTTTAGTAAAAGC
This sequence comes from Asterella californica, assembly GCA_036924285.1. NCBI lineage: Eukaryota > Viridiplantae > Streptophyta > Marchantiopsida > Marchantiales > Aytoniaceae > Asterella > Asterella californica. The sequence goes on from JAYKYS010000001.1 coordinate 49,333,478, forward strand.
AAGTGATGGTAGGCCTAGGGAATGGCCGAGACTACTTCCATTTGCTTTATGGGCTGATAGAACTACACACTGTACCACGATTGGCTTTATGCCGGTTGAGCTTATGTTGGGACAAAAACCAATCATGCCTACTGAGGAGGACTTTCCTACATGAGCTACGCTACCGTGGGAAGATGATATATATCATACTTCACTCCTTGTTTTACGAACTAGGCAGTTGGAGCGAAGGGAGGAATATCTTGCAGAAGCGAAAGAGAAGCTGAAGGTGTGTAGTGACGCAGGATTACTCCTTTTGCCCATTTAGTATACAAGATATCGTTCCCACAGAGGATTTGCACAAGTAACGCTGCTCTAAGTTCTAAGATCTGTTCAAACACACGGATTTTGTCTAGGAATCCCGTCTTCTCACAAAACCACGCGTCTTCCAAGTACGTCAAAATATACTCTGGATCTAAATAAACAACTACTAACTAAAATATCACACAACTATTCACAGAGAATCTCGGGAAGACGATCTTCCTGCTTCCAGGTCACTTCTTCCGGTCTTCTCGATACCGTCTTCCCGAAACGATTCTCGTCTTCTGGGGATTCAGCTCGTCTTCTCACACCTCCAGAAGATTGTCCTGCTCCACAGAAGTCGACTAGCAATGGTCGTTACACCTTACTCTTCCACTCACATTACAACGGGTTAGATCAATCACAGGGTGTATGCCCCCTGTAGCCTTCCCAGGCTTCTGCCTATAGAAATAGTCTTCTTGCAGCACTACAACGACATTCACCTTCACGGAAGCTCAATAGAAGTATCGGAAGCTCACTAAAAGAAGGTAAGAAGATGGGGAAGATGAGAGAAGATGGGGAAGATGAGAAAATCCAAACAAGAGAAAAACAAGATGAAAAGAGGAAATTAAGATTCCGACAGGCTTCTAGTCCGGATCCTGACTAACAAGCCATCCTTGCTTGTAATAGTTTGGGGAGGAAGACAACAAACGTGAATACAGTGACACCGTCTTCTACTCGAGGATGTCGTCTTTTGTTGCGAGAAGAAGGCTTCTTTCTTCTTCTCTTCGCTGCTCCGGCTACTCTGTCTTCTGGGATCCCTTACCCATAAGACCGTCCGTACGTAGATCCCAAGTGCTCTACTGAACGAGCCAAGCTACACTTCCACAACTGCTGACAGTCACCGCCACTCAAGAAGAACACTTCTCATGCACAATTGGGAGCGAATTCAAGGAACCCACCATCCAGAAGACACGGATTAAGCTTCTACACTCAAATCAACAATCTATTCCTCGAGAAGAAGTCACATTGGCATTGGGAAGCTCACTCCCTCTACTTCCTGCGTCTACTCCTTGACACACCAGTCTAGTCAACAGGACTGCACGAGGATGCCGTTTCCTGCTCCTAAATTGTCCACTATCTCTATCTACATCTTCGAACCACTGCTGGTACGAGCATGCAGACCCCTCCTGTGTCTTCCAAGACTATTCGTATGTTTCCAACGACGGGTGTAGTGTGCCAAGAACTATCTGTCATGTGTCTCTAATGTGTCTAGTCTGCCCGCACCATAGAATCGATATGGGTGTGCAGCAGCTAGCTCCATTCCTACGCTGCAATCCTACTTATGTCGCTGCCGTGAGAATCAGAGGAGGCGACCACCAGGGAGAGAGGGGCGCTGATAGGAGGTTGCCATCCCACATGCAAGCGGTTCCCCTTCCTAATTAGCCATCTGCTGTTTACCCTGCGCTACCTATTCTGTCACATGGTCACTGATCTAAAATTAAATTGGACCTGTCTTTTCCTAATATAGCATATTTAGTACTTTACTAAGTTTGGATAAGTCCTTGGTCTTCTGGGCTTTGCTTATCTATTCTAATGGCTCGGATGCCATTTCCACCTGATCTATTCCTACCTGAACTACTTAAATCGGCTTCTGATAGGCTGGGAAGCCCTGTAATTACCTCGGGTGTCGCTGAGGTGGCTTCCTCAATAGTCGTCGCTGGCTCTGCTGCTGCTGCTTCGGCTTCAGCTTCAGCTTCGGAAGACGGAAGCGTCTTCTGGGAAGTTGAGTCGACCGGTGCTTCCTCGCTCTTCTGGAGCATCAGCTCGGTGCTAGGGACCATGGCGACCTCATAAGGATCCGGGGAAGTCGTTTCCTCCACGCGGAATACCTGGGAAGACGGCTCGTCTTCTTGTCTTCCAGAAGACATCTTGTTTTCCGGGGCGTCTTCCGGAGTCTTCTCGGCTTCCAACGCTGTCACTACCAAGTGGACAGCGAGGACGAAATCCTCCTTCTCCAAGTCTGATCTTGTCGATGATGCTAGTGCGTGGGAAGATACGTTTACTGGTGGCGGGATCAAGGGAAGACCATAGAGTGTCTTCACTCCCTCTACTTGTCGATCCAAGTATCGGAACATACTCTCCTTGCACTCCATCAACATCGCTTTGGACTCCTCGTCCCCTTTTCTAGCTAAGGTAAGGAGCTTCTTACCCGCGGTGAAGTTAAACTTCTTCCGAAGTGCCTCCACCGAGTGAGCTAGTAACCCCTACGCACGGGCTTCCGCTGCTTCTCTCTGAGTCTTCTCGGCCGCAACATGCGCTTCTGCGGCTTCCAGCAGAGTCTTCCACGTCGTCTTCTCTTCTGCAAGGGTGATGAGCTTATCCCGTACTCGTAGAACCTCTTGGTCACGCTGCTGTAAGCGCGCCTGTAACTCCTGGTTGCTCTTCTTCAGCTGTGCTAACTCCTTGGAAGAAGTGACGTACTTGTTGTGAGTCGAAGGCTCAGTCCTTCCCTAAGTCCTCACGGTATAGCTTCCACTCTCAGAAGACGAATCTAGTCTTCCATAAGACAACTACTCCGTCTTCTGAGATTCTAACAATGCTTCCTAAGAAGCGCTCGTCTTCCGAGCTGTATCTAATCAATCCTAACTAAGCAAGGCCTCGCATGGATTCCTAAGAAGACAATCCACCTTGCATTACATCCTGCTTCCTAACAGAAGATACAAGATATGCGAGAAGTAGAGTATAGGAAAGGTTCAGAAGATGGTTGCGAGCTCTTGCGGTGACAATGGCCTCTGAGAAGACACCCGAGACAATTTCCGATTCAAATGTCTTTCTCGGAAGACCTCCCGAAGTCAGGCTTCCCTTCATTGGTCTCACTAGTCTTCGTCTTCCTACGCGCAGTCTATCCTCACAACAGACTCAAGACAATTGCACTCTGTTCTTCTGACTTCTCACCTCTCATACACACTCAGAAGAAGCTTGCTGCATGATGAGAAGACATGACCCTCGACCATTCTCTCAAGATTCAGCCAGCAAGACTTCTCACGACTCTCTCCTAAGTTTGGGAAGAAGAAGGAATGGGCTGCTGTGGGTCAGACAGAAGAGACCCGAAATGGACCCTCACGTCTTCTCGCGCATTTTGCCAACCCTTCTAGTCTTCTAGTCTCTCTAGGAAGATGTGGATTTGAGAAGCTTGGAAGACCGGGAGGCACAGGCCTAGTCCCCGACTTCCAACTTCTCGAAATAACAAAACAACTCACCAAGCCACTCAGGATTCGTACCAAGCCTCTCTTAACACAAAAGCAAAGCAAATCCACTCTTGATACGAATTGTGTACAGTCGACTTCCGAAGATAGTCAGGCTTCCGAAGACAGTCAAGCTACTGAAGCGTCTTCCAAAGTCAGTCTTCTGAAGACAGTCTTCTGAAGATATTTCAATCTTCCGAAACGTCTTCCGTCTTCCGCCGTCTTCCATCTTCTGAAGACACCACCAAGAAGACGCTCTTCGGAAGACGGTCGTCTTCCGAAGAAGTCAACTTCTTATTACAAAAAGTTCATAAGATCATCTTCCTGCTAAGGAAGCCGTAATCTTAAGTAACAACGCTTCTTCAGTTATACAAACAAGTTATTAATCTTAAAAATTTCAAAAATTCGTGAATCCTGTAATTTGTGGGCACCACATACGCCCACTCTCACATGTTTGCATCTCCGCAAACATCAGTGTTTCAGCACTTCTGTGCACGTCTGAAGCATCTCCTCAGCTTCTCGTCATGTCCTTCCTAAACAAGATACCCTGGAAGATGGCGTAGGGACTTGCCTTGTGTAAGAAGACAGCCTTCTGCTCCGCATCCAATCCCTCGGGATACTGTTGGTCTTCCAAGAACTTCCTCAAGTCCTTGAAGATCGACTCTTCTGTGGAAGTCGCAAAGACTGGATCAGAAGATCTAGTCTCGTCTTCTGAGAAGCTAGCGGTACGCCCCCTCTTAGATGAAAGTGTCTCTGTGAAGACTGAAAACAGCTTCTCGTCAGGGAACTCGTCTTCCACCTCATCTTCTCGTCGTTCCGTCTCTAATCTGGATAGGTAGTCAGCATTAACATGCTGTCTTCCATGTCTGTACTCAACTGTGTAAGTAAATTCCTGGAGTAGGAGAATCCACCTAGCTATCCTACCAGACAAATCTGCTTTCTTTACAAGATGTTTCAAAGAGAAATGATCCACATACAAGACAAACGGGTTGGCTAGAAGATAGTGTCTAAACTTCCTACAGGAGTAAATCATGCCAAGACACTCCCTTTCAGTTGTCGAGTACTTCTTCTCTGCATCACTGAGTTGTCTTCCCGCATAGTAGATGGGATATCCTTCTTCTTCTCATCTTTCTGACTCAACACCACCCCTATGGCGAAAGCAGAAATCAACACCTGATATCCAACCTTAGCTACAGGTCGCAAAATGATGTAAGTGAGGTAAAAAGATACTCCACCAATTACCGTCAAGACATCTTTCAGTTGCCCCAAAGGTCGTCTTCTGGTCTGGTCCGCCATTCTGAGAATTCTCGGAGTAGGCTAGAACTCAGTGAAGCCTAGGGCATGCGCCGTTTCTTCAGTCATGATGTTAACCCCGGAGCCGGAATCAATGGGTACCTTCTTCAGAAGACAGCCATGGATCTCCATATCAAGTTCTGGGGCTCCCAAGTCCTCACGCTCTATCCTTAGGATCGGGGTGCTCTTGGGAAGTTTAGCTGTCCTCCTCTTCCTCGATCCTCGAAGCACAGATTGTAACAACTTCTTGTAACCAGCATTGTCATCCAACAGCTGTTGGAAGGTTACATCCGCCTTCTGATTCCACAAGTCTCGCAAGAAGTCATAAGGGGATCTTTTCAGAAGAGTGACGGGTGTTTCCAACATAGAAGATGTAGGAGCTGCTTCCTTGGGTGGAGGACCAGATGAGAGTCTTCCCTCGATTGGAGGCTGTTCCCGTGAAACAGGTGTTGCCGTAGTCGGTGTAGGAAGTTGCTGTACTATCCTCCGTCTCTTCTCCAGCTCTTTTTGCATGATCGCTTCAACTTCTTGTCGAATGTCAGGAGCAAAGTACTTCGGATCTTCTCGGTCGTAAGTAGGAGAAGACGGCCGCTCAGGAGAAGATGACCTCTCCTTACGCTGCTTCTTCTTCTTGACGTCCTTCTGACGAGATTCTGACTTCCCTTTGCTTCTGGTACTTACTTTGAACACAGCTTCATCCAAGACTTCCTCCGGAGGCCAACTGTCTGAATCCGGGCTAGGGCTCCAAACAGTGCCATCCGCCAAAGTGAAAGAAGAAGCTGCCTCAAGTAACTTCGTCTTCTGAGCTGCAGTCGTCTTCTGCAGCTGAGGTTCTTTTCCTTCGCGCTTCCCGGGGTCTGGTTCGTCCTCCTCGATATGGAGGCAATCCGTACAATCCCCAGGATCTTCTTCTTCTACCGTGATGTGCTGTACCACTGCTAACTCGAGCTTAGAAGTTGATGCTGCTTCTGCAGGAGGCGTGGTATCTGCAAACCTCACCATTTGTCGGGGTCGTAAGGTCTGAGGACAATTCCCTGTGAAATGACCGACTTCCTTACAGTTCCCACATAAGGACACTTGCCCAATCTGTCTTCTCGGGTGAGGACAGGTGGACCACCAGTGTCCTGTCTCTCCACAATTATTGCACGCTCCAGGAAGAGGGTTGAGAGGTCGTTGTGATGAAGAAGGTTGCCAAGGCGTCCTGGTGTGTACATTGCTAGCTCTATCCCTAGGTACATAACGATTATATTGGGCGGGAGGCGTAGGAGTGAAGGGTTGTATCGTTTCGATCCTATAGCAGGTTTCCCCACTGGGATCGTGTAGATATCCCTCATCGTCTTCTTTCCATCCTGCCCAGTTGACAGCTTGGTCCTGCGTACACTGATCTCTGGTATGCCCGGAAGAGTTACAAAGGTTGCACCAAAGGTTTGGCCGGGAAGCCGTAGGTTCCTTCCGCTTGTCCTTCTGGTTCAGAAGATGAACTTTCAGGTCGGCAAATTGCTTCAGAACCTCATCGATGCGGGGATTAGGTGCAGGCTGTATGATCTGAGTTTGAGGCATCTTCTGCACAACTTCTTCTCTTGCTCGCGTCTTCTCCTTCTTCTTCTTCCGTGTCTTCTTCTCTGGTTCTGATTCTGATTCTGAACTTTCGACAGTAGACTCTTCAAAAGTAGAAGATACTTCCGACTCGCTGTTATCAGTTTCAGTGGACTTGGACTTCCTCTTGGACTTCCTAGAAGACTTCTTCGACTTCTTGGACTTCTTCGAGGTCTTCCCTTTGTCTTTCGTCATATTCCGAGTGATGCTCGAGGTTTCATACTGCTCGGCATGCTTCTGTACCTCCGCTAAATCATCACCTCCTCCTCTTCTACAGTATAATTCCATGTCCTGAGACAATCCTCCCAAGTACCAGTCCACGGCTTGTTGAGCACAGTAACCTGGTCTTTCTTGGTTCTGAGGGATGTGATCCAAGAGATCTTCAAACCTCTCGGTGTAATCCCGCAGTGTCTCTTTCTTCTTCCGTTCGAGCCTCTGAAGCTCTATGAGGGTCATACGATCGTAGCTCACTCCTCTGAACCTCTTCAGAAAAGCTGCCTTCAGAGTAGCCCAAGCGGCCATTACTACACCATCGTCCAACGTTTTACTCATCCACTTCCTTTTTTTCCCAACGATCAAACTGGGAAATACACGCAGTCTGTCAACATCAGCGTCTTCCTTGTTAGATCGAGAGATGGTCTCGAACATGGTGATGAAGTCGTCTGCGTCAGCATCATCGTCGTACGGATGGTACTTCTGCCGAGTGTGGGAAGCCATGTCGACGACCGGCTGGTGCGACTGCCAACTTCTTCCTCCCTCAGGTCCAGGTGGTGGAGATGGTCTTCTCGAAGGTCCAGGCCTATCTGAATCACGAAGATCGTCTTCTGAGTCAGAACTACTGTCACTGCTACCTTCCGAGACGTCTGGAACAATCTCCTCCAGTCTTCTCTCACCTTGAGAAGCTTCTTCCGCACTTGGGAAGACGTCTTCCGAGTAACCAGTACCAAAATCTACTTTATACACGTGATCACCCGGTTGGCTTCTGTCTTCGCCAAAGATTATGCTCGAGATGGAAGACTCTTCCAACTCTACTGATCGGATCTTCCTGAGCTCTTCTTCTTTCTTTTGGTGTCTCAGGGATATCCGCTGTTCTCTAGAAGCGGTTCGCTGGGGTGAGTTTATCCACTCAAGATCTTTACCCGTGCATCTTCTGCTTCTTCTTCTGGTCGGAGGCATCCACCAGAGTACTGAGAACAGATGTCTCTCTTCTTCTACCACTAGATCCGGTAGACTGAATGTTTAAACAACCGATCACAGGTTCAGAACGTCTTCTTCTCCTGCTTCTTGTTGCACTCAATGCAGTCTTCCAAGATCGAGTCTTCCAAGAAGCTCTTGGAAGCAGGGAAGCGGCTTCTTCCAACTCTTCCTGATGTATCTTATCAACTTCTGGTTGCAGTTCCTGTCTTCTAGCAAGATAGAATCCCACGACACATTCAACTACAATCGAAGTTAGGTCGAAATGAACCTAACTAATGGCACACAGATCCAGGAAGCTTAGAACAGAAGTTACTAAGATGAAATCCCCGGCAGCGGCGCCAAAAATGGTTCCTCACTATATGTAGTGACGCATGATTTCTCCTTTTGCCCATTTAGTATACAAGATATCGTTCCCACAGAGGATTTGCACAAGTAACGCTGCTCTAAGTTCTAAGATCTGTTCAAACACACAAACACACGGATTTTGCCTAGAAATCCCGTCTTCTCACAAAACCACACGTCTTCCAGACACGCCAAATGGTGCTCTGGAACTAAACAAACAACTACCAACTACAATATCACACAACTATTCACAGGGAAGCTCGGGAAGACGATCTTCCTGCTTCCGGGTTGCTTCTTCCGGTCTTTTCGATACCGTCTTCCCGAAGCGATTCTCGTCTTCTGGGGGTTCAGCTCGTCTTCTCACACCTCCAGAAGATTGTCCTGCTTCGCAGAAGTCGACTAGCAACGGTCGTTACACCTTATTCCCACACTCACATTCCAACGGGTTAGATAAATCACAGGGTGTATGCTCCCTGTAGCCTTCCCAGGCTTCTGCCTACGGAAATAGTCTTCCTGCAGCACTACAACGACATTCACCTTCACGGAAGCTCAATAGAAGTCTCGGAAACTCACTAGAAGAAGGTAAGAAGATGGGGAAGATGGGAGAAGATGGAGAAGATGAGAAAATCCAAACAAGAGGAAACAAGATGAAAAGAAGCAATTAAGATTCCGACAGGCTTCTAGTCCGGATCCTGACTAACAAGCCATCCCTGCTTGTAATAGTTTGGGGAGGAAGACCACGAATGTGGGTACTGTTGCACCGTCTTCTACTCGAGGATGTCGTCTTCTGTTGCGGGAAGAAGACTTCTTTCTTCTTCACTTCGCTGCTCTGACTACTCTGTCTTCTGGGATCCCTTACCCATAAGACCGTTCGTACGCAGATCCCAAGTGCTCCACTGAACGAGTCAAGCTACACTTCCACAACTGTTGACATTCACCGCCACTCAAGAAGAACACTTCCCATGCATAATTGGGAGCGAATTCAAGGAACCCACCATCCAGAAGACATGGACAAAGCTTCTGCACTCAAATCCACAATCTATTCCCCGAGAAGAAGTCACAATGGCATTGAGAAGCTCACTCTCTCTACTTCTTGCGTCGACTCCTCGACACACCAGCCTAGCTAACAGGACTGCACGAGGATGCCGTTCCCTGTTCCTAGACTGTCCACTACTTCTATCTACATCTTCGAACCACTGCTGGTACGAGTATGCAGACCCCTCCTGTGTATTCCAAGACTATTCGTATGTTTCCAACAACGGGTGTAGTGCGAAGAACTACCTATCCTGTCTCTGCTCTAATGTGTCTCGTCTGCCTGCCCATAGAATCGGTGTGTATGTTCAGTTGCTACAGAACTGGCAGAACTCTATCTCCTACTCTGCTATCCTACTTATGTCGCTGCCGTGAGAACCAGGGGAGGCGACCACCAGGGAGAGAGAGGCGCTGACAGGAGGTTGTCACCTCACATGCAAGCGGTTCCTCTGCCCAAATTGGTCATCTGCCTTGTCTTTCCTACGCTACCTATGCTGCCACATGGTATCCTAACTAATATTACATGGAAAAACTGCCACCTTAAGATAGCATGTTCGATCTTACTATATTTGAAATTGTCAATGGAGTTACTAACTACTCAGATTGCACGGAGGCAATCTCTACCTGATCTGCTCCTATCGGAGCTCCTAACACGGCTTCTGATAAGCTAGAAAGCCCTGCAGTTACCTCGGGTGTCACTGAGGTGGCTTCCTCCTCATCGTCTCTTGCTGGCCTTGCTGTCGCTGCTGCTGCGTCTTCCTCGGCTTCGGCTTCTGCTTCGGAAGACAGAAGCGTCTTCTGGGAAGCGGTCGACCGGTGCTTCTTCCGTCTTTTGAGCCATTGGTGCAGGACTAGGGACCGTTTGGCACAACTGACATCAAAGGAACTACAGCCGGTACAACAAGTCTAGAGCTAGAGCCGGAGGTTGCCGTACTTAAGGAGCAGTGCGAGGTTGAGCGGTTACTTCTGCAAGCGGACGTCCTCCCACAGCCACTCTTCCCCTCCTCTGCCTCATTAGTACGGCAACAGCATCCTCGACTCTTCCCCAATCAGTAGTAACTCCTCCTTCAGCAGATCGATCGGCCAACATAAAACATAATCGATCTGCCGTAGCATCATTGATAGCTTGCCAGAAAAGCTCGGTTCTCCTAGCATCTAAGGTTATCCTCTCAAGAGTTGAGAGTTGTCGGTATCTCCGATCAAACTCTCTCAGCATCTCATTCAGGCTCATCATCCGACCAGGTTGCTACTCAACCCAGTCCAGAAATGTTCTCTTAGTAACTCTCTCTGAATCTTCTTCAAGAAACTCCTCTCGAAGAGATCGCTCGAAACTCATCCAGACACCTAGATTTCTTCCCTATACATCCCTAACTTGGTCCCGCAACTCAGGAATGACAGCTAACTCAAAACTTGTTATCATCTCAGCATCAGTAACTTTAACCAGCTCCATCTCTCCTCTATACTCACCCAGATATCTAGAAATATCTCTACCCTCAAATCTTCCACACCTATTCACTATCGCTTGCAAAGCCTTGGTGGATTTTAACTCACCCCCTCCAACGATCGAATGCTGTTGGACCAAGGCCGCAAGGATCTTCAGAATCTCAGCCGTATCCAGACCAGATACAGACGGCGTTATAGCCGCAGGTGCTACAGAAGGAGTTGCAGTAGACGTAGATGCAGCAGCTGTAGAAGTAGCAGCAGCAGCGCTCTTGCGATCCATCTCTTCTCCTTGTAGTAAACTCAACCTTCTTAATCAATCACCCTAAGAGCTCTCAGTGGAAGCACCAGATGTCGAGTTGAGAGTTTTCTTGAGAAGGGTGAAACCTTCTAGCTGTGATATGATCGTGAAGGTTGTGTTACGTCTATTGAGAAAAGTGTTGGGCTTTAGGTTGTGGTTGTTTACTATACAAAGGTAGGCTTCAGATCATAACGAGACACTATAAACACTCACTCAGGTAGAATGGACTCTCCAGTATGTTCAGGAAGCGAAAATCAGGTCAGACTAGCAGTAATAAGATCAGACAGCAAACTTTAACAGTCATGTAACGACCTATGTTACACATAGGAAGTTTTTTTTAAGGTGTTTAGTTATAACTAAGTGTTGAGAATGTTTATTGGCTGCCAAAGTACTTTAAGGAGGTATCAAGTTAGTCATGACTAGCTAAAAGTTAGTTATGGTTAAACTTAGCTGTACTTTTGGCAGAATTCAGATATTTGCTAAAGAGTGAGCACTACTATCTTGTCATCTTGTCTAAAAGGTAGAAAGGAGGTGGAAAGTATCCCTTATCTCCTTTTTAACTTGATATTAGTGGTTGGATTAAAGTTGTGGACTTTGTGGGCATTAAAAACAAGAAGAGATTCCACATGTTTCCTTTTTAGTGGGTCCTAGTGTAGAGGGGGGTGGAAATTTGAGATTCCTTGAGAATATTCCGGAATCCTTCTAGAAGTTGTTGACTTTGAAGGAATAAGCACGGGTGAAAAGATAAGAAGCTCATGTGATTAATGCTTTTACCTTAAGTAATATCTTAGTAAAATCCGGTAAAAGTAGTTACGGCTGAGTTATCGGAGGGTACCAAAGTAAAAACCTAGAATGTATAAATAGAGGAGTAGAGAAGAGCTCCTCATCCTTGTTTTCACATGTAGTAATGACAACTTGAGTAATATAGAGAGTGTGGGATATTTTTAGCATGTGAGAACTTGAGAGACGTCGTTAGAATGGAGGATTTTAGTTGATGTGTTTAAGGAGATTTTTAGTTGATAAGTTTATGGGTGTATGAATGAGTGAACTTAGCATTTTTCCCTTCAAGTTCATGGTGTGCTTCCATCAAAGCCATCAGAGGTGACCCTTGAGTGAGAGACAAGTCCGACATTTACAGATTCATCGATGACGATCGTGGTGGTTGAGAGATCGGGGGGTAGTTGATCGATGGGATCGTGAAGGGTTAACAGTCCAGAATCAGAAACATACTATGGTTTGGACTTCAGAACTTCTCCTACATGTAAATGAGGCCTACTGACCATACATACGAAGTTTCAGCTTGAGATCAATTCAGAGCACCGAGATATGAGCAGAAACGTTCCGAGCAGAGAAATTACGGTAATTTCTGGTACCCAGACGGCTATTTCGACCTAGAACAGAGAATTGGCTAGATCACTTTCGAAGATTCTTACAGGATTTTGAGTTCACAGCTTGCTGAACACCCCCGGTGAAGTAGGGCCTCTTGATTGTACACAGAACTCCAGATCTCGTTCTCTGAAGTTGTTGCTCTAGATTGAGAGCTTTTCAGACCCCCTCTGCTTCTGCGGTCGCCCTGAATTACTGACTCACTCAGTTGACATGAAAATTTGTGGACAGTCGTAGCCCTGTTGACAATGAACGCGACCTCGAGGGTTTGAAGGAAGTTTCTCAAATCTGCTGCGATTGACACCAAAAACCCCAAAATCAACAAAAGTGATGCAATTCTGATACAATCCGAACTTCAATCTGCCATAACTCCTTCTTTATTGCTCCAAATCGATCAAGAATTTCACTGACAGTGCTTGGCACGACGAGTCCTATCCTCCTGTCTTGTCAGATTTCATAATTTTCCTCACCAAATGCCGGAACTCCTCTTAAGACCCCCACTAGTAAGTTTAGCAGTATACAAAGACAAAATTGGACCAATGAGAGTTCACAGCTTCACTCCCCTGTCCTTTTGTGTCCCAAACCACGTGGTGATTTAATTCTGCACATAGGCTACCACGTCAAGCCCTTAAAGTGCCAACGTAATCCCTAAATTACATACGAAGACATGTGAAGCGACATGTAATCTTGAAAGATAACTCAAACACGCTAGAAAGTATGCATGGGCGACATGTAAGTACAACCCATGAGCTTAACTCTATCAATATGATAATCAACCTACTAAGACTCAAAATATATAACATCCTCTAATTTTCGATTTCTCTGAGGTCCTAACTTCACTCAGAGAGACTAACGCTTGACAGAGAGGTGAAATATTTACAATGTAAAATGATTCACACCACGACAACGTAGAAGTTGCAGAAGTCAGAACGAGAAGTCTGCAGTCTGTGTTGTCTCTTCCTGGATAAAGAAGGTGCTAATGAATGCTTGTAGGCAAAGACAAACAAGCAGCAAGAGTGAGTGGAATTTCTACTCCAAAGCTACCACTTGCTAGGAGACACGAGCAAAGCGTGTAGTAAGGAGAGCTAAGGAGAAAAAAGATCTGTTGGAGGCTCAACATCTCCAAAGCCTATCCACTACTGAAGTTCAATTTGTGGAAGGAGAGAGAAGTGGGCAGTTTGGTTTGACTGAGCTTCTTGAAGGTGAAGTAGAAGTGTGCACTTTTGTGTTTCATGTAGAGCAGATAGAACTTGAGGTTGTTGAAGTAGACGTTTTGGCCACTTGGAATCTTGTTAATCCAACTAGTCCAGTAGAAGTTGTAAACACCATGGAAACATGAGATATTACTCGTCAGAGATATACTAAGTTCAAAGTTGTCACAAGTGATGAAGATATTGACACCTATATCACCTTGTTTGAGACGTTGTTTGTAGCAAACAAGGAGAGCAGTCCAGATGACACGAAACGTCTATTTCCTAGTCTGATGAGAGAGAAGTCTAGACATTGGATGGATCTTGTAGATAAAGATGCCTTTATCATGACATCCTTATCTACACTCTGAAGGAGGCGTTCTTACAAAGATTCAGAGGTGTTGGCTAGAACAGACGAGTGTTGACTAGGCTGAGAAACTTACAACTCTAGAAGAAGGAGCCACTTGGAGACTACATTGAGAAGTTCAGAGGGCTGATTGATAGAGTGCCTAGAGAGAGAACTAATGCTATTGGTTATTGTCTTGAGCAGGCAATTGATTGATTTCTTCTGTGACTTCCAAAGAGGATGGAGATGTTTTGAAGATGTAGTGCTTCTAGTGACCTTGAGGAGATGCTGCGACATGCAGAAGCATACAAAGCTTCCGTGTTGAATAGAAGGGAAGTCATTGGTAAGAAGAAGTCCAAGTCTTCTTAGAAGAAGGGCATGAAAGACTCGTCTGAGTCAACGAAGATAGCTCTTCTGCTTCTAGCAGTATCGCGTCTAAGGAGGAGATGTCCAGTGTTGAATCCTCTTCGGAATTTAAGCCAGAGAAGAAGAAAAAGAAGAAGAGGAAGGACAAGAAGCAACCGGCCGCTGCAGCAGCTAAGGAAAGTCAGGCCTCCTACTCCACCAAAGGACAAAAGTGCAAAAGCAAAAGCAGACTCAAGGTATGATGAACTTCTGAGGAAAATGAGAGATTTAAAAGTCCAGATGGTAGGGCCTAGAGAGAAGAGACGTATGCCAGTGGCAACTAGACCAAACCTTTGTTGAACTAGCTGTAAAGAGTCAGGGCATATGCATGTCTCTTGTCCAGCAACAGATACACATGTTCAGTATGTAGAATGAGAAGAAGTAGATGCAGACTGCTACTATTTTGATCTTGATGAGAGATCTGCTACCAGATAGACGTCGCACATCCACGTACCCTTATACCGCCTGCACCTATCAGATATATGCATATAGAGATATGACAACGTCTACTGCAGTTTGCATCAACTGTAAGCAACCAGGTCATAACGAGAACACTGTCCACACATTCAGATGGCTAGATCTCAAGCAAGGTCTGCAGATACGGCACCTTTAAAAGAGAGAAGTTAAAACAGAAGGCAACAGATTGTCAGTATGTTTCTGTAGAGGATGAGGAAAGATCACCTATGGTGTGTTTGCATTGAGGAAGGATGTTCCAAGCAAGAGAGCTCAAACTAATGTCGTGATAGAACTCGGGTGGGTTAGCCGCCGGAGCTAATTATGCTTAAATCGTGGCTAAATTGAAAGTGACTGAGAAGCGCTATCGTTTTGCCAAACTGGCTGGGAGCTTATGATTGTACGTTTTATGTTACCAATGTAAAAGTGAACACCTGTTAGGGACAAAAAAAAGAGATTCTCTGAATTATTTCCAAATAAGTAGTCATAATCTTCATCAAGGCGCAAGGAAGAAAATAACTGATTTTGCTCCAAAAAATACCTCTGAAGAAAACTCTTTCTCTGAAGAGAGATGTGGAATTCAAACAGATAAAAAGAATTTGATCTATTTGTTTCCCCGCGTGTTTGTGGGGTCTTCGCGCGTTCGTGGAGTCTGGGAGCAGGAGCGTTTCTGGTCGAGGACTCAACTGTGAAGGTCGATGGCTATGTCGCGAGAGACTAGCTCACTGGTCGAGTTTTATGAAGCTCTAGAATCAATTAGTAATACAGTGGAATCAAGATGGGTACGATGTGCCATTGTTAAGATCATTCGGAACTCTTCAGGGTGCTTGACATATCAAGCGTGGGTTGTTTTAGAGCTGTCGGTGGAGCGTCCAAAGTTCTCAATTTTAGCTCGTCTAGGATTAATTTGCCGAGTAATTAATGTTTAGTAATGCCTCTTGGTCGTGCAAGGCGGTTCCAAGTAGCACTAATCGATGTGTCTACCAAGATAGGAAAGTAGAAGATTACGGCCGCTTCGCCGTGTGGCAATCAGGTGAAACAGTGACAAGGATGAGCGCTGTTGAGTTTTACGCCCAGTCTGAAATTGTTCAGATCGAGACCATACATTCTACTCTATTTACTAGAATGTGGGAGTTGCATATCAGATTGAGTCGAAAAGGACGAGAAAAAACTATTATTGGTGCCCGACGTCCAGGTCTAGGGTGTACATCCCGGAACAACGATGAGATTTGCAGGTCTGGAATCGAGTCGACCATTTGAGGATCTTAAAGTTTCGGCATAACATGCCCGACTGTTGACTTGTCGAGCCATAAAGAATATTGTGTCGATGCTATTGTGTCGATGCTCTTGGTTCTTCAACGCATGCAAGAAGTGAAGCAGCAAGTCGTTGAAGCAAAAACGAAGGCTGAGACGTTTCACGCTGACCTAGATGAATGAATTTGGTTAATGTGACTAATAGTTTGAAATCGGCGATAAAAACTTGATCGATTTTGTCTCTTGCTTCGCTGATGACAATCCAATGTGCATTGATTGTTATGTACTATGTGCAACTGGAATGAAATATCTCCTTGGACCCGATCTGTGCATATCGGGAGTGTAATTCTGAAATGAATAAGACTGTGGACAAGCTCACTGTCGTGTTTGATTATATGGGTTGATATCAGTGGTCGCATCCTAAGTTCGCAGAACACTGTGTGACACGCATTAACACGGTTCCAAATATCTGGAACAAAGCAAAATTCCAATGTATGTGCCAGTAAATGAGGCTTTATTGAAAACGAGGATCAGGAGTTGAACACTGCTCAAAATTGAACTCCGAATTCAAAATCATACAGCCCCGCTGGCGATAACAAAGGAAAACCTTGATAGATATATTAACAAAAATGAGAGACTAATGCTCGATGTCACTCAACGCCTAAACGAGAAATCACGCACGCACAAGTATCATCGTTGTATTACGTGAGGAGATTAGCGACTGTGAACTTAAGCCGCAGTAATTATAAGAAAAGAAGAGAGAGAATAGATGCAAGTGAGACCAAGTGTGTAAGCTTGTTTACTGAATGATAATAATGAAGTAGGAGGTCCATAGACCAGGTATTTATACTTTGGCAAGAACATGAACCCAAATGACTTGAACTAGTTGTTGTACTTCTGTTCATACTATACAGCCTAATTTCAACACTCCTACTCAGCTACTAGTTTCTGTAGATTAAACTTTTAATCCTAGTCTTGGTAGGAGATAGTCCAACTTAGCTGGTAGGCCCTTAGTTAAGACATCCGCTACCATCTCCTAAGTAGGGCAGTACTTCACTTCAATTGTCTTGGATGTAACTTGGTCATTAATGAAGTGGTATTGGATATCTATGTATTTTGTCATGTCGTGGAACTTTGACATTTCTATGAGTGCTATCGCACTTAGGTTATCACTATACAAAGTGGTAGTCTCATTCTCAGCTAGCCCTATATCAGCTAAGAGTTGTCGAAGTCATATTTCTTTTTGAAGAACATGTGCTGAGTGTCAGTAGTTGACGATGCGACAGATTTTTATCTATTCGACGACCAACTGATTGCTCCTTGAGACTAGATGAAACAATTTTCAGAAGTTGAACGTCGTGACTCGATATGACCTCTCCAGTCAGCATCAGTGTAGCCAAATAGAGAAATTTGTTGAGGTGAGTATTTGTATTCTAAGTACTTGTCTAAAGTACCCTTGATATAACGAGATGTGCGTTTTATGACGGTGATGTGTTTTAGTCCTAGGTTAGCCATGTATTGAGATACACTAATGCTAAAAGCTAAATCAGGTCGAGTGCAAATGACAGCCCAGTTGATAAAGCCTGTTGCACTTTGATATGAATAAGAAGCACATTGCGCTTTCTCTTTAGATGAAGCGGGACAATCTTCAGTTGAGAACTTTTCTCTTGAGGTCGGTGGTGTACTAACAGGTTGACAATTCTGTAAGCCAAACTGGAATAACTTTTGAGTCAAATATAAGATTTGACTGAGCCTTATCCATCTAATCTCTATACTCAAGCAATGGTGGATATTACTGATGTCACTCATCTTGAACCTTGCGTTGAGGTTACTTTTGATGTATGTCAACAATCTTTCGCGGCTGCTTGTTATGATTACGTCATCAACATAAAGTGCTAAGATGGTGAACTAATTATCCTTATGAATGTAGTTTACGTTATCATCAGCTCCTGACTTACTGAATCCAAGAGAATGTAAGAACTTATCTATGATCAAATACCATTCTTTAGAAGATTGCTTCAATTCATAAAATGTACGAAGTAGCTGCACACTTTATCGGTTCTTGGGACATTGACGTCGTCATGGACAATCAGGTAGATTTCTTCGTTCAATGTCTCGTTCAAGAATGATGTCTTCACATCCATCTGATGAACGTGGAGGTTGTGTTGAGCTGCGATTGCTAGTATCAATCGCACTGATTGCACACGGACCACTGAGGAGAAGGTGTCAATATAGTCGGGGCACCAACCGTGTCTTATATCGGACGATAGGCCCATCTGAATATCAGACGATGGACCCATCTGAATTTGAAGGTCCATTTTTTGGTTATGGTCATCTGTGTGATAAGTCTGTGAGTGTCCACGTATCATTCTCCTCTTAAGACTTGAGCTCTTTGGTGATGACATCGGACTATCGAGCAGCGTCTTGAGATGATAGAGCCTCTTGGTAGAAGTTGGACTCCATCGGGACTGATCTCAACGTCATCATTAGGGCACGCTTCATTTGTTTGTGCCTTCGAGATTAAAGTTGTAGTGTCATAGCCTTCAGCTGGATCGCGATTAGGAGGGTTAGATTGACGTATTGATCGTCGGAGTGGTGGTGGTGCTTGGATCTCGGTAGGAGGAGATGATGCAATCTCAATCTCACTTGAGTCCTGTGGTGGAGACTGCGGTGGTGAACGATGTAGGTATGGGTGTAGCGTGTTCATATTTTCTACATCAATACTATGTCTAGTTCGGATGGAGAAGATAAATTCATAGTAGAATAAGTTGAAAAGAGATATCGACTGTACGACTGAGGACTGCTGGTAGATGAGCTGATCACAAATTGAGTTTATGTACCTCTGTCAACTCCTCCTCCTCCATATCTCGTCGAGGAGAGAGGAGGAACAAGACCCGGAGCAAGACTACTGCTTGAAAGATGACCGAGGCCATGACCAACAGAAGGACCGAAGGCGAGAGATGGGACAAAAAGAGACAGCACAGACAAACTTAGAGGGGAAAGAGTAGCTCCTACTGAAGGGATACGGGTTGGATCCGAAGGAGGAGGATGGTGATGAAAGAAGTGCACATCATTCTGAATTTCATCCTCGGTGATAGCAGTGAGAGCGGGATTGAGAGAGGATGATGTCGATGCAGGGAAAGACTCATCAAAGATAATATCACGATAAATAAAAGTATGACCATCAGGTTTACGCCTGAGACGGTATGTCTTGCTTTGACTATTGTAGTCAAGAAGGATGCACTCGTGAGAATGACTATCTAGCTTGGAGCGGTGAGTCTCAAGAATGTTAGCAAAAGCTATGTAGTCAAAAACTCAAAGATGTGAAATGGGGGACTTGCGGCCATGCCATAGCTCAAAAGGAGTAGTGGCAGGATCGATGACCTTGGTCGGACAGCGATTCAAAACATAAGTGACGCAGTTGATAACTTCACCCCAAAATTGTTTCTTCTAGATGTTGTTTTGGAATTTCGAGATCTAAAGCTACATGTAAACCACGTCAACGATCTGTGTGCTCACCTTGAGAGGTCAACATTGGCCTGAATCTTATCTTGTACTCCTCCTATCACTATATAAATTATGAGAATGTACCTCCAAAGGCATTCTAGTTTGAGTTCACTCTAGAGCCCCGTCTTACAATAGTATCAGAACAAGGAACTCTAAGAGAGCAGATTATCTCTCTTAGAAAGACCTCTGATCGAGGTACATGATAATTGAAACTTTGAGTGCATCGGAAGTGTAGAAGAGAGCTATGTGATGGATGGGGATAGATTTCCAGCTCCGAATTTACCATTCTTGAATCCTTTTCACATCAAGCTGATGTATCTACATCGTGAGCATTTTTGAGTGTACCTTGTCTATCATTTTGATCTTCATGTTTCAAGTGATGAATTCGCCAGTCCCAGTGATTCTTCCAGTAGTGACGTACGTGGTCAATTGGGATTTGACCGTCTATATCTTGATTTAGTGAGCATGGATCTAAACCTACCCGCTCTTGTTCTCTTCAACACGTGGGTGGAGGTCCGCTATGTCTGTAGATCGAAATCGTTACATAGAGAGTTTGTGATTAAAAATTTTGGTGAGGATTTCTATCATGAGATAATCGATTCTCTCGATCCTTTTGTAGTACCTATAGTGTATGAACGTTTTCGGGTGGTCGTCATAACTCTATACTAAGAAAAATTTGAAATTTCTGTGCTATTAGAGAGAGAGCGCGATCATGGAGCCGCAACTTACGAAACCAGAGTTGATGATGCAGGGTATGCTAAACAAATTTTGAGAGATGAAGATGACAGTTGAAGCATTACAGAGCAAGATGTTGAACCTCGAGGGTCAAAGTATGACGGACATTGGAAGGGGAGGATCGTCTCAAGGCGTACTAGTGGTGGGAGAGCAAGCTGCACCAAGAGAACTTGTGGCACCAATCGTGAGAGCTCCAATCGATGATGAAGGTACGTTGTTACTACGGATGAAGAAGACATGTAACATTGAACCGTACAAAGATCAACGAATCATGAGAGTAGTCGAGAATTGGATTTCTCGATTGAATCGTTATTTGTGACTTTTTAGTATGCAAATCACGGATCACGTAGCGAGAGTATTTGAGTATGGATACTTGAACTATAAAGCTCTCACGTGTTATGATGCATGAGAGAGATCGGTATTGGCTGAAGAGAGAACAATAACATGGAATGCAATGCAAGAAGGTCTGTTGAAGAATTTCTAATCTTGGATTTTGTGCAAATGGCTCGAACGAAGATGTGGGATTGAACAGAAGAGAAGCCTTCAAGAGTACGTAGAAGCGTTCCTCAACCTGCAAGTTGCAATCATTGATATGAGTCCAGCGGAAGCTCTTGATAATTTCAAGAGGGGGTTAAAAGAACAAATCCGACAAGAGATAATGGTGCAAAATTCACTCACGGTTTTTGAGGTGCTCAGAGAATTGCTAGAGCATTAGGAGGAGGAGAAGTGATGATTCCATCAAATCACCAGAATCGATCCGAAGTTTCATATGCAAACGGTCCGACACCTATGGAGTTAGACAACATCCGCTATCAACCACGACAGTTTCAAGGTGAAGATCGTCGAGATCGGCCAGAAGAAAGACGTCAAGGAGATCATAGAGAAAAAGATTTCAGGAATGCTGCATCTCAACCCGAGCAACGTCGATGTTACAACTGTGGACGATTTGATCTCATAGCTATAAATTGCCGAAATCATTTTTTTAGAGATCCAAGATCTCCATATCGTCGACCTCTGAATCTTTTGAACGAGAGGAAAGAAAATCAAGAAGTCGAGACAAGACCGAAAAACGAAGAACACCAATTTATGCACCTCGCGGTCTTACTGGTTTAAGGAGGGAGAAGAAAGGAGAGAGAAGGAGAAGGAGAATGACAAAAAATAATGCGCAGTTGATTGTCACGGATGGAGTCTTGGAAGGGACCTAGGTGAGAATACCAATTGATCATAGTGCAACAGAGAACTTTCTGTCTCGATCGACTGCTATGAAGTTGAGAATGGACTTAGAAAGTGATGAGAGTGAAGAGGTGGAACTACCAATGGACAAACCGAGAAGATTGAGTCTTTAACTCGAAAAATAGAACTTACTTTAGGTGAATATCACGAAGATATTGAGTGACGAGTGATCAAATTAGCTCGTTATGATGTCATATTGGATATGTCGTGGATGAAGCAGTATAATCATGAAGTGGATTGGAGAAGAAAAGTGGTGAAAGTAAACATTGGAAAATCTTCCAAGATAGAGTGAGATCTCGAAGACAGAACTTGTCTTTGTATGTCACAAGTACGAGTGTTATACATTATAGCGATGTTTGTTTTTTGGATTAATAAGAGAGGTCTGGAGTGCACAACTCGACGGATAAACTCTAGAAAGCTTGTTTCTGGAGTCTGATTGATTGATTGGACCTGCGATCGAGGTCTGTAACGACCTATGTTACACATAGAAAGTTTGTCTATTAGTAAGGTGTTTAGTTATAACTAAGTGTTGAGAATGTTTATTTGCTGCCAAAGTACTTTAAGGAGGTATCAAGCTAATCATGACTAGCTAAAAGTTAGTTATGGTTAAACTTAGCTGTACTTTTGACAGAATTCAGATATTTGCTAAAGAGTGAGCACTACTATCTTGTCCTCTTGTCTAAAAGGTAGAAAGGAGGTAGAAAGTATCTTTTATCTTTTTTGACTTGATATTAGTGGTTGGATTAAAGTTGTGGACTTTGTGGGCATTAAAAACAAGAAGAGATTCCACATGTTTCCTTTTTAGTGAGTTCTAGTGTAGAGGGGGGGTGGAAATTCAAGATTTCTTGAGAATATTCCAAAATCATTCTAGAAGTTGTTGACTTTGAAGGAATAAGTCAATGTGAAAAGGTAAGAAGCCCATGTGATTAATGCTTTTATCTTAAGTAATATCTTAGTAAAACCCGGTAAAAGTAGTTACAGCTGAGTTACCGGGGGATACCAAAGTAAAAACCTAGAATGTATAAATAGAGGAGTAGAGAAGAGCTCCTCATCCTTGTTTTCACATCGTCGTAATGACAACTTGAGTAATATAGAGAGTGTGGGATATTTTTAGCATGTGAGAACTTGAGAGACGTCGTTAGAATGGAGGATTTTAGTTGATGAGTTTAAGGAGATTTTTAGTTGATAAGTTTGTGGGTGTATGAATGAGTGAACTTAGCATTTTTCCCTTCAAGATTCATGGTGTGCTTCCATCAAAGCCATCAGAGGTGACCCCTGAGTGAGAGACAGACCCGACATGTTGCAGATTCGTGGATGACGATCATGGAGACTGAAAGATCGAGGAGTAGTTGATCGATAGGACCGCGGAGGGTTTACATTTTTGGTTCCGTTGCCGGGACCTCACTTGAAGGGATCATTGAAAATCTTTAGAGTTCAGTTCTATATTAGACAAAAAAAGATTATGAGAGAACACATGGAGAGAACGTTGGGAGGAGAGAGAGCTAACGCGATGTTAGCAACATTAGAACCTTTCGTGTATCCCGTAGTGATATATGACGCGTTCGAAGTCATTCTTTACATCTTGTTCACTTAGAAAGGGTTGAAGAGAGTTGAAAGAGGGTGCAACAAGAATTGTAGAGAAAGGGGGAGAGAAAAGTTATTAGAGGAGAGAAATTTGTGAGTTTAGAAATTCTGCTCTCTGGAAAATTTGTACAGTCACTGTCAACTTTTCTATGAATTTTATTTTCCTGAGAAACTTTCCAGTGTTTTAGATTGGCTAATAACTATCTAGGACAAAAGAAATCATAGGAAAAGGTGGTCTAGAGAAGGAGTAATGAATTTTCAAAGTTGAGGGGGTTTATTCGTGAGAGTTGAAGAATTCTGTTCTCTGGAAAAAGTTTACAGTCAGTGTTAGATTTTCTGAGAATTTTATTTTCTTGAGAAACTTTCCAGTGTTTTAGATTGGCTGATAAGCTATCCAAGACAAAAGAAATCATGAGAAGATGAGGTCTGAAGAGGGAGAAAGAATTTTTCAAAGTGGAGGGGGTTGACAACCATGAGGGAAGTGAAAATATACAAATTTCAGTTCTCTGAAAATTTGTACAGTCATCACCATCTCTTCTGATTAGGGAAGTTTTTGTTGAAACTTCATGATTTAGTAGCTTGGAGGTTGAACTACTGGAGACCACAAAAATCTTGGAGAGATCTCTTACCAACTAAGAGATATACGTTTCGGCATACAAGGAGGTCTTGAAGATACTTCATGGGGAATCCAATTCGAGTGCCGAGGTGGAAGAAGAGACGTTTAGGAGTTCGAACAGAGACGGAGAAGCCCAAGTTAAGTATAGATGAGTTACGAACACGCATCTATAGCACTTGGGGTGCCCTCTTTACCCTATACCAAGAAGCTTCCCCGATCATTGGCACAGATTTGAAGAAAGCCGAGTTTAAAGCATCATTCACTGTGGAGGCCACGAATACTCCTGGTGAAGTAGAGTTGGATCCTTACAAGAGTGAGTTCAAGATGTCTGTTGTGATTAGTACAAACGATGGTGAGGAGAATCATATCTTTGATAGTTAATTTTAGATTAGATTTTATTTCGTGTATAGCATGTATAATACACGATTTTCAATATAAAGCTCGGAAGAGTTAAGAAAGTGATGTAGAAATATTTTCCTCTATGATATTTTGTCCACTTAATGGTTGAGAAGGTGCAACATGAGTGGAAATTCAAAAGATTGGAAAGTTAGACTTAGAAATCTTCCTCAAGGTTTAGATGTCATAGTAAGTGTCGGAGAAAGTTCGAGAGAGATTATCGTCGAGTTAGAAAACTTTAGTACCAAACCTCAAATAGAATCTCCGAGGAGAAGAATAGAAACCGACTTGTGGTGTTATTTCTGTAGAGGTTTGGAACACAAAGTAGTGAATTGTCCAACTAGAATCAGAACCGAGAGAGCTAAAGGGAAGCGGGAATTTACTGATTTAAGTCTTCGAGTGGGTCCATCGTCATCAGCGCCAATTCATCTTCTAGGCGAAGATCCTTGTCCAAGTTGTGGAGTGGGTGATCTATCAAGAGGACACAAGTGCGTCGATGTGGCCGCCCTACTTACGTCAGTAGTCGAGAAGTTGGACGAGACTCAAAGAGCTGAGACGGAGAAGTTGTCGACTTCAAAAGAGGACTCGGTTGAGTTGTGATGGAGATCGTCATTCGGATGGTGGAGAAGACGGTGATGCGACTTAGGCTCATGATTACCTTGGGAGAAGAGATGGCACAAGAGGTGTTGTTACAACCATTTCCATCATTTTACCTATGATAGATTATTCGCGAATGGAATTGGTGATGTTCGTACTCTTTTAGCGAGTAGTTATTGCACAAAAATTAGAAGGGTAGAAAAAATAGTTACAAGATGAGGAAGTTACCAGTGTTTCATGGGAAGGACAATGAAGATGTAGAACCATTTGTACGAGACTTCAAAAGGGGTTACATCAGAAACAACGTGAGAAGGAAGGAAGAATGGGTGTTGTTACTGCTAGAGTTTTTAGAAGATTTTGCTCTTACGTGGTATGAAGACCGAGTGAAGAGCCAGACATCTGGTGCAGTTGAGGACACATGGGAGACGTTGAATAATGCACTCATCGAAGAATTTCTTCCAGAAGAGAGTTATGAGAAGCTCATGGTGGAGCTTACTCATTTGAAGCAACGGGACGACGAGAAAGTTCGGCAATATGTCGGAAGGGTGGATAAGTTGGAGCAACGGTTTCGGACGGTCCTACGGAAGAGTGCAGACAATGTGGAGTTAACGATGGCGAGGATTGGAGCAGTGTTGACCAAGAACTTGGTGAGAGGGTTGAGGCCTTCAATTCGAACCCAAGTGAGATACGAGAAGCCAGCAACCAAAGCGGAGGTCATCAAGATTACGACAAATATGAGAGAGAGTTTGGATGAAGGAGATATCATCCAACCTCATCATGCTGCTCTGGTGTCAACTCCGACTCCTGCTGTAGTCACAACGATCACACCTGCACCATCACAATTGGTGATTGCTTCAATGTCAACTCCTACTCCAACGGTGGTGCCAAGACCGTTTGTCCCAACAACGATGTCTACTGCCACTTCTGATTTTCATGCCGAGCTGAAGAGCATCACCGATACTCTTGCGGATCTCAAGATAAACGTGGTGCAGTTACGAGAATGGAGGAACAAAGGTGGAGGAGGAGGTCAAAGAGATTACGACAACAATCCCAACCGAAGAAATCAAGGTAACTTTGGAAGCAACCAAGGTAACTTTGGAGGAATCATTTGTTGGACGTGTGGAGGTTCTCATTTCCAGCGAAATTGTCTTAACAACGGAGCAAGAGGTGCCGAAGCTGTCAGAATGAATGTGGGTGGAGGAAATCCATCACAAGGACGAGACAAGGGGGTGGCTACTATCGATGTCATGCGAGATCTCGTCTACGAAAAAGGAGAGAGTTCAAACTCTTCTCATGCACCGGTGGAGCTTTTAGCTCAAGAAAGGAAAAGAACTCGATTTTCTGATGAACCAGTTTTCATGGAGGAGTCAGCAAGTAGAAGTACTCGTTCGAGTAATGTTTCGAGTACACCAAAAGAGCCAAGAAGGAAGCTGGGGATGGCGGATTTCACCATTTCATCTTCCCAAGCGGGATATGATGTGGTTGAAGATGTGGGTGCTCAGAAAGCCAACATCACTGTTGGACAACTGATCGCACTTAATCCCAGCTTACGAAGGGAACTCAGAGGAGGACTGAGTTCTAAGAGAAGCAAGAAGAAGAAACCCAAGAGCAAGACATCAAAGTCAGTGGGAGTTGGTGTGGTGGATGTACATGCTCAGAGGTATGCACTAGGGCTTCAAAGATTGAAGTCCGGTTGAATGATCACTACGTCTCTGACGTATTCGTGGATGGAGGGTCGGCTGTAAATGCCATATCGGAGAGGTTGATGAAGAAGTTGGGGTTGGAACCAACTCGCCCGGTTAGCATTGTCGTGGGGATGGCTAACAAGCAACGGGTAAGACCTCTTGGTGTGTTAGAGAAGGTGGTCGTGTCTGTGATGGGAGTTCAAACATTGATGTCCTTTCAAGTTTTAAAGGACTCTAGTTATGATTTGCTCCTAGGTAGGCCTTGGTTGAGAGCTGTGCGCACCACTGATAGGTGGCACAAGGGATACTTACGGATTGGACCTAGAGATCATAGAGTGATAGTTCCTCTCTCGGATGTTGGAGTTGTGACTTCTGACTCTGATAGACCCACTAGTGACTACTGAGAATCTGATACGGAGGATGATCAGAGTGTCTCAGAAGTAGATACCGGAGATTCTTACGATCAAGAATCCTCGTCTGAAGACGAAGAATTTGATCGAGATGAATCATTACATCAGCTTAGTGCTATTGACTTGTTGCCTCGACCAGCAGTAGAGAAAGATCTTGACAAAGAAGAGTTGAGTGAGGCAAAGATTGTGAGAAGACTCTCTACCCTGAAGTTTGGTATCAACGTCACTCAAGAGGAGAAAAGTAGATTCTTAGATATATTTCAAAAATATATCTATGTGTTTGCTTTCAACTACAAGGATTTGAAGGAGGTGACTCTCGAGACTCATCGAATCGAATTGGAGAAAAACGCAAGACCAGTTCGACAGAAGCAGAGAAGGGTCAATCCTACAACAGCAATGATGGTCAAGGAGGAGATAGACAAGTTGAGGGAGGCGAGTTTCATCTATGAGGTGGAGAACTCAGAATGGGTTTCACCCATTGTGATTGTCAAGAAGAAGAATGGTAAGCTGCGAGTGTGCATAGACTATAAGAAGCTGAATGCAGTTACCAAGAAGGAATATTATCCTCTACCGTTTATAGATGAGATTTTGGAGGAAGTTGTTGGTCATGAGTGGTACAGCTTTGGTGATGGTTATAGTGGGTATAACCAGATCAAGATAGCACAGGAGTACCAGCAGTTGACTACTTTCACTACTCCTTGGGGAACGTTTGCATTTCGAGTGATGCCATTCGGATTGTGTAATGCTCCGACCACGTTTCAGAGGTTCATGAACAAGGTGTTTGAACCATTCATAGGGAAGTTTGTTCGTGATTTCATTGACGATTTCTGTGTGTACGGAAGAAAGGAGGACCACTTTGATCATGTGATCAAAGTTTTGCAGCGGTTGGAGCAAGTCAACGCTTCTCTAAATCCAGAGAAGTGCATCTTTGGCTGCGAAGAAGGTCTGCTGTTAGGGCACATCATTTCCAAGAATGGGATTGCGATAGATCCTGAGAAGGTGAAGAAGATTGTGGATCTTTCATTTCCGATCAACTTGACAAAGTTGAGGCAGTTTCTTGGCATGGTTGGATATTATCGTAGGTTTATCTTTTCCTTCTCAAACAAAGCAATAGCTTTGACTATGTACATGAAGAAGGGAGTTGATTTTGACTTGATAGTGCATGATCAGAAGGCAAAGGAAGCATTTGAGGAGCTGAAAAAGGCATTGGTGATAGCTCCTATACTTGCTAAACCTGAGTGGAGTAAAGCATTTATTTTGTATACGGATGTCTCCAATGTAGCTATCGGGTGTACATTAAATCAGTTAGATGGAGATGGGCATGATCATCCTATAGCTTATGCTAGTAGGCAGATGATGCCAACGGTGTCGTGATGTGAATTATTCCACATAGTGAATAATTCACCTCTCAGTTTGAAGTTAGTCTCTTTGAGTGAAGTTAAAACCTCAGAGAAGCCGATTCTGGAGGAAGTGAGCATTCAAAAATCTGAAAACACCACGGCGTAGGTCTCGTCGCGCTGATCACCGTGGTATGTTCAAAAGTTGCAAACAGAGTTGCAGGCGAAAAGTTACTTGGAGTTCTTCTACAAGATTTCTGATACCGGGAAATTTACCATAAATCAGAGTGAGTTCGAAAAATACTTTTTAGATTTTTCTCATGTAGATTGTAGTCTGTAGTATTTGTTTAAAATTCGAAATGTACAAAAAGAGCACGTCTAGAGAAAGTTATGGCATTTCGTGTTAGCAAAGGAAAGACGAAATACCGCAGCTTTCTAGCATATTAGCTTAGAAACTGGTTTTCAAAACCAGTTGTGAGATCAGCTTCCGTGGTGTAGCTGAGAAACTTGTAGGGAGGAGGTCTCCGGATCAAATCCCTTCAGACTCACAATCGGCTTGGAGTAGGCTGGCCCCTTCGGGGGAATATGAGGGGCACCAAGTTGCCTAGGGGCGGGACACTAGATGTCCCTTAAACGTACCGTGAATGCGGGACGCCTCCGTCTACCCCTGCACTAGTGCAGTCACCTAGTGTGGATGCTAGAGGGAGATTACCACCGGGTTTCGAAATGGACCTCTCACCTTCGGGTTGGCGGGGTAATTAGTACGAATTCGGTTGCGGCCCTCTAAGTCCTGGGGTAGCGAGATGGCATCAAAGATACTCCAAGTCGGTACCAATTCTTTTGTAGAAAAATGTAGAGTTTGAAATATTATTCACTTGGGTCGAAAAATCAAGTGAAACTGATACATGAGAATGAGACAATACTTACGGTACTTCAAAGTTTAAGGGGGCCGGAAGACGACAATGGTGATAACTCGGGCTCCACGTGTCAGAACGAGGTGATTCCGGTGGCCAGAGGTAGCCGTGGCGGAGTTACTTCGAGTGGAGGTGTCAGATGCTGACTGTACAGCCAAGTCGGCGACCGTCCGTACAGATGAATCTGCGAAACTTAGTGAAATAGTCTTCTTACGTGTAGATATATTATCAGTGATTTAATTTTCTGCTGCCATCTGTTTAGGGTATCTTTTACCTCTGCTAGGTGACAGTGAAGGATGCGTAGGATGGAGGAAAACCCAGAGGGGTGTACTCCGCGTGTCAGAACGAGGTGATTCCGGTGGCCAGAGGTAGCCGTGGCGGAGTTACTTCGAGTGGAGGTGTCAGATGCTGACTGTACAGCCAAGTCGGCGACCGTCCGTACAGATGAATCTGCGAAGCTTAGTGAAATAATCTTCTTACGTGTAGATATATTATCAATGATTTAATTTTCTGCTGCCATCTGTTTAGGGTATCTTTTACCTCTGCCAGGTGACATGAAGGATGCGTAGGATGGAGGAAAACCCAGAGGGGTGTACTCCGGAGAGAGAGAATTCTCAGGCCATTGTCGCAAATTATCGCATTATCGCGGAGATTGTCGATCATCGAGCAGTGTAGAGTTTACCGTGCGGAAGCTATCGAGTAGAGAGAAACAGTAGAGCTGAGGAGAAGATTTACACAGAGGTTACGTCTGAAGAGAACTTCTGTCTGATCAGAGTTTTGATATCGAGGGATTGAGAATAGAGAGTAGAATCGAGTAGAGAGGAGACCAAGAACTTGTACGCATACTTTTCTGAAAAGAAAACGGGAAGCTTCTAGGTGAACGCGCTGGTGCTTCACAGGAGCAGTTTTCTGATATTCTGAGTTACTGAGCGTGAGCTTTGCAATCTGCATGATCTGGAGTTGAAGATCTACTTGCACGTCGTGTGTTTTATCTTGGCCAGATCGAGAACGTGGTGGTGTGTTTTTCGTACGATCCGTATTCCTTGTGAGGTTTTCCTCCTCCTCTTCACGATCGTATCACAGCTAGAAGGTTCGCCCTTCCCAGGAAACTCTCGCCTCGACAACGGAGAAGAATTACTCCGTGACTGAACGAGAAGGATTAGCAGTGATCTTCGGATTGAAGAAATTTCGACACTACTTGCTAGGAGGAAAATTTTCCATAGTCACAAATCACAAGGCTTTAAAGTATATCTTTAATAAGCCTAATGCCGAAGGTCGTATTGCTTGTTGGAAGATCCTTCTAACAGAATACGACTACGTGATCGAAGATAGACCAGGGAAAAAGCATGCGAATGTTGATCTTTTGTCGAGGGCTTATGATGATGAGGGAGAAGAACCGTTTGATGATTCATTTCCAGACGAGCATCTGATGACCATCACAAGCATTGAGGAGATACCGGACGAGTACAAGGAAATATGGAGTTTCCTTGCAGATGGCTCTTTTCCAGAAGGTATGCATACCCGAGAACGTAACGCGTTGATCAAGAGATGCAAACCTTACACCATGGTGGAGGGAATTCTGTTTCATCAAGGAGCAGATGGGTTACTAAGGAGAGCAGTTGGTCAGAAGGAGGCATTCAAGCTAATGCACGAGTTTCACGATGGCACGGTTTGCAGAGGTCGCTTTGTAAAAGCTAGAAAGGAGGTGGAAAGTATCCCTTATCTTTTTAACTTGATATTAGTGGTTGGATTAAAGTTGTGGACTTTGTGGGCATTAAAAACAAGAAGAGATTCCACATGTTTCCTTTTTAGTGGGTCTTAGTGTAGAGGGGGGGGTGAAAATTCAAGATTCCTTGAGAATATTCCAGAATCCTTCTAGAAGTTGTTGACTTTGAAGGAATAAGCCCATGTGAAAAGATAAGAAGCCCATGTGATTAATGCTTTTATCTTAAGTAATATCTTCGTAAAACTCGGTAAAAGTAATTACGATTGAGTTACCGGAGGATACCAATGTAAAAACCTAGAATGTATAAATAGAAGAGTAGAGAAGAGCTCCTCATCCTTGTTTTCACATCGTCGTAATGACAACTTGAGTAATATAGAGAGTGTGGGATATTTTTAGCATGTGAGAACTTGAGAGACATCGTTAGAATGGAGGATTTTAATTGATGAGTTTAAGGAGATTTTTAGTTGATAAGTTTGTGGGTGTATGAATGAGTGAACTTAGCATTTTTCCCTTCAAGATTCGTGGTATGCTTCCATCAAAGTCATCAAAGGTGACCCCTGAGTGAGAGACAGGTCCGACATTTTGCAGATTCGTGGATGACGATCGTGGAGATTGAGAGATCGGGGGATAGTTGATCGATAGGACCGCGGAGGGTTTACAGGTCGGCAAGGTTCCAGTTCCATAGGAAGAAGTCGAGACCCAACTCCTCGATGAAGGGTGAGACCTCGACCAATTCTGCCGCTGGTAACACCAATCCTCGCGGATGCATCGACATACTAGGAAACTCTGTTGCACTAAGCCACACGTGTTTACTGTGAGCTGAAGCTCAGTCCTTCCCAAATGCCCACAGTCTAGCTTCTACTTCTCAGAAGACGAAACTAGTCTTCCAAAAGACAGCTACTCCGTCTTCCGGAATTCTAACAGTACTTTCCTAAATAGCTCTCGTCTTCCGAGCTATATCCAAACAATCCTAACTAAGCAAGGCCTCGCATGGATTACCAAGAAGACAACCCACTTTGCATTACATCCTACTTCCTATCAGAAGATACAAGATTCGCGAAACGTAGAGTGCATAAGTTCAAAAGATGGTTGCGGGCTCCTGCGATGACAGTGGTCTCTGGGAAGACTCCCAAGACAGCTTCCGATTCAATGTCTTTCTCAGAAGACCTCCCGAAGTCATGCTTCCCTTCACTGGTCTCACCTATCTTCTTCTTCCTACGCGCAATCTATCCTCACAACAGACTCAAGATATTTGCACTCTGTTCTTCTGACTTCTCACTCTCATACACACTCAGAAGAAGCTTGCTGCTCGGTGGGAAGACATGACCCTCGACCATTCTCTCCAGATTCTACCAGCAAGACTTCTCACGACTCTCTCCTAAGTTCGGGAAGAAGAAGGAATGGGCTGCTATGGGTCGAACGGAAGAGATCCGAAATGGACCCTCACGTCTTCTCGCGCATTTTGCCAGCCCTTCCAGTCTTCTAGTCTCTCTAGGAAGATGTGGATTTGAGAAGTTCCAAAGGCCGGGACTTAATACCAAAGCAAAGCAAATCCACCCTTGATACGAATTGTATACAGTCGATCTTCCGAAGACAGTCAGGCTTCCGAAGACAATCAGGCTTCCGAAGATGTCTAGCTTCCGAAGATGTCCCAATCTCAAAAGCGTCTTCTGTTCAAGGTTTCGAGAGTAGAGGCATGATAAGGTAGGGAAATTGATAGCTAAGATCTCCAATTAGAGGACTATGGGTAGGGAAGCTTGAATTGAACTCGAGAAGAAGGAATAAGATGTCTGACAGAAATTGGGCAGCGCTTCCGCGCTCAATGTCACAATAGAAAAATAGGGATGGGGGAATCGATCGATCAGGTTGCCTGCAAATCACCGGGGAAGCACGGGGGATACCAAACAAAGGCAAGAAGCAGTGGGAAGGGAAAAGAACATGAGAAGAATCTCTACTATCTTCTGTCCGCTTCTCGAATTGTCTTTTTCTTTCGCGCGCTTCCGGCTCTGGTCCAAGCTCCAATGCAACCCTACAAGGCTGCTTCCGCTGTCAGCTTCTGGCTACGCCTCAATTCCACCTTCGATTTCACTCAGCCACCCTCCAATGTCAGCTTCCGAGAGCTCACAAAAAAACACCTTCCGTTCACCACGCTTCCTGCGCTCAGTAGTTCGACTTCTCCTTCCTTCTAACTTCGAATCGATCTTGTCCTCACTCGATTTCACTCGCTGCTTTCCTCACTCAAATCAACTCGCTATCATATAACGTGTTTTTCTGTCTAGGAATACATTGGGTATATGGCTATGCAGAGATATGTGGATTGACAAGGTTGGATCTAGATCTGGATGTTTTCACTCAAATGTTTCACTATCTACTCTTCTAGCCTGAGTGACCTTGTATCCGCTCGGCTCAAGTTTAAAGCTTGCTACGATCCAAGGTTACGTATAGGTTGCATAAACTTGTGTTACAAGCAGATCTTTTGTACTCTAACTAAAAATACTCAGCTCTGTACTATCTAACTGAAGTTATTCCTCTATATCACTGGAAGCATGACTTCTGAATAGCTCCCCAGCGACGCTAACCGCCCATCAATCCAACTATCACAACTCCATAGTACAACCAGAAGATGCTATAAGATCACTCAATCAACTTGATAGAGTATCGATACAACTTGCTGCACACCCTGGTCTACCAAGCATTCCAGCAAGGTAAAGCATGCATGCTCCAAAACACTACTCAGATTTCAATATAGCACCAACGGCGGTAATACCTGGCAGCTCCGAGAACCCAAACAGCGGCTTAAGATTCATGACGACTCCGTTCTCCTTCATCACCAAGAGCTAAAATCAACCTCACATCCTCCAATGTCGAGTTGCATGCAGGCATGGCAGTTTCAGCAACAAACTCCTCTCCAAATTGCTCGAAAATGACTAAAATGACAATAGATGATATCGGAGTAGATACAGAAGTATCTTCAAACTTTGAGACCTCAGTCCTCCCAAACCAGTTGACCAATGATGATCAAACTTCACAGGAAGCTTGATTGGACCCTTCACTCCTACCCTGAACAATTTTCAAGTCGAAATCTCAAACCAATTCTCAAATATGGATCAAACCGTAATCTGTGCTAACTTCATAGCTTTACAGACCCAGGTACATTTGATCCAAGATTCTGAACAAACTACTCGACCATTTGAGATGAAACTTCCCAAGTATCTTACTGATAAGACATGTTTCAGTCCTGGAAAGTTTCACTCAGAAATTCGACTCAGAACTTAAGCAATAGCAATCTACCCATGACTATCACAGTTCGCTGTTCTCGTCTTATCACGTCTGCACTTCTCAACTTCAATCGGTC
This sequence comes from Asterella californica, assembly GCA_036924285.1. Taxonomy (NCBI): domain Eukaryota; kingdom Viridiplantae; phylum Streptophyta; class Marchantiopsida; order Marchantiales; family Aytoniaceae; genus Asterella; species Asterella californica. Next base: position 49,367,332 of record JAYKYS010000001.1, read on the forward strand.
GGTTCAGAATCCAAATCCATCAAGAACCTGATGAAATTGATATCAAAACGACCAGCACGTCGTCAGCTCTCCAACCCAACAGACAGCTCCTCAAAACTCCTTACGAGTCTCTCGGAACAACCAGAAACGTGGCGATAGGTACAAATTTCATCCCCCCTCCACTCAATCGATCATAACGCGCTCATCCTTCCATCAAATCGACCGATTCTTCAGCCCAGATTGTAGCCCCGGTCGAGAGCTCTCCAACCATACCCTTCGTTTTGCAAATGGACCTCCGAAGCCTCCAGAAATCACAGAAACGTCGCGAAGATCAGCTAGAACACTATTTGTCCAAAAGTGGACCAATAAGAGCAAAAAGAGCTTTACTTTTTGTCTTTTCTCCTCTTAACTTTTCCCTTAGAATGAATTTTTACTCCCAAGGAGACATAAGACATCAACAAGACTCTAAGACCTCAAAAAAACCTTCAGATATGTCGATGGATTCTTCACGGTCCATAACTACATAGAAGCGCTCAACCAGAATGAAAACGATTGAGTCGCAGACTAATACAACGTCAATATTACAACCTGGAAACGTTCTACAATAAAAGGTACGACAAAAGGAAACGGTGAAGCTATGACTCGATTGTAATATTCTTGGCCGAAGTTTCTCACGATCCAAGCCTTATGATTGATCTTCGATCTGCAATGACGCCGAACATCGACCCAAAGGTTGAAAAGGACGTTCGATGGATAGTTGAGATCCATTGTTCCTCACAACACATTGTTCTCCAATGTACACCGTCATATCCCAAGTCTCTCCGTATGTTACGATCGGAAGGATCACCGGAAGCTGTAACTCCATCACTCTCTCCATGAATTCATCGCCAAAGTATGCAACTAACCACTGTCGAAAGTGATCGCGGTGGATGCAATGAAGCTTGATGTGAAACGGATTCGGGAAAGGAAGATCCGGAACCGGTAACAAACCTCCGTCCATAACCACCACTCCTGTAGTTCTTCACTCCTCCAAGCAGACCACCGAGAACCCTCATGAATCACTCGCTGAGAGAGAATGCCGTATGAACCTCCGACCCACCATTTTATACACAAATGCGGCGACAAGGACCACTAAAGTGAACGCGCACAGATCGATGACTTGGCACGTTCCTCTACCGCGCGATCACTTAAACAGATAATCACAAACGTGGCACTCATCACACCGTTCGGCGAGTTACGCGATACGGTTCACGAAACACAGAAAAGAAACACAACATAGGTTACACAGGAATTTCACACAGAAGCCGAATCACAACACGACATCGCTGCCTGAATCGATCTTCTCAGTCTCCAATCTCTTGGTGCGAGAAGCAGGTAGGTTTCTGTGCTAATGCGCTTCTTGCGTTGTCTTCTCCGCAGTTTAGGGGTTTCTACACTCCTAACCTACCTAACCTGTTTGGTGCTACTTGGTAGGTGCACCTACTCCTTTACTCGAAAAATCCGTGGTTAGGCCTTCGCGGTTCACCGTCTTCCGGAAGATGCGTGTCTTCCGCCGTCTTTCGTCTTCCACCGTCTTCCGAAGACACCGCCGAGAAGACGTTTCCCGGAAGACGGTCGTCTTTCGAAGAAGTCAACTTCTTATTGCAACAAAAGATCATAAGATCATCTTCCTTCTAAGGAAGCAGTAATCTTAAGTAACAACGCTTCTTCAGTTATACAAACAAGTTATTAATCTTAAAAATCTCAAAAATTTGTGAATCTTGTAATTTGTGGACACCACAGATCTGGCTGAGCGGATTGCTCAATAGGGTGGAGGAGAGGGTGGTGGTTATTGGGTTCAGCAAGGAGACAACACAGGGAACGACCACCTCTTCTCGAGGATCACAGGTTACGCAACAGCGTGGTGGTGGTGGTGGTGATAAGGATCGTGCGGAGCAGTCACGATCTCAAGGAGGTGTTGGAGGATCTGATGGACAGAAGCCCATGTCGTCCTTCTCTAGTCAACAGCAAGCGGGTCCTTGTTGGACGTGTGATGGTCCTCATCAGCAAAAGGACTGTCAACAGAGGAGAGGTGGTTATGAGACGTCAGGGACGTCTCAAGCAGTACCTAGGCAATTTGAGCATTGCGGACGACCTGGTCACAATAGTGACCGTTGTTTTGATCTCTATCCCGAGTTGCGGCAAGAGAAGGCTGATCGTGGACGAGGCGGAGGAGCTCAAGGAGGCCGTGGTGGTCGAGTTGGAGATAGAGGTCCAGCACCTGGGAAAGGACCAGTCGGTCCACCGTCTGCTACGACGTCAGAAGCAGGTATGGCTGCTTGGATTGAGCAGTTGGAGCAGAGAATAGCTAGTATGGCTATGGCTCAGCGGAGATCAAGTGAAACAGAGGCTTCCACGTCTTATGGAGGAGAAGGAGATGACTTCGACTTCATGGCTGGTGTGGTGCAGATTGAGACATCTGCGGCAGTGACTAGAGGTGCAGTACGTGCCTCTGAGCCACGAGGTACGTCAGTGGAGTTGGATCCACAACGCGGAGAGGCTGGTAGACAGGCTAGGCTTCCTTAATCATTCACGTTATCGGAGGCGTTGAAGACCACATCTATGGTTCCTAAACGGCCTACCAATGGTGCAGTAGAGTTGGAGACATCGACATCCAGGAGTGAGTGTGATGTGAGTCCATCCTCGACGTCTGTGGATGCGACGTCGAACCCGATGTTGGGGACGGCTACAGCAGTTTTACGAGCCCCACTATTTTCAGCCACGGATATGAAAGCATTGGGAGTCAGCTTAGCTCTAGTGTTCCAGCTGGCGGTCACGCTCAGTGAGGACGAGGATGTTGTTACCTCTAGTACGGAGGTGGTTCAGCGAGAGACGATAGATGTATCCATGGAGTCAAGGATCAGAACAGCTATCAGTGGTACTTGGCAAGCGGCGACTGCCAGATTAGATGAGTTACCAACTAGGCCGATGATTGACCGTGCTGGTTTGGCACCAGGTGTGGTGTTGTTGGACAACAGAAGTGGTATCTTCTGTTTGGTGGCATCTTCAGGGAAGGTGTATCGACCACAGAAGGTCTTGTTAGACTCTGGAGCTCAACCGTTGATGTTGAGGAAGGCAACGTGTATTAGTTTGGGTCTGAAGAAGTCCGAGGTGGAGAGATGTCCATTCCAGTTGCAGACATCTCTAGGGGGATCATGAGGTACAGCTCTACACATGACACGCGAGATGTTGACGATGAGAGTTCGACCAGATCATCCCACGGATGGCTCCATGGTGAAGGCCAAGGTCATTGTTACAGCCGTAGAGTCTTATGATGTATTAGTTGGAGGTGCTGTGTTATACTCTATGGAGTTCATGATCGACTATTGGGAAGAGACAACATCTTACAGACCAAGTTGGCAGTCCGGTGAGGGACGAGTGAGCCGTTTACCAGTGCGGTTCAGTGCTAGAGTTGGGACGACGGAGCCTACACCAAGGACGATGGCATCCGTTGCAGGGTTCAGTTCGGTCATCACTTGGCCGGACGAGTTGTTGGAGAGCAATGCTCATGCGGAGGATACTCCGGTATTTGAGGAGGTGGAGGACATGCCTAGCAGGTTTACGTTAGTACCATCTGCCTTGGATGTTCTACTCTGGAGTTCGAGTGGAGAGTTGCAGCAATATGTTGATCAGCTTGTGCAACAATATGCTGATCAGCTTGTGCAGCAAGCTTGGAGTGAAGCCTTTCTACCACCAGTAGAGGAACAAGAGTTGTTCCTGCTACTGGCCTTGTGACCTTATCACCGTTGGATACGACTCCCATTGTGTGACAGTATCCAGAAGAGGATGTATGTGTGTTGGAGCTATTTGGAAGGATCAGCACAGGTTTGGCTGCGGTATTGCAAGCAAGCATACAAGTACATCGATACGGTGAGCCAAGCTCTTCGTTCTTGGTGCCTACGCGATCAGGGAGTCTTCATCTACTCATGGGAGAAGACCGTGTGCGGATTGGATTGTTGGTTTGAGTGTGGTGAGCAAGTTTGTGCCGCAGGGAGCTGATTTACGTCAGTTTTTTGCAACCTGCGATCAAATTTCTTGCGTGGTTTTGCAAGGGGAACTCCAAATGACTTGTTTGGAGTCTTGTTGGGTTCAGGGTAGCTAGATCTATCTGCCAGGGAAGACGGATATCAGTTTAGACGATCCGTTTGTGCGTGGTGTGCGGTTTTAAGCCGCAGGGAGCAATTTTTGAAGGTTCGATCATCTGCGACCGAAAATCAGCGATATCTCGGCTATCAGGAGTCGGATCTGAAAGTTTCTTGGGTTAACGGAGTCAGCGGAAGAGACCCTATCGACATCTGAAGTCCGTTCAGCGAAAGGAGGAAGTCCACAGATAGGCCTTTTTCGATTTCTTCGCTACGGGTTTTGCTCTTTTGAGTTCGTTAGAGTTTTGGTTGGTTGTATACAGCTCGTGGTAGCTAGCTTTAGCTAAGAGCTTATACATGGATGTGGTTTGGATTTGGGTTTGGATCGCGTGATACTGCTGTGGCTCTGTTTGTTAGCAAAGAGAAGTTTCTCTTGCTTTGAGCTACGCTTCGGTGGTTTTGGGTTAGGGTTGTGATTCAAGGGTTGTTTCAGCGGCTTTTGAAGCAGGTTACAGACTGCTCTGGTCTGGTTCTCAGTTTTGTGCTCTTAGGAGAAAGAACCGGCAGTGTACATACATTTGGAGTGGTATATATTGCGCGTTCGTTTTCGTGGTTGTTCTTCTCTGTCTTGTCTCTGTTTGGCACATAACATCTCCACAGCCAAGAACCTCGCGTTTTCCTGGACATCCTTCACACAAAATATCCGACACGACATCGGTGGTGAACTCGACGTGAAAGTCCGGGGTGGAGTTATTTGTGTGTTAGAACTGGACAGAAGAGATCAGCAATCATGAACGAGGATGAAGATGGATTTGGTTGTTCGGGAGGATGCTGTGGACCTGGGATGATGGATTTGTAGACAATTGGGATCATGGGAGGTTGGGAGGATGGGACGAGCCATGACTATGGACGGGATGGACGGATCGGAGGGTATACTAGGGATGCAGTTGGATGCAGCAACTGCACGATTGTTTCAAGCCTTCATTTTGTTTATGCGACAAGAGCAACGGAACCAACAAAAGGAGGCTTTGGGGACGAAGGTGCTTCGGAGGGTGATCGACAAGCTCGATCTATTTGATGGGGAAGACATCCCAAAGTACTTGAGATGTTACAAGATGGAGATGGATTTGGGTCAGGTACCGGAGAAGGAGATGATCGAGACGTTCGAACTCGCTGCGGTGCTTGAGATAAGGGAGCATGTGAAGGGTCTAACAAAGCGTTTTGGGAGGAACTGGGATACATTTTCACATGCGTTGAGGGAGGAGTATTTCTTGGGAAACTCAGATCGAGTAACCAAGAAATCATTTCTGGAATGGGTCAACGGATCCAGTGTAGTGATGCAAGATTACTACTTTTGCCCATTTAGTATACAAGATATCGTTCCCACAGAGGATTTACGTAAGTAATCGCTGCTCTAAGTTCTAGGATCTGTTCAAACACACAAACACACGGGTTTTGCCTAAAAAGCCCGTCTTCTCACAAAACCACACAAAACCACACGTCTTCCAGACACGCTACATGGTGCTCTGGAACTAGACAAACAACTACCAACTAAAATATCACACAATTATTCACAGAGAAGTTCGAGAAGACGATCTTCCTGCTTCCAGGTTGCTTCTTCCGATCTTCTCGATACCGTCTTTCCGAAGCGATCCTCGTCTTCTGGGGGTTGAGCTCGTCTTCTCACACCTCTAGAAGGCGGTCCTGCTTCGCAGAAGTCGACTAGTAACGGTCGTTACACCTTATTCTCACACTCACATTCCAACGGGTTAGATTAATCACAAGGTGTATGTCCTCTGTAGCCTTCTCAGGCTTCTGCCTACGGAAATGGTCTTCCTGCAGCACTACAACGACATTCACCTTCGCGGAACCTCAATAGAAGTCTCGGAAGCTCACTAGAAGAAGGTAAGAAGATGGGGAAGATGAGAGAAGATGAGGAAAGCCAAACAAGAGAAAACAAGATGAAAAGAGTAAATTAAGATTCTGACAGGCTTCTAGTCCGGATCCTGACTAACAAGCCATCCCTGCTTGTAATAGTTTGGGGAGGAAGACAACAAACGTGAGTACTGTTGCACCGTCTTTTACTCGAGGATGTCGTCTTCTGTTGCGGGAAGAAGGCTTCTTTCTTCTTCACTTCGTTGCTCTGACTACTCTGTCTTCTGGGATCCCTTACCCATAAGACCGTTCGTACGTAGATCCCAAGTGCTCTACTGAACGAGCCAAGCTACACTTCCACAACTGCTGACAGTCACCGCCACTCAAGAAGAACACTTTCCATGCACAATTGGGAGCGAATTCAAGGAACCCACCATCCAAAAGACATGAGCAAAGTTTCTACACTCAAATACACAATCTATTCCCCGAGAAGAAGTCACAATGGCATTGGGAAGCTCACTCTCTCTACTTCTTGCGTCTACTCCTCGACACACCAGTCTAGCTAACAGGACTGCACGAGGATGCCGTTCCCTGTTCCTAGACTGTCCACTACTTCTATCTACATCTTCGAACCACTGCTGGTACGAGTATGCAGACCCCTCCGGTGTATTTCAAGACTATTCGTATGTTTCCAACAACGGGTGTAGTGTGCGAAGAACTGTCTATCCTGTGTCTCTGCTCTAATGTGTCTCGTCTGCCTGCACCATAGAATCGATGTGTATGTGCAGTTGCTACAGAATTCTACAGAACTGGCAGAACTCTGTCTCCTACTCTGCGATCCTACTTATGTCGCTGCCATGAGAACCAGGGGAGACGACCACCAGGGAGAGAGAGGCGCTGACAGGAGGTTGTTACCTCACATGCAAGCGGTTCCCTTGCCCGAATTGGCTATCCACCTTGTCCTTCCTACGCTACCTATGCTGCCACATGGGGTCCTAACTAATTTTACATGGAAAAACTGCCACCCTTAAGATAGCATGTTCGATCCTACTATATTTGGAATTGTCAATGGAGTTACTAACTATTCAGATTGCACGGAGGCAATCTCTACCTGATCTGCTCATATCGTAGCTCCTAACGCGGCTTCTGATAAGCTAGAAAGCCCTGCAGTTACCTCGGGTGTCACTGAGGTGGCTTCCTCCTCATCGTCTCTTGCTGGTCCTGCTGTCGCTGCTGCTGCGTCTTCCTCGGCTTCGGCTTCTGCTTCGGAAGACAGAAGCGTCTTCTGGGAAACGGAATCGACCGGTGCTTCTTCCGTCTTCTGAGACACGAGTGTGGTACTAGGGACCATGGGGACCTCACAGGGATCCGGGGAAGTCGCTTCCTCCACGCGGAATACCTGGGAAGACGACTCGTCTTCCTGTCTTCCAGAAGACATCTTGTCTTCCGGGGCGTCTTCTGGAGTCTTCTCGGCTTCCAACGCTGTCACCACCAAGTGCACAGCGAGATCGAACTCCTCCTTCTCCATTCCAGATCCAGTCGAGGGTGCTGGAGCTTGGGAAGATGCGGTTGCAGGTGTCGGAAGCGAGGGAAGATCATAAAGTGTCTTCACTCCTTCTATCTGTCGATCCAAGTACCTGAACATGCTCTCCCGGCATTCCACCAACATTGCTTTGGACCCGCTGTCCCATCCTCTAGCTAAGGTAAGTAACTTCCTACCCGCGGTGTAGTTGAACTTCTTCCGAAGCGCTTCCACCGACTGTGTCAGCATCTTCTATGCACGAGCCTCCGCTGCTTCCCGCTGCGTCTTCTCAACTGCAGCTTGCGCTTCTGCGGCTTCTCGCTGCGTCTTCCATGTGGTCTGCTCTTCTGCGAGGGTGGTGATCTTCTCTCGCACTCGGAGGACTTCCTGATCACGCTGCTGTACCCGCGTCTGCAACTCCTGGTTGCTCTTCCGAAGCTGCACCAGCTCCTTGGCAGAAGCGGCTGCTTCCGCCTTGTACTCGGCTGCAAGCTTCTCCGTGGTGCGGAGACTAGCTTCCAGCGACTCCGTCTTCTTCTGATCTTCTCCCTGTCGCAGTAAGGTGCGCAGGCCGAATCCAGGTTGTAAAGGCCTCTCCTGTGCCTTCATCCTCTTCTCCAGCAACTCCATAGCTGGTTGGATCTCCTTCTGGAAGTAGGCACTGAACTCATCCAGTCGTCTTCCTGCGGAAGACAAGTTCATCTCCACCACTCGCTCCGCGGTGTCGACTTCGTCTTCTAGAGGCAAAGAAGCCTCTTCCACCACAATGGCTTTCATCTTCTGCGCACGAGAAGAAGCTACTCTTCTCATCTTCCGGGGTGGAAGACTCCTCATGGCAGGAGCGGCTCTCTTCGTTGTGCTTCCTCGCATCGCAGCAGGAGCGTCCCTTCTTCTCTTGTCTTCTGGAGTCTTCGGAAGACTCCCAGGCGTTACAGAAGCGGTCTTCTGCTCTGATCGGGTACTCAGCAGGTCTTCTTCCGAGTCGGACTCCGATCCTGAATGAATGAGGGAGATGGGTGTCCTCGGTACACTTCTGGGACCCATCTTCCTCGGTGGCGTGGCGTCTTCCGACCCACTAGACTCATCTTCCCTCACCAGAAGCGTCTTCTGATGAGAGCCGAGCCTCAGTTGTGGCATCAGAGTGGGAGGGGGCGTTGCTGCTGCCTCTCGGTCATCGTCTTCCGAGGTCTCCTCCTTCACCTCCTGTCGCTCTGTTGGTCCATACCCTGCCAGCTGATCTTCCCTAAGATCCCCCATGGCTACATACAAGTAGCAGAGGAAGGGCGTCAAGTGTCCTCCCGCCGGGGTACCCAAGTATGCTAGCTCCGTCTGTACGTAGTTGTGGATGTACGCGCCCCAGTAGATGGGCACTCTGTCATCCCACACTGATTCCAGGAACTCCACGTCCTGATCTCCTAAGTACCTTGTCTTCTGCGCTTTCCCCTTGGGAAAGAGATGCAGAAACAACTTCGCTAGAAGTCGCTTCTTCGGCTCCCGGTAAGATTCTATCTTCCAACCGTTCCTCCCCTGCCTGTCTTCCATGAAAAGGCAGGTGGTGCTCCCAGGCACATGCCACGAACTCACGATCCTAGGCAAGATCTTCTTCTCGTACCAATATCCTCGGTTCTCGGACTCTGGCCTGTGAAAAGCCCTACGCCACCAATCTTCAGTCCAGGAAGATGGTCTTCCTCGAGCTACTCCTGCCTTCGCAGGTACACGGTTACGAGGTGGCAACGCTGCTCACACCTCCTCCAGAAGTCCCTGGTCTGCGAGGTTCCAATCCCACAGGAAGAAGTCGAGACCCAACTCCTTGAGGAAAGGAGTGACCTCGGCCAATTCTGCCGCTGGTAACACCAAGCCTCGCGGATGCATCGTCATGCTAGAAGATCTGTTGCACTAAGCCACAAGCACCTACTATGAGCTGAAGGCTCAGTCCTTCCCAAGCGTCCACAGTCTAGCTTCTACTTCTCAGAAGACGAAACTAGTCTTCCAGAAGACAGCTACTCCGTCTTCCGGGATTCTAACCGTACTTCCTAGATAGCTCTCGTCTTCCGAGCTATATCTAAACAATCCTATCTAAGCAAGGCCTCGTATGGATTACCAAGAAGACAACCCACCTTGCATTACATCTTACTTCCTATCAGAAGATACAAGATTCGCAAAACGTAAAGTGCATGACAAGTTCAGAAGTCGGTTGCGGGCTCCTGCGGTGACAGTGGTCTCTGGGAAGACACTCGGGACAGCTTCCGATTCAATGTCTTTCTCGGAAGACTTCCCGAAGTCAGACTTCCCTTCACTAGTCTCACCTGTCTTCGTCTTCCTACGCGCAATCTATCCTCACAACAGACTCAAGACATTTGCACTCTGTTCTTCTGACTTCTCACCTCTCATACGCACTCAGAAGAACCTTGCTGCTCGGTGAGAAGACATGATCCTCGACCATTCTCTCCAGATTCTGCCAGCAAGTATTCTCACGACTCTCTTCTAAGTTCGGGAAGAAGAAGGAATGGCTGCTATGGATCGGACAGAAGAGACCCGAAATGGAACCTCACGTCTTCTCGCTCATTTTGCCAGCCTTTTAGTCTTCTAGTCTCTCTAGGAAGATGTGGAGTTGGGAAGCTTGGGAGATCGGGAGGCACAGGCCTAGTTCCCGACTTCCAACTTCTCGAAATAACACAACAACTCACCACACCACTCGGGATTCGTACCAAGCCTCTCTTAACACAAAAGCAAAGCAAATCCACTCTTGATACGAATTGTGTTCAGTCGACTTCCGAAGACAGTCTTCCGAAGATGGTCTTCCGAAGACAGTCAAGTTTAAGAAGCGTCTTCCGAAGATGTTCCCATCTTCCGAATCGTCTTCTGTTCCAGGTTTCGGGGATAGAGAGATAATAGGGTAGGGAAATTGGTAGCTGGGATCGTCAATTTGAGGACGAGGTGTAGGGAAGCTCAAATTAAGCTGAGGAAGAAGTGGGAAGATGCCTGACAAAAATTGGGCAGCGCTTCCGCACCCAATGTCTCACTAGGAAAGATGGGGGGTGGGGGTAATCGATCAAGCTGCCTGCACACAACCAAGGAAGCGCGGGGACTACCTAGACAAAGGCGAGAAGAAGTGGGAAGGGGAAAGAACATGGAGAAGAACCTCTACAGTCTTCTTCGGCTCCCCGAGTTGCCTTCGACCTCCGCGCGCTTCTTGGCTCTGGTCCTAGCTTCAATGGGACTCCTCACGACTGCGCCTGCTGTCAATTTCTGACCACGCCTCGATTCCGCCTTCGATTCTCCTCGCTACTCTCCAATGTCAGCTTCTCGGGAGCTCACAGAAACGCCTTCGCTCTTTGCCCTCCGTGCCCCAGCAATTCGGTCTCGCCCTTCGCCTAGCTGCCAACTAGTTCTCTCCTACCTCGATGTCCTCACTCGATTCCTCTCTCAAAGCTTACTTGCGAAGCTCACTCTCTCCAATCGATATTCTCAAACGCGCTGTGCTGCGAGAAGTTGGAATGCGCCTAACGTGTTTCCTTACGCATCTTCCCCGCAGATTAGGGGTTTTCGACCTTAGGTGTCTTCCCCGACCTACCTACCTATTCGGTGCGACCCAGTAGGTACACCTACTGTTTTACCCGAAAACTCATGGTTAGGCCTTCGCTGTCGTTGTCTTCCGGAAGACAGGTGTCTTCCGTCGTCTTCTCATCTTTCGCTGTCTTCCCATCTTCCGCCGTCTTCTCGTCTTCCGAAGACGCAACTGAGAAGACGCTCTTCCGAAGACGGTCGTCTTCCGAAGAAGTCCACTTCTTATTAAAAAGCTCATAAGATCATCTTCATGGTAAGGAAGACGTAACCTTAAGTAACAACGCTTCTTCAGTTATACAAACAAGTTATTATTCTTAAAAATTTCAAAAATTCGTGCATCCTGTAATTTGTGGGCACCACATCCAGCAAGGGTTTGCAGCCTACAGAGGTGTTAGAGGAGTTTGAGAGACAATTCTCTCAACTACCTCGGGTGGACAAGCTAACCTTGGAGAGCTACAAGACGGAGCTATTTCTTCAAGCTGCGGATGAACCATGGCAAAAACAGTTGGAGCTACTTCTGGAGGATGGAGAGGACGAAGAAGAGTTAACAAGAAATTGGGAGGTTGTGCATGAAGCTGTTGAGCTTCTTGTCCGGAGACAGACAAGGGTTACAAGGTTGGCACCTGCAGCGTTGACTACCACACCAGTTCAGGTAGTATCTGAGGTTCAACCTCCAGTTGTGGTTGTAGAGGAGAAGGATCCAACCATCGAGGACCTACAGCAAAAGATGCAAGATCTGCAAGCTAAGGTTATTAGGTTGGAGGATAAGAGATCATCGACCAAGATGGAGCTTGTACCCAAACCAGCTTGGGTACATCACTGTCTGTTGTGTGATGGTATTGATCATCATCGGGACGATTGCATCGACTTTACAGAGTCTTTGCAACGAGAGGTAATTTCTTGGGAGGATGGAAAGGTTGCATTCAGAAGTTCGGGTACTCTCCTTCAAGCCAACGTTGGTAAAGGAGGGATGAAGAAGATTGTGGATGATTACCTTGCGGCACATGCAGTTGTAGCTGACGAAGCTACAAGTTATGATGCTAGGGTGGAGGAGATTGAGCATGATCTCCATAGAGATGGTTTGGATGAGCACGAGGATCTAAACGGGCTCAAGTTGACTACTGCATCCACGATGCAACGCGAGAAGAAAGGACAAGAAGGGACTTCTTCAGGGAAGCAAGCTGGGGAGGATAAGGTTCAACAGAAAACTATTCTTCCTATACAGGCAATGGAGGACGATCCTTCACAACCGGAGGAGATGGTTGAGGTGCAGATAGCGGACGTGGGTGATCTGGTTGCAGACAAACAACAACCAGATGCGGAGATGATGACGATGGATGTGAAGGGAGGTTGGGAGGAGTGCATTCGAGATGCAAAGGTTGGGTTCATTTCACGAAAGATCTTGGGTGCGGCTACAAGAGAAGTCCATGATGCTAACATCGGTTTCATCAAGGACGGACATGCTGAGGACGAAAGAGAGTGGATGGATGCTTTCGAGGCTATGGGTATAGGATGATGGGTAAGGATTGCTTACAGGGGAGAAGCCATTGCTGAAGGTGATTTGTGTTGAGAGAATTATGCTTGAGAGGTTGGGAAAGTTTACATGTGATTAGGATTGGGAGGATGAGGCTTGGGAGGTTGTAAAGATTTTCAGAAGAAGAGATCAGGGAGGATGATGGTTGAGGAGGATATCATTGTACAGCGAGATAATTATGGTTGCGTTTGAGGATTTTGGTTGCAGCAGTGTGGCTCTATTTTTTCAGAAAACAAAAAAGAAGAGTTGGATACGTACAATGACATGTACATACTTGAGGTTGAGGGTTACAGTCAGGATATGCGGTGATGATTGGGATGATGGGTGATGTCTACTACGACACTTGGTTCACAAACCTCGACAGTGAGGTTCTACAGGGCGCATGGAAGACATTTCTATGGTATGTTGGGTTATTTCTTCTATGTCTTCGCATATTGAAAGATGTGTAGATTTAGAGGGGGTGATTGGATGGGAGGTTTGAGGAGAAAGTCAATGAGCAGGGATCTAGGGAGGATCATGGCAGGGTAGCAACTTCAAGATGACGATCAAGTTGCAACCTTGAGGATGAGATTGACTGAGATGGGAGGGAGGATGACAAGATGGTTGAGTGCCGGTCCACTCCTTGGTTGGTATCTCTGGTGCATACCGGAGGATGCACAGATTTGGAGGGGGTGGATGTCGTGTCGTGGACCGGCTCCTACATGAAATTCAAACTTCGATGCTTGTCGCTCCAAAGACACTCATGAGAAGACAAGCTAGGCCCCAACTTACGGATTTTTGGCACAACTTCGGATCTTCGTTTTTATCGCATCAGTGGATAGAGCTCCTTGTCAGCTTTCCATATGCACTTCATCTACTTCGTTTGGACGCCTAGTGGAGAAGTTACAGGACTCCAAAGATGGAGAAAACAAGCTAGGCTCCAGCTTACGGGCTTTTGGCGCAACTTCGGATCTTCATTTTCATCACATAGATGGGTAGAGCTCGTTGTCAGCTTTCCATGGGCATCTTGTTTACTTCGTTTGGACATCCAGAAAAGAAGTTATGCGATTCGAAAAAAGACAAAATCAAGCTAGGCCTCTAGTTACTTGCTGACTGGGTATTTAGGGCTTCAGGAGTTATATCAAAGACGCAAGAGGCCTGCTTATTATAATTGAGGAGAGAACTGTACGTACAGAGACTGTTGCAAGGGGGTGCTTAAGGGGCTAGCTTGCGCCTGCGACCTGTCAACGGACGGTTCGAGAGATTTAGGAGTCCAATGCAAGCGCGCAAGGCGTCGTTGGGTTCGGATCTGTGCAGGCTACGCACTGGTTCAAACGGTTAGGGAAGAGACGGATCGGGGAGTGCGTACTGAGTGAAATTGAGACGCAAGAAGCAGATTTGGAGTTTTCAGTTACCTGTGAAAGAGAGTTGGACCGTTCGGGCCGTTCCGGAGTCCAAACTTGCTGTCCTTGGATCCAACGGGATCAGAACACCGAGTTCTACAGGAAATTGAAGACGACACCAGTTTTCATCGAGCGGTTTGGAAGTTCTGAGTGAAATTGGCTCGCAGGGAAGCACTTACATCAGATTTTCGTTCACCTACGACCTGAGGTTGGGCTGTACTTCGCGATCGGTGAGCCAAGCTCTTCGTTCTTGGTGCCTACGCGATCAGGGAGTCTTCATCTACTCATGGGAGAAGACCGTGTGCGGATTAGATTGTTGGTTTGAGTGTGGTGAGCAAGTTTGTGCCGCAGGGAGCTGATTTACGTCAGTTTTTTGCAACCTGCGATCAAATTTCTTGCGTGGTTTTGCAAGGGGAACTCCAAACGACTTGTTTGGATTCTTGTTGGGTTCAAGGTAGCTAGATCTATCTGCCAGGGAAGACGGATATCAGTTTAGACGATCTGTTTGTGCGTGGTGTGCGGTTTTAAGCCGCAGGGAGCAATTTTTAAAAGTTCGGTCACCTGCGACCGAAAATCGACGATATCTCGGCTATCAGGAGTCGGATCTGAAAGTTTCTTCGGTTAACGGAGTCAGCGGAGGAGACCCTCTCGACATCAGAAGTCCGTTCAACGAAAGGAGGAAGTCCACAGAGGTCTTTTTCAGTTTCTTCGCTACGGGTTTTGCTCTTTTGAGTTCGTTAGAGTTCTGGTTGGTTGTATACAGCTTGTGGTAGCTAGCTTTAGCTAAGAGCTTATACATGGATGTGGTTTGGACTTGGGTTTGGATCGCGTGATACTGCTGTGGCTCTGTTTGTTAGCAAAGAGAAGTTTCTCTTGCTTTGAGCTACGCTTCGGTGGTTTTGGATTAGGGTTGTGATTCAAGGGTTGTTTCAGCGGCTTTTGAAGCAGGTTACAGACTGCTCTGGTCTGGTTCTCAGTTTTGTGCTCTTAGGAGAAAGAACCGGCAGTATACATACATTTGGAGTGGTATATATTGCGCGTTCGTTTCCGTGGTTGTTCTTCTCTGTCTTGTCTCTGTTTGGCACACAACATCTCCACAGCCAGGAACCTCGCGTTTTCCTGGACATCCTTCACGCAAAATATCCGACACGACATCGAGAGAGGTGCTTAAGCGCTCACACAATGGAGTGAGACGACCAGCGCATCTCACGGTTGATAGCATCTTGGATGCAGGACGACGATCTCAAGTAGTGAGAGTCGTCGATAAGTCACTCATGGCAGTGGTGAACCTAGTGAGACGGCCCATGGTAACGTTACCCACATTGGTAAGCTTTCCAGTGTCACATGCTTATAGAGATGGAGGACCTGGGCTTGTGTGGGATGCTCAATTACGGCAGTTGGTGGAGTCTAATGCCGATGAGAGAGAGCGAACGATGGGTTTCGTTACGCGTACGACGGCAGTAGCTTCAGTATCGGACGCTTCACGTCGTCAAATATTGGGTCAAGCAATGGACTTGAATTGCTTGACATGGATTGTTAGCATTGTATTGGCTGAGCAGCGTCGGATGCGATCGACGGGTGTTACTGCTCTGACACTTCTGAGCTCTTTGCCTATCGAGTCGGTGGAGATAAAGGCTGGGGGCGAGGCATATGGAGTTCGTTATCCTTGGACATCATGGGATGTCGTAGGAGAGAGTGTGGAGCTTGCAGCTAGAACTGCAGAAGTTTTACGCATAGTAGCAGTGAAGATTGTTGGTGGTGAGCAAAAGGAACTACTCTAGAGGTTGCAAAATAGCAGTCAACGACTTCGTCTTCTATCTCTAGCATGGTTACAGAGGATACTTGGGAGCCAGAGATTGGACCCAAGCTTATAAGAGCGGAGAGACGAAGAGTTCAAAGGTTCTTGAAGAGCTACAGGAATTGTTTTACCTTCAGTATGAAGGATTTGGGTACCTTGAAGGGACTTGGTATACGGATCAACTTGGCTAATGACACTCCAATCTTTCGACGTCCTTACAGATATAGTGACATGAAGAGAGCCTTGATCCAGAGTAGGACTCAAGACTTGTTGGAGATTGGGTTGGTGGAGATGTCGCATGGAGAGTATGCATCTGTCACAGTTATGCCAGCCAAGAAAGATATGTATGACAACTACACGAATAGGCGGATGTGTGGAGACTACCGTCTTATCAATCGACAAACGAAGTCCGATAAGTATGTCATGCCGACACCTGAGGAGATCTTTGATGCAGTGGGGCATGTGAAGGTCTTCAATACTTTGGATCTTCGAGCAGGGTATCATCAGTTGCTAGTGAGAGAAGAAGATAAGTCTAAGACAGCATTCTGGAGAATTGACTCTCACGGCAAGAATTGTTTGTATTAGTGGCGGTTCTTATCATTTGGGTTGAAGAACGCCCCTGCTGAGTTTCAGAGGATGATGGACAGGATCTTAGCTGGATTGGATTTTGTCAAATGTTATATTGACGACATCTTAGTCTATAGTGCTACTGTGGAGGAGCACGAGAGACACTTACGAGATATGTTCGAGCAGTTGAGAGCTCATGGGTTGAAGTTACACCCTGGGAAGTGTAAGTTCTTCCAGGAGTTGGTAGAGTATCTAGGTCACACCATCTATCCAGGTGGGTTGGGTGTTCAACAGACGAAGATTGAGGCTATTGCACGTATCTCACGCCCCAGAGATGTGAGTCGAGTTCGAGCATTTGTTGGTTTGGCGAACTTTTATTGTCGATACGTGAAGAGATTTAGTGCAATTGCGAAGCCGTTGACCAAGCTGATGAAGGTGGACCAGGAGTGGCAGTGAGGAGATGAGCAGGAGCGAGCTTTCATAGAGCTCAAGGATAGATTGACATCTGCTCTCATCTTGAGGAGACTCGTTAGGAGGTATCCATATGTTGTTGTGTGATGGTTGTCCGAGACGTTGGCACATGTCATGTTTGACTCCACCGCTCAGTGTCGTTCTCTACTGGACGGTGATTTTGTCCTCGATGTATATAGCGAAGATAGTCGATTAGATCTTTGCGTGGTATGGATTGCAGACAGACGACTAACGATGAGACGATGTAGCACCCGGCCTCCTGATCTTTGCACCCATGAAGGTGTATATCACGTAGTTGAGATATGGAGCTATCTGGAGTTAGAGGGACCTAATCGCCAATTAGAGAGACGATTGTGGTATACTTGTGTATGTGTATGACATCGTCCATGTGTTATGTGTATATGTGGTGTACCTCTGACAGCGATGTATGTTGTGTAAGGATGTGTATGCGCACGATAGTTGTCACGTCAGTTTGACACTTCGGCTAGGTTGACCGAGTGCGAAGTGGCGCATCCAGATAAGGCCGTTAGTGCCGTTAGGACGAGTTGGTGAGAGAGCCCACTAGGGGTATACTTCGCAGGTAGGGCTTGGAGGCCTTAGTTCTTCAAGTTGAGCCTTCAAGCTCCAGGCTATGGTGGATAGTCTAGTTGAGTGTAACCCGTATTCTCTTCGTGATTAGAGTGGGTTTGGCTTGACCGTTTGTAAGTAATCTTTGTTGTAGAGTTGGAGATGATAATTTCTCCGTTCAGATTATTGTGGTACACTTGTGTATGTGTATGACATTGTGTATGTGTGGTGTACTTCTGACAGCGATGTATGTTGTGTAGCGATGTGTATGTGCACGACACCTTGCTGTATGTAGATCCGATGAGAAGTCTATACAATTGATCGACCTCGATGCTCCTTGCAGCTGTGGTAACCAGACTTGCATATGAGTCGACCACTCGCTCGTTCTCGATGTCATATAGTAGGCAATGATTCCATTGCTGAATGTTCTCAATGACCATGAAGTCACTAGTACCGGCAAACACTAAGCAAGTAATGCATTGCTCATCCACCTGGAGGAACATATTGTTGGACAATAGATCGAGGTCAACACTCTAAAACTGAAGGGTCACGGATGGAAAAACGAGATCACTAACGGCGGAGAAGTCGTAGCAGAGGTCGAGCCTGATCTGCAAGCTGTCGAGCTGAGGGTACTGAATGTGCGACCGCAATTTCCTCAGCAGAGAAATGTATGCCAGCTAGATGCGTTGCATGATTTTCGTGCCAGAATCCAGAATCACATCTCCTCGGCTGGTCAGAACATTGAGAGTGAACCATTGGATGTAATTCTCGACACGGACTTCTTATTCACGATGATGCCGTTGAGCTTCACGTAGTAGAACAAGTCAGCTGAAGGATTCCAGATCAGCGGCGTGTACTTCATATGCAAGGCATTGCCAGTCAGCGTCACGCCATCTCAAGAATCAGAGGGTTGGTTTCTGTGGCAGAGTTGAGAGCATCGACCAAACGTTGAGAATATTACATGCTTCTCTGTCTGTTCATGATATTAATGTATAGCATAAAAAATACATATTTAAATTTGTAACAAAACTCCTACTATTTCTCAACCACCTATGGGAACTTTTGCTCGGTATTTGTTATCAGAAAAACTATAATTGTTATATATAAACTATATATTAAGTTCTATTGAAAATCAAGAGTAATATATAAATATTAAATATTAGTCATACAGAGAACTGCAAAAATGTCCATAGAACCCATAAGTGAAATCTATTCTAATGCGCCTCCAACGATATAAATCCAACCGGTTATTGACGAAAAAAATTACTTATATCACTACTTTAATTTATTACCTAACCCTTTCTTTTAGAAGGGTTAGGTAACAAATTAAGCTTGCTGCCCTCTCCCATCTTCAGATGGAAGAGGTGAATACGCAAAATAAGCAAGCCTCACGTAGTAATGATGTAAACTCAAGATTTATGATATAAATACATGTGTTAATTAGAGTATCGCAAGGAAAAGAACTATTTGTTTTGTTTTGTTTTGTTTTAGCTTATGCATTTAACGAAAAAATGTACAAGTTGTACTCGTAAACAAGCCTGCTCATTCATTCATCCATGTACACTTCAATGTACATGGGTGGCATTAAATAATGTCTCGAGTAAATGACACTATTCTACAGTTACTGCTCCGGACTTATATCTCCAAGAGCGCAGCAGCCCGCCTTTCACTTATGGGTTCTCTTCAGACGAGTTTGCTACTCCGGGACTGAGTAACATATAATATTTACAAATTAATTTAATTTTCTATAATAATTTAAAAAAATAAATATTTATAACACTTACACATTTTGCTATAAGAGAAAACGAAATTCACTGTACAAAGCCGTGGGGAAGGAAATATATTGAGCTCGCGTTACTGAACCAGCTTTGGAAAGCAACTGAAACTGATTCGAATACTACGATGAGATGGCAATAATATCAAAAAAGGCACTGGCACATAGTAGTGGTTGGGATCCTAACAAAGAAATCTTGGAGACTATAGTCACTACATTAAATTAAAAAAGAAATCGCTTGCGAGCTCAGACGACTACATAGTAGCATGCCGCACAATCACGATTAGGACGGTAAACCGGTTGCAAAATCTCATTTATGGCAACTAACTAATCCTCGGTAATCTAGACTTGGCGAAAAGACGGAGTGTATGTTCTTCAGGTCGTCATTTGGGCTAGAGAACCCGGGTCACGCATTTTTGCGCTACTTTATTGCGCTACTTTACGTGCAAGGAGATAAAGCGCGGTGATCCTTTTCGTATCGACCGGAGCGACTTTCCCCGCCATAACTCGAAGAGAGAGAACGGTATGGGGTTTAGTCTAGGGTTGAGCTCTCTGTTTTTTTATTATTGATTCAGGTTTACGACGATCTCGTTTTGAGGGATTGGAGACGAGTTACGTGGACTTCGCTTTACGATTAGAGGTTGTTGTTGTGGGTTTAGGTGCCAGAATGCACAGGAAGGTTTGATGCTCTTGTCAATGTGCGGTGAGAGTTTCGCACTGGGAGAAAGGGGAGCTGGAAGGAACAGTTCAGCTGCTAGTATCTTGTTGGGAAGCGCGCCTCCAGTTCGAGATACTCAGTGTTGGAGAGTAACAGGTTTGAGTGCTCTCGGGGAGAGCATAATTTGATGTTGTATTGGAGGCCGTCAATTGCGCTTCACTGCCGTGCTTATTTCTCCGAAAAGACTCGTGCACGTGAAGAATTTCTCCCCAAGCATCGAAGGGCAGAGCTGGTTAGTGCAAGGAATATTGAAGTTTGTCTCCGGGCACTCAGAACAACTTTCTGCGCGGGAGCACTTTCGGCAGTTAGACATCACTCTTGATATGTTTGGGTGACGGTTCTGCGGAGAAAGATGCAATTTAAATTCAGCGCTGTGTTATTTTAATGTGGCGGAAGGTGGTGCCAGGTCGATGTTGTCGTACGAGTTGCAGAAGTGGATCGAGTTTTACTCGAGCATACTGCTAGTAGAGAAGTGTATTGGTTTACTGTTTGTGACGTGAAGAAAAACCACGATCTTCGTCGAGACTAAAAGAGTATCTGATTTACAACAGCCGCCATGTATATCAAGCAGGTTTGTTATTGCTTGGAACATCTTCTTTTCGTTTTCGTTGTCTTCTTGCACTGGTTTAGTGGCAGATCATCCCGGGTCCAGTTCGTGATCAGAACGGCTTCCCTTTACCGCATCCAGAAACATATTTCGCCATTTCTAAGCTGCTGGTTTCTTCCATGGTTTGGGTTTACAAAATCGAAAAGAATTCGAAGAGTTTGGACGTGTGACCTCTTCACTGAAGAAGTTATACTCTTTTAACGCACCTTATCTGCTATGTTACAACTTGTCTCCATGTGTACATGAGACTGCAACGTGTTTGTTGGGGCAGAGAAGGTCATGTCTCAGCAAAATCATTCGTGTCCGAGCACTAGTGAGGTCAGAGGTTTGGACCGTGGAGCTTAAACAATGGATTAACCTCATTACCTGTAGAACATTGTTACTTCGACTTTCGAATTGAAGATATGTATCACTTGTAACACGCTCTTAACAGTTGGAGAATCATGAGTTTCCGTTATTTAGAAAGGTGGAAGACGTGATTGTCTGGGTAAGGTGAGGCATGTTAAATCACAAACTTTGATGCTTGTGGAGGCAACTTCTCTTAACAATGGTTGGCTTATTTCTGAGCGCCGCGTGCAGGTCATTATTGAAGGCTTCAAGAGCTACAAGGAGCAAGTTGCAACCGAACCTTTTAGCTCTAGACATAACTGTGTAGGTAGGTGCTATTGAAATTTTAGTCCGAATAGGTTTTTCTGAGATGCTGTTTTTTGGTGACTTAACTTGCGAGGATTCCAAGAGATAGATAGGGTTCCTTGACCGTAGTGGACAAAGGAGTCGTATACACGATGTCGTGGTTGTGGTCAGTCCGGGACTGATAGTGATTTCCCTTTCTCGCTTGCAGTCGGTGCTAATGGCTCTGGGAAGACAAACTTTTTCCATGGTATGTTTGCCATTGTGCTCTTGCTTATTTTCAGCTCTTCTTGTTTCTCGCGGAAAAGGTGATTGTGAGTGACTAACGCCTTTCGTTCGTTCTGTTATAGCTATACGCTTCGTCCTCAGTGACCTCTTCCACAATCTTCGGGCGGAGGATAGACAGGCTTTACTACACGTCAGTTCACACAAACTGTTCTGCATTCAGTTTGACTTCCTGTTGAAGTCCCTCGCTCCTTCATAGTCTTCTAATAGTTTTTCCCCTAAATCTTGAGCTTCTTACTCCACTGCAGGAAGGGGCAGGCAATCAGGTCATGTCAGCATTCGTGGAGATTGTCTTCGACAACAGTGATAATCGAATGCCTGTAAGTTTCGTGTTTTTTTTCTTTTTGACTTGATTGCGCAGGATTGAGTTTTGGAGCCCTTCTTAACTTTTTGTTTGTCTTTGGGAATTATCTTAGTCTTGTTCTTCCTTTAACCGAAGAAATTTTTCCCATTTGCATTACACTTAGAAGAGACTTTTTAACCCATGTTTATTCTTCGCTCATCTTCCAAAAGAAAATGAGCTGACGTTTGGACCTTCACAGTCTTACGTCAGCGACGATATGTCGTCTTCGTATTTATCAGGTCGATAGAGAAGAAGTTCGACTTCGCAGAACTATCGGTCTAAAGAAGGACGAGTACTTTCTTGACAAGAAACACATTACGTAAGACTTTTTGCTTGACTTGGTCCCACTAATTGGTTGGCAACGGTGCTAGTTCTCACTGGAACTTTCCCTTCCCGTCTAAGTACTTCGTTTTAGACGTCTTCAACTTTGCCTAATTCTGTTCATATTATAGTGTCTCTTAAGAAAGCAGGTAAGTTTCTTTGGTTCAAGTGTAGAGATTTATTCAGGAGTCATATGAGGGCAGGCGATGTCTTTTGATTGTTCACAAAGTTTTCATTTTGACTCCAGTGAAAGGGTTTGGAGGTGCAGACAGTCTCTTTGTTCTCATGCAAATAGACGCCCGTTGGAGAGCACAATGACGAAAATTAGCATTTTGTGTCTTGATCACGCAGGAAGACGGAAGTGATGAATCTTTTAGAAAGTGCTGGTTTCTCTCGGTCTAATCCCTATTATGTTGTCCAACAAGGGAAGGTACGCCACACTGTGTATTTTAAGTGTTGTAACGGAGTTATTTCTATAAGCGTTACATCTTAGTTTCTTTACCTGAAGCTCTGTCCTTCCTGACGATAGTGTGTTATCCGCAGATTGCCTCATTGACTCTGATGAAGGACGCAGAGCGGCTGGATCTTCTGAAAGAAATCGGTGGTACGAGAGTATATGAGGAGCGCCGAAAGGAGAGCCTGAAGATCATGCAAGATACTGGTACTCGTGAAGCACCCCGGATCCGGTTCACACCAGAACACCTTTGTAACTAACTAGTGACAGGAGTTCACCAGAACATGAGCACTTGCCTTGGCTTTCGAAACGAAGGTTACTTTGTAGGGTTATCTGCTGCTCATAGGTAGTTTCATGTCCGCAGAGAATCGGAGGAAGCAAATTATTGAAGTCGTTCAGTACATTGAGGAGAGGTTGAAAGAGCTGGATGAAGAGAAAGAGGAACTGAGAAAGTATCAGCAGCTGGACAAGCAACGAAGATCTTTGGAATACACCATTTTTGAGAAAGAACTTATGGATGCAAGGCAAAAGTTGGAGGAGGTTGGGTTCCTGAGCTGTGCAGTCCGGATTCTTAGTTTAGGTTTTCTCGTGACCAGTTCTGCGTCGAGCTCTATCTCACGACCTGTTCAGTCTATGTTCTGATCTATAGATAACCAGGTTCTTCGTTTCTCGACGGTTACCCTTTTCTGCTGTTACCACAACAGCTAGAATCTAACGTCTGAAGCTAAGGGGACACATACTGACTCAGTGGACTCCGTTTTTGCAGATCGAAGATGCCCGCGCGAAGGTTTCTGAGAAGTCCACCAATATGCATAATACTGTTCTAGATTCACATGAACAACTGAAAACCTTCGAGAAAGAACTGAAGACTCTTACGAAAGACCTTCAAGGAAGCATGAAAGAGAAGGAGGCCGCCGAACGACAGAAAACGGAGGCTCTTAAAACCTTTGCCAAAGTGGAGCTAGACGTAAGAGATATTGAGGACCGGATCAGGCATGAAGCGAAGACGAAGGTATGGAGTACCAAGTTAATCGAAGCTACGGCATTGAGTGCAGTTCCCAGCCTGTTTGTGGCATTTCAATCAGCTTTCCTTGTTATCCTCCTCTTTGTCCGAGGAGGACCGCACGCAAAGGCTTGTAAAAAAATTTTGCATCTTCGCTCCACGATATCGCCGAAAATATTGCTGTTGATAGTGTATTCTTGGCGATTCCAGGCTGTAGCTGTGGTCGCCAAGGACGGATGCGCAGTGTTCTCTCACGACTTTTTAGTAGGTCTTATTCTGAAGGTTGTCCTCCTTTTCAGGATGAAGTTTTCAGGGAACTCAAAGCTCTTGAAAAAGACATACAGAGATCAAAGAGAGACCTGGAGCAGGTGAATCCTGAGTATGAACGGCTGCTAGCCCAAGAAGAGGAGATTATTAAAGGGTAAGAGCCACAGCTCTTCTCAGAGACTGTACTGCGCTGTAACCTTTCTCCTTTAGTAGGTCTCCACTCTGCTAGCTATGGTAGTGCAGTCTCTTACGTTGATCTATCAGCGTTTGTTATGTGTGTGTATAGTCTTGACGTACCGAAACGAAGTGGGTTGTGTGCTGGAACTGGGGAACGCGGGAAATGAAAGTGCTGTTGCTGCCAGTTGCTTGTGTCAAGTGTTGTCCCTGGTGGTCAGCCTCAAAACTTACCATGTCCGCAATTGCTTAGTCATTTTCTTCGCTGTATGCTGGTTCCCGATCTGCCATTCCCATGTCGAGAATATACGATGGTTCCCAACTCCCTGGCTGACAGTAGCTGGTTTGATGAGACGTTTGCAGCTGTAGTCTTCCGTGATGCAAGACCAGTCCGTGTGAAAATTGGGTTAGGAGATGAACACGGGGTTTTAGCTTGTTATCCAGTGAATTTTGTACTCTTCATTTTGGGCACTGAAATTGAAACTTGATTGTCCTGTAGGATTTCTGATCGGGAGAAACAACTGAGTATCTTGTACCAAAAGCAAGGGCGAACAACTCAGTTTGCAAACAAAGCAGCTCGAGACAAGTGGTTGAAGAAAGAGATTGCTGATTCTGAGCGTGTCATGGCGAGCATCTCAGAACAGGTGCTGTTCCTTACCACATAACCAAGTCTTTGTCTCGCTCTGGTTCGGCCGTACTCCAGCTTTTGCGTTGCCTAGACTGAGCTGAGACTATAAGCATAAGTAAGGACCGCTGATTCTGTGCATTAACGGACGTTGACAGTCGTGTTAGTGGATTGCATGTTTCTAGAAATTAGTACTTCCTGAGATACCAAGGCGATTTTCTGTTTGGAGGAATCTATGTATATGTTTTCTGGTAGATATTTGAATAAATCAAAGGATTCATTTGAGGTTTTCACTTCGTTTGGGAGGGAAATGCTTGTTCCTAAATTGGCACGTTTAGCCAAACCGGTCCTATATCTATCGGTTACATATGCTTAGTGGTCGGTTTGCACCCTTTATCGGTTACTTAGGTCTTGCGCTTACTAGCCCGTCACTGTCAAGATTGTTGGTCCTGTTAGTCTCCACTGTATGTTGGTTCGTAACCCCTGTCAAAGTAGGTTTCAAGGACAGTTCCTCTCTCCGAGATTGTAAACCACCTGCCTTTCTTACCTGTACCGCTTGAGCTGCTGAGGGTGGGACACACAATGTAGTAAAATGCAGTGTGCTTATCAGTTGATTACTCATTGTGTCTTCTATGATCAGGTTGAAACGCTTGAAGAGGAAATACGGAAGCTTAACGAAGAACACCAGCAGCAATCCAAGAACGTGGAGATTCGAATGAGCGACTTACAACAGCAAGAAGGCCAGGTCATAAAATGTGCGGAAGACTTCGCAGTCTTGAAAGCACGGCGTGACGAGCTGCAAGAAACACGAAAGTAGGCTCTCATGCCCCTCATCTTGATGTTCGAGAAGCTTTACCTTCTTGCTCAAAGGTTAGCTTTTAGTCGAAGGACCTTCTTTCAACTCAAACCAACTCCTAGAGCTGAAGGCCTATCAATGTTTACATCAGTGAAACGAGCTGAGCCACGGGAAAAACTTACATCAGTATGTCCTCCTTTTTACAGATCTCTGTGGAAACAGGAGAATGACCTTATGAGTGAGTTAGAAAAGTTGAAGATGGATTTGGGGAAGGCAGAGAAAAGCTTGGATCATGCAGCTCCAGGGGTGAGTTGGAAGAAGTGTGCGTTTGTGCTGAAGACAGCGAACCGTCAGTGTTTGGTTACGATCTTTACAATATAGAAGCTAGTGTGGTAACCTGGTAACCTGGCCTGTTGCTGTCGGTTGATCGTGGACCACCGTGAGGTGGCCACTGTAGTCCGACGGTTTGAACTGAAACTTCTTCTGTTTTTTAGGATATCAGAAGAGGACTGACGTCTATAAAGAAGATCTGCAAAGATCATGACATACGTGGTGTGCATGGGCCAATATGTGAGCTGCTTGACTGTGACGAGAAATTCTACACGGCAGTAGAGGTCACTGCAGGGACAAGGTATACCCGCTACATGTATCCTTCCCGTACGGCCATTATGTTTTCTGCTCTAGCGTGGATGATTTTCATAAATTCAACATATCGTAAGATTCACGTTCTTGAAAAATAAGCGTGGTGTAATAAGATTTTACATTAGTGAAAAGTGTGCGTGAAGAGGTAGGAGCGCTGTTATGAACCACAGTGCTGCTTGTCGCGCATAACACGAAACGAATGGTTACCATGCAGAGGTTTTGTCTTATTAGGTTTCAGTCTTGTGATATGTATTCTACGCTATCCTTACCGAAAGAGAGTGCTGCATTATTCTGACCAAGTTTCTTTTCTTGTAGTCTATTCCATGTAGTAGTGGACCATGATGACATCTCTACACGGATCATAAGGTACTTGAGCGCTCAAAAAGGAGGGAGGGTCACCTTCATGCCTTTGAATCGAATGAGGGCACCTGACGTGCGCTACCCAACAGGACCTGATGTCGTACCACTGCTGAAGAAGCTAAAATACTCTCAACCTTTTCATGGAGCCTTTGCTCAGGTGAAGACAGATTATAACATCACACATGCACACTGTATGGCGCACTCATATTATAGTAACGAAGGTGGAATACAACGCTGTGTTTTCTTCGATCTGCTATGAGAGGAACTTCCAGCATCCACAGCATGGTGTACGATTTTGTCAAGCTGCTGGTCGCATGACTTTTGTGTTTGAATTGCAGGTTTTTGGAAGAACAGTTATTTGCCGTGATCTTGAGGTGGCCACCAGTGTTGCCAGGAACGCGGAGGTTGATTGTATCACACTTGATGGTATGAGGATTTTCAAGATTACGTCATTGTCGTCCGCACTATGGCGGTTTTGTTTGCCCTGTTACTTACTGACACTTCGAGCCTTTTGGCAGGTGATCAAGTCAGCAAGAAAGGAGGCATGACAGGAGGATTCTACGACTTTCGGAGGTCCAAGCTAAAGTTGATGAGTATAATACGAGAATGTACAGTCAACATAAATGTAAAGCAGGCAGAGCTCGAACAAGTTCGAGCGCGTCTTCAAGATATCCTCAACAACTAACCATAATAGTAACCTTGTGTTTACCTTAATTATCGAGTGATATAACACCCGAAGATATTTGTGATAAGCGTTACTGTTTCTACTTTTGGGAGGACTACTGCTGAAAACTGACACCGTGGGGTTAGTGTAGCTTGGAAGATGTAGAGTTGCATTTTGATATGTTTGTGCTGGTGCACTTAACAGTACCGCAGGCCTATGCGAGGTCTTCGCATACATCTGCCTGAAGTCTGTGTTAGGACCCTTGTGCAGAAAATTGTTCGTTTTTGGTATTTCTGGTTTGTTTTACCTGTGCCCGTTTGTTTGCGCCCTTTATTAACATTTGATTTTTTCTCCTTCTTACCCCCCAGTTTTGTTGTTTTCCCCTGGGCTCTACTACGCGGGGTAATTTACGGCTTCTAGCACTGTGCATCCATCGAACAGCTATGCTCAGGTGTTTTTTGTTACTTACCTTGTACTTCCATGGGTTCAAACTACTTGGATCCCCCAGTCTTGGTGTTGTTGAGTTAAGTTACAAGATCCCCCAGTCTTTGTGTAGTGGTCTTTGCTACTTACGATGTACTTGGCCGGGTTACTTGCGAGCCACCCATGTCCTAGAGAGTGGTCCTTGAGAAAATCTGCCATTCTCGACGTATGAATATATGCACTTCTGCGAGTTCACTGCGTTTCGGGGGTTACCTTCAGTATGTGGGCGTGGCCCTATCTGGCATTCCCATGTCAAATATATACGATTTGAAGTCCTGATATCGTGGGCCAAAACAATGGATTTATCTGTTATAGACCTTAATGTTTCACACAGACGGACCAGCTCATCACAAGTGTAGTTAGTGAGCAGCAGAAGCTCGATGCTCAGAAAGTTCACCTGAAGTCTGAAGCCGATCAGCTAAGGAGTGACATTGCAAACACCAAGAAGTCACAAGCCTCGACTGTCAAAGCCCTTGAGAAAAAGGTACATGTCTCAGAAGACCGTACTTGACGCGGAGGTCGCCATTCTGCCGCAAATTGTCCTGCCTGGATAGAAATTATGGAGAATCTTAGCTCTATATGTAGTCTACGTTCATTTGTCCCTTCCACCTCCTCCGTCCTTTGCAGGTGTGTTGTGTGTGCATGGTGCATGGTGCACGAAGCAGCAATATGACGCGTTCTCTGTGATGCCTAAAGTCATCAGCCCTTGAATCGTTCGGTTTGCTAACCGTGTTCATTCGACGCGAATTTGCAGCACTTACTGTTAGGAAGAGCGCATAGCCAGATTGAGAATCTAAAAAATGGTATAGCCATGCGTTACGGAGAGATGGGCACAGATCTTATCGATCAGTTGACCGACGATGAGAGAAGGCAGCTGCATTGCTTGAATCCAGAAATTACTCAGCTGAAAGAGCAGCTTATCAACTTCAAGACAGCAAGGATGGAGGTTGAGTCTATATTCCTCTGGCTGCTTATTCTCCCCTACTTATGCTTATGTAAGAAACTAGCAAATCTTGTTCGGTTCCAGGATGAATCGAAGAAAATTCTTTTCGGATCACCTCCAGAACCAGATCATTGGTATGAAATCTGTTGCCTGTAGTGAAGCTCAGTGTAATGCAAAGCTCAACGGTCTTGCATTTGTCCCGGCAGGCGGAGACCCGGAAAAGCGAACTCGAAACTCTTCTTTCAACGAACTTGGTGAGGAGACAGCAGGAACTGGAAGCTCATTATGCCTCTATTGACCCCCAAGCAATGTCAACCCAGTTCGAAATGAAAAGACACGAGCTCTCGGATGCGAAAGCGGCGGTAGATGAGGGGAATCGTCAACTAAAATGTAAGCCTTACTCTTGCTCATTATAGTAAATCAGCTTGTAATTTTCCGAGCTGCGCATGTCTGATAACTTTCTTCTCTCATGTAACAGTCGTGACGGACCAGATAGAGAAGTACAACAAAAAGATTATACAGTTGAAGAATGCGAGGGACGAAGTCAAGGTCAGTTGCGCTCAAAATGCTTATGTCTGTTTTTTCTGTCTCCCACATGGTTTCAAGATCAAACAAGTTTTATATTTGTGTAGTACAGTACGCACTGTACTCATGGATTTATTTCCTGAAGGACTCGGTAGTAGAGAATCAATGTATGTCGATCTCTGCTCACAGGTACCTCGTTTGTCAGGACCGCCCCGAAGTGCTTAAACCTCTTTCTAGCATATTTTCTTGTCTTCACGGTCGTTACTTTTAGACTGGTTAGCAGCCTATGTGAATTTGACGTCGTATCTTCATGTAGTCCCTTGAAGACAACTACGAGCGAACTCTTCAAGATGAGGCAAAGGATCTTGAGCAGCTGCTGAACAGACGTAACCTCCTTCAAGTCAAGCGAGAAGACCTGATGAAGAAAATTCGTGATCTTGGTTCTCTGCCCTCAGATGCGTTTGAGAAGTAAGTCGTGATCTTAGTGGGACATAGTAGTCTGTGAATCAGTGCAGATGAATAAGCCTCATGTATGTCACAAGCTTTATGATCGTAAATTTAATTCTACCACCGTCACCTAAAATGGTTACTGTATGTGTAGGTATCAGAAGAAAAATTTGAAAGAACTTCATAAAATGCTTCATAAATGCAATGAACAGCTCAAGAAATTCAGCCATGTAAACAAGAAGGCGCTGGATCAGTATGTGAACTTTACGGAGCAAAGGGAAGAGCTGCATCAACGTCAAGCAGAGCTTGACAGTGGAGATGAGGTAGGAATCAAGGGCTTTCTGCTTCACTTGCCTAAATAGATGTTTTTGATACTTGCCACCTCGACCTTCTTGCTTCAGACCGAGAAATGGATAAGACAGAGATGGCGGCATCACAAAAACTCAGTTTTCTCCTTGACAACAGTTTACCCGAAGAACCTGGCTTCAAGACCTTAGAGGATCCCGTGTTCTTGGTACTAGGGTGAGTTTAAGTTTCGAGCAGGTAGTATCCATCTGAACACCAGGAAGAATAAGCGAACCAGCATAGTAAGTTGTGTACCCTCTGTCAAGATGGGGACGAAGATACTGTGCAATACTGTATAATATGATACTCTCAGAACCTATTCCGTGACATGGAAAAGCTGAAACCGTCGAACATTTTACAAGATTCAGTCAGCTGGAGTCCAAACCCAGAGCAGCTGCTTTGTTGTCCAACTCTCCTGATAAAGTTGCTTCTGTTGATGATCTAGTTAAATCCTTCCTGGCTGAAACTTGGAAGGTGAGGACGAATGTCCTTTGTCATAAGTCGTTTTACTACCTGAGTAAGTCTCCTCTTCCTCAGGTAGCTGTCTCTTCTGCAGTCTTCTTTTCGACCCATCCTTCCCTTTAGCATCGTCCAGCCAGGGCACGGAGTCGATGGTCTAAAGGCTACGGCATGAAGTTTTTTATGAGTATATACTCACACCGGGAATTCTCTTCTCTGTAACTTGCGGTGCTAGCTTACAGTGTGCGTGGATAGTGAGAGATTTGATTTTAAGAAAGTGGCGTGCTTTTAATGAAATACGGATTCCCTGGAGAATGTTGGCAGTGTATGAGCTCCTAGTCTCGGATTTCTCTCTATATAGGATGTTCTGCGGGTTCACTGTTGGGGGTTACCTTCAGTGTGTGGGCGTAGTCCGATCTGCCATTCCCATGTTAAAACGTATATAGGACGTTCTCTGTAGCGTCTGACATACTTGTCATTTGTTGCAGAAAATCAGGGAATTAATATCCGTACTTGATCAGCGTAAGGATGAATCAATCGAAAGAACCTTCAAGGGAGTGGCCAAAAATTTTCGGGAGGCGTTCTCTGAGCTAGTCCAGGGAGGACATGGCTCTTTGGTCATGATGAAGAAACGCAAGGTGGGCTGTCAGCTTTCTCGAATTTTGTTGCGAGCAGTGTAGCCTGAAGTATACTTCCTATTTGTACATCAGGTCTCTTCGAACTGGAAGTCAAACTATGTCCTTTCTCCAGCTGGACAAAGGTTAGTCTGTCCGTAATTCGAGTAAGCATGAAGACTCTCCATTGGTCAAGTCCTGTTTCTTATGAGATGGACCCAAAACATAAGCTAAGCGAAGATTTATAGTCAGAAGATATTTAGGAAGTAGTTCAACTTGAAGACGAAGTTAGCTATTCTGAGTTCAAAACAGACTCTCTTGGCTATCACCTTGAATCGTATTCAAGCCACTCACTGTTTGAAATTGCAGGCTGACGAAGCAGAGGATGAAGACGCAGATGGATACGAAAATCATGACGGTGATGGCGAAGGACGAGTTGAGAAATACGTAGGAGTGAAAGTGAAGGTATTTCAGCCGTATTGGGCATGATTGTTTCGGACAATGGACTAAAAAATGAAGAAACTCTTTCAGTCGGACAATAGATTGTTTAAGAGAGTGACATCAGCTTTCATTTGTAACTGATCAGCGTTTGTTTTGTGCAGGTCTCTTTCACAGGACAAGGAGAGACGCAGTCGATGAAGCAACTCTCCGGAGGGCAAAAGACTGTTGTCGCCTTGACGCTTATTTTCGCAATTCAACGATGCGACCCAGCTCCGTTCTATCTGTTTGATGAGATTGATGCTGCTCTTGATCCGCAGTATCGTACTGCTGTGGGCAACATGATCAAGAGGCAAGCAGACTCCGACACCACCCAGTTCATCACAACCACTTTCCGACCAGAACTTGTGAAGGTTGCGGATCGAGTGTATGGTGTGACACACAAAAATCGAGTAAGTCGTGTCGACGTTATCAGTAGGGAGGACGCCCTAACTTTCATTGAGCAAGATCAAAGCCACCAGAATGAATGATGCACTTTACAGTTAGTGTAAAGGTACACTTCCCTTGGTTCGACATTTTCAGTAGTGTCGAGGTCCAGTTCTGGACTTTAGATGAATGGGATGACCATATCGAAATGGTTGATACTGTACAGTTAGAGGAAATTGTATAGAACCGCTGCCTTGGTTGCAGTGCCATTATCTGTCACAAATTGTATTTGTAAAATTCAAGCTGGTGAAAGCTTCATTCAAGAAGTTCCAGATTCTTTCATGAGATCTGAGGTGTATCATATCTGTAATTTACATCCTGAACTGGCTGTAGTCTTTTTCAAGCATGTTACTTGGCCTGTGTTTGGGCGATCCAAATGGTGCATCTCACGTTGCACCTGATTACAAGGAGGCGCAGCTGGTTCTTGTCATTCAGCCATTCAGGAGACGTCGTTTCCTGGCTGAAGTATTTAACTCTACCTCAGGCTTTGAGCACATCCGAAGTTCAATATCGTGTTCTGATTTAAAACTTCAGGTTCTGTTCCTTCCCCCATTTGTTTCTCTGCAACTGTGGACATGGCTTGAGACACCTCCGGTGTGTCCGGAAGTGGTTAACACTAACCGAGAACCTGACTCTGTCGTTGTTCTGAGCTTGAAGTAATGGGACCGCTGATCTCCTCCAGGGCTGGACGGCAGATGCCTTGGTAAGGCAGAAGGTGAAATAGCATCATATGAGCCTTTGTGCCAGCTTTTAAGGATATCTTTGGTGTTCGTAAGAGGTGATATCGTCTTCCAGTTTTCCAGTTTTGCTTTGAGTTACTCCGTTTGTTTTGATTAGCCGGAAGCTACTTCCTAGTAGTTCCAGTCGTGGTGTGAAGAATTGTGGGCATAGGGAATAGGGAATAGGGGTTGTCTGCGCCGGTTCGAATATCTAACCTTATGCAGTTTACACCCAAGTTCCAAACGGGCAAGCTGCTGGTTCTATACCTAGACTTGTCTTGCTGCCGGTTCGTAGATACTGTGCACATTCTAAATCTACGAACCTAGCACAGTTCCAGTCCGAACTGGGTGGAGTCCAATAGACTATCGGTCTTAGTATGAGACAAGTCTCTCCTCGTCGTAGTGCTTTCAGTGTGTTGTGTCCTGCCGCTGCGGTGTCTGTCTGGTCTTCCATCATGGCGCACCTACTGGTTAGGATGCATGCCCAAGGTACGTCTCCTGCGTAACTTGTATCCTGGTTTATTCAAGTCGTCATCCCTTAGTTTCCCGTTATTGCAGGACGGAGGATAGCTTTATCTTCTTACTTGGCTGGCCTCTGATTTGCAGTAGTAGCTCCAGTAGTGTGTCGATGTCATTATTGCCATAGTTGGTAACATCTGGATTGGCCAATAGTTTTCCAAGTTTTGTTAGTGAGATGGTGTACTCATCTATGCTGTGGTTCCGTCAAGAGTGAAGCAGTACGGAATGTCTCACTTCTCAGAGAAGCAAAGAGCGTTGCCTACCGTGTGGATTGACCTTACTTGGGATGAGAGGTACACATCCTTGAACTATCTGCGTCTTGGAGGTCAGGGATTTGACTATCGTTGGGTTCAAGATTGTAAAGTCATAAGGACGCTCTGTCTCACTTCTGCCAGTTCTTGCAGTTAAAGTGATTGGTCTTCGGAATAGTTTTGAGATCACCACAATAGCGGAACGCATAGGACCTGACATGCCACAGATGCGATGTTCTTGGCGGTTTAATTGGCAGTAAACCTCCGAAGTTCCAGTATTTTCACAGGGATTTCCTTGTATCACTTTCATAGCTCTGCCATTTTGTGTGTTGGGGGAAAGTCGTACAATTTACGGAAGTTTTACCAGGTGAACATGCCAAGTTAACAAACTATCGCGTTTCATCTCCACATTACTTTTAAAGCAAAGCAAAGAAATAAGAAGACAAGTAGTTTTGTCTATTCGTGCTTACAACATGTGCTTACCTGACCACTAGAAAGTTTTATTGTAATTTATTGTCATCATCGCATTAAATCAGGAAGAGAAATGGTATTAAAATTATTTTTCTTTATGTTATCTTTTACGACGAAATAAGCTAAATCTAAAACGAGATGCGATTGATGCTCTAAATAAATGGCATTCTTGCTTATGTAAACATGAATAAAGAGGTCCACATCCTTGTTCTACCCATGCTTTTACGTGAGTAGAAGAATTAAACTATAACTATGTTTACAAGGATCACTTGCCTCTATTACAGAGAACTTTTTATTTAACAAATGAAATTATTCTCCAAAGAGTGCTAATTTATCACCAAATACCCTTGTCTCACCGTTGCGAGGTACAGGGTCGAACTCCTCAGTCACTTTCTCACACACATATAACAATTATTAACTTGGTCTTAACCATGCGTCATAGTTCTTACTTGGTCGGGCCTCTCACTTTCTCTTCTCTCTTGGTCAGGTCCATGACTGATAATAGACAGTTTACGACTGCCATGTCAGCAGTGGATGATTAAATGGAGTACTTGAGGATGACGTGGATGTTTATGATGTGATGATGTGGATATTCAATGATGTGGATGTCTGATGTGTCTGGACATATTGGAGAAAACTGTTGACCACCTCTGCCTCATCATTGCCAGGTCAATCACACAAGCCGTCCAACTCAAGACTCCTGCCATGCTGGCAAGACGACTGCCTACTACCCGTCATGAGCCTGACCAAGAAAGAAGAGAAAGTGAGGGGTCGACCAAGTAAGAACTATGGCGCATGGGCTGACCAAGTTAATAACTGCACATATAACGTTAGCAGAATGAAATATAGTAACATATAATAATAACCTGACTACTAAGTGCAGTAATGAGTTTGTACCGCCAGAATTCCAGTTGAAGGGCTTCGGGCCACCCAGAATCTCTCATTTCTCGAGAATATAAGAAAACAATCGATAAATAAAATTGCTTGGAATCACATACTTCTCCTTCTGTCCATCGCTTTGGATCAGAGAGTTCTCATTCTGTCCATCTTGGAATGAAAGAATCAATTGAATAGTTATCAAGCTATTCACAAGCTTAACACTTTTTGATTTGTTTTAATTCTATATAGTTAGAAGTCAAAAGAATCAGTTGAATAGTTATCAGGTTTGTGAATCAAGCTACTCATAACCTTTACATTTTTTGATGTGTTTAATTCTATATAGTTAGAAGTCACTGAGATCTATGGAGTTAAAAGTTATGTTAGATTTTTGGAGAGAAAAAAGTATTTTTATTATCTTTGGTATTGGAATTGGCGATTTGACTTTGACTTTTAATATAAAATGAGAAATATTATCAATGATTTCTAATAAACAAAATTTTCACTAAGTTATGGATAAAGTTGAGTTTAATAATGCGTGTAATTAGAATCTTTTGCAAATATTCTTCACTCACGAACGAGTGTTACCACTTCTGCCAAGAGGCAAGGGATGTTTCTGTGAGCACTTTCAAAAGTGCCCGTAAGAGAACATCGCAAGCATCTCTTATTGACCTTCTATTTAAATCGGCAGTGAATTTTGGTAATAAGAAAATTTAAACTTTAGAATCTATTATATAATTTTTAGAAAATTAAAAATTAAAATACTATGTCAATTCACAAGTACAACCATAAGCGATTCACGACTCTGCAAAGAACTATCCTTCAAGAAACTACAGACTATGTTCTTGCTGGACGTTAGAGAATTTTATGTTTTACCTTTCACACGCTCTAATACTAACATATAAAATTTTGTGCAGTTATTTACTTGCTCCACCCCCAGAAGGAACAGTGAACTTGATCCACCCCCTCTTAGTGAATATCTGCTTGATAAACTTCCTGACCTACCGCAGACAATTTTTCAAGTTACCGTGGCATATCAGATGTCGATTATGCATCATGGACAGTGTGTAAACTGATTCAGATACTCAAGATTTTCCTTCAGATATTCAAATCATGAGACACTGAAGCGTATAAATAAACATAGTGATCTAGAAATGAAATTTAACTTTCACTCATCTCATGGTAACTGGGAAAACTGCCTGCGTCAAGTCAGGAGGTTGATCAATTAGGTATCCAATAAAGGAGAGTGGATCAAGTTCAAGGAGGTGGAGTAAGTAAATACCTAACGGTTTTGTGTATATGTATATACACTTTATACAATTTGCTAATGAAAGACGCGGATTATATTTATAACTGAATACACTATGTGGTTGCACATCCTATATCCAATACTTAAAATATATACAAGCATTGAAAATTAATAAACTTTTGGAATTCGTGTGTTAGACTCTTGCGCACCAAAGTTGATGCAGAAGCAGTTGATATAATTGACAGAAGATGAACATGTGCTATCATTAGTTAAATAACTATAAAAATATTTTATCAATAAATGCCAAAAGAAAAATTTACTTGTTAGAATTTTTCTGGGTTACTTTGTCAACGTGCGTATAACAACCAGGTTATATAAACATGTGTATAACAACTAGGTTACAGGTTTACTAGGTTAACCTGGTGGTTAAATAAATTTTCATACTGAAGAGAAAATTAATATGGAGTCCATGTGGACCTTCATACTAGTTTCTGTCCCGAACTGCTTATAGTTTATGAGATTGAACATAACTAACGGATTTATGCGCTAGCAGAAACCTTCAATATCTTTGGTCGTTCTTAGTTGAGTTTAAAAGCATCTACTTTCTTTTTCATTTTTCGCTTTTCAGAAAAAAGTGTTCTTAAAATCACAATAAACTAATAATATGGTAAATAATTCTAATAGTTTTATAATTATGATTATATTACAATAATACACTAAAAACTAAGCAAATAAATTTACTGTTTGAAATGCAATTAATGGTGAGACATGTGGGTATCGATGTTTGTTACGCTTTATTGCTTTCCTCGTGCCGCATCTGTAATTGTTCTCACCTTAAAAATGCCGGAAAAAGAGGTCAATAAGAGAATATCCGTCCCGCCAGAACCGTTCATGTGCTATGGACGATTCGATTGATCATAGGTGCCAGGCCAGCACCTCACACAGTGCACAGCAGAGACCATTCGATGGGCGTCAAGCCTGAGAGATACAGCTGCACGTCGTCGATTTCGAATATTCTCGAGCGTTTAAATTGTACGTGTGTAGTGCTAGCATACTGTAAAGTATTATGCAGTAGCTGTCTTTTAACGACTCAGGTCGTCGATGCGGAGTAATATTCCCGACAAGATACTGTCGACGTATACGGTCAAGGTCGTGTTTACTGTACAGTATTGTACGTTAGGGGTTTTAGTCACAGTCAAACGTTTCTCAGCGAAGCATGAGATGATGATGTATTATTATTAGTCCTCAACGAGGTACTTTAGTTATACTGCTTTTCTTTATCGTCTAGGACGGCCGAACCAAACCCTCACGAGGATGGAGTTGACAACATCAAAAACCACAACTGAGTTCACGAGAAAATGGGCTCAATCAATCAGTCGAATAATACGTATTGTCCTAGCAGATCTTTCGGTCAGCCATGTGATTCATAATAGAGGTCATAATCGAACTCAAGTTATCCCCAAAGCATAACTCCACCAGGCTGGACATTCTGTTTCTCACAGAACAGAAAATATTACTCCCTACTAAGAAAATATGATGAGAGCTTGAAGTTGAATGATTGAAGAAGGATTCACTCGAGTCATGACTTTGACTCCACACGGCCTGAGTTGAATGTTTCGGAAAAACTTTGTCCACTTGGGATGTGATAGGGGTGTCAAAGTTGGAATATTTCTTGAAGAGTTTTGACTACTGCTAAGGCCAAAATCCTGAAGGTTACCTTTTGAGGCATCCATGAGTGAAGCTGCAGCTGTTTATCATTCAGCAGTGGATCATATTTCTTGGTGTTCTGTAAAGAACCACTGCCCAGGAAAAGAGTAATAAACAAAGCCGACCTTCAGTTGAACAATGTGAACTTTAAATTAGAAGTAATATATCTAAAAGCTTTTAAACACTTTGAAAGTAAAACTGGAGTGGCTCATATATATATATACAAAGATTCTTTTGAGAACATTCCTTCTAATTCATAAATAATATATTTAAACTGATTTTTTTGGAAAAGAAAAAGAGTATGAAAATATCTATTGACTCGCATATATTATTAGCAAAATACAAATAGTTATCTCTCGAGTGTACAGTTCAAAGGTTAACAAGCACTAGAGACCCGAATTATATGTTAAACTTTAAGCATTCAGTTTGTACCTCCATGTATGGATTTCCTATCAGATCATATCCTATTGGCAGGATTAAGTGATAATGAAACGTAATGGTGATAAGAAAAATGAGCAACTACTCAAACCAGAAAATTTTATCCAGTTCAGCCAGCGAAGACTGAGATAATGTTCAGCAGTAGACAGAACCGATTTGAATGAGGAATCGATTATCTAAGGTGTGGGTGATAGGTTTGAGCTGGGAAGTCGATCCCGAATGGTTAGAAAACATCTTGTGGTGGGTATATGTGGTCAGTTTCTAAGTCATCGATATGTCGGACCATTTCTGCAAGTCTAGTCAAACTAGTCTCCAGTGACTTCTGGACTGGACTTCACCAAAAGTGCATGCATATTCACTTTTTCCAAGTTAGGAATATGCAAATAGCTTTCATTTATAGCCTTACCCTTCCAAGAAAAATTGATAATACTTTCGTTCTTGAGACTGAATGATCTTTATACCAAAGAAAGGTTCTGCTTGCATGAGTCATTTATGGGTTTTATATGACTGAAGTGAACACTGTAATGAAGTTACCAAATAAAATCTGAATTTAATAATCTAAATTTAGTGCTTTAAATTTAATGAAGTCAATTTATAAAACTTTGACACAGGTAACAATAACCTTGTCGAGTAATTTATTTTCTGTGACTCTGCACTTTATATTACATTTTTTGCTCAATTATTTTTTAAGGCTGTTGTAAGCAACAAATGATGATTATTTTGGTTCTCTGTTGAACGTTTGTCTTTTTCCTCCTTCTTCCTAGAAAGACAGTTTGAATGCATATTTGATACATTAAAGGAATGATAATGCATAGCGTGTTGAAGCTCCAATGCATTACGAATGGAAGTCTGATGTCAGCAACAACCATAATCTGATACATTTCAGATCACGGTGTGCAAACCTATTACACACTTGTCCTAACCATTTGCATATGTGGAGAGGGTCATGTCAAAAATCGAAACTTCTTGCTATATTGATGATTAACTGCGTAGCCATAGATCCGAATATATCGATAGGAGAAAGTTGGCCGATGGATTTTGACACACGAATGAAAAACATACTATATCGACTGCGAGAGAAAGTTTACGATTGGGATCAAAGTAGACAAAGCAGATCCTTTCATGCTATCTCTACCCTTTGTCTGTAGATGAGAGAAGTGGACCTCGATGTTGTACAATGTGATAACTCTTGAGACGTGTCCCTGTCCGGGTAGGCCGAGATGCCCAGATGGCCAGTTAGGAACAAGAATATATTTCTCAGATTTTCACATGCAGTTCCTAGGAGAACAACCATTCGATTGTACTACGTTTTGCTAATACTTGTAGTGAGCATGAAGAGACATGGACTTGGTTCTTCTCACTCATTAGAGCGTAACAAGTATAGATGAGAGGAACATTGTTATTCTTTTTTACCAAGCCAACCATTTACTTCTAGTTGTCAAGAGCATTTTCTGGAATCATATTCGTTGACACTTTTGACTAGTGGAAAAGTTTTCTTATTGTTGTTAAGAGCATTTTCTCTGATCATATTCATGGACACTATGTCCAACACCTGTGAATGAGTTAAGATCCTGCTGAAGCTTGGTTTATGCGAGAAAAGAAAACAAAAGTAAGCCTTGCTCGCTTTCTTAACTATTTCTTTGTCAACGTACACCATCCACTACACTGTTGTTCCGTTTGATGCACACCTTTCTCTTACTTTCTTCCGACAGACTTAATCTCATCATCGACAACTTGAAGAACATGGTGAATTGAGACTGAAGCAACAAATTACATACAAAAGATCTCATCACACTTGAGGACAAGGTATGCATTTCCGTCGTCACATTACAGGAAGGTGACATCCAACTTGATTGAGTAAGTTATTTTTGTATAGTCTGTGTGATATGTGGATGTATATATATGATGGGTATATTCGCCAAGAAGAAATAAAAAGGTCGGATGAATGAAATATTGACACTATTTGCACAGTTCAAATTCAATAGAACGAAAAAATATGTGATCAGTTCATTGTCATGTATCGAGACAATATGCATTGGTTTCAGAAGACGAAGGAATGTATAATAATAATAGTAGTAGTAGGTTGTACAACATGGAAATATCTCCTTTGTGATTGTCTAGAATCTCAGAAAATGTTATTGCCTTGTGCACATTCTGTTGTCTGGGAAAAAAAGTTTTCTAAAGATCCAGTGTGACATGTGGACATAGGCTAGTTTTTGAAGATCTTGCAGAGGATATATTCACGTTCAGTATCATCGCTGGTCACAAGGGATTTAATGCTTGGAACGTTACACAATTTTCCAAAGTGTTCATTAACATCAGACATCAGACACATCTCTCCAGTTATAGAATTGAAATCACTCTCGATTCCTCTATATGCAATTCAATCGTACCCATAATCATGTATCCATTCAATTCAAGTTTCGGAGTTTTGGAGAAGGATTTTCTCCAAAACTATAATATTTTAGGAAATAAAATTTATAAAATATTTTGTTATTGATCAATGATTGACTCTCGAGACCGTGGTCTTCTTAAAAAGAAGTCAAAGACAACCCAAGGTTGAGCGTAATGGTAAGACTTTAAACAATTTAACAGTTTCAACGATTTAATATTCAATACCGATATCCGGCCTTGCAACTCTGTATATACAACCATCTCAGATAATTGATCCGAAATGAATGCGAATGAGTTATCCTGATTTACTAATCAAGATTAATGATACCTTCCTCCTTCTGCACTAGATTTATCTGCACCTAAGAGTATTCAGGACCATATGGACTATCAAGATATCATTCGGATCATGTAAAAATCCTCCAGAATATATACTCTTTGGATACTACAAGATCTCAATCTATTTCTAAGTATCGTTTCTAAGAGTCTTATCTAGCACTAGAATGATCTTTCATTTCACTTTAAGTTCTATTTATGCCTGCAAGAAGATGAGAAGACTTAAGTTCAAAATGTCAGACTGTATCAAGGACTATAGAAAGTTAGTAGACATCATATTAGAAGTTTTGAACTGTGTTCAAGAGATCAAATTTACGGACATAGTAAATTTTATGGCACAACCTCCAGAAGTGATACGTCAAATTTACTGCAAAATCTTGTAAAAAGTTTTACTGAAGTTTTAGCAGAAATTTGCTTGATCACACCCCTGTAGGTTCCTTGAGCTTGATCATACCCCTCTTAGGTTCCTTAAGCTTGATCGTACCCCTAACGGGTTATTGACCGTAGAACCAGTCATTTTATCTTTTGGTTCATTATTTTAGTACTTTCAACATTGACTAAATATCACTGTAATTCAAAATATTTAACATTATTCAAAATAGTTAGACTATACATGCTCAGAAATTTAATATGTGCAGTCTCACATGTGAGTAACATCACAAAGTGACTGGTTTTACAGACAACAGCCAGTAAGGGGTGTGATCAAGCCATACATGGTAAGAGGGGTGTGATCAAGCTCAAGGAACCTACTGGGCGTGTGATCAAGCAAATTGCTGAAGTTTTAGAGATCCTTTACGGCAAAGGATTGAGTGGCCCCATGGCTACTATATACATTTATATATAGATCCATATACTCCCTGCAAGTGTATATATTTATCTTCCCATGTGTGTTATGCTGATTACGTATGGGAAACGAGGCTTCTCGCTCCATTCCTCCTCCTAACCTCCGTTCCCGGTCACCTCAACCGGCTCAGAGACTATGGCCCTCACGAGAATCCTCTTCATTCCCATATAGAGCCTTATAGACGCCAGCGCGCCAGCCCTATCGTCACACATGTGTGTTCAAGAGGTTTGGAAGGTCCTTCCGCAGCCATTGCTGTCCACCACTCGCCTGAGCTGTCCTCCATGTGGCCCCGTAAAAGCGCACAGCACTGGAGTGGTGATCAGGACGGTGACGGAAAGCACGAATGAATCATATTCATCACATAGCGTGACCCAACCTGAGCACCTGGAAACGAACTTAAGCGTGTCACGAGTTGTTTAAGTGGGAACGCAATCAGGTGAAGATAACAAAATACTCACGCTAATCACAACCCACACAAACATCCCGCCTCAAGGACGAACAATAAAATCTATTACAGGAGTAGGTTACTGGCTCAATATATTCCTGAAAGATTTACTGACATCTAGGCTAAATGCACCATAAATTGGATAAGCCTGCAAGGCTTCCTTACCATGTGAAGGTTTCTTAGAACCTGCTCAGGTATGAGTTCTGCCAACGTAGCGTCGGTCATGCATTATTATTGTACTCAGTTGTCACTTATAGGTACGCACTGCGCAGCAGACAATCCCATAAGTCTGTAAGCCAATACTGCCCAACTCACCTACGGTTGCTCACCAGACAAGTAAGACAGCCAGCCAATTCAAGTTGGCACCAGCCAGATAAGTAAAGAGGCTAGCTGACTATGTACATGTGTATCCAGTAATCCATCGTTTAACGAGCGCAATTTTATTACACGATCACTCTATCTCCTGCATGGATGTTCACTCAGGTCATACTAAAGTTCCAAAGTTAGTAGTCGGAGTATACTTTTACTGAGCTCAACGAGGTGTTTATATGTCGTTACTTCAAAGAGCTTCTACTGCTGCCAGTGTCGACATACTTTAGCTGTGACAAGCTTCAACTTCAGTGTACATAGCTCGCTTATCCTCAGGGGAGGGCTTAAAATCCCGTTGTGGCCTGCTTTGAAGTTCAAAGTTTTCCCTGGTGGCTACTCATATAAGCTTGCAGGAGTGTGCATCTCGAGTTGTGAAAGAAGAAACAGATCATGTAGCTTCAATCACCGACAGACGCACTTGACGGAAAACAAAGTGATGTTTGACCATGTGTCACTCTTGCTGACAACACGCTTTCTGAATATGGTACCTCGCAGTGCAATGCAGCCATGCGATCGACTTACGTATGTCAGATGATTGAATCGCAGATATATACTCCCAGTCTTCCACGAAATGAGAGCTGCTGAACTCCGTCGTCATCATCCACTGGGCCCAGAGTTCAGAAGGGAAGGAGATCTTTGCATACAAAAGAGTGTTGTTCATTCGTAATTCCTCCGTGTACGTAAGCGTGTGGTAACTTAATCTCTGCAGGTGACGGCGGCTGAGGCTGATTATCATCTCTGAACCACAGTTAACTGAACTCAATGATTAA
The DNA here is from genome assembly GCA_036924285.1 of Asterella californica. Taxonomy (NCBI): domain Eukaryota; kingdom Viridiplantae; phylum Streptophyta; class Marchantiopsida; order Marchantiales; family Aytoniaceae; genus Asterella; species Asterella californica. The sequence goes on from JAYKYS010000001.1 coordinate 49,410,503, forward strand.
CACGTTAATCTAGGTTAACTGAACTGAAAAACTTTATTAGAAACCCCATACATTCCACGCTCGAGTCCTGTCAAAAAAATGTACCCAGTCCCCATAAAATGGTCCATGTTGAGATAATTCATTTCTGCTGCTTTTGTGTGCATATATATCGTTCGTCAGACAACCCAGGGTCAGGGACTTTACTCCGATGTAAGTGGGAGTCACTTGTTGATCAAACTCGAGTAATGGACGAGAATGATTTCAAGGAAGTCCAGTTAGCAGGATCTGAAGGGAAAAACAAAGAGAAGAAATACTATAGCAGGCTATGAAGACGAGAGTACTTAGTCCTTCGTCATCTAATCAACAGAAATTGGCTTGATCATACCCCCAATATGATTGTTGCTCTTGATAGTACCCCTCTTAACGTTTGGTTGCATGATCATACCCTGACGGGTTATTGATAGTAGAACCAGTCATTTTATCTTTTGGTTCATCATTTTAGTACTTTCAACTTTGACTAAATATCACTGTAAGTAAAAATATTTAAGGTTAAAGACATGTTAGACTATCCATATTCTCATTCCTTTAATATGTGCAGTCTCACGTGTGAGTAACATCACAAAGTGACTGGTTTTACAGGCAATAGCCAGTCAGGGGTGTAATCAAGCCATACATTGTTAAGAGGGGTATCATCAGGGTTGTGATCAAGCAAATTTCTTTCTAATCAAATGCCGTATAGGGTAATATACTTACTGACAGTCCGATTGGTATTAGTGGACTATTAGCGCAGACTTTACGTTGCTGGCAAACTGAACGGTACTAGCTGCTGGTCAAGGAAGACATTATGTATAGTACTCACGTTATTTAGCAGCACATGTAGAAGTTAATTTCTCGATTACGCTAATCACGGGAGTCTGTGAACATGCTCTCATGTTTCAAAACGGATCAGCTACAGTGATTTCGTGCTAACAAAGCCTTAAACACAAACCCCTGCATTACACTAATCGCGGGGCTCTATAAACATCCCCTTTCTTTGGACTCATGTGTTAACTTTTAAGCCACTCAGCGATAGTACTTTCTTGTACTAATACTGATTATCATAACTAATCACGCCCCTAATCACGCCAATCTATAAACATGCTCTCATGTCTAGGAACCGTTGAGCTACAGTGTTTACTTCGCTGTAGGCTCCTCAACTTATTCTTCAGTTCTGATCTTCAGCACGCTTTGCCCTAACAAGAAATCAGCACACGCGCCAAATTGTCACCGAAAAGCGCCAGCGTCGGCGAATCTTTCCCCAAGAAATGCAACTGAATATGCGATTGAAGCGCGTGAGGTGTGGATGTAGTAGAGCGTTCCTTGGTCTCGGGAGCGGGAGAAATGATCTTGTCGTGTAGCTTCCGTGTTTAGCGGTGTCTGCGATTAGAGGATTTTCGGGGAGAACCAAGGTCATGGCTATGGCGGAAAACACACAGTGAAGAGCGACTCGCAGCGATCCTGGACTGGTCTCCTCGGATTCGCTAGGCGAATTCGAGGAGGGCCTCCTCACGAGGGTACGAGAAACGAAAGTAGCGGTAAAAAGACCCGAATAATGCAGTGGGAAACAAATGTTAAGCAGACTGAAAGAGCCGAAGTCAGAAGAATCTCGAATTTTATATTCAGTGCACAGGAATTGGGTTTCCAAGGAGAACAGAAGTATGAGCATGGGCGAAAGCAAACCCCAAGCGTGAAGACTGGGAGATCACTAAGGGAGATCACCAACACGCGATTAACGCTAAGTACATCCAGAAGGAGCGAAGGAAATACTCGTAAAAGGCAGAAAGCGGATACAATGTCGGAACTAGAACTAGTGGGGCAGCAGATAGCTGCAAAAGTCTTGGGTAACAGGGAACAGATGGAGAGGCAGACGAATGTAGACAAGAGGTAGATAAAGGCCGCTTCACCGCCAGGGGAGGTCACATGAAACCACCAGTCGCCAAGCACTCAAGGTAACCTACACACAATAGAGGGCGAACAACATGCGAGGGGATCAGGGAAGCAACTGCAGACAGGTGAAGTACAACTGCGACAGCAGGATAAGTTAGATCCAAATTGCAATACGAAAGGCGCCAACGCGAACACGCAAGGAACACTGAAACTGACGTACGACAGAGGAAGCGCCAAGGCAGAAAGAGACAAGCGGAGACAGCAAGCCGACGTTGCCTGGAAATCTGCAATCACCTCTGTAGAATGCGTCAAACGAAACATTAGTCGGTTCAAAGGAGAAAAGGCTAGAAGCAAAGATCCATACCCCGAAGTGCATGAAGGAAGACAATACGGACGCGAAGAGAGAGAAGAGCACAGAGCAACTATTGAGATGCTGAGGAAGAAGACACCATCAACAGAAGGGCAAAAGGTGGTAACAGTTACAATCAACACACAAATGGTGCTCAACAGAATGCAAGTGCTAAAGGAAAGGGCTTTCATCCTGTATACAGTTGATGTCACACCATCTCGTGACACAGTAAAGGAATGGGCGGAATTCATACTTACGCAAGAGCTGGGAATAGTGGTAGAAAAAATCAGAATGCTGAACAGAAGATGTTTTCTGATTACAGTGGAGTCGGAAGAGCAAAGGGATAAGATTCTGACAGCCACCCCACTCTACATGGGAAGAAGCATGATATTCGCGTTCCCGTGGGAACCAACCTTCGACCCGTCAGCTATACACACGAAGAAATCGCCGGTATGGGTGGAGCTTCCAGACATTCATCCACATTACGAGAGCTTCGGACGAGAACTGCTGTCGACCATAGGAGAAGTGCTCTACATTACAAACGAAACGAGCAAATGTAAGTTCTTGTGCATTAGGGGATGCGTCCTGCTAAACCTAAATGAAGCTCTGCCGGACGTAATGAAGGTGATTGACGAAGATGGAGAAGGAGAATACCTGCAGAGAATCGTGTATAGGAGCATGCCAGATGCATGCTTCGCATGCCACAAACGGGGTCATCTGGCAAGAAACTGCCCGGAGAAGACAGGCAGAGGAGCAGGAAAATTCCAAGAAACGAACAGAGCAGAAGGCAATAGAGCGGTGACCCCGGCCCCAATGACTCAAGGGAAGGGAACTACTACAGACGCAGATGGATTCACATCAGTCGAAGAGCGCACCAAAAGTAAATCATGACAAGAGCACAACAGCAACAGGCACAAACAGATTTCAAGCTCTGGATACAACGGAGGAGGATGAGACATCAAAGGATAAAGGGACGGAAGCGGAGGAGGAAGAGGCACCAAAGGATAACGGGACGGAAGCACAGAGCCAACACCAAACCGGGACGAAGACGACCGCAACTAAGGAGCAGGATGAGCAGGAAACAATGGAAAAGAAGTCGCAGAATTGGCAGCCACAGGGAGCCACGACAAACATCATAACAACAAGGACCACAGAGGAGCCGATGGATTGTAGTAAGGAAAAAATGAAGAGAGAGGAAGAGAAGGGCAACACACATCTAGAGTCTGAGCGGAGAAGGGAGGAAAATGATCAGGAAGCCATCGAACTGGGAGAAATGAAGGAGGAGGAGAGAATAGGAGACACACAAACACAGGATGTGGACTGCAGGTCAGAGGAAAGCGACAAGGAAGGAACGAGCAATGAAGTGGGAAGAGCCAACGGAGGCCAAAAACAGAACGAGGAAGAGCCGGAGACGATAGACACGAACCAGGAGCACAATCCGCTGAAACCACTCGGCGAAAGAACAGAAAGAGCACTAGGAGCGCTAAGGAGACTCTAACTATCCAACTATGATGATGCACACAAAAATAATAAGTTGGAATGTCAGGGGTCTGGGAGACCCCAACCGACTTCACATCGTCAAAAGATGGATAAGGAGACAAGAAGAGAAAGTAGATATAGTGCTACTACAGGAGATGAAGATCCAGGAAAACAAAACAGCATTTCACTTAAACCAACTGGCTAACCCGGATCGATATGTGGTCGATTACACAAGCGAAGGAAGGGCCGGAGCCGCGGTCATACTATTGAATGACTGGAAGATCACTAGCAAAGGAACTAAGGGAGATGGCTCCCTGGCATGGATAACAATGGAGACACCAGAGGGCGAGCTGAGCATTGCCTCCATACACGGACCAAATGGAAGAAGGGAAAGAGTCTCGATGTGGTCCTGGATGGAGGAGAAGTGGCAGACTGGCAGATGGATTTTTGGAGGCGACTGGAACAGCGTTGAAACCCCGGTAGATAGTGTGGGCAGAACGGCACTGCAACATGGTACGGAGAGACGGAAGTGGCAAGCTTTTGTCCAAACCTTGGACCTGGAGGATGGGTGGCTAAACTCCTCCTAGAGGTCAGGGCTGCACTATACTAGAAAGTGTACAGTGGGTGATAGGCTAGATCAATCGAGGCTAGATCGCTTTTACCTTTCACAACGAGCGGACTGGACTCAGGCTCAAATACATATGAGACATGATGGCCGGCAAACAATGTCGGACCATATCCCGATCGTCTTGTGTTTGATACCTATACAGGAGCAAGAGAAGGTCAGAAGGGTGACATACTTAAAAGTTAATCCGGAAAGATTGAAAGAAGAAGCGACACTTACGAAGATGAAGGAGACATGGGTAGAATCAGCAAAAGCGATAGAGGATCCACGCATTAAATGGGAACTCAAGTGGAGAGCCACCAAGCAGATAATTGCAAAGCAAGAGAGGGAAATCAAACAAGAAAGAAGGATAGAGGAAAGTAAACTTGAAGAGCTGGAGCGAATACGTATCTCGCTTGCAGGGGCGGAATCCATCGAAAAGGAAGAGAGGCTAAGAGAGCTCTCAACGGAAATTAGAAGACTGGAGCACACGGAAGCGGCGAGATGGAGAAGATGGAGCCGACAAAAATGGTTGAGGGAAGGGGATGTCCCCTCCAAGTACTTCTTCGCGATCCTGAAAGCGAAACATGTGAAGGAATCGATGGTCTCGCTACAGACGGAAGAAGGGGTGTGGATCACGAAGAGAGAAGACATCACAAGGGAAATTCACAGGTTCTACCAAGCACTCTTTACAAGAGATCAAACGGTAGAGGAGGAAACAGTGCTCAGAAAGCAAGCACTAAACCTGATGAAGCAGAAAATGACAATGACCCAAAACCGCAAACTACGAGCAGCACCATCCAACGAGGAAATCCACGCCACGATCCTGGAGTTGAAAGCCGAGAAGTCCCCGGGACTAGACGGCATGACAGCCGAAACGCTTAAAGCAATGATAAGCGAGGTGGAAGCTGACCTCCAGGAGATGGTTAAGTGTTTCTGGCAGACAAAGCAGCTCACCTGGACAGCCAAACAAGGAGTCATTAAACTGCTACCCAAAGAGGGAGAACTGCAACGACTGCGAAATTGGAGACCAATATCCATGCTTAACGTGGCCTACAAGATCATAGCAAAGCTGATGGCTAACAGACTGCGGGTCGAGCTACCTGAAGTAATTGATAAACGGCAGAAGGGATTTATCAAGGGGAGGAACATATCTGATAACATTCTGGCGTTCAAACTGGGTCAAGAATGGGTGGAACACAAACGACTGCCCTCTGCATTCCTCAAACTCGACTTTGAAAAGGCGTACGACCGAGTTAACCACACGTACCTCTGGGAAACGATGAAAGTCCTGAACATTGATCCCACGTTTATCGAGCTTACCAAAGGGCTCATAGTAAACGCTACCTCGAAGATCCACATTCAAGGAGACTTCACGACAGAGATTAACCTGGAGAGAGGAGTGAGGCAAGGATGCCCGCTGGCACCCTTGCTCTTCGCCATTGCAACTGTGCCTCTCATGGCGATGCTGGATGAAAAGGAACGAACCGGAGAAGTAGAAGGAGTAAAAATAAACGATGGGAAATCGCTACTGCACCAACTCTTTGCAGACGATACAGGGATACATATCAAAGCGACAGAGGAAAACTTTGATGCGGTGCAGGAGACGATACAGTGGTATGAGAAGATATCAGGGGCTAGACTCAACCTCAGGAAGTCGACCCTAATCCCGATGGCGATCACGGAAATACCACAATGGATGCAAAGGAGCGGCTGCCACATCGCAGGCCCGGGCGAAGTAATAAGATACCTGGGCTATCCGATAGGCAGGAACATTGGACCGGCCGACCATCTACAATACATGGAGCGTAAGATCAACAAGAAGTTAAGCTACTGGGCATATAAGGCATTGTCCTTCGACGGCAGACTTATAATTGTAAGGCACATTCTCAAAGCAATGCCTACTCACCTGTTTACCGGCATTGCGCTCCCGAAGTCAGGCACTGAGAAGCTGGAGAAAATCTGCCGGGATTTCGTCTGGGGCAAGAACAAAGAAGGAAACAGGAAGGTCCCGCTGATATCCTGGAAGGATATTCAAGCGGAAAAACTCGAAGGAGGCCTAGACATCTTACAGTTTGGAGTTCAGAGTAAGGCAGCGATGCTGAGGCAGTGTGGGAAAATCTTGGAAGGCAAAGATGAAGACTGGGTACAGCTTGCAGAGGAGATGATAAAGGACGCACATCATGCGAAAAAGAAACGAGCAAGGAGGCTTCAATGGACGGCCCAGGAGATTCTCCTCACTGATCAAGTCAAAAATATCAGGAAGTCACCAACGATGAAAGGAATGCTGCAAGCGTGGAGGACGGTGAAAGGAAAACTTCAAGCTGAAGAAGCAGTAAGAGAACTGGAAAAAGACACACCTGTGGGGAAGTTTCTCGTCGAAGCGGTGGCCGAAAAGAGATTTGAAGAGACCACGGCAAGACGATTAACACAGTTAGGGAAAAGACATCACCTACAAAAAGTTGAACAGCTGTTTAACTGGATAAGAAGAAGGGTAAGGGACTCGACCAACACACCGAATCCAGGGCAGCTCCAAGACACGGCATGGACAGAGAATGTAAAGTTAGTCACAGGCCCAAGGAAACTCAAAGAAGAGCAAAACTGGTACTGGGCGCTGGGCAGGAAGAAGCTGAAGGGTTGGAACCTACCGATGAAAGTCTGGAAAATGCTCCTCAAAACAGATTCTATGGGGACGGAGAAACTTAGCCACAGATGGAAGAATCAAGACTCGCAAACGAAATGGGAAAAAAGACTAAAACGAGTCTGGTCTTCGTCGATCGGTGAGAAAGACAAGATGTGGATGTGGAAAATCCTCCACCAAGGTTTCCCAACCGCGTCACGCTTGGCAAAGTCTGGGTTATGTAACTCGGGATGCGTGAGATGTGGATACGAGGAAGAAACAATGGTACATTGTCTGTTCAAATGCCACTACGCGAGGAAGAAATGAGAAAGCTGGCTTAACATATCCAATGGGCTGCAAGGAGAGAGAATAGAACCACGGACCGCCTTACAGTTAATAGATGAAGTGTGGCATCCGAAGCGTGAAGCGAGTCAATTCGTTGTCGTGGAAATGCTGAGAACGGTCTGGAAGGAACGCAACAAGAAGCTCTTTGAGAGCAAGCAGGTCGACACGCCCTTCAGGATAATTGTGCATAACGCCCACAACGCGGTGCAAATTCAACTTACAAAGCGATCGGATGGATCGAAGGAGGGCCACAGACTGATTCAGGTCCAAAAGACGGTGCAGACGATGGTTAATCGGAGCACTGCTGCCGGATTCAGAATGGAGAGAAGGAGACTCATCTGGGCGGATGATAGCGAGAGAGAGAATACTGCGGACACCAGGGAATTGAGCCACAGAAATCTCGAACCTGTCGAGGAAAATAGCACCCACGACGAGTACGTTATCGATGATGGAAATCAGAGGTAGAAAAAACGGTGACAGCAGTGAGCAGAGGAAGGGAAAGATCAAGCGCGAGAGCCCTTACCTTGACACGACAAATCGGGATAGTAAGAAGAAGCACAATTCGAACACGAGGAGACAGGGTGCCCAAACGCACAAGAATGGGAAAGCGTTTCTTGGCCAGAAGCAGGGCAATAGTCTTGACAAGTGGGACAGCGCGCGGCAGACGAGTACCAACAAGCAGGCGACCAAAGTGCACGGGCAAACGTCCAGGTGTTACCACGAGGAGAGTAGAGAAAAAAAGCCTGCGAGTAGCGGGCATGGTGGTTTAGAGGTTAGGTTGGTGGGTAGGAGTAACACGAGGACCCTGAGTGGGTCCAGTTGTTTTCACACGAGGATCCAATTTGGGTCTGGTTTTGTTCAAACCGTGGGTAACCCGCGGCACGAGAACAAGGAAATAAACTTAAATTAAAAAAATAAAAAATAAAAAAAATAGAGCGTTCCTTGATCGTGCGAAGGCAAGAAGTGTATTCGAAGGACTATATGAGGTATGAGAATGCGAGAAGCGCATTGAATGGATCGTGTAGGTTCCAGTTTGAACATGTATAATCTATCGTCATCTTTTTAGATGACTCTCTCATATTACAGTTCGGTGCATCTCTAATTACTTACACCGCAGGAGATATGACCGATCCTATGAAGCATTTCCGCCGTTGCACTGCCAAGCAATGATCTAATACATCAGATATTGCTCAATTATTGGTCAGCTGATGTATGAGAGGCGGAGAGTGAGTCCGACTAACTTGTACAAATGAAATCAAGATGAAGAGTATTGCAGTTAACTGGTACAGTTGATGTTGCAATGATGCTTGAAACTTGCTTGAAAATTACTTAGACGAACATAACTTCAATGTTTCTAACAGATTTGTAGGAGTTTTATCTACAGTGTCCAAATTCAATATCCTTAGCGCGTCTGAGTAGTTTCAGAAAGAAACAGCTCTAACTGTCTTGAAAATCTCAAGCAACCCTCCAGCAAGGGCGGGCTCGGAGATCTCTTTTCCATGCTTCATCATTCTATGGAAGGACATGTTCTCTGAACCGTTTAGGTTGTTCAGCAATTTACTGAAGTCTTGAGGTGTTCCACCCAAGATGAGGGGAAGTGCCACTGTCCACTATATTTTGGCGGATGTCGAGCAATTATTTAGATTCAGACAGAATGAACATGCTTAACCTAGAAACTGCCTCACACGCTTCTCAGTTATGAGACTAATCATGTTTGAAGTTTGTTAAATCTCGTAATACTCATACTCATGATCAATGGAAGTTCAAGATTCTCGGGAATAATGACGTGACTTGACTTAGATCCAGCCATGTTTCATTAAAATCTGAATCTGGAACGCAGGAGTCCGTTTCCCTTAGTACCAAAGACTTGCTTACCAGAAGATGACATGAGGTACCATCCAGATCAAACGGAATGATGTTTAGTCGCTGATCAAGCCATACCTTGAAGAACATGCTTGTATTCAAACGGTGTTACCTTCTCTCCATCGAAGTGGAGGATCATGCTCCTAGTCCTCGTAAGCTATTCGTTGATTGACACTCTTGACTCTAGCAGTTAGGAAAAAAGTACACCCATATCGGCCAGATCTAACAAGATACTCACTTTCAACTGCGCTGTTCCCGCAATATTCTCCACTCAGCCGAACTCTTCTTCGTGAGCCAATGAGAACTTGAGCAAACAAGCTTGAGCACTTGAGCTTGGCTAGATACGGGTCTAATCGTGTTAATGGTACTTAATCCGCCATTGTTTTTTGTCTGTTATTACCTGTTGTCGTACCACTCCGTTAACATGATTACTGCGGGGCAGATCAACTTGCCCTAGTAAAATCTTACCGATTACACTTCACATCCAACTCAGCTGGCTAGTATAACTTGCCTATTTTTAATACCTAAGTCCAACACTGCTAAATATAAGAAAGAAAGGAAAACAAACGTAAATCGAACTTTGATGTGCACAATCTGTCTTATACTTATCCTTCGTACTGGTCTTGTACAGCTTAGCAACATTTGTTTAAAATTTGCAATGCTTCTGAATCAGTTAACGATTGGATCATTAGCTGATGCCATATTTCATAGAGATATGGGGTGATCGTTAATGAGTTCCCCACTGTTGGAGGTGAGAAGGGAAGGCAGTGATTTCTTCTCGTCCAGTGGAGTTTCTACGTCCGTAACGTAGCTATCAGATAATATATGATGGAACCTTACACGTTTGTAGCTGACATCTTCACCCAGATTGTCATGTAAACAGCAGTCTTTTGAAGGAAAATCGGAGTATATTCTGCCAGACATTCTCCAGAAAATGTGGGGAAGCATGACTGACTGTAATATAGTACTTGAACTACAACGACAGCAACAGGGAAGTCTGTCAGTTCAGAGTCTGAGTGGTGGTTTAATAGGCAATACTAAACCGCAAACACGGTTGAAGGTCTTTTCTTTTATGGAAGCGAGAGGCAACGCAAGGTCTATTTCATGCGACCGCAGGAGTACAGAGAGGTCTCACCATAAACGGATCATCGATCATCAACACGGTTAAAGTTACATGTGCTGTGATATATTCAGTCTTTCTCTCTCAATTTTCTCACAATCTTGTCGAGAACTTCTTAACTGACGGCTGCAGTCATATGGAGAAGCTCGACATATATTGTGAAGATTCTCTTTGTCACCATTCAGGGAGCATTCTTCACTTCCTAGTGAACAAGGTTTGTGCTGCTTTCCTGCCCTGTATAGACTTCGACTTGATTGATATACTTTATTCTCCAAGGTGCACACTGAAGTTTTCGAATTCCTCGCCGGAGCAGGGGAGAGAGAAATCAGGTAGTACAAGGTGTGTAATTGTTACCTCAATATTGGGTTCCACGAAGACTGGGTACTATCTGGAAGCTACGTACTTTCCTGCATCAATTCATGCACCGGCCTTCAGACACTGGCAGTTGCAAGTCAACAAAACTGGAGTTGGTTTTGATTTGTGACCTACTAACTGACATGACTGTTCCTTTGTGACATGTTTGACGAATCTTGCGACGGGATCATCTGATTGTTGGTCATTTCTTATCTCCCAGGTCTTTCTCCTCACCTTCCTTTTCTCAAGAAACATATAGACATGGACAATGCTAAAAACGTCCTCGGTATCTTCCAGCAGATAATATTAATTTACTGACAACTTTTGAACCTGAAGTCACGAACTAGATCCTGTAGAGATCATCCATGACAGTTACTAGTCAACAATACATATGAGTTTGTTTAATGAAATGACCTACTTTCTGACACTAATATTCCTTTCACCTCTAAGCTGACACCCATCTTCACTCCTTCATGCTTTTCGTAAGCACTCAGACATGCACAATATAAGTTGACTTCATGATGCGACCATGTGGAACCATTGATGCATGGCTGCTGATATCCATCGAGACATCCTTTCGTGTTTTCCTATAACCAAGGACTTTGACTCCCCACATGAAAGTGATGAGACTATTTCCGTTTTCACCATCTAACAGATTCAGGCAGCGAGCATCGCCATCTCGCAGCTTTCTGTGTTGGAGGTTTGACATATCAAGTTCGACCACCAAGAAAATCGATCAGCGAACTTCCGATTTTGCATGACCCTGTACTCTAGCTCGCCTTCTTCGAATGTACTTTTCTTTCCTAGTTCTTCGTTTTCTTTTACCCCAGGTACAATGTCTTAATGATTTTCAGTCAAGAATCGTAGGTGTTTACCCATATTTACTCCCTCAAACCACAGTAAGAATTTGGACTGATTGACTGGGAAACGTCTCTAACAAAGCGCTCTTCAAATGACAGCTTTTGGTTTCTAGTTGCAACCTCACCCAAAATAAGTCCCTCTTCAGACTTCCGTACCTGATGCTTCCTTAGCTTCTGAGTATTGAGGAAGTAAATTCCGATCAACTTCCCGAGGGGTGTAGTCTGTGAATGTCGAGATCCAGATAAGCGTCGGCAAGGTCTGTCCTGGTCCCTGGCAAACCCCTGAAATGTGAGTTTCATTGATCCCTTATTCCGAGAAGTTGCTAGAGAATGTAGAAAAGCACAACCCCGAAATACGGCATTGCCAAACCACATTCACAGGAAATAGAAAAGTCGATTTCTTGGATGCACAAGATAGGTGGTAACTTTTGCATCTCGGTATATGCGCACTTCTATCCTTCGGTAAGATTTAATAACAATCTCCGAAAGCGTTTTCCCCTCTTTGTCACAGGAAGATTTTGAGAGGCTTCATGTGTCACCGTTTATAAGTTTGTAAGCATCTGGATGGTCAAGATACTTGATAGAAATTTCTACAATACTTGGCGAACATCAACTTTTGATTGAAACCCATTCCAGTTTGGTTGGGTTCTGGCCTGGGTAACTTTTGGGCATGTGGAGTCTACTGTTGCCCTTAGGCTTACTATGTTCGACTGGTTATATGTCCATTTAACTGAACTTAGACGGGCAGATATAATGTGAAACATGTACCTCCCTTGCTGATAATCGGTAAGCCTTTATCATACGATTGTCAGCTCAGTTTAATGCTCAGTGTCGCTGATCTTTCGTCAAAGCTGATTTACTTCAAAGAGGGCAAACCATTTCTTAGCCCTTAGTTTGCATGTCAATGGTGCCAAGGTACTGTACTTTTAGAGACCGCACTGCCAGAGTACTTCGGTGAAGTCCCGTCAAGTTGGTGAGGCGTCTTGGGCTGATCATATTACTTCCTACTCCTCATCATGATAGTAACGCCTTAGCTACGTTTGCTACATAGCTGTTTGTTTTGGTTCAGGACCGATCTGTGTGCTGAACGGGATTGATAATTTGCTTCCAGTACTTTCAGGTTTGGTCCCAGGAAAGAATGATGGTAGGGCTCCGCAATTCAAGGTGACAGAGGAAAGTGATAGGGAAGGTGCTTACGAGCAATTATAGAGAGCTAACAGTGAGGGACGGTGAAGTTCTGTCCTTGAAGTCTGGCACTTCAAACATGGAACTCGTCTCAATGGCCCATGAAGTTGGCAATAAGAGTATCGACAATCTGCTGCAGTGGAGTCTTAATATTTACGTTTCCAGTGATTCTCTGGCTTGGGCGGTACAGTTTCCTAGATGTTTCTGATATTAGTTCAACTCTTGCACCAATTTCTTTGATTGGACCACTTTCTGATTCTTATTTCCAACTACCGAGGACGTTTGCATGGCAAGCTGTCATCCTGCTAGAGATATCATTTAATTACAGCAAAATGTTACAAAACAGAGAACTGCAATCCAAGTCTCTCATAAGATTTTATCTCCCACAACAGAATACTACTAGCTTGTTAGAACTGATAACATACCAGATCAGACTGTTAGAACTGATCACAAGGAGAACTTAAACAAAAGTATCGTGAGATGAAATGGGTACGTTTTACATAGACTTCAGAACTGGTACAGACGTAGAGGGACTCTACTCATACCACTCTACAAAGAATGTGGATTAATATACTATTGGTACATAGCTGTCACCTCAAAATGACTTAACTAATTGTTGTCACAGTACTTCTCACGTACTTCTCACGTCACAAGTCAACTCTTCTTTGTTTTTTGTCTTTGTCTTTTTGCCTTTCCTCAAAATTTAGATGTGACCTTCTAATGATATTTAATACCTCTTTCATTAGAGCATCACTTCCTTCATACCTAGTAAATCTCAAATATGTATAAACCTTAGCTTTGGTAAGGCTTTGGAAAAATATCAACTATCTGGTCTTTTGATGGACAGTATACTAGCTTGACTATCTTAGTTTCAATTTTCTCCTTGATATGATGTAACTTTGTCTCTTAACTTTTTGTTCTTTCTCTGATAACCCTGTTGTTAACCAAAAACATTACGTTTTGATTATCCACATGTAATATTGTAGGTCCAAATATTTTTTCTCTCATCTCCAACAATAAATTCTTTAACCATATAATCACTAAGAGCAATGTATTCAACTTATGTTGAAGACCTTGCTACTGTATTCTGCTTCTTGCTGCTCCAATTGATAATTCCACATGAACATAAGTTGAAGTATGCACTTGATGTGGATTTTCTGTTGTTAGTATCTCCAACTCAATCACTATCACTGAAATCATAAAGTTGTCGTGCGCATACACATCGCTGTCTAAACTACAAATCACAAAACAAGCACAAAGTGTCATACACGTACAAAAGTATACTACAACAATCTGAGAACACACGTATAAACACTTGCCAACCAGCAACAGGTCACTCATGAATCAAATCAAACCCACTCTATGCTCGTAGAGAATCTAAGTTCTACTCACTAAGCGCATCTATCATAGCTAGGAACTTGAAGACTCAACTCGAGGAAAGTGAGAGACTACAAACTTCAACTCGAAATATACTCCTTGGTGATCTCAACCCAAGAAACTCCACTAACGGCCCTAATGGCACTACAGCGTGCATCACTTCGCACTCGGTTGAACTAGCAACATGTGAAAATGACGTGCCAATTGTCGTGCGCATACACATCCCTACACAACATACATCATTGTCTAAACTATAAAATATATAACAAGCACAAAGTGTCATACACATACACAAGTATACCACTATCGTCCTCCTAATTGACGGTTTGGTCCCTCGAACTCCAGATAGTCATATGATCCAACTATGTGATATGCACTTTCTTCGATGCGAAGGTCAGGAGGCCGGGTGCATTTCATCGTTAGTCACATGTATGCAATCCATACCACGTGAAGGTCGAATGATCTACTTTGGTAATTGCACCGAGGACATATCCACTATCCATGATAAACTATGATGAGAGATGATGTCAAACACGACATGTGTCATTTTTTCAAACAACCATCACATAACAACATAGTGGCCACTCCACTAGCAGATCCGCATAACATACACCTCAAGCCTACACGTACAACTGTGAAGCTTGGATCCACAAAACTGTCGATATTAGGAAGATGACATGGTGTGCAATTGCGCACATGATCCTTTCAACCTACACCATCAAGGTCTTCTAACACAAGAACATTAGGTGGTAACACCTCACACTCGTAAGATAATGCATCATGCAGTCACATCCAATGTCATCGGTGATGTTTGCTGCAAATACACATAATTGCCAAGATGAAACTTGTGACTCGATGATCAATAACCTCCTCTTTGAATAGTCACATATTGTAAAGTATCTCTATGTTGAGTAACCGACAAGTACTCAGATACAACTCGATATAACTCGCTGAAACATCTCAACTCGTTGAGAACATACTCTCACTCACATATCCGGATCATCAAAGTTCACAATCTCAGTAGAATCATGACGAATGATCATAGATAAATCTAGTTCTCGATCATATAATAGAAAGTATGGTGATAAAGATGCCAAGGATGCTTGTCGACTGTAATGATAACCCATAGCCAACCACGATAACTGAAGATCTCAATTTTCATGATTATGATGTGATGTTTATGGAGTGTCTACGTACTGATGTCGTGATGGACACAATAAGTACCAAGGAGCGAGATCGTGTTCTTCAGTAAGTCAAGAAGTTTCAGTGTGAAGAGAAACACGTTCTTCGTGTGTAGGAGGATGATAGGATGCATGTTGTACCACATCCGTCGTAGAGAACACAATTAGTTCGACATGCTCATGAGGAGTTGAGACATTTTGGTGTGAAGCGCACATGTAGCTTACTCCAAGGATAATATTGGTGACGCGATGTCGCGCTACTTGGCGGTTACATGTTATATTTCTACTCCGACGCTTGAGTTTAGTAGTTCTAAAAGTTAGCTTATATTACTTCTAGTCGTTTATGTATATGTTTGACACCTTTGCATACGGTGTTAACACTATTTTGAGTCTTAGTAGGTTGATTACCATGTTGATAGGGCTTAAGCTCATGGGTTGTATTTGCGTGTCGCCCATGCACGCTTTCTAGCTGATTTAAGTTATTTTTCGGGGCTGCGTGTCGTTTTAAGTAATTTAAGTTTTACGCTGGCACTCTAGGGGGCTTGACGTGGTAGCCTATGAGTAAAACTAAGTTGCCACGTGGTTTAGGGTACTAAAGGACAACCAAGTGGAGCTATGAACTCCCATTGGTCCATTTTTGTCTTTTGTTAAACTCTAAATTTAGAAACAGAGCTCTAGAGTGGAGTTCGAGCATTTGGTGGAGGATCTTCGAAATCTGAGAGCACAGGGAGAGAGGTCTCGTCATGCCAAGCACTTCCAGTGAAAATTTCGATCGATTTGAGTCAATAAAGACGGAGTTATGAGCAATTGAAGTTCGGATTGTGCTAGAATTGAATCATTTTGGTTGGATTTAGGGTTTTCAGTGTCACTCGCAGCAGATTTGAGGAAATTGCTTCAAAACTTCGAGGTTGTGTTCTCCGCCAGCAGGGTTACGATTTCACAAAAAGTTTCATATCGATTGAGCAAATGAGTAATTCAGGGCGGCCGCTGAAGCTGAGGGGGTCTGAAAAGCTCTTAATCTAGAGCAGCGACTTCAGAGGAGGAGATCTACAGTTCTGTGTACATTCAGGAGTCCCCACTTCACAGGGATGTTCAGCACCCTGTAGACTGCAAATCCTGTAAGAAACTTCGAAATTGATCGAGCCAAACTCCTGTTATAGGTTGAAATAGCCAGCTAGGTACCAGAAATTGCCGTAGTTTTCTTGCTCAAAACTTTTCTGTTCATATCTCCGTGTCAGAATTTGATCTCAGGCTGAAATTTCGTCTGTGAGTTCAGTAGTACCTCATTTGCATGTAGGGGAAGTTTAGAGGTCTAAACCTTCATAGTTTTCCTCTCCGTGAGTGTCAAAGTTCACCGCTGAATCCTATTACTGTCAGCTAGACCTGAATTTCGCCTTCTGGGTATATTACTAGATCTTACACATCTGTGTGAGTGTTTATAGCCCTATTGTGACCTGAAAGCCAACCTCTTGAGTGAACAACCACAGCCAGAAGCCCGGCGCTTTCCTAGGTAGACGGATTACACTCCGACATACTCTCTTTTGGTGAACTCGACGTGAAACACCTAGGGTGGGAGTTTTCTTGAGAGTGTTACAGGATCAGATATCATGACCAACCAAGGATCATCAAGTGGAGGTGTTGCTGCTGCTCAGCAACCTATTCAGTTTGATGCTGCTACGATGAAGATGTTCCAGGCTTTTTCCATGTTCATGCAGCAGCAACAGAGCACAGAGAGGAAGGAGGTGTTAGCAACCAAGGCGTTGCAATCTGTGGTGCACCAGATGGACCAGTTCAAGGGTACAGATATTTCCAAGTATGTGCGATACTATGCTAGGGAGATGGAGGTGAACAAGGTACCTGAGAAGGAGATGGTGGAGAACTTTGAGCTTGCTGTTGTCCCTGAGATTCGTGGGCGTGTGAAGGAGCTCAAGCAGCAGCAAGGACAGAGTTGGGAGAGCTTTATGCGAGCTTTGAAGGAGGAATACTACACTGAAGATTCAGAGAGGGTGACCAAGAGAACGTTCTTGGAGTGGGTGGTTAAGCCCAACAAAGGTTTGTCTGTAAATGAGTTGTTAAGGGAATTTGATCGTCAGTATGCTCAGCTTTCTAGGACAGAAAAGCTTACATTAGAGGTGGAGAAGACCGAGCTTTTCCTACAAGCAGCGGACGTGACTATTCAGGAGAAGCTTGAGCTGTTGCTGGAAGACAAGAGTGAGGAGAGAGGATTGAAGACTGACTGGAAGGAGGTTGAAGAGGCTATTTCTTTGCTGACCAAGAGACAGAGAAGAAGGGACAAGGTGGTGGTAAGTGAAGCAGCACCTCTCATAGTTCCTGTCAAGCAGTTGCCTACTAAGCCCGCTTTGGTAATTGCTAGAGAGGAAGACTCACCGCTTGATGAGTTGATTAAGGGTATGAAGGAGCTTAAGCTTAAGCTTACTAGGTTAGAAGAGAAGGAGCAGAATGTACAGCCTGCTATGCAGAGGCCTCAGATGAGAGAAGGCTTTGTTCATCGTTGTATATGGTGCGATAGCCTAGATCATGTAAGAAGAGATTGTGGAGAGTTTTCAGATGCATTGAGGAAGGATCTTATCTTCTTCAAAGATGGTAAGATCCATTTGAGAGAGACTGGGATGATGTTGAGAACTAACTTTGGCAAGGGTGGTATGAAGAGACTTGTGAATGAGATATCAGCATCACATGCTGTTTCTCTTGTGAATGCTGCTACTTGTGGAGTGAAAGTGGAGATGGAGAGAGAGAAAGGGACTACTGGGTTGTGGTCAGATGTAGTGCGGTCCGTAGCTAGAACAGAGCTAGACAAGGATGTGCTACGAAGGGTTGGCAACTCAATTAGAGAAACTACAGGATGGAATGACCCTATAGATACTATGTCAGTGCATGCTTATGTTGCAAGAAGTCAGCATGAAGCTGTACTAGAAGAAAAACGCAAAGGGAGGATGCAGGTGAGGCTTCTACAGCCAAACGACCTGCTACAAGGAGTGAAAGGGCTAGACCAGAGGCAAGACAGGAGACAACACCTACTCGGGAGGAAACTATGGAGGATCTACCACCTACAATACCAAAGGAGAAGGAGAGAAGCAAGGAGAAGGTTAAGATGCCTGCATACAAACTTCAGTCTGACATTGAGATTGCTACAGACTTGAAGCAGGTGTTAGAGAATCGTATCTTGAATGGGAAGGTTGAGTTTACTTTGGGTGAGATTCTTGGGATTGCAAAGCGTGAGTTCCATGAGGTTATCATAGATATCATCAAGAGAAAACGTCAGATTTTGGATGAAGCAGCTACGCTTAACGCTCTAGGGACCAAACTGTCGGAAGATGAGGAAGATGAGATTGCTGGTTTGCTCTCAAGTATCAGAGGGAAGATCAGATCAGCACGTGAGGTTTGAAGATGAGGTGGAAGCATCGCAGAAGAGCCATTATTCTCACAACCATGGGCGAGAGCAACCATAGAGACCTTAGTGAAGCTGGGAGATCTAGAGGAACCTGTGGTGGCATTGATGATCACGGCTCAGAGATTAATCTGATGTCTAAGGAGCTGTACAAGCGTGGGAGGTGGCCCATAGACACCGACCATGGGTGGCTTATCCGTGCTGCCAACAACCAGAGGGGAGAACTCTATGGTGCTTGTCCCAACATCAAGGTAACTGTGGGTGACATCAGTGATGTTCAGAATTTCTTTGTGCAAGACATGTCAACCTATCCTATCATTCTAGGGCAGCCTTACATTACTGTTGTTAGAATGGAGACACGAGTTATGGATGATGGTTCAGCCTATGCTAGGATACGTAGTAGAGACGGCAAAAGAGCTGTTCAGTTTTTGACCGTTGCTGCAGAACATAAGAGGAATCGTGATAGCTTGAGAGACCGTCCACTACCTAAGATTACTCAGGAGTTTAGAGAGTCTAGGGGTTTTGGCAGAGTACCATTGAAGAGCGAGACTTCAACGGTACAGTAGAGATAGGATTCTCGCCTGATCCAGTAGAGCAGGAAGCTTTATCCACTGGCTTCTTAGGACTGACATCATGTGGATCAGTGTGTTATAGGAAGGTTGAGAATCTGAAGAAGTTTGAGAGACAACATGTGAAGTATGTACAACAGTCTTTGTGGGATAGTGGAGAGTTAGCACGAGATGAATACATATCTGGAGTGTTTGAAGAGCAGTATTTGGTAGATACTATAGGGGAGTTGAAATCTATAGTAGAAAGTTCTATAGATGATGTAGATAGAGTGGTGAGAGTGAGCTCCAAGGAGCTTTATGATGTAATTGATAAGTTTATAGATCGGCAAGAGGTGTATGTGGAGACCAAGTACAAGTCAGTGGCAAAGAAAGTCAAACCAGTGGCTTTGCCTTTACCACTCGATTACAATCAGAAGATGGAGCAAGCTGCACGAGAACCGACGCTCAGAAGACCGAGAAGAATTGGACACCAGTTCACAACACTAAAGGAGCTGAGGATTGGAGGCGATGGATTTCTTACTGAGCAAGAGAAGAAGAGCTTCAGGGAGATGCTATCTAGGCATAGTAAGACGTTTGCGTTTGAGTCACATGAAGTAGGATGTGTAGATCCAAGTGTAGTTGCACCTATGGTAATCTTTACTATACCGCATGTGCCTTGGAATCTACGTCTTATCCTTGTACCTAGAGCTCATCTACCAAAGTTGATAGACTTGCTCAATGAGAGGATTAGGATGGGTATCTTGGAACCATCTATAGCTCCCTACTCTAGCAGATGGTTTACTGTTCCGAAGAAGAGTGGAGCTTTGAGATTCATTCAAGATATGCAGCCAGTTAACAAGGTGACTATCAGGAATATGGGTATAGGACCTATTGTAGACGAGTTTGCCGAGGCTTTTGCTGGTCGTGCTATCTATTCAATGGGAGACTTATATTCAGGTTATGATCAGTTTCAGTTATCCTCTGAGAGTAGAGACTTGACTACAATGAGGACACCTTTGGGGTTACTAAGGATGTGCACCTTGCCACAAGGTGCTACCAATTCTGTAGCACATATGATGAATGGCATGAATAAAGTTTTGAGGGATTTCATTCCTGAAAAAACTATGCCATTCCTTGATGATGTGCCGATCAAAAGGTGTGCTGAGGAGGAGAAGAATGAGGTAAAAGATCAGAGGAGGTGCCGTAAGTTTGTTGCAGACCATATAGTTGACTGCGATAAGATATTGAGTCGACTGGAGGAGGTTCATTTGACTTTATCAGGAGCAAAGTCTGTATTTGGAGAACAAGAGGTGTTGATTGTGAGGCACCTATGTGGATCTTATGGTCGGAAACCTTGTCCAAACAAGGTTGATGCCATTCGAAGGATGAAGGAGACATGTGGATCGGTTACTGAGGTGAGAAGATTTCTAGGTGCATGTGTGTTTTATCGTATATGGATTCCACACTTTGCACATGTAGCAGATCCGTTGTACAAGTTGCTGAGGAAGGGGCAAAGATTTCAGTGGCAAGAGGAGCAAAGCGAGTCTATGAAGAAGTTGAAGGATCTGTTGTCTTCACCACCAACCCTACGGAAGGTAACATATGAGTTGGGCAGATATGTTATCATTACTGTTGATACTAGTCCTATTGGCATTGGATGGACTATAGGACAAGATGATGAGGATGGAAATAGATATGTGGTGCGTTTTGGAGCTAAGGTGTTAAGTTCACGGCAGAGAGACTACCCTCAGGTCAAGAGAGAGCTATGGGGAGTAGTTACTGCAATGAAGAGTGATAAGGAATACTTGATATGAGCACCTGTGGTTGTGGAGACAGATTGTTTACTTCTCTTAGGAATGATCACTAGCTGTACAACTCCAGATATTGCCATGTTGAGGTGGATAGCATATATCAAGTCCTTGAACCCAGAGTTTAGACATATTGCAGGAAAAGACAATCCTGTGGCAGATATGTTATCAAGGGCTAGGTATTACGATGAGAAAGAAATGATAGATGATCAGGAGGATGTGGGAACATAGTTCTATTCTAGTGCTCTTGCTAGAAGAGATAGAAGCTGTTTTGCAGCCTCGTTGGAGTTTTTTGAGGAAACTATGTATGATGGCGAGTGGTTGGATCTTGGACGCTATTTGAGTTCACTGGAAAGGCAAGAAGGCTGGTCTGATGCAGATTTCAAGAGGATCCGTAGAATAGCTTATGGTTACTTTTTACATGGAGGACATCTATGGAAGCGCCCTAAGCTACAAGGAGGTATACCGCAACGAGTGGTATGTGACTTGGAATTGCAGCAGAAGCTGATCAAGGAGTTCCATGAGAGTTTATGGGCCGGTCATAGAGGAGTTTGGGCTACATTTGTCAAGATGAAGGAGAAGTATTGGTGGAAGGGTATGTATAAGGATGTAGTACAGTTTGTTTCATCCTGTATACCCTGCCAGATGTATTCCAACGTACGTCATCGTGATGGATTGCATCCTACTTATCCTTTAGCCATTCATTACAAATGGGTAGTTGATCTGGTAACTATGCCATTTGGACTTGGACAAATGAGGTATCTAGTCTTGGCTAGAGAAGATCTATCTAACCAAGTTGAAGGCCGTGCCTTGAGGACGAAGACCACTGCTAGTGTCTGCCGCTTTCTACTTGAAGATGTTATTTGTAGATATGGGTGTGTGGGAAAGATCACTGCAGATAGGGGTGAGCTGGATTCACAAGAAGCAGTTGAGTTCTTCAAGCGATTGGGAATCAAGTTGGCGTTAACCACTGCTTACAATCCTGAAGGGAATGGCAAGAGCGAAAGAGGTCATCCGCCAATCATCAAAGCTTTGGTAAAAGCTTGCAAGGGTAAGATCCGTGAATGGCCTAGACTGCTACCGTTTGCTTTATGGGCAGACCGTACAACTCATAGTACCGTTACAGGTTACATGCCAACAGAATTGATACTATGACAGAAACCTGTGATGCCGATTGAGGAGGTTGTGTCTACTTGGAATGTTTTGCCATGGGAAGATGGTAGAAGTACGGAGGATCTTCTTGCATTAAGGATCCAGCAGTTAGAACGAAGACCTGAGGATGTTGCCAAAGTTGTGGAAAGGTTGAAGACTGCTAGAGAGAGAAACAAAGGCAGATTTGATAGAACGCATAGATTACGACCCAAACCAGTTAAAGAAGGTGATTGGGTGTTAGTCTATGATAGTAGTCTTGATAATCAGCATAGCACTATCAGAAAGTTCTCCAAGAGATGGTTTGGACCTTATGTGGTGTTAGAAGTTTATGATAATGCCACATATTCCTTGAGAGAGTTAGATGGTGCAGTGCTCAAGATACCAGTCGCAGGAAAGAGAATCAAGCTCTTTAGGAGGAGAGGGGAGGACCAGAACGTTGCAGAGTTTACAGAGGATGAAGCTGAAGACTCAATGCAGGTTGAAGATGAGTTTGAAGCCGAAGCTGAAGAGTCTTGATCTGGATGGCACATACCGGAGGATGTGCAGGTTCAGAGGGGGTGGATGTCGCGCTACTTGGCGGCTACATGTTATATGTCTACTCCGACGCTTGAGTTTAGTAGTTCTAAAAGTTAGCTTATATTACTTCTAGTCGTTTATGTATATGTTTGACACCTTTGCATACGGTGTTAACACTATTTTGAGTCTTAGTAGGTTGATTACCATGTTGATAGGGCTTAAGCTCATGGGTTGTATTTGCGTGTCGCCCATGCACGCTTTCTAGCTGATTTAAGTTATTTTTCGGGGCTGCGTGTCGTTTTAAGTAATTTAAGTTTTACGCTGGCACTCTAGGGGGCTTGACGTGGTAGCCTATGAGTAAAACTAAGTTGCCACGTGGTTTAGGGTACTAAAGGACAACCAAGTGGAGCTATGAACTCCCATTGGTCCATTTTTGTCTTTTGTTAAACTCTAAATTTAGAAACAGAGCTCTAGAGTGGAGTTCGAGCATTTGGTGGAGGATCTTCGAAATCTGAGAGCACAGGGAGAGAGGTCTCGTCATGCCAAGCACTTCCAGTGAAAATTTCGATCGATTTGAGTCAATAAAGACGGAGTTATGAGCAATTGAAGTTCGGATTGTGCTAGAATTGAATCATTTTGGTTGGATTTAGGGTTTTCAGTGTCACTCGCAGCAGATTTGAGGAAATTGCTTCAAAACTTCGAGGTTGTGTTCTCCGCCAGCAGGGCTACGATTTCACAAAAAGTTTCATATCGATTGAGCAAATGAGTAATTCAGGGCGGCCGCTGAAGCTGAGGGGGTCTGAAAAGCTCTTAATCTAGAGCAGCGACTTCAGAAGAGGAGATCTACAGTTCTGTGTACATTCAGGAGTCCCCACTTCACAGGGATGTTCAGCACCCTGTAGACTGCAAATCCTGTAAGAAACTTCGAAATTGATCGAGCCAAACTCCTGTTATAGGTTGAAATAGCCAGCTAGGTACCAGAAATTGCCGTAGTTTTCTTGCTCAAAACTTTTCTGTTCATATCTCCGTGTCAGAATTTGATCTCAGGCTGAAATTTCGTCTGTGAGTTCAATAGTACCTCATTTGCATGTAGGGGAAGTTTAGAGGTCTAAACCTTCATAGTTTTCCTCTCCGTGAGTGTCAAAGTTCACCGCCGAATCCTATTACTGCCAGCTAGACCTGAATTTCGCCTTCTGGGTATATTACTAGATCTTACACATCTGTGTGAGTGTTTATAGCCCTATTGTGACCTGAAAGCCAACCTCTTGAGTGAACAACCACAGCCAGAAGCCCGGCGCTTTCCTAGGTAGACGAATTACACTCCGACAGCGGTATGCACATCGATGTGCTATAATTTGTGACACGATGTGTGATATGTGATCGAGTACAATCATCATTCAATACTCTTACTTCACAGTTACACCCTTTATCAATTATGGGGTTGGATTATCGTTAGAGTTCAGACTTTTGAGATCTTTATCGTTGACCATACGACACAACCGGTATGTATTGGTGATGATGGAGTATAGTCTATGCTTTCTTAGATCGAGTGTTGTGTCATTTTGGTGCACCAACCGAAATGTTGACTAACCAGGGTATAGAGTTTCGTGATGAGTTTCAAGTCTTGTGGACCAGACGTTGATTGATCACCGTAAACGTCTCGTGATCAATTGAGACTGATGGCTCGACAAAAAGAGTTGTTCAGACGGTGAAGAGAAATTGCACAAGTATAAATTGCAGAGGATCATCATATCTTGTTGATATGTAGAAACATCGTTATCTTCTAGATCCGTGGACTCACCATCTATCTCCTGACTCACAAGAGCTACACATGATCCTCCAGAACCAACATACACAAAAAGGTTGATGCATGCCAAACCTGACATCGCCTTCTCATCTGTCTCACCATGCCAACGATCTCTTGTATCATCCTTCTGACTCATACATGGATTTCTACTAAAATCATCTGCATCTCTGTTCGCTATCTCATGTCTATAACTACTTGAAAGTCTTATTCTTGTAGAATCAGAGCTCATCGTACAAGCTTCTCTGCAAGCTTGTCAGACTTCATTAACCACTTGAGCCACTGATGATCAGTAATGAGAGTGAAGAAGTTCCTAAATAGATAACACGGAAAGTGTGTCATAGCCCACACTATGGCCAAACACTATCTCTCGTATGAAGTAAACTTTGACTCCGCTGAATTGTGAAATGACTCGCATACGTCACAACAAACTTCTCTCTCTCATCATCCTTTTGTGTCAGCACCGCTCCAAGTTCCAAGATACTTCAATCAGTGTGTAGTTGGAACGGATGTCCGCTAATAGATCTCCTCAAGATGAGAGCAAATGTCAACCTATTCTTGAGCTCTAGAAAAGCTTGCTCTTGTTCATCTCTCCACTGCCACTCTTGGTCCACCTTCATTAACTTGGTTAAAGACTTTGCAATTTGCACTGAATTTCTTCACATACCGATGATAGAAGTTACCAAATCAACAAATGCTCGAACTCGACTCACATCTCTGGGACGTGAAATGCGTGCAATAGCCTCAAACCCTCTATTTATACTACTCCAGATTTACCATGATAACTACTTGTAAATCTGATTTACTGCAGTTTACCGAGACCAAGTCAAAAGTAAAGGTCATAAGTCAAAGGTAGATGTCTCTACTTTTGACTCTACTCTAATAATTTGAATCCTTCTAGAAATAGAAAGGAATCTTTGAAAAGGAATTTTGGATTGCTCCTTATAAGATAAAATACTAACATATAATTGAGTCAAAAAGATCAACAACCCTCTTGATTGTTTGACCTTAAGCTTCTATAACCAATAAAATTCAGTCACGCATAAGACAAGAGTGTATTATTCACCTACTTGTCATTTAATGCACAACCAAACAAAATAGTGGTTCTCACTCTTAGAATATTCTAATATTTTGTCCTCAAATACCACCAACTCCAACTGTAACTACTCCTAGTTATCTGTCACTAACTTAGAGTGTTGTCTAGCCTTGGGACTTATTTAGAAGACTCACCACACATAGTTATAACTTATCACATATTTACTACTATGCAACCCTTAGGTGTTACAGGTCCTGGTCTGCCACTGGATCACAATTTCTCAGAAAAATGTTGTGTTGGAGCTCCAACGACGTTTTGATTCGTGGATAGAGCTCAACGTAAGATCTCGAGGCAAGTAACATATCATAAAAAAGATCTCAACGAGAGCTTTCCAATGATCCCAAGAACTCCTCGAACCATATACAAATGCTAACCTTGGAGCCAAGAATTATGACTGATCTAGTAATCGGATTGTGGTATAATTTTCAAGGATCAAAGAGGAGGGCAGGGCTGTCGATCGCTAGAGTTCGATAGGCAGACTCTGGGGGTATGAGGTGATGGTTGGGTCAGTATGAAAGGGATTCTGGTCTAGACTTTGACGTCTGGATTTAAGAACGATCCAAGGCATGAAGAAAGACTAAGGAACGAGACGACGTGTTAGATCTTGTTCGAGAACCTCGACCCAGACAGACATCAAGGGCGGTGTCGTAGAGCGTGAAGCTTGGTCTGAGAATACACTTGTGTATCTGGTTATAGAGAGATATCGCAGATCTAGGACTTGCTCGATGAAATATTTATGCACTCAATACCCAGTCTATTAGGTTTTGTCTTGATCTCTACTGACCTAATTTGACCTCAAGTGTAACACACGTGGTCCACACACCACACTGGGCGTTGAACCTTATTCTCAGTACAAGAATGATTCAAACATGATAAACATGTGCTTACATCACAAAAGCACCTTCAGATGTGCACTAGCAATACACTTTTCATTGATGTTCTTCGACAAGGTATCTAAACATTTAACTCTTTGACTTCCTACGGTTCGTTGATATGAGGATGATTCAAGATGAACCTTACAACAACGGGTAGTCCTACTCTACAAGCTTTCCAATAAGTTAAGACATGCACACAGCAAGTAACCATTGAGCTCAAGACGTGGTGCCAAAGACAACAACACCCCGCTGTTAGAGATTTTCAATCAGCAACTTCGACATAATGTAACGCTTTATCTGAGTACGATCTCAGTGCTGAATTCATAACATAGCTCTTTCATCTCCCTTGCAGCACTTCCATGAAGTTCCAAACCCCAAGTCATTTGATCGAAGCTAACCAATTAGGAGAAGTCACTCTTCTCTTTCAAAACCCATCATGTTGTAAACTGAACTTTGCGACCTCTTGCAAACTTCCAAATGGACCCAAACTTCATAGGAAATTTCCCGTGATCCTTGACTACTACCCACTAAAATTTCAGCTTCAGATCTCAATCCAATTTCTCGAAATGGACCAACCCTGTCGTCTGTGTTAACTTATGAATTTTCCATACCCCCGTGGCTAAAATCCATGACCTCAAGACTTTCTCTCAACCAAACAAGATGAAATTTCACGTGCATATCTCTAAAGCATGCACATCCACCACACCAACTCCCACAGATTTTGATGTCTTGCTCTTGGGTTTCTTCTTCTCGCTTTTCTTAGAACTCATTCCTCCTCTGAGTTCCCTTCATAAACTAGGGTTGAGTGCGATCAGTTGCCCAACCGTGATGTTGACTTTCTAAGCACCCACATCTTCAATCACATCATATCCCGCTTGAGAAGACGCAATAGTGAAACCTGCCATCCCCAACTTCTTTCTTGGTTCTCTTGGTGTACTCGAATCATTACTCGAGCGAGTAGTTCTACTTGCTGACTCCTCCATGAAAACCAACTCATCAGAAATCGAGTTCGTTTTCCTTCTTGCTCAACCGGTGCATGAGAAGAGTTCGAGCTCTCTCCCTTCTCATAGATGGGATCTTGCACTACATCAATAGTAACCACTCTCTTGTCTCGTGCTTGTGATGGATTTCTTCCACCAACATTCATTCTGACAATTTCAGCACCTCTTGTTCCGTTGTTAGGACGATTTCATTGGAAATGAGAACCTGCACACGTCCAGCATGTGATTCTTCTAAAGTTACCTTGGTTGCCTCTAAAGTTATCTTGATTTCTTCTTGGGATTGTTATCGTAACCTCTTTGACCTCCTCCTCCACCTTTGTTCTTTCATTCTCGTAACTGCATCACGTTTATCTTGAGATCCACAAGAGTATATGTGATGCTCTTCAACTCAGCATGAAAATCAGAGGTGGTAGTAGACATCGCTGTAGGACAAACGGCTTTGGCACCATCGTTGGAGTAAGAGCTGACGTTGAAGCGATCATCAATTGTGATGGTGCAGATGCTATCGTTGTGTTACACCAAGAGTCGGAGTTGACATCAGAGCGATATGATGAGGTTGGATGATATCCTCTTCATCCAAACTCTCTTTCGTATTTGTCGCAATCTTGATGACCTCCGCTTTGGTTGATGACTTCTCGTATCTCACTTGGATTCGAATTGAAGGCCTCAACGCTCCCACCAAGTTCTTGGTTAGCACTGTTTCAATCCCCGTCATTGTTAGCTCCATGTTGTCCTCACTCTTCCGTAAGACCGTCCAAAATTGTTGCTCCAACTTATCCACCCTTTCGGCATACTGCCAAACTTTCTCGTCGTCTTGTTGCTTCAAATGAGTGAGTATCACCATGAGCTTCTCATAACTCTCTTCTGGAAAGAAACTCTTCGATGAATGCGTTACTCAACGTCTCCCATGTGTCTTCAACTGCATCAGGTGTCTTGTTCTTCACTCGGTCTTCATACCACATTGTCGAGATGAGAGTTTCTTGGAAAGGGCGGAATCTTATGGCTGTGGTATGACCGTGAAGATTGTATATGTCTACTCAAAGAAGCGTTGGGCTTCTAGCTGTGATTGTTAACTCAAAGGGGTAGGCTTCATGTTACAAGGGTCTCTTGGCTCCTCTGATATGTTCAGGAAACAAAAATTCAGGTTGAACTAGTAATGATAAGGTCAGACGGTGAACTTTGACACTCAAGAATAAGAAAATTGTGAAGGTTTAGACTTCTAGACTTAACCTACATGTAAAAGAGGCCCCACTAGACACACATACGAAGTTTCACTCTGAGATCAAATTCTAGCACCGAGATGTGGACAAAAAAAATCTGAGTAAGAAAATTACGACAATTTCTAGTACCCAGATAGCTATTTCGACCTAGAACAAAGAATTGACTTGATCACTTTCGCTCATTCTTACAAAACTTGGAGTTCACAGCATGTTGAACACCCTTGTGAAGTTGGACCTGGTGGTTGTACACGGTTCTCCAGATCTCGAACTTTGAAGTTGCTGCTCTAGATTGAGAGCTTTTCAGACCCCCTTTGCTTCAGCGGTCACCCTGAATTACTCACTCACTCAAATGACTTGAAACGTTTTAGACAATCGTAGCCCGGCTGACATTGAACGCAACCACTAAGGTTTGAAGCGATTTCCTCAAGTTTGCTGCAATTGACACTGAAAATCCCAAAATCAACAAAAGTGATGCAATTCTAACACAATCCGAACTTCAATTTGGCATAACTCCTTCTTTATTGCTCCAAATCGATCAAGAATTTCACTGACAGTGACTAGCACGACGAGCTCTATCCTCTTGTGCTCTCAGATTTCACAGTGTCCTCACCAAATGCCCGAACTCTCCTTTAGACCTCTGCTTCTAAATTTAGAGTTTTACAAAAGACAAATATGGATCAATGAGAGTTCATAGCTCCACTTGGATGTCATTTAGTTCCCTAATCGACATGGTAACTTAACTTCACTCATATGCTATCACGTCAGCCCCCTAAAGTGTCAACGTAAATCTTAAACTACCTAAAATGAGACGCAACCCTGAAAGATAACTTAAACCAGCTAGAAAGCGTGCATGGGCGATAAGTAAGTACAACCCATGAGCTTAAACTCTATCAACATGGTAAACCTAAGTTACGTTGTCGTGTCGTGGACCGGCTCCTACATGAAAATCAAATTTTGACTTTTGTCGCTCCAAAGACACTTATGGGTAAGACAAGCTAGGCCCTAGCTTACGAGTTTTTGGCACAAATTCAGATCTCCATTTCCATCGCATAGATGGGTAGAGCTCCTGGTCAGCTTTCCATAGGCACTTTGTCTACTTCGTTTGGGTGTCTAGTGGAGAAGTTACTGGACTCGAAAGATGGAGAAAACAAGCTAGGCCCCAGCTTACGGGCTTTTGGTGCAACTCCGGATCTTCACTTTCATCACATGGATGGGTAGAGCTCGTTGTCAGCTTTCCATGGGCATCTTGTTTACTTCGTTTGGACATCCAGGGAAGAAGTTATGCGATTCGAAAGAAGGTAAAATCAAGCTAGGCCCCTAGTTACTTGCTGACTGGGTATTTAGGGCTCCAGGCGTTATATCAAAGACGCAAGGGGCCTGCTTCTTATTATTGAGGGTTGAACTTCGTACGTACAGACTGTAACAAGGGGGCTGCTTAAGGGGCTGCTTAAGGGGCTTGCTTGCGCCTGCGACCTGTCAGAGGACGGTGCGGGAGATTTGGAAGTCCAATGCAAACGCGCAAGGCGTCGTTGGGTTCAGATCTGAGCAGGCTACGCACTGGTTCAAACGGTTTGGGAAGAGACGGATCAGGGAGTGCATACTGAGTGAAATTGAGACGCAGGAGGCAGATTTGGAGTTTTCAGTTACCTGTGAAGGGGAGTTGGACCGTTCGGGCCGTTCCGGAGTCCAAACTTGCTGTCCTTGGATCCAACGGGATCAGAACACCGAGTTCTACAGGAAATTGAAGACGATACCAGTTTTCATCGGGCGGTTTGGAAGTTCTGAGTGAAATTGGCTCGCAGGGAAGCGCTTACATCAGATATTCGTTCACCTGCGACCTGAGGTTGGGCTGTTCTTCGCGATCGGTGAGCCAAGCTCTTCGTTCTTGGTGCCTACGCGATCAGGGAGTCTTCATCTACTCATAGGAGAAGACCGTGTGTGCATTGGATTGTTGGTTTGGGTGTGGTGAGCCAATTTGAGCCGCAGGGAGCCGATTTACGTCAGCTTTTTTGCACCTGCGACCAAATTTCTCGAGTGGTTTTGCAAGGGGAACTCCAAACGGCTTGTTTGGAGTCTTGTTGGGTTCAGGATAGCCAGATCTACCTACCAGCGAAGACGGATATCAGTTTGGACGATCCGTTTATGCGGTGTGAGCGGTTTTAAGCCGCAGGGAGGAGTTTTTGAAGGTTCGGTCACTTGCGACCGAAAATCGGCGATATCTCGACTATCGGGAGTCGGATCTGAAGGTTTCTTGGGCCAACGGAGTCAGGGAAGGAGACCCTATCAACATTTGAAGATCGTTTGGCGAAAGGAGAAAGTTCCCAGATAGGTCTTTTTCGGTTCCTTCGCTACAGGTTTCGTCCTTTTGAGTTCGTTAAGGACTTAGTTGGTTGTGTATGGCTTGTGGTAGCTAGCTTTAGCCAAGAGCTAGTGTGTGGATGTGGTTTGGACTTGGGTTTGGATCGCATGATACTGTTGTGGCTCTGGTTGTTAGCAAAGAGAAGTTTCTCTTGCTTTGAGCTACGCTTCGGCGATTTCGGGCTAGGGTTGCGATTCAGGGGTTTGTTTTAGGGCTTCTGAAGTAGGTTACAGACCGCTCTGGTCTGTTCCTCAGTTTGTGCTGTTAGGAGAAAGAAACGGTAGTGTACATACATTTGGAGTGGTATATATTGCACGTTCGTTTTTGTGGTTGTTCTTCTCTGTCTTGTCTTGTTCGACACACAGCATCTCCACAGCCAGGAACCTCGCGTTTTCCTGGACATCCTTCACGCACAAAATATCCGACACGATACGGTGGTGAACTCGACGTGAAGGTCCGGGGTGGAGATATTTGTGTGTCAGAACTGGACAGAAGAGATCAGCAATCATGAACGAGGATGAAGATGGGTTTGGTTGTTCGGGAGGATGTTGTGGACCTGGGATGATGGATTTCTAGACGGTTGGGATCATGGGAGGATGGGAGGATGGGACGAGCCATGACTATGGACGGGATGGATGGATCAGAGGGGATACCAGGGGTGCAGTTGGATGCAGCAACTGCACGATTGTTTCAAGCCTTCACTTTGTTTATGCGGCAAGAGCAAGGGAACCAACAAAAGGAGGCTTTGGGGAAGAAGGCGCTTGGAAGGATGATCGACAAGTTCGATCTTTTTGGTGGGAAAGACATCTCTGAGTACTTGAGATGTTACAAGATGGAGATGGATTTGGATCAGGTATCGGAGAAGGAGATGATCGAGACATTCGAACTCGCTGCGGTGCCTGAGATAAGGGAGCATGTGAAGGGTCTAACAAAGCATTTTGGGAAGAACTGGGATACATTTTCACATGCGCTGAGGGAGGAGTATTTCTTGGGGAACTCAGATAGAGTAACCAAGAAATCATTTCTGGAATGGGTCAACCGATCCAGCAAAGGTTTGCAGCCTACAGAGTTGTTAAGGGAGTTTGAGAGACAATTCTCTTAACTACCTCGGGTGGACCAGTTAACCTTGGAGAGCTACAAGACAGAGCTGTTTCTTCAAGCTGCGGATGAACCATGGCAGGAACAGTTGGAGCTACTTCTGGAGGATGAGGAGGAAGAAGAAGGATTGACAAGGAATTGGGACGTTGTGCATGAAGCGGTTGAGCTTCTTGTCCGGAGACAGACAAGGAAAAGGGTTACAAAGTTGACACCTGCAACGTTGACTACCGCACCAGTGCAGGTAGTATCTGAGGTTCAACTTCCAGTTGTGGTTGTAGAGGAGAAGGATCCAACCATTGAGGACCTACAGCAAAAGATGCAAGATCTGCAAGCTAAGGTTACTAGGTTGGAGGATAAGGGATCATCGACTGAGATGGTGCTTGTACCCAAACCAGCTTGGGTACATCAGTGCGTGTGGTGTGATGGTACTGACCATCAGCGGGACGATTGCATCGACTTTGCAGAGTCTTTGCAACGAGAGGTTATTTCTTGGGAGGATGGAGATGTTCGGTTCACAAGTACGGGTACTCTCCTTCAAGCCAACGTTGGTAAAGGAGGGATGAAGAGGTTTGTGGATGATTTTTTTACAGCACATGTAGTTGTAGCTATTGAAGCTACAAGTTATGATGCTAGGGTGGAGGAGATTGAACATGATCTCCATAGGGATGATTTGGATGAGCACGTGGATCCATACGAGCTCAAGTTGGATACTGCATCCACGATGCAGTGCGAGAAGAAGGACCAACAAGATACTTCTTCAGGGAAGCAAGCTGCGGAGGACAAGGTTCAACAGAAAACTATTCTGCCTATACAGGCAATGGAGGGTGATCCTTCACAACCGGAGGAGATGGTTGAGGTGCAGATAGCGGATATGGGTGATCTGGTTGCATGCAAACAACAACCAGATATTGGAGTTGAGGTTATGACGATGGATGTGAAGGGAAGTTGGGAGGAGCACATTCGAGATGCACAGGTTGGGCTCTTATCACAAGAGGTCTTGGGTGCAGTTACAAGAGAAGTCCATGATGCTTACATTGACATCATCAAGGATGAGCAACTTGCTGAAGACGAAGGAGAGTGGACGGATGCTCTTGAGGCTACGGGTATAGGATGATGGGTAAGGATGGCTTACAGGGGAGAAGCCATTGCTGAAGGTGATTTGTGTTGGGAGGATGATGCTTGGGGGATTGTAAATATTTTCAGGAAGGTTGAGAGGATGATGCTTGGCAGTTTGTAAGGGTTTGCAGAAGAAGAGATCAGGGAGGATGATGCTTAAGGAGGATACCATGTACAGCGAGATAATTATGGTTGCGTTTGAGGATTTTGGTTGCAGCAGTGTGGCTCTTTTTTTCAGAAAACAAAAAAGAAGAGTTGGATACGTACAATGACATGTACATACTTGAGGTTGAGGGTTACAGTCAGGATATGCGGTGATGATTGGGATGATGGGTGATGTCTACTACGACACTTGGTTCACAAACCTCGACGGTGAGGTTCTACAGGGCGCATGGAAGACATTTCTATGATATGATGAGTTATTTCTTCTATGTCCTCGCATATTGAAGATGTATA
This sequence comes from Asterella californica, assembly GCA_036924285.1. Classification (NCBI taxonomy): domain Eukaryota; kingdom Viridiplantae; phylum Streptophyta; class Marchantiopsida; order Marchantiales; family Aytoniaceae; genus Asterella; species Asterella californica. The sequence continues at coordinate 49,444,203 of JAYKYS010000001.1, forward strand.
GATCTGGAGGGGGTGATTGGATGGGAGGTTGGAGAAGAAAGTCGAGCATGGATCTAGGGAGGATCATGGCAGGGTAGCAACTTCAAGATGACGATCAGGTTGCAACCTTGAGGATGACGTTGACGGAGATGGGAGGGAGGATGACAAGATGGTTGAGTGCCGGTCCACTCCTTGGTTGGTATCTCTGGTGCATACCGGAGGATGCACAGGTTTGGAGGGGGTGGATGTCGTATCGTGGACCGGCTCCTACATGAATATCAAATTTTGACTTTTGTCGCTCCAAAGACACTTATGGGTAAGACAAGCTAGGCCCTAGCTTACGAGTTTTTGGCACAAATTCAGATCTCCATTTCCATCGCATAGATGGGTAGAGCTCCTGGTTAGCTTTCCATAGGCACTTTGTCTACTTCGTTTGGGTGTCTAGTGGAGAAGTTACTTGACTCGAAAGATGGAGAAAACAAGCTAGGCCACAGCTTACGGGCTTTTGGTGCAACTCCGGATCTTCACTTTCATCACATGGATGGGTAGAGCTCGTTGTCAGCTTTCCATGGGCATCTTGTTTATTTCGTTTGGACATCCAGGGAAGAAGTTATGCGATTCGAAAGAAGGTAAAATCAAGCTAGGCCCCTAGTTACTTGCTGACTGGGTATTTAGGGCTCCAGGCGTTATATCAAAGACGCAAGGGGCCTGCTTCTTATTATTGAGGGTTGAACTTCGTACGTACAGGCTGTAACAAGGAGGCTGCTTAAGGGGCTTGCTTGCGCCTGCGACCTGTCAGAGGACGGTGCGGGAGATTTGGAAGTCCAATGCAAACGCGCAAGGCGTCGTTGGGTTCAGATCTGAGCAGGCTACGCACTGGTTCAAACGGTTTGGGAAGAGACGGATCAGGGAGTGCATACTGAGTGAAATTGAGACGCAGGAGGCAGATTTGGAGTTTTCAGTTACCTGTGAAGGGGAGTTGGACCGTTCGGGCCGTTCCGGAGTCCAAACTTGCTGTCCTTGGATCCAACGGGATCAGAACACCGAGTTCTACAGGAAATTGAAGACGATACCAGTTTTCATCGGGCGGTTTGGAAGTTCTGAGTGAAATTGGCTCGCAGGGAAGCGCTTACATCAGATATTCGTTCACCTGCGACCTGAGGTTGGGCTGTTCTTCGCGATCGGTGAGCCAAGCTCTTCGTTCTTGGTGCCTACGCGATCAGGGAGTCTTCATCTACTCATAGGAGAAGACCGTGTGTGCATTGGATTGTTGGTTTGGGTGTGGTGAGCCAATTTGAGCCGCAGGGAGCCGATTTACGTCAGCTTTTTTGCACCTGCGACCAAATTTCTCGAGTGGTTTTGCAAGGGGAACTCCAAACGGCTTGTTTGGAGTCTTGTTGGGTTCAGGATAGCCAGATCTACCTACCAGCGAAGACGGATATCAGTTTGGACGATCCGTTTATGCGGTGTGAGCGGTTTTAAGCCGCAGGGAGGAGTTTTTGAAGGTTCGGTCACTTGCGACCGAAAATCGGCGATATCTCGACTATCGGGAGTCGGATCTGAAGGTTTCTTGGGCCAACGGAGTCAGGGAAGGAGACCCTATCAACATTTGAAGATCGTTTGGCGAAAGGAGAAAGTTCCCAGATAGGTCTTTTTCGGTTCCTTCGCTACAGGTTTCGTCCTTTTGAGTTCGTTAAGGACTTAGTTGGTTGTGTATGGCTTGTGGTAGCTAGCTTTAGCCAAGAGCTAGTGTGTGGATGTGGTTTGGACTTGGGTTTGGATCGCATGATACTGTTGTGGCTCTGGTTGTTAGCAAAGGGAAGTTTCTCTTGCTTTGAGCTACGCTTCGGCGATTTCGGGCTAGGGTTGCGATTCAGGGGTTTGTTTTAGGGCTTCTGAAGTAGGTTACAGACCGCTCTGGTCTGTTCCTCAGTTTGTGCTGTTAGGAGAAAGAAACGGTAGTGTACATACATTTGGAGTGGTATATATTGCACGTTCGTTTTTGTGGTTGTTCTTCTCTGTCTTGTCTTGTTCGACACACAGCATCTCCACAGCCAGGAACCTCGCGTTTTCCTGGACATCCTTCACGCACAAAATATCCGACACGATAACGTACTTTGAATATCAAAGATAACTATGCATTCACTTGCACAAGCGTGCGAATGCTTGAACAAGATAAATAGCATACTATGAACCTACTAGGACTCAAAACATATAACACAACGGTGTTAACATATGCATAAAGGACTAGGAATAATATTAAGCTAACTTCTACGACTACTAACTCTCAAGTGTCGAAGTAGAATCGTAACACGTAGCCGTCAATGCTCACAACCTCTAGAATCGACTTCTCTGACGTCTTAACTTCACTCGGAGAGACTAACTCCTGACAGAGAGGTGAATTATTCACTATGTGAAATAATTCACATCACGACATCCTCTATCTGTTCTCCATCATCTTCGCTCTCCTCCGTCTCAGCCTCTTCAACAGCCGGGGCGTTTTCGTCTATTGTTGTCCTCTGCTCTAACTCTAGAAAGTTGAATAACTCTACTGATCCTCCACGCCTTTTGAACAATTTCACCGTTTGCCGGTCATCGATAGCTTCAAAAGAGTACCATTCTAGCTCCCGTAAACTATAGGTAGCATTTACATAAACATCTAGCACAACATAAGGTCCGAACCATCTTCGAGAGAACTTACAAAGTGTAGAATGTTGATTCTTCAACATGTTGTCTTACATCAAAATCCAATCACCAACACGTATCGGCTTTGGTCGTAGTCGGTGAGTCTTATCAAAACATTCTTTGTTTCAGACTCGAGCCACCTTCAATCTCTCCTGTGCTTCAGCAAGATCTTCATCCCTCCGCTCTAATTGCCTGGTACGTAAAGCAATAAGTGAAGTGCAATCTAAACCATCTTCTCACGGTAGCGTAGTCCACGTAGGAAAGTTCTCCTCAGCAGGCATGATTGGGTTCTGTCCCAACATAAGCTCAACCGGCATATAGCCAGTCGTGGTACAGTGTGTAGTTCTATCAGCCCATAAAGCAAATGAAAGTAGTCTCGGTCATTCTCTAGACCTACCATCACATGCTTTCACTAAAGCGTGAACAATAGAACGTTGTACTCGTTCACTCTTATCAATGCCTTATGGATTCATGGCAGTAGTAAGCTGAAGCTTTACTCCATAACGAGCAAAGAACTCGTTTGCTTCAACGTCTCTCAACTCGTCCCTATCTGCTCGTAATCTCTCAACAGATCCATAACGATATATGATATCTTCGAGCACGAATCTGCATCTGTTTGTAGTCTTCGTCCGTAGTGCTCGTCCTTCCACAGAGTTGGAAAGATCCTCTCGAGCTAACATCAAATAATGCATCTCCCATAGTCTCGGTGGCATCATCACAAGATCAAGAACCCACTGAAAATATATACTAGGTGGATAAGTAGGTACAATCCCATCTCTGTAACGAACCTTAGAGTAGAACTGGTAGTGTAGACACGACCCAAGAAAAGTCCAACACATCTTGATACAAACCCTTCCACCAGTATCGCTCCTTCATCTTCGTATAAGTAGCTCATACTCCACGATGTCTAACCCACAAGGTGTCATGAAACTCTTTCAGCAGATTCAGCTTCGTCGGTTGATCATCCACCACTCTAGCAAGCATCCCATCTCTTCTTTTCAGACGTTTCCACAATAACCTTCACGTAGAAGATAACTGTATGCTTTCCGTCTGATCTCTTTGAATTTTACATCACTCCATCCTTCTCTTCTGCATAATGAACTCAGATAGAATCCAATATTGCGGAACTTTTTTGAATAGAACTCCTCGTTGAACGGCAGTGGTTCAAAGTCTGAAGTCTACTGACCAACTTGGCACCAAACGTCACTCCTCTCTTCATTCTCGACCTCTGCAAACATCTCATACTCATTTGTATAACGAGCCCTAGATAACATATCTGCAACTGGATTGTCCTTCCCTACTATATGCTTTAGTTCAAGGTTTAGACTCAGGACATAAGCAATCCATCGCAGCATTGCTATGTCTGGTGTATTGCAGTTTGCTATCCTACCCAACAAAAATAAACAATCTGTTTCTAATATCACACGGGTTCTTATCAAGAACTCTTGATCTACCTTCATAGCAGTAACAGTTTCCCCCAACACACGCTTCACTTGAAGATAGTTATGTTGTCTATCTGTTAAAATCCGAGCTCCAAACCTTGAAACAACCCGCACACCTTCTGCATCTTCTTGACCAACTGCTCATCCAATCGCCTTTGGACTCGTATCAACAGTCAATACCACAAGTCTCCCGCTCTCTTAGTTAAGTCTCCTCAGTACAGATGTTCAGAATCTTCTTCAAATGCTCCATCATCTCGTGATGTTCTTACTGCCAAGTAAACCTCCTCCCCTTTCTCAGAAGTGCATAAAGAGGCTCGGCAATGTGTGCATAATGAAGAATACTCATGCGAAAGAACACATAAGCTCCTAAGAATCGTCAAACTTTAGTTATACTGGTACAATATGCTATCCTTGCTATAGCATCTACCTTCTTTGGGTTCGGTCGCCTCCCAAAAGTACCACACAAATGACCCACCATCACAATCTCTGACATTCCAAAGCGAGATTTGGTACCTGACAGAGTGAGGTGTACCTCCTTCAAACGCATCAGAATCTTTTTCAACATCCCGAATGTGGTCTGCAATGAACTTTCTGCAACCATCAGAAGTCACTACTTCGTCCTTGTCCTCCACCGGACAACCTTTCATGAGAATATCATCCAGAAACAGAATAGTGACCTCAGGTACAAACTCTCGTAACATCTTATGCATCGCATTCTGCATATGGACTACTGAGTTTGTAGCATCTTGAGGAAGAGTACACATCCATCAACTCAAAGGTGTACGCATGGTAGTCAAGTCTCTACTCTCCAAAGCAAGCTGAAACTGATCATAACCTGAAAACAAATCTCTAATAGAATAGATTGACCTCCCAGCAAACGCCTTAGCTACTTCATCAACCACAGGTCATGTTCCGACGTTTTGAATTGTGATGTTGTTGGCAGGTTGCAAGTCTTGGATAAAGCATAGAGCTCTTGTCTTCTTAGGTACTGTGAACCATCTGCTAGAGTACGGAGCCATAGATGGTTCAAGAATACTCATTCGTACCCTCTCCTTCAGCAACTCAATGACCTTCGGTAGTAAGGCACGAGGGACTAAAATTGGCTTCAAGTCCTAAGGTACATGAGGAATAGTGAAGATAACCATCGGAGTTATCACACTAGGATCCACGCAACCAATCTCCTCAGCTGAGAAAGAAAATGCCTTACCATGACTAACTATCATCTTCTCGAAAGCTCATTTTTTCACTTCAATCAAGAAGCCACCTCCTCCTATCTGAAGCTGCTCGAGTGTCTCTTGAGTAAACTTGTGTCCTACCTGTGTAGGATCTCTAAGCACAAGCTCAGCAGCCGCTAACTCCATCTGCTGTTGAGAATCAACAGGTAATTGAGTCACCATAGGCTTCACATTCCTCGCTACAGCTTTATACTTGACGTGTACTTCCGCTTCCTGATGAGAGCTACACCAACAGAGTGCATCCTTCCATTCATTCTCTAATCTCGGATGAGGATAATATCGCAAGTACGAGACAATCTCGTCATAGACTTCACGAGAATGGATGGGGATCACCACCCTACCTCTCATCTGCTCTATCAACCTATCTACATCATCCAACCAAAGAACAAAAGACTGTACACCTACAAACTTCTCATAAACACCAAAAATCGTCTCTTCTTCCTTCAGAACTCTTGTACAGCGCAGATTTGCTACGTACTTCTCCATTTGCCTTCTACTCTTCTCAGTCAAATCCTCTACCCGCTTAAACTCACTCCAATCATCAGAACTTAAAGTCATCAAACCAGATCTCCAACTATGTATAGTATAACTACTCTTTGAATCTTCAGCAACCTCTTCACCAGCCTCCTGTGATCCCTCAGGCTTCTCAAGCGGGATCATAGTAGCTGTAGATCCTTCACTCTTGCTATCTCGTCCTACAAGAGTGGTTTCAAAAAACCCTTACTCCTACAGATAGGAGAATCTCTCAAAGTCTGTCGGTTTTGTTCATGGTTTGTACGAACGGTGTCCTATTGTACATAGGTCTCTACAGTGAAAAGTATTGCAAAGAGATGTTTTTTTCTATATTGTGTAAAGGAAGCTACCCTGCAGCTTAACAAGCTGGGCAGGAGCTAAGCTGGGGCCATGCTTGACAAGCTGCCCCCTAGCTTAGACTGGAATATCACCTTGAAAGAGGTCGAAAGGCACCAGAATGCAGAGCTCGACGAGGAGAGCGACCTCATGCTTCCAGTTTTGACAAAAAGTGTTTTAAGCAATAGTTAGTACGAGTTTTAGACCATGAAATATGTGAAAGAGGGAAATCCGTCGATTCTGACTCGAGACTCAAACTCATAATATGATAGCGTGGGTGTGTAGGTGTTCCTGAATACTATAGTTTTGACTCCTTATTCATTAAAAACGGAATTGTATAGAGAAGTTAGCACAGAAAAGGCTAGTAAAGACTTTACATGAAAATTTCCTTAGTAAAGCATATGTACAAACTGTAAAAGCTTTTTGAACGGAACTAGAGGCCATCCCAGTGATAGGGCGCCTGCCTAGGAGGGAAGTGGTCTCAAGATCAATCCCTCCTGGCCTCTGGTTCCTATTCTGGCATGTTGGCCTCCCGGATGAGAGTCTATGTTGGATATTCAGCCATGTCCTGTATACCTAGGGGCGGGAGACCGGTATCTCCCTTAATCGTGGGCTTCCTGGCCTAAGCCTCCGCATGCCATCCTGAATATATTATGGGAGATACCTGGTGCGCATATGGGGGGGCTGTAAGTCCTGTGGGACAGCCTCATAAGTGTAGGGGCTTCGGTCTACATTGGATGGCTTGTAGTATATTCAGGATGGCATCAAGAGCACAGGAAACTTTTGCTAAATAGTTAAATAATCATCGAGTAGGCTTGCGATGGAGAATGAGGTTATGTGAACCTTTATCAGTGTAGGGATAGAGTTTGTAGAGACAACTGCGAAACTTATATTAAAAAGGGGTCAACTTTGTAAAAAATGCTTTGTACGCATAAGGACAGCAGGGGGGCAGCTTAAGCTAGGGCCCTGCTTGTGATAAGTGAGTGCACTTATAAGGACAGCAGGGGGCAGCTTAAGCTGGGGCCTTAATTTTTAGGTTTAATACCTGCGGCAGCTGGAGATCGGGGGGACACTTTTCAAAGGAGTTTTCTGAGAGAACTGAGGCGGAAGGAGGAAAAAGGAGCAGAATTAGGGATTGCGGAGAGGAGACGCTGGAAGCTTGGAGGCTGAGTGGGGATTGATTTTTCTACCAGAATTGAGTGGATTGAGGAGAGGAGACGCTGAGAAGCTTGGAGGCTGAGTGGGGATTGATTTTCTGCCAGAATTGAGTGGATTGAGGAGAGGAGACGTTGAGAAGCTTGGAGGCTGAGTGGGGATTGATTTTCTGCCAGAATTGAGTGGATTGAGGAGAGGAGACGCTGAGAAGCTTGGAGGCTGAGTGAGGATCGATTTCTCTGACAGCATTGAGTGGAGTGAGCAGGGGAGATCGTGAGAGAGGCAGGAAAGTGTTTTGGAGACAAGAACCTCATATGTTACACAGTTTTGAGGTTTGGAAGGAGTAGAATTGAACAGACAGAGGTGGTTTATTGGAAGGAGATCATTTTTGACAAGGCATTGGTTGTCGTGAGATCAAATTCCTTGGAAGTTTCAGCTGAGAAGGATTCAGGAGAGGAAGAGAGAGATATTTTCTTAAACAGTGAAGCAGTTGACACTGAAATAAAGCTATATCTACTCCGGAGAGATCTATTTGTGTACTTGAGTGCGTGATTGAGTGTTTGTTTCGCAATTGGTGGGCACAAGAGGCTGTGTTTTGGGATTTCATCATCTGCAGCGACCTATCTTCTTTTCTGGTCATTTCTCTCTGATCTATCACAGTTAGGAGGTCCGCCCTCCCCAAGAAAGACTCTCAACCCGACATCTGGTGCTTCCACTGAGAGTAATTGGGGTGATCGATTGGAGAATTGACCAGATTGAGAGAGAAATGGATCACAGTGCTGCTGTACAAGGTGTGGCTGCTGCTCAAGGTGCTCCTGTTCAAGGGACTCCTGTTCAAGAAGGAATTGGTTCTCAAGGAGGGCCTACGGTGGTTCCAACAGCAACAACACAACCTGCTGTAGACACGTCTCAGATTCTTCAGGCGTTGGCTGCTTTGATTCAGCAGCAACCTGCAATTGGGGGAGCTGAGCAGAAGTCCACAAGAGCATTACAAGCGATTGTTGGTCGATGTGGGCGGTTCGATGGAAGAGACGTTACTAGATACCTGCGGGAGTATGTGGGTGAGATGGAGTTGGTCAGGGCACCTGAAGTTGAGGTAATTCTAAGCTTTGAGTTGACTGTTGTCCCTGAATTGAGAGAGAAGGTGAGAAATTTACAGAGAAGACATTTAGGTGGGTGGACTCTGTTTGAACGTGCACTGAGAGAAGAGTTTCTAGAAGAGGATTCTGAAAGAGTCACCAGAAGAACCCTCATGGATTGGATAGAGCGTCAGCCTGGACGTTCCATGAGATTGAATGAGATAATTCGTGAGTTTGAGAAGAGGTACTCTCAGCTTTCTGGTCTAGAGAGGTTGACGTTGGATGCTAAGAAGACAGAGTTGTTCTTAGGGGCTCTGGATGAGTTCACAGCAAATAGGCTTTGTTTCATGTTGGCTGATCGAGGGGCTGAAGGAGGAGTTACATCTGATTGGAGGAGAGTAGAGGAAGCAGTATCCACCCTTGCTAGACAACGTCGTGGTAGGATGGTACTGCAGCCAGAGACCTTGCCAGACCAGAGAGTAGCTCCTCATGTTCATGTAGCTCCTCCTGCAATACCTCAAGCACCTATTGTGATTCCTCAAGCACCTATAGTGGTTCCCCAAGTGGTTCCTCAAGCGCCTGCAGTATCTATCCCAGCACAGAGAGGACCTAGACAGCAGCAGCGACCTGTTGAGAACCGAAATCAACATAACTTGATAGAAGAACTTACTCAACAGTTGAGAGATTTGAGGGTTGAGATGGCAGACTTGAGGAGAGATCAACGACCTGTTGCATCAGGTGCCCGACCTGTAGGAGGAACCTTTACCAGGAGATGTATTTGGTGCGATAGTCCAGATCATCTCAGAGGAGACTGTCAAGACTTGGCGGTTGCCTTGCGAGAGGGCGTAGTCAACTATCAGAACAACAGGTTGTATCTAACCGCCACTGGGCAGCCTCTGAACACATATTTTGGAAGAGGAGGAATGAGGAGTTCTCTTCCAGCACTTACTGGTGCGAATACTACAGCGATGACTGCGGGTTCTGCGGAGGCTGATGTATATACTGGGAGAGTTGAGGTGCGCTCTAATCCAACTATGGTTGAGCAGGCTGTTGAGGTTCCGGTTGAAATGATGAAGAGAGGTGCTGAAAGCATTAGGAGAGCTACTGGATGGAGAGACCCAGTAGATGCAACTTCTATTCGAGCATTTTTAGAGACGAGTGGTGAACAAGATGCCATGATCGAAGACAAAAGAAGACGGGACGCTTCTGATTTAGATGCAGGAGTACCGGAGGACAGTGACCGTCGGAGGGTTACAAGGAGGAGAGCAGCGGAACCATCACCATCTGTACCAGCTGGAAGATTTCCTGCTGCAGAGGATATACCTTCTACCTCTACAGCTCCACCACTTGCAGTAGATCCTATGGAAGGTGTGCAGGATTTGCCACATGAGACTACTGCTACAGATAGAGTACGTGGGAAGAGGTTTACAGCGCAGGAGAAGGGGAAAGCTCCAGCTTACAAGTTAGCGGCAGACATCGAAACAACAACAGACTTGCGTGCTGTTCTAGAGCAACGCATTTTGGATGCTAGAGTTGAGTTTACTCTTCGTGAAGTGCTTGGTATCGCAAAGAGAGAGTTTCATGAGTTGATAATAGACATCATGAAGAGAAAGAGACAGATATTGACTGAACAAGTAAGTAGTCAGATGGTTGGAGCAGTACATGCTATTGGTATTGATCAGTTTGGAGATGATAAGTATGAGGCATGGGTTGCTGGTCCAGCTGTTATTGAGAATGAAGATGAAGAGTTTGAAGAGGATAGATCAGGCGCAGACAGCGATTTCAAGGAAAAGCACTGGGCAAGAGCGACAACAGAGACGCATGTTCGGCTTGGAGGACTTTCTGAACCAGTGCCTGCACTTGTGGATCACGGATCGGAGATCAACATCATTTCCAAGGAGGTGTATGAAAAGGGACAGTGGCCAATCGAAAGGAATCATGGTTTGGTGCTTCGAGCTGCAAATAACCAAAAGGGTGAGTTATACGGAGCTTGTCCCAATATGCGTGTAAGGATTGGGGATGTAGAGGTTGATCAGCATTTCTTTGTACAGTCATCTGCCTCCTATCCTGTCATACTGGGTCAACCATACATCACCGCTGTTCGGATGGAGACAAAGGTGATGAACGATGGGTCTCATTATGCTAGAGTTCGGAGTCATGATGACAAGTACTCAGTACAATTTTTGACGGTTCGTTCAAGACATGAGCGGAACAGACAAACCCTTAGAGATTCTCAGGCGAAGAGATGTAAGGTTTTTCGCAATCCACTCCTGTAGAGCGGGAAGACAGGGGTGTAGAACCTACTGTTGAGGTCCCGTCAGAGTTGGAAGAGAGACATGTACAAAGGTCTGGATACATGTGTGGTGTACAGAGTTGGCAGTCTGGATTGCTGATGTTTGAAGCAGGTGGGTGGAGCCGATTTACAAGAGTTGAAGATATGGAGGGAAATACAAAAAGATGGATGGTGAAACAGGTATCAGGGTTATGGCGTGTAGGAGTTCTATCTGAAGACGAAGTGGTTTCTGGTTTGTTTGAAGAGTTTATGTCTGTACAGTCAGCTGTTGGTTGGTTAGACAATGTGAGTAGATTGATGGAGGGGAAAAGTAGTGTGGTGGTGATCCCTATCCACTCCCGATGCATAATGAGGAGATTGCTACATACCTGCAGTTCTTTCCTCATCCGATGCAGAATAATGAAGGGAGAGAAGCAAGTTGTTGGTGTGCACTTCCTCAGGAAGCAGACGTCCATGCGAAGTACAAATCTGTACTGAGAAAGGTAAGACCGGTAGCAGCTCAACTACCTGCTAACTCCCAGCAGCAAGTACAGTTAGTGGGGACTGAACCTATATTGCGTGATCATAGACGGGTAGGGCACCAGTTTACTGAGGAGACATTGAAAGAGCTCCAGATAGGAGGGGGTGATTTCTTGACTGAAGTCGAGAAGACAGTGTTTGAACATATGATAGTGAAGCATGGTAAAGCATTCTCTTTTTCACCAGAGGAGATAGGTTGTGTGAACCCAAAGGTTATAGCGCCTATGGTTATATTCACAATCCCTCATGTGCCTTGGGACCTGAAACCGATTCCAGTTCCTCGTGCTTTGTTGCCTAAACTCATCGAGTTGTTGAAGGAGAAGGTACAGATGGGGATACTTGAACCGTCCATAGGGCCATATTCTAGCAGATGGTTCACTGTACCCAAGAAGTCAGGAGCTTTGCGTTTTATTCAAGACCTACAGCCTGCGAATAACGTAACCATTCGTAACGTTGGGACGGGTCCTGTGATTGAAGAGGTAGTAGAGGCATTTGCAGGGAGAGCTATCTATTCGATAGGAGATCTATATTCTGGTTATGATCAGTTCCAGCTGGCTGTGGAGAGTAGAAATTTAACTACTATGCGTACGCCCCTGGGATTGATGCGGATGTGTACTCTTCCACAAGGAGCAACGAACTCGGTGGCTCATATGCAGAATGCGATGCACAAGGTACTAAGGGAGTTTGTGCCTGATGTTACCATTCCATTTCTAGATGATATTCCTATAAAGGGCTGCACGATTGAAGACAAGGATGAAGCAGTACTTGCGAGTGGGTGTAGAAGGTTTGTTGCGGATCATATCAGGGATGTAGAACGTATCTTGACTCGCTTGGAGGAGGTACATCTCACCCTGTCGGGAGCTAAGTCCAAGTTTGGTGTGTCTGAGATTTTAGTGGTTGGACATCTGTGTGGAGCTTTTGGAAGGCGACCAAACCCGGAGAAGGTTGAAGCCATAGCAAGGATGGCAGACTGTAGGAATATCACAGAGGTTTGACGCTTTCTAGGTGCTTGTGTATTTTATCGTTTATCCATTCCTCATTATGCTCATGTTGCTGAGCCTTTGTATGCATTATTGAGGAAGGGTAAGCGGTTTGTATGGACCTCAATCCATCGAGAAGCTATGAATAGGTTGAAGGAGGCTCTACAGTCTCCACCTGTTCTGAGAAGAGTAGACTACGGGTGTGGGAGACCTGTCATTGTCACAGTAGATACTAGTCCAAAGGCGATTGGTTGAGCGATAGGTCAAGATGATGCGGATGGTTTGCGGCTTACCTCCAAGTTTGGAGCTAGGATCTTGACAGACAGGCAACGAGACTATCCTCAGGTGAAGCGTGAGTTGTGGGGAGCGGTGACAGCAATGAAGACAGATTGTGAGTTTCTGATTGGTGCTCATGTAGTCCTAGAAACGGATTGTCTACCTCTACTAGACATGATATCCAACTGTACCACGCCAGACATAGCAATGTTACGTTGGATTGCCTATATTAGAAGCTTGAATCCAGAGCTGAAGCATATAAAAGGAAAGGAGAATATGGTTGCAGATATGTTGTCAAGGGCTCGATTTGTGGATGAGGATATCATGATTTCAGAAGCTGAGGAAGAAGAGAGACAGGATGCTCAGTGTCAGATTAATCGACGAGCTACAAACTTGGAGCCGTTGATGTTTAGAGAGGAGCTTTACACAAGTAGACTTCGTGACATAGGATATTATCTGAGCTTGTTGGAGAGGCAGGAGAGATGGAGCAAAGTAGAGTTCAGGGAGATAAGAAAACAAGCTTACAACTATCTTCTGCATGATGGGTATCTTTGGAGACGACCACAGAGGAGAGATGGGATGTTCATACGAGTAGTGGACGATCAAGAGACTAAGCAGCAACTAATGAAGGAGTTCCATGATACCTTATGGGCCGGACATCGAGGGATTTGGGCTACCTACACCAAGTTGAAGGAAAGGTATTGGTGGAAAGGTCTGTACCAGGATGTGGTGAACTATGTCAGTTCCTGCTTACATTGTCAGTTCTACTCAAAGATGCGGTATAGAGATGGTCTCGTGCCAACCTATCCGCCTTGCATTCACTTTCAGTGGGTTCTCGACTTGGTGGTGATGCCTCTAGGGTTATGGGGCATGCGATTTGGTTTTGGCTCGTGAGGATCTCTCCAACTTTGTAGAAGGACGAGCTTTGAGAACGAAGACCACAGAGGGGATATTTAAGTTTGTTCTTGAGGATATTATCTGTAGATATGGGTCTGTAGGAAGGCTACGGGCAGATAGAGGAGAACTACGTGGTACAGAAGCGAAAGAGTTTTTTGCTCGATATGGTGTGAAGCTCAAGCTTACCACTGCGATGAATCCAGAGGGGATTGGCAAGAGCGAGAGAGGACATCCATCGATAGTTCAGGCTTTGGTGAAGGCGTGTGATGGTAAGCATAGAGAGTGGCCTAGGTTACTCCCTTTTGCTTTATGGGCAGATAGAACAACTCATTGTTCGACTACAGGGTACATGCCTGTTGAGTTAATGTTAGGACAGAAACCAATGATGCCAGCAGAAGAAGACTTTCCTACCTGGGCTACCTTGCCATGGGAGGACAATATGGACCGTGTGCAGCTTCTCTCACTACGAATCAGACAGCTAGAATGTAGAGAGGAGGATCTCGCTGAAGCGCAGCGACGGCTGAAGGCGGCTCGAATTGGGAACAAGGAGAGGTTTGATAAGACTCATAGACTTCGACCAAAACTGATACAAGTTGGGGACCGGGTGTTGATATACGACAGCACATTGGAGAACCAACACTCTACAATCCGAAAGTTTTCGAGAAGATGGTTTGGCCCGTACCTTGTCTTTGATGTATATCAGAATGCTACTTATTCCTTGCAAGAGCTAGATGGCACGCCTTTAAGACTTCTAATTGCTGGAAAACGAGTGAAGTTATTCAAGAAGAGAGGGGAGATTGTGGAGCTAGCTGAGTTCTTAGGTTCAGAGCAGACAGGAGCGGATGAAGAACTTTCTGAGGCGATCGAGGAGAACGAAGACGATTTGGAGGACCACGAGGATCAGTGACGAATTGGCACATACCAGAGGATGTGCAGGTTTGGAGGGGGTGAATGTCCTATTGTACATAGGTCTCTACAGTGAAAAGTATTGCAAAGAGATGTTTTTTTCTATATTGTGTAAAGGAAGCTACCCTGCAGCTTAACAAGCTGGGCAGGAGCTAAGCTGGGGCCATGCTTGACAAGCTGCCCCCTAGCTTAGACTGGAATATCACCTTGAAAGAGGTCGAAAGGCACCAGAATGCAGAGCTCGACGAGGAGAGCGACCTCATGCTTCCAGTTTTGACAAAAAGTGTTTTAAGCAATAGTTAGTACGAGTTTTAGACCATGAAATATGTGAAAGAGGGAAATCCGTCGATTCTGACTCGAGACTCAAACTCATAATATGATAGCGTGGGTGTGTAGGTGTTCCTGAATACTATAGTTTTGACTCTTTATTCATTAAAAACGGAATTGTATAGAGAAGTTAGCACAGAAAAGGCTAGTAAAGACTTTACATGAAAATTTCCTTAGTAAAGCATATGTACAAACTGTAAAAGCTTTTTGAACGGAACTAGAGGCCATCCAAGTGATAGGGCGCCTGCCTAGGAGGGAAGTGGTCTCAGGATCAATCCCTCCTGGCCTCTGGTTCCTATTCTGGCATGTTGGCCTCCCGGATGGGAGTCTATGTTGGGTATTCAGCCATGTCTTGTATACCTAGGGGCGGGAGACCGGTATCTCCCTTAATCATGGGCTTCCTGGCCTAAGCCTCCGCATGCCATCCTGAATATACTATGGGAGATACCTGGTGCGCATATGGGGGGGCTGTAAGCCCTGTGGGGCAGCCTCATAAGTGTAGGGGCTTCGGCCTACATTGGATGGCTTGTAGTATATTCAGGATGGCATCAAGAGCACAAGAAACTTTTGCTAAATAGTTAAATAATCATCGAGTAGGCTTGCGATGGAGAATGAGTTTATGTGAACCTTTATCAGTGTAGGGATAGAGTTTGTAGAGACAACTGCGAAACTTATATTAAAAAGGGGTCAACTTTGTAAAAAATGCTTTGTACGCATAAGGACAGCAGGGGGCAGCTTAAGCTAAGGCCCTGCTTGTGATAAGTGAGTGCACTTATAAGGACAGCAGGGGGGCAGCTTAAGCTGGGGCCTTAATTTTTAGGTTTAATACCTGCGGCGGCTGGAGATCGGGGGGACACTTTTCAAAGGAGTTTTCTGAGAGAACTGAGGCGGAAGGAGGAAAAAGGAGCAGAATTAGGGATTGCGGAGAGGAGACGCTGGAAGCTTGGAGGCTGAGTGGGGATTGATTTTTCTGCCAGAATTGAG
Source organism: Asterella californica (assembly GCA_036924285.1). Taxonomy (NCBI): domain Eukaryota; kingdom Viridiplantae; phylum Streptophyta; class Marchantiopsida; order Marchantiales; family Aytoniaceae; genus Asterella; species Asterella californica. The sequence goes on from JAYKYS010000001.1 coordinate 49,459,809, forward strand.
TGGATTGAGGAGAGGAGACGCTGAGAAGCTTGGAGGCTGAGTGGGGATTGATTTTCTGCCAGAATCGAGTGGATTGAGGAGAGGAGACGCTGAGAAGCTTGGAGGCTGAGTGGGGATTGATTTTCTGCCAGAATTGAGTGGATTGAAGAGAGGAGACGCTGAGAAGCTTGGAGACTGAGTGAGGATCGATTTCTCTGACAGCATTGAGTGGAGTGAGCAGGGGAGATCGTGAGAGAGGCAGGAAAGTGTTTTGGAGACAAGAACCTCATATGTTACACAGTTTTGAGGTTTGGAAGGAGTAGAATTGAACAGACAGAGGTGGTTTATTGGAAGGAGATCGTTTTTGACAAGGCATTGGTTGTCGTGAGATCAAAATCCTCGGAAGTTTCAGCTGAGAAGGATTCAGGAGAGGAAGAGAGAGATATTTTCTTAAACAGTGAAGCAGTTGACACTGAAATAAAGCTATATCTACTCCGGAGAGATCTATTTGTGTACCTGAGTGCGTGATTGAGTGTGTGTTTCGCAATTGGTGGGCACAAGAGGCTGTGTTTTGGGATTTCATCATCTGCAGCGACCTATCTTCTTTTCTGGTCATTTCTCTCTGATCTATCACAGTTAGGAGGTCCGCCCTCCCCAAGAAAGACTCTCAACCCGACAACGGTCAGAAACTGCACAGAATGTCTATCATCTGGACTACGGATCCTAGCGTAATGAGATCCGTCATCCATCACGTTAGTCTCCATTCGAACTGTAGTGATATAAGACTGACCAAGAATCACAAGATATGAAGCAGAAGACTACACGAAGAAGTGTTGATCTACATCCACATCACCTCTCTTCACCTTCACGCTAGCTCAACTTTCTGGTTGTTTGCAGCACGTAACACCCAACCATGGTTCAGCTCAATAGGTCAATGACCTCTGTCGTACACCTCCCGTGACATGATATTGATCTCTGATCTGTGATCAACTAAAGCAGCAACAAGTTCAGGTAGACTTCCAAGACAAACTCGTGTAGCAGTCGTAGCACGAGCCCAATGTCTCCTTTTGAAATCACTATCAGTAGCTGGACTCTCCTCGCCAGCCTCCTCATCGTCAAACTCAATGGTATTGATATCAGCAACTAACGCTTCTTGGTGGAAGCCCTGGTCATCAATCTCCTGAAAATGCACCTTCCCGAATTCTGCATTATTCACAGAAGCTCCTATCACATCTTTCATTTGACTTTCTACTGTTCAGACATCACCTGTCTCTTGCGTTTGATGATGTCGATGATCAGTTCGTGAAACTCTCTCTTTGCAATACCAAGAACTTCTCGAAGAGAAAACTCAATTTGTGCATCAAGTATTCTCTGCTCCAAGATGCTCTTGAGATCAGTTGAAGTCTTAATATCAACCGCCAACTTGTAAGCCGGTCCTTTCTCTTTCTCTTGGGCAGTAAATCTCCTTCTAGCCGTCGTTGGCTCTTGCTGAGACCTCTGCACATTCTCCATCGACCTGGTGCAGGTGGAAGAGCTTGAGAAGTAGAGGGGATGTCTTCTGGAGGAGCTGCTCGTCTCCTTGTGACTCTCCGTCCATCTCTTGTCTCCTTGGGAACTCAAGTATCAAGTTTAGAGGCTTCTCGTCGCCTCTGCTAGTGAACGTGTGTATCCACATCCAAGAATGCTCTGATAGAAGCAGCATCTACAGGATCTCTCCACCCTGTGACCTTACGAATAGACTCGGCTCCTCTCTTCAGTATCTCAAAAAGAACTGGAGGCACACTCTTCTCAGCAGTCTTATCTAGCAATGTAGGACTAGAAGAGACTTCAATATGCTTAGCATATACATCAAAATTTACCAACGGTGTCATCAACGCAGTTGCCGTTGCAGCCGCAGAATCTGAGGTAGACTCCTCATGCCTCTTCGTCCAAACTGTGTGCTCAACGGCTCTCCAGTAGAAGAAAGGTGCAGCCTACCGTTTTGATAACGAACCACAGCATCTCGCGAAGCAGCTGTGAGCTCTTGACAGTCTCCTCGGAAATGATCAGGATTGTCACACCATATACATCTACGAACAGGAACACCCCCTGGACGTGCAGCAGCAGACGCCGGTGACTGCTCCCTCTGCAAGCTAGCTAGCTCCACCTTCAACTCACGCATCTGTCAGATAAGATGTTCAATCTGATTCTGCTGATCATGGTTCCCCGCATGTCTCTTAACATGTCCCCTTTGTGCAGGAACTGACACAACTGACATCAAAGGAACTGCAGCTAGGACAATAGGTCTGGGAGCAAGAGCGGGAGGTTGCTGCACTTGAAAAGTAGCCTAAGGTTGAAGGATCACTTCTGCAAACGGTCGTCCTCCTACAATCACTCTTCCTCGTCTCTGTCTTGTTAGAACAGCCACGGCGTCCTCAACTCTCTCCCAATCTATAGTAACACCTCCTTCAGCCGATCAATATGCTAACATGAAGCATAATCGATCTGCCGTAACATCGTCGATAGCTTGCAAGAAAAGCTCTGTTCTCCTAGCATCTAAGGTTATGCGCTCAAGCGTTGAGAGCTGTCGATATTTTCTATCAAACTCTCTCAACAACTCGTTCAGACTCATCATATGATCAGGTTGCTGCTCAACCCCGTCCAGAAACGTTCTCCTAGTAACTCTCTCTGAATCCTCCTCAAGAAACTTCTCTCGACGAGCTCGCTCAAAACTCATCCAGATACCTAAATTTCTTCTCTGTACAGCCCTAACTTGGTCTTGCAACTCAAGAATAACAGCTAACTCTAAACTTGCTATCGTCTCAGCATCAGTAACTCTAACTAGTTCCATCTCTCTTCTATACTCACGCAGATATCTAGACATATCTCTACCTTCAAACCTTCCACATCTGTTCACAATAGCTTGCAAAGCCTTGGTGTATTTTAACTCACCTTAACCAGATAGTTATTTCGACCTAGAACAGAGAATTGGTATGATCACTTTCGCTCATTCTTACAAGACTTGGAGTTCACAGCATGCTGAACACCCCTGTGAAGTTGGACCTGGTGGTTGTACACGGTTCTCCAGATCTCGAACTCTGAAGTTGTTAATCTAGATTGAGAGCTTTTCAAACCCCCTCTGCTTCAGCGGTCGCGTTGAATTACTCACTCACTCAAATGACTTGAAACTTTTTAGACAGTCGTAGCCCTACTAACAGTGAATGAAACCACGAAGGTTTGAAGCGATTTCCACAATTCTGCTGCAATTGACACTGAAAACCCCAAAATCAACAAAAGTGTAGCAATTCTAACTCATCACTTTAATTTGGGATAACTCCTTCTTTATTGCTCCAAATCAATCAAGAATTTCACTGACAGTGACTGGCACGACGAGCTCTATCCTCCTGTGCTCTCAGATTTTGGAGTGTCCTCACCAAATACCCGAACTCTCCTTTAGACCTCTGCTTCTAAATTTAGAGTTTTACAAAAGATAAAAATAGATCAATGAGAGTTCATACCTCCAGGGATTTTCACTCATTACATCGATGGACAGAGCTCGTTGTCAACTTCCCATGGACACTTTGTCTACTTCATTTGGACGCTTAGTGGTGAAGTTACGAGACACGAAAGAAAGAAAGGGCTGTTGCTGATTGGGTATTTGTGACTCTTGACGCTATACTAAGGACGCAAGGGGCCTGCTAGCTCATCATCTGAGAAAACTTGTACGTACAGCGACTGACGTAAGGGGAGCAACTTAAGGGGTTAGTTTGTTTCTACGACTTGTCGATGGACGATTTGGAGAATAGAGAAGTCCAATGCATGTGCGCAAGGTGTTAGATCTGTGCAGGCTACGCGTTGGTTAAGACAGTTCGTGAAGAGACAGATCGGAGAGTGTGTCCTGGGAGAAATTGAGACGTAGGAGAGGTTTTTGAAGTGCTTCAGTTACATGTGAAAGAGAGTTGGGCCGTTCCGGAGTCCAAACTTATTGTACTTGGATCTATCGGGATCAGATCGTCGAGTTCTTCAAGAAATTGAAGACGATACGAAGGGCGATTGGGCGATTCATTGGGCGATTGGGAAGTTCTAGTTGAAATTGGCTCGCTGGGAAGCGCTAACGTCAGTTTTTTGTCGCTTGCGATCATAGATTGGGTTGTTCTTCGTGATCGGTGAGTCAAGCTCTTCGTTTATGAGGCCTACGTGGTCAAAGAGTCTTCATCTACGCATAGGAGAAGACCGTATGTGGACTGGATTGTTGGTTTGGGGTGTGGTGAGCGAGTTTGAGCCGTAAGGAGTCGATTTACGTCAGATTTTTCATCCTACGATCAAATTTCTTACGTGGTTTTACGAGAAGAACTCCAAACGGTTTGTTTGGAGTCTCATTGGGTTCATGGTAGCTAGATCTACCTACCGGAGAAGACGGATATCAGATTAAGCTATCCGTTTAGACAGTGTGCGCGCTTTTAAGCCGTGGGGAGAAGTTTTTGAAAGTTCGGCCCCTTGTGATAGAAAATCGACGATATCTCGGCTGTTGGGAGTCAGATATGATAGTTTTTGAGGCCAACAGAGTCAAGAAGGAAGGCCTTATCGACATCTGAAGACCGTTTGACAAAAGGAGAAAGTTCTCAGATAGACTTTTTTGGTTCCTTCGTTATGATTTTTGCTCTTTTTGAGTTCGTTAGAGATCTAGTTGGTTGTGTACAGCTTGTGGTAGCTAGCTTTAGCTAAGGGCTTGTACATGGACGTTGTTTGGATTTGGGTTTGAATTGTGTGATATTGACATAGCTCTTTTTGTTAGCAAAGAGATGTTTCTCTTGCTTTGAGCTACGCTTCGATAATTTTGGGTCTGGGTTGAGATTCAAGGAACCGTTTTAAAGGATTTTGAAACAGATTACAAACCACTCTGGTGTGTTTTTTAGTTTTGTGTTCTTAGGGAAAAAGAACCGACAGTGTATATACGTTGAGAGCTGGTATATATTACGACGTTCATTTTCGTGCTTGTGTCTCTCTTTCTTGTCTCTCTTCAGCACGCTACATCTCCACAGTCAGAAACCTCACATTATCTTAGACATCCTTCATGCAAAATCTGACACGATAACGTCAATGGATGACTATCACGAGTTCAGGTGGGACTATGGTGCATATATTGAGTTGTAGAGACAATAATGATCTCTCAACTATGTGTCGATTACTACTAACATGTTCACATGCGGTGTGACATCATCAAGTTCTGGTGGAGTAGTCGGCAGTGTTGGTAGTACGAAGGGAAGAGATGCCTCCCCTACTGGTAGTGCAGCCATTGGAGGTGGAGCTGTTAGAGATCGTGGTCGTGAGACACCACCAGAGTTTATCCTTGTGGTTCAATTCTTCCAATGTTTGAGGAAGAACTATTAGGGTCTGAAGACTGACAAGCTCAAGAGCTTGCAAGAGTTCTAGCGGAAGACTAGATAGAGCCTGCGTGGAGGGGAGGGTTTCGCTCGCATGAGATGATTGATTAGTGTCACTCAGAGAGTGACAGAGGCGCAAGCAATGTAGTGTTGGTATGAGAAACTAAAGGTGAGCTATGACGGAGAGTTAGTGATGCGACTCTCTTACACGTGACGACACCTACATTAATCATTGTCTTCAGTTTGACTGAGCACATTGAGCTCAACATGACTGAGGAGAGTATGATGATTGCTGACTTTAGCAATAGAGAGCTCTTACACTTCGAAAGCATCTATTTTTCTCAAAGACCTCAGTCTACGTATCAACGTGATCAAAAGGACCAGAAAGACAGACAATTGTGACCTCAAGGAGTATATGGAGGTTATAGTGGATAGAAGTCTTTATCTCATTCTCTAGACAACAACAACAAGGCTGTTGGACTTGTGTTGGTGACCATCACCAAAAAGACTGTTTGAGACTCCAAAAGAGGTTGCACCGAAAGTAACATGAGAAGGAAAGAAGAATGAGTGTTGTTATTGCCAGAGTTTCTAGAAGATTTTGCTCTTACGTTGTCGTGATGTGAATCATTTCACATAGTGAATAATTCACCTCTCTGTCAGGAGTTAGTCTCTCTGAGTGAAGTTAAGACGTCAGAGCGTCTAGCTTGCTTTTCCCATCTTTCGAATCTCGTAACTTCTCCACTAGGTGTCCAAATGAAGTAGACGAAGTGCCCATGGAAAGTTGACAACGGGCTCTACCGATCAATATAATGAAAGTGGAAATCTGAAGTTGTGCAAAAAGGCCGTAAGCTAGAGTCTAGCTTGCTTTTCTCATCTTTTGAGTCTCGTAACTTCTCCACTATGCGTCCAAATCAAATAGATGAAGTATCCATGGAAAGTTGACAATGAGCTCTACCCATTGATGTAATGAAAATGAAGATCCGAAGTTGTGAAAAAAGCTCATTTTTGATCTTATGAGCATCTTGTTGAGTGATAATGATAAGTATCAAAAACAGATTTTCAAGTAGGAGCCGGTCCACGACACGACATCTACCCCCTCTAAACCTGTGCATCCTTCGATATGCACCAAGAGATATCAACCAAGGAGTGGACTAGCACGCACAACGTCTTGTCGTCCTACGTCCCTTCGTAGTCAACCTCATCTTCAAGCTCTACTGCATAATCCTCATCCTCAAACTGAAACTCTGTCAAGATATCTATTAGATCGACCTCCTCATCTCTCTTTTTGAAAACCTTGACACGTTTACTTATCACTAGTATCTTCAAGCTCGTTTCGTCCAACTCTTGCTGGGCATAAGTATACGTTGTCACCACAAACGGACCAAACCATCACTTGGAAAACTTTTGCAGTGCACTATGCTGGTCGTCTAGACTGATGTCATAGACTAACACCCAATCACCTTCCTTGATTTCCCTAAGTCTTAAATGATGTCGCTGATCAAATCTGACCTTGTTCTTCAACCGTGCTTCTCGTAGCCTATCCAAAGCAACTTGGATATCCTCAGGCCTTCTCTATAACTGTCTAATTCGAATAGCAAGAAGTTCTTCCCTACTCAGATTGTCCTCCCAAGGTAACACACTCCATGTTAGAACGTGTTCTTCAATCGGCATGATAGATTTTTGACCTGTGATGAGCTCCACTAGCATGTTACCTATTACCGAGTTGTGCATCGTTCGATCTGTCCATAACGCAAATGATAAGAGTCGAGGCAATTTGCACACCCTTCCGTTGCAAACCTTCACCAAAGTCTTCACAATGGACAGATAACCACGTTCACTCTGACATTCTCTTCGAGGTTGTAAGCAGTTGTCAATGACAACCTCACTCCACACCTTGTAAAGAATTCACGAGTCTCATGTGCATCTAACTCTCCTCGATCTGCAGTAATCTTTCCTACACATCCATATCGACAAACAACCTCTTCCAAGAGAAATCTACATACCCCTTCAGTTATCTTTGTCTGAAGCGCCTTACCCTCAACTTGATTTGAAAGATCTTCTCGAGCAGGTACCAAGTATCTCACCTGTCACAATCCAATTGACATAGTCATCAAGTCTACGACCCACTTGAAGTGGATTATCAACGGATAAGTCAGACGTTTGAATACATTTGACATGTCAAACAAGAGTCCATAAAAGATACAACATCACTGTACATATTTTTCCACTAATACCACTCTTTCATCTTCGTAAAAGTGGTCAAAATCTCTCGATGTCCAGCCAAAGACTCACATAAAATGCCCTAAGCAACTTCTATTGATCTTCTTTGTTGCAAATCACTTGTAATGATATCTCATCTTTCTGCTTTGGCCGCTTCCAAAGAAATCCATCCTGCAACATGAAGTTGTAGGTTTTTCTTCGAACTCTCCGAAACCTCTCATCTGTCCAACCTATGTGCTTGACCATCGTAGTAAAGTACCTTCCAATGTCAAGCAATTCACCATCATACAATCATTCAACAAACAACTCGTATTTCCTTCTTGTGTGTGCAATAGAATAGAACTTTGCATCCACATCATCAATATCTTCAACCATCATCCTCTCCATCATATCGAGCTCGAGATAACATATCTACCATCGGATTATCTTTTCCTACGATATATCTAAACTCTGGATTCAATGACTTGATATATGTAATCCATTGTAACATCGCAATATCAGGAGTCGTACAATTCATAATCATCCCTAACAACGACAAACAATCAGTTTCAACCACCACTGCTGTCTCAATCAAATACTCTCTCTCTATTTTCAATATCTCATAGTTCTCTCTTCACTTGCGGGTATGCACGTTGACAAGCACTTAACACGTTCGCTCCGAACCTAACCGTAAATTTATCTCCAACCTCATCATTATATCCTACTGCCCATCCGATTGCAACCGGACTTGTATCTACAATAAGAACCATCAGCCTAGCACCCTTGTAATCAATCCTTCTCAAAACTAGAAGAGGTGTTAGTAAGGACTTCAGTTTTCGTACCGCATCAGTGTGCTCTTCCTCCCATCTGAACTTATGACCCTTGCGTAACAACCCATATAATGCATCCGCCACATGCGTATAATGAGGAATCCAAATGTGATAGAATACACAAGCACTCAAAAATCTTCTTACTTCTGTCAACGAGTTGCAAACCTCCTTCATCCTCTCAATCGCATCCATTTTGTTTGGATCTGACTTTCGATCAAACGATCCACACAAATGACCAACGATCAAAACTTCTCTAATCCCAAATGTAGATTTCACACTTGACAGCGTGAGATAAACTTCCTCAAGTCGAGATATGATCTTCTCACCATCTGCGATGTGATCGATGACGTATCGGCGACACCCCCTTTGATCTAATGCTTCATCCTTCTCATCCTCTACACATTCTTTGATGAGAATGTCATCCAAGAACGACATCATCTTTTCAGGGATGAAGTCTGTTAGAACTGTATTCAACTCATGTATGCTACTGAGTTGATAGCTCCATGTGGTAAAGTACACATCCTAACCAACCCCAAAGGTGTTCTCATTGTCGTGAAGCTTTTGCTCTCCTCCGCTAGTTGAAACTGATCATATCTTGAGTAAAGATCTCTCATTGAGTAGATTGCTTTTCTTACAAACGTTTCAGCAAACTCATCCACAATCGGTCCCACTCCATCATTTTTTATTGCTACTACGTTCACCGGTTGCATGTCTTGGATGAATCGCAGCGACCCATTCTTCTTTGGCACTATAATCCATCTACTCTAATAAGATGCAAACGACAGCTCCAAGATCTTCATCCGTATTTTCTCCTTCAGCAACTCCATTAGTTTAGGCAAGTGAGCCCGCGGTACTGGAATTGGTCTCAAGTTCCACGGTACATGCGGTACTGTGAAAATAACCATCGTGGTAACAACGTATGAGTCTACACATCCAATCTCATGTGCCTTAAAAGCAAATGCTTTTCCATGTCGTGAAAGCATCTCCTTGAAGCACATCCTCTCTTCTAATTAGAAGAGACCCATCAGATCCAATCTTCAGCTCTTCAAGGATCTCATGTGTGAACTTACGTCCAATCATCGGAAGATCTCTCAAACTCCTTGAAGCTCGATCCATTTGTTGGTTAGTATCATCCGGCAAAGGACCAGCAACTGACTTTATCTTCTTATCCACTATTTTGTACTTCGTCTCAACTCGAACATCAGATGCACGGAATGATTGGATCACCGAATAGACCTCCCTTGAATGAATCTGCACAACCTTATCCATATCCTCCCATCCAATAGATGTGATCTCTCGCAAAAGATCCTCCAACCCATCCTCTTCATAAATACCAAAAATCCATTCATCCCCTTCTAGCGCACCCAGCTCTTTCAACATCAACTCAACCTCACGCAAATGTTTTTGTTCTTTTCTTCTCCGTTCTTCAACCTTCTTGTAAATAGTAATCCCACAACCTGAAAATCCAACAAACCTTGTACAAAGACACTTTCTCCTTCAAGCGAGAGTACCTTCTCATGCACACCACCACAATCCCGCTCTATAGTGCTACTCAACAAAAATCCTTGAACTCTTCACTCACCCTTGGAAACGGTTTCTCTCTCATATGATCTCAATTGCGCTTGTGATTGGACGGTACAGTCAAGAATTGTATCACTCTTGTCTCATCTTGACTTCGGATCCTAGCATAAGCATATTCGTCGTCTAGTATCCTTATCTCCATCTGAGTTGTTGTGATGAAAGGTTGGCCAAGAATGAGTGGGTATGATGTTACTTCTTGAACAAAGAAGTTTTGCTCGATAGCAACATCATCTATGCGCACTCTAACATTTGGACATGCTCCATACAAATCTCCTCTTGTGTTGTTGGCTGTTCTTATGATCCACCCATGCTTTGAGTCGATAGATCACTTCTTCTTTTTGTACAACTCCTTTGACAAGATGTTGATTTTCAATCCATGATCAATCAGAGCAACCACCGGCTCATCCAAATCTCCAATCCTCACCAGCGTCTCCGTCGTAGCTCGAGCTCAATGATTGTGACTGTAATGACTTGAGCTTTGCTTCCCATCCTCCTCTTCATCCTCAAAATGTACCATGCGCTTTTGATCTCTTTCTTCCTCCGAAGAATATACACTGCACTTTGCAAGCTCTCTCTCCTCATCCACAGACAACCTAGTATCCAAAGCATGCGATAAAACAGTCTCACCCGTGATCTGTCACTTCCGTTTGATGATGTGGATGATGACATCATGAAACTCACGCTTAGCAATGCTCAAAACTTCCTCAAAGTAAACTCCACCTTCGCATTTAGAATGCGATCTTCTAAGACTCCCTTCAAGTATGTTGAAGCTTTGATGTCCGACTGTAGTTTGTATGCAGCCGACTTATTTTTCTCTTTCTGAAACTCCTTTGCTCTTTCTTTCGATGGAGAAGGAGCATCATCCATCGGTAGATCTTGAGCTCTTGCATCTCAAAGCTCTTGACGAACCTTCTCTCCTCGAGTCTGTCTCATGGAAGAAGTCCTTTCTTTTACATATTCTGAATCTCGCCTTCTCTTCTCTTCCAACAACGCTTCGTGTTGGTTCTTGAGGATGTAAGCATGTACCAGTAAGCTTCTATCAGATCCTCTCATCGAGTATCTCTTCGGATCATAGCAGCTGTTCTCAACGATGTCTCACGTGCCATCTTTCTTTTCTGTTTCATAAAAATGACAGATGATCATAATCCACTCGACTCAACATGCTCGTTACAACTCCTCTCAACTTGATCCTCAACCTTTGTTGTAAGATATCAGTGAACTCCTTGCAATCTCTACGTGGATGATCGGTCGCACCAGATACATCGTTGGATCCAGTCTTGCTTCTCAAACGATTTTGCACCACTTGTAGATCCATTCTCTTCTAATCTTGTGAACTTGATCTGCAGATCTCGCATTCCACGCATGATCTCCTCGGGTTTGAATCGTCTTTCTTCGGAGATACTACAGGTGCTTGGGCAATTGGAACCATATGTCAAGCAACATGAACCACTGATCGGACTATAAGAACATATGCTACAGCAGTCGGTGTTGGTGCCAGTCTCCTAACAGGAACCTTCTTTCGTCTTCGCTGCCTCTTGGTAAGCAGACCAACCGCTTCTTCAACTTTCTTCCAACTACTAGTCAACCCATCGTCTTCCTCCTGATCCTCCAGAAGAACCTCCATCATTTTTTGCAGTTTCTCATCTGCAGTCCGGAGAAATACTCTGTCTTGTTGGACTGCAACGTCAACTTCTCCATCCTAGTCAACCTAGAAAACTGTTTCTCAAACTCCTTGAGTAACTCAGTAGCTTGTAAACCCTTCCTTGATTGCTCAACCTACTCCAACAATGACTTCTGAGTGAGACCTCATCAGAGTCCTCCAAGAAGTAGTCATCCATCAAGACACGAGCAAATGTCTCTCAATCCTTGTTAAAATGCTTCGTTAGCATTTTAACATGATCTCTAATCTCTGGAGCTGTTGTCAACTCAAACGCTCAATCATCTCATCTTCTGATACGCGATTCAGCTCCATCTCCTTCACATAATGCCTCAGATATCTTGAGACATCCCTCTCATCGAATTGATCAATCTTGCTGACCATCGCTTGAAGCGCCTTTGTTGCCAAAGCTTCCTTTTGCTCATCAGACTGTTGTTGTCGTAAGAGCATTGTGAAAGCTTGAAACATCGATGCAGTCGTCGGATCCAACTGTACCTTCGGCAATTCACCTGAACCACTAGTTCCGTTTTCATCACCGTTCTCGTCTCCACTCATGATTGTCAATCTCTTCTTCAAAGTTCAAACACAGAAGAAATCTCCACACCAGACCTTCACATCGAGTTCACCACCGTATCGTGTCGGATTTTACGTGAAGGATGTCCAAGAAAACATGAGGTTCCTGACTGTGGAGATGTTACGTGCCGAACAAAGATAAGAAAGAGAAAATCAAGCACAAAAATGAACGTCGCAATATATATCAACTCTTAACATATATACAATGTCGGTTCTTTCTCCCTAAGAACACGAAACTAAGAAACAGACCAAAGTTATCTATAATCTGTTTCAAAACCCCTTAAAATGATTCTTTGAATCTCAACCCAGATCCAAACTATCGAAGCGTAGCTCAAAGTAAGAGAAACATCTCTTTGCTAACCAAAAGAGCTACACCCGTATCACACAATTCAAATCCAAGTCCAAACAACGTCCATGTATAAGCCCTTAGCTAAAGCTAGCTACCACAAGCTGTACATAACCAACTAGATCTCTAACGAACTCAAAAAGAGCAAAAATCGTAGCGAATGAACCGAAAAAGTCTGTTTGAGACCTTTCTCCTTTCGCCAAACGGTCTTCAGATGTCAATATGGCCTTCCTTCATGATTCTTTTGCCCTCAAGAACTATCAGATTCAACTCCCGACAGCCAAGATATCGTCAATTTTTGGTCGCAGGTGGCCGAACTTTCAAAAACTTCCCCTTACGACTTAAAACCGCACACACCGTCCAAACAGATCGCTCGATCTTATATCCGTCTTCTCTAGTAGGTAGATCTAGCTACCATGAACCCAACGAGACTCCAAACAAGCCGTTTGGAGTTCTCCTTGCAAAACCACACAAGAAATTTGATGGTAGGATGCAAAAAACTGACGTAAATTGACTCTCTGTGGCTCAAACTTGTTCACCACACTCGAACCAACAATCCTATCCACATACGATCTTCTCCTATGCGTAGATGAAGACTCCTTGATCGCGTAGGCATCAAGAACGTAGAGCTTGGCTCACCGATTGAGAAGAACAACCCAATCTCATATCGCAAGCGATGAGAAACTGACGTAAGCGCTTCCTTGCGAGCCAATTTCACTCAGAACTACCAAATCGTCCGATGAAACTTCGTACCGTCTTCAATTTCCTGAAGAACTTGAGTTTGGACAAGGACAACAAGTTTGGACTCCGGTACGGTCCGAACGGTCCAACTCACCTTCACATGTAACTGAAGCACTCCAAAAATATCTCTTGCATCTCAATTTCTCCCAGAACACACTCCCCAATCCGTCTCTTCACGAACTGTCTTAACCAACGCGTAGCCTGCACATATCTGACACCTTGCGCGCATGCATTGGACTTCCCAATTCTCCAAACCGTCCATCGACAGGTCATAGAAAGAAGCGAGCCTCTTAAGCTGCCCCCTTATGTCAGTCGCTGTACGTACAAGTTTTCTCAGATGATGAGCTAGAAGACCCCTTGCATCCTTAGTATAGGGTCAAGATCCGTAAATACCCAGTCAGCAATAGTAAACTAAGGCCTAGCTTGATTTTTCTTTCTTTCGTGTCTCGTAACTTCACCACTAAGCGTTGTCGTGCCATTTGGCGGCTACATGCTTGACTTCTACTCTGACGCTTAGGTTTGGTAGTTCTAGAAGTTAGCTCATATTACTTCTAGTCCTTTATGTATATGTTTGACACCTTTGCATACGGTGTTAATACTATTTTGAGTCCTAGTAGGCAGATAGTACGTTAGTTATCTTGTTCAAGCATTTGCGTGCATGCGCTTGTGCAAGTGACTTCTTACTTGTCTATGACGTTCAATGTACATAACTTAAGCTTTCCATGCTGATAGGGGTTTGAGCTCATGGGTTGTACTTACTTGTCGCCCATGCACGCTTTCTAGCTAATTTAAGTTATTTTTCGGGGCTATGTGTCATTTTAGGTAGTTTAAGCTTTACGCTGGCACTCTAGGGGGCTTGACGTGGTAGCCTATGAGTGTAAATAAGTTACCAGGTAGTTTAAGGCACAAAAGGACAGTCAAGTGGAGCTATGAACTCCCATTGTTCCATTTTTGTCTTTTGTAAAACTCTAAGTTTAGAAACAGAGCTCTAGAGTGGAGTTCGAGCATTTGGTGAGGTATCTTCGAAATCTGAGAACACAGGAAGAGAAAGCTCGTCGTGCCAAGCACTGTCAGTGAAATTTTTGCTCGATTTGGATCAATAAACAAGGAGTTATGCCCAATTGAAGTTCGGATTATGCCAAAACTGCATCACTTTTGTTGATTTTGGGGTTTTCAGTGTCACTTGCAGCAGAATTGAAGAAATCGCTTCAAAACTTTGTGGTTGCGTTCTCTGCCAGCAGGGCTACGATTTCCAAAAGTTTCATATCGATTGAGTAACTGAGTAATTCAAGGCGGCCGCTGAAGCAGAGGGGGTCTAAAAAGCTCTTAATCTAGAGCAGCGACTTCAGAGGAGGAGATCTGGAGTTCTGTATACATTCAGGAATCCCAACTTCACAGGGATGTTCAGCATCCTGTAGACTTCAAATACTGTGAGAATATTTGAAATTCATCGGACCAATTCTCTGTTCTAGGTCAGAATAGCTGTCTAGGTACCAGAAATTGCCATAATTCTCTTACTCAGAACTTTTCTGCCAACATCTCGGTGCTAGAATTCAATCTCAGCTGAAACTTCGTGTGTGTGTTCAGTAGTACCTCATTTACATGTAGGGGAAGTTTAGAAGTCTAAACCTTCATAGTTTTCCTCTCTTTGAGTGCCAAAGTTCACCGTCTAAACCTATTACTATTAGTGAGACCTAAATTTCGCTTTTTGAGCATATTAGAGGATCCTACACTCCTGTGTGAGTGTTTATAGCTCCTGTTGTGACCTGAAAGCCAACCTCTTGAGTAAACAACCACAGCCAGAAGCCCGGCGCTTTCCTAGGTAGACGGATCACACTCCGACAGCGTCCAAATGAAGTAGACGAAGTGCTCATGAAAAGCTGACAACGAGCTCTATCCATCGATGTAATGAAAGTGAAAATCTGAAGTTGTGCAAAAAGGCCGTAAGCTAGAGTCTAGCTTGCTTTTCTCATCTTTCAAATCTCGTAACTTCTCCACTAGGCATCCAAATGAAGTAGACGAAGTGCCCATGGAAAGCTGACAATGAGCTCTACCAATCAATATAATGAAAGTGAAAATCTGAAGTTGTGCAAAAAGACCATAAGCTGGAGCTTAGCTTGCTTTTCTCATCTTTTGAGTCTCGTAACTTCTCCACTAGGCGTCCAAATGAAGTAGACGAAGTGCCCATGGAAAGCTAACAATGAGCTCTACCCATCGATGGAATGAAAATGAAGATCCGAGGTTGTACAAAAAGCTCATTTTTGGTCCTATTAGCGTCTTTGGTGCGATAATGATAAGTATTGAAAACAGATTTTCAGATAGGAGCCGGTCCACGACACGACAACGGCTCCTCCAAATGCTGAAACAATCCCTTCCATCTCATGAAAGGAGTAAACAATTACGAGTTCCACATCTGTTGCATATCACACCAATTGTCGAACTATTGGATGAAATCATCCAGCTCGATGATGCCCACTGCATCTGAGTATCGCCAAGGATCTTTTGTAACTCCATAGATCTCGTCCATATCTCACACAATCAATGAGATAACAATGTGAGAAGTATCACTGACATTGATCGAAACGGTATTGTTCACTAAAACTAGTATCATTGGTTGATACCTACAACCACTCCATGTGAACCCATCACGTACTATAGAGGAATCTCTCATGGAACCTCTCTAGAGCCCCGTGATGACAAAACGCTATGTCGACCACAGATACACCACCAACCATGAACCAACTGCTCCAACTCGTCTCGTACTGAGCTAACCTATCCCTTACTATGATGAATACGGACAACTCGAACCTGCCGTCACCACATGCAACCTCTCACGGTATGCTGGTCCACAAGTCCAACCTCACCGTGAGAGAAACATAGATAGTTTGACTGGTCTGCAACTCCAACCTCACTATCGATAGCACACTGAGGTAACCACTCTGGAAATCAAATGCTATGCACAAAAAAGAAGCAGAGCATGAAGAGGTTCCAATCACAAGAAGTCCAAACGACAATCCTCTATCCTCAAACATTCACAAAGATAAAAATCCAGTCTTACTCGGACTGACGTCTCCTCTATCAGATAGTCATATGTAGAATATATGACCACCAACGATCATACCATGTGTTTGGAGTTGCTAACTAGATGTCCAATCCTCTAGTAACTCCAAAGACCTTCAACCACGTAGCTATACTAGCTCATATCACTTAACATACACTAACAGCCTCCATGTATCCGCCTAAGACATGTAGAAGATACCTCAAGTGCAGTTTCTCCCTAGATTATGAGATCTCTCTACCACTCTCCTCAAAATGTCTTCTAAGATCTCCTAGGGCATAGAACAAGTCCTTAAGTATCTATGAGCATCCTTGTAAGACACCAAGAGCTAGTGGTCTAGTGGTATAGTCCAAAACTAAGAACAGAGTAGTTAAACGCAAGCTTCGATAATAGTGTCGAGATGAGCTATCACATTTTACGCACTCCCACACCATTGAAAACTTACCTATCTCTCACACGTCAGCAAGCTGGCTTGCTGGCTCAACTCGGTGAGACGAGACGAGGCACGACATGTTAGATCTGCTCCGTCTTCACAACTCTCGCACTTCGCTTCTCACGTCTCCGTACTCACGCACCTCTGCTCCTCGAAGTCTCTAACATGTTGTCGTGTCGTCGACCGGCTCCTACCTGAAATTTAGACTTTGATGCTTGTCACTCCAAAGATACTCATGAGAAAGCAAGCTAAGCTCCAGCTTACGGACTTTTGGCATCATTTCGGATCTCCACTTTCATCGCATCAGTGGATAGAGCTTCTTGTCAGCTTTTCATAGGCACGTTGTCTACTTCGTTTAGACGCCTAGTGGAGAAGTTACAGGATTCGAAAGATGGAGAAAACCAGCTAGGCCTCAGCTTACGGACTTTTGGCACAACTTCGGATCTTCGCTTTCATCGCATCAGTGGATAGAGCTCTTTGTCAGCACTCCACATGCACTTCGTCTACTTCGTTTAGACGTCTAGTGGAGGAGTTACAAGACTCGAAAGATGGGTAAAACAAGCTAGGCCTCAGCTTACGGGCTTTTGGCACAATTTCGGATCTCCACTTTCATCGCATCAATGGGTAGAGCTCATTGTCAGCTTTTCATAGACACATTGTTTACTTCGTTTGGACGTCTAGTGAAGAAGTTATGTGACTCGAAAGAAGAGAAAATCAAGCTAGGCCTTAGTTTACTTGCTGACTGGGTATTTGCAGCCCCATGCGTTATATTAAAGACGCAAGGGGTCTATTTCCTCATTATCACAGAGAACTTCATACGTACAGAGACTGATACAAGAGGGCAGCTTAGGGGCTAGCTTGCACTTGCGACCTGTCAGCGGACGGTTTAGGAGATTTGGAGATCAAATGCAAACGTGCAAGGCGTCGTTGGGTTCAGATCTGTGCAGGCTACGCACTGGTTAAGACGGTTTGGGAAGAGCGGATCAGGGGATGTGTACTGGGAGAAATTGAGTCGCAGGAAAGAGATTTGGAGATTTCAGTTATTTGTGAAGGAAAGTTGGACCGTTCGGGCCGTTCTGGAGTCCAAACTTGCTGTCCTTAGATCCATCGAGATCAGAACACCGAGTTCTATAGGAAATTGAAGACGATACCAAGTTTCATCGAGCGGTTTAGGAGTTCTGAGTGAAATTGGCTCGCAAGGAAGCGCTTGTGTCAGATTTTTCATCGCCTGTGACTTAAAATTGGGTTGTTCTTCACGATCGGTGTGCCAAGCTCTTCGTTCTTGGTGCCTACGCGACCAGGGAGTCTTCATCTACGCATAGGAAAAGACAACACGTGGATTGGATTGTTGGTTTGGGTGAGGTGAGCGAGTTTGAGCCGCAGGGAGCCGATTAATGTCAGTTTTTTGCAACCTACGATCAAATTTCTCGTGTGGTTTTGCAAGGGGAACTCCAAACGGTTTGTTTGGAGTCTTGTTGGGTTCAGGGTAGCTAGATCTACCTATCAGAGAAGATGGAAATCAGTTTAGACGATCCGTTTGTGTAGTGTGTGCGGTTTTAAGCCGCATTGAGGAGTTTTTGAAGATTCGGTCACATGCGACCAAAAATCGACGATATCTCGGCTGTTGGGAGTCGGATCTGAAGATTTCTTGAGTTAACGGAGTCAGCGGAGGAGATTCTATCGACATCTGAAGTCCGTTCGACGAAAGGAGGAAGTTCTCAGATAGATCTTTTTCGATTTCTTCGCTACGGATTTTGCACTTTTGAGTTCGTTAGAGTTCTTGTTGGCTATATACAGCTTGTGGTAGCTAGTTTTGGCTAAGAGCTTTCACATGGGTGTGGTTTGGACTTGGGTTTGGATCGCGTGATACTATTGTGGCTCTATTTGTTAGCAAAGGGAAGTTTCTCTTGCTTTGAGTTACGCTTCGGTGGTTTTGGGCCAAGGTTGTGATTCTGGGGTTGTTTTTAAAGGGCTTTTGAAGCAGGTTACAGACCGCTCTGGTCTGTTTCTCATTTCTGTGCTCTTAGAGAAAAGAACCGGCAGTGTACATACATTTGGAGTTGATATATATCGCAGCATTCGTTTTCGTGGTTGTTTTCTCTATCTTGTCTCTGTTTCAGCACACAACATCTCCACAGTCAGGAACCTCGCATTTTCCTGGACATCCTTCACGCAAAATCCGACACGATACGGTGGTGAACTCAACGTGAAGGTCTGAGGTGGAGATTTTTGTGTGTTAGAACTTGGAAGAGGAGATCAACAATCATGAACGAGGATGAAGATGGATACGGTTGTTCGGGAGGGAGCTGCAGATCAGGGATGATGGATATGTAGATGCTTTGGGATCATGAGAGGATGGGAGGATGGGACGGGCCATGACTGTGGACGAGATAGACGGAGCAGAAGGGATACCAGGGGTGCAATTAGATGCAGCAACTGCACGTTTGTTTCAAGCCTTCACTTTGTTTTTGCAACAAGAGCAAAGGAACCAACAAAAGGAGGCTTTGGGGACAAAGGCGCTTCGAAAGATGATCGACAAGCTTGATCTATTTGATGAGGGAGACATCTCAAAGTACTTGAGATGTTACAAGACGGAGATGGATTTGGATCAGGTATCGAAGAAGGAGATGATCGAGATATTCGAACTCGCTGCGGTGCTTGAGATAAGGGAGCATGTGAAAGGTCTAACAAAGCATTTTGAGAGCAACTGGGATACATTTTCACATGCGCTGTTGGAGGAGTATTTCTTGGAGAACTCAGATCGAGTAACCAAGAAATCGTTTTTTAAATGGGTCAACCGACACAACAAGGATTTACAGCCTACAGAGCTGTTAGAGGAGTTTGAGAGATAATTCTCTCAACTATCTCGGGTGGAGAAGCTAACCTTGGAGACCTACAAGACGGAGTTGTTTCTTCAAGCTGCAGATGAACCATGGAAGGAACAGTTGGAGCTACTTCTGGAGGATGGGGAGGAAGAAGAAGGGTTGACAAGGAATTGGGAGTTGTGCATGAAGCGGTTGAGCTGCTTGTCCAAAAACATACAAGAGAAAGGGTTACAAGGTCGACACCTGTATCACTGACTACTACACCATTTTGTGTAGTATCTGAGGTTCAACCTCCACTTGTGGTTGTAGAGGAGAAAGATCCAACCATCGAGGACCTGCAACAAAAGATGCAAGATCTACAAGCTCATGTTACTAGGTTGGAGGATAAAGGATCGTTGATCAAGACGGAGCTTGTACCCAAACCAACTTGGGTACATCAGTGCGTGTGGTGTGATGATACTGATCATCAGCGGGACGATTGCATCGACTTTGCAGAGTCTTTGCAACGAGAGATAATTTCTTGAGAAGATGGAAAGGTTACATTCACAAGTACGTGTACTCTCCTTAGAGCCAACGTTGGTAAAGGAGGGATGAAGAAGTTTGTGGATGATTACTTTACGGCACATGCAGTTGTAGCTATCGAAGCTACAAGTTATGGTGCTAGGGTGGAGGAGATTGAGCATGATCTCCATATGGATGATTTGGATGAGCATGTGGATCCAAACGAGCTCAAGTTGGACACTGCATCCACGATGTAGAGCGAGAAGAAGAAACAAGAAGAGACTTCTTCAGGGAAGCAAGCTGGGGAGAATAAGGTTCAACAAGAAACTATTCTTCCTGAACTCGCAATGGAGGACGATCCTTCACAAACGGAGGAGGTGGTTGGGGTGTAGACAGTGACATGGTTGATCTGGTTGCAGACATACAACAACCAGATATTGGGGTTATGACGATGGATGTGAAGGGAGGTTGGGAGGAGAGCATTCAAGATGAGAAGGTTGGGTTTCTATCACATGAGATCTTGGATGCAATTACAAGGGAAGTCCATGATGTCATCATTGACATCATCAAGGACGAACGACATGTTGGGTGTGAAGGAGAGTGGATGGATGCTCTGGAGGCTACGAGTATAGGATGATGGATAAGGATGGCTTACAAGGGAGAAGCCATTGCTGAAGGTGAATTGGGTAGAGAGAATGATGCTTGGGAGGTTGTAAAGGTTTTCAGAAGAAGAAATCAGAGATGATGATACTTGAGAGGTTGTGAAAGTTTACATGTGATTAGGGTTGGGAGGATGAGGCTTGGGAGGTTGTAAAGATTTTCAGAAGAAGAGATCAGGAAGGATGATGGTTGAGGAGGATACCATTATACAGTGAGATAATGGTGGTTGCGATTGAAGATTTTGGTTGTAGTAGCGTGGTTCTTTTCAGAAAACAAAAAAGAAGAGATTTGATACTTATAGGTTTGAGGTTGAGAGTTACAGTCAAGATATATGATGATGATTGAGATGACGAGGATGTCTACTGCGATACTTGGATCACAAACCTCGACGGTGAGGTTCTACAAGACGGATGGAAGACATTTCTATGATATGATGAGTTATTTCTTTTATGTCTTCGCATATTGAAAGATGTGTAGATCTAGAGGGGGTGATTGGATGAGAGGTTGAAGAGAAAGACGATGAGCATGGATCTAGAGGAGATCATGATCGAGTTGCAACTTCAAGATGACTATCGAGCTGCAGACTTGAGGATGAGGTTGATTGAGATGGGAGGGAGGATGACAAGATGAGAATGAGTGTGCGTGTCGGTCCACTCCTTGGTTGATATCTCTGATGCGTACCGGAGGATGCACATGTTTAGAGGGGGTAGATGTCGTGTCGTGGACCGGCTCCTACCTGAAATTCATACTTCGATGCTTGTCACTCCAAAGATACTCATGATAAAGCAAGCTAGGCCCCATCTTACGGACTTTTGGCACCATTTCGGATCTCCACTTTCATCACATCAGTGGATAGAGCTCCTTGTCAGCTTTTCATAGGCACCTTGTCTACTTCGTTTAGACGCCTAGTGGAGAAGTTACAAGACTCGAAAGATGGAGAAAACAAGCTAGGCCTCAGCTTATGGACTTTTAGCACAACTTCGGATTTTCGCTTTCATCGCATCAGTGGATAGAGCTCTTTGTCAGCACTCAATAGACACTTTGTCTACTTCGTTTGGACGCCTAGTGGAGGAGTTACAAGACTCGAAAGATGAGTAAAACAAGCTAGGCCCCAGCTTATGGACTTTTGGCACAATTTCGGATCTCCACTTTCATCGCATCAATGGGTATAGCTCATTGTCAGCTTTTCATAGGCACATTGTTTACTTCGTTTGGACGTCTAGTGAAGAAGTTATGTGACTCGAAAGAAGAGAAAATCAAACTAGGCCTTAGTTTACTTGCTGACTGGGTATTTGCAGCCTCAAGCGTTATATTAAAGACGCAAGGGGCATGCTTCCTCATTATCACGGAGAACTTCATACGCACAGAGACTGATACAAGGGAGCAGCTTAGGGGTTAGCTTGCGCCTGCGACCTATCAGCGGACGGTTCGGGAGATTTGGAGATCCATTGCAAGCGCGTAAGGCGTCGTTGGGTTCAGATCTGTGGAGGCTACGCACTGGTTAAGACGGTTTGGGAAGAGGCACATCGGGGGATGTGTACTGGGAGAAATTGAGTCACATGAAAGAGATTTGGAGATTTCAGTTACCTGTGAAGGACAACACGTGGAGATTGTTGGTTTGGGTGAGATGAGCGAGTTTGAGCCGCAGGGAGCCGATTTATGTCAGTTTTTTGCAACCTACGACCAAATTTCTCGTGTGGTTTTTCAAGGAGAACTCCAAACGGCTTGTTTGGAGTCTTGTTGGGTTCATGGTAGCTAGATCTACCTACTAGAGAATGATGGATATCAGTTTAGACGATCCGTTTGTGCAATGTGTGCGGTTTTAAGCCGCAGGGAGGAGTTTTTGAAGGTTCGGTCACATGCGACCAAAAATCGACGATATCTCGGCTGTTGGGAGTCGGATCTGAAGATTTCTTGAGTTAACGGAGTCAGCGAAGGAGATCCTATCGACATCTGAAGTCCGTTCGACGAAAGGAGGAAGTTCTCAGATAGATCTTTTTCGATTTCTTCGCTACGGATTTTGCTCTTTTGAGTTCGTTAGAGTTCTGGTTGGCTATATACAGCTTGTGGTAGCTAGTTTTGGCTAAGAGCTTTCACATGGATGTGGTTTGGACTTGGGTTTGGATCGCATGATACTGTTGTGGCTCTATTTGTTAGCAAAGGGAAGTTTCTCTTGCTTTGAGTTACGCTTCGGTGGTTTTGGGCCAAGGTTGTGATTCTGGGGTTGTTTTTAAAGGGCTTTTGAAGCATGTTACAGACCGCTCTGGTCTATTTCTCAGTTCTGTGCTCTTAGAGAAAAGAACCGGCAGTGTACATACATTTGGAGTTGATATATATCGCAGCATTCGTTTTCGTGGTTGTTTTCTCTATCTTGTCTCTGTTTCAACACACAACACCTCCACAGCCAGGAACCTCGTGTTTTCTTGGACATCCTTCACGCAATATCCGACACGATAACGTCCTCCCCACCGTGGACACACTAACACACTCTCCGCATCCCTACGTGTGCTTCTCGTCGCTAACACACCCGCACACTCTCCGTATCGCTATGCTCCGCTAGTGTGACAAAAAATCAGACAAAATCTGTCCACGAGACAATCAAAAACACACACCAAAATGCAAAAATACGAAAATTTTGATGTAAAAATCACTAAAGC
Organism: Asterella californica; assembly: GCA_036924285.1. NCBI lineage: Eukaryota > Viridiplantae > Streptophyta > Marchantiopsida > Marchantiales > Aytoniaceae > Asterella > Asterella californica. The sequence continues at coordinate 49,483,212 of JAYKYS010000001.1, forward strand.
CACCTTCAGGATACCAAGCTCCAACTCGAAATATACTCCTTGGTGATTTCAATCCAAGAAACTCCGCTAACTGCCCTAATGACACTACCAGAACTACTGGCACTAATGATACACATCACTTCGCACTCTGCCGAACTAGCAACTGACAAAAATGACATGACAAAGTTCACTTCTTGGTCTTAAAACTTGGTCTTAAATATAAGACCAAGATTCATAGTACCTTTCAGATTTCTCTTTGCAGCAACCCAATGAGATGAATTTGAGCAATGCGTAAATTGACTTAGCCTCCCAACAGCATAATAAATATGGTGTGGATGAGATATCTGAGTTTATCAATTAATTTTCTATACAAATATTCTTCAATGGTATTTTAAGCTGTAGTCTCTTCACACCACTTTCTTGCTCCATAGGTGTTGCTGATGACTTGCAATCTTGCATTTGAAACTCTCCAAGTATAGACTTCATGCATGCTTGTTGAGAAAGCATAATACAATCTTCCATCTGTCAAATATCAACACCAAAGAATAATAGTTTTTCTTTTTTCTTTTGAATAATTGCACCAACTCTTTATCACTCAGAATGACTTTCATGATCTATTTTCATGAACTGTAATTGTTAGGACCTGAAAGTCTAATGCTTTCATTCAAACCAACTCAATGAAAGTAGTAGCCATAGTTGCTATCTTACTGAAATGATGATTCTAAAAAAAAACCTAAATACTAAATACCAGATGATCATAATCTTAAAACTTTAGCTTGAGCAACCTGAGCTCTGATACCATGTTACAAAACTGAGAAATGCAATCCAAGTCTCTCAAAAGATGAGAACTTTATCTCTCACAACAGAATACTACCAACCGGTTAGAACTGATAACATATCAGCTTGTTAGAACTGATCGGAAGGAGAACTGAAATAGAAATATCTAGAGATGTGCATATTTTACTTAGACTTCAGAACTGGTACAGACACAGAAGGACTCAACTCATACTACTCTACAAAGAAAGTGGATTAATACACTACTGGTACATAAATGCTACGTCAAAGTGACTTACTTAACTGCTGTAACAGTACCTCTCACGTCAAAGTCATGTCACAAGTCACTTCTTTTTTATTTTTTTATTTTTTGTCCTTTTACCTTCCACAGAGTTAAGATGTGACCCTCTAATGATGTTTAACAACAAAGAGATGTATAAATTAAACTGAAAGAAGAGATACTGCAAAGGATAAATAAATAGATGGAAGAAAACAAATGTTGAATTGAGAAGTAGATGCATACAGAACCAAATCCGTCAGAATAGAATAAAAAACATTTTGTTTATTCTTTCCACTACAACTTCCAGTTTCCATTGACGTTTGTATTCATTCAATTGAATGCAATCCTTATTGATCCTTGCGCAGTATCTATTATCCAAGTTCATCCTTTAAAAAAAACAGAATGTTACTGGGGAAGACAAGGTAACTCACTCGCGGGTATGTGTTTGCACGTTCTTTGCTTGGTAACTGTTGCAATCGTATGGGTTTAAATTTTCAAGAGAAAAAACCGATTATTTTTCTCAAAGATATCATTCTAGTTTCTCAGTTTTTAATCGCCGCTTATATGTACGTAGGATTCTCATAACTACGATATTTGAAATGATTATTACCACTGTGACAGTAAACCAGAGAACTTATATCATTCAGTGATGATGTCCTTGCTGGACTTGGGACTATCGTTCTTGACAGATAATTCTGTGCACACAAGTTGCATGCTGTTAGTTCTGAAGTAACAGCAGCATAGGCTACTATCGTTAACTGATCTTTCTAGTGGGACTGTTTAACATCTGGGACAGTCGAAATTTTCCATATCTAGGTTAACCAGGTTCCCAAGAGATTTGCGATGGACTACTATGCTTGATTGGAGTCTTATTGCTTGTTTACTCTCGTGATCGACCTTAAGTGATCTGCTCGAATTTGGTTTGTTCCTAATACTATACATGTCATTTCATCACTGAGACTTGGTTTGAATCGCTTGAAGCATGGAGTAAGATGCATCATCATCTGTTGTATGTGAAACATGCGACGCAATGAACAGCCAACGGATGGAAAGACCCATCAAGCTTAACAAGGAAAAGAGGAACCTGAAGGGCCAAGCAACCAACGCCCTGAAGAGAAGAAGAACATCAATAGCTCTAAGGTCATCTATCGCTCCTAAAATATCATACACTTGATAAATCAAAATTTTTGCATACAACAAGTGCACATGAAGTAGCATCGCCTACTGCTATTGCTCTTCTATGGACCGTGTCTGCCAAAATTCTCTATAGAGCAATGAAAACTCACTATCTAAAAAATATAATGCAACCCAAAAGAGAAAAATTCCTCATCATTATACACTTTCTGGATAGTTCTCTAGTCTGGAGTCTTAGGAGACGGAGGTGAAATCAGTGGAGAGTTTGGCCTTGATAGGCTGTAAAGGTGAGGATATAGACGTTAGTGTATGATAAAAAGGAGTGGTCGCAGAAGATTTGTGTCCGAGGGTGCTTGTGCTATTTCCTTCCACTATCGACAACTTAGCAATAAAAGAGTAAAAGAGGAATTGATAGAATAACCTAAGAGGTGAAGTGTAGTCTAATACACATCTCTATAACGGGATTGGTCAGGTCAACAGTAAATGCTAAGATATGTTCGAACGAAAATGAGTAATTGATTATTCAATGATTTTCTCTTCTGTTCGGACATCCTACTGGTAAAAGAAAACACGCGACGCCATGAATAGTCATCAGATGGAAAGACCCATCAAACCTTACAAGGGAAAGAGGGACCCGAATGGCAAGCAACCAACGTCTCGAAGGGAAAAAAATAGTAAAATGCTATCGAGGGTTTCTTTTAACATTTAATGACAAATACACCTCTGTTACTGCGTCTACTATTTTGTTACATTTCTTTTGTAGCTTTTGTTTTACATCGTATAAGTCTATTCTTCTTGCGCCTGGGGCATCGTTTGCATTTCATTCCTTTCTCTCTAGTGACTGTTATATTATATTTTGCCTTTCGCTTTTCTTGTTTCTACGGCCCTTGATTACAACTCAACTGATAAAGAAATGGAAAAATATCTTTATTTTTCCCTTTCTTTATAACTCTGGAAGTAATACAGATGCAAAAGTTACCCTGCTTCCTTTTCTTTTAAAAGTTACTGGAGAGTATACTAGGAGAAGATTCGAGATGCTACGGTCAGAAAATAACAAATCAGTAATAAGAAAAAGCAGGTGCTAACTACGTAGTTCAGGACTTGTAAACCACGACGTGTGATGTGTCGAGTCTCTGTGTGTTTTCTCTTTCATGGCGCGAGAAGGCCGAGCGATGTATTATCAATTGACAAGGAAACGCGTCGCCAAACAGGAGCCAACATTCGAATGGTAGCCATGCTGCCTAGAAGGCTAGAGTCGGCCTCGGAGCAGACGGACACAGGCGCGAGTTGAGGCGCAGGTGAAGGAGCTAGCGATGAAGGACCTGCGATGTGTCGAGTCTCGCGAACATCAAGGCGGCAGTGGGAGGTGCAAGTCTCATTCATTCATTCTATCCACAAGCATACCATGTGGATTCAAGAGTATAATACAACAAAAACGACGAGAGAGAAGGAGGCGGTATCAGCTTTAGGCGCAGGACGTTGACTCACGCTCGGCCTGGTGGTCCTCTTATCGCTTCGGAAATCGGAAGTAAGGTGAGCGAGCAGCCTCTGAAGATATATATATGTATATATATATCTAGCCCGCCTACATCGTGAGTTCAACACCATTAATTTCTGGTGCGGACTCTAGAGCCGCTTCTTGCTAGTCTGTTGTAGACGGTAAATATCCTGCGTAAGGCGGAAGCCTCATCTATGATTAATGTGGTATCAAACAGAGCTAACGACGAGCTTTGCAGAAGTGTTTACAGAGGCTCTCACCGTCAGTTAGGTTCACGTCGAGCGCAGAAAGGGGCACGACTGGCGGCATTTGGAGATGTGCTCGTCGAACATAAAAGGCTACTATGAAGTAGAATGAAGACCGGTATTATCCGCCGAATCTCTGCCGTATCTCTGTGTAGTGTACAGGCTGGGTTTGATTGGTAATCGGCTTCCAGACAGGTTTTCGCCAAATTAAACTTTAGACATTTAAAGTCGAAGTACAACACAAACGACGGTCAGTCAGTTCATCCTCTTTCATGAGAGATACTCTGTGCTTCTTCAGAGGGTCGGAGGTTATGCATTTCTATTATTAAATCTCAGATTCTTTTCATGGAAAGTTTTCTGTAGGGAATGAATGAGCATGAGATCATGAAGAAAGGAGAACTTTACAAATTCACGCAGGTATTACAACGTAAACGACGAGAAGGAGCTAAAGTGCCTAAAGAGGCTTTCCAGTTATCAACAGGCAATTCTTCAAACTTTGGCCCATATTTTTACCAATGGTAAATCTTTGCTTTTGTGCATGCAAAACACCATTTAAAGGACTGGCGTGTTAGACTCAGGGAGGGCATGGCTTCACATTCACGAATTCGGACGAGATCTCTCTAGGTAACCATGTTTGTTGTTCGAGTCGACGAACTTTTTTTCTTGGTCCCTATGTGAAGAATAAAATATGCATGCTTCCTCAGGTTTCGACAGGAGGGAAGGAAGAGGACAAGCGAAGGAAATAAAGAAGAAATGCGGATGGGGATTGGATCTGGTCAGACTTCTCTCGTAGACGAGAAAAATCTCTACTATTTGTGGTTATCCCAAATGTGTATTAAGTATACACACCCTATAAATCAATCTGAAAAAATAAATTTTATGTTAAATGTTAACCGGAAGCAGAGTTGCGAATTCTCCAGACATAGCCCACTTCTGAGCCTACAAGTCCGAGTGTATTACCAAATACACATGAATTTAATCAGGACATTAATGTATTATCTAACCTTTTCGGCTGGAAGGGTTAGTAATGAATTAATGAGCATTCTAGAGTCTTCCCTCTTGGAAGAGGTGAATATGCATGCTTCCTTAGTGATATAGAGAAAGAAGAGTGTACAGCTTTTGTGGTTTTGGGTCATTGCAATATATGCTGAATGCAGCAGGAGTCTAGTGGATAAAGTTGAACTGAATGACTTATCTCCTAGTTATTTAGCTTCTATTGATCTCTTCTTGTATCAAGGCTTGTACCTTGTATATGAGGCTTATATGATCCAAGACCTTCGATCATAGACAGCCCTTAGTGTGTTGTACAAGTTCAACAACATAAATGTCTATGAGTTCATGGCTCGTATAAGTGTTTATGGGAGGTATTCTGCAGGTAGTTGCCCACGCACGTAAATGGGAGACAACATTTCGGTTCAGATCTTGTTACAGCAACGCCACCAGTGCAGGATATGGCATATCCAGCATCTTCTTGTTATCTCGAACTAATCAAGAACGAAACTCCGTCTCGGATTAATGCTACTGTAGTGATGGTTAGGGGAAATGGACAGTTTGACCGACCAGAGAGACATATATGTTTCCGTGTTGACGTGATTACGTGCTTACAGTCAGTTCCTTGCTTTGCTCTTTCTCAAGCCACGAGCTAGATCTTCAGAGTCCAGACGCTTTCCGTCTTGAGACTTGAGGATCGTTTTCTGTCAACTTGGCAGACTTTCACAAAGCCAAATGATTACAGTTCCTAACGGTCTCAACAACCTTTCCAGCTCTCCGATCAAGGTCCAGAAAATGTTTTATGTTGCACAAAAAGAGAAGTCACGTTAATAATATACGTTAGATGTATAATTTATGTATAAAAGAGTTGTAAATTCTTGTTCCGCCTTGTATCTACGCAGGCATCATTTCGCATCCATTTCAAGAAGAAAGATCCTATCAAAACGAAGATCTACCGTACAAACTCCACCCACCTATTCTACTTTTCTCTAAACTGCAACAAAATCTTTTAATTTCAACTTTACATTTGAATTTCAAAGTATCACTTATAGGATAAAATGTATACAAAAACTCTTCTCTAATGAATAGAATGAAAAGAATGAATGCCACGACAGTCCGGAGTTTCAACGGGTTAGTTAGTTAGTTAGTTAAACCCTAAACCCTAGTCCGCGGTAGTCCGGAGTGGTGAACCTTTGGAACCTCAAAAAGCTCATACTTCAGTTCTAGAGAAACTCCAAATCCATCATTATGGAATGGGAATTATACTTACCATTTACTTTTCAGAGTGCTTGGAGTTGGAGTTTTATTCTAATCTGGATAATAGCTTTCATAATTCACGAAGTTCATAAATTCTTCTGTGTTATTAACGGTAGTTTCTCCTTGTGCAAATAATCCGAGAAGGATATTATGCAAGGAAGTAGAGCTGGATTCTAGTCTTTCAAGAAGAAAAGGAATAAGAAAACTTATTATCGATATATATAAATCATTTGCTTTCACTTTCGTACATACTAGAGGGAAGATGTCACATTTGGATGTAAGACCTTGACAAAGTGCAATAAACCTTTAAATGTAACGCAAGGAGATAAAATCCTTCCTCTTGTACTTATTTTCCTTTTATAGTTTAATTTTAATTCTTGAGAATGATTAGTCAAGTTGAAGAAAGAAATAAATGTTGTGGTCACGTCTCTCAGTTGTCAATTCCAAAAGCATTATAACATCTAATTTAATACAAACCAAGATCGAACTTCAGCAGGACCAATGAAATGTGAAATTATACTAGAAAATGAAAAACTATTTTATCAGATATTTTATCTCATTTTATCTTCCGCGTTCCGTTCAGATTCACGATCAACGAGAAACAAAATTCCAAAGTCTTTTTTCATATGCATCTGCAAAGTTAGGTTAGGTTAGGAAGAGAAACTCCACAACGGTTGGTAGTTAGGTCAGGTTAGCTTAGGTTAGGTTAGGTCAGACTCGTTTGTTAGGTTAGGTCCATAAGACTAGTTTGTTCCTACATCACTGGTGTATCTCTGTACGAACTCACGTTAATATTTCTTTACCAAGGAATAAATCTTTTATATTACTATTTTTTTCCGAGTAAAAAAACTCTATGTATTCCTCGAAAAGAAATATTCACGTGAGTGCTAAGCATAATTCAGTTATTATATATTCACATGAAAGTTGTGTTTCTTTCTCTGTGATACTCTAACGCATATTCCACCCATATCCAGAGAACAAATTAAATGAACCACAGTGAAATTAGTTTTTGCTTTGATAGCGAGTTTTATCACCTTGTGTGATTCTCTTTTTCTTTTTTCTTTTTTCTTTTTTTTCGATTTCTAATTCGACCTAAATTAATATGAGATTAATATGAAAAATATAACCACTGGTTGAAGTAGGGGAAAACCGGGTGGTTTTAGGGTGGTTTTCGTGGACTAGGTTTACGATTTTATTTTTAGGGTTGAGTAGTCCTTTCCATGCTCTGTAATGAAGCATCTCTATCTTAGGTGAACACTTTTTATGGATCTAGGTCCGAGAAAATATGAGTCTCCTTTAATTAAAGCATCATTCCCATCTCCCTCATGATTTTGTGTATTTTCTTTTCCCTTGTGTTCGCAGTGCCATGATGAAAACAAAAAATAAATGCTAATTATCGAAACAAGCCAGATTTTCTCCAGTTTCATTGCTTTTTTTCTTTGTTTCAAGAAGTTGGTGGTTATATCAGGAATTTGCTTGATCAACATCCCCATTAGGTATTGTAATGTTTGATAATATCCTTCTTAGTAATTTATTGCCTGATCACACCCTTGACTGGTTATCCATAGTAAAACTAGTTCTTGTTTTATATGGTTTATCGTTTTATTATCTTCGACTGGCACTCTGACTTGTTATTGACAGTAAATCAGTTATTTTACCATGTGATTTATCATTTTACTATCTTCTACTCGATGTGTATAAAGATACCTAACATGATTAAATTCTTTACCATTCAAATCATTTCGACAAGAAAATACACCTCAGATGATACATGCTCAGAAAGCTGTTACGTGTAACTGAAAGCATCGCTGATTTGGTAAGTCACGGGTGTAATCAAGCAATACATCGTTAAAAAGGTAGTGTTCAAACGCAACAAACATGATAAGAGTGTGGAACCCTACCTTTTTTAAGAGTTTTTCACCTTCCCTTCCTCTTCTGCTGGAAAATTTGGTAACCTACATATCTACAATCCTCTCCCTTGCATATTCACTCTATGTACATAAGCATGCATATTTTCACTCTCTTCCAAGTTAGAGAGAGGAAGAATGTACACGCATTTTAATTTATGTCCTAACCATTCTTCTTGGAAAGGTTAAGTTATAAATTAAAGTTTTTTAAATTAAAAATATTTTACTCGTTCAAAGCAAAGGTGTTTATAGCATAAAATAGATCATTTTATATACCAATGCTTATGGGTTTTGTGACTGCGAGTGGTCATGTGTAATCAACTTAATCGAGTCAATTTTAGTCATTTAAATTTAGTACGATAATTTAGCAAATTTTCATCACTTATTTCCTCTTTTTTCCCTTGACAAAGCTAGTCGAGCATCAAAATCAAACTTGTATCTTTTCTTGAAACTATAACCACCAATCCACACTGTAAATTAAATCTCTGTTATCACGCTTGTCTTCTTCCTTTTCTCGACCAAAAGTGCACTTTGTATGCATCTCATCGTCTCCATCTGAAGATGAAAAAGTAAGTGTATACAAAATGTACGATATAATTTATATATGTATAAGCGTATGCAAGTGTTTTCCTTCTACAGGGTTTGGTCATCTATTAAAATAAAATTTAGGTAATATTTCTATTCGTTCCTTGTTCTCAGGTTATGTTTGTGACAGTACAGTTTTGTGGAAAGTTATCTCTCTTCTGGTCTGCATGCCTCTATTATTTCTGTGACAATTAACCTTGTTTTGTCTTGTTTTTAATATTATTTTTGTGATAATTAATATCGGCTAGAAATATAAGAAAATAATTCAAATGTAGTTAACTAAATATTCTGTTTCTAATTTATTACAACATGATGTTGGAAAACTCCCGCCAAGTGCACACTCTATTCTCGGATGACTGCTGGCCTATAAAACATCTATATTTTAGAACATTAATTTGGTTTGTCATTCTTCTTTGAAGGTGGCGGTCATTTGGCATGTATATTATCATTATTATTTTACAGACTGATTGAAAGCTGTGACAAGAAAATCATCTGACAAGATCGAGAGTTCGAACTGGAAGCTGTAAGGTTCCGAAATGAGAGAGTACGGTAACCACCAACAGAGAAAGACAACGCTAATTAGATCAAATATATTTCCTAAGCAGACGAGATGATGGACCCAATAACTCCTACCAGCAGGAAAGGTCTCTTCAAGCCACGCATAAGACGCGCTCTATAAAGCCAAAAACATCGAGGCTGCTTTTGTCCTCATGTACCAATCCAGAACGAGATCAAAAGGTCACGTCAAATCAGAGGGGTGGGGGCCCTCTGTCCTAATCGTCGTTAGACAAACCTAAAAACGAGCTGCTGGCAAATGCATGATGGGCCTCGCTAATAACTGACAAAAGTTAGAGCAGACGAGCCATATGTTACTGTTCATTACTCCGAATGAACAGTAACAGCGAAAAGCTCAGATCGAGAGATTAAAAGCGTCGTTAGCAGGAGGAAGAGATGAGAGAGCCCGAAAAGAGCTGATAAAAATAGAGTTTAGACAGAGACATATCGGGGGGCCAGATCGGCAGCTACATACGGAGGGACGGACGGACGGACAAACGCAGCGCAAATGTGTAGAGCGGACAGGAGTAGTTCGTTTGGCTGCAGCAGACGGCAAGGGTAGGGCGCATTAATAAAGGGCGACGCCTTGCAGGCGGCCTGACGGGACGCAGGTCCTCAGCACGAGGAACGCACCATGTCCCACGTCCGAAATTCTGCACGTTTTCCTTAAGCCGTAAGAACGGTCTGAGCGCTCTGTCCGGCCCCCACTCCAGTCCGTCGGCCCTTCCCTCTGCCGTGCCGTGCCTGGGCTGGGCTGGCCTATTGCCGATCCAGGGAATCCCAGTGCGCCTCCTTCAGCAGAATCGCCCACGTCATTCAAGGTGGGGGTAATTCTCGGGTATTTTTCCCGAGGTGAAGGTATTGACACTACTGTACCCCATAATAGCAAGAGCCTCTGTATGGCCCTGGACCTTTGGCTGCGGCGCCGGGAGGGATATATTCCGGCAGGTCTCGGTCCAAATCCCCATGCATGTGCGTCTCATCTCCGCTTCTTGCCTTTCCAATCGGCGCTGCAGAGTTTCCCGCGTCGCGCTGATTTCTGCAATCCCCCGGACTTTGGAGGACTCGGAGTACTGTACGACCTGGCGGAATTTCTTCGGTCGAATTACCGAGGTGGAGAGGGGCCGTCCGCGGTACAGACCGTACAGTGTTGTAGCGTAGCTCTCGGGTATCTACCGCCATTACGAACTCCGTCATGGGCTGGAAACGGAGCCTGCCTCTGACCGCTGGTCTACAATCCAGCTGACAGAAAACTTTGACCGACGTCCGTAGGTGGAACTGATCCGCCCTCTATAAATGCTAATATGTGGGAAGAACAACATTACTCAGATTACTGTAGTGTCCGGAGCGCACAAACCGGTGGTCATCAACAGTAATCGCTGGTATAACAGCTAACATTTACCCTAATAACAGTTAGTGGACGTTGGTGTGGATCGCTATCGGGTAAATCGCTCGAACAAGTTCTTTTGCTTCACCGGGTCCACAACTTGCTGATGAGGCTTGCAGCGTGTGGTAACGGGGGTGATAACTGACGCGGGGTGGCAAGGAGATCATATGGCTTATGCCACGGTGGACCAAAGGGACGTGGATGCAGAGATTCCAGCTGGATAGGCGAAAATTGTTGGTTTAATCTGATCAGAGGGGACTATACTTACTGTAATGTAGATTTGGGGAAATTTGGAAGTAACTGAAGTCAAAGAATTCTTTGAGTGCAAAGTAGTTTCAAGAAGTTTCTTCACACCCTGGTACCTTCTACAAGGGGTTTGGGTAACCCAGAACCCTTTATTGTCCTTTCTCGCTAATCATCTGGGTTACCCAGACTAAACTGTGCCAGTCTATCTGCATATCATATATATCATATCTGATATATATATCGGCATAATTTAATGGCACGCTCCGTCAGAAAAATTTTGATTTCTCAAACTCTTGGGTATATTGTTTTGTCGTGTAGCTACCCAACATGTTGTCTGATGTTTCGCTCATTTCGCTATGTACCATCAGATCTTGCCAACGCTCTACTTTATGCTGTATTCGCATTAGAAAATAATTCTCTTTCACCGTTCCGTACAAACAGAGAAATAAAACGCAAACGAAGGAAACGCAGACGGAAACGGAAAATACCTCGTACGACTTCGCACAGTGAAGCTCTGAAATGCGTGAAGCTATAAATCGTATTATTCTTCTCAGTAGATCGCGTAGCTACTAGCGGGAGTTATGTTAAACAAAAAGATTTAACTTTGTTCAAGAGCGTGGTTCATTGAGAGATGTAATTTTGAATTGACATAACTACTTCTCGTCAATAATTACTTTTTTATCTCGAACAGTTGAGATTCATAGCCTCAATATTCAGTTTCTCACTGCAACAACTCACGTCGAAACGTATAAAAGATGCATAAAAAATACCCGTGATATTTTCCTACGGCATCTCCAGAAATACCTGTAAAATTCTTCCATGAATGTCTAATCGAAGTCGTAACTCCACTTTGCGGAGAAAGAATAGCCCGTATTACATGAATAGTATTGCCTGAACGCTCTTCCTTGTTACACTAGGATCGCCTCATCCTCGTCATCGTCCATCTCGTCAGTTCTGTACCAGGTGGAGAATGCCATGCCCGATTGGCACTCGCTCAATCAATCAAGGGCCCTCCAAGCAAAGTGCAACCGGTCGGGAGCCCGGCATGAGTGTTCCCGAAGAGGTCTCCTCAGCTGCTGTGAAGTGAAACGGACGGAAGGACGTGGGTTCACGGAAATCTCCCGAGGGATAGAAAGGAAAGGAACATCGAGGCCAAGGACGAAGTTCGACGAAAGAGAAAGAGATTCTGAAGTGCGGGTTCTCATAAACCCACAGACGAGGACCGGAAGACGTCTTTCCCGATATAGAAATCCGAAGAGATAAGAGGGGGGCGAGAGTAAGGTAAGGGTTGCGGGTGGGGGGCGGCGAATGTATGCATGCCAGGAGAATGGCCGAGCCAAAATCTTGTGATCCCGTAGGAGTGGGGATTTGGTGCTCTGACGGATGGAGTAAATGCAATGGACATGTGACAATACGCAAGGCTGGGCAGGCAGGGCAGCAGAGCAGAGCAGATCAGAGAGGAAATGAGTGTGTGTGTATATATTTGGGTGATTCGGGTACCCGGTGGAGAGCCTCTCCATATTGATTAAACGAACGGCAGCAGCAGCAGGTTTCGTACACGGAAAACGACGTCCACTCGACTGCTCTCTATCCATTTTCTCTGCTCTTTATACCATATCAATCAAACTATTTCTTTGCATGGCAGGGAGAGCAGGGTGTGGAGAGGAGCTGGCTTGAGTTGAGTGAAGGGCTCGCCTGATCATCCTCATTTATGGAGTTTTGGATCCAATGATTCCAACTCAATGCTTCTGTTTGTCTTGTTGCGAGTGAGTGTTGCATATCATCCACTGGCTGCGGACTGCTTGCCGGCTGTGAAAGCACTGGAAAGCACTATAGAGCTAAGGTACCCCCCTCCAGAGTCCAGTGCCCCCACTAGATGAATCCATCTCTTACCTGACCATCACTATCAGCTCTCGATCGATCGGTAGCAAAACAAAACTCACAGCATGCGCGGACCCTCCATCGCTCCTTCCTTCCACAGCCGCTACCCACATATAGATAGATAGATGATAGAGCTCCTCAGCTGGCTCGCAAGCGTGCGGGCGATGGAGAAGGAGTTGCCAAGTGGGCGCTGTCTTACTCTTCCATCATCGTCGTCAACCGAGGAGAAGAAAGGCTGAGTTGAAAATCAACAAACAATCACTCCGTGCTACCGTAGCTGCACAAGGAATTATGTTGTACAGTATGTGATGATTCATACTCACACACTTTGCTGATTAGTGCGGGGAAAGCCTTTACAGCTCTATGAGTATTTCCTTACAATCATACACTTGAAGGAGAAGGTAGTTGAGTTTGAGCTGGTCCGTGTTAGGAAACAACAAATTCTCGTGATCATATGATCCCAGTGTCTACTATACACTACCAGTCTCCTACAGAAGGAGGGAGATAGAAAGCAAAATAATACGACAGACAGATTGATTCAAGCGGACCTCCACTCAAGCGCATACTCATTAGGTACAACAGCTTCACCTGATGCGAAATTAATCAACAACAATGTGAGCAGCAGGGACGGTACGCTCTCAGTTGTTATGGAACAAAATTTTGGGATTAACGCTGATTCATGTTCGTTTGACAAAAAGATTCCAGTTGATCCATTTGAGTGAAAGGTGAGAGAACAGTGTGCGTACAAACCAATAGTCTTCTTCTTCTTCATAACAACTTCCAAGGATGGAAGGTGAGGTACTTGTCGATGCAAATAGTGTGAACAATCTGCAGTTCCGGGGAATAATAATAGACGATGCTATAGTGAAATTTGGGAGGTCTCAGAACAAGTGGCCATTGGATCACACACCACCCACAACACTTTGGGCAAAAGCTAGTCATGCGGATTCCATGTTTGCACCGAAGAGAATATAAGCGGTAAGTGAGACGATGATGCAGTAAGTACGAGACTGAGAAGATGACACGAGTAGAAAGATCAGAAGGTATAGTTCAGCTGCCGTCTCTACGGCTACTGATACTGCTATGCTTAGCTAGCTAGCATAGACTCTAGAGCTGCTTGTACTGAATAGTGTGAACTGGTGCACTGTAGTGACTTGGCTGGGCTATGGAGGCTGCTGCTGCAGCAGCAGCAACGGGGAAGAACTCGAGGAGAGGAGGGAGAATTGCACGTCTTCTCCTTGCATTAATATCCATACAATAAACCCACGTTCACGTTGCTCTTCCCTCTCTCTCTCCTCCTCCTTTTGTGTAATCAGCCCAGAAGGCCAATGAAAGCACTGGCTAATCAATGCCCTGCCGCACGTACTGAACTCCAGAGTCCTATTTCCCTCTTTTTGTACAACACGTGCTGATTTCATTTATGGACGTTACCCACTCAAAAGTCTGCTCGACAAAAACCTACACTCGTCTGAAACATCTGCCATGCATTCTCATTCTTATTTTAGCCCTCCCTCGCCATGGCCAAAATATTTTCCCACCCCCCACCTTCCCCATTAGCTCTTCAGTGGACAGCCAGCTCTCAGCTCTCTAACCTCCTCCCTGCCTTGCCCTGCCCTGCCCTTTCCTCCCCGCCACCCCACAGCAATCTGGCCGCACCACAAATCTGGACCTCCATGCTTTCCCCCGCAATCTGCTCCCAACAGATCAGAGGACATGTGCTCTCCACAAGCCACCACCTTCTAACCACGCAGCATCTCGTCCTTCTCTGCCACTTAATTGCGCTGATTACTGATCCGCTTTCCTAAAATCCAACCACGAGATATAGCGGAGGCACCAGAACAGCCAGCTAGCCATGAGGAAAGTAAGAAAGAAAGGGAGGATGGCGGCACCTCCAAGCAATAGCTAGACGATAAAATAGCCAGCGAGCTACGGAGGTCACCAGCCCAGCCCCGCCCCGCCCCAATGCCGGCAGCGGCGGCAAGACGAGAGATCCATGCCCCGGCCCCCAGGCGAATGAGAGCGGGCAGCCAAGAAATAATTCATCACGTGGCTTCGTATAATCGTATTCCTGCCCGCAGCCCGGCCTGACGCTAGAGTCTGGAGTCTGGCCAGGGTCCGACGATGAACCTGTCACAAAATCGGGGAAAAGGATGAACAGTGTCCAGGGTCTGGAATTACCTCCAGTTAGAGCATCTCCCTCGGCACTGTAAACAGGCACGGTAACCAGTCGCCTTCTTGGCGTGATGGGTGAGAAAAAACGATATATGGAAGGTTTTTCATTATAAATTTATCTCGAGTCTTGTCCCGGTAAACCTCCACGCTAAACTTGAAACGCATTATATGGTATTATCTCGAAGGTTTTGGTTTCGAGGAGACAAGAAACTGGTAATTCCCGTTCCAGTGTTCGGGTGGAGATGCACTTATATGAGGATGTTCGGGAGCGAAGAAACTGGCCACTCCGGTGACCCCCACACGTCGTGCTACTCCCTCCGGCCTCCGCCCAGGCGGCCCAGCTCTTTTATTTTTACTTTTATTTTTATTTGGTGGCCCAGCTCCTGTGCATGCATGAGCGGTGGTGGGTTCCCTTTTCATGCGGCATATGCGATATGCCGTATGTACAGCCCTGTATGCCCATTTCCCCTCATCTACAGCTTCCAACACTTGTTGCCTGCTCCACTCGCCGGCTCGCTTCTTCGGGTTGTCGGGAACCCGCTATCCGTCCGTCCATCCATTCGTTTACATCCAGTTGAAGTAAACGAATGGTCCCATGATGAGTCCCATCCCGTCGGGAGGGAAGGATTCAAGGAGAAAATGGACCATGCCTACCATAGCCATCATGTTCGGGCACACATCATCATGATCCGCCCGAGATAAGTTGCGTATGAAGCTTCATTTATTTATTCATTCACTCGATTTTTCGTGTTTTATTCCATTACATGCGTGCGACCACGGAAGCTGAATCCCTCCGGTCCCCGCTCCAGGATAAGGATGATGCTCTACTACAGTCCATTTCCTTACTTCTCCCTAAGTTCCTAGGCTCTAATTTCAAATTAGAAATTAGAATATCAAATTTGAAATAATATTAAATTTCTGGTCTTTTATTACACAACACACTACGATGACCAATGGGATCATAGATACCTATGGCGTGAAATATTTGTCTGGTTTACTAGTCAATTTTTACTGAATGGACTGGAATTGACTCCCCTTCAACGTTATTCTTTCCGTTCCTAAAACTCAGTAAATTTACTTTGAAAACAACGGCATGCATTTCTTTTAATATATATATATATATAAGATATTATTCCCTTGCCTCTCACATGTCACATTATTCTTCCCATTCCTCAAATTCAGTAAATTTACTTTGACAACAACGACATGCATTTATTTATATATTGAAGATATTATTCTCATGTCTCTCACGATGTTCATGTTTTTGCTGTACCAATCTGGCAAATCCACTGCGTTGCACTTCTTGTTATACATGCTGCGCATTACATAAGTTGCTTCAATTTCCTTTCCAAGTTCTATGTTATTATAAGTGACACTTTCGTCCAGTTATCAATGCTAAGACTGGTAAACTCACGCCGTCTTGCTCAAGTTGGTGTATTTTAAATTACTCAGCAATCGTCATGTTGGTGAATCTCATCTGATGAATTCTTCTTGATAAGACGGCTTCATCCCCATCTCGTTCCTTCCTTTCAAGGGTTGACTCTGCACTGCAAGGTCAAGATTCTTTACGTTTGACTAGTGTTGCAGAATGTGCTGTCACCGGCAAGGGCAGTATAAGTAGCTCTTTTTCTCCATCTAGACACTGGAACAGATGGGCAAAGGAGCAAGATCACAAGTGGAATATGCTTCTTCAAGTAGGTTATTCAGTTTTGGTGAAGGGACTTGAGCTTCCGTTTATGCCTGTAATAGGGGTGACAAAGTTGTAACTTTTCATAGAGATTACTTACGACTTCGGTCGGATAGTCACGGGTGTTTCTTGCAGGCATCTCGAGAGGTGTATGCAGGAAACGCCCGCTGGTATTTGTTTTTTGGCTCGTTTTATCTGTGAGTGGTGGTAATAAGAAAACGAGTATTCAAATTACGAATAGTGAGGATAAGAGATAGAAAATAATTAACAAAGAAATTATTCCGTCTACTCAAAATCTCGCCTCTTGGTGAATCGCGGTCTTAGACAAAATTGTCCGATTGTATTTTACGGTTTTTATTGTGTCGACTTTAGAGAGATCTTTAGTCTTAACTTTGACACCCCTAATGATCTTTTAGCTTTACGGTCAAGATGTGAAATTCTTCCAAAGTGGATTAACCTATGTATGTATTTTCCCCCTTCCTTAATAGAACCATGATGATATAACAGTTTGGTGCAAGTTAATCCATCAAATTATGCTACTCATCCAAGTCAACAAGAAGCATACTCGAACAGATATCCTTTTATCATATCATGAAAGAATTTGCAATGGAGTTCCTTATTCACATCTTTCTAACACTATAAGAAACACCTCTAGAGGGGTAAGAACGGTAGTTCTTCAGCTACTAACTCAACCACTAAGTAGAGGTACTGATAAAATCATCAAACGAAAAAGCCAACACTTGTAGGGCATTGTCATCGAGTATATTTTGATCTCTGGAAAGCTTACTTTTCATTACAGTATGTAGGGTAACTCACACCCTTGGGCTACCATGGGGTCACCACCAGATAGTCTGGAGGTCAGGCAGCAAGAGGTCTCTGATGTACTCCCCTAATCGGCTATACGTGAAAGCGACCGTTCACTAGTGACGAGCATGACTCCAATGGGTACTAAACATCGTAAAACAGACACCATTCGGTTATATCTTCTTCCTTCTGCCATGAGCCACTCAACGGATGAAGAGAGTACATGCAAATAAGCATGTTCGATCAACTTCGGTATTTTTTGTTTTCTTTATGTTATAAAAAATATTATAATTGTTATATGATATTCTAAATTAAGTTTAATAAAAATATTAAATATTATTAAATATTAGTTGTTATTGCAAACGTAGAAACGTGATTAGAAAATCCATAAATGGAGTGCAAGACTTTGCGCTTCAAGAGGTACAAGTGCGAGAGTCTATTTGATCAGAACGATACATTGATAAATATATTCATTTATTACATAACCCTTCTGGTCAGAAGGGTTAGGTAATAAATGAATGTAGCTTACAGCCCTCTTCCATCATCTTCAGATGGAAGAGGTGAATATTTAGCTTCTGTTGTTTACTTGTTTGTTTTTCGTGTTGATGTGACTTGATCGGTGAATAAGCAAGCAATGTACTGAGTCCTGCAGTCTGGCTTGTCTGTTCAAGGGCAAGGTAGAATATCTTGAGTTGAAATCTGATGTATGAGGTGAGTTTCACACATCTAAAGAAAAATCATGCCTCCCATCCATATGAGATTCATCAGAAGAATCTTATGGTGGAAACTCCACATCATTAAATAAAAAACAACACCAAAAAGGAAAACGACAGAGAGAGGAGAGAGTGTGGGACACTCTAAACTTACTGCAGCTGACATTCAGAATCAACTCAACGAGAGACATCCTCCATGAATCTGAGAGCTCCTCCCATGGGGGTTGGTTGCTTGGTCCTTCGGGTCCCCCTTTCCCTTGTACGGATTGATGGAGTGTTTCCATCCGTTTGCTATTCACTGCGTCGCGTTTCCAGAAAAATCTAAAAGCTCCAGGTATGTTCATCTGCGCAAGCAAGGCATTCTCCAGCCGGAGAGCCGGAAAAGTGACACGGACAAATATAGTAGAGAATCGGATCCGATATGGATGAGAGAGAGAGTCCATTCGCTATCCGGAGATGGAGATGGGATGCCTTGGGGAATGGGAATGCGATGCTCTTCTTCGGGTCAGACATCAGACATGTCCCCAAGCATCTCGATCATGCTCGTTCTTACCGTACCGTATCTGTATTTTCCTGATCGCCAACATACCGTGGCTGGAGTCGCTGGACCAGGTCAGATCGTCAAACGAACCACACCGATTCGGGACTGTACCACGTCTGCAGGGCCTGTGACTGTGATCGAGTTGACTATTGAGTCAATTTAACCCGACTGGCCCGGAGCGTACCAGGCAGTAGAACTGTAGGAGTAGTGTATAGTAAGCGGTGAGGTGCAAGTACGACACGAAGTAGAGTAGAGGTTGTGACGATTGGGACCAATATTCCTTTACGTTCCCTTTTCAGGAAAAAAACATTCTTCAGAATTCGAATAACGAAAATCATTCTTCTCGTCTTAGGGAAGGCATTTTCTTAGTACCGACGTGTATTTCTGAACTGTGACTACGATTGGATTGACTGGGGGGACTGTTCCCAACTAGGTGGCGCCCCTCACTCACACAGTACACCTTTTATTTTTAATTAATTTGCCGCAACGGGAACGATAGGGGATTTGTTTATTTGGGAAAATCATAAATGAGTTGGATAAAGATTCCGGGTGGCGGTAACGGGAGATGCCTTGAAACGAGGAAAAGCCGAAATTCTGGGCGCCAGCCGACTTCGGTAGTTAGCCTCATGTAGGCGCATAAGCTTCGTGTTGCTCATGCATGAACGTGGGACGACGGAATGTGGGAAGATTTTATGGCATTCGAGAGGGTTGGTGGAGGCGCCTGCATGGTCGTGACGGGACCATTTCTCACGAGCACTCGCAAGAGAGAAAGAGAGAGTGAAAGAAAAAGAGAGTGATGCAGGAAATAACTCGTCGTCGTGGCGGATGCGGCGAAAAACAGTCGGCAGAAGTTGAAACCCTAACAACAAGGGCATGCTTTGGTGGAACAAGAAAAATCCCATTCCAGGCGCAGAAAGAGGCATTCAAGTGCAAGAATGCTTGAACTCCGGATGTCATAAAGGTGACATTCCCACTTCACACCTTCCATTAGATATAATGGGCCCCGGAAACAAGCTACGTGGTAGCACCATGCCTTGATTTGTGCTCAAACCAGATAGATGTGTTAATTTGTCAAAGATCCCTCCGATGTGCACTGAATTTTCAATCATCCTGCTGTGGCTCTAGCTGGAAAAAGGCTCGGGGAAAGATCAAATCTTTTTGCATAGATCGTTAACAAATCCACAGTCAGCGTCAACCCTCCTTATAGTGCACGCTGAAGATCCGTTCAGAAAGTGCTCTCATTACGTCAGGAACCGTGCAATAGCCCACGAAGCCGATAATATGCTCGTGACTTGAATATAGTTGCAGCGATTGTTGCTGGTCGATAATATAGTCCTAACGTCGTCTTGATATACACTTCGTGTTCATTTCTTTCTAGTCGAGAAATGCACCGTATGACTCAAAAAGAAGTAGAAGACGAGTTGGTCCTTGCAAGCAAAGAAGTCATGGCGCACGTAGAGATGATGGTTGAATAGGGTGGTGAACACAGCTTTTGCACGTAGTTCGTCCGTTTGAAGAAGGTTATTAAATCGTGAAGAAACGTTTTTAGGAGGTAGAAGGTTACGGCATCGTGGTAGACATAACACCATTGCAAGAAGTGGAGCACAGTTTCTGTGCCTCTAATAACGGTAACCACGAAGTGTATTCTCGTAACTCTTCTTTCTTTGTAGTAGTTAGTAGAAGAAGTGGAAAAAGTAATTGACAGTCTAACAGCAGATTATTATGAGGCCGAGTACCCCGACGAGGATAAAGAAGAAGCTCGAGGTGATTGATTACTTATGGATGTGGTGCAACGATTTCAAACGTGTTTGAAGATTTTGTTCGTGGCAAGTTCAAAAGTATTATAGTAGTTTCTGCAGCTGAATCAGCTCGTTACTAGTAGCACACAAAACTGAAATGTCACTCGCTACAGCAGTCCCCGGTTGTTAAAAATGAATATTCTAGTGATGTCATGAGGAGATCACCTGCAAACCTTGTTCGTGGTAGTCTTAAGCCCCACGCTGAAGCAAGACTTGGTGCCGTTGTAGCGTTAAGGCACTATGAATAATATTACAACTACAGTAGTGGTATATATTTGTGCAGACGGGTTTACGCTAGTCCCTCACAAGGGCTTGTACAAAATACTAGTATTACTGGACTGTAGGAGATGGACGAGTGTACTTCCCTGGTTGAGACCTGCTAAGGTTGTCCTAGAAATCTGATCATTCTACATCTTGAGTTTGACAAGCAGCAGAAGATTCAGATCGACTAAGAAGAATGTCCTCTTGTTCCTTCGCTCGGACAGAGTAAAGATACGGTCTTTAGAATATTCAGTGACTTATGTTGGAGGTCGTGACTCGAATATCTGCGGATTACCTCTTCCATTACGAACAATGTGTAGATGCAGTGTACTCATGCACCCCAGAAGAACGGTGAATCAAGAAAAACAGCAACACAAACATGGTTCGCAGTGGACGCGAAGGCCTACTGCTGAGCGAAAGGAGAGGAGAGGAGATACACTACTAACGCTGGAATGGTGACCAGGTAGATGGTACAATTACATTTCATAGCTGGCGAGGTCTGGTCATGGGCGAAATGGGGATCCAAGATGGTAAACTCTCGAGCTTACGGGGCCTCTTGCTGTGGTATGGGAGTATAAACTCTCATGATTCATGACTGACTTCCACACTTACGAAACCATGTTCGTTCAGACAGTACGTGAAGGGGATGTGGTTGGTCGTGCTGCTGCATTACGATCGATCTTTCCCTTTATGCATGGCTGGATCTGTTATCATGGGGAGGTCTGACCCTTCCTACCCTCTCTCCCTTCCAATCTGTATGGTGGCTACCGGACTAGCAAACACAGTACAGGAGGCTTAGCTACACTTTGGTCTTCCGGAGTCCCCCGGCCATTCTAAGGTACGGTAAACGGTAACTACAGTCTACAGGCTGCTGACTTTATCACCTGCTTGGAATCAGATTTGACTCGGTGCTGCTAGTGCCTAACCGTGGCAGTGGCGTGGGGGTGAGCCAGCCCTGGTACCGGGGGAGTTTTTACGCTGCGACTGTAGGACGAGGAAGTAAAGAAGACCCTAAGGTTTAGGGTCAAGGTTGAGTACCGTAGACAACATAGCCGTAGCAGGCGGCAGGCCGTAGGGAGGGGTAGTAAGGACGGACTGAGGAGGGATAGGAACTAAAAGGAAGGATTGTCCTTGACACAAGCAGAGTCCAGAGGCTCATGTAACAGAAGAACCCTGTACATACAGGCTCGATCGGATGGCCCAGCCTCCAAGCGAGACAGGGGACTACTGTAGTCGGTGATTACTACGAGACGAGAGTGATTAACTACAGTAGTTCATGGGGATTAGTGTGTACTAGGCCTTAAATAATTTCATTTGGTTTCCAGTCAACTGACTTTTTTTGTTCTCGACGTTCATTGAGAACCTGAGGCCTACAACAGTTTCTTGCTTGATTGATGGCTGGCCGGGCAGCCTCGCTTGAAAACTGGATTAGTGGGTACCATGCAAGGGGCCTTCTACCACGTTGTCCCAAATGTAAACCCCCATGCGTTATGAGAAGAATATCATCAATTTATACTAGAGGCTTACGCTTGCACGTGATACAATCCCACTTACCCACTTCATGCCAAGAGCAGTTTTGTTAGTTTCTTTTGTTCTTACTCTATGTCACATATTCTGGGCATATTTCTGCTCACTCTCCGATCGTACTACTGTCGTCTACGACGGAGAGCATAACAAAAGACAACACTGATTTGAACTACATGATGGTGGATTCCATTACATATGCAGCACCAAGAGGAGAGATATCCACCTATTGTGAGTAGATAGTGCAAAAGTTATTTTGTAAAATGCAGTGCTCTGCATCCACCTTAAGTCAGTTATGTAAGTTCGGTAGAACCTAAAAGTCGGCATGACTCGAGTTAGATACGTAAGTGCCCGACTAGCTCACCAGGACAACAACTCCATGCAATCTAGTTCTGTGTTATATGCTGTTGAATGCATTTGAAGTAGTTCTCCAGGAAGATAATTACTAACACGTGCAGATTCGTTTTTCCTTCAGTGGAATTTAGGTTGGAATGCATTTGGAGTAGTGCTCCGTTTTTTTGGGCAATTGGCACATTCGTTTTTCCTTCAGTGAGAATTTGTGTTGGGTGACTCTCTCTCTCTCTCTCTCTCTCTCTCTCTCTCTCTCTCTCTCTCTAACAAATGGACTCGATTTCTAGACGAAATAATGTGTTCCTCATGCCTTGCAAAAGCACATGTCTATAATGTAGCAGCTCGGGTCCTAAAAGTCTTTTGAGTCTAGAGAGAATATTTCGAGCTTGATCTATGTCGTGAAAGATTGATTCGTATCTCTCGAATAGAACTCGAGAACTTCCGATGGACTGTTAGTGGACAGACTCGGTCCTCGAATGCATGTGTATGGATCTATACGAACAGACACGCGAGAGAAGCGGGCATTATTCTTATTAAACTCTCGATTAACATTCTACTTGTCTTGTCGTCGAAATTAGGTCACGATCTAAATGGTATTTAGTTGAAACAGTCATGAAGTCCACAGAGCCAACTGATTACAGGTCTGGAGTATCTACGAGACTCATAATAACTATGACTTTACCGATATGATCGACAAAAAATCATATTATAAACTTCCTACCTAGGACTCACTTGATTGAGTTTAGGAGCTTAATGTGGCCTTTGCATCAGAATAAGTAGCACTTGACTGGGGCGTGGTCAAAGTCGGCATGAAGTGGCCGTATTTTTCTCATGACTTTCTCGAAAGTCATGACGACTTGATTAGGATTAGATATTAATTAGCCCTAGCCTTCTCTAGGCATTCAGGTTTAGCTTGACCTACTAGGCTTAGTACAATCGTCCCTAGATAAGTGCATTACCTCATGAGTAACTTCATAAAGTATTCCTATCGAGGGTTTGCACTCATGGATTGATGCAAATATCGAGGGTGGAACGTTACACTTAGGGAAGTTTCGAGGAGAATACAGTTTATAGCGGAAGATACAGTTTAGAAGATCGTACTAACAGTATTAATTGATATTAAACTCGTTTTATTGATGTTTGCATAGCTATGGCGGAGAAGTAGATTATATCTTCACTTGTTTTTCTTCACGAAGTTACAGCTATGATAATCGATGGAGGAATATCAGTTTGACGTCTTGAAGTACTAGCAAATAGATTTACAGTCTGCACTGGATAAACAGTACTCGGTAAGTGTTTTAATTTTATAATTGTTACAACTTGACTACACTGTAGAGTAGATACTCGCAAACCTTATATTTTGTTAACTGTTATGGTTTTGAGTACTATGTCCTTTGTTAATACATTTGGATATGTGTTATTTGAGGGGATGGGTTCCTAATTGACAGATAACTACCAATCATGAATCTCCAACAATTATTTGTAAGTGTTGGAAATACAGTAAGTTGGTGTCAGCGAATCAAAATAACGCATACATTTAAATCCTTCAAAGTATCTAACTTTCAGATGAAAGACGAGAGTTAAATCAAGCACTACAGCATTTGGAAGAATTGAGCTTGGGTTCTGGAGTAGAAGATGTATGTAGATGACTTAATTGATTTTCTGGTAACCACTGAGGATACCAAAGATCTGATAAAAAGTATCAGACTTATGAAAATAGAATCTAATATAAGTTTCCTTGTCTCTTGTCCAAAGTGGTATGAATTCGTAACTGCTTTCAGTCAAAAGCTTAATATTGTATAATGTAGAACTGAGTTTTCAATTTAAAACATCCTTTCAACAACAAGTTTTCACTCATATATATATGCTTACTGTATTGTACTGTAGAGTAGGTTCTTTTTGTTCCTCAGTGTTGTTATTTTATTAATTTTTTCTGTTTTATGTGTTATAACATATGAATTACATATTAGCTATATATTATAACATTTAGATGGTAACGATATTATTATATTATTCTCTTGTAAATGTTATGGTTTCATTACTCTAGAGCGATAACATTTATCCAGAAAGGAGGTGACAGGAAGAATTCCATCACATACACGACCACCCAGATCATCAACCAGTCATGGAAAGTGATGGTAGCTAAATCACCAAGAATCAGAAGCGATTGGTGAAGAGAAGAATGTAAGTATCAGCACTGTAAGTCTTGAGATCATTGAGTGCTTTGAGCAAGGACAATCTGGGGATACAACTGAATTCTTCCTAATGCCTGATCAGCAAGAAATGCGAGGCTACTAGATAGAGAGAGTGAGAAAACACGAAGAGAACATTCAAGAAATAATAAGAAAACTAACACATATTACTGCTCATTTTAGACGTGAAGGAGGAGTTTCTACTGATAGGTTGATAATTACAAAAATGATTCTCGAGGTCTTGTGCTAAATGTTATGTACTAAAAGGCTATCCTCTGATGTTATAAGTCATATCTGTGATTAAATAAATTCATTCCATTCATAGAGATATTTTTTAATCAACGTAAGTTTTAACTTAACCTTTCCTGGCGGAAGTGTTAGTAATTACAGGATTAAGGTCAAAAGACACAACCCTTGAATATCACACTGGAGGAATGTATAACTTATAAAACATCTGAGTACTAGGAAATTCTGAACCGTGTCACAAAAAACAAACTTACGAGAATAGACTTCAAACCTTAAATTCAATATATATATATATATATATATATATATATATATATATATATATAATTTATTTAATTTACCCTCTCTCGGCCACCGCGTATAATACTCTCTGTTGAAATCTACAATGATTTACTATCAATCAAATAAAAAGTTGGTAGATTTTAGCACCGAGAACAATCTAATATAATAAAAAAATTTCACTTGAATCTTCTTAGGTAATCAACGGTGATCTCACTGCGATGAGTGAATGAATGATCATCCATGAACGTGCATTATGGAACATGCATAATCACCTCTTCCATGTTTAGATGGAGGAGGTATTACTGCAAGTTTTATTTATGACCAAAACTTTTCTCTTGAAAAAGCTTGATTTATAAATTTATTATGTAATATCTGTTATATATTTCCACTCGTCGGACGGGTTTGGTATTATGCGAAAATGAGGATCAACTCATTCACCTCGTTATAGGTTTTTAGGTCTCGCAGTGGCCATGTGTAACCAAGTTTAACTAGGTTTTAATTCTAGTGTTTTAGATTTAATTTAGCGAATTAAATTTAGAAAGAGTTCTCATTTGTGTCTCTTCACCTCTTTTCTCATATGTGTTTTTTCGGGGCTTTCCATCCCAGTGATAATTTATCTTTTGTATTTGTTTTTATCTAACCACTAAAACTCCAGCAACGGCGAATCTTTCTCGTTAATTTTAACCTTATTAGAGGTGTCAAAGTTAAGAATCTTTTGAAAATTTGAGACCTGAGGGAGTGAATTACGATTTCGTCCCGACTTCGGCTAGTGTTTCATGCGGACACCTTCAAATGTACCAGTAGGAAAACACGACAAGTTTTTTTCTTAACGGCTCTTCATTCATTTCTGTCACCTCTTTTTGATATGGATTCTCTCCACTTCTCTGAGTAATTATCTTGAGTGTATAAACTGAATTTTTTTTAACTTTCACAGATAACTGTCAAAGTTATCTGCGGAAATTTTACTTCCAGTTACCTCTCCTACGTTGAAGACTATTTTCTCTGAACTTTGACACCCCTATTAGTACGTGTTTCCTCTTCACAAATAACTATCCCCAGTGTATTTGGGATGCATATGCATATAGGGATGGGATTCTAAACGTACCTGAGCATCAGGTATATATTAATACTATAGTGTATGAAAAATAACTTGTACAACTTTTTATGGAAGTTAAAGAATGACTTTATTGCCTAGGATTGAGTGGCCTCATATAACAAAACTTTCCTTCTATCAGTTGAACAGATATCAGGTCTTCTTCTCTCGACCGGCTATGGGAAGTTACATGCAGAACACTTTCTTCTCACTGGCGGTGTCCGTAGCTTCACTGTCCGGAATACGAATAATGTCACACATACGTATGCACCATAAATACGGCACAGCTCAAAGTGACAGAGTCTGTATTCCAGCAGCGTATTTGGCTCATCACCATCCACCCGATCACTATAGTATACTACTGGGCATCCTGGGCAAGAAGCAGGATTTCAGCACGTGCCTAATTCCTGGAAATACGATAAATAAAACACAAGGCTTTTGGTCCCACTTCACTCTCTTGTAGCTTAGCTTCAGATGACAGAAGCACCGCACTGCTGAATTAAACGAACTGCTTTCTCTAGCAGTCTTTTGAGAGTCTTCAAGGCAGGCATACTCCATTAATAATTACACATATGACGGTGGATCGTCGTAGGGAAGAAGAAAAGAGAGAGAGAGAATATAATTTTTATTTTTGTAAATTTGTATATTATATATTTTGTCAGCTTAGTAAAGAAGTGTGAAGGCAGTAGAGTACGTCTTCGTATGCTGAGCTGAGCTTACGTATCCGTACCTGCTGAGCTGCTTGTTCCGTCACTAGTACCCCTGTCCCCCGAACTCCTTTAGATATAATGTCGACCAGAACGTCGTATGCATGCATATCACATGGAAGTTAGAAACAAACATGTGCCAAACCGAACCAGCAGGAAAAGATAACCATAACGTCCTCTTTTCCCCTTTTTCTTTCAGGTACTTTGAGAACTGATTATATATTAAGGGTGTCAAGGTGCGAGAGAATATTCTTCAACGGGGAAGAGAGAAAGAGCATCCATATCGCTGTAGTTAACTTTGTATCGAAAAGAGACTGAGTCTGGGTTGCGTTTGTGACTCGATATCATAATTTCTTCAACAAATTTTTTTCAGTTCTGACATTCATGATAATTATTCAACGTAGTAGATATTCCACTATAAAAAAAAAGATAGACAAAATGAGTAATATAAAAAAATACCCACAGAAAACACCCACCAAGGTCTGGCCAAAGTCGTAATTTTCCTCTAGCAAGTGTATAATCTTTCAGAAAGGTTCTTAACCTTTACACCCTTTATTATATAGAGGGTAGTAAGTCTGCTCTTTGGGAAGCAGCATCTGACGAGTCTGAGTCGAATACAGTACAAGCTGCTCCCCAGTGACACACCCTCCCAAATACTGGAAAACATTTAGAATGTTTCCTTTTTTTCTCTTAATGCTTTGTTCTATTCTGGAGATATGGAACTCACTGTCTCGTATACAGCTATAGTTTTCTATTTTATTTGATTTTTAGAGAAAGCTAAAGTTGTCTGCAGTACCTTCTTGTTCTTCTGAATTACTGAAAAAAAGATTTATTCATCTGCTCTGTCAATTCAGAAATGATTGCGTTATCATTAAGACTTGATGCTGTGCTGGTTCTCTGAAAAGGAAAAAAAGAATTTCTTCTATTTGTATGTGTGTACAGGTATATGGGTTCGGTAGAGGTATACCTAGGGATTGCAGCACCCACTTGTTTAGGTTTTTTCTTTTCTTTTCTTTATATATATACCTTTTGTCGTTATATTGCATTATGTCCGGAATTTGCTTTCCAGATTCCCTACATTCTACCACAGAGAATCTAGAACTCGGTCACTTGGAAAACGTTTGTAGCGATGGGTTTTTAACAATATCAACTTTTCCCTTTTATCCCTCAGTTGCTTGCCTTCCCATCTGCATTCATGAGGTTGTTGGAGAGATGGAGAAATAAATTCCACCTCGCTAATAAGTGAAGCTATGATTTCTTTTTGTTCTAGATGTATTAGAATGTGCAACCGCAATAATCTGGGACTAACAATTGGTAGGCCTTTATCCAAAGTTGAGAGATATTTAATTTAGTATGTTCCATATTTCATAAGAGTCCATGTTTACATTGGTAGAATTTCCTCACTTAAACATGTATGTTAATTTTCTTACTTTGGATTACATCTCTTCCAAACCTCACTTTGGTGAAGTTCTCTTTCCTTCTAAACATAGAATTCTTGACTTCTTTGAAGTCTTTCTTTGTACACTTGGAATGGAACATGAAAAGACCTATCAACTTTGCGAATCACGGCTTTCTGCAGGTAGAAAATAAATAAAACATTTGTTATTTTAGAGATGTTTAATTTATAGTCAAACCCTTCCACGAGAAAAGGTTTGGTAATAAATTAACCTCTTTGCCCGTTTTTGCAAAGTAAGACTCGTTCTCGATTCGATTTCCATTTGACTCGATCCCAGTTAGATTCAGTTCAAGATAAAGTGGTTTGGTTCTGGTTTGGTTCCAAGGGTTGGAAAATAGACCTGTTGTAAACAATTTCATTCTAAAGATTGGGAAAAGATTTGATTCTATTCTAATCAGTTCAGCTTGAGTTCGGTTCCACCTTGAGTAGTTCGGTTAAGTACTAACTAAAGGTAGATGTACATAGCAATCCTTTCCATGTTTCCAGCAACTCTCGTCGCTTTTCAACGAGTTCCATCAAAGTCAGCAGATGCGAAACGCGGAACCTTGAGAATTCAGTATTGCAATTTTCTGTTTTATGGTGGTTGCAGAATGTATTTTGTAAATAAAATATAGACACAAGTGAGCTAAAAATAAAATATATCCTATCAAATTTGATATAAGGACTCTTTGTAAAGGTTAACAACATTGTTCAACCGTGCAATGAAGTCACCGTCTCTTGAGGGTAATCTAAAAATGGTATCGGATATAACAAGTGTAATGTCATTGTTGATTATATATTTCTTATATCTTTTTTAATGCGTTAGCTTTAAAAAGAGTCTCCACCTCCTAACGTCGAGATATCTCTAATAGAGGGAGGGAAAAACCCTAGCTCATTACTAGAGTCCGGCTCATGAATAACACAACGAGAGTAAAATTTCTTTTCTATGTTGGGTACGTTGTTAAGTCGAATAAACTCCATGAAAAACTGTGAAAATAAAGTAAAACTTGAAAAAAATATTTCTTTCTAATGGTTCGTGTTAGTGTAAAAGAATTAATTCCTAGAAAACGCATAACTATTTGTCTTTGTGGTAAGTTGTTTTCCATGAAATGTGAGAATATGGAAAAGATTTTATTAAAGGGATCTTAGAGCACATGAATACTAGCGGTATAGATTTTCTTAAGTTTTTTGACTTGGATGCCACGTAGACTAGAAAATCTCTTTTTTCCCCTCCTCCAAAAAATTATGATAGAATAAATAAAAGAAATACAACACCAGTTTGTCTTACCTTGGATAAGTTTAGCTGATAGAGTAAGACAAAATTCGGAACATATCTAAACGATCCACTTCTTACATTATGATTTGAGCTGTTCTAACTTCAAAATAATATTCTCGGATATGAAGACTCGACATCCATACTCTCTAAGTGTTATGTGTAATTTTCGATTTTTTTCTATATTAGTTATGGTCTCGCGCAAAAATTACAAATGATTAATTTGTGGGTAAGAAAATTATCAACATTGTTTAACTGAATTTGAACGATAAATCGGAACGATTAGAAACTACTTTCTCACTCTTTTAATAAGGGGTTCTAAATGGCAGTACGGTATGACGGATCTCCGCGGATGGGGATTCTGATCCAACGGAGGATATTCCTTCATCGTGGAGCGAAGTGGGCATGAGGATGAGGTAGCATAAGAAGTCTCGAAAGGTTCGTTAGTTTTCGTGGGAACTCGACATTCTGCATGGATCCAGATTCCAGAGGGAGCAGCGGAAGTAAACGGGAGGGAGGGAGGAATTGTGAGTTTGTGATATTACTGGAAATGCTTAGTTTCATGGCTTTGAAGGATCCGAAGGGAATACGAGATAACGAGGCCTCGTTTTGGGCTAGAGCCTAGAAGAAGAAGAAGAAGAAGCAGGAGGTCAGAGATCGTGGAGCTGAGAAATGAATATGGTACTACTCATAAATTCTACATGCAATCTCCTCTGGTATCTCACTGGTGCAAGAAACATGGTTTGATTATGTGTGGTTGACTTGATGTGTCCCTCCAATTTGGGGTTTTGACCTCGAAAGCACGAGAACAAGTCCTTGTTTCGTGCTTCCTCCCGAGTTCCGATTCCCGAATGAAATGAGTACATGAAGCAAAACCTTTCCTGCATATCTGGTTATGATGATACAGTACCGTACCACCATTGCAGTAACAATCCCCAAAACTGTAAGAGGTTCTTCTTAGCTGCCAGGTGCTTACTTAACTTCGCAAATGATGTCATTAGTGCGTTTTAGATACCTGCATGAATGTAGGAACAAAGCTATCAGAAGAAAAGCAAAAGTACATTTCAATCCTTAAACCAGTTTCTGTTTCAGGCTTACGTACTTTTGGTCTTCCCAGGTGAAAGTTTCACACCTATTCTGCATTATCTGGAGGTTACAGTCTTGTCGAGTGGTTGGTTGGCTGGCTGGTTGGCTGGTTGGAAGAAAACGAACGGCACCATTCACCTTTCCAGGAACACCTTAGCCTCTTGCCCAGCGAGTAAGGCCTGCAAGTACAATGCATGCACAAATGAAGTTTTTTCTTGGGGGTTTAGAACCCTCCAAGATGCTTCAGGGCTAGAGAGCTGTATTTTATTCTATCTCGATGAGTCCAAGGAAAAAGGGAAGAAAGAAACAAGTCAATACCGTATGATCGACGAAGACCCAGTTACAGTCTTTTGGCGTTCCAGTTGACGCCAACTTCCAGATGGATCAAGCTGCTAGCATTTTTACCTACGAAGGTAGATGGAATGATCTATCCTGAACAGCCATTTAGAGTAAGGAATAATGTGGCAGATATTTTTGCTTCCGACTTAATCTATCTTCCGGGTTTCTGATGCATATAAAATGTTATCAACTGCTGATGCCCCACCACAGCACGTAGATACCGGGACTCAGAGTAGTAGTCCTGACTTCCTCTCACTGGTAAACTTCTATTCATGGCGAGAACATACCGTGCGCGCCACCCTCAAAAGGTTTCCAACTTGATTCCCTACTGTGTTGAAGATTTTGACCCGATGCACGTGTGTTTTCCCTTCTGTCCACGTCTATGAAGAAATACGGTACAAATGAGGTCTGAAACGACGGCTTTGAGTTCCTTTTTGTTCCTCAAGTGAGACCCTCATATTGTGAGCAACATCAATCATTTCTTCGGTCGATAACTAAGAATGTATAAGTGCAGGTTGAACCACACCTAGACCCTGATGTAGTATGTACATGCGCCTTAGGATGCTGATGCTGCTGAGCAGATATCTCCAGAAGAAAGCACTTCCCAGAAAACTAGAAACTCGTTTGATGTGTAAAAGAACATAAAGGGTTGAGGTGATAGACGTCTGGCACTTACACTTACTTTCAATACTCTTGCAGACTTGGTACCTGCATCGTAGAAGATGAAATTGTCATCTGTATTGCCTATCCTCTTGTAACCAGGGGAGCTTGCTTCAGAATCAGCCAACAGAATGCTTATCCTTTTTCAGCAGGAAATGTGGAAGAAAAACAATACTTTAAACACATCCTTCAGATGTTAGGATTACTTGCCGAGAATTCTTCGTCGTAAAAGAATTCTCTCTTATCTTAGAGAGACGGCGGTCTTCTCGTGTCAAAACAAAAAGAAAAGAAGGAATTCTTTCTATCTTAGTATCGACAGGATATTCAGCCTCGTGGGAATTAGCCGAACAGAAAGGAAGAAGACTTCAGTGGCCTGAGACTCGAGAGACGCCACGTGTTATCGCCAAGGAAAAAGACGATTCTATTGTGGGATAGCCTTTCGCTTTTCCACAAAGATCCAGTCGTGCACAAATGGCATAAAAACGGATATCCAACTCTAAAGCAGTGGGTACCTTGAGTAAGATATGTTAGATGGATAGAATCTTAGAGTCCTTCCGATAGAGTAAAGAAGAAGACGTCGATCGTGTATAAAATACCACACCATAGTTTGTTAGACCGAGTCAGTCCCAAATTTCAGGATATATATGGGTGAATCT
Source organism: Asterella californica (assembly GCA_036924285.1). Lineage (NCBI taxonomy): Eukaryota > Viridiplantae > Streptophyta > Marchantiopsida > Marchantiales > Aytoniaceae > Asterella > Asterella californica. The sequence continues at coordinate 49,515,751 of JAYKYS010000001.1, forward strand.
GGCCTCCCATTAGTCTAATATTTAGAGTGGGGGTAGTGAAGGTTCAGTCAACCTCATTTCACTGCATACTACTCGGCACAAGTTGTGATCCGAGCAACTGTTCTTAAGGATCTGTAGCTATAAACAGCTACAAATCAAAAGATTTAAGCGAAGCATGACATAAGAACTTTAGCCTGAGTAGATATCATGTAACGTATTCAGTAAATCCTAATGATCTGAAGATTTTAACTCCATTATCATGCATGGGATTTCTTACCAGGAAAGAAGGATACACGCCGTTTGTTGATGAGATGCACACATTCACGTTAGGGGTCGTGAAGCAGACGGAGAGGATCGACCATTAATTAATTCTGTGTGTCGAGTCGTAGTTTTTCCCCATCTCTAATGACGAGCTTGTTTCGTGGGCGCCTCCACCTCATCCGCATTTTCAAAGCTATGATTGTGAACGAACTGATCGAAAGACCAAGAATGAAATGACAAGAGAGGTGATGCTAGGATGATGTAATGGGTCGCATCGCCACAAGACCACAGCCCACATTTTCATAGCCCCTTCATTTCAGGAATCGATACCGAATGATGGCGAATGAACGGTCATGGGCAAATGAAGCAGCTGAAATTTATTAGCTGAGACTAACGGCCTCCCCCACCATTCCCAGGCCATGAAGTAAACAAAGTCATGAATGAAGGGGTAAGTCATGAAGCAGCATCAGCAGTCAAATATTCAGTTAGCAGCACACATGTATGTAAGAGACTTGATCGAGCTCACAAATGGAATTAAAGACGAGCATCTTATTGTTCATTGTTCATCTCGTTCATGCTGCTAGCAGGCCACAACCCTAATCGGCTCAAGATGCAAAATGTAGGCATATGTCGGCTATCAACGAATGTGGATGAACGAGATGAAAGTGGAGAGAACGCTCAAGCAGAGAGATGAGAAATTTAAAGAGGGAAGAACATGACCCCTTGGGAAGAGGAAGATGGAGGACTCAGAACGTTGAATGATGACGTTTTAATTATATGTTCCTCGCTGTCTGTTCTCTTTACTTCGGCTACCCGTCGCAGCAGAGGATCTCTAGACGGCATTCAAATCGGCTCAGTTGACCATGAACTTGCATGAAGAGGAGACAGAGAGCGAGAAATAGGGTTGAAGCTTTTGACCACCAGTCAGTCCGTGGTTCGAGTCCAGAGAGGAAAGGCTCTCTGCAAATCCAATTTGAGATCGAGAGAAAGACCGAGTGACAGAGAAAGAGTAATGCCATTTTCTCTCACGACACATTACGTTCCGCTGACAAATGCTGTAGAAATCGGCACCAGCATAGTTTTCCACCTATAAACGGACTCGGGAAGTTAGAACAGTTTTTGCTTCACCATAACTGCACTTTTTAGGAAGTTATAAAACGGCATCATCATCAGTCAATCAAAGCAGAAGGGCAATGGGAAGTAACATGGCCCTCTCTCCTCAAGCTGTTCGTAATCGTGAAACTTAGATTTTCTGTCAAAGACTGTCCCCCCTCAGCATTATTATCCTAGCTTACTACACGTTTAGAAACTTGCACCATGCCGAATAAATCATGACCACCCGTCTCTAAACATCATCACCCCACTTTATAACGGAGGAGAAGGGCAGGGGCTCGTCCACTTGAAGACATGAAGCACCAACAGAACCTGAAAATAAGCAAAATCCCATTTACCATCAACTCTATTGCCTTCTGCTTGCGCAATACTGCCACCCATAACGCCGTCGGTTTAAGATTCCAGGACAAAATGCAGATTTCTATCATTCATATGCACGAAATGCCCTCTTCCTCCTCCTCCTTTCTCTTTTCTTCCCTTTTCTCTTGCAGTTCCTTTGCTGTTTCTCATCCGTTGCCTTGGACATTTATTGGTCCCCCACCATTCATGCCTCGAAACGCTCCTGGGAGGGAGCCTTACCACCACCCCTACACCCCCATGAGCCGAATTTTCCACCGGGAAATCACTCACTACTTCTGCTACCACTACAAGTGTCATTTTCTCACACACCCAACATCTTCATCCATGCATACAGAATTACACCAAGGAATTTACTACCCTTCTGTGTCCTTCGTGTCTGGACGGGGAATCCTCCCTTCTTTTTCTTTTCTTCTCTTCACTTCGCTGCACTGACACTTTCCTCCTTCACAGTTCTCATCCTCGGCTTCCCACTGGACCCGATCATATCGTGCCCTGCTTCCTTGACCATCAGCGATTACGTAATTGTAGGATCCGCCCTGCGCAAGAAAAAAGATATGGGACAGAAAGAATATTTGGAATGAAATGGCGACGAGTTCCCTCTCGTTCAGTTTTCTTGGTCACGGTGTGGGAATATTTTTCTCTTTCCTGTTTCTTTCTTTCACTTCAGGATCAGAGTGTGTTATAACTGATGTGGGTGTGGCTCAATCTTTCTTGGTATGTGCTGAAGTAATCTATAAGTTGATACTTAAGTCCTGAAAATATAAACATGCAGTTTAGGTGGCTTTCCATTGGGCTTTCTCTGGACTCTGGAGTTGTGTGCTTGATTGATTCTAGTCATCTCATTTGTACGGACTTTAGCTGCATCCCTCTTTTCCTTACAGTATCTTTTTAAGAGTTTAGATTAGAGTGATCTTTCTCGTCGTGTGTGTTATGACTTTGACCGGGATAAATACACTGGATCTTCTCTGATCAACATGTTCAGTTTAATAAATCGTTCCAATGGGTTCAGTTTTGCTTTTTCAGTCTATAAAAGTCATTCAGCATTTAGCATAGCACGACCTTTCTCTTCGTCGTTTTCTCGTTTGACAACCCCATCCGCCCATAGCCGGGGGGCGGCGTGGGGTCGAGTTTTCCTGCCGGGAGAGCTCAGTCCCTGCAAGGGCAGAGGCATTTCGGTGAAGAAAGGCCAAAAATAATGAAGTCGTGAGTCTAACCAACGTTTCATCATAAACATAAAAACACATGTTTCTTTCAGAATTTAGATTGCAAGGACTGGCAATAAAGCGACCACCACTTTCCAAACAACCTTTTCATTTTTCAAGTGGATCCCAGGATCAGTTTTCTTGGGGGTCTTTACGTGGAGTTGTGCCAGCTCTGCTCAGCTATGCAGACTATGGCCTTCCAGGTTTTATTGAAAACTTGTCAAGTTGGCAAGAGCTATCATCTTGTAAAGCGAATTTAAGACTATCTCTCGTCAGTTGTATATTTCAACTGTTTTCTCATGAATTTTCCTTTTCTTTCTGTAACTGGCCATATTTCATACCACTACTTGATATAATGTAGATCGATGAATCATTTTATAGATTAAGTCCAAGAGATGTTTATGTGAAATGACCCATGAGACCATCCACATCAGCACACACTGACGACTAGAAACAAAAACATGTAAGATGGAAAAAGAAAAGAGCTTTTAGGCCTCTGGAAACTCCACAATGAAGTTAACCTTTGACTAAGTCCCATCCTGCTAAGGTCGAACTGCATTAAATGATATCTTTCTGAGATTGCCTTAGTCCCAACTTCATGTAAAGATCCCCTGAAGCCCATTTTACTCATTTTTACATTTGTTAATTCGAAGTATGAAACCGTGCCCATCATTGCCAACTAGTTACGAGACCTCTGAGCCCTTGGGAAGAGAAGGAGTAGTTTCCATTCCATATGTCGAACGAGTCAGGCAGGATTCTTATTATTCCCTTGCTTTTTCCAACGGCAGAACAGCACAGGAAAAGTCTCTATGGAGGAGAATTACTCGGTAAAAGCATAAGTACCTGCAGCTGCTGCTGAATCAGACATTTTCATCACGTTCGATGGCGGGAAGAGCTCTTTCCCATTCCACGACGTCAGCTTCTCTCTCGCTTGTGGACTCTTCGATCTCGCAGATTACATTTTCGATTTTCGGTTGCTTCATTAATTCAATTTACAGGAAAATCGAATATCTATGGAATGCAGCGTTCGGATCACGCAGTACTACTGCAGATCTGAATTAAATTAATACATGGAATTTAAATAAGTAAATAAATAAAAAGACAAAATGGAGAAACAAGAGAAATCACCATTTCTTCACTAGACACTGGCACACACACTCCGGCCTGCCTCCTGCTGCGTGCCTGCGTGCGGGCGTACGGGAGGGCGAAAAACACGAAAACAGGAAAAATAGCGAAATACGTATTTTGAGGGGTGTGTGTGCGGCGGCAGTCCTGCAGAAATACGACGTGGAGGAAATGGCATCTGATTAGTTAGACGGTTTAGAAACGCTTTAGAGACGCGAGATTAGCGACGGATAACAGCCGTCTCAGCGGAATGCCGGCCAAGTTGGTGGGAGAGAGAGAGAGAGAGAGAGAGAGAGGAGCGCACGTTCTTTCAGTACATCTATCCTGTCTTGAGATCGATAGCAGTCCCCAGGCGTGCCATGCCGAATACCAGCGCGCCAAGTGGCGTTCTTAGCCAGAGAAGCCCCGTAACTTTGGCGGCGCCTCTCGCTCCAGGGTCGTTGTGTTAGCGGCTGACAGAAGACCCGGGCAAGTCAAAAGTGGAAAGCAGCGTGAAAGCCAGCACCGATTCGGCAACTCGACTCGGAGATGGGAGCTGCTTAACCGGGGTTCGGGCCCAGGTCGTGACTCGTGACTCGTGACGACGTCGGGTTAACGAGGAGAGAGGAATATAGGCCTTGCTTTGAACTGGAGTGGGGAGGATTCAATCAGGCGAGAAGATTCAGGCCAGTTTTCAGGGCGGACTGAGACAGGGAAATGTAAGCTCCTGTGGCCTAAAACAACGCTCTGCGTTAACTTGAGGCTGCTGGAAGCTTGTCGTTCTCAGCAACCGTTGCGGGATCGGTGTGCACTACTGCCTGCCTGCCTGCCTCTCCACAGCAACAGCGGCAGCGGCAGCAGCAGGCACGAGAAGAAGGAAGTAGAGTACTAATACAAGCAGACTACGCTATGCCTGCTCTGCTGCCGCCCCATCAGCAACCAACAGCGTCGCCTCTCCTACTACACACACACTCTCTCAGTGCTTGCGATTGGTGCGCTGCAGTGTCGTTTGTGACAGTACTCTACCCTCAGAGCTAGAACTAGTGCTGTAGTAATAAGAAAGAAAGCGCTAACTCTACGCCTCATCCCTTCTCCCTCTCGGCATCCGCCCCTCTGGTTCGTTGCCTGTGATCTTGACCCCGAACTCTCTCTCGCTTTCTCTCTGTGTGGCCCGTGGCACCACTCGCTCCACACTCCCCTTTTATTCTTGGATCGGCTCATTTTCTCTCTCCCCTTGAGCATTTTCGCACGCTGTGTTTCGCTCGCTCGCTCCATCTCCCAGTTCCCATTAGAGCTTGTCTTCTGCTCCGTGGAGAGACAAGCGCTAGTCTCAGCTCAGCTCTCTCAGCAATCTCTCGGAGGCATTCAGTCACAGCCAGCCAGCCAGCCAGCAAGGATTGCTCACTGCTTGTAAATCTTATGCTTGTGAATAGACTCATTCTATGTTGAATCCCACCAACAATCCATGTACCCATAATCTCACTGTAAGTTCATCGACTCGTGCTTCGCTTTTCCTGATTACTGAATGCATTCGCTTGTGGATTGCTCGTGATCTTCGTTTCTTCGTGTTCGCTCTTGAGATACCGACGATTGACCGATTTCAGCGCCGCCTTCTTCCGGCCCTTGGTCACAGCTAGCTTTTCACCTCCGGACACGTACTGAACGAGAGAGAACTGAGCAGGCCTTTGACAGGGTAGGATGGGTTTCTGGCTTCTGAGGACAGAGGGGTAGTTTAAGGATATGTTGGCCCGCAGTGAATCTGGACTCCGGAATATGATATCGAAGTACGGTAAAAGACTCAGAGCAAACAGACGAAATGAACTCACGCAGGCTTCGAGGAAACTGCCATTCGCTTCTTTCTCAGGGTTTAGTAAGAGCAGGTGACTTCTGCCGCTCAAGCCTGAGTGGAAGCTAAAGGGATGGCGCTTCCGTTACTATGTTCTTGGTTGTTCATTGGAAGCCATCGGCCTAATGGTGCAATTGCTCACTCCAGTCAGTGCATCGCATCCACATTCAGTGTCTGCAAAGGACGGCCTGGCATAGGAAGGGAGTAGTCATACCTTTACTCAAAGGTTGATACGGTAGACGCACCACCAGAGCACTCGAAGTGCCATGTGCTATCGAACGCTTGATCGCGCGAAGTATAATGGCAAGCAGCTTTTGCTCCGAAGCTCTGCTAGAGGACTTCAATAATTGCTGAAGGCTTCATGATTTCCACCTTTTTCATGATCCTTGCGTGGCGGCTTCGGAACGAAATTGATCCATGACGTTCTCTTCTCTCTAGTAGGCTGCAACCTGCAGCTATAAGTTGATCGTACTGCTAGGTACACGTCACTGTAGAGCCCTCATAGCTGCCAGGAGAGTCCTCGTGGTTACGCCATGATCATCATGATTGATGATGCGTGGATAATACTACTACCCTGGCTGCCGGGTCTAAATCATCCTGGGTGCCAGAATTTCCTGGTGCTCAGATTGCTGCCTGGTTCTTACCTCCCTCACCGTCTTCCTTTTTCCTGTTCTGAGCTGCCGCAGCTTTTGACGTACACGGGGATTCGCTCCTGCTCCCTAGACCGTCAGCGCCACCAACGCCTTTTCTCAGTAGCTGCCAGATGACATCAACATTTAAATCCTCTATGCATGTAGTCTGTGCTCTCTCTCGCGCTGTCTCACTCTCCCCTGGTTGAATTCCTTCTGACGGTGCGGTTTCATTCCCGAATGCAGGTGTAACTTCTTTCAGATGGTTGTATACGCCGCCCCTACGACGAAATATCGTATCGCTCTCCGTCAGTCATACGCTACTACTGTCCGTATGTTTGGGTGAAACAATCTCAGAATACATCCAGCGGCGTCGCCATCGATTGTCACATTTTGTGCCATAGATCTTCCGGAAATTTGCTTCGGCGTTTTCATTCTACCCGTCATCCTCATCAGCACCAAGAACTTCAGCTACCATCGGGCGTTACAGCTCGAGGCTGTATTCGAAGGCTGGAGATGTTTGAGGACTTCGGGACAACCTGTAAGAATTTTCAAAATCTGGCGGCCGATTTGGTCGAGAGGTTGCAGTCCCAGACACCTTGTACAGAGTCGGGACCTTTTAGCTACATGATGTTTGATCAGAGCGGCGGTGTGGGTCGGATCTTTCAGCATCCGACTCGTCTCGTGCACGAGTTCCCCACGGCCTCATCTTCTCCTCCGCTCCCGGGCTCGCCAGACTTGTTTGAGGACGGTTCTCTTCATGACCTCAAGAACACCTTGATGAGGAACTCCGCGCAGGCTGAATGCGACCCTCGAATGAGGGATACGTGCAGGGAGAAAGTGGCCTCGGCTTACGCTGCTCTCCAGCAGCCCAACAACCAGAATAACAGTGATTTCAATCGGAATCAGATCCACGCTGCCTCCCTTCCCGAGGAGGTTTACAGTGCACTCCGTGCGAGCGGGGAAGAATCCGGTGGAGGATACCTGTACGAGGACGCGGATGATTTGGAAGCTCTCTTAGGATGCTCCGATGAGGAGGGTAGCATTACCGGCAAGGCGCCCAGCAGTGAATTGACCTGCCATTTTGGGCTCGTCCAGGAGAATGCGGGACCTTGCGGGCCTTCTTCCAGGAAGAGAGGATGCGAGGAGGTGGACGAGGAGGTGGACTCGAGATTCAACAAGCGGCAGAGGTCGCAAGAGGAGTTGGATGATGAGGTTGACGACATTTGCAACGGGACGTGCTCCTCCAGTGTGTCGGTCGTCGATGGCTTCAGCGGCGATTTTCTCGGCCCCTCTTGCCCCGAGGATGGTAGCGAAGAGGACTGTCAGGAACTGGACGAGTCCGCCCTGGAGCTGCAGATGTTGTGTGACGATTTCGGCTTCGAGATGCCGGAAGAGCAACAATGTAGTTCATGCAGCAAAGAAGACGGAGAGGAGGGTGACACCATCTCATCCGGCTCAGCCAGGAAATCTAGGCGAGATAAGATTAAAAAGACCGTCAAGCTCTTGAGAAATATAATCCCAGGGGGAAATTGCATGGACACGGCAATAGTTCTCGATGAGGCTATACACTATGTGAAGCTGCTCCAACTGCAGGTTCAGACTTTGGAGGCCAAAAGGCTCGTTGAGAGAGTCCGATGACCTACTCTCCACATCCCCTTCAAATCCTAGTAGCATTTGCCTAGTAATTAATCCACTTCTCGGCGAGGATTTAGCTCAGTAAACGCATGCACCGATTATAGGCACTGCCGCGCTCTTCTCTCTTGATTAGTTCACCAACCGACCTTTAGGAATCTTGTGAAAAGTATCTCTTGTGAAAATTTCTCTTCTAAATCCTGACATTGTAACCACGTTAACACTAAACGATACATTTTTTGTTACAACGTTTCTCCTGCCTGAGAATTTAGCGTCTCGGGGCACTCGGGGAATCTCGTCTGAGTTTTCACGATGCCACCGTTGGTTTGTTGTACTTGTCATCGTATCTGTGCGCACTTCTTATTTTGCTTTGCCCCTGTCGATTATAAGGATTCGAGCGCATCGACGCTTGCTCTTTATTTTTGCTTGGTTTCAGTGTCTAAGAAGTCAAGAGTCAACATGATACGTGCTGGTCTGCAGTCCGTGCGTTTGTTGTAGAAGATTGTTCCATTAATTCAGGATGAACTAGCGACGTTCCTGTTGTGGAGAACGTTGTTTGCAAGCCCTGACTTACGATGGACAGGGGATGACTCTACCTGTCGGGTCATGGAAAACTAACACGCCAGTGCAGTGTCTCCCCTTGTTCGTTCATGAACGAATGCTGAATTTGCCTCGCGGGTCATCGGGACAAAGCGGATCTGTGAGAGCTAGTGGATAGTCTTTGGTCAGGATGAGGGCCTCCTCCGGTCGGAATGTGTCGTGTAGAGTCGAGCGAAAGTCCCGTAAGATCACGACGATGCGAGTGAGTGATGAGCGCAGCCAAAGGAACAGTTGCGCTCATTAAGAGGTAATTTCCGGTGGTTCCCACGATTCTACATACGCTGGGTCTGAGAGCTGATACGGTCGTAGCTTCAAACCTACGAACTGTGACAATCTTCAATGAGTCATTGACTCGATGTGGCGCATGATTTCGGGATAGTGAGCATTTTGCGGCAAGAACCGTTGATCAGGAGTAGTGATGGTCAAGGCTTTAAAAGAAAACATGATTAGCGACCACTATACCCGGGTTTGACTCGTAACAGGGCGAGTGAAAGAACACGAGGACTGACGGGTGCGGTGTGGTGTGTTCATGTTCCTATCTCTTCAAGCTCCGATGAATAGTATTTCTTCTCTGCTGCAGTGTTTATAAAGTCAAACTGGCACTTGATTATCGTGTTCAATTTTCGGTTGTCTAGCCTTCGCGGAAGGTTAGTTGGGGGTGGTACACGACGGCTGCTGCTACATCCGCTTGCATCGGCAGCTCCAGCACCTAAAGACGCAGTGAGTGGAAGAAGACTCGTCTTCCACTAGCTCAACGAGCCACAAATATCTTGCGAAGAAACTGTGGATGTGGACCACTATCCCCATTGTTTCAAGAAACGAGATGCCACGAGACGAGGTCTCTCGTAAGCCCCCAAGTCTAAGTCGTGGAAATGCGAGAAGCCAAGGAGACTGTTTATTCCGACACTCCCAGATTCACCGATTTAGGTGGTGGCACACGTCTCACAGTAAGTTGCGGGTCACGTTGCTGGAATATCGAGGAACTGAGAGAGCGAGAGAAGGGAGAGAGAGAGAGAGCATGGATCTTAGATTGAGATATAGATTGATTCCCCAGGTGCTTCAAGTGCAGCTTGTTGCGAGTCAAAACAGAGACAGGTTCCGAGCTTTTCTAAACGTGGTTAAGTTCTGATAAGTAAGCAACCGAACCGGAGAGGATTCAAGTTGGTTTCCCTGTGATCGATTGATTGAGTCCGACTCTGTTCCCGTCGATCGCTGTTTGGAGCTCTCGGCTTATAACATACAGTAGTGTGTGATCCTTGTCCTTTTCTATCTCTTGGCGTCCAGACCATCCACAACCCATCACTTACTAATACTTGGGTTTGTCATTTTTTGCCGACCTAATTGGAGTTGACTAGTCTAGCAGAGAATATGAGGTGGGTCCATATCGAGTTCGGATTCTCTTTTGCATACATGATTCGCTCCTCTCTCTCTCTCTCTGATAGAAGTTGGACTCTTCAGTTGATACAATCAGGACTTCCTTCCCGTCTCGTCTCGTCTCCTCGAACGCAACAATGGCCTGTATCTCTAAACTGAGGTTGAAACTTGGCCACATTTCCTTGACTTGGCTTGTTTACCCGGGAACAAGATGGAATTTTATCCACACTTGCTCTTTGTCAGTTTGCACAAAAGGTAATAGTGCTCCGCGCAAAGGCTGGAAGAACGAAATTCCATTCGTGAGCCAATGGGGAAGTTGAAGACTCGGGATGCCTCGTACAAACTTCTCCTTAACTTATTTGGAAGCGTGTGCGGGGAGAAACAAGAACCCCAGACCTGGGGTATCTTGCTGATCAAGGTAAGATTTGATCAACCAATAACGAGGTTTTCGTGCTAAGTAGGACTGTCTCTAGGTCGCTCCATGATGCAAGCTGGGGCAAGCATGAGGGGCAGTCGTTATGTTTATTTCTGGCCATGTTATCACTTGGGATGATGAGATCAGGGACTTGAAATATATCTAATTGCAGGATTAGGTGCGTGTGTGTGCCTCTGGCAGTTGAGATGGCCCGGGTAGAGGCAAGATATATTGTCCCGTGAAGGAGGGGAGGGGACAGAGACACAGAAGTCTGAAGGTTACTCAGTTGGGACAGAGGTAGGTCAACTTCAATGGGTCCAATGAAGTGAAATTGACGAGAAAAAGTTATCACCTCGTCCTCAAGAAAGCATGCAACCTGCAGGATGTGTACTTGGGCATCAGTACACTCTGCCTGTGTCCAGCAGCAGCAGCAGCAGCATTATTCCCACTTCAGGGGGACCCAGCCTTCACATGGTTGAAAAATGAGCATTCTAGTGTTGGGTGAGAGTGAGGTCATGATGAGAACAACAAGTCTGAAGAAGCAGCGACTGCTGGCAGCTGTCCTTGCGGTTCTCTCAGAGCATCACTACTCTTTTGGCCAAATATTCTCCGAAGAATATAATGGGCGCTACCAGATTGCTTTACGTGAAAACTTCTTACCGTCCTGCCCTTTCTAAAGCAAGAGAGAATAAACACCTCGTTGAGAAAATATCCCACTGTGTTGGTGCTGCTGCTGTTGTTGGAAACTAAATGTAGCTTGCTTGTGATGGAAGGTAAAAAGGAGTCGTGCTCAGTTCTGTGTGTGGTTAGGTCGGGTCGGGCCCATGTGTGCTCTGGTTCTGATCGTGAGGTCATGGTGACCAGCCGTCCAACAAGGTCGACATGGGAAAAGGAGGAAGGAAGAATGGCAGCAAGGAATGTGATTGATGATAGGGAGTCGGACCAGGCATGTTTTTTTCATCATCCCCCCCATTACATGATTAAGACTCGAGCTCGAGCTAGTGATTAGACCCTGGCGGATCTCCTTTCTAGGATGGACTATGATGCACGGGTTGCAAGGAAAGAGTCCCAGGCGATGCGCGTGGAGAGATAAAGTGTCCCGGTGGTTTGCATGGAGATAGAAATCTAAGGGTCTCGATTCCCCTGTCGCAGCGCAGGCAGAGGGATATTCATAGGGGGCCACGAAGGAACGAAGCAAGAAAAGACTGTACGCGGTTGTTACTTATGAGAGTCTGAAGAATCTGAGAATCTGTCGAACTGAAGAGCGATAGCTCTTGCTTTCCAATGCCTCGTTTTTATTCGATGGTGGACCTCATGACGAAATAATGCCCCGCCCAAAAGCCTCAGCCGGTGGGTATCCAACGACGTCCTGTCACTTGTGCGAAGCCTCTGATTTTAAAGAGTGTACGTTTTCGTTGCAGACATCGTTGTCATGACGAATTATGATGTGTCATAAGCAGAGCAGAGGGAACGGGACAAGAGCAACTACACAGGCGACCGATCGATCTGATTGATGGAGCCCTCAATGAGCGGAAACTACGTGCGCATGGAGGAAAACGAGCTGGAAAGATCCATTACGAGTCATGGCAGAAGGGCAGAAGCCGCAGTGACAGAAAAAGATATCTGAATCCGGGGCCTGTGGCTCGGCTTCCATGCATAATAAAGGCATCTGCAGGGCGTGTGTGTACAGCTCCTTCCGGGGAAAGATCAAATGCATTGCAGAAGACGAAACTTAACGAAATTCATTCACTGCCAGAAAATTCAGCCAAATCCTGATACGAGTGTTTACAAATTGCATGGCCGGTAGACCAGGCTGTATGTACTTCCCATTTTACGATTTTCCCAGAAGCAGAGAACTGATGATACTGATCGTACTGCCACTGAGAGCTGCGTAACTGTCCGTGGCTTGGCTTGGCGCTCCGATGCAATGCAATGCAATGCAATTCCGCCACCGCCATCCTGACTTGAGGACATGATGGTGTTTGTACAACGATGGCCTGCTTCTTTCTCTCGTGGCATCCTGTCTCAGAAGAATTGAAACGAGTATGGAAAGCAGGAAGACATGCAGACCGACTTCATTACAGACATAACTTACTGATCTCCTCGATGGGGAGGGAGCATTGAGCAGTCAGTAGGTACCCCTCGGCAAAGAGACATCCATCCTCAGAGGTAAGACAACGGGAGAGAAAAAGGAGCTATAAATAAACTAAATAGAAATAAAAGACGCAATCAAATGTATTCAAAGCAAAAATACGTATTCAGCTCTGATAGTGGAATGGTACTGTATTTCTTCACGAGTATGACTCGTGAAAAAGAAAAAGAAAAAAGAAATAGAGTCATGAAGCTTGAGCTTGGGCTGCTACAGGATAAGGACACGGTCAGGGTCAGGGCATAACAGGTTCTCATGCTGCTGCGTTTACTACAGTCTACAGCTTGTGAGTCTCCCGTCGGGAACTCTGACATGCATTCATTCATTAGGGGGTGTCAATGTTGAGATGAAAAATTCCTCTATGGGTGAAAGGTAAAAGAACAGAACTTTTCAACGGTTAATTCTTTTATTGAACCGTTGTCTTTTTGAACTGGATGTACATTTATTTTTATTGATTATTTTTCACTTCTCTCATCTGATATCTTAATCTGACAGAGTAGATTTCTAAAAAGAACGGATGAAATGATTGAAAACTCAATAAAAAAATATTTGTGACGTTTTTCTACGGGCACTTCCGGAGGTGACAATAGAAAACACCTGCTAAAGTCCAGGTGAAGTCGTAACTCGTTTCTGAGGGTCCAGAATCATTGAGAAAAGTTACAACATTGACGTCCCCTATTAGCCCGTAGAGGTCCTGCATGATGTACCATAAGCGGTTTATGGGAAGTTGTCCGTATAGAGAACGGGGTATCTCTTGAGATACCCCCACTCCCCTCTAACGGGAATACTCGTGATAGCGGATCTCCGTAGGCCATTTTTTGGCTATAATTTTAAAATTTTAATCAAAATACTTTGTACTTTTTGCAAGTCATGATACTCTCGGATACTTTAACTTACGGATTCATTAGGGCGGCTGAAACCTGAAATCGTAAGATTTGCAACAGGAGTATAATTTTAAAAAACATAAGTAAAGTATTTCATGGTTTTATGGATTTTGAAATTGAGGTGTGAGAGGGCAATCTAATTTTTTTTACGGTTATAGTTAAATCAATCACATCGTTTCCAACATCGTTCCGCACTGTGTTAATATAAGTTGTTAATTATTAATAGTGGTTTTTCAAATCTCTGATAGGATTTTTAATACGGAGGTCATTGTATTTGTTACACAAAGTACCATCATTTATGATGATCAGTTTACAGACAATAAACTGTACAGAAATTATTTCTGAAAACATAAAACTTTTACGTTTCTGTTGATGGTACGTAAGTGGTACATTTATTTCCTGTAAGGATGGTTACGACGATGACTGTAAAGTCGTAAAACCTAGGTTTGAGTGGCCCTATTACTTACGGATTCAAGCCTTATTCCCGCTTTCAGTTTTACGGCATTAGCTTTGACAAGCACGAAGACCTGGTCGCATATAGTAATTTATCAGTTTGTTTTGTGAATACGAAGCAGATTAGCCAGCTTGGTAACATATAAAATCTTTTATACACATTGGATAATTATTGAGAGGAAACATAATTTGAATTTTGAGTTGTTTGTTGTTATATAAAAGAAAATTCTTGCATTTGACGGCTGAAAACCCTAGATAGTAGAAAACCATATGCAATAAACGTTGGTGATGTCACGCGGTTCCATCTCAGCAAGTACAAAATATTTGTGTCCACTTGAGCTAACTAAATTATCGAAATCTAGAGTATGAGCTAAGTAAAAAACTCAAAATTTATACTCAAGAGGACCTCTACTAATCGGCTAATTTTGGGAATATTTTCAACTCTAGTTTATAAAGAATCAGTAAATTGACATTTGCTACGGTCGCGATGGTCAATCTTAGTATCGAATCTAGCTTCGAGAAAAAGCCAAATAAAAAAATGATATTTTATGTGATCTCAACTGATCTCCCTACACGGTTTTATGGGCACACTAAACTATTTTATAAGTAACCTTCTCCTTACGGAAATTTGTGTGAAGACTTTAGCAATTTTGTCAACTTGACCTAAAACAAACTTTTAGTATCAAAATGCTTAGTTCTCACCCTAATCAGTCAAAGTCCGTTGAATACCTTTTAAGAATAGAACTATATAATTTTGGCTTCAAACTTTGAAATATTCAGTGAATCAAAACCTCTATAACATCTTCTATATAGCTCAAAATCTAGTGAATATAGTCTTATCCGAAAGCCCTTGTCGTAAAAATTCCACTAATACCAAACATGCCTTAAACTGGCTAAAAACCTATGGCCGTTTTAGTGACCAAGTACTTTTCCCTAGAGTAAACTGCACTAAGCCTCGTGCAGTTTTACACCCAAGATCCAAAACCTTAAACTATCATCCAAGTCGTCTAAAATCTTATCAAAAATTGCCGAAGCTTCGACACCATAGTTATTTCTAACAACTCTCTCATAACTTCCAACCCTATCTAGCTTTATGTGTCTCTATTTTTCTATAAAAATGAGTATCGTGAACTTTGTTTTTATACTCGCAAGGCTGTCTTGATCGGGTACACGTGTTAACATCTCAACTCGTCAAAAAGTCACACATGTGTCATATCACGTGTCACGAAATGTAATTGTCATCTCAGCCTTAAATCCACATCATCCTTGTGTTGCCACATTTGTCTTAATCCACCTCAGCCTTGACGAATCAGCGATCATGTCTAGTCAGCACCTTGTCATGGTAACAATTTTACCACATCATCAACTAGTGTCATTTCACTTACATTGCCATGTCAGCAATCCTGTGAGAGTGTCACGTCAGCATACCAAGTTAGCACTTTTCTCCGGTCAAATTTCCACATCAGCAATATGACATTATCAATGTGCCACATCAGCATCCAGATGTCAAGTTAGCACCATATCATGTCAAACTTTAATGTTCTTTCTGTAACTCGATTTACAACGATCCAAGAACCAGTTTTGATCTACTCGAAGAGATCTATAAAATGATTTTTATCAAAATCTTATTTTAAACAAATTGGAAAAAAATCTTCTTTGAACACTAGTTTCTCTCCATAACCTGTCCACAACACGACATCGTCATGCTAACAGTTTAACTAGATGACTGACAATTAGTCAAAATGTCTTGTTCTTATGTAATGCCAATAGTTCACTCGTTCGAGATCCTCAACACTTTATCTTGTTTGCGATATAACTCGCACCAACTATCTCCGATCTATTCTACCGTGCTAATGTTCTAGTAGCTTGTACTCTTACATGTTACAACCACCAGTAAGCTAGTTCACTAACTAATTTACACTTTCTAAACTTTGATGGGTCTCTATTACTCAGATTGAAGTGATTGTTGTTTCTGTGAATATGATATCTTGCAAGCTATTTTCCAACAAACATGAAACAAACAGCTTAATCGTAAGAAAATATATTATAGTGATTCTTAATTTGAATTTTAAGTAAAGTTGATATTTGGATATAGATCTACAAGCAGTCATCTAGCATGTCTTCTTCATAGAAAAGGGCTAGCGATGTGATCCTCCAACCTTACAGTATCATGATGACAGTGTTAGAAATATTCATTTTTAAAATATTTTTCTCGTTGGATCTAAAGTCTAACAAGCATAAGTTTTCATCTAAAATTTTATGTCTTAAAATACGAAGACCAGTCTTGAGTAATGAAACCAATGTGCTTGCCAGTAATGAAAAGTATTTACATCAGAAAGCTAATGGCGAATGTCAAGTTCTCGTTGGAAGTTACAATGTTAACGTTTAAAAAATATCTTACCATTTTGTTTTGATGGCAAAGACTACCATGAAAAGGAAAAACAAAAGAAAAAAATGAAAAGAAATGAAAAACGAGACTACCATGCATCCAACCTCCGTCGTTTCTTCGTAAATAAATAAATCAAGATATCCAAAGTTAAATCGAGTCCACCGAAATTTGGACCAATCTGACCACTCGGTCTTCGTTTGGAGGGACGCTCTTTCCAAGCTGCCTACTCTGGTTCTGGAATTATATCATTTATTTATTATTTATGGTTTTTGAAATAAAAAATGCCACGTTAAAGATATTTTCTTTTTATGTTTTGTTTTGGCTCATTGCATACCCAATGGTTGCTAAACTGGGAGCGTGGCGGACTTTGACTCTCCTTCATCGGTCCTTACTCCTTGCTCCAGTGGGGGAGGGTACTAACCGGTGCAGTGGGGACGGGTACTAACCTGTCCTCTGGTCTCTTGCTTTCGGCCGGCAATCTGGGTACTATACTAACCATTCAACCTACTTCCCGGGGTTTAGCCCCGATCTTCTCTTCACCTTTCTTGGTGTTACGTGATTTGCCCTTTGGGTCTCACTTTGCTCTTGTTCGGCTTGATGGGTCGTCACATCCGTTTGTTATTCGTCGCGTCGCTTCCCTTCTAGGGGACATCTGCTTTTGCATATGGGTTAGCCACTTGGTTTGGTCCTTTTGACCGATGTTCGTGGTGCTAGGGCAAACGCTCGATGAGTGAGCAGTGCTCGGGGTTAAATTCTTGAGTTACCGGTGGTAAATATCCCACGGTAAAGAACCAAAACCGGTGTTATCGAGCGATATTCGTTCTCAAAACTAACGGCTGATTTGTCGGTTAAGATCCGGCTTACGGTTTAGGGTTTTTTTAACGTTTTCAACCCGTTTTTCCAAAAAAGAGCTTCCGGTTAAACCCCGAGTATGACTACAAGCGGGTTTGCTTTCAAATACCTGAGAATTTAACCGTTATGTAGAAATATGTTTGATGATTTGGAATTTATAAAATAAAAAATCAATTTAATATAATTCATCAATTTTACCATCTTGAAACAAACTACTTAGTATTGAAAAAAAAATTAAAAAGAAATAAAATTCGAAAAACACTATGAACAAAAAAGAATATTCTCTTTAATGCTTTTATACTCATACCCTGAGTTTAATCTTCCAAATAATCCCGGTTAGCCCCGAGCGCATTCAGAGGGAGGGCGAGTCCTCTTGAGTCTTGACCGCGTGAAGTGGTAGATGTTGTTAGGTGTGTTTCTTACGAAAGAATATCATGTGAGTGATTTTGAGCACAATTCTCGTTTCCCCAAATGTTGTTTTGCTTTTCCATATCGAAGAACATCTTCGTCAGAGACTTTGAGCCATTCTCGGGAAGTACCGGCAAATAGAGTAGTGACTTCCGGTCGAAAACGTACTCTTTGAAGCTAGAGACAGAAGTGACCGGCGATACACGAAAACTAGAACTCCTCAACCTCTAAACATGAAGTAATTACCAGAAACTGCCGGTTGATGCGTTCAACCGGTAGAAAACAACCGGTTGCTTCAAAGGAGCTTCGGAAAACTGATATGGGTTGATAAATTCTTACTGCTTTTCAGATGTTGCTTTGCTTGTCGCTTACAAACATGGAATGTAAAATAGCAGCTCAACAAGTGATGAAATTAATATGTCTGAAGTACACTGCAGAACAATTTATCCTTTGCTAATCTGTATGTTGTTAGGTACACTTTACACCGTTTTTAATTCCTGAGTTCCAGCCGGGTCATATTGTGCTTCGGTAGAGGTTCTCTTTTCTCGTTATCTTTTTACACAACAATATAGTTCGATGGGGTGTCAGCAAAGAGCTACGCTTGCTATGGTATTGCGGGGTATGCGTTAGTGATTTATCCGGAGTTATTCTCTTCTTTTCTCTTTTCAGTTTTCACGACAATTTCATCTTTTCGGTTATTTTTTCTCTTTCCTGCGTTCATAACGTTCATCCGTTAATAAAAAATCACCTCTTCTTTTTCGATTTTCACAATCAACGTATAGCTATGCATTCACAACAAAGCACTACGCTTGCAATGGAATTAAGAAGCTATGCTTAAGTCATTTATCCAGATCTAAGTTCTGGTTTCTCTTTCAGATTTTCTCTACTCTATCCATCCGTCTCTACTAGAAGACGAGAAATTCTTCTCTTAGTTTCCTGTTTTCACAATCGACGTATAGCACAGCAGAAAGAATATGTCCCAAAACCAAGTCCTGTGGAGTGGAATCTTGCTAATATATAGTTCTAAAGAATGAAACGAGTTTCATACCACATAATCACCGTCTCATCACTATTTCGAAATAGTGAATTCTTGCACCAAAATGAGTACAACTTAATATGCATGCTCAACCACCTCTGGGGAACTTTCTCTCGGTATCTATTATCGAGAAAGTTGTAAGTGTTATATAGAACTTCTATATCAAGTTCTGTAAAAAAATAAAATTAACATCTAAGTGGTAAATATTAGCTCTACACGAAACTGCGAAAAATCCAAGAAAACCTATAAATGAATTTCATAGCAAAGCGCCTCCAACTGTATAACTACGGCCGCTTGCCGACTGTAATAAACTATTCATCCAATATTTTAATAAATGAAGCTTGCAGTGAATATGCAAGGATATGTAAAGACAAATGAGACCAAGTTCCACGATTATTATTAATCGTGGTTAGGTTTACATCCCTCCTTACTTGGGAAGCACATGGGACTCTTGGACTTGATGTGTAAAAGGTCTCATGGTTACCATAGTTTGCTCTATAGACTCTCACAGCTTTCGTTCTTTGACCGTTCGGCTCCGACAAGGAAGATCATGGCGGCATGTTCAGACTTTGGAGTTAGGAAGTTTACATGGAATATCGGTAATAATCCATGAATTTTGTATTTACAATATTACAGTGTACTGAAGATTATAATTGAGACACCGAAGATCGGTGTTCCAATCTTGGAACACCGATCTTCGGTGTCTCAATTGGTTTAGCTTACAGTCCTCTAAGAGAAAGATAGCGAGTTCAATCTTTTGCGGGTACGGTTGGAGGTGCATGCGTGCAAGCTGTTAATGACGTTTCTGGTCTGAGTCTCGCTGTGGTGGACTCACATGGACAGTCTCATGGTCCGTGAAAAATTTAAGAAAAAAATAATAACATTTATCATTTACCATATTACACACATTTCATTATGACTCACATATGTACGAGAGTTTACATCAAATCCCTCATGGAAGAATGACACATAATCAACTGGTGCAAACACATATATAAAATTTTCATTGGCAGGATGTTTGAAAATTCACGTTAGAAGATGAACGGTTGATAACGTAACATGTTAGTTGAGAAACTCATGCACAGAACTGAGAATACTACTCTGCTTTTAGAAATTCAAAATTATTCAAATATGCACGAGACGAACTTTTAAAAATATTAATCTGTTCCATTTATGTTTATCGTTCGTTATCTAACAGGGTTGTGCAGAAAAGACGTAAGGTGAGAGTAAGGGAGTCTCACATGTTGTATCCTGCGTTTTGTAGGAAAAGAATTGGTTATACAACTTTGGTGCATTCCTTTTCCTTTCAAATCCTAGGAGAATAATTATACTGAAAGCATTTTGTCTAGATCTAACTTTTAAATTTTATTTTTCTAAATCGTTTTCCTCTCAAATTCTAGGATATTAATTATACTGGAAGCATTTTGTCTAGATTTAACTTTTAAATTTTAGTTTTGTAAAATTTGCTCCTCTCAAATCCTAGGTATTAATTATACTGAAATTAATTTTTCTACATCTATCTTTTTCTTTTCCTAAAATTGTTTCCGACCAAATCGAAGGATATAAATTCTAATGAAAGCATTTTGTCTAGAGCTTGCTTTTAAATTTTATTTTCCCTTTTTGAATCTGATATAGATGATTCGGTTTGGTAACATACAAGCTTTTCACTCCAAGACATGAGGTAAATGTTGTGACCAGAACAATGGTTTAGGTTTTCTGTCATTGAATAACTAATTTTTAGTATTTTATGTTTTCTTAACAAAAATCATAATTAAAAAAAGTGTCAATATTGAAAACAAACAGCTATCAGAAAACCTTAAAATGGTCACAGAGGAACTTCTTTGTATCCACTCACTTATAGAATACTCTTTGCTCCAATTTATTGGGAACCTATAAACTCACATATGCGATGGTCCTTTCCTATTACCGAACCCTAATCCCTTCAGAGAGAAAACTAGTCGAAATAAACTACATGCGGCTGAGCACTTAGCAGCAAACAGAAATTTCTTACTGAACCGTAGTTCTAGACCATCACAAGTCCTTGACCAACCCCTCGCTTAAACGACGATAACTACCATTCGCACTTTTACGAGTTCCTTCGCTGATCTTACTTCTTCGAGTCCCGCTCTGCGGTTCGAGAAGTGTGTTCCACACGGACGGGGATATCGTCTCACTCACAAGATCATCCTTGAAAGAGGAAACATTTTTGCTGGTAGTGCTACTGTATTGCTCTGAGTCTTTCTTACTCTTCACAGCGGAGATCCTCAAATGTAATCCTGGGAGGCTGCAAGATTCGAGAAATGCATCTTCAGTACCAATCCGTATTAGAGGGATTTGAGGAGAAGTGCGACACATGATAAGATTGTGACCTGAAACCATAACGAACTTGGAGGTCTTGCCTAGGGCAAAGCTTAGAACTTATGCCGAAGTTGATCGAAGATGATCAAAGTTACTGTAATGCTCCGTAAGACACTGCTGGTCCCACAGTGCATATGATTTTAAATGGCCTATTGGTCATGCCATCCATTTCACGGAAACGTCCACGTAAAGGTATGAGATTCCACTTCGCTATGTGCTTCCATACTTTTCTTCTCTGCTTTTTTCTTCCCTTCGCATCAGTTGTGAAGAAACTACCGAATTCTTGATTGGGCACGAGCGGTGCTTCAGGCTTATCAAAGCGGAAGATTCCGAGATGCAGCAGTTGACGTGCTGAACAGAATAATATGGACGAAAGGGCGTCGGACTACAGCCGCTGGAAAGTAAGGTATGACTCTCATTCAGGAGAAAAAAATTACGACTTGATTCTTGCATGATCTCAGTTTTGAAGAATATATCCACAAATCTTAGAGGTGGTAGATAACCGGTAAATTGTGCCAAAAGGTTGAGAATCTATAAGATTGCCAAGAACAATTTGACCTCAACTGACTGAGCGCTGCAAAAGTACGACTCGAAAACCCTAGTCGGGACCAAGACTACCACTGACATCCCCTCAGATGTTCATAGGTGCTGAACGCAAAAGCCAAACCAAGTGAATATTTAGGGTTTGTAGATCACCAACAAGCCTTTTGGAAATGATGGGGCAAAATAGAACTAGTCCCAACTGACGTAGGACGCTGTGTGCACACAAGCGCATATGTTGTCTAGCAAGTCAATACGAACTTGATACTTGTTTGAACTAATTAAAAGATACACCTTATATCCAGGGAGCGAACTGTTATCGTGGAAAGTGATGGTAGACTACCAACAAATGCTCAATATGACGTCAACTGGTTTGCACCTAACAGTCGAATGCAACATGACACCTATCAGTTCTTCACATGCGTCCGGATTGGAATAAGTCACCAGCACCAAACGAGCTGTCAAAAGAAAGTCTAGAAAAGGCTAAATGACCTCTAGAATGATTCTATGTAGGGATAACTTGAAGTTGCATGATATGAACGAGTGACGTAAGAATGAGTAGAGGATGTCCAGAGTAGTCAAAAAGAACATGATTGACAAAATTTGGTGAATGTGGTAGGTCACATACCAACAACATACTATCAAGTCATGGTGTTTAGTGCCAACGACATGTGATGGTAGAATGCAAATGATAGCATTTTTCAGGTCCCTCGAAGCTTTCAAAACCAACCTGGCAGTGTGGGTTCACTCTCTCTGGAATCTGGATGATTTCAGAAGATATTTTTCTCATTTGAGCATTCATTTCTCTCCATGATTGGTAAATTTGACGGCTTGCCTCAGACTGCTTCGAGTTGACTCAGTTGACAATCTGAGGCCGTGTCATAGAAAGACTAACTCGGTGTGAATATTTCACTCGACCCAAAGTTTGCACTCCTACCTATCTTCTGCATTCCTTGTTACTTACCTTAAAACTGGAAAGACATCCTCTCTCAACGACCTGATTGAACGTATTTTTCTCCTGCACCTGATTAATAGTAAAGTTGCTGTTGCTGATTCTGTGTCTCTGTGGACAAGTGAATGCTGAATTTATTTTTCGACCAGAAAAACACCCTAAGATATAGCAAATCCACTGAGCTAAGAGAGCAAAAACATACATTTATGCACATGTAAAAAATGAAAACCGAAAGGAACTCAGAATTTATAGTATGTAATACTAGGAATTATTGCTGCCAAACGTCGAACCGTCGAACTTACCATGAAACTGTTCAGACAGATGCTTCTTTTTTCTAAAAGTTTATCGGCACCAAAAGAGATATATTGTACATATCCGAAGAGGAGGAAAGTAGAAGTGAATCCAGTCTCAGATCTTCTTTAATTACGTTCGAAACATATCTGTACGCTACAAGAATCATGCCACACAACTTATATCTACCGGTACTCTGAACCCAACTGACATATGTAGGTGCACTCTAGATCTTTATACTAACCGGAGGCAAAATTGCATGAATGCATTCACCTATTATTGGAATGTGTATTCTTTCATTTGCCCGCCTTCAGCATTTGAGACTTTATTTTCTAACTTTTTCGACTTTACTCTTGCTACATTTTAAAGATACAAAACAGATCATGGATCAGAGTTATCTGATGATAGTCAACTACTTTTGGTTGACTTTCCGACTCTTTTTCTTCTTTTCATTCATTCATACTACAACTTCAGCATGTAGGAAAATAGGCCAACCCGATGAAATCCGTAACTTGTATCCCATGTATGGCAATCAAATGCAGGCATTTTGAGATACTTAATTTTCGGAAACATATAAATATTAATGGAAAAACTTATAGATATTTTTACTAGAGCTACAATAAATATATCGTTATAGGTAGAAAAGCTAGAGAAACAAGGTTGCTGAATTGCAGCTATAGACTCTAATTATCTCCTTATTTACACAACTGAAAGGCCTTACCTTTATTTACATGTCAGAAAAGCTTGATTAGCTTCTAATTATTTTTTAAACGATACAGGAAAAGCCTGATTACTGCCGGCACTCTGTTCTTACACACCACTCACCGATGGACTGGTTTATTTGCTTCCAGGTCAAAATGTATAGTTTAGATCGATGCATATTTTTAGTTCTAATATAATTCAGCTAAAAGTATGAGCAGCGGAAGTCGGCTGTGCATGTCAGACAAATGCAGGACGACAATTGTGGATTATCCGCCGGCCCACATGCATGTTTTCCGGCCATCTTTAGTTCAGATGCAGGTTGCATCTCCCTGCTGGGAGGAGGCAGGCAGTATCTTTCTGTCTGAGCTTGAAAACTCCGCGCTCAAAACCTATGTGGCGAAGACACATGGACAACCCGAGAACAGGAGATGGGAGTGCCTGCCAGTGCTCTAAATGCCCATTTGGAAGCATCTGATGCGAGACAGCTGCGAAGCATTATTGCCCACAACTTCTCCTCAATTATGGAGCCCATCTCGCCAGACCAGCCCTCCCTTCCTCCGAATCCTACGGCTGGTTTTGGCCCCCGACTAACTCCCCTAAACTGGCTCGTCCAGCATGTATTCATGTAGGAACATGGCCTCCACTAACTTTACGAATTTAATATTGCTTTTTGCATATTTAAAAGCCTTTTCCAGATTATGTCTGAACTCAATTGCCGTACGGTTTTGGCTTCTTCGTGTTGCTTCGAAGTGAAATTGGGGTACGCTAAATGCTATGAAAGTAGAAATCCGTCTCCATCTGCTTTTGCCCCTACCGACGCCTTTATGACCATCGCCAGTGGGCTGCGAACTTTTGTCTTTTTAAGATCATGGGCTTTTCCTTAGCCTTCCAGAGCTCATGATCTCTCCCACCTCTGAGAACTGTCTTATCAGGACTTTTGCTTTCAAATTTCGCCCTCTTTTTTATTCGGGTGTTGATCCAAAATAATCTCTATATAAAGCATATTGCGCTCCTGGGGAAACCTGTCATTACTAACCGGGAAACTTACAAGCGTCTCGCCAGGGGGGATTTAATTTACATCCTTGTTCGTGAAATTTGCGTACTGTAGCTGTTATTTTAGGAAAGTATGTTCATGGCTCTCGTGGGAACCGTTTCCTCGTCTTGGAAGGTTCAAACACTAACTGTCTGGCGTTATTATATTCTGTTTGATTCCAAACTGCGTCCTTTACCATGGTAGGAACATGTATCGTCCTCTTGTAGGAGAGGACTGCGTGGAAGATTCTCATGATTACTTGGCCTGCTTATAGATCTACGGAGAATGCTGATGAATATTTTGCAGATGAAATAAAGAAGAGTGTTTCTGCTGAGATCTGCTTTTTTGCCTGATTCATTTTCATTACCGGGTTTTCTTGACCAGATTTCATATTTTAAAGTTTTTTACTTTTTATCTCTATCTAACAAGTTTCTCTTATCAGTTTTTCTGAACTGAACCCACCAGCTAGGCAAAGTTGCCTCCACCCCTCTGTTGAAGAGGTGCGAGGAATCGAAGCTTGGACCTCCATAATGGGAGCTGAAAAGCTCTCCCATCCAGCTAACGCCTGACGGATAATCGAGAGTTTGAATTAGGATTGAAACAAAGTCAGACTCTTAGGCTTAAAAGCTTTATACTGCTTCACACCAAAGTGATGCTCAAAATTATCACTAATTTCCACCAGATGAAAACTTTGAAGAATAGCAATTTGTGACTTTCAAGATATATTTTCATAAAGTGAAATAGTCATTCGATTATAGCATGCGGTCTGTGTAAAGTAGACTTGGAGCATGATTTCTAGAAATATAATCTTCAACTTCAAAGTTGCGACTTAACATCTAGATGTCAAGGTCAATTGCTTTTTGGTTGATCTTGAGTATGAAAGCATAAAAAAACACCTAATAAAGAATAAGAAGAAACCCAAAATGTTGTGAACAATATAAATCGTCAAAACGGTATAAAACTAGAATCCATTGTGCATAAACTAAGACAACCCAGTCATTGATTTGCGATGTGACATCAAACTCTTGTTTAGCTGCATGATCTCTCAAGCAGTTTTCTCGTAGACTGCACTTTGTTGTCTCCGTCTGCTCCGTTAAGTCAACATAAGTTTTTCAAACTCTTAGATCTTCACTTGCAGTAACATGACTATGGTAGCATCATTGATTGATAGAATCCTTTTCTTCCACATTATTCACGACTTATTTGTTATTTACTGCTCAGCTTGAATTTTTCACTTCAGTTGCATCACACCTTTGCTTTCACTCTCCTTCACTCTCCCTTAAGTATCGGAACTAATCCTTCATTAGAACGATTAAACTCAGATTGCAAAAGATTGAGAGACTTGAACCATTCACTGCTATAATGGATATTATACACAAAGCCATGTGCAATGCTTACATATTAAAATCACTACATACCACTGAGAGATTTTATAAATAGTATTAATTACAATACTCCACTACTCCTAAAATATTACAAATAGAATCTTTCTCACTACCTTTTATTGAGAAATCCTGGTGATTTATCGTACATAAAACCGATCCAAAATACAAAGGAGGATGAGAGACTTCACGTTTCCAAAACGCTTCATAATCAAAATCAATCAAGGGTATGATCAAAGAATATATCCTTAAGAGCGATGTGATCAAACACAACAAATATCTCCACCTCATCAGAATCTTGTTTTGTATCTTGTGTGAATACCAAAGGGCAAGATATACGTTTGCTTGAAATACTTACCAAGCCTCACGCGAAGATACTCCCTTCACGTTTACCCATAGGAACCAAGTAGCAACACACCTTTACACACATATATGTATCCCTTAAATACATACCAACGCACTTGAGTTTCCCCTTTACGTTAACCATCAAAATAAATAAATACAGTGAAAGCTGTTGACATGTCTGACGTAGTGAGTGATACATTTACCTTCTTTTCCACCTAGCAGTTTTGCAGCTGGAATCGATTTCACTTCTGTTAAATAATATATGTCAGCTACGAGCGAAAAGATATTATTCTCTTAAATAGATACCTACACAATCTGGCAACTTTTCCTTTACGGTTATCCACAATTTCAGACACATCGAGCAGGAAAAGAATTAGTCTTCATTTGCTACCTTTTTGCTTACATGCTCTTGGCGTTTCCGTTGCCAAGGCAGAAAAAGAGAGTGAAGCCAAAGCGCCCTCTGATTCTGCGCCGAGGAAAAGAAAAAAGAAAAAGAGCAAAAATCGCTTTTAGGCAGATGAAAATGGAAGTAGGGCTACCAAATTCCCCAGAAATTTGTGTGAACTTGTCCTTTGTAACGCTCCATCCTACCCCTTCACCTTTTCTCCCTCCTGAGATCATTAAGAATGACACACCAAAAAGCCTTGCCTTCCAACTCCTCCTTCCACCCCCAAATCCCACCCCACCATCTTGCCACTGCATCGCGACCGTTGCTTTCAGTCCGGACAGCTTTTTGACCACGAGATTTTCAGGTCTATAAGACCGGTCGGTCAGTCAGTCGAACAAAATGCAGACTTCTACTACGCATGACAACTGTAAATTTTGGTTGCATGTGAGCTTCGAGGGTGGACCAAAGAAAGCACGAGGCCTTGCTGTTGAAGTTGGGTACGTTCAATCATAGCCCCCCAGTAAGGACGACTGCTACTACTACTACTACTACGGGCCGGGGGGGGGGGGGGGGGGGGGGGGGAGAGAGAGAAACGAACGTTATGTACGTTACCATATCCCCTTCTCCTCCTCCCCAGTGCGAGCGTTCTGCTGAACCTGTCCTCCATAAATTGAGTTGCAACTTCCGCTTGAACAGAACAAGAGAAGATCTTGTCCTGCATGGACACGAAAAGACAAGACGTTTGCATGTTTCACCCACGAGGTAGAAGGGAATTATTATTGGTACGTACTTACTTCCAGTAAAAAAAGGGCGTCGGGACGGGAAAGTTCATGCATGTGCAATACTGTACGATGGTTCCATTGCAGCATAATAGGATTGGTGCAACGCCGCAGGCATGCTATGGATGGACCTTCCCACTGGACTCTCTAGCCCCTCTACGTTTTGACTGATTAATGCGGTAATCTCACGCGCGAATTAATTAGCATTGCAGTTCATCACAGTTCGGTTTTTCGGTTTTTCGTCACAGCACAGTTTGGGTGATGTCGTGACGCATGAGATAAGGGTTTAGACGTCCATGACCGTTGGCTCTTTCTGTCCGTGATCGTTTCATCCGTCCGACGTGAGCGAAGCGCGGCATTCACGAGGGTCGAGCATTCACGAGGAACGAGCACGGCATTCATGAGAGCAAGAGCTCCATCGAGAGCATTCACGAGAGACGAGCGCGGCATTCACGAGAGCAAGAGCTTTAGGGTTGAGCATAGCGATTCATTCACGAGAGCAAGAGCGTGGAATTCACGAGAGCGAGAGCGAGAGCGAGATTTAAGCGTGCCAGTACGTGAGAGCTGAGAGCTCATGTCAGACGTGCTCCACTGAGAATTCACAGTGATAGTGATTTTGAGTACATGACTTTGAGGTTTCTGAATTGCCGTGGCTTTCACGATAGCGATAACGAGTTCGATAACGAGGTTGCTCAATTGCCGTGGCATTAGCGAGGTTTAGGGAGTATGCGCATAGCGTACTCGAGATTGATCGCTCCTTGCGACATTCACGAGAGCGATTCTCGGCATTCCTTGGCATTCCTCGAGGTTTCTTGAGCAATTCTCGACATTCCTCTCATCCGCCAACCGCCGCCGAGTTAGATTTCTTGAGCACGGCGAGGAGGAGGTGAAGAGGAGCGAGCGAGAGCGGGAGCGAGGGGCTTCTCGAGCGCACGAGTACGTCTTGAGCAATTCGGCTCGCTCTCATAGTTGTCATGGAGAGCAGGGCGTGAAGCGAGATTCGTGAAGGCCTTCGTTCAGTTCGCATGGAGACGAGAGTGATAATCGCTACGACTGAGGAGCAGTCGTCAGTCCACGAGTCGGGTAAGTACCACGACCTATTTCAATTTCAGATGACGGAAGAATTAAAAGCATGTTCTCGTTGTGATAAGCGTCTTCCTGTTTCGAAGTTCTTTAGAGAAAGACGAGTCAGAAATCGTTAGGTACTCGTCAATTCAAACGATGTAATAATTGTGCTAAGATGAGTAGCACAGATGATCGTGAGGATAGTGAGGACTTTGACGATATCAATGTGGTTGAGAAGATCGATTGTACGTTGGAGAACTTTCTAGATGTTGTGACCGAGATGTTTGACGATGACTTGGTCACGAATAGTTCTTTGTTGACATGAATTCGACTTCAGTTGACAGACAAACTGTTGATAGATACAGGTTTGCTGATCGCACTGCTGCCAGGAATCGAGTGCGAACCATCGGTTTTAGAGCAGAAGTATGTTGATCTTGTAAAAGATTACTTGAAAGCTAACATTGAATGTGGATTGGGATATTATTGGGGTACGCAATACATTCGGCCGTCTATAGTTCCAAGCACACCACATATCTGTACCGTTAGCTTATGGTGTACCTCGCGTGACGATCGTATGTCATCCCGAGTGGAGGTCGGTTCTTCTAACTTGGTAAGGCAGCCTGATAAACGTAAGGCTATATAACGATTTCTTTGTAAAGGTTCGGTGAAAATTGATATTGATCTGAAGGAAAAGACCTGCGTGTTATTAGTACAACATCTATGTCACCATGAGCGTCCATCATTTTGTGATTCTGTCATTCTGTTGGCTGCCATCGAATACTTGGAGAAGTCTGTGCACAGTTCATTCCAAAGGGCTAAGTTGTATCGAGCATTATGTATGGAACGGCTCATTGATCCTGCCATAGTCACACGAAGTCAGGTAAATTATCACATTACTTCAATTGTGTCGCGTACTTATATCCAGAACGTGTCTGGTCAATTACTGTCTGAGTCTGAACTAATAGGTAGTGAGAAGTATTCAAACCAGGATTTTAGGCCGATAGTGTTTGTGAATGATGAACAATATAGTATTTTCGGGTTCATCACTCTCTTCTTTAATACGGTTCGGACAGTGACTAAGATTGTCATCGATAGCACGTTCAAGACGAATCAAGTAAGATTCGAGTTGTTTGCGGTTAATGCTAATGTGGGTGGATTCGGACTCTCTTTATCATACATGTTTTATAGTCGGAAGGTCATAGAGAAAGGTAAGAGAGTCACCCCTTCTCAGCTTGGCGAAGGAGAGTCAATTCGGATAAATGCTCTTATGATATGGTTCGAGGCTTTAATTGCGTTAGGGATGAAGCCCACCTTCATCAGTTGAAACACGAGTACGTCAAGTAAAACGGCCGATGTCCAGTTATGATGCTATGTTTGCTAGTTTGTTATTTCTTTGCATCGATGGAGCGTGGACTATAGGAACCCGGCTGGTTCCAGACCACATTGCTCCCATGGATAAGCGACGGGAAATCAATGTGTGGTTCAACATGCACTTCAATGTTCATCCGTTGATTCCTGTTCAACCAGGTGTTTACCTATCTGCAGAGAAGCTTTATTCCACTTGTGTGCATGAAGCTTATGGTTGGTGTCATTGTCTTGATTTGGTTCATCTCTGGGCGTACATGTGGAATGAGTGATATAAGCTCGAGAAATGGACATTGTTTGCTCCGTCTGTAAAACCGGTGTTGTGTATGTCTAGAACGACTAACATCATTGAGTCTCATTGGAGAAAACTCAAGTATGATTACAAGTATTCATGTAACAGACCGCGGTTGGACAAACTTTGTGAGATACTGACAGGAACTTTGGTTAAAGATTTGCAGGTGGACGTCTCGTAGATGCAAACTGGTATATTTTTTCCATCTTGTTGGAGAGATTTTCGTATCACATGGAAGAAGTGTACAGAAGCGGTTGTTTCCAGTGATGCTCACATGCGATATGAGATAAGTCTAGAAAAGTGGGTATGCAGATGTCCCTCGTTTCTTACTGACGCATATTTTCTCTGTAAGCATTTGGTACAGGCTTAGACCATACAACACAAGTGCTTTCCGGAGTTTTTGGATACCACGAGACGACATGATTATCCTTTGATTGAGTTTGGACCTGCCGGATCTATACTACAACGTCACACTATATATCTAGAGCACGTTCCTTGGACTTCGGTCGATCAACGTATAGGTACTGACGATATGGATGCAGCACATAATTCTGATGTGGAGGTACAGGAGGATGAGGTACTGACTTATGTGCAAGTGGTTGAACGCTTACACAGAAACACATCTCGTGGAGAAGCTCTTTGCAATCGGGAGCAAGACAACGTGTTGTTTCTTATCCGTATCGACTGCATCATAGATGCTTTCGAACGCAGATTGGATGAATGCGAGAAAGCATTGCGGTCTCGCACTCAACAAGCTACCTTCACAAATAATGGACCTGTTGATTTGATACGATGAAGTTTTTTGAGTGTATTTCGAACGCAGATTGGACTGTGAGTATACTACGAGTAGTGGACTCTGAGTGAGTATAAGGCAGATTTCAATTTTTGTTTGTTGATATTCATTAAATATGGTATGTGGTCATTTGAGGTTTTTTGGGTTTATGGTGGGAAGGGTATGCTATATAGTGTTTTTGGGTAATTTGGGTTGTTGGGATTATGGTGGGAAGGGAAGGGGTGGGGTGTGGGATGGGATGGCAGGGGGAGCGATTTGACGAGGGGAGCGATTCTGTGATTTCTCAATTCGGCTTTATGATGGAAAGGGAAGGGGTGGGGTGGGGAGGATGCCTTTGATCTCAACCGGTGAGGGTCAGCAGGTTCAATTCCTGCCAAGGGTTGTGTTACTCAGATACAAATGTGGAGGCTTCATTTTTTACCGTGTGGAATAATCATTTTCATTAACCTCAATTATCGTCCATTCATCGTAATATACATAATATCGTAATAAAATGATAGCATGCGTTGAGTAGCGATAAGAAAAGTAAGACCCATGAGAAAAAGTAAGAGAGTTTATGTACGTCAAACATAACAGCGATAAAATAGTGAACGAGTACTGTATTAGCATGTTAGCGTTCCAACATGATTGAAATTTCACATGAAATTGGACCCGATGTCGCGCCATTTGACGACTACATGCTTGACTTCTACTCCGACGCTTAGGTTTGATAGTTCTAGAAGTTAGCTCATATTACTTCTAGTCCTTTATGTATATGTTTGACACCTTTGCATACGGTGTTAACACTATTTTGAGTCCTAGTAGGCTGATAATATGTTAGTTATCGTGTTCAAGCATTTGTGCGCTTGTGCAAGTGACTTCTTACTTGTCTATGACGTTCAATGTACATAACTTAGGGTTTCCATGCTGATAGGAGTTTGAGCTCATGGGTTGTACTTACTTGTCGCCCATGCACGCTTTCTAGCTGATTTAAGTTAATTTTCTAGACCATTTAAGTTTTACGCTGGCACTCTAGGGGGCTTGCCGTGGTAGCCTATGAGTGTAGATAAGTTACCAGGTGGTTTAAGGCACAAAAGGACAGTCAAGTGGAGCTATGAACTCCCATTGGTCCATTTTTTTCTTTTGTAAAACTCTAAGTTTAGAAACAGAGCTCTAGAGTGGAGTTCGAGCATTTGGTGAGGTATCTTCAAAATCTGAGAGCACAGGGAGATAGAGCTCGTTGAGCCAAGCACTGTCAGTGGAATTTTCGATCGATTTGAGGCAATAAAGACGAAGTTATGCCCAATTGAAGTTCGGATTATGTCAAAACTACATCACTTTTGTTGATTTTGGGGTTTTCAGTGTCACTTGCAGCAGAATTGAAGAAATCGCTTCAAAACTTCGTGGTTGCGTTCTCTACCAGCAGGGCTACGATTTCCCAAAAAGTTTCATATCGATTGAGTAACTGAGTAATTCAGGGCGGCCGCTGAAGCAGAGGGGGTCTGAAAAGCTCTTAATCTAGAGCAGCGACTTCAGAGGAGGAGATCTGGAGTTCTGTGTACATTCAGGAATCCCAACTTCACAGGAATGTTCAGCATTCTGTAGACTTCAAATACTGTGAGAATATTTGAAATTCATCGAGCCAATTCTCTGTTCTAGGTCAGAATAGCTGTCTAGGTATCAGAAATTGTCATAATTCTCTTACTCAGAACCTTTCTGTCAACATCTCGGTGCTAGAATTCAATCTCAGGCTGAAACTTCGTGTGTGTGTTCAGTAGTACCTCATTTACATGTAGGGGAAGTTTAGAAGTCTAAACCTTCATAGTTTTCCTCTCTTTGAGTGCCAAAGTTCACCGTCTAAACCTATTACTACTAGTGAGACCTAAATTTCACCTTTTGAGCATATTAGAGGATCCTACACTCCTGTGTGAGTGTTTATAGCTCCTGTTGTGACCTGAAAGCCAACCTCTTGAGTAAACAACCACAGCCAGAAGCCCGGCGCTTTCCTAGATAGACGGATCACACTCCGACACCGGTGCAATGCTGCAAAGGAATCCTGCAAACGATGAAGTTCGTTAGTACGCCCAATGCACAAGTACTTACTAAACTCCAGAAGCTCTTGAAGTGCAGGTACAAACTCATGTAGTGTATACCTCGTGAGACAAATGGACCTTATCGTTATTCGTTCTCTCTCGTGAATGAATCGCTATGCTCATTAGTTCACAATAGACGGAACTTTCTACAGCTATCGTCAAGTAGATATTCGCAGATACTGGACTACAAATATCACAATCTGTTAGTAGATTCCTTGGCTGACTAAAACTTGCATGAAGAAGCTCGTATCTACTGAAATGCTCGTAATAAACGAAGGTTTAGTGGACTCCACATATCGACGATGACAGAATAATCGATTCATTGTAAGTATGTTTTTATTTCAGTCGAGGTACATTGATCATACGCGTTGTAGCCTTTGCAGGATAACTTACTGAACAAACTCTAACACTAATGGTCGATCAGCTCTCCTGAACGCTAAATCTACACACTCTATCGGAGACTTTGATGCACACTGCATTAACAGTCTGAACAGTCAGACTCGTCACCATTGTGCCACTCAACAGCATGTGATACTCGTTGGAATTTTTTCGGTAAACTCTGGATCATCCGGCTCCAGCCACGGTCCTTCCCACTCCGAGTCTTTTGTTGTGGTGCTCGTTGCGGTCGCGGTCAGTTCAGTGTCTCGCATGATCGCAGCATCAACTTCTTCTGCAATCTCATTGATCATATGTGACATTGTACTCAAGGTCGCAGTCATTTGGATCATTTGCTCTTCAATGCTGCGTAATTTTGCGGTCAAACAAGTCAACGTGTTCTGGATAATGCGATTTATGACTGCAAAAAATTAAACATAATAATGTGTTAGCACCTGAACACCAACAGCGATCGATAATGGACATCGATACTAGCACTTGAACACCAATGTCTACACCAAGTGTACCGAATATCGGATCAGCAGCATACGTGCTGATCGATCGATCGAGTGGGTGGAGACTCCGTTTAGACTCCATGCGAAGAAGCTACAATCTCGATCGAGTCGGGGTGATCCTTTAGACTCCATGCGAAGGTCACGGCAAGTATACTCGCAACTGTTTAGAACCTACAACCTCGATCGAGTCGAGGTGATCGTTTAGACTCCAAGCGAAGGTCACGGCGAGTATTACGTGCAACTCTTCAGAAGCTACAACCTGTAATCGTCAAGTGCAACATACCTGCGAGTCGAGACGATCGTTTAGACTTCAGGCGAAGGTCACGGCGAGTATACCTGCAATCGTTCATAAACACATCAAAGAGTTCTTTTCGCCTTTGGCTCATCATTCAGATTCAATTTCAATTTCAATTTCAATTTTCATTCCGTCGCATATGCACCAGTCTGTCTAAGGTACCTTCGCGAAGTGAACTTCTACCGGGTCACAGTCGATGAGACAAGTCACGTCATGGTTCTCAGACTGTGACACAGCAAGGGACCTACTCGGATCGTAGGCATGCTAATTAATTCGCGCGTGAGATTACCGCATTAATCAGTCAAAACGTGGAGGGGCTGGAGGATCCCTCCCACTTTTCCTGTATCTTCAAAAGTTCCTCCAAACTCCTCTGAGGTAGTCCTCAACAAAGGTAGGATTCTTCTTTTGCCTTTCCTTTCATCTTGTGCTCTACAGTGGGAGCTGTCCAAACTTGTCCGTCTGACGTACAAGTGGATTAAATTTATAGATTATCTTGTTATAGAAAAGGAGACGAAGGAGGAGGTGAAATATGCAAGGGTTTAATTTATTATTTAATTTATATCAAATATAATTAAATAATAAATTAAACTTTTAATAAAATATACTTTTCTTCAAAAAATTATTGCACTTATAGTCTACGCTACACAGAAATCTACACTTTTTTTCCGAGTTATACTTAGATTTTCTTGAGATCCAGATTTAGTTATATTTAATATTTAAAGATAATTTGATTTTTTATTAATTTAATATAAATTTTTTACTTAATACTTAATTCTTTCTGATAACAACAAGAGAGCAAAAATTCCCAAAAGCTGATATTGCATGCATATTTTCTTCAGAATATTTGTAGCGGAATATCTCTTTATAGTGTCCGATTCAGGCGAAGTTTCCATGCGAAGCTTTTGGTGATGTCTCGTACTCGTTGAATGCGTATTCACACATGCAGGAACCAGCGAATAACGAACCCTGATTCCCCTGAAAACGTCCTCAAGTTGGAGACTTAAGATTGGCTTAAAGTGCAAGTCCTCCTATAAATATGCCTGGTATGAGGAGGCCTTCATCATGCGGGTGGGTTTTTGACTTGAAAAAATATATTTAACCGTTATATTTAAAATACTTTTGTTGATATAATTTACTTACGAGAACCGAATCAGTTAAGTAAAGACTTAAATCAAGCTCTCCCCCAGCTTTACATGATGTGATTCATTTATTCACCTCTTATATCTGAAGATAAGAAAAGGATAACAAGCTTAATTTATTACTTAATCCTTCTGGTACGAAAGTGGATCAAATCAATACTTTTTAGTAGTATTTTTCCGCATTTGTAGTTTCTGCAACGCGTGAATCCACGTTTTCTTTTGGATTATGTGTAGATCTTCTCGCAACTCTAGGTCTGGTTATAACTTACAATTATGGATAAAATTTAAATTTCCATAAGAGTTTACTACGGAATTTCTGTATGGCACTTATATTTTTTTAACAAAAAAACAGTAAGGAAAGAAGGTGGTTTAGCATGCTAATTCACTTCACAACTAACTATTGAAAATCTATTTAGATATATTGGAAAGATTTTTTTGTGATTTCTTGGAACAAAACAGTATCTTCTTTCTAACCTACACGGGAAGGAAATAAAAAATACACTCCATTATTTACTCTCCTTGCAGAGCACCTTGATATTTACCTCTTCCATCGAAATTTAGTACCTAACCTTTCTAACAAGAAGGGTTAGGTATTAAATTAAACTCTACGTGAATTAATGTATTCATAAGTATAGATTACTGGATTTGTACCTTCTGAAGCACGACAAGCGAGTCAAGACTTATGGTTTATCTCCTGCTTTCCCCGTGTTTCCAGACATGAGGTAACAGATAACTTTTATAAAATATTTTAATTATTTATATTTACTTAATATATATATACATTATTTAATATATATATATATTCTCGATAATAATAAAAGAGCAAAAGTTCCCAGGAGTTCATCCAGCATGCATATTTGCTTTTATATGCGCGCTTGGTGATTAAACCTTAAGAGTAATCTTGGTAACATAAGCATTTCTTGGTGGGTTCACTTTCAAAGAACCACAATACAATACGGAGAATGCTTTTCATGATAAAATCTTTCCTACGAGAATGAAATCTTTAAAATAATGCTTTAACTCAAAGTTGTTCTCGATATATAGACTTTGTAATTCAGCTCAAAAGTACAATTTATTGAGATATTTTAGGGTATCTTGGAACCTAAGAGAATATTCTTTATAACATAAAGGACACGGTGAGGAGAAAGGAATATTCCCTGTAAATTAAAACTGCCCTAATACTCTGTGTGAAAAGAGAACAACCTAACCATCATGCACAAGGATGGTTACCCAACTTGTCATCTTCACATCGGATGGTTAGGTCGTTGTCCCTTCGCACAAGAGATACAAAAGAAGGGTTTTAACAGCACCTTACTGAATTCTCTTGTTTAATTTTTTTTCATTAAAATCTTATTTTGACAAAAAACTAGAACCAACTTAAATATGACAAGGTGCAAGGAAATTTCACCCCTACCAATCATACATGCGAAGAGCTATGGTGATTTGACAGATATCAACGTTGAGCCCCAAAAGTATTTTGTGCTCTCTTTTTGAAGTTTTGGTATATCTGGACTGGAACCTGCACATTCAATCGGATGTTTGCACTCACAGTTCAAAGTTATTTAGGATGAGGAGCTTGGGACAGTTCAAGACTCAGGATCTTGCTGGAAAATGTTGTCCAGAAATTGTTAAAACCTTGGTTATGATGTAAACAATATTTACATAAATTTAAATTATGTTAAAACCTTGGTTATGATGTAAAACAATATTTACATAAATTTAAATTATGTCCCCGAGTTTATTTGTAGTCTTGTTAGTATAACACAATAAAAGCTAGCAACACTTGGCTGACTGGCTAATCACAATCTCTAATCCTTTGCAAAACCTTCTCCATCTCATAATAACTAACTTCTCTTTCCTAGAGAAATATTTCGTTTCTACAAGTACTCCTTCAGCAATTTTTCTTGTTTATTAGGTTATTTCTATATATGTAATATATACTTTATTTTATTTGGAGAGTGAATTATGAAGATATTTTTTTCATTTAATTCTCAAATTCATCTTCAAATTTTTCTGGAGAACATTTTTTCTCACGAGCCTGCATTCTTCTCAGTGTTGTTGGAGCTTAGCACAGAATACTGTATGACACTGGAGTTTTGATCCGTTTGTGACTGGAGCTCAAGGGGTTAATCAGTTAATTTTGTTAAACATATATATAGGTGGAAGTAAAATAAAGTATTTCTATTCAAGACAGAAAATATTTCAAGCTCTATTTCATAAAAATAAAATCTTATATATCATTGGAAATTTTAAAGTAAAAGAACATATAAATACTCGAAAATGTTATTTTTAGTTAAAAATACTCTCCTTTTTATACATCAATAGAAAAGTAAAATAGAATATTTAATTTATGGTTTGACTGGAAAGTGACATGACAAACAGGTCAATGTAAATCCCAAAGAGTGGAGTTGACACAAAATGCATTTTCTGTTTATGTTAGACAAGAGATTTGTCGTAATGGTTCTTTGGATCTTCATAGGATAGCACGAGAAAACCAATCCAGCTTGGATTAGTTTCTCCTTTCTTTGTACTGCATTCCCCAAATGGACTGTCTTCTGCATTCTCAGATTTGTTTTCGCATATTTTGTTTATCTATCATTCGACTTGTTTCTTTGCATCCAATAATCTTTGCGTGTGATTGAATGTTTGAATGGCTCTATTCTGTAAAGCCATTGGAACCCATGTAAACTTTTTTAAATTATGTAAAACTGGAATATATTAAAAAGATTATCATTTTCTTTACGGGTGTACATCAAATCGAATGATCTTCAATAGTTGCATACTGATGATGTTTATTTTATTCAAAAATAGAGCTAATTGCAGTGCAACAACCTTCAAGTTGCTTTTTACTTGAACTCTTTTCTTTCTATGCTCTTATATGTTTATTATTCGATCTTATCTCTTTTCAAGTTACATCTTTTTTGTTTTGTTTCTTTTGATGTTGCATCTATTCCCACTAGTGTTGGAGATACTTGTTTGACTAATTCATATCTTTCCATGTCTCTTTTTTACGCTCTCGTGCTTTTCATAATGAGCCTTGCAACTCTTTTTCCACTCATTCGTACTTTTCCATTCCTCCATGTTCTTCATTTAATTCAGTTCAATCCTTCCTGAAAAGGATTCTCTCTCTTCCCATATATATCATGTCATATTGATCCATTCATTCTCTCTCTTTAACACTATTCATTTATATGGCTTTATACATATTGATATTTATATATTCAAGCTAAATTCATTATAATTAATTTAGAAAAACCTTAAGATGTCTCTTAATGTATATATAGAATCTAGAAGCATTCAGATTCCTAAGTATTTATTTAGTACTTAAACAACTTCCTTGACTCGTCTCCACTTGATACATACATGAGAGAAAGTCTCGTGGGAAGCACAAATAAAGAAGTTATGCTATTAAATTTCAAAACTAGTTTGATTGTCTCTAACGAGATGCATGCGAGATAATCCAACTTTGGAGAATATAGTTAATAGCATCTGATTCATTAGTTTGCATATAATTGAGAAGAGTAATATGTGCATTTATTTAACTTGACTTTTGAACTTCTAATAAGAGATAGATGAGATAGTACTTTTAGAATTCAGAGTTTATGTTAATAAAAGAACTTTTAAAATTATGAATGATACTCAAAATATCTGCACTACATAGAAATAATGGAGAAAGAGCTCTTCACTTCATTGGCTTTGGATAGAGTTCGGACTTTATTATCAAAAGAGATTGATAAATGGCTCTATCAATCTCAAGTAGCATTTGCGTTCATAAATAACTATATATATAACCATTATTTATAATCCTGCACTAAAGCAGTGTGAGAATATTTAATTTATTTCTAACTGTGATATGTTATCTAAACTGAGAACTGTATGAGTTTCAGAAAGAACCCATAAGGCAAACTCATCTTACGCGTACAAGTCCGTGACTTTGATGAAGAATGCACATGAATTAATCTAATATTAATTATTATCTAAAACTATATAAAAATTAATTCTAATATTAATTTATTACATAACCTTTCTTCGCGAAAGGATTAGGTTAGAAATTATTCCCTCTTCCGTCTGAAGATGGAAGAGGTGATAATGCAAAGAAGTTATTCGCATATATGAAGATGTATATAGAAAGAGCATTTTTGCAAGTAACAAGGACAACTAACACACATACAAATGTTACTCTGGAGAATAATGCTACTCTTTCTGCTATAGATTTTCGTCATGTTAAGTAATGGACAAAATAGTCTAGTTTAACTCAACAAATATAACTATCATATTATGATACATCTTGCATTTGAGATAGTTTATATCTCAAATGCAAGATGTGGGTTTAGTTCGGTACCTACCGAATTTTTTTCTTTGTTCTCTTTTTATAATCAGAAAAGATATGAATGTTATGTGAAAATTCTGTACTAAAGTGTTAAAAAATTAATTTTTTTATAAATATTTAATGATAATCGCAACTATAGTTGCAAACGTAATCCATAAAGCAAAGGCAGACAGATGCACTTACGAAAGTGCAAGAAGCTAAATAGTTCTCGAAAAAAAAAATTAAACTCTTTATATTAAGAGAAAATGTAGTTGTTAAATTTTCATTAATAAAATAAGGAGTTTTACAAAATTTCTTTTTGTTATAATTTGTATTATTAGCTCTAAAAAAAGGAATTTTTTATAATTTCTTGAATCTCTTGAAAATTCAACCGAGTTTCTAATTCTTAGATTGTTTTTAAACAAACACACATTAATCTATTATCTAACCTTTCCATTGGTTAGAAAGGTAAGGTGACAAATTTGCATGTTTCTCTCCTTGTGGATTATTTTTATTTATGTAGATACTTGGAAATCGATATCGATATACTATAACCTTTTCATACAAAGATATATTATGTCCAACAGATAAGTAACTCGTAATAATTATATTATCACGTTGGTTATAATTAATTTTATATATAGTTGATTGATAAATTGTTTTTCTATTTGGTAATTTTTCTCCGGATAATATGCTTGCAAGATAAACTTCGGGGAACTTTGGCCAGCTTGTTCAGCCTTGATGTTATCAGAAAAATTCTTCAGTAAGCTAACAGGAATAATCAAAATATTTCTAAATGTTAAATGAGAAATGAAAAGATCCAAAAAAACCCATAAAGAGAGCATCGACATACACACTCTCGAAAATACATATCCAAGATGTTGATTTCAAACACATCACATTCTCTTTGCAGTTTAATTTATTACTTAACTCTTCTCAACGGAAAGAAACAAAAATATAAAAGTTACATAATAAATTAAACTTTTACATTTTTACCTCCTCCATCAGAAGATATAAAAGAGATGACTATGAAAAGAAGACACATTTTTTTGAGATCTCCTTATAGAACTAGTCATGACTATTGAAGTAAACTAAGGAGTCAAACACATTATCATTTCAAATATACTAGCCATTACCATTTCGACCCACTCAGCTTCCGTAATAAGGGAGTGAATCACACCGAAGATCGGTAGCTAAGATGGTTGGTCTCAGGTCTTTAAACGAAAGGTCTGGGGTTCAAACCCTCCTGTTCTCGATTGGAGGTGTAAAAAGTCACTGTCGTGTGAATCTAATCCGGGTACGTTATGGTTATCCACAAAGGACAGTCCGATGCCCCTGAAGAGATAAAAATGGACATGATAAAAACGTTATCTTTTTATAGCACAAGTTTTCCTCTAATCTTCTTGCTGTTTGACCATAAATGTTTTGAGTGTTAAGCTGTGAGAAGTTGAGAACCATACCAGTTTTTTCTTTTTTTTCAGGATTGTTTTTAGCCTGATGAAAACCGAAAATGTTTTGAGTGTTACGATGTGAGAAGTTGAGAATTATATTTTTTAGTAATCTTTTTCAAGTTTATTTTAACTTGACACGTTTTTGTCATGGAGTTTACTCGAAAAAACGTCATCTTCAGTTGAGAATTATATTTTTAAAAACTTTTAAGTTTATTTTTAATCGAATAATTATATTTTTATTTATTTATTTTTATTTATTTTTAGTCTGACACTTTTTCGTCATGGAGTTTACTCTATCGAACTTCCTGGTCAGGAATTTCAGTGCGTAGCGATCCAGGTCCCTGGGATCATACTAAGCACAAGAAAGAAATTTTACTCTCGGTTTATAATCCATCTATTAAACCCTAGCCGTAGTTAAGAGGATTTTCCCATCCCCGGTCAGAGAAATGAGAGGGATCAAGCCTGCACCCCACGTTGGGAACTGGAGACTCGATCTACCATCAATGGAACGATATACTGGGGTTAGATATTAACCCTACTTGGTGTAAGACTCGATTTGTGATTCCAACAGAAAACAATGTGGTGAGAATTGAAAGCTTGTCTCCATTAGGTCTCTAATTGCATTTTTTACACGATCACCGGTACCCTTGATCATTATCAAGATGTCATGTGTAAACTTTTTGTACTTACCATGTTTGAACTGGGATCGTTCAACTCACGATCCAAGAGCTTGTCTCCCTTAACTCACTGGATTATTACTGGAGACTGGAAGTCATTAAATGATAATGATTAATAAATACCGATGGGTAACCAAAAGTGAATATGCAATCTGAACCTTTCCTTCGAGACTGGAAGTCATTAAGTGATAATGTTTAGTAAATACCGGTGGATTTTAGGGTTTAGGGTTTAAACCCTAAACCCAAAAAATGAATGTGCAATCTGAACTTTTCATCCGAACGACTGGATATTTTCCGAGTTATCTACCTTCCTTAAATCACAGGCATACTTTCTCAATAAAAACCAGTTTCTGATTCACGGAAGATGCACCGGAAAACACCCAAGAGAACCACTTAAGACGCAATGGAGACATGCTATTAGTCGTTACACTTCCAAAAAACGGTGATGCGGCAGGACTTTGCAAAAGGGTAACGTCAAGGAAGAATCACTGTCTTCGAATGCGGCTAGGTCCTAAGTATCCGCATACCTACTTTTAGTTACTTTATCCAGCTTGCTAACTACAATCTACACTATTTACGGTAAGTGGTGTCTCAGACAAATATCCTATTTAAGTTATAAATAATATTACTCATATTGATTAAAGTGAAAAAGTTCCTATAGTATTCGAGGATTTCCACAACTTAATATCCATCTATTAGTGCGTCTCTCAACCAAACCAACAAAATAATAAAATAAAACTGAAATTCGAATTTAAACGTGTAAGCCTTCAATGTTAAACTTTGTAAAAAAATTTATAGGTTTTTGTTGTAAATTCATTTAGAGGTGGAGGTGGTACGTAAAATTTATAATCACTGGACGTTCGCAGTCTATGTCTGTAAATGTGATCTTCTGAACATAACTGGAAACTTCTGAATCAGATGTTTATCTACGTTTCGTAATCCTTAACACAACTTGACACTTATGTATTCTCAATGAATCATATAATTTAGGTGAGGGGAGAGTTTGAGTTTGAGTGGCATTTTCACTCGAAAGCCTCGCATAATGACTGCGGCCAGGTTCGAGCCTCGCCCCTTGGAATTATTTTTCCTGCTCCCGAAATATTATTTTCGTGCGGCCAATACGCTGGCTCGATTGAGGACTCCGGGGGACGGTTCGTTTTTTTGTTTCTGCCTGTTGCGGTTGTTTTCTTTTCGAAAAAAAGACGTCGGTCCGCCTGTCACCTTTATTTGTTCTTTGTGTGAAAAAACTGTCCACGCTTTACAAGGCTCGTAAATAAACGAGCTATGACTTGGACTGTATCAGGCCTTACATAGCCCTACAAAACCAAGGAAACCAGCTGTACAGCTTTCGACCCGAAAGTATCAGGCTTTAACGATATAAGTAGCAAAGCCCATAGATCTAGTGCAGCTATCAGACCTTACACAGCCCTGCAAAACTAAATAAACCAGATGTACAGCTATCAGGCCTTACAGAGCCCTTATGACTGGCACACTGCTGCCACCAGGATACACTACAACACACACCTCCCTGCACACTACGAGTAGCACTATTTCGCTACATACTGTTCAATTAAACCTGTATAGGAGCACGGTCGGAGCCCATACTCCTCAAGAAAGCATCTGCCAAGGGAAGAAAATCAGGTAAGTCGTGGATGTCAACAGGCACAGTAGCTTCTGCTGGCTCTCGCAGAGACTCCGGTTCAGCTGCTTCTTCTGCTCGGACAGGACTCCCTTGACCGAAATATCGATGTTGACAGTTTGGACAGCGCCTGGAGTCCCTGAAAAAAAAGATGTTCTCCACATCCTCCGCAGTAACATCATGAGGTCTTATAAACAAAGTCCACAGAGCATCA
Source organism: Asterella californica (assembly GCA_036924285.1). Classification (NCBI taxonomy): domain Eukaryota; kingdom Viridiplantae; phylum Streptophyta; class Marchantiopsida; order Marchantiales; family Aytoniaceae; genus Asterella; species Asterella californica. Next base: position 49,559,411 of record JAYKYS010000001.1, read on the forward strand.
GATCGACGCTTTTGAATGCCTGCCTGCATCAGCCACCTGGGGGAAGCACTATACTTTCCAGACACAAGCATACTACGAAGACAGCGAGCAAGCGTATTAGAAAGAGGATGTGAAGATTTGTAACGATTGAACTGTAACGCCCTAGGAAGGATGTTCAAATATCCAAGCTCCACCCTGTTTTTGGTATATGTAGCACCAAGTAAAGTTAGCAGCTCCCGCCCATCCTTCTTCATCGTCTCAGAGATGTTCTTGCTGGTTGCAGTGTGGTGCGGTTCAGTGTCATCCTTCAAGCAATAGCCAATCATGCCAACAAAGGTATGCAGACCTTTGTTGGACAGAAGCTTGACGCAAACTTCCCCACCAAGAGGCCTGTTCTTCTCCCAACCTAGAGCCTCGACTACACGTTTCTTTATCTCTACAGCAGATTTGGCATACAGGCACACAACACCCTGGAAATGGAGGTGCAAAAGACTACCCCTCTCTCTACTGAAAATAACCCCGATAAACACTTAGCATGCAAGAAATCAGACAGGAGAGGGAACAGCTCCAACTCTAAATCTGCTCCTGTCCTACAGACAGTAACAGAAGCCTCAACCGACGGCCTCTTGGCTCTTGCCTGCCTCCGGAGCGACATCTTGCTCTTGCAACTGAGGGAAATGACGGCACATGTAACGGTTTCGAGTGCCAACCAGAGTTTGGCAGACACAAGGTAAAGCCTGGCTCCGATACAAGCACTGAACAGTGGGCTTCAAGAAACCGTCGTCTCGGATGAAATAAGCCGGATAAGAGAACATACGGAACCTCCTGTCTTGCAGATATAAACAGAACTTATCAGAAGAATATCCAAAGAAACGATAAGGCCCAGCTAATGTCTGGAGCGGAGGGTCATGTACAGGGTAGGGGTAGCAAGTCTTCGCTATCAACACGTAGTCGAACTTTAACAAAAACGGCTGAAGCTGTTGCGAATAATCAAGCTCAAGGTAACTATACGACCTAATCAGCTGCAGTAAAGACTCGTCGAAAGCAATCATAGGGCTCTTTGAAGAAAGAAAAGGAAACCTCGGTGCATCTATAGCCAAGTGCAGAACATCGAAATTATCAGAAACAGGTGAAACAGGCGGAACTGTATGGGCCTCCAGCAGCGGATGTACACACTGCTCGTCACTATCGGAAGACATGACAACGTCTCCACACAACAAACATCCTTCTCATCATCGGCAGCACATAAAAGCACAAGAAAACATCGGCGTACCCATACCTGAGACCTGGACGACCAAAACAGCCGATTCTGTGTGCCGAACCCATGCCTGCAATGACGACACAACTCCGCAAAGCAAAGAGAAGACGAAACCACGACCAACCACACGCAGAAAGGCAAAATTACGACGCCACGACCACCTCGACACATACAAACCAGTCTACGCTCGCGACAGCAACCACGAGAAGAATACCGCTGCAACGACAAAACACCACCGCCTCGACCTCGCTCTCAACCACGCTCTGCGAATCGTTCCACGCCGCGCTCGACGAGCATCGAAAGTCTACAGGCTGCAGGCAGAGAAAAACACTAATCGCCACAGACCGTGCTGTCGACCGTGCTATAGAGTACGATCTGAAAAATTCTTGCCCCCGCACTGCACCCTCGACACCGATAGTAATCAAGGTCGAAATCATTAGCGCGTCCAAACGATGCCCTAACCCGACCTCTTCACTCCACGCCCCGCGCCGCTTCGCTGCCGTTACTTTCTTTTTTGTCCTTTTCCCCCTCCTACTGAGAACGGCACTTTGCCCGCATAATGAGTGGCTCTAGACAAAACTCATCTTGGATAAACTACAGCCATTTTCCTTCTGGTGGTTAGAGAATTTTTTGTTTTAACTTTAACACGCACTAATAAAAACTTATAACAAGAGATTATTTAGGGTCGTGGCTCTAAATTTTCCAAAATTTGCATATAGGTCATTTTTTTGGATGATCATCCATCACTTTACAACTCATGGTGTTTTAACACAAACTCAACATGGCATTCATCGAGGCAAACACAAGAATACTGAAAGAAGTATTGTTTTCCATTCTGATTGTTTCAAAAAACTAGTTTTCCAGACCAACTACACATCATTAAAGCATGTAAATCTGAAAAAGATTTTCAAAGTTGACCTATGAGAATCTCACCCCTTGGAGGTGGTATTTTTCAATTGGATCCAGAACCTATCCAGATAAGCTCCAACTCTGCACCACGTAGGTTTGTAGAACTGCTTATTATTATGATAGGGAGCTTTCAAAGAGTTTCGAGAAGATTTTATATTTCTAAAGTCAAGTTAATCCAAGTACCACCTACGGATGGTCTGGATTTCTGCAGAGATCTTCTATCTTCTAGGACTTGGGATTCCGTTTTGTAAAGACACCCTCAGTAACATAAAACCAATTTATGGCCATGGTTGTAACCAACTACAACCATTGTTTGAAATACCTTGTTTGTTATTTTACCAACGACAATGTTCACTTTAATTAATGTAGGAAGCAAGCGAAATGAGCATTTACTAATAAAACTAATTACTTGATTCACAATAATGTCTCTAACACACTAATCACCATATTCGGTGTAATTAGAAAACCAAGAAAATCTCTAGGTTACATTTTGCTTCTACCATCCCATGGTTTGTTGAAGTGTTTTCTAGGTAGTGTTTATACTTCTGCTTATGGGAGATGTAATTACAAGTTGTTAATCTTGTTCATTTTGATAGAAATCTCAGATGGTCCGTGAGCTTCTAGTCATTTTTCCATTTTTGGGTTGATTTCCTCCATCACCCCTTCGTATCCTCCTGCACGGTCTTGTACATCTAATTGCAATTTTTGTTACTGTAAAAGACTTAAACCACAAGTATCACTATATTAACGGTGGTATATCCCACTGGAATCAGTTTCAGTCAAAATTCCGGAGATAAGCTTCGACGGGCTAACTCATCAAAATAATACCTACTTGTCATATTCTTATTCGCTGTCTAACGTTGGTGATTTAGGCTCAAATGACTGGAATCTTGAGACCTACAAAATGAGTCGTAGATGTCTTCAAACGAAGATTTATCGATTGAGAAATAAGCTAAAAAACTAAATTATGATATGGATCACAAATAAAGAATATTTTTTTTTAAATTTGGAAAACGTCTCTTATCGAATGGACTCTTGTTATTGTGATCAACTCGCCTAGAATCAAAATTGATTTTTTAGAATTCATTTTCTTGAGAGAATTTTCCAGAACTTATAACCAATTCACAACAAGATTTGAACCTGAGACAGCCCTTCCAGAAGTCGGACGTTGGTGAACATATTAGTTCTAGAATTACTATGGTATCCGAGTAGCAAAGTACCATCAAAGAAACTATAATTGATTTAATGAGCCATTCGTAGTTTCACAGTACAAAAGTGTTTATACTTACACATGGATGGCTTAATCTTTTTTTTACTTGAATATCGACGCGAATGCACTGATGTAAGGGATTTTTACTGATAAAGGCCAGAAGGCCGCACCAAGTAACAAGCGGAGAGGGCAGAGTATACACAAAGTTCCACACCTCGAGAAAGCCCAAAGGCACCAGCAAGTCATAGACAGAAAATGCACGGGAGATAGTCCAAAGAGCTGAGACAAAGACAGCCGAAAGAGTGGAAAGCCATTGACGGAATACTAGAATTGAAGATTTGATACAGGTGGAGAGAGACACAAGGGTAATAAAGACCACAAAGAAAAGAACAAATGAAGAGGAGAAGAAGAGGGAGGGGCGAACCAGCGAAGAATCAGGCAGGCCAGAAGCAGGAGAACCAAATAGAGTGTAGACAACTATGAGAGTGAACAAAAGAAAGAGGAGCGAAAAGACATTGCCGCACGAGACCGCACTCATCAATTGAGAAATCACCTCAGCTTTTCTTGTGGACCGGATAAGCGAGTGCGGCAATGAATAAACCCTATGATTGTAAGAGTAGACTGCGAGAGAAGGAGAAAAGAGGAGAGAACAAGGAAAAGAAAAGAAGCACGAAACGATGAAAAAAAGTGAGACAAAATCAGAAGAGAGAGGTAGGAAGACATGGAGGGCGGTAAGTAAGAGGTGACGAGAAGGGACAAGAAAAGAGAGTAGAGCGAATGAGTCTCAGAAAGCCATAAAGGTGAACAACGTAAAAGGAACCAAACAAAAGAAACAAAACGAATGAACAGCAGGATCTCAGGGTGAGAGACAGATGCGCATTCAAGAAGTCGAAACCATTGCTCGTAGAATGAAGATCAGAGCAATATCATTGAAAGCGCCGAACATCATGTGTTGAGTCGGACTAAAATGAAGAGAAAGGATCAGTGCAAAGAAGGCACAATCTGACCCGAATTCTTAGTATAGTAAAGTAAACTATCGGTAACATTGATCAAAATTTTCACTGAAAATGACTGGCACTACGAGCTTTCTTTCCATGTGTTCTCAGATTTTCCAATGCCTCTACCAAAAGCTCGAACTCTCCTTAAGACCCTTGCTTCTAAGTTTAGAGTTTCACAAAGAATAAAAATGGACCAATGGGAGTTCATAGCTCCACCTTCCTATCTTTTTGTGCCCCAATCCAAGTGGTAACTTAATTTCATGCATAGGTTACCACGTCAAGCCTCTAAAGTGCCAGCATAAATCTTAAACTACCTTGTAAACGAGAAGTAATCTTGAAATATAACTTAAACAAGCTAGAAAGTATGCATGGACAACATGTAAGTACAACCCATGAGCTTAAACTTTATCCACATGGTAGACTTAAAGTTATATACTTTGATAACATAGATAAATATGAAATCACTTGCACAAGCGTACGAGTGCTTGAACAAGATAAATAACATACTATCAATCTACTAGGACCCAAAATATATAACATAATAGTGTTAACATCATATGCAAAGGTGTCAAACATATGCATAAAGGACTAGAAGTAATATTGAGCTAACTTCTAGAACTACTAAACTCAAGTGTCGGAGTAGAAGTGTAGCATGTAGCCGCCAAGTAGTGCGACAATGAGAAAAAGAGAGATCCATCGGATGACGTAGGATCAGCGATTGAAAATCAAGAGGAGTAAAAGACGCGGGGACGCAACCCTAATAGTTAAAGACGGAGAAGAGGGAGGGTCGAGAGATGACTGAAGATCAACAACTCGGAAGAAACTGGTAAGTCAACAACGACAGAGAACGTGAATGGATAGATGGAGATACCGTAATGGCAAGTTGCACCAACCAAGATCTAATCCAACGGTCTATCACGAGTTGAGGGTCCTAAGGTTTGATTGAAATCCTAACAGCCGTTGTTGGAGAGAGAAGGACCTCGTTTGCGGAAGAGCAAGAGAGCTCATTCTCATGATAGTAGAAATTTCAAACGAGAGCGGTGGAGGAACAAAGAGCGAGGGGGGAATAACATCGAGCGGAGAGCGGAAGGTCGGATGATAACGAGGAGGTCGAATGAGAGAGTCGCACGAGTAGACAAAGAACAGAGGAGAGATTATAGGTTGAGACGAGAGAAACTGGAGTAGTAATAAAAGTCAGTTGTTAGGATTGCAAGAGTTCAATGAGGGCCAAGATCAAGATATGAATCTCGAACAAGAGAGTGGCACTAGAAACGACGCTGGAGTTGAGCAGACTGATGATTAGACGCAACATTCACTCTTCGTGAACTCATCTTGGAGGGCCCAAGTTCATTGAAGAGTGCGATAAGTTTATCCGCCACAAGGCCACTGGTCCAATATCTGTCCATTGAAGTCCGAAATGATATTGCCAACTCACAATTCAATGGAGCTTATTGACAGTCATGACATCCGCTCCTCAGAAACAAAGACTCCATTGGAGGCTTCGTCGCAGATAGCACTAGGACCTCCAAAAGCTGCTACCTGCCATCTTGTGGAAGGTTCTACTCAGAAGATGATTCTTGATGCTCCTCCCGTGCTAGCAAAGCAGATTCCCAACATGCGTGCTGACAACTTTCGGACGTCTGGATTCAAACCTCGCAAAATGATGGCTGCGTTGACAAAGATTATTGATTCTTTTATCTGTCTAGACATCTACTCTTGGAGTCTTGGAGATTTATCTAGCACAATCGGCGTTGGATACATTAGAGAGGAACTCATCAACCACAAATAAACTGATATTTTTGCAGTTCAAATTATCAAGTTGAGAAGTTAGAGCTCCAGAGATTTTTTGGTCCTCTCTCGGTCAATTACTAGTTCTTCATTCTTGAACGCACATGTAATGGTGGTTCTGCCTTGGTGATATGCAAGACCTCCATTGTAATAGAATGTGGTTGTAGTCTCATTGGCATCTTTTGTTGGGCTCATATCAACAAACAAGCAAGATTTCTAGATCGGATCTATTAATGACTCAGAAAATCGCTCTCAACAGATCGAGGCTGTGGAATTATCTTAAGGACTTTGACTTCTTGGACTCTTCCTGCTGGCTACTAGTAGGCAACTGGGGAGCTGCGGATCTTGATATTCTCACCAAGAACTGACCGAGACAAATGTCTGAAGAAGAAAAGATACCTTTCCGTAAATTCAGATCACAAAGCGATTGGATTTGTCTTCTAGACACCGGTGTTCTTTTTGCTGGTGAGGTTGTTTCTTGGTGGGACGTCAAACCTCTCTACTTTGGGTTGACACTGACCGTGTTTATCTGCGGAAGGTGAAAGGGGCTGATCTGATGATCACTAGCCAAACTAATGTTCGCTCTTCTCTGTCTTGCTGCGCTCTCCTCAAACTCACTGCCACTTTTGGCTGTCATACATCTGAAACCTCTCCTTTCAACCTCCCCAATGCTCCTCTCCCACCCCTTTATCCTCTCCCCCTCTCATTGTTGGTTTAGCTTCTCAATCCTCTGCAAGTGAAGCTGACAACAGCACTACGACACCTAATGACAGTGATGATTCTACGAGTCGTATTTTACATGATACTACTATGTCAGATTATGAAGCTGCCTCTCTCACACCAACTCTTCTCTCCCCTGTCTTCCCATTCCACCTCAAGCAGTTGCTCCTACTCCTTCGGTCGTGGACACCTCTCCCTCCATTCACTTTGACGCTCCTTTCTCCAGTCTAGCTGTCCATTCCTCCTCTTCCCTTACTCCCGTCACCTCTCTACCACCTGAATTCTCTGTTCCCTCCACCCAACTGGTCCGAGATATGAACCCTGCTGCTCCTACTTTATCAACAGCACTGCACACTTCTCATTGCACCTCCACATCGAAGACCAGAGTTGTGGACCCTACTCTCTACTCTTCTCCATTTGTTCTTGTTTCCCTTCCTTGTCCTCCGCCATGCTCACTCTTGTTGCAATCATTGACGCTTTGGCTTCCACTCCTTCAGCTTCTCAGCAAAGTTCTATAGTGCTCACACGACATAAAAGAACTCAAGTTACACTGCCTCTCTCAAGGTCTGATGATGAAGCTCCTGTAGTTCCCCCCTCTAAGAAACTGAAGAGGATCATCTCGCTTGGCAACAAGCTCAGGAAGGCGGTACCCGCTGCTTGTTCTTCTCGAGAAAAACAAAAATGCCAAAAAGAATCCACCAGTGGTACAACTTCTTTCCTCCATCCCAAAAAGATGATTGATGTTGACGAAGCTTCGTTGTTGCCTACTTCATCCTCACCGGTTGATGCTGAAGGCACCTATCACTTTACGTCTTCAAATAATGAGGACTCTGCTACCTCCTCGTGCGGCCAGAGTTCCTCTGGTCTTTGATGACTCACATCGATGGAACTTCCTCGGCCCACCTCAAAGTGCGGCTCTCCTCTTGAAATGTGAGAGGTTTAAATGACACACTCCAAAAACTAAAAATAAAAGACTGGTTCAAGTCTCAGCTTGTGATGTCATATATCTTTGCGTTGCAAGAGCACAAGCTCTCAGTCTTCAAGCTTGAAGGTGCGGCTCACCTTATCTCTAAGCAACACAGGGTCCTTGGTCGTGCTGGTGTCAATGGTGGTGGCATTGCACTTCTGATTCACAAAACGTTCAAGGTTGTTGAGCACGGTGGAAGCAACGATGGTTCCTTATGCTGGACATGGCTGCAAAAAAATGACCACGACATACATGTGGCTAGTGTCTATACGTCCACACCTACTCGACTCGAAAATCGCTCTGGGAATATCTGATAATACATTTATTTGTACGGGATTGGATTCTCTTTGGAGACTGGAATGTGGTGGAGGATCGACTAGACGCTTCTGGCAGCAAGAATGTACTACACTCTGATGAGAAAGATTCTTTTTGGGCTCTCAAGGCCAAACTCCAACTCTCTGATTGCTTTCCACGTAACGACGGATAGGACTGATCCTCTACACACTCGTTGGTGAAAGTACGGAGATAATGTCCAATGGTCTCGCATAGACAGAATCTATGTTGGAAATCTAGGCAGATGGCTAACTGCTGCTCCCCTTCTCGAACATCATCTTGGTACTACTCTGTCAGATCACATGCCACTTTCTTTGTTTGTTGAAGTTGGCATTAACAAGGGTACTCCTGTTCATGATGCTCCTCTGGGCACCTCCTACATCAAATATAGTATTCTCTAGCTGAACAAAGCAGAGAATATTCAAGCGATCAAAGATATCTGAGAATCTTTGAACTTCAGTCGGAGGGATCCTAGAAGAACCTATGCAAAAAGTTGGTTGCGCATTCGGAAGTACATGAAGGCCAAGCAATACGAGGCTTGAATAGGTATGAGCTCCATACCTGCTTTGGAAGTACACTTACAGGAACTCCATGTGCAGTGGACTGTTGACTCCTCTGCCATACTTGCAGCTGAAATCCAGGATCTGTAAAATAATAAGCGCAAACTGGAGCACGAGAGAGATGTGCTCATACATACCTGATCACGTATGAAACACCTCGGTCTTGGAGAAGCTCTTTCTCGATACTTCTTTAACTTGCATCGTTTGCACAGTGCAAGATCTCATATCAACTCGCTGCAGTTGGACGATGGCTCTATAACAAGAGATCAGGCCAAAATAATGAGCGAAGTTGGTTGCTACTACCAGAATCTATATTGCGTTGCTGCTCTTGCACCGACTACTACATCCAGCCACCGACGACTGCTTGAGCGCATTCAGAATAGACTCTCATATACTTAAAGAACCATGCTCAGTGAGATACCTTCCTTTCAAGAACTTTCGGATGTGGTCATGGCTCTCCTCCATCAGAAAGGGCCGGGTGTTGATGGTGTCTCCGCTGAGGTTATTCAGAAGCTATGGTCTATAGTGGCTGTAGGATTTCATGCCATGGTCAAGCGCTTCTGGCGCTCTGGTACAATGACAAGCACAACGATGGAAGATGTTATCAACTGGTATCCAAATCCATCAATAAAATAGCATTAAGGGACTAGCGGGCCCCTCACAATGCTTACCACAGACTACAAAATTCTTGCTAAGCTCGTGGCATCCAGGCTTCAACTAGTTCTACCTAAGCTTGTGGGCAAAAAACAAACGGGGATTTTTTGGAGTCGATACATGGTGGACAACATTTTCTCGCTATGGCTAACACAAGGTCTGATGAAACAATGCAGAATTGAAGATCTCTTCTTAAAGTTAGACTTTGAGAAAACATTTGACAGGGTAGAACATTCTTACTTGTGAGAGACGCTGACTGCTTTAGGTCTTGCAAGGTTAAGTTAGGCTTTAAGTCTTGCATTCTCCTTCTGCAAGGTTTGATGGCTGATGCGTCTACTGCTGTACATATCAACAGACGAGGCACTTTTCACTTCAACATTGGATGAGGGGTCCGGCAAGGCTGACCTCTTGCTCCGCTATTATTCTCCATCTCCACCGAACCTTTCATGTTGGAACTCCAAGCGTCACTCTCAGAAGATTGGAGGTCTCCACGTTGGAGATAAAGCGTGTGCAGACTTCATGCTTTTTGCTGATGACATGGGTGTCTTCGTGGATAAGAAGAATCCTCCTTCTTGGAGCTGCAGACAAGCATTTGGTTATATGAGCAAGCCTTTGGGGCTCTCCTAAACCTTCGTAAATCCAATGTCCTGCTATTGGGTATGCAACAATCGTCAGTCTGGCTCTCAGCAATAGGATGCTCCATCCTGCAAGAAGGAGTGATCTACAAACATTCAGCTTTTGCTTAAACCGGATGCAGGACCGGTTGGCAATCTGGAAGGCTGAGACTTTTCCCTTCGTGGCACGGATAATTCTGATGAAACACATGCTTCAATCTATGCTGATCTTCTACATCTCTCTTTTAGGCCTCAATGATGCTATCGTCTCTAAGATAGAATACCTATGCAAGCAATTCATATGGGGCTTTAACTCAGAAGGACAACTGAAAATTTCTCTTATATCTTGGGAGAAAATCTGTAGGTCTTTTGACTATGGCGAGATGGGTCTGAAGGACGACAAGATACAAGGCATTGATCTACTTTGCAAAAAGATGGGAGCAATTCTCGATGGTCATGATGCCTCCTGGATCTGTCTGTTTGAAGAATTCATTAAATAAGAGCGATCCATATTCGACCTAGTGATTGTCAAAGTACGCTACTCTATACAAGACCTGGTACTTACATGGCAGCAACTTCACACCTCTTCTTCATCGACGGCTTCTGCAATCGTCAAAGCTTAGAAGCGTGTGCAGCTTGTACTGGTCCCCTGCTGGAGTTAATGTTCTCTTTGGCATCACTCTCTGTGATTTGATCAATTTGGTACTCAATTGTTTCATGTAGGAAACAACTCCACAAAAATTGTTATGGTTCGGCTCAGGGGATTCAAAATAACCACTCCTGCTGCTCTACATCAGAAGAGATATCGGTTGCGAGTCTCTCTGGCCATCATATCTCCTTCAGATTCGGCCATTACATCAGCTGACCCCGGACAATTTTCATACAGAAAATTCTGCTCAGCCTTGCGCCATCAGACTCTGTTCTATCCTTGTCTGCTGGCTGGAAATAGAACTTAGAAGACACTCACGGAGGATTTCTACTCTCCCCCGCCGCATACTTTTCCTTGCTCAGTGATGGCTCCTCTGCTTCCGAAACTCTCAACACGAAATGACCCTCAAATGACATTGACAGTGTCTGGAAGACGCGGTGGACGAAGCTCTAGAATTCCTCACTGGCTCGATGCGGCAAGACTTTTTGGTGGCGAGTTCTTCATCAAGATTTTTACATTAACATTCGTGCGTCTCGTGTAGATCATGGTAATAGCACCTGCAGGAGATGCAAAGAAAACACAGAGTCAATTGATCATCTCTTTTTACTTTGTCTGAAGGTCTTACCCACACAACGAGAGCTTAATGAATTTCCGTGGCTTGGCTTATCTTTCTTCTGTGTCTCCTCCAGCATTCTTCCTCTTTTCGACCCACTATTCAGTGGAAGTACTCCTTGGGATGCGGCTGCTGCTGTTGTCATGGAAATATTCCGATCAATCTGGTCTTGCAAGATTCACGAACTGTATGGTGACACACCGATAATGTCTTCATCGTCTACGTCTATAGCAACAGCCATGCACATTGTAGAAAGTGACAGGTAGCTCGTATTCAATGCCACCATAGTCGACTGAAACAAAGAGAGGAATAGCATTGGATAGTTTCCACATGATACAGCCTCGTATGTTTCTCGTGGCGTGATCTCCAGATGTATGGGATATGACCGCAATCAGTCTGAGGGCACCGAAGAGGAATTCCAATTGTTCTCTACTCTGAAAGTAAGATCAAAGGTTAAGAAATTCCACCCATACTAGGAGTTCTGCAGGTGAGAAATTCTCGTTCTCAGCTTCAGGTTTCCACTGGAGAATGCAGCTGAAGTAACGGTTGACATTGCAGGTCTTGTGTGTCAACACCATCTCTTTGTCTGCCATAGATTGTAAGCTAACAATGAAATGAGAACGACCCACACTGCGAATGTGTGTGATGTCTAAAGAATATTCCTTTTTCCACTCACTCTGGATCCATTGTCGTAATGCAGCAGCAGGAGGCATGGTACACGAGAAGAACAGAGTAACGGCAAGATCCTCAAGCTCAGCGACTGGATTCAAACTGATGTCTCGTGGGATGACACATCTGTAGGAGACAGCGTCTGCATCAGGTCTAACTGATTGTTTGATCGTCAATGATTGAAGGACGTCGATAAGCTTAGTTTCTCGTCTTGCAATTTTAGAGTCCATTCTTTTGACATGAAAAAAGATGTGCAATGTAACAAATGCTTAATCTTTGTAGCAATAGATCGAGCTGCAATTCTGCAACATAACAATGATAAACGAAGAAACCCACACGAGGACCACAAATGCAATGAGGCTCTCTCTTTTCTCAAGAAGGATGCATCGTGAGTGCATTTGTGTCTAGCGCGTCGGCTCGTCGGAGGATGGAGAGCAAATCTGGAAGGAGAGTAAGACAGACGAGATGATAAGCGAAAGTTAAAACAAAGAGCAAAAATGTACACACAAATAGAGAACACACAAAGTATAAAGAAGATGTTCGTAGTAAGTGGAAGATAAGATTGAAGAATTGGAACTACAAAGTGTCTCCAACATTGAAGTGGAGCTAAGTAGATCGCAGCGGGGAGTAGAGTGACACCGAGGAAGTCAGCGAGGTAAAGTGCGAGAACACGAGAGAAGCAATTGTAGAGAAGTAATACAAGGAAGAGTGTCGCGTGACAGCCATTAGAGGCGCGGCAGTATACGTTGGTAAAAAAATGAAGAAAAACGAGGGTGGAAGATAGCTGCTTGGCGAAGAAGCGGCGAGCGAGAAAAGAAGAAAATGCCGCAGATGCGACAGATGCGACAGATCAAAAATGCGTTTGCAAATCAATGAAGTATCGAGAGCAGTAGATCAATAGAATAGCGCAACGTGAATCTGAAGTAGCACAATGAATCCGAAAGGGGGCACATCGCCATAGCCAAAAGAGCAAGAGTAGCGTTATCTAGAAGGAGGAGCTCCGTCAACCTTCCGTGTCTTCTCTCTGTCTCTCTTGGCTTAATCTTTCTGCATGGCTTAATCTTTGAGACAAGCCTATGAGGACTGGCAGGATCAAACAGGTAACCGACTCTCCACGAACTCACTGACGGGTTGCTGATCCGACCAAATGAATGATCCAACCAGCAACCCGAGTAAATCCACGATCTCTCTTGGAGAAAAGAGAGACAAGAAAGTCATCGAGTGAAACATTTATTCTTATGCGAACGTCAACTTAGACCAACTCGCCTAGAATCAAAATCGATATTCTAGAATTTATTTTCTTGAGAAAATTTTCCAGATTTTATAACCAAAATTAAATTTTCCAACAAAATTCAATTCATAACAAGATTCGAACCTGAGATCTGTATCTCACCATGTTCAAACCTCTACGACGCCTTTGTTACAAGATTGCGTTGCTGCTTATATAGTGCAAATTGTGGTTTAAGTGTCATGTACAGATTCTGTACTAAATTATTCTGAGAATTTAAATCATGTATAATTATTAATGATCACATAACCTAGAGCAAATACATAAATACAAGAGCATGCAAACTAAAAGCGCATCAATTCATCCACACATTAATGTATTCCCTATCCCTTCTGGCAAGAGAGGTTAAAGAATAAATTAATCGAAAGCACTCTGGACTTTACATATATATATACGGATGGATATCCTAGTTAGAATATGGGAATACCCATCTAGGTTTTTGGCAACAACACCCACATCAATATAAGAGATGTGGGTGTTGTTGCACCACCATCTCTTACCTCGAAGTTGTCATCTCGAATATGATATTTATGAATGTTTTTGTTCAATTGTTCTAACTCATGGATACATTGTGAATAACTCTTGCATTATTCAAACGAGATCAATGATATTATACACTGGAGATGCTTAGCACTTTTCCTGTAATGCCTTAGTATTACTTATCAGTGCTATCGTATCGAAACTTGAGGGAAGAATGAGGAAAGAAGAGTGAAGTGATACTTGCATTATAGAATACACGAATGAGTAACGTAAAAGCATTATATCCTTTAACTTTTACCATCCATATGATGCAAAAATCTTGAAAAGCTGTTGATACGATTGAGTATAGTTAGTAGTGTCTATCAGATCCTAGTCAGCTATTATTCTCTCCTTCAAGAAAGAGGCTAATAAGAGCCAGATTGGCATTCAAATATATCGTAGTAATATTTTAATATCTTGAGACACCGAAGATAGGTGTCTCAAGTCGTTTAGCTTACAGTCCTCTAAGAGAAAAGTCACGAGTTCAATCTTTTGCGGGTACGGTTGGAGGTGCATGTGCTACAAATTGTTAATGAACTTTTGGTCCTAGTCTCGCTGTGGTGGACTCACATGGACAGTCCTATCGTCCGTGAAGACCCCAAACAAGTAATAACATGTATCATTTACCAATATGTAATTCGTGCAATATGAAACGTGTTTAAATTGAAATGGAAAATCTCTAAGGATATATTTACTTTTTTTAGAAAGTTGTTAGATGCAACTTTAATCCAACACTTCTGAATTGAGATAGTAACTATTAATCATTATACCAATCCTTTCACTTGCTTAGCTTGATTGAGGGTTTTAAGTTTAAAACATTTTTCCTTTGATCGTTCTTCGTCTGCGTTTTACCTACCCTTGTGCATTTTAACATGAGGGCATACGGTTTAGGGTTTATGCATCCATGGTTTGAATGGGTTACTGCGGTATACAAGGGTCGTTGTAATCGGTACGAACCATACCTTGGTTCAACTGTGCACTAACCGTTCAATCCCTCTCAAAGGAGGGATTGTTGAAGGTTATGAGTGCATCTGTCTTCCTCTGTCCTCCTGAGTGCATCTGCTTCCTCTGCTGCTCTAACTGTTGGGTATCCTCTACAGAATCTGAGTAAACCCGAACTTTTCGGTCCGGACTCCCGACGCCGAAGTTTCGTTCGGTCGTGATTCCAAGTTTGTTTGAGTCTTCTGAGGGAGAAAAACTTCTCACCATCAGAACTTCCATTATTGAACTCCAAGACAATGTGTTTGCTTTGAGCTTGCTACCAGGAGCATCACTTTTAGACGCAGAACTTGACGATGGATTTTGGTGATTCTCACCCGCTTAGAGTGCATATGAGATGGTCCAGATTGGCACATATAATTCTGAACTGTTGTGGTTGAAGTAAGTGTCTGATACGCTTCGAAGGTTCACATTTGGTTCTGAACTGTTGTGGTTGAAGTAAGTGTTGGATAAGCTTCGAAGGTCCTCTCACTGGCACGAAGGAATACTGACATACGGATTTGAGGACTCTGATATTGTCAAGAATCAGTATGAGAACTTGTCATCGCCTTTGTTCCAGCACATCTCCACCATCGTGGAACCTCGTCACTTGCAGCAACAGTTTTTCGAGACTATATGACCTTGTGATTGAGATACTTTTTCAGCACACTCCTGCCTAAATCTCCCCTTAGCCTTTAAGTCTACCACGAAGTGTCTCTTTCCATAGGAGGCACAAACGAAATGAAACGTTTAATCTCTTGATCAATCTTTACAGTTAGAATCAACTCCCTACCGGAGGTCGAACGAACTAAAGAAGGAAGTTCATTCACGCGTCTGGACCGAGTATACAACCCGAACCTTCAGTCCACTTCACAGTTCATCGTTGAATCACCAGCCACATAAGTCATCACCCCCAGCTGAAGTCTACTGAATTTAGCCTTCTCGTCGGCCCGGCGATTTCCCGGATACATTTCAAACTCAGCAAGGGAAGATATCTCCCTTCTCAGCGAACTGTCCTAAAAGAGTGGACTTCGACTGTGAGACACACCTTCCATGCCTCAACTGGACAACTCAAATCCTACACTTCCTGTTCTATGGCCCAGTGACACTCTACTGATATGGGGAGACGTTCAGAAAGACTCATTTTGTATCGCTCTGAGAGTCTTTCGGTCCAAAGAGCATTACTAACAGATGTACCAGACGACGAGATCATGAGACGAATATATGCTCGTCGTTGTGGTCGTATGAGGCACACCACCTCCCCGTTCAGTGGACAAACTCAATCATCCATGAATTCCTTGAGTATGGCAGTTCGAATCAAGGACACACATAAACAGATCTAGAGGTACTCGCGCACGAAACCCGTGAAGTAGTACATAGTAAGTAGTAAACAGAGACGGTATGGACCTGCAATATTATGAATGACATGTATGCATAAGGTTTTCCTAATGCATACTAATAAAAACCAATGTCCAAAGTGTACTACCATTAGCAGATAATCTAGTGAGTATTAAGAACGGAAAACAGAGAGAGAGAGAGAGAGAGAGAGAGAGAGAGAGAGAGAGAGAGAGAGAGAGAGAGAGAGAGATTGCCCATCTGAACAATCAGTAACCAGCCAAGGTGCGAAACCGGAGGAAACATTGGAGACAATTTTCTGCACACAGTTTTGGAGGATACGAACGGACTGATGAAGCCTCTGCCATCGATCAGTCTTGTCCAGTCCAATCCAAGTTTTGTTACGATTGTAGATTGGGACCCTGTCTGGTTAGTTGAACCCAGAATAACGTTAGGAAAGCTTTAGACTACGACAACAAGATAATGGACGTTGAAGAGACTCCAGACTCCCGACGTTAAAAACGAACATTTATTCTCATTATATACTCTCGATGTTCTTCTCATTCTTGTCTTCTGGCCCACTTTACTCCCGCACATTGAGTTCTCTAGATGAATCCGATAGATGGATCACATTGACGAAGATACTAGGCTGTGGCTCCATTCGAAGTTTGAAGATTCTGTTTCATCTCTAGAAAGGGAGTTTGATTCTGCTTTTGATAACTTTTCTGTCGCAGAAGCAAGAGGAAAATACTTGGATTGTGTCAAGAGAAGCAGCGGATCATGACAGAAGTATCTATCTAAACGCACTCCAAGGAGCTCCAAGGACAAAAGGGGAAAAGGAAATGTGAACCTCTGGAGAGGGAAGGCTCGCTTCCTGATTTTTCACGATGAGCAAGATTTGCCTTCAGGTTGAACTCATCCTCAAGACAAAGGGTGGGTACCGACTGTACTTCTGGACGGTAGATTGTGACACACTACACGAGAACTCGGTTTAATGGTGTTACTCATATCCGACTGGGAGGACGTTCGAGATACACCTCAATGACTATCGTGGCAAGTGCGAGAACGAGAACAATTCCGATGTTCTGTAACCCAAAAGTGGCAGTCGATGCCCTGGCAAGGCAGCCCTTGAACGATCTCGGCATGGTTGCTGACTTCCTAACACCGCGAGAGAAGCAACGACTTTATAATACTTTCGAACAACAGACGGATGACTGATCGTCCGATGAACCGAACCCACTCCGGCACCTAGTGCTTACTCTTCCGCAGACTCGATCGAACAAATAGACAAACCTCCTGAAAACCAATCACATTGGCCTTGGCCCTCGGTGAAGAAAGAAGGTACACTTCTTAGAGGGACTGACTCGCAAACCAAGACCTGAGAAAAAGTGCAAGAAAGAAACTCACACTCAAACCACAAAGAGCACCTGCGATCATACTGCTGAATGGGGCACTCTGTGCGAGGGACCTTTTTCCTTTAAACGCTGGTAACCAACAGACACAAGATCGTATGCTCTCCGTTTCATCGGTGAAGGAGAAAGCCTGCAGTTGCAGAACGACATAGCCACTAGCCCACAAGTGACAGCAGACGCGCTTTTGGTCATATGAGATTAGTTCATTCCCACGTGAAAGAGAGCTCTCTCCCCTCTTCACTACCTTCATAGTTCTTACACTTACAGTCCTTCTCGAAGTTCGAAGGAAGAATATTGGCTTGAGTGCACTCGCAGTATCCTCATGCTTCGTACTGGCAACGTGCAACGGGGTGTTCGCCGTTGCCCTCCTGCACAAGAAGACTAATTAGTCAGAAGAAATTTCCCGTGGTCTACCAGCTGTTTGTCCATAGAACTTCCATTCCACTGCATCTCCACGATTAACAGAAAAACACCCCTTGCTTCATTGGGTGTACCTGGTTTGTACCATACACTAGAACTCTAATCAAAGCAGCAGTACCGCGATAATTCCAACCTCATGCACTACCATCTGCATTACACCACCACCAAGTAGATGCATGAGCTCTTGACACTCAACTCAGTCTCGGGATGCGATACCCCAAAACCTGCTCTGCAAGCAAGATTCATTTCTATAACATGAGCAGAATTGTGGAGAACGCGGCAAACGCAACTCGTGGCAAAGCCCGAAAGTCATCTGCAAAGTTTGTGCCGATCAATCTCCCCCAAACGCTTCAGTCTCTTCCCCAGAGCGCAAGATCGCAGTGGTTTAGATCCCTCGGAAACGGCGAATCTGCAGAGTTCACATGCACACCAGCTGACTCTGTAACGCGATTCGTTCCTGCTCGACGCTTGCTTCAGCCCGGAAAGAATGACGTGCAGCGTTACCGGAAGGTCGAACCGCTTGTCAGTCAGGAAACAGAACCAAGGTTCACTGAAATAGATGACATCCCAGTGTAGCCTGATCCACCTTCAGCAGTCTGTGAAGTAAACTGAACCCATCTTACAGCACTGGAAGCATATCATGGGGCTAGCTTTGAAGAGTTTTTCAGAACCGAAAGTGCCACCATCTCGGAGAAGCTTGTGGACATGACTGGACAGAGACTCTGGAACCGAGTTGAAGAACCTCAAGAGCGCAATTGCCGCGGAGGTGAATAACTCAAAATCCGAACTGAGATCATATATGCGAAAATATCTTCCTGTCGTTTTGGGTACTTTCTGGTGCAATTCCCGTTTGGCTCTTGCGTCTATGCAGTGCTTGACTCGGAAGCATCTCAAAACCCTGCTAGGCGCGCATATCTGGGACTGGAAATGTCTGACAGTCTAAAATCATGCTCAACGCGAGCATAGTGACATCAGTGAACTTAGGAGAAAGCCTGTTTGCCGGTACGAGCTACCACAGAATGTGGAGAATAGAAGCAAACCTTGGCTCCCTAGATCCACTGGCAAAGCCAGCTCTCTGCTACTTGAATGTAAGGCTAATCTACACGGCCTTACTGACTGACTATCGTTTGAGTTCACAAATAATTTCTGAATCGGCCTTTCCGAATGTGTCATCTGTAGGTCCATCAATTGCCGGCAGTGAATGTGGTGGATCTTGAGTCGAGTTATCTCGGTAGATGCTACCCCTTCTTCTGTATTGTTTTTCTATATTTGTAGCTTCTTTCTGTACGACGATGAGTAAACACAGAGGTATTGCACCTATGTAGGTGTTAGTCCTTGTTTCTTCAAAGGTATATCATTTAGTTCAACCAAAGAATGGATGATTCTTAGGGGACTACTTTCTGGATCTTGGATCAGCATCAGTGGGGGAAACAGGAGAAAAAGAAATTCTCTTGCAGCTGGCTAGCATCATAAGCAGATACCAGACTCTCTACTCTGCTGCTTACTGTGCTAGCGGGATTACTACGTCAAGTCATCTCCTTTTCGAAGTGAGAAAACTACAAACACGATAGTATGAAGGCGAACTCGACCTTTGGCCACCGGTTGCACTTTCCGCCATTAATGCTGCCTTCGTTGAGCTTTCTGGAAGTACTTATAGTATATGAAAGACTTGGCACGATTCGGATTTTGAGGACTGAAGTTCCAGAATAGGCTCGATCTCTTTAACAGTGTTCGATCCTTCACAAGGAAAGCAGAAGTAAGCGAACGAATGGCGACCTTTGCTTGCTTGGATCGTTGATAACTGATGAGTAATTCTTCTGTTGCTCTAAGCCTGTAGAGAGAAGGCCAGAATGTAATTCCTGCCCATTCTGGGATGGGCATTTCTGGAAAGGGCACTAGAAGTATCCTTCTCCACTGAATCGAGTCCCAGAGGAATCAAAATTATTGTCTCCTTATTGGCACTCGACTGGTCGGAAAATTGCTTCCTTTCAAGGATCAGAGCGGAAATAGACGACAGATTCACATTACAAACATTACAGTGAAATATGAAATATGATAAGCCGGAACTATTTTACAGTGAAATGTGGTATAAAAAATACGTCGATGGTGAAAACCGGAAAGAAATGGGGTTTTGTCGTGTAGTGGAATGGATGGATGGATTCGTTCTGAAAACCGGAAAGAGAAAGAAAGTAACGAGAATAAACGGATACAGTCGTCGTCAAAACCAACAAAAAGGGAAAGGAAGAAGATAAATCGCAATCGCAATCGCCCCGCAATTCCATTGCAGCGTTCTTTAATTTGTATTATATTTTATATTTTAAATAAAAATAAAATAAAAATAGTACTAAATGCAATCTTAATAATAAATTTTGTAGTTTTCTTTTCGTCATGACGTTCTTAATATTTCGTGGTCAAATTGTAGATCGCTTGAAACATACTTAGAATGAGATGGTCATAAAAAGAATTATTTTGGATCCAAAGTATAATGCTAAAATCTCTGTACATATGTATCAACATGCACTGATAAACTCATGTTATGGAACAAAAACAAATACATATTTGATAAAAAAAACAGGATTATCATAGCTGAGTTGATTAGATATTTTTCAGAAGAAAGAGACTTCGAAAATACCATGAACCAGGAGTATAGAAGAACATGTGAGAAAGATTTAAAATTCTTGTATATTATATTATATTTATAATATTTAAAACACTAGAAACTTATACACATCTGCAAAGTACTGATATAATTTGAGCTAAAATCTAAATTATATATAACCAGTCTTATAATCATGAAGCATGATTAAAAATATCAGTTAAATTGATTATATAAAAATTATATAATCAAATAGATTTTTTTGATTATTGATGTTATTTTTCCACCCAAAACCTTTTATAGATAAAAAGACGAATTTAAGTAACAATTAACTTCAAAAAAAATAAACAGTTCATAAAAAATATTATTTAAAAAAATATTATAAATTTATATGACGTTATCAATAAATCTAGGATGAGTTCTGTCTAAAATATAAATAAGTAGCCATTCTATTAACTAAAGTCAGTTTTTATTTAAGATATTATAATCATCTATTAATTATTTGATATTTGATAAGTTATTGTCTAGAAAACATTATTCTTTATTTCTAGAACATGAGATCATTATTTATTTCCAGAATAATCTATATTTTATTTCAAACATATAAGAATTATCATTAGTATACATTCAAGTACATTATAATTAGTATAAATACAATATTTTAACACGTGTATTACACAAAACATGAGATCAAATTTAAAACCTTTCTTACCACTCCTTCTCATCAGAAATAAAATCCAACAGACAATCTTCCAACAACTCTCTTTTATAATTCCATAATTATGATGAAAATGCAAGACGTAATTATACAGAATAAAATATATTATATATCAGATTTTATTTAAACTAAGTTAAATAGACTTAACATCTTATTTCATCAATCATAAAAGAAATATAGAATTTTCACATTTCGCCATACTATGTTGAAATGTTTGTTAAAAGTAAAATAAATACTGCAAGAATTGTATTTCATATTAAGGATTTGTAGAATAATTTACTTGATTTTATAAATCTATGAGTTAAAAAACTGTACATATCAATGTAGTTCAAAATCGTTTGATGTTATAAGTATGAGTTAAGATAAATATGCTTTCTATTTCAACACTTTAAAGTCAAAAGTTTATAATTTACGAAGAGAGTTTGGACTTCGATCAAGAGACCACATGCATCTTCGAGTTGTCACTAACTTGACTTTATCTGTGGATAGTTTAATATTCAAAAGAGTGATTTCGAGTTTAGCATCAGTCGGGATTTTGAGACAAAATAGTTTTATCAAGTTATAAACTTAAAACAAAGGAACAACATCAATAATCACCAACCGATATGTTAGTACCAATAAAAGAATTCTTGATATCAGCAATTTATTTGATATTTGTAAAGAAACAAATACTTTTAGTGGATAGTACATTAAATATTGTTAAATTTTTATAGCAATTAAATTCCAAATTTTATAATATAACATAAAGATTTACAAAATTTATAATAATCAACCTCGATTACTATAAACACGGTAGTAATCAGAGTTGAATGCTAATTACTGATATCACCACTTGATTATTTAATCCACTATTCTATAGAAAGTTACCTATAAATAAGCTACAACTTTTATTATTCTCATCTTAGGTTAATTTTTTCTTTTTGAACTCTAACATTTCTTATTAACGGTTGAGAACCAAGTTCTTGTGTTACACGATACAATTTGAATTTTCATCTTTCAGTTTTCATTTTCATCCATATCAAAATAGGAAATTTATGATATTTAATGGGATCACGCAGGACGGAAACTTGGTTGTGAGATGAACAAAGCTACTGCAATTCTGCGTCAGATTAATAATCATTTTTTAAATTTCATTTCACTAGTGGATAAAATATCAATGTATCTTAATTGTTTATGTTCTTTTGAGTCACGTTCAAGATTGCTAGATATTGCAACAGTTAATCAACGGTGTAAAGTAAGTGAAATTGATTTGAGGCCAGCTGTTTCTCTATCCTGGATAACAATAAAAAGGATAAATATGAAATAAAAGGAATAGTGAGAATTTGAAGATATTCATGGTAACAAAAAAGATAATTATAAAATAGACAAAGACGTTTATTTCACAAAAAAAAGAATGAACAAAATATTGGTGCGAGGATTCTTTATATTCACTAGTAGGAAACACTAATAAACTACATCAAATGAGTGGAATATTCGGTAACATCGACTGTGAATCTTTATAAGTTCTTGTTAAAAAGTTCTAATATGGAATATATTTACATAGTTTAAAATGTATTTCAGTCTATGACAAAAGTTGATAAATACAACCGTTAGTAAATTGTCATTTTTTTAATAAGAATAAACTAATCATGGAAAATAAACAACTTCTATCGCCACACTGAACACTGAGTCTTCAAGAGCAAACGATGTGACCACGACGTAAGCGATTGTACTTGACACCACACTGTGGTAGCTTTTGGAGACGGAGGACTTTGAACTGCATAGCGCAGTAGCGGTTATGAGTAGTATTGCTACTGTGCTACATACTCCAGAGCGTTTTTGCGACGATGCCAAAGCCAGTGCACTACGTGGTTGGAATTTCCCCGCCACGAACTGAACCAAAGAAGATCTTCTGTTTTAAGATTCAGCCAACAGCCATAGACCGTTGGATGAATCTCACGGTGAAATCTTAGGCTCCATTAATCGATTCTCAGTAGCTGCTCCTTTTCGTAATTTCCTTCGACAGAATCCATCCAATTATTCGCCGAACTGATGGACGCCCCTCGCTCTTGGACTTGGTTCATTCACAGAGTACAGAGAATTCTCGTGCGATGGCGCCGAACTGATTGACGCCTTTTGCTCTTGGACTTAGTTCATTCAAAGAGTAACGAGAATTCTCGTGCGATGGAGGACGGGAATTCTCTGTGCAAGTGAGGAAATATACCCTCTTTTGCGAGGCAAGTCGGAAGTCGGGAGTCTGTAATTATGCTACCGTAGTTTGAACTGGTCGTGAAAGGAAAAAGCTCTGAAGTAGTTTGGCTGCAGGGAATTGATTGTTGCAGGCTGCGGTGATTGGATGACATGATAGTGGAAGTGCACGAGCTCAGGGTTGGGTTTTATCGATGTGAAGTACAAACGATTGTCGGGGTTGACAGAAAGACTCAATGGCCTGTTTTGGGTGCTACACTGAGACACCCTGCTAAATTGTGAGTATGCCCGACTATTCGGATGGAATCTTGATCTCTCTCTCTGTAATCTATCTGGGGCTCCTCGCAGACTGGGTCTGCGACTAAGGATGAAGATGAAATGAAACATTACGTCTGGGACTAGAACAGGTCCGTCGTGGTATCCTTGGATTCACCGTTTTCTTGAACCTGGACGGAGATACACTCAGGCTTGAGTTTGTAGAACATTACCTAATTCATGCTGAGCTATCTGAAGTCTTCAAGTTGATTGGTGCGTGTCAGTGCCTCGGGATACTACTGCTCGTGAATTTAAGGTGACAGGAAATAGCTCGTTCGTACCTCGGTAGGGATCCAACAGCGAGATTAATCCTACCGTTAGTAACGTCTGGTGTAGTTTCGAATTCGCAGCACAAGCGGACGTCTTTCTCACTTTCTTTCCTTTTCTGCCTTGGGGAGAGGCAAACCCTGTCGGCTGTTTATTTACAAGACGTTCAGCTGCTGTTGTCTCACAACTACGCGAGGTAGAATGAACCAGGATAGAAGGGAGATTTTATATGGCTCGTTTAAAATATTCCATATTCTGACTTACCTGCGGGAATATCTCGGCCATAGAAACTGAGCAACAGTTTAAATTAATGATGTGTTCTATCGAGACTTATACCTCCTCCTTTCCCTCCTTTTCTTTTCCTCGGCTGCAGAAGGCTATCTTTCACCAGTGGAATTCGACTCGAGCATGTATCTACGAACTCGTACCAACCTAAGTACGTTTCTCTGGTGCGTGCTATAAGATCCGGGAAGAATAAACAAGGGTTTCGCTCTTACACACCTCCAGACGAGTTCTCCAAGGGATCATCAAATGGAGGGATCCCAAATATTGATGATGAAGAGTTGCCCACATTACGAGAATATACTAGGCGAGAGGAGCCACCGTCTTCTGCAGAGCAGGAAGAGTTGGGGGGTAGGGTGTATCGCAGAGACACTCGCGGGGTGACTAGTAACTTGTCGGCCGTGACACAGGGTGTAAACAGATACGTTTTAGGAGGACTCTTTGTTCTGGGAATGGGAGCTGGTATTGCAGTTGATACTGTGCTGAACGTGGAGCCAAACAATATCGCCTCACGTGAAGTTATCGACAGGCAGACGCCTAATCCTGATGTGTGTATTGCAAACGGAATGAGTGCCATGGTACTTGACCAACGTCTCTTCATCACCTTCAACCCGTAAGTACTCTACCTTGTTATGGATCACTCAGTCTTTCGATGCAGGAGTAGTTCTTAGTCTCTCAAGTTTAGTAGATGTTATCTGTACGTCGCTGCTAATACTTGTGCGAAGGGTTCTTGGCGTATATGCTTAGAAACTACAAGGATCTGAAGAACTTGTCTGTCCTTGAGTCATTGCTCTGCCGCTGAACATAGTGGTCTCGTAGACCTCATTACAGACTATTAATGTGGGCAAAGCGGATGTACTGATTAGAGTGCCGTTAGGGAATATGTATCGTTAGGCACTGTTTTTGCTAGATATCTCATTACATCTTTGTGATTTGCCACCTGCTTTTAGATTTACCTAAAGAAGTGGATACATGATTAGTGTGCGGATCTGATCCTGTGTTGGTCTACCTCACTTTGAAGTAAGTGTTCAGGCGAATGAAAAGTATCTTATTGCTAGTTGTCATTCGAATGAAACTTGCTTGTGTGCCGGTATGTCGACGATCTCCGCTTCGTTCGATGTACGACCTTTTTATTCCTAAAACCAGGAGGTTTTAGGAATAATAAGGTTAAAGGAAGGTCAAGATCATCCTGTAGTCATGACAATAAGCCCACCTGTACACCCAGTAAGGAAGCATGTATGATACCTCTCGGATGTAACATTGTTAACCAAACATTCTATAAGAGTTCTCCGCTCGCTGTTCGTGTGATTTCAGCGGCTGATCAGGAGGATTATACAGAAGTCGTAGTGGTTGCCGGGAAATTCTGACTGTATCTCGTATGTGGACAGCTTCAATGTATATGTATCTCAGGCAGAGGTAAAGCCCGGTTGTGTATTGCGGCAGAGTAACTGGAGAGTGTTGGAGTCGCGGGGACTAGTGAACTCAGAGGAAGTTCGTGACTGCAAGCGAAACTTCAACACGTTTGGGTTCGTTGGAGACTTGCGTCAAGCGCCTGAAATCAGCTGTGTGTATCATAGTGAAGCGGCTGAAAACCAATTTCTCAAAGATCCTTCGAAAGCTGCTTTGGGCGATGGATTCCAACCAAAAGACTTCACTCCAGAGTAGTAGCACATATTAGCAGGCCTGTACACCGCTCAGCCCTTTGTTCCAACTGCCTTTCTGGTTAACTGATTTTCCAAGCCGTCAAATAGACAATGACATATCGGTAGGGTCCTTGTATATGTGGTCGTTTCTTCTCCACGCAAAGCAGGAGATGTATATTATGTAGTTTTCAGAGTATTTCTTAGTGACGAGTATCTCCCTCGAGCGGTCGACCAGGGCTTATGTCTGGCAGGAAGGGTGATAGTTTTGTTGTATATTCCAGTCCATATTACTGGAGTGAGTGTATCGAGCGGTTTGACTAGAGAAGTGAGGGTGTTCCGCCTTGTTTATTGCGACCTGGTCGCAGGCACCACTAGCTCATCAGTCAAGTAAAAGAGGGGCGGTAGAGAAGTCCGAGTTCGGCTCAACACGTTAAAAGTTTACGGGAAGGAGTGACTTTCGTAAATCTGCATCTGTTACTGCATAATAACAAACAATCAGTGTCTGTGCATACTCCCAGCAAGCAAATATGAGATTAGTATCCCACCGTGCCATGCTCAATATAGAGTATTGTCAACGCCCGAAGGGAAAAGTTCATATGGGGAGAAGTCTAATAATACCTGTTGTAGAAGTCTTATCTTGACTACATGCAAGCATTGTGAAGAGTCGCAGTGTCGCACCACAGGACTGTCTTTGTTTTGCAGCTCTGTGTTGTTGCATTACGGTATGTACCAGTGAGAGACAAGATGCTTCTAGCAGCTAAATGCACGTTGCAGCTGAGTCATGGCAGTAAGCGCATCATTACAGTAGTGGGCACGGAGATGATAGTTGTAAGTCAGCGAAGCTGTTGTCTCTACCACTTTCGAGAAATCCGGAGGAGTCGTCGAGGAAGGACCTTCGAAAAAACCTGCTATGTAGTAAAGAGTAGTCCCGGAAACTCGGGACTGGAACCGGAAAACTCGCCCGGGTACTCCGATGGGAACCAGTTGAAGACCGTGAAGATATCGAGAAAGTCTAGAGCTGGGAACGAAGAGGTGTCGAGAAAGTCGGTTCGCGAATCCTAAGAATTGGTAGATCCCTCGGGCTACTCGAGTGGTTCGTGAGATACTAGATCCAGTAACGCTAAAAGGTGGTTCCGTGGGCGTAAAGGGTACAAACCCAGGAAGATCTTGGCGATATATTGGAACTAGGAGCATATGGGCATGTGCCAGAGTTCCTACGAGTTATGGGTAAGAGGAAATGATCAGAGAACTAAAGTTCGGAAGGAGTTGGGAAAACTTAGGATAGGAGTACCCGGATGTCACGTACACGTACATGAAAAGCATACTAAGGGAGATTCATGAGCAGAGGATTGCGTTGTTCTACAGTGCTCAGCTGGTACGAGATATCAGATGGATCTCAATTATGCCAAGAAAGTCAGAACCAAGGTGATAAACGATGGAATGCGTACTGATTCGATTGAGACTCAGGTCTAGTTGTTCCCCATATATTAAAGATGGTACCAAAGACGAAAATTTGCTTTATCAACCCTCCAATATATATTTGTCGGGCTTGAACGGACTCTTTTTAATGTTTCGTAACTTGATCTGAACTTTGACTTGCTATAGTTTATAATTTTGGTACTCGAGCTGTTTAAAACTTTCATGATGTTTGCAGAAGCATTCACAAAAGCCATGTGATTGATTTCAAGTGCGAGATTTCAAGATGTAACATTAGTTTTATCAATTTTAGAATTTTAGAATTTTATCACAAAAGTCGCATATGGGTCGTATGGCTTGACTCGAATATCGAAACTATACACTGATCGAATGACGAAACGTTAAGGATCCAGTACAACAAATGTATAAGAAGTCTGATAAAATAAATTTAATGAAATGATTTAGCAAATTTAGTAATTCAGTGAATTTGCCAAAGATGAATGGAAAGCTACGCCATATGGACATACTACCGGAAGCTGAACTGTAAGTATGGATAAGGGTATTGATAGGGTCTTTCCAACCGTTGGCTATTCATTGCGTCGCGTGTTCTCTAGTATGGATAAGGATGTTCTCTCTTTTCTTTACATTTCTCAGAAGCGTGAGCAGGAATCCGCTCCATTTTCATATTCTGATCAAAAGTTTGAAAATTGAGCAAGGAGGTCATTTGATGCCGATTATTATATCATGTCTGATTTAATGAATTCTTCCAAATATTTTGGAAATATATTTATATCACTACTGTTTAATTACTACTCTAATTCGATTAACGACGAAATTAAGAACTTAATCTCGAACATTCAAAAAGATAACATAAATAATTTTACATTCTTCATTTATAATAAACAAAAGGAACTATAGAAATAAAATGGAAATATATGTTTTGGACACTTTGCATATAATATTCTGACCCTAATCATTCAAAAACCAGCATCGGAATTGCTGGTTGTTGAAAAGCTTGTTGCCACTACTTGCATACAACTAAATAGAAACAACAGGTCCGCAAATATCTTTGTTTGATCTTAACTGAAATATTTTAGTTTCGTGAAAAAAGAAATAATTTATCTAACTAATAAATATATATTCTTGATAGATATAGTTTGACTGTACTTCTCATTATACAATATTTTAATTTCCTAATAGTTTTTCCCAGAAGATAATAAATTTTCTTCTTTCTGCTAAATAAATTTGTTTGAACATCTTGGATTGCATACAAAGATAGTATCTGAACTGTAATTTCACAAAACGATTAAGTTGAGTACAAAGATATTATCTACCTTACAAACATTGTGATATGGTTATATTATAAAAATTTACTTTACAATGATAGTTTTAAAATAGTTTTCTATTCTATATAATATTTTTAAAATGTTAGATACTGGAAGAATTTGAATAATGAAAATCATAACTCTTATTTAAATAATATTGATTGAATAACAAAAATAATATATCACACAAGTTATGTTAAGAGTCTTAATGAATGAACCTTGAGAGAGAAATAACATGGACGGCTACCAAAGTTCACGCGAAGTGCTCTCGTGATAATTATTTTAAATTTCTTAAATATGATATTTCTATAGTTAAATCTAAAATTTTCAGTAAATTTTTTATTGCTTTTAGTATTGGTCCAGGACTGAAGAGACTCAAAGGTGACTTCCTATTTCGGTCCAATATTACACCTATCAAAATAGAACCAGTCAATAGTCTTCAGCATCTCTTCGTTATGTATACTCTTTCACATTTATCATTTATAGTTAAATACCTTGTGTATTTAACTATATCTTTAATAGTTAAATACACAAAACTATTAAAGATATAGAGTTCGAAAAGAATATCATCTTGCAAAGTGTAAGATAACTAATCATTCTATAAGAAATGACACTATATACATAGATTCGTTTGTCTTTAAATGATAGAGATAGAAAAGCACACATATATATTCTCCATCTGAAGAGAGAGAGATCCATATACATTGCTTAATTGATCATTAAATTACTTTTATGGATAAATTTAGTGGTAAACTAAATTATTTAATCATAATGCATATTGCATTTACATATCAAAACTATTACGTATACTAATAAGCATTAGCTTGTTGGTAACTCCATCCGTCTGTAGCCGAAGTGGAGTGGAGTCGAGTCCTCTTGTCTAGAAGGTTGGCAAGAGCAACGAAATCTCAAACCTCACACCCAAAGTGGTCTAAATATCAGTTGGATGGTGTGATTTTATAAGAGTGAACCACTTTCTATGAGTTCTTTTTGTGACTGCGGTTACAGTTCACTTATAGTTCATTCTGTCTTCGCATGTTCGTGAACGAAAGACTCGTAATATTTCTAGTGCTTAGATGAAAATCACAACCATTTACTATGAGCATGTTATCCCAAAATGAAGAAGTTCATTGTGTCAATACCGAAGATTGGTGTCTCAAGTGATTTAGTTCACAGTCCTATAAGAAAAAGATCGTAGGTTCAGTCTCTTGTGGGTACGGATGGAGGTGCATGCGCTGCAAATTGTTAACGAAGCTTTTAATCCGAGTCCCACTGTGATAGACTCATATGGACAATCCCATGATCCACGAAAAACCCAAAGAACAGATAATAACATTTATCATTTACCAATTCATTGCAATCTTATCCGTGATGAAGGTTCCACTTCACTTCTAGTTCACTATGTCTTTCCAAGTTCGTGAACTGATACCCATAATAATTATACTACATGTATGAAAGGTATCGTGAGCTTGTGACTCGAGAAGGGTGAATCTGATTCATTGTGTTAGTCCATTGCAGTCTTCTCCATGACTGCGGTTCCACTTTACTCATAGTTAGTTCATTCTATCTGTCTATGTTTTTGAATGGGTGATTTGTAATATTTATAGTGCATTCTCCTCGGTTTGTGAGATGATGATTCGTACGTACATAGAAGACAATAAGCCATGAATTGTGAGCTTGATGATGATTCTTTCAGTCCATTGCCATCTTGTCTATGACTGCAATTGCAATTTATTTTCTTATGTTCGTGAATGAATGACTCGTATTATTTCTAATGCATTTTCCTAGCATCCTGAAAAGATGACTTGTAATATTTGTAGTGCGTAGATGACAATCGGAGAAAGTATATCTTTTCACTAAGATAAAATAAGCAATCATATGGCGTAAAGATAGTGGTAAAAAGCAACGAAACAATAATTAACTTCTCACTCAAACATCCAAACATTTTCTATTTTATTTTCTAAACAAATAAAATTTTATAGTCCCCTTCTGAATAATGGCTCCGAAGTTAATTTAGAGTCCATACTGTCTTTGTTTTATTCATACTACTTTCTGTAGCAGGTAAGAGTATCAAACATGTAACTTCATTAGTAAATGGTAATTGTTATTACCTGTCATTTGGGGTCTTCGTGGTCCATGAACTTGTCCATGTAAGTTCACCATTGAGTGACTCGGATCAGGTTAACAGCTTACAGGGTATGCACTTCTAACCGTAACCACAAGAGATTAAACCCACGAACTTTCTATTACATGACTGTAGACTAAACCACTTGAGACACCTATCTTCGATAAGTCGTAAGATCCGGTTCAACCTGCCGGCTGTTTGCGACCAGGAGGTGACCAGTTAGTACACTGTGACCACCTGCAAACCGGGAAGAGATGCTACCCCGAAGTTCGCGGCTAAGCTGAAGTCAGGAATCAGTGTGGATCGGGAAGGATATACTCGTTCCCAACTGAAGGAAACCTCAAACGGCCTAATCGGTCGTTATACCGACACTTGGCTCACGACTTTTAGCGGACCTCTAACTTTGTGGTAGCTCTTTGTTGTGCCGAGTGACGTACAGCCGGCCCCGCTATAAAAAGGTCCTGTCCCCACAAGTCAATCCTCCCTAGTAACATCGTCACTTGGCTATTCATTGCGTCGCGTGTTACCACTTCGTCATTACCGTCTTTGTCCGGCGATATGCATATGTTTTATTTTACGTCCTTCAGAATCTGGCGCTTTTGAACGAACCATATATGCCGTATGCCGCACCACGATCGTGGACTGCAGGTCCGGACACATCGTAAACACTGTGCCGTTACTTACTGTAATCATTTGGCGGTTACGCGGGTCGTGAGTCCTAACGTAATCGGTCGCTAACTCCCGCCGTCAAGCTTGTCATCTCCGTGAATGGAAGGAACGAAGTCGGTGAGTAAAAGACAAAGTGCAGCCACCATTTTATGGGACCACTGGTTAACAAGAGGAACCGAGGGTACGTAAGTTATGCGTCAGTCGAGGACACTTTGGTCCTTGTGAGTATTGTCTGGCTATCCGTCTTTTCTTTCTCTCTTTCTTTCTGGTCCCACGGAGGAAAGCGCAACCCTTGTCTCAGTGGTGACGGTCTTCTGTTCTTGGGTTCGATCCGATCGCATTCTCGACGGACGTCTTCGGCCGGATCTAGCAGTCGACCCGGATAAAAGATAAGGTACTCATATTCGAAAGTTATTATTATTACCATTGCGTGAAAAAGATCAATCGAATGCAAGAATTATTAATCAACTATTTGGAGAAAAATCATCAATATTCATTTTTTATTTTGCACAAAATAGCATGATTCACACAATGGTTAAATCCCGAGTTTGAATAAAAAAGCAATAAAATAAATATTCTTTTTTCTTCCCATTGTATTTTGAGTCTGAACAAAGATTTCAAAATCTTCATTTATAATTTCTCTGTAAATATTAGAGAGTTTATTTCGAGAAAATCAAAACTTGCTAGTCTTCATATCCAGGGGGTCGCACCATGTAGACCTCTTCCTGCAAATCTCCGTTCATGAAAGCATTATTGAAGTCCATTTGATGCAGTTGCCACCCTTTACTTGTAGTCAATGCCACAAGAGTGCGTATGCGTAGAACTAAAGCCATACTGCTGCACATATCTTTTTGCCATAAGTCTCTGCTTGTGTCTGTGGACTGAACCATCCAAATTCCTCTTGATCTTGTAAACCCATATACAACCATTGACTTTCTTATCATAAGACAAATCAACCAACTCCCAAGTGTGGACCTCCACAGATGAGATTGACTTGATAGTCTAGCTTCAGATCTCTGATTTGGCTGAGAGCTACTGACATGGTCATCAAAAGCATGCACAGTATCTGCACTGCGCCACTCATTGATCATTTGCTGCGACACTTGAGAGCTGTTGGAATGTGCAACCTGTGTAAGTTGAACAAGATGTGGAGGGACCTGAACCGTAAGTATGACAACTGCGGAGACTTGGTCAGACCAAGGAGCTCTCATGCGCATTGGATGAAATACAGCATTATTACTACATGAACTAGGTTTGAGTTGTTCTAGAACTAACATGAACTGGTTGGATAGAGGATAGAACAGATGAAACAGCAACAAAACTTGACGTAGCCTGATATCAGGATAACAACTCATCAAAAATAACATCTCTACTGATGAGCAATCTCCCAAAGTTGGGATATAACACCTATATCTCTTCGTATCAAAAGCATAGCTTGAGAAGATACACTTGTTGTGCCTTTCATCTGATATATGTACAAAACATATAGAACCAAACACTTTGAGACTTGAGAGATCTGGTTTTTTGTCTACCAATACCTCATAGGGGGTCTTCTTATGTACCACTGCAGTTGGTGCACGGTTCATGAGATAGACAGCACAAGCAACAGCTTCCGTCAAATAATACTTAGGCATAGACTTCTCATTGAACATCGCACGTGCTGACTCTGCACTTTGTCTGTTCTTCCTCTCTGCTACACTATTTTGTTGCAAGTTGTAGCTGCACGTGATCTCTCTCTTGATCCCATGCTCTTGCAAAAAGATATCAAAGTGACGAGAGATGAACTCGTTTCTTCCGTTCGAACAGAGTCGTAAGATGCAATCGTTATATTGCTTCTCAACTAAGGTCTTGAATGATTGGAACGCAGCAAAGACATCTGACTTGAGCTTGAGGAAGTAGACCCAAGTAAATCGCGAGAAGTCATCCATGAACAAGACAAAGTATTGAGAACCATTCAAGCTTGCTTGAGATGCAATCCATATATCAGAATGTATCAACTCCAAGACCTTGGAGGCTCTAGTGCCCTGATGGCAAAATGACTGTCTAGCTTGCTTGCCAAACTGACAAGCTTCACAAATCTGAAATGAGAAAAGAGATGTGAACTTAGGAAGACCTCTAACTAACTCTAACGTAGATAAGATCTTCAACCGCTGATAGTTCACATGGCCTACTCTCTTATGCCACATCTCAAAATCTGAAACTCCATAAGTATGAACAAACATTGTAGATTGAAGTTGAGGCTGAACAGCATCCAATTTGAACAACCTTCCTACTCTAGACCCTCTAGCCACTACATTGTTACCACTAGTTTCAACAAGACATCCCTCGCTGTTGAATCGAACTTGATAACCCTGTTCCATCATATGACCTACTGAAACTAGATTCTTAGTAATGGTGGGCACATACCAGTACATCTCCCAAAGCAAAAATGTTTGAAGATGCAACAGATAGAGAAACTGTACCCATATGTGTGATACTGTGCTGGGTATCATCACCAGTATAAACTATTGTTGGTGTCTTTAGTGGCTCCTTCTGACTGAACCATTCACCATGTGTTGTCATGTGGTTCGAAGCTCCAAAATCAATAAACCACTCATCAGCAGGTTTGCTCATGAAACCCATGACATGTGCCATCGTTATAAGACTGTCATCTGAAAAAAGTTCCTCCGTGGACACATAGTTTTGATGTGGAAGCTTGCCAAACTTGATGTATGCTTGCCTCTTGAAGCAGGTCTTGATCACATGACCTTTGGCTTTGTAGTATGCACAAAACCGCTGCTCACCCTCGTCTTTAGCTTGTTGTTGCTGCTAATCAGGTCGAAGGTTCTGTTGCTACTGAAAGAACTGACCTCGACCAAAAGAACCAAATCGGTTCTTATCTCTACCATCGAAGTCATTTTCTTGTCCTCTGTCTCTACCTCCAGCAAAGAAAGCTTACTCTTGTGATGAGACAGAACCACCATTGTCCTGAAGACGAATCTCTTCTGACACTAACAAAGGAATCAACTCATCGAACTTAGGAAAAGTATCCCTGACAGCAATGGAGGTCTCGAAAGATTTGTACTCCTTCCCAAGATCATTAATGGTGTGTAGGATGAGATCATCATCCTTGACTGTCACACTTATGATGTTAAGTTGCTCGACTAGACCTCGCACCTGGTAGACATAGTCTATAATGCTCAATGCACCCTTCTTAACATCCAAGAGTTGCTGCTTGAGTTGTAACTTACGAGCTTTGGTAGATGTCTGGAAAATATTAGCCAGTACATCTCAAACCTCATTGGTGGTGTCAACAGACTGTACGTAACCAAACATGGAAAGTGAGACACACAAAGAAAGATAATGCACAGCTTGACAAGCTCGCTTGTTCCATGCATCTACATCAGGATTTGTATCAGCTCCAACGGGTTTCACTTCTGTCCTTGTGACCAAGCCAAAAAGACCTTTGCCTTTCAAGAAGATGGACATGCGGTACTTCCATATGGAGTAGTTGTTTTTGTCTAAAGACTCATCAGTAATGGCTGAAAACGTATCTACTTTACTCATGATGAGATAGACATAAAAAATGAAGATACATATAGTGTCTCAGAACAAATCAAAATTTCACATAGTGGTAGACATGTCGATTCTAAGGTTATATAGATATAGGTCTGGCCGTAGGTCTGTGTGATTCAAACTGTCAAAATGTTATAAAACATCATCTTCGTCCTCAAGTACGTGGTCAAAGTATGGTTGACTGTATGTCCTAAGATGAAGTACCTCGGAATGACTCCTGGAAAAATTCCACTGGTAGACCTGGCAAAATCGATACATTGAAGACTTAGCAATTTGTATCCGAGAAGAATTCTTCCATTTTGACAAAAAATGAGTAGAAGATGACGTCTATTATGATTTTAGCTCCCAGAGAAATCTCCATGTGCAATCTTAGTCCTCTGTATGACTCCAATCTCTAATTCCTTCACTCAAGCTCTGATACCATGTTACGATGTATGACAGCAAGAACCCAGCACTCATAGCACCACTCCAACAAGGGAGGAAAAGCTTCCAAGAAGGAAAGAGGCTCTCGCATCCTTCTCACAAGAGAAGGAAGAGAAATATCACCAAATGAACTAACCTAGAGGCATCCCTCTTTCTCAATATATAGGGGAGTAAAACACATTAGGGTTGGGTCCCCGTAACTTAGATGTGCACTAAGTATACTAACTGTGTATGTACATGTTATACATAGTAGCTTCAAAGCTTGTACTACATATATCAACATCATGTTTTATGTTGATGGGTCATCTTCCATGCTTATACAAGTCTTTTGACGTAATGTTGATTTCTGATTCATGATCGATAAGAACAACAATGAGTTCCTCCGGATTCTCTATCATCACAAGAGTTTATGTCATCGCACGAGCCCAATGACTTTGATCAAAGCAGCTCGAGCTTTATTTCATGATATCATCCTCACCTTCGATTAAGATATTGTGATTCATTCATGACATGTAGTCCATGAATGTCGTAACGATTAGAAGTGTTAGCGGTTGTATCAATTATTGATGAATTTGCAAAAGTATTTGCAAAGTGAACGATCTACTCGAAGGAAGATTTATACTCTAGATATGATCAATTTTAATTGACAAAGAAAAGCTCGGATGTAACGACGATGTGTACACCATTAGGGTTGGTTGAAATGTGCATGTTACCACAAAGGACAACAAAATCAGTAGCACACATGATGAACGGGATGAATAAATTGTTGAGAAATTTCATACTTGAGAAAACTATGTCATTTCTAGACGACGTGTCTATCAAAAGAGATACGAATGATGAAAAAGATGAAGCTTTAGATAAGAGGGAGTGTTGGTGATATGTCATCAATCACATCAAGGATTGTGAGAAGATCTTGTCTCGACTGGAGGAAGTTCATCTCATGCTATCTAGCACCAAGTCTATGTTTGGGATTAGAGAAACTCTAATTGTGGGTTATCTATGTGGGTCATTTGGATGCAAACCAGATCCAAGTAAGGTGGATGCTATGGGGAGAGTGAAGGAGGTTTGTAACTCCTTAATAGAAGGGTGAAGATTATTGGGTGCTGCGTACTTTATCATATTTAGATTCTTCACTATGTGCATGTGGCGGAT
The DNA here is from genome assembly GCA_036924285.1 of Asterella californica. NCBI lineage: Eukaryota > Viridiplantae > Streptophyta > Marchantiopsida > Marchantiales > Aytoniaceae > Asterella > Asterella californica. The sequence goes on from JAYKYS010000001.1 coordinate 49,595,957, forward strand.
CTTATCTGTAAGTGATATGAGAGCTATGAGGACATCATTTCAGTCATAAAAACAAAAAAAAAATCTTATCGATGCAGCAGAAGTGGTTGAAACATATTGTTAAGGATGATCACGAATTGTGCAACTCCAGATATTGCATGTTACGATGGATAGCATACATCAAGTCACTGAATCTAGAGTTTAAGCATACAGTTGGGAAGGATAATTCAATGGTAAGTACTTCATCACGGATTAGATACGATGGGGAGGATGAAATGGTGGATGATACGGATGACATGGGTGTAAAGTTCTATATTGTTGCACACATAGAGAGAAAGAGGTTGAATTGTTCATTGAAGAGTTGTATGAAAGTGAATTGCTCGACATTGAATGATATCTCAACCCTCTAACCAAACAAGTAGTTGGACTGACGAGTAGTTTTGGAGGATTCGAAGAAAAGTCTACAACTTCATGTTGTAGGACAGATTTATGTGTAAAAGATGAAAGTAGAAGGGTGGAATGTCACTATGCGTGATTTGCAATAAAGAGGATCAACAGAAATTGCTTAAGAGAATTTCACGAACGTTTATGGTTGGATATGAGGGATATGGGTCACTTTTACCAAATTGAAGGAGAGGTATTGGTGGAATAACATGCACAAGGATGTAATGTCTTTCGTGGATTCGTGTTTAATATGATAGATGTACTCCAACATTTGATATCAAGATGAATTACATCCAACTTATCCGTTAGCAATTCATTTCAAGTGGGTCATGGACTTGGTGACTGTACTAGTTGGACTATGGCAGATGCGATATTTAGTATTTGCTCAGAATGATTTATTGAATCAGGTTGAAGAGAAACCACTTCGAACAAAGTCTATTGAAGAGTCATGTCGATTTTTTCTAAAAGAGGTTGTCTGCAAATATGGATGCGTGAGGAAGATTATTGCATATCAAGAAGAGTTGGATGCGCACGAAGCTCGTGACTTCTTTGCGAGACGTAGGTGAAGTTGTCACTTACAATTGCTTACAATCTCGAGAGAAACACTAAGAGCGAGAGTGATCATCCTCCCATCGTGAAAGTATTGGTGAAGGCTTGCAAAGGAAGAGCACGCGAGTGGTCTCAACTCTTATCGTTTGTGTTATGTGATAATCGCATGACATACAGCTCAATGACAACATACATGCTTGTGGAACTCATGATAGATCAAAAGTCTATCGTGCCAAATTGAAGAGCACGTTTTGACAAAAAACGTATTGCCTTGGGAAGACAATTTGACGAAAGAAGAACTTTTGGCAATTTGGATTCGATAATTGGAACGAAGACTAGAAGACATTGAAGCTGCTTTGGATAGATTAAGGGATACATGATTGCAAAACAAAGCTAGGTTTGACAAACAACACCGACTAAGGCATAGAGAGATTGAGGAAGGTGATTGGGTTCTTGTCTATGATAATAGTCTAGATAATCAATCTTGTCTATAATAGTTATATAGATAATCTAAAAATAAACTTTTGACAACAAAATTTTGTAGGGCTCGTTAAACCAAAATTGGTTCTTAGATCATCGCAAACTGAGCTGCAAAAATAAAGTTATGTGGAGTATAAGATTTTAAGGTTTGGCATTACGTGACCTCTGATGCTAACGTGACACTTTTGATGATATGAAAATTTTGGATGAGAAAAATTGCTGACTTGGCATGCTGACATGGCACTACTACATGGATTGATGATGCAGTAAAAATTTATGACATGATAGAAATGCTGACATGACAAGTGGTGACTAGATATGATCGTTCATGTGTCATGGCTGACGTGGATTAAGACATATGTGTCATTGAAATGATGATGTGGATTCAAGACTTAGGTGGTAATTTGCATGTGTGACATGTGACATGATGCATGTGTGACATTTGGTGAGATGATGTGACGACACGTGTCTCAATCCAAGACAAGCATGCGAGTATAAAAGTATAGCTCATGAGGGTCATTTGCTAGAGTGTGTGAGAAATTTCTAGAATGCCGAAAGGTTCTGCGATTTTTGCCACGGTTTTCATGAGACTTAGGTTAAATTATGGATTTTGGACCTTTGAGTCTCAAATTGCGCAAGGTCTCGTGTAGTTTTATTCAAAGAAACGATACCTATTTACTAAAATGGCCATAACTTCTTATGGTTAAGTCAGATGGAGGCATGTTTGGTATCATTAGAAAGCTTATGACGAGAACTTTCGAATGAAATCACTTTCATAAGATGACGAATTATCAGGAAGAAGTTGCAAAGGGTTGACGTTCATTGTGTATTTTATGATTTCAAGTCAAAATTGGGTGACGGCTCTCACTGATTTTGATGGAAAAGGGGTTGAGAGACATGAGTGATAAAACTGTACGAGGGTTCGCACTATTTTGCTCTTGGGATGTTGTCAACAGATTTCGACTGGCCATATCTCGGGCTACAGAGATCAGTTGAAGGAGCTTTTTGTATCTTTGGAAAGAGTTGCCCAAGAGCTTTCTACACAACAAAAATTGGTTGATTTGGATCAATATTGAGAGAGCTACGGCTTTTTGAAGTTTGTAGAGTGTTTTATGTCAAGTCTGCAATACTGCACGAGGGCTCGCCGCAGATTTCCATAAAAAGAGATTTTTTCATAGAATACTTTGAGTGACTAGAACTCCGTGTAGAAATCTCTATTGGAGTCATATCGAGTACCATCATAATCAGGTTGTTGAGTATTTTCCATTGGGTTGTGAGATTTAGGTTTTGAGAAATTGAGTAAAGAAATGAGAAAATATCAAAAACTTTGATCGACGTAACTATTTGTACATATGTGAGTTACAAATATATGGGATACAGTTGGAAAGAGTTTTTAGGAGGCTACCTAGTTAAGGGTGAGATTCATGATTCGAGCACTTGGTTGAAGATCATAGACTATTGAAGTTTATATATAAATCCCATGTATAGAAAAACATAAAAATGTAAATACATTGGATTTTTGGATCAAAAATCTTTATGCTAGTACACTGTTGCTTGTCCTCTCAAACTTAAACACTTTCCACAGTCACATATCCCATGTTTTCCTAGATACATCTTTATGTCATACAACACGACAATGTTACACAACTCCTAACATTATGATGAATAATTAGCTAACAATCAGTTTTAGAAAAATTAAGTTAAAAATATATTTGGCAAGGTAGAAAAATACAGACTTACGAGTAACAATACAAAGCTGATTCTAGATTGAAGAACAAATTTAGAGAAGAGGTCACAAATTATATATATTTTATATTGCTAAATTCGAGTTTATAAAATCTAAAACTTATAACTAAAATTAGTTCACTTGATAACACATGGCTGCAGTCACAAACATCCATAAGTATTGAACATAAACTAAATTCTCTCCTAGTATAAACACCTTTGACTTGAACGAGCAAACATATTTTTAATTTACAGCTTAACTCTTCCCAGAGAAAAGATTGTGATATAAATTAAAGAGAGTGCATGTATCTCCTCTTTCGAACTTGGAAGATGATGAATATACATCTAACATCGTAGAAAAAAGATGGGTCGAAGAATTATATTGGAGAGTTGATTGCTTGAACTAAAATAAAATTATCAGTTACATTATAAATGAATAATTAAATAGCTCCAAGTGATTATTAATGTATGATTTATCGAGTCTAATAAGACCGTTCGTGGCACTAACGATGGAATATGTCAATCCAGATTCAGAAAATTTGTACTTTATTAATTTAAGAAGAAAATTTGATTCCAAACATCAAATTTCAAAACCCCGCTTGGGTTATACCCTCCTATCCATAAAAAGGGTTGGAGGGTATAACCTCATATCTTTTGACTATTCAAAATTCAAAGTTCATTTCGGCGAACAAGCTTGTTAGTTAGAGTTCTAAGGGCCTCTTCCCGCTTAGAATATTGTGCACTGAGGTGTAAAGCAAAATCATATTTGGATAACAGAATATTATAGAATAGATATATTAATATTAATATTGTATTTATTTTTAGAATGTATGTATATTATAGAATTGATATATTTATATTTAACATAATATTAACAGAATATTATAATAACAGAATATGCAGGTGCTCAGAGCATCTGCATATTCACCTCCTCCATCTTCCGATAGAGGAGAAAAATATACAGGTGGTTAATTTAATACTTAACCCTTCCGGCAAGAAGGGTTAGGTTTTAAATTAACATCACAATATATTAACGTATTAACGACTGTGGACTCCCTGACTTGTATCTTCTGAAGCGCGGCACTGAGGGCAATACTTATGAGTTATCTCCTACTCTTCTTGCGTTTCCAGGCATGGATAACAGATAATATTTATAAAATATTTCAATTCTTTATATATAGTTAGTATATATATTTTACTTAACACTTATATATATTCTCGATATCATTAAACGAGCAAAAGTTCCCGGAGTTCATCCAACATGCATATTCGTTTATGTGACTTTGTCCGACTTGTTGTGTTATCAAGATTTGTCAATTGTATTCTTCCATACCTCTGATATAGTTCACCTCCTCTTTCGAGTGCATTTGTTTTTCAGCTAGTTTTATAACATGAAATTGTAGAACTTACATATAGAACAAGTCACGACTTGTCAGTTGGAGAATGGAAAAATCAAACATGGAGAATGGAAAAAAGAAAAAACAAAGTTTACAAAGTTTTAAGTTTCAAAAACTTCAAAACTCGAAAACCATTTAGTGAGAAGGAAAGCTTATTACCATACTTAGAGGGTTAGATGTCATAAGAGGAATGAGAAGAGGCCCTTAGACAATGTGATCACACCTAACCTTTTCTGCCATAAAAGTTAGATAATAAATTAAATATATATTATATTAATGTATATTTAGTAATGAGATCTTGGACTTTTATGTTGTGAACATAGGCTTGTAAATTCTTTATGGGTTATTTATTCGTTCTCGTATTACTTGTTTAGTTAATATTTAATATTTATTAAATTTTCAATTTGTAGTTTAGTTTAGTTTATTCTTATAACATTATATATTTATTGTTAATATAAATAAAAACACTATAAAATGAGGTCAATGTATTGAAGAAAAAAGATGTATATTTACGTGAATCCATAACCTCCCGCAGTCACGACCAAACCAACCAAGAGTTCTATCTCTATCTTTCTATTTGAATTTTTTTTGTTTTCCTAATCAAACTCGGAAAACATGCATATTATTAAGCCAGAGTTCCGAAATAACGTATTATATCATACCAAAACTTTGTCATTCCTTGTCCGTTACATGTGAAAAGCTTGATACATGAAGACAGTTTTGAACAGAGAAGAAACGGGTCTGGAACCCACACCAGATCAACAGTTTCTATTCAAAAGTTCAATACGAATGTTAGTAGAAGTTACCCAGACCCTAATAGGACAAAAGGGGTCAACGCATTGGCATCGAATGAGGTTAGGAACAATTATCTCTCCCCTTCCGTCCTCTATGAGGCACAGTATCAAAGTTAGCAAATAAAGCTGGAATATTCTAAAAGTATCCGGCGCAGTGACCAGAGGTGATCAGTTTTCTTGCGACTGCTGTTTCTCGAGTCTCGAAGTTGGTCGTCGAGTTTTCTTTTTCTATTATTCGTATTTATTTATTGGTGATGTTTCTTTCGGAAATCGTCACCACAAGATCCCAGCTCTATGCAAAACTAGCATTTAGTCCAGCAGCCGTAAAACTGACTTTATGTCTTTGACCTATTTTTCTAGCTTTGTCATGCTCTAATATGCACAGATTTAATTTATTATATTTCATATTTCTTTTAGTTTCTCTAAATAGTAAGAGGAAGTGCATGTTCATGTGCTACACTTATAGGTTTTCTCTATAACTCTCTGCAACTCCAAGGTTGGTTAATAACTAACATGAGAAACTTAAATTTCTCTCATTAGCTTAATCTTCAATTATAAATATATTTTATAAAAAAATGAACAAAGGTTCTTAAAAGTTGCTAGGCCTCCGAGCAGTTTGCAATCCACATTGGACACAAAAGCAAAGCTTTTCCTTGCAAGAAATACTTCCTTCACTCCCACTATACAAACGCAGCAAAAAACAGTAAACATATCGGTTAAAACCTAGATTTTTTCTACGCTTCTTTCTAGTTTCGCTCATAACTTCTTGTGGGATGGAAAGTTTTGAGTATATATGTTTGTCTCCTTATCAAGCAAACGTATACACCTTTACTTTACGCTGTAAAATCAAACGCTCTTCATTTTTGTGTATCGGTTTCGAGCCAATGGTAAATTTTACTTCGGTGTTTGTTTGAAACTCAGTGCTGCTATGGACCCCTCTTGCCCAGATCTTTCTAAGCAGACATATTTATCACCTAATATTTCTGGAGGTTGAGAAGTGTTAGGTCATAAATTAAACATGCAGTATATGATGTTTAATAACTAGATAGACAGTCGCCTTTAGGTTTTCTAGAGCACGGCTTGACTTGCTTTCCTTATAGGTTTATTTCGCTACTTTTGGTATGCATGTAACACTTAATATTTAGAGAAAGTTTTGATTTTATTCTCAACGTAATATAGAATTTTCATATAATACTTATGTGTTTTTTGATATCATTAAGCGAGAAAAAGTTCTCCAGAAGTTTTATCGAGCATGCATATTTTTAACCAAAGTTTAGTTTATGACGGGTTATGCATGACGTTTCTACACAAGTATCACACCATCTCTTCTAGTAGATGTAATGACATCTCTACAGAATATGTTCTACAGACTGGACCTTTATCCATTTAGCTTTAAGTTGAAGTTCTGTTGTAAAAGCGCATAATATTATTTGCCACGATGGGACATCTCCGCTCTCTTGATGATTACTACTATTACGTCTCAACAAAAAATTACAATTAAATGCGCTCTGTTAGCACGAGATCTGTACATTGCAATCACATTGAGGTTTAGTTTTCCTCCAAAACTTCAATTAAGAGTTTTCACACGCGTGTCAAGTAGCTGCTTGCAACAAGCTGCCCATTATTTTCTAAATCCAAAGGGGAAGCTTTATTTTTCTAAAACATTACAAAAAACAAGCACCATAAGTCTGCGGTTGCGCAGTGTAACGATCTCCCCAAAGGATCAACCCGAGACCTCCCGCTCCAAATTTCACTTACCTACCACTATGCTACCACGAGGTGATGACATGATCCTCTCACATACAGTAATAATCGGTGAGGGGATCCAGAGATGGAGTTGACAACTCCATCTCTGGATCCTCTCACCGATTATCACTCTCGCTTGCCCGGATTCGCCGTGATTAGGTATCTAATTGCTGCTTTGGAGTAAAACTAGAACTAAGAGCTAAACCGCACCACGGTTTTCGGGACAGTTTTTAGGACTTCGCATGTGTGAAATTAGGTTCGGTAATAAGCTTGTTGCCCACACTAGCCACAGTTTTCGTTTTGACCAGGATAGAGAGCCGGGTCGTACAGTATCCAGCTTTTCAGGAGGCAAGCTTGCAGAGGTTACTGTTGAGTTTAGAGGCACGGGATTTTCGGGTTTACACGTGTGAGATAGTAAATTCCCGCCATGGAGTTTCAGCTTCACACGAGTGGGATAGTTCATCCCGCCATGGAGTTGAGATCCATATCCCGCGAAAGAGATTTGAGCGCGCGGTAGTGCATTTACGAGTTTGAGTTCAGGAGCTTGAGAAATCTGATATATTTCCTAAGCTGCAATAGTTTTCCTGCACTGCGATTCATTCTCGTTCATAACGAGCTGTGCTATTCCAGTCAATGTGTGGGGTGTGGAGCTTCATAGCTATCATTCTTGCAGTCGTTTGGTTGTCAAAACAAGCACATAGTCTTGTGAAAAAAAGTCTCATGGCACTCAGAAGAGCTGTGCTCGAAATATTTGCTGCAGCCGAGGTTGAAGAGGTCCATGACGATGATTTTGAAGAGCACGATCAGACAATACTCAGTTTGGATAGCCAGAGAAGATCATTTCACAGCAATGTTCAAGCAAGTCAAAATACCACCAATCGAGTTTATGCTCCTCCTCCTAATCTGCATGAGATCATGGGTAGTTCTCTAGACGATGCTATTTTGCTACAGCTAGATTTCGTAACTCAACCAAGCACTTCTCGACTGAGTGCATCTCCAGTAATCACGGCTGCTCAGTTCAATGTCACTCGTGAGGCTGTTTCTCGACCGAGTGCATCTCCAAGCGTCACGGCTGCTCAGTTCAATGTCACTCGTGAGGCTATTTCTCGACCGAGTGCATCTCCAAGCGTCACGGCTGCTCAATTCAATGTCACTCCTGGGGTTGTTTCACGGCCGAGTACATCTGCAGGCATCACGTCTGCTCAGTTCAATGACAGTCTTGAGGCTGAATCGCGACCTTCATCGCCTATTCCAGGTAATGCTCAAACGAGTAAACGATTTATTTGGCATGATTGGCAGATTGTTATATTGATAGAGGCAAAGCGAATAGAGGCAGAAGAGCAAGCTGTCAATGCAGGAAGAGATCTCATTGTAGGAGCTGAGCCCAAGCTGAGGAAAATTCAAGCTTACGTGCGATCCAAAGGTGCTCCCCACGTGGACACTAGCCAAATCAGAAACAAGTGTGAAACTCTGATAAGCAATTACAGAAAAGTTCGAGATCACAACAAGATATCAAGCAATGTCCCATATGAAGCAATGGACAAGGATGAACGGAAAGTCAAAAAACTTCCTCTCGATTTTAACATGCAGTTTTATCCTCTCATTGATTGCTGGTATGGAAAACGACCTTCCATAACTCCACCTTGCAAGGCAGAGTCTATGGCTCATAGCCATGGTCCTGCACCTGAACAAGAAGCAGGGCAAGGTGCACAACATGATTCTGAGATTCGGAATTCGGTCTCTCCCGAGACTGAAGAAACAAGTAGACATAATTCTGGAAAGAGAAAGAGAGATATGTCTAGATCAGCTTCTGTCTTGAATTCAACCTTGTCTGCGTTTTCCAACTCGATTGTAGATGTTGAGCATAAGAAACTAGAGTTCTATAAGGAAATGGAAAGCCAACGGCTTGATGTAGAGAAGAGCAAGACTGAGAATGCTAATATTCGCTCAGGACAGCTAGTTAGCGTGTTAGACAAGATGGCTGGAGCTCTGATAGATATCGGATCAGCTTTACATAGACAAGTGTAGACCATTTTGGAGAAACCTCATAAGCTTCACTTACAGCTTATGTAAACTGAAATTTTATATATGATTATCACTATTTTTTGAGTGCGTTTGCTTTTGTTGTGCATACTTTCACAGTATTTTGATGTTGATCATTTCATCAGTTATGCTGGCTATAAACATTGTTGTCGAACTAGAGTCTAGCATGGACTTGGAGGATGATGATGAGTGTGGTCGGCTGCCAGAGGAGGTTCATCATTCATTGACAAACGTAGTACTCGCTGCTCATCACATCGTGGATGCACATCTTCAACAGACGAGTTCATTATGGTGGGTAAAACCTAGATCTCTCATCTGGTTTGACTACTATTTGTGGACAAGTTATGATGATGACCGATGGATTAAAACACTCCGTATGCCAAAAGCTTTGTTCCTCAAGGTGGTGAGGATGTTAGCTCTTAATATAGTTAAACAAGACACAAAATTCAGGAAAGCTGTGCCAGTTGAGGTTAGAGTATGCGCAGCTATACTACGGCTCTCAACAGGTATGAATCATTTTCATATTGCTGAGAAGTTTGGGATAGGTGAATCCACTTCCCAAGAATGTTTTGAGGAACACATTCGTGTTCCTCAAAACAAGTCCGTGTAGTAAACCTTGTCATGTGTCCACTTTACATACAATGGCATGTGGGAGCTGAAATGGAAAGGGTCAGTCGTGGCTTTATGAGGAAAGCAGGCATACCTAATTGTCAAGGGGCTATAGACGGCTCACACATCAAAATTAGAGCCCCTCCAGGTAAAGACTTGCCAGCAGAATATTTTAATAGGAAGCAATACCATTCTGTCGTTTTACAGTGTGTTTGTGACACAGATGGATTATTTCTTGATGTAAGCTGCGGGAGGATTGGATCATGTCATGATGCAAGAGTTTTGAAGAACTCTTCTCTGTTCACGCATATTAGAGATGGTAAAGTGTTGTCTAGACCAATAGTGACACTTCCAAGTGGTTTTCAACTTCATCCTTATCTCTTGGGTGATTATGGATATATGATGGAGCGGTGGTTATTACCTCCTTACCATTTGGGACCAAACTCAACCCAACTGGACAGACTCTTCACTGAGCGTCAAATAAGAGGTCGCATATGCATCGAGCAGGCATTCAGAGTACTCAAAGGCAGGTTCAACATCTTGAACGTGGGTATATCGAGCAGTGTAAAGTGGGCAGCTGAAATTGTTAAAGCGTGTTGCACTTTACATAACTTTTTGGTTCAAAATAGGGTGGCAACAGATAGATCATTCACAGAGTCCACCAGTTTCATCCTTCCTGGTGGGGTGGAAGTACAACAAGGAAGAAACGCACGGAACGAAGTTAGAGAAGCTATTGCAGAGTTCTTTGCTTCGAACTGATCAGGTTAGTTCTTCGTTATTTCCTGTTTGATGCTTGTATTTGTTATCTCGTTTGGCATATCTCGAAGTCCTACAACGAAGTTTCCAGTTCATTTCTCAAAGTTGTTGCACTCGCTTCGAGATCTGAGTGGCACTGAAATGCTGAACTGAATCACTCTGTTCTCACGCTTTAGCAACTACATAACACTCTGTTCTCACGCTTTAGCAACTACATAACACGTTGTTACGCTAGAACTTGCATTTTTTCTTGTTTTGAAGCTGGGAGTTGCTGTCTTCTTCGGAAAGCAAGTCACATGGGTGTGTTTTGGTTTTCATGCTATTTGCTTTATCATCTTTTATCAGCACTGAAATCTAGTTCAGGCCTTTCTGATGCTATTTGAGTTTTCGTAACGGCTATCCGCTGATTGTTGTGTGCTACAGGACTTCCTATGGGCAGTTGGCTGGTTGAAGACGATATGGTACATGCTCCTTTAACTATAAGACCACTGCAGACATTACTACCGCATATAGTTATGTTCTCTTGCACTGTACATGTTTCTGAAGCAAAAGAATGGATTTTCAAGTGTAGTCCAGGAACAGAATGGATCTCTGTGTTGAACAGTGATATTGAACGCGATTTTCCAACTTGGTATGAAATATCCAAGCAATGGGAGTTAGATGCTTGGCTCGCTGGTGAAGAGATTCCGAACGATGAAGAGTATTCTTTGTGTATGTTAATTGCAGCTTCGAAATTCATCCCAGGGCATGTCCTGAAACGAGGTGTGTTGAAAATGTTACTCATGGAGATGTTTGAGGTGTCCAGTGTGCACCAGTTAGATCCTGTGTTGGTAGATGGAGTAGATTCAACGTTCAGTTGCATTCCTCCATGTGATAGTTGTGAAAACGACACTTTTCTGATCGCAGCAGTGGATTGATGTTAGATTTTTATTTTCAAGCAATAGCATCTAGTTACCATTTCGACCAGAGCTTACAGAGGTTCGCTTGAATTTACGTGCAGTTTTGTCGAGTCACGAAATGTAGTCATTTCTGGCATTTGCAATCCATCAGTGTTGAAATCCGAACTCAATGCTATCAAACGTTGGTAGTTCATCCGGCTAAAAACCATCTCGCTTTTGCTGGCTTTGTTGTTATTGACTGTCACTGTCACCCGTTTCACTTTCACTCCTCTGGTCGTCTCGATCATCGACTGTACTCGTCTCGACTTTCATTGACTCTATCCGTTCCGAGTTTCACATGCTATTCGGTTTCAACAGATGGCACTGTTATCCGTTCCGAGTTTCACATGCTATTCAGTTTCAACAGACGGCACTGTTATCCGTTCCGAGTTTCACTTGCTATCGATTTCAGCAGATGGTACTCACTTCCAGTTGTAAGCTATTTCCAAGTTGAAACTTTGAAGAGGAGCATAGGAGTGGATGATGAGGTTAGAAATGGACGTGCCAGAGCTCAAAATTTTAGTTTTTTCGCAAGATGTAGGGGTGGGCCCACCCTTATCGGCCCACCCTTATCCGACTAGTAAAATTTTTTGTACTCAACTCCTAAAAGTTTCGTTTTGGTCTTCAAAATCTGGTTCAAAGTTTTTTTGTGGTCAAAAGAAATGGTTTCCTCATCGTTTCTATCATTTCTGTAACAATGTCGTCAGATACTCTTCCTCATACAACGATAAATACATACAATTTTAGTGAAACTTAATTTTTTTCTTAAAAATTTTATTTTCCTCAGCTTAGATAATTGTCATAAATCTCCAAAATGATCATCAAATAGCCACTTTAGATGATAAAATTACTTTCTTCTGGTTTTGCTCAAATTAACTGTTAGTACTGTGGGCAAGAGGAGTCTAAAGTACCCCCCAAGCTCCCTAAAGTGAGATTCTCGTTTGGGGGCGAAAAAGTAAAATACACGTGTAACGTTGTGGACGATTAGCACTACTCATCATTTATTACCAATCATCATTGGTACAAAATAGCTAGTTCAATGTAGACGTGATGCGGTCTTATTTGTGTTTCAGTTTCTAAAATCTACAAATTCTCTACCCGTCTGGGAGGTTCGGAACAGTATAGTTTTTCTAGAAAAACTGTAACGGAAAAACTAGGTGCGGTTTCTCTCTAAGCTTCAGTCACTTCACTCTAGTGTTGGAATGTTTCGAGTTCTTATGGGATCCAAAAGGGAAGTCAGATGTCTATCGTGAGTTAGTAGTGTAGCAGGACAGTATAAACTACTGCAGTGGTTAGGTAGATTCGAGAGGATTTGAACGATTGTTCTATGTAACACCAATTGCATAATAAACGAGAGCAATGTGTTCATTAGGGAAAAGCTAGACAGGTTACACCCAAAGTTAACTCTATTCATATTAATTGATTTCGTGTGAGTTTGAATGAATCTTTATCTCCTGATGAATTACTAAATAACGATATATTATTGTTTCTATACACGACAGAGCAATTAATATGAGTAGAACTAAAATGTTGTCAAGTAATTGGTAAAAATTACCCAAAACTAATAGGGGAAATTAGGAAAGAAAACTGCCATACAACTTGTAGGTAAGTATAGTATTGCGAAAGAGATTACAGTTACAGACGGCATTCCCTAATTTGTTCTTTCCATTCTCATTATATTATTTAATGGTTTAAAAAATGTTACTCCTTACAATGCAAACAAAATAGTTAAGAGATGATGCTTTTGATACTGGAATTTTCTTTGTTGAAGTATAATAATTGTAATAATAACACGTTTTAGCACTACTGGGATAGACAAGGTATGACACTTACTAAAACAATATTTTGTACATGAACTAGAACTCTCTAGTAAAAGAAGTCCTTACAAGACACGTTTTAGTAGAACTATTACGAATTGATATTCTTTGACTGTTGCTAATTCTGATACTCCCGAGCACTAGAAATTAGGGAGTGCCTACTGTAGGACGAACTCCTCGACGTAGAAGAGAACTCACAAAACCCCTACAAAGCCCTGTTCCTGTAGTAGTTGTTCTAACAGACGTTCTAATCTACTCAACCTTTCACACTTTGAACCATGGTCAGGGGAGTTATCCACCGGAGTTCGCCACTCAGGCTGCACTCACATGGTGTACGTTCTCCGGAATCCGGAGAGCTACGGAAAAAAACGATGGATGTCCGCAGAACGTTGTGTTTTTAGAGTTACCGGATTGTGTCGGTTAATATTTGATTATGAACCGAATGTAACAGGTACATAAATTCAAAAGATGACCCGCCAACATGCAATTACGCGTTGGTGACTCTGTATACAGGGAGATGAACCGGCGTTTTTGCCACGTTTTTCCATTCCGCAGAATTTCTCCGGTTTTTCTCACGGACATAAAATCGTTTCTACGGAGACGGGTGATCAGTTCTCCGGACACTTTCGGTTACGGAACTGTCCGTAGGTGTCCGCATTCCGCAAAAATTCCGCCGATAAAAGGCCATGTGAGTGTAGCTTCATGCTCACAATAATTCGGCGATGATGGGATTGGCGGTTGAATAGCTTAACATGAAAATCTAGTCCCAGGGACAAATCACCAACGCAGCGTCACGCCATTTCTGCAAAAAGCAGATCGACGGTCAGAGACCTCCGTGGTACGAGATGCCAACTCAGTTTTCACAGAAACTTTTGATGGGAAGAGATTGAAGGGATCGATGGCGGGAACGTGATGCGTCGGATGGACGCACGGAGGAGGAGGGGAAAGGTTCTTGGGGAAAGCCTACCCCGGTACTGGACCGACGGATTAAGAGTGGATCCGGTATGAGATAACTGAGGACCGAGGACAGACGCGACTCGCGACATTAAGTGGACGGAAGAAGGAGAAGGAAGTGGCTCTCTTTTTCTCGGAGCACGACATTCGCTGACACGAGCTTCGGGATTTCTTTGCATTTTCTTTTGCATTTCTTTCGGCATTTCTGTCCATCCTCTCCCCCGACCTTGCGGACGACGACGCAGATGGTCGTTCCGCGCTGCGGCCCCTGTTTCGCTGATCGGGAGCTTGGATTTTTACAGCCTCCTGTTGATGTGATTTGGCGCGGCCGTGACTGAGCACTGTTCCCGCTGGAACCGAGTCGGAGGACAGGAGACGTTGTTTTGATGTTGGACGAAATTTTCTTGGAAGTCGGCAAGGCGCACGGAAGAGGGAGGTGGGAGGAGGATATACGAAGTCTAATGAGCATGAGACTCGGTGGTGCTGCCTGGGGCTGGCTGCGGATGCTCTTCTAGCGCCTCCTGGCAAGCGTTCTTTCTCTCCGCTTCCGTATGCGTCTGCTGCTCTTCGGTGGTTCCGAGTCTGAGCTTTTACCTTGGGATATTAATCTCGCGAGTGCGGGTCGAGAACAACAACGTATACAACGACAACGAGCTGGTGGTCGCACAACATCACGAGTCTTGTGAAGTCGACGAGAAAGAAGGTGTTTACTGACTTTGCACCTTGCAGGTTGGGCCTCGGGAGATAAAGCCAGCTGTCCTCCGTGCTGGTTTGTTTCCGTGGATGTTTAACGAACCCTGTACCGTTATGTGTATTATAAAGTTTTTCTTTGGGTGAACACCCCGTCTGACTGTGGCTCTTCGGAAGCTGTTAACTGCATTTGGCGTTTTCGGTTCAGCATGATGCTGTTCCGTTGTGAAGCCCGGACAGTCTTTTTTCTCAAGACTCGGAGCTTTGCGTTGTTAGAGATCCCTCGGAGTTCTTGTCGGCTGTATATTTCCACTTCAGCCTCTGGGCATTACAATATTTATCCCGTATCTACCGGAACCCGTCTGGTCACGACTTACATTCAGCTACCACTTCCCTTTTCCACCACTTTTGAGAATAGTAGCTTGCACCCACTCATGGGATGGTGGCCTGTAAGTTTTTGTAAGCAGTAATTGATGGTGGCTTTGCTGAATTCTAGTCGCAGTTGGTCTACTCCGAATGTCTATGAGGAGTTGGTCGTTCTTGTCTCTTGAATACTTTCCTGTTTCCGCGTTCCTTGCAATCCTATTGTCTGGCTAATTTCGTCAATTTGGATTCTCACGATATCGGAGATGTAGTATCGGCCGATAATAGTTGGGGATTTGAGTGGAGTTGGACCTACTTGGCTCTTTGGAATGAAGAGAGACAGTCTAGGTTGATCTGACGCGAACGGTACTGCCATAGTATTGGATCATTCTTGCTTCTTTTTCTGTGGGCGCATTTGAATGTACGGTTTCGAAGGAGCAGCGGTGTAGCTGTACTATTATCTGTCTTATGCCTCCGTTGTTTGTCTAGTAGATTGTAAGAATGTTACACCACGACATGGTGCGATGTTTGTACGTTTGTACGTTCTGTGCCCCCGTTGTCTCCTTTTGACACGCTCTGCGATTTAAATACAGAGTAGGTCCTGTTGTGGCATTGTGTGACCACTTAAGTTTGGACCGACAATGCTCAAGAATCATTCGGAGTGCGCACTTTAGGGCGTTGATAGTCCGGATTCTGTTGTGGTTTACGGTCATTATTGAGGTGCATATTATTCCCGCTGCATAGCTCTGCCTGATGTCCTCGTTAGTTTCTCAAAGGACGGTTGTTGTTGGTTTGCAGGTTGAGAGGTTGCGATGCAGGACGGGCCGAGAGAGATTCGTTGGAGCCCTGACCTCACTGGATACGATTCAGAGGATGACGGCGACGACGTTTCAACAGATGGCCCCATTGTTCTCCCCTCACATAGTAAGTAGTATGCTTTTGTCTTTAAGATGTGAGAGGTTAATAGTGGACCTTATTTAGAATCGACTTGAGCTCGAGAATTTTACTTATTCATCTAAAAAACGCGACGAAACTTGACGAATTTGAGGGCTAATTTCGAGCCAAGTAATTCGCACGGAGAAGGTCCGTGCTGAGGACTTCCGTGAGACGATTTGGAGGGTGAGAGGAGATAACGATAACTCCATGCTTAGATGTTGGTCTTCTCTTGATAGTTTCACGTCTACCGCTCGGTGAGGTAGTTCATATGTAGGTTCACTACTTCAGACATTTCTCAGAAAGATTCAGTTGTGAGCATGCAAACATACAACGGGTCATCAGTGGTAAGATCATCGGTGATACTTCTCGACGATCAGTTTCTTCTAGAGTACTCGGAACAGTGGCCCAGTCTTCTTCCACACTCTGCAGCCCCTTGGGCTTTCAAATTCGCCTTTTACTTTATTTTTGTAAAATAATATACACTAGCTAATGAACCCGGTCCAACTTGAAAAATATAGCTGTCCTGAGGAATGCTCAGCCGCAGCTAGGGACTGCAGACAAGGATCTCTCTACTTGCAAAAGTAGGCGATTTCTAATAAATGCGGCCTGAAACCCTTGTCCGTGCCACGTAACGGAGCCTCAGACGTCAGTGATGGTGAGCCTGCTCTCAGTTGTTCGTATATGTCAAGAACCTTGTTTACGTCTGAACCTGATATTTTTGCAAATCAATGTAAATGTGCTGGGAAATGGCAGAGGTCAACCAGAAGGCCTTGGAGCTTGAGTGGCACCATGCAGGCAAGCTGTTTCTCACAGACAAGGTTCAAAGGTTGATGAAGGATATGTTCGATGAAGTCTACATAGCACTTCAACCCAAGCAAGGGGACTGGGAAGCGCGCAAAGTGGTCATTCAGTTTATCGAGAAGTTTGTCAAATTCAAAGTTCCCGGTCAGTGGTGATATATATGCTGTTACGCATAATGATTTGTCCTAAGCAAAGTTTTATTACTGGATTTTCCCCATTTTGAGGCCTTTGTTGGTGCCTTAAGGTTTTGAAAAATTAACTTTATGCATCCAGGTAGCAGCATCAGTGCCTTCGGCTCCTTCGTGATGGATTTGTACACAGCAAGCAGTGACCTGGATTTGTCACTCAATCTGTCAGACGGGAAACGTGAGCGTTCGCGGAATGACAAGGTTTATTATCTGAGGAAAGTGGCGAATGCACTGTATGGACTCCAAAACGGTAGGATTTTGCTTCGTCACATTCATGCGTCTTTCCCGAGTACATGACAGCCGAAATATGATCAAATATTTGCTTGCGTTTATGAGCTGGACCTTGAGATGAGTTGTGCGTCCTTGTAAAGATACTCGTCAACAAGGCCTCCTGAGGCTGTGCTAGTTTTAGCCTTAAGTCGGATGCCAGATGATGCAGTAGCAGCCTTACCTCAATGAGTCTGAGGATAAACTTGGTACAAAAGTTACAAGCATTACTTTGCAAACAATCTCCTGAAATATCTTGTCACGGATTCTTATACTTTGTCCCGGATAGTAGGGCGTAAAGACTAACTCGAGCTTTGTCTTCATGCAGGTTCGCGGACAGTGCGGGGAATTGAGACAGTATATCGAGCAGCAGTGCCAGTTGTCAAGTTTGTTGACTGTAAGACTGGCATAGAATGCGATATATCGGTAGAGAACAATGACGGCGTACTAAAATCTCAAGTGTTGGGGATGTTTGCGACAATTGACACCAGATTCAGGCAGTTATGCTATCTGGTTTGTGTTCCTTTTCTCCCTCCATCTTTTCATCTGTGGTTACCCTGTTAATCGAGATTTGGAAGAGTTACTTCTGGACTATGCCACTAGGTCAATATGAACTGTTCTAGCTCACTCGCATGGTTTTACAGGTGAAGGCTTGGGCGAAGAAGCATAATGTTAACAGCTCGAAGAATGGAACGTTGAACTCATTATCCATCTGTTTGCTCGTAGCCTTCCACCTGCAGGTGCGTAGCTACCGGTAAGAGACACCTGGAGAGGTCAAGTTCATGCAGTTCATGGTAGCCTTGAGGTAGTCTAGCCTTAGCAGCTCACTGAGGCCAAGACTAGGTCAGCACCTGTGTTTGTGGCTAGCTAGTACTTTGGGGTAATCGATTCACATAAATGTAAGATCATGGTTCTGTTCGTGCAGAGGAAGGTGTAGCAAAACCTTGGATCTGTGTAATGATCATGCTACATATTTTCATGATGTGCAACTGTGCAACAGACATGTTCGCCTCCAATTCTTCCTCCATTTTCGGTCTTCATGGAAGGTACTTACGTGTTACCTTACATCATTACATTCATGTTGTAGGTGCAATGCGAGTTTCGTTTGGGATCCTCATCATGGGTACCTTTGTGAACTTAATTCTTCGTATAATTTCTGACTGACTTTTGTGCACCAATATATATTCTTCTGACTGACTGGTGTTTTCAATCTACTTTAGTCACTTCTGACTACTTTTACCGACTGTTCTTCTACTTTTGTATACTAACTTTTTCTTTGCGGTTTTTGTGATCCCATACTTTATTCGCCATTAAGGCTTTTTTTTCTGTATATTAGTCCAGGTTTTCAGTTCTGCATTAGATTTCTTGAATTTTTGTCAATCAGCTTGCATTGAGTACTGTACATGTCACTACTTGGCACTTCCATACCTAGGGGAACCATCTCAGGCAATGTGCGCCGCACTTCACATTCCCATTGGTCAGTTCCCTTAGGTTACAGAGTCATGCTAGCTTGACGCTCCAAGATAGCACGCAGGCTAACTTTCTTTTCTGGAACTTTCTATACGTCACTCGGTTATTCTACTGGGTGTTACCGGTTATCGTTTGAGCGTGGTTCTTGCTCCTTTAATGAGATGCCATTCTCCCGGACTAGTTAATGAGATAGCCAGGAAAATGAACTGATGAGATTCCTTGTGTCAAAAAGCAGGGCTCTATCTACCAGCCGTAGAGAATTGTCTGAATGTTGTTTCTGCCCGCGTGCGATCATTCAAGGATAGTGGTTTCGGGTCCGACAACTTTGAGTCTGTTCCGGAGCTTTTTGGGTCCTTCTTTGTTAAGGTAACGATTGCAAACTTTCTTCGGTCTTTGTGTTTAAGTGTCCAGATTTGTATGACGGTTTACTATTGGTTCTTTGTTGATCC
Source organism: Asterella californica (assembly GCA_036924285.1). Classification (NCBI taxonomy): domain Eukaryota; kingdom Viridiplantae; phylum Streptophyta; class Marchantiopsida; order Marchantiales; family Aytoniaceae; genus Asterella; species Asterella californica. Next base: position 49,615,352 of record JAYKYS010000001.1, read on the forward strand.
TAGGGGTTCTGTAAACTAAGTAAAGATCTAAGGACCGCAAGGATAACCTGATAACCTCTCCTGAACCAAAATCCTGACTTTCAGGATGGTTGCAAGACGAATATGTGCTCGTTTTTATTCCGAAGATTACTCGGATTATATCTGACTTTTGGCTTTCATTGCAGCTGGTAGCTGTGGAAAACTTGTGGGGACATGGTCTGTGTTCCAGTACATACGAAGGCAAATGGATCTCCAAGATCTGGCCGAAGAACCACATCGGCTGCATCTCTGTAAATTTCTGCACCTTTTCCCACATATCCTGTCCGTCCGTTTTGCTTGGCTAGGCACACTTTTCGGTTAGCCATCCAAGTCCATAAATTTCGCTAAAACTTGTCCTCCGTACTTTTCTGTCACTTCCTCGCTTCCGTACCCACCTTGATCTTGATTGTGCTGTGGAAGTTCCTTGGTCCATTACCGGCAGCGACCAGTTGCAACCGGTTTCTGGAGGTGGTGTGAATCTGGTGTGGACTATTGGCGTTGTTACTGGTTGTCTCGCCTTTCTCGTTTCCTGAGTCTTATTGTTACTCCTGGCTCTCCAACCTTTCCAAGTGACGGGACTTTCTCTTCTCTCTTATCGCAACCAGCTTGTGTTGTACAGATCGTAGACATGTATGTATGTGTCGAATGTGTATGTATGTATCCACATTCTCGTTCGAAAGTTTGATTTTCTTGTGTCGAGTCGCTTGCCTTCAGTCTGGACTCCTTTTCCGCCACGATCTCCGTTGAGTGTCATGGGGTTATTGTGTTTTAAACGACTGTAGAAGCGTCGCTTTTTGTTTTGACTGGGTACATCTACGGCTCTTGCTTTCCAGTTATTTGAATCTTCTACATCTTGGCTTACCAATTGTGAGATAAATGCTAGGTGGAGGACTTTGCTGACCGTAAGCAGAACGTGGCTCGGTCCGTGTCACGAAAAGAGTTCGAGCTTATTTATCAGTGCCTCCATGCTACTCTATCCAACCTCAAGGATCCGGTGAATGACGTTATGGACTCTAAAGACTTGAGAGTTTATCTCTTTGGCTCTATCAGGCAAAGACATAGGGCCTCTGATTATGCGAGAATAGCCGCCGCACACGCTGACAGTTGGCAAAGCGCGAACGGTTGGTCCACGAATGAGGTGAGAAGTCATGTATCAAGCAACAGAGTGCATCAAACTCATGCGGACACCTCCGTGCAGGTCAATCAGAATCGTGTCAACCATGCGGTTACCCAAAGGGTAAGTGGAGCCTCTGGTTATGGATACAATGCTGAAGCCGGACCAGTGTCGAAACAAGGCAGGTCGCGAAGCTGGTATCCAGGGAAATATGAACGTGTTGTTAATTTTCCCCGTGCTCATGCAATAGATCCGGAGCCTGAGCATGACGTTCTTGTTACACATATAGATGTAGAGTATCCTCTGTCAAGTGTAGATCTGGCGAAACGGAGTTTTCCTTTCAGAGTTGCAGAGCAACCTGCTGCTGCTTCTGAATTCGCTTCTGGCGGTTCGAGAAACAGGCATGTATATAGGAATGGAGTACAGGGTAGTCAGCCTGTAAGGTCGGCAGATCCATATGATGGCAGCGTGGGCTATGTTGAGCCATCTCATGTAGGTCAAGCTGGATCTAGGGCGTTGGGGAATAGGCCTGGGATCTATCAGCAACCTTCAAATGCGCAGGGTGTCCCAGCATCTAACCAGAAACATCGTCGGTATGGGCGAGGCACTAGGGGTCGAGTGATACCGACAGCGGGGGCTGCTGGAGATGTTCAACCTCACAACACGAGTAACTACCAACCTCGTGCAGATAACAGTATGGATGGTCGTTGGCAAACACAAGCGCCCCACATTCCCATGAGTTTTTGATTAGGTAGATGCTCTTGTAGCTCATTTTTTGGGATGGAAAACCGCTTTTCTGTGGGTGTCCCCGCTTCCTGTAGGAAGATCTTTGATACTCTCACTACGCTACGTTTCTGTGGTGGACACATCTATGTGTAGAGTCTTGTACATGTCTTCTCGTCTCGTTTATTTGGGAACCCAAAGTGGGTCTTCTTCTTTCTGAGTTAGCTGTAAAGTTAGGGGTACGGACGACCCTCTTCGAATATCAAGAGTGGTTTGTGTTCGAAACAAAGATTTTTGCTACATCGATTTGGCTAGCAGGTTATCAGTCTAATATGGCTGACGTAGAGTTTATATCCTGGGTACTAGTGAATCGCGTATTCACGAAGTCCTGCCGTTGTACCAGAGAAATCGAAGAGATTATGCACCGTCAAAATGTTTTGTGTACATGCTTGTACCAGTATCGCCTGGATGCAAAAGAAATGTCGAAGTTGAGTGCGAATGGAAGTGAAGTGTTACCGGGTAGAAGGGGGTCGCCTTCATGGGTGTCTGGAACGAATAGTGTGATGCCCTCTATGTACAGTATGTTCAGATTATCCTTTATTTGAGGGCTCTGCCATTGGGGGCTCTGCTCTGTTCGTGATTGGTGTAATTCTCCTCTTAAGTGTCTTTGTCAGCTACTCTCCGCAGCCCTGTTCATCCAGTCATGTCCTGTTTGGTTTCCACTTCCAGTATTTGCAGGTATATTTGTATCTCAACTCCCTAGATGTGAGGGTTTGCGGGTTGCAGTGAGGAATTTCAGAAGTCCAAGTTGCCAGCTCCACTGAAACTTTGAATCAATCCCACATCAGTCTGCATAATCGAAGGGAATTGTCAGATGGTTGTCCTTAGGAAAGGGAACAGGAGGACTCGATGTCTAAGTCTGGTGCGGTTACTAGGAAAGATTTGTTCCTCAATATAAACACGGAGAGATATTGAAGCACAACAAAGGAGCACCGACTCTATGAGTGCGCACTCAATGAAACGACCAGCAATGGGTGAGCGCTTTCAATCTGGTAGGTGAAAGCCAGGCCGGTAGGACGGATGAGAGAAGAGGGAGCTGTATGCCCGTAATATGATCAGGTAATATGTGTCGAGTCTGATGGCGTTCAGTCGTGTTTATCTCTTCGCTTTGTCAAACTGAAATGCTCTTTGCCCATCTTTCGTTGCTGAATTCGCTGAACGTGATAGGCAATTTTAAATCAGCACTACTTGACCCGCTCCAGGTCAGGTGGTGATGAATCTTTACCGTGCGCAATGTGAGTTCGTGAATTCTTAATCAGGTGGGGATAAACGAGTAGACACTGACTGTCACACACAGCTTCTGGCCAGTTTACTTCTGAATGGTTTCTTCTGTATTGTATTTACTTGCATGAGAAATCGGTGAATAGACATGAACAAGCGACATACGATGTTATCTTGCTCCGTCAGAAAACCAGTACCCACTCTGTCCACGACCCTGGACTGGAACTGGTAGCCAACGTATGCCCTAGAATAGCTCATGGCAACCACGCATGACAGAATTACCCTAGTCGGGCCTCAGTACAGAAAATGGCAAGGTTTTCCTCTCATATGTACCTGTTTAGATTCGACCCCTGTTCGTTCACTTCGTTCACGTTCCGTTACCAGAACCTCACTCGAACTGTTCTTCCCATAATCGTTATATTATTTACTTGTTGACAAAAGTTTTACTCTCTACAACGAAACAAAGGAAATTACTAAAAGGTTATGCTTTTGGTATTGGACGGTCTCTTTTTTGAAATGTATCTCTAATAGTTATAGTGACTCGTGTCAGCATAGAATTAGGTTATGTAATGTTTCACAGAATATCGTGTGGAGTTTTTAACGCAGGTAATGACTTAATCGGACCGCTGCGCGCTCTTTTAGATTTAATCGGACGCCTGAAGATTGCGCTTACTTAATCAGACTCGTCCGGTTTTCCGCCATTGATAGGTTATGTTTATGAGACAATCTGATGGTGCTCCACACACCGAGCCCCGTATAAATAATAAATATTAGAAAATAGCATCTCGTGCAGTCAGATGACTGTGTGGTGATCAGTCTGTGACAGTCGATGGTAGGTAAATACGCTCTTCAAGGATTTGAGTAAGTAAAAGAAAGCGCGCAGGGGTCCGATTAAGCCATTACCTGGTTTCTAACGAGGATAGTGAACAGCTATAGTAAAGATTCATTCCTTCAGGTTCCCGTGTGTTGGTTACGTAAGAATTCTTAAGAATTCTTTTTCTCTAATAGTTGTATTCCTTAATTGTTACTAATTCTGACACTCCCGAGCAGTAACAACTACGGAGTGTCGACTATACGTTACTCTCTTGAAACTGAAACTGGTGAAACCGTCGGTACTACGTAGGCAACACGCCGTTCGTCTGACATTTTCTGTCTTTTCTGTCACCAACTGGTAAGGGACGATTCCAGACGGTTCTCCCCTCCCGTTAGCATCTCTCTGAAGTTGGTGGTCGCTGTGTATTGATTGGCTGTCAGTACGCGGAGGACGACGGTACCTGATCATCATGCTTTTGCGGTTCCAGACTCCAGTGCTGTACTCTCCGTAGAACTCAGCCTCAGCCGACCTCGTTGACCAACCCTAGCAAATCGTACAATGCTCCCCTCGTTGACGATCGGCATTCACCTCCATGATATGTCGACTGATCGGAGGGGAAGTTGTGGAGGACCATAAGGAGAAGGGCTCCTTAGGAGAATCGGATATGGTACTTGTTCTTTAGGGTTTCTTTAGTCACCGTCGCTGTAATTCCTCACGCACTAACTTTTGATTTGCTTCTGAGTCTTGCTTCCCTTGGATCGATCTTCATCGTTCTCGAGCTCATCAGTAGGCCTACCCTCTTGGGTATCTGACCGTCATCTTCGAAATACTTGTTGAAATTACCGGCTAGTAAACTGAACCAATCTTCACAACTGTATAAAATCCAAGTGAAGTAGGAAAGTCGTTGTCTGATTGTGAATCAATCAGTTCGTGCCATTCGTTTCAGATCAGAAATGTTTACTCGCCTTTGTTTTATGGAGGTGCAACGGTCTCTGAACCTCCTTGACTGGAGTGCAGGAAAAACTTGATTGTTTTCGGGGGTTCATTCAGTTCATGAATAGCACTACGAACAGCATTCTTTTCACAGTTTGATCGATGATCTCTCACGCCTTCAAACTTAGAGAAAAAGGTTTACTTATTTGCAAGTAGTTAAAAAACTAGAAGAATGTGATGAGAGAGGAGAATGCTTTGTATCAATCAGTCAAAGTGACATATTCCATGTGAGTTGCATGGAGGCAGGAGGGACAAAGAAGTTTGCTTTAGCTAGTCACTCATGAGACACGTGTACCCATTCCAAACTTGTGGAATTCAGTTTATCATCTGACAGTAGCTACCGTTGCCATGTCGGTGTTCGTTCATACGTTTCCTATGATACAAATCTCTATATATAATATCGATATTTATCTATCTTACCTACAAAGAACCAATAATCATAATATATGTGACTCTGATGTTGCCTAATTGAAGTGGAATGTTCAAGTTTTGTAACTTTTCGTTGGAAAAGGATAGGCGTTTCATCTTTATTATAATTGTATATTCGGAAAGTATTCACCATAAAAAATGATAGCACTGCTACAACTAAGTATCAAAGCAACCAAGGTCAAGTGATGCATGTCATTTTCATGTATAGTTTTTCGTTTGATCTTTTTGAGATAGAAGACGCCATCCTCAAAGAAAGGGGCGACCATCCGAGGAAGGCTCGTTGGATGACGTAAAACATGTTTAAGCTCACATGTGTTCACGAGGTAAATGATCGATAAATGGTAAACGGATTGGTTTTGTATTTCTCTCTTTTCTCATCGTGAAGATACAATGAAGGATGTTCTTACTAAGCTCCAAGAATTAATGTAAAAAACAATTCAAAAACTTCACTGTGATTTGTTAGAATGAAAGAACGTAAACATACTCTACAACAATGAGATTATTGAGGAAGAATATTTTATGTTTAATTGTATCGTATCCTTTGTTACGTGAGAAGTGTCCGAGAAAACACGAGGTTCTTGGTTGTGGAGTTCTTGTAGATCAGAAAATGTGTCAAGAAGCGAAAAGATTCGTTTGGTCAAGTAACCAAACGAAAGATTCTTCTATTTATCTATTTACACTACAAATCGAGTCCAATTTCAAAGTTTGCAACTACTCTAAAGTCCAAAACTGAAAACTTGAACACGTAGCATTCAAAAACCCTATCCAGATTACCTTAAGCTCTTCAAATTGAGATATGGGGTCGAGTTGTTGCAAGGTAAGATTTCTAACAAAAATATTTTCTGAACCTAAATCACTTTTCCTCTTTTCTTAGCCAAATACTTGTCTTCTCAACTTCTTTCTAATGGTTCCCAACAGATTTAATTAGTATTACCAGTCAAACTTTGATGAAATCTTTTTTTTAACATGAAAAGCTTCTATGGGCAACAGAGGCTTTTTCCCAAAACTTATAAAGTTTTCTTCTTAATCTGATCCCTTAGCAACATAGTCCTTTAAATAAAAAATCCCCTTTTGTCAATATCAATAATGTACAAAACAGACGTTTGTAGTATGAGTTATAACCCTCCCAAGTTTCAGCTTTGGCCTTAGTGTGTGAAAAGTTTCCACGAGCACAAAAGCTTTTGTCTTGAACAGCTGATTTCAAATCCATCTAGTTAAACGACCACTACTCCAAATCCAATTTCACGAATGCAGTTAGAAAGTATTATCTATAAGCTTTTCAATGATACATAGAGTCCTCAAACGAAGCACTCTAACGAGGACTCTATGTATCATTGAATTTGCTTGAAATCTTCCTTCTTGAACTCTGTCACTAGTCTGAAAACCTTCCACGAGCATGGAAGCATTTCATCCAAATTAGCAAAAGAACATGAGTTTACACGGACCCAAAATGTCCAAAAATTCTGATAAAGCTCAACTTAAATACTGTTTGGAAACACCCCTGTTAGATACATGTATCACCTTTTAACTATATTACATAGCGTCTGATAACATGGTACACATGCTGTGTGTCACATCAGCCACTCATCCATCTCAACACCTCAAATCAATACTTTCAATGTCATCTAAAAAATGACGTCACATCTTGCCACCTAAGGACTACATCAATCAGTCAGTCCATCTCAGTGGACTATCATGTCAACAATCTAATCCAGTCAACACCAGCATGTCAGCAGTATGTACAATCATAATGCCTCAGCAAGATGACACATCGACATCACATAGCCCTTTCTAGTTTTTGTAACATCAGAAAAGTATCACATCAACACTCGAACTGCCACATCAGCATCTAGTGTCATTAACTCATCAAATTTTAGAAATCTCATGATATTTTTGTCTTAGCTCTGTTTGCATCTATTTAACACTAGAATTGGTTTACCCTATTAACTTTACACAATGACGTCATTAGATTGCATAGTTAAGTGAAAGTTGTGACCTTGTTAAGAAACATTGTTGTCCAACCCTCTCTTTTAACATATAACCGGTCCATGATATGACAACAAAATGTCTTGACATTGGTGGGTTCCAAGATGGTAATAATTTTCTAGAGGCATCAGCCGAAGAGAGCATATCGGTGTGACATGAAACATTTATTTTTTAGAGGATACTTTTCCTTCCCATATGACTTTACAATACCTTACTGTGCCTTATAGAACCATAAACCATTTCTCATTCTCATTCTACGAGTACTTTAGACGACTTTAAGAACAATAACATCATGTTTGGTCTTGAATATGAATGGTTACATCAATGAATTACACTACGCAATCTCACTAATAAGATTACGTAACATAATATCATTTTTCATTATTTTTCATAAGGAATATCATGAAGATAACTGATATTTCATTGTCCATTGAGTTTGTGAAACAAGTGTACCATAAAACTATTTATTTTCGTGTTGAGACACAACATCTGACTAGTGTTTTGATGAAGGTTGAAGTTGCAAGAACATATTGAGACACAACGTACTGCCAATCACGGTATAAGGGAATGAATAAAAGATCAATTTTGCTTTAAAAAAATATATATAGTATTGGTCTGCTTAAAGTCTTGAAACTCCTCAACTCTTGAAACTTAGAGAACCTCTTGAACTCTTGATACCGTACAAATTGTTAATAATCATAGAATTCAACCATTTTGTATAGTTTCTCGACTTCAAACTATAGTGTCAACTCATCCGCCTGAGTTTTCTCTTCACTTAATGACACTCATTTTCTCTTCTTCACGCTAGTAATTATTGTCTGGGGAAATTCATGCTGCTTCTACCCATTCACATTTCGTAGAGATTCTCATTAGTTATGCTTTTAGACATTCTCGGGGTGATCACTCATCATCCATTAGCAAACCATGTGCGAACTAATAGAGACCTCAATAAATTCTTTTTTATACGATTAGCTAGTCATTTATAAGTAATGAAGGGGGTAGAAAATAATATATATTAGTTTTTAACGAAGATCAATATCTTTTATAACAACAGTAGTTTATGATATAAAATTAAATACATACAATATCCTCAACAAAGTAGAAGAGAAAAGATATTAATATTTAGCTTCCATCCAGGAAAAAGAAAGAATAATTTCCATCTTATAGATATATATGGATCTTGAATAAGCTTAACCTAGTATCAGTATATGTTTCTAGTTGATGAAAGTAAAGTAAAAAGTACAAAAATATTCATCATTGTGAGATTCTTAAATCATTTCTTCTGTATTCATGCAAATTTTATTTTATTATTAACTAATGGAAGGACGATGGGATGAAAGGGACGATAAAGTTGACTCACGGATATTTGTAAGTACACAAGGGGTATAAAGATATATTATATTATAAAGATATCAAACAATTCTTTTTAGGTAATGATTATAATATAATAAAGGTCTAAGAAATACCCTTATATGACATATGGAGCCTCCATGTCATGACCCCTCGAGTAAACATTCGTGTTGTTTCTTGTCCAAAAGACAAAAAGAGAACAATCACAAGCACTAAAACCTCTAGATTTGGATATCATTGGTTTAATTAATTATCATAAAAAACAATAATGTCATTTACATCACAATGTCAAGTGCCTAATTATATGTACATATAGTGAAAAAGCAAAGCTTATATTCATAACTTTGTAGTTCATCAATTCTTCCTCGTAAACTTTTTATATGTATGTCATTTCTCATGGTTTAGTTCTCCAGAGATACTGCATCGAGAAGTTATTTCTGTTCCAAAGTTTACTTTTGATTTCAAACTATCTGACGTTAATTGTGCTTCAATCAGTGATTTTGTTTGTGGATAGATAATACGAAGGAGAAAAATTGAAGTGTACACACGTACGACGTACTTCAGTCTCGAAATGCATAATGTTTTCTTCTCATTGTGATTTTTTGACTATAACCTTTTCATTATTGAAATTTTACCTATAAGACTATCGTACTCTAAACTATGTTTTTCTGACTAATGAAAATCTATATCATAATCTCAGGTAATATATCACTTCGACTTAAACTATTACCTCCTTTTCTTATCATATCTTCCAACTATTATACTTTTCAAGCTCATACTATTGCGCACATTGTTGTTACTAAGATTATCACTGTTTTACTATGACTTCTTGGTTAAGACTATCCAACTGACTTTTATAAAGTTGAAGAAGATGTTCAATGAGCACATTCTCATTTTTAGAAGTTGTTGATCATTTTCATGTCATTTCTTGTTAAACCCAAAAATATCATATTCAAATGTCCAAAAGAGAATACTAAATGGTTAGATACAAAGGAGAAAAGCATTTCCACGCAAGTTTGGATTCGAAGATTTCTAGTTAGCAAGGTAAACGGTTCGATAGATCCCTCGAAAGTAAACCCAAGAACATCACCTAGAATAGATCTGTCATATCACATAATGCGCCATTAAAGTTCCAGTATGATCTGGTTGAACAGATTCAATGGATAAAATCTCATAGTGATTGAGGTCTAGATGCGCCATAATCCAGTTGTATCTCCATGGTGTAAACTGGATTGAGAATGTTGAGAATTTGAGTTACATTGAGCGCGGTTTGCTTGCATTCCATGAATTGCAAACTCGTCCTCTCTTGCCCGTGCAAATTCTAAGGTGATGAAATCTGGCCCTTGTTCTTCAATCTCTATAATTTCCGAGTTCAACATCAAATTCCACGGTTGAGAGCGAAGCTGTAACAACTCTGTCTTGGGATCTAGAATACCTTTTGTTTCTTTTTTATCTTGAAAAACTCGTGTTTTCGGAATCTCACTTCTTTGTTGGTCAAAACTTGTCTTCTCAACTTGTTCCAAACCACTGTCTTCAGTACTCGAACTCTCACGACTCTGCCTAAAGGTAGCTATAGCATCTTGTAGTTCCAGCATATCAAGTTGGATATGTCTTTCCATACTTGTCGATGAAGTTCCATGATGAGAGACTGTATTTGTGTAATTACTTGTAACGTTTGAGTTTGTATCCTCTCTTAACTGGGAAGTACTGCTATCACTTGCTCGTCTATACCACTTCCTTGTTGCTTGTACTTGTGCCTTCTGCTGATTACTAACCTCATGTGTTTGTTTTGTAGTTGGTTTCGCATAACCTGCATCCATTTTCCACATATCTCTCAACTCTTCTAGTTCCGAATCGGAGTATAGCCATCTCATTTTACCGTCGTTTTCTTGAGGGCATAACGCAAGGTGAAAATCAGAGACACTTCTCTTATCATGTCCTAGATTGTGTGATGGACTTGATCCTCTTGCCGCTATGGATCCCACATTATCTAACTTCGGCGAGACCATCCACCCATCCACATCTTTGTGGCGTTTTTTTGGATCTATTCTCAATGATCTATCCAACCGTCTGCCTTGTTGACTTGAAAGCTCAGAATCAAAACTTGCGTGGAACAGTTTTGCTCCTTTGTATCTGGCCATTTTGCATTCTCTTCTGGACTTTTCTATCAAAGAAACTACAACTGCCCAACTTGAGTCCAAACGTCGCACTGCTTGTTTCAACACCAAGCCACACTTGAGGCTGATTGTATCTGCCCGCCTCCAACTAGATGAGACATGTTGTATGATCCATTTCATGTACTTTTGCAACCATCTGTTTAAGCGTTCCTTTTGTAACGTCGATATTTCTCCATGAGTTAATAATTGGTGTAATCCGTTACTCTTATGCATTCTAGTCCAATCATACTCATTCGCAAATCTCAAGCTGTTGGGCAGTAACTTCTCTTCACACTCTGCAAGCAGAAACCGTTTTAAGTTTTCTATGGTCTTGGCTTTCTCATATGCTTGACATTGTTCGGCATGAGGATGTTCAAGTATGAATCCCGACTCGGTAGGTGCTTCTGCTTCAGAAATCCACTCATTGATTTTTGAGAGTTTTCTCTTATCGGTCTCCAACATTACGTGCACAGAGAAGCGGTCTAGGTGAGAAAATTCAGATCTGTTTGTTGCATCCACATTATTGGTCTTACCGTTGGAAGCAGTGAGATGCTGGAATCGATCACTTGCGTCTGTCACTAACTTCGAATGGGTTTCTTGCTCTATCCTCCGTAAGTTTTCAGGTATCACATCTTTGTGAGATGATAAAACACTCAATTCTTCTTTCACCTCTTCTTTCAGAGTACAGAATCGACTCTCAAGCTCCTCTCTACAATGCTGAACCAGGTCTCTGATTTCTTTCTCAACTTCAGTTCTCCATCCTTCAATAGATGACGATAAGTTTTGGGGTAGATCAACAACTCGAGAAGATTCTTGCTGATCAATTGAAGGAAGATAAACAATTTCCTTATTTTCTTTAAGACTCAATAGTTCATTCCTTAAGTCATTTCTGAATTGTTTGGTCAGATCTTTCATAGTCTCCTCTATTTGACTTCTCCAAATCTTTAGATCGGAGGTTATGTCAACTGACGCATCTATGTTTTCCAGCCTATCAGTTGTGATTCTTGAGGTTGTAGACATGTTTGGGATCCGCATGTTCTCTACTCTCATGATTTTCTTCTCTTCTGGCTGAGGCTTCCATCCCGTTGAAGGTAGGATTGAAGTGTTTGAACTAGAAGATCTCTTCGCGTCATCGAGAGAACATCTCAAGTACTTCTTACTCAAGATATCTTCTACATTTCCAAGTTTATCCATCTGTTGTCTACGCGAATGCTCTGTACTCCATAAATATTCTATCTCAACATCATTATTTTTGTCATCGTCACCTCTCCACTCTTTTGAGGTAGTAGTATCATCAAATGAGGTAGCAACAGGGATATCCAACGCTCCAAAAGAACCAAGTCTTCTATGCATGTCTTCTCTCTTTCCTCTCAATAATATCTCCTTCTCTTGAAGAAGTTGGATCTCGGCCTCTTGCATTAATCCTTTGTAAAGCTTATTAATGTTGTCACGTAGCTTAGTTTTTGCCAACTGATGCTCCTCCTCAAACATATGTCTTTCAAGAGCGCTGATGACTTCTGTCACTCGGATGACCATCTTCTCCTTGAGTTCATCATATAGTTGCAGCTCTTCCAGCTTTATCTTCTCCTTGACAATACTAGCAAATTCTCTTCTTTCGAGTATTGTCAAGCTACATAGTTCACAATGTAGCTTATGGTCCCTTGAAACTTGTCGTGTGCCGTTAGTTGAATCTAGAAATAAAACTCGAAGCTCCTCATCCCGCTCTTTTTGCTTCTCGTCTAGTTCTAATTTATGCAGTAATAAACCTTCATTTCCACGATCGTTCGAATACTCTTCTTGCGTTTTGGTGGATTTTCTCAAGTGTCTTGTTTCATCTGCTTTCAGATCTTCTTTACCAGCCTCCCTGTGAATGTTCTGCTCACTCTCCACATTCTTCCTCATTTGCATAACCTCTGCTGCACGCTCTTTCTGTATCTGTTTGACCACTTCGTCATACATCTTAGTACGTTCCTCATCAACCCTCTGGTTTCTTTCATCCTCCATTTCAGCTTCCAGCTCGATCTTAAGCTTCGTCCTCCATCTAGTGAGTTCGGTTTCTTTCTCCAACTCCATTTGTTTAGCCATCACATCCGACATTCTTAAACGTTCATCTGCAAACAGCTGATCTTGTTCTTCCTTCACGACCATATCTACTCTTTCTTGCATGGCTCGTCTTGCTTGCTGGAGGACAACACTCTCTTCTTCCTCTATTTTCTTCTTCACATTCTTCATCATTCGTTCTTTCTGTAGAACCATCTCCCTTTCTTCTTCTTCCTTACTGCCATACGTGAAGCCAACAACTTCGTCTGTTTCTTTCGTAGACTTCCAAGTCGTAGAGGTTGTCATGACTTCCTCTTGTTTACTCTACAAAAGACATTCATGTGTAAGTTGGGTAAAATTTAGGAACTCAACTTGTTATGATATATTCTACTCTCTAAAATTAACATCTTCTCTCCTCAACTTTGCAACTCAAAAAAGATTAAGTAATTAATGAATCTAGACCTTGGTAAACCTTTGTTTAGTTTCAGATATGAAGCTCGTCTAACTTTGCATCCTTTGTGTATTACACTCAATTCCACTCACAGAGAATGATAGTAAGAGTTACAAAACTAAACTAAAAATATGGTAGGTGGTAGCCAAGGTTAGTAAAATGGGAAAAAAAACACGACGTGGAACGAGGCAATTGTGGCAGATTCTTTGAAGAGAAATTTGTGTATATGAGAAGGACATGCTAAGTTTGTCAGCCCTTATTATCCTTTGTACCTCCCTCTTATTCCGCTATGGTGCTTCATATCGACAAATCTATTCTCTTTCGAACTCTCACAATGGTTAAGCATTCTTACAGTTGTTACTAACCAGCTTCTCAGAAACACGGGCTCTTTGAGATATATCAGCATCGTCCATCTGCTCATTGCTTCTCGTGTCTGTTCCACCTCCACCAGACGATGACGATTAATTGACTGAGTTTTGTCCACTGACTTCTTCAAGCTTATTTTGGCCTAAGTGTGTCGTTAGTACTTACTCATCGTGACATACTGCATGATAGAGACTATCACAACATCAAAATATAGAAGATGTAGTTTAAGTTGACTACACTTAAACTATGAGCAATAGTATATACAGAAGTCTTTCATTCATTCTCGAGTATCCAACAAGATTGTTATGCCCTCGATGGGATACATTACTTGATTGGAAAAGAAAAGAGTAGATACATGAGCAGTGCACCCACAAGACAATTGTAAAACTGCTAGCATGCAACAAATTAGATCTCATCCTCGACTCTTGGATTTAGAGCTTTAAAATTAATTATAAATCAGAGAGAAGATCACACAATTTAATGTGCTCTCAACTCCCCGACAGTAAGCTTTCGTGTGCTTTTGATACTAATAATAGACTCCTAAGAATACTATTCTATAACTATTCTATACTAAGAATAGACTCCTATATCCTATTTGTAGAGGATCACTCATCGATATCTCAAGATCTGTTACTAGAATTGTAGACATATACTATAGATATATTAGAAACATAATTCACTATACTAGAGATTTGTACACGTAGAGAATCTTAGACGTACCAACAGATGATGAGGGACTCAAACGATGGTCCAACACCGAATTCTTGCTTGTTATCCCTGCACCATCGTCATATTCACTTACCTGGAAAGCAAGACAACTGCACATTGTACTATGGCTCTTTGCTTCATGTTTCTATCTCTTGGAAGATGGATTTGTCATACTGGTTCGTTATCCAAGCTTCGATTGCGGGTCAAAATTATGAATGAGATAGTTATGTAAGTTTCATCAAGGACTGATTACCCTCTTTGGATCGATGCACCTCATGCGACTTAGAGATCAGTGCAGTCACTTCAGATTCTACTTCCTCTTCGAGCCTGTCTTCATCTTGGTCTTTATCGATGTTCTCTCGGATCTTGCTCTGGTATACAACAGAATCTCATAAGCATATTCTCTGGATAGTTTCATGTAACAGATCATTTGATTTTCTTGAAGAGAATATTTCTCTTCTCTTGGTAATTGTGGAAACAACGGGTAGTAGTCGTAGTCATCGCTGGGATACTCTTTTTTCTTTGGATCTCTGGCAAATTACCAGTGATAGTAAGTAGTAGTTCGGGTTATGTTTGATCAAGTCGTGGAGTTTGTTAACAACATTGATAAATAACTTGTTCATATCTGACATTTTCTATGAACAAAAAGTTAGAAGTTGACCTTCTTAACCAACAATCAGATAATTTAGCCAGTGCAATATACAAAAGCCATTGGTATTGTCCAATTACTCTACACATGAACAGCTTGATCGATTTACTGCTAGCATCAATGTTCTACTAGAACTTATTTTTACATAATCAATTGCTACGTTTGTCAAGATTATCTCCAAACACTAACAAATGGCAGTTGCTTCAGATTTCATGACAGTTGGTCCTCTAAAGATGCAAGTCTTGGATGAGGAGGTTATGGCTGGTGGTGGTACGTGTAGTCAAGCATGGAAAAATCACCTTACTAGAAGAAGATGAATCAGTCTTACAATATACCGATTGCTTAGCCAAGGGCTTGCCAAGCCTTTGCAGTTCATCTCTTAGCAGATTTCTGCAAGGGAATTTAATCCTTAGCACATGAAACTCTATCTTCTGAATCTAGTTCTCCAATAAAAAGTCAAGCAAGATACCTGAAAGCACTACATGTGCTTAACCGTGATAAGCATTCTCTTACACTCTAAACATTATAGAACTTTATGAAAATGCACCCCAAAGCAAAGATCTTGTTTAAAATAGAAGATTTTTATCTAGTATACAACACATAGGGTGCGAGAATATTATCAGTTATCTACGATGAATATCAGTCTTTCCGTAAAATATTTACTGATATCCGCAGAGATTTCTTTATATTTACTTATATCCATGTGAACTGGCAGTCATTTTAGAAGGTACTATAACAAAACTTTCTGGTTATATTAGTATTGTGCATGTCAGACATGTCATTCTTTAGATATAGATTTTGATATCTATAAAATGATTTCGTCGTATAAAGTTTATACGTCGATAATTATATAATGGATTATTTTGATAGATATTAAACTTTGAAATCTATAAAATGACATTATCGCACGAAGTTTATACGTCAATAACTAAACAGTGAAGAAGTTTATACGTCAATAACTAAACAATGAAACAGTTAACGATGTCGAAAACTATTACTACAAATAGTTAACGACGTCGATAACTATCCACAGATATCACTAATCAAATTGCAGATAATGATACGTTACTAGACCTCCAACACATAAAGGAACTTCATGGATGTAAACAGGAAACAAATGTCAGAAGTCATCTAGAACACTATAGCTAGCAAGTTAAACTATCATTAGATGACGATTGCAAATAGTTATCAATGTCGACTACTATCCACAGATATCAATAAATCAAATTAAGTACAACTGATATATTACTGAACTTCCAACACATAAAGGATAACTTCATATATGTAAAAGAGGAAAGAAGTGTCAGAAGTCATCTAGAACACTATCAAGTTAAACTATCATCTACAAATGTATGGAATCAATGGTAGTTCTTCTAATGTCTTTGCCTTGTGATTCACTTTTATTTGATCATAAACCATAAACACATAGATATGAGATCAAGATTCTAACCGTACCTGTGAGTTTCATCACAAGGGTGATCCCACTGACTTTCGCCTGTTTCAAAGTTGAAGTAATAGATTTCATCATCTTCTGTTCTACTGCAATCAGTAAGATTTTGGGATCAGATATGCATCTTCCAAGTTAAAAAGTTACTGGTACATCCAATCAGATGCAAGAGTACGTATCTCCACTGAAAACTATTAAGTGAAATAATAGGAGCAACTCTTGGAGAATATATATATATATATATATATATAACATTGGTTAGTAAATCAATAAAGGTACTGAAGATTAAGGCTCATAATTAAGCCCTCACAATAATGTGACCTATCAAGGGAGTTTTATTATACAATTCATTACCATGGTTTCCATTCTTTCGCCAATGGTTTTGTCAAACCTTCATGCGCTATCCATAATAAGTCCTTGTCGCGAGGTAACACCATTCCAAGGTATTCCCCATAATTATTGAGCTCTACAAAATTTAGATCAGTTTTTTCAGTGCCATTGAGAAGAAGAGTACCTAAATTTTTATTCCCATAAGATTTGTTGAGAGTGCGAAGAATTCTCAAGCGAGTGTGTACATTTGACAATATTGTGGTGTGTCTATCAGACATAATCAAATATGCATTTGCTAAATCCTTTATGTATGGTTGGCATCTTAGAGCAATTACAATGGGGATATTAAATCTACCTTCTTGAGTAGGTTGGTAGCTGTCCTCCATTTCTTCCTCAAGCATAACATAATGTGGACGCTTGTTTTCCTCCTTACCCATGTCAAAACCTCTTTTTTTTAATGTCGTTTTTGGTCAAGTTTGCATGGTATTGGTCTTAGCTTACACCATTATAGGCTCTGCTCTTTTCTTTGTGCAGCAGCAGAGTATGAAATCAGATTAACTAAAGTTGTGCATAATATTGCATACACTATACCACGAATGTATTTTGTGACATTCAAAGCTCTTCCATGATCTGCAAGAGGATCACGATGAGCAGAAAGTTGTAAGTGTTATCATAACTTTTGAATCAATGATCTTTCGACGACATACTACCTTTGTCCAAACAAGAAGTTACTATTACGATGTGTGCTAAAATATAACTAAAACTTTGTCAATAAATTGTATATTACAATGAAACACAAGCATCTTATACGAATCAGAATTAAGTATGTTTTAGTTGACAAGGACCATGACAAGCCTTGAGAGAGAGAGAGATGTATTATGTCAAAAAGCTCTCGAAAGTTATGTTTAACAACGATTTCCAAAGAATTGACAAACCTGTGTGTCTAAATGACATGTCTTTTATCAAACACATCCTTCATCTATCATTATACCCTCACTCAGGTTAGAGAGCAATATTCATGCTCTACATATTTCCTACTACTGTAGAATATTCACCTCGACATCATGTTGGACGAGGAAGTTGATCATTGAATAGAATATGGTCATTTCATACCTTCGTTCATTTCGTTAAACACTCGATATATTTGGAGTGCATTTGAGTTTCAATCCAAAGAAATACAGATCTCGCCAATGTATATGATTGATCTTCATCATCATCAAGCGTTAGTCCATGTCTCTTCTCTTTCTACATGAGATTTTTGTCATAAGAACTAGTCAGTTTAATCATCAGATCTATCTTCTGCTGATATGATGTAGACATTGCTCTCTATCTACCTTGATCTTTCTTTTCAAGAATTTCTCATGTGCTCTTGTTCTTAGATGCTTCCTCAATCTAACACTAATTGAAATCTTCGCATATATTTTATTAAAAGATGTAGACTAAGTTTATTTTTTCTTGTTCTCCACTTGAAGCCAACATGCAAATTATTTTTAAGTAGTGGGAATATCTCACAAACCATCATGTTCGTTTCTAGGATACTGTCATAGTTAATCAAGAATGATGATCTCAACTCAATGCTCAACCGATAGATTGTAGCTCCAACCTAAAAGAAACACGATCACATCTTTAATGAGTTTCACAACTCATTTTATAATTATATCAGCCATATATTGATATGTATTTACATGGCTAAATTCATGTAATATACTATAATTCTTTATTGATAATTCAATTTTGAGATAAACATGGTATAAAATTACAATCAAGTACAAATAAGTATGACCTCCACACTGATATTAAAGATATCAATGTTAATTTCTTCATAGATTCAACATAAATATTGAAGTAAAATATTTCTAGTTAAGTCAAAATAATTTAAATTCACTTTTATTTCCTCCTCCTAATCAATACATTTATTCAGTCCATGTGATATTGATTTACTGTTGTTGTAATTTCTTAATCAACAACTAAATATGAAGAAAATTTAGATCTATGAAACAAACATCCCACAATAACTATAATCTAGCTTCTCCTTTCAACCTAATTGGTAAGATGTCTTCATTCTATAAACATAAAGATTATGTCATGTCTCTAGTTAAATCACAGCATAGCCTCTCAATTCCATTGTAATAATAGCATCTTGGGATTACTGATAAAGAGTCTACATTCATCTCCACGCATATCCAAAGGAAGGACAAAAGGAAGGAAGTCAGACATGTGTTCAGATATTGTAGTAAATTCTTGAAATCAGAAGCCTTTGATTATAGAGGAAGTGAATCCGTTATGAGAATATTAGTAATATTATATATATATATATATATTGAAATTTCTCTTACTACCAATAAACAACAAAAAATAACCTCCTCATAGTCCACCATATGTGGCTAGCATCTTGCTTTTTCTTCATGAATTCTTGCATTGGTTGAACTTGATGTGATGATATCAGATAATCTTCAAGAAAAAAATAGTATTAATTCATCACTAATGTCAATAGATTTTGAATAAATATTGATAATTTTGTATTTAAATCGTATATGAAATTTAGTACTTACGCATTGTTTTTAAGTAAATGTGCCGTCAAATCGAACATGTAATCGTAAAAGCACATATGAAGTGAGTTCATGCTGAAAGTTATCTAGACTATGGACATAATTTGTAACAACTTTTTGTTTTAAATGAAAGTTAACAAAAGTTGATTTATATAATACTTAATAAAGTGAAGTGGGGTTTCGTCTATTTACTGGAGAAATAACTACACAAAAGGTATGATAGTCATAGTAGTTCATCAGACTTCATCCGATGGCTTATATAAAAGTAACAGCTAAAATATATCATAGTGATCCAGAAATATTATGACTGTTCATTGTGTGATAGGGTAAATGAAAAGAATATACATGGCAAGTGTTGAGAAAGTTTATCGAATAATGTGACAGTACAAACAGATTAAAAGTATCATAGTCCAAAATTTCAAGTGTCTTTGACTAAACAGTCATGGTCAAAAAGTGTGATATTCTTAGTCAAAAAGTGCGATATTTCTATTAGCATAATAATTGGAAGATATGATATCAAAAAAAGTGATAGTTTGAGTGGAAGGTGATACTGATTGAGATTACAGTAGAATTTAGTTAAAACATCATAACAAAAAATGTGATAGTCTTAGTCAGTAAGTCATGTCTAAAGGTGATAGTCAAATAAAAACATCGTAGTAAACAAGTACTATCATCTAAGTTAAAAATTCATAGTAAAAACTGCAAAAATCTCGGTCAAAAAGTGTGAAAAACATAGTAGAAAAGTGCGATTTTCATTTTCTATGAAAATCATAGAAAATCATAGTTTGAGAGGTTGTAAGATATGATAGTAAGAGAATACTTCGACAGTTTGAGTCAAAAGTGATATTGTCTAATATTACGATGAATTTTTTTTTAACTAGTTAGAAAGTCATAGTAAAACATATGATAATGCAATAACACTGAGAGGTAGAATTTGAGAAATAAATATGTGATAGTAAAGAAATTAATGAAAAAGAGATATGCATTGGAAGATTGAAGTATCACTTCATTTTTTCCTCTTTTTATTATTTATCTATAAATAAAATCATGTGCGAGACATGACCATAGATATTTTATAACATTGACTAGTTTTTATTTTGTATTCATTTTCATCAAATATCACAGAATTCATAAACTTCATGATGCTTATCTCAAAGTAATCATAAAATGAAGATTTCTTGTAAGATTTTCACTGTAATATCTGAAAGAGAATCAAGAGTAAAGAAACACTTATGATACACCACTAGTATGTATGACCTTTTCAAAAGTTTTACTAGGTTAAGTCAATAGAATTGACTTGAAGAGTTGAAGGGAAAAGTCCAAGCATGTAGATCTATTGTCTCATGTCAATGAATATTCTTTCAAACATGGATCATGGTAGTCTTTGACAAGATTTTCAACTATACAGATACTCTTGCATCTCCGATCCATTTACCTTGCACATGTAATGTGAGTTTTTCTCCAACAGATTCATCATACACCGACTTTTCATCCACGGTTCTGCCAATAATTTGCATTTGATTTTATAATTTTCACATATGCAATAACTATCTATCGCACTTTCAACCTTCATAGGTGAGAAAAAATAACCTACACATGTATGATCTCTTGTTGATATTATGTGAACAGACAATCCACTTATCTAAACGTACTAAAGAAGAAACAACATCAATAATCGACAACTAATATGTTGATATGAAAAGGATTCTTGATTTATATCAAGAAAATTTTTAATATCAATAATTTACAGGATATTTTTGGGAAATATAGACTTAATGAATAGTGCAGTTAAAATTGTTAATATTTTCTAAAGTAATCTCACATAAGTTTCTATAATATAATAGAAAAATAGAAAACATTATGATAATCAAGATCGATTACTATAGACCTATAATAATCAAAGGAGTAATCAGACTCCGATTATTTTGAACACTACAGTATTTAAAATAAAATATTACTTAATGATATCAGTATATATATTCCTTGATAACTAACAAGCTACTCTCTATATATACGTACCGTGATAGCAAACTATATGCTTGTTATGAATAAATAAAACTAAATGGAAGTGATTAGAAATAGAAAATAACTGATATCTTTTTACTAATTCATCACAATACCTGACAAATATTTCATCAAATTTGTTTGTGATGATGAAAATTCATCTCTAAGATGAATAGTTTTCTTGAATGGTAAAGCTATTCCAATATAGTTGTCTTACATATATGCACTTCAATGTAGCATTGTGCTTCTAATTAAAATTACTCGTGTTATATTTCTCAAGTGTAACAACCCATCATTCTTTCCAATTTGGTTATCACTTGCTGAAACTTCGAGTGAAGTTCTGGGTTATAATAACTAAATCAAAAATTAATAGGAGAAAAAATGATTAGTATGTTTAAAATTTAGAAACGCTCATGATTTAAGCGCTAATTAAACGATGACATGCAGTGGAAGAATCAGCTTTATTACTCACTATTAATTCATGGATTTAGTCTATCATATGAACTGTTCAACAAACCTCAAGATGTCAATAATTGTTTACTTACAACAGAATACTGTATACTTGTTAACTCGAGTTACACCTTCGTTTGCTGGCTAGCAAAACAGACTTCTTAATGTGGCTACTGTCCACTCTCTATTCTAGTAGTAGCACTTACGCAGTCCAGTCGTTATTTGCTTTTGACTGTGACGATCTCCAACGTAGATTGGATTGCCTGCACTCCACAAACTTCAGCTCCACCCCAATCCGCGTTTCAAGCACGGTCTCTTTTGCCATCAAAAATCTGCTACAACTGCACATGAAAAGAGCAAAGAGTTTTTAGAACTCGTTTTCACATTCTATTTAATCAATTTAAAAGTGGAAGAGATTGGATATGGATCAGATCAACAGAAAGGATGACACCTAGTCTTTCTTAGAACCGAATGAAACAGAATTCTTGGCTGCAGTAACTGTCAAAATGGTACGAGGGTTTTATGTTCTTCATGACCGAGATGTCATGGATAAGTGAAAGATAAGGAACCGTTTTAATTATTAGATGCCGGACCCTGTGAAAGCTAAGCACTCTAACTTCAGTATTCTGTTGATTCTCTTCTTCATAAACCAGCACAAAAGAAACAGAAAGCAATATTCTCAAATTTATTTCGAATTTGGACCCGCGGTACGTCTGAATGAATATTTTCAAACAATTTCTCACATGAACAAGCGAAGAAACGAAGAAACGAACAAGACAGCCACCCTAGCTAAAGTAACAGCAGAATTGGGCTGGACAGAATAACGGTATGAACTCAAAAACTATTCAGAACAGTTTCAACTGGACCAGACAGATCTACAGAGTTACTGTAGGCGAAAGGTGAATTCACATTTCGTCTGCTACGTGCTTATCTGGCTAACTACCACACAACGTAAAATTTAGCTCGGATAATATATATTTAAAACTGAACTTCAGACAAAAAAGCAGGCCATGGATGCACTAATAGATTGACTGTAAGTAGCCTAGTTGGCTTTGGTGGAAATATGAATGTT
Organism: Asterella californica; assembly: GCA_036924285.1. Taxonomy (NCBI): domain Eukaryota; kingdom Viridiplantae; phylum Streptophyta; class Marchantiopsida; order Marchantiales; family Aytoniaceae; genus Asterella; species Asterella californica. Next base: position 49,638,282 of record JAYKYS010000001.1, read on the forward strand.
ACTATCGAGTCGATTTACGTTACGACTGAATTCCATCCCGCACACTGTTATTACCGGTTTCCCTGTTGTAACCAATTTCCCTAGATTTCGAAGTGTTGGAATTCATCTAGCTGATCTTGAATCAAAGATTCTCTACCCTTTCACGTGTAGCAATATGGTCGATGGTTATACTTTTGGTCTCCACGATGCTAGTTCGGTCACCACCTTCGAATCTTCTTGCATTCTCGTAGGAAGTTACTCTAGCCGGCCGGCCAATCCAGCATACCCAGACTATTTCCCGTCGTTGTCAATTTCTGCCCGTGCGACGCTGCTCGACTGTGAGATTCCATCCTGTAGAGCTGGATACCCCGCATGCATGGGTTTACGACGCTCTATACAATCTAAAAGGAATCGATCGTTTCGGCTTCTGTTAGATAGCTGGATCCGATTTTACACTTACGAGTTTAACTTTCATGAAAGACGATTCAGAATTAAACCGGCCAGAATTGTCTATGGCCATGTTTCTACTCGTTTCCCCACCTGATCAGGAATTTACGAACTTGTTCAGCGGATGGTAAGAATTTAGAAGACATGACAGCATCGGGAGCATGATGATTCAACATTCCAGAATCACGTTCACCAAATCCTGTGCGAAAAGACGGAAAACAGCAAACATGGCAACACACGGAACAGGAGAGCAAGTACAGCAACACACGGGACATGAATCCAAACTGATCTTGACGAAGAAATAAACAAGGTTGCACGCGGCATCAGACTCGAGATATAATACATAATCATATGACTCATACGGATCTCACTCCTATCATCCGTGCAACAGGCATAGCTTCTCACCTACCAGACTGAAGGCATTCACCCATTGGTGGTTACTTCAATACGTGCATACTGATACAACCAGTGTTATCTTTATTGTGCTTCAATATCTCTTCGTGTACCACAAATCAAAAAGTAAACCTCCAACTGGACCTCTCAAGCGTGAGTTAACGTAATCCGAACTTCTGGACAAAAATTGGTATACCAACTCCAAGAGTTGTGTTCCGTTCTATCAATTCAACACTGCATTCTCGGGTAGCAAAAATGTGCGGGAGAATGCGTAGATGCATAGATAGAAGGTGGTGAATGGACGAAAACCAGACTCAGCTTCTACCAAGGTCAACATTGACTGCAACTATAGCACGAGGGACATGAACTGACAAAAGTCGTCAGAATACCTTGCAGATACATCAGAAGATATGCTGAAGGAGCTTTAATTCATCAGAAGACGTGCTTGAACGCGCACTTCTGAACGCCTGTAGTCTCGCTTAAATCCGCGACACTGACATTGCACCTAAGGCTCTCGCAGCTGATTGAGAACAAAGAAGGATCTGGCTTCAAGCTAGTTACGATGCCTGAGAACGGAAGAGTGCTCTGCTGTGCTATGAGAACTGGACGCGTGCACTCTACCACCATGCAATTTCAAAATTTGGGCCGCTTGCATGCTCTCGAGTGTGTCGCTTCGTCCTTACTCCCCTCTCCCTTCTAACCGTCTCTTAATACAACCGTCTCTAACTACGACAGTATACACTACACGACAACCCCTTCCTTCTCGGGTTTCACAATTGACGGTTTGCTTACAAGTGCATAGCAACAACTAAACCTTTTGCACCTTCCTAAGCTTGGACAACTCCTTCTTGATCAAAGAACTCCTCTGCATATTCAGACAGTTGAGTCAAACGAGTTATGCTCCGCGGCAAGGAAGGACAGAGATAAACAAGAAAGGACAGTAGGATACGAGAAACCTAATGTAAAGTACCTTGATTTTAGCCACCATAACTTTGAAGCGGTCAAAGTCATTTAGGGCAGCCCTCCGCTTCTGGACGATGAGCTTACGGCCCCATGAGCTCGCGTCCCACTTCTCGTAGACCCCTGGTTGTCAGATCGGGAGGACCGGTTAGGTAGGAACTATTTGTAAACCGCGAACAGCTCAAGGATCATAAGTAATGCGGAGTGGAATCACTGTTCTACCATCCAGAGATCAAGAACAAGCGTACCTGCTGCTTCAATAGCAGCCTTCAATTCCTTCTTGGGGGGATTGCGAGGAATTTCGATCTTAATGTCCGTTAGGGACAGTCTCTTGAAGTTAATTTGCGTTCTCACAATCGTTGGAGAATCAACTAAAGCCTGCTCATCAACACGGAACTTCAAAACCGACATTCGATAAAGGACATACGGTCGACGTCACATTCAAGAGACTAGACGAATCCAGCGACATAACAGGGAGTTGTCATACTCACTCGGTTCTGGTCAATCACATCAACGATGACGACCAACTTGCCATATTGGGGGCCGTAGTTAACTAGGGCCACCCTCCCAATCTCCACGTAGCGTCGGAAAGGCTACACAATCGACACACACTGACGCTACCTTAGAAAACGAAGCCAAGGAACATTTTGAGTCATGTGATTCGCAAACTCTAGAATCAAGTCTACTTAGTCTGGAGACGAGTCCAGCAACTGAATTACCGTAAACCACGAGAACGTGACAACATCTACTATTGTGGCTTTCCATGCCCGAAAGAAACGAAGGGCTGCGCACTACCCGAATTACAGATGATCACATTTCGAAACCACTAGCACTCGCGTCATCAGTATAAGGATTCAACGATGAAACCGCATCGTGCAGAACGATTGCATGAGAAGCATGAAAGACTAAAGCAAGCGCACCATTCTCTTGGGACAATTTCAAACCCTAAAGCCTTTAAGAACTGCGCGGGCTTATTTCGATGAGAATGGTACTACCAATAAGGATAACTATGGAAACAGGAGCACCCAAGAAACAGAACAATTGAAGTGAGAAATCATGCCACATAATCACTCGTTCGAAGAAAAACATCACTCACCATTTTGCCGAGAAAAATCGAACCCTAGGTATGAGCTCAGAGGCTTGCGCGTCGACGGGAGTTCAGCAAGGAGGGCAAAAAGAGAAAGAGCGTGTACGAGACCAGGCAAAACCCATACTCCAGACGGGTGTTTGACAAACCCTAATCGAGGCCATTTTGAGCCGTCGATTCTGATCGAGATCTTACAGATCCGAAGGCTAAGATCGGGTGGATGCAGTATACCATCTCTCTCGAGTGTACACAGGTTCTGCGGCTTTCGCATCTCCCATTGAAGTTAGTAAATCTCACGAAGCTTATTTCGCCGTGAAAGGGTCACGTTCAGTACAATCACATTCGAGATGCCGCGGGAGTTTGGTGTGCCGCGTGTGTGCGCGTGTTCACCTCTCAAACCGGCGCCATTATTTCGCCGTGGTGGACGCTCCCGGACTTACCTCGTAGATTACTAAAACATAGTAGGTATTTACATGGTAAATTTTGTGAGAGATAAGTTGATTTATTACTTATTCAAATTATAAAATTAAATTCATTAATATATTATCAACTTCTTTAATTCATGTATGACAGTCGACTCTTAGTAACAATCAACTTCTCATCACTACAGAGATTTATTAAAAAATGTAATAAAAAATATTTTTATAATACTCACTAAATTAGATGACTATTTTGAGAAATATTATAAGTTAATAAACTGTTCTGAAAATGTTTTAGTTAGTTACTCGTGTATTTAATTTACAAGTTCAAGATAAGACCTGCTTTGTTCTTTCAGGTACTTCAGAACGATCTACGCGAAGAGGTTTATTGAGGTGGAAACTTCCAGAGGAGAGAGAAGCTGGAGAAGATGAATTTAAAGGTTACATTTCGCTACATATGGAGACATCAAAGCTATATTTTACAGACACGATATATTACTTTAATTTAGAGGTTACTTTCTTAATTGATTGTTTCTAAGCTCATAGTTTGTATCTTCTTCTCCTTTCTTCAAATAGTTCAAATGTCGATTATGATAATAAAAGAAAGAACAATTATGTCATTTGTCGACTATATGTCCACCCCTTTTACATTTCCATGAGCTTCTACACTATCTCTCCTTTGTGCAATCATGTCGTCTCTCATCGATGGATCTCTAACCCAATCTCAGTGCATTTTCGTTGCATTAAGCATATGTAATTTGTACAACGATAGAGATATCCAACTCTTTAGGTAAATTACACGACAGTAGTTGTTATCCAACTCCTTATGTACAATAACGACAATAGAGGTTATCCAACTTCATCCTCGGAAACCGAAGTAATCATTGATTGTTCTAGCTGCACTTGTACGATAGAGTCTTTTCTTTTGTCTGTCGTTCTGATTATGAACTTTTGTTTCTTGGTTAGAAGTCTATTTCTTTACTCATTATAGTTATGGACTAACAACTTAGTCAAGACAATATTGGAAAACACGTTGATCACATAATGTACAAGTTGTATATGTATGTAAAATCCAATGTATACTTATTCTACTATAAACATGATTATAAGATTCTTGCTTCTTTTTATAAATTTCACTGTGTGTAAATATGAGTTTGTCCAAGATGATTTAATTGTTTTAGTTTCAAGCTATACAGTTTGGTCCAAGCAATATGGACCCTTTAGGATATGAGGTCCGGTGCTTCCTATCCAAACCAAGTACTTATACGATATCTTGTCTGAATTACTTAATATTTAGTTAACCTAAGTGGTCTATTATAAATATCTCTATTTGCTAATGTATAAGAGAGAACCATATCTCACTATAGAGCCAGTCATGTCGTGTCTCTCCAATCTATAAAAGAACTCAAACAATCTCCTCTAACGTTAATTCAATAAGATAAATGCACTTAAAAAATCAAATCTTTATATCTTATAGGATTCACAATAGAGAGATAGTTATGCACAATATTTCCAAGGGAATGTTCATATTAATTTAAGATGTAGAACAAACTATACTAGATGAATTCATAATATGAGTGTAGATATGTTACAATAAACTTTAGGTTTAAGTATACAAGTGAAGGGAAAAAAATTTCTCTATTTACTTTATATTGAAAATAAATAAAATTTCATTTTAATAAATCACTAAATTTTATTTAAAATTGTTTACAGAAAATACAATTAGTTCTTCTTACTTGTACCTGCATACACTACACAAGGATTTTTTCCTGGATATTCACACGTCTAAGATAAGAGGTGGTGTTGAGTTGGAACTTTTTTTATTCGAAAGACAGTTTGTACTCGAACGTAGTATACCCTGGGCTTCCTCTACCCACATCTCGTTATGTGCCCTTACGGGCGCACCTCCATAGGGAGTGGATAAATCTGGGCTTACCATGTTACATTAATAACACCTAACCTTTGCTGATTTTTTTTACTGTACTTTACCCCGGTGAACTTGCGGTTTCGATATGCCCAAAGGAAAGAGGCTAACACACATAAAAGAGCCGCACACGCATAAAAGAGCTAACAAAAAAAAACAAGGGGGTATTTGACCTTTCCATCTGCTTATTCTCCCAGGGTTTACTCAGCAAATAATCTACACCATTTTAAACTATTTTCTGTCGATTTAATCTTATCAATTTGACGCTTAAAATAGTACTGAGTTCAGTGTACTTATACAACTCGATATTCCCGAAAGGAAACTCTTTGTAGACAGAAATGAAACTTGTCAAAATTTTTCTCTTTTACTCGCTTAGTTATTGCTACTTAAAGGTCATGCCGGTTAATGTTTTCATTACCTTATCCGCTTGAATAACGAATAGGCATGTATGAATACGGCCACTATTGGGATAAGCACTGCTTATCCCCCTCCCCCACCCTACGTATCGGGTGGGGAGGGGGGGCTACCATAAAGCCTGGGCCTTATGCTTGCTTTTTATTACTAATTTTCCATGAATGTTGAATAATTGATTGTGAAATTAATCACACATTGTAAAGATGTGGGAGACCAGGTACCCTTGTAGACCGGATGTTCTCATCTTGCTGATGGGTTATCTGAAGACAAAGAAATTAAACTTATACCCGAAAGTCTTCGTGTAAAATGACAAAAAGTTCTCACCGTCTCTTCCGAGTTTTGTCTTCTTTTGGTTTCAACAGAATCGAAGGTTAGCTATGGAAATGCATAGCAACAATAAGTTACCGAGTGAAGAAAAGATAAAACAATATTTCAGGTTCACAAATCTCATGCTTGACCCCAAAATGATTAAATAAGGTAAAAGAAAGTTAGCAGAGATATATAGAAGATACCTTCATGCATTTTGCTTTCAAGTATGTAGATTTGGGAAACGTAATATTAAACGCAAAACTGAACTGGTCAAAGAGAATGGAATACAAAGTCGAAAAAACAAGGAAAGGTTGTGTCATCAGATAACCTTGATTGCTAAAGAAAAGATTGATAAACTGCAAAAGGGTTGGTTTCATCTGCAGATGACTCAAATTGGACTTTTCATATTATATTTATAAAGAAGAAAATAATAAATTAAACCTTTGCATATTTGCCTCCTCCATCAGAAGATGGATGAAGTGATATGCAAAGGTCGACCAAGAACTTTGACTGATAACATGCGAAGTAACTAAAAGTGGCGATGAAACCTATCTTGGACTAAACGGGATTGAAAGTAAGCTGAACATATATATGGGTTGAGGATAGACCTTCGCTTACGACAATTTACTAGTTCATTTTTTACCCAAACATGTCCATTGACAACACAATAGCAATGGAAAATAGAACCAAAGTCACGAATAAACCAAATCTCACATCCAATCTAACTGTTTCCATAACATTCTTTAATGCCTCCTCTGATCATTTCGAGACGATAGAGAGCCAAATTTATGTACTCGTGTGTGCAATTGGACAATCTATGTACTCAAATTTTACGAAACTGCTCGAACTCTTAGTCCATATAGCAAATATAGTCTTTTAACAAGGATATCTACTCCCAATCAAACTTGCTCACCATTCTCAAACTTAAAAAGAAACTTGCACATTAAAGTTTATGATATGCCAAATTTATGTACTGATAGATATGGTCAGTCTATCAGTACATAACTGTTTGCACTTAACCATAATTTCTATTTATGTTTTCCCACTCTCTTAGCTTTAACTATTTTTTAAAAGTTCTTTTAGAGAAGTTCAGTTGTCATTCATATAAGTAGATGTCATTATTAAAAAGCGAGTGTTATGTGGACAGAGTAGTTCTATTAGCCAAAGCCACACGTGTTGCTATGCATTTGCATAGCTAACCATAGATTTCACTCAAGTGAGAAGAAGACAAAAAACGGAAGCGATCTCTAGTTACAGATACTTTTGTTAAAAAACCCCTCTCTTTATATTTTGTAAACAGGAGGATTTCATTCGGCTGTCAGGCCGTTTGGGAACCAAGAAATTAAACATTTGTACCTAAACTTAAGTTTTGTTGGTAAGATTTTTTGCAAGAACCGAATCTATTAAATTATGATTGTATCTATTTTGGAAAGCTCTCCCATAGCTTTACACTATGTGATTAACTTTAATTAGTCTAACGTCTATTGAAATTATTAGAATACATGTTTTGCAATATATTCCTTGGTGCTCTCTGGACACAACGGTATTGATAGTTCGACTCTACGTATTGCTGTAATGAAATCAAATATTGCGATGTAAGATCTAACTTGAGTTGAACAAAACACACCATGAAAGGAGAAATATCATTGTACCATGGAAAATTCATCTCTTGAATTTCTTTGTTATGAAACTCAAGGCATTATTGTTTACAATAATCAGCCGTTTAGTATCCTTAATTTAGTTGCTATAGTTCTTTTACATGAAAAATAACATTTAATCATTTAAACGGAAAAATTATAACTAGAAGTTGCAATCAAGAATCTTTACGCAAGAGATTTAGAACAGATCAAATCCATGAGAAGAAAGTCAGCAAATTCAGTTACCACGAAATATTGCACTTTTCAAAGAGTGCTTTGAACAACAACACAACGTTTGCATAGTGCATTCGACTCAACCACAGTCGAGAGAAACACCTAACCTCGCGGTAACACTGCATGCGCTGCCACTTGTTCTTCCACGTATGTAACTCAAAACTTCGGCTACTCCTTTCCACTTACGCTTGATGGGGTCTTTCCATCCGTTGGCTATTCATTGCGTGTTTCATTTTCCACTACTTTACAGTTACAACAAGTGGATAGCTCCTGCAATGCCACTTTACCGGTAACTAGTAAGACGACAAGTCGGAAGTCGATAAATAATAATAGTGCTTCGTCATTGGTGAACTAAGCTGTTTGTGTGAAGAGTACACAAAATTACTTAGCGGGTTTGCTTCACTCGCAGGGTTTTTGTCATTTCTCCCCTATACAAGACAGAAAAGACTGGCAGAAGCGGTAAAACTCCCTTCCATGATGGGTGTAGTTCAGATTATACCGGCTGATGCACGAATAACTGCAGAGAAGATAAACTGGAGGACTGACGACCTCGGGACCAAACACCGTAAGAGGATCGGAGCAACGAAAATTCGGGGTTACTTTGACAGAGGCAAGCGCGTTTGGAGCAGTGTCGGGCGCTGTGAGACAGGCAGACAGCGCTTCCTCCCAACTATACTCGCAAACAAATTACGGTAGCTCTTGAAGCTGACGAATCGTGCGATATCGGATAGCACATCCAACACAGAGGGGAAAAAGGAAGGAAGAGAGAGAGAGAGAGAGAGAGAGAGAGAGAAGGACGGAAGTCAAGAACTCGAGCGCTACTCTCTCTCGTTCTCTCTACCCTTGTTTGTGTACGTAGTTGGTGTTTGGGAGCCGAAGTCTCTGTGTATGTGCGTGCGGCTACCGACAGAGACCTGCGCTGTACTACTATCTTGTAATTCTCTTCCCACCTCTCTTGATGTCCACCTCGTTTACCGCCACACCCCTTGACTTTTCTCTTTACCTTTTCAGTTCAGTACTACTAGTTATTAGGGATTGTTCTGTGGAGGAGTGTGTGTAAGGGGAGGTTTTGGCTGAGATTTATGGATCGGAGCTCCCTGATGATGTGTTTCTTGACCGGATGTTAAGGAGGTAATTTTTTATTTAGATTGGTGTGAGGACAAGGGAACATCTGCGCTGCGCTGATTGGGAACTTTGTTGGGAGGGAAAGGAGAAGTGGACCGATCTGGGATTACCGACCAGAGCAGCAGCTGAGGGTTGAAAGCTAGATCGGGGGTGTTTGCGAGCCCGTTGACTGGAGGAGAAGGAGGAGGATGGTGATGATTAGGGAAGAGGGAGGTAATCTGAGGGGAGTTGGTGGTGGATCGGAGGCAGCTCGATCGACAGGAAGACCGGAGGAGTAGGAAGAAGAGAAGCAGAGAGGTGTGTGAGTTTCAGATAATATCGATTTAAGCAGGAAAGGGAATTGAATTTTGTTCCGATTGTGGAGATGATGGGCTCGGAGGATGACGAGGCCCAGGAGGCCAGGTTGTTTACGTCAGATGCGATGGAAAGCTTAGTGCTGGATCAAACACCACACCCATTTCTTTCCAACAGTGATTACCGAAGTGCCATGTCCGGAAGTGCTGCTTTAGACGAGTCGCATCCGCTGGCGTCACCACCTAAACATGATTTGTCGCAGAAGAGCTTCAAGGATTCTTACAGAAAGAGTTTTCAGGACAGCTCCAATTCCTCCTCTTCCAGGAAAAGCTTACGCGAAGCGGATCTCGTTGAGCCCCCGTCGTACGCGGATGCCATCTTTACTCCATACATGGGGGAGGCTTCTTCTGTCAATGGGAATGGCAGAGAAGTTGGCAACTCCTCTTCATCTTCCCTTCATTCCTTCCCAACATATACTGACACCTTAGCTATCACTGTCACGCAGCCGCAGAAGTCACAGGAGTCCGGTAGCTCGATTGTTCCAGGGGGAAGCTCTTATGTGACCTATCTGATCGCAACCAGGACAAACATTCCTGAGTACCGGGGGACAGATTTTAGCGTCCGAAGGCGTTTTAGAGACGTCGTCACTCTCGGCGATAGGCTTGCAGATGCCTACAGGGGATATTTCATTCCTCCGCGTCCTGATAAGAGTATTGTGGAAAGCCAGGTCATGCAAAAAGCGGAATTCATTGAGCAGCGGAGAATTGCACTCGAAAGGTATCTTTCGAGATTGGCTGCCCATCCCGTATTGAGGAGGAGCAATGAACTGAGGCTCTTTCTCCAGTTTCAGGGCAAGCTCCCACTTACACCTACTACCGATATGGCGTCCAGGATGCTAGATGGTGCAGTAAATTTGCCGAGGCAGCTGTTCGGCGAGACCAGTACTCTTGTTCCACCTCAAGAAGCTGCTCAGCCTGCTAAGGGTGGTCGAGATTTGGTGCGGCTATTCAAAGAGCTCAGGCAATCTGTGACTAACGATTGGGGAGGAGTGAAACCTGCTGTCGTCGAGGAAGATAAGGGATTCCTTGAGAAGAAACAGAAACTGCAGGATCTGGAAAAGCAACTTGGTGATGCATCGCAGCAGGTGTGACCTCTGAAAATTTGCATCTTTCTGTGCGCGGTACTTTTCACTGGTATTTTACTAAAAATTTCCACAGGATAGTTTTTTTTTTTTCGCTTCCAAACTGACCAACCAAATCTACCCGTTTCGGGTAGTCCACTTAGCCCTCCGTTGCTAGTAAACTGTTATGGGTTTATCTAGAGATGACACCTACAAAGATGTCAAGACGGACCCACTGCGACTCATGCATGACAATAGAAATTAGAATTCCTATCTCTCGAAGGGCAAAGTCCATTTAGGGACCAGGAAGAAATTCATTTGTTGACCACAGCGCACTTCTGCAGGCTGAAATTCTAGTCAAGGCTCAGCAAGAAGTTGGTGAAGTTATGGGTGAGCTCGGTTTGGCTTTTATTAAGATTGCCAAGTTTGAGACGGAGGAGGCAGTGACAAATGCTCAGAGGGTTCACGGCAATGACGCTAAGCGAATAGGAACTGCAGCTGTGAAGGCCAGCCGCTTCTACCGGGAAGCTAATGCACAATCGGTCAAACATTTGGTACGTAAGTCTTTACCTAAGTTATATTTAACATACCATCCTGCGACCAAAGTGGATTGAGCTACAACACACTCACTACTAGCTAGAAGAACCACGTAATATAGTATTATTGTTTGGTGATGTTATTACGGTGGAAACAAAGACGCCCCATATTAAAAGATGATTGCAACTTGAAGGGCAATAGACACTCTTCCGTTTGTTGGAAACAAAGTTTCAGTTGAGGCTTTTGTCTTGGCACCTCCGTGGCCATAATATTCAACTGCCGTTGCTGGAGACTGACATGCTTGCTTTCTCTGTTGCGCAGGATCAGTTGCACGAGTACTTAGGCTTGATGCAGGCTTTGCATGCTGCGTATGCAGACCGTTCAAATGCACTGCTAACGGTCCAAACATTGATGACAGATCTTCAAGCTAACAATCTAAAAGTCGAGAAACTTAACCAGGCAGCATCCAAATTTTTTGGTGTCGACAAGAATAGGAATCGGAAAATAGAAGACCTCAAAGAGGCTGTAAAAGTCAATGAAGAAGCTCGTGACTGTGCACAACATGAGTATGATCGGATCAAGGTACCCCAATACCAGTTTCCTCCTTTGATCACCCTGCTGTTTGTAGACATATACCTTTTCCCTCCCTCGAGTTTACCATGGCAGTTGCACCAGGTTTCTGCTAGTTGAATGCACAGCTTTTGATTAGTTTGTGAAGCGTGCGAGGCAGTAAGATGTTAGCCTGTGTCGCTCGTCTTTGTGCACGCAGGAACGAAACCGGACCGAACTTGAAAGATTTGAGAAAGACAGAAGAAGAGACTTCCTAAATATGATCCGAGGTTTTGTTATTACTCAGGTTTGTCTTATCGCTTATCTTCCGGTGAAGTACCTTAGAAGTTCTGATTAAAACGTAGTGTGTATCGGAACAAGGCAGATTTGATTCACGTTGTAGTGAGTGACTTTGGATTACTGTGGCTATAGTGGCATTCGCTTCCAGTTATAGTTGGTTTGTTGTCAGGTTACTTTCTTATCTCGTCGGTCTTCTGTCGGTCCAGGTTGGATATGCCGAGAAAATATCGAATGTTTGGGCAAAAGTGGCTGAAGATTCCAGTAACGTGCTTTCGGGCAAGTCTCTAGAGGCCTCGTCGTCAGGATCCTCTACTCCTAATTAGTTCACTATGGTCCGTTGAAAGTTGTTTCTGTATCACTCATGTAAAGGGGGTTAGAGATGGTCCTCGAAAATTGCATTTAGTGCTTGAGGCTGCCACCAAGAGGTGCTTGGGAGGTCTCGGATTGAATAAACAAAGGGTAGTAGGGCGTTTCCTATTGTTTGCTCCCGGTAGATTGCATGAGCTTTATCCGCATGCATCTAAGTGTTGGGTTGTTGTTGTACATACATCTGTATATTTTATTGCCTTGGTCTCTTAAGGTCTCACCTAATTAAACCTCCTCTTGACCTGAAAAGTTCACCTCTAGAGTAGAGATGGAAGAAACGATATTTCTAGGTTTTGGTCATGATGGAAATAACCTGATCACCTTCCGTGTGCTGTTTCTTTTATGTTCCGTCTTGTCGTGCATGGTGTTCTATAGCGGAAGGTCATAGCCCTCAAAGCAACCTGTTCATAGTTATATAAACGGGAAGTATGCGGGAGAAGTCACTCTTTTCACCGAAAACTGCTTTACCCGTGTTCCAGTATATATAAACGGGAAGTATGTGGAAAAGTAATTAGGTATTGGATTGCACACCTACTCGGTACTATTAATCAGTGTCAGTGAATTTCGAGCTAGAGGCAGATCGACTGGCTTTCGGATATGGATTATGGCTTGTTGCTTGCTCTGTATCCCATTGTTTACTCACTTAACTAAGATACACTCCCCTGTCCGTATTCTTAATTATTATTCAGGTGTTATATGTCACTATCTCATTATTCAGTTCAGTTTGATTGGCTTTATGTATGTTTTCATTTTCCGCCACATTCTCCATTCACTTAGTGCTCCTGACTTACGGATTAGCGCTCTCATATGGAAATTGTATGGAATTGATGCACGATATGATGAGAGAGTTGGTACTGCTTTTCTGTTTTGGTGTTGCATGTATTCGGTAAAGTCGGCCCCTTCCGTTCTAGCTCCTTGGAGTAGACGATTCAGCATCGGTTCTTGAATGCTTGCTCACTTCTAGACCTCAGTTTTTCTGATGCAGTAGAAAGGTCTTACGATAGACCAGTTTGCACTGCATATAGTACAGGTCCTCTACGCTGCGCTTCCATACCAGGGGTCCCAATTTTGGGAAATGTGCTGCTCTTTGCTACACATAGCCACTGTCTGACCCGTGGTTACGACTATTGGCTAGGAAAATGGACAACGTTAGCGTACATTCACCCCTCCATTCTCCTTGCCATATACTACGCAGGGGTTCAGTATATTCGATTCGATATTTCTTACTCGACCATCCTCGGTTATACATATTTTTTCTAACTTTCTCAAACCAAGTTAGCATACATGTTCACCACTCTTTGTTACTCACCTTGTACTTACACGGGTTCATAATTATTTGGGGGTTACCTTAAGTGTGCGGGGGAAGTTACTGTTTTCACTGAAAACTGCTTTACCGTGTGCCAATATATATTCGAGTTTACCTCAAAATGTGTCGGTAGTTCTTGCAGTGCGGTGCCATCCACATGGACCGGGCATGTTTAACATGGGAAGTATGACGTTTGTGTGGACCCACATGTTCTGCATCATGGCCGTTGATCGTGTTGCCTTCTTGTTCGCATCTGTCTAACATCTGTTAGTGCCATTTACATGGTTGGTTGCGGAAGTAACAGCACTGCTAGGAGACTGGTGTGCAATTGTCTTGCTTTTAATTCTAGGATTTTCAGCTCCCTTAAGGACCCGGTCACGACGCACACACAACGCGTTAGACTCACTCCGGGGTCATGGCTAAAGTAGTCTTCTTCTCCACGGTGAATCTGTTTGTATAGTAGGCTCACCACACACATTGTTTACAAAGATTTGGAATAGCAGGCAGTTGCGGTGAAGATTGTGAGCACTTCAGCATTGGGCAGAAGTTCCATGCCCCAACTTATTGCCGTCATCGCACTACATAAGGATGTTTTGCCAAAAGTTTACAGAGGCATATCAAGGGCTTGTACAGGTTTCCGAGAAGATCCACCTTTTTTCGATGATTTGCAAACTACCGGGGCTCATTAGTATCCTATAAGGTCCACAGGAATGGTCCAGTTGATTTTCAGTGAATCTGCGCACAACCGGTGCAGGGAGTCGGGCAGCACCTTCATGGTCGGATGGTTCCATCGTGCGCAAAGGAACTGTGATCAGGATTCATCCAGTCAGAGTTTGGTATATTTAAATATACCTGAATACATACATGAATAGGTTCGAGAGGTGCTTGGGCAGCCGAGACTACCGTTGCTGGTGTTTGCCCTGGTCCGAGGCTTTGTTAGGTTCTTGTGAACCAAGTTTTATCAGGGCTTCTTCGCGGGCTACAGTCTGGTTGATCAAAGAACTCCTCTGCATGTTTAGACAGTTGAGTCAAACGAGTTCTGCTCCGCGGCAAGGAATGACAGTAGGATACCTTGATTTTAGTAACCAAACTTCGAAGCGGTAGGGCAGTCCTCCGCTTCTGGACGATGAGCTTACGGCCCCATGAGCTCGTAGACCCCTGGTTGTTGGATCAGGAGGACCGGTTAGATGGGAACTTTTTGTGAACCGCGAGCAGACCAAGGATCGTAAGTAATGCGGAGTGGAATCACTTTTCTACCGTCCAGAGATCGAGAATAAGCATACCCGCTGCTTCAATAGCAGCCTTCAATTCCTTCTTGGGGGGATTGCGAGGAATTTCGATCTTAATGTCTTCATTAGGGACAGTCTCTTGGTTGATACGGTTGGAATCCGTTCGAGAAGCATCGATCTGTTTGTACTGGTCATCGATATTGAGCCTTGGGGTGACGAGGCGTTTCTTTGATTGAGTACGTACGTGATGGGCCCCACGCTGCACTGGAGATACTTCACCTGTATGAAGGAGGGAGTGTACAGATGGAAGAAACTCTATGAGAGGTGCATGATCATACTGACTAAGAAAGTGTAAATATGCGAATAGGAAAGGGAACTGAAACAAGGCTAGTAATCCTCAACGTTGAAGACGGGCGCTAGGAACCCTTTGACTGCAAGATTCAAACCGGAGAAGAGTCCATCTGAAGTGAGCAGTGTGGAAGAAAACCGGTGACATGTTATGTCACTTCGGAAGTAAGTTCACACTACATCAAGTATCGGAGCAAGTCGATCGATGTCCTCGTTCTGGGACAGTGCAGGCTCTGCAAATCACCTCAGCCTCAGGAGTGCTCGCGTCAAAGTTGGAATCAGTTTTAAATATTCTAAGGAGGTTATGGTGAGAGCCATTTATCCTGTAAGGACCTCCTGAAATGTTCGTAAGCATTTCCGTAGTGATATCGTTTTGAGGCATTGCAAGGACTACTTCGGTTTCTTTGATATGTAACACAATGAAAAGATCACCAACGGACAGAAGATCCGGTCTTACACAAAATAGTAGGAAACTCTGTCCAGCAGCTATGGCTGAGTTACTACAGTTTATGTCTGGCTTTTTTTGCATCTCTCTTTAATATTTAAAATATTTAAAATAATTTTTTATCAATTTAGTATTAGATTTACAGTTTGGCCCATGTAAACCCTAAACATGTAAATCACTATGACCAAACGTGCATGTTTCGATACAACTTTGCGAAATATAGTGTAAGCTCACTCCAGAGCAAGACAAAGTTCACCAAGAAGTCAAAAGAAAGTTCTATTTGATATTCTAAATATGCAGATCCATGTGTCATTACCATAAACCTTCAAAGCAAAATTATCAAACCACACATTGCTACGGTGCTTCACCCATCAACAAACCTCAAGCTTATGTGTCACATATATCTTCCTCGTGTCCAGTGTCCAGTGTCCGAAGAAACTGTTGTGCAAACGCATCAGTCCACTGCATACCTCTGAATATTTCCCCTTGGCTTCGGTTCTTCCATCGATTACATATGTGCTCGAGGATATTTTGAAGCAACAACAGAAGAGAAAATAATGACATTGCAAAGAAAAGCATTATCTCTTTTCGCATCGGGTCATTTCCTACAATGCACATAACAGTTACTAAATTAGCCATGATAACAATTTACAACATTCAAAAGAAGTCTCGTGGTATGGGTGAGATTACAAGCATCCATTGAAAACAACCATTCATCGTATACATCATGCACATAGAAACCGATTGAAGCATAGTTTTTTTTCCAAACACTATAATTTATACACAAAATCTTATAATCCTATGGCCGAGGTAAAATAGTCTTTCCTATAGTTCAGAACCACACTCTCAAAGCGCTTGATCATTTAGCATTCCCCTGGAAAGAGACCAGGACATTCACATCTCATCGTTAATTATTACGCCTCACTATTTCAACATAAAGCACCCACCATCACTCTTATAGCTGAACACAAATCTTTCACGTTGAGAGCCATTTGAGCATCTATTTTCATTTATCCGGTGAATCCATTGCAATCAATTTCATGTTGAAGAGAAAAACGCTCGACTTATGTGACTCTCAATCTTTCAAAGCGTTCTTGCTCAGACTAGGACTGGTTTTCTTGCATTCTTGTCATAGTTGAGCCAAACTGACGAAAACATTGAAGCTATGCTTCATACTAGGTCTCTTCGGAATATCGCTTGTCTTTTCCAGCACTTCGTGAATTGTCAGATGACAACTCATCATCTTATACATTGTCGACTCCTGCTCCAAGCATCGATGAATCGGCTATGGTTTGAGGAGAAACACTAGATCTATGACCATTAAAAGCATCAATCATTTCAAATCACATATCGTCAGACATTATGGACAAATAATTTTACTTTCGATCATAAGAACTTAGTGTGGAGAATGGTTCATTCTCCGAATGAGAATTCCACTCCTTTACTTTCTTATCCACTGAACAGACTATCATACTTCATTTTTGCTTGCTTCCAGTCAACAACAACATTAATCTTTCTCATCTTCTTGATTGTCACCTCCCATTTTACATGAAGAGAGCCAAGAAGATCTCTACCGCCAAAGTTCAAACTTTCGTTCCACTCTTCTCGTTTGGCCTCGATCAGAGCAACAACCTCATAGTTTTCCCAACTCTTCTTCACATTACTTGAAGCTGGAACAACCTATTGGAGCATCGACTTTTGAGTTTCGAATGTTAGACCATTCTCTTTCTTCTGGATACACTGGAGGCGAACGCAAATTATGAACATCAATAGTAATTCAAATCTATCTCCCACACCCTGTAATCCGGATGCACTGGAGTCTCACAGGACAACTAATTTTATGTTGCTGATAACACATGTGAGTAAAGAGGAAATATCATATTTTATAAACAAAAAATATTTTTTGTAAAAAAGTATCCTATTTTTATCCGCACACGACTACAAAGTGACTTGTTCCAAAATATCGAATCATATATCAATACACACGTCACAGACAAAACATTGATCGTGCAACTCGTTCAGGGCCACCATCGCAAAAATAAAAACAATCTACTCTAGCGCTCCATGAAAAGAGTCGAGAATCTTGAATATTCAACACACATCGCACGAAATCACATCACACTACACCGTAGGAGTCAAGCCAAGGCAATGATAAGACATTGTAAAAGAGCAAGAATCAAAAGATGGAACCGACCTCCTGTCACTCGACTTCTCTGCAGCTTTTTGCAATAGCCCTCGCCCACTAGCATTTCTCGCTTGAGTTCCGAGAGAAAGGCGTCTCAATGTTCATGTGATGATTAAATCTCGACCCTCGTGAATCTCTTGTGGAGTGATTCTTGTTTGATAATGATGTGCAATTTAAAATGTCCATTAAGGAGTGTAAAAGCCCTAGCCGTAATTCTGAAAACGGGATTAGATCTCGAGTCCAGATAACCTTACCGTTCATTATTTACGAAAAAAGTGGACATCTTTGACCAGAACCTGGATAAACGAGTAACAAGTTTAGGTTTCTTTGACAGAACGTGTCAAAGCATCTCATTTTCGCTTCGAGATATCAAGTTATACGTCCAAAGCGATTCAAATGAAGTGACTCCGCATCATATTACAATTAAAACATTAATCACTGATAGGCAAAGACATTGAATCTTCCAGGCCGGTTCTTCTCTCCATTGCGAACTTTTTTGTTCAAATCTCTGTTGAGACATGGAGGAGTCTCCTGACTCCGTGAGTCTCTTGACTTTCATTTCACAAGAACATCAGAAATGATAGGCGGTGCTAATCAGTCGCGGTTTACTGCCAATGATAAGAAAATCAGATTTCGTATGGTTCATGCAGATTACGAGAAGATTCTAGAATACATTGAGGATCCTGCAAATTTTGCAGCACTCCATGGTGGAGGTCAAAAAACCAGAATTGGGAGAAGAGTGCAGTCGAAAGCCACGGCTTTTGGTGTTATGGCAGTGCATCTTTGTAGCGCTGGATTTCCTCCGATTACAAGTCTTGTGTTACAGACAAAAATTGAGCGTTATGTTGAAGCTTACAAACGTGGTAGAGAAATTCTTCAACAAACTGATGACGGATTGACTAAGAGTGACGTAGACGAGGTATCAACTTAGAACAAAAGCCATATGAAAGATGTCCACTCTTTTATCGTATGCATGAGTTGTTCGGTAGTAGAGCCAATGTCCACCCTCCTGCTGTATATTCTATAGGAATTCCATCCGGAGAAGGAGATAGAGAGCATGTATTGAATGTAGAGTCTCAGAATGAGTTCGTCAACTTTGACTCTTGTGCTAATGATACCGAAGACAATGCGTGTGATGATCAAAGGTTCACGGCTCAAGCTAGAGATAATATGGAAAGTCTTTTGAGAGCTGAGTCTTTCACGGAGGCAACCATTGAAGAAACAGGAGGAGCTCCACAAAGAGACGAGGCCGCAAATGTTCCAACGTCCGATGAAGAAAACATACTCGATGCTAATTTTCCGAGGATGGAAAACGATGATCTAGAGCAAGGCGTTTCTAATTTTCTGAGGATGGAAAACGATGGTCCAGAGCAAGGCGTTTCTGCATCTGCTACTCTTTCGAGATCCAAGAAGAATAGTGTGGTAAGTACACCTCGTGCAGCTACTGGAGGAAAACAAGGGAGCTTGATATCGCTATATCATGACAATATGAAACAGAAGGCTGAGTTTAGGACTCTTCTTTTAGAATCTAGAGACAAGTCCAGAGCTGACATGTTAGAGGAAAGACGAGCACAACGAGAGTCGATTCAAAAAGAAAGAGATAGATTGGAGAAGAAAACCAAGAGAGAAAAAGAAAAGATCGAAAGAGAAGAAAAAAAGACCAAGATTGATAGGAGAACCTCTCTAATTATCAAGCTTTCTCGTGCTGAGAAAATTCCTGAAGAGATTGAACGATATTTGATAATGTTAGTTTTCATAGAGGACACAGTAGAAAGTGCTCGATTCTGTCTCAAGTATGTTGTAGCATACATTCTCATTATAATCTATGTGCATTGCATTTGTTTCGATACTGTTTTTGCACAATAGTTCAGGTTTGGAATGTTTGAATCAGGTTATGTGTCTCACAGCAGTTATAGACATGGTTGGGTTGACAAGACTGCCAGACTCGAAGGAACAGTTACTACAATTCTTTTCACTCTCGATCTTGAAGAGGATAATACATACGACTCGATCTTGCCATGGGCGAACTGAAGGTTCCTGTAAGGAGCGACTGAGAGATAACATGTTTACTCCATTGAGTTCACACATGTAGCAATATTCATTACATGAGTATTCTGTGCAATGAACCGCAGCCAGCAATCGAATTAATATACATTACACATGATGGTTGTAGATGATCGTGGTACGCTTATTTACTTATTATCGTGACAATGCTACTGCATGCATCTAACATTTCACTCCTCGAGGAGAAGTGCGGCTTCGTTGCCTGTAGTGTTGAAGAATTGCTGGGCATGCTGCGGTCCCTAGAGCACACACCCAAACTTTCTTTCCAAAGGCCAGAGTTTGTGAGGTCAATTGAATATCGCTGAGGTCTAACACAGAGCCAGACGTGTAGGTGAATAGCAGGTTAGTGTTCTTGTTATTTTCTTGGTCCTTCAAAGAAGAAACATACAGAAATCAAGGATTGGATAGCATGTTAGTTATTTTCTGATGTGAGTGCTATCGTGAGTATGTGACACAAGTACAAGAGAACCTTTAGAGTCTAGAGCAAGAGAATCAGTTCACTCTACATATAACTGGAGACCAAATCTCAAAGTTTAACCCGGAGCAGAAAATGAAAGCTGAAAGTCGAGTTTAGTTTCATAAGATAACAATTTCAAACCAGCTCGTGCTTGCAGACTCATGCTAGCTTTCCCTTTCCTCTGAACTTCCTTTGAAGTCTCTCACCTCACCGAATTGCCAGTAAATTCACAAATCAAGGCTTCGAGGCAGAGAGACTTGTCAGCACTAACATAAACACCTGGGACTGACCGCAAACAAAATTTCAGGTTATCCACCCAGAAACGTCACTTTTATCTTTCAACTTCAGACCTCTGAGTCAGAATGGAACTATGTCAGCCTACTCTGCAACAATTGCTCAGCTGTTGGGACAAGACCGGCTAGCTGAGGGTATCTAAAGCTGTCCAACCAGTCGAGCAACAACTACTCTATTACTTCAAAGCAACTGTAAAACCTATATGATGCCTTGTTCGTTCAAGCAGATCAACACCACACGTACATAAGGGAGTCTCGGAACTGAGATAGTCTTTATTCTCTACATGGCATGTTAAGACACGGTACGAGAAGGTTTCACTCGTGAAGGAGATTAAAAGATGATTTGCAAGTCCAAAACAGTAGTCCATCGTATCGAAATGTCCAGAATGGAAGGCAGGCTCAGGACCGTCGAGTACCTCACTGCCGCTCACAAAGGAGGCCGGGAAGAGAGCTGACCGTCTGTCATAAGGGATCACTCATGAACTGATTTTCAGCTCCTTGCACGCCTTAGAAGACAGAAATATACAGTTTCACTGAGGTTTTATTGAGACAATTTCATCATGTTACACTTGGAACACTCAGATGAAAGTAAGCATCTACTACTTTCAGTACTTTAGTGCATTATGTGTGAAGAGAGTAGCATGAATTACTATTGCAGCGCCGTCTCATCAATAAGGTAAAACTAACATGTCTCACGACGGTCTAAACCTAGCTCACGTTCCCTAATGGTGGGTGAACAATCCAACACTTGGTGAATTCTGCTTCACAATGATAGGAAGAGCCGACATCGAGGATCAAAAAGCAACATCGCTATGAACGCTTGGCTGCCACAAGCAGTTATCCATGTGGTAACTTTTCTGACACCTCTAGTTTCAAATACCAAAAGTTCTAAAGGATCGATAGGCCATGCTTTCACAGTTTGTATTCGTACTGAAAATCAAAATCAAATGAACTTTTACCTTTTTGTTCTACACGAGATTCCTGTTCTCGTTAAGCTCATCAGACTCGCAGACTTCAGTGTGAAGAGAGTGTTAGCTCGGTGGTGGTTTAGCATGAAACATGGCATGCGTAACTTCATTCAATCCGTAGAATGTGTTTCAACAGCAACAACTGAATAAACAGCCCACACTTAGAATAGAAAATCAGCCCTCATATCACAAAAATCATTCATGCTCTTATCTTCAAAATGTAGGTGAGGACCAGATGAGCGGCATGTGGATCGTCACGCACGTTAACTGATAAAAACCTTCTCATCTTTTGACACATCCACACAACAGTCACTACTCTACTCGAAAGCTTGAAGACTCACCTGCACAACGCGAGCATGGATAAAACAGCAGTGGGCATATCTGGTGGTGAAACCTCCTTCGTGTTGAATTGCCAGTAGATATCCATAACTACAATCACGCACATCAAAGCAGCTTACAAAAGCAAACATCAACTCTGTGAAACTAATAAACAGCCTTGCAGCTTAGATCTTCAACCGGAATAACGTTGCGAACTTAACAAAGGTACTGGAGAGAGTAGGTCAGTATGAAGCACATGTTCCATAAGTTTCTTTCAAATCCGTTCGGTCAAGCTTGCAGCTACGAAGTCAAGTTACGAGGAAATTGGCTCAGGGCACTAATCATTACACGCCACTCCAACCGGCAAAAGTTACAGTTCCTCTGTCTGAAGCAAGAATTGGACTCCCTTGATCTGCAGCTAAATCAACTCATCATCTATGTAAATCCTCTAGCTAAATAACCTCCCGTAAACGATTCAAAGAAAGTCATATATCTTGAACTGTCTTCTTACGCTCATTTTCTAATTCTGTCACTCTTGCTGGTAACTCAGTTGTAGATACTCTAGAGTCTATCTCATGTGGGTCCAATATAAGTTCTCTATCTTCATCAGTCCAAATGTCATTCTTGGACAATACATAGTTGTGTAGCATAACGCAACACCCTATCCAACGGACTATATACATGTTGTTCTCTGAAGCTTTTAACTGAGTTCTCAATTCTCTTAAAGAAAACCATCTAGACTTAAGGACTCCTATAGAATTCTCGTTGATAACCTGTGCATGAGCTACACAAGTGTGAAATGCTTCTTTCTCTGGATCTCGAGAAGCCATCTTATATGCTCGGACTAAATGAGGAAGTGCACAATAACCAAAATCACCAAGAAGATATTCATCTGGAGCAAAAAGAGATTTTCTGTTCATCCTGGTCTAGAGTGACGATCGTTTTAAACAAGTATAATCTTCGCAACTGCCCAGCATGCTTGATACACGACAAATAAAAATATATATCAGCGTGATTGTAACCAGTGTAAGGAAATTGCCTTATGTGCAATGCAACACACATACGAGCAGATGGAAGAACATTCACTACTATGAAATAGTAGAACAAGTGAATTTCTGAAAACTACGTATTGTGCACTGTTACAAAGCAGAGCTATAATGAGAAAAGACAACAAGGAAGTGCACGTAGTTTTATGCAAAAGACATACATGTGAAACAAAAGATGATCTTCCTCCAATGGTCAGATACAATATGTGAGTGCTAAAGAATACTTGCACTTTCTATCATAGTAAGTTTTTCTGTGAAAACGAGGTCGCTGAGATAGAGATAAAAGTGTACCATCTACCAAACTTATACAATTGAGGAAACCTCGTTTCGCAACATTGAAATTCGTTTTCTCTCCGCTCGGTCAGACCACTGTACAAATTGTGCTAACATGTACTCCAATGCTACAATTACTCTGTTGGTATAGTTTATCATGCTACAGTGAGAGATATCCTAAAGAAACAGGGATCGTGCTAAGCATGCACCATTATTGTTATGTCCAAACATATCCAACGCAACTGCTAACTGTAACACATCGGAGCTTGGAGATTAGAGATAAGAGTGTAGAACACAGGGTGGTCTTCTATCAACTCAATCAACTGAAAAAAGAGTTTCGTATCCATCCGTGTCAACTGTCTAAAAGATTTATCAGGAAGATTCACAAAAAAGTTAGCTATAAAATTATTATTTTTATAAAATCGATCTCATTCTGTAACATACCTACTTCAGTGAACTAAAACATATAAATCGAACGTTTCTTCTTGTAATTCGAACTCATCGTCCTCTTACTCCTTCCATTCTATTTCATCTTCGACAGAGCTCACCGCCAAAGATAGTGTTTCCGCTGCTTCTGACCAGAACGAAACGTCCTCTGCAAGTTGAGTTTCTGATTCTTTTTTCCAAAACGAATCATCTTCATCAAAAGAGATATTATTGTCGTCGTCTGAAGAGACTAAAATTTCTAACTCCAACATCTTCTCTAGATTACGGAGCAACTCTTGTCTTTCACTTAATAGAGACATCTTAGATAGTCTATAGAGAACATGAACTGATATAGCTAAACGTGTGAGTCGACTGAGTCGCTTCGATAACTAGATCTTGTCTAGCCCTTCAAGCAATACAAAGATAATTGTGAACGCAGGTCTGTTTAATGCTCTTCAGCTTCCTTGACTAGAGAGCGCGTGAATCCTGTTTAGCATGTAACAGTGTACTTTCTGTCAGGAAGATACCAAGCGCGAGCATTTCAAAATTTGAATATGCGATTGAGAAACGGAGGAACAAGAAAAGCTAAAAAAGTCGGATAAAGAGAACAGGGTAACTCAATAACAGATACCCCGCTCACTTATCGTCCGTGCACTGTTTTACTTTACTACGTGTCCATGCAATATGCCTAAACGGACTACCTTTGACACGCCATATTGTAACAGTGATAAGTTCACGCGACCTCAAACTTGAAAAATGTGACACTACAAAATCTCACGACATTGAACTTCAAACACCGAAAACCGTCCACAACGAGGGTTTCTTCCCTCGCATTCCCGTGAAAACTACGACCCCCACGGGAAAGCCATGGGACACATTTACCTGCGAAAAGCTTCGAGAGGTACCTAGAGAGAAACGTCTACCCAAAAATTACGAAGATCTGTTGATTCTGAAAAGATGCTAAAAGACGTGTTAAAATTTGCAGTGCGAAGCTGCCGCTTATTACCGACCCTAGTCTGAGATGCACGAGGAAGAGTGGAAGAGGCCCTGAGACGGCTGTTATCTCGGCCGTCAACTTATGTTTTTTCTTGCAAAGGTAAGCAAGGAGGTTGTGGCCCAGTGGGGCCCGCACTGTAGTTTCCTAATATCCAGTTTCACACAGCAGCGAAAAGCCCGAGCAGAACTCGAGGTGCGAATGAATGGAGGACTGCTACGTGGACAGGACTATCCACAACATCCAGAGCCTTTCGGCTTCCTCGTTTCCTCTCTCTCTCTCTCTCTCTCTCTCTCTCTCTGTCTCTGTCCAGTTCCTGGAGGTGGGTTTTGCTAAGATTTTGATGTTCGTTCAGTGCGAGTCTTGACACCTTTCGCTCTTCCGCTGGAGTTTGAACGATCATTCCAGCCATCTTCTCCGTTTTATTCGGCTTGTGGCTATGGCGGCCTCAGCAGTGGTGTCACCACTGAGCGCCCCGGTGAAGCTTGCTGACACCTTTGCCACAGGTACAGCTTTGAGACCTTTCAGTGCCAGAAGCAGTGTTAGCGTTGCCGCTCCAAAGAGTCTGCAGATCGTCGCACTGAAGAAGCTTTTGGGGAGAGTCGTGACCAGCAGCAATGACAAGAGTGTGACCGTGGAGGTACAGAGGATTGCGCCGCACAGCAAGTACAAAAAGCGAGTGAAAACCTCCAAGAACTACATCGTTCATGATCCCGAGAACAAGTGCAGCATTGGAGATGTGGTTACGCTTGCGAAATGCGCTCCGGTAAGTAAGCGCAAGAGCTTCGTCGTTGTGGACGTGCGCGGTGGACAGGAGGCTGAGATGGAACTGAGTCAAGCACTTAAGATTCCATTCGAGTCTGCTGTTGCCGTATGATTAGATTACGGGTTCAGTAGTCGTCGTGTTTAATATTCTTTTACTGTTAGGTAGAAATCATTCTAGGTCTTTGAGAAATCCGAAAGCCTCAAACTTTGGTCCAGGAAATTCAGACAAAGCTCTTGTAGAACGCATGGCTTAAAATTTAGCCCATTGCTTAATGATACTGTTGAATACCTCACTATACTCTTCGGAGTATGGACTTTGGTTTATCAGATTCGGATTTATAGAGAGGTCTCTTCCTCGGAACTGTGGCGTTGTCTGTGTGGTAATAGTGCTATCTAACACTGGAAACCAACGGTTCAATAGAAACCCTTCTATGAATGCGTTACGTGATCCTTGCTGAGCTTTTGAGCTTGCACAAGTAACTGGTCTATCGTCAGTTTCAGGGATCTCAATTGGGTTTGGCTATCTGTCGCATCACCTTGCAGTCCTGATGAGTTGGATAATGTATTCACACCTGATTCTTTTCTGGTTGAGCCTCTTTTGTCCTGAACCTCCCTGTCAGAGTTTAGGGAGGAGTTTAAAAAGCTCGCACCATGCACATTTCGAAAGTGGTTTACAGTACACGAGTTGCATAATTGGCGTGGAATGATTTGCATCTTCGACAGGAAAAACGACTGCCAGTTGATGTAGGTGCAATCTGGACTTTGGAGTTACATCCGCCAGCTGTACTGTCTTGACAGATTCCTGCTCTAGTCCAATATGGTTTCTGTTATTTGTACTGCCTGCATCTGGTCTTAAATTAGTCATGTGGTACATGTGCTCCTGGAAGTCGTTCGGGTTCCAACCACCTAAAAGCCTCTCGCCTGTATCTATCCTACTTCATCTGTCATTCTAAGTTCTGATGTTATGTCACTACGTGAAGGATATGCTATCCCATTTGTGTGGATGACTGCTTGAAATTATAGGTGAAGCATGCTTTATGTGTCTCACGAAGGTACTTTCCCACAGATCTGGTAGACAGTAAAGAATACATCTGTCTGAAAGTTTAGACCGTTGGTTTAATGTCGAGTACGGATTGACTGCATATGAGAGAGGAGGCATAGATCTGACGATCTTTAGTAGACGAGATTTCTTTTATGACGGAGGAACGAGAACGAAGGAAAGTAGTAGATCCTTTAGATACTTAAGGCGAACAACGGCTGCACTTTCTAGGTGGACAGGGATACTCGAAAGCTGGTGTTGCTAGTGCTGTTCTGTATGTCCTCAGACGAGAAACTCCATCACAGTCGTTTTGGAAGTGGTGTTCCCAGACGTTTCGATCATTCCACTCGCAGTCCACCGACTGTGCACACGGCCTGAAAGCTTGTATCTCTCCATCCGATCTACACTTTCAGTTTAGTCGGGTACAAGGGGATCTAATCATGGCTCAGGCAACAAAGTTGGTCCAGAGCTCGGAACAGGAATGTGAATGTGTGTGAGCATTCTGAAGGTGCAGTCGCTCTCAATCAGGCAGCTCTCTTCTCCTCACAGCTCGACTGTTGCATCTTTCACTGCTGGAAGGGAAAGGCCAGGTCGGCATCTTCGCCTTGGGGAAGGTGTTCGCTCTCTTCAAGAGCGCAAAGAATGGAGCCCCCAGGAAGGTTGTGAAGAAGGCAAAGCGGGCTACAGAGGAAGGTACTTTGTCACCTTAAGAGGAATCGATTTCACTAAGCAGAATGAGGTGGGAAATGGTAAAGGTTTCATGTCCCAGTTCGACTTCGAGACGACATACCTCTCAAGGAGACTGAGCCTCTGCTGCTCGTCTTCATTCTCTTCAACTTGGCGAGCGAGGAAAATTCGAAGATGATCACAAGAAGATCCTGGGGGAGTTATCGCACCTGGAGAATGGCGTCATGGCTGCGTTGCGACTGAACCCAAAGGGGCCAAGCCGAATGAGCTGGAGCTCTGGCTCATCGTTGAGACCGGTTTCCCCGTCACCTAAATTTTGTCCTCTATCCTTCTCTTCTTCGTCGCTGCTATCAACCCTGGAACTCATCATCGACGACGAGATTGAAGACAAGGCCGGTAATGAATGCTTGGTTTTACCGGAGTTAACTTGATTTTAGGAACTCGCTGACAGTTTCCTCCTTTAGCCGCACGACAGGATGAGTCTCGATGAAAATGTCACTTTTGAGGAGGAATTTTCTAGAGACCGCGACTGGCTGCGGAATGGTAGCTGTAGGATAGTGTTATAAAATTCGCCCATGCTGGTTACAGTGACCATTATCTCCATGTAGAGTATTTCTTCAGTTTCAAGAGCGGTTGAATCTGCTTCAGCACGAAGCGGGAGATAAGTAGAGTAGTAGGTTATAAGCGAAGCGTTAACTTTTCATCTCCGAAGCTTTCTCGCAATCAACAAAGGAACCCTAGAAAAACAAGGACTAGAATAGAAGTGATGTTCTCACTTCTTTCCTGCAAGAAGCATACTTCATCAGTTCACGAGATCCCGAAATGAAAAGAGGATTTTTCATAGCTTCTCCGCGCCAACTCAGGTAGTATATGAAGAGATTGGATTGATGTGCCAAACGTGAGGTATGCACGGTGTTTACAGTTTTATTTTACCTTCTCGTGCGATATAGTACACCCACAGAGGAGAAGAGGGGTCCCAGTCGTCCGTTTCATACCCTTTTCTACACCGTAAGTTTCTAGCTATCGTGTTCCTTTGCAGTTGGGTTCAGTGTGATCTTCATGTCCCACGTAGTTTCTAGTGGCTCACATAAGCGAGCGACTTTATTTGTCGATTAGATTTGACTGGCAAGTAGGAGATGGGTATAGTACCTGGTGACAGAATCGAATGATAATCAAACGGAAGAACACGTCTCGAGAGTACACAGAACCTTGACGACATGGATAAATCTAAGAATCAAAAGTTTGATTGGATAAGATGGATTTCACAACCTTGAGGTCAGAGGTGCATATCTATATCTATATATATATATATATCCAAGAGGGAAGAAAAACTCTCATAAGCAAAGTGTGTAGACCATCGAATAGTCTTCTCAAGAAAGACCAGTACAAGATCCTTTCTCATAATCGAGCCAAATACAATAAAACTCTGTATCTAACCTCCAAACATGGGATCGATCGAGATACCGGAACACCTTAGAAGGAGGATCCAGAGTCGCACTTCACTTGGCAGGATGAGAAACACGATTGGTACCCCTCAAATCATTACTTGAGGTCTAATCGATTTCCTTTTTTGTCGCCGTTTGTCGAGTTGACAAAATGCAGAAAGAGGGATGGACATGGGAAACGGAGATTACGATGCTAAATGGGACTGTGAGGCATGTGATTGAGATGAGGAATAATAATAATTCTAAACATGGATGATTTCCAAATATTGAAGAACTTTTGAAAGAAATCTAGGAAAGTAGATGATATGATATGCATGCTTCTTGAGTTTGAGTTGTGACAGAACTCCTGATGGAAATAGGTTCCTGTGATGGTAGGAGTAAGTTAAGTAATACACAGAAATTCTCTTAAGTAGATTAATCTCAGTTGATATCATATTCAATTACTATTATCAGCAAATAAACAAATATTACATAAACTTTAGAAACTTTAGAAATTTATAGTAAATATTAACTGAAAACAGTGATGCTGGAAAACAAGATATAACCCATGAAGCATGAGCAGACAGAGGCGTTTCAAAACTTCCAAGTCCAGGATCCAATGACTAATTCTACATTGATATAATGTATATTTAATTTATTACCTAACATTACATTAATATTATTATTTATTACATTAATAAATAACCTGGGAATGTGCAACTTGTTTTTACAAATAGATTAGTATGAAAGGCTTTATTTCGAATCGAGTGAGAACGTCTGCTTTGTACGTCTGAAGGCCAAACATTTATTATTAACAGCACCTTTACGCAAGGATAATGTTATTTCTTTCGTTACAAGTAGAATTTGTTTCGTCATGATGAGAACACTTGCATATTCACCTCCTCCATCTTTCGATGGAGGAGGTAAATATACAGGTGGTTAATTTAATACCTAACCCTTCCGGCATGAAGAGTTAGGTATTAAATTAACATCAGAGTATATTAATGATTTAACGACTGTGGACTCCCGGACTTGTACCTTATGAAGCGCGGCACTCAGGGCAACACTTATGGGTTATGTCCTACTCTTCCCGTGTTTTCAGGTATGGATAACAGATAATATTTACAAAATATTTAATGTTTTATATTTATTTATTATATATTTTTTACTTGACACCTATATATATTCCCGATAACATGAAGCGAGCAAAAGTTACCCGGAATTCATTTACATATTCCATATGTGGATGTTTACATATTCACTTCTTCCATCTTTCGGTGGAGGAGACAAGTATCCAGGAGTTTAATTTAATACCTAACCCTTCCGGCAGAAAGGGTTAAGTATTGAATTAAACTCTATGTAAATGAATGTATTTCTGAGTATAGCTTCCCTGTCTAGTATTTCCTGAAGGGCGGAAGTCGATTCAAGACTTATGGTTTATCTCTTGCTCTCTTTGTGTTTTCAGACATGAGCTAACAGATAATTTTTATAAAAAAATTTTATTATTTATATCTATTTAGTATATCTATTTTATTTAACATATATTTTTTCTCCGATATATGCGAGCAAAAGTTCCGGGGGTTCATCAGCATGCACATTTAGCCGGGAAGAACCTCTGAACTGATAAGCGAAGCTTTGACTTTGATGAAATACGGCCGAAGATGACGGGAGAGCGATCTATCGGCAAATGAATGAATGGAGCGATTAAACGCTCCCACTCCTGGTATAAAGTTCTTTAATGACATATTCTCTTTATATATCCTTTTTTGAATTCAAAATTATTCTCCAGAAATAAAATTTTCTTGGAGGAAAGAAAACTTCAAATTTTAGATGACTGATTTTGATATTTTTTCAAGTAAAATAGAAAGAAAATTTATAAAATGTTAACGCTTCTCAGTCGCTTTATAATGTAACGTTTCAAATTTGAAATGTTTCACGTCAAATTTGAAAACTAAAAAGAAACGATATGAGAAACAGTAAACCACTGAAAAGTAAAGGTAACACAGAAAAGTGCATTTTATGACCGTGGCCGCCGAAAAGTGACTGGTCTGGGTTACCCAGACCCTAAGTATAAAGAGCGGGGTTTAAGTTACCCAGACCCTAAGGATAAAGAGGGGTTTAAGAGTTCGAAGGTTGAGGTACTCATAAAACCATATTACCGCATTTGTAACCTGACTTTCTCGCATAATTATTCACCTCCAGAAGCGGATATTCACCTATGTACATTGAAGTATACATAGGTGTACATTAATTAACGTTCTTGATTAATTAAAGAAAAAATTAGAGCATTAATTAATTAATGTCTTTGATGAACAGCACGAATTGACAATTAGTGCTCCTGACTTATACTCACAGGAATGCATCAGTCCGCTCTTCACTTATGGGTTCACTTTGGATGAGTTGGCTATTCTGAGAGTGACTAACATATAATATTTATGAATTAATTTAATTTTCTATAATAACTTATTAGAATAAATTTTTATAATGATTCTGATAAGAGAAAACAAAATTCACTGTACAAGGCCGTGGGGAAGGATATTCACTTAGTTGTACAGTCAACTCTCTGTAACTGCATCGTGTCTGTGGGATAAAAAATCTATACATTTAACGTGATATGTAAATAAAGAATTTGACTAAAACTAATAATCTGATCATGGATCAAGTGAAGATTATGTGAAAAACTGAGAAGTTGCAGTTTGTTTACCCTGATTTAATAATTTTTCCTAAGTTCTAGTACAATATTTATATTTAAAAAAATAGAATATAAAAGATACATAAAGCAAGAACTTGTGCTTATATGAGCAAAATGAATGGTTGAGATCGTTTTGTGATTTTTTAATTACATAATTAACTTAAAATCATATGCAATATGCAATTAAAGGTTATGCAGTTATCCTCGTTGAACTTTCACTGTTCTTATCTATTTCTATGCAATTAGATAATTATGTAAATATAAAATATATATTTAGAGAGAGTCTACTGAAGTTACATTGTAATAAGCATCAAATATTAAATCTATTGGACCGGTCATTTATAGTATGAACCAATAGAAACTTAGTGTTTCTTATCATGCTTCCGTTTCTTTTTCCCTCTATTCTTTTAGTCATAATGGTAATTATTTTTAGCTGATCACAGTCGAAAATAAATTATTTTTCTCACTAACAGAAAGAGACTTTATTGTGGAACGAGAGTTATATACTCTGTTTCTCACGGGTTTGCATGGAAGTGAGTCTTGATTTTTATTTTAAAAGTTTAAAACTGAATTATTTTTCCTGTTTTCCTTTGTATCATAATTTGCCAAATTTTCCTCTTGCTCCGGTTCTTCTTTATTACACATCTTTACACATTAGTCTCTTAATATCATTCTGCATGTTAGAGATCATTTCATTTCATTTCATTTTCATCTATTCCTCTGGAGTGGATTTGTAACCAATAGCAAAGCTAAAGTTGTGCCCTCATCTCCCACTTGTATTCTTGTGAATAAGACAAAACCAGAAAGCAAGGTGAAAACTTTTTGTCTTCTTCTAACGAGAAAAGTTTTAATTTAATATAAAATATAACATCATAACATAATTCTCTTTCAAATACATAGCTTAGCAATATTATTGCAAGTGCTAGCGCCTTGTTCTTCTCTAAGTTGCTTGGGATGCATATATTCACATCCTTCTTCTTTAGAAGGAGGAGGTAATTATGGAGGACTTGATTATTCAGAGTTTAATTTATAATTTTAGTTTTTCCAAGAGAGTTAAGTAATAAATTATACTTTCAATAAAAATACGCTTGGATGCGTTAGGGTGTCTCACATAAAGTTTCTCAAGCACTTTACTTAATATGGATTCTTTATGTAAATGTCGGTGGGATATAACATATAACAGTTCAGTTCAACTATATTTTGATTTATCATACCTGATTAGTCAATAATTATTTCTCAGTAACGCAAAAATGCTTTTCCAAAGTAGACTGGAGTTTATGTTGTACCAAATTTCCCCTCCCAAATTCAGGATGCACATGGCGATACATGACCATCCGGTGACCTCGGCTAATTTTATTTTATTTACCTCATGACACTACAGCTTGGGACAACTCTATGATGCATGCATATTATTCGTTAACATTCACGGTTGATAGAATATTTAACAAGTCTTCCTCGCAAGGTAGCAAGCTTGCATAATCACCTTCATGAGGCTGTATATTCACCCATGTACACTTAGACAGTGTAAATGGGGTATAATTTAGAGTTAACCCTTTTCTTAGGAAGGGTTAGCTCTAAATTATAGCCTCGATCTACTCTATTCATAACAGGAATTGACTTATACTCAGATAGTGGTGGTGTAGGTGACAGTGTTTATGGGTTTATGACTTTTTCAGAAGACCATGTGTTTCTTTTTCCTGTGAGATGTTCAATTTAGATTTTTTAAATATAGTATTTTAAATATAGTATTTTAAGTTTAGATTTTTGTCGTTTAAGTATTTGACGTCTTCAACCAGGCGCGTATATATTCCTTCACTGAATGCATATTTAAATTTTACTGTGCACCCCTCCAAGTGCATCCTAAAATCAAACTTCCTTGCTGGCATTTCAATCCCCTCTGAAACGAAAGGAGTTTTTTATCATTCTTGTCTTTTTCCTTTTTATTGTACAAGTCCGTGGGGCAGGATATTCACCTAATGGTAGGATTAATTTATTATCTAACCCTTCTCATCAATAAATTAATGATTATTTGAGACCAGGCAATCGATCTTATGGTTTTGGTTGCGTAACAGGTCCTGTTATACGTATGGTTTTCTATGGAGTCTCATGCTGGTTGTGGGTTTGTAATATTTAATATTTAATATTTATTTAATTAAATTTAATATTTATTTAATTAAATTTAATATTTGATTTCTTTAATTAATATATAGACTTTTCTTTATTATTTATATTAGTTATTTAAATACTAACATACCTGAACAAAATTGAAGAATATCAAGATAATCGTTGAGTACATCTCAGCCTCTGGAACCAATCCATCATCTCTATTTTCTCCCTCATACCCAACTTGTCCCTTTCTCGGTTATCTTTGGCTAGGTCGTTTGGGATGCATATTCGTTAAATGAGAGAGACAGATTTCTTTTATATGCTGGTAACCTTTGGAAAACTATATGGAACATATATGTTTGTAACTGAAGAATCATTAACATTTTTATCATAATTTTATTTCTCAAGAGAAGTAATTATGTATGTTCTGCTCTCTGCTTACATGACATTGGTTATCATAGATTAGAAAGTTGCTTCTTTTCCAAATTGTAGTATCTTCTGACTCTTTATTATCAAGTAGTGTTATCGATGTTGTTTTTTATTTCTTGATATATTTGGCCTTGGTCAGACAGGTAGATTGAAAGAGTGAGAGATGCTTAAAAAGCAATTTGGGGAACGTGTATATCATTTTATCATTTCTTTACCAAGTTTAGAGCTATCCAAAAGTTTCATGGGGTTTCCATGAAGCTTTTTAATCTATTTTTCTGAATTAATAAATTTTAAAAAGTAAGAAAAGTATTATGGATTAAAAAAATGGAACAAAAGTCGAAGATGATCGATGTCATGATCGACAATTATGACAAGCTGGAATTTCAATGGTTCTCTCTGAGGTGAAAAACCACCAAACGCCTCTTACTCCACCTTGGAGTGATCGGGGTGAGGTGAAATGACTGGAGGGTAGAGCGACTAGAGTCGAGGTGAGGAGATAAGTGACTTCAAAAGTAGTAAGCGTTGTCATCTCTTGTGTACCAGTTGTATGTAAGATTTTTGATTTACCATATTTACTGAAATATTAAATTTACTAAACTGTTAAATAATAATCGAGTATAGACTTAGGAATCAATCCAAACCAAATCTGTCATTTCAAATTCATGACTAAGTTGTTTCTTCACTAGCATGATGGCATCTTGGTCACTTCTTGTAAAAAGCACATCATCTACATATAACAGTAGGATGACTCTCCCCTTGCTAGTGATCAGAATATACAAATTAGAATCTCCTTTAGAAGAGCAAAAACCATTGTCTTTCAGAAACCTGTCCATACGTCTGTATCATGCTCTAGGGGTTTGTTTAAGATCATATAAAGTCTTCCTAAGCTTGCATACTAGGTTCTCCTTACCAGCAAAAACAAATCTCTCAGGTTGTTATACATAAATTTCTTCTAGGATCTAAGCATTCAGCAATGCATTTTTTAACATCCCGCTACCATACATTCCACTTTTGGAGTTTCAAAAAAGTAATCAATAAACGTACCAAATTTAGTTTGACAGCTGGAATAAAAATCTCTCCAAAGTCTTCATCTTCTTTCTATAGATAGTCGCTTAGCAACAAGTCTTGCCTTGTGTATCTAAATGCTCTCATATGCTGCATACTTGGTCTTGAATACCCACTTTGTATCATTGACTTTCTTACCTTGTGGTAAAAGAATGAGAGTCCAGGTACCATTCCAAATTAATGCTTTGTACTCCTCACTCATAGCTATCTTCCATCTTTCAGAATATGATCAGTTTGTATCTTGGTGAAGCAGCAGATGGTGAAGAACTTGTTTCAGAACAAGCCCCACTCTAGTTCATCATGCAAAAACCAAGTATATTAAAGTGCATGTTCGTTTTACAAAGGAAAGATACAATCTGGTGAGATATGTACCAGTTGGGTATCAACAAAAAGCCAAGTGGCAGATATATTCACTAAACCATTATCTCAAGATCAGTTTGCAAAACTGAGAAAAACCTGGGTGTATGTGAATTGCCACTTACCTTAAGAGGGGGTGTTAAAGATACATAGTTGATAGTGACAGCTAGTTTAGTCATAAGTCACCTTGATAAACTCAAGAGATTTTTGTGATGTCTTTGTAGTTATGTCAGTTTAGTTGTAGTCTTTTGGGTACCTTAGGTGAATACTGTCGAGACATCCTCAAGAACTATATGAGGTCCTTCTTAATATGATGTTATTCTGATCCTTGTTTTACTTTATTAACAACTGATAAGAGGTTGAGCTCGATCTATGGAATTAGGTTACGACCTGTCAATGCTAG
Source organism: Asterella californica (assembly GCA_036924285.1). NCBI lineage: Eukaryota > Viridiplantae > Streptophyta > Marchantiopsida > Marchantiales > Aytoniaceae > Asterella > Asterella californica. The sequence continues at coordinate 49,673,695 of JAYKYS010000001.1, forward strand.
TGAATGAGAGTGGAGATGTTGTTCCTCCATCATCCGACACTAAAAATTAATCCACAAGTGACACAATGAGAGAACTCTATTTGTGAAGGCATATGTTTTCACAATCGTAACATGGAGGACCAATTAGGCCGATCAACAAGCAGAGCCACAAGTTCCTCCAAGTATGCATGGGCTTCTAGGTAGTTGCTGCTTGAGAGATTCAAGAGAAATTGTCACCTTCTAACGGCTTTCGTTCTAACTCAATGAGACCAAAAGGTCAATCAGTAGACAATCATCACTCTCTAATTGTTCTACATCGGTAATTTATCCATCGTATTCTTTAAGAGTTAAAAAAACTTCTGAGATTAAAAGAATCTTTTGTTATAATATCTCTCTAATTATTAGACATTATTTATTTTTGGGTCAAAATAATGATGGTATGCTCAGAGAAAATCTTCTTGGTATGCAAGGAAGTCATCTTTATAAAAGAAATAATACTTTTGGTATTTACAGTTATAAGATCAGTATAAAAATATATTTTATATATGTTTATAGCTTTGTTATTTATTAGAATAAGATCAAAAATGAACCATCACGAATAGTGGACCTCTTAGAAGATCATCTTGTCTAGTACTTTCTTGGGGTCGTATCACCTCCACACTTTGAACTGAAGAACTGTGAAAATACATAAGGGTAGCAAATGCATGAACAAAAAATATGAGATTGAAAACGGAGAATCCACATCCAACAACTCCGAGAAAATGACGTCTCTCAAAATACAGTTGAATGTATTCTCCACATCTACTTATAGAACCACCCAACTGGACTGAAGCTCCATGGAGCATGCGCACGAAGAGCATGCATCACAATCTTAGTGTCAGCTCTGACATCTTTCCTGTATTGATAAGATTACAGATGTTGTGCAAATATATCTTTGTGTTGTAACACCATAGCACGATTGACAAACGTGAGAAAGACTCCAACCGCTAGAGAACCTACACCTCTGTAATCTTTGTCTATCGTGAGCAATCTACATGTCATCAGAACCTGAACGATGCGTGGATGTATCATACCACGAGCTACCATACCTATTGTGAAAAGCTGAGTAAACCCACTCGCAGAAGCTCTCGGATCCAAGCACCACCGTAAGTACTCAAAACACATACTCGAGAGGTCACTCAGCTGCTGGACTAGGAGCAGTAATGAAAGCACGTCTAAAGTAGTCTCTATTTAGAACTCAAGACAATGACGGCTGAAAAAATAATATCTCAAAGAAAGATAAAGAATAACGTTGAAGGTCTTATCATCTAAACCCAAGAATAGCATCTTATGTAAGAAGAGCTGCCAGCAATGGACGTAAAGCTCAAGCAACACGATTGAACTCCTCAACTCGGCCAAAGTAGGAGAAAATATCCGATTATCTCTTCTCCAAAGTGAAAGGTATGATAACCCAAACCCAAAGTATGCAAGGATTAAACACAAGCACAAGATGCTTACATAGCACAATCGCCACTTGAAACGAGTTAAGGGTATGATACTACGAGTAAACTTTAAAACGCATGTGATCAACCGCAAAGAAAGCTTTGGAGTTATGATAAAGCCAATTTCTGCAAACTTCTAAGAAAATTTCTAACACAAAAATATTCATCACTCGATAATTGTGATTTCTTCACAATGATATATCTAGATTTTCAAACTTCACATTATTAGAGATAACATATTATATACGATACAGTGACTGTATTTTCGTGATACTAAACCTCTATATGAACATCTTTTATTAATATTGTAGTTATTGGTATGGAACAGATTTCCAACATTTCCTATCCAATCAACGTTTGTCCATAACCGTAAAATCAAACTTGAGTATGCACATCTTACATCTAAAATAACTTATAAATTATATTCACGAGAAAATGTAAGGGTAACGAAATGAAATGGAACGTAAGAAAATGTCGTATAAGGGTTGAACGAACAGAACTTCGGAGAAAAGTTCCAACAGTTTCACTTTCCTAAGACATTGCAAGGAAAGTAGATTTCAGATTTCATTTGGTACTCATGATCTAAATATGTGATAACTGGATGAAAAAGTGTATGAAATAATTACTGTGTGCGGAAAATCAACTCAACATACAATGAGTGAGTACTGGTGAAGGTGATTCAAATCTATCTTAATGTGTCTATTACTGTGAGTGACTGCTAAACAGTGCGGTTGAGAGTGTAGGTAGAGAAAAGTTAGTAGAACAAGATTCTCTGCATTCTTCCAAAAGTTGCAAAAGTTGCATATTCTTCCAAAAGTTGCACACTCCTTGGCAAACTGGAGTTTCTCCTCAGATATCCCTTGGCAAAGGGAACCCTATCAGATGAAGCTATCTCAGATAGCTTCATCTGATATCTGGCAGAGAACTTTTGAACATTTCTGTCCAGTTTGACAGCCACTATTTTATTCAAGGAACACCCAAAACGAGCCCTGGTAGCCCCACTGCAGAAGGAAGAGAAGTCCAAATTCACACAATCCAATCTTAAAGAAATGAGAAGGTGGCAGAACTTTTATCGTACCTGAGTTCAAGACACCGAGAGAGTGCCAAAGAAGCTTCATTCGGCCTAGTAGGAAAAGAAAAAGCACCGTAGGCCTCTGCTAAGCACGGCTTTTCTCTACTGTTACGACAGTTCCTTCCAGGCAGAAGAGCATAGTCCAAGAAACATGTTGTAAAAGGAAACAAGCATGAGGTCCAAGAAACGACACGGATTACGCGGTTGTGGGGGAAGGGGAGGGGGAGGAGTCAATGGTGTGTACTTTCCTTCCAATTAATCTGATATCAACATATGAACAAGTGAGTGCTACAAAGCCAAGACAGGACGAGGTCAGAGCGTCAGAGGACCGTGGAACTTGGACTATAGCTCATAACTAGCTTGTCATCTGCAAGAGCTGCATGACTGCTGGACCGTGCTGGTCGCATACCAGTTTTGTGCTGCTGCTTCTGTGGTGGCGGCGGCGGCCACAGGGCGTTTTCTACCTGATTCCTTAATCGTCTTGTGCGCCGACCCGCCAGCAACTAGCACAATCACACACGGTTATGGTGTGGTCTGGTATGGTGGCCTAGGAATTATGTTGTAACCCGGTCCACTACAACAGAACTTTACACAGAATGCAGACTTCTACTCGTGAAAATCGGCGCAGGGTCTCCACTATCTGGCAGCTGATTAGACTCCTGCGAGCTTGAGTGAGTTCTCAACATCGGGTGCTTGCTTGCTTTTCTGCTGTGCTCGGACGATTGATGTACAACGACAATTCGTCGTCTCTTGAAGATCGTATGTACAGTAATTGAGGTGAAGAACCCGATCAACTCGTAGATCCAAAAGTCCTCCTGAACTAATGGAGTGACTCTCCAACACTACAATTTACAGCTAGCTTGTCTAGTCCAGCTAGACAGCGGCAGAGGGTTTACGAGAACCGTCGAGCGACCGAGCAGATCGTTTTTGATGTTTTGCTATTCGGTACCGTAAGAGTTGTATGTTAACAGAATGAATGACAAAAATCTGTATGAAAGAATGCGCTGCTGCTTTTTCTTTAGCTACCTTCCTGATCAACTACCGGGATATAGCAGAGGAGAGAGCAGTGAAACATCGTGACAGCACCGACGGGGACTTCACTGTTTCCTCTTCCACCGTCCCCCAGTCGTCCTCAAAATCAGCATCAGCATCTTCGTCAGAGAATTCTTCGTCCATGGAACTGATATCCCACCACTTCTTCTGATCCTCCTGCCCCAACTGCCGTACCTGCGCACCACCCTTGCATCCTACCGATCTGACCTCGTCGGCCGAAACTAGAAACACCGACGAGGAATTCAACATTCGGATATCGTACGATGCAATTCTGCTGTCCTTATCTCTAACCACTACATCATTATTTTGCGACTTAAAATCATCCACTGACGAGAAACTGCCAGTCCCACGCGTAGCGGCGGCAGCGGCTTCGTTCAACACCCTCGCGTCCCATAACGAGACGCAGCTGATACCACTCTCATCAGCTGATCTCCCAGCCGTCAGAACCAAACCATCTCGTTCCGACTGATCGGCGGCATTGAAGTGAACGGAACTGATCCAGCCGTCATGGGCACGTAATGAGGTGACGCATTTGGCTCTCTCGAGATCCCAGAGGGAAAGATCACCAATCGAGCTTCCGAAAGCACCCACTTCCTTGTGCCAATCCACATCGAAGCTCGACACGAAGGAGTTCGATGTGGACACCGCCAGTGTCGCCACCGAACGCCTGGTCGGATTGTCCCACAGCTTCACCACATTGTCCCTCAGAGTGGCGGTCTGAGCCGCACCTGCAACCACAGCTGATGGGTAGACAGACTCTTCATTTCTAGTCGAGATAGGTCGGCGCCCTTCTTCGGCTCCTGCCAGGCGCAATATAAGTACCAAATCCCACGGATACTCACTTCTCACAGGCGACGATGATTCGATGCTGTTCCGAACGAGAGGGAAACAGGTGCTACGACTTCTGGCAATTTCCAGAGGCTTTAGCAACGATGAGGCCCAGTCCGGGACCAGCGTCTTCCTCGAGTTGCAAAACTGATCGGCATCGTGCTTCCCTGCTCGGATTACACCTAGCTGCCACTCCGGCAATTCTCCTGCGACCGTCGCGGCCCTCGCACGGCGAGATAACGTTTCTCGCTTGCTGCTGCTGCTGCTGCTCGAGCGGGGAGCGTTCACAGGCGTGCACAGAGCCTCGCGGTAGCTCTTTCTCTGAGGTGGGCGCGCAAGACTCCCGGCGGTGAAAACGGATGTTCTGTCGTTGTAAATGAATACCATCTCGGTGCCTACAATGCAGCCCGCTCTGCCTGCACCAGGGCCCTTCACGGTGTTGGGTTCACGGTCGAAGCCCAAATCCAACTGTTTCTCCAGCTCTTCCTCCTCCTTGACGATCTCCGCAGAGAACTCGCCACTGGTCGTGACGAAGCAATTGGAGCCATTGGTGGAAGTGAACGAGTGCACTCTTACCCGCAACCGTCCCTTCTTCCCAAAGATGTACCATAAATTGGTGTAAGTCAGAGCGAAACTAAAACGCCTCACCCCCTTCATAGCACTCACCACCACCATAACGACAAAGGCCATCGTGACAATGATCATGGACCAGGTGTAATCACTAGCCAAACCAGCAGCGACTGCTGCCACTGCACTCGTCGACGTCGTCGTGCTTCCCTTAGTCCCCGACGCCATTTCGATCTTCGGCAGCAGCTTGGTGGGCAGCAGCAGTCCAGTCTGCCCCGGCAGCATCAAGTCTGGCATTGTCGACAAATTACGTAACCCCTCCCCTCGCTTAGCAGGCTTTTCCCCTCCAGCCAAGGCACCCACCTTCTTTTACAAAGATGCTGAACCCGCTTCGTCGTCCTCCGAAAGTTCAACACACTTTTATCTTTCTTGGAGTCTAAGAAAAGATCTCACAGATAATTGAAAGACTCTCTCTCTCTCGCTCTCCCTCCCAATCAAATTCTGATACAAATCCAAGGAATCTCTGTTTCTGTGCTTGCTTCAACTAGGCCTCTGTCCCTGCTTGTCTGTCCAGACAGAATCAGCCTGCCTACCTCGGCTGGCTGCGAAAACGAACGAACGAACGAACAAATGAAAGATCGAACAGATGAACTAATAGGTACCGCTTGCTCCCTTCTCTTGTCAAGGCAGTCACTCTCTTCCACGACCAATCGCAGTGGTCTCTCCCTGTCTTTCGGTTGTGAAGAAGCTCCACGAGCCTAGGAGCTGCCTGCAGTTGGACACTCGGAGCAAGATTATGACGAGAGTATTTCCTCTGGCGAGTGGGAGAGGGGAGCGACTGAAGCATTTGACCTGCAGTTTTTATGCTTCCCTCCCTTTCGTGGCTTGAGGGACCCGTCTTCATCTGTCATCTTATGCCAGCCAGAAAGCAAGCCCCGCCATAACCCGGTCTACCCGGCAACAGCGACCGCGCCCTTTGACCAACCGGAGGACCCGGCTACTACTGTAGTAACTGCAGTGAGTAGCACTGTCCAGGTTACTATTGGTCGTTACGTCGTTTAGTTTTGCCTCGTAACCAGAGTTCAGGCTGCGGTAAGGTAAGGTAAGGTACCGGTACATGTACTGTCCTGTGCTGTAAGCCTGTACCTGACTGAAGTGATTAATTCCAGGTTGGTTCCGGAGTAGCCATCAGGTGCTGGGAATGGACGCTGGACGCATGTTGGGCATGTTACACGTGATGATGTTATGCTGCCAGCCGCTTGTAGAGCATTGTAGACATGTATAGTACTGTATGTGTGCCACTGCTACATATCTGTTATGCATATGTGCTGATGTGGTTGATGTCTACCATACATGTATGACTGTAATACATATTCGGTCATCGTCCTCCTAGGAAGAGTCCAACAGAGAGAATATTCCCATTAAGATTCAGCTGTTGTGATGTTCTTTTATTATATATGTTGTTTTTATATTTAATTACATTTCTAATACCGTCAGCCGTTTGTGTTGACGACCTTACCATAAAAGTGGAGATTTCTCCCTTTCAGAGCATTTTCACAGCCTGAATAATAATACCAGTAATGATGATAAAGGTCCGGAAGTCCTCACAAGGAAATAAGGACCACTTTCCACTTACCGGTCATCGTGTCATGTAACTTGTTCCACTTACCGGTCAGTTCCAAACATTATTGTAAGGGTCAATTGGTAATAGTGTAAGAAGGGGAACTGAAACACGCTTTCCATCAAAGCCAAAATTTGATGAAATTCTATTCTATGATTTTATATTTTTATCCATTAAAAGATTAGAGAAGATGCAAAAAAATTGTTTTCTTTTTTACAAAAAAAAACCTAATATACTATAAAAAACAGAAAAAGCATAATAAAAAGCCAAACGTTCCTCACCTTATCTTCTTACCATCTTTGCTTTCTAGTGGAATCGATACTTGAAAAAGTGTGTTGTGTAGATAAAACGAAAATCGTAAATGCTGACACATAGACCCCGGAATTCAGTGTCTTGGGGACTGAGATCATGAATTGTTATATATGAAAAGTGGAAAGAAGAAGAAGGTGCTATGCATTTGTACAGCAGAGAAAGTGGACACATGGATAGTGAGAGATATGAGAGTAAATAATAGTATAAGTGAATGTGAAAGTCAAAGCATAAAACAACCATTTATCTTTTTTCCTTGTCTTTTTGCTAAATCGACGGTTTAGCTATGCAAATGCAAGGGAAAAAATAATTGACTGAAAAAGAGTATTGATTTGAAGTGGTGCCCACATATTCACTTCTAGCTACAATCAAGACGCCAGACGTCGAGATTATAACATGATTCGTTGCAGAAATTCTCACATTCGAATGATATAACAATCCAACCTGCTGAACTTGCTATTGCCAGTAAGAGGTGAGAAAAAACTGAACGATCTTTAGAGGACTGCTCTCAAGTAAAACAGTCGTATCAAGAATACATCAAGTAAATATTTGATATTATGTGTGTTCTATCTAGCTTCACCTTCCTCGTCATGATCGTACAAAGTGTATCACAGCAAATAGTATAATAACTTTAGCCATATTAAAATTGAGTCAAATGTGTACCAGTTTATAAAAGGGTTTCAAAGTTAAGAACCTTTCTGAAAGATTTTACACTCAGAAGAGGAAGTTACGACTTCGACTAGACCTTGGTGCGTGTTTCATGTGGGCACCTCCGGAGGTACTCGCAGGAAAACATCACGGACGTCTTCTTAACGGCTATTCACACATCTTGTCCGTGTTTTTCAGTGGAATATCTACTGCTCTGAGTAATTATCTTGAATTTCATAGTTGAAAAAAAAATCATTAAAAATATTGTGATGTGCAAGTCGTAAACTCAACTGAGATTGGGTCGCGCTTCGATACAATGTTACCCGCTGCGGATTTACAGCTCTTTCTCTCTTCACCGTTGACGAATATTCCTCCCTTAAACTTTGAGACCCCTATTGTTCTCGCAGGGGATGAGTAAGATAGAGAACAGAGTCAACAAGTTAGCAGTCTGGATAACTGCAAAGGAAGAAAGTTTGACTCTCGGAAAGATGAATGGATCTACAGCTAAGGATACGTTTCCTTCTCTTACCACGTAACTGTCTCAAAGCACCTATCCTACCAAGCCACCTACTCCAATCTGATCATCATTGGGACCATGAACACAAGGAGTGTGTCACTAACTTCTCATCCTTCCCAGACTTATCTTCATGATTCCATCTTCTCCCTACCAACTTCCTTCCTCTTGATAACAAACTCAACTAGATAAGTTACTGGAATTTGCAGAGATTCAACTCTACAATCAATTAGGGGTGTCAAAGTTTGGAATCTTTTGTAAATATTCTTGACTCACGGGAGACAGTTACGACTTCTGCTAGGCATTTGCAGACGTTTCCTACGAGCACCTCCAGAGATATCCTTACAAAAATGACGCGGGTGGTTTTTACTTGTTTTTTTCTCGATTCACCAGTGAGTTCCTGCAGTAGAGAAATTGAGTACTTAAGATAATGATTCTAAGTGTCAGAACAGAAAATAATTGATGTAGAAATCGTACCGTGAACTCGCAAAGGTGACCCTCAACGATCCAAGGTTCTGTACAAATAAAACCATCACTAAATTATGGTTTTTCTGTTCTCTCGTATAGGAATCTTTTCGTTGAACTTTGACACCCGTATTAGATTAGATGACGATAGTGACAAGATTTTATTGGTCATCATTTGGACGGTAGAACAAGCTTTTGTATGGTCCGTTAAGCTAGCTTGCACAGAAAGACTTCAACAAAGGATGTGTTCCCACGAGGATCTTCCATTGTTGTTGTTCACCTTCATGGTCTTTCAGACTTGTCGTAACTGTGCATTATCATCGAGTAAACATCGTAAACCTCGGGAATGTATCTCTCCCTGAAAGAACTCTTTGTGTCTTACTTAATCCCTGATGACTACATACAACAACACACAATCAAGCAAGCAAACTATAGTACACGCTATCGATCCGCATGTCCACTCACCTGCCTAGTAAGCATTTGGAATCCAGTTCACATCATTCTCTCGTTCTTCATCGCATAGTGTACATTAGTGGGGGAACTTCTGTTTGAATACTCGTACCTATGCCTGTATAGTGCGTAAATATGTGAACTAAACGAGATTTCGAGAGATGGAATATGTGAACTAACCATGATTTCGAGAGATGGAATATAGTGACTGTCCATAATATCACCGCGTGTGTGATAGATTTCTTCAATCTATATATGAAGTACTTGCAGTACATACAAGAATGGTTGTTGAGGGTGTTGTGAACCTAACAGTACTGTCGACCTATTCATTCACTAACACTGTAAGTGAAGTTATGCAAGAACATTAGTGCGTGTCAAAGCTGGAATTTTTAAACAATATTCGTTTCTCCCGGAAAAGTGTTACGGCTGCGGCCAACAGTTCGTTGCATTTCCTGCGGTCACTTCACGAGGCATATGTAGAAAACCATCACCTCCATCTCTAATTTACTTTTTGTTCACTTTGGACGTACTTTTCAACCGTATAAATTCAATATTTTAAAATTTTATTATAATTTTCAAAATAATAAATAGTTATAGCGATACAAAGACCCTACCCTAAGCGATACACTGCTCTAGATAAAACTTTCATTAGACAAAAGCACTGACTTTTCTCTTCTGGTCGTTAGAGAATCTTTTGTTTTAGCTTTGACACGCACTATTACGCCAAGAAGTTATGAATTTCAAATAAATTATAAGTAATTATAACAACTTCAGTCAAGTACCTGCTGCTGAACGGTTCGTGGATTCTGTGCAAAAATATACCTTTTAGTTATATTAAGGAGTGTCAAAGCCAAGACAGAAGATTACTTTATATGCAGAAAGAAAAAGTCTGTAGTTTATCGAAGGAGAGCTTTGTATAGAGACATGGATTGTTTACAATAGGATTTGTGAATTTGAAAAAAAATATTATAATTTATTTTTCTAAAAATAAAATAGATTCTTCAAGTCTTAAATTTCTTTACAACTGGAACTTACGATCAATCGAATAAAAGATCAACAAGAGACACCCATGGCATTTTCTTACGTCACCTCCAGAAAACATCCACGAGAGTTGTAACACTCGCTTATAGATCAAAAGCATTTTCCAAAGATTCTAGTGTTGACAAGCACTATTTTACTGACGAGTAACTTGACCAAGAAAAGCACCCAAGTCAGATGGAGATTTCAGATGGAGTCCAAGGAGTTGCAGTTGTAGTTTGAACATCCCAGAAGCATAGAGTAGTACGTGATGAAGAGGCATGGCGACGATAGGATTGGCCCAAGCTGAGAGACGGCGAGGAAGGAATCGAAAACCACACATGGCTATCAGTTCGTTATTGGTCTGTTTTAGTTCGAGAAGTGTACTCAAAGAACACTCTTTCTCATACTCATTGGGTGGATCACGTCATGCTCTTGAGCTTGCACAACTCGTTGCTACTTTTCAGTCTCCTCTCGAATCTCCCCCCACAAAGTCTTGCCAGATACTCATCCTCCGTGTCTCCAAATCTACACGACCTTTTGGCATGTGTATTCTGGCTCCAAACGCAGTGTACATCATAGCATATATTTACTCGACCGTATCTTTAGTACTTTTTTCGGACTTGACTCCACTTTTCTTAACTTTGTATTATTTGATCATAATTTTAATTGACAAAAGCACCTTTAGCAGATTTATTGTTATATAAAGACACTATACTAAAACAAATAAAAATAATCTAGACAAATAATCTATTGTAAGGATATTTTCGTGTAAATCCATAGCTAATGGCTAACATGCACTTCTAGCATTCTGATGATGTGACATTTTGGCATACTGAACCTGCTGTAGTCAGTCAAGGGTTTGGTCAAGTAATGTAGAGTTAATAGTGGTAGGGTCAAGACTTACAAACGTATTAAGGATACGGTCAAGTAAATTTATTACATCATCTTCATGCTTTCATCTTCAGTCCTCATATTTGTATTTTCTCTCGAGAGAGATCAGTCTTAATGTGAAAAAGGAAGTTAAGGGTGTCTTTCTCTTCTCTTGCATGGATATCTTTAGACGATGGATAGATTTGTATTTCAGTCATAGAATGCTTTTGCATACGAGCGAAGATAGTTATTGTGGATATGCTGATTGACTCCTATGTATGCCAGGTGGTAATTATTTTGGAACTTTAACGTCGTGAATATTGAGATAAAGATGCTCAAGTGAGTTTTGTTCTGATTTTTCTTTGTGAACGAGATCTTACTGACATGTTGAGTTTGTTAGCACATGTGCAGATGGTATGTCACTTACATGCAATAGAGAATTAGTATTGCTTTGCAGAAGAGGTTAGAGAAAGCTAGCTTTACAAATGAGAGTTGAAACATTTTCTTAGGATGTTAAGAGAAATGATACTTCGGTGAATCAGCTCATGGAGACTAGTGTTTCTTTTAGATAAGTTGTGCAACTTGCTAGACATTGCAAGTCTTCCGCGAGTATTTGTTTTGTGCTTCATATTGTATCTCCAATGGAGGTTTTTCTCATTTGTCTCTTATTTCTTCTCTCTTTTCACTTCATTACCTTCGCCTTTTGCCTTGTCAAATTGCAGCCATGGATGCTTTCTACATCTCTTGCAGCAAAATCGATTAAAACCATATATGCTGAAAAGTGGAAGAAACTCTCAAGGTTTGGAATACATTCTCGGCTCACCAACGCTAGTGAATGAGGGATACAAATTCAAGTTCATACTTTAAATGGCTATTAGAGCGTGTCAAAGCTAGAATCCATTGAGATTATTCGAGATGGATTATAGCATACTTTAAATAGTTATTAGAGCGTGTCAAAGCTAGAATCCATTGAGATTATTCGAGATGGATTATAGCAGTCGTTAAGGAATCAAATTCTCAATCTTTGAGAGTCTCTATTGGTAACTCAAAAAACATAGCTAATACAAAAGTGGCCATAAGTAGAGAAATCGCTGGAGTTCTATCTCTCTATGTTTTCCATTTTCTATCCTCGTATTTTATATTCTCCAGATGCTTCAAATGCAGTGCTTAGGGAGATCTGACATTTAATGTAGTGACTTCTGACCATTTCTCAAAATTTCGAATTTTTTCAAAAGCTTTTTGAATAAAAATTTGCCCATTTAATATAAATATTGTACATTTTTCTATGAAAATATAATTTTACTAATTTATTTTCTTGTCCAGACAAAATCTTCCGGAGCACTAAGTACTCAAATAGCGACAGATTCATATTTCTAGGTCTCTTTGTTGGAAAAAAAGTAAACGAGAAGAAAAATCTCTTTGTTGATCAGCAAGAATAGAGTTTAGAGAGCTTCGTTTCATGCTTAGAGATATGGATAAACCAATTAATGTAAGTGCATGTAATAAATCAACAACAAGGGCGTTTATTACGGTTGGACAGTATTGTACAACTGTAACAGACGGCATATTCTATATTTGCATGCATATTCATTCCAAGTTCGGAGAAGAGGAATATACAAAAAGTTTTAATTTATGTCTTGACTCTTTCTTTTGAGAGAATTAAATTATAAATTAAAAATAATTTTAATCGTGAGATTCACAAATCTTCGTACCAAAAAAAAATTTTGTTAGAGTTAATCACTTATGACTTTTGTATAGCTGAAGTGAGCATGTGTAATCAAGTTATAAAGTAAATTTTAAATTAAATTTAGTGAAACTTATTTAGAGAACATTGATACAAATCACAATTTAGAAATCATTTCGAGCAATATTTTTTTGACTGTGCTCTTTAGTGCACTATATTTTCACTAAATTATTTTTGAAAATTATTTTCAACTATTATTTATTATTATTTAAGTTGGCTGTTTAAATATTTATCTTTTTCTTTCGTTTTCCTAGAAGTGCAGTTGGAGGTATATTTATCACTGCTTTTGCAAAAAGTTTACAAGGATAAGAAGATGCTCTACACTGCAACGATACCAGTTTACAATGCTTCAACGGCAAGGCAGCGTTCAACTGGATGCGCGGCAAACAAACGCACGAACGGATCGCAAGATCCTTTTCCTTTCCGTCTTCCATAAGAGATCCGGAATAGTGGGATATGTTCTGACTCGTAAGTTTGTCCTGTACTTACGCTTGCCCTAAAGTAAATATCTAGTCATTCATCCGTACATCGCTTGTACTGTAACAGTGGTTTTTTGCTGACTCGTTTTGGAGATGCTCGGACAAACTGAGTCCTCCCGGGAAGAGGGTTCGAACGCACGACCATCAATGCTGTGTTGCAGTGCTCGGGGTAAGAAGTTTCGGCAACCGGAAACTATCCGAAGGCAAAGAACGGGAAACGGTTCAATCCTTTATTAGTCTTCCCGGTTTTCTTTTGTCATTTTGTAAAATTTTAACCTATAAAAGATCCGGCTAGACATCATTTCACTCCACGTTCAGAATTTCAACCGGTTGAGAATACAAAGAATGCCGGTTAGCCCCTAGCATTGGTGTGTGACAATGCCTGGTGATCGTGCAAGCAAGAGAGAAATATAGCATAACAGAGAAATGGAAAACCCCTCACCGTGGATAAGGTAAGATCACCCAACCAAAGGAAAAGAAAAATAAATCATTCTAACACTAGCTATTTCTAGCAAGTTGATGCATAATTTTATTAAGTAAGGAGTACGAATCTCAGTGAGTTGAGTCACAATTGTATCATTTTTTAACAAACGAATAAAATATTTCAACTTTCTTCTATGTAATCGTTCTTAGCATGCTCTGTAATATATTACTAATCCTCTGTTATACATAAGTGACATATCATCTTAATGATAAGCATAAAAACGATTCATCATGATCAAGTAACTCTATGATGGAACATGATTTGTGGTTCCACGTTTCAAAGACTCTTGTAGCTCCTTTAGCCCTAAATCTTTTAGAGGACTTGCTGGACTTGTCCAAGCTTTTGCATTAGGGGTGTCAAAGTTGGAATACTTTTGAATTGTAGCGTTATTCAAAATCATGGTAGTTACCTCCTGTGGCAGCAGCACACCATTATTTGATCGATGAGTCATTTCCTGACCTAGGTCCAGAAGTGTTCATGTGAAGTGACTTCTAGATAATCCACATAAACAAACATGTAAGATAGCAAGAAAGACAAAGTATGATGAGATGAGATGAGATGAGATGGCTTAAGAATGACTATAATAAAGGGAAATGATTCAATCCTATTAAAAAACGGTTCAAATATTATCAGATTGCACTAGAAAGTATATTTCTTAGACGACCTTAAGTCCAACTTTATGTAAAAAACCTCTTAGTTCCACTTAGACTAATATATACCTAGAATATGAGCATTATCATCTATCCTGGTGATTCCCACTACCAGACTTGATATATAAGGTGGCTACTTGTCACGTTGCAACACTGACTCTAGTTTTAATCATCCGAGTTTTCTGACCGGAGCAATGATAATGTAATAGCAGATCCGCACTATCTTGCAGCGCGGTCCTTACGTCTACGTTTCTGACTTTTTCGTTCAGTTCCGAGGCAGAGCATGAGGGAGAGAAAGAGCCCTCTCAGTTTCCGAAACCGACTTGTATCACCACATCTCTCCGACGTCCTCTGAGCTAGCCGGTTCCTGTTTTGTCTTGGAGCACTGACGTGGCTATCGCCTGAGTATACACGCGACGACCTGCAGTGCGCTTCTCGGGAACAAACTTGAGCTGAAACTAACAAACAGTTGTACATACGAATGAACTTGAGAGATGAAATGATGAGGTTCCATGAGTTGGCTCTTCTGTGCAGTAGTTTTCTGCACTCTCCGACGGCTGAGCTCTAACTCTCCACTTCAAGATGTCTTTAAAATTTATAACCAGTTTCCTATGAAAGTGCAAAATGAAATTGGGGATAACAGATAAAACTGCATAGATGAAGAGCCAACTGTGAAGAGCGAAGAAAAAAGAGCCAAGAGGGGGATTGAACCCCTCTAGTAGCATCTATGCTTGGCCTCTAGGTCCTAGAACGTGACCCATGAATTTTTAATCATTGTGAAAACTGAAATTGTACAACATTGAACTGAATAGCAACAGAAAAAACCATATGCAATGATCTAGATTTCAGTGAAGATACTACCTCACAAATGCAGAAACTCCTGACTCACTCTATCAGCTGAAGGCAACGTATTCAGCTAACGCTGTCCAGACATCATGGCCTGCATCCCCAAGTCGGAAAGTGTTGACAGCTGTAAATAATTTTTGCACTCCAGAGAATACTACTATTAATGTCAATATTGAAAATTTGCCATCGGTCTTTTAAGACTCCAAAGAAATGTTCGATGATGATACGTCCTCTCACATGTCATTCTGTATACAACACCTGGAGCTCAGACGAAGATGATTGCAAGGAATACGGCATCATCAACCAGGGTGCCATTGTGATCCTGAATCTCCAAGGATATATAGTGATAATCTGAAACCAGAAGGCAACTCGACCACATGCTCAACCAACACAGATCTATCAAGCATTGCTTGATAAAAAGAAGACATGCGTAATACTCTTATGTCATTAATAGAACCCGGTCTTCCGCAGCTTACATTCAGGAAGAGACCATCGGCGTCACAAATATGCTGCAATATCACAGAGTGATATTGCTTCCGATTATAATAATCTACATGCGTTTGGTTGTTGTTGGGGTGTCCGAATGCAAATATGGGTGTCATCAATTGCACCGTGACAGTTTGGCATGCCACATTTTTGCTTAAATCCTATAGACACTGACTGCATCTCAGAAACAGAAGGCCACCGTAAGTGGATGGTCCCATCACTCGATTGATAGCTTCCACCACTTCCAGCATTATTTCCTGACATGTAGACTCATCTATCCCAAAACATACGTCCACCAGAAAGTAATTAGAGCCAGTAGCCAGACGGAAAAGAGTGCACCCTACTCTTACCTCAACAGGAACAGCTTTCCGAAACTTAGTATCTGCTCTTGAAATATGAGGTCTTAACTGCTGCACTATCTCCATAAAACATGCTTCCTGCATTCATAAGGTACGAACCTACCTTGTCTTCGTAGCTATGCCTTAGGAAATAATTAAACCATATTAAAGACCTCTCCCTAACCCACCATTCAGCTGCATCAGAGTCAACCCAGAAACTACATAATAGAAGTTGAGCCATGAAACAAATACGTGAAAGCGGTGTATCCAACAGCAGCAATAGGTGATGCACATCCTTTGAACTATCAACCTACTCTAAGTACTCCATCAGAACTTGTAGAACCAAGTTCATGATTGAAACCACAATCAGAAGCATAGATCTTACAGATCGACCAGCTGGACCTGCAAAATAGTTGACACGAGTCACTCTATACGGAAACAAAATGTTCACCAAAAAAGACAGTAAACATACAAGCAAGTATCATAAAATATTGAAACAGCAGCTATAGATCAATACTATATGCAGTCGGGCTCTACTGTTGGGATTCCCACTTGCTGGAAATCTCGGCCAATGTATCATCCATTTTTTTCATAACTCTAACCATGGCATCTGTTCTATCTTTGGACGCAACAAACGAACGGAATGTCACAGAAACCAAGACATAACTATAAGACACGAGTATAATGAGAGTGCTTCAATAAGTAAAATGACATGATATCTTATTTTTCTGTGGGGCATCTCTTATCTCTTTTCTTGAACATAATGATGTAAATAGAGCTTTAATGGGATCAAACATGCAACGTCAAGCAGTTCTACTTTATAGTCATTCAAAAAATATTTAATTAATTAGTTATTTTCTAAAAATATATATAATGAATTCCATCAGATCAAGGAAGAGGTGAAAAGTTTTAGATATATAGAGATATATATCAGTTATTTACTTGGTCGGCCCATGCGGCATAGTTTTTACTTGGCCAGGCTCTTGAGTTCAAACCGTTTCTTGATCAGGTCCATGACCGGTAAGTGAGGAAATGACCGCCACGCCAGCAATGTGAAACTTATGTGGTAAGTTTATGTGATTTCATGCGCTCAGTGATGTGGATGTGAGTTTTGACAAGAGAGAGAGAACATTGTTCAGATCACACAACATGAGTTTAGAGTGAAATCATGATTGAGACGTGAACCAGAATGGACAATAAAAACGCTTGTGATTACGACACAAAAAAGTTAAATTTTTTATGGATAAAAAACCCGTTATCTCAACTATCTACTGACTGCAGCAAGTCATGGATCTGACCAAGTTATTTCTTCGGCGCAAAAGTCAAACAAAGTTTCAAAGTTCTGCGAATGGACTGAACAAGTAAATAACTGATATATATATATATATATATATATATATACACGGGTGCCTCACTTTGACGCATACTCTCTTGAACTTAATGCATAAAGTTCCTACTATTGTGGAGGGTGTAGAACGAGTTTGAACTTTGAGTGGTAGTGGACTTTTGGGAACTGAGCACAAGCATAAACAGGAAAAAGATGCTCAGCTTATTAGATAGAGCACGTGAGGAATTAGCTGTAACGGGCATACGAAAGCATCAGGTGGGAATCTGCTTCTCTCATGATATACTGGCATAGCTGGGAATATGCACCTCTCATGAGAATTGATCTGGACAAAGAAATGCTAAATGCTAAATGCTAAATGCTAATTACCAGCCATCAAAACTTGTCATCATATGATACTCACTACTATATTTGACTTACCAGCTAAGTTAATGTTTATACCCACGTGTCCATCACATGACACATATATGTGAGTCCATGGGATACAAATGAAGCACCAAGTTGTTTGCATACCAGTGAAGACAAAAAGGGCGAGACCATAAACGACAAGGAAAGAAAAAGTCAGAGATGCCATTTGAACTCCCTCTCAGTGTCTCACGTCATCCTGCTGCAGAGTCGACAGAAAACTGTCATTAGAGCATCTAGAAATTAAAAAGTTCATTTTCTAATAAAACCCCTTCCTAGTATAAAAGGTTTTTTAATGACGATTAATTTTCTTTATATTTTCTTTTGAATCTGAATGTGAGTTTTGGAGTACAGAAAAACGCAAATCCTGGATTAGCAAATTTTAAGATTATTTTATATCAGATCTTAGTTTATTAAATTTTGAAAAGTAAAATCATATTTTTTCTGCAAAACAGTAGCACTTCTCAGTCGCTTTCTAATGTGACTGAGATGTGCTAAAAACCGCACTAAAACTAAATGAACAAAACACTAAATACTCTAGTAACGCAGAGGAGCAAATTTTGCAGCCACGACCGTCAAAAAGTGAAGGGTCTGGGTTACCCAGACCCTAAGTATCAGGAGCGGAGGTTTAACTCATGATTAGTAAATATTTTTTTTCTATTTAGTTAAAACAATTATTTATATATATAATTTTCAGATACATCAATTTTGGTAATTTACACAGTTAGTACCATAACATAAGAATGAATCACATCAGTAATAATTGTACAATACTTTTTGCTAGACCATGTATACTTGTTGTGTCATAACAAGTTTCGAAAAGGTAATTAAAATCGATTTTACATGTTATTTTTTATTTAGTTATTTTGTAAAATAAAAATTCTCTTTTTCAGTAAAAGACCGCAATCAACTGACACAATGATTAGAGACCATCGAGATCATCATTTTGGAGTAACATTCCCAGATAGATATCATTGAACGAAAAATTAGTTAAAATTTATTCAGCCTGAAATGTTCATAAATATATTTTTATATCATCAAATACGAGGATTAGCATCACCCCCTAATCTCGCACTGATCGCGTGTAAGTCAGGTAGTGAGAAAAATACCACGTAATCATTCTTGTCTGCTAGTAGTTTCTATATGTAAATTAGATATTTAGCCAAACTAATTGGTGCCCCAGCTGCTGTAAATGAATGTCGGCAACAAATGGGTTTTTCCAGATGGAGAAGGTGGCAGACTTAATTGATTATCTAATCTTTTCGATGACAAAAGTAGATAATAAGTTTATGTCACTGTAACTTTCTGATTGTTTTAAAGTAAGATATCTGTGTTATGGTTTTGGGTAGCGCAGCAGGTCATTCTCTACTTATGGGTTTTCTCTGGAGTCACAGGCAGGTTCTGGTTTTGGTAATATTTAATATTCATAAAATATTCATAAAATTAAATGTTAAAATATTATAATATATTTAATTAACATGTATAATTTTTTGTATAACCTAAACAAGAACATCAGAAAACACGTGAACAAAACAAATCAAAGGATACCTTCAAACCTGAGTACACCTCCAGTTCAGTCTCTTTATTTTCTCGCTAATACTTTGTTTTTCCTTTTCTCTACTATCTTTGGCTAGGTTGCTTAGGATGCATATTTGGTGTGGCAGTGGGCCATGGCAGTGGACAGTGGCATGTGGGCAAGGTTGCATATTCACCCAGCGGACTTCGACTCTAGCCCGGCTTATACGTAAAATGTTTTTTTCGCTTCAGTTTGTATGGTCCCCGCCTTCCAGAAAATTTTTTTTTTCGGCTACAGTTTGTATGGTCACCGCCTTCCAGTCATTTTTCTGGGTTGGCCGAAAGCGGATTATTTCCTGACGTCATTACATTCAGTGGACAAAGTGCAAAGCGCCATTTCAATACATTCACTGCAGTTCAAGCGCTTTAAACCGAGCAGGGGGCAGGGCTTGAACATTTAGTTCTGGCAATGTGCAAAGCGCTATAAACCGAGGGGGAGGCACGGCCTGAAATAATTTCAATGCATTTACTCCATGGGGTTCCTCCAAGGTACAAAGCAGTATAAACCGAGTAAGAGGAACACTGAACACTGTATAAACCGAGCAAGGGTTTCCTGCTATAATTTTACTGGAAGGTCTTCTGACAAGCTACAAAGCGATATAAACCCGGCAGGAGGAACTGCGTGACGAAGCGCTACAAGCAAGAACATACGAACGCTTTACTGCAGGGAGTTCTGCAGGAGCCTGTACAGTATACATCTTCTACACACAGAGGATACACAGCGCCACAAGCAAGAACATAGGAACGGTTTTCTGGACGGAGTTGTGCATGATACCTTGTACACACTACACTAACTAAAACATGTAGAAACATAGTAGCTAGTCTACTTCGATAGGGCAGCTGTAGGTGCCGATACATCGACTGGTCATCAAGAGGACATCGGAAAGTGGTATGAAGTCTGGAACAGTCTGCGCTTCTGTCTGGACTGGTGTTCGTTCTTCCCGTTCCGCTGCCGGCTCACTTGGAACTTCATCGTTGCCTGCTTGCTTTTCTCCTGCTTCTTCTTCTGCATCGAAGTACCTTTGACTGCAACGTGGACAACGACGATTATCAATATAGAAAAATATGTTGTTGATGTCTTCTGGTGTTACCTGCTCGGGCCTGATAAAAGAGTTCCAAAGAGAGTCAGATCGCCTTTTCTGTATACATGCGTTCATAATCCACCTAGGTGAAGCCGAATACTTTCCCGAAACTAGCATTTGGCGTAGACAGCGGCCGAGAGTATTGGAAAGAGGGTTCGAGGCTTTGTACCTGTTAAATTGCAGTGCCCGCGGTAAAAGGTTCATACAAGTAAGCTCAACACGGTTTTTTGTATCTGCAGCTCCTAAGAGGAAAAAGAGCTCCTTATCGTCAGCGACCATACTCTCAGTGATATTCTTTATCACAGCGTGATGATGTTCGAGCTTCTCGTCCTTTAGGCAGTATCCAACCATGCCAACAAAGGTGTGTAGTCCTCTATTAGAAAGCTGTTTGACACATATCTCGCCCCCAACTGGACGCTGCTGGTCCCATCCCATCGCCTGAAAAAGTTTCTTCTTTACCTCTAGGCAAGACTTACCATGGATGGATATAACCCCCTGAAAGTGTAACTGTAACAAACTGCCCCCTCGCTCTACAGAGAATATACCGGAGAGCCATTGCCGCTGCAAGAAAGTGGAAAGTAAAAGGAACAGAGAAATGTCCAAATCATTCCCGGTCCGGCACACTGTCACAGATAACTCGAGTGTCGGGGCTTTCGCTCTGGCCTGCTTGCGAAGAGACATAATCACGCTCCAAATCTCTGTGATGACCACATATAAATCGGTACCTGGATGGATCGAGCTGGCTACAGATGCAAGGGAGTCCAAATAATCTGTAGACAGAGCGTACAGTAGACGATTATCACCTTCCCGTACAAAGTATGCAGGGTAGCTAAACATCCGAAAGCGTCTGTCCTGCAAGTAAAGAGAAAGACCGTCGTCGGAGTAAGAAAAGAAGCGGTAAGGCCCAGCCAAACTAGCAATAGGCACAGTATGCAGAGGGCAGGGATAGCAGGTTTTTGCTATCTTCACGTAGTCAAATCTTAGCAGGAAGTTTACAGTACTGCAACTGTATCGTAGCTCCAGGTATATGTCGACGAGTTAGCTGGAGGGCACTGTCGTCAAAAGGAAGCATGGGCGGTTGACTACACCAGAAAGGGAACCTTGGAGCACTATCTGGAATAAGTAATGTCTCCAGCAAAGACTTCCTTTCGGCCTGGCTTGCCTCTACGGACTCTACCGCAAAGAGGAGAAGCTCATCATCATCATCAGAGGACATGCTGCTTTCCAAGATACCTCATCATAGAGCAGTCGATGAGCAGATAAAAGAAACAAAGACAGTTTACCTGTATCAGTCGACATCGCCAGATGGAGAAAACCTTACCTGCAGCAGTCGACAGTACGAATAGAGGCAGACTGTTCCAAATAGTCATGGAGATGGAGTAATAATCCATCCTCAAGTATGGAGATGGACTCCTCTCCCGTGACAGGATGTCAGCACCAGCATCACCAGCAGGGGGAAGCAAATGACAGACACAAAGAAAAAGCGATTTCCACACAAACTTTGACACAAAGCGATTCCACGGGACTAATAGCTCAGCCACTTACCGATAGATAAGAGAACGTCACATTAGCAGAGGAGCGAACCTGGCTGCCGAGACAAACGATAAAACGAGGAGACAGGATAGAACGCAGCGAACCTGACTGGCGGTACAGACAGAGCACCTCACTGGCGGTACAGAAAGAGCCGATAAAACGACGACAGCCGATAACGCAGCAGCAAACCTGCCCGCCAAAATGAAGAGAAACGATAAAACGCAGCAGCGAAATGGCAACACGACAAATGAGACACGACAGCCACGATACCAGAACCCCGCGTGACGTCCCGAAGCACATCACAAGCCTGCGCCGCCTCACGGAGGCTTTCACTGCACCTCCTCCCATAGTGCACAAATCCCACCACGAGAGAGAAGAGTCCATCTCAGTTTCACCACCAAGAAGAGAACTGAGAATAGTCCATCTCAGTTTCGGTTTCTGCAAAGACTGCGAATCCTAACCCCCGGCAATATTGAATAAGCGGCTCCCTAACGACCCTATGTTTTTTGAAGCCCTCCAACACCAGCGCGCCCTACCGGCTCTCTCTATTTACCGCCGCGCTTTTTCCAGTTGTCGCTTTCCGCTTCCTGTCCGATGAGGCCACTGCTATGCATATTTGGTTTATTGTGAATGAACCACCCACACGAATAGGCTCCATTCGAGTGTCTCCTGAGCCCTCGTATTAAGACTAAGGGTTTAAGCAATAAAGCCATATACCCAAGTTTCATGAGCAAAACAATAAATCATACATATGATTAACTTTGAGATTTTGCTCACATCAAATTTCAAAGTTTCTGCTTTCGCTCAAATATGAACTTAGTAGAAGTGAACAGTCCATTATAACAGAATTTCATGATGAGAAATTTAATCTTTTCATTTGTTTATCTACAATTATTTAAATAAATTCACCAATTAGATAATTATTTATTTAAAGAGTGAAATGCCCTGACCCTGCGATACATAGCAAAATGCTAAGAGAGAAGGAAACAAGAGGAAGAAAAGAAACTCCTTATGATTCGTACGTGGTCCCAAGAGCTTCAGGTCGCTACTGTACAGTCGCTTCACAGTACAGTCGCAGTTGGGTAAGTGCAAACCCTATATATATATATATGCAAGGCCTCCGTCTATTCTCGACAAAAATACACGGTGAAAATGCACTTTTCCCCTGATGGTTAACTGCAAGATACACTTGATATAATCAATATATATTTAATTGCAACCCTTCTTTTACTATTGTTTTGAAGTACAAGTACCGTATCGAACAGAATACATATATCTACAATTAAAACCCTAAATGTCCAAATACAAGCTACGAAGATGAACAAAGTTGGTTTTTGTAGTCTGTTAAGATAGACTCTCACGGTTTGTCACTTTATCCAAACCGTGAGAGTCTATCTTAGTCAGGACTCTAGAGGAAATTGATACTTCAGATATCTTGAGAAAACTCGTTGATAGATTCTGCTCGGGCTTCACTAGATAATTTCATATAGGTACAAGTAAAATAGGGTAAATATTTTTTATTCCAGAAAGGAAAATTCTTTTTAAGCTGGACTGTTTGATAACTTCATATGTTAGTATAACTTTGCAATTATGAAGGGTGTTTATGAACGATAATTCGTTACATCTTTGCACTTTGTGTATAGTTGCATACCCTCTATAAGTGCAAGCTGTCATGTTACTCTTTTCCCCTTGCATTTATCCAAGTCCTACTGTACTCACATATGGAAACCCTTGGCCATTTTACATGAAAATAATACGAAATGAAAACAGAAGCATTTGGGTGATTCCCTTTGCCTCTAGTGCACGGATGGAAATCACGGAAGAAAGCAGTGGAAGAAACTCGATAAAAGAATATTCGCTTTATAGATATAAAGAAAAATTAAATTCTAAGCAAATTCAACTATTTTATTTGTTGTTAACGATTAAACTCCAGTTATAAACCAAATTATTTTTGATTTCCACAGCCACTATGTCATTTTGTTATTTGACCGTTGATTAATACTAGAAAATAACTACACGACACCAATGAGCTATACTTTTAATAGAATTGCGGGGCTATGCATTAGCGATTTTTCTCTTTTTTTCTCTTTTTGATTTCACAATGATTCTATTCGTCTGTTATTTTTATTTTTTTTTGTTGGTTTTTACAACGTCTACATCTTTCCATTCTCACGACATCTTCTCTATTTTTGGTTTTTACAACGACTTTATTGATCCATTCACCACAGAACAAAATGTTCCTCTTTCCTTTCTGGTTTTCATAATCAACGAATAGCTAAGCTAACGCATAGCAAAAAATTCCTTAATCCCCTTCTTTTCTTCACATTCTATGCATAACAAGAAAAAACTACACCTGGAATGAAATTGCAAGATTATGCGTTGATGATTTATCCAGATCTATACTGTTATTTTCTTTTCCGGGTTTCACATCAACTCTTTTTGTCAAACTGTTACTCCTCGAGTCTGTACCTCTCTCTTCTTACCCTTAAATACGACAAAATACATCACCGAACAAAAGATTCTCTTCTTTCCTTCCGGTTTCAGCAATGGACATATTAGTATCACTGAAACCTGGTTTTTACGGAACTCCTGTGACTCCCGTATAACTTTATACAATTTTTGGCTGTAACTATTGTCTCTCCGTAAACCATCTCTCGTATTTTGGAAAAAAACTCTAATTATTACACACGTTCTGCAAGTCCTGACAAGCCTGACAGTTTAGACTTACGTCTTCTCGCCTGAAAATTTTATTATGAAAAAAGGTTTGAATGGAACTTTTGCTAAAGGATAGCAACCAAAACTTTCCATCGTAGAGGAGGGAAGAACCAAAATGGATATTCTGAGATCACTTTCAAGATGCGGGTCATATTGTCGTCTGCACTTTCTGCACCTTTCCTTCCGGTTTCTCATCACTTGTTTTTGTACTCGAGTGCGTGGTTGGTATGTATCAGAAACTCATGAGGTTGAGAAACAAAAGTAGGAGGAAACGGATATGAGAACAGACGTGAAGGGAGGCAGATAAGCCCTGCATACAAAACAAGAGCAGTGAAGAATATGACAAAACAAGGCAAGACAAACGTGGAGATGACCTAGACTCTTCGTAATGAGAAGACCATTGTGTAATTTCACAGCCTGACTACGAGAGCTAAACTGTGGACTTCGTAATTATGGAAACTATGGACTACGTAACTCTGAAAGCTGTAGCTGTATCATTTCCAACTTTAAATTTCACATATGACAAAAGAAAACGGAAGCATATTTGGACTGAAAAAGGATTTTCCTTCTTCTCATTTACTCATTTCCGTCTCTTTCTGCTCTACTTCTAGTTACTAAGTATTTCTCACTCGTTCAAGGGATGATAAATAATCGGTTCATAATGGTGAAGTAAGAAACATATATAAAATAAATAGTAAATGGTATTATTTATCCCCTGGGTTCTTCGAGGACTATAGGACTGTCCATGTGTATCCACCGCAGTTATACTTGAACCAAAAGCTTCGTTAACATTACGTAACTCATGCACTTCTAACTGAATCTGCAAAGAATCGAATTCATGTGAGCTAAACCACTTGGTATATCAATCTTCGCTATAAAATTAGTGTCTATTTGAGTTCATTTTTCTTTTAGTGTAGAGGTTGCGGTAATGATTGATTATATATATATTATCATCTTTTCAGTTGGACCCAAAGCACATGATTGTCTTTGAGAAAAGAATTATGTTTATCATAAGGTTTGATCCAGGGTTGAAACCGTAGAATCTTGAAGTGAAAAAAGAAAATATGATTTTAAATAGAGTATATTTGATTATGATGAAGTATATTACCAAATAATTTTGCCTTCATGTCACAAACTGTGTGCTTTATTTTTGACATCCACCAAAAACCGAACAGTTAAGACACATGCCAAAGAGGTCCATTGTGGTAAGTTCTTGGACTTACACTCTCCTTGTCTTTGACTGGGATAATACTCTTACCGTGGTGACACAAAGGTCTGCGGTTACCGGTTTCTGACAGGCTTTGGTTACTGCGCAGTCGAGTTCACTATTGCGCAAGAGACAAACCCCGATGAAACAAG
Source organism: Asterella californica (assembly GCA_036924285.1). Lineage (NCBI taxonomy): Eukaryota > Viridiplantae > Streptophyta > Marchantiopsida > Marchantiales > Aytoniaceae > Asterella > Asterella californica. Next base: position 49,699,613 of record JAYKYS010000001.1, read on the forward strand.
ATTCGTTGGCTAATGGTCGATTCTCCTTGCAGTTGCAAGTCCCAAGGCACTGTGAGCCAGTGGGACGATGACTGGACATACGCGGCGACACGTGTTGGGAGCACTTAAAAATCTGGATATGGTCCACTGACACCGTATCTACTGTAGGTACGCAAAGTGAAATCTGGATTCGTACGACAAAATGCCGCATCTGAAACAGCATATTTCTGCAAACTCTGCGTCGCAACTAAAGAATGCCATTGTCCGTAACGGATATTCTACCGACGCACCATTACCTGGGAGCTTCCAGCTCGCACTCACCGGCACCGCTTGGATTCCGTTACCTTGTCGGCCCTCATACCGTACCCTCCAGTATACAGTTGAACACATGCGCATCACTTTTGTCGTTATTATCATTCACTTTTGTCTTCATTATGCAACTAAACTGGAAGCCGCGGTGGGATGACGTATTCGGATGAGGGGCCAACTTTACGGTGCTTTGAGTTGCTTTATTCAAACTCATGTTCCAGGATCTTGATTAATCATTTTTTATTAGAGGCATTTGACGTTCAAAGAGATGTAAGACAAAGTCGTCTATGACAAATATATATATATATAATATAATATAATATGAACCATGTAATCTTAGAAGCTAAAAAACTCAAGGTTAAAAGCTATCACATTTAGTATCTTTTTTTATAATGAATATGATGATATCACATGTTATCTAGAGAATTTAGAAGATATCAAAATTATTCAATCTACATTTGATGATTTCGAGTGAGTATCAGAACTCAAAGTGAATGTAAGAAAATATAATGATTCCGTTTGGATCTTATGAGACTATCCCTAAATCGATTAGCTGTCCGTACAAATGACTATATGAGAATGAATCTGAGATACTACTGAAAATTATTATGTGAAAGCAATATGATCTAAATGATATATGAAAGAGTGTATTAAATGGATTAATTGCTACTATTTTGAAATAGAAACTTGTAAATCTATCTATATTGGGGAGAGTAACAACCACTAAATCTTATATTGCTTATAAAATCTGGTTTGCATGTTCGTAAGTCCCTCTTCCTCAAAAGATCCAAGTAATGTTCACACAAACCACATTTTAGAAATCGAATGAAATAATAAATATTTTTCTCCTTGGGCTCGTAATACTCTCACATCATAATCTCGAAATGGAAGTCTTCGAGTATTAGATTCATATACACAAAATAAAGCTATTTATGCAAAATAGATATGTTTTAGTGAACTCTTTCAAGAATTGGACATGTCTCCCTCGATATTTTCTCTTCTCGTCGTGTCTAAAGGATCTTATATTAGTCGTGGATCTTGCAGCAGCTTCTCTAGTACAATCTTCTCGATTAAAAATTTCCCTCAAAGCTTGGTTCCAAAGCATAGTATGGATCCACCTTATTAAAGATAACAAAGATAAAGTAGTTGGTATACAAAAGATAGGTCAACAAATCATGGAAATAATATCTTATTCGTTCATCAACTCCTCCAAGAGTCACAATAACTTATCTTCGTCCTCTAGAAGCATGTATCATATCTAAACAATTTGATCTTCAAACAACTAGATGTCTAATTTTGATCAAGAATGCGATCCATTGTCGATGGCAGTTGATCTTAATGCATAAAACCAAACTGTTTTTGTCTGGTTGACTCGTGGACTTTTGTAATAACTTGATAACGTTTGATAATTTATTAATAATATATAATATATAATATTTGAAGATATTGTATATAAATACTGGATCAATCAAGATCAGATTGATGCAAACCATCAAATAATTCCTACGACCCATCTCTCAAAACTTTGTGTTACTTCCGCTCTAGTACTCATTACATCTCATGGCAAAGAACCTCTGAAACTAGAATATATAAAAAACTATATACACCCTCATTTGGATAAAACATGAATTAGACTGAAAAATCTTTTTGAATAACCAATTAATCTAAATGATGTCTCTATTCGATTGTAAAGACACACTTGAAATAAAGCTCACTTCTTCACCATTTTGTAGTAAGTGGGAGATGATACTTGGTTGCAGTTCAGAGTGTTCTCTAACTTTTAAATATATTCATGATCAAATCCTTGATCGAAAAAGTAGACAACTGCTATATAAGATAACTTCCAAGATGTTAAAGTTTGATCATTCAGAAAAACACATATGATGTCAAGAAAAAGAGACTGAAATACATAGTTTAGTATAATGTACTAAGACTCACGCGGTTTGGATCATGATAGAATATTTTAGTTCACATGTCCCTACCTGGAATTTGAACTCCTTCCAAACTGACATAAACTATTCAGTTTTAGATCACAAATATCATCAGAAGAGTACTCGATTTGAAAGGCCTTTCACTATGAACTACTACTAATCTGGTTAGCTCGTACAAGAAAATTCTTTGATCTAAAACATGTAGAATGTAAGGAAATATGGTTTAAAGCTAAATTCAGGGAACACCAACTTATCAAGTTTTTACTTTCATGTACTCTAAAAAAAGTATTATATCAAAAACAATAATTTACAATCAGATAATTGCTTTAAACGTGTGCTTTGAAATGCAAGTAGAAGCTCTGGCCCTCTCTATGTCTTGCCTGTGGCTAAAAAGAGAAAAAGAAAAAGGTAGAAGAGAAAAAGACGTATCCGGATGCACATTCCGACTACATTATGGACGTAGACTAACTTCGCATGAACCCTGCCATGGGTGATGCACATCATGATGATATGTTGTAGATGCTTATCATGCTATGCCATAGATTACCTCCCCGGGTGTACATGTGTATAAGGTTGGCGTCATAAACCTCACCCCATAAAATTAAGAAAGGATCAGAGTTGAACCCGTAATTCTACAGTGTCAGAGCATGGAGAACCACAGAAACGACGGGTTGAGAGTTTTAGAGCAGTCGTGAAGCAAGGAGAGACTTATGGCAGAATCCACGCCTGTAAATGTTAAAGGGTACATCCGGAAGTGCTCCGTCCGTTTTACGTCAAAAACCTTTGAAATGTGTTACACGAGTTGCAAGAATGCTTTACGTCAAAGCTTTGACACGCACGCGAAAACAAGAGCACGATGTTTCTGGCGGTACTAGCCTGTTGTGCTGAATTGACCGGCTCTAGTTACTCGTGTGTGGTTGTCACGACTCGCATCCAACCCAAGCCGCCAACGTCAATCCTGGTCACGCCACGCAGGAAGCACGTCAGCTTCTCCAGCGTTGAGATCGTGCGAGACTACCGCAGGACCTGAATTGTGTCTGCAGTTCATGACCTGACTCAGGTTCTCAACAAAAGCCATCGTCCATGTCACCTTGCTATGCCTGTAGGATATTACGTGGATGCTATGGTGTACAACTACTGCGCCGTTGGATCCTGCGTGGAAGCCATGGTGCGGACTTGCTCTACGTGTTCCCTAGAGAACAGAGAAGTTAACGACGCGGCAGGCAGTCCGCTGCCTTCTTCTGACTTGGAGTCAGTCCCAGTCCCAGTCACAATGCTACTACCTTGACACGCGAGAAGTCAGTTTGCGCAATGTAACCATAGTTAAAGCGGAGTTAGTTTAAGTTACAGCTGAACAGTCCAGGTCTGCCGGTAGCCGGCCCGACTGTCAGGCTGTTTAGATACGTGGCGTTTTCTTCATTCCCCGGAGTCTGGAGGACTGGAGCTTGTCCTTTGCGTGACTTTATGAAGCCTACGAGGAACTACCGTAGTACTGTAGTACAGTAGTTTGATTCCTGTGATAAAATCTTCTCACTGTCCAAACTGCAGTTCACTGCATTGATTGGATTCTATGGAGCCTCGCATTTAGGCTCTATGTTTCAGGTTATACTTGAAGCAAGAAAAAGAAATACATAGCACTAAAAGATGATAAAACTCTCACAATTGTGTAATACGAAGAGAAAAAGAAAAGAATAAAAGAAAGAGGCAAGCTCTCTCAAGAACTATATTGGCCTTGCGCTATCTAAAGGAGTCTTTACAAGGCTATCTTGGAAAGATTAACTCCAGTGCAATCTCGGTCGTTGTCAGATGAAGTCAATTCAATTTCACTTTATATAAAAGTTTCTGAGGCTAAAAAAGCTCTTTTCTCTTCCTATCCTACATGTTTCAGTTCTAATCCTACGTGTTTGCTGATGTGGATGGCCCCAAAAGTCATTCCACACGTGGAATGATCGGATTTAGTTCATGAAATGATCCATCGATCTCCACTATATCAAATAGGGATATGAAATAGGAAATAAAAAATAACATAGAAAAGAATGATAAATTCATGGGAAAATAATTAAGACATGGTATTAGAACAATTGATCCTCTTTTTCCAACCTGACAAGAATTATAAATATCATTTACATAGCAGTGGATTTTTGACCTAACGTTACTTAGTACATAAACCTCGGAAATGAGTAGTTTATAAAGCATTCCCCCAAGGCTTTGCCAAGGGAGTGTGCTTTATCAGATAAATCATGACTCTGAATGTATATTACATGTTGCTAATACTAATTTAGCTACTACCGATCAATGTAATTTCGTGTCTAAACCTAGCTTAAACAATGGCATATCAAATTTGGGACCTAAACCGAGTGTAAACTGTCGTTTATCTATTTTCCAACCCTAAACATTTAGTTCACTAGGAAATATTATCAGAAATAAACCACAGAATAATACCCAAGAAAAGGTACAGATACTGTTTATGAGTAAATAGGAGACGCGATGAATAGCCTACGGATGGAAAGAGGGACCCGAAGGGCCAACGCCGCGAAGGGAACAGAAGGGTTTATGATATGATCTTACGTCTTCGGATGGCTCATGCCCAACTTCATTTAGAACCCCCCCCCCTAAGTGCTAGGTCAACAGAAGTGAACAAGAAGAAGCGTATTTCTCTCGAAGAAGCATATCAAGATTCGCGATTACGGCGTAAAATGAGCACGGGAGATTTTGTGGCCACGGAAAGGCCACTGTGCTAGTGACGGCATTCTCAACTTCTCCGACAGCACTCTTTCCCCTTTATGACGTAAAGTTCGCCAGCTTCCAATCGCCGTTCGCGGTTCCCCTTCCTTCATAGTCCATTCATGTTCCATATCTAAATACTTCAACCCCGGAAAAGATTGAAAGCGGTGGCCGCCGCATAACGAAAAGGAAATGGACAATCCATGCCTACGTTCATGTGACATGGAAAGATGCATCTCGATGGCCTATGTCCCTATACCCTATCTATGACTGGTACTGGGACTAGGACTGGTGAGTTTCCTGGATACCGTTAGTGACGACAAGAGTACATCTGGATGCTGACACAGCAGACTTAGTCCAGAAGCGTTGATGCTGGATCTTGCGCAGCGAGAGGTCGAAAAGGCAAGGTCCGATGCAGTGTTCGCCCAGCTTTTCTGGTGAAACCCTCTAGTAACCGGTATTTAATGACAGAAGACGGCTTAAAAGAATATATTCCCGGTTAAATACAAGAGTTGTTTCTTATTTCTTGAAGACAAAAGTTTTCGGTGTCAGTTTTAAACCGATTAATCATATAGGTTTGTCGGTATTTTTAGAAATCGTGCCGGTTGAGAATACACTAAATGCGGACTATGTTCTGGGCGAACTATGTAACTCCGATGATTGGAGATTTACTTGGATGCTCGTGGATTCAGTATTGTGTACATTCCTTGCTTATTCACTTCCTCCATTTTATGATGGAGAAGGCAAATATGCAAAGAGTTTAATTTTAATTTTAATTTTTCTTGTCGAAAGGGTTAAATATTAAATTTAATTTAATGTACATAAGTGATTTAATAGACAGTGGTTCTTACACTTGTAAGTTTCGAAGCGCGGCACTAGGGTTAAGGTTTATGGGTTATCTCTTACTCTCCTCATGTTTCTAAGTATTTCTGAAAATAGCAATTTCTAAAAATTAAAATTATTCACTAATTGAATAATTTTTCGCTGCGCCTTCCTCACGACCTTGCCCTCGCCCTAAAAACCGAAATCGCGCTTCCCCGCTTGTCCGTTTCCCTTCCCCCGCGAACTGTACAGTTTCGATGCTTATTTACTTGAGGAGGTTGTGCAGTTTGTTAGATATAGCAAGTGTCTATTTTTTTGTCGTTTCTGTTTAATGTTCCTTGTTTTGTATCTCATGGTGAGATTTATTTATTTATTAAGGGTGTTAAAGTTAAGTGGAAATATTCTCAAGCGTCGGATGCAAAATCATCCATGAAGAAACTAAAATCCACCGTAGTGTCACTGACAATGAGTTTTGTTGATCACTGTTTCTTGTGTTGTGCTTCTCTCCCAAGAGTGAAAGTACACAGAGACGCGAGAAAGAAGCAACGTCGCGGCTGGCTCAAGGAGCAGCCTTCTGGTTTAGCAACGTCGCCATGCAAGTAGCCATGGCTTCTGAATATTTCATATATTCTAAGATTGAAACCCTTTATTAGAGTTTTTCTGAAATTTAAAATTTAAAATTTATATTTAAAAAGGTGGTGTAATTTACTAGACATAGCTAGTGTTTTAAGGAGTTTTCTCTCTGTCTTTTGTGTTTAGTTGTCCTTGTCTTGTATATCACAATGGGAAGTTTATTTCACTTATCTATTATGTCAATTTAAAAGAAATTATATTTCCAAACTCTGGGTAAAGTTTACATGGATGGATGTTTTATATTATTTCTTCGAACCGGAATATGATACAAGTGCTCCTGGGGTGAATGAGAAGACTTTATTTTACGAGTTTGCTTTTGGAAAACTGAGAAATTTAACCATTATGCATAAAATGATTTCTGTGATTACATTTTCCATCCAATTTGGAATCTATGAAATATAGAATCAACTTAAAGCTATCCACGAGCTTTACAAGTTATTACTCATCCCGAAACTGGAACTGCAAGGCTATGCATGTGAGATTTAACCAAATCTAAATCTTCTTCTCTTTCTTTAATATTCATATAATGGGATAAATACACACAAAATAGGTAATTATTTACTTCTTATGAGATTCACGATAGAGAGATAGGTATGCGTAATCTTTCCAAGGAAAAAATCAAATTATTTTAGATATTCAATAAACTATACCAAGGGGTTCACTAACGGTTTTTGTTATAAACACATGTAAGTAAAAACAAAATATTTTTAAATATTTTTATTTAAAAATTTAAAATATAAAAAAACTGAATTTTTGATAATATTCCGTTTTACTTATAAAATAAATATTTTAAATTTTAAATCTTCAGAAGAAAAATAGGAGTATTAAAATACCTCTTGACTCTCCCATGTTATCAGCCAAATACAAACAATTGTCACCCCGGAGTTTAATAGGTTAAACTCCCGGGGGACAATTCTTATACATTAAACCTTAGGTGCATGTATAAAAGTGAAAAATATTCTTTTTGTCTCTGTCTACTTAGGTTAGGAAAAAAATATTGTTTTGTTTCAAGGAATCACTATAATTTTGTTTAATAGTTTTCAGTAGATGTTGAATAATAAATCGTGAAGTTAATCACATAATGTGAAGCTATGTGAAAGCTTTGATTTAAATCTTAACTTAATAGATTCTGTTTTTGTAAGGAACATTATTAGCAAAAGTAAGCTTACTACAAGTATTACACTGAAGATCGGTGTCCCAAGTGATTTAGCTTACAGTCCTCTAAGAGAAAGGTCGTGAGTTCAATCTCTTGCGATTACGATTGGAGGTGCATGCGCGTGTAAATTATTAATGAAGCTTCTGGTCCGAGTACCGCTGTGGTGGACTCACATGGACAGTCACATGATCCGCGAGGACCCCAAGGGACATGTAATAACATTTATCATTTTATCATTTTATTCAATATTCTTTCTCATCAGACAGCTAATCGGTAGAAAGAAATCCTCCCTTTTACAAGGTATATAATTGGACACCTGGGCTTAAGCAGAGTAGATGCAGCCAAGCTTAATGCAGGTTACTAGAATGGAAAGGTATCTAAGATATCATGTATTGGAGTTTGAAAATAATCTCAACTGGAAGTTTCCCGCGTGTTGAATTGCTGCCAAGCACTCGATCATGTAATGACTTAATCAGACCCATGCGGACTCTCTTAGACTTAATCGGATCTCTAAAGATTACGTTTACTTAATCAAACCCGTACCAGTTTTTGCCGTTGATAGCTTTTATATTTATGAGAAATAAATTAGAAAACAACATCCCGAGCAGTCAAGTGAATAAGCATCCCAAACGGCGAAATGGCCGTTTGGAGAACGCCGTTGTGCCGAGGGAACTAAGCCGTCTGCAGCCTAACGCCGAGAGAGATAATTCTCGTTTTGCATTAAATTCGAGATCTCTCGTCGTATTTGTCGCATGTTCCTAGAAGCTTTTTTTTTGGAAGCGAGAGCCGTTTGCTTTATGTTACAAGAAATAATATAACAGTTATATGAATATTTTAGATTAAGTTTAATAAAAATATTAAATAACATTAAATATTAACTGTTAATTCTTCCAGGAACAATAAAAACGTTGTTAGAAAATCCATAAGTGGTGTGCAGGTCTACGCGCTTCAGACGGTACAAGTGCGAGAACCTACTACACAAAAATAGTACATTAATAAATACATTCATTTATTAGCTTGTAGCCTTCTTCCATCTTTGGATGGAAGAAGTGAATAAGCAATAAGGTGACTATCTCGTGACTGGTACCATATGACTGTAACATATGAATATGTTACGGTCAATGGTATGTCAGAGGTCCTAGTAAGTAAATGCGCTCTTCAGAGGTCAGCTTAAATTAAAAAAAGCGCGCAGGGGTCCGATTAAACCACAAGTTCTGGTATTTAAATGGTGGGATAATCCCTCCTCTTTCACTGCAGAAGCTAGATTATGGGTGCTATGTCTTTGATCAGAATTACGACCGTTATAATCTTAATTATATTTGTTTATTAATTTTACAAGCTGTGGTAAAATTTATCAAACAATGACTTTAATCAAAGCTTTCTCATCAGTTTACGATATGTACTCTACTTCCAAGTGAACTGCTGAGTATACACTGAATAATGATTAGAGAAAAAGTTCATGGTTCTTTTGACAGGGATTATTAAAGAATTCAATCAAATCTGCCCTGAATATGGACAATGACAGTTATCCTGCAGTAAAGAGTGGGTAGATAAATATGCATGCTGGATGAACTTCCGGGAACTTTTGCTAGCTTGCTGTTATCACAAAAATTACAAGTGTTAAATGAAACTATTTATTAAATAAAAATAAAAATTCAAAATTTTCATCTATGTTAAATATTAACACGTGTCTAGAAACACGAGAAGATCAGGAGTAAAATGATAAGGCTTGAGTATACTACTGCCCTTCTAAATGTACAAGTCTAGGAACTTGTTGATATTAATACATTAATTTAATGAAAGTTTAATTTAGTACCTAATCTTTTTTGTCGGAAGAGTTATGTAATAAATTAAACGCCTGCATATTTGCTTCCTCCATCGAAACATGGAGGAGGTGAATATGCACATGCTCTGGATAAAATAGTTCTGAAGTAAAGAATGAGGTAAATAGAGGTCTCTATTGTTAATAATTAAATCCAGATATCGAGATTTCTTGGAGCAAAAGAGAATATTTTCTTCTGATTTAAAATACATCGGAAGGAAAAAAAGAATATTCATTTTCGTGCTTTTAAGTGAACGAAGTCAATGCAACGATCTCCCTGATAGTTGATATTACTATATACTATATTCTCATTGCTATAACATATTATGAAAACTTATATATGTTACATGACATTGTCACGTCAATTTCCAGTGGACGTCTCGAGCATATCGAGCGTAAAAGAAATGCACGTGCGAAGTTGGGATCCATCTTTTCAGTCGGTCCACGACGTCTTTCTATAAGCCGTCACGATTCCTCTTGCGCGATCATCTCGATATCTCATGTTTTCATTTAATATATTTTGCTTGTCGCATTAGTAAACCAACAATCCAGAGTCCAATCCAAGACGGGATTATTTCTACTGAAACCTATGACTATTTTATGGATATTTCCAATACTTAGAGGTACTCTGCACTCTCAGTTTCAAAACTACAGAAGAAGATTTCATGTTTGTGTAATAGGAGTGGTAATAAATGGGATGTCCAAACTGTGCAGTTTCAGTGTGCAGTTTCAGTTTGACGAACAGGGTTGGACCTTGAACGTACAGTTTCTCACAGTTTACGGTAAGGGAGGTGTTTTAGCAGGATCATTTTCAGTTCCATGTTTGTAGTTTTGGGTGCAATACACTCGAAGACATCAATGTTGGAAATTTGCTTTCCTTCATGTCACTGTGAACAGAGTGAGGGGAGAACTCTCTAAATTATCCCATACTGCAGAAACTGCACCAGGCTCGGGAATCCACAAAGTTATGCGAAAATGATAGAAACTGCACGAAAAACAGTTTGAAGCTATATATGAGAATGATCTCTTACCGTATTGATTTGCATAGTTAACCGTAGATTTTAAAACAAAGCCAGAAAGCAAAGTGATAATTTTTTTGTCAATTTTTACCAAGAGAAGATTATATATATTTTTAAGCAAATACATAGCTTGGCAATGTTACTACAAGCGAAAACCAGAAGGGTAAGAGAACAATTATTTTCTTGGTGTTTCTTTTCATGGTTGGATAATCTTCAGCTTGAAACTTGAGGAAAGTGCTAACAGCTAGAATACAATTTCTCTACTGGGAATATAAGTTCTCCATCACTTTCTTTGTTCATGCAACCTGCGAAGTTTCAGATATTTTTATTCGGGCATTGTTCTATCATAAATTATTTCGTGATGAAAGGTTTGGTAATAAATTTAAAAATAAAATTGAAACTGAAATCGAAGGTTTATTATGAACTACTCCGATTACACAACTATGATTTACTAGTGCGTTTCAAACCTAAGGACAAAATATCTTTTCCAGCATAAGGAATAGTTTCTATAACTCAGTCTGGAAACAAAAGACGAGTTCGTACATCCAAGTTTGTCAAGGACTCATAACTCGAGTTCCATAAGTCCTAAGGGGAAAACTCGAGGTCTTTCAAACCTTCGTGTGAACTGAAAGTTAGATTTTTCGTATGAAACTCATAAAAGCACATTGGTGTCGCATCTTTGAACTCGTAAGTTTTCTAGCTACAGCAACGAATTCTGGATGTGAATGATGTCGTTTAAGGATTTTCTGAGAGATACTCAGTCTTCACAAGCGAGCCAAACACATTAATACTGGTTTAACTTGAAGTAGAAAATAAGAGTTCACTCGTCTTCTTGTTGTTCTATAGGCGGATCACTAATGGTTACTGAAACTGACTCGTGAAATTTTATTTTATTTTTTTAAAATAAAGATTTTTCATTCGATTTTTCCATTGCACTTGGTTGATACAGGATCTGACGAGAAGATCGAATGATAGAAAATAGACATAGTATGAATCAGCTTCTAGAGAGCACACAGAAGTTCGAAGATATGGAAAAGCCTTAAGAATTTGATTTTTCGTGTAAGAAAACATAGATTTCACTATCTTGAGATCAGATAAACAGCTGAACATTACCTAAAGTATAACATTTTTGCTGATGAGAAATCAGTATTAGAAACCCCTTGGACCAGGCTGAGCAGAGTAGAACAGCATATCTAACTCTCAACCACGAGACCTGGACGTGTGACCCCTCTGGAAAGAAGACCGGAATGTAACCATGATCGGAAGGGTGAAAACCCCAACTGGTACCCCTCGAGCTAATTCTCGAGCGTCAGACTCATCAAATATTATACTTAAATAAAATGGACGTGGAATGCTTCACAAAATACAAAATACAAAAATGAGAATTTGTCTCAAACCTCCTGTACAAGCATAAAAGCATAAAAGAGGATATTCTCTTTTCCTCTCACAGTGTACTTTCAGCTCCAATAAATCCCGAAATCTTCCTCTTAACATTTAACCTTTTTCAGTCAATAATAAATAGTTTATTTTGAGATGAAAAAAACTTTGTAAAACTAGTCAAGAGTTTTAATTGGATTCCTTGTTTAACAGATTCCAAGTTAGGAATGAAGAAATATCACCTCAAACATCTTCTACATACATGTTAAAATGTAACAATTATGCAGTTGGAAAAGACACTTGTAGTCATACCAGGGGTTTAAAGCAATACTATGTGAAACTAGATACCACTGATGCTATTACTGTGAACGATGAAATATAATCTTTGCATATAGAATAGATTTTATAAAATAAACAGATAAATATTATATTTTATAACTTTTCTCTAACAGTAAAAAAAGAGAACTATCCATACTTCGAAGAAAATTAGTCCCCGCTGACAGATGAAGATGGTTCGGCAATGCCACATACACACCACACCGGAGCCGTGTAGACTACAACCTCACCCTCTCCGTGAAACAGCGTACATATAAGTCAAACGTGAATATGGCGTAAGATGGCTTCAGACCGAATGAGAACACACGATATGCATGCAGCATGAGTTTGTGGCCGGAGGGAAGGAAAAGGACAAGCAAGAAATAGGAATGAAACTGCAGATGAGGATCGAATTGGTTAGTAAATGAGAAAAAAAATTTAATTTATATTATAAAAAATTTGAAAATCAAAAAATTAATGTAGAACTCCAGATTCTATGGTAAATATTAAATGTTAACAAAAGATAAAAATATAGATTATCCAAATATAACTCAATATGTATGTAATATCAACATATGGGAATTTTTGCTCGTTTGTTGTTATCGAGAAAAACTTGCTAAACAAAAACTCTATATCAAACAGATATAAAAAGTTAAAATATTTTATAAATATTAAATGTTAACCAACCTAGAGAGACGAGAAGACCTAGATATAAACCATAAAGCGATCGTCGACAAACACGCTCTACAAAATACATTACCACTAGAACATCTTTAATCGAAGGTTTAGTTTAGACATAACTCTTGTCAACGAAAGGGTTAGGTAATCAATTAACCGTTGCATATTTATCTCTTCAATAAAGAGAAGTGAATAATATACAAGTGTGCTAATAACAAATAAAATTTCACTATAGAAAATATAAATCCGAATTTATCAACAAAGATTAAGTTAACATAGATGCACGCTACTGAAAAGATAACTACTTGTGTGCAACGTACCTAGCAGGAACCTAACGCGGAAGAGTTTGTAACACCTTTTGCTTTTTCCCCAAACCAGATGGCATTCGGGCAGTGATTAATCAAAAGTGGCAGCTGCATGGCACAAGGCAGGCTCAAGAGACTAGATAAAAGAGTGTCGTGAACCCTAAAGGAGGCCATTCTCAGTTTTTCAGTTTTGGAGAGAGAGCTCTTGGTGGTGAAGGAGGAGACTGTATTTTTCAGTGTAGTGTACATTGCCTTTGAGGTCAGAAATCAGGAGCTAGAACTGATGCACATCAAGCTCCTTGGAGAGCAGATTTGAAGAGGGACCTTGAGAGCAGACTTGGGGTGTTGATTAGATCGCTGACTTGGCGTCTGATCTGTTGAGCAACAGAAATCAGGGCGTTCAGAGTGAAAGTAGGTTCTCGGGTGAAGTCTTAGTCACAGCAGAGTTGCTGAGTAGTGAAAGATTGCCGGTCCAAGAGCGCTGCGTGACCTTGTCAGCAAGTAATGCCATGTAATGTATATGAGCCCGTGACTTTCTCCATTCTGATAAGTAGGCTTGAGTTGTGTGCTAAAACTGAGTTGGGCGCATCTGGTGTCGTGTTGACTTCATTTCGGTGTAATTGCTTTGCCTTCCTACTTCCTAGCATCTACTAGGTCTCCTAGTCTTGGCGGTTGCTCCTTGTGGGTCCTGGCGTTCCGACTTGATCACCAGTAGCGGAAGCGCTGCCCAAATTTTATGCAACCCAGGTCTAGAATAGTTCCACCTGTATTTAGTAACCTAAGCTTGACCAGAGACCTACAAAAGACTAGTTGGTTATTTGAAACCCGTTCAACAGTTATCAAATCCTCGGTGCTCATTAGCGGATAGTTTAACGAACTGGATCTGGAGACACAAATAAAGTATACAGGTCTCTAGGGAGGTTCACGTTCGGCAGTTCATTGGTTAGAGATTAAAGAATCTGTTCCGAGATCTGCGGTCGAACGTTGCAGTTGGTATCAGAGGAGGCTCAAGTTGAGTCTTTGTTGAACATCATCGACAATGGAAGCCGTGCCGACTGGGATGGACGAGATGCAGGCGTTTCTGAAGAAGTTGGAAGGCCGACTTGAGCAAGTGGAAGCTGAGAATAAGGTGCTTAAGGCGGATTTAGCTCAAGCAAAAGCAACACATGAGAAAGAAGCAGAGGTCCCTGTACTGCAAATCGAGCAAGTCAAGGATTTCGCACTACCAGGTGAAGGAGCAGTTGATATTGCTCAAGCAGATAAGAATGAAGATGGGTCACAGAAGGTGCAAGAGAATGTTGCAGAAGGCAGCTCGGCCAAAGAAGGGCACAAGCGGAAAGTGAAGTGGGCTGAACCAGCGACACCATCAGCCTTCAACGGTGAGAAAAGCTTTTCAAAGTTTGAGTTATGGGTTACTGAGATGGAGAATTACTTGGAGAATTTCGATGAGCGCAGCTGGTTCACCTATGCTGTTAGTAGACTGGAAGGAGAGGCTAAGGAATGGTATGGAGGTCAACAGCGGATGAGGAGTTTGAACGGTACAACTCCTATGTCCACTTGGCCGGAGCTGAAGGATGAACTCAGAAGACATCTGGTACCGGTGGATGAAGCTACACAGTTTCGGCTGGAGCTCATTCATCTGAGACAGACAGGGAGTATCAGGCAGTATCTCCAGCGATTTTCTGAGTTGGTTACTCGTTTGCACATGGTGGATCGCACCGACTTGCTGTTTCACTTGAAGAAAGGTCTGCAAGGTTTCTATGCTAGTGTGTTTGATAGCTGGGTTATGTTTCACAAGTCCGAGGACATGCAAGACTTGTTTGCATTTCTGGAAGCAGCAGAGAACACTAGAGAACGTAATTACACCGTGCAGCCCTCCAAGTTTCAGCGTGGAACAAGTGGTGGCGAGCCTAGTAGAGGATTTTGGCGCAATCCTCAAGGACAGATAACGTCCTCTCAGAGTAGAAATGGTAGAGGACGTGGTGGTGGAAGATTTGGTGCAGCGGGAAGGAGGTTTCCTCGTGGATCTCAACAGCAAGGAGTTTCTCGTGGTCCTACTCAAACACGACCTACTGGATCCTATGCATCCAATGCAGGATCCAACCAAGCTTCGACTTCAGGTGCTAGGAGCAGTGGAGCTAGCAGTGCTACACCTTCAAGGACGATCATCTGCTTTCGATGCGGACGGGACGGTCATATCGCTCGTGATTGTCCTCAACGTTCAACAACGAGCAACGTGCGTGGGTTGACAGCTGAAGAGACAACCAGTATTGAAGAACCAGTTGAGGCGACTACTGAAGCAGAGGTATGTGCTGGTGAGCATTTGGTAGAGCATGGGGATTTTCTGCCGTGGATTGAAGTGAAAATAGGAAACCACCGGTGCTGTTTGCTTATTGATACTGGAGCAGATGTGAATGTCTTGAATGAAAAACTAGTCAGGACCTTAGGGGTGACTAGAACCAAGATCATGAGCCCGTTGTTGGTAAGGTTTGTGCAAGGTAGCACAACCGTTACAGAAAAGCTCATGAGTGTTCATGTTACTGTTGGAGGGGTAACTAGGAAGCACGAGTTTTTAGTTATGAGCTTAGGCGACACGATGGAAGGTATCTTGTCCTGGTCTTGGTTACAAGAGACCAAAGCCAAGCTAGATGTTCAAGAAGGGAACGTCATAGTCATGGATCGATGGGGCTTGGGTCAACCACATCCTTTGATCATCAAAGAGAGACCCAAGGAGCCAAACCATGCTGCTCATAAGTTCCAACGAGCCAAGGTGGCATTTCAGATCTGCACGGCCAGACAGTTTGGAAAGCAGATCAAGTTGGTTGACGAAGCTTGGGTTGCAGTGATGTCTAAACCCAAGGTGGAGACGGATGAGGAAGAACGTGTTGCTGCTCTTCCCATACATCCTGATATGCAGGCATTAATTGAGAGGTATTCTCACCTAATGCCGGATCAGTTACCAACAGGACTTCCTCCGAGGAGAGCCTTGGATCATGCTATTGATCTGGTTCCTGGGGCTACCCCTACTGTAGTGCCATCAAGACGGATGTCGTTTGATGAGCTGACAGAGCTGAAGACTCAGTTGAAAGAGTTGGTAGCTCAGGGTATCTTACGACCTAGTATATCACCTTATGCTGCCCCGGTGTTGTTCGTGGCCAAGAAAGATGGTGGTATTCGCATGTGTGCGGACTATCGTGCACTCAATAAGGTTACTGTCAAGAACAAGTATCCTCTTCCTCTCATGGATGAAACCACCGATCGGTTGGCCACTGGAAGATACTTCACCAAGCTGGATCTACGTTCTGGATATCACCAGATCAGGATCAAAGAAAGAGATGAAGAAAAGACAGCTGTAAGGACGAGGTATGGCTTGTTTGAGTATACAGTGCTGCCGTTTGGATTGTCCAATGCACCTGGTACTTTCTGCAGGCTAATGAACGAGATCTTCAGAGATCTCTTGGATGAGAGTGTTATCGTGTACCTAGACGATATCATCATCTTCTCATCCACTTGGGATCAGCATCTAATAGATGTTGAAATGGTGTTTAAGCGCCTAGAAGAACATCAACTCTATCTCAAGAAGAGCAAGTGCTCTTTTGGACAAGAGAGTGTAGTGTTTCTAGGATGTTTGATCGATGCGCAGGGCATTCATCCTAACAGGGCTAAGATTCGAGCCATTGTTGAATGGAAGAGACCTGAGAGTGTTCATGAGCTCAGATCTTTTCTTGGATTAGCCACATATTTTCGGCGCTTTGTTTATCAGTTTGCGCATAAAGCCGCACCTTTGTTTGGCTTATTACGCAAGACTTCCAAGGTTGTTTGGAATCCAGCAGCTGAACGAGCGTTTCAAGGATTGAAACAAGCACTGACAGAGATGCCCGTGCTAGCTCTTCCAAAGATGGGAGAACCTTTCGAGGTTCACACAGATGCTTCTCAATGGGCCATTGGAGGAGTGTTGATGCAAGGAAAGCATCCGGTGGCTTACGAAAGTCACAAGTTCTCAGAGACTGAGGCAAAATGGCCTGCTCATGAACAGGAGATGTTCGCAGTTATCCATTGTTTGAAGCGTTGGGAGCATTATTTGTTACCAAGCAAAGTTACTGTTGTAACGGACTGTGAGGGTAATACATACTTTCAGAGTAAACCTCGTTTGTCACGTAAACAACAGAGGTGGCAAGTGGAGCTTGCACGTTTTGATATCGAATGGCGGTATCAAAAGGGGAAGGAAAATATTCCAGCGGATGTGTTAAGCAGACGTGTCCAGGCGTTAACAATCCAAGACACAAGTGAAGAGCTTTTGGATCGAATCAGACAAGCATTGCCAGATGATCCTCAGGCTCAACGTTGGACCAGCCAACAAGGGAGAGATCCATTGGTACGTAATCTCTCATTTCGCAATGGCCTTTGGTTTTATAAGCAAACCAAGGTCTATGTTCCAGCTGGATCTCTAAGGACACTCGTCATGCAAGAATGTCATGATTGTGAACTGGCTGGACATGGAGGACAAAATAGAACATTGCAACGAGTTAAAGAGCAGTTCTATTGGCCGTCCATGTTGGAGGATGTAATCAAGTACGTGCAGACTTGCTTGACATGTCAGCAACAACGAACTGAGCGGAGGAGACCTGCAGGGTTGCTGAGACCATTGCCAATACCTGATGGGCCTTGGGAGAGCATAAGTATGGACTTATGCACAGGTTTACCCGAATCAGGAGGTTTTGATGCTCTGTTAGTTGTTATAGATCGTTTCAGTAAGCAAGCTCACCTCATCCCTTGTAGGGAAGCAGTGACGTCAAGAGGTGCCGCTGAACTGTTTATACGATATGTTTTTAAGTATCATGGGATGCCTAAAGACATTGTTTCAGATTTGGATAGGAGGTTTGTAGCTGATTTTTGGAAGGGTTTGTTTCGAAGACTCGGAACTACCCTCAAGTTCAGTTCCTCTTATCATCCTGAAACTGATGGTCAGACGGAAAGGACGATCCAGATAGTAGAACAAGGGTTGAGAAACTATATCATGCGAGATCAGAGTGACTGGAGCGAGCACTTGGACTTGGTAGAGTTTACATATAACAACATCAAGCACTCGAGTACAGGATTTAAACCATTTGAAGTGGTTTATCGGGGCTCTCATGCACCTTGGACTCCTATAGCTTTAGCTACCAAGGGGCATGAAAACACAGGAAGGTCGAACCAGGATCCTCCAGATCTAGAGACTTTCATACGTGTTCAGGTTACTGTGTTTCAAGAAGCCAAGAAACACATGGAGAAGGCACAACAACGGTATGCCAAGTATGCAAACCGTGGTAGGCAAGACGTACAGTTCGAAGAAGGGCAGAGGGTCTGGTTGAGAACCAAGAACTTCAGAATCCCAGCAGGGGTGGATTTAGCCAAGAAGCTTCTTCCAAAGTGGGCAGGACCATTCCTGATCGAGAAGAAGTTAGGTCCTGTGACCTATAAGTTACATTTTCCAGCTAGCATGAAACATTATCACCCCATCATTCATGTTTCTAACTTGAAAATGTTTCGTGAAGAACTAGAATCGTTGCCAGGAAGATATCAGAAATGGCATCCAGTGTTAGAAGCATTACCAAGAGCTGATGATCTTGAGTTGATTGAGATAGTAGATCATCGAGCATCACCGAATCCAGATGGAGCTGGAGAACCCGTCACTCAATACCTATGTCGTTGGACAGGTAGAGTCCCGGGATTGGTAAGTGAAGCTTGGGAGTACCTAGATGATCTAGCATTGTACAAGTTTCAAGAACCACTGCGTAGATATTTTGTGAGACGACAATCTGCAGTGGTTTCTTCCAGCTAAGCGGTGGATTGAATCGAGTCCGAAGAGTCATGCCTAAGGGCCCTTCAAGGACACTGGAACCGAGTAGATCTGGCCAATCTGCTCGTCTAAAGGTGGAGTTGTGGTCTGCTGACTTCTTATGACTGTCGGATGTCAATCAGGTTTAGGCTGACGCTACTATGGTGTATCATAGTAAGGAGGTGGATAAAAAGAAACTGACGAGTTCACCACCTGGAAGCTAGGGTTCTGTCTCACCCGAAAGCTTCAACGGATGCTCGGTAATGGAGCATAGCCTTGAGAAAGGGCTTAATCTTACCCTGGATGAGGTACTGTTCCTCTGGATTTGAGGAAGTGTTGTTTCTAATGTGGTATTGTAGATACCGCAGTTCAGTGGAAGAACTGCGTTTTTGCTGGTTGGGGCGATTGTAACACCTTTTGCTTTTTCCCCAAACCAGATGGCATTCGGGCAGTGATTAATCAAAAGTGGCAGCTGCATGGCACAAGGCAGGCTCAAGAGACTAGATAAAAGAGTGTCGTGAACCCTAAAGGAGGCCATTCTCAGTTTTTCAGTTTTGGAGAGAGAGCTCTTGGTGGTGAAGGAGGAGACTGTATTTTTCAGTGTAGTGTACATTGCCTTTGAGGTCAGAAATCAGGAGCTAGAACTGATGCACATCAAGCTCCTTGGAGAGCAGATTTGAAGAGGGACCTTGAGAGCAGACTTGGGGTGTTGATTAGATCGCTGACTTGGCGTCTGATCTGTTGAGCAACAGAAATCAGGGCGTTCAGAGTGAAAGTAGGTTCTCGGGTGAAGTCTTAGTCACAGCAGAGTTGCTGAGTAGTGAAAGATTGCCGGTCCAAGAGCGCTGCGTGACCTTGTCAGCAAGTAATGCCATGTAATGTATATGAGCCCGTGACTTTCTCCATTCTGATAAGTAGGCTTGAGTTGTGTGCTAAAACTGAGTTGGGCGCATCTGGTGTCGTGTTGACTTCATTTCGGTGTAATTGCTTTGCCTTCCTACTTCCTAGCATCTACTAGGTCTCCTAGTCTTGGCGGTTGCTCCTTGTGGGTCCTGGCGTTCCGACTTGATCACCAGTAGCGGAAGCGCTGCCCAAATTTTATGCAACCCAGGTCTAGAATAGTTCCACCTGTATTTAGTAACCTAAGCTTGACCAGAGACCTACAAAAGACTAGTTGGTTATTTGAAACCCGTTCAACAGTTATCAAATCCTCGGTGCTCATTAGCGGATAGTTTAACGAACTGGATCTGGAGACACAAATAAAGTATACAGGTCTCTAGGGAGGTTCACGTTCGGCAGTTCATTGGTTAGAGATTAAAGAATCTGTTCCGAGATCTGCGGTCGAACGTTGCAAGTTAGAGTACCGTATATGAATACCTCTGAATCCTGTATATGTGCAATAAGATATGTACACTTTTTCGCATATGAGAGATGGAACTGAGAAAGGAAAAACTAGCCAACGTATAGAAAGACCCATCAAGCCTTACAAAGGAAAGAGGGACCTAAAGGGCAAAGCAACCTACGCTTCGAAGGGAAGAAGAAGATCTGAGGTAAATATAGTTATTATTAGTAATTTTATAATCATATATTAATTTTAAATATCATATATCGATAAATTAAAACTTCTATATACAAAAAATACATATGAAATAGCATCACTTACTAAAGTTACTCTCTTGTGAACCGCATCTGCTAAAGCTATCTTTTACCGGAGAAACTTTCGTGGTTGTTGTTTACAGCCCGAGCTACCGTTGTGCTTTGTAAAGATAACTATCGAATCAGTCGGTCCTTGAATGTTATTCGTCCATTCGGAAAGTCTTTCGGCGCTCCAGTTGAAGGAGCGCAGGACCGCCGAAAGACTTTCTCGACCGAAACAGTTCAGCCAACCCTATATTTGGGAAGAGGTATGCCGTGAAGAGTTTGGAACTTTCTTCAGCCGCAACTCTACAACCTACAGAAACAGGGAGGGCGAAACATCTCAAACACGTTCCGCTGACGTAAAGTACTCTTCCTACTTGCGTGATATATCATTTGAATGTGTGTCCAATGGAATACTACTATCTTAGTCGGTTTGAGAGTAAAGTTTCTTTTTACACTCTATAGATTTTAGCTAAAGATTTTTCTTACAGAACCTTGGCACGAGTAGTTCAGAAACCCTCTCCCTTATTTTACACTCATTGATTACGAATTAATCAGTCGAAGCTGGTAAGCTCAAGTTGAAGTAAATTTGAGCTGGTAGAAACTAGTGCAGTGGATTAAGGAGCCTAAATCACTTCCCAAGGGTGACTTATGCATGTAACTTATTGCTCGGAGGAGTGACTTATGCTTATAAGGCACGTCTTCGGGCGAGCAGGACCTTCCATAACTTAATTAATATATTAATTGTGTCCTTTGTCTGTAATCTTAAACTTCCTGTCCGTGACTTTATGCAGTCTCAAGCTGGTAGAGTTTTTGCTATGTTACTTGCAATATAATATTTGAGTAATTAAAAGATGGTTTATCATGGCCCCAAGTAATTCAAAAATAACCCCCCACTAATTCTCACAAAAAAGCTAGTTTCCATTGGTTAGATTAAAATATTATTTCACGCATTATCTAAACTAAGAGCCTCTCTGCAACTGCATTTCTGAAATTGAAATATTCTGACATTTTTGTTACAGTTTAGTTTTGCCAACCCGGTTACAGTTTTGTATTAAAATCACATTTTCCGACGATTGTCTCCAGACTACTCTCTGCAGTTTTTGCTACAGTTTCGCGACTTGGCAACTACCTCTTCATTTTTCGTTCGTATGAGCTCAGAACTGAGAACCTGAAATCTCAAAAGATCATGTCTCAAACTCATCTCTTAAACTGTGTACTTTTTCACTCCAACCTTGTTCTTCTCTTCGAAACTGTGTACAGTCCGGATATGTGATTTATTACCAACCCTATCGCTTATATCGAGAGTCTTTTTTTAGTCTGAAAAATGCAGGTGAAGAGAGGCTCTAAGTGTGGAGTTACATAGTATAGCTGTCAAAGAGTGTAGAATTGGTACTGTTATATGATGTCACTTGATGTGGTGATTAGTGACATACATAGGAACATTATCCGGAGAAGATCATGGAACCCAGGTATGGACTTAATCGGACCCCCTTGCGCGCTCTCTTACTTGATCAGACCCCTACCGTTTTTCCCTGTGAGAAGAAGTCAAATCAGGAAAAGACTTCTCGCCCTGTATCGTCCATATATTTGTCAGATATACAATCAGGAACAGCGCTTTAAGATGACCGTCTTACGACTGATACCACGTCAACTTATTACCGTCGATTGCAGGTCAGAGACATCCGAGGAAGTAAGCGCGCACTTCAGGGGTCTGATTAAGTCATTACTTGTCTTTTTTTATTTGGTTTTGTTTTTTAGGCCACTTTTCGCTGTGGGGCTTTCTGCTGCCCTTGCACAGCCATGAGTTCCCCCGCCAAGAGGACTCGACCCCACGGCGCCCGGGCAACAGGCGGATGGGGTAGCCAACAAGTTACTGCTTGTCAAGGAACCCCCTCCATGAACTACCCAAGGAGCCATAGCACCAACTAGAAGAGTTATTCTAGTCGAAGTGGAAGATGAATGGAATGACGGCCACCTATCGTTGAGTTAGAGAAGTGGTTCCAGATATGCTCAACTCTCTTTTCAACTATATAAGCATGCATGCACATAATATTGTTTATTATTCACCTGTCTTAGGGGATCGAAGACAAGAGACTATGTAATGATAAGTTTACCCTTTAATAAGACCTTTTACTTTCTTTGCCTGCCACCGATCTTATCTTCCCTAGAGCGGGGTTTTAGGTGTGTTATAGATGAGTTTTCTCTATGATTTCTCATGCTTTTAACATTTATCTTTTATTTTATAGGAATTTTATATCAAAATTATAATTATAAATAATTTTATAAAATTCTCATTAACTACCCACGGACAAGAGTCAACGAAAGTGTCACTTTGGTTGACATATAAACTTAGAAGAGTGCTTTAAAATACTCTGGTGGTCTATTAGCAGAAGCAAGCTCGAGCTTTTGCTTTCTAACCGTGTTCTATAACAGCTTTTCAACACCTCACAACGACAGCTCACTCTAACTATTCTACCAGTCGAGGAGAATTCTTCCAGGAAGGACTCCAACTTTATGTGACGTCTGAACCCCAAAGCAAGTTCAAATTACCATGATCGTAATCTAGATCTTACTACTATTATGAAAATGTGTTTTAAATTCACATAAAACTCTTCTTTTCTATTTTCTTATCTCCTTTAAAGGCGAATAATATGCATGCAACATGAGCTTGTGTACAAATTATAAATATTAGGTAAATATTAAATTTAGCAAAAGTACATATTTATAAATTTACCTGACGTAACCTATAAGCCGAGTGTACAAAAAATGAATGTCAGAATTATAAAACTCCGGTTGGTATCATCAAAAAATATTTAGTTAATTAGCGTGATTGAACTATTAATTATTTTTAATTTTTAAAAATATGATAAATATTTTTTGTCTAAAGGTGAAGGATAATTTTTTATTGCACTTGATAGATGAGTATAAGACTTAACGACAAAATCTAACGATAGGAAATAGACATAGAATCAATGTTTTGAGATAACACATAAGTCTGAAGACATGAACAAACTTAAGAACCCAACCTCTTATAAGAAATCAAGATTTTTATTATTTTGAGATCAGAGAGACATACATACGTAACGAGAGAGTAAACATCACAGCAATATCTAAAATTTAAAGACGATCGAGTAATTTAAAAAATAAAATATGTACGAAAGTTTTTATTAAACCACCCGTACAGAATAAAACAACTTGAGCTCAAAAAGATATACATATCTAATTGTAAGATAAATATCACAAAAATTTTCAAAATTTTCAAATAATTAATTTTTATTTTTTAAAAAACTAACACAAGATTTCTTATTGATCTGTTTGATCTATTGAACAAAAATAAGAAAACGTATTCAACTACCAAGCACGAGACTCGGACGTTAGAACCTCGAGAAAAAAAATAAGAGTCGAATCGAAATGGAATAGTGAGAACCGTAATTAGTACTCGGGGGTAAACGTATAAACTTTTCCGAGCAAAAATAGTTGAATACATATGCACACTCCCATAATAAACTATAAGTCAAAAGCTCTAAAACAGTTTGAATAGTTGAAATAGTGAGGTATGTGCTGTCGGAATGCTCATGATGATGATTGGCTTGCATTCCCTCACATTATCATCTAACATCCATCTACCATCTTCTATCATTCTCGTCACACTCTGGGTGTTGGTTGCTTGTCCTTCTGTCCCCTTGTTCTGCTTGATGGGTCTTCCCATCCGTTTGGTATCCACTGCCTCGCTAGTTCATGCTATAAATGACCACTAACATGCAGCTTCCGTTAGTAGTATAGGGACCGATCGATGCATACTATAAGCACTGCCACAGAAAAGCTTCGTGATGTGACGCTACTACTTATTCAGCTGCTCTTACGTAAAGATGAATCTGAAAAGTCAAGAAAGCCAGGATAAGTTTCTGACCTGAAGCACATGCTGTTTTAGTTGTGTATCACCTAACTGCAGTTAGCTGTCAGTTAGTATCCAGTACTAAACTTTCTCATATTAGTTAGTTTAGCCCAGACTAATGGAAAACGACATTCGCATTTCATTCGAGTTTATTTCGCTCCATTTATTTAATCATTTTAATATTAATTTTTAAAAGTTAAGGTACAAAATACTAATTTTTTATTCGAAAGAAAAGGAGAGAAAATTATTTTGTGTAATTTTCTCTCCTTTCTGAAAATTAGAAAAAGAAAAGATAAATTTTCTCTGTCAGTTTTCCACTTGTTCTTGTCCACTCTGTTCTGTGAAGCTCCTCTTGGATGCATATTTAGCTTCTAAGACTCAGAGTCTCATAATTCACGTGTTGACTAACTGATGCAGTGTACAGCTGCAGCTCTTGAAATCAATTATTGTAGTGCGTGGTACATGAATAGACAGGTTCTCCAGCAAGTCTTTCCAGAATGAAAAAGACGAGAAGCGTTGAATACCAAACGGATGGGACGACCCCATCAAGCAGAACAAGGGGAAAGAGAGACTCGAAGGGCTAAAATCAGTTTCTGTGGACTCTCACAGTAATCCATCGAGTATCAAACAAGCACATGCTCTGCTACACTATCAGCAACACAACTGACACAGGTGGACAAAGCATTCGTCTTCTGCGAGTGAAGGAGTGTGATAAGATAGTGAGAGCAAGGGCTTGCATGCACTATCATCGAACTGAACATGGCTAGCAGAACCAGTCAGCCATCAACTGACTGATGATGCTGCACTGGAGCCATGGATAGCTTCTCTTCTCGAGGCTCGAGCATCTGCACGAAGAAGAAGAACCTTCCTTAGTTAGCTTGTACACTAGATCAGCATACGAAAGAATCTTGCTGGGATCTTGCATAGTGCTTCCTTGACTGGAACACGGCAAAGCTTGGATAAAGCAAAGTTCGACATAAGGCCCAGCATCACATAGTTTTATCTGATTAGCCTTTTTTGCTCTGATTACGTTTGGTGATAAGTGTTATCATCGCACATGTTAGTTATCGATTCTCATTGAACTGGAGCAAGGAATATCGATGTATAGAGAGTTCTCTTGGGTAGCATCTCCAGGTTCCCGTTGAGTTCAGACTCTAGATATCGACTGGTGTCATTTGAATTACTCAGGTGGACACGAATGTGCTGTATTTGCTGAGATGGAAGCGCGTGAGGTCATCAACGTTTACTTGTATACATTGTTCTACTATCAAGAGTTTTCAACCCTCAAATGCAAAATTTTTCTCCTTGTCGTAACAATTATCTATGTTTGTGGAGTGAAAAACCTATATGTTACCAAAGCCAGCTAATATAAATCAGATTCAGAGAATATACGGATAAACTGCTGTGTGTGACTCAGCCAATATCTTTCCTCACGGCATGTTCACTGAATTTTGTTTTTTCATATCGAAAAATATGTATATACTACTAAAAGATATGATAATAAACTATTAATAGATTTAAAAACAACTTAATTCATAATTAATATATGTTAACCAGTCTCGGAGTTATCAACTGATCCAAATATAAATCATGAATGTAGTCCGGGTTGATACGCTGCAGGGTATAAATCCGAGATAATGATCTTCAAAACGTATTATTTTGTGAAGATATTAATTTATGCCTTAACCCTTACCGTAACAAAAGCTAGAACATAAATTAATGTACACCTCATATTCACTTCTAAGTGTACATGAGGTGAATATCACTCACTCATATCCTCACTCAAATCTCATTTTCTAAGTTGAGAGTAGGTAGCAACCTTGTCAGTCGAAATAGCGTACTTGGATCCACACGGCTTTTCATAAGATTTTTAGACAAAAGAATGAAACTGTCTTTATCTTAGATGGCATGAAAATGAACCGTACATCGCGTTTATATGCATGATCATTGTGATTCTCCTCATATATGTACTAAATAAAATTGTTTTCCATTAATACTATATTTAGAATATCACCAGAAAAATATCATAATTAGATTGAAAACTAAAAATGACTTTATATAAAGCCCAAATGCCATTTCTACTGCATTACAATATGAATTGCTCTGGTATACTAAATTAAATATAAATTTAAACCTAAATAGTCCCTGTTTTGGCAGGTTCGTGCATTGGTAGTCTACGGTCCAACTTCTTGTAAAGTGTCCTTTACTTTGAAAAAGCCTTCAAGTTCGGAGTCTTCGGATTGGTGACTTCACTTGAACTCCTCTTGAGACTTCAGTTTTTTTACTTGTGGAAGGTGTGCAGCTTGTTAGACATAACTAGTGTTCCAAGGTTCTTTTTCTCTGTTTTCCGATTGATGATATGCTTTTTGTATTTCACGGTTGGAGTTACTCTGGCCTCTCTTAGTTTAAACTCTTGCGATCATTTTTGAAGTCTTCCGCACACTACTATTGTAATTTTGAATTCTCGCTGAGATGGAAAGTGTGTTAAGATTCAAGAGACACATCGTAGCAAGTTCTCATCCAAAACTGCACATATAAAACTAAATATAGCTTGGCTAAAACCTCCCTCCAAAACTGAGAAGAATTATACGTTGCACCTCCAACCTTATTAGCGAACACTAAAACCATGCGAAGTCTTGGCATCTGCTTATTACTAACCCTGTAGAGCACATTCGAGTTTCTGCAGTTTTGAAACTGCTGGTGCGTTTGAACTCTAACTCTTCAACTTGAATTCATTCTGCTCCACATCAACCCTCTAGATCTCACCTAAACGCACTTGCGCTTTGAATTTACTGCCTTCTGTCAGAACCCCATCTTCCATCCAGCCTATCTATGTTGCATCGATCTCGAACTTCTTTCTGTCTATCAGCTGGAGGATCGTTATATAAAACTGGACTGATGAATATGCAAGCAAGGCTACTTCTATTGGCGCTGTCCAACACCTTACGGTGTAATGTCATATACCTCATCAGCATATCTGCGATTCTTCCCCACGTATCTTCCTAATCTTAGATCCTCATTCCCATGGGACCTGAGATCTCTGTGATCTAATACTTCAGCTGTCTCCTAAGCGAATGTGAGAAGCTTGACCTGTCTAGTCAGAGAATTAACAGAAAGAGTCATGTACTGGAGACTTTAAAGTAACTGTTTGTTCTATTTATAACGATTTTCTTGCTTATTCACCTTTTCCATCCGAAGATGGAAGAGGACTGCAACCTTAACCTTGATTTATTACCTAACCCTTCCGACGGGAAGGGTTAGGTAATAAATTAATGTATTTATATATTCATGAATTCAGTGCAGCACTCTCCCGCACTTGTACCCGGTAAAGCACAAAGAATTACACTCCAGTTATGAGTTTTCTAAGGAGGTTTCCAACGTTCTTGGAGCAAGTAACAGTTAACATTTAAATATTTTTTTGATTTTTGATTTTACTTAATCTAGAATATTTATATAACACTTACATTATTTTCGATATCTTAAAGAGAACAAAAGTACAGAAGTTGATTGAACATGCTTATTTGGCTTCAACTGTGTTCTGCTTATATGAATGAATAACACAAGTGAACAGAACTTTATGTACAACTTTGTTCTGTAGAATTTACTAGCTTATAAGATATGTGCACTTTGTCTTTGAGAAGATCAGAAGGTAGTCGATCGGTGTCTACGCACTACTCAAATTAAGTTAAGTAGATAAGAAGCTGTTTTCACGTTCTAAAACTGCAACTCACACTTTACTGTCGTGGTGCTGTTATTTCCAGTCTTATGCTCGAGCTCACAGCAAACGTAAAGGGCTCTGGAAATATAAAGTCTCTCTTCCTTCACCTTTTGGAGTGCTTTTATGTTTTAATTTTTCATCCTCCGCAATGGATTATTAAGCATGACATTTGATAAACTATTATCAGTTGATAACCCATGATCTTCACATAATGTTATTCAAAATACAACTTAACCGTTAGATCTTACCCACAGTTTGAATATAAAATTTAAAACAATCAGACTTTATATATCATTTATTCTTTATGCTGCAGAAACCATGATCGTAATCGTGACTCTTCATTCCTAAACCAAATCCATGTTTTCACCTCGAGGAGTCGTTTAGGATCGAGAAAACACTCTTTCTGTGATTCCCGCTGTACTTAATCCAATGCTTGTTCTTTTCGTAAATTTAAGCTTATTGAAAATATCGACAACCATGAACTGCACCGTCCGATGCGCTCAACATCAATCGCACTTTCACGCACAAACGGAGCGCGGAGTAAAGTGTCGGTACGGTTATACAGTGCCTTCGAAGTTCGATGTTGGTTTGCCCCGAACGAGAGCTCTACTCTCAGGGCGATTGGTTCCATGTTACTCAAGTAGTTGTGCTCGAGCCTCGAGGAAACGTTGGAATTAGAAAAAGGAATCTCGAGCCAGCACCTTGGCGGGATAAGGGGCGACCTACACAGAGCGACGGCTGCGAGGTTACAGGTATCCTACCTCATAGCACTTCCAGTTTTTTGTGGGATGGTTTGGAGCTTCTCCGGTGCGTGTTTCCGAAGTTTGAGTTTGATTAGTTACGGTTCAAGTTCCGGAAGGGTTTAAAGAATTTGGATCAGAACCTTTGGCGACTTTTGTCTAGTAGTATATCACCGGATGGAGGGTATTCAGATTTTCGATCTGGAAGCTGATTTTTGAGTCTAGCAGTCAAGAAGCGAGCTGAATTAGATTTTTCTTTGGTGCCAAAATATTAAGTGACATGATTTAAGTGAAGTGCCTCAGACATAGCGTCAATCTAATTTAGTGTTCCCAGTACTGAAGAGGTTCGCATTTTGGGGCGCCGATGGAGATTCGATGTTCACCTCGTGGCGTACAAAGTGCTAGCCATTCGGTAGGTCCTACAGGTTTCTGATGGTGAGGAGAGTAATCGCATCACTATCGAAACGTTATGCTAGAACCTCCATTGTCCTCTTCACCACGGGAGTTGCAGTTGACAGTTTCGTGTCGAGCTCTGCTTGCAACCCTACTTTCTGTGCAGTAATAAAGAGCTGTTGCTGTTTGCATGAAACTGGAAATGATGATAATCAAAGTTGAGTTACGGACAACAGTTTTCAGACCAATTTAGAGTTCGTCCAATCCACCGATATCTTTTTCGGGCTGCTCGGATGGCGAGGAAATTGTATATTTTTTTGTCGCAAAATTGGTCTGTCCCTCAATCTGCGATAGTTCAACGAGATCCCAACAGGGATCGGTTTCTCTTATCATTACGCAGAACCTCACTTTCTTTTGCGTTTTAAACTTGTCCTTTAGATCCTTCCCTTACAGGAGAGTTCGCCATTTTCACCATCTTACCATCTAGCTGGAAGCGACGCGGATCTCGTATTGCAGCTTATATAACTGGCATATCTTTCCTCGGCAGATAGATGGCATACGAGAAGTTCCCCACGAGGCGCCTGTTAATTTACGAAGAAAAAATTTGAGGCAGGTAACAAGACATGCCAGTGAGTGCAAAAGCATTAGAATTTACCACATCACCTGATCCGAAGCTAGGACCAAACACTGTCAGTACAGTAAGGATTGAGTATATAGGTGTCAGCATTGAGCATCCAGGCGTTCACGACAGTAACGATTGAGCATACGGGTGTTTACTTGTGTAACTATTGAGCATATAGCTGTTAACCAGCTAGCATTCTTGGAGAGGCTGATAGCCTCCAACTAACTCTTCGTGCACAGATTTGTCGATGATCTGTTGGTCCGGGGCACCTCATGCGCTGTCCTCTGGGTCTGTCTTTGTGTTACCATTGGTATGTTTAATACTCGAGCACTATTGTTCTCCACCTCGAGATCACCCAATCACATCTGCGATATCTCGGCCTAAGTTCTCTGGCCTACAACAAACTAGGACAGGGTTCCACCTAGATGTTTCCCAAGGATATAGAAGCCCTTTTACAGACGATGCAACTGCAGGAAATGGATCTAACTAGAGTTGACACTTTTCCTTGTCATCAGCAATCCTAAGTCGCTGCTGATGACTCCACTTGGTTTCTGCCGTTCCTTCCAGCAGCCGTGTGGTGCTGAAGTCAGGGATACGGTTGATATTCATGCTTTGGAGTGTGGTTCCTAGTATGCGTGGCGTGTTACTGATAATTAGGTCACTGAGTGCACACCGGCCCGCTACCTGGCTTTGCAGCTAATTTCGGCCAGGCTGGTGGAAAGAAATATCATGCGTGGATTTCTTGTTGGTGCTTCCTCCGTGATTGTGATTTCTCATCGTTTGCTACGGAAAAACACTGCTTCCGCATGGTTAAGTTTTTTACTTGATCATCATCTTGCTGACTCTGAGTGTTGTCTTGGCTTTCGCATTTCGCTCCGACTCTCTTCTTATTACGGATAATGCAGTTGTCCCTGCTTTCTCTGCTGCGTAGTGGTTCACATTCAATAGTGGCCCCATGCATGGTGGATATCAGTCTCGTGGAATTGTGGATTCGTAATATATCAAGCCGGCATAGATGTACAACCATACGATGTTCACTGGAAAGCCCCCTATTAGCTTCTCGGTCTTTGTTTCAAGAGACAGCAATTACATGCATCGTATGCAGCTATGCTCACTGAATGCTTTAGGTTGTAGTTCTCATTGCAGTTCAGGAACTGAAACATATACTTTATGCAGCTTCGGAAGGTTTGTAAGAGGGGACTGGGACATGGTGTCGATGTTTGCCGTTCTTACCTATGTGTACATTCTATAGGTGTTTACCACTGTGAGAGGTGAGCATAGAGGCGTCAGAAAAGTAACTTAGTGTCCAACGGGTTTACTAGTTACTACAGTAGTATTAATCTGGACGCTAATCCTAGCTCGGTCGAAGTAATCCTAGCTTTCTTCCTGAACGCAGCGGTTGCTGCCCAAGAAGTAAAGCACTGAGTAGTATGGGCCTGACTTTGTTTGATCTGGTCCAGAACTGATATCAGAACTGGGGGGTCCTTGTGGTCTGGTGCGGGTGATGTTTTTAGTGCTAGGGAGTATGATTGGGAAACTTCTTACTCTTGAAGGATGGTGTAGTACTAGTGCTTGCAGGGCTGTTCGGCATTCGCGGTACCAAGTCAGTTGGATGCTTTTCTTGGCGTCGCTTTATTCTGTTGCATTCTTTAGATGTCTTGACTTTTACCCTCCCCGACTTTGCAGACATGGCGGGCTTCTAAGAAGTAAAGAAGTCAAGTGATAAATTTGCGATCTTTCCTGACAGCTCCATCGGTCCAATGGTGGATCAGAAGGTTGTTCACGCTGATGACATTGAGGACTGCTCTCTATACGGGTTTGTTTCCAGTGTCTCAGTCCCACACTGCATGTTTGTTGTGCTCGAATTATGATTGTGATCTTGAGGGTAACAGTTCCGCAGTACTTCCGGATTTTGTCTCTCGACTGGAAAGAGATTCTCCTCTCATACAGACCTCTAAACTTTTCCTGACAAATATGCCTCTGGCCATGGTCTGGTCGTCTCGTCCCTGGGTGTTTGTTTCGTATCTGAAGTGCGCAGGAAGTTTCTTGACGGTAGATTCATGGAGTTGTCCTTTCTCATGGTGCCCTTGCAGGTCTTGGATTTGGTCCGTTGCAGGAGCTCTCATAGCCATACCGTTCGGAATCAAGAAGAAGAGTCTGGCACCGTTGGTCTTTTACGGCTCTACAGGAGCTATGATCGACATATGGGTTGGACTATCCAACTGTGAGAGGGCGAAGCAAGAGCAGATCCAAGCGAGGGCTGCTGCCGAGAGCGCTAGCTCGGCTGAAGAGGCGAATGTAACCGTCTATCAGGATTAACTGGGACGAAAGTCACCCACATGGAGTTTGACGAATTTCGCTTTCTGAGTCGGTTGGTACTCGCCATGGGATTCGTCTGCTGTTGAGCCAGCGGGAGTAGCCCTCGTCGTACACTGCACAGGTTTATGACCGAGGCGCTAAATCCAATAAAAGGGGAAAGAAAACAACACAAGGGAAATAAAGAAAGGACCGTGGCACTAACGCACCTGCGTTTCCGCATGTGCGTTGATGAGAGAGAAAATTAGCTGTTTGCAAGATGACTTGTTGCTATGTGTTAGGATAGCTTAACGTCGATTGTGAGAACCGGAAAGGAAGGTGTGAATTTTTGGTCGTGTAGTGTACTTGGTCGTCGTACAAGTTAGACATATTGTCTGAACTATCAGACAGTTGAGAAGAGGGACGGAGGGAGTCGCTGTGAAACCCGGAAAGCGAGGAGGATTTTTATGTCGTATAGTGTATTTGGTTTATTAGATGACAGCTAAGGAAGCAAGGAGTTTGGATCCGGATGAATCGCTAACGCGCAGTGCGAACGCGCAATTCCATTGCAAGCGCAGCACCTTGTTTGAATCGTAAAGATTGAATCATGCACTAATATGAGGTTCTAGGGAAGAAGTTACCGTATATAACTTTGTTGCTCCATGAAAAGGGGGATGATTCAGAGTTTAAACACGTAGACCTTAAAATTTTCAGTAGATGACTAAAGTGAGACAGACAGGAAAATTTACTCGCCTGTGCGTAATTCTTTGGCGATTGTACTGCGTACTAGATTCCGAACGTATCAGTTTGCATACTAGACGGGTTGTGTGCCAATGTGTGCCTGTTGTTCCCGAGACGATCCCGTGGTAAAGTTTCGTGGAGATGTTATTACAGTCTAACTTTTACGTCTTTCTTGCGTTTGGGTTGCATGAGAGAGAAGTCTCACTTGGAGCACATTTGACGTTGGGCTTTACGATGCTCAGGCTGTGTTTAAGCAGCTACAGACTTGATCGGCCCATTGTTTATCATTAGTCAGATCCTCTGGTCGCCGAGAGTCTATCGAACTTCAGCCATGTCGCATATTACTTTTTCACCTCGATATGGAAAGGGCTGGTTTATTATCTAACCTTTCTGTATGGAGCCTGATCAAGGAAGACAATAATATGCATTCTCGATGTTGTTGTGCTTTCTATGAATAAGCTATGTTCTAAGTAATGGCGTAAGGCCTGATGAGTCTATATCTGGGCTGTGAAGCTTCCTGTGCACTAAAGAAGAAGTTTGTGAATTAGAAGCGATGGCCACGATTGTAGAAAGGTCGATGCTTGTTCGTACACTGGAGGATGCCTACGATCATTTTCATTTCTAAATTATTTATTATAATTCTCATTGTGTTGGGAACTTTTGGTCTGTCTCATCGTCAAGAAGATCACTTTCTTTTCACTCTCTTTAGGCAATGGCGATATGACCGTTACACTTCTTTCACTACATGGTCTTGTTGGATGTATGTATAAAGGAGTGGTTTGTCTCGACTAACCATTCTCTCCAGGCTCTGTGGAGAGAGTAAACGTGTGCATGTTCTATATAAAGGATTATGGAAATATAAAGTCTTTCCTCTTTCATATTTATAAGTCTCTCTTTTATATTTATAAGTCTCTCTAAGTATGAAAGATCATCCTCCGTAATGGATTATCAGGTATAATATTTGATAAATTATATTTTATATGTTAATTTGAAAACTTATTATTTTTAAACATTTTACAAAACTTTACATGTAAACCGTTAGATCCCCCATTCATTAACGACTATCTCTTAACGTCACTTTTGCTTAACCTATTCTTTTTAACCAAATCGGAATAGTGACATATCAGTTTCCCTAACCTAGAGTGATCCCAAACAATAGTTTATCAGTTTTTGAACCAAAATTGAGCTTAAATAATATGGAATATCAGTTTCTAAACCTAAACCGAACCTAAACTATGGTTTATAAGTTTTCGGATCCTAAACAGTGGTGCATGGGAGAAAATAGATGATTTATCATATATAAGCCATGAAAAAATACAAAACGCAAAACTCAAAATGGTTTATGTACTTCAATTTACTGGCACGACACACACACATTGTGCACGTTACAACTCCTCGCTCCTTCATGCTTGTATAATATTAACGATTATTCACGTTCAGTAACTATTATTGAGTTGGGTTATAATCGATTCTCCAGGAATGAAATATAAGAAAAGAGCCCATGCCCGAAGGAACTTACACCAGAAATGACAAGTTTCTTGTTCCTTCCCTCTGTCGACTGTCTTCACCGGTCACGATTAATCAGCGATCCTCTTCAGGAAATCGTTGTAGGTTTACAGTAATGTCCATTCATTTGCAGTAGAGCGATAGCAAGAATTAACAAGGCTGCTGGAGACTGCCTGCTTTCAGACTTTATGTTTATTAGGGGTGTCAAAGTTAAGAGAGAAGGTTCTTTTACATTAGAACTGAGATCAACCGTAAAAACATCAGGTTCTATCGTTTACAATCAACTTTGTTCTTTCCTCCTTTGGCTTGCTGTGATTCTTGTAATGAAAGAAAATACATAGAAATGTGAAAAGCAATTGCGGCTTCACTTGCGACTGTCTCAAGAGGTCAGTATCTTTCCAGATAGTGACCGTCACCGTGCATACCGTCGCGACTTGAGATTTTTTACAAAGTTTTCCCATTTTGACACCTCTAACTTTCACAGTTAACTTTACAACCGATGAAAGGCATCGACTAAATTTAAATCAAAGATCGATGTCAAATCTTTTTTCACATAAACATTAAATTAAGGGGTGTCAAAGCTAAATCAAAAATATTTTTGCTAGACTTAACTGTTTGATGCAGTTTCAAGAAATGAACAGAAAGAAAGATGTGCTATTCAACCAAAATGTTGATGGAAAGAAGAATAGTCATGGAGATGTTTACAGTGTTAAAATCAGGACAGCCTCCAAGAGAGTAGCTACCACACCTAAGAGAACTTAAAGAACTTACCAAGTAAGAGAGAGAGAATATTCATCAAGAAAAGCAACTGAAGGTCATCAGCCCCTCTGTATATATAGATAGAAGGTACAACGAGGGTTGAATCCCCCGGACTTAAACTATACTCTCGACTGAGTATAGACCTAACTACAGTAGGTACAACTTAACTAACTAGAGCTTGCACAAATATTAACATACAGCTAGATGGTCGCAAAGATTTAGACTGAAATCATAATCCACATTGTAACAAAAAATATTTTAAAATTTATTATAACATTTACATCCCCATTACATGCTATAGCCAAGTGATTATACCACACGAATGGCATAGTGTAGCAATTCATTCATTTGTGAGTTGTGACACAAAATTGCCCGCAGCAAAAATCACTCCAAAAATTGCAAGGATGGCAATATTTGTCGTCGGTGGAGTTCCTCACAATGCGAAAACTGACCGCATATAGACCATGTGAACCCAACTTAAGAGGTAAACATGCTTATATAATTAAGTATCTCATTTATCATCAGATTATTTCAACATAACAAATATGATATTCAAATGGTAATGAAAGAAGGAAAGTCAATTGCGCGAGAAAACTAGTCAGTAACATATCATATTTTTTATTCTATAATAGTTAGAAAAATATATTTTAATCTAAAATATTTAGAGTTTCTTTTGAGTGTATTACTTTGATCGAAGATAGATTATGCAGACTGCATTGCTCTTTTTGAAAAAGTAAATTTGTATCTAAGAAAGCTAGAATCTTTTTCATGTATTTATTTTCTATCGAAAAATAGATATGCATAATGGACTGCTCTTCTTGACTTTTCTCATACTTGAGTTATTTCTATTTATGTATTTTGATGAATCCGTTAGACTTCTAAATATAAAACATCTCATTTGAATGTTCAAACTTTCTGATCTTGCACCTGCTGTATCCATCCATCATACGTCAACATGTATATACAGAAACATATAATCTATAAAATATTTAGGCAAAGATGTGTTGAGTCTACTACATATAAAATATTATACAACCTTAGTATATAGAAACTGATATACAAAAAACATTAATAGCATTATGTATACAAAACCCAACAAAGAACTGAAGTGCGTAAGCATTTCTTTGCTGCGTCGAGGTGGTTTTGGATTTCAACTTTGCCGAACTGTAATAAAGTAAATGGATGTTATGTTAATTAAAATATTTCTCTTGAATCATTTGGTATCTTAATTGTTATTTCTGTCAGTTACTCCAAAATTAAAATTTGTGCATTTTTAATTTTTAACTTTTTATAGTTTATGTGTTCTTATTTTATAAATATATGATAGTCTACAATAAAAATAAAAGTAATATTAGATATTTACACTATATTCTTCAAGAATCGATTTGAAACTAACACCTTTTTTCGATGTAAATCATCATATCATTGATAATTAAATAGTAGTAATGATCTTTTGATAATATTGCAATATCTTTTGACTGTAAATGAGATGATTTATAGATCGATTGCATATGAAAACTATGATTGTTCACATCAAGAAAAGATAAAATCTACGCTCAAATAATATAATTTAAATAATATAAATGTTAATAAAACCTTTTACTTTCATATGGAATTCGAAACATAATCTTTTACTGAAAGGAAAAAGAAGATACAATCAAAGCCGTAGAGATTATCCCACAGAAAAATAAAACTGAAATATTGGAATAAGTTTGTGATCAACTGCATGAACTCTACGTGAGAGTTGTAAATTCCTCTATTAAGTTGTGAAAATGTCATCTCGGCTTTCCTCATCATGGTAATCAAGTTTTTTACGTCACAATTAAAATCATCTGAATGAATATACACCTTCCGATGCTTAGGGTCACGAACGGTCATCCTTCCATGTAACTTGGCCCACACAGAAATTATTGATAATAACTTTCATACCATGACAAATATAAGTGATATTTCATAACCGATTCCTTGGTTCAGATCGTTTGCACACCGTAGGCAATTTGCGAGTGTTCCAACCCATCATTGGAGTAATGGGTTGGAACATTTGATCGTTTCTAAACAGCAAGTAAACAGCAAGTAAGGCATGAACATTCGAGCTCCTAAATCCCTCTAAATTGAAAATTTCTTCCTCAATCCCTTACCAGTAGAGTTCCGGTAGCAACTGCAGTCATAGTCGAAAACAGTGTGTAACTTGGAACTTGGAAAACATGACTGAACAGCGTTCGACGTGACAGAACTCTCCCGCCCGTCACATCTCATGTGAAACGAATGCGAGTTACTGCCAGAAGCATATTGAAGTGCCCACGCCCGTGCAGTTTTGTGCGAAGTGTCACGATTTCATCAAAACAGATTCGACAGGGACGTAAAACTTCGTGTTACCTGTCAAGGGACTGAGGAAGAAATTCTCAACTTCGAGGGACTTAGAGAGCTCTAATGTTCCTGCGGGGACTGAGGGAGTAAAAAGCTTTAAGTCAGACATCTAAAGCAAGCAAGCAACAATATCAAGGACTGAGGGAGTAAAAAGCTTCAAGTCAGACATCTAAAGCAAGCAAGCAACAATATCAAGGACTGAGGGAGTAAAAAGCTTCAAGTCAGACATCTAAAGCAAGCAACAATATCAAGGGACAGCAACCGAATTGCGGCAAAGATCATCTGAGTACGAGACTTGCCTTGTAAGTCCTAGAATTTGTCACACACAAACAACTCACCTGGAGATCACGCAAGGACGAACCACCCTGAATCTGTAACACCGGTCAGTTTGAATTTAAACGAGTGTAAAACACCTCAGGTAGTAACAGGTCTCCTCCAGCACTCAGCACGATAATGAAGGTCTATGCTAATTTCAAGACAGAACGGATTTGACTAAATGATAAGTATCACAACTTAGTTATCGTCCGTGGAAGTATTTGACTTCCCTCACGTCTTGGAAACAAACGAAGGACAGGTCGTCTAGGCGAAATAAGAAAAGATGGGAACCCCTTTGTATTTCTGTCAGGAAAAAATTAGAGTGTCTTACTGTTTGATCCATAGAGGAGTCATCCAGTTCTTACTCATCATCCAGAAATGAACAGCGGTCGCAGAGGTCGAAACATAAACGGATAGAATGCAGGAGTTCATATCTGAAAGAACTGGTCCGGTTGTGTAAGTACTTACTAGAAGTATTTAACAGACATTGAAACAATGGAAACATCGAGTTGAGTCTTACCGATCAAGAAATAAGGTCAAACCAGATCTCAGCGCGTGAACAACAGCCCCACTTTCACCTACCAACGTTCGAGACCCAACGCAGGGTTTATTTACTGCCCCCATTGTTCGACAGAATAGCAGTGGAACGACACGAGATCGGACGTTCTGCTGCCCAAGGTAGTTTTCTCCTCTACTCTTCTCTACAGAGAAACGAGTTCCGTTCAACCTCCTGCCCAACTGAGAAAACATCGATCGCAAATTTACGAGGATTACTTGATAGGTTACCATTGTAGAGAAAAATTATGGGAAGTCTTTCTACAATAAAGGACTGCACATACGAGTTTCCGTGTTCCCCAATGTCAGCTCTGCCGGAGTGATCGTCAAACCGCAAGCTCTAATCCAAAGGCAAGTTTCGACTTACATTACTCTAAAACTTACGTGAATTACGTACACTCAGAGGTACACCAAGCGCATATGAACTACAATGGGACACATCTACATCATCAGCTACAGAGGCTACACTCACAACAACACGAGAAGATCAGTCAATACCTTACGAAACGTTCTACTAGTAGTGACAAGGATAACTACCAAACGGAATGATTACCACTACACCCTGCCAACCCCTCCTCTCAGCCGCGAGACCAATCATTCCTACAAACGCCCGTCATCACTCCCACTCCATTCAACTCTGACACAGAAATGACCAAACACAACCCTCGGCAAAGATTTCGCTCCGACACTCTTCAGTCTACCAACGGAGGATCAGTGGTGCACTTCAGCGATAGAAAAACGGCACAACTACCAATCCGATCGGCAGATTCACATACTGATCCCAGAGCCAGAGTCAAGAACAGCCATCGCCGACAGTGGAGCACAATCACTCGATCTACCTCTACGGGAGAAGAAGAAGAAAATTATGCAATCCTTACAGACAGTCAGACGAAAGCCCCCCTCATCCTTAGCTTCATCGGCAGCCTTTCCTCGAAGAACCTCCACCGTTGCCATCGGAACCCTAAAGTCTCGTCGTCCCTTGATGTACCACTCGAGCCGGTTTGTTCACCTATACGAGGCGCCGGCAGGTGCCTGTTTGTGTCCATCCTCTGACCGTTGCAAATGCACAAACTCGGGTCATCTCTCCCCTCAGAATCACGGCCTACCGATTCACTGTCAGCCACTCGCCGGTTACATGCGGTAGTGCAACTCCTCAAGGAAAAGGCACTTCTTACTCGGAGGTTGGACCGGTCATTTCTTATCACTGTAAAGGAGTTACCAGTAAAAGAAGATCTCATTTGTAGGGTTGGATGTAGAAAATCATATGTTATAAAAATACATAATTTAGTTTAGAAAAATATACGAAAATGAAAATGAAAAATGAAACCCAGATTGGAAGGAATGTTATTAAACCACGAAATCTGTTGCAATTTGCTTCAGATAATTATTTCTCACCTGTTCAACACTCTTTTATCTTGAATCAACTTTACTCTTTCTCCATGTAATGTCACTATATATAAATTACTTGAAACAACGAAACCCAAAATATTGTAAACATGTGCACAATAGAGAGGGTACCACCATATTAAAGGACCATAAAATTTTGTTAACTGTTACGTTATCACTTTATGGAGGTTCTACTGTAGTTCGATCGAGTCCGTCTGTTACTTCTCTTCAACAGTGACGATCATCTTCCGGAAAAAGATCATTTGTTACGCATCAGGCGACGGGCACGAACCGGTAACCGTTGGGGACAGTACAGTACTGCAGCTGATTCAGAGTTGCGGGAAACTCAAGCCCTCGCACATACGGACCGACTTGTTTGGGGTTTAGGGTTCAAACTATGGGTTCATCATGTGTTTCCATTTAACGGGTTGATACCTTATTTCTTTCTTGGTGTTATCTGATTTTTAGGTCTTTCGCTATGGGACTTCTACTGCCCCTGCATAGAAGAAGACTCGACCCTACTCCGCCCCATGCTGCTCTTATATTCTCCAAGGAGCGTCTAGACTCCCTCCATGTATGGGTTAAGTCTGGCTCTTCTCGCAACTGGACGTGCATCTAACATATAATTAAAAATAGTTAAATTATTTACTAATTTAAAATATAATTACCATATATATATAATATTATTAAAAGAAAAAAATCCCCAAAGTGGATAGAGCATGCATATCTGAGAAGAAAAAGATGAAGCACGAGTTTCCATGCATAGTTACTGATCTCTGGCCATAAGTTCCCTTGCTATTGACACATTTTCACAGGGATCTCTTTCACATCTCTTTTGTGGTTGCCTTTTTTGGATATTAGGGGTGTCAAAGTTAAAAGAATATATTTTATTACAGACAAAGGAATATTTGCCGTAACTCGAGGACGATCATTCAGTAGAGCTGCAAACGTCTAACATTGACAAGTACCCACATCTTATGGTTGCGGATAATTAGGGGAGCCTGTCAAAGTTAGCCGTGGTTCATTAGCAGTACTTGTTATTTAAACTAATTTGATTTTCCGCGTAGTAGGAACTCTGGCATTGAAAGTGCGTGAAGTAGTAGAAGTAGTGGAAGGATCCGCTCTCAAAGATGAGTGATACATGTGAGAGGAAGAGTTCAAAGATGAGTGATACATGTGAGAGGAAGAGCGATAACTCTGAAAAGTGGAACTAGCATACAAACAATTGCGAGAGTTGTGAGAAGATCTGCACACCACAAGTATCCCATTATTTGTGTGTATGCTTATATACATTTCATTAGGTATGACTATCTTAAAGGTTACTCTAGTTTGAAGATCTAAATTTAGAGTGATCAAAAGTAGTCATAACTAGCTGAGATAGTTATAACTAAGTTGAGGAAACTATTAGAGGTTCCACTATGGCACTATAAGACAAGTGCGGAGCTCTAAATATGCTTTCCAAAAGTATGTGACTTTGTTGACCATCGCTGATTGGATGCATGATGAAAAGTCATGCACAAAGATCTAAAGATGCTCCTCAAAAGACGTATTAGTGTGTTGTCGTCTTTCGACTGGATAGCGTGGAAAGTTAACACTTTACAAAAGCTAAAGTAGGAGAATCTCTTACTTTAGTAAAGCAGAACAAGTAATGTGTGTGCTATTCTTAAGTCTTAGTAGCCTTTAGAAGTTTTACTATTTTGGATTGCGCACTTACCATGAGGTAACGTAACTTAGTGAAAGTTACCACGGTAAGAAGTTGTAGAGTATATAAGGAGGAGTTGAGAAGGTGGAAGACACTCTCATTTTCATGTCTATAAGTAAAGTGAGCATTGGAGACCTTGGGAGTCCTTGAGTACTATGTGATGCAATGTGGAGGGCGGGGTTAGAACTTGTTTGCAGGAACGCTATTAGAGGGACCGATGTGACCATACGGGTCAGAGTGTTGAGTGAAGTGAGCATGGGTATGATAGAATCTTTGTAATTAAGGTGCACTAGTAATCCTAGTCATCTGAGGTACCCCTGGGTGAGAGACAGGCCGGCTTACATTTTTGGTTCCGTTGCCGGGACCTCGATACAAAGATTCGTATTTAGTCGTTAGTACAGTTCATGTCTGTTTTTGAGCATGAGTTCAGAACCTTTGTACATACACCATGTTATAGAGGGCAAGATAAGCTTTCCAATAAGCTTGATATCTCCGAGAGATCAATTGTGAGGAGAGAGTTATGTCTTTCGGAAGTTAAGGAGGTTTTTCGGTATCAAATAGTGAGCTCTCGGGAAGGAGTTTACAGTCAGTTTCATATTTTCAGTTTTTAAAGTTAGACCTTGAAATCTTACATGCTGATAGCTTGGAAGATAAGCTATCTAGGCACCCAAATCATGCGTGAATTGATCGAGTAGAACTGGAGTTATGGCATTCGAAGTGAAGGGGGGTCAAATCTGTTATATCGCTTGCTGAAGTAAAAGAGTGAAAGAATTTCAGAATTCTTGAGAGGGTTATGTTCGATCTCTAAGGCTCAGGGTTGACAAGTTAAGCTTCTACTTAGTAATGTGAGAGATTGCTAAGTGAGAAGATAGTCGAGTGATCAAAATTGTCAAACAAGCTATATAGCGAGAGAGATGTATGACGGATCATCGTCATGGAAGGACAACAAGAGTGGAAATTGAGGTTGAGCAAGATCCCTCAAGGCTATGCGGTGATAGTTACCGCTGATCTGGCGAAAGGAGAATTTCGACTAGAATTTGAGGAAGAAGCAGAGAGTAGTCGTAAGAACCAGGAGAAGAACTCGAGGTGCTTTTTGTGTGGAGAAGAAGGACATAAAGTGAGCAAGTGTCCTACGAAGAATAGACTTTTGCGTGAGCGAAGAGGGTTGGTCGACTTAAGCTTACACATAGGTCCTTCTTCCCCTAGACAAGACGTCATTGATCCTACAACCTTTTGTCCTAGATGTGGAGTGGACGGGATTCCAGTTGAGCACGAGTGTAGCGCAGTGGTTGCTTTGCTAGAAACTGTGGCCGAAGGTCTCGAGAGAAGGTTGAGTGTAGAAACGGAACGAGTGAAGACCTCTAGCGAGGATGGAGATAGTCTGTCACACGAGAGATAAGATGACCATGAGGGTCAAACTTATTCTAACCTTTGGAGAGGAGAGAGCTCAACGGGGAAATTGTGGATTGCGGTGAAGTGCGATCTT
The DNA here is from genome assembly GCA_036924285.1 of Asterella californica. NCBI lineage: Eukaryota > Viridiplantae > Streptophyta > Marchantiopsida > Marchantiales > Aytoniaceae > Asterella > Asterella californica. The sequence goes on from JAYKYS010000001.1 coordinate 49,742,622, forward strand.
CACATCCGCAAGCAGTTCCTTGAGTAAGAAGAAGAAAAGAAGAGAAGAATGGGGAAACTTCCGGTGTTTTACGGAAAGGATGGAGAAGACGTGGAAGGATTTGTGAGAGACTTCAAAAGAGCATGCATTGGCAATGGAGATCGAAAGAAGAGCGAGTGGGTAGGGTTGATACCTGAATTTCTTGAGAGTTCTGCATTGACATGGTATGAGGATAGGAAGAAGAGAAGAGTAGTGGGGACTCCAGATGATACTTGGGAAGTATTGACGGAGGCCTTAATTGAAACTTTTCTTCCTGATGAAAGTTACGAGAAGTTAATGGTGGAGGTAACTTACCTCAAACAAGGAGAGAAAGAGAAAGTAAGGACTTATGCCGAGAGGGTGGAGAAATTAGAACAGAAGTTTCGGGTGGTTTTACGAAAGAGTGGAGATGTAGTAGAACCAACGATGGTGGGCATTGGAGCAATGCTCACAAAGAATTTTATTGGGGGATTGAGGCCGGAGATTCGAACACAAGTGCGGTATGAGAGACCAACTTCGAAGGCTGATGCAGTGAAGATCGCAACCAGGATGGAAGAGAGTTTGGATGGAGACGACTTGCAACCAATGATTGTTGGCGCAGCATGTGGAGATGTGCAAGGGCCGAGCATGCCAACTCTGACACCTGCGAGTGTTCCGACTGTTCGATTTCAGAATCTGACTCCGATAGCTCCTACTAGTGCGGTTACAGTCACTGTACCATCTAGATCTGTTACTCCCGACTTTCGTGATGAGTTGAAAAGTTTGACAGATTCTCTGGCAGATTTGAAGATCAATATGGTGAATTTGTTGCAACACCGGAGTCCAAATGTTGGAGGGGGCTCACGAGGTTATGGAAACTATCAGTCCAGAGGTGGACCACCGCAAGGATCACCCAGTAACTACACGAGCCAAGGATGTTTTACGTGCGGAGGATCACACTTTCAACGTAATTGTCCGAGTCGTAATGGTGGAACGGCGGATGGAGCTTCAACTTCACAAAGCAAAGACAAGGGTGTAGCATGCATTGACATCTTGGAGCCGCGAGATGTACGAGAAGGTTTTCAGTCTGTAGAGCTGTTGGCTCAAGAGAGGAAGAGGATGAGGACGCATTTCGACGAGGGAGAACCTGTCGTGATGGAAGATTCTCCAAGTCAAAATACTCGGAGTAGCAAATCTTCTTCAAAAACCAAAGAGCGACGGAAGAAATTGAGAAATACTGATTTCACAATTTCAATGGAGCAATCAAAATACAATGTGGTGGAAGACGTGGGAAAGCAACGAGCAAACATTACTGTGGGACAGTTGATTGCTCTGAATCCTTCGGTGAGGAAAGAACTTCGTAGCGGTCTAAGCTCCCGACGAGGTCGGAAGAAGAAGGTAAATTCTTCTACTGTCGGTGTGAGTGCTTTAGACGCTAGTGAAGGAGAGGTATGCAACAAGGCATCAAAAATAGAGGCTCGTATCAATGGGAGAGATGTCTCTGATGTTCTTGTCGATGGAGGATCGGCAGTAAACGCCATCTCGGAACGACTCATGAGGAAGTTGGATCTAGTACCAACGCGTCCTTCTAGTATCACGGTTGGCATGGCTAACAGACAGCGAGTTAGGCCATTGGGAGTGCTGGAGAGAGTTTGCGTGTCAGTAATGGGAGTGCAAGTAAACATGACATTTCAAATCTTGAAGGAGTCAAGTTATGAAATGTTACTCGGAAGACCTTGGCTTCGAGCAGTACATGCAACGGATAACTGGCACAAAGGTTATTTACGCATCGGACCGAATCACCACCGGATCAAAGTTCCATTGCTCGGAGATCAAGTTGGGACGTCGGAATCGGATCGACCCACATCGGACTACTGGGAGTCAGAAGTTGTCGATACTACTTCTGATGTAGGTACCAATTCTTCAGATTCAGAATCTGAAAATACATCATCAGAAGAGGAGAGAGAAGAACGAAATGTGGGTGTGAACGTAGTGGATCTTTTCCCTTCTCCGGAAGTGCAAAGAGATAGAGACAAAGAACCGTTGACTCCCGAGGAGGTGGAGAGAAGGATTGCCACCTTACGTTATGGATCGAAGGTTACTAAAGAGGAGAAGAGTTGTTTCGAAGAGATCTTTCGCAAATACATTCATGTATTTGCATTTAGTTACAAGGATCTGAGGGAGGTCACACTGGAGCAACACCGTATCGAGTTAGAGAAGGAAGTCAAACCGGTGCGACAGAAGCAACGAAGAGTGAGTCCTCCAATTGCAGATCTGGTGAAAGAAGAGATCGAGAAGTTGCACACTGCTGGGTTCATTTACGAGGTGGAGCATTCTGAATGGGTATCACCCATTGTGATCGTAAAGAAGAAAAATGGCAAATTGAGGGTGTGTGTTGATTACAAGAAGCTCAATGCGGTCACAAAGAAGGATTATTATCCTCTACCTTTCATCGACGAGATCTTGGAAGAAGTGGCAGGAAACGAATGGTACAGCTTTGGAGATGGTTATAGCGGATATAACCAGATCAAAATTGCACCAGAACATCAACACCTGACCACTTTCACTACTCCGTGGGGTACGTTTGCATTTCGAGTCATGCCATTTGGTCTGTGTAATGCTCCTGCGACGTTTCAAAGGTTTATGAACAAAGTGTTCGAACCTTTCTTAGGAAAGTTTGTGAGAGATTTTATAGATGACTTTTGTGTTTACGGGAGTAAGGAGAAGCATTTTGAGCACCTTGTGAAGGTCTTAGAATGTTTAGATGTAGCAAATGCATCTCTCAATCCGGAGAAATGTATTTTTGGGTGTGAAGAAGGGTTACTCTTGGGTCATATCATATCCAAAGACGGCATTGCCGTTGATCCAGAGAAGGTGCAGAAGATCTTAGAGCTCCCTTTTCCTAGTACTCTCACTAAGCTACGACAGTTTTTAGGTATGGTGGGGTATTATCGAAGGTTTATACTCTCGTTCTCACATAAAGCGTATGCTTTGACTGTATATCTGAAGAAGGGAGTAGATTACGTGTTGATTTTAGGAGATGAAGAAGCTCTAGCCGCCTTTGAGGAACTGAAGAAAGCTCTTACTTCAGCTCCGATCTTGGTTAAGCCCGATTGGAATAAACAGTTTATTCTATATACGGATGCTTCAAATATAGCAGTAGGATGTACTTTAAGTCAGTATGATGTTGAAGGTAGAGATCATCCTATCGCATATGCTAGTCGGCAAATGGTCAAGGCAGAGAGAAATTATTCTGTGACAGAGAGAGAAGGATTAGCAGTGATCTATGCTTTGAGAAAATTTCGACATTATCTCATAGGAGGCAAGTTCACTATCGTTACAGATCATAAGGCATTGAAGTACATCTTCAATAAACCTATGGTTGAAGGACGATTAGCAAGGTGGAAGCTCTTATTGTCAGAGTACGACTATGAGATCTGTGATCGACCAGGGAAGAAACACGCGAATGCAGATTTGTTATCTAGAGCTTACGATGGCGATGGAGAGGAGCCGGTGGATGACACCTTTCCTGACGAAGATTTGATGGTCTTGAGCAACTCTATTATCCCAATAGAATATCAAGAAATTTGGGATTTTGTTACGGAAGGTGTCTATCCAGATGGGATGCGGACCAGAGAGAAGAAGGCATTGGTGAAACGAAGTCAACCTTACTCGGTGGTGGAAGGTGTGTTATTCCGTGAAGGAGTTGATGGGGTCCTGAGAAGAGCTGCGAGCAAGGAGGAGTCTCTACGACTCATGGAAGAATTCCACGACGGTCCAGTATGTGGAGGACATTTCGCAGGCAAGCTGACGGCTCATAAGATACTCGACGCGGGATATCACTGGAGGGGGATGTTTAGAGATTGCTTGACGTATTGTAAAACCTGTGATGTTTGTCAAGCTTTCGCTATCAAATCTAGTGTTTCCACTCCTCTTAGATCTATTCCGGTTCTTGGACCTTTCGAGAAATGGGGAATAGATTTTGTTGGGCCTTTGAATCGCACCCCTCGCAACAATAAGTATATTGTTGTAGCCACAGATTATCTTACGAAGTGGGTAGAAGCTAGACCTCTTGTAACTATTGGAGAAGTAGAGGTGGGTAGATTTCTGTACGAACGGATCATTACTAGGTTTGGATGTCCTCTGGAGTTAGTTTCTGATAGGGGTCGAGAATTTGTGAGTGGTATGACTACTGCTATGTGCACCCACTTCTCCATTTCTCAGAGGGTTACTACTTCATATAAACCTAGTTCAAACGGTTTGGTAGAGAGGACAAACTTTACCTTGTGTCAAATGTTAGCAAAGGATGCTGACATGGAAGGGGCCAAACACAACTGGGACAAGCGTCTTCATGCGGTTCTATGGGAGTATCGTACAACAGTGAAGACGTCTACGGGATATTCACCTTTCAAGATGGTGTATGGGTTGGAATCAAGATTACCAATCCAGTTCGACCTAACAACCTTTCAGACCTTGCAAGCTGGACTGAAGAGAAAGGGTGGTCCAATAGCTGAGAAAGAGAGGGGAGAAACCTTGTTGGAGCTGGAGGAGAATAGAGACGACGCAGCTCAACGAATTGAGATGGCTCAGCTACAACAGAAGAAGAGCTATGACAAGCGCTTGGCGAAGAACAAAACGAAGTTACAGCCATTTCAAGAGGGTGAGTGGGTGATGTTATGGGATGCTATTAGGCACAAGCGAGTTCAAAAGAAATTCTTACGTCGATATTTTGGACCTTTCATCATCTCCAAAGTGTGGAGTAATGGCACCTACGATCTTCAAGAAAGGAGTGGTACGTTCTTCGACCGAGTGAACCACGACAAGCTAAAGAAGTTCCATCAACGTGATACTTCACTCCGAGGACGGAGTGAAAATTAAGTCTGGGGGTAAATGTCACACCACAAGTATCCCATTATTTGTGTGTATGCTTATATACATTTCATTAGGTATGACTATCTTAAAGGTTACTCTAGTTTGAAGATCTAAATTTAGAGTGATCAAAAGTAGTCATAACTAGCTGAGATAGTTATAACTAAGTTGAGGAAACTATTAGAGGTTCCACTATGGCACTATAAGACAAGTGCGGAGCTCTAAATATGCTTTCCAAAAGTATGTGACTTTGTTGACCATCGCTGATTGGATGCATGATGAAAAGTCATGCACAAAGATCTAAAGATGCTCCTCAAAAGACGTATTAGTGTGTTGTCGTCTTTCGACTGGATAGCGTGGAAAGTTAACACTTTACAAAAGCTAAAGTAGGAGAATCTCTTACTTTAGTAAAGTAGAACAAGTAATGTGTGTGCTATTCTTAAGTCTTAGTAGCCTTTAGAAGTTTTACTATTTTGGATTGCGCACTTACCATGAGGTAACGTAACTTAGTGAAAGTTACCACGGTAAGAAGTTGTAGAGTATATAAGGAGGAGTTGAGAAGGTGGAAGACACTCTCATTTTCATGTCTATAAGTAAAGTGAGCATTGGAGACCTTGGGAGTCCTTGAGTACTATGTGATGCAATGTGGAGGGCGGGGTTAGAACTTGTTTGCAGGAACGCTATTAGAGGGACCGATGTGACCATACGGGTCAGAGTGTTGAGTGAAGTGAGCATGGGTATGATAGAATCTTTGTAATTAAGGTGCACTAGTAATCCTAGTCATCTGAGGTACCCCTGGGTGAGAGACAGGCCGGCTTACAGATCGATCCAGAGATATCCAGTAGAGGAGGATCAGAGTGTGATATGGCCCCGAAGACGATAGACTCTTTGAAGAGAACTCGTATTCGTCTAAATAGTGACGATTACGAGAAAATTGTAACTTATATCGAGGACGAGGAGAATTTCGCATCACTTCATGGAGCGGGTCGGAAAACAAAAGTAGGTACAGGAAAGTGTTTGAGTAAAGCAACAGCTTTTGGAATTATGGCAGCACAGCTCTCAAGGAAGACCGGGTTTCTTGTTGTTACAGACGTAGAACTGAAGAAGCGGTTCGAGAGATATGTGGATATGTACAAAAAAACTAAAGAGATTCAAGACGGCACAAGAGGAGGTCTTACGGAGGATGAAGTGATTAGAGGTTTGACATTGGAGGAGAAATTGAATGAAAAATGTCCTCATTACTTTAGAATGAATGCAGTTTTTGGTAGTAGAGCAAACATCGATCCTCCCGCTTTGTATTCTATATCATCAGAAGAAGAAGTCTTGGGTTACGACTCTCAATTTCAAGCGGAGAGTACAGTTCCTCGATATCAACTTGAGAGTACATTGCCTCGGTATGGATATGAGACTGAGAGTTCACTGCCCCTGTATGAAGAAGACGACGAAGATATGGATATCTCTCAGTGCGGATATCAAACTTACCAGGAAGAAACTCCAAATGCGGAAGAAAGACCTACTATGAATGATGAGGAGGAAGAAGAGGGTATTCACGGTGAAGCGAGAAGAGGAACTGTCCCTGATCTTGCTCAGTCTGCACAGGAGACGTCTTGAAATCACAGAGTCAATCGTAATGTAAAAGTGAGAGTTTTGATTTTATACGAGAAAAGTATCAGAGAGAAAGTTCAATATAGAAAGGTTTATGTAGAATATCGTATGGTTATGACGTATGGAAGAAAAAAAGAGCGCGAGAAAGTCACGAGAGAGAGGAAAGTAGAAAGAGACACACGTCTTTGTTTGTTGAGTTGCATAAAGCTGGCAAGTCTTTTGAGGAGATAAAGGAAATTATCGAGAAACTCGATACTATGTAAACAGTAAATTTGACGTTTATAAAATGGCGTGTATCTTACGTTTTATGTGTTAACCATGAACCGGTTTAGGATTCACGTTTAAGTTAAGTTAGGACGAGTGTATTCTTATACTTGTGTTTAAGGTGATTGTTTGGTGTTTAAGGTGATAGTTTCCTTCTCGACCACCAGAGGAGAAGCTGGGAAGCTGGACGCCGAGAGAGAGCATTTAGCAGCGCATGGAGCATTTCTAGTGCGGTCGATCGAGCGAGGTTCACTGCGGTTGATCGAGGTCAGTACGGTCGGCTGAGAGTCACTTTGAGGTCAGTGCGGTCGGCTGAGAGTCGCTTCAAGAGCATTTCATTTCCTACTGTGATCGATCGAGGTCAGTGCCATCGGCAGAGAGAGTCGCTTTGAGAGCCAGTGCGTTGTTCTAGTGCTAGTGCGGTCGATCGAGCTCAGTGTGGAGCTCAGTGCGGTTTGAAGTGCGGCCATCGAGTTCAGTGCGACGTGCAAATATCGTGAGAGTGCGGTTCGCAGCAAACTAGTGCGGTAAGTATCGCTCAGCGCGATCCTTAACCGCATTGTGCCTAGTTAGAAGAACGGAAGTTTGTAAGATCGCACTCAGTGCGTGTTAAGACTTCAGGATCGCACTCAGTGCGTCGTGAGACTCCAGGATCGCACTCAATGCGTCGTGAGATTCCAATGCGACCCTTAACCGCATTGAGCATACTCAGAGTATTTAGTATCGCACTCAGTGCGTTGTGCGTATTTAAGATCGCACTCAGTGCGGCGTGTAGTGCTCAGTGCGACGCTAAACCGCATTGAGCATTTTCGAAGACAAATGATTAACATAAATCGCTGTCAGTGCGATTTGCATCGCTCAACGCGACCTGCTAACCGCACTGAGCGATATCATTTCAAAGGTGCTATCATATCGCACTCAATGCGTTAAGGTTACAAGCACGGTGTTAAGCCTCGGATCGTGAGATCGCCCTCAGTGCGATTTAAGGTTACATGAACGCTTTTTGTGAAAAGGTTCGGGTTACATGCACGCTGAGAGTGTTAAGACTCGTATCGGATCGTGTTAAGGGAGTTTGTAGAGTTTAAAAAGTTATAATTTCGTGTGGTGGATTTGTTGTTTAAGATGGCTATTGAAGAAGAAGGGCAGCAGCCGAAGCGAACACCCAAGAAAGAAGGACCGTATTATATATCGTTCTCTTCACACGAGGACGAAGAGTCTCGGATTAAGTGGGGGTGGATGGAGAAAGATGATATACGGAGTGCAGTTAGCAAAATCGGTGAAGAAGCCTTAGATCAGCTAGGCTTACTTATATCACTGTCATTCGATTTTACGGCGCCTGATGTGAGTAACTTTTCGGCTTGTCTTCTTCTTAATTTATCTTTTTTGATATGGATTCAAGAGTACTGCATGTGGTATGTTCGTTTATTTAGACTTTATGATTGTTTGTGTAAAGTTGCGTTATGTAAAACTTTTATTGAGTCCTACAACGTGGAGACTTTCATTTCTATCATCGGCGAAGAGAAAATTTCATTGAATGTTGATCTACTATGAGAAGCTTTTGTGATACCAACTGGTGTTGTTGATATGCCTCCTTTCGTAAGACATGTCCACATAGCAGATTGGTTTTCAGAGTATGATAAAGTCAGAAAGAGATATTTTGCAAGAGAGTGTTCATATCCAGAATAGATTTCAGTTTTCTAGTGTCTTAACGCTGTATTTCTTGCGAGAAAAAGACCTAAGACAGTCACTGGTCAACTTGCATTGTTCGTCAAGTCCAAAGTCGAGGAAATAGATATAGATTATGACTTTGCGTAACTCATGGTGGATAACTTGGAGGGAGAGATCTTACGTATCCAGAAACACATGGGACAGCCGAGAAAAGCTGGGACTTTGGAGACTTTTGTGGGAATAGCTCTTACTCACGTGTCCATCCATCTTGGTTTGTCAAGGCCAGAAACTATCCAAGTTTCAAACATCGTTCGTCACGAAGGTGTAGTCCAGCATCATGGATAAAATTCAGGTAAAAGTTATGTTTGTTTGTACATTCTCTTTCAACATTGTTTTAGTTATGATATTCTTCTTCCATAGTGTCTGTCATGAGTCTCAGGGTCGCAGTGATGAGTGCAAGTGCGGCCATGGTGAAATCCTGTGCTGCTGTGGGTCGCACTGATCGAGTGCGAGTGCGACCATGGATAGTCCTGTGCTTTGAGGATGCTTTGTGTGTGAGTGGATCGCACTCACGATCTTAGTGCGATCCAATAAGAAGCTTAGTGCGGCTGTGAGTTCATAGTCGCACTGAGAAGTCTTAGTGCGACCCACAAATCCCTCAGTGCGGCTATGAACTCAGTGCGACGCTTAGTCTGCTGTGGGTCGCACCGAGAAATCTCAGCGCATCATATGGACGCACAGTGCGATTGTGGGTCGCACTAAACAGCCTCAGTGCGGCCATGGATCGCGTAGTGCGATTGTGGACCGCACTGAGAAGCCTCAGTGCTAGATGGGTCGCGCAGTGCGACCCACTGAAGTCTCAGTGCGGCTAGGTTCTACGTGATACTGTGGATCGCACTGGAAGTCTCAGTGCGGTCATAGGACGCACAGTGCGATCGTGGACCGCACTGAGACTCTTCAGTGACCTTAGCAAGCACTTTTTTCTTTTTTTGCAGCGGGATTGTCTCCTACTCGTACAGGAGGGGAAGATGCAGCACGACTGTCAAGGACACGAGAGATAGAAGAGTTGGACATGCGTCTAACCGCGAGAAGACAAGAAGAAACAGAAATAAAAAGAAGGATCCTGATAGCAAAGAAGGAAGAGTATGAGGTGAATGAGCGAGTTTCCTCACAAGAGAAGGTGTTAACGCGGATACGCGAGGAGGTGTTAGGACTGAGAGTAGAGGCTTCACGTGTCTAAGCTTCCGAGAGTTTTTTTTCTCACTTGGTGGATCCTAGTGTTTGCAGAAAAAGACTTTGATAGTAGATTTGAATGGAATGTTAATAAAGGTGGGTTGCAATAACATGGAACTCCAGGGGGCTAAAGAAAGAGGATACAAGATAGAGATGTGCCAGAAGAGTCCTCTTTGTTATGTAGTTCGAAAAGGTGTGAGAGAGTTCATGGAAGCATGTTGCAGCGAGTTTCATCTTATGATCTGGACTTCACGAACTCAGACCAACTGTAATGCCATCCTCTGACATATGGAACGGAAGGAGTATCTTCCTCATGGAGTCGCGTCGGATCAAGTAAGTGATGATTCAAAGATTGCTTATATTTAGTTGAATTGTTCAGTATTATTTTGCATTTATCATATACGCTCCCTTTGAGTTATCTAAAACATGATTTGTGTTATTTTTCTCTTTTGCAGGTGTGCAAAGTTTGGGCACAAAACATGTGCGTGAGATTCAAAACGATAAGAGAAGCTGCCACAGGAAATTATCTTTACTTGAAAGATTTTGCACGTCTATATACTTTTAATCTTTGTACCCGAGATTGTCTTCTGATAAATGATTCTCCTGAGAAAAACATCACTAATCACTCATATAACGCACTTCATCCTCCTTCGTTCTCCCCTGACTCAACGGATCTAGATCGGGATGATTACTTGTTAAGTATTCTTTTGCCCTGGTTGAGAGGATGAGGATGCAATACATGAGAAACTCCCATGTATGTTCAAGCCAAGTACTCGCAAGCTTTCGCACGAGATCCCTTTCTTGCGTTGAAGAAGTATTGGGGTGAGGTGACCCGTGAAGATACGGAGATAACTTGGAGATGTTTATCGGTCGGGCAACAAATGGAGTTTATCAGAAAACTTAAAAATACTCCTTGAGAATACTTGTAAGTTTACGTAGTACAGGCAAGACCTGCCCCTTATGTAGTACAATATGCTATTTTCTTCGTTCTCTCCGAATCTACTTTCTTGTCCCTTATGTGGTACAGACTGCAGTTTTCTTCGTTCCCTCGGGGCCTTTTTAACTTACAGGCCGCTATTTTCTTCGTGCCCCCTTGGTGGCTTTGTAACTTGGAATGATAAAAGAAGTGATTCAAGTAACTGAGGACCAGAGGAGAATGTGTTATGATGCGACTCTCTGAGAATGTGTTGTCATTGTTATAAGGAGAATGTGTTACGATGAGACTCTCTTCTGAGAATGTGTAATAAGGACTCGTCTGAGAACGTGTTATAAGGAGAATGTGTTATGATGCGACTCTCATCTCACTATGAGAACGTGTTATTCTGAGTACTTTTAATTCGATTAGCAGGAAATGCCCAATGCGACAGAGGTGGTCTCAGTGCAGTGTGTAGTGTCTCAGTGCGATCCAGTGCCAGTATCTCAGTGCGACCGACACTGAGGTCGTACTGAGGTGATCCTAGTGCGACCCACAGTGAGTGTCTAGTGTGAACTGTCGCACTCCCACGACGACCGGAACTGAGGTCGCACTGAGGTGATTCTAGTACGACTCGCAGGGAGTGTCCAGTGCGACCGAGGTTGTCTCAGTGCTACTGGCACTGGGGGGTCGTAGGTCGCACTAGGGGTCGCACTGAGGTGATCCCAGTGCGACCCGTGATGGAGTGCAAGGCCAGTGCGACCCGTGAGAAAGTTGGGTCGCACTGAGACCTCCTCAGTGCGATCGGATTAATGGTCTTTATTCTTTATTCCAGTGCGACCTGCGGACTGGATTTTAGCGTTTCAAGTCACACGGGGACTGTATTTTAGGTTTCACGTCGCACTGAGGTGGTCCAGTGGAACTCGTTTCGCACTGAGTGGTACTGTGTGGTATTGACTGACTCGTCTCATATCGCACTCAACGCGACATCCTCTCGAAACACCAACATAGAGCTACCGATATCGCACTCAGATGACTACACTTTACTGAGAACACAAAAGCGATCCGATTACGCACTATGAGAACACAAGAGCGATCCGATGACGCACTATGAGAATACAAGTGCGATCCTATGACGCACTGTGAGAACACAAGTGCGATCTATCTTTGTCACAGATAACACAAACATTCATGCACGAGAGGACGAGAAAAGTGCAAAATCAAACAACAAGTATAAACTATAATGAAAGAAATGAAATCATCGAGTATGATTTTTATTATGGTCTAAATAAAACTCCTCCCGGATTTCTGTTCTGTCTAAGACAAATAGACATAACTCGCGATCTTTGTTGTATTCTCGAAGTGGTGTTAGCTTCATTGTATCAAAGAGGTGATTCTATATCTCTTTATGTCTCTATAATTAATTCTCCATCGGTTTTTGTCCACTCGTCTTGATTCTTGCTTAGAAAATTATGCAACATAGCGCAACATCCTACCCATCTAACTAGAAATCGGTTCTCAGATCTATTTTTCAGTTGTGTTCTCATTTGTTTCAAAGAGTACCATCTGGATTTCAGTATATCAATACAGTGCTCATTTGCAACTCTTGCGTGTGCTAAGCAGGTATTGAAATCTTGCTTCTCTTTATCTCCAGTGGCCATCCTGAAAGAAGGAACGAGGTGAAGCATAAGAGAGTATCCAGAATCTCCAAGTAAATACTGATCAGGATCAAATAACGGACCAGCACTATCCATATGTTTCCAAAGAAAAGACTTTCGTAAACATGTGATATCTTGACAGCTCCTCAGCGTACCTGAGAATAAAAAGAAAATCCTTTTCATCTGACAACATACAACTTGTGTATTTATCGAATAGTTGCATTTGCTGTCATAATATGTTTCCCCATCATATCTAGGTCTTTGTGATAAAGGTAACAAGGTACCATCTATCAACCCTATACATCCAGGAAATCCTTTTGCTGCAAAAGCTTCGGAGTTTACCTTCCTTTCTTCACGATTCGGCCATCGTATTGATGATTTCAGAGTCGACTCCAGAGCCTTCATCACTCTTTGAGTATATAGAGCCATCATTCCATGTCTTATACCCACAAGAACATAGACCATCCAAGTGCAGCATCATTCTCATCATGTCCAAATCGATCCAGTGTCACAACAACTTGTAATGACACAGGAGCCTGTTTCAGTCGAGCTCTATTGTGAAAATAGGATGTCCTTCAACCAAAGCTACCAACTTTGCAAAACTTATCCGATCCATCCTTGTGAGTTGACGGAAAGCATCAGCAGGAAGATTTTCAAAATAATTCTGATAGAAATCTTGACTCTTGAAGAACATAAATTGTCGCGGTCTTTCTAAATAGCGTGAAGTAGATAGAATCCTGTAGAACTCTAAGAATTCATCGTCCGAATCATCATCGTCCTCACTAGAGCTAGTGAAGTTCTCACTCTCTTTACTTTCATCTCCAATGCAGAATTTGTTCTCCGACCTCTCCGACATTTTTCTCTCATCTTCACTCGAATCGCTTGAACAATCTGAGCTAGATGATGCTAACATCACACACATCTCTAAAATTTCTTCTAAAGTTGCTAACAATTCTTTTCTCGCTGAAACACGAGGTATGCTGAGATCGCGCACTTCGAGTGCTAGACGGGGCACATGAAACGACACATACTGAAAGACTCAGGTGCTGAAACACACGGCATGGTGAAATGATGAGATCGCTCACTTCGAGTGTTACACGGGGATGTTGAAACGACACATGCTGAAAGACTCAAGCGCTAAAGGAGTAGTCCTTTTTGCTAGATCACGATGCTGAAACGACACATGCTGAAAGACTCAAGCGCTAAAGGAGCAGTCCCTTTTGCTAGATCGCAATGCTGAAAAAAATGCTCTCAGGCGCTAAAGGTGCTACGCGTGCAGTTCTTTTTCATTTTGAAAAAATTTGCGGGATTTAGCGCATTTAATAACCATGTACTACCCACCGTATTTATTTCACGGCCAAAACTAGAACGGTGTCGTGTCGTGGACCGGCTCCTACCTGAAATTCAAACTTTGATGCTTATCGCTCCAAAGTCACTCAAGAGAAGACAAGCTAGGCCCCAGCTTACGGATTTTTGGCACCATTTCGGATCTTCGTTTTCATTGCATCGATGGGTAGAGTTCCTTGTCAGCTTTCCATAAGCACTTTTTCTACTTCGTTTGGACGCCTAGTGGAGAAGTTACAGGACTCGAAAGATGGAGAAAACAAGCTAGGCCTCAGCTTACGGGCTTTTGGCGCAACTTCGGATCTTCACTTTCATCACATGGATGGGTAGAGCTCGTTGTCAGCTTTCCATGGACATCTTGTTTACTTCGTTTGGACATCCAGAGAAGAAGTTATGCGATTCGAAAGAAGGTAAAAACAAGCTAAGCTCTTGGTTACTTGCTGACTGGGTATTTAGGGCTTCAGGCGTTATATCAAAGACGCAAGGGGCCTGCTTCTTATTATTGAGGGTTGAACTTCGTACGTACAGACTGTAACAAGGGGGCTGCTTAAGGGACTTGCTTGCGTCTGCGACCTGTCAGCGGACGGTGCGGGAGATTTGGAAGTCTAATGCAAACGCGCAAGGCGTCGTTGGGTTCAGATCTGTGCAGGCTACGCACTGGTTCAAACGGTTTGGGAAGAGACGGATCGGGGAGTGCGTACTGAGTGAAATTGAGACGTAGGAAGCAGATTTGAAGTTTTCAGTTACATGTGAAGGAGAGTTGGACCGTTCGGACCGTTCCGGAGTCCAAACTTGCTGTCCTTGGATCCAACGGGATCAGAACACCGAGTTCTACAGGAAATTGAAGACGATACCAGTTTTCATCGGGCGGTTTGGAAGTTCTGAGTGAAATTGGCTCGCAGGGAAGCGTTTACATCAGATTTTCGTTCACCTGCGACCTGAGGTTGGGCTGTTCTTCGCGATCGGTGAGCCAAGCTCTTCGTTCTTGATGCCTACGCGATCAGGGAGTCTTCATCTACTCATAGGAGAAGACCGTGTGCGGATTGGATTGTTGGTTTGGGTGTGGTGAGCAAGTTTGTGCCGCAGGGAGCTGATTTACGTCAGTTTTTTGCAACCTGCGACCAAATTTCTTGCGTGGTTTTGCAAGGAGAACTCCAAACGACTTGTTTGGAGTCTTGTTGGGTTCAGGGTAGCTAGATCTATCTTTCAGAGAAGACTGATATCAGTTTAGACGATCCGTTTGTGCGGTGTGAGCGGTTTTAAGCCGCAGGGAAGAATTTTTGAAGGTTCGGTCACCTGGGACCGAAAATCGACGATATCTTGGCTGTTGGGAGTCGGATCTGAAGGTTTCTTGGGTTAACGGAGTCAGCGGAGGAGACCCTATCGACATCTGAAGTCCGTTCAGCGAAAAGAGGAAGTCCACAGATAGACCTTTTTCGGTTTCTTCGCTACGAGTTTTGCTCTTTTGAGTTCGTTAGAATTCTGGTTGGTTGTATACAGCTTGTGGTAGCTAGCTTTAGCTAAGAGCTTATACATGGATGTGGTTTGGACTTGGGTTTGGATTGTGTGATACTGTTGTGGCTCTGTTTGTTAGCAAAGAGAAGTTTCTCTTGCTTTGAGCTACGCTTCGGTGGTTTTGGGTCAGGGTTGTGATTCAAGGGTTGTTTTCAGGAGCTTTTGAATCAGGTTACAGACCGCTCTGGTCTGTTTTTCAGTTCTGTGCTCTTAGGAGAAAGAATCGACAGTGTACATACATTTAGAGTGTATATATCGCAGCGTTCGTTTTCGTGGTTGTTTTTCTCTGTCTTGTCTCTGTTTCAGCACACAACATCTCCACAGTCAGGAACCTCGCGTTTTCCTGGACATCCTTCACGCAATATTCGACACGATAACGGGCAATGAGAAAACAGCCGCGACTAGTTTCTGCGGGTACCTCAAGAGGTACCCGCAACCGGAATGGCCGTTGTCCGGAACTCATGTCCGCGGGGAGTAGAATAATCACCACGGCCACTAACTCTGACACCCCCTATTAGTGTGTGTCAAACTTGGAACTTTTCCAAGCGATTCATCGCCTGCGGGTTTGATTTATGACTCGGTCAGAGATCCACAGGAGTTTCTTACTCCAGAGATGCCGCAGGAGACGTCTGCGAGTATTTTTTAATTCACTTCCAGTTCAGCTTAACCGTGAGCAAGGTCAGTAAGAAGGTGTCAACGTAAGTTATGAATTTTTAGTGTCAGTGATTAAATAATTAACTAAGAAATGATTCTTTTTACTCAAAATCTCATTTCTTTGTGAACCACTAGCTTAGACAAAGTTGTTCAATTATTTTTTATGATTTTTTTCACGTCGACTGTAAAGAAATCTTTACGTTTAGCTTTGACACCCCCTATTAGTGAGTGTCAAAAGTCTCCCTTAGAAGTTCTCGTATGCATGCTCGCTTCCCACGGGAATACTCGTGAGGCAAGATACCCGTAAGCTTTCTTTCTCTGCTTCAATTTTGAAAATTTCTAATCGGATTATTTTGCAGTTTCTGCAAACCTTAACAATCTTTGAGATTTCTAGCTTATTGTTTCAAACTCTACTCTTGTTTCCAGTTTTACGGTATCAGCTTTGAAACGCATTATTAGGCTAATCAAACCTATTTCCGTAACAAAAATTATAAGAACCAGATGAAAAAAAGACGTAGGTCTCAAATGTCAGACCGTGTCAGGGTGAGAGAACAGTTTAGAGAACATCAATTTTACGTGCATAGACTGCAAACAACAAGTGGCTAAAGGTGGTAAGTAAAATTTACAACAAAAATCTGTAAAATGTTTTATGGGAATTATGGGAATCTTTTACGGATAAGGTTCGAGTCGCCTTACACCGCTATTCTTCTATAATTAGATGTTTTACGAAAAAGCTTTCGTTTCATTGTGAATGTTGGGATGATTTAGACGAAAGAGAGAGAAAAGAAAAGGCTTTTCACATCGTCTTCCATTCTATCCCTGTCAAGAATTTACCTCAGCTGTCTCAGTTTCACTTCTTCCCACCTTCGTCGACTAACTAACTCTCTATACTTTGTGTGAAGTTATTTTACCAAGTACGTACATTCACCTGATAGCGTACAATACTATCACTTGTAGAATAAATGTGTACTATGTGTGATCGTGTAACGCCGTTTACTTAAATTAACCGGACTTGATGGGCAGTGATTACAAAGCACGTGGCGGCTACCAAGAGAACGGCGAAGGCTTGAGGAGAATGGTTAAATGGATTCGCGAACCCTAGAACCCGGCTTTTCACTTTTTCACTGTACTAGCGAGACCAGAGAGCAGGACCAGAGAAATAGAGACTTCTCAGTTTTTCACTTTGCTGTGTACAGAGAGCCTGAGGGCAGAGACTATGTTACACCGTGGATAGAATGTTATTAAACTGCCAGATATCTAAGTGATAGAGAGTTTATCAGTCAGTTACTTTGATAATTTGGTTATTGAGTGAGAGATCAGCATATTCAAGGTGAAGATAAGTTTTCAGGAGGGATTGGAGTTCCGAAGTTAAATTCTCATCAAAGAATTCCAGTAGTAGGAAGGATTGTCAGCCTGAGCATTTTTCCGAGACCTTGTCAGCAATTGAACGCCACGTAATGTATATGAGCTCTTGATTTTCTCTTTTCTATCATAAGCAAGGTTGGATTGTGTGCCAAGATTGAGTTGGACGCACCTGGTGTGGTATTGACTTTCTTTCAGTGTGATTACTTTACCTTCCTACTTCCTAGCATCCACTAGGTTTCCTAGTCTTGGCTGTGGTTCTTCAAGGATTATTGCGTTTCAACTTGATCACCAGTAGCGGAAGTGCTGCCCAAATTTTACCAAACCTAAGCCTAGAATAGTTTTCACGGTGTTCTGAAACCTGAGATTAGTAGCAGAGACCTGCAGAAGACTAGTTGGTTATTCTAAACCCGTCCGACGGTTATCAAATCCTTGGTGTTTATTAGCGGAAAGTTAACAAGTTGGATCTGGAGACACAAATATAGTACACATGTCTTCAGGGAGGTTCACGTTCAACGATTCATTGGCTAGAGACGGACGACTCGATTCCGTGATCTGCGGTCGAACGTTACAGTTGATATCAGAGCAAGTTCAAGTTGAATCTTTGCTGAACACCATCGACAATGGAAGCCGTGCCGACTGGGATGGACGAGATGAAGGCGTTTCAAAAGTTGTTGGAAGGCCGACTTGAGCAAGTGGAAGCTGAGAACAAGGTGCTTAAGGCGGATTTAGCTCAAGCAAAAGCGACACAGGAGAAAGAAGCAGAGGTCCTTGTACCACAAGCTTAGCAAGTCAAGGATTTAGCACTGCTGGGTGAAGGAGCAGTTGATGCTACTCAAGCAGATAAGAATGAAGATGGGTCACAGAAGGCACAAGAGAATGTTGCGGAAGGCAGCTCAGCCAAAGAAGGACACAAGCGGAAAGTGAAGTGGGCTGAACCAGCAACGCCATCAGCCTTCAACGGTGAGAAATGTTTTTTTAGGTTTGAGTTATGGGTTACTGAGATGGAGAATTACTTGGAGAATTTTGATGAGCGCAGTTGGTTCACCTATGCTGTTAGCAGACTGGAAGGAGAGGCTAAGGAATGATATGGAGGTCAACAGCGGATGAGGAGCTTGAACGGTACAACTCTTATGTCCACTTGGCCGGAGCTGAAGGATGAACTCAGAAGACATCTGATACCAGTGGATGAAGCTACACAGTTTCGGTTGGAGCTCATTCATCTGAGACAGACAGGGAGTATCAGACACTATCTCCAGCGATTTTCTGAGTTGGTTATTCGTTTGCACATGGTGGATCGCACCGACTTGCTGTTTCACTTGAAGAAAGGTCTGCAGGGTTTCTATGCTAGTGTGTTTGATAGCTGGGTTATGTTTCACAAGTCCGAGGACATGCAAGACTTGTTTGTATTTCTGGAAGTAGCAGAGAACACTAGGGGAACGTAATTACACCGTGCAGCCCTCCAAGTTTCAGCGTGGAACAAGCGGTGGCGAGCCTAGTAGAGGATTTTGGCGCAATCTTCAAGGACAGATAGCGTCCTCTCAGAGTAGAGGTGGTAGAGGATGTGGTGGTGGAAGATTTGATGCAGTGGGAAGGAGGTTTCCTCGTGGGTCTCAACAGCAAGGAGTTACTCGTGGTCCTACTCAGACACGACCTACTGGATCTTATGCATCCAATGCAGGATCCAACCAAGCTCCGACTTCAGGTGCTAGGAGCAGTGGAGCTAGCAGTACTACACCGTCAAGGACGATCATCTGTTTTCGATGCGGACGAGACGATCACATCGCTCGTGAGTGTCCTCAACGTTCAACAGCGAGCAACGTTCGTGGATTGACAGCTGAAGAGACAACCAGTGTTGAAGAACCAGTTGAGGCGACTACTGAAGCAGAGGTATGTGCTGGTGAGCATTTGGTAGAACATGGAGATTTTCTGCCGTGGATCGAAGTGAAGATAGGAAACCAACAATGTTGTTTGCTTATGGATACTGGAGCAGATGTGAATGTCTTGGATGAAAAGCTGGTCAGGACTTTAGGGGTGACTAGAATCAAGATCATGAGCTCGTTGTTGGTAAAGTTTGTGCAAGGTAGCACAACCATTACAGAAAAGCTCATGAGTGTTCCTATTACTGTTGGAGGGATAACCAGGAAGCATGAATTCTTAGTTATGAACTTGGGTGACACAATGGAGGGTATTTTATCCTGGTCTTGGTTACAAGAGACCAAGGCAAAGCTAGATGTGCAAGAAGGGAACGTCATAGTCATGGATCGATGGGGCTTGGGTCAACCACATCCTTTGATCATCAAAGAGAGACCCAAGGAGCCAAACCATGCTGCTCGTAGGTTCCAACGAGCCAAGGTGGCATTTCAGATCTGCACAGCTAGACAATTTGGAAAGCAGATCAAGTCAGTAGACGAAGCTTGGGTTGCAGTGATGTCTAAATCCAAGGTGGAGACGGATGAGGAAGAACGTGTTGCTGCTCTTCTCATACATCTTGATATGCAAGCATTGATTGAGAGGTATTCTCACATAATGTCAGACCAGTTATCAATAGGACTTCCTCCGAGAAGAACCTTAGATCATGCTATTGATCTGGTTCCTGGGGCTACACCTATTGCAGTGCCATCAAGACGCATGTCGTTTGATGAGCTCACAGAGCTTAAGACTCAGTTGAAAGAGTTGGTAGCTCAGGATATCTTACGGCCCAGTATATCATCTTATGCTGCCCCGGTGTTGTTCGTGACCAAGAAAGATGGTGGTATTTGCATGTGTGCGGACTATCATGCACTCAATAAGGTTACTGTCAAGAACAAGTATCCTCTTCCTCTTATGGATGAAACCACCGATCGATTGACCACAGGAAGGTACTTCACCAAGCTGGATCTGCGTTCTGGATATCATCAAATCTGGATCAAAGAAGGTGATGAAGAACAGACGGTTGTAAGGACGAGGTATGGCTTGTTTGAGTATACAGTGTTGTCGTTTGGATTGTCCAATGCACCTGGTACTTTTTGCAGGCTGATGAATGAGATCTTCAGAGATCTCTTGGATGAGAGTGTTATCGTGTACTTAGACGATATTATTATCTTCTCATCCACTTGGGATCAACATCTAGCAGATGTTGAAATAGTGTTTAAGCGCTTGGAAGAACATCAACTCTACCTCAAGAAGAGCAAGTGCTCTTTTGAACAAGAGAGTGTGGTGTTTCTAGGATGTTTGATCGATGCGCAGGATATTCATCTTAACAGGGCTAAGATTCGAGTCATTGTTGAATGGAAGAGACCTGAGAGTGTTCATGAGCTCAGATCTTTTCTTGGATTAGTTATATATTTTTGGCGCTTTGTTTATCAGTTTGCGCATAATGCCGCACCTTTGTTTGGCTTATTACGCAAGACTTCCAAGGTTGTTTGGAATCCAGTAGCTGAAAGAGCGTTTCAAGAGTTGAAACAAGCACTGACAGAGATGCCCGTGCTAGCTCTTCCAAAGATGGGAGAACCTTTCGAGGTTCACACAGATGCTTCCCAATGGGCCATTGGAGGAGTGCTGATGGAAGGAAAGCATCCAATGGCTTACGAAAGTCATAAGTTTTCAGAAACAGAGGCAAAATGGTCTGATCATGAACATGAGATGTTCGCAGTTGTTCATTGTCTGAAGCGTTGGGAGCATTATTTGTTACCAAGCAAGGTTACTGTTGTGACGGACTGCGAGGGTAATACATACTTTCAGAGTAAACCCTGTTTGTCCCGCAAACAGCAGAGATGGCAAGTGGAACTTACACGTTTTGATATCGAATGATAGTATCAAAAGGGAAAGAAAAATATTCCTGCGGATGTGTTAAGTAGACGTGTCCAGGCGTTAACAACCCAAGACACAAGTGAAGAGCTTTTGGATCGAATCAGACAAGCATTGTCAGATGATCCTCAGGCTCAACGTTGGACCAGCCAACAAAGGAGAGATCCATTGGTACGTAATCTCTCATTTCGCAATGACCTTTGGTTTTATAAGCAAACCAAGGTCTATGTTCCAGCTGGATCTCTAAGGACACTAGTCATGCAAGAATGTCATGATTGTGAACTGGCTGGACATGGAGGACAAAATATAACGTTGCAACAAGTTAAAGAGCAGTTCTATTGACCGTCCATGTTGGAGGATGTAGTCAAGTACGTGCAGACTTGCTTGACATGTCAACAACAACGAACGGAGCGAAGGAGACCTGCAGGGTTGCTGAGACCATTGTCAATACCTGATGGGCCTTGGGAGAGCATAAGTATGAACTTATGCACATGTTTACCCGAATCAGGAGGTTTTGATGCTCTGCTGGTTGTTATAGATCGTTTCAGCAAACAAGCTCACCTCATCCCTTATAAGGAAGCAGTGACTTCAAGAGGTGCCGCTGAATTGTTCATACGATATATTTTTAAGTATCATGGGATGCCTAAAGACATTGTTTCAGACCTGGATAGGAGGTTTGTAGCTGAGTCCTGGAAGGATTTGTTTCGAAGGCTCGGAACTACCCTCAATTTCAGTTCCTCTTATCATCCTGAAACTGATGGTCAGACGGAGAGAACTATAGATAGTGGAGCAAGGGTTGAGGAACTATATCATGCGAGATCAAAGTGATTGGAGTGAGCACTTGGACTTGGTGGAGTTTACATATAACAACACCAGGCATTCGAGTACAAGATTTAAACCATTTGAAGTGGTTTATCGGGGTTCTCATGCACCTTGAACTCCTATAGCTCTAGCTACCAAGGGGCATGAAAACACAAGAAGGTCAAACCAAGATCCTCCAGATCTAGAGACTTTCATACGTGTTCAGGGTAATGTGTTTCAAGAAGCCAAGAAACACATGGAGAAGACACAACAACGGTATGCCAAATATGCAAACCGTGGTAGACAAGACGTACAGTTCGAAGAAGGGCAGAGAGTCTGGTTGAGAACCAAGAACTTCAGAATACCAGCAGGGGTGGACTTAGCCAAGAAGCTTCTTCCAAAGTGGGTAGGACCGTTCTTGATCGAGAAGAAGTTAGGTCATGTGATCTATAAGTTACGTTTTCCAGCTAGTATGAAGCATTATCACCTCATCATTCATGTTTCTAACTTGAAAATGTTTCGTGAAGAACTAGAATCGTTGCCAGGAAGATATCAGAAATGACATCCAGTGTTAGAAGCATTACCAAGAGCTGATGATCTTGAGTTGATTGAGATAGTAGATCATCGAGCATCACCAAATCCAGATGGAGCTGGAGAACCCGTTACTCAATACCTATGTCGTTGGACATGTAGAGTTCCAAGATTGGTAAGTGAAGCTTAAGAGTTCCTAGATGATCTTGCATTGTACACGTTTCAGGAACCACTGCGTAGATATTTTATGAGACGACAGTCCGCAGTGTTTTCTTCCAGCTAAGCGGTGGATTGAATCGAGTCAAAAGAGTCATGCAAAGGGCCCTTCAAAGACACTGGAACCGAGTAGATCTAACCAATCTGCTCGTCTAAAGGTGGAGTTGTGGTCTGCTGACTTCTTATGACTGTCGGATGTCAATCAGGTTTAGGCTGATGCTACTATGATGAATCATAGTAAGGAGGTGGATAAAAGAAAACTAACGAGTTCACCATCTGGAAGCTAGGGATTCTGTCTCACTCGAAAGCTTCAACGAATGCTCGGTAATGGAGCATAGCTCTAAGAAAGAGCTTACCATGGATGGGGTAGTGTTCCTCTGGATTTGAGGAAGTGTTGTTCCTAAAGTGGTATTGCAGGTACCGCAGTTCAGTGGAAGAACTGCTTTTTGTTAGTTGGGGCGATTGTAACGCCGTTTACTTAAATTAACCGGACTTGATGGGCAGTGATTACAAAGCACGTGGCGGCTACAAGGGAACGGCGAAGGCTTGAGGAGAATGGTTAAATAGGTTCGTGAACCTTAGAACCCGGCTTTTCACTTTTTCACTGTACGAGCGGGACCAGAGAGCAGGACCAGAGAAATAGAGACTTCTCAGTTTTTCACTTTGCTGTGTACAAAGAGCTTGAGAACAGAGACTATGTTACACCGTGGATAGAACGTTATTAAACTGCCAGATATCTGAGTGATAGAGAGTTTATCAGTCAATTACTTTGATAATTTGGTTATTGAGTGAGAGATCAGCATATTCAAGGTGAAGATAAGTTTTCAAGAGAGATTGGAGTTCCGAAGTTAAATTCTCATCAAAGAATTCCAGTAGTAGGAAGGATTTCCGGCCTGAGCGTTTTTCCGAGATCTTGTCAGCAATTGAACGCCGCGTAATGTATATGAGCCTTTGATTTTCTCTTTTCTATCATAAGCAAGCTTGGATTGTGTGCCAAGATTGAGTTGGGCGCACCTGGTGTGGTGTTGACTTTCTTTCAGTGTGATTACTTTGCCTTCCTACTTCCTAGCATCCACTAGGCTTCCTAGTCTTGGCTGAGGTTCTTCAGGGATTATTGCGTTTCAACTTGATCACCAGTAGCGGAAGTGCTGCCCAAATTTTACCAAACCTAAGCATAGAATAGTTTTCACGGTGTTCTGAAACCTGAGATTAGTAGCAGAGACCTGCAGAAGACTAGTTGGTTATTCTAAACCCGTCCGACGGTTATCAAATCCTTGGTGTTTATTAGCGGAAAGTTAACGAGCTGGATCTGGAGACACAAATATAGTACAGAGGTCTTCAGAGAGGTTCACGTTCGGCGATTCATTGACTAGAGACGGACGACTCGATTTCGTGATCTGCGGTCGAACGTTACAATCGTTTAGCAGGTACATTACCATAGTCCCAAGTATATTCGCAGTGGCGCATTTCACTTTGGTAATTTCATGAAATATTTTATGATATTTTAGCTTTCAACAAATAGTAAGACCAAAGTCTGGATTTCACGCGAATGTCTATTCATCATCTTGAATATTACTTTCATATATATATATATATATTTAATATTATATATTATAAACACGATTTGGTTAAGTGTGGATGATGCGTGAAATGTGATAAACTTTGCTGTTGAAATTGTGAAAGATCTACCACTAATAAATTCAAGATGCGAATAGCTTCTCAAGTATGTACTAATTATTTGCGTATAAAGCTACCGCGAATATACTTGGGACTACGGTATTCACTTTACAGAATACAATATCACTTCACAGATATCTGTCCATACTTAGTGCGATACTTGAGGGGGTTAAATTAAATTCACCTTAAAAAGGTTAGGAATTCTGAACATGTCTGATGTGTACATTTCAGTGAGAAGACTGAACTGTTTGATGTTTAATGAACCTTCCTCAGCTATCTTTTGTGGAATTCATTCTTCATATCAAACGAGAATATATGGTTTCCACATGCGAGACTTTGTGTCTCCATAAACACATTCGATGTAAATCTGGATGCTTTTCGACTTGGGCGCTAAGGTACCTTCACCAGGAATATGGCCATTTATTTGACAAATGACATAACGTGATTCAAAGGGAATAACATGTAAATCCGTTGTTATTTACAGTCATCCACGTGAAAACCCACGATTGAAGACAATAGTACAACAACATAATAAACAGAAGAATGTCACAAATATCTCTCATCCTTGCCTCCTCGCAACACTAGCGATAATAAACAATAATCCAAGCGCGTGTTTGGAAGTGCGTGCTCTAAGAAGTGGTAGCAAGTGAGGAGGAAGAGTCTTGAGAGAAGAGATATGCTCACATGTTGTCTGACGTTTACGGCACTCTAGTATTTCAGATGTACCCCGTATGACTTCTGGAGCCAGTTGGACGATCACTGACGACGTGGCAAGGAAGGTTGACAATTTTGACAAATTAGTGAGTTGGCAAAATGAAGATGAGGATGCAGAGAGCTCTAAACACTCAGTTCAATAATATATATATATATATATATATATCCAAAGTGCACTTCTAGGCGAACCGAGGAAAAATACTAACTTTTGAACAGGAAATAAAATAATCATGGACAATGGATTGAAAACAATTTTCAAAAAAGTTTAGTGAAAAATATAGTTTACTAAAGCGTAAAGCTATAGAGAAGGAAATAAAATAATCATGGACAATGGATTGAAAACAATTTTCAAAAAAGTTTAGTGAAAAATATAGTTTACTAAAGCGTAAAGCTATAGAGAAGAGTGGTGCTTGATTGAGTTTATAAATTATGACTTGTGAAAAAGTTTTATAAATTTACTTATTAAATTTAAATCACTAAAATAAAAACTCTTTGGTAAACTTGATTACACATGGTCATTCGGGTTACACAAAACCCATAAGTAACTCCCGCAGACAAAACTTTTTTCGGGTATCAAGACTTGTGCCTCGAATGAGTAAAATCATTTTTAATTTTTAATTTATACCTAACCTTTCCAAGAGAAAAAGTTAAAATATAAATTGAAACTCTTTGCATATTCCCTCTTCAGAAAGAAGAGGTGAAACATGGAAGGAAGTTGTTTGTAACTTCCTTGATAGTGCTCAGTGTAGATGAATATTACTCGAGGCTGTCGATGAATTCAGGTTGCGTGAGAATAATTTAGTGGTATCACACTTGTTACCCAGCAAGCTCTCTGACTGTATCTCGTCACTCGTCTGTCATATACAATAAGTCAACACAAGAACCCTCAAATTCAGAGTTGTGGTATTGGAAGGTGTGATCGAAGATGGATGAACGTTCCTCGGGCCACGACATTAAGAAGAAGTTAGTGCACAAGTGGTCACTCTCAACTTGACACTATCCAACTAGGATGGGCTGGCTCGTGAAGTTAGTGCACAATTGGTCACACTCAACTTGACACGATCCAACTAGGATGGGCTTGTTTGTGGTTACCACTTACCAGGTTAGAAAGTTTCATCGAAGACCGACCAGTTTCTTTGCTGTCGGAGGTCATCACCAGACTCGAGTCTCGTTTAGGAGTCGTCCACAGAAGGCATTCGGCATGAGCAATTTTGGAGCCGCCTTGGAACTTGGCACACGAGCGAGCTGGAGACTGCTGATCACAAGCGTGACCAGAGAGATCCAGACCAGAAAACATTCGGAATGAAAAGGTTGCGAGAGCGGAGGAGTCTATTTTCCACACTAGGACAAACGGGAACCGGTTACCTTGTCGACAACTCGAAGACTGGAGGCTAGGCTTCACCGTGAGCCAAAAGCTTGGACGTAAAAGGATTTCCTCCATTCGAAAGGTCTATCACATCCTGAGGAGCAACAAACAATGGGTGAGAGCAGGGTGTGTCATGCTTATCTGAGAAAACGCGACGCCATGAATAGCCCATGCTTATCTGTAGCCCACAAGATGACGATTCCCACCTCGGCACGACAATATAGTCAGCCGCTCAACGGGATTCAAGTCTTGTCGAGAAATGATAATGTCATGTATCTGACGAGAATGGCTGGACGCACAGTATCAACCCTATCACTTCGAGGACCACTGGACTGAGTCCGGTGAACGCAGACAGCCATCGATGCTATATGTTGTGATTATTTTTAAGATTCAGTGGGCCCGACCCACATGCGCACATTTACGCATTTACGATTTACCTTTCTTTGGACATTTTCCATCCAAACGTCATTCTTCACACGCAGGAGCTCGAGGGACACGCGGAGAGCTTCAAGAGGATTATTACGCGCTCGGTTAGTCACCTCTCTTCTTCTCCTCCTTTTGCTCTTTCTTCTTCATTGGTACTCCATGGTGGAGGCTTTTCCCACCAGTTCCTGTTTGTTTTCAATTCTTGGCCCTAATAATAAATACAATCGGTCAGATAACAGCTAAATCTTGTGCGTCGGAATATGCGTCCCAAATGCGGAATGGCAAGAATGACGCGTTAGAAAACCTGGGGTTGGTGCGCGCCTCTATAGCCGAAGGCAAAAAAACGCCGCTAACGTAACGGCGCCTTTTTCGGGACAGTGGAATCGACTTTTTTTCGGTCGAGGCTGGAAAATGTCCAACGGCAACAACTACGCGTGCCTCTATAGCCGAAGGAAAAGCAGTACCGCTAACGTGACGGCGCCTTTTTTCTCGCCTTCTTTATGCGTAGCGTGTATGTGTACACGCTACGCATAAAGAAGACGCTAGGCAAAAACGACTCCACGAAATCGTTTTTGCCTAGCGTCTTTTTTCGCGCTTCTTTGCTGCCGCTAATGTTTTCTTCTCTTCTTCGAGGTGCTAACTCGTGCGCTTGGAGGTTGGAGCCATAGCTCCACTACGGCCTCTTTGCTGGACTTCGTTTTGCCTCTTCCATCGCACGGTTTCAGCTTCAGATGCTGCACGCTACGGTCTGTTTGGTGGACTCGCTTTTCGTGGAGTCGTTTTTGCCATCGCTGCCGCTGTTGGTGGCGGTACTTTACGCGTAGCGAAATTGTTTCCTGTCTTCTCCTTGCCTTCCTGCTAGCAGCCCGTCCGGTTCTCGTCCTCGTTTCGTTCTCTTCGTTCTTTCTTTCTTCTTGTATGCAGCCTGCGTGCTTTCTGACGCATATTCCCATCGCACGGTTCGAGGCAAGCTGCGTGCTTTGTCTATCGTTTCTGCAGGTGGGACCGGTCGTTCATTCTTTCACTGTCACGACGTGTGATGGGAGTTGTTTATTTCAGACCGGGAATCGCCGATTGTCGCTGTGGTTATGGGTTGCCGCCATTTTTTCGACGGGACTCGTCGTGAGCCACCACTTCTTTCAACAAAGAGGTGGTGGCTCACGATAATGCGCCCAAGAGGTCTTCCAGTGGTTCTTTGTTTTTGCTGTCGGTGATATCTTGCTGTCGCCGTGTTTTTTTTCCATTTCTGCTGGATCGATCGCTCCGTTTCATGTCAGTAGGTTCTCGCAGCGTATTTCTGACGTTTTCATGGCTTCCTCGCTTGTTGGACGTCGGGACTGCTTTGAAGTGGGAGCTGTCGTGACGTGTTCACGGGTCGCTGCCGTCCCACTGTTCTTCTCCAGTTCGTGCTCGTGACTTCTTTCGCCAGCGGTGAGCCTCGTCGCGGTGTCCACACCATGTCGCGCTGGCGGCATGGCCACTCATGGAGGCATCTGCTTCTACGAGCAGATGTCTATCATTAGACTCGTTCGGTGCATGCTTTTCTCCTCTACAGGTATCGAAATGGACTTACTCAGGTATTTCTCTACAACACTGTCTTTGCAATGTCTACTGAAGTAACTGAAGTAACTGAAGTAAGTGCGGACAATGCTCTGACACTTTCCGATGATGATGAATGTCATAGCCTCGATGACGCTCCACGCAGTCCTCTCTTAGTACCTGCTACCCCTCAGCCCCCTTTTCTATCTCCTGAGGGTCCTACATCCCCTTCCCTGCAGTCCCCGGTTTCTCCTTCGCTGCTAGCTCGTTCCTTACAGTCTATCGAAACTTATTGCCTTCATGGTATCCAAGGGTTTAAGTGTCGACTGTTGCAGTTCGCTCCTCCTACGTCTTCTCCCCCACATCCTTTGCTACCTTCCCGGTATTTGTCTTTCTCCGAGGCAGATCTCTACCTTACTAGAAGCTACATATACATCGATTTCCGTTTTTGTTTAAAGCCCCCAGAATTCCTTCTCCCAGGTTTGGATTACGTCAAAGTGTCCTATGCTTTCTCCGGCTCTACTCAGTGCTTTCAGTGCATAATTGGTCCCTTTCTTTATGTGCAAAGCGATGGTTCCTGGCTGATTCTGAAGGACAGCAGGTCTACTGTTTTTAGCTACCCCAAGTTTCTTAGACACGAGGACGATGAGACCCTTTTGAAGCCTGTTGTTACTTCTGTGTACAGGAAGAACATTTTGGAGTGTGTATGCCAGACCATCAACACAAGGATTTATAGAATAGGCTGTAAACACTTCTCCTTTCCATCCGATGCAAATGAGACAAGCCGCACGCGCAAGGCGTGCGACCAATCCTCCGGTTCCTCGGTCCAGAAGAGGGCAACCTCTAAAAACTGTTGAGGTTTCTGTTACTGTCGCTCAAACTGGTGGCGATTTGGACCTTTCTTGCTGGGGATGTTTGTGTGCTTTTTTGCAGCAACATTGCGATAGTGGTCTCATCTCCGTCGAAAGAGGGGGGGCTTTGTTCCATCTGCACATCCAGGGAGTTTTGTGCTTGCAGGCTACGAGTCCTATCGATATAAAAAACAGGCTCCTAGTAGTCTTGGGTTGGAAGGGCGCTGGTAGACCGCTTGGAGGGGAGGTTTGCGTAAAGAGGCTAAACAACAGGGACCTTCATACTTTCGTAGGTATGATAGGCTACTGTATGAAAGACAAATCTGAGGTACATCACAAGTGCTGCATGAAGAATATATCCGATGGTATGCTTGTTGATGGGGAAGAGTTGTTCAGTCTTTTGGGGGCTGCTGATACGAAAAACAGGGTCGAATTGAACTCTAACAATATTCTACAGCGTGCTTTGCAATTTAATAAGTATAGATGCAGGCATCCTCTGGGCAGTACACTCCGTACTTGTTTGCGATCCATGGTGCGTTGTGGAAAGTATGCTCCTTCTTGCAAATGGTTGATGGGGAACGGTATTCAACGAGCAAGGAGCGAGGCACTTTGGAAATCTATTGTCCATCCCGAAACAATAAGCATGGCAGATATCGACACTATATTCTTCTCGAAGCGTGATGACCGCCGTCGCTATTTCACCACCCTAACTCCTGAGGAGGAGGAGCGCTCGATGGATTTGCCTTCCCCGCCTGCTCATCCCTGTCCAATCTTCGAAGCGGTTGATGTCTTTCCTGAATTCATTCCTCTCTGCAGCGCTTTGCTTCGAGATTCCACGGCCCAGCGAGCGATGGAAGGTACTCTGCCGTTTTCTTTCTTGCTTTTACTCCTTACCTGTTCTTTCTGCCTAACTAGCGGTAATGCTCGTATTGCAGATCGTGAACTGGAGTAGGAGGGAGCTGTTAAGGTGTACTTCTGGCCATGGAGCAGGCCAGAGGTGTAGTACTGCCGACGGAGCGGGGAGACCAGTGTTCGTCACTGCTTCATCCTACGAAGGGAACTTGTGTAGTGTAGTGCAGATGGAAGCTACTGTGCTTACTGTTATATGCCTCCTCTCTCCCTAAAGCAGCAGAGGAAGCTTTATGTTTGGTTTCTCTTAGTTGCCTCCTCTTTCGACCGTACAGCAGCAAAGGAAAGGAAGGCTTATCTTTCGTTAGTCTTTTGTCCGTGCGGAAAGCTTCTGTGCAGAGTTCGTATTTCCGAACTAGTGCTGGCTGAAAGTACAGTTCACGTTTTTTGCTCAAAACGTTTATTCCTCGCTGTCCACGTACGTACAGTGTGTAGCCAGCCTTTTCAACTTGGAAAGAAAAATGTTACGGCTTACTGTTTCAGACTGTCTACCCATCCTTTGGACGTTGGAAAAGAACAGCTTACGGCTTACTGTACAGTATGTGTAGCAGTGATGGAAATAAAAACCTTA
The DNA here is from genome assembly GCA_036924285.1 of Asterella californica. NCBI lineage: Eukaryota > Viridiplantae > Streptophyta > Marchantiopsida > Marchantiales > Aytoniaceae > Asterella > Asterella californica. The sequence continues at coordinate 49,773,094 of JAYKYS010000001.1, forward strand.
TGGCTTACACTTCACTATCTTCTTCTCTACGAATTAGATTGGTCTGTCCACTGCTATGAAACAGCAGTTCCTGTCTCATGAAACAACGGGCAAACGTGAAAGAATGGAAAACCGTAAGTTGAAGTTGCTGGACAGCTACGAAAAGAAACCAATAATGAACAGGCAGGTAAATGTGGGAAAGCGTACTCTGCCGTCAAAAGAAGCAAGGAAGGGGAAAAATCGGATGAAATTTGTTTTCCCGGAGAGAAAAGCGCGCACCCCAAAACACCTTATTTCTCGGTCCAATTGATTTAACCGGGTTCGCAAGACGTATATGGCGTGGGAAGAAATGTTTGTATTTCACGGAGGAAAATAAAATACACGAGAAGGGCGCAGGACCAAGCCGGAAAACAAATATTAACGGCGCGTAGCCGTCAGCCAGGTGAATAAGCAGCCAGGTGAATAAGCAACCATCGTCGGAGGAAGTGGTAGGTATTGGTTAAGATACTGCATGTATCTTTTCTTTGGGCCAAAGCGGCTATCGATGTCGCTTTGGCCCAAAGATACATGCAGTATCCTAACAAATACCTACCACTTCCTCCGAATCAAGCATAACACTGAAAGCTTTTGTCTATACCGCCAATCCCTACTCCTGCCAAAGCAAACTTCCAGACATCAACCTGGAAACTTTATAACTGCTCGACAACTGAACGCACCTAGTTTTGCGAGACCTAGTTCTCGACTAGACATGACACCCAGAACTAGCCATACCAAAAGCCTGTATCGTAGGTACATTAAGTGGAAACTGAATAAAGTTTGCAGGGCGTCACTTGAACCTGAATCATGAAGCAAGTAAAACAATATAACTCGTCAGAGTTTAGACTTGACGGTATTAGATAAATAGTTTGGTCACTGGAGCACTGTCAAAATATAGCCGACAGAAGTCCACGAACTGATCAAGGAAGTGTGAATGAAAAGACCGAAAGGGACACCTCTAGTTGTTCGGTCTTCCAGAGGTTCACCGTTGCACTCCCGTTAAAACTGGAAGGACGTGTTTGACAATGTTAGCACTTCCCACGAGAATGTAAAGCTACGATTGTTCGTCCCACAAGTATCTGACTAGGTAGAACTTAGATTGTACATGCTTCAGAAATCAAGCACGCCTGACGGCACGCTGAAGACTGGATCTATATTCCCTTAGGGATGAGGTATTTGAAATGCCCGTCAAGGACGTGGAAAGGGTGCGGGACAGGCATCTGAAACACTGTCACTAGTGAACACCACTCCTTTGCTCCTCCTTTCGGTACTATCTACTACATGACAAATACGGAGTTGACTCAAAGTTCTCTCTAGAGAACACCACTCCTTTCCTCTCCTTACTGTACTTTCTATAACATAACAAATAAGATGTCCATCAAAAGGCTCGCATGTGATTCCTCCCAACCGAAGGATGCAAAACTACGAGCTGAAACCGTCGACACAAACATTTGCGCAACAAAACCTGAATGTTTTCTCCACCACTCCTTCAATGCAAGTGAACTTCTCACCGATCCAAGTATGGCTACGAATGGTCCTGTAGATCAGATCATCGATGCCGCAATCCCAAGACTCCAAGTCAACGATAACACAAAAGTCCATCGACAACTGAGGACAATCCTCTTGGCAATTTCCCATACCCGACCGGCCCTACAATCCCTGTCCATGAAGAGTGGCAGACCTAAGCAGCAGAAGGGAAACAGCTGAAGAATATCTGTAAGTCGACAATTTCAAACTTTCCAGCCTGATAACGAGAGAACTGCAAAGACCCCCACGAAAACTGTATGAACACTTCAACGATCCAAACGGTAGTCCATCGAACAACAGACTCGTAGCTTCATCACTTGAAAAAGGAGCAACCATAGCCTCACTTCATATCTATCGAAGGCCCTTCAGCACTGCCCGGGCCACCAGTGTGCTTGCAGCTTCTGGAAGCGCAGAGCCATCGGCATTAGCATAGAAGCTTTACTACGGCACCACTGAAACATCTCCAGCATTCCCGCTCCAGGAAAGATGGCACAAACCTTGTTCCTCTTGCGCGTGCTGGCTCTCATGACTGCTACGATTGTCTTCCGGGGCTTCTCATGCGATGTCTTGGTACGCGTGACAGCATCAGACAATTGACTAGACAACTTCCGGTGCACCAAAGCCACTTGTGCAGAACAACACCCAACTTCAAGCTCAGGATTCGCTGAGGGCTAGTATGAGACCAGTTGACTAAGCAACATCCACGGATGGAATTATAACCATGTAAACAGAGTAACCTATGACACGAGAGAGTTTGAATCACAACTTCCTTAGAGTATGTGCATTGATATACAAAATATGAACATGACGAGAAGATGGACGAGATTTTCCGCCATCACCGCCTTGCTAGCTTCGCTATCCTGATTAAACTGTAATTAGTTCTGCGCTATCAGATACACTAAATGTGGGCCAACAAGGTGATCCACAACAGTTCTTACGTTTTATCTTCAAAGAGACCTTTACAGGCAAGTGAAATTCTGACTACTATCCGGAAAATCTCCATTCTCATTTTAAACTATCAACTGCATCTGCAACTTGGAGATGTTGCAACAGCCGTTACTTCACAGTTTACAATTCAGAGAGACAAAAAGAGATCTTGTTTGTCCGCCCCAACTCGGTATGTAGTCTGCTCGGCGATTGCGCGATGGTGGCCTTATAGTACACGCCTCGGTCTGGCTGGTTCCGTCCATATAGTTCCGATTTTAGAGGTTGAGATAAGGACGAGCGTACCTACAAACATTGCAAATCAGCGGTAAGAGAAGAGACCAGAGGACAGCCCTGTCATCCTGAGCTTACGTGACCAAGAGCAGACAAAATTCGCGCCTTCCCACCACGCACTGAGCCGACCCCAGTATGAAGGCATTCAAGCAGCGTTTACGAAGACATGATCGCTTGCTTCCGTCACTCTTGAAGAATGGCAAAGTCTAGAATAAGAAAACTGTCAAGGATAACGTTTCCTTCCAGGTTTACTTCAACGATACAAGGTAAAAACGAAAAGAAAGGACCAGGTATCTGAATGACAGCAAGCGGAGAAACGTAAAGCGTACCTAGTGTGATGCGAGGGGCAGTATTCACATTACGGGCACTTCAGAAATGCTGTCGAGACCCGGTGTCCATGTAACGGTTCTTTTCAAGGCCAGTGACGGAGCGGGGTGATGCAAGACTCTGATGCTAGACGACCTCTGACCATCAATGGCCTCCGTGCGGGGAGCAGGTTGAGGTTCCTTAGCCGCAAGCTTTAAGTTGCCTTCGGCCAGTATCTTGGCTAGCTGCTGCTTGGAAATTACAAACTTCATCGTTCCGGCGGGTTTGGCATCTCCGAGAGACTGCTCAGATTTCGGAAGAGGAGCGGCCCCAGGCTTTGGTAAGGGAAGCAGAAAGTAAACATCTCCGCGGTTCAACACAGAAGTACGATGCAACATTTTCCCCTGTTGCATGAGCACCAGCGCACTGGAGTGGCACACAAAATGGTTCGGGTAATCCTTCAGCAGATCCGAGACGCGAATAGGCCTCGGGAACTCTAAAACCCGCCCATCTGCCTGCAGGACGGTCACCACCTGTTTGTTGCCCTTCCTGTTACTTCCAACGGTGTTCCCCATTGCCTTCGCCTTCCTCTTCAGCGATTCCAGTAACTGCATGGATCACAATACTGCTATCCACAAGACTCTCAGAATGTATAGCCGCAGAAGCGAGCCACGAACTCCGCTGACGACAAGAGAATCCTCGTCCGCTACGCTTCCTATCTTCCGACCTGACGATCTGAAGAAACACTCCGCCGAAGACCTTCTCCAGAAACAGTCACTCAGTGCGGGCGCTGACTACGGCACTACACTTTACACCTGGGTCCTGGAATCCTATCCTCAAACTGAACCTCTCGCTCAGACCGCCACCGCCTACAAAACCTTCGGGAAAATGCTGGCTGGGCGTGCACGAAAGTACTTTCTTCAAGTCCTTCGACAGCTGCGAGCGACTTCACTTCCTCGTGGAGGAGAAGAGAATGCGACCGACTTCTCGACCTTCTTCCAGGGAGTTTCTTGCGTGAATGCGAGCGATGCAAGGGAAGGATGCAGGGACTGAGCCCAAAGGGCGATGAGTGAGTCAAGCAGAGCAGGAAGCGAAAGAGCAGAGGAAAGTAAAGGAAGCAGAGCTTGTCAGATGTTTCCACCGATCCCGCCAGTCTGATCTTATACATGTGCGGGGGTAATACTGGGCACAAGGAGCTGGCCCGGGAAGAGCAGGGCAGCTGATAACAATTTCCCCCTTCCACTCTTCTCAAGCACGATTACCGGCAGCCGGATGAGAGCGGGCCCCGCGGAAGCGGTCATGGTCCTATAACCGGTCGGTTTTTGTGCGCCATTTCAAACTTGTATCGGCGACGTGGGACGGAAAGCGGCCCGGTGGGCTGGTGGGGTAGTTGTAGATCGACGGTGATGTAGTCATACAGGATATCCTCTTTCACAGCAAAGGCCGCTGGACTTTTGACCGCACCAGTTACAAGTCTGAATTTCTTCCTCCCTCAATCATCTCTGGACATCTTTCTGATTTGGCCCCCACCTCCCTTTGTCTTCAAGTCGAGACTGTTTCCTCCGGTGGTGCACATTCACTTTATTCTCACTTACCTCACCAGTGAAGGAACTTTACTAGAGTCTAGACCTCTGCGCTAACGCTCATCCGGATCCTCTACGGTAAACAGGTACTAGGGCCACTCAAACTTGGCTTTTACGAGAACTGCAATAATTCCCATAAAAGTTTTTACAGGTTTTGCTTACGTCTCACATCTACTCATTTTACGTAACTACGCCATCTCTTGAATATTTTTGAGAAAAATTGAATCCTTACATTCGTTCTACAATCTCTGACAATGCTTGGTCGTTTACTTATATCTTTTCATATGAACTCTATAAATTTTATTACGGGAAAAGGTGTAAATGGCCCTATTGTAATTCAAACTTTTTCTCGTAACGGACAAATGTTTTTCTACGGCATTCAGAGAGAGAGTAGTCTACGGGAATATAGTACGTACGTTGCATAGGTAAATTTATAACAAAACTTGTAAAAAATTTACGAAAGTTCCATAAAAGCTAAGTTTGAATGAATATATATGCATTCCAAACGACCTAGCCTAGGATAGCCGAGAAAAAGACAAAAATAAAAAGAGTGGATTCGTTCCCAAGGTGAGATGAACACAGAGATTATTTAAGGTATCTTCTGTGATGTTCTTGTTTAGGTTATAAAGAAAATTATGTATGTTAGATGAACATTTAAAAGTAAATTAAAATTTTAATATCACTTATCCTCTAAATATTAAATATTACCAAAATCATAAGATGCATGTGAGTCCAGAAAGAACCCATAAGTACAGCATGATCTGCTCCGCTGCCAAGACCATAGTACCGAGACTTGCTATGGAATAATCAATAAATTATGGTGACATTAATTTATTACCTCCAAGTTGAAACTTTTGCTTAGTTGCGAGTAAGGCAATATTCGATAACACTGAAGGGGATTTGGTTTGGGGACAGAGTATTTGCACTATGGGATTCACCTTGGAATTAATTATTGAATATCGACTGAGAAATACTGTATACTTATAAAATTTTATATTCAAATAAAGTTTTGGTGATTTCTTGGAAAGACGGTATCTTCTGTGTAAACTAATAAGAAAAGAATATTCTTTTTTAACTTTTATACCCGCATTTGGGTTTTAAAGCCCTGTAAATATGGCATCTTTACATGGGCTTTACCAAGCATTGCTTGCTAACCAAGAGGATTCTGTTACGTCGGTCGCTGATTACTACAGAGAAATCTAACCGTTATACCTAAACTCTTTTGCTAATAAATTTTATTTGTAAAAATAAAATGAATTAATAAAAACTTAAATAAAAACTATCCCAGAGTTTTACGTTATGGGATTCACTTCACAACTAATTACTGATGGTTTCTTGGAACCAAACAGCATCTTCTCTCTAACCACGGGAGGGAAAAAGGTGCTTCTATACCCGCACCTGGGGTTTAAGCAACAGGTTTATCTGTTTCTCACGCATTTCTTTCCTCTTTTGGTGCGATTTCCTTCCACACAACAAAACCCGTCGGCGGTCCATGTTGTTGTTCCTTGTGTAGGGCCGACCTTAAAGCGCCAGAGAAATTCCCACTGAAGGCGCAATTACCTGGAGCGGGATTTCAGTCGGACGACGGTCCAAGCCTATTCGTGTACACAGTACAATGCAATGTAGTTATGTCAGCTCAAGTTTCGTGCTACCTGACTGTGAGGTCAGGGCGTGCCGCCGGGGAGCTTTAACGTTCCCTTCACGGATCGAATTCCCTGTTCAAGCAGAGCTCGGCGAAGCAGATTAACCTCATCCCTCGTCCACCATTCGCGCGCTGGCGTCTAGGCCGCATCAAGAAGAAGAACGTTATGGGTTTGATTCCTTGGAATTTCCATGTCCCCCGATCCTCTCCTTGTATGTGTTCGTACGTGAATTGTATTCCACTTGGCTCATGCTACCGTATCTCACTGCAGTCTGCAGTTACAGAGATTTGTTTTATCACACCCCCAATAGGAGTGTTCAAAGCTAGAACCTTTCGCATATATTCTTTGGTCGCGGAAGATTGCAGAAATTTACTTGATCCACCCCCAGAAGGAATCCCAGACTTGATCCACCCTTTCTTAACGATGACTTTCTTGATCGACCCCCAAACTGACAACCGTTCATTTTGTAAGTTATTTTGCCACATCAGACGTCCAGTCGGATAGCCGTGTCAGCTTTCGATATCTGACGTGTTACAATGTTAGATTAGTGCATGAGAAAGACAAACGAGACTGCGCAGCAGAATGTTACATTGCGCAGAGTTTAGTGCAGCAAGATCGCGTTCAGTTTTAAGATGCTCGGCGCACATTCTTGTCAATGGCGAGCACTTGGTGTTTTATCACACCCCCAATAGGGAGTGTCAAAGATGGAACCTTTCGGACGACTGTTACCACTGCAGATGTATGTAATTATCCTTAGGTCATTGCAGGAAACACCCTCAGGCATTTGTAATTAATGTTTTTTCTGAATCAGTCGTGAATTTCAACAGCAAGCAAGTCCAATGCTTAGAAAAATATATTTTACAAAAAATAAAATAAAATAAAATAAAATATTTATAACGAATTAAAAATATCACTTTAAACTATACACGCCTATAGACAAAGCTTCTCTTGGAAAAACTTTCTTTCTGGACATTAAAGAATCTTTGATTTTACATTAGACACGTACTAACAAGTTCGTTGAGCTTGTTCACATCTCTCTTAAAGATGTATGGTTTGATAACATCCTTGATTGGCTATAGACAATGAAACCAGTCACTTTGTTATGTTAATGACATTTCAGATTGCAAACATCAACTCTCTGTTAAATGTACTTAATTGTTAATGATCTGGATGGAAGAGATATTTAATCATAGTCGAAAGTAGTGAAATGAAAAACAAGAAAACATAGTTACTGATTTTACTATCCATTATCAGTCGACCGTGTGATCAAACAATATATCGTTAAGAGGATTGTGATCAAGCTTAACGAACCTATTGGAGGTGTGATCAAGCACATTTCTCCTGCAAGTTATTCCCAGATTATACGTAACCTCATATGATATAATATATAAGCGTAAGATATTAAATATTATGCATTATGCATTATCAAATGGTTTCAAGTGATTCCACAACAGTTTTGTTAAATTAGTAAGATTTTTACATTTACCGATCTCAGAGATTCTATCGTCATATTTGCTAACATTCTTTATGTGTGATTTTTTTTAGTGTTTAAAAACAATATCAAATTATAACTAATTCTTTAATTTATAAAAGATAGACTAAAATTCAAATAGGCTTACGATTTCCTCCTAATTTCGTACAAAACTATCACTATCTATCAGGATATACGGAGATGATTGTTACACAATCTTCCAAAACTTTTATTGTATTTTCTTATATTTTGGAAGCCAATATTAACAAACCCTTCGAATTTTCTTCAGAATGAAAACCTAAATAACCACCACTGTGAAATGTGAGATGACGACAACCATTATAGTATTATTCTTGACCATCATGGGTTTAGGCATTACACATATCGAAACATTAACCTCATCTTGTCTAAAACTCATGATTGATATAATTTTTTACTTCATGTTTTCTCTTATTATTGCCTAGTCGCACATAGTGCCTTTTTTTGGAAGTTAAGTTCTGTAATAAATTCACCATCAAACATGTGAGTTTATCGGTTCTCATTAAACTGGAGTAAAGATTTTTTGTGAAATCAGCCGCCTATTCATAGAGAGTCCTCTTGAATACCATTTCCCAGTTTTCTCGTTGAGTTCATACTCTAGATATCGACACACGTTAGTTTAATTTGCTCAAGTGAAAATGAATGTTCTGCAATTGCTAAAGTGAAAGCATACACATTTGCATATGATTTCGTAGTATCCAGAAGTTTCAATAGTCAAATGCAAGAATCATGTTCCAGTTGTATAAATTGCCCATGTTTGTGGAGTGCAAAACCTATTTGTTACCAAGTTGGCTAATCTGCTTCTACTTGAGAGAGAAAAACTGATAAACTACTATGGGCAACTTGGCCTTATTCTCCATCATTAGCACTCTTCTTGTCTAGCATCAAGGAAGAAAAGAAAGTTTATAAGTCCTCCTGGTAACTGCACGAACATTGATCGAGGAAAACCACTCTTCCACATCTTCACATGTGGGAAGAAGAACAACTTGTTTACTGTATAGCCGTGAAACACTCACCTTACTCGTGTAGAACTGTGCATGCAGTTATACAGTACACGAGTAGTCACAGAAATTTGCTTGATCACACTCACAATAGATTTGTTATGTTTGATCACATCTCTCTTAACGATATATTGCTTGATCATATCTTTCACTGACTATCTACTGTAAAATCAGTCACTTTGTCATATCATTGACTTGTCAGATTGCACACGATAATGTTCTGAGCAAATATTGTAGTTACTGTTGAGAAGATTTGAACGACAGAAGTATGCAATCATGATCAGAAGTAGTAAAAATATAAAACGATATGACAAAATAACTAGTTATACTGTAATTAGCCAGTTGGGGGTGTGATCAAACAACACATTGTTAAGAAGGATGTGATCAAGCACAAAAATCCTATTATGAGTGTGATCAAGATAATTTCTGCGAGTAGTCACGAGAAGTAAGGAAAATGGACACGAGTGCGGCTAGTGCAAGGATAGAGAGAGTAGAAATGCTTTGGGTGAGGAGTTATAGATTACATATCGGCCGTTAGCCAAGAATATGTAAAAACATTTTAGTTTTGATATGTTCTATTAGATTACGTATAACAACCTTTAAACTCAGAGTATCGACCATGGATAAAAAGAAAGTAAAATAGAAGATGAGAGTATCTGGATGCTCATATGTTCGATTGGCGTATTCAGAATGAGACAAACGAGTAAACTTACAGATTAGTTATACTTTTATTTTAGAGTAATATCTAGTAGAATATAATAGAAAAACTGAAGTTGAGAGTGAGGATGAAACCTGTTCTCATAGTGAAATTTATAAGCTTCAGATGAGATGATGTAAATGTAAACTGTCAGTCATTGTCAGAGATTGTTGAATGAGTATACTAATGTAATTCAGTTCTTTTGATACTATTCGAGAGATGTCATTTGTAAACATACAATAGTTATGTCAAGTGATTATAAAATTTATGTATCATTTCCAGAGATGATATATGAATTTACAACCAAAATTTGTAAAAATATTTACGAGAATTACGACAATTCTGTAAAAACCAAGTTTGAGTGGCCCTAATAGAAATAGATGAGCATAAAATTCCAACCCCCTTTTGGTATAAAAGGTAATGATGAGAATATTCTCTTTCAATATTTTCTTTTATTTCAAAATTTCCCGTAGAATCTAGAACACAGAAAAACCTAAAATTTAATAAACTAATATCTGAAATTAATTAAATGAAAATCAAAACTTTTTAACGAAAATATAACGCTTTCTAGTCGCTTTCCAACACCTATCACGTAAAACGGTAGAGGTCAAACTTAGACGTTATGAAAGAACACTAGGGGGTGTCAAAAGTTAAGAGATAAAGATTCTTCAACGACGAACAGAGAAAGAGTCGTAATTTCACATGAGTTAACCTTGGATGAAAGTGCGATTGAGTCTGGGTCGCGTTTGTGACTCAGACATCACACTTTTTTCAATTAATTTTTTTCATTCTGACACTCAGAATAGTTACTCAACAAACAAAACGAATGAATGATCGTTAAAAAAATATCCACAGACGTTTTATTGCGAGTACCAGAGATGTCCGCACGAAACACCTCCCAAGGTTTAGTCAAAATCGTAACTCTTTTCCGCGAATCTTTATGAAAGGTTACTAACTTTGACACCCTACTATTTCCTCTGGATAATCCAAGGGGTCAGCATTTCACATACATGCACGTAAAGAAGTGAGGGGTCTGGGTTACGATAACCCGAGGGGTCACCTTTCACATACACGCACGTAAACAAGTGAGGGGTCTGGGTAACCCAGACCCTAAGTATGAGGAGCGGGGGTTTAACCCGCTTCTTGCTCCGCATAAGAATAGAGACGGCGTTTCCACTGTAGGACACCGCAGCTATCTGGAGCTGAAATAGGAAAGGTTCGTTTGGACAAGGTACCCAAGTTTCGCACTTGCTACTGTATTCGAGATGTGAACATGGTTATGATATCCCATAACCAGGTCCCTCCACTTTCATGTCGTGGTCCATTTCCGTGGGTGGCCAAAAACTACTCCGCGTGCCGTAAAGGAGTCCCGTAACTTCTGTAAAATTTACAGGTTTTTGGAGGTGATACGTCAAATTTGCAGTCAACGGGAAGTAAACATTTTGTGCATATGAATGTTACTCTTGAACGCAGTGGATAAATATTATGCAATCCCTGACACAGTTTGACATTTTCGACTTCGATCTTCTCATCAAAATCTTGTAATTTTCGTTACTGGGAGAGGTTTGAATGAGGCTAACTCATGCAGGCTCTTAGAACTAATATAGATAATAATAATATCAAAGTCAAACCAGTTGCTCCATCATCCTCGTGTTTCCAAGCCATTTAAAGAGTGGACTGTTGCCAAGCTTTAAAACGAATGAACAGAAAGCCCTGTCAGTGAAGTAGATACACTGAAAGAAATAATGTACATGGAGGACATAAATAAGGAGGTGCAGGAGTACCATGATAAAGCAAAAGAACAATTCTCGTTACAAGTTGTCCTGCTCCTCCCTTACAGTACATGTAAACACATGCTCGGAATCAATGCATGTCAAGTTGGTTTCGTAACAATATAAAGTAAGAATATAAACTAAATCCGAATCAAACTAACTAAAATCTATTCCCTTTTGTCTGGTGTACGAAATTTATTTATAGTGTTTTCTACATGAAGCATGATTTGTACACTGATATGTTTTATAGTGCAAACATTGGAAGGATCATATACAAGAAAAATTATATGTACTTTGCACAATAATAAGAATCCATGTTAAGTCATTCTGAGAATTCTTTTGTTAAATATGCATGGAATATGGGTTTCCTTGCATAGAAAAAAACAAGAGGACAAGCGCATAGCATGGGTGGGACTTGGAACTTCATTGGGTGGACAAAACTAGACCTTGTTATAAAAGAAGATGTGTATGCTCTATTAGTTTTAAATAGAGTTCACTTTGTATTTAAGTATATATACATTATTATAAATTCTACACTTAAGTAACATGAGAAATAATCCTATATATAACTATATACATCCAAATTAAAAGTTACGAGGAGCATCAGAGAGAACCCATAAGGAAATGGCACTTCTAAACATATCAATTAATTAATTCTGACATTAATTTAATACTTAACCTTTCTGGGCAGAAGGGGTAGGTAATAAATTATTATATTATAATAATAGTAAATAATCAATATTATTACTTATCTCTTTGGGTCTTTGTGGATCATGAGACTGTCCATGTGAATCTATCACAGCGAGACTCGGATTAGAAGCTTCGTTAATAGTTGGTAGTGCATGCACTTTCAACCGTAATTAAAGTATTAAACTCATTATCTTTCTCTTAGAGGACTGTAGGCTATACCACTTGGGACACCTATCTTCTGTAATATACTTAAAACAAATGAGAAAAATAAATTATAAAAAATAATGATTGTTTCTTGGGTTTTCAGGTAAAAACTTTCTTCTCATCAATATTTCATAACTACAGCAAACCTGATCGAGATAGGAAGGCACTCAGCCTCCAGATATGTTCTTGTTGCCCCCTTACCAAGTTTACCGGCATGTGCATAAAAGACGTGCACATGCCGGTAGCGTGAAGGTACAGTAGATGAACTACCATAGAAGACAAAACGTCTCTGATTTTACGGCACCCAAACATTTCCGGTCTGCCTACTACACGAGATGCGCGCTGATCCTGCGGGCATAAAGCACGGACGAGATAGATGGCTGCTCAGATAATGACAACGTAGCATTCGTGGAGGGATGTAGCCGTTTTCAACCAGTATTCCCTGTACGGCAAGTACTGTTCGTAAACTGCCAGATAATTCAGAATGTCTAGAAATATCCATTTGAAAGAACCTTATGAAAGAACTGTCGGGAAACAAAGAGATTTATGGAAAGAGAATAATAGGGGTGTCAAAGTTGAGAGGTAAAGATTATTCAACGGAGAAAAGAGAAAGAGCAGTAATTTTATAAGAGATAACTTCGGATGGAAGCGCAACTGAGTCTGGGTTGCGTTTGTGACTCAGACATCATAATATTTTCAATTATTTTTGCTATTCTGATACTCAATATAATTACTCAACGTAATAAATATTCCATTGCAAAAGTAAACGAGCAAAACGGATGAATGATTATTAAAAGAATATCCACGGATGTTTTACTGCGAATACCTCCAGAGGTGCTCGCACGAAACACATGCATTTGACCGAAGTCTTAACTCTATCCCGTGAGTGTAAAATCTTTATGAAAGATTCTTAACTTTGATACCTCTAATTATGTGAAACACTCGAAAAGTTTTTTTGTTAGATTCCATAAAGTTACGGGAAAAAAATATAATTTTACTCACGAGTGTGAAATTGTGAAAAGTCTTGCTTGATGGTCGTAAGCCACTCCTATGGGCTGCAAGTTTACCTACATTAAATTACTAAGAGCAGGGCTTTGCATTATACCTTGAGTATTGACAAGTATTTCTAGAGGAATTACGTGCAAAACCTATAAATTTTATACGTATAAACGTCGTACATGTTCCCAAGAGACACATGTTTTCTGTCATAGATTACGGTCACCGTGGTCGTAGTTAGAAATTCCGTGCGAAAATCTAACCGTGGTCAAACTGGGAGAACTGAACTAGAGCGACTGAGCGGCAAGAGCGGCATTTCAGGTATAAACTGCAGAGAACGAGCACACTCTTGAGACCTAATCATCAGATTTCTTGTATGTTGTGATGTGTTCTAGAGCATTGATCGAGTTGAGATTGTATGGATCGAGCGAATTTTCTTGCCTCAATTTCAACAACGGTGATGCGTTTTTTAGTGACCTCCAACTGATGAATGCGAGCGAGTCTCATTGACAGCGAGTTGTTGCACGACCATTCTAGACCAATCTGTAGAGGAAAATATCGATCCGAGCTCATGTAATCTCAACCCTGAGGACCAAAACCGAGAGAAAAATGACCAACAGCAACGATGAGACATGTAGAGAGGTATTAGGGGTGTAGAAGTTAGTAACATCCGTGGGAGAGAGTTACGACTTTGGCTAGACCTTGGAAAGTGTTTCATACGAGCAACTCTGGAGGTACACGCAAAAAACACCCGTGGGTGTTTTGCCTGTTATATTTTTTACCATGGAATATCGACAACACCGAGTGTCAGAACTGAAAAAAATAGTTGAAAAAAGTGTGATATCGAGTCACAAGAGCGATCCAGACTCAGTAGTGCTTCCATACAAAGTTAACTACTGTGATATTACGACTTTTTTTCTCTTCGTCATTGAAAAATATTTAGCTCGCAACTTTGACACCCCTTATTGTTTCAATGCTAGTACCAAGAAAGAAGAGTTGCACTCATATGAACCGTCCCATTGCAATTGAATGAGGACTGCTCATGCTCACTAAGCGTCAAACTTTAGTTGCAAAATCTCCTGGTGAGTATTAGCCCAAAGAGCAGAGCAGGGCAGTTTTGACAGTATAACCAACAGGATCTTAATATTCACTGATAAATAGACATCATTGTATGGAATTAGCAATATAATCCGTAATCAAATCGCAGAATATACTCAAACAAGAATTCAAATCCGAAACAAAAAATTACATTGCAACTTTTTGCATAATATATGGCTCATTTAATTGCTATAGTTAATAAACGTTGTTATTCTGAAGTCATTTCGTGTATATAATCTATTTCCTTGTACTCTAATAAAGTAAACCTATATATATATTTAAAAATTAGTTATTTCCCCTGATCTAATGGGTGGCATACGCCTACATTAGTTTTTGAACTTCACAAGTCACATTAACTTCTTGACCTGCTGAATTTTGATCATTGACAATTAAAGTATTATAAATATTAAGCATTTTACCGGAGGAAAGGAAACATTTAAGACTGGATCAAGAACTTGAGTAATACTTCTGTATTTTTAGCAAAAAACTCTACAAACACCCTAAACCTCCAATCCAATAAAGTTGTTGAAAAATATAAAAATATAAAAATATAGTTACATGTTTTTTCTTTGTTAAGCATGCGACACCAATGTTTAGGCTTCTTTTCTCCGTGAGGCTTTCTGCAAAGGTTCTCTGCAGATATTCTCCGCCAAATTTCCTTTCTGTTGGCAGCTTTAGAGGTGGTTCCAACATAAAGGAAATTTAGAGTTTTGAAATTTAACCCTAAATTTTCTGCCCGTGAGTTTTTGCAGTAGGAAATTTATTACTTCAAGTAATAATTCTAAACTTTTTAAAAAAGAGAAATACGATAGAAATAAATTATACTATCTAATTCATAAAGACACCCTTAGCTATTAGCGCTTCTAAACTTTTTAAAACTATTCGATTGTAAATTATGACTTTTTTCTTTTAGACGTTGATGAATATTTTCCCTTAGCTTCGACAGCCCTATTACTCTTCACAGAGCCTTCTTGCACAGAGCACCAAAGCTTTGTCCCGTAAGCATTGTCGTGCATAGAGCACCAAAGCCTTGTCCCGTAAGCATTGTCGAGTAACTAGTATGCAAACTCGCATGGTTCCAGCAAAACCATGGTTGCAAATTTGGTGCCAGAGACTGCCTCCTTTCTTCAACATGAGAAAAGGGCTCGTTGCCTTGAACAATCGCGTGAGTTGCACATGAGAATAGGAACTGACTACTCGAAAAGATTCCGATTCGTTGGGTTCATGAAACAGACCCTAAAGCTCAGTCATGTGCAGCTCCACGAGTTTCTCAACATCTCATGTGCAACCATTTGCACACTCATGTCGTTACTTCATGCTCGATCGGGCACACGATCCTTTGATTTGCAACTGTGTTTTGTGCTCCAGTCTATTCTTCCTCTGGAATTGATTGCGGGTGCGGACAGGCGCGCAGTGCAGATGGACGAGAGAGGAGGGCGACAAACTGTATATAGGTAACATCGGAGGGGGTGTATCTCAAGCTGATGCGATTGCGTAGCATAATGAGACTTGTCGCAGGAGCAGGAGGTTTTGGGTTTGAATCTTGAAGAGATTTTTCTGTTGGTGCGCGCCTTGCCGCAGTTTAGGGTCTATGTTCCTTAAGTAAACCTTCTTTCGCGCGTGACCTCCGGCCTCATACTTAGGGTTCTTGTCCCCTCTTTCAAAAAGATACCATCAGGTTTAAGAGAAAGTAGGGGTGTCAAAGTTCAGAGCAAATATTTTTCAATGAAGGAGAGATAATTAATTGTCACATGTAACTTTGTATATAAGTGCTACTCATTCTGGATCGCGTATGTGACTGGACATCACAGTTTTATCATTAATTTTTTTCAGTTTGTACACTCGAGATAATTACTCAGAGCAGGGGAGAATCCATTGCAAAAAAAAACTGGCGAAACGAGTGAAGAGCTGTTAAGAAAAATCTGCGACGTTTTCTTGCGAGTACCTCCGGAGGTGCCTGCATAAAACACTGGTCGAAATCTGGACCTAGTCGTAACTCACTCTTGCGGGTCTCGAATCTTTCAGAAAGTTACTAACTTTGACACCCCTAGTATTTGCATGGAGCCTAGAAAGCTAATTCACGGACAGCAAAAACGGGTAGAATACTTAGCCATATTGGTTGTGATTAGCAATCAATTAAAGAAGACGAATAGACTTGAGGGTGTTTTGTTCAAATTCCCGTACGATATGGATGGAAAAGGGATGATAACAAATGCACTCGAACCTCTCTCTGCAACGAAAATTACGGCACTCATACGAGAAAACTGAAGTCCAACATGTCATACCATGTTAGGGGATTGCAGAACTTCTGTAGGCATCTGATTCAAAAGTTTTCAATTGTGTTCAAGATATCATATTTACTACCATAGACCGGTAAGGTCAAATGACTGTAAAATTTTATGTACCATCTCTAAAGGCGATGCATTAATTTTACGACAAAAACTTGTAAAATAGGATTTCCTGTTTTATAGAATTTTAGGAATTCCTTTACAGCTTAGGATGATTGAGTGGCCTTTATAGCCACATACACTAACCAGGAAGATTAACTTTAAGCGATGAAGCTTACACGGATCATCTTTTAAACAACATAATTGCATTTTCTGCACTATTCTCGTAATATCTAGAGAACGAAGATACTCCATATAAATAAACAAACAACTTTGGTAATAGCCACTAACTGCAAAATACCTTCAACTACGCTATTTTACGGAACTGTGTCTAGTAGATGTACAAAATCAAATACATATCATTCATGTACAGTAGTGTGAGCAAATTTCACTCTTTATAGTTGGTCAGAATCCAAAATCTATTTAGTAAGTGCATGAAATGAGTTGATAAAAGTGAAGCACAATAAATTTTCATCATGAAGGTTTTCTTCCTGTAATGGACTGTGTTCACTGACTACGGTACTTACTAATTTTCATAGTTAAGAGAAAAGAAAAAACAATAAAATCCAATGAAACCAAATTTCGTAGTGAATTATAATTAACATTTCCACCAAAGATTAAATATTCAACGAATTTCCTGATAATACCGTAGTAGGAATGATGCTTACATAGCTTCATATCATTCGGATACCTTTCCGTCACGGGACCCAAAGCGCTCTTCTCTGCCCACTTGCATATTAGTATTATTTATTTTATTGTATTCGTTCGGTAATAACAGAATGTGTCCACATACTTTGCTTTTCAGCATTAGTCTAGAAGATGGGGCATGCATCTTAAAGGTTGTTTGGTGGGGTATCCCACAGGCCACTTGGTAATCTTTCTTTTATTTAAGATATATGGTAGTCATGCATCTTCCGCGTGAAAAATACTTTTGGACGTAAGAAAGAGAGACTGTCAGATTTGAGGCGAGTCATTCAACTATTCTTCATGTATATTCACTTCTTCCAAGTCCGGAAAAGGGGAAATATACACAGATCTTTAATTTATTGTTTATTTTTTTCTTTTGAAAGGGTTAGACCATAAATTAAAGATACTGATTTTTTTACTCGTCAAGGTCAGTTTTTATTGCATAGTGAGAACGGCTATACGTATTCTATTTATGAGTTTTTTCGTTATGCCAAACTTCATTTGTGGTTACAATAACAAGAACTAATTAGTCAACTGTGGCTTTTAGACCATTTTGAACTACTGATTCACACAAAATATAATGATATCGGAACCGTCACACACCGTTGGACTGAGTCTCAAAGAAAAAGAAACAACTCTCCTCTTGTCTCTTTTTTCCAACTTCAAGAAAAAAGAGACAAGAGGTTTTTTCTTATCCGCACATCTATTTCCATGTCTCGCAATTCGCGTTTGTCTTTTTCAATCTTCTTAGTAAAACCACGGTTTGGATGTATATTAACTTCTTATTAATATTTTGGGTAAATCTTTGAGTTGGAAGATGGCACACTTTTAAAGTGTTCTTATCCTTCCAACTAAATTGAAGGATGTTTTGATCACTATGATCCTCGAAAAGTTACTAAACTAAGGTGGTATACCTAGTTAAGAAAACGAATTATAATGGGCTTGTGTTTGTGTTTGGATGCATAATCAATTTTTCCAATTTTAGATGCTGAGGACGTTATGCATGTCTCTGTTTATGATCAAAATTTTCTTCTAGAAGGGTTTTGTCATAAATTAAACGTCATAAAAACATTCTCTACTGGTTCTTTTTTTCCACACAGTCCTTTTAAGCGGTCTCCATAAAGATTCTCTTTTGTTATGTACACATAAAGATTTCCAAGGTATCAAGAAGGGTCATGAATTTCATGTTTAGAAACGACCATTCGACACGAAGAAATCTACGTTTGCAAAAGACTGAAGTTTGAAAAACTACTAGATTTTGTAACACTTTGATGTACCAATTGTTAGATATGGAGTTTGTGATATGTTTAATGAAAGAATAAACTCTTTCTGTTTCACTTTTCCATCTTCCCTAGAGAACCCACTCAACCCTAGAGGTTTACTTCTTTCTTCACTCCAAGAACTCCACGAACCACATTATTATTACAGAATATGATACTCTAACTCTCTTGCATATTCACCTCTCCATTTGAATATTATGGAGAGAGAAAATGCAGTTTATTTATTATCTAACCCCTTCCACCAGAAAGGGTTAAACAATAAATTAATCTTACAATTGAATCATGACTACAGGAGTGCATCTGGATGAGCTTGCCTTATGGTTTTTCTTTATCTCCTCGGAACTCTTGGTGTGGATAAGCTACAACAATTTTCAGAAAATTTTATTTTCTCAAATTACCTAATGCTAGAATTTTTATATAATATTTATGTATATTCTATTAACACTAATCGAACGTTTTCTAAAATTGATCGTGCATATGTATGCAAAACTTTCATATTTCCATGACAATACCCTTTCGTACCCCCGAGATTTTACTTCCATGAGATGCGCTTGTCCTCTTCCTTCTCTAACGGGAAAAAGTCTTATTTCACATATATGCATTTCCAGCGAAGCGTTAAATATTTCATATTATTTTAGTATAAAATAAAAGTTGATGGAACATACGTATATTTTACCATATCGTTTAGTAATAAGATCCAACTCTGTCCAATCCAATTAATTATAAGGTAATGTACTCCCCGCAGTGCGCTTAGAAGCGTAAGCAGATTGTCCGAGGATGGTTTATGCATGTAAGCCACTTCTCGAGTGCGTGGTTTATACTACCCGTAAGCACACGAAGAGAAGTGCATTAGGAGGTGTCAAAGTTGAGAAGTAAAGATTTTTCAACGGAGAACAAAGAAAGACCCGTAATATCGCATGAGTTAACTTTGTATGGAAGCGTAACTTAATGTGGTTCGCGCTTGTGATTCACACATTATATTTTTTTCAATTAATTTTTTTTCTTACCCTCAGAATAATTACTCAGTATAGTAAATATTTTATTATAAAAGTAAATGAGAAAATCAATGAATGATCGTTAAGAAAATACCCGCACGAAACATTTCCGATGGTTTGATCGAAATCGTAACTCCTTTCTCCGAGTAGAATCTTTATGAAAGGTTCTTAACTTTGAGACCCCTTATTAGCATGTTGGGAAATAATTTATACATACTTGTGACTTTACATTGCCTGCTTGTGACATTACGTTGTCCGACGAAAATTGACGTTATAAGATTTCATGTCCGTGCTCCACGTTTATCCTCTATGGGGAAGCGCATTCTATATACATTTTATTATACATTTATTTTATTATTTATTTGACTATTTGATCATTTTATTTTATAGAATGCTTTTGATGTCCGCAGTTGTAGATTCTCATGGTGCAACACTCTTCAACACTGCAACTCTATCGAGTCAATGAAAGGAGGCTTGACTTCGGAATTCATGTCCAATATAGAAATTTATTTTATTTTATTTTATTTTATTTTATTTATGCAAAAGCTTCATGCTGTAATGAAGAAAAAGTAATGATCGAATGGAGAGAAAACCTTGCGATTAGTTTCCAACCATACGAAGCAAGGGAGGAGTCATAGATGATCTCGAGAAGACATTGATCTAAAGCACCTTTTTCCTCACATATCAAGTTGACATTTTGGAATCTCGAGCTGACAATCTAGTCAACTCGACTTTTCAAGGATATCAAGTGCTTCATTGTCATTATCAAGGGCTCCATCCTCCAGTACCCGTTCATAGTCAGTCAACAGAGGTTCCACCAAGAAGTGATGTTGACTACTAAGCTAGAGGGACAGAACGGTGCTATGACTGAACCAAAATTCAAACAGGAGTCAATGAAGACTTATTGACCAGACCAGGATAATTCTGTATATTTATCGAAGGAGGAGGTGCATAAAATATGTAAGGAAGTGGATGAACGGACGTGAATAATATGGAAAATATTTGTGTTATTATTAGATTATATTTTAAAAGGCGACGGTACGCCAGGAAGCTTGATTATGAAGAGAAGAAGGAAACAAAGAAAATATTATAGAGCCAACATCAACATCTCTCCATGGATAGTATACAAAGAGAATACTTCAATTCTACTTTATTACAAAAAAATTTTGCATTAATAATATTTGTTAAAAAACAATATTTTATTATTCTCCAAATTTTGTTTACACTTAGGAAATGGGTACAGGACCAGACGAATACCAAGACAATACGAACTCTCATATCATTATCCCTTGTGATATTCTTGGAAAGATAAAATAGTGTAATCTATATTAGATCACAACTTGCTCAAAGCAAAAGTAATAGGGAATAAATGTAATCAACACTTGTGTCAAATCGGGAGGATATAGTGAATGAACGCATATGATTTACATAGAGACGTCAATATTACATATTAGGAGTTTGAAAGTAAGGAAGTAGTAATCTTAACCAGCAAAATGAGTGGTTGATCAGTTTTTGATAGTTGCTCTACCAGTCTTGATATAAATTTTATTGTGACTCCTATCATAAATTTTCCTCACAAACGTAAGATCATTTAGATAATAGTGTCTTAAAATAGAATATTTAGTAAAAAGTCTAGATTAGAACTAATCAAGAAATGTTAATTTACATACATTACAAACAGAAATAAATATGATATAAGATTTGAATTACAGTGGCAATGGCAATTTCAAACTATTTTTTCTCACTCAGCAAAGTATAGTTCCTCCTGAGAACATCTCCACCGCGAGTCTTTAAAAGCTCATCTAACCAGCTAGGAGAAAACCTTCTCACAGCTGATTTTTATACTAGTTTTTAATTTACATAATTCTCTAAAAGTTATCGCGCTTTTCTAACTTAAAGATTGCAAACCCCTTAACTCCATATCAAACCGTTTGAGTAACAATTCTGTTAATATTGGAAAGGTTAGAGTTTTGATATTTTTTAGAGATTTATTTGAAGAGTGCGATGGGAAAATTCCTCTCTTAAAAATAAATATCTTTCACTCTTCATCCGTAAAATAGAGATAAAGAAATCTTTATCTCTATACGGATGGAGATGCTCTTAGCCTCTGAGGCACCCGCTTTCCGACGACCCGAAGCGACTTCTGCCAAATTAAACTATACAGCGGAGCCACTTTTCAACATCTCCCCTACTCTTCCCTACTTTTCGTCTCTTCCGAACGAAACCCAAGTGCTGGATGGATTACCATCACACGGAACCGCGTCAATACACTTGAATGTCATCCTTCGTGATGTGCATTGAGTTCCTCCTTTTACCAAGAGGAGAGGACTTGCGTTGACATGACATCTGTATACAAAGCATATGACCATCACAGGGGGGCACTAGAGGCAAGTGTGAAGCCTCAATACTCCACACTTTGAATTCCATCGTTGATTATAGTGCATTTAATTCTTCCTCTACCAAGATGACCACGGTTGACATCTGCATGTAAAGCCACCGTAAACCTATCCATATACCTGACTGAGCCTTGACTGAGAAATGATTGAGTCAAGGGCCGGGGCCCCAGCGCTCGGACACAACCGGCTGTCGTGTGTAAACTTCGCAGGCTAAAACTTTTGATTGTCGGTTGCAAGAAAATTGGTCTGTTGTTTGCTGATAGGACATAGATACGGATAAACTGTCTGTGACTTTGTTAGCAAAAAACTGACACCGAGTGCGAAAAGCTCGCCTACTATTTAGTTACTTTTGCAGGCAATTAACCGGAAACAACAAGCATCAATCCGATCTCGAGCGTCCGAGGAGAGCCCGCAAATGGGGTGAGTAGGGGTGAGAAAATGTGCATTTCCGGCGGTATAGCAAAAACTGTCTGAGGAAACAAGCGAGAAAATCCTGGAAACTAACTTGAAGCAATTACCGGTAACTTTTAGGAATTACCGGCTGATGTAAATCAGTGCTGGAACCTGGGTTAATTATTTAACGTGGGTAATTGCTTCCAAGTCCAGAACCTGGGTTCTAGTCAGTTAGCAATTCCGCTGAGATCGGAACCATGGTCTAAGCAAGAGTGTGGAATGAAAAACGGCTCTTTGTTACTTTTTCGCGTTTTCTGTTTGATTTGTTGATATGCTCATCCGTCACTTTTGCTGAAAAGCAAGGTGAGACTTTATGGTCGGTTTCTACAAGCTACGTAGAGTATTTCCTCTTCTAACGTAATTTGAAAAATATAATTATCTGATAAATTTGATAAATATTAATCTTCTTAATTTTGTTGCAAGCGGATCACCTTGTTTCTTGTATTCATGGACTCGTGGTAGCTCAATATGAACTCTGCGTATCATATGCAGATTTGTCATTATTTGACCTTCATCTTCTAAAAAAAAAATATATTTGTTTAAAAAATAGTTATTAAATAGAATATATTTTTGGAGTTGGAATCCTTTAAGATCTTTGTGTTTTGTAATACAAAAAAGAATTAACATAATATACATTAAATGTTAATATTAATATATTAATTTTTTCCCAGTATTACTGTTATCAAATTATTTATTAATAAATTAAAGATTATATATTTAAATGTGCAACTAGATACAGACAAGAAACTTGAATCACTTACGCAACTTAAGAAATACTGAGAATTAGATATCTCATACAATGTATAAATAGAATATATTAAATATATTATGACATCTAAATATAGTTCTTATTTGCAAAATAAATTGCAAATATTTGCAAAATATTTGCATACGTATTCATAAACTGAGTTAATTTTACTAAAGTAGAAGTATAGTAATTTAAATTTAAATTAATAAAATCATCTAAGAATCTTAAATTGAAAAGAAATATCATATGAATATGTATATATAATGAATATCATAATATACCCTACCCTATCTACCAAAACCATTGCCCTTAGTGGTAAGATCGGTACCAACCATTAACTGCTATCTTTCTAGAGACACGTCAGTACACAGTCATCAGTTTTGGTTCTCACAGGACACAGTCACTGTCCATGTCAACAAAATACAATACACGTGTGAAAAAATTCAAATTTTGACCCACAAACTACTTGGATAGGTCTCAAACTAGTTGGAGAGGGTATCTTGGCGTACCCACTAGAAATGACTGACGTATGTGGACTTTTGCAGTCTCGCTTAAGTGGAAAAATAAAATTCGGCAGGTGCACATACGTCCCTTATTACCGAACTTAGTAACCGTTATAAAAGTCTACTACTTAAACCTCTGTGCGCCTGGGGCCTAATGATCGTTGTATACTTCATAGTGAAGATAACAGAGGCTGTTCAAGTTAACACAGAAGATTCCTTTACGCTGGAATGAAGGTAAGTGATAAAGAAACCACGTCTAATCGTAGTTTAACTAACGGTCAACTTTGTGTGGAACTCTTCTTTTTCGGTCGTAACTCTTTCGTAAAGAAAATGTGTTCATGGCAAAATTACGGTTGCTTCAGAGGGCAACCTCGAGGATTTCAACCCTAGTTGTGTGGACCACCGCATAAGACCATGTGACTTAAGAATTTTTTAGAAGTATTGTAACTTCGACACCCTATAATATGATGCTCTACTAGAACTGAAACGATGGCACAGGAGAGGGAAAGTGAATAAAAAAGCATACCTTACAACTGTAAGAATGTTCATTTACAATTCAAGTGAAGCAAAAAGTCGCTCTATCGAATCCTTTTGCCAAAATATAATCTTGTTTTAATTCAAAAGCTTCTTGTTACCTCTCTACCAGTATGGATTTTTTCGATCCAAAGTACATATATATATATATATATATGCTTGCATAGCATGTGCTAAATGTCCGATTTAACAAGAAAGAAAGATCAGGATGGGAAAGGATAATTTCTTGCATAGAAGCATGAGGAAGAAAATCTTTCAACTGAAGTCTCAATCGATTCAGTGAATTCAACCAAGAGTTAGTATATATTCCTTAGGCGCTCATTGTCTTTTCTTCCTTTTGTTGGCCATCTCTAAAATCACCATACAGGATACACAAAAGTTCAACTGGTATTAAGTAGAATATCAGTGTTAAGGTTCGCAGCTCCGAGTAACAGCTAGAGAGGTACCTGTATTACCCAACCTCCAAACAGAGAACCTGAATGCGGGAACCCCTTTGGAAGGAGGACCGGAGTTTGGATACACTGTTCTATTCTATTCAGCTTGATCAATGAGAATTCTAGTACTAGTTTCTCCTCCAAAAAGATACTTGGACGTCTACATATCTTAAGTATTGCTGTGTCAATCTTATCTTACAAAAATGTGATGGATTTCTAAGCTAATTCATGTCTTCGGGTTTCTGTGTGCTCTTGAGATGATGATTCATACAATGTTTGTTGTCTACTATTTGATCTTTATCATCAGATCATGTACTCATCTCTGAAGTGTAATAAAAAATAAAACATAAAAACATAAACGTTAAGGTTTAGAAAACTTGAACATTATGGCTAACCACATTATAATCCATCTACAAACCTCGGACTAAACTTTTCTGATCCTCTTTCTAGAGGTTTTTTATTTTGCAATTGGTTTTTGAGTTTGTGGCAGCTTTCGCTCATGATGGAAATATTAGTTAAAATCTCCACATCGACATTGAACAAGAAAATGTGGAGGAAATATGAAAGAATAGAATTCATTCATATTTCATGTTTATTTCTTTACTGCTAAAAGTACACTATTAGGTCATTTAGAAGTTAAGAAGAAATATTCTTCAACGGTAGAGAGAAAAAGCCGTAGTTTAGTCACATGTAACTTTGTGTAGAACTGTGTCTCAGTCTGGGCTGCACTTGTGAATAGACACTTAGATCTCTGTATTAAATTTTTTCAGTTCTGACGCTAAGAATATGACTTAGAGCAATAGATTCGCTATTGCAGAAGAGAAAGGTCGAGATGAATGAAAATCTGTTAAGAAAATGCAAACTATGTTTTCCTACAGGCACTTCCATAGGTACCGCAGGAAGCAGCCGTGTACGTTCCAGACTTCGTAACTCTCTCCCACGCGTCTCAAATTTTCCAGAGGGGTTCCAACTTTGACACCGTTATTATTTATGTTCGTATGCTGAGTATGTTTGTATGTCAAGACAGGCTAAATTATTACTTTCTCATCTTTTGATAGTTTGTCTCAGAACGATGTACAAAAAGTGCAAAACCTTTCCACTTTCTGATACTCTTCTCCTCTAGGGGTCTATAAGAGAAAAACTATAAAGTTACAGATGCAATTTTGGGTTGAAATCTTCATCTTTTTCGTCTTAGGTGAAGTACTTTTACCTCATTGAGGAAGAACAACTTTCTTGGTCAATATGTACTCTCTAACAGAAGAAATAATATATTAATATTCCCAGAACTCAACAACAAGGATGCGTATAACGTTACTTTCTACGTGTAAGCACGCGGTTTCATGTGGTTCTGGAAGGGAATATTTCTATACCATGTGTAACAGAACAGAATACAAGTTTTCTCATTTCGTGCTCTAGTCAGCATTCAATGAATATTTCGGTACCATGTGTAACAGAATAGAATAAAAGATTTCTCATTTTGTGCTAACGTGCATTCAAATATTTGATATGAGTTGTTCCGTATAGAATAGATACACTTGACAAGACTTCTTTATACTTACGAACAACTTCTGAGGATTCTCTCTAGATGTATCTTGCTGTAAGTATGAACTCGATCTTGGAGTATCATGGGGTCAAAAGCACACACTGAAGTAGCTGAAAAGAGAGATCGTATCATGAGATAAAGAAGATCAGTATTCATGATTGTACGGAACCAGCATAAGAGACTGGCATTTCAAATGTTTCTGTTCCACGTGGCATATTTTACATAATTTGGTATCGAGCTAGGGAATATTTTGGCTGGAAAATGTAAATGCCGTGAGAAAATAAATCGGCAAAAAATGGATTTACTATACTTGGTATAAGTTTTGTACAGAAAGTTTCTTTCTAGTTTCGATGAATCCTAAAAATTCAAAAAATTGATCGGAGGTCAGAACACTAAATGTGAGCAAAAACCACCCCTAGAGCTTAAAGAATATTCATTTTCAAATTCAGAAAATTAACATGAAAAGTAAATCAAGAGGCACTAATGTATAGCATAAGCCACGTGAGGGATAATCGAAACATTCTACTCCAAGAGGTGAAATTGATATTAAGAAGTCACTATTATTATCGAGGCTTTTGTGACGTGAAGATAAAAGAAATCTAAAGTCTTAATTGTTGTTTATCACTCATATTCTTAAAATCATCATATAAAGATCTTAACTTATCATATTAGCATGTAAAAGTTATGATTTACCACCAATTGTGGTTTATCAAACCTCTTGCCTGATAATCTGCTACGAGGATGATCTATAAAACCACTCAAAAATACAAAAGAGAAAAGAATTTATAATTCCATAATACATCTTACCTGCCACACCTGCCTACCACTGTGTGACAGGTCAGATATAGCACATCAGCACACAGAAGTTAAAAGGATTGACTTTTCATTCACTATAATAAAGCTCGTAGGCCATTTTTTCTCCCATGTGAATAATGATGTAACTCTCCA
This sequence comes from Asterella californica, assembly GCA_036924285.1. Lineage (NCBI taxonomy): Eukaryota > Viridiplantae > Streptophyta > Marchantiopsida > Marchantiales > Aytoniaceae > Asterella > Asterella californica. The sequence goes on from JAYKYS010000001.1 coordinate 49,800,262, forward strand.
GTATTTATATTAAAACCCCTAATGTTCTGTTACTTCTAGACGAAACCCAAAAAGTACAAAACGAAAGTTCCCTCATGATTTATTTCCGGGTAAAAGCAAATCATCAATTGCGAGATAAGATAAGCGAACATAAAATCAATCTTTTCTTTTTGCAATCTTGATATTGGAAAAGCCGAAGATCGGTGGCTGAGTTGGTTGGGCCTTAGACCTCTAAGCGAAAGGTCTGGGGTTCGAGCCCGCCTGCTCCCGGTTGGAGGTGCAACAAGTCGCTGTGTGTGCTATGTGTTCAATCTGGTCCGGATACGCTGTGGTTACTCACAAAGAACAGTCCCATGCCCCTCGAAGGGATAAAGCGGACAAGTTAACAACTTTAACTTTATTTCGTATATCAAGATTTTCGAAATCGAACAATAGTATACGTTGAACTTATGCAAGACATTCAACTTCCGAGTTTATCTGCTATAAGATTATTTGCTATTCAAATTGACAATCATTTTTCCTGGAATTTCTCTTTGCAAATTTAGAGAACAATTCTCTATTTAGTATTAGACAATATCTCTAATACTATATTAGTATATTCTCTATTTAGTCATAGAGAATATCATGGAATTGAAATATAAAAAAGAAAAGAGCACTAGACTATCCGACGAAGACCATGCAAGACTGTTGCGATGTGTAAACAAGAAACCCCTATCTTAGGTCCAATCAAACTTAGCTTTTATGGAACTCTCGTAATTCTCGTAGAACATTTTACAGGCTTTCCCGTAAAAGTTTACACATCAATTGGAGGTGAGATATAAAATTTATAGTCACATCTATAGTCATCTATGTGTGTATGCTAGTAAATCAGATCTCCTGATTAACTAACTTAACTTACGTCTTTTCAAATGAATCTTGAAAATTTTGTTACGAGGAAAAGTTTAATTGACCTTAATAGGGGATGTCAAAGTTAAAGTGGAATTTTCTCAATGGCCCCGAGAAAAAAATTGCAATTTTGTCACAAGTAACTTTTTGTAGAGTAGTGATTCATTTTAGTTACCTTTGTGAATGGACATTGTGATCTCTTCATTATCTTTTTTATTTTTAAGATTGAGAATAATTTCAGACAATAGATTCTCAACTGCAAAAAGAGAAGAATAAATAAAATAAAAATACTTTAATAAAATATCGGCAAAAAACACCCGCCAAAGTCTTACCAAACTCGTACTGTAACTCCCTCCCACGTGTCCAACTTTGACACACCTAATAATGACTTTGTAGCCGAAGGAAAAAGGAAAACACTTTGGGCATTAACGGTCGCACCATTTTCCTGAAACAATCATTAAGTTGAGAAAATATTTCATCACACATCAAACGGAATCCCAATCACATCCCGTTTGATAAAATGGGAGCATGCATTAGCATGTTCTTCATTTATTACATAACCCTTAGGTAATAAATGATTGTCCATAAAAAGTTATTGTTTACTCTGTTTCAGGTTCTCTGTCTTGTAGCTTTGGAAGCTCAATCTTCACATGATATGGTTATTTCTAGATCTACCGTAACTCTCGGTTCGGTTAAATATTTATATTTATAAAATATATATATATATATATATTTATTTAATCTGAACTTAGAATTTCTTATTTAATATTAATATTTTCTCTGTTACCAAAACGAGAGCAAAGGTACTTGAAATGTATTTGCATGTTTCATAAGATTAGAGAGGTTTTACTATAGCATGCACATTGGCCTCAAGATATATATAATTTTTGGAAAAACATGATAAATACAAAGAAAAAATTTTACAGCAAACCTTTTCCATGAAAGTCTTTCCTATTCCAGCGTTTGTCTTCTTGTACATGTTCCTCTTGAAGTGAACTTGGAATGCATATTATTTTACCTGGTATAATAAAGAAATCTTCACTCATAAAAAATTAGTAAAAATCTAAAGATGGACAGAGATATTGTAATTGAAAGATGAAATAAATCACAATTTTTGCCTCACTATGTCGTTTTCCACTCCTTTGAAATACAGGGTAAATAATGCACATGCATCACTCTCATTTCTTCGCATAATATACTCGTGAAAAGAGTCCAGTTGCATAGCACCCTTAACCCTGAAATGGGCCTAAAATGGGGCACGCCGTGGCTAGAGTTGTGGCACAAAGTTGATCGCCGTGACGTGCGTGACGCAGAAGCAGAGTGGAGTCGGACTTAAAACATCACCTGAAGGCTCTCGCCGAGCTTTCGAGTGCTCCCGTGATCTTAGCCTGAATGTCTCACTATCACAATCTCGACGTGTGCTGATATTTCTTTGCTCTTTAAATGCTTTAAGTTTCCTGTAGTGTTCTCTTCGAGGAAGAATCACAGGACACCATGAATAGCAAACGGATGGAAATACCCCATCAAGCTTTACAAGGGAAAGAAGTAACCGAAGGGCAAAGCAACTAACCTTCTGAAGGGAAGAACACAGGAGCTAAGCTCCACTATCAGTAGTTCTAAGTTCGTCTATCGTTCCTATAATGTTGTACATTGGTAAGTCACAACTCTTGGATACAACAGATGCACATGAAGTAGCATCGTCTACTGCAATTGCTCTCATGTGGACCGTGTGTGCTAAAGCTCTCTGAACAGCAATGAAAACTAGCTGTCTAAAAGACATAGTGCAGAAAGAAAGAAAAAATGATATCTCTAACGTCTCTCATGATAGACTCTAACACGATCTTGAAAGAAGAGATAGAACTCCAAAGCTGTCGATCTGTATATCTCCAAGACATGTTCCCTTCTCTTTTGGGGGTTGGTTGTTTGTCTTTTTGAGTCTTTCTTTCTCTTTGTTCGGTTTGATGGATCTTCCTGTACGTTTGGTATTCATTGCATCCGTTCAATGTAGTGTTATTCACCTCTTTCATCTTCGGAAGAGAGGATAATGCATTAATTTATGTGTATTTTATACAAAAATCCTAATTTGTGAGTGGACTAGTCGTATGGTTTATTTCAGTATCTTTTCAAAACTTTTGAACTGGATAATATATAGGAGAAATCATTATTTTTTTAACTTTTGTTAACGGTGGGCATACAAACTCGAAAATATTACAGAAAAAGAATTCTAGTGATCCAAACAACTACTTGAGCTGACGGTGAATTTGTCTCCAGTAGTAAATAATCAGAATTTCACGATATTATGCAGTATTATTCTCCAGTATTATTCTCCAAAGATATAAAAGTTCCTAGTTTAATTTCTTACTTCAAACCTTGCTGCAGTGTCTTTTGACATAAAAGAGTTTAGTAGTTATATTTAGTAGTAGTATATATAGATGGTGTTATAATCGAAAGAAGTAAAGTTTCAAATCAAGGCGTTTACGAAAAAAACTCAAATGAAACGACATAAACGACATGTAAATCTTAATATATATTTATAATATAAGATATATATTGTTCTTGTAAAGAAAAGAGTATCCTTCACCATTCGAAATTCCAGTACGTACTAAAAAGACGATTCTGAACGACTGAACTTCACCTGGACAATTTCCGTAACTCGCAGCTCCTTACGACGACATGAACCCTTGATCGTGGAGCGAATCATGCTATGCTTCTACATGTGACCAAAAGGGAAGCCGTCGTTTCAATGGGGTGGGTACGAGGAACTCCGGGACCAGGAGCCCATCGTTTTGTCCCATTATGCAACATCGCTTCGCCGCACCTTTACCGTACGGCGGGTTCGTGCAGAAGGGAGGGCGACGAAGGGCCAAGTAGGCTTAAAACTTTGGACTGTTAGCAGATGCTTATGTCGCTCCCTCTCATTGGCTCGCAATGGCGCACGGAGATTGAGGGGGAAGGTACACATGAGCCAAATCTGCACCAATCTCGTCGCAGTGCTCGCGACCTTGCTTGCTCCTTTGGCTGGTTCCTTGGCTTTCTTTTCTGTTGATTTGCTCGGCACACTGAATCTATTGGTGCTATCTTTTACCTCCACCCACTTGCTTGGATGCCTGTTCCACTTGTACTACTTCTTAGTCACCTCCGTCAATCCAGCCTCTATCGCTCCTTCCACTAGGGCACTGGCGGTTTTAGGAGTAGGCGGGAACGGTCTCGGAGGTGTAACTTTCCCCCCTTCCTTCTTGGCAGTTTTCTAGGCCGGATGTTGTCAAGTCAGTTACTCACAAAGTGACCCTCCCGCTTGTGTCGGGAGGGAGCGGCGGGAGGCGGCGCGGGGAGGCATGGGAGTGAGATCGCAGGGAGGATTTGGGAGAGAGGGGAGGGTGTTAGAGGGTGATATTGCAGGGATTTTTTATATATTTTTTTTCGTTTTCTTTTTTTCTTTCTTTTGTACTTCGAATTAGTAGATATTATAGAGGAATGAGTGAGTATTAAATAGTTTTAGTTTTTCTGATATTTTAGGGTTACAGAGTGTTCTTTTTAGGGTTCCAGAGAGATTTCTTGTCACATTTAGTGTATTTATTCTCTTTCCTTTACATCTTGAGGTTCAGGTTTCTTTTCCTTCTTCTCTTTTTCTTTTTCTTTTCTCTTTACTTTCTTTATCCTTTTTCTTTTCTTGTTTTTTTTTTTCTTCTTTTCTAGGTTATGAGTATCGTTTGTTCGGATATCGTCCTTTCTTAGCTATGGGTACTCTCTCTCCCATGAGATCGAGACTGATTCGAGACACACCATGTCCGGTGTGCAATCAGTTATTTACCTCGCAAGGGGTAAAATCTCATGTGGGAAAGATGCACAAGAGCTATGATACGACCACATGGGATGCACAGGTTAGCCGAGATCGGAGGTCTACACGTGCAGTCATTATGGCACCGTTAGTCCTTCTTCTGGGAGTCCCTCCAGAGTCGTGGGAGTGGTTGAGAGCTCACTCTAGCACTATTCTGAGTTTGTTCCAGACGAGTTCTCCTTGTCCGCGTCTGTTCCATCGGTTACCTCGTGCTCTTCATGACGAGGTGAGACAGGCATTCCGTTTATCCCTCGACATGTTGGCACAGAACACTAGGGACGAGGCGGCGTGGTTATTGTTTCTGTTACTTCCTCGTTGGTGTCTCTGTTATACTCGAGGTGGCAGAGGAGGACATCGGGAGATGGCGGCCCGTCTTCGGAGATTCCGAGCAGGTGACTGGGCGGCCTTACAGGAGGAATCAGTCCGTGCGGTTCGAGGTAGGAGTGAGTCTGCCTCTACACGTGATGTCTCATCTTCCGCTCGCATACGACGTTGTAGGATGTTAGGTCATGTAGGAGAGTATAGCAGAGCTGCCAGAGCATTGCATCCTTTGTCATTGGCATGTCCTACTGAGGAGACGATCGCTGCATTGCGTTTCCTTCATCCCTCTCCGGGTGATCCCGTACCACCTGAGGTTCAGGACTATCAGCCTGAGGAGCCATTATGTCTCGATAGATCTTTGTTTGCCCAGGCTTTGTGTACAGCTCCACGTCTATCTTCTGGAGGTCTGTCTGGGATGGTCTACGAGCACCTACGGGATTGTTTTCAGACAGACGACCCCTCTAGCGGTTTCACGGAGCTTTTTCAGGTAGCGGCAGTAGTAGCTCAGGGACATATTCCTCAGTCTATAGCTCAGGTACTGGGAGCAGCTAGACTTTTGGCCATGACGAAGGATGGTGGAGGGATCCGACCGATAGCCATCGGTGAGATTCTCTTACGACTTATCAGTCGAACCATTGTCCTTCAGCTTCGAGATACTTTCCAAGACCACCTTTGTCCACATCAGTTTGGAGTTGCGACGCCGGGAGGTTGTGAGTCTGTGTCTTTCGGCATTAGAGCTCTCTTGGACATCCATCCCGATTGAGTGGTCCTACAGGTAGACGTGGAAAATGCTTTTAATAGTATTTCCTGCGCGTCTATTTTTAGAGAGCTCATGGATGGTGGAGGATCTCTGGCGGATCTCGTTCCTTTCGTGCGATCGTTCTATGGTTCTTCCTCTTCTCTTTATTACCAGCACGGTCCTACGATAGAGGGGGTTACAATCATCAGCTCTGCTGCGGGGACTCGCCAGGGAGATCCTTTGGGTGGACCTCTCTTCGCCTTAGCTCACTATAGAGCTCTCTTCGCCACCGCCTTGGCTGCTCCAGGTTGTGTCTTTCCATCTCTAGCTGATGATACGCACATCGTAGGTCCGGCGGACCAAGTCAGTATTGCCTTTGATCACCTTGTCTCTCAATTGGCCTTGGTAGGGCTGAGGACGAAGGTGTCAAAGTGCAAGGCTTGGTCTCCCATAGGTATACCGTCGGACCTACAGCTCCCAGAGGGATTTGTTACCCCTACAGATGGTTTACGCATCCTCGGAGTACCCGTGGGTACAGAGGACTTTGTCTCTAGATTCTTAGATGTTGCTCTTGCGGAGGACGTTATGCATATCGAGGATCTCCCTATGTTAGAGGACCCACAGGTTGCTTTTGGTATCCTTTCCTCTTCCATTGCACGACGTCCTTGTTACTTACTCCGCACAATACCCCCATCTCCTATCTTCATCTCGCGCCTTAGAGAGTTTGATAAGAGGATCATGGGGGTGTTTGGCGACATCATAGGACCGGGGACCTTTGACTGTGTGGCAGGACCCCTCGCACGGAGACAGACATCTTTGCCAATATCATGTGGTGGGGTGGGCTTATTATCCATGGAGGAGACTGCTGCGGCAGCTTTTTTGGGTAGTTGGGCCCTCTCAGCACCTTGGCTCTGTGGTCGTTTTCTCGTGCGAGATAGACCTATCCTGGAGAGCTATGTGACAGAGGTGGAGGATGGTTCTTATCCACTACAGATGTGTCTCCATGAGGCAAGAGATAGTTTGACTCTTGAGGCACGTGAGGCACATCCTCGATTCGATTCCTTACCTTCCGATGGATCTCGCGGACTACAGTCTTCTCTGACAGGACACCACTTCCAGCAGGTTCTCCATGCGCTCTTAGTGGATCCTTCCATCTCACGGGATACTAGAGCTCGACTCCGCTCTTGTTCGGGCAAGGGCGCAGGCTCTTGGCTCATAGCTCGACCTTGCATTAGAGCGTTCCGACTCGCACCGACTATCTTCTCTACAGCGATGAGGTTCCGTCTAGGCTTGGTCCAGCCTGTTGCTTCGGCACTGTCCACCTGCGAGTGCGGTGTCTCGCTGGACACCGCGGGTCGTCACCTTGCTCGATGTCCTCACGGTGGAGAGCGGATAGCCACCCACGATGCCATCCGAGATGTCGTGTTTGCCTTAGCACGGGAGAGCGGTCACATGACGTGGAGAGAGCGTTGGTACGCCCTTCAGACGGGAGGATCAGTGAGAGCAGACCTGTACATGATGAGGGAGGATCAGGTCTCAGTGGCTGATGTGGTTGTTACGGATCCGACACGGGACTCAGTGACGGCACAGGTGATCACCCATCCCCCAGGATGGGCTGCAGGCGTGGCGGCAGCAACGAAGGTATCCAAGTATAGGGGTATGCAAGCGGGACATCGCTTCATCCCCTTAGCCTTGGAGATATACGGATCGACAACGTTGGAGTTCGACGTCTTTCTGCGAGAGTGCGCTAGAGCCTACCATGAGAGGCGTCAGGGGGTGCGACTGGCGATTTTAGAGCTACTGATAGCGGGGCTTAGCCCCGGTGTTCTCCCCTTCTGGGTGGTTATTGCTTGGCCCTTCGGGTCCTTCTTTCCCTTGTAAGGCTTGATGGGGTCTTCCCATCCGTTGGCTATTTATCGCATCGCGTTTTTCTCTGTCGGGCAGGGATTGGTAGTTTATCGGGTCAATTGTCAAGTCTCATTGCCCAGTAGGTGATCTCTCAGTTCACTATCCGGTCCACCAAGACACATCCTCTGATGTGTGGGTAACCGGTCGTGGACTTCATGGTAGTTCTGTATAGGACCGGTCCAATGGCCGCTAGTAGGGTGTCAGCTCCTTCTTCAAAGATAAGGTCTACCAGAGGTAGGTCAACCCAAACCGGGCACGGCCTTAGGATTATCGGTCCGAGTTTTAAATCATGGGGATGCGAAAACAATCCGTCCATTGCCACCACCATTGCAATCCTTTCAAGTTGCAAGATAAATATTCTTCAAAGAAGAAGAAGAAAAGAGTCGCAATATCATTATAGTTAATTTTATATGAAAGCGTGATTGAATCTGGGTCGCTTTTGTGACTGAGGAGAAGCTTGCTGCTCGGTGGGAAGACATGACCCTTGACCATTCTCTCCAGATTCTGCCAGCAAGTATCTCACGACTCTCTTCTAAGTTCAGGAAGAAGAAGGAATGGCTGCTATGGATCGGACAGAAGAGACCCGAATGGACCCTCGCGTCTTCTCGCTCATTTTGCCAGCCTTCCAGTCTTCTAGTCTCTCTAGGAAGATGTGGAGTTGAGAAGCTTGGAAGACCGGGAGGCACAGGCCTAGTTCCCGACTTCCAACTGCTCGAAATAACAAAACAACTCACCACACCACTCAGGATTCGTACCAAGTCTCTCTAAACACAAAAGCAAAGAAAATCCACTCCTGATACGAATTGTGTTCAGTCGACTTCCGAAGACGGTCTTCCGAAGACAGTCAAGTTTAAGAAGCATCTTCCGAAGATGTTCCCATCTTCCGAATCGTCTTTTGTTCCAAGTTTCGGAGGTAGAGAGGTAGTATGGTAGGGAAATTGATAGCTGGGATCTCCAATTTGAGGACTAGGAGTAGGGAAGCTCGAATTGAGCTCGGGAAGAAGCAAGGAGATGTCTTGACAGAAATTGGGCAGCGCTTCCGTGCCCAATGTCTCAATAGGAAAGATGGGGGGTGGGGGTAATCGATCAGGCTGCCTGCACACAATCAAGGAAGCGCCGGGAGTACCAGACAATGGCGAGAAGAAGTGGGAAGGGGAAAGAACCTCTATAGTCTTCTTCGGCTCTCCGAATTGTCTTCGACCTCCGCGCGCTTCTGGCTCTTGTCTTAGCTTCCAATGCGACTCCTCTAGACTGCGCCTGCTGTCAATTTCGGTCCACACCTCGATTCCACCTTCGCTTCTACTCGTCACTCTCCACTGTCAGCTTCTCGGAAGCTCCACAGAAACGCCTTCGCTCTTTTGCCTTCTGTGTCCCAGCAATTCGGTCTCGCCATTCGTCTAGCTACCAACTGATTCTCTCCTATCTTGCTGTCCTTACTCGATTCTTCTCTCAATGCTAGCTCGCGAAGCTCACTCTCTCAATCGATCTTCTCAAGCGCGCTGTGCTGCGAGAAGTTGGAATGCGCCTAATGTGCTTCCTCACGCATCTTCCCCGCAGATTAGGGGTTCTCGATCTTGGTTGTCTTCCTGACCTACCTACCTATTCGGTGCGCCCCAGTAGGTACACCTACTGTCTTACCCGAAAACTCGTGGTTGGTCCTTCCCGATCGCTGTCTTCTGGAAGACAGGTGTCTTCCGCCGTCTTCTCATCTTCCGCCGTCTTCCCGTCTTCTGAAGACGCAACTGAGAAGACGTTCTTCCGAAGACGGTCGTCTTCCGAAGAAGTCAACTTCTTATTACAAACAGCTCTTAAGATCATCTTCCTGTTAAGGAAGACGTAACCTTAAGTAACAATGCTTCTTCAGTTATACAAACAAGTCATTATTCTTAAAAATTTCAAAAATTCGTGCATCCTGTAATTTGTGGGCACCACAGTATGATAGCAAACTGCAATACACCAGACATAGCAATGCTGCTATAGATTGCTTATGTCCGGAGTCTGAACCCTGAGGTAAAGCATATAGTAGGGAAGGACAATCCAGTTGCAGATATGTTATCTAAGGATCATTATACAGATGAGTATGAGATGTTTGCAGAGGTCGAGAATGAAGAGAGGAGTGACGTTGTCGTGTTGTGGTTCGGCTCCTATGTGAAATTCCTGTGTAACCTATGTTGTGTTTCTTTTCTGTGTTTCGTGAATCGTATCGCGTAACTCGTCGAACGGTGTGATGAGTGCCACGTTTGTGATTATCTGTTTAAGTGATCGCACGGTTGAGGAACGTGCCAAGTCATCGATCTGTGCGCGTTCACTTCAGTGGTCCTTATCGCCGCGTTTGTGTATAAAATGACGAGTCGATGGTTCATACGACATTCTTTCTCAGCGGGTGATTCGTGAGGGTTCTCGGTGGTCTGCATGGAGGAGTGAAGATCTGCAGGAGTGGTGGTTATGGACGGAGGTGTGTTACCAGTTCCGGATCTTCCTTTCTCGAATCCGTTTCACATCAAGCTTCATTGCATCCACCGTGATCACTTTCGACAGTGGTTAGTTGCATACTTTGGCGATGAATTCATGGGAAGAATGATGGAGTTACAGCTTCCGGTGATCCTTCCGATCGTAACATACGGAGACACTTGGGATATGACGGTGTACATTTTGTTGTGAGGAACAATGGATCTCAATTATCCATCGAACGTTCCTTTCAACCTTTGGGTCGATGTCCGGTGCCATTGCAGACCGAAGATCAATCATGGGGCTTGGATCGTGAGAAACTTCGGGCAAGAATATTACAATCGAGTGATAGCTTCACCGTTTCCTTTTGTCGTACCTTTTATTGTAGAACGTTTCCAAGTTGTAATATTGACGTTGTATTAGTCTACGGCTCACTGGTTTCATTCTGGTTGAGCGCTTCTGTGTAGTTACAGACCGCGAAGAATCCATCGACATATCTGAAGGATTTTTTGAGGTCTTAGAGTGTTTTTGATGTCTTGTGTCTCTTTGGAGAGTAAAAATTCGTTCTAGGGGAAAAAGTTGAGTGGAGAAAAAACAAAAGTAAAGATCTTTTTGCTCTTATTGGTCCACTTTTGGACCAATGGTGTTCTAGCTGATCCTCGCGACGTTTTTGTGGTTTCTGGAGGCTTCAGAGGTCCATTCGCGAAACGAAGGGTATGGTTGGAGAGCTCTCGACCGGGGCTACAATCTGGGCTGAAGAATCGGTCGATTTGATGGAAGTATGAGCGCGTTATGCTCGATTGAGTGGAGGGGGATGCAATTCGGACCTACCGCTACATTTCTGGTTATTCCGAGAGACTCGCGAGGAGTTTTTAGGAGCTGTCTGTTGGGTTGGAGAGCTGACGACATGCTGGTCGTTTTGATATCAATTTCATCAGTTTCTTGATCGATTTGGATTCTGAACCGACCGATTGAAGTTGAGAAGTGCAGATGGGATAAGGCGGGGACATCGAACTGTGATAGCCATGGATAGTTTGCTATTGCTTAAGATTTGAGTCGAATTTCTGAGTGAAACTTTCCAGGATTGAAGAATGTCTTATCAGTAAGATACTTGGGAAGTTTCACCTCAAATGGTCGAGTAGTTTGTTCAGAATCTTGGATCAAATGTACCTGGGTCTGTAAAGCTCTGAAGTTAGCACAGATTACGGTTTGATCCATATCTGAGAATTGGTTTGAGATTTCGACCTGAAAATTGTTCAAGGTAGGAGTGAAGGGTCCAATCAAGCTTCCTGTGAAGTTTGATCATCATTGGTAGAGTGGTTTGGAAGGACTGAGGTCTCAAAGTTCGAAAATACTTCTGTTATTAGCAGTTTCGGGTTTTTTCGGTATCATCTATTGTCAATTTGATCATTTTCGAGCAATTTGGAGAGGAGTTTGTTGCTGAAACTGCCATACCTGCATAGAACTCGACATTGGAAGGTGTGGGGCTGATTTCAGCTCTTGGTGATGAAGGAGAACGGAGCCATCATGAGTCTTAAGCCGCTGTTTGGGTTCTCGGAGCTGCCAGGTACTACCGCCGTTGGTGCTATATTGAGATCTGAATAGTGTTTTGGAGTATGCATGTTTTACCTTGCTGGAATACTTGGTAGACCAGGGTGTACAGCAAATTGTATCGATACTCTATCAAGTTGATTGAGTGATCTTAGTATTTTCTGGTTGTACTATGAAGTTGTGATAGTTGGATTGATGGCCGGTTAGCGTCGCTGGGGAGCTATTCAGAAGTCAGGCTTCCAGTGATATAGATGAATAACTTCAGTTAGATAATACAGATCTGAGTATTGTTAGTTAGAGTACAAAAGATCTGTTTGTAACACAAGTTTATGCAACCTATACGTAATCTTGGATCGTAGCAAGCTTTAAACTTGAGCCGGGAGGATACAAGGTCACTCGGGCTAGAAGAGTAGATAGTGAAATATTTGAGTGGAAACACCCAGATCTAGATCCAACCTTGTCAATCCACATACCTCTGCACAGCCATATACCCCGTGTATTCCTAGACAGAAAAACACGTTATACGATAACGTTTGGTGCCAAGTTGGTCAGTAGACTTCAGACTTTGAACCACTGCCGTTCAACGAGGAGTTCTACTCAAAAAAGTTCCGCAATATTGGATTCTATCTGAGTTCATTATGCAGAAGAGAAGGATGGAGTGATGTAGAGTTCAAAGAGATCAGACAGAACGCATACAGTTATCTTATACGTGAAGGTTATTGTGGAAACGTCCGAAAAGAAGAGATGGGATGCTTGCTAGAGTGGTGGATGACCAACCGACGAAGCTGAATCTGCTGAAAGAGTTTCATGATACCTTGTGGGTTGGACATCATGGAGTATGGGCTACTTACACGAAGATGAAGGAGCGATACTAGTGGAAGGGTTTGTATCAAGATGTGGTGGACTTTGTTGGATCGTGTCTGCACTGCCAGTTCTACTCTAAGGTCCGTTACAGAGATGGACTTATACCTACTTATCCACCTAGTATCCATTTTAAGTGAGTTCTTGATCTTGTGATGATGCCACCGGGACTATGAGAGATGTGTTATTTGGTGTTAGCTCGAGAGGATCTTTCCAACTACGTGGAAAGACGAGCACTACGGACGAAGACTACAGAGAACATATGCAGATTCATGCTCGAAGATATCATCTATCATTATGGGTCTATCACATTTTTTTTTAGTTAATTTTCTTCAGTTAGATAATTACTCAGTGTAGTAGATATTCCACTGCAAAAAAGAAACAGATAATTCGAATGGATAATCATTAAAAAATACTCACAAGCGTTTTCCTGCCAGTATCTCAAGAGGTGTTCGCACGAAAGACCTGCCAAGGTTTTGCCGAAGTCGTAACTCTTTCTGACGGATGTAAAATCTTTCAGAAAGATTCTTAACTTTACCCCCCTATTGTCTTTCTTTGGGAGATGGACAACATAGCGGTCCAAGTTGAGATAAAAGATTCTTTTATATTTGAAAAAATAAAAGCCATAATCTGACCATTGCTTGAAAAAATTTCTTGATAACACCCCGAGCTGATTCCTTTAACTTGATCACACTCCTTTTAACGATATTTGTTTGATTACATCTTTGATTGATTATTATCATAAAATAAATAATTGTTTCTTGCCGTTCATTCATCATTTTATTACTTTTGACCGGTATTACTTTAAACCGGAAGGAAGCCTCCTGAGGCAGCTGTGACTGAAGCCGCGGTGCTTCTTCTTTTCAGCTCTTTTTTGCATTTTTTCTTTTGAAAAAAAACACGCACGGGAGATCACAAAGTGGCATACAAAGTTCAGATCAGATAGTTCTTACTTTCTTCACGGCTGATTTTCAGTCCGGAGTTTGAGAATCTTTCTTCTTAACTTCTACACCCGCTAATGCAAAAAAAGACGAAGTAGACAAGGCGGAAAGAAAATTGCTGCGGCGATCCGTATTGCCGTCTCCTGAGATAAACGCAAAGATGTTTGAATCGAATCCGCAACCCACACCGCGGCCTAAAGAATCTTAAAATTTCTTTTAGTACTGACGTCGTATAGTCGTACCCGAGGAATTTCAGAAATCTAGAATGTCAAAGGGAAGTCCATGGGCTCGTGGGATCCGCATGCCACGCCGTAAGCCTGACGTATTCTCTTCCTCATTGGACTGCCTGTTTGGAGCATATCAAGGGGACGGCTACGGGCTTTGACGTTTAGCCGTCGCCGTCCCCTGATTAGCCGTTACAAGGTTAAAGCAGATTCCCTCTTTTTAGGCGGCCCGCCGATCAGGTAAACCGGGCGCCGTATAGGAAGCAAAGCCAGAAGCGGTGACGAACATGGGGTCGTGGTATAGACTCTACAGTAGAGATGCGGCGGCACGCGACTACCGGCTGTTATCCCAGCGTTATCTCAGGGAACTGTAGGTAGATATTTTCTTAACTTTCTTCTACAGTTACGGCATTCAGCAGGCAGCTCGGTTAGAGTCACCGGCGATTGGCGCTTCTCTTCTGTCTGAAGTAAACCTCGTTCACACTGGATATGTCAAAGGAGCGGATAGACGAATCGGATATTTTCTATCCACTTTTACACATCATCACGATATAGTCAAATACGCCTTTCCCATCTTTAGGAAAGAGCTGCGGAAGTGGGCTCTTTCCTAAAGATGCAAGGATGTGTACATGTGCAAGAACATGTACACATCCTTGCATTATCACTGCTTCCAAGATCGGAAGAGGTGATAATGCAAAGAATTTTAATTTATCACGTAATTTTTTTGGTGGGGAAGGTTAAGTGATAAATTAAAATTTATAGAAAATTTATTTATTTATAGGATAAACGACGGACTTATGATTCTTGAAGTGCATTTTCACGTTCAAAATTTACGAGTTATCTCTGAAAGTTACGGCATGCATTTTACATGTCATAGATAAATTTAGATTATACTAATTTTTTGAAAAAATATTTTTATTTATTATATATTATTTAATTAACATATTACGTATAGACATGATCATCGAAGTGCAAATAATACTTTGCTGTCAAACTGTAACCTGAGTTTTTTTTCATTTTCCTTGCTACCTGGTCTTCATTCTCGCCTACGGGCGCCCTACGCCAACCGTAAATGCCCTGCCATTCCCGCTTGTCGTCTTACGGCTCCGGACCGGATGTACACTTTGGTAGCATATTAGCAATGACTTCACTTATGTTACTCAATTAAAGCGTATTATTTTTTACTATCATACAGCACAAGGAAGTTTTTACATGAATAATAATATTATAATATACAGATATCTAATTATACGTCAATAAGGTATTTTCTTTTGTTTGCGCGGACCTTATTCGTTTTCTGTTTGCAAGCAGGTTCAAGCAAGTGGATCTTTCAGCGAAAAGTAAATTGTGGACATTAAATTTGATGCGGAATATGAATCTTGAAAATCCATATCACTGATGGTAATGATCAGATGTCATTAGTGAGCTTGAAATGCAATGAAAGTATAAGTGAGCAACTTTTTGTCGAATGATGGAGCTCAAAGTCTCAAGCGAAAACTGCAAAATATGCATGCAACCTGAGGTGAATGGACTGGAGGCAGAAAGGGACAAGCGGTACTTTCGTTTCACAAATTCAGTGTCATCATTCGTGTATGTAGTGTTTGAATGAGAAACAATATAATATGATGAAAAATAGACTGTGTCCACTAATGGTATTTTTGTGTTTACGGGGTTCTAAACAGCACATTAGCTTCTAGGTTAGGAACCGTTGTCCTCTTGTTGTTATAAAAAAATATAACTAAAAAGTAGAAATTTTATATTAAATTAAAAGAAAATATTAAAATATTCATAACTGTTAACATTAAATGAACTTGGAGATGCGAGAAGATATTGATATAACCCATAAGACAAGCAGACTTGAACGTTGTCGTAAGACGACAACGACTCTTGAGAAAAGATGGAACCTTCAGGCTGTGATCAACTGTGAAACTGTTGCGACTAGGAGTATCTTGGAATGAGCGTAAGAATGTTTCTAGTGAACTTTGAGACTCGATAGATATAGTTCTTGCAACGCACTCTCTATAAAACTTTGTGAGACGATAGATTGCACTCAAATGGTCTTCTTTTGCAAATTCTGAACTCTTTTTGACAAACATATTATAAGCTACAAACTAAGTGCAAAATTTTCATGAAATATGTAAGTTTTGACGTCTATATCTTGATCTCTAAGGCTCAAGATATAGTCGATTGAGCATGAAACTTTGACTCACAGCAGAAAAAATTCACTGAGTATACTCACACGAGATAGAGACCAGATTCATCCACGAAAAAAATGCTCTAGAATTCTAGTATGTATCACCGTTTATTCATAATTTGTACACCAGAACTTCAATAAGCCATCTCTGGACCTTCTCAGATCCAAATTGACTGAAATTAAAGACCACTGTCATTCGCTCGATCAGATCTCTCCAACCTTACTTTGATCTCCTTCAGTTAAAATATACGACAATATCTATGACTACTTGAAGATGAACATTCAAAAACTGACTTCTCAAACTTCAATCGATGCTATTTTCGGTTAGTCCACAAGTATTAGCTCATCTCGAGAGCTTTTTAACCCCATTTCAATCTCCCTTAGATCAAATCTACAACATGTTCTAAGGTTGTTTGAATATGAACACTTAGAAATTGACTATTAGAACTTCAATCGATGATATCTTGCTTCCTCTGAACTCAAATAGATGATCTTTGAGTCCACAGTTATCAGCTCATTGAATGTGTTCTATGGTTTTTGAATATGCACACTTAGAAATTGATCAATAGAACTTCAGTCAGACATATCTTTGTCCTCCTAATCTCAAATTGACAAATTTTTAATTTTTATGCGCAAGCCAGAGAGAAGAGCTTTCTAGTGATTTTTTGGACTTGTCGAGATCATCTATGTAGCGACCGTGAGGTCTATTTGAAACCTAGGGGGTATTTTAGATTTTTTACCAAAAATAACCTATCGATGAAAATTTAAAGATGTAAGTTCCTCTCTTTTAGTGATCGACATAGTCATCTTTGACTGTAATAAATATTTTGAGCTCATCTAAGTCATATTACAACCATAAAATACTTGCCAGCATAACTGAAAGCCTTGACAAGGAAGTCTATCTACTTGACGCAACTTAGCTAAACTACTAGATATCATAAACGTCAACATTAGCTATTTACATAATATGCTAACATACAATGGAACTTCTAGAAATATGAATAGATGAACATACTGAAATATCCTAACATGTGTCTCATTGTCTTCTGCATGAAACACACATGTTACGTCAAAAACACCACTGCAATCACTTATTTAGCATAATATCGTATCGATGTCGATCGTATTATCATCGATCATATTATCAATCTACAATAATACGATCTATGATAATACGTATAGAAATAGACGTTCCATCAAACTTGTACGAGGTAGAACCATGTACAACATGATATGCACCCCCTTCAAACCTGCACATCCTTTGGTATGTGCCAATCGCTTCATTCGTCTAACGTTTTTTCTTGATCGTCATTCTCGTCCTCCTCAATCCGTTCAAGCATTAGATCATCTTCATATTGTCTTGTAATCTGTTACGACTCCAGAAAACTGAAAGCTCTACTGATCCTCCACGTTTCTTAAATATTTTCATAGGTTTGCCAGCCACAGATAGCTTCAAAAGAGTACAATCTAGCTAACGTAAACTATAAGTGGTATTTTCATACACATATAACAAAACATAAGGTCCGAATCATCTTCGAGAGAATTTACGAACTATAGAATAATGATTTTTCAACGTATTGTCATACACTAGAACCCAATCATCTACATGTATCGACTTCGATCATAGTATGTGAATCTTGTCAAAATGCTCCTTGTTTTTTAGTTGAGCCACCTCAACTTATCTTCCGCCTTAACAAGATCTTTCGCTCTTCGCTCTAAATGTCTGGTTTGTGATGCAAGCAGTGATGTACGATCTATATTATATTCCTATGGTAGTGTGAACCACGTAGGAAAGTCCTCCTCAACAAACATAATTGACTTCTGCCTCAACATAAATTCAACTGGCATGTAGTCAATCATGGTACAATGTGTAATCCTATCAGTCCACAAAGCAAACAGAAGTAGCCTAAGCCATTCTCTAGGTCTACCATCACATATTTCACTAAAGCGTAAATAATAAAAGGATATCCTCGTTCACTCTTATCAATCACTTCTAGATGCATGGGAGTAGTAAGCTGAAGCTTTACTCCATAACGAGAAAAAACTTTTTCACTTTTGCATCTCTCAACTCGTTCTATTTGCTTGTAATCTCCCAACGTATCTATAATGATAGATGATATCTTCAAGTATGAATCTACATATGTTTGCTGTAGTCTTTGTCCGCAGTGCTTGTCCTTCCATGAAGTTGGATAGATCCTCTCGAGCCAACACCAAGTAGCGCATCTCTCATAGTCCCGACGGCATTATCACAAGATCAAGTACTCACTAAAAATGGATAGTAGGTGGATAAGTAGGTACAAGCCCATCTTTATAACAGATCTTCGAGTAGAACTGACAGTGAAGACACGATCCAACAAAATCTACCATGTTTTGATATAGATCTTTCCACCAATATCTCTTTTTCATCTTCGTATACGCGGCCCATACACCACAATGTCTAACTTATAAGATATTGTGAAACTCCTTCCACAAATATAGTTGCATCTGCTTATCATCTACCACTCTCGCAAGCGTGTCATCTCTTCTCTTCAGATGTTTTCACATATTTCCTTCATGTAGAAGGTACCGATATGCCTTACGTCTGATCTCTCTGAACTCAACATCACTCCAACCCTCTCGTCTATCTAAAGAACTCAAATAAAACCCAATGTTACATAACTTTCCCTTGTAGAATTCCTCTCTTAACGACAGTGGCTCCAAGTCTAAATTCTGCTGATCAACTTGACACCAAACATCTCTCTTCTCTTCATCCTCAACTTTTGCAACCATCTCATTCTCATCTACATAACGAGCCCTAGATAACATGTCTACAACTGGATATCCTTCTGGGTTATATGTTTTAGCTCAAGGTTCAGAATATGGATGTAAGCAATTCATCATAGCATTGCTATGTCTGACGTATTGCAGTTGCTATCATACCAAGCAAAGATAAATAGTCTATCTCTAAGATCATACAAGCACCAATCAAGAACTCTCGATCTATCTTCATAGCAGTAACAACTCATCACAACTCATGCTTCACTTGAGGGTAGTTTTGTTGTCTGTTAGTCAAGATTCGGGCTCCAAATCTAAAAACAAAACGCACACCATCTACATCTTCTTGACCAACTATCCCTCCACTCGTCTTTGAACTCGTATCAACAATAAGCATCACAGGTCTCCTGCTCTCATAGTCAAGTATCCTTAGTACATGTGAAGACTTCAGACTCTCGTTCAGCCGTTCCATCCTCTCATGATTTTCTTGATGCTAAGTAAATCTCTTCTGTTTTCTGAAAAGCGCATACAAAGGCTCGACAACGTGCGCATAAAGAAGAATGCTCATGCGAAAGAATACACAAGCTCTCAAGAAACTTCCAATCTCAATGATACTAATACAATTTGATATCCTTGCTATAACATTTATCTTCTTTTGGTCACCTCTCAAAAGTAACACACAAATGACCAACCACCACAATCTATGACATTCCAAAGCGAGATTTTCTACTTGACAGAGTAAGGTGTACCTCTTCTAAATGTGTCAAATCTGACCCACATCTCGAATGTGGTTTGCAACAAACTTTCTACAATCATCAAAAGTTATAGCTTCGTCCTTGTCCTTCACCGGACAACATTTCGTGAGAATATCATCCAAAAACATTAGAGTGACATCAAGTACAAACTCTCGTAACATCTTATGCATCATATTTTGTATATGGACTATTGAGTTTGTTGACTCATGAGGAAAAGTACACATCCACATTTATCCCAAAGTTGTATGCATGGTAATAAAATCTCTACTCTCCAAAGCAAGCTGAAAATGATCGTAACCTGAAAATAGATCTCTAATAGAATAAACTGATCTTCCTGCAACACCTCGACTACCTCATCAACCATAGATCCTGTCCGAACATTCTAGATCGTAACGTTGTTGACATGCTATATGTCTTGGATGAAGCACAAAGCTCTTGTCTTTTTAGGCATTGTGAACCTTCAGCTAGAGTATGGAGCTATTGAAAGAAAAGATAGCAAGGCACGAAGGACTAGAACCGGCTTCACCTCCTCAGGTACATAAAAACAATGAAGATAACCATTGGAGCTATCACACTAGGATCCACAGCTGAGAAAAAAATACCTTATCATGATTGACAATCATCTTTTCAAAAGCCATTTTCTCTACTTCAGTCAAGAAGTCATCCCCTCCTACTTGGAGATGCTTGAGTGTATCTTGAGTAAACTGATATCTTATTTGTATATGATATCTAAGTACAAGCTTAGTGATTGCTAACTTTCTCTGCTGTTGTGAGTCAACAAGCAATTGGTGACTTCACCTTCTTTTGACTTCACCTTCTTTGCTACAATCTTATACTTGGTGTGGACCTCTACTTCTTGATGAGAGTCACACCAGCAGATTGCATCCTTCCATCCACTCTCTAGTCTCGGATGATGATGAGATTATAAGTACATAGCAACCTCTTCATAGACTTTACGAGAGTGGATAGGGATCACCAACCTATCTTACATCTGCTCCATCAACCTATCTACATCATTTAGCCAACGAACAAAAAATTGTAAACTTACAGACTCTTTGTGCACATTTAGAAATCATCTCATCTTCTTGTAGAACTCTTGTACAACGCTGATTTGATGACGTATGTTGCTCCATCTGTCTCATATCCTTCTCAATCAAGTGTAAAATCACTCCAATCATCAGTTCTCCAACTTTGTACACTATAACTACTCTCAGAATCTTAAGCAGTCTCTTCACCAGCCTCATGTGATCTCTCAAATCACTCAAACATGATCATGGTAACAATAGATCCTTCACTCTTGCTATCTCGTCTTACAAGACTAGGTTATGAAAACCCTTACTCCTACAAATGAGAGAATATCTCAGAGTTTGTCTGTTGCATTTATGGTTCGTAGGAACAGTTAGAAATTGTATAAAATGTCTATCATCTAAATTACGGATCCTAGCATAGTGAGATCCGTCATCCATCACCTTGATCTTCATCCAAATTGCAGTGATATACGACTGAGCAAGGATTACAAGATAAGAAATAGAAGATTGCACGAAGAAGTGCTGATCTACCTCCACATCATCTATCGTCACATTCACATTAGGATGCTTGATCAATTCATGAAACTCCATCTTTGTGATACCAAGAACCTTTTAAAAGAGAAAACTCAACTCATGCATTCAGTATCCTCTGCTCTAGAATGCTCTTGAGATCAGTAGAAGTCTGAACACCGACAGTCAAGAACCCTAGTGGAATTGCGCTAGGTTGTGAACGTTGCGAGTAGGACTGAACGGTCCACTCCTTGGTTGATATCTCTGGTGCATATCGGAGGATGCACAGGTTTGGAGGGGGTGGATATCGTGTCGTGGACCAGCTCCTACATGAAAATCAAATTTCAACTTTTGTCGCTCCAAAGACACTTATGGGTAAGACAAGCTAGGCCTTAGCTTATGGACTTTTGGCATCATTTTGGATCTCCATTTTCATCATATCAGTGGATAGAGCTCCTTGTTAGCATTCCATGGGCACTTCATCTACTTCGTTTGGACGCCTAGTGGAGAAGTTACAAGACTCGAAAGATGGAGAAAACAAGCTAGGTCTCAGCTTACGGGTTTTTGACACAACTTCGGATCTTCGTTTTTTTCGCGCCAGTGGATAGAGCTCCTTGTCAGCTTTCCATAGGCACTTCATCTACTTTGTTTAGACGCCTAGTGGAGAAGTTACAGGACTCGAAAGATGGAGAAAACAAGCTAGGCCCCAACTTACGGGCTTTTGGCGCAACTTCGGATCTTCACTTTCATCACATAGATGGGTAGAGCTCGTGTCAGCTTTCCATGGGCATCTTGTTTACGTCGTTTGGACATCAAGTGAAGAAGTTATGCGATTCGAAAGAAGGAAAAATCAAGCTGGGCCTTAGGTTACTTGTTGACTGGGTATTTGAGACTTCAGGCGTTATATCAAAGACGCAAGGGGCCTGCTTCATTTTATTACTGAGAGAACTTCGTACGTACAGAGACTGTGACAAGGGGGCAGCTTAAGGGCTAGCTTGCGTCTACGATATGTCAACGGACGGTTCGGGAGATTTAGGAGTCCAATGCAAGCGCGCAAGGTGTCGTTGGGTTCAGATCTGTGCAGGCTACGCACTGGTTCAAACGGTTTGGGAAGAGACGGATTGGAGGATGTGTACTGAGTGAAATTGAGACGCTGGAAGTAGATTTGGAATTTTCAGTTACCTGTGAAGGAGAGTTGGACCGTTCGAGCCGTTCCGGAGTCCAAACTTGTTGTCCTTGGATCCATCGGGATCAGAACAACGAGTTCTTCAGGAAATTGAAGACGATACGAATTCTCATAGGGCGGTTTGGGAGTTCTAAGTGAAATTGGCTCGCAGGGAAGCGCTTACATCTGATTTTCGTTCGCTTGCGATCTGAGGTTGGGTTGTTCTTCGTGATCGGTGAGCCAAGCTCTTCGTTCTTGGTGCCTTCGCGATCAGGAAGTCTTCATGTACGCATAGGAGAAGACTGTACGTGAATTGGATTGTTGGTTTGGGTGTGGTGAGCAAGTTTGAGCCGCAAGGAGCTGATTTACGTCAGTTTTTTGCAACCTGCGACCAAATTTCTTGCGTGGTTTTGCAAGGGGAACTCCAAACGGCTTGTTTGGAGTCTTGTTGGGTTCAGGGTAGTTAGATCTATCTGTCAGAGAAGACGGATATCAGTTTAGACGATCCGTTTGTGCGTGGTGTGCGGTTTTAAGCCGCAGGGAGCAGTTTTGAAGATTCGGTCACCTGCGACCGAAAATAGACGATATCTCGGCTATCAGGAGTCGGATCTGAAAGTTTTTTGGGTTAACGGAGTCAGCGGAGGAGACCCTATCGACATCTGAAGTCCGTTCAGCGAAAGGATGAAGTCCACAGATAGGTCTTTTTCTTTTTCGGTTTCTTCGCTACGGATTTTGCTCTTTTGAGTTCGTTAGAGTTCTGGTTGGCTATATACAGCTGTTGTAGCTAGTTTTGGCTAAGAGCTTGTTCATGGGTATGGTTTGGACTTGGGTTTGGATCGCGTGATACTGCTGTGGCTCTGTTTGTTAGCAAAGGGAAGTTTCTCTTGCTTTGAGCTATGCTTCGGTGGTTTTGGGTCAAGGTTGTGATTCAAGGGTTATTTTTAGGGACTTTTGAAGTAGGTTACAGACTGCTCTGGTCTGGTTCTCAGTTCTGTGCCCTTAGGAGAAAGAGTCGACAGTGTATATACATTTGGAGTGTATATATCGCATCGTTCGTTTTTGTGATTTTTTTCCGTCTTGTCTCTGTTTCAACACACAACATCTCCACAGCCTAGAACCTCGCATTTTCATGGACATCCTTCATGCAATATCCGACACGACATCGATGGTGAACTCGACGTGAAGGTCCGGGGTGGAGATATTTGTGTGTTAAAACTGGACAGAAGAGATCAACAATCATGAACGAGGATGAAGATGGATATGGTTGTTCGTGAGGATGCTGTGGACCTGGGATGATGGATCTATAGACGGTTGGGATCATGGGAGGATGGGACGAGCCATGACTATGGACGGGATGGACGGATCAGAGGGTATACCAGGGATGCAGTTGGATGCAGCAATTGCACGATTGTTTCAAGCCTTCACTTTGTTTATGCAACAAGAGCAAGAGAAAATACAAAAGAAGGCTTTGGGGAAGAAGGCGCTTGGAAGGATGATCGACAAGTTTGATCTTTTTGGTGGGAGAGACATCTCTGAGTACTTGAGATGTTACAAGATGGAGATGGATTTGGATCAGGTACCGGAGAAGGAGATGATCGAGACGTTCGAACTCGCTGCGGTGCTTGAGATAAGGGAGCATGTGAAGGGTCTAGCAAAGCGTTTTGGGAGGAATTGGGATACATTTTCACATGCGCTGATGGAGGAGTATTTCTTGGAAAACTCAGATCGAGTAACCAAGAAATCATTTTTGGAATGGGTCAACAGATCCAGCAAGAGTTTACAGCCTACAGAGCTGTTAAAGGAGTTTGAGAGACAATTCTCTCAACTACCTCGGGTGGACAAGCTAACCTTGGAGATCTACAAGACAGAGTTGTTCCTTCAAGCTGCGGATGAACCATGGCAGGAACAGTTGGAGCTACTTCTGAAGGATGGGGATGAAGAAGAAAGGTTGACACAAAATTGGGAGGTTGTGCACGAAGCGGTTGAACTTCTTGTCTGGAGACATACAAGGGAAAGAGTTACCAGGTCGACACCTATATCGCTGACTACCACACCAGTTTGGGTAGTATCTGAGGTTCAACCTCCAGTTGTGGTTGTAGAGGAGAAGGATCAAACCATTGAGGACCTACAGCAAAAGATGCAAGATCTGCAAGCTAAGGTTACTAGGTTGGAGGATAAGGGATCGTCGATCAAGATGGAGCTTGTACCCAAACCAGCTTGGGTACATCACTGCGTGTGATGTGATGGTACAGACCATCAGTGAGATGATTCCATCGACTTCGCAGAGTCTTTGCAACGAGAGGTTATTTCTTGGGAGGATGGAAAGGTTGCATTCACAAGTACGGATACTCTCCTTCAAGCCAACGTTGGTAAAGGAGGGATGAAAAAGTTTGTGGATGATTACTTTGCGGCACATGCAGTTGTAGCTATCGAAGCTACAAGTTATGGTGCTAGGGTGGAGGAGATTGAGCATGATCTCCATATGGATGAATTGGGTGAGGACATGGATCCAAACGAGCTCAAGTTGGATACTGCATCCACGATGCAGAGCGAGAAGAAGAGACAAGAAGAGAATTTTTCAGAGAAGCAAGCTGGGGAAGATAAGGTTCAACATGAAACTATTCTTCCTGAATTGGCAATGGAGGATGTTCTTTCACAACCGGAGGAGATGGTTGAGGTGCAGATAGCGGATATGGATGAACTGGTTGCATGCAAACAACAACCAGATATTGGAGTTGAGGTTATGACGATGGATGTGAAGGGAGGTTGGGAGGAGCACATTCGAGATGCACAGGTTGGGTTCTTATCACGGGAGGTCTTGGATGCAACTTCAAGGGAAGTCCATGATGTCTACATTGACATCATCAAAGACAAACGACCTACTGAAGATGAGGGAGAGTGGACAGATGATCTCGAGGCTATGGGTACATGATGATGAAAAACAAAAAAAGAGAGTTGGATACGTACAACGACATGTACAGACTTGAAGTTGAGGGTTACATTCAGGATATGGGTGATGATTGGCAAGATGGGGGATGTCTACTACGACACTTGGGTCACAAACCTCGACAGTGAGGTTCTACAGGACGGATGGAAGACAATTCTATGGTATGATGGTTTATTCTTTCTATGTCTTCGCATATTGAAGATGTGTAGATTTAGAGGGGGCGATTGGATGAGAGGTTCGAGATGAAGGTCGATGAGCATGGATCTAGGGAGGATCATGGCAGGGTAGCAACTTCAAGATGACGATCAGGTTGCAACCTTGAGGATGAGGTTGACTAAGATGGGAGAGAGGGGTACAAGATGGGAATGACAAAGTGCGTGCCGGTCCACTCCTTGGTTGATATCTTTGATGCATACCGGAGGATGCACAGGTTTGGAGGGGATGGATGTCGTGTCGTGGACCGGCTCCTACATGAAAATCAAATTTCAACTTTTGTTGCTCCAAAGACACTTATGGGTAACACAAGCTAGGCCCAAGCTTACGGGCTTTTGGCATCATTTCGGATCTCCATTTTCATCGTATCAGTGGATAGAGCTCCTTGTTAGCATTCCATGGGCATTTCATCTACTTCGTTTGGACGCCTAGTGGAGAAGTTACAAGACTCGAAAGATGGAGAAAACAAGCTAGGCCCTAGCTTATGGGTTTTTGACACAACTTCGGATCTTCGTTTTTATCGCACCAGTGGATAGAGCTCCTTGTCAGCTTTCCATAGGCACTTCATCTACTTTGTTTGGACGCCTAGTGGAGAAGTTACAGGATTCGAAAGATGGAGAAAACAAGCTAGGCCTCAGCTTATGGGTTTTTGGCACCACTTCGGATCTTCGTTTTTATCGCATCAGTGGATAGAGCTCCTTGTCATCTTTACATAGGTACTTCATCTACTTCGTTTGGACGCCTAATGGAGAAGTTACAGGACTCGAAAGATGGAGAAAACAAGCTAGGCTTAGCTTACGGGCTTTTGGCGCAACTTCGGATCTTCACTTTCATCACATAGATGGGTAGAGCTCGTTGTCAACTTTCCATGGGCATCTTGTTTACGTCGTTTGGACATCTAGTGAAGAAGTTATGCGATTCGAAAGAAGGAAAAATCAAGCTAGGCCCTAGGTTACTTGTTGACTGGGTATTTGAGGCTTCAGGCGTTATATCAAAGACGCAAGGGGCCTGCTTCATTTTATTACTGAAAGATCTTCGTACGTATAGAGATTGTGACAAGGGGGCAGCTTAGGGCTAGCTTGCGCCTGCGATCTATCAACGGACGATTCGGAAGATTTAGGAGTCCAATGCAAGCGCACAAGGCGTCGTTGGTTCAGATCTGTGCAGGCTACGCACTGGTTCAAACGGTTTGGGAAGAGACGGATCGGAGGATGTGTACTGAGTGAAATTGAGACGCAGGAAGCAGATTTGAAATTTTCAGTTACTTGTGAAGGAGAGTTGGACCGTTCGAGCCGTTCCGGAGTCCAAACTTGTTGTCCTTGGATCCATCGGGATCAGAACAACGAGTTCTTCAGGAAATTGAAGACGATACGAATATTCGTAGGGCGGTTTGAGAGTTCTGAGTGAAATTGGCTCGCAGGGAAGCGCTTACATCAGATTTTCGTTCGCTTGCGATCTGAGGTGCCTACGCGATCAGGGAGTCTTCATGTATGCATAGGAGAAGACTGTACGTGAATTGGATTGTTGGTTTGGGTGTGGTAAGCAAGTTTGAGCCGCAGGGAGCTGATTTATGTCAGTTTTTTACAACCAAATTTCTTGCGTGGTTTTGCAAGGGAAACTCCAAACGGCTTGTTTGGAGTCTTGTTGGGTTCAGGGTAGCTAGATCTATCTGTCAGAGAAGACGGATATCAGTTTAGACAATCCGTTTGTTCGTGGTGTGCGGTTTTAAGCCGCAGGGAGCAATTTTTAAAGGTTCGGTCACCTACGACTAAAAATCGGCTATATCTCGGCTATCAGGAGTCGGATCTGAAAGTTTCTTGGGTTAACGGAGTCAGCGGAGGAGACCCTATCGACATCTGAAGTCCGTTCAGCGAAAGGATGAAGTCCACAGATAGATCTTTTTCGGTTTCTTCGCTATGGATTTTGCTCTTTTGAGTTCGTTAGAGTTCGGGTTGGCTATATACAGCTTGTTGTAGCTAGTTTTGGCTAAGAGCTTGGACTTGGGTTTGGATCGCGTGATACTGCTGTGGCTCTGTTTGTTAGCAAAGGGAAGTTTCTCTTGCTTTGAGATACGCTTCGGTGATTTTGGGTCAGGGTTGTGATTCAAGGGTTATTTTTAGGGACTTTTGAAGTAGGTTACAGACTGCTCTTGTCTGGTTCTCAGTTCTGTACTCTTAGGAGAAAGAATCGGCAGTGTACATACATTTGGAGTTGGTATATATTGCGCATTCGTTTTCGTGGTTGTTCTTCTCTGTCTTGTCTCTGTTTCAGCACACAACATCTCCACAGCCAGGAACCTCACGTTTTCCTGGACATCCTTCACGTAATATCCGACACGACAGCGGGTTAGACCATCGTTCGGGAGCTTAGACCCAGATGGACATCACAGACGGTTGGACCGTTAGGTGTGTTTGAGGCACCGTTTAAGACCTTGGACTTTATGGGAAGTCTGCCCCAAGTCATCTTTTGACTTGTTCATGTTTCGGATCGACCTAGGCGGGTCTAGGTAAGGACTTAGAGAATGCTGACCCTGATGATTAGGGAGACGGACCCAACAAAGTTAAGATAAGTGGTGCATGGATGCTAATATGTGAATGTGGTTTGTAGGTTAGCAATGTAAATTTCGTGACCTACTGAGCAAGAGCTTCCGCTGACACAACAAGACTGTAGGTGCACGAAACCTCCGCATCAGTGCTCTCCAAGGCTTAGAATTGGTTTGTTCCTGCCGTTGTTGTGTTCTCAGCTTGACTCTCTTTTGGTGCGCTCATCTTTGTCCCTTCAACTGTGGCGAATCCATTTGAACTTGTGGTAGCTCCTTTTCCCTTGGACGTTGAGGCGGACATCTGCGATCATTTTTGTTCTGCTCGGTTTGTCATTGGCTTTTTGCTGCCATTCTGTCAGTCTTCTCCAGGCAGTTCTGTGTCAAATGTCTTTTTTTGTGACACACAAAACATGCGTCTAACATGCTCATGTACACAATCCTTTATAAGTATGCTCCTCCGTCATCCTCATCATTTACGTTCAACACGTTCGACAGTGACTTATTTAGATTTAGAAGGACGTAGTTACTAATGCACAAATACTTACATTCGCTCGTTTCGTTTGTGATGTACAACACTTATCCTATGGTGGAGAGCATCTCTCTCCCAAATGGATGTCTGGAAGCTCCTCCTATACCGGTGATTTCTTTGTGTGGATAGTTGACAGTTCGAAGATTGATCGAGATCGCGACACTCATCCTCACTTTGGAGGTTGATGTCCTCATCAGCTTGAACATTGACCGATGTTCATCAGCCTAACAAAAAGACTCATAGTGAGCGTTACTTCCAAGTTTCACATTCAAGGCGACTTCATGTAGAGATCAGTCTGGAGAGAGGAGTGCGACAGAGATGCCCCTTGACGCCTCTACTCTTTGCAATTACGACAGTACTCCTAATGACGATGATGGACAAAAAAGAAAAGAAAAGAGAGATCGGATGAGTCAAAATCAACGAAGGGTAATCTCTCCTGCACCCAACTGTTTGCAGATGATACCGAGATTCATATCAAAGCTACAGAAAGGAACTTTGATGCAATTCAATGCTCGATACAATGGTACGAGAAGATATCTGGAGCCAGACTCAGTCTTAGAAAGTCGACCTGATCCCTATGACAATCGCAGAGATACCGCAATGGATGAGAAGAAGTGGCTCCCATATCGCAATCTCGGGTGAAGTCATCAGATACCTGGGCTATACGACAGGAAAGAATCTAGGACTTGTCGACCACCTGCAATACATTTAGAAGAAGATCAATAGAAAACTAAGTTATTGAGCATACAGATCATTATCCTTCGCAGGCAGACTCATAATAATGAAACATATACTCGAAGCGATGTCTACTCACCTGTTTACTGAAATCGCGCTTCCTAAGTCCGGCACAGAAAGGCTAGAAAGAATGTGCAAGGAATTTGTTTGGGATAAGGCCAAGCAAGGAAACAAGAAGGTGTCGTTGATATCGTGGAAGGACATCGAAGCTGCAAAACTTGACGGGGGCTTTGATATCATACAGTTTGGTGATCAAAGTAAAGTGGCGATGCTGATGCAATGCTCTAAAATCTTGGAGTGCAAGGAAGAAGATTGGGTTAAGCTGGCAGAAGAGATGATAAAGGATGTCCACCACAAAAGGAAAAAATGAAAGATTACGCTCAACTAGACGGCCTAGGAGCTCATGCTTACTGGTCAAATCAAACATATACGGAAATCACCCACGATGAAGACGATGATGCAAGCGTGGAGTGCGACGAAAGAGAAGCTAAAAGCAAAAGATGCAACAAGAGAAATTGGAAAAAAAGCACATGTGTCAAAATTCTTTGTCGTGACAGTGACCGAGGGGAGAATAGAAACAACTACAGCGAGAATATTAATACAAATAGAAAAAACACACAACTTACACACGGTAGAACAGATGATCAACTGGATCAGGAGGTCGGTAAGAGACGCGGCAAGCCTGTCAAATGAGACTGAACACCACGTGGTTGCCTAGACTGAGACGGTGATGCTGATCAAGGAATCAAGGGAACTTGAAGAGGAGCATAATTGGTACTGGGCGCTGGGCACCGAGAAGCTAAAAGGGTGGAGCCTACATACGAAAATATGGAGAATGATCATCATGGAGAACACGACTGAGACTGACAAACTCAACCACGAATGGATCAGCCGAGACTCCAAAATGAGATGGAAGAAAAGATTAAAGCGAATATGATCTTATCCAATTGGTGAGAAGGACAAGGTGTGGATGTGGAAAGTCCTACACCAAGGATTTCCAACGTCATCCTGCTTGTCTAAATCAGGATTTTGTGATGCGAGATGCGCGAATGTGAGCACGCGAAAGAAACTGTGGTTCATTGTCTCTTCTGAAGAAGAAAAAATGAGAACTCTGGCTCAAAATCTCGAATGGTCTGCAAAGCAAGGGAATTGATCAAGAGATGTCATACATCTACTTGACGAGGTATCACATCCGAAGAGAGAGGCGAGTCAATTTATTGCGATGGAGCTTCTGAGAACGATCTGGAACGAGCGAAACAATAAACTTTTCAAAAACAAGAACGTGGACACGCCTATCAAGGTTATCATGCAAAATGCTCACACTGTGAAAATTCAGCTCTAAGCTTTAGCTCGTTATGTTTTACAAGTAATTCGTTTGCTATTCATTGCGTTGCACTTTTCAGAATCTGTTTTACAAGTTAGTATGTGTGTTATCATCAAATGATCAAATATGCTACAACATGTGATATGTAAAATAAATTGAACAAAGCTTGAAAAATTGACAATGAATGATATATAACACTTCAAGATATAAGAATAAGGGTTTAGGATTTAGGATTTAACCTTAAACATTAAATATTGAATGGATGCTAGTATAGACCTCTATTAATCAAAGAATAATATGGGCGAAGTTATGAATCATTATACAAAGATTCTACTTCGAGATGCACTGTGGTTAATTAAAACAGCTAATGAAATTTCATACTAAGTGAACATCAGAAAGAATGAAAAGTATGAGACTATGAATGTCTTGAGAAATACAAGAGATAAAATAGTGTTGTTATATATATATATATAATAGTATATATTGAATCACATTCCATGTTCAGAAAGAAGCAGTACAATACTTCTTTATTTTATTTCGATGTAAGAATTAAACAACCATCTCATTTAATGAATTTTTACTTCTATCTCATTTAATGATTATATCTTCATATAGAACATTTGATAAGTCTACAACCACATTGAGAATTTGAACATGTTCAAAACTTACTAATTAGTATAATAATTGATGTTTATATTATATATTATTATCAATATTTTGATATATACTTTGGTATTATTTGACCACTATGTATTTATGCTATATTCATGATAATAATTCTATAGTCTTATGATGATTATCAACTCAATGATAAACACAACAACTCAAACACATGTTGATAATTTATGTAGTACACACGTTGATGTAGTTGCATAAGTTTACAGTTTACAAAAATATACATTTATATATGTGGATATCATTGAATGATTTGCAGAGAGAGCAACAGGTATTGCTTACTGTTGCATGTCTTGGAGGTGCTCTTGTTCGTAGATATATTTGATGTGATAGTCTATATCATATTCGAGGAGACTATCAAGAGCTTATGGTTGCTTTACAAGATGTTATGATTCGCATAAGTTGAAGATAGAGTTAGTTGGTTTGTAGAGAGAGCAACAACTAGAGCTTGCAACTGGACGTCTTGGAGGTGCGCTTGTTTGTAGATGTATCTGCTGTAATGGTCTAGATCATCTTTGGAGAGACTTTCAAGAGCTTACGGCTTCTTTATGAGATGGTGTAATTCGCTACCAAAATGGTAGATTACATGTTTCTTCTACTGGAGAGTTAATGAGTATGCAGTTTGGATGAGGAGATATGATTAATTTGCTTCAGATTGCTAAGCCTGCAGTAGTAACTACCCTGATGTACCATCAACAAATCTTGATATATATGTTATTTATATTGAAGTTTTATATCTAGTTCTATTTTGCTAGTTAAGACTACTGAGTTCGAAGTAGCACTGAAGTTCCTTTTGAGGTGTTGAAGAGAGGAGTTGAAACTATACGTAGAGTCATAAGATGAGGAGCCTGTAGACACTAGGTCTATCAAAGCATTCTTGGACGTGGATAGACACGTTCACTAACAAGATACTTATGTGGAGGAAAAGAGACGAGCAACTCCTCAAAGAGAGTTCCATCTACTTCTCAAGCTCCTCCACTTGTACCAAGTCCGACAAAACGTGCAAAGATCTCACGAGGAGCTTACGACTGCTGGTAGGCGATTTATCACTCAAGAGAAAGAGAAGGGTCTGGCTCTGTCCGACCTACAGACCGAGAGGAATGCGAAAATCATACTTTCTTTCATGTAGAGTGGGGTAGCTGTCAATATCTTATCCCATTGATCCTCCGACTCCACAGTAATGAGGAAACATCTCATGTTCAACATTCCAATTTTCTCCACCATTATACCGAGCTCTTGCATAAGAATGTATTCAGCCCATTCTTTCACTGTGTCCTTAGATGGTGTGACATCAACTGTGTAAAGGATGAAGACTCATTTCTTTAGCATCTGCATTCTGTTGAGCACCATTTGCGTCTTGATGGTGACTGACATCATCTTTTGTCTTTCAGTTCGTGGTATCTTCTTCCAAAGCATGTTGATGGTTGCTATGTGATCTTCTCTTTCTTCACTCTCGTATTGTCTACTTTCATGTATTTTAGGATAAGGATATTTGTTTCTTTGCGCTTCCTCTTTGTATGACTGATGTTTCGCTTGACGCGCTCTACTGAAGTAATCGCTGATTTCCAGGCTACGTCGGCTTGCTGTTTCCGTTTATCTCATTCTGCATTGGCGTTTCCTCAGTCATACGGCGTCTTCAGAGATAACTGAGTATTAGCACTTGAATCCTGTGTAGTGGTAATTGACTTTGTCTTTTTCTGTTGCCGATGTTGTGTCCCTCCTTTCTGTTGTCATTGGTCTAACAACGTTGTATTTTGCTCTCTCTCTATCGTATGCAGGTTGTGTTGTGTATCTGACATCTCTTGTCTTTTTGTGGCCCTCTCTGACGATGAGGTGGACCTTATCTGCACAGTGGTCATGCTCGTCATCACCTCCGTTCTTTCCATGTTACATAAGGCTTTCGCAGCTATCTGCTGCACCACCATTCCCAGCTCCGACATGGTTCCCGCCTTCTTCTTTTCTCGTGTCGTACACCCGCTTTGTCTTGGTTCACTTAGCAGTTGTCGCGTATTGGTAATCTCACTTAGAGCTCTCAAACTCTTCTCGCTCGAAGACCGCATACGCGCATAGTCGGCTGCCTGTACTATTCTTTCTTTCGCGCTGAAAATAAAGATTAAATTGCTTCTTTTCTCGACTCCTTCCGATTGATTGTAATTCGATTCCCACTGCATTACACACATCTTTTGACGCTAAAACCGTTCTTCATAATCTCGTGAGGAGTCCCTCCTCGAATTCACAGCGAGAATCCGAAGAGACCTGCCTACAAGCTGCTAGCCTGCTCTTCACTTCGTGTTGTCCGCCATAGCAGTGTACTTAAATCGTTCTCCAAAACCTCAGATTTCAGAGACAGCTAAACACGACACTACACGACAAAGTGATCCCTCGTCCGGTTCCTGACTCAGCGGTCAAAATTTTCGGTCTTTAGAGAGACTCGATTTGTAGACCAGAAATAGCTGGATCTTATGAAGCTACAAATTCCTAGCGTTTCTAGCTACAAGTCACAGAGTCGGCGCGGGATTCTTTGGATCTGTTCAATGTCCGTTCGACTGGAGCGGGCGCCGGCGCCTAAACGGCAAGTAGGGTGACGGCACGAGTCCTCATCTTGCAACCAAAGCATATCCAAAGGATCTGGACAACTGAAGCCCCCCAGCCCCAGTCCGACCGAACTGCCCGCCATTATCCTTCAGACGAAGCTCTCAGCGAAGCCTGGTCCGATTGCTGTGAGTGCGGAAGCTGCCTGCTTGCTGTACGATAGGACTTTTGTCCCTTGTGTCTTGTCCTTGTCTCTTCTTCACCGATTGAGCTTTACTCGACGGAAATCAATCCCACACGCGAAGTACCGTGGCTGAACCGTACCACCCACTAGACCCCACCGGGCCTCGAGACTAAGGGATCATTTGCTCGATGCTGAAATTCCCTTGGTTTTAGTGTTGAAACTAGGTTCGGTAATACGAAATGCTTTCGATATATAATTTAATTTTCTTTTCAAAAAGCTAGGAAAAGAATGTACAAAACTATATAACTTTAGAGGATTTCATAAGGGATATTTGGCTCCAGAGAGCACTAATGTAACACCTTTTGCTTTATCCCACCAGATGGCATTCGAGCAGTGATTAACCAAAAAGTGGCAGCTGCATGGTCACAAGGCAAACTCAAGGAGACCAGATAAAGAGGGTCGCAAACCTTAAATGGACATTCTCAGTTTTCAGTCTTGGAGAGAGCACTCTTGGTGGTGAGGGAGGAGACTATATTTTTCAGTGTAGTGTATATTGCCTTTGAGGTCAGAAATCAGGAGCTAGAACTGAATGCCCATCAAGCTCCTTGGAGAGCAGATTTGAAGAGTAGACCTTGAGAGCCGACTTATGATCAACAAGGATGATATGGTGTTGATTAGATCGCTGACTTGGGGTCTGATCTGTTGAGTAACAGAAATCAAGGCGTTCAGAGTGAAATTAGGTTCTCTGGTGAAGTCTTAGTTTTGGAGTTAGTTTATCACAGCAGAGTTGCTGAGTAGTGAAGAATTGCCGGTCCAAGAGCGCTGCGTGACCTTGTCAGCAAGTAATGCCATGTAATGTATATGAGCCCGTGACTTTCTCCATTCTGATAAGTAGGCTTGAGTTGTGTGCCAAAACTGAGTTGGACGCATCTGGTGTTGTGTTGACTTTATTTCGGTGTAATTACTTTGCCTTCCTACTTCCTAGCATCTACTAGGTCTCCTAGTCTTGGCAGTTGCTCTTTGTGGGTCCTGACGTTCCGACTTGATCACCAGTAGCGGAAGCGCTGCCCAAATTTTATGCAACCCAGGTCTAGAATAGTTCCACCTGAATTTAGTAACCTAAGATTGACCAGAGATCTACGAAAGACTAGTTGGTTATTCGAACCCGTTCAACAATTATTAAATCCTCTGTGCTTATTAGCGGATAATTTAACGAACTGGATCTGGAGTAACTCCTCTGGATAAAATTAACGGACAATAGTTTTCCAGAGTTTAGAATGTATATGTATTACCTTTTTGGGTGAGGAGTCTTTGCATATGATTATAGGCAAATGCATTAAACCACAGGTTCAGGTATTTCGAGGATGGGATATCTTACCGTTTTCATTGTAATGCTAAGTTACGGTTCCTTGTCTCTAATAGTTTTAGCTTAAATCACTCTTGTATCTTGTAATAAAATTTTTGAAACAACGATTTGAGAATCCAAAATCTCTAATAGTTTTACCATTTGTACTTTACTTCAAAATAAACTCTTCAATATAACTTAAAAGTTATTTAGATAAAAATATAGTGATATTTTTGGAGTAAAACATAATCTTCTCTTCACCCAGAAGTACACCTACTGGTGGTTTAAAGCCTCCTTGATCGTACAGTCACATCATACAGGAAAAAGAATTCTTTTTTCTGTCCCCTAACTTACCTACCCCACGACAGAAAAGAGAACAGTGGAATTTCTCCACGCTTCGACTTCTTGTCTTGGTCCCCTCCCAACTTCTCCACTTTGCTTGGATGCTCTTCTAAGTGGAGCTCGTAAACTCATCTCTACTGAACAACTTCATTGGTCCTCTTCCTCAAAGTCAGGAAACTTCCCCACCCATGTTAAGGGAGTGCCACTTGGTAGTGTACACCTCAAGAGCTCTCGAGCTCAGAAGCGATAACCGAATCATGTCTTGAGTTATGACGAGCGTGTACTTTCATCTAAGAAACGTTGCGTCTTACGTACTATACGTGGAGCAAGTTGACAAGAGGAGGCACCAAAAGGATGAACAGCTGTGGCAAAAAGATTGGAGACACAAAGAAAACGCCGACTTATCGACAGTTTCCACGTTTGGTTCTCAGCACTTGATCGCAAAGGTACACAGCGATAGGATATGGAGTACTATACGATGTACGATCGACGATGTCACAGCTTTAGCATTTCATTCTGCGGATCCGTAAAGAGCATCCGTGTGGCTCTGAGAGCATCAAGCTTTTCGTTGGTTCACTGGAAAAGTACCATCACGTATGAGATCCCATATGGGCGTTTGGCCTTCTTGGAGTCCATGCCGTCTTGTCATGTTCATTTTCGTAACTATTCACTGGGGGTGTCAAGGGTCGCCCGTAAAGGTTCCCGTGCGTCATCGCAAACATTTTTATGGGAAGTTGCCCTAGAAATTTACTTGACAAGATCCCCAAAACAAATGTCGGACTTGATAGGATCTTCTTTTATAAAGTTTATTTGATCAGACCTTTGACCTGGAGTTACCAGTTGTACATGTCGTTATGGTTAATCAGCAGTGAATGTTACCAGAAAAGTCATAAGAGACAAGTCAACCGACAATTTAAAATTAATCTTTTCTGATATTTGCTCGTGTCACTGGTCCTGTTGGAAAACGAAACAAGTCTCCATTTTTGGTGTGACTAAACTACATGAAAAGTAGTTTAGTCTCCTGGGTAACTCCCGTTCATGGGTTTGATGAAGCACGAAATTTCAAGGGTGTCTGATCAAATGACCGGTATGACTTACAACTCCAGGTCATGGGTCTGATCAAGCAAGAAATTTTAAGGGGTCTGATCAAGTCCGATATTTGTTGTGAGGTCTGATCAAGTAAATATCTGGAAGTTGCCCGGATAGAAAACATGGTACCCCTTGAGATACCCGCTCGCCTCCCCCGAGTACTCGTGTGCTTTAGGTCAACATGTGTCGTAACGTGTGCGGTGTTGTAACGTTTCACACTCTTTCATTGATTGTTTTCTCTGTTGAAACCAGAAAGAGTGGAAGCTTTCCATTGTCAAGACACTTTGCCGGAGGAATCAGAATCATCTGCATCTCCCTAGAATGGGTGTTGTATACAGTTGTTTACTCAACTATTACATAACAAGGATATCGTAAGAGAATAGAAATGCTCAGTAACATTAACTACTTTGACAAAACTGATGCCTGAACATTGACAGTACATAATATCTTCAACATTCCCAGCTTCATAACTCTGGTTTCCTTGCTAACATTGTTCGCCTTAAAGATAATATACTTCGAAAGAGATATGTATAGCGTTTAGGGTTTAAACCCTATGTACTCTGAGACAACATTGTTCGCCTTACAAGTATATTTCGTAAGGAAACTGTACTCTGAGATGATGAAGCAATATTGGTGAGGTTGATGTATGGTTTTTAAAAACACATATTTAATCTTCTTGCTTGTACTCGTTGCATACCTTACAACGTAGACTCATTGTTCGCCTTAAAGATAATATACTTCGAAAGAGATATGTATAGCGTTTAGGGTTTAAACCCTATGTACTCTGAGACAACATTGTTCGCCTTACAAGTATATTTCGTAAGGAAACTGTACTCTGAGATGATGAAGCAATATTGGTGAGGTTGATGTATGGTTTTTAAAAACACATATTTAATCTTCTTGCTTGTACTCGTTGCATACCTTACAACGTAGACTCGATCGAGGCATGATGGAAGCGTGTGTGATCATGAGCGTGGAGGTGATCATGAAGTGGGCGTCTGCTGCGTTTCCTGGTCGAGCAAAGCTGATGGGAGGTTGTACTAGCCGAAGCAGACGAGTAGGTCCAGAACTAGCCAGCGAGAGAAATGACGTTCATGCTTTTGGACTTGTAGCGTTACGATTATCGGAGAAGCTAGAATTTTATGCAGCATTCCGACCAGAGCCCAATGAGTCCGTGCAAGAAGGAGAAGCGTATTAAACAAGACAGGAGCGAAGAGGAAATCAGTGAAGTGGGCCTGAACACTGGCCAGCAGTGTGGGGATAACGTAAACTGTATGACAGAAGGAAAATCTTCAAGAACGAATCAGGGAATGGTGGGCTGACTGACCAGCGAGCTAGATGATTAGTCACCATATGAGCTAGAAGACAGACGCCAATGGTGCGCGACGTAAGCGCATGGAACTAGTCAATTACTCGAGACTCAAACCACTGTAGCTAGACTGAGAGGACATAAGTATCAGCAAACGTCGAGCTCCGCCTTTTGGTTGACAGAGATATACCTTCAGGAAAGATCACGGGAACATTCAAACGTTAGGCAACAAGTGCGGTTCAGATAGACATAAAAAACAACAACTTGAAGACTCTTACCTGAAAGACTCCGCTCCACGCACGTCTATGCCATCAACTGTGTGCCACAGTTCTAGCTACGGCGTAAACTGAGACTTTTCGCGATTACTGTATGTGAATATGCATTTGCATAATTAGTTAATTAATTTTCCTCCATTACAAAGGAAAAGACAAAGTGAGAGAAACTTTTTCTCTTTGTTTCTTCTTGGACCGAAATCTTTGATACCGTGTTAAAACTGTTCATTTTAGAATTTATTTACTTAAAAGTAGATTAAAGACTAGCATAGATATCTATGCCCAAGAAAACTAAAAAATATTTTTTTTTGAATAGCGATGTGAATAGGACATAATTTACCCCAGTTCCAATGATATTTAATTTTCGGAGTAAACTCCGGAAATTCTCCACTCGAAGAAAAAGCGTAATCTCGAAATATGTAATATACTATACTATACTATACTATACTATACTATACT
The DNA here is from genome assembly GCA_036924285.1 of Asterella californica. Classification (NCBI taxonomy): domain Eukaryota; kingdom Viridiplantae; phylum Streptophyta; class Marchantiopsida; order Marchantiales; family Aytoniaceae; genus Asterella; species Asterella californica. The sequence continues at coordinate 49,838,860 of JAYKYS010000001.1, forward strand.
ATACTGTCGGCAGCCACTTGCTCTCAGTTCGTTTACCCATTGCCTGAAGACCCAACTTGCTAACGGAGGATGTTTCGTCTAACAGAGAATAACGGAAAGTGCCGACGAAAGTGCCAGAATGTATCGAGACGTGTCGATGGAATCCTGACCTTCGGGCCAGGTCGGGGATGTCCGTCGAGGTAGTGCCGGACGGCCCGGACCTTGAAGTTTGAACCCTAAATGTCGTTCCAGTGATGGACTGGTTTACCTACCTACCATGGCAAAACGTTTACTATACTTATATTAATGTCCCTCGTGAATGGAAATAGTAACATATCGTTATTGACCACTTGATCGAAAGACAAAATGGATTAATATGAGTCTGAGTTAACTCTGATCGGTGGAAGCCTGTAGCACAAGTATGGTTAGAAAGATGGAAAATGATGTATTTAACTAAATTTAATACATCAGATTGTACTCTCTGAACATAACATAGCTATACTTCGATTGTGAAAATAAAAAAGAAGGGGAAATTCATGTACAGTATTTTTCATATTAGCAGACGTTTAATGGACGGATCTAACCCGTTTGTAAGGTTAGATCTGGATTAATCTCTAATGAATAGTCTTACAGTTACATTGCAAGCTTAGCTCTTTGTTTTCCTTCACTTAGATCCTTCCTTCTGAGAGAAGCAGGATATTCACCCATGTACACTGAAGTGTACATGGGTGTCCATTAATTAATCTTTTAACCCTTCCGATGGGAAGGGTTAGAAGATTAATTAATGTCTCCTACAAATGGCGCAATTTGACAATTAAACCTCCGGTCTAATACCCCAGGAGCGCAGCAGTCCGCTCTTCACTTATGGGTTATCTTCGGATGAGTTTGCTACTCCAGAACTAGTTAACATATAACATGTATGAATTAATTTGATATTTTATAATAACTTATTATAATAAATTTTTATAACACTTACGCATTATCTGATAAGAGAAAAAGAAATTCACTGTACAAGGCCTTGGGGAAGGATATTGTTATAACCTTCTCTTGGCATTGCGTGAACAAAGAACTATGATTTATTTCTGGTTTCCAGAGACGGTTTGATTTTACAATAAACACTTTCTGAAAACCTTTAATTTATTGGACTTTCAACCATCTATGTATGAAACATTTTCGACATGTTAGTTACATTTGTCCATTGACCTTTTCAGCCACCAACGGTCTGATCCTAAGGAAATGAAACTATAGTTTCTGTCTCTTCTTTGAGTTTTCGCACTGAAATGGAAGACTGTAGTGCTCTTTTTCTGTTTCACTCTCAAACATTGTAACAATATTCAGTAATGTTCTTTCATTTTATTCAAGACTTCTTAATTTGCATTTTGCAAAGAGTAGCTACATCAAGAAAACAAAGCAGTTAGGAAAATTGTCATCAGGTACAATTATTATTAAAGGTCTTGCACACTTATCTTATGAACCTTTTGTGTCCATTCGAAGGAAATACGAGAGAAAGTGTCGCTGCTGGAAACAGAACGACGGCTTCACGAAACAAAGGATTAAAAATATTAAAAATAAAATAAGCCAAATAAAACCAAGTAATATTCTGATATTTCTCTTTTATGGTGAGGCACACCCCAAGTTATTTGCTCCCTGAATGGGTTACCGTTACCATTCAAGCAAAGGATGGAATTCCAAGATGGCATTATGATAGGAATTTCGTTGATAAAATTTTGGTTTCAGTTATAGCTATTTAGATAATTTTAACTTCAAAAAGTATTTATCTGAATTGTTGAAATAAATTTTGTTAACTAAAAGCATAGGCCGGAGAGATCCAACGGTGAAATAAATCCCCGGCTGGAAGTCAGAGGACCTTTAGTACCCCAACCCTTCAAAATTTTATTCTACCTCAAAGCGAACCGACTGAGAAAGCGAGAGAAGGAAACAAGTAAATAAGAACAAAATGACAATAGATATGAAATGGTCTCAAAATCTTCATGATAAATTAGACTTGTACTAATAACTAGGACATATAAGAGCTTCCTAAATTATTCTTTTCTGCTTTTGTGCCATAGATAATAATCTAAATATAAAGTTAATCTAATTTCGTCCAACCTCGATGCTGAAATCAATGTGTGGGAAACATTATAAATGAGATTTCACTTTGAAGGGCTTGGAAATATCTACCTTTGAATCGAGGTTTCAAAGCATGCCTACATGGAAGATTGAACTTAGACGTGTCATTATAGGATGAAGAAGATGCTACAAAGTCTTGTGTGTACTTTCCGACATCCGTGTATCTCGACCAACTGGCAAGAGCAAACTTGGATTCTGAAGTCAAGCTGTAGATAGTACTCTTCGCGTCCTTCTTTCCTTTGTAAGGCTTGATGGGGTCTTTCCATCCGTTGGCTATTCATGTGTTTTCTTCTGATAGTGCTCTTGGGAGGATTAAGTTTCGGACCTTTCGGGTAGAAAAATTCCATTGTGGTTTCTGGACGTACTACTCTAACAAGCAGAAGAGTGAGAAGGAGTAGCTCTTGATTGAGAGCTCCGGTTTGTGTCTTCTTGGTATAGTTGGAAATAGTTTTCGAGGACTCTCCTGTGACTCAGAGAGATTAATTGACGGACTTAGATCTTCGTTGAAAAACTATGTACATTTCAAGTTCTAGTATAGATTTTGATGTGCGATGTGTTTATAGTGTGGGTTCATATCGTTAGATGGTGACTTGCGTGGTTGCACGTGGTCCCCTTCCTCAACTATGTAGTCTCTTGCAACTAATATCTTGATACTTTGTGAAAATCATTATAACTAGGAATTAGTGATTTTGTGGAAAATTAGTTAATCTTGTATATATTTTAACTTTTATTAAATAACTGATTTAGTACTTTGGACTTCGTAATGATCAATAATTAAAAGAAACCATTGCAACAACATCAGTGTGACACTTGAATAACCACAAGCTTGGCTAACAAGGCTGCTTCTACTTTTCTCAGTTTTTGACACATAGATTACTATCAAATTGGTTTATTATGTTTATAAACTTGTCTCCTAAACTGATGAGCAAATGCATCACGATGAGAAGCACATACATGCCGATGTATTCCATATTTATCATTGTTAGTAATAAAACTATCATCCTTGCAAATAGGTCATCCACCTTTAGTCTTAAAAATAATTCGGATCCCTTGGTGATGTTGGTCCACTACGTCTAGTTTCGTTCCATTTCATATTTTTCTATTTCAGAAAACCTCAGAAAAGTTTTTAGAAAGACTTGGACATAGAGGTCACATAAAAGGTAACACAAACTTGAAGACTGGATCTCGAACTGCTCTGGAAATATCGTATCTCATGAAACGAGATTTCCCTTCATCCACTTCAGATCGTTGTTTTGACCCCATGATACTCAAAGACTGCCTATCATGGGGCCAGGTCAGATACAGCAGCAGATACAGAGAGATAGAATCTCTCCAAAGTTGTTTGTATGTAATTGATAGTACTAGATATTCTATACGGAATACGTGAATGCACTCTTGTTGTGTAAAAGCACTGCTTACTTATACCACTGAAAAGAATTTAATCCACGATCAGAAACATCGATTACTGAAGCGAGCATAAAAGAGTGAGAAGCATTGACTACACGTGATGTTCGCAAATAATATATTAATATTCTCTTTGTCAGTGGACCAAATGGAGCCACACGCTTACACGTAGAAAGTCATACAATCTGCCATACAAAACACATGGGCAAACATATGTTGAGTTCCATATACTTTGATTAGAAATTACAGTTTGACCAGAAAAGGTCGTCTTCCTGACGTAAACTGCTACGAGAAAACATGAAGAGGGGTAATGCAAATCCCATCGGTAAGTGTGGAGTTTTGATCTTGTCAATCTCTAAAGGGCAAGAGTATGAAAATATGGAAAGATTTAGGTTCGCTTTCTGTATATCGTTTTGAGACAAAAGTATCAAAAGATGAGAAAGTACAAACGATTTAGCGGATCCTTGCCTATAAACATGGAGATAGAGATTCATTCAAGCTCATTCATGAATCTCTATCTCCACGATTCTTTTGGTACAAGTACGTGCTTTACGATCCGTAAATCTGTAGTACTCCTTACGTACGTCTCCGTAATATCCACGCATTCCAGTTCTCCAAGGTCTTGGCTTAACTTTCTCTTCCTTCAAGAGCATAGCTTGAAGGCCCCGAGAAGGAACGAGAGAAGATATAGATAGGTTCAATCCCATCTTTTGATGACGGGTAGATATGAGAAGAGAATAACGACCACCAAACCAAAGGTAGCTCGGTAGATAGAAAGAACCCTGAGAACGCTAACGATGTCTAACAAGTTACGCATAACTTGTGCCTAAATGTAAAGAAGCTCGAGTAAAGAAGCTCGAGTCTTCACTAGCCGAGTCATAGATGACTGCTAGAGATATCAGATCATCGTGCAAGTCATGAGATTCGAAGGCAACCGATGGACCAGTTTTGAAGGTTCATGGTTCCTAGAATGAACCGATGCACGAGTCGGGAGAGTATCAAGTTGAGCTCATCAAGGCACGCACGTCCACGAGGAAGAAAAATGAATATCTAGTGGAGCATAACGTGTCAGGTCGCGAATTCACCAGTTGTCGGAAATGGTCTGATTTTGAAGATATTTCTATGTTCGGCCCGAAGACTCGTCGGCTGCTAACCAAGACTAGCTCAGTTGGAAGATATGCAACCTGTTATCATGAAGCACTGGCGCAATTTCTCGTTTGGCGTAATGTCACGTGCAAGAGACGTGAAATCCATAGCATGATAAAACTTTGAGTTATGAGTTTTCTGCTAGCTAATGCATTGCCGAGCATGTATTTACGAGCAGCGCAAGTCACACACTCGGGCAATGGGCTTACGCAGTGGATTATCCTATACGAGACGTCCATTAGAGCGTCTCAAAGCTAGAATCTTTTCGAATTATATATGATTATTTTTGGGAAAACATTTCGAATATTCTTGGCCCAGGGCCGAGAGTTATGAGCTCGGCCAAGAAGATGCAGAGAAAAGATATATAATTCAGTTATATTAGTTATTTATTAATTAACTTTAATTGTAAATTTGGGCTAACTAAGGAAGTTTAATTAAGTGATTCTAAAGTTTTAGAGAGTTTTAAAATAAAATTGTAAATTCACAAATATACCTGTAAGCGATCCATGGTTCTACACAAAACTGTTCTTTGATAAATTATTGCTTTCTTTTTTCCTTTTCGTTTAGAGAATCATTTTTCTTAGTTTTGACAGGCGCTATTGCTTTGGATTTTTCACCACTTGCCCTGAATGTTGTTGTAAAAAGTTTTACAATAACTAAGTGTATTCAGTAAATATTTACCAATAACCTGTTAGAATCACACAGTTGGTGAAACAGAAAAGAGGTCTCATTTAGTATGAATTTTAAAGTAATGGTAATTAGTAAAGATATAGCATAGAAATTTAAAATTTAACTATATATATCAAATATATGTATCGATCATGTTATATATATATACAGTAAACTAAAACTATAATCATATTCAACTTCCATGATATGAAAAGTCTCTTGAAAAATCAGTAATAGTGCTATATTTCCTACATTCAGAATTAGTCTAATAGTTTCGGTTTAAATATATTAGGGATTCAAATAATTCGGATCCTCACATATGTATAAAAAGTCTAGTGATAAAAATGTGTACATATAATTTATTAATCGTGTTAAAAGTTATTTGGAACTTTTTTTTATCAGAGTTTAGATTTTCTAATTTGCAGAGACAAGAACTGTTACACTTTTTCATCTAGAGAGCTATGTAAAATGCTTAATGTTATATCTTATATATATCTCCTATTCTAGACTAAGATCTTTCTCTGAATGGACTGAAGCTGTTCATTTTCAAACATCACACATTAAATATAACTCTTTGGTGTTTTGAATCGATATTACAGTTTATTACGGATTTAGTTAGGAAATAAGGAATCTTAACTAATAAATTCTGTCACAGACCAAGTAAATTTTACAGAATCATATCTTTTGTTAACGTTCAAATTTTTGTGATTACAGGAGAGTGATAGTAATTCTAAGAAGAGACATAAGAAAGAAAACAATTATTGAGACTATAAAAACAGTGATCATAATGAGTTTATGACTATTATAGACTCTAGAGGGTGATGACAGATTTTAAATTATACTTGGCGTGAAACAGTATATGTTAGTTGATGTTTTAATTGATTTCACTGCCTTTCATTGAACTTTGAAAATGAGAAACTATTATGGTATGATAGTCGTATACATTACTCTGTACTGCTCCAGATAGACTTGAATTGTTATTATTTTGTATCTTATAAGTGTTACTTAAAAGTCAAGAAAACTATATAAAATCATCATTGATACCTTTAGTATCAATCCTTTACTGTTTAGGGAAGATTATGTAAAACCACCAAATTCTAAAATAAATAAGAGGGGTGATATTGTGATATACATATTTTGTCTTTTGTACAGTAACATCATAGCTTTACTTAAGCTTGAATTTTCCATACTTATTTTGCGTTCGAATGCTGCCATCCAACCATTATCGTTCTCTTGTACAGATAAATTTATTAATTGATTTTATCTCAAAGTTTAGTCCCCTCGTACATTACAATAACAAATTTCCTTGGGTGGGTTATATCCAGTATTGTGTAAGTAAGGTTCAAGAGAAGATTTATCTTCACACTATATAATTTTAATTAAAGTTTTTCTATAAAGCCTTCACACGAGAGCTCCAAGGTGTATGAATGAAGGTACTCCTTGGATAAGAATAAAAGATACAATAAAATATCATATAAAGTGTGAAGAGCCGTTAGAGACGGCAAGATGTTACCCAAGTTGAACCCCAAGTTGGTAAGGTAACCCTCACTCAGAAGGCGATGATCTTCTACCTCATCTACAAATCCAAATAAAAGAACTACCCTCGAGGTTGAATGAACATAGTACGCGGTATGCTTTAGAATCTTCTGCGAGTAATGACAGGGACTGTGGACTGCGCTGTCGACTATGGAGTGACTATGGAGCGACAGAGCACGGTAAACATGAACCAAGGAATAGGCCGGACCCGACTATGAACGTAACTCGGTCGCGAACAAAGATAGTTAAATTGTTTTCTCCTTTTATCTAATAAGGGAACTGCGTTGAACTTTTTTCCATATTCGGGACGTTTACCGAATAGCTATTAAATCAGCCACCAGACGTCATAGTAAAATATAATCGCTTGTGGGAAAACCTAGTATATTATAACAGATAAAGTAACAAAGAGTGAAACATTTATAGTGTTCATTTCAGTCATAATCTTGTCATTAAAGTTATCGCGATCAAGAATATTTGCACTTTACTCAAAACATTAATTCGGTAATAATTGCTCCTCTGAATCTCAATATTCTAGAAGTTAATGTCTAAATTATACTGCAATGTCTTATTAAGGGAAGAACTGGTTCTTCCCCTCATTTGTCAAGCTAGCAAGTGTTTACATGATACCACGAGAACAGAACGAGAGGGCCGGACTAGACTGAAATATGCATCCAAAGTGCAATCCTGAACGTAGACTAGTAAGGTCCTGATCGCACATAGTTTATCACTGGTTTATTAGTTTTTTCTCTGAACCCGAAGCAGATTTGTCGACTTGGAACATAGAGGTTTTTTACTCCAAAAACGTGAGATAAATGTTGTGATCGGAACCATGGTTTAGGTTTTATGTGAATTAATACAGAGTGTTTTGTATTCTACGTTTACTGTAACAAGAGTCAACAACAATATACAAAACGAATCGCTCTTAAAAATAAATGAATTTTTTTTTGTATTTTTTTGTATTTAACTTTTATTTCAATAAAAAAGTGACAAGTGTAAACTTAGAAGCCAAACAAATCATAAAAACTCTTATAAAAACCCATAAGAGGGTACCCAAGAATACCCTCTACGAATCGATTAGTTTTTAAAATATTCTCTACTCCAGTTTAATGGGAATCCAATAAACCGATATGTGCAATTGCAAGTCTTATTACTGAACCTAAGTTGGGGTAAAAATCTAGACAAAAAATATGTGCGGCTGGGCCCAAAGAGGACAAGCACTGCAATAGGAGAAAAATTGAGAAAGTGGACTGGCTCTGGAGACGAGAGGAGGCTATTTCATTTTGTGATATTAGAAAATAAATAAGTGTTACAGGTAAATTCTAGATAAGTCCTTTTAAAAAGTTAAAATTTACAAGTGTTACCTGAAGATAGAGATGCAGACTCTCTAGATATAACCCATAAAGCTAAGGTGCAAAATCGCACTCCTCAGAATACAAGACCGACTATATCACCAAGTAGAAATTAACCAATGATATTAATTTGTTATTTAACCGTTTAAGTATTAAATTAATGCTGCATGCTGTTGTCTTCCATCTTAGCAGAGGTGAATATATGCATGCTCTTTTAGCCGGTCTGGTCGCGTTGTAGGGTCTGGTTTGATGCTCCTTCATCAACTGAACAGAAAAGTTTTTCCCGTACAATGCTATTCTGCTGAGTCTAGACTGCACTGCATTGCTACGTGGCTATTGCATTGCGGATGAGCTTTTCTGGGGTAGTTGCAGAGTCATTTGGAGTCAGACAAAAAGTCATTTGCAGTCTTCTCCTTCACTACCACGATACACTTGTTTATGTGCTTCTGCCTCGCTCGTAGCTAGTCTACTAGGGATGAAAATTACTTTGGACGATCTGCGTTCTCGACCGGAGCCACGAGCCTAAAAGGGCCTGCACGCGATTCGTAAACGTCCAGCTGCAGGATTATGTCGTCTGATCAACTGGAACTAGGTTTAGGTAGGATCAACTGGCTAGGTAGATCCAGTCAAACTCGGATCAACGAGCCTAAAAGGCATGCATGCGATTCGTAAAGGGTCAGCAGCAGGATTATGTCGTCAGATCAACTGGAACTAGCTAGGTAGATCCAGTCTAAGTCGGATCATTTCAGAGGTTGCAGCAGCATGTTTCCACTAGTGATCGAGTGCGTCCATGATGATGACAGTGAGTTTTAACTTTTCCCTTACATACCAGCAGACGTTTGGGTTGGAGCCTCTGAAAGCTCGTAGTGAGCAAAGTCGCCAGAGGGGTAGCTACTGCTTCCGATGACCTGGTCGCCTGTCCACAGTTTGATGGCTATGGTAGGGCACCAAATTTTTCGTATGAGGAGGACGCTGTACTACGAGCTTTTTCCTGCATGGCATCGTCAAGACCAGGATAAACTTTTAAGCCTAGCTGCAGGTCTGTCGGTGTGGTATGTAGTAGCGTTGGAAGATTTAACTGCTTTTAAATGGATACTGGTCTATGAGACGCGTTTCTGCCGTCTGCTCTAAGACTTGCCTTTGCGTTGATGTGTTGTTATGGTCCCACCTTGGGTCAACAAAACCCGTCCAAAATTGTGTTTGCCCGTAGTTTCTGCTTTCTGCAATTGTCTATATCGAAGGAGTTATGAATACTCGTTTCGGGAACGAACGGTAGTCCTTTGACGGATGTCGAAGAACAAACAGCAATCAAGCTCCCGGTGAGCAGAGTCTCGAGCTCGAGCGAAGTGCACTCCAGTTGTTGTGCTGCAGTAGTCCCCTAGCTAGTTCTTAGCATTTTCATCGCTGACATCACGTAACATTTTGTCTCCAACTTTATTAAGCGAGCAAGCAACTTAAGCTGGATTCATACGGCTGTCGAATACTTTTCCAGCATACTCTGTTGTCGTCCACAGACGAGAAAACGGAAAACTACAAAAGGCAACATCGGATCTCTCTGGTATCAGTTGGAAAACGTGAAAATAAAAGTAACACCAGGTTCAGAATCAGTAAGTGCTATTACTGCCTATTGATCTCTTACGTAACCTTTCCGTAATAGACAGTAATTCTTACTACTGCCAAGTTCAGTCAATCGTCTATATCATACTCAGTCTGATCTCCTCTGACTGCTCTCTTGCTTAAACCTTTCTATAGTGGACTATATAACAACCTCTCTCTAGGGATGTGATGATGCTTTCGATTCTTTTACTAGTGTCTCTAAGTTAGAGAGAACTTGCACTCACTTTTGCTTCCAAGGTAACCAGTAATTCTTGCTGGTTGGTTGGTTTCATTTTATTTTTTATTGATCCCGAAAGACAGAATTCACTTTGCTTGCAAGGTAACCAGTAATTCCTTGCTGGTTGGTTGTTTTCTTGCCATTACTTTCTAATGATCCCGAAAGAGAGAATTCACTGTCGGTGAAACGGAAATACAAAAGCCAGCTAAAGCTACCAGAATTTCCATCTGTGTAGTCACTGTAGTGGAGTGGCGATACTCAGTCGAAACTTTGTGCTTTTGAACCTCTCAAGACATGCGCATTGAAGTGGAAAACTGATCTAGACGGGCTTGACAAGCTTGACAATATCAGGACAAGGGAAAAGTGTAGGCCCTAATACAGACAATGGGAATACCTGGGATCTGATGTCCGACCAGGCTCCCACTACGAGTCGGTGTGGAATTTGGACTGTCTTCAGCCAGCGACAGACTCAAATGCTGCATGATATTCCTTAGCTTATTCACCAGTCCGAGATTCGGAGTACAGTACAAGCTTAAGCATGTGAGAAAGCACTGCCTGGCTCACCATCCACTGCGAATGGCATGAACTCTACAACGTTGCTCTCTTGTTGTGAGTGTGCCAGTGTCAGTGCCTCTCAGTCGTTGCTCTGAATCTACTTGAAAATCATTCAGCGCGTGCATACAGTAGCTCATATATACAATTTGGTATGAATACTAGAGGAGGAACCAAATCATGCAAAGCATCAACTTTCGCTGAAAAATTAAAAGCCGGGGCTCAACTTGTTAGAATCGAATTCCCGACTCATTCCTTTCCTGAGTCTGTTACAAAACTGAGAACTGTACTCCAAGTCTCTCAGAATATAGAACTTTAGAACTTTAGAACTTTAGAATATAGCCTATTAGAACTGTTAACAGATCAGCCTGTTAAATCTAATCAGAACGAGAATTTAACAGAAATATTCTGAGATGAAATATGCGCAGCTTTACTTAGACTTCAGAACTGGTACAGGCAGAAAGGACCTCCTACTCATGCTACTCTACAAAGAATGTGGGTTAATATACTATTGGTACATAACTGCTGTCACTCAAAGTGACTTACCTAACTGCTGGCACCTTGCTTCTCACGTCAAAGTCATGTCACAAGTCATCTCTTCTTTTCTTTTTTCTTTTGTCTTTTTATCTTCTGCAGAGTTTTGGTATGACTCTCTAATGATATTTAACACCCTCTTTCATTAAAGCATCACTTCTTTCATATCTAGTAATTCTCTAATATGTATAAACCTTAGCTTTGGTAAGGCTTTGGTAAAAATATCAGCTAACTGGTCTTCTGATGGATAATATTATCGGCTTCACTATCTTAGCTTCAATTTTGTCTCTTATATAATGTAACCTTACCTCCAAAACTTTTGTTCTTTTTCCGATAACCCTATTGTTAGCCAAGAACATTGCACTCTGATTATCCACATGTAATACTGTAGATCCAGATATCTTTTCTCTCATCTCCCGCAAAATTCCTTAACCATATTAAAGTTATAGAACCATCACTAAGAGCAACGTATTCAGCTTTCGTTGAAGACCTCGTTACTGTATTCTGCTTCTTGCTGCTCCAACTGATAATTCCACCTGAACATAAGTTGAAGCATGCACCTGATGTGGATTTTCTGCTGCTAGTATCTCCAACCCAATCACTATCACTGAAGCCATGAAGTTCACTTCTCCTCTCCTTAAATATAAGATCAAGATTGATAGTATCTTTCAGATATCTCAGAATTCTCTTTGCAGCAACCCAATGAGATGAATTTGGACTATGCATAAATTGACTTAGCTCCCAACAGCATAACAAATATCAGGTCTAGTGTGGATGAGATACCTGAGTTTACCAATTAATTTTCTGTACAGATATTCTTCAATGATATTTTCAGTTGTAGTCTCCTCAAAATCACTTTCTTGCTCTATAGGTGTTGCTGATGACTTGCAATCTTCCGTCTGAAACTCTCCAAGTATAGACTTTATGTATGCTTGTTGAGAAAACATAATAGAGTCCTCCATCTGCCTAATATCAACACCAAGGAAGAATCTTGCTAAACCCAAATCAGACATCTCAAACCTCTTGCTGAGTTCTCCTTTGAGTAGTTGCACCAACTCCTTATCACTTCCTTAGATTAAGATATCATCCACATATAGGATGAGTATGATCCTCTTTGAATTATCTTTCAAGATATAGGGGTTTGGATCCTACTCTGATCTTCTGAGTTCATGGCTGTGTAGAAACTCATGTATCTCTGAATACCAAACTCTTGGTGCTTGCTTTAAGCCATATTAAAGATTTTCTGAGAATGCACACATGATCCTTCTTCTTTTTTCACTTCAAATCCTGGTGGTTGAACCATGTAAACTTCTTCCTCTCTCCATGAAGGAAAGCCGGCTTCACATCCGTCTGATGTAATTCTCAGTGTTAATGACCAGCAATAGTCATTACAAGTCTGATTGAATCTCATTTTGCAACTGATGCAAAAGTTTCTTCATAATCAATCTTCTTCTTGTTGCTGAAATCCTCTTGCTACTAACCTTGCTTTCAGCTTGTCAACTGAACCATCTGATTGTAGCTTGGTTTTGTAAATCCATTTGCATTGGATGGCTCTTTTTCCTCCAGTAGCTTAACCAAATCCCCTGAATACTTTCAGCAAGTCCATAATAATCATCAAGCCTTGCTGGTGGTCTTCTAACCCTTTCTGATCTCCTTACTTGAGAATCTGCTGCATGTTGTAAGTCATCTCCTTTAATTTCATGAGTACTTGATAACTCAGATTCAGAATTGGTTGAAATTCAACTTGGTCTTCACTAGGATTAGTGACAGATGTTGGCTGCTCCAAGTCCACTTCAATATCAGATTTATCAGATTCTGAATCAATCTGATCTTCACTTGTAGGTAGCTTAAATCTGAATGTATCACAAGTTTCTTTCTCACCTTCTATCATATCAAAATCCAACTCAGAGAATCTAACATCTCTGCTGATGTGAGTCTTTCTTGTAGACTGATTGTATACTTTGTAACCCTTGGTTTGCTCGACATAGCTCACAAATATACACTTCTCTGATTTTGCATCCAACTTTTGCCTCTTCTCATCATTGATGTGCATGTAAGCTGTGCACCCAAAAATCTTGAAGTGAGACACATCTGGTTTCACTCCTGTAAACGTCTCCTCAGGTGTCTTGTGATGCACAGCTGTTGTATTGCTCTGTTCATAATGTAAACAGCTGTGTTGCAAGCTTCAGCCCAAAAATAATTAGGAAGATTCTTGACCTTCAACATGGATCTGCCACTCTCCACAATCACCCTATTTTTTCCTTTCAGCTACACCATTTTGTTGTGGAGTATAAGCTGTGGAAAGTTGTCTTTGAATACCATGCTCTTCACAAAACTGAGTAAAGAGGATAGAACAATACTCTCCTCCTCCATCTGATCTGAGAACTTTAATCTTCTTGCCACTTTGATTTTCTACAAGAGCCTTGAACTTCTTGAAGTATTCAAATACTTCAGATTTCTGTTTCAAGAAATATATCCATGTCTTTCTGCTCACATCATCAACAAATGTCAGAAAGTACTTACAGCCTCCAATAGAGCTTGTTTGCGTGGGTCCACAAACATCTGAATGGACCAAGGCCAACAACTCTTTTGTTCTTGCACCTCCCTCCTTTGGGAAACTCTTTCTGCTTTGCTTTTCAAATATACATCTTTCACATATATTTCCAGTAGTTGGTAGCTTCATCCTTGGTAGTCCTTCTATCATATGATTATCCATCATATGTTTCAGACTTCCAAAATTCAAGTGTGTAAATCTCTGAGGCCAAAGGCTTGCTTGATTATAAGAATCAACAACCATAAAGACTTCTTGGACTTGAGGCTCAACATTGAAGATATATAATCCTGACTTCTGATCTTTCCTTCCTGAAGCAATAACTCTCTGATTATGTGAAGCATCTAGTATCTGCACCTTTGTATCATCAAAAATCACCTTCATTCCATGATCTTTCCAACAGAAAGCAAGTTCTTAGTGAGCTTTGGAATAAAGAGTACTTCTTGTATACTCTGCAAGTCTCTTTCACTTGTTTTTACTGTCACAACTCCAGTATCTTGAACTTCACATCCTGTATCATCTGCTTGAGTAACCTTAGAGCCTACAGTTGCTGAAAAGTCTTTCAAGAGTGATCTTTGGCTGGTCATGTACTTAGAAGCACCAGAATCAATGTACCAATTCTTATCTTATGTTGTTGTAGATATCAAGCTGGTAATAAATATATTACCAACATCCTTCTCTTCTTGTGCATCTTCTTGAACAGCAACATTACTTGATGTAGAATTCTGACCTCCATTTGCCTTTCTAGCATAGCAATCTTCATTCTTGTAACCTTTCTTTCCACAGAAAAAACAAATTCTCAACTTCCTTCTGCACTCTTGAATCCTATGGCCTTTCTTCTTACAGAATAAGCAGAAAATTGTGCCTTGATTTCCTGAGTAGGAAGACTCATGTTTCTGAGATTGCTGCTCCTCTCTTCTGTAAGTCTTCACCATAAAAGCAGATCCTTGATTTTTCTGAGGGAAAAACTTTCTGATCAGCTGCTCTTCTTCATGTAGTAAATTGCACAACTCCTCATAAGTTGGCATACTCTCTCTTCTGCTGATATCAGAAACAAAATGGAAGTATGGAGTACTAAGAAACTAGATCTTCATTATCATATGTCCTTCCTGCTCTGGTTAGCTACACATAAATACCATCTATCTTCTCAAGATGCTCATGAATATCTGCACTCTCATCCATCTTGATAGAGTGTAAGTTATTCTTCAACTTTGCTACTCTATTTTTGCTCATATTATCATATCTGATAGCTAGCTTCTACCAAGCTTCTCTTCCTGTATCACAAGCCTCAATAGTAAATCTGATACTCTCTTTCACAGCAAGCAGAATATTAGATAATGCTCTAGTTTGCTTCTTAATGAATCTTAGAGTTTCAAGAGAACTCTCCTCATAAAATGGAGCAATCTTCTCTTCTCCAGAAACCACACCCCATAAATTCTTCTCACTCAGAATGACTTTCATAATCAGTTTCGAGGAACTGTAATTGTTAGGACCTGAAAGTCTAGTGCTCTGACTCAAACCAAACTCACTGAAAGTAGCAGCCATGGATGCTATCTTGCTGAAAAGATGAGTCCAAAAATTCTCAGAAATTAAATATCATATTATCAAAATCTTAAACCCTTAGCTTGAGCAACCTGAGCTCTGATACCATGTTACAAAACTGAGAACTGTACTCTCAAGTCTCTCAGAATATAGAATTTTATCTCTCACAACAGAATACTACCAGTCTATTAGAACTGATAACAGATCAACCTGTTAAAACTAATCAGAAACAAAATTTAACAGAAATATTCCGAGATGAAATATGCACAGCTTTACTTAGACTTCAGAACTGGTACAGACAGAAAAGACCTCCCACTCATGCTACCCTACAAAGAATGTGGATTAATATACTATTGACACATAACTGCTGTCACTCAAAGTGACTTACTTAACTGTTGTCACAGTGCTTCTCGTCAAAGTCATGTCACAAGTCACCTCTTCCTTTTTTTTCTTTTGTCTTTTTACCTTCCGCAGAGTTTTGATGTGACTCTCTAGTGATATTTAACAGAGTGCTGTCTCCCTGTACCAGCAACAGGAAACAAGGTGCTATAGCTACGCATGCAATGCTCTTTATTCAATGATCGATACACCAAGTGCTGCGCTTGCAAGCTAGAGGATTGCGAGACTTCTGCCGGAGCATCGTCATAATAACACACGGAGTTATTTTCATTTAGAATAGATCCACACGGTACTTTTCATCGATCTCTTCGGATTTAAGTCGAACAGTTGAAACTTCGCTTGTTTGACTTAAATATCCGAGGGTAAGTGAATGACAGGCGGTTCATATATATCGATCGCTACCGATTCTCTCGTAACAGATATATAAAATTTATCCTTATCTGCTATATTTACCTGTTAAAGGTCCGACTGACTAGAATTTGAACCCGACTTTAGACCCGAGCACTCTTTCGGGTTCTAAATCTCCCGAGGACCTCGTCATAAGATCAAATGCATCTCAGAAAGAGAATGCAGAACTCCCATGGCCAGGGAAGTATCGGGCTTGAAAAACTAGCCTATTAAGTACTAGTAATGATATAAGTTAGTCCTTTCACTAGATACGAGCATGCAATATGACTACGTCGTGCATGTTGGCTGACTAAGCCGGGGTTTGAAACCAAGAGGCTGTAGTTGCCGCAGGAACAAGGTGATTCAAGTCTGTCGTATGAAATAAAACATGTCGGTAATAAAGTTACGAAGAAGAAAACTGATAAAGTAATTCCAATCGTTCCAATTGAATCCGGTAGGTTGACATGCGTGCATATGGCAGAAAGTCGTTGGTAGATCCGTGGTGATCTTCTCGGCTTTTCTCGACTTGCTGGTTTGGTTCTCTTGATAACTGGCAGTAGCCATACATAGATTCACAAATGGTTTATGAGAGTTTATCATAGATAAGAGTTAAACTCTCGTTCGGCTTAAAGATCTAGATAGTGCATGCGGAATATATAGCTGACCATCCTGGAAAATACCAGCAGTCCATTGACATTATTTTGGAATTCTATTGAAACTTTGGAATTCAATGAAGTCAGTCAGCATAGCAAGCCAAACTCAGATGGACGGACTTTCAGATTGAAATTAAACCGCGTAAGTTCCACAGCTCGAGGCTTCTCTGTTTAATATGGTCTGAATGCAAGATCTAGAATAATGGAGGTAAGATATACTGCTTCCGAATCGAATGTAATCTGAGTAAGACAAACTTTTAATATCAGCAGATATACTAGTCTCAGGAAGTAAGCACATGCCTTGGCGTAGTCATGATCAGGCTTCTAGATCTTTATAATTAAGTGCTTCGATTCCTTTTCAATATGCCTTTGCTGGGTGTATATCCACGTGATATATAACAAGTCTTAGAGCATAATGTGGCCAATGAGTAAGTACCCTCCAGTTCCTACGATGGAGAACCACATCAGCAACTAAACTGCTCCGCTTGAAATCTTGTTAGAAAGGCTGGAAGATGGAGCTTGGTATCAGTAGATCTGGACACCTGCAGGCTCGTGTCTGCTAGCTTTTCGGCACTTTCTTTATAAATTTAACGCGTGATGCTTGTCATGCTCACGAACTCGTGCAAATTAGTAGGACTTCCGAAAGAGAATGTCATTATCTGGAACGACTCCGAACCTCTCATCTTACGTTGCCAACTCACAAACTGTCACATCCACAGCTGACATGAAGACTAGCTAGGCAACCACACACATATCATGGGACTAAAACTTCGAACTCACAAACTGTGACAAACTAGTAATTAGTAATGAGTAAGTAATGGGTTACTTAGAGTAATGAAAGAATTACTATGGTATTTGGGTTTATTATGATAAACTAATGGGTTTTTTTATAAAATTATGTGGTTTAAATTAATATAGTACACATTACTTAATGTTTACTGTATTGTTTAAACCAATTTCTTTGGTATGACTATATCATAAAAAGTTGCTTTGTTCCGACCTCTATGAAACAGAGTGTTTTTCTAATTTAGGTATAAGTATTATATGTTTATTTAAATCATAAATATTTTATGATCTGAATCTAAATATAGAAAGAATTGTGATGAAACATTTTAGTGACCAATCAAACTATTCTTTGTGTTCACGATAATATTATTGTTTATGATGTTATTAAAATGACTATGTAAATACATGATATTATTAAAATAATTGTATAAAGTACCACTGCCTTATTATCATTATTGTGTCATCTAGTGATGCAATGTCACAATATATACCTCTCTCTTGACATGTCACCTCTACCACCACTTGGAGATATGAATTCACTCTGGAGTTACTAGATTTGAACCTTAGACCTCCTCCTTCCCACTCACTACATCTATAGTTGCTATTCTGACCACCAAGGTGAAACCAAATGATGTATATATTATATATATATATTTTGTTTAATAAACATAAATTTGGACATTTATTTCTCTGTATGATTTTGAACTCTAAAATTTTTGACATGATAACTCTTAGACTCAAGAAACAAAGTGACATAAAATTTAATGATTTAAATTTTATTATATTATTTGTTTAAATGATACAAATGTTTAGTGATGTCTAGTTAAAGAACTGAAAAGTGTAATGATATGTATTTGCATGACATATGGAACACTTAGATATGGAATAAAAGATGAGTATTAGAATACTGTAAGTTCAATGATAAAAATATATTTAAAATATCATCCCCGAACCCCATCATTGGACAAGATGGGGCGTTGTTATCGATCTCTAATAGAGGTCTTGGAGTCCCCGTCCCGTGTATTCACGACAATTGAACCATTCAATCATAACAATAATATTAAAAAATTAATGTTAAATTTTTTTATGATTCTTATCACCTTTGACAAAAAATTAAATAAGTCAGATGATTATTCGACTATGTCATTGAAATCCCATAATTTAAATGATATGTGACATCATGTATTGACTTCATCTAAACATTAAATTTTACTAGTGCATCCATAACTGACATGAAGAATAGCATGGCAACCACACACGTATCAAGTAATATCCATGGGACTAAAAATTCGAATTCTCACTGTCAGTAGTTCATGCCCTTGCCCCTGATATCCTTGAAGAAGCTAGGAACGGAATTTTACTAATCCCAATAAGGCCAGGCGCACACAGTATTTTATCGGTTAGTTTTTTCCCGAGTCTTCGCTAATAAGACTTATTAGCGCAAGTGTTAAGTTTTATCGTTTTCCATTAAAGTACAACAGGGAATATTCCTAAAATTATTCGGTTCATAGATGGTACTCTTGGGTACCATCTTAAGTTTTCTGAAGAGCTGTTGTTTTCTAGTTTGACACGTGATAATTATATCTGTTGAAGTAGAAGCAAAGTACAAAAATTGTCTACTTAATCATATGAAACCTAGAAACAGAGATCATGATTCCGCGCACAACAATTACCCCATGTCTGTGTAGTGAAAAACTTATGTGTTACCCAAGCTGGATTATCTGCTTCGGATTCTGAAAAAACTGATAAACTAATGATAATTTAACTAGTAGGTGCGCCTGGGCCCTAATACCCCTTGCAGAACATACCTTGGAGAGCCAAAAGCAATTATTCAATACGTTATAAGTACTGGGAAACTAGAAGACTTAGTACAGAAACCCTGTTACAGTACTACAAATGGCATGTAACAGAAGTGAGAACAGTAAGAAGACTCGTGCGCAGTTGACATATATGTACACGGGGGATACTCACGGATTAACTCCGAAGTTATATACTCTCACATGTACAATACTGAGGTGTATCACAATTCACACTACTAGGTCCGAAACAACTGATGACATAGAACTTTGTGGTTCAGGCATGCTGTCCGGTCAAGCTGATGATATAAGACTGTATGATTACGAATAAATTGTGGTTCAGGTATGCTGCATTGATCTGGGAGAAAATGCCTCGTTCTCCCCAGCGCCGGGTACGGTTCCTCGACGTATCTATTCGATGGGATGATGGTGTTAGAGGCCCAGGGTACTTTCATCTGGGACCAGCTGCAGATCCTTGCCGTGCCTTTTCCTGACCTACGTGAAAGTTGTAGGATGCCCAAGAATCAGCTACTAGGTCGCCATGGGCGTGCTAATCAGTTATCTTCTGGCATGTTTACTTTCACGTATACCTGCCTGTTAATTCATGTAACTCTTGTAATCCCTGGCAACTGGCCATGGTGTCTTCTCCTGTTTATTTACGTAATTATTCACTCTGGCCCTCCATGCCTTAGACATGATAATCGAGCTCGAGCATCTGACCTTACAGCAGGCTTGCTTGTTATCCTCTGGATAGTCAAGCCTGCTACATTCCGGGTGGTCCGGATTCTTGGCACTAGCTTAAATTTACTTTTCAACACACCCATTTCGGTTCATGACACACAAACCCAGCAGGGGGTATGGGAAAGATACACGGTAAGTACCTGTCATGTTCCGGTCAAAGACTGTATAATAATGTACTCAGAGGGACTTGATTCTGGTCAATCCGGAAAATGCATGTGAAAGATAAACGGTAAGAATTTCTTGGCGCTAGCATCGTAAGCAGATACCAGCAGCAGGGGAGTTACGATGTTACGTCCTCTGGTACTTACCGTGCCGAATTACTACGTCAAAATATCTCCGGATCCTCTTTCAAAGTGATAGAATTACAACCACAAACTTCAAGTATGAAATGAAAGCCGACTCGAGCACTCCGATTGCTCTTTCTGCCAGCAATTGCAAGTTAGTGCTGTACATGTCTTTGTTGAGCTTGTTCTTGAAGAACTTGTAGTTACTTGGGATTTTGAGGATTGATAAGTTCGGGAATGGTCCCTGCTGGATCACTTCAAATTTTCAGCGTACGGTCCTTCACAAGGAAAAAAGAAGCAAAAGAGCGGGGAACTTTGCTTGGATTGTTGATATATAGCTGGATGAATGATGCTTCTGTCTCTGCCATTGCTCCAAATTAAACGTTAGCCTGCAGAAAGGCCGGAATGAGTGATTTAGTCGCACACATACAACCAAAGAATGCATGCGTTTCCTGTTCATTCTGATCATGATTTGGATCTTCCGCAGCAGTGAAGTCGATGAAACGGATCTGATTGCGGTCGTAGGTTGCTGGGTCCAGGGAGCCATGATGCAGTACCTGAGGGCATGCGCAGTGTATCGCTGATACAAGCTTGCGAGTCGAATTAATGCAAGATTGCCCTCGGAAGCTCTGACGTAGACACCGATCTAGCCAGAATTTACTGTCCGTGCTACAGGTTTGTCCAAAGGATTCTCAGGCTGACTGTGCAGGAAAAGAAGAGATGTTAACGGGCAAACGTTGGACTGAGTAAAAAGTTACTGCCAGCTGCAGAGAAAACACAGCTTTCAGCTTTAGAATCCCAAATTAACCTGAAAATTTAATACCATGATTGGATTCTTCATAGTTGGCTCGTTAGAATATACTCTGAGTTCGGAAGACATTCCAGTAGAGCATATTCTCATCTAATCTGTTGGGCGTTTCCTGACAGAATAGTTTCAGTTGTGAAGCTGACATTACGTTGAAGTTGTCTTTAATTTAACTCATAGAGCCGATTCTTGTGCTGTAAAGCTTTAAATTTCTTGTGATTGTCAATCATATCGAGCTTTCTGCAAGTTTCTTAATACTAGCTAGAACCAAATCAGCGTAACGCGTCAGCTAATTACTGATTCGGATCCAGACATATGATTATACGCCTGGCGGTGTGTGTGTCTACGTAAACAGGCACCGTGCAACGTCTAGTAGTTCTTATGCTCGATCTCAACCATTCACCTTCACCAGTATCTTCGTTTCTAACACGCATAAACACAACTGTCGCGAGAATACAATTCTTACTTATATCGACGTCGAGAGCGTTCGCAGTACTCCTATAACGATATCCCCCACTCCTATAACGATATAGCCACTTTCTGCATTTCATTTAGTCATCGATTACTTCGAGAGTGCCTTCCAAGGAAACATTCGGACCATCGTGCCGGTCAGTCTGAATTGTTTTTCGCGGGTGCTGTACGTTCAAGAAAAAATCTTCGTTTCGAGCATTCATCTGCTGCCAAGAGGTGGAGTCAAGGTCAGAGTTACGTACGCAGGTGACACGCATGCCAGTTCGCCATGTCGCTATACACGTCCGTCCGTGTTAGAAAGGTTCCCAATTCAAGAGACTGACGAACTAAAAGTTTCGTGGACTAGCGCAGACAGTTCTGAATGCGAGAGATTAGTCAGAGCTGAAGAGTCTGCTCTGGAGAGAAGGGGATCAGTATTATATATGATTTCCCTAACTCAGGGAAATGTCTCACAAAAAACTGAATGAGGATCGATATCGGGCAACTCAATGTAAAATGACAGAGGATTTTATTACGAGATTTCTGAGCTCATGTCTGGGCTCGGCTATGCCCTAGGCCTCAAATCCCGTAATACATGATCCTACAGGAACACGAGGAGTGACGTGAAGCTACATTTTATTATTATAGTGGTTCATACATCTTCTCTTCTTGTCATGCCCCGGCGAGAATATTATAAAGTTATGGACAGGGCCCGGTTTTGCGATGTGTTTGCATAGCTATAGGTCGATTGTGAAAATGGAGAGGAAGAGGGGAATCCTCTGTTGTGTAGCGTACTTTTTAGTATTAGGAGGAGACTCCGACCGAGAGAGCAGAAGGAAAGAATCCAGCTCCGAGTAAAGCGGTAACGCATAGCCCCGCAATTTCACTGCAAACGTAACTCCTTGTTATAGTTGCGAAGCACTTTGTTTTTCTAAGATACATCATCTAGAGCTCTATTCCAATGAAACATGGTAATTAATATACGTCGATTCTCCGATCGAGGGACTTCATTCTGGTTCTTGGGCCGGGCCGAGAAACCTGCGCTAAAAGAAATTCTAGCGTCGATCTTATTAAGCAGAGTCGGATACCAGATCTCTGCTTAATTATTCGTCCTCTGCTAGCGCTGCTTACAGTGCTTAGTACATTACTATCATGTCAACTCATGATCATCGAGACCGTTGAGAGTGACTGTTAGAATTACAAGCTCCAGCTATAGTCTGGTCGCATACTTTCTGCCAGCAGGTTAATGCTGTCTTTGCTGAACTTGTTCTTGAAGAACTCGTAGTATGTAAAAGGCCTGTAACGCTTGGGATTTTCGGGAGTCATAAGTTCGGGAATAGGCTCATCGATCACTTCTGCTGTGTACGGTCCTTCATAAGGAAAGGTGAAGTAAGCAAACGAATGGCCATCTGTTCTTGGATTGTTGATAGCCCGATGAATAATATTAATGCTTCTGTATCTGCCATTGCTCCAGCAGGCCTATAGAGATGCCATTGCTCCAGGCCTATGGAGATACAATATTAATCCCACACTAGCTAGGAACAAAGAACTTCGCAAATTAGTCGAGATGAGGATATTGATGACAACTGAAGATCTGTAGAAATAAGAATCGACGAGGAATAGGAGAAGAATAGACATGGTCATTTTCTAGATGCATATGACGTCTTTAATTGTACCTGAAGAATGTCGCCGACGTTGACGATGAGGCCTCCTTTGCTGGGCGTTGCAGTGATCCACTTTTTTCCTGTCACATTGATTTGAAGTCCCGCTGTATTGAATCCCTGAGAAGTCCCGCTGTATTGAATCCGGGTGAGAATACTCGTATGGGTTTCAGTCTAGTCTCGTCTAGTTCGTGTTCGGACTTCTTGGGATAGTGATGCAAGAAAAAGTATCTGGGCAGCGAGTTATCGTGATAATTCTTGCGGATGAAAGTTGGAGCAAGCCCCAAGGCTTTCGGCGTGAAAGTGCCCAGAGACTCTTGCAAAAGAGTGGCCTTCTCCCGACCCTGTGAATGGCAAAACCCCAGTAATTTCAGAAACTGTGTACCGAGCTAAGCTAGTAATGGATCGAACTTATCATTGATCATGGTGACATCTGTCGTGACTAAACTCTAGATCTGCAGATTTCAAGCCTCGCGCAAATAGAGAGCATATATAGTACAGAAACAATGGAAAGTGATATTGTTTTTGTGTGCAATCTCATGATCATTTAGACACCAGCATAAGAAGCTTAAGGTGCTGATTGAGAAGCAATCACTAGGAAGTTTATTTCTTGGAATATGTAGGGAAATTTAATGTTTTCACTATATGAAATACACGTATGTAGGGAAATTGGTCATCAAGGAAAATATGGTAGGTTTAATATTTTATCTAGGAAAAAGATTTTTAATTTCCTACGTTAAGGAAAAATATTCACAGTTTCAGAGATGTTGGTTTTATGATTTCTTAATTTTCCTACATCATAGAAATATATAAGTTTTATAGGTACAAATTATATACCAATATAGGTCTTCAAATAAACATAAAATGCTTTGTAGGTAACTTTTATCTTCATGAATAAGTAGATTATTTTCTTGTCTCAATTAACATTCAAGAATCTTACGTAATCCTTCCAAGAGTTACTTTGATAACTCCGAGATGGAGCGACGTAAATTTTTAAAAATTAAAATTTTTTTTTTTTCTAATTTTCACTTTGTTAGATAGCATTTACTTATCGTGGTGTTTTATATTCCATCCACACCTTACACGTATGGAGAACTTGAAATGAAGAAACCCATGAGATTTGGAATGGCTTGATACGAATAACAGTGAAAAAAGACTTGATATGAAGAACCCATGAGACCTGAAATGGCTTGATTGGAATAACAGTGAAAACTGAAGTAAAACAAAACAATGAAACGTCAAAAGTAATGATAATAAAGTCCTGAGACACTTTACTAAGCTTCAGTCCATTTTATAGGATGGTTTGAGCTTTACTGTATCGGTTTGAACCGTGTACAAAGTTATCGTAAACTATGAAAATTAAGCTCGCGACAACAGCCAGATGATTTTGATATCCATTCACTCAAATTTGTTTGCTTGAACCAGATAATAGAGACGGTTCCTCCACCTAATAATGACCGACGAATACCTGCATCAGTGCTACAGTCCTCCTGTATAAGGTTGAAATTTGCATTGAAATTTTCATTTCCATCCGTCAGGATTGTATTCTGCATAGTATTCAACTGGATATCTACACTTCTGACAACACATAATTCTAAGGCACTGAAGGCACACATAAGGCACACATAATTCTAATTCTAAGGCACACATAATTCTGCTACTTCAGGGTATGGTGGAGGATAGATCACACATCCAACTCTATACATGAAGTCACAAGGTTGGTGGTCGTCCATCTCCAAAGCCAATATTTCATTTGGCCGCTGTCTCTGTAATGGAATGAACTTGTACCCGAGTTGAGAAATTGGTCAATAGTTATCTGCTTCAAAACTCTTCTCTCTGGCATCCAAGAGCTGCATGCCTGAAATTTCATCAATCTTTGGCTCTTCGGTCTTGACAGCAGGGCTGGCAATGCAACATCTGCACTCCAAGAAGATCTTAGTCATATCTTGACATTTGTGATAATAGAAACGCACGATTCTAGCTTTCCAGTTCCAATAAAAGATGATTTCTTTGTTGTTGTCTTCCAGTACAACAACATAATCACTTGGGTGAAAGATCACCCCTCTCATCATGACAGACTTCAGAGCTATAACATTCTCTATATCTGAGACTTTAACTCTAGAACTCCAAAACTTCATCAAATAATCTCTTAGTCCTCTGTGGTTGAGTTCACCTCGCTTCCGTATCTTAGTCCTTACAACTATTCCTTTCCTAAGTCCTGCACACAAGAACTAGTAAATGCTTCAACTGAAACAGCATTCCAAATAGATTGTGCTAGATCTTGCGTTGGGGATAGTACAATTTGCTTCATATGTGACTCTTGGTACATAGTTGAAGTTTGTGACAAACCGTCAACACCATGAAGATACTGATGTATCTTTTGTTGTATCCTCTGATATGCCCAACAAACCATCATCGTCTGCTCATGTCTGTGCATAATAGTCACTGAAAAACACCCGTGCGTGATGGGCTATTAAAGTAACTTCCATGTTCTATCTATTCGTGCTGACATTATTGTATCCTGATATCATCCTCTCAAAACTGTAGCACCAATACACGTAAGATGGTCCATGACGATGAATATCGTCTATCATTACTCCATTTCTTGAAAAGCACCGAACATTAGTTCACCCAAAAAATCACAACTAATGCAAATAAAAGAAAAGTCATGATCGGATCAACAGAAAGTACATGATCACAGCAACAGAAAGCACAGTATTACTATTCGAAGAGACTGATCAAGACAAGACCACGAAGGTGCACATAGTGAAAAGATAATAATAACTTGCAATCTTACCTGCCACATGCTCTAGTATAGATCCATTCGCACCAAGAAATTCTTGTATTCGTATTCTCCATGATGCAAACAACATCTTACTTCTGTCCAG
The DNA here is from genome assembly GCA_036924285.1 of Asterella californica. Lineage (NCBI taxonomy): Eukaryota > Viridiplantae > Streptophyta > Marchantiopsida > Marchantiales > Aytoniaceae > Asterella > Asterella californica. Next base: position 49,864,936 of record JAYKYS010000001.1, read on the forward strand.
CATGATTTTTGTCCAACCAACTTCTGATCGAGACTGAAGATAAAACATGCGACCAATCTCTGTTACTAGCACTCCAAGGGCACCAAGTCCGTGATCCGTACCATAGCCCAACATATGTAAGATATGAGGGACATAGAAGATAACAAACCGTGTGTACTCCTTAGCCTTGAAGTATCCTAATCGAGAGAATGGATCTTTAGGCCATCGACTAGAAAAACCTCGTGGTTTTTTTGGGAGTGACTTCCGTCAGTGCTGCTAACAAAACTTCTTTTCGTTCTGGAGATGTCTTTGTCTCTTTCTTCAGAGCTTCAACAAACTTTTTGAATAAACCCAATGCAAGCGCATGCATTGGATCGTAAATCAGATATAAAAAAAGATCAAATTTATACAATTTGAATAATCTCCAAGCAGACTATTTTTCTACAATGCTTGAACATACAGATACTGCTTTCTTGTGGGTAAGACTTTCACATAGAGCTAATTCACAGACTGCGTTGGATAACTCTACAATGCTTTTCTTCTTTGGTGGATAACGCATCAACATTTTGTTACCTCCATATTCAAACACTCCTCCCACTCTTGTTCCTGGCGTAAATCTCCACTAGCTTGACACCTAGCATCGTCTACAGCCCGACTTTCCACCATTTGTAAATCCTCCAAACTTACATTGTGCTGGATGATCCCCAGCAAATAACACCAACATCTCTTGTAACACGGATCTCTTAGAAAGGTCTCCAGCAGCATCAATCAAGCTAGTAGGATATGCATACTCAATCTCAATTCCATCAACGAAAAACTTCTGGAGATCTTGAACGATTGGCTCCAAGAAAATGTTCAGAGAATCTGACTTCGCTCTTGCATCATCTCTAGTAGCTGGTATGAACAAGATCGGTATTTCAGGTAAGATACAACGACTACCCGGATTCAGTATTTTCAGTACCATTGTCCATGTGCTTCTGTATGTCGTTGTGGCAGACTGATAACCGTCCCAGTAAGCCAAGAGAGCTATATTACGTGAGTCTCCCTGCAAAACAACAAACATATATGTAACGTTCAAAACATCAGGTCGATTCTATCAAAAACAATAATAAACACATATGACATCATTTAAATAATAGAAGTAGTAGGATGAAAGTGTACATACTTTTGTTGTCTTTCATTTCGTGCAGATTCGAGTTCCACAATTTTTACAGAAAAGATTGTACATCTCAGTTTCAACATCAAAATTTCTTGGATTATCTACTTCTTCACATCTAGGGTATATAGTGGAATATACCTCTCAACATGTGACAAAGCAATGAGACTTCAAACTCATGGGAAGAATCCCAAAACCAAGAAACTTGTTTTGCTTTTGTCCCATCCCACCATTCCTTTACAAGGAAATGTGGGAGATATTCAACATGTACTGTGGATGTGGATGAGCTAAACCAATTACTTTTTGCTCGTCACATTCTCAACATTTCATGGCAAAAGGTTCGTGATTGGCAAAGCTTCTTGAACATCCCAGCAACTAGAATGTAATCAAATGGTATCATGTTTCGCCTCAAGACAGTACAATCTATGCGTTCGCACCTCTCACCGCAAGATTCACAATCTAGTTTCAACCCAGATCTAGGTTTCGTCAAACACATGCATCTCTAGCGCGCGTTCTATGTGTGACGATTTGGTGTTTAAGTTTACCTCACGGACCTCCGAGAGAGAATCATAAAATCTTTTCTTACCAAGTGTACCCATCATCATCAAATTGAACTTGTTAGAACATCTCTCGTTTCTAGGGTTAATGCATTAACTCTCTGTTTATGACTCCAGTTTCTGTGCTACCGTCGTTTTTGTGTAATCTACTTTGAATTCCTATCCTATACACAAAAACAGGAGTTAAGGTTAACCTCGAGGTTCGGAACTAAATATGAACTTTGGAAAGACGTTGGAGTTGGAAATGTCTTGAGTTGGAAATGTCCAAAAGCTTTAACTCATCACTTTGCTTGTGTATCTATAGCCTAACCTCTCATTATTGCGTGTTGATGAAGCCATAGAGCAGGTTGAGGTGCATGCAGCAAGATGTGCGAGATGTGTGTTCTATCTGCATATTCTGCTGAGGTAATTGGATATTTCAGTGTACACCTGCTCATCACTTATAGATGTGTTATATGTGTTCTCTATGTCCTCTTATGAGGGTTGATTGAAGAGCTTCTGGCATTGCGTATCCGTAGAACATCTGTATTTCTCAAGTATATATATGTCTCATATTTCCGCGTTAGAGAACATCAGGCTTCTAGGCTTCGCTACTTGGGAGTACCATCTCAGACATCGTTTCTTTTATGGAACTTTTCTTGGACGTAGACCGTTAGTTACAGACTTTAGCTATCTTCACACTTGAAGATAAGCTATCCATACCCACCTTTACTACTCAATATGTATTACGTTTGAGGATTGTTTTTAATATCTAAGTGTGGTCCAATCTGCCATTCCCATATACAGTTATATATCTTATTATGTCCAAACCCTTGCTGATTTACAAAAGTTATCAATTTTGTTTGATCGTTTCTCCTCTTTCTTCTATAGGCCTAATCCTCTCTATTGAGTGCAGATGCAGTCAAAGACTAGGTCGAGGTGCATGGCTACATATTTAGCAAGATAGCAGGTTGAGGTGCATGCAGTGAGATGTGCGAGATGTGTGTTCTATCTGCATGCTCTGTTGAGGTAATTGGATATTTCATTGCACACATGCTCATCACTTATAGTTGTGTCCGACACCTTGTGCTCGTTAATTTAATCACTTTCGCTAATACACTAATAATACTAATACTGTATAATGAATAGGTTTGCACTTACCCTCTTAACCCCAAGTGATTTCTCTAGGTCCTCTTATGCAGTTTGATTGAAGAGCTTCTAGCATTGTGTATCTGTAGAATAGCTATATTTCTCAAGTATATGTATACTCATATTTCTGCATTAGAGAACATCAGACTTCTAGAGTAAACTTCAAGCTGAGGTGTCGTGACTTGTGACTCGTGACTCATGAGGGCTCGACTTCTAGAGCTCGCACAGAGCTACGCTTGTTATACTTCTCGTCATTATTGTCCAAGACTGTGAACTTAAAGCTGAGGTGTCGTGACTCGTGAGGGCTCGACTTCTAGAATAATTTCTCGCATAGGGCTCCCCTTCTTATACTTCTCGTCATTATTGTCCAGGATTCGCTTCATGTCAGGATGCTGCTGTAATTGAAGCACAATGCCAAATAGAGGTAGAGTTGCTGAACATCGACGATCGGAACAGTAAGAGATTAGCTTTCATCGTCTGAAATCTGACTGTGGGTGTACCTTCAAGAGGTGGGTGTATCTTCAAGGAGACTTCAGTTATGTGGTTCAGTTATGTGGATACTCTGTCTTATGCTACTCCCGTACACTGTATCGAATCTATGATGGATGAGGCGTCGCAACTTATAATCCTGTTTGATGTAACTTTATAGTAACCATTATCGCTATTTTCTTCTGTGATACATTCAACTACTCTGACTACATTTTGCGGGGAAAGATGGATGTCCTAGTCTCTTCGTCAGTGCGTTGGATTTCAACCCTACGGCAATGCATGAACTCTGCTCTATGTTCAAATTTATCGTTAAACTTTAGCGCTCGATAGTGTCTAGATTTTGTCTAAATTTTCATTTGACGTGTGGAAATGATAGTTATTACGTAGCATCCGCATTCAGTACCTTTCACTACCTGTTCTGACAGGATTACTGATTTTTTGTCAGCAAGAAGCGGGTTAGGCAACTTAGGTTCATGAGTCGTGACGTCAATGTAAGTCTCTTTTTGCAGTGAGGTTTTCTGCAGGTTTTATGCAGTCAGACGTTGCTGCTATCCTTGCACTGACTGAACCGTCCTACAGAGTTGTCTTACTCTTCGTCGCGTCATTTACATAAGAGTCATATTTTTGATCTAATCCGATATGGAGGAGTGTTGACTGTGATAGTTCTTCAGGATGAAGAGGATAATGCAATGAAGAAACGGAGAGGAAGTCCAAGAGTGGATGGAAAGCTTGAAATTAGAAGGAGAAGTTGACCAGCTACACAAGCTTGAAGGATGACATTGGCTGCATAAAGACACAATGTGGGAAGGATTGAGACAACGTACTCATGTACTGAAAAACATGCGATAAGTGTTTAAAATAATTGGGAGAAAATGAACAAGAGATGGAGTCTTGCTGATACTGATGTTAAATGGAAACGAAGATGGAACAGCATGTGGAAATCGCAGCAGCCAGAGTGCAACAAAATATTCTGGTAGAAAGTTCTGCACAAAGGAATGCCAATAGGAGAAAGATTAGCCAAAATAGGAGTGTGTGAGAGAGTTTACACGAGATGCTGAAGGGAGAAAGAGACTACATAGCATATACTCGTCGAGTGCATTCTCACAAAAATGTAATGAGAGGAATGAGGCTACATTATGAGAGAATCCAAAGAGCAGAAGTCAAAGACAACAACATAATTCAATGTTGAAGGAAGAAAGAGACTACATAGCATATATCCGTCGAGTGCATTCTTGCAAAAAATGTAATGAGAGGAATGAAGCTACATTATGAGAGAATCCAAATAGTGGAAGTCAAGGACAGCAACATAATTCAATGAGAGACGAGATCAAACAGAAGTTGAAGACAACAACCAACATATGGATGATGAAAATTGGTAAGGCAATTTGGTTAGAAAGAAACCACAAGCAGCTTAAAGACACAGAAAAGAGGATACCAATCTTGGTGACGATAATGTAGATAGTTAGAATCATCAAGGAACAAGCGAATGGAGTTAACCGGATTTAGAAAAGGATAGGACAATCGAACAAGCTAGGAAGAAGATTAACAAAATCCAAGTTAAGTTAAGATGCAATGGACGGAATTCTGAAGTCAGAGAGGGCTGGCTCTAAGAGTTCAGTATGAGAGAACTTGAGAATAATCTACAACTGCAGCGATCAAGCAAATGGAAAACTTGATAGCAGAAGTGAAAATATGAGCAGGTAAGGAGCGAAAGTACTAAATCTGCAAAGCAAAGATCGATCTTCTAAGAAGAATGCGGACTATGCCGCAGGAAGAACTCAAGGTGCCACACTAGACCAAATGAACCTAGACAACAAGAAATAAAGAAGAATATGAGGATTTCCTCATGAGGTGCATAAAAAAGATTCGGAAGCAGAAGGAAGAGAAGCATACCCGCGACAAGGAAGGCAATGTGAGATTCAAAAAGGAAGAGAGACAAGACTAAGTAAACAAAATGTCGGGAACTCGAAGAAACTAAAGAAGAAGAAGTTTCAACAAAGTTTGAAGAAAAGAGCGCGCACGCTAAATCAGAATGGTGGGGTCAAAAGACGACGAATAGCTTCAAGAAAAGTATGGACGAAGAGCAAGGTTACACATGGCAGTTCAACAAGAGGAGAAGACAGCGGATCATCATCGGCATGTCCACCAAGAACGTCAAAGACAAGAGATACCAACTTGGGAGACATTGAACATGTCATTTAATATCATGTACTACGTTTTTTAATTTTCTGACATCTTATTATATTCTAGAGATTATTTTGAAAAAATATACGTAGACCTTTATAATTTAAGGATTTTATCACCCCCTCAAATAAAATAAATGATAAAATTAAACTTTTAAACTTTTTAAATAATAATTACTTTAATTTTTATAAAATCAGTAACACTATTTTTCAACTTTTAGTGCTAAATCTGTTAGATGTGTCACTACGTGGATTCATTGTATGAAATAATATTGAAATAAAAGTTGATATCTCATAAAAAAAATTCACTTGTTACAGCCATAAAACTTTATATATATAACATAAACTTTTTTTTAGACCTATTATACCACACATGGTTTTGTTCCCCCGAGATACCAACAGGAAGTTAGAGTTAGTCAGGTTCAAAACACCAAGAGCGTGAATCAAGGTAACGTGGGTGGTAGGAGAAGTAGGGCACATGGGAATAATCAGTTTCGTAGTAGGCTTACGAAACTGATTGGTAAATATAAGAGTAGTCACATGCCTAGCGCAAACAAGGACAAGGAGAAAAGCCACAAATCTAAAAGGACAAGAAGTCTTTTTGATAAAATTCAGGAAATAAATCTTCAGGGGCTACGCCCGGTTTTCAAAATAAATAAAAAATAAAAAATTATAGATATCTAAAATCAATTCCATTACCATCTAATAGTACCCTTCATGAGAACGATCATGTAGAAGGAGAAAGTAAAACATAATTATTTGACAGTATAAAAACAAACTTAAGTGTACTAATTTCTGAAAACAAATTATTAGAGTACAAGTCTGCTGGATGAAGTGTCCACTAAACAATGAAGTGTATTCCACAAGATATACACCCTAACACATTTATCTCTTAAAGTAGTGACGGGAAAAGTTATACATGTATAAACTCATCAAAACTTATATAAACGCATACTTACTTCATATGTAAATTTGAGGAATATATGATTCATTATATTATAAATTATTCATTTATAATATATTATTCATTATATTATTTAAAAGTTTTAGTAAGATATAATTAAAATCCTTCTTAGTTGGATTTCAAGTAGTTTATAAATTTTAAGGTAATGACCTCCTAGTCCTAACCTAGCATATGTGATCTTCAAAATCAAAAAAATCAACCATCTCAACCATATGAGGGATGCAGCAGAGAAATGTCACAATAGAGTCTTCTTATGAGCAAGTACTACATTTAGGTAAGCAGAGGTGTTATGACCATTTTACCTTTGCAGAAATGTCCTCTGTTCCCTATTTAACATGTTTTAAGTAATTTTATTATCCTCTTGTCTCCAACACTGTGTTGTAGAAGTGGCATTGCTCAAATTCTGCCGGTCATGAGTTTGGGGTTCAAACTTATGCATTTGATAATTCTTTTGGAGTATTAAGAGAAAAAATTCAAACCAAAAGTTAGTTGCACAAATATTAATGTAGTGCAAACTAATATATATTGAATTGTATACAAATCTAGACTAAATAGGATAAACAGTGTACTTGTAAGTATTTCTTCAAAGTATTTATATTGTAACTATTTACTTTAATTATAAGAATTGATGATACATATACGCTACTATATATAAATTATACCATCATCTGTTTGGTAATAATAAGGCAGTCTGAAACATATATGCACTCTTGATCATTACATGGTTGTGTTCCAAACTGGAAAAATTGTACTGCTTCTGAACGTGGTTGATCTGGTTAGGATTGTAGCACGTACTTTGAGTAGAATGGAGGCGACGCGAGCGCGAAGAAAACGTGCAGTAGTGCAGCAAGCGTACATTGTCTTTTCGACGATCTGACGATTGGAAGGCAAAGGAGAGTGAGCGAACAAGGGTGAATATCACAAAGAACATCAAGAACCAAGGAAGTCGAAATGAGCGGAACAGTGTCTAGGAACCAGGACACAATTGCGATTGAAGTCGACACGGAGAAAAAGCAAAGCAGGTTCCACATGATCGATGACCAGGGAGCAAATAATGCTGGTGGCGAAAGCAGAAACGTAACTATGGAAGAGTTGCCTACTACTGGTTCGAAAAGGAGACATTTAGAAGAATGTCAAGAAGGCTGTTCAGAGCAGGTCCCGGTGGTCTTCCACGAACAAGAGCATGAAGCAGTATCTCAGGACGAAGCCAAGGAGTGCCCGATCATGAGAGAAGGAACATTGTCCACCCTGGCAATGGTGGAACAAAAAGACGGCCCTGCTGCAAAAACAGTGTGCACAAAAATGTCATATCTGGGAAAGAGACACAAGAAACACCAGTCAGCGAAGGAAGCAAGGGGGATGCAGTAAAGCAGAAAACGATAATACCTCCGAGGACAGGGAAGAGCACAAATGACAAGGGTGGAGAAATCGAAGAGAAAAGCACGCCTCCTCCTCCTAACTGTTGGGCAAGACCTCTAAAGCTCCTGAATAAAGGAGGAGAGAACCCTTACCTCGAGGACCTTGATCTGCTGGCTGGCAAGAGCTTACTCGATGAGGAGCTCTTAGAAGCACTGGTAAATATCAAGAAAAACCAACACATGGTGAATGCAAGAATGGGGTGATAGTAGATCTAAGCAGAGATCTAATAACAAGTAGACTAGTACAACTTAAAAGAACGGCAGTTGTATTATCTACTGTAGACTGTAGACCATCAAGAGACGTTTTTGAGCAATGGATAACCAGATTTCAGAACATACATGGAGAATTCAAAAGCCGTTGCGATTTGGGTGGACCTACCATTGGTGGATCCAACCTCCTAAGTGGGAGCGGATGAACTTCTAGGAGCGATCGGACCGGTTCTATACAGAATGACCATGAAGACGATAAACGGGTATCCTGGTGGACCCAGAGGGAGACCTCAAAGACCACATCCTAATTCGAGTGGGGGTAAGAGAGCCCATAGAGCAACCGATAATATATCAATCACTCCTAGACTCATGTTTTAACTGCAAAAAGAAGGGTCATTTTGCTTAGAACTGTCCGGAGGGTCGCAAACCCATCACAGCCTCGCAAGGAGAGGCTTCCAAGAGGTCAGCCGAGCTCCAACAGGTTCCAGTAGAAGGAGGTTCTAAAGCAGCACTGGGAAATCAACCAGGAGATGGATTCACCCAGGTAATGAGAAAGCACAAAAAAGGAGAGAAGATGGTGGGCAAGTGGGTCGAGGTTAACCCTACAAACAATCGGTTCACAACACTGTCCTTGAGGGATGATGAGCAGGAATACACGCAAACGCTGCAAAAATCAAACCACTCTACAAGGGACGCCGGAGATGACTGAGGGCTCAGAAAAGGTTCCCCTTCTCTCCCATCTGCGGAGGCGAACAGGAGGTTAATAAGGCTCAAGGTGCTCAAACAGACAGCGAATAGGGAGGCAAGACAGAGCACAAGAGGAAAGAGCAGAATTCCGGACCTTAACGCACTGAACAGCTATGAGCAAGAGACGAGAGACGACAAGGAAGGGAAGGACCGGCAGATGCCAACTGAAGGGACCTTAAGAGAAGAAAGCTCGCTAGAACACCTCGATCTGAATGAAAAGAGCAGAACCGAGAGAACTGGAACACACTACAAGCCACCAACAGGTCCACAAGGAGGACCACATTCAAGGAGTCACGCAGGAGGTAATTTCGAACGAGGCAACACTAATCACGACTGGTGGGCTCCAGGCTGAACAAGGGGAGGCTGAACAAGTGGAGGAAGACATGGCATAGGGGGACGAGGTAGTGGAGGAAGACAGAGCAACTGACCCCTCCGACAGGAACGACTGGGGACCTGACACAAGATTTCGCTGGGGAGGTGAGAGGAGTTTACAGGGAAGCCAGATCTCATCTCCAAACAGCGAAAGGATGGCTATGAGCATATTAGCATCTCCGCTTCTGGGACTGGAGAGGGAGGCTCTGAGAGAGCTGGATTCAAACATCCTAGCCAAAAGGAGAACTGCTAAGAAGTCAACAATACCCTTTGTCTCTACCACCTCCAGCGGAAGCTTCACTGGAGCAGGAGGTAAGGCGATCGCAATAAAAGAGAAGATCAAAAGTCAACGAGACCTCCTCGTTCGAAGGGACTGCCAACAGGGAGCTAGAGGACAAGCTGACTCAAAAGAAACCAGTACGATGCAAAAAAAACTAAAGCTAGCTACTTGGAATGTAAAGGGATTAGGAGATCTCCACAGAGTGTCGATCATCCTCCGCTCGATGAGGAGAGAAAGGGAACCGGTGGACATCATTGCTCTGCAGGAACTCAAAACAGAGGAACACAAATTAGAATTCAACCTGAACTTTCTCCTACCCCAAGGTACAAAAATAACAGACTACAACGAGGAGGGGAGAGGAGGAGCATCACTACTGTTGAGACTCAACATTCAGGTTGAAAACCTAGGCGTAAAAGGCGATGGTATAGTAGCTTGGGCCATAGTGACGTCAGTAGTGGACTTCCTAGGAATCACCTTGGTCTAGCACCTAACAGCAGGGAAAGGAGTTGTCAACTTTGGGAATGGCTTGGCGCGAAGATAAAGAATGGACCATGGGTGCTGATGAGAGATTGGAACATGGTTGAATTACCAAATGATAGCATCGGTCCCTCCCCACTGCTTCATGGGAGCGAGCTTAGATTATGGCGCAACACTTTACTTCAAACTGATTTAGTCGACTCATATTTCTGTGCTGTATCAAAGGAAGGACCAACTTTCACGAGACAAGTCAGGACAGGACTCCGACTAGATCAAGCAAGGCTGGACAGAATTTACCTCAATGATAGAGCGGAATGGTGCGAGTCGATTGCAAAGCTGTCTCACGACGGAAGACAAACTCTATCTAACCACGTGCCGGTTACAATAGAGCTGAAGCTGAAGAATGAGGATAACACCACCTTGATAAGGAAATCCTCATATTTTAAAATGGATGCGTCCTTCCTAAAAGATTCAAATGTCAAGAGGGCGGTGATGGATGTATGGAGGAACCACCCCCAGGCCAAAGTGGTGCAAGAGTGAAGTGGGTCCTTGCTTGGGGAAGGATAAAGAGAATCTTGATGAAGGAAAAGAAGGAAAGGGCAAGCAGGCTCCAGCAGAGGGCAAAGATGGAAGAAGAGTTAATGAGTTTAAGGATCAGAGCGGAGAATGATCGCTCAGAAGCTTTACAGCTAGAATTAAGGGAAGTTGAATGCAGCCTCAAGAAAAGAGAACACCAAGACGCGAGCTTATGGAGGAAAAGAAGCAGAATCAGGTGGCTTAAGGAAGGAGATGCTCCCTCTAGGTACTTCTTCGCGCAATTAAAAGTGAAACATAGTAGAGAAGAGATAAAAGCTATTACCCTGGAAGAAGGGGGGCAACAGAAGATCACTTCGAGATAATGCACAGGATTCACCGGTTTTACTCCAACTTGTACAAGGAAGACGAGAGGACGACAACTTGCACAGAGCAAAGAGAACTCATTTTAAAACTCACTTCGAAGTTCGTGACAGAGGAGGAAAACCATTACCTGCAAGCCAACCCGACTGCGGAGGAGATTGAAGAGATTATAATGAACTTCCCCAAAGAGAAGTCTCCAGGAGCAGACGGTGTCACTTACGAAATGCTCCAAGTGTGCTGGTCCTTTATCCAGACAGATTGTATAGAAATGGTGCATGCATTCTGGAGAAACGGAACGACAGAGGAGAAAACCCTCCAAGGCGTGATCAAGCTAATCATGAAAGGAGGAAATAAAGCAGACCTGGGTAATTGGCGACCAATATCCCTCCTTACAGCTACCTACAAAATTCTGAGCAAACTGTTAGCAGAAAGGCTGAAGAAGGTGGTGCGGTCAGTAGTAGACGAGCAACAAACAAGTTTATACAAGAATGTGACATCTTCGATAACATCCTCAGTTTTAAGTTGGGGCAAGAAATGACGGAGGCAACAGGACAACAAGCGCTGTTCTTTAAGGTCGACTTCATGAAAGCCTACGACAGGATGTCCCATGAATATCTGTGGGCCACAGTGCAACATATGAACTCCAACAGTCACACTATTAGGCTGCTAAAAGGCTTGTCACTAGGAGGGACCTCCAAAGTTCACGTTAATGGAGCTTTCACAGAGGAGATAATCTAGACAGAGGGGTCAGACAAGAGTGGCCAGTAGCACCCTATCTGTTTGTCATAGTCACACAACCTCTCATGAACTTATTTAGGGAAGCACAGGACAAAGAGACAGTACAAGGTATACAAGTAAGTGAAGAAAAGACCTTGTTGTACCAACTTTTCACGAACGATACAAGACTGATGATTAAAGCGACAAAGGACTGCTTTCTAGAAACCCAAGAAGTCATTAGAAAGTATGAAGAAGTTTCAGGAGCAGCATTAAACCTGAGAAAGTCCTTGGTGGTCCCTTTGGGGATGAGCGTAATCCCCTCTTGGTTGGAAAAGACGGGCTGCTTGGTAGCCAGACCAGGACAAAGGTTCAGGTACCTAGGGGTGTCAATAGGCGTCAAGCTGACAGAAGGACAGGTGGTGGACTTTCGTGGAGAAAATACAAAAAAGCTCCAGCATTGGTCTAATCGGCTACTATCGTGGCCCAGCAGAGTGATTCTTCTTCAACACGTCCTTAGAAACATACATGCTTACCAACTTACTTGTCTAAACTGTACGTCCGAAGGCTTCAGAAAGATGGAAGGGGTATGTAGGACCTTTCTGTGAGGAAGAAATGAGGAGGGACAAAATAAAACGGCCCTGATAGCTTGGAATACCATCACCACGAGCAAAAATGAGGGGGGTTTAGGAATAACGCCCTTCTCAGAAGTCGCTCTAGCCCTCAAGTTAAAGTATCTTGGCAAACTATTACAAGGAGGCCATCAAGAATGGAAATGCATTGCGAGATGAGGAATCAGAGAAGCCCTGACGAAAAGCCCTCACAAAGACCAGCGAAAGGATTGGACACCAGAAGAAGGCTTACTGTTAGTGCCAAACCTGCAATGCAAGGCTCTCCCAACGCTAAATTCGCTCCTAAAACGGTGGAAAAAAGTTTATTCGAAACTCTCACTATCAAGGAGCCCTCTGGAGCTAAGGACAGAGTTAAGCCTACAACAAGCGCTCCAACTGTGGCAGTACCATACAAAGATTACCGACCAGGTTAAAGGGGAAGCAAAGAAAGAGGCAAGAAGGTTAAAGCTGACGACACTGAGAGAAATCAAAAACCTGGACTTGATTCAAGGGCTGGGAAATTGCCACTTAGGGACTGCACCGGCTCGGGAAGAGGACAGGAGACCCAATGCCTTTCAAGCTCTGTTAAGTTGGGGAGGCGAGGTGGTGTTGACCAATAAGGACCTGCAGGAAAGCACCAGCTGGGGCTGGAGAGGCAGAAATTTGACACTAAGAGGATGGGAGCAAAGTTTCAGAACATGGAAGGACTTACTGCCGAGGGAAGCCAATACTGAATCACCTCTTAGCAGAAGATGGGGAGTTTCTGACTCTAGAGAAAAATGGCTACGAAGATGGCAAGGGGTTTGGGGTAAAGGAGGCCTTCACAGGAATAATCTCTGGCTATGGCGGGTACTAAATAGGGGGTTTTTATCAACAAGAGAGCGGCGCAAATGAGTAAAGGCGATGGACTCTGTCCTAGATGCGAGAGAGCCGAAGAAACGATAGAACATCTCCTTTGGGATTGTCATACAGTGAAAAGAAGGTGGACCCGGCTACTTCCAAGCAACTGTGACTTCGGTATTGAATATAGAGGAGAAGAAGGTTTACTCAGCACTATTGACAAGGCGGTGAAAGTTCGCACGGTCAACCCCGTCCTCCTTTTCCTTACCATCAAACTCACCCAGGTGGCATGGACAGAAAGGACGGCTCTGGTCTTCAGAAACACCAGGTCGGAACGGCCTGGGCGGAACTAAACGAAGATGCTTGTGAAGAAAGACGTCAAGCTTGGGGTAGAGCCATGAAGACCATCACGCATATTCAACAGCACCTCAATCCAAGGGAGTTCAGAGGTGTAAGAAATGAAAACAGAGCAAATGTCAGAGAAGTACAACAAGAGCAATCAAACATTGTCTGAGTGTAACTTCAGTGCGATCAACGCTAAGTCGCACTGATGTTACACTAGTGCAGTGTATCACTCAGTGTAACATGCATCACAACTTCGATGAGGTATGCATGTTACACTCATGCATACCTCATCTATCCATTTCGAGAGGTAACCTTTAATCGAGGTTACCTCTCGAAGATGCCTCGCAAGAAGTATCTCCAGAAATGGAGAGGTATAGTTAATTAAAGGTTAAAATGACTGTTGAACACCATCCGAGGATCACAGAGATCGAGGGCGATAACCAAAGAAGGACAGAGGGGGCTTGGACCCCACCAGTCGGTCGAAGATCTCACAGAGAGGAAAAAGACGTCTGTCTCCTCATGGGACTCATCGTCAGAGTTCGGATCCCAACGATCTCGAGGGGATCCGCGAGGGTGTCTGATCTACCATGAACACCTCGGCAAAAAACGAGAAGAGTATTATAAGCAACGCTCGGTCCAGGCAGCACGAGGAGAGAGAGGAAGAAAGTCAAGAGAGAAAGATGTGCTTTAATCATTGCATTAGATTCAAGCTGGTGCGGAGGTGGCGTCCTCCCTATAGGACGAAGAGACAAAAGAAGACGAGGAAGGCAAGCCGTAGCACTGCCATTTACGCTAGCATCGTCAGTCTCCACCACCGGCTCCGGAAGCTCCAGCAAGGGAAGAAGGAAGTTGGGAATATTTTGATCAATCACGCGAATCAGACTTGCCACTGGAAAAGAACCGATGGCACTAAGAGGGGTGTGCAAACGTAGTGTATCCAGGGCACGAAGATCGTCAATTCTCACACCTCTGAGCAAAATTTTCGCAGTCGTTACACCGAGAAGGAGATCTTCTCGACTAGGTCGGGTAAGCTTAAGTCGAGCACTAAAGCCTTCCTCCAAATCAAGCGGACGTACCCCGAGGCTAGTAGAGAGTTAGGTCAACTTGCCAATCTTGGCGGGGTTAATTTTGCATGGGACCCGGGTGTGGGCCTTGACGTTACGAAAAGATGATATGGTATAAAGTTTTATCGGACGTACCGTCGCTCTTCCCTAAAAATAAATAAAAAAGAGAAAAGATTGTGATAGTTCTTGGATCACTTTAATTCCGATGGATGAGCTTCTTTCCATTCAACTTGATACTTCATTGTTCACCACGTTACGTTCGGTAATGAGACAGATACATATACTATGAGATGGAAGCATCATACTTTATATGTGCACATTATTACGCATAGACAGGAGTTCAGAAAAGTTTAAAACGTAAACAAGCCTTCGTATCTTCAGGTATTAATTCTATCCTTCTTCTGGTGTTGATTCTATCCTTCTTGTAAAACTGCAGGTTGCCTCAAACAACACAAATAGGAGTGATAAATGATTCATGATGAAATTTCAATTTTATGGAGTTTCAATTTTATTATCGTTATGGTAGATTTCAAGTAGACCGTTATTTATAAGTATCTAAAATTGTTTCAATGTACGTTGTCTACTTATTTCAATTTTGTATCATTATCAGATAAGATACACAAGGAAGTGAAAGTGCAGAAACAGTGTGATCCTTTGATCCTTTGACGAGATTGATGAATAAACAACCAGAGCTGATGGCTGAGGTATTTAAAGGAAGAAAGATTTACTTTTTTGGTCTTAAAGATAGACCTACCTCAGAGCAATTGATCGGTCGTGAGTCTGATCTGACGGATAGAAAAATGACAAAGTCAAACTTATTGGAATGGGGGTTCCAGAGGTTTGGGACAAGAATTTCCATACGTTACTTTTTTTATTCGAGTGACCCATTTGGAACGTGACTATTCCAAATCTCTGATGGCTTCATACTTTCTACCCCACTGTGTTACAGCGAGAAATAATCCCTCTGAAGTACATGATCTACAACTGATACGTGTGTTTATTTTTGTCCGTGACATTTTTGCTCTATAACTTAATGGATGGTTGATATCATATGCATGTAATGTTCTGAAATCGTCGTATGGTGTTACTGTACTGTGCAGAATGTTGTGGTCGAAATAGCACGGTCCTATGTGTGACTAGTGACACAGTCAAATGATTTTGAACTGTTTCATACTGCAACATGGATTACTTAAGAGTCTGAGATTTCAGAATCTCTAAGTAAAGCAAACATGTGCAGTAATGATGATGTTTAGAAATCATCATTTAGAACGGACTGTACAGAGAAAACCTTACACGCAGAAGGGAGTGGAAAGTCTCATGTGGAACTTCCTACCAGTGACAACAAAGAGATTTCTGACCATGGGAAGGTTAACGTCTTCCTTCATGGAAGGAAAAAGATTGGAAGTGAATACTTTGCTCTTGATACATATGATCAAGAGAGGAAAGATTACAGTGAGGATACGTCTCCCACTATAAATTTAGAAGTTAACTTCCCAATCGATCTAACTTCATTGAGCAGCGCAGATACTGAGTTGGACAACATAAGTCGACCAAAAAGAAGTAAACCATTGGCAGAGGGAAGTTTGTTTACAATCGTATCATAGTTATTCTGTTACTACTGTATTTTAGTTGGCAGGATTCTAGCAAGTTCATCATCTTGTACTTGACCTTTCTGTTCGGACACAAGCTGCTCCAAGCAAAGCAAAGGGTACTAGTTAATACTCTGTTTATATATTATGAATTTCTTTTAAAGTTCTAGTACTGATTGTATTTTGGAAAATTCTGCAGATTACCAATGGCATTGACTTACAATGTGACACTGTATTTGAGCTTGAGCTTCTCGATGTATGTCGTCAATCATGATAGTGATGATGAATAATTTCTCATGACCAGTTGTGTGTAAACATCATTCAGTTATCTAAGCACTGCCGCACTTCTTGTTTCGTCTTGCAGAACATCGTGGACAAACTTCCTTCAGATGCGTTGAAAGTTGCAGCGTTGGTTGTTGTGGATGTGAAAACAATTGATCAACTCGCCATGAATGTAAACAGTTTTATTGCTCGTCAGAACAAACGCAATACAAGTAAAAAGGTCTTCGTGGGTCATGCCAAGCATAATCTAGAAAAAAAACTCAAAATGATTGTGAAATGGGCGTTAGATGAGAAATATCTTACTTTCATAAGAAAAGTAAGAATGATAGATCAAAGATTACAGATAGAAAGACAGAACATTAAACTTCTCTTTTGTAAACATCATTTTCTGTAATCTGATACTGGATCTCTGGTGTTTGACTTGTGAATTCAGGTCAATAGTCTTGCAGATCTAAATTACGCATCCATAATCTTGTCAGTACATATGCATCTTGAATAATTCGGATGAACAGTTGTTTTGATCATGTGACAATGAACTGTATTTGAATTTGAAAGTTCTCTGGCAGGATGCATGGATCTGAAGAGAACAAATTTTATCGAGTAGAGACTCTGGGGATATGACATATAATTGTGTTTTTTGTGTGGTCTTTCTGATGCTGTACTTCCTATTCAACTTTTTCTCCTTGGGTAGATAATAAATCTTATTCACTATCTCATTTGGACATTTTCAGATTCAACACATCAACTTAATTAACTTTTTCCTGGAAAATCATGAAAGACCGAATCTCAATCGAGTTTTCACAACATGCTGTATGCTTTGTTGACTAGCCTGTAAACCTTACATAAGGTCACAGATATGGAGGTCTTTGGAGGTCTACCTTGCTGAACTTTAGAACTCTCCTGAATGACCTATGCATTCCAACCTTCTTATAAACTGCGGTTTACGTTACAACTTGAATCTTTGATTGCATTTCAACTGAGACCGATTAATATAAGACATGAATTGAGTCTAGATCTGATGTGCAAAGAATAGTTCCAGAGAGATTAACCCCATGAACAGCTCTCATTTCTCTGAAGAGATTCTAGAAATATCGAATGCATCACAATGTTATTTACTAGAAATTCCAACGTCTGGGTTGATATCCGATGTCACTACAGCAGAAGATCAACCATCATGTGTGGATCACGAGGAATTTTGATAAGGAATATTGTAATCAAGTGATGGCTTCTTCATTTCTTTTGTCGTACGTTTCATCATAGATCGATTCAAAGTCATTATCTTGACTTTGTATAGTTGAATCTCGTATACTTTCGTGTCATTGCTATCTCTATTGCTCGGCGAGGGTGATTATTCTATGTTAAGGTTGAGGTCCAAAATATTTTGGTTCAAACTTTGAAGGTTTGGGGGTGTTTTAAGGTTACAACCGATCCACAATGCCAAGTAGGAGATAAAATGATCTCTAATCTTCTTTCTCATCGGCCTATTTTTGACTAATCAAGTTCATCCAAGTACAAAGGACAGTTTTGGGTTTCAAAGGCTTTCTCGAGAGTCATTCATAAAGTGAGGTCTCATTGGAAAGCGCTAGAGCTGCGTTACAATCTGGAGGGAAAGATCGATCGATTTGGAGTTCTGAGAGGACTGTTATGATCGTTCAAAGTCAAAGAAGTCAAAATGATACTTCGAGTCACATTTTTGAGTGTCTCGAGAGTTTGAGAGATGATCTTTCGATATTGTCAAGGGGATTGGATAGTTGACGCAGTGTTGGTTGCACTGATGTAAAATAGTCATATGTTTGGATAGGATTTGATTTTAAAATGATCGATTGAAATTAGCTGTAACAATTGAGAAGCAGAAGTAGAACCGTTTTGCTTGGATTTTATAATTGAGTTGTTCCATGGAGCATGTGATAGAATAACTGAGTAGAAATTTCTAGGATTGTAGTATACCCTATCAGATTACTACATGTGAAATTTCATCTTATTTGGTTAAGAGAAGGTGTTGAGGTCGTGGATTTTAGCCACCGAGGTCTGCAAAGTTCATAAGTTAGCACAAATGAAATGCTCGATCTATTTTGGGCAATTTGTTTTAGATCTGAAGTTGAAATTTCATAGAGTAGTAGTGAGGAGTCATAATGAATTTCTTGTGAAGTTTGAGCCCAGTTGGAAGTTCGAGTTGGGAACAAGAGGTTGTCAAAGTTCAAATTACAATGTGCCAAGTTCTGAAAGAGAGAATATATTTCACTTATATCTCTTGGTTGGCCTTGAACAAACAACTTAGGGTTTCAAGATGAAACTTCTTCAAAGTATTCTTGTGAACTAAAGCATATGTTTATCACGTAAAGATCTTTCATGTACTCAGAATAAGATTGAACGTTCATTTGTGTTGTGTGGTGCACATGTGTTACACTTAGGTTCAAGTTAGATCAGCAGGAACCGAGACAAAGCTTGATAGATTGAGTAGTGAGGACATTCAGGTTTCATCGGTCTTGCCGTATATCATGTGTATTCCTAGATCAAACTTCACGCTCTATGACAACATGTGAACCCTAAGCATAAATTTATCCACTCTGATCGGATCTTCTCATCGACTGTTGGGGTGTTGAGAGTTTGACGTACGAACGATAACTTTCGATAATGATCTCTTCACAGTTAGTCTTTAGATACAGTTTTTCTTTCCACAAGTGCTAAAGGGTTGTTGATGCTTGCCAAGTGTATCATCAGTTCTATCATTTTTTATGAGGTCTGTTTTGTTCTGTAATTTTTTCGTGAAGTGTTGGGGTCTTTAGTTCGGAGTTGACTCATCCGTGAAAAATGACTCAGTTCAAATCAGAGTAAGAGAGTACGCATTATCGGTTTCACTTTGTCAGGATCTCTAGTTTTTGCTGCACGTAGGATGATCGAAACAGAGACAAAAATTTGCTTGACCACACCTCGAGTATGTTATTTGAACTTGATCACACCCCTCTTAACGATGCATTGCTTGATTACCTTGGACTTGCTATTGACTTTGAAATAAGTCACTTTGTGATATTAGTTACATGTTCAAGTGCACACCTAAAATTTTTGAGCATATTTATCATCTGATGTGTTTTTTATGTTATGTATCATCTTATGTGTTTTAATGTTAAAAGTTTTGGATTGTGGAGATATTTTAGTTACGACAGAAAGTAATGAAATGATAAAAGACAAGACAAAGTGTGACTGGCTTTACTGTTGGTAACCAATCAGCAAGCAATACATCGTTAGGAGATGTGTGATC
Source organism: Asterella californica (assembly GCA_036924285.1). NCBI lineage: Eukaryota > Viridiplantae > Streptophyta > Marchantiopsida > Marchantiales > Aytoniaceae > Asterella > Asterella californica. Next base: position 49,884,497 of record JAYKYS010000001.1, read on the forward strand.
AAACTCAAATGATCTACTGCGGGTGTGATCAAGCTAATTTCTGAAACAGGGACTATGAAAGCACATGTACACTTGCAATCAGATTAATTTATATTTCTTATAAATATCAATACCTTCCAATTTTTTATAGTATACGGTAAGCAACCGGTGGATAATATGAAGTTAATACGTCTGGTTAATGCGGCCGCAATATGAAGTCAGCTACGAGTCCTGTATTTTGGTCTGGTTCGGACGTTCAGAAAACTCAGAAAAACTCATCGACGCTCATCATGAAACCTGTAATGTAGTCGGTGTCTTAGCGTGTGCTTGTGGAGATCAGAAGCTCTCCCCTTTTGACTCCCCCTGTGTAGAGAAACACGCGTCGCAATGAATAGCCAACGGATGGAAAGACCCATCAAAGACCTCGTGTGTACAATGGTTGGGCTTCCTAGCAGTTACAACCAAGAAGAGCTCCACGCGTATCCTTCCTCCCTCTTAGACAGTTTAGGTACTTTCATATTACAAGCTAGGAACACCTTCTAACCGGCAGTTAAAAGGTGCTCCCACCAACTCACGTACTTGAGGCCTCTCGGTTTCGGCTTCTTATCATTTTACTATTCTGGTTTACTTTGAGTGAATCACACACAGCTCTCTCTCTTGCTTGCCTACACCTACGAAGTGACGTTTTTTACATAGAATCACTTATATCTGCATTTCTTAGTTTGAGATAACATAGGTTTTCAGTATAGGTAAGGACACTTTGATGTACGATGACTAGCCGATTGCCAAACGGTTACCCAAGCACCAAGCACTATACCGCAGGTACGCATGGATGCTCAACGGCCATTTGCTTGTGCCTCTTTACAAGCGCTGGCATCTAGTAGTATCTTACATGCATGGATGGTGGTCTAATAAGTTTGAATCGAGTTTCGCAAGTCATTTGAACTCACCAGGAGATTTTAACCAAAAAACTAGATACAATCACCATATCGGTATAGGTAAAAGAAAATTTTTCTGTGATATATAATTTCTCTAGTTAAAAAGGTGTTTGGTACATTTTTCTTGCATATAAACACACATGGTAAAATACATCTCCTGTGAAAAAGTAAGGAATTACTTGAAACTGAGAACATATATGTGTATATAAACTAAAGAATTAAATATCTAGATGGCATATATGCAGTCTCTCGTCGATGGAGTGCAGTCCGGTCGATGGTGCTTATATTTTTCCTTCTTCAATATATTCTACTCCAACTTTAATCTCTCTGGCAGAGTGCTTCTGAACTACACAAAAACAATTATAAGCACAGTAGCGGGTAGATATATTGCCACTCACTTGCTCATAAAACTCAGTTACATCAAATCAATAACACGGAACGCCTTGAACCTAATGCGTTTCATGCTAGGGGCCATTGGGTAGGACCCATTTGGCATAACCTCCGATCGGACTACTTACACGTGGAACACCTAAAAAGGTGTTTCGCACTTACACAAGTCTAATAGCATGGAAAGCCAGAGAGACATTTCGCGCCAATGTTACGATGGATCTACCGCACATGTCACACCGGGGGACAACTCTCTGACGTTCCGCAGTGTGTCTTGTTCACAGAGCGCAACGTCTTTTTGGCATTCCGTGTTGCAAACCATACCGTAAAACACCCTCTTTGAGTTCCACAGTGTGACATATTCACGACGCAAAACGTGATTTGGTGTTCTGCATTACGAACCCTACGGCAAAGTGCATTTTTATGCATTCCATGATGAATTTGCTAATGTGAAATGCTGCCATGGCCGCGTTGCGCTAGAAATCTTAACGCAAAATGCAGAATTTGCATTCCGTTGAATGCTTAATATAGAGCGAAACTTAACATGCTTAGAGCGGAACAAGTTTCGCTCTGCTGCAAATTACACATCAAATACATTCACATGCATTTAATCCACCACAGAAGCGAAAGCAACTTACATCAATCCAGGCAATGCAAACACCCACCTGAAAAAAGTAAACAACTCTCTTTCACCTCGCTTCTCCACGAACCGTTCTTCAGCTTCGAGTCACCCTGTGCCCAGTGTCCACCTTTCACTCCTCTTCGATAATCACCAACACTCAACAAGAAAGGAAACTGGAGAAAAAGAGAAAGGGAAAGAAAAAAGAAAATGCCAAGAGAAGAAAGTAATGAGTAATAACAGGAGAAAATCAACTCTCAAAACTTTGCAATAGAAAACTCCACCTTTGTATTATATTCAAGATGTATATAACATGTGTTCACACTCTACTCCGGAAAAGAAACAGCATATATATTTCCTGGATTTCCTTTAAAGATCGAATGATCTTGACCAGTCTGCTAACAGTGAAGTATGCTTCTGTACTCTAGTTCTCTTAGTTTCTTCAGCAAATTTGTTGATCTCAGAAACATGCACACTCTCTCTATGCACACTTTTGTTCTTCTACATCCGCTAGTCTACATTTCTCTCTTGATTTCAACAAAACATGACAAAAATCAGCTTTCTCCTTCATGTTATCTTGATAAGCTGATATAAATTGTTTCCTTTGCTACCAGAAGAATGACTGAGGCTTTACATCTGCTTTCTAGATTTACTTCTCTGTAAACAAGGAAGCTATGTAGAAGCTCTGTTCTCTTTCTCAGATCGATCTTCGATTTTCGTCTCTGCTCTTTCATCAGACTCTCTTGGTCGAACAGGAAGGTGAATTGTTTCTGATGCAAATGTCGCTGGAGGTGATATTGAGATGTCCTCAAAATGAGTCACTTCTTCATCAGAGGATGGTTGAAAACTCTCAGTTTGATCAGCAATTTCTCCTATGTGCATCTGCGAGTCTTGTATTTCACTCATAAAAATCACAGTCTAACATAGACTGAAAATCAGAACGAGACTAGTGATCTTCGTCTTCTGTTAGTATACTCTCAGAAGAAACAAAATCATCACACAATCCAACATTGGCATCACAGGAGGTTATATATTAGCTCTACTTTCGTATAAATGATGCATTCTATAGAAAAATAGACACTTCGCATTCAACTTGTATTCCAAAGTTATCCCGGATTGAATTCCAAGCTCGGTAAGTCGAGCACAGGTATCATCCAAGAACTCTCGTGCCTTCTTATAATTATCTACATATCTCTCATACTTCTTTTGCATTATCACGCAGTCATGAGAGGAAATCCTGATCGTATCAAATGGACTACCATGATAGCAAAAGCCATAGTCTTCCGATGACTCTTTGTCCAATCTTCATCTTTTTGCACGATCCATGAAGTGCAGCAAAACTGTATAGGTCTTCTAAATATTCTACAATCTTCTTGTAATCCGCTCATGCCTCCTGAAACACTTTGGTGTAAGTTTTTGCACAATAGTACTATTCTTAGAGGCCATGTCTTCAACACCAGCAACTTCGATTCAGAATTCTAAATTGTTATCAACAGTAGACATAATGAACAATTTTCTTCTAATTTGAGTACTCGTTCTCTTGACACTCAGTTTCTTGAATAGCTCGATTGAGACAAATTGCAAAGGATAGTAATGAGAACAAGCAAACTGAACTTCAAATAATGTTTGATATCTGTCGTCATAACTGTATTAATGATCTTTGTTAAAAACCCAATTTGAATTAGAGTTTTATCGCTAATTCACAAACTTATGGCACGGTCTAAAAGAGAACGTGATGTTGGCCGTAACCGTAAGGAAGGACTACGGAGATCTCTCAAACCTAATAACTCTCTTCCATAAAACCACATCATATCAGGGTTACAAGGTTGGATGTAACTCTCGTGACAAAGTTTACGGTTTTGGGTTTGAGACGCTCTATTGTCACGAGGTGCTGTACGTTCGAGAGAAAAATCTTTGTTTGACATGACCGCTGTAACCATACCCATATATTATCGACGTCTAGCATTCGTAGTACTCTTGCTACAATATCATGTGGCTGCCACTTTCTGCATTTCATTCTTCGAATTCGAGGGTGAGTTTGAACGATATATACTTGGACAGTAGTGACGAGGTGCTGTACGTTCGAGAGATAAATCTTCGTTTCAAGCATTCACATCTGCTGCCAAGAGATGGAGTCAAGGTCGGAGTTACGCAGGTGACGCCCATGCCAGTTCGCCATGTCGTTGTACACGTCCGTCTGATTTTGAAAGGTTCCAAGAGATTGACGAACTAAAACGTGGACTAGCACGGCCGAAAGTTCTGAATGCGAGAGGTAATTAGCCAGAGCTGAAGAGTGATCAGGACTTGCTCTTGAGAGAATATGGGATCAATACGTATTCATCGTTTTCTCGAATCAGGTCACATGTGTTTGTCGACGTCTTATAGAACTTACTGAACAATAACAGCAAGTATATGACGACTGATGGATTAGTTACGAGATTTTTGAGCTCATGTCTCGACGATGTCCTCAAATGTCCGTAATACACGATCTTATACAAAACGACTGGAGTGACGTGAAGCTACCTTCTATTATTAAAGTGGTTACTACATTTTCTCTTCTTGTCATTGTTCTGTCCGAATATTATGTTAGAAACAGATAAGCAACCACATTTATTCTAGACTAATATTAAACCAGAAAAGCTCAGAAGAAAATTTGTCGCACATGGACCTACACATGGGACCACAAGTAGATAAGAAGACGAACATTCGGCAAATGAGATCATCGACACGTTCCTGCATTGGACAATAACAGTCCGTTACAACCTCGGATTTCAGTGAGACAAGTCGCAGAAACGAGAAAGTGAAGGATTAGATACAGGTGGATTGAAAAACTCTAATGGTGAAAACGAACAACTTCATTCTTACAGCAGTTCATCTTGGACCTCGACTTCTGGAATCCTAACCACTTACTACTACACATTCGACTAGTCTAGCAGCTTCTTAGAACATCCATTATCTCCAATGCGATCTTTCTGCTTCTCAGAAATCGCATCACCGAGTCCTTGCTCCCTAAAGTTCCTTCAGAGATTAGCACTGGGGGGCAGAGTCAGGTGTTGGGTGCCGTTTGACCTGATTCAGAATTCTAGCTTTCTTAGAAGCGTTCTTGGCAGCGAATATTGGTTTCTATCCCGTAATGACTCTCCTGATTGTACGTATCACAGGAGCGGTTCACAGTAGTCTTGTCTTCAGTTGTGGGTTTTCTGTTAGCAATTTGTTTCGAAAGAACTTTTCACTGAAAAGTTCGAAACATTTAGCAGGAGAACAAACGTGAAATATAGCTTGTCCTTATTCTACTGTGGATTGTTCTCTCGCTTCGAGCGTGCTGCACCCGGTGGAACTTTTCTGCATCCCGTTTCTGCGCTCTGCTGTTTGTACTTTCTGTTCCAGTCTCTCAGCCTATGTAAAGTTGATATCGCAGCCTCTTCGTTCAACTTTTCCTACCATATTGATCATCTGCCGTTAGGAAAAGCTGTGAAACTTGGAAATTCTTCAGCTGGGTTGAAACTCAACATTTCCTCTTGAGTTCGTCTGACTTCGATATCGAACTTCGCTCTGTCGATGAAAGTCTGTCACCTAATTCCTCCTACTGTCAGCGATTTTGCTTTTGTGTTCTTTTTGTGATCATGTGGCAGTCGCATTCATCTTAGACTAACCCAACAAATGTAAAACTTCATGCAATGTCCATAATGTACGCTATAGACGCTATATATATATTACATATTCTTACATAGCCTTTAGCAAAAGAGAAAATGTCCACTTCCTTTACGGACAGGTTCATCCGCTTTGTCAGTGAATTGACACAGTCAGTGGTTCATGTTAGAACTGAATATATAGTATGAACGTAACATACAACAACTAGTTCAGACCTTTTGGGCTCATGCCTTTTTCGCAGGCTTTGCTTGCCCTTGTATCAAAGTATAAGTACCTGGCCTTTGGGCCTCCTACCTCATTATTCATTTCAGTAAACAAGCTTACTCATACTTGGTCTCTCACATTGATCCTCTCTCTCCTTTTCTTATATGGTATCAGAGCTACGGGTTGTTATTTTCCCAGCACAATAACGTAGGCTTCAGGTAGACCCTAGGCACAGGTGAAGTAGCAATCAGGGGACGCCTTGATTGCTAAAGCGTGAAGGACGCTTCTCGCTTAGACGATCGCAGCGCTCAATAGAACCTCAGTAATTCAGCGATAAATCTGCGATGGCGAACACGTTCAGCACTAAAGGCTGGGCAAAGTTCGATGGGACGTACTTCACGTACTGGAAACACAAGATGAAACTCCAGTTAGACGCTGAAGGCGTTCTCGGAATTGTCGATGGTAGTGTACCTCGATCAGTAGCCACTACCGCTAACCCTCTACCTGCCACCGGACCAGGTAGCATTGCGGAGTGGGATCGTCAGAGCAAGAATGCTTTGACGGCAATAAATCAGTGTTGCGAGAACACTGTTATCGGTCACATTATTTCTTGCCGCTCGGCAACAGAAGCTTGGAACACATTGACTTCTAACTTTGCCGCGCAAGACACAGTGACCCAGATGCACTTGAAAGAAAAGCTGCGAACTCTCAAGATGAAGACGAACGACTCAGTCACATCGCATGTAAACACTTTCAAGTCGATCAGCTGGCGTCTGCAGGTGTACAAGTAGGCGCACAAGAGCAGCTGCTCACACTCATGGGTAGCATGCCAGACAGCTACCAAATGTTCTTACAAGTGATGAGATGCAACACCAACTTGACGTTGCAAGATCTCATCTCGTTTCTTCTCACTGAAGAAACTTTTCGTCAAAGAATGCAGCATGAACCTTCGACCGCATTGTTTGCAAGAAAGAGGCAACCACCCAAGCAAGGCAAGAACGGCAACCGTTCTAAGAAGCGGACATCAGATTCCAACATTCAGTGTTTCGAGTGCAATTTAACTGGACATCGTGTCCAGAATTGCCCAAATCAAGCCTCAAGCAGCAGCGCTCCGCCCAATCAACCTCAGCAACAAGGGGAAATCAGAAGAACCGCAACCAGAAGAATCGCCAGCGCAACAACAACAACACTAGGCGAGTACTGATGACCTTGCTCTACAACGAATTTGCACCTCGAACTGTGGACCGTCATTGGTACGTTGACACCGGCGCTACCCACCACATGGCATTCGACCGCGACCAATTTTGTAAGTACATTGAACGAGAAAGTGCTCTTCAAGATCAAATTCTCTTAGGAGATGACACTACAGTTCAAATTGAAGGTCACGGTGATGTTGAAGTTAAACTTCTTAACGGCGAAAACGTCTTAATTAAGGATGTCTTGCACGTCCCTGTACTACGGAACAACTTGTTTTCAGCTCGAATGTTTGACTCCAAGGGTGGGTGGTGCATTATCGGTAATGGTACTTGCCATCTAGAGGACAAGAACATACGTCCAATTGCCCCATGCCCGCTAAGCAATGATCTTTACTTGCTAGGCTCGTCTGTAATTCCCGTGCACACTATGTCACTCCCGCAAGCACACCATGCTTCCAACAATGCCCCCTGAAACGCCCTCTCGGAAAAGACTGGGGGGTCCGGGAGGTGACCGTGGTGGCAGATCGACCAACCGTGGTCGACCACGGCTGATCCTCCCCTTACACCCCTTCGCACAGTCGCAGTCAACTAACACAATAGCACTCCCTGAAATCGCATTTTCCGCACCTCTTCTGACACCGATTTCTCAGGGATGCACGGATCGCCACGAGGGCGATCCGTGGCTCCAGGACCATGACACAAATCTCGATCCTACGCGGAATCCCAACCGGCACGCCCCCCCATGGAGGGGCGATGCCTCTATAGTCCAGGAGAGCACGGATCGCCACCAGGGCGATCCGTGCCTCGAGACAAACGGCACGGCCCCCTATGGGGACACGCCGCGCCAAGGCAACGGCTAGCCAGCCGGTCAACAGCCAGCCAACCAACGCACGGCCAGCCAAGGGGCGCGGCCCCACATATGGGGCCACGTCCCCTCATCTTCCCGAGGCGGCCCCCAAGGCTGGGGCACGAACCCCGGGAGCTTTAACCCCCCGGGCCCCGCCCCCCACCCCGCCCTTCTCGGAAGGGCGGCGGCGGCTGCCAACCCCCTGTCTTTCGGAGGAGTCAACCCGCGCGGGGTTGACTCCCCTCGCAGGGGAGGGACACTCCCGTCGGGAGTCAACCCGCGCGGGGTTGACTCCTGCCAAAAGGAGGAGCACAGGAGGAGCAGTCCTTCCCCGGAGGAGGACTCCCCATGGGAGGAGTACTCCTCATGGAAGTCTCCTCCCACAGGAATATTTTTCCCGGCATCATTCCTTTAGAGGAAAATTTTTCTGCAGATCCTTCCACAGAAATTTCAGACTCTACAGTAGGCACTCTGCTTTCAGCTCGCCACACACATGGTGCTGACTCATCCACTCCTACATGTCTTGCATCTACACCTTACATAGTCGATGAGTCTAACACACCTATTTCCACTCTTTATCGATCTGTTACCTGCCCGTGCTTTGCCTATCTTACATTTGCCACTCCTACCGCCGACCTCTGGCACAGGCGGCTTGGCCACATCAGTCTTACCCGGCTTGACCAACTCCGTCGCCATCAATCTGTTATTGGTCTAAATCTGCCCACCATTCACAATTTCACTTGTCCCCCGTGCTTGCATGGAAAGCAAGCCCGCACAAAATTTCCACGTGCCGCCACTACTCGCGCCACCGAGATTCTCGAAATTGTCCACTCTGACATCAGCGGCCGCATTTCCCCTTGCACTTTTTCCGGCTATGAGTACTTCATGACCATGACCGACGACTACTCCCGTTATACCGTTGTCCGCCTACTGCACTACAAGAGCGACTGCTTCACAGCATTCAAGGACTTCCACACATTTGCCGAGCGTCAGATCGGCAAGAAGCTCAAGACCCTACGCTCCGACAACGATGGTGAGTTCCGATCCACCCTCTTTGATGCCTATTGTCAGGAACACGGCATCCAACGCCAGCTGACCGTCCCTGACACTCCTCAGCAAAACGGGGTAGCTGAGCGTAAAAACCGCACCCTCTTAAACTGAGTCCGCGCTATGATGTTTTCAGCAGGACTAGACAAACAGTTTTGGGGTGAGGTTATCAATCACGCCACTTATGTTCTAAATCGTTGTCCCACCAAGGCCATCGATCCTGCCACCACTCCCTTTGAGCTATGGCATGGCCGCAAGCCCACCATCTCACATCTTCGAGTTTTTGGCTGCACAGCTTTTGCCAACATTATAGAGACTCACCGCTCTAAGCTAGATAGTCACTCCCACGAGTGCCTTCTCCTCGGCTACAGCAGTCAAAGTAAGGCATATCGTCTCCAACGTAAATCTGACGGTCATACTTTTGTTTCTCACGATGTTATATTTGATGAGTCTCTCCCTGCATCAACATCATCTCCTCCCAACCCCGCTCTCACTGCTATCACTGAGGATGAAATTCAGAATGATGTGCACTTTTTCCATCACCATCCTCCTACTTCGGATCCAACCCCTAGCCCTTCAGTGGGAGCTACTCTTCCCCCTCTGAGTTCGTCTGCTCTGCCTCCTTTTGCACCACCTCCCGCCTTCGGTCCTTCCGTTGACCCTGGTCCCGGTCATCCTGCAAGCAGTAGTCTTGTCCCGGGCCCCGTTCCTCCTCTACGCTCAGCGGGATATGGAGGAGGAGGAGTTAGCGGAGACACATTTCACACACCAACTCAATCCGTGGCCAGCTCATCCACTAGTAGCCCACAATCCCACAGTCGATATCCGTTCTCAACTTATTCTACCATGAATTTATCTTCCCCAATCCGAACCAAACATAGCACAGATGTAAAAAACATGAGCACACTACACCCATATCTACATCGTTCACCATCGCAGTCTCCACCACCGCACTCAAGTGACTTTGAGATGGCATCGTCTCCTCCCACTGAGATCCAAGCACCACCACCACTCCGGCGATCAACACGACAGTCCAACCCTCCTAACCGCGATCCAGCTGAAGGTTACGACACAAACGACTTTGATCCCGAAGGCACGAACGAGTAAGAAGCGTGCACTAATGGTGACCTTGAGACCAGTCCCGATGGAGCCCAACTCCTATCAGGAGGTCTTATCATCTCCAGATGCTGCTCGATGGTCCGAGGCCATCATCGAAGAGCTCAAGTCCCACGAGGAGAACGATACATGGACACTCACAGATTTACCACATGGATGAAGGCCCATAACCAACAAGTGGACCTTCAAGCTGAAGCTGAATTCAGATGGGTCCATCGCCCGATACAAGGCACGGTTGGTGGCCCGAGGATTCACTCAAGTGTATGGGTTCGACTACACTGACACCTTCTCCCCTGTGGTCCGTGTGCAATCAGTGCGATTGATACTAGCAATTGCAGCTCAACACAACCTCCACGTCCACCAGATGGATGTGAAGACAGCATTCCTGAATGGAACGCTGAGTGAAGAAATCTACATGGCAGTCCCTGACGGCATCTACGCCCCAAGAACTGGTAAAGTGTGCAGGCTACTTCGTACACTTTATGGATTGAAGCAATCTTCTAGAGAATGGTATTTGATCATAGATAAGTTCTTACTTTCTCTCGGGTTCAGTAAGTCAAGAGCTGACGGTAACGTATATTACATTCATAAGGATAATCAGTTTGCCATCCTAGCATTCTACGTTGATGATACAATCATAGCAAGCAGCAGCGAAGGATTGCTAACATACATCAAGAGTAACCTCAGCGCAAGGTTCCAGATGAGTGACATCGGTAACATCCATCATTGCTTGAGTATAGAGATTAACCGAAATCGAGCAGAAGGATGGATCAGACTCAGTCAAACCTTGTACCTGACCCAAAAGTTATTCCAGTTTGGCTTAGAGAATTGTCAACATGTCAGTACACCATTGACCCCAGGAGAAAAGTTCTCAACTGAAGATTGTCCTGCTACTACTGAAGAGAAGGCGCAATGTGCTTCTTATCCATATCAGAGTGCGACAGGCTCCATCAACTGGACTGCCGTCTGCACTCGTCCTGATCTAGCCTTCAGCATTAGTGTATTATCTCAATACATGGCTAACCCAGGACTAAAACACATCACCGCCATAAAGCGCACATTTCGCTATATCAAAGGTACTTTAGACCAGTACTTAGAATACAAGTACTCGCCTCAACCAATTTCTCTATTTGGCTACACTGATGCTGACTGGGGAGGTCACATCGAGTCACGACGTTCAACATCTAGAAATTGCTTCATCTATTCACAAGGAGCAATCAGTTGGTCGTCGAAGAGACAGAAATCTGTTGCACTATCGAGTACTGAAGCTGAATATATGGCACTCAGCACATGTTCATCAGAAGCAATGTGGCTTCGTCAACTCTTAGCTGATATTGGTTTAGCTGAGAATGAGGCAACTACTTTGTATTGTGATAACCAGAGTGCAATAGCACTCGTAAAATCGTCCAAGTTTCATGACAGGACGAAACACATAGATATTCGGTACCACTTCATTAAGGATCAAGTTGCATCCAAGACAATTGAAGTGAAGTACTGCCCTACTCAGGAGATGGTAGCGGATATCCTAACTAAGGGCCTACCGGCTCCCAAGTTGGATTACCTTCTACCAAGACTAGGATTGAAAGTTTAGATCTACAACAACTAGTCGCTGAGTGGGAGTGTTAGAACTGAATATATAGTATGAACGTAACATACATCAACTAGTTCAGACCTTTTGGGCTCATGCCCTTTCGCAGGCTTTGCTTGCCCTTGTACCAAAGTATAAGTACCTGGCCTTTGGGCCTCCTACCTCATTATTCATTTCAGTAAACAAGCTTACTCATACTTGGTCTCTCACATTGATCCTCTCTCTCCTTTTCCTATAGTTCACACGTATTTTGCATGTCTTGGAGGACACTTTCAGCCGAGTTTGACCTTTTTGTGGTGGCTTTCCGTCCAACAGGATAATGATGATTTATCTGCAAACTTTCTGTCATAGACTGCAATTCCTTAATGCCATGGTTTTGTCATCTGTTCTTTGGCGTCAAACCCGTGCGACTCATATCTCGATATATTCGATATACATATTACTATCAAGCACAGAAACATGAAGAGAGATGTCTTGCTTATGTCCGATCTACAATTCTTAGATGCAAAATCTGAGACATCATTTGCAGCGTAGCTACCAACTTGCTTAACAAGCTATCTGACAACTATATATGAGTCTTTCAGCGCGGACCAAGAAACCTTCAACGATGTAGCTCTGAGAATGTGCATAAGAGTAGCATAACCAGTTGACACTGATTGTGAAGTATCTACTTAAAGGTCAATTCCAGTTGCCCAAGTACGCATTCTGTCCATGATATCATTTAGGTCAATGAAGCCCTTATTCAGCACCCGGTCCGACCGAAATCTAAAGAAAGGACACTCTCTTCTAGGAGAACAACGCGACGCAATGACCCTGCAAGGCAGAGTCAAGAGAATAATCGAGTCGATGATCGTCACTTTTTATTCTCTGCTCAGACTGTTCATGGAGCTGAAAATTGAATATCTACTGCGATACTCTGCATAATGAAATGGTGCAGAATAGTTCGTTTTTCAACATGCAAGAACAGAATTCTAAACTAAAGAGGAAAATCGGCGCAAAAAGCGATTGGCCAAATTCCATCCTAGTACTACTTTCGCCGATCCTATGGAAAATTAAGACAGGATCAAAATCAAAACTTCAGCCCGGAGGCTGAAGTTTCTTGTTCCAGTCACAAGCACAGCAACGTGAAGTACCATGGGGTCCTTCTGAGGAAGTGACATCTTTCTTCTTTCAGACCACCTGGCTTCCCAGTTATGGTATGCAGAAATAAAGATCTAGTATATGTTAAATATCATTAGAGATTCACATCAAAACTCTGCGAAAGACAAAAGACAAAAAAAAAAGAAAAAAAAGAGGTGACTTGTGACATGACTTGTGACGTGAGAAGCACTGTGACAGCAGTTAGGTAAGTCACTTTGAGGTGACAGCAGTTATGTACCAATAGTATATTAACCCACATTCTCTGTAGAATAGTATGAGTAGGAGGCCCTTTCTGTCTGAACCAGTTCTGAAGTCTAAGTAAAGCTGTGCACATATCATCTCGGAATATTTCTGTTCAGTTCTCCTTCTGATTAGTTTTTAACAGGCTGATCTGTTATCAGTTCTAATAGGCTGGTAGCATTCTGTTGTAGGAGATAAATTCTATATTCTGAGAGACTAGGGAGTACAGTTCTCAATTTTGTAACATAGTATCAGAGCTCAGGTTGCTCAAGCTAAGGTTTTAAGATTCTGATAATCTGATATTTAGTTTCTGGGGTTTTCTTTTTGGACTCATCATTTCAGCAAGATAGCAACTATAGTTGCTACTTTCAGATGGATGACTATATTATGCTTTCACAACAAGCATACATAAAGTCTATACTTGGAGAGTTTCAGATGGAAGATTGCAAGTCATCAGCAATACCTGTGGAGCAAGAAAGTGATTTTGAGAAGACTACAGCTGAAAATATCATTGAAGAATATCTGTACAGAAAATTAATTGGTGGAATTATCAGTTGGAGCAGCAAGAAGCAGAATGCGGTAGCAAGGTCTTCAATGGAAGCTGAATATATTGCTCTTAGTGATGGTTCTATAACCTTGATATGGTTAAGGAATTTATTGCTGGAGATGAGAGAAAAGATATCTGGATCTACAGTATTACATGTGGATAATCAGAGTGCAATGTTCTTGGCTAACAACAGGGTTATCAGAGAAAGAACAAAAGGTTTGGAGACAAGGTTACATCATATAAGGGAGAAAATTGAAACTAAGATAGTCAAGCTGGAATATTGGCCATAGGAAGATTAGTTAGCTGATATTTTTACCAAAGCTTTACCAAAGCACATGTTTATACATATTAGAGATTTACTAGGTATGAAAGAAGTGATGTTCTAATGAAGGAGGGTGTTAAATATCATTAGAGAGTCACACCAAAACTCTACCGAAGATAAAAAGACAAAAGATAAAAAAAAGAAGAGGTGACTTGTGACATGACTTGTGATCTGAGAAGCACTGTGACAGCAGTTAGATAAGTCACTTTGAGGTGACAGCAGTTATGTATCAATAGTATATTAACCCACATTCTCAGTAGAATAGTATGAGTAGGAGGTCTTTTCTGTTTGTACCAGTTCTGAAGTCTAAGTAAAGTTGTGCACATATCATCTCGGAATATTTCTGTTCAGTTCTCCTTCTGATTAGTTTTTAACAGGATGATCTGTTATCAGTTCTAATAGGCTGGTAGCATTCTGTTGTGAGAGATAAATTCTATATTCTAAGAGACTAGGGAGTACAGTTCTCAGTTTTGTAACAGTATACAATCACGATCACGAGGTTCGAAGTTGAGGAGACAAGGAAACAAGAGGACTTGAGTTTTTGTCAGTTGCACAAGAACACGTCAAATTAACTGGATGACAGATTTAGTACCGTAGCCACCGGAATCGATCGGATGTTGAATGTTGCAACTAGGGCCCATAATCGGTCATTTCTAGACTGCACATGATACATCGATTAACAAAGTTAACTCGTCTTACTTCTCTTGCAATTTTCACCAAACTAATTGATAAGATCGTTCACCCCGTTGCCACCCTTCACAACATATGTACGTAAACCCAAGCGTCTGTTATTTCGGTCCAGACAAGTATTGTTGCTCAGTACCAGAAGGATTCTATGGCTGGAAATTTTTATCTGTAATAACTCGAGGATATTTGCAAGAGTATAAGTTGCAAGTGTAGATATCGTGCATTATTAGATCTAGACATATGCCCACGGAACTGTATGGTCATCAATATACTGTAGTTACGAGTTCAAGTGTCCATGTTATGTTCAGGATTAACGTATGCTTGGCAGTTAGCCTGCACGGCTGGTGGAGTCAGAATTAGAGTTTAAAGGGTTCGATATTACTCGAGGTTACTACCTATGCTGCACTTGCACTGTTGGATCTTAGTCTTCGTAAACTCACTTTATGGTCTTATACTACGGACCGGCTGGTGTAGCAGAGGATTAACATTTGATTCTCGTTCTCTCCTCGTGAGGATTGCGTATGCACGTGTTGGAGTAATGCAGTGCCGAAAGTGAGTCGCGGTTTCAGCGTTCTCCATATGCATGTTAGGTACGTGATAAATTTCGTAAAACTTGGACGTTCGACTCTGCTGCCTGCTCACAGTGAGAGATTAGCTAGTATCAGATGAAAAACTATCTAGATGAGAGTAATCAAAGTGGCATGCTTACATTAGACTTAATAAAAAAGAGTCGCAAGGTTCAAACTAAGGGGTTGACCGGGGAAAGACGACTAGCATACGCCATGACAAACGAGCCCCTTACCCAGATTAGATGGTTTCTCGCATCCACTAGTCCCACTTCGTCCCACTTCGTCCCTTCACGTCCAGTTTTCTGGACGTCTCAACAGTACAAGAAGGTCTCGCTCAGCTTTCTGCTGTACTCATCCACTCACCCGACCAAACAGTAGCTCCAAATTTTGGTAAAGTGTTTTCGTTGGAGTGAGTACTCTGTTTTTGTGAAGTTCCATTGGCTCAGCACGATGGGAGTGAACTCCAACCAGCCGCCCCATCCTGGCCTTAGGCTTGTGCCTGGTGGGCATGGTAGTTTTGGCTACAGCTTACATATATCCAGAGCCGGAGCAAGCCTACCATAACGACTACAAGCCAAGCCAAAGCCACTTCCAACATGTCAACCTGTATCGCGGTTCGCAGCTTGCGCCAAGTTTGTGAAGAAGAGTTATGGATTCAGTTGGCACACGCCAAAACCAGACATTTGGTCTGCATGCTGCAAGTACATCAGGAGAGAATCTCACCACTGTCTGTGCAGGGCTGCTCAATCCCAACACACAAGCTTCAGCGTAAACATTAAGAAAGCTCTGGCGCTGCCTAAGATCTGTGGCAAGAAGCTTCCTTACGGCTGGAAATATAACATGAAGTGCAAACGTACATCTTAGTTCGCTTACATATTTCTGCCGTTCAGTCGTTTTCTCTGTTCCGGGGTTGTATGTACATCTTGAAGGAATATTTCGAACTGTTTGATGTAAAGCATATTTCTTCACTAGGGGGCAAATGAGATTAGTTTTGTGTAGACCTTTAGGCAGCAGTATGTATGGACATACTGATGCTGCTGTGACTGCAGCAGTTACAAGTTATGGATTTGTTCGAGGATATCTAGCTGTAGAAGTGAGTCGAAATGAATCGGTTGCTAACTGTTGAAGTTGCTGCTTTTTCTTTTGTGTTCGCAGCGCCTGGGAGTCCGTACTATAACAAGTCGCCACCACCGCCAACATACTTCTACAAGTCTCTGCCACCGCCTGCTTACTACTATGAGTCTCCACCTCCTCTAGCTTACTCATACAAGTCTCCTCCTCCCCATGCGTAGTCTTACAGCTCGCCACCACCTCCAGCTTACAGTTATGAGTCTCCTCCACCTCCAGTTTACAAATACGAATCTCCTCCACCTCCTGTCTACAACTACGAGTCACCTCCTCCAGTCTACAAATACGAATCTCCTCCACCTCCTTACGTCTATGCGTCACCTCCTCCTCCGCCATATGCATATGCCTCTCCGCCACCTCCAGAAGCATCACCCCATCCTCCTTATGAGTATGCCTCTCCCCCTCCCCCAGAAGCATCTCCTCCTCCTATATATTAATAATGTATTAACTAGATCCAGTCTTAGAACATTTCCTTAGAACTATACGATACAATTAATTTTATGATCCATCCAAGATTCGCTTTTCGAGAGTTATTGTAAGTTAAATATTATTCACCATCGTGAATAACATACAATACCATTGGCATTTATATCATGTAATGCCATGTTGTCGGGTTAAAAATCTCCATCAAAGATTGAAGTGCAAAACATTTGTGCCAGAAATTAAGAATGTCATGGAGGGAGATCTAGAGAGAGTGGATGCATATGAGATTGGTATGAAGGAAGGATGGTCGGCAATGGGGCTATACAAACTCCCTGTGGGAGAAATCAAATGCTCAATCCCACTGCGGAGAAAGCGAGAGGAAGCAGAGGATGGGTCATGAGCCGAAAGGGATGAGAGGGATGCGGGAGAGCTACGAGCTTCCCTCAGTCTTACAGCCGGAAGATATATAGCATCTCTGGGCATTAGATAGCGTAGAAGGCTTCGGATCTGGTAGCTCACGAATCGAAGAGTGTGGGAGAGGTACGAGCTTCCCTCACTCTTACAGCGGAAAGATATATAGCATCTCGGGGCATAGAATAGATAGCGTAGAAGGCTTCGGATCTGGTAGCTCCAAATTCTAGATTCCGATAATGTTAAGCTTGCAGTCTCATGAGTTGACAACGCGTTTCGTGGACCAAAGGCTTTACTTTGTCCTGTGAGCTTACGTTTTCAGTGTATGTAATAAATACATGATTACAGATGTTGATAACGTTGCAAGGTAGAAGTTGCCATGTTGGTAACCTACTCAGTTAAGTCATAGCTAAAAGTTTAGTCATAGCATAGTCTATTTTAGGGTGTGGAGACCCACCCTTAGTTCACTCCTTTTTACTCTCACCCATCTATACAGGAGGAATTGATGACCCTGCACCACTTCTTTATGTGAACTCTTGTCTCTACTCCTCTCTTTGGAGTGTTGCCCCTTATACACACCTTATAGATGGTAACAGGAGAGCCCCAGAGATTCCGAAGCAAATTTGCACGTTCGTAGTTCGTTTCCAACGCTCCAAGCTCCTCGGACAGGTGATTAATCGGCAGAATAATGAAGCCATGATCGTCACTTCGAAGCTCTACTCAAATGTGTTCATCGAGCTGAAAAGTCAATATATACTTCGGTACGCTCAATAAGATGCAGTATCCTTAGTTGTTAAAGATAATGTCTAGTCTATAGTCACATCTATAGTCATCTCTATAAGTCACATCTATAGTCATCTCTATAGTCACCTCTATAGGCACATCTCTATAACTAGTGACTGACTAGTGACTAACCTCTGTCCATAGGTTAGAATATATAACAACCCCCCTCTTGGGAGATGATGAGTAGACTGATCCCTTTACTAATGTATCTTCCATAGTGGAGAGTATTCACTTGGTTTGGTTCTTAAACATGATATCAGAGCTTAGGCACGAGCATTAGCAAGGAGAATGAGGAACCAGAGAGTGAAAAGGACATAGAGTGAGCACACCACCTTCAACTGAAAAGTGAGAAAGAAGGCGCAAATATCTGATCAAACTACCTTTGACTGCATTTTTGGAGAGGAAGGAGGTCGAATTAGACAAATTTGAGAGTGGATTTGGAGTTAAAAAGGGAGGGTTGTGTAAGGGATTCGCAAAGAGCTTTCCAACGGTTCAACTTTCGATCCAAACGGACCTCGTATAAGGAAGTTACACTTTGGATAACCCTTAGTCAACGGATCTTTGACTGCACTTTTGAAGGCCTTAACGATCGATTTTCGCGTTTCTGAGATTTTTGCCGGGCTGGACGAGATTGCAAAGGATTAGAATATAGACACTACTTCCACCTCCACAACCACTTTGAGGAGTTCCAGATTTTTCCCACCTACTTTACTTTCGATCGATGGCTAACGTTAGTGATAACCTACTTCATGATCATTATAAGTTGGATAGCACCAACTATCCAATATGGTGCTTCAAGGTTCAAGCCATTTTTCAGAACTACGACTTATGGGACATAGTGTTGGGTGAGGAAGAAAGACCTATCGATTCACCAGCTGCTGTCAAAGCTTGGAACAAAAGAGATCAACAAGCACTTGCTATCATCAAGATGATCATAAAAGACTCAGAAATTATGGATATCTTGGAGGCTAAAACCTCTAAAGATGCTTGGGATACTTTCACCAAGAAGCACAAAGGAGCCGCTCGAGGGAGGAAGAGAATGCTACGCAGAAAGTTAAACACTTTGCAGATGGTTGCAGGCATCTCACTCGTAGAGCACTTCAATACTGTCAAAGGGTTGCTACAACAACTGAAGAATCTGGGTGGAGGTATAGATGAGGACGACTTGGTGCTTATAGTGCTCCAGAGCTTACGAGAACCGTATGAGCACTTCGTCAAAGCAGTGGATGTCCGCAAGGAGCCTGTCTCATTTGAAGAACTGCAAACACTAGCTTTGCAAGAAGCAATGAATATCGAAACCAAGTCAACTCAAGCAACTACCACAACTGATTCAGCTTTCTTCTCCAAGAGGAGAGATCATAAACGTGGTAGACCTCAAGACTCACAACCAAAACAGAAGGAGTTTTGGGACAACAAGAAAGGAAAATTCAACAAACGAGATTCAGAGGGCAACTCCAACAAACCTAAACCTGGGAACTGCAACTACTGTAAGAAATGTGGTCACTATGCTTATGAGTGCAGGAAGAAGGCATTTGATCAACGTTCCAACACAAACAACAGAGGTAACTTCGTACAGACAACTGATTACGAAGAGAAGCTGTTCTTCACTGCCATGTATACAGACACACATGACCAACAATGGTGGATTGATTCTGGAGCATCAAATCATATCACCTCAAAGAAGGAGTGGTTTCAAGACTTTCATCCTCTTAATGGACCAGAGATTCGACTAGGAGATGATAAGGGCTACCAAGTCCAAGGAGAAGGTAACATTCGTATTAAGCTACCTTCAGGACAGATAAGAATCATTGGAGGTGTCTAATTTGTACCTGGTGTAGTGCATAATCTTCTGAGTGTTGGTAAACTTGCTGCAAACGGATTTCAACTGTCATTTGATGCTCAAGGATGTTCAATTCTTGACCAAGGATCTGTAGTAGCTACAGGGCTGAAGGTTGACCACTTGTATGAGTTACAAGCCTTACCCTTAGTAGCTCCAGTTCTAGCTGCTGTAACAGAGACGAGCCAATTATGGCATCTACGACTTGGACATTTACACTATCAGAGAATGCAGAAGTTGTTTCATGAGAACTTAGCACTTGGTGTTTCCAAACTCGCCCCTGTAAACACCCCGTGTGAAGTTTGTCTCAGATCTAAACAAATTCAAAGGAAGTTCTTCAAGACTACTGCAACAAGGGCAACATATATCCTTCAGCTGTTACATACAGATCTCTGTGGACCTACTGAGACCATTTCGCTTGGAGGTTCTAAGTACTTTATGCTGGTTGTTGATGACTTCTCGAGATACATTTGGATTTTCTTCCTCTTAAGAAAGTCTGAAGCACTCTCGAATCTTCAACAGCTTGTTAACATGGTGGAAAGACAGACTGGACAGCAAGTGAAGCAGCTACGAAGTGATAGAGGAGGAGAGTTCACTTCCAAGGCAGCTGATCAATATTTCGCTGAGAAGGGGATACTGCGGCAGTTGACTACAGCTTACACGCCTCAGCAAAATGGAGCTGTTGAAAGGAAGAACAGAACTGTTGTGGAGATGGCAAGAAGTCTTCTTCTTGAGCAAGATATTCCAAAAGATCTTTGGGCTGAAGTTGTCAATACTGCGGTCTACCTTCTCAACAGAAGTCCAACAAATGCTGTGAACAACAAAACTCCATTCGAAGCTTTCACAGGAAAGAAACCAGACCTGTCTAACCTACGAATTTTTGGATGTAAAACATATGTTTCAACTCCTCGAAAATTACTCCAAAAGTTTGATAATAGATCTCAGATCTGTACATTCATAGGATATCCAGCAAGAGAAAAGGGATATAGGCTATTGAGTGCTGCAAGAAAAATCATCATCAGTCGAGATGTAGTGTTTTTAGAGGTCCCTTCATCTCGAAACTCACAACACCATCTTTCTGATCTGCCACCTCTCTCTATCCAAACAGCTACTTCAGAGAACCATGAAGAAGAACCTCAAGCTCAACTAGAACCACCTCCTACACCACCCACACAAGTTGAGGTTATTGAATCAAGTCCAACTATAGCAGATTCGCCTCTCATTCATCAGACTACTCCAGATTCGAATCTTGCTAGCCAAACAAGGAGACCTATCAGAACAAGGAAGGTTCCTGCAAGGCTAGAGGATTATATTCTCATCGCTGAAGCTCAAGGTGATGGAGAAACTATTACATTCGAGGAAGCTTTCTGTAAGGATCAATGGAGACGTGCTATGCAGGAAGAATATGATGCACTGCTCAAAAATGCAACCTGGAGCCTAGTACCTCTTCCAGCAAACAGGAAAGCACTTGGCTGTAAGTGGGTTTATAAGATCAAGAGGCATGCAGATGGAACTATTGAGAGATACAAGGCTCGCCTTGTTGCAAAAGGTTATTTGCAGACTGCAGGAGAAGATTTTCAAGAGACCTTCACACCTGTGGTAAAACTTAACTCTATCCGAGTTCTTTGTGCTCTTGCAAAACAACATGGTTGGAAGTGTCTACAAATGGATGTTAAGAATGCATTCCTTAATGGCATTCTTGAAGAAGATATCTACTTGCAGCAACCACCTGGTTTTGTTCGTCAAGGAAGTGGACAGTTAGTGTGCAAGCTGCACAAGACTTGTATGGCCTCAAACAAGCTCCAAGAGCTTGGTACACAACAATCGACACCTTCTTGAAGCAGCAAGGCTTCTCTCCTACAAGAGATAATCCAAACTTCTATGTTTTGATTACTTCTCAAGGTATTGTGTTACTGTTACTGTACGTGGACGACCTGATAATATCCGGAAGTAATCAAGGAGTAAAGAAGATTCAGCAAGCTTTAATGCAAGAGTTTGATATGAATGATCTAGGACTTCTCAACTTTTGTCTTGGAGTTCAGTTTCTGGAACACAACAAAATGTTATACCTCTCTCAAGCAAGATACACAGAAAATATACTTCAGGATTTCCAGATGGAGAAGTGCAAGCCTGCGCCTACTCCTATGGTTATCTCAAAGGAGTGGCAAAGTTCTTCTGTTGATGATGAGCAGGCAGATGCAACAGAGTTTAGGAAGCTGATCGGGAAGTTAATTTATCTGGCTGTCACTACAAGACCAGATATTTCGTTTGCAGTCAGCAAACTCAGTCAGAATATGGAGTCTCCCACACTTATGCATATGAGGGCAGCAAAAAGAGTTTTGCGCTATCTCAGGGGAACTACCAGCTATGGGCTCAGATATAGCTCAGATAAGTCACTTGGACTTGTTGTATTTACAGATGCTGATTGGGCAGGTGATTCTACAGATCATAAATCAATGTCTGGATTCGCATTTATGCTGGGAGGAGATGCCATCACTTGGCAGTGTAAAAAGCAGCCAACTATTGCTTTATCCTCCTCTGAAGCAGAATATCGTGGTCTGTGTAATGCAGCACGAGAGGTCATTTGGCTAAGATGGATGTTGGAGGATGTAGGTGTCAACCAAGACACTCCAACAGTAATCTGGACTGATAACATGAGTGCAATAGCATTGGCGAAAAATCCAGTGCATCATGCTAGAACAAAGCACATTGAAGTGCAAGTCCACTTCATCAGAGAGAAAATAATTTCGGGAGAGGTTGTTACTCAATGGGTAACAACTGATGATCAAACTGCTGATATATTCACCAAGCCTTTGTCTTCAGACAGGTTTCAAAAATTGAGACTTGAACTTGGTGTATATTCAGTACCACTGACATTAAGAGGGGGTGTTAAAAATAATGTCTAGTCTATAGTCACATCTATAGTCATCTCTATAAGTCACATCTATAGTCATCTCTATAGTTACCTCTATAGGCACATCTCTATGACTAGTGACTAACCTCTGTCCATAGGTTAGAGTATATAACAACCCCCTCTTGGGAGATGATGAGTCGACTGATCCCTTTACTAATGTATTTTCCATAGTGGAGAGTATTCACTTGGTTTGGTTCTTAAACAGTTTGAACATGCATAGACAGAATTATAACTCAGTGGAGTTGAAGAAAGAAAATCACCTTGGGATCCGGACGACTGATCATGGGAGTTCTAGGTGCCAGATTTATTGATGTCTTTTGATGCAAAATACTTGCTTCTTGGCTGCTAAGAAGAACCAGGCACTAGTGCAGACTACTACTACTTATTGCTCTATATATAAGATGCGTGTTGAAATTCAAATGCTTCAAATGATCAGATTCTCCAGAAGTATCCATCTTTCCACTTCGAAGATGGGATTTGAGGTTCACTCGGTCTCGACCTTCCACGGTGTTTTGCTGACCATGCTCCAGTGAAGTTCCTGCTGATCATGAGTACCCTCCAGTATCATCCTACGTGTTCTCTGGGGTTGCGAGAAAGTTATGCGCATGTTCGAGTGGTATTTTCCCATGAATATTCAGAAATCTCTTTATGCTGGCCAGTAAACCCACCAGAAAGAACTTTTCAGCTTCTCATCAACTTTAGCCCTTCATATCACTTTCGATGGACATATTAACTGATTACTCATACTGTTGCAGTTCATGTTATACTTCGAACCATATATACGGAGACTTTTTGCCACAAATCTTCTTCGGGAGCCTCAAAGCTTTCTTATCAACAGTAGCTGAACTCTCTGTTCCTTGTATTGAGCAGTTTACATAGCAGTCTTGAGACTCCTTCCGAATGTATTTGCAGCAGCCAGACCAGTTGTAGGGCTTCGGCGTATACCAGTTGTAGCCATAGCACTTCTTCACAAACTTAGCGCAAGATGCGACACGAGGAACGGGTTGACACCTCGAAGGTGGACCATGTTTCAGCTTCAGCTTACACACTTCTCTAGCTCTGGATATATATACGTACGCAGAAGCCAGAACCTGCAAAGACAGGGCCAGCCATTGCAGCCGTTTGGAGCGAGGGAAACACTTGTCGAATTCCTGGAAGCTGATGCAACTCTGTTACATGCCCGACTTGCCAGATCTGTCTGGGTGTTGTGCTTGTGTGCTCGCTTCGAAGTACTCCTGTTGATGTGGTCTATTCACTCCTCTCAATATTAGGTTGTTCGTCAGAGAATCATATCCCTCCACATGGCCAGTATACTATTCTGTCAGTTGGTTTCTTCAGTGCTCGATTTCCCTGCGTGGTGAGTATCTGCCGTCAGCTTGTGACCCTTCTTTGGTGAGGCATTGTGTACCTCTTACAGTGAGGTTTGGTAATAAAATTCTTTTGCTTCTCGTGCGTAAGAAAGGAAAACCTCTGTGGCGAAGCCATCTTTACTGCGCATGCTCTAATTGGAAGCGTACTCAAGTGAGGTAGTGTTACATGAACATTGGCCCATACTCAGAGTTGATAGCGCAACAAGCGTGAAAGCAAAACCATTCTCTGATCTAGGCGCAAAAGACGATTGGACAAGCTCCATCTTGATACTACTTTCAGGATGAGATTGTCCAATCGCTTAATTGTCCCCTATAAAATAAGACATGATCAGAATTTACACGAGGTAGGGAAAACTTCCGGAAACGCTGGAGGTTTAAGTTCCTTGTGTTCAAATCACAAGCACAGCAGTCGGAAGTGACGAGAAAGTGATATGACGTTCTGATGTCAGACTTGTCAGCTTCCCAGCTGTGGTATGCACAAATAAAGACCTATTCTACAATGACGATCACGAGGCTCCCAGCTGAGGAAATAAGGAAACTATGGGGAAGTCCAACTTGAGTTGATGTGGGTTGCACATGAACACGTCAACTGAGCGACCAAAAGTTCAGATTTAGTACGGTAACCACCAAAGTCGGATGTTCATGTTTCAGCTAGGGTCCAGTTGGTCAGCCTTAAGACTCAACATGATAGGTTTACTAAACAAACTTAACTCGTTTACTTCTCCTGCAATTTTCACCAAACGTACTAACAACCAAGTTCACCCCTTTAACTGTGTTAAGGCCGAGGTACATACTCCCAAGCGACTCATATTTTCGGTCCAGACTCCAGACAAGTATTCTCCACTACACCAGAAGGATACGCGAGAAGGATCTGTTGTGACAATGTTTAATTTAGCTGTAATAACTCAAGAAAATCTATAAGATTATATTGCCAGCATCGTGCATTATTAGGCCATTCACCACGGAACTGTATGGTAATCAATATACTTAGAAGTTCAAGTTTCCATGTAATGCTCAATGACATGTAATATTAAGGATGAATGTATCTTTGCTGCATTTCCACTATTGGCCCGTTGTTTTGTAAACTCACTTTATGCTACGGACCGACCGGTCTTGTTAAGGATAGCACTGAATTCTCGTTCTCTGCTCGTTAGTATCGTGTCCTGCACCTCTTGGAATAATGCAGTTGCTGAGTCGCTCTGTCAGCACTCTTCGTGTTATTTACGTGATAAATCCGTATAACTTGGACTTCCTACTTTGCTGACACCCACATCTAACCGAACTTAGTTTATAATATATAATATTCAGTTTATACATATATGTGAAACTAATATTCAAGATGGTGAATAGACATTAGCGTGAAGTAAAGACTTTGGTTTTACTATTCGCTTAAAGCTAAAATGCCATTGGAATATACTTGGGACTACGGTAAGAGTAATATCAGATGAAATACCCTCCAGATGATAGTACTAAAAGTGGCATGCTTACAATAGATTTAACAGAAAAGCCGCAAGGTCCAGACTAAAGGGTTGACCCGAAAGATTGCAAAGGAGCTTACCATTCCAAGACCCTCACGCCAAGGGAGCCCCTTACCCAGATTAGACGGACGGTTTCCCGTAGCCATTACTCCCAGTGCGGTGCCTTCGTCCATTGTTCTGGACGTCTCAACAGTATAAGAAGATTTTTCTCAGCTTTCTGCAGCACTCATCCACTCATCCGACGAAAAAGTAACTCCAGATTTCTGTTAAGTGTTTTCGTTGGGGTGAGTACTCTGTTCTCTTGAAGTTCCTGGGGCTTGCAGCATTGGCTCAGCACGATGGGAATGAACTCCAAGCAGCCGGTCATCCTGGCCTTGTGCCTGCTGGGCATGGTAGTTTTGTCTACAGCTTACGTATATCCAGAACCCGAGCAAGCCTACCATAATGGCTACAAGTCGAAGCCGAAGCCACTTCGGACATGTCAAGCTGTATCACGGTTCGCAGCTTGCGCCAAGTTTGTGAAGAAGAGTTACGAATTCAGTTGGCACACGCCAAAACCAGACTTTTGGTCTGCATGCTGCAAGTACATCAGGAGAGGATCTCACGACTGTCTTTGCATGGCTGCTCAATCCAAACACACACGCTTCAGCGTAGACATTAAGAAAGCTCTGGCGCTGCCTAAGATCTGTGGCAAAAAGCTTCCTTACGGCCAGAAATATAACATGAAGTGCAAAGGTAAATCTTAGTTCGCTTTGAGATTTGTGTCGTTCAGTTTTATTCCTCTGCTTTCGAAGCAAGATTTTAACTGTTTGATGTAAAGCACATTTCTCCACAAGCGGGCAAATGAGATTAGTTTTGTGTAGACCGTTAGGCAGCAGTCAATACATACTGCTGCTGTGGCTGCAGCAGTTACAAGTTATATGGATTTGTTCGAGGATATCTAGAAGCGAGACGAAATTAATCAGTTGCTGACTGTTGCAATTGAATTTGCAGCGCAAGGGATTCCGTACGATTACAAGTCTCCTCCACCACCAACGTACCACTACGAGTCTCCTCCTCCTCCAGTTTACTCCTACGAGTCTCCCCCACCACCTGCATACTCCTACGAGTCTCCCCCACCACCTGCATACTCCTACAAGTCTCCTCCTCCTCCTGCATATTCTTACAGCTCTCCACCTCCTCCAGCTTACTCATACAAGTCTCCTCCTCCCCCTGCGTATTCTTACAGCTCTCCACCTCCTCCAGCTTACAAATACGCATCGCCACCACCTCCAGATTACAGATATGAGTCTCCTCCACCTCCAGTTTACAAATACGAATCTCCTCCACCTCCAGTCTACAAGTACGAATCTCCTCCACCTCCTTACGTCTATTCGTCACCTCCTCCTCCGCCATATGCATATGCCTCTCCGCCACCTCCTGAAGCATCACCCCCTCCTCCTTATGAGTATGCCTCTCCCCCTCCCCCAGAAGCATCTCCTCCTCCTATATATTAATAATGTTGGGGGCATCGCTTCTGCCCATTAACCGGATTCAGTCTTAGAACATTCCCTTAGAACATTTCCTTATACCAATAAATTAATTTGTAGGATGCATCCAAGGTTCGATGTAAGGTGATCACCTGTCGAGAGTTACTGTGAATAAAAGTTTATTCACCATCGTGAATAAAATACGATACCGTTGGAATTGATATCATGTAAGGTTTTCTGGTTAAATGTCCCATTTTGAGT
Organism: Asterella californica; assembly: GCA_036924285.1. NCBI lineage: Eukaryota > Viridiplantae > Streptophyta > Marchantiopsida > Marchantiales > Aytoniaceae > Asterella > Asterella californica. The sequence goes on from JAYKYS010000001.1 coordinate 49,911,648, forward strand.
TGTGAAATCTCCATCAAATACTGAGGAAAGCCAAAGTTCAACGTGTGTGTCAGTAATTAAGAATGTCATGTGAGGGAGATCTAGAGAGAGTGGATGCATAGGAGATAGGTATCAAGGAAAAATGGTTGGCAGTGGGGATATATAAACTCCCTGTGTGAGAAATCAAATATTTTGCCAACTGCGGAAGCGAGAGAAGCAGAGGACGGGTCATGAAGAGAAAAGGACGAGAGGGATGGTGAACAGTGCACGTGGTGGAAGCTTATTAGGAATGACAAGGAGAGATGGGAGGGAGCAAGAATGGCTCGAAGACTGGAAGCGGATTAATGAGGGGGTTGTAACCGAACAAAGGATAATTCTTGACAAAGGGTTCGTATCTTCATAGAGCTCCAGAGATTCTGAAGCTCATTTTGCACGTAGTTTCTTTTCCGGGGCTCCAGGTACCCCCCAGCACGTAGGCTAACTGGAACTTCGTCTGTCGTGAAGCTTCAAAAGTCTGGACTGGTACAAGTACTGGCTCTCGTGATCTTTAAGCTTATGAGTGCTTACATTTACTTCCGTATTTTCACGTGTTTGGGAACTGCTTCTTCATATGAATGGAACCCGAAAGGAGAATCAAAATCTTAATGACAGGAAAGTTTATTACCATTTGATTGTCACAGTGGTAACTTAAATAAAGACTAAGACTTGCCAATCCGAGAAGTACTCTTCTTGCAAAGATCATGCCTCATTTTAGGTCGTCGGATGACTATAACTCAGGTGTGATCACACGCTATTGTGAATCACTTTTACCTTAATTCATAGCACATGGTTTCTTTAACGTAGTAGAACACCCAGCCAGCCCGCCGACTCTCCTCTTCTTTCGTTTACATGCAGAAGACTCTGGTTTACTGAAGACTGTTAGACGTGGCTTACTGAAGACCAAAGCCACCTCTGTTGCTTTTGCAGGATAAAAGGTACCGTATAAGAAGACAAAGAACAGTGCTCCTGAAGAGGTTTGGTGACAAAAAGAATATTATTTCAGAGAACTCAGGAGACACCAAGCTTAAGTTGCTCCAGTTTTGATCGCCACTTGGGCTTGGCTATGGTTTATATCAAATTCCCCAAATTCTCGCACCGTTGTAGCTGTCGTGCAGTGGTAGAAACGGTACAGATCATGATCCGAGCTTGAGAGGCTTTCAACATTCTGGATAGCCTCCAGTCGAGGCCTCGACCTGTGCTGCGTATTATGATCCAAACAGCAGTTCCGATTCGAGAAGAGAGTGTGAGGTGTGCAGGAAACCAGGATTTAATGTCTCTGCTAAGGACGTTACCTTACAATCCTACGAGAATTCCATCCCTGGGTAAATGGAAGATTTCACTAAGAGAGTGTGAGTGTGCAGGAAACCAGGATGTAGTGTCTCTTGCAGACAAGGACATTACCTTACAATCCTCCGAGAATTCCATCCCTGGGTAAATGTAAGATTTCACTGGTGTGCGCACCGGTTCCAGTGATAGCCTACTTTCTCCCTTTCCCATTGAAAACCACTACCCAACATTTAGACCCTCCATTTTCCATATATCACGCCATATTCTACACAGGTTAATCGTCTTTCGGAGCTTCTTCATAGATTCTTCCAGACCAGCAAACATCAATGCTAGTTCCCTTCTGACTCCCGTGGATGAATTCACCGGTACACACATCGACTGTTCTCTATCCAACTGTTCTACAAATCATTGACGAAGATGTCGAAAGGGCAGAAAAGAGAAGCAGCTTTGAGTCCCCCTTTAATCTATCTCAAAAGGATCCGATGTTGGCCACTGATCCACAGCAAGAAACTGCAGTCATCACACATAGACATTTAATGGAGGAGACTAGAATTATTCCTGTTTGTCGCTCAAATCATAGGCGTAGTACCTAGGCGGAATCGTGTCCACCGATACATGTGTACATCAACAGCTAGAAATCCTACTTCTACATCCCGGCATTCACGAATTCACTGTACCGAAGGTACAGTAGGCGATAGAGTCGTTCTGTGCGCTCGCGGATATATTATATTAATTGAAGGTTAGGGTTTCTGGGGAGGTTCTAGTTTTTGTTGGGTGAACCCGAGAGAGAAAAGAAACAGACTCTGAAACAAAGAAGAGGTCAAACTCAACAGGAGAGTGTCCGGATCGGGATAGATCGAGATCGACACAAACAGTGAAGTAAGTGCTCACCGTGTTACTGGTACGAATGGAGAGAATAGCCTGAGAGTCTCGCTAGGATGCGTTGGATTTTCACAGAAGGGTCTGAATGGCGAGTGAGTCTAATGCATTCAATGTTTCTCTTTTCATTCTTTCCTGTTATTGTTTGGACTTTAAATGTACTATTACGTGACTGTAATCTCTGCTGTAGTATCTAACACAGAAGCTTCTGTTGACATATCGACATTTTAAGGATGGACGTCGTTATAGAAGGGGATGCTTTGTGTTCTGTTGTTATCTTAAGCAGGAGCTTCTCGGGCCTATCGAGAAGTACGTGCTTTAACTGTTACCATGGACGTCCTTATGGACCTACTGCTGTTGCTGGAGTTATAAATCGACTTCGTCAAAATTCTAGTTATCCGCGATAGTGCATTCTGTGTCCGTCTAGATCTCAGTCTCTTGCTTGCCAGATGGTAGACGGTCGCTCAAGTAAATATACCCAATGCTAATCATTGCTTGCATACTTAAGCTTGTTCTCTGTGTACAGTTTCTCTGTCGAGTATGGTGAAAGGAAAACGAATGAAACGGGTTTTGTTATGAACCCTAGTTTGTTAAAATGATCCTTGGATAACATGATTTCACATCATATAGAGTGCATACCAATTTGCCCAGTGTACGTTTATATCAGTATCGCACTCTTGGTGCGGTGGCATAGATTTTCAACTACCCCGCCACATCTTTTTTCCTTCCTGGGGTTTCCACAGACAGTATGATAACTCTGTCTCGCCATATATATGCACAGACCTGCTTCACATGGAGGCAAGAAACAGAAAGTAGTTCTTTTTGCTTCTTGCCTTGGACAATCTGGCGCCTAAGGACGTCTCTGCACCTATAGTTTCAAAACATTAATCATTGCAGATTCTGGAATTTTTGGTGCTGTTTGGTTTCACCGAGTTCTCGGTGCAGTAGGGGATACTTTTGACATTTGTCTCTGAACTGTACTCTGTAGTTTCGTGAAATAAGATAACGTGGCAGAACTAGCTCGTGCCTCGATCGAAAATATGAAAATTGAACTGAAAAGGACCGGTATTGAAACCATCTCCTAAACTGCAGGAAACTGTACGATTTCAACTTCAACCCTATTCGCAGTTTCGAAACTAGACCTCCCGTTTATTACCAACGCTCACTCGCACGCGTGAACATTACGCAGTTTTGAAAATGTAATTGCAGAGAAGTTCTAAGTGTGTAAACCACAAGCTTGTTGTCTTCCAACCTTGCCTGGCCCTTCGTTATTCAATTTTTTCCTCTTCTGAAAAGATAGTAATGAGTTTATCCAAGAAACGACACTTACCAACCACACTTTACAAAGTTAACGCCGGTACCCACACCCCATTTTCTTGGTGTCAGTCATAAACGTAATACACTACAAAAGAAATCGGGAAGTTGATTCTGTTCTAGAAACTTTAAGGTAGTTATTGTACTGTAAGAAACTCGAGAAGAGCCACACTTAGCAAGGTGATCCCCCTAGATCTATTGTTGCACGGATCTTCCGTTCTTTGTTTCAAAAGGTTAACGATGGTACCCCTCCTCCATTTTCTTTGGTCTATACACTTCTGTGATCCAGAGGAAATTGGGTATTTGACGCTCCCAGCTGATTTACACTGCGAACGCAGCTCTCCATTCAATAAAGTGCGTGCGCACCTTCCATATGCATACCCCACAATGAACATTTCGAGATAGAGATAACGCACGTGATCTTTAGTTTAACTTTTAAAATTCCATTTACCCTTTTTTTGCAGGAAATGATGGGAGTACACTTAGGTTCTGAACCACCCTAAATGAGTCATGGGATTCTAGTGTGTTGGTTCTAAGTAGACAGGGGTTCCAAGATGCTATTTGTTCCTGAGGACATCATTGATGTTGTGTTTGTTTACTAGTCCTTGAGATTGTTGCAACCCCAGAGCAAAGCTCATACTCGCTCCACCAAAAGTGGGTCCATCAGAGTGGTGAGATATGATTACAACTTACCAGAGTTTAGTCTTAATAGTCTTGGCTGGTTCTTGTGAATTTGAACAGCTTCAGGCTAGCTCGCTCGCGGAGACTGATCAGACCTAAACACACCACCCTTTAGTTGACAAAACTGACATGAGAGAACTTGGAGAACCAAGTTGAAGTAAAACTTTCCAAAGTCGGATTCACCGTATCCAGTTCAGCAGCAAACGGATCACCTCTGATAGATTCTACTGACTACTGTACAACTCCATGGTGACATCGATCGTCGACCCATCGCAGTTCGGCCGTTAGGCCCTTCTGGATCTTCACTGCAGTCGAGAAGGTTCAATATAAACTCATGCCCAGGCACATCTTCGATGGACTTGCTTGGGCATGAGGGTTCTACAGGCATGACAACTCAAGGACCAGAAATTCCAAAGAGGAGAGGAGGTCGTATTGTAATGCTCCTCGAGGTCTTAATTATATATGGCCATGATGAATCGGATGTCGACTTGAAACGTCCGGTCCTTTCTATCAACGCGCAGGCATGCGTTTGTTCCCCTTCTCGGTCGACTGCAGTAGCATACGGAGCATAGCATGATAATATGCATGTTTCTTGAGTTTTACAGAGCGGAGAAGCAAAAGGACGAGCAGAAAGAAAGAACTCCTAATGCAGATTGGTTCTCGTCATGGACACAAGAAATTCTGCATTTCCATAATATATATAAAATTTCTTGAATGGATTAATTTCAGTTGATAGTATGTTCGATTGTGTTAATAATATATATATATATATATAATAAGAAGTTTTCAAAATATTAAATTAAAATTAAATATCGAATAGTCTCTATAAATGTTAAAATAGAAGAGTGATGTAGAAAGAAAGAAATAACCCATAAGAGATGTGCAGAAAGGCACGCTTCAAAAAATATAAGTGTGGGATACCGTCACAAAATATACATCTAATTTAATATAATATTTAATGTATTATCTAACCCTTCCGGCAGGAAAGGTTAGGTAATAAATTAATCCAGTGAATGAAAATGCACGGGTGCTAATATATATCATTCAAATTCCGTTTCTCTCTTGGTACTGAATCCTACTAAGTACCACAAAGTACGATCATGTTATTTGTACTATCTGTGAGGGAAAATTAAATAAACGAAAAGATATAGAAATATAAATATCTCTGAGATTCGGAAGGTCTGAAATTTCATCGGCGGCTTCTTTTAAACATAATCATGTACACGTTGTAACACTGTTTTACACCGTTGCCATGTCACGCCGGAGACAGCCACACAGCAACGTACACGTAGCAGGAATAGATTCAGGGCAGACTGATATGAGAGAGAACTGATGAAGAGAGAGAATGCTTTATAACAACGTACATAACGCCAGATACCTTTGTCACCGTAGTTCCCCTTCTACTGTACTGTTGATTGATTGTGGCCCTAACAGAACTTCTGAAAATTAGCGAGACCCAGTGGCTGCATGCTGAACCTTGTTCTGGGACTGAAGCGAAGATCTTCATCAGGATCAGATTGGTGACCATGACCAGCATAGTTAACTGTAGAAAGTAAACTTGTTGGTCTGTTAGCTTTTCTAATAAGTTGATTAGTGTTTTAGTTTCAAGAAGGAAATCTCTTGTGGGATCAGTGCAGACAAGTACTGTGCACGTAACTTGGATCCTCTTGTATATAACCGATCAAAGTTCAGTTTAGACGGTGGAAAGCACTGGTTCCTGGTTATCTAGTACAACTTTTAGAAGCCACTTACTGGGAGGTATACGTACGTTGTTTATCTGGTTCTGGTTACCCTTGCCCAATCGCAAGCTACTGGCATGGTCGAGGGCACGTACGTTTCTCCGTTCCCTGATCTGGTTGTACTAACGAGTTCGTTCGTTCTGCGTGTTTTAACTGGCAGCTGGAAGGTAGAGTCTGACTTGGACGTTCAGTAGTATTTTATAAGTAGCTGCTGACTAAAGTGTATACTAATTAAATTATTATATTACTTCAAAGATAAACACCGTTAACTGGAAATCAGATTCTTCTTCAGCTTTGCAGTCTTGGAAGGAAGAGTAAGTTGAAGTTATGTACATTCATGAAGCAAGAGGAAGCAAAGTATATGCTTCAACTGCAAAGATTGGCACAGGAACACTCTGGTACATCAGACACACTAATTATATATATATAGATAGATAGATATGGACGATATCATGACTTAGTCTAGTACTTCTCTCAATGAACTCTAGACACTACAAGATATATAAACACTAAGAACTTCAGAGAATGTTCACTTCGGTTAGAATTTTGTACCACTAGCAACTTGTATTTCCAAATCTAAGTACGTACGCGAATCATCGTGAAGAAGGTAATATCCTTCAGCCTGAGGGATATTTCAGATATACATAACCGCTCGCCCCAGGAGTACTCATTGACAGGATCTGTACATGTTTTGGGTACCCGTCGAGTAAGATATTCGATTCAGACTCCTGTGTACATGTATTATATTTCTACTTCGCTCTATCGGCCGCAAAGTAGAAGCCGGGCTGTGACAGTCGTAGAAACCTACGTATGGGATGTTTACACAATAAGGGGCATATCTCCATGTAGGACGTCAAGAGGACTTCTGGATAAATAAGGCTACTAGATACTGTTGTCCACTCGCTTCAGTTCAGCAGCTCAGCTCAGGAAATTAATATTCATTGCTTCAATTGCATGTACACTGTTCGAAATCGGACTGTATCACGCTAGATATCAGTACAACTACCTACCGTAGTTGTTTAAGATGTCTGTACTTATTCCTCTTTGTCTTGCTTCATGATCACCACAACTCTAGATCTGATCAGTAATATATGTGTACTAAGAAGAATGCATGAGATGAGTTTTACATTCGTGATCTCGAACTCTTGCTGTTACAATACTGTTCAAGGCCACAACCGGTTTGATCTTGAGATTTGCGAGCAACGCGATCATGAAATACGGTACAGAAATGGCACTTGCTAATACAACCGTACGCATGCCAGGTTATTTATATTAGAGCTTAATTAGTGGGTCTAGATCTACAGTGCTGATTACTGAGGTCTTTGAGTTTCCGGTTCAGTCTGGTCAGGTGTTCCAACTCCGTCTGAAAGCTGATCATATATAACTCCTCGTTCCAGCCAAGCTGCAAATGATTCAATCATCACATTTGAGATCTCATCCCAACGCCAGACCTGGAGCACATGACTAGCTCTGAACTCAACCTCAACCTCATTGCAATTGCAAGTAGCTCAAAATCTCACATTCAGTCAATAGATTAGGAAGAATCACGTATGCAGCTTAAGAAACGAACCTTTCGTTAACAGTTGTCGCGATCGTTAGTGTACTTTCTCTTGCAGCCCGTAATTATAGCTGTGGGCCATGAATGATTATACAGCATGCATTTTGTTAAGCATTCTTGGACATACGCTTGCATGCATGCACACGAATCTTTTTGTTTAGTGTTCAGTACTAGTACTAGTCGGATTGACTTAATGCGTCCTGTTATGTCGACCACGTTGAACGGACTGCTTCTTTCCGTCTTGTGAGCATGCACGATCAGTCACGTCTTTGGTTCTGAACGTTTGGAAACATTTACTGCTCAGGAGACTTGACCCTGTGTACTCGTTCGAATAAATAGCCATTAAGCGGACTCTAGATCTCAGAGGCAGCAGCGTCTGCTTAATTACGAGACGCTTGCAATCATCCGATTTCAAGTTGGCCTTCGAGAATCTGAGATCGGCCGCGGTCGAGCCCGATTTTCCGGTTGCTATCTTCATTAGGTCAACAATCTTCTCACAGACATGAAGCTCGCAACTCCCTTCGTCTCTTCCTTCGCTGTTCTTGTGGTCTTAATGATCGCACAGGTTCAAGCTGATGTGCTGGGCTCCTCTGAAACACGGCTTAAAGGCAGGGCCCTTTTGAACAGTGTCATCATACCGCCGGTGCCCAGGCCGAACACTTGTACATTCAACAGAACCATATGCACTCAATTTGGTTCTGCGAGACCTGATTGCTGCAATGGCCAGTGTCTCAACAGAAAGACGGATAACAACAACTGCGGAGTGTGTTTTCTTAGATGCCTCTTCGGGACGACCTGCTGCAACGGTTTGTGTGTTGACCTTCGGAGGAATCCCTTCAACTGCGGGAGATGCGGACTGCGGTGCCCCAGCATTATACCGAGATTTCCTTCATTGCCAGGAACTTGTTTATTTGGACTTTGCAACTACAATGACAGAGACTGAAAGCGATATGGTCCGAAAGCTGATAAGAGGGGTACCAAGCAGTTTAGATCGAGGTGATGGTGCATACATAAAAATGATGCGTTATCTTCCTTCGAATTCCAGTTCGTTAGTTCCGAAGATAAATTTCATGTGCACATTGATACCGCTTCGAAAGAGAAAGTTGCAGTATATAGATATATATATGTTTCCTGTCGATTATACATCGATAGTTGATATCAATCATCCTCCAAATTCTTGAAGGAGGAGACCCGGACAATAAGTCTGAAAATGACAGCCAGATCGAGGGTATTCTGGAAGAACGTTAATTACTACCGCTTGGAAATTAAGAGCGTTAGTACTTTCTCCTCGAGGGGTATTATCGGTTATAACTTCCAGTAGTGATAGCTAGCCAAAGGTTGAGCTCGATAGCTATGCATGTGTCCCCTACATCTTCCCAGAGAATAAAAGTATCAAAATTTGTGAGACTGGAAAAGTTTCCCTAGTAAGAATCCGAAATCAGGTACCCGGATTCAATGCTATTGTACTGTAAGAAGATTTTATGAATGTTGATTTTACTTTTACTCTGTATATACTCTTAGCATGTGATACTGTAAACCGTGTTCAGCAGTGGGTTGAACGCTGCTGACGAGGTTAGTGGTTGCTAATCGTTCGCATGATGATTTGGATTTCAGCTGCAGAGAATGTTGCGGTCTAGATGGACTACTCACAATACATGCTTGCATGAGGACAATCATGAAACTAGCCAGCTACATGATCTTCATATCGAGATGCGTTATTATGAGAACAGAGCTACAGTGAACTAGTATAGATTCCAAGTGAAATACTTGAACCACCTGTCAGTAGCTTAGATAGTCATGAACTAGTAAGTACTGCATTCAATCTCTCTAGACTTTAAAGATAGTTCTAGCATGGTCTGTAAAATTTATTTAAGGTTCTGTTATACCTAGGATATCTCGATGCGGTAGAAATCCCTTTGCAGCAACTTTTTCTCCAGAGAGAAACATTCCGGGATTATATATGGGGGGCAATGAGACAGAACCCGTACAATTATAAGTTCGTACATATTATCGAGAGAAATTTTCGTTGCAGGTCCACTTGATCATGAAAACATTTCCATTTGAACAAATTGTACCGTGTCATGTTGGTCTAGCCAAATGTCGTTCAGTCCCATATATGATATCAAGGCCGAAGGTCGACTTGAAGGATTATTTCTAAGTCATGATCATGAGATCATGACTCAGTGCCCTGCAGTGATAGATAGAAATCCTGAGAACACAGACCCAACAAGCAGAGTCCGAAGATCTAGAGCAATACCCTCCAACGTTATACGATGTAAATCCAAGTTACGTATTTGTGAAATCCAGACCTAAAGTAGAACGCTTTTGTATAAGAGGCCGCAGATGCGTTTGTCTAAGAACTGCAGTTTCTTTCAGTAAAAGAAGCTCTTTCCTCAGTATTTAAAGTTCGACCTGTTTCGACATCGATGCAGGAGTTTGGAAATCCAGAAACTCTAAAAGGTAGCAGCAAGAACCCAACACTCGTAGCACCACTCCAACAAGAGATGAAAGCTTCCAACAAGTAAGGGGGCTCTCGCAGCCTTCTCATAAGGAGAACAAAAGAAGGAAGAAAAACATCACCAAAGGAACTAACCTACCGAAAGCGCCTCTTCTCAATGTATAGGGAGAGTAAAAAACATTAGGGGTCGGGTCTATGTAACGTAGCTGTGCCCTATTTATACTAACTGTGTATGTACATGTTATACATAGTAGCTTCAAAAGCTTGTACTATGTATATCAACAGTCTCTTCAAACGCATATCAATATCTCTAACACCTAGATATAATCTGAAAATATCAAATTTATCTCTAGGTAAAGGTTTGGTGAATATATCAGCAACTTGTTCACCTGTAAGTACATATCTCATATCTATCTCTCCAGTCAATACTTTCTCTCCATAAAGTGATAATGGACCCTTATATGCTGGGTCTTAGCATGAAAAACAAGAGTAGAAGTAAGTTTAATACTGCTGATATTGTCTGTGTTTAAATCAACAGGATCAGAAAATTTCACACCCATATCTTTCAATAACGTGTGAAGCCAAACGGATTCTCAAGTGACATTAGTGGCACCTCTATATTCTGCTTCAGTCGATGACATAGCAACTGTAGGTTGCTTCTTCGATTGCCAGCTAACAACAGAGTCTCCAAGGCTGAAGACAAAACTTGACATAGATCTTCTATCTTGAGCACTTTCTGTCAATCTGCATCAATAAAACCATGTAACAAGAGAGGACACCACCAGCTGCATAGTGAAACTCATACTGGATTGTGAACTTCACGTATCGTAGAATCCGTCGAACTGCATCAAGATGAGGTTTCTTAGGTGCCTGCATGAATTGACTAACTAGACCTACAGCATAACTTAGTTCAGGTCCAGTAATGATCAAGTAGGTCAGGCTGCCTACAATATGTCTATAGAAATTTGGATCTATCAATAGTTCATCTCCTCAGCATTCAACTTCAGAGAAGGCGCAAGAGGGATAGAGATAGACTTACAAGCTGTCATCCCAAACTGTTCTAGCTTATTCAAAGCATACTGTCTCCGTAACAGCCATGTATCACCTCCATTCTTGATGAACTCAATAGCCAGAAATTACTTCAATTCATCTAGATCTTTCATATCAAACTACTCTTTCAGCTGATCCTTCCCGTGCTTGATAAGACTCTCAGAGATACCAATGATAACTAGATCATCTACATAGACGATGATCAGTATTGGTTATCATCGATCTGCAGAGAGTACAATGAGGAGTCTTAACTCCATAGACGAAAGCCAAGCAATAGTAGAAACGAGTTAATCTTGGCATTCCAAGCTCTTGGAGCTTGCTTAAGTCCATACAAAGACTTCTAGAGTCTACAAACTTTATTCGGATACCTCTGATCTTCGTATCCAAGGGGTTGCACCATGTAGACCTCCTCTTGCAAATCTCCATTCAAGAAAGCATTATTGAAGTCCATTTGATGCTGTTGTCACCCTTTACTTGTAGCTAATGCCACAAGGGTGCATATCAAAGTCATCTTGGCTACGATTGTTTATTTCACATATTCTAAGTTGAGATGAAGACGTAGTCACCAAAAGTAATTTTCTGCATAACTGTTAAATTTCTCGATTCAACGAAAGCAAACTCGCAAAATAAGGTCTTCAGTGTGTCAGTGATATCTCCGGAGTGGGCAGATCGTTGATATCTTCGATTGTGGATGCGCACATGTGCAAAGTGGTATTTTTTGGTTGCGTGGTTGATCGCTATGAGGATTAGTACTGTTTGGATCTGTTCTTGGTCGAATTGGTGGTGAGGTAGTGTGGAAGCGCTGCTGGAATTTCTCATGATAAATTTTTGAGGTCAATCTGAGGTCGGCAGAAGTGCGTCAGTAGACTTCGAGTAGGCGTGGATCAGCAATTTCTGGTGCTAAGGAGTGCAGTAGGTGCACGTTGAGAAGAGAGCAGAGACGGAGAAGTTGTCGATTTCAAAGAAGGACTCAGCTGAGTTGTGATGGAGCGTCATTCGGATAGTGGAGAAGGCGGTGATGCGACTCAAGCTCATGATTACCTTGAGAGAAGAAATGACACAAGAGGTGTTGTTACAATCATTTTCTTTCATTTTATCTTATGGTAGATTATTCTTGAATGAAATTGGTGATGTTCGCACTCTTTTAGCGAGTCATTTTGCCAATCAATATCGCTTTCGTGAGCATGTCTGCAACGTTTTCCTCAGTTGCACATAATTCCAAAGTGACTTCTCTCTTTTCTACTTTTTTACTAACAAAGTGTTGCTGAATGTCAATATGTTTGGTTCTAGAATGAAACTTTGATCTTGGATCGATCTATGCAGCTTCTTTTGTCACTGTGGATGATCACTGGTCCTGGTTGATTTATCTTGAGGTCACTCACCAATCATTTCTTCCATATTGCTTCCTTGACACATTGAGTTGCTGTCATGTGAAAAGCACAAAGCAATTACTTTCAAGAAAATCTCACCAAATGAATCCGGGTCTTCATCAAAATTCATTTGACTTACGATACCCGTAAATTTCTACATAAAAGTAAACATAAAGGTAAGAAATGAGCCCACAATGATCTGCTTCGGCAGTGGATAGAGCCACAGAGATTTATCGTTTTGGATTCAGGCTTACTTCTCCTCCACATAGTTTTAATACATAGCACGTGATACACTTTCTTGTATCCTCATCTCCACCTCAATCTGAGTCACAATGTGTCTCTATCAGCGATCTGGAGTGTATTTTCCTCCATTGAAGGCTAGTTAGATTTTGATTTCTACTGAATGTAACAAAATATCCTCTTTACTGCTAGCCAATGCTGCATTCCAGGGTTGTTCAAGTATATATTGTTGGTGCCAACAGCGAATGCTCTGTCCGGGTGTGTTCTTTCCATGAGTCATGTCTGACTCCCAACGGCAATGCTGTACGGTATTGAGCGCATTCGCTTTTTATTCCTCAGCTGTGGATGGGCTCATGTTTTCAAACAGCTTGATGTCTGATTCCATGAGAATGTGTGTTGGTTTGCAGTCTTCCATCTCGAATCTGTGTAGTATGTCGCATACATACTTGTCTTGATTCACCATAGTCGTGTTCTCTTCTTATCATGATTGATCTTGATGTTGAGAATCCAATGTAACTCCTCACGATCAGTCATTTTGAATTCTCCACACAGTTGTCGTTTGATCTCCTTCAACGACTTCTTGTTGCTACTGACTATTATGAGATCATAGACATCTAGTGCTAGATAGGTGAGTCCTGATCTTCACATGAAGGTTAGAATCAGTTGTGCTCCGTTGGAAATCTATGCTGAGAAGGAACTTGTCGAACTTGAGATACCAACGTGCGAAGACTAGTTTAGTCCATACAGTGTCTTGCGTAACTTGCATACCAAGTTCTCCATCTCCATGGATGTGAATCCTTCCGGTTGATCCATGTATTGTTCTTCTTGGAGGTCCCCGTTCAAGAATGTTATGACCACGTCTAGTTGGTGGAGCTCCATGTCTGACGCTGCAGCTATGGTCAATAGCACCCTCATCGTGGTCAGTTTAACCGCAAGGGAGAAGGTTTCTTGGAAATCCACTCCTGCACGTTGAGAGTAACCTTTAGCAACGAAATGGGTTTTATATCTTTCTATTGCTCTCTCAGAGTTGTATTTTTTCTTGAACGTCCATCTGCTGCCGATGCTACGTTTGTCTGTAGGTAGTAGGATGAGCTCTCATGTTCCATTGGTCATTTGTCAAGCGTACGTCTCTTTCATAACTTTGTGCCATTGTGTCTCCTCAGTACCGGGAAGTGCTTCACGCACGATGGCTGGTTCGTCATTGCTCTTGGCAATCAGTGCTACAACCAGGTTAGATGAAGGAAGCTAATTCTTACGAGAATTCAAATAAGATATGCAGTTCTCCCTTAGTTTTCAGTTGCGTGGGCTACTTCTCTTTTCTATTGTCTCTGGCTCGAGATCCTTCGATGATAGGTTCTATAATGATCATCCCGATCCTCCATCATCATTAGTCTCCTCGACTAGATGTATTTCATCTCTTCCAAGTGTGTCCTCGGCTGTGGATTCCTCAAGGTTCTTTGAATCTGATCATGTTTCATCAGTTGCCAAGGATGAACTTGGAGTCTCTTTGGTAGTGTATGAGTACATAGGGGTCATCATGACATGTTTGTCATCAAGCTGTTTGGCTACTATCAACAGAAAATTTTAAACTTATTCTTTTAAGAAAAATATTCGCACATGTTATCAATAAATACAACGAGATGTCTCTTAGACAATAAGTTCAATATAGCACTTCATACCAAGCACTTTTGTTTCTGTGCTAAACTGTCAATGTCTTGAAATGTAGAGTGTGACGGTAGGCTTTGCAAACTATATGACCATGCTTGGGGACGTAGTATGTTTCAGATGCTTCGTACAAAGTTTCATCCTTTTCTGAGCGCATCTTGGTCAGTTATTTATGTTTGATCCTCTTGTCCATTTTGACCAAAGATGCAACGACAACAGTTTCATGAGACGAAGCTATCAATACCCCTTCATTATTTTCACCTCTAATTGAAAGTCAACCATCAACATAAACATTACTAACATTGAGCTAACACTGTGGAAGTGTTAGACCTAAAAAATTAGCAAACCTTGACTACTTTCACATGAGTTCTCGGCGAAGGTTGTGCTACTCAGAAAACCTATCTATAAGATTCTGTACATAAAAATATATAAAATTTTATATAGATAATATTTTCACAATATACATAATCATTAATTGGTTTTTGATTTCATAATTCATCATCCTCTAAAGACTTGTCAACTCTTAATTTATATTTTTAGTTTAGAAGCTCAATGAGAAACACGTGCTTGCTTGATTTTTATGACAATGATGTGACTTTCAATTTTGAAATTGAATTACATAATACACATCTTATGTTAAGGTCAACTTGTCAATTGTTTCAACTCAAAATGTTTACATTGCCCTTCCAAACATTGTGAAAATCTCAGAGTGCATCATTTTATTTTGTTTAGACATTATGAAAACTAAGCAAAGAGTAATAAGTTTTGGCTTTTAGACCTTAAAAAACAGCAAAGGAAATATTGTCACAAAAGCTTTTCAAAAAATGTTACTCAGCTAGACAAAGTCTATCCATCCATACCCATAAATAATGTCATAATGAGTATATGAGAAAGTATTACAAGAAAAATCCATTCCTTAAGATAGTGTTGTGACTACATTGGATGTGATTATATGAGGTTTTATTATATATAATTTTTGAAAATTCTTATGAGATTTTAATTTACTACTAACTTTTAAGTAGATTTAACTCTAATTTCTTGATAGAAAGTTAAAATTAACTAAAATAGACCTAAATACAAAACTTATTTCATTTGAAGTTCTCAAATCACAATATGAGATATTTTTCTCAAAACTTATGTTTATTGAATGAAAAACATAGTATATGGACAACAAGTTGTTGTATCTTTGGTGCTAAGGTAGTAACTATATGAAATGTGATAATGAGGGAAGAGAGTTCAATTGTTCAATACCAAACTCTTTCTTTTGAACTCAAATAGTTACATGACACCGGCTAAGAAAAAATACTAAAAAACTAAAAAACCAAAAGGAATTTTTTCAATGAGTCAATTCGTCAACGATGCTATTTGCCGAAGATCTGTCGATGATTGGTGGACCATGGGAGAGCGATGACATGTCACAGTAGTCGATGACGAATGATGGACCACCGAGCTGCTAAATGATGATCATCTGCCAGCAAGTTTACTTGATGGTGATCCGTCGTGGTGTTTATCAACGAATGGCAGACTGCCGACGATCATCCACCAGCGAGTTTATCTATTGACGACTTGCCGTGGTGATCAACGACGAACAATAGACCGCCGAGCTATGTGTGGAAGAACCACATACAGTCGATATCTTTACTCGTTGATGACTCGCCGTGCTGATCATCGACGAACAACGAATCGTCAAGGTACTCATCCATGGAACAAATCAGCGTCGATTGTGGTGCACGTTCTCTGACAGTCGATGAAATTTTGTACTACCGTTATCAAATGATGACGTTTCTGTCCACAATTTTCATTAATGTTTAAATTTATAAAATTTAAATTTAAATTCTATGTTTAAATTTTATAAATCTTAATTCTATACTTAAATTTAAATAAAAATATTACTTCATAATATTATAAAATTTTGATTATTTTGATCCAACTCTTGGTTGGTCCAAAACTTGATTTCTCCTTGAGGATGGGCAACTGCATGTGCATTGCTTTATCAAGGACACAGTTTTATCAATGTGTTTGAAGATTTATAAACTTATTACCAAATATAGTGATGAGGACGATTCATTTCTTGGTTTTCTGTATGCAATATCGATCTCGGCTACAAAGTCATTCTTTGCTCGATATTTTCTTATTATCTATTGGACAAGAATTTGTAAATACTTTTAGGTTTAAGATGATGGATTATGATTAGCTTGTGCTTTCCAAGTGAATGACTCGTGCTTGTAGAATCGGCTGGACAAAATGGCAGGTATAAGGGATAGACACCGTTGACCGTCTCCTATTCAAGGATGATGTTCAATGGTCGACTCGTGCTTTACATACAACATTCTGAGTATTTGCAAGTTTGAATTTGTTATGCGACTATGTTTGTAGCGGGACAATTTGTTTCATGAAATTTAACTTTACAAACTGAAAAATGTCAATTCTAATAAAGAATGAATCATTTGAACAAGGACCCATGCGGTCGATATCCCAAGTGATGTCGATGATCATAAATAAATACCGAAGATCTAAATCTATGGTTGTATCAAAAATAATACATACGATCAGAAATTTTGTGAGCGTTGATATCCAATTGATATCGTTGAATGTGTGTCGAGGAACAAAATTCAAAGAGTATTGACCGCAATGTTATAATTTTTTCCTTGACTGGTTCGTATAAAGACTTGCAATGTACCAAGAAGAGTAATAAATTTCATGTTTAGAAACAACACTTGGAATCCAAAGAAATCAAAGTTTAACGAAAAGACTCCTCCGAAACATGAAAGATTGAACAAACTAAGTTTAACAACACCTTGAGAGTGTACATATCAGATGTTACATACGTACATTGTAATATGTCTAATGACTATGATTGAACCACCTGAATCAACACATTTCCAGTTTTTTTTTCTTGCCTAAACAAACCAATAAAACTTAAAGATTTTTTTCAGTTTCATTTGTTGCTTTTCTCTCTCTCACCCTAAATCTTACCGAAGATCGATAGCTGAGATGGTTGAGTTCTAGACCTCTAAGTGGAAGGTTTGGAGTTCAACCCTCCTGCTCTCGGTTGGAAGTGCTGCAAAAAAGCTACTGTTGTGTGAATCTAATCCGGGTACATTGTGATTACCCATAAAAAATAGTCCGATGTCCTAAGAGATAAAAATGAACATGATAAAGACTTCACCCTTTATATCAAGTTTTGGATAAACGGTTGAATATAGTAAGTAAAAAGTAATGTGTGTAATTTGTGTTGGTTGTAAGATGAATGAAGATTTTCTTTTATTGATTGGTACAGAATTCATCACAGCAGAACAAAAACTTTCACTTGGCACCAATAGATTCTCATATTACTTTTTGGTTAAATCATGAAAATGAAGCCCTGGTTAACGTTAGACTTTGCTAATAAAATAATAGACTTGTTCCCCTCCCTCTATTTAGCAAAAATAATAGACTTGTTCCCCTCCCTCTATGCTAATAAAATAAAAAACACGACTAAAAATATCCCCGCTTTCTTTTGTTATATAATGGAAAGAGAACGCGACCCAATGAATAGCAAACGGATGGGAAGACCCCATCAAGCCTCACAAGGGAAAGAAGGACCCGAAGGGCCAAGCAACAACCACCCCGGAGGGAAGAACCCGATTGTTATACAATCGACGTATAGCTCTTTGTTGCTAACGCATAGCAACAAAGAGCTGTCGGAGCAAAGCGGAGGAGCAACGTACTGAGAAACAATGATGCTCACGGACGGAAGTATTCTCAGCTTAGTATTCTCTTCCTCTCGAACGTGAAACGACTCCGGAAGAAAGCGAGGCTTCGTCTCGTACGAAGCTGCTTGAAGTGCATAGGAGCTGAATGTGGCAAATGGATTCGTCGGTCATTATCGAGGTTAACGCTCAATCTCTAGAAAGAATATGAATTTTACTTGTTGAAGGAATCGGATTAGTCTGTACTGATCCTTTTCAGGTTTTTTGACTACCGTTCAATCGTTTTCGTGAATGCTTCTTGGATTTTTCTTGTGTTTGGCCGCCTGGCAGGCACATCACTAACAAAGTGCATTCACAGCTACATAAAGTGACCGGAGCCTGTAGCCGAAGGTGACTGGAATTCACGCACCGCCAGTCGAAAGGCACAACCAAACAAGATATTCAAACTTCCAGCGTCCCACTTTTAGGGTTAACGCGCTAACTATTATATTGACACAACTCCACATCTGCGGAGTTAGAAATGTTGATCCTTGAAAGAGTTTCTTCTTGTTTGTGACAGAAACATCTATCCTGCCTTCCTTCTAGAAAGATGTGATAAACTGGCGGGTTTATCACGAGGACGCTCGGCGGAGATGAAAGAAGCCGTGAAGGGTTGGACTCTGGATATGTTGATTTGTGTCAGGTGCTTGAATGATAGCAGCTGATGAATGAAAGAATGAAGGCGGGTTTGTCGTACCAAAAGTCGACGTTAGGTAGTGGATCGAGCCCTTAAGAATCGTCGGTACCTTCTCCTGGCGCGTGTGTAAAGCAAAAAGTTTGGCGGTCGAAGGTCTACTAGAGTTACACGCTCCAGCCTCATGATATGCCTAGAAGAAGCATTGCTTGCAGCCTCTCTTATTAGTAGTCTGACATCTGAATCTTCATCTGCTTTGATATAGTTGGCGTGATTCCTCGGATTGTAGAGACTGGAGTTTAAACTGTAAGAAAGTAGCCTCACGCCACCACTTCTGAGCGTCAAGAGACTGAAGTCAAGCCGCCAGATCGTCACCATATCCGCGGTGAGACGCTCCAGCTGAATGCATCAGTAAATGGCTCGTTGGGTCGGTTGAGAGAAATTGGCTTCCATTTTACAAAGTTCTATCTAGTCTCCAAGTCACCACTCAAAATGTTTCGAAAGAATCTGTTGACAGTCCGCTGCGCCGACTTCGTTCTGCATATCGAAAGTGGTTCCATCTTTCGTGATCCGAACATTCATCCCCTTCTTGCAGGCTTTCATGCACGTCGTGTAGGCTATCTCAACTCGCCCGGAGCTCGATGCCTCGAAGGCAGACAGCAGTTGCTCCGATCCTTTGGCCTTGCATTTCTTCCCTGTACAGATCTCCACCCGTGGAACAGCTGTCGATGAGCTTATGATTTCCTTCTTCTTAAAAATCTTGATCTTGCTTTTGCTTTTGCTTTTCCCCAAGACCGATTCGGTTGTCAACGGCGAACGAACGTTTTCCGTATCTTCGTCGTCATCCAACCGAGCGGATCCATACGAGGCATGGGAGCGATCCTGATCAGTCAACTGTTGTGTCGAATGTGTTTCTTCTGCTTCCTCGGATTTGTCAGAAAGCCTCGTGACAGATGTGCTGTTTGAAGTCCACGAGAATGTGTCTTTGAAAGTCCGAAAGAATCCTTTTCCACCATTGTAAGAAGCTTGCACTGGAGCATCCACCATCTTAAGCCCAATACTGAAAACCGAACCCTGATTGTGGAACCTTCTGCCTGTACCTTAAAAGAGCTTATCCGATGGGCCTGAATGACTCGTAAAGAACGTGACTAGCAATTTTCTCCTCCTCTTCTCAGAAACGTAATCTACTCCAGCTCCAGAATGATCGATCTTCCAAGCCAGTGGTGACAGAATCTATGATCGATCTTCTCACAAAACCGATGAACACTGAGAAATCCTGTATCCAAAACACAATTATCTCGTGAGGATACGTCTAACTCGCAACTGTGGAAAACGCGTTGCTGGAGCGGCAGTCGATTTCGTCTCCTGTTCACAATCTCTCTTCGTGACAAGTGCAGGGCCAGCGGATCCTCACCGAGGGATAATGAAATGGTGTGTTGGGCGATCCGTGTTAAGAGCTTGCAGAGGAAGACCACTCGGCAGCAGTTGCCAGTTGCGTCAAGAAACAGAAACACATTTGCGTGACGGCCTGTTTCAGTGGGAAGAGTGCGAAGGAGCACAAACAAATAGCTTCGGGAGGAAGGAGGAAGGAGGAAGCTCGGGAGGATGCAGAGGTCATGAAGCGTCTTGAGCGAATTAGTCTCGCCGTCGAACTCATTTCTCCACGAGTGTTCGTTTCGAAGGTTCCGCGAATAATACAGAGCGGCGTCTAAGAAGGACAGACTCTCCAGTCTCCACGCGGGTTTCTCTAAAAGGTAGGAAGTCGGCTCCTCTTCCTTCAAGGCTCATGCTGCCCGGTCAGGGAAGCTCCATGATTCGATTCGAGAATTCCATAATATACTACAGCAGCTGCAGGTATACAGTAGACTTGATCGGGTCCCTGCGCCATGGTTTCTCTTTACCCAGACCTCTGGTGATTTCGCTTCCTTGATCAGGCCTTAAAGTGGAACCTGGATAAATGTTATGGCTCTAGAGTACCAAAATTCTAACATTTATAAAAAAACTAGCATTACAACATCGTAACCATCTAAGTGTTATAACGCATAAATAACATTTAATTCATATGTTATAATAGAAACAAGAAAACTTAATAAAATAACAACACAAGAACAAAAAGAACCTACTGTACAGTACAATACATGATAAGCATATGAATGAAAAGTTGTTAATGAGAACTCTGTTCTCACATGATACAATATTAAGCTTTTCAATATTAAGTTACAAAATTCATATCACTTTGAACAAGAGATAAGGAAAATAAATATAAGACTCCTTTTACATAAGTCTGATTTTTGTTATCAGATCTTTTGTATCCTCAGTGGTCATCATAAGATCAATTAACTCACCCACAAACATCTGCAACTTGAGACCAAGCTCAAATGCTGAAGTACGTGAGTTAACTCTCTTCTTTCATCTCAAGGTTAGATACTTAAGTGAAGGTAAAGAAATATAATTTGATTTGCTATATTTCTAATACTTACAAATAGTTGCGCAGATTCATGATCGATAGTTATTTATTAATTATAAAATTATTTTCTAAAAGAACACATATCCAGAGTAGGAACAGAGTATTAACAAAGGAATAGAGTAATTAAACCATAACAGATAACAAGATAACAGGTTTACGAATATCTGCTTTACAGAGTAGCAAAGGTCTAACAATTATAAAATTATAACACTTAACCAGATAACCTTTATCCAGGGCAGACTGTACCGTTTTGCCACGTCAACAGCAAGTTTATTTCTCTCTAAAACTGGAACCTGAGCAATGCCAACATTCGTTTTATAAATAAAGGCGGTTTCACATCAGGTCCACGTAAACGGGTGACTGATGGTAACCTGTTTAGAGCTTGATGAAAGAAGCGCCAATCCAGATGTCGCGTAAAGAGAAACAACGGCGCAAAGGTCAGATCAAGTCTGTACGTGATTCCATTTAGACCTCAGCATCAGTTCGGTTCGAGCCGAACCGAATCACGAAATAGAGATTTAAGCGGTTAGGTTTGGCCAATCACGGTTTGATTTAGTTCAAGTTAAATATAATTTATATGGTTCTGTTTATAATGGTTCAGATTTAAACAGTTCGATTTAAAAGCGGTTCGGTTCACTATTCCATAAAAATAATTCAGTTCAGATTCAGATGGTTCGAACTATGGTTTAAATAGTTTAAATCACGGTTCAAATCATATATATTTTTAGAACACTATATAATTTTTAACTCGAAAACTCTTGTATTATAGATTATAAATTAATCTTTAATCAGATTAAACTATTCAAACCATGATTTATATAGTTTGGTTCAGTTTCACTTGTTGATATCGTGATTTAGTTTAAATGGTTACGTGGTTTAGACTGTTAAATTTATACAATGTTTTGTTTAATGGTTCGATTCATTTTCAATTCAGATTAAGATGTTTTTTTGACTTGTTGATATCGTGATTCAGTTTAAATGGTTACGTGGTTTAAACGGTTCAATTTATACAAGTTTTGGTTTGATGGTTCGATTCATTTTCAATTCAGGTTAAGATAGTTTTTTGAACCAGTTCGATCTACAACGTTTCAGTTCGGAACTAGGGCCGAGACCTAATCCCATTCTAAAATCAATCTCGTGTTTGACTTGTTGAAAGTCCGTCGCGAAAATCGCACTGGTCTTCCGAAGACTAGACGTCAACCACCACGACGGTTTACTTTCTACAAGAACTCCGTTGACTCAAGACGCGGCATTTGTGGGCACGTCTTGAAAGAGTTCGTAACTTCTCATGCACTCCTCCTGACAGTCACCTACCTAGTCCTACCGACAGCTCGCTTCCGTCATGAGAAAAACAGGCTGCTGCGGAAATTCTTTGTACAGCAGCAGAACCTGCTTATAGTAATAGTGTCCAGATCGTCACTCAGGACTTTATCACTCTATAGAGATGTTCTCAGTAAACAAAGGTGTCCCTTTTGGAGTTTAAATCTATACTTAATCATAAATAGCCTTTTCTTGAAATTAAGAAATGAAAAATAGAAAAGTTGTTATGAAAATATTCGTTTACTTTCAGGGAGCGAAACCCGCTTATGCCAGGGGCAAGATACTTTCTTTCAGTTTAACAATAAATATAATTACTTTCAATAATTAATTATTAATTATTAAAATTCAGCTAAACTGAGCATCAATTATTATTATCATTTACTATTACTATTAATAAATAACTAAAATTTTATATACCATACACAATAGAGAGGTTATCACTATATTACACTGGCCCAAGTCTGTATCACAAGATCTTATCGCTGTAAACACGTCATATCACTATAGGGAGTTTCTGCTGTACTTTGTTTTGGAGTTTGATAAGTCAACTGGAGCGAAGGTTGACGCGTGTAAAGCAGCTGCCATGGTGTGCTCCGACCATGTTCCACTCAAGACTGGGAACGTCCAGCACGGTGAAAAGAGGTGACAGGTCATGCAGTAGACTGAAATTCCCCTTTTCCCGCATTGCCGGATCCCGATAGAGTAAATCTTTACTTAGCGTTTACGTTAGCGCTTGATGTGAGAGCTTGTTTTTGAAGTGAGCTGGATGGACCTGACGAGCTCATGATCAGAAGGTACACATGAAGAGTGAGTTATTTATTCAGAGACGTGTAATCTCTGCTTTTTGCATAGCTATCTATCAATTGGAGAAGTAAACAAAAGAAGAAAATATATTGTAGTTTTTGGTTCACTGTTGTGCGCATACACATCGCTACACAACATACATCGTTGTCAAAGGTATACCACACATACACATAACACATGGACGATGTCATACACAAGCGCCAACACAAGCAAACGCGGCGCACAAACAGGAAGCAGAATATGGAGGGGTTCCAACCACAAGAAGTCCAAACGATAACCCTCCACACTCAAACATTCACATAAAGAGAAACCCAACGCCACTTCGCACTCGGTCAACCTAGCCGAGGTGCCCAAACTGACGTGACAGCTGTCGTGCGCATACACATCGCTACACAACATACATCGCTGTCAGAGGTATACCACACATACACATAACACATGGACGATGTCATACACATACACAAGTGTATCACAATCGCCCCCCTAACTGGCGATTAGGTCCCTCTAACTCCAGATAGCTCCATATCCCAACTACGTGATACACACCTTCATGGGTGCAAGGATCAGGAGGCCGGGTGCTACATCGCCCCATCGTTAGTCGCATGTCTGCAATCCATATCACGCAAAGATCTAATCGACTATCTCCGCTATATACATCGAGGACAAACCCACCGTCCAGTAGGAACTACACTGAGAGGTGGAGTCAAACATGACATGTGCCAACCTCTCGAACAACCATCACACACCAACATACGGGCTGCTCCACCAGCAGACCCACACAACATACACCTCAAGCCCGCGCGTACAACTGCTAAACTTGGGTCAACGATACCATCAATGTTGGGAAGATGACATGGCACGCAATTACGCACATGGTCCTTCCACACAACACCATCACGGCCCTCTAACATGAGTACTCCAGAAGGTAACACCTCACGCACTCGTAAAATAGTGCGCCCTGCGGTCACGTCCAACGTCGTCGGTGCAGTCTGCTGTAGATAGATATAATCGCCAGGATGAAACCTGCGAATCGACGGCCGATAACCTCCTCCTCGGATAGTCGCATATCGCAACGTGTCTCTATGCTGAGCAATCGCTAGGTTCTCAAAAGCCATAGGCATAACTCTCTGAAATGTCTCTGCTCGTTGAGAACATGCTCTCACCCACATATCCGGGTCATCAAGGTCCAGCACCTCAGCAGAATCACGACGAATGGCCGAAGGTAGATCTGGATCTCGGCCATACAATAGAAAATACAGTGAGAAGGAAGCCAAAGACGCTTGTCGGCTGAAACGGTAACCCATAGCCAACCATGGTAACTGCACATCCCAGTCTCCCAAGTGACCCTTCTGCAAGCCATACTTGCGCAATCCTCTCTTCACCGTCTGAACTACCCTCTCCGTCAAACCATCCGCCTCAGGATGATCTCGAGATGTAGTCCGATGATCAATCAGCGCCTGATCACACAAGGCCTGAAACTCACCAAGGAACTCTGTACCTTGGTCTGTCAGCACTTCAGCTGGTGCTCCAAAACGACTCAGCACTTGATCTAAGAAGGCATACGCTGTCCCTTCACTCGCCTTGTCTGGTAATGCCACCAACTCAATCCACTTGGAGAAGTGCTCCACCATCACCAACACATACCGGTGGTGACGTACGGTCAACGATAAGGGTCCCGCAAAATCCAAACTCCAACGGTAACCCAACCCCATAATCGGTAAGGGATGTAATTGTGGAGTAGGAGCATTAAACGATGCTCGTACTCGATCACAAACCACACATCGTGTGACAAACTGTTGCACATCGATGTGCATACCACGTCACCAATACTGTCCTTGGAGTAAGCTATGTGTACGCTTCACTCCAAAATGTCCCAACTCCTCATGGGCATGTCGTACTAACTATGCCCTCTGGGATGGATGTGGCACTATCCGTATCCTCCCATCACCCCACACTCGAAGTACATGTCGTCCTTCTCGTCGAAATCTCTTCGCTCGTTGAAGAACACGATCTCGCTCCTTGGCACTTACTGTGCCTACTATCACACCAGTACGTAGATACTCCAACACGGTCACATCATCATGGATATCTCGCTGGTCTGAAACACCATCTCCACCCTCAGGATCTGGAGACTCATCATCTACTCTCTGACCAGAGAAAGATACGACTTGGCCTTCCATACTAGAGTTCATGACCAACACACAAAGAAAGACAGATGCATGCCACCCTGGCACTATCTCCTCATCAACCTCGTCATGCCATCGAGCCCAGTCTGATCCTGCTGACTCGTGCACGGGTTGCGACTCAACCCATCGACATCTAGGTTTGCAACTCCAGGTCTATGTACTACCTGGAAGTCATATTCCTGTAAGATCAGAGCCCATCGTGCAAGCTTCCCTGTAAGCTTGTCGGACTTCATCAACCACTTGAGCGGCTGGTGATCAGTGATGAGAGTAAAGGGGTTCTCAAATAGATAACATCGAAAGTGTGCAACAGCCCACACTGTCGCCAAACACTCTCCCTCATACGAACTATACCTCGCCTCCGCTGAATTGTTAGAGCGACTGACATACGCCACCACGAACTCCTTTTTCTCATCATCATGCTGAGTCAGCACTGCTCCAAGTCCCAACATACTCCAATCGGTGTGCAGTTGGAAAGGACGCCCCCTAACGGGTCTCCTCAAGATGGGAGCAGATGTCAACCTATCTTTGAGCTCTACAAAAGCTCGCTCCTGCTCATCTCTCCACTGCCACTCCTGGTCCACTTTCATCAACTTGGTCAACGGCTTCGCAATTGCACTAAAATCCTTCACGTACCGACGATAAAAGTTCGCCAAACCAACAAATGCTCGAACTCGACTCACATCTGTGGGGTGCGGGATACGTGCAAATGTCTCAACCTTCGTCTGTTGAACACCCAATCCACCTGGATAGATGGTGTGGCCCAGATACTCTACCAACTCCTGGAAGAACTTACACTTCCCAAGGTGTAACTTCAACCCATGAGCTCTCAACCGCTCAAACACATCCCGTAAGTGTCTCTCGTGCTCCTCCACTGTAGCACTATAGACTAAGATGTCGTCAATATAACATCTGATAAAATCCAATCCTGCTAGGATTCTGTCCATCACCTTTTGGAACTCAGCAGGGGCGTTCTTCAACCCAAATGATAAGAACCGCCATTGATACAAACAATCCTTGCCGTGAGAGTCAATTCCTCAGAATGTTGTCTTGGACTTATCTTCTTCTCTCACTGGCAACTGATGATACCCTGCTCGAGGATCCAAAGTACTTAAGACCTTCACATGCCCCACTGCATCGAAGATCTCCTCAGGTGTCGACATGGCATACTTATCGGACTTCGTCTGCCGATTGATAGGACGGTAGTCTCCACACATCCGTCTATCTGTGTAGTTGCCATACATATCCTTCTTGGCTGGCATAACTGTGGCAGATGCATACTCTCCATGCGACATCTCCACCAACCCAGCCTCCAACAAGTCTTGAGTCCGACTCTGGATCAAGGCTCTCTCATGTCACTGTATCTGTAAGGACGTCGAAAGATTGGCGTGTCATTAGCCAAGTCGATCCGTATACCAGGTCCCTTCAAGGTACCCAAATCCTTCATACTGAAGGCAAAACAATTCCTGTAGCTCTTCAGGAATCTTTGGACTCTTCGTCTCTCCTCTCCTATAAGCTTGGGTCCAATCTCCGGCTCCCAAGTATCCTCTGTCACCATGCTAGAGGTAGAAGACGATGTCGTTGACTGCTATCTTGCAGCCTCTGGAGCAGTTTTCTTCTGCTCATCACCAACAACCTCCACCGCTACTGTGCGTAAAACTTCTGCAGTTCTAGCTGCAAGCTCCACACTCTCTCTTATGACATCCCATGATGTCCAAGGATGACGAACTCCACGTGCCTCGCCCCCAGCCTTTGCCTCCACCGACCCGGTAGACAAAGAGCTCAAGAGTGCTCGAGCAGTAACACCCGTCGATCGCATCCGACGCTGCTCAGCCAATCCAAGGCTAACAATCCATGTCAAGCAATTCAAGTCCATTGCTTGACCCAATACTTGACGACGTGAAGCCTCCGACACCGAAGCTACTGCCGTTGTACCTGTAGCAAAACCCATCGCTCGCTCTCTCTCATCGACATTGAGCTCCACCAAATGCCGTAATTGAGCATCCCACACAAGCCCATGTCCTCCATCTCTGTAAGCATGTGACGCTGGAAAGCTTACCAAAGTAGGTAATGCTACCATGGGCCGTCCCACTAGGTTCACCACTGCCATGGGTGACCTATCGACGACTCTCACTACTTGAGATCGTCGTCCTGCATCCAAGATGCTATCAACCGTGAGATGCGCTGGTCGTCTCACTCCATCGTGTGCGCGCTTAAGCACCTCTCTCGGTAACAAGTTCGTCCACCACAACCGTGGACGATGTGCACGAGATCCTACTCTCGCTGCATCCAACAACACTGCTGGTCCAACCCAAGACCGCACTTGGTGCACACTCGCCATCATCTGTGTACGAGCATCACCCAACAAAGGAACGTTCTCCAAGATGTACGCTCGAGAATCCACCTGATGCATCTGGAGATGTCGTAGGATCCGTAACATCTCTCAGAACATCCTAGATCGCGGGTCATGTAAACCCTGACCTCTCCCTGCACGCGTGTGACCTTGACATGGCCATCCGGCTATCACCAAGTGAATGGTGCCCACAAATGTAAGATCCTGTGCCCCCAGCAGCGAAATATCCGACGGTAATGCTTGTTGGTATCCTCTAACAGCTGATATGGGCAGCAACTCAAGATATCTCTGCACCAAACGTGCCACATGTCGCAATGAGATGCGCCTCGTAATCTCATCTCTCTCCACATACAAGTATCGCTATACTTGTATACCTGCCTGCAATACCGCAGCCAAACCTGTGCTGATCCCTCCAAACAGCTCCAGCACACATACACCCTCCTTTGGATACTGCCACACAATGGGATCGTATCCAACGGTGATAAGGTCACAGGGCCAGTAGCAGGAACAACCCTTTGTTCCTCTACTGGTGGTACAAAGGCTTCACTCCAAGCCTGCTGCACCAACTGATCAGCATACTGCTGCAACTCTCCACTCGAACTCCAAAGTGGAACATCCAAGGCAGATGGTACTAACGTAGACATGCTAGGCATGTCCTCCACCTCCTCATAGATCAGAGTATCCTCCGCATGGGCATTACCCTCCAACAACTCGTCCGGCCAAGTGATGACCGAACTGAACCCTGCAACGGATGCCATCGTTCCTGGTGTAGGCTCCGTCGTCCCAACTCTAGCACTGAACCGCACTGGTAAGCAGCTCACTCGTCCCTCACCGGACTGCCAACCTGGTCTGTAAGATGTTGTCTCTGCCCAATAGTCAATCACGAACCCCATAGGGTACAACACAGCACCTCCCACCAATACATCATAAGACTCTGCGACTGTAACGATGGCCTTGGCCTTCACCATAGAGCCATCCGTGGGGTGATCTGGCCGAACTCTCACCGTCAACATCTCACGTGTCATGTGTAGAGCCGTACCTCCTGATCCCCCTAGAGATGTCTGCAACTGGAATGGACATCTCTCTATCTCAGACTTCTTCAGACCCAAACCAATACACGCCGCCTTTCCCAACATCAATGGTTGGGCTCCAGAGTCTAACAAGACCTTCTGAGGTCGATACACTTTCCCTGAAGGTGCCACCAAACAGAAGATACCACTTCTGTTGTCCAACAACACCACACCTGGTGCCAAACCAACACGGTCAATTGCCGACCTAGCTGGTAACTCATCTAACCTAGCAGTCGCTGCTTGCCAAGTACCACTGGTAGCTGTCCTGATCCTTGACTCCATGGACACGTCTACCGCCTCTCGCTGAACTCCTTCAGCACTAGAGGTAACTACATCCTCGCTCTCACTGAGCGTGGCCGCCAACTGGAACACTGGAGCCAAGTTGACTCCCAATGCTCTCATATCCGTGGCTGAGAATAGTGAGGCTCGCAAAACTGCTGTAGCCACCCCCAACATCGGGTTCGACATCGCATCCACAGACGTCGAAGGTGGACTCACATCACACCCACTCCTGGATGTCGATGCCTCCAACTCTACTGCACCATCGATAGGCCGTTTAGGGACCATAGATGTGATCCTCAACGCCTCCGATAACGTGAACGACTGGGGAAGTCTGGCCTGTCTACCAGCCTCCCCGCGTTGTGGATCCAACTCCACTGACGCACCTCGTGGCTCAGAGGCACGTACTGCACCTCTAGTCACTGACGCAGATGTCTCAATCTGCGCCACACCAGCCATGAAGTCGAAGTCACCTCCTTCTCCTCCATAAGACGTGGAAGCCTCTGTTCCACCTGACCTCCGCTGAGCCATAGCCATACTAGCTATCCTCTGCTCCAACTGCTCAATCCGAGCAGCCATACCTGCTTCTGACGTCGTAGCAAGCGGTGGACCGACCGGTCCTCTCCCAAGTGCTGGACCTCTACCTCCAGCTCAACCACCACGGCCTCCTTGAGCTCCTCCGCCTCGTCCACGATCAGCCTTCCCTTGCCGCAACTCGGGATGGAGATCAAAACAACGGTCACTACTGTGACCAGGTCATCCGCAATGCTCACATTGCTTAGGTACTGCTGGAGACGTCCCTGATGTCGCTGACGTCTCATAACCTCTCCTCTGTGGACAGTCCCTCTGCTGATGAGGACCATCACACGTCCAGCAAGGACCGCTTGTTGCTGACTAGAGAAGGACGGCATGGGCTTCTGCCCACCAGATCCTCCTACACCTCCCTGCGATCGTGACTGCTCTGCACGATCCTTACCACCACCATCACCACGCTGTTGCGTAGTCTGTGATCCTCGAGAAGAGATGGTCGCTCCATGTGGTGTCTCCTTGCTGAACCCAGCAACCACCACCCTCTCCTCCACCATGTTGAGCTCAATCCGCTCAGCCAGACTAAAGACAACCGCCAACGTCGGAGCGGTATCTCTAAGAAGAGTAGCATCTCTAACTCTCCTACGCAGCTCCCGGTCTAGTATCCCATACCAGAACTGGACTGCCTATGCTTCCGTCACTCCTTGTGTAACGCTGATCAACCGCCTCATGCGAGTAAACGCCTCGCGTAGGCTCTCTCCAGTCTTCCGCTGGAACTCCTACAGACTCCTCAACTTGTCGGTCCGCACACCTTGATAGTTCTTCCTCAAACATTGGAAGAACTGAACCACAGGGTTAAACCCAGGTGGTATCCCGCTCACACTACCACCTGCTCCACTACTTGTGGATGCACCGGTAGTAGGTACTCCGCCACCTGTGGTTGTACCACTGCTACTGGCACCCGAACTCGCATGTGCTACGCCTCCCGAAACTGCGCCAGTAGTGATAGAAACGTAGTTGGGAGACCAATGTTGTCTCCACAACTCGATCTCAACACTGTAATCTCGCCTGAACTCATGATAATCGTCCATCGGTGGTCCCTCCAAGTGTTGGAACAAATCCTTCCACGCCATGAAGGGTGTAAACAGCTGTGGGTTCCGCATCTGCTGCAGATCGTACCAACTGTCAAACTCCTGGATGAAGTCATCCAGCTCAATGGTACCAACTGTACCGAGTTACGTCGAGGTCCCTTCGTGGCCCCATAGATCTCGTCCATGTCCCACAACAACGGTGTGGCGACACTAGACT
This sequence comes from Asterella californica, assembly GCA_036924285.1. NCBI lineage: Eukaryota > Viridiplantae > Streptophyta > Marchantiopsida > Marchantiales > Aytoniaceae > Asterella > Asterella californica. Next base: position 49,942,584 of record JAYKYS010000001.1, read on the forward strand.
CACCACCAGAAAACGCGCTGTCTGCGTCTGACTCGTCCTCTGGAACAACCGACGGCAATGGTGTAGGTAGTCGGTACCTCACCCCACTCCGTGTATACCCATTGTCCGAGAAGTCCTCACCAGAACCTCCCGAGAACTCCGTGATGAGAGAATCCCGCTAACACACTCCCCAACCGGAATGTCGCAATCTCCGTCACCACCGTAACCACCACTTGCCTAACCCCGCTCCTACTGAGCTCACCTATCCCCTACTAGGACGGTCAAGGTAAGGGCAACCTGTACCTGCCATCACCACAGACAGCCTCTCACGATCTGTTGGTCGTCACTCCAACCGCACCGTGAGAGAGACAAAGGTAGTCTGACTGGTCCGCAACTCCAACCTCACTACCGACAGCACACTGGAGTGAACTCACTCCGGAAATCAAGCGCCAACACAAGCAAACGCGGCGCACAAACAGGAAGTAGAATATGGAGGGGTTCCAACCACAAGAAGTCCAAACGATAACCCTCCACACTCAAACATTCACATAAAGAGAAACCCAGTCCCACCCGGACTGACGTCTCCTCGTCGGTGACCACATGCACTATATGATCATCAACTGCCGTAACTGACACTGGAGGTCACTAACTAGATGTCCACACCTCTAGTAGCTCCAAAAACATCCACGTGGTAGCTCTACTAGCTCACCCAAGACAACTGCCACCAACTGCCTACATACGCGTCTCTGCGGTATAGGCAAACACTACCACAACTATAGCTTACCCCTAATACTATGGGGTCGCCCTACCACTCCTCTAGGAACGTGCGAGAAGGTCTCCTACTACCTTAAACAAGTCCATAAGTACTTGCACGCATCCCTGTAGGAAACCAAGAGCTATTGCTCTAGTGGTAAAGCCAAAGCTAAGACTACAAAGTCAGGAGTCCATGTCCAGAAATAGTGTTGGGATGGGTGACCAGCTGGTTTTACACTTCCCACACACTAGAACTTGGATACCTCTCTCACGCACGCCAGCAAGCTGGCTTGCGGCGGGCGCGGGCTCGAGCTCAGGCTCAGGCTCAGCTCCGCTCCGCCTCCGCACTCTCGCACTCCGCTCTCACGTCTCCGCACTCACGCACCTCTGCTCCTCGAAGCCTCTAAACGCACTCCACACCTCGACACTCCCGCTCCGCTCCGCTTGAAGTAGAGTAGAACAGGTACAACACACCAGAAGAGGCTCGGCTCCACCTCGAATTGCAGAAGATTGCACCAAAAGAGGCTCCAAAACAGCGAAAACAGCTTGCGGGTGCACACGGGTGACCAAAATCTGACGTAAAACAGCAAGAACACCGAAATCCGACCCGAACACCACCACAACAGATTCGCGAATGCACAAGAGACACTTCGCGAATGCACACACACACACAACAAAACTCCTAAACTCGAGTTCCAACACGAAATTACACCAAAATCTGACGTAACTAGCCTTTTTGCACTTGCGGATGTCACGGCAGCGAACTTCGACATGCCATAACTTCTTCAATCCTTGGCCAAACTCCACGAAACTTAGTGCACTAGATTCGTCTCTCCAATGCGCTTCCAAAGAGCCCACTCCGGCCCGACATTGACAAGTATTTCGTCTGCCACCCCCAAACACGCAATCCGGCTCCAACAAGACACTTCAAGAACATTCCGCACAATTTCTGCAGCGCTTCCGCATGACAGAAATCTCCACTCGACCCCAACCACAACAAATCGATCTGCGACCAGCAACGTAGCATGCGCTCACACTCCTCGATCACAACTCCAAACGATCAACCACGAACGACAACGCCCGAAGATACCAGCGGACGATTTCAGATTTCAGATCAGCGAGCTCTTACTGAACTCCGCCTCGACCTGCACTCAGTTCTTCGAGTAATCTGTATAGAGAAATTACCATCTCCAACACTACAACAAAGATTACTCACAAACGGTCAAGCCAAACCCACTCTAAACGCGAAGAGAATCCGGGTTACCTCAACTAGACTATCCACCATAGCCTGGAGCTTGAAGGCTCAACTCGAAGAACTAAGGCCTCCAAGCCCTACCTGCGAAGTTTACCCCTAGTGGGCTCTCCCACCAACTCGCCCTAACGGCACTAACGGCCTTACCAGGATGCGCCACTTCGCACTCGGTCAACCTAGCCGAGGTGCCCAAACTGACGTGACATCACATGTATTGATTGTCAGTTATTTAGTTCGATGTTTCTGGAATTTATTATGTCGTTTTCAGCTCTCATAAGGAAATCAGTAGCAATGGTTTTCAAAACATCCATCGTGTCCTTCTGTCGTGCAATTCGACTTCTTGGAGCCATAGAATCCGAAACTCTTCTTTTTCATCTCTCATCGTTTCTTACTATCATGTTTATGTTCTACTTCAACTATCAAAGTTGTCCGTCACTTTTACTAGGACATAGGCAGTTCTACTACCTTCCTTTTTCTTTTTACATCGAAACTGAACTGTTAAAATCGATTGTATGTTCTGGAGTGTGCTCTTCATATTGCTCGTGGGCATTTGCAGAGCTCTATGGAGAGTCACTGGAAACAGATAGCATAGACTCTGTCATGCATGGAGGATTAAAGTTCAGTCCATCCCTACAGATTGATTCTAAGAACTCCTCCTAATTCTCAAGGGATCTAAATGTATAGCCTAGTCCGTCTATGGAATAAGTCTCTGCTCTTGATAGATTATTCTAATCTTGACTTTCTTGTAATTGTGTACAACAGACTCTCACTTGCCCCTAAGCTGATTCAAGTCTAAAGAGCTAGTATCGTCTCAATCATCTGTAATTGGCTACGTTTTTGTTTTGCCTCAGTGAAGATAATCGGTTCTCGGGCTACTAAAGACTCAAATTCTTACATCTTCGTTTCTGTTATGCGGTAGAATAGCTATACGTAAATTGTGAAAATCAAGAAAGAAAGGGAGAATTTTTTCTCGTGTAGTAAAATGGACGAATAGAGTCATTGTGAAAAACAGTACAGAGAATAAAAATAACAATACTAGACGGATAAAATCATTGTGAAAACCGAAAAGAAAAAAAAATTAGCAAAAACATACGGATGAAATCGTTGTCAAAATCACAAAAAAAAGATAAATCGCTAACGCATAGCCGTTAAATTCCACTACAAGCGTAGCTACTTGTCTTGCATTCCAAGAGAGCCAAGACTCTCAACTTTCCCATTGTCTCCCTTACTCAAGTTCAGATTCTCGTCTTACACACTTTTCAGATCTCGATCTCTCTATATTCATAGTCGAAATTGTATAATCCGAGACCACACCAAGGAGATTCTATTCCAGTAAACTTGAAGTTGAAGAAGACCTTTCATATTCTCATACTCCTTTATATCTTTCGGATTTAGAGCAAGTAAAGGTGAAAGAAACTGAGGACAAATGATAGAGAATAAGCAGCCCCAATCGCCTTTGGGAATTTTTGCTCGTTTTCTTTTCTCCGGAAAGATAAAAACGTTATGTATACAAAATTATTATGAAAATAATTTATATATAACTACTAAATGATAACTGAGTTTAGAGTTGCGAGTTGATCCAGATATAACCCATAAACGAAACATGAATTCACGCAAAAGAATCTAAAAACAGAAATGGAAATAAAGAAATAAAGAATAAATTAATATCTGAACTGAATTATGTAATTTTGTTAACCGGCTCTTGCACTTATAGTTTTTGCAACACGCCGAGTCCATGCCGGTTTATGGGTTATGTTTAGATCTGCTTTCAACTCTAAACCTGGTTACTATTAACAGTTATAGATAAATTTGATATTTCATAAATTTAAATAATTTACTTCTAAATTTATATATAGCACCATCTTTTCTGATAACAAAAACCGCAAAACAGTTAGATGTACAAGGATGTGAGGGAGGATATTATTTATTTCTTCGCTTTGGGTTCAGAATGGGATCTGTTTCCTGTTACTTTGCTAATCCGCAGTTATAATATAATCAACAGAGTTTTAAGTGTTGCAATTAGCCTCCAATAAACTGCTGTCGCAGTCACAGTTACATCAACAGTATCTTGTGGAGTTCCAGGACTTAGAGTCGAACTGCCATGTGGAAGTCTCATGAAACAAGCACTTGCTGTGATTCTTCCCGTCTGTAACTCGATTCCATGACCACAAGCATGCAAGTTCTCATGCCTCCAGATAGTCGAGCAAATAGTTCCTACGGGATATCTCGAGACGCTTCAGCATAAGTTTCACAGAAATGACTAGAAAGGAAGAAGAGCAAAAGCGAAACACCAGACTCCAAGAATCCAACACACACAACAACTGGATGGAGGTGTAAGGCAACCGTGCTAAATACGGAGCATATGAGCAGGAGGCATCTCAGCACTTTATTACAACGGGAAGATACACAGGGGTTGATTGGTATCCCTTGACATGGTTGAGTATCCAGTGGCATGTAAAACCTACAAGAAATAACAGGAATGCTCGTGACAGTCGTGAGCATCCTCAAAAAATTCCCAATTGTGGGTTGATTGAAGGATTGTAGGCAGGTACAATGGACACCTACAAGCCCTCAAAGTGACTTGATCCATTCTCTATGTCTGTCGTGAACTAGCTCGTGAACTCATGACAGCGTAGATCAACAGTCGAGCTATGAAGTTTAAATATATGAGCACAAGCGCCCCCCATACTCTGTGAGCATCCACGGACTCTTCGTGAGGAGGTCCCAGAGCACCCTAGGTTTACTTGTCAAGCCAGACAGACGGGGAAATAGGAGTAAAAAATGGTAGTCTCGTTGCTTGTCTCGTTAGTCGTCTCTAACGACTTTCACTGCTACAAGGCTTATATGATACAAGTTCTTTACAAGTCAAAAGCTGTATCTCTCCAGGGTTACTTGGACCGGTTACTAGAGTAACCCTCTGATGTACTATAGGATCACATGTACATTACTGTGAACGAGTGAGTACCCTACACCAAGGATCGACTCAAGGTCGATATATTCTGAGAGCTTTGGAAACTGCACGTCGGCAGAATGGGCAGCGAGCTACTGCAGATGAGCACCTATGACAAAGCACATGCCCGCAGGGTACCACCATCGTGTCCACCTCTGAACTAAGGCATACCCGACATGTCCACGCAGTTCTTGCCGCCTCCGCTTCTTTTTGGGCCGCGTCTGCCTTCTCCTGTAACACTTCCCCACCACAATATCATCATCACACGGTTAGCAGTTTCTAAGGAAACATTTGCAGGATGCTCAGAAGATTCACACCGAACAGGACGAGAAGTGTAACCAGGACAGCCGGAAACTGGGTGAAGCTCCTGCTAGAACACGATATTGGCGAGTAGGGAGGCATGAAGGTGGACCTGTTCGATGGAGAGAGCCGTATCGGCAGCAGCAAGCTGGTCCTGCAGAGCAAGACTGCGTTCCAGTAATGTGTGTTGATCCAGTGTCATGGGCATTCCAGCCGCCGCCAGCATATCCTTGACTGCGCGCCCTACCTCTGCGGCTGAAACATTTTGTGCACCACGTATTCGGTCTTGTTCCTGCAAGCCCAGGGTCCCATTTCAGTACGCAAGAGTAATCAACGAGGATGGCATTTTAGTTTCAAAAGCAGCAAAACATCCGATTTAATATGCTCCGAGTGATGAGCTTAGAACCACATGGCGGAAGAACGTAACCTACCTGACTACTTGAACTACCAGGCAACCTTGTGTCGGATGATGGTACAACTAGCGCCTGCTTGTTGTTGCTATTGCTGGTGCTGCTCGTCATCTCTTGACTAATTTGAGGAATGACTTCTTCGGCCTCTACAACGTAACCATTTGCTGTCGCTGTTGCTTTGAAAGAGAAGACTTGAGAAGACAGCAGGAAGCGGAATTCTCCCGGTCCTGTTTCCACTTGAAGGCGATACAAGGCCTGACCAGCAGATGCACGAACGTCCCCTACAACTCTTCCATAACGGAGCAGTTGTGTTTCTCCATCTCCGTCTGAGCGCCAGGCCACAATTTCACCTGCGTGGAAAGGTCTCAGAGGATGGCACTGCACCAAAGCTGCATCAGGTGCGATAACATTCATACCTGGAACCCCACTCTGTTGCTGATGACTATATCTGCTATCAAAACTATGGCTAGAACCGAGCCTTAGAACACGCTTTACAGCTGTTTCCAGTCCTAAAGGTGACTTCAGAAGAGCACTTATAGGCAGGCAGGAGGGAGAGCCCAATAAACGGCTCAAAACGACGGCTAGGAGATCTGTCAGACTAACATAATCTGGAGGTTCAGCAATAAGGATGCGGTCTTTATCCATATCCATAAACTCGTACACTCTGTGTCCCACATCTTCAGGGTCATCCCTAGATACTGAGGGCGGTGAACGTTTGGTGACATCTATCCGTCCCGGAAGCAACCAGAACTTTGTGTATAGGCGCCGCACAAACCACAGACCATCGGCAGCAGAATGAAGAGTTTGTTCCACCTTTTCTCTGCTGAGCTGTCTTAGCAGAGCAACAGTTTGTCCAGCTTCAACTACAACTCCCCAAACAGTCTCTACAAACGCAGGACTCCGCAACTTCTCCGCTACACTCAGGCGCGAAACTGGACCTATGATGTCTGTCATCTCCAAGGAACGATTTTCATCAAGTTCCTGCATCAAGTCACAGAAATATGTGAGTCAACAAAGCTTCGTGTATAATGCACGGTTCGCACTTCACCCATACCCATTGAAACGATATCTCTACGCTGATTAAGATGTGCTCATAACAAACGTGGACTTTCAGAATTACCTCAACGACAACTTCGGACAATCTTCGAACTCCAAGCTCGATGCAGAGCGGCTCCGTTACAAGTGGGTGAACAAACTTCATTCGAGCGGAGTCAATCTCATTAGCCAGATTTGCTCCAACTGCATCGACGTACACACAAGCACGTGCATGCACTAGTCTGGCCCCGTCATCCGGTACCACTGCATCATTGGAAAAATCGTCCGCTGCGAGCTGGCCATTCAGATTCAATCGATTGCTTTTGTCGCAAATAAACTGAAGAATCCGCAGGACAGCTCCAAGCTCATTTGGGTTAAGCCTTTGGTATCCGCATGATTGCTGTAGCTGTAGAAGTAGATGCCTCATGCTCTCGAAGCTTGGAGCTTCACGCATACCCAGTTCTCCAAGAACTTTCACATATGCAAGATAGGCACTGGGCAACTCAAAAACAAACGGCGCTAAATCCATACTTATTCGAGCATACAGAGCACTTGCCATCGCCAAACGAGTCCCGTTAGCCACCGGTATGAAATGAACTCCTTTCAACGCCTCCTTGTCTGTACGTCATGACACTGATCAGGATCCCCTATGAAATGATTGACCGCATTTACACAAAGTACACACACCTCCTTTAACTGACTCGAGAACCGACGCAGATCTTGTTTCTCAAATGTGGTTGGCGGCAGAAGTATCAACTGCTAGCGTACCACTTAGCGTACCACTCAACAACACTCAAGCAGGCGAAAATAATAAAGAAAGGATACTGAAGACCCATACCCGAATCGGAAAGTCCATCCCAGGTCGCATTGAGATATCTCAAAACTTCGCTAAAGGCGGCTTCTACTGACTTCATGCCCCTCCCGTTGGGCCAACGTGCCAGCACGTCTTCACCTCCATTTTTCCCAACAGTCTGTTGAAGTTACAACGCAGTCTGATTTAGGAGTAGTGCAAATGCATGAAAAACCATTCCCAGGTGTAACATTCAGTGTCCTCATATTCCAAGGAACCCTGCTTCTAAAAGGAGTAGCCGTAAAAGTAGAGCATCATACAATGCAAGTATCCCAAGATGAAATACCATGCATCTGTTGCTGTCATCACACATCTTGCGAATCAACACGACGTACGATGTACCTTCAAATGTTTTAGGACCACCGAAAATTGGGGAGGGCTACGCAGACGCAAAGTTGCCCAGGAAAACTCCGGAGGAACAACACTTTGCCTGGCCAACACAGGAGCACAAGTCCACGCCAAGGACCAATCTTTAAGGAGTACCGCCTCACTGTACGAGGCCAATATTCTCTTACCCCGACCTGCACCTCCACTCTGAATGCCGCGTTCCGCTGGTATACATGCAATCTTACTTAACGGCTCACAAAAGCTTGTGCCGTATAGAGATGCAAAGTTGGCTAGAATTGTCTCCACCAGCACTCCCGCCACCGACCATACCTCTGTTGAAACTTCGCCGAGGCCACTTGCGAGCTCTGCTTCAAACACGTCATCGTCCCCATTTTCTTGGGAACTCTGTTGTCCAAGCTCTTCGACCTTCTTCGCACACTCCAGTAATAGCCCAGCATCAGTAGCAGATCTTAACCCTGCGTCACGTAAAATGCGAAGCCAGCCACTTGTGGCAAACTGTCCTCCTGGAAATCTACCAGCTTCGCCTGCAAAGACTCGCTTTAGAAGAGGATTCTCAGGATCTAGAAGTTCCTGCGGAGAACACACACGATTCTCTGTGTCTTGGGATTGCGTGCTGTCATTGCCCGTCCGTACGAACTTCGTTTGCTTCAGCGCGGTTACTACAGCTTCCTCCTGCTTCAGGGTTGTCCAGTTGGAATACACGTAAGACAAGATGCGCTCCTGCTCTCTTTCGCTGTATGTATCGTACCCCGGAAGAGAAAATCGTGCTAAAACTTCATGATCTGTCAGCTCAGAAATTCCCAACACCTCGTAGAACGAACCACCTTCTGAGAGGCTGTAATATTGTAGACAGTGCTCATCATCAGGCTGCATGAACGTGGTCGGTGGAACTACACAATGCAGTCTCTGGTCGATGGACACATACCCTCCCCTTGCTGTCTTGTATATAGGAAGGGATCTGAGCATGATGAGCTCCTCAACTGTATAGGCCGGTATGGAAGCAGCACGAATAACAACCGTAGAATCATACGTACAAGAGGCGAAGAGGGAGAAAAGCGAATCACAGTCTGTTGGCATGAGAGCCAACTCCGAAAGTATTAGTTGACCCGCATGTTGAAGAGCCAAAAGCTTGGATGCCACAATTTGCCCCAGGGATTGGCCCTCCGGAGGAACACAAGACTGCAGGACACGGCAGTCCAAAAACCGCCGGTCGTAGACTGGGACATTGCAGTTACGGAGCAACGGCAGCAACCACGAATGCTGCCTCTCAACCTCCACGAACGCTCTTGTGCAAGCTAAGGCTAAAGGATCCGCATTCTCCCCGTCAGTGCGAGGATCGCTAGGGGTTTCCACGTCTGGTGAGGCGACCAGGCTGACGTGTGTCCCAACAGGCACTGGTGGCACAAAAACCAGATGTCGATGTCCTACTCGTAACAGCACAGGGCTGGAAGTAACCGCAGGGATGAGAGGCCACTGCGTGAATAGGTTGAGCTCATCGAGGGACGAAACATTTACGTTCTTCCAAAATGACTGGAGCCATTCAGAGGAAGGACCCGTAAACTGCCCGCCCTGTTCCCAAGGAACCCAAGGACTCGTTGACAAAGCGCTCCCTCTTGGTACCCATGCCTTCGGCAGAACAACACTTAAATGAGCTGCCAGCAGTTGAGATGAAAATGGCTTCAATCGCAGGGTGTTTTGATATGTAGTATGACGAAACAACTCGGCTAGTAGGGGACGCTCAAGACAGAGAGGATGTACAAACTTAGAAGCCATTCCAGGCAGCAGACTTTGTTGTTCCTTCGTTCCCACTAAAAGCTCAACGGTACCCAGCTTAGCCATCGAGCTTGTCCCTGTTGGACACTGAAGGCCTTTCAACTCGACGGCCTTTGAGAGAACCCCAGATTGCTGTGCCGAGTCTCCGATTACCCCTCTGCCTATATCAGCTAAAGCCCTTCCAATATCAGCAACCAACCCAACAGCATCTCCTCCGCGGTCCAAGACCACCCCAGAATAGCCTCTGTTGAGACCAGACCCAGGTGTCGAAGTCCCAGATGCACCACTTGCGCTGGTTACAATTGTTTGACCGCCGGCTTCATCTGAGCTACTGTTCTGCAGATCACTGAGTGAAGAATCTGCTCCACTAGGAGTTTCTTGGAAGCTTATATCGGCACAGCAATACTCCAAAAGATCAACCTGTGTGACAACAGACTGCACAGCGGCAGCGACTGTGGGAGACTTTAGAAGAGTACGCAGCATCTTAGGTGTCAGCTCTTTCACTGCAACGCCAGCAGCTTCCATTTCCTTGGTCAGCTCCCACGGCACAATGAAAACACGGTAATGCGCCTTAAGAAAGTCGCATACAGTTGCTGGAGGTGCCAATCCTTGCCGATCAATGCCAGGAGGAGCCAGAAACATGCCCTCTGAAGCTTTGGTCATAGTCCCACCATGTAATTGCCATACTGGCAACTCTGCGAGCCGCACGTACATGGGCTTGATTAACCATTCCGTTAAGCAACTCCAATCTATCCCCGCATAATACGAAGCACCTGCTTTCAACTTTGAAAGAGATGGGAGCAACGCCTTAGACTTTGGCCAATGGGCGTACGCCCTGTTAGCAGGAACACCGTGCGTCCCATCTAACCCCTTCCCAATTGGAGGATCTGCTCTTGAAGTGGATGGATCCTGGCGTAAACGGTGAAGTTCTTGAAGGAGTTCCAAATAGGAATCTCGAACACATGCCAAAAGCTCCTTGTTCCACGCAGCCGCCAAATCATCAGGCACGGGAGTTGGAGTAGCTGAGCTACTTGGTAACCCTTCATTATTTGGGAGACGGTGAAAAAGGTGGCGATGCCCGGCCCTGTGAGAAACTATAAACTGCCCAACTATCGTGACCGGTAGCCCAAATGCTACAGGCAGCGGAAGCGGTGTCATCACATAGTTTTCCGATGATAGAGCAGGAACTAAACCGTTCCGTGTAATATGAGCAGCGACACCACCAATAGGGGTCAGGTTATATGATAGGTACTTTCTGCAAAATAACACTCGAAAATAAAACCTTTCAGTGGCAGGTTGTCAGAGAGAAAGCATAACATCAGAAGCTCCGATCAAGAACCGAAAGACGAGAATGGTGGCCCCAGAACAGAAAATGGATTGGCACAAAAGTAGGTAAAATTATGGTCACCATACCTGTCTAAGGCAATATCCCGTGTGTGACCGGAACCAAGCGTTTGCACCACAAGCCACTTATCTACAGTCTTCTGCCCATCCTCCGTCAGTAGCACATCTATGCTGTGAATCTTAGAAGCAACGTTAAATCCTCCAAAAAGGCTTGTGAGATGGAACTTTCGCCATTTCTTTTCCTGAAATGGATTGCGGAGTGCCACTCTCGCTGGATCGATGCGGACAGAAAACAACTCATGAGGCTCAGGATCTTCTTCCTCCCAGGCAGTCACACACACCTGGAAATCAAGGTTGATCAAGTCAATACTGAAACATACTAAATTCAGGCTTCGTTTTACAAATGCAACAAGTGACATCAATTACGGATGAAAAAGTGAACCGATGACCAAACTTATTTTTAAATGAATATACCTCCGTCCATGTCGTTCCAACGGAATATATCTATTAAGATCAGCGGGACAGCTGGCCCGCTGATCTTACAACGATGTACAACGATGTACAAGTCATATATATATAAAGTCTGAAACTCTTACATCTTCCACAGAATTGAGAAACAGCATTGTCGTAGAAGCGTGAATCTTGAAATTGTTCAAGATACAGGCCACCTCTCTGTCACCCAACCCCTTCCCGAAATTCTTAGAATCCTTGGTTGAAGGTGCCATCCGCAAGGGCATACGAATAATCGTGGCATCTTTTTGTCCCAGAGTTATAGTATTGCTCACTCGTAAGGGACGAAACTGATCTGTGAACCTCTGTGAGAGGTCAGTGCCTGCCAAACCACAAAATGAACCATGCTACAGGAGTTAAAAAAATGAGTTCCTCTTTGTAACAGAAAGAAAAGCACGTTCTAACGTACTGTTTGGTCTCAAAAGGTAAAGCTTACCATTAGAAAGAAGTTAAAGACTCACGTGTAGGAAGCTACATCACAAACCTACTAGGTCAACATCTCGAAATATTGATTAGACAGATTCTTTTAAATCACAATACATTCAAAGAAACTGGTGAATACACTGGTGAGGATGGTATGACAAGCCATAGAGACACATGATTCTTATCTTTCTCTCCTGTGTTGTTTACAAACTGCAAGCTTACCGGTCAATGAGTACGCCTTTCCGACTGGAGTTCGGGAGGGAACAGCTTGCCCGTCTGCTAAGGACGCTGCAAGAATCTGCCCGGAAGGATCAAACAGGTATAGACACCCACTTGAGACAATAAATGGTAAATCTGTGATGCTGTACACACTCAGAAGGCCACTACCGAAGTCACAAATTTGACCTCGAAGCTTTGTTGGGGGATACCCCTGCAGGTTACAAACTTCCTCGGTCGTCAGTACCGCTCCTTCAAATACAACAGTCAACGCAGGTCCCTGAAACTGACCTGCAGAACCAAGTGGTTGTAAGAATTTCGCGCTGAATTTACTTCTAAGCAGCTTAAGAAAAGGAAATAAGAATTCTCCTTCCGAATTACTATCCAATGTGCAAAGACGGCCTCACGTCATACTGTCCTAGCTTCAACCTATGCCAACCACTTCAACGAAAGTTGTGACGAGTACATACTGGTACAAGTTGTGAGAAACTATAGCTGTACCTAGATTTGGTTGCAAAAGAGACTGTCTCGGATGCTCCCTCTTATCGTAAACGATGTGAACCTTTCGGGCCTTGCAACAATCTGCTATTTCAAGCAAGTCAAAAAGCAAGAGCTCTTCATCTCCATAACCGCTGAGAACTTCAGCAATAACATTAGTTGCTAGGCATGGAAGGTTGCTTGTCATCTCCTGATCGACGAGAGACAAGTATCTCAACGACTTCGCACCCAGTCGATCGGCTAGTTCATTATCAATGTCCGCATGGACAAGTCGCCTCATCCCTGGGACACTTTTGGCCAGCCAAGGAGCATCGTTATAGACCAAATCTTTGGCTGGGACCATGATCCCCGATGAATCAGGTATAAGCACCATCCCCATTAGGTGCTTACTCGTACTTGTCCCTTGCGGCGGTAAAATCTCTGCAAGAGCTTCGAGTACCCTCAAACAAAACGTCAACTGATCGGGAGATAAAGCAGCTCCTTTAACATCTTCAGCAATGCGCTGAAGTACATCCGCATAATCTTGTGCGCCAAACGTTTCACGTATACCGAGTTTTGTCAGGAGATTACGGTACTCGACTATTTCAGAAGGCACGATATGCAAATAAGGGTGGAAATGTGCCGGTGAATCGAAGGCCAACTCCTTCGGGGACACAAACCCATCTCCCACCCAAACCCATGGTATACCTTCTAGCATCGACTGCAGTATCATATTGTCCTCTGATCCAACGTATTCTTGCAAGAGCTTATAGATTTCGGGTATCTCTCTGTTCAATACAGCAGTGACACCTATACTTGGTTCACCTTCTACTTCCTCTGAGTCCTTCCGTTTGATTCCAACGAGAGAGAAACTTTTGGAAAGCTCTATGAGTTGAGCGGCAAGCACACTGACGTTTGGACGGTAAGACCAACCAAGATTAGACAGAAGAGCGGCAGAATTACACTCGCCATCGAGAATACGCATGGTTGCAGAGACGAGCCACATTTGCGACCTCGGGCGCACCACCTTGGGAGCAGCTATTGGGCCTTGCGATTGCTGTGGCCACGGAAGCCTTGGTTCTGGTGCATGAGTATAAACAGGACACCAGCTGATGTTGATCAGTTGTTGCCAGAAACTACTCTCTGACACATCGTCGTCCTCTGTCGCAGCAAGCGGATGCATCAAGGTTCTCGACGCCTGATTAATATCTGACCACATACCAGTTGACGTCGTCCCAGAAACTCCTAGCATATTCTCGAAAGACAGGTCGCCAGAAGATGGTCCAGCCCTTACTAGCAGGTTGTCATTTTCATCAGACACAGACTCAGAGACAACTTCCAGATCGTTCAAATGGGCTAGTAAAGCTTTACCCCTTCGAACAGCTTCTTCTTGATCTATGCTACTTATCATGGCAACCGATTTTGCGCTATCAAGTAGGCCCTTCTTCCCCAGTGACCTTCTCAGACCCAGTTGTACCAACACCTCCAACACATCAACCGCAGCAAATTCATTTGAAGGAAAAAACGCCTGCTTGTTAAGGAGTGTCTGCAACTCGGGAATACGAGGATCGTACAACCTGCAGCACAAAGATGAATACGTCATCAACATATTGTCACATCCAGAAGAGGCTAACATAAAGCGTTGTCCTTTCAGTATACGCATGTACCGTTCTAAACAGAGCCTAGATCTGCAATGCATTCTCCCTTCAATCTAGGTATGCTAATGACCGCTTCCGATATGCTGCAGGATAGACAGAGAAAAGGAAAGCATCTCAAAAGTAGCGAATCTTGTATCAAACGTGTCAAAGCCATACCTCCCAGGAGTTTCAACAGCACCACCTTCAGTAGAAACGAAGGGGATTTGAGAAAGCTTAGCAAGAATAGAAGGATCCTCCTCTACAAGCCGTGGTAGGTCATGTAGGACATTCAACATGGCCCGCACTCTAACCTCGGGGCTGTATTTCGAGATGTTATTGAACATATGATTCTGGTAGAACAGTGATTCGCTGAGTTTACTGACACCGAGAAACTTGGTCAGTACCTCTTCCTCCTTGAGTGATTCGGCACGAACAAAACTCTCCCCGAGAAGAGCTTCATCTATACCGTCGGGCGCAAACCATCTCTTGGACTCAGGTAAGTCAACGAACCTACGCCGACCGTTTGGTAGTACACCATACGACTCAAAGACAGGCAATGCACGCAGGACCTGAATTTGTAACCCAGCCATGACCCCAGAGGCAAACCACTTGGATTGGCAAAGAAAACTTCGAAGCTCTCGTAGTTCACCATCTGAAGCATTTCGGAACAAGGGTGCTAGAGCGCGCAGGTTGCCGCCAGCTGCTGCAAGCAACGCATTCAGCACTCCCGCAGCTGTAGCATCATGAACATACTCCCCAAGCGTCGGATGCCTCAACATCAAATCATTCCGGAGAAGGTAACAACTTGCCTTTTGCAGCACTCCAGCCATATTTTCACTCCATCCATCGTCTCTCAGGACCCTCGAGTTTCGTACTGTCATTCGTAACAATTGTCCATCAGATGTGGGCAGCAGAGGCCACTCGGAAAATGAGGACAATTCGCCGCAAGATGCATTCAAGAACTTCCAGAGCAGTTCCATCCAGGCCAAAGTTGGCTGCCCTTGTACACCAGGAGTCCAAACTACCGCATTGTTACCTCGCCATTCAGGTGGGACGAGCCTTGACAGCAGTTCTTCAAGAATAGGGCCAGTCAAAGGAGATATATTCATTAACCCGCGCTGCGCGATCTTCTGCAGCTTGGAAAAGATATCATCCTCCATGCTACGGTCCACGAGCATGTAGGCCACAGCACTGTGCAAAAGGTCATACTCTTCTCCAGTAACTACGAGGATCCTTTCCCCGGACCCTGCTCGTGCAAAGGTTCCGAGGGCGCCATTCGCCAGGGGAAGAAGCCCAAGACCAGAGAGCTTATCTGCCTCTTGCAAAGGCTCGACATCGCTCAAACAGTACTTCAGAGCCAATGCTAGGACTCTCGTGTTGCCCAAACTGCGGGTCCTCCCAGCTAGTGACCTCCGCAGCAAATTAGGAGTCAAGTACCGCAGAGAAGGACAGAATTCACGGAACTTTGACACGACCGGATCAGGGGCATCAACAAGGGGCAGCCCAGCTTCTGCTAATGCCTTACCAAGCTCTTGTGCCTCAGAAAATCTGTTATCAGGAAATACTGCCCGCTTAGCTGAAATCCATTTTCCTCGCCCAACTGATGTATGCAGGACAGGAAGGTCAAGTTCAACGACAGCCAGGTACAGGCGTCGAAGTAAGGAGTGCCATGGCTCTCCTATGGTATGTACAGGCCATAGACAATAGAACCTGTGTGATGGCCCTAATTCCTTGGCAGCTTCAGCTAAAAGCCGAGCATACGCTGGGGCAGCAACATCTTCAAGAAGACAACTATTCCAGTTTGACCTCAACTTTCCCCCTCCAGACATGTCATCTCCGTACCAAATATCTCGACGATTAGATGAGAGTTCGAAGTATCCGTTGACATGCACAGGCAGACCAGTTTTCACTGGTAACGGGAGAAAGCAAAATGCGCGCCCTTCAAAACTGATACTACTTCTGACACTTTCCAACCTGCTCTCTCCTCCTGTACCTGGTACTCTGACGACACCAGACGCAGTTTCAGACTCTCCGCTTGCCTGCTGTTCGAGTTGTAATGGTGCAGCAATGCCCGACCAAGGAACAAACCCTCGTGACCTATTTTCTAATGCCACAGATTGGTCCCTTGCCCTACCACCACCTAATGCGTTGCTGATGAGCCAAGCTTCTGACTTCTCCACCCCAGCCATGCGTACAGAAATGTCCACTTTCCCACAATGCCAAGGGAGTTGCGAATCCGCTGTTCGCTGCAATTTTCTGTAGAACTGTTCCTTATCAATAGGATTTAGTCGGTCCCCCCGAACAAACTCATACACCTGTTTATGTGCAACATCATGGTTCTCGCTGGACTCACTGCCTTGCCTAGTTATGCGATAGAGCTCCTGCATTTCCTGACCTCCATCTTCTCTCACATACACCGTAATGCTCGTAATATTGCGCAGAAAAAGCAATGCCTCCGCAGCACTACTTTGGAACGATGAAAACAATGACATAACATCCTCCGGACTATACACCTCTTGCTTGATTTCACTACTGGCAGCTGTTGAGGAGTTCCGCAAAGGGAAGCGGAACAAAGTTCCTGGGAAGGGCTTTTGCAAATCACAACCAAATAGCAGGTATGGACGAAACTGATCAGGAAACTGCTCCAGGAGTCCTCTTCCCACAAAACTGATCTTAAGACCAGGATGAGATGGAGTTATCCCTGGAAGGTTACAAGCATGCGGATCGAACATGACCAGGCTCCCCCCTGAAATGAATCCTGGAATGTCAGTGAAGTGATACACTGAATTGAAACCAAGACCAAATCTACCAATTGCTGAAGGCTTTTCAAGCTTACTGTCCTGTCCGATGCGGGAAATAGCATAAAGGTCTCGGGCAGTAAAAACCGAATTGTTCAGACAGTACAGTGCAGCTCCTTGCCACTCTGCCATGCGAGGGGAAAGGACAGAAGATGTCCCGTACTGCGTTTTGTCCAGAAGGAAGCTAACCTCCGAAGCACCTGCATCATCTGCATTCTGCACTAGTTCACAAAGAATTCCAGGACCATCAGCGTACATGTCCACGATGTGCTTGAGCCTTGTAGTCAGAGCTTCATGTTGTCCAAATGCTTCAGCTGCCTCATGAAGACCCAAATCCATGGAATCGGCACTCTCTGCCAGTAATAGCCTACGAAGTGAACGAACCCCTAACCGCTCAGCAACATCACTCGATATTTTGGAATGTACGAATCTTGGACCTTTGATGCTGGCTTGTCCAACGATGGGTGAAGTCTCGGAGTTAGACAACCAAGGAGCATCGTTGTATACAAGTTCAGATGCTGGTGTCAGAATTGCACTGGCATCTGGAACGAATGGTGAGAGCTGCAGATGCAAATCGGCCAGATGTTGAACTAACCAAATGGCTGCACTCAACTGCCGGCCATCAAGCGGAGACCCACCTTTATCCTTCGCCATATTTGCAAGAACAAGTGCAAATTCTGTCGGCGTCAGGGTTTCACGGACACCCAATTCTAACAAAAGCTCTTTAAAGGCAGCAAGATCAGCAGGAATTACCCGTAAATATGGAGCGAGGTGGAGAGGGCCACTAAAAGCCACCTCTTGCACACTAGCAAAACCATCCCCGACCCACACCCACCGACTTCCTTCCAGTACTGCCTTCACAATCTCCATCTCCTCGGTCCCTAGAATGTTGTTCAGCAGCGTATAGATGCGAGGCACGGCTGTTGCCAAGGCCTGAGCAAGGGCCCTGTCATCCACAACTAGATGATTCTTCCCCAATTCTAGCAGTTGGGCAGCCAAAACACTCCCACTAAGGCCTGAAGCCCAACCAAGCTTCGCGGAAAGGACCGACGACCGGCACTCTCCATCAAGGATTCGCATACTAGCTGAAGCTAACCACATATCTGATTGTAGTCTGACTAACTTCGGAGGAGCCACAGGCTGGCCGACAGAAGGCCACGGTAGATGAGGATGAGGAGGATGCATGAGTACAGGACACCAGCATACGGTAGCTAGCTCACTCCAAAATTTGCTAAGGACCGCATCAGAAATACTGTTTACTTCAGAAGAGTGGAAACTGGTAGAAACTTTCATCAGGATTCGTCCAAAGCTTTTACTTGTTTCATCCTCAACCTGAGGCAACCACTTATTTGCATTCAGTTCTAGATAGGCTAGGAGAGCCCGACCACGAGCACACGCAGCTTGAGGGTCGCTGCTGATAAGAGCCTCTGTTTGTCTGGCACTTTGAACAACAGTCTCGGGCGTGATGGTTGTTCTCAGACCTAAACCCTGAAGCATTTCTAGTACCTCGGGAGCTGTAAACTCTCCAGCGGGGAAAGAGTCTTTGTCATCGAGAAGTGTCCTAAGTTCAACATTCCGAGGATCATAGAAAGATCTTGGTGTCCTCAAACTCCCAGCAGCATTCGGAATGAAAGCAAGCTGCTTTAGCATCTCCCTAATTGACGGATCTGCTGCACATAGCTGTGGCAACTCACGAAGAACACTCAACATCATGCGGTCACGGAGTTCAGGTGGAAGTTCACTCACGCGCCCCAGAACCCGCCATTTATAGAATGCAGGTCTACCGAGCCGTCTTATGCCTAGTAACCTCGTCAGAACTTCAGCTTCCCGCTCAGAACTCGCACAAAGGAACTCTGGTCCAAGCAAAGACTCATCCATATCCGCTGGAGCTAAAAAACGCTTAGGACCACCAAGATCAACGAAGAGCATCTCCGCAGTTCCTGATCCATTGTAAGCTTCAAAAATAGGTAGAGCTCTGAAGACTCGAAAATGGCTTTCCTTCATCTGATCCCCGATGTACCACTTCGAGTTATATAGATATTCACGTAACTCTCGACGCTCGGCCGCCGAGACGCTCTCAAACATCTGAGTCAGACGGAGTAAATGATTCAACGCTGTCGCTGATATCGCATCCAAAACGCCCGGGGCCGTAGCTTCATGGACATAGTATGAAATCTGTGGATGATCAACTCCCAAATCAGATCGTAAAAACTGGCAACCCAGTTTCAGGAGTAAACTTTCCATTTGAGAGCTCCACACACCCCCCCTGATCAACCTTGAAACAGCCAAGGGTCTCAACAAAAGCCCAGCAGCTGTAGGAAGCAGCGGCCATTCTTGGAAGATCGATAAATCTTTGCATGATCCCCGGAGATACTCCCAAAGGAGAGATATCCATTCCTGCGTTGGATGTCTGGCGAAAATTTGTGGTTTCCACTCAACTTCGTCTTGATTCCTCCAATCAGCTGGCATTAAGTAAGGGAGCATTTCCAAGACAAAGACATCGATAACTGGACAGAGATTGGTACTGGAAAGATGAGCAATACTTTCAAGTCGAGCAAGAATCCTTTCCGGAATGTCTCTGTCGGCAACCTTGCTGGGTATGCTCTGGAATAGCTTGCGTTCGAGTTCGCTACACACAAACACGTTGCCCTTGCCTCTTCTCCCGAACACTGCCCATCCACCATCTCCCAAAGGAATAAGGGGTAATCCTTGAAGAACGGTACCTGCTTCATCATCGATAACATCTCCGAGACAATACTCCAAAAGCACCAACGCGCAGTTTCTGTCCGTCAACCCTCCATGCCTGCCTGATTTCCTCAACTGATCTCTTACTGTCCTTGGAAGAACCACTGCGGGCGAAGAAACACAGTACTCAAACAACATGGCCCTCACAGAATCTGGTATCCGTACAAGAGGCAAGCCCTCAGCAACGAGACCCGTGGCAAGATTCTCCGCTTCCGCGAATTCTTCATCATGGTAGAGAGCTTGAGCAGGACTGACCCACTTCCCACCAGCTCCTGGTGTATGCAGCAGAGGCAGCTCAGCAACACTAACATAAAGGCGCTTGACCAAACTCAGCCATGGCTCAGAAAATTTTCCTGTGGGCCATAAGGAATAATAGAGGGAAGTTGGCCCAAGGCGCCTTGAGGACTCCAGTAGCAATTGTGCTAAGGCAGAAGCAACTACATCCTCCAGAAGACACACGTTCCAGTCGGACCGCAGCTTTCCACCTCGATCCATATCCTGACCGTACCAGATATCACGACGATTGGATGAAAGCTCAAAGTATCCGTTTACATGCAACGGCAGACCTGTCTTCGCTGGAAGAGGTAGGAAACAAAACGCCCGACCTTCCGTACTCACTGTATTTTGTACCTGTCAGAACCAGAAGTATGTGGACATGTTTAGCACAACCTGCTGAAATTTCGCCCTTCCACAAACATTCATCTTTGAGCTCCTTGGAACAACTAACGAATTACAGAACATGAGTTGCGTAATTCTATCGCCCACGTGCTAATATAACGGACCATAGCTACAGGTACAAGTCAGACACACATCATGAAAATTCGACGACGAGATCATTCCTACCTTGTTACCATCATTGGAGATGTTAGCGGCTATAGATGCCCATGGAACCAAATGCAGGTCATAATCCCTGGCTGCATTTTGCGCTAGTGTCCCTGTTCTGCTTGCGGTTGCGCCCATATACTGGGCAATAAGAAACGACTCGCTTCTTTTGCTGCCTTTCTGCACTCCAGAGAAGACTTCACTTACAAAGTCCAGACAGAAAATGTCATGGTCTGGCACAGGCGATGAACCTTTATTCTGTGATACATGTTCCATCGATAGTCTGGCAAAAGCCTGTCTATGCCAGCGTATTTCTGCCGTTACTGACTGCACTTGACATGAGTAAATTCGAATGGGACTGGCTGCACTCACACCCCAGTCATAGATTTCAATGACCTCAATGTTTTTGAGAAAAAGCATGGCTTCAATGGCTTCTAAGTACAGGTCATACAACAACGAACTCATATCCTCCTCCGAGTATGACTGCTTTGACAGCCGACTAACCGCTGCTTGTTGCACGCTTCTTAGAGGAAACCGAAATAGAGTTCCCTCATACGGATTCTCCATATCGCAGCCGAATGCGCAGTACGGCGCAAACTGATCTTTGTGCCGTAGCAAAGCATTGGAGCTCACAAAGTCAATTCGCTTCCCCGGGTTCGCTGCAGAAACTCTTGGGAGATATTTACAATGCGGATCAAACATGACGACATACCTCCCACTAACAAATGAGGGCAAGTCCGAAAGATGGTAGACAGAGTTAAAGCCAACCCTGAAGAACGGAGCACCGTGTTAGAAGAGGTGGACAAGCTGCCATAACCACAACGACACTCCACCTTCTCATTTGCACCAGTTGAAAGCAAGTCCCAGACGGTGCGATAAGGTGTTTAATCTCAATTGCAGAACACCACCTCATGCTCAATGCAGGAATAGCAACAACTCTATAAATACTTAGCCTGATAGATTTTTTAATCGGCAATCAAATTCCGTACCACAGTCTGACAAGCTTTGTTGAGATTCTGTCAAAGCTTCAGGAGGTACAGGGGAGGGCAGAGTAGCATGTCTAGTCCCAAGTCCGACATGATTATAGTGATCTCGAGCGCACGTGGATCTAAGGAGCCTTCAGTAGAGTGCAAACAAGTTCATCTTGGGTTCAAGTAACATGGAATCTAGCAAGCGGATGAGCGACCAGAGTAAAATCTCGTCGCCCAATCGCATCAATCTGACCTTTAAGCTGATGTACATGTTAAGTCCTACAAAGGTAATAATCTACACACATATAATCTTCTTGAGAGTCTTGTATTACCGTCCCAAGATCTTGTCTCATTATTACCATAAGGATCTTGTTCCAGAAGTTACGGATTTTTACTTTAGGCAGGCAGGCGTCCTCAGGAAGACACAGTATGTAACTGTTCTCACAACACTGAATGTTCTAACCATCATCGCTCCTTCCATTCTTATTATGTCATATGCCACTCATGAATTGAAGGAAGCACTAAGTTGCGAGCACATAGGAGTGAGGTAGTAAGTTGGTGGTTCTTACCAAGATACGCCTGACGGTGAATGACATGTTCAAACTAATAGGCCTGCTATTACTCGTATGACACCCAAGAGATAAAATCCAAAAAAGCCCATTTCACATTGACAAAAGCACCTTTCCCTTGGCTTGCACTGCAGGTTATACATTCCCTTCTCTGTTTACATGAGGTTGCGAGGATACCGAAGTCAACTGCTGGTATCGGTATATGACATTTTCAAATCAGTGGACATCTTACTATTCATATAAACAGATAAGAAAGCCCGTCCTTACACCTCTCCCTCGCTTGCGCTTTCATTCTTTTCTCTTGGTTTTTGTTCTGGCTGTGGTCACTTCTACTGCTTTCAAACACGGCTGAAAGTCACAAACTTCACTCAGTTATAATCAACATGTCGAGTCATGGGCACTAACGAGCTAATGCTTAGGGGAAGATGAGAAGCAGAGAGTCTGAATTGGTGATAGAACTAATTTAACTGTGACAGGATCGCATTTTCTCTTGTGCATTCCCCTGCAATCGTGGATTTGAGCTTACCCAAAGCGTCCTGTCTTCCAAGCTTGCGCCCGCTTCTTACTGTCCCCAATTCTAGATATACTTTCAAAATCCTCCTCCGCAAATTGTGCATTGTTATGAGCCAACAACGCGGGTCCCTGCCACTCTGCCAGTGGTCCATAAACGAGAGACTCCAGTCCATGTTGCCGACGATCCAAGCAAAACGAAATTTTGCTGGCCCCCGCATCATCTGCGTTTTGAATTAGCTCCTTCAAAATAGTTGTACCTTCCGGATAACTGGCAAGAACTTCTTTGATACGTTGAGTTAGGTCCACCTTCGGTCCAAAATCTTCCACGACAAAACCGGGCTGCTCCATTGAGATGCTGCTGCAGCTCGTCTACCCACTTCGTCACCCCCTGTTCCATCCCTTGACATACCCCTTCTCCCTCATCCTCGAGACTTCTCACATCCAGATCTCAGATCCTTCCATTTCCCATCCTTGAGAGTAAAATTTTCGTCGAAAACTCGAGATCTGCTCTAATTTCAGAACCAAATTCGCATCAACACCTCCCCGGTTTCCCTGCCCTTACTCAACTTTCGCTCCCTCCTCCGCTAATCCACCTGTATGATACTCACTCACTCACTCATCTACCACACTATCTCTACAACACAACTATCCACAAACCTGTCCTGCCAGCTTCGCCTGCTAAGGTGCTCAGTTAGTCTGTCCTCACAAATGCTCAAAGTAGTGCTGATAATGACAACTCCTGTCCTGCTGCTGCTCCGCACACTTACGTCCCCATCGAATTCTTCCGCGGCCACCACCATCACAGACCAGACCAGCAAAGAGATGCGTCGCAATTACCCATCTATCTCTCTCCCTCTCTCTAAATCTCTACTTACCTCTCCCGCTGCCCGGCCTTCTGCTGCTCATAAGATCACATCAGCCCAAGCTAATCAAATCCAGTGATCAAACTGTAAAAAGGAGTAAAATCCCTCTAAGGGAAATTGTGCTGCTTCTCCTCCCCCTTCCCTTTCTTCAAGTTCCTCTTCGTCTTCTTCCTTCCTTCCGTGTCCTATCAACGGATATTCAGGCCGACCTGTTGGTGACCTCCTTCCCTCTTAGGTCGGGTCGTCGGGCAGTCCTCAGTCCCTCACTGGACTAACCCGCTCCTTCACCTCAACGTTGCTGCTGCTTCTTCTTCGGGTTGATGGGGTCTTCGCATCCGTTTGTTATTATTCATTGCGTCGCGTTTTCTACTTCCTCCGCTCTCTTTGCTCTAAAGCAAAAATATGGTATAGCAGGTCTACTGCAGGGACAAGTCCTTCACACTTTTCTCCTTCGTAAACCCCGTCATGCTCAGCTCAGCAGCTCTCCCGTCTGACATTTCCTAGCGACCGATTTGACTTTTTCTCCGGATTTCATTCCCATCCTAAACGGAGAGAGGTGACTCTGACCGACTGGGCTGGTTTCGGTAACACGGAAGGACGTCCTGACGGACGCACGCGGCCACGAAGCCGCAAGTTGGAGATCCCCAAGACGCAAGTTGGAGACCGGCAACTTGTGGAGTGATTCCGTTACAGGGAAGTAAACCGCGACGCAATGAGTAGCCAACGGATGGAAGTAAGATTTTCAGGTACACTGCTGCTTGAGAAACGGATGAATCCCGGTATGACAGATCCTTTGACGCATGAAACTGAAACTTGCTGTAGTGCAGAAATGTGGGAACCGAAAGCTTGCAGTGTACGACACGATGCTGTAGGGACTTGTTCCCGATACTCCCGCTTATTCCTGTATGGCGGTTTCATCTCTACAATGAACAATCATTGACGATCCTTCGTTGACGAAAGGTATCAATGGCCTATAGAAGTGCATTGAGATCGTCTGCAACTCCATCCGTGGAGCCCTCAATGAAGTAGAGGAACAGAGTCTGCGACGCGATGAATAACACTTAGTGAAGTCCACGGTGATCCTGTGAAACTTACATCCACAGAACCCTCGTTGAAGTGCACACTGATCGTCTACAACTCCATCCATACTACGTGACGAGCTCGAGTAATTGATAACAAATTAACCGAGGAGGGCGAATTCAGCAACACCATTTTCTTTCTAGGGGTATACGAGGGGCAGATCGAATAATTCCTCTGCCGCCTGGTACCTTCGCAGGGACGGGCAGCCGCGCGTCGGTCCTGTGCGCCCTCCCTGTGGATCTCTTTGGCCGTGCGTAGCCTCCGGCTCTAAACCTCGTGCGGAGTGTCTCAGCTCTCGACCGAGTTTTTCACCTCGCTGAGATTTTGACTTTTGTATGTGACTACTCGCTTGTTTTACTTTTCCTGCGGCACTCGTGGTCGAACTTTGCTTGCTTTTGTGACGGGGTTTCCTTGGCTACAGACACTCGTTTTCTGTCACTTCGCTCTTCGCAATGGTTTCGTTTTCATGCTTTTGGGCTATCGTTGGGGTGGTTGGCTTCCAGACCTCGCTGGCGGAGCTCGAGACCTTTGCCATCGACGTTTTAGACGTTTTTGGTCTTGTACACCTCGTTTTGTTTGGCTCGTCCTCGGCTTCTCGTTTTCGAGTTTTGGCAGCGGTTGATCGCATTCTTGGTTGTTATTGTCGGCCCTTGCTCGACTGTGTCGCTTGCAATTGTGGGCAATAGGCTGTGGGGCATTGGGCTCGATTCACTCGGTTCTGAATCGAGTTGGGGCATCTTTCTTTCAGCTCTTGTTGTGGGGTACTTTTTTCTTGTCCTCGCCGTTCACTTGCGAAGATCTACTGATATTTCAACTTGTTGCGGCCATCAGCTTCTGGCTATGAGCTCGATTCTCTGTGGAACATGTGTGACGATCTTCGAAATCGCCATACGGCGAAGGTTCAGTGGGGAGGGGGGTCCAAAGGCCACTGTCTTGTGAGCGGAGGGTGTTTCTGGGAGCCTGATTTCTGACTCCTGAATAGCTTCAAGTGGAACTTCCTGCAATTTACGATGCTTGTCTAGAGTTCTCTAAGGCCATTGACATTTTTTACTGTGAGCAAGAACTTCTGGGTTGTGTTTTTGCTTCGTTCACTGAGGTTTGACTTCCGAGAAAAGTCTTCCAGGTTTACAGAGCTCTGGCTCGCTCGCCTATTGGAATATTCTGAGTGCACACAGTTACCCGTCATTCTTGAGAAGTCGTTGGGAAACAACTTGGTATACTCCCGGGGAAGTATTTGTGATCTGCAAAGATCTTGAGTGACCTCCTGCTTGCCTTCGTTTCTTTGTAAGTTTCATTTCATTCAAAGTTGATGCACATTCTGCTTGTGAATGCTTGCATTTCATACACAGTAACTGCATCGCGGCTCGCGGATCGGATCCTGTGTAGCTCCTGCGAGTCATCAGCCCAAGAGGAGGTCTCGTGGGTTCAGTTCCTACTGACTTCCAACATTTGTGCATTTGATTTCCATGTGCCCTCTTGATTCGAGAGTCCAGACAGTGGCCAAACTCGAGAATCAAGGTAAGTACGATAATTTTGAGGATGGAAAATCGATTTCGAAGCGCGAAACTTTCAGGTCCTGATGAGTCCAAGCTCAAAAGTAAATCCAGCTGAACAGAAATAAAACAGAACTCAGGAAGAGGAGAGCAAATGGATCAGTGGAATAGTCGATGCCCAAGAAGACTGCGCTGAAAAGTTTACAGCCGATCCTCTGAATTTGAAAGGAGAAAGAATTTCCACAAGAGGTAACGTAAGACTAGCAAAAATATACAGGGCCCAAAATTGGCAAAAATGGGTCCAAATTTTATGAAAATAAATAGCACCCAAGGTTTGCAGAAATGGGTCAGGACTTAGCGAAAATAAACAGCTCCAAGTTATGCAGAAATGGGTCAAGACTTGCCGTTAATATATTCTTTTATCCAAAAAAGAAATACAAATACAAATAAATACAAATACAGTCTTTTATCATAATAAATTTGCATCCCATAAATTCCAAATTCTGTTTGATGAAAGAAACTCAACTGAAGCGAGGGAAAAACCCACTCTATAGACTAAAAAATTGCTGCTAGCAGGTCAAGTAGAGCTCAGTTCCTGGGAGTGAATATTGCAATTCACATTACTAAATGGAGCATATCTCATATTCAGAGATATATACAAGTTAAAGATGTATATATGAA
The DNA here is from genome assembly GCA_036924285.1 of Asterella californica. Taxonomy (NCBI): domain Eukaryota; kingdom Viridiplantae; phylum Streptophyta; class Marchantiopsida; order Marchantiales; family Aytoniaceae; genus Asterella; species Asterella californica. Next base: position 49,969,376 of record JAYKYS010000001.1, read on the forward strand.
ATGAATAATTATATAAATACAAGGATAAAATAAATATGAAAAAGAATATTTATGAATGTATTAACACAAAACTGAAAGATTCCCTTAGATTAAGCAGTGCTATAAGTTTGAATATGCGATTCCTCAGTCAATCCTTTTGTATCGACTCGCAAGACATAAAGACATTGGAGATGTTTTGTCAACGAGAATGTATCCGTTATTTCTGGGTAGATGTTCTGAAACAGCGCTCGGGGTAAAAAATTTCGGTAACCGGTAATTATTCGACGGTAATAAATGAAACCGGTTTTTTTCAGTCATTTATTAATTTTCCCGGTTTTCTTAACGACTAACTTGTCGTTTTGTAAAATTTTAACCTACAAATTATCCGGCTGAGCCTCATTCAACCCGATTTTTCAGAATTTCACCCGGTTGAAAATACAAAGAATGCCGGTTAGCCCCGAGCCCTGTTCTGAAAGCGAGTAGATTTCAGATGATCTGGTAAGAGAAGAAAGTACTAAGAGGTAAATAAACATTCTCGATCAACTTCAGTAACTTTTGCTCCTTATATATTGTCGAGAATGTTATAAATATATATGAAAAATCTAGATTAATTAATTTTAATAAAAATTATAATTAAACGTAATTGTCAAATATTAGTCATTCTCGGGACAGCGGTTACGTGAGAAAAAAACTCATAAGTGAATTGCAGGGTCAGACGCTTTTGGGGATATAAGTGTGAGGGTCTGTTGAAGTAAAAAAAATATTAATTATATACATTCATTTTTCACTTAACTCTTCGCGTCAGAAGAGTAATATGAGAAATTAATGTTAAGCTTGCAGCCTCTCTTCCATCTTCAGATGGAATAGAGGTGAATATTATGCATACTCAACCACCTTTGAGAACTTTTGTTCGGTGTCTATTATCCAAAAAAATAACTATTATACATAAACTTTATGTATCAAAATCAAAAATAATGTATGACTGATAAACGTTAGTCTGACAGAGAACTACGAAAACGTCCACAGAACCCATAATTGAAGTCCTCTCAAACGTGCCTCCGACGATATAAGTGCGGTCGGTTACTTACGAAAAGAATTATTTTTATCATTATTTCAATTTATTACCTAATTTTTCTCATAAGAAGGATTAAGTAATAAATTAAGCTTGCTCTCCTCTTCCATCTTTAGATGAAAGAGGTGACAAGTAAGCAAAGAAGTCCTAAGAATAGAAAGAAACATGTCGAAAGGGGAAGACTTCCTTTCTTCCCTTGGACTTCCTCGTATATTTATCTTTTTCAAGTTCTAGTATCTCTTTAGAGTTTGGGAGAGATTTATACCCAAAAAATTAGGTTCGAGTGAGTCACTTATAAGTTTAGTATAACTAAATGGAGCATGTATCATGAAGTTACCGAGTGTGATCTAAATTTAACACTTTAAATTTAGTGAAGTTAATTTATAAAAGTTTGACACAAATAACAAATTGTAAATCATGTCGATCAGTATTCTTCTCATGACTGTGCGTTTTAGTATATTATATTTTTCACCAAATTATTTCTGAAAGCTGTTGTCCGTCAATTGCCGATGATTATTATGGTTATTTGCTAGATGTTTTTCTTTTTTTCTAAAAATGTATTTTGGATGTATATTTATAAAATAGTAGTGTAGAATCGTATTTTCTCGATGTGATATGTCTAATCAAGAAATATATCTCCATGTGGATATCATGCACTTTAGTCAAAATGTGTTGTTGTATTGTAAGTGGTTAAGTTTGGTGAAAAGTGGAAATATTTAAAGATATCATTAAATTAGGTACAACGGAAGCTACGGGAGGGTTGTTCATTGTTAAACTACTATTCGAGATGGGACCGACGGAGTGGAATGATTAGGAATGAGAAGTCGCGATTACGATCATGAATTTCACAGCGAAAATGATATGAGAAATATAATGTTTTGATAGTTTAACGAGGAGATTTAACGGTATGTCGGAGTTACAACCCTAGTGAGTATAAAAACATGAAAGAGAATAATATTTTTTCCTCCCAATGTTTTTTGAGTTTGAAGAAATGTTACTGTTTGCTCCAAGAAACTCCAAAATCTTCATCTTCACAATTTTTTTGTCAATACCCAATAGTCTGTTTAGAGATGAATCATAACTTGTAAAACTAGTGAATAACTTTAAGTTGATTATTTATTTCTCAGATTTCTTGAAAGTAAACCGGTAAAATAAGAGCTTCTGGGTCACTTGGATCACTTGTAGTCATACTCAGGCTTTAATAATTTAAATATAATAAACTAATTCGGTGAACATTTTTAGGTGTAATTTCGCTTCTCTCTCTTGTGAGAACATTAGTGCAAAATACTTCTCTAAATGCAAGACCATTTTAGGTGCAATTTTCGTTATTTCTTGTGAGAACATTATTGCAACATACTTTCTCTCCTGTGTACTAAATCAATTCTTATGTAAATATTATTTTAAGTATCTTCTTGAAACTAGTTAACATGTGAGACTCTACCAACCGTCTTTGATAATTTTTGATTAAATTGTAATTTTTCTCTTTCCTGGCCAAAAGTTCATGTTACATGCATATTTTACCTTTCTTTAGCGAGTATGTAAATAACGTTTTGTGTTTAAACGTATTAATAAACTTTTGTTTCATTCCTTTCCCTTGAAAGCTTCAAACTTTATTTCAACTTTTCTTCGTTCTTTGCCATTGAAAAAGTTCAAACTTGAATAATAAACTCCAGTTCTCTTTCTTGTTCATTAAACATCCTTCCTAAACTATTTTTCAGGTAATCTCCTTCTCTCCAGCTTTCGGCAGCCTCCAGCATTACTGCGAAATTGCGGAATAAGACTGATGGACTGCACTTACCTGAAACTGCAGGTCAAAGTCTATAGACTACGTGCTATAGGGAGTGAAAAAACATTACGGGAAGCAAGTTCTTTTTTCGCATCTGCAGAAATTGATGTATGATTTGATCACACTCTGACTGGCTATTGACTGTAAAATTAGTCACTTTGTTACGTTAGTAACATGTTAAACGGCACACATTAGACTTTTGAGCAAGTTTTAGCTGACATGTCTTTAATTATTAAAATCTTTGTATGGTAGAGTTATTTTATCCTCATCAAAAAATAGTGATATGATGAACGATATGATGAATGATTTGTTTAACTGTCTATAACCAGTCAGGTGTGTCATCAAACAACACCTGGTTAAGAGGGTGTGATAAAGCTAAAAGAACTTACTGGGGTGTGATCAAGCAAATTTCTGTTCGCATATACTGTACGTATTACCAACACTATTATGTTTGATGCAATTAGTGCATGTCAAAGCTAGAATCTTTGTTAAATATTCTTGTCCTGCGTGTGGACGTTTTCTATGGTCACGGGAAGAAATGCCGTAAGCACTTTTGTTTCACTTTTATCTTTTTGGCAATGATTTTAGGTGGTAAAGAAGTTAAATACTCACGAAAGTAATTCTAAGTTTCTGAAAATTGGAAATATGAAAAAAGGATATTCCAGTCTATTCACAGATCCACTCATAATCAATCCACGGTTCTATACAAAACTTTCCTTTGATAAACTGTGGCATTTTCCTCCTCTCGTTACAAAATCTTCTTTCTTAGCTTTTATCTAACGCAATAAATAAATTTCCGGTTTTAGTACGGACGTAGACATGATTTTCCTTCTTACGGAGCTTTTTCTCGACGAACAGAACTTACCGAACGTGCCGGTAAACCTGCATCGCGTTGGCGAAAACCGGAGAGCAACGGGCCGGCCTTCACGGGATGGTGTTCTCGACGACGGAAGCTTTTGTCGTATTGATGTCTGCTGTAAGGCCTGGACGCACGGGAGGTCCACAAACAAGAGGACGAGCAGAGAGCACGATTCCCCACCTAAAGTGAGAAGTGATGAATCGAATGTGGCCCTTGCTATGGAAGATCGGCTTTCGCACGACGTCCAGCGGGACTGGTGTCTTGCTTTTCGCGCTTGGAGTCCCATTTAGCATTCCCGAATCTGGCATCCCGTGAGCTTTGAGTGCGAGTGCTACCTTAGTCATCATCTTTCGACGAGCAAGGAGAGGAGCAGTTGTCCACCTGACACCTGCGTTAATTGGTGAGTTGTGTCCGGCGTTAGAGTTGCGGTTCTCTCGTTTGGTACTGGCGTGCACAGATGACTGCCGACGAGTTTCAATTCCGTAGCCAACTACTCAGAAGTACAGTCCTGGATTTGCAGGAGCCACTTCGAAGATATAAGGTTGTCGTCGTGATTTGCAGGGGAAATTTGAACTGAATTTGAATTAGTGGGGAAATTTGATGGCAGAGGGAATAGGAAGCAAACAACCAGCTGGAATTCCGTTGTTAGCTGGCGAAGTTGAAGTGTTGTGCGATTATCTGAGTCCACCTTGCAGCGACTTTAGGATTGGACTGTCTGTCGGGACGCTCGTAGGTTTCTCACGAGACCAGGTTTTAATTGCATAGATTTATGTGGTAGTCGCGAATTACCTGGGGCTGGGTTTAAGTCAGACCATGCTGCGTAACCTTCACTAAAGCACCGCATCCTTTATAAGCGATGGAAGTTCATAGCTATATAGTTTGAGGGGATGAAGATGCCGACTATAGTGACTTCAGTGCGGATGAGGAATGGGTACCTATCCAGTGGGTCTTTCTTGCATGAATGACGGAATCCACGTGACGGATATTTGGCAGAACTCACATATATTCACTACCCTTTTCAACTGTTGTTACTCCTGTTCGTTCTAACCTTCTTCTGCAACATACTGGATTCATACGTCTGTCTCGCCTTTTATTCCGGAAATGCAGTGAGTCTAAATAGAAGATTAGACGAGATAGTTCTGTGTGTCTTGTAACATAAGTTTTCTGGGGTGTAAGACTCCTCGTTGAGTACTCGTTTGTTTGATTTTGTGCGCCATGTTTTGACGATGACACTTTTTCTGCAGAGAGAGTGAAGTATGTACGGTTCCGTGCCTATCCAGGTAGCTTCACCATGCTGGTGTCAGAGAGCTCAAGACTTGAAGGTGTGTTTCAGATCTTACTGGGAGGTTTAATTTTTAGTTCTAGTAAGCAGGATCTTGGATTCCCACAGAATCAAGTCATGGGAGCTTCGCAGAGCTGGTAGGCGGCTAGAAAATGTAGCAGAAGTTCGGTAGCAGCAGGCTAGTTTTGATAAGTTCCCCGTGCTGATTAAGCATGAGAACAGAAACTCCTACTAAAACTCGCGTATCTGGACATGAGCCGAGGCGCGTCCAGATGCAGTAACTTTGTTAACTGTAATCAGTCGTGTAGAGCTGATGCCGTTATGCAACACGGTTGATGTAACAGATAGCCAGGACTTAGGGAGGTTATAAAACGTTATGAGAAGGAGCTTTTTGGACTCAGTTTTATGAGTTACCCGTTAGTGTGTCATATACATGAATGAATTTGTACTTTAATTCTCTACGTTTTACGCAGGGTCCGAGCTTTGGGTCTAGGAGCAAGTTTGCAAACCAATCCAACTTCACCGAGAGATCCCTCTTTTCTGTTAAAGGTTTGAACACTAGACATGGCGTTCACATTGCGGAGACTTCGGCAACACCTCTCGGAATGCACCGGTCGAATCACCTTAGAACTACTTGTAAGGCAGCGGATGCAGTGCAAAACAAAGTCAAGTTTACCAGAGAGGAATTGACTGCGCAACAGCTTGAAAAATGGATAGAGGCTAGCAAGTGCTTGGAAAGGCTGGGGTTTGACTCAGAGGAGACGGACAAGATTCTCGGCAAGGCTTTTGGATGGATCCACTCACCTTTTTGGTATGAGGAAATGCAGCGAACGGTGCCAGAGGTCGAGACTGTCTCAACGACTATGGCATTGGCAAGAGATACTGGCCTTACAGACGACCAGTTGGCGGCAGTGCTCAAGAAATTCCCTGAGCTGTTGAACTGTTCAGATACAATAGAAACCAACATCGGCATTTTAGAGAAAGAGTGGGGAATCAAAGGAAACACATTGAAAAACCTTATTATTCGTAACCCTCGAGTTCTTGGTTACAATGTAGACTGCAAGGGCGACTGCATGGCTAAGTGTACGCGGTGTTGGGTGAGATTTTGAGGACACAGTAGGTAGACCTCGTATCCTCCATTGTAATATTTATAAAAGAGCCTACGAGGCGTTCCCTGGACGGACAGGGCTCTGTGGAGGCGCCTGTACATTACAGACATGATAATGCCGCCAATGGAGTCTCTCAGTCACCAATCTTGGGGTTACAGCCTGAGACTGCATTTTCAGATGACTGTCTCCTTGACACTTATAAACATCTTACCGAAATGGGGGCACCGTCTTCTCTAGTATGGTGCATGAGGTTTGTTACCTGGGTATCGTAGCAGGAACTGGTGAAAAGTTCAGTGAGAGGAAAGCACAGTTTGACGACTGAGATGTCGACGAACTGCAATATGGTGAGCACAAACACACCTTGAATTTCACATCTGAGTCCATCTAGAACATAAATACTGTAAGGACGTTGCAAATTTTCAATTGCAATCAAACCTCATGGTCGAACTAAACCTATCCCTAAACCCACTTTCCCTCTGCTAAGTATTCCAAGTCCCCTAGAGAATTCCTTACATTAACTCCAAGAGGCCTCCCTCATTCATTGTAAGGACGCTGTGACTGCTGTACCGATAGCTCTTTAATCGACAGTCCACTCACTCGCCCCTAATTTGTGATCTAAGAAACTACTATCATCCTTCTCCTTTCGCTTTGTGCCCTGCCTCACATTACTTTTCGAGAGCTTCTTTTCTACTAACCCTTCAAACAAGCGGTGCTCTCTACCTCTCCCTTTCTTTCTACTTACTTTCTCTCTTGGGGGCCCAAAAGGGCGTGACTAGAATGTTCTGTTCTCAACCCTAGAATCCATCAAATAACAAACCTCCGTTCTCAATCTTTCTTTTCTGGGAAGACTTAAACCATGCTTTCTCTATCTAGTATTCATATCTTCTCTGCTTAACACCTTTTTGTTGGGTTTCTTTTTTCCTCTTTTTTTTTACCTTTTCTAGGATGTTTATTTACTTCTTAGCGTCACCATTCTTTCCTTGGCATCATCCTATAGCATGGACCTCCGGTTTTTCTTCTATGATGTACAGACACAACCTTATCTGATTTGTGTGATGAAGATCTTCTTTTCCTCATCCTTCATGTTCTAAGGAAATGGTAATTCTTTAAACACATAAAACAAACAGTTATAAATGATAAACTTACCAAACTTATGAAATCAAGAATTATCCACATAAACATACCTTTACTTATAACCTAAAGCACTGTATACATGTAGATGAAAACAAATGCACCAAAAGAGTTCAAAGAGTTACAACTGGATACACCCTATCTATTTAACGAATCATGCATCAAGCTAAAATATGCATGTTTCTTGAGTTTTACGGCAGAGAAAGCAAAAAAATAAGGACAGAGCTCTTCATGTAAATTGGTTTGGTCGTGGTTGCAAGAGATTGTCAAACTAATTTACATAAAGTCTCTTAAATGGATTAATCGCATAGTATATTCGATTTATGTTAATTATAAATAATAAATTTTAAAAATATTTTAAATCTAAAATTCTAAAATTTTACTATATTAACTGAAGAGAGTAACCTATAAAGCATATGCAAGCAAGAACGCTTCAAGATGTACAAGTCCCGAGATATAGTCACTAAGTATACATTAATACAATGTCCATTTAATTTCTATTAATGCATGAACCCCCGAATATTTACCTCTTTCTTCGATATATCTTCCTTTCGGTGAAAGGAAGGCGAAAATGGAAGGTGAAAAAGAATAATATGCATGGAAGTGATATTTTCGGTGCAATAGGCAAGTAGGTCAATGTTACGTGCCGACAACATCTGCTTTACATATGTATTTTCTGGTAGTTAGATAACTCCCCCTAATAGACACTCTAGTTGTATGAGGTGTAACTCAAACGCCAGCGTGGTTGAGTAGTGTCCAATGGTACACAATGCTCGCTCGATTTACAAGTAATCACATGTTCTACGTTTAGTACATATCGGCGATTATAAATGATAAGTGTTTAATCTTTTTCAAGGGAATCGGACTGTCTTTTGTGGATAACCACAGTGTACTCGAATCAGTTTCACACGAGAGCAACTTTGTTGCACCTCCAACTTAGAGGAGGAGGGTTTGAACTCCATACCTTTAAACGAAAGGTCTAAGACAACCATCTCAACTACCGATTCGCTCTAGGAGAGTTTGAACTCCAGACCTTTCGTTAGAGGTCTAAGACTCAACCATCTCATTATCGATCTTTCGTTAGAGGTCTAAGACTCAACCATCTCAGTTATCGATCTTCGATTATTATCAAAATAATCTCCCGACACGCAGCACGCTCAAGTAATGCCTCTGTAATCGTTAAGAATAACACACATGCAACTCAACTGGGTCCAAGTTTCTACCTACTTCACATCTCAAAGTGGTTAGCACCTTCAAAATCTGTTCTAAGAGCGATACCGCCCACCCACCTGTGGATGTTCCGGATATTTCCTTTCATTGCCAACTCGTTCATCCAGTGATCTGCATATTTGCCTGCAGTGTAGACATGCACACTACATGGACAACCTCTAGTATGCTTCATACTAACATCCATGCCTACCATTTTACTGTGGAATCATACTTCCGATCCGTTCAACTGCAAGTGTCTCTACGTATAAGAACAGTACAGTTTTACTGCTTACTGCAAAACCTGGGCCAACTCTAGGGATGTTCAGTTCGCCCGCACCTTCTGAATGATTAGTTTATATACTAAGATATTATATAGATTGATATACGGAAGAGACACCCGGTCTGATTAACAGGCAAGGAGAAGAAATTATGGACGGTCAACTACTCTGCTTAGATTTCCAGTAAACCGGCCCAGAAACTGATTCTGGGAGCGAGTCTCTTTTAAGGTACCTATTTGTTTTCATGGACTGTTACAATAGAGTTGCGTGACTCAGAAGCTTAAGTCAAACGATATAACAAAAAGCTTCGCTAAAAGATCTCGACAATACAGATTATTTCTACGCAATAAGATTGTATTATATGGACTATCCCAGAAGATAGAGAAGCTCCGATACAAAATCTCGGTAATACAGATTGTTTCCTACCTTCATTATTGTATTGTACAGACTATCCCAGAAGAAGGAATGCATGCTTTATCCTAGAAGATAGAGACGTCTGGAAGTTTAAGGATGGTACACTGGTTTGTATGACTTTTCTCTCTGAGCTTCTCTTTCTCTCTCATTTTTGACTGTAACTTAGCAAACTTGACACTTGAGTAACGCTAGTAAGGGGAGTCAAAGTTAAACACAAAGATTCCCTAAAATCCGAAAAGAAAACAGTTACTCCCAACTTTGTTTTCGAGCGCTATTTCTCGAGAAGTGATCTTTTGAATTACCAAAATCCTGCCATAATTAATCATTCATGTGTTACCTCGGACAGTTAGAAATTTACAAGTCTATCATTCAGTTTATAAGTCTAACATTCATGAATGTTAATAAGTCTGACATTCAATGTCCCATGGCAACAAATCATATTCGAAACAATGAATAAAGAAACACTACCTCTGACAGTTATAATTTATAGCACTAACATTCAGTTTTCCATTGCAAATCACGTTCAAAACAGGTGAAAAAGAAAAAGAAAAAAGCAGTGGGCGATATCCTGATTTTCAGATATTGTTAGTGAACATTCGAAACGGATGAAAAAAAATTCGAGAATACCTCTGGAAATTATAGACCTAACATTCGATTTCCCATTACAACAAATTACATTCAACGAGTGAAAAATGAATAAAAACACGCAGCAGGAGCGTTCGAAATGAATAAAGAAACGCCGCACGAACTTTAGAAACATATGAAAAATAAATAAAAGAAACACTACATCTTACAGTTTGGATTTACAGACCTAACATTCAATTTCCCATTGCAAACATATCACATTTAAAACGAGTAAGAAATGAATAAAAGAACACCTCTGGGCGATTCCCTGCGTACCACAGATATGTCCGTGAATGTCAAGCCGAATCCGTAACTCCACTAAGCGGGGGAAGAATATACAGGAAAGGTTCCCAACTTTGACTCCCCCTAGTACGTGAGAGCAGGATTAACGTGTTCCATTTCAAGCCAATGGAGTTATCCAATGAAGAATTCAGAAACTAGTTGTAAATGATACAGTACAAATTCGAACTCTACGGTTGCCAAGGTAAGGCCCTTATGATCTGAATGTAACATTCATCTGCAAGTCTCGATGTTTGTGCAATTGTAGACACTGTTGTGTAGAGGTCAGGATCATGATCAAATTAGAGCTCGGGAATTGAAGTGAAGTGAGGCTGGATTTTCGGCAGACCAGAGAATACAAATTCAAAACAATATCCCTTAAGGTAAAACAGTGTCAAAACTTACAGCTTGCTAAAGAATGTACAAAAGCTTAAGGCCGCATGATGATGAGCTCCATTTTACACATGACTGATATTCGTAGAAATATCATACAGCAAACGATGCTAGCTAAAAGCGCAAACATCTAACATGTCTACATGTACGCTGTCATTATACCTTGATTAATTACATACAAAATAGATCTTCAAGTACAATGGCCCGACCTACAACGCCATCTATTTGGGGAAGGGCGTACAGGGAGGGGATCGGATCAATCTTCAGGGCGCCTCCGCGATGTTTGTCAAACTTTCATCGACGTTCGTCTCGGAGATACCAAAGGCGAATTCTAAATCCTATCAATATCCTCGTCCTCGAACTCGATGTAGTCATCGCCTTCCCCGTCTTCATCATCGTCGAGACCACCGGCAATACCTTCGTTGAGACGGACGTTGTCCGGAAGCTCACCATAAGCCTTCAGCAGCCGAGCTTCATCGGGCTGGTACTTGAGGATGACATCTGCCTTGTCGTCTTGGTAATCTCGCAGTCCAACGAGAATGATGTCGCCAGACGCGATCCAGACCTTCTTGTGCATCTTCCCCCGGATATGACACAAACGCTTAGTGCCGTCTATGCACAAAGCCTCACAGCGACCATTCCCGAGCATCCGGAGGACCTGAGCGTACTCCTGTCCATCTTCCTTGAAGACCAGCTCTCGCTTCTCGTCCTCCGCCTCGTTCTTTCCTCTCTTGCGATTCTTTCCTCCCTTTCCTTTGTTCTTCGGCATTCTCCACGAATCGACGACTCCAAAATCAACGCTGAAGGTAACTTATCACAGACAGCGCTCTGCGGAAAACCTACAAACTCAAGCCACTCTCGATCAAAAGAGTCACGGCTGAAAACTCGATCAAAATCTAAACGACTCAAAACTTAACCAGCAAACGCGACAGAGACCGAACGCAGTCGCTTCTTTTCAGGTATGCCGGTGTAAATACAGTCTACCACTGCAGATCACGGATTCACTGTCCCTTTGATAGCTCTGTGCAGACTTCAAGGTACCGTATTGCCGTAAGAGAATCACCGCAGCAGCAGAAGCAGCTCCAGGGATCCTCCCATGCAAACAGGGGTCCATGCAACAGCGCGGCCTGACTCTAGGGCTTGCTTGCTCCTCGCACGGACCACGTAGCAGGTCCACACCGCCCGATACCCATTCTAGAGCTCAACAAGGTCACTTTCTTTTTACGAATCTGAGCCAGGCATATCATTTACTATTTCAATTTGGTGCGTGGGGCCGGGTCTATACCATTCTACTGTACCAACACTATTCGTACCAGATATTTACTTTCCTAGAAGAGACAGGATATTCACCCATGTACACTTAGAGGTGTAATTTATGAACTAATCCTTCTCATAAGAAACGTTAGTTATAAATTAATATTTCAAAAAAACTTATTTTTACGTGTTAATAAGAATTCAGTTATAGTAAAATAGATATCTTCTTCTCTCACTGACAACTGATGATACCTTACTTGAAGATCCAAAGTACCGATAGCTTTCTTATGTCACGTCATTTTGGCACCTCGGCTAGGTTGACTGGAGTGTAGAATGACGAATCTCGATAGGGACGTTAGTGTCGTTAAGGCGAGTTGACGAGATAGCCAACTAGGGGTATACTTCGTAGGTAAGGCTTGGAGAGCTTAGTTCTTCGAGTCGAGTCTTCAAGCTCCTGACTATGATGGATAGTCTTGGTGAGTGCAATCTGGATTCTCTGCGAGCACAGAGTAGATTTGGCTCGACTTTAGTGATTGTTTAGTGCCGTTGGCATGATGGAGTGAGTACATATTGTTTATCACTCGAATAACTTGAATTGCGAGATCTGACTGAGAGCTTTCAGGTCACGGATTTCTGTCGGTAATATCTCGATTTGCGAGTGTGCACGTGCGTGGAGTGGTTCTTTTTGATACTGTGGTTGATCTTTGTGTGGATTAGTACTATTTGGATCTGTTCTTGGTCGGATTTGGTGATGAGGTAGTGCGGAAGCGCTGTTGGAATTTCATGTGACAGATTTTGATGTCAATTTGAGATCAGCAAAAGTGCGTCAGGGGACGTCAGCTTCGCATGGCTCAGCAATTTCTGGTGCTGAAGATTGCAGTAGGTGCGTGCTGGGAAAACGATTCCAACGCACCAAAAATCGTTTGATTTGGTGAAGGATCGAAAGAGTTACAAGAAAAAGAAGGTCACGGGTGGTTCAAAATCTGACGTAATCTCGACTGCGAGTACCAATTTGACAGATTTTGACCTTGTGGAGTATGTTTTCGACCTCGAAGTTGCTGTTTTGGGTGTGTTCTCTTCCTGACGCGTCCTCTTTGTGTAGTGTTTGGCTCGAGTTCTACTCTACTCCAAGTGGAGAGTGAGCAAGAGTGTCGAGTGCGTGTGTTAGGAGGCGTTTAGAGGCTTCGAGGAGCAGAGGTGCGTGAGAGAGATATGCAAGTTTCAGTTGTGTGGGAAGTGTAAAATCAATAGGTCACCCATTCCAACACTATTCCTGAACTTGCACAATTAACTCTGTAGTCTTAGCTTTGACTTTACCACTAGACCAATAGCTCTTGGTGTCTTCTAGGGATACGTGCAAGTACTTATGGACTTGTTGAAGATAGTAAGAGACCTTCTCGCACATTCTTAGAGGAGTGGTAGGACGACCCCATAGTACTAGGAGGAAGCTGTTGTTGTGGTAGTGTTTGCGTTTACTGTAGAGACGCGTATGAAGATAATTGATGATAGTTATTTTGGGTGAGCTAGTAGAGCTATCACGGAGACATTTTTGGAGCTACTAGAGATGTGAACATCTAGTTAGTGACCTTAAGTACCGGTGACAACAGTTGATGATCATATATTGTGTATGTGATCACCAAAGAGGAGGCGTCAGTCCGAGTAGTAGTAGAGCATATGATAGTGTGAGCGGGATACCACCAGGGTTTAGCCCTGTGGTTCAGTTCTTCAAGTGTTTGAGGAAGAACTATCAGGGTGTGCGGACCGACAAGTTGAGGAGTCTGCAAGAGTTCCAGCGGAAGATTGGAGAAAGCTAACGCGAGACGTTTACTCGCATGAGACAATTGATCAGCGCTACCCAATGAGTGACAGAAGCACAAGCAGTCCAGTTCTAGTATGAGATACTAGACCGAGAGCTACGTAAGAGAGTCATGGATGCAATTCTCTTTAGAGACATCATTTCGATATTGACGGTTGTCTTTGATTTAGCTGAGCGAATTGAGCTCAACATGGTGGAGGAGAGGGTGGTGGTTGCTAGGTTCAGCAAGGGGACATCACATGGAGCGACCAACTCTTCTCGAGGATCACAAGCTACGCAACAACGTGGTGGTGGTGGTGATAAAGATCGTGCGGAACAATCATGATCCCAAGGAGGTGTTGGAGGATCTAGTGAGCAGAAGCCCATGCCATCCTCTTTAGTCAGCAGCAAGCGGGTCCTTGCTGGACGTGTGATGGTCCTCATCAGCAGAAAGACTGTCCATAGAGGAGAGGTGGTTACTAGACGTCTAGAATGTCTCAAACGGTGCCTAGGCAGTGTGAGCATTGCGAGCGACCAGGTCATAGTAGTGACCGTTGTTTTGATCTCCATCCTGAGCTACAGCAAGAGAAGGCTGATCGTGGACGACATGGAGGAGCTCATGGAGATCGTGGTGGTCGAGCTGGAGGTAGAGATCCAGCACCTAGAAGAGGACTAGTCGATCCACCGTCTACTACGACGTCAGATGCGAGTATGACTGCTCGGATTGAGCAGTTGGAGTAGAGAATAGCTAGTATGGTATGGTTCAACGGAGATCTGGTTTAAGAACAGAGGCTTCCACGTCTTATGGAGGAGAAGAAGTTGACTTCGACTTCATCGCTGATGTGACGCAGATTGAGACATCTGCGGCAGTGACTCGAAGTGCAATACGTATCTTTGAGTCACGAGGTGCGTCAATGGAGTTGGATCCACAACACGGAGAGGCTGGTAGACATGTCAAGCTTCCTCAATCGTTCACGCTATCGGAGACGTTGAAGACTACGTCTATGATTTCTAAACCGTCTACCGATGGTGTAGTGGAGTTGGAGACCTCGACATCCAGGAGTGGGGGTGATGCGAGTCAACTCTCGACGTATGTGGATGTGACATCGAACTCGATGTCAAGGGCGGCTACAGTAGTTTTGCGAGTCTCACTCTTTTCAGCCACGGATATGAGAGCGTTGGTAGTCAGTTTGGCTCCAGTGTTTTAGTTGACGGCCACGCTCAGTGAGAGCGAGGATGTAGTTACCTCTAGTGCTGAGGTGGTTCAGCGAGAGACGATAGATGTGTCCATGGAGTCGAAGATCAGGACAACTATCAGTGGTACTTGGCAAGCGGCGGCTGTCAGGTTAGATGAGTTATCAGCTAGGTCGGTGATTGACCGTGCTGGTTTGGTACCAAGTGTGGTGTTGTTGGACAACATAAGTGGTATCTTCTGTATGGTGGCACCTTCAAGGAAGATGTATCGACCACAGAAAGTCCTGTTGGACTCTAGAACTTAGTCGTTGATGTTGGAGAAGATGATGTGCATTGGTTGGTGGAGAGATGTCCATCCCAACTACAAACATCTCTAGGGAGATCAGGAGGTACAACTCTACACATGACACGCGAGATGTTGACGGTGAGAGTCCGATCAGATCACCCCACGGATGGCTCCATGATGAAGGTCAAGGTCATCGTTACGGTCGTAGAGTCTTATGATGTGTTGGTTAGAGGTGTTATGTTAGACTTTATGAGGTTCGTGTTCGACTATTGGACGAAGACAACATCTTATAGATCAGGTTGGTAGTCCGATGAGGGACGAATGAGCCGCTTATCAGTGCGATTCAGTGCTAGAGTTGAGACAACGGAGCTTACACCAGGGACGATGACATCCGTTGCAGGATTTAGTTTGGTCATCACTTGACCGGACGAGTTGTTAGAGGACAATGTCCATACGGAGGATACTCTGATCTTTGAGGAGGTGGGGGACATGCCTAGCATGACTACGATAGTACCATCTGTCTTGGATGTTCCATTCTGAAGTTCGAGTGGAGAGTTGCAGTAGTATGATGATCGATTGGTGCAACAAGCTTGGAGTGAAGCCTTTGTACTGCAAGTAGAGGAACATCACGTTGTTCTTGTTATTGACCTTGTGACCTTATCACTGTTGGATACGACTCTCATTGTATGGCAGTATTCAGAGAAGGGTGTGTGTGTGCTGGAGCTGTTTGGAAGGATCGGCACAAGTTTGGTTGCAGTATTGCAAGCAGGCATACAAGTACAACGATACTTGTATGTGGAGAGAGATGAGGTTGCGAGACATATCTCATTGCGTCATGTGACACTTTTGGTACAGAGATATCTTGAGTTGTTGTCCATATCAGCCGTTACAGAATACTAGCAAGCGTTATCGTCAGATATTTCACTGTTGAGGACGCAAGATTTCACATTTGTTGACATCATTCACTTGGTGATAGCCGGGTGGTCATGTCAAGATCATACGCATGCTGGGAGAGGTCAAGGTTTATATGACCTACGATCTAAGATATTTTGAGAGATGTTACGGATCTTACGACATCTCTAGATGCATCAGGTGGATTCTTCAGCATACATCTTGGAGAACGTTCTTTTGTTGGATGATGCTCGTACACAGATGATGACGAGTGTGCACCAGGTGCGATCTTAGGTCGGACCGACATTGTTGTTGGATGTAGTGAGAGTGGATCTCGTGCACATTGTCCACGGTTGTGGTGGACTAACTTGTTACCAAGGGAGGTGCTCAAGCGCGCACACGATGCAGTGAGACGACCAACGCACCTCACAGTTGATGGCATCTTGGATGAAGGACGATGATCTCAAGTAGTGAGAGTCGTCGATAGGTCACTCATGACAGTGGTGAACCTAGTGGGACGGCTCATGGTAGCATTGCCCACTTTGGTGAGTTTCTAGCGTCACATGCTTACAGATATTGAAGACTTGGGCTTGTGCGGGATGCTCAATTACAGTAGTTGGTGGAGTCCAATGCCGATGAGAGAGCGAGCGATGGGTTTCGCTACGGATACGACGGCGATAGCTTTACTGTCGGAGGTTTCACGTCATCAAGTGTTGGATCAAGCAATGGACTTGAATTGCTTGACGTGGATTGTTAGTCTTGGATGGTTGAGCAGCATCGGATGCGATCAATGGGTGTTACTGCTCTGACACTTTTGAGCTCTTTGTCTATCAGGTCGATGGAGACAAAGACTCGAGACGAGGCGTGTGGAGTTCGTTATCTTTGGACATCATGGGGTGTCGTAAGAGAGAGTGTGGAGCTTGCAGCTAGGACTGTAGAAGTTTTTTTGCACAGTGACGGTGGAGGTTGTTGGTGGTGAGCAGAAGGAAATTGCTCCAGAGGTTATAAAATAGCACTCAACGAGTTCGTCTTCTACCTCTAGCATGGTGACAGAAGATACTTGGGAGTCAGAGATTGGACCCAAGCTTATAAGAGAGGAGAGACGAAGAGTTCAGAGATTCCTGAAGAGCTATAGAAATTGTTTTGCCTTAAGTATGAAAGATTTGGGTACCTTGAAGGGACCTGGTATACGAATCGACTTGGCTAATGACGCGTCAATCTTTCGACGTCCTTACAGATACAACGACATGGAGAGAGCCTTGATCCAGAGTAGGACTCAATACTTGTTAGAGGTTGGATTGGTGGAGATGTCGCATGGAGAGTATGCATCTGTCACAGTTATGCCAGCAAATAACGATATGTATGACAACTACACGGATAGACGGATGTGTGGAGACTACTGTCTTATCAATTGGTAGACGAAGTCTGATAAGTATGTCATGCCAACACCTGAGAAGATCTTTGATGCAGTGAGACATGTGAAGATCTTGTGATTTAAATTTACTTCGGCTTAATGGTGCTCACACACATTATTTCTTAATGTACTAAGCCGACAACAAATGATTTAGCCCAAATAATATTTTTCCGCTGCTTCCTTCATTGTACAAGATCGTGGAGAAGGAGACACATGATATTTACTTGAAATGGAAAATAATATCATCCTCATGTACATGAGGTGTACATTAATTTATGTTCTAACTCTCACGCCGAGAAGAGTTAGAACATAAGTTAATATACTCGCAGAATGAGACTTTTTGAGAGTTATTGTCTCGGAGTTATATTCTTTTCAGCCCGGTCTTCACTTATGGTTTATATCTGGATCAACTAGATACTCTAAGACTAGTTAATATATTTTTTATAAATCATTTTTATTTTTATAATAATAATTTATAATATAATTTTATAACATTTACACATTTTCTGACAAGAGAAAACAGAATTCAATGTACAAGACCGTGAGGAATGATATTTACTTGCTTCACCCCGGAAAGAATGACGGGACTCGATCCACCCCCATTTACGTTTTACTTACTTGATACACGCCGGCACTGGCAGCACATCTTGTTGCAGGTCAAGGTGCATAGTCAAGTAGTAGTGTCAGTTTCTCGTTCATATCATATTCTTACGTGTACTATGCTAACTCTGGATGTCATACGCAATATATGTTTGTACTATGTAGTCTACTCGCTCAAAATAGACTATAAACATATATTGTAGATTGTCGTGTTTTTTTTTTGGAAATGCGAAGTATTCTTGTGCACAGAAGGTGTTTGTTTTCCTCGATGACAACTCAGTTAAGTTCACTTTGAGAGTTTATGACATTGCTGGATGGATAGACAACAATATCAATGGAGTATAAAATATATAAAATGATAAATGTTATTATCTGTCCCTTGAGATCTTCACGGACCATGGGACTGTACATCTGAGTCTACCACAACGGTGTCGGAGTGTGATCCGTCTACCTAGGAAAGCGCCGGGCTTCTGGCTGTGGTTGTCTACTTAAGAGGTTGGCTTTCAGGTCACAATAGGGCTATAAACACTCACACAGATGTCTAAGATCTAGTAATATGCTCAGAAAGCGAAATTCAGGTCTAGCTGGCAGTAATAGGATCCGGCGGCGAACTTTGACACTCACGGAGAAGAAAAATATGAAGGTTTAGACTTCTAAACTTCCCCTACATGTAAATGAGGTACTACTGAACTAACACACGAAGTTTCAGCCTGAGATCAAATTCTGACACGGAGATATGGACAGAAAAGTTATGAGCAAGAAAACTACGGCAATTTCTAGTACCTAGCTGACTATTCCAACCTATAACAGAAGATTGGCTCGATCAATTTCAGATATTCTTACAGGATTTGGAGTCTACAGGATGCTGAACATCCCTGTGAAGTTGGGACTCCTGACTGTATACAGAACTCCAGATCTCCTCCTCTGAAGTCGCTGCTCTAGATTAAGAGCTTTTCAGACCCCTCCAGCTTCAGCGGCCGCCCTGAATTACTCAGTCACTCAACCGATGCGAAACTTTTTGGGAAATCGTAGCCCTGCTGGCAGAGAACACAACCTCGAAGTTTTGAAGTAATTTCCTCAAATCTGCTGCAAGTGACACTGAAAACCCTAAATCCAACAAAAGTGATTCAATTCTAGCACAATTCGAACTTCAATTGGTCATAACTTCGTCTTTATTGACTCAAATCGATCGAAAATTTCACTGGGAGTGCTTGGCATGACGAGCTCTACCCTCCTGTGCTCTCAGATTTCGAAGATTCCTCACCAAATGCTCGAACTCCACTCTAGAGCTCTGTTTCTAAATTTAGAGTTTAACAAAAGACAAAAACAGACCAATGGGAGTTCATAGCTCCACTTGGTTGTCCTTTAGTACCATAAACCACGTGGCAACTTAGTTTAACTCATAGGCTACCACGTCAAGCCCCCTAGAGTGCCAGCGTAAAACTTAAATTACTTAAAACGACACGTAGCCCCGAAAATTAACTTAAATCAGCTAGAAAGCGTGCATGGGCGTCAAGTAAGTACAACCCATGAGCTCAAACCCCTAGCAGCATGGAAACCCTAAGTTATGTACATTGAACGTCATAGACAAGTAAGAAGTCACTTGCACAAGCGCACAAATGCTTGAACAAGATAACTAACATACTATCAGCCTACTAGGACTCAAAATAGTGTTAACATCGTATGCAAAGGTGTCAAACATATACATAAAGGACTAGAAGTAGTATGAGCTAACTTCTAGAACTACTAAACCTAAGCGTCGGAGTAGAAGTCAAGCATGTAGTCGCCAAGTAGCGCGACAACGGGACTCGGACCAGAAGCTTCATTAACAGTTTGCAGCAGCATGCATCTCTAACCATATATGTTGCTGCTCTAACCATATCTGCAAGAGACTGAACTCACTACTTTTCTCTTAGAGGACTGTAAGCTAAACCACTTGGGACATTGATCTTCAATAGATACGAATAAATCACTAATGCATAGATTACTTGTTGATATGTATCAGTAATTATACGTTGATGTGAAAATCGATATTTAGATTATTTGTTGATATATGTTAGCATAATTATATGTTGATGTAAAAAGAAATAAAGAAAAAGAGAATTTTTTGTTATGTAATATTATTTGTCTTATTAGTAGACAGTTTAAAGGAGAGGAGGAGGGAGAGTCGACGTGAAACAAGGAAAGGAGAGAAGGAGAAGTTCCGCTCCGGGAAAACCGCTTCCGGATACCCACGCAATTCCACTGCAAGTGTAACTCCTTGTTTAGTACCCTCTGAAACCGGACAAAATGATCCTTCGGCGGTTTTTCAGAATACCTTCTTAGTTCAAACCGGGCAGTTATCATTATATAGACTTCAGAAACCGTGATCTGGCCATTCGAGACTGAATGATTCTGAGGAGGTTATTCTCTTAGTACCTTACGGGTTGACAGTTTAAAGGCAATAAGAGATTAGTCAACAGAATAATATTTCATTCGATTTTAAATGAACAGAATCTACGTGTAAACATAAATAATGGGTAGTACGTAGATTTGGCAGTTTAGTTGACTTATGTAACTCTAAGGTAGCACTTGAAATAGAAAGCTTGAATTAATGGAAAAATTCCAGATAAGTAAGCTGAATTAAGCATTTTTTTCCCATTCGGACTAAGATGAAAAATGATATCAAATGATCTTAAAATTTTGATATTAGTTTTTTGTCATAAAGAAAAGTTTACGTTCCAATGTAGAAAAGCATTCCGCTAGCAGCTTGAAATAACATTATTGTCATAACTTCGAAGTTCCCTTTCTGCTACCTGATTTCTGCTTACCTTTAGATGAAGCTTTTCGGAGATGTTTGATAGTAAACTACCTTGTGTGTCAGTGTTCTCTCTAGAACTGGAACAAGACTTGAACTTGCATGCACATTAAAATATTTAATATTTAATAATATAATTAATATTTGATTTTTTATGGGAAGGGTTAAGTAATAAGTAGTAATCTTTTACTAATGTATCGTTTACTTGTTTGTAGTCTCTCGCATATATATATAATTTGCAGCACTTTCGTGTCTGTTTGCTTTATGGGTTATGTCCTTATATTTTTGCATCTCCAATTTCATCTAACATTTAATGTTTATAGATATTTTGATTAACATTTTTAATTTAGTATAAACTTTTACTTAATATGTATGTATTTTCTGAAAAAAGAATCGTACAACCGTTCCCCAGAATTTCATCTTGCATGCGTATTATGCATTTAGCAGGGTATTGTGTCAGTGTATCTAGAAAAACGTATTGCTTCTCGGAGAGGCGTATGTGTGCTTCTTATACTTGGTTAAATCTTACAATTTGCCTATAAAATATGCACTGAACTTGAAAACCTTCTATTGTTTATAGAAGTTTTTTATTATTCAAAAAATATATAATAATTTTCTACTAAACTAATAGTAGATAGTGAATTTCTTATACATACTAAATGAGAAAAAAACAGAGAATTACGGGCAGATCCAGACATAACACCTAGTCATAGCACATGAATATGCCTTTCTGAAACTGCAAGATCAGAACTCATGATGGAGATTACTTTTTTACCTATTTGCATGCTTCCTACTCCCTCTTACACGGACAAGGTGAATAATATGCATGATGGATCGATTTCGAAGAACTTTTGCTTTCTTTATGATATGTGTATTAGATATTATTTATAATTTAAGTTGATAAAATATTTGTTTTTCTTTAATTATTATATGTTAGCTGGACCTACAGTTGCAAGAGGAGCCAGACTTAACCCATAAGTGGAGAGAGTCCAGACACACCTTTGCAAATATAAATGCGGTTGTCTACTAAACTCATTTAGTCCATAAATTAATTTATAAAACTAGATAATAAATTAAACCACCTGTGCATATTCTCTCTTCCGAACTTGGAATAAGTGAACATATATTCACGGGTGCTCGCATGTAGAGCATGCATATTCACTTAAGAGAAGTTCACGACTTTTTGTATGGGATTATTTTTTGCTTCGGAGTTAAATTTATCGCCGTTCTCCAATGGTTCCCACCGTTCGCTTGCTTTCGGTCGACCTAAAGGCTAGCGTGGACTCCCTCTTCTCCCGAAACACAAGAAATAAAATAATACCAGTCCGACACACGTACTCGGATGTTAGACAAGGAGGTTTTATTCTCGATAACGCAAGACAAACACGCACAGTTCTGCCACCTACATGGCAGTACGCTATACTTCCAACCGGACCTGCATATTTATTGCCGGCGGTAATTCGTGCTAAATTCATAGTCCTACACACAGCTGAAAAAATACACGCTAATGGTCACTCCAGTACAAAGACAGGTTCTGTACACAACACATATGTTGTAGAAAGTAGACGCTAATGGTAACTCCAGTACAAAGACAGGTTCTGTACACAACACATATGTTGTACAAACTATAAGTGGTAACTCGTACTACTCGTCCTATCACTCGACTTCAATAGGACGATTTTGGATCTCGCTAGACTGATTCCCGTGACCGGTCCTCAGCAGTACATCCGCGAGGGCTATGAAGTCTGGCAGAGCTCGGCGTTCCTCCCCCTCGCACGCTGTACCGTCTCGTGCGCGCATGTCTTCCTTGTTGCTGGGTAGCTCTTTCTCGGCCAGTTCCTGTCCTCCGCTTCCTTGCAGTCCAAAATACCCGCGACTGCAATGAGGACAACGTCTATTATCAATGTGAAAAAAGATATTGTTGATGTCCTCGGGTGTAACTTGTTTTGGTCTGATAAAAGAGTTCCACAGTGAGTCCGAGCACTTCTTCTGTATGCTTGCCTGCATGATCCATCTAGGAGAAGTGGAATATTTCCTTGAAATCAGCATCTGACGGAGACAACGAGACAAAGTATTTGACAAGGGGTGTGAGCTTTTGTACTTGTTAAATTGAAGTGCCATGGATAAAAAGTTCATGTATGTTAGCTCAACACGATTCTTTGCATCTGTAGCTCTTAACAATATAAACAACTCCTTACCGTCTGTTATCATACTCTCAGTGATATTCTTCATCACGACATGATGATGTTCAAGCTTGTCATCCTTCAAACAGTATCCTACCATGTCCACAAATGTGTGCAAGCCTTTGTTCGAGAGTTGCTTCATGCAGATCTCTGCACCTAGAGGTCGCTGCTGGTCCCATCCAAACGCATGGACTAGCTTCTTCTTCACCTCCAGACATGATTTCTCATCGATGGATATAACTCCTTGAAAATGCAAGTACAACAGACTACCCCTCGTTCGATAGAGAACGTGCATGACACGCACTGCTTATGCAGAAAAGCAGAAATGAGTGGGAACAGAGAAACCTCAAGGTCACTGTCCGTCCGGCACACGTCGCTGACACCTCTAGTGTCGGTGTTCTCGCTCTCGCTTGTCCCCCGCGAGAATATATCTCTCGCTAGAGATATATTCTCGGTCCAACGTGATGTGATGGTAGTAGATATACCGGTGTCTGATGGGTCAAGTTCAAGATTCATAAACCTGTAAACAGAGTGGACAGTGGAACGCTTCCTATCACCTTCATGCACAAAAAAAGTTGGGTAACTAAACATGCGGAACCGCCTATCCTGCAAGTATAATGAAAGTCCGTCTAAGGAATAAAAAAAAGAAGCGATACGGCCCAGCCAAACTTTGATAGACAGGATGTGCAATGGGTAGGAATAATAGGTTTTGGCTATCTTCACATAGTCTAACTTGACAAGGAACTTGACAGTACTCCTAGAGTATTGCAGGTCCAGGTAGATGTAGTGACGAGTCAGCTGTAGTATCCTATCATCAAAACTAATCATCGGCAATTTACTAATGTAAAAAGAGAACCTCGGAGCAGTGTCTGGAATAAGGAGAGTTTCCAAGTGTTCGAAGGAGGGTAAGCGAGTGGACTCTTCGAGCTGGACAGGATGAGAAAACGCGTCGGTCGCTCTCTCTACAGCGAGTCAATAGCAAGAAGGAGCAGGTCATCATCATCACATCAGGACATCGTCTCGTTGAACAGAAATCATCTCATCATAGAGTAGGAAGACACATCGAACACATACAACACAGAGGAAGAGAAAAAATAGAGACGTACCAAGGGAGTGCTCCAGTTCGACCAAAGAACCGAAGTACCTAAATCGTGTACCTGACAGACCCAAGCATGGACGTAGACTCGCTTGCCGTGAACGAAACCACTCTCAGCACTGTCACCACGGCGTTGTCCAGCAAACCGAGACGCAAAGCGTCCGTCTCTGGAGCTCCTCATCCTTGCACACGCCAGACCGAGAGCCAAAAACCACGAGCACGAAAAGAGCAAAAAGACGAAACTGCACAGCCCACTGCAATCCACTTATCACCACAACCAACACTCTACCAAGAAGCAATAAACATCGCAGGCGACGAAAATAGCACACGCAACCCACTTACCACGCAAACCGATGACAGTAAAAAAAAACCACCAAATGACAACTCAGCCGAGCAGTAAGCATGACAGACGAGATCCACTTACAACGCAAACCGCAAGTCTCGTAACCCATGGGAGCGAAACAAGAAATCAGAAAATCACGCAACTCCTCTGACCGACGAACACAGCACACCATGGAAACAACAGACGTGATCCACTCAGTATGCAAACCGCAAACGCATCGTAACGATAAAACGTTTGGCAGAACAGCCAGTCCCAGTTTCTCGTCTATCGGTGAGACCAGAGAAAAATGGAAAACCTCCAAAGCAAGCCTCGAAGCCGCTGCTTCTTCCACAGAGCCAGTAAGAAAAACGTCGAACGACTTAAACGACCCGTTAAACGTCTGCCCTGCAGCGCCTCAACCTGCGCAGTGGATCTATGCGAACGGGTCCCGCCACTACTTGTCACACATCGAAGACAAACCCTACGACAAGACAATTAAGAAAAACGTGAGCACCTTGCGAATCTTGAAGATTAACACACACGACCTAACCCTAACATACAACCGCCAACAACATAATACACACAGTGCTGTCACTTTCCCTGCCCGCGTCTTATCGCGAAAGAGTATTTAAACTGCCGCTAAACCAGCTTGTCCGTTCCCCCATCCGCGAAAACCACACCTTCGACGCATATTCAAGGGTGCTAAAGATGAATATACGAGTAAACATAGTCACACTTAAACGGTTCGTTCGTAAGTTACTTAATACCGACCTCTGGTACCCTTTCTCGATCCGAATCTCTTTACTCAAAGGAAGTGCAAGTTTTTCATTTGCTTACACCAGTATCGCCAATTACACCTTTGAGAGTTTGAGTAAAATTTGTATGGCATTGTTTTAGATACAATAATAACAGAACTCATAGCAGAAGCTGAGCCCGAACTCAAATAATTGATTCTCTTCGGTAGAGGGCAGCAAGTTCTATCATGCAGCTACTCTTTCAAGTCTACACATTTAAAAAGGCCTCAGACAAATAGATAAAAAAAAAGGCTACGAGATCTAGTTAAATAGCACGTTCTCATGAAACTGGAAATTAATTACACAAGAGTCGTGCATATGTATTGAAGAAGTTCTATCTGTAGTCATTAATGCACCCTAAATATTTTTTTGTAAATTCATCAATTCGCTCTAACGAATCGAAACGACCAGTTGTTGGTGGTACTTCTTGTCGGTATTCTGCCAAATATTATTTAACCATGCATCGATTGTAGGATTCCTCAACTTGACTATCCCAGCGCTCGATTACTTAAGGTGTTAGCTTACTTACTAGTACTTATCTTGCCTACTTAGGGTTTAGCTTACCCATGATCTTCAAATACTTCACTTTCACTCTAATGATAAACAACTTAAACATAGATAGTGTTGACGACGCAATGTTCATTTGCTTTCCTAACATGTGTTAATATATATATCATTGAAATCTTTCTAGCTTTCTTACTAGAAAGCTTTGAGACCGATATAAGTTGTGGAAGCGATGTATATCTTGATTTCCCAAACAATACTGTCCGTCATTTATTGCGCGTTGCTCGGGGAAGAAGATTTCATCAACAGAGACGTATACACTGAAAGAATAGATGCATAGATGATATTCCAATTCATCTTAACCAGAACGTTCTACTCTCCGATTAGTGAGTCGTGATTTAAAACAATATATCACGCACCAGAACTCAAATATGCCATCGCTGGTAGCCAGGCCTTCCACAAAATCTGTAACATAGCTACGTGCGTGCCCTTCATGCTCAACCTTCACGTTACAGGGCTTTCACTGGATCATGCAAAACTGAACCATCGTCATGACAACTATCGCCTTCTCAGGTAATGTTGCAGGCTTTGAAAAATATTCCAGAGTCTTTAAGGTCTTCAAGGATGATTGCAGTGCCATTATCACTGGCGGCAAGAAGATCATCCCTACTGAAGACTCCAGTGCACACTCCGAGCGCCAAAGCTCCTCCATACTCTGCTGCTCGAATATCATTGGGCTGCCATGCATCAGTAGGAGGAAGGTCAGGGTCTGCCCAATGCTCTTCACATTTGCTCTTCACATTGACAGAAAATAAGATTGCCTGCTTTAACTCTCCTCTCGGAAGTGAAACACTCATGAAACTCGATGCTTTTGAGATATGGCATTCTCAGACGGATTCCGATCTGGAGACGGAGACTGAGTAGCAACAAAGACTGAGCACATGCAAACGTGTTGAGGCTTAAGGAGAGCTTCGTTTATAAGGTAGCCATGCTTTCCAGAGATCCATGCATATCTACAACGAAAGAGTCGCATCTAGTACAGACCATCCGTAAGGGGAGACGAGCATCTTTAATCTACTGAGAGCCTCCAGGTTACACTCTGAACCTCGCTTCTCATTCCTGAATCGGAACACACAGACAAATGGGTATAAAAGGATCAAAGTAACAGTGTGCATCTTAGATGATCTAAACTCAACTGTATCTCCGACGTGGACTCTCAAAGAAAATTCGCCGGGATAATACGCCTCAGCTCTTGACGAGGCAAGCTTCACCAACTCTCCACGGTCACTGTGGTCACTTCCAAATCTGCAAAGCCAACATCTGGTTAGAACCCCATCTCTTGCATAAGTGTGTGCACCTAACGAGCATGGTCTTGGGACAATTTCTTGGGGGCATGTCTAATAAGTCCCTTCAGGCAGACCATATGCATAACCCCACTCGGCTCTAAACGATTACCTTAGGGTTTATATCAGGATACTGACGATCAGTCTTCTGGGGAAGGTAGTAAGGCTTAAGAGGTGGACTCAACTTACACAAAACAGACATCCATCGTTTGCTGCAAACCAGAAACGTGGGCGTAGAACGCACTTGACGTAAAAATTATGCCAGAAAACAGAGTACCAGAGAAGAGAGTGACGTGGAGTGTACACATTTTCATTGAGACTATGACCTAAAACTCAGGCACGACCAGAAATGCGTGACATGATTCGGAAAAACTTGCAATCCACTGAATGAAGAACCAAACGCCGACTGCAACTGGGGACTAACCCGCCAAAGTTTGGAGACGAGAAGTATTGCTTTATGCCAAGTCCTTCCATCTTCATCCAAGCTATCTCTTCCAAGTTGCCGGTCACCTGCAAAGATAACGAAGGAGCAATCATGAAGCATCCAAATCCAGACTCTCAGCTCATGAAGGAAAGAAAAACTTGATCCAAGTGACATGAACCTACCAATCCCACAACAACGTCACTTCTGCGTTCGACCAAAGACTGGAGAAGTTCTTGTACTCCTGGCAGCAACTCCAGACCCTCTCCGATTTGGCCGGCATTGTTTCTTGCGTAATCAAGCATCTTGTCCTTCAAGTCGTGGAGTCTGACAGTGGCTGTCTGTTGTAAAAGAAACGAATCAACTCATGCCCGTGGCTTCTCTGGATGTATAACTGTAAGCACAGGTTTTTTGCCTCAGTTGATAGACGTGCTAAGAACAGCGTATATACATCCACAGAGAGGTTCAAGATACACGCTACATTCCTGAAATTCTGCAAAGCTGATCGCACCGAATGGAGAGTGCCGCAATCTGTCGTACTGAGAGTTCAAAGCAGACGCAAATTTATCGGAGATCACAGGACTTCTTTCCCGATTGAAGAAAGATACCAGAGAACAAGTTGATCAACACAAGAACCTTGCAAAGAATATGACACACTATGCAAGTGGACCAAGACCTCATTTGTTGCACGGTCGGTTCAAAAACTCACATCCGGAGGAATGCCATAATGCTCCAAGGTATTGATAAGAACAAGGGGATCGGTGCTTCCATGGTGCTGCAGTATTCAACAGAACACGTGAACAATGAGTACTCAATTTTATGTACTGCCCGGGCCGACTCAAATTCTTTACACCCATGAAAACTGCCGATAGGTTATCTGTGAACTCTCGGACAAAGCGTATAAAGCGAAACAACACCAGCGAAATGGAACCAACAATTTGTACCGACATAACGCCCTACATAATGCGGGAAGATCGCAGTTTCACCTCACATAAAAAGAAGCGAAGGAGCACAGAGATCCACGAAGGCCAACCTTGATAGCATCAATCGTACCGACAATGCCAAACACCTCCTCCATAGCGTAGGAGAACGCCTTCTTGTGCAGAAGATTGGCATTTTCGCCCAAACTCTGCATTAACGTACCATCTACGTCAAAAGTGATTAAAACTCGCCCCGTTTCTGCCATACCTCCCTCTCTTCCTCCGTCAGTTGAGACTGCAGCAGCCTCTCTCCAAATCGCACTGTACCCTCTTAATTCTCTTCCTCTCAGTCCTTCTCTTCGCAAGTGTCTCTCTCTCATTCGATTCTCCTTTAGGTCCTCCCCTTGACCTTTTTCACCACTAAAATAAGGAAGCAGCTTAGCCCCAACTACCCTCTCCTCCGACTCTGGTGCTGGAAACATCCAGTTAACTATCGTCCCTCCACGCGTGAGGCACTGTGAAATCTTGTTCTTTCCTGCGAATCCGATGTCGGGTCGGGACCATAGCCAGTTCAGGAGAACCGGTGAAGAAATCGGGCGATAAACAGTAGTAGGGAACAAAATACAAGCGTTTGTGGCCGAAGCCATCCTCGCAGCCGGTGACTATGGGGTTCAGGCACAAGAGATCCCAAGTTCAGACTTACCGGTAGCTACTCTACTCAGTGAAGCAGAGCTTCTTGGCAAGCGAACTTTGAACATGTTGATAATCGACTTGGTTCAGGGCCAGTCGTGGTGGGTCCAGCCTGTGAGCTTTAAGGATCGTGATTCGTGAAGCGTAAGAAGGTCGAGCCAGACAGCGTGATGTTTGCCTGCACTATTTCGTGACCGTAAGCTGTCGGCTGAGGTTCGTGCTCCGCGTTCTGATGGCCAGGCAGAAAGAATCCTCGAGGAATTTCAAGGGTATATACAAAACCTACGGGAACAAAATCGTCGAGGCATTGTAGAGGGTATATATATACGATGTGCGGGATCAAAGTAACGATCGCATTTTCTGGATTTCCTTTTTGCCCTGGAAACCTCTGGAAACCTCAGAACTGGATCTCCCCGCGCAGGGACGTGATTCTGCCTGCGTACTGGTCCGGTTCTCTCGTCCTGTGAAGTGAACTTTCAGACTCCTGCGGCGCTGCCTGAAACAAGCTCGAATTGAAGCTTCTCAGCCTGAACGCGAACTTGTGAACTTTTACGACAGGTAGGGTACGTGGCTGGTTACGAAAGAATCACACTCTATGATATTGTACCAGTTGCGCACCGATCTGGAGTTTTCCGTGTGTATGGTGGTGAAGATTATGGTTCCACTGCTGAACCTCGTTTGAAACTCGCAAGTTTTGAGGCACCCAGCGATCAGCACACTCTATCGACTTAAAAGCTTTATCAAGAAGGAAGTGACTTCATTTCAGAATCGCGGTGAAAATTTTCGGAACGCTTCTCAGTATACGCGTAAAAGACGAGATTGCTTTGGAGACCTCCCCTCGGCTATATCAGGTCTAACGTTGTCTTAAGGAGAAACCAGAGGCCCTGATAGTGAGATTGTTACACAAAACGGATATCGATGGTTAAGAAATAACCTTGGAGACCCTTGAAGCAACAGATGTTGGTAGATGGATTTGGACATCCAGAATCTTTTGAATGTGGAGAACTGGCACGTTCACAGATAAAAGCTTATTTCAATGCTTCTTTGACGCTTTTCCGTCTCATTCGATGCTTTGGGACGATACCTTCAGAGTTACAATCGTGGACTGGCAATTTTTCAGGGACGAACTTCAAAATGCTAATCAGATTTGTAAGCCGAAGAGTTAGCCCAAAACCTGACAGTTTATCAGTGAGAGACTCGCAACTCGCGGTCGAATAGAGGGAAAGCGTCGCGAATTGAAGTTTGATCTGCCCAAACGGTTATATCGTGAGGGCTATTTGAGACATCATTTGGACTGCATGGCATTCTTGGATATCTGCAAAGGTTTAGTCGTAACCTGTTGCGAATAATTGCGGAGTGTCGGGCTGAGCCATTTCTGGCGTTCACTCCTTGCTCGGAAAGTGTATTATCGGGTACGGGGCGGCCAATAAGACTAAGAAACTAATAAGAATGTCATTGCCAGCAAAGCCACGAAAGAAGTTGGGGCTTGAGAGCACGATTAATGAGGTGCTTGCGATGTGGACAGAAGAATTACCACGAATTTTCTTTGGAAGAAATCCATCCTGCTGTGGATGTCGAGGTTTTCGACGTAGGAAATCAAATGCTCTTATCACAGGAATTTAGAAACAATCTACAGTACATCTCCCATATAGACTGAGTGAGATGAGTTGGGGTTTGCGATCGGAATGTTCCGAGAGTATGGGACCTTCCTGGAGCGACGGGGTGAACGACAAACTTGAAGCGGAAGCTGTGAAAACAAGGTGCGGAATTCTCACACAACATGCGAAACGGCTTTCCATCCACTTCACTGAACCTTTAGTTGAGCATTGATTTCAAGGTCAGATCTCAGGGGACTCATCTATGTAGTGGTTTCATGCATAGACTTTCTTCTCTCGGTGTTCCCGTGAAGAACTCTTATACTTAGATTCCGAAGACAAAGAATCGAAGAATGAATCCAAGGTCTCTGAGTCTCCCCTGAAGTCCTCCCGGCTCGAACACAATCTTTGTCTGTCTATCCTTTAACAGCTGATTGAACGTATGTCAGGGTAATATCCACTGGCCGTCACTTCATATTCCTTCTGGTATTGTGGATTTTGCTGGACTGGCAATGGCGAGCAGACGGAGCGCAGCTCATAAACGCATCAAAGCTGACCATCAGCAAAGCAAACTCATCGCAGCTGAACTTCAGCAGAGCACAACACCTGAACGCATCAGAGTTGCTCATCAGCAGATTACAACTAATAAACGCATCAATGCTGAACGTCACATTACCACCTGGCGTCGATCTGAACAACCAAAACAAAAGTGAGGTCTCCGTACAGCACTTCTGCTCTTGCAGTGAATTCAACAGACAGAGACATATCATCTCAGCTCTCTCGAGTCCTATGAAGTTTATGACTGTTATTCTCACATCCTTTTAATAGTTTATCTGCAAGCATATTCACCAACCTTTTCGAGTGTACCTATCCGCTTGAGAGAATCTGAAAGAGTATAAATCGACAAGCCGTTTTTCTCTCTCAATTGCTACTGAGTAGCATGAATCGTGCCGATTTGCTGCCTGAAATCGTCCTGAGTTTTGTTGCCACCTTCCATGCCCTATCGCAGGAGGAAGCTTAGCAGATATTTTCATGATTCACCCTTCCCTTCAAATGATTCTTTGTACCAACTGTGTCAAGGCTGTCAAGAAACCTGTTTATCAGCCCGTTTTCTTGTGACCACGGCACTATGATTGTCGAGACTAATTTGCCACCTTCCTTTGGCTCTGTTGTGCTTTGAGTTGCAAGCCTTGACGTGATCTCCATCTTTACTACATTCCTGTGTCCGGTGATCCCTTGGAGGCTCGAAGACTGACTCTGGATCTAATGATTCATGCACGTTGGCGCCTGGAGTGTATCAAACCCAAACGAACGTGAGAGTATTCTTCTTTGAATTCTTTAGACAACAACACATCTGATCTGAGAATACTTGCCATCTGCAGCGGTCAAAAATTACAATGTGCCTCTGCCTGTATATGTTTGCGTACCGCTACTTACAGCCGCGATAAGCGGCTGTCTTATATACGGATTCTGTTTCTGGAGATTGAAGCTAGTTAGGCGCAGACAGAAGGTTCTGGAGAAACAAAATATGCGTCGACGGAGGTCATCACTAAAACCGGTACCTACTCACCTCAAATAGTAGCGAAGATTACTTTGCTGTGCTGATCACCACATGCATACATAGTACTTGGAATGGAACGGAATGGAGTCACAAGAGCTAAACATCACTTCTTCTCCCAAGGAGACTTGCTGTGTTGCGTTCATTCGATCAAGAGCAGTACAGTTACCACGAGTTAATGTACCTGAACCAGCTTTGTGTATGGTTAGGGCTCCTCAGAAAGGGGTAAGAAGTTCGGACTGACAAGAGCTGTAGGACCTGATGGAGATCCCCTCATCATACCCACAGCTAAGTCGCTTGGCCTGGCGCGAAAGCTGGATGATGTTGAACAGCTGGTGCTTGACTATAGAAGCTTTGATAAGGGTGATTGCATTCCCGAGAAGCAAAAGTACGAAGTCAAGGAAGTGGCATACGACATTTCAATAAACCCAATGTTTAACTGTATCCAATCTGGAGCATGTGGGTACGTTCTTGGTGGTGATGGCAAAACAGCTACGACACCACCAGGAACGAAGAAACCACAGGAAGGTCCTGACGATGATTCTGATTCTGATGGTAGCCAGAAGAAGGGAACATATAAGAAGCTGTCCGAGCCCAGCGTTCTGAAGAAGGCATCAACCACACCTCTTCCACGACTTCCTAGACTCAGTACTGAGTCCAAATCAAAAGAGGATCCTCTAAGGCGCATCCTCGCCAACAAAAGCATAGTCAAAGAGATCCAAAATGAAGGCAAAGGAGAAGAATCAGCTGAAGAGAGCTCGGATGAGAGTCCTGTTGCCAGTTCTGCCGAATCTCTCGACACAGAGAGTGATTCAGGTGGCACATCTGAAGAGGAATCGGATGATGAGTCCGCGAAGAAACCTGACACTCCCAAAAGCCCTACGGCTTCTAGACTTTCAAAAATAACATCTGCAAGTGACAGTCTAACAAAGACAAGTTCCAGCCCAAAGCCTTTGGCTCAGGAGGGGGCATCAAGTTCACGGCCAAGGCCTTCTAGGGCTCCAGGCTCACCAGAATCAAGTGCAGCCCAAAGGGTCTCCAAGGCAGCAGTCTCTGCTGAGAATCTACGAAGTGAAGAGTCTGGTACAGAGTCTGGTGAGGAATCATCAACATCGACTCCAAGAACCAGTGCTTCTAAGTCTGCTGCCCCTGGTTACGAGTCAACAGGGGCAGTCTCAAGCTCGAAGTATTCTGACAGTGAATATTCTGGTGAGAACACACCGAAGACCAGTCCGAGTTGGAAGTCGTCTAAGGCCTTTGATGAGGACTCAACGAGTGCAAGCTCGAGACCAAGGTCTTTGACAGCCTCACCTTCCCCACGGCCAAGTTCTACCCCAAGGGTTTCTAAGGCAGCCCATTCTGGGGATGATTCACAAAATCCAGACTCGGGCAACGAATCACCTCGGTCAAGTTCGGCCCCAAGGGCTTCTAAGGCAGCCCATTCCGGGGATGATTCACAAAATCCGGACTCAGGCAACGAATCACCTCGCTCAAGTCCGGCCCCAAGGGCTTCTAAGACAACAGTGGCAAGTTCTACTCCAAGGGCTTCCAAGGCAGTCCATTCTGGGCATGATTCACAAAATCCAGAATCGGGCAAGGAATCACCTCGCGCAAGTCCGACCCCACGGGCTTCTAAGGCAACAGTCGCCGGAGGGAATGCACCAGGGACAACTTTAACCCCCAAGGACTTGAAGACTGCACCCTCGGGAAAGGATTCGGAGACCGCTTCTCCAGAGAGTGGCATCAGAAAGTCCACTAAGGACGCTGTAAGCCCCAGATTTTCCAGTGTGGCAACTACCGACAAAGACCAGAGAAAAGGGAAAAAGCCAGACTGGGATCCTAATACAGTTCCGGAACGTTCCAGTATCAAGAGAGGTTCAAGTAAAAGCCAAGGAGCAGGTCCATCTGAGCCACCATCTCCAAGTGCAAGCGATTCAGCTCGAAAAGCCCCGGAGAGAAGCCCCGATCCTGGAAGTTTAAAGAAGCCAAGTGTGCGAAGCGCCCCAGTGAGCAGCTCAAAACCTGCAAGTCCGAAAAGCCCTAGTGTATCCAGAGCCGGGAAGGAGCCCAAAAGTTAGAAGATACCCAATGTGAGCAAATGTACCTACGGTGCTAACTCAGTGCTCGAGAAGCCTACCGTGAACTCTGAAGCCCTGCTGAGGTCGTCAATATGTTCGAGTGAGCTCGTGTGGAAGGCATCAAGGAAACTTCACCTTGTACACCGTTTTACTCGGGCAGGGGCATAGTTATGAATCCAAGAATGCATATTTGTCGCCCTGAGCACTCGACATCCTTCATCCACCTCAGATAGAAGTCCAAGGAGCAGTATAACTTGTTCTTCTCACACTTATCGGATAGGAACTCGAACAGGCTTTTCCATCCTCGGCACAGTTTTATGCACTTCTAATTCAGTGGTAGTGGCCCAGCCTATGACACCTTGCTTTGAATGTTCTGGCTCACAGATTGATTGCTTAACTATTCTGACTCACTGCCTGAGCTTGAATGCTCTGGCTCATAAGTGATGCCAGTTTGTAGTAGAACAAGTGGCTCCGCATGCATGCAACGTTATTTCGAGGTTATGCGTTTGCTTCCATTGGAGTTGAGCAGAAAACTTCGATAATTTGTTCTGGAAATATGTAGAGGATTGGAGTTTGCTTAAAAGTTATATCTTATTGACAATGTTTTGGCAGAGCTAACCGTCAATTTTCCAGAAGAAAATGAAAAATATACTGTCGGACTCTCAATGCTGTTTCAACATTCATTCCCATTTCCTCACTATGTTCACTTTCTCTGCTGTACCAAGAACATAGACTCTGCTGTTCCGTTGCATAGCACTTGTTTCTTGGGGATCGAAGTCAGAATATATCCATCTCAACCTTTGATATTCAAAGAAATGTTTGGAATGTTATACGTGCACTAAACTCTCAAGATGTTATACACTGGACTTTTGTCTACGAAAAAGTAGTTCTCTTACATTTCAATCAGAAGAAATGCTCAAAATCTTATACATGCACTATACTCTTGTTCAGTTCCCTTGCATCTGGATCGGTCAGAGAAATTGCAACTTGGTCGGTCTGGTGCAGAGGATCGTACTTGCAACTCCACCTTTGGGAGAGATGCAAGCTTTCCCTTTAATAAGAGTTGGTATCGACTACCGTCCCACATGATGCTATAACTCGTCAGCTACCAGCAGCGAATTTAAATTCATTGTCGAGCAGGCATCTCAAGATACATACAGTTACACCGTTCTTCTCCTAGTTGCTGAAACCTATTGACTTTCAGTTGTTATTCCTTTGGACAATGCCTATCTAGGTCCTGTGGGAGCTGATTTGCAAAAAGAGCTCGATTCACTATTCTATTATGAGCTCAAGGTTTTACCTCCTTCTCTGCCAGTTTCATGTTACATAGTGCCCACATCGTCCTGTCACATGTACGTGTTTGTGTGCATGCAACTTCAGTTCCATGTAACCTTTATCCAGTAGGGCTGTACCCCTTTGGAAGACATAAACCGGAAGTAAGATTCCAAGCAGTTGGACTAATGTACTCTACAGAGCATAGCTGAACCTGGTTTTTTGAGGGAGGTTCGCTGTCTCTTGACTCAAAAGAACTCCAAACCAGCACTGGCATGGACTGCCAGGGATACTGAAATCCCAGCGAAGATACAATGTATGAAGTTGCATCAGCTGAGCTCGTGCTCCCGATTCGGGCCGCTGCTAGCAAGTAATCATGGCAGTTCTGCTCTATGCTAATGACAGAAACCGAAGGAATTGCACTGGACATCTGGTATTGGTATTCTAGAGATGTCATGCTATCATGTAAAATCTGCTATCACACTGAGCACTCTTGCTACCATGTAAAATCTATCCTCTGCCCGAGGACGAACACTTAGCACTCTTGCATGACCTCCCGTGAGCATTACGCATTCACCATCAACGTCATGTCGCGGGTCTCTTCTGGAAAAATATTTCTACTTCAGTCCTTCATCCGCAATCAATCAAGTGTCCTCCTACACTCACACGTGCGATAGTCATGAAGACGACACCGAGATGCAGTCCAGATCAGCACTCAGAAGCCTCGCTTATCACAAGTCACACATCTCTGAGAACCGGCAAGGATGTGCTCGAAGTACGCAAGCACCGTAGCAAAATATGCTCCTAAAACTCTCGGTCCAAAAAGCAAAGGAACCAACAAAGAATAAAATAAAAGAAGGCAACAAATACGACTGATGCTCTAGTCAAGAAGCAGCTAGCGGCGGAAGCTTTCATTTCACCTGGATTAGGCCCTCAGCATCATGACTGCATCCCTCGTCGTCCCTGTACAAGGGGACAATCAATCCAATTCAGCTAAATCAAACATTGTGCCGCATCGTCGAGAAGGGACGAATGAGTCCTGCGGATTCATGTCATAGAAAGCGCAATCCTCATACTATCCAGCGACTAACTTGCCAGCCATACCAGCTGAAGGGTCTGGTTTTTTCAAAGCTCAAACTACTCAACCATTTCAACAACTGTCGCATGACAACCAACGAACTGTCATCCTAGAAAGATTCTTTCAAGACCTAGCAGACAGTTGACACTCAAACACCAAGAGCGCTCATGGGAGAATATGTTTGGGCGAAGCAAACATCTACCATGTTTGAACTCAAAATGCTCACAAAGAGAAACTTGTCTTCATC
The DNA here is from genome assembly GCA_036924285.1 of Asterella californica. NCBI lineage: Eukaryota > Viridiplantae > Streptophyta > Marchantiopsida > Marchantiales > Aytoniaceae > Asterella > Asterella californica. The sequence goes on from JAYKYS010000001.1 coordinate 50,006,123, forward strand.
TCACAGGGTCTTATAATCATGCAGAATGATACGAGCTATCAGAATGACTCTGTGATGGTCCCTGGGGAAGAGACTGAAAACTTCAAGTGCGTATACTCTGAAGACAAGGTGGAACAAGCCATGTGAGAAGCCAGATACATTGTGACCCGCATTAAGACTCTTTGTTACACATGACCACTCCAGAAGCTGCACATTCTATGCTTCCACAGGCTCCCGGATAAAGTGGCAAAAATCCAACAACCATTGGATACGGAAAGCTGGTACAAGGCAACTGATCTCTTGATTGATTTAGTATCTAACAATGTATGTTCACAAAGAATCTGTTGATTATCGATACAGGGTATTTATGAGTAACGACTTTGTAGCCCTGCCAACTTTCTGTCCAGCGTACATGGTGGAACATACCATTCAACTTTTACCGTCTACTTCTTCCTCCTTCGAGGAGCTGGAGCTTTGCTCCTGACTTTTACTTCCGTTCCTAGCCTGCTCTCCGATGCTCGTGGGTCGATGTTTCTTGATTCCTGTGCTTCCCATTGGACAGTCAGCAAAGACTTCTCCACTATGTGCTGTCTTTTAAACGCTCTAACTCGTATATGAAAAAACTGAACTTCTCTCTGAAACAATGTACAAACTGAGTAGTTTGCCCATGGGGCTCGAAATGCTACCATGCATTGCTGCTCATGCATGGTCTCCAGTCCCGCGGGCTTTCCCGTTGGTTGAACTGTGATATCATGAAAGCAATGGCTGTCTTCTATCGTCGGGATTCCTGTTGAACCTGTAAGACTTACTCGAAGAATGGAAAAGCCGATCAATAAGGACGTGCCAGTTGGTTGACTTTCTTGAGGTTCCACTGTCTACGGGATTCTCCTCGGCTTTCGGTGGCACAGAGTTCCCTTCCTCATCAACCACAATAGCGTTTTCGTCTGTCTCTTCATCATTAACGGTTTCCTCTGAGGGTGAAAAAGCATGTGGGACTTTAAGCGTAACTGCCCTTTCCAGAGCAGCCTTGTATTCCTCCTTATGATCCCGTGCGATACTTTGCTTCCTCTGCATTTTTTGGGTAACCGGTACATCCATGAGATTCTCCCTCAGTATCTGCAATAAGATTTAAGATTAGACTGATGCCATGATATTACACATCAGGATATGACAAAGTCAATAACGGATGTATAACAGATTGAGAATACAATGGCTTTAAGTACCTCTAGGGCTTTTTGGGACTCTTGCTCAATCTCTATAATGGAATGGTCAGACGTCGCGTTACACGAGAGGACGATGTGCTCGAACCGGCCATCGACTGGTACACTAGACCTCACTTCTGGAGGAAATCTACCACAGCTGCACGTACAGGGAACCCAATATTAGAGTTGAGTTCATCAGGAGGTCCGGCACTGGTAACGTAACTGAAATTCGCAATCCACACCATTTCTAAACTTGGATGCTAACATAAAACACTACTATCCGACCTGGGAACTCCCGTGGCCACTTGAGCTGTGTATGAATCGCAAAAAAAGTTATTACTGATGTCGGTGACCTTAAGCACTCCAGTGACAAGCTGCAAACTGAACTGAAACAGAGTGGTGTAACGAGAGGTAATGCAGGTCACCGGAATATATTTTGTAAAGGAGGAACGTAGTAGCTCAAAGGCAAGTACTTAGGTTCACATCCAACTTGTGCATGACTTGAACATGTGCACCGGCTTCTGACAGAACGGACACAGGGAAATAACTTTAAGACCTTATGCATAGTAATAATGTATAATAACCGCCGAGAACTTTCTACTATAGTGGACACTAAGAATGTACAAGAAATATTCACACATTGCTCGATTACATACAAACCTGCAAAATCTTCTCTCAACGATATGATACATCTTTCCTGGTGCGTACAGTCTTCGTGGGTCCTTCAGTTTCTTCTTCTCTGACGTGCAGGTATCTATGACACATCTACAACACAGCACGCATGGCAAACTGCACAATTACAGCACAACATTCAGAATGTTGATGACAGTCACCACTGCGTAAAATAGTACTCCGATCTGGTATCGTAGTCGACAGGATCATCTAAATAACGTCTCCATAAAAAGTCGACTTTTCGTGCCAGTACTTTCTAGCTGACCTTCTCGTCTCCAACACGAAGACAAAGCACTAACAGAAGGGGCACCGTAGGCTGTGACAGATTGATAAATCCAGTTTCCGCAACCGTGAAAGAAAAAGAAGAAAAGATACAAACGGTCTAACAACAGACCAGATGCTCCAGGACAGCTTACCAAAAAATAGCACCAAACATGTCCTGCAGTGGTGTTGCAGTCCGCGGAAGGAAATCATCCTGTTCACGAACAGACATTAGCTATGAGAAGCCGTAGACTGATCACGTAACGTTCTAGAACAGTGAAAATCAAATGCTACGAACAAAACCATCACAATTCCACGCCCCGAACTGGTGAAACAGCTTGTTTCAGGAACAAGGATGTGAAACAGGATTTTAAATTCCTCCATAACCGAAGTACAAAGGCCCGAACAGAAAGTGCCAAAAAATATCCAGAGAGTAAAAGCTAGCCTGGTGATTGTACCTGCAAAACCACAGACTGTATTATGTCTGCGTATTGTACAGCCAAATTAAGAGACATGCACCGGGCCGGAGCAATACTAAAGCATCGCAGCCTCTCTCGAGGGATGTTACCGAGGGCTTTTCTGTTCTTTGCCACCACAAGAGTCATCAAGGCAGCAATTCCTGATCCCAGAGAGTGGCCGGCGAAGGTGAGAGTGTACTCCGGATACTTCTGAATCAGCTCAACGAGAGTTGTAGACTCCTTGTTGAGCAGAAAGGCTGCAGACTTGAGTAACCCATGGTGCACGTACCCTCCGTCGAACATCTCTCGCCCAAGTCTGTTGTTAAGTAGCGTCCTGTAATCTCTGTTCTTCCCCATGTTCAAGCCGCGAATCGCCAAGATGATGTCCTGAGAATCATGATCTACGTAAATAAGATAAGGAGGCGCGTTTCCCTCCGTGCCTTCGTAGTCGACTCTTTTCACCACATGGTCTAATTTCAATCCATAACCACCTCGAGGTGCCCACAACGGTTTCCTCAAATCCTCCTCGTAAACCGCCAAAATAACTCGGCAAATGCGAGGGACGGGCTCGAAATCTTCATAATTAGCGAGATCCCAGCTATCACTATCGAAAGCCCCAATGTACGCGCACCTCTTCCACGCCCACTTCAAACAACCGGCGAGATAAACGCACTCTAGTAGAGGAATTCCACAAGACAGCGCCATCCTCGCGAGATCGTCAAACCAGTCTTGTCTTGCCAAAGAACGCTCAGCTCAGCTGGAATTCAGGATCTTCGGGAAATCGTTATCAGCCTGCAAACTGATCTTTTTTGTTTATCCGTCAGTCCCATAGAATTTTAAACGTACGAATTCGATTCCTAGATGCGCAGCTGCAGGGAGAATCATCTCCGGCCACCAAGTTATCCCGCAAGTTACCCATCATCATCCGAATTTCATCTCATCCTCGGGCCAAATTCCTTCTCACAACCCAAATCCATCCGTCCAACCCTCCGGACTGCCTTTACCTACTCTCGTCCATCAACCATCCAAAACTCAAGCTAGCTGCTGTCAGCTGCACATAATACCAGGCCGACGTCCTGTCAGGAAATTCGGAGCTTAGGTGTCAGTATAAGAACCATCGTGTCTATAAATACGCCCACTTCATTCAAGTGGTGCGAATTGTTCAAAGTTGTTCGGGGCATCCGACAATGAACGGGCAAAATGCAAGCGTCCGGATAAACTGCGTGCTGCGAACTCTTTAAGTGCACGGACATAAGAGTCCTCACTCACATCATCTCTAGAACTTCGGCTTCAGCTCTGTCGTCACTGTCCATCGGCGGCTGCCACTAACTGAAGGCCAATTGGTTTCCTTATCACTCCTCCGACCAGTCGGTTTTGCAGCGAGCCCTGCTTTCCCTTCTGTTGGACTTGAGAAGTCCGCAGGCCTTGCCGACCTACTTGCGATCAATAGCTTTACGGCTAACGTCCGCTTCTGTTCGAGTAATCCGCCGGAGCTGTGTGGAGGGGAAACTCGTGTGTTCTCGAAGCCGCCTAGAGGCCCAATATATTTATAGTGAAACATAAGCTAGACTTAGTTTCATGTGGAGAAAGTGCCGGGGGGTGCTAGATCGAGAGCACTGAAGATGGGACCGGACCAGGCCGGGAAGAAGAAGAAGGGGAAGCGGGACGGAACCAGAGTCCGACAGCAAATTTAAGTGATAAATCTGGAGGCGTAAAAACGATTAATTGTTGTGTCTACAAATCTCCTATCTCTGGCTTGAGTCGTTTACATACAGATCATTGGGCAGATCACAAGGCAGCAGGTGGGTAGGACGCGGTCGATCAACAGACCAACTAAACGTAAAGGGAGGCGACGAGAGGAAGAAGCAGAGAGAGATATGTCTCGACAGATATGAGTAAAACTTATGTTAGGCACTAACTTACGGCGGTGTTAGGCACTAACACTCCCGGGGATTCAGTCACGTGTTCTTTGTTAAAATCGTTTCCTTCAAGGATGTCTACTGCAAGCTCGAAGGAACGTCCATCTCCTCGCTCTCTCTCTCTCTCTCTTTCTTTGCTCCGCTGCGTTCTTTCTTGGAGTCTGCGTTGGTCGGTAGGTCCACTTTTGGAACTCTCCAGTCCGGAGGAATGCACCCTAAACCATTTTAAGTAGCTGTTAGAGTGCTGAAGGGATACGCAGCGCCTACGGGAGTGGAGACTGGTGGCGCTGTCAAGCGTCGACTTCGCTCGATCTCTGGGACCCACACAGGGACACCACAAGACCATTGAATTCAGCAGCTGTACTACATGAGAACTGTGGCACATCACCTTCGCTACAACCACTACCAGTAGTGCCATAGTATCGATACTGCAGGTCCGAGAGAATCATGACCATCGTTTGCTTGGACTGTCAGAAGTATTCGTGAAATGTACGAGATTTGCTTCTCGCCCTCGAAACTGTAACCGGCAGCCCACCGGACAGACGAGTTGCGAATTTAGTTTGTTGAAGAAACACATCGTACCGATGAGAGACTCGAATCTCATGACCTGGAACTGGTGCACACTATTCGCACCATTCGCACCCAGACTTCCGTTCTGACTCCTGAGCACTTACACCAACAAGATTCGCACAGACTCCGTAGATCCCTGCTCCGCGGCAGACCCTTGCTTCTGTAATCATTGAGCATCCTTCCCTTATCTCTCGTTTACATCAAACTCCAAACTAAACTCTAGACAGCTCCAGGAACACGCGCGAACGTGGCGAGCCGACTGCTCCGGAGTCCGGCCTTCTAACTGTACATCAAGTGTACATCGCGAGCTTGAACTTGCAAAGTCAATTGTCTTGAATCCCGTCCAACGAAGTACAGTACCCATCTCTCATGATACCCGAACGATGAAGGAAAGACATATAAACTGAGTTTGGAAGATTCTAACAAAGTATTATAATTGCAGCAGACAAGTAACAAGTCTAACGAGAATATGTCGAATGTTCGTGCAATGAACTTGGAAAGGTCACTCTGTGGTGCTTCGGTGTGATAGCAACTCATAGTCTCGTAACTACCTTCTTTCCGTGCAGTATCTCATAATGGAGTGTCTTCAACCAGCAAATCAAAAGTCGATCAAATTATAAACAAATTCAATACAAAGACCGTGATCAGAAATCATGATGATATATCCATCTTCAATAGCACATGGCATGAAGGTCCCGCATCCAATAGTCCAGTTCCATGTTACAAATCACTACTAAAATGATTTCTGAAGGTTCAAATTTGTAACTCGTTTCTTCTTAACTGGCCATGTTTCTCACCAACCTATCAAAGATCGGTAGGTGAGATGGTTGAGTTCCAGGCCTCTAAACGAAAGGTCTAGGGTTCAAACTCTTCTCTCTCGGTTGGAATTGCTGCAAAAAGTTGCTATTCAGTGAATCTAGTCCAGGTACAGGCTGATTAGCCATAAAATTGCTAACTAATTTACTTAGACTGCACCTCTAATACGTTTTTCAGACTTTACCTCATTCCTCTTGAGATTGCTTTATTTGATCGCAGTTTTGACTGATAACAGCAGTTTTATGTTACGTGGAAACATTACACAAAATGAATAGAAGATCACACTGGCTGATAATCTGATGTACAAACACTTTAAACGGAACGTTTTGTGCAAATACATGGTCAGCTGCTGAAATACACGTTCACATTTGCGTGACATATGCTATGTGACTTGCTGTTGTCGGTCATATGACATCAAGTCAAGCAATCTTAAGAAAGGGTGGAGTCAAGATCAACAAACTTATTAAACTTATTATTGCTTATTAACTTACCCTAAACTTATCAAACATAACTTATAAGTGAAGTAAATTTCTGACGGTTTGCTCCATGGCGTGGCATTCTAACATGTACATGTGGCAAATGTTCCGGGGATTTCTAGGGGGAATAATACGATAAGTGAGGACGACGTGGACTATAACATCACCCACTGATGTCACGTCCACAGAATACTTATGCATCAGTCGAGTATATACGTCTCTTCCTACTACCTGTATCGTATTTACGTTCTAGGTCTGTGTTATCCACTAGCGGATGTCGCAACTTTATGCTTTATCAGTTTTCTTGTACGAAAGTCAAGCTTATCATATTGTTCTTTTATTGAATCTTGTCTTGATCGGACTTTTGACTTACAGTAGACGATTTTCAATCACTCTGTAACATCAACTTGTGTTTTCGAGTTTATATTTCTGATGTAGATCAGAGATTGGTGATACGAATTACATAAGTCATGTTTCCTTTTTAGAGGTTGTTATGAAATTCACATATTCATTTCATAATACTTTAACATGGGACGATAACTAGCAAGACAATCTGCTATCAGTCAGGGGTCTGATCAAGACATGCTATGATTAGAAGGGTCCGGTAAAGCTTGACTTTCATACTAGAAAAGTGATAGATATGAACTGGTGAATGTAGTGAACTGTACCTTGTAGTCTAATCGCCGTCTCTTGTTTATCGTTCACTCTGGTCATGTTCTCATGAATGTACACGTGACGATTTTTCTTCAGCCCTGGATCGATCATAACATCGACTGATCAGTGGTGACTGATTGATCGGAGGTAGCCAACTCCTTTGATTCTCTCATTTCCTTTGACTTCTTTCTCTCATTACGTGTGCAACACGTTAATTCTACTCATATTCATTTCTCTTCTTTAGAAGAGAAATAATAACCATGTATTGTTATTTGCTAGTTCATCGGAAGATCCAGCCCCGCACAGACATCAATCAATAAGAGTTTAGTTAACTCTGCGTTTAAGGGGCACTAATTATTCATGGTCTTCAGTAGTAAATTGGTAAATTGTATTACTTGTCCCTTGCGAGGCCATGTGAGTCCACAACAGCGGGACTCGGACCAGAAGTTTCATTAACAGTTTGCAGCAGCATGCAATTCCAACCGTACCCACAAAAAATTGAACCTACGACCTTTTTCTTAGAGGACTGATCTTTGGTAGAGGTAGTACAGGTGGGATTTAAGCATAGAGTGAATTTAAATACTTGAGGATTTTGGCATAGAGTAACTTCTGATTTCTGATATGAGTTAATGTTTATTGATATGCATTTGCATAGCGAATCGTCGACTGTACTGAACTAAGAAGAAGAGAAATGCCGAAAAAGACCGTGGAAATCAGTTATGATAAATGGTGTTATCTGTCCTTTGAGGTCTTCGAGGACCATGAGACTATCCATGTGAATCCACCACAGCCGGACTCGGTAGACTTCAACCGTGTCCACAAGAGACTGAACTCACGACTTTTCTCTTAGAAGACTGTAAACTAAATCACTTGGGACACCGATCTTCGGTTATCATGTTACAACCATGCCAAACGGAATTTTGAACTCTAGATGGCAATGGTGATTGTGATTGATACACAATGAGACTACGTTCGGGTTTAACCGTAATCTAGAATTGGGCGTCTTTGAGAATGTGTAGTGTAATATTTGAACGTATATTATTCTGTTTCTCAGTTTAATTGAGAAGATATCTAGAGTCTAGAAATTACTTGGAAGTAGTTCTTGGTAAAATCTATTTAATTGTTCATAGTCTGCAGTTTCATATGAGCAAGTATCTAAGAATGTGCTTTTTCTCCCAACAAAGGGATGTCGCAAAGATAGAGTAAGAAAGGTTTGGATCTGCCTTTGTTTAGAAACGTAAGACTCGGGGATGTTCATAAGACTTGAGCAATTCTTTTTTCTTTCTATAAATAATTTAAAATATATCGATATCAAATATACACATAGACAAATGAATTCATTCACTTAAACTATAAAGAAGTAGAGGAAAGTATGTTCAGTATCAAATATAACTTCTGTTCTGGTGAACTGGAAAAATATGTCTTACTAGGCTTGATCTATGATCAAATCTTTTCATGAAGAGTAAAAAAGATTTGGTCATGAATTAAAAAATTATATAATTCATTTATATGTACTATATTTACATGAAAGAAGTGAATATGCATGCTAGATGAACTTCTTGAAACTTTTGTTTGTTTATTGTTATCAAGAAAATATATATGTATGAAATAAAATATATATATTAAATAGATGTAAATATTTAAAATTTATATTAAATATTATTTGTTAGCTTATTCTTGAAAACACAGAAAAAACAAAAAACAAACCATAAATCTTGACTCGACTGCCACGTTCAAAAAGTACAAGTCCAAGAAACTATATGTATTAATATATTAATTTACTCAAAGTTTAAATTAATACCTAACCCTTCTTGTAAGAAAGGTTAGGTATGAAAGTAAACTCTTGGATATTTGCCTCCTCCATCTTCTGATGGAGGAGGTGAATACGTAAGTGCTATGGTGAGAAACATGGAGGAAGTGAATATTAACGAGGTCGATAAATTAAAGGGGCCACTTAGATTGTGGCCATTGCAAAAATCTACCTGCAGTGTTCAGTGATCGACGGTTTTTGCTTTGGATTGCCCATGATATCTTACTACTTTCTTAGTACCCTTGTGATGTGATTCAGACCAGAATTAGCCGACGCTCATCTGTCAGATTCTTATACAAAAGTTACCGTTTGATTTGAATGTCAGATCTGGACGAGATGACGTCCTCTGTTTTTGCCGAAACAAGTCTTAGTGCCCAGGAGGCATGCTCATTCATTCTCACTAACAATCAATCAGTATGTTGTTGTATGGATATGCAATATATAGTTCATTGTTATGAATTTTGCAAGATATGGTCCCTGCAATTTATCTACAGTAGTGACGAGTTCATTTCCTTTAATTGGGAAAAACGAGATTATTTCACACTTTCTCGTGTACTTACTGTATACGGAATCATATTTCTCCCAAGGTTCAAAATAATAAATTCTGTATTTGATTCCAGCAGTTACCTCTTTTTTATTTCATGTATCAAAACGTCTAATAAAATATTTGTAAGAAACTTTTTATCTTATTCTCGAATGTTCAAAGATCATATGACAAAGTTTCTATTATTTCACGCAGATACTGTTAAGTGAATAGTTATTCGTGTTTCTAAATATATGATCTTGCTCAAAGGCCTGAATATTTCTTGTGAGAGAAAGGTAGTTATTATGCGAGTCAGCTTGTCACTACGGTATTAGTACCAGTCTTACAGTCATATTTCAAACTGAAGTTCGTACATTAGTCGAGTGGTTTTTCATGAACGCAAGAGTGAAAGAAAGTTGATGTATTGTAACAATAGGCTTTATTTTGAGTAAATAACTACTTTGACTATTAATTATTTTATTTTATTTACACGATAGTAAAATCTTGATTGATGTTTTTCATATATCATGAGATAATATGCATCCAAAGTGCACTTTTGGCCGGTGAAAGAAAAAGAAACATTCAGATAACCGCATAGAATCTTTCTTAGCTATCAAAATATAAATATTAAATATACAAATAATGTAGTATCAAATTCTGCAGCTGTTTTCTTTCCCTCATAACTATATCGAATATTTCTTTAGTATAATTGATTGTAAATACAAAACTACAAAAGTTGTAGTATATTTCTGATACTCACGGAATTAAGTTTCGAATGACCACCTTTACACAGAGTTGATTATAGTTAGATTGGTTTCAACTGTTAGACACCCGTGATAGTGCTAAGAAATGTTGCTCTGTTTTTGTTCACGAAAACCATTTAAAGTGCTAAATAAAAATTCTGTACTAAATAAGTCAGTAATTTTGATTTTTCTATAAATTTCATATGATAGATCCGTTCAGCTGTTAGTTACCAGTAATAAGTGCTAAGAAGTTTTGCTCGGTTTCTGTTCTCGAAAAACATTTAAGTGTTAAGTTAAGTTTCTGTTCTCGATAAACATGCAAGTGTTAAGTCAAATTTCTGTACTAAGCAATTAGGTAAATTTTATTTTTCTATAAATATTATATAGTAAACGAGCCTGGAACTGCGACCAGGTCTTGACATATTCCATAAACCCTAGCGACGACTCACGCTCTGACGAGACATAACCCATAAGCCGAATGCCGAGGCAAACCATAAACCGAATGCAAACTCACGCACTACGCAACCTGTTAACTAGAAAAATCAACTTATTTCCTAGGGCTTCTTGACATGAGAATTTGGTAGCAAATTAAGCTTGCTACATCATATAGTGGTCAACGAAAAGAAAAACAAAAAGATTTCATACCCGGTCCACGTGCGGTAGCCATGAATTTGCACTAGTGACAAATGTGTCCATCAGGACATGATTCTAGGAATAGCTATGGCTTCCAAGTTTAGTGCAGACTGCCCATGGAGGAATGAGATGTATCCGTTTGGTGCGAAGTCCTCGTGATGTTCTCTCCCAAAATACCAGACTGAACTAATGTGCGGAGAACCTTTGACTCAAATTGAATGTGTTCATTGCATATATCGCAGCATATCCCAAAACAGTTGGGGTGTGATCAAACGACCAAGCGTTAAGAAGGGCATTACCGAGTTCGGCATTTGTATTAGGAGATGATAAAGCCAATTTCTGACTTGTAACTTTATTCTGTACTTTCCTTCAGGGATGATTTCTCCTGAACATAATTCAAATGAATGTATACGAACCTTCTAACTACTGGGAATACGAATATCAGCGATTGTCAGAGAATATTTCAAAGCATGCAAAATGCGCACAAACGTAGGACTGAAAATGTTCGAGAGAGTTGTAAACAGAGAGGAGTTACGGGAAGAGATCGAGATGAAAGGCCCTGTATACATCAATTCTTACAGGGTACCCATGCGTTAGGAATAACATTGAAAACACTAGCTGCTCTTCCGTCTACAGTGCGCAGAGTTAAACTGGGGTATAAATCAAGGTGTTATACATCCAATTTGGTAAAAGTAGGTACTCGTTAATGTTCACTACTGCCCGACTCTAGAGCGATCGATTGATTTAGTGCCAACTTCTTAAGGTTAAATCCTATTGCTCTCCCCTATTCTGCAGAGGTTTGGTTGAACACCTTGCTGACACTGGAAGGGTATCTTATTCACAATGCTCCCTCACCATTTCTCCATCTGTCTCACCATAACAAATCTACCTTTACCCTTCTCTCTCCGCGCTTTTAACATATAGCAGCTTCCAAAATTATCATGTAGCTTGATTTGATGGCATTCGTACCCATTTCAGCAACCCACTCAGTTCTGCAACCTCCTCCCGTCGTCCCACCGTTACGAATGAAGAGAAGGAAGTGACAGGTCTCCATCATGGTTCGAGGTATCGTTCATGGCGCCACAGGTATTGCTTGAAAGGTGAGTGACATGGCGCCACAGATATTGCTTGAAAGGTGAGTGACAATGTCTTGTACAGTGTAGTCCGTACAAGCGAGTCACTCATCCTGTACATGCGTATGATCTCGAACGCTAATTTCATGATAGTTTATCTTCAGACTCTACTCATATGAATAGAAAGGAATTGATAGTTGTTCTCAAACTTCCTATCTTCTAACCTAAGCGAAAAGTGCCGCCACTCCTTCCGCCACCGCCACTTGCGTGCTCTCCGATGTTGGGTTCTCGCCGACGTACCAGTGCAGAAGGTACTTCGCCACGTTCTTGTTGCTAACAGTTAATTCCATCTTCTCTGGCAGCTTGTTGTCCGGTGTCACAGACACCTGTGAAAAAGAACCAAGTACGCTTTCTCAGCCTCTTTGAGACTCGCATGGACCTTCAAGAAACAGTGTTGATCCGTGCTTTCTTTCGCAGCTATCGAACTCTGAATCCACAGCCTGGAGAAGGGGGAGCCAGATGAACGAAAGAATGAGTTACAAGAGCTGCGAAAAGGTACCTGAAGCTCCCCTGGGGAAGGCCAGTGGAAGAAAATGCAGGAGCCGGGCGGTAGATTCTTGGTCTCGAAGTAATCCACGATGGTTCCGATGGCGGCTTCTTCTTCATCTTCGTACAGGTCGTCGTAAGCCAACTTGTCCCGGATGGAGGATTCCAGGGTTCCCCCGTATTGGTTGCCCTTGATTCCCTTGATAACTCCAATCTTCAACAACTTCGCTACGGGGGCTGTCATCACCATGTCGTCGGGACGAATGTCAATACGAGCGGTACCGACATGAGGTAGGAAAACCAAAACAACCTGCACTATGGAAAATGATGATCGGAATCTCCATCAGTTGAATCTCCCTCTAGGACAATAAACTTCTGCTTACCGTCGACAAAGTCCTTGAAGTAACCAGATTCCTCCGCCGTCAGTTCGGAAGCGGTCTTGCCTCCCCAGGCACTCAAATGGGTCTTGAGGTCTTCTCCAGCGTACACACCAATCACAGTGAATTTCACCAGAATGGTCTCGATCGTCATATCTGTCATTCCTGGAAGCACGTGGTGGCAGTAGTAAGTTAGAATCACAAGCAGCATGTCGAGAACAGGGAAAACGCGGTGAATCAGCAAAGGGAGGGAATGTTCTGATTAAAATGCGCCATTTGAACACGTACCATAGCCGAGGAACTTGAGAGCGTCGGAAGAGCCGGGCGCCTTAATGGTGGCAGGATATTCGTGGCCGTCCACTACAAGGTCGGAAGCCACTGTTGACATGAAGCGATAAGAATTAGCTTTGTATGCAATCTCGCTGTGAGTTACTGTAATTTTCGTTAGGCTTCACTTCCAGCTACAACATGGATGATAACGCCTCCAAAGCTTATGGTATATCCCAGGCCTAACACTGCTAACTAACACAGCCCAAGCATTGAAGTCCCTCTCATTGGCATACAAACGACGACATAAATTCCACCACGGTTGCCTTGCTCACAAAAATCTCTGGTGATCGGTCATTCAGCAGCAACATGTCCGCAATGACGTCAGTTCAAGTCACAGGAGGACCAAGTATGATCCAGGCTAGGAGCCTCTGACGATGAGGATGTCAGCTGAGAAATTTGAAGCAGTGAGTAGGACGAGGTTCAACTGCACCAAAAAGCGACATTACGTGGACTAAGACCAGAAGTTTTGTGCTAAGAGGCAACTTCCGGACCAACTGCTGAGCTACTGTCCCTCAGAGTACATTACTCCGAGGCGAGCAGCAAGATAAAGAGTGCCCTACCAGTCGCCGTAACTTGATTCAAGGAGGCATCTAAGCTCTCTTCGAGCTCCCATGAATGAGCTTCAGCATTAGAAGAGATAGCAAAACGGAGACGGTCGAGACGATTACTGGAGCCACCCGAATTGTGGTTAATATTAATGGCCTGCCTAAAGACGATAAATTCTACAGCGGCTCTCTCGGGATCAATGAAGAGCACATTCGACGGTGACGTTGCAGGAAGGGGATCTTGGCCAGGGGGGTGGCACCAACCTTACCAGATCCAACCATCAAACTCGGCGGAATTAACCCCGAGTCTTCTTCCGGTGGTGCGATGCCGCACCTTCTAGTTCCTAACGACCTATTATGGACTAATGGAATGCTGAATTGGAATGCATCGCAAGTGGACACTGCAATCTGCAATCTGCTACTCGAATGCACTGCACGTGGACACTGCAAGTCTTCTCAGATCAGTTCACCCCACTTGTGACGCCGAAATTTCAGGATTATCTTGCAACAATAGCTCAGTTGAGAAATGCCTCTGGGACAAAACGGAAGTGCGTGACTTGCAGAAAATCCAATAGAGTGCGTCCTACGGAACGAATTCCCCACGCACAGCTCAAAGGCCAGACACCTTGAACCGGAGGAAAAACTTGAATCAGGTACATTCTACGGCGACAAAATCGGCTTCCATAATCCGCATTACTTGTTCCACGGTCGAACACGGACAACTCCCGTGGGCTTCCCTTCCCACCAGGCGGTACAAGTACGCTTACAAAGCGTCAAAATCCGTACACAGTGGATAGAGTACTTCCTGCACATAAAAGCTACAAAATATGAAATCCATGGAACGTGACAGGGAGAGAGAAGAGACTCACTTGAACTCAACCGCGGGTATAACAGCTCCTCAGAGATGGATCAGCAGAATGCACGAACTGGGCTGCTGCTCAGCGAGCGTCACCTGCTGCTGAAAGATTCGAGCTAAAAAGGTGGACGAAGTTATCTACGTACGTATGTAGAGCCTGGGAGAAGGTCGAGAGGGGAGAGTTGCATCTCACACTCGACTTTGAGCTGAGAGCTGGCAAGGCTGCAAGTTGAATATGAAAGATCGTTACTTGAAGTGACTCGTGCTCGACTGTAGAGTGAAAGATAGTCTACGAGTGTTTCCGAGGAGGGCAGAAAGGGAACCGGAGTACGCGAAGATGCGACCTAAGGTTGGTCGGAAGCGCCACGAGTGTGGTCTACACCGACTGGTGGTTGGCCGGTACGGGAACCCTCACCACTGACCAGGCATGCGTGTGATGCTGCAGATGGCAACAAGGACTCTATTCTCTCCGTGCTTCAACAACTTTCTTCGCTTCACATTTTATTCACAGGCCCGGTCTTCGGAAATTTATTTCACTCCACCCTTGATACGTTTGTTAGACTTGATCGCACCCTTACTAGAATCATTCATCTTGATCGCACCCTTGACTGGAAACTGAATGAATGTAAGACGTGCATGTTAG
Source organism: Asterella californica (assembly GCA_036924285.1). Classification (NCBI taxonomy): domain Eukaryota; kingdom Viridiplantae; phylum Streptophyta; class Marchantiopsida; order Marchantiales; family Aytoniaceae; genus Asterella; species Asterella californica. Next base: position 50,021,209 of record JAYKYS010000001.1, read on the forward strand.
CAAGGAGCCATGGTAGTTTGACTTGTGTTAGCAAGGGACCATGGTATAGTTTGACTTGCGAGAGTTTCTACATTGAAAGTTCAGTTCGATGTGTCTCTACAACATATTATCGGCTCGTGCAATCTCTTTCTTTATCTTATGGAGTGTCAAGACATGACGATGAACTTACTGTTGCCCTGCTAACGGTACGATGAAGATTTTCAGAAACTATCTTCAGAAAGATGCAGTCAAATCCAACAAAGATATTAGAGGTGCGATTTAAATTTCTACCCAGTCTTGGAAAGGTCATACCAGTACTGCACACCACAAAAATTCCAGAAATTTATTTTGATCTCACCCCTAATATGTTTGTGGACTTGACTCCATTCCTCTTAACTTTTTGTTACTTGATCATACCTTTTATTGGTTATAATGTGTTCAGTAGGTCAAAAATGTCACATCATCAGAATGCTGCATGTTATCTTGCAGCCATATATCTACACGAAAATTTCAATTTAAAATGTCTTTAGAGTAGATTATCAACTCAGGTCATCTTTTATTTCTCTTAATGCAGTGATTTTATAAACCATCTGAACCTGTGATTGTTGTGATCAAATAATGCAAAATTAAGAAGTGTGAGGTCAAAGTCTGACAAACATATTAGGAGTAGGGTAAAGTTAATCTCTGAAAAAACTCACCGAAAGGGATATGCGTCACGTCAACTGTACGTAGTTTATGGAAGCAACAAGAAACCCAAGTTCTCTCAAAGAAGAGGTGAAATTGTCCATCCCACTATAGACACCCTGCCCTGTATTCATTTTAGCTCAGAGGTACTAATCACAGCAATGCAATAGAGTAGACGTTTTTGCAACACCATTTATGTATCACTTCTTTGCATTATTATCACCTCTTTCATTTTCTGACGGAGGAAATGAATATGCAAGGAATTTAATTTAATACCTAATCTTTCCTGCCAGAAGGGTTAGGTATTAAATTAAACTAAGTCTACATTAGTGGTTTAATGAGCAGTGGTTCCCAGACTTGTACATTTTGAAGCGCGGCACTGGGGTCAAGCTTTATGGGTTATTTTTTATTTTCTCTGTGTTTCCAAGTATTTTTAAAAATAAAAATTTATATAATCTCGCTTCGCCTTCCCCGCTTGTCCTTTTCCCTCCCCGGCCAGAAGTGCAATTTGGTCGCTTATTTAACATCATTCCACCAGATTCCAAGAAACAAAGTAGAAACCAAATATGCTGCGAGAGGGAGATCCCATTCTAAAAGAATGCAACTGATGTTAGGGCTTATGTTCAAGTTCTCACTTAACTTGATGTAGATTAGATTAGGCCTGGTAATTAAGCAATATCCGCTTTTGGTTTTTCCCAACCCAACTACGGTATCAACTAGTCCAGTAGTAGTCACGTCCTCCTGCGGTAAGTGGAATGGTTAGTAAGGTCAACCGCACTCCAGTGAGGTCCATCATTCAAACCCTGGATCGTTCTCGACATCTGAGCCGGCCTCCGGTTAGCCACCTCGTGGTGGCCTAACCACCACGGCACACATACAGTTTCAAGAAGGACGTGGTCACATTTCGCCGATTGCCATAGCGCCACGTATCACAGTGAAAGAACTTGGATGAACTTTCGCCAAAGTCTCTTTTCCTTTCGCGGTCATCCCAAAATGCGGGTTCTCTATCGCAGGGTTTTGAACATATTTTTCCCTTTGTCGTCTTATTTTAACCATTTCTTTCCCGTTATATTATACTTTGTCCCTATTCTTCCCTTCTTTCTCTTTTCTTTACCTTCATTTTCTTTTAGGTTACATATTCTGTTCAAGAATGATTAGTCACCCCTGTATTTATTCAGCTTTCCATATCCGGATAGAAGAGGGTAGCACGCTTGAATAACTAATCCTTCTAATCGAAAAGATTCGAGAATAAATCTATTTATTTTCCTAATCGGAAAAAATCATCTCTGTAGTTGTAGAAGTGCGTGTTCACACGTTACAGTTGTGAGTTATCTTTGGAATTCTTTACAACTCTGAGGTTTATTAGTAATCAATATTTCCAAAAATATTACTTTTATATTATTTTTAATCTGTAAATAATATTAACGTATTTAAGAATATAAAAATAAGCACAAAAAGTCTTCGGAGTTAATCGAGCATTCTTAGGGTTGCCCGCAATATCCATTACATTTCTGTTTACATCGGCAATTTAGGCACAATCTTCTTATCTAACAGAACACGTAAAATAAAAAAAGTATCAAAATAGTCTTTGCATTTACATTATATAATTCTTTTTAATGATCTTTATTTTTTTCATGAAGAGTAAGTGACAAGTTCTAGGTCAAATATTTCTGAGCATTTTCATCCAGTCCACATTTAACTTCATTAAATTTATTTATGTTTATTTAAATTACTTGTGAAAAAATTCAGATATTGTTAACTTCAAGTTAACAATATCTGAATGAACATTCCCTCGTGAGTTTTCTGTGATCGCATCTTAACTATATTAATTTAGATTTTATTTACATTAGAATGATTAATAAACTAAATATAAAACTTATTTAATTAAATGTGAAAGACTCACCACCTGCCGATCCTCGTTGGACCGAAATGGTCGTGAGCACCGCTGTACTGGCCCCACCTTACGTGTGCGGGGCGGGGCGACCCTTATTCCGTTCTTGTGTGTGAGTTAATTTGAACATTGAGTATCGTTGTCTTTCTGCCAATCTCAACCTCTGAAAGTGCTGATTGTCTTTTTATCGGTTCTTTACCTTTTGACCTACGCAGCAGTTAATATAGGAAAAAGCAGCTGAGTTAAGAGGTCATAATTGCCTCGTGACCGTGACAAGCAGAAGCTGGTTCTCTGCTTTACCTGAAACTACGGTCAGTGCTCGGGGTAAAAAGTTTCAAGAACCGAAAATTATCCGACGGTACCGAACGGGAACTGTTTCTTTTCAATCATTTATTATTAGTCTTACCGGTTTTGTTAACGGGTAACTTTTCGTTTTGTAAAATATTAACCTAAAAAGATCTGGATAGATATCATTTCAACCCGACTTTTCAGAATTCCAGCAGGTTGAAAATACAAAAAATGCCGGTTAGCTCCGAGCGGTGATTACGGTAGTCGCCAACGAAGAACGCAAACGCGTTCTTGCCAGTTGTAAATGCGCGTCTCAGAAAGCTGAAAGATCATTCAGGAAGCTCAGGGCGCCCTCACATCGTCACCGCTTTTTCTTAAATTCCTGTAGTGAGGATGGGGAATATGACAAACAAGGACAGTGGAGGAAAATCGTAATATTTATTAGAGTATGATTTACTGAATGGTTCTTTTATTTTATTTTCTAGAAAAATGACCGAAAGATTGACGGAGGAGTAAAAATCAAATATTTTTCTCTCACAAGCTATATTTTTCTGGACAAAAGTTATACTTATGTTCAGACGCTTCTACATTAGGAATACCTTTAAACAGAGAAAATTTATAATTGTTTAGTTTGAATATATCTATTTGTGCATGTCTAAGCCGTGGACCGCACTACAGTCTTCAGAGTTGTCAGTGTCTTCGGAAAAGCCACATAGGATCGGCATGCATAGGCAGTCACCCATAGCACCGCATATACTCGTACGTTCGATCTCAAGTCACCTTGTTCTTTGACTATCTTAAGAGACTCCGCCCCCGTTTTGGAGAACGTTGTATATTTAGTATAGAAGATCACTAGGGACACCGAGATTTAGTATAGAAGATCACTTAGGACACCGAAGATCAGTGTCTCAAGTAATTTAGCTTACAATCTTCTAAGAGAAAGATCGTGAGTTCAACCTCTTACTAACGCAATTGAAGATGCATGTTGCTGTAAACGATTAATAAAACTTCTCGTTCGAGTCTCGCTGTGATGGACTTACATGGACAATCTCATGATTCTCGAATACCCAAGGGGACAGGTACACAGTTTCTCACATTGTGTCAGTCGACTCTTGCTGTGCGGGCGGGAAGCATTCTTGTGCAAAGAGCGAAGATGCACTTTTTCAAGATTTTGTTTTTGTCGTTTGCATACTTGCATCGTGTTCAAGACACAAAGTGAAAATATTTTGTCTATTACTACTAGCCAAGTAGGTCCGCGAGATCAAACCCTGAAAATGATATGCTAAGCACATGCATGGAACATATGCAATACGATCGCTTTAAATTTCACTGTATACAACTTTTGTGTGGTGCGGTTCTCCATCTTCAAGTTTGGAAACTTTTGGCAATATGGAAGTCACGGTCCGAAGCCTCATACGTTGTTGTCAGACGTCGTACATCATGATAGAACCCGTCACGAAAACGGTCAGAAATTTGCTTGATCATACCTCCAGTACGTTCCGTGAGCTTGATTATACCCCTCTTAACGTATGGTTGCTTGATCATACCCCTGACGGATTATTGACAGTTGAACCAGTCATCTTATCTTTTAGTTCATCATTTTAGTACTTTCAACCTCTACTAAATATCACTGTAATTCAAAATATTTGACATTAAAGACGCGTTAGACTATCCATATTCTCATTCCTCTAATATGTGCAGTCTCACATCTGAAGAACATCACAAAGTGACTGGTTTGACAGGAAATAGCCAGTCAGGGGTGTGATCAAGCAAGAAAACGTTAAGAGGAGTATGATCAAGCTCACGGAACCTATTGGGGGTATGATCAAGCAAATTTCTGCTAAAACGGTAATGCGGTCCACGCATCACTTGACTGGACAGTCTGAACCCTGTACAGGCTATGGACGGTCCTCTTGGCGGGATGCGGGCAGCAGAAGCGATGCGGAACAGAACGATGAATGCAGGAAAAACACAAAAATTACAAATTTGTTAATTTCACAAATTCCTTACAAATTTGTTACTTTCACCCTTTTGCGAGAGAAGTTTGATCATCAGATAAAATCTTTGCAAATTTACTTATTTTCGTGTGTTTAATTCGACCAAGAGAGTTTTCCTTTTTATGTCACTTTTTATGTCCTTTTTATAAAAGACTAATAAAGAGATTACTAGCAAGAAAACTAAAGCTACAGAAAGAGTGTTTGCAGTTATTTCCACATCTACAATGGGAAGTACTAGTGCCAGAAAAAGCTAAGAGAGAAGATTCTCTAACGTCCAGAAAGGGAAAAAGGCAGTAGTTTATGAAAGACAGGTTTGTAAAGAGCTGGTGAAGAGCTTTATGGTCGTTTCTATGAATTGATAGAATTATTGTAGACTTTAATAGAAACTTTTTAAAAAGTTGGAGTAAATTATTTGAGTCCTAAACTTCTTTACCTCTTTACCGCCAAAACTTACAGTGGAATCCGATGGAAAAAAAATTTTAAAAAGCTGGCTTCCATACAATTCTTTCTCAAAGAGTGCATCTCGTTATGATACATCCATCCGCATAGCGATGAAGACTTCTTTATTTCTATTTTAGTGACTTAAAAGTAGCTTTTATTTTAAATGTCGAATTTTCCCGCTATAATTCTGTAGATAGATTTTTAAAGATAGAGGGTTTACCGCATAGGTGGTATAGACATTGAAAATTGAAAATGAAGACAAAATTCAACAAAGAGCACAAACATAGAACTCCACCGTATCAAGTTTAAAGTTGCTATTAAACTTTGAGTTTGAGTATAAGATTCTCTTTTTCATCCCAGTGTATTTTGAGTTTGAAGAAAACATTTCTCTGTTCCAAAAAAACCTCGAATCTCATTTTAATATTTCTTTTTCAATACTCATTAGTTTCGAGATGAATCATAACTTGTAAAGCTGGTGAGCAGTTTTAGGTTGATTTTTTATTTCATAAATTTCAATTTGAAATGAACTCATAATCATCACTAATAATTTTCTGTATAATGATTAAATTTCTCAATTCTCTGAAAATAAATTTGCAAAATAAAGTCTTCTGGAGCACTTGTAATCGTACTCAAGGATTTAAGTAGAAATCAGTTTGATATGAAGAAAATAGGTCCATCAGATTACCTAAAATAATAATATTTACAAATTACAAATTTGCAACCGCGGCTAAACTGTAGTCCGCAACCGCCTGACCTTTGCCACGTAACTCCAGCCAGTGCCACATGTAACGGACGGTTTTCTCTAACCTCTGTTTTTTCTTATACAATAATTACGTTACTATAAAACACAGTTATAGAAAAATACTGTGGAAAGAATACAAAGTGTACGTCAGTACAACCCACAGTGAGAACATGGTCCATATTTTACCGTCATTAGTCTTGCACCAAGATGACCAATCCGGCACGATCCATTTGAACTCAATGGACTTATAGGAACACAAGCAAGCAGAAACGGATGGAGAATGGTTATTTATTCACCTTTTCCCTCTGAAGTTGGAAGAGAATAGCAAGCTTAATTTATTATCTAATCCTTTCGACAAGGTTAGGTAATAAATTAAAGTAGTGATAAAAATATTCATTTTAGTCAATAAGTTGGAGGGGCATTGGTATGGAATTCACTTATGAGTTCTCGGGACTTTTATTACTAGCATTTACCAGTTATATATTACTTGTGATTTTTAATAAGATTAATATAAAATTTATGTTTAAGAATGATAATATTTTCGATAACATATACAGAGCAAAAGTTGCACACGTGTGGTTGAGCATGCTTATTCAACGCTTGTCCTCTTCACTCAGGAATTTCAAATTACATGAATATTTTCCTTGCCTCTTCCACTAAAAGAGAAGAGGTGAATAATATACATCTGAAGTGATGTTTTGGTCAAGAGAAGAGAAACGACAATAAAGATAAAAGAAAGGGAAAGACCATAGAGACAACATGAAAATTATAGAAAGAAGCATTGGCTCTTCTAATGGACTCGACAAGTAGAATGAGATTGAAGAGTGTTTTCTACTTTCTACTTTACTTTTTATTTTATACTTATTGTAACATTATAAATAAATTATTAACTAAAATCATATTTACATCACGTTTGTCTTCAATATTTTAGACGAACAAATGATGACGACCAGAGATACCTTACAAGTGAAGCGCATAAATTCACATATTGTCATGCATGCATATTTCCCCTTAACTCAGTCTGTTTTGATGTATGTGGATGCTTTTGCCTTTCAGATATATTATTTTGAACTCAAATCAATCATGTTTCATTTGAGCTTTGATCTTGGCAATTCAAGTTCTTCAAGACTACAAGCAGCAGGGCTTCTGAAGTTTACAAGATTCGAACTCTCGAGACTAGATCTCCGTCACCAAGCTGCTCCCAGTATGTCAGATGAGTGTAGATTGAGTGCAAGTCAAAGCTCTCCACTCCAAGTTTAAAACATTCTCGACTGCCTTGGCAGTCACAGAGCCTACTACCACGTGTCTAGATGACTGAGGTTACATAACTGTTATGACGTGTTGAGATCACTTCGCTCTCGAAAACTGATTTTAAGCTATCTGAAGAATAGAAGCCACCTGCACGCGCGGCATCTTTGGGGCAACGATAAAATAACAAGCTATAATTCACACCAAATGATAACGAATCGTATCCACCGTCCTCGCCAATCGATGAAAACAATAAAAATCTAGATCCGCAGCTTGTGCTCTTGCTCAACAACGCTCCCAAAGGTTGGGGATGGTTATTTACACTTCCGAGGACTAAAACCCATTAATTTATGATAACTGTTTAAACTACACGATTTTGCACTTTGTGTTCACTGACGGATCGCAGTACTGCGGTTCTTGCACAGCAAGAACACTTCTCCCAAGGCTCGGTCACGGCTACTCCTGATTAGCCGAAAACACTTCTCCCATTCGTCCTCCAATTTGCCTTTATTGCGAAGGCTCGATATATGCTTACCTTTCAGTCTCATCATCGCAAAGGTTCTCAACTGAACCCGGGGTATGCTCTTCACATGTTCAAATCTTGTCATCTTGACCTATTTGAGGTGGCAGACCTATCACTTCATGATGAAAACGTTATTTAGCACTCTCTCACATATGTGGGTAGAGAAGATCGCCTGTCCTCGCATGTAGGGACTTGGAAAACTTGGGGAGCTGCTAAACCAATGTTTATCTGCAAGGTGTAGGACTCATACATTAGCATTTGCTCTTTAAGTGTGCTTCTAGCTTCTTGCTGAATACTTAAGTGGTTTCTGACGCACGTACCCGAATGGAAGGAGTGGGGAAGATGGGACGGACCTCTAGAGACACGGGTGATACGAGTGACATTAAGCTAAAGGTGTTGACCTAGACCTGTTTGCATTGCCTTGTGAAGCTTTCTATGCAAGTCAGTGTGATCACCTCGGAACACTACATATACGTAGCAGGACCTCTCTGCAAACGAGGGTACCATAGAATAAGCATGAACACGACCGGGTTCTGCAATTAATTACATTGCCATAGCCTCGGTTTCAGTATCTCGTAGCTCAACGAGAAAGACAACTGCAGTCATATGGCCTCCGTGCGAGCATCTAAGACATCCCAGTCCTCTAATACAAGAATGGTAAGTACGATAACGTAGTCAGAATGAAGACGTGAAGAAGACTGAAATTCTCACCCTAAATTTAACTGGCAAGTTACATTCCGCAAGACCTGTTTATGAGCCATTCTTGATGAATGGAGAATAAAGAATCTGTCATCGCCAAAAGAATTCTTCACATACACACTGTGAGCAACATGCAGCGATCACTGTATCTGTAAATGCAGACATGAAAGTAGAAAGGGGAGACATGAGTCCGTATCCCGCTGACTCCCACTGTTCAAGGGTACCGAAGCTGTTGCATATTATGCTTTGTTACAACCTCAATAAGATATTAAGGCCTTACTTGACTGGCTATACATTATTCGTGTGGAACGCAGTGATGCACTACATTTTCAGAAGATATTTACATCAGTGATCTACTGCGGAAGAAAAGTGTATCAAAGCTGCAAACAGATCTACCTTTGTCTATCTGTTAACTAATACACCTGATGCAGACCAAAAGACTATATTTGTAATGGAGACTGACTCTTATACAAAGTGCACAACTAAAGTTGGGCATGGGTAAGGGACACGATCAACCGTGGCATACATCTGCATCCACACGCTAGTAGATCCAACGAGCGTGACCACCTCTCGAATCAGGGACGGTGTTTCAGTTCCATGATCTTTGAACTGCGAAATCTACTGCCCGAATGATCTTTCTCTTTTGAGAGGGTATATCACGTCAGGACGCCATGAGAAAATTGGTGCTGCTGCACACGTCTGAGTGGACGTGACTGGTCGGAAGAAAGAAAAAATCGTTGATACTCCGCAGACTGTAGGTTGGTCGTCAAAAGGAAGGGTGTAAACTATGATGAGTCTGACCGGTACGAGGAGACTCTGACGACCTCCCCAAAGCTAATAGGTTCTTATCTGGAAAAGATCATCCACGCAGTACCTGTCTTCAAGTGGGAAGCGCTGGTACGGCTCAAGAATCAAGGGACAAATCCGAGTGGAAAAGACCTGTCTCTCCACGCTTTGATGGAGATGAGCTCTACAATCAAAAGACTGCGCTTGTTGGAAGCTTGAAATTACGGTCATCTACCTGCGGGGTCCTCGTTTCCCATTCTTGCTTCCTGGGTCTTTGAAGCTTTGAGAATCTCCGTCCCAGACGCTCGCCATAAAAAATAAAATTACCCATGTCATCATTGAGGTGAATATCCGGGCTGTCACAAGCACACCTCGCCCTTTGGTCACTAAGACCTCTAGTGCTGTAGTTTTACCAAACGACCAGCAGAGCAAAATCAACCGAGAATCAGAAACATGAACAATTCACACAATTTAACTCTCCAGATTACGAGGATAAAGCACAGCTGCTAACAGACAACAGCATTGTAAAACATAAAGCTACGCCCTGAAGGATGTGAATAAGTGAAACTTACTAGTATGCGTTGGGGCGACTGCAACCGGTTTCGGCTGCTCCTCGTTCACGTCCTCCGTCTGCTTCTGCTCCTCTTCTGACTTCACTGTCCGTCTCACCAATCTTTCCAGACTGCTAATATTTCCTGAATCTTTTCTGCTGGAATGAACTCTACCCGTACATCTCGTCCATGATCGCCAATATAAAACGCCTACCTGCCCGCGGTATACACGACCTGGTGTCGAGAATTGAATTAAGTAAGGTTTTCGCTTACAACAACCTGTTGTACTTATCTGGTTCCTGTACAGCGGCCGGCCCCCACTAATCTCTCTCATCCCTAGTAATGAATACTCGCAGCTCTGCAGCAAGGCCTTGTTACCACCTGCATGTACCAGCTGACTTGAATTCATACTCTGCAGGCCTGCTCGATGAATTCCTTTCTCTGGCACGTTGATTAGGTCAAAGAAGCGGCGGGAAGAAAACACGAGGACGTCACTGCTGAAGAACTTGACTAACAATGTCTCAATTTCGAAGAGAAACCCCAAAATTCGAAAGCTACTGAGCCAGGGGCCACCACTGCAACAGATCCTTGATTTGCCTCACAAGAAGAGAGTTCCTCTACGGTAAGGCTCAGAATGTGTCAGGAATCCTTCAGTGATGAAATTCCTGGGTTATCATGGACACGAATGGCAGACACATAACCAAAATTCTTCCCTTCAGTTTATCAAACTTCAAGTATCAAGTAAGCAATTTAAACCGCTGCCGTCTCCTTCATGTTGAAATGTCCATCACCGTTAAGGTTCGATCGAGATAATGTTCACTCCGGTGCAAACCAGGACCAAGCAAACCCTGCCACTGGTTCTCCTCCAACGCGAAACTTAAAGACGACCGGTCGAACTTAAGAAAAGATTACTCCAAGCGAACGAATCAGCATCCCAGTCCAATCGACCGCGCGAAGCAATGTCCCAAACTGTTACCTACTACTCCTGGCCATGCCCCTCTCCAAACTGAAACAAAAATTCTCTCTTCCCCCAGAGAGATCTAGAAGCACTCCGTATCGAAGATAATGCATGATTCTTGCGATGGAATTAGCGACGGCGGCTCCAGGAGCAGAAGGTATCAAAGATACCGTGAACATCCGAGGCCCCAGTGAATCTTCACTGTCGCGCTGGACTTCCCTCCAGCCTCCATCCAGTTGGGAGGATCGCTGGAGGTCTTCCTCCGCGCTGGTCCGACCATTTCTTACGTGGATCCCTCACCGTGTGCCAGTTTGTGAATGATCAGACACGTGTTCGGTGTTTGCGCAGCGGCCACGCACCCGGTAATGAGTCCGTGGGTCCACCCATAAGCCCATTACCAGCTTTCCGCAGAAGTGTACCAGGGAACCTCGCCATTACCACAGAACGGATGACATCGTAACAAATAAATACTCGCAGCTGAATTTATGCAGTTATTTACTTGACAGGCCCTATGCGCGATAAGATTTACTTGTCCAGCCTTTCGCGTGATAAATTTAACTTGACAAGGCCCTTTACCGGCTACAAACAGTCATGGACTTCCAACATGGCGTAACAGTGTGAAATGGAAGCCAGCCGCAGGTTTACGATTACATGAACGAACTCTGGCTTCGTGACGGAGTTTGGATTTAGGTTTAGGATGACATGAAACGAACCTAGAGTGTGTGGTAAAAAGTTAGAATTAAGACGTGGTACGCTTAGAAGACAATCTTGGTTCATGTCCTGTTTAGGTTGTGTGACTATGAAACTGTGTGAAGTTCATTGTGAACTTTGCACCTCATATCCTCGTCTAAATGCCATCTCGATTCATGTCTTCGGCTACCTGTGGAAGTTATCACACCATCCTCCGTCACCTTTGAGAGAGAATTAAGATCCTGGATGACACACACAATACGCAAAAGATTGAGATTGACGGTGATGACACCGACTCAGAAATAGCTCTATCAAATGATTGGTATGATACTTCGTCCGCAATGAAGTTCCTTTAGATATTATTCATTTGAGGAATTTCATTTTTTCATTAGCTGATTCACTTTCGGTCTTAGACTAAGAATATTTAGCACTCTTCATTTACTAAGAAAGTCACATTCGACTTCTCGTATCCATCTGACGCTTACAGATACAAGCAGCAATCATGCTTACAGTCGGGTAGCAAACCAGGAATTCGGACGGTTCTCGTCCTTACTTGCTTTACATGCATAGAGTGAAGACACCAAAGCGGCTCGTCTGTTATCTCTTTTTCGAGATAACCTCAAGCTTTGGAGGTATTAGTGGACATGCATGTAAACATCTGGCACAAGTATAATCAGCTCTCAGTAATGTTTATAACCACATAAGATAATGGAATACTGCATAGACAACAACTAAGCGTTACAACACCTAGGATGAGATCCCAGGCTCAAACAGTCCTCAAAATATCTCTCGAAAGTTTGGAGGTCAAATTATTATAAGATAAGATTTCTAGTCCAATATTTGTCTAAGTGTTGAACGCTAAAACTTCATTACTCTTTTGCTAACTAAATGCTTGCAGTTTGTCTTTCCAACTCCAGTCAAGAATCTAATGTTATGTTGGAAAGCTCTTGCTAAATCCTTTCGTGTGATATCCAAAATAGACAGAATTGAGCCCTCTAGTCACTATTTCACTACATACGAGAAAGACAATGATCACATCGAACAACTTCAAAAGTTTTGAACTTTGTCACATACACCAACTCAATCTTGAATTTTAAAATTGCACTTTTTGGATACCTTTTTGGATATCCGGAGTATTTTTGGATCCCATGAGTTTATATCGATGGAAAAGTAGTCCAAGTCTCCGGTGTCACGTCGTGGATCAGTTTGTGGTTGAAAGAGAGGGTTGGGAGGTAAATTTTCATCAACTTTCTCAAAATGTAAGTAGGAGGACACCGTTGTGTAAGATTTGTTGCGTAGTCTAATTATGGGTTTGAACGAACGCAAACGGAGCTCAAATGAAAAAGTTATAAGACGTTGAAAGTTTAAACATTTGACGTTGATGAGGTTATACATGCTATTTGCGAGAGATTTTGTGAAAGATGTTGTTAGGCTATGGGAATTTGTGGTACATTTTGGGTTTGTGGAAACTCAAGTTTTTGGATACTTTCTGGCGAAAAGCTTTCACCAAAGACAGTTTTTGGGTTACGGTGGAGTTCAAGAAGCTCGGAACTGTGGTTTTGGACAGAAAAGGCTCCGTACCCAATGAAGGTTTCTAGGTTGAAGGGAAAAATGATGAGGATTGTTATTGGACTTGGAGGGCAAAACCTTGCACGCTCGAGGAAACTTTTGATTGAGAGTGCACGTTTCAAGAGGGTGTTTTTGGGTCTAGCTTGCCAAAAGCTTGCATGGCCGTGCTTGAGAAAGATCATTCCAGAGTACTTCAACTAGACGTTATCTTATCATACGAATTTTGTTCGTGAAAGATGTCTAGGAAAACACAGAGTTTATGTCTATGGAGATCTACCGCAGGTGTGTCACGAGAGGCGCAATCACACAAAACAACCGTTCTAAGTGTAAACTTATCGTTTATTTACACTTGCAATCTCGATCCAGTTTGGTGTTTGCAACTTCACTCAAAATCTAAAATAAATAACTTCAACACGTTGTAGAGTTGAGAGTTTTCCTCGGTGTCGTGCTACTTGGCGGCTACATGCTTGACTTCTACTCCGACGCTTGAGTTTAGTAGTTCTAGAAGTTAGCTCATATTACTTCTAGTCCTTTATACATATGTTTGACACCTTTGCATACGGTGTTGACACTATTGTGTTATATATTTTGAGTCTTAGTAGGTTGATAGTATGTTATCTATCTTGTTCAAGCACTCTTGCGCTTGTGCAAATGATATCATGCTTATCTATGTTGTGAAAGTACATAACTTAGTGTTTCCATGCTGATAGAGGTTTAAGCTCATGGGTTGTACTTACTTGTCGCCCATGCACGCTTTCTAGATTGGTTAAGTTATCTTTTAGGGTTACGTGTTAACTTACATGCCTTCGCGTGAAGTTTAAGATTTACGCTGACGTGGTAGCCTTTGAGTGAAGTTACCACGTGGATTAGGGCGCTAAAGGACAACCAAGTGGAGCTATGAATTCCCATTGGTCTATTTTTGTCTTTAGTTTAACTCTAAATTTAGAAACAGAGCTCTAAAGGAGAGTTCGAGCATTTGATGGGAGAACTTGGAAATCTGAGAGCACAGGGAGATAGAGCTCGTCATGCCAAGCACTTCCGGTGAAATTTTCGATCGATTTGAGACAATAAAGACGAAGTTATGAACAATTGAAGTTCGAATTGTGCTAGAATTGAATCACTTTTGTTGGATTTAGGGTTTTCAGTGTCACTTGCAGCAGATTTGAGAAAATTGTTTCAAAACTTCGAGGTTGTGTTCTCTGCCAGCAGGGCTACGATTTCCCAAAAAGTTTCGCATCGATTGAGTGACTGAGTAATTCAGGGCGGCCGCTGAAGCTGAGGGGGTCTGAAAAGCTCTTAATCTAGAGCAGCGACTTCAGAGGAGGAGATCTGGAGTTCTGTGTACAGTCAGGAGTTCCTACTTCACAGGGATGTTCAACATCCTGTAGACTGCAAATCCTGTGAGAATATTTGAAACTGATCGAGCCAATCTTCTGTTATAGGTCGAAATAGCCATCTAGGTACCAGAAATTGCCGTAGTTTTCTTGTTCAGAACTTTTTTGACCATATCTCCGTGTCAGAATTTGATCTCAGGCTGAAACTTCGTGTGTGAGTTCAGTAGTACCTCATTTGCATGTAGGGGAAGTTTAGAAGTCTAAACCTTCATAGTTTTCTTCTCCGTGAGTGTCAAAGTTCGCCGCCGGATCCTATTACTACCAGCTAGACCTGAATTTCGCTTTCTGAGCATATTACTAGATCTTACACATCTGTGCGAGTGTTTATAGCCCTATTGTGACCTGAAAGCCAACCTCTTGAGTAAACAACCACAGCCAGAAGCCCGGCGCTTTCCTAGGTAGACGGATCACACTCCGATATACTCTCTTTTTGGTGAACTCGACGTGAAACACCTAGGGTGGGAGTTTTCTTGAGAGTGTTACAGGATCAGATATCATGGCCAACCAAGGATCATCAAGTGGAGGTGTTGTTGTTGCTCAGCAACCTGTTCAGTTGGATGCTGCTACGATGAAGATGTTCCAAGCTTTTTCCATGTTTATGCAGCAGCAGCAGAGCACAGAGAGGAAGGAGGTATTAGCAACCAAGGCGTTGCAAATCTGTGGTGCATCAGATGGATCAGTTCAAGGGGACAGATATTTCCAAGTACGTCCGATACTATGCTAGGGAGATGGAGGTGAACAAGGTACCTGAGAAGGAGATGGTGGAGAACTTTGAACTTGCTGTTGTGCCTGAGATTCGTGGGCGTGTGAAGGAGCTCAAGCAGCAGCAAGGACAGAGTTGGGAGAGCTTTATGCGAGCTTTGAAGGAGGAGTTCTACACTGAAGATTCAGAGAGAGTGACCAAGAGAACGTTCTTGGAGTGGGTGGTGAAGCCTAACAAATGTTTGTCTGTAAATGAGTTGTTAAGAGAGTTTGATCGTCAGTATGCTCAGCTTTCTAGGACAGAGAAGCTTACACTAGAGGTGGAGAAGATAGAGCTTTTCCTACAAGCAGCGGATGTGACTATTCAGGAGAAGCTTGAGCTGTTGCTGGAAGACAAGAGTGAAGAGAGAGGATTGAAGACTGATTGGAAGGAGGTTGAAGAGACTGTTTCTTTGCTGACCAAGAGACAGAGAAGAAGGGACAAGGTGGTGGTAAGTGAAGCAGCACCTCTCATAATTCCTGTCAAGCAGTTGCCTACTAAACCCGCTTTGGTAATTGCATAGAGAGGAAGACTCACCGCTTGATGAGTTGATTAAGAGTATGAAGGAGCTTAAGCTTAAGTTCACTAGGCTAGAAGAGAAGGAGCAGAATGTACAACTTGCTATGCAGAGACCTCAGATGAGAAAAGGCTTTGTTCATCGTTGTATATGGTGTGATAGCCTAGACCATGTAAGAAGAGATTGTGAGGAGTTTTCAGATGCATTGAGGAAGGATCTGATCTTCTTCAAAGATGGTAAGATCCATCTGAGAGAGACTGGGATGATGTTGGGAACCAACTTTGGCAAGGGTGGTATGAAGAGACTTGTGAATGAGATATCAGCATCACATGCTGTTTCTCTTGTGAATGCTGCTACGTGTGGAGTGAAAGTGGAAATGGAGAGAGAAAAAGGGACTACTGGGTTGTGGTATGATGTAGTGCGATCCGTAGCTAGAACAAAGTTAGACAAGGATGTGCTACGGAGGGTTGGCAACTCAATTCGAGAAACTACAGGATGGAATGATCCTGTGGACACTATGTCAGTGCATGCTTCTGTTGCAAGAAGTCATCATGAAGCTGTACTAGAAGAAAAACGCAGGAAAGAAGATGCAGGTGAGGCTTCTACAGCCAAACGACCTGCTACAAGAAGTGAAAGGGTAAGACCAGAGGCAAGGCAGGAGACAACACCTACTCGGGAGGAAACTATGGAGGATCTACCACCTACAACACCAAAGGAGAAGGAGAGGAGCAAGGAGAAGGGTAAGATGCCTGCATACAAACTTCAGTCTGACATTGAGATTGCTACAGACTTGAAGCAGGTGTTAGAGAATCGTATCTTGAATGGGAAGGTTGAGTTTACTTTGGGTGAGATTCTTGGGATTGCAAAGCGTGAGTTCCATGAGGTTATTATAGATATCATCAAGAGGAAACGTCAGATTTTGGGTGAAGCAGCTACGCTTAATGCTCTAGGGACCAAACTGTCGGAAGATGAGGAAGATGAGATTGCTGGTTATTGCTCTCAAGTATCAGAGGGAAGATCAGATCAGCACGTGAGGTTTGAAGATGAGGTGGAAGCATCGCAGAAGAACCATTATTCTCACAACCATTAGACGAGAGCAACCACAGAGACCTTAGTGAAGCTGGGAGATCTAGAGGAACCTGTGGTGGCAAGTATCAGAGGGAAGATCAGATCAGCACGTGAGGTTTGAAGATGAGGTGGAAGCATCGCAGAAGAACCATTATTCTCACAACCATTGGGCGAGAGCAACCACAGAGTCCTTAGTGAAGCTGAGAGATCTAGAGGAACCTGTGGTGGCATTGATTGATCACGGCTCAGAGATTAATCTAATGTCTAAGGAGATGTACAAGCGTGGGAGATGGCCCATAGACACCGACCATGGATGGCTTATCCGTGCTGCCAACAACCAGCGAGGAGAACTCTATGGTGCTTGCCCCAACATCAAGATAACTGTGGGTGACATCAGTGATGTTCAGAATTTCTTTGTGCAAGACATGTCAACCTATCCTATCATTCTAGGACAGCCTTACATTACTGCTGTTAGAATGGAGACACGAGTTATGGATGATGGTTCAGCCTATGCTAGGATACGTAGTAGAGACGGCAAAAGAGTTGTTCAGTTTTTGACCGTTGCTGCAGAACATGAGAGGAATCGTGATAGCTTGAGAGACTGTCCACTACCTAAGATTACTCAGGAGTTTAGAGAGTCTATGGGTTTTGGCAGAGTACCATTGAAGAGCGAGACTTCAACGGTACAGTAGAGATAAGATTCTCGCCTGATCCAGTAAAGCAGGAAGCTTTATCCACTAGCTTCTTGGGATTGACGTCATGTGGATCAATATGTTATAGGAAGGTTGAGAATCTGAAGAGGTTTGAGAGGCAACATGTGAAGTATGTACAGCAGTCTTTGTGGGATAGTGGAGAGTTAGCAGGAGATGAATACATATCTGGAGTGTTTGAAGAGCAGTATTTGGTAGATGCTATAGGGGAGTTGAAATCTATATTAGAAAGCTCTACAGATGATGTAGATAGAGTGGTGAGAGTGAGCTCCAAGGAGCTTTATGATGTAATTGATAAGTTTATTGATCGACAAGAAGTGTATGTGGAGACCAAGTACAAGTCAGTGGCAAAGAAAGTCAAACCAGTGGCTTTGCCTTTGCCACTCGATTACAATCAGAAGATGGAGCAAGCTGCACGAGAACCGATGCTCGGAGGACCGAGAAGAATTGGACACCAGTTCACAGAAACAACACTGAAGGAGCTGAAGATTGGAGGTGATGGATTTCTTACTGAGCAAGAGAAGAAGAGCTTCAGGGAGATGCTATCTAAGCATGGTAAGGCGTTTGCGTTTGAGTCACATGAAGTAGGATGTGTAGATCCAAGTGTAGTTGCACCTATGGTAATCTTTACTATACCGCATGGGCCTTGGAATCTACGTCTTATCCCTGTACCTAGAGCTCATCTACCAAAGTTGATAGACTTGCTCAATGAGAGGATTAGGATGGGTATCTTGGAACCATCTATAGCTCCCTACTCTAGCAGATGGTTTACTGTTCCGAAGAAGAGTGGAGCTTTGATATTCATTCAAGATATGCAGCTAGTTAACAAGGTGACTATCAGGAATATGGGTATATGACCTATTGTAGACGAGTTTGCAGAGGTTTTTGCTGGTCGTGCTATCTATTCAATGGGAGACTTATATTCAAGGTATGATCAGTTTCAGTTATCCTCTGAGAGTAGAGACTTGACTACAATGAGGACACCTTTGGGATTACTGAGGATGTGCACCTTGCCACAAGGTGCTACCAATTCAGTAGCACATATGATGAATGGCATGAACAAAGTTTTGAGGGATTTCATTCCTGAAAAAACTATGCCATTCCTTGATGATGTGCCGATCAAAGGGTGTGCTGAGGAGGAGAAGAATGAAGTAATGGATCAGAGGGGGTGCCGTAAGTCTGTTGCAGATCACATAGCTGATTGTGATAAGATACTGAGTCGACTGGAGGAGGT
Organism: Asterella californica; assembly: GCA_036924285.1. Taxonomy (NCBI): domain Eukaryota; kingdom Viridiplantae; phylum Streptophyta; class Marchantiopsida; order Marchantiales; family Aytoniaceae; genus Asterella; species Asterella californica. The sequence goes on from JAYKYS010000001.1 coordinate 50,039,920, forward strand.
TCATTTGACTTTATCAGGAGCAAAGTCTGTATTTGGAGAACAAGAGGTGTTGATTGTGGGGCACCTATGTGGATCTTATGGTCGGAAACCTTGTCCAAACAAGGTTGATGCCATTCGAAGGATGAAGGAGACATGTGGGTCAGTTACCGAGGTGAGAAGGTTTCTAGGTGCATGTGTGTTTTACCATATATAGATTCCACACTTTGCACATGTAGCAGATCCGTTGTACAAGTTGCTGAGAAAGGGGCAAAGATTTCAGTGGCAAGAGGAGCAAAGCGAGTCTATGAAGAAGTTGAAGGATGTGTTGTCTTCACCACCAACTCTACGGAAGGTAACATATGAGTTGGGCAGATCTGTTATCATTACTGTTGATACTAGTCCTATTGGCATTGGATGGGCTATAGGACAGGATGATGAGGATGGAAATAGATATGTGGTGTGTTTTGGAGCTAAGGTGTTAAGTTCACGGCAGAGAGACTACCCTCAGGTCAAGAGAGAGCTATGGGGAGTAGTTACTACGATGAAGAGTGATAAGGAATACTTGATATGAGCACCTGTGGTTGTGGAGACAGATTGTTTATCTCTCTTGGGAATGATCACTAGCTGTACAACTCCAGATATTGCTATGTTGAGGTGGATAGCATATATCAAGTCCTTGAACCCAGAGTTTAGACATATTGCAGGAAAAGACAATCCTGTGGCAGATATGTTATCAAGGGCTAGATATTACGATGAGAAAGAAATGATAGATGATCAGGAGGATGTGGGAACAGAGTTCTATTCTAGTGTTCTTGCTAGAAAGGATAGAAGCTGTTTTGCAGCTCCAGTGGAGTTATTTGAGGAAACTATGTACGATGACGAGTGGTTGGATCTTGGGCGCTATTTGAGTTCATTGGAAAGGCAAGAAGGTTGGTCTGATGCAAATTTCAAGAGGATCCGTAGAACAGCTTATGGGTACTTTTTATATGGAGGACATCTATGGAAGCGCCCTAAGCTACAAGGAGGTGTACCACAGCGGGTGGTATGTGACCTGGAATCGCAGCAGAAGCTGATCAAGGAGTTCCATGAGAGTCTATGAGTCGGTCATAGAGGAGTTTGGGCTACATTTGCCAAGATGAAGGAGAAGTATTGGTGGAAGGGCATGTATAAGGATGTAGTACAGTTTGTTTCATCTTGTATACCTTGCCAGATGTATTCCAACGTACGTCATCGTGATGGATTGCATCCTACTTATCCTTTAGCCATTCATTATAAATGGGTAGTTGATCTGGTAACTATGCCATTCGGACTTGGACAAATGAGGTATCTAGTCTTGGCTATGGAAGATCTATCTAACAAAGTCGAAGGCCGTGCCCTGAGGACGAAGACCACTGCTAGTGTCTGCCGCTTTCTACTTGAAGATGTTATTTGTAGGTATGGGTGTGTGGGAAAGATCACTGCAGATAGGGGTGAGCTGGATTCACAAGAAGCAGTTGAGTTCTTCAAGCGATTGGGAATCAAGTTGGCGTTAACCACTGCTTACAATCCTGAAGGGAATGACAAGAGCGAAAGAGGTCATCCGTCAATCATCAAAGCTTTGGTAAAAGCTTGCAAGGGTAAGATCCGTGAATGGTCTAGACTGCTGTCGTTTGCTTTATGGACAGACCGTACAACTCATAGTACCGTTACAGGTTACATGCCAGCAGAATTGATACTAGGACAAAAACTTGTGATGCCGATTGAGGAGGTTGTGCCTACTTGGAATGTTTTGTCATGGGAAGATGGTAGAAGTACGGAGGATCTTCTTGCATTAAGGATCCAGCAGTTAGAACGAAGACCTGAGGATGTTGCCAAAGTTGTCAAAAGATTAAAGATTGCTAGAGAGAGAAACAAAGGAAGATTTGATAGAACGCATAGATTACGACCCAAACCAGTTAAAGAAGGTGATTGGGTGTTAGTCTATGATAGTAGTCTTGATAATCAGCATAGCACTATCAGGAAGTTCTCCAAGAGATGGTTTGGACCTTATGTGGTGTTAGAAGTTTATGATAATGTCACATACTCCTTGAGAGAGTTAGATGGTGCAGTGCTCAAGATACCAGTCGCAGGAAAGAGAATCAAGCTCTTTAGGAGGAGAGGGGAGGACCAGAACGTTGCAGAGTTTACGGAGGATGAAGCTGAAGACTCAATGCAGGTTGAAGATGAGTTTGAAGCCGAAGCTGAAGAGTCTTGATCTGGATGGCACATACCGGAGGATGTGCAGGTTCAGAGGGGGTGGATGTCGCGCTACTTGGCGGCTACATGCTTGACTTCTACTCCGACGCTTGAGTTTAGTAGTTCTAGAAGTTAGCTCATATTACTTCTAGTCCTTTATACATATGTTTGACACCTTTACATACGGTGTTGACACTAGCAAAGTTCAGGCTTAACTAGCAACGATAAGATCTGACGACGAACTTTGGCACTCAGGATTGAGAGATATGTGAAGGTTTAAACTTCAAAACTTCTCTTACATGTCAATGAGGTCCTACTGGATACACATACGAAGTTTCAGCTTGAGATCAATTCAGAGCACCAAGATATGAGTAGAGACTTTCTGAACAGAGAAATTATGACAATTTCCGGTACCCAGCCAGCTATTTCGACCTATAACAGGAAATTGGCTCGATCAATTTCGAAGTTTCTTACAGGATTTGCAGTACACAGCTTGTTGAACACTCCTGTGAAGTTGGACCTCCTGATTGTACACAGAACTCCAGATTTCATTCTCTGAAGTTGCTGCTCTAGATTGCGAGCTTTACAGACCCCCTCTGCTTCAACGGCCGCCCTGAATTACTCAATAACTCAAATCACTTGAAACTTTTTTGACAGTCGTAGCCCGGCTGACAATGAACGCAACCACGAAAGTTTGAAGCGATTTCCTCAATTCTGCTGCAAATGACACTCAAAACCCCAAATTCAACAGAAGTGTTGCAATTCTGACACAAATCGAACTTCAATCAGCCATAACTCCTTCTTTATTGCTCCAAATCGATCAAACTTTTCGCTGACAGTGCTATCTCTTTGTGCTCTCAAATTTCACAGTATCCTCACCAATTGCTCGAAATCCACTCTAGAGCTCTGTTTCTAAACTTAGAGTTTTACAAAAGACAAAAATGGACCAATGGGAGTTCATAGCTCCACTTGACTGTCCTTTTGTGCCTTAAACTACCTGGTAACTTATTTACACTTATAGGCTACCACGTCAAGCCCCCTAGAGTGCTAGCGTAAAACTTGAACTACCTAAAATGACACGCAGCCCCGAAAAATAACTTAAATTAGCTAGAAAGCGTGCATGGGCGACACGCAAATACAACCCATGAGCTTAAGCCCTATCAACATGGTAATCAACCTACTAAGACTCAAAATATATAACATCTTCCAAAAATGGGCTTCTCTGAGGTCTTAACTTCACTCAGAGAGACTAACGCTTAACACAAAAGTGAATCATTTAATATGTGAAATGATTCACATCACGGCAACGTAGTACTCGTGAAATCTTATCCAATCGTATCTCAGACCCCAAATTGAGATCTGGAGGTCGAGTTATTACAAAGTAAAACTTTGATCCAAAATCTTCTTCCCTCCTTTGCTAACAAAACCACATGAAGTTTCTACTTCTAACTCCAAATCAAGAACTTATTATCTTGTTGGAAAGCCCTTGTGAAATGCTTTCAAATGCCAAACCAAGTTCCTTAGAAATTATTATGACATTTCAAGGTGATTGAAAACAACACTATACCCAAGAATCCTCTCTGAGCGCAGAGGCTTTCTTTCTCAACCCCAACCTGAACTTGCAAAACATTCATCACTAGTAGGAATCTCTCTTGAATATCTATCCAATGGTCCAAGAATGTCACAAATCGAGCTCCCTAATCAACGTTATGAGCCTTTGAAGTTTATCCTTAGATGTGTAAGCGAAAAGGTCACGCGAGCGAAGAAGCTTTTTTCTCCAAATAGTACATAAAACTTTGACCGTTCATGTCTCCTTCATATGACCTCCAAATTGAGTGAAAAATTTTTGTGCGAGAAAGCCCCTTCAGTAAGCTTTCCAACCATACAAAAACCACCCCCATCAAATCTTCAGAGCTCCAGCTGTAGCACATAATCATTCGTGGACGCGGATGCTTTATCTCCAAAACCTCTAAAAAGTCTTCTCTAACTTTCACTTGTTGTTTCGTCATCTCTGTAGCTCCAAACTCAATGATTTCTGTGGCACCGGAAAGCCTCTGAAGCTAGCTTCCGGATGGTACCTATATCACCCCAAGCTGATGTCCCTAGCCCTAGATACAAATGAAAACTTCCACAGACATGGATGCTTTTCTTCATCACTTTTAAAAATCACAGTCAACTTTGACGCCTCACAGTTCCCTCTCTGGTGCTCCAAATGAAATAAAATTGTTAGCTGTAGAAAGCTCTTGAAGTTAGATGTCCAAATATGCAACTTTCACCCTCAACTGACCTCTCTAGCTACCACTATCATCAAAATGCCTATACGGATGTCCAAGCTTTTCCCAAATCCCAAATCCCAAATTCTCAAGCAACTTTCAACGCATGTAGCTCTCTAACCATAACTTCAAATGAAGTGATTCTTGATGCATTAGAAAGATCTAGTGATAAGGTTTCCAATGAGTTCAAAAATAAAATAAACGGTCATGTGTAGACTGAGATACAGCAGTTTGAAGCTGTCTCTATCCTCTCAAGTGTAAAAGCTTGCACAACCGCGCGAGCTTTTGTGACCTCAACTTCCGGAAATTCGAAATCCTAGAAATCGAAAGGCTTGGCAAAAACCCAGCAGCCTGACGATGTCTCGACACAAGATGAACCCCTTCTGCTCTCGCAAGCTCGCTTTTTAGACCCTTTGAGGCATCCAGATAGATAAACATATCGATCTCAAATTCGTCCAAATGTCCACATGCAGTCCATGACATGGCACGCATCCGGCCTCCCAAATGCTAATCACGCAATCTTCCAAGTGACAGTCATGCAGATGGTCATGTTAACCTCTCAGCTCTGTGATCAGGTGACACATAAGCCTCACATCACCCTTCTAAGCCTTATCAGCACTACCACATTAGCAACTCGTCTAATCAGTAGTGCCATGTTAGCAAAAACATAAAGTCAGCAAAGTGCCAAACAAGCACTTTTTGGATTTCTACCATGTCTGAAAAAGTGTTATGTGTCAACACTTTTCTGACTGCCACGTCAGCATCTTCGTTCCATCAATCCGTCACAAGTTTAAATCCTCATCTTTTTTGTGTAAGCTTTGCGCGATTCAAAGACCAAAAGTCATCTACGTAGCGAGTCCTACACAAGAATATCTTGGATTTGTATTTGAGAGAAAGTTGAGAAATTCACACTCCACTCTCACATTTAATCTCCAACTGATCCACGACGCGACAACATAGTCTAGTCAAAGTACATTTTTGGTCCAGGTTCTTTTTGGTCTTATTCAAAAGCTTATGGGAAGCGCTTTCTAGAGCAATTGAAATCATTGAATTTGGATGTGTAATCGAGACGTGTATTCGAGACGTGAAATTTTGATTAGTTTGCTAATTTTCTAAGAGTTTTTGGAGGTAAGGATTTACATGTGGGTCAATGTTGATCGTTTACCAGCCATAGCAAGGCGTATAGGTGTCCGTTGGAGATGAAATTGGTGCCGTTTCAAAAGATTTTCAACGGCCTTGTCAACTATGTACTCAGTTTGATGATCAAACTTTGTGAAATTTCTGAAAAAAACGTACACGATCATTGTCGTAAGGAGAGAACAACTCTTGGGAAATGACAGAACCTTCTGACTGTGATCAGATGTAAGGTTGTTGCGGCTAGTGCTCTCTAGAAATGAACGTAAAAGCTTTTCTAATTAACTTTTGACACTCGGTAGAGGCTGTTCTAGGTACAGACTCTCTCTAAAACTTTGTAGGGTGATAGAGTGCACCAACAAGTTATCTTCTGCAAAATATGAACTCTCTCTAGCAAACAGATTGTAAGCTTTGTGCAAAATTATCATGAACCATGCAAGATTTCAGCACGCTGTATCTCTATCATTGAGGATCAAATAAATATGAAACTTTGACCCACAATAGAAAGCACTCACTCAGAAATTAGAACGATCATCACCAATTCTACAAGGTCTTTCCAACCTTATCTGATCTTGCTCAGATAAAATCTACAAAGATATGTATTACTACTTGAATATGAACATTCAAGAATTGACTCTTTTAACTTCAGTCGACAATATCTTGCTCACTCTAAACTAAAAACAGTTGATTGTTTAGTCAACAATTAACAGCTCATAGAGAGGTTTCCGACTCTACTTCAATCTCTTTCAGATCCCTTACATATTGCTTTCCATGGCTGTTTGAATATGCACACTTAGAAATTGACTCTTTGACTTCAATCGATGATATTTTGCTCACTTTGAAGTCAAATTAGTTGATCATTGAATGCACAGTCATCAGCTCGTCGAGAGCTTTCCGAACCACAGTCTTGCTAAGATCACATCTGCAGCGCGTTCTATGACTGTTTGAATATGCACTCTTAGAAATTGAATACTCGAACTTCAATTGAACATATCTTCATCTTGCTGACTTCAAATTGACATATTTCCAATTTAGTGCAGAAATCAGCATAAAGAGCTTTCCAGTCATGAACTCGTCGAGATCACCTCTGTAACGATCATGAGGTCGATTTGAAACCTAAGGGATACTTTTGGAATTTTTACCAAAAATAACATAACAATGAAAATTCAGAGATCTAAGTTTTTCTCTCCTAGTGACCTACATAGCCATCTTGTGTCATAATAAATATTTAGAGCTCAATCTGAGTCATTTACAACTATAAAATACTTGTCAGTATAAATGAAAACCTTGACAAGAAAATCTATCTACTTGGTGCAACTTAGTTAAACTACTAGTTACAAAAAACGCCAATGTTGGCTATTTACATAATGGACTAACATACAACTTGAACCTCTAGAAATATGAATATATTGAAGTATCATAACATGTTTTTTGTTATCTTCTGCACGATATCGTATAACTTGTTTTTCTGTCTAGGAATACACTAGGTATATGCATGTGCAGAGGTATGTGGATTGACAAGGTTGGATCTAGATCTGAATGTTTCCACTCAAATGTTTCACTATCTACTCTTCTAGCCGAGTGACCTTGTATCCGCTCGGCTCAAGTTTAAAGCTCGCTACGATCCAATGTTACGTATAGGTTGCATAAACTTGTGTTACAAACATATCTTTTGTACTCTAACTAAAAATACTCAGCTCTGTACTATCTAACTGAAGTTATTCCTCTATATCACTAGAAGCATGACTTCTGAATAGCTCCCCAGCGACGCTAACTACCCATCAATCCAACTATCACAACTTCATAGTACAACCAGAAGATGCTATAAGATCACTCAACCAACTTGATCGAGTCTCGATACAACTTGCTGTACACCCTGGCCTACCAAGCACTCCAGCAAGGTAAAGCATGCATGCTCCAAGACACTACTCAGATCTCAATATAGCACCAACAGCGGTAATACCTAGCAGCTTCAAGAACTCAAACAGCGGCTTAAGTTTCATGTAGACTCCGTTCTCCTTCACCACCAAGAGCTGAAATCAGCCCCACACCCTACAATGTCGAGTTGCATGCATGCATGGCAGTTTCAGCAACAAACTCCTCTCCAAATTGCTCAAAAATGACCAAAATGACAATAGATGATACCGAAAAACCCAAAACTGCTAATAATAGAAATATCTTTGAACTTTGAGACCTCAGTCCTCCCAAACCAGTAGACCAATGATGATCAAACTTCACAGGAAGCTTGATTGGACCCTTTACTCCTACCCTGAACAATTTTCAGGTTGAAATCTTAAACCAGTTCTCAGATATGGATCAAACCGTAATCTGTGCTAACTGAAGAGCTTTACAGACCCAGGTACATTTGATCCAAGATTCTGAACAAACTACTCGACCATTTGAGGTGAAACTTTCCAAGTATCTTACTGATAAGACATGGTTCAATCCTGGAAAGTTTCACTTGGAAATTCAACTGAAAACTTAAGCAATAGCAAACTATCCATGACTATCATAGTTCGCTGTTCCCGCCTTATCCCGTCTGCACTTCTCAACTTCAATCGGTCGGTTCAGAATCCAAATCGATCAAGAACCTGATGAAATTGATACCTAAATGACCAGCACGTCGTGAGCTCTCCAACCCAACAGACAGCTCCTCAAAACTCTTCGCGAGTCTCTCGGAACAACCAGAAACGTAGCGGTAGGTACGAATTGCACCCCCCTCCACTCAATCGATCATAACGCGCTCATCCTTCCATCAAATCGACCGATTCTTCAGCCCAGATTGTAGCGCCGGTAGAGAGCTCTCCAACCATACCCTCCGTTTTGCGTATGGATCACCAAAGCCTCCAGAAACCACAGAAACGTCGTGAGGATTAGCTAGAACACCATTGGTCCAAAAGTGAACCAATAAGAGCAAAAAGATCTTTATTTTTGTCTTTTCTCCAATCAACTTTTCCCCCTAGAACGAATTTTTACTCCCAAGGAGACACAAGACATCAACAAGACTCTAAGACCTCAAAAAATCATTCAGATATGTCGATAGATTCTTCGCGGTAGGTAACTACATAGAAGCGCTCAACCAGAATGAAAACAATTGAGTAGCAGACTAATACAACGTCAATATTACAACCTGGAAAATTCTACAATAAAAGGTACGACAAAAGAAAACGGTGAAGCTATCACTCGATTGTAATATTCTTGCCTGAAGTTTCTCACGATCCAAGCCCCATGATTGATCTTCGGTCTGCAATGACACCGGACATCGACCCAAAGGTTGAAAAGAACGTTCGATGGATAGTTGAGATCCATTGTTCGTCACAACAAAATGTACACCGTCATATCCCAAGTCTCTCCGTATGTTACGGTCGGAAGGATCACCAGAAGCTGTAACTCCATCACTCTTCCCATGAATTCATCGCCAAAGTATGCAACTAACCACTGTCGAAAGTGATCGCGGTGGATGCAATGAAGCTTGATGTGGAACGGATTCGGGAAAGGAAGATCCGGAGCCGGTAACAAACCTCCGTTCATAACCACTACTCCTGTAGTTCTTCACTCCTTCATGCAGACCACCGAGAACCCTCACGAATCACCCGCTGAGAGAGAATGTCGTATGAACCTTCGACCCACCATTTTATACACAATTGCGACGACAAGGACCACTGAAGTGAACGCACACAGATCGATGACTTGACACGTTCCTCTACCGTGCGATCACTTAAACAGATAATCACAAATGTGACACTCATCACATCGTCGGTGAGTTACGCGATACGGTTCACGAATCATAGAAAAGAAACACAACATAGGTTACACAAGAATTTCACACAGGAGCCGAACCACAACATGACAACGAATACACGTGTATAACAAAATACGCAAAAATACATTGCCGTAATCATCTATGGAGCGCTACATCGCATGATCGACACGTATGAATAGAAATCAACGTTTTATCAAACTTGCACATGAGAAAATCATGTACAACACGATATCGTGTAAGTTTTTTGCTGACAACATGGTTTTCATGCAACTTTGTCAAGTAGTAGTTAAGGCTACGGTGCTCTATTTGGGAAGTTCCTGGTACCGTCCAAAAGCTTATAGATAGAGCTTTCTACCACCTGATAACATTGGATTGGAGAAGGGTTTGCTTAAACCCGCACTCATGATACTTAAGGTTACCTAGAACCTTGCGCTCCTCTAAGTTATCTAGAGCTATTAGCGTCAACTCATATCATTTCTGTCCAGCTTCCAAATTTGATATGCAAGGTAGCATTAGAAAACGACTGAGAAGCGCTTTCAATTTTACTTTATAAAATATCAGAAACAAGTCATCTAAGATTTTACATTCTCTGTCCTCCAAATGAAATTTCTCTCTGAAGAGAAATTTTGAATTTAAACAAAGAATATAGATAGAATATTTCTATTGAGGACCTTTTATACCAGGAGGGGGGTTTAACTATAGACGATCAAATTCAGTTGTTTAGGCAAAAAACTTCCGCAGCCTTGGAAGCTTTTCAAACACTAAGGCATTAGGACAAGACATGAGAGGGTCATAACTAGGGCTACTTGTGTATGTTTCACATATTTTGATAGGGCTATCCATCTGTAGAGTTAGATTGGAGAGCTTAAGTTGCTAGTTTGGAGGAAAAGCTTCGCGCCCTATCAAGAGGATTTTGGTGAACTTTGAATGGCTATACTAGTGGCTATATTGCTTAGTTTTGGACGTTCTTGGTATTGTAAGCCGGCTTGTCTCTCAACCAGGGGTACCTCAGATGACGAGGATTACTAGTGCACCTTAATTACAAAGATTTCATTATACCCATGCTCACTTCACTCAACTCTCTGATCCGTATGGTCACATCGGTCTCTCTAATAGCGTTCCTACAAACAAGTTCTAACCCCGCTCTCCACATTGCATCACATAGTACTCAAGGACTCCCAAGGTCTCCAATAATCTTTGTATTGAAGTCCCGGTAAAAATATAAGTCGGTCTGTCTCTCACCCAAGGGTACCTCAGATGACTAGGATTACTAGTGCACCTTAATTACAAAGATTCTATTATACCCATGCTCACTTCACTCAACTCTCTGACACGTATGATCACATCGGTCCCTCTAATAGCGTTCCTGCAAACAAGTTCTAACCCCGCTCTTCACATTGCATCACATAGTACTCAAGGACTCCCAAGGTCTCCAATGCGCACTTTACTTATAGATAGGAAAATGAGAGTGTCTTCCACCCTCTCAACTCCTCCTTATATACTCTACAACTTCTTACCGTGATAACTTTCATTAAGTTACGTTATCTCATGATAAGTGCGCAATCCCAAATAGTTAAACTTCTAAAGGCTACTAAGACTTTAAGAATAGCACACACATTACTTGTTCTCATTTACTAAAATAAGAGATTCTCCTACTTTAGCTTTTGTAAAGTACTAACTTTCCACGTTATCCAATCGAAAGACGACAACAAACTAATACGTCTTTTGAGGAGCATCTTTAGATCTTTGTGCATGACTTTCCATCATGCATCCAATCAGCGATGGTCAACAAAGTTAATACTTTTGAGAAGCATATTTAGAGCTCCGCACTTGTCACATAGTGTCATAGTGGAACCTCTAATAGTTTTCTCAACTTAGTTATAACTATCTCAGCTAGTTATGACTACTTTTGATCACTCTAGATTTAGATCTTCGAACTAGAGTAACCTATAAGATAGTCGTACCTAATGAAATTTAAGTACGACGCACAAACACAAAGAATGGGATACTTGTGGTGTGACATTTATCACCGGAGTGAAGTATCACGTTGATGAAACTTCTTCAGCTTGTCGTGGTTCACTCGGTCGAAGAACGTACCACTTCTTTCTTGAAGATCATAGGTGTTATTACTCCACACTTTGGAGATGATGAAAGGTCTAAAATATCGACGTAAGAACTTCTTTTGAACTCGCTTGTGTCTAATAGCATCTCATAACATCACCCACTCACTCTTTTGAAATGACTGTAATTTCATTTTGTTCTTCCTCAAGCGCTTGTCATAGCTCTTCTTCTGTTGTAGCTGAGCCATCTCATTTTGTTGAGCTGCATCGTCTCTATTCTCCTCCAGCTCCAACAAGGTTTCTCTCCTCTCTTTCTCAGCTATTGGACCGCCCTTTCTCTTCAATCCAGCTTGCAAGGTTTGAAAGGTGGTTAGGTCGAAATGGATTGGTAATTTGGATTCCAATCCATACACCATCTTGAAAGGTGAATATCTCATAGACGTCTTCACTGTTGTCCGATACTCCCATAGAACCGCATGAAGACGTTTGTCCCAGTTGTGTTTGGCCCCATCCATGTCAGCATCCTTTGCTAACATTTTACACAAGGTAAAGTTTGTCCTCTCTACCAAACCGTTTGAACTAGGTTTATATGAAGTAGTAACCCTCTGAGAAATAGAGAAGTGTGTGCACATAGCAGTAGTCATACCACTCACAAATTCTCGACCCCTATCAGAAACTAACTCCAAGGGACATCCAAACCGAGTAATGATCCGTTCGTACAAAAATCTACCCACCTCAACTTCTCCAATAGTTACAAGAGGTCTAGCTTTTACCCACTTTGTAAGGTAATCTGTGGCTACAACAATATACTTATGTTGCGAGGGGTGCAATTCAAAGGCCCAACAAAATCTATTCCTCATTTCTCGAAAGATCCAAGAACCAAAATAGATCTAAGAGGAGTAGAAACACTAGATTTGATAGCGAAAGCTTTGTGAAGCCTTGATTTTTCATTTGTGTTAATTAATTGACTAGTTGTAGACTAAATAAGAAGAATAGGTAGTAAAAAGATAGAGGATAGAAGTAGAATAGTGTTAATTAGAAGTTTAGTGAAGAAGATTTGCTCTTGAAGAATTAGTTGAAGTTGTGAAGTAAGTTTGGATGGGATTTCCTCACGAATGGATTCTTGGGACGAAGAGCTTTCTAACGATATGTTGTGTGAAGCAAACGGAGTCCGAATGATGAAGTTACCAAGGATTTAAGAATCGATGAAGTTGGTGGGGTATGACTTCTTCGTACTTCGGCCGAAGACGAACTTCGTCAGGCTGAGAAAAACTCTAACTACGGCATGTGTGACAAAGTCATGAAGATATATGAGAAAGATGTTAAGTCATAGTCATATCATGTCTACAGTGTCAGAAAAGACGAAGAGAACGAGAGAGAAATTGACGATAGAAGTTGATCTTCAGCGAAGATTGTTTTGAAGAAAGTAACTATCTGTGAGGAGGTTCTTCAAGAAGTTTCTTCATCTTCGTACTTCGTACCTCAAGACTTTCTTCGTACTTCATCTTCATACTTCGTACTTTGTACTCTATTTTCAACTCTTCGTACTTCATGACCATCTTCGTACTTCGTACTTCATTACTTCTTCGTATCATATTCAAACTAGGAGGTGAAGATGGAGGGCGAAGGTTATCTTCGGCGAAGAGACTTCGGAGGTCCAGCACTTGGTGAAGTTGATATGTTTTGGAGGGCGATGCTCTTCGGCGAAGAGATAGTAGTTCCAATTAGGAGACTTCTATAGGAGAACAAGGCTGAGTGTGAGAAAGAACTTGGAAAGACGATGTCCTTACCTGAGTTGCTCTCCGCGATACACTTCAGCAGGGGCAACTGGCACTCGGAGAAGAATAACCTTCGTGAAGAGGTAAGGAATGCCACGAAGTTGAGATTAGAAACCGAGAAGGAGAAAGAAGACCTTCGGCGCCAAAACGAGGAGCTTCAAACTTCGGTGAAGGCCAAAGATGAAGAGTTGAAGGTGTCGACGAAGAGCTTTGTCGATCGCATCCAAGAGTTATCCATTCAGATAGTCGACTTGCAGCGAAGTCGAGCAGAGTCCAGGTTACAGTAGCGAAACTTATCAAGGAGAAGGAGGAGCTGAAGACGAAGATAGCTGATTCAGAGACTTCGGAAGAAGACCTTTGGAGGAAGAGACTTCGGAAGAAGACCTTTGGAGGACGAGACTTCGGAAGAAGACCTTCGAAAGAAGTGGATGTCAGTCCTTTCAGCGTACGTGACTTCGGGGTTGGATTCGGACGAGCTTGGTCTTCTTCGAACGTTGAAGACGGAGGTAGTACAGACAGAGACAAACCCTGATGGTGTGAAAGCGCACCTTTCCCGACTTAGACAAAAGATAGATAAGGAGATAGGCGAGATACGAGCAAACACGGAAGTTCAGTTAGAAGAGTTTAGAGCACAGTTAGACTTTGGAGTTTAGATTTCGGTGAAGATGAAGATGATCGTAGGGTAGTGAAGATCTTTCGCCTTCTTAGGTAGAAAAGCAGTTAGCAAAAGCAGTTAGGTTAAGAAAAGGGCTATATAAGCGATGCGAGTCTCAAGCATTTTATCTTTTTCCATGTTTTCAGTTTTTGTTAGTTAATTTTCGATTGCGCAAGATTGCGGAGTGAGAGTGTGAATAAAGTGGACGAATACGATTTACCTACGAAAGACGTAGTTTGCTGTCGCAGGTGTAAATCTGATTGATGCAGACCCTTCGAAGTTGACCTTTGGCGAAGAGAGTCTTCGCCAAAGGTCTACGTACTAAACGTTAATTAACTAGTTATCATACCTAATGTTACACATAATCTTGTATGTAAGTATTGTAGATGGATACATCAATGCTGCACAATATTCAATTTAGAATAATGTTGCAAAATTTGCAAAATTCTATATAATCTTACTTTTTGAACATTTTCTATATATTACTATGAATGTGAAAGATTAATACCTAACTTGAACAATCTTGAAGATAACAATCTTAAAAAAAAGCAGAGGTAAAGAGGGTTGGTAGATTCTTTGATATTGGATGAACTTCAAGATCGCCAAGGAGCTCAAGCATTCGATTCAGGTAGCTTCACCTAACAAATTGTTATACTTCTATTTTATTCACATCACCTTGAGTTGGTGGATCCATTGTCCTTGTCTGCTTAGCTAAGTGGGTTGTGAAAGCATCTTATCATGATTATTTCTCGTGCTCATCTCTATCCCACAACGCATGCTCATTGTATAGTCTTTTACATGACTTTGTCGTGTCGTGGACCGGCTATGGTGTTCAACTAAAGTTCTAGGATAGAACTTTATCAACTTGCTACAAATATATTTCTGATCGCATCATTGAATAGGTCTTGTCGAGGCGATGAAAATTGATTTTTATCGCCGTTAACGAAACTAAGATGACAAAGTTACGGGTACTTGTGACTTTTAGAGTTTCACGTGTCACGAGGCTGATGGGGCATCCGACGGCCTGACATGACATCTGAGATGTTGACGGGATAGAGTGCTGATAGCATATGATGTTGACATAACGAGTCTTGATTGGATGAAGATGTTGACGAGACATTAAGATTGAGGTGGCAAATTGAGACGACATATCATCCCATGCAAACGTACCCCACGGAGTAGTGAAAGTGATAAGGTGTTGATGTTCCGGTGCAATTATGATCTGGTTATATCCGCTATAACCATCTCCAAAGATGTATCATTCGTTTCTCGCCACTTCTTCCAAGATCTCGTCGATGAAAGGCAGAGGATAATAATCCTTCTTTGTGACAGCATTGAGCTTTTTGTAATCAACACATACCCTCAATTTGTCATTTTTCTTCTTTACGATCACAATGGGTGATACCCATTCAGAATGCTCCACCTCGTAAATTAATCCAGCAATCTGCAGCTTCTCGATCTCTTCTTTCACCAGATCAGCAATCGGAGGACTCACTCTTCGTTGCTTTTGTCGCACCGGTTTGACCTCCTTCTCCAATTGGATATGATGTTGCTCAAGTGTGACCTCCCTCAAATCCTTATAACTAAATACAAATACATGAATGTATTTGCGAAAGATCTCCTCGAACTGATCCTTCTCCTCTTTAGTAACATTCGATCCATAACGTAGGATGAAAATTCTTCTCTCTAACTCCTCAGGAGTCAAAGATTCTTTGTCCCTATTTCTTGCACTTTCGGAGAGTAGAAAAGATCCACTACATTCACACCCACATTTAGTTCTTCGCTCTCTTCCTCTGATGATGTATTTTCAGATTCTGAATCTGAAGAATTAGTACCCCATCAGAAGTAGTATCGACAACTTCTGACTCCTAGTAGTCCGATGTGGGTCGATCTAATTCTGACGTCCCAACTTGATCTCCGAGTAATGAAACTTTGATCCGATGATGATTCGGTCTGATGCGTAAATAACCTTTGTGTCAGTTATCTGTTGCATGTACTGCTCGGAGCTAAGATCTTCCGAGCAACATTTCATAACTTGACTCTTTCAAGATTTGAAATGTCATGTTTACTTGCACTCCCATT
The DNA here is from genome assembly GCA_036924285.1 of Asterella californica. Taxonomy (NCBI): domain Eukaryota; kingdom Viridiplantae; phylum Streptophyta; class Marchantiopsida; order Marchantiales; family Aytoniaceae; genus Asterella; species Asterella californica. The sequence goes on from JAYKYS010000001.1 coordinate 50,055,858, forward strand.
GCTGACACACAAACTCTCTCCAGCACTCCCAATGGCCTAACTCGTTGTCTGTTAGCCATGCCAACCGTGATACTAGAAGGACGAGTTGTTACTAGATCCAACATCCTCATGAGTCATTTCGAGATGACATTTACTGCCGATCCTCCATCGACAAGAACATCTGAGACATCTCTCCCATTGATACGAGCCTCTACTTTTGAGGCTTTGTTGCACACCTCTCTTTCACTAGCATCTTAAGCACTCACACTGACCGTAGAAAGATTTACCTTCTTCTTGCGACCTCGTCAGTAGCTTAGACCGCTACGAAGTTCTTTCCTCACTGTAGGATTCAGAGCAATCAACTGTCCCATAGTAATGTTTGCTCGTTGTTTACCCACGTCTTCCACCACATTGTATTTTGATTGCTCCATTGAAATTGTGAAATCAATATTTCCCAATTTCTTCCGCCGCTCTTTGGTTTTTGAAGAAGATTTGCTACTTCGAGTATTTTGGCTTGGAGAATCTTCCATCACGACAGGTTCTCCTTTGTCGAAATGCGTCCTCATCCTTTTCCTCTCTTGAGCCAACAGCTCTACAGATTGAAAACCTTCTCGTACATCTCATGGCTCCAAGATGTCAATGCATGCTACACCATTGTCCTTGCTTTGTGTAATTGAAGCTCCATCCGCCGTTCCATCATTACGACTTGGACAATTGCGTTGGAAATGTGATCCTCCACACGTAAAACATCCTTGGTTCATGTAGTTACTTGGTGATCCTTGCGGTGGTCCACCTCTAGACTGATAGTTCTCATAACCTCGTGAGCCTCCTCGAACATTTGGACTCCGGTGTTGCAACAAATTCACCATTTTGATCTTCAAATCTGCCAGCGATTCTGTCAGACTTTTCAACTCATCACGAAAGTCGGGAGTAACAGATCTAGATGATACATTGGTTGTAATCGCACTAGTAGGAGTTATTGGAGTCAGATTCTGAAATCGAACAGTCGGTCTAACAAAGGAGCGAAGAGGAACAAGGGTTGCCATGGGTAGAAGGGCGGAAACTTTGAGAAGAGCGTAACACCGGCTAGCACATGGTGTGGAACACTCGCAGGCGTCAAAGTTGGCATGCTCGGCACTTGCACATCTCCACATGTTGCCCCAACAGTCATTGGTTGCAAGTCGTCTCCATCCAGACTCTCTTCGATCCTGATTGCGATCTTCACTGCATCAGTCTTCGAAGTTGGTCTCTCATACGACACTTGTGTTCGAATCCAATAAATCCTCAATCCTCCAACAAAATTCTTTGTGAGCATTGCTCCAATGCCCACCATCGTTGGCTCTACTACATCTCCACTCTTTCGTAAAACCACCCAAAACTTCTGCTCTAATTTCTCCACCCTCTCGCGTAAGTCCTTACTTTCTTTTTCTCTCCTTGTTTGAGATAAGTTATATCTACCATTAACTTCTCGTAACTTTCATCGAGAAGAAAAGTTTCAATTAAGACCTCCGTCAATACTTCCCAAGTATCAACTGGAGTCCCCACTACGCTTCTCTTTTTCCTATCCTCATACCATGTCAATGCAGAATTCTCAAGAAATTCAGGTATCAACCACACCCACTCGCTCTTCTTTCGATCTTCATTGCCAATGCATATATGTCTAAACTCTGGATTCAAGGACTTGATATATGCTATCCACCTCAACATAGCAATATCTGGAGTTGTACACTAGTGATTATTCCCAAGAGAGGTAAACAATCTGTTCCTACAACCACAGGTGCTCCTATCAAGTATTCGTTGTCATTCTTCATTGCATTAACTACTCTCCATAGTTCTCTCTTGACCTGAGTGTAGTCTCTCTACCGTGAACTTAATACCTTAGCTCCAAAATGCATCACATATATATTTATATCCTCATCATCTTGTCCTACAGTCCATCCAATGTGAATAGGACTAGTATCAACAGTAAAGGTAACAGATCTGCCCAACTCATATGTTACTTTCCGTAGAGTTGGTGGTGAAGATAAAAGATCTTTCAACTTCTTCATGGACTTGGTTTGCTCCTCTTGCCACTGAAATCCTTACCCCTTCCTCAACAACGGATCTGCTACATGTGCAAAGTGTGAAATCTATATATGATAAAACACACATGCACCTAGAAATCTTCTTACCTCAGTAATTGATCCACATGTCTTCTTCATCCTTTGAATGGCATCAACCTTGTTTGGACAAGGTTTCCGACCATAAGATCCACACAAGTGTCCCACAATTAATACCTCCTGTTCTCCAAATATAGACTTTGCTCCTGATAAAGTCCAAGGCACATCCAGTATAGTAAAGATTATCATAGGTGTAACTACACTTGGATCCACACATCCTACTTTATGTGACACAAACGAAATGCCTTACCATACCTAGTAAGAAATCCATCACTTCCAATCTTTAGTTTCTTCAGTGTTGCTTTTGTGAACTGGTGTCCAATTCTTCTTGGCTCATTGAGTTTCATTGTTGTACAACTTGCTCCATCTTCTGATTGTAATCGTGTGGTAAAGACAAAGCCATTGGTTTGACTTTCTTTGTCATTGACTTGTACTTGCTCTCCACATACATCTCTACTTATCAATTACATCATAAAGCTCTTTGGAGCTCACTGTCACCACTCTATCTACATCATCTATAGAGCTTTCTAATATAGATTTCAACTCCCCTATAATATCTATCAAATATTGTTCTTCGGACACTCCAGATATGTATTCATCTCTCGCTAACTCTCCACTATCCCACAAAGACTGATGTACATACTTCACATATTGTCTCTCAAACCTCTTTAGATTCTCAACCTTTCTATAACACACTGATCCACATTATGCCAATCCTAAGAAGCTAATGGATAACCTGCTCTATGACATCAGACGAGAATCCTATCTCTACTGTACTGTTGAAGTCTCGCTCTTCAATGGCATTCTGCCAAAACCCTAAACTCTCTAAACTTCTGAGTAATCTTAGGTAATGGACGGTTTCTCAAGCTATCACGATTCTTCTCATGTTCTGCAGCAACAGTCAAAAATTGAACTGCTCTTCTGTCATCTCTACTACATATCCTAGCATAGGCTGAACCATCATCAATCACTCGTGTCTCCATTCTAACAGCAATAATGTAAGTTGCCCTAGAATGATACGATACGTTGACATATCTTGTACAAAGAAATTCTGAACATCACTGATGTCATCCACAATTATCTTGATACTGAGACAAGCACCATAGAGTTCTCTCCTCTGGTTGTTGATAGCACGGATAAGCCATCCATGGTCGGTGTCCATGGGCCACCTCCTACGCTTGTATATATCCTTAGTCATTAGATTAATCTATGAGCCATGATCAATAACTGCCATCACATGTTCTTCTAGATCTCTCACTTCACTAAAGTCTCTGTGGTTGCTCTTGCCCAATGGTTATGAGAGTAATGACTCTTCTGTGATGCTTCACCTCATCTTCAAACCTCACGTGCTGATACGATCTCCCCTCTAGTACTTGAGAGTAGTAACCAGCAATCTCATCTTCCTCATCTTCCTCATCTTCCGACAGTTTGGTCCTTATAGCGCTAAGCGTAGCTGCTTCACCTAAAATCTGACATTTCTTCTTGATGATATCTATGATAACCTCATGGAACTCACGCTTTGCTACCCCAAGAATCTCACCTAAAGTAAACTCAACCTTCTTATTCAAGATCTGGTTCTCTAACACTTGCTTGAAGTTTGTAGCAATCTCAATGTCAGAATGAAGTTTGTATGCAGGTGTCTTATCCTTCTCCTTGCTTTTCTCTTTCTCTTTTGGTGTTGTAGATGGTACATCCTCCGTAGTCTCCTCCGGAGTAGGTGTTGTCTCTTGTCTTGTCTTTGGTCTAGCCCTTTCACTCCTCGTGGTAGACCGTTTGGCTGTACAAGCTTCATCTGCATCCTCCCTCCTGCGTTTTTCTTCTAGTATTGCTCATGATGACTCCGTCCAACACAAGCACGCACTGACATAGTATCTACATGATCATCCTATCCTGTAACTTCTCGAATTGAGTTGCCAACCCTCTTGTTTAGCTATGTTCTAGCTACGGATCTCACTACATTAGATCATAACTCAATAGTCTCTTTTTCTCTCTCCTCCACAAGTAGCAGCATCCACTAGAGAAATAGCATGTGATGTAGATATTTCATTTACAAGGCTTTTCATACCACCCTTGCCAAAGTTGATTCTCAACATCATCCAAGTCTCTCTCAGATGGATCTTATCATCCTTGAAAAAGATAAGATCCTTCCTTAGTGCATTTGTAAACTCCCCACATTCTCTTCTTACATGGTCTAGGCTATCGCACCATATTCAACGATGAATAAAGCCTTCTCTCATCTGAAGTCTTTGCATAGCAGGCTCTACATTCTGCTCCTTCTCTTCTAACCTAGTGATCTTAAGCTTAAGCTCCTTCGTACCCTTGATCAACTCATCAAGCGGTGAGTCTTCCTCTCTAGCAATTACCAAGGCGCAATTAGTATGCAACTGGTTGACAAGAATTGTCAAAGGTGCTACTCCACTTACCACCACTTTGTCTTTTCTTCTCTGTCTCTTGGTCAGCAAAGAGACAACTTTTTCAACCTCCTTCCAATCAGTCTTCAATCCTCTCTTCTCACTCTTGTCTTCCAACAACAACTCAAGCTTCTCCTGAATAGTCATGTCCGCTGCTTGTAAGAAAAGCTCCATCTTTTCCACCTCTAGTGTAAGCTTCTTTGTCTTAGAAAGCTGAGCATACTGACGATCAAACTCTCTTAAGAATTCATTACGGACAAACCTTTGTAGGGCTTAACCACCTACTCCAAGAATATTCTCTTGGTCACCCTATGTGAATCTTCAGTGTAATACTCTTCCTTCAAGGCGTGCATAAAGCTTTCTCAACTCTGTCCTTGCTGCTGTTTGAGCTCCTTCACACGTTCACGAATCTCAAGGACAACAGCAAGTTCAAAGTTCTCCACCATCTCCTTCTCATACACCTTGTTCACCTCCATCTCCCTAGCATAGTACTGCACGTACTTGGAAATATCTGTCTTCTTGAACAAGTCTATCTTGTGCACCACTGATTGCAACGCCTTGCTTGCTAACACCTCCTTCCTCTCTATGCCCTGTTGTTGCTGCATAAACATGTGAAAAGCTTGAAATATCTTCATCGTAGCAGCATCAAACTGAATAGGTTGTTGAGCATCAATAGCACATCCACTTGATGATCCTTGGTTGGTCATGATCTCTGATCTTATAACACTCTCAAGATAACTCTTACCCTAGGTGTTTCACGTCGGGTTCACCAAAAAGAAGTATGTCTGAGTATGATACGCTTACCTAAGAAAGCGTTGGACTTCTTGCTGTGGTTGTTTACTCAATAGGTAGGCTTGAGGTTATAACGTGGCACTATAAACACCTACACATGTCTGCTGGTTCCTCTAATATGTTCAGAAAGCAAAAATCAAGACTAACTCATAGTAATAAGATCTGACGGTGAACTTTAACACTCAAGAATAGAAAAGATATGATGGTTTAGACATCAAAACTTCTCCTACATGTAAAGAAAGCACTATTGAACACACATACTAACTTTCAGCCTGAGATCAAATCTGAGCACTGAGATATGGATAAAAACGTTTGGAGTAAAGAAATTATGACAATCTCTGACACCCAGATGGCTACTTCGACCTAGAACAGAAAATTGACTTGATAACTTTCACTCATTGTTACAGGATTTGAATTATACAACACGTTAAACATCCTTGTGAAATTTTAACTGCTGGTTGTACACGGTTCTCTAGATCTCGAGCTCTGAAGTTGCTACTCTAGATTGAGAGTCTTTCAGACCTTCTCTGCTTCAGCGATCGCCCTGAATTACTCACTCACTCAAATGAATGAAATGATTTTGGCAGTCGTAGTTCTGCTGACAATAAACACAACCACGAAAGTTTGAAGCGATTATCTCTGTTTTGCTGCAATTGACAACAAAAACTCCAAAATCAACAATTGTGATGCAAATCCGGCCCGATTTGAACTTCAATTTGACATAACTCCTTTATTGCTCCAAATCGATCAAAATTTTCACTGACAATGACTTGCACGACGAGCTCTCTTATCTTGTCTTCTGGGGTTTTCAAATACCTCTACCAAAAGCTCGAAGAAGACCTCTGCTTCTAAGTTTAGAGTTTCACCAAAGATAAAAATCGACCAATGAGAGTTCATAGCTTCACTTCCCTGTCCTTTTGTGCCCCAATCCACATGGTAACTTGATTTCACACATAGGTTATCATGTCAAGCCTCTAAAGTACCAGCGTAAACTTTAAACTTCTTGCGAAGATATGTAGAGTGACACGTAACTCTGAAAGATAACTTAAACAAGCTAGAAAGTATGCATGAGCGACATGTAAATACAACCCATGAGCTTAAACTCTATCAACGTGATAAACCTAAAGTTATGTACTTTGAACAATGTAGATAAACATGAAATCACTTGCACAAGCGTATGAATGGTTGAACAAGATAAATAGCATACTATCAATCTATTAAGACTCAAAATATATAACATCATATGTAAATGTGTCAAATATATACATAAAAGACTAGAAGTAATATTGAGATAACTTCTAGAACTACTAAACTCAAGTGTCGAAGTAGAAGTGTAGCATGTAGCCGTCAAATAACACGGTGTCGGAGTGTAATCCGTCTACCTAGGAAAGCGCCGGGCTTCTGGCTGTGGTTGTTCACTCAAGAGGTTGGCTTTCAGGTTACAACAGGGGCTATAAACACTCACACAGATGTGTAAGATCTAGTAATATACCCAGAAGGCGAAATTCAGGTCTAGCCGGCAATAACAAGATCCGGCGGTGAACTTTGACACTCACGGAGAGGAAAACTATGAAGGTTTAGACCTCTAAACTTCTCCTGCATGCAAATGAGGTACTACTGAACTCACAGACGAAATTTCAACCTGAGATCAAATTCTGACACGGAGATATGAACAGAAAAGTTTTGAGCAAGAAAACTACGGCAATTTCTGATACCTAGCTGGCTATTTCAACCTATAACAGGAGTTTGGCTCGATCAATTTCGAAGTTTCTTACAGGATTTGCAGTCTACAGGGTGCTGAACATCCCTGTGAAGTTGGGACTCCTGAATGTACACAGAACTGCAGATCTCTTCCTCTGAAGTCGCTGCTCTAGATTAAAAGCTTTTCAGACCCCCTCAGCTTCAGCGACCGCCCTGAAATACTCAGTTGCTCAATCGATATGAAACTTTTTGTGAAATCGTAGCCCTGCTGGCGGAGAACACAACCTCGAAGTTTTGAAGCAATTTCCTCAAATCTGCTGCGAGTGACACTGAAAACCCTAAATCCAACAAAAGTGATTCAATTCTAGCACAATTCGAACTTCAATTGCTCATAACTCCGTCTTTATTGACTCAAATCGATCGAAATTTTCACTGGAAGTCCTTGGCATGACGACCTCTCTCTCCCTGTGCTCTCAGATTTCGAAGATCCCTCACCAAATGCTCGAACTCCACTCTAGAGCTCTGTTTTTAAATTTAGAGTTTAACAAAAGACAAAAATGGACCAATGGGAGTTCATAGCTCCACTTGGTTGTCCTTTAGTACCCTAAACCACGTGGCAACTTAGTTTTACTCATAGGCTACCACGTCAAGCCCCCTAGAGTGCCAACGTCAAACTTAAATTACTTAAACGACAAGCAGCCCCGAAAAATAACTTAAATCAGCTAGAAAGCGTGCATGGGCGACACGCAAATACAACCCATGAGCTTAAGCCCTATCAACATGGTAATCAACCTACTAAGACTCAAAATAGTGTTAACACCGTATGCAAAGGTGTCAAACATATACATAAACGACTAGAAGTAATATAAGCTAACTTCTAGAACTACTAAACTCAAGCGTCGGAGTAGAAATATAACATGTAGCCGCCAAGTAGCGCGACATCCACCCCCTCTGAACCTGCACATCCTCCGGTATGTGCCATCCAGATCAAGACTCTTCAGCTTCGACTTCGAACTCATCTTCAACCTGCATTGAGTCTTCAGCTTCATCCTCTGTAAACTCTGCAACGTTCTGGTCCTCCCCTCTCCTCCTAAAGAGCTTGATTCTCTTTCCTGCGACTGGTATCTTGAGCACTGCACCATCTAACTCTCTCAAGGAGTATGTGGCATTATCATAAACTTCTAACACCACATAAGGTCCAAACCATCTCTTGGAGAACTTCCTCATAGTGCTATGTTGATTATCAAGACTACTATCATAGACTAACACCCAATCACCTTCTTTAACTGGTTTGGGTCGTAATCTATGTGTTCTATCAAATCTTCCTTTGTTTCTCTCCCTAGCAATCTTTAATCTTTTGACAGCTTTGGCAACATCCTCAGGTCTTCGTTCTAACTGCTGGATCCTTAATGCAAGAAGATCCTCCGTACTTCTACCATCTTCCCATGACAAAACATTCCAAGTAGGCACAACCTCCTCAATTGGCATCACAGGTTTCTGTCCTAGTATCAACTCTGCTGACATGTAACCTGTAACGGTACTATGAGTTGTACGATCTGCCCATAAAGCAAATGGTAGCAGTCTAGGCCATTCACGGATCTTACCCTGGCAAGCTTTTACCAAAGCTTTGATGATTGGCGGATGACCTCGTTCGCTCTTGCCATTCCCTTCAGGATTGTAAGCAGTGGTTAATGCCAGCTTGATTCCCAATCGCTTGAAGAACTCAACTGCTTCTTGTGAATCCAGCTCACCCCTATCTGCAGTGATCTTTCCCACACACCCATACCTACAAATAACATCTTCAAGTAGAAAGCGGCAGACACTAGCAGTGGTCTTTGTCCTCAAGGCACGGCCTTCGACTTGGTTAGATAGATCTTCTCTAGCCAAGACTAGATACCTCATTTGTCCAAGTCCAAATGGCATAGTTACAAGATCAACTACCCATTTGTAATGAATGGCTAAAGGATAAGTAGGATGCAATCCATCACGATGACGTACGTTGGAATACATCTGACAAGGTATACAAGATGAAACAAACTGTACTACATCTTTATACATACCCTTCCACCAATACTTCTCCTTTATCTTGGCAAATGTAGCCCAAACTCCTCTGTGACCGGCCCATAGACTCTCATGGAACTCCTTGATCAGCTTCTGCTGCAATTCTAGGTCACATACCACCCGCTGTGGTACACCTCCTTGTAGCTTAGGGCGCTTCCATAGATGTCTTCCATATAAAAAGTACCCATAAGCTGTTCTACAGATCCTCTTGAAATCTGCATCAGACCAGCCTTCTTGCCTTTCCAGTGAACTCAAATAGCGCCCAAGATCCAACCACTTGCCATCATACATAGTTTCCTCAAATAACTCCAACGAGGTTGCAAAACAGCTTCTATCCTTTCTAGCAAGAGCACTAGAATAGAACTCTGTTCCCACATCCTCGTGATCATCTATCATTTCCTTCTCATCGTAGTACCTAGCCCTTGATAACATATCTGTCACAGGATTGTCTTTTCCTGCAATATGTCTAAACTCTGGGTTCAAGGACTTGATATATGCTATCCACCTCAACATAGCGATATCTGGAGTTGTACAGCTAGTGATCATTCCCAAGAGAGGTAAACAATCTGTCTCCACAACCACAGGTGCTCCTATCAAGTATTCTTTGTCACTTTCTATCGCAGTAACTACTCCCCATAGCTCTCTTTTTACCTGAGGGTAGTCTCTCTGTCGTGAACTTAATACCTTAGCACCAAAACGCACCACATATCTATTCCCATCCTCATCGTCTTGCCCTACAGCCCATCCAATGCCAATAGGACTAGTATCAACAGTAAGGAAAACAGATCTCTCCAACTCATATGTTACCTTCCGTAGAGTTGGTGGTGAAGCCAAAAGATCTTTCAACTTCCTCATAGACTCGCTCTGCTCCTCTTGCCACTGAAATCTTTGCCCCTTCCTCAGCAACTTGTACAACGGATCTGCTACATGTGCAAAGTGTGGAATCCATATATGATAAAACACACATGCACCTGAAATCTTCTCACCTCAGTAACCGATCCACATGTCTCCTTCATCCTTCGAATGACATCAACCTTGTTTGGACAAGGTTTCCGACCATAAGACCCACATAGGTGTCCCACTATTAACACCTCCTGTTCTCCAAATACAGACTTTGCTCCTGATAAAGTCAAATGAACCTCCTCCAGTCGACTCAATATCTTATCACAGTCAGCTATATGGTCTGCAACAAACTTACGGCACCCCCTCTGATCCTTTACCTCATTCTTCTCTCCTCAGCACACCCTTTGATCGACACATCATCAAGGAATGGCATAGTTTTTTCAGGAATGAAATCCCTCAAAACTTTATTCATGCCATTCATCATATGTGCTACAGAATTCGTAGCACCTTGTGGCAAGGTGCACATCCTTAGTAATCCCAAAGGTGTCCTCATTGTAGTCAAGTCTCTACTCTCAGAGGATAATTGAAACTGATCATAACCTGAATATAAGTCTCTCATTGAATAGATAGCACGACCAGCAAAACCCTCTGCAAACTCTTCTACAATAGGTCCTATACTCATATTCTTAATAGTCATCTTGTTAACTGGCTGTATATCTTGAATGAATCTCAAAGCTCCACTCTTCTTCGGAACAGTAAACCATCTGCTAGAGTAGGGAGCTATAGATGGTTCCAAGATACGCATCCTAATCCTCTCATTGAGCAAGTCTATCAGTTTTGGTAGATGAGCTCTAGGTACAGGGATAGGACGTAGATTCCAAGGCACATGCGGTATAGTAAAGATTACCATAGGTGCAACTACACTTGGATCTACACATCCTACTTCATGTGACTCAAACGCAAACGCCTTACCATGCCTAGATAGCATCTCCTTGAAGCTCTTCTTCTCTTGCTCAGTAAGAAATCCATCACCTCCAATCCTCAGCTCCTTCAGTGTTGTTTCTGTGAACTGGTGCCCAATTCTTCTCGATCCTCTGAGCGTCGGTTCTCGTGCAGCTTGCTCCATCTTCTGATTGTAATCGAGTGGTAAAGGCAAAGCCACTGGTTTGATTTTCTTTGCCACTAACTGTACTGTAACGACCTATGTTACACATAGGAAGTTTATCTATTAGTAAGGTGTTTAGTTCTAACTAAGTGTTGAGAATGTTTATTTGCTGCCAAAGTACTTTTAGGAGATATCAAGTTAGTCATGACTAGCTAAAAGTTAGTTATGGTTAAACTTAGCTGTACTTTTGGCAGAATTCAGATATTTGCTAAAGAGTGAGCACTACTATCTTGTCATCTTGTCTAAAAGGTAGAAAGGGGGTGGAAAGTATCCCTTATCTCCTTTTTGACTTGATATTAGTGGTTGGATTAAAGTTGTGGACTTTGTGGGCATTAAAAACAAGAAGAGATTCCACATGTTTCCTTTTTAGTGGGTCCTAGTGTAGAGGGGGGGTGGAAATTCGAGATTCCTTGAGAATATTCCAGAATCCTTCTAGAAGTTGTTGACTTTGAAGGAATAAGCCCATGTGAAAAGGTAAAAAGCCCATGTGATCAATGCTTTTACCTTAAGTAATATCTTAGTAAAACCCGGTAAAAGTAGTTACGGCTGAGTTACCGGAGGGTACCAAAGTAAAAACCTAGAATGTATAAATAGAGGAGTAGAGAAGAGCTCCTCATCCTTGTTTTCACATCGTCGTAATGACAACTTGAGTAATATAGAGAGTGTGGGATATTTTTAGCATGTGAGAACTTGAGAGACGTCGTTAGAATGGAGGATTTTAGTGGATGAGATTATGGAGATTTTAGTTGATAAGTTTGTGGGTGTATGAATGAGAGTGAACTTAGCATTTTTCCCTTCAAGATTCATGGTGTGCTTCCATCAAAGCCATCAGAGGTGACCCCTGAGTGAGAGACAGGCCCGACAGTTGCAGATTCGTGGATGACGATCGTGGAGGTTGAGAGATCGGGGGGTAGTTGATCGTTAGGACCGCGGAGGGTTTACATTTTTGGTTCTGTTGCCGGGACCTCACTTGAAGGGATCGTTGAACGATGTTTAGAGTTCAGTTCTATATTCGACAAAAGGAGATTATGAGAGAGCACATGGAGAGAACGTTGGGAGGAGAGAGAGCTAACGCGATGTTAGCAACGTTAGAACCTTTCGTGTATCCCGTAGTGATATATGACGCGTTCGAAGTCATTCTTTACATCTTGTTCACTTAGAAAGGGTTTGAGGAGAGTTGAAAGGAGGTGCAACAAGAGTTGTAGAGAAGGAGGAGAGAAAAGTTATTAGAGGAGAGAAATTTGTGAGTTTAGAAATTCTGCTCTCTGGAAAATTTGTACAGTCGCTGTCAACTTTTCTGTGAATTTTATTTTCCTGAGAAACTTTCCAGTGTTTTAGATTGGCTGATAACCTATCTAAGACAAAAGGAATCATAGGAAAAGGTGGTCTAGAGAGGGAGCAATGATTTTTCAAAGTTGAGGGGGTCTATTCGTGAGAGTTGAGGAATTCTGTTCTCTGGAAAAAGTTTACAGTCAGTGTCAGATTTTCTGTGAATTTTATTTTCCTGAGAAACTTTCCAGTGTTTTAGAGTGGCTGATAAGCTATCCAGGACAAAAGAAATCATGAGAAGATGAGGTCTGAAGAGGGAGAAAGGATTTTTCAAAGTGGAGGGGGTTGACAACCATGAGGGAAGTGAAAATATACAAATTTCAGTTCTCTGAAAATTTGTACAGTCATCACCATCTCTTCTGATTAGAGAAGTTTCTGTTGAAACTTCATGATTTAGTAGCTTGGAGGTTGAGCTACTGGAGACCACAAAAATCTTGGAGAGATCTCTTACCAACTAAGAGAGATACGTTTCGGCATACAAGGAGGTCTTGAAGATACGTCATGGGGAATCCAGTTCGAATGACGAGGTGGAAGAAGAGACGTTTAGGAGTTCGAACAGAGACGGAGAAGCCCAAGTTAAGTATAGATAAGTTACGAACACGCATCTATAGCACTTGGGGTGCCCTCTTTACTCTATACGAAGAAGCTTCCGCGACAATTGGCACAGATTTGAAGAAAGTCGAGTTTAAAGCATCATTCACTATGGAGGCCACGAATGCTCCTGGTGAAATAGAGTTGGATCCTTACAAGAGCGAGTTCAAGATGTCTGTTGTGATGAGTACAAACGAGGGTGAGGAGGATCATATCTTTGATAGTTAATATTAGATTAGATTTTATTTCGTGTATCGCATGTATAATGCACGATTTCTAATATAAAGCTCGGAAGAGTTAAGAAAGTAATGTAGAATTATTTTCCTCTATGATATTTTGTCCACTTAATGGTTGAGAAGGTGCAACATGAGTGGAAATTCAAAAGATTGGAAAGTTAGACTTAGAAACCTTCCTCAAGGTTTAGATGTCATAGTAAGTGTCGGAGAAAGTTCGAGAGAGATTATCGTCGAGTTTGAAAACCCTAGTACTAAACCTCAAGTAGAATCGCCGAGGAGAAGAGTAGAAACCGACTTGTGGTGTTATTTCTGTAGAGGGTTGGGACACAAAGTAGTGAATTGTCCAACTAGAATCAGAACCGAGAGAGCTAAAGGGAAGCGGGAGTTTACTGATTTGAGTCTTCGAGTGGGTCCATCGTCACCAGCGCCAATTCATCTTCTAGGCGAAGATCCTTGTCCAAGTTGTGGAGTGGGTGATCTATCAAGAGGACACAAGTGCGTCGATGTGGCCGCCCTACTTACGTCCGTAGTCGAGAAGTTGGACGAGACTCAAAGAGCTGAGACGGAGAAGTTGTCGACTTCAAAGGAGGACTCGGCTGAGTTGTGATGGAGATCGTCATTCGGATGGTGGAGAAGGCGGTGATGCGACTCAGACTCATGATTACCTTGGGGGAAGAGATGGCACAAGAGGTGTTGTTACAACCATTTCCTTTCATTTTACCTATGGTAGATTATTCGCGAATGGAATTGGTGATGTTCGTACTCTTTTAGCGAGTAGTTATTGCACGACGATTAGAAGAGTAGAAAGAGTAGTTACAAGATGGGAAAGCTACCCGTGTTTCATGGGAAGGACAATGAAGATGTAGAACCGTTTGTTCGAGACTTCAAAAGGGGTTGCATCGGAAACAACGTGAGAAGGAAGGAAGAATGGGTGTTGTTACTGCCAGAGTTTTTAGAAGATTTTGCTCTTACGTGGTATGAAGACCGAGTGAAGAGTCAGACACCTGGTGCAGTTGAGGACACATGGGAGACGTTGAGTAATGCACTCATCGAAGAATTTCTTCCAGAAGAGAGTTATGAGAAGCTCATGGTGGAGCTTACTCATTTGAAGCAACGTGACGACGAGAAAGTTCGGCAATATGCCGAAAGGGTGGATAAGTTGGAGCAACGGTTTCGGACGGTCCTACGGAAGAGTGGAGACAATGTGGAACTAACGATGGCGGGGATTGGAGCAGTGCTGACCAAGAACTTGGTGGGAGGGTTGAGACCTTCAATTCGAACCCAAGTGAGGTACGAGAAGCCAGCAACCAAAGCGGAGGTCATCAAGATAGCGACAAATATGGAAGAGAGTTTGGATGAAGGAGATATCATCCAACCTCATCATGCTGCTCTGGTGTCAACTCCGACTCCTGGTGTAGCCACAACGATCGCACCTGCACCATCACAATTGGTGATTGCTTCAACGTCAGCTCCTACTCCAACGGTGGTGCCAAGACCGTTTGTCCCAACAACGATGTCTACTGCCACCTCTGATTTTCATGCCGAGCTGAAGAGCATCACTGACACTCTTGCGGATCTCAAGATAAATGTGGTGCAGTTACGAGAATGGAGGAACAAAGGTGGAGGAGGAGGTCAAAGAGGTTACGACAACAATCCCAACCGAGGAAATCAAGGTAACTTTGGAGGCAACCAAGGTAACTTTGGAGGAATCACTTGTTGGACGTGTGGAGGTTCTCATTTCCAGCGAAATTGTCCTAACAACGGAGCAAGAGGTGCCGAAGCTGTCAGAATGAATGTGGGTGGAGGAAATCCATCACAAGGACGAGACAAAGGGGTGGCTACTATCGATGTCGTGCGAGATCTCATCTACGAGAAAGGAGAGAGTTCAAACTCTTCTCATGCACCGGTGGAGCTTTTAGCTCAAGAAAGAAAAAGAACTCGATTTTCTGATGAACCGGTTTTCATGGAGGAGTCAGCAAGTAGAAGTACTCGTTCGAGTAATGTTTCGAGTACACCAAGGGAGCCAAGAAGGAAGCTGGGGATGGCGGATTTCACCATTTCATCTTCCCAAGCGGGATATGATGTGGTTGAAGATGTGGGTGCTCAGAAAGCCAACATCACTGTTGGACAACTGATCGCACTTAATCCCAGCTTACGAAGGGAACTCAGAGGAGGACTGAGTTCTAAGAGAAGCAAGAAGAAGAAACCCAAGAGCAAGACATCAAAGTCAGTGGGAGTTGGTGTGGTGGATGTGCATGCTTCAGAGGTATGCACTAGGGCTTCAAAGATTGAAGTCCGATTGAATGGTCACTACGTCTCTGACGTATTGGTGGATGGAGGATCGGCTGTAAACGCCATATCGGAGAGGTTGATGAAGAAGTTGGGAATGGAACCAACTCGCCCGGCTAGCATTGTCGTGGGGATGGCTAACAAGCAACGGGTAAGACCTCTTGGTGTGTTAGAGAAGGTGGTCGTGTCTGTGATGGGAGTTCAAACATTGATGTCCTTTCAAGTGTTAAAGGACTCTAGTTATGATTTGCTCCTAGGTAGGCCTTGGTTGAGAGCTGTGCGCACCACGGATAGGTGGCACAAGGGATACTTACGAATTGGGCCTAGAGATCATAGAGTGATAGTTCCTCTCTCGGGTGTTGGAGTTGTGACTTCTGACTCTGATAGACCCACTAGTGACTACTGGGAATCTGATACGGAGGATGATCAGAGTGTCTCGGAAGTAGATACTGGGGATTCTTACGACCAAGAATCCTCGTCTGAGGATGAAGGATTTGGTCGAGACGAATCAGTACATCAGCTTAGTGCTATTGACTTGTTGCCTCGACCAGCAGTGGAGAAAGATCCTGACAAAGAAGAGTTGAGTGAGGCAGAGATTGTGAGAAGACTCTCTACCCTGAAGTTTGGTATCAATGTCACTCAAGAAGAGAAAAGTAGATTCCTAGATATATTTCGAAAATATATCCATGTGTTTGCTTTCAGCTACAAGGATTTGAAGGAGGTGACCCTCGAGACTCATCGAATCGAATTGGAGGAGAACGCAAGACCAGTTCGACAGAAGCAGAGAAGGGTCAATCCTACAACGGCAATGATGGTCAAGGAGGAGATAGACAAGTTGAAGGAGGCGAGTTTCATCTATGAGGTGGAGAACTCAGAATGGGTTTCACCCATTGTGATTGTCAAGAAGAAGAATGGTAAGCTGCGAGTGTGCATAGACTATAAGAAGCTGAATGCAGTTACCAAGAAGGACTATTATCCTCTACCATTTATAGATGAGATTTTGGAGGAAGTTGCCGGTCATGAGTGGTACAGCTTTGGTGATGGTTATAGTGGATACAACCAGATCAAGATAGCACAGGAGTACCAGCAGTTGACTACTTTCACTACTCCTTGGGGAACATTTGCATTTCGAGTGATGCCATTCGGACTGTGTAATGCTCCGGCCACGTTTCAGAGGTTCATGAACAAGGTGTTTGAACCATTCATAGGGAAGTTTGTTCGGGATTTCATTGACGATTTCTGTGTGTACGGACGAAAGGAGGACCACTTTGATCATGTGATCAAAGTTTTGCAGCGGTTGGAGCAAGCCAACGCTTCTCTAAATCCAGAGAAGTGCATCTTTGGCTGCGAAGAAGGTCTGCTGTTAGGGCACATCATTTCCAAGAATGGGATTGCGGTAGATCCTGAGAAGGTGAAGAAGATTGTGGATCTTCCATTTCCGATCAACTTGACAAAGTTGAGGCAGTTTCTTGGCATGGTTGGATATTATCGTAGGTTTGTCTTTTCCTTCTCAAACAAAGCAATAGCTTTGACTATGTACATGAAGAAGGGAGTTGATTTTGACTTGATAGTGCATGATCAGAAGGCAAAGGAAGCATTTGAGGAGCTGAAAAAGGCATTAGTGACAGCTCCTATACTTGCTAAACCTGAGTGGAGTAAAGCATTTATTCTGTATACGGATGCCTCCAATGTAGCAATCGGATGTACATTAAGTCAGCTAGATGGAGATGGGCATGATCATCCTATAGCTTATGCTAGTAGGCAGATGGTTCCAGCGGAGAAGAATTACTCCGTGACTGAACGAGAAGGATTAGCGGTGATCTTTGGATTGAAGAAATTTCGACACTACTTGCTAGGAGGGAAATTTTCCATAGTCACAGATCACAAGGCTTTAAAGTATATCTTTAATAAGCCTAATGCCGAAGGTCGTATTGCTCGTTGGAAGATCCTTCTAACAGAATACGATTATGTGATCGAAGATAGACCAGGGAAGAAGCATGCGAATGCTGATCTTTTGTCAAGGGCTTATGATGATGAGGGAGAAGAACCGTTTGATGATTCATTTCCAGACGAGCATCTGATGACCATCACAAGCATCGAGGAGATACCGGACGAGTACAAGGAAATCTGGAGTTTCCTTGTAGATGGCTCTTTTCCAGAAGGTATGCATACCCGAGAACGTAACGCGTTGATCAAGAGATGCAAACCTTACACCATGGTAGAGGGAATTCTGTTTCATCAAGGAGCAGATGGGTTACTAAGGAGAGCAGTTGGTCAGAAGGAGGCATTCAAGCTAATGCACGAGTTTCACGACGGAACTGTTTGCGGAGGTCACTTTGCTGGTAAGATAACAGCCTTCAAGATTTTGGATGCGGGTTACCACTGGAGAGGGATTTTCAAAGAGTGTTTAGACTATTGCAAAACTTGCGACGTATGTCAAGCATTTGCTCTGAAGTCTACTAGAACACCTCCGTTAAGATCAATTCCCGTGTTAGGACCATTTGAGAAGTGGGGTATTGATTTTGTAGGTCCTCTTAATAAGACACCTCGAGGCAATAGATACATTGTAGTCGCCACTGACTATTGTACCAAGTGGGTAGAGGCTAGACCTTTGAGAGAGACCAATGAAACAGAAGTCGGTAGATTCTTATGGGAGAGGATCATCACAAGATTTGGATGTCCGTTAGAGTTGGTCTCAGATAGAGGAGGAGAGTTTGTAGGGAGCATGACTACTGCTATGCTACAACACTTTTCTATCAAGCCACGAGTAACGACCTCATACAAACCAAATGCTAATGGTCTTGCGGAGAAGACCAATCTTACACTTTGTATGATGCTCGCCAAAGATGCTGGTGTTGAGACTGCGAAACATACTTGGGATAAGAGGCTACATGCTATCTTATGGGAGTATCGAACGACAACAAAGACTTCTACTGGGTACTCCCCATTTCGACTGGTTTATGGAGTGGAGTCCAAGTTGCCGATCCAATTCGAATTGGATACTTTTCAAACTATTCAACGAAAGTTGAAGAGGTCGAGAGGAGAAGACGTGGTCAGATCAAGAAGGGAGCAACTCATGGAGTTGGAAGAGACCCGAGCGGTAGCAATGATCCGGATGGAACGAGCTCAGGCGTATCAAAAGAAGAGTTACGACAAACGGTTGGGCAAGAGGGAGGTAAAACCTTTTCAAGTCGGAGATTGGGTTATGTTGTATGATGCTATCAGATTCAAGAGGGCTAGGAAGAAGTTTCTTCCGAGATATTTTGGTCCTTTTGTTGTAGATAAGGTGTGGAGCAACTTCACATATGACCTTCAGGAGCTGGGAGGAAGGAGATTCGATCGGGTCAACCATGACAAGTTGAAGTTGTTTCATCGACGGAAGTTCTCTCTTCACTCCGAGGACGGAGCGAAAATTTAGTCCGGGGGTAAAATGTAACGACCTATGTTACACATAGGAAGTTTATCTATTAGTAAGGTGTTTAGTTCTAACTAAGTGTTGAGAATGTTTATTTGCTGCCAAAGTACTTTTAGGAGATATCAAGTTAGTCATGACTAGCTAAAAGTTAGTTATGGTTAAACTTAGCTGTACTTTTGGCAGAATTCAGATATTTGCTAAAGAGTGAGCACTACTATCTTGTCATCTTGTCTAAAAGGTAGAAAGGGGGTGGAAAGTATCCCTTATCTCCTTTTTGACTTGATATTAGTGGTTGGATTAAAGTTGTGGACTTTGTGGGCATTAAAAACAAGAAGAGATTCCACATGTTTCCTTTTTAGTGGGTCCTAGTGTAGAGGGGGGGTGGAAATTCGAGATTCCTTGAGAATATTCCAGAATCCTTCTAGAAGTTGTTGACTTTGAAGGAATAAGCCCATGTGAAAAGGTAAAAAGCCCATGTGATCAATGCTTTTACCTTAAGTAATATCTTAGTAAAACCCGGTAAAAGTAGTTACGGCTGAGTTACCGGAGGGTACCAAAGTAAAAACCTAGAATGTATAAATAGAGGAGTAGAGAAGAGCTCCTCATCCTTGTTTTCACATCGTCGTAATGACAACTTGAGTAATATAGAGAGTGTGGGATATTTTTAGCATGTGAGAACTTGAGAGACGTCGTTAGAATGGAGGATTTTAGTGGATGAGATTATGGAGATTTTAGTTGATAAGTTTGTGGGTGTATGAATGAGAGTGAACTTAGCATTTTTCCCTTCAAGATTCATGGTGTGCTTCCATCAAAGCCATCAGAGGTGACCCCTGAGTGAGAGACAGGCCCGACAGTTGCAGATTCGTGGATGACGATCGTGGAGGTTGAGAGATCGGGGGGTAGTTGATCGTTAGGACCGCGGAGGGTTTACAGTACTTGGTCTCCACGTACACCTCTTGTCGATCTCTGAACTTATCAATTACATCATAAAGCTCCTTGGAGCTCACTCTCACCACTCTATCTACATCATCTATAGAACTTTCTACTATAGATTTCAACTCCCCTATAGTATCTACCAAATACTGCTCCTCAAACACTCCAGATATGTATTCATCTCCTGCTAACTCTTCACTAATCCACAAAGACTGCTGTACATACTTCACATGTTGTCTCTCAAACCTCTTCAGATTCTCAACCTTCCTATAACACACTGATCCACATGACGTCAATCCTAAGAAGCTAGTGGATAAAGCTTCATGCTCTACTGGATCAGGCGAGAATCCTAGCTCTACTGTACCGTTGAAGTCTCGCTCTTCAATGATACTCTGCCAAAACTCCTAGACTCTCTAAACTCCTGAGTAATCTTAGGCAGTGGACGGTCTCTCAAGCTATCACGATTCCTCTCATGTTCTGCAGCAACAGTCAAAAACTGAACAGCTCTTTTGCCGTCTCTACTACGTATCCTAGCATAGGATGAACCATCATCCATAACTCGTGTCTCCATTCTAACAGCAGTAATGTAAGGCTGCCCTAGAATGATAGGATAGGTTGACATGTCTTGCACAAAGAAATTCTGAACATCACTGATGTCACCCACAGTTACCTTGATGTTGGGGCAAGCACCATAGAGTTCTCCCCGCTGGTTGTTGGCAGCACGGATAAGCCACCCATGGTCGGTGTCTATAGGCCACCTCCCACGCTTGTACAGCTCCTTAGACATCAGATTAATCTCTGAGCCATGATCAATCAATGCCACCACATGTTCCTCTAGATCTCTCAGCTTCACTAAGGTCTCTGTGGTTGCTCTCGCCCAATGGTTGTGAGAATAATGGCTCTTTTGCGATGCTTCCACCTCATCTTCAAACCTCACGTGCTGATACGATCTCCCTTCTGATACTTGAGAGCAGTAACCAGCAATCTCATCTTCCTCATCCTCCGACAGTTTGGTCCCTAGAGCGTTAAGCGTAGCTGCTTTACTCAAAATCTGACGTTTCCTCTTGATGATATCTATGATAACCTCATGGAACTCACGCTTTGCAATCCCAAGAATCTCACCCAAAGTAAACTCAACCTTCCCATTCAAGATACGATTCTCTAACACCTGCTTCAAGTCTGTAGCAATCTCAATGTCAGACTGAAGTTTGTATGCAGGCATCTTATCCTTCTCCTTGCTTCTCTCCTTCTCCTTTGGTGTTGTAGATGGTAGATCCTCCATAGTCTCCTCCCGAGTAGGTGTTGTCTCCTGTCTTGCATCTGGTCTAGCCCTTTCACTCCTTGTAGCAGGTCGTTTGGCTGTAGAAGCCTCACCTGCATCCTCCCTCCTACGTTTTTCTTCTAGTAGAGCTTCATGCTGACTTCTTGCAACATAAGCATGCACTGACATAGTATCCACAGGGTCATTCCATCCTGTAGTTTCTCTAATTGAGTTGCCAACCCTTCGTAGCACATCCTTGTCTAGCTCTGTTCTAGCTACGGACCGCACTACATCTGACCTGTCACACCACAAGTATCCCATTATTTGTGTGTATGCTTATATACATTTCATTAGGTATGACTATCTTAAAGGTTACTCTAGTTTGAAGATCTAAATTTAGAGTGATCAAAAGTAGTCATAACTAGCTGAGATAGTTATAACTAAGTTGAGGAAACTATTAGAGGTTCCACTATGGCACTATAGGACAAGTGCGGAGCTCTAAATATGCTTTCCAAAAGTATGTGACTTTGTTGACCATCGCTGATTGGATGCATGATGAAAAGTCATGCACAAAGATCTAAAGATGCTCCTCAAAAGACGTATTAGTGTGTTGTCGTCTTTCGACTGGATAGCGTGGAAAGTTAACACTTTACAAAAGCTAAAGTAGGAGAATCTCTTACTTTAGTAAAGTAGAACAAGTAATGTGTGTGCTATTCTTAAGTCTTAGTAGCCTTTAGAAGTTTTACTATTTTGGATTGCGCACTTACCATGAGGTAACGTAACTTAGTGAAAGTTACCACGGTAAGAAGTTGTAGAGTATATAAGGAGGAGTTGAGAGGGTGGAAGAGACTCTCATTTTCCTGTCTATAAGTAAAGTGAGCATTGGAGACCTTGGGAGTCCTTGAATACTATGTGATGCAATGTGGAAGGCGGGGTTAGAACTTGTTTGCAGGAACGCTATTAGAGGGACCGATGTGACCATACGGGTCAGAGTGTTGAGTGAAGTGAGCATGGGTATGATAGAATCTTTGTAATTAAGGTGCACTAGTAATCCTAGTCATCTGAGGTACCCCTGGGTGAGAGACAGGCCGGCTTACATTTTGGTTCCGTTGCCGGGACCTCGATACAAAGATTCGTATTTAGTCGTTAGTACAGTTCATGTCTGTTTTTGAGCATGAGTTCAGAACCTTTGTACATACACCATGTTATAGAGGGCAAGATAAGCTTTCCAATAAGCTTGATATCTCAGAGAGATCAATTGTGAGGAGAGAGTTATGTCTTTCGGAAGTTAAGGAGGTTTTTTGATATCAAATAGTGAGCTCTCGGGAAGGAGTTTACAGTCAGTTTCATATTTTCAGTTTTTAGAGTTAGACCTTGAAATCTTCCATGCTGACAGCTTGGAAGATAAGCTATCTAGGCACCCAAATCATGCGTGAATCGATTGAGTAGAACTGGAGTTATGGCATTCGAAGTGAAGGGGGGTCAAATTTGTTATATCGCTTGCTGAAGTAAAAGAGTGAAAGAATTTCAGAATTCTTGAGAGGGTTATGTTCGATCTCTAAGGCTCAGGGTTGACAAGTTAAGCTTCTACTTAGTAATGTGAGAGATTGCCAAGTGAGAAGATAGTCGAGTGATCAAAACTGTCAAACAAGCTATAGCGAGAGAGATGTATGACGGATCATCGTCATGGAAGGACAGCAAGAGTGGAAATTGAGGTTGAGCAAGATCCCTCAAGGCTATGCGGTGATAGTTACCGCTGATCTGGCGAAAGGAGAATTTCGACTAGAATTTGAGGAAGAAGCAGAGAGTAGTCGTAAGAACAAGGAGAAGAACTTGAGGTGCTTTTTGTGTGGAGAAGAAGGACATAAAGTGAGCAAGTGTCCTACGAAGAATAGACTTTTACGTGAGCGAAGAGGGTTGGTCGACTTAAGCTTACACATAGGTCCTTCTTCCCCTAGACAAGACGTCATTGATCCTACAACCTTTTGTCCTAGATGTGGAGTGGACGGGATTCCAGTTGAGCACGAGTGTAGCGCAGTGGTTGCTTTGCTAGAAACTGTAGCCGAAGGTCTCGAGAGAAGGTTGAGTGTAGAAACGGAACGAGTGAAGACCTCTAGCGAGGATGGAGATAGTCTGTCACACGAGAGATAAGATGACCATGAGGGTCAAACTTATTCCAACCTTTGGAGAGGAGAGAGCTCAACGGGGAAATTGTGGATTGCGGTGAAGTGCGATCTTCACATCCGCAAGCAGTTCTTTGAGTAAGAAGAAGAAAAGAAGAGAAGAATGGGGAAACTTCCGGTGTTTTACGGAAAGGATGGAGAAGACGTGGAAGGATTTGTGAGAGACTTCAAAAGAGCATGCATTGGCAATGGAGATCGAAAGAAGAGCGAGTGGGTAGGGTTGATACCTGAATTTCTTGAGAGTTCTGCATTGACATGGTATGAGGATAGGAAGAAGAGAAGAGTAGTGGGGACTTCAGATGATACTTGGGAAGTATTGACGGAGGTCTTAATTGAAACTTTTCTTCCTGATGAAAGTTACGAGAAGTTAATGGTGGAGGTAACTTACCTCAAACAAGGAGAGAAAGAGAAAGTAAGGACTTATGCCGAGAGGGTGGAGAAATTAGAACAGAAGTTTCGGGTGGTTTTACGAAAGAGTGGAGATGTAGTAGAACCAACGATGGTGGGCATTGGAGCAATGCTCACAAAGAATTTTATTGGGGGATTGAGGCCGGAGATTCGAACACAAGTGCGGTATGAGAGACCAACTTCGAAGGCTGATGCAGTGAAGATCGCAACCAGGATGGAAGAGAGTCTGGATGGAGACGACTTGCAACCAGTGACTGTTGGGGCAGCATGTGGAGATGTGCAAGGGCCGAGCATGCCAACTCTGACACCTGCGAGTGTTCCGACTGTTCGATTTCAGAATCTGACTCCGATAGCTCCTACTAGTGCGGTTACAGTCACTGTACCATCTAGATCTGTTACTCCCGACTTTCGTGATGAGTTGAAAAGTTTGACAGATTCTCTGGCAGAGTTGAAGATCAATATGGTGAATTTGTTGCAACACCGGAGTCCAAATGTTGGAGGAGGCTCACGAGGTTATGGAAACTATCAGTCCAGAGGTGGACCACCGCAAGGATCACCCAGTAACTACACGAGCCAATGATGTTTTACGTGCGGAGGATCACACTTCCAACGTAATTGTCCGAGTCGTAATGGTGGAACGGCGGATGGAGCTTCAACTTCACAAAGCAAGGACAAGGATGTAGCATGCATTGACATCTTGGAGCCGCGAGATGTACGAGAAGGTTTTCAGTCTGTAGAGCTGTTGGTTCAAGAGAGGAAGAGGATGAGGACGCATTTCGACGAGGGAGAACCTGTCGTGATGGAAGATTCTCCAAGTCAAAATACTCGGAGTAGCAAATCTTCTTCAAAAACCAAAGAGCGACGGAAGAAATTGGAAAATACTGATTTCACAATTTCAATGAGCAATCAAAATACAATGTGGTGGAAGACGTGGGAAAGCAACGAGCAAACATTATTGTGGGACAGTTGATTGCTCTGAATCCTTCGGTGAGGAAAGAACTTCGTAGCGGTCTAAGCTCCCGACGAGGTCGGAAGAAGAAGGTAAATCCTTCTACTGTCGGTGTGAGTGCTTTAGACGCTAGTGAAGGAGAGGTATGCAACAAGGCATCAAAAGTAGAGGCTCGTATCAATGGGAGAGATGTCTCTGATGTTCTTGTCGATGGAGGATCGGCAGTAAACGCCATCTCGGAACGACTCATGAGGAAGTTGGATCTAGTACCAACGCGTCCTTCTAGTATCACGGTTGGCATGGCTAACAGACAGCGAGTTAGGCCATTGGGAGTGCTGGAGAGAGTTTGCGTGTCAGTAATGGGAGTGCAAGTAAACATGACATTTCAAATCTTGAAGGAGTCAAGTTATGAAATGTTACTCGGAAGACCTTGGCTTCGAGCAGTACATGCAACGGATAACTGGCACAAAGGTTATTTACGCATCGGACCGAATCACCATCGGATCAAAGTTCCATTGCTCGGAGATCAAGTTGGGACGTCGGAATCGGATCGACCCACATCGGACTACTGGGAGTCAGAAGTTGTCGATACTACTTCTGATGTAGGTACCAATTCTTCAGATTCAGAATCTGAAAATACATCGTCAGAAGAGGAGAGAGAAGAACGAAATGTGGGTGTGAACGTAGTGGATCTTTTTCCTTCTCCGGAAGTGCAAAGAGATAGAGACAAAGAACCGTTGACTCCCGAGGAGGTGGAGAGAAGGATTGCCACCTTACGTTATGGATCGAAGGTTACTAAAGAGGAGAAGAGTTGTTTCGAAGAGATCTTTCGCAAATACATTCATGTATTTGCATTTAGTTACAAGGATCTGAGGGAGGTCACACTGGAGCAACACCGTATCGAGTTAGAGAAGGAAGTCAAACCGGTGCGACAGAAGCAACGAAGAGTGAGTCCTCCAATTGCAGATCTGGTGAAAGAAGAGATCGAGAAGCTGCACACTGCTGGGTTCATTTACGAGGTGGAGCATTCTGAATGGGTATCACCCATTGTGATCGTAAAGAAGAAAAATGGCAAATTGAGGGTGTGTGTTGATTACAAGAAGCTCAATGCGGTCACAAAGAAGGATTATTATCCTCTACCTTTCATCGACGAGATCTTGGAAGAAGTGGCAGGAAACGAATGGTACAGCTTTGGAGATGGTTATAGCGGATATAACCAGATCAAAATTGCACCAGAACATCAACACCTGACCACTTTCACTACTCCGTGGGGTACGTTTGCATTTCGAGTCATGCCATTTGGTCTGTGTAATGCTCCTGCGACGTTTCAAAGGTTTATGAACAAAGTGTTCAAACCTTTCTTAGGAAAGTTTGTGAGAGATTTTATAGATGACTTTTGTGTTTACGGGAGTAAGGAGAAGCATTTTGAGCACCTTGTGAAGGTCTTAGAATGTTTAGATGTAGCAAATGCATCTCTCAATCCGGAGAAATGTATTTTTGGGTGTGAGGAAGGGTTACTCTTGGGTCATATCATATCCAAGGACGGCATTGCCGTTGATCCAGAGAAGGTGCAGAAGATCTTAGAGCTCCCTTTTCCTAGTACTCTCACTAAGCTACGACAGTTTTTAGGTATGGTGGGTTATTATCGAAGGTTTATACTCTCGTTCTCACATAAAGCGTATGCTTTGACTGTATATCTGAAGAAGGGAGTAGATTACGTGTTGATTTTAGGAGATGAAGAAGCTCTAGCCGCCTTTGAGGAACTGAAGAAAGCTCTTACTTCAGCTCCGATCTTGGTTAAGCCCGATTGGAATAAACAGTTTATTCTATATACGGATGCTTCAAATATAGCAGTAGGATGTACTTTAAGTCAGTATGATGTTGAAGGTAGAGATCATCCTATCGCATATGCTAGTCGGCAAATGGTCAAGGCAGAGAGAAATTATTCTGTGACAGAGAGAGAAGGATTAGCAGTGATCTATGCTTTGAGAAAATTTCGACATTATCTCATAGGAGGCAAGTTCACTATCGTTACAGATCATAAGGCATTGAAGTACATCTTCAATAAACCTATGGTCGAAGGACGATTAGCAAGGTGGAAACTCTTATTGTCAGAGTACGACTATGAGATCTGCGATCGACCAGGGAAGAAACACGCGAATGCAGATTTGCTATCTAGAGCTTATGATGGCGATGGAGAGGAGCCGGTGGATGACACCTTTCCTGACGAAGATTTGATGGTCTTGAGCAACTCTATTATCCCAATAGAATATCAAGAAATTTGGGATTTTGTTACGGAAGGTGTCTATCCAGATGGGATGCGGACCAGAGAGAAGAAGGCATTGGTGAAACGAAGTCAACCTTACTCGGTGGTGGAAGGTGTGTTATTCCGTGAAGGAGTTGATGGGATCTTGAGAAGAGCTGCGAGCAAGGAGGAGTCTCTACGACTCATGGAAGAATTCCATGACGGTCCCGTATGTGGAGGACATTTCGCAGGCAAGTTGACGGCTCATAAGATACTCGACGCGGGATATCACTGGAGGGGGATGTTTAGAGATTGCTTGACGTATTGTAAAACCTGTGATGTTTGTCAAGCTTTCGCTATCAAATCTAGTGTTTCCACTCCCCTTAGATCTACTCCGGTTCTTGGACCTTTCGAGAAATGGGGAATAGATTTTGTTGGGCCTTTGAATCGCACCCCTCGCAACAATAAGTATATTGTTGTAGCCACAGATTATCTTACGAAGTGGGTAGAAGCTAGACCTCTTGTAACTATTGGAGAAGTTGAGGTGGGTAGATTTCTGTACGAACGGATCATTACTAGGTTTGGATGTCCTCTGGAGTTAGTTTCTGATAGGGGTCGAGAATTTGTGAGTGGTATGACTACTGCTATGTGCACCCACTTCTCCATTTCTCAGAGGGTTACTACTTCATATAAACCTAGTTCAAACGGTTTGGTAGAGAGGACAAACTTTACCTTGTGTCAAATGTTAGCAAAGGATGCTGACATGGAAGGGGCCAAACACAACTGGGACAAGCGTCTTCATGCGGTTCTATGGGAGTATCGTACAACAGTGAAGACGTCTACGGGATATTCACCTTTCAAGATGGTGTATGGGTTGGAATCAAGATTACCAATCCAGTTCGACCTAACCACCTTTCAGACCTTGCAAGCTGGACTGAAGAGAAAGGGTGGTCCAATAGCTGAGAAAGAGAGGGGAGAAACCTTGTTGGAGCTGGAGGAGAATAGAGACGACGCAGCTCAACGAATTGAGATGGCTCAGCTACAACAGAAGAAGAGCTATGACAAGCGCTTGGCGAAGAACAAAACGAAGTTACAGCCATTTCAAGAGGGTGAGTGGGTGATGTTATGGGATGCTATTAGGCACAAGCGAGTTCAAAAGAAATTCTTACGTCGATATTTTGGACCTTTCATCATCTCCAAAGTGTGGAGTAATGGCACCTACGATCTTCAAGAAAAGAGTGGTACGTTCTTCGACCGAGTGAACCACGACAAGCTAAAGAAGTTCCATCAACGTGATACTTCACTCCGAGGACGGAGTGAAAATTAAGTCTGGGGGTAAATGTCACACCACAAGTATCCCATTATTTGTGTGTATGCTTATATACATTTCATTAGGTATGACTATCTTAAAGGTTACTCTAGTTTGAAGATCTAAATTTAGAGTGATCAAAAGTAGTCATAACTAGCTGAGATAGTTATAACTAAGTTGAGGAAACTATTAGAGGTTCCACTATGGCACTATAGGACAAGTGCGGAGCTCTAAATATGCTTTCCAAAAGTATGTGACTTTGTTGACCATCGCTGATTGGATGCATGATGAAAAGTCATGCACAAAGATCTAAAGATGCTCCTCAAAAGACGTATTAGTGTGTTGTCGTCTTTCGACTGGATAGCGTGGAAAGTTAACACTTTACAAAAGCTAAAGTAGGAGAATCTCTTACTTTAGTAAAGTAGAACAAGTAATGTGTGTGCTATTCTTAAGTCTTAGTAGCCTTTAGAAGTTTTACTATTTTGGATTGCGCACTTACCATGAGGTAACGTAACTTAGTGAAAGTTACCACGGTAAGAAGTTGTAGAGTATATAAGGAGGAGTTGAGAGGGTGGAAGAGACTCTCATTTTCCTGTCTATAAGTAAAGTGAGCATTGGAGACCTTGGGAGTCCTTGAATACTATGTGATGCAATGTGGAAGGCGGGGTTAGAACTTGTTTGCAGGAACGCTATTAGAGGGACCGATGTGACCATACGGGTCAGAGTGTTGAGTGAAGTGAGCATGGGTATGATAGAATCTTTGTAATTAAGGTGCACTAGTAATCCTAGTCATCTGAGGTACCCCTGGGTGAGAGACAGGCCGGCTTACAGACCACAACCCAGTAGTCCCTTTCTCTCTCTCCATTTCCACTTTCACTCCACACGTAGCAGCATTCACAAGAGAAACAGCATGTGATGCTGATATATCATTCACAAGTCTCTTCATACCACCCTTGCCAAAGTTGGTTCCCAGCATCATCCCAGTCTCTCTCAAATGGATCTTACCATCTTTGAAGAAGATAAGATCCTTCCTCAATGCATCTGAAAACTCTCCACAATCTCTTCTTACATGGTCTAGGCTATCGCACCATATACAACGATGAACAAAGCCTTCCCTCATCTGAGGTCTCTGCATAGCAGGTTGTACATTCTGCTCCTTCTCTTCTAACCTAGTGAGCTTAAGCTTAAGCTCCTTCATACCCTTAATCAACTCATCAAGCGGTGAGTCTTCCTCTCTACCAATTACCAAAGCAGGCTTAGTAGGCAACTGCTTGACAGGAATTATCAGAGGTGCTGCTTCACTTACCACCACCTTGTCCCTTCTTCTCTGTCTCTTGGTCAGCAAAGAAACAGCCTCTTCAACCTCCTTCCAATCAGTCTTCAATCCTCTCTCCTCACTCTTGTCTTCCAGCAACAGCTCAAGCTTCTCCTGAATAGTCACGTCCGCTGCTTGTAAGAAAAGCTCAGTCTTCTCCACCTCTAGTGTAAGCTTCTCCGTCCTAGAAAGCTGAGCATACTGACGATCAAACTCCCTTAACAACTCATTCACAGACAAACCTTTGTTAGGCTTAACCACCCACTCCAAGAACGTTCTCTTGGTCACCCTCTCTGAATCTTCAGTGTAGTACTCCTCCTTCAAAGCTCGCATAAAGCTCTCCCAACTCTGTCCTTGCTGC
Source organism: Asterella californica (assembly GCA_036924285.1). Taxonomy (NCBI): domain Eukaryota; kingdom Viridiplantae; phylum Streptophyta; class Marchantiopsida; order Marchantiales; family Aytoniaceae; genus Asterella; species Asterella californica. Next base: position 50,085,793 of record JAYKYS010000001.1, read on the forward strand.
TGCTTGAGCTCCTTCACACGCCCATGAATCTCAGGCACAACAGCAAGTTCAAAGTTCTCCATCATCTCCTTCTCAGGTACCTTGTTCACCTCCATCTCCCTAGCATAGTATCGCACATACTTGGAAATATTTGTACCCTTGAACTGGTCCATCTGATGCACCACAGATTGCAACGCCTTGGTTGCTAATACCTCCTTCCTCTCTTTGCTCTGCTGCTGTTGCATAAACATGGAAAAAGCTTGGAACATCTTCATCGTAGCAGCATCCAACTGAACAGGTTGCTGAGCAGCAGCAGCACCTCCACTTGATGATCCTTGGTTGGCCATGATATCTGATCCTGTAACACTCTCAAGAAAACTCCCACCCTAGGTGTTTCACGTCGAGTTCACCAAAAAGATAGTATGTCGGAGTGTAATCCGTCTACCTAGGAAAGCGCCGGGCTTCTGGCTGTGGTTGTTCACTCAAGAGGTTGGCTTTCAGGTTACAACAGGGGCTATAAACACTCACACAGATGTGTAAGATCTAGTAATATACCCAGAAGGCGAAATTCAGGTCTAGCCGGCAATAACAAGATCCGGCGGTGAACTTTGACACTCACGGAGAGGAAAACTATGAAGGTTTAGACCTCTAAACTTCTCCTGCATGCAAATGAGGTACTACTGAACTCACAGACGAAATTTCAACCTGAGATCAAATTCTGACACGGAGATATGAACAGAAAAGTTTTGAGCAAGAAAACTACGGCAATTTCTGGTACCTAGCTGGCTATTTCAACCTATAACAGGAGTTTGGCTCGATCAATTTCGAAGTTTCTTACAGGATTTGCAGTCTACAGGGTGCTGAACATCCCTGTGAAGTTGGGACTCCTGAATGTACACAGAACTGCAGATCTCTTCCTCTGAAGTCGCTGCTCTAGATTAAAAGCTTTTCAGACCCCCTCAGCTTCAGCGGCCGCCCTGAAATACTCAGTTGCTCAATCGATATGAAACTTTTTGTGAAATCGTAGCCCTGCTGGCGGAGAACACAACCTCGAAGTTTTGAAGCAATTTCCTCAAATCTGCGAGTGACACTGAAAACCCTAAATCCAACAAAAGTGATTCAATTCTAGCACAATTCGAACTTCAATTGCTCATAACTCCGTCTTTATTGACTCAAATCGATCGAAATTTTCACTGGAAGTCCTTGGCATGACGACCTCTCTCTCCCTGTGCTCTCAGATTTCGAAGATCCCTCACCAAATGCTCGAACTCCACTCTAGAGCTCTGTTTTTAAATTTAGAGTTTAACAAAAGACAAAAATGGACCAATGGGAGTTCATAGCTCCACTTGGTTGTCCTTTAGTACCCTAAACCACGTGGCAACTTAGTTTTACTCATAGGCTACCACGTCAAGCCCCCTAGAGTGCCAACGTCAAACTTAAATTACTTAAACGACAAGCAGCCCCGAAAAATAACTTAAATCAGCTAGAAAGCGTGCATGGGCGACACGCAAATACAACCCATGAGCTTAAGCCCTATCAACATGGTAATCAACCTACTAAGACTCAAAATAGTGTTAACACCGTATGCAAAGGTGTCAAACATATACATAAACGACTAGAAGTAATATAAGCTAACTTCTAGAACTACTAAACTCAAGCGTCGGAGTAGAAATATAACATGTAGCCGCCAAGTAGCGCGACAACGGAGAACGTATCATACATCAAACGTAGATCATGTCATCATAAAGGTCATATCAACGCATCAAGATAGCATGATACGACTTTTATGAGGTGATACAAAGAGAGATCATGAAGAGTTACGAGAGATCATTCATCATATCACCTTGAGGCAACATGACTAAAACAATGTAGAGGTCTGACCCTCATAACATAACGCACCATCATGATGATTTGGCAAGCAAGAAGACGAGTGAGTGAAGACAATCATCAAGCAGAGAAGGAAATAAATGTTACCTTCATATTTGACTTGCAATTAGAAGGTTAGTGAAATCCGAGAATATCTATATGAGAGACAAACGAGATAGTATATCGGATAGGAATACCGACTCTAGATCATAATTATTCCAAAGTATTCTCGATGTTGAGTTGACCGGACATGTTGTATAATGGATAGATCATATGGATATATTTAGCAATTAGAGAGTTATAATTAAATAGTTATAACATATAACAATCTACGAATGTACCGTTAATCGACTAGCATATAAGGGGCTTTGTCTCTAAGAATCGCATTCTTTGATTGATCAGTAAACTGCATAACAAAATACTAAATAAAGTGGATTTATAATTTTATAGAAAACTTATGCATTGTGTGAATGTCCTGAATGTACTATGATATCGATGGAATGTTCAAGAGTTTACACTCTTGCATTTAGTCAGGAGAGGCTCTAGCATACAAGTGTTCTACACGAGTGATATTGTGTTTACAATTTACTGTCTATTCGTGTCCAAGTGTAAGAGTGTGGACCTTTTTCACAATATGGTTGTTGATCTCTTCATCCATGTGTAGAGAAACACATATGTATCCTCCATGTAAAACATCAATCTTATCTGAAATCATATCATTTTCAAGTGAAATGATATAACGTTTTTTCATTTTCGCTTAATATCATCATGAAAAGAATTAAACAAAGTAGTTTGCAACCATGTCAAAGTGAAATAATATATCTTTTCTTTTTCGATCTAGTGTCATCATGAAAAAAATGAAACAATTTTTTTCCTAGCCATGTCAACCTTGTTACAACAAATAAGAACAATAATACTTCCGCTTCCTTTGGTGATCCTCTTCCCATTGTCGTTTTGGGAAGTTGGGACCTGGAGGTTATATTTCTGGCAATATCGATAATCTGAGATATAGAACTGAAGACGACTCGGATCCGATTATGCACCCTCGATTGACACAAAAGGAAGAAGCTCAATTATAATATCGGTGCTCTAAAGGTGCATGCCAAAGGTTTCATCGCTGCACATTGTTGTCTCTGGAATCTGTTTGTTTTATTGTGCATGTTATTTTGTTGTATAACACGTACTGTTCATGACTCCTGATTTTTCAGTATTAAATCCATAATGTAAGCATGTTGTGGAAAAAGTCTAGTTTTAAAGCTCTGGAATAGCTTTTACTGAAAACAAGATATTCTCGTATAATATCCGTACACAACGTAAGCTTGTGGGTGTGGAAAAATGGCTAGAGATACAGTGCCCTACTGTGATTCGATCGGCGAGTTATTTATCTAGATCTTTGGATCGTCCAAAATAGATGTCTAACGAAGATTCTGACACCAAGGATTTGATATATGGGATATTAAAAGAATTCATATTCTTCTATCGTTATGTGGTTCTTCTGTCTTCTTGTTCTTGATTTTTACACTAGTAAAAATGAGTTATTTAAATTACTATATAAATGATATATATTGTATTTTTAAACCGTTTTTTTGGTAATCATTAGATCATAAAAGTTCTTCTGGCGTCAATGAAACAGAGTGTTTTTTCTATTTATTAATATTATTTGTTTTATCCTAATAATCTTAGGATATGAGTCTAAATGATAGAAAAATGTATGATTGGAACATTTCAATGACCAATCAAACTATGATTTTTGTTCAAAAAAATATATTTTTTATGACGTTCTTATAAATGAGTATATAAAAAAGTATATGGTATACCATGTCACATGTATTAGTGCCTTTCATACTTTTTCATGTAATCATAACTTTGTCTTCTAGTGCCACAATGACAATTTGCCATGCGTGTGAATGCCTCGTCACAACGTATTTTGTGCCATATCACCTTTAACGCCACGTGTAGATATGACCTCACAAATGGAAGGATTAGATAATAAATCAAGCTTGCAACAACTCTTCCATCTTCAGATGGAAGAGGTGAATAAGCAAGTGTATTTATATCAGATATATCAGTATGTCTGCTTCTTGAGCTTTCGCTGGAAGGAAAGAAGAGGAGAAGCAAGAATATACAAGAGAACTCCGGATGAAAATTGGCTTGATCGTTCCGGTATTAGGTTTTGTAACTGAGTAGTATATCAAAATTAATTAAGGACATTTGGTATCATGTCACTGTCTGTTATCTAAATATATAAATATTTTTAAAAATAACATAATATTAAATTGTTAATTATTAACCGAGGAGAGCCATGTGAGAAATCTGGACCTAACCCATAAAGAAAGAACATACTAACACGCTTCAGAAGTTCACGTGTAAGATCCTACCACCAAATATATATTAATTTAGAGTTACATTAATTTATCACATACTGTTTTCTAGTAAAGGATTAGTTAATAAATTTAAGCAAGTAAATACCTCCTCCATTTTAACATGACGGAGGTGATTAATGCATGCTTCACATTTAACAAATAACCATCAGCGATAGTTTGTTCTTAAGAGCATTGATGTTTCACAGTTAAGATATAATCTTAAACTCACTAATGCATGCTTCACAGTTAACAAATAATCATCAGCATCCATTTGAACATGACGGAGGTGATTAATGCATGCTTCGCAGTTAACAAATAACCATCAGCATCAATTTGAACATGACGGAGGTGATTAATGCATGCTTCACAGTTAACAAATAACCATCAGCATCAATTTGAACATGACGGAGGTGATTAATGCATGTTTCACAGTTAACAAATAACCATCAGCGATAGAATGTTCTTAAGAGCACTATTGATGTTTCACAGTTAACACATAATCTTGAACATGATTAATGCATGCTTCACAGTTAAAAAATAACCATCAGCGCTAAGTTTGTTCTTAATAGCATTGATTGAGGCACATTACACATAATCTTGAACGTTAAGCCTCCTCTTAAGAAGATTGATTGAGGTTAAGAGTGTGTGAGTGAGTTATGCTCGCCATGCTGCACGTCACCATATGTCTTGATTAAATCTCCTCTTAGGCAGATTGATTGAGTTTCAGAGCATGCTAGTGAGTGCTAATTCTCTTCTTAGGAAGATTGATTGAGATTAAGACCGTTGTCGTGTTGTGACACAGCTATCTTGTGTTATTTTCTATTATGTGACTCGTCAGACGATGTATTATGTGTCATGTTTGCTATTATCGGAGATGAGATCATACAATAGTGAGACGTGTCAGCTCAATGATCTGCGCGCATTCGCTTGAGTGGTTCTTGTCATTAAATTTAGGTAGAAGACGGTGGGTCGAGAGTTTGTGGGATATTCTTCTTTGCTTGGTGTTTCACGAGTCTTCAAGAGTGGTGCTTATGGACGGAGGATTGATCCAAGATTCGGATCTTTCATTCTCAAATCCATTTCAAATTAAGCTTCACTACATCTACCGTGATCACTTTTGACAGTGGTTCTTTGTCTACTTTGGAGAAGAGCTCATGAGAAAAGTGATAAACTTGCCTATTTTGATAATCCTCTCAATTGTTATGTATCAAGAGACTGAGGCTTGATTGTATACATATCACTGTAATTGATGAATGGACCTCAACTTCCCAGTCAATGTTCTTTTCAACATTTGCGTTGATATTCGATGTCACTGTAGGTGAAAGATCACTCATCATAAAGAACTTTGGTGAGGAATACTTTAATCAAGTGATAACTTTTTCATTTCTTTGGTCATATCTTTTATCGTGGATCAGTTCAATATCGTTATTTTTACTTTGTAATGTCGTATGTTTTTGTATCGTTGTTATATTTCTATCGTCCGTCAAGATAGATTATCTTGTGTAAGTTTGGGATCTAAAGTATTTTGGTTTAATCCTTGAGGGTGTGAGAATATTCTTAGAGTTACAACTCGATCCAAAGTGCCAAGTAAGAGATAAAATGATTTTCAATATTATTTTTCATTCGTCCACTTTGAACGAATGTGATTCAACCAAGTTTCACGGATGGTTTTGGAATTTTGAGGTCTTCCAAAAGGATCATTTGGAGAGTGTGGGGCTTGCTGTAAAGCTCTTGAGCTAGGTTACAATCTAGAGAGAAGAATTGACTGATTGGATATCTGCGTGTGAAGAATCATTCGAAATAAGAGGATCAAACTAGTATTTCGTGCCACATTTTTGAATTCCTCGAGTGTTCTACGTGAGGTCTTTGAGCTTTATCAAGTGGGTTGGAGATCTGACGATGTGTTGAATGCACTAATGTAATCATGTAAATAATTATATTTTTGGGTTGAGTTTGACCTGGAAATGGTCTATTGAAGTTGATTATATCAGTTTGAGAGACGTAAGTAAACAATTTGTCTTGGATTCAAGGATTGAGTCATGTCGTGAGCATTGGATCACATCTTTGAGTGACAATCTCCAGGATTGGATTGTGTTCTATCTGTTTACTAAGAGATGTCAAGGTCGTGGATTTTAGCTACCAAGGTCTGTAAAGCTCATACTAGCAAAGACGTAGAGCTTGATCCATTTCGAGCATTAGACTGGAGGCTGAAGTTGAAACTTTAGAGGGTAGTAGTGAAGGATCAGAGAGAACGTCTTGTGAAATTTGACCTCAACTAGATCTTGAGTTGGGAGCAATAGGTTGCCGAAGTTTAGATGACAACGTGACGAACTGAAGAGAGAAGTGAGATTTCTCCTACATCCCTCAATTGCTCTTGAGTAAATAGAGGCATTGCAAGTGAGTTAGGGAAGTTATGACATGAATTTGGTGCAGAGATCACAATCAGAGAAGACATAACAATGTGTCGAAGTTGCTAACTGGGAGTTTCTATCTACAAAGTAGTCTCGTCTTGGGCACCACGTCTCGAGAGCTCAGTGTTGCTTACTACGTGCATACCTTACCGTGATGGAAATGTTATTGGTGGTATATTGCATGTTTAGTTTAGAGCTTGTGTGGTCATTGAAAACTTAGATTAAACATACGGATCAAGATAATGATTTCAAATGTTCCGAGTTGTAAGTGTTAGAAATGATCAAGACCTTTTGTGATAGAAGCTATATAGCTCTATTTACGGCGGTATTTGTATCTTTGGAAAGCTTATACAATACACTATCAAATGATAGAATAATCATCTTAAATGGAGGTTGTATCATGGAATTATAGAGAGTCAAATTTGAACAAAAAGTTTTGTTTATAGCAAAAAAACAGCAAAGAGAGCATAATTTGACCTTAGATATTGTTTGAGGATGCTTCTATACAAAACATCTGTTTATTATATCAAGATTCTCCTAGTTGATGCTTGATTGTACGTCCAATTGAATTATCTGATATGCATGCGTCGCACTTAAGATTATGTTAAGTTGATAGAAATCATGACAAGAAGAGACTAAATTATAAACAAAGATTGTTCAATTTGGATAGTGAGGAAGCAATGATTACACCGATTGGATCAAAATCTCATCGTTTCTCTCTACAACTAAAACCTCATGTATTCTTAGACCGAACGTACTACAGCAGCGTGTGAGTGAGCTCTATTTGCGATGTTGCTCGTCACCTTGTGTCTTGACTATCACTTGTCTCCTTAGGATAAAGAAATATAGCATAAAATTTCTTTATAAGGAATTCCTTAGGTGGTTGAAGCTACATGGTAAAACTTGAACTTCATAGTTAGTCCTATAGTTGACTGGGTGGTCAGCTAGGAGTTGATATTTTGATTCATTGAAGTAGACAAGGAAGTAACATCGGGTTCATACTTTTTGGAGAGATAAGTTAAACTTTTCTGGCAAAGAGCTAGTATGAGCTAACTACTCTTCTTGATAGTTATATTAGATGGACCCATTCAGGGTATTTAATCTAGGTATGGGAGAACCAAAAGAGTCTAGCTGCTGTCATGATTACCATGTGCAAGAAACTTGGATGGACAAGAACTATCACGCTTAAGACAAACGGCGACAAGAACATCTACGGGTTAGAAGTATATCTCATATGGTAAACTAGCTAGACATAAGACACATTAGGAGGTTATATTGTAGGGGTAGACAAGAGCGAGCCAAAAAGACAGTAGCTAGGTGGGTCCATTCACTCTGATATAATTCAGTTGTTAACTTTTAGCCTTCTGATCAGACTATCCGATGGCTGGAGGATTGAAAGATAAATGTACCCACTAGTACACATAACGGTTGTTCAATTCTCAAAGGAGGAGTTGATCCACCACATGGCAAGCTCACCTTCTTGGATGAAAATAGCTTTGGTGAACTATAGTCTCCTCGCGTACTATACATTCCTCTTCTAGAAAACTAGCTCATTTTTTCCTTTTCTCTCGGTCTCTCCGCCGCTTTGTTGTTTCAACAAAACCTCGATAGGAGATCTGATTAGACCAGCGAGAGCTAGATCGTGGCAAACAGATGAGATAATCTCGATATGGGGTCCCACGGAAAAGGAAGAGTTTTTGAATCGAGGAATAGTACTTTCCGTTATAAGAATGAGGAATTCAACCGGGAAGAGTATGAGGACCATCAAAATTAAGGGATTAATGTATATATCGCTTGACTAAAGGTGGAGTCTGAGCTGCAGTAGTGTGGAATGGACTATCTCTTGAAGGTTGTTTCTCAAAATTCCAAACCACTAGAATGGATATCAGAGGGACGATAAGTGACAAGGTATTCATCTTTTAAAGAAAGGATTATAGTTGAAGGACGACTAAATGAGACATACGCCGTGGATAAGCAAGGGAAAAAGAAATTGTGTAGGCTGTACTCTAACACGTGTTGTCTTGTCGTGGACCAGTTTTGGTGGAAAACTAGTGCTTTAGAGAACATTCTTTCTCATTTTGCTCAAAACAAAGTTTTGACAATACCATTGTGGAGGTCTCGTCGAGTAGACTGAAATTAGTTCTTCTATCATTGCAAATCGGACTACAAGGAAACATTTATGGAGAGTCTAAGATTTCATAGTTTTGTATGATGTTGTGCTGACGTGACATCCGGGTGCTGATGTGTCACTTTGATGATGTATCAAATTGCTGACATGGAAGAATTTCATGGGTAAAATTGCTGATTTGGCATGTTCATGTGGCAATTTAGATGACAAGGCATAAATGTTGAAGTTCATCAAGTTTGAAGTCATTTTGGTGGAAAGGAGGGTTGAGAGGTTTAAGCGACAAAATTGTGCGAGAGTTCACACAATTTTACTCTCAAGAAGTAGTCCAATGACTTTGACTGATCATATCTCTAGCTATAAGGATTAGTTAGTTGAAGGAGATTTTGGTATCATCGTATATTTAGAAGATTTTTGATATTACTTATTGAAGGTATCACCGAACTGTTTTCTTGGAGGGGTGTCCTGATTAGAAGAATGAGCTTGAGTCACAAGAAGCAGATGGATATTTTGGCAGCGAGTAAACTCCACGGATCGAGTGTAGAAAATGAGGTAAGAATGCTAGATATACTGCATGTTACTTAAAGCTCTTCAGGTCTTTGTCCTGGGGAAATCTTATCTTTCGAAGTGACGATAAGAAGAGAACAGTGAAAGCAAAATTGAGAAATGAGATGGGTTCCTCTAAACTCTTGTTGGCTAACCATTAGACCTTTTGAGTTATCAAACTAGTGACATGATATATCTTCAGTTAAACACGAAAGAGTGCTGAAACTACAATATGATCTATCTGAAGACTGCTTCTTGTAGTAACTATTTTGTTAGAGGAACTATTTTCTTTTTATTAGTCTATCTGAAATCCTTGAGAATAAATAATCTCAGCATAAATGATATCACCTAAGGACAAGAGGAGAAAGGAAGTTGTTTTCTTGAGTGATGATGTGAGCTCTTCCATGAACTAATTTATTGAAGAAACCTCCCTCAATTCATCTTCAGTCGAGATCCATCAAGTGGATAGTGAGGCGATTTCAAGATACAATTGGTTGTATCTTGAAGGTTCTAGTTGCCTTGTGTGTAGGTATTGTTTCGACCTTATGTTAATCTTCGATCGGATGTTAATATGAGGTACACAGATCTTTAGTACATAGACCTCAGACATATAGTATAGTGCGGTGTTGTTGATTTTCTGGAGTTGTCAATCTACCTAGCTAGCTTCTTGAGCCTACCTATGCCTTACCACCACACCTAGTATATATTCTCACTTTCTGAAACTCCCTAGTTCTCACATGAGGACTCTTGATGCTGACTTCTCACGGTTGGGACTAGATTTCTTCCGCTAAGAGTGGAGATATTGTAGTTATGACTTGCTCGAGGAGATTTACAAGGTTATTCATCTTCACCCACCTCCTCCTGACCAATACAGGATCAGCGGACACCTTTCAGAATAGACCTCTGTTGTGTGGAGGTGAGCCTTACACAAGTCGGAGACAAAGACATGTGATTTCTCTGTAGCCAAGACTTTTGTAACCGAGCATCTAGTGTTAGACATGAACCTGTTCTCGGAGGATAGTAGAACTAAGAACAGTCCACATCCTCTCGGATCCTAAGCAGCCATATGCCAAGTCTTCTTGACCTTCTTCTACCATGAGAAGAAGAAATTCACCGATAGTTCGGACATCATCCTCCTGAAGAGAGTGTTAGTTGGTGACCTAATTGATTGGAGGTGCACTTTTCATGAATAAACGCATGAGTTAGCTAGGAAGGTAGCTAGGCATGGCTCCACTAGGCACTTACATGCATTCCTAATACTTATGTACATAAATTAACAAGAGATGACATTGAAAGAGACATTGCTCTTATTACTAGTAGTGTCCCACTTGGTATAAGAATTGTCCCAAGGATGACTCATCAGATGGAGTAGAGGTTGAGAGAGCTCCTTCACTATGAACAAGGAGATTCAAGATTTTGATCGGCTGATAGATTCTTTAGACCTTCCCAAGGATGAGAAGACTTACTCCGCACAGAAGCAGGAAGAGGTCATCGTAGGATTATGTCAGCTTGGAGAGAGTTCTTCCCATACACCTAGGAGGAGCACCAAGAACAATGTTGTTCTTACACCATGTAGCAGCATGACTCCTACACCTATGGTCACCCCTATAGTTTGTACGTGGACCTCCATCCTCTTTTTCTTGCCTCTGATCTCTTATGCATCATGGAAGGATTACTTACAGCATGAAGCAATTCTTACCATGGAGGAGTTACAAAAGATTGCAGTGAGGAGAGCATTGGCTATGGTCTGGGACTGGGGAAGACAGTTCTCCAATTGCTGGAAAAGAGAGAGATCGACGCTCGACAATTAGTTCAAAGGAGGGTTATTGTCTTGGAGACAGATTTGGATAACCAACACCTGCATACTAAAGACTTGTAGCTGTAGTCTTCTTCTGAACCCACTTGAGTTGAGTCGTGAAATATGTTGCTTGTAGCATTAGTGTTGTTAGCCAACAGCCTGTTCAGTCAAAGAGAGTGGCAGGTGTAAGGGCATTACCAAAGAGAATACATTTGTTTAGAGAAGATTGTCACAACTCCATGGCTTTGATCTATCTACCCACTCAGCAAGAGATAATGAATCATAAATCAGCATACAGAAGAGTCACATAGTGTCTGCAGAGGAGTCTACTGTCTCTGAACTACAAGAAGAAGTAGCACGTAATCTAGGTGAGAGAAGTTGACAGTGAGGAGTTCTGAAGGATTAAGAGTTGTAGTACATGTCATTTCATGTCACATGTGGAACATGTGGTAAGGGACGTATGTCATATAGAGAGTCATTTTTGTATCCAACATGGGACTGATGACAAGTTTTTCTAAGTAAGGAAGGTGCTCGTCACACACCTAAACTCAAGTATATAGTGTATATACTGAAGCAGATCTCACAATGACACAATTGGGGATGGAGGTCATCACTAAGATGTCAGCATCTGGAGGTTAACGTCTCGGAAGTTGACATACCGGATGTCAACATCTACTCTTCGTTGCAAAGGTTCTTGGATTGATTTTTAAGTGAGATCAGATTAGTGAGTAGTTTAGGATGGCTGTGTGATAGAGAGTTGCCTACTCAGTATTTTTCGTGGGTTTTGGTTGTTTTAAGAAGAGAACTAAGAGATTGCCCTCTAGGATAACGTTATGATCAGTTTTATTGTAAATTACAAGAGTTTGACTCCAGTTCTCTTAAGGATAATATTTTTGTACTATTAATGATGTAAAAGAGTAAACTTTATGTTTATAATTAAAAAATCTTTGTATGTATTATAATTCGTAATAATCTGTGAGGACAAAGGTACACCTAGAGACCATAGGATTTGGGAGATCAGTCCATCGAACAAGATCAGAGCGCTAAACCTCCTCTTAAGAAGATTGATTGAGGTCATTTCGAAATCTATACCTTCTCACCCAAGCTCCGATAAGCTTTTCATCGTTACGTTTCCCATCTCGCTATCAAATTCGTTTAAAAACACATCATATACGCAAGTAATGCGCACCTACAAAAGCTTTACTAATCCCATGATACAAGGACCACCATATAGAAGTCCTATTTTAGTTAGGTACCAAAACCTCAAGAAAAAGAAAATCGTTCGCGCAAGCATCAGTTTGTTGTGACTTTTAGGGGACTTGGTTGTGGATATTGCGGGCTGACGTCGTGAACGTTGAAGGAGGGAGGGATTGACAGTTGGCAAGAAGTAAGAAGGCCACACTCAAATGTGAAGAAAACGGGAGTCGTATGACAAAGTGTCATCTACCACGTACCATAAAGTTCAAAGTTCAAACTACTTGTGATTCAAACATAGGAACAATCACGGAAGAATAGTTCACCAAAAGCACGCCGCTGTTTGAACGACTAGAACTGGTTTATTCACATCACTTACACTTTTGCTGACTTGAGTATATTTTGCATACACTTTTGCTGACTTGAGTATATTTTTCATGCTTAATGTCTTTGGTCGTCTCTGTAATACCGTATGAATCTTGCTTCTGAGTCACCTCACCTAAAATAACATTCAAACCTGAACTAAAGACAAGCCTTGACTCTAACGGTCTAACTTATCCTGTAGATAGACAAAAAGTCAAAGTGCGATCCAATGTACAGTGACATTGGATCGCACTTTGACGGATGAGAAGTACGCTGAAGTACTGTTAGTATTACTCACCGTGGAAATGACAAATATTCCTTATTTCATATAAACGCATGTATTTAACCTTTTAAACTGCATATGGTAATCCAGAAAAAAAGCAAGAGAAAATAGTGCATCTTGAGGTTGCTGAAACCGTCAGGGGCATTCACAGAGAAAGTAAAAAAGAAATAACACGAAAGGAAAACATTCATCTGAAAAGAAGAGAAACTAAATAAATTCAGAAAAACGAGTTTTGAAATAACCCAAAAACAAACTGAGACTGTGCGGCAACTGTGAACGTTAAATACATAAAATATTGGTGATAGCGAGAAAATGTATATATTTTTTCTCGATATATAAATATATAAACATATAAATATATATCTCGAGAAAGTAAAAATAATAAATATAAACATTATCAAGATTTTGACACTTCAAATATTTTAATGCATGTTCTATCGGTCTTGATGACGGGAAGAAATTCAAACCCTACCACATCCGCTCTTTGATTATCGCATGCAAAACAAAATATTGGATTATTCTTTATTTTATATATATTATTCTTCTTATCAGTTGGAAATATTCTTGTCTGCTCCAAGAAACCTGAATCTTCATATTAACATTTCTAATTCTATATTAAATAGTTTGTCATGAGATGAATCACATCTTGTAAAGCTAGTGAATAAATTTTATTTGATTTTTGTTTTTGCAGATTCTATGTTGGGATGAACACCTAATTACGAAAATTATTTTTTACATAACAGTTAAATTTCTCGTTCTCTAAAAACTAACTTGCAAAATGCAATCTACTGGGTAACCAGTAGCACTTGTAGTCATACAAGTGGGTTCAATACGGTAGAAATATGAATTACTCTAGATTGCGTTGTGAATTCCCTTTCAGGTACCATTTACATTAACAAGAACAAATTACTTAATAGTTTTTGTATTTAGAACTTAACTCATTGAATTTCGATACAGTTGAAAGCATACAAGCATAAGCAGTTGATGGCACCTGGAATATTTAGATGACCCATTCTAGTCATAGAGGGCCTTGTCGAGTGACTTCGGATTCCTTCATGTTCTGTGATCTCAGGTAGACAACCCGTCACAACAAAGCACATGTTACAGCGCAGAAATCCATGACTGCGTTTCCTGCAGGAGTCAAGGTAAAATTCTACAGGGTGCTTGCACTGAAACTGACAAAATATAGTTCCACTGTGCAGTATCGCAGTCAAGCCTAATAATATGCATCAAAGGCGTAGTTTCGGCCGAGAGAAGAAAACGCCAAGCGTGTAGTTCGGATACAAAATATTCAACGGGGATTGGTTTCGGCTCTCTGGATTTATTTAGTTGATAAATATAAGTACACAGTGTCAGTCTATTTCATATACCCATCCACGTACACTGTCAGTGGTCTCATGTACGTGGATAGGTATATGAGATAAACAACTAAAACTTTTACAAGTATTCTTAGTTAGCCCAGCGAATAGTGTTTACTGTCTGATGTACCACGTCAAGTGTTCAAAACCGGCAGACCATCCTCCGCGCGCGGTAGCGCATGGCAGATCATTTAATAAAGATTTGGAGGGTTAATTTAACAAATATTTGATCTAAAAGAAATTTATATGCTCTCTCAGGACTTAGAGGGCTGATTGAAGAATTAAAATAGAGTTAGAGCACTCCAAGAAGACATCTGATCCGCTGTGAACATAAATAATGTGTTCAGAAAATACAACAAGCACTGTACTACTTGAACTGAACTGGACTTGGATGATAATGCAAGCATCTTTACATCACAAGCCTAAAATCCATGTGAGTAGCCGCTCAACGGGTAGATCTGGACGTGGTGAGGACTCGAGTCCAGTGCTTGAGGATAGTCGTGGTTGTTTGTAATATAAACCTGCAAAATTTTATGATTAGTTTTGGTTAGAAGGGAGTTTTCTTCAGTTTTTGCTGATCATAATTCAGATAGCAGCGGACTGCTGAAAATGAAACCGGATATCAGTGGAAAATCAGCACTCAATTATTTAATTTCACATATTTTGAGGGAGGCGGCAAATATACAAGGTTTTTCTTTAGATTTTGAGGGTCGACGAGATAGTGCTTTAAGATGGCTTATCAAAAGCTTTATCAGGAGCGCTTGTCACAGATAGAATTACTAGGAAATAGTCCATAAAGCACGTGTACTTAACCTTTCCATTGGGAAGGTGCAATAAATTAAACTGGCAAGAAAAATGTTTAATTTATTATTTAATTTTTCCAGTGGGGAAGGTTAAACAATAAATTAAACTAGCAAGAGAAGCTGTAGTTTATTTGTTCTCTGCAGTTTTATTCATGAAGTGTTATCAAGTGTCAAAATTATCACCATGGTTTACCTCAACACTAACCACATTCTGTTTGTCTTGTTTCTAGATTCATCCCAGTCTTCGTTTTGAATCAAGACCACGTTTCCACTTGTCACGCTTAGTCGGGATAGTACTTATTGCTTCTAATAGCTGTCATGACAAATCCACAAATAATACAAAATTATCACTTCTCTTTGACAAATGTAAAAGAAATAGTTATAACCCGACTCTTGTCCCTGCCAATCCAGCACCAACATTTAGCTCTCGTAAAAGACATTTATCTTTTACTTTTCTCTTGACATATGTGTACTTTGGATGCATATATATCAATGACCAAAATATCTCTCCTCGAGCACTGGAATGTCCCAGCAAATTAAACCACAACTCCACGTACAAGAGCTCCTGGAGGTTCGTATTGTTTTTCCGTTACAACACTGATCAAAACTGTCGACACTAGTCTCTATACATCAATATGATGCGCAGTGGTACTCTCTATCGATCATACATATAGACACTAGGCTAACCATATGCTTCATATCTCTACTGCTATGCAAATAAACCCCGCTAGTTTTGCCGCACTAGAAATCGCGCAGTACTCTAATGCATCGTAGAATCTGCCCTTGCTTCTTACTACAAGTCTGTCTCAATTGTACGCGATCAACAAATGTTGAGTTTGCTTGCACGAATATTCGGATCACGGATGTCTTGATTTCACAATCTAGGTCTTGATTTCTAGCGCACTAAGGTGCTCAACGTCTCATTCCTCGATCGGTGATCATAGTACCGAGCTCTCTAGTATGTGTCATCATTCTCAATCCATGCACATTGGTGTCACATAACTACGAATCTGTCCCGTTTCTTGGACATCGACATACAAGAAGATTTGGTTTATGAACATTCTCAACAAGAACATAATGTCGCGGGTCTACTAGCAACACAAAGGATTATTCTCGTTCAGCCACTACTTCGAGCTGCATAGACCACACAATGATTTAAATTCACGGGTAGATTCTTTAAAAATCACTCACAATCACTACGGCTTCTTCAGAGAATTGTGTTCATGAATGTGGTTCATTTCGGCCCAAATTTGTATCATTCGATAACATTCTTGACGTTGAACATTTTGATATACGGATCGATCTTGGACAGTCAATATCGATGGATACATGACGTTACAACAATACATTAGTACTTTGGTTCACTTGCAACCGTTGAGCGAATCCATTGTGTATATGTTGTGCGATGCAGGTCATCTCATTATATCCATATAAGATGAATTAGAGATAGGAGAGATGATCAGAGGTTATTGAAAAACTCTATAATGCCCCTTGACTGGTGGATTATTCCAGACGAATCTCTAGAACCTAGTTAGTCAAGTGGGCTTACATGTGTCATCCATACATCATCTTTCGACTTTTAAGTGGACACGGGGAGAGAAGTTGGGTTGATTGAAGTTGCTTGTGAATTGATAGGACAAGGAGAAAGAAGATCGGCAAGAAGCACTAGCACAAAAAAGAGGTAACAATAGATCTGAAGTGCAATAGAGATGTCTTACATTCTTTCATGCGATTGTATTGATTGTCTATTGATTGTCTATGTAGTGTTGATTTTCACCACCCGAGATCCATATTGTTACTTACAGTGACATGGACGGTTGATATGATAGTTCACGATTAGGATACCACAGTACTCTACATTTTTATCAATGCTGTAAATAGAGCTATCATGCAATTCACTTTGTTAGTGAGTGTCCAAGCTATGAGTCTTAATTCTCTTACATCTAGAATGAAAGAGTCAATAGTTTATGCAAGTATAACTTTGTATAGAGTCGTGGATCATTTACGGTGGTGTTTATAAATTTATATCATTAAAATTTTAATATTTTAATTTTCTAAAAATCAGAATTAATTCTGTAAGTTGTAAACTTCCTTACTATCAAAATCAAATAAATGATCTTATGGGTGTTTTTCCATGAGCACCGCAGAAAGGTAAGCGACCTCTTGGCCGGATTTGTTACACTCTTCCGTGGGCAAGAATATTTAATCAAGATTTTAGCTTTGACACTTCAATATTGGACTGAACTTTAGGTTGGTTTCTAACTTTTTCTTCCATCTTTAGGATAGAGAATTCAACTAAATATGCATGCAAAGTAAACTTCTTTAAATGGAGGAGAAACTCAAATTTAAAACAGACCACAAAATAATCATGAGCAATTGATGGACAACAGCCTTCAAAGAGTTCAGTGCAAAATATAGTTTATTAAAGCGCACAGTTAGGAGGAAGAGCGGTGCTCGACTGGGATTGCAAATTGTGACTTTGACAAAACTTTTTAAAAAGGTTAAATTTAAGTCATCAAAATTAGAACCTTTGATAAACTTGATTACACATGGTCCCTTGAGTTATACAACACCCATAAGTAACTCATGTAGACTGAACTTTTTTTGATAAAAGACATGTATCCCGTGAGTAAAAATATATTTAATTTTTGAACTTTAATTTATAGCTTAACTCTTACAAGAAGAAGGGTTAGGACATAAATTAAATCTATTCACCTATTCAGAACTTGGAAGAGGTGAATAAACGTTCCATAAAGCCGATAAAACTTGAACCTGAAGAATTGGTGCAAACTATACTTCTCTCTAACGTCTGCACAGTTAACTCAAATTATACAAGATAGACTCACACTCGTACTATTACATAAAAACAAATATAACCAACATTGTGCAATCCGTATTTATAAACAAAATTTGAGAGCTTTCAAAAGTATGACTACAAGTGGGTCCTGGAGCAAAAAAAGTTATTTTCTTTAAACTCAAAATACATAAGGAAAAAAGAATATTCTTTTTCATATGTTTATACTCGTACTCGGGGTTTAAACAGCACTAGGGTACGTGATAGATATTATTCCCAGAAAGTTTCCATCAAACCTCTTTCAAATTCAAATTTTTATAAAATATGATGGAAGTCACCACACTGAAGGTCAGCTCTCACCGATAATAATGCTCGTTGGCTTTTTTCATAGCTTTGACACGCACTAACTGTCTACATGGTTGTGCGTTTCTGTTTACTGTAAGGTACCGCGAAACATATTGTACTGCATGGGCTCTTTCTTGTCAACAGAATTTAGCGTTTACTGTCACACCTTCTTTAAAAAAAGAAAGAGGACAAAAAGGGAAAGCATCAGTATCGAGATAAACTGCTTTGCTTATACTATAGTACTGTGCATGTTGCAGCGAATGGAGATGCAGCAAATATCGTCCAAATGGTGGACACGCACAAATTACCGGTGATGTCACCTCTCTCGTACATGGTAATTTGTTCGTGTCCACCATTTTGACAATTAAACATGACCTCTATCGGTCATGTCACCTCTCTCGTACCTCTCAAACCGTCATGTTATTCGTACCCAGTCCTGTGGGGTCGAGTCCTCCTGGCGGGGGACTCATGCTGTGCAATGGCAGCCGCATACGGCTGCAGAAAGCTCTATAGCGAAAAGGTTCTTTTTTTAGATCTTTTTTTTAGTCTTTTTTATCACCTGTAGTGGTATAAAACATTTGACTGTTCGCACGTGGAGGACATTTTTCACAGAGTAGCTTTCTTTTTCTCTCAGTCATTTTTCACTGAGTAGCTTTTTTTTCCTCTCAGTCAGAGTGCGGGAGGTCAAGGTTTCAGTTGAACTCTCTGTCTCAAAAGAGCTCGCTGGGTCATGTAACGCGAAAGGATTATAACAAAATATGATGAGTAGTAGAACATTTTAAAATTCAAAATATAAAATATTTTATTTCTATAATTTTTAGTGATCCGGGATTCACTTGATAATTTTGAAATTTTTTTTATTCTTCCAGAGCTCATCATGAGCTCATTTTGAAACTCTTTCTCTTCTGCTCATTTCGCTACCAAGATCACAAAGTTTCATCAAGTACTACGATGGTGACTGCATTGCGCAAATCTCTGAGGGGCCCCGTCCATGCCGAACTTACTTAGCAAAGATTAAAAGTGATTAGCGGTGGAGATCCCCACCGCTAATATAGAGGTAGTTGTGATTTAAAGATTTATGATTCGAACTTTATTTACATTTATTGGAATTAAATTATACTCACATTGAATTAATGTATTAATAATTATAATTTTCCAGACTTGTACTTTTTGAAGCGCGGCACTCTACTCATGACTCCTGGTTTATTTCTGCTCTCTTTGTTTTTCCAGACATGGACTTACGGGTAATGATTATTTATGCATACTCGAGTATATATTTTCTGTTTAATATTTATATATTTTCCGATAACAATAAGCGAGCAATAGTTCCCAGAAGTTCATCCAACATGCATATTTAATGTTTTCTGGTTCATGAAAGTTTAGTTATGTCCATCGGTTCATTGTTCCACAATTTCAGTGACAGTGAGCTGAATGTCACTTCCCCGGATTTCTTTTCTTGGTATGGTGCGGACCAGTTTGGACTGACCATTCCGTTTTACGTCGTTTACCCAGAAAGTACTGTGGACTCGGCAAATCAACTTTTTGAGCCGGAAGTACTTCCGGAGAAATTTTCTTGATATTACGCGTCCAACTATTTACCTTATGTTATTAACAGAACTAAGAACATGAGAGGGATAGTTTACCATTAACATTACCGTGGCGGTAATGGTAAACTAACCATGAGAGGGACTAAATAAATTTATGGTAATGGAACATACCATAATACACCCTAGAACTAAGAACATGAGAGTGTAACAAGCGTTTTACAATCCATACATGATTTCAGGTAACAAAATATTGTTTATAATCACATCCTTTTGTAAAATTTTACAAAAAGATGTGCTTACATACAGTGTGGTAGAGATTATAAAGATTGAGTTTACATTAGAAAAAATCCGTCTTCTTGATATTTGTGTTATAACCTATTGTGACTATAACGAGTGATTATGACGAGGTTCCACTGTACTGAGCTAGACCACCTCATTATTAGATTATTCAGGAGGATAATGTACACTTCAGTGTACTTGGGTGTATATTAAATAACGTTTTAATCTTTTCGACGAGAAGAGTTAGAATGTTATTTAATGTCCTCGACAAACGGCATTATTTTATAATTATTATTCCGGACTTATACCCCCAAGAGCACAGCAGCTCGCTCTTCACTTATTGGTTCTCTCTAGATGAGTTGGTTACTCCAAGACTGAAAACATATAATATTTATAAATTAATTTGATTTTCTATAATAAATTAATAAAATAAATTTTTATAATATTTACACGTTTTACAATAAGAGAAAACGAAATTCACTGTACAGGGCCATGAGGAAGGATATTGAGCTCACTGGCCCTAGTTCATAGAGAGTAGGCACGAAAGACAATGCGACTTCTTGCGACAAACGGCTAAAGTCTCGTCTTGTCTAGTACGTCCAGTCCAGTCGAGTCCGTCCGTTGTGATCAGCCTGTCCGTTCTAGCTCAAAAAGCCACTGAATGTTGACCCAACCGCACCCAATCCATCCGTCAAACACCGTAAACTTCTCCCTTATTTAGATTACACCAGTTCCCCGCTCGCTAGAACTTGGACTCTGTAGTCGCGTGGCGCATGGGAACCGACACGACTTGGCGTGAACACCTGAAGCCAACTCTCACCGGAGCGGGAGTTGACCCACGACGTGTGGTTCCCCTGTCGACCGCGGCAGCCGAACGAACACGCCAGGCAACATGGTCGTCAAAGACTGGAAAACAACGTTCGATCCAGAAGGCACGTCTCGATTCCCAAGACGATTAGAGTCCCTCTCAGGATCGATTTGCCTGGACTGGGTTAAACCCCGACTATGACTTCAAGTGCTCCGGGTAACCCAGAGTATCTTATTTGCGGATTTCCCTTCAGAGAACGGAGGCATTTAACCGTGATGTAGAAAATAATTATGATGATTACGTTTTCATTTTAATTTAAAATATATGAAATAAAAAATCAAAATAAAGCTATTCACTAGCTTTACCTGTTATAATTCATCTCAAGCAATCTATTTAGTATTGAAAGAGAAATGTTAAGGTGAAAGTTTCTAGGTTTCTTGGAACAAAATAACATCTTCTTTTTATACTCGAAGAACACTATGATGAAAAAAAGGATTTCTCTTTTGTACTTTTACTCATGCTCGGGGTTTAAGGGACCAGACCGACTAACTTGCACATAAGACAGATTAATCATAAATACATATTTCTTTCTTCGGACAGAAATTTTGCAACGGCTCTCCTCTAGTCCTTATCCTGTTCATAAGAAAGTATATCATTACTGTCTGATGTTGGTTGATTTGAATTCCTCCATATTAAATGAATCTACCGACGAAAAGTCTATAATACTCTATTTTCATATTATCTTACCGTTGGAAGGGAAAACCATATAAACTTCAGATATAGATTGATAGTAGTACAACAAGTACCTCTCGTATCATCAGCAGTTCTCTGTATTTTAACGACAATAAACAATATTCGTCATATAAACATGCGGACATGACCGTACCAGCCTGTTACCACGGTCTAGTCTCCCTAGCCAGTCGAGTCCATGCGAATCGAACCTTATAGTAGTAGTGCCACTCAAACCTCTCCCTTAAAGAAAATTAAAGGACTAAAGTAAGGGTCTCGGCCCACCATGCACTTATTTTTGCACCTGATCGGCTATGTATATTCACCTTCTCCAAGTTCAGAAGATGGCAAATATGCATGCCCTCTAATTTATCTCCTAACCTTTCTTATTGGAGAGAATAAGACATAAATTAGAGAACTTTTAAATAATTTGATTATTCGTGGATTCAAAGTTTTATGGAATCATGGGAGTGCTTGTAGATGTTGTCCTTATGGGTTTTGTCTCCCTGT
Source organism: Asterella californica (assembly GCA_036924285.1). Taxonomy (NCBI): domain Eukaryota; kingdom Viridiplantae; phylum Streptophyta; class Marchantiopsida; order Marchantiales; family Aytoniaceae; genus Asterella; species Asterella californica. The sequence continues at coordinate 50,107,894 of JAYKYS010000001.1, forward strand.
GATAACATGTGTATAGTACACATAAAGAAGAATTGTTTTATTTAGATATGTTGTTTTTATCTTCTCTCCACGTAACTCCGATCTAAAGTTAAAGGTCTTGTTTTTGTACTCTCTCTCCACGTAATTCTAGTCTAAAGTTAGAGGTCTTGTTGTTATATGGCAAGTTAATTCTGGACTGACGTTCAGGTTTGCTGTGTCGGTTTTTTTAAAATCAACGTTCAGTTTTGATGTCTGTGTTTTATTTCACTAAACTTCAGTAAACACTAAATCAGCTTTATCACACTAAATTTCAGTAAACATTAAGTCAGTTGTTAAACCAATGATCAATGATAATTTTCCTGACGTTTGTCTTCTTCCTTCTCCAGGACAGAACGTCACTCGGGATGTATATTCGCTTAGTGTTGAGGTCCGAACGTGAAGGGCTCACCATGCAGAATTACTAGTTTTATCTCAATCTTTACAAAAATAACGTATGTTCTTCTCACTAGACGAGGTTTGTTTCTGCGATTTGTGGGAAAAGGAGTCTAATCAGTCTGACTACACGATGAGCAGTCTGATGTGGCATCGAAGTCTAGTTGGTGATCATTTTGGCATGAATGTGTTGGGGGTATTGAGGATCAGTGTGAATGCACGAAGACTTTAGCGAAATGCTCCAAAATGCACAGACTGAAAACACTACGATGTGTGAGAGAACATTAGAGTTTTGCTTATTGATATCATGTGACATCCTGCCTACAAGTATTACACAGAAAAAAAACAAACACGAAAATCGATGACATGTAATTATAGTACACTACCAGCTAAAAAATGACAGTACATGAAGAGATAAAACTCAGGTAGTCAAATGACAGCCGTGGACATGAAAGTCGACTATAGACTATTTGAGACAGTTCGAGTCAAACTATTTGAAGACCCGAAGTGAAAATCCATGAAAACCTGCAGTTTGAGAAACCTGAAAACCGACATATGAGAAAACACAAAGTTTGAGAAAACTCGGAGAGAAGTGGTCTAGTCTAGAGACATACATGCACACATAAAATCATCACTGATGCATATTGTGAAGATCTAGTTACCGTCCGGTACACAAGAAAGTAGCAAGATTCCACGAACATCTATTGCATCATCGCTGAGTCGATCCTGAACAAAGACGGGAGGATCTCGTGGTTGATTCTCTGCTTGCTATAGTTGAACGTCTGCCCATTTGATACAAATATTGCGCAAAATGCCACAAGCATGATTGATGAAAGACGCCCAAGTCACAAAGGAGATGAATTTGCGACATTTCTGCTTAAGAAGTCTCAAATGTTTGTTCGACCACCAATATATCCGTAACATGAATGTCATTTTAAGTGCGTTCCTAATCTGAGCTTGCTGACATAATTGAAAATGGAATCATTAACCACCTTTGCAGCTCGTATCTCATATCTGATAGCAAGTACGGGTATAGCTGAACCTCATCGTTTATAGTGAGCACTAGAGAAGAGATATATTATCATACTTGAACTCTGAGATTAAAAATGACAGCCTCAACAACCTCTTGTTGTTTACAGAGACTGACATGCCACAGAAATGATCAAGGAAGACACCTTTTGAGCTTGCATTAGAAGAGAACATAGCCTCTTTCAGTTGTAGTAATCTGTCACTAGCTCACAACCTGGAGGAGCACGAATTGGGATGTGAGTTCCGCCAATTGTCCTTGACAATTGGACAATCCACATACAATAGGAGCCAGCATAGACACAAGTTGTGTCTTGCTCCGAAGATCATTTTAGCCATCGTGGTACTAAAACGTCTACTAGTGTAACCACATCCTCCTACACAATTCGCTTAACAATAGACTCACCTACACCAAACTTCTCTCCAATACAAAATAGACATGTACACTAACTGATACAACATTATTCCTAGGCGAGCTTCAACAAGGATAGCTTTACAGAAAGCAATATCGATGCACTCTAGCATAAGACCTACTTGCTTGAAAAGCAAAAAAACATGGATTTTTACATTCGAAGAGAGTTAATCCATCTCTCCTTGTCATAAAAAATCATCAGCAAAAAATCACATCATATGCGTGAGCGATGCTTCCACCATCGAACTTCATTCTTCAGACACATATGATTGAGAACCACCGTCGTAGCAAAAGATTCATACCGCCAAGCTGACATAGTGATTTTTCTGAAGTTTCTCTTTCTCTTCTTTGACACGCATATACTCGCTTGGCTACTTAGACTTAGAACATGGATTGCTATTTAGACTTAGAACATGGATTGCATAAACATCCCTAGTGTAAACATGCAGCCAAAGAGCATATAAAGGACCTCTCGCAACCCAAACGACTCACCTACAACATGATCGAATAAACAATCAATTTACACAAGAAAGTGAAGAATAAAAAAACTTAGAATTAGCCAAGCCTCTATGTGATTCTGTCAAATCCCAACCAACCTCTCAATGTCATGACAAATCGATTGACAATTCTCCGTTAACTATTGTAGCGCTTAGCTATCTAGATCTAGTTGCTTGTCAGACGCCAACTGTTCACGACCTTCTTCTATGGTCTACAACACTGAACCGAATTCACGGAAGACTTCAAAAACCAATTTTTGGTTTTTTCTTGATAGCCTCTTTCGCTTCCCAACATTCTTGGACGTGCATGAAAGTTCATCTTTGAGATTGTCATCCAGCCCTTCGGACCTCATGGGGGAGTCGGCAAAGCTGGGAGGATGAACGCTTGGATGATTGCCAAAAAGATCATACCAAGCATCTTCAAAAGGAACAAGCATATCTTCCGTCTTTCTCTCACTCTACGACATGGAGTGGAATGCTTCGTACTCGGAATTGATCTCTTTTCGCCTCAATAAGCACAACAACTTGTCAATTATCTCATTGATGTCTAGAGTTATCTGAGACTAGTGGTGGAGTGCTAGTTGTGACCCCAAGAAGAATGCACGAGGGGGTGACATTTGCACTTTTTTCCTCTTGAAAGTACAACTCAGGTTGAGAGTCAAAAAGATTTGAGTCTAGCATGGACGATCAATTCAAATCGATTCCATCTACCCCTGAAATGAAAAAAGAAACTCAATGAGTCAAAATTGCATGCTCATTTTAATGGTAGAGAAGTGTTTGCACCAAGTACGTTAGGACAACCAATTAGACCTCAAGAAAAATATAATGATAGCAACAAGTTCTACGAACACGAGCATCAGTGAGGAAAAAAAGTTTGACTGTGCTCCATGCGAATCCATAATGGAGATTACAAATCCACACCACCAATTCTTTTGTTAGAAACAGTTGCACAAAACTCATATGTTAATTTACAACAAACTGATCCGATTGCAAAAAAAGAAAAAACACAAGCGAAGAGACCCGGTTGCAAACGTTATTTCATAAAGAACTTAGGCCAGAGATAACTTCAACAAGTTGAGAACCGGCACTACTTGCACGGAACTTTCAAAAAGAACGTTGAGTATGAACTAAAAGAAGGATGCATCCGATGTCGTATTGCATTACATTCCACATGATGAAACAAAACTTCAGAAGACACTCAACTGGCATTTGTTCAAGAAGCCGCGCCCCAGCTTATCAAGCTAGGGCTATGCTTGACAAGCTACCCCTTAGCTTGTGAGGAATGAAAGGTATCAGAATGCGATGCTCGCTGAGAAGAGCGACTTCATGCCTTCAGTTGCAGAAAAAATGTTATAGGTAATAGTTAGTACAAGTATTAAATTATGAAAAGTACGAAAGAGAGAAATCTATCGATTTTGGCTCGTGACTATATTTCATGATCTGATAGTATGAGTGCGTAGGTGTTAGCGAATACTATAGTTTTGGCTCCTCATTCACTAAAAACGGAGTTGTATAAAGAGTTGATGTAGGAAAGCTAATAAAGACTGCAGAGATAACTTCATTTATAAATATGTAACAACTGTATTTGCTTTTGACGGAAACAGATGTCATCTCAATGTTAGGGTGCCCACCTAAGAAGAAGAGGTCTTTGGATCATATCCTCTTGGCATGTGTTTCCTATTCTGGCATGTTGGCCTCTTGGCAGAGAGTCTATGTTGGATATGCAGCCACATCTACGTATCTAAGGGCAGGAGACCAGTATCTCTCTTAATCATGGATTTCTTGACCTAAATCTCCACATGTCACTTTGGTTATCGCACGGGAGATACCTGATGCGCATATGAGGAGCTATAAGCCATGTGGGGTGGCTTCATAAGTATAGGAGCTTCGACACATTAGATGGCATGTGACTATAACCAAAGTGGCATCAAGATGGCATCGAGAGCTGGGAAATTGCCACCTTGGTTATAGCACGAGAGATACCTGATGTGCAAATGGGGGGTTGTAAGCCGTGTGAGATGGCTTCATAAGTGTAGGAGCTTCGATCTACATTGGATGACCTGTGACTATAACCAAGGTGGCATGAAGAAGGCATCAAGAGTTGAGAAATTTTTAATAAGCAAGGGTCTAGCTTAGCAGGGGGTCTGTTTGATTGTTACGCAAATAATAAAAAGGGTCTAGCTTAGCAGGGGGTATGCTTACTTGATAAGTACGTATGCTTATAAGGACCCTAGATTAGCAGGAGTGTTAGGATTTGTTAGGATCCTAGCTTAGCAAGGGCGTTCAGGTTTGGAGAAAACAGCCGACGTCGTGCGAAGGAGAGTATTGTACTTTTTTTTCAAGAGGAAGCCGTCGAGACGCGCAGGAGGAGCTAGGGGCTGAGAGGATCGATTTTCTGAAAGATTTTCAGTTGGGAAGCTGTTCCAGAGAGAGGGATAAGAGTTAACAATTTGAATTTCATCTACTAAGACTGTTTTGGAGGTGAATCTGGTGAGAGCGACCATATATTTGAGTGGAGAAGGAAGGATGGGACTGAGAAAGCCAGATTTCTGAGAGATTTCGATGCTGAAGCTGTTGCAAGAAGAGATAGAACGCGTTTGGGGATTCAGATCCATGAATTGTAGACTTTTGGAGAACAATATGCTTTCTAAGGAACGGGAAAATATTTGTTGAGTGAGGATTGACTGCTTGGGAGTGATCTGTTTTTTATCTACGTAGGAGGGTCCAATTGAGTAGAGATCAGTTGTCAAATTGATGTCTATGGAGGACTATTAAGTGTCTTCTGAAGAGAAATAAACCATTTGGAGTGCGGATTCTACTATTTATTGTGTATGGAGGTGGATATGTCTTCTGACGGATGAGAACAGATATTGTTGAGCAGTAAGCGACCTTTAGTCAAAGTATAGTCTCTGTGAGAGACTTTAGCCGTTATGGACAAGCGGGTTGGCTCTTGTTTTTTTGTTCAATCCCTATCTCTATTTCGCAATCGATCACATTCAGAAGGCTAGCCTTTCCTGAGAAGGACTCTCCACGACACCGGAAATAAACACAAAGGTGAAAGAGCATGATTACAGTCGGCTGCGAACTTGATTCAATCGCTATTGAGTTGAAAATTGAATCTGAACCAAATCAACCATCTTCAAAACTCTTCAATAGTCCGAGCTCAACCATGAAAAAAATGACAAATACTCACAATGTCAAAACAGCCTAGAGTTGAACCAACCTTCGTTCGAGATTGACGACGAATATAAAGACAAGATCACAATGAAATGAAGAACTGAACAGTCAATCGAAAAACTACACCGCTCAAAAAAGAATGCGCTACCAACTCCACCTCGCCGTTGTCTGGACATGCAGTGAAAGACACACGAGAATCCCTGTCCCTCTCTTCTTGAAATCGAGAAAGCAGCAGACAGTTGGGAGAAAGTGCAATGGACAAGAGATGAATAGAAATCTGAGAGAAGAATAGAAATAGGACAAATATTTGGATGATTTTGTGCACTTGGAAATTAGAAAGTGAAGCGTCATGCATCTCTTAGCCGTTGTAGACCTCGTCAGTAAAGTTTCAAGTTTACCGCGAGGTCCTGTTTGCTTTCTCTTTAGTGCCAAAAATACTCTCCACGTCATACATGGCAGTGCCGCTGTCAGCGAAAAATTAAGAAACATACTCCCATCCTAAAACCGAGTACTCCCATCCTAAAACCGTGGAGATGCTAAATTCGATCAAAAATACCAAAACTAAAATGAAACCGGCACAGTGAGAAGACTCGCCTTAGCACCGAACCAACCTGACACCCCTGATAAGCAAAGTAAGAGCATGGTGAGCAGAGACCGTAAGAACACATAAATCTTGCATGTCAGAACATGTCAAAAAATGCAAAAGAATCTAATGATGTATAAAAGATTACATTTACGAGGAGCATAGACTGCTAATGTCAATTGCCGTAAATATTTACATATCATCTCGAGGATAGTTTATATATAAATAACATAAATGATTTTATGAAAATTACAAGAATTCCTTACTATCAAATACTAATGTAACGTTTGTAATAGTATAGCCACTCAATCCATAATTGTAAAGGATTCTGAAAATATGAAGTATTTCCTCCTTTGTATTTTGGAATGGTTTTATGTATATCATCATTCATGATCAGAAAAGACATATAATAAACTACGGTTGGTTGATAAATCATGATTTTTATATATTATTTGATAGCCTATTATATTTAAATGGTATTTTTAGAAAGGTAATACAAATATTAGATCTTCTCATAAAGCAATCGAGACTTTATACTTATTTTATTCTTTACAGTGCAGAACACAGATCAAAATCGTGACTTCTCAGTCCTAAACTACTCGCTCCAGTTGCTCATGCTATACAAGGATTCTTGTAACTTCCCAAAAAGCTTTTACAAGCTCTTACCATAAATTCCATGTAGCTCTTCTGAAAGTGATAAACATTTACACCAACTGACATCTGCAGTGTATGTCAGTACCTGTTATCTCTTGCCGACCATTGAAAACTTTTGAATTGAATGTTTATTGACGTTAATTACTCCGTAACACGCTCTTACATTGTCTTTTCACTTTCATCTGTGATTGTCGTTACAAGGAGAAGTTAAGTGACCCTAGTATATTGGTAAACTACGGTAGTGTATAAACAACAGTTACGTGATCACGTGGTACGGTCCGTACTGGGAAGGAGCTCGGTGGTACGTGGAAGGCTTACAAACCTATCCCGTAAAATATTGCCGCCGTTCCTGTAAAAGGTGCTATCAAGTAGTTTTGGTCGTAAACTCCTGGCGGTACCCTGTAACAGTAATATCTACTAAATTGTGTCACGTCTTGAGGGTTGCGGAACGCTTCTATAACTTCGTACGCGCAAGGTTTTTGACCCGCCGGGGGAAGACGGATTCTTATACTACCCTTAGGAGGACTCGCCCTCATGAGTCACGACCATCTGCCCAGGAATCCCAGGATGGTATTATTCGTACTCGCGCTGATCTTCCCGAAGGATTTAAAGTATCTGACTGAGGACACCATCTGATCGAACGGCTTGCGCTCTCTCTCTCTCTCTCTCTCTCTGTCTCTCACTTCCGCCAAGAATCGACTGGAGGGAAGAAGCTTCCTCGATAGGTGGCCTGAAATTTTGGCAGGTAAATAGACTACGGTAGTAACCAAATCATGGGCTGCGCTGGTACGGACCTTTTAGATCCTGACCTTGACCGATACTTTCGGCCCAGGGCGAGTTGGGCGGGGTAACTATTCCAGCAACATATTTGGGAAGAAAAACCCAGTCTGCAGAATTCCACGCTACCGAAGAGACTCCCGCGGATATAAATACTCCCGTAACACTCTCAACATTCACCCATTTTGAGATCGCTGTCTGCAGCTGAACTCAGTGTGCAGGATATGCGCTAGACACTCGTCGACAAGTTCTGTAGCTGTGGAGTTCCCAACTTGTCAAGGGCAGTACTCGAGTAAGGCAACTCGCAAGCTTGTATCGTCTGATTCACGAGAGTAAGGTACGGAAACGAAGTTTTTTTTCCATCGAGTACTGGTCTTCTGCTCTCAGGTACTACTACTACATCATGGGCGTCGCGGACCCAACAGCCTACAACCGCGATCAGATTCCTGTCATCGACTTCGAGGGAGTGGAAGATCCAGCTCAGAGGGCGTCGGTGATCAAGCAACTCATCTACGCTTTCGAGACCTTCGGCTTCTTTGAAGCCATCAATAGCAGTGTACCTGTGGAGCGCTTGGATGATGCCTTCAACGTCAGCAAGCCATTCTTCGAGCAATCAGCGGAGAAGAAAGCAGAGGCGTACTTTGATCACCCAGAAAACAAGCCCATGGTGGGAGCTTTTAAGATTGGCTGGAAAACCAAGCCTGTGTTTGCTGGTGTGACCTGTCACATGGAAGAATACGTCTTCCGCCATTACCACCAGTCGCCAGACATGCCTCACACCGTCAGAAAAGTTCCTCTAGCCCTTTCGAATGGGGTTAATGGTTCGCTGCAGGCTTCGGCCATGAAGAATCTGACGTACTCCACTTTGCCAAATGTTTACCCAACCGCAATACCTCAGTACAGGTACGCATGCATACTCGGCCGTTTCACTTGTGACTATGTGCGATGACATCTACTGTTTAACTTGGTGCTCTAGCAGTTTTTCTCTTGTCTAGATGAGCTTGCATCGAAAACACAGTGATATCACAGTCTGATCACTACGTTCTTTACTTGCACGAGGCTTGAAATCAGCAGAGTTTGGTTGTCACAGATTACTTGGTGTACAGTTTCTGAAATTGCTGGGTTTTTCCACTCATGATCACAGGGAGAAGGTCACTCTATTGCAAGAGTCTTTGGGCACTTTCATGGACCTGCTCCTGGATCTCGTCTCCGAAAGCCTTGGGCTTGATCCAACTTTCATCCGCCAGAAATATCACGAGAACTCGCTGCCCAGACAATTTCTCTTGCATTACTATCCCAAGAAGTCCGATGAAGAACTAGACGAGAATGACACCCAAATCGGTCTGCTACCGCATAGGGATACGAGTATCGTCACCATTGTGGGTCAGGGATTCAATGCAGTTGGACTTCAAATCAATGTGACAGGAGATAAATGGATCACTGCGAAGCCCAGCAAAGGAGGCCTCATTATCAACGTCGGCGACGTTCTTCAGGTACAGAGACATTATCTTGCAAAATGGCCATGGCTAGCTTTTAGTTCCACTGGTGACCTTCTTGTCCTATCCGTTTGTTCTTCTCTAGATCTTTCCAAGTCGCACGCAGTCTTTTGTCCTTTGTCTCTGATTGAATCGCTCATTATGGCGTTTCCTCTACAGGCCTGGAGCAACGGCAGATACAGAAGCATTCTTCATCGAGTTATCAACAATCCAAGAGAAGATCGCCATTCGTTTGCTTACTTCTGCTTTCCTTGTGAAGGACCGTACACTGAAAAGGTGATCGAGCCTGTTCCCCAACTTATCACTCCTGAAAATCCCAAGCGTTATAAGCCTTTCACGTACTACGAGTACTTCCAGAACAAACTCAGCAAAGACACCGTGAACTATCTGGCAGAGAATGCAATCGGAGTATAGCTGGAGTTCGCTTTCATATACAGCTTCGGAGTTCGGAGTTTTATCACATTGCGCGCGAAGCGAGAGTTGATGTAGTGACTCAGCATGATAAGTAGCTGCAGAGTTAGTCAGAGCGTCAGACTTCTGCTAGCTTACAGTACTACATACAGTGCATGCAAGTCTTACACACATATTATCATGTCAGGATTTCGAATGGTGCTGGCCAAGAGATCCAGATTCAAGTTCCTTTTGGACAGGAAAATAATAGAGCTAGATGATGTACCTCTACTGAAGAAACTATATATATAAATAATATAATATGATAACAAGTATATAACAATATTTTCTAAATATCTCTGTCTTCGTTATGTGAATGATTCTCTATGGACGGTCAAGATGCTGCTTAAACCCCTAGTATGAGTATAAAAGCATGAAACATAATATTATCTTTTCCTCGCAGTTTTCTTCATGTCTTAACAAGAAACTCCGAAATCTTCGTCTTAACATTTGTCTGTTAATATTAGGTGGTTTGTTTTTGGATGAATTATGACTTGGAAAGGAAGTGAATAGCTTTCATATGATTCCTTATTTCACAAATTCTAAGTTGAAATAAAAACGTAATAAACAAACGCGTTTTCTGCAAAAAGGTTAAATTTCTCAGTTACCTGAAAACAAACCTGCAAAATAAAGTTTTCTGCGTCACGCGGAGCACGTGTAGGATTCGGGATATAACGTGAGATCATTGCTGTAACGGATCTTTTCCCGGAATCTCTCAGATCCTGGTCAATTGCCTTCGTTTCATCTGCTACATAAACCCCCGCAAGTACGTAGATTAACCATTACCTCTGAAAGGTCATGGTATTCAGAGGTAATGGTTTGTACATGGACTATGTATGTCTATTTTTGAATAATAAGGTACCTACTAGACTTCGAAGTTCGCGTCAAAACCGAGCTAAAACTGTTGCATATCTGTTTTCCGGTTCTAAACCGAGCCTAGACAATGGCTCATCAATGTTATGAAGTTACTGAGCAAAAATCACTTTCCGGACCTAGACTGACGTTTATCAGTTTTCCGAACCTAGACAGTGGTGTACAGGAAAAGGTCGATGATTTATATTCCGGACCTAGACTGACGTTTATCAGTTCTTCGAACCTAGACAGTAGTGTACAGGAAAAGGTCGATGATTTATATTTCCGGATCTAGACTGACGTTTATCAGTTTTCCAAACCTAGACAGTGGTGTACAGGAAAAGGTCGATGATTTATATTTCCGGATCTAGACTGACGTTTATCAGTTTTCCAAACCTAGACAGTGGTGTACAGGAAAAGGTCGGTGATTTATCTAATATAAGTAACTGAAACATATTGAGGGAAAAATGCTAAAACAGTTTATGTGTATGCGGTCTCAGGAGTGTCGAACTTCCCGGAAGATACTCGTGACAGAGCCTTCCGTGACATACAACTTGAATGATTTATAAGGACACGGATGTAACGACGACATCTTTTAGAAGGTAAGAACACTCACCAAGAAACCTTAAGATCACGCATCAAGAACCGTAATTCACCAAAAAACGGTTAGATCACACATCAAGAATCGTACAGAAAACCTTCACCAAGAAACCATAAGATCACGAATCAATAACCGTGAAGACACAGTGCAAGATCCGTAGAGAATACTCTTACTAGTGTTTTCTGGATATTAAAGCATTTCAAATTACTCTACAAAAGTGACCAAATAAATTAAAATATTTTACAAAAAGGTTTAAGTAAAGCTTCGTGCGATTCAAAAGTGCTTGGGGCTGATGGATAGATTCTGAGAACTTGCATATTCACCTCTTCTATCTTCTGATGGGGGAGGCAAATATACAGAAGTTTAATTTAATATATAACTCTTTTGATATTATATATAAATTAACTCTGTATATTAGATATATATTAATACATTAATGAATATGGATTCTCAGAGTTATATCTTCTGAAGCGTGGCACTCGGATCAAGACTTATGGGTTATTTCCTATTCTCCTCGTGTTTCCAGATGTAAATAACAGATAAATTTTATTAAATATTTTAATTCTTTACATCTTCTTAGTATATATATTTTATTTTAATATATATATATATATTCTCAATAATAATATATATACAATATATATACAATATAAACGAGCAAAAGTTCCCCGGAGTTCATCCAGCATGCATATTGAGGTAAATCTGCAGGGTCCTCTTCCAGTGTAAGCGTACTGTCACTTCAACGTGTATTTCTTGAAAACGCGACAGTAGTGCTGACTCCGTCCAACGTGAATGGTCGTCGTGAGGTTACCATGGTCATAACGGACTGACAGACTCTTTTCTTCTACATTTACAAGGAAGAAAAGAACTTTACATCGCACGTACTTCATGGGAGAATGAATGCTGGTACTAAACTATTTCTTGATAAAGATGTCAGCAGTTTTCCTTAAAAACCCCCGAGTTTAATATTACTCCTTTCTCGCCTTGGATTTCGAATTCCTATATTGTTTTGTAAGATCAAACGGGCTACAGTAACTCGCAAAAGGTATCTTTCTTTATCCGACTTTCTAGTTGTTTTTGGTATAACAAATAAATATAGGATAATGCACTGCCCGTGGAAGTACACAGAGTGTGGCTTGCGCTGCCTGTAAGCACACGCCGTGCAAAGCATTAGCTTGCATAAAACACTTTTTAAAACTTTCTGTCCATGTTTGTGATTTCACGTCGTTTGCCCGTAACATTAGACTGCATGATAAAAATATCGCGAAAATGTTGCCAATGTTTTCCGCCTGATAAAGCTTGTTCGCGAGTAAACACATGCCGAATGGCAACTTTATGTCAAAATCTCTTTATCTCATGATATTCTTTAGTTAATATTTTGCGTGTATATGGTGCGCAGACTCTTGGAACAATAATGAAGGGGAAACCGGGCCATCTTACCAGGATTTGGAGTTGCAGGCGGAAAATGCGATAAGTTGAAGAGAGAGAATTCAGTTATCAAAGTTCAATGTATAGAATAAACAATGGGACGGAATAGTTTCTCATTTCTAAACCACTACTCGAGGTGGAATCGAGGGGAACTGGAATGTTTAGGTGGAGAAACCACAACTACAATCGTGGTTTTCGCAGCATAACAAATAAAAAGAAATATAAATTTATATTTATTTTGCGAGGAGATCTCCGGAGGGCCCTGATAGTATATGTTTTACGGACTTATGTAAAAATTCCTTTACATAAGTTACATGGACGCTTTACGGGGTGATGTGTGACCGATTCCACTGTAAAAATGAAGTGTAAATAAATTCATAATTTTAGAGCCAGTCAATCCTTGGCCATAAAGGGTTTTTCTAATGTTAGTAAAACTCTTTTTTTAGGTTTTTACCTTAAATATTACGTACCACCTCTGGACTTTCACAGTGTACGCTCCTAAATGTGATTTCCAGAACACGATGTCTATATACGTTTTGCAGTCCCTCAGATTTTTGATTTACATCTTTTCATCTGGATCTACTGTAGTACTTCTCATTACGTTGAGAGGTTTGAGTGTCCTATTACAATAAGTGCTAGCGGTAGTTATATTACAAATATCATCTGATTTAGAAATATTCGATATTTTTTCTAAATGAAGTTTTTAAATAAATATTTAATATGTTTTCGTCTCGGACCTTCTGCTCTTGCACAGATTACAGCCTCCGGTGCAGTCCACTTCCAGAATCCATTCGCTCGGCCGATTTGGCGTGACGACCACAACTTCCACAAGCCAACCACCGTACGCAGCGGGGTTCAAGAACGCAATATCTTCATGGTCAGATATGAACGTATAGTGACTATGACACCATCAAAGTACCCACTGTATAGCTACGTTGAAAACCGTACCTTGAACAGTATCTCCGTAATGTTGGATTTTGTCATTGCCTTTTGTCATTGAGTGTCTATCTTTGGTGAGAAATGGTAGATTTCAGAAAAAACAGAACATAAATTGACAGAAAGTATCTTTGATAATAACGTACAAAACTTACCGTGCGTTGTAAATTTTACTGCGTAGCCTTGACTGGTTGATATTGTGATACTAATGTCATGTTACAAGAACAACTGAACCGGAAATAATTCTTCGTGCGCTTCTGCGCAAGTGGTTTTCACTCCGATCGACCAATAAATTATGCGTATCAGAATCTAGGACAGCCTGAAAGTTTTTCGGACGCTGGAAACTACAACTTGGTAGGAAGCTTCTCTGCTGAAGCTCTCCTCCTCCCTCTTGTGCGGCCCAATATGTGAGCGCCATTTTTTTTCTTGATAAAGTGATTTTTCCCTTTGCCCTCGACTCCAAAACCTTGACTTGGGTGTTTTTTCCTCACCATCTGGAAGGTGAGTCTTTCCTCTCTTGCATAAGAAGCATGTCTCACCTTTGAGTCAGCAATTAGGTTTTTCTCAGATTAGCGTCTTAGTGCACATCAGATTTTCCCATCCTATTGTTAAGCTTGCATCTTCCACTTCATCTTCCACATCTTTCTGAACTTTGTTTTCTCTAGATTTTTCACTTTGGATTTATTTTCCATAAGTTAAATTGTTATTTCCTTCGGTCCATCTTAGTACAAGTTTTCGGTACTACCTCTTATTGTTTCATAGAGTGGTAGCACATTGCAATAGTTTAATTTACAAATCAATGAGAGCCACAACACTAGATAAAATAGCAAGAATTTGTCAGTCATGAAGAATATCCATCGGAGCTTGTGAATCTCATCCCATCAATCCCTCCACTCCTCGGCTCCGTCTATCAAAAGAATCCAAAATATTTCATAAGACACTCAACTTGTATAGAAATCTACGACATAGTTAATAATTGAACTTGGCTAATTGAAAGAGGCATACTTGGGTCGCAGAATTCAAAACTCCAAGGACTCGAAGAACATTCGGTTGAGCAATGAAGTCATCAGTTGCCTCCACCTAATTTTCTCTCGTCGGATCACCCTCCTTTGGAATTACATCTAGCACATGTAATATCACTTTCACCGCTCTAGTCATTTGATCAATGCGTGAACTCGCATTTGCAAAAAAGAAGTGGAAGATAGCGGTATAATCAGCTCTTGGTCCTAAGAGCCTCATCAACTACACGTACCTAGAAAGTAAGGAATCTGGGACTCTCAATTTCTCTCTTGAAACCTCCGAACATCTTCGAAGTAAGTGTCGATCGCCATAAGATGTACTCTAAAAGATATTTCTACTGATATATAAAACTTAAAAATCAAAAAATAATAATTTACAAACTTTACTTCAGTAATTATCATATGTGTTCAAACCCATTCAACCGGAGGTCCAACAACACTTCTAAATGCTATCTGTAATAACTAGAGTTCTACTTATCGATTAGAAATGAAAATTGATTTGGTAAAAGTCTTTGGTATAATTAGTTACATCTAAGTCGGCCTGAGAATAGATGCATCAAAAGAGTGCTTCTATTAATAGATAAGAGCGTCAAAAGATCATCAAAACTTTTTGGAATGAATTTGAGGATCCAAATGATGTTTTTTCAATCCAAAAGTGGACCGCTTGAGATAAGGTTTAAGACATGCCTTATGTACTGATTCGTACTATTCGAGAGCTTTCCAATGAGTCCTTGTTTGGTTCATTCTGAACCCTCTAGATATGGTTTTGGAGTTTCACATCTAAGTTGTATGTAAACCACGTCAACAATCTGTGTGCTCACTTTAGGAGGTCAGCATTGACTTGAACTTTATCTTGTACTCCTTCTCTCACTATATAAAGTATGGGAATGCACCTTCAAGGACATTAGAGTTTGAGTTCACTCTAGAGCTCTGTCTTAAAATGATATCAAAGCAGAGAACTCTAAGAGAGCGGATTATCTCTCTTAGAACGACCTTTGATCGAGATACTTGGTAATTGAAACTTTGTGTGCATCGAAAGGTTAGTCTCGAGTATAGGAAGTGTATAAGAGAGCTATGTTAGAGAAGGAGGTAGATTTCCAGCTTCGTAATTACCATACTTGAATCCTTTCCACATCAAGCTTATGTATCTACGTCGTGAGCATTTTTTAGTGTACCTTGTCTACCATTTCGGTGAGAATTTCATGGATCAAATGATGAATTCATCAATCCCGGTGATTCTTCCAATAGTGACGTATGTGATCAATTGAGATTTGATCATCTATATTTTGATTTAGTTGAGCATGGATCTAAACCTACCTGATCCCGTTCCTTTCAACACATAGGTGAAGATCCACTATGTTTGTAGACCGAAATTGTTACGTAGAGAATTATGATTAAAATTTTGGTGAGAATTTCTATCATAAAATAATCGATTCTTCCGTCTCTTTTGTAGTAACTGTAGTGTATGAATATTTTCGGGTGACCGTCATAACTCTATACTAGAGAAAATCTGGAACTTCTGTGCTATTTGAGAGAGAGAGCGTAGAGAGAGAGATCATGAATCCACAACTCCCGAACCCAGAGTTGGTAATGCAAGAATTGATGCAAGACATGTTGAACGAGTTTCAAGAGATGAAGATGACATTCGAAGTATTACATAGCAAGATGTTGAATCTCGAGGGTCAAAATATGATAGAAGTGAGATGTGGAGGACCATCTCTATCGTACCAATGATGAGAGAGCAAGCTACACCAAGAGAACTCATGGTATCTATCATTAGAGCTCCAATTGAAGATGAATATACGTTGTTACTACGAATGAAGAATACATGTAACATTGAATCGTACAAAGGTCAACGACTCATGGGAGTAGTCAAGAATTGGATTTCTCAGATGAATTGTTATTTACGACTTTTCAATACGTAAATAATTAATCACGTAGCGGGAGTATTTGCATGTGGATACTTGAAGATAAAGCTATTTCCTGGTATGATGCATAAGAGAGATCAGTGTTGGCTAAAGAGAGAACAGTAACATAGACTACAATGCAAGAAGGTCTATTAAAGAATTTTCAATCTGTGGATTTTGTGCAAATGGCTCGAACAAAGATGTGAGAATAGAAACGGAAGGGAAGCCTTCAAAAGTACGTAGAGGTGTTCATCGATCTGCAAGTTGCAGTCACTGATATGAGTCCAGCGGAGGCTCTTGATAATTTCAAGAGGGGTTTAAAAGAATGAATCCGACAAGAGATAATGATGCAAAATCCATGCATGGTTTTTGACATCATCGCTTGCGCTCAGAGAATTGATAGAGCACTAAGAGGAGGAGAAGGGATGATTCCACCAAATCATCAAAACTGATCTGAAATACAATATGCAAAAGGGCCGACACTTATGAAAATTAAGCAACATCCGTTATCAACCATGACTGTTTCAAGGTGAAGATCAGAAGAAAGACGTCAAGGAACTCCTAGAGAAGAAGGTGTCAAAAATGTCGCACCTCAACTAGAGCAACGTCGATGTTATAACCGTGAAGGATTTGATCATATAGTTGCAAATTGCCGAACCCACCTCCCAAGAGATCCAAGACCTCCATATCATCGGCGAGAGGAAATCTAAACGAGAGGAAAGAGGATGAAGAGTCGGAGGAACAACAAAAAACAAAGAACACTAGTAAATGCACCTCGTGGTCTTATTGGTTCAAGGAGGAGAAAAAATGAAAAAGAAGGAGAAAGAGATTGACAAAAAATAATGCATAGTTGATTGTCGTGGATGGAGTCTTGAAAAAGACCCAAGTGAGAGTACTAATCGATCCTGGTGCAACATAAAACATTTTCGTCTCGATCGACTGCTATGAAGTTGATAATGAAATTAGAAAGTGAAGAGAGTGAAGAGATGGAGCTACCCAATGGACAACCCGAGAATATTGAATCTTTATCTCGAAAGATAGAACTTATTTTAGGTGAATATCAAGAAGATATTGAGTGCAAGTGATCAAATTAGCTCGTTATGATATCATATTGGGTATGTCGTGGATGAAGTAGAAAAAATGATGAAAACTTCGGAGATAGAGTGAGATCTCGAAGACATAACCTATCTTTGTATGTCATATATACGAGTGCTATACGTAATAGGGATGTTCGTTTTTTGGGTTTAATAAGAGGGGTCCTGAGTGTACAACTCGACAAACAAATTCCAAAAAGCTTGACAGATGTGATAGTGGAATATATGGATGTCTTTCCCAATGATCTTCTTCTAAGACTACCACCAAAACGACGAATTGATCACCAAATCAAGATGATTTCATGAAGCACGCCTCCTTGCAAAGCCTCAAACAGACTAGCATCACATGAATTGGAGGAGTGCAAGACATAAATTGAGGAGATGTTGCAGAAAGAGTTTATCCAGCTCATTGTCACCATATGGAGCTCTAGTCTTTTTTGTGAAAAAAAAGATAATAGTCTACGGATGTGCATCGATTATCGAGCACTCAATCAACAAACGGTGAAGAATAAGTATCAATTACCTCGAATGAATGACTTGTTCGACCAACTTGAAGGAGCAAAGTACTTTACGAAGCTAGACTTACAGAGCGGTTATAACCAAATCTGGATTGCTGATGAAGATGTGGAGAAAGATTGCCTTTGGAACAAGGTATGGTCACTTCGAATACTTACAGATGTCATTTGGTCTCACAAATGCACCAAGCATCTTCATGAGTATGATGAATGACATATTCTATCTTAACTTAGACAGATCAGTCCTTGTGTTTCTTGTCGACATTCTAGTCTATAGCAAAACTATGCGAGAACAGTGCACCATTTGAGAGAGGTTCTCCAAGTATTCAGTCACAATAAATTGTACACCAAAATTTCAAAGTGTGAATTTGACAAGGTAGAGGTGGATTACTTAAGACAAAGTGAGTGCAGAATGTATACAAGTAATGATAGATAAAATTGCAATCATTCAACAATGGAAAGCTCTAGAAGATCAAACTCAACTTCAATTTTATCGTAGATTTGTTAAGAATTTTGCCAAGATCGCACAACCACTAATTGCTCTGTTAGGAAGGAAAGAAATGGATGTGGATAACAACTTATGGAATAGGTTTTCAAGCACTGAAAACCGCACTACTACATGCTCCGATCCTCAAGTGGTACAATCGGAAAGACCTATGAAGTTAGCAACGGATGCATCAAGTACGACAGTTGGAGGTGTGTTGCAGCAAGAATAGAAGGATGGTTGGCATCCAATTGCATACTTCTTATGGAAGTTGCTACCAGCAAAACGAAACTACCACACTACCGAAAGAGAAGAGTTGGTCATTGTCTTCGCCACGAAGTATTGAAAGCAAAATCTAAGGGAGAAGGCTTTTGTGCTCGAGATAGATCACAAACCTTTAGTCTAATTGGAGACGCAGAAGGAACATCCAAAGAGACAAATTTGTTGGACAGAATGGAGACAACGATTCAACATGACCGTCACATATGTTAAAGGCAAGAAGAAAATTGTTGATGCATTAACTCGCATGCTTGTCGTGCATAACATAGTCTTTGAAGTCAAGGTGAATTCTGACTTCTGGACAAAACTGATCAATGACACAAGGTCTGATGCACAGATTCTAGCAGCCAAAACTTCAATAACCATTACTCTTAGCCATGGATTGATATTTCATGCGGAGAAGTTATGGATCTCAGAGGAACCAGAACTACGTACCAGCATATTAATTGAATGTCACAATTCAGCAATTACAAAGACACATGGGAGCAGAAAAGATACTAGAAGTAGTCCAACGACTGTTCTATTGGTCCAAGATGTTGCAATATACACTAGGAGTTGCGCAATGTGTCAACAAAATAAAGCTACAAATCAGACACCTTCCAATCTTCTTCAATCCTTTCCGATTCTTTCCAAACATTGAGAACATGTAAGTATGAACATAGTGTGTGAAGTACCCATGACTAGTTCTGGTTTTGACTCCATAGTCGTCTTCATAATTATCTAAATTAAATAGGCTGATTGTGATAAGCACACAAATAATCTTTGATAATTTAACTTATTCGGTGATGACAGCTCCGGAAGGCTTATCAGCCGTTAGGTCTACAAGCTAAACACAAATTCTCTTGAAAATATGACATTTAGTAAATTTAAAGAATTTTGATGAACACAGCCCAAGTAAGATGGTTGAGCTTGATCACACCTCTCTTAACAATATAAGTATCGATGACATCTCTTATCGACTATTCATTGTGAAACTAGTCATTCTAGTTATGTTAATCGCACAAATCAGCTTTATGAGCATTTATCGTCTGATGTATAATTAATTAAATATTTTGAATTCCAATGTCATTTAATCATGATAAAGATAGTGGAATGATGAACGATAAAAAATAGTGACTGATTTGTTACTGTCACTTTTTGAAATTATAAGATATTCTCTTTGTGAGATCAAAGTATTTTCATTATAAAATGTGTTTGTAGTTCACTTCAAATCCATAAACTATCAAGTTGAATATGTAGCTCTCAAAAAACCTTATCCAACTGTATCTCAAACACCCCAAATCTAGGTCTAGGAGGTGGAGTTAAGGCAAGGTAAGCTCTCAAATCCAGAAAAATTTCAAAGTGTAAACTCTTGAATCTTCTTTCCTACTTTGCTAACCAAAAAAACCTATTGTTTTCTCCCCCAACTACGAATCCGGTGCTTGCTATCTTGTTGGAAAGCCCTTGTCAGTGCTCTCAAATGATATCAAGAGCACCCAAAACCGAACCTTGTAGCAACTACTACGGCCAGACAAAGTACATCAGTTCTTTGATGCACATGAAAAACTTCCACCAGCAGAGGCTTTTTTACCCAACCTGATTTTTTTTTCAAATTTTGTCCCAAGGTAGTCCTTCAAAAATAATTTCTGATAATAGCACCGAGTTTTGACTTTGATCTTAGTGTGAGAAGAACTATCGTGCACGCCGAGGCTTTTCTTGAAATCTCCCAAAACTAGCTCACAGTTTTGATCCCACATTAGACAAAACCGTTGAAAACTCTTCGAAATGACTCCAGTTTCGTCTCCAACGGACATCTACAGATCATGCTATGACAGATCATGCTGACATGCTCTTCCCAAGCTCTATGCCAAAAGCTTCTGCGTGTACGAAGATCTCTTACAAAAAATAAAAAGAGTACTCAAACTTCAAATGAATGTTGCTTCCTCCCTTAGACTCCAAATCTAGTGTTTTGATGGCTCTAGAAAGCCAATGAAGTCAGATTTCCAAAGAGACCATTTTCACTCTCAACCGATACTTGTAGCCAACGATGTAACCTAAAAATTTCTGCGGGCGCATAGAATTTTCCTCTATCTCAAAGAAACCCTAAATCATAACAACAAACTTATAACCTCATAATTTTCCTCATGCGAGCTCCATATGCAATGGTTTTGGTATCACTGGAAAGCACTTTAGATTAGCTTTCCAACAAGACCAATTTCATCCAACATTGAGCTCTATAAAGAGAGTTATACCTCTCAAAAAAAATCTTAAGTTATAGTCACTTCCTGAATCCCTGATCCAACCTCCCTTCGGAACGCTTTCGCATGGAACTTTTTGGCTGAAAACTCCCAAAGTTCACATAAAAACTCTAAAATTTCTGAATTCTACGACCCAAAGACTGGTTGTCTCAACCCAAATGAACCCCTTGTGTCTTTAGAGGATGCACTTTTATATCCATTCGAAGCACCTCGGGTAGGTACACGTGTCTATCTCAAAACCATCTGAATGTCTATATGCAGTCCTTCCACACGATACCCATGTGGTCTCTTAAATGATAATCATGCAACCTTCCAAGTGCATTCATGCGGATGATCAAGTCAACCTCTTTATCCAGTCACCAAGTGCCACATTACCATATTGAGCCTTGTCCGCATTACCATATCAACAGACTGACTCATCAACATACTAACACATCAACAATTCATCTTGTCAGCAGCACCATGTCAGAAAAATGTACAATCAGCAAATTTACATGTCAGCATTTTTTGGATTTCTGCCATGTGAAAAATGCCACATGTCAACACTACTCGGATTGTCAAGTCCACATCTGAATCCATGAACCCACCGAAACTTTAAATCTCATATCTTTTCTATCTAAGCTCCATTTGCGTTGTTTCAAAGATCAAAATTGATCTACACAAAGAGTCCTACATCATAGTGATACCAGATTTGCATTCTGAGCAAGTTGAGAAATTTACTTGAACCTACAACCGATGCACGACACGACAGGGATCCTTGTGATTTAAGAGAAGTGTGACCAAACACAACAGTGGGGGTGTGATGAAGCAAATATCTCTTGGATTCTTAGTGGAGGTACAATGAAATATAAAATATAGAAAATGAAGGGCATGCAATATCAATAAGCGACCGCCGGATATCAGGAGAAAAAAGAGAGAAGAAAATCTAATGCACAGTTTCCGTCCGCTCTTGAAGTGCAAATGACAAAAAATCACACTTGTGCACGGTTTGTGTCACAGATACCACTGTAGAGTCAAATATAACGTTGGACAAGAAACTTTGTGTTATACTGTATCTCGAGGTTGTGAAATGAAATGGTGAACGCAGCAGCAGGTTCATGTATGTATCACGTCATTTTTCTAATACCATTGTGATTCTTATATTTTAGAATAAGTGGATATTAGGGCCACTCAAATCTTTTTCTATAGTGAATTTGACAAGGTTAAGATGAGAAGCCATAAGTGTAAACTGTCAAGCATTATCAAAGATTGCAAAATGAGAGTATAAATTAGAATCAAATTTTGTGGACGATAGTCATCAGATGCCGTTTACAGGGATACATTATTTACGTCAAGTGACTGTATAATTTACGTACCACCTCCCAAGGTGGTACTTGAGATCTACAACCAAAACCTATAAAAACTTTTACGGGAGTTACATAAGTTTCATAAAAGTAAGGTTTGAGTGGCCTCTATAGCAATAAAGGCCACTCAAACCTCTCCCGTATGTGATAACGGTCAGAACTCATAAGCTTCACATGTTTGATCGTGTAAGGGGGTGCAAAAAAGTTTACAGGGATCCGATTGAAAAGTTTTCCATGGTGTAGAAGAGATCTCACTTACGAGAACCCGTTGCATACATCAGTTGAGATAAATAGGTGATGTAAATTTACGGACAAAAGCTGTAAAACCTTATACGGAAGTTACGGGAATGCTATACAACCAAGGATTGAGTGGGGTTATCTGGGGTTTGTGAAGGTTGGTAAATATTCTGGTGAACAAGATCTGTAAGCTTAAGATGCAGTCCGCTGGGTCACGTTCATTCATTTTTCGTGTTTTCCCGAGACGCAAACTACACTCTAGATGATCCTCGGGAAGAATCTGCAACGGCGGAACTGTAAACGAACCATTCATTCTTGCGCCAAGTCGTACGAGTTAAGGGTACACAAAAATCTTTAGTTGCCATCGACAATCGCGGAACGATAACTTCCTCATTCCATAGTGACTTTTTTCTATCGCGAAACCCCTCGCGGCAATAATAAATTTCGTACAAACGGTGAAGTCGTTCAACTCCATAATATAAAGTATCTAGACTTCAAGTTTCACTCAAGCTGTAAAAGCAGATCAAGTTAGAGTAAACTGCACTAGATATCTGTCAAGCGCTTCAGTTGTAACTCCTCATGAGATTTAGATACTACTTGAATCCGCCATGGTTTTAGTACCAGATGAACTTTTGCTCGACTGAGACCTTCCAAGTACAAAGTGAAGTTGTGATTTTCAATTTCTTCTCCAGTTTTTCGTATCTTCGCGCTACACACGGGATGTATTATTGATTTCGGCATGTGCGAAATGAGAAGTCATCACAGTCATGACTCCCGGGGAGTCGGTTGAGAAGTTTTGCTATTGGCAGACGTATGCTTGTAATGTAGGTTCCAAACTGGAGGAGAGACAGGACCAAGAGAATAGACCGGACGGGACTCAATATTAAATGCTGCAGGAATGTTGGTGAGTGGGTCCGCCCGAGTCTCTGCTCCAGCGTAGAGGTACTAGGTAGTCAATACATGTCGACGTTGTGAACAATGTGCAGTTCATGCTCGTGTAGCTTTGGGCGAGAGAGGAGTTGCAGCTCCTGAGTCGCAGCAATTTGCTTGATCACACCCCCAGTAGGTTCCTTGAGCTTGATCACACCCCTCTTACGATGTATGGCTTGATCACACCCTTGACTGGCTGTTGCCTGTAAAACCAGTCACTTTGTCATGTTACTCACATGTGAGAATGCACATATTAAATTTCCGAGCATGTATATCCTAACTATTTTGAATAATGTTAAATATTTTGAATTACAGTGATATTTAATCAAGGTTGGAAGTATTAAAATGATGAACCAAAAGATAAAATGACTGGTTGTACTGTCAATAACCCGTCAAGGGTATGATCAAGCTTAAGGAACCTAAGAGGGGTATGATGAAGCTCAAAGGACCTACTGGGGGTGTGATCAAGCAAATTTCTGCCTGAGTCGTGTACCGTAGGTTTGACCGCAGGCAGTGAGGTACATTAATTTGCTGAACAGAATCTGGCCTCAACGTTTTACACTGTACGTACTATCTATGTCGATCCAGCTCGTGTTGTCGGATTGCCGGCCAGGTGGGGTGGGGGAGTCGTGGAGGGTTGGTGGGTTAGCATTGATCTCCATTTTGGTGTGACGCTCAGCAGGCCGTCATTGAACGATATTTTCCCTCGATGCTCAAAGCTCCTCAAGGATCATCGAACTTGTCCTAATCCACACGGAACTAATCAGTGAGTTGAAATCATGCACTTGCCTCGACTCACGGCGCAAGTTGAGGCTAGCTTGAGATTCTCATCTGTAACAGTGCATTGTGTGGCTATTCCTCGTTACCTCCATCTCAGAACTCCTAAATTGCGTTCCGGTTTCTACACCGGTGAGTGTTTCCGTACTTGGTGTTCCATGGACAAGACTAAATGCAGTTTAATCCGCTTGATTCGAATCTGGTACCAATTGTCAGTTTAAATCCCCCAGCACACTAACTAAGCTTATAGTTGTTACAGATTCACTTCCTTATGTAATGTCTTTCTTTGCCCGCATTACGCGTGAGTGGGTGTGCATCAGCTAGGACTGCCTAGCCTCGCTGCATTGCTCCGAATAGTCAACATCGACACTTGTGGCATCATTCTGGATGTCGAGTTGTTAAGTAGCTTTCTGAATGACCATGGCATTGCCGACTCCGTGCTGACAGTTTGCTCGACTAAGAGATTAGGAGTTCACGGTCGTCTTGGATGGTTTTCAGCTGATACAGTTCCCGTTGCTTTTTCTTCTAGCGAAAGAACACGGTCCTGAAGGAGATCGAGAAGGTGACAGGATGACTGTCATTGACGTAGACTGTAACGGATTTCAGAAGACCACCGAAGGTTGGTACCAATGACGGTGTGAAGGTGGAAGTGGTCCCATGCTGTGGGTTCGTCTACTGTCGTAAAGTTGTGTCTTTCTGCAGTCATTGTCAGAGTTAAGAGGAGAAATGGGGACGACTCACTATTACTTGAAACTTGGACTGCAATAAATGTTGATCTGCTCACGTTGGAGCTGTCGAACTTCTGGACAGTCGTTGGAGTATCCATTTATGCTGATACATTTTAGCGCTTGGCTGCGGATCTACATGCTGCAGATCCGGAACTGATCCCCACGGAGGTTCTGTTTGCCTACCAACGAGAGCAAGCACGGCTTTCTCCTGATGGGAAATTCGTGGCGTATCTGGCTCCCTCACCCGATCATGTGTCCAATGTCGTAAGCACTTCCGCCTTCGAACTCCTGCTAGAGTGACCGTGAACTTTACCGATCTCGAAGCACTATCACAATGTCTCTAGAATCGCCATTTATGCGAGTTTTCACGTATGGCGATTCGTTGAGGTGTTTGTTGCGCAGCCCTTCAGTTTGCAGTTTTGTTTCAATTTCCATCGATAAGTAACAGTTCATATCAGCAATCCTGCAAAATAAGCTGGTTGCTTTTCCGATCCGAATCGGAATTCTCCCTTTCCACCTTCATCTTGCAGAAGTTCCGTTAGTAGAATTGTTTATCGAGGATAACATGTTTCACAATGTTGCAGTGGGTTCGCCCTCTTGAGGGTACCGAGGAGGAAGCAAGAATGGTTACGAAGGAGAATCACAGAGGAGTATGTTTCTTCGTCTCTGGGACCCGTCTTTGCCATTCATAAGAACTAATTATCGGCTGTCTTTGCGTGCACATCATCGGTCTCACTGTGGGCAACTCCAGTCTCGCTAAGCTATCGTTCTTTCTTTCGCACGTTAGTAAAGTTCTTGTGATCTCCATCGCCTCGTCTTTACTTCGACGAGATGACTGTGCATTGCCATCTTGTCGATGTCAAGCTCTAGTGCGCCGCTGCTGTTGACACAAACATAGATGGACTTTCAAAAGTACTTGCAGTCCACAGCTTTTTATGCAGTGCAACGGCATTTGCGCTCTGTCTGTCCAATTTCGTTCTCCTTTGTGTTAGGTTTCGTCTCGAGGAGTAGTCTGAGCCTTTTCAGTCACTACTCTGGTACCGAATGCTGACCATCATACCCGCTTTTAATTTGTATAATTCCAGATTCGTTGGTTTCTCTGGAATCCTTCAGGAGAATACATCCTCTACAAGCAAGACGGAGGAGGTAGTACTAAATGCACTTGTTCAGCATTGCATCACGATTTTCTTCCTCTCACGTCCAAAATCCATGCCTAAATTTCGGAATCCGTCAGAGGATTCGCATTCTGTACAGTTTTGTACATTTCCTGTTTCTGAATCGTTTTGAGTTTTACGTTGTGTTCCAAGCACATAATCTTACCTTTCTTCCATCTCCGCACGGAAGGAATAGTTTCTCGTGCATGGATGATATCTTGTAATCACTGAGTCTTTTCTGCCTGGTTCACCTGAACATAGTTCTGTATTTACCATGGAACTAAGCAGTTTGATGACCAAGCTACTGCAACTGCAGGTGACGAAGATTGGCATCACTTTTCAGTGGACTTAGCCACCGGAGACATTCGAGATCTCACTCCTTACGATAAAGTGTCAAGCAGATTAATGCCAAGCAGTATTAGTGGCATACGACCTTATGACATGTGCTTCTACATGAACATTCGAGACAAAAGTGATTTTGATGTGGTAAGAGAACCTTTGGGTCTTGGTAAGGGACGCGCAGTTTAGATGCTCGTGTAGACCGTGTCAGCAGTTCTCAGAGTGTAAAGAACTTCCTCCATTATTCATGGTACATTGGAATCTGTCCTCAAGCTGTTGCTGTGGCCTTAGTACGCATTTCAAGCTTTTTCTGAGCTTCTGTGAACTTGCCTTTATTCGCAGTATAAGATCAACATCAAAACAGGGGACGCCACCCTAGACACTGAGAATCCTGGAGATATTCAGGACTGGCTATGTGACAGCAATTTCCAGATACGAGGAGCACTTCAATTTCATTCAGATGGTAGTTATACCATTCGTGTACGGGATTCACTAGAGTCCCAGTGGAGAGATGTTCTACACTGGTCTTCACAGGAACACGGATCCATGGTAGAAGACCTACTTCCGAATGGTTGGTTGTAAGTTGTCTAGTCAGTAGAGGCGTGAGTAGCATAACCCGTGAGGCACTGGAAACTAATGACGGCTCAAACACGAATACTGGTTTACTAGAACTTCTTGCAACTGGAATAAGCGTTTCCTGTGGAAGGGAGATTTTCTTCCGTTCTTTACATTTGACAGATATAGTGGGAGTCTTCGCTAGATTCTTAAAGCTTGAAGAAATCGTTTGCACTAGTCTTAAGTCTGTATAGGATACATTTGAAAGAAAATTTACTAGCCGTCTAGAAAGTTCTTTTGTCTGATAATCCTACTTTTTGCAGATGGGATTCGCAACTGATCCAAAGAAAATGTACATCCTCTCCTCTTTGGATTCTCCCACAACTCGGTTGGTCCTGGTATACTCTCGAAGCGAACCAACTCGATGATTGTTGAAGGTTCCCTTTCCTTTGAACATATATAATGTCCTACGTGTCCCTGATGAAGTCAGGGAGCTGCTTGAGGTGCATGCGGCAGGAGTGTGTTCTGTTGCATGCTCTGTGTGTACCTTCTGGTAGTTAGGTGTTTCATTGCACACCTACTCAATACCTACAGCTGTGTCCGTGACCTTTGTTGGGAGATTTGCTTCTAACCTCTAATTTCTTCTGGGTTGACACTCTAGCTGTTTGCGCTTGCTGGATCAGTTATTACCGATAATAGTTATCTTCTCGCTCAGCTCGTTAGGCATCGCATTTTACTTGTATTTGTCCTACTGCCACCAGGGGGAAATGTGTTCACCCTACACATTTCCTCTTGGCCCGACCTCGGTTATATTCATTCGCTGATTTCTCAAACCAAGTCAGCATACATGTTACCACTCTTCTTTACTCACCTTGTACTTACATGGGTTAAAAACTATTTTGGGGGATACCTTAAATTTGCGGGAGAAGTCACTGTTTTCCCCGGAAACTGCTTTAACCATGGATCAATATATATTTGATGATTGTTACTAACCTACTTTTTTCTGACTTCATACCAAGGGGAACCTTTTCTGGAAATGTGCTTCGCACTACACATTCCCATCGGCACACCCTCCGGTTATAAAATAATTCGCTAACTAATAATTCCAGTCGGCATGTTAGCGCACATTCGACTAATTGATTCTCACTGTGTACTTGGCTTGGCTAATTGCGTGATACCCCTATACTAGAGAGTGGTCCTTGAGCATATCTGCCATTCTCGACGTATGAAGATAACCTACTTTTTTCTTACGTTCACTTCAGTGCTGTGGATGTTCGACTCTTCCTGGTTGCAGCCGGATCACCTCTACATGCACTGTTCTTTTGCTATCAGCATTTTACTGCTTGGTTTTCGGTCTTGGTCAGCGGATCTACTTTACAGTTTTAGTTGCCTTCTTGCTTCTGTAGTTAGGCATCCCGTATTGTACTGGGTATCTATCATGCATCTTTGATGCACACACTTACCAGGAGATACCAGCTTGGGAATGTGCTCTTCCTACACATTTCTTATTGGACCATCCTCGGTTATAAATAATCTTGCTAACTTCTCAAACAAGTTAGCATACATGTTCACTACTCTTTGTTACTCACTTTGTACTTACACGGGTTCATAATTATTGAGGGTTACCTTAAATGTGTGGGGGAAGTCACTGTTTTCACCGAAAACTGCTTTAACCGTAGATCAATGTATTAATGTCCTACGTATACACATTCTACATTACCAAGGCTGCTTGTTTGGGTTATGGAAAGTCTAGAATATACATGTCATAAGTTTGTCCTATGGCCCTTTTCGGCAGACCTTATCGTCTTGACGAGGCGGCACCCACATGAATTCAACTCCGAAACTTTAATAATGATGGACTCTGCGCATGTTGGCTTCTGTTTCTTGTCTACTGACCGTAGCCAATACCCTTCGGTCCAGATGAACACCGAGGATGGGTCAATTGAACGAGTGATAGCGTCTCATCCGAAATGTGATGTTCTTGGGCTCAGAGGAGACCCATCGAAGGTTCTGTTTATGGACTTCAGAAGCAAAGAGTATACTGCTGTTGCCTTTGTGTATGACAAGCTGGAGTGGACAGTACTTCACCCAAGGTACTTCCTGCTTCTGGAATCCACACTGTCATGAGTTATAGACTTGAACTTGTGAAAGCCAGCTGCTAGATGTTCTTGCGGATGGAGCTTCTGTAAGTTCCCCAGGCCGAAGATAGTACCATGGAGCCTATCTGTCTCCAACTTCAGATTTTGTATCTTCGTTGTCATTTCCCAAAGCTTCGGTATACTGCCATTGTCGGTTTTACCGAGATAGTTCATGCTACTGTGTTGTCCAGTTCCTTCTTGAAATCTAGAATCTAGAATTTACTCTAACGCGAAAATTGACTAACGTGTTAGGTATTGCTGTGTGCAGTGTTCAGGAGGATTTTGACCTACTAACTACCTACAAGCCAGGAAATATGTACATTGGTAGCAGAGACCGCCAAAACGAAAAGTCAGTTGCGGGCAAACTATTAACTACTTGAAATGCCAATTCTTACCATGTACATATTAGTCACTGTTAGAATAATGACTTTCAGAAAGATGTTATGGAGTTGTCTTTAGAGTTATATAAAGTTTTCATCACGTCTCGAACTCAGTTGGAAATGGATTTGAAGGTGGGTTGTCACCTACGAAATTGATAATGGAACAACGGAAAGTTATATCTACGAAAGGAGCAGCAAGAAGATGTCTTTACTCTTCGAGCATCACCCGAGACTGAAACAGTAAGTGGTGAGGAGCAATGGGTAGACAGTTGCATTTCTAGTATCTTCTGAATTATAATGTAGGCGTGTCTCCATAGTGATCCTTCTCAACATATTATGTGTTCACTATGTGTTCGAAGTCGAAACAATTCCTCGGTCGGTGATAAATGCCCAAATCATAAGGCTGATGTGAGGGTCGTCTCGCTCATTCTAGGTACAAGTTGGCTTCCGTTCAACCTCATGTTATCAAAGCTCGTGATGGTCTTGAGATCTTGTTTTATCTCACGCTGCCAGTCGATGTAGAGGTATGTGACAAGCTTCTACTCGAAGTAATTCGGCCTCGTCGTCAGTGACTGGCTTGCTACAACGAACAGATGTACATTACTAACTGTTTCATGTTGGCAGCCGAAAAATCTACCCTTGGTTCTACGAACTCATGGTGGTCCCTGGTTCCGAGATTGGTGGGGATGGGATGCTGAGGCTCAGTATTACGCGAGCCGTGGTTACGGTGCGTGATTGTCCTCAAGGATTATGGGATTCTTGTTTTAGTAGTTGTTATTTTTTAACTCATTGTGTCTAAGAGATGAAAGGCTGCGCAAATTAGTAGCAACAGCATTACTGTTTTCGGTATCGGTCCCTTCAACTACACCGATATAGATATTCAGTCTGTATTCCCAGAGGCTTCGAGTTTTAGCTAGCTTATGGTTCGTATTGACTTTCTGAGCAGATGGGGACAAGTGATGGCTGACAGTGGCATGAATGCATGAACGTGCAGCATGCTTGCAAGTGCAATACCGTGGCTCAGATGGATTCGGCAAAGCCTTCTTACATGCTGGAGATAAGCAATGGGCCAACAAAATGCAGGTACGCGGATTAGGTTCATGGTCCAGTTTTCCGCCTATGCTGTTGCTCCGAACTGTCTCTTGGACCTTGCTTCGCTGATGACCTTGTTCTGGGATATGTGAGGCGTAAAGGTTCTTTCATCGTATGTTGCTGTTGGAAGTATTTAGTAAGGACTCTCACATCTGCTCCAAGACCCAGAACTGCTTAGGTCTCCATAGGATCAGCAGTCGAGGCCTTCGCTTTATCTGTCCTATGATCATATACTGGGTGTTTTATCCTGTGAGGTCGGTCTCCAGTTGATCGACTTTTAAGGTTGCTCTCTTACTTACGTTGAAGCGAATGCTTTAATCATATCACCGTTGTCAGATGTATGATGGTCCAAGATTGCTCGAATTGTCTTCTACAAGTTCCATTCCGTTACTGGTACTTACTTTATGTGTGACATGTGTCTGTTGTCAGTAGTAGTTGGGGGTTACCTTATCTGAAGAAATCGTTCTAGAGCTAGACCAAACTTTTTACATGTTCATCTCATTTGCCTAGAACAACTCGTGTCGATGCCGAGTTGCATTACCGGGCATTATATGTAACCTCTTGAAATGTTGAACGCTTTGAACAGAACGACATCACAGATTCTGTTCTTTGGACCATCAATCAAGGGATTGTGGATGGAGAGCGAGTTGCGATCGGTGGTATTTCCTTCGGTAGCTTTTGCGCTCTGGCTGGAGCAGCGTTCACCCCAGGTAGGTGTTCTTAGTCTAGAGTTCAGTTGTCTCTTGCAGTCTGTGGGGTATGGATTGAACCGCAAACTACAACTGTAGAAGCTTGAAGTAGCTTGGCTGTTCTTGGTAATCTGGCTGATGGTTAGAAACTTGGATGCAGAACTCTACAAGTGCTGCATAGATTTAGTCGGTCCGACGCAAATGAAGACGGTGACAACTAAGATCGTCCCATACTGGTAAGTTGCTTATCGTTTCGGGGTAGTCCGCTGTGAAATCTCTGGTGAAGTGTTTCCGCTGTCTGCTGAAAGATGATCAAAAACCTGACTGGGTTGCATTTCGGTGAATCGGTGATCGATGTGCTACCAGGAAACCCAAGAAAAGAATCTTACATGACAGAGTGATTGACATAGAAAACGACCACGAGCTCAATCAGCAAAGATCTCCATACTTTCATGTGAGAATTCAGCTAAGATTGTCTTTACTCCCTGCGGACTTCTCGACTTCGGACACGTAAAACTTACCTGAATTTAACGTTCCCAAGCTTAGTTTGTGTTGGATAGTGACGAAACGGCTGCCGTTTGAGAAAACTAATGATGTTGGTTGCAGTTCACCTTAGACTGATATAGCTGGTCTGTTTGCGCAGGCGGACAAGATTCAGGTCCCAGTAATTATTGCACATGGTGGCAATGATATCATTGTCAACCCTGGTGAGAGCGAACAGATGTTTCAGGTAAGCCGTCATTCTTCCATGACCAGTGCTGGGGAAACTCCGTGGGCGAAACTCGGTAGAAGAGGGCGTGACCCGGAGATCCTATGTTTCAAGTAGGGAACTTGCATTTTGAGAGCACTTCATTTTTGAAGCACATACTTGAAGAAATTTGCCGATTGTTCAATTTTCTCTTCGGTGAAAATTTCGTCGTCTTCTTGCTGTTTCCGCCATACCTCCTCCTACAGTTCTTAAACAAACCTCTAGCATGAATTGGACCTGATAATTCTCCCTCACTTTTTCTCGGTAGTGCCCTCGGCCTTCCCTGCTGCGGCTGGGTTGGAAGGAAAATCCGCCATAGTGGAAGACAAAAGCGAGTTCTGGAGACTCCATTCTGGAGTTACCCATTGCATCCGAACATTGTTTCGGTAATCGTATTTACTGCTACAGAATTCAGCCTCCCGTCGACAGTCCCGAGAAAAAGTTCCCCCACACAGCTCCCACGCGTTATTCTTTTCACATCCAGGACGGAACTCAGAACCCTGGGCTTCAACAGCGTCGCTGTCTGACTCAGTTCGGCTAATTCCAAGTTCCTGACGCCATTTGTCACTGACACAGCGCAGAGCAATGCTGACGCTGTCGCCTGGAGGAGAACTCGATCCAGTATTGAGCTTACAGAAACGTACCCTGTAATATTTCTGTAGATCATGAAGTGAACAACTGAGCACTTAGCAGAGGAAGGGAGCGATAGGCATTCCGGGACCGAGCATAGGCCGCGAAATCGAAGAGGTTTCTGAAAATGATCTGGCATATAGACGCACTGTCAGAGATTCGGGAAGTACGACTGGCAGAAAGACGAAAGAATCGGTCTACAGACGGGAGTTTTACCAACGGTTTCTCGTTTCAATCGGAGCCTTTCCGAACGAGTAGTATATTTGCGGGTTACCATGATCGGCGAAAATCAGCCAAGACGGGGAAAGCACGACTTTCTTTTCGGTTGACTTGACTCGAAATTATGCCGAAGTCTCCGAGCATTGGTTCCGTCTACTGAGTTTTAGCATTTTCAGTCACATTCTTCAAGAGACTTTGCTACCTGACATGTACTCTGTAACTCGGAGAATCTGGGGCTCCACACCTAATTGGAGAGCAAGACCCGGAAGCTCTGCTCCACGAGGCCCTCGACCAGTTTTGAGCCAACCTGCGAACCCAATCTTGCGCAGACCGGGGACTCAGAAACCCTCGAACTGACCTCGAACGAGTTTCGGGTTGACGTGGAACATAGTACGTAACGAGAGACAGACGTCCTGTACTGACCTCGGGCGAGTTTCCTGCGAGTCTGCGGACCATCCCGACAACAGTCCGGGGTGTCACAGAAGCTCCGAAGTTCGGAGCTTCGGTGTCCGAACCTACCCCGGTCTAGCCTCTCCCGAAATAAGACGAGTATGAATTCGGTGTCCGAACCTACCCCGGTCTAGCCTCTCCCGAAATAAGACGAGTATGAACGTCGTAATGCACTCAAATGAGTTTCGGACGAGCCTTGAACCAATCTGGGACAATCTGAGACGAGACAGACACCCGAGAGAGTGACCTCGGATGAGTTCCTGACGATTCTGGGAGGTGACGGAAGGCCTGGAATGCCCTTGGACAAGATGCTTCGGTAGAGGCCGGGATTAACCTTTGGCCATAGTCGACTTTCGGACGCTGTAGGATGCGATAAGAACCCCCATCCCAGCTGATCCCCGGACTAGTTCCCTACGACCCTCGGGTCTGGCAGGGACGAGCTAAGATGACGCGGAGGAGGTCCATAAGTGAGCTCGGGTGATAAGCCAAGGTGTTCAGAACGTTTCAGGTTGTAAATTATCAGGGTCTTTGTCCTTCGTAGCTCTCTATTCCATTCGCGCTTCTTCTATGTTTCGGCAGGAAAACGTTGAGCTTTAACTGCGAGTTGTTAATCTTGCAGGCTTTGAACGATTTGAACAAACCTGTGACTTATCTGATCTACAAAGACGAGGTACAGCAATCTGACGGCCGAAGACGCCATCCTGCATTATATGTAGTGTTGGAATTCAGTGTATACTAGTGTTCGCACGACGAAATTTTGATCTGCTTATCTTTAATAAGCACAGACTTCAGTCCACGGTCTAACCTTTGCGAGGATGGTGCCTCGAGTTTCTATTGATCTTCATAATGTGCTTTCGACGTTTTCAGGGTCATTGGCTGGAAAGAGTCGAAAACAGATTGGACTGGTTTTGGAGACTGGAAAAGCTACTCCACCAGCAAATCGGCGGCAAACTTGGAAAGCCACCTCCAGTTCGTAAATCTGGGGCGGTCGTGGTCTTCGATTCCATCGGTCTTTAGATTAGCCTAATTCTTACCCGGATAGAAAAATGTAAATTGCTTAGGGATCATTCGCACCAGGCCACTATAGTTCTAAATTTAACCATTTTCTTTTACGTCCCATTCACAGATTTGATTCTTAGGCTTGTCCATGTCTTCGAGCTTCTGTGTGCACTACAGTTCGCATCTACTTCTCATCTACTTCTCAGCTATCATTCGGTTCGAGCTTCTGTGGGCATTGCAGTTCGCATCTACATCTCAGCTATCATTCGGTTCGAGCTTCTGTGTGCACTGCAGTTCGCGTCTACATTTTAGCTATCATTCGGTTATATCGTCAGGTCTTGTACCCGTCTCCTACTTGCAATAAAAGAAAATAATATTATAAAAGAGAACTAATAGCTCCTTTTCAGATTTGGATTACAGTTTTCGTCACACCAAAGCATTGATCTTTGTGCCCAAAGTTCTAGAAAACGCTTTCGCACTCGCTCCTGTTACTCATATAAGCCAAGGCGCGGAGTGCATGAAACGTTCGAGAAGTGTCACTTCTTCGAAGTTACTGCAGGAGTGGATGCTCTCTGACTCCCTAGGTGTCCATGAACCACATTCCAGCGTCCATATGCCAGCGGAAAACTCGAAAAGGTAACCTCTAAAGTTGCATTGGTTTAGGGAATTTTCTGCGTCCTAGTTTTGCTTAACTTTGGTGCGAAGACACTTGTTATTACAGAGTGTAACTTGAGCACAAATGTCGAGAGACTTTGAGCCTGCTGTGAAATTGGCGCTTACAGATCTCTACGAGTTGTCATTCTTCTCTTCTGGGTTGGGCTCCCAGCGTCCTCACTTTACATTACAGCTGAGAGATCTCTGTGAAACTTGATGAATAGGAACAACACACAGGAAGGAGTGCCAGAACCGAAAACCGCGTCCATATATCGAACGAATAGATGCGTTCACTTTTTTACTTGAAACTTCTGTGGGGAGCTAGTTCTTGGAAAAGAGTGTAGTGGTTCAGTGGAATTTGTATTCGTGACAACCGTCGAACGAGATCACACCAGTGAGAATAGGAAGATACGCTACTTTTCCATGTTTTCTAGACAGATGGACTTCGTTGGAGTCTCAAAACATCGGCCGTACATCTTTTCAATTGCTGCCGGTAGTCAACTTACGGACGACCGATGGAGGTTGTCTGTAAGTAATTTTATCTTTTTGGACGTTGCACCGACTGTCGTTGTCTACCTTGTTCCAACTGTCAAGTATATCGTGAACTCAAGAACCGTGGCTCCGACCCAGCACTAGGTGACGTTCTTACTTCTTTGAAGTTCTTTCGCCCTCATTCTCCCCCCGGAGATAACTCTTGCGCAGATATTTCATCCGCAACAACCGGCGGTGATGATTGTACGACTGGCAGACTCCCCATTTCTAGATGTACATGAAAACGTTGCTTCGATGCAGAATGCAAAAGCTCTGATTCTGTGGCTCACAAGCTTGGACGTGTCGTCTATCGAGCTCATGATGATGAGTTAGTAAATCACCTACAATCATTGTCTCCAGTTCATGATAGCACTAGGAAGTACGAACTAGTTGAAAAGATACCAGACCTTCTGCCTGCTAAGGCTGCTTTTGTTCTCTGAAGATGCGAATATGATAACGACCACCTCCTCTCCTCTTGACAGGATACCAGACACCACCCGGCTGGCAGTCATGAACAAATGAAATATACTCCTGACTCTTCACCTACACGACAACTATCAGCTGATGATCTCTGACTTCACTTCCAAGGAGTGTATTCGATATAATGATTACTTCACTGGAACCGTCTGTAAAGAAAGGCAAAGTATCCGTAGGGGTTCTAAGCGGTTGACTATTACACATGAGACTGCCATCGAAGGTTGATAGTTGATGTCTATCCATGACGAGGAAAGATCTGGGACTTGCGGGCTTTCGGCACATCTAATGTACTTGGACCCCATGTAGAAGTAAGAAATAGGGCGAAATCCTCGGACGCAAGAATGCTCTCTTTCCGAATTGCAAAAGGGGAGTACGATCTGACATTTTAGATCTACTTTAGCCCGGAAAGGAGCATCTGGAAATTTCTACTCGATCCAGATTCGGTTACCTCAAGTCGACGGCTACTCTGAACCTTTTGCAATGATAGTTTCTAGCCCATCCCATTAGCAACGCTCCATTAGTCTGTTGTTGTAACTCCGTGATCAGCTTCCGTCAAGTAGCAGTATTGAGTTATATACAAGAGAGATTCATTTGTATCAATCTACTGTAACAAGTCTCCTCATAAACAGCTTCTGCTCTTTCAGGGCAACTTTGCAGTGGGAGTCAATTTTGTCTGTCGACTGAACCAGGCAAGCAATATCAGCAGGCCGATCACTAAAGGGACAATGCACTTGACTTGCTTGTTCTGGGATAGCAGCAACGTGATGTGGCCTACATATGGAATGAACCACACGACTCGACCCAAAAGATCTTTCCGCTGGATCCACTGCCTATCAGGGCCGTAAAGAAAGACATCATCATGTGGATTATGATCACCTTTCGTGAGAATTTCGACGTCGCCTGTCGTGCGATGCTCGTGAACTTTGAGAACTCGATGGACGACTGGAATCTCTCGACCGACGAGCTTGAAAACCACAATCTCTCCTGCTCGGACAGGTGCACCGTCCACTGTCCTCAAGAGCAGCACGTCGCCTCGTTTGATGCCCGGCTCCATGCTCCCCGAGAGCACCACCACCGCCGGAGTGGACGTCCCGCTGCGGAAAATGAACAACTCCCACACGATCAGTGCCAGAGCCACGGCAGCGCCGATCTCTAATGCTTCCGAAAAGACACTACGCACTGTCGACGTCTTCCTGCCAGTCGCCATTGCTCTCGGCTCTTCCTGAATCTCCTCATCGTGCACCATCTAGACCTTGCCCCTCCTCCCTCCTCCCTCCTCTTCCTCCTCCTCCTGATCGCGACTTCAAGTTCTCTGTGAAAATTTGATAGCTCTCCAAGAAGTCCCGCTGACAAGTTGCACGAGCATCGAAGGAGGACGGATGCTTGAGTCGATGCTGTTGTTCTGCCTCTTTCGATAGGATGAACTCCGCGCCTGCGGAGTATCCAAAGAAAATGCTCGATTTTGAGACTTTCGTGTGTACGGGAGATTGGCAACGATGAAACATTTCACAGTTTTCTTCAGCTTCAGGCTGACTCTGCGTTCGTACTGATCCCAGCGGACCAAAGCATGAAGTTGCTGTTGTACGACTGCTTCGTCAACGTCCTGCTGGATGTTCCAGCGCGCGGCTCCTCGTGCGGGCCATGAAAGACAGCCATCTGACGATCAAACGGTGTGAGACTTTGAAACTCGAGTCACCGTTGGAGCTTGCCAGTACTCTTCTCTCGCGGTTGTGGAGGCCTTCCTCCACACGCGAATGGTTTTTTCTGGTTCGATTCTCTCGGTTTTCTCGTCTCATGGGGAGCACACCTCGAAGCGTCTCTATTCTGATGAAGCAGAAAGAGGAATATTCAGTCTGGGTTGGATTAGATTCATCTCCCCTTTTCCTCCATGCCAGTCCCTTTTTCTGATGCTCGTTTCAGGTCAGCTCCACAATGCGAGTGTGTATCTGTGTGGATGCGGGTTTTCAGTAGATGTAGCGGACACTAGAATCGATGTGAGTCTTCGATCAGGTAAAATCCTTCAATACCACTTATATAATGGCCGTGACTGTTGAAAACCTCATTCCTACAGACCGTAAATCTGGAGGTCCACTCCGTGTTCTGCTTCTTTCATCGAGGAATCGTCAGGTTAACTGATGACTCGTCGATATAAAACTAGGGCAAGAAACACCTACGAACGTACATTCGGATCGACCAAAGTAGTCCTGGGGGATGATCCCCTCGTTAGTGTGAAAGCTCTTCCGTTATTGGATTCCGGGCTTAGAAACGAAACTGGCGGACGCGTAGAGGATATGTAAATACGTCAACACAG
Organism: Asterella californica; assembly: GCA_036924285.1. NCBI lineage: Eukaryota > Viridiplantae > Streptophyta > Marchantiopsida > Marchantiales > Aytoniaceae > Asterella > Asterella californica. The sequence goes on from JAYKYS010000001.1 coordinate 50,146,110, forward strand.
GATCCATTTACAGTTGCCTGCACTCAATCATTTGCTGAAAGCATTTTACCTTCCTGGTGTTTCGATTCGTAGGCGTCCTTCTGAAGATTCAACTCTGACCCTCTGCAAAAGTGCATTACGCGGAATTCTGAAGGTAATGTGATCGACTCCTAGTAGTTGTCGGAAATGTTATATCAAGTGTTAACCTTACCTTGAGGATGAGTTTATTTAACTACATCGTGCTCTCTTACTCTGGTTTAAGTTGAGGATGAGTTTATTTAACTATAGCGTGCTCTCTTACTCTGGTTTAAGTTGAGTCATTTTTCACGGCTGAGTCTTCTCAGTCTCTAGAAAGACTTTCTTCCCTCTTGCTTTACTCTCCTTCGGCTCTTCTTCCTGTAGGACAAGTGACTTGTATATATATACCACTTCTCCTCACTATGGACATGATGTTATCTGATATCTTGGGTTCATTTAGTTATCGCGCTTCATCATGGTATCAAAGTGAAGGGTTCCAAAGGAAGAAATACTAGTTTTGAAAAATTGAGAGAAAACATAAATAAAAAGTTCAGATTTCGATTTTAACGATTTTTTCATTCCTATTAACCTATGGTGTTTTGCTCATAGAGGTTTAATTTAGTAACGTACTGATTTTGAAACATTTTCAAGAAGATCTAAGGAATGCCATCTCTAACTTAGATTTTGAAGGTGTAAACGGTTTTTTCTGGTCTAGCCACCCCTGATCAGGAAAGAGCACTACGGAATACTAGTAGTAAAAAATTTTGTGTAAAGAGGAAATTTAGGTGACTTAAACGTTTGTGTCACAAAACAGTTTTACAGTTGTCCTCCACTGGGTTGACTTGAGCTGCCAAGAAAAGATGGCAATGGTTGTTCACCTTACAGATCACGTACCAGTGTAGTACTCTTGGCTTGAACTCGATTGAACTCGATGCGCTTCAGGTCAAATTGCAACTCAAAGAATGCCAAGAAAAAATGAGAATGATTGTTCACTTTGTACAGATCACGTCCAAGGGTAGTACTCTTGGCTTGAACTCGATTGAACTCGATGCGCTTCAAGTCAAATTGCAACTCAAAGAATATCTACATCAGGTAGATCACACACAAGAATTAGAGGAAGAAGCTTTGTTTGCCAGGTTCAAATAGTTAAAACTTTGTAAAAGTTAGGTGTTCAAAATCTTACGATGAAGATACCCAAAAAATGATAAACTTCATGCAACAGATGGGGGATCCATGGACATTGATCTTGTGACTGTACATTCTCTGGAAGAATTGTCAATTCTGAAAGAGAGAAGAGATAAACTTGGTCAATGACGATTGTGAAGCGAGAAGTATTTCAGATAGACGTCTCTTGACATGAATGAGCTCAAAAAATAAATGTTAACAATGATCACCTAGGTTGATACTTAGATTCTGAGATCACTACTCATGTTACTATTATCTCAATATGCTTACTCACTTGATGCTACAACCAGAACACTCCAGAGTGAAATCTGTTGGAGGACATTATCATGACACGGCTGGTGGAGGGTATGTTATGTCGAGTTCAGTAAAGGTCGATGACAAAGTCTCATCTTGTTTGTTGCAGAAAATGAGAACATGACCATTTTTTATGTCACAAAATGCTTGATTATCTCAGAAGTTTTTTCTTGATGATGAGATGGTAAAAATTTACCAAAACGTGTGTGGAGTGGATTGAGCATGAAAGCTACTATCCCAAGCTCATCTAGCTACTCTCATCAAACTGGGCTTGATGATTCTTGAGAGAAGTCACTTGCTCAATGAATTCTTTGATAATAGAAGTCTCCCATCTTCAAAGAGTTGAGTGGAGGGTTGAGCTTATTCCAAAGCAAAAACTTTAATGCCGGTGACCATTGTTATCATAAAGCTTGATAATTAACTTATGCCAAACAATTCGAGGATCTAAAATGTCCTTAAGACGTTATATGATCTTGTACTTGATTGAGAAGTTGATAAAGTGCAAGAGCTCTACACATGCGTTCTTCATTCTCATTAGCTTTGACATTAGTTGGAAAGTATCAAGTATCTACTAATTCTTAGAGTTTCTCTCGTCTCAAGATGTTCGTTAATATAACTTCCATACAAAGAAATTTACTTAGCCTGCTAATTTATTAGACTGGATATGATGTACTTATAGAAACTAGATATGGTAAAAAAGCAAGACAAAAGAAAAGCAGAAAAATATAAAATAAGAAAAAAGAAGAGACTTGTTTCTAGGAGTAAAACCAATTTTGAAATTCCAGTCAGAAAGAGCAATGCTCATACAAAGCCAAGTTACAATTCCTAGATCACGGAGCAATGCTCACGAGATCTAAAAAAATATACTCTAGTCAAGAAATTATACTCCAATGAGAAATTGAGCATCAAGCTTGATTTCTTGTTTATTACTGATAAACAATGATCATCACACACTACATAGTTTATTGAGTGATTTCACTATATATGAAAAGAGACAGAGCAGAAGACGAACGATGAGAAGTAAGCAGCCGATGTCGTGAAGATGGCATTTCTTGAAGAAAACACGAAACTTCCAACTGTTACTACTTTTTCCAGTTGAACGAGGTTATTTATGAGTGATTTTGAGCGGTTTTCTACACGAACAATATGGATGATCTATGGTTTGACTGATCTCGATTCCTTTGACCTTTGATCGTTAGGGGATTATCCGTTTTATCCATAATGTCTTTTTGATATTTTAATTCATGTTTTAAGTACTCATGATCAACAATTCAAAACGTGATTAGAATGAAAGATTACCATGTTTGAATACCAGGTTGAACGTTACTGCGAAAGCATGAACTTGAGTAAGTTTCCCAAGTTAAATATGATTGTCTTAGAATCCAATCCAAAATTCTAGATATTGAAGTCAAATATCTCCAAACATATTTGACAAGGTCCACAAGAACATGATTAAAGTTACTACCAAATTGCTAAACTCGATCGACATGTCATGAAAATCTATTTGAGAAAACTAAAGCTAAAACTTTGAAAATCTATTTGAGAAAACTAAAGCTAAAACTTTGAAGATCCAAAATTTATACATATAGGTATATGCTAGTTGCTACTACATGACATGGAGAGTGTAACGTGGGCAGAAGGAAATAATGGAGAAGTACAAGTGCATGGTAGTTCTTGAAACTAATGAAGCATGCATATATGATCCATTCATAAAGGTCTTTGTCCACTATACCCTTAAGAAGCTTATTAGCTTTTATCAGCTTGGTTCAGTAATAAGCTGGTTCTTTCCGCTATCATTATTTTTTGTAGTTTAGAGAATATTCGTGAGAATTTAGAATCTTCACGGTTTTGAGATGGAGGTACCTTGAGCACAGCCTCCTCAAATTTTCGGCTGTTCATGGTTGACAACAACCGTCTGTGCTCTCCATGTGGCTAGAGATGATTCTTGGTTTGCTCAGTTCTTTATGCGGTTGGTTTCACATTTGGTACTTTACTAAAATGCGAACTGAAACACCAAAATCATCCCTTTAGTGCGTACAAGTGACTTTCCTCCGCAAAACTAGGACACAAAACCAACATAATGGGAAGAATATGAGCAATAACAGCCGAATCGAGATAAAAATCAGAGACTCATATGTTGAGCCCCGAACGTTTGGATAAGGCTGATAAGCTTAATAGTGAGCATAGTAGTTGACACATCATAAACAAGGACATATGGAGAACTGTCCGAAGGGAAGAGATGAGAGCTACAGAATGGATAGAAATGTTGAATCTCAGACGAACTACAAAATCTTTGCAAGCAATGGAGGGATAATACTAGCTCACAGGGCAGAAGAAGCAAGAGGCGAGACACGAACTGGAGAACATAAAGATAAGGTGTGCATCCCTCTTCTTTAAAGCTCGCATGGACTACTACATAAACCTGAATGGAGAAGTGGAGGACTAGTTTACCAAGACAGTGTTAGAGAAGCGGATACAAGAGACTGACTACAATCAACCAACACAATGACAACTCAATAAGCAAGACTCCACCTAGATCCGCAGCGTGGAATTAGATAGAGCTTGCAAATATCCGAACCGCACAACATGACAACCAAAGAACGTCACCAAATGAGTATCATCAAAGCACAAGAGCAAGAAAACACGAGATGAAAACAATATAGTGAAGGAGCCTAAAACGTGCACGGATCATGTGCACTCTAGGTGATGTTGTGTCGTGGACTAGCTCCTACATGAACATCAAAATTTGATGTTATGCATTATCGCTCCAAAGACGTTTATAGGATTAAAAATGAACTTTTTACACAACGTTCGAATCTCCACTTTCATTGCACCAAGTGATAGAGCTCATTGTTAGCTTCTCATGGGCACTTCATTTATCTCATCTAGATGCTTAATGACAACGTTATGAGATCCGAAAAGAAAAGAGAAAATCAAACTAGCTAGGCCTTAGCTTGTCAATGCTAATCAAGTATTTGCGATTCATAGCGCTATACTAAGGCGCAAAGGGGCTACTTGATCATTATTTGTGAAAATCTCACATACTGTGAATGGACATAAGAGGACAGTCTAAGAGGTTAGATTGTTCTTACGATCTGTAGGTGGACGATTTGAGAGATTGAGAGATCCAATGCATGTGTGCAAGCTATGCATTGATTAAGACGATTCGTGAATCATTGTGTGTTGTGGGAGAAACTGAGACATAGAGAAAAGAAATTGGAGTGCTTTAGTGATTTTTGAAGGAGAGTTAGACCATTCAGGCTATTATGGAGTCCAAACTTGCTGTCCGTAGATCCATCAAGACTAGAACACCGAGTTCGACAAGAAATTGAAGATGATTTGAAGTTTCATCAGGTGGTTTAGGAACTATGAAGGAAATTGACTCGCAAGAAGACGCGTGTATCATATTTTCGTTCACTTGTGATTTGAGGTTGGGTTGTTCTTCGCTATCGATGGACCAAGCTCTTCATTCTTGGTGTTTATGAGATCAAGGAGTCCTTATCTATGCATAGGAGGAGATCGTCTATAGATCAAATTGTTTTGTTGTGTACGGTGAGTGAAGTTGCCGTAGGAGAACGATTTTACGTCAAATACCAACTCGTACTTTATATACATTTCCGATTCTTCTTCTTTAAGAATGCAAACCATAGAAACAAATCTGAGCGGTCTGTAATCTGCACCAACCTCTCTAAGAATGCAACACCCATTGAGAAAGAATGTCGTATGAACCCTCGATCCATCATTTTATACACAAATGAGACGACAAAGACCACCGAAGTGCATGCACACAAATTGATGGTTTGGCACATTTCTCTATCGTATGATCACTTAAACAAATAATCACAAACATGACACCCATCACACTGTTTGGTGAGTTACACGATATGATTCACAAAACATAGAAAAGAAACACAACTTATGTTCCACGAGAACTTCATACAAGAGTCAAACGACAACACGACATCCACCCCTTCTAAACCGGCGCATCCTCCGGTATGCACCAACACTCACAAGTTGTGGTCGGCATCACACTATATCTTCGTCCTCTTAACTGATGTTGTCCTTAGCAATATCTTCGTCATCCAAATCTTCTCCGTCATCATCCAAGAGATCAAACTTTGCTCCGACTTCCTCCATGCTTATTCCTTCATCTCGCTTCTTGAAGAGTCTCACACGCTTGTCTGCAATGAGAACCTTAAGCTCTGCCCCATCAAGCTCTCTTAGTGAATATGTGGCATTGTCATGCACGACAAGAACCACATACGAGTCAAACCATAGAGAATTTTCTAAGCGCACTGTGTTGGTGGTCCAAGCTACTATCGTAGATCAACACCCAATCTCCTTCTTTAATCTCCTTCAGTCTTAATCGGTGACGCTTATCAAATCTGTCCTTGTTTCTCAAGCGCGCCTCTTTCAACTTCTCCGATGCAATCTCTACATCTTCAAGTCTTCTCTCTAGTTGACGAAATCGGACAGCAAGAAGATCTTTTGTAGACATACCATCCTCCCAAGGTAGAACACTCCAAGTGGGTATGTGCTCCTCAATGGGCATGATAGGTTTTTGCCCTTGCATCAACTCCGCCGGCATATATCCGGTGACTGAACTATGAGTCGAACGATCAATCCATAATGCAAATAGAAGAAACCTCGGCCATTCTCTTACCTTTCTCTTAAAAGCTTTCACAATAGCTTTCCAATAGAAGGATGACCACGTTCACTCTTCGTATTTCCCTTAGGATTGTAGGTTGTGGTAAGAGCTAACTTCACACCACACCTCTTGTAGAACGCTTTAGCCTCATCAGTGTTGAGCTCCCCTCGATCAGCCATGATCTTCCCAACATAACCATATCTACAAATCATATCTTCCAACAAGAATTTGTAGACTTCCTCCGTGGATTTTGTTCGTAAGGCTCGCCCTTCCACTTGGTTGGACAAATCCTCACGTGTCAAAATTAAGTATCGTATCTGTCATATACCAACTGGCATAATAACAAGATCTACTACCCACTTATAATGCATTGCAAGTGGATGAGTAGGATGTAACCCATCTCGATGTCGAATCTCTGAATACTCTTGACAAGTTTGGCATGTCTCCACAAATTGAACTACAACTCTATACATGTTACACCACCAATATCTCTCCTTCAGCTTTGTAAAGGTGGCATAAATACCTCTCTTTTTTCATAAAAAAATTTTATTTATAAAACTTCTGGAGCTAATGAAACTATTTTTGTATGTCATGCCCACAAGCTCTCATGAAACTCTTGCATGAGTAACTTCTAGATGTCAACCTTACACACAATCCTTTGTGGCATCTTACCACCTTGCTTAGTCTGCTTCCACAAATAACCACCTTGTAGCAAGTAGTTATAAGTCTTCTTCTTGATCTGTTTAAAGTAGACATCACTCCATCCTGGTTGTCTAGTCAACAAGCTTAGATAGCGTCTTATGTCTATCCATCTCCTTCATATGGCTCCTCCATGAAGATCTTGAATGCTCACTCTCACCTCCTTGAGCTCTACAGAAAACACTAGTACCAACGTCTTCTGTATCTTCAACCATCTCTTCCTCATCTATCTCGCACGAGACAACATATCAGCTACGGGGTTGTTCTTCCCCGCTATGTGTCTGAACTCATGATTTAAGGACTTGATGTAAGCAATCCAGTGTAGCATAGCAATATCAAGAGTGTTACATTTTGTAATCATCTCTAATAGTGATAAACAATCTATTTCTACTACTATTGACGTTCCAATCAAATAGTCCTTTTTAGCTTTCATAGATGTAACTACTCTCCATAACTCTCCCTTCACTTGAGGATAGTTTCCATGTCGCTCACTAAACACCTTTGCTCCAAATCTGATTGCAAATCGATTTTCTTCTTCATCATCGTGTCCTACCGCCCATCCAATAGCTATCAGACTAGTATCAACAATAAGTATCACTGGTTTGCTGTCCTCATAGCTCACACGACGAAGTACAAGTGGAGAAGATAACAACTGCTTCAATCTCTAAATCGTCTCAGTATGCCTCTCCTCCCATGCAAACCTCTTGTGCTTCCTCAGTAGATCATAAAGAGGATTAGCGATATGTGCCAAACGTGAAATCCATACATGATAGAAGACACAAGCTCCAAAAAATCTTCTCATCTCTGTTGTCGAACCACAAGTATCCTTCATCTGTTGTATGGCATCCACTTTACCAGGATCATGTTTATGTCCAAACCATCCACATAGGTGCCTCACAATCACAACTTCTCGCACTCCAAATGAAGACTTGACACCTGATAGTGTTAAGTGCGCCTCTTCCAGTCGTGATAAAATTTTATCACAATCTGAAACGTGATCAACAACAAAGTTTCTACACCCTTTCTGATCCATTGTCTCATCTTTTTCCTCCTCAACACATCCTAATTGGAATGTCATCTAAGAAAGACATGGTCTTCTCAGGAATGAACTCATGGAGAACCTTGTTCATCCCATTCATCATGTGCGCTACCGAGTTTGTTGCTCCTTGTGGTAGCGTGCACATTCTGACCAACCTCAACGGTGTCCTCATGATGGTGATATCTCTACTCTGTTCAGCAAGTTGAAATTGATCATATCCAGAGTAAAGATCTCTTATAGAGTAAATAGCCCTTCCAACAAACGCTTCAACAAACTCTCCCATGATCATATCCAGAGTAAAGATCTCCTATAGAGTAAATAGCCCTTCCAGCAAACGCTTCAGCAAACTCTCCCACTCTTATGCCTGTATTTCTGATGGTCATTTGGTTCACAAGTTGCATATCTTGGATGAATCGTTATGCACCACTCTTCTTTGGTATTGTAAATCAACGACTAGAGTATGGTGCAAATGATGATTCCAAGATCTTCATCTGCATCTTCTCCTTCAAGAGCTCTATGAGTTTCGATAGATTCGCTCTAGGTACAGGAATTGACCTCAAGTCCCAAGGAGCATGTGGAACTGTGAATATGATCATTGGTGCCACAATGTCAAGATCTACACATCCGATTTCTGAGGCTTCAAAAGCAAAAGCTTTCTCGTGCCTAGTTAACATCTCCCTAAACCTATTCTCCTCCACAGGTAAAAGAAAATCTGCAGAACCAACCTTCAACTCCTTGAGCGTGGCTTCTGTGCACTTGTGACCGACACGGCTAAGATCTCTCAAGCTTTTCTCCTTCGAAGATTGTTGGACTTGTTGGTTAATATCACTAGGTAACGGTTGAACGATAAGTTTTATCTTCTTGTCCACCGTTTTGTACTTGGTCTCGACTCTAACTTCAAGATCTAAGAATGACTCTATAGTTATATAGAGCTCTCTAGAGTGTACTTCCACCACCCGATCTTCATCTTCTTGCTCATCCATAGCAAGCTCATCCATGAAATCTCCCAATCCTAACTCCAAATAAACACCTTCTATCTTATCATCCTCTTCAAGCACACCAACTCTTTTTAGATCTTTTTCAGTTTTTTGCATAACCTTCTGTTCCCACCTTTGCAAGTCAGCAAGTCGTGTATGTGTAGCAAATCCACTCCCAAAAAATCTCACAACTCATGTACAAAAAGCACTTTCTTTCTCAAGCGAGAGTACCTTCTCCAGTGTACCACTATGTCCTTGCTCTATAGCAATACTTGTCAAAAATCCTTGAACTCCTTCGTGATCTTAGGCAAGGAGCCACCCCTCAGATAATCTTTGTTCCGCTCGTGGTTTGCCGATACAGTTTGAAATTGTACCACTCTCTTGCCATCTTGACTTCTGATCCGCGCATAAGCAGATCCATCATCCAAAACTTTGGTCTCCATCCTCACAACTGTAATGTAAGGTTGACCGAGTATCACCGAGTATGATGTACTATCTTGAACAAAGAAGTTTTGTTCAATAGTTACATCTCCAACCTTCACTCTTACATTAAGACAAGCTCCATAGAGTTCTCCTCCTGTGTTGTTCGTTGTTCTGATCATCCAACCATGATCTATATCAACAGACCATCCACCTTGCTTGTAGATGTCCTTAGAGATAAGATAGATCTCTGATCCATGGTCAATGAGAGCAACCACCAGATCTGTCATCTCTTCTACCTTCACTAAGGCTTCAGTAGTAGCTCTAGTCCAATGTCCTCTAGTGTAATGACTAGAGATCTTGTCATCACTATCATCCTCAAACTGAACCTTGCGGTTGATGCAGCATTGAGCTAGTTCTTACTCTTCTTCTTTTGATATCCTTGTGTCTAATGCGTTAGACACAGCGGTTTCTCCTGCTAATGTCTTTTTCGTTTGATGATGTCAATAATGACATCATGAAACTCTCTCTTGGCAATCTCAAGAACCTCTCGCAAGATAAACTTGATCTTGACATTGAGTACTCTCTCCTCTAGTAAATCCTTCAAATCTGTAGCAGCTTCAATATTAGACTGAAGCTTGTACGAAGGAATTTTGTCCTTCTCCTTATCTCTGCTCTTCTCTGATTTCTTCAAGAGTAGAGGATACGATCTCTTCCATAGTCTCCTCTCGTAGAGACTTAGTCTCCGATCTGAACTACTCTTCTCTTGTTTGCCTCTTAGGAGCTGCTCTCTCTTCACTAAGGTCCGCTTCATCTCGTTTGCGCTTCTCTTCCATGAGAGCCTCATGTTGACTCTTCGTCAAATAAGCATGTACATACATTGTATCTACGGGATCATCCCATCCAGTAGCACTCCTAATTGTCGTGGCTGTTTTGAGCAACTCCTCTCTTATCAGTTTCTCTTTTTTGTTTGTGCTCACAACGTGACTCCACATATCAAAAGTATCTCCATGCTTCCTAGAAGCACTTCTTTCTCCTCACACCCCCTCAATTCTATAAGTAGCAGCTTCCACCGACGCAGTAGCATGTTGAGATAGATATTTCTCCAGTACTTGTTTCATTTCTCTTTTCTCGAAGTTGGTTCTAAGAATCTCTCCATGATCTTTCAAAGCAATCTTCCCTTTCTTCACTACTCCATCTCGTAGAGTCTGGGCAAAATCACTACACTCTCTTCGAGCATGATCAGAACTATCACACCAAATGCACCTTTGTACATAATCTTGTTTAGGAGTAGGTCTGGTATCATGTGCTCCTCCCTTCTCTTCCAACCTTGTTAACTTGATTTGCAAGTCTCTCATCTCTTTTACCAACTCTTTCATAGCATCTCTTTGCGGTGCAACTTTCGAGACAGGAACAGTAAGAAGTGGAACTTGAGATACATGCACAATATGTGCTTGTACATTGGGCATCAATTGATTGCCTACAAGGTAATATGATCGGCGGTGGTCTCACTTCTTATCTTACCACCACCTTCCCTCTCTGATACTCTCGTTTGACAAATACACTCACTGCTTCGGAGACCTTTCTCCAATCAGCTGTGAGCCCATTATCTTCCATCTTATTTTCCAAAAGTAGCTCCAACTCTCTCTGTAACTCATTGTTAGCTGCTTGCAGAAACAACTCCACCTTGTCGTTCTCCAATGTAAGCTTCTCCACCCGAGACAATTGAGGAAATTGTCTCTCAAACTCCCGAAATAGCTCTATGACAACAAGCCCTTTTTTGAGTTTGATTACCCACTCCATGAATGGCTTCTTAGTCACTTGATCTGCATCCTCTAAAGAATACTCTTCTTTCAGCTGAAGAGTAAATCTTTCCCATGTAGCACCATGAGATCGGATGATCTCCTTCACATGCTCTCGTAGCTCTAGTACGACAGCAAGCTCAAATGTACTCACCATCTCTCTTTCTGGCACCTTACACAACTCCATCTCTCGAGAATAGTACTTTAGGTACTTGGAGATATTCTTCCCATTAAATTGATCTAGCAATCCCACAACAGATTGCAAGGCTTTGGTAGTCATTGCCTCTTTCCGTTCAATGGCTTGCTGTTGTTGCATCACCAATGCGAATGTCTCAAGCAATCGTATATCAGACCGTGAAAGCTTGGTCACCTTTGGAGTTTCTCTAGATGTAGAAGCCTCATCTACGTAATGACCCAACCCTTCAATATCCATCTTGGCAAACCATGCACGTACCTCTCATCCTAGATGTTTCACGTCCAGTTCACCAACTATCGTATAACGTGTCTTTTTGTCTAGGAATACACGGGGTATATGACTGTGTAGAGATATGTGGCTTGAACAAGTTGGCTCTAAACCTCGACAACCCTAATACTCTCTATCTATTCTTATGAGACAAGCGACCTTGTATCTCTCGACTCAAGGTTAAAAGTTGCTACGAACCAATGATACGTATAAGTTGTACAAATTTGTGTTACATATAGATTCTTTTGTACTCTATCTGAAATACTCAGCTCTGTACTATCTACATGCAAGTAACTCTAAATCACTAGAAGCATGATTTAACAACTTCTCAGCGACGCTAACTACCCATCAGTTTGACCGCCACAACTCTATTTGATACAACCGAAAGATACTATAAGATCGCTCAACTAACTTGATAGAGTCTCGATACAACTTGCTATACATCCTGGTCTACCAAGCATTCCAGCAAGGTAAAGCATGCATGCTCCAAGACTCTACTCAGATCTCAACATAACACCAACAGCGGTAGTGCATGGCAGCTCCGAAAACCCAAACAGCGGCTTATGACTCAGCACGACTCCGTTCTCCTTCACCACAAAGAGCTGAAATCAACCCCACACCTTCAAAATGTCGAGTTGTATACATGCATGGTAGTTTCAGCAACAATCTCCTCTCCAATTGCTCGAAAATGACCAAAGTGACAATAGCCGCGTACAGGGAGGAAGACAAGGATTGAGAGGATCAGATTTGGAGGTTTTCAAGTGTGAGAAGGTTGCAAGAAGAGAATAAAGTATTAGGAGTTCGAATTATATTTGGAGATAAATTTCTCTTCTGGTGAATGTAAATTGATCTTATTGAGTAAGATCGAGTAGCGGTAAAAAATCGATATTTGTAGAAGACTTTGGTTGTTGTAGGCAAGATGGTTGGCTCTCGTCTTCTCATTCAGTTTCTATCTTCACGATTAGTCACAGCTAGAAGGCTTGCTCTTCTTGAGAAAGACTCTCCTTGACATACATCTGGTGATTCCACTGAGAGACTTCAGGGTGGTTAGTTTTGAGGATTTGTTTGATTGAGTGAGGAAGATGGACTAGGGTGTTGCTACTCAAGGTGTTGTTCAAAGGACTGCTCCTCGAGGTGTGTCTGCTTCACCTCCAGTAGCTGGTACTCAACCTGCTGTTGATACAACTCAAATTCTTCAAGCGTTGGCTGCTTTGATTTAGCAACAACTTGTAATTGGAGGAGCTGAGCAGAAATCAACTAAGGCTCTACAGGTAGTTGTCGATCGATGTGAACGATTCGACGGTAGAGATGTTACCAAGTATTCGCGGGAGTATGTGAGTGAAATGAAACTGGTGAGAGCACCTGAAGTTGAGATAATTCTGAGTTTTGAGTTGACTGTTGTTCTTGAACTGAGAGAAAAAGTAAGAGATATACGGAGAAGACATCCAGGAAGATGGATTCTTTTTGAACGTGTACTGAGGGAAGAATTTCTAGAGGAAGATTCTAATAGAGACACAAGTAGGACATTTCTTGATTGAGTAGAACGTCAGCCTGGACGTACCATGGGACTGAATGAGTTTGATAAGAGATACTCACAGAGGTCTAGAGAAGTTGACACTGGATGCTAGAAAGACAGAGTTGTTCTTGAGACTATGGATAAACTTGCAACAGACAAGCTTTGTTTAATGTTAGCTGATCGTGGAGCAGAGGGGCAGTTACATTGGAGAAGAGTAGAAGAAGCATTATATATTCTTGCGAGACAATTTCACGACACGACGGTAATAGCTGGGCAGCTAGATACAACGACCTTGTCAGAACAACAATTGTTCCTCAAGTCCCAGTAGTTCCTCCCGTGGTTCCCCAAGTATTTGTTGTAATTCCTCAGGCACATCTTGTACTTGTTCCAGCACAGAGAGGTCCTAGACAACACATATCTTGATTGAAGAGTTGAATCAACAGTTTGAGAGATTTATGAGTTGATATGGAAGATTTGAAAAGACTTCAGTGACTAGTAGTGCCAAGTGCTCGACCTGTAGCGAGAACCTTTATCAAAAGATGTATCTGGTGTGATAGTCTAGATCATCTTAGAGAGGATTTCCAAGACTTAGCAGTTGCTTTGCGAGAGGACGGATGAGGAGTTTACTTCCTGCACCTATTGGTACGAGCAATGACAACAAGCCTAACAGAAGCTGATGTTTATAATTGAAGGACTGCAGTATGTTCCAACCCAACTTTGGTTGAGCAAGCGGTTGAAGTATCTTATTGAGGTGATGAAGAGAGGTGCAAAGAGTATTAGGAGAGCTATAAGAGAGATCATGTAGATGCAACTTCTGTTCGAGCCTTCTTGGATATAGACAAAGAACAAGATGCTAATGATTGAAGATAAGAGACGAAGAGATGCATCTGACTTAGATGCAAGAGTACTTGATGCTGGTTAATGTCGAAGGATTACAAGGAGAAGAGCAACAGAAATACAACCATCTAGACTTGTACCAGATGGTAGATCTCTTGCTCCAGAAGATATACCTTCTACTTCTACAGGTCCGTCACTTGCAGCAGGACCAATGGAGGATGTGCAAAATTCTCCACATGAAGCTGTTGCAATTGATAAAGTGCGGAGAAAGAGACTTTCAGCACAAGAGAAAGAAAATGCTCCAACTTACAAGTTAGATGTTGATATCGAAACAGCGTCAGACTTGCGTATTATCCTGGAGCAAAGAATTATGGATGCTAGGGTGGGGTTTACTCTTCATGAGGTACTTGACATTGCAAAGAGAGTTTCATGAATTGATCATTGATATCATGAAAAAGAAGAGACAAGTTTTAACTGAGCAAGTAACAAGTCAGATGATTGGAGTGGTGGATGTCATTGATGTTGATGAAGTTGACGATGTTCGGCAAGAGGCATGGGTTGCTAGTCATGCTATTGTTGAGAATGAAGATGAGAAATTCTAGGAGGAAAAAGTCAAGCATAGACAATGACTTCAGACAGAGGTCTTGGACATGTACAACAACGGAGACATGGGTTCGGGTTGGATGGCTTTATGGATCTGTACCTGCACTTGTGAACCATGGGTCAGAAATCAACATAATTTCAAAAGAGATCTATGAGAAAGGATAGTGGTCAATTGAGACGAACCATAGTTGGTTACTCCGTGATATCAATAATCAGAAGTGTGAGTTGTATGGTGCTTGTCCTAATGTGCATGTGGGATTGGGACGTAGAAGTCGAGCAACATTTCTTTGTATAGTCATTTGCTTCTGATATTGTCATACTAGACCAACTTACATTATCGATGTTTGGATGGAGATAAAATTAATGAATGATGGGTCTCATTATGTCAAAATTTGAGATCTCAATGATAAATATTCAGTACAATTCTGACTGTTCGTTCAAGACATGAGCAAAACCGACAAACCTTTGAAGATTCTTAGACAAAAAGATGTAAGGGTTTTCGCAGTCCACTCTTGTAGAGCGAGATGACAGGGGTATAGAACTTACTATTGGGATCCTGTCAAGGTTGATACAAGAGGTGGAAGAGCCGAATGAGAAACATGTACAAGAGTTCAAAGACATGTATAACGTACATAATTGACAATATGGGTTATTGATGTTTGAGAGTGGCTGGATGGAGTCAGTTTATGCGAGTTGAAGACTTGGGAGAAAATACAAAAAAGAAAATGAAAGACAAGTTTGAGAGTTATGGTGTGCAAAGATTTTGGAGGAGAGTGAAGCAATTTTTGGTATATTTGAGGAGTTTGTGTGTGTACAATTGCTTGCAAGTTGGCTGAATGGTGTGAGCAGGTTGATGGAGAACAAAGATGGTATAACAATTATCATAGTCCACTCTCGATGGGTGTACGAGGAGATTGTTATATATTTGTGGTCATCTCTCATCTGATACAAAAGAGTGAAGGAAATGATGCGGTTTGTTGATGTGCACTTCTGTAAGAGGCGGAAGTCCATGTAAAGTACAAGTCTGTACTGAAGAAGGTGAAGCCAAAGCAACTCAACTACCTACTAATGTACAACAGCAAGTACAGTTAGTAGGCACTGAGCCTATGCGTGATTGTAGACGATAGGACATCAGTTTATTGAAAAGACGCTGCAAGAGCTCTACATAGGAGGGGGTGATTTCTTGACTCAGACTGAGAAGGAGTATTTTTAACAAATGATAGTGAGTGGTAGAGTATTTTCTTTTTCAGCAGAGGAGATAAGTTGTATGAATCCAAAGGTAAGCACTTAGCACTTATGGTTATCTTCACAATTCCTCACGTGCATGGGATCTGAAACCGATTCTGGTCCCTCGTGCTTTGTTGCCTAACCTCATTGAGTACTAAAGGAGAAAGTACAGAAGGGATCCTTGAGCCATATGTAGACTCATACTCCAGCAGATGGTTCATTGGATCCAAGAAATCAGGAGCTTTACGCTTCATCCAAGACTTGCAACATGCAAATAACGTAACGTTGGGACAAGTACAGTTTTGATGAAGTAGTTGAGGCATTTGCAAGGCGAGTTATTTATTCAGTTGGAGATCTATATTCGAGTTAGGATCAGTTCTTATTGACTGTTGAGAATAGAGATCTGACCACCATGCGTACGCTTTTGGAATTGATGCGAATGTGTACTCTTTCTCAGGGGCAACAAATTCAGTAGCACATATGCAAAATGCGATGCATAAGGTGCTAAAAGAGTTCATACTTGAGATTACCATCCCTTTTCTAGATGACATTCTTATGAAAGGTTGTGCAGTTGAAGATAAGGATGATACGGTGATTGTAGATGGTTGCAGAAAATTTTGTTGCGGAACGTATCAAAGATTTAGAGCGTATTCTGATGCGATTAGAAGAGGTACACCTCATCCTGTCAAGTACCAAGTCTAGGTTTGGTGTGCCAAAAATTTTGATGGTTGGTCACTTGTGTGGTGCTTTTGGGAGAAGATCACATCTAGAGAAGGTGGATGTTATTGCCAAGATAGCTGATTGCACAAATTTCACAGTGGTTTGACATTTCTTGAGGACTTGTGTATTTTACTACTTATCTATTCCTCACCATGCACATGTTGATGAACCTTTATATGCGTTATTGTGGAATGGTAACAACACAACTATCCTCAGGTGAAGCGTGAATTATGAGATATAGTCACTATGATGAGGACAGACCGTGAGTTTTTGATTGACGCTCATGTAATTTTAGAGACAGATTGTTTGCCTTGCTTGATATGATAGTCAACTGTAGCACGTCAGATATAGCAATGTTGTGTTGGATCGCCTATATAAGAAGTTTGAATCTCGAGATGAGACATATAATGAGTAAGGAAGATGTCTTGTAGCTAACGAGGGCTACTTTTATCGCCCTCGTCTGCCTCCAAAGAAATATTTAAGCGAGTTGGCTGAGAAAAATGAGGACACAAGTAGCAAAAACACTCAAGATGAAGAACAAAGCAAACACAAGAGAGTTTTCGAGAACGATAAATGAAGTGAACTGTAGGGCAAAGGAGGTTCGTGATCATTCTATGTAATATCTAGGATAACTGAACATCTGAAGGTATTTGTCTTGAAGAATTAGCCAGTACCCATCATCTGTGATCCCCAAATACATGAAGGACCAATATAGAGCAGGAAAAGAGCGGTCCACCTTCACGAAATAGCCATCTAGTAAGAAGTGTGGTGGATGTGCAGAGAAAAATAAGTCTAAGTAAACACAGAAGGTGTGAAATTGGAAAAGAAGATGTCTCTCATGAAAACCTGATACTCTACTACTAGAAGCCAATAACTCATCTAGAGAAGGAAGAGGGGACGTGTAGCCTTGAGGCACATACAAAATATTTGTAGTGTAAGATGACTCTCCAACAGAAGAGAGTGTAGGAGGAGTAGGTGGATTGCAGATTGCAGTGGATTCTGGCTCTGGTATGTGAGGTTGAGGATCAACGTGGGCCATGTGTCTGAGGACGCTTGTCTCATCATCGAGATGAATGCGAAAAAGAAAAAAGACAGGAACATGAAATCCGATACGAAGCGAAGAAGCAATGGAAGCGAAGTACTTCTAATGGTTCCAACGACGAAGCAAAGCAAGGACGAAAGAAATGATAAAAAAATCCCTAGCTCCATGTCGAAAGTGGTTTCTGCCATGCTACGCCTACATTAGTTGAGTCGTCGATATGACTCACTGTGAAAAAAAAAGCATGCTGCACTTATGAGGTGTTAAATGTTAGAGACAGGTCGACCAATACAAGCAGAAATTGTTGACAAGAGATGAATGATGAGGTGGACAACAGCTGCTATTGCTTCTACTTTTAAATATTTCCTTATGACGAACTTAATGCTTTATTCAATCTACTGCTTTGCTTTTATTATTGCACCGACTTTGTTATTGCTATAACTTTGTACTATTTCCTTCTACGAATTTCTCAATTCCAGAGATAATTTCAACTATTGTTTCTACTCTTATTGTTGCTAATATCTTTTCAGTATTTCCTTCTACGCTTTCTCAGAAAAATAAATTAAACAGTCTTCTTCACTTTTTAGGTTGCTATAACTTTATCTTTGTTAAAACATCTCCTTTTAATATTTCCTTATACGGACTAGGCTCGCACTTACTCACGAAACAATTAATTCGAGGGGGTCGAGCAATTTGTTCATCCTCCTCCTCCCGATATTTATGATTTGTTAATGTTTCTACGGCTCTTGATATCCCATTCCTTTGACGAAAACGCAAATAACGATTTGGCCCAGGGGCCTTTAAACCACAAGTGCGGCTATATTAGCGGTGGGGATCCCCACCGCTAAGCATTTTTAACCAGAACTAAGTAGGTTCGGCTCTGGCGGGGGCCCCTGTAGGTTCTGCGCAACGTTGTCACGATGCTCATACGGCACGTCATGTATCCGCCAGGGTATTGAAATGACCAGCATACGATAAGCTTCAAAATGAGACTATGATACCAGATTTCTGATACCAAACTGCTGAGAAAAATACTTTAGAAGCGAGGATGAATGAGAGCCTCGGAAAAAGAATATTCATTTTTTTGAATTTCAAAATGTTCTACTCCATAATAATTTTGGTTACAGTGACCATGTCACACTCTACAATGATATTTCCGATGTCGAAAAATATGTGTTAGTATACAGTTCGACTGAAAAGTTGACCGCTAGTTTGTTCAGATGTCGAAGTTATTTATTTGCGCCGGCAGAAAAAATTCCAGTGAGAGGTCAAGTACGATCGATCTGGGCAGTGGCTATCTGACCAGTGGCTGGCTAGCCAGTGGCCAGAAGCGAAGTCTGGCGACTGGCCAGAAGGCTGACCAGCCAGTCGCGACTGAAGCTGGTCTGGCAGCTGGCCAGAAGGCTGGCCAGCAAGAGCCAACCATTGGCCAGCCTTCTGACCAGAAGGCTGGCCAGTAGCCGAGAAGGCTGGCCAGCCAGAGCCAGCCATTGGCCAGCCTTCTGGCCAGCCTTCTCGGCGACTGGCTGGCCAGTGGCTCGCCAATGGCTGGCCGGCGAGTGGCTGGCCAGCCACTAGCGGTCAGGATCCGAAACCGTCAGGATCGAGGCAGGAGGGCTGACGGCGGCTCTCCTATGGGAGCCGTCTTGTTTTGGAGGGGAGGTCTTCCTCCCGAATCTCTCCCGAACCCCCAAGACACTTGAACATCCGATTTTTCTCATTCAGTTTCTTCTCTTTTTATCATTTGATCTCGTTTTCAGTCTTAGCCATGTTTTCTCTCTAGTTTCAACTTTGGAATGTCTTTAGAACTACAGTCTATAAGATAGAGTTGTGATAGAGATTTTTTTATGCACATTAGCACATAGTTCAAAGTAGCACTTAGTATATTTGGAGACTCTTCTGATATAATATATTTCATGTAGAATTTAAATACTTTTTTTCCTTTATATTATGTAGATTACTTTTGAGAATTCCTTTTTCTCATGTATGAGTATAGTTTTTCAGTGATATTATTTTGAGCCGCTTGGTTATCACCGACAAGTTTAGTTCGGACCTCTGGACGGATAGGTCAAACTTGATCAGCAAGACTTTTTCACTATACAGTATGCCCCCCAGGGTTCATCCCCGACGGTCTGGGGATCGACACTTACCTAGAGGATGTCCGGAGGTCTCGGGTGGAAAAGTGAGAGTACCAGAGTCGTTATTGCTTCGCTATGTGCAGACAATGCGACTTTTAGGACCAGGTGCAGGTCATACCGCTGTGTTTCATTTTCTTTTCTCAACCGCCGCTGTTCGCATAGATCAGATGGCGAGAGAAGCGCAGGTTAGGTTGGACGAGCCAGATGTAATTCCAGAGGAGGGTGATCTAGAGGGAGATGTTATTCGGCCGGAGGATACCGAGTTTCATGCAGACCCTATCATATTGCGAGCTCTTGGCATTGACCATGCTGAGCATCAGGTGCTGTACAAGTTTAGCCAAATGTTTCTCTTTCAGTTTTTGTATGAATGCGAAGTGGGCGAATGAATGCGAAGTTGTGACATGACTAGAAATTTAATTTATTTGATCATTGATGTTAGAACCTAGACATGATCAGACTTTGTGTGGTATTGTCATTTCTAGGATCGCTTTGTTCCTTCCACATCAAACCCGTCTATGCTAGATTCGGCACTCCTTTTTGAGTCGATCCGTGATTCTCAAGTACCCAACGTCTTAGAGCCACTCAGACCAGAGGACATAGCTTCCGCTACACCCGAGGTCCAGAGTCTGGACTTAGCGATTTACGGGTTTGTGGGTATTTCTAAGTTGATGGAATTATTCACTCTATTCAAGGTGAGATGTCATCATTATGGGTGTGAGTTGACTTTCGATCCTCCGATAGTTTCATGTATCCATCAGACATACTCCTTGAAGCTTAGATGTCCACAAGGTCACACGTTTGGATGGAGATCAACTGAGATGGAGATATATCACGGTGTTCCTGATGTCACTCACCGTTTTTATCATGCTGGTTTGTGCGCCGGATTGGGGTTCGAACAACTAGATAGTTTATGTCGAGAGGTAGGGTTAGCTCCAGTTTCGAGGTCCCATTTCTTTGGATTTCAGAATTGAAAGGATCGCTTCATAGGATGGATTCAAGCGACACTAGAAAGATGGGCCATGAAGAAGGAGGAGGTCCAATTTGAAGTGCTTGCACAACATTTTCCGGACTTGAACGAGGCTCCTGTGGGTGGTAAGTGCTCGAGCTTGTGCTTAGTTATGAGGTTTTATTGCTGAAGGATGCAAGTTTTGATGAAGCCATTTTTTAGGAGGATCTGACTTAGTTATCGGGTATTTTAGGCAACTTCGTGGTGTATGCTGATTTGAGATACGACTCGACTAGGAATGGCTACAATGGGACATGTGCTTTCATCTCAGCAAATGACGGTAGAGTGATCGAGATGGTGAACATGACTCGAGTAGAGACTGAAAACAACTCGTGGTGGATTGAGGATCGAGCATTTGAGTTGGGTATTCAGCGACTCATCTCCAGGAGCATTGTACCAGATGAGGTTGTACATGACGATAAGTCATCAGTTGATGCCATCTTGTCTCGTCACGGGATTGTTAGTCAGAAGGATCTATGGCACAAGTGCAAGAATGTAATCAAAAAGTTCTTAGTAGAGGTGCAGAATAAGAAGCGTGTACCAGCGGGTGTGGAGGAGGCTGAGGTTAGGGCTGACCTCGAGCTCCTCACGAAGAGACATTTGGTGTCATGGCTTCGAGATCATGGAGCCTCTATACAAGGGAACAAGCCTGTATTGGTACAACGAGTTGTGGAGATGCGAGGGTTGGCAGATGGAGACCCCATTGCATCTAGACGGTTCATGTATCCTGAGACTCAGACACATGGCATAGCTGACAAGTTGAAAGGGTGGATATACACATGTTGTCAGTTGAATGCGAGGAGGACGATTGGACCTGATGGACGTTATCCGCAAGTTGAAGATGATACATCGGTGTTGGTCATGGATATTCGCAATGCTGCAAATCATTGGGCGGGAGACCACACACTATGTAGAGATCTACCAGGAGATAGGCCTTGTTGCTCAGTCCCTGATCTAAATCGACCAGCCACCGACCAATACTATCAAAGAGGTAAGTTCATAAATCCATCTTTCGTTTGGAATGACCACACTTCATGTTCAATGGAATATGTGTTGCTCACACTATGAAACTGGCAGACTTGGCTATGGTGCAGTTCCTGACTAGTAACATTACGCCGGCAAAAATGAGATTCTATACTCGAGCACGAGAGAACTATATGTCAGAGACATTTAACTCTGTCATCAACAAATTTGCTACGAAGAGAAACCATTATGCACGATCTCATGAGGCCCGCCTTGCTGCATGTTGTTTGGACTGGAACGAGAATATCACACGTGAGCCCATAAAGATTTTGCAACGCCGACCACAACACACTGCTGTTCGACACAGGACGGCAACGACGCGCATATTACCACCGAGAACAACTGAGTGGAAGGGAGAACTCCGAGAACGATTATTTGGCGTGCGGGACAATTGAGGTGGTAAGAATATTATATCAGGCTTTATCACTTATAATGATGGTCAACTCGTCCGACTTTTGATCTTGTATGAACTCATCATGGTACTTGGGTGTGTGCAGGAAAGAACTCCACAATGTACTCAGCCAGATTGAATTTCAGTTCCGATGTCGTCTCCACAATGATAAGAAACATACAGGCGTAGCAGCTTAGCTGAGACTCTTTGGTAATCCAAACTTCATTGATTATCACAATATTGCTCCCAAGACACACTTGGTTTCTGTTTTCTGAAACTGTTGAAAGCACGATCTTCATATCTTTTGCCTTCTTTTGTCTTGATATACACTTTAGTGGATAAATTTAGGAAAAAAGAATATGATTTCTTTCACAAATTACTTCATGGTATATTATTTTTTCATATATTATTTCACATATTATTTCTTTCGCAAATTTCATATAGAAGCAAAGAAGGACCAAGTTTGTTCATAAGAAAAGTCAAACCCTCCATGGCTTTTACATGTAATGGGCTTATGCTGCTGGACAATAAACCGTCGGGGAAATGTAAACCATCGGATATTTATCGTGGGTCAAATCATCGTGAGTCAATTTATCGTGGGTCATCGAATCAACAACCCACCTGTTGTTGAACAGGTTTTAGAAACCTTTCTGGAAACAGGTTATCTAATCCTGTTGCGAAAACATGTTAGCCGAAACCTGTTTGTTTACAGGTTTTAGAAACCTGTTCCGAAAACAGGTTTCCTAAACCTGTTGGAGAACAGGTTTTCGAAACCTGTAACGGAACAGGTTTCCAAAACCTGTTGCGAAAACAGGTTTTTGAAACCTGTAACGGAACAGGTTATCTAAACCTGTTTTGAGAACAGGTTTTCGAAACCTGATCTGGAAACAGGTTTCCTAAACCTGTTATGTTCACTAAAACAGGTTTCCAAAACCTGTTGGGAAAACAGGTTTTTGGAACCTGTTCTGAAACAGGTTTCCTAAACCTGTTTACAGGTTTTCGAAACCTGTAACTTCTCATTTGATTTTGATTTTCAGTACGAATACAAACTGTGAAAGCATGGCCTATCGATCCTTTAGAACTTTCGGAATTTGAAGCTAGAGGTGTCAGAAAAGTTACCACAGGGATAACTGGCTTCCAGCAGCCAAGCGTTCATAGCGACGTTGCTTTTTGATCCTTTGATTGCGGCTCTTCCTATCATTGTGAAGCAGAATTCACCAAGTGCTGGATTGTTCACCCACCAATAGGGAACGTGAGCTGGGTTTAGACCGTCATGAGACAGGTTAGTTTTACCCTACTGATGAGACGGCGTTGCAATAGTAATTCGACTTAGTACGAGAGGAACCGTCGATTCGCATAACTGATAACTGCGTTTGGTTGAAAAGCCAGTCAATTTATCGTGGGTCATCGAATCAACAACCCACCTGTTGTTGAACAGGTTTTAGAAACCTGTTCTGGAAACATGTTATGTAATCCTGTTGCGAAAACAGGTTTTAGAAACCTGTTTGTTTACAGGTTTTCGAAACCTGTTCCGAAAACAGGTTTCCTAAACCTGTTCTCCAACCTGATGAGACGGCGTTGCAATAGTAATTCGACTTAGTACGAGAGGAACCGTCGATTCGCATAATTGGTAACTGCGTTTGGTTGAAAAGCCAGTCAATTTATCGTGGGTCATCGAATCAACAACCCACCTGTTATTGAACAGGTTTTAGAAACCTGTTCTGGAAACAGGTTATCTAATCCTGTTGCGAAAACAGGTTAGCCGAAACCTGTTCTCCAACCTGATGAGACGGCGTTGCAATAATTCGACTTAGTACGAGAGGAACCGTCGATTCGCATAACTGGTAACTGCGTTTGGTTGAAAAGCCAGTGATGCGAAGCTACCATGCGTAGGATTATGACTGAACGCCTCTAAGTCAAAAAGAAAGCATTGAAGCGAGACCTGGTAAACACCGAGGTTGAAGTCGGGTCCTCATACGCTCTTACGGTTTTTCCTATCCACTTACAGCAGAAACCAGAAGCATGGGATGAGATCGGCTTTCACATCAGCACAAGACGTGTTAGCTACCGCAGGACCTGTAGCTAGAACTTTCACTGTAAAAACTTTACTTCCGATGAGAATCGAACCCATCAGGCTGGCCTCTCCAGCGGAAGTTCACTCCCTTCAAAAGAATGGAGGAGGCACAGGCCAAGAAAATACTGAAAATCCCAGAACTTGTAAAGAAAGATAAACAACCCTTTGCAAAGTAGGAACTGCAGATATCAAATGCAGTAACAGTAAACAATAAACAACTGAAAACACAGTACTAATCCTTATAACCAGTTATTGTCTCACCAGGGACACTCCAAGTAGCCACAATAGCTTCCACAATGACGTCTGGAAGCTGGTTTCTGTGCACATATCCCATAGTCAGAGCTACAGCTCTATAAACATTGAACCGTTTGCTGCGAGGTTCAACAGCAACATAAGCATACATTGCACAGCGAAGCAGAGGGACCTCATCATCGAAAGTGCACCGTAAGTCAGTCTGTCTTGCAGTAACAGAACAAGCTGCTGCGAACTCTGGGAAGAGCACCCGGAGCTCATTTACTGTGACTAGCAGTGGCGGTTTTCTCCCTGGTCTGGTAATTGTGGCCTCTGTACCGTCCTCCGACCATAGCACCCGTTTATCCATCATAAACCCTCCACCACAAGCATGAAGTGTCGTTTGAAAAGGCCCGGCTTCTGGACCATATGCTGCAAATAACTCAGATAAAATATCGGACACTAAATCAGCCTGGAAAGGCTCAGTAATAGCACCAGACATTCAATCGATCAATGAAAAAAACGAGCTCCAGTACATCGACCAAGGTGTCATAGCCGCGGACGTCAAGAATGCCTTCTGGAGTATACACACATACCTGCAAGAAATGTTGTGCTTACCCAGCAGCCGCGTGCGAAAGACATGCACAGCTGTCTCCTGAACTTACTCACACTGCCGCGTCGAAGCCGGGAAGGGTTTAGGGAAAGCGCTCCGGCGAACTTCCAAGTTCGCTACAGTGTTTTCTGAAAGTGACGTGGCAATGTGGGGGGCTTTTATACCCCACTTGTGGTTTAAGCATTAATTTAAAGACCCCATGTAACTATTTTCGTGGAGCCCGATGGAATTTTCTTTCCCGATTGATGCTTTAATGCTGCGACGGCTCTCGATATTAATTTCCTTTGATTTCAACGCAAAGTACGATTTAATTGTAACTATTTTTCCTGGAGGCCGATGGTTTAATTTTCCATGATGGTTTCTTCCTCCTCCCGATATTAATTAAGTTGATTTTTCCCCTTGCTTGTCAGAGGGACCCTAATTAAACTAACCCTGTTAATTAATTGCTACAACTTAGGGTGAATAAATTATTGCTATTGCTTATTTATTATTTCCTTCTACGCTATTTTCAGAACAATCAATCAAACCGTTTGCTTCCCTTTTATTTTTATTACTATACCTTTAATTTTAAATATTTCCCTTTAACGAACTTCTCCGGTTTAAGCCCATCCCTTTTAATTCAAAATATTTCCCTTTCCACTGAACTTGATTCATAATTTAGGCCCGTTTTTACTCTCGAAACAAATTACTCAGAGGGATCAAGTCAAGTCCCTTTTGAAATTCCCCCTCCTCCCGAATATATATTAGCGATGGTTTAGTGTTGCGACGGGCTCATAAATTAAATTCCATATGCTTCAACGCAAAAGTACGATTTAATTCAGGGGCTTTTAGCATTAATTTCTTACTCGGCGTAACTATTTCCGTGGACCCGAAGCTTTAATTCTTCTCGATGGTTTCCATAAGGGTTCAGACATAAATAGACTTTAATGTAAATAACGATTTAATTCAATGCCTTTAGTCCTTAACTTTAACTCGACGTAACTATTCCGGTGGCTTAACATCCCGATGGTTTTCCTCCTCCTCCTGATTTATTAATGTTGCGGAAGCTCTCCCGATATTCCATTCTGATGACTTCACCGCAAAGTATGATATAATTCAGAGGCCTTAAAGGCTAAAGTTTTTACCTGACGTAACTATTTTTGTGGAGCCCGATGGTTTAATCTTTCTCGATGGTTTCATGTTGCGATGGCTCCCGATATTCCATTTCGACTACTTCAGCGCAAAGTACGATTTAATGCAGAGCCTTTAAGCTAATTTTGTTACTCGATGTAACTATTTTAGAGATGATGATAATGTAGCGATGGCTTCGTAAATTGCCCCCGATAAATATCCGATGGTTTATTGTCTCGCGTAGTTGATTTTTTTCTATAAAATTTTCTATCATCGATAAACATTATTCCTCCCTCCAACTTTTACCTAAACCATGTTCATGCCTCAACAACCGGTATCATAAACATGAATACCACCATTTGAAGCGTGATGCGGTCATACCAGGGCCACGCCACCAGATCCCATCAGAACTCTGCAGTTAAATGCCCTTGGGCCGGAATAGTATTGGGATGGGTGACCTCCCGGGAAGTCCCGTTGCTGCATCCAATTCTTTCTACGAATTAATTCTTTGGCAATCGGACCAATATATTACGCTGGTAGGCACTAAACTAATTGATATATGTCACCCCTTACTTATTCATAATACATCGAAATACCGTAGTACTTCTTCCATTACTCTATATCACTTCGATCTAAGAACCCATTACTTATTCATAATACATCCAAATACCGTAGTATTTTTTCCATTACTCTATATCACTTCGATCTAGGAACCCATTACATATTCATAATACATCCAAATACCGTAGTACTTCTTTCATTACTCTATGTGACTTCGATCTCTTTAACCCATTAGTCTTTCATAGCAACCCATTAGATCTACATAATAAACCCAAATATTGGACACTCTTTCCATTACTCCATGTAAGTTGTTGTCTTGAATCTTTTCTTGGTTCTATTTACACCTATTTACTACTTGTGTACTTAAAATACATGTATCCGCAATTGTCAAAGAGTTTATCATGTTTGCATATTACGTTTCAAATCTCACTTAACACCCCTTCATAAAAAGTGTGAGCAAAAAATTGATGGTGGAGGGTTTAACTTTTCTTAAGAACAAACTTGGTCCTTCTTTGCTTCTTTCCGCGTATATGTAAATCTGAATATGTATATGAATATGTAACCCATTACATATTCATAATACATCCAAATACCGTAGTACTTCTTTCATTACTCTATGTGACTTCGATCTCTTTAACCCATTAGTCTTTCATAGCAACCCATTAGATCTACATAATAAACCCAAATATTGGACACTCTTTCCATTACTCCATGTAAGTTGTTGTCTTGAATCTTTTCTTGGTTCTATTTACACCTATTTACTACTTGTGTACTTAAAATACATGTATCCGCAATTGTCAAAGAGTTTATCATGTTTGCATATTACGTTTCAAATCTCACTTAACACCCCTTCATAAAAAGTGTGAGCAAAAAATTGATGGTGGAGGGTTTAACTTTTCTTAAGAACAAACTTGGTCCTTCTTTGCTTCTTTCCGCGTATATGTAAATCTGCCGGTTGTATCATTTCTATACTTTGCATGTGGTTGGCACACGTAGTTGTTAGACCCTTCAAGGATCCATATCTGAATTTCTCACCTTCAGTTTATTTCAATCAATACCACATATATATAGTTTGGAGCTCATTTATTCTATAGAAACTACTTTCATGGATACTCATTCGTAATATCCCATCATATGGACACTTCACACTCACTATGTCATGAATCATATGTACTTAATAAATGATTATCGTGATAAGATCATATAGTTTTGGATTACTCAATCATCCTCTATAACGATTAGTTTTGATCAGGAATTTGCGCACAGCCCTCCCTCTTTTGTTTAGGGTTCCTCAGTTGATCAAATATAGATTTCAAGTGACAACTTAACAACATACTGTACTATCCATTGTTTATTCAACTGCAATTAAAATAACTTAGAAGCCAAAGTCAGTTTCTGATGAAAATTGATCTAAGACTCTGAACCTCTAAAAAGTGATTACAGTTGATTATGAGTGGTACACATTCACATGATGAACTAAATACATCTATTATCACTAAAATAATTCAGAAGCCAATGTCACTTTCTTATGAAAATTAATCTAAGACTCTGAACCTCTAAAATAAAGTGTCTTGTGAATAAAAATTTATATTCCATGTCATCGGTATATATATTATGATTTTCTCTAACAATACTATGTAAACTCCATCTTATACATATTACTCTGACGTTTGTATTAGTTGTTTTAGGATCAAGACTTCATATATAGCCAAATGTCACATTCTTATACACCCTCGGTTTTTCAAATATGAATTACAAGTGAGAGTTGAGCAGATTCACACTATCAAGTAACTATATCTACTATCACTAAAATAATTCAGAAGCCAAAGTCAATTTCAGACATAAATTAATCTAATACTGTAAAGTTTCAACAGTAACATCTCTATGAATTAAAATCATTATTTTACATCGTTTATCTGAGTTTTGTGATTTTCCATCGAATCACAACTTATCAGTCAGATCTTTCATGTTTACCGAAGTACTATACTTGCCTATATAGGATTAATACTTCAAACAAGGTCTTTCACTCTTGTTTATACACTTTGGGTTTTTCATATCTAAGTTACTAGAGACAGTTGGACATATTTACTCATCAACTAACTATGTAAATTAACAATTAAAATAATTCAGAAACCAATGTCAGTTTCTGCCAACATATAATTTCTGCAACATTAAACTAAATCTTTTCTGTGAATTAAAACTTAAACTTTATATCATTTATGCATTTATTAGGATTTCTTCATACAATGAGGCTCTATTAACAAGATCTTACAACATTTACTCATACTTTTGCCAAAGTACTATTTTAGTTCATGAAACTCATCTCTGCTTTTCAATTAAATCACTCAATATTTCACTATGGTTGAAATCCTTCTCTGTCTTTTCAAGTATTAAAGATTAACATGTATCTTAAAGATTTCTCAGAATTACATGAGTTTAAACCCTAAGCTATTCGCATATGATATTTCATGTTCATGTCTAACCCTCAAACTTATTAAATGGACATGTGCTATCATTCTGATATCTTGCATATGGCAAGATAACCAAGTTGAACGTGCTTTATATTTGAATTTAGTTCCAATATAAAATCAATCTATCTGTATACTGTCTCCATGTTCGATTTTCCTATGTATCATTTAATATCAATTGTTTTGTAGACTTTACTTGAGTATATCCTTCCATGTATTCCCTTCTTATAATACTCGAGGTACTGACTTTTCATATTTCACATTACATCTTTCTTTTCCATTTGATCATATGTATAACTTTATGAAGAGTTTAAAGGAGTCCAACTTGATTAAGTATTACACGATTCAAATAATTCGAACACGCTCCGTTTCAATGCTCAACATGATTTATTCTATCAATCATTTATCCTTCATATGTGAGTTTTTTCAGTGTCCAAAACAAAATGAATATTAATCATGTTGAGTTATAAAGTACAGCTTGACTACTACATATTATATGTGTAGGTGAATCTAAATATGTATTAATCTGAATATAATTACTATATGTGTTTATATTCATAGTTTATATTCATAGTTTATACATATAGTTTGATATACATTTGGTTTTAATTGATTAACCATACTTCTCCTAACAGATACAAGAAGGTACTTCTCAAAGTGACTTACGATATTCTTACACTAATTTATGTCTTTAAACCTTAAGCTACTCAAGGTATCTGTTCATTTCTAACCCTATATAACTTAAATACGCATGTAGTGTCTTTTTTATTTACGTGCCGATAATAACAATAGTTGAATTGACAATTAAAAAACCTCCGCTCCCATTCAACACATGACAGAATGAAGCTACTATCATAAAAAAACAACAACTCTAGATAGAGAGATCTAGAAAAGTGTTGAAATGGACCGCTCCCGTCTGCTGCTGCAGTGGTGGTCTCCGTCGCAAACCCGAGATATGTCTTATGTCATTACCTGGGTTCTTGAGTTTAGGGTTTAGGGTTTTAGGGTTTAGGGTTTAGGGTTTTAGGGTTTAGGGTTTAGGGTTTAGGGTTTAGGGCTGCTGCAGTGGTGGTCTCCGTCGCAAACCCGAGATATGTCTTATGTCATTACCTGGGTTCTTGACCCAGCAAGAAGAGCAGCGATGTCCATAGCTCTGCAAAGTTGAGCCCCGCAGCAAGTGAGAGAAACGAGGTGTTAGCAAAGTAACAAAGTGCCGAGGTGCCTTGATGAGAAGATAGCGACAGAGAGAAGACGTCACATCACATGTCGTTGCCTACCGTGTTTAGCTACGTTTTACAAAAAAAACATTTGAATGAGGTTGTACCTCTACAACCGTGGTGTTCCTACACCTCTAGCTGTTAAAAATTTATTTCGTTTTCACCGCTATACATGTTTTAAAAATGAACATTTGTAGTACATTATAACTGTAACTCTACAACCGCGGTTTCACAACAAATAAAGCGTTAGAATTTGTTCCCATCTTGATCGTTTGTCGCACGTGGGTGTCTATCGAAAACCGCATAGAACGCATATGAGACTTTGTGTACTTCGTTGCATTATCACCTCTTCCAAGTTCGGAAGAGGTGATATATGCAAACGGTATTAAATTTCACTAACCCTTCCTGTTGGAAGGGTTAATTTATACACAAAAGATAATACTTTTGTTCACTTGGAACCAGCAGCTTTATACGAGGAAGGAGATATCTTCCCATCCTCTACTTATGGGTTTTCATGTACACAAAGTGACCATGTGTACAGTAGGAAATCTAGTCTATTTATAAATTCTAAATTTAACAATTTAACTTTTACTTTTTAAGTAAAATATTAAATTTAACTAAAGTACGTATGTTACCAATTTAACATTCGGAAGCCTGCATAATCACCTCTGAAACGGTTCGGCGGTTCCTAGCACCTTTTATTTTACAGTGCTTTTAAACTTGTCACCTCTATCCAGTTCCAAGCCAGTTATTTTTGCTTATTTTCAGTAACTACATTAACTTTTGTCTTTTTCTTCCTCATAGCAATAACTGCACTTTGGATGCATATTTTATGCGCTTCTTGTCAACGTGAGGAGCCTCTGAGATCTGTGATACATACTCGCTGAATTCTGCATCCAACGAGTGATAATTTTACTCTTCTAAATTTTCAAAAGGCCCTCCAGGAATTGCTTTAAAACCTTGTTGTTTCACAGATTCTTTCATTTCTCCAATTCGTATTAGATAACGAGCTAATGAATCTCCTTCTTTTTGACATAATTTCGTGAGCGCGTTGCGACAGCATCAAACGGTAGCGCAACTGCCAAGTTCGACACGTGACAGAACTGACCAGCTTGTGATTTGTAAGATCTTGTGTTGGACTGAGCCGAAGACGACAAGTATCACCAGAGTTCTTGCATTGCGTACACAAAATCTCCTACAAATCAGACGATGTACCTCTAGGTCCAGTCAACCCAGTCTGCAGTCCAATCAATCCAGTCGTCCCTCCGCGACACTCGTTGTTTGGCCCTTCGCTTCCCTCTTTCCGTTGTCAGGCTTGATGGGGTCTTTCCATCTGTTTGCTATTCATTGCGTCTCCTGATTCTTCCGGAAGGAGGAGTTTGCATGTTCAGAAGCATGGAAGATCGCGGTTAGCTATATATGATAGACTCATAAAACACGTGATGGTACTAGAATTCAGTCAATCAGTCTGTATGTGATGTTTGGGGGGTATTCGGCTCCTTTTCTCCGACACCCGGCTCATTTCCCGGTCTTTTCCCGTCATTCAGTGTGGTCCGAACTTTTAACCAGCAGTAAGCAGACTGCCGGCAATGGGACTCTTCACACTGCGAATTCCCGACAATCAGGATAAACAGGCAACCTTCCACACACCTTAGCGAGATAACACTTGCCTCGATCAATGGTGTGTTGGTCCTCCGCAGCGCTCGGGGCTAACCGGCATTCTTTGTATTCTCAACCGGTTGGAACTCTGAAACCTCGAGGTGAAATGATTTCCAGCCGGATATTTTGTAGGTGGACATTTTACAAAACGACAAGTTACCTATTAAGAAAACCGGGAATTTTAATAATGAGTGAAAAAAACCGGTTCCATTTATTACCTTCGGATAATTTCCGGTTCACGAAACTTTTTACCCCGAGCGCTGGTCCTCCGAAGCAAGTCCCATTCTAGAGAATCTTCGTCTCTATTGTGTCGTCCAAGATCCAACCACCTCCATGCATGGAAATTGATACCTTCCCAATTCCCGAGGGAGTATTTTCTCCGTCGGATGTTTGTGCCGTCGGCAATCACGAGTTTTCTGCCGACCGGCCAGACACTGTTTGTTCCGACGAGTTGTATGGGGAAAGCAGCAGCCGCCGGATAATTGCCTGACACTGTTTGCCGGACTTTTCGCCGAGAAGTGAAGTCCGGCCTCCAGGAGTGATGCAGTTCCAGCCTAGACTTGTTCCGACGATTTTTGCGGGAAAACAGGAGAAGCATAGCCGCCGCCTAATTGCGGTCTCGAAACATCACAAAATGTGGTATATACTCGAAAACCGCCGGCGAATTAACACAAAACACCGTCAACTGTCCCAAACTGCCGGTAAATTACCCTAAATTTACTGGTGAACGGGAAAATTTCTAGGCTGAGCCTCAAGCAATGTTCGGGGAGTACCGGCGTTACGTTGTGTCATTTCCGGTTCAAAATCGACATTACCGGTCTTTACCCAAATCTGCCGGAAAATTTCCGAGAGAAAAAGTTGAGATTTTAGTGGAAACTAGTCAAAATTTCCGGAGAAAATTTAAGATTTCCGAAATTTCCCTTCCATCCACCGGAAATTTACCGATTTTCGACAGAAACCTTCCCGAACACTGGCCTCAAGGTCCTCATGGGTGATGGGTCCCAGCCTGTGTTCACGTTGACCTGAGTGGTGTTGAAAGTCAAGTGACTCGTGTCCTCGATAGCCCCAAGAGGCCCAGAGAGACGAGAACGGGACCAATAGGTCACACGCTACTAACTCCAACAGGAAGGAGGGAAAGCGATATTCGATCGGCTGCTGCTACAGTAGCAGCAGTGTGGACATGCCAAGCGGTACGTGTACATCTGCTGCTTGGGCTTGCTTGCGATGTTGTTGCTTCCACAGCACAGTCAAGACTGCATTCCTCGATCTCATCCCAACTTGAAAGAGTCTTCTGTGTCCAAGTGTAGGACGTACTAGAGCTCATGCTGTCAGCTCCGATTCATCACAAAGCCGGTAGCACCCAGCCAGAACTTTCCACTGAAGTTCCCACTGTTCTTGCAGAGTCCAGACTCCATAAACCACAAGAATGCGTCTAGGGCCATGTTTCGTCACCAAAGTACTAGGGGAGGTGGGATATGAAGCCGTACCGAGTCAACTTCGAAAAACTTTCCGTCTGCGCGCTTATCGTGTTTCCTTCGTATTCGTGTCACTCAGACGAACACAGGGCGCTTGCAGAGAAGCAAGTTTGATCCGGTGATCACCCCAAACCTTTTCTGGATTCTGGAACGGTTGAACTGAATCATGCAGTTTCAGGATTAAACTGAAAAGGTGCATTCTTTCAGCGGAGTAACATGTTAACTTCGTTTCTGTTCAGTTCCCTGCTCAAGCGAATGAAGCATGAGTCTTGAGTGATCTAGAGTTCATTCCAAAACCGAGAACGAATGACGGATAAGCACAAGTTTGAGTCTTAATGGAAGCCGTGATAGTTCATGCAAACTAAACAGCAAAAGGCTACTATCGGTCACTATTATATAGGCCGGAGAGGTGGCTCATAACTTATGGGCGCTACTGTTCCAGCTGCTGCAGCAGAAGAAAACATCGTCATACACACGTCTTTTGCGTAATCGAGGGAGGTATATCACGAAACGTTCCTGACCTTGTGTTAGTAGGGCCCAACCCTCCGAATCCACCTTGCTCAGGTTCACCGTCTGCCTAAAAGTTGGGCACAACTAGTTCGTCCCAGACAGGAAAACAGTTCCCTGTGAAAGCAGGCCAACCTCGTGGGCTGGAGAAGAAGGTTGCGTATATCCCATTCGTCCTCGGTAGACAAAGATTTTCTTCGAAGTCGCACGTATTCTGTACTAGAATGGGTTGTAAGCATGGATATGTTTATGGATATCTTAGTAAGTTATTAGTCCCTCCTTGGTCTGCTGTAACTGGGCACATCTATGGCAACACGAAACTAGCATCGAGTATAGGGCCGCAGCCCTGCCAGTGCAAAGTGCAAATCCTGCTGCAGCTTTTGGAGGGACCAATGCGTAGGTCTGGCATTCTAGGGCAGGAGAAAAAGTAATATCTCAGAGAGATCTTGCTGTACGCGACTGATTCGAAATGTAATCTCAACTGTTTTCCCCTCCAACACGCGACATTGGTGATGTATCTCTCTTATCGGTAGCATGAAAGTACCACTGAGGATGACTCATTTCAGCTCTCATCTACGTGGGGGACTTGGAAGTACCCCGAACAACTTTCCCCTCGAGCAGGGCCCCATGCTTACAGCAGCGGGTCCAAACTTTTGGTCGTCGGATCTTTCTCGTAAAAGGGTGTGCCACTTTTACCCTTCATTCTAGTGACTCTCTGATAACGTTTCACTGCGAAAGTATATAATCTTCAGATTCATGGACGAATTCCGGTCACATGAGATACACGTGCTTTCGACACGGACATGCTATCCGTGGAAGTAGCTCATCACACTTCGGACTCTCAGTCTTTGGGTATACGTATAGGGGTAACTTCTCTTTCAAAAGGTACAGCAGAGCTAGGAAAGTAGCGGCTTCATTTATTTCGTGAACTCCATTCATATCATAATGGCTCTGTAAGCTCAATCTGGCTGTCTCCCCTATTCCGAAGGAGCTGTTGTCAGACTGTGCACCCAAAGTGTTGGAAGAAGAGTCGCTGGAGTTGCCCTGCGTGATTTCTCACGAGCCAGGGGCACTGTAGCTGTCTGAGCTGAGGTACTGCGACGTCCCGTGTGTAAGGACATATATAACTCGTTTGCTAAAATTCAGAGACTAGGCTAGGGAAGTGATTGTATTCCCTTTCAGTTTATTGCTTTAATTAGCAGTTCTAGCTCACAGTGATGAGGTAGAAACATTGTTTCTTGTCTTTGAGTTCGATAGGAATGAAATTCCCTGTCTTTCAGTATGTTCTATCATGTCTTCAAGAGTACACCGGGTTTCTCATATCTGCTGCTAAGTTTCGCATGATTTCCGAACTGTTTCTGTTTCGTATTGGATTTGGCTATAGTTCTGGAAGCTCACCAACGGCATGGAAGAGGGGAGGTTCTACTAACATTTCAGAAGTTTGATAGGAGCACAGGGGTAACTAACAGAGTCGGCTCACATTTTGTGCACAGGCCCAAGTATTTGAGACCAGGCGTTCGTGAGCTTGGATCCCAGAGTCGGTGGTACAGTGGGAAATTCCTATCCGTCGGCTACTGCAGCTGGCTGTAAATTTCTTCGCAAGGACTGATTCACATGAACTATTGACAGGGTGGCAAAGGCGGCTCGCACTCGTAGAAGTTGGGCTGCAATAGAAGATTTCGTACTTTGTAACTGCTAGGCTGCAACAGAGAATTTCTCGTTTCAGTACCTTCGTGGAGACTAAGCAGATAGATCGAGCTCAGGAAGCAATAAACAGAGAGGTCGACAAAGCGCTCGTCGTAACCGTTGTCTGGGGAATTGCTGTTCAGAAGGGACTGCAGCTGGACGCAAATTTCTGGGGTAAAAAAGTGAACTCCGGAAATCACTTTACAGGGTGCAAATTCCGCAGTTCATCAGTTAGCCCGCACTCGTCAAAATTCGACGGCAACAAAAGATTTTCTTCCTTTCTTCCTTTGGAGAAGACTGAGAAGATACTTGGAGCGGAATAAGCATTAAGCGTGTAGAAAGCGGTACCCTTACAGTTGTGAAAGCGGTACCCTTACAGTTCTCTGGATGATCGTTTCCCACCGAATATTGCCGTTGGATGCTCATTTCTCCGCAAGACCTTGTAGATCATATGTAAATCGTGTGTTTGCTGCCACTTGTTGATGCTGGGCTGGATAAATCTCACTACGTTCGTGCAATCCATAACTGGATTACGGTTGGCCCATTTAGCATCGTCAGTACCCAACATCTTCGTAGTGTGAGTGTCATGACAGTTGGTTTCTCTGTTGTTGACCTTCTTCAAGAGGAGGATCCCAGGTCCTGATGAGATTCATCCTAAAGTTCTTGCCTTTTAGCTCACTGGGCCGCAAGTTGGTGGGTTTCTCTCGAAGGAATCACATAGTACCTGGAAGCAAGATCAACTGTGCACAGCATTGAGGACCGACAACTCGTATCAATTCAGTCCAGGACACAGAGCTCTTTGTTACAATGGCAGGGGGGCTTGTGCCCATAGTGGGCACGGGGAAAAAGTATGAAGGGAAGCTTACCTTGTACGTTGCCTTCGCATGCGTTGTTGCCGCCAGTTCTGGTCTCATTTTTGGCTATGATCTTGGTGTGTCAGGTAATGCCCCTAACTAACTTACTTGTAAATTATAAGGCCTGTTTGAGTCTGATTAGAAACAAATTTGTGGATGCTATATGCACGGCATAGATTCAGAATGTTGGTGAAGATGTTGATTATGGAGAGCCTTGAATGGTTTGCTGTCAAAAGGTATTCCAGTGCCTACCACACAGACCAGCTGCAGTTGCCTGCCTTGGAGCTGAAGCAGTTTAAGGTTCTGGTCTGTTTTCTTGTCTGACCTTCACCCCACGTGTGTTCGAACTTGATGGCAGGCGGGGTGACCTCCATGGATGACTTTCTGTCGAAATTCTTCCCCACAGTTTACCGAAATGAGAAGAACTCAGAAGGTACAGCGAACAACTATTGCAGATACAACAACCAGATCCTGCAGCTCTTCACGTCTTCGCTGTATTTAGCGGGCCTGTGTGCGACCTTCTTCGCCGGTTACTCAACTCGCAACTGGGGAAGGAGGCCAACCATTCTCATCGGCGGTATCAGCTTTTTAGCGGGCTCCATATTCAATGGAGCTGCTACGAGTTTGGCAATGCTGATTGTCGGTCGGATTCTACTCGGGATTGGTGTTGGTTTTGCTAATCAGGTTGGCATCTTTGGACTCTCCAGTCTTAACATTCACATCATCGTCGTCAGATTCTATCAGTTGATTACAGTAGATTTTACGATCATTAAATGGGTTTCTAGAGACGTATCAAACCCTTTCAGAGCACAGTATAATCCACCACAGCTCGGCTTCTTCCTTCCCTCCTAGAAGGTTCAGATTTCGGAAATCTCTTTCTGCCAGATCATCGCTGGACTTCTGTCTGTTCTTTGTCATTTCTTCGTAGGTCAAAGTTGATTTTCCTTCCACAGACATCATAGAGACTCAAGCAAGAGATGTTTCCCCTTCTACTGAGAGCCGATGAATCCAGTTTTCTCCGAAATGTCTAGTCTCTTTCGAGTCTGTCTACTCTGTCTAGGATGAATTTGAACAAAGTGCAGAGAGCAGAATCTAGACCATTCGCTGTCGACATCGTTTTTCCTCCACAGGTACGTCGGGAGACACGAGTTTGGGCTGTCAAGTCTCTGAAACTGAAACAGTGAATGAGCCCTGCTGGAGTTGCTGCTAATATTCTGCTGAAAATTCTATGAACAGGCTGCGCCTCTATATATCTCGGAGATGGCACCAGCAAATCTCCGTGGCGGCCTCAACATCATGTTCCAGTCAGCAACCACCATCGGCATCTTAGGAGCAAATATCATCAACTATGGCGCCGGCAAAATCCATCCATGGGGTTGGCGTCTCTCTTTGGGGCTGGCAGCAGTTCCCGCCTTGACTCTTACGTTGGGAGGAGTATTTCTCCCTGAGACACCTAATAGCTTGATCGAGCGAGGACGCCTTGCTCAGGGGCGGAAAGTCTTAGAGAGAATTCGAGGTGTAAAAACCGTAGACCTCGAGTACGAGGACTTGATAGAAGCCAGTAAAATATCAAATGCAGTTCAGCATCCGCTCAGGAATCTGTTGTTGCGGAAGCATAGACCTCAGTTGGTGATGGCGATTTTCATTCCCATGTTTCAGCAGCTGACAGGGAACAATGCTATTACTTTCTATGCTCCGATTTTATTCAAGAGCATTGGGTTTGGAGACGATGCAGCTCTGTACTCTGCTGTTATAGTGGGTTCGGTCAAGGTGCTAGGCACTTGGATCTCCTTGCTAACAGTGGACAGATGGGGCAGGAAAATTCTTTTCTATGAAGGAGGGATACAAATGATCGTTTGTCAGGTAAAGCTGTGATTTATAAGCTGATGGTTCTATTTTTCCTGTGCAGCGTGCCATGAGCTCTGACTGCTTACTTCCTAGAGTTTTGCCCGCTGATATCCCTTCGTTACTTCTGCAGCTGGCGGTTGGGACGATCATGCAGATGGAGCTGGGACTTCACAATACATTGGACAAAGGTCTGGCAATCGTGGTTGTACTTCTGATCTGCATCTACGTCGCAGCTTTCGACTGGTCGTGGGGCCCTCTCGCGTGGCTTATACCCAGTGAGATTTATTCTCTCGACATAAGATCGGCTGCACAAAGTTTGACAGTAGCAGTCAACTTTGCTTTCACATTTTTGATCGGTCAGATTTTCTTAACGCTCTTCTGCCATCTCCAGTGGGGGACATTTTTCCTTTTCGCTGGCTTTCTTAGCATTATGACATTATTTGTAGGATTCCTGTTGCCTGAAACCAAAGGAGTTCCTCTAGAAGAGATGGATCGAATTTGGAGGGGTCATTGGCTGTGGGGTAGATATGTCTAATCACGCCAATCATTATCAACTGTTTTTAATCGTGAAGGTTACGGGCCTTACATTTGTAAAATTTCAAGCAGAAATAAAATTAGATGTTTCAATCCATATGCAGCATACAAAAGTCCGATGAGCTCAGAGTATGCCGATCGGTACTAGATTGGTTTCTGTGCATCCGATGCACTGGAGAGTTAACTGATGACAAAATATAATATAATATACATCCCAACCGGGAAAATGGGAAATGGGAGGAAGGCGACAGCCGGCAGAAGCGGACCCAAAAAACTGGGCGGCGGATTGGAGGGGTGGCGAGTTTTGAAAATCTATCGGCGCCACCGTTAGAGTTCTTTACAGGACGACTAATAATGATATGCATGTCAACTGAACTCCGGAAATATTCACTTAATGTTATCGAGAATATATATATATGTTAAGTAAAAAATATATATTAAATAAATATTAAAAATTAAATTTTTTTATAAACATTATTTGTTATCCATACTTGGAAACACGCGAAGAGCGGGAGAAAATCCATAAGTCTTGACCTGAGTGTTGCGCTCCAGAAGATACAAGACCGGAGAACTGTACACTACATTTCGATCTAATGAGACCTTTAAATTATACCTAACCCTTCCAGCCGAAAGAGTTAGATATAAATTAAATAGTTATTCCTTCTCTTCCGAACTCGGAAGAGGGTGAATAAGCATCCCCATCGCGCATCGACGAGGAGGGACAAAAATAGGAAAACGGGATTCGCTGCCGTGAATGTAGTCGTAACATAATTGTCATACACTGGAAAGACGGTGACATTCTCGACATGCAGGTGAATCTTTTTATTTCGGGAGCGAGAGTCATTCTTTTTATGTTACAAGAAATATCATAACTGTTATATGAATCTTTTAAGTTAAATTTAATAAAAAATAAAATAATAGTTTAAATATTATATGTTAATTATTCTTGGAAACATTGAATTGCGGTTTGAAAACTTATAAGTGTAATACAGGACTTCGTATTTCAAAGGTACAAGTGCGGGATACTACTTCACTAGATTAATATATTAATTATAACATTAATTTATTATCTAACTCTTCTAGTCGAAAGGATTAGACAATAAATTAAGGTTGCAGCCCTCTTCCATCTTCAGATGGAAGAAGGTGAATAATAAGCAAGCGACAAAGGAATACCCGATGAAAGGAGATGCACATGAATATACATCATGTGCATTCAATACACTTTGCTCATATCATCCATCAAAGCGAACGAGTTCAAAATTATCTTAGTTGAATTAGATCGAAATAGCAAAAGAGGATACATACTAAAACCAATATAGTGGACGTACTATGAATTTCTCTAAACCTTTTGTTTGGACTCTGAGAATAATCTAGCCCTTGTCATTGATCACACGGCTGCTAACAAAAATGATAAATAATTCCAAAACTTCCACTCAATCTGATAAGTTCCAAATAGAATATGCTCGAAACTGGAATCAGAGTACAATCTATTCTGGACTTCCCGACCTTGGTTAGATACACTTGCCCTGCTGCGCGACGACAGTAGTTGCCAAATACCAGCCAACAAGTTGAAGCTTGTTTGCAGCCTCATCCGCCATAGAATCCGGTGTGGGCTGAGTCCTTTGCTGGGAGTGTTCATGTTCAGTCTGTGAATAATCATGTTCAGTCAAACTTTTGGAACTTCTGCTCTGTTTAAGATATCGGTAATGGTATAAGTGTTATATAAATATTTTAATTTAAATAAAATAAAAATAAAAATAAAAATAAAATATTAGTTGTTCCAAGAAAGTTAGAAACTTTATTACAAAACCCATAAGTGGAGTGAAGAATTTTGCGCTTCAGAGGGTACAAGTGCGTGAGGGTGCTCACTAAATCAATTCATTTATAAATACATTAATTTATTGTAATAAATTAAGGTTGCAACCCTCTTCAGATGGAAGAGGTGAATAACCATGAAGGTAACCAAGAAAAAAGCAACACCGACCGGTTGCAAAAAGGACACATCAAAAGAGACTTAAAAGAAAATTACACGAGATATGATACATTTACACAGAACCCTTCTGCTTGCTGGGACCATGAGAGTTTTATCGACACTAACCCTGCCCTCACATACGAAAGTAATAGTCTGTACCTGCTCTAGATCTCAAGACACATCTATTCAAGCGGTTTCTATAGAATCTAAATGGCTGTGAAAACATGCACAGGCTGAAAACCTTTAGCTACATTCTAAAACTAACATGCATTCATTATATCATAATGTGGATGATCCTGAGTTTACCTCGAAATATGTGTTTGGTTATGTTTTACACAGTTCCCCATGGAAACGTACCAAGAAAACTGGTTACCGAAACTTGACAAATTCGTTCACAGGAGACTCAAAAACAGGGTTAGTGTGGATAAAACTCTCATGGTCCCAGCAAGCAGAAGGGTCTTCTTATGTGAAAGGTATATGAAATCATATCTCGTGTAAGTCTCTTGTTGCTGTGAGTCTTTTTTGCAACCGGTCGCTATTGCTTTTTCACAGACTGAACACTCCCAGCAAGGACTCAACCCATGCCGGATGCCATGGCGGATGAGGCTGCAAACAAACTTCAACTTGTTGGCTGGTATATGGCAGTTACTGTCGTCAGCGCACAGCAGGGCAACTGTATCTAACCAAAGTCGGGAAGTCCAGAATAGTTTATACTCTCATTCCAGTTTCGAGCATAATATTCTGTTTGGGACTTATCAGATTGAGTTCTTATCGCTTAGTCCCAACAAATCATTTTCTGGAATTAAGCAACTAAATTAAATGTAAGTTATGAGTCTGTTCTGTTCACTCAAATATCGTGAAGTATGCATGCTAGATCAACTTCGAACTTTTGATCGCTTTTTGTCTTTCTTAACGATTCTTATGCAAGTTCATCTAAGCGCTCTTTTCAACAAGCGGTTAGCAGTCAACTTCAGCGTTGGCTACAACAGCTCCAAGCTATGATCTAGCTACTCAGCTCGCTTTTTGTCTTTGTTAACGATTCTTATGCAAGTTCATCTAAGCGCTCTTTTCAACAAGCGGTTAGCAGTCAACTTCAGCGTTGGCTACAACAGCTCCAAGCTATGATCTAGCTATGTTCTGGTTCTCACTTCGCAGGTCACATGGTTTCATGCTCGGAAAGTGCACAGTTTTTCCTTCTCGAGCTTGCGGCTTACTCCACTTTTCAGATTACAGGCGCTGGTTAGCCTTAGATTGGCTTCGTCTAGAATTTCCCTGCATGTCCGGCAAAACCTGGCACTTGTAGATCATCGGGGCTGACACTAGTACTATCCACAGTGTTCCTCCGATGCTCCGGCCTCGTTTGTCTGCTGCTATACGATCTTTGTACTTCACTTCATCTGAAAAGGCTTTACGGGCTTACTGTCGCCTTTAAAGAGAAAACCGAAAAAATAAAAGGACCAAAGAAAAGACCATTCTTACGCAAGTTACTATGCAAAGTCAACACTAGACAAAGAGAAAACCAAAGATTCTGAAGGAGCAAGATGACCTCCTGTTGGCCATGATGGTTGTCATCTGCATGATAAGACAAGAGTTCCTAGGCAAGCAATCCACCCCCAACAGATAGTAAGCTTCGCACTCCAACAGATCCACTGTAACCAAGGCCGAGGTACCGAAATATACATGCACTCAATACAATATACATGCACTCACACAATATACATACTCAACCCATGCCGGATGCCATGGCGGATGAGGCTGCAAAAAAACTTCAACTTGTTGACTGGTATACGGCAGCTACTGTCGTCAGCGCACAGCAGGGCAACTGTATCTAACTAAAGTCGGGAAGTCCAGAATAGATTATACTCTCATTCCAGTTTCGAGCATAATATTTTGTTTGGGACTTATCAGATTAAGAGGCCTTTTGCATCTACAGTTTCAAAACTGCTTTGGGACTTATCAGATTAAGAGGCCTTCTGCACCTACAGTTTCAAAACTGTATATCTTGCAGTTTCCTACATTTTCGTTATTGCGGGAGAACTCTTGAACCAAAGACAATTTTCTACAGTTTCATTTTTACTCACCTTCTTCTCCGCATTGCTTCTGCAGTTTTGAGTAAAGTACCCTTTAGGGCGTGTGCTGGGCATGTGTTGGACATGTGCTGTACACGTTAAGATGCCACGTGGAAATTTACTGGAAGAATTAGGGTTTCGGTCTTGCCGCAGTTCTTGCAGCATAGAAAAGAAAGCAGGTGCAGCAAAAGCTCACGAAAGTGAGAGCGCATGATTATCTTCTACTGGAGCAGGCTATGACTTGGTTTTGCATTGCGTGCATCTCCGT
This sequence comes from Asterella californica, assembly GCA_036924285.1. NCBI lineage: Eukaryota > Viridiplantae > Streptophyta > Marchantiopsida > Marchantiales > Aytoniaceae > Asterella > Asterella californica. The sequence continues at coordinate 50,189,280 of JAYKYS010000001.1, forward strand.
CGCAAAACCTTATCTGGTATCGAGAGGTCATCTGCCGAAGCTGTCAACTGATATTGGTCAGAAACAATTGTCCCGTTGTCTCAAGGTGATACCCAAGGTGATATGATGCAAACGAGGTTTATCCGTATGAGAACTGCTTCTCTGTAACTTCAGCAGACTCTGTCTTCAGTATCATAGACGCTGGAAGAGAACTTTCTCAGTGCAGCAAATATCCAGTTGATGTTGGTTGCAACTTCGAAATTTCGCCCTTAGTGCAGTCAATTTGTGCCTTCTAGCTTCTCGTACAATTTTTGACATGCATCTTTCCGACATCCAGGTTACTCTTGAGCTCTATGGATGACTGTAATGTACATTGGACGTTTTGAATCATTGCCTCACGTAAAGTCCTAGAAATCTTCTCATCTGCTTGGGAAGGCCAGGAATGGGTGTTTGAAATTTGTAGGTTTCTCCCCCTTGTGTGAGGATACGAGTAATTTGTCACCCTCCTTCAACCTTCAAGACTTTATTTCCTTTGATTTTAAATGTCTCAGCGCGGACACATGATTTACAGCTTGGGTTTCACGAAACATCCTTGAATCCTGTGTCCACGAAACGTTCGTAGTATAGAAGGTTCAAGTCGACTGGCATAGTACACAGTACTGGTAGTTCATCTCATTTCTCCTCTGCCTGAACAGTATATTCGTGCATATACCTCGACCATAAGAGAGGAGTTCAAGATCACACCCAACTACTTTCAGTGATCCAGAAGGTGTCTTGAGGTACCCTTTAGAGCGATAGTATCTTCCAAAGATGGCAGAAGTTTCTGACGGAATCATAGATATATTCACAGGATGATTGCCATCCTACTCCTGAGCTTATCGTGCACAACTTTCTGTGGAAAGTTGATTTTCTCCAACTTGAAGGAGACTACAGAGACAGCAGTTTGGGGTAATTTCAACCGAGGGTCCATGAGCAGACACGGGAACTCATCACAGATGTTATCTGCTTGAAGCAATGATCTCAGTATTCTGCAATTACGACAGCTGCTTTGTACAAGGGTTAACCTGGGTATGGTTCCGTTACTATCGTACTTTTACTGCCCTCACGAGGGAATAATAAGGTATGCTGGGTCATTGTCCATCTTCATTTTGACTTCTGACTGCAGACTGACGATCTTGGGAACCTCATGTGAGTTGGTGGAAATCAGTTGGGGTCATGTTTGGAGCTCAGAAAGCGGATTGTTCACCTTGGGATGGTCGTACTATGTTGCTTGCGTCCATGCACCTTGACCATGTATCTGTTTTGATATGTAACAGGTCCATAGCTACAAGCATACGAGCTTATTTGTTTACAGCTGCTAGCGAACGTGTTGTGGCTCTACTCAAGAAAAGTCTCTTCGCCAACCTTATGAACCAGGTGAGAAGCAATCTCTTGTTGGTTTCAGATCACGTGATTGTGTAATTTTAAGTGTGTGGTCAACTTGCTATCAAGCGTGCACTCAAGCTTGAACGTAGCGGTATTCTAGTTCAGTACAGTAGTTGGTCGAGCCATAGAATGTCCATAAGTTCAAAGCTCAAGCTGTTCAAACAGTGCCTCTCTGCCCGTCCTGTCTGTGTTCTCTTCAGTTTTCGTCTTTATATTGAACAGACCTTTTCAGTTTTCGTCTTTATATCGTCCTAAACCCGTTCGCGCAAAGCAGAGGCTGGAGTTAGTGACTGCGGCGAGTCGGTGGTCGACCACAATCGACCAGATCTGATTATGGATGGATAATAGCTGCTCTAGCTCTCTTCCTGTGCATTGTCTCATCACACGAGTAGATCGGTTATCTTGGAGACTTCTGAAAGCGGAAAGACAATTGACTGAGAGTCTAAGAGAGGGATCTCCAATGGGATATTCAGATCGTGAAACCTTCCTTCAAGTTATGGAGATCGTGTGTATCAACTGAAAGGTACCGTAATTGGCTGGAATCTCATACCCACGACGAGGGGGCATACTACGCGTGAACAGAGACTTCTCGTGAAGTCTCTATTACGTGTGCCTGCGACGAAACATTCTCGCCGAGAACTTCGAGTCTGTCAAACTGAAAGAGCTTCATATACTTCTGGCGAGGTAACGTACCTCCACTGCTATTCACAAAGGTCTAGCTGGTCGAATCTCCACCGTTTCCTGCCATGTTCTTGTTTGCCGACTTCACCGCGGAATCAGCTGGGGATAATCCTTGCATGACAAGGTTCCAGTTACAGTGAACCTTGCCACCGGTTCTAGACTGATTCATGTAATGCTATACAGACGCGAAGAACAGGAAGTGATTTTCAACGAAACTAGAGCTGATAATCTGCTTCTCTACATGACTTGAACTTCACAGGTTTATTATAAGTGAGGGAAAAAAGTCTCCTCCGGATGAGTTGAAATCCGGTCAGTTTGAGTTTAGAATTTCAGTTTTTGTAAAATTTTCTCAAGAAATTAGAGAATTATTATAAAATTTTAATTATTGATTATTTTTAAAGTTCATGACATGTTTGTATATATTTATACATTCTAAGATACTACTTTGACAGGATTGGAGGGCAAATGTTATAGATTATAAATATAGATATATTTCATTGAAAATTTGATAAAAAAAATATTATAATAAAAATATTATATAAGTATAATAAACCATAAAAAAATAAAATATAATGAAATATAAAAAAGAGATAAAATTTGATAATAATAAATTGATATTTTGTTGAAAAAAGATTAGATGAGTATTTGTTCTGTTATCAGTTCACAAGGAGCGAAGAGAAATAAACGCTTGTTAGGTTGCACTATGTCTGAAATCTATTTTAAAAAAGATTAAAATCTATTCAATTCAAACTAGTTTCAATTGATGGTTAGGAATTTTGTTAACGTTTTTCGAACATAATTACATGTGTCTCGAGGCTTTGAAACATTAACCCCTCGCACATCTGACATTGTGGGTGCATATGTAACATGGCTATTCATAGGTACTCTGCTTTCTATAAGATAGTTATGTAAAACATAATAAGCTTTTACAGTCTCAGCTGCTCATAAGATGTTGTTGCTTATGTCAATTGAGAGGATCTGCCATAGTCCTTTGAGGACACCAAAGGCTCTTTCAATGCAAAAACGTCTTTTTATCTGTCTTTCAGTAAACAATCTTTGCATCGATGTCGATTGTTGTCCTAAGTTGTAAGGTGGCATAAGCCATCGCTCCGTAATATAATCGGAATCTCCAAGAATGTAAGGGCTGAGTTGAAATCCAGAAGGTAATGTGACTATCGGTTCGGCAAGAACTTTACCATCTCGAACGTTGCTATACAAAGATGAGTTCCTCAGAACTCTCGCATCGTGATATGAACCTGTTCTTTCACAACTTATATCCAAGAATCGACCGTCGATGTCACACACACATTGTAACACAATGGAGTGATACTGCTTCCTATTATAATACTCAATGGGGTAAAGACTATAAGGAAGGGCTTTAATCTTGATGTGAGTCCCATCAATAGCTCCTTGACAATTAGAGAGTCCTGCTTTTCTAAAAAATCCAGCACTCACACTCTCCATCTATGTGACAGAAGATCATCGAATAAACAAAGGGGCCATGGCAAAGTTTATAGTTAAGACAACTTCATGAAATACCTCAGCAGAGGTTGACTCCCCTATCCCAAATCGCTCTTCAACATGGAAGTGATTCATACCTGTTGCAAGTCTCAAGAGTGTAACTTCGACTCTCACTTCTACTGGGATTGCTTTTCTATACCGAGTATCTTGTTTCTGAATGTGAGGACTCAACAACTGCACAATGCGTAGAAAGCAAGATTTTGACATGCGTAGAGTTTTCATCCATCGATCATCATCATAACTCGACCACAAATAATAGTCAAACCAGATGAGTGACCTAAGTTTTACCCATCACAACGAGGTTGAGAATTCCACCTGGTGTGCAGAGACAATATGATGAGCAATGGAGACAACTCGAATTAAACTATCTTGAAGCTCTTTTGAGATGAAAAGAGGTTGATCTTCCTCCTCATCTTCGTCCATACATGTCATGAAGGTGACAACCATCTCCATTGCCACTAGAACAGAAACAATCACAACTTTCATAATCTAACTCACGTCTGCACATAATTCCACGGAGCAATACACAACAATTGAAGTTGAACTCTGAAAAACTCAAAACAATTCAGCTTAAAGTGCTATAATAAACTCAAAATTTTTCAAGTTATACTTGATACACAATAAACATGAGTTTTAATAAATTCAAAATTACTCAAGCTTAATCTGATACATAAGAAAAATAGACTCCTAAAGTTGAAATGTCTCATGTTACATATGAAACTCAGTAAAGTACTTTGCTATCTACATTCAGGATTCTAGTTCAAAAAAAGTACTCTACAAGATAAGCTTAATCCTCCACTACGGCTTATCTCTGATGGCTATTCAAAGCTGAACCAATATCCATAAGAGCAGTCGCCATCTTATCTAACACCGAAACTATCTTATCAGATCGCTGGTTCGCATTTTTGGTTCTGGTTTTCTCAATCTCTCTTGCAAATTCGAGTTTTTGTTTCTCCACCTCAACAATGTCAATGAAGAAAGAATTGAGAGTATCGTTCAGAGCAGATGAAGCTCTATTCGGGGGTCTTTTTCTCTTCCCCGAGTTATACCTACTTCCAACTTCATTGTCTGTAGAAGGAGCATTTTGAACTTCAGAATCCTGATTGTCTGTAGGACGAGAGCTGAGGTTCGGTTCAGGCACAGTTCCAGCAGCATTGCTAGGTGTCATAGACTCTGTCATACAAGGCGGACTCATGGATGGTCGTTTGCGATACCACGAATCAATCAAATCATAATGATGCATAGGAAAGTCAGGGGGAAGCTTTAACTCTTTCCTCTCTTGCACATCTAGCGCTGCATACGGGGCACTGCCTGAAAGCTTGTTATGGTCACAGACCTTCTTGAAATTTGAAATATGATTTTCCCACTTGGTTTTGATCTGGTTTGTGCCTACCTCTATGTCTTTCGTCCGTAAAGCAGTCTGGATTTTGTGCAGTTTAAATTCAGCGGACTGCATATTATCTCGACTCGAGTTGCTTGCTGCTTCCTTCCACTCTACTCTCTTCGCTTCGATCAATGCTATCGTCTGTCAGTGGCACCACGTGAACCTACTTCTCAGAGAGTTACTTGGGATTGGAGAGGAAAGTTGTGAATCGGTCTCAAGTGCTTCAGAACGTGGGACAGAAACTTAGCGACGTCTTTCTATCACAGACCGACGAAGAGCCATCGCGCCTGATCTGTTGCACAGTTCGAAAACAACCAAACCATAAATCACAACCCCAAGAAGTACTAGACAGCAAATCGGTGTCATGAAAAAGTTAGCACATCTGCGTTCTTCTGAACTGTCTCAGCGAAATGCAAATTTGTGAGTCTCTCAACTGTATATGCGTGGCTGATCGTCGCTTTCGAACTCTCAACTGAACTTTGGAACTCTCAACTCAGCGGTTCTCAAATTTCAAAGCACTTCGCGCCCATCAGCTCGAAAAAACAATGTAGCTCTCACAGCTCAACTCAATGACAATGAGCATCCCCAACGGCATTGTACAATGAATTTAGTTTTCTCTCATCAGAAAGCGTGTAAGTATCATAAAAATATATACTAATAAACTATAATAAAAAAATAAATTTATTTATAAATATTATATGTTAACTCGTCTCAAAGTAGTTAACCGATCCAAAATAGAACTCATAAGTGAAGAGCAGGCTGATGCATTCATGGGGTATAAGTCCAGTACTGGGAATCTCAATACGCTTCACTCTGGGACAGAATTTTGTTTTCTGTTATCAAAAGAGGTGTAAGTGTTATAAAAATATATAATAATAAGTTAAATTTATTTATAGATATTATATGTTAATCATCTCTGAATAACTAACTGATCCAGATAGAACCCATAAGTGAAGAGCAGGCTGATGCGTTCCTGGGGTATAATTCAGAGACTGAGATTCTCAATACTCGACATTTAAAGAGGACATTAATATATGTTAAGACATATATTAATGTCCTCGTTAAATGTCCCGCCGAAAAGGTTAAAACATATACTGTCTCAATACTAGTCATTCTGAGCGAACATTAATTTATATTCTTGCATTTGCAGTCTTTGGATCTCCTTGCAGCATATCGCTTAGTTCTAATAAATCATTTTCTGGAATTAAGCAACTAAATTAAATGTAAGTTATGAGTCTGTTCTGTTCACTCAAATATCGTGAAGTATGTATGCTAGATCAACTTCGAACTTTTGCTTGCTTTTTGTCTTTCTTAACGATTCTTATGCAAGTTCATCTAAGCGCTCTTTTCTACAAGCGGTTAGCAGTCAACTTCAGCGTTGGCTACAACAGCTCCAAGCTATGATCTAGCTACTCAATTATAGTTCGCTGGCTGCTTCTACTTCGGTTCTGGTTCTCACTTCGCAGGTAACATGGTTACATGCTCGGAAAGTGCACAGTTTTTCCTTCTCGAGCTTGCGGCTTACTCCACTTTTCAGATTACAAGCGCTGGTTAGCCTTACATCGGCTCCATCTGGAATTTGCGTGCATGTCCGGCAGAACCTAGCACTTGTAGATCATCGGGGGCTGACACTAGTACTATCCACAGTGTTCCTCCGATTCCGGCCTCGTTTGTTTGCTGCTATACGATATTTGTACTTCACTTCCCCGCTGACACTAGCACTATCCACAGTGTTCCTCCGATTCCGGCCTCGTTTGTTTGCTGCTATACGATATTTGTACTTCACTTTATCTAATAAAGCTTTACGGGCGTACTGTCGCCTCTTTAAAAAAAACCCAAAAAATAAAATGACAAAAAAAGACCATTCTTATGCAAGTTACCATGCAAAGTTAACACTAGACAAAGAGAAAACCAAAGATTCTGAAGGAGCAAGATGACCTCCTGTTGGCCATGATGGTTGTCATCTGCATGATAAGACAAGAGTTCCTAGGCAAGCAATCCACTCCCAACAGACAGTAACCTTCGCACTCCAGCAGATCCACTGTAACCAAGGCAGAGGTATCGAAAATATACATGCACTATGGAAATCCTCATTTCTTCGAACACTGTACATCATCCAGCTTACTCTTTGTAGGACGAAAGAAGGAGTGAACGATAGAACTGACGCACTTTCTTACACCACCGAAGACTTGACTTACACCACCGAAGACTTGAAGTATCCCTTCAGGATACTTCATGTTATAATTATGATACCTACAGGAAGAGTAAAGCCATAAGTACAAGTAATAAGAAGAAGGGCCCAAGCTCATGTGAACTTCTCCTGACATAACAAATAGCCTCGTGGGAGGGTGATGCCAAGCGAACTGTCTTTAGGCATGAACCCGGTTTGACTTCTATATTTTAACACGCACGACATGAATATGCTCTGAGAGCGACTTGACTGTGGATCCTGGGCCGGCGTCACTGGACAAATTTGACACAGGATAATGTCCTAGACTTGCATGCAGCGTGGTCATCGTGAATTCACCGTGATAGAACTCCAAACTGAAAGATGTACAGTGCATAAAACCGAGCTATTTCCTTTCGGTTTGTATCTCTTTTCTTAGGAGTTTAGCAGCTGGCGAGCTCGAGCTAAAATTCGGTTGCATTTTCTGGCAGCAGCAAGTCGATGCCGTCTTTGCTTAGTTTGTTCTCGAAGTACTCGTAGAATGTGAAAGACTTGTAACGCTTGGAATTCTGAGGAGTGATAAGTTCGGGAATAGCCTCGATCACTTTCTCGTTGTACGGTCCTTCACAAGGAAAGCAGAAATATGCAAACGAATAGCGATCGTTTCTTGGATTGTTGATAACTCGATGAGTGATGCTTTTGTATCTGCCGTTGCTCCAGGCCTGTAGAGAAAAAGCCAGAATCAGGGATTCAATCAGAGACGAAGGACAAAAGACTTTGCATGTTAGACGAGATGACGACTGGGGAGGATCTAAAGCATTTCTAAACGAGTCGTATAAGAAGGTCACTAGTGGAACTAATAGCTAGCCAAGGCCATTTTTGTAGATAATGTCTCTTTACCTGAAGAACTTCACCGCCGTTGATGATGAGGCCTCCTTTGCTGGGTACTGCAGTGACCCATTTTTCTCCTGTCACGTTGATTTGAAGTCCCGTTGCATCGAATCCCTGACCCACAATGGTGAGAATACTCGCATCCTTATGCGGTACGAGTCCAATTTGGGTGCCAGCTTCGTCTACATCTTCATCGGACTTCTTGGGATAGTAATGAAAGAGAAATTGTCTGGGCGTTGAGTTGTCGTGGTATTTGTTGCGGATGAAAGTTGGATCAAGCCCAAGGCTTTCGGAGACGAGATCCAGAAGCAGATCCATGAAAGTGCCCAAAGACTCTTGCAAAAGAGTGACCTTCTCCCTGTGAGCGGAGACCCCAACAATTTCAGAGACTATGCACTAAGTAATAGATCATCTCCATCACAGATCAGGATCACATCTGTCCGAAACAAAACTCTGCAGATTTCAAACCTCATGAAAATAAAGAAAGTATAGATGACAACGTAAAGTGATTGTTTCAGATGCAAGCCCATTTAGACAAGACCAACTGCTACAGCAGCTACAGCAGGGACTAGTAGTGCTAATGCATTTCTTGTGCAGAACCAAAAAGATTAGCTCACCATGTAAAATACTCGAAGGCATGGCCAGCTGGCCCTTAGCTATAGAGACACAAGTAAAATGGCAGAGCAAGCTACCTGTATTGAGGTACTGTGCTTGGGTAAACGTTTGGCAACGTCGAGAACGTCAGGTCTTGTGCGGCTGAAGCCTGCAGCGACCCATGGGCATTTTTGGCCGCGCTCAAAATGCCTTGAGGAACTGCGGTGTGAGGCAAATCTGGCGACTGGTGATAATGGCGGAAGAGGTATTCTTCCACGTGACAAGTTATACCCGCAAGTACGGGCTTGGCTTTCAAGCCGATCTGGAAAGCTCCCACCATGGGCTTGTTTTCTGGGTGATCTAAGAAGGCCTCGGTTTTCTTCTCCGCTGGTTGCTCAAAGAATGACCTGCTGACGTCGAAGGCATCATCCAGACGATCCACAGGGACGCTGCTATTAATGGCTTCAAAGAAGCCGAAGGTCTCGAAAGCATAGATGAGTTGCTTGATCACCCACGCCCTCTGAGCTGAATCTTCCACACCCGCGAAGTCGATGACAGGAATCTGATCGCGGTTGTAGGCTTCTGGGTCCGCGGCGGGGACACCCATGATGTACGTGAGAGCAGAATCTGACTGTCAGCTGATCGAAACAATTCCTGCTTATGCGTACCTTACTCTCGTGAATGAGATGTACAGATACAATCGCAAAACAATGAGCTCAGCTCCAAACATCCCGAAGTCGATGCATGCTGCAAATGCAACGTACGGTCGTATTTATATTTGGAGGAGTCCTGAGCTACCGTGGAATTCTGCATACTGCAAATTCTCTGAATCCTTTGGTAGGCCGGATTAATTACACACGAGATAGGTAGCTCCTGTAGCTTCGATCCGAAAGTGTTAACGCCAATTGCAGGATCTAGCGGTCTGTTCTGATCGACCAATTACGTAGTTTCGGCATATACCAGCCCAGCCATGGGTCCATGATGGGTTTAGTCAGTAGTCTATTCATAGCATCGCCATCCTGCTCGCATAATAATAGGGGATGTCAAAGTTAAAGAATCTCTGAAATATTCGGGAGCCGTGGGCGTGAGTTACGGATTCCGCAACAGTGTTTCCAGTGTTTCCTGCGGGTACCCGCAGGAAAACGGTCGGGGGTTTTCTTAACGACTATTAGAGGGTGTCAAAGTTAAAAAATCTCTGAAATATTTCGGAACCGCGGGCGTGAGTTACGGATTCGGCAAGACTGCGGCCAGTGTTTCCTGCGGATACCTCAGGAAAACGCTACGGACCTTTTTTTCACAGCTATTCACTGGTATTTTCTGATATTTTTTGTAACGGATTCTCTGCTACTCGGAGTACTTATCTTGAGTGTAGAAACAGAAAATAATCAATGATAAAATCTTGATGTTCAATCTCAGGCGCGATCTAGAATGAGCAGCGGTTATATACAAACTTACCGGTGACAATTTTATGTTCAGTTACCTCTCAGCCGTTGAAGAATCTTTTTTTAAAACTTTGACACCCCTATTCACTGATTTCTTCTGATTCTTTTTGTAATGGATTCTCTGCTACTCTGAGTACTTATCTTGAGTGTAAAAACGAAAAAATAACCATGATAAAATCTTGATGTTCAATCTCAGGCGCGATCTAGAATGAACTAGGGTTATATACAAACTTACCGGTGATAATTTTACGTCCAGTTACCTCTCAGCCGTTGAAAAATCTTTCTTCTAAACTTTGAGACCCCCTAATAGGGCTACTCAGACCTTGCCCGTAAAGGATCACCGTAACTCTTGTAAAAACTTTTACATGTTTATGAAGTAAATTTTAAATTTGGAGGTGGTATGTAAAATTTATAGTAATTTCGTGTTTGCAGTTTGTGCCCGTAGACCTGATCTCTTTCGAACTGTTAGAAAATTTTCAATCGAACGTATATAAATATTCTGTCAACTCTGACACGGTCTGACATTCAAGAATCACGTTTTCTCATCTGGTATTTCTTGTAATTTTTATTACGGATATAAGTTTGAGTGGGTCTATTATTTCCAAGTTTGGATATTTACATGGGGTTTTGTAGCGTATGTTAATTTCCATATAGGAGAGTAAACGTTATAACAAAGTAAAACAATTTAAAATGATACTTAAAATAGATATGCTCCATAAAGATTGGTGTAGGTCACGTAATTGACACAGGTTTTACAACGTGAAACATAGATTACAGTTCATTAGCTGTTTCAGAAATCAAAAGTAGCTTGTGCTACAAGGAAATATGTTTGTAACTACGTGTATTCTGAATGAACAGGTCCGAGAACTCAATATGCATGCTGGGCGAATTTTAGGCAAACAGAAAGAAGAAGACAACCGTTAAGTACGGGAACAAATTAATGAAGTTGATTAGTTTATAATAGGTTTCAGACCGCAAATTCTTCTCTAATTCTTCTGTAAACAGCTTGCATCTTACTTTAAAGCTGACAGTACAGTTCTGAAATTATTGAGGTCGAAGGTGACGAAGTGGAAGTTCAGAAGAAAACATTTTAGAACAAAATATATTCTAGACCTTTCTTATATAAGAACGTCTATACAACCTACGTCTAAATATGAGAATAGTAAGAATACAATAGTAAGAATAGACAGGAAAAAGACAATATCAAAATAAAGAAAGAACAAAAGTACTATTTACAGGAAATTTCTAATCACACGGACGAAACCAGATCTTGTTATTTGAACACTTGGTCATTTGAGAAGTGAACCCATAAACCATACAGTACTACGCACTCAGTCTGGATAATAAAGCTCCGGCTTGTCAAAGAAAGAAATCAATTTGTCTTCTTTTGTTCACTTATCACTAAACTATGAACAGTGTGATCATATTTAAAAATAAAATCCTGACAAGTTTAGAGTGGTCTGGAGAAACAACCGGAGTCACAAAGACATGTATAAAGTTCTCTCATTGGACAAGGTAAAGTCAAAGCACACTAATAATGTTTAATTTATTAGTCTAACAGTGATCGAACTAGGTCTAGGCGCATATGCAGGTGCTCTGAATTTAATCCGTCCAAACTCTTGAAAGAGTTTAGCTGAATAGCTATTGAGTCTAAACGTGATAGGCCGAATTTAGCAATTGTCAACGCTTACGTTTCTCTGTCTAACGTAAACAGTTGTGAAAGAATCCCAAGAGAAAAAAATGAAACCATAAACAAAGTGTTTTAAAAAAATTAGAAAACCTCATGAAGTTGTGGTAAAGGAATAAGATGCATCCAAAGCGTACATCCTGTCGAGGAGGGGAAGAAGACAAACCTGAAACTCGTTTATAAAATACAGAGTTGACATTCGAACGGATAAGATGATTTGACCTTTTTATTAACTGTAATCTCAGACCCTAACAAGAATATAGATATAGATATATTCGGTGTATATAAATATAAAAAAAGAACAAACGTATAGACAAATGATATGACTACTTTAATACTATATTATATTTAATAGTTTTAAAGATAATGATTTACAAGATCGACAAAGAAGATTAGATGAGAGATACGAGACAAACTGCTGCTGACAACTGTTGGGTACATGTAAAAAAGATCTGTTCATTATATATATCATCTTCTCAACAAAATATATTATAATTCAAAAATTTAATTTATGACTAAACCTCTCCTGACGCAATGGTTAGTTCATTAATTAATCTCCTTGCATATTCCCCTCTTCCGAACTTGGAAGAGGGTGAATATGCAAGGAAGTACACACATATTATCTTTTCAAAGGTGATTTATTTACAACAAATCTTTATGTGAGAAAATAATATTTTTATTCTTATCGACTAAAGAGGTTCACGGAAACACTTGCATAAGACAAAGCTTTTAGAACTCATCTTCCGGTCGAAAACCACTCAAAAAGATATCTTTAATTTTAACAGGTAACGAACATCAAACTTCCACTCGGTCGTTATGCATGCAACGTGCACTTCTCACCGGGGAAGAGGATAAGTAGATTCTGGAGCAAAAGATTATAGTTAAGCAACTTTTTATATATATAATTATTAATATAAAATATGTAGCTTTATCTAGTCTTTAAATTTTATTTTTGAAAATACCTATATAAGTTATACAATGATAATTTAATATTATATGGTTGAATTTATTTCTATTTGTATTTTTATTTCGTCGCATTATAAAATTTCTTACCAAATTTTATTCTTATTTTCATTCTTATTTCGATCATTCTAAAAAGTTGTATGTGGAGGGTTCTTACGAACCGAACAAGCGCACAATCTAACGGAAATGGAAAATACCAGTTACTCTGTCCATGTGTTATACACAACAAGGTTGCTGCATTGCAGCAATAGGTTTAAAACCGGAGTACGATTACAAGTGCTCGCATTGACCCAGGAGACTTTATTTTGCAGGTTTGCTTTAGAAGAACTGAGAAATTTTATCTTTATGCAAAAGATGATTTTGGTGACCACATTTTCATCTCAACTTGGAATCTATTAAGCACAAAATCAATTTATAACTGTTCACCAGCTTTATAGTTATGATTCATCTCAACGAAACTACTAAATATTGATTCAAAAATTTCGAAATAAAATTGTTAAGTATTTTGGAACAAAAAATCTTTTCTTCAGACTCATACAACACTAAAAAATTTAAAAAGGTATTCTCTTCCATGTTCTTATACTCATACATGAAGTTTAAATAATTAATTATATCTAATATACTAAAATCATTTTATTTTATTTTATTTACGCAGAAAAAAATTTGATTTGTCCGTTTCATAGGAATAGAAAAGGACAAATCAAGTCCTTTTACTCCACCAACCAAGTCTACTATTTTATATTCACGTTCGCACCGCAGAATGCAGTGTTTGTAGGGAAAAGGTGATACCAATGACTCTATGACCGATAATAAGACTTTGTGGCTCTAATAATAGAGCCACAAAGTCTTAGATTATGTGGCTCTAGTTTTATCTCATCATGACTTGGTCACGGCCAATGGATTTGTTTGAACTCTAGATTTGTATGTTTCTCACCCACTTAACTATATATAGGTACACTGAACACAAGTTGCAAAAGTCTGCTGTCCAATCGACAAGGCAGTGGGCCATGGCATTGCGAGTTCCAAAAAGTCATGGACGGACGTTGAGACTTCTTCATGTCTTGTATGTAAGATCTGCAGCAAGCAAATCCACCTGGCTGCTCAATATAGACTTTTCCACACCTCGTTGTTCCCTCCTTACGATTAGAGTAACGAGTTCCGGCATGGCCAGCTCCCATAGTGTGACGGGCGGTGTGTACAAGCCGGGAACGGATTCACGGTCGTATGGCTGACCGTTTGAGATATATCTCTCGAAGTTATTATCCAACTTGGTTGAGACGGAATGTAGGTTAAAGTACACGAGACACGTTGAACCTTTTACTGTGTATCGGTCAGAGACTGTGAGAGCATGTACTGCTTATGTGTTTATTCGACCTCGACGAGGAGAAACTGGAAATTGACTTGTGTCCATACGTGTGTTGTTTCTGAGTTTTAATTTTTGGTTTAAGATGGAGAAATACATGAGACTTCGTGTACTTTTCTTTCTCGAGTAACTTTTCGTTCATTCTTGGGATACGCATTTTGCTTGACGTTTTATGTATTAACATTTACATTATAATTATGTCAGTCTGGTTTCAAATTGTTCGGGAGACACAATCATTCATCATTATTCGACAAAATCTAACATCATCTGACTAAGCATTATTTTGCTTCCGATGAGACCGATCGTCCATGCTCACATCTTAATTCCTGCACCTTCGGAATGTACGCGTCTTACACATGCTTTGTGGAATTTTCAATCCCTCATAAAAATCATATGTTAGTGCTGAGGTCAAATGTAAATCTAATCAAAGGTGAAACAATTCATGATCATACACTTATGACACCCAAAAGATCTCTTACTTGTTCTTGGAACTATTAACATTTATTATTTAATATTATTTAATTTAAAATATTCATATAATAATTATATAAATATTTTATAATGTAAAATAAACAATTCTCTTCCCGAAAATAAAAGTTTTTTTAGAACAGACAATAAATACGACCAAGGATCCGGACTTAAATGAAAAATGATAACTACCTCTCTCGGCGTTAGGCTGGAGACAGAATTTAGTTCTCCGGCCTCACGGCAGTCTCCAAACGGCATTCCGCAGTTTGGGATGCTTATTCACAGAGTAAACCATCTGACATCATGTTACTGTAGTCTGTCAACTGAGCGAGAATATTCTTCCTCTCTATCTCTTAGACAGTTCCGCCAACTTTGACTGGAACCACGAAGCTTTACCGATAGACCGCTTGAACGTGTGGTAAACTGGTAGGTAAATCCGGACCCTAATGGCTGGGCTCGCACGCATCGGCCGGTACTACTCACTTACAGTTGACCACTTTGATATTTGCCTTGTCCAACGCTTTCGGACGGGGCCTGGGTACCGTGTGAGTAATTAAAGTGTAAAAGTTAAGAAGAAATATTTTTCAACCGCTGAAAAATTCATAATTTTATGATAAGTATTTTTTATGGAACCGTTGCTAATACTGGATCGTTTTTGTAAATGAACATCGTGATTTTTTTATTAGTTTTTTTAGTTTTGATATCAAAAATAATTATTCAAAACACTAGATTCTTTACTGTAAAAAAATGAACGAAAATGTAAAAAGTCATTGAAAAAAAACTTGAAGCACCAGTCAAAGTCTAACCAAAACTATAACATCTTCTTGCGGATCCAAAATCTTTCAAAAAGGTTCGAACATCTTCTCTTTCTTCTTTCAAAAGTTAAATATTTCCAACTTTGACACCCCCTATTACTCCGTCTCTGCAAACAACTTGGAAACTTTCAGTGTGCAAAATTCCACTGTAAACTCAAGACTATAAAATGGAACCGTAAGACTCTTAAACATTTTCCAAAGTTGGCGGTTTGGAGCTGAGCTAGGTGGTCCGAGATCAGCGCTAGATACTCACTAATCTAACTCAAGAAGGCAACTCGCAAGCTTGTGTCTGTAAGGGTCGATTCACGAGAAATCTGGACTGATGAACTGGTAATGTGCGCTCCCCTGTTCCCAAACCTCATTTCACGTCAAAAAACCGAATGTCACACTGTGAAACTTCCACGAACACTCTGGAACGCCCCACATACGTTCTCCGATGCGGGATGCTGATCAGCACCAGAGAACATTTTAAGGTATTTAAGAAAAAGTTTAGTATATATTTAATTTTTTTGGGCAAAAAAAGTTAAATAATAATAAAACTTTTGCATATTTGCCTCTTCTGCAGGGAAGAGGTGAATATACTTAACACTTAAAATATATATAAATATATATTTAAAATAAACTTATATTAATAATTCAAAATTATAAAATGATCACTAACCATTCATGCAAGAAAAAGTAATTTAATTTAATCTTTTTGGTAATCATTATATCATAAAAGTTCTTCTACCGTCAATGAAACAAAGTGTTTTTTTCTCTTTATTCGTAAATACTATTTGTTTTAATCCTAATAATCTTAAGATATGAGTTTAAATGATAGAAAACAATTACGATGGAACATTTCAGTGACCAATCAAACTATGATTTGTGTTCAAAGTAATATATTTTATGGTTTTATAATAAATGACATGGTTTAAACAATACAAAATATATCATTTATATAGTAACTGAAATAACTCATTTTTACTAGTGCAAAAATCAAGAACAAAAAGATAGAAGAACCACAGAACGATAGAAGAATATGAATTCTTGTAATATCTCAAATATCAAATCCTTGGTGTTAACTGGTAAGTTACTAAGAACGTTTCAGTCAGAATCTTCATTAGACATCTATTTTGGACGATCCAAAGATCTAGATAAATAACTCGCCGATCGAATCACAGTCTGACACTGTATCTCTCTAGTCATTTTTCCACACCCACGTTGTGTACGGATATTATACGAGAATACCTTCTCTTCAGTAACAGCTGTTCCAGACCTTCTTCTTCTTTTCTTTTTTTTTTCTTTTTCTTTTTTTCTTTTTTTTTTCTTTTGAGAAGAGCGACGGTACGCCCGATAAAACTTTATTTCATATCAACTTCGTAACGCCGAGGCCCACACCCGGGTCCCAGGAAAAATTCATCTCGCCAAGACGGGCAAGTTGACCTAAATCTCTACTATCCTCAGGGTACGTCTGCTTGATTTGTATGAAGGCATTAGAGCTCGACCTAAGCTTACCCGGTTAGTCGAGAAGCTCTATTTCTCGATGCGAAGACTGCGCAAAATTTGCTCGGAGATGAGAGGATTGACGATCTTCGTGCCCTGGATACACTGAGCATGCTCGCTCCTCTTAGTGCCGTCGGCTTTCTCCCAGTGGCAGGCGATATGATTAGCGAGATTGATCGAGGAGGTCCTTGCTTTCATCATGCTCAGGGTCCGCGTCTGGGCGTGCGAACTGGAGCAATTATTCTATCTTACAGCTTTGTCGGGCATTCTGTAGCTGATCCGACTCTTCTTTTGGCCTCTGCGATCGCAGGCCTTGACTTTACTCTCGGTGGAGAGACTTCTCTCGAGCCCCGAGGTAATGTATCTGATCTTTTCGTTCTCGATGATGATGGTCTCGGTCCGCGTACTGGTGCTGACAAGCCGACCCTGCGACCTGAGGCTGTCGGGCCCACCCAACGTCTCTGCCGCGGCCCCAACTCTGTTCGGTCTCCTGTAGGAGCCATCGATCCGGGAGGAGAGAGCGGGCTCGAAAGGATGGTGAAGGCCTTGCTCCGCAACGTCCGAACATAGGCGCGACGCTCGTCGTCACTCCTATCTGGTCTAGTATCCTTGCCCCTCGTCCCTTTGATGCACTTCGTCGTAGTCATATGATTGTCTGCCATTGTTTACCACCAAGTTATCCGTCCTAGAGTGGTCGCCTCTTGCCCTGACCTGCCAGATTCTCTGTATCGAGTCGAGGGTCGCCATGGCCTTCTTGCTTTCTTGGTTGGAATCCTCTTTTAATCCTGCCCATAGAGACTTGCTAGCTTCAGCGAGAATTCTAGCGGTCAGTCTATCCGTGTTGTGGCCCCTGAAGATTTGGTCGGCTCTCTCCGCCCAAGCGGACCGAGTGTGCTCAGTCAATAGCAAGAGTAGAGCGGGGTTGGTTTTTCTTATTTCCAGAGCTTTTTCTTTCGTGCTTAACAGACTGCTTCCAGCCCTGTAATTTAGCCCGCAGTCTGGATTCTGGAGGCCCAATCTCTCCCATCTAGCCTTGACCCCCGGGCAGTCCCAGAAGATATGCTCTATGGTTTCCGGTAGCCCGCACCCTCTCGCGCACAGCCCATCACCGATCTTCATCTGATGTGCCCTGCGGTTCGTGAAGAATCCGTGGTTTAGGATTCTCCACACCCACAGGTTAGTTCTTAGCGAGCCTCCGGCATGCCACAGTCTTCTCCACTTGACACCCCAGGTCGATTCAGAGTCTCTAACCCTCCATCTGGCATTCAAGACTTCGATAGCATCTCTTTCCATGTTCTGAAGTCGAGTTGCCAGCCCTTAGTCGAGCTCTTATCACCCCTCCAGGTCCAGTTATCGCTCTCCTACAGGCCCCCTGGGAAAGTTAGAGCATCACCCGCCCATCTAGTAAGTTTGATAAAAGGGCCGGTCGCGGAGGTCTCTAGGTTGTCAGTGTTGCTTCAGAGCGAGGTCCCTCTCATAGAATCCTGTAGATCCTTTAGCTTAAGGGCGTTGAGAGTGAATAATCTATTCCTTTTTAGTTCTTTGAGAACCTCCTTCTTGTCTTGATTGTCGATCTGCTCCCTCTTTTGTCACAGTTCAACCATAATCCGCGAGGGCAAGTTACTGGGTAGAGAAAGAACCCCTCCTTCCAAAGTAACCCTGCCCGCGACCAGCCTCCAGCATTTGAGCATACTGTCAAGAGTCGGCAGTTTTCGAACACGAAGTCCAGGGCACATCAGAAGTCGTTCCTCCGGAGTCCACCCGGCCGCCTCCTTACCGAATTTTGACTCTCTCCTGGTCCCGTTGATGCCCCACCTTGCAATGTGAATCCAGTCCTGTTTCCCGCCTAGGAGAAGTTTGGCTACGTATTTGAGCTTGAGGGCATGTGCAACTTTGCGAAATGGAACAATCCTGAGGCCACCTTCCGACTTTGGTCTGGTTAGAGTCTCCCAGGAGACGACAAGGACTTTGGCTCTACCCTCAAGGTTCATTCCCCATAGAAAAGCCCTGCATATTTCCTCCATCTTTTTGAAGCCAGAGGGCGAGCAATCTACTGTCGTTAGTTGATAAGAGGAGAAGGCTCTGAGCACGTGGGTTAAGAGGACTACACGACTGGGCCAGGAGAGGAGACGGTTGGACCAATGCTGAAGTTTCTTATGTAGCCGGCTTACTATCTCCTCCACCACTTGGTTTTCTGATAGGTCCTTCCCTATCCAGACGCCTAAATATTTGACCATCTGTCCCTGCTTCGCAATGATACACCCGGACTCTTCCAACCACCTAGGGATCTCCTCCATGCCCATCGGAATGATAATAGATTTCTCCAATTTCTCCTTAGCCAAAATTTTGCTAAGGAGTTTATAGGTAGCTGTGAGGAGGGAGATCGGTCGCCAGTTCCTCAGAAGGTTCCGCTCCCCGCCTTTCAGTATGAGTTTGATGACTCCCTAGAGGGACTTCCAATCTGTTCTTTTCGTCCTCCAGAATTCCCTAACCATCTCCGTACAGTCTTCCTTGATGAAGGGCCAGCATGTCTGAAGCATCTCGTAGGTCACTCCGTCGAGGCCGGACGACTTCTCCTTGGGGAAGTTTATCACGATATTTTCCACTTCTTCCTGAGTCGGCAGTCTTATCAAGAGAGCATTTTCTTCTGCTGTGATTCATTTAGAGGTCAGCTCCATGACCTCCTTCCTTTTGGCTTTATTCGAAGTCACCTCCTGGTCTTCTTTGTACAGGTCTTCGTAGAACCTGTGAACCCTTTTCAGAATTTCATCGTGATCCTCCGTAACCAGACCATTTTTGAGAGTCACTTCTTTCATTACCTCTCTTTTTTGTTTCGTCTTTAGTTGAGCGAAGAAATATCAGGAAGGGGCTTCTCCTTCTTTCAGCCATCGAATGCGGCTCCGCTTCCTCCATATGATTGCGTCCTGGTGTTCCTTTTTCCTGACTTTCTCCTCAGTTATTTGCAGTCTAACTCTTAGCTCTTCTGACGTGTCATCCCTGGTTAGGATTCTCAGTCTTTGAAGATCTGCCTCCAGCTCTCCCTTGCTTGCATTTCTCAGGCTTCCGGCTCTTTTCTCTTCTACTAGAATCCTCCTCTCCCACCCCAGCACCCACTTCGTCCTTGGGTCCCCGCTGGTCCTTCGTTGCTCCCTCCATGCGGTCTCCATCCTCGCCTTCACTCTCAGATTTTCCAGAGACGACGCGTCCATCTTGAAGTTAGTTACCTTCTTTATCTTGTCTCCCCTCTCATTTTCTTTCAGGAGAACCTCGACAGTTATCGGAATGTGATCCGAGAGTGTTTGTCTGCCATCGTGCACTAATCTAGAGATGGAAGCGCACCATTCGGTCCTGTTGTTGAAATAGACTCTGTCTAACCTGGCCTGATCTAGCCGACCCCCTGTTCTAACTTGCCGGGTGTAGACTGGACCTTCTTTCTTAAGGACACAGAAGAGCGCGTCAACCAGGTCAGCATTTATAAGGACGTTTCTCCAGAGACGAAGTTCGCTGTCGTGGAGGAGCGGTGAGAGACCGACGCTGTATCGGAGAGTTCCACCATGTTCCAGTCCCCCATCAGGACCCACTTCCTTACACTAGTTTTCGCAGCCAACCACTCCCATAGGTGACATGCCCTCCCGTTTGTTCGGGACGTACACTGAGGCAACTCCCAAAGGCCCCACTAAGGACTCGATAATACACCAGGCGACCGATCCGTCTCCTCTGATGCCTTGCTCCAGTACCTTAATGTGATCTTTTATCAGTAGTGCGGCCCCTCCTCTCCCTCCTTCCGTGTAGTCCACTATTCTGGTGCCATCACCTATTAGTTGTTTCAGGTTTGTCTCCAACCTTTGTTCTTTTGTCTTTAGCTCATGAAGGACAATGATGTCTGCTTGCTGTCTATCTCTCCTCAGCCACCTATTCAGAATAGTCAGGCGATGCGGTCTCCCAGCCCTCTCACGTTCTACGAAAAAAATTTCAGAGTGTTTTGCATTAAACAAATTCTGTTTGTCGTCGTCTCGTCCTTCTTTCTCTGACTCGAACCAAGAACCTTACTGTTTAAGGGGTTCATTGCTGCCAGCAGGCTCCTTGCCCTTGCTATGTTTCCCTTCTTCATTGACTTGGCCTTGTTCGGGGAGCCTTCCCAATGCTCCTCCCGGTTGGCTTTGACAGGGCACCAGTCGCGTTCGGAGTAGGTTCCTTTCTTGTCCCCCTACGGGGGGCGATCAGGTTTGGCACAATCTCCTTTAGTACTTCTCTCTCTATCCCTTTTAGAGGCGAGGTGGGAGGAAGGAGAGCCCCTGTCGGGCCGCCCCACAGGCCCGGAGTATCGAGCCACAGCCCGCTCCCGTACCTGCATCCGGAGTTCCTTCTATGTCTGGTATCCTTGCTCCTTGTTCTTTCGTAGTGTCTTGATCTTGGTCTTGATCTCCCGGTGTCAGAGCCCTTCCGTCTTCGTCAGAGGGAGTTGTCCAGAAGCGGGAGTTCTGGACTCCCTCATTCGTCTGAAGCGGAATCTCCTCCTCTCTTGACCCTTCTGTGCACTTGTCTTCATTTCCTCCCCTCGTCCTCGTGTCCCTCCTTTCTGTTGTCTCCTTTCCAGCGGCTTCCTGTGCGATCCCTTTTCCACCCTCTCCCTTCTGAGCGTCCTGACAATCCCGAGGAGCAGAACCTAATCCTTGATCCAGACCTTTAAAACTACGACTTTTTCCATAACATTCTTACATTATGGAGTTAATACTGAAAGATCACGAGTCATGAACCGTACGTGTTATACAACAAAATAACATGCACAGTAAAATAAACAGATTCCAGAGTCACCAATGTGTAGCGCGCAGCTCTGTCGACCTGGATCAACGATCCTTGTATTTTATGGATCTTGTGTATTGCCACGTTGAGCTCATTCGGCTTCCTCCTCCAGAGTCCTGAAATATACTCACTGCTGACTTCCAATACTTGTTTGAACTTCCTGATTCGTGTCACCCTCAAGGGAGTTTAGATAGAGCTAGGAGCTTCGAACAGAGGAATCAGCTTACACGCGGATGGTCTGCATCGAGATGCTCTTGCACCAGCTCATGATATTCGAGAGAAATACCAACTCACATACTGGAAAACATTCCAGGTTCATCGTGACTTTCGACTTTGCAATACCTGCAGCCTATCGACTTATCAGTCTGGGGGGCCCACGTTCTTCCCTGTAACGAGTTCACGAGCAGCTTGTGCACTTCAGAATTCTCGTCCTTTTCGTTTTTGTGCTACGTTTCCAGGTTCTTTAACTCAAGGTTGCTACGATCAAAAGAGTGGGGATAGAGTCATCACCGGAGCGCGATTCGGACAGTTTCTGAAGCAAGAGTAGTTTGTTCACTGGTTCCTCCAGTCGACGAGGCAGACTTCGTGCGAAAACACCGAACTGTCTCTCTTCCCACAGCCATCCACGTCAATTACACCGAGGCTACTCCCCGTCTTCTCCTGCGAAAGTCCGCACGAGGAAAAATCTACCACTTGCAGTGACGCTACACTTACGGTTGGGAAAAACAACTCACGGCTGGCTGGTCTAATCTGCATCTGGACTTCTTGGATTACGGTGATAATTTCAGTTAATCACGCTTAAGAATCTGGGTGCGGTTACGACCTTACTTGTGATCATACTTGCTTATAAAAAATGCTTAAGGAACCTAAACTAAATTTTCAAACACATGATTACAGCAAGTATCTCTACTAAGTAGAATGCGCGTTTCTAATGAGCTATTCTGCCGGCTTATTTCGTTCTGAAGTTTATGAGCAAATGTTTGACACGCACTATTGCATTATGTTCAATGTTGGTTGGTATAATGCTATGTGTAGGGTGATACACTGCCCGCAGTGGGGTTACGGAGTGTAACCTCACGCCAGGAAGTGTATTACACTGCGTGATTCACGAGTGAAAATTTTAATTCGGACACGTGACTTTACTTCGTTGCCTTGGCATTACGCTGACTGCGCGTGGCATTATGTTCACCGAGAAATGTTGACAGTGGTTTACGATAGTCTGACTCACGTAATGTGAACCTCGTGTTAACCTGGAACAGTTTCAGTTATACAGCTTCAGTCATACAATATTATGGTAGTCTGACTGAGGTAATATGAACCTTGTGTTAACTGAACGCTCTCTCAGTTCACATTCTCAAGTTTCGTGCCTGCAACTCTGATGCTCCTTCTCAACTTCCATCTTCTTCGTACTATGGATGTTGCTTCCTCATCCGGTGATTTTGTCCCCTTTACTTAAAATCTAGAGATTCTGAGGACTATGTACACGCCAAATAAATAGTATGGTAAAATTTCAAAGGAAACTATGGAGTCCAAAGGACGAAAGCAATACTACGAAAGTCAAGAGTAAACTTTCATTAAAAGCTAACCGTTGACATCTTATCAAGAGAACTGTTTAGTAGTCTCACTGACAGCATTTGTTGCCCCATCAACTGGATGCCATGAAAGTTCTTGTACGTGGTTGTAAATATAGAAGAAAAACCTCCGACATCATGGAAACGTACAGACGACAGTTCACACTGTAAATAGTCAGCACTTTCGCCGCCCTTCCAAGTACAGAGTACGCACAAATTTGCTTGATAACACCCCAGGAGGTTACTTGAGTTTGATAACACCCTCTTATCTATGTATTGCTTGATCATACTTTTGATTGGTTATTGACCATACAATAAGTTTTTTTCTCGGTCGTTAGTCATTTTCACTATTTCCGATCGTGATTAAATATCTTTGCTATTCAAATTGTATAACAGTTAAATACACATTAGACAATACGTGACAAGTGATACCCTGTAAATGCTCTGATCAAACCGTATATTAACAATATATAGAAGGGTATGATAAAACTCAACGTACCTACTGGGGGTGTGATAAAGCAAATTCCGACAGAGTACGTTGGACAAACTTGAATCCGAAGCCATACAAGTAAGAAGTGAAAATATACACTATTAACAGCCTGCAGATTTATCTCATTATCGTTAGTCTCTCCTGGTTCAAGTAAAGCTCAACATATACACATACAGAGACCCTCGAATAAAGCTCAGACTATATATACGCAATGTCATACAAATGTAAACTAGAGCCAGCGGCCCGGATGTGACACATTTCGCTAAAAACCGTCCGTTACAACACTCACCTGACATGAAAACACTTCATCTTGATTCTAAACAAAATTCTTGGCCCTTCACGGAGAATCCAAATAACATTCATTATAACCAAGACAGTAGTATCGAAAATGTATATACATGAACATCAAGTCCTTATTTCTTCAAAAAGAGGTGCATAGAGGTACATCACCTAATAGTATCTCTTGGACTATGACTCTCTTTTCCATATGAATGAATATATATGCTCTTAGAGCGACTTGACTGACGATCTTGAGTCAGCATCATCGGAAAAATCTGACATAAAGAATGAGTCTACCTTTTGCATGTAGCACCGTAAACTAGCAGGTAATTAACAGACTCGAGACGATGAGGCAGAGAGCTCTCTGCCTCATTCGCTATCTGCAGGTACTTATTTTGCTAATTACCACACCAACTAATATCCCACTGGAATTCACTGTGATAAAACTCCGAACTCAAAGGTGAATATGGAAGAGAGCTCGAGCTACACTCCTGTTGCATTTTCTGCCAGCAAGTTAACGCTGTCTTTGCTGAGTTTGTTCTGGAAGTACTCGTAGTATGTGAATGGCTTGTAACGCTTGGGATTTTCAGGAGAGATGAGTTGGGGAATAGGCTCGATCACTTTCTCAGTATACGGTCCTTCACAAGGAAAGCAGAAGTAAGCAAACGAATGGCGATCTTTTCTTGGATTGTTGATAACTCGATGAAGAATGCTTCTGTATCTGCCGTTGCTCCAGGCCTATAGAGAAACCCCAGAATGAGCGATGCAATCAGAGACAAAGGACAAAAGACTGCGCACGACTGGGAAAATTCTAAAAAGTAATACCAGACTATGAAGGTCGCGAATGGAACTAACAGCTACCCATGGCGATTTGTAGATAACGTCTCTGTACCTGAAGAACGTCACCGACGTTGATGATGAGGCCTCCTTTGCCGGGCATTGCAGTGATCCATTTGTCTCCTGTCACGTTGATTTGAAGTCCTGATGCATCGAATCCCTGACCCACAATGGTGACAATACTCGTATCTCTATGCGGTATGAGTCCGATTTGGGTGTCAGTCTCGACTAGTTCTTCATCGGACTTCTTGGGATAGTAATGTAAGAGAAATTGTCTGGGCAGCGAGTTGTCGTGATATTTCTTGCGGATGAAAGTTGGATCAAGCCCAAGGCTTTCGGAGACGAGATCCAGAAGCAGGTCCATGAAAGTGCCTAAAGACTCTTGTAAAAGATTGACCTTCTCCCTGTGATCATGAGTGGAAAAAATCCAGCAATTTCAGAAACAGTTACTGTACACCAAGTAATCGATCCCCTCTATCACTGATCACTGTAATATCGATATCTGTCATGACAAAACTCTGCTGATTTCAAGCCTCGTGCAAGTAAAGAACTATGCTGTGTGTTTTAGATATCGATGCAAGCCCATCTAGACAAGAGCACAACTGCTAGAGCAGATGGACTTGTGCTCCTCTTAAGCAGATCCCAACCTGATAATATTAGAGCACCAAATAAAGCAGTAGCTGCCATCGCATATTGTCAAAAGTAAACTGCCGGGCATGCGTACCTGTACTGAGGTACTGCGGTTGGGTAAACATTTGGCAACGTGGAGTACGTCAGATTCTTCATGGCCGAAGCCTGCAGCGAACCGTTGATCCCATTCGGAACGTTTGTAATGGTCTGAGGCATATCTGGCGACTGGTGATGATGGCGGAAGACGTATTCTTCCATGTGGCAGGTTACACTCGCAAATACGGGCTTGGTTTTCCAGCCGACCTGAAAGGCTCCCACCATGGGCTTGTTTCCTGGGTGATCAAAGTACGCCTCTGTTTTCTTCTCCGCTGGTTGCTCGAAGAATTGCCTGCTGACGTCGAAGGCATCATCCAGGCGCTGCACAGGTACGCTGCTATTGATGGCTTCAAAGAAGCCGAAGGTCTCGAAAGCATAGATGAGTTGCTTGATCACCGACGCCCTCTGAGCTGGATCTTCCACACCCGCGAAGTCGATAACAGGAATCTGATCGCGGTTGTAGGCTGTTGGGTCCGCGGCCGGGACACCCATGATGTACGTGATAGCAGAGTCTGACTGTCAGTTGATCGAAACAATTCCTGCGTATGCGTGCCTTGCTCTCGTGAATCAAACGTTAACGGTACAAGCTTTCGAGTTGCCTTACTCGGGTACTGCCCTTGACAACCTGATATGCAAGGGCAACCTGATATGAGCAACTTTAAAGTTACTATTAAGCTTGTCAATGACTGTCTAGCGCAGGTACCTCCACACTGGGTTCAGCTCCCGACTACAGTCCGAAAATGGATGAATGCTGTGATCGTTACGGTATGTGTATTTATATTGGAGGAGATATGCGCTAGCGTGGAATTCTGCGGACTGAGTTTTCCGAACCTTTTGCTGGACCGGATTACCAGTCTGAAAGCATTCGTCAAAGCGAAGATCTAGGTAGTATGTCGTAATTGAGTAAGTCGTTTTGGCCCGTACCAGCCCAGCGAATTCGGTCCATGATGCACTTACATAATTACATTACTAGTCTATAAACCTTCCAAATGTTCAACTCGTCTACTGAGAGACCTCGTTGTTCCAGACTCCTGTCACTTTTGGCGGGAACCCCTAAGAGAGAGACAGAGAGAGACTCGCTCAGATTACAGACCAAGATGAAGTCAAAATGTCGTTTTCTCTGTGAATCTGGTCTCACATTTGACGGTAACCTCCTGCCCGCGGGCGTAAGCACAAAAATAAAGAAACGAAGGTCTCACATATGCATTGACGAACATTGACTTGCAAACTTTTGAGTCCTCGACCTCTAAAGATATCATTACGTAGCCTTTTAGAACAGGAGGACTTGCCATCCTAGGCAGGTGGTCGTGGTCGTGGTCTTGGCCCGTGGGGTCTTGTCCTCACAGGTCTCACTGTCGCAGTCAGTGCAAGAGCCCCTGTTCCCGGCGGGTCAGAAAACCCCACTGCGAAACAAGAAAGAAAAGAAACGGTTAGACTCTGTTAAAGAGATTTCAAATGTGCAGACTCTAGAACTTCCTTTCCTCTCACTGTCCAACTCTTGTTTGTCAAATGAACTTTCCAATCAATCGTAAGAGGATCGTACATACAGTTGACACGATTAGCTTTTGTAAAAGATAATCTTCTTTTCGTTCTAACCATGTGTCTATATTGTCATAGGTAAGTTCAGATAAATCTCAATGACATGTAGATTCGAAAAATGTCAGCTCAGAATTCCAAATCTCGAGTAATTTAGTTTCGATGACATTTTTGTAAACTAAAACGAGTTCATCATATCTTCAGTAGCAAGATGTACACATTATATGTTTACTTGTCGATTCGATGGTTCGGAGACTCGGTTTCTGGAAAACTCCCCTTACAAATGAAAACAAAAAAGGAACCGGCGTGGCCTTTCAGAGTCACTGTTGTTATCGGTAATTGCTCTAGCACCATGTCCACAGTCCAGTTGTGCCTCGCTGACGTCCCTGAGAGATTCATCGGAAGGAGGAGCAATCTGAAAGAAGGGATAAAATTAGTAGTATACAAGTTGGTTGCATACAGATATGTGTTATATGGCAGCAAGAACACAATTCATAGCACCACTCCAACAGGGGAGGAAAATCTTCAAACAAGGAAGGAGGCTCTCGCATCCTTCACAAGAGGAAAAAGAAAGAACAGAGTATCACTAAAGAGACTTACTTGGGGACAGAGCCCCTTCTCAATATATAGGGAGAACCAACAGACTTTTGAAGTTGGGTCTCCGTGACATAGTTGTCTTACAGGACTTGTGCACAAAGTCCAAAGTCTTACAGGACTTGTGCACGGGGTCTTACAATACTTCATGAGCTTGTCTTACTCCGTATGTCAACAGTCCCCCTCAAGCTCATATCAATATCTTTAACACCTAGACATAATCTGAAAATATCAAATTTATCTCTAGGTAAAGCTTTAGTGAATATATCAGCAACTTATTCACCTGTAGGTACGTATCTTAGATCTATCTCTCCAGCCAATACTTTTTCTCGAATAAAGTGATAATGAACCTCTATATGCTTGGTCCTAGCATGGAAAACAGGATTAGAAGCAAGTTTAATACTGCTGATATTGTCCGTGTGTAGAACAACAGGGTCAGAAAATTCCACACCCATATCTTTCAGTAAGGTGTGAAGTCAAACGGATTCGCAAGTAGCATTAGTAACACCTCTGTATTCTGCTTCAGTCGATGACAGAGCAACTGTAGGTTGCTTCTTCGACTGCCAGCTAACAGCAGAGTCTCCAAGGCTGAAGACAAAACCTGACGTAGATCTTCTATCTTGAGCACTTCCTGCCCAGTCTGCATCAGTAAAACCATGTAACAAGAGAGGACCACCCGCTGCGTAGTGAAGTCCATACTGGATTGTGAACTTCACATATCGTAGAATCCGTCGAACCGCATCAAGATGAGGTTTCCTAGGTGCCTGCATGAACTGACTAACTAGACCTACAACATAACTTAGATCAGGTCTAGTAATGGTCAAGTAGATCAGGCTGCCTACAATCTGTCTATAGAAATTAGGATCTGCTAATAGCTCACCATCCTCAGCATTCAACTTCAGAGAAGATGCAAGAGGGGTAGAGATAGGCTTACAAGCTGTCATCCCAAACTGTTCTAGCTTATTCAGAGCATATTGTCTCTGTAACAGCCATGTCTCTGTAACAGTCTCTGTAACAGCTAATCACCTCCATCCTTGATGAACTCAATAGCTAGAAAGTACTTCAGCTCATCTGGATCTTTCATATCTAACTCTCCTTTCAGCTGATCTTTCACCTGCTTGATAAGGCTCTTAGAGGTACCAGTGATAACAAGATCATCTACATAGATGATGATCAGTACTGTGTTATCATCGACTTGCAAAGAGTACAATGAGGAGTCTGAACTACAAAGACGAAAGCCAAGCAATAGTAGAAATGAGTTAATCTTGACATTCCAAGCTCTTGGAGCTTGCTTAAGCCCATACAAGGACTTCTGGAGTCTACAAACTTTATTTGGATACCTTTGGTCTTCGTATCGAGGGGGTTGCACCATGTAGACCTCCTCTTGCAGATCTCCGTTCAAGAAAGCATTATTGAAGTCCATTTGATGCAGTTGCCACCCTTTACTTGTAGCCAATGCCACAAGGGTGCGTATGGAAGCCATCTTGGCTACCGGACTGAAGGTTTCCTCAAAGTCAAGACCATACTGCTGCGCATATCCTTTAGCCACAAGTCTCGCTTTATGCATGTGGATTGAACCATCTGAATTTCTCTTGACCTTGTAAATCCGTCTACAACCAATAGCTTTCTTACCATAAGGTAAATCAACCAGCTCCCAAGTCTGCTGATTTGACAAAGTTGAAAGCTCAACTTGCATGTCTTCCACCCATTTTGTCTGATGCATCGCCTCCTCAAGAGAATTCGGTTCCTGCTCATGTACGACATTCACCATGTAGGCATGGTGTTCAGCCAAGAAACCTTCACACTGAAAACGTTGGACAGGATGTCTCGCTCTGGTGGACCTTCGCAGATCAGATTGACCTGATGGTCCAGCTTCATATTACTGATTTGGCTGAGAGCTGTTGACGTGGTCGTCAAAAGCATGCACAATATCTGCACTGCGTTGCTCATTGATCATCTGCTGCAACACTGGAGAGCTGTTGGAATGTGCAACCTGTGTACGTTGAACAACAGATGGAGAGACCTGAACCGTAGGTACAGCAACTACAAGGACTTGGCCAGACCAAGGAGCTCTCATGCGCATTGGATGAAATACAGCACTACCACTACCTGAACTAGTGGCTTGAGTGGTTGTAGAACCAACCTGAACTGGTTGGACAGAGGATAGAATAGGTGAAATAGCAACAGAGCCTGACGTAGCCTGATACCAAGATAACAACTCACCAAAAACAACATTTCTACTGATGAGCAGTCTCCTCGAAGTTGGGATATAACACCTATATCCCTTCGTATCAGAAGCATAGCCTAAGAAGATACACTTCTCAGCTTTCGGGTCTAGCTTGCTGCGTCTTTCATCTGGTACATGTACAAAACATATAGAACCAAACACTTTGAGACAAGAGAGGTCTGGTTTCTTGCCTACTAATACCTCGTAGGGGGTCTTCTTATGTACCGCTGCAGTTGATGCACGATTCATGAGGTAGACAGCACAGGCAACAGCTTCCGTCCAATAACACTTAGGCATAGACTTCTCGTTCAGCATTGCACGTGCTGACTCCGCAATGTGTCTGTTCTTCCTCTCTGCTACACTATTCTGTTGCGGGCTGTAGCTGCACGTGACCTCTCTCTTGATCCCATGCTCTTGCAAAAAAGTGTCAAAGTGATGCGAGATGAACTCGCCTCCTCCATCCGAACGGAGCCGTAGGATGCAATGGTTGTACTGCTTCTCAACTAGGATCTTGAATGTTTGAAACACAGCAAAGACGTCTGACTTGGCCTTGAGGAAGTAGACCCAAGTAAATCGCGAGAAGTCATCTATGAATGAGACGAAGTACTGAGAACCATTCAAGCTTGCTTGAGATGCAGTCCATACATCAGAATGTATCAACTCCAACACCCTAGAGGCTCTAGTGCCCTGATGGCGAAATGGCTGCCTAGCTTGCTTGCCAAACTGACAAGCTTCACAAATCAGAGATGGGATAGGAGATGTGAACTTGGGAAGACCTGTAACTAACTCTGACGTAGGTAAGGTCTTCAACTGCTGATAGTTCATATGACCTACTCTCTTATGCCACATCTCCAAATCTGAGACTCCAGAGGTATGAACAAACATCGCAGCTTGAAGTTGAGGTTGAACAACATCCAATTTGAACAACCTTCCTACTCTTGACCCTCTGGCAACTACATTGTTATCGCTGGTTTCAACAATACATCCCTTGCTGTTGAACCGAACTTGATAACCTTGCTCCACCATCTGACCTACTGAAACTAGATTCCTAGTAATGGTGGGCACATATAGTACATCTCCCAAAGCAGAAATGTTTGAAGATGCAACAGATAGAGGAACTGTACCCATATGTGTAATGTTGTGCTGAGTATCATCACCAGTATAGACTATTGCTGGTGTCTTCAGTGGTTCCTTCTGACTGAACCATTCACCATGTGCTGCCATGTGGTTTGAAGCTCCAGAATCAATAAACCACTCATTAGCAAGTTTGCTCATGGAACCCATGACATGTGTCATCGTTAGAAGACTGCCATCTGAAAAAGGTTCCTCTGTCGACACATAATTTTGCTGTGGAAGCTTACCAGACCTGATGTCTGCTTGTCTCTTGAAGCAGGTCTTGATCACATGACCTTTGGTTTTGCAGTATGCACAAAACCGCTGCTCACCCCCGCCTTTAGCTTGCTGTTGCTGATGGTCAGGTCGAAGGTTCTGTTGCTGCCGAGAGAACTGACCTCGACCAGAAGAACCAAATTGGTTCTTATCTCTACCACCGAAGCTCTTTCCTCGTCCTCTGCCTCTACCTCCAGCAAAGAAAGCTTGCTCTTGTGATGAGGCAGAACCACCATTGCCCTGAAGACGAATCTCTTCTGACACTAACATAGGAATCAACTCATCGAACTTGGGAAAAGTATCCCTGACAGCAATGGAAGTCTCGAAAGGTTTGTACTCTTTCCCAAGACCATTAATGGTGTATAGGATGAGATCATCATCCTCGACTTTCACCCCTATGCTGTTAAGCTGCTCAACTAGACCTCGCACTTGATAAACATAATCTGTAATGCTCAATGAACCCTTCTTAACATCTAAGAGTTGCTGCTTGAGTTGTAACTTACGAGCTTTGGTAGATGTCCGGAAAACATTAGCTAGTGCATCCCAGACCTCTTGGGGGGTATCAACAGACTGTATGTAACCAAACATGGAAGGTGAGACACACAAAGAAAGATAATGCACAGCTTGACAAGCTCGTTTGTTCCATGCATCAACATCAGGATCTGTATCAACTCCAACGGGTTTCGCATCTGTCCCTGTGACCAAGCCAAACAGGCTTTGACCTTTCAAGAAGGCGGACATGCGATACTTCCATATGGAGTAGTTGTTTTTGTCTAAAGGTTCACCGGTAATGGCTGAAAACGTATCTATTCTACTCATGATGGATTAGACGTAAGAAACGAAGATACAGACAGTGTCTCTGAACAGATCGGAATTTCACACAGTGATAGAAATGTTGATTCTAGGGTTATATAGATGTAAGTCTAGACGTAGGTCTGTGTGACACAAACACAATCCGTTTTGGCTAAAAATGAATAGAAGATCTTAAAAAATGCAGTCAAAGCTTGTTGACTGACTAGGATTCTGAAAACTCTTACCAAAAAACACACAACAAACACAGCAGAGGGACAATTCAAAAATTCAGAACCTGTCACCAACGCTGTCATTCCTTGCTGCACCAGCAAAACTGATGTCTGGATCTTCGAAAGTAGCTCCAAACAGCAAGGACGCCTATTAGAGTTTCGCCTCCAGAGAAATCTCCATGTGCAAAAATTGCAGCACCTCCACTTGCAATCTGAGTCCTCTGAATGTCTCCAATCTCTAATTCCTTCACTCAAGCTCTGATACCATGTTACGATGTATGGCAGCAAGAACACAATTCATAGCACCACTCCAACATGGGAGGAAAACCTTCAAACAAGGAAGGAGGCTCTCGCAGCCTTCACAAGAGGAAAAAGAAGGAACAGAGTATCACTAAAGAGACTTACTTGGGGGCAGAGCCCCTTCTCAATATATAGGGAGAACCAACAGACTATTGAGGTTGGGTCTCCGTGACATAGTTGTCTTACAGGACTTGTGCACAAAGTCCAAAGTCTTACAGGACTTGTGCACGGGGTCTTACAAGACTTCATGAGCTTGTCTTACTCCGTATGTCAACAGAGTATACAAGTCGGTATATTAGTAGTATACAAGTTGGTTGCATACAGATATGCATGTGTATGTGCATGCTTATGCCTCGATCGGGTGAGATTGTCCTAGTCAGTAAACTTTGGCATGATGTTATTTACGGTTTGTAAGTTATCGGTTCGAGTCTAGAAAATTACTTGGATGAACTCCATAACTACGTTGGAACTTGGATATTTCCAAGTTTATAATATAAATCACCTAGCTGATGTTCAACGGCAGTTAGCATAAAAAATAAAAAATTTATTTTTGACATGGACCAATGAAAATCTGCATTGTTGTCTCATAAAATATTTTTATTTTCTCTTTTAGCTCTTTAAATCATTTACAAATCAAATATAAAAAAATAAATAATAGAAATAAAAACACATTTTCATGAGTTGCTCCACTTTATTTATTCTGCAAGTGAAACACTGCTTCTCGCAGTGATTACAGTTTTATTCTCCTATTTTGATGGTTATGCATCCAGGTGCACTATTATTTACTTTTAGAAATAAAAATTAAATTTTTTATTTTATCTCGAACAAATATCACGGGTGGTCTGTAAATAGAGTTGATAATTTTAAAAGTATAAATTTAACTTTCTGTCTTGAACAAGTATCACCTTGATCTGTTAAAATTCATGGTCCTCTCTTTAATCAGTTACAATTTTATTTCTCGAACTCTAATTATTTTTATCATGTCATATAACTTTCTCTTTTTCCCTGAAGTGCTTGTAACTAGTAATGAAAGTCAATTTTTATTCTAATTTCTTTATTTTCCTCTTCCTTCTTTCTAGCCAGAAGGTAATGTTGCATGCATATTAATCTTACTTGGGTGTACCGTTCAGAGCACCACGCATAATTAATTCACCTCTTCCAAAGTTCGGAAGAGGGGAATATCCACATACTGTTTATTTATTTAAGTTAAATTTTCCTTCCGGAAAGTTAGATAATAAATTAATTTATTGATTAATTCATTATTTGAGTTGACTAACTGTTGCACTTATATTGTCTAAGACACGTCTGGATCCTTTGTGTTAAGTTTGGAACTTTTCGCACTTGTTAGTCCAGTTAACATATAATAATTAGAGAATAGTTTAATCATTTTATCTACTTATGATACAATTATTATTTAACACACATATCTTTTCCTATATCATTGAGAGAACAAAAGTTCTCCAAAAATTCATTGTCTATGCATATATATATAGTGGGACATAGAATGTTGATGGGACCAGAGTTACCTGGTCACTGTTACTAATATTAACACAATAGAGAGAGTTTTGTAAACTAGTTACATGAACACCTATTACATTGTTTGAATGGGATTATTGAATTCTCCTCTCTGTCTGTGTTTTCAGTCCATTTGCATACAAATGTATTATAATTATGAATATCTCAGTTCGACATACATTTTGTTATATAAAACTGTATCGACTCAAGACGGAAAACAAAACACACCTCGATAAACTCCAATGATTCGGGAGTAGCATCTAAATCCTCTGCCAAGCAATTGTTGACCACTGGAGGAGCAGCTAAATCCTCTGCTAAGCGAATTGTTGTCAGAAGTCTCAAATTTAGATTTCAACATCTGAAGGTTACCTGAACCAAGCCGTGACATCCGTTTCTAACTAGTTTTTCACGTGCAACATTTGAGCTACAATGACTTTTGAATGCAATTCATTTTCCTAAAGCAATCATGTCGAAAGAAGAGCATAATGAAGATCCGTTATGAAGCAATGTAGATGTTTGAACAAATGCAGATGACAAAATGCGCATGGCCAAGCCTTTTCCCATCCCGACTAATCCACTCAAAAGACCTCAGTCACGTGATCTTTCTTCACCTTGCTTGTGAGCTTCAGTTGGTGCACTATTTGAATGACTTCAATAACTTGACATATGTGTTAACCACATGTACGATAATTTTTATTAATAGTATTTATTTTTCTATGTAAATATTTTATATCAAATTAAAATATATAATTTTAACCAAGTACAAGGTGTTACGCGAAAGTATTCCATTTAATTGATTCGTTCCGATCCCCAGTACGGACAAGATTCGGAGTTATCCCATTAAATTACTTTTGATTGAGGGACTTTCATATGAGGCACCTAACTCTACCTCCGATAGCTGTTGTTTTTTCTTTTACCGAGTAAAAGCTAACCAAAGTAGAGGAAATACCAAGCTTGAAGTCACTGAGAAGGAGCTTACTTCACTAGGGAATAAGACTTTGTTCTCTGAAAACTTCAAAGGACAGAAGAAATAGGTAGCTGAACCATCCCATTCAGTACCACGGTTGGGGTTTAGCCCCGGTGTTCTTCCCTTCGGGGTGGTTGTTGCTTGGCCCTTCGGGTCTTTTTTTCTCTTGTAAGGCTTGATGGGGTCTTCCTATCCGTTTGTTATTCATTGGGTCGCGTTTCCTTCCACGGTTGGAGGCTAATCATGTAAAATATCTTTATGAGGGACTTATCTAAGGAAAGGAATCTTTAATACTTTTCTTACTTAAGGAATATATGGCTAACTTCGCCTATAACAGCTGAATCACGAGATGGACGAGTTTAACGGAGCTGAAATCGAGGTCCTCCATTGGAGTGTAGAAGTATTTCTGCGAACAAAGAGAAGTACAGGTACAGAGAGTGTTTCTTTTTCGGATTTCCTGACGTACGGTGAGCACCAAAGGTGGATCTCACTATTCTTTCATTGATTTAGGTTCACGTGACGATTTTCTGCAGGAGGAATGGACCTCACCTCCAGCATGGAGAAGGGACGACTTAGAGGAAATGGTGATTTAGCTTCATTCTTCCGCATGCATTACAACAGCTGTTAGAGGAGCAGAAGAGATTACCACGATGCCTCCCTCCAAGTGGTGGATTACCCACCTTGCCACCTAGACTAACAAATGGCGGGTCATGGTGCAAATTCGACCTCTTTAGAAGAGTGCAACTAAGACTTTGACTATTTTTCTGTCAGTTTTCCCACCTGAGGAAACAAGGTGCACCACGGGCATATTTTGGCAATTCCTTGAGTACCTCGGTTCTTCTCGATGAATTCTCGATAAGAGCACTCTCACGGAAGGAAGTTGAGAATTGATCGTGATGCTAAGGATTGCTCACGGAACGAAGCTGGGAATTGATCGTGGTGCGGAGAATTGCTCGAGGAATAAGGAATTACCGTGGTACAGGGAATTTAGTATGTGAAACTATCAGAAAAGATTTATGACTAGCAGACTCGAGGCGTGTGGTAGCAGTGATTGAACTCCACGTGATAGCAACGAACCTGACGGCTGTAGTGAGTAGACATACATGTTCTAGATACCCGAAAAATAGAGATAGTGACGCGGAGCCTTTTTCTATCACTTTCCACCTGTTTTCAGATGCTAAAACAGAGCGGAAGACCTCCAAAATCACCTTTCTGTGTTTAAGGATTCACTCCACTTTGGTAGGTTCGACCTTGCTGAAAAATCGAAGATGCTAGAAATCCTTGTCACCTCGCCTTCACATTCTCGACCTCAAACACTCTCCTCTTTCCTCTCTTGCTCTGATACCATGTTAAGATCAGGGAACTGTAAACACTCATAAGACAAGGCAGCCATAGCCTAAGCTTGAATTGAAGAGAGGTGGAGAGAGTCTGAAAATCACACAAGAGAATGCTGAGAGGGTCATCAGTCCCTCTTTACTAATATCCAAGAGAAAAGCCCAAGGAAGGGGTAAACTGGGGTTGGGTCCTCAAACCTTAAACTAATTAGGTTAGCAAACTACGACTACAGAGCATAGTTAGCTTGCACAGTCTTTAACGGAACTAATAGCTAGCCAAGGCCATTTTGTAGATAATGTCTCTTTACCTGAAGGACTTCACCCCCGTTGATGATGAGGCCTCCTTTGCTGGGTACTGCAGTGACCCATTTTTCTCTTGTCACGTTGATTTGAAGTCCTGATGCATCCAACCCTTGACCCACAATGGTGACAATACTCGTATCCCTATGCGGTATGAGCCCGATTTGGGTCTCAGTCTCGTCTAGTTCTTCGTCGGACTTCTTGGGATAGTAATGTAATCGATCAACGGGACTTCAAATCAACGTGACAGGAGAAAAATGGGTCACTGCAGTACCCGCATAAGGATGCGAGTATTCGGCAACGTCGAGAACGTCAGGTCTTGTGCGGCTGAAGCCTGCAGCGACCCATTGGCATTTTTGGCCGCGCTCAAAATGCCTTGAGGAACTGCGGTGTGAGGCAAATCTGGCGACTGGTGATAATGGCGGAAGAGGTATTCTTCCACGTGACAAGTCATACCCGCAAGTACGGGCTTGGCTTTCAAGCCGATCTGGAAAGCTCCCACCATGGGCTTGTTTTCTGGGTGATCTAAGAAGGCCTCGGTTTTCTTCTCCGCTGGTTGCTGAAAGAATGACCTGCTGACGTCGAAGGCATCATCCAGACGATCCACAGGGACGCTGCTATTAATGGCTTCAAAGAAGCCGAAGGTCTCGAAAGCATAGATGAGTTGCTTGATCACCGACGCCCTCTGAGCTGAATCTTCCACACCCGCGAAGTCGATGACAGGAATCTGATCGCGGTTGTAGGCTTCTGGGTCCGCGGCGGGGACACCCATGATGTACGTGAGAGCAGAATCTGACTGTCAGCTGATCGAAACAATTCCTGCTTATGCGTACCTTACTCTCGTGAATGAGATGTAAAGATACAATCGCAAAACAATGAGCTCAGCTCCAAACATCCCGAAGTCGATGCATGCTGCAAATGCAACGTACGGTCGTATTTATATTTGGAGGAGTCCTGAGCTACCGTGGAATTCTGCATACTGCAAATTCTCTGAATCCTTTGGTAGGCCGGTTTAATTACACACGAGATAGGTAGCTCCTGTAGCTTCGATCCGAAAGTGTTAACGCCAATTGCAGGATCTAGCGGTCTGTTCTGATCGACCAATTACGTAGTTTCGGCATATACCAGCCCAGCCATGGGTCTATGATGGGTTTAGTCATAATAATAGGGGGTGTCAAAGTTAAAGAATCTCTGAAATATTCGGAAGCTGCGGGCGTGAGTTACGGATTCGGCAACACTGCGGCCAGTGTTTCCTGCGAGTACCCGCAGGAAAACGCCGCGGGCGTTTTCTTAACGACTATTCATTGGTATTTTCTGATTCTTTTTACAACGGATTCTCTGCTACTCGGAGTACTTATCTTGAGTGTAGAAACGGAAAATAATCAATGATAAAATCTTGATGTTCAATCTCAAGAGCGATCTAGAATGAGCCGCGGTTATATACAAACTTACCGGTGATAATTTTACGTTCAGTTATCTCTCAGCTGTTGAAGAATCTTTCTTCAAAACTTTGACACCCCTTATTCACTGATTTCTTCTGATTCTTTTTACAATGGATTCTCTGCTACTCTGAATACTTATCTTGAGTGTAAAAACGAAAAAATAACCATGATAAAATCTTGATGTTCAATCTCAGGCGCGATCTAGAATGAACTACGGTTATATACAAACTTACCGGTGATAATTTTACGTCCAGTTATCTCTCAGCAGTTGAAAAATCTTTCTTCTAAACTTTGACACCCCTTAATAGGGCTACTCAGACCTTGCCCGTAAAGTATCCCCGTAACTCTTGTAAAAACTTTTACATGTTTATGAAGTAAATTTTAAATTTGGAGGTGGTATGTAAAATTTATAGTAATTTCGTGTTGGCAGTTTGTGCCCGTAGACCTGATCTCTTTCGAACTGTTAGAAAATTTTCAATCGAACGTATATAAATATTCTTTCAACTCTGACACAGTCTTACATTCAAGAATCACGTTTTCTCATCTGGTATTTCTTGTAATTTTTATTACGGATATAAGTTTGAGTGGGTCTATTATTTCCAAGTTTGGATATTTACATGGGGTTTTGTAGCGTATGTTAATTTCCATAGAGGAGAGTAAACGTTATAACAAAGTAAAACAATTTAAAATGATACTTAAAATAGATATGCTCCATAAAGATTGGTGTAGGTCACGTAATTGACACAGGTTTTACAACGTGAAACATAGATTACATTTCATTAGCTGTTTCAGAAATCAAAAGTAGCTTGTGCTACGAGGAAATATGTTTGTAACTACGTGTATTCTGAATGAACAGGTCCGAGAACTCAATTTAATCCGTCTAAACTCTTGAAAGAGTTTAGCTGAATAGCTATTGAGTCTAAACGTGATAGGCCGAATTTAGCAATTGTCAACGCTTACGTTTCTCTGTCTAACGTAAACAGTTGTGAAGGAATCCCAAGAGAAAAAAATGAAACCATAAACAAAGTGTTTTAAAAAAGATTAGAAAACCTCATGAAGTTGTGGTAAAGGAATAAGATACATCCAAAGCGTACATCCTGTCGAGGAGGGGAAGAAGATAAACTTGAAACTCGTTTATAAAATACAGAGTTGACATTCGAACGGTCAAGATGATAAGATGATTTGACCTTTTTATTAACTGTAATCTCAGACCCTAACAAGAATATAGATATAGATATATTCGGTGTATATAAATACAAAAAAAGAACAAATGTATAGACAAACAAGAATATAGATATAGATATATTCGGTGTATATAAATACAAAAAAAGAACAAATGTATAGACAAATGATATGATTACTTTAATACTATATTATATTTAATAGTTTTAAAGATAATGATTTACAAGATCGACAAAGAAGATTAGATGAGAGATACGAGACAAACTGCTGCTGACAACTGTTGGGTACATGTAAAAAAGATCTGTTTATTATATATACCATCTTCTCAACAAAATATATTATAATTCAAAAGTTTAATTTATGACTAAACCTCTCCCGACGCAATGGTTAGTTCATTAATTAATCTCCTTGGATATTCCCCTCTTCCGAACTTGGAAGAGGGTGAATATGCAAGGAAGTACACACATATTATCTTTTCAAAGGTGATTTATTTACAACAAATCTTTATGTGAGAAAATAATATTTTTATTCTTATCGACTAAAGAGGTTCACGGAAACACTTGCATAAGACAAAGCTTTTAGAACTCATCTTCCGGTCGAAAACAACTCAAAAAGATATCTTTAATTTTAACAGGTAACGAACATCAAACTTCCACTCGGTCGTTATGCATGCAACGTGCACTTCTCACCGGGGAAGAGGATAAGTAGATTCTGGAGCAAAAGATTATAGTTAAGCAACTTTTTATATATATAATTATTAATATAAAATATGTAGCTTTATCTAGTCTTTAAATTTTATTTTTGAAAATACCTATATAAGTTATACAATGATAATTTAATATTATATGGTTGAATTTATTTCTATTTGTATTTTTATTTCGTCGCATTATACAATTTCTTACCAAATTTTATTCTTATTTTCATTCTTATTTCGATCATTCTAAAAAGTTGTATGTGGAGGGTTCTTACGAACCGAACAAGCGCACAATCTAACGAAAATGGAAAATACCAGTTACTCTGTCCATGTGTTATACACAACAAGGTTGCTGCATTGCAGCAATAGGTTTAAAACCGGAGTACGATTACAAGTGCTCGCAGTGACCCAGGAGACTTTATTTTGCAGGTTTGCTTTAGAAGAACTGAGAAATTTTATCTTTATGCAAAAGATGGTTTTGGTGACCACATTTTCATCTCAACTTGGAATCTATTAAACACAAAATCAATTTATAACTGTTCACCAGCTTTACAGTTATGATTCATCTCAACGAAACTATTAAATATTGATTCAAAAATTGTAAAGTATTTTGGAACAAAAAATCTTTCTTCAGACTCATTCAACGCTAAAAAAATTTAAAAAGTATTCTCTTCCATGTTCTTATACTCATACATGAAGTTTAAATAATTAATTATATCTAATATACTAAAATAAAATAATATAATTTTATTTACGCAGAAAGAAATTTGATTTGTCCGTTTCATATGAATAGAAAAGGACAAATCAAGTCCTTTTACTCCACCAACCAAGTCTACTATTTTATATTAACGTTCGCACCGCAGAGTGCAGTGTATGTAGGGAAAAGGTGATACCAATGACTCTATGACCGATAATAAGACTTTGTGGCTCTAATGATAGAGCCACAAAGTCTTAGATTATGGGAGTACGACGACTGTGGTGAGGTTTTGTTTTTTTTTTTTTATCTCATCATGACTTGGTCACGGCGAATGGATTTGTTTGAACTCTAGATGTTGTATGTTTCTCACCCACGTAACTATATATACGTACACTGAACACAAGTTGTGAAAGTCTGCTGTCCAATGGACAAGGCAGCTGGTCCATGGCATTGCGAGTGCCAAAAATTCATGGACGGACGTTGAGACTTCTTCATGTCTTGCATGTAAGAGCTGCAGCGAGCAAATCCACCTGGCTGCACAATATAGACTTTTCCACACCTCTTTGTTCCCTCGTTACGATTAGAGTAACGAGTTCGGGCATGGCCAGCTCCCATAGTGTGACGGGCGGTGTGTACAAGGACCGGGAACGGATTCACGGTCGTATGGCTGACCGTTTGAGATATTATCTCTCGAAGTTATTATCTAACTTGGTTGAGACGGAATGTAGGTTAATATGCATGCTGATGGACTGCCGCGGCAGCCCGAGGAAAGAGACAACCGGCGGTTGCGGGTGGAAATTAACAGCTTTCATTGGGTCCGGTAGAGGTAAGAGGGAGTAGTGGTAAACGAGAAACGTTTTATTCAAAAGGACAAGTTGCATTAAAGGCTCGGGGAGTTTATTACGGCGCCCTGGCCGTTTCTGCTTTCTGCCGCCGTTCGCTGTCGTTCGTGTGACCATTGCTTCATCCCGCCTCCGTTCAGTGCCGTTCACTGCCGTTCACTGCCCGGCACTTCGTGGCGGTCTTGCTGTTGAGTCTGCGTTCTTCGCTGCCGCGGCTTTGTTGTTCGTGGTCGTGTTCTTGGGAATTTGCTGCTGCTGCTTGGGTGTTTTGGCTCGCTGTACTGATCACGGCAGGTTCGCTCGTGGAAACGTGCTGCCGCTGCTCGGTTTACTTGGTTCTCTTCTTGGTTTGCTGATGTTGGGATAGGCTTCGGTGCGGGCGAATTGGAAACCTCGGTTTGCTTGCTCGTGTTGGTGCCGCAGCTTCCTTCTGTTCTTGCTAGGACGTGCGGGCGAATTGGAAGCGTGCTGCCGCTGCTTATCCGTTTGGTCCTGCAGCCGAATTCCAGGCGTGCTGTGACGGAATTGAGAACGTGCTTTGTTGCCGCTGTTCGGAATTCTATTTCGACTCTTGGCCATGCATGCTCTGTGTGCGGCAGCGAGGTGGTGGGTTATGGCGGTCATGCTGGCTGTGGACTGCAGGCCGTGGTCTTCGCGTTTGCGGTGCAGACGAACATACCGTTCGTCGTCCGGGTGGCATTACAGGTTGCCGCTGTCATGTCTTGTCATTTTGTTGCGTGTTTTCACCTTCACTTCTGGCACCTGTAAGTAAGCAGTTTCGCCGTGTACAGGTACACATACTGGACTCGTATCCTTTTCTTTTTTCGTGCTTTCTACTGTTGTGTTGTTTGGCTCGATGATGAGTACGTTCGAGACCGTTGATAACGCTGCTGCTCGTGAAACAACTGTTGTTTCCGGAGTTACTGCTCTTCCTGGTTCCACTGCACAAGCAAGTCCTCTTCTTTCTTCTAGCCCTGAGGCTCCTGTTCGTGCTGTCAGTCCTCAGATATCTGTTACCGATTCGTCCGGGTTCGAGGAAGATTATCTGTACATACCCTTAGGTTGCCCTCCTATCTTTCCTACGTTGGATGAGGTCGTCCACCAGGGATTTGATGATCGGAGGTTAGAAGCACACCGCTTCTATGTGTACTTAGATCTTCAGTTCTCTGACCATATTCCACGCTTCCTTCTTGACGGCGATTTTGTCAAAGTAGCTCGTGTCTTTGCGGCTACATCCGGGCCTTTCATGTACTTAGGCACCACAGAGGATACATATTGGCTTGTGCTACAAGGTCCAGACCTGCAGATGTTTACCTACCCTAGTAGTTTCATTGATTGTTATAGCGCGAACTTGTTCAAACCTACAGTACGGGCGATTTATAGACTGCGTACTTTGCCTTGTGTGTGTGTTGTGCTGGACCCGTCGACCTTTAGGTACATTTGCCCTCACTTCCCTCACGCATCTCGTCTGAATGTTTCTACGAAGGGAGGCAAGAGCGAGGAAGACCAATGCGTCGATTCCTGAGA
This sequence comes from Asterella californica, assembly GCA_036924285.1. NCBI lineage: Eukaryota > Viridiplantae > Streptophyta > Marchantiopsida > Marchantiales > Aytoniaceae > Asterella > Asterella californica. The sequence goes on from JAYKYS010000001.1 coordinate 50,232,419, forward strand.
AAAGTCTTGAGGTGTCAATTACTGTCTGCAGGACAGGAGGGGATTTGGACTTGGAACTTTTCTCGCTGTTGGCTGTTTTTTTGGACAAGCACTGTGTTTCGGGTTTGTTTTCTGTCGAGCGGGGGGGCGCTCTACTTCATCTGCACTTTCAAGGGGTAGTGTGCATCCATGCGAAAAACTGTCCGCAGGTTAAGAAGTGGCTTGTGGCAGTTTTGGGTTGGCAGCATGAGAAACCTTTGGGTGCTGAGGTTTGTGTGAAGTCGTTAACAAATCGTGGCTTGCACACCTATGTTGGCATGCTCGGTTACTGTATGAAGGATCAGAAGGAGGAGTATCACCATGTGACGATGAAGAACGTTTCTGAGAGCATGCTGACTGATGGCAAGGATATGTATGTTCTTTTAGGCGCTGCGGATACGAAAAATCGTGTTGAGTTGACTTATGCGAATGTACTTGCCAGGGCCCTCCAGTTTAATAAGTACAGGAACTCTCATCCGTTGTCTACTACAATCCGTACTTGTTTGAGGACCATGCTAACTTCTGGGAAGTACAGCGCTTCTCCTCGTTGGCTCATTCAGGGTGGGATGCAGGAACGAAGGCTGGATTCTCTGTGGAAATCATTTTTGCACCCTGCTGAAGTCACTGCAGAAGATGTTCAGAACATCTTCTTTTGGCAGGACAATAGGCGTTGTGGGCAGTGTAGAAGGAGGTACACCGAGGGGGATAGTTGGACTGATCCGTCTGTTGCAGTTGCTGAACAGCATCGGGAGGTACCTTTTGCAGACATCCATGCTTCTGCTGATGGAGACACTGGCATGGGGACTGCCGGCACCGAACCAACGGAATATATACCGCTGCTGGGTGCCTTCTTGAGGCGTATGGATGCAGGGCGGACGTTCGAAGTAGAGGAGCCGATTTTAGTTTGATGTGTGTTGTGTTCAGCTAGGACAGATAGTACATGTAAACAGTTTTGAAGACTAGTGCATAATAACTGCAGTGCGTCGAAGATCTTGCAGTAGGAGTCTGTCGATGTTTCTGCAGAAATGTAAATATTTTCGTGTGGAAATAAAGTTTGTGGTCCACCGTGGCCTTTTTTCTGGCAATTGTTAAACTCTGAAACTGTACTCAGCGTCAAGCGAGAAAATTATCTACTGCTGTTTCGGAAGTAGTCGGAGACGAGACGGCAGCTCAGCAAGACGGTCTCTGTTTTAATCGCAGGAGGTAGCTCCTTCTGGGTATTAAGTTTAGTCCCGCGATGAAGCGACTGGAACCCTTACGCAGTAAATGGAAGGGGAATGAATGCTAAGATGGGGCCCCTGCAAACGGAACGGAGTAATTGAATAAATGAATCAGGAGGGAAGGAGTAAAGAAAACCTGAGACGTGGCCCTTGGGAGCAGAAGGCAGTAAATGGAGACGTTTAAATCCGGAGACGTGGCCCTAGGAAGCAGAAGGCAGTAAATAAAGAGGAAAAAATAATTAATCTGGCCGACCTCCTCCATCGCAAGATGGAGGAGGTGAATATGCAAGTGAATATGCAAGTGAATAGCAATGTGCATGCATCGAAAGTGTACTTTTGGTGAAGTGAGGGAAAACGATAATAATTGATTTAATGAAGTGTAGAAGCGGTTGGGGTTGATTATTGTTATTTTTAAAAAGGATTAAAATTAATATGTTTAAATATAGATAACTGATCTGTACAAAGCACACCTCTATCGTTTCCAAGAAAAAAACCATAAGTAGAGCAAGCACATCAGTTCTCTTTCTGCTATAAATGAGAGTCTGCGGGCAATAAAAACTCATGTGTGACTTTTAATTTATGACATTTAATTTATGCTCTAACCCTTCTTGCAGGAAGGGCTAGAGCATAAATTAAATGCCCTTTGCATTATCCCTTGCTTCCGAACTTGGAAGCAGTGAATAATATGCATCGAAAGTATACTTTTAACCTTTTACTGGTATCAGTCAGAGATTGTGAGAGCATGTACTGCTTATGTGTTTATTCGACCTCGACGAGGAGAAACTGGAAATTGACTTGTGTCCATACTGCGTTGTTTCTGAGTTTTAATTTCTGGTTTAAGATGGGGAAATACATGAGACTTCGTGTACTTTTCTTTCTCGAGTAACTTTTCGTTCATTCTTGGGATACGCATTTTGCTTGACGTTTTATGTATTGAACACTTACATTATAATTATGTCAGTCTGGTTTCAAATTGATCGGGAGACACAATCATTCATCATTATTAGACAAAATCTAATATCATCTGACTAAGCACTATTTTGCTTTCGATGAGACCGATCGTCCATGCTCACGTCTTAATTCCTGCATCTTCGGAATGTACGCGTCTTACACATGCTTTGTGGAATTTTCAATCCCTCATAAAAATCATACGTTAGTGCTGGGGTCAAATGTAAATCTAATCAAAGGTGGAACAATTCATGATCATACACTTATGACACCCAAAAGATCTCTTACTTGTCTTAGTTAGTGTAGTGTTTTTATTAACAATAAACCTGTTGAACTTTCTATAATCTATCAAAGGTGCGATTAAATAATGTAAAGTTAAAGAGAGGTAGAGTCAAAGTCAGAGAAATGTATTAGTCATGTGGTCAAGTAAATTAGATTTCTTGTGTCAGCTAACAGCAGGGGAAATTAGTGACGTTACAACTGAGGACTGACGTGAAACAGAAACAGACTTCTTAGCCACAGTCCTCCACAGTTTAACCGAAAAATGTATGTTTTCAGTCGGTTTGCTCCATCTGTCCTTTAGCGCGTGATTCGCAGTGGCGTTTTTTGACTCACCGGGAGCAGCGTTGGACTGCCACAGTGAGACTACGGACGGGAGCCTGTGAGGACGAGACACCACGACCATCCGCCTACGCGGATGGTCGTGGTGTGACAGACGGTGTCCGTAGGTCTCACTGTGGTCAGCCAGGTCAATAGTAGATTTATCACTGAAAGGCTGCTTAGTGATAAATCTACTTTTTCTTGTTTTCTCGAGTCAAAGATTCACAACTCCTGAGAAAGTGTTGGAGTAATATTCGAAACTGTGAGACCATATTCACAGAGTAAACCATCTGACATCATGTTACTGTAGTCTGTCAACTGAGGGAGAATATTCTCTCTCGCTCTCTTAGACAGTTCCGCCAACTTTGACTGGAACCACGAAGCTTTACCGGTAGACCGCTTGAACGTGTGGTAAACTGGTAGGTAAATCCGGACCCTAATGGCTGCTCGCACGCATCAGCCGGTACTACTCACTTACAGTTGACCACTTTGATATTTGCCTTGTCCAACGCTTTCGGACGGGGCCTGGTTACCGTGTAAGTAATTAAAGTATCAAAGTTAAGAAGAAATATTTTCAACCGTTGAGAAAAAATTTCATAATTTTATGATAAGTATTTTTTATGGAACCGTTGCTAATACTGGATCGTTTTTGTAAATGAACATTGTGATCTTTTTATTAACTTTTTTAGTTTTGATATCAAAAAAATTATTCAAAACACTAGATTCTTTACTGTAAAAACAATGAACGGAAAATGTAAAAGGTCACTGAAAAAAAACTTGAAGCACCAGTAAAAGTCTAACCAAAACTATAACATCTTCCTGCGGATCTAAAATCTTTCAGAAAAGTTCCAACATCTTCTCTTTTTTCTTTCAAAAGTTAAAATATTTCCAACTTTGACACCCCCTATTACTCCGTCTCTGAAAAAACTTGGAAAGTTTCAGTGTGCAAAATTCCACTGTAAACTCGAGACTGTAAAATGGAACCGTAAGACCCTTAAACATTTTCCAAAGTTGGCGGTTTGGAGCTGAGCTAGGTGTTCCGAGATCAGCGCTAGATACTCACTAATCTAACTCGAGAAGGCAACTCGCAAGCTTGTGTCTGTAAGGGTCGATTCACGAGAAATCTGGACTGATGAACTGGTGTGCGCTCCCCTGTTCCCAAACCTCATTTCACGTCAAAAAACCGAATGTCACACTGTGAAACTTCCACGAACACTCTGGAACGCCCCGCATACGTTCTCCGATGCGGGGTGCTGATCAGCACCAGAGAACATTTTAAGGTATTTACGAAAAAGTTTAGATATATTTAATTTTTGGGCAAAAAAAGTTAAATAATAATTAAACTTTTGCATATTTGCCTCTTTTATAGGGAAGAGGGAAGAGTTGAATATACTTAACAATTATATTATATATAAATATATTTATATTTAACTTATATTAATAATTCAAACTTCTAAAATGATCCCCTAACCATTCATGCAAGAAAATTTAACCTCGCCTCAGGTATGTTCTCTCTCTCCTTCGTCTTGTCTCTTCTTCTGCTCATTGCTTTATGTCTCATGCGGAATTAGGGCTCCAAGTGTTGTGTCAGTGTCAGTCGGTCTCTCGAGTTTTGCTGCCGGTTTTGTTGGACCACCTCTATAGTTTTCATGACCTTCTTCCACGCCTCCTTGTTTTTTTGACTGACATCCTCTTTTAACCCCGCCCACAACCCTTTAGCGACGGAGGACGTCTGCAGGGTCTTCCTGTGGGACAGGAATTTGGAAGGAAGGACGAAAACCTCGATGGTGGCGTGGGAGGTCATAACGAGAACTAAGGCGGACGGGGGACTAGGGATTACCCCCTTCAGGACAGTGGCTCAAGCGCTGAAACTAAAATACTTGGCCAAGTTTCTAAGGGGAGGGAACCAAGATTGGGTTAACCTCGCCAGGTGGGGGATCAAGGAGAGCATTAGGAAAGGGAAATACAACAAGGAGGTGACAAGGTGGACGCCAGAGGAATGCCTGTTGATGCAGCCAGGGCTTCGGACTCGGGTCCTCCCGACGCTTGACAGCATGATAAAGTGCTGGAAGGAGGTCAAGAGATGGCTAGTCTTCGACCGGGAGAATGCGCAGCTGCCAGGGAGCCTTTCCTCCAAGCTGGTGGTGGAGCTCTGGCTAAATGGGACAACGACAGAAGAACAAGAGAAGAGAAGAATACTAAGCGAGCTGAAAAGGAACAGGCTACCCTCCCTAAATGCTCTTAAACTCAAAGACCTCCAGACCTCGATGGGGAGAACCACAATTAATGGAGGCTCCACTAGTCTCGAGAGGGAGGGAGAGAGGACGCTGGACCGACTAACCGAGTGGACGGGAGAAACGCGGGTGATCCATGAAAAACTACAGGATAGCGAGAGTTGGGGCTGGAAGAAAGACAACCTAGACAGAAAAGGGTGGATGCTGGAAATACGCACCTGGAAAAGACTCCTACTCCCTCCTACGACTTATGCGGAGATGCTGAACACCAGGTGGGGTACCTCGGGTGACGGGGAAGTATGGGGGGGGGACGATGGAGGAAAGTTTGGCAGGCAGGAGGGGCGATGAGAACCAACCTGTGGGTGTGGAGGCTTCTAAATCGTGGCTTCTTCACAAACAGGAGGGCTCTTCAAATGAAATCCGGGGATGGTAAATGCGCTAAAGGGTGCAGCGACGAGGATACTATCGAGCACATTTTTTGAGAATGCCCGGCAGTTAAGGCTAGGTGGGAAAGGCTCAGGCTGACAGACCTGGGATGCGGTCTGAACTACACCGAAGGAAGCGGTTTACTCACAACGATAGATAGGGCTCTTACAATAAGAGAACACAACCATGCGCTCCTCCTGATGCTCGTTGAACACACGCAAGCGGTCTGGGTCGAAGGACTGACTGGATCTTTAGGAAACAACGGACGAATCGGCCTGCTACCAAAATCGTGGCGGAGATCTTCTTAAAGCCGGCTTGTGTGCAGTCCAGGCTTGTTAGTTGGTAAGCCGGTATAGCTCTGAGTACGTGGGTCAGTAGGACAACCTGGCTCGGCCGGGAGAGGAGCCTATTAGACCTGTGCTAAAGCCTCTCTGCAGGCTTCCTACCACCGTCTCCACGACTTGATTCTCTGTCAGTGCCCTTCCTATCCATGTTCCTAGGTACTTCACCAGTTGGCCCGGTCTCGCCATCTGGCATCCGGTTGCCTCCAGCCATCTTGGCACTTCCTCCATCCCCATCGGCAGTACCATCGTCTTGCTCATGTTTAGGGACGCCCCGGAGATCTCCTCGTAGCGATGTATTACTTCTTGCGTCGCATTAAAACTTTCCTCAGACTCTTCTATTATTAGTCCCGTATCATCCGCAAACAGTTGGTGTAGAAGAGGAGTGCCTTCCCCTGTCGATAGACCCCTTATCTCTCCTTGCTCTCTTGTCTTTTTCAGCATGTTCATCAGGGGTTGGGTAGCAATAGCGAACAGGAAGAGAGCCACCGGGCACCCCTGCCTAACTCCCCTGCTTAACCTGCTATTTTTATTATACTATAATAAAAATATTTATTTCAATCTTTATTTAAAGGATTTTTTATATTGAAATCAGTGAACCCTCCATTAACATGAACTTTAGAGTGACCCCTTTCTGTCAACCTCTTCAGTAGCTCGACAAAATGACCGTCAAAATTCATGGACTTCATGGTCTCCCACAAATAATCTTGGGAGACCTTGTCATAAGCTTTAGTAAAGTCGATTTTTAGGAACAGCGAGGGTCATCTTTTTGCCTCTGTCATCTCCTGCTCCATCCTAAAGCTTAGGATATTGTCATAGATGTCCCGGCCTTGGATAAAACCGGTCTGCTGCTCGTCCACCACGTTCCCTATTACTGTTTTCATTCTTCCCGCCAGTAGCTTGCTCAGCAGTTTGTACGTCGCTGTGAGCAGGGAGATCTGTCTCCAGTTCCCCAGCTCTTCCCTTTCCTCTCCTTTTAGGATTAGCTTAATCACTCCCTGAAGAGTCTTCTCGTCTACTGTTTTGGTCCTCCAGAATTCTCTTACCATCTTGAAACACTCTTCTCTTATGAAGGGCCAACACTCATGTATCATCTCGTATGTCACCCCGTCGATTCCAGGTGATTTCTCTTTGGGGCAGCCCAAAACCAATGTTTCCAGTTCTTCGCGGGAGGGGGGTTTGATCAGTTTCACGTTTTCCTCCTCTGTTACCCGTTTGGTAGTTAGCTCCAGCACCTCTTTCCTCTTCTCCCAATTCCTGATGACCTCCACATCCTCCCGATATAGCTCGGCATAGAACCTTTGTACCCTCCCTAGGATCTCTCCTTGCTCCTCTGTGATCCTCTCGTCTTCCATCGTCACCCCCTTCAAGGCTTCCCTGCTGTGCTTAGCTTTAAGTTGTGCGAAAAAGTACCTGGAGGACGCCTCCCCTTCCTTCAGCCACCGGATGCGGCTCCTCTTCCTCCATAGTGCGGCGTCTTGATGTTCTCTTTTCTTTATTTTCCCTTCCAACTCTTGCAGTCTGGTTTTCAGGTCTTCGGAGCCGTCCGTGCTAGCGAGAATTCTAACTCTTTGGAGTTCCGCCTCCATACCCGCCATAGGGGGTTCCCTCCCTCCTGCTTGCCTTTTTTCTTCCATTAGCACTCTCCTAGTTTTCATCCATCCCACAGTCCACTTCGTCCTTGGGTCTCCTCCCCTCCTTTGTTGTTCTCGCCATATAGTCTCAATCCTCTCCTTAATCCTTGGGACCTTCAGCATCTCTGCGTCCATTTTAAAGTAAGTGGATTTTTTGACTCTCCTTCTCTCCTCTCCCTCTTTTAGCTTTATCGTTATCGTAATGGGGATGTGGTCGGAGAGGGTTTGTCTCCCGTCATGAACCACCTTGGAGACTCCGGCACACCAATCCGCACTATTGTTCAGATAGCAGTGATCTAACCTCGCCTAATCATGCCTTCCCTCCGTCCTCACTTGGCGAGTGAAGACAGGTCCTTCCCGACCGAGTGCACAGAAGAAGGCGTCTACCAGATCCGCTTGTAGTAGAGTATTCCTCCATAATCGCAGTTCACTACCGTGCAGTAAGGGAGAGGGGCTCAAGCTGTCGTCCGGGAGCTCCACCATGTTCTAGTCTCCGAGGACTACCCACTTCCCCTCCTTCATTCTAGTTCCGATCCATTCCCAGAGTCTACGTCTCCCTTCCCTCCGGTTCGAGACATACACCGAGACCACTCCGATCGGCTCAACTGCCGAGTCGATAATACCCCAGACCGCCGAGCCATCCTCCCTGACTCCCTGTTCCAGCACATGTAGGTGGTTCCCAATCAAAAGGGCTGCCCCTCCTCTCCCTCCTTCCGTATAGTCCACTAGTCTTGTTCCTTCCGGCATCAATAGCTTCAGGTTAAGCTCCAGTCTTTGTTCTTCAGTCTTTAGTTCCTGCAGGGCAATGATGTCCGCCGGACTAATATCTCTCCCCAACCATCTGCGCAATATGGTTACTCGATGCGGATCCCCCAGTCCCCTGACGTTCCACGAGGTAAGTTTTATGTTGTCTTGCATGGTTTAACTATCGTGCTTATTGTCTCCTCTCGTTCGAGACCGCCCCCTCTTACTTGGGCTTACTTGCATTTGTCAGCAGGCTCCGGGCTTTCGCGATATTCTCTTTTCTCGCCAGCTTCCCCTTGGTTGTGGTGGGTTTCCGGATTGTGTTCCCCAATGGCTGTGTTAGCGCCTTAACGACTTTTGCAGGAGGTTCCCTCCTTGCTCCCCTCGTTCGTTCAGAATAGGTTCGGAGTCAGCTCCAGGAGTGCTTCACGCTCTATATGTCGGAGTGGCGAGACTGGGGTATTGCTTCTTCTGGCCGGTCCGCCCCACAGCCCTGGAATGTCCGTCCACAGCCCTCCAGCCTCCTCCTCGTTCTCCATTTCTCCCTCTTCTTCTCCTTCCCCCTCCGTGTCTTCCGATTCTCTCGTTAAGATGTTTTCACCTTCTCTTGTCGCGCCCTCCCAATGTTGCGTGTTTTGTGTATCCTCCTTCGTGTTATGACTTCCCTTTTCCATTTCAGCCCCCTCGCCTCTTTGTTCTCCCTTCCCTTCAGTCTCTTGCTGCTCGATTCTCTTGCTCCTCTCAGTCTCGTTGGTCACCTCCTCTCTTTCTCCCTCGATCCTTTCTTGCCTCCCATCTCGTCGCTCCTTTCCCTCATCCTCGGGTACACTTGTTGGGATGGTCAGCCCCTCTTCGCTGGTTTCCATATTTATCTCCCCCCCTTCAGTTAGTCGCTTCTCGCTTCCTTCTTCTGTGTAGTTCCCTGGTGTCTGTTTGTTCCCCGCCTCCTCGTTGAGATCAGGTAGCACCTTTTTCTCTTTTACCGGGTTTGCCAGTCCTTCAGCCTCCGTCCTCGCATCGAGTTCTAGAGGGGTTAAAGAGTCCAACCTGAGCCCCGCCTCCTTCAGCTGGTTACTGCCGTGTCTCCCTTCTTCCCCCCCTGTCCCCTCGGTTGAATATTCTCTCCTTCCGTTGTCGGAGTGTGATCCGTCTACCTAGGAAAGCGCCGGGCTTCTGGCTGTGGTTGTTTACTCAAGAGGTTGGCTTTCAGGTCACAACAGGAGCTATAAACACTCACACAGGAGTGTAGGATCCTCTAATATGCTCAAAAAGCAAAATTTAGGTCTCACTAGTAGTAATAGGTTTAGACGGTGAACTTTGGCACTCAAAGAGAGGAAAACTATGAAGGTTTGGACTTCTAAACTTCCCCTACATGTAAATGAGGTACTACTGAACACACACACAAAGTTTCAGCCTGAGATTGAATTCTAGCACCGAGATGTTGACAGAAAAGTTCTGAGTAAGAGAATTATGGCAATTTCTGATACCTAGACAGCTATTCTGACCTAGAACAGAGAATTGGCTTGATGAATTTCAAATATTCTCACAGTATTTGAAGTCTACAGCATGCTGAACATCCCTGTGAAATTGGGACTCCTGATTGTTTGTAGAACTCCAGATCTCCTTCTCTAAAGTCGCTGCTCTAGATTAAGAGCTTTTTAGACCCCCTCTGCTTCAGCGGCCGCCCTGAATTACTCAATCACTCAAATGATTCGAAACTTTTTGGACAGTCGTAGCCCTCCTGACAATGAACGCAACCACAAAGTTTTGAAGTGATTTTCTCAATTCTGCTGCAATTGGCACCGAAAACCCCAAAATCAACAAAAGTGACGCAGTTTTGGCACAATCCGAACTTCAATTGGGCATAACTCCTTGTTTATTGATCCAAATCGAGCAAAACTTTCACTGACAGTGCTTGGCACGACAAGCTCTCTCTTCCTGTGTTCTCAGATTTCGAAGATACCTCACCAATTGCTCGAACTCTCCTCTAGAGCTCTGTTTCTAAACTTAGAGTTTTACAAAAGACAAAAATGGACCAATGGGAGTTCATAGCTCCACTTGACTGTCCTTTTGTGCCTTAAACTACCTGGTAACTTATCTACACTCATAGGCTACCACGTCAAGCCCCCTAGAGTGCCAGCGTAATACTTAAACTACCTAAAACGACACGTAGCCCCGAAAAATAACTTAAATCAGCTAGAAAGCGTGCATGGGCGACAAGTAAGTACAACCCATGAGCTCAAACCCCTATCAGCATGGAAACCCTAAGTTATGTACATTGAACGGCATAGACAAGTAAGAAGTCACTTGCACAAGCGCACAAATGCTTGAACAAGATAACTAACATACTATCAGCCTACTAGGACTCAAAATAGTGTTAACACCGTATGCAAAAGTGTCAAACATATACATAAAGGACTAGAAGTAATATGAGCTAACTTCTAGAACTATCAAACCTAAGCGTCGGAGTAGAAGTCAAGCATGTAGCCGCCAAATGGCGCGACATCCACCCCCTCTGAACCTGCACATCCTCCGGTATGTGCCAGATCCAGATCAAGACTCTTCAGCTTCAAATGCATCTTCAACCTCCATTGAGTCTTCAGCTTCATCCTCAGTAAGCTCTGCAATGTTCTGGTCGTCCCCTCTCCTTCTAAAGAGCTTGATTCTCTTCCCTGCGACTGGTATCTTGAGCACTGCACCATCTAACTCTCTCAAGGAGTATGTGGCATTATCATAAACTTCTAATACCACATAAGGTCCAAACCATCTCTTGGAGAATTTCCTGATAGTGCTATGCTGATTATCAAGACTACTATCATAGACTAACATCCAATCACCTTCTTTAACTGGTTTGGGTCGTAATCTATGCGTTCTATCAAATCTGCCTTTGTTTCTCTCTCTAGCAGTCTTTAACCTTTCCACAGCTTTAGCAACATCCTCAGGTCTTCGTTCTAACTGCTGGATCCTTAATGCAAAAAGATCCTCCGTACTTCTACCATCTTCCCATGGCAAAACATTCCAAGTAGGCACAACCTCCTCAATCGGCATCACAGGTTTTTGCCCTAGTATCAAGTCTGCTGGCATGTAACCTGTAACGGTACTATGAGTTGTACGATCTGCCCACAAAGCAAATGGTAGCAGTCTAGGCCATTCACGGATCTTACCCTTGCAAGCTTTTACCAAAGCTTTGATGATTGGCGGATGACCTCTTTCGCTCTTGTCATTCCCTTCAGGATTGTAAGCAGTGGTTAACGCCAACTTGATTCCCAACCGCTGGAAGAACTCAACTGCTTCTTGTGAATCCAGCTCACCCCTATCTGCAGTGATCTTTCCCACACACCCATATCTACAAATAACATCTTCAAGTAGAAAGCGGCAGACACTAGCAGTGGTCTTCGTCCTCAAGGCACGGCCTTCAACTTGGTTAGATAGATCTTCTCTAGCCAAGACTAGATACCTCATTTGTCCAAGCCCAAATGGCATAGTTACCAGATCCACTACCCATTTGTAATGAATGGCTAAAGGATAAGTAGGATGCAATCCATCACGATGACGTACGTTGGAATACATCTGGCAAGGTATACAGGATGAAACAAACTGTACTACATCCTTATACATACCTTTCCACCAATACTTCTCCTTCATCTTGACAAATGTAGCCCGAACTCCTCTATGACCGGCCCATAGACTCTCATGAAACTCCTTGATCAGCTGCTGCTGCAATTCCAAGTCACATACCACCCGTTGCGGTATACCTCCTTGTAGCTTAGGACGCTTCCATAGATGTTCTCCATGTAAAAAGTAACCATAAGCTATTCTACGGATCCTCTTGAAATCTGCATCAGACCAGCCTTCTTGCCTTTCCAGTGAACTCAAATAGCGTCCAAGATCCAACCACTCACCATCATACACAGTTTCCTCAAAAAACTCCAACGGGGCTGCAAAACAGCTTCTATTTCTTCTAGCAAGAACACTAGAATAGAACTCTGTTCCCACATCCTCCTGGTCATCTATCATTTCTTTCTCATCGTAATACCTAGCCCTTGATAACATATCTGCCACAGGATTGTCTTTTCCTGCGATATGTCTAAACTCTGGGTTCAAGGACTTGATATATGTTATCCACCTCAACATAGCAATATTTGGAGTTGTACAGCTAGTGATCATTCCCAAGAGAGGTAAACAATCTGTCTCCACAACCACAGGTGCTCCTATCAAGTATTCCTTGTCACTCTTCATCGCAGTAACTATTCCCCATAGCTCTCTCTTGACCTGAGGGTAGTCTCTCTGCCGTGAACTTAACACCTTAGCTCCAAAACGCACCACATATCTATTTCCATCCTCATCATCTTGTCTTATAGCCCATCCGATGCCAATAGGACTAGTATCAACAGTAATGATAACAGATCTGCCCAACTCATATGTTACCTTCCGTAGAGTTGGTGGTGAAGCTAAAAGATCCTTCAACTTCCTCATAGACTCGCTTTGCTCCTCTTGCCACTGAAATCTTTGCCCCTTCCTCAGCAGCTTGTACAACGGATCTGCTACATGTGCAAAGTGTGGAATCCATATATGATAAAACACACATGCACCTAGAAACCTTCTCACCTCGGTAACCGATCCACACGTCTCCTTCATTCTTCGAATGGCATCAACCTTGTTTGGACATGTTTCCGACCATAAGATCCACATAGGTGCCCCACAATCAACACCTCTTGTTCTCCAAATATAGACTTTGCTCCTGATAAAGTCAAATGAACCTCCTCCAGTCGACTCAATATCTTATCGCAGTCAACTATATGATCTGCAACAAACTTACGGCACCCCCTCTGATCCATTACCTCATTCTTCTCCTCCTCAGCACATCCTTTGATTGGCACATCATCAAGGAATGGCATAGTTTTTTCAGGAATGAAATCCCTCAAAACTTTATTCATGCCATTCATCATATGTGCTACAGAATTGGTAGCACCTTGTGGCAAGGTGCACATCCTTAGTAACCCCAAAGGTGTCCTCATTGTAGTCAAGTCTCTACTCTCAGAGGATAATTGAAACTGATCATAACCTGAATATAAGTCTCCCATGGAATAGATAGCACGACCAGCAAAAGCCTCTGCAAACTCGTCTACAATAGGTCCTATACCCATATTCCTGATAGTCACCTTGTTAACTGGCTGCATATCTTGAATGAATCTCAAAGCTCCACTCTTCTTCGGAACAGTAAACCATCTGCTAGAGTAGGGAGCTATAGATGGTTCCAAGATACCCATCCTAATCCTCTCATTGAGCAAGTCTATCAGCTTTGGTAGATGAGCTCTAGGTACAGGGATAGGACGTAGATTCCAAGACACATGCGGTATAGTAAAGATTACCATAGGTGCAACTACACTTGGATCTACACATCCTACTTCATGTGACTCAAACGCAAACGCCTTACCATGCCTAGATAGCATCTCCCTGAAGCTCTTCTTCTCTTGCTCAATAAGAAATCCATCACCTCCAATCCTCAGCTCCTTCAGTGTTGTTTCTGTGAACTAGTGCCCAATTCTTCTCGGTCCTCTGAGCGTCGGTTCTCGTGCAGCTTGCTTCATCTTCTGATTGTAATCGAGTGGTAAAGGCAAAGCCACTGGTTTGACTTTCTTTGCCACTGACTTGTACTTGGTCTCCACATACACCTCTTGTCGATCTATAAACTTATCAATTACATCATAAAGCTCCTTGGAGCTCACTCTCACCACTCTATCTACATCATCTATAGAACTTTCTACTATAGATTTCAACTAACTGACAGTGCTTGGCACGACGAGCTCTCTCTTCCTGTGTTCTCAGATTTCGAAGATACCTCACCAATTGCTCGAACTCTCCTCTAGAGCTCTGTTTCTAAACTTAGAGTTTTACAAAAGACAAAAATGGACCAATGGGAGTTCATAGCTCCACTTGACTGTCCTTTTGTGCCTTAAACTACCTGGTAACTTATCTACACTCATAGGCTACCACGTCAAGCCCCCTAGAGTGCCAGCGTAATACTTAAACTACCTAAAACGACACGTAGCCCCGAAAAATAACTTAAATCAGCTAGAAAGCGTGCATGGGCGACAAGTAAGTACAACCCATGAGCTCAAACCACTATCAGCATGGAAACCCTAAGTTATGTACATTGAACTGTAACGACCTATGTTACACATAGGAAGTTTGTCTATTAGTAAGGTGTTTAGTTATAACTAAGTGTTGAAAATGTTTATTGGCTGCCAAAGTACTTTAAGGATGTATCAAGTTAGTCATGACTAGCTAAAAGTTAGTTATGGTTAAACTTAGCTGTACTTTTGGCAGAATTCAGATATTTGCTAAAGAGTGAGCACTACTATCTTGTCATCTTGTCTAAAAGGTAGAAAGGGGGTGGAAAGTATCCCTTATCTCCTTTTTGACTTGATATTAGTGGTTGGATTAAAGTTGTGGACTTTGTGGGCATTAAAAACAAGAAGAGATTCCACATGTTTCCTTTTTAGTGGGTCCTAGTGTAGAGGGGGGTGGAAATTCGAGATTCCTTGAAAATATTCCAGAATCCTTCTAGAAGTTGTTGACTTTGAAGGAATAAGCCCATGTGAAAAGGTAAAAAGCCCATGTGATCAATGCTTTTACCTTAAGTAATATCTTAGTAAAACCCGGTAAAAGTAGTTACGGCTGAGTTACCGGAGGGTACCAAAGTAAAAACCTAGAATGTATAAATAGAGGAGTAGAGAAGAGCTCCTCATCCTTGTTTTCACATTGTCGTAATGACAACTTGAGTAATATAGAGAGTGTGAGATATTTTTAGCATGTGAGAACTTGAGAGACGTCGTTAGAATGAAGGATTTTAGTTAATGTGTTTAAGGAGATTTTTAGTTGATAAGTTTGTGGGTGTATGAATGAGTGAACTCAGCATTTTCTTTTCAAATTCATGGTGTGCTTCCATCAAAGCCATCAGAGGTGACCCCTGAGTGAGAGACAAGCCCGACATGTTGCAGATTCGTGGATGACGATCGTGGAGGTTGAGAGATCGGGGGAGGGGGGGTAGTTGATCGATAGGACCGCGGAGGGTTTACAGAACGTCATAGACACAAGAAGTCACTTGCACAAGCGCACAAATGCTTGAACAAGATAACTAACATACTATCAGCCTACTAGGACTCAAAATAGTGTTAACACCGTATGCAAAGGTGTCAAACATATACATAAAGGACTAGAAGTAATATGAGCTAACTTCTAGAACTACCAAACCTAAGCGTCGGAGTAGAAGTCAAGCATGTAGCCGCCAAATGGCGCGACACCGTGCAGGCTTAGCATTCCTCCCATGTCTGAGCTTTCTTGGTTCTCTCTTTCCTTCTCCAGCACTTCGTATCGGTTCGCTGGCTTTTTAACCTCCATCCATCGATTAACTCGCCTAGACCACTTTTTCTTGGTGACTTGAGTAAATCCGTCTCGTCCGTCCTCCTTCTGTATAGTTGCAGTAGTTTGGGCCGGGGCGGGTCCTGCCTCGATAGCCGGCCCCTTTTCCTTCGGTGTGAGTTCCTTCCTTTTTCTTTGTGGACTCCGAGCAGTTCCTCACGATGTGTCCCCTCTTTTTGCACCCGAAGCAAGCATCCGGGAGGGACTGATACACAATAGGCTGGAGGATCGTTTCGTCTACACCTAGGCTAATTTGCTGGTGATCGTTCAGTTCGGAGTCAGGATCTACCATGACACAATCCCGGATGTGCGAGTATGCATGCGTGGTTTTCAGGGTTGTCTTGTAGAGGACAGGTCCGATCGCCGCCAGCATACTGTCGGCACCTATTTCGAACGTAGGATCCACCAGGGGGAGGTCCACCGACACTGTGACTGCTTTGGAGTTCTCCGATTGCATTTTGTATCCTGATGTCCAGGGGGCGGCCAACACGATTCTCCCGTTGCAGAACAAAGGTGCCTCCCTTAGAACATGGTTCCTTTGTTCTTCCGTTGCTAGGACTACCAAAAAGTTCTTCTTGTTCAGCATCCTGAGCTGTGTGATATGCACACCCATGCCCTGCACTAACCTCCTTCTGGTCCAGATCTCGAAGGCGTCATTGGATGGGCTACAGTCTACCGTTGCTAACACCACCGCCGTCCCCTTCAGCAGCGCGAGGCGGCTCGCCACCAAATTCCGATCCAATTCGACTTTCACTCCGTGCTTGTGTTCCCCCGGTTGCTGATTTTTCTGTATATTCTTGAGGGCTTCCACCAGTTTCGAGTCAGGCATTCCAGCTCTGGCCAGCAGGTTCAGTCCATCTAGGTACGGGTTCTATCTCGTTTTCTCTAGGTGCTTCAGAAGTTTCATCCACCTGTTCCTATCTTCCACCTTCTCTCTACTGGTCTCGCTCTGGTTTCTGCTTCCGTTGTCCCCCCTTCTCGGGTTCCCTGTTGTAGGTGCGGACCCTCCTGACGTTGGAGGCTGTGCAGCACTGTAAACCCTCCACGATCCCATCGATCAACTACCCCCCCCCCCCCCCCCGATCTCTCAACCTCCACGATCGTCATCGATGAATCTGCAAATGTCGGGCCTATCTCTCACTCAGGGGTCACCTCTGATGGCTTTGATGGAAGCACACCATGAATCTTGAAGGAAAAAATGCTAAGTTCACTCATTCATTCACCCACAAACTTATCAACTAAAAATCTCCATAAACTCATCAACTAAAATCCTCCATTCTAACGACGTCTCTCAAGTTCTCACATGCTAAAAATATCCCACACTCTCTATATTACTCAAGTTGTCATTACGACAATGTGAAAACAAGGATGAGGAGCTCCTCTCTACTCCTCTATTTATACATTCTAGGTTTTTATTTTGGTACCCTCCGGTAACTCAGCCGTAACTACTTTTACCAGGTTTTACTAAGATATTACTTAAGATAAAAGCATTAATCACATGGACTTCTTACCTTTTCACATGGGTTTATTCCTTCAAAGTCAACAACTTCTAGAAGGATTCTAGAATATTCTCAAGGAATCTCTAATTTCCACCCCCCTCTACACTAGGACCCACTAAAAAGGAAACATGTGGAATCTCTTCTTGTTTTTAATGCCCACAAAGTCCACAACTTTAATCTAACCACTAATATCAAGTCAAAAAGGAGATAAGGGATACTTTCCACCTCCTTTCTACCTTTTAGACAAGATGACAAGATAGTAGTGCTCACTCTTTAGGAAATATCTGAATTCTGCCAAAAGTACAGCTAAGGTTAACCATAACTAACTTTTAGCTAGTCATGACTAACTTGATACCTCCTTAAAGTACTTGGGCAGCAAATAAACATTGTCAACACTTAGTTATAACTAAATACCTTACTAATAGACAAACTTCCTATGTGTAACATAGGTCGTTACATTTTACCCCCGGACTAAATTTTCGCTCCGTCCTTGGAGTGAAGAGAGAACTTTCGTCGATGCAACAACTTCAACTTGTCATGATTTACCCGATAGAATCTCCTTCCTCCCAGCTCTTGAAGGTCATATGTGAAGTTGCTCCACACCTTATCTACAACAAAAGGACCAAATTATCACGGAAGAAACTTCTTCCTAGCTCTCTTGAATCTGATAGCATCATACAACATTACCCAATCTCCGACTTGAAAAGGTTTTACCTCCCTCTTGCCGAGCCGTTTGTCGTAACTCTTCTTTTGATACGCCTGAGCTCGTTCCATCCGGATCATTGCTACCGCTCGGGTCTCTTCCAACTCCATGAGTTGCTCCCTTCTTGATCTGACCACGTCTTCTCTCCTTGACCTCTTCAACTTTCGTTGAATAGTTTAAAAAATACCCAATTCGAATTGGATCGGCTACTTGGACTCCACTCCATAAACCAGTCAAAATGGGAAGTATCCAGTAGAAGTCTTTGTTGTCGTTCGATACTCTCATAAGATGGCATGTAGTCTCTTATCCCAAGTATGTTTTGCAGTCTCAACACCAGCATCATACAAAGTGTAAGATTGGTCTTCTGCGCAAGACCATTAGCATTTGGTTTGTACTACTCGTTACTCATGGTTTGATAGAAAAGTGTTGTAGCATAGCAGTAGTCATGCTCCCTACAAACTCTCCTCCTCTATCTGAGACCAACTCTAACGGACATCCAAATCTTGCGATGATCCTCTCCCATAGGAACCTATCGACTTCCATTTCATTAGTCTCCCTCAAAGGTCTAGCCTCTATCCACTTGGTACAATAGTCAGTAGCAACTACGATGTATCTATTGCCTCGAGGTGTCTTATTAAGAGGACCTACAAAGTCAATATCCCACTTCTCAAATGGTCCTAACACGAGAATTGATCTTAACGGAGGTGTTCTAGTAGACTTCAGAGCAAATGCTTGACATATGTCGCAAGTTTTGCAATAGTCTAAACACTCTTTGAAAATCTCTCTCCAGTGATAACCCGCATCCAAAATCTTGAAGGCTGTTATCTTACCAGCAAAGTGACCTCCGCAAACAGTTCCGTCGTGAAACTCGTGCATTAGCTTGAACGCCTCCTTCTGACCAACTGCTCTCCTTAGTAACCCATCTGCTCCTTGATGAAACAGAATTCTCTCCACCATGGTGTAAGGTTTGCATCTCTTGATCAACGCGTTACGTTCTCGGGTATGCATACCTTTTGGAAAAGAGCCATCTGCAAGGAAACTCCAAATTTCCTTGTACTCGTCCGGTATCTCCTCGATGCTTGTGATGGTCATCAGATGCTCGTCTGGAAATGAATCATCAAACTGTTCTTCTCCCTCACCATCATAAGCCCTTGACAAAAGATCAGCATTCGCATGCTTTTCCCTGGTCTATCTTCGATCACATAATCGTATTCTGTTAGAAGGATCTTCCAACGAGCAATACGACCTTCGGCATTAGGCTTATTAAAGATATACTTTAAAGCATCGTGATATATGACTATGGAAAATTTCCCTCCTAGCAAGTAGTGTCGAAATTTCTTCAATCCAAAAATCACCGCTAATCCTTCTCGTTCAATCACGGAGTAATTCTTCTCCGCTAGAACCATATGCCTACTAGCATAAGCTATAGGATGATCATGCCCATCTCCATCTAGCTGACTTAATGTACATCCGATTGCTACATTGGAGGCATCCGTATACAGAATAAATGCTTTACTCCACTCAGGTTTAGCAAGTATAGGAGCTGTCACCAATGCCTTTTTCAGCTCCTCAAATGCTTCCTTTGCCTTCTGATCATGCACTATCAAGTCAAAATCAACTCCCTTCTTCATGTACATAGTCAAAGCTATTGCTTTGTTTGAGAAGGAAAAGACAAACCTACGATAATATCCAACCATGCCAAGAAATTGCCTCAACTTTGTCAAGTTGATCGGAAATGGAAGATCCATAATCTTCTTCACCTTCTCAGGATCTACCGCAATCCCATTCTTGGAAATGATGTGCCCTAACAGCATACCTTCTTCGTAGCCAAAGATGCACTTCTCTGGATTTAGAGAAGCGTTGGCTTGCTCCAACTGCTGCAAAACTTTGATCACATGATCAAAGTGCTCCTCCTTTCTTCCGTACACACACAAATCGTCAATGAAATCACGAACAAACTTCTCTATGAATGGTTCAAACACCTTGTTCATGAACCTCTGAAACGTGGTCGGAGCATTACACAGTCTGAATGACATCACTCGAAATACAAATGTTCCCCAAGGAGTAGTGAAAGTAGTCAACTACTGGTACTCATGTGCTATCTTGATCTGGTTATACCCACTATAACCATCACCAAAGCTGTACCATTCATGATCAGCAACTTCCTCCAAAATCTCATCTATAAATGGTAGAGGATAATAATCCTTCTTGGTAACTACATTCAACTTCTTATAGTCTATGCACACTCGCAGCTTATCATTCTTCTTCTTGACAATCACAATGGGTGAAACTCATTGTCTCCACCTCATAGATGAAACTCACCTCCTTCAACTTGTCTATCTCCTCCTTGACCATCATTGTTGTCGTAGGATTGACCCTTCTCTGTTTCTGTCGAACTGGTCTTGCGTTCTCCTCCAATTCGATTCGATGAGTCTCGAGAATCATCTCCTTCAAATCCTTGTAGCTAAAAGCAAACACATGGATATATTTTCGAAATATATCTAAGAATCTACTTTTCTCCTCTTGAGTGACATTGATACCAAACTTCAGGGTAGAGCGTCTTCTCACAATTTTTGCCTCACTCAACTCTTCTTTGTCAAGATCTTTCTCCACTGCTGGTCGAGGCAACAAGTCAATAGCACTAAGCTGATGTAATGATTCATCTCGACCAAATCCTTCTTCCTCACACGAGGATTCTTGATCGTAAGAATCTCCGATATATACTTCTGAGACACTCTGATCATCTTTCGTATCAGATTCCCGATAGTCACTAGTGGGTCTATCAGAGTCAGAAGTCACAACTCCAACACCCGAGAGAGGAACTATCACTCTATGATCTCTAAGCCCGATCCGTAAGTATCCTTTGTGCCACCTATTAGTGGTGCGCACAGCTCTCAACCAAGGCCTACCTAGGAGCAAATCATAACTAGAGTCCTTTAACACTTGAAAGGACATCAATGTTTGAACTCTCATCACAGACACGACCACCTTCTCTAACACACCAAGAGGTCTTACCCGTTGCTTGTTAGCCATCCCCACGATAATGCTAGCCGGGCGAGTTGGTTCCATCCCCAACTTCTTCATCAACCTCTCCAATATGGCGTTTACAGCTGACCCTCCATCCACCAATGCATCAGAGACGTGACCATTCAACCAGACTTCAATCTTTGAAGCCCTAGTGCATACCTCTGAAGCATGCACATCCACCACACCAACTCCCACAGACTTTGATGTCTTGCTCTTGGGTTTCTTCTTCTTGCTTCTCTTAGAACTCAGTCCTCCTCTGAGTTCTCTTTGTAAGCTGGGATTAAGTGCGATCAGTTATCCAACAGTGATGTTGGTTTTCTGAGCACCCACATCTTCAACCACATCATATCTCGCTTGGGAAGATGAAATCGTGAAATCCACCATCCCCAGCTTCCTTCTTGGCTCCCTTGGTGTACTCAAAACATTACTCGAACGAGTACTTCTACTTGCTGACTCCTCCATGAAAAGCGATTCATCAGAAAATCGAGTTCTTTTCCTTTCTTGAGCTAAAAGCTCCACCGGTGCATGAAAAGAGTTTGAATTCTCTCCTTTCTCGTAGATGGGATCTTGCACGACATCGATAGTAGTCACCCCCTTATCTCATCCTTGTGATGGATTTCCTCCACCCACATTCATTCTGACAGCTTCGACACCTCTTGCTCCATTGTTAGGACAGTTCTGCTAGAAATGAGAACCTCCACACGTCCAACAAGCGATTCCTCCAAAGTTACCTTGATTTCCTCGGTTAGGATTATTGTCGTAACCTCTTTGACCTCCTCCTCCATCTTTGTTTCTCCATTCTCGTAACTGCACCACATTTATCTTGAGATCCGCAAGACTGTCGGTGATGCTCTTCAGCTCAGCATGAAAATCAGAGGTGGCAGTAGACATTGTTGTTGGGACAAACGGTCTTGGCACCACCGTTGGAGTGGGAGCTGACGTTGAAGCAATCACCAATTGTGATGGTGCAGATGCTATCGTTGTGGTTACACCAAGAGTCGGAGTCGACATCAGAGCGGCATGATGAGGTTGGATGATATCCCTTTCATCCAAACTCTCTTTTATATTTGTCGCAATCTTGATGACCTCCGCTTTGGTTGTTGGCTTCTTGTACCTCACTTGCGTTCGAATTGAAGGTCTCAACCCTCCCACCAAGTTCTTGGTCAGCACTGCTCCAATCCCCGCCATCATTAGCTCCACATTGTCTCCACTCTTCCGTAGGACCGTCCGAAACCGTTGCTCCAACTTATCCACCCTTTCGGCATATTGTCGAACTTTCTCGTCGTCTTGTTGCCTCAAATGAGTAAGCTCCACCATGAGCTTCTCATAACTCTCTTCTGGAAGAAACTCTTCGATGAGAGCGTTACTCAACGTCTCCCATGTGTCTTCAACTACACCAGGTGTCTTGTTTTTCACTCGGTCTTCATACCACGTAAGAGCAAAATCTTCTAAAAACTCTGGCAGTAACAACACTCATTCTTCCTTCCTTCTCACGTTGTTTCCGATGCAACCTCTTTTGAAGTCTCGAACAAACGGTTCTACATCTTCATTGTCTTTCCCATGAAACACGGATAGCTTTCCCATCTTGTAACTACTCTTTCTATTCTTCTAATTGTCGTGCAATAACTACTCGCTAAAAGAGTACGAACATCACCAATTCCATTCGTGAATAATCTACCATAAGTAAAATAAAAGGAAATGATTATAACAACATCTCTTGTGTCATCTCTTCTCCCAAGGTAATCATGAGTCTGAGTCGCATCATCGTCTTCTCCATCATCCGAATGACGATCTCCATCACAACTCAGCCGAGTCCTCCTTTGAAGTCGGTAACTTTTCCGTCTAAGCTCTTTGGGTCTCGTCCAACTTCTCGACTACTGACGTAAGTAAGGCATCAACATCTACGCACTTGTGTCCTCTTGATAGATCACCCACTCCACAACTTGGACAAGGATCCTCTCCTAGAAGATGAATCGCCAATGGTGATGATGGACCCACTCGAAGACTTAAATCAGTAAACTCCCGCTTCCCTTTAGCTTTCTCGGTTCTGATTCTAGTCGGACAATTCACTACTTTATGTCCCAACCCTCTACAGAAATAACACCATAAGTCGTTTTCTACTCTTTGCCTTGGAGATTCTACTTGAGATTTTGTACTAGTGTTCTCAAACTCAACGATGATCTCTTTCGAGCTCTCTCCGACACTTACTATGACATCTAAATCTTGAGGAAGGTTTCTAAGTCTAACTTTCCAATCTTTCAAACTTCCACCCATGTTGCACCTTCTCAACCATTAAGTGGACAAAATATCTTTGAGGAAAATAACTCTACATCACTTTCTTAACTCTTTCGAGCTTTATACTAAAAATCGTGTATTATACATGCTATACACGAAATAAAATCCAATCTAAAATTAAGAGTCCATGATAATATCCTCATGACCATCGCCTGTACTTATCCTAGCAGACATCTTAAAGTCACTTTTGTAAAGATCACACTCTACTTCGCCAGGAGCATTCGTGGCCTCCACAATGAATGATACTTTGAACTCAACCTTCTTCGCATCTGCGTCGATGCTCGCAGAAGCTTCTTGATATAACGCAAAAATGTCATCCCAACTGCAATAGATGCTTGATCGCAACGCCTCTATACTTAACTTGGCTTTTTCATCTCCGTTATAACTCCCAAACGTCTCTTCTTCAATCTCAGCACTCGAACTGGATTCCCCATGAAGTATCTTCAAGACCTCCTTGTATGTCAAAACGTATATGTCTTAATCGGTAAGAGATCTCTCCAAGATTTTTGTGATCTCCAATAGCTCAACCTCCAAGCTACTAACTAATGAAGTTTTAATAGAAAATTCCTTAATCAAAAGAGATGGTCCTGATTGTACAATTTTTTAGAGAATTGAAGTTTGTATATTTTCACTTCTCTCATGACTTTCAACCCCCTCAACTTTGAAAATTCATGGCTCTCTCTCCATACCACCTTTTCTCCTGATTTTTGTTGTCTTAGATAGCTTATCAGCTAATCTAAAACATTGGAAAGCTTCTCAGGAAAATAAAATTCATAGAAAATCTGACAATGATTGTAAACTTTTTCCAGAGAACAGAATTCCTCAACTCTCACGAATAGACCCCCTCAACTTCGAAAATTCATTGCTCCCTCTCTAGATCACTTTTTCCTATGATTTCTTTTGTCGTAGATAGGTTATCAACCATGCTACAGTCCTGGAAAGTTTCACTGGAAAATAAAATTCACAGAACATCTGACAATGACTGTAAAAATTTTCCAGAGAGCAAAAATCCTCAAACTCGGAAAGTTTTCTCCTCTAATAACTTCTCTTTCCTCCTTTTCTCTACAACTCTTGTTTCATCTCCTTTCAACTCTCCTCAAACTCTTTCTAAGTGAACAAGATGTAAAGAATAACCTGGAATGCGTCATAGATCACTACGGGATACACGAAAGGTTCTAATGTTGCTAACATCGCGTTAGCTCTCTCTCCTCCCAACGTTCTCTCCATGTGTTTTCTCATAATCTCTTTCTGTCTAATATAAAACTGAACTCTAAACATTTTCAATGATCCCTTCAAGTGAGGTCTCGGCAACGGAACCAAAAATGTAAACCCTC
This sequence comes from Asterella californica, assembly GCA_036924285.1. NCBI lineage: Eukaryota > Viridiplantae > Streptophyta > Marchantiopsida > Marchantiales > Aytoniaceae > Asterella > Asterella californica. Next base: position 50,256,867 of record JAYKYS010000001.1, read on the forward strand.
CACGATCCCATTGATCAACTATCCCCCGATCTCTCAACCTCCACGATCGTCATCGATGAATCTGCAAATGTCGGGCCTGTCTCTCACTCAAGGGTCACTTCTGATGGCTTTGATGGAAGCACACCATGAATCTTGAAGGAAAAATTGCTTAGTTCACTCATTCATACACCCACAAACTCATCAACTAAAAATCTCCATAAACTCATCAACTATAATCCTCCATTCTAACAACGTCTCTCAAGTCCTCACATGCTAAAAATATCTCACACTCTCTATATTACTCAAGTTGTCATTACGACGATGTGAAAACAAGGATGAGGAGCTCCTATCTACTCCTCTATTTATACATTCTAGGTTTTTACTTTGGTACCCTCCGATAACTCAACCATAACTATTTTTACCGGGTTTTACTAAGATATTACTTAAGATAAAAGCATTATCACATGAGCTTCTTACCTTTTCACATGGGCTTATTCCTTCAAAGTCAACAACTTCTAGAAGGATTTTGGAATATTCTCAAGGAATCTCGAATTTCCACCCCCCTCTACACTAGGACCCACTAAAAAGGAAACATGTGGAATCTCTTCTTGTTTTTAATGCCCACAAAGTCCACAACTTTAATCTAACCACTAATATCAAATCAAAAAGGAGATAAGGGATACTTTCCACCTCCTTTCTACCTTTTAGACAAGATGACAAGATAGTAGTGCTCACTCTTTAGGAAATATCTGAATTCTGCCAAAAGTACAGCTAAGGTTAACCATAACTAACTTTTAGCTAGTCATGACTAACTTGATACCTCCTTAAAGTACTTGGGCAGCAAATAAACATTGTCAACACTTAGTTATAACTAAATACCTTACTAATAGACAAACTTCCTGTGTGTAACATAGGTCGTTACAGCACCAGTTGTTCAAGAACGCTCCTGCCCCGAGGTGTCAGAGGGCTCTCCACGATGTTGGCTTTCGTCTCCTCGAGCCCTCCCAGGAGGATCAGACGTTCTTTCTTTGCTTGTAGGGTCAGTGTTAGTCCGGCACGACGAGGGCTGCGTCCTTGGTCCGCTACCATCAGCACCGCCTCCGTTCTTGTCTGCCTCATATCCTTCCCCATTCTCCGCCATTGTGTCCTTCGTAGTGATGCGCTTTTTCTGGAAGTGAAGGAGGCCCTAGACAGTTGCTTTGCTCTTATCGGGGTTCCCTAGCCTCCTTGAGTCAATCAGATTGAGAGATTCCCTTCTACTCCTTTTTTTTTCTAGCTCTGTCTCTGACTCGGTCCGTTTGTACTTTGTTGCCCCGAAGCCCACGAATTCTTGGACTTGGGGCCCGAGTCTTGCATCGACCTCACCGCGGCCTCCTGTCACCTCCTCGTTGGTCATTCTTCCCAAACTGTCACTGCCCAGCCTCGAGAATAGCCGTAGGCCAAAACCGCAACCCTAGCCGTCGAACCCTCCTTAATCACGTCTTCTTCCTAGTAGATCCTTCCTCTTTCCTAATTACCGTGTCCTACTTAGCGACGTTAGCTCTATCTACCCCCCTCCCTCCGCGCTCTCCGCCTCCTCATCGCAGACGCTCCTCCTATGGCGTGCCACGCTCTCAGAGTACGGTGACTCTCAAATCACACTGAGTTAAGTAAGGTGTGGCTGCTTCTCCAAAGAGCTTGTACTTTTCTGTCTCGGACTACTTTCTTCAACAACGGAGGTACATATGATCCGAACTAGAGCTATGTTTTGAGGAATGAGTCCTCATTACTGAAAGCAGGTATAGCGACTAGAGAGTTTTGAGGATCGAGTGCATTGTTCCCAAGGGAACCATGGTGTCTTGATAAGAAATTCAATTTTGTGGTCAATTCCAAGGGAAAGCACAAAATTTCTTTTCTGAAGGAAGGATATAGTTCTACTAGCAGTACAATGATCTAGATAGTTTTTTCTCTCACTTGAGGAATCTCGATTCTATCTGAACTCAAGAAGAGAAAAGGACCGTGAGTCAATTCTTTGAGTAATAGCAAAGAGAGAGGAGAAAGAGAAACCTGAGTGAATTCTTGATAGGAAACTGGTTCCTCTTAAAATACTTTGCCATGGTATTTTATACTTTTTGCAGCCAAAAGGAGAAAATTTTTCAAAAATACACCATAGAACTCCTTATCGTCTTTCTGATTCATTTTTTTCTTTTCATCCATGAGTGATTTCCTTATGAAAACCTCACAATGAGAGTAAATCAGGATCAGGGGGAACTGTTTTCCTCCAAGAGAGTTTGTTATCCCTGTACGTTGTCTTGTTGTGGACCGGCTCCTTTCTGAAATTCAGACTTCGATGCTTGTCGCTCCAAAGACACTCATGAGAAAGACAAGCTAGGCCTTAGCTTACGGGCTTTTGGCATCATTTCGGATCTCCATTTCCATTGCATAGATGAGTAGACCTCATTGTCAGCTTTCCATAGGCGCTTTGTCTACTTCGTTTGGACGCCTAGTGGAGAAGTTACAGGACTCGAAAGATGGAGAAAACAACCTAGGTCCCAGCTTACGGACTTTTGGCACAACTTCGGATCTTCGCTTTTATCGCATCTGTGGATAGAGCTCCTTGTCAGCTTTTCATAGGCACTTTGTTTCCTTCGTTTGGACGTCTAATGGAGAAGTTACAAGACTCAAAAGATGGAGAAGACAAGCTAGGTCTTAGCTTACGTGCTTTTGGCATCATTTTGGATCTCCATTTCCATCGCATAGATGGGTAGAGCTCATTGTCAGCTTTCCATAGGCACTTTGTCTAGTTCGTTTAGACGCCTAGTGGAGAAGTTACAAGACTCGAAAGATGGAGAAAACAACCTAGGCCCCAGCTTACGGACTTTTGGCACAACTTCAGATCTTTGCTTTTATCGGATCAGTGGATAGAGCTCATTGTCAGCTTTTCATGAGCATCTTGTTTACTTCGTTTGGACGTCTAGTGAAGAAGTTATGCGACTCGAAAGAAGGAAAAATCAAGCTAGGTTTTAGTTTACTTGCTGATTGGGTATTTGAGACTTCAGGCGTTATATCAAAGACGCAAGGGGCCTGCTTCATTATTATGAGAGAGAACTTCGTACGTACAGAGACTGATACAAGGGGTAGCTTAGGGACTAGCTTGCATCTGCGACTTGTCGGTGGACGGTTTGAAGATTTGGGAAGTCCAATACACGCGTGCAAGGTGTCATTGGGTTCAGATCTGTGCAGGCTACGCACAAGTTAAGACAGTTTGGAAAGAGACGGATCGGGGGATGTGTACTGAGAGAAATTGAGACGCAGGAGGGAGATTTGGAGACTTCAGTTACTTGTGAAGGAGAGTTGGACCGTTCCGGAGTCCAAACTTGCTGTCCTTGGATCCATCGGGATCAGAACACAAAGTTCTACAGGAAATTGAAGACGATATCAAGTTTCATCGGGCGGTTTAGGAGTTCTGAGTGAAATTGGCTCGTAGGGAAGCGCTTGCGTCAGATTTTTCATCGCCTGCGACTTAAAATTAGGTTGTTCTTCGCGATTCGGTGTGCCAAGCTCTTCATTCTTGGTGCCTACGCGACCAAGAAGTCTTCATCTACGCATAGGAGAAGACGATACGTGGATTAGATTGTTGGTTTGGGTGAGGTGAGCGAGTTTGAGCCGCATGGAGTCCATTTACGTCAGTTTTTTGCAACCTGCGACCAAATTTCTTGCGTGGTTCTGCAAGGAGCACTCCAAACAGCTTGTTTGGAGTCTCGTTGGGTTCGTGATAGCTAGATCTACCTGCCAGGGAAGACAGATATCAGATCAAGTGATCCGTTTGAGCGGTGTGTGCGGTTTTAAGCCGCAGGGAGCAGTTTTTGAAGGTTTGGTCACCTGCGACAAAAAATCGGTGATATCTCGGCTGTTGGGAGTCGGATCTGAAGGTTTCTTGGGTTAACGGAGTCAGTGGAGGAGACCCTGTCGACATCTGAAGTCTGTTCCGCGAAAGGAGGAAGTTCTCAGATACGCCTTTTTTGGTTTCTTCGCTACGGGTTTTGCTCTTTTGAGTTCGTTAGAGTTCTTGTTGGCTATATATAGCTTGTGGTAGCTAGTTTTGGCTAAGAGCTTGTACATGGGTGTGGTTTGGACTTGGGTTCGGATCGCGTGATACTGCTATGGCTCTGGTTGTTAGCAAAGGGAAATTTCTCTTGCTTTGAGCTACGCTTCGGTGGTTTTGGGTCAGGGTTGTGATTCAGAGGTTGTTTTTAGGGGCTTTTGAAGTAGGTTACAGACCGGTCTGGTCTGTTTCTCAGTTCTGTGCTCTTAGGAGAAAGAACCGGCAGTGTACATACATTTGGAGTTGGTATATATCGCAGCATTCGTTTTCGTGGTTGTTTTTCTTTGTCTTGTCTCTGTTTTCAGCACACAGCATTTCCACAGCTACGAACCTCACGTTTTCCTAGACATCCTTCACGCAAAATCCAACACGACAACGGTGGTGAACTCGACGTGAAGGTCTGGAGTGGAGATTTCTTCTGTGTGAACTTTGAAAAAGAGATTGGTAGTCATGAGTGAGGATGAGAAAGGTGATGGAGATGGAGCTAGTGGTTCAGGTGGATTGTCGAAGGTGCAGTTGGATCAGGCGACTGCATCGATGTTCCAAGCTTTCACTATGTTCTTACGGCAGCAACAGTCTGATGAGCAGAACGAAGCTTTGGCAACAAAGGCGTTACAAGCGGTGGTTAGCAGGATTGACCAGTTTGATGGGAGAGATGTCTCAAGATATCTGAGGCATTATGTGAAGGAGATGGAGCTGAACCGGGTCTCAAAAGATGAGATGATTGAGACGTTTGAGTTAGCAGCAGCTCCAAAAATTAGAGATCATGTTAAAATGCTAACGAAGCATTTTAACAAGGATTGGGAGACGTTTGCTCGTGCCTTGATGGATGAGTATTTCTTGGAGGACTTTGATCGAGTTACCAAGAAGTCATTCTTGGAGTGGGTTGAGCAACCAAGGAAGGGTTTACAAGCTACTGAGTTGCTCAGAGAGTTTGAGAAGCAATTTTCACGGTTGACCATGATGGAGAAGTTGAGGTTGCAGTCCAACAAGACAGAGCTATTTCTTCGGGCTGCAGATGAGAAGTTGCAAGAGAAGCTAGAAGTACTTCTGGAAGACCGCGAGGAAGACGATGGATTGACCAGCAGTTGGAAGAAGGTTGAAGAAGCTGTTGGTCTGCTTACCAAGAGGGAGCAAAGAAGAGAGAAAGTTCTTGTTAGGAGACTGGGACCAACACCCCCCCAACCTGTGACCGCTGTAACACCTGTTCCTGTGGTCCGAGCAGTTGTTCCTGTTGCTAGACAGGTGGTACCAGTTGCTCCAACTGTTCCAGTTGTTCAGGCACCTGTAGTATCTCCGAAGAAGGATGATTCAAACCTTGAGGAGATTTTGCGTGGAATGCGAGATTTGCAGATCAAGCTCACAAGATTGGAAGAGAAGGGGTCTAAAAGCGGAGCAAGACCGGTTGAGAAGCAAGGCTGGATCCAACGGTGTATCTGGTGCGATGGTACCGATCACCCACGCAGAGATTGTAAGGAGTTCACTAATATCTTACAGTAAGGAGTGATCTTCTGAAAAGATGGGAAGGTAGCACTGAGGGATACTTGTGCACTTCTTGAGACCAACTTTGATCGAGGAGGGATGAAGAAGTTGGTTGAGGAGCACTTATCAGCGCAAGCAGTTGCAATGATGGAAGCTGGAACCTATGGTACGAGAGTTGAGGATCAAGATGAGAGAGGTTTTAACGGACAAGTTGAGCCGAGTGGATTGTGGTTATCTGTCATCTCCATGAAACAGAAAGAGAAAATGGCACGTGAGACGTTGTTGAGAACAGCTGCTATGATCCGGAAGGATATTGGATGAGAGGATCCGATAGAAGCTCTATCGATGCATACTTACATCACCAAGAACCAACACGAAGCGTTGTTGGAAGAGAAGAGAAGGCGAGATTCAGAGGATTCAGGGGAAGAAACTTCTTCAAAGAGACAGACTCGAGGGGAGAAGGTTCGTCAAGAGCTTCGAGATGCAGGAGCTCAAGATCTATCGATGGACGATGCTCTTTCTCCATCGAAAGAGAGAGCAAAGGAATCTCAGAAGGAGAAGGATAAGCCGGCTGCATACAAATTACAGTCGGACATCGAGGCTTCAACAGACTTGAAAGGAGTCTTGGAAGATCGCATTCTGAATGCGAAGGTGGAGTTTACCTTGAGGGAAGTGTTGGGCATTGCTAAGCGTGAGTGTCATGATGTCATCATCGATATCATCAAACAAAAGCGACAGATTACGGATGAGATTGGTTTATCACATGCCTTGGATACTAAGATGTATGTGGATGAGGAGAGAGAGCTTGCAAGGTGCAATGTTTATCCTTCAGAGGAAGAAAGAGATCGAAGACGCAGGGTACATTTTGAGAATGAAGAAGAGGATGGGAAACAAAGCTCAAGTCATTACAATCACAGTCACAGGGCTCGAGCTACAACGGAGACGTTGGTAAGAATCAGAGACTTGGATGAGCCGATGCTCTGATCCATCATGGATCAGAAATCAACATCATGTCGAAGGAGTTGTACAAGAGGAAGAAGTGACCGATCGACACAGAGCACGGGTGGGTCATAAGAGCAGCCAACAACACAAGAGGAGACTTGTATGGAGCTTGTCCAGACATCAGAGTGCACGTAGGTGATGTTGCTATTGAGCAAAACTTCTTTGTTCAAGAAGCAACATCGTACCCGCTCATTCTTGGTCAACCTTTCATCATAGCAACTCGGATGGAGACAAAGGTACTGGACGACGGATCTGCTTATGCTAGGATCTGAAGTCAAGATGAGACGAGAGCGGTACAATTCTTGATTGTACCGTCCAATCACGAGCGTAATCGAGATCGTCTGAGGGAGAAACCACTTCCAAGGGTGAGCGAAGAGTTCAAGGATTTTCGTTGAATACCACTATAGAGCGGGATTGTGGTGGTGCGCAGGAGAAGGTACTCTCGCTTGATGGAAATAGTGCCTTTTGTATAGGGTTTGTTGGGTTTTCAGAGTGTGGGGTTGCTATTTAGAAGAAGGTAAAAGAGCTGAGGAGAAAAGAACAAAAACATTTGCGTGATGTTGAGTTGATGTTGAAAGAGCTGGATGAGCTAGAAGGGGATGAATGGATTTTGGGTGTTTATGCAGAGGATGGGTTGGAGGATCCTTTGCGAGTGATCATGTCTATTGGATGGGAGGATATGGATAAAGTTGTGCAGATTCATTCAAGGGAGGTCTATTCGGTGATCGAATCATTCCGTGCACCGCAGGTTCGAGTTGAGACAAGGTACAAGACAGTGGATAAGAAGATAAAGCCAGTTGCTGGTCCTTTGCCAGAAGACACTAACCAACAGATGGATCGAGCTTCAAGGGAGAAGAGTTTGAGAGATCCTGCAATGATAAGACACAAGTTCACGGAGAAGACGCTTGAAGAACTGAAGATTGGATCTGATGGGTCTCTTCTACCAGAAGAGAGGATGTGCTTCAAGGAGATGCTTTCACGACATGAGAAAGCATTTGCTTTTGAGCCACATGAGATTGAGGTGTAGACCCGTACGTTGTTACCCCGATGGTTATCTTCACGGTACCGCATGTGTCATGGAATCTGAGACCAATTCTAGTACCGCGGGCTCACTTGCCTAAACTAGTGGAGTTGCTAAAGGAGAAGATGCGGATGAAGATCTTGGAGCCGTCGTTTGCACCGTATTCGAGCAGATGGTTTATAGTACCTAAGAAGAATGGGTCGTTGCGGTTCATCCAAGACATGCAACCGGTGAACGTAGTAACAATCAGAAATGTTGGGGTGGGACCGATTGTGGGTGAGTTTGTTGAAGCGTTTGCAAGAAGAGCAATTTACTCCATGAGAGATCTTTACTCAGAGTATGATCAGTTTCAACTAGCGGAGGAGAGCAGAAGCTTCACGACAATGAGGACACCTTTGGGGTTGGTTAGGATGTGTATTTTACCACAGGGAGCTACCAACTCGATAGCACACATGATGTATGAGATGAATCGAGTTCTAAGGGACTTCATCCCTGAAAAGACGATGTCGTTCTTGGATGACATCCCCATCAAAGGATGTGTAGAGGATGAGAAAGATGAAGCATTAGATCAGAGGGGGTGTCGACGATATGTCATGGATCACATAGCAGACTGTGAGAAGATCCTATCTCGACTTGAGGAAGTTCATCTCACGCTGTCAGGTGCGAAGTCTACATTTGGAGTTAGAGAAGTCTTGATCGTTGGTCATCTGTGTGGATCGTTTGCTCGGAAGCCAGACCCAAACAAAGTGGATGCAATTGGGATGATGAAGGAGGTTTGCAACTCGTTGACAGAAGTAAGAAGATTTTTGGGTGCTTGTGTATTCTATCACATTTGGATTCTTCATTATGCGCATGTGACGGATCCATTATATGGATTGTTGCGTAAGGGTCATAAGTTCAGATGGGAGGAAGAACATACTGATGCGGTGCGGAAGCTGAAGTCTTTACTATCATCTCCTCCAGTTTTGGGAAGGATTGATTACAAGGGTGTCAGGCCGGTGGTTCTTATTGTAGATACAAGTCCAGTTGCAATCGGGTGGGCAGTAGGACAGGATGATGAGGATAGAGACAGGTTTGCGGTTCGGTTCGGAGCGAAGGTGTTAAGTGCTCGACAACGTGTTTACCTGCAAGTGAAGACACAACTGTGGGGTATTGTTTCAGCCATGAAAACTGAGAAAGAGTATTTGATTGGAGCAGTAGTGGTGGTTGAAACTGATTGCTTGCCGTTGTTAGGGATGATCGTGAATTGTTCAACTCATGATATTGCGATGTTACGATGGATTGCATATATCAAGTCGTGAACCCGGAGTTTAGACATATTGCAGGAAGGATAATCCGATGGCAGATATGTTATCTCGAGCTCGGTATGATGGAGAGGATGAGATGGTTGAAGATATTGACGACGTGGGTGTAAAGTTCTATTCAATTGCACAGACAGGAAGGGAAGATGAGTTGTTTGTTGAAGGATTGTATGATGATGATTTGCTTGACATCGGAATGTATCTTGGTACGATGGTTAAGCGGACAGCTTGGACGGATGAGAGGTTTTGGAGAGTTCGAAGGAAGGCCTACAACTTCATGTTGCAGGATGGGTTTCTTTAGAAGCGACCGAAGCAGAAAGGTAGGATACCGCTAAGAGTGATTTGCGACAAAGAAAATCAGCAGAAGTTGCTCAAGGCGTTTCATGAGAGTCTTTGGGCTGGACATCGAGAGATTTGGGCCACTTTTACCAAGATGAAAGAGCGGTATTGGTGGAAAAAGATGTACAGGGATGTTGTATCTTTTGTGGAGTCTTGTTTGACATGTCAGATGTATTCAAACATCCGACATCATGACGGATTACACTTGACTTATCCGTTGGCAATCCACTTCAAGTTGGTGGTAGACTTGGTGATTATGCCGGTTGGATTGTGGCAGATGAGATATTTGGTACTTGCTAGAGAAGATCTTTCAAATCAAGTCGAGGGCAAAGCGCTTCGGACGAAGACAACTGAAGGATATGTACATTTCTCTTGGAAGAGATTGTTTGTCGATATGGATGTGTGGGAAAGATCACTGCAGATCGAGGAGAGTTAGATGCACATGAGGCTCGTGAATCCTTTGCAAGGTGTGGGGTGAGGTTGTCACTGACAACTGCTTACAACCCCGAAGGGAATGTCAAGCTTGAACGTGGTCATCCACTCATTGTAAAGACTTTGGTGAAGGCCTGCAACGGAAAGGTGCGCGAGTGACCTCGACTCTTATCATTTGCATTATGGACAGATCGAACGACGCATAGCTCGGTGACAAGTTATATGTCAGTGGAACTCATCACAGGTCAGAAAACTATCATGCCGACTGAAGAACACGTTCTGACATGGAGTGTGTTATCTTGGGAAGACAATTTGACTAGAGAAGAGCTTATTGCGATTCAAATTAGGCAGTTAGAGAGAAGACCTGAGGATATCCAAGCTGCTTTGGATAAGTTGCAAGCAGCACGGTTGAAGAACAAGGTCAGATTTGATCAGCGACATCGTTTGAGACCTAGGGAAATTAAGGAAGGTGATTGGGTGTTAGTCTATGACAACAGCCTAGACAACCAACATAGTGCACTTCAGAAGTTTTCCAAGCGATGGTTTGGTCCGTATGTGGTGAAGAAGGTTCATGACAACGCAACTTACGTCCTGCAAGAGTTGGATGGAACGAGCTTGAAGATACCATTGGCAAGTAAACGTGTCAAGATATTCAAAAAGAGAGATGAGGAGGTCGATCTAGCAAATATCTTGACGGAGTTTCAGTTTGAGGATGAGGATTATGCAGAAGACCTTGAAGGTGAGGTTGGCTACGATGAGAAGTAGGACGATATGACGAGGTGCGTGTCAGTCCACTCCTTGGTTGTTATCTTTGGTGCATACCAGAGGATGCACAGATTAAGAGGGGGTGGATGTCGTGTCGTGGACTGGCTCTTATCTGAAATTCAGACTTCCATGCTTGTTGCTCCAAAGACACTCATGAGAAAGACAAGCTAGGCCTTAGCTTACAAGCTTTTGACATCATTTCGGATCTCCATTCTCATCGCATAGATGGGTAGAGCTCATTGTTGTAGAAAGATCGATACTTCGAGGACACTCCAAGAAGAGAGAGAGAGCGAGTAGACAAGGAAGTAAAATAGGAATGAGATGAGAGAGGCTTTGCCTCTCTCTGTATATATAGTGGAGGTGAGTACAAGGGAAACCCTAATGGTGGGTTAGCCCTCTAACTAACTCTAACAACCCTAACCACTCCGGCTAATGATAGCCGTCGATCTACTAGAGCTTGGGACTATATCAACACTCCCCTTCAAGCTCATCTCTACATCCTGTACTCCTAGACAATGTCTAAAAGCATCAAACTTATCTCTAGGCAATGCCTTAGTGAAGATATCGGCAACTTGATCTCCTGTGCTCACATAACTGAGCTCAATCTCTCCTGCAAGGACCTTCTCTCTAATAAAGTGATAGTGCACCTCAATGTGCTTCGTCCTAGCATGGAAAACAGGATTACTAGCTAACTTCATGCTGCTAATGTTGTCTGTATATACAACAACAGGATCTGTACACTCCACACCAATATCAGATAGCAGACATCGAAGCCAAATCGATTCGCATGTTGCGTTCGTTGCTCCTCGGTACTCTGCTTCCGTGGACGACAAAAGCAACTGTGGGTTGCTTCTTAGAAGTCCAGCTTATAGCAGCGCTTCCAAGTCCAAAAGCGTAACCTGACGTGGATCTCCTGTCGACACTTCCTGCCCAATCAACATCTGTGTAGCCATGTAACAACAATGGTCCACCGTATCGATAGTGAAGTCCGTACTGCATCGAGAACTTCACGTAGCGGAGGATCCGCTTGACAGCTTCAAAATGTGGTCTCCGTGGTGACTGCATGAATTGACTAATCAGACCGACAGCGTAGCTCAAGTCTGGTCTGGTGATGGTCAAGTAGATAAGACTCCCAACCATCTGTCTGTACATGCGTGGATCATCCAGCAACTCACCATCCTCTGCTCCTAGCTTTACCCCTTGCTCTAATGGTGTAGCAATGGGTTTGCAATCAAGCATACCAAATCTCTCAAGCATACTGAGAGCATACTGTCGCTGTACAAGCCAAACATCCTTCCCATCTCTAATGAACTCCACAGCAAGGAAGTACTTAAGTTCTCCTAAGTCTATCATCTCGAACTCGGATTTCAAGTGATCCTTGATCTGGGAAATAAGCTCCTCAAAGTTACCGGTAATGATCAAATCATCAACATAGATGGTGATCACAACAATCCGGTCTCGTATTCTCAATGAATACAAGGTAGAGTCTGAACTACAAAGATGGAAACCAAGAGACTGCAAGTAAGAATTGATCTTTGCATACCATGCTCTTGGTGCCTGTTTCAGACCATAGAGAGCCTTCCGTAACTTACATACACGGGAAGGAAACATAAGATCCTCATAACCAGGAGGTTGCTGCATGTAGACCTCCTCCTCAAGATCACCGTTGAGGAAGGCGTTCTTGAAGTCCATCTGGTGCATCTTCCAACCTTTTTGAGTTGCAACTGCAACTGCTGTTTGAATAGTCACCATCTTCGCAACAGGAGCAAAGGTCTCCTCAAAATCCACTCCATGTTGCTGTGCGTAGCCCTTAGCTACCAATCTGGCCTTGTACCGACACACGGTACCATCCGAGTTGTGCTTGACCTTGAAGACCCACCTGCAACCAATCGCTTTCTTACCTTGAGGTAAGTCTACCAACTCCCAAGTCTGTTGGTGATGAAGCGCAGCAAGTTCAGCTTACCCATTGGACCTTGTGCATCGCCTCCTCAAGCGAACTCGGTTCCTGTTCCGACCCACCATACACTTACTCATTGGGCCTTGTGCATCGCCTCCTCAAGCGAACTCGATTCTGTAAACCCTCCGCGGTCCTATCGATCAACTACCCCCCCCCGATCTCTCAACCTCCACGATCGTCATCCACGAATCTGCAACATGTCGGGCCTGTCTCTCACTCAGGGGTCACCTCTGATGGCTTTGATGGAAGCACACCATGAACTTGAAGGGAAAATGCTGAGTTCACTCATTCATACACCCACAAACTTATCAACTAAAAATCTCATTAAACACATCAACTAAAATCCTCCATTCTAACGACGTCTCTCAAGTTTTCACATGCTAAAAATATCCCACACTCTCTATATTACTCAAGTTGTCATTACGACAATGTGAAAACAAGGATGAGGAGCTCTTCTATACTCCTCTATTTATACATTCTAGGTTTTTACTTTGGTACCCTCCGGTAACTCAGCCGTAACTACTTTTATCGGGTTTTACTAAGATATTACTTAAGGTAAAAGCATTGATCACATGGGCTTTTTACCTTTTCACATGGGCTTATTCCTTCAAAGTCAACAACTTCTAGAAGGATTCTGAAATATTCTCAAGGAATCTCGAATTTCCACCCCCCCTCTACACTAGGACCCACTAAAAAGGAAACATGTGGAATCTCTTCTTGTTTTTAATGCCCACAAAGTCCACAACTTTAATCCAACCACTAATATCAAGTCAAAAAGGAGATAAGGGATACTTTCCACCTCCTTTCTACCTTTTAGACAAGATGACAAGATAGTAGTGTTCACTCTTTAGCAAATATCTGAATTCTGTCAAAAGTACAGCTAAGTTTAACCATAACTAACTTTTAGCTAGTCATGACTAACTTGATACCTCCTAAAAGTACTTTGGCAGCAAATAAACATTCTCAACACTTAGTTAGAACTAAACACCTTACTAATAGACAAAATTCCTATGTGTAACATAGGTCGTTACATTTTACCCCCGGACTAAATTTTTGCTCCGTCCTCGGAGTGAAGAGAGAACTTCCGTCGATGAAACAACTTCAACTTTTCATGGTTGACCCGATCGAATCTCCTTCCTCCCAGCTCCTGAAGGTCATATGTGAAGTTGCTCCACACCTTATCTACAACAAAAGGACCAAAATATCTCAGAAGAAACTTCTTCCTAGCCCTCTTGAATCTGATAGCATCATACAACATAACCCAATCTCCGACTTGAAAAGGTTTTACATCCCTCTTGCCCAATCGTTTGTCGTAACTCTTCTTTTGATACGCCTGAGCTCGTTCCATCCGGATCATTGCTACCGCTCGGGTCTCTTCCAACTCCATGAGTTGCTCCCTTCTTGATCTGACCACGTCTTCTCCTCTCGACCTCTTCAACTTTCGTTGAATAGTTTGAAAAGTATCCAATTCGAATTGGATTGGCAACTTGGACTCCACTCCATAAACCAATCGAAATGGGGAGTACCCAGTAGAAGTCCTTGTTGTCGTTCGATACTCCCATAAGATGGCATGTAGCCTCTTATCCCAAGTATGTTTCGCAGTCTCAACACCAGCATCTTTGGCGAGCATCATACAAAGTGTAAGATTGGTCTTCTCCGCAAGACCATTAGCATTTGGTTTGTATGAGGTCGTTACTCGTGGCTTTATAGAAAAGTGTTGTAGCATAGCAGTAGTCATGCTCCCTACAAACTCTCCTCCTCTATCTGAGACCAACTCTAACAGACATCCAAATCTGGTGATGATCCTCTCCCATAGGAATCTACCGACTTTTGTTTCATTAGTCTCCTTCAAAGGTCTAGCCTCTACCCACTTGGTACAATAGTCAGTGGCGACTACAATGTATCTATTGCCTCGAGGTGTCTTATTAAGAGGACCTACAAAGTCAATACCCCACTTCTCAAATGGTCCTAACACGGGAATTGATCTTAACGGAGGTGTTCTAGTAGACTTCAGAGCAAATGCTTGACATACGTCGCAAGTTTTGCAATAGTCTAAACACTCTTTGAAAATCCCTCTCCAGTGGTAACCCGCATCCAAAATCTTGAAGGCTGTTATCTTACCAGCAAAGTGACCTCCGCAAACAGTTCCGTCGTGAAACTCGTGCATTAGCTTGAATGCCTCCTTCTGACCAACTGCTCTCCTTAGTAACCCATCTGCTCCTTGATGAAACAGAATTCCCTCCACCATGGTGTAAGGTTTGCATCTCTTGATCAACGCGTTACGTTCTCGGGTATGCATACCTTCTGGAAAAGAGCCATCTGCAAGGAAACTCCAAATTTCCTTGTACTCGTCCGGTATCTCCTCAATGCTTGTGATGGTCATCAGATGTTCGTCTGGAAATGAATCATCAAACTGTTCTTCTCCCTCATCATCATAAGCCCTTGACAAAAGATCAGCATTCGCATGCTTTTTCCCTGGTCTATCTTCGATCACGTAATCGTATTCTGTTAGAAGGATCTTCCAACGAGCAATACGACTTTCGGCATTAGACTTATTAAAGATATACTTTAAAGCCTTGTGATCTGTGACTATGGAAAATTTCCCTCCTAGCAAGTAATGTCGGAATTTCTTCAATCCAAAGATCACCGCTAATCCTTCTCGTTCAGTCACGGAGTAATTCTTCTCCGCTGGCACCATCTGCCTACTAGCATAAGCTATAGGATGATCATGCCCATCTTCATCTAACTGACTTAATGTACACCCGATAGCTACATTGGAGGCATCCGTATACAGAATAAATGCTTTACTCCACTCAGGTTTAGCAAGTATAGGAGCTGTCACCAATGCCTTTTTCAGCTCCTCAAATGCTTCCTTTGCCTTCTCATCATGCACTATCAAGTCAAAATCAACTCCCTTCTTCATGTACATAGTCAAAGCTATTGCTTTGTTTGAGAAGGAAAAGACAAACCTACGATAATATCCAACCATGCCAAGAAATTGCCTCAACTTTGTCAAGTTGATCGGAAATGGAAGATCCATAATCTTCTTCACCTTCTCAGGATCAAAAATCATCAATGAAATCACGAACAAACTTCCCTATGAATTTTTCTTCACACACAGAAATCCTTCACACACAGAAATCATCAATGAAATCACGAACAAACTTCCCTATGAATGGTTCGAACACCTTGTTCATGAACCTCTGAAACGTGGCCGGAGCATTACACAGTCCGAATGGCATCACTCGAAATGCAAATGTTCCCCAAGGAGTAGTGAAAGTAGTCAACTGCTGGTACTCCTGTGCTATCTTGATCTGGTTGTATCCACTATAACCATCACCAAAGCTGTACCACTCATGACCAGCAACTTCCTCCAAAATCTCATCTATAAATGGTAGAGGATAATAATCCTTCTTGGTAACTGCATTTAGCTTCTTATAGTCTATGCACACTCGTAGCTTACCATTCTTCTTCTTGACAATCACAATGGGTGAAACCCATTCTGAGTTCTCCACCTCATAGATGAAACTCGCCTCCCTCAACTTGTCTATCTCCTCCTTGACCATCATTGCTGTTGTAGGATTGACCCTTCTCTGCTTCTGTCGAACTGGTCTTGCGTTCTCCTCCAATTCAATTCGATGAGTCTCGAGAGTCACCTCCTTCAAATCCTTGTAGCTGAAAGCAAACACATGGATATATTTTCGAAATATATCTAGGAATCTACTTTTCTTCTCTTGAGTGACATTGATACCAAACTTCAGGGTAGAGAGTCTTCTCACAATCTCTGCCTCACTCAACTCTTCTTTGTCAGGATCTTTCTCCACTGCTGGTCGAGGCAACAAGTCAATAGCACTAAGCTGATGTAATGATTCATCTCGACCAAATCCTTCGTCCTCAGACGAGGATTCTTGATCATAAGAATCTCCGGTATCTACTTCTGAGACACTCTGATCGTCCTCCGTATCAGATTCCCAGTAGTCACTAGTGGGTCTATCAGAGTCAGAAGTCACAACTCCAACACCCGAGAGAGGAACTATCACTCTATGATCTCTAGGCCCAATCCGTAAGTATCCGTTGTGCCACCTATCCGTGGTGCGCACAGCTCTCAACCAAGGCCTACCTAGGAGCAAATCATAACTAGAGTCCTTTAACACTTGAAAGGACATCAATGTTTGAACTCCCATCACAGACACGACCACCTTCTCTAACACACCAAGAGGTCTTACCCGTTGCTTGTTAGCCATCCCCACGACAATGCTAGCCGGGCGAGTTGGTTCCATCCCCAACTTCTTCATCAACCTCTCCGATATGGCGTTTACAGCCGACCCTCCATCCACCAATACGTCAGAGACGTAGTGACCATTCAACCGGACTTCAATCTTTGAAGCCCTAGTGCATACCTCTGAAGCATGCACATCCACCACACTAACTCCCACAGACTTTGATGTCTTGCTCTTGGGTTTCTTCTTCTTGCTTCTCTTAGAACTCAGTCCTCCTCTGAGTTCCCTTCGTAAGCTGGGATTAAGTGCGATCAGTTGTCCAACAGTGATGTTGGCTTTTTGAGCACCCACATCTTCAACCACATCATATCCCGCTTGGGAAGATGAAATGGTGAAATCCGCCATCCCCAGCTTCCTTCTTAGCTCCCTTGGTGTACTCGAAACATTACTCGAACGAGTGCTTCTACTAGCTGATTCCTCCATGAAAACTGGTTCATCAGAAAATCGAGTTCTTTTCCTTTCTTGAGCTAAAAGTTCCACCGGTGCATGAGAAGAGTTTGAACTCTCTCCTTTCTCGTAGATGGGATCTCGCACGACATCGATAGTAGCCACCCCCTTGTCTCGTCCTTGTGATGGATTTCCTCCACCCACATTCATTCTGACAGATTCAGCACCTCTTGCTCCGTTGTTAGGACAATTTCGCTGGAAATGAGAACCACCACACGTCCAACAAGTGATTCCTCCAAAGTTACCTTGGTTGCCTCCAAAGTTACCTTGATTTCCTCGGTTGGGATTGTTGTCGTAACCTCTTTGACCTCCTCCTCCACTTTTGTTCCTCCATTCGCGTAACTGCACCACGTTTATCTTGAGATCCGCAAGAGTATCGGTGATGCTCTTCAACTCAGCATGGAAATCAGAGGTGGCAGTAGACATCGCTGTAGGGACAAATGGTCTTGGCACCACCGTTGGAGTAGGAGCTGACGTTGAAGCAATCACCAATTGTGATGGTGCAGATGCTACCGTTGTGGTTACACCAAGAGTCGGAGTCGACACCAAAGCGGCATGATGCGGTTGGATGATATCTCCTTCATCCAAACTCTCTTCCATATTTGTCGCAATCTTGATGGCCTCCGCTTTGGTTGTTGGCTTCTCGTACCTCACTTGGGTTCGAATTGAAGGTCTCAAGCCTCCCACCAAGTTATTGGTCAACACTGCTCCAATCCCTGCCATTGTTAGCTCCACATTGTCTCCGCTCTTCCGTAGGACCGTCCGAAATCGTTGCTCCAACTTATCCACCCTTTCGGCATATTGCCGAACTTTCTCGTCGTCCCGTTGCTTCAAATGAGTAAGCTCCACCATGAGCTTCTTATAACTCTCATCTGGAAGAAATTCTTCGATGAGTGCATTACTCAACGTCTCCCATGTGTCCTCAACTGCACCAGGTGTCTTGCTCTTCACTCGGTCTTCATACCACGTAAGAGCAAAATCTTCTAAAAACTCTGGCAGTAACAACACCCATTCTTCCTTCCTTCTCACGTTGTTTCCGATGCAACCCCTTTTGAAGTCTCGTACAAATGGTTCTACATCTTCATTGTCCTTCCCATGAAACACTGGTAACTTCCCCATCTTGTAACTATTCTTTCTACCCTTCTAATTTTTGTGCAATAACTACTCGCTAAAAGAGTACGAACATCACCAATTTCATTCGCGAATAATCTATCATAGGTAAAATGAAAGGAAATGGTTGTAACAACACCTCTTGTGCCATCTCTTCTCCCAAGGTAATCATGAGTCTGAGTCGCATCACCGCCTTCTCCACCATCCGAATGACGATCTCCATCACAACTCAGCCGAGTCCTCTTTTGAAGTCGACAACTTCTCCGTCTCAGCTCTTTGAGTCTCGTCCAACTTCTCGACTACTGACGTAAGTAGGGCGGCCACATCGACGCACTTGTGTCCTCTTGATAGATCACCCAGCCCACAACTTGGACAAGGATCTTCTCCTAGAAGATGAATTGGCGCTGGTGACGATGGACCCACTCGAAGACTGAAATCAGTAAACTCCCGCTTCCCTTTAGCTCTCTCGGTTCTGATTCTAGTTGGACAATTCACTACTTTATGTCCCAACCCTCTACAGAAATAACACCACAAGTCGGTTTCTACTCTTCTCTTCGGAGATTCTACTTGAGGTTTTGTACTAGGGTTCTCAAACTCAACGATAACCTCTTTCGAGCTCTCTCCGATGCTTACTATGACATCTAAACCTTGAGGAAGGTTTCTAAGTCTAACTTTCCAATCTTTCGAACTTCCACTCATGTTGCACCTTCTCAACCATTAATTGGACAAAGTATCATAGAGGAAAATAATTCTACATTACTTTCTTAACTCTTCCAAGCTTTATATTGGAATTCGTGTATTATACATGCTATACACGAAATAAAATCTAATCTAAAATTAACTATCGAAGATATGATCCTCCTCACCATCGTTTGTACTAATCACAACAGACATCTTGAACTCACTCTTGTAAGGATCCAACTCTACTTCACCAGGAGCATTCGTGACCTCCACAGTGAATGATGCTTTAAACTCGGCTTTCTTCAAATCTGTGCCAATGGTCGCGGAAGCTTCTTCGTATAAGGTAAAGAGTGCACCCCAAGTGCTATAGATGCGGGTTCGTAACTCATCTATACTCAACTTGGGCTTCTCCGTCTCTGTTCGAACTCCTAAACGTCTCTTCTTCCACCTCGTCATTCGAACTGGATTCCCCATGAAGTATCTTCAAGACCTCCTTGTATACCGAAACGTATATCTCTTAGTTGGTAAGAGATCTCTCCAAGATTTTTGTGGTCTCCAGTAGCTCAACCTCCAAGCTACTAAATCATGAAGTTTCAACAGAAACTTCCCTAATCAGAAGAGATGGTGATGACTGTACAAATTTTCAGAGAACTGAAATTTGTATATTTTCACTTCCCTCATGGTTGTCAACCCCCTCCACTTTGAAAAATTCTTTCTCCCTCTTCTTTTCATGATTTCTTTTGTCCTGGATAGCTTATCAGCCACTCTAAAACACTAGAAAGTTTCTCAGGAAAATAAAATTTACAGAAAATATGACAATGACTGTAAATGTTTTCCAGATAACAGAATTCCTCAACTCTCACGAATAGACCCCCTCAACTTTGAAAATTCATTGCTCCCTCTCTAGACCACCTTTTCCTATGATTTCTTTTGTCTTAGATAGGTTATCAGCCAATCTAAAACACTGGAAAGTTTCTCAGGAAAATAAAATTCACAGAAAAGTTGACAGCGACTGTACAAATTTTCCAGAGAGCAGAATTTCT
Organism: Asterella californica; assembly: GCA_036924285.1. NCBI lineage: Eukaryota > Viridiplantae > Streptophyta > Marchantiopsida > Marchantiales > Aytoniaceae > Asterella > Asterella californica. The sequence continues at coordinate 50,276,790 of JAYKYS010000001.1, forward strand.
AAACTCACAAATTTATCTCCTCTAATAACTTTTCTCTCCTCCTTTCTCTACAAGTCTTGTTGCACCCTCTTTCAACTCTCCTCAAACCCTTTCTAAGTGAACAAAATGTAAAGAATGACTTCGAACGCGTCATATATCACTACGGGATACACGAAAGGTTCTAACGTTGCTAACATCGCGTTAGCTCTCTCTCCTCCCAACGTTCTCTCCATGTGCTCTCTCATAATCTCCTTTTGTCGAATATAGAACTAAACTCTAAACATCGTTCAACGATCCCTTCAAGTGAGGTCCCGGCAACGGAACCAAAAATGTAAACCCTCCGCGGTCCTATCGATCAACTACCCCCCCCCCGATCTCTCAACCTCCACGATCGTCATCCACGAATCTGCAACATGTCGGGCCTGTCTCTCACTCAGGGGTCACCTCTGATGGCTTTGATGGAAGCACACCATGAACTTGAAGGGAAAATGCTGAGTTCACTCATTCATACACCCACAAACTTATCAACTAAAAATCTCATTAAACACATCAACTAAAATCCTCCATTCTAACGACGTCTCTCAAGTTCTCACATGCTAAAAATATCCCACACTCTCTATATTACTCAAGTTGTCATTACGACAATGTGAAAACAAGGATGAGGAGCTCTTCTCTACTCCTCTATTTATACATTCTAGGTTTTTACTTTAGTACCCTCCGGTAACTCAGTCGTAACTACTTTTACCGGGTTTTACTAAGATATTACTTAAGGTAAAAGTATTGATCACATGGGCTTTTTACCTTTTCACATGGGCTTATTCCTTCAAAGTCAACAACTTCTAGAAGGATTCTGAAATATTCTCAAGGAATCTCAAATTTCCACCCCCCCTCTACACTAGGACCCACTAAAAAGGAAACATGTGGAATCTCTTCTTGTTTTTAATGCCCACAAAGTCCACAACTTTAATCCAACCACTAATATCAAGTCAAAAAGGAGATAAGGGATACTTTCCACCTCCTTTCTACCTTTTAGACAAGATGACAAGATAGAAGTGCTCACTCTTTAGCAAATATCTGAATTCTGTCAAAAGTACAGCTAAGTTTAACCATAACTAACTTTTAGCTAGTCATGACTAACTTGATACCTCCTAAAAGTACTTTGGCAGCAAATAAACATTCTCAACACTTAGTTAGAACTAAACACCTTACTAATAGACAAAATTCCTATGTGTAACATAGGTCGTTACAGTTCCTGTTCCTGAAGAACATTGGCCATATATGCATGGTGCGCAGCAAGAAAACCTTCATGCATATACCTACTCACGGGATGTTTTGCCCGCTCAGATCTGCGAGGGATAATTGGTGCACTAGTCACCTCTCCTTGCAACTGATCTGACGTAGACGTCAAGATCTGGGACAAAGTATCCAGTGGATGTGGAAGATCCACATATCTAGATGAGTCAAACATACGCTGCAATAGCACGCGCTCATCCTGTGTAGAAACTACACTAGTTCCACTAGGCTGTGTTACGTGGACTCCAGCGTTAACAACAGCTCTATGTGCAACAGATTCTGATTTGGAATCAGTGACTTCTCCAGATCCTCCACTCAACGTACTACTCTGAGGTACTACAGTGGACTGACTCCTTGGTTCTACAGTAGGTACAGGGATGGCTACGATAGGTGCAGGTGCAAACCAAGACTGTAGCTCATCAAAAACGACATCTCTACTGATATAGAACTGCTTGGACGAAGGATTGTAGCACCTATATCCTTTCGTAACAGAAGCATAACCAAGGAAGATACATCTATCTGCTTTCGGATCTAGTCTTTCATCAAGTATGTGCACATAACAGATACATCCGAAAACTTTAAGGAAAGAGTAATCAGGCTTACTGCTTGTGAAGATCTCCATCGGTGTCTTGCTGTGGACTACTGCTGTAGGCGTCCGGTTCATCAGATACACCGCACATGAAACAGCTTCTGCCCAGTAAGGTCTAGGCATGGTCTTCTCATTCAACATCGCACGAGCAGCTTCTGCTATGTGACGATTCTTGCGCTCCGCAACCCCGTTCTGCTGCGGACTGTAACTGCAGGTCTTCTGGCGTCGAATACCATGCTCACGCAGATATGCATCGAACTCTCCAGAAAGAAACTCGCCTCCTCCATAAGATCTCAAGCAGAGGACAGGTGCTCCAGACTGTTTCTCCACCAACTTGCGGAAAGTTTAGAATGCTGACAGAACTTCGGTAGAGGACTTGTTTCTCAACAAATAGATCCAAGTATAACGCGAATGATCATCAATGAACGACACGAAGTACTGGAAACCGGTCATACTTGGCTGAGAAGCAGTCCATACATCAGTGTGAACAAGCTCCAGAAGCTTGTTCGCTCTACTGCCTGATCCCTTAAAGGGCTGTCTAGCTTGCTTGCCAAATTGACATGCTGCACATACTCCAGTGGGCTCACTGGATTCGAATTTGGGCAGACCTGTAATCAGGTCAGAACTCAGAAGGCTTTTCAACCTCTGAAAGTTCATGTGCCCAATTCGCTTGTGCCAAATGTCAATGTCAGACACTACTGGACCACTCTGTCCATACATGGCAGCCTGTAACTTAGGCGCAGATGCATCTAGTTTAAACAGCCTACCACTCTTGATACCTCGAGCTATGACAGTGCCACTCGAATCTTCAATAAAGCATCCATCTTTATTGAAGCGCACTTGCAGACCCTGCTCTATCAACTGTCTTACAGATAGCAGGTTTCTAGTCAATGTGGGTACATGTAAGACATTCCGGATACCAGTAAACATTGAAGCAGGAATGTCAAGTGGAATGTTACCTTTGTGCTGGATCTTGTGCTTGGTGTCATCTCCTGTCACCATAGACTGTGGAGTCTTCACAGGCTCGAGTGAACTAAACCACTCCCGATGAGGAGTCATGTGACTGGTGGCGCCGGAGTCGATCACCCAGTCAGTCTGTGGCTCAAAAGCCGCATAACTCTGATGCGTAGTAATCAGCAACTGCTCCGAATAGACATGCTCTGTGACTGCATAGCCTTGCTGGTTGCTGTTATCTTGTTGGGGGTTGTTGTCGTGTTGTTGTCTCTGATCGTTCTGCTTCTTGTAGCACTGATTCGCATTGTGGCCTTGCTTCTTGCAGTAGTTGTAGGAACCAGGCGCTCTTCTCTGATTGTTGTTGGAACCATCAGACTATTGCTGGTTCTGTTGCTGTTGCTGTTGCTGTCCGCGATCCCGTCCACGTCCAGCACCTTTGTCACGGCCCCTACCTCGAGATCCTCCAGAACCTGCAAAATAGACAGATTCTTGCTGACCCGTCGAAGTAGAACTCCCCAATAGGCGCACCTCTTCTCCTAACATCATAGGAACAAGCTCATCAAACCGCGGAAGAGGTTCTCTGGTCGAAATCGATGTTATGAATTGTTTGTACTCTGCAGGCAGTCTCTACAATGTGGCTCCGATCAAGACAATGGGATCAATCTCGACTTTGACAGAAGATAACTGATCCGCGAGCTGCTTGACGTGGTTCACATAGTCGTTGATGCACATCGATCCCTTCTTCACGGTGTTGAACTGCTGCAGCAATTGCAGCTTCCGCGCCTCTGTTCCGGATTGAAACAGACGCGCGAGTGCATCCCAAGCTTTCTTGGGCGTATCGCAATCCTGAATGTGACCGATCATCGATGCTGAGACTGTCAGCGCGATGTAGTGAATAGCCTGGTATGAGCGCTTCTTCCACTCCTTGAATTTCGGGTCAGAAATTGGCACTTCAGGCGCTTTCTCCTCCTTAGTGATAAGATCCCATAGATCTTGTCCCTGCAGGAAAGTCTTCATCCGGAACTTCCACACTTGGTAGTTGTTCTTGTCGAGTTTCTCTCCAGTGATCAAAGACACAGACTCCGCCATAGCTGCAATGTCAAAATTGCTCTGTTCTGTACGCAGAAAAACCTCCTAGAACCTTCACGAAACTCGTCTCTCCTCACCGCGCGATCAAGAGTTGTCACAAGTCACAACAAGGCGACTCCGCGAACTCCTCCTGCAACGACAACGAGAAAAGAACCTGTACGCGAACTGTAGGTGTACAAAACACGACGGAAACGTCGAAAGAACACACCAAGAAAGGTCGAAACTAGACCAAATGAGGTCGAAAATGGGCGTGCGACCCCTTGAAATTTTCAGAAATTTTCAAATAGCCCACCCTTATTCGAAACAGTATTTGTTTTAGACTCAAGTCCTAAAACTTTCGTTTTGGTCGAAAAAGATCCGATTGAAAATCTGCCGCTGGAAACCTCCAAATCGATTGAAACTTGGCCCAGTACACAATTCGCACCTTCTGAACAAGACAGCTCAATAAATGCCCCCCCAGTCGACAGATTTCAGCGAGAAAAAATCGTCTAGGCCTCCGAAATCGCGTTCAAAGTTTCTGGTGGTGAAAGAAACGGTTTCGCCTCACCCGAACGCATCAGCAAGATAGTGCTCGACATCAGGCAAAACTCCGGCTGCTCTCTCTTGTACTCCAATCTCCATCTTGCTCATCAGCAAGAGACACACGCTCTCACCTGCTCTGATACCATATAGAAAGATCGATACTTCGAGGACACTCCAAGAAGAGAGAGAGAGCGAGTAGACAAGGAAGTAAAATAGGAATGAGATGAGAGAGGCTTGGCCTCTCTCTGTATATATAGTGGAGATGAGTACAAGGGAAACTCTAATGGTGGGTTAGCCCTCTAACTAACTCTAACAACCCTAACCACTCCGGCTAATGATAGCCGTCGATCTACTAGAGCTTGGGACTATATCAACAATTGTCAACTTTCCATAGGCACTTTGTCTACTTCGTTTAGCTGCCTAGTGGAGAAGTTACAAGACTCGAATGATGGAGAAAACAACCTAAGCCCCAGCTTACAGACTTTGGCACAACTTCGGATCTTCGCTTTTATCGCATCACTGGATAGAGTTCATTGTCAGCTTTTCATAGGCACTTTGTCTACTTCATTTGGACGCCTAGTCGGGAAGTTACAAGACTCGAAAGATGGAGAAGACAAGCTAGGCCCCAGCTTATGGGCTTTTGGCACAACTTCGGATCTTCACTTTCATCACATAGATTGGTAGAGCTCATTGTCAGCTTTTCATGGGCATCTTGTTTACTTCGTTTGGACGTCTAGTGAAGAAGTTATGCGACTCGAAAGAAGAAAAATCAAGCTATGCCTTAGTTTGCTTGCTGACTGGGTATTTGAGACTTCAGGCGTTGTATCAAAGACGCAAGGGGCCTGCTTCATTATTATGAGAGAGAACTTCGTACGTACAGAGATTGATCCAAAGGGGCAGCTTAGGGACTAGCTTGCATCTGCGACTTGTCGGTGGACGGTTTGAGGATTTGGGAAGTCCAATACACGCGCGCAAGGTGTCATTGGGTTCAGATCTGTGCAGGCTACGCATAGGTTAAGACGGTTTGGAAAGAGACGGATCGGGGATGTATATTGAGAGAAATTGAGACGAGGAGAGAGATTTAGAGATTTCAGTTATCTGTGAAGGAGAGTTGGACCGTTCGGGCCGTTCCGGAGTCCAAACTTGCTGTTCTTGGATCCATCGGGATCAGAACACAGAGTTCTACAGGAAATTGAAGACGATACCAAGTTTCATTGGACGGTTTAAGAGTTCTGAGTGAAATTGGCTCGCAGGGAAGTGCTTGAGTCAGGTTTTTCATCGCTTGCGATCTAAAATAGGGTTGTTCTTCACGATCGGTGTGCCAAGCTCTTCGTTCTTGGTGCTTGTGCGACCAGGGAGTCTTCATCTATGCATAGGAGAAGACAATACGTGGATTTGATTGTTGGTTTGGGTGAGGTGAGCGAGTTTGAACCGCAGGGAGTCCATTTACGTCAGTTTTTTGCAACCTGCGACCAAATTTTTTGCGTGGTTTTGCAAAGGGAACTCCAAACGGCTTGTTTGGAGTCTCGTTGGGTTCGTGATAGCTAGATCTAACTGTCAAGGAAGACAGATATCAGATCAAGCGATCCGTTTGAGCCGTGTGTGCGGTTTTAAGCCGCAGGGAACAATTTTGAAAGTTTAGTCACCTGTGACAAAAAATCGGTGATATCTCGGCTGTTAGGAGTCGGATCTAAAGGTTTCTTGGGTTAACGGAGTCAGCGGAGGAGACCCTATCGACATCTGAAGTCCGTTCCGCGAAAGGAGGAAGTTCTCAGATACGCCTTTTTTGATTTCTTCGCTACGAGTTTTGCTCTTTTGAGTTCGTTAGAGTTCTGGTTGGCTATATACAGCTTGTGGTAGCTAGTTTTGGCTAAGAGCTTGTACATGGGTGTGGTTTGGACTTAGGTTCGGATCGCGTGATACTGCTATGGCTCTGGTTGTTAGCAAAGAGAAGTTTTTCTTGCATTGAGTTACGCTTCGGTGGTTTTGGATCAGGGTTGTGATTTAGGGGGTGTTTTAGGGGCTTTTGAAGCAGGTTACAGCTCTGGTCTGTTTCTCAGTTCTGTGCTCTTAGGAGAAAGAACCGACAGTGTACATACATTTGGAGTTGGTATATATCGCAACACAACATTTGTGGTTATTTTTCTTTGTCTTGTCTCTGTTTCAGCACACAGCATCTCCACGGCCAGGGACCTCGCGTTTTCCTGGACATCCTTCACGCAAAATCCGACACGACAACGTTACTCCATATTACATAGTAGTAACTGGAGAAAAGGTACTCAAGGGTCTCGCAGATACTGACTTTGCCTCCGAATCCAATTTAGACGTTCCAGAAACGAGAATAAGCTATTCCTGAGTGAACCCCGTTTTTGGTACAGAATCCAGTAGAATCTTTACAACTTCCATATTGCTTCCCTACCTACTGTTGCAAACTTCCCTTACAAGTTAACTTGATAGAGTAACTGAGTTCCTCTAAGTAGCCTATATCCTCGATGCTTTCTCTTAGGGAAGAAATACTTGAGTGAAATGTGACGTGGACTTGGGTAAGTTGTGGTGTATCTGTCTGGTTGTGCACATTTTCTCTCGGTTTTATGCTTATTTTCTACCAGAGGTCAACCTCAGGTACTTCAACCTCTAGTACATGGACCTCCAGTATACATTATAGAGAGAGTTTTGCTGAATTCTGGAGCTGCAGACCTTTTAACCAGCGTCCTGAGCCTACTTATGCCTAGCCTCTATCCTCGTCGTCTGAAGCTCTCTAGTTCTCATCAGAGAACTTTGGACGTTGACTTCAGTCAGCTTGATTTAGATTTCTTTCACTAGCTCAAAGCAAATGCCCGTCTGTAATTGATGTATTTAGATTTCTTTCACTAGGAGTAGAGATACTATAACAGTGATCTACTAGAGGAGATTTACCTGGTTATTCATCTACACTTATCCTCTTCAGACCAGTACAGAATGAGAGGTCGTCCTTTGAAGTGGACCTCCGCTATATGGACGAATGTCTTACACAAGCTTGAGACTGAGGCTGAGGATCTCTCTCCAACTCTATCATGAGAAGAATACAATTATCTATGTATGGGAGATTTTGTTCCAAGAGGAGGTGTTAGCTAGGGACCTGATAGATTGGAGACGCATCTTCCACGAGTCCACTCAAGAGTTAGTTAAGAAAGTAGGTAGTGTCTCCGTTGAGCATTTACTTGCTTTCTTAGTACTTCTGTACCTTAATCAGCAGGAGATGACCTTAGAGGAGACAGCGCTACTCTTACTTGTTGTATCCTCTCCTATTACACACCTTGTCCCTCGAAAAGGATTGATACGGAGTCGATGCAAAGAGAGCTCCGTCACTTTGAGCAAGGAGTTCTTGAATTTTGATACCCTGGTGGACTCATTGGACGTCCCAAGGACGGGAGGGCATACTCATAGTAGCAACAATCGGAGATCATTGTAAGACTCTATCAGCTTGAGGAGAGTTCCTCTCACACACCTCAGATGAGCTCCCAGAACAAAAGTGTTTTCACGAGGGATAGCAGCAAGACTCCTACCCGTGTGACTATCTCCACTATTCATACGCTGACCTCCATCCTCTTTTCTCTACCTCCTATGATCTCTTATGCATCATGGAAGGATTACTCACAACATGAGATAATCTCCATGATGAAAGAGTTGTAGAAGATAGCAGTCAAAGAGAGCATCAGCACTAAAGGCTTGGGAATAGAGAAGAGGCTTGGGAGTAGAGAAGACAGTTTTGCAGCACTTGGAGCAGAGGGAGGTCGACTTCCAGCAGTCATTGCAGAGGCGGATTACTGTTCTGGAGGTTGATATAGAGGCACAACGTCAGCGTACAAAGGACTTGGAGCGCTTGGTCTTTCTAGGACAGAAGCATGTGACAACAGCAGAGAGGAGTAGAGTGACAGCTGATCAGCAGAGACACACAATCGACGAAAGCTGTGTTGGAGATGAGAGCTCAGTTGGGACAGATAGTCTCTCTAAAAACTATGTTGGCACGTCAGGTGGAAGAACATGTACAGCTCAAGAGAGAGAGAAAATTGGAGATTCTATTGTAGACTTCTTCGGAGCTCACTCAGAAGAAGATTCAAGAGGTGATGAGCATATCAGAGGACTCGAGACGGTTGCTGAAGGACTCTCTGCTTTGCACTTTCAGATCACAAGAGGACATCAAGGACATGATCAAAGACATCAAGGGCAGAGAAGACAGACCTGTAACGACCTATGTTACACATAGGAAGTTTGTCTATTAGTAAGATATTTAGTTATAACTAAGCGTTGAGAAGGTTTATTTGTTGCCCAAGTACTTTAAGGAGGTATCAAGTTAGTCATGACTAGCTAAAGTTAGTTATGATTAAACTTAGCTGTATTTTTGACAGAATTCAAATATTTCCTAAAGAGTGAGCACTACTATCTTGTCATCCTGTCTAAAAGGTAGAAAGGAGGTGGAAAGTATCCTTATCTCTTTTTTGACTTGATATTAGTGGTGGGATTAAAGTTGTGGACTTTGTGGGCATTAAAAACAAAAAGAGATTCCACATGTTTCCTTTTTCGTGGGTCCTAGTGTAGAGGGGGGTGGAAATTAGAGATTCCTTGAGAATATTTCAGAATCCTTCTAGAAGTTGTTGACTTTCAAGGAATAAGCCCATGTGAAAAGATAAAAAGCCCATGTGATTAATGCTTTTACCTTAAGAAATATCTTAGTAAAACCCGGTAAAAATAGTTACGGCTGAGTTACCGGAGGGTACCAAAGTAAAATCTTAGAATGTATAAATAGAGGAGTAGAGAAGAGCTCCTCATCCTTGTTTTCACATCGTCGTAATGACAACTTGAGTAATATAGAGAGTGTGGGATATTTTTAGCATGTGAGAACTTGGAAGACGTCGTTCGAATGAAGGATTTTAGTTGATGAGTTTATGGAGAATTTTTAGTTGATGAATTTGTGGATGTATGAATGAGTGGACTTAGCATTTTTCCCTTCAAGTTCATGGTGTGCTTCCATCAAAGCCATCAGAAGTGACCCCTGAGTGAGAGACAGGCCTGACATTTGCAGATTCATCGATGACGATCGTGGAGGTTGAGAGATCAGGGGGTAGTTGATCGATAGGACCACGGAGGATTTACATTTTTGGTTCCGTTGCCGAGACCTCACTTGAAGGGATCGTTGAAAGATGTTTAGAGTTCAGTTCTATATTAGACAAAAAGAGATCATGAGAGAGGACATGGAGAGAACGTTGGGAGGAGAGAGAGCTAACGTGATGTTACCAACATTAGAACCTTTTGTGTATCCCGTAGTGATCTATGACACATTCGAGGTTATTCTTTACATCTTGTTCACTTAAAGGGGATGAAATAAGAGTTGTAGAGAAAGGAAGAGAGAAAAGTTATTAGAGGAGAAAAATTTCCGAGTTTAAGGATTTCTACTCTCTGGAAAAGTTTTACAGTCATTGTCAGATTTTCTGTGAGTTTTATTTTCCAATGTAACTTTCCAGGACTGTAGCTTGGCTGATACCCTATCTACAACAAAAAAATCATAGGAAAAGGTGCTCTAGAGAAGGAGCAATGAATTTTCAAAGTTGAGTGGGTTTATTCACGAGAGTTGAAGAATTCTGTTCTCTCGAAAAAGTTTACAGTCATTTTCTGATTTTTTGTGAATTCTATTTTCCTGAAAAGCTTTCAAGTGTTTTAGATTGGCTGATAAGCTATCTAGGACAAGAGAAATCAGGAGAAAAGGTGGTATGGAGAGAGAGCCATGAATTTTCAAAGTTGAGGGGGTTTATTCACGAGAGTTGAGGAATTCTGCTCTCTGGAAAATTTTTAGAAGTTATTGTCAAATTTTCTGTGAATTTTATTTTCCTGTGAAAACTTTCAAGATTGTAGTTTGTCTGATGAGCTACTAGAAGAAACAAAAATCATGAGAAGATGATGTCTGAAGAGGGAGATAGAATTTTCCAAAGTAGAGGGGGTTGAAAGCCATGAGAGAAGTGAAAATATAAAAATTTCAGTTCTCTGAAAATTTGTACAGTCAGCACCATCTCTTTTGATTAAAGAATTTTCTATTGAAACTTCATTAGTTAGTAGCTTGGAGGTTGAGCTACTGGAGATCACAAAAATCTTGGAGAGATCTCTTACCGATTAAGAGATAGACGGTTCGACATACAAAGAGGTCTTGAAGATACTTCATGGGGAATCCAGTTCGAGTGCCGAGGTTAAAGAAGAGACGTTTGGGAGTTAGAACGGAGACGGAAAAGCCAAAGTTAAGTATAGAGGCGTTGCGATCAAGCATCTATTGCAGTTGGGGTGCCTTTTTTGCTCTATATCAAGAAGCTTCTGCGAGCATCGGCGCAGATGCGAAGAAGATTGAGTTCAAAGCATCATTCACTGTGGAGGCCACGAATGCTCCTGGCGAAGTAGAGTGTGATCCTTACAAAAGTGACTTTAAGATGTCTGCTAGGATCAGTACAGACGATAGTCATGAGGATATTATTGTGGTGCCCACAAATTACAGGATGCACGAATTTTTGAAATTTTTAAGAATAATGACTTGTTTATATAACTGAAGAAGCATTGTTACTTAAGGTTACGTCTTCCTTAACAGGAAGATGATCTTAAGAGCTGTTTGTAAGAAGAAGTTGACTTCTTCAGAAGACGACCGTCTTCGGAAGACCGTCTTCTCAGTTGCGTCTTCAGAAGACGAGAAGACGGCGGAAGATGGGAAGACGGCGGAAGACACCTGTCTTCCGGAAGACAGCGATCACGAAGGCCTGACCACGAGTTTTTGGGTAAACAAGTAGGTGTACCTACTGAGTAAGCACCCAGGTGGTAGGTAGGTCGAAGAAGACACCTAGGGTCGAAACTCCTAATCTGCGGGGAAGATGCGTAAGGAAGCGCATTAGCGCATTCCAACTTCCCGCAGCACAGCGCACCTGAAGAAGATCGATTGAGAGAGTGAACTTCGAGCTAGTATTGAGAGAAGAATCGAGTAAGACGTCGAGGTAGGAGAGAGTAAGTTGGCAGCTAGTCGAAGGGTGAGATCGAATTGCGGGAGCACAAACAGTAGAGAAAGCGAAGGCGTTTCTGTGGAGCTTCCGAGAAGCTGATAGTGAAGAGTGGCGAGTAGAAGCAGAGGTGGAATCGAGGTGTGGACCGAAATTGACAGCAGGCGCAGTCGTGTGGAGTCGCATTGGAAGCTAGGACAAGAGCCAGAAGCGCGCGGAGGTCGAAGGCAACTCGGGGAGCCGAAGAAGACTGTAGAGGTTCTTCCCCCTGTTCTTTTCCCTTCCCACTTCTTCTCGCCTTTTTCTTGGTACTCCCCGCACTTCCTTGATTGTGTGCAGGCAGCCTGATCGATTACCCCACCCCTCATTCTTCCTATTGAGACATTGGGCGCGGAAGCGCTGCCCAATTTCTGTCGAGACATCTCCTTGCTTCTTCCCGGGCTCAATTCGAGCTTCCCTACTCCTAGCCCTCAAATTGGAGACTCCAACTCTCAATTTCCCTACCCCCTTACCTCTCTATCCCCGAAACTTGGAACAGAAGACGATTCGGAAGATGGGAACATCTTCGGAAGACGCTTCTTGAACTTGACTGTCTTCGGAAGACATCTTCGGAAGACTGTCTTCGGAAGTCGACTGAACACAATTCGTATCAAGAGTGGATTTGCTTTGCTTTTGTGTTTAGAGCGACTTGGTACGAATCTTGAGTGGAGTGGTGAGTTGTTGTGTTAATTCGAGAAGTTGGAAGTCGGGAACTAGGCATGTGCCTCCCGGTCTTCCAAGCTTCTCAACTCCCCATCTTCCTAGAGAGACTAGAAGACTGGAAGGCTAGCAAAATGAGCGAGAAGACGCGAGGGTCCATTCGGGTCTCTTCTGTCCGACCCATAGCAGCCGTTCCTTCTTCTTCCCGAACTTAGAAGAGAGTTGTGAGAAGTATTGTTGGCAGAATCTGGAGAGAATGGTCGAGGGTCATGTCTTCCCATCATGCAACAAGCTTCTTCTGAGTGCGTATGAGAGGTGAGAAGTCAGAAGAACAGAGTGCACATGTCTTGAGTCTGTTGTGAGGATAGATTGCGCGTAGGAAGAAGAAGACAGGTGAGACCAGTGAAGGGAACTCTGACTTCGGGAGGTCTTCCGAGAACGACATTGAATCGGAAGCTATCCCAAGTGTCTTCCCAGAGGCCACTGTCACCGCAGGAGCCCGCAACCATCTTTTGAACCTTTCTCATACTCTACTTCTCGCATATCTTGTATCTTCTGATAGGAAGTAGGATGTAATGCAAGGTGGGTTGTCTTCTTGGTAATCCATGCGAGGCCTTGCTTAGATAGGATTGTTTAGATATAGCTTGGAAGACGAGAGCTATCTAGGAAGCACTGTTAGAATCCCGGAAGACGGAGTAGCTGTCTTCTGGAAGACTAGTTTCGTCTTCTGAGAGTGAAAGCTAGACTGTGGGCACTCGGGAAGAACTGAGCCTTCAGCTCATAGTAGGTGCTTGTGGTTTAGTGCAGCAGATCTTCCAGGTATGTCGATGCATCCGCGAGGCTTGGTGTTACCAGCGACAGAATTGGCCGAGGCCACTCCTTTCCTCAAGGAGTTGGGTCTCGACTTCTTCCTGTGGGACTGGAACCTCGCAGATCAAGGGCTTCTGGAGGAGGTGTGAGTCGCGTTACCACCGCGTAACCGTGTACCTGCAAAGGCAGGAGTTGCTCGGGGAAGACCATCTTCCTGGACAGAAGACTGGTGGCGTAAGGCGTTTCACAGGCCTGAGACCGAGAACCGAGGATATTGGTACGAGAAGAAGATCTTGCCTAGGATTGTGAGTTCATGGCATGTGCCTGGGAGTACCACCTGTCTTTTCGTGGAAGACAGGCAGGAGAGGAACGGTTGGAAGATAGAGTCTTACCGGGAGCCGAAGAAGCGACTTCTGGCGAAGTTGTTTAGGGAAAAGCGCAGAAGACAAGGTACTTAGGAGCTCAGGACGTGGAGTTCTTGGAATCAGTGTGGGATGACAGAGTGCCAATCTACTGGGCGCGTACATCCACAACTATGTACAGACGGAGCTAGCATACTTGGGTACCCCGGCGGGAGGACATCTGACGCCCTTCTTCTGCTACTTGTATGTAGCCTTGGGGGATCTTAGGGAAGATCAGCTGGCAGTGTATGGGCCAACGGAGCGACAGGAGGTGAAGGAGGAGACCCCGGAAGACGATGACCGAGAGGCAGCAGCAACGTCCCCTCCCACTCTGATGCCACAGCTGAGACCCGGCTCTCACCAGAAGACACTTCTGGTGAGGGAAGACGAGTCTAGTGGGTCGGAAGACGCCACGTCAGTGAGGAAGATGGGTCACAGAAGTGTACCGAGGACACCCATCTCCCTCATCCATTCAGGATCGGAGTCGGACTCGGAGGAAGACTTGCTGAGTACCCGATCGGAGCAGAAGACAGCTTCTGTAACACCTGGGAGTCTTCCGAAGACTCCAGAAGACGAAGGATGGATGGGTACTCCTACTGCGATGCGAGGAAGCGCAAAGAGGAGAGCCGCTCCTGCCACGAGGAGTCTTCCACCCCGGAAGATGAGAAGAGTAGCTTCTTCTCGTGCGCAGAAGATGAAGGCCGTAGTGCTGGAAGAGGCTCCCTTGCCTCTGGAAGACGAAGTCGACACCATCGAGCGAGTGGTGGGGATGAACTTGTCTTCTGCAGGAAGACGACTGGAGGAGTTCAGTGCCTACTTCCAGAAGGAGATCCAGCCCGCTATGGAGTTGCTGGAAAGGAGAGCAAGGGCACAGGAGAAGCCCTTACAGCCTGGATTCGGCCTGCGCACCTTGCTGCGACAGGAAGACAGCCAGCAGAAGACGGAGTCTCTGGAAGCTAGTCTCCGCACCACGGAGAAGCTTGCAGCCAGGTACAAGGCGGAAGCAGCCGCTTCTGCCAAGGAGTCGATGCAACTTCAGAAAAGCAACCAGGAGTTGCAGGCGCGAGTACAGCAGCGTGATCAGGAAGTCCTCCGAGTGCGGGAGAAGATCACTGCCCTCGCAGAAGAACAGACCACTTGGAAGATGCAGAGAAGCCGCAGAAGCGCGAGCTGCAACAGAGAAGACGCAGAGGGAAGCAGCGGAGGCTCGTGCGCGGAAGATGCTAGCTCAGTCGGTAGAAGCGCTTCGGAAGAAGTTCAACTTCACCGCGGGTAAGAAGTTACTTATCTTAGCTAGGGAATGGGACAGCGGGTCCAAGACGAGGTTGGTGGAATGCAGAGATAGCATGTTCAGGTACCTGGATAGACAGATAGAAGGAGTGAAGACACTTTATGGTCTTCCCTCACTTCTGACACCTGCAACCGCATCTTCCCAAGCCCTAGCACCCTCGACTGGATCCGGAATGGAGAAGGAGGAGTTCGATCTCGCTGTACACTTGGTGGTGACAGCGTTGGAAGACGAGAAGACTCCAGAAGACGCCCCGGAAGACATGATGTCTTCTGGAAGACAGGAAGACGAGCCGTCTTCCCAGGTATTCCGCGTGGAGGAAGCGACTTCCCCGGACCCCTATGAGATCGCCATGGTCCCTAGTACTGCATCTGTGCCTCAAAAGACCGAAGACGCACCATTCGACTCGTCTTCCCAGAAGACCATTCCGTCTTCCGAAGTCGAAGCCGAGGAAGACGCAGTCGCAGAAACAGCAGGGCCAGCGAAAAGCGAGGAGAGGGAAGCTACCTCAGTGGTACCCGAGGTAAGTGCAGGGCTTCCCAGCCCATCAGAAGTCGAGGTAGTACTCCGGTAGGAGCAGATCATGTAGAGATTGCCACCGAGCAATCAGAGTAGTTAGCAAACTCAATCGACACTTCCAGATTTAGTAGGATTGGACATGCTATCTTAAGGGTGGCAGTTTTCCATGTAAAAATAGTTAGGACCCCATGTGGCAGCATAGGTAGCGTAGGAGTAACACAGTGGAGGGCTAATTGGGAAGAGGGACCGCATGCATGTGAGGTGACAACCTCTTGTCAGCGCCTCTCTCTCTCTCTCTGGTGGTCGCCTCTCCTGACTCTCGAGGCAGATGGTTAAGTAGGATAGCAGGGTAGGAGAAAAGCTCTCTGAGAGCTCTTCCAGTTCTGTAGAATTCGGCAGTAACTGAACATACATACCGATTCTACAGGCAAGCAGGCGAGACACATTAGAGCAGAGACAGTCTTAGCGCACTACACCCGTTGTTGGAAACATACGAATAGTCTTGGAATATACAGGAGGGGTCTGCATACTCGCACCAGCAGTGGTTCGAAGATGTAGATAGAAGTAGTGGACAGTCTAGGAACAGAGAACGGCATCCTCGTGCAGTCCTGTTGGCTAGGCTGGTGTGTCGAGGAGTAGACGTAGGAAGTAGAGGGAGTGAGCTTCCCAATGCCATTGTGACTTCTTCTCGGGGAATAGATTGTGGATTTGAGTGCAGCAGCTTCGCTCATGTCTTCTGGGTGGTGGAATGTCTTGAATTCGCTCCCAATTGTGCATGGGAAGTGTTCTTCTTGAGTGGCGGTGAATGTCAACAGTTGTGGAGTGTAGCTTGACTCGTTCAGTAGAGCACTTGGGATCTACGTACGAACGGTCTTCTGGGTAAGTGATCCCAGAAGACAGAGCAGTCAGAGCAGCGAAGTGAAGAAGAAAGAAGACTTCTTCTCGCAACAGAAGACGCCATCCTCGAGTAGAAGACGGTGCTACAGTACTCACGTTTGTTGTCTTCCTCCCCAAACTATTACAAGCAGGGATGGCTTGTTAGTCAGGATCCGGACTAGAAGCCTGTCGGAATATTAATTGCCCTTTTTCATCCTGTTTTCTCTTGTTTGGATTTTCTTATCTTTCCCATCTTCTCCCCATCTTCCCTCATCTTCCCCATCTTCTTATCTTCTCTAGTGAGCTTCCGATACTTCTATTGAGCTTCCGTGAAGGTGGATGTCGTTGTAGCGCTGCAGGAAGACAACTTCCGTAGGCAGGAGCCTGGGAAAGCTACAGGGGGCATACACCCTGTGATTTATCCAACCCGATGGAATGAGAGTGTGAGAATAAGGTGTAACGACTGTTACTAGTCGACTTCTACGAAGCCGGACAGCCTTCTGGAGGTGTGAGAAGACGAGCTAAACCCCTAGAAGACTAGAATCGCTTCGGGAAGACGGTATCGAGAAGACCGGAAGAAGCAACCTGGAAGCAGGAAGATCGTCTTCCCGAGCTTCTCTGTGAATAGTTGTGTGATATTCTAGTTGGTAGTTGTTTGTTTAGTTCCAGTGCACCATTTGGCGTGTCTGGAAGACGTGTGGTTTTGTGTGGTTTTGTGAGAAGATGGGATTTCTAGGCAAAACCCGTGTGTTTGTGTGTTTGAACAGATCTTAGAACTTAGAGCAGCGTTACTTGTGCAAATCTTCTGTGGGAACGATATCTTGTATACTAAATGGGCAAAAGGAGAAATCCTTCGTCACTACATATAGTGAGGAACCATTTCTGGCGCCGCTGCCGGGAATTTCATCTTAGTAACTTCTGTTCTAAGCTTCCTGGATCTGTGTGCCATTAGTTAGGTTCGTTTCGAACTAACTTCGATTGTAGTTGAATGTGTTGTAGGACTCTATCTTGCTAGAAGACGGAAACCGCAACCAGAAGCTGATAAGATACATCAGGGGAAGTTGGAAGAAGCCGCTTCCCTGCTTCCAAGAACTCCTTGGAAGACTCGATCTCGGAAGATTGCAGTGAGTGCGACCAGAAGCAGGAGAAGAAGACGTTCTGAACTTGTGATCGGTTGTTCAGTCATTTGGTCTACCAGATCTAGTGGTAGAAGGATAGAGACATCTGTTCTCAGTACTCTGGTGGATGCCTCCGACCGGAGGAAGAAGCAGAAGACGCACGGGTAAAGATCCTGAGTGGGTAAACTCACCCCAGCGAATCGCTTCTAGGGAGCAGCGGATAACCCTGAGACACCAAAGGAAAGAAGAAGAGCTCAGGAAGATCCGATCGGTAGAGTTGGAAGAGCCTTCCATCTCGAGCATAATCTTTGGCGAAGACAGAAGCCAACCGGGTGATCACGTGTATAAAGTAGATTTCGGTACTGGTTACTCGGAAGACGTCTTCCCAAGTGCGGGAGAAGCTTCTCAAGGTGAGGGAAGACTGGAGGAGATTGTTCCAGACGTCTCGGGAGGTAGCAGTGACAGTAGCTCTGACTCAGAAGACGATCTTCGTGATTCAGACTGGCCTGGACCTTCGAGAAGACCATCTCCACCACCTGGACCTGAGGAAGAAAGAAGTTGGCAGCCGCACCAGCCAGCAGTCAACATGGCTTCCCACACTCGGCAGAAGTACCATCCGTACGACGATGATGATGATGCGGACGACTTCATCACGATGTTCGAAACCATCTCTAGATCCAACAAGGAAGACGCTGATGTTGACAGACTCCGTGTATTCCCCAGTTTGATCAAAGGAAAAGGAAGGAAGTGGATGAGCAAAACGTTGGATGATGTTGTAGTAATGGCCGCTTGGGCTACTCTGAAGGCAGCTTTTCTGAAGAGGTTCAGAGGAGTGGGCTACGATCGTATGACCCTCATAGAGCTTCAGAGGCTCAAACGGAAGAAGAAAGAGACACTGAGGGATTACACCGAGAGATTTGAAGATCTCTTGGATCACATCCCTCAGAACCAAGGAAGACCCGGCTACTGTGCCCAGCAAGCTGTGGACTGGTACTTGGGAGGATTGTCTCAGGACATGGAATTGTACTGCAGAAGAGGAGGAGATGATGATTTAGCAGAGGTACAGAAGCATGCCGAGCAATATGAAACCTCGACCATCACTCGTAATATGACGAAAGACAAAGGAAAGACCTCGAAGAAGTCCAAGAAGTCGAAGAAGTCTTCCCGGAAGTCCAAGAAGAAGTCCAAGTCCACTGAAACTGATAACAGTGATTCGGAAGCAGCCTCTACTTCTGAAGAGTCGACTGTCGAAAGTTCAGAATCCGAATCTGAACAAGAGAAGAAGACGCGGAAGAAGAAGAAGGAGAAGACGCGAGCAAGGGAGGAAGTTGTGCAGAAGATGCCTCAAACTCGGATCATTCAGTCTGCACCTGATCCCCGCATCGATGAGGTTCTGAAGTAATTTGCCGACCTGAAAGTTCATCTTCTGAACCAGAAGGATAAGCGGAAGCAGCCTACGGCTTCCCGGCCAAACCTTTGGTGCAACCTTTGTAACTCTTTTGGCCACACCAGAGATCAGTGTACGTAGGACCAAGCTGTCAATTGGGCAGGATGGGAAGAAGACGATGAGGGATATCTACACGATCCTAGTGGGGAAACCTGCTATAGGATCGAGACGATACAACCCTTCACTCCTACGCCTCCCGCCCAATATAATCGTTATGTACCGAGGGATAGAGCTAGCAATGTACAGACCAGGACACCCTGGCAGCCTTCTTCATCACAACGACCTCTCAACCCTCTTCCTGGAGCGTGCAATAATTGTGGAGAGACAGGACACTGGTGGTCCACCTGTCTTCACCCGAGAAGACAGATCGGGCAAGTGCCCTTGTGTGGGAACTGTAAGGAAGCCGGTCATTTCACAGGGAATTGTCCTCAGACCTTACGGCCACGACAAATGGTGAGATTTGCAGATACCACACCTCCTGCAGAAGCTGCATCATCTTCTAAGCTCGAGTTAGCAGTGGTACAGCACATCACGGTAGAAGAAGAAGATCCTGGGGATTGTACAGATTGTCTCCATATCGAGGAAGACGAACCAGACCCCGGGAAGCGCGAAGGAAAGGAACCTCAGCTGCAGAAGACGACTGCAGCTCAGAAGATGAAGACACCTGAAGAAGCGTCATCTCTCACTTTGACGGATGGTACTGTTTGGAATCCTGACCCGAATTAGATAGTTGGCCTCCGGAGGAAGTTTTGGATGAAGCTGTGTTCAAGGTAAGTACCAGAAGCAAAGGGAAGTCAGAATCTCGCCAGAAGGACGTCAAGAAGAAGAAGCAGCGTAAGGAGAGGTCATCTTCTCCCGAGCGGCCATCTTCTCCTACTTACGACCGAGAAGATCCGAAGTACTTTGCTCCTGACATAAGACAAGAGATTGAAGCGATCATGCAAGAAGAGCTGGAGAAGAGACGAAAGATAGTACAGCAGCTTCCTACACCGACTACGGCAACACCTGTCTCACGGGAACTGTAAACCCTCCGTGGTCCTATCGATCAACTACCCCCCGATCTCTCAACCTCCACGATCGTCATCCACGAATCTGCAACATGTCGGGCCTGTCTCTCACTCAGGGGTCACCTCTGATGGCTTTGATGGAAGCACACCATGAACTTGAAGGGAAAATGCCGAGTTCACTCATTCATACACCCACAAACTTATCAACTAAAAATCTCCTTAAACACATCAACTAAAATCCTCCATTCTAACGACGTCTCTCAAGTTCTCACATGCTAAAAATATCTCACACCTCTATATTACTCAAGTTGTCATTAGGACAATGTGAAAACCAGGATGAGGAGCTCTTCTCTACTCCTCTATTTATACATTCTAGGTTTTTACTTTGGTATCCTCCGGTAACTCAGCCGTAACTACTTTTACCGGGTTTTACTAAGATATTACTTAAGGTAAAAGCATTGATCACATGGGCTTTTTACCTTTTCACATGGGCTTATTCCTTCAAAGTCAACAACTTCTAGAAGGATTCTGGAATATTCTCAAGGAATCTCGAATTTCCACCCCCCCTCTACATTAGGACCCACTAAAAAGGAAACATGTGGAATCTCTTCTTGTTTTTAATGCCCACAAAGTCCACAACTTTAATCCAACCACTAATATCAAGTCAAAAAGGAGATAAGGGATACTTTCCACCCCCTTTCTACCTTTTAGACAAGATGACAAGATAGTAGTGCTCACTCTTTAACAAATATCTGAATTCTGCCAAAAGTACAGCTAAGTTTAACCATAACTAACTTTTAGCTAGTCATGACTAACTTGATACCTCCTTAAAGTACTTTGGCAACCAATAAACATTCTCAACACTTAGTTATAACTAAACACCTTACTAATAGACAAACTTCCTATGTGTAACATAGGTCGTTACATTTTACCCCCGGACTAAATTTTCGCTCCGTCCTCGGAGTGAAGAGAGAACTTTCGTCGATGAAACAACTTCAACTTGTCATGGTTGACCCGATCGAATCTCCTTCCTCCCAACTCCTGAAGGTCATATGTGAAGTTGCTCCACACCTTATCTACAACAAAAGGACCAAAATACCTCGGAAGAAACTTCTTCCTAGCCCTCTTGAATCTGATAGCATCATATAACATAACCCAATCTCCAACTTGAAAAGGTTTTACCTCCCTCTTGCCCAACCGTTTGTCGTAACTCTTCTTTTGATACGCCTGAGCTCGTTCCATCCGGATCATTGCTACCGCTCGGGTCTCTTCCAACTCCATGAGTTGCTCCCTTCTTGATCTGACCACGTCTTCTCCTCTCGACCTCTTCAACTTTCGTTGAATAGTTTGAAAAGTATCCAATTCGAATTGGATCGGCAACTTGGACTCCACTCCATAAACCAGTCGAAATGGAGAGTACCCAGTAGAAGTCTTTGTTGTCGTTCGGTACTCCCATAAGATGGCATGTAGCCTCTTATCCCAAGTATGTTTCGCAGTCTCAACACCAGCATCTTTGGCGAGCATCATGCAAAGTGTAAAATTGGTCTTCTCCGCAAGACCATTAGCATTTGGTTTGTATGAGGTCAGTGTTGTAGCATAGCAGTAGTCATGCTCCCTACAAACTCTCCTCCTCTATCTGAGACCAACTCTAACGGACATCCAAATCTTGTGATGATCCTCTCCCATAGGAATCTACCGACTTCTGTTTCATTGGTCTCTCTCAAAGGTCTAGCCTCTACCCACTTGGTACAATAGTCAGTGGCGACTACAATGTATCTATTGCCTCGAGGTGTCTTATTAAGAGGACCTACAAAGTCAATACCCCACTTCTCAAATGGTCCTAACACGGGAATTGATCTTAACGGAGGTGTTCTAGTAGACTTCAGAGCAAATGCTTGACATACGTCGCAAGTTTTGCAATAGTCTAAACACTCCTTGAAAATCCCTCTCCAATGATAACCCGCATCCTGAATCTTGAAAGCTGTTATCTTACCAGCAAAGTGACCTCCGCAAACCGTGCCATCGTGAAACTCGTGCATAAGCTTGAACGCCTTCTTCTGACCAACTGCTCTCCTTAGTAACCCATCTGCTCCTTGATGAAATAGAATTCCCTCCACCATGGTGTAAGGTTTGCATCTCTTGATCAACGCGTTACGTTCTCGGGTATGCATACCTTCTGGAAAAGAGCCATCTGCAAGGAAACTCCAAATTTCCTTGTACTCGTCCGGTATCTCCTCAATGCTTGTGATGGTCATCAGATGTTCGTCTGGAAATGAATCATCAAACGGTTCTTCTCCCTCATCATCATAAGCCCTCGACAAAAGATCAGCATTCGCATGCTTTTTGCCTGGTCTATCTTCGATCACGTAATCGTATTCTGTTAGAAGGATCTTCCACCGGGCAATACGACCTTCGGCATTAGGCTTATTAAAGATATACTTTAAAGCCTTGTGATCTGTGACTATGGAAACTTTCCCTCCTAGCAAGTAGTGTCGAAATTTCTTCAATCCAAAGATCACCGCTAATCCTTCTCGTTCAGTCACGGAGTAATTCTTCTCCGCTGGAACCATCTGCCTACTATCATAAGCTATAGGATGATCATGCCCATCTCCATCTAGCTGACTTAATGTACATCCGATTGCTACATTGGAGGCATCCGTATACAGAATAAATGCTTTACTCCACTCAGGTTTAGCAAGTATAGGAGCTGTCACTAATGCTTTTTTCAACTCCTCAAATGCTTCCTTTGCCTTCTGATCATGCACTATCAAGTCGAAATCAACTCCCTTCTTCATGTACATAGTCAAAGCTATTGCTTTGTTTGAGAAGGAAAAGACAAACCTACGATAATATCCAACCATGCCAAGAAACTGCCTCAATTTTGTGAAGTTGATCGGAAATGGAAGATCCACAATCTTCTTCACCTTCTCAGGATCTACCGCAATCCCATTCTTGGAAATGATGTGCCCTAACAGCAGACCTTCTTCGCAGCCAAAGATGCACTTCTCTGGATTCAGAGAAGCGTTAGCTTGCTCCAACCGCTGCAGAACTTTGATCACATGATCAAAGTGGTCCTCCTTTCTTCCGTACACACAGAAATCATCAATGAAATCACGAACAAACTTCCCTATGAATGGTTCAAACACTTTGTTCATGAACCTCTGAAACGTGGTCGGAGCATTACACAGTCCGAATGGCATCACTCGAAATGCAAATGTTCCCCAAGGAGTAGTGAAAGTAGTCAACTGCTGGTACTCCTGTGCTATCTTGATCTGGTTGTATCCACTATAACCATCACCAAAGCTGTACCATTCATGACCGGCAACTTCCTCCAAAATCTCATCTATAAATGGTAGAGGATAATAGTCCTTCTTGGTAACTGCATTCAGCTTCTTATAGTCTATGCACACTCGCAGCTTACCATTCTTCTTCTTGACAATCACAATGGGTGAAACCCATTCTGAGTTCTCCACCTCGTAGATGAAACTCGCCTCCCTCAACTTGTCTATCTCCTCCTTGACCATCATTGCCGTTGTGGGATTGACCCTTCTCTGCTTCTGTCGAACTGGTCTCGCGTGCTCCTCCAATTCGATTCGATGAGTCTTGAGAGTCACCTCCTTCAAATCCTTGTAGCTGAAAGCAAACACATGGATATATTTTCGAAATATATCTAGGAATCTACTTTTCTCTTCTTGAGTGACATTGATACCAAACTTCAGGGTAGAGAGTCTTCTCACAATCTCTGCCTCACTCAACTCTTCTTTGTCAGGATCTTTCTCCACTGCTGGTCGAAGCAACAAGTCAATAGCACTAAGCTGATGTAATGATTCATCTCGACCAAATCTTTCGTCCTCAGACGAGGATTCTTGATCGTAAGAATCGCCGGTATCTACTTCTGAGACACTCTGGTCGTCCTCCGTATCAGATTCCCAGTAGTCACTAGTGGGTCTATCAGAGTCAGAAGTCACAACTCCAACACCCGAGAGAGGAACTATCACTCTATGATCTCTAGGCCCAATCCGTAAGTATCCCTTGTGCCACCTATCAGTGGTGCGCACAGCTCTCAACCAAGGCCTACCTAGGAGCAAATCATAACTAGAGTTCTTTAACACTTGAAATGACATCAACGTTTGAACTCCCATCACAGACACGACCACCTTCTCTAACACACCAAGAGGTCTTACCCGTTGCTTGTTAGCCATCCCCACGACAATGCTAGCCGGGCGAGTTGGTTCCATCCCCAACTTCTTCATCAACCTCTCCGATATGGCGTTGACAGCCGATCCTCCATCCACCAATACGTCAGAGACGTAGTGACCATTCAACCGGACTTCAACCTTTGAAGCCCTAGTACATACCTCTGAAGCATGCACATCCACCACACCAACTCCCACAGACTTTGATGTCTTGCTCTTGGGTTTCTTCTTCTTGCTTCTCTTAGAACTCAGTCCTCCTCTGAGTTCCCTTCGTAAGCTAGGATTAAGTGCGATCAATTGTCCAACAGTGATGTTGGCTTTTTGAGCACCCACATCTTCAACCACATCATATCCCGCTTGGGAAGATGAAATGGTGAAATCCGCCATCCCCAGCTTCCTTCTTGGCTCCCTTGGTGTACTCGAAACATTACTGGAACGAGTACTTCTACTTGCTGACTCCTCCATGAAAACCGGTTCATCAGAAAATCGAGTTCTTTTCCTTTCTTGAGCTAAAAGCTCCACCGGTGCATGAGAAGAGTTTGAACTCTCTCCTTTCTCGTAAATGAGATCTCGTACGACATCGATAGTAGCCACCCCCTTGTCTCGTCCTTGTGATGGATTTCCTCCACCCACATTCATTCTGACAGCTTCAGCACCTCTTGCTCCGTTGTTAGGACAATTTCGCTGGAAATGAGAACCTCCACACGTCCAACAAGTGATTCCTCCAAAGTTACCTTGGTTGCCTCCAAAGTTACCTTGATTTCCTCGGTTGGGATTGTTGTCGTAACCTCTTTGACCTCCTCCTCCACCTTTGTTCCTCCATTCTCGTAACTGCACCACGTTTATCTTGAGGTCCGCAAGAGTATCGGTGATGCTCTTCAGCTCGGCATGAAAATCAGAGGTGGCAGTAGACATCGTTGTTGGGACAAACGGTCTTGGCACCACCGTTGGAGTAGGAGCTGACGTTGAAGCAATCACCAATTGTGATGGTGCAGGTGCGATCGTTGTGACTACACCAGGAGTCGAAGTTGACACCAGAACAGCATGATGAGGTTGGATGATATCTCCTTCATCCAAACTCTCTTCCATATTTGTCGCTATCTTGATGGCCTCCGCTTTGGTTGCTGGCTTCTCGTACATCACTTGGGTTCGAATTGAAGGCCTCAACCCTCCCACCAAGTTCTTGGTCAACACTGCTCCAATCCCCGCCATCGTTAGCTCTACATTGTCTCCACTCTTCCGTAGGACCGTCCGAAACCGTTGCTCCAACTTATCCACCCTTTCGGCATATTGCCGAACTTTCTCGTCGTCCCGTTGCTTCAAATGAGTAAGCTCCACCATGAGCTTCTCATAACTCTCTTCTGGAAGAAATTCTTCGATGAGTAGTGCATTACTCAACGTCTTTGTGTCTTCAACTGCACCAGGTGTCTGGCTCTTCACTCGGTCTTCATACCACGTAAGAGCAAAATCTTCTAAAAACTCTGGCAGTAACAACACCCATTCTTCCTTCCTTCTCACGTTGTTTCCGATGCAACCTCTTTTGAAGTCTCGAACAAATGGTTCTACATCTTCATTGTCCTTCCCATGAAACACAGGTAGCTTTCCCATCTTGTAACTACTCTTTCTACTCTTCTAATCGTCGTGCAATAACTACTCGCTAAAAGAGTACGAACATCACCAATTCCATTCGCGAATAATCTACCATAGGTAAAATGAAAGGAAATGGTTGTAACAATACCTCTTGTGCCATCTCTTCTTTCAAGGTAATCATGAGTCTGAGTCGCATCACCGCCTTCTCCACCATCCGAATGACGATCTCCATCACAACTCATCCGAGTCCTCTTTTGAAGTCGACAACTTCTCCGTCTCAGCTCTTTGAGTCTCGTCCAACTTCTCGACTACGGACGTAAGTAGGGCGGCCACATCGATGCACTTGTGTGTCCTCTTGATAGATCACCCACTCCACAACTTGGACAAGGATCTTCTCCTAGAAGATGAATTGGCGCTGGTGACGATGGACCCACTCGAAGACTTAAATCCGTAAACTCTCGCTTCCCTTTAGCTCTCTCGGTTCTGATTCTAGTTGGACAATTCACTACTTTATGTCCCAACCCTCTACAGAAATAACACCACAAGTCGGTTTCTACTCTTCTCCTCGGAGATTCTACTTGAGATCGGTTCTCAAACTCAACGATAATCTCTTTCGAGCTCTCTCCGACGCTTACTATGACATCTAAACCTTGAGGAAGGTTTCTAAGTCTAACTTTCCAATCTTTTGAATTTCCACTCATGTTGCAACTTCTCAACCATTAAGTGGACAAAATATCATAGAGGAAAATAATTCTACATTACTTTCTTAACTCTTCCGAGCTTTATATTGGAAATCGTGCATTATACATGCTATACACGAAATAAAATCTAATCTAAAATTAACTATCGAAGATATGATCCTCCTCACCATCGTTTGTACTCATCACAACAGACATCTTGAACTCACTCTTATAAGGATCCAACTCTACTTCACCCGGAGCATTCGTGGCCTCCACAGTGAATGATGCTTTCATCTCGGTTTTCTTCAAATCTGCGCCAATGGTCGTGGAAGCTTCTTGGTATAGGGTAAAGAGGGCACCCCAAGTAGTATAGATAAGTGTTCGCAACTCATCTACACTTAACTTTGGCTTCTCCGACTCCGTTCGAACTCCTAAACGTCTCTTCTTCCACCTCGTCATTCGAACTGGATTCCCCATGAAGTATCTACGAGACCTCCTTGTATGCCAAAACGTATATCTCTTAGTTGGTACGAGATCTCTCCAAGATTTTTGTTATCTCCAGTAGCTCAACCTCCAAGCTACTAAATCATGAAGTTTCAACAGAAACTTCCCTAATCAGAAAAGATGGTGATGACTGTACAAATTTTCAGAGAACTGAAATTTGTATATTTTCACTTCCCTCGTGGTTGTCAACCCCCTCCACTTTGAAAAATTCTTTCTCCCTCTTCAGACCTCATCTTCTCATGATTTCTTTTGTCCTTGATAGCTTATCAGCCACTCTAAAACACTGGAAAGTTTCTCAGGAAAATAAAATTCACAGAAAATCTGACAATGACTGTAAATTTTTTCCAGATAACAGAATTCCTCAACTCTCACGAATAGACCCCCTCAACTTTGAAAATTCATTGCTCCCTCTCTAGACCACCTTTTCCTATGATTTCTTTTGTCTTAGATAGGTTATCAGCCAATCTAAAACACTGGAAAGTATCACAGGAAAATAAAATTCACAGAAAAGTTGACAGCGACTGTACAAATTTTCCAGAGAGCAGAATTTCTAAACTCACAAATTTATCTCCTCTAATAACTTTTCTCTCCTCCTTCCTCTTCAACTCTTGTTGCACACTCTTTCAACTCTCCTCAAACCCTTTCTAAGTGAACAAGATGTAAAGAATGACTTCGAACGCGTCATATATCACTACGGGATACACGAAAGGTTCTAACATTGCTAACATCGCGTTAGCTCTCTCTCCTCCCAACGTTCTCTCCATGTGCTCTCTCATAATCTCCTTTTGTCGAATATAGAACTGAACTCTAAACATCGTTCAACGATCCCTTCAAGTGAGGTCTCGGCAACGGAACCAAAAATGTAAACCCTCCGTGGTCCTATCGATCAACTACCCCCCGATCTCTCAACCTCCACGATCGTCATCCACGAATCTGCAACATGTCGGGCCTGTCTCTCACTCAGGGGTCACCTCTGATGGCTTTGATGGAAACACACCATGAACTTGAAGGGAAAATGCTGAGTTCACTCATTCATACACCCACAAACTTATCAACTAAAAATCTCCTTAAACACATCAACTAAAATCCTCCATTCTAACGACGTCTCTCAAGTTCTCACATGCTAAAAATATCTCACACCTCTATATTACTCAAGTTGTCATTACGACAATGTGAAAACCAGGATGAGGAGCTCTTCTCTACTCCTCTATTTATACATTCTAGGTTTTTACTTTGGTATCCTCCGGTAACTCAGCCGTAACTACTTTTACCGGGTTTTACTAAGATATTACTTAAGATAAAAGCATTGATCACATGGGCTTTTTACCTTTTCACATGGGCTTATTCCTTCAAAGTCAACAACTTCTAGAAGGATTCTGGAATATTCTCAAGGAATCTCGAATTTCCACCCCCCCTCTACACTAGGACCCACTAAAAAGGAAACATGTGGAATCTCTTCTTGTTTTTAATGCCCACAAAGTCCACAACTTTAATCCAACCACTAATATCAAGTCAAAAAGGAGATAAGGGATACTTTCCACCCCCTTTCTACCTTTTAGACAAGATGACAAGATAGTAGTGCTCACTCTTTAGCAAATATCTGAATTCTGCCAAAAGTACAGCTAAGTTTAACCATAACTAACTTTTAGCTAGTCATGACTAACTTGATACCTCCTTAAAGTACTTTGGCAACCAATAAACATTCTCAACACTTAGTTATAACTAAACACCTTACTAATAGACAAACTTCCTATGTGTAACATAGGTCGTTACAGAACAGCCTCCAGTCGAGAGAAGACACTCTTCTGGTCTTCCACCTAAGGAAGCAGCTACTGCATCTTCTCTGTTGGAAACACCAGTCACTCTTCTGAAAAGATCTCCGTACGACTTCTTGCGAGACTTGTGGAATCAGAAGGGGGATGTGACCTTCCAACAGCTGTTGGATGACAACGCTGGTTACAGGAAGTTGTTACAATCTGTGCTTCGAGGATCGAGGAAGAGGAGGGCAGCAAAACTTCCCCAGAGCACCCCGATCCTAAGGGTAGAGCATAAGGACTTGGGAGCCCCAGAACTTGATATGGAGATCCATGGCTGTCTTCTGAAGAATGTACCCATTGATTCCGGCTCCGGAGTTAACATCATGACTGAAGAAACGGCGCATGCCCTAGGCTTCACTGAGTTCCAGCCTACTCCGAGAATTCTCAGAATGGCGGACCAGACCAGAAGACGACCTTTGGGGCAACTGAAAGATGTCTTGACGGTAATTGGTGGAGTATCTTTTTACCTCACTTACATCATTTTGCGACCTGTAGCTAAGGTTGGATATCAGGTGTTGATAGGAAGACCATGGCTGTATGCTGCAAATGTGAATACCGACTGGAGAAGGCATCGTTTGAGATTTCCCAATCCTACACCCAAGTCTGGTGAGAAGAGATTGTGGATTTGAGTGCAGCAGCTTCGCTCATGTTTTCTGGGTGGTGGAATGTCTTGAATTCGCTCCCAATTGTGCATGGGAAGTGTTCTTCTTGAGTGGCGGTGAATGTCAACAGTTGTGGAGTGTAGCTTGACTCGTTCAGTAGAGCACTTGGGATCTACGTACGAATGGTCTGCTGGGTAAGTGATCCCAGAAGACAGAGCAGTCAGAGCAGCGAAGTGAAGAAGAAAGAAGACTTCTTCCCGCAACAAAAGACGACATCCTCGAGTAGAAGACGGTGCTACAGTACTCACGTTTGTTGTCTTCCTCCCCAAACTATTACAAGCAAGGATGGCTTGTTAGTCAGGATCCGGACTAGAAGCCTGTCGGAATCTTAATTGCCCTTTTTCATCCTGTTTTCTCTTGTTTGGATTTTCTTATCTTTCCCATCTTCTCCCCATCTTCCCTCATCTTCCCCATCTTCTTATCTTCTCTAGTGAGCTTCCGATATTTCTATTGAGCTTCCGTGAAGGTGGATGTCGTTGTAGCGCTGCAGGAAGATAACTTCCGTAGGTAGAAGCCTGGGAAGGCTACAGGGGGCATACACCCTGTGATTTATCCAACCCGATGGAATGAGAGTGTGAGAATAAGGTGTAACGATTGTTACTAGTCGACTTCTACGAAGCCGGACAGCCTTCTGGAGGTGTGAGAAGACGAGCTAAACCTCCAGAAGACGAGAATCGCTTCGAGAAGACGGTATCGAGAAGACCGGAAGAAGCAACCTGGAAGCAGGAAGATCGTCTTCCCGAGCTTCTCTGTGAATAGTTGTGTGATATTCTAGTTGGTAGTTGTTTGTTTAGTTCCAGTGCACCATTTGGCGTGTCTGGAAGACGTGTGGTTTTGTGTGGTTTTGTGAGAAGACGGGATTTCTAGGCAAAATCCGTGTGTTTGTGTGTTTGAACAGATCTTAGAACTTAGAGCAGCGTTACTTGTGCAAATCCTCTGTGGGAACGATATCTTGTATACTAAATGGGCAAAAGGAGAAATCCTTCGTCACTACAATTATCTTAGACTCTTAATTTTAGATTGGATTTTATTTCGTGTATAGCATGTATAATACATGATTTTCAGTATAAAGCTCGAAAGAGTAAGAAAGTGATG
The DNA here is from genome assembly GCA_036924285.1 of Asterella californica. NCBI lineage: Eukaryota > Viridiplantae > Streptophyta > Marchantiopsida > Marchantiales > Aytoniaceae > Asterella > Asterella californica. The sequence goes on from JAYKYS010000001.1 coordinate 50,306,932, forward strand.
TAAAATTAATTTTTCTCAAAGATATTTTGTCCACTTAATGGTTGAGAAGGTGCAACATGAGTGGAAGTTCAAAAGATTGGAAAGTTAGACTTAGAAACCTTCCTCAAGGTTTAGATGTCATAGTAAGTGTCGGAGAGAGTCAAAAAAGATTATCATTGAGTTTGAGAACATTAGTACAAAATCTCAAGTAGAATCTCCGAGGAGAAGAGTAGAAATCGACTTGTGGTGTTATTTCTGTAGAGGGTTGAGACGTAAAATAGTGAATTGTCCAACTAGAATCAGAACCGAGAGAGCTAAAGGGAAGCGGGAGTTTACTGATTTAAGTCTTCGAGTGGGTCCATCGTCACCACCGCCGATTCATCTTCTAGGAGAGGACCCTTGTCCAAGTTGTGGAGTGGACGATCTATCAAGAGGACACAAGTGTGTCGACGTGGCTGCCCTACTTACGTCAATAGTCGAGAAGTTGGACGAGACTCAAAGAGCTGAGACGGAGAAGTTGTCGACTTCAAAAGAGGACTCGGTTGAGTTGTGATGGAGATCGTCATTCGGATGATGGAGAAGGCGATGATGCGACTCAGGCTCATGATTACCTTGGGACAAGAAATGTCACAAGAGGTGTTGTTACAACCATTTCCTTTCATTTTACCTATGGTAGATTATTCTCGAATGGAATTGGTGATGTTCGTACTCTTTTAACGAGTAGTTATTGCACAAAAATTAGAAGAGTAGAAGGAGTAGTTACATGATGGGGAAATTACCAATGTTTCATGGGAAGGACAATGAAGATGTAGAACCATTTGTACGAGACTTCAAAAGGGGTTGCATCGGAAACACCGTGAGAAGGAAGGAAGAATGGGTGTTGTTACTGCCAGAATTTTTAGAAGATTTTGCTCTTACGTGGTAGCACGTATGAAGACTGAGTGAAGAACAAGACACCTGGTGCAATGGAGGACACATGGGAGACGTTGAGTAACGCACTAATTGAAGAGTTTATTCCAGAAGAGAGTTATGAGAAGTTCATGGTGGAGCTTACTCATTTGAAGCAACGAGACGATGAGAAAGTTCGGTAGTATGCCGAAAGAGTGGATAAGTTGGAGCAACGATTTTGAACGGTCCTACGGAAGAGTGGAGACAATGTGGAGCTAACGATGGCGGGGATTGGAGCAGTGCTGACCAAGAACTTGGTGGGAAGGTTGAGACCTTCAATTCGAACCCAAGTGAGGTACGAGAAGCCAACAACCAAAGCGGAGGCCATCAAGATTGTGACAAATATGGAAGAGAGTTTGAATGAAGGGGATATCATCCAACCTCATCATGCCGCTCTGGTGTCGACTTCGACTCTTGGTTTATTTTCGAGTTTTCCGAGCTCCTACTCCAACGGTGGTGCCAAGACCGTTTGTCCCAACAACGATGTCTACTGCCACCTCTGATTTTCATACCGAGTTGAAGAGCATCACCGACACTCTTGCGGATCTCAAGATAAATGTGGTGCAGTTACGAGAATGGAGAAACAAAGGTGGAGGAGGAGGTCAAAGAGGTTACGACAACAATCTTAACCGAGGAATCAAGGTAACTTTGGAGGCAACCAAGGTAACTTTGGAGGAATCATTTGTTGGACGTGTGGAGGTTCTCATTTCCAGCGAAACTGTCTTAACAATAGAGCAAGAGGTGCCGTAGCTATCAGAATGAATGTGGGTGGAGGAAATCCATCACAAGGACGAGACAAGGGAATGGCTACTATCGATGTAGTGCGAGATCTCATCTACGAGAAAGGAGAGAGTTCAAACTCTTCTCATGCACCGATGGAGCTTTTAGCTCAAGAAAGGAAAAGAACTCGATTTTCTGATGAACCGGTCATGGAGGAGTCAGCAAGTAGAAGTACTCGTTCGAGTAATGTTTCGAGTGCACCAAGGGAGTCAAGAAGAAAGTTGGAGACGGCGGATTTCACCATTTCATCTTCCCAAGCGGGATATGATGTGGTTGAAGATGTGGGTGCTCATAAAGCCAACATCACTGTTGGACAACTGATCGCACTTAATCCCAGCTTACGAAGAGAACTCAAAGGAGGACTGAGTTCTAAAAGAAGCAAAAAGAAGAAACCCAAGAGCAAGACATCGAAATCTGTGGGAGTTGGTGTGATGGATGTGCATGCTTCAGAGGTATGCACTAGGGCTTCAAAGATTGAAGTCCGATTGAATGGTCACTATGTCTTTGACGTATTGATGGATGGAAGATCGATTGTAAATGCCATATCAGAGAGGTTGATGAAGAAGTTGGAGATGGAACCAACTCGCCCGGCTAGCATTGTCGTGGGGATGGCTAACAAGCAACGTGTAAGACCTCTTGGTTGTTGGAGAAGGTGGTCGTGTCTGTGATGAGAGTTCAAACATTGATGTCCTTTCAAGTGTTAAAGGACTCTAGTTATGATTTGCTCCTAGGTAGGCCTTGGTTGAGAGTTGTGCGCACCACTGATAGGTGGTACAAGGGATACTTACGGATTAGGCCTAGAGATCATAGAGTGATAGTACCTCTCTCGGGTGTTGGAGTTGTGACTTCTGACTCTGATAGACCCACTAGTGACTATTGGGAATCTGATAAGGAGGATGATCAGAGTGTCTCAGAAGTAGATACCGGAGATTCTTACAATCAAGAATCCTCGTCTGAGGACGAAAGATTTGGTCGAGATGAATCATTACATCAGCTTAGTGCTATTGACTTGTTGTCTCGACCAGCAGTGGAGAAAGATCCTGACAAAGAAGAGTTGAGTGAGGTAGAGATTGTGAGAAGACTCTCTAACCTGAAGTTTGGTATCAATGTCACTCAAGAGGAGAAAAATAGATTCCTAGATATATTTCAAAAATATATCCATGTGTTTGCTTTCAGCTACAAGGATTTGAAGGAGGTGACTCTCGAGACTCATCGAATCGAATTGGAGGAGAATGCAAGACCAGTTCGACAGAAACAGAGAAGGGTCAATCCTACAACACCAATGATGGTAAAGGAGGAGATAGACAAGTTGAAGGAGGCGAGTTTCATCTATGAGGTAGAGAACTCAGAATGGGTTTCACCCATTGTGATTGTCAAGAAGTATACAGGCTGAAGTAGCTCGGGGAAGACCGTCTTCCTGGACTGAAGACTGGTGGCGTAAGGCGTTTCACAGGCCTGAGACCGAGAACCGAGGATATTGGTACGAGAAGGAGATCTTGCCTAGGATTGTGAGTTCATGGCATGTGCCTGGGAGTACCACCTGCCTTTTCGTGGAAGACAGGCAGGGGAGGAACGGTTGGAAGATAGAGTCTTACCGGGAGCCGAAGAAGCGACTTCTGGCGAAGTTGTTTCTGCATCTTTTCCCCAAGAGAAAAGCGCAGAAGACAATGTACTTAGGAGATCAGGACGTGGAGTTCCTGGAATCAGTGTGGGATGACAGAGTGCCAATCTACTGGAGCGCGTACATCCACAACTATGTACAGACGGAGCTAGCATACTTGGGTACCCCGGCGGGAGGACATCTGACGCCCTTCTTCTGCTACTTGTATGTAGCCATGACGGATCTTAGGGAAGATCAGCTGGCAGTGTATGGGCCAACGGAGCGACAGGAGGTGAAGGAGGAGACCTCGGAAGACGATGACCGAGAGGCAGCAGCAACGCCCCCTCCCACTCTGATGCCACAGCTGAGACCCGGCTCTCACCAGAAGACGCTTCTGGTGAAGGAAGACGAGTCTAGTGGGTCGGAAGACGCCACGCCAGTGAGGAAGATGGGTCACAGAAGTATATCGAGGACACCCATCTCCCTCATTCATTCAGGATCGGAGTCGGACTCGGAGGAAGACTTGCTGAGTACCCGATCGGAGCAGAAGACAGCTTCTGTAACACCTGGGAGTCTTCCGAAGACTCCAGAAGACGAAGGATGGATGGGCGCTCCTACTGCGATGCGAGGAAGCGCAAAGAGGAGAGCCGCTCCTCCCATGAGGAGTCTTCCACCCCGGAAGATGAGAAGAGTAGCTTCTTCTCGTGCGCAGAAGATGAAGGTCGTAGTGGTGGAAGAGGCTTCCTTGCCTCTAGAAGACAAGGTCGATACCTCCGAGCGAGTGGTGGGGATGAACTTGTCTTCCGCAGGAAGACGACTGGAGGAGTTCAGTGCCTACTTCCAGAAGGAGATCCAGCCCGCTATGGAGTTGCTGGAGAGGAGAGCGAGGGCACAGGAGAAGCCCTTACAGCCTGGATTCGGCCTGCGCACCTTGCTGCGACAGGAAGACAGCCAGCAGAAGACGGAGTCGCTGGAAGCTAGTCTCCGCACCACGGAGAAGCTTGCAGCCATGTACAAGGCGGAAGCAGCCGCTTCTGCCAAGGAGTCGATGTAACTTTGGAAGAGCAACCAGGAGTTGCAGGCGCGAGTACAGCAGCGCGATCAGGAAGTTCTCCGAGTGCGGGAGAAGATCACTGCCCTCGCAGAAGAGCAGACCACTTGGAAGATGCAGCGAGAAGCCGCAGAAGCGCGAGCTGCAGTGGAGAAGACACAGAGGGAAGCAGCGGAGGCTCGTGCGCACAAGATGCTAGCTCAGTCGGTAGAAGCGCTTCGGAAGAAGTTCAACTTCACCGCGGGTAAGAAGTTACTTACCTTAGCTAGGGAATGGGACAGCGGGTCCAAGACGAGGTTGGTGGAATGCAGAGATAGCATGTTAAGGTACCTGGATAGACAGATAGAAGGAGTGAAGACACTTTATGGTCTTCCCTCACTTCCGACACCTGCAACCGCATCTTCCCAAGCCCCAGCACCCTCGAATGGGTCCGGAATGGAGAAGGAGGAGTTCGATCTCGTTGTACACTTGGTGGTGACAGCGTTGGAAGACGAGAAGACTCCAGAAGACGCCCCGGAAGACATGATGTCTTCTGGAAGACAGGAAGACGAGCCGTCTTCTCAGGTATTCCGCGTGGAGGAAGCGACTTCCCCGGACCCCTATGAGGTCGCCATGGTCCCTAGTACTGCATCTGTGCCTCAGAAGACCGAAGACGCACCATTCGACTCATCTTCCCAGAAGACCATTCCGTCTTCCGAAGTCGAAGCCGAGGAAGACGCAACCGCAGAAACAGCAGGGCCAGCGAAGAGCGAGGAGAGGGAAGCTACCTCAGTGGTACCCGAGGTAAGTGCAAGGCTTCCCAGCCCATCAGAAGTCGAGGTAGTAGCTCCGGTAGGAGCAGATCATGTGGAGATTGCCACCGAGCAATCAGAGTAGTTAGCAAACTCAATCGACACTTCCAGATTTAGTAGGATCGGACATGCTATCTTAAGGATAGCAGTTTTCCATATAAAAATAGTTAGGACCCCATGTGGAAGCATATGTAGCGTAGGAGTAACACAGTGGAGGGCTAATTGGGAAGAGGGACTGCATGCATGTGAGGTGACAACCTCTTGTCAGCGCCTCTCTCTCTCTCCCTGGTGGTCGCCTCCCTTGACTCTCGAGGCAGATGGTTAAGTAGGATCACAGAGTAGGAATGAGGAGTTCTGCACACACACAAACATCTTACGGTGCGGACTCAGAGCACATTAGACACATGACACACTACAGAGATCTGTACACAGGTACAGATTCTACGGTGCAGACAGATTAGCTATGCTCGATGTTAGACTAAGGGAATTAAGCAGGAAGAAGTCTGCATTCTTTGGTTATCAGCAGCGACTTGGAGATGTAGGTGTAAGTGGTGGACAGTCTAGGAACAGGGAACGGCATCCTCGTGCAGTCCTGTTAGCTAGGCTGGTGTGTCGAGGAGTAGACGCAGGAAGTAGCGGGAGTGAGCTTCCCAATGCCATTGTGACTTCTTCTCGGGGAATAGATTGTGGATTTGAGTGCAGCAGCTTCGCTCATGTCTTCTGGGTGGTGGAATGTATTGAATTCGCTCCCAATTGTGCATGAGAAGTGTTCTTCTTGAGTGGCGGTGAATGTCAACAGTTGTGGAGTGTAGCTTGACTCGTTCAGTAGAGCACTTGGGATCTACGTACGAACGGTCTTCTGGGTAAGGGATCCCAGAAGACAGAGCAGCGAAGTGAAGAAGAAAGAAGCCTTCTTCCCGCAACAGAAGACGACATCCTTGAGTAGAAGACGGTGCTACAGTACTCACGTTTGTTGTCTTCCTCCCCAAACTATTACAAGCAGGGATGGCTTGTTAGTCAGGATCCGGACTAGAAGCCTGTCGGAATCTTAATTGCCCTTTTTCATCCTCTTTTCTCTTGTTTGGATTTCTTCTTCTTCCCATCTTCCCCATCTTCTTATCTTCTCTAGTGAGCTTCCGTGAAGGTGAATGTCGTTGTAGGGCTGCAGGAAGACAACTTCCGTAGGCAGAAGCCTGGGAAGGCTACAGGGGGCATACACCCTGTGATTTATCCAACCCGTTGGAATGTGAGTGTGAGAGTAAGGTGTAACGACTGTTACTAGTCGACTTCTGCGAAGCCGGACAGCCTTCTGGAGGTGTGAGAAGACGAGCTAAACCTCCTGAAGACGAGAATCGTTCGAGAAGACGGTATCGAGAAGACCGGAAGAAGCAACCTGGAAGCAGGAAGATCGTCTTCCCGAGCTTCTCTGTGAATAGTTGTATGATATTGTAATTGGTAGTTGTTTGTTTGGGTCCAGAGCACCATTTGGCGTGTCTGGAAGACGTGTTGTTTTGTGTGGTTTTTGTGAGAAGACGGGATTTCTAGGCAAAACCCGTGTGTTTGTGTGTTTGAATAGATCTTAGAACTTAGAGCAGCGTTACTTGTGCAAATCCTCTGTGGGAACGATATCTTGTATACTAAATGGGCAAAAGGAGAAATCCTACGTCACTACATAAAATAATCATGAGGAGTTGATTGAAAACAACTTTCAGAAAAAATTTAATGAAAAATACAACATACTAAAGCGCATAGTTATGAGGAAAAATACTGCTCAATAAGATTTACCAATTGTGAATTGTGCCAAAGTTTTTTAAATTAAATTTATAACCCACTGGTAACTTGATTTACACATGTTCAGTTCTGTTATTCCAAACCCATAAGTGACTCACGTGAACAGAACCTTTCTCTGGTGTAAAGGTATGTGATTCTTACAAGTAAAAATATTCTAAATTTATAAATTTTAATTTATAGCTTAACTTTTCCAAAAGGAAGAGTTAAGACATAAATTAAACCTCTATGCATATTCTTGTTGATATAGTCCCAAGCTCTAGTAGATCGACGGCTATCATTTGCCGGAGTGGTTAGGGTTGTTAGAGTTAGTTAGAGGGCTAACCCACCCATTAGGGTTTTCCTTTGTACTCACCTCCACTATATATACAGAGAGAGGCAAAGCCTCTCTCATCTCATTCCTATTTTACTTCCTTGTCTACTCGCTCTCTCTCTCTTCTTGGAGTGTCCTCGAAGTATCGATCTTTCTACATGGTATCATAGTTGGTGAGAGTGTGTGTCCCTTGCTGATGAGCAAGATGGAGATTGGAGTACAAGAGAGAGCAGCCGGAGTTGTGCTTGATGGCGAGCACTATCCTGCTGATGCATTCGGATGAGACGAAACCGTTTCTTTCGCCACCAGAAACTTTGAATGCGATTTCGGAGACCTAGACGATTTTTTCTCGTTGAAATCTGTCGACCAGCCTTGTTAAGGATGTCTTGTTCAAAAGGTGTGAATTGTGTATTGGGCCAAGTTTCAGTCGATTTGGAGGTTTCCAGTGGCAGTTTTTCAATTGGACCTTTTTCGACCAAAACGAAAGTTTTAGGACTTGACCCTAAAAAAAATCCTGGTCCGAATATGGGTGGGTTTGAAAAGCGATTTGAAAAATTTGGAAAATTTTGAGGGGTCGCACATCCATTTTTGACCTCGTTTGGTCTAGTTTCGACTTTTCTTGGTGTGTTCTTTCGACGTTTCCGTCGTGTTTTGTACACCTACAGTTCGCGGACAGTTTTCTTTCTTCATTCTCGCTGCAGGAGGAGTTCGTGGAGTAGACTTCTTGTGACTTGTGACAACTCTTGATCGCGCGGTGTGGAGAGACGAGTTTCGTGAAAGATCTATGAGGTTTTTCATGTACTGAACAATGCAATTTCGACATTGCAGCTATGGCGGAGCCCGTGTCTTTGATCACTGGAGAGAAGCTCGACAAGAACAACTACCAAGTGTGGAAGTTCCGGATGAAGACTTTCCTACAGGGACAAGATCTATGGGATCTTATCACTGAGAAGGAAAAAGCGCCTGAAGTGTCAATTTCTGACCCGAAATTCAAGGAGTGGAAGAAGCACTCATATCAGGCTATTCACTATATCGCGCTGACAGTCTCAACATCGTCTCCACATGCTCTAGTGAATTAAACCACTCCCGATGGAGAGTCATGTGACTGGAGGCGCCGGAGTCGATCACCCAGTCAGTCTGTGGCTCAAAGACCGCATAACTCTGATGTGTAGTAATCAGCAACTGCTCCGAATAGACATGCTCAGTGACTGCATAGCCTTGCTGGTTGCTGTTATCTTGTTGGGAGTTGTTGTCGTGTTGCTGTCTTTGATCGTTCTGCTTCTTGTAGCACTGATTTGCATTGTGGCCTTGCTTCTTGCAGTAGTTGCAGGAACCAAGCGCTCTTCTCTGATTGTTGTTGGAACCAGACAGTTGCTGGTTCTGCTGGTTCTGCTGCTGTTGCGATTGCTGTTGTTGTCCGCGATCCCGTCCACGTCCAACACCTTTGCCACAACCCCTACCTCGAGATCCTCCAGAATCTGTAAAATAGACAGATTCTTGCTGACCCATCAAAGTAGAACTCCCCAGTAGGCGCACCTCCTCTCCTAACATCATAGGAACAAGCTCATCAAACCGCGGAAGAGGTTCTCTGGTCGAAATTGATGTTATGAACTGTTTGTACTCTGCAGGCAGTCCTTGCAATGTGGCTCCGATCAAGACAGTGGGATCAATCTCGACTTTGACAGAAGATAGTTGATCCGCGAGCTGCTTGACATGGTTCACATAGTCATTGATGTACATCGACCCCTTCTTCACTATGTTGAACTGCTGCAGCAATTGCAGCTTCTGCGCCTCTGTTCCGGATTGAAACAGACGCACGAGTGCATCTTAAGCTTTCTTGGACGTATCGCAATCCTGAATGTGACCGATCATCACCGTTTATGGTGACATGAGATGACACCAAGCACAAGATCTAACACAAGGGTAACATTCCACTTGACATTCCTGCTTCAACGTTTACTGGTATACGGAATGTCTTACATGTACCCACGTTGACGAGAAACCTGCTATCTGTAGGACATTTGATAGAGCAGGGTCTACAAGTGCGCTTCAATAAAGATGGATGCTTTATTGAAGATTCGAATGACATTGTCATAGCTCGAGGTATCAAGAGTGGTAGGTTGTTTAAACTAGATGCATCTGTGCCTAAGTTACAGGCTGCCATGTATGGACAGAGTGGTCTAGTAGTGTCTGACATTGACATCTGACACAAGCGAATTGGGCACATGAACTTTCAGAGGCTGAAAAGCCTTCCGAGTTCTGTAACGACCTATGTTACACATAGGAAGTTTGTCTATTAGTAAGGTATTTAGTTATAACTAAGTGTTGAGAATATTTATTTGCTGCCCAAGTACTTTAAGGAGGTATCAAGTTAGTCATGACTAGCTAAAAGTTAGTTATGGTTAAACTTAGTTATACTTTTGGTAGAATTCAAATATTTCCTAAAGAGTGAGCACTACTATCTTGTCATCTTGTCTAAAAGGTAGAAAGGAGGTGGAAAGTATTCCTTATCTCCTTTTTGACTTGATATTAGTGTTTGGATTAAAGTTGTGGACTTTGTGGGCATTAAAAACAAGAAGAGATTCCACATGTTTTCTTTTTAGTGGGTCCTAGTGTAGAGAGGGGGTGGAAATTCGAGATTCCTTGAGAATATTCCAAAATCCTTCTAGAAGTTGTTGACTTTGAAGGAATAAGCCCATGTGAAAAGGTAAGAAGCTTATGTGATTAATGCTTTTACCTTAAGTAATATCTTAGTAAAACCCGGTAAAAGTAGTTACGGCTGAGTTACCGGAGGGTACCAAAATAAAAACCTAGAATGTATAAATAGAGGAGTAGAGAAGAGCTCCTCATCCTTGTTTTCACATCGTCGTAATGACAACTTGAGTAATATAGAGAGTGTGGGATATTTTTAGCATGTGAGAACTTGAGAGACGTCGTTAGAATGGAGGATTTTAAGTTGATGAGTTTATGGAGATTTTTAGTTGATAAGTTTGTGGGTGTATGAATGAGTGAACTTAGCATTTTTCCCTTCAAGATTCATGGTGTGTTTCCATGCCATCAGAGGTGACCCCTGAGTGAGAGACAGACTCGACATTTGCAGATTCATCGATGACGATCGTGGTGGTTGAGAGATGGGGGGATAGTTGATCGATAGGATCGTGAAGGGTTTACATAATGTTCCGTTGCGGGGACCTCACTTGAAGGGATCATTGAAAGATGTTTAGAATTCAGTTCTATATTAGACAAAAAGAGATCATGAGAGAACACATGGAGAGAACGTTGGGAGGAGAGAGAGCTAACGCGATGTTAGCAACATTAGAACCTTTCGTGTATCCCGTAGTGATCTATGACGCATTCGAGGTTATTCTTTATATTTTGTTCACTTAAAAAGAGTTGAAAGGAGAGTTGAAAGGAGATGAAACAAGAGTTGTAGAGAAAGGAGGAGAGAGAAGTTATTAGAGGAGAAACATTTCCGAGTTTGAGGATTTGTGCTCTTTGGAAAAGTTTTACAGTCATTGTCAGATTTTTTGTGAATTTTTTTTTCTAGTGAAACTTTCCAGGACTGTAGCTTGGCTGATAACCTATCTACGACAAAAGAAATCATAGGAAAAGGTGCTCAAGAGAGGGAGCAATGAATTTTCAAAGTTGAGGGGGTCTATTCGTGAGAGTTGAGGAATTCTGTTCTCTGGAAAAAGTTTATAGTCATTGTCAGATTTTCCGTGAATTTTATTTTCTTGAGAAACTTTCCAGTGTTTTAGATTGGCTGATAAGCTATATAGAACAACAGAAATCAGGAGGAAAGGTGGTATGGAGAGAGAGCCATGAATTTTCAAAGTTGAGGGGGTTGAAAGTCATGAGAGAAGTAAAAATATACAAATTTCAGTTCTCTGAAAATTTGTACAGTCAGCACCATCTCTTTTGATTAAGGAATTTTCTATTGAAACTTCATTAGTTAGTAGCTGGAGGTTGAGCTATTGGAGATCACAAAAATCTTGGAGAGATCTCTTATCGATTAAGAGATATACGCTTCGACATACAAGGAGGTCTTGAAGATACTTCATGGGGAATCTAGTTCGAGTGTCGAGGTTGAAGAAGAGACGTTTGGGAGTTATAACGGAGATGGAAAAGCCAAAGTTAAGTATAGAGGCGTTGCGATCAAGCATCTATTGCAGTTGGGGTGCCTTTTTTGCTTTATATCAAGAAGCTTCTGCAAGCATCGGCGCAGATGCGAAGAAAGTTGAGTTCAAAGTATCATTCACTATGGAGGCCACGAATGCTCCTGGTGAAGTAGAGTGTGATCCTTACAAAAGTGACTTTAAGATGTCTGCTAGGATCAGTACAGACGATGGTCATGAGGATATTATCATGGACTCTTAATTTTAGATTGGATTATTTTGTGTATAGCATGTATAATACACGATTTTTAGTATAAAGCTCGAAAGAGTTAAGAAAGTGATGTAGAGTTATTTTCCTCAAAGATATTTTGTCCACTTAATGGTTGAGAAGGTGCAACATGGGTGGAAGTTTGAAAGATTGGAAAGTTAGACTTAGAAACCTTCCTCAAGGTTTAGATGTCATAGTAAGTGTCGGAGAGAGCTCGAAAGAGATTATCGTTGAGTTTGAGAACACTAGTACAAAATCTCAAGTAGAATCTCCGGGACGAAGAGTAGAAACCGACTTGTGGTGTTATTTCTGTAGAGGGTTGAGACATAAAGTAGTGAATTGTCCAACTAGAATCAGAACCGAGAGAGCTAAAGGGAAGCGAGAGTTTACTGATTTAAGTCTTCGAGTGGGTCCATCGTCACCAGCGCCAATTCATCTTCTAGGAGAAGATCCTTGTCTAAGTTGTGGAGTGGGTGATCTATCAAGAGGACACAAGTGCGTCGATGTGGCCACCCTACTTACGTCAGTAGTCGAGAAGTTGGACGAGACTCAAAGAGCTGAGACGGAGAAGTTGTCGACTTCAAAAGAGGACTCGGTCGAGTTGTGATGGAGATCGTCATGGATGGTAGAGAAGACGGTGATGCGACTAAGGCTCATGATTACCTTGGTAGAAGAGATGACACAAGAGGTGTTGTTACAACCATTTTCTTTCATTTTACCTATGGTAGATTATTCTCGAATGAAATTGGTGATGTTCGTACTCTTTTAGCGAGTAGTTATTGCACAAAAATTAGAAGGGTAGAAAGAATAGTTACAAGATGGGGAAGTTACCAGTGTTTCATGGGAAGGACAATGAAGATGTAGAACCATTTGTACGAGACTTCAAAAGGGGTTGCATCGGAAACAACGTGAGAAGGAAGGAAGAATGGGTGTTGTTACTGCTAGAGTTTTTAGAAGATTTTGCTCTTACGTGGTATGAAGACCGAGTGAAGAGCCAGACACCTGGTGCAGTTGAGGACACATGAGAAACGTTGAGTAATGCACTCATCGAAGAATTTCTTCCAGAAGAGAGTTATGAGAAGCTCATGGTGGAGCTTACTCATTTGAAGCAACGGGACGACGAGAAAGTTCGGCAATATGCCGAAAGGGTGGATAAGTTGGAGCAACGGTTTCGGACGGTCCTACGGAATAGTGGAGACAATGTGGAGTTAACGATGGCGAGGATTGGAGCAGTGTTGACCAAGAACTTGGTGGGAGGGTTGAGGCCTTCAATTCGAACCCAAGTGAGGTACGAGAAGCTAACAACCAAAGCGGAGGCCATCAAGATTACGACAAATATGAAAGAGAGTTTGGATGAAAGAGATATCATCCAACCTCATCATGTTGCTCTGGTGTCAACTCCGACTCTTGGTGTAGCCACAACGATCGCACCTGCACCATCACAATTGGTGATTGCTTCAACGTCAGCTCCTACTCCAATGGTGGTGCCAAGATCGTTTTGTCCCAACAATGATGTCTACTGCCACCTCTGATTTTCATGCCGAGCTGAAGAGCATCACCGATATTCTTGCGGATCTCAAGATAAACGTGGTGCAGTTACGAGAATGGAGAAACAAAGGTGGAGGAGGAGGTCAAAGAGGTTACGACAACAATCCTAATCGAGGAAACCAAGATAACTTTGGAGGCAACCAAGGTAACTTTGGAGCAATCACTTGTTGGACGTGTGGAGGTTCTCATTTCCAGCGAAATTGTCCTAACAACGCAGCAAGAGCTGTCGAAGCTATCAGAATGAATGTGGGTGGAGGAAATCCATCACAAAGACGAGACAAGGGGGTGGCTACTATCAATGTCGTGCGAGATCCCATCTACGAGAAAGGAAAGAGTTCAAACTCTTCTCATGCACCGGTGGAGCTTTTAGCTCAAGAAAGAAAAAGAACTCGATTTTCTGATGAATCGATTTTCATGGATGAGTCAGCAAGTAGAAGTACTCGTTCGAGTAATGTTTCGAGTACACCAAGGGAGCCAAGAAGGAAGTTGAGGATGGCGGATTTCACCATTTCATCTTCCCAAGCGGTGTCGCGGCGAGAGTCTTTCTTGGAGAGGGCGGACCTCCTAACTGTGATAGATCAGAGAGAAATGACCAGAAAGGAAAATAGGTCGCTGCAGACGATGAAATCTCAAAACACAGCTTCTTGTGCCCACCAATTGCAAAACAAACACTCAAGCACGCACTCAGGTACACAAATAGATCTCTCCGGAATAGAAATAGCTTTATTTCAGTGTCAACTGCTTCACTGTTAAGAAAATATCTCTCTCCTCCTCTCCTGAGTCCTTTCAGCTGAAAATTCCAAGGAATTTGATCTCACGACAACCAAAGCTTTGTCAAAAACGATCTCTTTCAAATAAACCGCCTCTATCCGTTCAGTTCTACTGCCTCCAAACCCCAAACTGTATATCAGATGAAGCTCCAACCTCCAAACGCTTGTCTGTCCCTCTGTCACGATCTCCCCGTCCACCTTCTCAATTCTATCCAGAAAACATTTCTCTCTCCTTGCCTCCAAGCTTCTCATGTGTGTCCTGAACCCCCAAACCCTAATCCTCTTTTCTCCTCCTTCCGCCTCCGCTCTCTCGGAAAAACTGTTTGAAAAGTGTCCTTGATCTTCAGCCGCCGCAGTATTTAACCTAAAGTTTTAAGGCCCTAGCTTAAGCTGCCCCCCTGCTGTCCTTATAAGCGCAATCACTTATCAGAAGCAGGGCCCTAGCTTAAGCTGCCCCCCTGCTGTCCTTATGCGTACAAAGCTTTATTTACAAGTTTGGCCCCTTTTTAATACAAGTTTCACAGTTGTCTCCACAAACTCTACCTCTTCACTAATAAAGGTTCTCCTAGCCTCCTTCTCCATCGCAAGCCAACTCGATGGTTATTTAACTAATTAGCAAAAGTTTCCCGTGCTCTTGATACCATCTTCATGCCACCTTGAATATACTACAAGCCATCCAATGTAGGCCGAAGCCCTAACACTTATGAGACTGCCTCACAGGGCTTACAACCCCCTCATATGCGCACCAAGTATCTCCCATAGTATATTCAGGATGACATGCGGAGGCTTAGACCAGGAAGCCCACGATTAAGGGAGATACCGGTCTCCCGCCCCTAGATATGCAGGATGTGGCTGCATACCCAACATAGACTCCCTTCCAGGAGACCAACATGCCGGAATAGGAACCAGAGGCCAGGAGGGATTGATCCTGAGACCACTTCCCTCCTAGGCAGGCGCCCTATCACTGGGATGGCCTTTGGTTCCGTTTAAAACTGTTAGACTTCCTGTACATATGCTTTTGCTAAGAAATTTTCTTATAAAGTCTTTACTAGCCTTCTCTATGCTAACTTCTGCATACAACTCCATTTTTAATGAACAAGGAGTCAAAACTATAGTATTTGTGAACACCTACACACTCACGCTATCAGATTCTGAGTTCGAGTCACGAGCCAGAATCGACGGATTTCCCTCTTTCACATATTTCACAGCCTAAGACTCGTACTAACTATTGCTTAAAACACTTTCTGTCAAAACTAGAAGCATGAGGTCGCTCTCCTCGTCGAGCTCTGCGTTCTGGAAATTTTTGCCCTCGTTCAGGGTGATAGGGGGCAGCTTGCCAAGCATAGCCCCAGCTTAGCTCCTGCCCAGCTTAATAAGCTAGGGCACAACTTCCTGAACAAATGCTGGTTGAGTGCTTCTGAAGCTCCGTTTCATCATCTTGAACGCCACGCACTACGACAGCGGGATATGATGTGGTTGAAGATGTGGGTGCTCAAAAAGCCAACATCACTGTTGGGCAACTGATCGCACTTAATCCCAGCTTACGAAGGGAACTCGAAGGAGGACTGAGTTCTAAGAGAAGCAAGAAGAAGAAACCGAAGAGCAAGACATCGAAGTCTGTGGGAGTTGGTGTGGTGGATGTGCATGCTTCAGAGGTATGCACTATGGCTTCAAAGATTGAAGTCCGGTTGAATCGTCACTACGTCTCTGACGTATTGGTGGATGGAGGATCGGCTGTAAATGCCATATCAAAGAGGTTGATGAAGAAGTTGGGGATGGAACCAACTCGCCCGGCTAGCATTGTCGTGGGGATGGCTAACAAGCAACGGGTAAGACCTCTTGGTGTGTTAGAGAAGGTGGTCGTGCCTGTGATGGGAGTTCAAACATTGATGTCTTTTCAAGTGTTAAAGGACTCTAGTTATGATTTGCTCCTAGGTAGGCCTTGGTTGAGAGTTGTGCGCACCACTGATAGGTGGCACAAGGGATACTTACGGATTAGACCTAGAGATCATAGAGTGATAGTACCTCTCTCGGGTGTTGGAGTTGTGACTTCTGACTCTGATAGACCCACTAGTGACTACTGGGAATCTGATACGGAGGATGATCAAAGTATCTCAGAAGTAGATACCAGAGATTCTTATGATCAAGAATCCTCGTCTGAGGACGAAAGATTTGATCGAGATGAATCATTACATCAGCTTAGTGCTACTGACTTGTTGTCTCGACCAACAGTGGAGAAAGATCTTGACAAAGAAGAGTTGAGTGAGGCAGAGATTGTGAGAAGACTCTCTACCCTGAAGTTTGGTATCAATGTCACTCAAGAGGAGAAAAGTAGATATATTTCAAAAATATATCCATGTGTTTGCTTTCAACTACAAGGATTTGAAGGAGGTGACTCTCGAGACTCATCGAATCGAATTGGAGGAGAACGCAAGACCAGTTCGACAGAAGCAGAGAAAGGTCAATCCTACAACAGCAATGATGGTCAAGGAGGAGATAGACAAGTTGAAGGAGGCGAGTTTCATCTATGAGGTGGAGAACTCGGAACGGGTTTCACCCATTGTGATTGTCAAGAAGAAGAACCGTAAGCTGCGAGTGTGCATAGACTATAAAAAGTTGAATGTAATAATAAGAAGGATTATTATCCTCTACCATTTATAGATGAGATTTTGGAAGAAGTTGCTGGTCATGAGTGGTACAGCTTTGGTGATGGTTATAGTGGGTATAACCAGATCAAGATAGCACAGGAGTACCAGCAGTTGACTACTTTCACTACTCCTTGGGAAACATTTGCATTTCGAGTGATGTCATTCGGACTGTGTAATGCTCCGACCACGTTTCAGAGGTTCATGAACAAAGTGTTTGAACCATTCATAGGGAAGTTTGTTCGTGATTTCATTGATGATTTCTGTGTGTACGGAAGAAAGGAGGACCACTTTGATCATGTGATCAAAGTTTTGCAGCGGTTGGAGCAAGCCAACGCTTCTCTAAATCCAGAGAAGTGCATCTTTGGCTACGAAGAAGGTCTGCTGTTAGGACACATCATTTCCAAGAATGAGATTGCGGTAGATCCTGAGAAGGTGAAGAAGATTGTGGATCTTCCATTTCCGATCAACTTGACAAAGTTGAGGCAGTTTCTTGGCATGGTTGGATATTATCGTAGGTTTGTCTTTTCCTTCTCAAACAAAGCAATAGCTTTGACTATGTACATGAAGAAGGGAGCTGATTTTGACTTGATAGTGCATGATCAGAAGGCAAAGGAAGCATTTGAGGAGCTGAAAAAGACATTAGTGACAGCTCCTATACTTGCTAAACCTGAGTAGAGTAAAGCATTTATTTTGTATACGGATGCCTCTAATGTAGCAATCGGATGTACATTAAGTCAGCTAGATGGAGATGAGCATGATCATCCTATAGCTTATGCTAGTAGGCAGATGGTTCCAACGGAGAAGAATTACTCCGTGACTGAACGAGAAGGATTAGCGGTGATCTTTGGATTGAAGAAATTTCAAAACTACTTGCTAGGAGGGAAATTTTCCATAGTCACAGATCACAAGGCTTTAAAGTATATCTTTAATAAGCTTAATGCCGAAGGTCGTATTGCTCGTTGGAAGATCCTTCTAACAGAATACAATTATGTGATCGAAGATAGACCAGGAAAAAAACATGCGAATGCTGATCTTTTGTCAAGGGCTTATGATGATGAGGGAGAAGAACCATTTGATGATTCATTTCCAGACGAGCATCTGATGACCATCACAAGCATCGAGGAGATACCGGACGAATACAAGGAAATCTGGAGTTTCCTTGCAGATGACTCTTTTCCAGAAGGTATGCATACTCGGGAACGTAACGCGTTGATCAAGAGATGCAAACCTTACACCATGGTGGAGAGAATTCTGTTTCATCAAGGAGCAGATGGGTTACTAAGGAGAGCAGTTGGTCAGAAGGAGACGTTCAAGCTAATGCACGAGTTTCACGACGGAACTGTTTGCGGAGGTCACTTTGCTGGTAAGATAACAGCCTTCAAGATTTTGGATGCGGGTTATCACTGGAGAGGGATTTTCAAAGAGTGTTTAGACTATTGCAAAACTTGCGACGTATGTCAAGCATTTGCTCTGAAGTCTACTAGAACACCTCCGTTAAGATCAATTCTCGTGTTAGGACCATTTGAGAAGTGGGGTATTGACTTTGTAGGTCTCTTAATAAGACACCTCAAGGCAATAGATACATTGTAGTCGCCACTGACTAATGTACCAAGTGGGTAGAGGCTAGACCTTTGAGAGAGACTAATGAAACAGAAGTCGATAGATTCTTATGGGAGAGGATCATCACAAGATTTGGATGTCCGTTAGAGTTGGTCTCAGATAGAGGAGGAGAGTTTGTAGGGAGCATGACTACTGCTATGCTACAACACTTTTCTATCAAGCCACGAGTAACGACCTCATACAAACCAAATGCTAATGGTCTTGCGGAGAAGACCAATCTTACACTTTGTATGATGCTCGCCAAAGATACGGGTGTTGAGACTGCGAAACATACTTGGGATAAGAGGCTACATGCCATCTTATGGGAGTATCGAACGACAACAAAGACTTCTACTGGGTACTTCCCATTTCGACCGGTTTATGGAGTGGAGTTCAAGTTACCGATCCAATTCGAATTGGATACTTTTCAAACTATTCAACGAAAGTTGAAGAGGTCGAGAGGAGAAGACGTGGTCAGATCAAGAAGGGAGCAACTCATGGAGTTGGAAGAGACTCGAGCGGTAGCAATGATCCGGATGGAACGAGCTCAAGCGTATCAAAAGAAGAGTTATGACAAACGGTTGGACAAGAGGGAGGTAAAACCTTTTCAAGTCGGAGATTGGGTAATGTTGTATGATGCTATCAGATTCAAGAGGGCTAGGAAGAAGTTTCTTCCGAGATATTTTGGTCCTTTTGTTGTAGATAAGGTGTGGAGCAACTTCACATATGACCTTCAGGAGCTGGGAGGAAGGAGATTCGATCGGGTAAATCATGACAAGTTGAAATTGTTTCATCGACGAAAGTTCTCTCTTCACTTCGAGGACGGAGCGAAAATTTAGTCCGAGGGTAAAATGTAACGACCTATGTTACACATAGGAAGTTTGTCTATTAGTAAGGTATTTAGTTATAACTAAGTGTTGAGAATGTTTATTTGCTGCCCAAGTACTTTAAGGAGGTATCAAGTTAGTCATGACTAGCTAAAAGTTAGTTATGTTTAAACTTAGCTATACTTTTGGCAGAATTCAGATATTTCCTAAAGAGTGAGCACTACTATCTTGTCATCTTGTCTAAAAGGTAGAAAGGAGGTGGAAAGTATTCCTTATCTCCTTTTTGACTTGATATTTGTGGTTGGATTAAAGTTGTGGACTTTGTGGGCATTAAAAACAAGAAGAGATTCCACATGTTTTCTTTTTAGTGGGTCCTAGTGTAGAGGGGGGGTGGAAATTCGAGATTCCTTGAGAATATTCCAAAATCCTTCTAGAAGTTGTTGACTTTGAAGGAATAAGCCCATGTGAAAAGGTAAGAAGCTTATGTGATTAATGCTTTTACCTTAAGTAATATCTTAGTAAAACTCGATAAAAGTAATTACGGCTGAGTTACCGGAGAGTACCAAAGTAAAAATCTAGAATGTATAAATAGAGGAGTAGAGAAAAGCTCCTCATCCTTGTTTTCACATCGTCGTAATGACAACTTGAGTAATATAGAGAGTGTGGGATATTTTTAGCATGTGAGAACTTGAGAGACGTCGTTAGAATAGAGGATCTTAAGTTGATGAGTTTATGGAGATTTTTAGTTGATAAGTTTGTGGGTGTATGAATGAGTGAACTTAGCATTTTTCCCTTCAAGATTCATGGTGTGCTTCCATCAAAGCCATCAGAGGTGACCCTTGAGTGAGCGACAGGCCCGATATTTGCAGATTCATCGATGACGATCGTGGTGGTTGAGAGATGGGGGGGTAGTTGATCGATGGGATCGTGAAGGGTTTACAATTCTGACTTGGTTACAAGTCTACCCAAATTCGAATCCAGTGAGCCCACTGGAGTCTGTGCAGCATGTCAATTCCGCAAGCAAGCTAGACAACCCTTTAAGGGATCAGGTAGTAGAGCGAACAAGCTTCTGGAGCTTGTTCACATTGATGTATGGACTGCTTCTCAGCCAAGTATGACCGGTTTCCAGTACTTCGTGTCGTTCATTGATGATCATTCGCGTTATACTTAGATCTATTTGGTGAGAAACAAGTCCTTTGCCGAAGTACTGTCAGCATTTCAAACTTTCCGCAAGTTGGTGGAGAAACAGTTTGGAGCATCTATTCTCTGTTTGAGATCTGATGGAGGAGGCGAGTTCCTTTCTGGAGAGTTCGATGCATATCTGCGTGAGCATGGTATTCGACGCCAGAAGACTTGCAGTTATAGTCCGCAGCAGAACGGGGTTGCGGAGCGCAAGAATCGACACATAGCAGAAGCTGCTCGTGCGATGTTGAATGAGAAGAACATGCCTAGACCTTACTGGGCAAAAGCTTTTTCATGTGCGGTGTATCTGATGAACCGGACGCCTACAGCGGCAGTCCACAGCAAGACACCAATGGAGGTCTTCACAGGCAGTAAGCCTGATTACTCTTTCCTTAAAGTTTTCGGATGTATTTGTTATGTGCACATACTTGATGAAAGACGTAAGAAACTAGATCCGAAAGCAGATAGATGTATCTTCCTTGGTTATGCTTCTGATATGAAAGGATATAGGTGCTACAATCCTTCGTCCAAGCAGTTCTATATCAGTAGAGATGTCATTTTTGATGAGCTACAGTCTTGGTTTGCACCTGCACCTGTCGTAGCCATCCCTGTACCTACTGTAGAACCAAAGAGTAAGTCCACTGTAGTACCTCAGAGTAGTACGTTGAGTGGAGGATCTGGAGAAGTCACTGATTTCAGATCAGAGTCTGTTGCACATAGAGCTGTTGTTAACGCTGGAGTCCACGTAACACAGCCTAGTGGAACTAGTGTAGTTTCTACACAAGATGAGCGTGTGCTATTGCATCGTATGTTTGACTCATCCAGATATGTAGATCTTCCACATCCATTGGATACTTTATCCCAGACCTTGGCATCTACGTCAGATCAGTTTCAAGGGGAGGTGACTAGTGCACCAATTACCTCTGGCAGATCTGAGCGGGCAAAACATCCAGTGAGTAGGTATATGCGTGAAGGTTTTCTTGCTGCGCACCATGCATATATGGCCAATGTTCTTCAGGAACAGGAACCGAGTTCGGTTAAGGAGGCGATGCACAAGACCCAATGGGTAAGTGCTATGAAAGCTGAACTTGCTGTGCTTCATCACCAACAGACTTGGGAGTTGGTAGACTTACCTCAGGATAAGAAAGCGGTTGGTTGCAGGTGGGTCTTCAAGGTCAAGCGCAACTCGGATAGTACCGTGTGTCGGTACAAGATCAGATTGGTAGCTAAAGGCTACGCACAACAACATGGAGTTGATTTTGAGGAGACCTTTGCTCCTGTTGTGAAGATGGTGACTATTCGAACAGCAGTTGCAGTTGCAACTCAGAAAGGTTGGAAGATGCACCAGATGGACTTCAAGAACGCCTTCCTCAACGGTGATCTTGAGGAGGAGGTCTACATGCAACAACCTCCTGGTTATGAGGATCCTAAGTTCCCTTCTAGTGTATGTAAGTTACGGAAGGCTCTCTATGTAGGCACCAAGAGCATAATATGCAAAGATCAATTCTTACTTGTAGTCTCTTGGTTTCCACCTTTGTAGTTCAGACTCTACCTTGTATTCCTTGCGAATACAAGACCGGATTGTTGTGATCACCATCTATGTTGATGACTTGATCATTACCGTAACTTTGAGGAGCTTATTTCCTAGATCAAGGATCACTTGAAATCTGAATTCGAGATGATGGACTTAGGAGAACTCAAGTACTTCCTTGCTGTGGAGTTCATTAGAGATGGGAAGGATGTTTGGCTTGTACAGCGACAGTATGCTCTCAGTATGCTTGAGAGATTTGATATGCTTGACTGCAAATCCATTGCTACGCCATTAGAGCAAGGGGTAAAGCTACGAGCAGAGGATGGTGAGTTGCTAGATGATCCACGCATGTACAGACAGATGGTTGGGAGTCTTATCTACCTGACGATCACCTGATCAGACTTGAGCTATGCCGTCGGTCTGATTAGTCAATTCATGCAGTCACCACGGAGACCACACTTTGAGGCTGTCAAGCGGATCCTCCGTTACGTGAAGTTCTTGATGCAGTACGGACTTCACTATTGATACGGTCGACCATTGTTGTTACATGGTTACACAGATGCTGATTGGGCAGGAAGTGCCGACAGGAGATCCACGTCAGGTTACGTTTTTAGACTTGGAAGCGCTGCTATAAGATGGGCTTCTAAGAAGCAACCCACTGTTGCTTTGTCGTCCACGGAAGCAGAATACCGAGGAGCAACGAACGCAACATGCGAATCGATTTGGCTTTGATGTCTGCTATCTGATATTGGTGTGGAGTGTACAGATCCTGTTGTTGTATATACCGACAACATTAGCAGCATGAAGTTAGCTAGTAATCCTGTTTTCCATGCTAGGACGAAGCACATTGAGGTGCACTATCATTTCAGTAGAGAGAAGGTCCTTGCAGGAGAGATTGAGTTCAGTTATGTGAGCACATGAGATCAGGTTACCGATATCTTCACTAAGGCATTGTCTAGAGATAAGTTTGATGCTTTCAGACATTGTCTAGGAGTACAGGATGTAGAGACGAGCTTGAAAAGAAGTGTTGATATAGTCCCAAGCTCTAGTAGATCGACGGCTATCATTTGCCGGAGTGGTTAGGCTTGTTAGAGTTAGTTAGAGGGCTAACCCACCCATTAGGGTTTCCCTTGTACTCACCTTCACTATATATACAGAGAGAGGCAAAGTCTCTCTCATCTCATTCCTATTTTACTTCTTTGTCTACTCGCTCTTTCTCTTCTTGGAGTGTCCTCGAAATATCGATCTTTCTACAATTCTCTTGTGCATATTCTAATACCTTCAGAAGGTATTCGCATATTCTCTTGTGCATATTCTAATACCTTCTGATCTTGGGAAAGATGAATATGTAAAAAAACTACTCAAAATATGGAGAGAAATATTCACAAGTAGTTTAATTTATGAAACTAACTCTTCAGTCCGGGAAGATTAGATACAAAATTAATTATTTGATTATTTGGGCTGAGCAAGATGTTGCATTTATTTGCGTCTGGACCCTCTGAACTTATGGGTTAAGTCTAGTTCCTTCGGCACCTTTGCTCCAACTAACATATATTAATTAAAAAATTAATTATTTTATTTACTTCAGATATATTTTACATATATATTTTTCCTATATCATGAAGGTAGCAAAAGTTCTCTGGAAGTTAATCGAGCATGCATATCATCTGGAACCGTCTGTTTCAATCACGTAACAATATACCCACGTCACTTTCCCTCAGTACTCCTCGTCAAGCGACGGCTCCTGAGTAACAGGAACGGGCGTAGGCCGGTTCCCAGTAGGAGCCAGACTGTTAAAGAGTGACAGGCGTTTTTTGGGCGCTTTTTCTACTGGCTGTTTGAAGCCTAGGGGCTTCTTGGCCCGTCATCTTATAAAGTATCCTGGGCGCTCCGTTCGTCCTTCTCCCGAAAAGAAAAGAGAAAAGGAGAAAGAAAAAGAAAAAGAAAAGGAGTGCCGAGCTTCAGTCATATATATCGTCAGAAAAAGGGTGATGATGCATAAAAAGATGGAAGGAGCTTGTAAACTGGAGTTTCTGAATCAATGTTTCAATAAGACGGGGCAAAGCTTAATATATGCATCCAAAGTGCTCTTTTTATCTAGTGAAGGAAAACGACAAAAGCTAGTGAAGTAAAATCAATAATCAGATGTTATTGGTTCTTAAGAAACTTCGAGAGGAATTTCGTAAAAAACCGAAACTGAAAATACTACTTAAATGGAATAATAGAAGACTTGTACAACTTGAGAATAAAAAAATTTTCATATGATGCTCAATAATGAAGAAAACCAAGAGATACGGAACTCCGTTATTAGACAACAGGCTATCAACCGATCCTGACGACCAAGAGATACGAGACTCCGTTATTAAGCAACAGGCTATCAACAGGTCCAACGGCCAAGAGATATCTAAGTATAAATAATCATTCGTGTAATACGTTTTATGTTTTGCACACCTGGATCTTGATAAAAAATAAAACTATAAACATTGTACGCCTCATCCCACCTTAAAAGATCTCGTTTGCAGAGTAATTTAGAATATTTTAATTTATCACCTAACCTTTCTCGCCGGAAGAGTTAGGTGATAAATTAAACTCCTTTGCATATTCCCCTCTTCCGAACTTGGAAGATGAGGTGAATATGCAAGGAAATCAGTGATTGAGTAAAAATAGTGTAATGTTGCAATTCATTTACATTCAAGGATCCGATATGAGTTTTAAAAAATACCATGGGTCATATTATTCATAGGGTGGGAAATGACTCTGGTCGCGTGGTGTCACCACTCCCCGTAAACTTTCAGATCGAAACTTACTGGTTGCTTCCAGACAAGTAACTATATGGACATAATGCTTAAACTACTTTGTTTGGAATGTGAGCTGATGAGTTCGTATCCCGTGTAGTCTCATCGCGCACTTTTTTATTCTATTGAGAAGAGACTGCAATTTAATATTATTCATTTCAATTTCATCAAGCAACTTCTTGTGCAAACTAGTTCAAGCGCGGTTTAAATAGTCAATTTTTTTATTTTCTTTTTGTTCTTTTCTGCAATGAGTTTCAGCAAAAATGAACTTTAATACTCGGAACTGATTCTAATTCTCGAAATTCAAAATATTCAAAAAATATATAATTATCAATGCACAAATATGCCTATAAGTGATCCACTTATTAATCAAAGTTGTCCTTTTGATTACGGTTTTTTCCTTCTTTTCACTAGAGAAACTTTGACGTACTCATCTTCTGAACCGCAGCAGTTCTTTAAATTACTGGTTTGGCTAGATTCTGGCTCTTTTTGGCTTCTATGGGCTTATTTTGCCCTTGATCGCCAGTAATTGTCGGTATTTTGACTTCGAGCTCTACACCTTGATCTTCATTAACAAATTCTACGACATACCGTCACTGTCTAAAAGAAAATTAGAAATAATTTGATACGCCTTAACCTTTGGTGAATGAAATAAGATTTACAACGATGAAGTTAAACCTGAAGTCACGGAACTAGCTGAGGTTAATTTAGCGCTTAGAAAATTTTGAGTTTCGTATGAACGCACGTAAGCTTTGGCACAAGTGTACAGGCAAAAAGGAAATTCCTTTACCGGTTTGGAAAATGCTATGAGAAACTGATTTAGATGTCAAAAATAAAAGATAATTAATGAAAGAATCGTAGTGCTCACTCACAAGAGCAACCCAAAAGAAAACACACTCTGTACAATGTTATCCTTAAAGAGTTGCAGTTTCTTTCTCCAAATCGTTGAAAAATCTTTCCTCTTAACTTGTACACCCCTAACTACGAGAGTTACAGGGTTGGTTGCTTAGCCCTTCGGTTCTCTCTTTCCCTTGTTCGGCTTAATGGGGTTTTCCAATCTGTTTGGTATCCATTGCTTCGCGTTTCGCTTATTACCAGAGTTATTGGATTAAATTATGTGGTTAAGTCTTATAGATATTGATCATTTAGCATATCACATTGACCGCAGACGTCATGCATATACGGGGATGATTATAGTCAAGGTTATTCTATCAAAAGGTACGCATAAAGTTCAAATTATGCAGGTTTATTATGGTGAGACACAACGGGATATTCTCGAAAGAGTTGAAGGACGTGTTATGTTAGAAAGCTCACTCGTCGTGTGGTTCATAAGGATCTACCTACTTAAAGACATTTCACTACCATGTGGCCATTAAGGATCTACCTTGAATTATTGTATCGTGCGAATGTAGATAATCATTACAAAAAGTATCTAGACGCAATATAGAACTGCGTGGCTTTCTTAACATCATAGACTGAAGTAACATCATAGATCTGAAAGGAGAAAGTTCTCAAAATATAAAATGGAGTTCTTTTTTGGTTCGGAACATCCACGAACTAGAGTTTGATGGAGAAGCACATTAGAGTTCTATCTACTAGCAGTGTGAAACTAATTTCAACTCACTTGGGTCTTGATCATAAGAGCTCATCTGCAACTGCAGTTCCAAATTGCATTTGGTGCAGTTTCTGTCGTTTTAGGTATAGTTTTCGGGATCATCTAGCTTCTCGCAATTTATACAGTATTAAATTTTTCTAGAATTTTTCTCACACAATTGTTGCAGTTTTGAGGTGGAAACGGATAAAGATACAGGAGGCACATCTTAGCACGTTCCTCGCCCAAAATTGCACATATGGAACTAAAAATGATCCGAAACCTCTCTCCGAAATTGTCAAAAATTATCAAAAATTACACGTCCCACCTCCAACTCTATTCGTGAAACTGAAACCATGGGCAGCATGAGCATCTACCTATTACCGACCTTGTACAACACGTTTGAAAATTACATTCCATGGTTTTGAAACTGCTTGTGCGTTTGAGCTCTAAGTGTCAAAGTCTATACCACTCAGAGCACCTGCATATTCACCCTCTTCCGAGTTAGGAAGAGGTGGAATAATTATTTAATTTATACCTAACCTTTTCGGCAAGAAAGGTTAGGTATAAATTAAATTATCACGCCTCGTTAATGTAACTATCAGTACAGCCTCCAGTCTTGTACTTCCTGAAGCGCGGGAGTCGAGGCATTACTTATGGATTTTCTCCTGGCTTCTCTGTCTTTCCAGTCATGGGTTAACATATAATGTTTATACAATTTTTATTTTTATTTTTTATTTAATATATATTTTTCATTTAACACTTATATATTTTCTGAATAATATTAAACGAACAGAGTTCCCAAGGTTCCCAGAGTTCATCGGGGGATGTATATTAACATCCCGGTTTTCCCGCTTGTCTGTTTCCATTCCCTGGCCGAACCGCCACTGTTAGCTACACATATGAGCTCTAAGTGTCAAAGTTTCTTGTTGGAAAAAATAAAAGTTGAACTTAGGTTAGAATTGGATTCTCATATGTCCAAGGAGTAATCAGCGACAGCTTCGACAGTCATCACAACCAAAAGTCGAGTGTTACCACACTTGTTTTGATCGTGATATGATCAATGCAAAAAAAGAAGTCCTTCACATGCATCTAAACAAGTGATGTGTATGATAGTGTGAGAAACTCCTCAAAATATTATTTCCTACATAAAATATCAACAGTATCGCTCAAACCAAAACTTTCAGATGATACAAGAGGATGAAATCAGAGTAGAAAATGGATGTTGTAGTGGCAAATTAAGTTTCCTAAACGAAATAGTTGTTGATATTACGTACGAAGTATCTACTATCTATTGTGGTACTCTGTTACGATACACATGATATTTTCTGTGATTACTCAGTATCTGCTAATTTACAGCCACAACATACAAAAAAAGACCTTGCTCTCCAAAGTTTTGTCTTGCATATTCACCTCCTCCATCTTTCGATTGAGGAAGCAAATACACAGAGGTTTAATTTATTATCTAACCAAAAAAGTTAAGTAATAAATTAAACTCAAAGTAAATTAATGTATATTTAGTTTTAAGTTTACGATTGGAGCGCTTTACGAAAAGAACGCCGCACTTTACGACTGCTGCGCTTGTACCTTTAGCAGCGCGACAGTCTACTTACTGCTTATGGTTTATATTCTGGTCTTTTAGTGTTCCAGACATAAACTAACAGTTAATATTTATAAAAGTTTTGATCTATTTCATCCACTTGGTATATAATTTATATTTAACATTTATATATTTCCCTAATACAACAAGCGAGCAAAATTTCCTATCATTCATCAAGCTTGCATATTTAGGATTCGTTCTCCTTTTAATAGTGTATATTCACTTCATAGACGAAGTTTAAGTATCGACCAAACTTTGCCTGCAGTGGACTTGCTTTGACTACCATAGGCTAAATTTGTAAACAACATTGATCCAGAAATATAATTTTAAACTCCTTTAAAACATTCCTTTTGCCATTTGTACATCACTCACTCCCTTTCCCTTTTCGAGGCTATTCTGTTGTAACTGTGTTCGACGGAGGATATTCAGGCTAACCAGGCAAGCCTGCATATTTATTCACCCTCTTCCGAGTTCGGAAGAGGGGGAATTATTTAATTTATACCTAACCTTAGGTGTAAATTAAATTAGGTGTAAATTAAATTGTCATGCCTGGTTAATGTAACTACCACTACAGTCCTCCGGTCTTGTATTTCCTGAAGCGCGGGAGCCCACGCAGTACTTATGGGTTTTCTCTTGATTTCTCCGTCTTTCCAGGCATGAGTTAACATATAATAATTATATAATTTTTAATTTTTTCTTTTTAACGTTTATACATTTTCTACATAACACTAAACGAATAGAGTTCTCAAGGTTCCCAGAGTTAATCGGGGGATGTTTATTAACATCCCGATGTTCCCGCTTGTCCGTTTGCGCTCCCTGGCCGGAACCGCCACTGCTACGCATATTCACCTATGTACACTGAAGTGTACATGGGTGTACATTAATTAATATTTTAACCCTTCCGGCGAGAAGGGTTAGAATATTAATTAATGTCCTCGGCAGAAGGTGTGAATTGATAATTAGTGCTCGGGACTTATACCCCCAGGAACGTATCAGTCCGCTATTCACTTATGGGTTCTCTTCGGATGAGTTTGATACTCCGGGATTGGTTAACATATAATATTTATGAATTAATTTAATTTTCTATAATAAATTATTAGAATAAATTTATATAACACTTACAGGTTTTCTGATAAGTGAAAACAGAATTCACTGTACAAGGCCGTGGGAAAAGATATTATCTCTCTTGCATATTCACCTGTTGTGTTCTGCGTCTTTACATTTTCTCTACGCGTGCTCGTATTTTACTTTTTGCTTCTAATCGGCAAGGTTCGGGTTAATCTTTTTTGCTTCTTCGCTCTCTGTCCTTCTGTCCAGACATAAAATCGTGTTAAACAAATAGCGGTCCGCAGAAAAAGGAGTTTGTACTACTCCGCCTTTCGCGTCGTTTCTACCATCCATGACCGTTACTACTTGAGTCCTGCGTCTAATGACCAAAAATGACCGTATGTGCTACCTCTTTCAGATCGAAGTAATATCTTTCTGTACGCGATACCGAATGCGATTCGGCCGGTTTCCGGTTTTCTCAGAGAATGTCTTATGCCCGCTCGTTCGTCGCAGGAACAGCAGGAGATCCATGTCGTCATCGTCATTTTCAACATGAATCAGAAATCGCAGTGACATTCAAAACAAAGACACATACAAATCAGCCCTCACATATGACTTCAGAGCCCTGCTGACAGACAAGCTTTGCGGGCACCCCATGGTCCACACCTCACTGTCACACGCTCTGGACCCTGCAGAAAGTCTCCTCTGCTTCAGTGCCGGTGATCCATGTATCTTTGCTGATGTTACATGCTAGTCCGTTCACTATAAGGAACAACTCTTTCGCAAGGCAGGATTGGCTTTCCAGAGAATGAGACTGCACTATATGTTCTCTCCGTGATGTAGGAACTTTGGTGATGCGAAAATCCACGTAATGTAACCTTCCTTTCATAGAGTCAGTTTGTGGCCAGAACTAAAAGCATATGATCATAATGGGATGTTTGCTCTGGGAGGAAGTCTACTTTGGTTTTGCTGCTATGCCTGCCTCCCACCCGTGCAAGATGAACAGTTCTGAAGTATGACTGTACAATAGAGACGACAGTAGGACCCAAGAAGACTCGGGGCTTTTTACCTCGTGTGCATAACCGACCTGTCACGTTCGTATGTGGCAACTAGAATAATATTCTCGTCTATGATGGACTTCAAAGTTCAAATTAATGAAATATATATCCGGAGTGTGTTGCCCGAGGTAAGAAAGGGAAGAGAAAGACGTATAAAGTGGGAAGAACTTTATGTTATCATTGGCGGCTGGAAGCATTGAAGGCTTCTTGACGAAAATATTTGCAATTCAAACCGAAATATATGTAACCGGGAATTATGATAATAGATAATTGATAAAAATTCTGTAATAAAAATGAGTATGGAAATTAAATGTAAAACATTAGATATCATAATAATGTAATGTCGAAGCTTACGAAATAAACTCTCTAAAGGCCCACGCTGTAGAGACTATAACTCGATCGGAACTGTTGGACAAAATTCCAGATGATCAATTTTGTATAAGACCGAATCATTTGCATGCGAGTGATCCTCATATTGCTGAAGAACAAAGGAACCAGATTATTCTTGATGCGACCAAATGATCTTACATCGCAAATGACCACGGTCATTTCTTACTTGCACAGGATGTACGGCCAAATCATAACCTCTGTAAGTACACTTCAAGTGTTGTGAATTGACACTTCTTATTGTTTCATACTGCACCTTGCGTCATATACATAGGAGACTTGGAGCAAACTGAAGGGTAGATCTAATCTATAAGCTTCTCCTTCTGGAATCCATAGTCAGACACTTTAATTAGTCAAACTGACTTAATTAATGATATGTTAGTTTGTGGTTTGTTGTCAGACGACATGTCTGCATCTAGCATGCTGATCTGAACCTCACCCTGGCAAATCCAGTGTGAGAATTTGACCTCAACCGTTTACTTAGATTGACTTGTGAGATTTGAGGAGCATGCATATCCACCTTTGGCATGCACATTAATTTATGAGCTAATTTATGTGGACAAGGTTAGCTCATAAATTAAAAAGAGTTTATTTTTATTCGTCTGAACATTTCTCTTATAGTAGAAGGGGTTAAGTTTCAACTCACAGTGCTTATAAGTTTTTCTTCCCACAGTCCATGTGTTACTTTCACTTGAGAAGTATGTAAATTTAGTATATTAAATTTAATAAATCAAATTTAGATATTTACATTTAGATTTGTATTTATCTTGCCACTGAACTTAGTGCAGTGGCGCAAAGTTTGCTTACTGCAGAAAATATTTTTGATCAAATCATGTATACTATTAGCTTCAAACTACCAGCTTCCTCGTCCCTCTGCGCACTTCTCACCTTATCCCTGCTAATAATTCTTGTCCTTGAAATGTCAACTCATGCTTTACCGGTCATTTCTCAAAACCACCGTTGACACGGATATTCAGTGGACGAGTGGTGAACCCCGACCTGCTAGCGCGGGTTCTCATGAGCGGCCCGAGTACTCATGTGGGGTGTGGACACAAAGCTCCACGGCACAAACTATGGTAAATAAATAAAAGAATAGTTAGTGAGATGTTATAGAGGAAATCTTATGTGAACGTGAACTGTTTGAACCCATGAGGCATGTATTGTCCTAAATTGTTACGGTAATAAAAATAAAACTAAAAATCCTCAATCGACATATATATATATATGACCGTTAGTAAAGTTTTTCTTACGATACGTTGGACTATTCCTAGGTGAATTTATGCATGCTTCTCAAAGTTCAAATCAGTTATAAAGCACTAACATCATGCCAAAGTTTTCTGACGACAATCAGATTCACAAAAAGCATGAGCAGACATAACATTCATATATGTATAAAACTAACTGGTATTGCTATGCATTTGCATAATTAACCGTACATTTCGTTGAAGTGAGAAGAAAACAAAGTCCTGAAAACAAGATGAGGATTTTTGTCATTTTTTAACAAAAGAGAGCAATTTCAGTTTAAAGCTCAAGTGCTCTTATAAATATGCATGAAAACCAACAGAATTCTGCGAGTGGGCTGTCTAGGAACATCAACTGTGATACCCAAAATGCTTTTTTGCTGATAGTATTTGCATATTAGAACCAAATCTGTTCAGTAAGGATTTAAATCAAAGCTCTTCCCGAGCTTTACACTATGTGATTCATTGCACTAACTAATTATTGAGAGTCCGTTGAAGAAGACAAGCATTGATCTATTATCATGTCCGTTGGGTTGTAGGGTATATGTTCTTCATTCTTCTTCCAACATGGCTACTAGACAACATTATCTATACCTTATGTTGAAACCCAGTTGAAATTAAAAATCTGAAGCTTAGTTCAAGATGCATAAAGATTGAGTTTGCAGTCCTAAGATTTTCCAGTCTACACGTTTTGGTAAAATGACCACTTGTAAAAAATGATTTTATTGAAACATGGAAGCTAACATAAATATTTATTGTTAACCTTGAAGAGCTGACCGTTAAACACAACAAGAGACTTATCATGAAGACCTTAATTGTTTTTCTCATCCAAATGAATCTTGTAGTTTTCTTTTAGCTTGTTGATATACAATAACAACAAAAAAATAATAACTTGATATTTTATAGCAATGTCTAGAATTATTGTATACTTGATATCTTACTAGTATATGAAATCTCTCATATTCCATGTCATGTTTAATTAGCTCTGCAACATAAACTAATGTTATCATGTTGCATCGTATTGTAAGGTACAACACCATCATTGTGTCACCAACATGGTTCTAAGATAATGTCTTATGTTGAATTTTAAAATAAAAGTCTGAAGCTTGATGCAACATTCAGAATGAATTGGTATTCCTAAGATAGTACGTTCTAGTAAAATAACCACTTGTACAAAGTATATATGAATTTCAAACTTCAAGTTGTTGTCTTTAAACTTTGACATAGTGTACAGTATTGTTGGTAGAACATTTTGCAGAGTCTTTAATCAAAGATATAATGTAGATACCAACATTTTGTCAGCAGAGCTCAGAAAGTACCCAAATTATAAAGATTGTATCATGTGGTTAATGAGATGATGATAGTCCATCATAGATGAAAAATTTACATTTTGATAGTGCTATTTATTCTCACCAGAGTATGAATAATTGAATAATAAATTTAGTCTAATATGAACGTATAGCTTACTATAATACATCTAAACTAGTTTTCTTTGGAGATACAGATTTGCATAGCTATCTATCGATTGTGAAACTCGAGAAGAAAAGAAAAGGTATTTTATCATTTTATATACATTTTTATTAAATAATAATTAACAAAATAAGAATAATATATATTCAAATAAATCCCAAATGCATAGCTTCCCAATCCCACTCCAAGCGGAACAACTTGTTGTATATGTATACAAAAAGAATATCTATATTTCCTTTTTCAAACTGCGTCTCATTTGGATGGGAAACTCACATAGATTTGGACATAGTGGCTGGAGCAGTCGCACCTGGCCTTGGTTACATTACTCCAAAGCCAAGCAACCGAGTTCCGATGGACAGCATTACCAGCTGGAAAAGACATTCTCCTCTAGAGCCTAGGCCCTAGAGCTCCTCATGTCTCCGACCTACGGAGATATTCTCACGTAAAGCGCGTGGAGCGTCCTCGGCAAAGGCCACGTTGTCCCCTTTTCGAGAGCTTTCGATGTGTTCCGCAGTAGGGATCTTGACGCGCCGGGATCAGGTGCTTTTACTGACTGCGACAGTGCGAGTCTGTTCGACGGTGACTGCGACCTCCTGGTATGTACGAGGACGACAACGCACGACCATCCACCACTTGCCTCGGAAATGTGAACAGGTTACTACGGCAACTCGTGGTGGCCTAAAAGGCTACTGTAGTAATTTGTATGCTAAGGAAGAAGATAACAACTGGCTACGTAGTGATATATACAGTCGAGGATTGGAAAGTAATTGGTCAATGTGAGACCAGAGTCACGGAGTAAAACCATCTGACTTCATCTCGAAGCAGAGCGAATCACTCTCAGTCTCTGAGTCGGTTCCGCCAGAATTGACTGGAACAACGAAGGTGTCTCAGCAGAACCCCTGAAGATTTGGAAGGTAAATAGACTATGTACCAAGTCAATCATGGACCCTGGCCGAAACTACTTGCTCAATTAGAACAGAACACCAAGATCTTCTAGTTGGCCTTGACGATTACTTTCGATCGGACCGGGGCTAGAAATATGTACCGTACCTCGTGTGTAATTAATCCGGTCCAGCGAACGATTGAAAATTTCAGCCTGCACAATTCCACGGTAGCTCACTTGTCCCCCGAATATAAACACGACCGAAACGTAGCATTCGCAACATTCATCCACCTTGGGATCGCAGTTTGGAGCTGAGCTCAGTGTTTCGGGATTTTCTGCGCTAGACACTCATAGTAACGTTAAAAGTTGCTCAGGTTTGTCAGGGGCAGTACTCCAGAAATCAACTCAGCGAAGCTTGTATCTTTAACTTCTGATTCTCGAGAGTAAGGCACGCATACGCAGGAATTGTGTCGATCAACTGATAGTTAAGACTCTGCTCTTCACGTAAACCATGGGTGTCCCGGCCGCGGACCCAACAGCCTACAACCGCGATCAGATTCCTGTCATCGACTTCGCGGGTGTGGAAGATCCAGCTCAGAGGGCGTCGGTGATCAAGCAACTCATCTATGCTTTCGAGACCTTCGGCTTCTTTGAAGCTATCAACAGCAGCGTACCTGTGGAGCGCCTGGATGATGCCTTCGACGTCAGCAGGCAATTCTTTGAGCAACCGGGCGAGAAGAAAACAGAGGCGTACTTTGATCACCCAGAAAACAAGCCCATGGTGGGAGCCTTTCAAGTCGGCTGGAAAACCAAGCCCGTATTTGCGAGTGTGACCTGCCACATGGAAGAATACGTCTTCCGCCATTATCACCAGTCTCCAGATATGCCTCACACCGTTACAGACGTCCCTCAAGGCGTTTCGAATGGGGTCAATGGTTCGCTGCAGGTTTCGGCCATGAAGAATCTTACGTACTCCACGTTGCCAAATGTGTACCCAACCGCAGTACCTCAGTACAGGTATGCATGCTCAGCCGTTTTGCTTGTGACTATATGCGATGGCATCTACTATTTTACTTGGTATTTTAATATTGTCAAGTTTGGAGCTGCCCAAGAGAAGCAAAGGTCCATCTGCTGTAGCAGTTGTGTTCTTGTCTACAGGGGATTGCATCTAAACGCAGTCCTGATCAATACGTTCTTTACTTGCACGAGGCTTGAAATCAGCAGAGTTTTGTCATGACAGATATCGATATTACAGTGACCAGTGATAGAGGGGATCGATTACTAGGTGTACAGTAACTGTTTTTGAAATCGTTCTGAAATTGCTGGGTTTTTTCACTAATGATCACAGGGAGAAGGTGACTCTTTTGCAAGAGTCTTTGGGCACTTTCATGGACCTGCTGCTGGATCTCGTGTCCGAAAGCCTTGGGCTTGATCCAACTTTCATCCGCAACCAATATCACGACAACTCGCTGCCCAGACAATTTCTCTTACATTACTATCCCAAGAAGTCCGATGAAGAACTAGACGAGACTGATACCCAAATCGGACTCATACCGCATAGGGATACGAGTATTGTTACCATTGTGGGTCAGGGATTCGATGCATCGGGACTCCAAATCAACGTGACAGGAGACAAATGGATCACTGCAATGCCCGGCAAAGGAGGCCTCATCATCAACGTCGGTGACGTTCTTCAGGTACAGAGAAATTATCTACAAAATGGCCATGGCTAGCTATTAGTTCCACTCGTGACCTTCATAGTCTATCATGCAATCAGTCTTTAGATCGTTCCCAGTCGTGCGCAGTCTTGTCCTGTGTCTCTGATTGAATCGCTCATTCTGGCAATTCCTCTACAGGCCTGGAGCAACGGCAGATACAGAAGCATTCTTCATCGGGTTATCAACAATCCAAGAAAAGATCGCCATTCGTTTGCTTACTTCTGCTTTCCTTGTGAAGGACCGTACACTGAGAAGGTGATTGAGCCTATTCCCCAACTCATCACTCCAGAGAATCCCAAGCGTTACAAGCCTTTCACATACTACGAGTACTTCCAGAACAAACTCAGCAAAGACAGCGTTAACTTGCTGGCAGAAAATGCGACAGGAGTGTAGCTCGAGTTTTGTATGCCTCTGAGTTCAGAGTTTTACTACCGTGACGGGGAAGTGGAGCGGTACTTAATTTGATGTAGTAATCCAGCACAGTGAGTACCTGCAGAGCGTCTGTAATTATCTGCTACCCTACGATGCTACATGCAAGTCCTAGACATTATCAATTATCACTGTCAGATTTTTTCATTGATGCTGACCCAGGATCCAGAATCAAGTCTCTCCAATAGCATATTCATTCCTTAGGACAATAGCATATTCATTCCTTAGGACGAAAAAGATAGTCCCCGACAAAGAGGTCATGTTCCCCTTTTGAAGTAATAAAGACTTCATGTCCATGTGTATATACTCTCGATACGTCTCTCTTATGGTTATAACGAATGTTATCTTGATTCTCTGTTCACGGTCAAGATATTATTCAAACTGAAGATAAGTGTGTTTCTCATGTGATGTAACTCATGTTTGCATCGAAAGTGTCACATCCGGCTCACTTTCTTCAGTTTAATATTTGTTTACTATTTTCGGCCACTGCCTCTGCTCTCTCTACGGGAGAATCCTCAAATGGCAGAAAGCACTGCTAACCTTGCTTTGAGTTTATTTCGATAAACTCAAACGAGGTGTCGCGGATTTGCACGTTGAACTTTTTAAGTGTATTCTACCTAACGTATAAATCTTCGAAGAAGGAAAGGATGTTATAATTCATAATGTTAATGAAAAGGACAAATGATAAAAGAGATGGTCACTGGGACCAAACTTGAACCTCAGACTCTCTGTACTAACTTTTCGTCTGATTTTTACTTCATCTTTATTTTATTATCTGTGATTCAAGTTATAACTTGAAACTGAATTTGTAACGAAATTTTTTCATGAACTTCTGAATAACGTCAAAGGATGTTGTATATCATTCTACATCATTTTGGTACACTTTGTTAGTATGGTTAATTATAATTAGAAAACTATGAAACTAAAGTTAATATACATCCAAAGTGCATGTGAATCAATTCGAAGTGTCCACATGTGTGATTTAACATGGATATGAAAGTTTACCTTTTACGTGTGTCCCGCTCTTCTGGTTGAAAACAAATGCTAATGTGTGAAGGAACGCGAACGCGGAGTTTGTGCCATGTGACTGGATTTAAAGCAAGAGAGAGCCATTGACTGTTTACCGGATCGGTCAAGATGAAGTCAGATCGTTTAACTTACCAGGTGCTCTCGGAGTCTAGTCTCACACGGACTCTGACACATGTTCTGGTTGTTCAGGAATGACCCACGCTACTTTCGAAATGACTCAGAACTTACATATGCGGAGTCTTCGAGTCGAATCGTACATATTCCCTCTCAGCAGATTGCATTTTTCAGAATTCGACATCTCGCAACTCGCAGATTCGTTCTTCCATTCTGCAGAATTTCCCAATCATCTATCACTTATTGTTCCTTACACTAGATTATGTAACAAACTACATCAGAACCGAGGATAACAAGTTATAATTTATAAATAAAAGTAATAGAGTATTGTAAGTCGAAACTCACAAGTTTACCTTCAGTTCCAAGTTATGCAACACATAATCCGAACTCTGACACAGCACTGGGTTGGTGTTTGAAATTTAGTTTAGAAAATTAACTATTAAACCTAAATACTTTTGTCGACAAAAGTATTTTAAATGAAATAAAGAATTAAATCAATCCTTAATAAAAAGTGAAAAATCAATTCGAAACAAACAAAAAAATAAATCAAAATTCTCTTAAAGAGTTATCTTCTGTAACCCATTTCAAATCAAACGGCTGAGTATCGATTTAGAAATGTTTCCTCCTAAAATTGCGTGATTTTTTGGATATATATTCTCTCCACTCCCAAGTACACGAGGAGAAAAAAGGGTTTAACCCCATATAAAATAACCTTACAACGCTACGGAGTGAGATATCACTACGTTGCTTTTTAGATCAACACGCCTTTGCTATGGTAAAAGCCCCGCATCATCCTAGATACGCAGACGGTCCTAGGGTCTAGTCTTGTTACCGGGAGGACTCAGTCAATGTAAGAGCTCTTTTTCTTTTCTTTTCTTTTATTTATTAAGAAGTCGGACGGCCGGGAAATTTATTACCGCAGCTAAGGATGCCACCCGTTACATTTCACGCGACCCGCAGGAGGTCGTGTCCAATCCAAATCCCCCCCGGTACCCTCAGACTCCCCCCGCTCATTACATACGCTCATTACTCCGTTCCCACCTAACGCAGCCGCGAGAGCGGCCATCGCCATCGTCAGCGAGGATCCCCAGATCCCAATTCCTCTCTCTCGCCTCAAGGCCGTGCCCCGCACCCTAGTTTCATCAGCATCAGTGATGTCCCCGCTGGTATGGCTTGTGTACAAGCACCTGGTGCCGTGATCTCTCCCCTTCTTCTTAATCGTCGACCCCCTCCGAGGATGCGTAGTCGAAGTCAGGATCCGATCGAACAGCAAATGGACCTTTCAGACAGCCGACGACTTCGCGCTAACAATCCATCACTCATTGCTCCGTTTGCCTTTCCACGTCATCGAGGTACTCTCTCTTTCCTCCTCTTCTTTTTTGTTCCTGCTCGTATTGATCATGCCACTCGAGTATGAATTGTCCCTCACCCGGATCTTGTTGGTCCTATCCCCCAGCAGACGATCGTCGTTCTTTGCTGGTTGGGCCCGTCAGCCTCCTTTGAGCCAAGGACCCACTTACACCCCCGACATTGGTGTTCTTAGGCGAGGTCAAGCTGGTGTCAGTCACGGCCGACGAGACAGAGCCCTCCAACTCCAAAATCGCCTCTTCCTAGGTAGGTCTGGTCTCCTCCATCGCTTCTGGTACGTTCGTCCTCTCCTTCATCTTAGCTCTTCTTCGATTATAGGCTTTATGTCTCATCCGGATTTAGGGCTCTAAGTATCGTGTCGGTACCTGTCGGCCCTTCGATTCCCGCTGCCAGTTTTGCTGCACAACCTCGATAGTCTTCATGGCATTCTTCCACGCCTCCTTGTTCTTTTGGCTGGCGTCTTCTTTTAATCCAGCCCACATGTCTTTGGCAACCTCCGCCAAAATTCTGGTAGCGGGACGGTGTCGTGATGTGAATCATTTTACATTGTAAATAATTCACCTCTCTGTCAAGGGTTAGTCTCTCTGAGTGAAAGTAGGACCTCAGAGAAGTCGACACTGGAGGATGTTATATATAATTTTGAGTCTTAGTAGGTTGATTATCATGTAGATGGACTTAAGCTCATGGGTTGTAATTACGTGTCGCCCATGCATGCTTCCTAGCGAGGTTAGGTTATCTTTCGAGATTACGCGTCGTTTTACATGTCTTCGCATGTAGTTTAGGGTCTATGCTGGCACTTTAGGGGCTTGACGTGGTAGCCTTTATGCAAAATCAAGTCACCACGTGGTTTGGGGCACAAAAGGACAGGGGAGTGAAGCTATGAACTCCCATTGGTCCAATTTTGTCTTTGTGTACTGCTAAACTTAGTAGTAAGGGTCTTAAGAGGAGTTCGAGCATTTGGAGAGAGAACTTCAAAATCTGAGAGCACAGGGAGATAGGGTTCGTTGTGCCAAGCACTGTCAGCGGAATTTTTGATCGATTTGGAGCAATAAAGAAGGAGTTATGGCTGATTGAAGTTCGATTTGTGCTAGAATTGCAGCACTTCTGTTGATTTTCGGTGTCAATCGTAGTAGATTTGAGAAAATCGCTTCAAACCTTCGGGGTCGCTTTCATTGTCAGCAGGGCTACGACTGTCCCCAAATTTTCATGTCAATTAAAATTGTGAGTAATTCAGGGCGACCGCTGAAGCAGAGGGGGTCCGAAAAGCTCTCATCTAGAGCATCAACTTCAGAGAGCGAGATCTGGAGTTCTGTGTACAATCAGGAGGCCCAACTTCACAGGAGTGTTCAGCAAGCTGTGTACTGCAAATCCTGTAAGAATCTTTGAAAGTGATCGAGCCAATTCTCTGTTCTAGGTCGAAATAGCTGTCTGGGTACCAGAAATTGCCGTAATTTCTCTGCTCAGAACATTTCTGCCTATATCTCGACACTCTGATTTGATCTCAAGCTGAAACTTCGTGTGTATGGTCAGTAGGGCCTCATTTACATGTAGGAGGAGTTCTGAAGTCTGAACCATCGTATGTTTCTGATTCTGGACCGTTAAAGTTCGCTGTCTGACCTTATTACTGCTAATCTGATCGGATCTTCACTTCCTGAACATACTGGAGGGTCCATTCGACCTGAGTAAGTGTTTATACTGTTCCCTTTTGATCTGAAGCCTACCTCTGTATAGTAAGAAGCCATAGCCTGAAGTCCAACGCTTCCCTAAGTAGACTAAACACAACCTTCAAGATCTATCACAGCCAGAAGGTTCCGCCTTTCCCAGGAAAACTCTCAACTCGACAACGGTCCGTCCGTTGGTTTCGGAGATCCAGTCGGCCCTCTCCGCCCAGGCCGATTGCGTATGTTCAACAAGGAACAGAAGGAGAGCGAGGTTGTGTTCTCTTAAGCAAGAGCCCTATCTATCGTAGTAAGTAAGCCACTTCCTTCAGCATAGTTCAGACCACACTCCTGATCTTGCAGCCTGAGCCTTCCCCACCTAGCCTTAACAGCAGGGCAATCTCTGAAGATATGCTCAATTGTATCTGTGTCTCTGCATCTTTTTGCACATTTACCATCCCCGATTTTCATTTGTAGGGCCCTCATGTAAGAGAAGAAACCACGATTTAGAAGCCTCCAGATCCACAGGTTAGTTCTCACTATCCCACCCGTTTGTCAGACCTTCCTCCATCGGATCTAACCTTGCCTGATCATGCCTTCCCCCCGTCCTCACTTGGCGAGTGAACACAGGACCTTCCCGGCCGAGGGCGCAGAAGTAGGCGTCTACCAGATCCGATTGTAGGAGGGTATTTCTCCATAGTCTCAGTTCGCTATCGTGAAGTAAAAGAGAGGGGCCCAGGCTGTCATCCGGGAGCTCAATCATATTCCAAGGACCACCCACTTCCCCTCCTTCGTTCTGGTTCCGATCCATTCCCAGAGGTTACGTCTCCCTTCTCTCCGGTTCGGAGCATACACGGAGACTACACCAACTGGCTCCACTACCGAGTTGATAATACTCCAGGCTGCCAAGCCGTCACCCCGGACTCCCTGATCCAAAACTTGTATCTGGTTCTTTATCAATAGGACCCCTTTCCTCTCCCCCCCTCCGTATAGTCAACGATTCTAGTCCCTTCAGGCATCAGTTGCTTCAGGTTAAGCTCAAGTCTTTGTTTTTCTGTCTTTAGCTTCTGCAGGGCTATGATGTCAGTTGGTTTTTTCTCTCTCTCCAGCCATTGCGCAATATGATCATCCGATGCGGGTCCCCCAGTCCTCTAACGTTCCACATAGCTAGTTTGTGTTCTGCATCAAGTAAAACTTCATGTGTATTGTCTGCCCCTCGTACGTTTTTGCACCCTCTTACTTGGACGTATTCACTCTGAATACGTCCAAGTAAGAGGGTGCTCTCGAGATTCTTTTTTTGACTGTTTTTCCTTAATTGTGATGGGTTTCCGGATTGTACTCCCCACTGGCTTCGTCAGCGACATAGAGGCTTTTGGAGTTGGTTCCTTCCTGGATCTCCTTCTATAGCTTATGAGGTTAGGAGCCAGCTCAAGGAGCGCAACACGCTCTATATGCCGGAGTGACGAACTTGGGATAAGATTATCTCCGGCCGGATTCGCCCCACAGTCATGAGATGTCAATCCACAACCCTCCACTCACTCCTTCCTCCTCCTTGTTCTCCATATCTCCTTCTTCGGCCTCTTCCCCCTCCGTGGAGGTAGATTCTCCTGTTAAGATATTCACTTCTTCTTCTATTGTCGAGCCCTTCCAGAATTTCGTGTTCTGGTTATCCCCCTTCGTCTGCTGTTGTCCCTCCTCCACTTCTGCCTCCTCCAATCTGTGTTCTCCCTTTCCTTCAGTCCCTTGTTGACCAGTTCTCTTGCTCATCTCGTTCTTGTTGACCTCTTCCTCGCCTTCTTCCTCTAGCTTTTCGGACCTTCCTTCTCGTCGCTCCTTTCCATCTACGTCAAGTTCTCTTGTTGGGATGGTAAGCCCCTCCTCGCTGGATTCCATTTGCATCTCCCCCTCCCTTCACTTAGTTGCCCTCCTCTTTCTTCTGCCGAATTGTTCCCTGGTATCAGTTTGTTTCCCGCCACCTCGTTGAGATCCGATAACTCTTCTTTCTCTTTTTCCTGGTTGGTCAGTCCTCCTTGCTCTGTATCTGCATCGTGGACTAGAGGGTTTAGAGTACCCAATCGGAGCCCAACCTCCTTTTGCAGAAGAGGGATGGACCCCCCTTCACCCTTCCTTGTCTCCTTGGTTGTGTCCTCTCCCCGTCCCTGATTGCTTAGCAACCCCCTTTGTCAGAGCCTCTTGGCTCACTCCTTCCTTCTCCAGTTGGTCATAGCGGTTCAATGGCTTTTTAACCTCCACCCATCGGTTGACTTGCCTTGACCATCTCTTCTTGGTGACTTGAGTAAATCCGTCTCTTATGTCTTCCTTGTGCACGGTTACAATGGCTTGGGCCGGAGCAGGCCTTGACTCGGTTGCCGATCCCTTGCTTCTCTCAGTTTACGTTCCTTCCCTCTTCCTGGAGGTCTCAGAGCAGTTTTGAGCAATGTGCCCCCTCTTTTTGCACCCAAAGCAAGCATCCGGTAGAGACTGGTATACGGTAGGTTGTATGATCATTTCGCCAACACCTAAGCTTATCTGCAGTTGGTCGCTCAGTTTTGAGTCCGAGTCTACCATGACGCAACCCAGATGTGAGGGTATGCGTGCGTAGTTTTCATAGTGGTCTTGTATAAGACAAGTTCGATCGCCGTCAGCATACTATCAGCACCTATTAAGAAAGTGGGATCCACAAGAGGTAGGTCCACCCACACGACGTCTGCTTTGAGATTTTCCGATTGAGTTTTATATCCTGGTGTCCAAGGGACGGCTAGTACGATTCTCCCATTGCAGAACAGAGGTGCCTCCCTAAGCACCTGATTCCTTTGCTCTTCCGTTGCTAGGACGACCAGAAAGTTCTTCCTGTTGAGCATTCTGAGTTGAGTTATATGCGCGCCCAATCCTTGCACTAACCTTCTTGTTGCTCAGATTTCAAAGACGTCCTTGGAGGGGCTCCAGTCTACCGTCACCAGCACCACCGTCGTCTCTTTTAGGAGGACGAGACGGCTCACCATCAAATTCTGATCCAGGTCGACCTTCACTCCGTGCTTGAGCTCTCTCAGTTGCTGATTTTTCTGTATATTCTTGAGAGCTTCCACCAGCTCCGAGTCAGGCATTCCGGCTCCAGCCAACGGGTTGAAGCCTTCTAAGTAAGGGTTCTGCCTCGTTTTCTCTAAGAGCTTCAGTGGTTCTGTCCAGCTATTCCTTACATCCACCTTCTCTCGGTTGGTCTCGCCCTGAGTTCTGTTCTCATGATCCTCTCCTATGTTCCCTTTTGTAGGTGCTGGATCACCTTGGTGGACGGCACGCTCAAACATAAGAACGGTTTGGTCGCGGTTATCAACTGT
Source organism: Asterella californica (assembly GCA_036924285.1). Taxonomy (NCBI): domain Eukaryota; kingdom Viridiplantae; phylum Streptophyta; class Marchantiopsida; order Marchantiales; family Aytoniaceae; genus Asterella; species Asterella californica. The sequence continues at coordinate 50,350,393 of JAYKYS010000001.1, forward strand.
GATTCTGATGTAGTTCACCGATGCCTCCAGAAGACAAGGAACGATGAGAAAACAACAGAAACAGCGTAGAGAGAAGCAGAGAAAGCCGGAATAGAATGGAATGGTTACCTTCGTGCAGTCTGCTGCGGTCCAAAGCGCTGCAGGCTGGCATGTATTCAGGTAGAGTGTCCACATCCTGAAATTTAGGCACCGTTCTGGCTCTGGGAGTTGCAGGTGACGCTGCTAGAGCGAACTCCTCCTCGTCCAGCAAGTCGGACTCAGGTTGTTCCACAGTAAAGTACCGTGCGCATGTTTGTGCAAAGAACACATTATCAATATCTGCAATAGTGACGATTTCGGACCGAACAATCGCTTTCCACAAGGAATCACTGCGTGCCTTCTGAATACCACACCCCATGAGCCAGCGACATGAAGGAGTGTACTTACCAGACCTTATCATGGACCTCAAGCACGTCCTCAGAGGGATACCCAGTGGATGCCTGCTGCAGAATTTGTTAAACTGCAAGGCCCTTTGAAGGATGTTCATGTAATTCAGTTCTACTCGATTCTTCGTATCTGCAGCATCTAAGAGAGAAAACAATTCCTCACCGTCTTCCAACATAGTATTAATGATGTTCTTCATGCTGATTTGATGATGCGCCTCAGCCTTGTCCTTCATACAGTAGCCAACCATACACACGAAGATATGGAGGCCTCTGTTAGTTAGCTGTTTGACACAAACTTCTCCTCCGAACGGCCTATCGATTCTCCTCCAGCCAAGAACTGTGAGAATACGTTGCTTCACCTGGAGAGTGCTAGTTGCCTGAAGCGAAAGCACCCCCTGCACATGCAAGTGCAAAAGACTACCTCCTCTCTCGATGGACAAGAGCCCACCTGTGCACTCATCGTGAAGAAAAGAACATAAAACAGGTCAACATTTCTTCATGTCAAGGTCTGCACCTGTACAGTTAACCGTAAGTGAGAGTTCAAGCTGCTTCGGTACTGGTACTCGACGCGTCCCTGCCGCTAGAGACGAGACAGGGACGCGCTTTGTCCTCGCTGCCCTTCTCAGCAGCATGCGTGAGAAATGGATGGTGCTTGCAAACAAACTTGAACACTTTGGAATCTACGTCTTCACAGATGCAATGAACACACGAGGCGGTACACTGCAGCCACAGTGGACTTCAAAATATGCGGATCGATGAAGAACTTTGGGTAAGAGATGAAAGTGGATCTGCATTCACGTAAGGTTATCCAAGCTCCTTCGGAGTTGATATAGTGGAAGGGTCCAACGAGGACCTGGAGGCAAGTGGACGGTATGAAAAAGGACTTGTCAATCAGCACATAATCGAGGTCATCAAGCAAGAACTCAGACGGAACACGCACAAAATAGAAATCTAGATATATGTAGGATCTGTTCCTATAAAGATGAAGATCGGAGAATGACAACAGCGTATCAGAATATAGAGGATAAGGAGGTAAAGTAGCCAGTCTTCGAAAGCGATCTACAGTACACGCTGAAAGTACATCCGAACAGTGACAGCAAATAGTCTGAAAGGAGTGAAACGATAAATCGATACCGTCAACAGCCTGAGGTGGAGAGATAGCGAGAACAGAGACAAGAAGGTCATTATCGGCGAGAATTTCATCATCCGCAGAGAAACTGAGTTAGCGTCCTGAGATTTCGGAGAAGCTTGCTGGGACATGACTGAAACGAGTAATGCAAGCGAAAGAAAAGAAACTTCCATGGGGTGAATCGAAAGCAATTTACCCATGGAACACGAGCGGTTTCACGCCACACACCTCCATGCGTGCGTTGACAGACCTCCACGCATGAGTCCAGGTAGCCTACGGCCTTGTCGCAGAGTGTCGGTATCGCTCGTCCCATCCCAGCCGTCCGCATGAACGCATGAAACATGCACACTCTCTATCGTCTCGAAACAATCCGCAGCGAAGCAAGAAACAACGAAGCGAGATGAAACATGAAAAGAAACCAAGGGAGATGAAAGATGAAAGATGAAAGGAAGGCAGATCAACATGAAAACAAGCGAGCGACATCGTGACGAAGCGATGACGGAAGCGAGTGCTTCAGACTGCGATCAACGAAGCACGAGCGAAAGCAAACAATCGTCAGTGCGGAAGCGAGCGGCAACGAATGTCATGCAGGCGATGGACCAATCGTGAAAAAGAGGAGCCTCACCGCTAAACACTGCGAAGAATAAACTCCAGGACAGCGGTAGCAAGGGCTGTCCAAGACGTGAACAATAAACTCCACGACACGACGGCAAGTTTATGAGCGACAACTATGAATTAAATCGAACAATAAACTCGCATGGCGACAACGGTCGAATTCTGAAAACAGAGCGAAGTTATCGCTAAATCCCTGATAACCAATGCCTACAGAGATTTTGCCCTCGGTTTCCTGGCCCCATGTCGCCTGTACAAGGCAGTGGGGCAAGATATTAACAAATAGGGCACGGCCATACGAGTAAAGTTGTGTGGCAACCTCTTGGAGTAGCTCGTTTCGTCCTCCGGTTTACTTTATTTTTATTTATCATTTTCATTGAACGTTTTTGGGGAACCCTCACGGTAAGGAACCGAAGATGCCACCGGAAGGAACACTCCTCACTTTGACACGCCCTGATAATCTTCTTTTCGTGGCATTACCCATTCCTTCCCGTCAGGTTCTGAAAAGAATGCTGCCGGTAGGGAACGGGATACCTCCAGCCTCCAGCCAGTACGTACCGCGTTTGACGATCTCGCTGAAGTCTACAAATGCCCAGAGTCTAGGTACGCGTTGTACGGGGATAACTAAGTCAAACCGTAGGTATTCACTACCTCTGAGGATAAACAATCATAGAAGAGTAATTTAAAGTAAAGTCAGTACACTGTTTTACTTGATCTTGGACCCTGGTCTGTAAGCTGAGCAAACCGCTTCTGTTCGCCCCGAGAACCGACTGGAACAAAGGAGCTTCCTCAAGACTCTTGAGGCCGCGTATGAGTTCTTCTTGAGAGAAGAGAATCGATACGCGGCCTGAACAGATTACAAACCAAGGCATGGAGTCACGGACCCTATTGGCTGCCCTGATAGGCGCCGTAAGAAGACTTTCTAGCTCTTGCCCTTGACCAAATGTTACTCTCGAACCAGGCACCAGGGCTAAGTAACTTAATGCGATCCGGCCTAGAGGAAAATTTGAAAAGGTTCAGTTTGCAGATTCTGAATTCTACCGTGGGTGAAGCCTCAGTGTGAATATAAAACCAGCCGTAACATTCCCAATGCAACATTCATCCACTTTCCAATCGCAGTCTACAGCTGAACTCAGTACTCCGGGGGTATCTGCGCTAGACACTCATTGACAAGTGTAATAGTAACTTGGAAGTTGCTCAGGTTGTCAAGGGCATTACCTCGACAAGGCAACTCACAAGTTTGTATCTCATTCACGAGAGTAAGGTACGCATACGCAGGAATTATTTTGATCAACTGACAGTTAGATTCTGCTCTCACGGACTACTACATCATGGGCGTCCCGGCCGCTGACCCAACAGCTTACAATCGCGATCAGATTCCTGTCATCAACTTCGCGGGTGTGGAAGATCCAGCTCAGAGGGCGTCGGTGATCAAGCAACTTAGCTATGCTTTCGAGACCTTCGGCTTCTTTGAAGCTATCAATAGCAGCGTCCCTGTGGAGCGACTGGATGATGCCTTCGACGTGAGCAGGCCATTCTTCGAGCAACCGGAGGATAAGAAAACAGAGACGTACTTTGATCACCCAGAAAACAAGCCCATGGTGAGAGCCTTTCAGGTCCGCTGGAAAACCAAGCCCGTATTTGCTGTTAGAGATCAGGGAACTGTAAGCACTCATAAGACAAGGCAGCCATAGCCTAAATTGAAGAGAGGTGGAGAGAGTCTGAAAATCACACAAGAGAATGCTACGAGGGTCATCAGTCACTCTTTACTAATGTCCAAGAGAAAAGCACAAGGAAGGGGTAAACTGGGGTTGGGTCCTCAAACCCTAAACTAACTAGGTTAGGAATTAGAGCAAACTACGACTACAGTGCATAGTTAGCTTACACGGTCTTTAACACTCTCCCTCAAGCTAGAATCTATGTCCTTAACACCTAGACACAACCTGAAATACTCAAATTTGTCTCTAGATAAAGCCTTGGTGAAAATATCAACAACTTGTTCATCAGTAGGAAGATACCTAAGATCAATCTCTCCAGCTAACACTTTCTCCTTGATGAAGTGATAATGGACCTCTATATGTTTGGTCCTAGCATGGAAAATAGGATTAGAAGCAAGTTTAATGCTGCTGATGTTGTCGGTGTGCAAAACAACTGGATCAGAAAATATGACACCCATATCATCCAGAAGGGTGCGAAGCCAAACAGATTCACATGTAGCATTGGTGGCACCTCTGTATTATGCTTCTGTAGAAGACAAAGCAACGGTTTGTTGTTTTTTCGATTGCCAACTGACCGCAGAATCTCCAAGGCAGAAAACAAAACTTGACGTAGATCTCCTGTCATGAGTACTTCCAGCCCAATCTGCATCAGTAAAGCCTTGTAACACAAGAGGCTTAGCAGAAGGAAAGTAAAGTCCAAACTGAAGTGTAAACTTCACATACCGTAGAATCCGTCGAACTGCATCAAGATGTGGCTTGCTTGGAGCTTGTACGTACTGGCTGACTAAGCCAACAGCATAAGATAAATCTGGCCTAGTTATAGTAAGGTAGATCAGGCTACCTACGATCTGTCGATACATGAAGGGATCTGCTAGCAACTCGCCATCTTCTGCATTTAGCTTAACACTAGCAGCAAGAGGGATAGAGATTGGTTTAGAGGCAGTCATCCCGAACTTCTCCAACATGTTTAGACAATATTGTCTCTGCAGCAGCCATAACGCAACACCATTCTTGACAAACTCAATGCCCAAGAAGTACTTGAGTTGTTGGAGATCCTTCATGTCAAACTCTCCCTTCAGTTGATCTTTCACCCGTAGGATGAGATGCTCACAACTCCCAGTGAGGATCAAGTCATCAACATAGATGATTAGTAGTACAAATTCTTGGCTTGAATGCAAAGAATACAGAGAAGAGCCAGAACTGCACACATTAAAGCCAAGAGATAACAAGAATGAATTGATCTTGGCATTCCAAGCTCTAGGAGCTTGCTTAAGTCCATATAAGGACTTCTTGAGTCTACAGACTCTCTCAGGATACTTGGAATCCTCATATCCAGGAGGTTGCACCATGTAGACCTCCTCTTCCAAATTCCCATTAAGAAAAGCGTTGTTGAAGTCCACCTGATGAAGGTTCCACCCTCTACTTGTAGCCAATGTCACAAGTGTACGAATAGAAGCCATCTTGGCTACTGAACTGAATGTCTCATCGAAATCAATTCCATATTGTTGTGCACAACCCTTGGTCACAAGTCCGGCCTTGCACTTAGACACAGAACCATCAAAATTCCTCTTGACCTTGTAAACCCACATGGAGCGAATGGCTTTCTTACTAGGGGTAAGTCAACGAGGTCCCATGTTTGTTGATGTTGTAATGCTGCAAGTTCAGCCTCCATAGCCTGCACCCATTCTGCTTGATGCATCACCTCCTCAAGAGAATTCGGTTCTTGTACATCTTGTACGACATTCATCATGTATGCATGGTGTTCTGCAAAAAATCCTTCACACTGAAAAATCTTGTACAGGGTACTTGACCCTACTGGACCTACGCAGATCAGTCATCTGAGCTGAAAGAGTAGTCTCAACTCTAAAAGGTTGAGATGAAGTGGTACCTTGATCATCTATTGGAGACAAAGATTGTGCAAGACGTTGTTGATCTGTCATCTGTTGTAATACAGGATGAGAGCTAGTGGATTGAGTAGGTGGTGCAATAACCTGTCCAGACCAAGGAGTTCTCACAGGATGTGAAGCAATAGAGCTAGTAGATTGTGAAGTAGGTGCTACTAGTTGTATAACAGACACAACAGGTTCTACATCGGTGGATGTAGACTTGAACCAGGACTTGGTTTCATCAAAGACAACATCTCTGCTTACATGCAAAGTATTCGAAATAGGATCATAACATCGATAGCCCTTCCGATCTGAAGCATAGCCTATAAACACACACTTCCAAGCTTTCGGATCCAACTTACTACACCTTTCACCTGGTATATGAACAAAGCAGACACTCCCAAATACCCTTAGGGAAGCTATATCCAGCTGTTGATTGTACAGTACCTCAAATGGTGTCTTCTTATGAACTGCTGCAGTTGGAGACCTGTTCATACGATAAACAGCAGTGGATACAGCTTCTGCCCAGTAATACTTAGGCATAGCTTTCTCATTGAGCAAAGCTCTAGCGCATTCAGCAATATGTCTGTTCTTGCGCTCTGCAACTTCATTTTGCTGAGGGCTGTAGCTGCATGTGACTTCTCTCTTTATGCCATGTTGTTGCAAAAAGGTATCAAACTGGCCGGAAATGAACTCGCCTCCTCCATCAGAACGTAGACGAAGGATGCTATGCTTGAATTGCTTCTCTACTAGGCTCTTAAACGACTGTAATACAGCAAAGACAACTGACTTGACCTTCAAGAAGTAGACCCAAGTGAATCTCGAACAATCGTCAATGAATGAGACGCAGTATTGAAAACCTTGCATACTCGCTTGAGAAGCTGTCCAAACATCTGTGTGAATAAATTCTAACACAGTAGAAGCTCTAGTGCCCTTATGAGAGAAGGGTTGCCTAGCTTGCTTACCAAACTGACAAGCTTCACAGACCTCTACAAGAATAGCATCTGTGAATTTCGGAATACTTACAACTAGATTAGAAGTAGGCAAAGCCTTAAGGCGTGGGAAGTTCATATGTCCGAACCTCTTATGCCACAACTGTAAAGTCGAAATCTGAGAACCGTCTATCAACATGACAGTCTCAGTTGCTGATATAGTTGCATCTAACTTGAAGAGCCTACCAACCTTAGTTCCCTTGGCTACTACAATGTGGTCTTCAGTTTGAACAAAACAACCATGCTTGTTGAATCTAACCTCATAACCTTGTTCAACAATCTGACCTACGGAGACCAAATTCTTGGTTATGGTAGGAACATACAGAACATCCCCTAAAGCTGAGATTTTCGAGGATGAAACAGAGATAGATATAGTACCGAGATGAGTAATCGGATGTTGAGTACCATCACCAGTGTAGACATTTGCTGGAGTCTTCACAGGATCTTTGCTACTGAACCACTCTCCTTGTGCAGTCATGTGATTTGAAACCGGAGTCTATGTACCAACTTTCGGCAGATTTGGTCATAACACCCATGACATGCTGCATGGTTAACATACTACCATCTGAATGAGAGTCCTCCATGGAAGCAAAGTTCGAATTTTGAGGTTGCTTACCAGCCTTGATGTCATTCTGCTTCTTGAAGCAGTTCTTCTCAAGGTGACCCGCCTTGTTGCAGTAGTTGCAAGAACGAGTATCTGCAAAATCTTTGTTTTGGATATATTTTTGTTGTTGACCTCGTCCAAAGGAGTTGCTTCTTCCTCTGCCTCTGCCTCGATCCTTACCTCTGCCCCTACCAGCGAACAGGGCTTGCTCTGGAGTCGAATTTTGATCAGCTGCACTCAATAGCTTCATTTCTTCTGATACTAGCATAGGCACTAGTTCTTCAAATGTGGGATAAGTATCCCTGACAGCAATAGAAGTTTCGAAGGTCTTGTATTCCTTACCAAGTCCTTGAATGGTATGGAGAATGAGATCATCATCTTCGACTTTCACACCAATGCTGCTCAGTTGTTCGACTAGACCTCTGATCAGGTAGACATAGTCTGTAAGCGTCGAAGTACCTTTCTTGACCTCCAGAAGCTGCTGCTTCAGTTGCAACTTACGTGCTTTGGTTGATGTCTGAAACACATTTGCCAAGGCATTCCAAACTTCCTTAGGAGTCTCGACTGTCTGTATGTAACCAAACATCTGAGACGAAACACACAACGATATGTAGTGCACAGCTTGCTGAGCACGTCTGTTCCATTCAGCAACAATCGGATCTCTAGCATCCTCAGGTGGTTTGCTGTCAGTGCCTGTGACAAGACCATGGAGTCCCTGCCCCTTGAGAAAGGCAGTAATTCGATATTTTCATATCGAGTAGTTGTTCTTGCCAAGAGGTTCACTTGTGATGCCTGAGAATGTGTCTATCCTGCCACTCATGACGCTGTAGATAACAGTCGTCGAATTTGCGAACAAATTCAGAATGAATCGAGAAAAGTGGCAATGGAATGATATCGAAGAAGTAAATCGCAAAAGAAATATAACTCCCGCTGCTAGATCTATCGATTCGCAATCGTCAGAATGACCAAAATAGATCGTTAAGGCCTTCAAAACAGCGGTCAAAGTCGTGTTGACCTAAACGACGAAAAGAGCAACTTCTGCATACGACCTCCGATTGAGAAAAGAAAAATTTCTCTCGATAGCTGACGGCGAAGTCTTTTTCGATCACTTTCCACCTGTTTTCAGATGCTAAAACAGAGTGGAAGACCTCCAAAATCACCTTTCTGTGTTTAGAGTTTCACTCCACTTTGGTAGGTTCGACCTTGCTGAAAAATCGAAGATGTCAGAAAATCCTGTCACCTCGTCTTCACATTCTCGACCTCAAACACTCTCATCTTTCCTCTCCTGCTCTGATACCATGTTGAGATCAAGGAACTGCAAGCACTCATAAGACAAAGCAGCCATAGCCTAAATTGAAGAGAGGTGGTGAGAGTCTGAAAATCACACAAGAGAATGCTACGAGGGTCATCAGTCCCTCTTTACTAATGTCCAAGAGAAAAACACAAGGAAGGGGTAAATTGGGGTTGGGTCCCCAAACCTTAAACTAACTAGGTTAGGAATTAGAGCAAACTACGACTACAGTGAATAGTTAGCTTGCACAGTCTTTAACATTTGCGAGTGTAACCTGTCACATGGAAGAATACGTCTTCCGCCATCATCACCAGTCGCCAGATATGCCCCAGACCGTTACAGGCGTTCCTCGACACCTTTCGGATGGAGTCAATGGTTCGCTGCAGGCTTCGGCCATGAAGAATCTGACCTACTCGACGTTGCCAAATGTTTACCCAACAACAGTACCTCAGTACAGGTAGAAATACTCGGACGTTTTACTTGTGACTAAATGCGGTGGCATCTACTGCTTTACTTCAAGTTGGTATTCTGCTATTGTCAAGTTCGGAGCTACTCAAGAGAAGCACAAGTCCATTTGCTCAAGCAGTTGTGATCTTGTCTAGATGGGGTTGAATCCAATACACAGTGACATTACAGTCTGATCAATGCGTTCTTTACTTGCACGAGGCTCGAAATGAGCAGAGTCTTGTCATGACAGATATTGATATTACAGTGATCAGTGACAGAGGGGATCGATTACTTGTTGTACAGTTTCTGAAATTGCTGGGTTTTGCCACTCATGATCACAGGGAGAAGGTCAATCTTTTGCAAGAGTCTTTGGGCACTTTCATGGACCTGCTACTGGACCTCGTCTCCGAAAGTCTTGGGCTTGATCCAACTTTCATCCGCACGAAATATCACGACAACTCACTGCCCAGACAATTTCTCTTACATTACTATCCCAAGAAGTCCGATGAAGAACTAGACGAGAATGACACCGAAATCGGACTCATACCGCATAGAGATACGAGTATTGTCACCATTGTGGGCCAGGGATTCGATGCATCGGGACTTCAAATCAACGTGACAGGAGACAAATGGATCACTGCAATGCCCAGCAAAGGAGGCCTCATCATCAACGTCGGTGACGTTCTTCAGGTACAGAGACATTCTACAAAATTATTTACAAAATGGCCATGGCCAGCTATTATTAGTTAAATTCGTGACCTTGTTAGTCTATCAGTTTATTACACTTTAGATCTTTCCCAGTCGTGCGCAGTCTTCTGTCTTTGTCTCTGATTGAATCACTCATTCTGGCGTTTCCTCTACAGGCCTGGAGCAACGGCAGATACAGAAGCATTCTTCATCGTGTTATCAACAATCCAAGAAAAGATTGCCATTCCTTTGCTTACTTCTGCTTTCCTTGTGAGGGACCGTACACTGAGAAGGTGATAGAGCCTATTCCCCAACTTGTCACTCCTGAGAATCCCAAGCGTTACAAGCCTTTCACGTACTACGAGTACTTTCAGAACAAACTCAGCAAAGACAGCATTAACTTGCTGGCAGAAAATGCAACAGGAGTGTAGCTCGAGTTCGCTTTCATATTCACCTTTGAGTTCAAAGGTTTATGACATGTACAATAAGCTGGTACAGGACATGAGTTGACGTAGTAATTAGCATAATGAGTATATCACAAGTACCGAATTAGGCAGAGCGTCTGTTATCTGCTGGCTTATGCTACATGCCAGTCTTGGACATTATCATTTATATCAGATTTCTCGATGGTGCTGGGCTTCAGATCCAGAGTCAAGTCCCTCTGAGAGCATTAACTTTCTCATTCGTGGCACCAAATTAGATTAGGAGAATTGTATAGATAGATGATGTACCTCTTTAAATTTGATAACATAAGGACCAATAGTTCCACCTATATATGTTCGATACCTCGGGTAATGAATGAATCGACTGGAGTACGCAGGGTATGATTCTCTGTAGACGATCAAGATAGTGCTTGAGTGTGTTCATGGGGTATGAATATAGCATATTACCCTACAGTTGGGAGTGGACTGTCTGAATTACTTACACTTCCGAGGCTTTCCCGAGTACTTGTCGGGTATCAGGAAGTTGACAACCAACACAGCCGGTCATTCAGGCCTCTTAATCCTCGATAGAAACAGCCGTGGTGATCCAAAAGGTGGGGTATTTAGAACTGTGTATGATAGCTTTTAGGATTCTGGGTTATCACAGTTGTAAGTGATAACCACAGTTTTGGAACTATGGTTATCACTCAGTCGTTTATACCAAAAGAAACGACTGAAAACTACAGAGAGATAAAGTGTGGTAACGGATGTTTTTGAGCGAAGTATTTCATATCGGTACCACTGGTTGTCTCCATGTGTACATGTAGAGTTTTATGTGATTCAGGACTCGATGTATAATGAGCTAATCTGCATGCTCCTGTTATCCTATAGTGTAACAAGTATTGTCACGTCAGCTTTAATTTACGTGTTGTTTCTGAGTCAATCCACTTCAGCTTGAAAAGGGTCAATTCTGCTGACTACTGTTTACAGTGAGAATGATTGTCGCTATCTTTGAGGTTTCATGGTGATGATATATAAGTTTTCTTCTTCTACATGTACAACGTCCGGACTAAGCATCTCCCATTAAACAATGAGAATGATTGTCGCTATCTTTGAATTTTCATGGTGATGATATATAAGTTTTCTTGTTCTACATGTACAACGTCCGGACAAAGCACCTCCCGTAATGGGAGAAACGAATGTTTGTCAGACTCCCGGCGGATACTCACGACTGTAGGTCTTGTGAACGAGCCATCGAGTGTAATATAGGGGGTGTCGAACATGGGGTTTCGGATGATAATTCGTTATCCCAAAAGTAGAGTTACCGGCTTCAGCCGTCGAAAGTCGTGGATATCTAAAGAGGTACCGTGACTTTTCGTGGAATCTCGTGAATTCCTATCATTCTTACGCGCGAGATATTATGAAACGAATATCCAGGATCTACTATGCACTCATAGAGTAAAGTTAGGAGATTCATGTTCCTCTCTTCACGAGATTTACTCGCAGAAGCTTTCACCATACAGATATTATAAAAGAACATTATCTCACGATTTCCACGACGTCTATTTCCTCCATCTATCCTTTAGACATGTTTGGCAATTAATGGAGTTTTTAACACCTTTTGTACCTGTGGGCTATTGAGTGTGAAATTCCAAAGAAATGGGCACGCCATGGGAACAGAATCATTTTAGTCTCCTTCTCTTGGGACGTTTCTTCATTTCCGCCGCTTCCCAATGTCAAGGCAAGTATATGCTTCCCACTTCTCCATCGGAAGAAGGAGAGAGAAGTATACAAGACGACTTTTTTTATGTCTAGATTATTCTTCATGAAAGAGTTTAGTTGTAAATTATATTTTAGAAGTATTCTCGTTCCATCTCCATTCAGAATATATCAGCGCTCGGGGCTAACCGGAATTCTGTGTATTCTATTCTCAACCGGCTGGAATTCCAAAAAGTCGGGTTGAAATGATTTCCAGTAGGATTTTTTGTAGGTTAAAGTTTTACAAAACGACAAGTTATCTGTTAAAAAATCAGAGAAGATTAAAAATTGATTGAAAAAAACCGGTTCCGTTCATTGCCGTCAGATAATTTCCGATTCTCAAAACTTTTTACCCGGGCACTGGAATATATGTCCTAACCGAGCTTTATTTGTATGTATCGTGTCCAAAGTGCAAGGTGAAGCAGATCTCACGGGAATCAAAGTCCATGTTTAGTTTTGGAATCCATGTTTAACTTCTTTGCATGGTTAGCTCTTTGAGCATGGGAAAGAATAAAAAGTCCCGTGGTATAAAAAAAGATATACCCCGTGGATTGTTTTGTGAGCTTTTCTGAGAAAACACAAAAAAATACCTAAAAAAGAAATTTATACCCTTTGTCTATGCTTTCCTCTTTCCATCCTAGCGGGAAAAGGGAGTAGGACGCATACGTGCGTTTCGCAGAAATTATATCACGGTTTATCTCTTTTTGTTCCTTTCTTAAGTAAGAGATGGTAAAGGATCTGGCCACAAAACTGAAAGATACACAATAGAGGTAGATGATATAGGTATCACTTCTCAAGAATGTAAAAGAAAAAACTCAAAAATATGGAGAAGTTTAAAATTCTATCCTTTGTTATAAGGAAACACAGATTCCACTACCACTCAGGCGAGAGACTCCAATGGCCTCACGGTAGTAGAGTCCGTCTGACCCAAGTCTTCCTTGTCTCCTCATTGTATACACCATTATCTAACAAAGCGACAAGGAAGTGAGACGCAATGAATACCAAACGGATGGGAAGACCTCATAAAGCCTTACAAAGAACATATCAATAGGGAGTGTAAAACCTAGGATTAACTGGAGATATTTGATTTCCCGAAACATGTGTGAAGGAAAATCTGTGTGGCAGATTTTCATCAGAACCCGTCGCCATCTCGTCATATTTTCCACTTGTGAGAATTTGAATGGTTGCTAACACAAAAAACATCCAGCGAGAAGATCTAGGACGCATTCCTTTTAGACCCATCGGGTTTCCATAACTATCTCTACAGGTACCGTGTAAACCTTGAAGTCAAGATCCATCCGTTCAATTCTTAAACCACAAGTGGGGTATTAAAACCCCTCACCTTGCCATGTCACTTCACAATGAGCACTGTAGCAAAGTTCAAACAAGGCTGGAGTATCCTCTTGAGCCGGCAGCTGGGTTAGGTTGAGGTTCTCGCACATCGTGAACTTGTGCAGTCCAGAAGTCAGTCTTCCTCTGTTGAGGCTGTGGCTTGTGTTGTCCATGGCCATTGTGGTGGCTGCTGCGTGGACGCCGGGCTTCAAGACTCAATCAGAGAACTCCAAATCGGTGGCGGTGTGGGTAGACCTCCCCCTTGTAGATCCGACCCTGGAGATTGGAGCCGATGCAATGCTGGCTGCGATAGGACCAGTACTGTACAAGGCAACACTAAAGACTACTAACGCCTATCCACATATCAGGGGATGTGTCCTCGTCGACCCCGAGAAGGAGCTAAATGATCACCTACAGATTAAGGTGGGGGTAGGGGACTTCATAGTGCAACCCATTACTTACCAAGCGCTTCCTGATACATGCTTCGCCTGCAAAAGGAAGGGACACTTTGCGAGGAACTGCCCAGAGAAAGTGAAGAAAAGCTGAGAAGAGACCAAGGGGGACAACATCAGGAAGAATACCGAAGTGCCAGGCACAGAAACACGCCCAGCAACCGAGTCGGAGGGAAGAGGTACGAAAGAGGAAGAGTACACTCAGGTTGCAAGGAGAAAATGGAAGAGGCAAACTAATAAGTGGGTAGAGGTGAAGAAGAAAACAAACCGATTCAGCGCGTTAGAGATGGAGGAAGAAGGGGGTGAAGAAACCAACAGGTGCGAAACGAGCGAGGAAGGGAAAGGGAAGGATGAAGGGAAGAAGGGAACTGGGAAGGGGAGCCAGGTGTCATCAATTAAGGAACTCCAAGATAAAGGGCTCAGAACGGTGCAGACCTCTCTCCAGGGATGCGATGCGGACACACGAGCAGAAGCTCCGAACACATCAAGCGAAAACAGAGAACGGATTCCAGATCTAAACGAGGAGGCAGGGACCAGTAAAGGGACAGAGGTGAACAGGGACGAGGAAGAGCGATTCCAGATGGAAAGGAGAAATTCGACAGGTGCAGTAGAAGAGAAGGAAATATCACAGGATAAGACCACTGTGAAAATGCCGGAGATCCATCAAGAAGACGGCCCGGACAAGGCATCTATAGTAAGAAGGAACAAATCCATGGAGTCAGAAAGTGCAGTAGGAGACGAGGAAATGCGAGCAGAAGAGTCGGTAGGAGGTGAGGAGAACTGTGAGGGAGAAAAGGGGAAAAAGGAGAATGCTAGGGACGAGAAAGGAAGCGAAATGGTAACGGAGGAACAACAGAGGAGGGCAGAGGAGGTAGAGAAGGAAGTGAGGATCTTATCGGCACACACGGAAGAAGGAGGAAGAGGGGAACTGACAGAGGAGGACAGGGACCCGCCGTGGGAACCAGGAAAAGGACAGGGATGTACAAGAGACAACGTGGAAAGTACGACTGGTGGAGGACTGTGGATGGGAAGTCAGGAACCGTGGGGAGGCACAGCTACGGAAGCAATAACTCCCTCCTCGCCCTTAAAGGGCATGGAAAGGGAGGTTTTACATGAACTGGACCCAAACCAACTGAGTGGAAGAAGGGGAGCGAGAAAAGGTGCAGCTGCCAAGCCAACTGTCAAAGCTACCGGAACGCTGACGAAGACTCTGGGGAAGGGAACGGGTAAGGCCGCCTCTAGCAAAAAAAAGCTATCCAAAAAAGGGAACTCAGCCTTGGCCAGAAGCCTTTTGGATGCATTAACTCCAGAAAAGTGTACTTCCTAAAGGGGTACGACGAGCATGGACTAAAATAATAGTATTGATATGCAGAACAACATCAAAATAACTACCTGGAACGTTCGAGGGCTTGGAGACCCGCATCGCGTTACCATCCTGAAAAGATGGCTGGAGAGAGAGAGACTGCAGACTGACATCATCGCCTTACAGGAGTTGAAGACAGAAGAACAGAGATTGGAGATCAACTTGAAGCAAATCCTACCGACTGGAGTTAGGATGGTGGATTATACTGAAGGGGGAAGAGGAGATGCGGCCCTTCTCGTTAGAGAAAATATCAAAGTAGTGGGGCATGGGGTGAGAGGTGATGGTACCGCCGCCTGGTGCACTATCGACTCGGAGGCTGGACACATCAACGTGGCCTCGATTTACGCACCAAACCGAAGAGAGGAAAGGCGCCAGATGTGGGAGTGGCTGGGGACTTTGACGAAGGAGGGGAACTGGGTCCTTGCAGGTGACTGGAATATGGTGGAGTTGCCCGACGATAGCTTCGGCCCTACGCCCCTCCTGCACGGTAATGAGCTGAGGTTGTGGAGAAGCACGCTTTTACAATCTGATCTGGTTGACGCACTATTCTGCGCTCAGAGCAGAGAAGGCCCGGCCTTCACCAGACAGGTAAGATCGGGGGGACGTTACGACCAGGCGAGGCTGGACCGATGCTATCTAAATAATAGAGCCGAGTGGTGTCACGGGGTCACGAAAATCATTCATGACGGGAGGCAGACACTGTCGGATCATATCCCTGTGACGATCTTCATAAAGCTAAAGGAAGAGGAGACAGGAGAAAGAATAAAGAGGTCAACGTACTTTAAGATGGATGCTAGTATGTTAAAAGTTCCGAGAATCCAAGCAAGGGTGCAAACGGTATGGAGAACGCTTCGGAGAGAAACTGGAGATCCGAGGGTAAAATGGGTAGTTGGCTGGACGAGGGTAAGGAGAATTCTGATGGAGGAACGAAGGTTAGCAGGGCAGAAGGCATTACCAAGGGCGAGTCTGGAAGCAGACCTACTAAGGCTGAGAACGCTGGCGGCAGGGGAGGATATGGAGAATATCAGAATAGAACTGCAAGAGGCGGAAAGGAAGCTCAGGAAAAGAGAGCATCAGGATGCGATCCTCTGGAGGAAGAGGAGCCAGATCAGATGGTTGAAGGAGGGGGAGGCGCCTTCGAGGTACTTCTTCGCCCAGTTAAGAGCCAAACACGGAAGGGAAGCAATGAAAGGGGTCACTCTCGAAGATGGGCAATTAGCGGTAGAGCATGACAAGATACTGCAGAGAGTTCACCGATACTACGTGGACCTCTACCAAGAAGACGAGAAAGTTACCAGGAATCGAGAGAGCAGAGAAGAAGTAATGGGGCTCACTGCGAAATGGGTGTCAGCAGAAGAAAATGCGAGATTGGAGGAACTGCCTACACCTGAAGAGCTGGAAAAGCTGGTGATGTCATTCCCGAAAGAGAAATCCCCTGGAGTAGATGGTGTAACGTACGAAATCCTGCAAGACTGCTGGTCGTTCATAAAGGAAGAGTGCTACGAGATGGTTAAAATCTTCTGGGAGACAGGACAGATCGATGAAAAAACCCAGCAGGGAGTGATCAAACTTATACTGAAAGGTGGCACGAGGACTGAGTTGGGGAACTGGCGCCCCATCTCCCTACTAACGGTCACTTACAAAATTCTCAGTAAACTTCTGGCTGGGAGATTGAAACCAATCGTTGGGAACGTGGTGGACGAACAGCAGACTGGTTTTATCCAGGGGAGAGATATATATGACAATATACTCAACTTCAAACTGGGTCAAGAGCTAGCAGAAGCTAAGGGATGGCCTTACCTCTTCCTCAAACTGGACTTTATGAAGGCGTATGATCGTGTGTCACAGGAATACTTGTGGGACACGATGAGGAATATGAGGTTTAGCCCTCACTTCATGAAACTGATCCAAGGCCTGACTGTAGGAGGACAATCGAAGGTCCATGTAAATGGCGGCTTCACGGAAGGCATTGCTTTGGGACGGGGGGTCAGGCAGGGATGTCCGATTGCCCCATATCTCTTCGCGATTGCGACTCAGCCGCTGATGAACATGTTGAAACTGGCGGTGGAGAAGGGAGATATAGATGGGATCCGGGCAGGGGAAGGACGACCTCTCCTTCACCAACTTTTTGCTGATGATACTGGCCTGCTGATAGAGGGAACGGAGGAGTGCTTCCTAGCTACTCAGGATGTTATAGGCAAATATGAAGCCATCTCCGGTGCGGCGTTAAACCTAGGGAAGTCGGTGGTCATACCTATGGGGATGACCGAGACTCCGGATTGGCTCTTGCACTCGGGGTGTATCTTGCAAAAAAAGGCCAGATGCTGAAATACCTTGGGGCTTGGATAGGAAGAGGGCTCACAGGAACCCAGATGGTCGAAGCGATGGTCGGACGGCTGCAAGGGCAACTACAACACTGGTCCAACAAAATGCTCTCCTGGCCCAGCCGGGCTGTCCTTCTCACTCACGTTCTACGGTCGATACCGGCTTATCAGCTCACAGGGATAGACTGCA
Organism: Asterella californica; assembly: GCA_036924285.1. Classification (NCBI taxonomy): domain Eukaryota; kingdom Viridiplantae; phylum Streptophyta; class Marchantiopsida; order Marchantiales; family Aytoniaceae; genus Asterella; species Asterella californica. The sequence goes on from JAYKYS010000001.1 coordinate 50,368,025, forward strand.
CTAACTCGGGCTTTAAAAAACTGGAGGAGGTGTGTCGAGTTTTTCTGTGGGGGAGAAGCCCAGAGGGAAGGAATAAGGTACCGCTTGTGGCCTGGGACGCCCTGGCGAAGGATAAACTTCTAGGTGGCCTCGGCTTCCTTCCCTTCAAGGTGGTAGCACAAGCATTAAAATTGAAATACGTGGGGAAGCTACTAGAAGGCGGACAACAAGAATGGGTGTGCATCGCGAAGGAGGGGATCGAGGAGTATATGAGACTTGGAAGAAATAGGAGGAAAATGAGGATGTGGACCCCAGAAGAGTGCTTACTGTTGGATCCGAAACTCCGGGTTCGTCATCTACCTACCCTCGATGGTCTGATAAAATGCTGGCATGCTGCCCAGGGGGGTCTGGACTTTGATGGCAATCCCGCACAACTTCTCGGGTCGCTACCCTCGCCACTGGTGGTAGATCTCTGGCAAAAGATGGAGAGGATAGGGGAGCAGGAAAGGAAAGAGGTCATGAGGGGTCTTAAGGAAGAAGGTATAGGCACGCTGCTGGCACTAAAACTAAGAGACCTTAGAGAGTCGATGAGTGGAGCCTCCCTCAGGCTGACTCAGGAGGAACATGAACCACCGGGGGGAGGGGCTCTGAGGAAGCTAACAAAATGGGCAGGAGAGACCAAGATTTTCGAAGGTGGGCTGCAAGACAGCCCTAGCTGGACATGGAGGATGGGTGAACGGAAAGTCAAGGGATGGAAGCTAGACTTAAAAATGTGGAAAAAACTTGTTGAGGTGACCCCTTCCAACCAGGTGTATTTGAATCAGCGATGGGGGGTAAGAGACCCCGAACGGAAGTGGGAGGAGAGGTGGAAAAAGGTCTGGAGACTAGACGGCACGATGAGAGTCAACGTTTGGTTATGGAGGCTATTAAACCGATGCTTCTTTACTAATCAGAGGGCGCAGAAAATGAATATGAGCGATGGGGACTGTCCGAGGGGGTGCAGAGCTAGAGAGACCATCGAGCATTTATTCTGGGAGTGCCCTGTGGCTAGGAGTAGATGGAGGAGGTTTAAACTAAGTGACTCCGTCTTAGAGACAGACTATGGCGAGGAGGAGGGGCTTCTCGAGACGATCGATAAGGCCTTGAACTTGAGACAACGTGACCCGGCTCTCCTCCTCCTACTGGTGAAACACACCAACGTTACCTGGAGGGAAAGAGCCGACTGGATCTTCAGGAAAAAAAAAACTGACCGGCCAGCAGCTAGGATCCTCGCCGAAGTGGCCAAAACTATGTGGGCAGACCTTAAGGAGATCGCGAGTGAAGACAATCGGAAAGCCTGGGCTAGAGGGATGAAGACGCTAGGGTGCATACAGAAGATTCTAAGACCGGATGACCGAATCCAGCCCGAAATTCCTCCTATCAACCTGATTGCTAATGATGCAAACGACAACGAACAACAAACAACGGCATAAGAGGAGCAATAAGCTGAGAGAGAGAGGGTGGCACAGCACCTGCGAGCAGAGTCAAGACTGCGATGGTGACAGAGAGGTGGCGTCAACGAGAGATCTCAAACCTCTTCATCGGGGATAGTGCCCCTCCTATTCGTGCCATAGATGGAGGGCTGGCTGGCGGCGTGAGATGACTACCTCGAAGTGGGGTCGGAGAGACTCTCCCTCCTCGCTCTGGGTTCGTGCGGCTCCGCTCCTGATCCAGACCTGTGTCAGGAAGAAGGTCGTACACGAGGTTAGGGTGTCCGGGACTCCTAAGCAGGGGCAAAGAGATGGTGATAATGAGTACGATGATCCTGCTGACGACGTCCAGAACTCGAGAGCGAAAAGTAATAATGACGGGGTGACCCATGAGCTGTGGTGGCAGAAGCAGAAGGTTAGCAAGAAGGACGCCCTCGAAGAAATCAAGCAGGACACGAGCATGTGCAGGGGCGACGGCGATGGCGAGGCTCGCAGCTCGAGAGCGAAGACGCGGACGTGGGAGGGGACGAATGAGAGGGTGGAGAGTCGATCGGGTGGGGTCGGCAGCACTGGGAAGTCGGGGACGGGCCGGGCCCGGGGCATTTCGGTCGGGTTCCCTTGTGCCCGTCGTGGCAGGGGTGACTTGATGTAATGGGTTGGCGCCCTTTCTATAAAGGTTCTGCCCACCGTGGCTTTTCTTTAAAAAAAAAAAAAGTCTTCCTCTGTTGAATGACGTCTTGTGCAATTCCTTTGGTCAATATGATGAGTCCCGCTTCTCTCTTTGGCAGTCATGCAGATTCATTGTGGACGTGACTTTTCTTTACACTTTTGCATTGTGATGTTTGGACCAGAGTTCTCAAGTTCGAGTTATTTTATTCTATATTTCTCATTTCAAATTTGTGCTACCTCTGAGTCCTCGTTGAGTTGGCAGACCTTCGCTTCACGATTTGGATTCCTGACTGAGTCCTTGATCGAGATGTTGTCTCGGTTACAACATTGACTTTCATTTTTTTCTGACCGCTTGTCATTTCTGTCAGTTTTTGGAGATGTGTTCAGTGTTTGACTCTTGCTCTCATGTAACGAGTTCTTGCAGACTTTCTGCTCTCCTCGACATTGTTTGGTGTTTGTGATTTTGGTGGTGGTGCTGTTCCGAGGACTTCCATTTTACAGTTGCTTGGCTCTTGTTAGCACTTGTCCCCACGACTTATCTGTAGAAGGCTCGATAGGCAATGCTTAGTGGAAGCCTGACAGTTGTAAACTCTTATCATTGAATGTCTGGTGCTATTACTAAGCCAATCTAGGCTGAATTAAGGTCAAACATTTTGTCCGAGTTATTTACAGCATACGATTCAGAAGACGGACCTTCTCAAGCAACACTTCTTGCTTGTGGTGGAGGGTTTGTGATGGATAAATGAATACTATGATCGGAGAGCGGAACAGAGGTCATAACTGTCAGACCAGGGAATAAACCACCACTGCTCGTGACAATAAATGAGCTCCGGGTGCTCATTCCGGAGTTCGCTGCAGCTTGTTCAGTTACTGCAAGACTTTCGAGGATGAGGTCCCTCTTCTTCGCTGCACAATGTACACTTATGTTGATGTTAAAACTCGTAGCAAATGATTCAATGTTTGTGGAGCTATAGCTCTGACTATGAGATATGTGCACAGAAACCAGCTTCTAGATGTTATTGTGGAAGCTATTATGGTTACTTGGAGTGTGCCCGATGATGTGAATCATTTCATATAATAAATAATTCACCTCTCTGTCAGGAGTTAGTCTCTCTAAGTGAAGTTAAGACCTCAGGGAAGTCGATTGTGGAGAAAGTGAGCATACAAAAATCTGGAAAAACCATGGCGTAGATCTCATCGCGTTGATCACCATGGTATGATCAAAAGTTACAAATGGAGTTGTAGACGAAAAGTTACTTGGAGTTCTTCTACAAGATTTTTGATACCGAGAAATTTACCATAAATCTGAGTGAGTTCAAAAAATATGTTTTAGATTTTTTTCATATAGACTGTAGTGTGCAGTATTTATTTACATTTCGAAATGCACAAAAGGACCATGTGTACAGAAAGTTATGGCACTTCGTGTTAGTGAAGGAAAGACAAAATACCGCGCTTTGTTAGCATATCAGCTTAGAAACTGGTCTCTAGAACCAGTTGTGAGATAGACTTCCGTGGGTAGCTGAGCAAACCTGTAGGGAGGAAGTCTCCGGATCAAATCTCTTCAGACTCACAACCGGCTTGGAGTAGGCTGGTCCTTTCGGGAGAATATGAGGAGCACCAAGTTGCCTAGAGACTGGACACTAGATGTCCCTTAAACGTACCATAAATGCAAGACGTCTCCGTCTATCCCTGCACTAGCGCTGTCACCTGGTGTGGATGTTAGAGAGAGTTTACCACCGGATTTTGAAATGGACTCTATGCTAGAGGACTAAGCTTACTTTCGGATTGTCGGGGTCACTAGTACGAATTCGGTTGCATCCCTCTAAGTCATGAGATAGCGAGATGGCACCAAAGATACTCCAAGTCGGTACCAAATCTTCTTTCGGAAAATGTAGATCTTGTCATATGATTTACTTGGGTCGAAAAATCAAGTGAAACTGATACCTGAGGTGATACTTACGGCATTTCGAAGTTTAAAGAGGTCAGAGAACGACAACAGCTGTAACTTGGGCTCCACGTGTAAGAACGAGGTGATTCTGATGGCCAGAGGTAGCCGTGGTGGAGTTACTTCGGGTGGAGGTGTCAGATGCTGACTGTATCGCTGACTCGGTGGCCGTCCGTACAGATGAATCTGCGAAGGCTCGTGAACTAGTCTTCTTACGTGTAGATTTATTATCAGTGATTTATTTTCCTTTTGCTATTTGTTTAGGGCATCTTTTACCCCTGCCAGGTGACACTGAAGGTTACATAGGGTGGAGGAAAACCCAGAGGGGGGTGTACTCCAGAGTAGAGAGCATTATCGATCGTTGTGGAGGGTGAGATTTTACCATGCAGAGACTATCGAGTAGAGAATCGAAGAGCTAGGAGAGATTATTACACAGAGCTTACGGCTAGAGAGAATTTCTGACTTAGGAGAGTTTTTACATCGGAGGATTTGAGAGGAGAGGACAGAAACGAGTAGAGAGGAGATCAGAAACTTATACGCATATCTTTCTGAATAGAAAACGGGAAGCTTCTAAGTGAAAATGCTGGTGCTTCACAAGAGCAGTTTTCTGAAGTTATGAGTTACTGAGCGTGAGCTTTACAATCTGAATTATCTTGAGTTGAAGATTTACTTGCGTGCCGTGTGTTTTATCTTGGCCGGATCGAAATTGTGGTGGTGTATTTTCTTGCGGTCCATATTTTGCGTGTGATTCTTGCCCTCTTGTTCACGATCGTATCACAGCTAGAAGGTTCTGTCCTTCTCAAGAAACTCTCGCCTCGACATACAATCTGGTGCTTCCACTGAGAGGATTTTTGGATGATTGATCATGAAGTTGAGTTCCAAGACGAAGAAGAAGATGGTGCTACAGCAGCAGCCGTAGCACCTTCTGTAGTACTTGCAACTGCAGTGACGGCTACATCTGGTCTCGATACCGCTGAGATTTTAAAGACACTTGCAGCCTTAGTCCAACAACATCCGATCGTTGGAGGGGATGAGTTAAAATCTACTAAGGCTTTGCAAGCGATTGTGAATAGATGTGGAAGGTTTGAGGGTAGAGATATTTCTAGGTATCTACATGAGTATAGAGGAGAGATGGAGCTAGTTAGAGTTATTGATATAGAGATGATAATCAGTTTTGAGTTAGCTGTGATTCTTGAGTTGCGAGACCAAGTTAGGGATGTGCAGAGAAGAAATCTGGATGTCTGGATGAGTTTTGAGCGATCTCTTCAAGAGGAGTTTCTTGAAGAGGATTCAAAGAGAGTTACTAGGAGAACAATTCCAAACTGGGTTGAGCATCAACCTGGTCGTATGATGGGACTGAATGAGATGTTGAGAGAGTTTGATCAGAGATACCGACAACTTTCAACGGTAGAACGCGTAACTTTAGATGCTAGAAAGACAAAGCTTTTACATCACGAGTTGATGGAGCAGTTGAAAGAGATTCTGAAGTCTCCACCTATACGAAGGAGGCTTAATTACAAGAACGGGAGACCTGTGGTACTGACAGTTGACACGAGTCGAAAGACGATTGGATGGATAGTTGATCAAGAAGACGTAGATGGTGTGCGGTTTGTTTCTAGGTTTGAAGCTCAAATCTTAACAAATAAACAACGTAATTATCCTCAAGTGAAGCGTGAGTTGTGGAGAGCAGTTACTGCTATGAAGGTAGATCAAGAGTTCTTGATTGGAGCTCGTGTGGTTTTAGAAACAGACTGTCTACCTTTGCTAGGTATGATAGCAAAATGCAATACACCAGATATAACAATGCTGCGATGGATTGCTTATATCTGGAGTCTAAACCTTGAGCTAAAGCATATAGCAAGGAAGGATAATCCAGTTGCAGATATGTTATCTAAGACTCGTTATGCAGATGAGGATGAGATGTTTGCAGATGTCAAGAATGAAGAGAAGAGAGACGTTTGGTGCCAAGTTGGTCAGCAGACTTCAGACTTGCAACCACTGCCGTTCAATGAGGAGTTCTACACCGGAAAGTTTTGTGATATTGGATTCTATCAGAGTTCATTATGCAGACGAGAAGGATGGAATGATCTAGAGTTCAAAGAGATCGGACGGAAGGTTATTTGTGAAAACGTCCAAAAAGAACAGATGAAATGCTTGCTAGAGTGATGGATGATCAACCGATGAAGCTGAATCTGCTTAAGGAGTTTCATGACACCTTGTGGGTTCAACACCGTGGAGTATGGACTACGTACACGAAGATGAAAGAGAGATATTGATGGAAGGGTTTGTATCAAGACGTGATGGATTTTGTTGGGTCGTGCCTGCACTGCCAGTTCTATTCGAATGTCTGTTACAGAGATGGACTTGTACCTATCTATCCACCCATTATCTATTTTTAGTGGATCCTTGATTTTGTGATGATGTCGTCGAGATTATGAGGGATGCGCTACTTGGTGTTGGCTCGAGAAGATCTCTCCAACTACGTGGAGGGACGAGCACTACGAACGAAGACTATAGAGAACATATGTAGATTCGTGCTTGAAGATATCATTTGTCGTTACGGATCTGTTGAGAGATTAAGAGCAGATAGGGACGAGTTGAGAGGTGCAGAAGTGAAGGAGTTCTTTGCTCATTATGGAGTAAAGCTTCGGCTTAATACTTCTATGAATCCAGAGGATATTGCTAAAAGTGAACGAGGACACCCTTCTACTGTTCACGCTTTAGTGAAAGCATGTGATGGTAGGCCTAGAGAATGGCCGAGACTACTTCTATTTTCTTTATGGGTTGATAGAACAACACACTGTACCACGAGTGGCAATATGTCAGTTGAGCTTATGTTGGGGCAGAAACCAATCATGTCTACTGAGGAGGACTTTCCTACGTGGACTACGTTACCGTGAGAAGATGAGATAGATCGTATTTCACTCATTGCTTTATGAACCAGACAGTTAGAACGGAGAGAGAAGGATCTTGCTAGAAGCACAAGAGAAGCTGAAGGTGGCTCGAGTCAGAAACAAGGAGCGTTTCGACAAGACTCACCGACTACGACCAAAGTCAATACGTGTTGATGATTGGGTTCTGATGTATGACAACACGTTGGAGAATCAACATTCTACACTTCGTACGTTCTCACGAAGATGGTTCGGGCCTTATGTTGTGTAAGATGTGTATGAGAATGCCACTTATATTTTACGTGAGTTAGATGGTACTCTGAAGCTATGTGTGGCTGGCAAACGAGTGAAGCTGTTCAAACAACGTGGGGGATCAATAGATTTGTTCAACTTTTTGAACAAAGGTATACAGAAGAGTTTGGACAATGTACTCGTAAGTTCTTCATCATCATCACTCTCCTCCGCCTCAACCTCTTCAGCAGCCGGGGCGTCTTCGTCTCTTGTCATCCTCTGCCAGACTCCAAAAAGTTGGACCATGTCTAGAGAAAGTTATGGCACTTCGTGTTAGTGAAAGAAAGACGACATACCGCATTCTGTTAGCATATCAGCTTAGAAATTGGTCTCTAGAACCAGTTGTGAGATTGGTGTGGTGCCCACAACTTACAAGATTCACGAAGTTTTGAAATTTTTAAGGTTAATAACTTGTTTGTATAACTGAAGAAGCTTTGTTACTTAAGGTTATGGCTTCCTTAGAAGGAAGATGATCTTACGATCTTTTTTGTAATAAGAAGTTGACTTCTTCGGAAGACGACCGTCTTCCGGGAAGCGTCTTCTCGGTTGTGTCTTCCGAAGACAAAAGACGGCGGAAGACGGAAGATACGTATCTTCCGGAAGACGGCAACCGCGGAAGCCTAACCACGTATTTCCAAGTAAAGAAGTAGGTGTTCCCACCAGGTAACACCGAGTAGGTTAGGTAGGTCAAGTAGGTCATCTAGGTTGCGAACCCCTAACCTGCGCGAGAAGATGCGAAGGAAACGCATTAGCGCAGAATACTACCACTTCCCGCACCGAGGTTGCTTTGGCCTAGAAGATCAAATTGGAAGATAATCGAGTTGAGTGAAGGCAACAAAGTGAAATTGAGTGAAGCCAGGATCGATTCACAGCTAGGAAGAAGACGAGGGCAAATCGCTGAGAGTAGGAACCGCATCGAGCTGAAGGGGTCTTCTGGAGACTCCCAGAAACAGAAATTGAAGGGCAGCTGCGAGGAATCAGAGGAGGAGTCTTGTTCGATTGAGGTGTAGCAAGAAATTGACGGCGGAAGCAGCTTCTGTGGAGTCACATTGGAGCTGGGGTCAGAGCTGGAAGCGCGCAAAAGATTGAAGACAGCTCGAGAAGCAGCAGAAGACTGTTTGAGGTTCTTCCCATGTTCTCTTCTCTTCCCACCGCTTCTCGCCTTTTGCTTGGTATCCCCCGCGCTTCCCCGGTTGTTTGCAAGCAACCCGATTGATCAATTCCCTCCCTCCATTTTTCCTTCTGAGACATTGGGCGCGGAACCGCTGCTCAATTTCCAACAGCCATCTTCTAGTTTCTTCCCGAGTACAATTCGAGCTTCCCTACCCATCGTCCTCAAATTAGAGATCACAGCTATCAATTTCCCTACCCTACCATCCCTCTACTCCCAAAACCTTGAACAGAAGACGCTTCGGACGATCTAAACATCTTCGGAAGACACTTCTGAATCTTGAACCTCTTCGGAAGACGCTTCGGAAGCCTGACTGTCTTCGGAAGACGACTGTATGCAATTCGTATCAAGAAGTGGATTGGATTTGCTTTTGTGTTAAGAGAGGCTTGGTACGAATCCCGAGTGGCTTGGTGAGTTGTTTGTTATTTCGAGAAGTTGGAAGTCGGGAACTAGGCCTGTGCCTCCCGGTCTTCCAAGCTTCTCAAATCCACATCTTCCTAGAGAGACTAGAAGATTGGAAAGGCTAGCAGAATGCACGAGAAGACGTGAGGGTCCATTTCGGTCCGACCTCTAGCAGCCTATTCCTTCTTCTTCCCGAACTTAGAAGAGAGATGTGAGAAGTCTTGCTGGCAGAATCTGGAGAGAATGGTCGAGGGTCATGTCTTCCCGTCATGCGGCAAGCTTCTTCTGAGTGTGTATGAGAGGTAAGAAGACAGAAGAACAGAGTGCAATTGTCTTGAGTCTGTTGTGAGGTTAGATTGCATGTAGGAAGCAAAAGACAAGTGAGATCAGTGAAGGGAAGCCTGGCATCGGGAGGTCTTCCGAGAAAGATATTGAATCGGAAGCTGTCTCGGGAGTCTTCTCAAAGGTCACTGCCACCGCAGGAGCCCGCAACCATCTTTTGAGCCTGTTACATACTCTACTTCTCACAAATCTTGTATCTTCTGTTAGGAAGTAGGATGTAATGCAAGGTGGGTTGTCTTCTTAGGAATCCATGCTAGGCCTTGCTTAGTTAGGATTGTTTAGATATAGCTCGGAAGACGAGAGCTATTTAGGAAGCACTGTTAGAATCCCGGAAGACGGAGTAGCTGTCTTCTAGAAGACTAGATTCATCTTCTGAGAGTGGAAGTTAGACTGTGAGAACTTGGGAAGGACTGAGCATCCGGCTCACAGTAAGTGCGTGTGGCTTAGTGTAACAGAGTTTCAAGTATGTCGATGCATCCTCGAGGGTTGGTGTTATCGGTAGCAGAACTGACCGAGGCCAAACCCTTCATCAAGGAGTTGGGTCTCGACTGCAGATGAGATCCGGTACTCATCAGAAGACGCTTCTGGTGAAGGAAGACGATTCCAATGGATCGGAAGACGTGACACCACCAAGGAAGATGGGTCCTAGGAGCGTGCCTAGGAAGACCACCTCCTTCCCGATCATTCACTTTGGATCGGAGTCCGACTCACCGAATGAGTCATTGAGTACCCGAGCTGCACAGAAGACCGCTTCTGCAACACGAGGGAGTCTTCCGAAGACTCCAGAAGACGAAGGATGGATGGATACTCCTACTGCGATGCGAGGAAGCGCAGTGAAGAGGACTGCTTCTGCCATGAGGAGAGATCTTCCATCCCGGAAGATGAGAAGAGTAGCTTCTTCTCGCGCGCAGAAGCAGAAGACCATAGTGGTGGAAGAGACATCCTTGCCTCTTGAAGACAAGGAGGGCACCTCCGATCAGATTGTGGAGATGAACCTGTCTTCCGCGGGTAGAAGACTGGAAGAGTTTAGTGCCTTCTTCCACTCAGAGATCCAACCAGCTATGGAGTTGCTGGAGAAGAGAGCAAAGGCTCAGGAGAGGCCGCTACAACCTGCATTCGGTCTGCGCACCCTGATGCGACAAGAAGAAGGCCAGAAGAAGGAAGAAGCGCTGGAAGCCAACCTCCGCACCACGGAGAAGCTCGCAGCGAAGTACAAGGCGGAAGCAGCTGCTTCTGCCAAGGAGTTAGCGCAGCTGAGGAAGAGCAACCAGGAGTTGCAGGCGCGTTTACAACAGCGTGACCAGGAGGTTCTGCGAGTGCGAGATAAGATCACCGCCTTTGCAGAGGAGAAGACGACATGGAAGACACTACGAGAAGCCGCAGAAGCGCAGACTGCAGCCGAGAAGACGCAACGAGAAGCATCAGAAGCTCGTGCGTAGGGGATGTTAGCCCAGTCGGTGGAAGCGCTTCGGAAGAAGTTCAACTTCACCACGGGTAGGAAGCTTCTTATCTTAGCTAGAGAATGGGACGACGAGTCCAGAGCGATGTTGGTAGAATGCAAGGAGAGCATGTTCAAGTATTTGGATCGGTAGATAGAGGGAGTGAAGACACTCTATGGTCTTCCCTTGATTCTGCCACCTGCAAGTGCATCTTCCCAAGCTCCCGCACCATCGACTGGATCCGACTTGGAGAAGGAGGAGTTCGACCTCGCTGTCCACTTGGTAGTGATAGCGTTGGAAGCCGAGAAGACTCCGGAAGAAGCCCCGGAAGACTAAAGTGTCTTTTGGAAGACAAGAAGAAGAATTGTCTTCCCAGGTATTCCGAGTGGAGGAAGCGACTTCCCCGGACCCTTATGAGGTCACCATGGCTCCCAATGTCGAACTAGTGTCTCAGAAGAGCGAGGAAGCACAAGTCGACTCAGCTTCCTAGAAGACGCTTCCGTCTTCCGAAGTTGAAGCTGAAGTTGAAGCTGAAGCTGAAGCTGAAGCAGCAGAGCCAGCGACGAATGATGAGGAGGAAGTCACCTCAGTGACACCCGAGGTAATTGCAGGGCTTCCCAACTTATCAGAAGCCGAGCTAGTAGTTCAGATAGGAGTAGATCCAATGGAGATTGCACCCGAGCAATTAGAGTTGGTAGCAAAGCGCAGAAGACAAGTTGACTTGTCCAAACTTAGTAGGAACCGAACATGCTATCTTGGGAGGTGGCAGTTTAGTGTAATATTAGATAGGTGACCATGTGGCAGAATAGGCAGCGTAAGAGTAACAAGGTGGAAGGCTAATTAGGAAGGGGAACCGCTTGCATGTGGGTTGGCAGCCTTCTGACAGCGCCCATCTCTCCCTAGTTGTAATTGAGGATTGGAGGGGAACTTCCCTTGCGTCTCAAGGCAGATGCATAAGTAGGATGACAGAGTAGGATTTTGAGCACATTATACACTCTTGAGAGGCGCACTAAGTACATGGTTGTGTACTGCGCACATGTGGTGCCCACAAATTACAGGATGCACGAATTTTTGAAATTTTTAAGGATAATGACTTGTTTGTATAACTGAAGAAGCGTTGTTACTTAAGGTTACGTCTTCCTTAACAGGAAGATGATCTTAAGAGCTGTTTGTAATAAGAAGTTGACTTCTTCAGAAGACGACCGTCTTCGGAAGATCATCTTCTCAGTTGCGTCTTCAGAAGATGAGAAGACGGCGGAAGATGGGAAGACGGCGGAAGACACCTATCTTCCAGAAGACAGCGACCGCGAAGGATCAACCACGAGTTTTCGGGTAAGACAGTAGGTGTACCTACTGGAGCGCACCGAATAGGTAGGTAGGTCAGGAAGACACCAAGGACGAGAACCCCTAATCTGCGGGGAAGATGCGTGAGGAAGCACATTAGTCACCTTCCAACTTCCCGCAGCACAGTGCGTCTGAAGAAGATCGATTGAGAGAGTGAACTTCGAGCTAGCATTGAGAGAGGAATCGAATAAGACATCGAGGTAGTAGAGAGTACGTTGGCAGCTAGGCGAAGGGTGAAATCGGATTGCGGGAGCACAAACAACAGAGAGAGCGAAGGCATTTCTGTGGAGCTTCCGAGAAGTTGACAGTGGAGAGTGGCGAGTAGAAGCGAAAGTAGAATCGAGGTGTGGACCGAAATTGACAGCAGGCGCATTCGAGAGGAGTCGCATTGGAAGCTAGTACAAGAGCCAGAAGCGCGCGGAGGTCGAAGGCAACTCGGGAGCCGAGAAGACTGTAGAGGTTCTTTCCCCTGTTCTTTCTCCTTCCCACTTCTTCTCGCCATTGTCTGGTACTCCCCGCGCTTCCTTGATTGTGTGCAGGCAGCCTGATCGATTACCCCACCCCCCATCTTTCCTATTGAGGCATTGGGCGCGGAAGCGCTGCCCAATTTCTGTCAAGATATCTCCTTGCTTCTTCCCGAGCTCAATTCGAGCTTCCCTACCCCTAGTCTTCAAATTGACGAACCCAACTATCAATTTCTCTACCCTACTACCTCTCTACCCCCGAAACTTGGAATAGAAGACGATTCGGAAGATGGGAACATCTTCGGAAGACGCTTCTTGAACTTGATTGTCTTCGGAAGACATCTTCGGAAGACTGTCTTCGGAAGTCGACTGAACACAATTCGTATCAAGAGTGGATTTGCTTTGCTTTTGTGTTTAGAGAGACTTGGTACGAAGCCTGAGTGGTGTGATGAGTTGTTGTGTTATTTCGAGAAGTTGGAACTCGGGAACTAGGCCTGTGCCTCCCGGTCTTCCAAGCTTCTCAACTCCACATCTTCCTAGAGAGACTAGAAGACTGAAAGGCTGGCAAAATGAGCGAGAAGACATGAGGGTCCATTTCGGGTCTCTTCTGTCCGACCCATAGCAGCCGTTCCTTCTTCTTCCCGAACTTAGAAGAGAGTTGTGAGAAGTATTGCTGGCAGAATCTGGAGAGAATGGTCGAGGGTCATGTCTTCCCATCATGCAGCAAGCTTCTTCTGAGTGTGTATGAGAGGTGAGAAGTCAGAAGAACAGAGGACAGTTGTCTTGAGTCTGTTGTGAGAATAGATTGCGTGTAGGAAGACGAAGACAGGTGAGACCAGTGAAGGGAAGTCCGACTTCGAGAAGTCTTCCGAGAACGACATTGAATCGGAAGCTGTCCCGAGTGTCTTCCCAGAGGCCACTGTCACCGCAGGAGCCCGCAACCTTCTTCTGAACCTTTCTTATACTCTACTTCTCGCATATCTTGTATCTTTTGATAGGAAGTAGGATGTAATGCAAGGTGGGTTGTCTTCTTGGTAATCCATGCGAGGCCTTGCTTAGATAGGATTGTTTAGATATAGCTCGGAAGACGAGAGCTATTTAGGAAGCACTGTTAGAATCCCGGAAGACGGAGTAGCTGTCTTCTGGAAGACTAGTTTCGTCTTCTGAGAGTGGAAGCTAGACTGTGGGCACTCGGGAAGAACTGAGCCTTCAGCTCATAGTAGGTGCTTGTGGTTTAGTGCAGCAGATCTTCCAGGTATGTCGATGCATCCGCGAGGCTTGGTGTTACCAGCGACAGAATTGGCCGAGGCCACTCCTTTCCTCAAGGAGTTGGGTCTCGACTTCTTCCTGTGGGACTGGAACCTCGCAGATCAAGGGCTTCTGGAGGAGGTATGGGCCGCGTTACCACCGCGTAACCGTGTACCTGCAAAGGCAGGAGTTGCTCAGGGAAGACCATCTTCCTGGACAAAAGACTGGTGGCGTAAGGCGTTTCACAGACCTGAGACCGAGAACCGAGGATATTGGTACGAGAAGAAGATCTTGCCTAGGATTGTGAGTTCATGGCATGTGCCTGGGAGTACCACCTGCCTTTTCGTGGAAGACAGGCAGGGGAGGAACGGTTGGAAGATAGAGTCTTACCGGGAGCCGAAGAAGCGACTTCTGGCGAAGTTGTTTCTGCATCTTTTCCCCGAGGGAAAAGCGCAGAAGACAAGGTACTTAGGAGATCAGGACGTGGAGTTCCTGGAATCAGTGTGGGATGACAGAGTGCCAATCTACTGGGGCGCGTACATCCACAACTATGTATAGACGGAGCTAGCATACTTGGGTACCCCGGCGAGAGGACATCTGACGCCCTTCTTCTGCTACTTGTATGTAGCCATGGGGGATCTTAGGGAAGATCAGCTGGCAGTGTATGGACCAACGGAGCGACAGGAGGTGAAGGAGGAGACCTCGGAAGACGATGACCGAGAGGCAGCAGCAACGCCCCCTCCCACTCTGATGCCACAGCTGAGACCCGGCTCTCACCAGAAGACGCTTCTGGTGAGGGAAGACGAGTCTAGTGGGTCAAAAGACGCCACGCCAGTGAGGAAGATGGGTCACAGAAGTGTACCGAGGACACCCATCTCCCTCATCCATTCAGGATCGGAGTCCGACTCGGAAGAAGACCTGCTGAGTACCCGATCGGAGCAGAAGACAGCTTCTGTAACACCTGGGAGTCTTCCGAAGACTCCAGAAGACGAAGGATGGATGGCTACTCCTACTGCGATGCGAGGAAGCGCAAAGAGGAGAGCCGCTCCTGCCACGAGGAGTCTTCCACCCCGGAAGATGAGAAGAGTAGCTTCTTCTCGTGCGCAGAAGATGAAGGCCGTAGTGGTGGAAGAGGCTCCCTTGCCTCTGGAAGACGAAGTCGACACCATCGAGCGAGTGGTGGGGATGAACTTGTCTTCTGCAGGAAGACGACTGGAGGAGTTCAGTGCCTACTTCCAGAAGGAGATCCAACCCGTTATGGAGTTGCTGGAAAGGAGAGCGAGGGCACAAGAGAAGCCTTTACAGCCTGGATTCGGCCTGCGCACCTTGCTGCGACAGGAAGACAGCCAGCAGAAGACGAAGTCTCTGGAAGCTAGTCTCCGCACTACGGAGAAGCTTGCAGCCAGGTACAAGGCGGAAGCAGCCGCTTCTGCCAAGGAGTCGATGCAACTTCGGAAGAGCAACCAGGAGTTGCAGACGCGAGTACACCAGCGTGATCAGGAAGTTCTCCGAGTACGGGAGAAGATCACTGCCCTCGCAGAAGAGCATACCACTTGGAAGATGCAGCGAGAAGCCGCAGAAGCGCGAGCTGCAACAGAAAAGACGCAGCGGGAAGCAGCGGAGGCTCGTGCGCAGAAGATGCTAGCTCAGTCGGTAGAAGCGCTTCGGAAGAAGTTCAACTTCACCGCGAGTAAGAAGTTACTTACCTTAGCTAGGGAATGGGACAGCGGGTCCAAGACGAGGTTGGTGGAATGCAGAGATAGCATGTTCAGGTACCTGGATAGACAGATAGAAGGAGTGAAGACACTTTATGGTCTTCCCTCACTTCCGACACCTGCAACCGCATCTTCCCAAGCCCCAGCACCCTCGACTGGATCCGGAATGGAGAAGGAGGAGTTCGATCTCGCTGTACACTTGGTGGTGACAGCGTTGGAAGACGAGAAGACTCCAGAAGACGCCCCGGAAGACATGATGTCTTCTGGAAGACAGGAAGACGAGCCGTCTTCCCAGGTATTCCGCGTGGAGGAAGCGACTTCCCCGGACCCCTATGAGATCGTCATGGTCCCTAGTACTGCATTTATGCCTCAGAAAGACCGAAGACGCACCATTCGACTCGTCTTCCTAGAAGACCATTCCGTCTTCCGAAGTCGAAGCCGAGGAAGACGCAGCCGCAGAAATAGCAAGGCCAGCGAAGAGCGAGGAGAGGGAAGCTACCTCAGTGGTACCTGAGGTAAGTGCAGGGCTTCCCAGCCCATCAGAAGTCGAGGTAGTAGCTCCGGTAGGAGCAGATCATGTAGAGATTACCACCGAGCAATCAGAGTAGTTAGCAAACTCAATTGACACTTCCAGATTTAGTAGGATTGGACATGCTATCTTAAGGGTGGCAGTTTTCCATGTAAAAATAGTTAGGACTTCATGTGGCAGCATAAGTAGCGTAGGAGTAACACAGTGGAGGGCTAATTGGGAAGAAGGACCGCATGCATGTGAGGTGACAACCTCTTGTTAGCGCCTCTCTCTCTCTCCCTGGTGGTCGCCTCCCCTGACTCTCGAGGCAGATGGTTAAGTAGGATAGCAGGGTAGGAGAAAAGCTCTCTGAGAGCTCTGCCAGTTCTGTAGAATTCGGCAGTAACTGAACATACACACCGATTCTACAGGCACGCAGGTGAGACACATTGGAGCAGAGACAGTCTTAGCGCACTACACCCGTTGTTGGAAACATACGAATAGTCTTGGAATATACAGGAGGGGTCTGCATACTCGCACCAGCAGTGGTTCGAAGATGTAGATAGAGGTAGTGAACAGTCCAGGAACAGGGAACGGCATCCTCGTGCAGTCCTGTTGGCTGGGCTGGTGTGTCGAGGAGTAGACGCAGGAAGTAGCGGGAGTGAGCTTCCCAATGCCATTGTGACTTCTTCTCGGGGAATAGATTGTGGATTTGAGTGCAGCAGCTTCGCTCATGTCTTCTGGGTGGTGGAATGTATTGAATTCGCTCCCAATTGTGCATGGGAAGTGTTCTTCTTGAGTGGCGGTGAATGTCAACAGTTGTGGAGTGTAGCTTGACTCGTTCAGTAGAGCACTTGGGATCTACGTACGAACGGTCTTCTGGGTAAGTGATCACAGAAGACAGAGCAGTCAGAGCAGCGAAGTGAAGAAGAAAGAAGACTTCTTCTCGCAACAGAAGACGACATCCTCGAGTAGAAGACGGTGCTACAGTACTCACGTTTGTTGTCTTCCTCCCCAAACTATTACAAGCAGGGATGGCTTGTTAGTCAGGATCCGGACTAGAAGCCTGTCGGAATCTTAATTGCCCTTTTTCATCCTGTTTTCTCTTGTTTGGATTTCTTCTTCTTCCCATCTTCCCTCATCTTCCCCATCTTCTTATCTACTTCTAGTGAGCTTCCGATACTTCTATTGAGCTTTCGTGAAGGTGAATGTCGTTGTAGCGCTGCAAGAAGACAACTTCCGTAGGCAGAAGCCTGGGAAGGCTACAGGGGGCATACACCCTGTGATTGATCCAACCCGTTGGAATGTGAGTGTGAGAATAAGGTGTAACGATTGTTACTAGTCGACTTCTGCGAAGCCGGACAGCCTTCTGGAGGTGTGAGGAGACGAGCTAGACCCCCAGAAGACGAGAATCGTTTCGGGAAGACGGTATTGAGAAGACCGGAAGAAGCAACCTGGAAGCAGGAAGATCGTCTTCCTAAGCTTCTCTGTGAATAGTTGTGTGATATTTTAGTTGGTAGTTGTTTGTTTGGGTCCAGAGCACCATTTGACGTATCTGGAAGACATGTTGTTTTGTGAGAAGACGGGATTTCTAGGCAAAACCCGTGTGTTTGTGTGTTTGAACAGATCTTAGAACTTAGAGCAGCGTTACTTGTGCAAATCCTCTGTGGGAACGATATCTTGTATACTAAATGGGCAAAAGGAGAAATCCTACGTCACTACAGCACACACACTACACCCGATGTTAGAGACATACGAATAGATTGGGATTACATCGGAGGGGTCTGCATGCTCGTTGCCAGCAGTGGTTCGAAGATGTAGATGGAGGTAGTGGACAGTTTAGGAACATGGAACTGCATCCTCGTGTAGTCTTGTTGGCTAGACTGGTGTGTCGAGGAGTAGGAGCAGGAAATAGAGGGAGTGAGCTTTCCAATGTCAATGTGACTTCTTCTCGAGGAATGGATTGCTGATTTGAGTGCAAAAGCTTTGTGTGTGTCTTCTGGGTGGGGGATTTTCTTGAATTCACTCCGGATTGTGCATGGGAAGCGTTCTTCTTGAGTGACGGTGACTGTCAGCAGTTGTGCAGATTCGCAGCTTGGCTCGTCCAGTGGAGCACTTTGAATCCGCGTACGGACGGTCTTATGGATAAGGAATCCCAGAAGACAGAGTAGTCGGAGCAGCGAGAGAAGAAGAAAGAAGCCTTCTTCCCACAGCAAAAGACGACATCCTCAAGTAGAAGACGGTGCAACTGTAAGCACGTTTGTTGTCTTCCTCTCCAAACTATTACAAGCAGGGATGGCTTGTTAGTCAAGATCCGGACTAGAAGCCTGTCGGAGTCTTAATTTCTTATTCTTATCTTGTCTTTCTCTTGTTTGGATTTTCCCTTCTTCCCCATCTTCCCCATCTTCTTACCTTCTTCTAGTGAGCTTCCGAAACTTCTATTGAGCTTCCGTGAAGGTGAATGTCGTTGTAGTGCTGCAGGAAGATCGTTTCCATAGGCAGAAGCCTGGGAAGGCTACAAAGGGCATACACCCTGTGATTAATCTAAACCGTTGGAACATGAGATAGAGAGTAAGGTGTAACAGCCGTTGCAAGTCGACTTCTCCGAAGCAGGAGCAGTCTTCTGGAGGTGTGAGAAGCCGAGTTGAACCTCCAGAAGCCGAGAATTGCTTCGGGAAGACGGTACTAAGAAGACCGAAAGAAGTGACCTGGAAGCAAGAAGCGTCTTCCCGAGCTTCTCTGTGAATAGTTGTGTGATATTTTAGTTAGTAGTTGTTTGTTTAGGTCCAGAGCACCTTTTGAAGGGTCTGGAAGCCGTGTGGTTTTGTGAGAAGACGGGATTTCTAGACAAAACCCGTGTATTTGTGTGTTTGAACAGATCTTAGAACTTAGAGCAGTGTTACTTGTGCAAATCCTCTGTGGGGACGGTATCTTGTATACTAAATGGGCAAAAAGAGTAATCCTGCGACACTACATATAGTGAGCATCATTTTTGACGCCGCTGCCGGAGATTTCATCTTAGTAACTTCTGTTCTAAGCTTCCTGGCGTTGTAGAGCACAAGGTTTGTTCCTTTACACCATGAGTAGTATAAAAGATATCGTCCCCAAGAGGATTGAAGTCAAACTGTTGTAACTTGCAGTAAAACTGATCATAACTTTGTCATGGATGTCAAACTCACCGTTCTCTCCTTAACCACAACCAAAACCCACAAAAAAATACTGAGCATACAGCTCTCCGTCACAAAGCCGTTCTAAACTACTTAGTAATCAGATCTCACTAGAAAATCAACTTGGAGTCCCTCCAACAAAAAGTAGATGTTGACCTCCAATGTGCCAACGTCCGGTGTTGTGTCGTGGACCGGCACCTATCTGCAATTCAGACTTTGATGCTTGTCGCTCCAAAGACACTCATGAGAAAGACAAGCTAGGCTCTAGCTTACGGGCTTTTGACATCATTTCAGATCTCCATTTTCATCGCATAGATGGGTAGAGCTCCTTGTCAACTTTCCATAGGCACTTCATCTACTTCGTTTGGACGCCTAGTGGAGAAGTTACAGGACTCGAAAGATGGAGAAAACAAGCTAGGCCCCAGCTTACGGATTTTTGGCACAACTTCGGATTTTCACTTTTATCGCATCAATGGATAGAGCTCCTTGTCAGCTTTCCATAGGCACTTCATCTACTTCGTTTGGACGCCTAGTGGAAAAGTTACAAGACTCGAAAGATGGAGAAAACAAGCTAGGCCCCAGCTTACGGGCTTTTGGCACAACTTCGGGTCTTCACTTTTATCACATAGATGGGTATAGCTCGTTGTCAGCTTTCCATGGGCATCTTGTTTACTTTATTTGGACATCTAGTGAAGAAGTTATGCGACTCGAAAGAAGGTAAAATCAAGCTAGGCCCTAGTTTACTTGCTGACTGGGTATTTGAGGCTTCAGGCGCTATATCAAAGACGCAAGGGGTCTGCTTCATTATTATTGAGAGAACTTTGTACGTACATAGACTGACGCAAGGGGGCTGCTTAAGGGGCTTGCTTAAGGGGTGCTTAAGGGGTTACGCACAGGTTAAAACGGTTTGGGAAGAGACGGATCGGGGGTTGTGTTTTGAGAGAAATTGAGAAACTTCAAATCTACTTCCTCAATTTCGGCCCCCGACACAACCCTCTTGTCCACAACAACATCATCCGTTCAGCGAAAGGAGGAAGTCCACAGATAGACCTTTTTCGGTTTCTTCGCTACGGGTTTTGCTCTTTTGAGTTCGTTAGCGTTCTGGTTGCTATATACAGCTTGTGGTAGCTAACTTTAGCTATGAACTTGTACATGGATGTGGTTTGGACTTGGGTTTGGATCTCGTGATACTGCTGTGGCTCTGCTTGTTAGCAAAGGGAAGTTTCTCTTGCTTTGAGCTATGCTTCGGTGTTTTTGGGTTAAGGGCTTTGAAGTAGGTTACAGACCACTCTGGTCTATTTTTCAGTTTTGTGCTCTTAGGAGAAAGAACCGGCAGTGTACATACATTTGGAGTTGGTATATATCGTAGCGTTCGTTTTCGTGGTTGTTTTTCTCTGTCTTGTCTCTGTTTCAGCACACAACATCTCCACAGCCAAGAACCTCGCAGTTTCTTGGACATCCTTCACGCAATATCCGACACGACATCGGGACATAATCTGCAGTTGCTGACCTCTTAGCATCGACCTCCACTCTCATTGTAAGATCTATGTCAGTATATACATTATATACTTGAGTTCGTATATACTGTATACAAACTCAAGTATACACAAGCATCTTCGTATATACTTGAAGTTGCGAGCACCTTCCTCGCTCAAAAGGATGTCGTTAGCTCCTTATTGGTACAAAAATAGATGTCTATAAGGTGTATGTTCTCTACCACTAGTTCCATGTGAAAGCACGTATTGCAGTTTTCACATCCAGAGAACTCTTCACTGTCACTCTTCTCTCTTAGACTACTTGTTACCTCTCTATGTACATCAAAATGATAGACTTCTAGAATGATGAGACAGTAGACTTCTTTGATGACACCTTATGACTCTCTTATATGCTAATCGATGGTTCACTCTGCATGTTGAGTAGATCGATAGATCAAGACCCTGAGTATGTGAGAGTTTCCTCAAACAGATGCAATTCCTCCTTGTAATCTATCCCCACACTTGCCACTCCCATTGGCTGAACAGAATGTTGACTTAACAACACTCTTGGTACTTAGCATCTTATTACATAGACTCCCAGCTCCTCCTTGTTCTCTCTCCCTTCTCTGGATGGTTAGCACACCCCCAATCCTACGCACACATAGCTGACTTCCAAGCAAACATATAGATTACTCAGAGATAGACATAAAAGACTCATAGAGATCTACAGGTAAAAAATCCACTATTGAGGAGAATAGACTCAAGACCACAAAAGAGTTATAACCTAAGCCTAACTCTTTCCTCTGGCTACTCCTAGATCCTCTGACTCCCTCTTAGAACTAGCTAGCAAGTAGCTGTAGTACCTAACAGATCACAAAGGAAGCATAGGGCAAACATGCCCTTATAGCCCCCAACACAAACACCCATGCACTCCAAGGACACCACCCCAACCATCAAAGACCACAGAAAGATACCACAAGGTGCAAAACCTAAATTAAAATAGAAAAATAATCTTAGTCTATAAAATAACTATCGTTAAAAATAGCAAATAGAAGTCTAATCTGAGAGGTCTGCCACCTGTAATCTATGATTAATGCTGACCTTCGATGCACTAACATCCGTAGGTCAAACTCTAAATCACATCCATATCCTGATCTGACATCCCAATGGGTTAAGGACTGACCTTAATGGTCCTATCTCATAATGCTGTCTCTGACTCACTGGGACGTCAGAGGCAGCATCATGCTGGGTGTAGGTTCAGGTGCATCCTCCTAGTCATCAGCAGATGATCCCTCTTGCTCTATAGAGGGATCAAAGAGTAGAGCAAGGTCTGTCTTCCTTGTCCTAATTCTGTCTTTGATGTCTTCATGTAATATGAAAGTGCAAAGCAGAGATTCCCTTAGCAACCGTCTCGAGTCCTTTGATATGCTAATCACCTCTTGAATCTTCTTTTGAGTGAGTTCAGAAGTATGCAGTAGAATCTCCAACCTTCTCTCTTTCTAGAGCTGTACAAGTTCCTCCACCTTACGTGCCAACATAGTCTTCAGAAAGACTGTTTACCTCAGCTGAGGTCCCATCTCCAACACAACTTCCATCTTAACTTTGTTGGCCGTCTCTCTCTGCTGATCAGCTGCCACTCTACCATTCTCTGCTGCAATCACCTTCTTCTATTCTAGAAGGATCAAGCGCTCCAAGCCCTTCGTATGTTGGCGTTGTGCTTCTAGATCTGCCTCCAGAACAACAATCCACCTCTGCAATGACTGCTAAACGTCAACCTCTCTCTGTTCCAAGTGCTACAAAACCGTCTTCACTACTCCCAAGCGCGTGCTGACGCTCTCTTCGGCTGCTATCTTTTGTAACTCCTCCATCGTGAAGATTACCTTGTGCTGTATGTAATCCTTCCATGATGCATAAGAGATCACAGGAGGTAAGAAAATGAGGATGGAGGTCAGCGTACGAACAGTGAGGATAGTCACATGAGTATGAGTCTTGCTCCTACCACCCGCGAAACACCCTTGTTCTTGGTGCTCCTCCGGGGTGTGTGAGGAACTCTCTAGAAAAAATAAACAATCCTTCGCAAAGCGAGACCAAAAAAAATCAAACACAATAACTGGTTATGAGGCTTTGTCCTCAGTTTGTCACGTTAGTTTGACGCCCCGGTTAGGTTGACCGAGTGCGAAGTGGCGCATCCCGGTAAGGCCGTTAGTGCCGTTAGGGCAAGTTGGTGGGAGAGCCCACTAGGAGTATACTTCGCAAGTAGGGCTTGGAGGCCTTAGTTCTTCGAGTTGAGTCTTCAAGCTCCAGACTATGGTGGATAGTCTAGTTGAGTGTAACCCGGATTCTCTTCGTGTTTAGAGTGGGTTTGGCTTGACCGTTAGGGAGTAATCTTTGTTGTAGTGTTGGAGATGGTAATTTCTCAATGCAGATTACTCGAAGAACTAAGTGTAGGTCGAGATGGAGTTCAGTAAGAACTCGCTGATCTGAAATCGTCCGCTGGTATCTTCGGGCGTTGTGGTGCCCACAAATTACATGATGCACGAATTTTTGAAAATTTTAAGAATAATGACTTGTTTATATAACTGAAGAAGCGTTGTTACTTAAGGTTACGTCTTCCTTAACAGGAAGATGATCTTAAGAGCTGTTTGTAATAAGAAGTTGACTTCTTCAGAAGACGACCGTCTTCGGAAGATCATCTTCTCAGTTGCGTCTTCAGAAGATGAGAAGACGGCGGAAGATGGGAAGACAGCGGAAGACAGCGATCACGAAGGCCTGACCACGAGTTTTCGGGTAAACAAGTAGGTATACCTACTAAGTAAGCACCCAGGTGGTAGGTAGGTCGAAGAAGACACCTAGGGTCGAAACCCCTAATCTGCGGGGAAGATGCGTGAGGAAGCACATTAGCCACCTTCCAACTTCCCGCAGCACAGTGCGCCTGAAGAAGATCGATTGAGAGAGTGAACTTCGAGCTAGCATTGAGAGAGGAATCAAGTAAGACATCGAGGTAGGAGATAGTAAGTTGGCAGCTAGGCGAAGGGTGAAATCGGATTGCGGGAGCACAAACAGCAGAGAGAGCGAAGGCATTTCTGTGGAGCTTCCGAGAAGTTGACAGTGGAGAGTGGCGAGTAGAAGCGAAGGTAGAATCGAGGTGTGGACCGAAATTGACAGCAGGCGCATTCGAGAGGAGTCGCATTGGAAGCTAGTACAAGAGCCAGAAGCGCGCGGAGGTCGAAGGCAACTCGGGAGCCGAAGAAGACTGTAGAGGTTCTTCCCCCTGTTCTTTTCCCCTTCCCACTTCTTCTCGCCATTTTCTTGGTACTCCCAGCGCTTCCTTGATTGTGTGCAGGCAGCCTGATCGATTACCTCACCCCCCATTCTTTCTGTTTGAGACATTGGGCGCGGAAGCGCTGCCCAATTTCTGTCAAGATATCTCCTTGCTTCTTCCCGAGCTCAATTCGAGCTTCCCTACCCCTAGTCTTCAAATTGGTGAACCCAACTATCAATTTCTCTACCCCCTTACCTCTCTACCCCCGAAACTTGGAATAGAAGACGATTTTCGGAAGATGAGAACATCTTCGGAAGATGCTTCTTGAACTTGACTGTCTTCGGAAGACTGTCTTCGGAAGTCGACTGAACACAATTCGTATCAAGAGTGGATTTGCTTTGCTTTTGTGTTTAGAGCGACTTGATACGAAGCCTGAGTGGTGTGGTGTGTTGTTTGTGGTGTGTTTTGTTGTTGTTTGACTAGAAGACTGAAAGGCTGGCAAAATGAGTGAGAAGACGTGAGGGTCCATTTCGGGTCTCTTCTGTCCGATCCATAGCAGCCGTTCCTTCTTCTTCCCGAACTTAGAAGAGAGTTGTGAGAAGTATTGCTGGCAGAATCCGGAGAGAATGGTCGAGGGTCATGTCTTCCCATCATGCAGCAAACTTCTTCTGAGTGCGTATGAGAGGTGAGAAGTCAGAAGAACAGAGTGCACATGTCTTGAGTCTGTTGTGAGGATAGACTGCGCGTAGGAAGAAGAAGACAAGTGAGACCAGTGAAGGGAAGTCTGACTTCGGGAGGTCTTCCGAGAACGACATTGAATCGGAAGCTGTCCCAAGTGTCTTCCCAGAGGCCACTGTCACCGCACGAGCCCGCAACCATCTTCTGAACCTTTCTCATACTCTACTTCTCGCATATCTTGTATCTTCTGATAGGAAGTAGGATGTAATGCAAGGTGGGTTGTCTTCTTGGTAATCCATGCGAGGCCTTGCTTAGATAGGATTGTTTAGATATAGCTCGGAAGACGAGAGCTATCTAGGAAGTACTGTTAGAATCCCGGAAGACGGAGTAGCTGTCTTCTAGAAGACTAGTTTCGTCTTCTGAGAGTGGAAGCTAGACTGTGGGCACTCGGGAAGAACTGAGCCTTCAGCTCATAGTAGGTGCTTGTGGTTTAGTGCAGCAGATCTTCCAGGTATGTCGACGCATCCGGGAGGCTTGGTGTTACCAGCGACAGAATTGGCCGAGGCCACTCCTTTCCTCAAGGAGTTGGGTCTCGACTTCTTCCTGTGGGACTGGAACCTCGCAGATCAAGGGCTTCTGGAGGAGGTATGGGCCGCGTTACCACCGCGTAACCGTGTACCTGTAAAGGCAGGAGTTGCTCGGGGAAGACCATCTTCCTGGACAAAAGACTGGTGGCGTAAGGCGTTTCACAGGCCTGAGACCGAGAACCGAGGATATTGGTATGAGAAGAAGATCTTGCCTAGGATTGTGAGTTCATGGCATGTGCCTGGGAGTACCACCTGCCTTTTCGTGGAAGACAGGCAGGGGAGGAACGGTTGGAAGATAGAGTCTTACCGGGAGCTGTAACGACCTATGTTACACATAGGAAGTTTATCTATTAGTAAGGTGTTTAGTTCTAACTAAGTGTTGAGAATGTTTATTTGCTGCCAAAGTACTTTTAGGAGATATCAAGTTAGTCATGACTAGCTAAAAGTTAGTTATGGTTAAACTTAGCTGTACTTTTGGCAGAATTCAGATATTTGCTAAAGAGTGAGCACTACTATCTTGTCATCTTGTCTAAAAGGTAGAAAGGGGGTGGAAAGTATCCCTTATCTCCTTTTTGACTTGATATTAGTGGTTGGATTAAAGTTGTGGACTTTGTGGGCATTAAAAACAAGAAGAGATTCCACATGTTTCCTTTTTAGTGGGTCCTAGTGTAGAGGGGGGGTGGAAATTCGAGATTCCTTGAGAATATTCCAGAATCCTTCTAGAAGTTGTTGACTTTGAAGGAATAAGCCCATGTGAAAAGGTAAAAAGCCCATGTGATCAATGCTTTTACCTTAAGTAATATCTTAGTAAAACCCGGTAAAAGTAGTTACGGCTGAGTTACCGGAGGGTACCAAAGTAAAAACCTAGAATGTATAAATAGAGGAGTAGAGAAGAGCTCCTCATCCTTGTTTTTCACATTGTCGTAATGACAACTTGAGTAATATAGAGAGTGTGGGATATTTTTAGCATGTGAGAACTTGAGAGACGTCGTTATAATGGAGGATTTTAGTTGATGTGTTTAAGGAGATTTTTAGTTGATAAGTTTGTGGGTGTATGAATGAGTGAACTCAGCATTTTCCCTTCAAGTTCATGGTGTGCTTCCATCAAAGCCATCAGAGGTGACCCCTGAGTGAGAGACAGGCCCGACATGTTGCAGATTCGTGGATGACGATCGTGGAGGTTGAGAGATCGGGGGGGGTAGTTGATCGTTAGGACCGCGGAGGGTTTACATTTTTGGTTCCGTTGCCGGGACCTCACTTGAAGGGATCGTTGAACGATGTTTAGAGTTCAGTTCTATATTCGACAAAAGGAGATTATGAGAGAACACATGGAGAGAACGTTGGGAGGAGAGAGAGCTAACGCGATGTTAGCAACGTTAGAACCTTTCGTGTATCCCGTAGTGATATATGACGCGTTCGAAGTCATTCTTTACATCTTGTTCACTTAGAAAGGGTTTGAGGAGAGTTGAAAGGAGGTGCAACAAGAGTTGTAGAGAAGGAGGAGAGAAAAGTTATTAGAGGAGAGAAATTTGTGAGTTTAGAAATTCTGCTCTCTGGAAAATTTGTACAATCGCTGTCAACTTTTCTGTGAATTTTATTTTCCTGAGAAACTTTCCAATGTTTTAGATTGGCTGATAACCTATCTAAGACAAAAGGAATCATAGGAAAAGGTGGTCTAGAGAGGGAGCAATGATTTTTCAAAGTTGAGGGGGTCTATTCGTGAGAGTTGAGGAATTCTGTTCTCTGGAAAAAGTTTACAGTCAGTGTCAGATTTTCTGTGAATTTTATTTTCCTGAGAAACTTTCCAGTGTTTTAGAGTGGCTGATAAGCTATCCAGGACAAAAGAAATCATGAGAAGATGAGGTCTGAAGAGGGAGAAAGGATTTTTCAAAGTGGAGGGGGTTGACAACCATGAGGGAAGTAAAAATATACAAATTTCAGTTCTCTGAAAATTTGTACAGTCATCACCATCTCTTCTGATTAGAGAAGTTTCTGTTGAAACTTCATGATTTAGTAGCTTGGAGGTTGAGCTACTGGAGACCACAAAAATCTTGGAGAGATCTCTTACCAACTAAGAGAGATACGTTTCGGCATACAAGGAGGTCTTGAAGATACGTCATGGGGAATCCAGTTCGAATGACGAGGTGGAAGAAGAGACGTTTAGGAGTTCGAACAGAGACGGAGAAGCCCAAGTTAAGTATAGATGAGTTACGAACACGCATCTATAGCACTTGGGGTGCCCTCTTTACTCTATACGAAGAAGCTTCCGCGACAATTGGCACAGATTTGAAGAAAGTCGAGTTTAAAGCATCATTCACTATGGAGGCCACGAATGCTCCTGGTGAAATAGAGTTGGATCCTTACAAGAGCGAGTTCAAGATGTCTGTTGTGATGAGTACAAACGAGGGTGAGGAGGATCATATCTTTGATAGTTAATATTAGATTAGATTTTATTTCGTGTATCGCATGTATAATGCACGATTTCTAATATAAAGCTCGGAAGAGTTAAGAAAGTAATGTAGAATTATTTTCCTCTATGATATTTTTTCACTTAATGGTTGAGAAGGTGCAACATGAGTGGAAATTCAAAAGATTGGAAAGTTAGACTTAGAAACCTTCCTCAAGGTTTAGATGTCATAGTAAGTGTCGGAGAAAGTTCGAGAGAGATTATCGTCGAGTTTGAAAACCCTAGTACTAAACCTCAAGTAGAATCGCCGAGGAGAAGAGTAGAAACCGACTTGTGGTGTTATTTCTGTAGAGGGTTGGGACACAAAGTAGTGAATTGTCCAACTAGAATCAGAACCGAGAGAGCTAAAGGGAAGCGAGAGTTTACTGATTTGAGTCTTCGAGTGGGTCCATCGTCACCAGCGCCAATTCATCTTCTAGGCGAAGATCCTTGTCCAAGTTGTGGAGTGGGTGATCTATCAAGAGGACACAAGTGCGTCGATGTGGCCGCCCTACTTACGTCCGTAGTCGAGAAGTTGGACGAGACTCAAAGAGCTGAGACGGAGAAGTTGTCGACTTCAAAGGAGGACTCGGCTGAGTTGTGATGGAGATCGTCATTCGGATGGTGGAGAAGGCGGTGATGCGACTCAGACTCATGATTACCTTGGGGGAAGAGATGGCACAAGAGGTGTTGTTACAACCATTTCCTTTCATTTTACCTATGGTAGATTATTCGCGAATGGAATTGGTGATGTTCGTACTCTTTTAGCGAGTAGTTATTACACGACGATTAGAAGAGTAGAAAGAGTAGTTACAAGATGGGAAAGCTACCCGTGTTTCATGGGAAGGACAATGAAGATGTAGAACCGTTTGTTCGAGACTTCAAAAGGGGTTGCATCGGAAACAACGTGAGAAGGAAGGAAGAATGGGTGTTGTTACTGCCAGAGTTTTTAGAAGATTTTGCTCTTACGTGGTATGAAGACCGAGTGAAGAGCCAGACACCTGGTGCAGTTGAGGACACATGGGAGACGTTGAGTAATGCACTCATCGAAGAATTTCTTCCAGAAGAGAGTTATGAGAAGCTCATGGTGGAGCTTACTCATTTGAAGCAACGTGACGACGAGAAAGTTCGGCAATATGCCGAAAGGGTGGATAAGTTGGAGCAACGGTTTCGGACGGTCCTACGGAAGAGTGGAGACAATGTGGAACTAACGATGGCGGGGATTGGAGCAGTGCTGACCAAGAACTTGGTGGGAGGGTTGAGACCTTCAATTCGAACCCAAGTGAGGTACGAGAAGCCAGCAACCAAAGCGGAGGCCATCAAGATAGCGACAAATATGGAAGAGAGTTTGGATGAAGGAGATATCATCCAACCTCATCATGCTGCTCTGGTGTCAACTCCGACTCCTGGTGTAGCCACAACGATCGCACCTGCACCATCACAATTGGTGATTGCTTCAACGTCAGCTCCTACTCCAACGGTGGTGCCAAGACCGTTTGTCCCAACAACGATGTCTACTGCCACCTCTGATTTTCATGCCGAGCTGAAGAGCATCACTGACACTCTTGCGGATCTCAAGATAAATGTGGTGCAGTTACGAGAATGGAGGAACAAAGGTGGAGGAGGAGGTCAAAGAGGTTACGACAACAATCCCAACCGAGGAAATCAAGGTAACTTTGGAGGCAACCAAGGTAACTTTGGAGGAATCACTTGTTGGACGTGTGGAGGTTCTCATTTCCAGCGAAATTGTCCTAACAACGGAGCAAGAGGTGCCGAAGCTGTCAGAATGAATGTGGGTGGAGGAAATCCATCACAAGGACGAGACAAAGGGGTGGCTACTATCGATGTCGTGCGAGATCCCATCTACGAGAAAGGAGAGAGTTCAAACTCTTCTCATGCACCGGTGGAGCTTTTAGCTCAAGAAAGAAAAAGAACTCGATTTTCTGATGAACCGGTTTTCATGGAGGAGTCAGCAAGTAGAAGTACTCGTTCGAGTAATGTTTCGAGTACACCAAGGGAGTCAAGAAGGAAGCTGGGGATGGCGGATTTCACCATTTCATCTTCCCAAGCGGGATATGATGTGGTTGAAGATGTGGGTGCTCAGAAAGCCAACATCACTGTTGGACAACTGATCGCACTTAATCCCAGCTTACGAAGGGAACTCAGAGGAGGACTGAGTTCTAAGAGAAGCAAGAAGAAGAAACCCAAGAGCAAGACATCAAAGTCAGTGGGAGTTGGTGTGGTGGATGTGCATGCTTCAGAGGTATGCACTAGGGCTTCAAAGATTGAAGTCCGATTGAATGGTCACTACGTCTCTGACGTATTGGTGGATGGAGGGTCGGCTGTAAACGCCATATCGGAGAGGTTGATGAAGAAGTTGGGAATGGAACCAACTCGCCCGGCTAGCATTGTCGTGGGGATGGCTAACAAGCAACGGGTAAGACCTCTTGGTGTGTTAGAGAAGGTGGTCGTGTCTGTGATGGGAGTTCAAACATTGATGTCCTTTCAAGTGTTAAAGGACTCTAGTTATGATTTGCTCCTAGGTAGGCCTTGGTTGAGAGCTGTGCGCACCACGGATAGGTGGCACAAGGGATACTTACGGATTGGGCCTAGAGATCATAGAGTGATAGTTCCTCTCTCGGGTGTTGGAGTTGTGACTTCTGACTCTGATAGACCCACTAGTGACTACTGGGAATCTGATACGGAGGATGATCAGAGTGTATCAGAAGTAGATACCGGAGATTCTTACGATCAAGAATCCTCGTCTGAGGACGAAGGATTTGGTCGAGATGAATCATTACATCAGCTTAGTGCTATTGACTTGTTGCCCCGACCAGCAGTGGAGAAAGATCCTGACAAAGAAGAGTTGAGTGAGGCAGAGATTGTGAGAAGACTCTCTACCTTGAATTTTGGTATCAATGTCACTCAAGAAGAGAAAAGTAGATTCCTAGATATATTTCGAAAATATATCCATGTGTTTGCTTTCAGCTACAAGGATTGAAGGAGGTGACTCTCGAGACTCATCGAATCGAATTGGAGGAGCACGCAAGACCAGTTCGACAGAAGCAGAGAAGGGTCAATCCCACAACGGCAATGATGGTCAAGGAGGAGATAGACAAGTTGAAGGAGGCGAGTTTCATCTATGAGGTGGAGAACTCAGAATGGGTTTCACCCATTGTGATTGTCAAGAAGAAGAATGGTAAGCTGCGAGTGTGCATAGACTATAAGAAGCTGAATGCAGTTACCAAGAAGGATTATTATCCTCTACCATTTATAGATGAGATTTTGGAGGAAGTTGCTGGTCATGAGTGGTACAGCTTTGGTGATGGTTATAGTGGGTATAACCAGATCAAGATAGCACAGGAGTACCAACAGTTGACTACTTTCACTACTCCTTGGGGAACATTTGCATTTCGGGTGATGTCAGTCGGATTGTGTAATGCTCCGGCCACGTTTCAAAGGTTCATGAACAAGGTGTTTGAACCATTCATAGGGAAGTTTGTTCGGGATTTCATTGACGATTTCTGTGTGTACGGACGAAAGGAGGACCACTTTGATCATGTGATCAAAGTTTTGCAACGGTTGGAGCAAGCCAACGC
The DNA here is from genome assembly GCA_036924285.1 of Asterella californica. Classification (NCBI taxonomy): domain Eukaryota; kingdom Viridiplantae; phylum Streptophyta; class Marchantiopsida; order Marchantiales; family Aytoniaceae; genus Asterella; species Asterella californica. The sequence continues at coordinate 50,399,116 of JAYKYS010000001.1, forward strand.
TTCTCTAAATCCAGAGAAGTGCATCTTTGGCTGCGAAGAAGGTCTGCTGTTAGGGCACATCATTTCCAAGAATGGGATTGCGGTAGATCCTGAGAAGGTGAAGAAGATTGTGGATCTTCCATTTCCGATCAACTTGACAAAGTTGAGGCAGTTTCTTGGCATGGTTGGATATTATCGTAGGTTTGTCTTTTCCTTCTCAAACAAAGCAATAGCTTTGACTATGTACATGAAGAAGGGAGTTGATTTTGACTTGATAGTGCATGATCAGAAGGCAAAGGAAGCATTTGAGGAGCTGAAAAAGGCATTAGTGACAGCTCCTATACTTGCTAAACCTGAGTGGAGTAAAGCATTTATTCTGTATACGGATGCCTCCAATGTAGCAATCGGATGTACATTAAGTCAGCTAGATGGAGATGGGCATGATCATCCTATAACTTATGCTAGTAGGCAGATGGTTCCAGCGGAAAAGAATTACTCCGTGACTGAACGAGAAGGATTAGCGGTGATCTTTGGATTGAAGAAATTTCGACACTACTTGCTAGGAGGGAAATTTTCCATAGTCACAGATCACAAGACTTTAAAGTATATCTTTAATAAGCCTAATGCCGAAGGTCGTATTGCTCGTTGGAAGATCCTTCTAACAGAATATGATTATGTGATCGAAGATAGACCAGGGAAGAAGCATGCGAATGCTGATCTTTTGTCAAGGGCTTATGATGATGAGGGAGAAGAACCGCTTGATGATTCATTTCCAGACGAGCATCTGATGACCATCACAAGCATCGAGGAGATACCGGACGAGTACAAGGAAATCTGGAGTTTCCTTGCAGATGGCTCTTTTCCAGAAGGTATGCATACCCGAGAACGTAACGCGTTGATCAAGAGATGCAAACCTTACACCATGGTGGAGGGAATTCTGTTTCATCAAGGAGCAGATGGCTTACTAAGGAGAGCAGTTGGTCAGAAAGAGGCATTCAAGCTAATGCACGAGTTTCACGACGGAACTGTTTGCGGAGGTCACTTTGCTGGTAAGATAACAGCCTTCAAGATTTTGGATGCGGGTTATCACTGGAGAGGGATTTTCAAAGAGTGTTTAGACTATTGCAAAACTTGTGACGTATGTCAAGCATTTGCTCTAAAGTCTACTAGAACACCTCCGTTAAGATCAATTCCAGTATTAGGGCCGTTTGAGAAATGGGGTATTGACTTTGTAGGTCCTCTTAATAAGATACCTCGAGGCAATAGATACATTGTAGTCGCCACTGACTATTGTACCAAGTGGGTAGAGGCTAGACCTTTGAGAGAGACCAATGAAACAGAAGTCGGTAGATTCTTATGGGAGAGGATCATCACGAGATTTGGATGTCCGTTAGAGTTGGTCTCAGATAGAGGAGGAGAGTTTGTAGGGAGCATGACTACTGCTATGCTACAACACTTTTCTATCAAGCCACGAGTAACGACCTCATACAAATCAAATGCTAATGGTCTTGCGGAGAAGACCAATCTTACACTTTGTATGATGCTCGCCAAAGATGCTGGTGTTGAAACTGCGAAACATACTTGGGATAAGAGGCTACATGCCATCTTATGGGAGTACCGAACGACAACAAAGACTTCTACTGGATACTCCCCATTTCGACTGGTTTATGGAGTGGAGTCCAAGTTGCCGATCCAATTCGAATTGGATACTTTTCAAACTATTCAACGAAAGTTGAAGAGGTCGAGAGGAGAAGACGTGGTCAGATCAAGAAGGGAGCAACTCATGGAGTTGGAAGAGACCCGAGCGGTAGCAATGATCCGGATGGAACGAGCTCAGGCGTATCAAAAGAAGAGTTACAACAAACGGTTGGGCAAGAGGGAGGTAAAACCTTTTCAAGTCGGAGATTGGGTTATGTTGTATGATGCTATCAGATTCAAGAGGGCTAGGAAGAAGTTTCTTCCGAGATATTTTGGTCCTTTTGTTGTAGATAAGGTGTGGAGCAACTTCACATATGACCTTCAGGAGCTGGGAGGAAGGAGATTCGATCGGGTCAACCATGACAAGTTGAAGTTGTTTCATCGACGGAAGTTCTCTCTTCACTCCGAGGACGGAGCGAAAATTTAGTCCGGGGGTAAAATGTAACGACCTATGTTACACATAGGAAGTTTATCTATTAGTAAGGTGTTTAGTTCTAACTAAGTGTTGAGAATGTTTATTTGCTGCCAAAGTACTTTTAGGAGATATCAAGTTAGTCATGACTAGCTAAAAGTTAGTTATGGTTAAACTTAGCTGTACTTTTGGCAGAATTCAGATATTTGCTAAAGAGTGAGCACTACTATCTTGTCATCTTGTCTAAAAGGTAGAAAGGGGGTGGAAAGTATCCCTTATCTCCTTTTTGACTTGATATTAGTGGTTGGATTAAAGTTGTGGACTTTGTGGGCATTAAAAACAAGAAGAGATTCCACATGTTTCCTTTTTAGTGGGTCCTAGTGTAGAGGGGGGGTGGAAATTCGAGATTCCTTGAGAATATTCCAGAATCCTTCTAGAAGTTGTTGACTTTGAAGGAATAAGCCCATGTGAAAAGGTAAAAAGCCCATGTGATCAATGCTTTTACCTTAAGTAATATCTTAGTAAAACCCGGTAAAAGTAGTTACGGCTGAGTTACCGGAGGGTACCAAAGTAAAAACCTAGAATGTATAAATAGAGGAGTAGAGAAGAGCTCCTCATCCTTGTTTTTCACATTGTCGTAATGACAACTTGAGTAATATAGAGAGTGTGGGATATTTTTAGCATGTGAGAACTTGAGAGACGTCGTTATAATGGAGGATTTTAGTTGATGTGTTTAAGGAGATTTTTAGTTGATAAGTTTGTGGGTGTATGAATGAGTGAACTCAGCATTTTCCCTTCAAGTTCATGGTGTGCTTCCATCAAAGCCATCAGAGGTGACCCCTGAGTGAGAGACAGGCCCGACATGTTGCAGATTCGTGGATGACGATCGTGGAGGTTGAGAGATCGGGGGGGTAGTTGATCGTTAGGACCGCGGAGGGTTTACAGAGCCGAAGAAGCGACTTCTGGCGAAGTTGTTTCTGCATCTTTTCCCCGAGGGAAAAGCGCAGAAGACAAGGTACTTAGGAGATCAGGACGTGGAGTTCCTGGAATCAGTGTGGGATGACAGAGTGCCAATCTACTGGGGCGCGTACATCCACAACTATGTATAGACGGAGCTAGCATACTTGGGTACCCCGGCGGGAGGACATCTGACGCCCTTCTTCTGCTACTTGTATGTAGCCATGGGGGATCTTAGGGAAGATCAGCTGGCAGTGTATGGACCAACGGAGCGACAGGAGGTGAAGGAGGAGACCTCGGAAGACGATGACCGAGAGGCAGTAGCAACGCCCCCTCCCACTCTGATGCCACAGCTGAGACCCGGCTCTCATCAGAAGACGCTTCTGGTGAGGGAAGACGAGTCTAGTGGGTCGAAAGACGCCACGCCAGTGAGGAAGATGGATCACAGAAGTGTACCGAGGACACCCATCTCCCTCATCCATTCAGGATCGGAGTCGGACTCAAAGGAAGACTTGCTGAGTACCCGATCGGAGCAGAAGACAGCTTCTGTAACACCTGAGAGTCTTCCGAAGACTCCAGAAGACGAAGGATGGATGGGTACTCCTACTGCGATGCGAGGAAGCGCAAAGAGGAGAGCCGCTCCTGCCACGAGGAGTCTTCCACCCCGGAAGATGAGAAGAGTAGCTTCTTCTCGTGCGCAGAAGATGAAGGCCGTAGTGGTGGAAGAGGCTCCCTTGCCTCTGGAAGACGAAGTCGACACCATCGAGGGAGTGTTGAGGATGAACTTGTCTTCTGCAGGAAGACGACTAGAGGAGTTCAGTGCCTACTTCCAGAAGGAGATCCAGCCCGCTATGGAGTTGCTGGAAAGGAGAGCGAGGGCACAGGAGAAGCCCTTACAGCCTGGATTCGGCCTGCGCACCTTGCTGCGACAGGAAGACAGCCAGCAGAAGACGGAGTCGCTGGAAGCTAGTCTCCGCACCACGGAGAAGCTTGCAGCCAGGTACAAGGCGGAAGCAGCCGCTTCTGCCAAGGAGTCGATGCAACTTCGGAAGAGCAACCAGGAGTTGCAGACGCGAGTACAGCAGCGTGATCAGGAAGTTCTCCGAGTACGGGAGAAGATCACTACCCTCGCAGAAGAGCATACCACTTGGAAGATGCAGCGAGAAGCCGCAGAAGCGCGAGCTGCAGTGGAGAAGACGCAGAGGGAAGCAGTGGAGGCTCGTGCGCAGAAGATGCTAGCTCAGTCGGTAGAAGCGCTTCGGAAGAAGTTCAACTTCACCGCGGGTAAGAAGTTACTTACCTTAGCTAGGGAATGGGACAGTGGGTCCAAGACGAGGTTGGTGAAATGCAGAGATAGCATGTTCAGGTACCTAGATAGACAGATAGAAGGAGTGAAGACACTTTATGGTCTTCCCTCACTTCCGACACCTGCAACCGCATCTTCCCAAGCCCCAGCACCCTCGACTGGATCCAGAATGGAGAAGGAGGAGTTTGATCTCGCTGTACACTTGGTGGTGACAGCGTTGGAAGACGAGAAGACTCCAGAAGACGCCCCGGAAGACATGATGTCTTCTGGAAGACAAGAAGACGAGCCGTCTTCCAGATATTCCGCGTGGAGGAAGCGACTTCTCCGGAACCCTATGAGATCGTCATGGTCCCTAGTACTGCATCTGTGCCTCAGAAGACCGAAGACGCACCATTCGACTCGTCTTCCTAGAAGACCATTCCGTCTTCCGAAGTCGAAGCCGAGGAAGACGCAGCCGCAGAAATAGCAAGGCCAGCGAAGAGCGAGGAGAGGGAAGCTACCTCAGTGGTACCCGAGATAAGTGCAGGGCTTCCCAGCCCATCAGAAGTCGAGGTAGTAGCTCCGGTAGGAGCAGATCATGTAGAGATTGCCACCGAGCAATCAGAGTAGTTAGCAAACTCAATTGACACTTCCAGATTTAGTAGGATTGGACATGCTATCTTAAGGGTGGCAGTTTTCCATGTAAAAATAGTTAGGACTCCATGTGGCAACATAAGTAGCGTAGGAGTAACACAGTGGAGGGCTAATTGGGAAGAGGGACCGCATGCATGTGAGGTGACAACCTCTTGTTAGCGCCTCTCTCTCTCTCCCTGGTGGTCGCCTCCCCTGACTCTCGAGGCAGATGGTTAAGTAGGATAGCAGGGTAGGAGAAAAGCTCTCTGAGAGCTCTGTCAGTTCTGTAGAATTCGGCAGTAACTGAACATACACACCGATTCTACAGGCAGGCAGGCAAGACACATTGGAGCAGAGACAGTCTTAGCGCACTACACCCGTTGTTGGAAACATACGAATAGTCTTGGAATATACAGGAGGGGTCTGCATACTCGCACCAGCAGTGGTTCGAAGATGTAAATAGAGGTAGTGGACAGTCCAGGAACAGGGAACGGCATCCTCGTGCAGTCCTGTTAGCTAGGCTGGTGTGTCGAGGAGTAGACGCAAGAAGTAGCGGGAGTGAGCTTCCCAATGTCATTGTGACTTCTTCTCGAGGAATAGATTGTGGATTTGAGTGCAGCAGCTTCGCTCATGTCTTCTGGGTGGTGGAATGTATTGAATTCGCTCCCAATTGTGCATGGGAAGTGTTCTTCTTGAGTGGCGGTGAATGTCAACAGTTGTGGAGTGTAGCTTGACTCGTTCAGTAGAGCACTTGGGATCTACGTACGAACGGTCTTCTGGGTAAGTGATCACAGAAGACAGAGCAGTCAGAGCAGCGAAGTGAGGGAAAAGAAGACTTCTTCCCGCAACAGAAGACGACATCCTCGAGTAGAAGACGGTGCTACAGTACTCACGTTTGTTGTCTTCCTCCCCAAACTATTACAAGCAGGGATGGCTTGTTAGTCAGGATCCGGACTAGAAGCCTGTCGGAATCTTAATTGCCCTTTTTCATCCTGTTTTCTCTTGTTTGGATTTCTTCTTCTTCCCATCTTCTCCCATCTTCCCCATCTTCTTACCTTCTTCTAGTGAGCTTCCGATACTTCTATTGAGCTTCCGTGAAGGTGAATGTCGTTGTAGCGCTGCAGGAAGACAACTTCCGTAGGCAGAAGCCTGGGAAGGCTACAGGGGGGCATACACCCTGTGATTGATCCAACCCGTTGGAATGTGAGTGTGAGAATAAGGTGTAACGACTGTTACTAGTCGACTTCTGCGAAGCTGGACAGCCTTCTGGAGGTGTGAGAAGACGAGCTAACCCCCAGAAGACGATAATCGTTTCGGGAAGACGGTATTGAGAAGACCGGAAGAAGCAACCTGGAAGCAGGAAGATCATCTTCCCGAGCTTCTCTGTGAATAGTTGTGTGATATTTTAGTTGGTAGTTGGTTGTTTGGGTCCAGAGCACCATTTGGCGTATCTGGAAGACGTGTTGTTTTGTGTGGTTTTGTGAGAAGACAGGATTTCTAGGCAAAACCCGTGTGTTTGTGTGTTTGAACAGATCTTAGAACTAAGAGCAGCGTTACTTGTGCAAATCCTCTGTGGGAACGATATCTTGTATACTAAATGGGCAAAAGGAGAAATCCTACGTCACTACAGGCATTGTCGTTCGTGGTTGATTGTTTGGAGTTGTGATCGAGGTGTGTGGACGCATGCTACATTGCTGGTCGCAGATCGATTGCTGTTGTTGGGGTCGAGTGGAGATTTCTGTCATGCGGAAGCGCTGCAGAAATTTTGCGGAATGTTCTTGAAGTGTGTTGTTGGAGCCGGATTGCGCATTTGGGCGTGGCAGACGGAGTACTTGTCAATGTCAGACCGGAGTGGGCTCTTTGGAAGCACATTTGAGAGACGATTCTAGTGCACTAAGTTTCGTGGAGTTTGGCCAAGGATTGAAGAAGTTATGGCATGTCGAAGTTCGCTGCCGTGACACCCGCAAGTGCATAAAGGTTAGTTACGTCAGATTTTGGTGCAATTTCGTGTGGAAACTCGAGTTTAGGAGTTTTGTTTTGTGTGTGTGCATTCGCGAATCTGTTGTGGTGGTGTTCGGGTTGGATTTGGGTGTTTTTGCTGTTTTACGCCAGATTTTGGTCACCCGTGTGCACCCGCAAGCTGTTTTTGCTGTTTTGGAGCCTCTTTTGGTGCCATCTTCTGCAATTCGAGGTGGAGCCGAGTCTCTTTTGGTGTGTTGTGTCCGTTGTACTCTAGCTGTTTTTGCTGTTTTGGAGCCTCTTTTGGTGCCATCTTCTGCAATTCGAGATGGAGCCGAGTCTCTTTTGGTGTGTTGTGCCTGTTGTACTCTACTTCAAGCGGAGCGGAGCAGAGAGTGTCGAGGTGTGGAGTGCGTTTAGAGGCTTCGAGGAGCAGAGGTGCGTGAGTGCGGAGGCGTGAGAGCGGAGTGCGAGAGTGCGGAGGCGTGAGAGCGGAGTGCGAGAGTGCGGAGGCGGAGCGGAGCTGAACCTGAGTCCGAGCCCGCGCCCGCCGCAAGCCAGCTTGCTGGCGTGCGTGAGAGAGGTATCCAAGCTTCAGTTATGTGGGAAGGGTAAAACCAGCTGGTCACCCATCCCAACACTATTCCTGGACCTGGACTCCTAACTCTGTAGTCTTAGCTTTGGCTTTACCACTAGATCAATAGCTCTTGGTGTTCTACAGGGATGCGTGCAAGTACTTATGGACTTGTATAAGGTAGTAGGAGACCTTCTCGCACGTCCCTAGAGGAGTGGTAGGGCGACCCCATAGTATTAGGGGTAAGCTATAGTTGTGGTAGTGCTTGTCTATACTGTAGAGACGTGTATAGAGACAATTGGTGGCAGTTGTCTTGGGTGAGCTAGTAGAGCTACCACGTGAATGTTTTTGGAGCTACTAGAGGTGTGGACATCTAGTTAGGACCTCCAGTGTCAGTTACGAAGTTGGTGATCATATATTGTGCATGTGGTCACCGACCAGGAGACGTCAGTCCGGGTGGGGCACCCTAAATGTGAATGTTTGAGTGTGGAGGGTTATCGTTTGGACTTCTTGTGGTTGGAACCCCTCCATATTCTACTTCTTGTTTGTGCGCCGCGTTTGCTTGTGTTGGCGCTTGATTTTTGGAGTGAGTTCACTCCAGTGTGCTATCGGTAGTGAGACTGGAGTTGCGGACCAGTCAGACTACATTTGTCTCTCTCACGGTGCGGTTGGAATGACGACCAACAGACCGTGAGAGGCTGCCTGTGGTGATGGCAGATACAGGTTGCCCTTACCTTGACCGTCCTAGTAGGGGATAGGTGAGCTCAGTAGGGGCGGGGTTAGGCAAGTGGTGGTTACAGTGGTGACGGAGATTGCGACTTCCGGTTGGGGAGTGTGTTAGCGGGATTCTCTCATCACGGAGTTCTCGGAAGGTTCTGGTGGGGACTTCTCAGACAGTGGGCATACACGGAGTGGGGTGAGGTACCGACTATCTACACCATTACCGTCGGTTGTTCCAGAGGACGAGTCAGACGCAGACAGCGTATTTTCTGGTGGTGAGTCTAGTGTCACCACACCGTTGTTGTGGGACATGGACGAGATCTATGGAGTCACGAAGGGGCCTCGACGTTACTCGGGTACAGTTGGTACCATTGAACTGGATGACTTCATCCAGGAGTTCGACAATTGGTGCGATCTGCAGCAGATGCGGAACCCACAGCTGTTTACACCCTTCATGGCGTAGAAGGGTTTGTTCCAGCACTTGGAGGGACCGCCGATGGATGATTATCATGAGTTCAGGCGAGATTATAGTGTTGAGATCGAGTTGTGGAGACAACATTGGTCTCTCAACTACGTTTCTATCACTACTGGCGCAGTTTCGAGAGGCGTAGCACCTGCGAGTTTGGGTGCCAGTAGCAGTGGTACAGCCACAGGTGACGGAATACCTACTACCAGCGGTGCGTCTACAGGTAGTGGAGCAGGTGGTAGTGTGAGCGGGATACCACCAGGGTTTAACCCTGTGGTTCAGTTCTTCCAATGTTTGAGGAAGAACTATCAGGGTGTGCGGACCGACAAGTTGAGGAGTCTGCAGGAGTTCCAGCGGAAGACTGGAGAGAGCCTACGCGAGGCGTTTACTCGCATGAGGCGGTTGATCAGCGTTACCCAAGGAGGTGACGGAAGCACATGCAGTCCAGTTCTGGTATGGGATACTAGACCGGGAGCTGCGTAGGAGTTAGAGATGCTACTCTTCTTAGAGATACCGCTCCGACGTTGGCGGTTGTCTTTAGTCTGACTGAGCGGATTGAGCTCAACATGGTGGAGGAGAGGGTGGTGGTTGCTGGGTTCAGCAAGGAGACACCACATGGAGTGACCACCTCTTCTCGAGGATCACAGGCTACGCAACAGCGTGGTGGTGGTGTGGTAAGGATCGTGCGGAGCAATCACGATCGCAAGGAGGTGTTGGAGGATTTAGTGGGCAGAAGCCCATGCCGTCCTTCTCTAGTCAGTAGCAAGCGGGTCCTTGCTGGACGTGTGATGGTCCTCATCAGCAGAAGGACTGTCCACAGAGAAGAGGTTATGAGACGTCAGGGACGTCGGAGACGTCTCAAGCAGTACCTAGGCAATGTGAGCATTGCGGACGACCTGGTCACAGTAGTGACCGTTGTTTTGATCTCCATCTCGAGTTGCGGCAAGGGAAGGCTGATCGTGGACGAGGCGGAGGAGCTTAGGGAGGCCGTGGTGGTCGAGCTGGAGGTAGAGGTCCAGCACCTGAGAGAGGACCGGTCGGTCCACCGCCTGCTACGACGTCAGAAGCAGGTATGGCTGCTCGAATTGAGCAGTTGGAGCAGAGGATAGCTAGTATGGCTATGGCTCAGCAGAGATCAGGTGGAACAGAGGCTTCCACGTCTTATGGAGGAGAAGGAGGTGACTTCGACTTCATGGCTGGTGTGGCGCAGATTGAGACATCTGCGGCAGTGACTAGAGGTGCAGTACGTGCCTCTGAGCCACGAGGTGCGTCAGTGGAGTTGGATCCACAACGCGGAGAGGCTGGTAGACAGGCCAAGCTTCCCCAGTCGTTCACGTTATCAGAGGCGTTGAGGACCACATCTATGGTTCCTAAACGGCCTACCGATGGTGCAGTAGAGTTGGAGGCATCGACATCCAAGAGTAGGTGTGATGTGAGTCCACCTTCGACGTCTGTGGATGCGACGTCGAACCCGATGTTGGAGGCGGCTACAGCAGTTTTGCGAGCCTCATTATTCTCAGCCACGGATATGAGGGCATTGAGAGTCAACTTGGCTCCAGTGTTCCAGTTGGCGGCCACGCTCAGTGAGAGCGAGGATGTAGTTACCTCTAGTGCTGAAGTAGTTTAGCGAGAGGCGGTAGACGTGTCCATGGAGTCGAGGATCAGGACAGCTACCAGTGGTCCTTGACAAGCGGCGGCTGCTAGGTTAGATGAGTTACCAGCTAGGCCGACGATTGACCGTGCTGGTTTGGCACCAGGTGTGGTGTTGTTGGACAACAGAAGTGGTATCTTCTGTTTGGTGGCACCTTCAAGGAAAGTGTATCGATCTCAAAAGATCTTGTTAGACTCTGGAGCCCAACCGTTGATGTTGGGAAAGGCGACGTGTATGGGTTTGGGTCTAAAGAAGTCCGAGGTGGAGAGATGTCCATTCCAGTTGCAGACATCTCTAAGGGGATCAGGAGGTACGGCTGTACACATGACACATGAGATGTTGACGGTGAGAGTTCGGCCAGATCACCCCACGGATGGCTTTATGGTGAGGGCCAAGGTCATCGTTACAGCCGCAGAGTCTTATGATGTATTGGTTGGAGGTGCTGTGTTGTACACTATGGGGTTCGTGATCGACTATTGGGCGGAGACAGCATCTTACAGATCAGGTTGGCAATCCAGTGAGGGACGAGTGAGCCGCTTACCAGTGCGGTTCAGTGCTAGAGTTGGGACGATGGAGCCTACACCAAGGACGATGACATCCGTTGCAGGGTTCAGTTTGGTCATCACTTGGCCGGGCGAGTTGTTGGAGGATAATGCCCATAGGGAGGATACTCCGATCTTTGAGGAGATGGAGGACATGCCTAGCATGTCTACGTTAGTACCATCTGCCTTGGATGTTCTACTCTGGAGTTCGAGTGGAGAGTTGTAGTAGTATGCTGATCAGTTGGTGCAGCAGGTTTGGAGTGAAGCCTTTGTACCACCAGTAGAGGAACAAAGGGTTGTTCCTGCTACTGACCCTATGACCTTATCACCGTTGGATACGACTCCCATTGTGTGACAGTATCCAGAGGAGGGTGTATGTGTGCTGGAGCTGTTTGGAGGGATCAGCATAGGTTTGGCTGCGATATTGCAAGCAGGTATACAAGTACAGCGATATTTGTCTGTGGAGAGGATGAGATTACGAGGCGCATCTCATTGCGACATGTGGTACGTTTGGTGCAGAGATATCCTGAGTTGTTGCCCATATCAGCTGTTAGAGGATACCAGCAAGCATTACCGTCAGATATTTCGCTGCTGGGGGCACATGATCTTACGTTTGTTGACACCATTCACTTGTTGATAGCCGGCTGGCCATGTCAAGGTCACACACGTGCTGGGAGAGGTCAGGGTTTACATGACCCGCGATCTAAGATGTTCTGGAAGATGTTACGGATCTTACAACATCTCCAGATGTATCAGGTGGATTCTCCAGCGTACACCTTGGAGAACGTTCTTTTGTTGGGTGATGCTCGTACACAGATGATGGCGAGTGTGCACCAAGTGCGGTCTTGGATTGGACCAGCAGTGTTGTTGGATGCAGCGAGAGTAAGATCTCGTGCACATTGTCCACGGTTGTGGTGGACGAACTTGTTACCGAGAGAGGTGCTTAAGCGCGCACACGATGGAGTGAGACGACCAGCGCATCTCACGGTTCATAGCATCTTGGATGCAAGACGACGATCTCAAGTAGTGAGAGTCGTCGATAGGTCACCCATGGCAGTGATGAACCTAGTGGGACGGCCCATGATAGCGTTACCTCCTTTGGTAAGCTTTCCAGCGTCACATGCTTACAGAGATGGAGGACCTGGGCTTGTGTGGGATGCTCAATTACGTCAGTTGGTGGAGTCCAATGCCGATGAGAGAGAGCGAGCGATGGGTTTCGCTACGGGTACGACGGCAGTAGCTTCGGTGTCAGAGACTTCACGTCGTCAAGTATTGGGTCAAGCAATGGACATGAACTTCTTGACATGGATTGTTAGCCTTGGATTGGCTGAGCAGCGTCGGATGCGATCGACGGGTGTTACTGCTCAGACACTCTTGAGCTCTTTGCCTACCGGGTCGGTGGAGGCAAAGGCTGGGGGCGAGGCACATGGAGTTCGTCATCCTTGGACATCATGGGATGTCATAGGAGAGAGTGTGGAGCTTGCAGCTAGAACTGCAGAAATTTTACGCACAGTAGCGGTGGAGGTTGTTGGTGGTGAGCAGAAAGAAAATGCTCCAGAGGTTGCAAGATAGCAGTCAACGACTTCGTCTTCTATCTCTAGCATGGTGACAGAGGATACTTGGGAACCGGAGATTGGACCCAAGCTTATAAGAGAGGAGAGACGAAGAGTCCAAAGATTCTTGAAGAGCTACAGGAATTGGTTTGCCTTCAGTATGAAGGATTTGGGTACCTTGAAGGGACCTGGTATACGGATCGACTTGGCTAATGACACGTCAATCTTTCGACGTCCTTACAAGTACAGCCTTGATCCAGAGTCGGACTCAAGACTTGTTGGAGGCTGGGTTGGTGGAGATGTCGCATGGAGAGTATGCATCTGCCACAGTTATGCCAGCCAAGAAGGATATGTATGGCAACTACACGGTGTCGCGTCGGACGTTTTGCGTGAAGGATGTCCAGGAAAACGCGAGGTTCCTGGCTGTGGAGATGTTGTGTGCTGAAACAGAGACGAGACAAAGAAGAACAACCACGAAAAAGAATGCTGCTATATATACACTCCAAATGTATGTACACAACCGTTTCTTTCTCCTAACAGCACAAAACTGAGGAACAGACCAGAGCGGACTGTAACCTACTTCAGAAGCCCTAAAACAAACCCCTGAATCGCAACCTTAGCCTGAAATCGCCAAAGCGTAGCTCAAAGCAAGAGAAACTTCTCTTTGCTAACAACCAGAGCCACAACAGTATCACGCGATCCAAACCCAAGTCCAAACCACATCCACACACTAGCTTTTGGCTAAAGCTAGCTACCACAAGCCATACACAACCAACTAAGTCCTTAACGAACTCAAAAGGACGAAACCTGTAGCGAAGGAACCGAAAAAGGCCTATCTGGGAACTTCCTCCTTTCGCTGGACGGACTTCAGATGTCGATAGGGTCTTCTCCGCTGACTCCGTTAACCCAAGAAACCTTCAGATCCGACTCCCAACAGCCGAGATATCGCCGATTTTCGGTCGCAGGTGACCGAACCTCCAAAAACTCCTCCCTGCGGCTTAAAATCGCTCACACCGCACAAACGGATCGTCCAAACTGATATCTGTTTTCTCTGGTAGGTAGATCTAGCTACCCTGAACCCAACAAGACTCCAAACAAGCCGTTTGGACTTCCCTTTGCAAAACCACTCGAGAAATTTGGTCGCAGGTTGCAAAAAACTGACGTAAATAAGCTTCCTGCGGCTCAAATTCGCTCACCACACCCAAACCAACAATCCAATTCACTTACAGTCTTCTCCTATGCGTACATGAGGACTCCCTGATCGCGTAGGCACCAAGAACGAAGAGCTTGGCTCACCGATCGCGAAGTACAGCCCAACCTCAGGTCGCAGGTGAACGAAAATCTGATGTAAGCGCTTCCCTGCGAGCCAATTTCACTCAGAACTTCCAAACCGCCCGATGAAAACTGGTACCGTCTTCAATTTCCTGTAGAACTCGGTGTTCTGATCCCGTTGGATCCAAGGACAGCAAGTTTGGACTCCGGAACGGCCCGAACGGTCCAACTCTCCTTCACAGGTAACTGAAAACTCCAAATCTACTTCCTGCGTCTCAATTTCACTCAGAACACAACCCCTGATCCCTCTCTTCCCAAACCGTTTGAACCAGTGCGTAGCCTGCTCAGATCTGAACCCAACGACGCCTTGCGCGCTTGCATTGGACATCCAAATCTCCCGCACCGTCCGCTGACAGGTCGCAGGCGCAAGCAAGCCCCTTAAGCAGCCCCCTTGTTACAGTCTGTACGTACGAAGTTCAACCCTCAATACCTGAATAATAAGAAGCAGGCCCCTTGCGTCTTTGATATAACGCCTGAAGCCTTGAATACCCAGTCAGCAAGTAACTAGGGGCCTAGCTTGATTTTACCTTCTTTCGAATTGCATAACTTCTTCCCTGGATGTCCAAACGAAGTAAACAAGATGGAAAGCTGACAACGAGCTCTACCCATCCATGTGATGAAAGTGAAGATCGGAAGTTGTGCCAAAAGCCCGTAAGCTGGGGCCTAGCTTGTTTTCTCCATCTTTCGAGTCTTGTAACTTTCCCACTAGGCGTCCAAACGAAGTAGATGAAGTGCCTATGGAAAGCTGACAAGGAGCTCTATCCACTGGTGCGATAAAAACGAAGATCCGAAATGGTGCCAAAAACCCGTAAGCTGGGGCCTAGCTTGTTTTCTCCATCTTTCGAGTCTTGTAACTTCTCCACTAGGCGTCCAAACGAAGTAGATGAAGTGCCTATGAAAAGCTGACAAGGAGCTCTACCCATCTATGCGATGGAAATGGAGATCCGAAATGAAGCCAAAAGCCCGTAAGCTAGGGCCTAGCTTGTCTTTCTCATGAGTGACTTTGGAGTGACAAGCATCGAAGTTTGAATTTCAGGTAGGAGCCGGTCCACGACACGACATCCACCCCCTCCAAACTTGTGCATCCTCCGGTATGCACCAGAGATACCAACCAAGGAGTGGACCGGCACTCAACCATCTTGTCATCCTCCCTCCCATCTCAATCAACCTCATCCTCAAGGTTGCAACCTGATCGTCATCTTGAAGTTGCTACCCTGCCATAATCCTCCCTAGATCCATGCTCATTGACTTTCTCCTCAAACCTCCCATCCAATCACCCCCTCTAAATCTACACATCTTTCATATGCGAAGACATAGAAAGAATAACCCATCATACCATAGAAATGTCTTCCACCCGTCTTGTAGAACCTCACTGTCAAGGTTGTGACCCAAGTATCGTAGTAGACATCCCCCATCCTGTCAATCATCACCCGTATCCAGAATGTAACCCTCAACCTCAAGTCTTTACATGTTATTGTACGTATCAAACTCTTCTTTTTTGTTTTCTGAAAAAAAAAAGAACCACACTGCTGCAACCAAAATCCTCAACCGCAACCATCATTGTCTCGCTGTACAATGATATCCTCTTCAACCATCATCCTCCCTGATATCTTCTTCTGAAAATCCTCACAACCTCCCAAACATCATCCTCTCAACCTTCCTGAAAATATTTACAATCCCCCAAGCATCATCCTCCCAACACAAATCACCTTCAGCAATGGCTTCTCCCCTGTAAGCCATCCTTACCCATCATCCTATACCCGTAGCCTCGAGAGCGTCTGTCCACTCTCCTTCATCCTCAGCATGTCCGTCCCCGATGAAGCCGATGTAAGCATCATGGACTTCTCTTGTAGTCGCATCCAAGACCTCCCGTGAAATGAACCCAACCTTGACATCTTGAATGCGCTCCTCCCAACCTTCCTTCACATCCATCGTCATTATCTCTGCATCTGGTTGTTGTTTGTCTGCAACCAGATCAACCATGTCCACTGTCTGCATCCCAACCATCTCCTCCGGTTGTGAAGGATCGTCCTCCATTGCATGTTCAAGAAGAATAGTTTCCTGTTGAACCTTATCCTCCCCAGCTTGCTTTCCTGAAGAAGTCTCTTCTTGTCTCTTCTTCTCGCTCTGCATCATAGATGCAGTATCCAACCTGAGCTCGCTTGGATCCACGTGTTCATCCAAATCATCCTTATGGAGATCATGCTCAATCTCCTCCACCCTAGCACCATAACTTGTAGCTTCGATAGCTACAACTGCATGTGCCGCAAAGTAATCATCCACAAACTTCTTCATCCCTCCTTTACCAACGTTGGCTTGAAGGAGAGTACCCGTACTTGTGAATGTAACCTTTCCATCCTCCCAAGAAATAACCTCACGTTGCAAAGCCTCTGCAAAGTCGATGCAATCGTCCCGTTGATGATCAGTACCATCACACCACACGCACTGATGTACCCAAGCTGGTTTGGGTACAAGCTCCATCTCAGTCGATGATCCCTTATCCTCCAACCTAGTAACCTTAGCTTGCAGATCTCGCATTTTTTGCTGTAGGTCTTCGATGGTTGGATCCTCCTCCTCTACAATCACAACTGGAGGTTGAACCTAAGATACTACCTGAACTGGTGTGGTAGTCAACGCTGCAGGTGTCAACCTTGTAACCCTTTCCCTTATCTGTCTTCGGACAAGAAGCTCAACAGCTTCATGCACAACCTCCCAATTTCTTGTTAGCCCTTCTTCATCATCTCCATCCTCCAGAAGTAGCTCCAACTGTTCCTGCCATGGTTCATCCGCAGCTTGAAGAAACAGCTCCGTCTTGTAGCTCTCCAAGGTTAGCTTGTCCACCCGAGGAAGTTGAGAGAATTGTCTCTCGAACTCTTGTAACAGCTCTGTAGGCTGTAAACCCTTGCTGAATCGGTTGACCCATTCCAAAAAAGATTTCTTGGTTACTCGATCTGAGTTTCCCAAGAAATACTCCTCCATCAGCGCATGTGAAAATGTATCCCAGTTCCTCCCAAAACGCTTTGTTAGACCCTTCACATGCTCCCTTATCTCAGGTACCACAGCGAGTTCGAACGTCTTGATCATCTCCTTCTCCGGTACCTGATCCAAATCCATCTCCATCTTGTAACATCTCAAGTACTCAGAGATGTCTTTCCCACCAAAAAGATCGAACTTGTCGATCACCCTCCGAAGCACCTTCGTCCCCAAAGCCTCCTTTTGTTGGTTCCCTTGCTCTTGTCGCATAAACAAAGTGAAGGCTTGAAACAATCGTGCAGTTGCTGCATCCAACTGCATCCCTGGTATACCCTCTGATCCGTCCATCCCGTCCATAGTCATGGCTCGTCTCATCCTCCTATCCTCCCATGATCCCAACCGTCTAGAAATCCATCATCCCAGGTCCACAACATCCTCCCGAACAACCAAACCCATCTTCATCCTCGTTCATGATTGCTGATCTCTTCTGTCCAGTTCACACACAAAAATATCTCCACCCCAGACCTTCACGTCGAGTTCACCACCTATGTCGCGTCGGACGTTTTGCGTGAAGGATGTCCAGGAAAACGCGAGGTTCCTGGCTGTGGAGATGTTGTGTGCTGAAACAGAGACGAGACAAAGAAGAACAACCACGAAAAAGAATGCTGCTATATATACACTCCAAATGTATGTACACAACCGTTTCTTTCTCCTATTAGCACAAAACTGAGGAACAGACCAGAGCGGACTGTAACCTACTTCAGAAGCCCTAAAACAAACCCCTGAATCGCAACCTTAGCCTGAAATCGCCAAAGCGTAGCTCAAAGCAAGAGAAACTTCTCTTTGCTAACAACCAGAGCCACAACAGTATCACGCGATCCAAACCCAAGTCCAAACCACATCCACACACTAGCTTTTGGCTAAAGCTAGCTACCACAAGCCATACACAACCAACTAAGTCCTTAACGAACTCAAAAGGACGAAACCTGTAGCGAAGGAACCAAAAAAGGCCTATCTGGGAACTTCCTCCTTTCGCTGGACGGACTTCAGATGTCGATAGGGTCTTCTCCGCTGACTCTGTTAACCCAAGAAACCTTCAGATCCGACTCCCAACAGCCGAGATATCGCCGATTTTCGGTCGTAGGTGACCGAACCTCCAAAAACTCCTCCCTGCGGCTTAAAATCGCTCACACCGCACAAACGGATCGTCCAAACTGATATCTGTTTTCTCTGGTAGGTAGATCTAGCTACCCTGAACCCAACAAGACTCCAAACAAGCCGTTTGGAGTTCCCCTTGCAAAACCACTCGAGAAATTTGGTCGCAGATTGCAAAAAACTGACGTAAATAAGCTTCCTGCGGCTCAAATTCGCTCACCACACCCAAACCAACAATCCAATTCACTTACAGTCTTCTCCTATGCGTACATGAGGACTCCCTGATCGCGTAGGCACCAAGAACGAAGAGCTTGGCTCACCGATCGCGAAGTACAGCCCAACCTCAGGTCGCAGGTGAACGAAAATCTGATGTAAGCGCTTCCCTGCGAGCCAATTTCACTCAGAACTTCCAAACCGCCCGATGAAAACTGGTACCGTCTTCAATTTCCTGTAGAACTCGGTGTTCTGATCCCGTTGGATCCAAGGACAGCAAGTTTGGACTCCGGAACGGCCCGAACGGTCCAACTCTCCTTCACAGGTAACTGAAAACTCCAAATCTACTTCCTGCGTCTCAATTTCACTCAGAACACAACCCCTGATCCCTCTCTTCCCAAACCGTTTGAACCAGTGCGTAGCCTGCTCAGATCTGAACCCAACGACGCCTTGCGCGCTTGCATTGGACATCCAAATCTCCCGCACCGTCCGCTGACAGGTCGCAGGCGCAAGCAAGCCCCTTAAACAGCCCCCTTGTTACAGTCTGTACGTACGAAGTTCAACCCTCAATACCTGAATAATAAGAAGCAGGCCCCTTGCGTCTTTGATATAACGCCTGAAGCCTTGAATACCCAGTCAGCAAGTAACTAGGGGCCTAGCTTGATTTTACCTTCTTTCGAATTGCATAACTTCTTCCCTGGATGTCCAAACGAAGTAAACAAGATGCCCATGGAAAGCTGACAACGAGCTCTACCCATCCATGTGATGAAAGTGAAGATCAGAAGTTGTGCCAAAAGCCCGTAAGCTGGGGCCTAGCTTGTTTTCTCCATCTTTCGAGTCTTGTAACTTTCCCACTAGGCGTCCAAACGAAGTAGATGAAGTGCCTATGGAAAGCTGACAAGGAGCTCTATCCACTGGTGCGATAAAAACGAAGATCCGAAATGGTGCCAAAAACCCGTAAGCTGGGGCCTAGCTTGTTTTCTCCATCTTTCGAGTCTTGTAACTTCTCCACTAGGCGTCCAAACGAAGTAGATGAAGTGCCTATGAAAAGCTGACAAGGAGCTCTACCCATCTATGCGATGAAAATGGAGATCCGAAATGAAGCCAAAAGCCCGTAAGCTAGGGCCTAGCTTGTCTTTCTCATGAGTGACTTTGGAGTGACAAGCATCGAAGTTTGAATTTCAGGTAGGAGCCGGTCCACGACACGACAACGGATAGACGGATGTGTGGGGACTACCGTCCTCAATTGGAAGACAAAGTCCGATAAGTATACCATGTCGACACCTGAGGAGATCTTTGATGCAGTGGGGCATGTGAAGGTCTTCAGTACTTTGGATCTTCGAGCAGGGTATCATCAGTTGCCAGTGAGAGAAGAAGATAAGTCCAAGACAGCATTCTGAGGAATTGACTCTCACGGCAAGGATTGTTTGTACCAGTGGCGGTTCTTACCATTTGGGTTGAACAATGCCCCTGCTGAGTTCCAAAGGGTGATGGACAGAATCCTAGCAGGATTGGATTTTGTCAGATGTTATATTGATGACATCTTAGTCTATAGTGCTACAGTGGAGGAGCACGAGAGACACTTACGGGATGTGTTTGAGCGGTTGAGAGCTCATGGGTTGAAGTTACACCCTGGGAAGTGTAAGTTCTTCCAGGAGTTGGTAGAGTATCTGGGTCACACCATCTATCCAGGTGGATTGGGTGTTCAACAGGTTGAGGCTATTGCACGTATCCCACGTCCCATAGATGTGAGTCGAGTTCGAGCATTTGTTGGTTTGACGAACTTTTATCGTCGATACGTGAAGGGATTTAGTGCAATTGCGAAGCCGTTGACCAAGCTGATGAAGGTGGACCAGGAGTGGCAGTGGGGAGATGAGCAAGAGCGAGCTTTCGTAGAGCTCAAAGATAAGTTGACATCTGCTTCCATCTTGAGGAGACCCGTTAGGGGGCGTCCTTTCCAACTGCACACCGATTGGAGTATGTTGGGACTTGGAGCAATGCTGACTCAACATGATGATGAGAAAAAGGAGTTCGTGGTGGCGTATGTCAGTCGCTCCAATAATTCAGCGGAGGCGAGGTATAGTTCGTATGAGGGAGAGTGTTTGGCGGTAGTGTGGACTGTTGCACACTTTCGAGTTATCTGTTTGGGAACCCCTTTACTCTCATCATTGATCACCAGCCGCTCAAGTGGTTGATGGAGTCTGACAAGCTTACAGGGAAGTTTGCACGATGGGCTCTGATCTTACAAGAGTATGACTTCCAGGTAGTACATAGACCTGGAGTTGCAAACTAGATGCCGATGGGTTGAGTCGCAACTCGTGCACGAGTCAGCAGGATCAGACTAGGGCTCGATGGCATGACGAGGTTGATGAGGAGAGAGTGCCAGGGTGGCATGCATCTGCCTTTCTTTGTGTGTTGGCCATGAACTCTAGTATGGAGGGCCAGGTCGTATCTTTCTCTGGTCAGAGAGTAGATGATGAGTCTCCAGATCCTGAGGGTGGAGATAGTGTTCCAGACCAGCGAGATATCCATGATGATGCACGACTGTGATGGAGTATCTACATACTGGTGCGGTAGTAGGCACAATAAGTGCCAAGGAGCGAGATCGTGTCCTTCAACGAGCGAAGAGATTTTGACGAGAAGGACGACATGTACTTCGAGTGTGGGGTGATGGGAAGGTACGGATAGTGCCACACCCATCCTAGAGGGCACAGTTAGTACTGTAACGACCTATGTTACACAAAGGAAGTTTGTCTATTAGTAAGGTGTTTAGTTATAACTAAGTGTTGAGAATGTTTATTTGCTGCCAAAGTACTTTAAAGAGGTATCAAGTTAGTCATGACTAGCTAAAAGTTAGTTATGGTTAGACTTAGTTGTACTTTTGACAGAATTCAGATATTTGCTAAAGAGTGAGCACTACTATCTTGTCATCTTGTCTAAAAGGTAGAAAGGAGGTGGAAAGTATCCCTTATCTCCTTTTTGACTTGATATTAGTGGTTGGATTAAAGTTGTGGACTTTGTGGGCATTAAAAACAAGAAGAGATTCCACATGTTTCCTTTTTAGTGGGTCCTTGTGTAGAGAGGGGGTGGAAATTCGAGATTCCTTGAGAATATTCTAGAATCCTTCTAGAAGTTGTTGACTTTGAAGGAATAAGCCCATGTGAAAAGGTAAAAAGCCCATGTGATCAATGCTTTTATCTTAAGTAATATCTTAGTAAAACCCGATAAAAGTAGTTACGGCTGAGTTACCGGAAGGTACCAAAGTAAAAACCTAGAATGTATAAATAGAGGAGTAGAGAAGAGCTCCTCATCCTTATTTTCACATTGTCGTAATGACAACTTGAGTAATATAGAGAGTGTGAGATATTTTTAGCATGTGAGAACTTGAGAGACGTCGTTAGAATGGAGGATTTTAGTTGATGTGTTTAAGGAGATTTTTAGTTGATAAGTTTGTGGGTGTATGAATGAGTGAACTCAGCATTTTCCCTTCAAGTTCATGGTGTGCTTCCATCAAAGCCATCAGAGGTGACCCCTGAGTGAGAGACATGCCCGACATGTTGCAGATTCGTGGATGACGATCGTGGAGGTTGAGAGATCGGGGGGTAGTTGATCGATAGGACCGCGGAGGGTTTACATTTTTGGTTCCGTTGCCGGGACCTCACTTGAAGGGATCGTTGAACGATGTTTAGAGTTCAGTTCTATATTCGACAAAAGGAGATTATGAGAGAGCACATGGAGAGAACGTTGGGAGGAGAGAGAGCTAACGCGATGTTAGCAACGTTAGAACCTTTCGTGTATCCTGTAGTGATATATGACGCATTCGAAGTCATTCTTTACATCTTGTTCACTTAGAAAGGGTTTGAGGAGAGTTGAAAGAGGGTGCAACAAGAGTTGTAGAGAAAGGAGGAGAGAAAAGTTATTAGAGGAGATAAATTTGTGAGTTTAGAAATTCTGCTCTCTAGAAAATTTGTACAGTCGCTGTCAACTTTTTTGTGAATTTTATTTTCCTGTGAAACTTTCCAGTGTTTTAGATTGGCTGATAACCTATCTAAGACAAAAGAAATCATAGGAAAAGGTGGTCTAGAGAGGGAGCAATGAATTTTCAAAGTTGAGGGGGTCTATTCGTGAGAGTTGAGGAATTCTGTTATCTGAAAAAAATTTACAGTCATTGTCAGATTTTCTGTGAATTTTATTTTCCTGAGAAACTTTCCAGTGTTTTAGAGTGGCTGATAAGCTATCCAGGACAAAAGAAATCATGAGAAGATGAGGTCTGAAGAGAGAGAAAGAATTTTTCAAAGTGGAGGGGGTTGACAACCATGAGAGAAGTGAAAATATACAAATTTCAGTTCTCTGAAAATTTGTACGGTCATCACCATCTCTTCTGATTAGGGAAGTTTCTGTTGAAACTTCATGATTTAGTAGCTTGGAGGTTGAGCTACTGGAGATCACAAAAATCTTGGAGAGATCTCTTATCAACTAAGAGATATACGTTTCGGCATACAAGGAGGTCTTGAAGATACTTCATGAGGAATCCAGTTCGAATGACGAGGTGGAAGAAGAGACGTTTAGGAGTTCGAACAGAGACGGAGAAGCCCAAGTTAAGTATAGATGAGTTACGAACCCGCATCTATAGCACTTGGGGTGCCCTCTTTACCCTATACGAAGAAGCTTCCGCGACCATTGGCACAGATTTGAAGAAAGCCGAGTTTAAAGCATCATTCACTGTGGAGGCCACGAATGCTCCTGGTGAAGTAGAATTGGATCCTTACAAGAGTGAGTTCAAGATGTTTGTTGTGATTAGTACAAACGATGGTGAGGAGGATCATATCTTCGATAGTTAATTTTAGATTAGATTTTATTTCGTGTATAGTATGTATAATACACGATTTCCAATATAAAGCTCGGAAGAGTTAAGAAAGTGAGGTAGAATTATTTTCCTCTATGATATTTTGTCCACTTAATGGTTGAGAAGGTGCAACATGAGTGGAAATTCAAAAGATTGGAAAGTTAGACTTAGAAACCTTCCTCAAGGTTTAGATGTCATAGTAAGTGCCGGAGAAAGTTCGAGAGAGATTATCGTCGAGTTTGAAAACCCTAGTACCCTAAAACCCTCAAGTAGAATCTCCGAGGAGAAGAGTAGAAACCGACTTGTGGTGTTATTTCTGTAGAGGGTTGGGACACAAAGTAGTGAATTGTCCAACTAGAATCAGAATCGAGAGAACTAAAGGGAAGCGGGAGTTTACTGATTTAAGTCTTCGAGTGGGTCCATCGTCACCAGCGCCAATTCATCTTCTAGGCGAAGATCCTTGTTCAAGTTGTGGAGTGGGTGATCTATCCAGAGGACACAAGTGCGTCGATGTGGCCGCCCTACTTACGTCAGTAGTCGAGAAGTTGGACGAGACTCAAAGAGCTGAGACGGAGAAGTTGTCGACTTCAAAAGAGGACTCAGCTGAGTTGTGATGGAGATCGTCATTCGGATGGTGGAGAAGGCGGTGATGCGACTTGGGAGAAGAGATGGCACAAGAGGTGTTGTTACAACCATTTCCTTTCATTTTACCTATGGTAGATTATTCGCGAATGGAATTGGTGATGTTCGTACTCTTTTAGCGAGTAGTTATTGCACAAAAATTAGAAGGGTAGAAAGAATAGTTACAAGATGGGGAAGTTACCAGTGTTTCATGGGAAGGACAATGAAGATGTAGAACCATTTGTACGAGACTTCAAAAGGGGTTGCATCGGAAACAACGTGAGAAGGAAGGAAGAATGGGTGTTGTTACTGCCATAGTTTTTAGAAGATTTTGCTCTTACGTGGTATGACGACCGAGTGAAGAGCAAGACACCTGGTGCAGTTGAGGACACATGAGACGTTGAGTAATGCACTCATCGAAGAATTTCTTCCAGAAGAGAGTTATGAGAAGCTCATGGTGGAGCTTACTCATTTGAAGCAACGGGACGACGAGAAAGTTTGACAATATGCCGAAAGGGTGGATAAGTTGGAGCAACGGTTTCGGACGGTCCTACGGAATAGTGGAGACAATGTGGAGCTAACGATGGCGGGGATTGGAGCAGTGTTCACCAAGAACTTGGTGGGAGGATTGAGGCCTTCAATTCGAACCCAAGTGAAGTACGAGAAGCCAACAACCAAAGCGGAGGTCATCAAGATTGCGACAAACATGGAAGAGAGTTTGGATGAAGGAGATATCATCCAACCTCATCATGCTGCTCTGGTGTCGACTCCGACTCCTGGTGTAGCCACAATGATCGCACATGCACCATCACAATTGGTGATTGTTTCAACGACAGCTCCTACTCCAACGGTGGTGCCAAGACCGTTTGTCCCAACAACGATGTCTACTGCCACCTCTGATTTTCATGCCGAGCTGAAGAGCATCACTGATACTCTTGCGGATCTCAAGATAAACGTGGTGCAGTTACGAGAATGGAGGAACAAAGGTGGAGGAGGAGGTCAAAGAGGTTACGACAACAATCCCAACCGAGGAAATCAAGGTAACTTTGGAGGCAACCAAGGTAACTTTGGAGGAATCACTTGTTGGACGTGTGGAGGTTCTCATTTCCAGCGAAATTGTCCTAACAACGGAGCAAGAGGTGCCGAAGCTATCAGAATGAATGTGGGTGGAGAAAATCCATCACAAGGACGAGACAAAGGGGTGGCTACTATCGATGTCGTGCAAGATCTCATCTACGAGAAAGGAGAGAGTTCAAACTCTTCTCATGCATCGGTGGAGCTTTTAGCTCAAGAAAGGAAAAGAACTCGATTTTTTGATGAACCGGTTTTCATGGAGGAGTCAGCAAGTAGAAGTACTCGTTCGAGTAATATTTCGAGTACACCAAGGGAGCCAAGAAGGAAGCTAGGGATGTCAGATTTCACCATTTCATCTTCCCAAGCGGGATATGATGTGGTTGAAGATGTGGGTACTCAGAAAGCCAACATCACTGTTGGACAACTGATCGCACTTAATCCCAGCTTACGAAGAGAACTCAGAGGAGGACTGAGTTCTAAGAGAAGCAAGAAGAAGAAACCCAAGAGCAAGATATCAAAGTCTGTGGGAGTTGGTGTGGTGGATGTGCATGCTTCAGAGATATGCACTAGGGCTTCAAAGATTGAAGTCCGGTTGAATGGTCACTACGTCTCTGACGTATTGGTGGATGGAGGATCGGCTGTCAACGCCATATCGGAGAGGTTGATGAAGAAGTTGGGGATGGAACCAACTCGCCCGGCTAGCATTGTCGTGGGGATGGCTAACAAGCAACGGGTAAGACCTCTTGGTGTGTTAGAGAAGGTGGTCGTGTTTGTGATGGGAGTTCAAACGTTGATGTCCTTTCAAGTGTTTAAGGACTCTAGTTATGATTTGCTCCTAGGTAGGCCTTGGTTGAGAGCTGTGCGCACCACTGATAGGTGGCACAAGGGATACTTACGGATTGGGCCTAGAGATCATAGAGTGATAGTTCCTCTCTCGGGTGTTGGAGTTGTGACTTCTGACTCTGATAGACCCACTAGTGACTACTGAGAATCTGATACGGAGTATGATCAGAGTGTATCAGAAGTAGATACCAGAGATTCTTACAATCAAGAATCCTCGTCTGAGGACGAAGGATTTGGTCGAGATGAATCATTACATCAGCTTAGTACTATTGACTTGTTGCCTCGACCAGCAGTGGAGAAAGATCATGACAAAGAAGAGTTGAGCGAGGCAAAGATTATGAGAAGACTCTCTACCCTGAAGTTTGGTATCAATGTCACTCAAGAAGAGAAAAGTAGATTCCTAGATATATTTCGAAAATATATCCATGTGTTTGCTTTCAGCTACAAGGATTTGAAGGAGGTGACTCTCGAGACTCATCGAATCGAATTGGAGGAGCACGCAAGACCAGTTCGACAGAAGCAGAGAAGGGTCAATCCCACAACGGCAATGATGGTCAAGGAGGAGATAGACAAGTTGAAGGAGGCGAGTTTCATCTATGAGGTGGAGAACTCAGAATGGGTTTCACCCATTGTGATTGTCAAAAAGAAGAATGCGGTTGGAGCAAGCCAACGCTTCTCTAAATCCAGAGAAGTGCATCTTTGGCTGCGAAGAAGGTCTGCTGTTAGGGCACATCATTTCCAAGAATGGGATTGCGGTAGATCCTGAGAAGGTGAAGAAGATTGTGGATCTTTCATTTCCGATCAACTTGACAAAGTTGAGGCAGTTTCTTGGCATGGTTGGATATTATCGTAGGTTTGTCTTTTCCTTCTCAAACAAAGCAATAGCTTTGACTATGTACATGAAGAAGGGAGTTGATTTTGACTTGATAGTGCATGATCAGAAAGCAAAGGAAGCATTTGAGGAGCTGAAAAAAGCATTAGTGACAGCTTCTATACTTGCTAAACCTGAGTGGAGTAAAGCATTTATTCTGTATACGGATGCCTCCAATGTAGCAATCGGATGTACATTAAGTCAGCTAGATGGAGATGGGCATGATCATCCTATAGCTTATGCTAGTAGGCAGATGGTTCCAGCGGAGAAGAATTACTCCGTGACTGAACGAGAAGGATTAGCGGTGATCTTTGGATTGAAGAAATTTCGACACTACTTGCTAGGAGGGAAATTTTTCATAGTCAGAGATCACAAAGCTTTAAAGTATATCTTTAATAAGCCTAATGCCGAAGGTCGTATTGCTCGTTGGAAGATCCTTCTAACAGAATACGATTATGTGATCGAAGATAGACCAGGGAAGAAGCATGCGAATGCTGATCTTTTGTCAAGGGCTTATGATGATGAGGGAGAAGAACCGTTTGATGATTCATTTCCAGACGAGCATCTGATGACCATCACAAGCATCGAGGAGATACCGGACGAGTACAAGAAAATCTGGAGTTTCCTTGTAGATGGCTCTTTTCCAGAAGGTATGCATACCCGAGAACGTAACGCGTTGATCAAGAGATGCAAACCTTACACCATGGTGGAGGGAGTTCTGTTTCATCAAGGAGCAGATGGGTTACTAAGGAGAGCAGTTGGTCAGAAAGAGGCATTCAAGCTAATGCACGAGTTTCACGACGGAACTGTTTGCGGAGGTCACTTTGCTGGTAAGATAACAGCCTTCAAGATTTTGGATGCGGGTTATCACTGGAGAGGGATTTTCAAAGAGTGTTTAGACTATTGCAAAACTTGTGACGTATGTCAAGCATTTGCTCTAAAGTCTACTAGAACACCTCCGTTAAGATCAATTCCAGTATTAGGGCCGTTTGAGAAATGAGGTATTGACTTTGTAGGTCCTCTTAATAAGACACCTCGAGACAATAGATACATTGTAGTCGCCAGTGACTATTATACCAAGTGGGTAGAGGCTAGACCTTTGAGAGAGACCAATGAAACAGAAGTCGGTAGATTCCTATGGGAGAGGATCATCACGAGATTTGGATGTTCGTTAGAGTTGGTCTCAGATAGAGGAGGAGAGTTTGTAGGGAGCATGACTACTGCTATGCTACAACACTTTTCTATCAAGCCACGAGTAACGACCTCATACAAACCAAATGCTAATGGTCTTGCGGAGAAGATCAATCTTACACTTTGTATGATGCTCGCCAAAGATGCTGGTGTTGAGACTGCGAAACATACTTGGGATAAGAGGCTACATGCCATCTTATGGGAGTACCGAACGACAACAAAGACTTCTACTGGATACTCTCCATTTCGACTGGTTTATGGAGTGGAGTCCAAGTTGCCGATCCAATTCGAATTGGATACTTTTCAAACTATTCAACGAAAGTTGAAACGGTCGAGAGGAGAAGACGTGGTCAGATCAAGAGTGGAGCAACTCATGGAGTTGGAAGAAACCCGAGCGGTAGCAATGATCCGGATGGAACGAGCTCAGGCGTATCAAAAGAAGAGTTACGACAAACGGTTGGGCAAGAGGGAGGTAAAACCTTTTCAAGTCGGAGATTGGGTAATGTTGTATGATGCTATCAGATTCAAGAGGGCTAGGAAGAAGTTTCTTCCTAGATATTTTGGTCCTTTTGTTGTAGATAAGGTGTGGAGCAACTTCACGTATGACCTTCAGGAGTTGGGAGGAAGGAGATTCGATCGGGTCAACCATGACAAGTTGAAGCTGTTTCATCGACGAAAGTTCTCTCTTCACTCCGAGGACGGAGCGAAAATTTAGTCCGGGGGTAAAATGTAACGACCTATGTTACACAAGGTAACATATGTTTACCTATTAGTTGTTAACATGTTAACATATATTTGTCTATTAGTAAGGTGTTTAGTTATAACTAAGTGTTGAGAATGTTTATTTGCTGCCAAAGTACTTTAAAGAGGTATCAAGTTAGTCATGACTAGCTAAAAGTTAGTTATGGTTAAACTTAGTTGTACTTTTGACAGAATTCAGATATTTGCTAAAGAGTGAGCACTACTATCTTGTCATCTTGTCTAAAAGATAGAAAGGAGGTGGAAAGTATCCCTTATCTCCTTTTTGACTTGATATTAGTGGTTGGATTAAAGTTGTGGACTTTGTGGGCATTAAAAACAAGAAGAGATTCCACATGTTTCTTTTTTAGTGGGTCCTAGTGTAGAGAGGGGGTGGAAATTCGAGATTCCTTGAGAATATTCCAGAATCCTTCTAGAAGTTGTTGACTTTGAAAGAATAAGCCCATGTGAAAAGGTAAAAAGCCCATGTGATCAATGCTTTTACCTTAAGTAATATCTTAGTAAAACCCGGTAAAAGTAGTTACGGCTGAGTTACCGGAAGATACCAAAGTAAAAACCTAGAATGTATAAATAGAGGAGTAGAGAAGAGCTCCTCATCCTTGTTTTCACATTGTCGTAATGACAAATTGAGTAATATAGAGAGTGTGGGATATTTTTAGCATGTGAGAACTTGAGAGACGTCGTTAGAATGGAGGATTTTAGTTGATGTGTTTAAGGAGATTTTTAGTTGATAAGTTTGTGGGTGTATGAATGAGTGAACTCAGCATTTTCCCTTCAAGTTCATGGTGTGCTTCCATCAAAGCCATCAGAGGTGACCCCTGAGTGAGAGACAGGCCCGACATGTTGCAGATTCGTGGATGACGATCGTGGAGGTTGAGAGATCGGGGGGTAGTTGATCAATAGGACCGCGGAGGGTTTACAGTACGACATGTCCATGAGGAGTTGGGACAGTTTGGAGTGAAGCGTACACATAGCTTACTCCAAGGACAGTATTGGTGGCGTGGTATGCACATCGATATGCAACAGTTTGTCGCACGATGTGTGGTTTGTGATTGAGTACGAGCATCGTTTAATGCTCCTACTCCACAGTTACACCCCTTACCGATTATGGGGTTGGGTTACCGTTGGAGTTTGGATTTTGCGGGACCCTTACCGTTGACCGTACGTCATCACCGATATGTGTTGATGATGGTGGAGCACTTCTCCAAGTGGATTGAGTTGGTGGTATTACCAGACAAGGCGAGTGAAGGGACAGCGTTCTTAGATCGAGTGCTGAGTCATTTTGGAGCACCAGCTGAAGTGCTGATCGACCAAGGTACAGAGTTCCTTGGTGAGTTTCAGGCCTTGTGTGATCAGGCGCTGATTGATCATCGGACTACATCTCGAGATCATCCTGAGGCGGATGGTTTGGCGGAGAGGATAGTGCAGACGGTGAAGAGAGGATTGCGCAAGTATGGCTTGCAGAAAGGCCACTTGGGAGACTGGGATGTGCAGTTACCATGGTTGGCTATGGGCTACCGTTTCAGCCGACAAGCGTCTTTGGCTTCCTTCTCACCGTATTTTCTATTGTATGGCCGAGATCCAGATCTACCTTCGGTCATTCGTCGTGATTCTGCTGAGGTGCTGGACCTTGATGACCCGGATATGTGGGTGAGAGCATGTTCTCAACGAGCAGAGACATTTCAGAGAGTTATGCCTATGACTTTTGAGAACTTAGCGATTGCTCAGCATAGAGATACGTTGCGATATACGACTATCCGAGGAGGATATTATCGGCCGTCGATTTGCAAGTTTCATCCTGGTGATTATATCTATCTATAGCAGATCACACCGACGGCGTTGGATGTGACCGCATGGCGCACTATTTTACGAGTGCGTGAGGTGTTACCTTCTGGAGTACTCATGTTAGAGGGCCGTGATGGTGTTGTGTGGAAGGACCATGTGCGTAATTACACGCCATGTCATCTTCCCAACATTGATGGTACCGTTGACCCAAGCTTAGCAGTTGTACGCGCGGGCTTGAGGTGTATGTTGTGTGGGTCTGCTGGTGGAGCAGCCCGTATGTTGGTGTGTGATGGTTGTTCGAGAGATTGGCACATGTCATGTTTGACTCCACCTCTCAGTGTCGTTCCTACTGGACGGTGGGTTTGTCCTTGATGTATATAGCAGGGATAGCCGATTAGATCTTTGCGTGGTATGGATTGCAGACAGACGACTAACGATGGGACGATGTAGCACCCGGCCTCCTGATCCTTGCACCCATGAAGGTGTATATCACGTAGTTGGGATATAGAGCTATCTGGAGTTAGAGGGACCTAACCGTCAGTTAGGGGGGCGATTGTGGTACACTTGTGTATGTGTATGACATCGTCCATGTGTTATATGTATGTTTGGTGTACCTCTGACAGCGATGTATGTTGTGTAGCGATGTGTATGCGCACGACAGTTGTCACGTCAGTTTGACGCCCCGGCTAGGTTGACCGAGTGCGAAGTGGCGCATCCCGGTAAGGTCGTTAGTGCCGTTAGGGCGAGTTGGTGGGAGAGCTCACTAGGGGTATACTTCGCAGGTAGGGCTTGGATGCCTTAGTTCTTCGAGTTGAGCCTTCAAGCTCCAAGCTATGGTGGATAGTCTAGTTGAGTGTAACCCGGATTCTCTTCGTGTTTAGAGTGGGTTTGGCTTGACCGTTTGGGAGTAATCTTTGTTGTAGTGTTGGAGATGGTAATTTCTCAATGTAGATTATTGTGGTACACTTGTGTATGTGTATGACATCGTCCATGTGTTATGTGTATGTGTGGTGTACCTCTGACAGCGATGTATGTTGTGTAGCGATGTGTATGCGCACGACAAGTTAAACTGAGGACAAAGTCTTATAACCAGTTATTATCTCACCGGGCATAGTCCAAGTAGCCACAATAGCTTCCACAATAACGTCTGGAAGCTGATTTCTGTGCACATATCTCATAGTCAGAGCTATAGCTCTATAAATTGAGCCATTTGCTATGAGGTTCAACAGCAATATAAACATACATTGTGCAGCGAAGAAGAGGGACCTCATCCTCGAAAGTGCACCGTAAGTCAGTTTGTCTTGCAGTAACTGAACAAGCTGTATTGAACTCCGGAAAGAACACCCGGAGCTCATTTACTGTCACGAGCAGTGACGGTTTATTCCCTAGTCTGGCAGTTATGGTCTCTGTTCTGATCTCCGACCATAGTATCCGTTTATCCATCACAAACCCTCCACCACAAGCAAGAAGTGTTGCTTGAGAAGGTCCGTCATCTGAATCGTATGCTGCAAATAACTCAGACAAAATGTCGGACTTTAATTCAGCTCAGATTGGCTCAGTAATAGCACCAGAGTTTCAGTAATAAGAGTCTACAACTGTCAAGCTTCCACTAAGCACTGCCTATCGAACCTTCTACAAATAAGTCGTGGCGACAAGTGCTAACGAGAGCTAAGCAACCGCAAACGGAAGTCCTCAGAACAACACCACCACCAAAATCACAAACACCAAACAATGTAGAGGAGAGCAGAAGGTCCGCAAGAACTTGTTACATGAGAGCAAGAGCCAAACATTGAGCACATCACACAAAAACTGAGAAAATGACAAGCGGCGTGGAAAAAAAATGAAAGTCAATGTTGTAACCGAGACAACATCTCGGTCAAGAACTCAACCAAGAATCTAAATTCATGAAGCGAAGGTCTGTCAACTCAACAAGGACCCAGAGGTAGTGTAAATTTGATATGAGGGAAATAGAATAATTCCTTTGGTTGATATTTCATATCAACCAAAGGAACTGCACAAGGTGCCATTGCGATGGACGTCAGGCTGACTTCTGTAGTGCATAAGTTCACGATGTGCGAGAACCTCAACCTAACCTAGCTGTCGCGTTGAGAGGACACTCCGGTCTCGTTTGCTACAGTGCTCATTGTAAAGTGACATGGCAAGGTGGGGGGTTTTAATACCCCACTTGTGGTTTAAGAGTTGAACTGATGGATCTTGACTTCAAAGTTTACACGGTACCTGTAGAGATAGTTAGGTACCTGTAGAGATAGTTATGGAAACCCGATGGGCTTAAAAAGAGTGTGTCCTAAATCTTCCGGCTCAATGTTTCTTATGTTAGCAACAATTTGAATTCTCACAGGTGGAAAATATGACTCGTTGTGGAAACAGTGAGATTCGACGGATTTTTTTCAGACTTGTTTTGAGAACTCAAATATCTCCAGTTACTCCTAGGTTTTACACGCACTGTTGCTGTGTTCTTTGTACGGCTTGATGGGATCTTCTCGTCCGTTTGGTATTCATTGCGTTGCGCTTCCCCTTGTCTCTTTGATAGATAACGATATATACGAGGAGACAAGGAAGACTGGGGTCACACGGATTCTACTACCCTGAGGTCATTGGTTTCTCTCGCCTCAGTGGTAATGGAACCGTGTTTTCTCATAACAAAGGTTAGAATTTTAAGCTTCTCTATGTTTTCGAGTTTTTATTTGTACATTCTTGAGAAGTGATACTATATCATCTACCTCTATAGTCTATCATTCAATTTTGTGTTCAGTTCTTCACCCATCTCTTACTTATAGAGAAGAACAAAAAGAAATAAGCACTGATATAAGTTCTGCGAAACGCACGTATGCGTCCTACTCCCTTTTCCCGCTAGGATGGAAAGGGAAAAGCATAGACAAAGGGTATAAATTTCTTTTTTAGGTATTTTTCTGTGTTTTCTCAGAAAAGCTCACAAAAACAATCCACGGGGTATATCTTTTCTATACCAAGGGACTTTTATTCTTTCCCCATGATAAAGAGCTAAACCATGCAAAGAAGTTAAACATGGATTCCAAAACTAAACATGGACTTTGACTCCCGTGAATCTGCTTTCCCTTGCACTTTGGATACGATAACATACAAATAAAGCTCGGTTAGGACATATATTCTGAATGGAGATGGAATGAGAATACTTTTATCAAAATTTAGAACTAAACTCTTTCATGAAGAATAATCTAGACATAAAAAAATCGTCTTGTATATTTCTCTCTCCTTCTTCCGATGGAGAAGTGTGAAAAATATACTTGCCTTGACATTGGGGAAGCGGCGGAAATGAAGAAACATCCGAAGAGAAGGAGACTAAAATGACTCTGTTCCCATGGCGTGTCCATTTCTTTGAAATTTCACACTCCTTAATAGCCCTAAGGCATGCCCCCACAGGTCAAAAAGGTGTTGAAAACTCCATTAATTGCCAAACATGTCTTAAAAGGACAGATAGAGGAAATAGACGTCGTGGAAATCGTGAGATAATGTTCTTTTTAAATATCTGTATGGTGAAAGCTTCTGCGAGTAAATCTCGTGAAGAGAGGAACATGAATCTCCTAAATTTACTCACTGAGTGCATAGTAAATCCTGGATATACGTTTCATAATATCTCGCGCGTAAGAATGATAGGAATATCACGAGATTCCACGAAAAGTCGCGGTACCTCTTTAGATATCCACGACTTTCGACGGCTGAAACCGGTAACTCTACTTTTGGGATAACTCTACACATGGAGACAGCCAGTGGTACCAATATGAAATACTTCGCTCAAAAACATCCGTTACCACACTTTATCTCTTTGTAGTTTTCAGTCGTTTCTTTCGTATAAACGACTGAGTGATAACCATAGTTGTCCAAAACTGTGGTTATCACTTACAACTGTGATAACCCACAGTCCTAAAAGCTATCATACACAGTTCTAAATACCCCACCTTTTGGATCACCACGGCTGTTTCTATCGAGGATTAAGAGGCCTGAATGACCGCCGCCTGTGTTGGTTGTCAACTTCCTGATACCCGTCAAGTACTCGGGAAAGCCTCGGACTACGTGTAAGTAATTCAGACCACTCCCAACTGTAGGGTAATATGCTATATTCATACCCCATGAACACACTCAAGCACTATCTTGATCGTCTACAGAGAATCATACCCTGCGTACTCCAGTCGATTCATTCATTACCCGAGGTATCGAACATATATAGGTGGAAGTATTAGTCCTTATAATTTAAAGAGGTACATCATCTATCTGTACAATTCTCCTAATCTAATTTGATGCCACGAATGAGAAAGTTAATGCTCTCAGAGGGACTTGACTCTGGATCTGAAGCCCAGCATCATCGAGGAATCTGATATAAATGATAATGTCCGAGACTAGCATGTAGCATAAGCCAGCAGATAACTTCGGTACTTGTGATACTACTCATTATGCTAATCACTACGTCAACTCATGTCCTATACCAGTTTATTGTACATGTCATAAACCTTTGAACTCAAAGGTGAATATGAAAGCGAACTCGAGCTACACTCCTGTTGCATTTTCTGCCAGCAAGTTAATGCTGTCTTTGCTGAGTTTGTTCTGAAAGTACTCGTAGTACGTGAAAGGCTTGTAACGCTTGGGATTCTCAGGAGTGACGAGTTGGGGAATAGGCTCTATCACCTTCTCAGTGTACGGTCCTTCACAAGGAAAGCAGAAGTAAGCAAACGAATGGCGATCTTTTCTTGGATTGTTGATAACCCGATGAAGAATGCTTCTGTACCTGCCGTTGCTCCAGGCCTGTAGAGAAAACCCAGGACGAGCGACGCAATCAGAGACAATGGACCAAAGACTGCGCACGACTGAAAAAGAACTAATGTGTAATAAAATGTAGACTATCAAGGTCACGAATGGAACTAATAGCTAGCCATGGCCATTTTGTACATAATGTCTCTGTACCTGAAGAACGTCACCGACGTTGATGATGAGGCCTCCTTTGCTGGGCATTGCGGTGATCCATTTGTCTCCTGTCACGTTGATTTGAAGTCCCGATGCATCGAATCCCTGTCCTACAATGGTGACAATACTCGTATCCCGATGCGGTATGAGTCCGATTTGGGTGTCAGTCTCGTCTAGTTCTTCATCGGACTTCTTGGGATAGTAATGTAAGAGAAATTGTCTGGGCAGCGAGTTGTCGTGATATTTCTTGCGGATGAAAGTTGGATCAAGCCCAAGGCTTTCGGAGACGAGATCCAGAAGCAGGTCCATGAAAGTGCCCGAAGACTCTTGCAAAAGAGTGACCCTCTCCCTGTGATCATGAGTGGAAAAACCCAGCAATTTCAGAAACTGTACACTAAGTAATCGATCCCCTCTGTCACTGATCACTTTACTATCTTTCATGACATTACTCTGCTGATTTCAACCTCGTGCAAGTAAAGAAAGTGTTGATCAGACTGTAATATCACTTTGTTTTATATGCAAGCCCATCTAGACAAGAGCACAACTGCTAGAGAAGATGGACTTGACAATGTGCTTGTCTTGAGCTCAAAACTTGACCATCGCATATAGTCACAAGTAAAACGGCGGAGCATGCCTACCTGTACTGAGGTACTGCGGTTGGGTAAACATTTGGCAACGTGGAGTAGGTCAGATTCTTCATGGCCGAAGCCTGCAGCGAACCATTGACCCCATCCGAAAGGTGTCGAGGAACGTCTGTAACAGTGTGAGGCATATCTGGCGACTGGTGATGATGGCGGAAGACGTATTCTTCCATGTGGCAGGTCACACTCGCAAATACAGGCTTGGTTTTCCAGCCGACCTGAAAGGCTCCCACCATGGGCTTGTTTTCTGGGTGATCAAAGTACGCCTCTGTTTTCTTCTCCGCTGGTTGCTCGAAGAATGGCCTGCTGACGTCGAAGGCATCATCCAATCGCTCCATGGGCACGCTGCTATTTATAGCTTCAAAGAAGCCGAAGGTCTCGAAAGCATAGATGAGTTGCTTGATCACTGACGCCCTCTGAGCTGGGTCTTCCACACCCGCGAAGTCGATGACAGGGATCTGATCGCGGTTGTAGGCTGTTGGGTCCGCGGCCGGGATGCCCATGCTGTAGAAGTACGAGAGTCTGAGCAGACTATCAGTTGATCGTCACAATTCCTGCATATGCGCACCTTGCTCTCGTGAATCAGACAAGCTTACAGTCGCCTTACTCAAGTACTTCCCTTGAGACCCTGGGCAACTTTCAAGTTACTATTAAGCTTGTCAGTGAGTGTCTAGTGCAGATACCTGCACAGTACTCAATTCAGCTGCAGACTGCGATCGTGAAGTGGATAAATATGAGGAGTGTTATGGGTGTATTTATATTCGCAGGAGTCGTCAGGCGCCACGGCAGAATCCGGCAGACTGGACTGTTCTGAACTTTCTGATTGACCGGATTCCTCAGTAAGGGTATCCAGCCCTGGTCCGAATGTATGGGTCTAAAAGGTCCGTGGACTCTGTTCTGTTCCAATTGGGTCAACACGGCAATAAATTATATATTTTGATGTGCTTTTTGAGCTGTTTCCGCGGTGGATCTTTATGCTCTTACACCGATTACACCATCCTCTGCGGTCCCCGCTCGCGCGTACCCGGGCAGTCAATAGGGTCCATGATTTGGTGTTAGTGTAGACGTTTTTAGCTGCCAAATGTTCTGGCCGCCAGTAGCCGCCTATTGGGGAAGCATTTTCGTAGTCGATTCTCGGCGCGAACAGAAGCCGTTTGCTCAGCTTACAGACCAGGACGAAGTCAAATCGTTTACGTGTCCATGGATTCACGAACTTTTCTAACCGGCTTTCTCAGAGAGTAGTGAGTATATACTGAATCGTCTTGACCCACCCTTAATACTTTTTTCAGACTTGACTCCACCCTTATTAACTTTGCGTTACTTTACTCACTCTTGATAAGAAACAGTAGCGTTAGCATGTTTACCGTTATGTAAATACTCATTCACTAAGTAAAATAAGAAATCATCTGGGTTGATAATCTGTTGTAACTCTCCATCAACTCCGTCGTTGGCGTCCGCTCTGAACTGAAGAAGGCGCTGAACTCTTCCAGTCGTCTTCCCGCAGAAGACAGATTCATGCCCACAAATCAATCGGAGGCAGCTTCCCTGTCTTCCAGTCCACCACAATGATCTTTTCTTTCAGTGTCCGAGAAGACGCTACCCTCCATGTCTTCTGAGATGAAAGATCTCTTCTCACCACGGAAGCAATCCTCTTCTCTACGCATCCTCGAGCTGTTGCAATGCTGCTTCCACAATCGAACTCAATCTGTTGCAATTCGAAGCTTCCACTCTCTATTTCCTCTTTCGATTCTCAATTTCTAATCCTCTATTCCCGTGGGGATACCCAACTCTTCTACCTCGAGTGCGCTTCTTGCTGAAAGACGTCTTCTCTTACTCAGTCACTGAAATTTTCTTCTGCGCTGCCACGTCCTCCTCAATTCAAATCGAGAAGCAGCAAAGAGAGCTATGGTGCTAATGCGCCTCTGGCTTCCTTGTCTTCTCATTGCGATTTAATTAATGGTCTGATCTAACCTAGCTCTACCTACTACGATGGTGACTGTACGGTAGGTATACCTATCCTTATCGAGTTGGTGTGCGGTTGGTACCTCCCGTTGTCGTGTCGAATATTTTGCATGAAGAATGTCTAAGAAAACACGAGGTTCTTGGCCGTGGAGATGTACTGAGATGAACAGAGACAAGACAGAGAAAAACAACAACGAAAACGAATGCTACAATATATACCAACTCCAAATGTATGTACATTGCCGGTTCTTTCTTCCTAAGAACTCAAAACTGAGAAACAGATCACAGCAGTCTGTAATCTGTTTCAAAGCCCCTAAAACGAACCCT
The DNA here is from genome assembly GCA_036924285.1 of Asterella californica. Taxonomy (NCBI): domain Eukaryota; kingdom Viridiplantae; phylum Streptophyta; class Marchantiopsida; order Marchantiales; family Aytoniaceae; genus Asterella; species Asterella californica. Next base: position 50,437,094 of record JAYKYS010000001.1, read on the forward strand.
TGAATCTTAATCCTGACCCAAAAGCACCAGTATAGAGCTGCATCAGAATCACACGATTGAAACCGAAGATCAAACCACATCCATGTACAAGCTCTTAGCCAAGGCTAGCTACCACAAGCTGTGCATAACCAACCAGAACTCTAACGAACTCAAAAGGGCAAAACCCGTAACGAAGAAACAGAAAAATACCTATCTGAGGACTTTCTTCTTTCGTCAAATGATCTTCAGATGTCGATAGGGTCTTCTTCTCTGACTCCGTTGGTCCAGAAAACCTTCAGATCCGACTCCCAACAGCCGAGATATCTTTGATTTTCGGTCGTAGGTGACCGAACCTTCCAAAACTCCTCTCTGCGGCTTAAAATTGCACACATCGCACAAACGGATCGTCTGATATGATATCCGTCTTCTCTGGTAGGTAGATCTAGCTACCTTGAACCCAACAAGACTCCAAACAAGCCGTTTGGAGTTCCTTTTGCAAAATTCGCGCAAGAAATTTGGTCGCAAGTTGCAAAAAATTGACGTAAATCAGCTCCCTGCGGCTCAAACTTGCTCACCACACCTAAACCAACAATCCAATCCACACATGGTCTTCTCCTATGCGTAGATGAAGACTCCTTGATCGCGTAGGCACCAAGAACGAAGAGCTTGACTCACCGATCACAAAGAACAACCCAATCTCAGGTCGCAGGCGAATGAAAATCTGATGTAAGCGCTTCCCTGCGAGCCAATTTCACTAAGAACTCCTAAACCGCCCGATGAAACTTCGTACCGTCTTCAATTTCTTGTAAAACTCGGTGTTTTGATCTCGATGGATCCAAAGACATCAAGTTTGGACTCTAGAACGGCCCGAACGGTCCAACTCTCCTTCACAAGTAACTCAAATTTCTAAATCTCCTTCATGCGTCTCAATTTCTCTCAGTACACAGTCTCCGATCCGTCTCTTCATGAACCGTCTTAACCAACTCGTAGCCTGCACAGATCTGCACCCAACGACACCTTGCGCGTTTACATTAGGCCAAATCTCCCGAACCGTCCGCTAACAGGTCACAGGTGCAAGCTAACCCCTTAAGCAGCCCCCTTACGTCAGTCACAGTACGTACTAGTTTTCTTCAAAAATGATGAAGCAGGCCCCTTGCGTCCTTAGTATAATACCTGGAGCAGCAAATACCCAATCAGCAAGTAAACTAAGGCTCAGCTTGATTTTCCCATCTTCTGAATCACGTAACTTCTCCACTAAGCGTCCAAATGAAGTAGACGAAGTGCCTATGGAGAGCTGACAACTAGCTCTACCCATTGATGGGATGAAAGTGAAGTTCCGAAGTTGTACCAAAAGCCCGCAAGCTAGGGTCTAGCTTGTTTTACCCCTCTTTCGAATCCCGTAGCTTCTCCACTAGGCGTCCAAACGAAATAGACGAAGTGCTTATGGAGTGCTGACAAAGAGCTCTACCGATGTAATGAAAGTGAAGATCCAAAGTCATGCCAAAAGTTTGTAAGCTGGAGCCTAGCTTGCTTTTCTCATGAGTGTCTTTGGAGCGACAGTATCGAAGTCTGAATTTCATATAGGAGCCGGTCCACGACACGACATCCAACTCCTCCAAACTTGTGCATCCTCCGGTATGCACCAGAGATACCTACCAAGGAGTGGACCGACACTCACACTCGTTCTCATCTTGTCATCCTCCCTCCCATATCAGTCAACCTCATCCTCAAGTCTGCAACCTGATCGCCATCTTGAAGTTGCAACTCGGTCATGATCCTCCCTAGATCCATGCTCATCGCATCTCTTCTTCAACCTCTGATCCAATCAACCTCTATAAATATCTACATCTTTCAATATGAATTCGAAGATATAGAAGCAGTAAACCATCACATCATAGAAACGTCTTCCATCCGTCTTGTAGAACCTCACCGTAGAGGTTTGTGATCCAAGTGTCGTAGTAGACATATCACCCGTCATCCCAATCATCATCATATATCTTGACTGTAACCTTCAACCTCAAGTCTGTACATGTCATCGTACGTATCCATCTCTTCTTTTTTGTTTTTCGAAGAAAAAGAACCACCTTGCTACAACCAAAATCCTCAATCGCAACCATCATCCTCCCTGATCTCTTCTTCTGAAAAACCTTTACAACCTTCCAAGCCTCGTCCTCCCAATCCTAATCACATGTAAACTTTCACAACCTCTCAAGCATAATCACCTTCAGCAATGGCTTCTCCCTTGTAAGCCATCCTTACACATCATCCTATACCCGTAGCCTTGAGAGCGTTTGTCCACTCTCTTTCATCTTCAGTAGGTCGTTCGTCCTTGATGATGTCAATGTAAGCATCATGGACTTCTCTTGAAGTTGCACCCAGAACCTCCCGTGATAAGAACCTAACCTCCGCATCTCGAATGCACTCCTCCCAACCTCTCTTCACATCCATCGTCATAACCCCAACCTCAATATCTAGTTGTTGTTTGCATGCAACCAAATCACCTATATCCGCTATCTGCACCTCAACCATCTCCTCCGGTTGTGAAGGATCGTCCTCCATTGCCAGTTCAGGAATAGTTTTCTGTTGAACCTTATCCTCCCCAGCTTGCTTCTCTGAAAAAGTCTCTTCTTGTCCCTTCTTCTCGCTCTACATCGTGGATGCAGTAACAAACTTGAGCTCGCTTGGATCCACGTGCTCATCCAAATCATCCATATGGAGATCATGCTCAATCTCCTCCACCCTAGCACCATAACTTGTAGCTTCGGTAGCTAAAACTGCATGTGCTGCAAAGTAGTCATCCACAAACTTCTTCATTTACCAACGTTGGCTTGAAGGATAGTACCTGTACTTGTAAATGCAACTTTTCCATCCTCCCAAGAAATTACCTCTCGTTGCAAAGATTCTACAAAGTCGATGCAATCGTCCCATTGATGATCAGTACCATCACTCCACATGCACTGATGTACCCAAGCTGGTTTGGGTACAAGTTCCATCTTAGTCGATGATCTCTTATCCTCCAACCTAGTAACCTTAGTTTGTAGATCTTGCATCCTTTGTCGTAGGTCCTCGATGATTGGATCCTTCTCCTCTACAACCACAACTAGAGGTTGAATCTCAGATACTACTCGAACTGGGGTGGTAGTCAGCGCTACAGGTGTCGACCTTGTAACCCTTTCTCTTGTATGTCTCCAGACAAGAAGCTCAACCGCTTCATGCACAACCTCTCAATTCCTTGTCAACCCTCTTCTTCCTCCCCATCCTCCAGAAGTAGCTCCAACCGCTCTTGCCATGGTTCATCTATAGCTTGAAGAAATAGCTATGTCTTGTAGCTCTCCAAGGTTAGCTTCTCCACCCGAGATAGTTGAGAGAATTGTCTCTCAAACTCCTTTAACAACTCTGTAGGTTGTAAACCCTTGCTGGATCGGTTGACCCATTCCAGAAATGATTTCTTGGTTACTCGATCTGAGTTTCTCAAGAAATATTCCTCCCTTAGCGCATGTGAAAATGTATCCCAGTTCCTCTCAAAACACTTTGTTAGACCTTTCACATGCTCTCTTATCTCAGGCACCGCAGCGAGTTCGAATGTCTCGATCATCTCTTTCTCCGATATCTGATCCAAATCCATCTCCGTCTTGTAACATCTAAAGTACTTTGAGATGTCTTCTCCATCAAATAGATTGAGCTTGTCGATCACCCTTCGAAGCGCCTTCCTCCCCAAAGTTTCCTTTTGTTGGTTCTGTTGCTCTTGTCGCAAAAACAAGTTGAAAGCTTGAAACAAACGTGCAGTTGCTGCATCCAACTGCACCCTTGGTATCCCCTCTGATCCGTCCATCCCGTCCATAGTCATGGCTCGTCCCATCCTTCCATCTTCCCAAAGCATCTATATATCCATCATCCCAGGTCCGCAGCATCCTCCCGAACAATAGTATCCATCTTCATCCTCGTTCATGATTGTTGATCTCCTCTTCCAAGTTCAAACACAGAAATCTCCACCTCGGACCTTCACGTCGAGTTCACCATCGATGTCGTGTCGGGTTTTACGTGAAGGATGTCCAGGAAAACGTGAGGTTCCTGGCTGTGGAGATGTACTGTGTTGAACAGAGATAAGACAGAGAAAAACAACCGCGAAAACGAATGCTGCAATATATACCAATTCACAATGTATGTACACTGCCGGTTCGTTCTTCCTAAGAACACAAAACTGTGAAACAAACCAGAGAGATCTGTAATCTGCTTCAAAACCCTTAAAACGAACCCCTAAATTTCAACCCTGATCCAAAATCACCAAAGCGTAGCTCAAAGCAAGAGAAACTTCTCTTTCCTAACAAAATGAGCTGCACCAACACCATACGATTCAAACCCAAGTCCAAACAGCATTCATGTACAAGCTCTTAGCTACAGCTAGCTACCACAAGCTGTACATAACCAACCGGAATTCTAACGAACTCAAAAGGACGAAACCCGTAGCGAAGGAACCGAAAAAGACCTATCTGAGAACTTCCTCTTTTCGCCAAGCGGGCTTCAGATGTCGATACGGTCTCCTTCCTTGACTCCGTTGGCCCAAGAAACCTTCAGATCCGACTTCTGACAGCCGAGATATCGTCGACTTTTTATCGCAGGTGACCGAACTTTCAAAAACTCCTCCCTGCGACTTAAAACCGCACACACCGCACAAACGGATCATCTAAATTGACATCTGTCTTCCCTGGCAGGTAGATCTAGCTACCCTGAACCCAACGAGACTCCAAACAAGCCGTTTGCAGTTCCCTTTGCAAAACCACGCAAGAAATTTGGTCGTAGGTTGCAAAAAACTGACGTAAATCAGCTCCCTACGGCTCAAACTTGCTCATCTCACCCAAACCAACAATCCAATCCACACATGGTCTTCTCCTATGCGTAGATAAAGACTCCGCGATCGTGTAGGCATCAACAATGAAGAGCTTGGCTCACCGATCGCGAAGAACAAACCAATCTCAAGTCATAGACGAACAAAAATCTGATGTAAGCGCTTCCCTGCGAGTCAATTTCACTCAGAACTCCCAAACCGCCCGATGAAACTTCGTATCGTCTTCAATTTCTTGAAGAACTCGTTGTTCTGATCCGATGGATCCAAGTACAGCAAGTTTGGACTCCGGAACGGCCCGAACGGTCCAACTCTCCTTCACAGGTCACTGAAGCTCTCTAAATCCTCTCCTTGCGTCTCAATTTCTCTCAGTACACACGCCCCGATCCACCTCTTCCCAAACCGTCTTAACCTGTACGTAGGCTACACAGATCTCAATCCAATGACACCTTGCGGTGCGTGTATTGGACTTCTCAAATCCTCAAACCGTCCACCGACAGATCGCAGGTGCAAGCTAACCTCTAAGTTGCCCCCTTGTGTCAGTCTCTGTACATACGAAGTTCTCTGTGATAATAATGAAGCAGGCCCCTTGCGTGTTTGATATAACGCCTGAAGTCTCAAATACCCAATCAGCAAGTAAACTAGGACCTAGCTTGATTTTTCCTTCTTCCGAATCGCATAACTTCTTCACTAGACGTCCAAACGAAGTAAACAAGGTGCTTATGAAAAGCTGACAACGATCTCTACCCATTGATGCGATGAAAGTGGAGATCCGAAATTGTGCCAAAAGCTCGTAAGCAGGGCCTAGCTTGTTTTACCTATCTTTTGAGTCTTATAACTCCTCCACTAGGCATCCAAACAAAGTAGATGATGTGCCTATGGAGTGCTGACAAAGAGCTCTATCCACTGATGCGATGAAAGCAAAGATCCGAAGTTGTGCCAAAAACTTGTAAGCTGAGGCCTAGCTTGTTTTTTCCATCTTTCGAGTCGTGTAACTTCTCCACTAGGCGTCCAAACGAAGTAGCCAAGGTGCCTATGAAAAGCTGACAAGGAGCTCTATCCACTGATGCGATGAAAGTGGAGATCCGAAGATGCCAAAAGTCCATAAGCTGAAGCCTAGCTTGCTTTCTCATGAGTGTCTTTGGAGTGACAAACCTCGAAGGCTGAATTTCAAGTAGGAGTCGGTCCACGACACGACACCGTGGTTATAGTCATTGTCTTCTTGGAAGCATACTCTGTCTTCCAACTTCCAGAAGACGTCTTTCAGAAGACGTCCGTCTTTCGACTTTGGAAGAAGTTGACTTATTCTCAAGAATTCATCTTAAGATCATCTTCTCGCTAAGCAAGGTGTAACCTTAAGTAATAAGGTTACTTCAATTAGATAGACACGTCATTAACTTAAAATTTTCAAAAAAATCTCCAATCTTGCAAATTGTGGGCACCACATCAAGCTCCCTAACGCTTATTCCTCTCTCTACGGCCACCTTCCAACTGAAATCCTTCAGAATTTGATCCTCTCCGCCCTTGGCTTCTTCTGCACGTCTCAGCAGCTTCCTTTTTCAGAAAAAAAAGAATACCCTCCTTCACACGACATCGGCTGTTTTTTGCTAAACCCTAACACCTCTGCTAAGCTAGGTTCCTAACAAATCCTAACACCCATGCTAAGCTAGGGTCCTTATAAGCAAACGTACTTATCAAGTAAGCAGACCCCTTGCCAAACTAGGCCCTCCTTATTATTTATGTTATAATCAAGCAGGTTCCTTACAAGCTGAGCCTTTGCTTATTAAAAATTTCAGTTCTTGATGTCATCTTGATGTAGACCGAAACCCTAACACTTATGAGGTCATCCAACATGGCTTACAGTCCCCCATATGTGCACCAGGTAACTCATGTGCTATAACCAAGGTGGCATGCAGAGGCTTGCAGGTCAAGAAGCCCACGATTAAGAGAGATATTGATCTCCCGTCTCTAGATATGCATGACGTGGTTGCATATCCAACATAGACTCCCTTCCAGGAGGCCAACATGCCAGAATAAGAAACACAGGTCAGGAGGATTTGGTCCGAAGACCTCTTCTTCCTAGGTGGGCGTCCTATCACTGAGATGACCTCTTTTTCCGTTTGAAAAGCAAATACAGTTGGTACATATTTCTAAAGGAAGTTATCACTATAGTCTTTACTAGCTTTCCCTACACCAACTTCTTTGTACAACTCTATTTTTAATGAATGAGGAGTCAAAACTATAGTACTCGCTAACACCTCCGCACTCACAGTATCAGATCATGAAATCGAGCACAATCCAAAATCGACAGAGTTCTCTCTTTCGCACTTTTCAGAACTTAATACTTGTACTAACTATTACGTAGAACATTTTTCCTACAAAGAAAGACATAAAGTCGCTCTTCTCAGCAAGCATCAAATTCTGATATCTTTCGCTCCCTTCAAGGTGATACTTCAACACAAGCTAAGAGGCAGCTTGTCAAGCATAGCTCTAGCTTAGCTCCTGCCCAGCTTGATAAGCTGAGGTGCAGCTTCTTGAACAAATGTCAATTGAGTGCCTTCTGAAGTCCCGTTTCATGATGTGGAATGTCACCCAATACGACAATGTATCGTGCGTGCACCCCTTGATCTGATGCAAGATATACGAGCGTTGTCCTAAGAACTCAGCGACGTCCAAGGGACTCTTCCTTACAACGTGCTAGAATTCGGGAGTTTGCAAAGCCAAAGAAGCGGATGACAAAGGTGTTTTGTTTCTCCAGTACACTAGTTCGAAAGGTTTATATTCGGTTGCGGTGTGGATAGAGTCGTTGTAGGCGAACTTTATCAGATATAGGTGCGCCATCCACTCACTTTGGTCAATAAGGATGTAGTTCCTAATCCCTTGGTCAAGGACATGGTTTACCCTCTCACTTTGATCGTCTGTTTGTGGGTGGTACGCTACTGTGAACTTCAATTGAGTTCTCATTTGCATGAAAAGTAATGTCCAAAACTCGTTGAAAAATCTTATATCATTGTCTGATGTAATCTTCTTCGATAAGCCATGGTATTTAAACACAAACTTGAGGAATAGTTTGGCTACTTCCGAGGCCGAGATGATGGTTGTGTACGGTATGAAATGCGCCATCTTGCTTAGATGATCCACCACCGTTAAGATACAGTCATAACTTTCTAAGGTGGGTAACTGAATGATGAAGTCCATGATTATACTCCCTTAGAGGTTTTCGAGTATGAGAATGGGTTGCAGCAAACCGGCGGGTCTCTGATCTTCGAGTTCGGTCTACTGACGGACGAGACAGCTCTCCATGTACTGGCTTTCATCTACACTGAGTCCAGGCCAGAAGTACTTCAGCCGCATCCGGTGCAACGTACGCGCTTGCTCTCCATGACTAGTTGCGGGTGCATCATGCTCCTCGTAGAGGACTCGTGTCCTCAGTAGTCCTGGAGGGATATATATAGTCTCTTCTCGTTTATAGTATCACAAGCCTTCTTTTCTCTCGAGGTGTCGCATATCTTGATCATCCGCTTGTTGTCTTGACCACTCAATTGCCTGAGGGTCAAGCGCGATAGCTCGGCGTAGGAACTCTAAGAGATTAGACTGAGATGTAGATGTTATGGCTTGGATTTGTCTTGATAGAGCGTCAGCGGGTGTGTTCTCTTTACCCTTGCGATATTTCCATGTCAAGTTGTAACGGGATAGCTCCAGCTGTCAACGCTGATGCTTTAACGACAACTTGGGTTTCGTAGCAAAGTAGGTGTTGCTAATGTTGTCAATGACTATGATGACTTCGCTCGGTAAGAATAGTGCTCCCACCGCTTCAAACACCAATTTACTGCTAACATTTCTTGTTCATGAGTCTCTCACTATGTCTCTTGCTCACTGAGCTTGTGAGACTCGAATGCTACTAGATGTTCATTTTGCATAAGTACCCCGTCGATAGCTAACTATGAAGCGTCGATATGGATCTCGAACAACTCCCCTAACTTAAGCAATACCAGAACTGGCGCTTTGTGAGTGCCTTCTCGAGTGCTTCAAATGACTTCTATTGGGGTAGATTTCAGTGAAATGGTTTTTTAGCATCTCGAGGAGATCGAAGATGAGCGAAGCTATGTGTCCAAACTTACAGATGAACTTCCTAAAGTAGGAAGCTAATCCCAAGAATGATCTTATCTCTGCTATGGTTTTGGAAAACGGTCATTGTTGGAGGACTGTACCTTTCTCTTGTTGATGTGAGACATTCTTTGTCTATCAGACAGCCCAAGAATACAATGCTTTCCTGGCCGAATGAGCACTTAGATGCTTTCAGTACTAGCTTCTCCCTTTCTAGCTTCTTCAACACCTCTTCGACATCCCTCAAGTGTTGCGGTCAGTCGAGGAATAGATTATTATGTCATCCAAGTACACCACCATTGAATCGTCCAGCTGGTCCCTTAAGATGTCATTCATCAATCTACAGAAAGTCATAAGCGCATTAGACAACCCAAAGGATAAGACAGTATATTCATAAAGCTCATAGCGGGTTACTATGGGTTCTCTTCGTCTCCCTTATTTGATGATACCCCGAGCGCAAATCTAACTTGGTGAAGTATCTTTCCTTCACCAACCTATCCATCGTCTCGTCCATCAAAGGTATCGGTTACTTGTTCTTGATGGTCACCTTGTTCAAGACTCTGTAGTCGCAACAGAGTCTGAGGGTACCTTCTTTCTTGGATACGGATATCACCGGGTTTGCGTAAGGTGAGCAACTAGGTCTCAAGATGCCCTGTCAACTAAGTCGGTTAGTTGAACCTTCCACTCCTGTAGAAGGTTCAAGGACATCTGCCTACACCTCCCAACCGGTGGAACTGCTCCTAGGATCAGGTCGATCTTGTGATCTATGGCTCTTTGAGATGGTAGGGTGTTCGATAGTTGTTCCAGCATTAGATGCGCGTACCTCTTGAGGAGGCATTGCATCTCCAGATGAACGGATAGTTTAGACACCCGACACTCCTCATCTATCTCTTCGGAGCTCTTATCAAGTATGACCATCCATGCCTCATCAACGCTCTTCATGGATTGAATAGACGGACTATCACACCACAAGTCTCTCATTATTTGTGTGCGTGCTTATATAAATTTCATTAGGTATCTTACAGGTTACTCTAGTTCGAAGATCTAAAACTAGAGTGATCAAAACTAGTCATAACTAGCTGAGATAGTTATAACTAAGTTGAGGAAACTATTAGAGGTTCCACTATAGCACTATGTGACAAGTGCGGAGCTCTAAATATGCTTCTCAAAAGTATGTGACTTTGTTGACCATCGTTGATTGGATGCATGATGGAAAGTCATGCACAAAGATCTAAAGATGCTCCTCAAAAGACGTATTAGTTTGTTGTCGTCTTCCTATTGGATAATTTGGAAAGGTAACACTTTACAAAAGCTAAAGTAGGAGAATCTCTTACTTTAGTAGAGTAGAACAAGTAATGTGTGTACTATTCTTAAGTCTTAGTAGCCTTTAGAAGTTTAACTATTTTGGATTGTGCACTTACCATGAGATAACTTAACTTAGTAAAAGTTACCACGGTAAGAAGTTGTAGAGTATATAAGGAGGAGTTGAGAGAGTGGAAGGGACTCTCATCTTCCTATCTATAAGTAAAATGAGCATTGGAGACCTTGGGAGTCCTTAAGTGTTATGCGATGCAATGTTGAGAGCGGGATTAGAACTTGTTTGCAGGAACGTTATTAGAGGGATCGATGTGACCATACAGGTCTGAGAGTTGAGTGAAGTGAGGATGGATGTAAGTGAATCTTTGTAATTATGATGCATTAATAATCCTAGTCATCTGAGGTACCCCTGGGTGAGAGACAAGCCGGCTTACATTTTGGTTTCGTTGCCGGGATCTCGATACAAAGATTTGTATTTAGTCTTTAGTATAGTTCATGTCTGTTTTTGAGCATGAGTTCAGAACCTTTGTACATACACCATGTTATAGAGGGCAAGATAAACTTTCCAACAAGCTTGATATCTCCAAGAGATCAATTGTAAAGAGAGAGTTATGTCTTTCGGAAGTTAAGGGGGTTTTTCGGTACCAAATAGTGAGCTCTCGGAAAAGAGTTTACAGTCATCTTTATATTTTCAGTTTTCAGAGTTAGAACTTGAAACTTTCCATGCTTATAGCTTGCAAGATAAGCTATCTAGGCACCCAAATCATACAGAAATTGATCGAGTAGAATGTGAGTTATTGCATTCGGAGCGAGGGGGGGTCAAATCTGTTATACCGCATGTTGTAGTAAAAGAGTGAAGGAGCTTCAAAACTGTTGGAGAGGATTCTGTTTGATCTGTGAGGCTCTGAGTTGACAAGTTAAGCATCTACTTAGTAATGTGAGATATTGCTAAGCGAGAGAATGGTCGAGTGATCAAAAGCGTCAAACAAGCTACATAGTGAGAGAGATGTATGACGAATCAGCGCCATGGAAGGTCAGCAAGAGCGGAAATTAAGGTTGAGCAAGATTCCTCAAGGCTATTCGGTGATAGTTACCGCTGATCTGGCGAAAGGAGAATTTCGACTAGAGTTTGAGGAAGAAGTAGAGAGTAGTCGTAAGAATCTGGAGAAGAACTCAAGGTGCTTTTTGTGTGGAGAAGAAGGACATAAAGTGAGCAAGTGTCCTACGAAGAATAGACTTTTGCGTGAATGAAGAGGGTTGGTCGACTTAAGCTTGCACATAGGTCCTTCTTCCCTAGACAAGGCGTCATTGATCCTACAACCTTTTGTCCGAGATGTGGAGTGGATGGGATTCCAGTTGAGCATGAGTGTAACGCAGTGGTTGCTTTGCTCAAAACTGTAGCCGAAGGTCTCGAGAGAAGGTTGAGTGTAGAAACGGAACGAGTGAAGACTTCTAGCGAGGATGGAGATAGTCTATCACACGTTAGAGAAGATGACCATGAGGGTCAAGCTTATTCTAACCTTTGGAGAGGAAAGAGCTCAACGGAGAAATTGTGGATTGCGATGAAGTACGATCTTCACATCCACAAGCAATACCTTGAGTAAGAAGAAGAAAAGAAGAGAAGAATGGGAAAACTTCAGGTGTTTTACGAAAACGATGGAGAAGACGCGGAAGGATTCGTGAGGGACTTCAAACGAGCATGCATTGACAATGGAGATCGAAAGAAGAGTGAGTGGGTAGGGTTGATACTTGAATTTCTTGAGAGTTCTGCATTGACATGATGAGGACAGGAAGAAGAGAAGAGTAGTCGAGACTCCAGATGATACTTGGGAAGTATTGACAGAGGTCTTAATTGAAACTTTTCTTCCTGATGAAAGTTACGAGAAGTTAATGGTAGAGGTAACTTACCTCAAACAAGGAGAGAAAGAGAAAGTAAGGACTTACGCAGAGAGGGTGGAGAAATTATAACAGAAGTTTCGGGTGGTTTTACGAAAGAGTGGAGATGTAGTAGAACCAACGATGGTGGGCATTGGAGCAATGCTCACAAAAAAATTTATTGGGGGATTGAGGCCGAAGATTCGAACACAAGTGCGATATGAGAGACCAACTTCGAAGGCTGATGCAGTGAAGATCGCAACCAGGATGGAAGAGAGTTTGGATGGAGACGACTTGCAACCAATGACTGTTGGGGCAGCATGTGGAGATGTGCAAGGACCGAGCATGCCAACTCTGACGCCTGCGAGTGTTCCGATTGTTCGATTTCAGAATTTGACTCCGATAGCTTCTACTAGTGCGGTTACAATCACTGTACCATCTAGATCTGTTACTCCCAACTTTCGTGATGAGTTGAAAAGTTTGACAGAGACTCTGGCAGATTTGAAGATCAATATGGTGAATTTGTTGCAGCATCGGAGTCCAAATGTTGGAGGGGCCTCACGAGTGAGACCAGAGGTGGACCACCGCAAGAATCACCCAGTAACTACACGAGCCAAGGATGTTTTACATGTGGAGGATCACATTTCCAACATAATTGTCCAAGTCATAATGGTGGAATTGCGGATGGAGCTTCAACTTCACAAAGCAAGGACAAGGGTGTAGCATGCATTGACATCTTGGAGCCAAGAGATGTACGAGAAGGTTTTCAATCTGTAGAGCTGTTAGCTCAAGAGAGGAAGAGGATGAGGACGCATTTCGACGAGGGAGAACCAGTCGTGATGGAAGATTCTCCAAGTCAAAATACTCAGAGTAGCAAATCTTCTTCAAAAACCAAAGAGCGGCGGAAGAAATAGAGAAATACTGATTTTCAATTTTGATGGAGCAATCAAAATACAATGTGGTGGAAGATGTGGATAAGCAACGGGCAAACATTACTGTGGGACAGTTGATTGCTTTGAATCCTTCGGTGAGGAAAGAACTTCGTAGCGGTCTAAGCTCCCGACGAGGTCGGAAGAAGAAGGTAAATCTTTCTACTGTCGGTGTGAGTGCTTTAGATGCTAGTGAAGGAGAGGTGTGCAACAAGGCATCAAAAGTAGAGGTTCGTATGAACGGGAGAGATGTCTCAGATGTTCTTGTCGATGGAGGTCGGCAGTAAATGTCATCTCGAAACGACTCATGAGGAAGTTGGATCTAGTACCAACTCGTCCTTCTAGTATCACAGTGGGCATGGCTAACAGACAGCGAGTTAGACCATTGGGAGTGCTGGAGAGAGTTTGTGTGTCAATAATGGGAGTGCAAGTAAACATGACACTTCAAATCTTGAAAGAGTCAAGTTATGAAATGTTACTCGGAAGACCTTGGCTTCGAGCAGTACATGCAACAGATAACTGGCACAAAGGTTATTTACGTATCGGACCGAATCACCACCGGATCAAAGTTTCATTGCTCGGAGATCAAGTTGGGAAGTCAGAATCAGATCGACCCACATCGGACTACTGGGAGTCAGAAGTTGTCGATACTACTTCTGATGTGGGTACCAATTCTTCAGATTCAGAATTTGAAAATACATCGTCAGAGAAGGAGAGAGAAGAACGAAATGTGGGTGTGAATGTAGTGGATCTTTTCTCTTCTCCGGAAGTGCAAAGAGATCAAGACAAAGAACCGTTGACTCTCGAGGAGGTGGAGAGAAGAATTGCCACCTTACGTTATGGATCGAAGGTTATTAAAGAGGAGAAGAGTTGTTTCGAAGAGATCTTTTGCAAATACATTCATGTATTTGCATTTAGTTACAAGGATTTGAGAGAGGTCACACTAGAGCAACACCGTAACGAGTTGGAGAAGGAGGTCAAACCGGTGCGACAGAAGCAACAAAGAGTGAGTCCTCCAATTGCGGATCTGATGAAAGAAGAGATCGAGAAGTTGCACACTGTTGGGTTCATTTACGAGGTGGAGCATTCTGAATGAGTATCACCCATTGTTATCATAAAGAAGAAAAATGGCAAACTGAGGGTGTGTGTTGATTACAAAAAGCTCAATGCGATCACAAAGAAAGATTATTATCCTCTACCTTTCATCGACGAGATCTTGGAAGAAGTGGCGGGAAACGAATGGTGCAGCTTTGGAGATGGTTATAGCGGATATAACCAGATCAAAATTGCACCAGAACATCAACACCTGACCACTTTCACTACTCCGTGGGATACGTTTGCATTTCGAGTCATGCCATTTGGTCTATGTAATGCTCCTGTGACGTTTCAAAGGTTTATGAACAAAATGTTTGAACCTTTCTTAGGAAAGTTTGTGAGAGATTTTATAGATGACTTTTGTGTTTACGGGAGTAAGGAGAAGCATTTTGAGCACCTTGTGAAGGTCTTAGAATGTTTAGATGTAGCAAATGCATCTCTCAATCCGGAGAAATGTATTTTTGGGTGTGAGGAAGGGTTACTCTTGGGTCATATCATATCAAAAGACGGCATTGCAGTAGATCCAGAGAAGGTGCAGAAGATCTTAGAGTTCCCTTTTTTTAGTACTCTCACTAAGCTCCGTCAGTTTTTAGGTATGGTGAGGTATTATCGAAGGTTTGTACTCTCGTTCTCACATAAAGCATATGCTTTGACTGTATATCTGAAGAAGGGAGTAGATTACGTGTTGATTTTAGGAGATGAAGAAGCTCTAGCCACATTTGAAGAATTGAAGAAAGCTCTTACTTCAGCTCCAATCTTGGTTAAGCCCGATTGGAATAAACAGTTTATTCTATATACGGATGCTTCAAATATAGCAGTAGGATGTACTTTAAGTCAGTATGATGTTGAAGATAGAGATCATCCTATTGCATATGCTAGTCGGTAAATGGTCAAGGCAGAGAGAAATTATTCTGTGACAGAGAGAAAGATTAGCAGTGATTTATGCTCTGAGAAAATTTCGACATTATCTCATAGGGGGCAAGTTCACATCGTTACATATCATAAGGCATTGAAGTACATCTTCAATAAACCGATGGTCGAAAGACGATTAGCAAGGTGGAAGCTCTTATTGTCAGAGTACGACTATGAGATCTGCGATCGACCAGGAAAGAAACACGCGAATGCAGATTTGCTATCTAGAGCTTATGATGACGATGAAGAGGAGCCGGTGGATGACACCTTTCCGGACGAAGATTTGATGGTCTTGATGAGCAACTCTATTATCCCATAGAGTTGCTCTATTATTATCAAGAAATTTGAGATTTTGTTACAGAAGGTGTCTATCCAGATGGGATGCGGATCAGAGAGAAGAAGACCTTGGTGAAACGAAGTCAACCTTACACGGTGGTGGAAGGTGTGTTATTCCGTGAAGGAGTTGATGAGGTCCTAAGAAGAGCTGCGAGCAAGGAGGAGTCTCTATGACTCATGGAAGAATTTCATGACGGTCCAATATGTGAAAGACATTTCACAAGCAAGTTGACGGCCCACAAGATACTTGACGCAGGATACCACTGGAGGGGGATGTTTAGAGATTGCTTGACGTATTGTAAAACCTGTGATGTTTGTCAAGCTTTCGCTATCAAATCTAGTGTTTTTACTCCTCTTAGATCTATTCTGGTTCTTGGACCTTTCGAGAAATGAGAAATAGATTTTGTTGGAGCTTTGAATCGCACCCCTCGCAACAATAAGTATATTGTTGTAGCCACAGATTACCTTACAAAGTGGGTAGAAGCCAGACCTCTTGTAACTATTGGAGAAGTTGAGGTGGGTAGATTTCTATACGAACGGATCATTACTAGGTTTGGATGTCCCTTGGAGTTAGTTTCTGATAGGGGTCAAGAATTTGTGAGTGGTATGACTACTGCTATGTGCACACACTTCTCTATTTCTCATAGGGTTACTACTTCATATAAACCTAGTTGAAACGGTTTGGTAGAGAAGACAAACTTTACCTTGTGTCAAATGTTAGCAAAGGATGCTGACATGGAAGGGCCAAACACAACTGGGACAGGCGTCTTCATGCGATTCTATGAGAGTATCGTACAACAGTGAAGATGTCTACGGGATATTCATCTTTCAAGATGGTGTATGGGTTAGAATCCAGATTACCAATCCAGTTCGACTAACCACCTTTCAGACCTTGCAAGCTGGATTGAAGAGAAAGGGTGGTCCAATAGCTGAGAAAGAGAGGAGAGAAACCTTGTTGGAGCTAGAGGAGAATAGAGACGACGCAGCTCAACGAATTGAGATAGCTCAGCTACAACAAAAGAAGAGCTATGACAAGCGCTTGGCAAAGAACAAAACGAAGTACAACCATTTCAAAAGAGTGAGTGGGTGATGTTATGGGATGCTATTAGACACAAGCGAGTTCAAAAGAAGTTCTTACGTCGATATTTTGAGCCTTTCATCATCTCCAAAGTGTGGAGTAATGACACCTATGATCTTCAAGAAAGGAGTGGTACGTTCTTCAACCGAGTGAACCACGACAAGCTGAAGAAGTTTCATCAACGTGATACTTCACTCCGAGGACGGAGTGAAAATTAAGTCTGGGGGTAAATGTCACACCACAAGTATCCCATTATTTGTGTGCGTGCTTATATAATTTCATTAGGTATGACTAGCTTATAGGTTACTCTAATTCGAAGATCTAAAACTAGAGTGACCAAAACTAGTCATAACTAGCTAAGATAGTTATAATTAAGTTGAGGAAACTATTAGAGGTTCCACTATATCACTATGTGACAAGTGCGGAGCTCTAAATATGCTTCTCAAAAGTATGTAACTTTGTTGACCATCGCTGATTGGATGCATGATGAAAAGTCATGCACAAAGATCTAAAGATGCTCCTCAAAAGACGTATTAGTTTGTTGTCGTCTTCGTATTGGATAGTTTGAAAAGATAACACTTTACAAAAGCTAAAGTAGGAGAATCTCTTACTTAAGTAAAGTAGAACAAGTAATGTGTGTGCTATTCTTAAGTCTTAGTAGCCTTTAGAAGTTTAACTATTTTGGATTGCGCACTTACCATGAGATAACGTAACTTAGTAAAAGTTACCACGGTAAGAAGTTGTAGAGTATATAAGGAGGAGTTGAGAGAGTGGAAAGGACTCTCATCTTCCTATCTATAAGTAAAGTGAGCATTGGAGACCTTGGGAGTCCTTGAGTATTATGCGATGCAATGTTGAGAGCGGGATTAGAACTTGTTTGGAGGAACGTTAATAGAGGGATCGATGTGACCATACGGATCGGAGAGTTGAGTGAAGTGAGGATGGGTGTAAGTGAATCTTTGTAATTATGGTGCACTAATAATCCTAGTTATCTGAAGTACCCTTGGATGAGAGACAGACCGGCTTACAGGACGGTGCATACCATGTAAGCTACCCGACATGATCTATACTCAGGCTGATCAGTTGATTCGATCTATGGCTGAGTTCCAATAGTACGGAGTGGTCAACTCCTTCCGGGTCTTTTAAGCATAACCTCCCGTAGTCAAGTCCACGAGAGGATCCTGTCTGTTTTCACTAAAGATATTACCAGGAAGTCATGCTTCTGGCAGACTTCGGCCCACTCTAATGATATCTGATACACGCCTTGAGTGACCTCTGAAGTCCTTTGCACAAAATGTACGACCAGAGGCGATGCTAACCGTCTAGGAAGCAATTTCCATTCCAAGCTAGCAAACACACTTACATCTGGCCTTGTGTCTACTAACATGCGAATAGATTTCTCAGCTATCGAACATTCACCCAAAGCAAGAACTCGGTGGGTTCAGGTTTACCTCCGTCGGCAGCTGTTGCCGCTTCTGACGCAGGATCCATACCTCGATGGTCTGCGTATGGTGGTGCCTCTTGTGCGTTGTCCTCCATGGCAACTGTTCTCAGGTTCACACCTCTCGCTCGCATAGGTCAATCCCACATGAAGTGTCCTTGCTGTCCGCAATGAAAACATCCATCTCCACGTTGGGCTGGTGCATGTGGAGGCTAGTTCAGCCTGGGTGGTCTCCTAGGCGTAACATTCTTGGTGGAATGTTATCTTATTCACGAATAATTTATAAATAGAACATTTCAGTTATCATTCGATAATAACATATCAAACACATACACCCAAAGTCAGCAGTTCTATATATCCACCTTTAGCATTCTGCGTCGAGAACTTAGAACTTGACAAAAAATAGGAATATGTTGACACTTCGAGGTCATTGAATGCATATCTTATATCAGTTTGTGAACGATTTCTTCCACGGTAGAGGTCACACTGCAGGTTTTCTGCAGTTTTTAGACAGTTCAAAAAGCTTTAATATAGCCCACAACTGTAGTCTTGTGTAGCACTCGGCCATAAATAATATGGTTCATAGAAAGACTCAAGCACTTGATAATATGCACACTCATTTGCTCGATCCATTTGCTCCATCGTGATTGCGGAAGGTCGTCGAATACTTTGCTGTGTTAGTTCTGAGCCTAAACCCTATTTACAAGTTCACGCTCCCAAGGGAAGTCACACCCCGAGAAATAAAAAGATCCAGATAAAATGATCATAGAGTTTAGACAACATCCGCAAGAAGACAGACAACATTAGAAAGCAGAAATAGTAAATCGCACTTTATTTCAATCGCAGTTTATTTGATGCATCTTGCATATCAGCGCTATCCCAGAAAATATTGACATTTGAGCTCTCATAACTCATCTGGATCTATCTATGCTACAACACGATGATCCTTGGTTGTGAAGTATCATTGCTTGCATCTACTGCAGTTTGTAACTTGTAAAGATGGTTGTGTGCTCCGTTTGTTTCGGTACTCGCTATCTTGTTCAACTCTTTTAAAAGTTCTACCTACTCCGTCATCTTCTGCTCGTAGGACGTCAGCGGCTAGCACCTACTATGAGTTCGTGCCTCATATCTAACAGACTTCATGATATGTATCCTCCGTAAACATAGTCCAACGAACATCATCATCTTGCGAGTAGCTCCAATGATAAGATCGGCATTTGAGATCCTCGTTGTCCTCTGCCTCTGCTGTTTCTAAAGCGTCCACAAATTTCTCCTCGGGGACAGACTTTGACTCGTCAAGATTCATCATTGCGCTCTATACATAAACATCCAAAACAAAATGTAATTGACATTGAACAAGACGAATTGTACCAGCAGTGGATATACTTCAAAACGTCGAATGAGCAATGTTACTTCAAAACATCGAACGAGCAAACCACGCACAATAAGCAAGTAGTGATAGTGAAGTGCAGACGAGCAGCAGCAGACGAGCAGCGTTTGACAGACGAGCACCAAGCACCAAGCAGCA
This sequence comes from Asterella californica, assembly GCA_036924285.1. NCBI lineage: Eukaryota > Viridiplantae > Streptophyta > Marchantiopsida > Marchantiales > Aytoniaceae > Asterella > Asterella californica. The sequence goes on from JAYKYS010000001.1 coordinate 50,456,534, forward strand.
GACGAGCAGCAGCAGCTCGAGCACCGAGAGCAGCAGACCAGAGCACCGAGAAGAGAACAAGGAGACGAGCATCACATGAGCACCGAGCACCAAGAGCGAGCAGATCACGAGCAACCGACGAGCACCATGACCAAGCAAAACCGATCTCTCGAGCAAAAATGAAAGATCAAGAGCGAGCATACCACCGAGCACCGAGAGCGAGTAGACCACGAGCACTCGAGCACCACGATCGACGAGTGATCACTGTCATGTAACCACGACCACGGTCGCATCTAAACCACGACCACTCTATGACTATGATCACGTTCATCCTCTAACCAAGTTAGAGGACACCTCCCACGAACTATACTTATCGGTCATTGAGTTCACGGGTGAAAAGATCACATTAATGCGACAAAATGTTACACAACTGGACAGTCTTTTTCTCTTGGGGTCTAACTCTCCTCCAAAAGTAAATGCTCTCAGCATTTACTGCCTAGGAGGGGAGGAGGAAGACACTAGCACCGCCTAAGAGGTGATGCCACAAATATCAGCGAATCCGGGTAAGCAGGAGAGAAATTCGGACAGAAGATGTAGAAGTCGAGCTGGACCTGTTTATTACTGTGCGAGAGAGAATCTGATCATTATCCCGTGGTAGCATGGTGGTGAGAACTCAGAAATAAGAGCGAGAGGTTCTAGGTTCAATCCTCAGGATGGTCAATTTGACGCCGTAGTCTTAGGGTCCTTGAAGCTCTACTGTGCACCCCCGGCCGCAGGCTTAAGATCCATGTCTTTGAAAAAAAAACCTCTCCTTTCAGGTTTAGAAAATAGCGGGCAGCTCTTCGTCATACACTTGACAGTTAATTAAGCTTCAGCGTCCCTAGCACCAAGCGTGGGACCTAGGGCCCCCTTCCTCTCCTCCTAGATAGTAAATGCTGAGAGTATTTACTTTTGGAGGACGGTTAGAACCGAGATGTTTTATTCTGTAGTGTTTATAACACGTGGTTTACTTTTCACCATTGTCAGGTTCTTTATTTTATTTCTTATCTGTGTATTGAATTCTTTCTCCTTTTGAGCTTTTGCTCCTCGCCTGCCGGCCCCCCACCCCACGTGCCCAGCTGGGGTCTAACCTTCCTCCAAAAGTAAATGCTCCCAGCATTTACTGCTTAGGAGGGGAGGACGGAGTCATAGGTACCACGCGGGAATCCGGATAGACAGAAGATGTGGAAGTCGAGGCGGACCTATTTATTACTGTGCGAGAAAGAATCTGATCATCATCCTGTGGTAGCATGGTGGTGGAAACTCGGGGTTAGGAGAGAGAGGTTGTAGGTTCAATCCTCCAGATCGTCATTTTGACGATGCCGCCGCAGGCTGCAGTCTTAGGATCATTGGGGCTCTATTGTGCGGCCCCAGCCGCAGGCTTAGGGTTCATACCCGAGAAAAGAAACCCTCTCCTTCCAGGTTTAAGAAATAGCGGGCGGCTCTCCACCACATGTGCGGGCAGCTCTTCGTCACACACTTGAAAGTTAATTAGGCTAGGCCCCCATCCTCTCCTCTTAGGCAGTAAATGCTGATAGCATTTACTTTTGGAGGAGGGTTAGACCCAAGCACTTAGATGTCCGTAGAAGACTTCCATAGTAAACATTGGACCTCGCATTTATGGAGATAAAGATACTAAGCCTTTCCGTCTATTATCCAATGCTCGAGTTAAGATTTTCTCCAACCGAAAAATATCCGAAGATAATGAATATGAGTCCGTTTGTGTCGATCATCTATAATGGATAATTTATTATTGTATATTTCTTTCTATTAAAATTCAAGATATCAGTAATTGTAAGCTAGCTTTTTAGACTTAAAGCCCGTTTGAGAATACAAAGAATGTACTTAGCCCAGAGCACTGGATATACCCTCCGACACTAAAGATATAGAATATAAACTTTTTTCCTCGACTATAATTACGAGGGCAAGATGCAAAACAAAGAGAAGGAGGAGAGAGATCCTTTTATATATAAGTCACATCGGATGAAATCAAGGTAATTTGATATTATCACATTACATATTTTTATTTGGGCGAATAGACTTAGAATCTTTGGATAAATATTTTTCTCTTTTATCTTTGTTTCTCAGTTTTAGAGTGCTTGTTCCCATTAAAAACTTCTTTTTCACTCTTCTTAAACCCCGAGGATGAGTATATATAAAGCATGAGAGTGAATTCTTTTTTTTTTGTTCTTTCTATCGGAAGAAAAGATTCGGTTCAGCTCCAAAAATACCCAGAAATCTTCATCTTAACATTTCTCTCTGTCAATGCAAAATAGTTTACTCTGAGGTGAATCAAAATTTGTAAAATTACCGTAATGAATAGCTTTTTTGATTTTGGTTTTATATTCAATCTCAAATTGAATACAAGATATCATCGTAATAATTAAGTTATTACATAACGGTTAAATTTCTCAACCCTCAAAATAAGATATTCTGGATTACCCTGGAGCACTTGTAGTCATACTCTGGGTTTAAGGTTCTCCTTTCCTTGATTGATGCGTGTGAGAGATTCCCCAGGCTGGTATTCTTTCTCTTACATGAGAGAGCCTCCAAAGAATTAAAACTGATTTTTCGATGAACTCCAAACCAGACAACGAGCAGCTCGGGCTTAGCACTTGTAATAAATTTTGCAGGACGATTGGACCAAGCACCATTTTCACTGTTTCACGTTGTGTTGTGCAATGGGTCGTTTCAAGAGAAACCGAGAATGCCTTTCAACACGGAAGGTCAGATAAGCATGACTTTTCCGTGTCAGCGTATTTTTCCACTGCACGATTATCGTAGTATATACTTAAAAACATAGAGATATATTTGATAGTACTCTTAATATGTTTCTCGAACTTGACCACACTTTTCTTAACAATGTATTACTTGATTAACTATAGCAAGTTTAGTGCCACAGTACACAACAGAAGTAAAAGATCGCACTGTCTGATAATGTGTTGTAAACACATTTCAAACTAAACTTTTCTAGTAGATACATAGCTTATTGTTGATATGTTCCTCTCTCATTCAGATGACATAGCATTTTAACTTGCTAAACTTCCTGATGTTTGTCAAAGATGTGATTAAGTAATGCTGTGTTAAAAAAAATTACCAAGTATGGAAAGTAAATTTCTTAGCCTATGTAGTACAATGCCCTTGATGATCACTATATACTCAATCAGCGTTTGTCGAAAGCTCCTGGATGCATTCTAAGCGTTCTGTTATATTCTGTTGTATATAAGCACGTGATGGATCACCTAAATCCCAACACAGTAAGGTAACGAATCCTGATTCCCGAGCACCGGAGGAGAGTCAGCAAGCAACCGCCAAACTATTGAAGAATCTTGTTTAGATGCTCGGAGGCTTCTAAAGTCTGTATCACTTTTAGAGTGAACATCCCAAATGACAGCTGAGAACGTTCCGGAACCGACATCACACTTTCTGTTGTGCCATCAACGCACTGACGTAATCCGGGCTGGCAAAACTCGCTCTCACGTTGTTTTGAAAGTGTTTCAACTGTGGGACCAGTGATCCCTCAAAAACATATCTACTGTAGGGAGACAAAGAGTCATGCGGACGTTGTGCGCAAGAACAAGACCTCTACTCTGTTTGCTGTCACTTACATATACGTTATCCACCAAGCATGCTTTAAATCTCGTCTCATGATCAATATTCGACTCCGAGTACTGTTAACAGTAAAAGTGGCATTGTCAGTTTGTACAGGTATGAGATATTTGTCGGAACTCGGGATGGGTGGAAGGACCAAGTGATGACAAGATTGGTGTAGATAAGTGTCGAGATGGTTTATAGCAATCCTTTCATATTTCGGTGTAGACTATCTCCCGTGACTGCAATATGTGAACGAGGTTTGAGTCAAAAGTAGAACTTTGAGTAGGCATATTAAAACCATCATGGTCTTATACTACTGAAAAATAAAATGAAATGCTTTTCATTCAAGCGACCCCAGTAAAGAGGCCAGAACAATCTATTGCCTGCGTGAAGGAGGGGAGGCACAAGTACCACAGTATACCCTTATGATATTAATGGTGGTGGGGATGGAAAACTAGGATAGTTTTGAACACATAGAAAACTATAGTCTCATGGTTGACAATGATCCATGATGCTCAAACTGAATATTGCTGTCTTTCGCGTTTTACGACGTGGTTCATTCTGGAGTCTCTGCACTTCAAGTTGCATTGTACAAAAGATTTGTAATAAACGTTAGAACACTATGGATGTGATAGGGACTGAGAAGAAAACTTTTATTCTTTTTACTCCACTGATCAGATGTACTTTCTGCATATATCTGGGATCCCTTTATCTTTTTATTGTTAACTTTATAAAGTTTTATTGTATATAGAAGATAAATATAATTCTGACATACAAGTTGAATGATAGATGATCGATGTTAATACCGAATCAAGTCTTGAGAGTATACAGAAACTCCACGACATTAACAAGCTGAGAGTACACAAAAACCTCATGACGTGGACAAGCCTTTATTGAACAGCACGAATCTTCACTGTTACAATCTTCTAGAAGGATGAAAGCTTGATGAATATGTATAGAAGCTGCCACTAAATTCCACAAAAGTTCTTTTAAAAACCAAATCCCGATCCCATCATAGCAAAATCTAAGCGAGTGATATAGCTTAGATTTTGCTATATCACTGACACGTACCTGGCTTTTCTAACACACATTAGGCTCCTCTATCCGAACTATTTACCGCATGATTTTAAACCACCCCTCCCGCTACTTTAGAGGTGGGGGCCCTCACCTTTAAGCATTCTTAGTTATGACTACTCAAGGTTAAGAAAGGAGGGGGCCCCGCAGCAAAATGCGCATTGTTGGCACGTTTTCATTCGTTATCGCCTGATCTTCATCTAGGGCTCAAAATGAGCATCTTCTTGAGATCTTCATTTAGAGTCATTGATGAGCCAATTTGCACATCTGACGGTTGAGAAAAGATCAAAAGACCTTTGCTGCAATCTGAGCCAATCATTTCAAATTTTGAATCTTAGTGGTGACCCTATTGAGCATATTTTCTTACAGCGATCAAATAGCTAGATAGAATAACATTGTCTGAAAAGTCTTGCCTGAAACAGACACTTGAAGTATGAAGACTTCTCAACGAGAGATGTTTCTCACCTGCCGGAATTTTGTCGTCTGCCGGAAAAAATTTTCAGGCACCCTGTAAAATTCGAATTTTTCAGAGGAGGAAGTCCTTCCTCCTCAATTCGCGCGTGTGAGGAGGAAGGACTCTCTCCTTCCTCCTTTCCCTCTCCACGGAAAGGGGTATACTACCCCCTCTTCCTCATTTCCTTCTCTCTTTCTTTTTCTTCTTCTTCTCCTCTCCTCTTCTCTTCTCTTCTTCTACAATTTTTCCATTAGTCTTCTTTTTCCTTAGTTTGTTTTCTCTTTCAATTATTTTTAGTTCTCTTACATCTTAGTTATGGTCTAGTTTGAGATTTGCTGTGTGTTTTTTGGTTGTAGATTCTTTTTATTTTTCTTCTATTTTTTACATTTTCTGTTGGTCTACACTAGTTATTTTATATCTGCTGTAAACTCTTGCACACATTAGTTTTTGTTATTTTTTTAGTTGTCCTTGTTTTTTTATATTTCTTTTGTTATATTTCTAGTTGTATAGATCTTATAGTTATAGTGAGGTTCTTGAGGAATTTGAGAGACAAGATGCCTCCGAGAGTGTGGCCTAGACGTCCTGGGGATCGTCATTTGTCTAGAGGATGTCCTGAGGTACCAGGAGGGAAGGTGAGAGTGCCAGAGTCGTTGATGACGCGTTATGTGCAGTTGATGCACCTTTTAGGTCCGGGTGCAAGTCACACTGTTGTTTTCCAGTTTCTTTTTGAGGTTGCTAGTATTATCATATCATAAGCGAGATTGATCATTTGGCGAGAGAGGCGAGTGCAAGAGCACAGGCCGTTATTGACGAGGAGGCCGTACCAGATGTAATGCCAGAGGAGGGTGATCTGATGGGGGTTGACGTAACACTAGGAGAGGTTGATTTCGATGCTCCTATGGACATACTTCATGCCTTTGGTATTCAAAACACATCTCTACCGGTAAGAGGCTCGATCATGTTTAGTTAGTTTGTTCTAGTTTTTCAAGTATCAAATTATGTGTATATGATGTTAAATGTATGTATTTTGCATAACATTAGTGAATTGTTTTTGCTACTTAGGTTTCTACAACACACTCAAACATGCATACGGTTAGATGTGACTCCCAAGCTCCAGTAGGCAATGTGGGTGATTCTCAAAGGTCTACGGCTGTAGAGGTTGATGAGATAGTGGAGTCATTACCAGTAGATGATTTGCCGACATACGGGTTTGTAGGCTTGGGTAGACTTAGAGAATTGTTTCAAGACTATAAGATGAAGTGTCCTCATTTTGGATGTGCGGAGTATTTTTTGTCTTCGACTATCAAGCCTATCCATCAAACTTGGTCGGTCAAGTTCAGATGTCCTGCCCAACACACTACGGATGGAGATCGATAGAAATGGAGACTTTTTACGGCATCTCAGATGTAGTACACCGTAGTTATCATGCTTGGTTGTCAGCTGGATTAGGATACACACAATTGGACAGTGTGTATAGAGAGGTGGGTTTAGCCCCGGTCTTAGAGAGTCATTTTTTCAAATTTCAATCCGGCACCGGTAGACGAGTTGGGTGGATCCAAGCAGCATTGGAGAGGTGGGCGGTCGAGAAAGAAGAGGTTCAGTCCCAAGTGATGTCCAAGCACTTCTCCAATGCCGATGAGACATCGATACAAGGTGAGTGTTTGTGAGTTTCATTGTCTTCGTGATGTGGTGTGTATGTGAACACTTACATGTCCGTATTTGTTGTAGGAAATTTTGTGATAATGGCTGATTTACGATACGACTCGTCTCGTAATGGATACAATGGAACATGCGCGTTCATTGACAAGCACGATGGACGTTGTATCGAGTTGGTCAACATCACGCGAGTGGAGACAGATAACAATGCTTGGCTGATCGAGGACAAAGCTTTCGAGACGGGGATTCAACGATTGATTGCACGAGGGATCACTCCTGACGAGGTCATTCATGATGACAAGGCTTTAGTAGATGCTATCTTGCTGAGATACGGGATTGTATCTCAAAAAGACTTATGGCACAAGTGCAAGAATATCATCAAGAAGTTTTTGGTAGACGTGGTGAAGAAGAAACGAGCGCCGGGTGGTGTAGAAGATTGTGAAGTTCCAGCGGACTTGGAGCTTCTTACAAAGATCCAGTTGGTGGGATGGCTTCGAGCTCAAGGTGTATTAGTTACAAGGAACAAGCCAACACTAGTTCAACGAGTGGCAGTGATGCGCGAGATGATCTCGAGTACCTCTATCGGATCTCGACGTTACATGTTCCCGGAGGTCAGCACGCACGGTCTAGCTGACAAGTTGAAAGGATGGATATACACTTGTTGTCTACTGAATGCGAAGAGGACAAAGTTGGCTGATGGGAGATATCCACAAGAGGACGACGATGCTGTTTTGCTGTGTAGAGATATCAAGAATGTGGCTGATCACTGGGTCGGTCAGCATCTAGTTTGCAGATTCCTTGGAGTTGAAACTGGCACAAATAAATCTTGTTGTGCACGAGAGGACTCGGGCTTGCAACAAGCCGACAAGTATTATGACGAGGGTAAGTCGAACTTCAACTCTAATTTTAGTTAGTGTATGTTTTCTGTGGTGTTTTGCATCTGACCTCAATGATCACTTCATGTGTAGATTCTCCAACGCATCGTGCTATGGTCGCATTTCTTGACAAGCATATTACGCCTGCAAAGATGCATTTTTATACTCGTGCGAGAGAGAATTATCTTTCGGAGACGTTCAACTCAGTCATAAACAAGTTTGCATCAAAACGGATCCACTATGACAAGTCTCATGAGGCACGTTATCGTGTCGGATATTTTGTGCGTGAAGGATGTCCAGGAAAACGCGGGGTTCCTGGCTGTAGAGATGCTGTGTGCCAAACAGAGACAAGACAGAGAAGAACAACCACGAAAAGGAATGCTGCGATATATACCACTCTGAAAGTATGTACACTGTCGATTCTTTCTCCAAACAGCACAAAACTGAGGAAAAGACCAGAGCGGTCTGTAACCTACTTCAGAAGCCCTAAAACAAACCCCTGAAACGCAACCCTAGTCTGAAATCGCCAAAGCGTAGCTCAAAGCAAGAGGAACTTCTCTTTGCTGACAACCAGAGCCACAACAGTATCATGCGATCCAAACCCAAGTCCAAACCACATCCACACACTAGCTCTTGGCTAAAGCTAGCTACCACAAGCCATACACAACCAACTAAGTCCTTAACGAACTCAAAAGGACGAAACCTGTAGCGAAGGAACCGAAAAAAACCTATCTGGGAACTTTCTCCTTTCGCCAAACGATCTTCAAATGTTGATAGGGTCTCCTTCCTTGACTCCGTTGACTCAAGAAACCTTCAGATCCGACTCCCGATAGTCGAGATATCGCCAATTTTCGGTCGCAGGTGACCGAACCTTCAAAAACTCCTCCCTGCGGCTTAAAACCGCTCACACCGCACAAACGGATCTTCTAAACTGATATCCGTCTTCGCTGGTAGGTAGATCTGGCTACCCTGAACCCAACAAGACTCCAAACAAGCCGTTTGGAGTTCGCCTTGCAAAACTACTCGAGAAATTTGGTCGCAGGCTACAAAAAACTGACGTAAATCGGCTCCCTGCGCCTCAAATTTGCTCACCACACCCAAACCAACAATCCAATTCACTTACAGTCTTCCCCTATGCGTACATGAGGACTCCCTGATCGCGTAGGCACCAAGAACAAAGAGCTTGGCTCACCGATCGCGAAGAACAATCCAATCTCAGGTCGCAGACGATGAAAACTTGACACAAGCGCTTCCTTGCGAGCCAATTTCTCTCACAACTCTCAAACCGCCCGATAAAACTTTGTATCGTCTTCAATTTCCTGAAGAACTCGTTGTTCTGATCCCGATGGATCCAAGGACAGCAAGTTTGGACTCCGGAACGGCCGGAACGGTCCAACTCTCCTTCACAGGTAACTGAAAACCCCAATTCTGCTCCCTGCGTCTCAATTTCTCCTAGAACACCACCCCCGATCCCTCTCTTCAAGAACCGTCTTAACCTGTGCGTAGCCTGCACAGATCTGAACCCGATGACACCTTGCGCGCGTGTATTGGACTTCCCAATTCTCCAAAACATCCACCGACAGGTCGCAGGAACAAGCAAGCCCCTTAAGCAGCCCCCTTGCAACAGTCTGTACGTACGAAGTTCAACCCTCAATAATAAGAAGCAGGCCCCTTGCGTCTTTGATATAACGCCTGAAGCCCTAAATACCCAGTCAGCAAGTAACTAGGGGCCTAGCTTGATTTTACCTTTTTTCGAATCGCATAACTTCTTCTCTGGATGTCCAAACGAAATAAACAAGATGCCCATGGAAAGCTGACAACGACCTCTATCCATCTATGCGATAAAAGTAAAGATCCGAAGTTGCGCCAAAAGCTCGTAAGCTGGGGCTTAGCTTGTTTTCTCCGTCTTTCGAGTCCTGTAACTTCTTCACTATGCGTCCAAACGAAGTAGACAAAGTGCCTATGGAATGCTGACAAGGAGCTCTATCCACTGGTGCGATAAAAACGAAGATCCGAAGTGGTGCCAAAAACCCGTAAGTTAAGCCTAGCTTATTTTCTCCATCTTTCGAGTCCTGTAACTTCTCTACTAGGCGTCCAAACAAAATAGACAAAGTGCCTATGGAAAGCTGACAAGGAGCTCTACCCATCTATGCGATGAAAATGGAGATCTGAGATTGTGCCAAAATCCGTAAGCTGGGGCCTAGCTTGTCTTCTCATGAGTGTCTTTGGAGCAACAAGCATCGAAGTTTGTATTTCAGATAGGAGCCGGTCCACGACACGACATCCACCCCCTCTGAACCTGTGCATCCTCCGGTATGCACCAGAGATACCAACCAAGGAGTGGACCGGCTTATCGTCCTATTTCCCATCGTAACCAACCTCACCTTCAAGATCTTCTGCATAATCCTCATCCTCAAACTGAAACTCCGTCAAGATATCTGCTAGATCGATCTCCTCATCTCTCTTTTTGAAAATCTTGACACGTTTACCTGCCACTGGTACCTTCAAGCTCGTTCCATCCAACTCTTGCAGGGCGTAAGTTGCATTGTCATGAACCTTCTTCACCACATACGGACCAAACCATCTTCTGAAAAACTTCCGGAGTGCACTATGCTGGTTGTCTAGACTGTTGTCATAGACTAACACCCAATCACCTTCTTTGATTTCCCTGGGTCTCAAACGATGTCGCTGATCAAATCTGACCTTGTTCTTCAACCGTGCTTCTCGCAGCCTATCCAAAGCAATTTGGATATCCTCTGGTCTTCTCTCTAACTGCCTAATTCGAATAGCAAGAAGCTCTTCTCTAGTCAAATTGTCCTCCCAAGGTAACACACTCCATGTCAGAACGTGTTCTTCAATCGGCATGATAGGCTTCTGACCTGTGATGAGTTCCACCGGCATGTAACCTGTCACCGAGCTGTGCGTCGTTCTATCTGCCCATAACGCAATGGTAAGAGTCGAGGCCACTCGCGCACCCTTCCGTTGCAAGCCTTCACCAAAGCCTTCACAATGGGTGGATGACCACGTTCACTCTTGGCATTCCCTTCGGGGTTGTAAGCAGTTGTCAGTGACAACCTCACCCCACACCTTGCAAAGAATTCACGAGCCTCGTGTGCATCTAACTCTCCCCGATCTGCAGTGATCTTTTCCACACATCCATACCGACAAACAACCTCTTCCAAGAGAAATTTACATACCCCTTCAGTTGTCTTCGTCCGAAGCGCCCTACCCTCGACTTGATTTGATAGATCTTCTCTAGCAAGTACCAAGTATCTCATCTGCCACAACCCAACCGGCATAATCACCAAGTCTACCACCCACTTGAAATGTATTACCAGCGGATAAGTTGGATGTAATCCGTCACGATGTCGGATGTTCGAATACATCTGACATGTCAAACAAGACTCTACAAAAGATATAACATCCCTGTACATGTTTTTCCACCAATACCGCTCTTTCATCTTGGTAAAAGTGGCCCAAATCCCTCGATGTCCAGCCCAAAGACTCTCATGGAATGCCTTGAGCAACTTCTGCTGATCTTCTTTGTTGCATATCACCCGTAGCGGTACCCCACCTTTCTGCTTCGGTCGCTTCCAAAGAAACCCATCCTGCAACATGAAGTTGTAGGCCTTCCTTCGAACTCTCCGAAACCTCTCATCCGTCCAACCTGTCTGCTTAACCATCGTACTAAGGTACCTTCCGATATCAAGCAAATCACCATCATACAACCCTTCAACAAACAACTCTTCTTCCCTTCATGTCTGTGCAATCGAATAGAACTCTGTACCCACGTCGTCAATGTCTTCTACCATCTCATCTTCCCCATCATATCGAGCCCGAGATAACATATCCGCCATCAGATTATCCTTCCCTGCAATATGTCTAAACTCCGGGTTCAACGACTTGATATATGCGATCTATCGTAACATCGCAATATCAGGGGTTGAACAATTCACGATCATCCCTAACAACGGCAAGCAATCAGTTTCAACCACCACTACTGCTCCAATCAAATACTCTTTCTCAGTTTTCATAGCTGAAACAATACCCCACAGTTCTCTCTTCACTTGCGGGTAAGCACGTTGTCGAGGACTTAACACCTTCGCTCCGAACCTAACCGCAAACCTGTCTCCATCCTCGTCATCCTGTCCGACTGCCCATCCAATTGCAACTGGGCTTGTATCCACAGTAAGAATCACCGGCCTAGCACCCTTGTAATCAATCCTTCCCAGGACTGGAGGAGATGATAGTAAAGACTTCAGCTTCCTTACCGCATCAGTATGCTCTTCCTCCCATCTGAATTTATGACCCTTACGCAACAATCCATACAACGGATCCGCCACATGCGCATAATGAGGAATCCAAATGTGGTAGAATACACAAGCACCCAAAAATCTTCTTACTTCTGTCAGCGAGTTGCAAACCTCCTTCATCCTTCCAATCGCATCCACCTTGTTCGGATCTGGCTTCCGACCAAACGATCCACACAAATGACCAACGATCAAAACCTCTCTAACTCCAAAAGTAGACTTCGCACCTGACAGCGTAAGATGAACTTCCTCAAGTCGAGATAAGATCTTCTCACAGTCTGCAATGTGATCAGTGACGTATTAGCTCTCCTTCGTTAGTTGAAACTGATCATACCCTGAGTAAAGATCTCCCATCGAGTAAATCGCTCTTCCTGCAAACGCTTCTGCAAACTCATCCACAATCGGTCCCACCCCAGCATTTCTGATTGTTACTGCGTTCACCGGCTGCATGTCTTGGATGAACCGCAGCGACCCATTCTTCTTTGGTATTGTAAACCATCTGCTTGAATATGGTGCAAACGACGGCTCCAAGATCTTCATCCGCATCTTCTCCTTCAGCAACTCCACTAGTTTGGGCAAGTGAGCCCGCGGTACTGGAATTGGTCTCAGGTTCCATGGCACATGCGGTACCGTGAAGATAACCATCGGGGTAACAACGTATGGATCTACACACCCAATCTCAAGTGGCTCAAAAGCAAATGCTTTCCCATGTCTTGAAAGCATCTCCTTGAAGCACATCCTCTCTTCTGGTAGAAGAGACCCATCAGATCCAATCTTCAGCTCTTCAAGGGTCTTCTCCGTGAACTTGTGTCCTATCATTGCAGGATCTCTCAAACTCTTCTCCTTTGAAGCTCGATCCATCTGTTGGTTGGTGTCTTCCGGCAAAGGACCAGCAACTGGCTTTACTTTCCTATCCACTGTCTTGTACCTTGTCTCTACTCGAACCTCTGGTGCACGGAATGATTCGATCACCGAATAGACCTCCCTTGAATGAATCTGCACGACCTTATCCATATCCTCCCATCCAATAGACATGATCTCTCGCAAGGGATCTTCCAACCCATCCTCTTCATAAACACCAGAAATCCATTCATCCCCTTCTAGCTCACCCAACTCTTTCAACATCAACTCAATACCACGCAAATGTTTTTGTTCTTTTTTTCTCAGCTCTTCTATCTTCTTGTAGACAGCAATCCCACACTCTGAAAATCCAATAAACCCCGTACAAAAAGCATTATCTCCATCAAGCGAGAGTACCTTCTCTTGCGCACCACCACAATCTCGCTCTATAGTGGTACTCAACGAAAATCCTTGAACTCTTCACTCACCATTGGAAGCGGCTTCTCCCTCAAACGATCTCGGTTGCGCTCGTGGTTGGACGGTACAGTCAGGAACTGTACCGCTCTCTTCCCATCTTGACTTCAGATCCTAGCATACGCAGATCCGTCGTCCAGTACCTTTGTCTCCATCCGGGTTGCTATGATGAAAGGTTGGCCCAGAATGAGTGGGTATGATGTTGCTTCCTGAACAAAGAAGTTTTGCTCGATAGCAACATCACCTACGCGCACTCTGATGTCTGGACAAGCTCCATACAAGTCTCCTCTCGTGTTGTTGGCTGCTCTTATGACCCATCCATGCTCTGTGTCGATCGGCCACTTCTTCCTCTTGTACAGCTCCTTCGACATGATGTTGATTTCTGATCCATGATCGATCAGAGCAACCACTGGCTCATCCAAGTCCTCGATCCTCACCAACGTCTCCGTCGTAGCTCGAGCCCAGTGACTGTGGCTGTAATGACTTGAGCTCCGCTTCCCATCCTCCTCTTCATCCTCGAAATGCACCCTGTGCCTTCGATCTCTTTCTTCCTCTGGAGAATAGACACTGCACCTTGCAAGCTCTCTCTCCTCATCCACTGACATCCTAGTATCCAAAGCATGTGATAAACCAGTCTCACCCGTAATTTGTCGTTTCCGTTTGATGACATCGATGATGACATCATGAAACTCACGCTTGGCGATGCCTAACACTTCTCTCAAAGTAAACTCCACCTTCGCATTCAGAATGCGATCTTCCAAGACTCCCTTCAAGTCTGTTGAAGCCTCGATATCCGACTGTAGCTTGTACGCAGCCGGCTTACCCTTCTCCTTCTGAGTTTTCTCCTTCGATGAAGAAGGAGCATCGTCCATCGGTAGGTCTTGAGCTCCTGCATCCCGAAGCTCTTGGCGAATCTTCTCTCCTCGACTATGTCTCTTGGAAGAAGTTCCTTCCCTTGCATCCTCTGAATCTCGCCTTCTCTTCTCTTCCAACAACGCTTCGTGTTGGTTCTTGGCGATGTAAGCATGCACCGATAGAGCTTCTATCGGATCCTCCCATCTAGTATCCCTTCTGATCGTAGCAGCTGTCCTCTTCAACGTCTCACGTGCCATCTTCCTTTTCTGTTTCATGGAGATGGCAGATGACCACAACTCACTTGGCTCAACTTGCTTGTTAAACTCCTCTCAGCCTGATCCTCTACCCTTGTGCCATAAGTTCCAGCTTCCACGATTGCGACTGCTTGCGCTGATAGGTGGTCCTCAACCAACTTCTTCATCCCTCCTCTACCAAAGTTGGTCTGAAGAAGTGCACCAGTATCCCTCAACGCTACCTTTCCATCCTTCGAGAAGATCACTCCTTGCTGTAGAATATCTGTGAACTCCTTGCAATCTCTACGCGGATGATCAGTACCATCGCACCAGATACACCGCTGGATCCAACCTTGCTTCTCAACCGGTCTTACTCCGCTTGTAGATCCCTTCTCTTTCAATCTGGTGAGCTTGATCTGCAGATCTCTCATTCCACGCAATATCTCCTCAAGGTTTGAGTCATCCTTCTTCGGAGATACCATGGGTGCCTGAACAACTGGAACAACTGGAACAGCTGGAACAACTGGTACTACTTGTCTAGCAACAGGAACTGGTCGGACTACAGGAACAGGTGTTACAGCTGTAGGTGTTGGCGCCAGTCTCCTAACAGGAACTTTCTCTCGTCTCCGCTCCCTCTTGGTAAGCAGACCAACAGCTTCCTCAACCTTCTTCCAGCTGCTGGTCAATCCATCGTCCTCCTCCCGGTCTTCCAGAAGTACCTCTAGCTTCTCCTGCAACTTCTCATCTGCAGCCCGAAGAAATAGCTCTGTCTTGTTGGACTGCAACGTCAACTTCTCCATCCTGGTCAGCCGTGAAAACTGCTTCTCAAACTCTCTGAGCAACTCAGTAGCTTGTAAACCCTTCCTTGGTTGCTCAACCCACTCCAAGAATGACTTCTTGGTAACTCGATCAGAGTCCTCCAAGAAGTACTCATCCATAAAGGCACGAGCAAAAGTCTCCCAATCCTTGTTAAAATGCTTCGTTAGCATTTTAACATGATCCCTAATCTATGGAGCTGCTGCCAACTCAAACGTCTCAATCATCTCATCTTCTGAGACCCGGTTCAGCTCCATCTCCTTCACATAATGTCTCAGATACCTTGAGACATCTCTTCCATCAAACTGGTCAATCCTGCTGACCACCGCTTGTAGCGCCTTTGTTGCCAAAGCTTCCTTCCGCTCATCAGATTGTTGCTGCCGTAAGAACATAGTGAAAGCTTGGAACATCGATGCAGTTGCTGGATCCAACTGCACCTTCGGCAACCCACTTGAACCACTAGCTCCATCTCCATCACCTTTCCCATCTCCACTCATGACTGCCAATCTCTTCTTCAAAGTTCACACACAGAAGAAATCTCCACCCCAGACCTTCACGTCGAGTTCACCACCGTATCGTGTCGGATATTTTGTGCGTGAAGGATGTCCAGGAAAATGCGGGGTTCCTGGCTGTGGAGATGCTGTGTGCCAAACAGAGACAAGACAGAGAAGAACAACCACGAAAAGGAATGCTGCGATATATACCACTCTGAAAGTATGTACACTGTCGATTCTTTCTCCAAACAGCACAAAACTGAGGAAAAGACCAGAGCGGTCTGTAACCTACTTCAGAAGCCCTAAAACAAACCCCTGAAACGCAACCCTAGTCTGAAATCGCCAAAGCGTAGCTCAAAGCAAGAGGAACTTCTCTTTGCTGACAACCAGAGCCACAACAGTATCATGCGATCCAAACCCAAGTCCAAACCACATCCACACACTAGCTCTTGGCTAAAGCTAGCTACCACAAGCCATACACAACCAACTAAGTCCTTAACGAACTCAAAAGGACGAAACCTGTAGCGAAGGAACCGAAAAAGACCTATCTGGGAACTTTCTCCTTTCGCCAAACGATCTTCAAATGTTGATAGGGTCTCCTTCCCTGACTCCGTTGACTCAAGAAACCTTCAGATCCGACTCCCGATAGTTGAGATATCGCCAATTTTCGGTCGCAAGTGATCGAACTTTCAAAAACTCCTCCCTGCGGCTTAAAACCGCTCACATCGCTCAAACGGATCTTCTAAACTGATATCCGTCTTCGCTGGTAGGTAGATCTGGCTACCCTGAACCCAACAAGACTCCAAACAAGCCGTTTGGAGTTCCCCTTGCAAAACTACTCGAGAAATTTGGTCGCAGGCTACAAAAAACTGACGTAAATCGGCTCCCTGCGCCTCAAATTTGCTCACCACACCCAAACCAACAATCCAATTCACTTACAGTCTTCCCCTATGCGTACATGAGAACTCCCTGATCGCATAGGCACCAAGAACAAAGAGCTTGGCTCACCGATCGCGAAGAACAATCCAATCTCAGGTCGCAGACGATGAAAACTTGACGCAAGCGCTTCCCTGCGAGCCAATTTCTCTCACAACTCTCAAACCGCCCGATAAAACTTTGTATCGTCTTCAATTTCCTGAAGAACTCGTTGTTCTGATCCCGATGGATCCAAGGACAGCAAGTTTGGACTCCGGAACGACCCGAACGGTCCAACTCTCCTTCACAGGTAACTGAAAACCCCAATTCTGCTCCCTGCGTCTCAATTTCTCCTAGAACACCACCCCCGATCCCTCTCTTCAAGAACCGTCTTAACCTGTGCGTAGCCTGCACAGATCTGAACCCGATGACACCTTGCGCGCGTGTATTGGACTTCCCAATTCTCCAAAACATCCACCGACAGGTCGCAGGAACAAGCAAACCCCTTAAGCAGCCCCCTTGCAACAGTCTGTACGTACGAAGTTCAACCCTCAATAATAAGAAGCAGACCCCTTGCGTCTTTGATATAACGCCTGAAGCCCTAAATACCCAGTCAGCAAGTAACTAGGGGCCTAGCTTGATTTTGCCTTTTTTCGAATCGCATAACTTCTTCTCTGGATGTCCAAACGAAATAAACAAGATGCCCATGGAAAGCTGACAACGAGCTCTATCCATCTATGCGATAAAACTTAAGATCCGAAGTTGCGCCAAAAGCTCGTAAGCTGGGGCCTAGCTTGTTTTCTCCATCTTTCGAGTCCTGTAACTTCTTCACTATGCGTCCAAACGAAGTAGACAAAGTGCCTATGGAATGCTGACAAGGAGCTCTATCCACTGGTGCGATAAAAACGAAGATCCGAAGTGGTGCCAAAAACCCGTAAGCTGGGGCTTAGCTTATTTTCTCCATCTTTTGAGTCTTGTAACTTCTCCACTAGGCGTCCAAACAAAATAGACAAAGTGCCTATGGAAAGCTGACAAGGAGCTCTACCCATCTATGCGATGAAAATGGAGATCTGAGATTGTGCCAAAACCCGTAAGCTGGGGCCTAGCTTGTCTTCTCATGAGTGTCTTTGGAGCGACAAGCATCGAAGTTTGTATTTGAGGTAGGAGCCGGTCCACGACACGACAACGTCTTGCGGCTTGTGCTATGGACTGAAACGAGAATATTTTGCGTGAACCACGCATGTCAAGAGAACGACGACCACAAAATACTAATGTGCGGAACAGACCATCGATGCGACATTACTTGCCGCAGCGCACAACCCAGTGGAAGACTGAGCTTCGGGGTCTACTATTTGGTGAACAAAGCGAGCAGTGATTAGTAAGTGATCTATCTTTTTTATCATTCTTATTATTGTAAAGCAAAAGCTTTGATTATTGTCATTGGCTAATGATTTTTTATTTTGCATTTTCAGGTTTCTACAAATCGATGATTTTTCCCTTGAAAATGGCTGAAACAATAAAGCTTAAAAGCATTATATTTCAAGATGCATAAATTTTTCCTAACATATTGTGCTATTATGTGGATAAATATTTCTCTTCTCTATTTGAAAAAATATTGATTGATTTTTGACATATCGATGATTTTTCAAAATATTACTTTGTCTCTGGTCCTTATCTTCCTCTGGCCTGTCTAAAACCTGTTTAGGGTACAGGTTTCCGAAACCTGTTTCCGGTATAGGTTTTGGAAACCTGTTCAAATTTACAGGTTTTGGCAGGAATGTCTTTTTGTTTTGGTAGGCATATATTTTTGGTAGGCATATATTTTTTATTATAGTTTTGACAGATCGATGATTTTTCAAAATATTACTTTACCTAAATATTACCTAAATCTGTTTCAGGTACAGGTTTCTAAAACCTGTTCAAGTTTACAGGTTTTCGATGATTTTTCAAAATATTTCCTTACCTAAGTATTACCTAAACCTGTTTTCTAAACAGGTTTTCTAAACCTGTAAATCAACAGATTTCCTAAACCTGTTGAAGTAAACAGGTTTAAGTTCCAAAACCTGTTTACGAACAGGTTTTCAAAACCTGTTGAAGTTTACAGGTTTTGGAAACCTATAAATCAACAGGTTTCCTAAACCTGTTGAAGTAACAGGTTTTGGAACCAAAACCTGTTTACAAACAGGTTTTCGAAACCTGTTGAAGTAAACAGGTTTTAGTTCCAAAACTTGTTGAAGTTTACAGGTTTCCAAAACCGAAGTCTATCCGCAGGTTCCAGCGGATGGTACCGGCAGTAGATCAGAAGCCTGCACAACGTCAGACGATCAAAAGCCTTCACCTTCACAAGCCTTCACAAAAAAAGACAAAACACATGATTAAACGATCATGTACTTCCGAGGGAGTTGAACCCCTCCAGCTGCACCTGTTGCAGCGGAAGTTCCAGACTCTCCTCAACATTGACAACTACTGTCAATGCTTCCTTGGAGAGGGGAGGCCTACTGCCAAGAAAAAAAATATGCAATGGCCTAAGGAAGGTATCCTACATGCACTTCTCCGACTTCCTCCCATGTTTCCTGAACCGCAGCCTGCAAGTTGGCAGGGAAAGGTCTGCGTTCTTTCCAACCAGCAGCTGAAGCTAAATGACGATAAACCAAGAACCGTTGCTTGCGCGGCACTGACTCAGTGAAAGCCCAACAAGCTGCTCCCAGAAAAGGATCTGCATCTCGTCCCAATGATTGTGCAAACTGTTTACAGGCAAGGACATATGCAGGAAACAAATTTGTCAGTTTCTCAGCCGTCAGATGTCGAGATCGAAGTACCTTGGTGGTCGAAAAATCCACTGGTTCCCAAACAACTCTCCACATCCCAGGGAAAGGATACTCTACTCTCGCCTTGGTCCCCATCGGAACAGTCTCACAAGGTAGCAGAACTCTGTACGAAAGCACTGAGAAAGTCACTGCCGAAGTTACAGAAAGCCTGAGCTGTGGACTGAAAATACTTCCCAAAGCTGCATGCACGATAGAACAAAGAAGGACAAAATGACACAAGATGAAATGACACAGTCCAGCAGTAGTCCAACTCCTCCAAGTCCACTACAGGGAAAGTAGATGTTGAGGTACTCCCAAAGCTGCATGCGCGATAGACAAAGAAGTCCAGCAACAGGTCGAATTGAAACTCCTCCAAGTACAATAAACGAAGTACTTCTCAAAACAGCATGCGCGATATTTCAAAGAAGGCACAAAACAACACAGTCTTGTTGCAAATCAGGCCGAGAATCTTCCAAGTAGACTACACGATACGAGATCTTGAGACTGCAGGCTGACGCATTGAAAACCGACGTCGTTTTTCATCTCTGCAGGTTCATGATTGCAAATGCTGCTGCCCTAATCTCGCAGAACTATGGCCGTCAACTTTGGCTCTCGGCAACAAGGTCCCGTTCTTGCCGCTCGCGTCTTGCCTCTTGCCCGACTCGCGTCTTGCCTCTTGCCCGGCTTGCCTCTTGCCCGGCTCGCGTCTTGCCTCTCGCCGCTCGCCGCTTTCAAAGCTCGCTACTAGCACTTCAAAAAGTACCAGGCGGGCACTCTAAAGTATTTATACCCCGAGGGGTGGTTTAACATGGAGGAAAGAAAAGAGATTGTTGTCGAAATGTTGTACTGGAAGCAGATCGGTAGAAGTTGCATCATCACACTTTGTTTTGCATCATCCTGGCAAAACAAGGAACACATTCCAGCAATTCACGCTTAGTTCGTGTGTTAAAAGTCACGTTTACTACTCTGCCATCTACATCCAATGCTTGGGAGGTTTGCATATTTTTTCCTTAAGGTTTCACAAAGCTTTTCAGTTCGAGCGGGGGTGTAAAAACTACTCTCTAGTTCTTCTATTCTTTTATATGAAGAAAATCTTAATCCCTCCTTGTACAAAAGGCGGTTGGAGAGGTTCTTTTTAGTAAATTAAATTTCAAATCTTCTGAAGAGACTCTTCTTAGAACTTTGATCCGCTAGACACTTGTATTCAGTCATATAAGTGATAACTACACTATAAGGGGCTAGAAGCTAGACTTTAGGTCATGGAAGGAGATGCTACCGACGTCCACCCCGAACCTAGACCTGTTGAACGTCAGATGAGGAGTGAACGACTCCAGAACGATATGGGGAAATAGGTGGAGAAGGGTGTGACAAGCAAGAGGCACGATGAGAACCAATCTGTGGGTTTGGAGAATGCTAAATCATGATTTCTTTTTTACTAATTGCGGGGCCCTGCAGATGAAGATCGGTGATAAGAGTTGCACGAAAGGATGCGCAGGGTTTTGGAGACCATAGAGCATATCTTCTGGGATTACCCGGTGGTAAGAGCTATATGAGATAGGTTCAGACTACATGATCCCGACTGTGGTTGAACTACGCAGAAGGCAGCAGGTTGCTAACTACCAGCGACAGGGCTCATGAACTAAGGGAACACAACCCCGCCCTACTCTGTATTCTCGTAGAACATACTCAGACTGCATTGGTAGAGAGAGCTGATAGAATCTTCAGGGAACTCAAGACGGATTGACCGGCCGTCAGGATCATGGCCGAAGTTAGCAAGACGTTGTGGGCGGGACTGAAAGAGGACGTGAGCCAAGAAAATAGAAAAGCGTGATCGAACGCGATGAAGATCCTAGGGACGGTGCAGAGAAATTGGCAGACTCGATCGAGAAACGGCCAAGGAAGGATCGGCAACCCAACCAACTTCAATGACAGACAAATCCAAGATCAAGACGACGAGCATCAAAAGTATGAGTGGTAGAGATACTAGACCGGATTGGGGAGGCGCAGACAAGAACATCGAGGGTCGAGCGAGACAGAACTCGGCTTTCTATGCTCCGATCGAGTCTCTCTTACCTCTGTTCGGTGGGACTAGAGTGAGCACGAGCCAGGACGCCTCGATGACGATGAGGATGAGTGGGACCAGCAACTGCAGGACTCTAGTGCTGCCTGCAAAAGACAATAAGATGTCAGAGAAAAGCTCGAAGGAAGGAGGCCAAGGGAGTCTTATCGCGAAGCACGAGAGGAGCACCAACATCGAGAGAAAAATCAAGATCAAGGATCGTAGGAGAAACACGATGGTACAGAACTGCTCCAAGGGGGAAGGGAATGATGACATGAGCAATAATGACTCGAGGATGCACGACCCGGTGCAGAATTTGAAAGAGATGATGACAGCAACGAGTCTCGAAGTAACAACTCGAGTGGCCGTCGGCTCGTGCAGACGGAGGAGAAGAAGAAGGTAACCAAGAAGGGGAAAAGGAGACCGCGTACGAAGAAGGGTAATGGGAAGTGGAGCAAGGGGCTGGGGAGTGTATCGGGGCTAGGTTTAGGGAAGAAAACTGTCGAGCTACGGGCGTGACATTGTACGGGTGGCTCCCTTAGCCTGCTAATAAACTACGTATCGACCGACTGTGGTTGTTTAAAAGAAATAAAATAACAAGACGCTACGCATGCAATGGTATTGCGAGGGCCATGCATTTGCAAGACTTCATAATCTTAGAAGACGAAATCTTAAAAGTGAAATCGACATCATCTCACGAGTCTTAGAAGATGAAATATGTGAAGATGTAATTCTAGAGATATGGATGAATGTTAAAGAATGAATGGAATAAATATTTATTTCCATTAGTTATATTAAATATATGTTGATTATGAATTTTCGTATCTTGGTTAGTGTAAAATAAATGAGGAATATTGTTTGGTTTAGAAAATACTTTTTGATAAGTGGAATTTAAATTATCGTTGGTCGATGCGAATAAGATTCAAAATTTGTATAAAGTCTATATTGTTTTGACACATAGGTTGAGTAAGTTCATAGTGTTTGAAAAATTAAGACCATATGTTAGTAGAAATATTTTGAAAATAAATATTAGATAAATTATTGTATATATAAATATTTATGAACATGACTTGCGGTGAGATTAATCTTTTTTCGACTTCGTCTAAACATTCAAGATATGGTATTGTATATGTATTCTAAACTCTAGATATCTCAAAGAAAAGAGGTATTTTTGTTATCATTTATATATTGCATACACATCAAACAAATCCTTGTATTTTCTTTAAGCTGTTCGGAAGTTGTTAGTTATTTTAGCATTTTTTAGCATTTTATTTTAGCAAGTGAAATCATAATGAATTTGATTGATGTATTTCAAATTCTTGAAGAAATCATGTTTATAGCATATGTGGCATGAATGATATGGTACATCCAATAAAGACTTGGAGTAAGCATCTACGTGTTTTTCTTCTAATGGTAGTTTCTTTCTTTCTTTAGAAGTACGATTAGATGTGTTAATTGAATTAGTCTTATAAATTATTTTATATTGTTTTATTTTATTAAAAAGTGATTTTTCATTCGAAGGAGTTGTATTTCATATTGTTTATGAGATTTTATGAAATTCTTTATGACATCTCTTATCAATAAATTTTGATATTTTGATAAAATAAAAATTGAATGTATAATGTTATGAATATAGAATGTTTAATTGGTGAGAGTAAATATCTTGTAACAAATGGTTTACTTTTATTTTTAAGATTTAGTTTATTTATACCTAGTTTATAAATTATAGTTTGAATAGATTTTAAGTCATTCTCCTAAGCAAGATTTTCTATTATAGATTTATGTATTAATTGTGCAAGTATCCTGGAATATATATGAAATCTTCACACTTTTTAAATTTGGACAAACCTTTAGACATTTGAATAGAATAATAGAAGATTATGTATGTTATTTGATAAACTTAGAAATTATAATCGATAAAAGTTATGCAAATGTTGTAATCCACATACGTGATTATGATGAGCGTAATGTTGTTCAACTTGGATAGTTCGACTATGATTTGATGATGAAATTTGAATTCTCTTCCTTCTCCTTATGATAGTATGAGCAAGAACCACATGAAGCAAAAACACATTGATCGTTTAACGTTGAATGTTTGTACGTTTCATATGTTACATTAAGTTTACATTTCATACACTTTCACCGTGCAAGGATGTTCGACGTAATATGTATAAAATGATGTCACGTTTCATAAACAATGAACGTTTCAGCATTTTTACGTTCAAAAGTATTTTGAGTTTTATGTTTAATACAATTAAATTTTGCATTTCTTTTCGTTTTGTTCGCAAGAATGTTTGTGTATCACATCACTTTTGAAATGTAGTCAATTTTGTAAATAATTGTCGTTTGAAAGTGTTTTTTGTTTTTTGTTTCTCTTTGTTTATATGTGTCTCCGTAGTCTTTATTGTTTCATGCGCTTTGCAGTTTCATACAGTTGCACTTGGCAAAGGTATAGCACGTTTCTAAAGTGTTTGTTGTTTGAAATCGTTTGATGTTTATGTTTTATGTGTTTGATGTTTATGTTTTATGTTTTTTATGTGAAATATTACGCAATGAGTTGTGAAAGAGTATTTTGCTTTCACATGTATATTATATTGTGAATGCCGTGAAGTTTTGAATTTACCAAAGCATTTCATGTTCTACATATATCATCGTAGGTCACACGCAGTTTGATTATGAAAAACAACATGATAGAAAGCGTTGTTAAAAAACTTCATGCAATGTTGAATTTACCTTGGAATATATACTACTGGTATTGATATTTTTTATGTTTAAAGAGAAAATGCTAAAAAATAAAAGTTGCAAATGAAAGTTGTAGGTTCTATACATTAAAGTCATTTTGTAAACATTGTTAATATCATGTGTTAATATGTTAATACATGTTAAAAAATTATTAATATCATGTGAAAAGGAGAGCCAAAGGCTTGAAGAAAGGTATGGTGGAGAAAAGAACATCGATCCTGTAAGCCAATAGTTTGCTCAGAGGGGCTTCTTCTTCTCATCCGCCTCTGCTGTCGGAACTCAATCTGGGAATTTCGTCCATGTACTTGAAGATCAAGCGGGGAAGTCAGGTAGAGGAGTGACACTAGAAGGGCGAATTTGAGAACTGTTTGGTTTGAAAGATCCTCGTCATCGGCTTTCCCTGCTGACTCAAACTCTTCCTTCGCTGGAACTGAGTAGCCTCTCACATAACATCCTTTTAGTTTCTCCCTAAGCTTGGCATTTTGTTTCTGCCGGAATACAGGAACAGGAAGAAGTTTCAAATCTGAGAACAGCAGAATTACATATGTGCACACTCATTCCATCAGAAGACCTGCAGAAACCGCAACACGTTAACTCTCATATTAATTACACTGCCGTGCAGTGTAATAGTGATATATCGTGATTTACCACTTCATCGGATGATCAAGATTCATGCAGAGTCGCACGACGTCAATTAATAGGAGTAGAGTTAACTCTAAGTCAGAAACCCCGTCATAGAGCTTCTTGGACTCACAAAAAAGCCTTGAAGACGAGCCGTTTGTGTCTCTTTACTACCATCAACGTGACAGCTGAAACATGCACAACTGAAGCGATCTTTATCAGAAGCTTTTCGGTGACTCTCTTACCGCTAGTAGCATCACCTGCTCGTTCAATGATTCTATAGAGAGCGGACAGGATACAAAGTAGAAATAGCTGCCAGTGCAAAAGAAACGAAATGTCAATCTTCATGAAGCTTCAGAACGTCAAGGTCCAAGCTCCAACTGACAGTACGATACCTGATTAAATCCTCAGCTAGAGCAAGACCAGTGGAATATAAACGGCATGAAAGATGCCAAATGGCAGCAAATAATGTAATGTGCGCTTCAAAATATGTGGAGATTTATTGGCCCGGCAAAACCTACTCAGCTTGGTGAGCTCAAGACCAATTCTAATATCAACTACTTGTTAGTCAGACTCGCACTCCCATTCAGTGCGATGACAAGCAAGCAGACTAGCAACACTTCATTTATTCCAACGTGCGGCTCGACTACGCAACAGTTAAACAAGCAGGGCCCACTCACTTAAGTTCGTCGATGAAAAGCTTGGCAGAGTTCAATATTTCATCATTAGTAACTTGAATTCCCATTCGAACCTGTCAAGAAAGAAAACATAAAAACTGAAATAGCAGCACAAACATGACCTCCATGAAACCGTTTAAGACATAAGACCTACCTCCGAATTCTTGAAAAGGAAAAATTTCTACGATGGTACCCTACTACTGCGCAGTGACGGTTGACGGGACATGTAGAGTATGAGCGACAGCAGTGAGGTGAAAAAAGAAAGACCCCGGTGAGAATGGATCTCAGCACTATCAGTGGTAAGATGCCATTCTGTTCCTTGAGCTCTTAAGTCATTCTATATTAAATAGAATTCAAGTTTCTTATCTTGCTTTTAATTTCTTGGTGTCTTCTTAGAGAATTCTAGTATCCACAGAAAGGAGCTAGCTACTCCTGCAAGAAGTTTGAACGAGAGAAATGGCAGGAGTTGTGACGAGTGTGAGAGTCAGTACTCTGTTGCCAAGTTTTGGTCTTACAGTACATGAATCTTCCCTCTGAAGGTGCGAGCTCAGAGCATGAGCAAAATATTATTCAGCACATGATACCCACACCTGAGAAAGATTCTGGGAGAAGGATGAAGAGCAGGGGACGGCGAGTGTGATTCTTCACGTTCTTGATAGGCGATGCAGATGGAGCTCGACCGCGGGCTTGCTCTGTAGTGTTTGCGCTCTTGGAAACTTTTTAAACAGTCAGGGCTTCTCTCGTCTATTTTCACTATGATCTCATTCCGATGTCGTTCTGACGCGTATACTAGAGAACTTATTGAATTTCATCGTCCAATGGACTTTGCCTCTTTTTTTGTGTGGAATGTCGCTTGACTCAGACGAATTGTTGTCGCTATCGGATATCCGAGGAAGTTGGAAGCTACTACATACAGTATCAGTATATCAAATTAAGTGAATGTTGATGAAATTGTCCATCCAATGATAAAATTGCATCTATGAGAAATCACTACACTAGACGAAGTCACGATGAAACGGTACAAATGCTTTGTCTTATTTTGTTCGTCCTCGCGGCAAATCCTTCCACCATTGCTGTCTCTGTTCGTGAATCTAAGGAACCTTGATTATAAGGTGCGCTATGTCTCTACCCCGATGTCCTTATTCTTCATCCCTCCCAACGTTTCCCAGTTGGGTCGATTCTCCCAATACTCGAAGACATGAACAACAGTCGCACTCAGATTGAAAAGATCGCGCACAAAGATAAAGTCACTCCCCATAGTTTACTTATACGAGGACTCTTATGCGATGATTCCTATACGATGCGATGATTCTTAATCGAAAGGAGGAAAAGAATTCTTATTCTTTAGGATGTTGCAAAATCTGAAATATCGATAATAAACTATGCGTAAATGCATAGCAAAAAAAATTTGGTACGCGTTGTACGCACGTAAAAGATCAAAACGGTTCCGTACACTACTCTGTGAGAGAGGCGGTTAGAAATGTTCGTCAATGTGAGACATTCATGGAAATGTAAATTCTTGAATTCTTGATAACTCGATGAAGAATGCTTCTGTATCTATCGTTGCTCTAGACCTGTAGAGGAAACGCCAGAATGAGCGATTCAATCAAAGACAAAGGACAAAAGACTGCGCACGACTGGAAAAATTCTAAAGAATAATACCAGACTATGAAGGTCACGAATGGAACTAATAACTACCCATGGCTATTTGAAGATAACGTCTTTGTACTTAAAGAACATCACCGACGTTGATGATGAGACATCTTTTGCGCTCGCTGACGTCTCTGAGAGTTCCATTGGAAGGAGGAGCAATTTGAAAAATGGGATAAAATTAGTAGTATACCAGCTGGTTGCATACAGACTACAGTCGGACATCGGGGCTTCAACAGACTTGAAGGGAGTCTTGGAATATCGCATTCTAAATGCGAAGATGGAATTTATCTTGAGGGAGGTTTTATGTATATGCGCATGCTTATGCTTCGATTGGGTGAGATTGTCCTAGTCAGTAAACTTTGACATGATGTTATCTACGGTTTGTACGTTATCAGTGTGGATTGTGGTCATCTGTCATCTCCATGACAGAAAGAAAAGATGACACGTGAGATATTGTTGAAGACAGCTGCTACAATCCGAAGGGATAATGGATGAGAGGATCCGATAGAAGCTCTATTGGTGCATGCTTACATCGTCAAGAATCAACACGAAGCACTGTTGGAAGAAAAGAGAAAGTGAGATTCAGAGGATGCAGAGGAAAGAACTTCTTCCAAGAGACATACTCAAGGGAAGAAGATTCGCCAATATCTACCGATGGATGATACTCTTTCTCCATCGAAAGAAAGAGCAAAGGAGTTTTAGAAGGAGAAGGGCAAGCCGGCTGCATACAAACTACAGTCGGACATCGGGGCTTCAACAGACTTGAAGGGAGTCTTGGAATATCGCATTCTAAATGCGAAGATGGAATTTATCTTGAGGGAGGTTTTATGCATTGCGAAGCGCGAGTTTCATGATGTCATCATCAAAACATCATGAGGTTGGGTAGGTAGAGATAACATTGGATAGATGGACTAGGCCAAAGGATGAGATACACAGTGAGGTGATGAGGAGGCATTTTTCTGCTCCGAATGAGATTGCAGCAGGAAGTAAGAACGCAACATGTTTTTCTTTATGATATTTTGTTTATTTTTCTTTGTGTGGAGTTGTATTTATGTTTGCCTTTGTGATTATTTATGTTTATTTATATATTTGTGATGGAGTTTTATTTCTTTTCTATCTTTGTGATTATTTTGCTTTGCTATTATCTTTATGTAGAGTTTTATTTATAGTCAATCTTTGTGATTATTTATATTTATTGTCAATCTTTGAACAAACGTTAAGTAATTTTATCGTGTACGCTGATCTGCGATATGATTCCACGAGGAATGATTACAATGATACATGTGTGTTTATTGTTGCACATGATGGACGTGTGATCGTGTACAAGTGATGGATGTGTGAATATGACACGCGTTGAGACAAGCAACTTATGGCTTATAGAAGATCGTGCATTTGAGATGCAGATCTAGCGATTGATCCCTTGCGGCATCATGTCTGACGAGTTGATCCATGTCAAATTAGTATGTCACGGTATTGTGTCTCGGAAGGACTTATGACACAAGTGCAAGAACGTGATCAAGAAGTTCTTGGTGGAGCTGTAGACAAAGAAGCGGGCTCCTGACGGTGTTGAAGATGTCGAGGTGTTCGCAGACTTGGAGCTCCTCACGAAGAGGTATTTGGTGACTTGTCTCCGTATCCAAGGAGCTCCAGTCGTTGGCAACAAGCCTGCGTTGATGCAGCGAGTGGCACAACTCAGAAACCTAGAGGAAGGTGACTCGCAATGATCTCGACGGTTCATGTACCCTGAGCTATCTAAACATGACATTGCAGACAAGCTGAAGGGTTGGGTTACACTTGTTGTCAGCTGAACGCATGAAGGACCATAGGCCCAGGTGGTCGTTATGCTCAAGAGGAGGATGATTGCTCGACCTTGTGTTTAGACATGAAGAACGTTGTCGATCACTAGACGAGAGAGCACTTGTCTTGTCGTATCCTCCAATGTCAGACATGAGTATCAAGACCATGTTGTGATGGTTTCGACTTGAACCGATCGGCACTTGAGAAGTACTATGAGAAGAGTAAGTTCTCTTCCAACATGCATGAACGGTACGTCTTTTATTGAAATAGTTGTATTATGAATGTACTTAATATCAATTTTTTGATGTAGACTCACCTACACACCTCGTCATGATGGCTTTCACTAGCGGACCAAAAAGCCAATTAAGATGCGGTTCTACACACGAGCACATGAGAACTAAATGTCTGAGACATTCAACTCTGAGATAGCAAGTTTATCACTAAGAGGATTCACTTCCAGAAGACACACGAGGTAAGACTTGTTGCATGTGCCATGGACTGGAATGAGAATGTAGTTGAGGAGCCCATCAAGATATATGAACATCACAACACACTCTATTCATCATGAGACAACGACATGGAAGAACGAGTTGAAGGAACGTTTGTTTGGTGAGCGCATAGCAACCTGACAAGTAAATACTATCTCATATGTACATTTCTAATAATTCATCTGTAAAAGAGTCATACACATATGAGAGATAATGTTGGTTTATTTATTATTTATTTATATGGATATTATATTTTTATTCATGTTCTACTCGCTGGTATACTGTTTGGTTGTACTCAAGTGCGGAGAGAGAACTCATGGGAGTTCGTGTTTTTAATGTTGTTGACAATCTGCTGGTATTTTTCTCACTGTGTGAAGTGGAGTAAGACAAGTCTCCAAAAATATTCTGTTGCGTAAATGTTTACTTATACTCTAATAATAAAAGCTTGCTCTACTGTGCTCAGGGTAGTGGTAAATTTACCGATTTCAGGAAGGTCTTTTTACTGATTTGATGAAGATTACATTTTTTCTGGTTTCGAGAGAGAGGAATTCTAATTTATTTTGGTAGTTACTAAACCTAGTTCATACCACAACTTCAAAAACGTTCGAACTAGGTTTTCAAAAGCTGTACATTATACAGGTTTCCTGAACTTGACGATGAACAAGTTTCAGGAAATCTGTTTGAAATCAAGTTTCTAAACATGTTTGTAATCAAGTTTTGAGAAACATGATTGTAAAGGTTTGATAAACTGTATCCTTATCTTTTTATGCATAAGCAGATAAGGATACATAAGCCTGCATAAGCTTGGCTTTTTGGCCCGCTAATGCTTATGCAGGTTTTGAAAGATCTGTATAAACAGATTTTTGAAACTTTCATATCCAGATTTTTGACTTTCTTAATAACCTTTCTCTTGGATTGCCTAAGTATTTCACTGATATTACAAGGGACCTGGTATATTACGGTCTCCCTTTTTCTGCATTGTGTCTTGTATTACTGCAATTCTTGTAAAATATTTGACTCCAAATTCTACTATATGTTGCAGAAATTTATGAGCCATGGAAAAAATGTACTTCCGATGGGATTCAAACCCATCAGGCTGGTCTCTCCAACGGAAGTTCACTCCCTTCCAAAGAAGGGAGGAGGCACATGCCAAGAAAATACACAAAATCCCAGAATTTGAAAAGAAAAAAAAGACAACCCTTCACAAAGCGAGACAGAAAAAAATCAAACGCATTAACACCAGAAATTTAAAACACAACTGAAAACTGAGGAAAAAGCCTCAGTTTTCAGTTGTAACCAGTTATTATCTCACCGGTTTCGAGGCGAGAGTTTCCTGGGAAGGACATAACTTTCTAGCTGTGATACGATAGTGAAGAGGAGGGCAAGAATCACACACGGAATATGGACCGCAAGAAAACACACCACCACGATTTCGATCCGGCCAAGATAAAACACATGGCACGCAAGTAAATCTTCAACTCCATATCATTCAGATTGTAAATCTCACGCTCAGTAACTCAGAACTTCGGAAAACTGTCCCCGTGAAGCACCAGCGCGCTCACCTAGAAGCTTCCTGTTTTCTATTCAGAAAAATATGCGTACAAGTTTCTGGTCTCCTCTATATTCGTTTCTGTCCTCTCCTCTCAAATCCTCCGATGTAAAAACTCTCCTCAGTCAGAAATTCTCTCTAGCCGTTATCGTGTCGGATATTTTGATTGAAGGATGTCTAGGAAAACATGAGGTTCCTGGTTGTGGAGATGTACTGTGTTGAACAGAGACAAGACAGAGAAAAACAACCACGAAAACGAATGCTGCAATATATACCAACTCCAAATGTATGTACACTGCCGGTTCTTTTTTTCCTAAGAATACAAAACTGAGAAATAGACCAGAGCGGTCTGTAATCTACTTCAAGGCCCCTAAAACGAACCACTGAATCCCAACCCTGATCCAAAACCACCGAAGTGTAGCTCAAAGCAAGAGAAACTTCTCTTTGCTAACAAACAAGGCTGCACTAGTATCACACGATTGAAATCCAAGTTCAAGCAAGCTCTTAGCTAAAGCTAGCTACCACACCGGAACTCTAACGAACTCAAAAAGACGAAATCCGTAACAAAAGAACCGAAAAAGATCTATATGAAAACTCTCTCAAATAGGTATTTTTTGGTTCTCCAGATGTTGATAGGGTCTCCTTCCTTGACTCCGTTGGCCCAAGAAACCTTCAAATCCGACTTCCGACAGTCGAGATATCGTCGATTATCGATCGTAGGTGACAAAACTTTCAAAAACTCCTCCCTGCAGCTTAAAATTGCACACACCGCACAAACGGACGGTTCAGGGTAGCTAGATCCCTGGCAAGTAGATCTAGCTACCCTAAACCCAATGAGACTCCAAACAAGCCGTTTGGAGTTCTCTTTGCAAAACCACGCAAGAAATTTGATCACAAGTTGCAAAAAACTGACGTAAATCGACTCCCTACGGCTCAAAATCACTCACCACACCCAAAACCAACAACCCAATCCACACATGCTCTTCTCCTATGCGTAGATGAAGACTCCCTGATCGCATAGGCACCAATCTCAGGTCGCAGACGAACGAAAATATGACGTAAGCGCTTCCATGCGAGCCAATTTCACTCAGAACTCCCAAACCGTCTGATGAAACTTCGTATCGTCTTCAATTTCCTGAAGAACTCGTTGTTCTGATCTCGATGGATCCAAGGACAGCAAGTTTGGACTCCGGAACGGTCCGAACGGTCCAACTCTCCTTCACAGGTCACTGAAGCTCTCCAAATCTTCTCTCTACGTCTCAATTTCTCTTAGACCACATCCTCCGATCCGTCTCTTCACGAACCGTCTTAACCAACGCGTAGCCTGCACAGATCTGAACCCAACGACGTCTTGCGCGTTTGCATTGGAACTCCAAATCTCCTGAACCGTCCGCTTACAGGTTGCAGGTGGAAGCTAACCCCTTAAGCAGCCCTCTTACATCAGTCTCTGTACGTACCAGTTTTCATCAATAATGAGGAAGCAGACCCCTTGCGTCTTTAATATAACGCCTGGGGCTGCAAATACCCAATCAGCAAGTAAACTAGGGTCTAGCTTGATTTTTCTTTCTTTCGAGTCTTGTAACGTCTCCTCTAGACGTCCAAACGAAGTAGACAAAGTGCCTATGAAAAGCTGACAAGGAGCTCTATCCACTGATGCAATAAAAGCGAAGATCCGAAGTTGTGCCAAATGTTCGTAAGCTGGAGCCTAGCTTGTTTTCTCCATCTTTCGAGTCTTGTTACTTCTCCACTATGCGTCCAAACGAAGTAGACAAGGTGCTTATGGAGTGCTGACAAGGAGCTCTATCCACTGATACGATGAAAGTAGAGATTTGAAGTTGTGCTAAAAGTCCGTAAGCTAGAGCCTAGCTTGCGGACTGTTATCGTTTCATCAGTGTCTTTGAAACGATAACAGTCGAAATTTGATTTTCAGGTAGGAGCCAGTCCACGACATGACATCCACCCCCTCCAAACCTGTGCATCCTCCGGTATGCACCAAAGATACCAACCAAGGAGTGGACCGGCACTCGCACCATCTTGTCATCCTCCCTCCCATCTCAATCAACCTCATACTCAAGTATGCAACTTGATCGTCATCTTGAATTTGCAACTCTGTCATGATTTTCCTTGGATCCATACTCATCGCATCTCTTCTTCAACCTCCCATCCAATCACCCGCTCTAAATATCTACATCTCGAAGACATAGAAGCACTAAACCATCATACCATAAAAATATCTTCCATCCGTCCTGTAGAACCTCAACGTCGAGGTTTGTGATCCAAGTCTCGTAGTAGACATCATCCGTCAATCAATCATCATCATATATCTTGACTGTAACCCTCAACCTCAAGTCTGTACATGTCATCGTACTTATCTCTCTCTTCTTTTTTGTTTTTCTGAAAAAATGGAACCACACTGCTGCAACCAAAATCCTCAACTGCAATCATCATTATCTCGTTGTACATGGTATCCTCCTCAACCATCATCCTCCTTGATCTTTCTTCTGAAAACACTTACAACCTCTCAAGCATCATCCTCTCAACCCAATTCACCTTCAGCAATGACTCTTCCCCTGTAAACCATCCTTATCCATCATCCTATACCGCGCAACCTCATCTCTCTCCACATACAAGTATCACTGTACTTGTATGCCTACCTACAATACCGCAGCCAAACTTGTGTTGATCCCTCCGATAGCTCCAGCACACATATACCCTCCTCTTGATACTGCCACACAATGAGAGTCGTATCCAACGATGATAAGGTCACGAGGTCAGTAGCAGGAACAACCTTTGGTTCCTCTACTGGTGGTTCAAAGACTTCACTTGCTGCACCAACCGATCACCATACTGCTGCAACTCTTCACTCGAACTCTAGAGTGGGGCATCCAAAGCAGATGGTCCTACTGTAGACATGCTAGACATGTCCTCCATCTCCTCAAAGACCGGAGTATCCTCCGCATGGACATTGCCTTCTAACAACTCATCTGACCAAGGATGACCGAACCGAATCCTACAACAGATGCCATCGTCCTTGGTGTAGGCTCAACTCTAGCACTGAACTGCACTGGTAAGCGGCTCACTCGTCCTTCACCAGACTGCCAACCTGGTCTGTAAGATGTTGTCTCCGTCCAATAATCGATCACGAATCTCATAAGGTATAACACAGCACCTCCAACCAATACATCATAAGACTTCGCGGCCGTAACAATGACCTTGGCTCTCACCATGGAGCCATCCTCGTGGAATGATCTGGTCGAACTCTCACCGTCAACATCTCATGATTCATGTGTAGAGCTGTATCTCTTGATCCCCCCTAGAGATATATGTAGTTGAAATGAACATCTCTCCATCTCGGACTTCTTCAAACCCAAACCAATGCACGTCGTCTTCTCCAACATCAGCGGCTGAGCTCTAGAGTCTAACAAGACTTTCTGCGATCGATACACCTTCCCTGAAGGTGTCACCAAACAGAAAATATCACTTCTGTTGTCCAACAACACCACACCTGGTGCCAAACCAGCACGGTCAATCGCTGGCCTAACTGATAACTCATCTAACTTAGCAGTCGTCACTTGTCAAGTATCACTGGTAGTTGTCCTGATCTTCGACTCCATGGACACGTCTACCGCCTCTCGCTGAACCACCTCAGCACTAGAGGTAACAATATCCTCACTCCCATTGAGTGTGACCGCCAACTGAAACACTGGAGCCAAACTGACTCCCAATGCTCTCATATCCATGGCTGAAAATATTGAGACTTACAAAATTGATGTAGCCGTCTCTAACACGGGGTTCGACATAGACGTCAAGGGTTGTCTCGCATCACTCCCACTCTTGGATGTCGATGTCTCTAACTCCACTACATCATCGGTAGGCCGTTTAGACACCATCGACGTGATCCTCAACACCTCCGATAATGTGAATGACTGAGGAAGCCTGGTCTGTCTATTAGTCTCTCCGCGTTGTGGATCTAACTCCACCGACGCATCTCGTGGCTCAGAGACACATACTACACCTCGAGTCATTGTCGTAGATGTCTCATTCTGCACCACACCAGCCATGAAGTCGAAGTCATCTCATTCTCCTCCATAAGACGTGGAAGCTTCTGTTCCACCAGTCTCCGCTGAGCCATAGTCATACTAGCTATCCTCTGCTCCAACTACTCAATTCGAGCAGCCATACTTGCTTCTGACGTCGTAGCAGACGGTGGACCGATTGGTCCTCTCTCAGGTGCTGGATCTCTATCTCTAGCTCGACCACCACGGCCTCCTTGAGCTCCTCCACCTCGTCCACATAGCTCGGGATGGAGATCAAAACAACGGTCCTCACATTGCCTAGGTACCGCTTGAGACGTCTCTGACGTCTCATAACCACCTCTCTTCTATGGACAATCCTTTTGTTGATGAGGACTATCACACGTCCAGCAAGGACCCGCTTGCTGCTGACTAGAGAAGGACGGCATGAGCTTCTGTCACCAGATCCTCCAACATCTCCTTGGGATCGTGACTGCTCCGCACGATCCTTACCACCACCACCACCACGCTGTTGTGTAACCTGTGA
This sequence comes from Asterella californica, assembly GCA_036924285.1. Lineage (NCBI taxonomy): Eukaryota > Viridiplantae > Streptophyta > Marchantiopsida > Marchantiales > Aytoniaceae > Asterella > Asterella californica. Next base: position 50,492,095 of record JAYKYS010000001.1, read on the forward strand.
TCTTTGAGAAGAGGTGGTCGTCCCATATGGTGTCTACTTGCTGAACCCAGCAACCAACACCCTCTCCTCCATCATATTGAGCTCAATCTGCTCAGCCAAACCAAAGACAACTGTCAACGTCGGAGCGATGTCTCTAAGGAGAGTGGCATCTCTGACTCTCCTACGCAGCTCCCGATCTAGTATCCCATACCAGAATTGTACTTCCGTCATCTCTTGGTAACGCTGATCAATCGCCTCATGCGAGTTAACGTCTCGCGTAGGCTCTCTCCAGTTTTCCACTGAAACTCCTACAGACTCCTCAACTTGTCGGTCCGCACACATTGATAGTTCTTCCTCAAACACTTGAAGAACTGAACCATAGGGTTAAACCTTGGTGGTATCTCGCTCACACTACCACCTGCTCCACTACTAGTTGACGCACCGCCGGTAGTAGATACTCCGTCATCCGTGGATGTACCACTGCTACTGGCACCCGAACTCGTAGGTGCTATGCCTCTTGAAACTGCGTCAGTAGTGATAGAAACGTAGTTGAGAGATCAATGTTATCTCCACAACTCAATCTCCACACTATAGTCTTGTTGGAACTCATGGAAATCGTCCATCGGCGATCCCTCCAAGTGTTGGAACAAACTTTTCCACGTCATGAAAGATGTAAATAGTTGTGGGTTCCGCATCTACTGCAAATCTCCTGGATGAAGTCATCCAGCTCAATGGTACCTACTGTACTTGAGTAACGTCGAGACCCCTTCGTTGCCCCATAGATCTCGTCCATGTCCCACAACAACAGTGTGGTGACACTAAACTCATCATCAGAAAACGCACTATCTGCGTCTGACTCGTCCTCTAGAACAACTGACGGCAATGATGTAAATAGTCGGTACCTCACCCAACTCCGTGTATACCCACTGTCCGAGAAATCTCCACCAGAACCTCCCGAGAACTCCGTGATGATAGAATCTTGATAACACACTTTCCAACCAGAATGTCAAAATCTCCGTCACCACCGTAACCACCACTTACTTAACCCCGCTCCTACTGAGCTCACCTATCTCCTACTAAGACGGTCAAGGTAGGGGCAACCTGTACTTACCATCATCACAGGCAGCCTCTCACGGTCTGCTGATTGTCATTCCAACGTTGATAGTCTGACTGGTCCGCAAGCGAACCAGTCAGACTATCTTTGTCAAGATTTTTTCAGTCTCACTATACACTGGAGTGAACTCACTCCGGAAATCAAGCGCCAACACAAGCAAATGCGGCGCACAAACAGGAAGCAAAATATGGAAGGGTTCTAACCACAAGAAGTCCAAACGATAACCCTCCACACTCAAACGTTCACATAAAGAGAAACCCAACCCCTCCCGGACTAACGCCTCCTCTTCGGTGACCACATGCACAATATATGATCACCAATCGTCGTAACTGATACTGAAGATCACTAACTAGATGTCCACACCTCTAGTAGCTCCAAAAGTATCTACGTGGTAGCTCTACTAGCTCACCCAAGACAACTGTCATCAACTGCTTCCATAGCGTCTCTACGGTATAGACAAATACTACCACAACTATGGCTTCCTTCTAATACTGTGGGGTCGCCCTACCACCCCTCTAGAGAACGTGCGAGAAGGTCTCCTACTACCTTAAACAAGTCCATAAGTACTTGCATGTATCCCTGAAAGACACCAAGAGCTATTGGTCTAGTGGTAAAGCCAAAGCTAAGATTGCAAAGTTAAGTGTGCAAGTCCAGAAATAGTGTTGGGATGGGTGACCTACTGGTTTTACACTTCTCATACCTCTCTCACGCACGCACGCAAGCTAACTTGCGGTGGATGCGAGCTCGAGCTCGGGCTCCGCTCCGCCTCCGCACTCTCGCACTTCGTTCTCACACCTCCGCACTCATGCACCTCTGCTCCTCGAAGCACACACCCCAAAACAGCAACTTAGAGGTTGCAAACACACTCCAAGAGATCAAAATCTGTCAAATTGACACTCGCAGACGGGTTTACGTCTGATTTTGGACCACATGCGACCTTCTTCGGCTTATAACTTCTTCGATCCTTCACCAAATTGAATGATTTTTGGTGCGTTGGAATCGTCTTCCCAGCGCACACCTACAGCACTCTTCAGCACCACAAATTGTCGACCCATGTCAATCCGACATCCACCGATGCACTTCTGCTGACCTCAAATTGACCACAAAAATCTGTCACAAGAAATTCCAGCAGCGCTTCCGCACTACTTGACCACCAAATCGGCCAAGAACATATTCAAATGTCAGTAATCCACACAGTAGTCGATCATCCAACCAAAAAGAACCACTTCGTATGCACGCGCATCCGTAAATCAAAGATACCAACGTGTAGTGTCGCAAGATTACTCCTTTTGCCCATTTAGTATACAAGATATCGTTCCCACAGCACAAGTATCGCTGCTCTAAGTTCTAAGATCTGTTCAAACACACAAACACACGGGTTTTGTCTAGAAATCCCGTCTTCTCACAAAACCACACGACTTCCAGACCCTTCAAAATGTGCTCTGGACCTAAACAAACAACTACTAACTAAAATATCACACAACTATCTATAGAGAAGCTCAGGAAGACGCTTCTTGCTTCCAGGTCACTTGTTCCGGTCTTCTCAGTATCGTCTTCCCGAAGCAATTCTCGGCTTCTGGGGGTTCAACTCGGCTTCTCACACCTCCAGAAGATTGCTCCTGCTTCGTAAAAGTCGACTAGCAACGGCTGTCGCACATTGCTCTTCCAATTCCTAGCGGGTTAGATTTATCACAAGGTGTATGCCCCCTGTAGCCTTACTAGGCTTCTGCCTACGGAAACGGTCTTCCTGCAGCACTACAACGACATTTCACCTTCACGGAAGCTCAATAGAAGTCTCGGAAGCTCACTAGAAGAAGGTAAGAAGATGGGGAAGATGGGGAAGAAGGGAAAATCCAAACGAGAGAGAAACAAGATGGAAATGAGAAATTAAGACTCCGACAGGTTTCTAGTCCGGATCCTGACTAACAAGCCATTCCTGCTTGTAATAGTTTGGGGAGGAAGACAACAAACGTGCGTACAGTTACACAGTCTTCTACTTGAGGATGTCGTCTTCTGCTGTGGGGAAGAAGGCTTCTTTCTTCTTCTCTCGCTGCTCCGACTACTCTGTCTTCTGGGATCTCTTATCCATAAGACCGTCCGTACGTGGATCCAAAGTGCTCCACTGGATGAGCCAAGCTGCGAATCTGCACAACTGCTGACAGTCACCGCCACTCAAGAAGAATGCTTCCCATGCACAATCGGGAGTGAATTCAAGAAAATCCACCACCCAAAAGACACAAACAAAGCTTCTGCACTCAAATCAGCAATCCATTCCTTGAGAAGAAGGCACATTGGTGTTGGGAAGCTCACTCCCTCTACTTTCTACTTCTACTCCTCGACACACCAGTTTAGCCAGCAGGACTACACGAAGATGCCGTTCCCTGCTCCTAAACTGCTCACTACATCCATCTACATCTTCGAACCACTGCTGGCAACGAGCATGCAGACCCCTCCGGTGTAATCTCAATCTATTCGTATGTCTCTAACATCGGGTGTAGTGTGTGTGCGCACAATACTGTGTAAACAAAATGTGACTAATGTACTTAGTGCACCTCTCATGTGTGTCCAAAATCCTACTCTGTCTTCCTACTTATGCATCTGCCTTGAGACGTAGAGAGAATCTCCTCCAGTCCTCAATTACAACCAGGGAGAGATGGGCGCTGTCAGAAGGCTGCCACCCCACATGCAAGCGGTTCCTCTTCCTAATTAGCCATCCACCTTACTACTCCTGCGCTGCCTACTCTACCACATGGTCACCTATCTAATATTATACTAAAACTGCCACCTCTTAAGATAGCATGTTCGGTTCCTATTAAGTTTGGACAAGTCAACTTGTCTTCTGCGCTTTGCTGCCTACTCTAATTGCTCGGATGCAATCTCCATTTGGTCTGCTCCTATCTGAACTCCTAACTCAGCTTCTGATAAGCTGGGAAGCCCTGCGAATACCTCGGGTGTCACTGAGTTTGGCTTCCTCCTCAACATTCGTCGCTGGCTCTGCTGCTGCTGCTTTGGAAGACGGAAGTGTCTTCTAGGAAGCTGGATAGACTTGTGCTTCCTCGCTCTTCTGAGGCACTAGTTCGACATTGAGAGCCATGGTGACTTCATAGGGGTCTGGAGAATTGGCTTCCTCCACTCGAAATACATGAGAAGACAGCTCTTCTTTCTGTCTTTCAGAAGACATCTTGTCTTCCGGGGCTTCTTCCGGAGTCTTCTCGGCTTCCAACATTGTCACTACCAAGTGGACAGCGAGGTTGAACTCCTCCTTCTCCAAGTCTGATCCGGTCGATGGTGCTGAGGCTTGGGAAGATGCAGTTGCGGGTGGCGGAATCAAGAGAAGACCGTAGAGTGTCTTCACTCTCTCTATTTGCCAATCCAAGTACCGGAACATGCTCTCCTTGCACTCTACCAACATTGCCTTGGACTCGTCGTCCCATTCCTTAGTTAGGGTAAGAAGCTTCCTACCCGCGGTGAAGTTAAACTTCTTTCGAAGCGCTTCCACCGTCTGAGCTAGCATCCTCTGCGCACGAGCTTCCGCTGCTTCTCGCTGCGTCTTCTCGGCTGCAGTCTGCGCTTCTACGGCTTCTCGTAGTGTCTTCCACGTCGTCTTCTTCTCTGCAAGGGCGGTGATCTTACCCGGACTCGTAGAACCTCTTGGTCACGTTGTTGTAAACGCGCTTGCAACTCCTGGTTGCTCTTCCTCAACTGCGCTAACTCCTTGACAGAAGTGGCTGCTTCCACCTTGTACTTCGCTGCGAGCTTCTCCGTGGTGCGGAGGTTGACTTCCAACGCTTTTACCTTCTTCTGGCCTTCTTCCTGCCGCATCAGGGTGCGTAGACCGAATCCAAACTGTAGTGGCTTCTCTTGAGCCATCACTCTCTTCTCTACCAACTCCATAGCTGGTTGGATCTCCGAGTGGAAGAAGGCACTGAACTCCTCCAGTCTTCTTCCTGCGAAAGACATGTTCATCCCCACAATCCAATCGGAGGTGTCTTCCTTGTCTTCCAGAGGCAAAAATGTCTCTTCCACCACTATGGTCTTCTGTTTCTGCACACGAGAAGATGCTACTTTTCTCATCTTCCGGAGTGGAAGATCCCTCCCCATGGCAGAAGCGGTCCTCTTGACTGCACTTCCTCGCATCGTAGTAGGAGTATCCATCCGACCCTCGTCTTCTGGAGTCTTCGGAAGACTCTCTGGTGTTGCAGAAGCGGTCTTCTGTGCAGCTCGGGTACTCAAGGGCTCCTCCTGTGAGTCGGACTCCGATCTAGAGTGAATGATCGGGAAGGAGGTGGTCTTCCTAGGCACACTCCTAGGACCCATCTTCCTTGATGGTGTCGCGTCTTCCGATCCACTAGAGTCGTCTTCTTTCATCAGAAGCGTCTTCTGATGAGTACTTGGTCTCATCTGCGACATCAGAGTGAGAGGGAGAGTCATTGCTGCTGCTTGATCGTCTTCTCCTGAGGTCTCCTCCTTCATCTCGTGCTGCCCCGTTGGTCCATATCTTGCCAACTGATCTTCCGTGAGATCCCCCTTGGTCACGTACAGGTAACAAAAGAACGGAGTAAGATGTCCTCCTGCTGAGGTACCTAAGTACACCGTTCTGCCTGTACATAAGCGTGGAAAAATGCGCCCCAGTTGACATTCTCTCCGGCACACACTGCTTCCAGGAACTCCACGTCCTGATCTCCAAGGTACCTCGTCTTCTGCACCTTCCCCTTAGGAAAGAGGTGAAGGAACAATTTCGCCAGAAGACGCTTCTGCGGCTCTCGGTAAGATTCAACCTTCCATCTGTTTCTTCCATGTCTGTCCTCCAGGAAGAGACAAGATGTGCTCCCAAGCACATGTCACTTTTCCGAAATCATGGGTAAGATCTTCTTCTCGAGCCAATAACCTTGGTTCTCAGATTCTGGCCTATGAAAGGCCCTGCGCCACCACTCCTCGGTCCAGGAAGATGATCTTCCCCAAGCTGCTCCTGCCTTCGCAGGTACAAGGTTACGAGGAGGTAATGCTGCCCAAACCTCCTCCAGAAGATCTTGGTCGGCGAGGTTCCAATCCCACAGGAAGAAGTCAAGACCCAACTCCTTGATGAAGGGTTTGACCTCGGTCAATTCTACTGCCGGTAACACCAACCCTCGAGGATGCATCGACATACTTGAAACTCTGTTGCACTAAGTCACACGTACTTACTGTGAGCCGAGGGCTCAGTCCTTCTCAAGTTCTTACAGTCTAGCTTCCACTCTCAGAAGACGAATCTAGTCTTCCAGAAGACAGCTATTCCGTCTTCCGGGATTCTAACAGTGCTTCCTAAGTAGCTCTTCCGAGCTATATCTAAACAATCCTAACTAAGCAAGGCCTCGCATGGATTCCTAAGAAGACAACCCACCTTGCATTACATCCTACTTCTTAACAGAAGATACAAGATATGCGAGAAGTAGAGTGTATGAAAAGTTCAGAAGATGGTCGCGGGCTCCTGCGGTGACAGTGGTCTCTGGGAAGACTCCCGGGACAGCTTTTGATTCAATAACGTTCTCGGAAGACTTCTCGAAGTCAGGCTTCTTTTCATTGGTCTCCCCCGTCTTCTGCTTCCGACACGCAATCTAACCTCACAACAGACACAAGACGTTTGCACTTTGTTCTTCCGACTTCTCACCTCTCATACACACTCAGAAGAAGCTTGCTGCATGACGGGAAGACATGACATCGACCATTCTTTCTAGATTCTATCAGCAAGACTTCTCACAACTCTCTTCTAAGTTCGAGAAGAAGAAGGAATAGGCTGCTATGGGTCAGACAGAAGAGATCCGTAACGGACCCTCACGTCTTCTCGCGCATTCTGCCAGCCTTTCCAGTCTTCTAGTCTCTCTAGGAAGATGTGGATTTGAGAAGCTTGGAAGATCAGGAGGCAGAGGTCTGGTTTCCAACTTTCAGCTTCTCGAAATAACAAACAACTCACCAAGTCACTCAGGATTCGTACCAAGCTTCTCTTAGCACAAAAGCAAATCCAATCCACTCGTGATACGAATTACACACAGTCGTCTTTCGAAGACTTCAGACATTCAGAAACGTCTTCCGGAGATGTTCAGGATTCAAAAGCGTCTTCCGAAGATATTCAGATCTTCGAAAGCGTCTTCTGTTCAGAGATTCGGGAGTAGAGGTGTGGTAGGGTAGGGAAATTGATAGCTGCGAGATCGAATTTGAGAACGACGGTCAGGGAAGCTCAACTATAGTTCGGGAAGAAGCTAGAAGATGACTGTTGAAAATTGGGCAGCGCTTCCACGTCCAATTTCACAGAAGGAAAATGCGGGATGAGGAAACGATCGATTGGTTTGCCTGCAAACAACCGGGGAAGCGCGGGGGATACTGAACAAGAGACGAGAAGCGGTAGGAAGGGAAGAGAACATGGGAAGAACCTCAAACAGTCTTCTGTCCGCTTCCATAGTGTCTTCAATCTTCTGTGTGCTTCCAGCTCCGACCCCAGCTCCAATGCGACTCCACAGAGCTGCTACTGCCGTCAATGTCTTGCCACTCCTCAATCAAACAAGACTCCACCTCTGATTCTTCTCAGTCGTCCTTCAATGTCTGCTTCCGGGAGTCTACAGAAGACTCCTTCAGCTCGATGGTGCTTCCTTCTCTCAGAATTTCGTCCTCGTCTTCTCTCTAGCTGCGAATCGATCTTTGCTCTACTCGATTTCACTTTGTTGGTCCTCCTCACTCAATTCGATCACCTCCTAATTCGATGCGCCACCTTCTAACTTGATCTTCTGAGGTAATGCCTTCGATGCGAGAAGCGGTGATGATTTTGCGCTAATGCGCTTCTCCCGTATCTTCTCGTGCAGTTTAGGGGTTCTTCGACCTACCTGACCTTTCTGACCTACCTACTACCTTGGTGCTACCTGGTAGGTACACCTACTTCTTCACTGGGTAATACGCGGTTAGGCTTCTGCGGTCGCTGTCTTCCGGAAGATACGTGTCTTCCGTCTTCCGTCGTCTTCTGTCTTCGGAAGACACAACTGAGAAGACGCTTCCCGGAAGACGACCGTCTTCCGAAGAAGTTAACTTCTTGTTGCGAAAAAGATCGTAAGATCATCTTCTTTCTAAGGAAGCCGTAATCTTAAGTAACAAAGCTTCTTCAGTTATACAAACAAGTTATTAACCTTAAAAATTTCAAAAATTCGTGAATCCTGTAAATTGTGGACACCACACAACGATCTGCCCACTCCAGGGATACCACCGGCTGATATTTGCGACCTGAAACCTCTCAATCATGCCTTGCAATCTGAGTTCTTCAAGTGATAAACAGTATGTACTCACTCCATCATTCTAGCGGGCACTAAACAATCACTAAAGTCGAGCCAAATCCACTCTATGCTCGCAGAGACTCCAGATTGCACTCACCAAGACTATCCACCATAGCTAAGAGCTGAAGGCTCAATTTGAAGAACCAAGCCCTACCTGTGAAGTATACCCCTAGTGGGTCATCTCAAGAACTCGCCCTAACGGCACTAACGGCCCTATCGGGATTCGTCACTCCGCACTCGGTCAACCTAGCCGAGGTGCCAAACTGACGTGACAAAGAACTGTTGCGGTTCAGAAGATGAGTACGTCAAAGTTTCTCTAATGAAAAGAAGGAAAAACACCTTATCAAATGATAAGTTTGATTAATAAGTGGGTCGTTTATAGACATATTTGTGAATCATGAATATATTTTTTTGAATTTTTTGAATTTCGAGAATTAGAATCAGTTTCGAGTATTAAAGTTCATTTTTGCTGAAACTCATTGCAAAAAAGAACAAAAAGAAAATAAAAATACTGACTATTTAAACCGCGCTTAGACTAGTTTGCACAAGAAGTTGCTTGATGAAATTGAAATGAATAATATTAAATTGCACAAGAAGTTGCTTGATTTTATCAAAATGAATAATCTTAAATTGCAGTCTCTTCTCAATAGAATAAAATATGCGCGATGAGACTACACGAGATTCGAACTCATCAGCTCACGTTGCAAACAAAGGAAGTTTGAGCATTATGTCCTTAGATCGAAGGTCCTTGCATTATCACACGAGTTCGGTTTGCTTCATATATCACAGTGTCTTCTTATTAATGAAGATGAATTATTTTTAATCAGAACCAATCAGATGTGATGTTGATGTAGTTTAGATATAATTTATTATTCCAAATACCCCTCTAAATTTTTAGATTACTAGTGATATATCTAGAGAGCTAGAGCCATTATTATTCTAACACAATAATCTTCAGCTTCTAGAGGCCGTTGATATAAAGTCACCCTTTTGTACCTCTTCTGTTCTCCAAGGAGACTTGAACTCCCGATGTAAGATTTCGAAACTTAGAATCTTATCACTGTGACAACTTCATATCTATGCAAAAAAAGTATAACTCTCAACTAAATATATTTTTTAGAACACGCATACGTACCAGTCTATCCACTAGATCTACTCAGATTATTACTCATTTAGTTATCTGGTCTACTCATTATCAAACAAACATACAGTCATGAATAGATACATTATCACGAATGAGAACATTGGATTTTTTAGTCATTTGTCTTCTTCCACTTGTTTGTCAGAAGTACAGTTGGGGTGCATATTGAACATTATGTCCATAAAGTTACTTGTCTGGCGGCAGCAAGCAGTAAGGTATCATCTCAAAGTTCACGGAGTGGTGACACCGCGCAACCAAAGTCATTTCCCACCCTATGAATAATATGCATACAACATGACCCATGGTATTTTCTAAAACTCCATTTCGGATCCTTGAATGGAGATGAACTGCAACATTACACTATTTTAAGCTTTGCCCCGTCTTATTGAAACATTGATTCAGAAACTCCAGTTTTCAAGCTCCTTTCGTCTTCGTCAGTCTTTCACCCTTTTTCTGACGATATATATGACTGAAGCTCGGCACTCTTTTCCTTTTCTCTTTTCTTTTCTGGAGAAGGACGAACGGAGCGCCCAGGATACTTTATAGGATAACGGGCCAAGAAGCCTCTAGGCTTCAAACAGCCAGTAGAAATAGCGCCCAAAAAACGCTGTCACTCTTTAACAGTCCGGCTCCGACCGGGAACCGGCCTACCCCCTTCCTGTTACTCAGCGTATGCCCCTCATCAACCTGAACCGTCGCTTCACGAGGAGTACTGAGGGAGAAAGGCTGGACGGATGTGAAAGGAAACAAAAGTTTTCCTAGTAAAAGGTAAAGTTGTTAATTTGTTCGCTTTATCCCTTCAAGGGACATCTGACTGTCCTTTGAGGGTAACCACAGCGTACCCGGACCAGATTGCACATACAGCGACTTCTTGCATCTCCAACCGGGAGCAGGCGGGTTTGAACCCCAGACCTTTCGCTTAGAGGTCTGAGACCCAACCAACTCAGCTACCGATCTTCGAGTAGAGGTGACGTAAGTGTATTGTTACATGATTGACCACAGACGGTTCCAAATGATATGCATGTTTGATTAACTTCCGGGGAATTTTTGCTCCCTTAATGATATAAGAAAATATATTTATAAAATATATTTTAAGTAAATAAACTAATTAATTTTGAATTAAAATATATTAGTTAGAGCAAAAGTGCCGAAGGAGCCAGATTTAACCCATAAGTCCAGAGGGTCCAAACGCACGTTATAGGATATAAATGTAACAGCTTTTTGAGCTAAAATAATCAAATAATCAAGAAATTAATTTATTACCTAACTTTTCAGGACGAAAGGGTTCGTTTCATAAATTAAATTTCTATGCAAATTTTTTTCATATTTTGAGTAACATATTAGAATAAAGGAATATAAAAAGAGCTTTAATTTATGTGCTAACTCTTCCTCTTGGAAGGGTTAAGCTATAAATTAAAACTTATAAACTAAAAATATTTTTACTCATGAGATCACAGATTTTTACACCAGAGAAAGCTTTTGTTCAAGTGAGTCACTTATAGATTTTGTATAACTGAAATGAGCATGTGTAATCAAGTTACCAAATGAGTTCTAAATTTAATGATTTAAATTTAGTGAAACTAATTTAAAAAACAATGATACAGGTCACAATTTTTAAATCTTATCGAGCAGGACTTTTCCTCATGACTGTGTGTTTTAGTACACTGCGTTTTTCACAAAAATAATTTTGAAAGCGGTTGTCAACCAGTTGCCCATGATTATTTTGATTGTCTGTTTAAACATTTATCTTTTTTCCTATTTTCCTAGAAGTGCAATTTGGATGCATATTTTCCCTCTTCTGAACTTTAGAAGAGATGATTATATACATGCATATCTTTTAGACTGCAGGTACAAGGAGGTACATCCAATTTAAGGATGTAAACGTTGAAACTTTTTTTCAAATATTTCTGACCGTAAGAGTGTTACTTTGGCCAAGAGTCCACAAATGTTTCTTACTTGCTTTCCACTCCTTTGGCAGTAGGGATACTCAAATAATGATTTCAAATTCAGAGGCAGAAAAAGATTTATGACGGAATAGTACTGTAACCCAATCATCATCGCAACGCTGGATTGGGTACGATGGAGTAAACAACGACGACAGAACAGCTGTTTTCTCCTCTCTAGGTCTATGACTGCGTGGAGCACGGCTGGCGATGACGTTGTGGGCGCGCTTAGTTTCTTCGCTTTCCTTTGGTCGCCTCGTTTTGACGGAACGGCTGTTTCACGTATCGTCGATGCTTGTTTGTTTGCTGCTATTGTTGCTACGTTGGGAGCGATGATAGGGTTCGTTTCGGACCGATGGCGGGGTTCCAAACTTGTGTTTCTCGCTTGCTTTCTTCCGCTGTTTGTCTCCATGCGCGCTTCCTGGTGGGACTGTCTGAAACCATGTCTGCAGTTGCTTCTTGTTCGTTTCTTTGCTCTCGATTGCAGGTGAGACCAGAAGATGACAGGTCGATGCTGCTTTTGCTTCTGGAGATAGAAGTGGAATATGAGAAGTAACCTCGTCTGAATATGAGAAGTGCATGTAAAAAACTAGTCATGTATCTTCATGATAAATTTTGTTCAAAATATTTTTATAATAAATTATCAACTTATACTATCTTTTTAATTTATCTTGTGCGAAGTACGGATGAATCTGTTATTGCCAGTAAGGGGTGGAGTCAAATCTGGCAAAAGTATTAGAAGCGGAGTGAAGTGAATCTCTCATAACAAACCGGAAAACGTGATTGACCACAGACCGATGGGGTTCCAGTCTATGCATGAGTCATAAAAACTCGAGAACGACTGGAAGAACCAGTTCTGAAGTATGACTGTACAATAGAGACGACAGTAGGACCCAAGAAGACTCGGGGCTTTTTACCTCGTGTGCATAACCGACCTGTCACGTTCGTATGTGGCAACTAGAATAATATTCTCGTCTATGATGGCCTTCAAAGTTCAAATTAATGAAATATATATCCGGAGTGTGTTGCCCGAGGTAAGAAAGGGAAGAGAAAGACGGATAAAGTGGGAAGAACTTTATATTATCACTGGCGGCTGGAAGCATTGAAGGCTTCTTGACGAAAATATTTGCAATTCAAACCGAAATATATGTAACCGGGAATTATGAAAAGAAAATTCTCGTATATAATTAATAAAAATTTCTGTAATAAAAGTGAGTATGGAAATTAAATGTAAAACATTACATATCATAATAATGTAATGTTCAAAGCTTACGAAATAAACTCTCTAAAGGCCCACGCTGTAGAGACTGTAACTCGATCGGAACTGTTGGACAAAATTCCAGATGATCAATTTTGTATAAGACCGAATCATTTGCATGCGAGTGATCCTCACATTGCTGAAGAACAAAGGAACCAGATTATCCAGCTTCCTCGTCTCTTTGTGCACTTCCCGCTCTGTCACCGCCAAGAATTTCTCGTCCTCGAAATGTCAACTTATCTTTTATTGGCCATCTCCCAAAACCACCGTTGGTATGTACATGAGGCCCATGGAGGATGGAGGATATGGGCCTCATGTACACTTCAGTGTACATGAGGATCCACATATTAATGTTCTAACCCTTTCGACGGAAAAGGTTAGAACATTAATTAATGTCCTTCATTAAACGGCGCCATTAGAAATCTAGGTCTTCGGTCTTATATTCCCAGGAGCGCAGCAGTCCCCTCTTCACTTATGGGTTCTTTTCGGATGAGTTGGCTACTCCAGGAATGACTAACATATAACAATTATAAATTAATTTAATTTTCTATATCACTTAATATAATAAATTTTAATAACACTTAGACATTTTCTGATAAGAGAAAACGATTTTCACTGTACAAGGCCGTGGGGAAAGATATTCACTCTCTTCCGAGTTCGGAAGAGGGGAGCATGCCGTTTAATTTCGTACCTAACCCTTCCGACCGAAAGGGTTAGGTATTAAATCAAACACCCGATTAAATGATTAATTGTTGAGTACAGTCCTTCGCACTTGTATCTCCTGAAGCGCGACAATCCACACTAGCCTTATGGGTTTTTTTCTGCTCTCCCCGTGTTTGCAGGCATGGGCTAACAAATAATATCTATGGAAATTTTTAATTATTTATATTTACTTAGTACATATATTTTATTTAACACTTATATAATTCTCGATTAACAAAAGGAGAAAAAAGTTCCCAAAAAGTTCATGTTGCATGCATATTCAGTGCGAGTGACGAACCTCGACCTGGTAGCGCTGGTTCTCATGGACGACCCGAGAACTCGTGCGGGATTGGTAGTGTAATGCGTGTAAGGACACAAAGCTCCACGGCACGAACTATGAGAAATAAACAAAAGAAAAGTTAGTGATATGTTATAGAAGAAATGTCATGTGGACGTGAATTGTTTAAACCCATGAGCATGTATTGCCCTAAATTGTCACGGTAATAAAAATAAAAACTAAAAATCTTCAATCGATATATGTATATATATATATATGTATATATATATATAAGTCAGTAAACTTTTCTTACGATACGTTGGGACTATTCCTAGGTGAATTTATGCGTTCTTCTCAAAGTTCAAATCAGTTATAAAGCACTAACATCATGCCAAACTTTTCTGACGATGACAATCAGATTCACCAAAAGCACGAGATAACATTCATATATGTACAAAACTAACTGGTATTGCTATGCATTTGCATAATTAATCGTACACTTCGCTGAAGTGAGAAGAAAACAAAGTCCTGAAAGCAAGATGGGATATTTTGTCATTTTTACAAAAAGAGAGCAATTTCAGTTTAAAATTCAAGTGCTGCTATAAATATGCATGGTAACCAACAGAATTCTGCGAGTGGGCTGTCTAGTAACATCAACTATCATATTCAAAATACTTTTGCTGACAGAATGTGCATATTAGAACCAAATCTGTTCAGTAAGGATTTAAATCAAAGCTCTTCCAGAGCTTTACACTATGTGATTCATTGCACTAACTAATTATTGAGAGTCCGTTGAAGAAGACAAGCCTTGATATATTATCATGTTCGTTGGATTGTCGGGTATATGTTCTTCATTCTTTTTCCAACATGGCTATTAGACAGCATTATCTATATCTTATGTTGAAATTCAGTTGAAATTAAAAATCTGAAGTTTAGTTCAAGATGCATAAAGACTGAATTTGCAATCTTAAGATTTTCCAGTCTACACGTTTTGGTAAAATGACCTAATAATATTCTTACTGAAACATGGAAGCTAACATAAATATTTATGGTTAAACCTTGAAGAGCTGACCGTTAAACACAACAAGAGTTGTATCATTGAAGACCTTGATTGTTCTTCTCATCCAAATCAATCTTGTAGATTATTTTTAGTATAAAAATGTTCATATTTTCTTAGGTGTAATATGTTGCAGCAAACTATCAAGACATTCTGCATAGAATATGATGTTAGATTGACTTCTCCGGCTAAGCTGAAGAAGCAATGTCTAGAATTTGACAGCTGTTATTGTATATGTGATATCTTACTAGTATGTAAAATCTCTCATATTCCATGTCATGTTTAATTAGCTCTGCAACATAAACTAATGTTATCATGTTGCATCGTATTGTAAGGTACAACACCATCATTGTGTCACCAACATGGTTCTAAGATAATGTCTTGTGTTGAATTTTAAAATAAAAGTCTGAAGCTTGATGCAAGAAACATTCAGAGTGAATTGGTATTCCTAAGATAGTACGTTCTAGTAAAATAACCACTTGTACAATTTCAAACTTTGTATGAATTTCAAACTTCAAGTTGTTGTCTTTAAACTTTTGACATAGTGTATAGTATTGTTGGTAGAACATTTTGCAGAGCGTTTAATCAAAGATATAATGTAGATACCAACATTTTGTCAGCAGAGCTCAGAAAGTAACCCAAATTATAAAGATTGTATCATTGGTTAATGAGATGATGATAGTCCAACATAGATGAAAAATTACATTTTGATAGTGCTATTTATTCTCACCAGAGTATGAATAATTGAATCATACATTTAGTCTAATATGAACTTATAGTTTACTATAATACATCTAAACTAGTTTTCTTTGGAGATACAGATTTGCATAGCTATCTATCGATTGTGAAACTCGAGAAGAAAACAAGAGGTATTTTATCATTTTATATATTTATTTTTATTAAATAGTAATTAACAAAATAAGAATAATATATATTCAAATAAATCCCAAATGCATAGCTTCCCAATCCCACTCCAAGCGGAACAACTTGTTGTATATGTATACAAAAAGAATATCTATATTTCCTTTTCCAAACTGCGTCTCATTTGGATGGGAAACTCACATAGATTTGGACATAGTGGTTGGAGCAGTCGCACCTGGCCTTGGTTACATTACTCCAAAGCCAAGCAACCGAGTTCTGATGGACAGCATTACCAGCTGGAAAAGACATTCTCCTCTAGAGCCTAGGCCCTAGAGCTCTTCATGTCTCCGACCTACGGAGATATTCTCACGTAAAGCACGTGGAGCGTCCTCGTGAAAGGCCACGTTGTCCCCTTTTCGAGAGCTTTCGATGTGTTCCGCAGTAAGGATCTTGACGCGCCGGGATCAGGTGCTTCTACTGACTGCGACAGTGCGAGTCTGTTCGACGGTGACTGCGACCTCCTGGTATGTACGAGGACGACAACGCACGACCATCGACCATTTGCCCCGGAGGATGTGAACAGGTTACTACGGCAACTCGTGGTGGCCTAAAAGGCTACTGTAGTAATTTTTATGCTGAAGGAAGAAGATAAAAACTGGCTACGTAGTGATATATACAGTCGAGGATTGGAAAGTAATTGGTCAATGTGAGACCAGAGTCACAGAGTAAACCATCTGACTTCATCTTGGTCTCGAAGCAGAGCGAATCACTCTCAGTCTCTGACTCGGTTCCGCCAGAATTGATTGGAACAACGAAGGTGTCTCAGCAGAAGCCCTGAAGATTTGGAAGGTAAATAGACTATGTACCAAGTCAATCATGGACCCTGGCCGAAACTACTTGCTCAATTAGAACAGAACACCAAGATCTTCTAGTTGGCCTTGACCATTACTTTCGATCGGACCGGGGCTAGAAATATGTACCGTACCTCGTGTGTAATTAATCTGGTCCAGCGAACGATTGAAAATTTCAGCCTGCACAATTCCACGGTAGCTCACCAGTCCCCCGAATATAAACACGACCGAAACGTAGCATTCGCAACATTCATCCACCTTGGGATCGCAGTTGGAGCTGAGCTCAGTGTTTCGGGATTTTCTGCGCTAGACACTCGTAGTAACGTCAGAGTTGCTCAGGTTTGTCAGGGGCAGTACTCCAGAACTCAACTCATCGAAGCTTGTATCTTTAACTTCTGATTCTCGAGAGTAAGGCACGCATACGCAGGAATTGTGTCGATCAACTGATAGTTAAGACTCTGCTCTCACGTAAACCATGGGTGTCCCGGCCGCGGACCCAACAGCCTACAACCGCGATCAGATTCCTGTGATCGACTTCGCGGGTGTGGACGATCCAGCTCAGAGGGCGTCGGTGATCAAGCAACTCATCTATGCTTTCGAGACCTTCGGCTTCTTTGAAGCTATCAACAGCAGCGTACCTGTGGAGCGCCTGGATGATGCCTTCGACGTCAGCAGGCAATTCTTTGAGCAGCCGGGCGAGAAGAAAACAGAGGCGTACTTTGATCACCCAGAAAACAAGCCCATGGTGGGAGCCTTTCAAGTCGGCTGGAAAACCAAGCCCGTATTTGCGAGTGTGACCTGCCACATGGAAGAATACGTCTTCCGCCATTATCACCAGTCTTCAGATATGCCTCACAACGTTACAGACGTCCCTCAAGGCGTTTCGAATGGGGTCAATGGTTCGCTGCAGGTTCCGGCCATGAAGAATCTTACGTACTCCACGTTGCCAAATGTGTACCCAACCGCAGTACCTCAGTACAGGTATGCATGCTCAGCCGTTTTGCTTGTGACTATATGCGATGGCATCTACTATTTTACTTGGTATTTCAATATTGTCAAGTTTGGAGCTGCCCAAGAGAAGCAAAGGTCCATCTGCTGTAGCAGTTGTGTTCTTGTCTACAGGGGATTGCATCTAAACGCAGTCCTGATCAATACGTTCTTTACTTGCACGAGGCTTGAAATCAGCAGAGTTTTGTCATGACAGATATCGATATTACAGTGACCAGTGATAGAGGGGATCGATTACTAGGTGTACAGTAACTG
Organism: Asterella californica; assembly: GCA_036924285.1. Taxonomy (NCBI): domain Eukaryota; kingdom Viridiplantae; phylum Streptophyta; class Marchantiopsida; order Marchantiales; family Aytoniaceae; genus Asterella; species Asterella californica. The sequence continues at coordinate 50,509,836 of JAYKYS010000001.1, forward strand.
TTTTTGAAATCGTTCTGAAATTGCTGGGTTTTTCCACTAATGATCACAGGGAGAAGGTGACTCTTTTGCAAGAGTCTTTGGGCACTTTCATGGACCTGCTGCTGGATCTCGTGTCCGAAAGCCTTGGGCTTGATCCAACTTTCATCCGCAACCAATATCACGACAACTCGCTGCCAAGACAATTTCTCTTACATTACTATCCCAAGAAGTCCGATGAAGAACTAGACGAGACTGATACCCAAATCGGACTCATACCGCATAGGGATACGAGTATTGTTACCATTGTGGGTCAGGGATTCGATGCATCGGGACTTCAAATCAACGTGACAGGAGACAAATGGATCACTGCAATGCCCGGCAAAGGAGGCCTCATCATCAACGTCGGTGACGTTCTTCAGGTACAAAGAAATTATCTACAAAATGGCCATGGCTAGCTATTAGTTCCACTCGTGACCTTCATAGTCTATCATGCAATCAGTCTTTAGATCGTTCCCAGTCGTGCGCAGTCTTTTGTCCTGTGTCTCTGATTGAATCGCTCATTCTGGTAATTCCTCTACAGGCCTGGAGCAACGGCAGATACAGAAGCATTCTTCATCGGGTTATCAACAATCCAAGAAAAGATCGCCATTCGTTTGCTTACTTCTGCTTTCCTTGTGAAGGACCGTACACTGAGAAGGTGATCGAGCCTATTTCCCAACTCATCACTCCAGAGAATCCCAAGCGTTACAAGCCTTTCACATACTACGAGTACTTCCAGAACAAACTCAGCAAAGACAGCGTTAACTTGCTGGCAGAAAATGCGACAGGAGTGTAGCTCGAGTTTTGTATGCCTCTGAGTTCAGAGTTTTACTACCGTGACGGGGAAGTGGAGCGGTACTTAATTTGATGTAGTAATCCAGCACAGTGAGTACCTGCAGAGCGTCTGTAATTATCTGCTACCCTACGATGCTACATGCAAGTCCTAGACATTATCATTTATCACTGTCAGATTTTTTCAATGATGCTGACCCAGGATCCAGAATCAAGTCTCTCCAATAGCATATTCATTCCTTAGGACGAAAAAGATAGTCCTCGACAAAAAGAGGTCATGTTCCCCTTTTGAAGTAATAAAGACTTCATGTCCATGTGTATGTACTCTCGATACGTCTCTCTTATGGTTATAACGAATGTTACCTTGATTCTCTGTTCACGGTCAAGATATTATTCAAACTGAAGATAAGTGTGTTCTCATGTGATGTAACTCATGTTTGCATCGAAAGTGTCACATCCGGCTTGTTAAAGAAGTAAACCAAGTGAATACTCTTCACTGTACAAGTTATATCAGTGAAGGGATCAGTCGACTCATCATCTCCCAAGAGGGGGTTGTTATATACTCTAACCTATGGACAAGAGGTTAGTCACTAGTCAGTCATTAGTCATAGAGATGTGCTTAAAGAGGTGACTATAGAGAGACTATAGAGATGACTATAGATGTGACTACTAGAGGTGACTATAGACTAGACATTATCTTTAACACCCCCTCTTAATGTCAGTGGTACTGAATATACACCAAGTTCAAGTCTCAATTTTTGAAACCTGTCTGAAGACAAAGGCTTGGTGAATATATCAGCAGTTTGGTCATCAGTTGTTACCCATTGAGTAACAACCTCTCTCGAAATTATTTTCTCCCTGATGAAGTGGACTTGCACTTCAATGTGCTTTGTTCTAGCATGATGCACTGGATTTTTCGTCAATGCTATTGCACTCATGCTATCAGTCCAGATTACTGTTGGAGTGTCTTGGTTGACACCTACATCCTCCAACATCCATCTTAGTCAAATGGCTTCTCGTGCTGCATTACACAGGCCACGATATTCTGCTTCAGAGGAGGATAAAGCAATAGTTGGCTGCTTTTTACAGTGCCAAGTGATGGCACCTCCTCCCAGCATAAATGCGAATCCAGACATTGATTTACGATCTGTAGAATCACCTGCCCAATCAGCATCTGTAAATCCAACAAGTCCAAGTGACTTATCTGAGCTATATCTGAGCCCATAGCTGGTAGTTCCCCTGAGGTAGCGCAAAACTCTCTTTGCTGCCCTCATATGCATAAGTGTGGGAGACTCCATATTCTGACTGAGTTTGCTGACTGCAAACAAAATATCTGGTCTTGTAGTGACAGCCAGATAAATTAACTTCCCGATCAGCTTCCTGAACTCTGTTGCATCTGTCTGTTCATCATCAACAGAAGAACTTTGCCACTCCTTTGAGATAACCATAGGAGTAGGCGCAGGCTTGCACTTCTCCATCTGGAAATCCTGAAGTATACTTTTTGTGTACCTTGCCTGAGAGAGGTATAACATTTCATTGTGTTCCAGAAACTGAACTCCAAGACAAAAGTTGAGAAGTCCTAGATCCTTCATATCAAACTCTTGCATTAAAGCTTGCTGAATCTTCTTTACTCCTCCTTGATTACTTCTGGATATTATCAGGTCATCCACGTACAGTAACAGTAACACAATACCTTGAGAAGTAATCAAAACATAGAAGTTTGGATCACCTCTTGTAGGAGAGAAGCCTTGCTGCTTCAAGAAGGTGTCGATTCTTGTGTACCAAGCTCTTGGAGCTTGTTTGAGGCCATATAATGCCTTGTGCAGCTTGCACACTATCTGTTCACCTCCTTGACGAACAAAATCAGGTGGTTGCTGCAAGTAGATATCTTCTTCAAGAATGCCATTAAGGAATGCATTCTTAACATCCATTTGTAGACACTTCCAACCATGTTGTTTTGCAAGAGCACAAAGAACTCGGATAGAGTTAAGTTTTACCACAGGTGTGAAGGTCTCTTGGAAATCTTCTCATGCAGTCTGCAAATAACCTTTTGCAACAAGGCGAGCCTTGTATCTCTCAATAGTGCCATCCGCATGCCTCTTGATCTTATAAACCCACTTACAGCCAAGTGCTTTCCTGTTTGCTGGAAGAGGTACTAGGCTCCAGGTTGCGTTTTTGAGCAGTGCATCATATTCTTCCTGCATAGCACGTCTCCATTGATCTTTACTGAAAGCTTCCTCGAATGTAATAGTTTCTCCATCACCTTGAGCTTCAGCCATGAGAATATAATCCTCTAGCCTTGCAGGAACCTTCCTTGTTCTGATAGGTCTCCTTGGTTGGGTAGCAAGATTCGAATCTGGAGTAGGCTGATGAATGAGAGGCGAATCTGTTGTAGTTGGACCTGATTCAGTAACCTCAACTTGTGTGGGTGGTGTAGGAGGTGGTTCTAGTTGAGCTTGAGGTTCTTCTTCATGGTTCTCTGATGTAGGTGTTTGGATAGAGAGAGGTGGCAGGTCAGAAAGATGGTGTTGTATGTTTCGAGATGAAGGGATCTCTAAAAACACTACATCTCGATTGATGATGATCTTTCTTGCAGCACTCAATAGCCTATATCCCTTTTCTCTTGCTGGATATCCTATGAATGTACAGATCTGAGATCTATCATCAAATTGCAGTAATTTTTGAGGAGTTGAAACATATGCTTTACATCCAAAAATTCGTAGGTTAGAGAGGTCTGGTTTCTTCCCTGTGAAAGCTTCGAATGGAGTTTTGTTGTTCACAGCATTTGTTGGACTTCTGTTGAGAAGGTAGACCGCAGTATTGACAGCTTCAGCCCAAAGATCTTTAGGAAGATCTTGCTCAAGAAGTAGACTTCTTGCCATCTCCACAACAGTTCTGTTTTTCCTTTCAACAACTCCATTTTTCTGAGGCGTGTAAGCTGTAGTCAATTGTCGTAATATCCCCTTCTCATCGAAATATTGGTCAGCTGCCTTGGAAGTGAACTCTCCTCCTCTATCACTTCATAGTTGCTTCACTTGCTGTCCAGTCTGTCTTTCTACCATGTTAACAAGCTGTTGAAGATTCGAGAGTGCTTCAGACTTTCTTAACAGGAAGAAAACCCAAATGTATCTCGAGAAATCATCAACAACCAGCATAAAGTACTTAGAACCTCCAAGCGAAATAGTCTCAGTAGGTCCACAGAGATCTGTATGTAACAGCTGAAGGATATCTGTTGCCCTTGTTGCAGTAGTCTTGAAGAACTTCCTTCGAGTCTGTTTAGATCTGAGACAAACTTCACATGGGGTGTTTACAGGGGCGAGTTTGGAAACACCAAGTGCTAAGTTTTCATGAAACAACTTCTGCATTCTCTGATAGTGTAAAAGTCCAAGTCGTAGATGCCACAAATGGCTCGTCTCTGTTACAGCAGCAAGAACTGGAGCTACCAAGGGTAAGGCTTGTAACTCATACAAGTGGCCAACCTTCAGCCCTGTAGCTACTACAGATCCTTGGTCAAGAATTGAACATCCTTGTGCATCAAATGACAGTTGAAATCCGTTTGCAGCAAGTTTACCAACACTCAGAAGATTATGTACTACACCAGGTACAAACCAGACACCTCCAATGATTCTTATCTGACCTGAAGGTAGCTTAATACGAATGTTACCTTCCCCCTGGACTTGGTAGCCCTTACCATCTCCTAGTCGAATCTCTGGTCCATTAAGAGGATGAAAGTCTTGAAACCACTCCTTCTTTGAGGTGATATGATTTGATGCTCCAGAATCAATCCACCATTGTTGGTCATGTGTGTCTGTATACATGGCAGTAAAGAACAACTTCTCTTCGTGATCAGTTGTCTGTACGAAGTTACCTCTGTTGTTGGTGTTGGAACGTTGATCAAATGCCTTCTTCCTGCACTCATAGGCGAAATGACCACGTTTCTTACAGTAGTTATAGTTCCCAGGTTTTGGTTTGCTGGAGTTGTGCTCTGAGTCACGTTTGTTGAACTTGCCTCTCTTGTTGTCCCAATGCTCCTTTTGTTTGGATTGCGAGTCTTGAGTTCTACCCCGCTTATGATCTCTCTTCTTGGAGAAGAAAGCTGCATCAGTTGTTGTAGTTGTTTGAGTTGACTTGGTTTCGATATTCATTGCTTCTTGCAAAGCTAATGTTTGCAGTTCTTCAAATGAGACAGGCTCCTTGCGAACATCCATTGCTTTGACGAAGTGCTCATACGGTTCTGGTAAGCTCTGGAGCACTATAAGCACCAAGTCGTCTTCATCTATACCTCCACCTAGGTTCTTCAGTTGTTGTAGCAACCCTTTGACAGTATTGAAGTGCTCTTCGAGTGAGATGCCTGCAACCATCTGCAAAGTGTTTAACTTTCTGCGTAGCATTCTCTTCCTCCCTCGAGCAGCTCCTTCGTGCTTCTTGGTGAAAGTATCCCAAGCATCTTTAGAGGTTTTAGCCTCCAAGATATCCATGATTTCCGAGTCTTTAATTGTCATCTTGATGATGGCAAGTGCTTGTTGATCTCTCTTGTTCCAAGCTTTGACAGCAGCTGGTGAATCGATAGGTCTTTCTTCTTCACCCAACACTATGTCCCATAAGTCGTAGTTCTGAAAAATGGCTTGAACCTTGAAGCACCATATTGGATAGTTGGTGCTATCCAACTTATGATGATCATGAAGTAGGTTATCACTAACGTTAGCCATCGATCGAAAGTAAAGTAAGTGGGAAAAATCTGGAACTCCTCAAAGTGGTTGTGGAGGTGGAAGTAGTGTCTATATTGTAATCCTCTGCAGTCTCGTCTTGCACGGCAAAAATCTCAGAAACGCGAAAATCGATTGTTAAGGCCTTCAAAAGTGCAGTCAAAAATCCGTTGACTGAGGGTTCCCCAAATCCACTCTCAGATTTGCCTAATTCGATCTCCTTCCCCTCCAAAAACACAGTCAAAGGTAGTTTGACCAGAAATTTACGTCTTCTTTCTCATTTTTCAGTTGAAGGTGATGTGTTCACTCTATGTCCTTCTCACTTTCTGGTTCTTCATTCTCCTTGCTAATGCTCGTACCTTAGCTCTAATACCATGTTAAAGAAGTAAACCAAGTGAATACTCTTCACTGTACAAGTTATATCAGTAAAGGGATCAGTCGACTCATCATCTCCCAGAAGGGGGTTGTTATATACTCTAACCTATGGACAAAGGTTAGTCACTAGTCAGTCATTAGTCATAGAGATGTGCCTAAAGAGGTGACTATAGAGAGACTATAGAGATGACTATAGATATGACTACTAGAGGTGACTATAGACTAGACATTATCTTTAACAAGGCTCAGTTTCTTCAGTTTAATATTTGTTTACTATTTTCGGCCACTGCCTCGGCTCTCTCTTCGGGAGAATCCTCAAATGGCAGAAAGCACTGCTAACCTTGCTTTGAGTTTATTTTGATAAACTCAAACGAGGTGTCGCGGATTTGCACGTTGAACTTTTTAAGTGTATTTTACCTAACGTATAAATCTTCGAAGAAGGAAAGGATGTTATAATTCATAATGTTAATGAAAAGGACAATTGATAAAAGAGATGGTCACTGGGACCAAACTTGAACCTCAGACTCTCTGTACTAACTTTTCGTCCGATTTTTAGTTCATCTTTATTTTATTATCTGTGATTTAAGTTATAACTTGAAACTGAATTTTTAACGAAATTTATTCATTAACTTCTGAATAACATCAAAGGATGTTGTATATCATTCTACATCATTTTGGTACACTTTGTTAGTATGGTTAATTATAATTAGAAAACTATGAAACTAAAGTTAATATACATCCAAAGTGCATGTGAATCAATTCGAAGTGTCCACATGTGTGATTTAACATGGATGTGAAAGTTTACCTTTTACGTGTGTCCCGCTCTTCTGGTTGAAAACAAATGCCTAATGTGTGACAGAAACACGAACGTGGAGTTTGTGCCATGTGACTGGATTTAAAGCGAGAGAGAGTCATTGACTCAGTTTACCGGATCGGCCAAGATGAAGTCAGATCGTTTAACTTACCAGGTGCTCTCGGAGTCTAGTCTCACACGGACTATGACACATGTTCTGGTTGTTCAGGAATGACCCACGTTACTTTCGAAATGACTCAGAACTTACATATGCGGAGTCTCATAGTCGAATCGTACATACTCCCTCCCAGCAGAATGCATTTTTCAGAATTTGACATCTCGCAACTCGCAGATTCGTTCCTCCATTCTGCAGAATTTCCCAATCATCTATCACTTATTGTTCCTTACACTAGATTATGTAACAAACTACATCAGAACCGAGGATAACGGTGTTATAATTTATAAATAAAAGTAAACGAGTATTGTAAGTAGAAACTCACAAGTTTACCTTCAGTTCCAAGTTATGCAACACATAATCCGAACTCTGACACAGCACTGGGTTGGTGTTTGAAATTTAGTTTAGAAATTTAACTATTAAACCTAAATACTTTTGTCGACAGAAGTATTTTAAGTGAAGTAAAGAATTAAATCAAAACTTAATAAAAAGAGTTAAATCAATTCAAAACAAACAAAATATTAAATCAAAACTCTCTTAAAGAGTTATCTTCTGTAACCCATTTCAAAACAAACGGCTGAGTATCGATTTAGAAATGTTTCCTCCTAAAATTTCGTGGTTTTCTGAAACAAAACTGAATATATATTCTCTCCACTCCCAAGTACACGAGGAAAAAAAAGGGTTTAACCGTATATAAAATAACCTTAAAACGCTACGGAATGAGATATCACTACGTTGTCTTTTAGATCAACACGTCTTTCCATGGTAAAAGTCCCGCATCATCCTAGGTATGCAGACGGTCCTAGGGTCTAGTCTTGTTACCGGGAGGAAGCTCTTGTTCGGACAAGGGCGCAGGCTCTTGACTCATAGCTCGACCTTGCATTAGAGCGTTCTGACTCGCACCGACTATCTTCTCTACAGCGATGAGGTTCCATCTAGGCTTGGTCCAGCCTGTTGCTTCGGCACTGTCCACCTGAGTGCGGTGTCTCGCTCGACCTCTCGAGTCATCATCTTGCTCGATGTCCTCATGGTGGAGAGCGGATAGCCACCCACGATGGCATCAGAGACATCGTGTTTGTCTTAGCACGGGAGAGCGGTCACATGACGTGGAAAGAGCGTTGGTATGTCCTTCAGACAAGAGGATCAGTGAGAGCAGACCTGTACATGATGAGGGAGGATCAGGTCTCACAGGCTTATTGAAAGCAGGTATAGCGACTAGAGAGTTTTCAGGATCGAGTGCATTGTTCCCAAGAGAACCATGGTGTCTTGACAGGTAATTCAACTTTGTGGTCAATTCCAAGGAAAAGCACATAATTTCTTTTCTGAAGGAAGGATATAGCTCTACTAGTAGTACAATGATCTAGATAGCTTTTTCTCTCACTTGAGGAATCTCGATTCTATCCGAACTCAAGAAGAGAAAAGGGCCGAGGGTCAATTCTTTGAGTAATAGCAAAGAGAGAGGGGAAAGAGAAACCTGAGTGAATTCTTGATAGGAAACCGTGGTGCCCACAATTTACAGGATTTACGAATTTTTGAAATTTTTGATGTTAATCACATGTCCGTGTAAATGAAATAACCTTGTTGTTTAAGATTACATCTTGCTTAGAAGAAAGATGGTCTTAAGAACTTTTTGTAAAAGAAGTCGACTTCTTCCGAAGACGGAAGAAGGACATCTTCCGAGAAGACGTCTTCCCGACCAGGTCTTCGGAAGACGGAAGACGAAAGACGAAAGACGAAAGACGCATGTCTTCCGAAAGACATCGACTGAGACAGCGACAGCGACTACATAGGCCTAACCGTGCACCGCCCAGTCAAGGAGTAGGTGTATCTATCAGGTAGCACCAAGGTAGTAGGTAGGACGAATAGGTCGAATAACCCCTAACTGCGCAAGAAGATACGGGAGAAGCGCATTAGCGCAGAAGATCGATTTAGGAGATGTCAAATTGAGAAAGGAGGGCCAGCAGAGTGAAATTGTGGACAGCAAGGATCGAATCGCGGCTAGAGAGAGAGCGAGGACGATTTCTGAGAGTAGGAAGCACCATCGAGCTGAAGGAGTCTCTTGTAGATTCCCAGAAGCAGACATTGAAAAGCGATTGAAGAAGAATCGGAGGCGGAGCACTGATTGATTGAGAAGCAGTAGGACGTGACGCCAGATTGACGATAGGAGTAGTTCTGTGGGGTCGCATTGGAGCTGAGGTGGAGCCGGAAGCGCGTAGAAGACTGAAGGCACTACGGGAAGCAGCCAGAAGACTGTTTGAGGTTCTTCCCATGTTCTTTCTCCTTCTCACCGCTTCTCGCCTGTGGTTTAGTGTTCTTTGCGCTTCCCCGCTTGTTTGCAGCCCTTCGATCGCTTTTCCCATCCCAAACTTTCCTTTTATGAAATTGAGCGTGAAAGCGCTACCCAATTTTTGACAGCCATCTTCTCGCTTCTTCTCGAGCTATAATCGAGCTTCCCTGTATCTATTCTCCAATTCGATCCCGCAGTTATCAATTTCCTTATCCTACCGCACCTCTACTCTCAAATCTCTGGACAGAAGACGCTTCTGAAGATCTGAACATCTTCGGAAGACGCTTCTGAATAGAGGGATCGACACAAGGTAAGGGTGCGGATCTCCAAAATTTGTGAGCTTCGGTGCTACAAGATACAAAAAGATTGAACATGAGACAAAGTTAGAGAAAAAACGGAGCCGAAGGGAATCGCTCAATCTGATTGACTCGAGGAGGTCGGAGAACCCCGACAAGAGCAAAGCTACGGTAGAAGGCCTCCTCCACTTTCAGAAAAAACGCATCACTACGATGTCGGGTTGAGAGTCTTCCTGAGAAGGGCGAACCTTCTGGCTGTGATATGAGCTTGAAGGCTGTGTTCAATCTACTCGGGGAAGCGTTGGGCTCTTGGCTGTGGCTGGTTTACTCACAGGATAGGCTTCAGGTCTCAAGGTGATACTGAAAAACACTCATATAAGTCTCTAGGCTCTTCTGATATGTTCACGAAGCAAGTTCAGGCTTAACTAGCAATGATAAGATCAGATGGCGAACTTTGACACTCAGGATTGAGAAATATGTGAAGGTTCACACTTCAGAACTCCTCCTACATGTAAATGAGGTTCTACTGGATACACATACGAAATTTCAGCTTCAGATCAATTCAAAGCACTAAGATATGAGCAGAAACTTTCTGAGTAGAGAAATTACGGCAGTTTCTGGTACCCAGACAGCTATTTCGACCTATAACAAGGAATTGGCTCAATCACTTTGGGAAATTCTTACAGGATTTGCAGTACACAGCTTGATGAACACTCCTGTGAAGTTGGGCCTCCTGATTCCACACAGAACTCCAGATCTCGCTCTCTGAAGTTGCTGCTCCAGATTGAGAGCTTTTCGGACCCCCTCTACTTCAGCGGTCGCCCTTAATTACTCACTGACTCAATTGACATGAAAATTTGGAGACAGTCATAGCCCTGCTGACAATGAACACAGCCACGAAGTTTTGGAGCAATTTCCTCGATTCTGCTGCAAATGACACTCAAAACCCCAAATTCAACAGAAGTGCTGCAATTCTGACACAAATCGAACTTCAATCAGCCATAACTCCTTCTTTATTGCTCCAAATCGATCAAACTTTTCGCTGACAATGCTTGACTCGACGAGATCTATCTCCCTGTGCTCTCAGATTTCGCAGTACCCTTACCAATTGCTCGAAATCCCCTTTAGACCTCTATTTGTAAATTTAGAGTTACACAAAAGACAAAAATGAACCAATGAGAATTCATAGCTCCATTTGGTTGTCATTTTGTGCCTTAAACCATGTGGTAACTTATCTACACTCATAGGTTACCACGTCAAGCCCCCTAGAGTGCCAGCGTAAAACTTAAACTACCTAAAATGACACGCAGCCCCGAAAATTAACTTAAATCAGCTAGAAAGCGTGCATGGGCGACATGCAAATAAAACCCATGAGCTTAAGCCCTATCAACATGGTAATCAACCTACTAAGACTCAAAATATATAACATCTTCAAAAAAACGGACTTCTCTGAGGTCTTAACTTCACTCAGAGAGACTAATGCCTAACAGAGAAGTGAATCATTTACTATGTGAAATGATTCACATCACGACATCCACCCCCTCCAAACCTGCACATCCTCCGGCATGTGCCAAACTGCTCAGTCTTCTGCTTGTTCTTCATCATCATCGCTCTCCTCCGCCTCAGTCTCATCAGACGCTGGGACGTCTCCGTCTCTTGTTGTCCTTAGCTCTGACTCCAGAAAGTTGAATAACTCGATTGACCCTCCGCGTCTCTTGAACAGTTTCACACGTTTGCCAGCCACAGATAGCTTCAAAGGAGTACCATCCAACTCACGCAAACTATAAGTGGCATTCTCATACACATCTAGCACAACATAAGACCCGAACCACCTTCGAGAGAACTTACGAAGTGTAGAATGCTGATTCTCCAACGTGGTATCATATACCTGAACCCAGTCACCAACATGTATTGGCTTCGGTCGTAGTCGATGAGTCTTGTCAAAACGTTCCTTGTTTTTGACTCGAGCCACCTTCAGCCTCTCCTGCGCATCAGCAAGATCCTCCTCCCTTCGCTCCAACTGCCTAATACGTAAAGCAAGGAGTGAAGCACGATCTGTATCATCTTCCCACGGTAGCGTAGTCCATGTAGGAAAGTACTCCTCAACAGGCATGATCGGTTTCTGGCCCAGCATAAGTTCAACTGGCATATAACCAGTCGTAGTACAGTGTGTAGTTCTATCCGCCCACAAAGCAAATGGAAGTAATCTCGGCCATTCTCTAGGCCTACCATCACATGCTTTCACTAAAGCATGAACAATAGAAGGGTGTCCTCGTTCACTCTTACCAATGCCCTCTGGATTCATAGCAGTGGTAAGTAGAAACTTTACTCCATAACGAGCAAAGAACTCCTTCACTTCAGCGCCTCTCAACTCACCTCTATCTGCACGTAATCTCCCAACCGATCCATAACGACAGATGATATCTTCTAGCACGAACCTGCAGATATTCTCTGTAGTCTTCGTCCGTAGTGCTCGTCCCTCCACATAGTTGGAAAGATCCTCTCGAGCCAACACCAAATAACGCATCCCCCATAACCCCGGTGGCATCATCACAAGATCAAGAACCCATTGAAAATGGATACTAGGTGGATAAGTAGGTACAAGTCCATCTCTGTAACGGACTTTAGAGTAGAATTGGCAGTGCAGACACGACCCAACAAAGTCCACCACGTCTTGATACAAATCCTTCCACCAGTAACGCTCCTTCATCTTCGTGTAAGTAGCCCATACTCCACGATGTCCAGCCCACAAGGTGTCATGAAACTCTTTCAGCAGATTCAGCTTCGTCGGTTGATCATCCACCACTCTAGCAAGCATCCCGTCTCTTCTCTTCGGACGTTTCCACAGATAACTTTCACGTAGAAGGTAGCTGTACGCCTTCCGTCTGATCTCCTTGAACTCTGCATCACTCCATCCTTCTCTCCTGGATAACGAACTCAGATAAAATCCAATATCCCGGAACTTTTCTGAGTAGAACTCCTCATTGAACGGCAGTGGTTCCAAGTCTGAAGTCTGCTAACCAACTTGGCATCAAACGTCTCTCTTCTCTTCATTCTCCTCCTCTGCAAACATCTCATCCTCATCTGTATAACGAGCCCTAGACAACATATCTGCAACTGGATTGTCTTTCCCTGCTATATGCTTTAGCTCAGGGTTTAGACTCCGGACATAAGCAATCCATCGTAGCATTGCTATGTCTGGTGTATTGCAGTTTGCTATCATACCCAACAAAGGTAAACAATCTGTTTCTAATATCACACGAGCTCCTATCAAGAACTCTCGATCTACCTTCATAGCAGTAACAGCTCCCCACAACTCACGCTTCACTTGAGGATAGTTACGCTGTCTATCTGTTAAGATCCGAGCTCCAAACCTTGAAACAAACCGCACACCTTCTGCATCTTCTTGGCCAACTGCCCATCCAATTGCCTTGGGACTCGTATCAACAGTCAGTACCACAGGTCTCCCGCTCTCGTAGCTAAACCTCCTTAGTATAGGTGGAGACTTCAGAATCTCCTTCAGCTGCTCCATCGTCTCATGATGTTCTTGCCGCCAAGTAAACCTCCTTCCCTTTCTCAAAAGTGCATAATGAGGAATACTCACACGAAAGAACACACAAGCTCCCAAGAACCGTTGAACCTCAGTGATGTTGATGCAGTCAGCTATCCTTGCTATAGCATCTACCTTCTCTGGGTTCGGACGCCTCCCAAAAGTACCACACAATTAACCCACCACCACAATCTCTGACATACCAAAACGAGATTTGGTACCTGATAGAGTGAGGTGTACCTCCTCCAAACGCATCAGAATCTTCTCCACATCTCGAATGTGGTCTGCAACGAACTTTCTGCAACCATCAGAAGTCACTGCTTCGTCCTTGTCCTCCACCGGACAGCCTTTCATGGGAATATCATCCAGAAACGGGATAGTGACCTCAGGCACAAACTCTCGTAACACCTTATGCATCGCATTTTGCATATGGGCTACTGAGTTTGTCGCACCCTGAGGAAGAGTACACATCCGCATCAATCTCAAAGGTGTACGCATGGTAGTCACGTCTCTACTCTCCAAAGCAAGCTGAAACTGATCATAACCTGAAAACAGATCTCCAATAGAATAGATTGACCTTCCAGCAAACGCCTCAGCTACTTCATCAACCACAGGTCCTGTTCCAACGTTTCAAATCGTGATGTTGTTGGCAGGCTGCAAGTCTTGGATGAAGCGTAGAGCTCCTGTCTTCTTAGGTACTGTGAACCACCGGCTAGAGTACGGAGCCATAGATGGTTCAAGAATACCCATCTGCATCCTCTCCTTCAGTAACTCAATCACCCTCGGTAGCAAGGCACGAGGGACTGGAATCGGCTTCAAGTCCCAAGGTACGTGAGGAACAGTGAAGATAACCATCGGAGCTATCACACTAGGATCCACACAACCTATCTCCTCAGCCGAGAAAGAAAATGCCTTACCATGGCTAACTATCATCTGTTCAAAAGCTCGTTTCTCCTCTTCAGTCAAGAAGCCACCCCCTCCTATCTGGAGCTGCTCGAGTGTCTCCTGAGTAAACTTGTGTCCTACCTGTGTAGGATCTCTAAGCACAAGCTCAGCAGCCGCTAACTCCATCTGCTGCTGAGAATCAACAGGTAATTGGGTCGCCACAGGTCTCACCTTCCTCGCTACAGCTTTATACTTGGCGTGTACTTCCGCTTCCTGATGTAAGCCACACCAACAGACTGCATCCTTCCATCCATTCTCCAGTCTCGGATGAGGACGATATCGCAAGTACGAGATAATCTCCTCATAGACTTCACAAGAATGGATGAGGATCACCACCCTACCTCCCATCTGTTCCATCAACCTATCTACACCATCCAGCCAACGAACAAAAGACTGCACACCTACAAACTCCTCATAAACACCAGAAATCATCTCATCTTCCTTCAGAACTCCTGTACAACGCAGATTTGCTGCACATCTCTCCATCTGCCTTCTACTCTTCTCAGTCAAATCCTCCATCCGTGTGAACTCACTCCAATCATCAGAATTGAAAGCCATCAACCCAGATTTCCAACTATGTACAGTGCAACTACTTTCTGAATCTTGAGCAGCCTTTCCATCAACCTCCTGTGATCCCTCAGGCTGCTCAAGCGGGATCATAGTAGCAGTAGATCCATCACTCTCGCTATCCCGTCCTACGAGAGTGGTTTCAGAAAACCCTTACCCCTACAGACAGGAGAATCTCTCAAAGTTTGACGGTTTTGTTCGTGGTTCTTACAAACAGTCAGAAACTGCACAGAACGTCTATCATCTGGACTACGGATCCTAGCATTCCATCATCTATCACCTTGGTCTCCATTCGAACCGCAGTGATATAAGACTGACCAAGAATCACAGGATATGAAGCAGAAGATTGCACGAAGAAATGTTGATCCACATCCACATCACCTATCTTCACCTTCACGTTAGGACAAGCGTCATATAGCTCACCTTTCTGGTTGTTTGCAGCACGTAACACCCAACCATGGTTTAGCTCGATAGGCCACTGACCTCTCTCGTACACCTCCCGTGACATGATGTTGATCTCAGATCCGTGATCAACTAAAGCAGCAACAAGTTCAGCCAAACTTCCAAGACGAACTCGTGTAGCAGTTGTAGCACGAGCCCAATGTCTCCTTCTGAAATCGCTATCAGTAGCTGGACTCTCCTCGCCAGCTTCCTCATCATCGAACTCAATAGTGTTGGTACCAGCAACCAACGCTTCTTGCTGGTATCCCTTGTCATCAGCTTCCTGAAAATGCACCTTTCCAAACTCTACATCATTCAGAGAAGCTCCTACTGCATCTATCATCTGACTATCTACCTGCTCGAACATCACCTGTCTCTTGCGCTTGATGATGTCGATGATCAGTTCGTGAAACTCCCTTTTTGCAATACCAAGAACTTCTCGGAGATAAAACTCGATTCGTGCATCCAGTATCCTCTGCTCCAGGATGCTCTTCAGATCAGTAGAAGTTTCTATATCAGCTGCCAACTTGTAAGCCGGTCCCTTCTCCTTCTCTTGGGCAGTAAACCGCCTACCAGCAGTCGTTGGCTCCTGTTGGGATCTCTGCACGTCCTCCATAGGACCTGGTGCAGGTGGAGGAGCTGCAGAAGTAGACGGGATGTCCTCAGGAAGAGCCGCTCGTCTCCTAGTGATTCTCCGTCTATCCCCAGTCTCCTCATGAACTCCAGTATCAAGTTCAGAGGTTTCTCGTCGCCTCTTTTCCTCCACAGAAGCATCCTGCCAATGAACGTGTCTATCTACATCCAAGAATGCTCTGATAGAAGCAGCATCAACAAGATCTCTCCATCCTGTGATTCTACGAATAGACTCGGCTCCTCTCTTCAGTATCTCAGAAGGAACTGGAGCCACACTCTTCTCAGCAGTCCTATCTAGCAATGTAGGACTAGAAGAGACCTCAATATGCCCAGCATATACATCAGAATTTACCAGCGGTGCCATTAACGCATTTGTTGTTGCAGCTGTAGCAATCTGAGGTAGACTCCTCATGCCTCTTCGTCCAAACTGCGTGCTCAACGGCTCTTCAGTAGAAGAAAGGTGCAGCCACCGTTCTGATAGCGAACCACACCATCTCGCAAAGCAGCTGTGAGCTCTTGACAGTCTCCTCGGAAATGATCAGGACTGTCACACCAAATACATCTACGAACAGGAGCTCCTCCTGGACGTGCAGCAGCAGGCGCCGGTGGCTGCTTTCTCTGCAATCCAGCTAGCTCTACCTTCAGCTCTCGCATCTGCCGAATCTGGTCTTCAATCTGGTTCTCCGCAGGTCTCTGAACAGGTGCCCTTTGTGCCGGTGCTGGCACAACAGGTATCAAAGGAACTGCAGCTCGGACAACAGGTCTGGGAGCAGGGGCCAAAGGCTGCTGTACTTGAGGAGCAGCATAAGGTGGAGTGACCACTTCTGCAAGCGGACGTCCTCCCACAGCCACTCTTCCTCTCCTCTGTCTTGTCAGTACAGCCACAGCATCCTCAACTCTCCCCCAATCCATAGTAACACCTCCCTCAACAGATCGATCGGCCAACATAAAACATAACCGATCTGCCGTAGCATCATCTGTAGCTTGCAAAAAAAACTCTGTTCTCCTAGCATCTAGAGTTATTCGCTCTAGAGTTGAGAGTTGCCGGTATCTCCGATCAAACTCTCTCAGCAACTCACTCAGGCTCATCATACGACCAGGTTGCTGCTCAACCCAGTCTAGAAATGTCCTTCTAGTAACTCTCTCTGAATCCTCCTCAAGAAACTCCTCTCGAAGAGATCGCTCAAAACTCATCCAGATTCCAAGATTTCTTCTCTATACATCCCTAACTTGGTCCCGCGACTCAGGAATGACAGCTAACTCAAAGCTTACTATCATCTCAGCATCAGTAACCCTAACCAGCTCCATCTCTCCTCTATACTCACGCAGATATCTAGAAATATCTCTACCTTCAAACCTTCCACACCTATTCACTATCGCTTGCAAAGCCTTGGTGGATTTTAACTCACCCCCTCCAACGATCAGATGTTGTTGGACCAGGGCCGCAAGCGTCTTCAAGATCTCAGCCGTGTCCAGACCAGATGCAGATGTCACTGTAGAAGACGCAAGTGCAGTTGACGGTGCAGCAGTAAACGTTGATGCTCCAGCCCCAGAGGCAGCAGCAGCAGCTCCGCTCTTGCGATCCATCTCTTCTCCTTGTAGCAACTCAACCTTCTCAATCAATCACCCCAAGAGCTCTCAGTGGAAGCACCAGATGTCGGGTTGAGAGTCTTCCTGAGAAGGGGGAACCTTCTGGCTGTGATATGAGCTTGAAGGCTGTGTTCAATCTACTCGGGGAAGCGTTGGGCTCTTGGCTGTGGCTGGTTTACTCACAGGATAGGCTTCAGGTCTCAAGGTGATACTGAAAAACACTCATATAAGTCTCTAGGCTCTTCTGATATGTTCACGAAGCAAGTTCAGGCTTAACTAGCAATGATAAGATCAGATGGCGAACTTTGACACTCAGGATTGAGAAATATGTGAAGGTTCAGACTTCAGAATTCCTCCTACATGTAAATGAGGTTCTACTGGATACACATACGAAATTTCAGCTTCAGATCAATTCAAAGCACTAAGATATGAGCAGAAACTTTCTGAGTAGAGAAATTACGGCAGTTTCTGGTACCCAGACAGCTATTTCGACCTATAACAAGGAATTGGCTCAATCACTTTGGGAAATTCTTACAGGATTTGCAGTACACAGCTTGATGAACACTCCTGTGAAGTTGGGCCTCCTGATTCCACACAGAACTCCAGATCTCGCTCTCTGAAGTTGCTGCTCCAGATTGAGAGCTTTTCGGACCCCCTCTACTTCAGCGGTCGCCCTTAATTACTCACTGACTCAATTGACATGAAAATTTGGAGACAGTCATAGCCCTGCTGACAATGAACACAGCCACGAAGTTTTGAAGCAATTTCCTCGATTCTGCTGCAAATGACACTCAAAACCCCAAATTCAACAGAAGTGCTGCAATTCTGACACAAATCGAACTTCAATCAGCCATAACTCCTTCTTTATTGCTCCAAATCGATCAAACTTTTCGCTGACAGTGCTTGACTCGACGAGATCTATCTCCCTGTGCTCTCAGATTTCGCAGTACCCTTACCAATTGCTCGAAATCCCCTTTAGACCTCTATTTGTAAATTTAGAGTTACACAAAAGACAAAAATGAACCAATGAGAATTCATAGCTCCATTTGGTTGTCATTTTGTGCCTTAAACCATGTGGTAACTTATCTACACTCATAGGTTACCACGTCAAGCCCCCTAGAGTGCCAGCGTAAAACTTAAACTACCTAAAATGACACGCAGCCCCAAAAATTAACTTAAATCAGCTAGAAAGCGTGCATGGGCGACATGCAAATAAAACCCATGAGCTTAAGCCCTATCAACATGGTAATCAACCTACTAAGACTCAAAATATATAACATCTTCAAAAAAACGGACTTCTCTGAGGTCTTAACTTCACTCAGAGAGACTAATGCTTGACAGAGAAGTGAATCATTTACTATGTGAAATGATTCACATCACGACAACGAGGGAAGCAATGTCGAGAACCGGAGAAGGACAGGATGGAGAGAAGAAGGGCGGCAGGTCCACGATTAGCGAACCATAGACGCTGTCGCCGCCGAGCCTGGCTAATGCTAACCCCACAAGCAAAGAAGGAACGTCCGTACTACTAGGTGGGGTACAAGGAGATGAAAATCAGAGACGAGGAGTCTACACTGACACATCGAGGCCGGGACCATCTCGAACATCGGTTGTCGCACCGTCTCAGCATTCGGATGATCCAGCACCTACAAAAGAGAACATAGGAGGGAAGGATCATGAGAACAGACTCTGGACGAGACCAACCGAGAGAAGGTGGATGTAAGGAATAGCTGGACGGAACCACTGAAGCTCTTAGAGAAAACGAGGCAGAACCCTTACCTAGAAGGCTTGAACCCGTTGGCTGGAGCAGGAATGCTTGACTCGGAGCTGGTGGAGGCTCTCAAGAATATACAGAAAAATCAGCAACTGGGAGAGCTCAAGCACGGAGTGAAGGTCGACCTCGAGCAGAATTTGGTGGCGAGCCGTCTCGCCTTCCTGAAAGAGACGGCGGTGGGGCTTACGACGCTAGACTAGAGCCCCTCCAAGGACGTCTGAGCAACAAGAAGGTTAGTGCAAGGACTGAGCGTGCACATAACTCAACTCAGAATGCTCAACAGGAAGAACTTTCTTCCTGTTGGAACGTCGTCCTAGCAACGGAAGAGCAAAGGAATCAGGTGCTTAAGGAGGCACCTCTGTTCTGCAATGGGAGAATCATACTGGCCGTCCCCTGGACACCAGGATATAAAACCCAATCGGAAAATCTCAAGGTAGACGCCGTGTGGGTGGACTTATCTCTTGTGGATCTCACTTTCAAAATAGGTGCTGATAGTATGCTGACAGCGATCTGACCTGTCTTATACAAGACCACTATGAAAACTACGCACGCATACCTTCACATCCGGGGTTGCATCATGGTAGTAGACCCGGACTCAAAACTGAACGACCACCTGTAGATAAGCTTAGGTGTTGGTGAAACGATCATACAACCTATCGTATACCAGTCTCTACCGGATGCTTGCTTTGGGTGCAAAAAGAGGGGGCACATTGCTCGAAATTGCCCTGAGACCTCCAAGAAGAGGGAAGGAACGCAAATTGAGAGAAGCAAGGAATCGGTAACCGAGTCAAGACCTGCTCCGGCCCAAGCCATTGTAACCACGAAAAAAGAAGACATAAGAGACGGATTTACTCAAGTCACCAAGAAGAGATGGTCAGAGGCAAGTCAACCGATGGGTGGAGACTAAAAAGCCATTGAACTGCTATGACTTGCTGGAGAAGGAAGGAGCGAGCCAAGAGGCTCTGACAAGAGGGCTTGCTAAGCAATTAGGGAGGGAGAGAGGACACAACCAAGGAGACAAGGAAGGGTGAGGAGGGTCCACCCCTCTTCTGCAAAAGAAGGTTGGGCTCAGACTGGGTACACTAACCCCTCTAGTCCACGATGCGGGTACAGAGGAAGGAGGACTGATCAACCGGAAAAAAGAGAAAGAAGAGTTACCGGATCTCAACGAGGTGACGGGAAACAAACTGATACAGGGAACAATTCGGCAGAAGAAAGAGGAGGGCAACTAAGTGAAGGGAGGGAGGAGATGCAAATGGAATCCAGCGAGGAGGGGCTTACCATCCCAACAAGAGAACTTGACGTAGATGGAAAGGAGCGACGAGAAGGAAGGTCCGAAAGGTTAGAGGAAGAAGGCGAGGAAGAGGTCAACAAGAACGAGATGAGCAAGAGAACTGGTCAACAAGGGACTGAAGGGAAGGGAGAACACAGATTGGAGGGGGCAGAAGTGGAGGAGGGACAACAGTAGACGGAGGGGGATAACTAGAACATGAAATTCTGGAAGGGCTCGACAGTAGAAGAAGGAGGGAATACCTTAACAGGAGAATCTACCTCCACGGAGGGGGAAGAGGCCGAAGAAGGAGATATGGAGAACAAGGAGGAGGAAGGAGCGAGTGGAGGGCTGTGGATTGACATATCATGACTGTGGGACGGACCGGCCGGAGATAATCTTATCCCAAGTTCGCCACTCCGGCATATAGAGCGTGTTGCGCTCCTTGAGCTGGCTCCTAACCTCATAAGCTGCAGAAGGGGAGCCAGGAAGGAACCAACTCCAAAAGCCTCTATGTCGTTGACGAAGCCAGTGGGGAGTACAATCCGGAAACCCACCACAATTAAGAAAAACAGTCAAAAAAAGGAATCTCGAGAGGGCCCGGAGCCTGCTGACAAAAGTGAATACGTACAAGTAAGGGGGTGCAAAGACGTACGAGGGGCAGACAATACACACGAAGTTTTACATGATGCAGCACACCATCAAACTAGCTACGTGGAACGTTAGAGTACTGGGAGACCCGCATCGGGTGACCATATTGCGCAGATGGCTAGGGAGAGAGAAAAAACCAGCGGACATCATAGCCCTGCAGGAGCTAAAGACGGAAAAACAAAGACTTGAGCTTAACCTGAAGCAACTGATGCCTAAAGGGACTAGAACCGTTGTGGATGGCTTGTAGTATATTCAGGATGGCATCAAGATGGCATCAAGAGCACGGGAAACTTTTGTTAATTAGTTAAATAACCATCGAGTCAGCTTGCGATGAGGAATGAGGCTATGAGAACCTTTATTAGTGAAGGGGTAGAGTTTGTGGAGACAACTGTGAAACTTGTATTAAAAAAGGGCCAACTTTGTAAACAAAGCTATGTACGCATAAGGACAGCAGGGGGGCAGCTTAAGCTAGGGCCCTGCTTCTGATAAGTGAGTGTGCTTATAAGGACAGCAGGGGGGCAGCTTAAGCTGGGGCCTTAACTTTTAGGTTAAATACCTACGGCGGCTTGGGATCGGGACACTTTTTCAAGCAATTTTTGGACTGAGAGCTGAGAGCTGAAGCGGAAGGAAGGGAATTAGAGATTTAGGATCAAGGAAGTGCAGGAGAAGCTTGGAGGCTGGGAGAGATCAATTTTTCTGACAGAACTGAGGCGGACAAGTGTTGGGGAGCGGGAACTTTATCTATTATGCAATTTGGAGGCAGAACTACCTTCTGAACGGAAAGGAGGTTGTTTTATTGAGGGAGATCGTTTGATAATCTGCAGAGGACTTTTGATCGATGTGAGGTTAAATTCTTGATAGTTTCAGTTGGGAGATTGACGCAGAGGGAGGATTAAGAGTTGGAAGAGCTTGAATTTACCTACTAGGCTGTTTGAGGTGAATCTGATGAGCTAGGAGCATCTATCTGAGCGGAGGAGAAGATAGGGACTGAGAAGATCAGGTTCTTCTGAGAAGTTTCAGTGCTGAAGCTGTTGTAAGAAGGGATATACAAGGCGTTGGGGTTTCAGATCTTCATAGGGTTGTGGGTTTTGGAGAGAAATCTACTGGAGAGAAGACTAGTTGAGTTGGAATTGGCTGTTTGGCATCTGCAGTGATCAACGTAAGGCGCTGAGTAGAGATAGGTTGTAAATTGATGTATGTGGAGGACTATTGAGTGTGTTTGGAAGAGAAATAAAGCACCGTGAGTTCAGGTTTCTCTTATCTGCTGTGTCTGAAGGTGGATCTGTCTCTTGAGTCTTGATCAGAAAAATAGCAAGTGACCTATGGTCAGAGAGTAGTCTATGTGAGTGACTTCAGCCGTTGTGTACTACCAGCCTTGGCTCTTGCCTTGGTATTTGATTTCTACTCCTACCTCACGAATTATCACAGCCAGAAGGCTCGCCCTTCCTGAGAAGGACTCTCCTCGACAACGTACGTAACAACCTTTTCATATATGCGTCGAGAGTGGATAGGGATCACCGTCATACTATCTTTCCCTTCCATCAATCTACTCACACTGTCTAACCAACCAACAACTGACTGTACAGACATAAACTCTTCAAACAAGCCAGAAACCACTTCGTCTTCAGGCAGAATTCCTACACGCCACAACTCTGATACATGTTTCACCATCCATCTTTTTGTCTTTTCTCCCATATCTTCAACTCTTGTAAATTGACTCCACCCATCAACCTCAAACATCAGCAATCCAGACTGCCAACTCTGTACACTACATCTGACTCTAGACCTTTGTACATGTCTCGCTTTCAACTCTGACGGGATCTCAACAGTAGGTTCTACACCCCTGTCTTCCCGCTCTATAGGAGTGGACTGCGAAAACTCTTACATCTCTTCGTCTGAGAATCTCTAAGGGTTTGTCGGTTCCGCTCATGTCTTGAACGAATCGTCAAAAACTGTACTGAGTATCTGTCATCAAGACTCCGAACTCTGATATAATGAGACCCATCGTTCATCACTTTTGTCTTCATTCGAACAACAGTGATGTATGGTTGACCCAGTATGACAGGATAGGAGGCGGACGACTGTACAAAGAAATGCTGATCAACCTGTACATCTCCAATCCTTACACGCATATTGGGACAAGCTCCGTATAACTCCCTCTTTTGATTATTTGCAGCACGAAGTACCCAACCATGATTCTTTTCGATTGGCCACTACCCCTTCTCATACACCTCCTTGGAAATGATGTTGATCTCCGACCCGTGATCCACAAGTGTAGGTACTGGTTCAGAAAGTCCTCCAAGCCGAACTTGCGTCTCTGTTGTCGCTCTTGCCCAGTGCTTCTCTTTGAAATCGCTGTATGCGCTTGACCTATCCTCTTCAAACTCTTCGTCTCCATTCTCAATAACAGCCGGACCAGCAACCCATACCTCATACTTATCATCTCTGAACTAATCAACACCAATAACATCTACTGCTCCAACCATCTGACTACTTACTTGTTTAGTCAATACTTGTCTCTTTCTCTTCATGATGTCTATTATCAACTCATGAAACTCTCTCTTTGCGATACCAAACACTTCACGAAGAGTAAACTCAACTCTAGCATCCAAAATGTGTTGCTCCAGAACAGCACGCAAGTTTGTTGTTGTTTCGATGTCTATCGCTAACTTGTAAGCTGGAGCTTTTTTCTTCTCTTGCGCTGTAAACCTCTTTCCCCGTACTCTATCTGTAGCAGTAGTCTCTTGTGGCAAATCCTGTACACCTTCTATAAGATCTACTGCAAGTGGTGGAGCTGTAGAGGTAGAAGGTATATCCTCTGTAGCAGAAAATCTACTAGTTGGTACAGGTGGTGATGGTTCCGTTGCTCTCCTCCTCGTAACCCTCCGACGATCACTGTCCTCTGGTACTCTTGCATCTAAATCAAAAGCATCCCGTCTTCTTTTGTCTTCGATCATGGCATCTTGTTCACCACTCGTCTCTAAAAACGCTCGAATAGAAGTTGCATCTACTGGGTCTTTCCATCCAGTAGCTCTCCTAATGCTTTCAGCACCTCTCTTCATCATTTCAACCTGAACCTCAACAGCTTGCTCAACCATAGTTGGATTAGAGCGCACCTCAACTCTCTCAGTATATACATCAGCCTCCGCAGAACCTGCAGTCATCGCTGTAGTGTTTGCATCAATAAGTGCTAGAAGAGAACTCCTCATTCCTCCTCTTCCAAAATATGTGTTCAGAGGTTACCCAGTGGCGGTTAGATACAATCTATTATTCTGATAGTTGACTACGCCCTCTCGCAAGACAACCGCTAAGTCTTGACAGTCTCTTCTGAGATGATCTGGACTGTCACATCAAATACATCTCCTGATAAAAGTTCCTCCTACAGATCGAGCACCTGGTGCAACGAGTCGTTTGTCTCTCCTTAAGTCTGCCATCTCAACCCTCAAATCTCTCAACTATTGAGTGAGCTCTTCAATCAGGTTATGTTGATTTCGATTCTCAACAGGTCACTGTTGTTGTCTAGGTCCTCTCTGTGCTGGGATAGGTACTATATGCGCTTGAGAAACCACTTGGAGAACCACTATAGGTGCTTGGGGAATCACAATAGGTGCCTGAGGTATTATAGGAGGAGCTATAGGAACCTGAGGAGCTACTCTCTGCTTTAACAAGGTCTCTAGCTACAATACCATCCTACCACGACGTTGTCTAGCAAGGGTAGATACTGCTTCTTCCACTCTCCTCTAATCAGATGTGACTCCCTCTTCAGCTCCACGACCAACCAACATGAAACAAAGTCTGTCCGCTGTGAATTCATCCAGAGCTCCTAAGAATAACTCCGTCTTCCTAGCATCCAGCGTCAACCTCTCTAGACCATAAAGCTGAGAGTACTTCTTTTCAAACTCACGAATTATCTCATTCAATCCCATGGAACGTCCAAGATGACGCTCTATCCAGTTCATGAGAGTTCTTCTGGTGACTCTTTCAGAATCCTCTTCTAGAAACTCTTCTCTCAGTGCACATTCAAACAGAGTCCACCCACCTAAATGTGTTCTCTATAAATTTCTCACCTTCTCTCTCAATTCAGTCAACTCAAAGCTTAGAATTATCTCAACTTCAGGTGCCCTGACCAACTCCATCTCACCCACATACTCCCGCAGGTACCTAGTAGAATCTCTTCCATCAAATCGTCCACATCTACCCACAATTGCTTGTAACACCCTTGTGGATTTCTGCTCAGCTCCCCCAATTGTAGTCGCCTGCTGAATCAAAACAGGCAACGCCTGAAGAATCTGAGATATGTCTATGGCAGACTGTGCTGCTGCTGTTGCAACCA
This sequence comes from Asterella californica, assembly GCA_036924285.1. NCBI lineage: Eukaryota > Viridiplantae > Streptophyta > Marchantiopsida > Marchantiales > Aytoniaceae > Asterella > Asterella californica. The sequence continues at coordinate 50,535,032 of JAYKYS010000001.1, forward strand.
CCGTAGGTCCTCCTTGAGGCCAATTCCATCCTGACCAGGAGTCCCTTGGACAGGAGCACCCTTGAGCAGCAGCCAGTCCCTGTACAGCAGCACTGTGATCCATTCTCCACCCAATTTAGTCAATTCTCTAAATCAATCATCCCAATAGCTCTCAGTGGAAGCACCATATGTCGCAGCGAGAGTCTTTCTTGGGGAGAGCAGACCTCTTGACTGTAATTGATCAGAGAAACAACCTAAAGGGAAAATAGGTTGCTACTGACGATGAGATTCAAAACCCTGTTTCTTGCCGTCACCAATTACAAAACAAACACTCAAACAAACACCCAGCAGACACTTAGGTACACAGATAGATCTTTCCAGATTCAGAATAACTTTATTTCCGTGTCAACTGCACCATCAATTTCTGCATCATCAATTTCCTCAACTGTAAAATCTCTCTCTTTCTCTCTTGCGCTCGCCTCTCTACCAAAATCTGCCAAGTTCATCTCAAACTTGGTCTAGTAGGTGAAATTTCGACCTCTAACTCTTATTCCTCTCCTTGCGTCAACCTCTCAACTGAAAACTCTCAGAAATTTGATTCAATGACGATCATTAGTCTCTCACAGATCATCAAACCGATCTCCGCTCAATAGACTGTCTCTTGTTCGTTTAGAAGGTAGCTCTGCCTCCAATATGTATATTAGACAAAGTTTTTGCTCCTAAACTCTTGTCTATCCCTTTGCGTCGATCTCCTCACTGAATTCTCTCAGAAATTTCATCTCTTCAGCCCTCAAGCTTCTCCTGCGCTTCCCGACGGCTCTCCTTCTGCTCTTTGTAAAAAGTCTCTTATCTCCCGCGGCCGCAGGTTAATTAACCTAAAAGGTAAGTCCTCAGCTAAGCTGCCTCCCTGCTGTCCTTATAAGCAAAACTACTTATCAGAAGCAGGCCCCTAGCTAAGCTGCCCCCCTGCTGTCTTACGTACAGAACCTTAATTACTAAACCAGCTCCCTTTTTAATAAAAGCTTCACAGTTGTCTTTACAAAGCCGACCCCTTCATTACTAAAGGTCTCACAGCTTTCTTTGCCACTACTAAGCTGACTTGATGATTAATTAACCGATTAACAAAAGTTTCTCATGCTCTTGATGTCATCTTGATGCCACCCTGAATATACCACAAGCCATCCGATGTAGGTCAAAGCCCATACACTTATGAGGCTGCCCCACAAGACTTACAGTCCCTCCTATGCACACCAGGTATCTCCTATGGTATATTCACGGTGGCATGCGGAGGCTTAGGCCAGGAAGCCCACGATTAAGAGAGATACCGGTCTCCCGTCCTTAGATATGCAAGACGTGGCTGCATATCCAACATAGACTCCTTTCCAGGAGGCCAACATGCCAAAATAGGAACCAGAGGCCAGGGGGAATTGATCCTGAGACCACTTTCTCCTTAGGCAGGCGCGCTATCACTGGGATGGTCTTTGGTTCCGTTCTAAAAGCATTAACAGTTTGTACATATGCTTTTACTGAAGAAATTTTTCTGCAAAGTCTTTACTAGCCTTTCCTATGCTAACTTCTGTATACAACTCCGTTTTTAATGAATGAAGAGTCAAAACTATAGTACTTGTGAACACCTACACCTCACGCTATCAAATTCTAAGTTCGAGTCACGAGCCAAAATCGACAGATTTCCCTCTTTCGCATATTTCTCAGTCTAAAATCTGTACTAACTATTGCTTAAAAACACTTTCTATCAAAACTGGAAGCATGAGGTCGCTCTCCTCGTTGAGCTCTGCATTCTGGAAACTTTCGCCCTCGTTCAGGGTGATGTTTCAACCCAAGCTAGGGGGCAGCTTGTCAAGCATAGCCCCAGCTTAGCTCCTGCTCAGCTTGATAAGCTAGGACACAGCTTCCAAAACAAATGCTGATTGAGTGTCTTCTGAAGCTCCATTTCATCATGTACTACGACAATGTTGTCGCGCTCTTGACGGTGTCGTGCTACTTGGCGGCTACATATTACATTTCTACTCTAACACTTGAGTTTGGTAGTTCTAGAAGTTAACTCATATTACTTTTAGTCGTTTATGTATATGTTTGACATCTTTGCATACAGTGTTAACACTATTTTGAGTCCTAGTAGGCTGATAATATGCTAGTTATCTTGTTCAAGCATTTGCGCGCTTGTGCAAGTAACTTTTTACTTGTCTATGATGTTTAATGTACATAACTTAGATTTATCATGTTGATAGGGTTTAAGCTCATGCGTTGTACTTACGTCTTGCTCATGCACGTTTTTTAGCTGGTTTAAGTTTACTTTGAGGACTACGTGTCGTTTTAGGTAGTTTAAGATTTACGCTAGCACTTTAGTGAAGTTGACGTGGTAGCCTATGAGTGGAATTAAGTTACCACATGGTTTAAGGCACAAAAGGACAACCAAGTGGAGCTATGAACTCCTATTGGTTCATTTTTGTCTTTTGTAAAACTCTAAATGTAGAAACAAAGGTCTAAAGTAGAGTTCGAGCACTCGGTGAAGGGACTGCAAAATCTGTGAGCACAGGAAGATAGAGCTCGTGGTGCCAAGCACTGTCAGTGAAATTCTTGATCGATTTGGAGCAATAAAGAAGGAGTTATGCCCAACTGAAGTTTGGATTGAGTTGAAAATGCGTCATTTTTGTTGGATTTGGGGTTTTCAGTGTCATTTGCAGCAAAATAGAGGAAATTGCTTCTAACCTTCGTGGTTGCATTCACTGTCAAGAGGGCTACGACTTTCCAAAAAGTTTCAAGTCATTTGAGTGAGTGAGTAATCCAGGACGACTGTTGAAGCAGAGGGGGTCTGAAAAGTTCTCAATCTAGAGCAGCAACTTCAGAGAACGAGATCTGGAGAACGGTGTACAATCAGGAGTCTCAACTTCACAGGGGTGTTCAGCATCTTGTAGACTCCAAGTCCTGTAAGAATATTCAAAAGTGAATGAGCCAATTCTCTGTTGTAGGTCAAAATAGCTGTCTTAGTATCAAAAATTGCCGCAATATCTGTACCCAGAACTTTTCTATCCATATCTCGGTGCTAGAATTTGATCTCAAGCTGAAACTTCGTGTGTGTGCTCAGTAGAGCCTCTCTTATATGTAAGAGAATTTTAGAAGTCAGAACCATCATAGTTTTCCTCTCCTTGAGTGTTAAAGTTCTGCCTGATCTTATTACTACTAGTTAGACCTGAATTTCACTTTCTGAACATATCAGAGGATCCTAAACACATGTGTGAGTGCTTATAGCGCCCTGTTGTAACCTGAAAGACCTACCTCTTGAGTAAACAACCACAGCCAGAAACCCAACGCTTTCCTAGGTAGACGGATTACACTCCGACAACGACTACATGCTTGACTTCTACTCCGACGCTTGAGTTTAGTAGTTCTAGAAGTTAGCTCATATTACTTCTAGTCCTTTATGCATATGTTTGACATCCTTGCGTGTATTAACACTATTATGTTATATATTTTGAATCCTAGTGGGTTGATAATATGTTATCTATCTTGTTCAAGCACTCGTACGTTTGTGCAAGTGATTCATACTTATCTATGTTGTCAAAGTACATAACTTTAGGTCTACCATGTGGATAGAGTTTAAGCTCATGGGTTGTACTTACATGTCGTCCATGCATGCTTTCTAGCTTGTTTAAGTTTTCCTTCACGGTTACGTTGTCGTGTCGTGGACCGGCTCCTACCTGAAATTCAAACTTCGATGCTTGTCGCTCCAAAGACACTCATGAGAAGACAAGCTAGGCCCCAGCTTACGGGCTTTTGGCGCAACTTCGGATCTTCACTTTCATCACATGGATGGGTAGAGCTCGTTGTCAGCTTTCCATGGGCATCTTGTTTATTTCGTTTGGACATCCAGAGAAAAAGTTATGCGATTCGAAAGAAGGTAAAATCAAGCTAGGCCCCTAGTTACTTGCTGACTGGGTATTTAGGGCTTCAGGCGTTATATCAACGACGCAAGGGGCCTGCTTCTTATTATTCAGGAGAGAACTGTACGTACGGAGACTGTTGCAAGGGGGCTGCTTAAGGGGTTTGCTTGTTCCTGCGACCTGTCGGTGGATGTTTTGAAGAATCGGAAAGTCCAATACACACGCGCAAGGTGTCATCGGGTTCAGATCTGTGCAGGCTACGCACAGGTTAAGACGGTTCTTGAAGAGACGGATCGGGGGTTGTGTTCTGAGAGAAATTGAGACGCAGGAAGCAGATTTGAGATTTTCAGTTATCTGTGAAGGAGAGTTGGACCGTTCGGGTCGTTCCGGAGTCCAAACTTGCTGTCCTTGGATCCATCGGGATCAGAACAACGAGTTCTTCAGGAAATTGAAGACGATTCAAAGTTTCATCGGGCGGTTTGGAAGAAGTGAGTGAAATTGGCTCGCAGGGAAGCGCTAACATCAGATTTTCGTTCGTCTGCGACCTGAGATTGGATTGTTCTTCACGATCGGTGAGCCAAGCTCTTCGTTCTTGGTGCCTACGCGATCAGGGAGTCTTCATGTACGCGTAGGAGAAGACTGTACGTGAATTGGATTGTTGGTTTGGGTGTGGTGAGCAAGTTTGAGCCGCAGGGAGATAATTTACGTCAGTTTTTTGCAACCTGCGACCAAATTTCTTGCGTGGTTTTGCAAGGGGAACTCCAAACGACTTGTTTGGAGTCTTGTTGGGTTCAGGGTAGCTAGATCTACCTACCAGAGAAGACGGATATCAGTTTAGGCGATCCGTTTGTGCGTGGTGTGCGATTTTAAGCAGCAGGGAGCAGTTTTTGAAGGTTCGGTCACCTGCGACCGAAAATCAGCGATACCTCGGCTATCAGGAGTCGGATCTGAAGGTTTCTTGGGTTAACGGTGTCGGAGTGTAATCCGTCTACCTAGGAAAGCACCGGGCTTCTGGCTGTGGTTGTTCACTCAAGAGGTTGGCTTTCAGGTCACAATAGGGCTATAAACACTCACACAGATGTTTAAGATCTAGTAATATGCTCAGAGAGCGAAATTCAGGTCTAGCTGGCAGTAATAGGATCCGGTGGTGAACTTTGACACTCACGGAGAAGAAAACTATGAAGGTTTAGACTTCCAAACTTCCCCTACATGCAAATGAGGTACTACTGAACTCACAGGCGAAATTTCAGCCTGAGATCAAATTCTGACACGGAGATATGAACAGAAAAGTTTTGAGCAAGAAAACTACGGCAATTTCTGGTACCTAGCTGGCTATTTCAACCTATAACAGGAGTTTGGCTCGATCAATTTCAAAGTTTCTTACAGGATTTGCAGTCTACAGGGTGCTGAACATCCCTGTGAAGTTGGGACTCCTGAATGTTCACAGAACTGCAGATCTCCTCCTCTGAAGTCGCTGCTCTAGATTAAGAGCTTTTCAGACCCCCTCAGCTTCAGCGGCCGCCCTGAATTACTCAGTTGCTCAATCGATATGAAACTTTTTGTGAAATCGTAGCCCTGCTGGCGGAGAACACAACCTCGAAGTTTTGAAGCAATTTCCTCAAATCTGCTGCGAATGACACTGAAAACCCTAAATCCAACAAGAATGATTCAGTTTTGACACAATCCGAACTTCAATTGCTCATAACTCCGTCTTTATTGACTCAAATCGATCGAAATTTTCACTGGAAGTGCTTGGCATGACGAGACCTCTCTCCCTGTGCTCTCAGATTTCGAAGATCCCCTACCAAATGCTCGAACTCCACTCTAGAGCTCTGTTTCTAAATTTAGAGTTTAACAAAAGACAAAAACGGACCAATGGGAGTTCATAGCTCCACTTGGTTGTCCTTTAGTATCCTAAACCACGTGGCAACTTAGTTTTACTCATAGGCTACCACGTCAAGCCCCCTAGAGTGCCAGCGTAAAACTTAAATTACTTAAAACGACACGTAGCCCCGAAAAATAACTTAAATCAGCTAGAAAGCGTGCATGGGCGACACGCAAATACAACCCATGAGCTTAAGCCCTAACAACATGGTAATCAACCTACTAAGACTCAAAATAGTGTTAACACCGTATGCAAAGGTGTCAAACATATACATAAGCGGCTAGAAGTAATATAAGCTAATTTCTAGAACTACTAAACTCAAGCGTCGGAGTAGAAATATAACATGTAGCCGCCAAGTAGCGCGACATCCACCCCCTCTGAACCTGCACATCCTCCGGTATGTGCCATCCAGATCAAGACTCTTCAGCTTCGGCTTCAAACTCATCTTCAACCTGCATTGAGTCTTCAGCTTCATCCTCTGTAAACTCTGCAACGTTCCAATCCTCTCCTCTCCTTCTAAAGAGCTTGATTCTCTTTCCTGCGACTGGTACCTTGAGCACTGCACCATCTAACTCTCTCAAGGAGTATGTGGCATTATCATAAACTTCTAACACCACATAAGGTCCAAACCATCTCTTGGAGAACTTCCTGATAGTGCTATGCTGATTATCAAGACTACTATCATAGACTAACACCCAATCACCTTCTTTAACTGGTTTGGGTCGTAATCTATGCGTTCTATCAAATCTGCCTTTGTTTCTCTCTCTAGCAGTCTTCAACCTCTCCACAGCTTTGGCAACATCCTCAGGTCTTCGTTCTAACTGCTGGATCCTTAATGCAAGAAGATCCTCCGTACTTCTACCATCTTCCCATGGCAAAACATTCCAAGTAGGCACAACCTCCTCAATCGGCATCACAGGTTTCTGTCCTAGTATCAATTCTGCTGGCATGTAACCTGTAACGGTACTATGAGTTGTACGGTCTGCCCATAAAGCAAACGGTAGCAGTCTAGGCCATTCACGGATCTTACCCTTGCAAGCTTTTACCAAAGCTTTGATGATTGGCGGATGACCTCTTTCGCTCTTGCCATCCCCTTCAGGATTGTAAGCAGTGGTTAACGCCAACTTGATTCCCAATCGCTTGAAGAACTCAACTGCTTCTTGTGAATCCAGCTCACCCCTATCTGCAGTAATCTTTCCCACACACCCATATCTACAAATAACATCTTCAAGTAGAAAGCGGCAGACACTAGCAGTGGTCTTCGTCCTCAAGGCACGGCCTTCGACTTGGTTAGATAGATCTTCTCTAGCCAAGACTAAATACCTCATTTGTCCAAGTCCAAATGGCATAGTTACCAGATCAACTACCCATTTGTAATGAATGGCTAAAGGATAAGTAGGATGCAATCCATCACGATGACGTATGTTGGAATACATCTGGCAAGGTATACAGGATGAAACAAACTGCACTACATCCTTATACATACCCTTCCACCAATACTTCTCCTTTATCTTGGCAAATGTAGCCCAAACTCCTCTATGACCGGCCCATAGACTCTCATGGAACTCCTTGATCAGCTTCTGCTGCAATTCTAAGTCACATACCACCCGTTGCGGTATACCTCCTTGTAGCTTAGGGCGCTTCCATAGATGTCCTCCATGTAAAAAGTAACCATAAGCTATTCTACGGATCCTCTTGAAATCTGCATCAGACCAGCCTTCTTGCCTTTCCAGTGAACTCAAATAGCGTCCAAGATCCAACCACTCGCCATCATACATAGTTTCCTCAAAAAACTCCAACGAGGCTGCAAAACAGCTTCTATCTCTTCTAGCAAGAGCACTAGAATAGAACTCTGTTCCCACATCCTCCTGATCATCTATCATTTCTTTCTCATCGTAATACCTAGCCCTTGATAACATATCTGCCACAGGATTGTCTTTTCCTGCAATATGTCTAAACTCTGGGTTCAAGGACTTGATATATGCTATCCACCTCAACATAGCAATGTCTGGAGTTGTACAGCTAGTAATCATTCCCAAGAGAGATAAACAATCTGTCTCCACAACCACAGGTGCTCCTATCAAGTATTCCTTATCACTCTTCATCGCAGTAACTACTCCCCATAGCTCTCTCTTGACCTGAGGGTAGTCTCTCTGCCGTGAACTTAAGACTTTAGCACCAAAACGCACCACATATCTATTTCCATCCTTATCATCTTGTCCTATAGCTCATCCAATGCCAATAGGACTAGTATCAACAGTAAGGATAACAGATCTGCCCAACTCATATGTTACCTTCCGTAGAGTTGGTGGTGAAGACAACAGATCCTTCAACTTCTTCATAGACTCGCTTTGTTCCTCTTGCCACTGAAATCTCTGCCCCTTCCTCAACAACTTGTACAATGGATCTGCTACATGTGCAAAGTGTGGAATCCATATATGATAAAACACACATGCACCTAGAAACCTTCTCACCTCAGTAACCGATCCACATGTCTCCTTCATCCTTCGGATGGCATCAACCTTGTTTGGACAAGGTTTCCGACCATAAGATCCACACAGATGTCCCACTATTAACACCTCCTGTTCTCCAAATACAGACTTTGCTCCTGATAAAGTCAAATGAACCTCCTCCAGTCGACTCAATATCTTATCACAGTCGGCTATGTGATCTGCAACAAACTTACGGCACCCCCTCTGATCCATTACCTCATTCTTCTCCTCCTCAGCACACCCTTTGATCGGCACATCATCAAGGAATGGCATAGTTTTTTCAGGAATGAAATCCCTCAAAACTTTATTCATGCCATTCATCATATGTGCTACAGAATTGGTAGCACCTTGTGGCAAGGTGCACATCCTTAGTAACCCCAAAGGTGTCCTCATTGTAGTCAAGTCTCTACTCTCAGAGGATAACTGAAACTGATCGTAACCTGAATATAAGTCTCCCATTGAATAGATAGCACGACCAGCAAAAGCCTCTGCAAACTCGTCTACAATAGGTCCTATACCCATATTCCTGATAGTCACCTTGTTAACTGGCTGCATATCTTGAATAAATCTCAAAGCTCCACTCTTCTTCGGAACAGTAAACCATCTGCTAGAGTAGGGAGCTATAGATGGTTCCAAGATACCCATCCTAATCCTCTCATTGAGCAAGTCTATCAGCTTTGGTAGATGAGCTCTAGGTACAGGGATAGGACGTAGATTCCAAGGCACATGCGGTATAGTAAAGATTACCATAGGTGCAACTACACTTGGATCTACACATCCTACTTCATGTGACTCAAACGCAAACGCCTTACCATGCCTAGATAGCATCTCCCTGAAGCTCTTCTTCTCTTGCTCGGTAAGAAATCCATCACCTCCAATCTTCAGCTCCTTCAGTGTTGTTTCTGTGAACTGGTGCCCAATTCTTCTCGGTCCTCTGAGCGTGGGTTCTCGTGCAGCTTGCTCCATCTTCTGATTGTAATCGAGTGGCAAAGGCAAAGCCACTGGTTTGACTTTCTTTGCCACTGACTTGTACTTGGTCTCCACATACACTTCTTGTCGATCTATAAACTTATCAATTACATCATAAAGCTCCTTGGAGCTCACTCTCACCACTCTATCTACATCATCTGTAGAGCTTTCTAATATAGATTTCAACTCTCCTATAGTATCTACCAAATACTGCTCTTCAAACACTCCAGATATGTATTCATCTCCTGCTAACTCTCCACTATCCCACAAAGATTGCTGTACATACTTCACATGTTGTCTCTCAAACCTCTTAAGATTCTCAACCTTCCTATAACATACTGATCCACATGACGTCAATCCCAAGAAGCTAGTGGATAAAGCTTCCTGCTTTACTGGATCAGGCGAGAATCCTATCTCTACTGTACCGTTGAAGTCTCGCTCTTCAATGGTACTCTGCCAAAACCCCTAGACTCTCTAAACTCCTGAGTAATCTTAGGTAGTGGACGGTCTCTCAAGCTATCACGATTCCTCTCATGTTCTGCAGCAACGGTCAAAAACTGAACAGCTCTTTTGCCGTCTCTACTACGTATCCTAGCATAGGCTGAACCATCATCCATAACTCGTGTCTCCATTCTAACAGCAGTAATGTAAGGCTGCCCTAGAATGATAGGATAGGTTGACATGTCTTGTACAAAGAAATTCTGAACATCACTGATGTCACCCACAGTTACCTTGATGTTGGGGCAAGCACCATAGAGTTCTCCCCGCTGGTTGTTGGCAGCACGGATAAGCCACCCATGGTCGGTGTCTATGGGCCACCTCCCACGCTTGTACAGCTCCTTAGACATCAGATTAATCTCTGAGCCGTGATCAATCAATGCCACCACAGGTTCCTCTAGATCTCCCAGCTTCACTAAGGTCTCTGTGGTTGCTCTCGCCCAATGGTTGTGAGAATAATGGCTCTTCTGCGACGCTTCCACCTCATCTTCAAACCTCACATGCTGATCTGATCTTCCCTCTGATACTTGAGAGCAATAACCAGCAATCTCATCTTCCTCATCTTCTGACAGTTTGGTCCCTAGAGCGTTAAGCGTAGCTGCTTCACCCAAAATCTGACGTTTCCTCTTGATAATATCTATGATAACCTCATGGAACTCACGCTTTGCTATCCCAAGAATCTCACCAAGAGTAAACTCAACCTTTCCATTCAAGATACGGTTCTCTAACACCTGCTTCAAGTCTGTAGCAATCTCAATGTCAGACTGAAGTTTATATGCAGGCATCTTACCCTTCTCCTTGCTTCTCTCCTTCTCCTTTGGTGTTGTAGGTGGTAGATCCTCCATAGTCTCCTCCCGAGTAGGTGTTGTCTCATGCCTTGCCTCTGGTCTAGCCCTTTCACTCCTTGTAGCAGGTCGTTTGGCTGTAGAAGCCTCACCTGCATCCTCTCTCCTTCGTTTTTCTTCTAGTAGAGTTTCATGCTGACTTCTTGCAACATAAGCATGCACTGACATAGTGTCCACAGGGTCATTCCATCCTGTAGTTTCTCGAATTGAGTTGCCAACCCTCCGTAGCACAACCTTGTCTAGCTCTGTTCTAGCTACGGACCGCACTACATCAGACCACAACCCAGTAGTCCCTTTCTCTCTCTCCATCTCCACTTTCACTCCACATGTAGCAGCATTCACAAGAGAAACAGCATGTGATGCTGATATATCATTCACAAGTCTCTTCATACCACCCTTGCCAAAGTTGGTTCCCAGCATCATCCCAGTCTCTCTCAAATGGATCTTACCATCTTTGAAGAAGATAAGATCCTTCCTCAATGCATCTGAAAACTCCCCACAATCTCTTCTTACATGGTCTAGGCTATCACACCATATACAACGATGAACAAAGCCTTCTCTCATTTGAGGTCTTTGCATAGCAGGCTGTACATTCTGCTCCTTCTCTTCTAACCTAGTGAGCTTAAGCTTAAGCTCCTTCATACCCTTAATCAACTCATCAAGCGGTGAGTCTTCCTCTCTAGCAATTACCAAAGCAGGCTTAGTAGGCAACTGCTTGACAGGAATTATCAGAGGTGCTGCTTCACTTACCACCACCTTGTCCCTTCTTCTCTGTCTCTTGGTCAGCAAAGAGACAGCCTCTTCAACCTCCCTCCAGTCAGTCTTCAATCCTCTCTCCTCACTCTTGTCTTCCAACAACAGCTCAAGCTTCTCCTGAATAGTCACGTCCGCTGCTTGTAGAAAAAGCTCGGTCTTCTCCACCTCTAATGTAAGCTTTTCTGTCCTAGAAAGCTGAGCATACTGACGATCAAATTCCCTTAACAACTCATTTACAGACAAACCTTTGTTGGGCTTAACCACCCACTCCAAGAACGTTCTCTTGGTCACCCTCTCTGAATCTTCAGTGTAGTACTCCTCCTTCAAAGCTCGCATAAAGCTCTCCCAACTCTGTCCTTGCTGCTGCTTGAGCTCCTTCACACGCCCACGAATCTCAGGGACAACAGCAAGTTCAAAGTTCTCCACCATCTCCTTCTCAGGTACCTTGTTCACCTCCATCTCCCTAGCATAGTACCGCACGTACTTGGAAATATCTGTCCCCTTGAACTGATCCATCTGATGCACCACAGATTGCAACGCCTTGGTTGCTAATACCTCCTTCCTCTCTGTGCTCTGCTGCTGCTGCATAAACATGGAAAAAGCTTGGAACATCTTCATCGTAGCAGCATCCAACTGAACAGGTTGCTGAGCAGCAGCAGCACCTCCACTTGATGATCCTTGGTTGGCCATGATATCTGATCCTGTAACACTCTCAAGAAAACTCCCACCCTAGGTGTTTCACGTCGAGTTCACCAAAAAGAGAGTATGTCGGAGTGTAATCCGTCTACCTAGGAAAGCACCGGGCTTCTGGCTGTGGTTGTTCACTCAAGAGGTTGGCTTTCAGGTCACAATAGGGCTATAAACACTCACACAGATGTTTAAGATCTAGTAATATGCTCAGAGAGCGAAATTCAGGTCTAGCTGGCAGTAATAGGATCCGGTGGTGAACTTTGACACTCACGGAGAAGAAAACTATGAAGGTTTAGACTTCCAAACTTCCCCTACATGCAAATGAGGTACTACTGAACTCACAGGCGAAATTTCAGCCTGAGATCAAATTCTGACACGGAGATATGAACAGAAAAGTTTTGAGCAAGAAAACTACGGCAATTTCTGGTACCTAGCTGGCTATTTCAACCTATAACAGGAGTTTGGCTCGATCAATTTCAAAGTTTCTTACAGGATTTGCAGTCTACAGGGTGCTGAACATCCTTGTGAAGTTGGGACTCCTGAATGTTCACAGAACTGCAGATCTCCTCCTCTGAAGTCGCTGCTCTAGATTAAGAGCTTTTCAGACCCCCTCAGCTTCAGCGGCCGCCCTGAATTACTCAGTTGCTCAATCGATATGAAACTTTTTGTGAAATCGTAGCCCTGCTGGCGGAGAACACAACCTCGAAGTTTTGAAGCAATTTCCTCAAATCTGCTGCGAATGACACTGAAAACCCTAAATCCAACAAGAATGATTCAGTTTTGACACAATCCGAACTTCAATTGCTCATAACTCCGTCTTTATTGACTCAAATCGATCGAAATTTTCACTGGAAGTGCTTGGCATGACGAGACCTCTCTCCCTGTGCTCTCAGATTTCGAAGATCCCCTACCAAATGCTCGAACTCCACTCTAGAGCTCTGTTTCTAAATTTAGAGTTTAACAAAAGACAAAAACGGACCAATGGGAGTTCATAGCTCCACTTGGTTGTCCTTTAGTATCCTAAACCACGTGGCAACTTAGTTTTACTCATAGGCTACCACGTCAAGCCCCCTAGAGTGCCAGCGTAAAACTTAAATTACTTAAAACGACACGTAGCCCCGAAAAATAACTTAAATCAGCTAGAAAGCGTGCATGGGCGACACGCAAATACAACCCATGAGCTTAAGCCCTAACAACATGGTAATCAACCTACTAAGACTCAAAATAGTGTTAACACCGTATGCAAAGGTGTCAAACATATACATAAGCGGCTAGAAGTAATATAAGCTAACTTCTAGAACTACTAAACTCAAGCGTCGGAGTAGAAATATAACATGTAGCCGCCAAGTAGCGCGACAACGGAGTCAGCAGAGGAGACCCTATCGACATCTGAAGTCCGTTCAGCGAAAGAAGGAAGTCCACAGATAGGCCTTTTTCGGTTTCTTCGCTACGGGTTTTGCTCTTTTGAGTTCGTTAGAGTTCTGGTTGGCTGTATACAGCTTGTGGTAGCTAGCTTTAGCTAAGAGCTTATACATGGATGTGGTTTGGACTTGAATTTGAATCGCGTGATACTGCTGTGGCTCTATTTGTTAGCAAAGAGAAGTTTCTCTTGCTTTGAGCTACGCTTCGGTGGTTTTGGGTCAGGGTTGCGATTCAAGGGTTGTTTTCAGGGGCTTTTGAAGCAGGTTACAGACCGCTCTAGTCTGTTTTTCAATTCTGTGCTCTTAGGAGAAAGAACCGGCAGTGTACATACATTTGGAGTGTATATATCGCAGCGTTCGTTTTCGTGGTTGTTTTTCTTTGTCTTGTCTCTGTTTCAGCACACAACATCTCCATAGCCAGGAACCTCGCGTTTTCTTGGACATCCTTCACGCAATATCCGACACGATACGATGGTGAACTCGACGTGAAGGTCTGGGGTGGAGATTTCTTCTGTGTGTGAACTTTGAAGAAGAGATTGGCAGTCATGAGTGGGGATGAGAAAGGTGATGGAGATGGAGCTAGTGGTTCAAGTGGGTTACCGAAGGTGCTGTTGGATCCGGCGACTGCATCGATGTTCCAAGCTTTCACTATGTTCTTACAGCAGCAACAGTCTGATGAGCGGAAGGAAGCTTTGGCAACAAAGGCGCTACAAGCGGTGGTCAGCAGAATTGATCAGTTTGATGGAAGAGATGTCTCAAGGTATCTGAGACATTATGTGAAGGAGATGGAGCTGAACCGGGTCTCAGAAGATGAGATGATTGAGACGTTTGAGTTGGCAGCAGCTCCAGAGATTAGGGATCATGTTAAAATGCTTACGAAGCATTTTAACAAGGATTGGGAGACTTTTGCTCGTGCCTTGATGGATGAGTACTTCTTGGAGGACTCTGATCGAGTCACCAAGAAGTCATTCTTGGAGTGGGTTGAGCAACCAAGGAAGGGTTTACAAGCTACTGAGTTGCTCAGAGAGTTTGAGAAGCAGTTTTCACGGCTGACCAGGATGGAGAAGTTGACGTTGCAGTCCAACAAGACAGAGCTATTTCTTCGGGCTGCAGATGAGAAGTTGCAGGAGAAGTTAGAGGTACTTCTGGAAGACTGGGAGAAGGACGATGGATTGACCAGCAGCTGGAAGAAGGTTGAGGAAGCTGTTGGTCTGCTTACCAAGAGAGAGCGGAGACGAGAGAAAGTTCCTATTAGGAGACTGGCGCCAACACCTACAGCTGTAACATCTGTTCCTGTAGTCCGACCAGTTCCTGTTGCTAGACAAGTAGTACCAGTTGCTCCAGCTGTTCCTGTTGTTCCAGTTGTTCAGGCACCCATGGTATCTCCGAAGAAGGATGGCTCAAACCTTGAGGAGATATTGCGTGGAATGCGAGATCTGCAGATCAAGCTCACCAGATTGGAAGAGAAGGGATCTACAAGTGGAGTAAGACCGGTTGAGAAGCAAGGCTGGATCCAGCGGTGTATCTGGTGCGATGGTACTGATCATCCGCGCAGAGATTGCAAGGAGTTCACAGATATTCTGCAGCAAGGAGTGATCTTCTGGAAGGATGGGAAGGTAGCGTTGAGGGATACTAGTGCACTTCTTCAGACCAACTTTGGTAGGGGAGGGATGAAGAAGTTGGTTGAGGACCACCTATCAGCGCAAGCAGTTGCAATGGTGGAAGCTGGAACTTATGGCACAAGGGTTGAGGATCAAGCTGAGAGGAGTTTCAACAAGGAGGTTGAGCCAAGTGGATTATGGTCATCTGCCATCTCCATGAAACAAAAAGGGAAGATGGCACGTGAAACATTGATGAGGGCAGCTGCTACGATCAGAAAGGATACTGGATGAGAGGATCCGATAGAAGCTCTATCGGTGCATGCTTACATCGCCAAGAACCAACACGAAGCGCTGTTGGAAGAGAAGAGAAGGCGAGATTCAGAGGATTCAGGAGAAGGGACTTCTTCAAAGAGACAGACTCGAGGGGAGAAGATTCGCCAAGAGCTTCGGGATGCAGGAGCTCAAGACCTATCGATGGACGATGCTCCTTCTCCATCGAAGGAAAAATCTTAGAAGGAGAAGGGTAAGCCGGCTGCATACAAGCTACAGTCGGATATCGAGACGTCAACAGACTTGAAGGGAGTCTTGGAAGATCGCATTCTGAATGCGAAGGTGGAGTTTACTTTGAGAGAAGTGTTAGGCATCGCCAAGCGTGAGTTTCATGATGTCATCATCGATGTCATCAAACGGAAATGACAGATTACGGGTAAGACCGGTTTATCGCATGCATTGGATATTAGGATGTCTGTGGATGAGGAAAGAGAGCTTGCAAGGTGTAGTGTCTATTCTCCAGAGGAAGAAAGAGATCGAAGGCGCATGGTGCATTTTGAGGATGAAGAGGAAGATGGGAAGCGGAGCTCAAGTCATTACAGCCACAGTCACTGGGCTCGAGCTACGACGGAGACGTTGGTGAGGATCGAGGACTTGGATGAGCCGGTGGTTGCTCTGATCGATCATGGATCAGAAATCAACATCATGTCGAAGGAGCTATACAAGAGGAAGAAGTGGCCGATCGACACAGAGCATGGATGGGTCATAAGAGCAGCCAACAACACGAGAGGAGACTTGTATGGAGCTTGTCCAGACATCAGAGTGCGCGTAGGTGATGTTGCTATCGAGCAAAACTTCTTTGTTCAGGAAGCAACATCATACCCACTCATTCTGGACCAATCTTTTATCATAGCAACCCGGATGGAGACAAAGGTACTGGACGACGGATCTGCGTATGCTAGGATTCGAAGTCAAGATGGGAAGAGAGCGATACAGTTCTTGACTGTACCGTCCAACCACGAGCGCAATCGAGATCGTCTGAGGGAGAAACCACTTCCAAGGGTGAATGAAGAGTTCAAGGATTTTCGTTGAGTACCACTATAGAGCGGGATTGTGGTGGTGCGCAGGAGAAGGTACTCTTGCTTGATGGAGATAGTGCCTTTTGTACAGGGTTTGTTGGGTTTTCAGAGTGTGGGATTGCTATCTACAAGAAGGTAGAAGAGCTGAGAAGAAAAGAACAAAAACATTTGCGTGATGTTGAGTTGATGTTGAAAGAGCTGGGTGAGCTAAAAGGGGATGAATGGATTTCTGGTGTTTATGAAGAGGATGGGTTGGAAGATCCTTTGCGAGAAATCATGTCTATTGGGTGGGAGGATATGGATAAGATCGTGCAGATTCATTCAAGGGAGGTCTATTCGGTGATCGAATCATTCCGTGCACCGGAGGTTCGAGTTGAGACAAGGTACAAGACAGTGGATAAGAAGATAAAGTCAGTTGCTGGTCCTTTGCCGGAAGACACTAACCAACAGATGGATCGAGCTTCAAGGGAGAAGAGTTTGAGAGATCCTGCAATGATAGGACACAAGTTCACAACGAAGACCCTTGAAGAGCTCAAGATTGGATCTGATGGGTCTCTTTTACCAAAAGAGAGGATGTGCTTCAAGGAGATGCTTTCAAGACATGGGAAAGCATTTGCTTTTGAGCCACATGAGATTGGGTGTGTAGATCCGTACGTTGTTACCCCGATGGTTATCTTCACGGTACCGCATGTGTCATGGAACCTGAGACCAATTCCAGTATCGCGGGCTCACTTGCCCAAACTAGTGGAGTTGCTGAAGAAAAAGATGCGGATGAAGATCTTGGAGCCGTCGTTTGCACCATATTCAAGCAGATGGTTTACAGTACCAAAGAAGAATGGGTCGCTGCGGTTCATCCAAGACATGCAGCCGGTGAACGCAGTAACAATCAGAAATGCTGGGGTGGGACCGATTGTGGATGAGTTTGCAGAAGCGTTTGCAGGAAGAGCGATTTACTCGATGGGAGATCTTTACTCAGGGTATGATCAGTTTCAACTAGCGGAGGAGAGCAGAAGCTTCACGACAATGAGGACACCTTTGGGGTTGGTTAAGATGTGTACCTTACCACAGGAGCTACCAACTCGGTAGCACACATGATGAACGGGATGAACCGAGCTCTAAGAGACTTCATCCCCGAAAAGACGATGCCGTTCTTGGTTGACATCCCTATCAAAGGATGTGTGGAAGATGAGAAGGATGAAGCATTAGATCAGAGGGGGTGTCGACGATACGTCACTGATCACATCGCAGACTGTGAGAATATCTTATCTCGACTTGAGGAAGTTCATCTTACGCTGTCAGGTGCGAAGTCTACATTTGGGGTTAGAGAGGTTTTGATCGTTGGTCATTTGTGTGGATCGTTTGGTCGGAAGCCAGATCCGAACAAGGTGGATGCGATTGAAAGAATGAAGGAGGTTTGCAACTCGCTAACAGAAGTGAGAAGATTTTTGGGTGCTTGTGTATTCTACCACATTTGGATTCCTCATTATGCGCATGTAGCGGATCCGTTGTATGGATTGTTGCGTAAGGGTCATAAGTTCAGATGGGAGGAAGGGCATACTCATGCGGTAAAGAAGCTGAAGTCTTTACTATCATCTCCTCCAGTCTTGGGAAGGATTGATTACAAGGGTGCTAGGCCGGTGATTCTTACTGTGGATACAAGTCCAGTTGCAATTGGATGGGCAGTCGGACAAGATGACGGAGATGGAGACAGGTTTGCAGTTAGGTTCGGAGCGAAGGTGTTAAGCCCTCGACAACGTGCTTATCCGCAAGTGAAGAGAGAACTGTGGGGTATTGTTTCAGCTATGAAAGCTGAGAAAGAGTATTTGATTGGAGCAGTAGTGGTGGTTGAAACTGATTGCTTGCCGTTGTTAGGGATGATCATGAATTGTTCAACTCCTGATATTGCGATGTTACGATGGATCGCATATATCAAGTCGTTGAATCCGGAGTTTAGACATATCGCAGGGAAGGATAATCCGATGGTAGATATGTTATCTCGAGCTCGGTATGATGGGGAGGATGAGATGGTAGAAGACATTGACGACGTGGGTATAGAGTTCTATTCGATTGCACAGACAGGAAGGGAAGATGAGTTGTTTGTTGAAGGGTTGTTTGATGGTGATTTACTTGATATCGGGAGGTACCTTAGTACGATGGTGTGTCGGAGTGTAATTCGTCTACCTAGGAAAGCGCCGGGCTTCTGGCTGTGGTTGTTCACTCAAGAGGTTGGCTTTCAGGTCACAATAGGGCTATAAACACTCACACAGATGTGTAAGATCTAGTAATATACCCAGAAGGTGAAATTCAGGTCTAGCTGGCAGTAATAGGATTCGGCGGTGAACTTTGACACTCACGGAGAGGAAAACTATGAAGGTTTAGACCTCTAAACTTCCCCTACATGCAAATGAGGTACTACTAAACTCACAGACGAAATTTCAGCCTGAGATCAAATTCTGACACGGAGATATGAACAGAAAAGTTTTGAGCAAGAAAACTACGGCAATTTCTGGTACCTAGCTGGCTATTTCAACCTATAACAGGAGTTTGGCTCGATCAATTTCGAAGTTTCTTACAGGATTTGCAGTCTACAGGGTGCTGAACATCCTTGTGAAGTTGGGACTCCTGAATGTACACAGAACTGTAGATCTCCTCCTCTGAAGTCGCTGCTCTAGATTAAGAGCTTTTCAGACCCCCTCAGCTTCAGCGGCCGCCCTGAATTACTCAGTTGCTCAATCGATATGAAACTTTTTGTGAAATCGTAGCCCTGCTGGCGGAGAACACAACCTCGAAGTTTTGAAGCAATTTCCTTCAAATCTGCTGCGAGTGACACTGAAAACCCTAAATCCAACCAAAATGATTCAATTCTAGCACAATCCGAACTTCAATTGCTCATAACTCCGTCTTTATTGACTCAAATCGATCGAAATTTTCACTGGAAGTGCTTGGCATGACGAGACCTCTCTCCCTGTGCTCTCAGATTTCCAAGATCCCCCACCAAATGCTCGAACTCCACTCTAGAGCTCTGTTTCTAAATTTAGAGTTTAACAAAAGACAAAAATGGACCAATGGGAGTTCATAGCTCCACTTGGTTGTCCTTTAGTACCCTAAACCACGTGGCAACTTAGTTTTACTCATAGGCTACCACGTCAAGCCCCCTAGAGTACCAGCGTAAAACTTAAATTACTTAAAACGACACGCAGCCCCAAAAAATAACTTAAATCAGCTAGAAAGCGTGCATGGGCGACACGCAAATACAACCCATGAGCTTAAGCCCTATCAACATGGTAATCAACCTACTAAGACTCAAAATAGTATTAACACCGTGTGCAAAGATGTCAAACATATACATAAACGACTAGAAGTAATATAAGCTAACTTCTAGAACTACTAAACTCAAGCGTCGGAGTAGAAATATAACATGTAGTCGCCAAGTAGCGCGACATCCATCCCCTCTGAACCTGCACATCCTCCGGTATGTGCCATCCAGATCAAGACTCTTCAGCTTCGGCTTCAAACTCATCTTCAACCTGCATTGAGTCTTCAGCTTCATCCTCTGTAAACTCTGCAACGTTCCGATCCTCCCCTCTCCTTCTAAAGAGCTTGATTCTCTTTCCTGCGACTGGTATCTTGAGCACTGCACCATCTAACTCTCTCAAGGAGTATGTGGCATTATCATAAACTTCTAACACCACATAAGGTCCAAACCATCTCTTGGAAAACTTTCTGATAGCGCTATGCTGATTATCAAGACTACTATCATAGACTAACACCCAATCACCGTCCTTAACTGGTTTGGGTCGTAATCTATGCGTTCTATCAAATCTGTCTTTGTTTCTCTCTCTAGCAGTCTTCAACCTTTCCACAGCTTTGGCAACATCCTCAGGTCTCCGTTCTAACTGCTGGATCCTTAATGCAAGAAGATCCTCCGTACTTCTACCATCTTCCCATGGCAAAACATTCCAAGTAGGCACAACCTCCTCAATCGGCATCACAGGTTTTTGTCCTAGTATCAACTCTGCTGGCATGTAACCTATAACGGTACTATGAGTTGTACGATCTGCCCATAAAGCAAATGGTAGCAGTCTAGGCCATTCACGGATCTTACCCTTGCAAGCTTTTACCAAAGCTTTGATGATTGGCGGATGACCTCGTTCGCTCTTGCCATTCCTTTCAGGATTGTAAGCAGTTGTTAATGCCAGCTTGATTCCCAATCGCTTGAAGAACTCAACTGCTTCTTGTGAATCCAGCTCACCCCTATCTGCAGTGATCTTTCCCACACACCCATACCTACAAATAACATCTTTCAAGTAGAAAGCGGCAGACACTAGCAGTGGTCTTCGTCCTCAGGGCACGACCTTCGACTTGGTTAGATAGATCTTCTCTAGCCAAGACTAGATACCTCATTTGTCCAAGTCCAAATGGCATAGTTACCAGATCAACTACCCATTTGTAATGAATGGCTAAAGGATAAGTAGGATGCAATCCATCACGATGACGTACGTTGGAATACATCTGGCAGGGTATACAGGATGAAACAAACTGTACTACATCCTGATACATACCCTTCCACCAATACTTCTCCTTTATCTTGGCAAATGTAGCCCAAACTCCTCTATGACCGGCCCATAGACTCTCATGGAACTCCTTGATCAGCTTCTGCTGCAATTCTAGGTCACATACCACCCGCTGTGGTACACCTCCTTGTAGCTTAGGGCGCTTCCATAGATGTCCTCCATATAAAAAGTAACCATAAGCTATTCTACGGATCCTCTTGAAATCTGCATCAGACCAGCCTTCTTGCCTTTCCAGTGAACTCAAATAGCGCCCAAGATCCAACCACTCGCCATCATACATAGTTTTCTCAAAAAACTCCAACGAGGCTGCAAAACAGCTTCTATCTCTTCTAGCAAGAGCACTAGAATAGAACTCTGTTCCCACATCCTCCTGATCATCTATCATTTCTTTCTCATCGTAATACCTAGCCCTTGATAACATATCTGCCACAGGATTGTCTTTTCCTGCAATATGTCTAAATTCTGGGTTCAAGGACTTGATATGTGCTATCCACCTCAACATAGCAATATCTGGAGTTGTACAGCTAGTGATCATTCCCAAGAGAGGTAAGCAATCTGTCTCCACAACCACAAGTGCTCCTATCAAGTATTCCTTATCACTCTTCATCGCAGTAACTACTCCCCATAGCTCTCTCTTGACCTGAGGGTAGTCTCTCTGCTGTGAACTTAAGACCTTAGCACCAAAACGCACCACATATCTATTTCCATCCTTATCATCTTGTCCTATAGCCCACCCAATGCCAATAGGACTAGTATCAACAGTAAGGATAACAGATCTGCCCAACTCATATGTTACCTTCCGTAGAGTTGGTGGTGAAGACAACAGATCCTTCAACTTCTTCATAGACTCGCTTTGCTCCTCTTGCCACTGAAATCTCTGCCCCTTCCTCAGCAACTTGTACAACGGATCTGCTACATGTGCAAAGTGTGAAATCCATATATGATAAAACACACATGCACCTAGAAACCTTCTCACCTCAGTAACTGATCCACATGTCTCCTTCATCCTTCGGATGGCATCAACCTTGTTTGGACAAGGTTTCCGACCATAAGATCCACACAGATGTCCCACTATTAACACCTCCTGTTCTCCAAATACAGACTTTGCTCCTGATAAAGTCAAATGAACCTTCTCCAGTCGACTCAATTTCTTATCACAGTCGGCTATGTGATCTGCAACAAACTTACGGCACCCCCTTTGATCCATTACCTCATTCTTCTCCTCCTCAACACACCCTTTGATCGGCACATCATCAAGGAATGGCATAGTTTTTTCAGGAATGAAATCGCTCAAAACTTTATTCATGCCATTCATCATATGTGCTACAGAATTGGTAGCACCTTGTGGCAAGGTGCACATCCTTAGTAACCCCAAAGGTGTCCTCATTGTAGTCAAGTCTCTACTCTCAGAGGATAACTGAAACTGATCGTAACCTGAATATAAGTCTCCCATTGAATAGATAGCACGACCAGCAAAAGCCTCTGCAAACTCGTCTACAATAGGTCCTATACCCATATTCCTGGTAGTCACCTTGTTAACTGGCTGCTTATTGGCGACACGCAAATACAACCCATGAGCTTAAGCCCTATCAACATGGTAATCAACCTACTAAGACTCAAAATAGTGTTAACACCGTATGCAAAGGTGTCAAACATATACATAAACGACTAGAAGTAATATAAGCTAACTTCTAGAACTACTAAACTCAAGCGTCGGAGTAGAAATATAACATGTAGTCGTCAAGTAGCGCGACAACGATGGTTAAGCAGACAGGTTGGACGGATGAGAGGTTTCGGAGAGTTCGAAGGAAGGCCTACAACTTCATGTTGCAGGATGGGTTTCTTTGGAAGCGACCGAAGCAGAAAGGTGGGGTACCGCTACGGGTGATTTGCAACAAGGAAGATCAGCAAAAGTTGCTCAAGGCGTTCCATGAGAGTCTTTGGGCTGGACATCGAGGAATTTGGACCACTTTTACCAAGATAAAAGAGCGGTATTGGTGGAAAAACATGTACAGGGATGTTGTATCTTTTGTGGAGTCTTGTTTGACATGTCAGATGTATTCGAATATCCGACATCGTGACGGATTACATCCGACTTATCCGTTGGCGATCCACTTCAAGTGGGTGGTAGACTTGGTGATTATACCGGTTGGATTATGGCAGATGAGATACTTGGTACTTGCTAGAGAGGATCTTTCAAATCAAGTCGAGGGTAGGGCGCTTCAGACGAAGACAACTGAAGAGGTATGTAAATTTCTCTTGGAAGAAGTTGTTTGTCGGTATGGATGTGTGAGAAAGATCACTGCAGATCGGGGAGAGTTAGATGCACATGAGGCTCGTGAATTCTTTGCAAGGTGTGGGGTGAAGTTGTCACTGACAACTGCTTACAACCCCGAAGGGAATGCCAAGAGTGAACGTGGTCATCCACCCATTGTGAAGGCTTTGGTGAAGGCTTGCAACGGAAAGGTGCGCGAGTGGCCTCGACTCTTACCGTTTGCGTTATGGGCAGATAGAACGACGCACAGCTCGGTGACAGGTTACATACCGGTGGAACTCATCACAGGTCAGAAGCCTATCATGCCGATTGAAGAACACGTTCTGACATGAGTGTGTTACCTTGGGAGGACAATTTGACTAGAGAAGAGCTTCTTGCTATTCGAATTAGGCAGTTAGAGAGAAGACCAGAGGATATCCAAACTGCTTTGGATAGGATGCGAGAAGCACGGTTGAAGAACAAGGTCAGATTTGATCAGCGACATCGTTTGAGACCTAGGGAAATCAAGGAAGGTGATTGGGTGTTAGTCTATGACAACAGTCTAGACAACCAGCATAGTACACTCCGGAAGTTTTCTTGAAGATGGTTTGATCCGTATGTGGTGAAGAAGGTTCATGACAACGCAACTTACGCCCTGCAAGAGTTGGATGGAACGACCTTGAAGGTACCAGTGGCAGGTAAACGTGTCAAGATTTTCAAAAAGAGAGATGAGGAGGTCGATCTAGCAGATATCTTGACGGAGTTTCAGTTTGAGGATGAGGATTATGTAGAAGACGTTGCAGATGAGATTGATTACGATGGGAAGTAGGGCGATATGACAAAGTGTGAGTCGGTCCACTCCTTGGTTGGTATCTCTAGTGCATACCGGAGGATGCACAGGTTCAGAGGGGGTGGATGTCGTGTCGTGGACCGGCTCCTACTTGAAATTCAAACTTCGATGCTTGTCGCTCCAAAGACACTCATGAGAAGACAAGCTAAGCCCCAGCTTACGTGCTTTTGGCGCAACTTCGGATCTTCACTTTCATCACATGGATAGGTAGAGCTCATTGTCAGCTTTCCATGGGCATCTTGTTTACTTCGTTTGGACATCCAGAGAAAAAGTTATGCGATTCGAAAGAAGATAAAATCAAGCTAGGCCCCTAGTTACTTGCTGACTGGGTATTTAGGGCTTCATGCGTTATATCAAAGACGCAAGGGGCCTGCTTCTTATTATTCAGGAGAGAACTGTACGTACGGAGACTGTTGCAAGGGGGCTGCTTAAGGGGCTTGCTTGTTCCTACGACCTGTCGATGGATGTTTTGAAGAATTGGGAAGTCCAATACACGCGCGCAAGGTGTCATCGGGTTCAGATCTGTCAGGCTACGCACAGGTTAAGACGGTTCTTGAAGAGACGGATCGGGGGTTGTGTTCTGAGAAAAATTGAGACGCAGGAAGCAGATTTGAGATTTTCAGTTATCTGTGAAGGAGAGTTGGACCGTTCGGGCCGTACCGGAGTCCAAACTTGCTGTCCTTGGATCCATCGGGATCAGAACAACGAGTTCTTCAGAAAATTGAAGACGATTCAAAGTTTCATCGGGCGGTTTGGAAGTAGTGAGTGAAATTGGCTCGCAGGGAAGCGCTTACATCAGATTTTCGTTCGCCTGCGACCTGAGATTGGGTTGTTCTTCGCGATCGGTGAGCCAAGCTCTTCGTTCTTGGTGCCTACGCGATCAGGGAGTCTTCATGTACGCATAGGATAAGACTGTACGTGAATTGGATTGTTGATTTGGGTGTGGTGAGCAAGTTTGAACCGCAGGGAGCTGATTTACGTCAATTTTTTACAACCTGCGACCAAATTTCTTGCGTGGTTTTGCAAGGGGCACTCCAAACGACTTGTTTGGAGTCTTGTTGGGTTCAGGGTAGCTAGATCTACCTACCAGAGAAGACGGACAGATATACCGAACCTATTTAGGCGATCCGTTTGTGCGTGGTGTGCGGTTTTAAGCCGCAGGGAGCAGTTTTTGAAGGTTCGGTCACCTGCGACCGAAAATCAGCGATACCTCGACTATCAGGAGTCGGATCTGAAGGTTTCTTGGGTTAACGGAGTCAGCAGAGGAGACCCTATCGACATCTGAAGTCCGTTCAGCGAAAGGAGGAAGTCCACAGATAGGCCTTTTTCGGTTTCTTCGCTACGGGTTTTGCTCTTTTGAGTTCGTTAGAGTTCTGGTTGGCTGTATACAGCTTGTGGTAGCTAGCTTTAGCTAAGAGCTTATACATGGATGTGGTTTGGACTTGAATTTGAATCGCGTGATACTGTTGTGGCTCTACTTGTTAGCAAAGAGAAGTTTCTCTTGCTTTGAGCTACGCTTCGGTGGTTTTGGGTCAGGGTTGCGATTCAAAGGTTGTTTTCAGGGGCTTTTGAAGCAGGTTACAGACCGCTCTAGTCTGTTTTTCAATTCTGTGCTCTTAGGAGAAAGAACCGGCAGTGTACATACATTTGGAGTGTATATATCGCAGCGTTCGTTTTCGTGGTTGTTTTTCTCTGTCTTGTCTCTGTTTCAGCACACAACATCTCCACAGCCAGGAACCTCGCGTTTTCTTGGACATCCTTCACGCAATATCCGACACGATAACGTGTTATTCTACATGTCTTCGCATGAATTTTAGGATTTACGCTGGTACTTTAGAGGCTTGACGTGGTAACCTATGTGTGAAATTAATTTACCACGTGGATTAGGACACAAAAAGACAAGAAGTGGAGCTATGGATTCCCATTGGTCCATTTTTATCTTTTGTGAAACTTTAAACTTAGAAGCAGAGGTCTTAAGGGGAGTTTGAGCTTTTGATAAGGGCATTCTGAAATCTGAGAACACAAGAAGATATAGCTCGTCGTGCCAATCGCTGTCATTGAAATTCTTGATCAATTTGGAGCAATAAAGGAGTTATGCCAAATTGAAGTTCGGATTGAGTTGAAATTGTATCACTTTTGTTGTTTGGGGTTTTGAGTGTCAATTCTAGCAAGAAAGAGATAATCGCTTCAAATCTGCATGGTTGCATTCACTATCAGCAGGGCTACGACTTTCCAAAAAGTTTCATGTCATTTGAGTGATTGAGTAATTCAGGGCGACCGCTGAAGAAGAGGGGGTTTGAAAAGTTCTCAATCTAGAGCAGCAACTTCAGAGAACGAGATCTGGAGAACTGTGTACAATCAGGAGGTCAGATTTCACAGGGATGATCAGCATCTTGTAGACACCAAATCCTGTAAGGATCATCGAAAGTGATCGAGCCAATTTGCTGTTCTAGGTCGAAATAGCCATGGGTGCCAGAAATTACGGTAATTTCCTTATTCAAAATGTTTCTGTTCATATCTCGGTGCTAAAATTTGATCTCAGGCTGAAACTTCGTGTGTGTGTTCAATAAGGCCTCTTTTGGATGTAGGAGAGCTTTAGAAGTCCGAATCATCATATTGTTCCTCTCCTTGAGTGCTAAAGTTCACCGTCTGATCCTATTATTACTAGTTAGACCTGAATTTCGCTTTTTGAGCATATTAAAGGATCCTACACAACTCTGTGAGTGTTTATAGCGCCCTGTTGTAACCTGAAAAGCTCTTGAGTAAACAACCACAGCTAGAAGCCCGACGCTTTTCTAAGTAGATGGATCACACTCCGACATACCCTCTTTTGGTGAACTCGATGTTAAAACTTAGGGTGGGAGTTTTCTTGAGAGTGTTACAGGATCAAATATCATGGCCAACCAAAGATCATCAAGTGGAAGTGCTGCTGCTCCTCAACAACCTATTCAGTTTGATGCTGCTACGATGAAGATGTTCTAAGCTTTTCACATGTTTATGCAGCAGTAGCAGAGCATAGAGAGGAAAGAGGCATTAGCAACTAAGGCGTTGCAATCAGTGGTACACAAGATGGACCAGTTCAAGGGGACAGATATTTCAAAGTACGTGCGATACTATGCTAGTTGATCGTCAGTATGCTCAACTTTCTAGGACAAATAAGTTTACACTAGAGGTGGAGAAGACAGAGCTTTTCTTACAAGCAGCGGACGTGACTATTCAAGAGAAGCTTGAGTTGTTGTTGGAAGATAAGAGTGAGGAGAGAGGTTGGGTTGTGGTCTAATGTAGTGAGGTCCGTAGCTAGAACAGGGCTAGACAAGGATGTGCTACGGAGGGTTGGCAACTCAATTCGAGAAACTACAGGATGGAATGACCTTGTGGATACTATGTCAGTGCATGCTTATGTTGTACTAAGTCATCATGAAGCTATACTAGAGGAAAAACGCAGGAGGGAGGATGCAGATGAGGCTTCTACAGCCAAATGGCCTGCTACAAGGAGGGAGAGGGCTAGACCAGAGACAAGACAAGAGACAACACCTACTCCGGAGGAGACTATGGAGGATCTACCACCTACAATACCCAAGGAGAAGGAGAGAAGCAAGGAGAAAGGTAAGATGCCTGTATACAAACTTCAGTCTCACATTGAGATTGTTACATACCTGAAGCAAGTGTTAGAGAATCGTATCTTGAATGGGAAGGTTGAGTTTACTTTGGGTGAGATTCTTGACATTGCAAAGCGTGAGTTCCATGAGGTTATCATAGATATCAAGAAGAGGAAACGTCAGATTTTGGATGAAGCAATTACGCTTAAGCTCTAGGGACCAAACTGTCGGAAAATGAGGAAGATGAGATTGCTGGTTACTGCTCTCAAGTATCAGAGGGGAGATCGTATCAGCACCTGAGGTTTGAAGATGATGTGGAAGCATCGCAGAAAAGCCATTACTCTCACAACCAATGGACAAGAGCAACCACAGAGACCTTAGTGAAGCTAGGAGATCTGGAGGAACCTGTGATGACATATATTGGTCACGGCTCAGAGATTAATCTAATGTCTAAGGAGCTATACAAGCGTGGGAGGTGGTCTATAGACACCGACCACGGATGGCTGCCAACAACCAGAGGGGAGAACTCTATGGTGCTTGTCCCAACATCAAGGTAACTGTAGGTGACATTAGGGATGTTCAGAATTTCTTTGTACAATATATGTCAACGTATCTTATCATTCTAGGGCAGCCTTACATTACTGCTGTTAGAATGGAGACACGAGTTATGGATGATGGTTCAACCTATGCTAGGATACGTAGTAGAGATGACAGGAGAGCTGTTCACTTTTTGATCGTTTTTGCAAAATATGAGAGGAATCGTGATAGCTTGAGAGATCGTCCATTACCGAAGATTACTCAGGAGTTTAGAGAGTCTAGAGGTTTTGGCAGAGTGCCATTGAAGAGCGAGACTTCAACAATACAGTAGAGATAGGATTCTCGCTTGATCCCATAGAGCATGAAGCTTTATCCACTAGCTTCTTAAGATTGACGT
This sequence comes from Asterella californica, assembly GCA_036924285.1. NCBI lineage: Eukaryota > Viridiplantae > Streptophyta > Marchantiopsida > Marchantiales > Aytoniaceae > Asterella > Asterella californica. Next base: position 50,563,630 of record JAYKYS010000001.1, read on the forward strand.
CATGTGGATCAACGTGTTATATGAAGGTTGAAAATCTGAAGAGGTTTGAGAGGCAACATGTGAAGTATGTACAGCAGTCTTTGTGGGATAGTGGAGAGTTAGCCGAAGATGAACACATATCTGGAGTGTTTGAAGAACAGTATTTGATAGATACTATAAGAGAGTTGAAGTCTATAGTAGAAAGTTCTATAGGTGATGTAGATAGAGTGGTGAGTGTGAGCTCCAAGGAGCTTTAGATGTAATTGATACGTTCATATATCGACAAGAAGTGTATGTGGAGACCAAGTACAAGTCAGTGGCAAAAAAGTCAAACCAGTGGTTTTGTCTTTATCACTCGACTACGATCAAAAGATAGAGCAAGTTGCACGAGAACCGACGCTCAGAGGACCAAGAAGAATTGGCCACTAGTTCACAAAAACAACACTGAAGGAGTTGAGGATTGGAGGTGATGGATTACTTAGTGAGCAAGAGAAGAAGAGTTTCAAGGAGATGCTATCTAGGCATGATTAGACGTTTGCGTTTGAGTCACATGAAGTAGGATGTCTAGATCCAAGTGTAGTTGCACCTATGGTAATCTTCACTATACCGCATGTGTCTTGAAATCTACGTCTTATCCCTGTACCTAGAGCTCATCTACCAAAACTGATAGACTTGCTCAATGAGAGGATTAGGATGGGTATCTTGGAACCATCTATAGCTCCCTACTCTAGCAGATGGTTTACTGTTCCGAAGAAGAGTGGAGCTTTGAGATTCATTCAAGATATGCAGCCAGTTAACAAGGTGACTATCAAGAATATGGGTATAGGACGTATTGTAGATGAGTTTGCAGAGGCTTTTGCTGGTCGTGCTATCTATTCAATAGAGGACTTATATTCAGGTTATAATCAGTTTCAGTTATCCTCTGAGAGTAGAGACTTGACTACAATGAGGACACCTTTGGGGTTACTAAGGATGTGCACCTTGCCACACCATGCTACCAATTCTGTAGCACATATGATGAATGGCATGAACAAAGTTTTGAGAGATTTCATTCCTGAAAAAACTATGCCATTCTTTGATGATGTGCCGATCAAAGGGTGTGCTGAGGGGAGAAGAATGAGGTAAAGGATCAGAGGGGGTGCTGTAAGTTTGTTGCAGATCATATAGTTGACTGCGATAAGATATTGAGTCGATTGGAGGAAGATCATTTGACTTTATCAGGAGCAAAGTCTGTATTTGGAGAACAAGAGGTGTTAATTGTAGGGCACCTATGTGGATCTTATGGTCGGAAACCTTGTCCAAACAAGGTTGATGCCATTCGAAGAATGAAGAAGACATGTGGGTCAGTTACCGAGGTGAGAAGGTTTCTAGGTGCATGTGTGTTTTATCGTATATGGATTCCACACTTTGCTCATGTAGCAGATTCGTTGTACAAGTTGCTGAGGAAGGGGCAAAGATTTCAATGGCAAGAGGAGCAAAGTGAATCTATGAGGAAGTTGAAGGATCTTTTGACTTCACTACCAACTCTACGGAAGATAACATATGAGTTGGGCAGATCTGTTATCCTTATTGTTGATACTAGTCCTATTGGCATTGGATGGACTGTAGGACAAGACGATGAGGATGGAAATAGATATGTGGTGCGTTTTGGTGCTAAGGTATTAAGTTCACGATAGAGAGACTACCCTCAGGTCAAGAGGGAGCTATGAGGAGTAGTTACTGCGACGAAGAGTGACAAGGAATACTTGATAAGAGCACCTGTGGTCGTAGAGACAGATTGTTTACCTCTCTTGGGAATGATCACTAGCTGTACAACTCCAGATATTCCTATGTTGAGGTGGATAGCATATACCAAGTCCTTGAATCCAGAGTTTAGACATATTACAAGAAAAGACAATCTTGTGACAGATATGTTATCAAGGGTTAGGTATTACGGTGAGAAAGAAATGATAGATGACCGGGAGGATGTGGGAACAGAGTTCTATTCTAGTGTTCTTGCTAGAAAGGATAGAAGCTCTTTTGCTGCTCCATTGTAGAAACATTACATCCTTATACATACCCTTCCATCAATACTTCTCCTTCATCTTGACAAATGTAACCCAAACTCCTCCATGACCGGCCCATAGACTCTCATGGAACTCCTTGATCAACTGTTGTTGCAATTCCAGTTCACATACCACCCGCTGTGGTACACCTCCTTGTAGCTTAGGGCGCTTCCATAGATGTCCTCCCTATAAAAAGTAACCATAAGCTATTCTACGGATCCTCTTGAAATCTGCAGTGGATCTAGTAACTATACCATTTGGGCTTGGACAAATGAGGTATCTAGTCTTGGCTAGAGAAGATCTATCTAACCAAGTCGAAGGTCGTGCCATGAGGACGAAGATCACTACTAATGTCTGCCGTTTTCTACTTGAAGATGTTATTTGTAGGTATGAGTGTGTGAGAAAGATCTCTGCAGATAGAGGTGAGCTGGATTCACAAGAAGCAGTTGAGTTCTTTAAGCGATTGGGAATCAAGTTGGCGTTAACCACTGCTTACAATCCTGAAGGGAATGACAAGAGCGAACGAGGTCATCCGTCAATCATCAAAGCTTTGGTAAAAGCTTGCAAGGGTAAGATCCGTGAATGGCCTAGACTGCTATCATTTGCTTTATGGACAGATCGTACAACTCATAGTACCGTTACAAGTTACATGCCAGCAGAGTTGATACTAGGACAAAAACTTGTGATGTCGATTGAGGAGATTGTGTCTACTTGGAATGTTTTGCCATGGGAAGATGGTAGAAGTACGGAGGATCTTCTTGCATTAAGGATCTAGTAGTTAGAACGAAGACCTGAGGATGTTGTTAAAGCTGTGGAAAGGTTACAGACTGCTAGAGAGAGAAACAAAGGCAGATTTGATAGAACGTATAGATTACGACCCAAACCAGTTAAGGAAGATGATTGGATGTTAGTCAATGATAGTAGTCTTGATAATCAGCATGCTGCTATCAGAAAGTTTTCCAAGAGATGGTTCGGACCTTATGTGGTGTTAGAAGTTTATGATAATGCCACATACTCTTTGAGAGCGTTAGATGATGCACTGCTCAAGATACCAGTCGCAGGGAAGAGAATCAAGCTCTTTAGAAGGAGAGAGAAGGACCAAAACACAGCAGAGTTTACTGAGGGTGAAGCTGAAGACTCAATGGAGGTTGAAGATGAGTATGAAGCTGAAGCTGAAGAGTCTTGATCTGGATCTAGCACATACCGAAGGATGTGCAGGTTCAGAGGGGGTGGATGTCGCGCTACTTGGCGACTACATGCTTGACTTCTACTCCGACGCTTGAGTTTAGTAGTTCTAGAAGTTAGCTCATATTACTTCTAGTCCTTTATGCATATGTTTGACACCCTTGCGTACGGTGTTAACACTATTATGTTATTTATTTTGAATCCTAGTAGGTTGATAGTATGTTATCTATCTTGTTCAAGCACTCGTACGCTTCTGCAAGTGATTTATACTTATCTACGTTGTCAAAGTACATAACTTTAGATCTATCATGTGGATAGAGTTTAAGCTCATGGGTTGTACTTACATGTCGTCCATGCATGCTATCTAGCTTGTTTAAGTTTTTCTTCAGGGTTACGTGTTATTCTACATATCTTCGCATGAAGTTTAGGATTTACGCTGGTACTTTAGAGGCTTGACGTGGTAACCTATGTGTGAAATTAATTTACCACGTGGATTAGGGCACAAAAAGACAAGAAGTGGAGCTATGGATTCCCATTGGTCTATTTTTGTCTGTTGTGAAACTTTAAATTTAGAAGCAGAGGTCTTAAAGGGAGGCGGGCTGGTAAGGGCATTCTGAAATCTGAGAACACAAGAAGATAGAGCTCGTCTGCCAATCGCTGTCAGTGAAATTCTTGATCGATTTGGAACAATAAAGAAGGAGTTATGCCAAATTGAAGTTCGGATTGAGTTGAAATTGCATCACTTTTGTTGATTTTGGGGTTTTGAGTGTCAATTCCAGCAGAAAAGAGGTAATTGCTTCAAACCTGCGTGGTTGCATTCACTATCAGCAGGGCTACGACTTTCCAAAAAGTTTCATGTCATTTGAGTAACTGAGTAATTCAGGGCGATCGCTGAAGCAGAGGGGGTCTGAAAAGTTCTCAATCTAGAGCAGCAACTTCAGAGAACGAGATCTGGAGAACTGTGTACAATCAGGAGGTCAGATTTCACAGGGATGTTCAGCATCTTGTAGACACCAAATCCTGTAAGGATAATCGAAAGTGATCGAGCCAATTTGCTGTTCTAGGTCGAAATAGTCATCTGGGTGCTAGAAATTACTGTAATTTTCTTATTCAGAATGTTTCTGTTCATATCTCGGTGCTAAAATTTGATCTCAGGCTGAAACTTTGTGTCTGTGTTCAATAGGGCCTCTTTTGCATATAGGAGAGTTTTAGAAATTTGAACCATCATATTTTTTCTCTCCTTGAGTGTTAAAGTTCACCGCCTGATCCTATTACTACTAGTTAGACCTGAATTTCACTTTCTAAGCATATTAGAGGATCCTACACAACTCTGTGAGTGTTTATAGCGCCCTGTTGTAACCTGAAAAGCCTACCTCTTGAGTAAACAACCACAGCCAGAAGCCCAGCGCTTTCCTAGGTAGACGGATCACACTTCGACAACGTGCTACACTTCTACTCCAACACTTGAGTTTACTAGTTCTAGTTGTTAGCTAAATATTACTTCTAGTCTTTTATGCATATGTTTGACATCTTATAATATCCATATTAATCCATAAATAAACAGCAAATAAACCAATATTATCTCGAATATGATATTAACTCTTTTATAGATGAATTATCATAAATGTACACATGGGATTAGTATTTACTTGTCAGGTTGCTATGCGCTCACCAAACAAACATTCCTTCAACTCGATCTTCCGTGTCGTCGTTCGAGGAAGACAACACCCTAGTCGTCGTTATCCTATGATAAATAAAGTGTGTTGTGGTCGACATTCATATATCTTGATGAGCTCTCAAACTATGTTCTCATTCGAGTCCATGGCACATGCAGCAAGTCTTGCTTCGTGTGTCTTCTGGAAGTGAATCTTGTTAGTGGTAAACTTGCATATCATAGAGTTGAATGTCTCAAACATATAGTTCTCATGTGCTCGTGTGTAGAACCGCATCTTTGCTGACGTTTTGACTCGCTGAAGGAAAGTCATCATGGTGAGGTGTGTAGATGAGTCTACATCAAAAAATTGATATTAAGTACGATCATAATACAACTATTTTGATAAAAGACATACCATTCATGCATGTTGGAAGAGAGCTTACTCTTCTTATAGTACTTGTCAAGTGTCAGTCGGTTCAAGTCGAAACCATCACAACGTGGTCTCGATACTCTTGTCTGAAGTTAGAGAATGCGACAAGACAAGTGCTCTCCCGTCTAATGATTGACAACAGTCCTAATGTCTAAACACAAGGTCGAGCAATCATTCTCCTCTTGAGCATAACGACCACCTGGGCCTACGGTCCTTCATGCATTCCGCTGACAACAATTATAAATCCAACCCTTCAGCTTGTCTGCAATGCCATGTCAAGATACATGAACCGTCGAGATCATTGCGAGCCACCTTCCTCTAGATTTCTTAGTTGTTCCACTAGCTACATCAATACATGCTTGTTGCCAACGACTGGAGCTCCTTGGGTACGTAGCCAAGTCACAAAATGTCTCTACGGAGAAACTCCAAGTCTGCGATCACCTCGGCATCTTCACACCGTCAGGAGCCCGCTTCTTTGTCTACAGCTCCATCAAGAACTTCTTGATCACGTTCTTGCACTTGTGTCATAAGTCTTTCTAGGACACAATATCGTGACATAACAATATGACATCCATCTTGTCATCATGGACCACCTTGTCAGACACGATGCCGCAAGTGATCAATAGCTGGATCCCCATCTCAAATGTGTGATGTTCTATCCACAAGTTGTTGCTTGTCAACGAGTGTCATGTTCACACGATCACACGCCCATCATGTGCAGCAATAAACACACATGTACTGTTGTAATAATTCCTCGTGGAATCATATCATAGATCAGCATACAGAGCGTGAAAAAATGACTTTCAAAATAAAAAACTCCTATTCAGTGTTGAAAGATAATCATATATTAAAATCTAAACGTAAGCAAAATAGAGACCTAAAACAAAGCTGAAAAGCAATAAAACTATTCTTGCTAAAACTTAAAATAAAATAACAAATAACAAATAACAAAATAACAAATAAAAGAGATGTTGAGAAGGAGGCTCTACTTGAATAGGAAAGTTAGGATTACGGATAGAGCAGCCCTCTTGTCAGCACTGTTCAGCGCACCCACAAGAAGACACATCTCCTCGCTCATGACCAGCAACTACAGCCGGACATGAGTCCAAGCTACAGTTAAAAGAAAGCCGGATCAACTGCAGGTCGACTGGATCTCGATTTCTGACGTTCCGCTTTACACGCATGGGTTCCGATTTGACGTTATTCTGTAATGAATTTTCGTCCATCTAGCACATAGCTGTTCATTTTAGAATATTTTCAAAATCCAAATGTACAAAATATTCTCTATTACGGTGTACATGATCCTGAATTTTCGGAAGATGTTTTGTTACCATATGACGTCCATTGGAGGTACCTCGTTTCTTGCCATAGCATTTCCGTACAACGCTCTTTAGGAACGAAAGAAGAGAGAAGGAACCGGAACTGCCATGAGTGCGAGCAGTCGGAACACTATTTTGAACTTTGACCTACCGTAATATTTCTTCTAGCTACGTACCGCGTTTGACCAGTTCGCGGAAGTTCGAATGCCACACCGTTCAGAGTCTAGGTACGAGTTGTACGCACGTAAAAGGTCAAAACGGTTCGGTACACTACTCTGTGAGAAAGCCGGTTAGAAATGTTGGTCAATGAGACATTCATGGATACGTAAACGATCTGACTTCGTACTGGTCTGTAAGCTCAAAGGGATTCTGATCGCGCTGAAAATCGACTGCGAAATGCTTCCTCGATAGGGGACTCCTGGCGGCCAGAACATTTGGCGGCTAAAACCGACTGTACACTAACACCAAATCATGGACTCTATGGGCTGCCCTGTAGACTCAATTAGAACAGAACAGATTCCACGGACCTCTTGATCTGGCCTGACACATACATTCGGACCAGGGCTAGATACCCTTACTGGGGAATCGGTCAATCAGACTATTCCAAACCAGTCTGCCGAATTCTACTCCTGCGCATATAAATACACCCGTAACACTCCCATCATTAATCCACTTCCAGATCGCAGTCTGCAGCTGAACTCATGATCAGTACTGTGCAGGTATCTACGCTAGACACTCATCCACCAGCTTAATAGTAACTTTAAAGGCAGTACTCGAGTAAGGCGACTCGCAATCTTGTATCCTGTAAGCTTGTCTGATTCACGAGAGTAAGGTGCGCGTACGCAGGAATTGTGAGGATCAACTGATAATCAGCTCAGACTCTCGTACTTCTACATCCATGGGCGTTCCGGCCGCGGACCCAAGAGCCTACAATCAGATCCCTGTCATCGACTTCGCGGGTGTGGAAGACCCAGCCCATGTTGAGATCAGGGAACTATAAACACTCATAAGACAAGGCAGCCATAGCCTAAGCCTGAATTGGAGAGAGGTGGAGAGAGTCTGAAAATCACACAAGAGAATGCTGCGAGGGTCATCAGTCCCTCTTTACTAATATCCAAGAGAAAAGCCCAAGGAAGGGGTAAACTGGGGTTGGGTCCCCAAACCCTAAACTAACTAGGTTAGCAAACTACGACTACAGTGCATAGTTAGCTTGCACAGTCTTTAACACTCTCCCTCAAGCTAGAATCTATGTCCTTAACACCTAGACACAACCTGAAATACTCAAATTTGTCTCTAGGTAAAGCCTTGGTGAAAATATCTGCAACTTGCTCATCAGTAGGAAGATACCTAAGATCAATCTCTCCAGCTAACACTTTCTCCCTGATGAAGTGATAATGGACCTCTATATGTTTGGTCCTAGCATGGAAAATAGGATTAGAAGCAAGTTTAATGCTGCTGATGTTGTCGGTGTGCAAAACAACTGGATCAGAAAATGTGACACCCATATCATCCAAAAGGGTGCGAAGCCAAACAGATTCACATGTAGCATTGGTGGCACCTCTGTATTCTGCTTCTGTAGAAGACAAAGCAACTGTTTGTTGCTTTTTCGATTGCCAACTAACCGCAGAATCTCCAAGGCAGAAAACGAAACCCGACGTAGATCTCCTGTCATGAGTACTTCCAGCCCAATCTGCATCAGTAAAGCCTTGTAACACAAGAGGGTTACCAGAAGGAAAGTAAAGTCCAAACTGAAGTGTAAACTTCACATACCGTAGAATCCGTCGAACTGCATCAAGGTGTGGCTTCCTTGGAGCCTGTACGTACTGGCTGACTAAGCCAACAGCATAAGATAAATCCGGCCTAGTTATAGTAAGGTAGATCAGGCTACCTACGATCTGTCGATACATGAAGGGATCTGCTAGCAACTCGCCATCTTCTGCATTTAGCTTAACACTAGCAGCAAGAGGGATAGAGATTGGTTTAGAGGCAGTCATCCCGAACTTCTCCAACATGTTTAGACAATATTGTCTCTGCAGCAGCCATAACGCAACACCATTCTTGACAAACTCAATGCCCAAGAAGTACTTGAGTTGTTGGAGATCTTTCATGTCAAACTCTCCCTTCAGCTGATCTTTCACCCGTTGAATGAGATGCTCACAACTCCCAGTGAGGATCAAGTCATCAACATAGATGATCAGTAGTACAAATTCTTGGCTTGAATGCAAAGAATACAGCGAAGAGTCCGAACTGCACACAGTAAAGCCAAGAGATAGCAAGAATGAATTGATCTTGGCATTCCAAGCTCTAGGAGCTTGCTTAAGTCCATATAAGGACTTCTTGAGTCTACAGACTCTCTCAGGATACTTGGAATCCTCATATCCAGGGGGTTGCACCATGTAGACCTCTTCTTCCAAATCTCCGTTCAGAAAGGCGTTGTTGAAGTCCATCTGATGAAGGTGCCACCCTTTACTTGTAGCCAATGCCACAAGTGTACGAATAGAAGCCATCTTGGCTACGGGACTGAATGTCTCATCGAAATCAATTCCATATTGTTGTGCACAACCCTTGGCCACAAGTCTGGCCTTGCACTTAGACACAGAACCATCAGAATTCCTCTTGACCTTGTAAACCCACATGGAGCGAATGGCTTTCTTACTAGGGGGTAAGTCAACGAGGTCCCATGTTTGTTGATGTTGTAGTGCTGCAAGTTCAGCCTCCATAGCCTGCACCCATTCTGCTTGATGCATCGCCTCCTCAAGAGAATTCGGTTCTTGGACATCCTGTACGACATTCACCATGTATGCATGGTGTTCTGCAAAAAATCCTTCACACGGAAAACGTTGTACAGGGTACTTGACCCTACTGGACCTACGCAGATCAGTCATCTGAGCTGAAGGAGTAGTCTCAACTCTAAAAGGCTGAGATGAAGTGGTGACATGATCATCTATTGGAGACAAAGATTGTGCAGGACGTTGTTGATCTGCCATCTGTTGTAATACAGGATGAGAGGTAGTGGATTGAGTAGGTGGTGCAGTAACCTGTCCAGACCAAGGAGTCCTCACAGGATGTGAAGCAGTAGAGCTAGTAGATGGTGAAGTAGGTGCTACTGGTTGTATATCAGACACAACAGGTTCTACATCAGTGGATGTAGACGTGAACCAAGACTTGGTTTCATCAAAGACAACATCTCTGCTTACATGCAATGTATTCGAAATGGGATCATAACATCTATAGCCCTTCCGGTCTGAAGCATAACCTAGAAATACACACTTCCAAGCTTTCGGATCCAACTTACTACGCCTTTCACCTGGGATATGAACAAAGCAGACACTCCCAAATACCCTTAGGGAAGCTATATCCGGCTGTTGATTGTACAGTACCTCAAATGGTGTCTTCTTATGAACTGCTGCAGTTGGAGACCTGTTCATAAGATAAACAGCAGTGGAAACAGCTTCTGCCCAGTAATACTTAGGCATAGCTTTCTCATTGAGCAAAGCTCTAGCGCATTCAGCAATATGTCTGTTCTTGCGCTCTGCAACTCCATTTTGCTGAGGGCTGTAGCTGCATGTGACTTCTCTCTTTATGCCATGTTGTTGCAGAAAGGTATCAAACTGGCCAGAAATGAACTCGCCTCCTCCATCAGAACGTAGACGAAGGATGCTATGCTTGAACTGCTTCTCTACTAGGCTCTTAAACGACTGAAACACAGCAAAGACGTCTGACTTGGCCTTCAAGAAGTAGACCCAAGTGAATCTCGAACAATCGTCAATGAATGAGACGAAGTACTGAGAACCTTGCATACTCGCTTGAGAGGCTGTCCAAACATCTGTGTGAATAAGCTCTAACACAGTAGAAGCTCTAGTGCCCTTATGAGAGAAGGGTTGCCTAGCCTGCTTACCAAACTGACAAGCTTCACAGACCTCTACAGGAATAGCATCTGTGAATTTCGGAATACCTACAACTAGATTAGACGTAGGCAAAGCTTTAAGACGTGGGAAGTTCATATGTCCGAACCTCTTATGCCACAACTGTAAAGTCGAAATCTGAGAACCGTCTATCAACATGACAGTCTCAGTTGCTGGTGTAGTTGCGTCTAACTTGAAGAGCCTACCAACCTTGGTTCCTTTGGCCACTACAATGTGGTCTTCAGTTTGAACAAAACAACCATGCTTGTTGAATCTAACCTCATAACCTTGTTCAACAATCTGACCTACTGAGACCAAATTCTTGGTTATGGTAGGAACATACAGAACATCCCCTAAAGCTGAGATTTTCGAGGATGAAACAGAGATAGGTACAGTACCGAGATGAGTAATCGGATGTTGAGTACCATCACCAGTGTAGACATTTGCTGGAGTCTTCACAGGATCTTTGCTACTGAACCAGTCTCCTTGTGCAGTCATGTGATTTGAGCAACCGGAGTCTATGTACCAGCTTTCAGCAGATTTGGTCATAACACCCATGACATGCTGCATGGTTAACATACTACCATCTGAATGAGAGTCCTCCATGGAAGCAAAGTTCGAATTTTGAGGTTGCTTACCAGCCTTGATGTCATTCTGCTTCTTGAAGCAGTTCTTCTCAAGGTGACCCGCCTTGTTGCAGTAGTTGCAAGAACGAGTATCTGCAAAACCTTTGTTTTGGATATACTGAGGTTGTTGACCTCGTCCAAAGGAGTTGCTTCTTCCTCTGCCTCTGCCTCGACCTCTTCCTCTGCCTCTACCAGCGAACAGGGCTTGCTCTGGAGTCGAATTTTGACCAGCTGCACTCAATAGCCGCATTTCTTCTGATACTAGCATAGGCACTAGTTCTTCAAATGTGGGATAAGTATCCCTAACAGCAATAGAAGTTTCGAAGGCCTTGTATTCCTTACCAAGTCCTTGAATGGTATGGAGAATGAGATCATCATCTTCGACCTTCACACCAATGCTGCTCAGTTGTTCGACTAGACCTCTGATCAGGTAGACGTAATCTGTAATCGTCGAAGTACCTTTCTTGACCTCCAGAAGCTGCTGCTTCAGTTGCAACTTGCGTGCTTTGGTTGATGTCTGGAACACATTCGCCAAAGCATCCCAGACTTCCTTAGGAGTGTCGACTGTCTGTATGTAACCAAACATCTGAGGCGAAACACACAGCGACATGTAGTGCACAGCTTGTTGAGCACGTCTGTTCCATTCAGCAACAATCGGATCTCCAGCATCCTCAGGTGGTTTGCTGTCAGTGCCTGTGACAAGACCATGGAGTCCCTGACCCTTGAGAAAGGCAGTAATTCGATATTTCCATATCGAGTAATTATTCTTGCCAAGAGGTTCACCTGTGATGCCTGAGAATGTGTCTATCCTGCCACTCATGACGCTATAGACGACAGACGTCGAATTCGCGAACAAACTCAGAATGAATCGAGAAAAGCGGCGATGGAAAGATATCGCAGAAGTAAATCGCAAATGAAATATATCCCCGGCTGCTAGGCCAGTCGATCCGCAATCGTCAGAATGGCCAAAATCGATCGTTAAGGCCTTCAAAACAGCGGTCAAAGTCGTGTTGACCTAAACGGCGAAATCAGCAACTTCTGCATACGACCTCCGATTGAGAAAATAAAAATTTCTCTCGATAGCTGACGGCGAGCCTTTTTCTATCACTTTCCACCTGTTTTCAGATGCTAAAACAGAGTGGAAGACCTCCAAAATCACCTTTCTGTGTTTAGGGATTCACTCCACTTTGGTAGGTTCGACCTTGCTGAAGAAACGAAGATGCTAGAAATCTCTGTCACCTCGCCTTCACATTCTCGACCTCAAACACTCTCAACTTTCCTCTACTAGCTCTGATACCATGTTGAGATCAGGGAACTATAAACACTCATAAGACAAGGCAGCCATAGCCTAAGCCTGAATTGGAGAGAGGTGGAGAGAGTCTGAAAATCACACAAGAGAATGCTGCGAGGGTCATCAGTCCCTCTTTACTAATATCCAAGAGAAAAGCCCAAGGAAGGGGTAAACTGGGGTTGGGTCCCCAAACCCTAAACTAACTAGGTTAGCAAACTACGACTACAGTGCATAGTTAGCTTGCACAGTCTTTAACAGCCCAGAGGGCGTCGGTGATCAAGCAACTCATCTATGCTTTCGAGACCTTCGGCTTCTTTGAAGCTATCAATAGCAGCGTGCCCGTGGAGCGATTGGATGATGCCTTCGACGTCAGCAGGCCATTCTTCGAGCAACCAGCGGAGAAGAAAACAGAGGCGTACTTTGATCACCCAGAAAACAAGCCCATGGTGGGAGCCTTTCAGGTCGGCTGGAAAACCAAGCCTGTATTTGCGAGTGTGACCTGCCACATGGAAGAATACGTCTTCCGCCATTATCACCAGTCAGCAGATATGCCTCACATCGTTACAGATCTAGACGTTCCTCGACACGTCCCGGATGGAGTAAATGGTTCGCTGCAGGCTTCGGCCGTGAAGAATCTGATGTACTCCACGTTGCCAAATATTTACCCAACCGCAGTACCTCAGTACAGGTACGCATGCTCGGTCGTTTTACTTGTGACTATATGCGATGGCATCTACTGTTTTACTTCGTATTCTGTCAAGTTTTGATCTCAAGAGAAGACAAGAGCGCAACTGGTAGAGAAGACAAGAGCACTGCTGCTCTACCAGTTGCGCTCTTGTCTAGATGCGCTTGCATCTAAAACACAGTGATATTGCAGTCTGATCAGCACTTCCTTTACTTGCACAAGGTTGAAATCAGCAGAGTTTTAAAGATAGTACAGTGATCAGCTTTAGAGGGGATCGATTACTTGGTGTACGGTTTCTGAAATTGCTGGGTTTTTCCACTCATGATCACAGGGAGAAGGTCACTCTTTTGCAAGAGTCTTTGGGCACTTTCATGGACCTGCTTCTGGATCTCGTCTCAGAAAGCCTTGGGCTTGATCCAACTTTCATCCGCAAGAAATATCACGAGAACTCGCTGCCCAGACAATTTCTCTTACATTACTATCCCAAGAAGTCCGACGAAGAACTAGACGAGACTGAGACCCAAATCGGGCTCATACCGCATAGGGATACGAGTATTGTCACCATTGTGGGTCAAGGGTTCGATGCATCAGGACTTCAAATCAACGTGACAGGAGACAAATGGATCACTGCAATGCCCAGCAAAGGAGGCCTCATCATCAACGTCGGTGACGTTCTTCAGGTAAAGAGACATTATCTACAAAATGGCCATTGCCAGCTATTAGTTCCATCCGTGACCTTGTTAGTCTATCAGTTTATTACACATCAGATCTTTCTCAATCGTGCGCAGTCTTTTGTCCTTTGCCTCTGATTGCGCCGCTCATTCTGGGGTTTCTCTACAGGCCTGGAGTAACGGCAGATACAGAAGCATTCTTCATCGAGTTATCAACAATCCAAGAAAAGATCGCCATTCGTTTGCTTACTTCTGCTTTCCTTGTGAAGGACCGTACACTGAGAAAGTGATCGAGCCAATTCCCGAACTCATCACTCCTGAGAATCCCAAGCGTTACAAGCCTTTCACATACTACGAGTACTTTCAGAACAAACTCAGCAAAGACAGCATTAACTTGCTGACAGAAAATGCAACAGGAGTCTAGCTCGAGGTCGCTTCCATATTCACCTTTGAGGTTAGAGTTTCATCACAGAACTCCATACTCCAGAGGTACGAGAGTTGTTGTTGTAAGTCATAATTCAGCACAGTAAGTACCTGCAGATAACAAATGAGGCAGAACGTCTGCTAGCTTACGATGCTACATCCGAGTCCTAATTAGACATTGTCATTTAATATGTCAGATTTTCCAATGGTGCCGACCCAGGTTCCAGAGTCAAGTCTCTCAAAGAGCATATTCATTCCTTAGGACAGGATAAATTAAAGATTAAGAGTCTTAGACTAAGAGATAATGATGCACCTCTTTGAAGTAACAAATACTTCATGCCCCATGTAAATATACTTTCGATACCTCGGTCTTGGTTATATTGGACGCGCAAGAAGACTCGCGTAAGTGAATTATAATGGATTTTATCTAGAATCGATTCTCTGTAGACGTCAACACATTCCCTTAACATCCTCTCATGTTACAGCAACTGATGTTTCCTCCTGTCTCACTTCCGATTCTGATCCACTGGCTTCATATGCATGATCAGATTACTTTGTATGTTTCTAAGCAGAGCTTGACGGGATTCAACAGGTACTAATGGATAACGAGGTAAATTCGCAGGCTGTTTTTGCTATGTTTTTGAAAATGCTATGGTACCATTTTCAGTGGTGAAAACCAAGAATAAAAAATAAAAGCTTTGTAGTGTATTTTGTCGTATTATTTGTCAATGACTGTTAAAGCACGGAGCGGCTTTGAAACCCGAAAGGGAATTGAGTTAGAGGTGGACCGCACTACTCGTGAACAGGTGGTCGTTTCCGCGTATTTCGACCCTTTTTGAAACGAGCAAGTTTCCATGCTTTCCGTTAAACATCGGACCGTAACCGCACTTCGTCTGTGTTCTGTACCCGTTTCTCCTCTGATTTAGTGTTTAGATAACCAAGCGCGCCATGTGACGTAATTATGTGACTCCGTTTTGGAGGAATGTCATTTGTCTTATCATCATACACTGGAAATTTGTTTAGAGTTCTTAACCAGTATACATCTGAAGGTGTTTCGATAGACTGTTTGTAGATAAGAGAACTGAAATAAAAAATGCCAAGTGGGGAATTGAACCCCAGCTTTCACTCCATTTTGGAAGTCTGTGATTATTGATATTGGTGTACGAATAGAAAATAAATTCTCAGTCTGAAAAGCACATGTACTTTGCAAAGGCAGATCGAACTTCTTCACCAGAGTCCCTTGGCCCAGCCCAAGTATGTTTACACCAGCTACCACAGCAAAAATCCAGCACTTCCTACCTAGAGAAAGAAAGCTAAATTCTCCCCAGAATCCCTATAATATATCACATCCTTTGGAAAGCTTCCTGTATAGCCAAAATCCCTAGCAAATTTTCTAGATGAAGCTAGTTTCTCTATATTAAATACAAATAATATCAGAATTATTTTCTTCTTTATGATAAATTCATAGAAAAAACATATGGAGAAATAATTTAATACAAGAATATAAAGCTTTTTATCATATTCTTGGAACAAGCATTCTGGGTATTATACCAAACTATGACGTTTCAAAATACCTAACATGGAGTGAAAGTTATCAAACAAGTATACTAGAGAAGATATATAAGAAATACTACATCAAGTTTACCTGATGAGCATATACATAAAATACTAGTGTACTTTGCATAGTATATACTTGTATATAGAGTTATGTAAGGATTTATACGGGTAATTATTCATTTGATATAAAAAAAAAGTTCATACATGAGAAAAATTTCGCTACTCATGTTAGTTAATTAAAGTCCTTAAACCTCAGGTGATTACTGAGGTTTATCTAGAGAATTAACTACACGTGTAGTCCTGGTTTAGGAAACTCAACCAGTACTTTGAAGGTACGTGTACGTAGTGAGACAATATTCTCTGTAATTTAAAAGACTATTCATAATTCAAATTACATATCATACGATGTATGTGTGGCGACTTCTCTAATCTTAGTATAAGTAGGGTGCACGGGAAAAAGTAAAGGTACGGGTCTGAAAAATAAGGAAAATTTCCACATGTTAAGAGTCTAGCCTTGAGTTGAGACAAGTAACTAGCTGTATCTCATGTTCAAACCAATTCTCTATCGTTACTTGCTGAGTTTGAATCCTGTTTAGTCCCATCAGGGCACTTTCATATTTTTCCAAGCAGAAACTACATCTTCATATTATTCATTTTAATTTCATCACGCAGATAGCTAGTTTAAGCGTGGTTCAAATTGTCACTGCGATAGATTGTGAAGAACAAAGATTATGAGTTATTTTTCTGATTTTTCTAATATTATTCATTTTAATTTCATATTTGTTTGAATAAAAACTACATCTTGATATCAGTTAATTTGATTTTATCATGCAAAAAAGTAGTTTCAGCTCTATTTATATTCACAATATGGTAGATTGTGAAGCTATATAAGAAATACTACATGAAGTAAGTATGATAATTATATACATAAAATACCAATATCCTTTGGATGGTACATATATGTATATAGAGTTATGTAGGAACTTATATGGATAATTAGTTATTTGACATAAGAAATATTTTTCATACATGAGAAAATTCTGTTGTTCTAGATTTTTCATGTGTTAATCATCTCCTATATACATCTCGAGTGGTTTACCAGTACTGAATCTAGGTTTGTACATTTGTTTGAGATAGGATGCTTGCATGTAAATGGTAAGTTTTAACTAAACGAAATGTTTAAAGACATGTAGTATGAAGGTTTGCCCTCAAGTTAGAATAAATATTGGTGCAAATTGATGATCTTTATGGTCACATTTTCAATGTAGATTTTGCTATTGCCATGGAGGAGGAGAGACAAGAAAACCGAATGCAAGAGAAATCACCTAAGACCCTATGCGATCAAAACAATTGTAAGTTATACTCAATCTGATATTTATATAAAATGTTAAGTAGGTTTCTTGAGGCTGACTTTATTCACAAGGTTTACCTTGAATCACAGAGCGATCCATGTGAGCGTCCATCTCTTCTTCCCGTTTGTCGACATTAGCTCTCTATTGATGACATAAATGATGGTTTTCTTATAGTTTCCTCTATCCCTATTGAGAAAAGAAGGCAGAAGCTGAGAACGCATTAGCAAGCACCTCGTAGAGTCGAACTGAAGGATCTCAAATAAGTACTAGTTACATATATATTATTCTTGAATAATGTATTCAAGAATATGAAAATGTGGGATGATGAAATTATCCATTCCGACATCAACGGTCGCATTTTCTTTTGCACCTTTTCTGGCTATGAGTACTTCATGACCATGACTGATGACTACTCCCGCTACACCATTGTTCGAATGCTATACTACAAGAGCGCTGCTTCACAACATTCAAGGAATTTCACACATTCACCGAGTCTCAGACTGGAAAAAAACTCAAGACTCTACGCTCTAACAACGGTGGTGAGTTCCGATCTACCCTCTTTGATGCATACTGCCAAGAGCATGAGATCCACCGTCAGCTGACCGTCCCTGATACTCCTCAGCAGAATAGGGTAGCTGAGCGTAAAACTACACCCTCTTGAACTCTATCCAAGCTATGATATTTTCAGCAAGATTAGATAAACAGTTTTGAGGTGAGGCTCTTAACTGTGCCACTTAAGTTCTGAATCGTTGTCCCACCAAGGTCATCGATCCTACCACTACTCTCTTTGAGCTCTGGCATGGCCGCAAACCTCCCATTTCACATCTTCATTTTTTGCTAACATTCATGAGGCTCACCACTCCAAGCTAGATAGTCATTATCACGAGTGCATCTTTCTTGGCTATAGTAGTCAAAGCAAAGCATACCGTCCCCAGCACAAATTTGACGGTCATACTTTTGTTTCTCGCGATGTTATCTTTGATGAGTCTTTTCTTGCATCGACTTCATCCTCTCCTAACCCCGCCTCATTACTATCCCCGAGGACGTAATTCAGAATGATGTGCATTTTTTTCATCACCATCTTCCTCCTCCGGATTTACCTCATATTCCTTCAGTGGGAGCTACTCTTTCCTCTCTGAGTTTGTTTGTTTTATCTCTTTTTATTCCACCTCCCGCTTTCGGTCCTTCTATTGACCTTGACTCCAGTCATCCTTCAAGCAGTAGCCTTGGTCCGGGTCCCGTTCCTCCTCTACCCTCGACGAGATCTGGAGGAGGAGGAGTTGACGGAGACATACATCACACACCGACTCAGTCTATGGCTAGCTCATCCACTAGTAGCACACACTCGTATAGTCGATATCTCTTTTCAACTTATTTCATTCGGCATTTAGCTTCTCCCGTCCGAATCAGACATAGTACTGATGTAGAGAATATGAGCATGCTACACTCATACCTACATCGTTCACCACCGGACTCTCCACCACCGCACTCAAGTGAGATTAAGATTGCAGCATCATCTCCTCTCACCGAGATCCAGGCACCACCACCACTCCGATGATTAACGCATCAATCCAATCCTCCTAATCGTGATCTAGCTGAAGGTTATGACACTACAACTTTGATCTCGAAGACACGCACAAATAAGAAGCGTGTCCTAATGGTGACTTTGAGATCAGTCCCGATGGAGATCAACTCCTATCGAGAGGTTATGTCACCTCCAGACGTTGCTCGATGACCGAGGTCATCACAGAAGAACGCAAGTCTCACGAGGAGAATGATACGTGCACACTCACAGACTTACCACATGGACGAAGATCCATAACTTACAAGTGGACTTTCAAGTTGAAGCTGAATTCAGATGGGTCCATCGTCCGATACAAGACACGGGTGGTGGCCCGAGGATTCACTTAAGTGTATGGGCTCGACTATACTGACACCTTCTCCCTGGTGGTCCGTTGTGCAATCAGTGCGATTGATACTAGCAATTGCAGCTCAACACAACCTCCATGTCCATCAGATGGATGTGAAGACAACATTCCTGAACAGACTGCTGAACGAAGAGATCTACATGGCTGTCCTTGATGACGTCAATGCCCCAGGAACTGATAAAGTGTGCAAGCTACTTCATACACTTGATGGATCGAAGCAATCTTCTAGAGAATGGTATTTGATCATAGATAAGTTCTTACTTTCTCTTGGGTTTAGTAAGTCATGAGCTCATGATAATGTATACTACATTCACAAAGATAATCAATTTATCATCCTAGCACTTTATGTTGACGACACAATCATAACGAGCAGCAGCGAAGGATTGCTGACATACATCAAAAGTAACCTGAGCTCAAGGTTCAAGATAAGTGACATCCGTAATATCCACCATTGCTTGAGTTTATTAACCGATTAACCGAAACCGAGCAGAAAGAGAATATGACTCAATAAAACCTTATATCTGATCCAAAAATTATTCCAATTTGGTCTACAGAATTGCCAACCTGTCATTACACCGTGAACCCCAGGAGAAAAGTTCTCAACTGAAGATTGTCCTACTTCTTTTGAAGAGAAGGCACAGTGTGCTTCTTATCCATATCAAAGTGCGACAAGCTCTATCACTTGGGCCGCCGTTTGCACTCATCCTGATCTAGCTTTTAGCATTAGTGTATTATCTCAATACATGGCTAATCCATGACTAAAACACATCACCGCCATAAGCGCATATTTCGCTATATCAAGGTACTTTAGACCAGTACTTAGAGTACAAAGACTCAACCTCAACCAATTTCTCTATTTGGCTACACTGATGCTGACTGGGGAGGTCAAATCGAGTCACGACGTTCAACTTTCAGAAATTGTTTCAATTACTCTCAAGGAGCAATCAGTTGGTCGTCGAAGAGATAGAAATCTGTTTCACTGTCAAGTACTGAAGCTGAGTATATGACACTCAGGTGTACACATTGCTAATCACCCAACATTGTACACATTGTTAATCGCATTCTTCATCAGAAGCAATATGGGTTCGACAACTCTTAGTCGATATATGGTTAGCTGAGAACGAGACTACCACGTTATATTGTGATAACTAGAGCGCAATTGCACTCGTAGAACGTCCAAGTTCTAAGCAGGATGAAACACATAGATATCCGATACCTCTTCATTAAAGACCAAGTTACATCCAAGACAATTGAAATGAAGTACAATCTTACTCAAGAGATGGTAGCGGATGTCTTAACTAAGGGCCTACTGGCTCCTAAGTTGGACTACCTTCTACCAAGATTAGGATTAAAAATTTAGTCTACAACAACTAGTCGTTGAGTGGGAGTGTTGAAATTAGACAATATCATAAGTATAGTAACTAGTTCAGATCATTTGGGCTTATGTCACAGGCCTTGCTTGCCCTTGTACCAAAGTATAAGTACCTGGTCTTTGGACCTCTTACCTCATTATTATCATTATTCAGTAAACAAACTTACACATACTTGGTCTCTCTGTCATCTATTCTCTCTCTCCTTTTCCTCTAGTAGTCTTTCATAAAGGTTTTATGCTCGTGAGCCACTCTGTTAGAAATATGGTGAGGTGCTTTTCGTTCCTAAGTTATTGGTTCAAACTTGCAGGTTTATCTTACTATCGTATATCCACGGAGAGAGGTATGCATATTCACCCTCTTCCGAGTTCGAAAGAGGGGGAAATGCATAACCATTTAATTTAATACCTAACCCTTTCGGCAGGAAGGATTAGGTATTAAATTAAACTCCTCATTAAAGTAATGTAGTCCTGAGTACAACTCTTTGGTCTTGTCCTTCTGAAGCGCGAGAGCAGACTCATCACTTATGGGTTTTCTCATACTCTCCTCGTGTTTCCAAGCATGAGGTAACAATAACATTTATAAAATTTTTTAATTTTTATGTTTCCTTAATATATATTTTTCATTTAACACTTATATATTTCTGAATAACCATAAACGAACAAAAGTTCGCAGAGTTCGTCGGGGATGTATATTATTTAACTTTAGTCTCATAGTTTTCTAATTATAATCAACCATACTAACAAAGTGTACCAAAATTACGTAAAATGATATACAACATCATTTGAAGTTATGCAAAAGTTCAGGAATGAATTTTGTAAAAGATCAGCTTCAAGTTATAACTTGAATCACAGATAATAAAATAATGATAGTAAAATAAAGATGGAGTAAAAATCAGACAAAAAGTTAGTACAGAGAGGAGAGACTCTGAGGTTCAAGTTTGGTCCCGGTGACCATCCCTTTTATCAATTTTCCCTTTCATTATCGTTATGAATTAGAACATCCTTCCCTTCTTCAAACATTTATACGATAGGTAAAATACACGTAAAAAGTTCAACATGCAAATCCGCGACATTTCGTTTGAGTTTATCGAAATAAACTCGAAGCAAGGTTAGCAGTGCTTCTGCCATTTGAAGATTCTCCCGAAGAGAGAGCCGAGGCAGTGCCCGAAAATAATAAACAAATATTAAACTGAAGACAGTGAGCCGGATGTGACACTTTCGATGCAAACATGAGTTACATCACTTATCTTCAGTTTGAATAATATCTTGACCGTGAATAGAGAATCAAGATAACATTCGTTATAACCAGAAGAGAGACATATCGAGAGTACATAAACATGGACATGAAGTCTTTATTACTTCAAAAGGGGAACATCACCTATCACTTAGTCGAGGACTATCTTTTTCGTGCTAAGGAATGAATATGCTATTGGAGAGACTTGATTCTGGATCCTGGGTCAGCATCATTGGAAAAATCTGACATAAATGATAATGTCTAAGACTTGCATGTAGCATCGTAGGGTAGCAGATAATTACAGACGCTCTGCTCTGCACGTACTTACTGTGCTGAATTACTGCATCAACTCAAGTACCGCTCGAGTTCCACGTCACGGTAGTAAAACTCTGAACTCAGAGGCATATGACAGCGAACTCAAGTTACACTCCAGTCGCATTTTCTGCCAGCAAGTTAACGCTGTCTTTGCTGAGTTTGTTCTGGAAGTACTCGTAGTATGTGAAAGGCTTGTAACGCTTGGGATTCTCTGGAGTGATGAGTTGGGGAATAGGCTCGATCACCTTCTCAGTGTACGGTCCTTCACAAGGAAAGCAGAAGTAAGCAAACGAATGGCGATCTTTTCTTGGATTGTTGATAACTCGATGAAGAATGCTTCTGTATCTGCCGTTGCTCCAGGCCTGTAGAGGAAACGCCAGAATGAGCGATTCAATCAGAGACACAGGACAAAAGACTGCGCACGACTGGGAACGATCTAAAGACTGATTGCATGATAGACTACGAAGGTCACGAGTGGGACTAATAGCTAGCCATGGCCATTTTGTAGATAATTTCTCTGTACCTGAAGAACGTCACCGACGTTGATGATGAGGCCTCCTTTGCCGGGCATTGCAGTGATCCATTTGTCTCCTGTTACGTTTATTTGAAGTCCCGATGCATCGAATCCCTGACCCACAATGGTGACAATACTCGTATCCCTATGCGGTATCAGTCCGATTTGGGTGTCAGTCTCGTCTAGTTCTTCATCGGACTTCTTGGGATAGTAATGTAAGAGAAATTGTCTGGGCAGCGAGTTGTCGTGATATTGCTTGCGGATGAAAGTTGGATCAAGCCCAAGGCTTTCGGAGACGAGATCCAGAAGCAGGTCCATGAAAGTGCCCAAAGACTCTTGTAGAAGGGTCACCTTCTCCCTGTGATCATTAGTGGAAAAATCGCAATTTCAGAACGATTTCAGAAACAGTTACCGTACACCAAGTAATCGATTCCCTCTATCACTGGTCACTGTAATATCGATATCTGTCATGACAAAACTCTGCTGATTTCAAGCCTCGTGCAAGTAAAGAACGTATTGATCAGACTGTGTTTTAGATGCAATCCCCTGTAGACAAGAACACAACTGCTAGAGCAGATGGACTTGTGCTTCTCTTGAGCAGCTCCAAACTTGACAATATTGAAATACCAAGTAAAACAGTAGATGCCATCGCATATAGTCACAAGCAAAACGGCCGAGCATGCATACCTGTACTGAGGTACTGCGGTTGGGTACACATTTGGCAACGTGGAGTACGTCAGATTCTTCATGGCCGAAACCTGCAGCGAACCATTGACCCCATTCGAAACGCCTTGAGGGACGTTTGTAACGGGGTGAGGCATATCTGGAGACTGGTGATAATGGCGGAAGACGTATTCTTCCATGTGGCAGGTCACACTCGCAAATACGGGCTTGGTTTTCCAGCCGACCTGAAAGGCTCCCACCATGGGCTTGTTTTCTGGGTGATCAAAGTACGCCTCTGTTTTCTTCTCCGCCGGTTTCTCAAAGAATTGCCTGCTGACGTCGAAGGCATCATCCAGGCGCTCTTCAGGTACGCTGCTGTTGATGGCTTCAAAGAAGCCGAAGGTCTCGAAAGCGTAGATGAGTTGCTTGATCACCGACGCCCTCTGAGCTGGATCTTCCACACCCGCGAAGTCGATGACAGGAATCTGATCGCGGTTGTAGGCTGTTGGGTCCGCGGCTGGGACACCCATAGTTTACGTGAGAGCAGAGTCTTAACTATCAGTTGATCGACACAATTCCTGCGTATGCGTGCCTTACTCTCGAGAATCAGAAAGCAAAGCTTTGCTGAGTTGAGTTCTGGAGTACTGCCCCTGACAAACCTGAGCAACTCTAACGTTACTATGAGTGTCTTAGCGCAGAAAATCCCGAAACACGAGCTCAGCTCCAAACTGCGATCCCAAGGTGGATGAATGTTGCGAATGCTACGTTTCGGTCGTGTTTATATTCGGGGGATTAGTGAGCTACCGTGAAATTGTGCAGGCTGAAATTTTCAATCGTTCGCTGGACCGGATTAATTACACACGAGGTACGGTACCTATTTATAGCCCAGGTCCGAAAGTAATGGTCAAGGCCAACTAGAAGATCTTGGTGTTCTGTTCTGATTGAGCAAGTAGTTTCGGCCAGGGTACATGATTAATTTGGTACATTGTCTATTGACCTTCCAAATCTTCAGGGCTTCTGCTGAGACACCTTCGTTGTTCCAGTCAATTCTGGCGGAACCGACTCAGAGACTGAGAGTGATTCGCTCTGCTTCTAGACCAAGATGGAGTCAGATGGTTTAGTCTGTGACTCTGGTCTCACATTGACCAAAAATTACTTCCCAATCCTCGACTGTACATATCACTACGTAGCCAGTTTTTATCTTCTTCCTTCAGCATATATATCACTACAGTAGCTTTTTAGGCAACCACGCGTTGCCGGAGTAACCGTTTCACATCCTCCAAGGCAAATGGTGGATGGTCGTGCGTTGTCGTCCTCGTACGTACCAGGAGGTCGCAGTCACCGTCGTACAGACCTCGCACTGTCGCAGTCAGTAAAAGCACCTGCTGGCGGCGCGTCGAGATCGACTGCGGAACATATCGAAAGCTGTCAAAAAGAGGACAACGTGGCCTTTCCCATTCCCCGAAGACGCTCCACGCGCTTTACGTGAGAATATCTCCGTAGGTCGGAGACATGAGGAGCTCTAGGGCCTAGGCTCTAGAGGAGAATGTCTTTCCAGCTGGTAATGCTGTCCATCGAAACTCGGTTGCTTCGCTTTGGAGTAAGA
Organism: Asterella californica; assembly: GCA_036924285.1. Taxonomy (NCBI): domain Eukaryota; kingdom Viridiplantae; phylum Streptophyta; class Marchantiopsida; order Marchantiales; family Aytoniaceae; genus Asterella; species Asterella californica. The sequence goes on from JAYKYS010000001.1 coordinate 50,588,384, forward strand.
TAACGAAGGTCAGGTGCGACTGGTCCAGCCACTATGTCCAAATCTATGTGAGTTTCCCATCCAAATGAGACGCAGTTTGTAAAAGGGAATATATATATTCTTTTTTGTACATATACAACAAGTTGTTCCGCTTGGAATGGGATTGGAAAGCTATGCATTTGGGATTTATTTGAATATATATTATTTTTATTTTGTTAATAAAATAAATAAATATAAAGATAAAATTTCTTTTCTTTTGAGTTTCACAATCGATAGATAGCTATGCAATCTGTATCCCCAAAGAAAACTAGTTTAGATGTATTATAGTAAACTATAGTTTCATATTAGACTAAATTTATGATTTAACTATTCACACTCGGGTGAGAATAAATAGCACTATCAGAATGTAAAATTTTTCATCTATGATGGACTATCATAATCTCACATTAATCACATGATACAATCTTTATAATTTGGGTTACTTTCTGATGACAAAATGTTGGTATCTACATTATATCTTTGATTAAAGGCTCTACAAAATGTTCTACCAACAATATTATACACTATGTCAAAAGTTTAAAGACAACAACTTGAAGTTTGAAATTCATGTATACTTCGTACAAGTGGTTATTTTACTAGAATGTACTATCTTCGGAATATCATTTCAGTCCGAATGTGTCTTGTATCAAGCTTCACACTTTTATTTTAAAGTTCAACATAAGACACTATCTTAGAACCATGTTGGTGACACAATGAAGGTGTTGTATCTTACAATACGATGCAACATGATAACATTAGTTTATGTTGCAGAGCTAATTAAACACGACATGGAATATGAGAGATTTTATATACTAGTAAGATATCACATATACAATAACAGCTTTCAAATTCTAGACATTGCTTCTTCAGCTTAGCCGGAGAAGTCAATCTAACATCATATTCTATGCAGAATGTCTTGATAGTTTGCTGCAACATATTACACCTAAGAAAATATGAACATTTTTATACTAAAAAAAATCTACAAGATTGATTTGGATGAAGAACAATCAAGGTCTTCAATGATACATCTCTTGTTGTGTTTAACTGTGCTCTTCAAGGTTTAACAATAAATATTTATGTTAGCTTCCATGTTTCAGTAAGAATATTATTAGGTCATTTTACCAAAACGTGTAGACTGGAAAAATCTTAAGATTGCAAATTCAGTCTTTATGCATCTTGAACTAAACTTCAGATTTTTAATTTCAACTGAATTTCAACATAAGATGTAGATAATGTTGTCTAATAGCCATGTTGGAAAAAGAATGAAGAACATATACCCGACAATCCAACGAACATGATAATATATCAAGGCTTGTCTTCTTCAACTGACTCTCAATAATTAGTTAGTGCAATGAATCACACAGTGTAAAGCTCTGGAAGAGCTTTGATTTAAATCCTTACTGGACAGATTTGGTTCTAATATGCAAATTCTGTCAGCAAAAGTATTTTGAATATGATAGTTGATGTTACTAGACAGCCCACTCGCAGAATTCTGTTGGTTACCATGCATATTTATAGCAGCACTTGAGTTTTAAACTGAAATTGCTCTCTTTTTGTAAAAATGACAAAATATCCCACCTTGCTTTCAGGACTTTGTTTTCTTCTCACTTCAGCGAAGTGTACGATTAATTATGCAAATGCATAGCAATACCAGTTAGTTTTGTATATATATGAATGTTATCTCGTGCTTTTGGTGAATCTGATTGTCATCGTCAGAAAAGTTTGGCATGATGTTAGTGCTTTATAACTGATTTGAACTTTGAGAAGAATGCATAAATTCACCTAGGAATAGTCCCAACGTATCGTAAAAAAAGTTTACTGACTTTTATATATATATACATATATCGATTGAAGAATTTTAGTTTTTATTTTTATTACCGTGACAATTTAGGACAATACATGCTCATGGGTTTAAACAATTCACGTTCACATGACATTTCTTCTATAACATATCACTAACTTTTCTTTTGTTTATTTGTCATAGTTCGTGCCGTGGAGCTTTGTGTCCTTACACGCATTACACTACCAATCCCGCACGAGTTCTCGGGTCGTCCATGAGAACCAGCGCTACCAGGTCGAGGTTCGTCACTTGTCCACTGAATATGCATCGAAACCGTACTTCTGGCCAGGGAGGGGAAGACGACAAGCGGGGGCACGGGGTGGCGTAAATGGCCGCCGTAAGTAGACGTTACGAGAGTTTTGAAAAACCGACGTTAAGGCATTAAGGCGCAGACGCAGTAAGGTGTTAAGGCATTTTGCGAGCGGAGCGATTTTGCTGTTTTTTGGAAAAACAGTGTCCGCAAGTAGGGATAGCGTTAACTAAATTTAACTGAACTAAATTTAGTTAACGTTATCCTTACGTTACATGGCTTGATTACACGTTGTTACATTATATTCTGAAAACCCATAAGTAAAATCATAAGACTGAACCTCTGTCCGATACTAAACCAAGGAGAATACACAAGTACTTATATACTCAGCTTTTAATTTATAGCTTAACCCTTCCAAAAAGAAGAGTTAAGTGATAAATTAAACTGTCTTTGCATTATCACTGCTTCCGAACTTGGAAGCAGTGATAATGCAACGATGTCTGATAATGCATACCAACGGTGGTTTTGGGAAATGGCCAATAAAAGACAAGTTGGCATTTCGGGGATGAGAAATTCTTCACGGTGATAGAGCGGGAAGTGCACAAAGAGACAAGAGCTGGTAGTTTGAAGCTAAGAGTATACCAAATCATTTTGGCCAAAACTTTTTCTTGAAAAAATTAAAAATATTTCTGCAGTAAACTAACATTGCGTCACTGCACTAATACAGTGGCAAGATAAATAAAAATATCTAGATTTAATTTACTAAATCTAAATATTTCTCAACTGAACATAACACATGGACTGAGGAGAAAAATAATCTATAAGCGTTGTGAGTTGAAACTTCACCCTTCTGCTATAAGAGAAATGTTTGGACGAATAAGATGGAGGGGGTGAATATGCATGCTCCTCAAATCTCACAAGTCATCTAAGTAAACGGTTGGGGTTAAATCCTCACACTGGATTTGCCAGGGTGAGGTTCAGATCAGCATGCTAGATCCAGACATGCCGTCTAACAACAAACCACAAACTAACATATCATTAATTACGTCATTTGACTCATTAAAGTGTTTCTGACTACGAATTCCAGAAGGAGAAGCTTATAGATTAGATCTACCGTTCAGTTTCCTTTAAGTTTCCTCTGTATATGACACAAGGTGCAGTATGAAACAACTTTTTTTTATTTTTTTTATTTTTTTTATTTTTAATTGAACGACCGCTGTGGGCCGGGAGAAAATTTATTAAGGGCTAACGGGAGCCACCCATTTACGTACAGCCGGCCCGGACTCGCTAGGAAGCCCGGGTCTGTGGTATGAAACAATAAGAAGTACTCGCAGTATGAAACAATAAGAAGTGTCAATTCACAACACTTGAAGTGTACTTACAGAGGTTATGATTTGGCCGTCCATCCTGTGCAAGAAATGACCGTGGTCATTTGCGATGTAAGATCATTTGGTCGCATCAAGAATAATCTGGTTCCTTTGTTCTTCAGCAATATGAGGATCACTCGCATGCAAATGATTCGGTCTTATACAAAATTGATCATCTGGAATTTTGTCCAACAGTTCTGATCGAGTTACAGTCTCTATAGCGTGGGCCTTTAGAGAGTTTATTTCGTAAGCTTCGACATTACATTATTATGATATGTAATGTTTTACATTTAATTTCCATACTCACTTTTATTACAGAATTTTTATTAATTATATACGAGAATTTTCTTTTCATAATTCCCGGTTACATGTATTTCGGTTTGAATTGCAAATATTTTCGTCAAGAAGCCTTCAATGCTTCCAGCCGCCAGTGATAATATAAAGTTCTTCCCACTTTATCCGTCTTTCTCTTCCCTTTCTTACCTCGGGCAACACACTCCGGATATATATTTCATTAATTTGAACTTTGAAGTCAATCATAGACGAGAATATTATTCTAGTTGCCACATACGAACGTGACAGGTCGGTTATGCACACGAGGTAAAAAGCCCCGAGTCTTCTTGGGTCCTACTGTCGTCTCTATTGTACAGTCATACTTCAGAACTGGTTCTTCCAGTCGTTCTCGAGTTTTTATGACTCATGCATAGACTGGAACCCCATCGGTCTGTGGTCATTCACGTTTCCGGTTTGTTATGAGAGATTCACTTCACTCCGCTTCTAATACTTTTGCCAGATGGTAGGTGATGCCTCTTCAGGTGCGCCAGTTGTTTCTAGAGGTACTGATTTTTTGATCTCCGATATTATAGGTGCGACAGGCGATTTTAGAGCTACTGATAGCGGGGCTTAGCCCCGATGTTCTTCCCTTCGGGGTGGTTGTTGCTTGGCCCTTCGGGTCCTTTCTTTCCCTTGTGAGGTTTGATGGGGTCTTCCCATCCGTTTGCTATTCATTGGGTCGCGTGTTTCGTCTTTTGCCAGATTTGACTCCACCCCTTACTGGCAATAACAGATTCATCCGGACGTTGCACAAGACAAATTAAAAGGATAGTATAAGTTGATAATTTATTATAAAAATATTTTGAACAAAATTTATCATGAAGATACATGACTAGTTTTTTACATGCATTTCTCATATTCCGACGAGGTGATATTTTGACTTGCTAGTCAAAGGTGAGATAAAGTAATGCAAAGTTAAGAGGGGTGAAGTAAAGTGAGACAAAGATATTAAGAGTAAGATCAAGTAAATCTCTGGGTTTGTTATATACCTACTTCACCTAGTAAGAATAGTTTTGTTTCATTTCGTACCCGCCCAACAGCCAGAAAGGAAGTGAGTGACATAACAAAGGCGAAAGGAATGTTCGAAAGGAGTTTCTGGCAATGTTGTTTACAAATTTACCCTATGGTAGGCAAAGCAAGTCGACTGCATGCAAAGTTTGGTGGATACTTCAACTTCGTCTATAAAGTGAAAATACTCTATTAAAAAGGAGAAAGAATCCTAAATATATGCTTGATGGGAAATTTTGCTCTCGTGTTGTTATCAAAAAAATATATAAGTGTTAAATAAAAATTATATATTAAGTGGATAAAATAAATCAAAAATTTATAAATATTAACTATTATTTTATGTCTGGAAACACGAGAAGACTCATATATAAACCATAAGCAATGAGTAGAATGCCGTGCTGCTAAAGATACAAGTCGAGAACCTGAAACTAAATATATATTAATTTATTTTGAGTTTAATTTATTACTTAATCCTGCCAAAAGGATTAGGTAATAAATTAAACCTATAGGCTGAGTTGATACTATGCTGTATAAGCGTTTTGGCCACATGGTACTGAAATGTCTATAAGTAGGTAGATCCTTATGAACCACATGATAGTGAGCTTTCTAAAATTACACGTCCTTCAACTCTGTCGAGAATATCTCGTTGTGTCTCACGATAAGAAACCTGCATTAAATTTGAACTTTATGCTTTTGGTAGAATAACCTTGATTGTAATCATCCATCCGTATATGCTTGACGTCTGCGGTCAACGTGATATGCTAAATGGACAATATTTATAAGAATTAACCACATAACTTAATCTACAAGTCTGGTAATCAGCGAAACGCGAAGCAATGGATACCAAACGGATGGGAAGACCTCATTAAACCGAACAAGGGGAAGAGGGAACCGTACGCAACCAACCATGTAACTCTCGTAGTTAGGAATGTACAAGTTAAGAGGAAAAATTTTTCAACGACTTAGAGAAAAAAACAGCAATTTTTTAGAGGATAACATTGTACAGAGTGTGGTTCGTTTTGGGTTGCTCTTGTGAGTGAGCACTACGACTCCTTCATTAATTAGTTTTTATTTTTGACATCTAGATCAATTACTCATAGCATTTTCTAAACCGGTAATGGAATTTCCTTTTTGCTTATACACTTGCGTCAAAACTTACGTGCGTTCATACGAAACTCAAAATTTTCTAAGCGCTAAACTAACCTCAGCTAATTCCGTGACTTCAGGTTTAACTTCATCGTTGTAAATCTTATGTCATTAACCAAAGATTAAGGCGTATCAAAGTATTTTTCATTTTCTTTTAGACAGTGACGGTATGTCGGAGGATTTGTAATGAAGATTAAGGTATAGAGCTCGAAGTCAAAATATCGACAATTACTGACGATCAAGGGCAAAATAAGCCCTCAGAAGCCAAAAAGAGCCAGAATCTACCCAAATCAGTCATTTAAAGAACTGCTGCGGTTCAGAACATGAGCACGTCAAAGTTTCTCTAATGAAAAGAAGAAAAAACACCTTAATCAAATGATAAGTGGGTCGTTTATAGACATATTTGTGAACTGATAAATATATATTTTTTTGAATTTTTTGAATTTCGAGAATTAGAATCAGTTCCGAGTATTAAAGTTCATTTTTGCTGAAACTCATTGCAAAAAAGAACAAAAAGAAAATAAAAAATACTGACTATTTAAACCGCGCTTAGACTAGTTTGCACAAGAAGTTGCTTGATGAAATTGAAATGAATAATATTAAATTGCACAAAAAGTTGCTTGATTTTATCAAAATGAATAATCTTAAATTGCAGTCTCTTCTCAATAGAATACAAATGTGCGCGATGAGACTACACGAGATTCGAACTCATCAGCTCACGTTGCAAACAAAGGAAGTTTGAGCATTATGTCCATAAAGTTACTTGTCTGGAGGCAGCAAGCAGCAAGGTACCATCTCAAAGTTCACGGAGTGGTGACACCGCGCGACCAGAGTCATTTCCCACCCTATGAATAATATGCATAGAACATGACCCATGGTATTTTCTAAATCTCCATTTCGGATCCTTGAATGGAGATGAACTGCAACATTACACTAATTTAAGCTTTGCCCCGTCTTATTGAAACATTGATTCAGAAACTCCAGTTTTCAAGCTCCTCTCGTCCTTTTCTGCATCATCACCCTTTTTCTGACGATATACGACTGAAGCTCGGCACTCTTTTCCTTTTCTCTTTTCTTTTCTGGAGAAGGACGAACGGGTCAAGAAGGATACTTTATAGGATACTTTATAGGATAACGGGCCAAGAAGCCTCTAGGGTTCAAACAGCCAGTAGAAATAGCGGCCAAAAAACGCCTGTCACTCTTTAACAGTCCGGCTCCGACCGGAAACCGGCTACCCCCCACTTCCTGTTACTCAGCGTCTGCCCCTCATCAACCTGAACCGTCGCTTCACGAGGAAGGGAGAAAGGCTGAAGCCCGGCACTGAACGGATGTGAAAGGAAACAAAAGTTTTCCTAGTACAGGTGACGTAGGTATATTGTTACGTGATTGACCACAGACGGTTCCAAATGATATGCATGCTCGATTCGATTAACTTCCTGGGAATTTGTGCTCTCTTAATGATATAAGAAAAATATATTTATAAAATATATTTTAAGTAAATAAACTAATTAATTTTGAATTAATATATATTAGTTAGAGCAAAAGTGCCGAAAGAGCCAGATTTAACCCATAAGTTGAGGGGGTCCAGACGCACGTTAGAGGATATAAATGTAACAGCTTTCTCAGTTAAAATAATCAAATAATCAAATAATTAATTAATTACCTAACCTTTCAGGACAGTAATTCAAATCTCTGAGTAAACTATTGTTTTCTAGACTATCCTCCTAGGGAGAGAGGAAGCTACTAGACCTCTGAAAGAATGAACGGAAGAAAAGAAAGGTAGTAAGAGAAAAGAGAATAAACTACAAGATAAGCAGTTTGTCAGGCGACTCTGAGTGTCGAGAAGTTAAAGTGAGAAACGATCGGAAGAACGAGGGAACGCAAGCGAGAAGAAGTCTCTGAGCGTAGTTCGGTGCAATAGTAGTAAGAGGAGCAGTAGTAGAAGTGTAGTTGTGCTTCTGTCTGAGTAGAGGATAGAGGAGACGATAAGAGAGAGGTTGCGCGAGTGGCTTGCGCTTGCTTGCTTGGGGACTGTGCTGGAATGGATGGTTTTTCGCAGACTGGAATGCTGTTAATGACTGGAGGCGGTCAAGCTGAATGGAAGAACGTGCAGATTATTGTTGCGGGAAAAAGAGAGAGAGAAGATTGGTAGTCTTGGGGTTTCGAGTAGGTTTTGTGACCGCCACCATATATGCTTTTGAGTTCTCTTGACTCTAGCCAAAAAACTACTCCATACATCGGTAGCAGCGCAAACTGAGGTCGAGGTCTTCTGCCATAAGCTTTCAGGATTGCTCAAGCTGTGAAGGAGCAACAACAATCTACTTGAGAAAGTATTACAGCGAAAGGTATTATCATATACTTCATCATACAAAAACAAAATAAAATTTCTCTTGCCTTAAACCAAAACACTAAAGATTTCTCGCAAACATGTTTATTAGGTTGAAGAAGCAGTAGAAGTGATGGAAAAATGAACCAATTTGCAGAAATAGCATCTTCAAGGCTTTTGAAACAGACGTACCCTTCAGTTTATTTTCGGACCTAGGTAGATGAAAGATACAAGTGATACAATAGATTACATAATGGATTGTATTTTTTTATGAACTTACAAAAAATTGATCTTTACAGTTTTCTATGAGATATCCAACTATACCCACGAGATGAAGTACATAATAAGTAACAGATATGGGCCGAATTACAATATGAAGATGATTGTCCACAATCATTCAAGAAGACAAAGTGTAATCGGTTTGATATGTTAATAATTAAGGCTCATGTGGGCTACATGTTGCATCTCTCTATGACTTCATCTCATTTGAAATCGTATTCACAGAGAATACTGTATTTAGTGTTATAAAATGAAAATGATGTCCGGTACTTGTGGGTGGTATTCATGACGATAATTGCTGAAAATTTGTGGACAAGATGTCTTTGCCATTCCAAGCATTATAGTGTTTGTCATATTCTTAAAAAAGGTTGCATCACACGAGAATATTGTATTTAGTGTTAAAACGGAAATGATGTCCTGTACTTGTGGGTGGTATTCATGACGATAATTGCTAAAAATTTGTGGACAATGTGTCGATCTAGAGATTGATGATCGCGAGTCGCAAGTGAAGGGTTTGTTGAATTTTATTTTGCGATGTGTAGTATTAGAAGAAGAGGGCAGCGATGGCGAGAGCTGATCAAAGGTCTACTGAGCACTCATTCCTTCCTCAGCATTTGTACTCCAGCAGTGCTCTGTCATTGCTCTCCAGGACGTCCGCAGTGAAACCAAGGGCTCCTGCATCTATCCCTGCGTTGTATGATCCATTTGCCAAGTTCAGGTCGAACAGCACCAAGAATGTTGGTCCCTCGAGATCCAGCGCTACGGCCGCTGAGGGATCCAACTTCATGATCCCTTCTGTGACAGAGGGACGCAAAATGGCTATGTACTCGAAGAAGTTTTATGCTGTCTGTACCGTCGGTGGTATTTTGAGTGGCGGTCTTACGCATACCGGAGTGACTCCTTTGGATGTTGTGAAGTGTAACATTCAGGTATGTTTCGGTGTTAATTTTATTCTACGAGCAATCTTTGTCTTTTCTGTGAATCATACCCGGAAGTAGTGAGGATTACGTACGCCCACATTCACTACGATGCCGATGCTTGCTGCAGATTAGTTTCCTAGTGCGAGTCAGGATCTTTCCAACTCACACGCTTGACCGCTCAGTGTTAGCTAATGTTCGCAATCCTTGAGGCGGATTACGCAAGCGGAGTGCACCTGTGAAATTACCGTCAGGTCGAAAAATCCTTTCTGATTCTGTCCAATACGGATTTTCACAACCTTTCTTACTAGTGCTTTCTGCTTCACCAAATCCAGACGGAGAGATCTTAACCTTGACACCGGAATCGCTCCCATTGACTTCTGCAGAATAGCAACTGGCGGAATTTTCAACCAGCGTGCCACCACTGGCGTCCTAGCTGAGCTTTCTTTTGGGGCAACCGAATGCATCCTGACTCGGGATGTTTGTTGGCTCAATCTTCGGTCGGTTTTGTCCTGCAGGAGAAGGTTCATGGACGGAGGTCGAGGGAGCAGTGCAGGACTGCCGAGGGAGCAGCTCCAACGTTTTGTCCTTTAGATGCTGATTTACACTGGGCTGGGGATACACCATCTTTATTCACAGTGTTGGCCTTGACGTAAACAGCGGTATAGACATTGTCTGGAGGTTCGTTTAGGTACTCCTCCCAAAAAGGCTTGGAAGAGGACATGATCTTTCTTCAACTTTGTGTTGGAATGACCAGTACAGGACGTACACAAACGATCTAGTTTAATATACACTACCCTGAGAAAGCTTTAGCTGACTATGTAAGATCACACGAAACAGAGTTTCGTGTGATCTTTCATAAGCCTTGGTAGAAAGTATGTACTCCAATGAAGAATCACGCTGGACTCAATCCTGAGCTCCTGCTGTCAGAAGAAGCGCCTGTCTAATCTATTCTGTGATGACATCCAAGCCTTTCAGTTGCTACAGCCAGCCAATACATACATGCAGTTATAAACTTCAGACGATGAAGCTGCACGAAAGGAGGTGATGAAAGGAGGTTGCAGACAAGTTTTTCAGCCAACTCTTGTGAATCCAAGTCTTATGATGAATGAGTAGATGGACACTATACCTGTACTATACCTGTACCTATACTATACTATATCTAGAGCAAAACCGTTGAAGCAGCTAACAACTCCTTGTTCGTCTTCGAGCCCAAGTCCGTCCAGCGCACGCATAATGGAGAGTAAAAGCCCTGGTTTTCGTGCGCACAGCATATGGATGTTGAGTGCCTTGCCTTCGTCCTTCGCTGAGACTTCGACCTGTACGTCATTCCATCCAACGAGTCAAAGAAAGTTCAGCTTCGGTCAAGCAAATCATACGAAAGTTTGTGACAGAAGTAACAGTGACAAGAATACTCTCAAAACAAACCTATTCCATGACATAAGAAAGCCGGTACCATGGGACAAGATTCAGTCGCCTTGAGTCGAACCCCACAACAGCTGCCTGGTTTCCCAACTCGTTTTGGGGTCAGCCTGACAAAGTTGATTATCTAGTTAAAATCCTTCCTCGTTGAAATTTGAAAGGTGAGGACGAATGTCCATGACAGTAAGACGTGAATGATTAATGAAAATTAATCAGATTAATTTTCAAACTCTCAAAAGATCCGTTAAGACGTGAATGATTAATGAAAATTAATCAGATTAATTTTCAAACTCTCAAAAGATCCGTTAATCATGCTCCCAAAGGACGCCAATGAAAAGTGTCTTTTTCTTCGTCCTCCACTATAGATTCAGCCTCTGATTGTTAGCTTAGTTCCACTTCTCTCTCCCGCTAATCATGGTATTGTTCCGACCTTTACTGCCTGGCGTCAGTGAAACTCATCTTTTTTTTGTCCTCCACTATATATTCAGCCTCCGATTGTTAGCTTGGTTTCACTTCTCTCTCCTTCACCCTTCCCTTGTCCCTAGATAATTTCCATCCCAAATTGGCGGAGCCTCTATATCTAACTTGAGTCTCTTAGTAGATCACTATTTTCTGTTAGAGTTGCGAGAGTTAAGCTGACTGTAAAGGTCATTTGAAAATAAGTTCCCTTAGTCTCGCAGTCCTACCACTTTGCTATAACTTCTTTTATATTCTGTGATTATGTTCTGCAGGTGAAGCAAAGTAATAGTATTGATCCAAGGCAAGACCTTCTTTCGTAGCGACATTGTACCTCTAAACTAAGTTTACGAGTTTAGTCACCAAGGTAAGACTTAACACATCTAATTGAAATAGCTTTTTGTCTATTGTCATGATTGTATATATTATATCTATCTTGGAGAGAAAGTGATATTATGTGCATTTTTCTAGTTCATATATACAATAGATTCCACTACGTCCAAAAAAGAAAAAATGAAAAGATTTCCACAGATGATACAGAAGAGAGTGAACCCATAGTACAAATACTGAAGCAGCCAAGTTCTACTTCATCATCTCCCATAAAGTCTCCAAAAAGAAAAAAGAAGAACAAGAGATAATTATTCCATTTGAAATGTCGTGTAGATAAAAACTTATCAATGTTAATAGATAACATAGAATATGCAAAACGAAATGACGACTTTGAAGGTATTATACTAAACAAATATGGTAATATTACTAAATCCATAATGAAAAGCTCTTTTCTTTGATTCGATATGGTTGACCGTTGTATGGAAAAGACTATTACATGTGGTGCCCAAGGCAACAACGCTGTAAACTGATCAGATAAAGTTTACAGAAATACGTATTGTAGGATACAATACTTTGGTCGTAGGGCAGTGCAGGTAGAGAGGTCAGTAAAAACTCTCAGTCATAGAGGGGATGTCAAATTCATCCTCTTGATCGATGGGCAGACGACATTTCTGACAGTTACGTCTTGGAGTTCTACTCCAATTTTCAAATTCTGGCACTTCATGCCTCTCCGAATGTGCATGCGTTACCTCATTGTTCGATTCATGACAATAGACATATCTGTTGCCGTTATTGCTGTATACGGTGAAATGAGTATCAAAAATTTGAGATCATAATCGTGGATGGTGATTCTGAAGAAGACAAGATGACGATAAGTAATTATATACATGAAACAACTTACGTTTATAAATTTATCTCGCAAATGATTTAAAATTTTTCTATTCATGAAACTTCTAGACTAACACATTTTGTGTTCATGTTACAATTGGTCATCCATTATGATTTCGCAACAGAGTATAAAAATATTGAGACTCGTTTTCACTCTGGACATGTTGTATTGTTGCACCTGAAATCTGTATCAAGACAGATTTTGTCCACGAGAGAAGAAAATGATCTTCCAAAACTGCATACACACGTAGCTACTATATGGACAACTCCTTCGGTCAAATAGAGAGTTGACGTTTCGAAAAGAGTGCAGAAAGTCCATATCACGAGAGAAAACAAAAACATCAAGGTATACAATCAATTTTTTATGTGAATAATTTGAATCAACTTTCCTATTCGTAGATATATCTTATGTTTATAACTTCTTTCCATGTGTTTAGGTACATAACACTTTCAAACCACGTAATTATGGTGACAGGTCCTACAAATACACATGCGTCACGTGCAATTTGACGCACTTACAAATTCAAGATTTGAATCATCTTCAAGGCTTTTGCGGAAGTTGTAATCTGGATTGTCAGTTACGACCTGTGTCATGGATAGAAGGGTATGTGGAAGATCTTTCCAATGGTAAAGAATACATGGTTCATGCAAAAGGTAATTGGTTCCAAGATCTAACGGGTCTAGTGGAAACAAAGTTGTCCAAAATAACCGACAGCGACAACCATCGAATATGCTACTGGATCAAATTGAGGAGATCGCAACAGCTGAAATTTTCTTGTTTAACCCAAACGGTGATTTTTGTGGATTTGATCATGTATACAATTTATACTTTATTTAATTTTCAATTATATAAGTATTATGATGATTTTTAATAATTTTTTAAAACATTAACTCATGTCATCACAAATTAATTCCATCAATATAAGAATCGCTATCGAATATTACAAACCACTGATATAATGATATCATTAAACGTCTAACTTTTCTTTTTAACAAATCAAGGAGACTACATCTGCTGAGGGAGAATTATCGTAAAGCTCGACAATCCAACAGTTTAATCTTTCAACATCGGTAAAGTTTTAAGAACTTTTTATATCTAAATAATCTAGTTACACAAATAGACGTAACATTGAAGACTTCAAGATCTATTTTGTCTTCTGCATTTATTGTCTTGATATATCTGATATTTTTCAGAATTTCAGTTTTACCATTATAGTTAATTTATTGTATATAATATATAATAAATTTCATTTATGACTTTTATTTTATAGCATTTTTCTTTAAACATTAAAGTAAATCAATACTAGTAGTATATTTTCCAAGGTAAATTCAACATTGCATGAAGTTTTCAGACAATGTTTTCTTTGATGTTGTTTTTCAAGTTTATATCATCTGATCAAACGAAGTATGACCTACGATGATATATGTAGAACATGAAACTCTTTGACAAACAAAAACTCATGGCGCCAACAAAAGATGAATGCAACACCAAATTATCAAAATTTGAAAAACATAAAATAAAAATATCAAACGATTTCAAAGAACAAACACTTTAGAACGTATTGTACCTTTGCCAAGTGCAACTCTATGAACGCGTAAAACGCATGAAACAATAAAGCCCTCGGAGAAACGTATAAACCGAATAATAAATAAGACTAATTCAATTGACATATCTAACCGTACTTCTAAAACATGAAAGAAACTATCATTAGAAGAAAAACAAGTAGATACTTACTCCAAGTCTTTACTAGATGTTTCATATCATTCATGTGATATATGCTATAAATGTGATTTTTTGAAGAGTTTAAAATATATCAATCAAATTCATTACAATTTTATTTGCTCTTATGCTAAAACAACTAACATATCTTTCGAACAACTTAAAGATAATACAAGGATTTGTTTAATGTGTATGCGGTATATAAACGATAACAAAATACCTCTTTTCTTTGAGATATCTAGAGTTTAGAATAACAATACGATATCATGTCTTGAATGTTTAAACGAAGTCGAAGAGAGATTGATCTCACCGCGAGTCATGTTCGAAAAACATATATACAATGGTTTCTAACAATGGCATCTAAGAGGTAGTGTTGTTAATATCTCATCAAATACAAACATGGTCCAAACACATTTACCACGTATGGGCGATCAAGAAGATTCTATCATAGTGGAAATAAAAAAAGTGATTCTAAAATCAATCTATAATACAAGCTATGTTCGGCCTAACAAAGTATTGCGAGCTTTAGATTATCTTATTGATACACACTTATACAACATCACAAATATCAACGTGAATGAAAATTGGATTCACACTTTCAACGATAATTATTTCAAAAAACAACTTGATTCGATGAAGTAGAATTTAGAAATTAGAAATCAATTTCACTTTTAAGATTCATCTTCACGGATTTCATCAAATAGGATTGTGAGGTCTTGCAAACACATAGCCCTCGCAATGCCATTGCATGCGTAGCACCTTGTTTTATTTTAATATAAAAAGAGAGATATTATTTAGTAAAAGTATTATTTTTGAACTTTTTAGATCTTCTTTTTACTTTAAAAATTTAAATAAATTATTAAATATCTTATTTTTATGAAATTGATCTTTAAAAATAATATTTTAATGACTAAAAATACCTTATTTTACTTGCACTTATGTTTAATAGAGTTAACTAATGAACCCTAAGAATATACCTCTTGATATATCTTCTATTTTAATAAAAATCTCATATTTATAATAGAAGAAAATATCTCAAAATAATCCTCATTTTTGTATATAAATATAAATTCTTACTTTCAAAGTCATTTATAAATTAAAAATAACCTATTTTAGTTTTATTTATTTAAAACTATACTTACAAGGAGCTCTGATTATAGTGGAATTACGGGACTATGCATCAGCAATTTATCTGATTTACAAGGATCTATTTCTTTCTTTTTCCAGTTTCTACAACGACTCCCTCCTTTCGTTCCAAGTACAGCCTTTGTTTTTTGATTTCACCATGACTATATCCGTCCGTTTCGCTACACGACAAAACTTCCCCCCTCCCTTCATGGTTTTCAGAATTGACGTATAGCTGTGCTAAATAGCATAGCATAAATAATAAAAATATATTTTTCTACTGCACGTGTTTATAACAAAATCCCTTAGTGAACCTGTAAGTCCCAACGGAGCAGATTCCAAATACTTATGTGTGACATATGAATGAACATGAATTTATTTTCTTTTGATATATCTTTTGTGTAATTATTTAATTAAAATTTGTGTCCTTCAAGCTTGGATTTAACTAGAAAAATATCGTACTTATATAAAGTTTAGATTTTTACTATTTAGAATTTTTATAGCACAAATAAAATCAATATAAACTTTATTTCATAAATAAGAACTATTTCTTTCAAGAATCATCATTATGGATAAACAAAATCTGATATTTTAATTTGAAGTTTAAATACATTATTACATTGTGATTAACCTTAAACAGAAATATCATGTTACAGCAACTTCAGTTTATTATCATTTCATATTGTACATGGTTCTACTTTTAGAAGAGAAAGACGACTATAATGATAACTTTTAAGAAGATGTTATCGTCTAACACTAAAGCAAGCGACAAAATGGAATCCCAAAAGTTCTAACATATGCAGATTTGACTCAATTAATGGTTCGAACTCTCCGAAGGCGGACTGTGCAAAGTGGATAGTTCAAACTCTCCGAAGGCAGACGAAGCTCATCTTACATGCAGCGCAGTGCCACTTGCTTGGAACGCAAGAGGGCAAGGAATCTGTTACGGAAAAAAGACATGCTTCAGAGTAGCGCAGCAGTGTGCAGCTCTTGTCTTCTACTATGTAAGTATTGTTAAGGCTGAAGGAGCACAGGGTTGGAGAGAAGTGATGTGGCGTAAGCATATTGACCAATCTTCCATCTGAATTTCGCGCTTGCCACCATCCTGGTGGTCGTGGGGCCGGTTGTAACATTCCAGCAAAATGACTAGAAGATTGAGGACCCTGCTGGCAGTAAAGTGGAAGTCTCTAACTCAACGCAAATTTTTAAAACTCACGCTTGACAAATTGTTCATCTTGATTGCACGCAGTGAGAGTTCAGTGTTCAACTCTAACTGCATCATTTTCAAACCTCTCCCTACAAATTTATACGTGTCTCACACATATGAAACTAGCTACTTGTTTAGGGTTCAGTGTTGCCACCAACAATTGTAAACTTTCTTGGAGGTTTCATTGTGATGACTACTGAACCTCCATACAAGCTATCCATTCATGATCAGAAGAGAGTGGAATATCAGGATTTGAAATCATGGAGACGAGAAAAGAACAGTGCACGGATGTGACAGATTATACGAATCAAATGTCCGGGCAATCTGTGCAAAAGTCTGAAGTTGATACTTCTCTTGAAAGTAGAGATTCATTTGATCAAGTTTGGACGTAGCCTCTGCTACATTCATGGAAAGATCAAACATTTGAATGAGATGAATCGGATGAAGAATGGAGTACTCATTTCAAGAATCATGTTTTAGTCAGAGTACATCCTCGTTGGAACATCAACCATATGTTCTGTTGATAACACCATCTGAGACGTCAAAGATGATATACTGATGACTGATGATGACAACATGTTTCAGAATGAAGTCGATGTCAACAGGATGTTACTTGAGATGTTCGAACATCTTGATTCTAGAGAGATCTCGGACAACGGCAATAACTCGATGCTACTACTGTCCAAGGAAATAACATAGATGTTGTCGATATTGATGATCTGCAAGATGAAACAGGGGATACAAATGAGCAACTTTTGCGAGAAGCATGTACATCACTATTTGAAGGACCACTATGAATGTGCTCTCTTTCACCATGATGTTCTTAAACATTTGTTACCAGCATAACATCCCGAAAGTGGCTGTGGATGAGATTTTACTATTGTTGAAGCAAAGGATCTTCTCTGAATCGAACAGATCGTCAACAGGGTATTATCATGCTCGTCGTTTGATATCACGATTAGGATTGAACTATGACTCAATCCAAGCATATCTACAGTTGTGTTCTCTTTCGTATTGAATATGCTGAGCTGGAGAAAATCCCAAATGTGGAGCGGACAGGTATTCAGGACAAGGACGGCAGCTGCTTAAGGTACTCCGTCATTTTCTGATAATACCTCGTTTACTTCGAATGTTTAGAGTGAAATCCATTGCTAGCCTGATGAAATGATCCAATGCAAATCAATCTACAGATGGTCTGATGAGACATGTGGCAGATTCAAAAGCTTGGAAACATATGGACACGGTTATCCAGACTTTGCTAGCAATGCTAGAAATCTGAAACTCTGAGTTTTGCTCGCAAGTGATCGAAAAAAATTCCTCCCTACGGCTTAAAACCACATACATCTGCAAAATGGACTGTTTGATCTGAGATCCGTCTTGTCTGATAGATAATTTGACTATCTTGAATCCAGCAAGACTCCAAACAAGCCGTTTGGAATTCCTCTCACAAAGCCACGCAAGAAATGTGGTCACAAGAAGTGTAAAAATGCCGTAAATCATTTTCCTCTGGCTCAACTTCACTCACCACGCACAACACAACAATCTAATCTACGTATGTTTTTCTCCTAGTCGTAGATAAGAAGACTCTGATTGCGGAGGCACCAAGAACGAAGAGCTTGACTTTGGTTCGATTAGCCCCAAACCAAATAACTAGCTAATACTCCTACTACGAACAACTTGATGCAGTTATAAGAAAAATGTATACATGAGTTGTAAGAAAGAATAATGTATATGTAACTAGTACTTACTTGAGATCCTTCAGTTCGACTCTACGAGGTGCTTGTTAAAGCGTTCTCAGCTTCTACCTTCTTTTCTCAATAGGGATAGAGGAAACTATAAGAAAACCATCATATATGTCATCAATAGGGAGCTAATGTAGACAAATGGAAAGAAGAGATGGACACGCTCACATGGATTGCTATGTGATTCAAGGTAAACCTTGTGAATAAACTCAGTCTCAAGAAACCTACTTAACATTTTATATAAATATCAGACTGAGTATAACTTACAATTGTTTTGATCGAATAGGGTCTTAGGTGATTTCTCTTGCATTCGGTTTTCTTGTCTCTCCTCTTCCATGGCAATAGCAAAATCTACATTGAAAATGTGACCATAAAGATCATCAACTTGTACCAATATTTATTCTAACTTGAGGGCAAACCTTCATACTACATGTCTTTAAACATTTCATTTAGTTAAAGCTTACCATTTATATGCAAGCATCCTATCTCAAACAAATGTACAAACCTAGATTCAGTACTGGTAAACCACTCGAGATGTATATAGGAGATGATTAACACATGAAAAATCTAGAACAACAAAATTTTCTCATGTATGAAAAATATTTCTTATGTCAAATAACTAATTATCCATATAAGTTCCTACATAACTCTATATACATATATGTACCATCCAAAGGACATTGGTATTTTATGTATATAATTATCATACTTACTTCATGTAGTATTTCTTATATATCTTCACAATCTACCATATTGTGAATATAAATAGAGCTGAAACTACTTTTTTGCATGATAAAATCAAATTAATTGATATCAAGACGTAGTTTTTACTCAAACAAATATGAAATTAAAATGAATAATATAAGAAAAATCAGAAAAATAATACATAATCTTTGTTCTTCACAATCTATCGCAGTGACAATTTGAACCACGCTTAAACTAGCTATCTGCGTGATGAAATTAAAATGAATAATATGAAGATGTCGTTTCTGCTTGGAAAAATATGAAAGTGCCCTGATGGGACTAAACAGGATTCAAACTCAGCAAGTAACGATAGAGAATTGGTTTGAACATGAGATACAGCTAGTTACTTGTCTCAACTCAAGGTTAGACTCTTAACATGTGGAAATTTTCCTTATTTTTCAGACCCGTACCTTTACTTTTTCCCGTGCACCCTACGTATACTAAGATTAGAGAAGTCACCACACATACATCGTATGATATGTAATTTGAATTATGAATAGTCTTTTAAATTACAGAGAATATTGTCTCACTACGTACACGTACCTTCAAAGTACTGGTTGAGTTTCCTAAACCAGGACTACACGTGTTAGTTAATTCTCTAGATAAACCTCAGTAATCACCTGAGGTTTAAGGAATTAACTAACATGAGTAGCGAAATTTTTCTCATGTATGACATTTTTTATATCAAATAAATAATTACCCTTATAAATCCTTACATAACTCTATATACAAGTGTATACTATGCAAAGCTCACTAGTATTTTATGTATATGCTCATCAGGTAAACTTGATGTAGTATTTCTTATATATCTTCTCTAGTATACTTCTTTGATAACTTTCACTCCATGTTAGGTATTTTGAAATGTCATAGTTTGGTATAATACCCACAATGATTGTTCCAAGAATATGATAAAAAGCTTTATATTCTTGTATTAAATTATTTCTCCATATGGTTTTCTTATGAATTTATCATAAAGAAGAAAATAATTCTGATATTATTTGTATTTAATATAGAGAAACTAGCTTCATCTAGAAAATTTGCTAGGGATTTTGGCTATACAGGAAGCTTTCCAAAGGATGTGATATATTATAGGGATTCTGGGGAGAATTTAGCTTTCTTTCTCTAGGTAGGAAGTGCTGGATTTTTGCTGTGGTAGCTGGTGTAAACATACTTGGGCTGGGCCAAGGGACTCTGGTGAAGAAGTTCGATCTGCCTTTGCAAAGTACATGTGCTTTTCAGACTGAGAATTTATTTTCTATTCGTACACCAATATCAATAATCACAGACTTAACAAAATGGAGTAAAAGCTGGGGTTCAATTCCCCACTTGGCATTTTTTATTTCAGTTCTCTTATTTACAAACAGTCTATCGAAACACCTTCAGATGTATACTGGTCAAGAACTCTAAACAAGTTTCCAGTGTATGATGATAAGACAAATGACATTCCTCCAAAACGGAGTCACATAATTACGTCACATGGCGCGCTTGGTTATCTAAACACTAAATCAGAGGAAACGGGTACAGAACACAGACGAAGTGCGGTTACGGTCCGATGTTTAACGGAAAGCATGGAAACTTGATCTTTCCAAAAAGGGTCGAAATACCGGAAACGACCACCTGTTCACAAGTAGTGCGGTCCACCTCTAACTCAATTCCCTTTCGGACTTCAAAGCCGCTCCGTGCTTTAACAGTCATTGACAAATAATACGACAAAATACACTACAAAGCTTTTATTTTTATTCTTGGTTTTCACCATTGAAAATGGTACCATAGCATTTTCAAAAACATAGCAAAAACAGCCTGCGAATTTACCTCGTTATCCATTAGTACCTGTTCAATCCCGTCAAGCTCTGCTTAGAAACATACAAAGTAATCTGATCATGCATATGAAGCCAGTGGATCAGAATCGGAAGTGAGACAGGAGGAAACATCAGTTGCTGTAACATGAGAGGAATGTGTTCGCCATTATCACCAGTCAGCAGATATGCCTCACATCGTTACAGATCTAGACGTTCCTCGACACGTCCCGGATGGAGTAAATGGTTCGCTGCAGGCTTCGGCCATGAAGAATCTGATGTACTCCACGTTGCCAAATATTTACCCAACCGCAGTACCCCAGTACAGGTACGCATGCTCGGTCGTTTTACTTGTGACTATATGCGATGGCATCTACTGTTTTACTTCGTATTCTGTCAAGTTTTGATCTCAAGAGAAGACAAGAGCACTGCTGCTCTACCAGTTGCGCTCTTGTCTAGATGCGCTTGCATCTAAAACACAGTGATATTGCAGTCTGATCAGCACTTTTACTTGCACAAGGTTGAAATCAGCAGAGTTTTAAAGATAGTACAGTGATCAGCTTTAGAGGGGATCGATTACTTGGTGTACAGTTCCTGAAATTGCTGGGTTTTTCCACTCATGATCACAGGGAGAAGGTCACTCTTTTGCAAGAGTCTTTGGGCACTTTCATGGACCTGCTTCTGGATCTCGTCTCAGAAAGCCTTGGGCTTGATCCAACTTTCATCCGCAAGAAATATCACGAGAACTCGCTGCCCAGACAATTTCTCTTACATTACTATCCCAAGAAGTCCGACGAAGAACTAGACGAGACTGAGACCCAAATCGGGCTCATACCGCATAGGGATACGAGTATTGTCACCATTGTGGGTCAAGGGTTCGATGCATCAGGACTTCAAATCAACGTGACAGGAGACAAATGGATCACTGCAATGCCCAGCAAAGGAGGCCTCATCATCAATGTCGGTGACATTCTTCAGGTAAAGAGACATTATCTACAAAATGGCCATTGCCAGCTGTTAGTTCCATCCGTGACCTTGTTAGTCTATCAGTTTATTACACATTAGATCTTTCTCAGTCGTGCGCAGTCTTTTGTCCTTTGCCTCTGATTGCGCCGCTCATTCTGGGGTTTCTCTACAGGCCTGGAGTAACGGCAGATACAGAAGCATTCTTCATCGGGTTATCAACAATCCAAGAAAAGATCGCCATTCGTTTGCTTACTTCTGCTTTCCTTGTGAAGGACCGTACACTGAGAAAGTGATCGAGCCAATTCCCGAACTCATCACTCCTGAGAATCCCAAGCGTTACAAGCCTTTCACGTACTACGAGTACTTTCAGAACAAACTCAGCAAAGACAGCATAAACTTGCTGACAGAAAATGCAACAGGAGTCTAGCTCGAGGTCACAGAACTCCAAACTCCAGTACGAGAGTTGATGTTGTAAGTCATAATTCAGCACAGTAAGTACCTGCAGATAACAAATGAGGCAGAGCGTCTGCTAGCTTACGATGCTACATCGAGTCCTAATTAGACATTGTCATTTAATATGTCAGATTTTTCCAATGGTGCCGACCCAGGTTCCAGAGTCAAGTCTCTCTAAGAGCATATTCATTCCTTAGGACAGGATAAATTAAAGATTAAGAGTCTTAGACTAAGAGATAATGATGTACCTCTTTGAAGTAACAAAGACTTCATGCCCCATGTAAATATACTTTCGATACCTCGGTCTTGGTTATATTGGCCGCGCAAGAAGACTCGCGTAAGTGAATTATAATGGATTTTATCTAGAATCGATTCTCTATAGACGTCAAATGTGGCAGGTCACACGCGCAAATACGGGCTTGGTTTTCCAGCCGACCTGAAAGGCTCCCACCATGGGCTTGTTTTCTGGGTGATCAAAGGACGCCTCCGTTTTCTTCTCCCCCGGTTGCTCAAAGAATTGCCTGCTGACGTCGAATGCATCATCCAGTCGCTCATGATCAACAGGGACGCTGCTATTGATGGCTTCAAAGAAGCCGAAGGTCTCGAAAGCATAGATGAGTTGCTTGATCACCGATGCCCTCTGAGCTGGATTTAGATCTACTGAGATGGAGATTTACAATAGTGTCCCTGACGTCACTCACTGACTTTATAATGCTGCATTATGTGCCGGTTAAGGTTTTTCTTATTAGATTTTGTGTTCATAGAGGGAGGGTTGGCTCTAGTATCCCATACCCATGTCTTCTGTTTCCAGAGCGAGAAATATCATGAGGTTGGGTGGGTAGAGATAACATTGGATAGATGGACTAGGCCGAAGGATGAGGTACATAGTGAGGTGATGAGGAGGCGTATTCTGATCTGAATGAGAGTCTAGCAGAAGGTTAAGGAATCAACATGTTTTTCTTTGTGATAGTTTGTTTATTTTTCTGTGTGTGGAGTTGAATTTGTGTTTGTCTTTGTGATTGTTTATGTTTATTAGTATATTTGTGATGGAGTTTTATTTCTTCTCTATCTTTTTGATTATTTTGCTTTGTTATTATCTTTGTGTAGAGTTTTATTTATTATCAATCTTTATGATTATTTGTATTTATTGCTAATCTTTGAACAAATACCAAGTAATTTTGTCATGTATGCTGATCTATGATATGATTCCACGAGGAATTGTTACAACATTACATGTGTGTTTATTGCTGCACATGATGATCGTGTGAACATGACATGCGTTGACAAGCAACAACTTGTGGATAGAAGATCGCACATTTGAGATGGGGATCCAGCTATTGATCACTTGCGACATCGTGTCTGACAAGGTGGTCCATGATGACAAGGTGGATGCCATATTGTTATGTCACGATATTGTGTCTTAGAAAGACTTATGGCACAAGTGCAAGAACGTGATCAAGAAGTTCTTGGTGGAGCTGCAAATAAAGAAGCGGGTTCTTGACGGTGTGAAGATGCCGAGGTGATTGCAGACTTGGAGTTTCTCTATAGAGACATTTGGTGACTTGGCTACGTACCCAAGGAGCTCCAGTCGTTGGCAACAAGCATGTGTTGATGTAGCTAGTGACACAACTGAGAAATCTAGAGGAAGGTGGCTCGCAATGATCTCGACGGTTCATGTATCTTGACATGGCATTGCAGACAAGCTGAAGGGTTGAATTTATAATTGTTGTCAAGAGAATGCATGAAGGACCGTAGGCCCAGGTGGTCGTTATGCTCAAGAGGAGGATGATTACTCGACCTTGTGTTTAGACATTAGGACTGTTGTCAATCGTTAGATGGGAGAGCACTTGTCTTGTCGCATTCTCTAACGTCAGACAAGAGTATCGAGA
The DNA here is from genome assembly GCA_036924285.1 of Asterella californica. Taxonomy (NCBI): domain Eukaryota; kingdom Viridiplantae; phylum Streptophyta; class Marchantiopsida; order Marchantiales; family Aytoniaceae; genus Asterella; species Asterella californica. The sequence goes on from JAYKYS010000001.1 coordinate 50,612,606, forward strand.
CCACGTTGTGATGATTTCGACTTGAACAGATCGACACTTGACAAGTACTATGAGAAGAGTAAGTTCTCTTCCAACATGCATGAATGGTATGTCTTTATCAAAATAGTTGTATTATGATTGTACTTAATATCAATTTTTTGATGTAGACTCATCTACACACCTCACCATGATGGCTTTCCTTCAGCGGGTCAAAACGTCAGCTAAGATGCGGTTCTACACACGAGCACATGAGAACTATATGTCTTAGACATCAACTCTGTGATATGCAAGTTTGACACTAACAGGATTCACTTCCAGAAGACACACGAAGCAAGACTTGCTGCATGTGTCATGGACTGGAATGAGAACATAGTTCGAGAGCTCATCAAGATATATGAATTTTGACCACAACACACTCTATTCATCATAAGATAACGACGACTAGGGTGTTGTCTTCCTTGAACGACGACATGGAAGATCGAGTTGAAGGAACGTTTGTTTGATGAGTGCATAGCAACCTGACAAGTAAATACTAATCCCATGCGTACATTTACAATTCATCATAGGATAACGATGACTAGGGTGTTGTCTTCCTCAAATGACGACATGGAAGATCGAGTTGAAGGAATGTTTGTTTGGTGAGCTTGTTTGATGAGCGCATAGCAACCTGACAAGTAAATACTAATCCCATGTGTACATTTATAATAATTCATCTATAAATGAGTTAATATCATATTCGAGATAATATTAATTTATTTACTGTTTATTTATATGGATTTATATGAATATTATAAAATGTCAAACATATGCATAAAGACTAGAAGTAATATTTAGCTAACTACTAGAACTAGTAAACTCAAGTGTTGGAGTAGAAGTGTAGCACGTAGCTGCCAAGTAGTGTGACACAAGGACAAAATCTCAGTCAAGAACTCAGCCAAGAATCTGGATCGTGAAGCGAAGGTATGGCAACTCAACGAGGACCTACAGACATAGCACAAATTTGTTGTGAAAAAAATAGAATAAAATAACTCGAACTTGAGAAATCTAGTCCAAACATCACAACGCGAAAGTACAAAAAGTCATGTTCTCAGTGAATCCATCTGAGTGTCAAAGAGAGAAGCGGCATCCATCACATCGACCAAAGGAATTGCACAAGGTATCATTGCGAGGGACGTCAGACTGACTTCTGAAGTGCACAAGTTCACGGTGTGCGGGAACCTCAATCTGATCCAGTTGCCGCATCGGGATGACACTCCTGCCTTGTTTGAACTTTGCTACAGTGCTCATTGTGAAGTGAAGTGGCAAGGTGGGGGTTTTAATACCCCACTTGTGATTTAAGAGTTGAACTGATGGATCTTGACTTCAAGGTTTACACGGTCACTGTAGAGATAGTTATGGGAACCCGACGGGTTTAAAAGGAGTGTGTCCTAAATCTTCCGGCTGGATGTTTCTTGTGTTAGCAAACAATTAGAATTCTCACACGTGGAAAATAATGACGAGATGATGACTGGTTATGGTGAAAATCTGTCATATAGTGAGATTCCATGGATTTCTCTTCACACGCGTTTAAGGAACTCGAATATCTCTAGTTACACCTAGGTTTTACACGCACTATCGCTGTATTTTTTGTACGGCTTGATGGGGTCTTCTCATCCGTTTGATATTCATTGTGTCAGGCGTTCCTGTCGCTTTGTTAGATAATGATATATACAACGAGGAGACAAGGAAGACTGGGGTAACACGGATTCTATTACCATGAGTTCAGTGGTAGTAGAATCCGTGTTTTCTTATAACAAAAGATAGAATTTTAAGCTTTTCCATATTTTCCAGTTCTTTTTTTACATTCTTCAAAAGTGATACCGATATCATCTACCTCTATCGTGTATCATTCAGTATTGTGGCCAGATCCTTTACCCATCTCTTACTTATATAAAAGGACAAAAAGAGATAAACCCTGATGTAACTTCTGCGAAACGAACGTATTAGTCCCACTCCCTTTTCCGGCTAGGATGGGAAGAGGAAAGCATAGACAAAGGGTATAAATTTCTGTTTTAGGTATTTTTCTGTGTTTTCTCAGGAAAGCTCACAAAACAATCTACGGGGTATATCTTTTTCTATACCAAGGGACTTTTTATTCTTTCCCCATGCCAAAGAGCTAACCATGCAAAGAAGTTAAACATGGATCCGAAAACTAAACATGGACTTTGACTCCCGTGAGATCTGCTTCACCTTGCACTTTGGACACGATAACATACAAATAAAGCTCGGTTACGACATATATTCTGAATGGAGATGGAATGAAAATACTTTTATCTCAAAGTATAATTTACAACCAAACTCTTTCATGAAGAATAATCTAGACATAAAAAAATCGTCTTGTATATTTCCCTCTCCTTCTTCCGATGGAGAAGTGTGAAAAATATACTTGCCTTGACATTGGGGAAGCGGCGGAAATGAAGAAACATCCGAAGAGAAGGAGACTAAAATGACTCTGTTCCCATGGCGTGGCCATTTCTTTGAAATTTCACACTACTTAACAGCCCTAAGGCTTGCCCCCACAAGTCAAAGAGCTGTTAAAAACTCCATTAATTGCCAAACATGTCTTAAAGGACAGATGGAGGAAATAGACGTCGTGGAAATCGTGAGATAATGTTCTTTTTAAATATTTGTATGGTGAAAGCTTCTGCGAGTAAATCTCGTGAAGAGAGGAACATGAATCTCCTAAATTTACTCACTGAGTGCATAGTAGATCCTGGATATTCGTTTCATAATATCTCGCGCGTAAGAATAATAGGAATATCACGAGATTCCACGAAAAGTCACGGTACCTCTTTAGATATCCACGACTTTCGACGGCTGAAACCGGTAACTCTACTTTTGGGATAACGAATTATCATCCGAAACCCCATGTTCGACACCCCCTATATTACACTGGATGTTCACAAGACCTACAGTCGTGAGTATCCGTGGGGAGCTCTGACAAACATTAGTTTCTCCCATGACAAAGCACGGGAGGTGCTTTGTCCGGACGTTGTACATGTAGAAGAAGAAAACTTATATATCATCACCATGAAACCTCAAAGATAGCGACAATCATTCTCATTGTAAACAGTAGTCAGCAGAATTGACCCTTTTCAAGCTGAAGTGGATTGAGTCAGAAACAAGACGTAAATTAAAGTTGACGTGACAATAATTTTTACACTATAGGTTAACAGGAGCATGCAGATTAGCTCATTATACATCGAGTCCTGTTGAATCACATAAAACTCTATATGTACACATGGAGCAGCCAGTGGTACCGATATGAAATACTTCGCTCAAAAACATCCGTTACCACACTTCATCTCTTTGTAGTTTTCAGTCGTTTCTTTCGTATAAACGACTGAGTGATAACCATAGTTTTCCAAAACTGTGGTTATCACTTACAACTGTGATAACCCACAGTCCTAAAAGCTGTCATACACAGTTCTAAATACCCCATCTTTTGGATCGCCACGGCTGTTTCTATCGAGGATTAAGAGGCCTGAATGACCGCCTGTGTTGGTTGTCAACTTCCTGATACCCGACAAGTACTCGGGAAAGCCCCGGAAGTGTAAGTAATTCAGACAGTCCACTCCCAACTGTATTCATACCCCATGAAAACACTCAAGCACTATCTTGATCGTCTACAGAGAATCATACCCTGCGTACTCCAGTCGATTCATTCATTACCCGAGGTATCGAACATATATAGGTGGAAGTATTGGTCCTTATGTTTTCAAATTTAAAGAGGTACATCATCTATCTGTACAATTCTCCTAATCTAATTTGGTGCCACGAATGAGAAAGTTAATGCTCTCAGAGGGACTTGACTCTGGATCTGAAGCCCAGCATCACCGAGAAATCTGATATAAATGATAATGTCCAAGACTAGCATGTAGCATAAGCCAGCAGATAACAGACGCTCTGCCTAATTCGGTACTTGTGATACTACTCATTATGCTAATCACTACGTCAACTCATGTCCTGTACCAGTTTATTGTACATGTCATAAACCTTTGCACTCAAAGGTGAATATGAAACCGAACTCGAGCTACACTCCTGTTGCATTTTCTGCCAGCAAGTTAATGCTGTCTTTGCTGAGTTTGTTCTGAAAGTACTCGTAGTACGTGAAAGGCTTGTAACGCTTGGGATTCTCAGGAGTGACGAGTTGGGGAATAGGCTCTATCACCTTCTCAGTGTACGGTCCTTCACAAGGAAAGCAGAAGTACGCAAACGAATGGCGATCTTTTCTTGGATTGTTGATAACTCGATGAAGAATGCTTCTGTATCTGCCGTTGCTCCAGGCCTGTAGAGAAAGCTCCAGAATGAGCGATTCAATCAGAGAGACAGGACAAAGACTGCGCACGACCGGGAAAGATCTAGAGACATTGCATGATACACTACGAAGGTCACGAGTGGAACTAATAGCTAGCCATGGCCATTTGTAGATAATGTCTCTGTACCTGAAGAACGTCACCGACGTTGATGATGAGGCCTCCTTTGCTGGGCATTGCAGTGATCCATTTGTCTCCTGTCACGTTGATTTGAAGTCCCGATGCATCGAATCCCTGACCCACAATGGTGATAATACTCGTATCTCTGTGCGGTATGAGTCCGATTTGGGTGTCATTCTCGTCTAGTTCTTCATCGGACTTCTTGGGATAGTAATGTAAGAGAAATTGTCTGGGCAGTGAGTTGTCGTGATATTTCGTGCGGATGAAAGTTGGATCAAGCCCAAGACTTTCGGAGACGAGGTCCAGTAGCAGGTCCATGAAAGTGCCCAAAGACTCTTGCAAAAGATTGACCTTCTCCCTGTGATCATGAGTGGCAAAACCCAGCAATTTCAGAAACTGTACAACAAGTAATCGATCCCCTCTATCACTGATTACTGTAATATCCATGTCTGTCATGACAAGACTCTGCTCATTTCGAGCCTCGTGCAAGTAAAGAACGCATTGACAGACTGTAATATCACTGTGTATTAGATGCAACCCCATCTAGACAAGAGCACAACTGCTAGTGCAAATGGACTTGTGCTTGTCTTGAGCAGCTCCGAACTTGACAATAGCAGAATACCAACTTGAAGTCAAGCAGTAGATGCCATCGCATTTAGTCACAAGTAAAACTTCCGAGAATGCGTACCTGTACTGAGGTACTGTGGTTGGGTAAACATTTGGCAACGTGGAGTAGGTCAGATTCTTCATGGCCGAAGCCTGCAGCGAACCATTGACTCCATCCGAAAGGTGTCGAGGAACGTCTGTAACGGTGTGAGGCATATCTGGCGACTGGTGATGATGGCGCAAGACATATTCTTCCATGTGGCAGGTCACACTCGCAAATACGGGCTTGGTTTTCCAGCCGACCTGAAAGGCTCCCACCATGGGCTTGTTTTCTGGGTGATCAAAGTACGCCTCTGTTTTCTTCTCCGCTGGTTGCTCGAAGAATGGCCTGCTGACGTCGAAGGCATCGTCCAATCGCTCCACGGGCACGCTGCTATTGATAGCTTCAAAGAAGCCGAAGGTCTCGAAAGCATAGCTCAGTTGCTTGATCACCGACGCTCTCTGAGCTGGATCTTCCACACCAGCGAAGTCGATGACAGGAATCTGATCGCGGTTGTAGGCTGTTGGGTCCGCGGCGGGGACACCCATGGTGTAGTAGTACGTGAGAGCAGAGCCCGACTGTCAGTTGCTCGAAACAATTTCCTGCGTATGCGTACCTTACTCTCTTGAATCAGATACAAGCTTGTGAGTTGCCTTGCGGGGGTAATGCCCTTGACAAGCTGAGCAACTTTCAAGTTACTATTAAGCTTGTCAATGCGTGTCTAGTGCAGATACCTGCACAGTACTCAGTTCAGCTGTAGACTGTGATCGTGAAGTGGATAAATGTGAGGAGTGTTATGGGTGTATTTATATTCGCAGGAGTCGTCAGGCGCCACGGCAGAATCGGCAGACTGGACTCTTACCAACTTTCTGATTGACCGGATTCCTCAGTAAGGGTATCTAGCCCTGGAAAGAATGTATGGGTCTAGAAGACCAGATCTTGAAGGTCCGTGGACTCTGTTCTGTTCCAATTGGGTCAACACGGCAATAAATTATATTTTTTGATGTGTTTTTTGAGCTGTTTCCGCGGTGGATCTTTATGCACTTACACGGATTACACCATCCTCTGCGGTCCCCGCTCGCGCGTACCCGGGCTGTCAATAGGGTCCATGATTTGGTGTTAGTGTAGACGTTTTTAGCTGCCAAATGTTCTGGCCGCCAGTAGCCGCCCATCGGGGAAGCATTTTCGTAGTCGATTCTCGGCGCGAACAGAAGCCGTTTGCTCAGCTTACAGACCAGGACGAAGTCGAATCGTTTACGTGTCCATGGATGTCTTATATTCACGATCTAACCGGCTTTCTCAGAGAGTAGTGAATACTAAATCGTTTTGACCCAACCTTAATACGTTTTTCAGACTTGACTCCACCCTTATTAACTTTGCGTTACTTTACCTCACTCTTGATTGGAAACAGTTTTTCCTCTTCGGTTTTTTTTAGGCCTCTTTTCGCTGTGGGGCTTTCTGCAGCCCTTGCACAGCATGAGTCCCCCCCGCCAGGAGGACTCGACCCCACGGCGCCCAGGCTACAGGCGGATGGGGTAGCCATCCGCCTACCCCATCCGTGTTAGTATTTACTTAGTAAATACTCATTCACTAAGTAACATAAAAAATCATTTGGGTTGATAATATATTGTAAAATAGTTTAAATTAAATTTTTTGTATAAATATATACCTAACGGTTAACATGCACTTCTCTTGTTTTGATGATATGATATTTTGACTTATTGAATTTACTCTAGTCCGTCAAAGGTGTGATCAAATAGAGTAAAATTAAAAACAATGAGGTGAGTCTTACAAACGTAATAGGGATGGGCCAAGTAAATTTTTTCCTTTTTACGTGCATACAACGCGTACGCAGACTCTGAAAGGTGTGGCTTCGTACTTCCACACTGGTAAACCGCGGTACGTAGCTAAGAGGATTATTAGGGTATGTCAAAGTTGGGAGTGGTGTTCCGACTGTTCGCACTCATGGCAGTTCTGATCCTATGGAAATGCTATGGGAAAAGACGAGGTACCTCCAAACTTCTGTATTCCCGTGATTATTTGCGAATCATTCTCGCGTTCCCGTGAGAAAGACATCACTCTGAGTGATATGTCTTAACGCCCGAGAAGAAAAATTGGAAATCAGGGTTGGATAGTCTCTACTGGTCTCTCTTAGCAAATTTCTAGTTTGTTTGCATAGCTTGGGTATGGATGTGTTTGTTGTCTCCTCTGTAGATATCGATATGGTCTCTCTCTGGTATTAGGATGGAGAATTCCTATTATTTTATATTAAAAAGAATTGAATTCTTAGGTTTATTTATATTTTTTAGATTTTGTGTATTCTCTAGACGTGATATCTATAGTCTATTATTTGAATTTTTTGTCACATTTCGTATCTCTTACTTTAGGCATGGAGGGAATGTTTCTCAGTCTTAAATTACTCGTAGAGGTCGAACTGAGCGGAACATATGTTTAAGATTGAGAAGTCATGACCTTGATCGTAGCTTGTCTCTTGTGAAGGGTAAAGAACATATAAGTCTAGATGATTTTATAAAAACTCGAACGGTTAAACTGCATTCTAGAAATAATATGGAAAGATTATGTTTTATAAAAGTAATAGATAAAAATAATAATTATCAAGTTCAATTGTGGTTTATGAAATTATTTCTTGCCTATTAACGATAAAGGTAATCCAAAATACAAGAAAGGAAAGACTTTATATTTCTAGAATCCTTTATGCTACTGTACAGTTATGAGAAGCGAATGTCGAATGTCGTATACATCTTAGCTCTCCTTCTCAGCTAGGATGGGAAGAGGAAAGTATAGATAAAAGAGATAAATTAATTTTCAAGTAACTTTTTGTGTTCTTTAGAAAACCTCATAAAACAATTTGTGGCATCAACGGAAGCTCTTACTCGATAAGTCGCGAAACTCACAACGCTAACATGCGAACTACAATCACAAGTTAACGTCCATAGACCACCTATTTTAATTCCGTTTGGTTCGGATCGGAGCCGAACCGTCTCTCTAATTCTCAAACTCAACATTCATTAAGTCTCTACTTAGACTCTACTAGGTCAATCCAAAACATGAGCAAGTCACAACGTGACTTGGGATGAACTTGCCATAAAGTCTAGATCGTTGGTACCTTCGATTTGCAGGTGCGCGGGTGCGTGAAGTGGTTCTTTTTGGTGTTGTGATTGATAGCTGTGTGGATTAATATTATTTGAACCTGTTCTCGGTTGGATTTGTGGTGAGGTAGTGCAGAAGTGATGCTAGAATTTTCTGTAAAGGATTTTGAGATCAATTTGAGATCGGCAGAAGTGCGTCGGTGAAAAAAGACGACTGAAAAAGAACTAATGTGTAATAAACTGTAGACTAACAAGGTCACGAGTGCATAGTAGATCCTGGATATTCGTTTCATAATATCTCGCGCATAAGAATGATAGGAATATCACGAGATTCCACGAAAAGTCACGGTACCTCTTTAGATATCCACGACTTTCGACGGCTGAACCCGGTAACTCTACTTTTGGGATAACGAATTATCATCCGAAACCCCATGTTCGACACCCCCTATATACACTCGATGGCTCGTTCACAAGACCCTACAGTCGTGAGTATCCGCCGGGAGCTCTGACAAACATTCGTTTCTCCCATTACGGGAGGTGCTTTGTCCGGACGTTGTACATGTCGAAGAAGAAAACTTATATATCATCACCATGAAACCTCAAAGATAGCGACAATCATTCTCATTGTTTAATGGGAGATGCTTTGTCCGGACGTTGTACATGTAGAAGAAGAAAACTTATATATCATCACCATGAAACCTCAAAGATAGCGACAATCATTCTCACTGTAAACAGTAGTCAGCAGAATTGACCCTTTTCAAGCTGAAGTGGATTGACTCAGAAACAACACGTAAATTAAAGCTGACGTGACAATACTTGTTACACTATAGGTTAACAGGAGCATGTTATATGTCATTATACATCCAGTCCTGTTGAATCACATAAAACTCTACATGTACACATGGAGACAACCAGTGGTACCGATATGAAATACTTCGCTCAAAAACATCCGTTACCACACTTTATCTCTTTGTAGTTTTCAGTCGTTTCTCTTGGTATAAACGACTGAGCGATAACCATAGTTTTCCAAAACTGTGGTTATCACTTACAACTGTGATAACCCAGAGTCCTAAAAGCTATCATACACAGTTCTAAATACCCCACCTTTTGGATCACCACGGCTGTTTCTATCGAGACCTGGATGACCGCCTGTGTTGGTTGTCAACTTCCTGATACCCGACAAGTACTCGGGAAAGCCTCGGAAGTGTAAGTAATTCAGACAGTCCACTCCCAACTGTAGGGTAATATGCCATACTCATACCCCATGAACACACCCAAGCACTATCTTGATCCTCTACAGAGAATCATACCCTGCGTACTCCAGTCGATTCATTCATGTACAATTCTCCTAATCTAATTTGGTGCCACGAATGAGAAAGTTAATGCTCTCAGAGAGACTTGACTCTGGATCTGAAGCTCAGCATCATCGAGAAATCTGATATAAATGATAATGTCCAAGACTAGCATGTAGCATAAGCCAGCAGATAACAGACGCTCTGCCTAATTCGGTACTTGTGATACTACTCATTATGCTAATCACTACGTCAACTCATGTCCTGTACCAGCTTATTGTACATGTCATAAACCTTTGAACTCAAAGGTGAATATGAAAGCGAACTCGAGCTACACTCCTGTTGCATTTTCTGCCAGCAAGTTAATGCTGTCTTTCCTGAGTTTGTTCTGAAAGTACTCATAGTACGTGAGGCATTAAGGCATTAAGGTATTAAGGCTTGTAACGCTTGGGATTCTCAGGAGTGACGAGTTGGGGAATAGGCTCTATCACCTTCTCAGTGTACGGTCCCTCACATGGAAAGCAGAAGTAAGCAAATGAATGGCGATCTTTTCTTGGATTGTTGATAACCCGATGAAGAATGCTTCTGTATCTGCCGTTGCTCCAGGCCTGTAGAGAAACCCCAGGACGACCGACGCAATCAGAGACAAAGAACAAAAGACTGCGCACGACTGAGAAAGATCTAATGTGTAATAAACTGATAGACTAACAAGGTCACGAATGGAACTAATAGCTAGCCATGGCCATTTTGTACACAATGTCTTTGTACCTGAAGAACGTCACCGACGTTGATGATGAGGCCTCCTTTGCTGGGCATTGCAGTGATCCATTTGTCACCTGTCACGTTGATTTGAAGTCCCGATGCATCGAATCCCTGGCCCACAGTATTCTGCAATTACGACAGCTGCTTTGTACAAGGGTTAACCTGGGTATGGTTCCGTTACTATCGTACTTTTACTGCCCTCACGAGGGAATAATAAGGTATGCTGGGTCATTGTCCATCTTCATTTTGACTTCTGACTGCAGACTGACGATCTTGGGAACCTCATGTGAGTTGGTGGAAATCAGTTGGGGTCATGTTTGGAGCTCAGAAAGCGGATTGTTCACCTTGGGATGGCGTACTATGTTGCTTGCGTCCATGCACCTTGACCATGTATCTGTTTTGATATGTAACAGGTCCATAGCTACAAGCATACGAGCTTATTTGTTTACAGCTGCTAGCGAACGGAATAACGAATATCAGCCGAACTCCGAAGGTTTGACACCCCCTAGTACACCAGATGGCTCGTTCACAAGAGCTCCAGTCGTGAGTATCCGTCGGGAGCTTTGACAAACATTCGTTTCTCCCTTTAAGGTAGCTCGTAGGTGCTTTGTCAAGACGTTTAACTTAGACACCATGAAACCTCAACGATAGCGACGATCATTCTCATTGTAAATAACACTCAGCACAATTGGCCCTTTTCAAGCTCAAGTAGATTGAAAGTTCCCCAGAAGTTCATCGAGCATGCATATTGATTCAGAAACAAGACTTAAGTTAAAGTCGAAGAGACAATATTAGACGCTAGATGCAGATTTAGCCCATTATACATCAGGCCCTGTTGAATAAAAAAATACTCTAAATGTACACATCCAGACAGTACACTAAAGCCAGTGGTACCGATGTGAAATATTCGTTAAAAAACATCCGTTACCACACTTTATCTCTTTGTAGTTTTCAGTCGTTTACTCTTATCAACTGTGGTTATGACACACAGTTCCACAGTTCTACAAGATAATCCACCGTTCTAAGGATGACCACGGCTCTTTCTATCGAGGATTAAGTAGCAGGCCTGCATGACCGCCTGTGTTGTTAGTTACCTTCCTGATAACCGACAAGTAATCGGGAACGCCTCGGCTCTGTAGGTTATTCAGACAATCCACTCCCAACTGTAGGTTATATGCTATACTCATACCCCATGAACACACTCAAGCACTATCTTGGCCGTCTCCAGAGAATCATGATCATACCCAGCGTACTCCAGTCGATTCATTCATTATCCGGGGGTATCGAACACATAGAGGCTGAACAACTGGATTTCTTCAAATTCAACGAGGTACATCATCTAGCTCTAAAATTCTACTAATTGGTTCCATGAATGAGAAATTTAATGCTCTCAGAGGAACTTGACTCTTGATCTCTCATCAAAAAATCTGACGTAATGATAATGGCCAAGACTAGCATGTAGCATCGTAAGCTAGCGAATAACAGACGCTCTGCCGAATTCGGTATCTGGGATACTCATTATGCTAATCACTACGTCAACTCATGTCCTGTACTAATTCATTGTACATGTCATAAACCATTGAACTCAAAGGTGATATGAAACCGAAATCGAGCTACACTCCAGTCGCATTTTCTGCCAGCAAGTTAATGCTGTCTTTGCTGAGTTTGTTCTGGAAGTACTCGTAGTACGTGAAAGGCTTGTAACGCTTGGGATTCTCAGGAGTGATGAGTTGAGGAATAGGCTCGATCACCTTCTCAGTGTACGGTCCTTCACAAGGAAAGCAGAAGTAAGCAAACGAATGGCGATCTTTTCTTGGATTGTTGATAACACGATGAAGAATGCTTCTGTATCTGCCGTTGCTCCAGGCCTGTAGAGGAAACGCCAGAATGAGTGATTCGATCAGAGACAGAAGACTGCGCACGACTAGGAAAGATCTAAAGTGTAATAAACTGATAGACTAACAAGGTCACGAATTTAACTAATAATAGCTGGCATGGCCATTTTGTACATAATTTTGTAGAATGTCTCTGTACCTGAAGAACGTCGCCGACGTTGATGATGAGGCCACCTTTGCTGGGCATTGCAGTGATCCATTTGTCTCCTGTCACGTTGATTTGAAGTCCCGATGCATCGAATCCCTGGCCCACAATGGTGACAATACTCGTATCTCTATGCGGTATGAGTCCGATTTGGGTGTCATTCTCGTCTAGTTCTTCATCGGACTTCTTGGGATAGTAATGTAAGAGAAATTGTCTGGGCAGTGAGTTGTCGTGATATTTCTTGCGGATGAAAGTTGGATCAAGCCCAAGACTTTCGGAGACGAGGTCCAGTAGCAGGTCCATGAAAGTGCCCAAAGACTCTTGCAAAAGATTGACCTTCTCCCTGTGATCATGAGTGGCAAAACCCAGCAATTTCAGAAACTGTACAACAAGTAATCGATCCCCTCTATCACTGATCACTGTAATATCAATATCTGTCATGACAAGACCCTGCTCATTTCGAGCCTCGTGCAAGTAAAGAACGCATTGATCAGACTGTAATGTCACTGTGTATTAGATTTGGGCAAATGGACTTGTGGTTCTCTTGAGTAGCTCCGAACTTGACAATAGCCGAATACCAACTTGAAGTAAAGCAGTAGATGCCATCGCATTTAGTCACAAGTAAAACGTCCGAGTATTTCTACCTGTACTGAGGTACTGTTGTTGGGTAAACATTTGGCAACGTGGAGTAGGTCAGATTCTTCATGGCCGAAGCCTGCAGCGAACCATTGACTCCATCCGAAAGGTGTCGAGGAACGCCTGTAACGGTCTGGGGCATATCTGGCGACTGGTGATGATGGCGGAAGACGTATTCTTCCATGTGACAGGTCACACTCGCAAATACGGGCTTGGTTTTCCAGCCGACCTGAAAGGCTCCCACCATGGGCTTGTTTTCTGGGTGATCAAAGTACACCTCTGTTTTCTTATCCTCCGGTTGCTCGAAGAATGGCCTGCTCACGTCGAAGGCATCATCCTGTCGCTCCACAGGGACGCTGCTATTGATAGCTTCAAAGAAGCCGAAGGTCTCGAAAGCATAGCTAAGTTGCTTGATCACCGACGCCCTCTGAGCTGGATCTTCCACAACCGCGAAGTCGATGACAGGAATCTGATCGCGGTTGTAGGCTGTTGGGTCAGCGGCCGGGACGCCCATGAAGTAGTAGTCCGTGAGAGCAGAGTCCGATTGTCAGTTGATCAAAATAATTCCTGCGTATGCGTACCTTACTCTCGTGAATGAGATACAAACTTGTGAGTTGCCTTGTCGAGGTAATGCCCTTGACAACCTGAGCAACTTCCAAGTTACTATTACACTTGTCAATGAGTGTCTAGCGCAGATACCCCCGGAGTACTGAGTTCAGCTGCAGACTGCGATTGGAAAGTGGATGAATGTTGCATTGGGAATGTTACGGCTGGTTTTATATTCACAGTGAGGCTTCACCCACGGTAGAATTCAGAATCTGCAAACTGAACCTTTGCAAATTTTCCTCTGGGCCTGATTGCATTACACAGAAGTTACTTAGCCCTGGTGCCTGGTTCAAGAGTAACATTTGGTCAAGGGCAAGAGCTAGAAAGTTTTCTTACGGCGCCTAGGGCAGCCAATAAGGTCCGTGACTCCATGCCTTGGTTTGTAATCTGTTCTGGCCGCGTATCGATTCTCTTCTCTCAAGAAGAACGCGGCCTCAAGAGTCTTGAGGAAGCTCCTTTGTTCCAGTCGGTTCTCGGGGCGAACAGAAGCGGGTTGCTCAGCTTACAGACCAGGCTCCAAGACCAAGTCAAACAGTGTACTGACTTTACTTTAAATTACTCTTCTATGATTGTTTATCCTCAGAGGTAGTGAATACCTACGGTTTGTCTTAGTTATCCCCGTACAACGCGTACCTAGACTCTGGTTATTTGTAAGCTTCAGCGAGATCGTCAAACGCGGTACGTACTGGCTGGAGCCCGTTCCCTACCGGCAGCATTCTTTTCAGAAACCTCACGGGAAGGAATGGGTAATGCCACAGAAAGAAGATTATAACGGCGTGTCAAAGTGAGGAGTGTTCCTTCCGGTGGCATTTTCGGTTCCTTACCGTGAGGGTTCCCCAAAAGCGTTCAATGAAAATTATAGGGTACTAAATAAAGTAAACCGGAGGACGAAGATTGCGGCACAACTTTACTCGTACGGCCGTGCCGTATGTGTTGAAACCAAAATGTTGTTATTGGCATGTTCACCGGACGATGTCCACTTGCACGGCATTATTAATAGAAATGAAGTTAACGTGGACTGTACACTTCGTTTGGCTGTAGGGCATTTTTGACTCGACGGGAGCAGGTCTAGCAGGGACCAGGGGCTCTTACATTGACTGAGTCCTCCCGGTAACAAGGCTAGACCCTAAGACCGTCTGCGTACCTAGGATGATGCGAGGCTTTTACCATGGCAAAGGCGTGGTGATCTAAAAGGCAACGTAGTGATATTTCACTCCGTAGCATTTTATGGTTATTTTATATGCGGTTAAATCCCCCTGCGGTTAGACCTCTTTTTTTCCTCTTGTACTTGGGAGTGGAGAGAATATATATTCTGTTTCGTTTGAGGAAACCACGAAATTTTAGACGGAAACATTTCTCAGTCGATACTCAGCTGTTTGTTTTGAAATGGATTTCAGAAGATAACTCTTTTAGAGAGTTTTGATTTAACTTTTGTTTGTTTCGAATTGAATTATAAAAGATACTCTTTTTATTAAGTTTATGTTTTAATTCTTTACTTCACTGATTTCATTCTCGCATAAAATTTTGTCAACAAACGTATTTTAGGTTTAATAGTTAAATTTCTAAACTAAATTTCAAACACCTACCCAGTACTTTGTCAGAGCTCGGATAATGTGTTGTACAATACTCGATTACTTTTATTTATATTTATAACTTGTTATCCTCGGTTGTTGTCCTTTTATGTAGTTTATTACATACTCGAGTATAAGGAACAATAAGTGATATATGATGGGACATTCTGCAGAATAGAGGAACGAATCTGCGAGTTGCGAGATGTCGAATTCTGAAAAATGCATTCTGCTGGGAGAGAGTATGTACGATTCGACTCGGAGACTCGGCATAGTTAAGTTCCGCGTCTTTTCGAAAGTAGCGTGGGTAAGAGTCCGTGTGAGACAAGACTCAGAGAGCACCTGGTAAGTTAACGATCTGACTTCATTGGTTCATTGGTTCATTGGTCGATCTGGTAAACTGAGCCAATGGCTCTCTCTCGCTTTAAACCACAAGTTCGGATACTTTAACGATGTGGACTCCATCGCTGATCATTCTTAACTATGACTAAGTGAAATCGGGTCCGGCGATGGTCCCTACGAGAATCGCAGAATCTTCTCAGTTCTGTCTCAAATCAGGTGATCTGACTATTGAAATGATCAGCATCAGTGGACCTTCAAAATGCGACTAAGATAAGATGAATCTGAGTTCGGACTACTACGAAATGTACAATTGAAAGTCAAATGACTGAGAGTCACAGAAACAGAATATTCATTTTTTGAATTTTGTATTGTTCTTGTACTCAAAGCATTTTGCACAGAAATGAAGGCAGTTGAGTACAAGAACCATTTGTACATGTCGATTTTTTTTTCTGAAAACCGAGGTTCCATTTACAAGAGCCGGCGGATATACTTCTCAATGTAACGGTATTTATCGATGCCGAAAAATTTTCCGGTTTGAAATTCCCGGCGAGGCAAGTAGACAGGAGGAGTGCACCTCCCTCCTCTTCTGCATCGGGCTTCGCGGGAAGAGAGATTACCGACAGTCTTTTTGTCAGCAGTCTTCATCCCATTGGAGGGAAAAGGTTGTCAGCAACCTTGCATCCTCACTGGAGGTCGAAACCCTCGCTACCCCTAAACCTTAGGCCCAAGTCCTAACGTCATTCTAATCCGATTTCGTTCCTGCTCTCTTCTTCTTCCGTTTTTGCCCTCTGTCAAATTCTAGTTTTATTACTTTCCTCTCTTTTGTAAGTTCTATCATAAGTTTTTAAGATTAGGTGGAAATAGATGGGACTTGCGGTGACTTTTACTTAGGAACATACATTGATGTTTTGTAGTTGATATTTTTATTTTTTAAATTTTTTTAGTGTTGTATAGTATAGATCTTTAGTTCTTTTGTGTTGCATTCAGCATTAGATATTCTTGTTTATTATTCAGAAACACTTGTTACCATCGGAGTACTCGTTTGGACCTCTGAACTGATAAGACAGACCTTATCTGCAATGTATATTTTGCTGTCTATATGCCTCCTAGAGTTCATCCTCGACGGTCTGGAGATCGACACTTATCTAGAGGATGTCCAGAGGTCCGCGGAGGAGGGGAGAAAGTGAGATTGCCGGAGTCGTTATTGCTTCGTTATGTGCAGACTAAGATCAGTTTATAGGGTGGATTCAAGTGACGCTTGAGAGGTGGACGATCAAGAAGGAGAAGGTGCAAACTGAAGTATTGGCACGACATTTTTCCGACTTGAATGAGGCTCTAGGTGACTGTAAGTGTTGCGGATTGGTTGTGATGTAGTGTTGATAAATATGAGCGCATTGGACAATAAGACATATGTTATATGATGCAATCTGATCTATAGTGCGACATCTTTTCAGGTAACTTTGTAATTTATGCCGATTTGAGATACGACTCGACAACGAACGATTGCAATGGGACTTGTGCTTTCATCTCAGCACGTGACCATAAAGTGATTGAGATGATGAACATGACTCAGGTGGAGACCAGAAATAACTCTTGGTTGATTGAGGATCGAGCGTTTGCATTAGATATCTAACTACTCATCGTGAGAAGGATAGTGCCGGATGAGGTCGTGCATGATGATAAGTCATCAGTTGACGTCATATTGGCACGTCATGGGATAGTCAACCAAAAGGACTTATGACACAAGTGTAAGAATGTCATAAAAAAGTTCTTAGTAGAGGTACAGAACAAGAAGCGTGTACCAGCGAGTGTGGAGGAGACGAAGGTACGAGTTGATCTTGAACTCCTCACCAAGAGACACTTGGTGACTGTGATTGCGTGCTCAAGGTGCTTCGGTGCTCGTCATCATTTAAAATTCCTCTTAGGATAAATTCACGAGAATGTGGAAAGCAAAGAGAAATGATTCAAACGCGACTGAAGATGTTTTCGCTTTCGCTTCAATCGCCCAGTGTTTAAGTCAAGGAGGTCAAGTTTCTGTCTGACGGAAATGCGAAGGCAAAACAGACGCATCGTGAACACACCCTTCTGCGTTTAGTATAGTTACATGTCGGATTGTGAAAACAGAAAAGCAAGGGGTTTTTGGTCGCGTAATGTACTTTGTCGTATTATCAGACGGTCAAGAAGCGAGAAGGAATGACTCGGGGAGTTGTTAACAGTCCGACGACAACAGTCGCTGTAACAACCAGAGAAGGAGTGTAGATTCGCATAAACGTTAACACATAGCCCCGCAATCGTAGCTCATGTGTTTTTATGTATTATCCGTGGCATAGGCGCTTTTTCTCACGTTTTAAAATTCTTTCCGTGATCTTTTCCCATGGACCGGATGAAGACTCGTCGGCTGCGACCGCGTTCCCAGGCCGAAGATGTCCGTCGAGGACGCGTTAGATATGGAACCCTGACCTGACACGAGTGAGACAATGGTAATGACCATGGAAAGCAGCTTTAGTCAGTTCCACCAAGAATTGTGTAGAACAACGAAGCTTCTTCTGAACATAGATAAATAGACCAAATCATCGACATGGATGGATGGAATATTGAATGCGCGGGTACGGGCCGAAAGTACTTACTCAAGAAGACCAGAGGACCTACTAAGCTCGGTCTTGACCTACCTTCGGACCAGGACCAGGTACCTCTGCGAGTAATCCGTCTGCAGAATTCCACGGTAGCTCTCAAGACTCCTGCGAATATAAATAGAACCGTAACACTCCCAACATTCATCCACTTCCCGATCGCAGTCTGCAGCTGAACTCAGTACTGTGCAGGTACCTGCGCTAGACACTCAGTGACAAGCGTAGTAGTAATTTGGAAGTTGCTCAGGTTGTCAAGGGCATTACCTCCGCAAGGCAACTCACACGCTTGTATCTGATTCAAGAGAGTAAGGTACGCAAACGAAGGAATTGTTTCGAGCAACTGACAGTCGGACTCTGCTCTCACGTACTACTACACCATGGGTGTCCCGGCCGCGGACCCAACAGCCTACAACCGCGATCAGATTCCTGTCATCGACTTCGCTGGTGTGGAAGATCCAGCTCAGAGAGCGTCGGTGATCAAGCAACTGAGCTATGCTTTCGAGACCTTCGGCTTCTTTGAAGCAATCAATAGCAGCGTCCCTGTGGAGCGACAGGATGATGCCTTCGACGTCAGCAAGCCATTCTTCGAGCAACCAGAGGCGAAGAAAACAGAGGCGTACTTTGATCATCCAGAAAACAAGCCCATGGTGGGAGCCTTTCAGGTCGGCTGGAAAACCAAGCCCGTATTTGCGAGTGTGACCTGTCACATGGAAGAATACGTCTTCCGCCATCATCACCAGTCGCCAGATATGCCTCATACCGTTATAGACGTTCCTCGACACCTTTCGGATGGAGTCAATGGTTCGCTCCGGGCTTCGGCCATGAAGAATCTGACGTACTCCACGTTGCCAAATGTTTACCCAACCACAGTACCTCAGTACAGGTACGCATGTTCGGACGTTCTCCTTCTCACTAAATGCAACGGCATCTACTGCTTTACTTCAAGTTGGTATTATGCTATTGTCAAGTTCGGAGCAGCTCAAGAGAAGCACAAGTCCATTTGCTGTAGATGGGCTTGCATCTAATACACAGTGATATTACAGTCTGATCAATGTGTTCTTTACTTGCAAGAAGCTCGAAACGGGCAGAGTCTTGTCATGACAGATATTGATATTACAGTGAATAGTGATATAGGGGATCGATTACTTGGTGTACAGTTTCTGAAATTGCTGGTCTTTCCACTCATGATAACAGGGAGAAGGTCAATCTTTTGCAAGAGTCTTTGGGCACTTTCATGGACCTGCTTCTGGATCTCGTCTCCGAAAGCCTTGGGCTTGATCCAACTTTCATCCGCAAGCAATATCACGACAACTCGCTGCCCAGACAATTTCTCTTACATTACTATCCCAAGAAGTCCGATGAAGAACTAGACGAGACTGAAACCCAAATCGGACTCATACCGCATAGGGATACGAGTATTGTCACCATTGTGGGCCAGGGATTCGATGCATCGGGACTTCAAATCAACGTGACAGGAGACAAATGGATCACTGCAATGCCCAGCAAAGGAGGCCTCATCATCAACGTCGGTGACGTTCTTCAGGTACAGAGACATTATCTACAAAAGTGGCCATGGCCACCTTTATTAGTTAAACTCGTGACCTTGTTAGTCTCTCAGTTTATTACACTTTAGATCTTTCCCAGTCGTGCGCAGTCTTCTGTCTTTGTCTTTGATTGAATCGCTCATTCTGGCGTTTCCTCTACATGTACAGGCCTGGAGCAACGGCAGATACAGAAGCATTCTTCATCGTGTTATCAACAATCCAAGAAAAGATCGCCATTCGTTTGCTTACTTCTGCTTTCCTTGTGAAGGACCGTACACTGAAAAGGTGATCGAGCCTGTTCCCCAACTTATCACTTCTGAAAATCCCAAGCGTTACAAGCCTTTCACGTACTATGAGTACTTCCAGAACAAACTCAGCAAAGACAGCGTTAACTTGCTGGCAGAAAATGCGACAGGAGCGTAGCTCGAGTTCGCTGTCATATTCACCTTTGAGTGCAAAGGTTTATGACATATACAATGAATTAGTACAGGACATGAGTTGACGTAGTGATTAGCATAATGAGAATATCAGATACCGTATTAGGCAGAGCGTCTGTTATCTGCTAGCTTACGATGCTACATGCGAGTCGTGGACATTATCATTTCTGTCAGATTTTTCGATGATGCTGGGCGCAAGATCAAGAATCAAGCTCTGGGAGCCTTAAATCCTCATTCGTAGGATCCAATTAGAAAAATTGTAGAGCTAGAGGATGTACCTCTTTCAATTTGAAGAGATAAGGACCAATTGTTCCACCTATATATGTTCGATACCCCGGACAGTGTCTATAATCGACCTACTGGAGTACGCAGGGTATGATTCCCTGTAGACGGTTGAAGATATATCTTTGCTTGAAAGACTGTGTGTTTTCTGTGGTAGCAGTGTAGTAACGATTGTGTTTTAGCTAAATCTTTCACATCCGTGCCACTGGCTTTAGTTTACTGTCTGTACGTGCAAATGTAAAGTTTTATGCGATTCGCAGGGCCCGATGTATAATGAGCTAAATCTGCAGGCTCTACTTAGCTTATAGTGTAAGAATCTAGCGTCTAATATTGTCATTTCAACTTTTATGTCTTGTTTCGAACTTACTTTAGCTTGAAACGCGACAATGGTGCTGCTGAATAGCTGTTTACAACGATTCTGAATGGTCGTCGCTTTCCCTGAAATTTCTATGATATCGAAGTCTTTTCTCTTCTTCATTTAGAGTAAAGACTCCATCGAGATATCACGGTCTTCGGTGCATGGTTTTCGAATGGTTCAGGCTAGTCTAGATCTCCATTGCCTTCAGTGGTACGTACTGGCTTTCCCTCAAATCGCGGGTTATGATTATCATCGGTATCCACAGCGGGTAGATGAGAAGTAGTTAATAATGCACAAATCCCCAAATAATTGTCTGGGATCGCTCTTGGTTTTCACACACAGAATGTTATCACACTGACGTGGTTTATGGAAAAGCGAGGTGGGTGTACTATCACTAAAAACTCACGTTTACAGAGGACGAGATCAAACAAGATCTCTGCGAGATTTGTTGACTTTTCCCTCTACTCTCTGTTGTATTTCCTGGATATCGGGTTTTTCTATTACAGTCTCGGTTTTCTGGGTTGCTGTAACCCCAAAACCTTCGTCGATCCAGAAATTCTGTCTGTTCCTTCTCCAAGAACCGAGGGCTGGAAGAATGATGGGAAAGGAGTGCTGCTACTAAACTTTCTCTTGAATCAATAAAAATGTCTGTCCCTGAAGGTACGTCTCGCCTACTCCTATCCAGGCCCCTATATACTTCCGTATCTACTTCCGTTCCTCTTCAAAAGTAGGGGCATTACTTCCTGTCTTTCTTTCGCTTCCATGGTCGCACACTCAGGTTTGGACCCACCCGGTCAACTGTTCCATAGTATCTGGGAATCGAATCTCTCCTGTGGGTGATACCTTTTCTTTTCCTATTCCACTGGAATATTCGGGATGTTAAAGTTTTAACCTCTTTGAAAGATTCTTGACCAGCGGGAGGAAGTTACTATTTCTGTTGAATCTTTGCGGATACTTCTGGAAGTGCTCGCAGAAGAACACCACCGGCGTTTTCCTATTGAGTTTTTATCTGTTTTATCCGTTTGTTTTTACAGTAGAGAAATCTACTCTGAAGTCATAATATTGATTCCAAGTAACAGTGGTTAAAAATAATTAAAAAGAACTGGATATTCTCAGTTCATCTGTGCGACCCAAAGTGAACTGCGGTTCAGTACAAAGCTAACCACTCAAAAGTTTTGATTTTTTTTTGTTCGTCGTGTAAGAATATTTCCACTGAACTTTGACACCCCATGTTCTCTCCTTTCCCTTTTGCACTCAAGATGTCTTGCAGCTGAATACTCTCTGAGGGCCCTCTCATAACTGAGCTCCAATGTGGAAACTGGTCTGGTCTACGGCTTTATGTCAATAAGCAGTATCAGTAGCTTGTTGGCAGCCCTATCCGCCTGTAGCTCGAACAGCATGAGGTCAAATCCTCCTGCCAAGGAGGTTCATGATATGCATGGACAGCAACACCTGGCTGCAGAAAGCTACACACTGAAGAGATGTTAAAAACAAATAAAAAAATATTATGATTTTCTACTAATCATAATGCACTTGCGAGAATCAAACTTCTTGCACAATATTCAGGTTGTTATTAACAACTACGTTGGTGCGACTATATTTTCTACGCGGGTCTTAGCAAGAGTGAAGCTGCACTCTTTGCGCATGATGATAACGTAAATGCGGACGTGCGGCGCAAGTACACATTTCATCAGAAGATGGAATACTTTCATCTGCAATTCATCGAGATAAGAGACTTATGAGAGTATAAACCTCTTGAAGAAACGGTTGACAGAGACGGTCAACGTTCAGACTGAAGATGAACTTCAGAAGGTCATGTTGACTTTGAAAGATAATTTCCATGTTCTCTTTAGAGTGAGACTTTTGTGAAAAGTCCAAGAAGGTATGTTCTGGAAGTGGGAGAGGCACGAGATCAAAGAACAGAAGTCTCTCACAAAAGATGAGAAGGTGGAGAAGCGCGATGATGATGAGATGAAAGACGTCTGGTGGAGAGTAATGACTAACAGGTTCTAAACTTGTATAAATAGGTTTATAATACATGTTCGACAGTTTCTGAAAACTTGTCGGATGGATTATTACAGAGGTTGGAAAAATCAGTTTAGAACCTCCTCGTCTGTCAAACCTATTAGAACAAGTTCAGTAAAACCTGCACGGGAGCGATTTTTGAGATCTAACTAGTAAATTTTTGAAGTTAGGATACTGGGTAAATAAATCTAATCAAACTGTCTATTTGAACTTGAAAGCAACTTCGTTGGGGCTTGAATCCAACAAGCTGGCTGGCCCAGCAAAGGTTTGCTCTCCTCACAAGAGAGGAGGTGGCTCAGGTAAAAAAAATTACACAGCAATACCCAGAACTTGTAATGAAAGAGAAGAAACCATCTCTGCAACAAAGAGACATATGTTTACATAAGAACAGAAAATATTTGGAGAAACTGAGTCAGTTCTCTCCAGCCTGCTGTAAAAGCCAGTTGACGATATACTATGAACCGTTGCTTATTAAGGCTGCTTATTCACCCATGTACACTCAGAGTGTACATGGGTGTTTAATATATATCCTAACTCTTCTCGACGGGAAGAGTTAGGATATATATTAAATGCCTCTGTAAAATGACGCTAATTGACAATTTCACTCCCGGACTTATACCTCCAGCAAGGCCTCAACTAGCTCTTCACTTATGGGTTCTGTCTGGGTCAATTTGCTACTCCCGGAGAGGTTAACATTTAATGTTTATAAATGATTTTGATATTTATTATAATTTATTATAACTTATTTTTCTAACACTTATACGTTTTTCGATAAGAGAAAACGAAATTCACTGTACAAGGTCGTTTGGGATGCGTATTATTAAGCACCGTCTCGGCATAAGAATAGCTCACACAGAGAATGAAAGGTTCAGATTACATATCCAACGTGGCAACAAAAACATCACAGCAATCGCAAAACACAAAAAACTTCTCGTTGAATGTTTCCAGAGAAAGAAGTCGAGCTATTCTAATAAGACCCAACTGCAAAGAAGAACTCCATGAAGAAGAACTTCACTCATGAATTGCTTTTTGCATAAGTGTTTTACATGGCTATTAAACCACAGGCCCGCAATATATTAACAGTGAGATATTCCACAGGAATTAGTTTTCGTTTATAATTTTCATGATTAGCTCGGGTGAGCTAGCCCATCTGAATTCATAAAAGTATTTAAATTTTTCGATAAGAATATTTATCACCACAAGGATTCTAATTTGCAAAACTCTGTCTTCTCATACATGGACCCACACCACCTTAGCTACCACGCCTTTGATACAAGGGGAGTTTGGGGCTTTTATACCGGTATTTGTGGTTAACCTTCACTGTCCACTACCACTGGTAGTACTGTTCCCACATACAAACGACTACTGCGAGTCCACGCCAAAGGTATGCGAGAAACCCGGTCCTTTCCTGTACCAGTGAATCCTCCAAGAGGTCCAATGTGGAAAACTGCGGTCACGTGGGTCTATTCAAGTGAGCTAAACTTGAAAGGCTTTTCAACGGAAAACTAGAGTCTATAAAGTGCTATAAACAGTATGTGGAGAAGGAAAAGCCCATCAACTGGACGACTGTGTACGGTTTTCAACGTTTCCGTAGACTGGAATCTGGATAGCTGTCGGCAGGATAACTTCTTATGAGTCATCATGACTCATGCCTGTCTTATCATGTGACCAGGAAGACCTTGCGATGCTGTTTGCTGACTGACTCGAAGCTCAAGAACAAGTTGTGCACGTGATTAATCAACTAGAACTTACCAGCATAAAAGAGTTTCAGTCAGAACGTTTTGACGTTGTTTCTCATCCACTTCCTTTTGAGTTTCTACAGTGAGCTATACCGTAGTGCCAACGTATGTCGCGCGAGTCTTAGAGAACGCTTTTTCTTTTTTACAGTATCGCACATGAGCTAATTGAGAGCACCTGCATATTCACCTCTTCCAAGTTCGGAAGAGGTGATGCAAATGTGTTAATTTATACACTAACCCTTCCCAGAGGAAGGGTTAGTGTATAAATTAATAGTAATAAAAGATAATGTTTTTATTCACTTAGAGCCAGTCCTTTTATACGAGGAAGGAGATCTTTTGCCATCCACTACTTATGGGTTCTTGATTCAAAGTGAATGTGTACGATAGAAAATCTATTTTATTTATAGATTTTAACTTCAATATTTAAATAGAATGTTAAATTTAGCTATGGCATCAGTTTATATTTAGTTTTCTGAACCTGATGTACACGGCACCTACGGTTGGAGTGAACAGTGTTCCATCGCATGTTTTACAGTGTTTTAGAATTAAACTGTCATCTCTAACCACCTCCAAACCAATTACCTTCGGTTATTTTCAGTGATTATATTATCTTTTGTCTTTTTCCCTCACCCGGCCGGAACCGCCACTGCTATGCATATTGAGCTGTGAGTCAACAAATAATTCATTCAAATATTATGTAATTTTTTATATATTTAGTACAACTGCATATAGTGAACTCTAAAACTGTAATTTAAATCTTTAAATGTACCATCTATAACTGTAATTTAAACCTTCCTTCTCTTTTCGCGTATTCCCGTCTGTATTTCCCTATGTGCCATGCAGTAAAAACGCGCGAACATTGATGCACGATCAAGTTAGCAATATGGTATGTCGGAAACGACTGGAAGAGATTTTACGCGCAAACCACTTTCGGTTCATTTAAAATTTGTGCCTTGAGTCGGTTGAGAAAGTTTTTCCAGACCTTCAAAGTCAAATACCATCATTTTGATTGCGAGGAGTTTTTTCAACCTCCCATAGTCTCGAATATCCACTAGATTTTGGTTAGTGAAGATGATATGTCCATGTATACACATACATGGTTAGAACTCAACTGAGATGGAGATATACAACAGAGTTGTCATGTTGTTGGATCTTCTGTATAGTGAAAGATGATAACAAAATACTTTTTCTTCCACTGTGTATGTAGTTGTAAAGGAAGCTACTCTGGAGCTTGTTAAGCTGAGCCGGTGTTAAGCTAGGGTCAAGGTAGAAAAGTTGTCCTCTAGCTTATATTCAGAAGAACTATTGAGAAGTTACGAAAGTACCAAGTGGAAGCTCTTCTTGAATAGAATAGATATGTGTTATAAGTAGATGTTTATGTTGTTTCTAGTTTAAGAAAGCAACAAAGAGAATACTCTGTCATTTTTTGTGTGACTCGGATCCATTATTTGATGATATCATCTTGTAGGTGTTCTCGAGTAGTATAGTTTTGGCTCTTTTGCTACTAAAAACAGAAGTCTACAGAAAAAATAACACGTAAAAAGTTAGTAAAGAAAGTTAAGACAATTTTTGTTTACTATATATGTATCTAATTATTTACACTTTTGAACGGAAGCAGAAGCCACCTCAGTTGAGAAGGCGTCCACCTAGGAAGACAAGATCTCCGGATCAAATCTTCTTGACTTTTATTTCTTATCACAACATGTTGACCTCTCGTATAGAATTTTATGTTGGGTGTGTGGCTACGTCTTGCACATCTAGGGACGGAGGACCGGTATCCACTTTAAACGTGGGCTTCTTGACCTAAGCCTCCACATGCAACCAAGATTATGGACTAAGAGATACTTGATTCAGCTATGAGAGGGATGTAAGCCTTATGAGATGGTCTTGTAGTTGTGGCTTCAGTTGTAAAACATGGCTTAGCTCATAATATAAGTTGCATCAAGATGCATCGAGAGGAGGGAAATTTTTATTAAAGTAAGCGGTTTGCTTAACTAAGAGGCTGCTTGTTAAGTAAATATGCGTATAAGGATATAAGGGCTTCAACTTAGCTAAGGGGCAACTTAGCTGAGGGGTTCTTTTTTAGATAAATCAATGTACGGATCAGAGTTCGAGACATTGAAAGGAGTTCAAGAGACGGCGTGCACCTGAGAGAGAGAGGAGAGAGATTGTGATTGATGAGGACATTGATTATAAAACTGAGACATAAATAACAATTTTTGAATCTTGGAAGGTCTATAAACACATTTGCGAGTGTTTGACTGACTTTGATGGCTACAAGCGACTACATTTGAGTTTGGAATACTGGCATCAGTCTGTTTTTCTTTTTTGTCACTCCTACGATCAATCACATACAAGAGACAAAAATGACAAAAGAGAAAACTTTGTCGTTTTATGCTGGTGACTCGGATGAGATGACACTATCGCGTATGTGTTCTTGAGTAGTATAGTTTTGGTTCTTTTGTTACTAGAAACGTAGATGTATAATGAAAATAACACCTAAAAAACTAGCAAAAGAAATAAAAGCGAGTTTATAGGCTTATGTACAAGATTATTTACTTTACTAAACGGTAACAGGAGCCCTCACCTCCGCAGAAGGGGCGCCCACATAGAAAGAAGAGATCTTTTGGATCATATCCTCCTGGCTCATGTTTCCTATCTCAACATGTTGATCCATGTTTCCTATCTCAGCATGTTGACCTCCTAGATGAGAGTCTTATGTTGGGTGTGTGACTATGTCTTACACATCAGGGGCATTGGACTGGTATCCTCCTTAAACGTGAGCTCCTTGACCTAAGCCTCCACATGCAACCGAGATTACGAGTTGAGAGATACTTGATGTAGCTACGGGAGGGCTATAAGCCATATGGGGTGGTCTTGTAGCTCTGACCTAGCTGTGGTCTAAAAAATCGTGGCTTGGCTCATAATATGGATTGCATCAAGATGGCATCGAGGGTTGAGAAATTTTTTTTAACAAGAGGCTAGCTTAGCTAGGGTCAGCTTAGCAAGGGGGTAGCTTGATAAGTGAGTTTACATATAAGGACATAAAGACCCCAGCTTAGCTAGGGGGTTGCTTAGCAGGGGATTTGAGTTTTAAGTAAATCGACGTGCGGTGGCAGTTCGAGAGACATTATAGAGAACAAAACTGAGAGATACGCATAAGAGAGAGTGGGAAAGATTTTGATGGTGCAATTGAGACGTGAATAAAGTTTCTAGAATCTTGAAAAAGTCTATTTGCACAAATTTGAGTGTCTGATTGATTTGGTGGCTGCAAGAGATCAAATTTGAGTTCTGATCGTTGGCAGCAGTCTGTTTTTCTTTTGATCGTTCTTGCAATCAATCACAATCAGGAGGTCCGTCCTCTCCAAGAAAGGCTCTCACCACGACAATGCTTTGGTAGTTTTAGATCTTGGTTGAGATCTATAGACTTGTTTTAGGAGGTTGGGTGTATATTACATACCACTCAGGTCTATTTCTCGATTTTGAGTTCTTAGAGAGAAAAAAACGAAAGTGTATATAAAGTGAGAGTTGGTATCTTTTGGTTGTTTCTCTCTTTCTTGTCTCTGTTCAGCACATAATATCTCCACAGTCAAGAACCTCACGTTTTCCTAGACAACCTTCACGCAAAATATGGTAGGATACGGTGGTGAACTCGACGTGAGGTCCGAGATGGAGATTTCTTCTCTGTTTGAACTTTGAAGAGGAGATTTGTAGGTATGAGTGGGGACGAGAATTGCGACAGAAAAGGAGTTAGTGGTTCATGTGTAGTTGGATTCGACGACTGCATTGATGTTTCAAACATTTATATTGTTCCTACGGCAACAACAGTTTGATGAGCGAAAAGAAGCTTTAACAACAAAGATGTTTCAAGCAATGGTCAGCAAGATTGACAATTTGATAGGAGGGAGATCTCAAGGTATCTAAAGCATTATGTGAAGGAGATGGAGCTGAATCGAGTATCAGAAGATGTGATGATTGAGACGTTTGAGTTGGCAGCATCTCAGAGATTAAAGATCATGTTAAAATGCTAACAAAGCATTTTGGCAAGGATTTTGAGATGTTTGCTCGTGCCTTGATGGATCAATACTTCTTGGAGGACTCTGATCGATCACCAAGAAGTCATTTTTGGAGTGGGTTCAGCAACCGAGGAAGGGTTTACAAGCTATTGAGTTATTCAAGGAGTTTGAGAAATAGTTTTCTAGGCTAACTAGGATGGAGAAGTTGACGTTGTACTCCAACAAGATAGAGTTATTTCTTCAGGCTGTAGATGAAAAGCTGCAAGAGAAGTTGGAGGTACTTCTGGAGGATCGGAGGAAGACGATGGATTGACCAATAGTTGGAAGAAAGTTGAGGAAGCGGTTGGTCCGCTTACCAAGAAAGAGCTAAGACGACAAAAGATTCATATTAGGAGACCAGCACCAGCACTGATTGATGTAGCACATGTTCTTGCAGTTCGATCAGTGGTTCCTATTGTTAGACATGTGATACCAGTTGCTCACTTGTTCTAGTTGTCTAAGCACCTACACTCTTTTCTTTCAAAAAGATTCACGGCATAGTATCTCTGAAGAAAGATTATTCAAGTCTTGAGGAGATCATGCATGGAATGCGAGACTTGCAGATCAAACTCAAAAGATTGAAAGAGCAGGGGTCTGCAGCAAACACGTTGAGAAACAAGGTTGGATCTTACAGTGTATCTGATGCGACGATACGGATCATCCACGCAAAGATTACAAGAAGTTCACTAATATCTTACAACAAGGGGTGATCTTCTGAAAGGTAGCGTTGAGAGGTACGTATACCCTTCTTCATACCAACTTTGATAGAGGAGGGATGAAGAAGTTGGTTGAGGATCACTTACTGACACAAGCAATTGCAATAGTGGAGGTTGGAACTTACGGTACAAGGGTTGAAGATCAAGATGAGAGATCAGAGATATCTCAACTGTTGGGAGTCGGATCTTAGAGTTCTTAGAGTCAACGGAGTCAAGGTGGAAGACACTATCGATATATGCAGACCGTTTGCTCGAAAAGAGAAAGTTTTCATATAGGTCTTGGTTTCTTCGCTACGGTTTTCATTCTTTTGCATTCGTTAGAGTTCTAGTTGGTTATGTAAGACTTGTGGTAGCTAGTTTTAGCTAAGGGTTTGTACATGGATGTTGTTTGAACCTGAGTTTGAATCGTGTGATATTGATGCAAAACTTTTTGTTAGCAAAGAGATGTTTCTTTTGCTTTGAGCTCACTTAGGTAGTTTTGGGTCTAGATTGAGATCCATAGATTTGTTTTAGGAGGTTGGTTGCATATTACAAATCATTAAAGTCCATTTCTCGGTTTTGTGTTCTTAGAGAGAGAGAAAAAAGAGTATATATAAAGTGAGAGTTGCTATATCTTGCTAAACTTATTCTCTTAGTTGTTTTT
Organism: Asterella californica; assembly: GCA_036924285.1. Taxonomy (NCBI): domain Eukaryota; kingdom Viridiplantae; phylum Streptophyta; class Marchantiopsida; order Marchantiales; family Aytoniaceae; genus Asterella; species Asterella californica. The sequence continues at coordinate 50,642,491 of JAYKYS010000001.1, forward strand.
CTCTTTCTTGCTCTGTTCAACACACGATATCTCCGTAGTCAAGAACCTCGTGTTTTCTTAGACAACTTTCACGTAAAATACGATACAATAACGGCTGAGAGAGAAAAATTATAATTTTGTCACAGATAATTTGATGTAAAACCGTAGCTCATTCTAGGTTGCTTTTGTGAATTAACACTACGATCTCTTTATTAATTCTTATTCAGTTTTGACACCAAGAATAATTATACAAAAAGATAAATTTTTTGCTACAGAAGAGAACAAGCAAAAAGAGTGAAATCCGTTAAGAAAACACCCACTCCATTTGAGTTTCCTGCCAAGGTCTAGATGAAGTTGTAACTCCTTCCCGTGGATTCAGAATCTTTCGGGAAGTTCCAACTTTGACATCTTTATTATGTAGAAAATCTTAGTTTATAACTTCAATTTTGTAGAGTATGTGTGCGGGTTTTAAATTTTCACAAAGCATCGAAAATTTTGAGGCATTTTCTTACAGATTCTTGTATGTGTTTTCACATAAGAACACGTTCGTTTATTGTAATGACCAATTTACATCATAAACACGCTTGGGTTTAAACAAAGAATATCTTATCCTGAGGAAAGTCTCATGACGGGGCTCCATTGGATGGTCGGCGCTTTCCTCAGAGTAGAGTCTTCCATCCCGGAGCCAACAAGCAATAGCTTGTTGGCTACCCCATCCGTCTATAGCCCGAGTGACGTGGGGTCGAGTCCTCCTGGCGGGGGATTCATGCTGTGCAAGGGCAGCAGCATACGGCTGCATAAAGCCCCACAGCAAAAAGTGGCCTAAAAACAAATCCAAATAAAAAAAAAGTCTTCCATCCCGGAAAGACCGCGCGGCGGAATATACTTTTTACTTTAATATATTTGTCCGACGTTCCCCCACCACTCTTAAGATTGTCTTACTTGGCCATAGCTTTGACGGAAGCAGCAGGTTTACGGCGATGTGGAACACTGCCGCTATACACAAATCGCGTATTGAAGAGAATGGTTTACAGTATGTGGATAAATTATACTCTTGAGACTTTGCCGAGCGAATAAATATATGCATGTTCGATCAACTTATGGGGAACTTTTGTTCCTTTAATGATATAAGAAAGGATATATGAGTTAGATAATAATAGATAAAATGATAATAATTTTGTATTATCATATGTTAGTTAGACCAACAAGTGCATGAAGAGTAAAACTTAACCCATAAATACAGAGAGTCTAGACTTGCCTTGGAGAATATAAATACGACAACCTGTTTAAATCAAATAATAATCGATTAATTTAGTACCTAATGCTTACGGACAAAAGAATTAGGGAATACATTAAACCTCCCGTGCATATTCCAATCTTCTTAACTTTGGAAGAAGTGAAATATGCAGTAATAAGTACCTTCAAGGGTTGATGAACCAGGCATGCAGTTTTGAATGTTAAGTATCTTTGCCGCAGCTTCACGGAAATCGCTTCACGTTTATTTCCTTAAACGCGTCTCTATACCGAATCTTTAAACCGCAAGTACAGGTATAAAAGAAGAAAATGAATATATTTTTCTCTCTCCTTGCACTTCAGATTAGTACAAGGAATTTAACGGTTTTTCAAAAATATCCGTATAACTTTTAACTCCATATATCTCAGTCGCTACTAACCAGAATCCAGATCGATTTAAAACAAAATCACAAAATGTAAAATTAGTGAATAGCTTTGAATTGAATCTTCACTTTCAAGATTTCATTATTAAATGAAAATTTATGATCAAAAGTATCCTTTATGTTAACTTGTCTTATGTCTTTACTACGTGAGAGAGAAGTCGAGCAGAAAGAACTTTACGATACCCAAATAGTATACATGTTCAATGAACTTCTGGGAACTTTTGCTCGCGGGCTGATATCAGGAAAATATATAAATATTAACTAAAAATTATATACTAAATAATTAAAAATTCTATAGATATTAACTGTTAGTGCATACATGGAAATGCGAGAAAGCTAAAATAAACCATAAGTTACAAGTAGACTGTCTCGCTACTAAAAATACAAATCCGAAAACTTGAAGGTATTAATATATTAATATACTAAATATTTAATTTATTATACACAAAATTAATAGAATAAATTAAACCCCTGCATATTTTCCTCCTCCATCTTTCGATAGAAGAGGTGAATAATATATGTGCACGGGTGAGTATATACCCAAATCCTTTATCTCGATACTAGTGGTTTAAACATGGCGTGTCAGTTTATCCACCTTAACAATGGCATGTCACTTTCCTGATCTAAAACTGAACTAAAACGATGAGATACCAAAATATGATCTAAAACCATATCTAAATGTCAAGTTCTTTATTTCCAGACCTAGACCGCGGTGTATGGAAAGAAGATAGACGGTTTATCAAAAGTAAACTACTAAAAGTTACAAAGTGAAAAGATGTAAAAGTATAGCATAAGCCACGGGAAGGAGTGAACATCACGATTACCATAGTGGGTTTCGCAACGTAAAAGATAGAGAAAAATATAAAGTCATATATATTGTTAAAAATATAAAGTCAAATATAAAGTTTTACGACGGGATCTAACGACATTTGACATATATAAAGTCAAATATAAAGTTTTACGAAGGGATCTAATGACGATTTGACATATATAAAGTCAAATATATTGTTTTACGAAGGGATCTAACGGTTGAACTGTACTTTTTGAAAATCATTTAAATATAATAATTTACCAAAATAATATTTAAAAATTATAACTTATCTACCAATCATAGTTAAAAGTACATTGATAATCCATTAAGTAGAATGATATATGATACAAAAATCACTCCAAAATACCAAAAAAGATAAGACTTTATATTTCCAGAATCTTTTATGTAGAGAGCAATCCACATGCGGGCTCTCTCGAAGATGTACGCTTCTACCGAAGAGGGTGATCTCGAATGCCATGTAAAGTACTCTTAACAGGACCTTATCCAAAAGTAAAACATTTTTAAATGTTTACAAACTCGGAAAAACTAAACGAAATTACTTACACTTTTAAGTCTTGTTCAGGCTCCCGGGCTCCGTTCTCACCCCCATCCTTACATAACTCACTCGACATCTGCGAGTCATCAACAGAGTCTAATGGTTGTTGGGAGTCAAGCACTATGAAATACACCAAATCCGTCAGTTGAACATCCTACATATGTAACAACATGTCAATAATGCCCACCCCCACTTCTCAAGTTGAAATCCTTCAAAGCACGATGGTAAAACATTTATCTACGGCTTGCTGGGACGAACGCCAAGAGCACATGACACATCCAGATCAGTGATAAAGTCATCTATCATCATATTATTGCTTCTCCCATCTAGAACACCCTCCTTTGGAATTACATATGGGTCCATGAGTAGTTGCTCAACATCTCAAACCATCTAATCTATACGTCGATCAACTAATCGTAACACAACGGCGTGTTTGGATGCTGACCCAAAAAGACACATGACTTGCACATACCTAGATAACAAAGACTCGGGGGATCCTCATCATAATCGTTAGGACCTCTAGACATCCTCTAGGTCCATGACGATGGTCAGACTCATCTAAGATGTACCTCAAGTGATAATACCGCAATGAATATATCTTTTCTAGTTCTGCAACTCTATCCGTCCGGAGGTCTATGGATACAATATAGAATGAAATCAAGTGATGCCGTGCTAAGAAAATCTATTGATAGTGGAGAAGATTCTAACAATCATTAGAATCTTAAACAGCCGCTCATAACAATCAATTTTTGCTCACATGTTTTCTTTCGAGTTTTGCATGCACCTTACAAGTGTAAATTTTGTAATTCTTTGAATTGTCTATTTTAGCTATTATTAAGTCATCTTACATATACGATCATAACCAAAAATGAAAAACATGAATACAATTCATTATATATTTTGACCACAGGATGCATATAATATGATATGAAGTATCATCAAACGTCGACAAATTTTATAAACATAAAAAAATCTACAACATTGTACTACGCAGTCGAGTCCGGCACTATAGGATGCATAGCAGTTGTGGAATCACTCACTTGACTATTGTCTTGAGTATCATCCTCTAGACGCTCTTCATCATCAACTCCTCCGTCTGTAGAGTTATCGAGAGGATTGGAAGACAAGTCAACACTGAGCTTTCCTCCTTTCTTGATCTCCGCGTGTGCATCCAATAAACTCTTCAGTTGGAAAACATATGCCAGAATATACATGTATGACGGGCATCATTCTCAACTGCGACACAATGTCAGACAGCTTGGAGAGCACAAACTAGAGTAGTCTTAGAGCCACTAAAAAGATCCATAATCTAATCGTCTAAACGTGAACAGTTGTTGATCAATCAAGCTATCACTTCTGGTGGCTTCTGGTAGATGTTTGTCAGCTTATTGTCTGAAAACATGATCTTGTACGTCGCCGCTGGAGCTATGATCCCTGATGAAGGAGGACTGAATGCAAAACATACATGAAAGTCAACTAGAAAGCAAGACAAATCTTAGTATGACATCCATGGAATGCATGGACAACACAAACGATATGAGCAAAATAGAAATTGACCACATGATGAGCATCTAAGAAGTCCATGGAATCCATGGAATGCATGGACTCAAAACAAAACATGACAAAAAATATAAAGAAGATAAATAAAATATAATGTTTATCTGCGAGAAGCTACTTTGCCAAAATGACGCATTGACATCTTCCTATCGCGAGATCAAAAACCAACGGTATAGTATTTATGATTCATGTCAACCTAAGCCCTCAAGCGTTCTTGCAGTTGGACTTCATCCAAACATCCGCACTGATACTGCAGTTGACATCTTTGAGAGCATTTGCAATCCAAGTTGCTTGCTGCAAACTGTGGAATATAACAAATGTCCAATAGTCAGAAGTACTGACGAGACTGAAGTTAGTGGCGTTAGGTTGGACAACACTCGTCATGTCCTAAGGGCATATCTTTCGTCAACGTAGCTCTATTTGACTTCTCTTTCTGCAAGAACTAATTTACAAGTAGAACAAAACGACTAAACTTATAAAATTATGAACTTAACAAATAGTGTATAAGACGATAGACGAGACATACCATCAGCCTCTCGACAACGGAGAAATATTGGTGTAGTCTTGTCTATGAAGCGAACGGTATCATCGATGTGACCGCCTCGGTCCAAGATTTACGACCGATTTGTTGGACAAAACAATTGGATATAACATCTATTAATTTAGCCCACTTGTACTCTTTTTGCATTTCTCCAATGCTCAGTTCTCCAAAATCTACTCGTAGAAGGATGGATAGTTTTCGCTCTTCACCAACGTCTTGAAATGCTTTCCACCAAGCTGTCTTCATATCTTCATCTTTGTTCTTTGAACCTTTCTGACCTTTGAGTTGTTTCCGCTCTCACTTACGGAACATCTTTTCTTGAATGTCCCACAGATCAGCAGCGCAAAATGTTACTTGGAAATGACCCTCGAGATTTAACATCTCCTTCATCAAGTTTTAGTATCAAGATAGTTACGGATCTCCATTGTCAAACGTCTGCGTAACTCAGCAGTCTTGGATAACCCTCCTTAACCATAAACTGCTTGTGAGAATACTCGACTTGCTACATAAATATATATTTATGCCGAACATCTGAATATGCATTGTCGTCGTGTGTAAATAATGATGCTTTTGACTAGGTCAGTCTAGAGTATACGATACTATTGCAAGTCTTGAATTACAAATAACAACCAAGATATTGGTTCACCAATTCAATCTTGATGAGCGTGCTATGATTGCCACCAATGACATGAAACTTCCAAGTTGTGGAGAAATCACTACGTCGCATCATAGACCCGCTCCTACTTGAAAATCATATTTTGAGGTCTTGTATTTTCACTCGTAAGTTCGCTCATGGAGAGAAATTACGACTTTCATTGCATCAAGTGGCAGAGTTTGTTGTTAGATTCCCAAAGGCACTTCATTTGTTTCATTTGGGCGCTTAATGATGACATTATGAGGTTCAAAAGGTGGGAAAATCAAGCTAGACCTTACCCTTGGATATTTCTGATTCCTAGTGGTATACTAAGGGCACAAAGGGCTTGCTTGACGATAATTTGGACAAAACTCACGTATTATGAACTGACATAAAGGAGTAGCTTAAGGGAGTAGCTTGTATTTACAACTTGTCGACGGACTCATATGCGGTTCAAGATAGACGGTCAAAAAAGAGATCGTGCTCTGTGAAAACACACCTTTCGATCTAATCTTAGACCTTGACTCACCCTCTGTTGTAGTGACAAGAGTCTTTCTTGAGGAAGGCGGATCTCCTGACTGTGATTGATCAGGAGAAAGATCAAAAAGAAAAACAAATTGCTGCAGGCAATGAGAATTCTAAATTCTACTTCTTGCGTCCACCAAATACAAATCAAACACTCAAATACTCAAATAGGCCTTTCAAGACTCAAATAAACTTTATTTCAGTGTCGACTCCACCATCAAATCTTCAATCGTCAAAAATCTCTCTTCTCTCTCCTGCGCGCGTCTCTTTTCTCCTCTATCAGTTCTCTGTCCAAGTCCTCGTCGAAACCCGCCGCAAGTTTATTTACCTAAACGATAAGTCCCTAGCTAAGCTGCCCCTGCTGTCCTTATAAGCACAACTACTTATCAGAAGCAGCCCCTTAGCTAAGCTGGCCCCCTGCTGTCCTTATGCGTACACAACCCTCTTTGCTAGACTGACCCTTTTTTTTAATGAAGGTTACACAACTTCCTTTGCTAAGCCGACTCTTTTATTAATGAAGGTTTCACAGCTTTCTTTGCTAAGGCGACCCCTTGATTAACTAGTTTGATTAATAAAAGTTTCCCGTGCTCTTGATGTCATCTTGATGCCACCTTGAATATACCACAAGTCATCCAATGTAGGCCGAAGCCCCAACACTTATGAGGCTGTCCCACACGGCTTACATCCCCTCCATATGCGCACCAAATATCTCCCATGGTATATTCAAGGTGGCATACGTACACTTAGACCAGGAAGTCTATGATTAAGAGAGATACCGGTCTCCCGCCCCTAGATATGCAGGACTTGGCTGCATATCCAACATAGAATCCTTTCCAGGATCAACATGCCGGAATAAGACTCCTTTCCAGGAGGCCAACATGCCGGAATAGGAAACACATGCCAAGGAGAATTGATCCTGAGACCACTTTCCTCTTAGGGAGGCGCCCGATCACTGGGTTGGCATGTGCTTCCGTTCACAAAGATAAAACAGTTTGTACATATTCCTATTCCTGAAGAAATTTTTCTGTAAAGTCTTTACTAGCTTTTTCTACACTAACTTCTATGTACAACTCCATTTTAGTGAATAAAGAGTCAAAACTATAGTACTCGCGAACATCTACACACTCAAGCTGTCAGATCATAAGTCTGAGTCACGAGCTGGAATCGACGGATTTCCCTCTTTTGCATCTTTCACAGCTTAAAACTTATACTAACTATTACCTAGAACACTTTCTGTCGAAACCGGAAGCATGAAGTCGCTCTCCTCGACGAGCTCTGCATTCTAGAACTTTTCGACCCCTTCAGGGTGATATTTCAATCCAAGCTAGGGGACAGCTTGTCAAGCATCGCCCCAGCTTAGCTCTTGCCCAGCTTGATAAGCTACAGGGCAGCTTCCTTTACACAATAGAGAAAAAATCTCTCTGCAACTAATTTTCACTGTACAGGCCCACGTACAACACGACATTCACCTCCTCCAAACTTGCACATCCTCTGGTATGTGTCAATCCGTCACTGGTCCTCGTGATTCTCCAAATCGTCTTCACTTTCCTCAATCGTCTCGGAAAAGTCTTCATTTGTACTTGTTGTCTCCTCAGAACTTAAGAACTCAGTTAGCTCCATTGTCTTCCCTCTCTTTCTGAATAACTTCACTCGTTTTCCAGTAATATGAAGCCTTAAAAGCGTGCCATCTAGCTCTCGCCAAGAATAGGTAGCATTCTGGTGTACATCTGAGACAAGGTATGGACCAAACCATCTCCTCGAAAACTTCCGAACTGTAGAGTGTTGGTTCTCCAATGTGTTGTGCTGTCCTATACCAACACCCAGTCCCCAACTTGTATCAGTTTTGGTCGAAGCCTATGAGTCTTATCAAACCTTTCCTTGTTCCCAAGTCGAGCCGTCTTCAACCTTCGTTGTGCTTCTGCGAGATCCTCTTCTCTACATTCTAGTTGTCTGATTCATAGTGAGAGAAGTTGTGCACGGTCCATATTGTCTTCCCATGGTAAGGTAGCCCAAGTAGGAAAGTCTTCTTCTGCTGGCATCATCGATTTCTGCTCTAACATTAACTCAACAGGCATGTACCTTGTAGTAGGACAATGAGTTGTTCTATCTGCCCATAAAGCAAAAGGGAGTAACCTAGGCCACTCTCTATGCTTATCGTCACACGTCTTCACCAAAGCTTAAACTATTGATGGATGTCCTCGTTCGCTCTTGTCAATCCCTTCTGGATTCATTGCAGTAGTAAGCTTGAGCTTCACAACATATCGAGCAAAAACTCTTTTGTTTCTATACCACGTAGTATTTTTCTATCTGCCCGTAGTCTTCTTACAGACCCATATCTACAAATAATATCCTCAAGAACAAACTTACATATCCTCTCTATGATCTTCGTCCTTAGAGCTCGTCTTTTCACAAAGTTGGAGAGATCCTCACGAGCCAAAATCAAATACCGCATATTTCATAACCCCAGAGGCATTACCACCAAGTCGAGAATCCACTGGAAGTGAATGCAAGACGGATAAGTTGGCACGAGACCGTCCTTACACCGCATCTTTGAGTAGAACTGACAATGCAAGCAGCAAGAACTGACGTAGTTCACCACATCTCGATACAGATCTTTCCACCAATACCTTTCCTTCAACTTGACGTAGGTAGCCCAAATCTCTCGATGTCTGGCCCACAAGGTATCATGGAACTCTTTCATTAGTTGCTGCTTAGTCTGCAGATCTGTAAACCCTTCACGATCCATCAACTACCCCCTCGATCTCTCAACCACCACGATCGTCATCGATGAATCTACAAATGTCAAGCTTGTCTCTCACTCAGGGGTCACCTCTGATGGCTTTGATGGAAGCACACCATGAATCTTGAAGGGAAAAATGCTAAGTTCACTCATTCATACACCCACAAACTTATCAACTAAAAATCTCCATAAACTCATCAACTAAAATCTTCCATTCTAACGACGTCTCTCAAGTTCTCACATGCTAAAAATATCCCACACTCTCTATATTACTCAAGTTGTCATTACGACGATGTGAAAACAAGGATGAGGAGCTCTTCTCTACTCCTCTGTTTATACATTCTAGGTTTTTACTTTGGTATCATCCGGTAACTTAGCCGTAACTACTTTTATCGGGTTTTACTAAGATATTACTTAAGGTAAAAGCATTAATCACATGGGCTTCTTACCTTTTCACATGGGCTTATTCCTTCAAAGTCAACAACTTCTAGAAGGATTCTGGAATATTTTCAAGGAATCTCGAATTTCCACCTCCCCTCTACACTAGGACCCACTAAAAAGGAAACATGTGGAATCTCTTTTTGTTTTTTATGCCCACAAAGTCCACAACTTTAATTCAACCACTCATATCAAGTAAAAAAGGAGATAAGGGATACTTTCCATCTCCTTTCTACCTTTTAGACAAGATGACAAGATAGTAGTGCTCACTCTTTAGGAAATATCTGAATTCTGCCAAAAGTACAGCTAAGTTTAACCATAACTAACTTTTAGCTAGTCATGACTAACTTGATACCTCCTTAAAGTACTTTGGCAGCAAATAAATATTCTCAACACTTAGTTATAACTAAATACCTTACTAATAGACAAACTTCCTATGTGTAACATAGGTCGTTACATTTTACCCCCGGACTAAATTTTCGCTCCGTCCTCAGAGTGAAGAGAGAACTTTCGTCGATGAAACAACTTCAACTTGTCATGGTTGACTCGATCGAATCTCCTTCCTCCCAACTCCTGAAGGTCATATGTGAAGTTGCTCCACACCTTATCTACAACAAAAGGACCAAAATATCTAGGAAAAAACTTCTTCCTAGCCCTCTTGAATCTGATAGCATCATAAAACATTACCCAATCTCCGACTTGAAAAGATTTTACCTCCCTCTTGCCCAACCGTTTGTCGTAACTCTTCTTTTGATACGCCGGAGCTCGTTTCATCCGGATCATTGCTACCGCTCGAATCTCTTCCAACTCCATGAGTTGCTCTCTTCTTGATCTGACCACGTCTTCTCCCCTCGACCTCTTCAACTTTCGTTGAATAGTTTGAAAAGTATCCAATTCGAATTGGATCGGCAACTTGGACTCCACTCCATAAACCAGTCGAAATAGAGAGTACCCAGTAGAAGTCTTTGTTGTCGTTCGGTACTCCCATAAGATGGCATGTAGCCTCTTATCCCAAGTATGTTTCGCAGTCTCAACACCAGCATCTTTGGCGAGCATCATACAAAGTGTAAGATTGGTCTTCTCCGCAAGACCATTAGCATTTGGTTTGTATGAGATCGTTACTCGTGGCTTGATAGAAAAGTGTTGTAGCATAGCAGTAGTCATGCTCCCTACAAACTCTCCTCCTCTATCCGAGACCAACTCTAACGGACATCCAAATCTTGTGATGATCCTCTCTCATAGGAATCTACCGACTTCTGTTTCATTGGTCTCTCTCAAAGGTCTAGCCTCTACCCACTTGGTACAATAGTCAGTGGCGACTACAATGTATCTATTGCCTCGAGGTGTCTTATTAAGAGGACCTACAAAGTCAATACCCCACTTCTCAAATGGTCCTAACACAGGAATTGATCTTAACGGAGGTGTTCTAGTAGACTTCAGAGCAAATGCTTGACATACGTCGCAAGTTTTGCAATAGTCTAAACACTTTTTGAAAATCCCTCTCCAGTGATAACCCGCATCCAAAATCTTGAAGGCTGTTATCTTACCAGCAAAGTGACATCCGCAAACAATTCCGTCGTGAAACTCGTGCATTAGCTTGAATGCCTCCTTCTGACCAATTGCTCTCCTTAGTAACCCATCTGCTCCTTGATGAAACAAAATTCACTCCACCATGGTGTAAGGTTTGCATCTCTTGATCAACGCGTTACGTTCTCAGGTATGCATACCTTCTGGAAAAGAGCCATCTGCAAGGAAACTCCAGATTTCCTTGTACTCGTCCGGTATCTCCTCAATGCTTGTGATGGTCATTAGATGTTCGTCTGGAGATGAATCATCAAACGGTTCTTCTCCCTCATCATCATAAGCCCTCGACAAAAGATCAGCATTCGCATGCTTTTTCCCTGGTCTATCTTCGATCACGTAATCATATTCTATTAGAAGGATCTTCCAACGAGCAATACGACCTTCGGCATTAGGCTTATTAAAGATATGCTTTGAAGCCTTGTGATCTGTGACTATGGAAAATTTCTCTCCTAGCAAGTAGTGTCGAAATTTCTTCAATCCAAAGATCACCGCTAATCCTTCTCGTTCAGTCATGGAGTAATTCTTCTCCGCTGGAACCATTTGCCTACTAGCATAAGCTATAGGATGATCATGCCCATCTCCATCTAACTGACTTAATGTACATTCGATTGCTACATTGGAAGCATCCGTATACAGAATAAATGCTTTACTCCACTCAGGTTTAGCAAGTATAGGAGCTGTCACTAATGCCTTTTTCAGCTCCTCAAATGCTTCCTTTGCCTTCTGATCATGCACTATCAAGTCAAAATCAACTCCCTTCTTCATGTACATAGTCAAAGCTATTGCTTTGTTTGAGAAGGAAAAGACAAACCTACGATAATATCCAACCATGCCAAGAAATTGCCTCAACTTTGTTAAGTTGATCGGAAATGGAAGATCCACAATCTTCTTCACCTTCTCAGGATCTACCGCAATCCCATTCTTGGAAATGATGTGCCCTAACATTAGACCTTCTTCGCAGCCAAAGATGCACTTCTCTGGATTTAGAGAAGCGTTGGCTTGCTCCAACCGCTGCAAAACTTTGATCACATGATCAAAGTGATCCTCTTTTCGTCCGTACACGCAAAAATGGTCAATAAAATCACGGACAAACTTTCTTATGAATGGTTCAAACACCTTGTTCATGAACCTCTGAAACGTGGCCGGAGCATTACACAATCCGAATTACATCATCCGAAATGCAAATGTTCCCCAAGGAGTAGTGAAAGTAGTCAACTGTTGGTACTCCTGTGCTATCTTGATCTGGTTATGTCCACTATAACCATCACCAAAGCTGTACCACTCATGACCAGCAACTTCCTCCAAAATCTCATCTATAAATGGTAGAGGATAATAATCCTTCTTGGTAACTGCATTCAACTTCTTATAGTCTATGCACACTCGTAGCTTACCATTCTTCTTCTTGACAATCACAATGGATGAAACCCATTTTGAGTTCTCCACCTCATAAATAAAACTCGCTTCCTTCAACTTGTCTATTTCTTCCTTGACCATCATTGCTGTTGTAGGATTGACCCTTCTCTGCTTCTGTCGAACTGGTCTTGCGTTTTCCTCCAATTCGATTCGATGAGTCTCGAGAGTCACCTCCTTCAAATCCTTGTAGCTGAAAGCAAACACATGGATATATTTTCGAAATATATCTAGGAATCTACTTTTTTCCTCTTGAGTAACATTGATACCAAACTTCAGGGTAGAGAGTCTTCTCACAATCTCTGCCTCACTCAACCTTTCTTTGTCAGGATCTTTCTCCACTGTTGGTCGAGGCAACAAGTCAATAGCACTAAGCTGATATAATGATTCATCTCGATCAAATCCTTCGTCCTCAGACGAGGATTCTTGATCATAAGAATCTCCGGTATCTACTTCTGAGACACTTTGATCATCCTCCGTATCAGATTCCCAGTAGTCATTAGTGGGTCTATCAGAGTCAGAAGTCACAACTCCAACACTCGAGAGAGGTACTATCACTCTATGATCTCTAGGTCCAATCCGTAAGTATCCCTTGTGTCATCTATCAATGGTGCGCAAAGCTCTCAACCAAAGCCTACCTAGGAGCAAATCATAACTAGAGTCCTTTAACACTTGAAAAGACATTAATGTTTGAACTCCTATCACAAACACGACCACCTTCTCTAACACACCAAGAGGTCTTACCCGTTGCTTGTTAGCCATCCCCACGACAATGCTAGCCGAGCGAGTTGGTTCCATCCCCAACTTCTTCATCAACCTCTCCGATATGACGTTTACAGCCGACCCTCCGTCCACCAATACGTCAGAGACGTAGTGACCATTCAACTGGACTTCAATCTTTGAAGCCCTAGTGCATACCTCTGAAGCATGCACATCCACCACACCAACTCCCACTGACTTTGATGTCTTGCTCTTGGGTTTCTTCTTCTTGCTTCTCTTAGAATTCAGTCCTCCTCTGAGTTTCTTTTGTAAGCTGGGATTAAGTGCGATCAGTTGTCCAACAGTGATGTTGGCTTTCTGAGCACCCACATCTTCAACCACATCATATACCGCTTGGGAAGATGAAATGGTGAAATCCGCCATCCTCAGCTTCCTTCTTGGCTCCCTTGTGTACTCGAAATATTACTCGAACGAGTACTTCTACTTGCTGACTCCTCCATGAAAACCGGTTCATCAGAAAATCGAGTTCTTTTCTTTTCTTGAGCTAAAAGCTCCACCGGTGCATGAGAAGAGTTTGAACTCTCTCCTTTCTCGTACATGGAATCTCGCACGACATCGATAATAGCCACCCCCTTGTCTCGTCCTTGTGATGGATTTCCTCCACCCACATTCATTCTGACAGCTTCGGCACCTCTTGCTCCGTTGTTAAGACAATTTCGCTGGAAATGAAAACCTCCACACGTCCAACAAGTGATTCCTCCAAAGTTACCTTGGTTGCCTCCAAAGTTACCTTGATTTCCTCGGTTGAGATTGTTGTCGTAATCTCTTTGACCTCCTCCTCCACCTTTGTTCCTCCATTCTCGTAACTGCACCACGTTCATCTTGAGATCTGCAAGAGTATCGGTGATGCTCTTCAGCTCGGCATGAAAATCAGAAGTGACAGTAGACATCGTTGTTGAGACAAACGATCTTGGCACCACCGTTGGAGTAGGAGCTGACGTTGAAATAATCACCAATTATGATGGTGCAAGTGCGATCGTTGTGACTACACCAGGAGTCGGAGTCGACACCAGAGCAGCATGATGAGGTTGAATGATATCTCCTTCATCCAAACTCTCTTTCATATTTGTCGCCTTCGCTTTGGTTGTTGGCTTCTCGTACCTCACTTGGGCTCGAATTGAAGGTCTCAATCCTCCCACCAAGTTCTTGATCAGCACTGCTCCAATCCTCACCATCGTTAGCTCCACATTGTCTCCACTCTTCCGTAGGACCGTTCAAAACCGTTGCTCCAACTTATCCATCCTTTCGGCATACTGCCGAACTTTCTCGTCGTCTCGTTGCCTCAAATGAGTAAGCTCCACCATGAGCTTCTCATAACTCTCTTCTGGAAGAAATTCTTCGATGAGTGCATTACTCAACGTCTCCCATGTGTCTTCAACTGCACCAGGTGTCTTGCTCTTCACTCGATCTTCATATCACGTAAGAGCAAAATCTTCTAAAAACTCTGGCAGTAACAACACCCATTCTTCCTTCCTTCTCACGTTGTTTCCGATGCAACCCTTTTTGAAGTATCGTACAAATGGTTCTACATCTTCATTGTCCTTCTCATGAAACACTGGTAACTTCCCCATCTTGTAACTATTCTTTCTACCCTTCTAATTTTTGTGCAATAACTACTCGCTAAAAGAGTACGAACATCACCAATTTCATTCGCGAGTAATCTACCATAGGTAAAATGAAAGGAAATGGTTGTAACAACACCTCTTGTGTCATCTCTTCTCCCAAGGTAATCATGAGCCTGAGTCGCATCACCGTCTTCTCCACCATCCGAATGACGATCTCCATCACAACTCAACCGAGTCCTCTTTTGAAGTCGACAACTTCTCCGTCTCAACTCTTTGAGTCTCGTCCAACTTCTCGACTACTAACGTAAGTAGGGCGGTCACATCGACGCACTTGTGTCCTCTTGATAGATCACTCACTCCACAACTTGGACAAGGATCTTCGTCTAGAAGATGAATTGGCGCTGGTGACGATGGACCCACTCGAAGACTTAAATCAGTAAAATCTCGCTTCCCTTTAGCTCTCTCGGTTCTGATTCTAGTTGGACAATTCACTACTTTATGTCCCAACCCTCTACAGAAATAACACCATAAGTCGGTTTCTACTCTTCTCCTCAGAGACTCTACTTGAGGTTTTGTACTAGGGTTCTCAAACTCAACGATAATCTCTTTCGAGCTCTCTCCCACGCTTACTATGACATCTAAACCTTGAAGAAGGTTTCTAAGTCTAACTTTCCAATCTTTTGAACTTCCACTCATGTTGCACCTTCTCAACCATTAAGTGGACAAAATATCTTTGAAGAAAATAACTCTACATCACTTTCTTAACTCTTTCGAGCTTTATACTGAAAATCGTGTATTACACATGCTATACACGAATTAAAATCCAATCTAAAATTAAGAGTCCATGATAATATCCTCATGACCATCGTCTGTACTGATCCTAGCAGACATCTTAAAGTCACTTTTGTAAGGATCATACTCTACTTCACCAGGAGCATTCGTGGTCTCCACAGTGAATGATACTTTGAACTCAACTTTCTTCACATCTGCGCCGATGCTCGCAGAAGCTTCTTTATATAAAGCAAAAATGACACCCCAACTGCAATAGATGCTTGATCGCAACGCCTCTATACTTAACGTTGGCCTTTCGTTCTCCATTCTAACTCCCAAACGTCTCTTGTTCAACCTTGGCATTGGAACTAGATTCTCCATGATGTATCGTCAAGACCTCCTTGTATGTCGAACCGTATATCTCTTAATCGGTAAGAGATCTCTCCAAGATTTTTGTGATCTCCAGTAGCTCAACCTCCAAGCTACTAACTAATGAAGTTTCAATAGAAAATTCCTTAATCAAAAGAGATGGTGCTGACTGTACAAATTTTCAAAGAACTGAAATTTGTATATTTTCATTTCTCTCATGACTTTCAACCCCTTTAACTTTGAAAATTCATGGCTCTCTCTCCATACCACCTTTTCTCTTGATTTTTGTTGTCCTAGATAGCTTATCAGCCAATCTAAAACATTGGAAAGTTTCTTAGGAAAATAAAATTCACAGAAAATCTGACAATGACTGTAAACTTTTTCCAGAGAACATAATTCCTCAACTCTCACGAATAGACCCCCTCAACTTTGAAAATTCATTGCTCCCTCTCTAGACCATCTTTTCCTATGATTTTTTTTGTCCTAGATAGGTTATTAGCCAATCTAAAACACTGGAAAGTTTCTCAGGAAAATAAAATTCACAGAAAAGTTGACAGCGACTGTACAAATTTTCCAGAGAGCAGAATTTCTAAACTCACAAATTTCTCTTCTCTAATAACTTTTCTCTCCTCCTTTCTCTACAACTCTTGTTGCACCCTCTTTCAATTCTCCTCAAACCCTTTCTAAGTGAACAAGATGTAAAGAATGACTTCGAACGCGTCATATATCACTACGGGATACACGAAAGGTTCTAATGTTGCTAACATCGCGTTAGCTCTCTCTCCTCCCAATGTTCTCTCCATGTGTTCTCTCATAATCTCTTTTTGTCTAATATAGAACTGAACTCTAAACATTTTCAATGATCCCTTCAAGTGAGGTCTCGGCAACGGAACCAAAAATGTAAACTCTTCACGATCTCATCGATCAACTACCCCCCCGATCTCTCAACCACCACGATCGTCATCGATGAATCTGCAAATGTCAGGTCTGTCTCTCACTCAGGGGTCACCTCTGATGGCTTTGATGGAAGCACACCATGAATCTTGAAGGGAAAAATGCTAAGTTCACTCATTCATACACCCACAAACTTATCAACTAAAAATCTCCATAAACTCATCAACTAAAATCCTCCATTCTAACGACGTCTCTCAAGTTCTCACATGCTAAAAATATCCCACATTCTCTATATTACTCAAGTTGTCATTACGACGATGTGAAAACAAGGATGAGGAGCTCTTCTCTACTCCTCTGTTTATACATTCTAGGTTTTTACTTTGGTATCCTCCGGTAACTTAGCCGTAACTACTTTTACCGGGTTTTACTAAGATATTACTTAAGGTAAAAGCATTAATCACATGGGCTTCTTACCTTTTCACATGGGCTTATTTCTTCAAAGTCAACAACTTCTAGAAGGATTCTAGAATATTCTTAAAGAATCTCAAATTTCCACCCCTCCTCTACACTAGGACCCACTAAAAAGGAAACATGTGGAATCTCTTCTTGTTTTTAATGCCCACAAAGTACACAACCTTAATCCAACCACTCATATCAAGTCAAAAAAGATATAAGGGATACTTTCCACCTCCTTTCTACCTTTTAGACAAGATGACAAGATAGTAGTGCTCACTCTTTAGGAAATATCTGAATTCTGCCAAAAGTACAGCTTAGTTTAACCATAACTAACTTTTAGCTAGTCATGACTAACTTGATACCTCCTTAAAGTACTTTGGCAGCAAATAAACATTCTCAACACTTAGTTATAACTAAATACCTTACTAATAGACAAACTTCCTATGTGTAACATAGGTCGTTACAGAACATCCACTACTCGTATGAACATCCCATCTCTCATCTTCGGTCGTCTTCAAAGATATCCATCACGTTGAAGATAGTTGTAAGCTTGTTTCTTTATCCCCGTGAACTATATTTTGCTCCACTTCTCTTGCCTCTTCAATGAATTCAGATAATACTCTATATCACGAAGTCTAACTGTGTAAAGCTCCTCTCTAAACATCAACGGCTTCAAGTTTATAACCCATTGATCAACCCGACACCGAGCATCCTTTCTCTCTTCTTCCTCAGCTTCAGAAAACATGACATTCTCGTCTACAAATCGAGCCCTTGACAACATATCTGCAACTACATTCTCCTTCCTTTTTATATGCTTCAGCTCTGGATTCAAGCTTCTAATATAGACAATCCAACGCACATCGCTATGTCCGGCGTGTTATAGTTGGATATCATGCCTAGTAGAGGTAGACAATCTGTCTCTAAGACTACATGAGCACCAATCAGAAACTCATGGTCTGTCTTCATCGCTGTCATCACTATCCACAACTCACGCTTCACCTGAGAATAATCCCGTTATCTGTCTGTCAAGATCCTAGCTCCAAACCTACAGATAAACCGCATACCATCCGCATCATCTTGACCTATCACCCAGCCAATCGCCTTTGGACTGTCACGTCACAAGTATCCCATTATTTGTGTGCGTGTTTATGTAAGTTTCATTAGATATGACTATCTTATAGGTTACTCTAGTTCGAAGGTCTAAATCTAGAGTGATCAAAACTAACCATAACTAGCGGAGATAGTTATAACTAAGTTGAGAAAACTATTAGAGGTTCCATTATGGCACTATGTGACAAGTGCGGAGCTCTAAATATGCTTCTCAAAAGTATGTAACTTTGTTGACCATCGCTGATTGGATGCATGATGAAAAGTCATGCACAAAGATCTAAAGATGCTCCTCAAAAGATGTATTAGTTTGTTGTCGTCTTCCGATTGGATAGGGTGGAAAGTTAACACTTTACAAAAGCTAAAGTAGGAGAATCTCTTACTTTTGTAAAGTAGAACAAGTAATGTGTGTGCTATTCTTAAAGGCTTAGTAGCCTTTAGAAGTTTTACTATTTTGGATTACGCACTTACCATGAGGTAACGTAACTTAGTGAAAGTTACAACGGTAAGAAGTTGTAGAGTATATAAGGAGGAGTTGAGAAGGTGGAAGACACTCTCATTTTCCTGTCTATAAGTAAACTGAGCATTGGAGACCTTGGGAGTCCTTGAGTACTATGTGATGCAATGTGGAGGGCGGGGTTAGAATTTGTTTGCAGGAACGTTATTAGAGGGACCGATGTGACCATACGGGTCAGAGTGTTGAGTGAAGTGAGTATGGGTATGATAGAATCTTTGTAATTAAGGTGCACTAGTAATCCTAGTCATCTGAGGTACCCATGGGTGAGAGACAGGCCGGCTTACATTTTGGTTCCGTTGCCGGGACCTCGATACAAAGATTCGTATTTAGTTGTTAGTACAGTTCATGTCTGTTTTTGAGCATGAGTTTAGAACATTTGTACATACACCATGTTATAGAGAGCAAGATAAGCTTTCCAATAAGCTTGATATCTCCGAGAGATCAATTGTAAGGAGAGAGTTATGTCTTTCGGAAGTTAAGGAGGTTTTTCGGTATCAAATAGTGAGCTCTCGGGAAGGAGTTTACAGTCATTTTCATATTTTCAGTTTTTAGAGTTAGACCTTGAAATCTTCCATGCTGATAGCTTGCAAGATAAGCTATCTAGACACCCAAATCATGCGTGAATTGATCGAGTAGAACTGGAGTTATGGCATTCGAAGCGAAGGGGGGTCAAATCTGTTAGATCGCTTGCTGAAGTAAAAGAGTGAAAGAATTTCAGAATTCTTGAGAGGGTTATGTTCGATCTCTGAGGCTCAGGGTTGACAAGTTAAGCTTCTACTTAGTAATGTGAGAGATTGCTAAGCGAGAAGATAGTCGAGTGATCAAAAGTGTCAAACAAACTATAGAGCGAGAGAGATGTATGACGGATCATCGTCATGGAAGGACAACAAGAGTGGAAATTGAGGTTGAGCAAGATCCCTCAAGGCTATGCGGTGATAGTTATCGTTGATCTGGCGAAAGGAGAATTTCGACTAGAATTTGAGGAAGAAGCAGAGAGTAGTCGTAAGAACCAGGAGAAGAACTCGAGGTGCTTTTTGTGTGGAGAAGAAGGACATAAAGTGAGCAAGTGTCCTACGGAGAATAGACTTTTGCGTGAGCGAAGAGGGTTGGTCGACTTAAGCTTACACATAGGTCCTTCTTCCCCTAGACAAGGCGTCATTGACCCTACAACCTTTTGTCCTAGATGTGGAGTGGACGGGATTCCAGTTGAGCACGAGTGTAGCGCAGTGGTTGCTTTGCTAGAAACTGTAGCCGAAGGTCTCGAGAGAAGGTTGAGTGTAGAAACGGAACGAGTGAAGACCTCTAGCGAGGATGGAGATAGTCTGTCACACGAGAGATAAGATGATCATGAGGGTCAAACTTATTCTAACCTTTGGAGAGGAGAGAGCTCAACGGGGAAATTGTGGATTGCGGTGAAGTGCGATCTTCACATCCGCAAGCAGTTCCTTGAGTAAGAAGAAGAAAAGAAGAGAAGAATGGGGAAACTTCTGGTGTTTTACGGAAAGGATGGAGAAGACGTGGAAGGATTTGTGAGGGACTTCAAAAGAGCATGCATTGGCAATGGAGATCGAAAGAAGAGCGAGTGGGTAGGGTTGATACTTGAATTTCTTGAGAATTTTGCATTGACATGGTATGAGGATAGGAAGAAGAGAAGCGTAGTGGGGACTCCAATTGATACTTGGGAAGTATTGACGGAGGCCTTAATTGAAACTTTTCTTCCCGATGAAAGTTACGAGAAGTTAATGGTAGAGGTAACTTACCTCAAACAAGGAGAGAAAGAGAAAGTAAGGACTTACGCCGAGAGGGTGGAGAAATTAGAACAAAAGTTTCGGGTGGTTTTACGAAAGAGTGGAGATGTAATAGAACCAACGATGGTGGGCATTGGAGCAATGCTCACAAAGAATTTTATCGGAGGATTGAGGCCAGAGATTCGAACACAAGTGCGGTATGAGAGACCAACTTCGAAGGCTGATGCAATGAAGATCGCAACCAGGATGGAAGAAAGTCTGGATGGAGACGACTTACAACCAATGATTGTTGGGGCAGCATGTGGAGATGTGCAAGGGCCAATCATGCCAACTCTGACGCCTGCGAGTGTTCCGACTGTTCGATTTCAGAATCCGACTCCTGTAGCTTCTACTAGTGCGGTTACAGTCACTGTACCATCTAGATCTGTTACTCCCGACTTTCGTGATGAGTTGAAAAGTTTGACAGAGTCTCTGGCAGATTTGAAGATCAATATGGTGAATTTGTTGCAACACCGCAGTCCAAATGTTGGAGGAGGCTCACGAGGTTATGGGAACTATCAGTCTAGAGGTGGACCACCGCAAGGATCACCAAGTAACTACACGAACCAAGGATGTTTTACGTGTGGAGGATCACATTTCCAACGTAATTGTCCAAGTCGTAATGGTGGAACGGCGGATGGAGCTTCAACTTCACAAAGCAAGGACAAGGGTGTAGCATGCATCGACATCTTGGAGCCACGAGATGTACGAGAAGGTTTTCACTCTGTAGAGCTGTTGGCTCAAGAGAGGATGAGGATGAGGACGCATTTCGACGAGGGAGAACCAGTCGTGATGGAAGATTCTCCAAGTCAAAATACTCGGAGTAGCCAAATCCTCTTCAAAAACCAAAGAACGGCGGAAGAAATTGGGAAATACTGATTTCACAATTTCGATGGAGCAATCAAAATACAATGTGGTGGAAGACGTGGGTAAGCAACGAGCAAACATTACTGTGGGACAGTTGATTACTCTGAATCCTTCGGTGAGGAAAGAACTTCGTAGCGGTCTAAGCTCCCGACGAGGTCGGAAGAAGAAGGTAAACCCTTCTACTGTCGGTGTGAGTGCTTTAGATGCTAGTGAAGGAGAGGTGTGCAACAAGGCATCAAAAGTAGAGACTCGTATCAATGAGAGAGATGTCTCAAAAGTTCTTGTCGATGGAGGATCGGCAGTAAATGCCATCTCAGAACGACTCATGAGGAAGTTGGATCTAGTATCAACTCGTCCTTCTAGTATCACGGTGGGTATGGCTAACAGACAGCGAGTTAGACCATTGGGAGTGCTGGAGAGAGTTTGTGTGTCAGTAATGGGAGTGCAAGTAAACATGACATTTCAAATCTTGAAAGAGTCAAGTTATGAAATGTTACTCGGAAGACCTTGGCTTCGAGCAGTACATGCAACAGATAACTGACACAAAGGTTCTTTACGCATCGGACTGAATCACCACCGGATCAAAGTTTCGTTGCTCGGACATCAAGTCGGAATCGGATCGACCCACATCGGACTATTGGGAGTCAGAAGTTGTCGATACTACTTCTGATGTAGGTACCAATTCTTCAGATTCAGAATCTGAAAATACATCGTCAGAAGAGGAGCGAGAAGAACGAAATGTGGGTGTGAATGTAGTGGATCTTTTCCCTTCTCCGGAAGTGCAAAGAGATCGAGACAAAGAACCGTTGACTCCCGACGAAGTGGAGAGAAGAATTGCCACCTTACGTTATGGATCGAAGGTTACTAAAGAGGAGAAGAGTTGTTTCGAAGAGATCTTTCGCAAATACATTCATGTATTTGCATTTAGTTACAAGGATCTGAGGGAGGTCACATTGGAGCAACACCGTATCGAGTTAGAGAAGGAAGTCAAACCGGTGCGACAGAAGCAACGAAGAGTGAGTCCTCCAATCGCGGATCTGGTGAAAGAAGAGATCGAGAAGCTGCACACTGCTAGGTTCATTTACGAGGTGGAGCATTCTGAATGGGTATCACCCATTGTGATCGTAAAGAAGAAAAACGGCAAATTGAGGATGTGTGTTGATTACAAGAAGCTCAATGCGGTCACAAAGAAGAATTATTATCCTCTACCTTTCATCGACGAGATCTTGGAAGAAGTGGCGAGAAACGAATGGTACAGCTTTGGAGATGGTTATAGCGGATATAACCAGATCAAAATTGCACCAGAACATCAACACCTGACCACTTTCACTACTCCGTGGGGTACGTTTGCATTTCGAGTCATGCCATGTGGTCTGTGTAATGCTCCTGCGACGTTTCAAAGGTTTATGAATAAAGTGTTCGAACCTTTCCTAGGAAAGTTTGTGAGAGATTTTATAGATGACTTTTGTGTTTACGGGAGTAAGGAGAAGCATTTTGAGCACCTTGTGAAGGTCTTAGAATGTTTAGATGTAGCAAATGCATCTCTCAATCCGGAGAAATGTATTTTTGGGTGTGAGGAAGGGTTACTCTTGGGTCATATCATATCCAAGGACGGCATTGCCGTTGATCCAGAGAAGGTGCAGAAGATCTTAGAGCTCCCTTTTCCTAGTACTCTCACTAAGCTACGACAATTTTTAGGTATGGTGGGGTATTATCGAAAGTTTATACTCTCGTTCTCACATAAAGCGTATGCTTTGACTGTATATCTGAAGAAGGGAGTAGATTACGTGTTGATTTTAGGAGATGAAGAAGCTCTAGCCGCCTTTGAGGAACTGAAGAAAGCTCTTACTTCAGCTCCGATCTTGGTTAAGCCCGATTGGAATAAACAGTTTATTCTATATACGGATGCTTCAAATATAGCAGTAGGATGTACTTTAAGTCAGTATGATGTTGAAGGTAGAGATCATCCTATCGCATATGCTAGTCGACAAATGGTCAAGGCAGAGAGAAATTATTCTGTGACAGAGAGAGAAGGATTAGCAGTGATCTATGCTTTAAAAAAATTTTGACATTATCTCATAGGAGGTAAGTTCACTATCGTTACAGATCATAAGGCATTGAAGTACATCTTCAATAAACCTATGGTCGAAGGACGATTAGCAAGGTGGAAGCTCTTATTATCAGAGTACGACTATGAGATCCGTGATTGACCAAAGAAGAAACACGCGAATGCAGATTTGTTATCTAGAGCTTACGATGGCGATGGAGAGGAGCCGGTGGATGACACCTTTCCTGACGAAGATTTGATGGTCTTGAGCAACTCTATTATCCCAATAGAATATCAAGAAATTTGGGATTTTGTTACGGAAGGTGTCTATCCAGATGAGACGCGGACCAGAGAGAAGAAGGCATTGGTGAAACGAAGTCAACCTTACTCGGTGGTGGAAGGTGTGTTATTCCGTGAAGGAGTTGATGGGGTCCTGAGAAGAGCTGCGAGCAAGGAGGAGTCTCTACAACTCATGAAAGAATTCCATGACGGTCTAGTATGTGGAGGACATTTCGCAGGCAAGTTGACGGTTCATAAGATACTCGATGCGGGATATCACTGGAGGGGGATGTTTAGAGATTGCTTGACGTATTGTAAAACCTGTGATGTTTGTCAAGCTTTCGCTATCAAATCTAGTGTTTCCACTCCTCTTAGATCTATTCCGGTTCTTGGACCTTTCGAGAAATGGGGAATAGATTTTGTTGGGCCTTTGAATCGCACCCCTCGCAACAATAAGTATATTGTTGTAGCCACAGATTATCTTACGAAGTGGGTAGAAGCTAGACCTCTTGTAACTATTGGAGAAGTTGAGGTGGGTAGATTTCTGTACGAACGGATCATAACTAGGTTTGGATGTCCTTTGGAGTTAGTTTCTGATAGGGGTCGAGAATTTGTGAGTGGTATGACTACTGCTATGTGCACCCACTTCTCCATTTCTCAGAGGGTTACTACTTCATATAAACCTAGTTCAAACGGTTTGGTAGAGAGGACAAACTTTACCTTGTGTCAGATGTTAGCAAAGGATGCTGACATGAAAGGGGCCAAACACAACTGGGACAAGCGTCTTCATGCGGTTCTATGGGAGTATCGAACAACAGTGAAGACGTCTACAGGATATTCACCTTTCAAGATGGTGTATGGGTTGGAATCCAGATTACCAATCAAGTTTGACCTAACCACCTTTCAGACTTTACAAGCTGGATTGAAGAGAAAGGGTGGTCAAATAGCTGAGAAAGAGAGGAGAGAAACTTTGTTGGAGCTGGAGGAGAATAGAGACGATGCAGCTCAACGAATTGAGATGGCCCAGCTACAACAGAAGAAGAGCTACGACAAGCGCTTGGCGAAGAACAAAACAAAGTTACAGCCATTTCAAAAGGGTGAGTGGGTGATGTTATGGGATGCTATTAGACACAAGCGAGTTCAAAAGAAGTTCTTACGTCGATATTCTGGGCCTTTCATCATCTCCAAAGTGTGGAATAATAACACCTATGATCTTCAAGAGAGAAGTGGTACGTTCTTCGATCGAGTGAACCACGACAAGCTGAAGAAGTTTCATCAACGTGATACTTCACTCCGAGGACAGAGTGAAAATTAAGTCTGGGGGTAAATAAATGTCACGTCACAAGTATCTCATTATTTGTGTGCGTGTTTATGTAAGTTTCATTAGATATGACTATCTTATAGGTTACTCTAGTTCGAAGGTCTAAATCTAGAGTGATCAAAACTAGCCATAACTAGCGGAGATAGTTATAACTACGTTGAGGAAACTATTAGAGGTTCCATTATGGCACTATGTGACAAGTGCGGAGCTCTAAATATGCTTCTCAAAAGTATGTAACTTTGTTGACCATCGCTGATTGGATGCATGATGAAAAGTCATGCACAAAGATCTAAAGATGCTCCTCAAAAGACGTATTAGTTTGTTGTCGTCTTCCGATTGGATAGGGTGGAAAGTTAACACTTTACAAAAGCTAAAGTAAGAGAATCTCTTGCTTTTGTAAAGTAGAACAAGTAATGTGTGTGCTATTCTAAAGGCTTAGTAGCCTTTAGAAGTTTTACTATTTTGGATTGCGCACTTACCATGAGGTAACGTAACTTAGTGAAAGTTACCACGGTAAGAAGTTGTAGAGTATATAAGGAGGAGTTGAGAAGGTGGAAGACACTCTCATTTTCCTGTCTATAAGTAAAGTGAGCATTGGAGACCTTGGGAGTCCTTGAGTACTATGTGATGCAATGTGGAGGGCGGGGTTAGAACTTGTTTGCAGGAACCCTATTAGAGAGACCGATGTGACCATATGGGTCAGAGTGTTGAGTGAAGTGAGTATGGGTATGATAGAATCTTTGTAATTAAGGTGCACTAGTAATCCTAGTCATCTGAGGTACCCTGGGTGAGAGACAGACCGGCTTACAGGACTAGTATCTACTGTGACAATGACAAGTCTTCCACACCCGTAGTCTACTCTTCTCAATACAGGTGGAGACTTCAGAGCCTCCTTCAGCCTATTCATAGCTTCTCGATGGACTAAGGTCCATACAAACCTCTTACCCTTCCTCAATAATGCATACAAAAGCTCTGCAACATGAGCATAGTGAGGAATGGATAGACGATAAAATACACAAGTTCCTAGAAAGCGTCGAACCTCCGTGATATTCTTACAGTCTGCCATCCTAGCTATAGCATCAACCTTCTCCGGGTTTGGTCGCCTTCCAAAAACACCACACATATGTCCAACCACTAAAATCTCGGACACACCAAACTTAGACTTAGCTCCTAACAGGATGAGATGTATCTCCTCCAGGCGAGTCAAGATACGTTCTATATCCCTGATATGATTTGCAACAAACCTCCTACATCCATTCGTAAGTACTGCTTCATCTTTGTCTTCAACCGCACAACCTTTTATAGGAATATCATCTAGAAATGGAATGATAACATTAGACACAAATTCCCATATGCATCGCATTCTGCATATGAGCCACCGAGTTTGTCGCTCTTTGTGAAAGAGTACACATCCGCATCAATCCCAAAGACGTATGCATTGTAGTTAGATCTCTCCTCTGTACAGCCAGCTGGAACTGATCATAACCAGAATATAAATCTCCAATCGAATAGATAGCTCTCCTTGCAAATGTCTCTACTACCTCCTCAATCACAAGACCCGTCCCAACGTTACGAATGATCACGTTATTCGCAGGTTGTAGATCTTGAATAAAACGCAAGGCTCCTGACTTCTTGGGTACAGTGAACCACCTGCTAGAATATGACCCCAAAGACGGCTCAAGTATCCTCATCTTTACTTTCTCTTTCAACAACTCGATGAGTTTAGGCAACAAGGCACGAGGAACCGGAATCGGTTTCAGGTCCCAAGGCACATGAGGGATTATGAATATAACCATAGGCGCTACAACCTTTGGGTCTACACAACTTATCTCCTCTGCTGCAAAAGAAAATGCTTTACCATGATCCTTTATCGTCTGCTCAAACACTGTCTTCTCATCCTCAGTCAAGAAATCACCCCTCCTATTTGGAGCTCCTTCAACGTCTCCTCAGTAAACTGATGTCCTACTCGTCTATGATCACGCAATACAGGCTCAGTCCCCACTAATTGTACTTGCTGTTGGGAGTTAGCAGATAGTTGAGGTGCTACCGGTCTCACTTTTCTCAATACAGATTTGTACTTCGCATGGACGTCTGCTTCCTGAGTGAATGCACACCAATAAACTGGTTCGCTTCTGACACTATTCTGCATCGGATGAGGAAAGAACTGCACGTACGTAGCAACCTCCTCATATATACGTCGAGAGTGGATTGAGATCACCATCATACTATCTTTCTCTTCCATCAATCTGCTCACACTATCTAACCAACCAGCAATTGACTGTACAGACATAAACTCTTCAAACAAGCCAGAAATCACTTCATCTTCAAGTAGAACCTCTACACGCCACAGCTCTGATACATGTTTCACTATCCATCTTTTTGTATTTTCTCTCATATCTTCAACTCTTGTAAACTGACTCCACCCATCTGTCTCAAACATCAGCAATCCAGACTGCCAACTCTGTACACTACACATGTCTCCGAGCTCCTGTACATATCTCGTTTTTGATCTTTCTATCTTGTATATCAACTCTAACGGGATCTCAACAGTAAGTTCTACACCCCCGTCTTCCCGCTCTACAGGAGTGGACTGCGAAAATCTTTACATCTCTTTGTCTGAGAATCTCGAAGAGCTTGTCGATTCCGCTCATGTCTTGATCGAACAGTCAAAAACTGTACTAAGTACTTGTCATTAGGACTCCGAACTCTGGCATAATGAGACCCATCATTCATCATCTTTGTCTCCATTCGAACAGCGGTGATGTATGATTGACCCAGTATGACAGGATAGGAGACAGACGACTGTACAAAGAAATGCTGATCAACCTCTACATCTCCAATCCTTACACGTATATTGGGACAGACTCCGTATAACTCACCCTTTTGATTATTTGCAGCACGAAGTACGCAACCATGATTCCTTTCGATTGGCCACTGCTTTTTTTCATACACTTCCTTGGAAATGATGTTGATCTCCGACCCGTGATCCACAAGTGCAGAAATTGGTTCAAAAAATCCTCCAAGTCGAACATGCGCCTCTGTTGTTGCTTGTGCCCAATGCTTCTCTTTGAAAGTGCTGTCAGCACTTGACTTATCCTCCTCAAACT
The DNA here is from genome assembly GCA_036924285.1 of Asterella californica. Classification (NCBI taxonomy): domain Eukaryota; kingdom Viridiplantae; phylum Streptophyta; class Marchantiopsida; order Marchantiales; family Aytoniaceae; genus Asterella; species Asterella californica. The sequence continues at coordinate 50,670,809 of JAYKYS010000001.1, forward strand.
CTTCATCTTCATTCTCAATAACAGCCGAGCTAGCAACCCATGCTTCATACTTATCATCTTTGAACCCATCAACACTAATAGCATCTACTGCTCCAACCATCTAACTACTTACTTGCTCAATCAATATCTGCCTCTTTCTCTTCATGATGTCTATTATCAACTCATGAAACTCTCTCTTTACGATATCAAGTATCTCATGGAGAGTAAACTCAACCCTAGCATCCAAAATGCATTGCTCCATAACAGCATGCATGGTTGTTGTTGTTTCGATGTCCGCTGCTAACTTGTAAGCTGGAGCTTTTCTCTTTTCTTGTGCTGTAAACCTCTTCCATCATTTAAACATTTATAGACAGATTTATTACGTTTTCATAACTTAAACATTTACACTTTTCCTTGTAACATAAAAGGAACAAAGTTCTAGAAGTTGAATCGAGCATGGTTATTATCCGCTTTGGATGCATATTCATCTCATGTACACTTAAAAGTGTACGTGAGACGAAATTTATGAACTAATCCTTCTCTTAGGAAAGATTAATTCTAAATTAATGTTTCATAGATTATCTTCATTATAAATAAACTTTATTCATAGTTGGATACATTATAATTAAACTCATTGTGCTTATGGGTTTTTTTGTTTCCAAAAGCAATGTGTTTCACTCAACTAAAAATAATTTAAATTTAGTTTTTCAATATAATAATTTAAATTTAATGACTCAAATTTAAACTCAAATTTATCTTTTACTTGCATTAATTCACGAAACCAACCATTAAATTCACACTGCAATGGAACACAGAGAAACTGTATATTTCCCCCGCTTTTCTTCACTGTACAAAGCCCTGGGAAGGGATATCCAATTGAAGTGAAGATTTTTGCGTCCTTACACTATTTCATCCGTGAAGTGAAGTTTTGAGTGACCCTAAAATAAATATGTTCATGACTCGCAACTTTCTTAACGAGTCCCTTCCGTAAAGTGATAAGCTTATTAATTACTGTACGTTAAAAAGTTGAGAAGTACCTTTCACTAGTTCGAAACTTATTACCATAACATATTATTAAACCCCACACTTCCCGAAGCGAAAATCAGAGAAACGGGAAAAAGACACGCTTAGAAAGAAAAGGAGTATTCAATTTTCTATTTTCTATTTTTTATTCGTTGTAAGATAGACTGAAGACGGATCATTGGAACGGACTGAAGATAACAAAAACACTACGATGGAAGATAAACACAACAATAAATATTCTAGACCTAAATTTAAAAACCGGATCCTCAGCCCTTGGACTACCTTCAATCGATTCAAAACGGAAGCATCTTTTACACTTTTAAACCGGGTCCTTACCCCTTGCATACCTTAAATCGTTTCAAAACGGAAGCCTTGCACTTCTAAACCGGGTCCTTACCCCTGGCATATCTTGAACTTCCTTGCATTATTATCACTGGAATGATGTTCAATCATAGTTAGCTTAAAAAATTAAAGTTTTATTTTTGACATGAACCAATGAAAATCTGCATTGCTGTCTCATAACACACGTTCTATTCTCCCTTCTACCCCTCTAAACAGTCCATAAACTGAATATAAACAAAAAGAAAATTTCCTGGGGTACTCCACTTCCTTTATTTCGCACGTGGAGCACTGCTTCTCGCAGTGTTTATGGTTCTGTTATCCTCTTTTGATGGATATAAGTCCAAGTGTCAAAAGTTTTATAATTTTAGAAGTATAAATTTAATTTATTTGTTTTTTTTTCTTTGTATCACCGCCCGTCTACATATAGAGTTAATATATTTAAAATTACAAATTTAACTTGTTATCTCGCTTTGATCTGTTACAAAATTCACGATTCTCCTTTTAGACTTCTACGAGAAATATAAGCGTAACTGATTATTTTTATCATCACGTTATCTTTTTCCCTGGAATGCTTTAACCAATAATGAAAGTGAATTTTTACCCTAAATTCTTGCTTGTCGTCTTCCGACTCCCGGCCGGATGTGCGCTTTGGATGCTTATTCGACCGCTTCAAATTCTGGAGAGGTCCACGAAATAAAACCATGATCGGAGTGCAGGAACCTCCCCGACTTCGACACAAATTCAATAACGACTAATTTATGAACGAATTGTATTAGCTACACAAATCCAAATAACGATTAAACTGTGAACGAATTGTATTGCTTACTTTTTACTTTTCACTTTGAGTTTTCGTACAAGGTTTGTAATAGCCCGGAACGGGCCTAAGTCCCACTGTATAGACAGCCACTAATATTCTACAACAGACCAAAGTCCACTATTGTATGGAGGGGTTCTCGATAAGTCATATCCATCGTCTATCCTAATTGGCAAATTACATATGTTAGAAAGAGAAGAGAATGCAATCTGGATTAGGTGCTCGAGAACTCCGTATATTTCCTGTAAGGAAAATTCTGGTCCGAAAGTTTGTATGTTGTAGTCGGGAGCCATCCAAAGTTCACGCAAGATTCGACGAAACTAGGCCCAGATCGAAAGTGGCAAGAACTTTTTGGTATATTACTCTGCATGCCAGTCTCATTTAAAGTCAAGTCTAAACCCCGAGCACTGGTGATGTGAATTCAAACCTAATCTCGAACACAGGTATAATCAATAACCCGAATGTAACCCGAATGTATACCTTGAATGTGAGAGCAAAGAGGGCCACAGACAGTTTGCTGACTCCGAAGATGGATGTACGCTTTCCTTAGCTCTGAAAAACGCCTTCGACAGATCCTCTCGTCCACTGTTATGCTTTTGTAATCCAATATACAAACTGACGGCCCTAACAGGGTCGATGGTATAAACCAACCCTCCAACGAGTCCGACCAATGTTTCCGGTTGCCCCCGTCCAGTGAACATCCATACAGATCCAGCCTATGTCTATCCAGTTTAAGACATCATAATCCTGTAACGTCTCACATTCGTATCTGCCGGATTCAGTTTCTGTTGTCGGCGTGAGAGATTCACATACTATGGTCACAAACCCGAACGGGGTGGGTTCACAGAACTCGGTCGAATGGCTGCCTCAGCTAGGAGTAGAATTCCTGTAATGATTTATGGCAAGATTCTGGTCTGAACTTCCCTAAGGTTAGACGAAGAAATTTCAGGGAACAAAATTCCCCGTCCTAAAGACCTTTCGCCACCCCCGAAGCGTGGGCAGGTTTTAAGCAAAACCGACCCACACGGGCCACACCGGCTTGAGCAAATCTTATCTCCGAACTGTCCACGTCCTTTTCCCCCGTATCACGCGCTACTCTACGTCTCGTTCCTTTCGCCGCAGTGAGGAATTCGAAACGCTGGAGCACAGTCACCTAATCGGGATGCTGGGCTGGCGGGCATCGGAGCTCAGTGCTGCCGGGGACAACAGGTGACTTGTAGGTTCATCACCTTACACGTCAAATCGTGTCAACGCTGCAGATTCCCTGTTAATCAAATCACAGTTAGACTTGATGAATCCAGAATAATGCATGCAATACAACCTTTCAGTTCAGTCGTAATGCAGCCAAGAGAGGACGTCTGTAACTGTGGAAGGGAAGAACGGTCCACGCTATCGATATCGTACCTCTCGACACGTTACCTGTAAATATGGGAAAGGATTCTATTGTGAAAGTATGCAAGTTCCTCTCGGAGAGTAATGAATTCATTTGGCTGCTGTGAATGAGTGTGTATATTACGCCGCAATCAAAGACATGAGCTATGTCACTTCCGCAATGGAGTTGGTGACTTCTCACTGTAAGCGAACTTGGCCACCTTGCAACTGGTGGCACGAGAATCGCAGTGTCTCAGGGTCTTGATCCCCCTCCACTTTCCATTAACGATAAGTGAGCACAACTGATCTTCGAAGAACAACCTTTCATATCGTCGCTCTGTTCTTCTCGCTGCTCGTGCAGATTGCTTCTGCCATGGTCACCTCGCCCGCGGCTCCTTTGGCGGCTGCTTCCTCATCGATCACTTCTCCCAGATCTGCGCTGCTACTCACGCAGGCTGATGAAATCAATCCCCGCGGGCTGGAATGAGAACGTGCCACACCTCCTTCGGGAACCGCCGCAAGTTGTCGGCTGAAAACATTCTGGCAAACCGTCATATCTTCATGCTGGATCCTCGCAACTTGCTCAAGATGACGAGCTGCAATATCACTGGCGTACTTCCCCCGAGAAGCGTGCAGATGCTCCTCGATGACATGCTGCAACTTCTGCAAATCAAACGGCTTGGAAATATATCTGTCCATACCAGCGTCATAGCAAAGTTGTACCTCCTTCTTCAGGGCACAAGCCGTCAGTGCCACTATCAGCCTGTGCCTTCCTGAGCCTTCTTGCGCTTCTGCCTCCCTGATCCGCCTCGTGGCAGTGTAGCCATCCATCTCCGGCATGTGACAGTCCTGAAATGCAAATCACGTGAGAAACTCCTTATTCCCCAACCAAGCAATGATGGTCCGTACCCTCGTGAATGGCTGTACAGATATTTTCAACATCGGTGATTGGACTCCTCACGCAGTATCAGCGGGGCAAACCACCTCCTGAGAAATCACCGTGAAAATCCACTCTTACCATTAGAATGAGATCGTAGTCTTTTCTCATGCAAGCGTCGACAGCTTCAACCCCATTCACAGCAATGTCTATCTCCTTTTGAGATATCTCTACAAGGGCTAACGTTCTCAAGGCCACCAATCTATTCACGAGGTTATCCTGCAAGCACACATTTCATCAGAATAAAGGCTACATATACTCTCATGCAAAAACGTTTTGACTTCTTCTCATGAGAAAAACATCCCAATGAGAAAGGCGAAGTAAAAAAGTAGTGTTCACATCTAATGTCACTGGGATTGATATGATAAGTCATCGTTATGCATGACGGATCCATATCAATACATCGCCAATGCCCTGAAATTAAGTGATACCTCGACGAGAAGAATATTTCCGAGCTGGACAAACAGTTTCCAGTCCCCATACAGTTCGGGAGTTCCACTGCGGGAGTACCAGGACGAGTCGACATCCCCCAGCGCCACAGTGAAGCTGAATGCAGCACCTCTGTCCCTTTCGCTCGTAACCGTTATATGACCCCCCATCATCTCAACTAACGCTTTGCAGATAGTCAGGGAGGCCCCAATACCGCCGAATTTGCGGCATGGACTACTATCTCCCTGTACGAACGCGTCAAATAATTTGTCGATGGTATCCTTACCGATGCCCATACCGGTATCTCTCACTTGGACCAAGGCTGTGAAAGGATTCGGGGGTATGACACAATTCGCTTCCGGGAGCTTATCCAAGTTTATGTTTTGCAATTCTTCCCGAGTTGGCCGCTTGATCGACAATGTTATCTCCCCACTGCAAGCATTTCCAGACGAAACAGATTCATCGGCAGTAACCAGAACCGACTGATAATGTGCATGTAGACATCATCCACGAATGCTTCGTGTGGAAATGATAGTGTTCAAGGTCGTGCAATTTGATGTCAACAGAAATATCTCATGCGTTTAGTACGAGAGTACTACACAGCGCAGAGAGCAGAGCAGGCGCACAAGTTTCACGAAGAAATTCCACGACAGCAGACAGAGGCAGGAAGGGTGGCCCGTTATATATCATTCCATTGATATATGGACGTACGTACGTACGCTTCTGTGAATTTTATGGCATTGTCGATCAGAATGCATACCACTCGCCGTAATCTGCACTTATCTCCAACAACGAAGGCTGCAATATCATCTCCCACATCCTGTTTTACTGTAAGCAATTTCTTCTCGGCGGATTCCTTCATGAGTGCCAGTCCGTCATTGACCTGCATGCGAGCCAAAAAGTAACACTTCGAGTTGTGCACAGAGAACTCATTTGACACAACCTAACTCACCATGTTGCAACAACCATATCAGGTCCACGTCAAACGTAAGAAGTAGTACACAGAATCAATTGTCTTCGAAGGTCGAAATCCATATATACATCATAACAGAATCACACAGTTCTTCTATTATGTTTAACTTTTCAGCTGTGCTAGATTTATACATTCATTAAAGCGAGAAGTGAATTGGTCCAATCGCCAGAATGTGCATATCGTGATACTTCCAAAACAGAACGGTGTTTGATCACAGGAGGTTGAACGAAGTAAGTTGGTCCAATTAGTAGAATGTGCTTATCATAACCACTTCTAGAATAAAGCACAACTGAACTACCGAAAACACACAAACAGATCAACCATATCCCACATACAATCAGTTATCAGATGTAGAACAGGTTCTTGACGTGGTCAGAAGACGAATGAAGCTACGAATACTTACTTCACTACGGAGTTCGAAAGGTTCGCAGTCGATGACAACGTCCTCGGCCTCGATGGACGTTAACTCAAGTATGTCATCCAAAATCCGTAATAGGTTCTTACTACAGTTTGTTATGAGCTCTATATCTGCTCGCATATTGGGATTCATGGACTCGTCGTCTGACAAAACCCTGGCCATCCCGATCACACCTGCATCCATGACACCTCGCTCAGCCACGCCACCAATCACTTACTATAGGGAATTTATCCCCTCATTAATTATCATGTTCTTGCTTAAGAAGCAATCTAGATTTGCTCTTCCAACTAATTTTCCTGTATCCGTAATCCAGACGATCCACTTCTGTACATGTATAACAACTAATTACAGGACTCGATTAGGTGATCACAAATCGCTTCAGTGGAAGCAAGGAAGAAGTTCCTAGGAACCAAGGAATCCGTCAAGTTCTTATAAACGTTATGTCGACAGTTCAGAAATTTTCAACAAGTGTTTAGTGCCTTTGAGGACAGGCACTAAACGCATACGGAAACGACGAGCAGGAGAAGTGCACAACAAGTAAGGCGTTACAGCACAGAGTAAATGTGTAACTGACCATTCATGGGGGTCCGAATCTCATGAGACATATTCGCGAGAAACTGGGACTTGGCCTGAGAAAAGCTCTCGGCGAGGTCTTTGGCTTTCTTCAGTTCGGTCTGTTGTCTTTTGTACTCGGTCAAATCATGCCACACGATGAGCATAAAGTTTTGACTCTCCCACTCCACCTTCTTCATAGTAACCTCTACCGGAAGCTCTGTGCCATCTGATTTCAGGTTCACCCATTCAAACCTGATCGAAAAGGTCGGACGAAAGTCAGCCGTCGAGCAATAGCACACATCACGCGAACTGTAAGGACCTCATCGACTCTAAGATACATATTTTTCAATAACGGAATGAGTAGAGGAATCGAATGATCATTCTGTAATGATACCTATGGAATCCTGTCCTCGCCGATATCTCTTCCACCTCAATATATTTGTCATCGGACCTTCTTCCATCGTGTTGGTATGTAGGTGCGAAGGCGACAGGATGTCTGTACAGAACTTCATCCCTGCTCTCGAGTCCAAGAATCGAGATTGCTGCGTCATTGCACTCCATAACGAGTCCATCGTGCATAAGGAGATAAGCATCCTGAACACAAGTTCTGGAACTCGTTACTATCCGCCAGTAACACTTGAGATGAATCCCTCGTTTAAATCATATGAATGAAGAATGCACAAAAAAAGATCTGAACGAGGAAAGCAGAAAAGATGAACGGGCCGCGGCTAGAGTGCGTACCGTCGATTCACTGAAGAGGACGGAAAACCTCTCATCTGGTGCCACGTGTGGGGTTACGTCAACGAGCAGCCAAACTTCGAACCCAATTCCCCGTTTCACACTGATGTCGATGAATCTGGGTCTTCTCCTTGTATATATCTTCAAAGTCTTTTGCAGCTGACATACACCGTCCTGAGCTAGTCGGGATTCAAAGACTTGTCTTTCCTGCGGGATCACCGGATGCGCGCGAGAGTTCAAATTTCAAGAAACCTCGTCTGCTGTACAAGCTAACTTTGGACTCGTGATCTCGTGTAAAGACGAGGAGATTTGCTAAAGAGTATAATCACAACGCCTCCGCGGCGAAAAAGCAACACGCTCACACACCTCGATACTTAGTCTGCTCCAGAGAATGGCCTCCCAGGATTGAATCGTCCTGATTTCTGTCTCCGAGTATCCAGTTATCTCACAGAAGAGCTCATTGACCATCACGTCATCTCCCGACTCTAACTTGACCAGCATTCCTCCCGGTATACCTTCGAAGAACTCCTTCCAAGGTCGAACTGAATCAAAAAACTGTTCCAGATCCGGAGAATGGAACGATCCTTGATCATCATCCATCGTGTCAGCGTCAACGGATTTTGGAGTACAATCTACAACTCAATATTATTACTTTCGGCAAGTTAACTCAGCCACCTTGCGGTCGGTATATTTTGAAATGGACTCCTCTCGAACACATCAGTTTTTATGTTCCTAATCCCTCAATATCTTCAGCTGATGGCTAGTGGGATTAAAGTCGCACCCTTTCAATGGGTTAGGAAACGCAGATCTCGCTTCCAATCCTCAACGCCAAGTCTTGTCACCGCTGTGTTATACAAAGCACGAGTTAGACACGAGAACAAAAACTTCACATGCTGGAATCCGAATACCGACTTCGGTATGCAATAGTTCCTGCTCATAGCGCGCGCGTTGAGGAAAAGTTGGTGCTAAGACGAATTAATTCGTACTTCGATGTCTGAGAAGTAAAGTTAGTAAACAATGTACAATAGATCGGGAAGACGGTAAGATCCACGCTGTCCTTAACGGAAGCAACCTCCAACCGAACCTTCGATCTACAACAAGAGGCACACAACACACACGTTGTGCCGAAAAGTGGCAAAAGCCGCACCGGGGAATACATGGCAAGTGTAGGGGACTTGGAAGTGAACAAGGAGAGTTTATTCGACTCATACAGGAAGGCCTAACGTTAGCGCTCCAAGAGCGCTGTACAGCGGAGAGGAGAATGCAATAGCACGTAACAAGAAGAGCGTGTGCAGTGATTCGTTCATCCGCAGAAATGGATCACTGCACACGAGTTATATTCACACACTACATCGACAAGTTAGTCTCCACATTTAGCATGTAGGAAGCTCGGATATATTCAGCTGTAATACTCCGGCCCGACACGTTTTATGTCTCGTATCTATCAGAACTATTCCAGTCTGATCTTATACGATTCGGTAAAGATCCTCAACTGAGGTTTTAACAGGTAGGTTGCACTGTTTGACGTAGTATGGTCACTCCGCTCTACTTACTATAGCTGTCGTCCGCCAGACTGGGCTCGATCTCAAACAGGTGCTCAATGACGACAAAGCTCTGGAAGTAGGGCATGAAATGTCAAGCCTCAATGCAGTCGGCAACGAAGGTTTTCAGTGCGAGTCCGAAGGTGATCATGACTCGATGTATGTATGATCATAAATGACAAATAATTCAACTTTCTGGACCTCTTTCGTTTCCAAATTTCAACTATAGTAATCGTAGTAAGCGTAACAACCAAGCTGCAGTCCTGATAACTTCGAGCGTGATAAGGTGTGTAGGTTAATCCGACATCAGCCGTGAGGTATGCAGAATCAGATTTGGTTTCCAAACCCTCCAGAAAGGAGGTATCGGCGGCGGTTCCTGTTTACTTTCATTTTTGCTTCCTTTGTTGATGTCGGTCCGCAAACTCTCGCGGACCGACATCAACAAAGACGTTTCACGCGTGGCGATTTCTAGAGAAGGGATAGGGTGATCTCCTCATAATATCCCCCGGATAATAGCGATTTCTAGAGAAGGGATAGGGTGATCTCCTCATAATATCCCCCGGATAATAGCGCAATGGTTAGGTACTCCCGACGGACCGTCCCGGCGTGGGCCCCAGGTTTAGCAGCCGTTTGGTGTACACTGACTCTAGAGGCCGGCACGCTGTGAGCTAAAACCAGTCCTGGAGAAAGAAGAGATCTCCGCAAAATATCGTCTACTCCTGCTCCTAACCGACGGAAAGACAATCCATGAAGTGTGGATCGCCCTTAACAGTAGAGTGTCTCACTCGTAGTCACTCCTCACTCTACTGAGGAGTCAGTCACATGACTTTGCGAAAAATAAAGCAAAGGAGTTCTCCATTGAAGTAAAATTCCAAATTCTTTTAGAGTTCAGATAAAACTCGATGAACTCCTGTAGAATTTTGGCTCCTTTAATGATATCGAAAAACATATAGACGTTAAATAAAATTTATATACCAAGTGAATGAAATTAACTAAAAATATTTTATAAATATTAACTATTAATCTATATCTGAAAACAAGAACAGAATATAAACCAATATGCGTGCAAAGTGTACTTCTAGCCAAGAAGAAAAAGAAGACAAGTGTGAATCACAGGGAATGAAAATTCAGTGTGGAGGTTGGACATGTTTTGTTTTCTACTAAAGTTAGAGACGTTTCTGTTATCCCGAAGTCATTTTTTTTTCTTTTTTGAAATTGAGCCCAACGGTTTCGGTTTCATTACTTGGTTGCATGGAGTTTGCAGTATGAAGTTGTCCAACTTATTGAGAATTGTCTGAAAGTAGAAATATTTTTAGCCAGATTTTTAATTTGATGTGCACAGAGAGTAACTATTATGAGAAGATGACAGTTGACTGATTAAATTAGCTATTATTATAAATAATAAACTAAAGCCAAGATGTTTTGCTGCACGAGCCATGGAGTCTGGCATCTTAAAAAAACTCGTAAGCACAGAGCTCACGGCGGTTCTCATGATACAATAAAGCCAATCCTGCGAAGTAAAAAATTAAATCACAGCATCTTTAATTTATGATCTAACTTTTCTAACAAGAAGGGTTAGGACATAAGTTAAAACGTTTGTATATTTCTTCTCTTCCGAACTTGGAAGAGGATGAATATGCAGGCTAGAAATCTCCTAGGTGTAAAAAAATCATAAAGCATGAGTATACAACCGTGCTGCAAAAGGTACAAGTCCGAGAATCTAAAATTATTTATACATTAATAAACAATTACTTTAATTTAATAACTAACCTTCCTACAGGAAGAGTTAGGTACTAAATTAAACCCATGTATATTTACCTCCTCCATTGAAAGATGGAGAATATACACGGGTGCTCTTAAATGATATGTGCTGGACAACTTGAAACTGAAGGTTTCGACTCACATTACTCGTTCACTGTAATTAATAAAATATAAAAGAGCGAGGTATGAATATGGTCATCTAGTTCTAGTTCAGTATAAATAATAGTGAACGATTGATGATTGGTAAATTCTGCGGAATGCAGGTGCAACGTATCTGCTAGTTGCGGAACGCAAAATTTTGACAAAGTGCATTATGCGAGGATGGAATAAATAAAATTTTACTTTGACACTCCACAAAAGTGCATTCCGCGAACTTTGGAGGTCATATGAGTGACTCCACACTTTCTTCTAATATTATATTTCTCTTTAGAAAAATGAACAGATATCTAAAATGATTAACATACAGAATTCATTGCAACCGAATTACTTACTGAAGGAAAGTCATGGCACCGCAAGTCTTTTATCCCGTATCATATATCTGAGTACAGTCTAACCTGTCTAAAAGTTACCTTTGTAATTGTTTAAACGCTATAAATGTTGAAAAATCGTCCACTCCCTGTTCTGATGTAATGTAAAACAACCCAAAAAATATTAAATGGTAAATATTTAGATCTTTTACTCCTGTATTTACAAATTATCTTTGTAGATGTTAGAAAGCAGTTGTACATCCAGAATGCATCATATCATTATAATAAAGTACATTGTATAGACAAAAGAAACTGTAGAAATTATTTTGTTCCAATTTGCTTGTAGATGAAGAAAGAGAAACTCAACCTGAGGAAATTATTCCATCCTCGGTTCCGCACTCAAGTGTCATAGTAACTTGGGAAGCAATTAGATTATAGTCGTAACAAATTATAATGATATGCATGAAGTTGGTGTAAAAAGTATAGTTTCGATGAAAAGTATGAACAGCAACACAGAAACAGATTATTCATTTTCCTCTTGAGTAGAACTTTGTTACGACTATTGTACATTTGGTCGATATTGTATGTATCCAGTAGAGATTTAAATTAATTATTTTTTGGTTTTATAACATGTATAAATGTTTAGAAACTCGTACACACCTTACACAAGCAATTAGTGGACAGGGTAGACTGTACTGTTCTATTATCATTACCATCATGTGGGGCATCCTCCAGTCGGGATAAGAACACCTCGCAATTCAAGCTTACGGAAAAGATTCTTCCCCTCTACTGTAGCTATCCAAAAAGCCGCCATTCCTCTCCCATGTGCAAAATATGTGTTCTTCGCTTATAGCAAACGAAACAGATCTTTCGAGGTTTGGCAACGACCAAAGCAGATCGGTGTGTGCAACTTCGTGTCGATCGACTTGTCGATAACGTCAATATAAAGCAGGAGAATATACATAGCAGTGGCCATTCCGGCCAGGGAACAGAAAAGGACAAGCAGAAGAAACGGAAGAGAACTTTTTCAGTCTGTGATTGGTGAGGAGAAGTGAAACGGACCGAATCTCCAGAGTACTTTTAAAATTAAGTACTTTTATCTAAAGTTGTATTAATACTTACCGTAATCGAATAGATTTAAATGTGTCTTGATACGAAGATGAGAAGCATGTTGTAGGATCACATCTCACATTACAGCGGAACTATTTATATACCATCTATTGATATCACATGTACACATGCAACAATAGAGAACAGTGGCTTTGACTCTAATCCTGAGGTGATAGTGTGCGAGATCGAGTCCCTGTGTGTCCAAAGTTGTCTTCGAGAAAATAGACTCCTTGCGGATGTCTAGGATAAAAGATCATAATGATTACTGAGAGGTGTAAATATTAACAAGTCATCAAGAAGGACCTTGAAATACAATGATCTAACCAGGATGAAGTGAATATTAATATACATGCTTCCTGAGAAGATATTGAGCAGAATAAGGACAAAAATAACCATGCTCTATCAACTTTCCCGCTGAAGAAAAGAAGAAGACAAGTGCTGATATAGAGAAAACTGTTAGATGGCGACTGGTGCAAGTCAAGTATTAGAAATAAATTTAAAAATTATTTTATTAAATAAGTATGTATTTGATGTTGTATTTTTTAGTCAAAAAATATTTATACTACTTGTGTGCCGAATTGACTCACTGATTTTAACACGTAAAAAAGCTCAATTTAGTTTATCTAAACTCTTAAAAGAGTTTAGTTGAATATAGTCACTCTAATCATGATACAATGCATTTAGTACTTCTCAGTTCGAGCTTTTCTCTCTACCGTAACGAAAAAAAGGAACTGCTAGAAATGTTATAAGTGTTAAATCAAGTGAGTTTAGATGAGTTTAGTTTTAATTGTTACCAAAGAAGTGTAAATAATTAAAATATTCTAAATATTATATGTTAGTTCATGCTGAGAAACACGGGAAAAGTAAGAAATAAACCATAAGTCGTCACTCCACTGCCGCGCTTCAGAAGATACAAGACCGGGAGGCAGAACTCCTTAGTACATTAATTTACCTCTGAAGTTAATTTAATACCTAACCCTTCTTGCTGAAAGGGTTAGGTATTAAATTAAACGTCTGGTTATTTGCCTCTTCCATCGAAATAACCATGAGAGGTGAATAAGAAGACCTCCACTGAAGTGGAGGGTAAATCCGAGCGTAAAACACAGAATTGGAGCGTGTACGAGATCTTTTGGGTGATGAAACGCAAAGTTTAGGCCTCTTTTCGCTATGGAGCTTTCTGCAGCCGATTCCTGCTTCCCGTTCACAAACTGAGCTCTCCCTGGGAGAGATTCCATCCCTCCCCGCCCGGCTACAGGCGGATGGGGCTGCGTGTCATGGATGGCGGGGCGGAGTGGAACTGTGTACGATGCACAACACACAAATAATAAAATGATGCGCAGTACCAAATGGTCGAAAGGAAATTAAATCAACTAAACATACATTAGAAAGAATAAATCCCGATAGTACGATGCACCACTATTGCCGCTTGTACACAATCCAGAAGTGGAGAACAACATATTTTTGAGAAAACATAGTGTCAACGATATAAACTTCCATAGCATGGCAATCACCTATACCTCTCCCAAGAGTGATATTTAAACCCACTTCACAACATCCGTCTAAATATTCCAATCAGCCACAACAAAACTGGGAACATACACTTTCTACGATTACTTTAGAAGTGCAGAATCCAGATTAAATGGTCGAATGACAACATAATGGATAGTACACGAGTAATGAGATAATAATTCACTCCCATTTGTGAAATAGCTTTTCTATGTTTACCTTATAAATGTTACTTACCCAAGAAATTGCATAATGATGGCGTAGTGCGTAATGAATATATATACAAAAAATATGGATAAAGAAAAGAATTTGAAATTAATAATCTTCAATAGTAATGTTTCTCGGATCCCTGTCATGGTTGAAGATACGCTGTTTTATATTTTAGATGTTTTGATTCTGAATTAGCTTTAGTTGCCACGTGGTATCTTTTAGTGGTTGATTTCTTTAGTGGATGTCGCCAGTATTCTCTCCAACTCATGTATTCTCAAGCATGCATTATTACCTCTTCTAAGATGGAAGAGTCCAGCATGCTCTTTAATTTATTCTAGTAAAAAGGCTAGAAAATAAATAGACGTTTTGGTTAAAATTAATATTTATTTTATGATATGATCCTCGAACTTATAGTTTTTGAAGCGCATTTGTACACTTATCATTATGGGTTATGTTTGCACTTTACTCGAAATTTAATAGTTACCATAAATATTAATTTTTAATATTATTTTCAGTTAATACTCATATGTCTTCTGATAATATACAATAAAAAATAACTTCCGGTCTACTGACCAAATCTAACCCCTCGGCTGTGACTCGACTTAATCTCCATTTGCAATTTCTTGCCCATTTCCCTACTTGTTACATGCATATGTTCTCTCCCACTCATTCCAAAGAGTAAGTGGACTTGGTAGGTTTGAGATCCTCTATTACCTTCATATGTGTCTGTTTATCGCCTGATCGCCTTCTTCATTCCGTTAACTAACCTGGTAGTAACTACATAAGTGAGTACATACCTTTAACTTAAGAAGGTAGACACGCTTAAAGACTAAGGCCAAGAGTAGTTGGAAACACTCTAGACTCTAGAAGAAGAGAGAAGTAATTAAGGACACAAGCACATGACGTGAAATATCTAAGAGTTGTAGCAAATTCACAGTCATCTGAGTGGTTCAAAGAAGAGAGCCAAGAACACATCTACTACGAAAGGATATACATTTAGCATCTGATACATAAAAAAGCAAGCACTAGATCATCTGCTCGAATCTATTAGTTGCTTGGTACGGATATGCATCCGATCATTTACATTAGGAGTACTTATTAGAGAGAGTCATAAAAAATCAGACCGTGAAAAGAAACTTGCAATATTACTATCTTAAGCTTTCAACTATCTATAGAGACATCATGTACACATGCTGACCGTAGTTGTAAGTACCAACATGCTTCAACCTTCGAGCAAGAGTTTGAAGCATATGCATAACAACATGTACGCAACCGTATGCAAGTATAAGCTTGAATCTTCAGAAAAAAGCTTGACGTAGTACACATAAGTAGCTTCTTTAAGGTTTTCGATGGTAGTTATAACAAAAACACTTATGTTAAGTGTTTTTGCTATAACTACGTGAAAACGAGATCATTTATTTAAATCATATATTCAAATATAAAATCAAATCATATATAAAATCAAATATAAAATTTAACAAAGCAGTTAAAAATACAACATTTTTAAGAAATCAATCTTTTCTCAGGTTCAGTATGAAAATATAAATCATTTTCATGAAAAATCTGAGAAGATTCAGAAGAATGAAAACTGATAATGAAAATTAAATTAATATGCAAGTTTAAGTCTCTGCATACTAAAATATCTGAGAAATATAAAAGCTTTTGGAAAATAATGCAAAATTAATTCGATTTTGATGTCTCTTTTAGAATAAGTCCATCTGTCTCTGTTAGCAGCATTTTATTTGGAAGACACAGCAACAATCAACATCATCCCGGTCTACATACACGAAAGACTTTATTGAACGAGTTTAGTAGAAAAGGTTGGACGTCTTATCATGGTTAGAGCTTTGATTCAAGTTTTTACTTTAGCAGAGTTCATTTTCGGCTAATGGTTAAACTTTTATAACCATGAAGTCTTTACTTTAGCAGAGTCCATTTTCGGTTAATGGTTAAACATTTCTAAACCATGCTGGTTACCAGGCATATTTCCAGGGCCACGTGGAGACCTTTCAATTCCATTCAAGGTCCACTTTATACTATGAAGTGTGCCAGCAGGGAGCATATAAGCTGCTACCTGACCGTTCCACTTCCTTCTATTATTTCAGTTAGGATTGGAGAACTAGCAGAAAGGGGAAAGAAACTGACCAGATCCCTTGGGACTGGAGAACCAGGAGAAAAGGAATCAAAAGGTGGGGTGAGAGAGGCTCGAACTCTCGACCTCCGGATTACTCGTCTGCTATGAGACCGACGCGCTAACCAACTGCGCCACCACCCCGGATGTGAACATATCATCACTTTACAAAATTGGACAATTAGATAAAGAAACTAATCACGAAGACCTTTCAATTCCATTCAAGCTCCTCTTTTCTTTGTACTATGAAGTGTGCCAGCAGAGATATAGGTATGCTGCTACCTGACCGTTCTACTTCCTTTCATTATTTCAGTTAGGATTTTAGAACTAGCAGAAAGGGAAAAGAAACTGACTTAGACTCGTGGAATCATTATTTCAGTTAGGATTGTAGAACTAGCAGGAAGGGAAAAGAAACTGACTAGACTCGTGGAATCAAAATGTGTGGGGTGAGAGAGGCTCGAACTCTCGACCTCCGGATTACTCGTCTGCTATGAGACCGACGCGCTAACCAACTGCGCCACCACCCCGGATGGATAGCCAGGCCACCGAGAAATTTAATTTTAAGTGAATGAAGTATATGTAATGGCAATCACACTACAGTACAAATGAAAGGAGTGAAATAAAGTGTCGCTTCGGAAACAGACCAGATATCATATCCTACTTCCCTTAGCATTGGAGAACTAACAACAAAAGGAAAGTGATCAGATGCGCGGAATCAAAATGGTGGGGTGAGAGAGGCTCGAACTCTCGACCTCCGGATTACTCGTCTGCTATGAGACCGACGCGCTAGCCAACTGCGCCACCACCCCAGATGCTCAGTGTGCAGGGCAAAATTATAATACTCTTATAGCATTGCACATCAAACGTGTATTCTCCCCGTACAAGCGCGTAGTCGCAGATGAGAGAGTCTGATTATAATCTTCAGACAATTGGCCCTGGGCGATGGTATTTGAAGCGGCTAAGAGAATAAGACACATCGAGAAGAGAAGTTGTCGACGGCCATGCTGGAATGGTATCAGACATGGCGCGAAGAATAACCCTAACTTGAAGAAGAAAACAAGTTTATCTTGTTTCCGAATCCTCGTGCGGTGGACTCTCTCGCCCCGTTCTGCATTCAGTCAACTCTGAAGAAGCAAACAATCGACCATCTACCACTTCCCGGCTAGTCCCAGACCCGTCTCCAGAGAACTTCTTCCTGTAAATCGATCCAGCTTCGTTGTTCCAGTTATTTGGAGACATAGTCAGCTACCGTAGGCACTCCAAGTTCAGAAAGTAAATGACCGAAATATGCATGTGACCTGAAGTTTTCCCCAGAAGGAAGGAAGAGGACAAACAAGGAAAGTAAATCTTGCGTCACGATTGGCACGAATGGTGGCAGAGAATTGTTTATACATTCTGAGAACTTTCTCGAATCTCTATCCCCGACATATAAATGGAAAAATACTGACAAAAGATATAAATGTTGAAATAAGACTGTCATCTAAATAGATATGATAAACCAATGTAATCCAAGTATTAACTGTTACATCCGAACAAGATCACGAAAAAGACCTATGAATAAAAGACCTGTAAATGCGCTCTAAAAACTAGATAAACGGTTTTGCCTCCCTTTGTTTCTCCCTTTCTCTTGTAATAAAAGGTTCTTTGGTGTACCGTCATCCATTAAAATTAATCTGATTATGCTAAGGAGGATACGTCGAATCCTGCAAATGAATTACAAAATTCTGTTACAGGATTTTAAATTTCTAATTAAAGATATTGGTTTAAGAGGACCACGTGATTACCAGTGCTTTTACAGAAATAAAGATACAAACTTGAGAAGACCACTGCCATACCCTTTTGAACGTTAAAAGGGTCGTAAAGTGGTAAATATTACCATAGAAATATGAGTTAACGAGAGCGAAACGGTAGATCTCGATCCCTCTTACCGTACCATTCGTCTTTCCCTCGAGGTTCTACTTTGTATGCAAGAGCCAGCGGACCTTCGAGAAAGCTCGTCAGCTATTCACTTTTGGAAGAACAAATGCAAGTCGGAAAGGGAAGAAAATGAGTTTGAATTCTTTGAAGTAACGCTGATCAACTGGTGGTATCGGTTGGAGTGAGGTTGGAGTGGTACTGCCCCTCACGATTTTAGAATAATTTATCAATTATCTTGCAAAAACGAGATCTTCGTTTCATACTCATCTCCTCCATCTTCTGAGGAGATGAGTATGCAAAGGTTTAATTAATTATTATTTTTTCTAGGTTTTCATTTTTAGCTTAAATTTTTTTGGTCATGGAGTTTACTCGACCGAACATAATATTCAGTATAGAAGAGAAATTTACTTTTGTTCTGTGGTTCATTAACTGAACTTCAGCCGCCAGCTATGGTAACCCACATCTCTCAGTCATAGAGGTGCGAGAGATCGAGCCTGCATCTCCATGTTGGGAGGTGGAGACTTTCACCATCTTTTCATTTGTATGTTGCTGCACTTGTAGTCTCTGCATCTCCATGTTGGGAGGTGGAGACTTTCACCATCTTTTCATTTGTATGTTGCTGCAGTTGTAGTCTTTGCAGTGGGTATGTCTAAGATTCCCCAATGGGTTATTTCTGGATTTCCAGTATCTCTAGCTCCAGCTATCATTCAATATCTAAAAATAATTTCGTTTTTCCTATCAACTTGGTAAATAATTTTTAGATAAAATTTCTATCTTCTGTGATAACCGCAAACGAACAAAAGTTCCTTGAAGTTGATCTTGCATGCCTATTTTATCTCTGCATATTACAATTGGTGTCTAGAGTTATGTAACTTCTGCCTAACAAGGCAACATGACCGTTCTCTAAGTCTGCAGATGATCATCTCACATGGACGCTTGCACTTTGCAGGAAGAAGGGTCTTTGTCATCTCCTCGTGTACTAAGGATCGATCTTCCACTTGTGAAAGGGTGATTCATTTCTCCTCTTGACAAACTTCTCGACTTCTTTGATCCTTGATAATTTGAGGGATGCCCAACGCAATAGGTGCTGAATCTATTCTCTCATCTGGTACTTTCAAATCCACAAACAAGACTTTTGATGACATCAACCTTCTTAGCCGCGTCGGATCTGTTTTGTCATTTTTGTTCAACAAGTCATGATCGCACTTCTTAGATGGACGATATCACATTTACAAAATATCAACTCAAGATAACAGTAACATTTTTGGTTAAAATGTTACTGAATATGGTATCTTAATTGAAAATGAATATCTCTACAAATAAAAGTTTACAGTTAATGAGTTAAGGAGAAAATTAAAGGAAAATCCCTCCACCGCTAATCTTATACATTAAGTAATTTAAGGTATTCTTTAAAAGCTACAGCGCGTTCATAACTTAAAGATGTGAATAAAGACTCCTCAACACACAATCCAACCGTTTGGGAATAATTTAGTAAAGTTACGTTTAAGGGTTGCGCTGGAGAAATCTTACCTTTAAACCCCAAGGTGCATACAAGTACTCCTGGTGATCCGGACACCTCTTTGCGCGTGTCTGCTTAAGAGAACTCAGAAAATGGTTTGGTGTTTACTTCTTCCTCGGAGCATGGTTTCTGTAAAATAAGGAACCAAATTGAATCTATTCACCAGCTTTACTATTTATGATTCATCTCAAAGCAAACAGTATAGTATTGAATAAGCATCGAAAGTGTACAGTTCGCGGGAGAAGGAAACATACAAGCGGAGAAAGCACGAATTCGAGAGCAAGGGCAAGGTCGCAGAGAAATCGCAGTGAGATTATGGAATATATAAAATTAAATTATTTTTTTATTTTTTTATTATTAATATTAATATTTTTATTTTGGAAGTTTATTTTGGAAGTATCTGGAAACAGGGGGAGAGTAGGAGATAACCCATAAAGCTTGACCCCAGTGCCGCGTCTCAAAAGATACAAATCTGGGAAGCACTGCTCATTAAAACCACTCTTGTACAGTAAGTTTAATTTAATATCTAACCTTTTCTTCCGGAAGGGTTAAGTATTAAATTAAACCCCTTGCATATTTACCTCCTCATATTCTGTTGTAATAAACCAGAACCCGGTTTATTACAACAGAAGAGAATATTTTCCTCAAGCCAAGAGTACATTGGGAAAAAAAAGGAATATTTTGTATGCTTTTATACACATATCGGGGGTTTAAAGCTAAAAATACTCTATAACTTTTATATTAAAGATGAAAATGATCTTTATCGCTATTCGAGTGGACCTGCTCTAACGGCTTGAATTTCCACACAAGAGTTCAAATACATGTCGTTTTCTCCAGGTGAACTACCTTCCGAGAATCTTTGGTACTTGAATCTTCAATATAAGCATAATATTCTTTTTCTTTTACACAAAAGTTATGACAACGAACACGTCGCTGGAACAAATTTCGCCATAGAAAGTAAACAACACCCAAAAGGTAGACGGACAAAAGACACTTTATCACACAATTATTATTAGTAAGACTTTCTAGTTTGCGATATTCCAAGAGGAGATGAAACCGTAGAAGGGAGGACAAGAGGCTAAGACCCCAGAACTCATTATGGATATATTGCCAAGTAAACATTCAGATCGCGGGTAAAAGTACGATGCTTCAAGCAGTATTTAAGGCACTTATTCAATTTGATTGAACACCATGTAGGTATTATGGTCCAAAAGGTGTATCTTGAACCTAAAGACACATGGGGACCGAGGGGAGATCCAATCTCAGTTAAGAGTCTCAGCATTCTACATGGATTACCAAGGTCACGATAGAAATCTTTTAATCGAGAGGTTTTCAGAATTGCATGGCCTCTAACAATAGTTTGAGTCGATATTGTTGAGAACCATAGGCTTCAGGTTACAACTTGGCACTATAACCACTTACACATGACTGTTGAGTCCTCTAATATGTTCAGAAAGCAAAAATAAGGTCTATTAAGTAATAATAAGATCAGACGGTGAACTTTAACACTCAAGAATAGGAAACATATGAAGTTTTACACTTCGAAACTTCCCTTACATGTAAAGGAGGCTGTTTTGAACACACATACAAAATTTCAGTATGAGACCAAATCTCAACACTGAGATATGGACAAAAACGTTTTGATTAAGAAAATTACAGCAATTTCTGGCACCCAAATGGCTACTTCGACCGAGAATAGAAAATTGGCTTGATAACTTTCATTCATTCTTACAGGATTTGTAGTCTACAGCATGTTGAAAACCCTGTGAAATTTGACTTGCTGGTTGTACATGATTCTCCAGATCTCAAGCTTGGAAGTTGCTGCTCTAGATTGAGAGCTTTTCAGACCTCCTCTGCTTCAGTGATCGTCATGAATTATTCATTCACTCAAATGACACGAAAATTTTTTGACAGTCATAGCTCTACTGACAGTGAATGCAACCACGAAGGTTTGAAGCAACTATCTCTATTCTGCTGCAACAAAAACTCCAAAATCAACAAATGTGATGCAATTTTGACTCAATCTGAACTTCAAATTGGCATAGCTCCCTCTTTATTGCTCTAAATCGATCAAAATTTGTACTTATAGTGACTGGCACTACGAGCTCTCTCACCCTATGTCCTCAGATCTTTGAATGCTCTTACCAAAAGCTCAAACTACCCCTAAGACCTCTACTTCCAAGTTTAGGATTTCACAAAAGATAAAAATAGACCAATAGGAGTTCATAGCTTCACTTCTCTGTCCTTTTGTGTCTCAAATCCACGTGGCAACTTACCTTCACACATAGGTTACATGTCAAGCCTCTAAACTATCAACGTAAACTTTAAACTTCTTGCGAAGACATGTAAAGTGACATGTAGCTCTAAAAGATAACTTAAACCAGCTAGAAAGCATGCATGCACGACATATAAGCACAACCCATGAGCTTAAACTCTATTTACATGGTAAACCTAAAGTTATGTACTTTGAACAACATAGATAAGTATGAAATCACTTGCACAAGCGTATGAGTGTTTGCACAAAATAAATAACATACTATCAATCTATTAGAATTCAAAATATATAATATAATAATGTTAACATCATATGCAAAGATATCAAACATATGCATAAAGGACTAGAAGTAATATTTAGCTATCTTCTAGAACTACTAAGCTCAAATGTTGGAGTAGAAGTGTAACATGTAGCCATCAAGTATTGCGACAACGCATTAGCTGAATTTCTGTTTAAAAATAGAAGCTTTTCTATTTTGACTCCTCTCTCAATCTTCTGACGTAGATAGCAGCAACGCGATCATGTCTCTACACTCGTGCTCCTTCTGTGAACTTTCAACTCTGTGATTCGAGCAAATGTTCTCGTTGCTAAAATTAAAACGTGAAGGAGAAGATGAGTGAACTCGCAGATCTAGATCAATAGAACTCTTTCTCTCACAATATTCTCTCTCTTGAATCTCACTACACAACTTGCAGCATATTGCCCCAACCCTTCACAAAAGCAACACAACGGTTTCGTCCTCAACTTCCTCTTGAAAGAGTCTTGTTTGTTTACCTTCGTTCTCTCTTTAAATTTGATCTTTATCTCTCTAGAACATTCTCTCCACACTCACTATGATGTCAAGATTATGAAGAAGGTTCATAAGCCTCACTACCCACTCTTTCTAACCCTCCAAGACCTTGACTTAAATTTGATCTCGTGCAGATTTTGATCGATTGGACTACCAATTGAACTTCTGATAGGGCTAGCTTGAGCTCTATTGCTCCAAAACAAGTGAGTTTTGGATCAACAAATAAGTCATGAGCTCCTCTACTTTGTCATAAATTTTCTAAGACGTGTTGGAAATATAAAGAAGATGACAATGATTGTAAAACTCGGTCAGAAAGTGAATCATCTACATCATTGAGTATCAAAAATCTCACTCTCCTCCTTTTAGTTGCAATGATAGGAACTAACATTCAAGAAACTTGATGGTAGTAGTCTGATCTTCTACCCTCATCAGCATGTAAGATTTCATGAAGCACTCTACTCTCAAATTTAAACTCTCGCACTCAACACGTTCTCTTTCACTAATTCTAACATCTTATGTGTATAGAATATACAAGATGACTTCAAATGCATCGTAGATGACAACGGAATACACGAATGACTCTAAGTTCTCTAGCATGGCAGTAGCTCTAGTCTCTCCAAGAGTTCTCTCAATATACTCTCTCATAACATCTTTGTGTCTAATATAAAATTGCACTCGAAACATATCTCTCAAGCCTCCTAGTGTGATCTCGGCAACGAAACCAGAAATGTGACTCTCAAGTTGACTACCGGTCCTTTCTCTCACCCATGGTTAACCTCAGATGGTCTTTGATGAGACACACCATAGAACTAGGAGGACATAACTAAATCCAACTCTCAAACACACTCATTTCACTCTCACTCAAAGCAAGAATTCTCATAGGTACGTAAAATATGAAGAACACACTTTTTATAAAGATGTCATCAACCGAGTTATATCACCAGAGTCTCGTACCCTCAGCAGATCCCAAATAATAGTACTTGTATAAATCAAAAAGTACAGGGCGTGAAGTGAATTCTAACCCAACAACCAGGAAGAAAAAATAAAAATAAACTTTAGTCTATTATTTCTCAAATATAATTCTAGTTCTAATCCGTTAAGTGATCTATGAATGACTCTAATTCCAAAACTTCACTTCACAACCTCTCTATTTATTCTACAGATTTACTATGATAACTATCGATAAATATGATTTTTTAGATGTTTATGTCTGAACAATCCTAACCCAAGCATGGTAAAGACTAAAAGGTTACACTTGAAATCTTGGCAGTAGTCAAAGGTCCCGGTGATTGCATAAAGAACGTACTTTGAGATGACTTAGTGGACTTCATAAGTCGTTCTCTCTTGTCACGACATTATCCCAATAGCGGTCGTTAGAAATTCAAGCTCCGACTGAAGATAATTCCACAAAGACATCATTCACACATATTTTCTTAATTTCCTTCCTATGCTTTCCTTGCAAACAACTTAGAGATCCAACTTGAGTAAAAAGCCAGAAGCCTAGCGCTTTCCTAAGTAGAGTATCACACTCCGACTTTTTTGTGAACACATAGAGTGGGAGTTATCTTGAGAATGTTGCTAGATAAGAGATCATGACCAACCAAGGATCATCAAGTGGAGGTGCTGTTGCTGCTCAGCAACCTATTCACATGTTTATGCAGCAGTAGCAGAGCATAGAGAGGAAGGAGGTGTTAGCAACTAAGGCGTTGCAATCAATGGTGCATCAAATGGACCAATTCAGGAAGAGAGACTGAGAGAGCTTTTCCTACAAGCAACAGACGTGACTATTCATGTTGGAAGACAAGAGTGAGGAGAGAGGATTAAAGACTGATTGGAAGGAGGTTGAAGAAGTTGTCTCTTTGATGACCAAGAGACAGAGAAGAAGGGACAAAGTGGTGATAAGTGAAATAGTACCTTTGATAATTCAGGTCAAGCAATTGCATGCTAAGCTCGCCTTGGTAGTTGCTACAGAGGAAGACTCACCGTTAGATGAGCTGATCAAGGGTATGAAGGAGCTTAAGCTTAAGCTCACTAGGCTAGAAGAGAAGGAATAGAATGTACAGCATGTTATACGAAGACCTCAGATAAGAAAAGACTTTGTTCATCACTGTATATGGTGCGATAGCCTAGACCATGTAAGAAGAGACTGTGGGGAGTTTACATATGCACTAAAGAAGGATCTTATCTTCTTCAAATATGATAAGATTCATTTGAGAGATACTACAAAGATGCTAGGAACCAACTTTGGCAAGGGTGGTATGAAAAGGCTTGTAAATGAAATGTCTACATCACATGATGTTTCTCTTGTGAATGCTGCTACTTGTGGAGTGAAATTGGAAATGAAGAGAAGAAAAGAGACTACTGGGTTATGGTCTAATGTAGTGAGATCCGTAGCTAGAACAGAGCTAAACAAAGATGTGTCACATATGATTGACAACTCAATTCAAGAAGCTGCAAGATGGGATGAACCTGTGGATACTATTTCAGTGCATGCCTATGTTGCACGGAGTCATCATGAGGTTGTACTAGAAGAAAAATGTAGGAGGGAGGATGTAGGTGAGACTTCTATAGCCAAACGGTCTGCCACAAGAGTGAAAGGGCTAGATCAGAGACAAAGCAGGAGACAACACCTGCTCGGGAGGAGACTATGGAGGATGTACCACCTACAACACAAAAGAAGAAGGAGAAAGCAAGGAGAAGGATAAGACACATGCATACAAACTTCAGTCTGACATTGAGATTGCTACAGACTTGAAGCAAATATAAGAGAATCAGATATTGAATGAGAAGGCTGAGTTTATTTTGGGTCAGATTCTTGAGATAGCAAAGCGTGAGTTTCATGAGGTATCATAGATGTCATCAAGAGGAAACATCAGATTTTGGGTGAAATAGCTACATTTAGCACTCTAGAGACCAGACCGTCAGAAGATGAAGAAGATGAGATTGCTAGGTACTGCTTTCAAGCATCAGAGAGGAGATCATATCAGCATGTGAGGTTTGAAGATGAGGTGGAAGCATCATAGAAGAGTGATCATTCTCACAACCATTGGGCAAGAGCAACCACAAACACCTTAGTGAAGCTAAGAGATCTAGAGAAACTTGTGGTGGCATTGATTGATCACGGTTCAGAGATTAATCTAATGTCTAAAGAGTTGTACAAGCGTGGAAGGTGGTCCATAGACATTGACCATGGATGGCTTATCCGTGCTGCTAACAACTAGAGGCGAGAACTCTATGGTGCTTGTCCCAACATAGAGATAACTATGGATGACATAAGTGATGTTCAAAATTTCTTTGTACAAGATATGTCAACATGCTTATCATTCTAGGGCAGCTTTACATTATTGCTGTTAGAATGGAGACACGAGTTATGGATGATGGTTCATCTTATGCTAGGAGACATAGTAGGTATGACAAAGGGCAGTTCAGTTTTTGACTGTTGTTGTAGAACATGAGAGGAATCGTGATAGCTTGAGAGATCGTCCACTATCTAATATTACTCAGGAGTTTAGAGAGTCTAAGGGTTTTGACAGAGTGTCATTGAAGAGCGAGACATCAGTGGTACAATAGAGATAGGATTCTCGCTTGATCCTGCAGAGCAGGAAGCTTTATCAACTAGCTTCTTAGGATTAGCATCATGTGAATCAATATGTTATAAGAATATTGAGTATGTAAAGAGGTTTGAGAAGCAATATGTGAAGTATGTACATCAATCTTTGTGGGATAGTGGGGAGTTAGCAAGAGATGAATACATATCTGGAGTGTTCGAAGAAGAATATTTGGTAGATACTATAGGAGAGTTGAAATCTGTATTAAAAAGCTCTATAGATGATGTAGATAGAGTGGTGAGAGTGAGCTCCAATGAGCTTTATGATGTAACTGATAAGTTTATAGACCAACAAGAGATGTTATGTGGAGACCAAGTACAAGTCAGTGGCAAAGAAAGTCAAACCAGTGGCTTTATCTTTATCACTCGACTACATCAAAAGATGGAGCAAGCTGCACAACAACCGACACTCAGAGAGCCAAGAAGAATTGAGCACTAGTTCACAGAAGCAACAGTGAAGGAACTGGAGATTGGAGTGATGGATTTCTTACTGGGCAAGAGAAGAAGAGCTTCAAGGAGATGATATCTAGACATGGTAGATGTTTCAGTTTGAACCACATGATGTAAGATGTGTAGATCCAAGTGTAGTTGCACTTGTGATAATCTTTACTATATCACACGTGCCGTGGAATCTAGGTCTTATCCTTGTATCTAGAGCTCATCTACCAAAACTGATAGACTTGCTCAATGAGAGGACTAGGATGGGTGTCTTGGAACCATCTATAACTTCCTACTCTAGTAGAGGGTTTACTGTTCCAAAGAAGAGTGGAGCCTTGAAATTCATTCAAGATATGCAGCCAGTTAACAAGGTGACTATTATAAATACAAGTATAGGACCTATTGTAGACGAGTTTGCATAGACTTTTGCTGTTCATGCTATCTATTCAATGAAAGATTTGTATTGAAGGTATGATCAGTTTCAATTATCCTTTGAGAGTACATACTTGACTACAATGAGAACACCTTTAGGGCTACTAAGGATGTGCAACTTGTCATAAGATGCTACCAATTCCGTAGCACATGTGATGAATGATATGGACAAAGTTTTGAGAGATTTCATTCTTGATAAAACTATGTCATTCCTTGATGATGTGTCGATCAAAGGAAGAGAAGAATGAGATAGTGGATCAAAAGAGATGTCATTGTCATAAGGTGTGAAGTGTGATCTAGGAAAACACGGGATATCTGTCTGTGGAGAGATATGACAAGACCGTGGACCTATTCGATAAAAATCTAATGTCCTCACTACGCAATCTATCAAGTTTTGTCTCATATTCAACTGATCTAAACTGATCTTAAGTGTAATGCATGTGCATCGCATCACACGTTCAATCTTACTCTAAGTACAAGAAAGATTCATACACGATAAATGTATGCTTTAGATCACAAAGGGGTTTCAAACAATCTTTTGACAATACCTTCTTCACTATTTTTCTTAGACAAAACTACCTAAATGTTCAACTCTGACCTTCTACTGTTCGCTGATACGACCTTCATTCAAGAAGAACCTCACAATGAAGGATAGTTTACTATACAAGCTTCCCAACAAAGTAAGGCATGCACGCAGCAAACAACCAGACATAACACATTTCTTAGATTGTATTAATCATGTTAAGATAAGATATAATATGAATTCTATTTATGTTATCTATTAAATTTATTATTTAAATGTATTAAGAAAAATGTATTTCTAAAATAGATAATATTTTAACACAAAAATTTGGAAAAATAGAGCTTTGAAAAAATTTTTGGTAAGCAAAACAAGAGATTTTTATTACATCTCTACACTCAAGTTTTTCTCAAAAATATGAAGAGTGACTCCACAAGATCATAAATTGTTGGAAATGAACTCGCTCGAGGTACATCTGTTTGATCTGAAAGAGATTTCAGAATGAAAAGTTTGACAGTAGATAGACCCTTCGTCCATCTCTCACGACATCCTTACTCAATCTACACAATACGAGTTCCATAATTGTCTCGATATTGAGATAAACTCATACACATAAGATCTTACATTACGACATGTTTATGAGTAATCACATGAATCCGTTAAGGTCGAATGCACTTTTAGATCACTCATTTGTTTTAAATCTTAAAATATAAAACAAGAATAGTTGCAAGCTACCAACTGTTGATCCAAAAGCACACTGATTGATGAGGTAGTACACATGTACATTGCATGTTACTCATCCACGTGTAGATAGGTCAAGTGGACAATTGTAGTGCATGCACCGTAACACATCTTATAACTAGTCACTATGCCAGACATAGTAGTCATCCCTAGCAGTCAAGAATCGCATTTGTCACATTGAGTGCAAAAATCGATAATCAAAGATGACACGACTGCAACGCATATAGCTATAGTCTTTTTCTACTTATATATCTTCCAATGCAATATTGAAGTCACACCGAATTCTTTTCTGCCAATTTCACTAGCAAGGTTCGAGATCTATACTAGATACTATTGTATGATACATCTCGATATAAAAACAGCGGAGTTTTCACAACAAAAAAGTTGTTCATAAAGCATCAAATCTTTTTCTGGCAATGTCATTAGCAAGGTTCGAGACCTATACTAGATACAGTTGTATGATACATCTCGATATAAAAACAGTGGAGTTTTCACAACAGAAAAGTTGTTCATAATGCAATCAAGAAACATGTTGTTCGTTTAACAACTTTTAGAAATTGACTTGTGTTTACAAGATCTATCTTCAAAATTGATGAGGTATCAAGTAACATTCGGTTACACTTCATAATGTGATATGGAATGTGCTATATCATAATATATTAACAGCAAACTAGAAAATGTAGCTAATTGGTAAAACTCACAATAGTTGCTTTACTTACTCTATTTCTTAGAAAAAATCCTCTAAGAGTAACTAATATTGTTTGTACCATTCACAGTTACAAGTCCCACTGTTTCTCTTCATGTTGCTGTTTTTCCAAATTCAAGAACTCTTCATTGAAAAGATTGTGTCTAGCTTCTCCATTCTCAATGGCTTTCACAAAACTAGACTTTATAGAGTGCATTTTTTCTTATGTATTAGAAACTTTTGACTCCCGAATGTGATCCTTCACGCTTGTTACGCACACAATTTTCACTATATACTTCTTTCTTTTATCTTGCTCTACGAAGTGTTCAACAACATCTGAAGAAAAAAACATCTTAAATTAGAATGATGATAAAGAGAGAACTTGACAATCTACAGACATACAAAATTTCAGAACTAATCCATGGAGTCTTAATTGTCTATGGAAAGTACGATGAGATGATTACATTTTCGTTACAATCATTTAACTGAGGCTTGACTTACAGATAAGAGCTTCTGTAATTGAGCTATCAATCAATGTTACACCTTATAGATTCACATCTTGTTTGTTAGCAAAGAAATCATACATAGGATCAAATCACTCCTTAAAAATATAGTAAGAAGCAACGTATACTCTCTCCGCTCAATGTGAAATCTTTCCCAGTAAGAAAGAGAGCTTGTAGGTTCTTTCTTCTTGTAATAGTGAATCTTTTTTAATCTCTGTCTATAATCTGTCTCATTTCTTCCAACGTTGTTTTCCATCTCTTTCGACATCTTCTTCATCTCGTTTAATACGTTCAACAATTTTGTCTCACCATTCTTCTCAAGAAAAGTCATCTTTGCTTGAACATGTTAGATGTTTTATGTATCAAAGTTAAACGTACATTTCAATCCTCTTACATTCTCTTGACCTTTCAATTTTTGGCTACGGTCTCTTGGCTTTTCCTTTCCTCTCAAAAAGCAGTTTGTACTTGTGCAATGACAATACTAGTCTTCAGTGGTGCAGTTCAGTGTACTTTTGATGCTCTCTGAAGATCTATGGGGTTTGAAACATAAGTGAGAGGAAAAGCCATTATCTCAGATACTGAAGAGAATTTAAATCAATAAGAGATACCAAATTTCTAGTTGATGACACCAGAAGTAGTATAATATGTGAAGGTCAACCGTATGGAGATCATACGATTACAAAATCATAAGATTACGATCCAAGAGTCTAGAAGAAGAAAAGATTGTTGGTTTCAGGTAAGAGTAACATCTTCACCCATCCTGTGAAAAAAACAAAGAAAAATTATTCATTAACGACAAGATCTAGATTCAGAATTGAAATAAGAAGTTTCAAACACTATTGTCTTGATTCTGAAAAGATGTTCACAAATTTGTATGAAATTCGTAGGGTTTAGGGTTTAAAACCCTAAACCCTAAATTCATGCGATGGTTCTTCTTGCTTGTAGCACACACCTGCGCAACTTGTAGATCTAGGGTGCACAGTTTTTAACTTACCAGTACTGTCCAGTCATTATAAATTTAATGACTTCCCATCTCCAGCAGTAATTTCATAGTTCGAGGGAAGCCAGGTCTGGGATCGCAAGCTGTACGATCCCAGCTCAAACATGGTAAAGACACAAGGTAGTGATCAGAAGTACTGGTCATCGCGTATGAAAAGTACTCGAAAACGGAATGGAGGCAAAGTCTTAACAGCTTGAAATCTCATCTCATACTAGTTCTTGAGGGGATCGACGAGGGAAAAGTGGATTGCTTGTCAAGGTACTCGATAAATAACTCAATTATTCCTCATCCATGTAGCTCGATGATTTCTCTATCTATTTCACGTAGCGCACTTTTGTAAAAAGTGTACGAAGATGAAATAAACTTTTTAACATAAAGTGTGCAACATATAATCATGTTAAAATTTAAATAAAACTAGAGTGATGGATGTAATTTTAGACGTTTCAAAATTTATTCTAGTGGAATAACTTACCGTATCCCATAAAGTTAACACTATTACACCTTACGTTATAGACACAAATGCGAATCCCATCGACTCCATGATAGAAACAGGTTTGAGACCCCTAATAAAACAACTCATCCTTGGATGTAAAAGACTCCCGTTACATTCATTAAACTTTGCTTGTAAATTTTAGATCTAATAATTAGTTCATTCGAATGATATATGCATATTAGATGTTTGAGTGGCCCCTAGCACCACCATTTCTCCTTCTCACGAACTACGTTTACCTCTGTGTCACCACACTAATACTACTATCGACATGAGACATTACCTTCGGTCCACGGTGGCATCCATGAACCACGTCACCTCCTACCACCCGCACACTGCATATGTTCCTATTGGCAGTCATGACTCGTTCTAGCGAACTCAGCAAGTTAAGGACACGCAAAAGGGACTTCGAAGAGAACCTGTTCAAGCACTTTACCCAGTCTTGTCAAACCGCAACTGTTTCAGTTCAAGTCTCAATTGCGTACGGTTCTATCTGGGCATCCTAACCAAACAAGCACTTCGAAGTTGAAACACCCAGCTACGCCGAGGTACGTACTCCTGTGCTTGTGATTTCGAAGAGTAATCTGATTGGATGGACCGGATTGTTGTTTCAGTAGTCGCGAACTCGCAGGTTTACAAACGCACAAATTTCCACTTGAAGGGTGGCTTGGGAGAAACCCAGCAGTGAAGCCAGCGCTCAGTGCGGTTTCGAATACTGACGAACGTTAGTAGCGTAGCTGAAGATATTTGTGATGGAACCGGCTGTCAAAGACACGGACATCAAACTACTGGACGGGATCGATAAATTCGAGGGCCCTGAAAATATCGCCAGACAAAGCAAATAAGGGACCAAAGAGAGAAAGAAGAAGAGAAAAATTGGTGAGCTGAGAAGCACCACAGGAGAAGTCAGAGGTGAAACTAACATCTCTCCACCCAAGTCGTCTGATCAGTCTACGACGGATAAGGTGCACGGCAAGTAAAGCCCGACACATTTCTTGATGACAGTCTGGTGTTTGTAGCTTTGAGGCACGGTGGCACGGTTACGGACGTAAAGTTCCTACGCTTCTACGGAAGTGTACGACAGTGCATGCAGTTCATGATTCAAGTGAGCGAAGTAAACCTGACAGCTTACTCCTCAGCAAGATCTGGACCGACTCCGCTGGATTTACAATAAACAACGAGGAACTCAAACGATCAAGGCAATGAAGTATAACACATCAACGACAAACCATTTGGAGTCTGGGCCAGCCCCAAACCAGCTGTACATAGTGACGGACCTTAGCACACGACATGATGGCTCCTGAAGAATACAGGGCTTCTGACTACACGACACCTGACTTGCGCTATGCGGGAAGGCAACCAGAGACATCTTCTGAGCTTTCTGCGGCGAGGCTATCTCCAGAAACTTTCTACTTGAACATGGCAACGTTGTCACGCGGAACACCGGACAGAGTAAGCTTCACAAGAACACCTGACTTCGGCTATGCGGGAAGGCAACCAGAGACATCTTCTGAGCTTCTGCGGCGAGGCTATCTCCAGAAACTTTCTACTTGAACATGGCAACGTTGTTACGCGGAACACCGGACAGAGTAAGCTTCACGGATCAAGGATAAAGTAATTGGGAAATTGACACCGAAGGGGGAAAGAAACACCAGAGGCTAAACATCACGAGAACAATGTGATACAGATACTCACCTGAGACCACTGCGGCCTACTTCTTATTGGAATTTTAACTTAATAACTGTCACATGGAGCATGGCATAGTCAACAGAATTTAGAATAAATCGATGCCTGTGATGCCAAACATCTAATTCTCTTTCTCCGGAGAAGGTTGCACAACAAGACAAGCTTCCCCGCCCATCACACAACACTTCCTCTCAACCTAGAATCTCCCCCTCGGCGTTTCACCAAGGTTTCCCTAGAAAATATTCGTTTTCTTTCACGTTAGCATTTCTGAGTGGACGACATTTTATCTGTCTCAGACGGGCCTCCTGCAGCAGAATACAGATGATCGTTGGGGTATGACTTTATGGATAGTATACGATCTCGACTGTACAGACAAGCATTCATCTACAAGACACAAAACCAGATGTTGAAGTAAGCGGTCAGAACGCAAGGTGTAAAGCATGGAGACAGAATTGTTGGAATTTACCTTGATCTGGGTTTTGACTTCTAACAGGGCATGAATCATCCCTCTCCGTCTTTTCGTTTACAACAGGGAAGAGCTCAGCCTTCAGCTTTTCAAGGAAAGAGCCGAGGTTGCGCTCATACTTCACTGCTGTTCCTGGTTGTCGAGGGAAAATATAATAACCAGGTTGTGTTAATTATTGTCTGAAAATCGTGGAGAACCACGCTAACTTTTGCAAGAGCGCGGGGATCACATATTCCTGCACTGAAGATAGGCGTCCATCCAACATGGCCTCAGAAAATCTACTACATGGATCCTCGATACACCTTAAGACTTCTGCAAGACACGACTCCACTTTGCTAGCGAGAATCATCCTGCGCAGAAACTAAGAACCAGACAACACTATGTGCATGAGCTGTTGAAGTCGCACATCCAAAAGAAACTAGTCGAGAGCACACATAACAAAACGATTCCATATTTACAAAGAAAGAATATGTGTCTCTAATCCCTGACCCAACGGTCCCCGTGAATGATGCGTACTCACAGCAATATAAACCAGGGCACTGCGGACTGCACAAAAGAGACGATCTCTTAACAATTGACTCAAAATTTCCATCACTCCTGGAAGATATGGAAGGCCAGTGTGTGAACCTATACACGGTACAACTATGCTACAAGGCTTGAAAGTGAAAGAAAACTCTACTCTACTGATCCGCAAATACATAGTCAACAGTCCATGTCTACGGGCTTATGACTCTTTCCTAAGAATGAGGGCTTCATATAATGCAATCAGATCCTTCTTACTGGGATTCCGAATGGCCAGCAGTTCTGCTCCGTAACCAGACTTAGTTAGTACTTGTTTGAGTTTGGAGATTGTAAGCTTCGTGTATTCCACAGGTTTTGAATTATACTCGTCTTCTGGTTTTAAGGAGGAATCCCCCTCTGCTGTGGTTGTTACCATCAAACTACTTCCGTTATCTGTTTGAAACTCTTTCTCACTCTGAAGTTCTATCTTGGCTCTCTTCACTGTAGTGACCTCAACATCCATGTCCTGGGCTGATGAATCACCTCCAGTGCCGGTGTCATCGGTTTCAGGACGAGGTCTCTTGCTACGAGCAGTGCCAGCTGGTTCCGTTTGATATGTCCTTAACCTCATGTCCAATGCAGTCTCATGGTTGCGGACGGTAGTCAGCTCTTGCTGAAGAGCATCCAACTTCGCTTGAACTGTCTGCAGCTGTACTGAGAGGGACTCGGCTCTTGTGTTAGCTTCAGCTCTGGCGGCCCTTTCACTGGCAACAAGGCTCTCCAAAACTTCAACCGTGTTTGCCCTCTGCTCATGAGAGGCTTTCAAGAGCTGTTCCATTTCGCGCTCGCGCTCATCAAGTCTTCTTTCCAAAGTCGCGGCCCTACTTGATGCCTCCACTTCTGCATACTTGACTTGATCAAGTTCCTGGGCCAACTCCATCTTTTCCCTCTCTAAGCCTTCTGCACGGTGTTCAGCCCTTTCGAGAGCAGCCAACCTCTCTACTGCTAAAGTCTGTGTCTCCAATTTATCCCTTTCCGACATCGTTGCCTCTTCCTTCGCTTTTTCAGCCACCTCCACAGCTCGCTTGGCCTCTTTGTCGGCCAGTCTAAACTTCTGTTCCGCTTCTTCTAGCCGCTTCTGTACGGTTCGTAGGCGCTCTTCCTGGAAGGCTTTCTCCTGCCGAGCACTCTCCAAGTCCTTCTCCATCGTTATAGACGATGACTTCGAACTTTCAATTAAGGACTGGAAATGCCTGACTTCCGCTTTCAAGGAAGCCATTTCTTCAGTCTGAGTACTCACTTTAGATTCGTGATCCTGCAAACAAGCAAAGGTTTTGTGTGCAGGTATTATGACACTTATGCGGGTGACACTGAAAAATAAGGGAGCAAGAACGAATCTGCGACATGGAGTTGTCTAGTTTAACACTGGCTTTGGGGGAAAATGATCATCCAAGGAGCACTGAAAGTAAACCGGTGCTTTCACACACCTTCATTCTAGAAGTAACTGCGGCAACTCTTCGTTCTGCCACCTCCAGTTTACTTTGCAAGTCCTTCACTTCACTCTCCTGGCAGAGATGAGAACCACAATTCCGAGATAACAGAACTTGTCAAAAGCTACAGGGTTTAGATAAGAGGAATACAACGCGGAACCCAGAATTTGGCTGCACGTGAGGAACGTCAGCCGAGCAGGGAAAAATATGCTGAGTACATCCTGACAAGCATATCTGAGCACCGCTACCATGTAACAGACTACAACCAGGTATGGCTGGTCAAGCATGAAGCGTCCAAAAAGTGACTAATCCGCGTCCTTCTAACGCTGTTGCAACTACGACGAGTTGGAGCGAAAAGCCTCGCAGAGTACATCTACCACGTCGTAAAAGTCAAAATATCCACAAGTCGGAAGACTTATTCGCTCCAAAGCACCAAAAGCAAACTGCACTGTACCTTCTCTGCGATGCTTGATGCGAACTCTGCACGCAGGGCATCCTCACGCAACTGATGTTGTTTGTTTGCCCTCTCCCGTAGAGCGTTTGACCTTTCCACGGCGGCACGTGAATCTGTAACAACTGAATCATGCTTCCGCCTCCACTCAGCGGCCTCCTCTTTTGCCGATTCGCTCTGTTCTTTTGCAGCAGCAAGCCTTGCTTCAGCTGACGTACACCGACTTTGCAGTGCCGCATGCTCAGAACTAAGTCTCTCGTCTTCAGATCTTCTTTCGGTTAGCAGATGATCATATTTGATCCGCCAATCAGCAACCTCTTTCCTAGTTTCTTCGAGTTGCGACGACAAGCTTGAGCGCCTTTCTTCAAGAGAGCTGTACTTACTTTGCAACGCTGCATATTGGGTCGCGGCTTTTTCAGAGGAGGCCCTATAGGTATCTAAGGCGCTCTCATATCTCTTTTTCCACTCCTGTGCATCTCTCTGAGCTGTTTCAGTTTGCTTCTCGATGAAAGTTATCCTTTCGGCAGAAGACCGGAATTTCATTTCGAGCGTTGCATAGTCCGCTGCTGCTTTCTCACTAGAGCGTTTGACCAAATCGTGTAACGGGCCATTGAGACTGAGAAAAATCAAGCATGGATAACTCAGTAAGTTGCCTAAAATACAAGGTTGAAAGTTTGAAACAAGCTATTCTCCAACCTTGCGAATTTTCAACTTGACGAGGCTCCAATCTCCGCATGCTACAACTGGGGCACGACTAAACAACGAGTTTTGCAACCGAAAAGCGCGCACCAAAAAGGCACCCCGAGCGCACCACCAAAATCCCTACCTCTTCATTATCAACTTCACAAGCTTTTGCCACTTTGTGGCACCAAACGCTGATTGATCATACTCGACAATGAGTGTATCCAGTACCTAGCGAAAGCAACCAACAAGAATATTAGCAGCAGGACCGGTGAAATTTCACCCATTCTACACTTCACTATTCAGGTAAGACATGAATACTGGTGCTCACCTTGATAGCCTGATCAAACGTAGCTCCAGGAGCATGACAAGCTAATCTGACCCGTTCTTCCATCGAACCCACATGTCGCAGGATCTGCAATTCAGCTTCCATAGACACCTTCTTCCTGTGATCCTGCGAGTACCAGCAACGCATAAGAAAGCCCACGCTCAAAACATGCAACACGGATGCACGACAAGACTTTTCACAACGTTCTCATTCACCAGATATCCGAACATACAAAGAAAACAAAATGGACTGAAACCTGCTCTATCCAGAAGAACTTCCAAACTACCCCTCTGTTGTCCATAGAAATTCCAACGACAAGCGACTAGGGTGGATGTACCTCAAACTGCTTCTTCAGAGTAACCATCAACTGCCGTTCATACTTCAGCCGAGGAGCTCCTGTGCCTACAGCTTCGTGGTTGTAGGTTGCTAACGCTGCTTGAACTGCAGCTTCATGTGCCTCTTGTAAGGCGCTCTAAATTGCAGTGCACAAAAGACGGATGTCAGGAACTTCCTACAATGAAATAACTAAGCCTTAACCATCCCTTACGATGAAGATTTTTCTTCCCACAAATACAAAGTGCAGCCAGCCTGGCGACGGGGTGAGGTACAAGACAGGTAATTACCTCTTCAGGGGGAGTGTTCTTATCAAAAACTCTAATATAATTTTCGACGGCCATATCGTGCGCTCGTCTGCATTCGTTTTCTTCGACATTCTGTAACAATCGTGATCTCAAAACCGTTGGAGTTAGAACAGGAGACAGAGATCACGGCGGAGTACACTGAAAAGAGATGCTTCTCAGTAAAACATGTACTTTACTTGCAGTAAAGTAAATCACTTTAGTAAACGAGACAGAGGGTGGGGGGATATATCTGTTGGTTTTGCAGGCCTTGAATCTAAAACTTGGGGACACTGGCGCAACTCCTTTCAAGAAAGGAACCTCGCGTACATCTACGGACGTAATACGGCTATACAGACTGGACTCCGAGCAAACCTTCAAATGTACACCAATTCCTTACCTGCCAAGAAGTGGCAATTGTTGGGACGGCGCCCGCATTCAATGCATCCAGAAAAGACTGTGTGAGGCCCGCGAACATAGGGCCATTCATGATGGTGGAACCTAATTGCTTTGGCCGGGTTCTTTCAAACACGTATTTGGTCAATGCATCCAAACCAGAACGAAACTCAGGCCGCATTCTCTCCATCTGCATTCAGAAAGGGTAAAGGTCTCCATAAAAAGGATATACTGTCCTCCAAATGTTTCAGGTGACCGAGTTTAGGGGCTGGGCCAAGAAGGGAATGACATGATGTACCTCAAAATTGCAAATAATTCCCGCGACGATTGATAGCCTAGAGGGTTTCAAAGAAGACACAAGGAGAGAAAACCGAAACTTGCTTAGGACAGCGTGAAGACGAAGCGTTGCTCTTACCGGAATTTGGTCAAGTCGCTGCAAGTCGCGCTCATCATTGAGCGGCCGCACTAATGTAAAACAATCACGATCCGGAAATAATGCACGAATCGATTCACGAATCTGCATCAGGTAAAACGGTTAAAGGAGAACGCGACAAGTGCATCCAAAGGTCAGATAGATAGGAGTAGAAGCAGCTCGCTGATGGTCCTCTAATGGACTCGAGTTTGATGTCAAAGCAATGTATAATACTCTGGATTTGTGCTGCTTTGATTTCCCATTGTCTGGAAGCCCAAAATACGGTAAGCTCAGGCTGCACTCATCTGGCACTGAGTAACAGCGGCTTGGACCCATACTCAGAGCCTTCACTGGCAAGTTCTTCTATACAGCTGATCAAATCCCATTCCATGCTCTTTGATCAGGCTTCTCACTGGTAATGCCTTCCTACGACTTTCTTCTATGACGGAATTCCCCTATCTCTTCTACGTGTGTGCTATACAACAGTATCGACAACTTGAGGAGACAATGTCCGATAATACTGCGCTCGTTCAGTCGCTGTTGTCGCTGTACTCACCTCATTCTTGGCAGCGATTGCTTTTCCTGCCCCGCCAACAGGCTGCAGGGCTGACTCTAAGTAGTCGCGAGGTGTTATGCGTCGTCCAGATTCAGTGAGATCCAAGTAAAAGTCCTGATGGAGACAAATGAAGATTACGTTTGAGGTTGCAACATTTGGGATGTACATTAACACAATCCAGTGCTCAACGTGCATCTTTATGGCGCTGTGAAAAACCCCAGACTTGGCTCACTTATATGCTACTCACGGCATCTGGAGCGGGAAGGTACTCCCATGACTAGGTACGAAACAAACCATAAAGACAGGCCTACCGCACAAATCCGGGGTAGCAAAATCTCCTCATGAACTACAACCGTAGCCATGGAGGTAGGTTGAGGCGTGTAACTCACCCTAAGCAACCACAGAAAAAGTGGGGAGAACTGTCCAATTTCAGTTGCACTCGTCTGCCCTTGAGAAGCTCTAACACGGATGTGCTTGGTCATTTCTGTTACAAGAGATAGCCTGTCCAAAGCTGCTTCGTCAATACCTCCCATCTGCCAACATCAGATTCAAGGCTTTAGTGGTATGTAGACCTTGCACGTCAGACCTACACATGGCTTCGACATGTCCTCCAATAACCAGGGAAAAAGCAGTGACATGTGTAACCAGGCAAATTTAGCCTGACAAGAACTACACAGATTAAGGAGAGCAGTAACGACCATCATGATTATCAGCTTAAAGGGTAACCTGATTGTAGATGAACATGCTTGATAACAGAACTGCAAGAGAAAATATCTGAGTACTGTATGTGCCCTGCAAAAGACAGAGCAGAACCAGCGTTGAGTGAAAAAGTGAATCGCGTGCTTCAACAGCCACTGATATATAGTTTGAAATCACCTCGGGACTTCAAGGCCCCCTATCCCTTCCCAGTTCATGGATTTTCGTTCAACACGATAAACTAAAGCATGGAAAGATCGTAATTTGGCATCAATGATTAACACCTCAAGCAAAAGCTAGAGTGTCCACCATGTACAGAAGGAGCCCGCTAAACCACTTCCCGCTAGATGCGCGGGCACAAGATACACACTAGAAGTTTCGAGAGCATTACTGTTTGATCGTATGCATCGATGCCCTCGCTGTCCAGTAGCAGGAGGCTGTATTCACTTCCATCTGGAGCGGTTCTCTTCAGGGGAGTACTCCACATCCACAGCCCTTTTGTGCAAGGTCTGTGAGTAGGAGCTACCTGGAAACCACTGCTATGTCCAAGAAGCTGCCATCAAATTCAGAAGACAAAAGAGACAATTTAGATTAAGACATGCAGCTAGCTCCAGCGACACCATAATGCATAATGTCAGGCATCTGTGGGCATTCTGGTATGCTGTAGAAGTAAGGTAAAGCTTACAATTTTACACATTCATTACAGAAGAAACGAAGTATTCTAATGTGTACAGACAGATCAACCAACACTTTGTGCAACGCGTAGTACTAACCACATTTGCCCAATAACTTTAAGGGACCTGATGCCATAATACTTTTCATGAAGGTAGGTCAATGCAATGTAAGGTTCAACACAAATTTCGCAGGAGCTGTGCTGGGTTCAAGCAGTAGGAATATGTCCACTTCTCTGTTACGACCGATAAACTCCCATCTTGCAGTATCCAATTGCAGGTGTTTTGTCTTCTGTATGTAATCCTCATATATATGTCTCGAATTCGGACTCATATCAGATATACCAACCTGATTAAGAATAAAGCTTTTCCCTTGGCGTGCTCGTCCGCAAACTGCAACCACACCCAGAGGCCCTTTAACCAACTGTAGCGCTGCAACAGCTTCCGCGTCCATCCTAAACTGTCCGCGTTCATCGCAATAAACAAGGCGCAGGGCTCTAGCCTTTTGACCCATCGCAGCATAAGGTGCAACAGCCTGTATCGTGGTAGTAGTAGTAGTTTGCTGCACTGCAGCGGAAGCAGGCGGATTGGAAACTGAGGAGGTCGTCGTCTCCTCGACCTTGGCCTTAACGGGCGTTCCGCCTCGTAATCCCAGCATCTGCATCATTTTTTACGGGGACACTTCTGCCGACGACAGGACAGGAAAATATCCAGAAGGCAGCCCAAGTTCACCACAAGAACTGTAAATTTACAAGAGAGGTAACAGCATGAGCTCGCTCCAGGAAACACTTCTCCAACAGGTGCGTCCAGCAGAGTAGAAACGATGTTGATTCACCTCAAAGGCCGCCTTCTCCGGGCTCGAGTATCAGCAGATGTACAGGAGACAGGGTAAACTCTTGCCCCAGAAAGAACAACAAGCCGTCGTGTTTTCCTGATGATGTTATGCACGCAAAATTCCACTCGACTACGCGCGACGTAAGTTCAATCCCCAAAAGGAAGGACCTCGCATTTTGACACACTGACCCATTGCTCGATTACGAGTGAAGAAACCGACGAAAATCTTTCCCGCCTGAGCCAAACTTCCTCCCTTCCTGCTGTCAACTGGACGGCTTCTCACATGAATGAACAAAACAGCGTAGAACGCACTGCGAAAGCAAGGAGGACAAGGCAAGCCACGCGAACAGTTCCTGTCTCACCAAACTGGAAAGCGCTGAGGTCCGACGTCTGAATAAACACCGCTGTCTTCGCTACGTCTCACAAAGGTGAAACCCTCGAACTCAACACGTGTATACTGAGAACTGATGTGGCATAGGCAAAGCATCACTGAGAATACAGAACTATGACTCTACTGCAACGAATCTACGGGAACAAACGAATAAGGAGAATCCTATGTCAAAATCGCAGTAACACTACATCTCCAGAGTCTAACAAATTACTATTGAGGGCAGAAATCCTGCTCACGGACTAAAACCCCATCCATCAGAGTCGACCTATACTGGGGCTAATTCCCTGTCTATTCTCTGTCAACCCTTCCTGTTGTGCCCTCGTACGATCCCTTCCTTCCTGGAGACTGAATACATGAGCGCGGGCGAGCGCGCGGGCAGTCGGGCAGGACAGTCGGGCAGGCAGGCAGAGACGGCACCTCACCTCAATGATCGGTCAGGCGCGGGACACGCTGGATCGGAACGTGGTAGGGTTTGAGTTCTTCTCAACGCTGAAACCTAGGTGACGAATCTTGAACCCAGTCGCCGTTGTATGAGGCGCACTGCATACAAGACTCTCTACTTGTTATAACATCCCGTCAGTCAACAGCAGTGAACAAAGGCATGTCAAATTCGTTCTTGCCTACGCACGGCGGTCATGGAGAACACTTGTCAAATACCTCCTTGTATATATACGGTATGGAACTGTACCTATTTGTTTTGGCATGAGTCTAGTCTCACAGCAGCAGCGAATCTCAGCTCTTTCTCTTCGATTGGCGGAGTATTCCACTCAGGACTTTCACTTAGAGGATACTGTGAGTCAACCTAGCCATACCGTAGTTAGGTTTCCAGGGTTCGCCCGCGTCTTTCACCCTGTTGTCCGTTTTATGCATGTTTTCCCGGAGACCAGGAAAGAAATGCGAAACGGACGATGTACAACGTTTCGCTCAATTAAAAAAGCAATCGAACGAGTAGCACTGATCAGCTTGGATACCGTACTGCCAAGCTAAATCTCGCATAAATGTTGACGCGTTTTTAATGCACGATGTGTTTTCTGAATATCTTGAGGCTGTGTGCGATACACTAAGAAGTACA
Organism: Asterella californica; assembly: GCA_036924285.1. Lineage (NCBI taxonomy): Eukaryota > Viridiplantae > Streptophyta > Marchantiopsida > Marchantiales > Aytoniaceae > Asterella > Asterella californica. The sequence continues at coordinate 50,713,279 of JAYKYS010000001.1, forward strand.
GAGAGGATATGCGGGAAAAGAAGTATTAATATATATTATATTTTAAAGATTTAAATACTAGTTTAAAGTTCACTGTACGTAATTGTGTGAAATACATGACGAATTACATTATACTTGAGTGATTTAGTTGACTCACAGCTAATATCCATGCTCGGTGAATTTCTGAGAACTTTTGTATTTTTACTGTTATCAGAGAAATTATTGAATAAAAGATATATACCAAATAGATAAAAATAATTAATTTTTTCTAAATATTAATTATTAGCCAATGTCTGAAAATATAGGGAAAACAAGAGATAAACTATAAGTCCTGAGTCGACTGCCTCGTTTCAAACAGTACAAGTCGGGGAAACTGTAGTCATTAATACGTTAATTCAAGTGAGTTCAGTTTAATACCTAACCATTTCGGTAGAAAAGGTTAGGTATTAAATTGAAGGCCTGGAAAGATGCAGGAGGTGAATATCTATGTAGATGCTAATATAGGATACGGTCAAAAAAAATTTAATTTTTAAGACTTGCGCAATATAGATTGGAACTACGATATTGCGCGTGCAGAAGGGTCGTACTACCCTAGAGAAGTAACGAACATACATCCCAAACTCACCCCCGCGGCCAGAACAAACATGAAAGTAGCACAGAAAATAAACTCTAGATTTTTATTTCATATTGGATGTTTTTTTGGTCTCGAAAAAATGAATCAAAATACTTGGGTTGTCTTTAGTGAGGTAATATCTTTTGTTTTTATTTAGTTTGCCCGTGATTAAATTTTCCGTACTTTTTTACTTATCAAAAACCTACTTTATCAAAAACGTCCCAGAGATGATATAATAGCTTCAAACCATGACTTTATAATTAGGACAAAATTGAGGACCAACATAACCATAGATAATTGGCTGACAGTAGCCTTCAAAAATAATTGAGTGAAAAAATCAGTGTAAGTGTAAAGTACAATCACAAAGAAAATACTTCTCGATAGGGTTTGCAAATCATTGCTTGAGTCAAATTTTATAAATTAATTTTATAAAATTTAAAGTGCTAAATTAAAAACATTAAATTTTGATAACTTCATTACACATGCTCACTTCAGTTTTATAAAGCCATAAGTAACTCACGCGAACAGAACCGTTCTTTGGTATAAAGATCTGTGATCTCACGAGTAAACATATTCTTAATTTATAATCTAATTCTTCTGAAAAAAATAAATTAAAATTAAAATTCTTTGCATATTCCTCTCTTCCAAACTTGGAAGAGGAGAGTATGCAAGGAAGTGAATATATATATATGCACGCTATCACCTCAGTGACTCATGGAGTTTGAGTTTTAATTCCCAGTTTTCTGCACCCCTTCAACTTTATGCCTTTCTTCAGGAGAGACCACGATACCATACTGCACACAGCCATACACCACCACTTATACACGCATCATATGCATTAAAGTCCTACTGTCTCACCTCCATATATGAATGTTTTCTCCACAAACTGATGACCAATATTACATAGAGTAACATAATCCTCCAGCAACTAAATCGAAACCTCAGTATTCCATTTATAATAATCAGAAGAAACTTCTATCCCTAGATATCTTTTACCCCTAACATGTTGAAGTACTTTTCCTTCCGGGAACAACTGTGTGTTTTTTTTTACATCACATCATCACCCGTGCATATTTCACCTCTTCCATCTTGCGATGGAGGAGGCAAAAATATGCAGGAGTTTAAAAACATAACATCCATATAATAAAGCTTTTTAAAATAAAACCTCTTAGACATATCTCATCTTCAGCTTCTTGGTCCAACCATTCTTATATCTCGTGAACGGAAAGATCAAATAGGGTGAGAGAAAGCGACACCTTTACTTGACTCCAATGACATAACGTCACTACTTACCTTCTCCAATCCTACAACAAGAAAGAGAGTTCTACCGAAATGGTTTCATAGAATTGAGCTATGACAGTAATAATGCAAACGGAACTCCCAAACAAAAAGAGTCTATCTCCCCGTTTTCGTTTATCAATGAGGTTTGAAAACTCTATGAAGCAACAACATACTACTTTCTCTAACGGTATTTTGCTCCTTCTGCAAACTGTCCTCAATGTGAAATGGTGATCCATTGAAAAAAAAAAATTGGAACGATATTCCACTTGACCCCTTGCACGAATTAGATTAGTTTTTGTTCTGAAATAATTCCAAGGAGCTTTGTCCTGGTACTATTAACCACAATAGTACGATAATTGTGCACTTGACTTATATCTCATACATTGAAAATAAGGAGAATCCTATCAATATACCACTATGAAGGAATATCAAAGGTAGAGCTCTGTTAAAGAGTTATGTAATCTTTACATGGACAAGCTCACCTCTCCATTTTAGCAGTTCCCCCCTTAAATGCTTCAGAATGCTTGTAGAATTCCTTCTTCACGTAACAAGTGATGTTACCGAGACCCCTTCTTCTACGACCATTCTTGCAATTCCACAATGATGACAACTGGATAAAGTCAAGATCCTTCCCAGTCAAGAAGCCTCATGCTCCAATGCTTTTGTGAAAACTATAACGTCTAAGGACTACAAAATAGGACGGATAGTCGTGATTTTCCTACCACTGAGACAATTAATATTCCATAATTTGACCCTGAGGGAGACTCGTCCATATTCTACGAATGGACGAGAGTATAACCTGTGTTGACCCAGACACGATCATCTTGTACTCAGGCTTGGTTTTCCTCAGCCTTTAAAGTTTTCATCTTATCCAGTAAAGCTTTCATCTCGGTTTGTTGCTTAGGAATAAGCGTCACTTAGCCGGATATTCTTGCCTTTCAAGTGATCTTTGTTGTGCAGTATCTGATTCCGAGACTCAGTGTCTTGGAAGCGATTATAATGAACGGTCTGGACCTCCCATCTAGTTTCTTACCTACTCTAACACGACTACGAACTCCAGGAACAGGCAAGGCCATTTCTACTTTGAAGAAATTGACCACCCTTACGGCATCATCGGTATCTTCCTTCTCCAGTCCTAAAATCTTAGTATTTTGTCGTACGCCCTATCTTGTTCTTCTTTCTCTCGCTCAGCTGCCCGCAGCCGTTCCTCTTCGAACAAAGTCGTCACCTTGTCTTGGATCACCTATGTCATAGCTGATATCATCTCAGTTGCCCCTTCCTGCAAACGATTTTGATGAGTTCTGAAAGATGTTCAACCCTAGCTTCATTACCTGCACCACACTTTTATCTCAACGTTCTCTCGGAGCACTAACTCATAGTTATGCAATAACAAAGTTTGCTAGGCTTGAATGGATTCAAGCTGTTTCTCCAAGCGTTGCAAATTCTCAACTTGCTTGGTTCCATAAACCACCCAATTCCTCCTAAACTTCTCTTCCTCCCTCGCGTCACTCCGTTCCACCGAACTCGTCCGCCAACTTCGCCCTCCGAGGAGAATGAGAGCTTCCAGCGAATGACTTAAACCAAAACCTACCAGAACAAAACAAGGAAACTAACACATAGAGTCAAGCGCGTCCATGCGCAGGCTGAGCACTACCGTATACTGTACTGACCTCAAAATAAGATAAACCTAGAAGTCTACAAACATGCCACGTGAACAGAGTAAACGACTCAGAAGTAACCACGTTTGCAGCTGTCTGATGCAACGAGTCACTCAGACAGAGCCATCTCACCAGATCCTGCTTGCCACAGCCATAAGTTGACACCTAACCAAATGTCCGTAACAGCGCCTCCAACAGTACGCGAGAAAGAGGTGCAGGTGGCTGTGGAGCTCTATGAGAGACCACCGGCTGTGCTCATAGAGAACTTGGGAGTTTGGGTGTTTTAATTGCATATACGGTCTTATAGTTTTCAACGCAGTTGCCGAGTACCGGGCCTGCTACCGGCACTACAGTCGCTGGAATTTATGGTCACAAGCTTTCTGTCTGTTCACATTCCGTTCAGACGTGCATCCCCTTTGGGAACCTTCCTTCTTATGCCGTCGTGCCACGGCTGGAGTGAGCTCTGACCTGTTGAACAACTTCGTCTTATACTCCGATGTGAACGCGACGCATTGAATAGCAAACGAATGAACAACCAAAATTGTTATAGGAGTTACTTCAACATAAGCAAACCATTTAAACCACAAGTTATATAGCGGTGGAGATCCCCACCGCTAATCACTTTTCATCTTTGCTAAGTAAGTTCGGCATGCGCTGGGTCTCTGAAAGATTTACGCAACACAGTCGTCATTGCAATACGTGATCAAATATTGTGATCTTGGTAGTGACGGGCTTTTTTTCACTGTAGCTTCTTTTCTTCTCTCCGCACTGGGAGGCCAAGGCCCCAGTCGAACTCCTTGTCTCAAAAGAGCTCGTTGTGCAATTGCAAGATCATGGTAACGCGAGCGATAAGTAATTATAACAAAAATATGTTGAGTAATAGAATATTTCAAAATTCAAATATTTAGAATATTCTATTTATATGATTCTCAGTGATCCGAGATTCACGTGTAAAGTGAGGCCTTTTAAACCCCTACTTCTGGTTTAACCTAGATGTGAGACGGTACCATATGAATACTTATCATTACGAGTAAGTTTATAATCTTTTTCAAATTTAGATGTAAACGTATATTAAATGTAATTATTGCTAAATAAACTAAATCAAATTTTTGCAGACTATCTACAATACTTTTTGCTCACACAAACATGTTGAGGAATGCTTATACTATATTTAGTAAAATTAAATATATTTTTAAATCATATATATATATATATATATGTATTTAATATATACTTTTCAAGAAGAAAAGCATTCACATCCGCGAAAGTTTGGTGTTGTAGCTTGGGCTCATAAGCTTGGTTGGGGGTGGTTTGGTATGGTTGGAAATCTAACAGAAATAATTTTTTTAAGTCACAAGTTTCCCAGAATTAGAATTGGAGACGAAACGAGGGAGTAAGGTCAAAGTTGACAGTAATTTTGGGGAGAGAAGCTTTGGTGTTTGCGTAGATTTTTTGTTTACACATCTAGAGACAAAATTTGAAGTTCGTAATGTCATCTAGGGAGTTCGGTTTGGGATGTTCTTGGTACCGTTGGATAGATATTTGAGAGGATTTTCTTTTGGTGGTGGTTGTTTTGAGAGTTCAACTTGAGGTTGAGTAAAAAAAACCTCCACGTTCACAAGGGTTATTAGAGATAGAATTGTTTCAGTAATTTTGAATGATTATAAATTTGTTTAGTGATCTTGGTTTGGAGTTCTTTTATATCATTCGAAAGCATTTTACAAAAACCTTCCAACAAGGTAATAAGTTCTTGATTTGGAGTTTGGAGGAAAAAATTGCACATGATTTTGTAACCGTATAATGTCCATCCTTGAAACTTATAGTGATTGGATGACTGTAAAAATAGACGGATGACTTATGGACGGAGGTTTATTACTTACCACTGATTGAAGAAAGAAGTTGAGAAGTAGCTACGTACACATTGATGCCCATTTACTTGTAATGAAATTAATCATGGGAGCTAAAGCTTCTTCATGAAGTTTTCAACTTCAAGAGTTACGAGAGCCAAAGATGTAGGTGGACTTTTTTAAACTGACCATGGCTTTATTTGCACCACAGCGATCAAAATTCGTTTAGGATCGCAGGTGGAGTGGTGGGCCTATGAGGGTTCACTAACTTGGCGTTATCTCGGGTTAATTGGAGAGTTGCCTTAGGGGTATCCATTTGGCGGTATGTGGATATCATACACACCAGCCAAGAGATCTGTAATCTAGCACTCTTCTTATGATACCTTTACGAGCATAAAGGAGAATAAGCATCCCCAATGTGGATCGTGCAACTACGAGGCGTAATGGAAAATATCGTTGGCTGTCACGTTTATAGCCCAATCTTTTCAAAAACTGCTAACGTCACGGCGCCCTTTCCGCGTCCTTTGATTAACCTTTTTTCTCAGTTGAAGGCGTTAGTATTTTCATCGCGCAGCGTGCAAGTTGAAGACGTTATTGAAAACATCGATCGTTGTCGTCTGTTTGGTCGAGTCATCAAATTTATCGCTTATTTCATCGCGCATCGTGCAAGTTCGATGCCGCTTCTTTGGCCGTAGTCTTTTTTCTTGCTTCTTCCATCACGCACTGCGCAAGTTCGACGCGTTATTGCAGCCTCGTCACTTTTTTCTCGCTCATTGTCTTACCAATATCGTTGCCTCTCGTGATTTTCTTCCTTAGCTACTAACAGCAGCCCGGCTGCTTTTCGTCGCCCCTGCATTCTCTTTCTACTTGTCTGCAGGCTGCCTGCTTTTCACTGGTGCTCGCTTCTGTTTCTACGTCTCTGCACCGACACTGCACTTCTCGGTATCATTTCTGCAGGTGGGACCGCTCGTCTTCGATTCTTCCACTGTTAGGACGTGAGACCGGTTGACATCGATTTCACGTTGCGGATTTCACCTCTACTTGACGGGAGTAAACGCGTCTGCTGCTTGTTTTTGCTTCTTCAAATAGGTTTAGGTTGGCGTCGGTAATTGTCATCGGGATGAGAGCGGGAGGAGTCGATCGATATCTTCTCATTTGTGAGTCACCACTTCTGTCTGGAAAGAGGTGTTGGCTCACAATGTGAGACCTGCGGACCGACCAGGGCGGTGACTTGCAATGGTTTTATTATTCTCATGTCGGCGATTTGTCGTCTTTCTCGATCATTTTCATCTATCATCTGTTGTACTCATTTTCACCTTGCTAATGACTTTCTTGTCGTCTTTTCCCGCCGTCTAAGGGAGCTTCTGCTTTTCACGGTTTGCATTCTTTATTTTTCTGCCGCGTCACTTCTCTATTTCATACCTGCGGGCGCTTCATGGATTTGTTCCTTCCTACTTCTGTCCAACCTTGCTTGACGTCAGGAGTGTTGACACTGCTGCTCACTTCTCTTTGCAGTTGCTACATGCTGATCGTTTATGGCTATGGCTTGTGAATGGGAGTTGTTGTAACGGAAATCTGCTTTTTCTGCAGGTGGTTTCTTTCTTGCGCGTCACATTTTCGGCGAGCGCTCGCCGTCACAGCAGTCAACTGAGACTTCTCGTTCTTGCGGCTGGTTTCTTCATGGAGTGCTTGTTGTCGGACCACTCTCTATACAACGTCTCGCTGCTCCTGCTGTTTAAGGGACGTCTTGCTGTTTCTGTATTCGCCTATAGCAGGTATGGTGTTGCAAACGGCATGGGTACGAACGACCTTGTCTGCCCCCCCTTCATCTGTCTGCTGAGTTTTCTACATCCCTTTTCCTGCAGGTCCCTGTTTCTCTCTCGCTCCTAGCTCGTCCATTATAATCTATTCAACCGTATTGCCTTCACGGTATCTGCGGCTATAAGTGTCGACTGTTACAGTTTGCTCCTCCGACGTCTTCTCCCCCACACCCTTTGCTTCTTTCCCGCTACGTTTCTTTCTCCGAGACATATATGTACCTCAGTAGAAGCTATATATACGTTGAATTCCGTTTCTGTTTGAAGTCCCCAGAATTCCTTCTCCCAGGTTTGGATTACGTCAAAATATCGTATGCTTTCTCCGGGGCTACTGACTGCTTTCAGTGCATAATTGATCCTTTTCTTTATGTCCAATCCGAAGGTTCATGGCTCATTCTCAAGGACAGAAGGTCTACTGTTTTCTGCTACCCAAATTTTCTTAGACACGAGGACGATGAGATCCTCTTGAAGCCTGTTGTTACTTCTGTCTACAGGTAGAACATTTTGAAGTGTGTCTGCAAGACTGTAACACAAGGATTTATAGGATAGGCTGTAAACACTTCTCCTTTCCGTCCGATGCAAATGAGACAAGCCGTTCGCGTCAGACATGCGAGCAATCCCCCAGTTCCCCTCTCCAGAAGAGGACTACCTCTCAAAACTCTTGAGGTTTCTCTCACAATTGCTCAAACCGGTGCCGATTTGGACCTTTCTTGCTGGGGATGTTTGTGAGCTTTTTTGCAGCAACATTGCGAGAGTGGTATCATATCAGTGGAAAGAGGGGGTGGGCTTTATTCCATAAGCACATTCAGGGAATTTTGTCTTTGCAAGCTACGAGCCCAATCGATATAAAAAACAACGTCGTAGCAGTGTTGGGTTGGAAGGGGGCTGGTAGACCGCTTGGAGGTGAGGTATGCGTCAAGAGGCTTAACAACAGGGGCCTTCATACTTTTGTAGATATGATAGGCTACTGTATGAAAGACAAATCTGAGGTACATCACAAGTGCTGCATGAAAAATATTTCTGATGGTATGCTTGCTGATGGAGATGAGTTGTTCACTCTTTTAGGAGCCGCTGATACAAAAAACAGGGTTGAATTAAACTCTAACAATATTCTGCAGCGTGCTTTACAATTTAATAAGTATAGATGCCGTCATCTCTGGGCAGTATCCTCCGCACTTGTTTGCGGTCGATAGTTCGTTGTGGGAAGTATGCTTCTTCTTGCAAACGGTTGATGGGCAATGGCATTCAACGAGCCAGGAGCGAGGCACTTTGGAAATCTATTGTCCACCCCGAAACGATCACAATGACAAATATCGACACCATTTTCTTCTTCAAGCGAGAGGACCGCCGCCGGTATTTCATCAATCTCACTCCTGAAGAGGAGGAGCGCTCATTGGATATGTCTTCCCCGTCTGCTCATCCGTGCCCAATCTTCGAAACAATGGAAGTCTTTCCTGAATTCATTCCTCTTTGCAGCGCTTTGCTTCGAGATACAACGGCCCAGCGAGCGATGGAAGGTACTCTGCCGTCTTCTTTCTTGCATTGACTTCTTTTCTTTGCTTTGTGCCTGACTACGACTAATGTTGTGATTGCAGAGCGAGGAGCGGAGTAGGAGCTGCTGTCAGTAGTTGTGGGTGTAGAGGAGGGAGACCAATACAAACCCCTTCTCTTCGCCCGAGGTCGATCCGAGTTGCTGGACTTGTACGATGTTCGCTGTACATCTGAAGGCTTTAGTTGCCACAGTCTTCGCGTATAGTAATGGCCACTACAATAGTGCCCATCTCTTGGACAGTACGTTCATCCGTAATTACTACGTTCGGTCCAGATCCGAAGGCTTTCCTCTAAATATGTAAATATGGCTGTCTTCGTTCAGTCCCCTTCCGTGCTGTGCATGTTATCATGTTATCTATGGGTCTGAGCACGCTTCTGTCCCTGCTTGCCGGGGTCGTAGTTTTTCATATAATGAAAGTTTATACGAAGCAACTTTCAGTCGTCTGTACAGTTATATTATGTAACAGAACTGTAGCATTGTTTATGGCAGGAGCAATGTCTACCGTTTGTGTAGAAGGAAAGAATCTTCTTTCTTTAGTTATAACGGTAGTACTTTTCTTTGCTTCTTCTCTTCTGTATGAGGAAAGAAGACTTAGAACAGTCTTCTTTCAACACCATGGACATGGAATAAATAAACGCTTATCGTTGACAATTGTACTGGGCTGGACTCGAACCAAATGAACATTGGTATGGTGAACCATGCATTTCCATGTAAAGAAAACAGTTTGCACAAAACAGCACCGACATGGTTGAGGAACAGAAGAAAATGGAAGGAAAAAGGAAAAATGTCACGGCTGAAGGGAGAGCGAGATTATTTGGCTGCTTCGGAAGGGAGAAAGGAACAGAAAAAGGAAGGGAAAAAAGGATGGAAAAATGCCCTGAGCTGCGAAAAGGAGAATTTAATGAAAATGGTGATGGGAGTGTCCACGGCGGTGACAAAAGCGCGCAAGCCAAACTGCCTTGTTTATCGATAACGGACGAGGACGCAGTGAGAAAAAACAAACCTAAGCATAAAAATGAATAAAAGCAAGTCGTGATGTTGGTAATGGGGCAGTTTTTTTCGATATCCCTATCTGCGGACCGGAAATTTGTATCCTCGTACTGGGGAACATCCAAAGTTCACTCGGGTGAATATGCATCAAAGGAGAATGAGGGCCGGTGCCTTCTAAACTATAATTAACATCAAGTCCTTTTGGAAAAATACATTTTGGAGAGTTATAGATATAGTCTGATATGTATTTTCATGAAATACGAGTTCATGTTGTTGGTTTTGGATTTTAAATGAAGTTACAAATTTCTGGATCGGATTTGGTGTAAATAAAAAAGAAGTTTGCACTTAGAGATGAGCTTCTGCATGGTTGTGCGCTGCTCTGCACACTTCTACCTATGAAGCTTGTGTTCTCTATGCACCCACTCATAAACAGACGATACAATAATGTGACAAAGTGCAGTTCTTACTTGTTAAAAATTTAAAAGAAAATTAATCTAGTCAAGTGGACAACGATGTGATGTGTTAATATTACAGTGCATTTGGTGGATCGAGATTCATCCACCACAAGAATCTTAAGTGGATTGATGATACGACATCAAGTATGTAACATACATGCATGTGACTTCATTGCTATGTGTATTTTCGCGTGTGGTTAATGAATAACACCTTATTTTAATTTTGTGTTCTTTTGTATAAAGCAAAAGAAAAATGATAATGTTACCTTAAGAGATTCTTGCAGTTACTATATAATCTCTTGCAATTGGAGATACTTTCTTGCATGAGATGAGATTACTTGTTTTCATAAATCTTCTGAGATATCATAAAGTATAGTCATTCCGAATGAAAGCATGAGCTCATTTTGATACTGAGACTTTTTATGTGAAGAGGCTTGTCGTGTAGATCCAAATATGACGACATGAGAGATGGATGAGGAGATCTATCGACAACCAAACTTTTTATTATGAAATATCTTCTAGATAAAATTGATGTATCTTGAATGGATTCATTTTCAAGAAGATTTTTGGTGCGTAACTTTAGAACTCAAGTTATGCATTCGTCTCTTCTGTTGCTTATGACCAATAATGAGATTTTATATTATTTTCATCTTAGTTTGAGAGAACATGGACTTGAATCAGTCCTCGCTAATTAACTTACATGTCGAGTGAGTACATATGTCGACACAAATCGATATATTGAGCCTTATCGTGGAAGAATTTGAAGAATAATACTACCAATAGATCATTTCTTCACATATTATCTTTGTCCAATGCATATATATTTTCATATCATTTATGTGACATGAACACCATGTCATCACATAAAAGTTATTACATCAAAATACTTTATCACATCAATATCACTTCGATATGTCATAAAGTCTTCATGTCATGGTCATCATGATCCCATTTGGAGATAGACCTCAAGAAAAAAAATATATTTCAGTATTCAAGGCAAGATCAAATATAACTATAGGGTCCGAAGGCGGATGCTAAAATTGATACCATAGAGCCGCAAGTGATATTTTATTGTGTGAGTTGTGTCCTTCTGGAACAAAAACAAGGATGTAGAGAATTTACAACCGTTCCTTTATATATATGTGAACTAAAACTTTACTAGAACAAATCTACAAACAACTACATCAACTCAATAGTCGTTACGCTAAGAAAATATGAATATGCATGTTGTAGGTCAATTAGAAGGAAGAGCAGTTTGATTAGGAGTACTCTTGAGTGATGCACGAGGGATGAGTGAACGTTTAAGACTGCTCATTCTACTTCCTCCTGGACCAAATCTGGTATAGCTCCGATGGGTTCCTTCACTAGCATCAGCAAACATTACTGTTGCACGTTGTAATCTATGAAGCTCATCGTTTATATCCCGCACATTAGTATCATGTATGTACCACGTTTCCTGTACACGTTCTCGATTTCTTTTAATAGACGCAAACTTAGCATCCTCTGTAATCATTTTCCTCGTATGCTCTTCGTTCTTCAACTTCTCGTCCTCCTATAACCATTCGTGCAAACATCAGTGGGTTTGTCATTAACATCTGCATTAACTCTTTAATTATCAAGAGTTCATTACTAACGGAGGACTCCTTGATCATGTTATCACCTTATGCAAATGTACTATTACTTTCGTAAGAACACTTTGGGAACGAAGAGGTTTATTTCATTGGTAAGTTAGTTGTTCTTATATCGCATTATTGGTCATTGAGAAACTTAAGAAGAGATTTGGAAACTTTTCTGATCTCATACATGTGATGTGAGGATCCGACCATTTTTAGCTTTATTTTCTCCTTAACATTTACCAACATGAAGAAATATTGTTGTGTTCATCCAAGCCTTGTCTAGAAGTAGGGATGTTTGACTTCAAAATTTGCATTCAATTAATCTATGTATATACAAGTTAGAAATAAACAACTATCAAGCTCCCAACTATGATTCATTTAAGCACTATCTATCCCGTACTTGGCAACAACAAGGACAACGATTAGCAAAGCTAGTTTCTAAGGAAGAATCTGATATTCCGAGAAAAAGAAAACGAGAGATCTTATAATTGAAAAGGCACTGCTATTATTACGCCAGTTCCTTGGATTTGAGCCGATAATATCATTTTCAAGCTGATTTGCTCAATATTTCATATAGCTCAAGCAAAGTTTGGATTAATCTTCTTTTCTCATAGGTTTCCGAAGACTCTCCCGAAGAAGTCATTGGAAGAGAGGTATGCAAGGATATATGTTGGAATAAAATGAGGACAACATTATTTTAAAGTACGCAAACCAATAATACATATTAACTAAAGATATGCTCTAGTTTCTGACATGTTTTACAATAGATAGATTTTGACCAAAAAATCAGCTCTAGTAGAGTATTCTTAAGCATTATTAGACTCTCAAGCCTATGCTCCATCGAGCCTTTCCTACATGCTTTATGACCCCATAACCAAAAGTAGAAAATCCAAGGACGAAGTCAAAATTCATTTTATTTTTGTTATAATTAAGCAGAAAAACAAATATTCGAAAACTCATGTATTCGACTAGTGAAGAACCGAATATACATGTTGTTCTTGGATGTGGATTAACGAGATCAGTGAAAACTACTTCCTCCTTTTCTGCTTTCTTCAAACAAGGATTATGAACTTTTATAATCTAGTCTATATCGAGAAGCTATTGAAAATGATATTACAATGATAACTTGAGAGAAGAATTGAATCTGGAAATCCAAGATTTGACTTGAACTCTAATGAATGAGTGACTTAATTATACGATAGAACCAAGTCAGTCAAAAGCATATGCTATACTTTAATAAGGAGCACAAGAGGGAGCAATTACGAATATAGAATTAATGTAGTTTATAGAGTCACGTCTTAACACACAACTTGACCATACATCAAATATGGATATTAAGAGAGAATCTTGAGACACTTAAAGCTCTACCACATTCATCATTTGATATTACTCTATCCATTAGACATTCATACAAGGGTTGAAAATAACAACCGGCGGTGGACAGAAGATTTTAACATACTTTTAATTAGCGAACAAGATGTCTATCTTATTTTTATTCACATAAGACTCTACCACACCTATCATACTCAAAATACAACCTTTTGTTCATAAGACTGAAACTTCTGATAATTACATTCCAACAACTAATCGTGCCATTTAGTAAGAACTGAGCAAATAGAGACACACAACAATTGAACACACATATACACAAGTCTATTGTGAAAATAAGAACATGCGCTTGAGCAATAATTTACTCATAACGCAATGCATACAAGAGAAGAGATAGAGAAGAACTATAGTAAACAAACTCAATAGATAATCAGTTACATAAATGTGCATGCACAAGAGGATATAAACTTACGCATGAATCGATGGTAAGAGTGTGTGCATCATGAGAAGCTTGGATAGCGCTTATCAACGAATCTTTGTCTTTTAGCAACTGCAGTTTCAACCATCCAAATCTTCAGTATGTAAATAATGCACTACCCTCATTACATAGGATATTTATTTGCATATGATCCATTGACATTATAGTGCTATGAAGACACATTAAAGTTTTTGACAACTGTGGTGGCAGATCATGTCAGTACTGGAGTATACATATGTCTTCATATATGCACTACAAATATATGATTACATAAAAAAAAACAAGGTTACATGCAAAGGATGTTAGAAAGCGAGTCGACCAAATAAGATTATCTCATGTACCAGTATTTCATGACGAGGAATATTTTGAAATATTTATGTGTTTTCTCTCACTATATTTAGTTCAACACAATAGCTACAGTTATGAACATCGTGTTGTGTCAATATAAGTTTGTTGCATTGTGCATCTATTCCATCGACAATCTATAAACTTTGGTAAGTGAACATATATTCATAACTTTTGAACTTGGAGTCATCAATGGTATTCCATGGTGGAGCGATTGTTTTATGCAGAACTATGTTGGGGCTAATTAATATTTGACCAGTGGAAGATAAGGTTCACCTTTTAAAGAAGGCTAAGACGTTAGTCTAACTTAGTATATATGAATGGAAAACCACAAACTTTCAGGTATCACCTGTTGTCTATGACTATACTATGTGCAGAGTAATGGAAACTTTCATTGTGTTATATCTATAGGTAATTATAAAAAATAACAAACATGGTATTGTTTAAGTAAAAGTAGAAAAAGAGTTAAGAAAAGCAGAGTAGAACTTTAAGTTATAGTGGGGACAGAGTTTCAAGATACTTGTCTTCCAATATAATATTTAACTATATAAACAAATTCAACGATCAAAAAAAGTTCATTGATAATTCTTACAACCTAGTTGCCCACAGAAATATGCTTGGTAACCAAAAGGGCTTCATTCTTTGAGTGTGTGATCTATGAAACAAGAGAATTTACCGTTATACCCAAAATAGTTTGCTGATATAACTAATTATTGAGTATCAGTTGAAAAACACTGAAACAAAGTTATCGTGGTTTCCTGTAACACAATAACATCTAATCTATAATACATAGAGAGATAAAAGAAGAATATGTTCAATTTTGTTTCCCAACACAATGTATTATCCCTTACTTTTTGCTTTCCGCTAAAGAATCAGATACTTTATTTAGAAATAAAGTATCTGATTCTTTTCTAAACAATACCTTTAGAATAAAGATGAAAATCTTTACACTATGTCTCTCATCAAATAGAGGTTGTCTTGGAAAGTCTCAAGAACGATAATCATTTGATGAGAGCAAAATAAACTTTTGTTCTCAACAAATCTTTCTGGTTCCAAATCATAACTGGAAGAATTCATCTTATGCAAGTTATCTTGAAAAACAAAACTGTTTATGAGGTAATAACTGTAATGTGGATTTAGATTTAATTCAAAAAGAGAAATCTAGAAGCAATAATGAGGTGTTTTGTTGTCTAGTATTGAAAATAAATATTGAAATGGACGATGCGACCAATATACAATCATCCATTTATAAGAGTTTAATCCTACAAGGTCATGATCAAGAAAAAACAAACTATTGACAAAACATGTACCAATCATGAACAAGAGATAAAGAAAAAATAGAAGTCAAGTAACATTTATAACCAATCCATGGACAAGAAAATCAAGTCTTGTACCGTCCGAGCTTCATCAGATTCCACTTCTTCATCCATGTCAGTCAAGATATATTTCTCTAAAAGCGATGCAGCTTGCATCAGTACGGTCTCTGATGCCTTGTTTTCTGAGTTTCGCAACACGCCAAAGTTTCACAGGAGTCAAGGCAACCCATTGGGATAACTTGGACAAAACAGAATTTAGACTAAAGATAAGATCAAATATTCACAAGTTTCAACATCCTTCACGTTTCAATCTATCCTTCATATTATATTTGTACTTTTCACATCAAATTTTGAATTAAGTTAGAAGAAATTCAATTTGGATCACAAGATTGCTGAGGTGGATATTAGTTTGCATAGTGTTGCTTGTTGGTGTCTATCATTGTGTAGAACGCTTCCTCAAATAGCTTCCACAAATACTGCAACACATTGTATATGTACGTGTTAGACATGTGAATCTTCAAGCTATTCGTGCAATAAATAAAACTCTTGTTGCAAAGAAAAACTTCATACATGCAAAGAAGTTGTTATTTTTGTTCGGAAGTTTTCAGGTGTGAACTTTAAGATACTACATCATTACCTGAACTTGATCAAAACACACAACTACAAGCTCCATCAGCTTATATTGCATTGCATTGTTCTCTATCAAAAGATTCTTAAGTTTTTCCTCTCCAGAAATACGATCCTCATAAGCTTCTTGGAAACTCTTTAGAATATATTACACATGCAAGCAAAACAAGAAAATCATTGTGAGATAACGCATCTAGACATATTTGTTTGATTGTCTTAGTCCAATTTTGGGACAAAATTTTAAAAAGATCTACAAGTTCTTACACTAATGATTATATGCAATGAATGCCTAAAAAACATTGTAATGTTGTCCACAGAATGTCAAGCTAATAGTAATGTGCGGTAAAATAATTTGAGATGAGAGTTTATGTGTGCACCTTCTTTTTTAGCTCCTCAAAATTATTCACGATAATTCTACTCTCATCATCCTTTGTCTCAATATCTTCTTTCATAGCTGCTTGCCAAAGCTTAATTTCTTTTTGTTGTTTATGATACAACTCAATAATAGTTGTCTTCAGCTCCATCGTAGCACTTTGATGACTTTCTCTGAACCTGATAAGATCACCATTACACCATCATATCTCTCAACAAAAATATGAGTTGACATCTTACATTGCTTGTCATTTGCATATGTTATCATCTATTCACATTCTTCAAAACTATATTATATAACTCATTGTGTTTGTTCTAAATGAACTTGATGATCCTCAAGTGTTGGATTGAATGTAGACAAGAATATTATACGAGCTAATACTAAAGCGAAACGAGGGCTTGAGTGGAAGAATGCTTGAAGACATGGATAGAATCTTACTCATCAAGCCCTTCAAGAAGAGTGGGAACTTCACTCAGTCTCGCATGCTCAGGATCTTCCACCAACATTTTGTCAAACAATCCATCTAGTCCTACCAAGTTTGCTTTCTGCTCATTTTAAATCACACGGCAAGAAAAAATCACATCACTACTTTGTTTCTGTCAACTCCGTGCTCTCAAAATAAATACCTAACATCATGATCAATGATACATATGAGTATAACAATAAAGAAATTCCATGGTAAGGTCTTGCATCCAAGTAAGTAAATAAATACATCTAGAAAACAATTTTGGTCGAATAGCTCAAATCATATATATTTTACGACTAAAATATTATAAGTTTTGAGAATTTTCTGAGCCTTTTATTTTGGTGGACATCTTGATGGGTCTGCTTCCACATCTGAAGTGTCCAACAAAACAAAGTACTGTTTATGCAGACCACCTGCAAGTCAAATATCTTATAGCATCTGGACAGAATAGAACAGAAGTCATGAACATACATTTTTGTACGGAGTGTGACTGTTGAGCTATTTTTTTATAAACCTATCATCTTTAAGGTTTCTCAAATTAAATAGAAGAACCATATACTAATAGAAAGAATAGATGGACATCAAATCAAATCTGGAAGGTAGTTTCCACCTTATAAAGTTCCATCTCTGCTTGTTCTGCCAAATTATTTTTTATGTCAATATCTTCCTGAAGTTCCTTCTCCTTCAACTCCTGCAACTCATCTTGATAATCTTCCTTGGCTTGATTTATCTAAACTCATCTTAAGTTTGTCAAGATGAATGGTTCGATTAAAGTCGAGAGCTCGATTGACTATAGTTTCATATACATAATCTCATACAAACTTGAGAATTTTTTATATGGTTTAAGCAAATGATATGGATGAGAACAAAAAGATGTGTATAAAGGTCACTATTTGTATCCAATATTCTTCTTCTTCTTTCTTCTACATATTCTCTTCTTTAAACATATTACAATGTACTAGTGTTATTCTATAGAAACTTTAGATATTTTCTAATAGTAAATTAATACTAATATATTGGAATCATATATCAAAGCAAGACATGATTGCACCTGATCTTTGAAACAAAGTTTGTGGTCAAAGTATAATATGTCTCTCATAAATGCGATCACAAACAATCGGTACTCAGGGTCCTAAATACAAACAAACAAGAGAATATAATTACAATATATAAGACTAGTCATTATTAGAAGACCAGTAGATCTTTATGCATAACAAATAGAACTGTCATACATCCACTGCTAATTAAAACATATATTAGATAATAAATAAATAAAATAAGAAAAATGTAAAAGAAAAACAAGTGAATGAATCACCTTGGATATTGGATTACCACTAAGAACGAGTAGACGAAGTTTGCGAAATTGTCGAAAGTATGATATCTGAGCTTGAACCACAATGATGAACTATGGAGGTCAGAATGAGTAAGATGGAGTACTGCAATTTGCAAAACATGGAAATTCACAACTCGAACTAAGAAGTTATTGTTAAGGTCTTAGCAGCTCATTCATTCGGATAGAACGAAAATGCAGCAAAAAATGTATCTTATAGCATATTCAAGAGATTACTTGCAGAATAAAATTATATTTTCATAGACATTTATAATCTAAATATAGTCTATAAACAAGTATCCATTTCAGAAAAAGTATTAGATACATATCTTATTTAGGAAAAAAATGCTTAGCCATTTTTTTACATTATTTTGAATCAAGTAACAGTCAGTTTTGAGTCATAGTGAATGTCGTACATCTTCCAACTCTTTGATGAGATTATTGCCTAGTGACAAACAAACAAGACCATCAAGCGTTTCAAGCCCTTCGAGCTTAGAAATCCTGTTGTTGTATAAAGACAAATCTGTCAAACTTGTGAGGGTCTCAAGACCTTCAATCTTCTCGATGTTGTTAAAGGAAAGATCTGGAGTGTACAAGCAAATATTTGTTTATTCTTCTCATAGACACATTTTGCAGCCCTTATCTCGTTGGAAGTTTAACATGGCAAGATTGATTACGATAAGGTTATATGAACAGTGCCAACAAGATCTTAGAATCATACTATTCGCTAGAGCTTGCAGTTAAATTTGAAATTTAGAAACGATTAGAGTATGAATACATGGGCACATACAAGTGCATAAAAAGATCGGGAGCTTTCTTATGGCGCCAAATGCAAGAAATATTATGCTCACCAAGTTCAATAAGAGTTGTCAAGTGTGAAAGGTTTTGAATTTTTGAAAGGTGATTATTATCTAGGAGAAGTCGTGTAAGACACTGAAAGCCAATGAGATAGTTGATCTCTTTTATGCCTGCAGTAAAACAGATCATGGTAAGAGATATTAGAGCAAGATGAACACCACATAAACACATCTTGTGAAAGACCAAGCGAATGCTTACACAAGTACCAATGAGAGCAAAGTGGATAATCCTTTTAAAGCTTCAAAAAGTTGATATGATCAATGGAAAGGTTTCTTACTTCTGAAGGAAAATTCAAGGCAAGTTACAAATTTCAAAGGTATTGTCTTCTTTCGATCTTCACAAACTTCTGGTTCAAGACCTTCCACCTACCATTAAATATATTTGTGTGTTAAAAGTAATTTGTCTTGTTAGTTACATGATAGTTTGCACACGAGTAATACGACTAAGAAAATTCACAACTCAATGAAATAATTTGAATTCATAACGTACTTTATGAGTAACAGAAATTAACTAAACGATCAAAGAAGACACACATGTTGCTTGTCAACATACATTTAATTTAAAAGGACAAGAGACTTTCCCTTACCACTCTTTAACCGAAATGAAACTCATCAAATACATGTAACCTTATGGTCACTACATTTGGTATGAAATTTGTACAAGCAAGATTCATGGACGTTTGCCAACATCTTTTATACACAATCAAACAGAATTATATTCAGGTCTGTCATATTTGTTGTTACTATTTTGTGTAATCATAAGAAATTTTACGAGTGAAGTTGGACCTTAATTGCTCCGCGGATAATCTCTGTTGTTATAGCTTTGCCTTCCATTTGGGTACCTGACATTGTAATGCTCTAATTTGTTGATGCAAGTCAAAAGAGAAATTGATTCATTATGTCATCAGCAAAAATACAATGTGCGTATGCTGTTTTCTTTTAATAAGAAAGATGGTCAAGTGATGCAACCTCATGGATCAATATATTTTAATGTGGATTGATACTGTTGCACTTACATTGTTGTCATGTTGTGAATAGTTTTGTAGTGTGAAAGGTTGGCGTGCAAAGATAACATGTAGTTAACACTTTGTTTGACAACCTGCACCTTAGATAATTTGTACGTGAGAGGTTATTATCTAAGGTCTAGATATATAAGTTTAGTCATATTTTGCAAAATATTTGTCTTTTAAATAAATCATTATGAATATCATATCGTAGAGCTCACTGAGCTCAGCTTAACAAAACTTGAATCAATGAGAATGAGACAGTGATGACAAAGTTAGATAGTTCGGAGCTAGATGAATATTGTGAAAGAGAGCTCTGGGTTCTCTAACAATTTTTGTTATAAACACGTGCAAGAAAAAGTAAGATATTTTAATTATTTAGTCAGATTTTTAAAAAATGATAAAGTTAAAATATAAATTTTAATCATTAGCTGTAAATAAAAATAAGGTATTTTATATACAAAAGAGAGAATTATTTGATAATATTTTCTTTTATTTATATAATATTTTTTGAAAAAAACAAGGATATTAAAACACCTATTGACTCATACGTGTTATCAGCAAAATTCAAAGAGTTGTCCTTCGGGAAAAGAGAAATAGAAATTGAAAGTATTTCTAGAATATGAACCTTTATGTGTTTAAGTGCAACAAATGAGTTTATATCGAGAGTGATATGCAGATTAGAACAAATAAAGAGAGTAAAGCAAACAAAAATATAGACTAATATTCTCAACACTTCTTCCTTGAACATTATGATGTTGCAGTTGATGGTTAGCTAAGTCTCTTGGCAATCGGAGATCTATGGTTTAAATCTCTCTTAACATATGTTTACAATTCAGACATCATTGCAAGTCGGTCCATAGATATTGAACCACGAGATGCATTTTAAACACCTTCGCATGTTGATCCTCAACAATGGGAGATCGCAATGAGTTACGATCGTATTTAGGGATACCATTGCCTGTCCATCTTTGAAGATGGAGGATTAGAATGGGTGCAACTTTGATCATACTTAAGGATGAGTTGATATCTCTCTCAAATGTAGTGAATTCAAGCGCAATGCTATTGAAATATACTAAAGGAAAATAATGAATGCTACAAGAAAACATATTGCGGACAAATATGACAAAAAGATCTCAGAAAAAATTACGAATCATACTGAAAGAAGATTATGGAAGAAAAAGATAATAACATCGAAGGTGTTAAGTAGATCATTTATTAAGTGTTTCTCGAAGTGAGTGTAACTTTGGTCATACTTAGGGAGGAGAAATGATATCATAAAATACTAGAGGAAGATAATGAATGCCACAAGAAAAAAGATTACAAGTATAGATGAGAAAGAAAGATTTCAGGAAAAGATGAAGAATCATACTGAAGGAAGGTATGGAAAAGAGATGGTTGTTAAATAGACCATTTGTTACATTTTTCTACTACAAAAGAAGAGTGAAGGAGAAGAGTAAGGGAGGAATTATACATATGACACCACTTGATAACTGGAGGGTTTATCAGTTAATTTCGTTAAACATAGATGTAAGTCAAGTATAATATTTTTATTCCAAAAAGGAAAGGTAGAAAAGTTTCTGTTTCTAAAATTATGATATTTTACATTATTTTCTGAAGTTTTAAATAAAAAAGATTCTGAAAATTTCAAAGCGTTATTTTTTCTTTAAAATGTCTTTTTTATAATTAATTTAATAATAAAATAAAGAATTATTATTGATGGTTTGACTTGCAAGTGGGTATGGTCAAATAGGTCGGAGTGAACTCCCGAGCGTGATAAACAAATACTTAACATGCTGTCTATAATGTGTGATAGTGTACATGTGCATTTTCTCTAAGGTTACACATGGATCTATCATGTGGATATCAGATGGATATGTTGGTGTATGTTGCACAAGTAAAATGTCATGACTATCATTGAAACCTAGCGGTAGAAGTATGATTCATTTATATCATGTTTAGATCCTATGAATTTAGGTTGTTAAAAAATAGACAATTAGATAATGACTTATTGATTGTTGAAGTGACAAGGGTTCAAAAACTTCTGAAACTATGCAAATAACATCCTTGTACAATACTCAGAGATCTGTAGACTATATTTGCTTCTAATTTGTGAATGTGACGGTGTTGTCAAGGTCTTGATATAATACAACTTATAAGACGATTTAACGATTGGGTTGAAAAAGAGATATTGGAAAGACAAAAAGTGTCAAGTTTCATGTTTTAACGCATAACTTCAGATCAGGAATTCCAAACTAGACAAAATATGATAGCACAAAAAGTCACAAACCGATCAACAATAGAAAAGAGTCTTAGGTTACCACCTCCATCTTTGTAAGAGAGTGAGTGATCTCCAACCCTTCTTTGACTTTTCGATACCGCTAATCACTAGAGGGTTATATCCCTCCACATCATATTGGTCTGGTTTTTGTTTGTAAAGTCTTAATGGTATAAGTCAATGCAACACATGTTTTTTTCCATCAAGATTCAACACAAAGATATGCATAGACAACATCTCCATACAAATTTACAGCAAAACATTGAAGTTTTGAACCTTCGACAGGTCTACTTCCCTAGTTTAATATGAAGGTTGCATGTCATCGACTTGTATTTATCAAAGCATTTTTATCCGTTGTTTGTCTGAGTAAAAGTTTGTGAAGAACATATGATTTAGATAGCAGATGTAGGATAGGCTAATTACCTCGATGAAAGCTTGGTCATAGTGGAAGATTATAATTTTATGTATTTCAAAGTTTTTAGTAATCTACTTCAACAATGTATAGGAAATCATCAACAAGAAAGAAGCAATATCAAAATCTTGCAATAGAGAGAGGTTGAGTAACATGTTACATGCAACCCTCGCGATTAAGCTAGATAGCTTAAAGCAAGCTAAAAACGAGTTGAAGCACAATTAACTAAAGTTTTTAGCAAGTAGAGACGACGATATGCTTGCAAGACAATGTTGGTGCTACTTTGTCGTATTAGTACAAAGAAGAGAATATCCCAAGAACTAAGAGTATGATTGCGATAGAGGAAGTTGAGGACGAGGTTGTGAAATCAGAAGACATAGAAAACTAAGGGTATGATCTAAGATTGAGTTGACACTTATATAGAAAAAACCAATTACATTTAGTGTCTAAGTGATTAGGGTTAAAGAAACCACAAAGCATGATTGGAAAGAAAATTTAAATGCTTAGCGTAGAAGCAACAACAAGGAGAAGAATATACGTAGAAAGTGCACTTCTGCCACTGGAAAGGAAGCCGACAAGCAGATTTATAGCACCTAAAATTTGAGTTTTTGATTCCTCTATCAACTTCTGTGATTTTATTGTCAATGTGCAGTCATTTGATCTTGTAAAAGACTATATAGACTCCGTCTCCGTTGGACTGGCAAAAATACACACTGTCCAGCTTTTTAGTTGTCGCCACTGCTATGTATATTTATACTGTCCATCTCCAGTACACAAGCCACTTGACTGATGTGCAATAAAACAATATCCTTTTATAGACAAGTGTAGTCACTGGATGGATGTATGCTGGCTTAGGAGACTTATAGAGTCCAGATATTACATCTGTTGAAGTTATCCCAAAGAGTGATGTCTTTGACTAGACGCACCACGTCAGGAATTCAAAACCGGAACAGAGTTCAAAATCTAAGCAGAGCGGGCGGCGGATTGAAGAGTAACTGATTGCGTCACATAATTAATGACTAATTAGACGGTTGATTTATTGTCTCACATAATAATCATTATTCAGCATGTTTAGAGGAATAGTCTATAGATTAAAATATGCTTAGAGTACTCAAAGACGAAATCTGATTTGGTGTAGAAATAAATTATTCTGTTTACAAATATGAGAACACAGTAATACATGAACTGAACTGAGCATGGACGCATCTACATGTTTGAATGACCGATTGGAGTAAAAGTACAACGATACTTTTCCCTCTCATAAAGAAGTATATTTAGTGTTCGAAGAGTATAACACAAGTGCAAGAGCGGAGTAGATTATGAAGTAGGCTTTTAATGTAGCTCTTCACTTATCAGACGAGCTAATTAATATGTCGTATGTGAGACAATTTGAAGATTTGTCTGATGTTTTTGTAATTTCTTAATGCAGAACAAACATGAGTAAATTGTTTACGAAGTAGCTAGTACCTAATGTGTTATATGACTATCAAGTATTTTTCTCGTATAAAGAGAAAAAAGAGAGGAGAAGAAAATTTGGAGATGACCATTATTTCATCGCTAGAGATAATGTTGTATCTCCCTAAATTACTGTTCATGGTGCAATATTTAGCAGGCATAGAGATGATGACACTAGAAGTAAATAGGTGTTTTATGACTGTACTAGTTAGGACTCGTTTATTAGATGATTCAATGTAGTCAAAGCTAGTCATAAAATATATTATTTGTATTTAACAATATAACTATAATAACATTAGTTTTTCTTCATGTTTGTTTTAACACAAGATCTCATTTTATGATTTCATTTAGATCTTAGAATCATAACTTACAACAGATGACACTAAATGTGACAGTTTTGTCACTATTATCACCAAAGTTATGACTAACTGGTTATAACTTATTAACAGTATTGAATTGACAAAAGAAGACATATTTTGTACTGTTTTAAAGTTAATTTCTTGGGGGTAACTAATGGTTTTTGTTAGAAACACGTGCAACGAAAAGTATGGTATTTTAAATTATTTTTAGTAAAATTTAAAAATCGATAAAATTAAAATAGACATTCATTTTAATATTCTAATATCAAAATAGATTTTAAAATAAAAATAAGAAATTTGTATACAACAAGAAAATTTCTGTTGAGAATATATTTTTCTTTATAAATTTTTTTATTATTATTATTATAACAAATAGAGGTATTAAAATACTCAACTCGTACATGTTATCAACAAAATATAAAGAGTTGTCTCCAAGAGGTTAATTTTCTAATTAGTACTTGACTTAACACCTTGAATCAACATTAAATAATTACATGTTTTATATGATAAGAGTACAAGTTAACTTGAGGTCCTAGTAATTAAATATTTACATATGAAATACTTTTTAATATGTAATCAAGAAACATTCTTACTTATATTAACTTGAAAAATTACGGAGAAACAAACATTTTTATTTTCATATTTTTGAACATACAATATAGAATAAAAATTAAGAAATTACTTTTATATCCCGAAATTTTTTTGTTTATTCTTTTCATACACAATATTGTTTTGCATTTGATAAATCTAACTATTTATAGCTGAAAATTATTATCGAAAGATTTTTTTTATGTTTTTCATTATTTGTGAAGGTTTAAAATCATCGTGTATTTTGGCACCTCGTCCGCTGTGTAAGAAAGAAAGTAAGATATCATGTCCCAAGAATTAATATCAAAACCTTTTTCATGATATAAATAAAACTAAAAAAATAGTCAAGTACACTCGAAGACCTCGTTGAATGCTATATTGATTTTGTATTTCCGAAACAACAACAAGTTGTTATTATACATATGAAATAACAAGAAGTTGATATTTACCATCCAACAAGTTTCCTTTGATGTGAGGAGCTCACACTCAACTATCCTAACTAACTATATGAAATCACAACAAGTTGTCATTTAACATCCAACAAGTCTCGTCAGATGTCTCGTTGAATGTAAAAAATGATATTTTTTCGTGAGACAGAACATCCTCGATTGCATCCACACACGAGGAATCTCTACTTGAGAGGTTTAGCTTCAGATAGTCCAATTTTGTTGAAGTTATTGAGATTTCTGATGACCATGTATACATGGCGGTACATTACAGTAAACCATTCAAAAGTGAAGTTCTATTATCATATGACACTCTCCGGTTGGAACTTAATAGCACGTGTTTAGGATCCTACAACTAGTTATGAGTACATGTGATACTCCACACTTATCTATATCGTGTTTGTGACTATATCAAATATGATAATAATGAGATTTAAATTTATTAACAAGCAATAAATAGATATTATTCTAAGCTTTTTATAAAAATTAGAATAGTCTCAAATGGACATAAACTACAAAATTATAGCATTGTAAAGTTCTCAAATCACAATATGAAATATTATTCTAGAATTTTCTCTTTATTTATTGAAAAAGATAATATATTGACATCAATTGATTTTTCTTTGTTGGTCTTGGTAGCTACGATAGGTTTTGCACATGAGGAGACAAGAGTTTAGAGTTCAATTTAAAGTTCTTCATTTTGAGATCACATATATGCGTGACACTAGAAGACAAAATTAGGTGACATGATGAAGTGATGTGGCAATAACATTTGGAAAATGATGATGTGATAAGGTGACTGAGCAGCGACACGTGAGACAATATGTGATGTTGCATTGGGTTGTCTTCTAGCGGCCTTTAAGAGCCACTAGAAGACAAAAAATGATGTCACGAGTTGATGTGGTGAGCTAATGTGGATGTGACACGTAGCACATGATGTGATGTGACGAGGTGATGTGGAACAATGTGTGACATGGCGAGGTGATGTGATTGTGACATGTGACACATGGTGTGATGTTGGGAGGTGATGTGGAACAATGTGTGATGTGATACACTATGATGATGGGCGGGATGATGTGGAACAATTTGTGACATGACATGACATGAAAAATATGATGTGGAAGTGACATGTGGCACATGGTGTGATGTGATCAGACATGTGAGTTATAAATATATTTTTACATATATGATATGTTTATAACTTGAGATATATTGGGGATGTCTATCACATGTCTTGTTACACATGTAGACGTAAACTATAACTAAACTTGAGTAACTAAAGCTTGTGAGTGATTATAAATATTAGTCATAAAAATTTAAGTTAATTAAACAGAAAATAACTACTATAAAATAAATCTTTAAGTGACTAATTTGTTATAACTTTCTAATTAACAAGTCAATCAAAGTCATAAGAGAGTTCATTAGTGATAAGTTAAAGTTATAAAAACCCCATTTTGCTTCTAGTGTGCAATGAACATGAGGTAAATGTTCAAATATAGTTCAAAGAAGGAAGGATGGTTTCATTGTCAAACCTTTGACAAGGTTTGAAAATGTTTGCAAACTTATGAAGTTTGTAGACCTTATAAATCATACATTATAACTTGTTCTAAGTGATCGCATGTGTAACAAATTTTATCTTATTGAGAAGACATGACGATCTTTGATCTTCATCGACGAGATCTTTCCCAAGCATAAAAGAATTAAAATTTAGAATATTAATCACTAGAATGTCATCTACAAATCAAGGACAACATAGGTTTCAACGTTCATCAAATGTTGGATGAATTCTATCTTGTAGTTTGGCTCATTAATATACAGGTAGAGATTTGCAAGGTACTCAACACAATTAGTACCATAGGAAATAATAAAGTATGTTGGCAAACTACTTTTTCAAAAGATACAAACAAATTGTCAATATGGATAATGTCAGCTACAACTACTAATTTAACATGCGTTTCATTGAGAACCTTCACCATACTTGTGAAGCCTTGATTTTTATTTTTCTTAATTAGAATTTCAGTGAAGAAGACATACTCTTGAGGAATCAAATGAAGTTGCGGAGTCAGTTTGGATGAGATTTCTTCATGGATGGATTCTTTGGACTTAGAGCTTTCTAACAATATATTGTGCAAGACAAACGGAGTCCGAATGACAAAGTTATCAAAGATTTAAGAATTGATGAAGTTGGTGAGGAATGATTTTTTCGTACTTCGGTCGATGAAGAACTTCGACGGACTGAGAAAAACTCTAACTGCGACATGTGTGACGAAGTCGTAGAGATATATAAGAGAGATGGGTTAAGTCATTGTCATATCGTGTCTACAGTGTTAGAAAGACGGAGAAAACGAGAGAGAAACTGACGAAGAAGTTGATATTCGACGAAGATTGTTTTGAAAAAAATAACTGTATGTGAGAGAAGTTCTTCAAGAAGTTTCTTCATCTTCATACTTCGTACTTCATTATTCCTTCGCATCACATTCAAAACTTAGAGACGAAGTTGAACTTCACGACTTTGAGACTTCATGATATGAAGTTAGAGAGGGACAACTTGCGAGACAAGAAGGTAGAGAGAGAAGTACAAGTTGCGAAGATCAAAGAGAAGACTTCGGCGGTGCAAGAGATAGAAGAACTTCGTGATAAGTTGACGAAGTATTGACTTTGGACTTTGTCATCGAGATCAACACTTCGGAGAAAGAATTACTGACGTGCTTTCATGTAGAGATGACGACAACGGCAGATCCTCCGACGAAGAGTAGAATAGTTAGAGTAGCTAAGAGTATAGTTAGAGAGATTAAGGAGAAAGTTAAACTATCACTAAGTAGTATAGCTAGGAATTTCAATTAGATAGAATAGGTACTTCCGTTCCACATTCTGGAGAGTTGTGATCGGTCGGTGAAGATGTTATTCCTACTTCTTAGGAAGTGAGATCCGCCATCTTCGGGTGAAGTTGTATATAAGCGTTGTGTTGTTCGTTCTCAAGACCTCTTTGTGTTTGTTATTTCGAATTTCTATTTATTTGAGTTAACAGAATCATTGTGTACTTGTCTTCTTCGGAGTTTTACTTACGAAGTTTTGTAGTTTGTTGTGGTATGAGTTAGTCTGGGTGACGAAATACATTGTCAGTTGGATCTGAAATCAGAGTAAGATGTAGTTTTAGGGCGAAGTACTTTGGAGGAAAAGTTCTTCTCAGAAGTATCTTTGATGTGAAGTTCTTCTTAGGAAGTAGTTCATAAGAAGTATTCTTTGTACTTCGGCCGAATAAGATAGTTCTTCGTCAGAGTTTCCGTGAACAATAGTAATGACTTAGTGTGAAGATACTTAGCGTTTATGGTGTTAGGGGCTACTTAGTAGCACTTCAGCAGTACTTCTCTGTTGAGACTTATTATCCGTGGCTCTGTATCTTTGTTGTTTATCTATTTCTTGAGGTCCATGACCTATTTAGTATCTGTTATGTTATTTGTCAGGATTATCAACTCTGTATTGTTGGATAGACTTGAGTTTGAACTCTACCAGGAGATATTCCAATAAGTTCTATAGATAATAAGTCTCAACAGAGAAGTATTGCTGAAGTGCTACTAAGTAGCTCCTAACAATAATCCGTGAGCATAGTCCATGAAGTATAGTCTGTGAGCATAGTCGAAGCATAGATCGTGAGAAGTATAAGACTTATTGCCTATGAGAGTAAAAGACAACACTAAAGAATCACATTTATCACTTGTTAACTGTAATTGGTTGATATTTACTTGCATCTATGTAGGTTGATCTTAATATTATTACTTTCGAGCATCTTTTGATTTTCTTGTGTGTTACAACACTTGTGGTAAGAGCGAAAAAGAGAGTCATGGAGGAAAAACTTTTGATATATAAGATGTTCCAAGCCGTAACTACTATCTAGCATGCGCTTTGTTATGAACTTTCACAACACTTGTGGTATGAGCGAAGAGGAGAATCATGGAGAGTCATGGAGAGAAAAATTGTTTGATATAAGATGATCCATTCTCCATTTAAGATCAAAGATATCGATGTTTATCTAAGGAATTGAGAAATCATAAAATTGAAACGATACGAGAGATCATGCTAGTATCAAAGAAATGTATGACATCCATCATTGATGAAGAGTGGGTAAGAATCAAACTCTTAGAAGAAGGAAGACCATGCTTTTCTAGGAGCATACTCCCAGTCTCATGTATAGAAGAAGAGGAGCTTTGAAAGTTATGCATAGCTCAGACATGCAAGTAGAAGAGACTACAATAATGAAGCGAGGTTCAATTGGCTATTTATGGAATTTTCATGCAGCACAAAGATAGTGTAGTTAGTTGAGAGAGACATTGATGAGGAAGTTGTGACTATATAAGAATGAGGTGTGACGTGCTAGAATATCATATTCTGAAGAGCTCACACACGAATTAAGTGCCAATCAATGAAGACAAAAATACAATCATTGCTAGCATTGTCCATGTAGCAAATGATCAATACCACCTATTCTTATCAATATTAGTAATGTCAAAATACCAAGAGTGGAGTAGAGAAAAGTTAGCCATTAATATATCATATTGCAAGAACTTCTCATGAAGAGAGATCATGATAGTAGAGTTCCATCTTGATCATGTGGTTCTCGATTTCTGTGAAGCCATCCCATACAATTTTTTCAAAGAGAGGGGAAGAGTGGATAAAAACTTAATACCTTTCAAGAAAATATCATGGAGGGATGGAGAAAGAAAGATGATAAAAATCAACCGCTATCAACACGTATATGTTTATGATCATTGTTGATAAAAGGAGAAAACTTGTGATAATGACAAAGAGAGAAGCGAATGTTATGTAGTGACAAAGAGTTAAGCACCCTCTCGAGTTGACTATAGTTAGAGTATTTAACATCAAAGATGTGAGCGTATTTTCATGAGAACATACGAGTATAAAATACTTTCCTCAATAAAGGAGGAATA
The DNA here is from genome assembly GCA_036924285.1 of Asterella californica. Classification (NCBI taxonomy): domain Eukaryota; kingdom Viridiplantae; phylum Streptophyta; class Marchantiopsida; order Marchantiales; family Aytoniaceae; genus Asterella; species Asterella californica. The sequence goes on from JAYKYS010000001.1 coordinate 50,743,696, forward strand.
TAGTCAATGATAGCGGACAAATTTAGAAGTTGAAGAAGATCTAAGAGTTCCATGGGCAGATCTTTTCATACAAAGAGTGAAATAAGAAGACTTTGATTAGCTAGAAGTTTCTCAGTAATGTCATTGAAAAAGAGTGATAAAACATGTGCGAGAAAGGTCGAGAATATGTGCAAGAGTGATCGTGCTAAAGAAACATTTAATGAGATGTCGTTGAAGGATGTATTAGAGATGATGAATTGTAGCTCAACTAGAATCTTGGTGGAGTACTTGGCTAAAACAGAATCCGCAAACTTATTACGTTCTTATAAGGGAGCAAGAAAAAGAATTCTATGCCCATAGTCTATCTAACCTCAAACTCTATAGAGTGTAGAAGCATATGAAGATGCTGATGTGGTGCAAGTGTAATGAGGGTGTGGATATGTGTACACGAGACGAAGACTTAATGGACCATAAAGATATTTATGTGACATTTTTTCCTACATCTCAGAAATATTTTCAGGAAGTCTAGCCTAGGTAGTAGGAACAAAAGTACAAAAGAGCAAGAGAAGAAATCATTTGTTTTATTTTCATTCCGTCTTTTCTCTTTGAGCTCTCCTCAGTTCACAATTCACTTACACATGATGAATGCATGCTTAGTACTAGACCTTGTTCTTTCTATCGCATTAAGACAATCATCAATGTAGAACTCACTGAGTTACAAACATCCATATTAATCTTCCTTGCTTTGAGGTCTTCTTCTGAAAAATATGTTGTTTGCTACACTTTTCAGCGTTATGTCCTTAGGTTATACTAAGTTTTCTGCTGGAAGAATACACAATGTAAGAGCAATTTAAGCATACATTAATTCCTCCATCTCCTTGATATGAACTTCTTTGGTTACTAACATTCACAAGTTATCTTAAAGACACGTGGGTAGCTTTTTGCATTGCACTGCTAACTAAGTAGTCAAACATATTTTTTTATTTGTTTATTTGCACTTAGAAGGCACCTTTGTTTCCAAATGGTCGGATGCTACTCTGAATGGATGATCCGAATGGAGTGGATAATTTGTCAAGTATTTCCACTTTGATCTCACATACACGCTTTGACAACTGGGTATCAAGAACAAAAATGTCAGTTCTTACACATAGCAAAGCCTATAGATTTGAGAGTAATAATATTATTTTATTGTCCTAATCTTGGTGCATTCACAAATTCATCAACAAACAAAAGGAACCAAAAGAAAATAAGAAAGAAAAATATGGATCCACCTTCTTCGCACAGTAAAGCTCATAGTTTGCAATGCAAATCTGAATATCACATTTTTCTTTCACGTGATATTATCTTCGATGAGCTCTCTACTCAACATCCTTCTATGTCTCCTCCTACAATTTTACCTACCATCTTAGAATGGACCCTCCAACACAATGTTGACTACTATCATGACGATCCACCTCTTAGCTCCAATGGGAGTTTCAGACCCCTTCGCTATCGTATCGTTTGCTGCATAAGGGATGTCTAGGAGGTTACTGGTTGTGGAGGTTTCATGGATAAAAAAACATGCAACCATACACATAATCTTTCTTCTTTATTTACACTCGTAAATCTAATCTAATTTTGGATTATAGAATATAATTTAATTCAGAGTTTCACAAAATCCAAAACCGCAAAATAAGAATTTCATGATGTCATTATAGATATCAAAGAGAAACCACTATATCAAGAACAAAAAGTTGATGCAACCTCTGGATATGAATGTATCTAGAGATGAGAAGGAGAAATTTGTGAAGTGTTATGTGAAATCAACAAGAGAGGAAAAATGGAGCAATAGACATATGCATTTCGAGGAAGAGTAGAAGTTGGACAGGTTGATCATGTAGTCATCAATAGCTTTGTCCAACTGCATCTCAAACTCCCCAAACTAAAGTTTACAGTAAGGCAAATTAAGATTTGTAGCTTTTAAAGTTTCCAAGTGTTGAATCATAAAACCACATTCACTCTGCCACTTACTAAAATCTTGTTTTTTTGTTCCTTCCAACTCCAAATCAAACAATTAATGATGTGTTTGAAAGCCCCCTCCAAATGATATTGAAAGTCTTCAAATATGCATAAAAAACAAAGCACTGTCAGTGTAGTATATCTACTCAAATTTTGTCTAAATCCTTGTTTTACATGAAAAGCTCTATGACAACAAGGTTTTTCTTAAAACATATGAGATTTTTCTCCCAAGTATGTCATCACATTCGGCTATCAAAAATGTTTCTCTTGATACCAAAATGTACAAACATACATCCTTTATCTCGAGTTATGGCCCTCCCAAGTTTCATCTTTTCCTTAGTGCGTGAAAATCATCCACAATCGTGGAAACATTTAAAAGTTAAAAGTCTTTTGGACAAGCTTGCAGATGATATCCAAAACTCTCTAAACAAGACATCCTAGAACTAACACTCAGATGCCAAAGTTGCATGAAAACCTTCTTCCCAACAAAAGCCTACACGACTATGCAAGCTTTTGTTGGGAGAAAAATTCATCCAAAACTAATCCAAACTTGCCTGAATAGCTCCTTGAAGAAGCTTAAAAACGACACTAAAATCACCACCAATAGACATTTGTAAGTCAAGTTTCAATCGATCAAAGGTCAAGTTTGATCTCACATGCAAAAACTCACCTTCGAAACCAAAGAACTTTTAAATGCTTGCTATGCCGAGAATGTAGCTCTAAATCTTATGAGTTTAATTTCACTCAAAAATTGTTCTTGCAAACTCTCCACTAACACTAAAAAACTCTCAAACTGAAATGTGCACACAAAGTTACGTCTAGTCAAGTGCATTGAAAACTATCCTCGTAGAGAAATGTTGCACGTTCATACAAGTTTTTTTGCACCAAGGTCGAAAACTACCCTCCTAAAACTTGCTTTCCCAGCAAAACACTTCCGCAAGCAGAAACTTTTGCTTTCAAACCCCCAAAATAGACCATGTTTTCATTCCTTTCAACAAAAACACTTTCACGAGGGCGTATGTTTTCGTCCCCTTTGAATCTTGATCTTGATCTTGACTTGAAAATCTTGAAGTGACACTAACGCTTTTTCTTCCAAAGTAGCAAAAAAGAAAACTTGAGTTTACACAAGTCAAGAATTTTGGAGAAAATCTGGCAGTCAAACGACATGTTCTAAAAAATCCTCTGTTCTATCTTCGGATGCTTATATACTGTTCAGAAGCACCATTGTTAGCACGTGTCGTCATCAATCCATGTGACATGATGCGCATGCATTTTATCACATGGTACGCTTGCAACATGCCACATGATATGCATGCATATTGTCACTTTAGTCAACCGTTCAGCTCAGTACCACCCAATCAACACTTTTCACATCACCTCTATGTTACATCATACATGTGTCATCTAAGCGGCACATCACCACGTCAACACTACCACCTCAACATATTGTCACGTCCGCAATCTGATCAAGTCAATAGTGCCACATCAGCAAACTGACATATCATCTATTCACAATGTCTGACACCTCAGAACTATGTTAAATGTGATGTCGGCACTCGGACCACCATGTTAGCACCACTTCTCATCAACATGTTAAATCTGAAAATGTTCATCATTTTTCCATCTTAGCTTTTGTTTGCGTCAGTTCAAAAAGACAAAACTGGTGTTAGCAGTGTGCCATACATGTTGACGTCCTTAGACTTGCATTATGAGCAAGTTGAGAAAATTTGCTCCTTAAACCTCCCTTACAACATACAACAAATCCACGACATGACACCACCTCCTCCTCTCTATCTATATCCAAGCTCAAGATCAACTCGTAGCCATAGCTCTATTCCTCCTGCCCGTCCTTTTGATCACTTTGGTTCTTCTCTTGAATCCAAAAGAATAATTACTAGTAGAGAATGCGGAAGAAGATTCTCTCATTCTCATCTTCTCGTCAGTCATACTCCTTTCCTTAGCTCGTACATTAGTACATGGTTTCTTTACATGCATCATGCATCTTAAAGATCTCTCCTTACTCATCCTTATGTCAGTCATTTCCAATCCGAAGCATACTCCAACGACAATGGTGACTCATAATCTTCTCTTCCATTGTTTAATATCCAAGAATCACCTCCACTCAAGTGGTCCACTCGTCAAACTAATCCTCCATATCATGATCCAAAGGAATGCTATGAGTCTACTGCTTTGATCCTCAAAACAGAAAACAACAGAAAGTATACTTTGGACAACACACGTAGGTTTGTTCCAATGGAAGATGAATACTATAGAGGAACTTTTATCCAGTCCAACGCGTACAAATGGACAAGTGCAACCAAAAGAAATTTCAATTTCATGGAGTAAATGACACAAGGAGATTTGAGCATTTACCACAAGGATGTCTACCCATCACAAAGAAGTGGACATTCAAAGTCAAGATGAATGTACATGATCAAAATCCAAATACAAGATTAGACTCGTTGGTCATGGATTTATCCAAGTGGATGGATTGGAGTATATTGACATATTCTCTCCAGTAGCACTATTTCAATGTCCAACATATACAAGCAATCGTAGCATAATACAACCTTCATGTTCAAATGGAGTAATAATATCATTATTGAACGAGACACTGACCGAAGAATTTTACATGGTAGGCCCTGATGGGTAATAATCCCAAGAAATGATCAAGTGTAGCTATAGCACACATTGTATGGACTAAAGCAATCATCATGTGAATGATGTTTAATAATGGATATTTACCTCCTCCTTTCTATTGATTTTTCCAAGTCTAGTGTCTACTGCAATGTCTATCCTACACAAGAACAATCAGTTCACAATTATATGATTGTTTGTAGAGAACATAGCAGTGAAGAGCTTCGAATTCTCATCTGTAATACAAATAAATTCTCAATGGAAGGATTCATAGGAGTGATATCAGCTTGATACTGATCTAAGCATCGAAGTTAATTTAGAACTGGACAGCTGGTGAGATATGACTAAGTCAGCTTTATACTTAAACCCCATGCCAAAGTTGTTTCAGCTTGGAATATGGAACTTCCAACTTGTGAGCACATCCATGTCTATAGGAGACAAGAGCATTGCTGAGGGTAAATAAGAAAAGATGCAATGTTTTGTTCCTCCCTAACCAAAGTGCCACTGGCTCCATAATTCAGTTGCAATATGGAATGATATAGGTCAGACTTAAACCTACACCATTACTGATATTCTTTCAAGACATGGTCAATCCTAGCCCCAATATGTCAACTATTAAACCACTTTCAGGTATATCAAGAGAACCATAAATCATTATTGAAAATAGAGATGTACTCTCTTAATCTCATGCACCGGGGTGACGTCAAATCTAGTCGATCCACATCTAACAATTGCTTCATATACTCCTAAGCAGGGACAAGTTGGTTGCGTTATCTATACATGACACTCAGCTCGTGTGCATGTTAAACAATTTGGTTATGATAACTCTTGACAGACAAGGGACTAATAGACGAGAATATAAAATTATTATTTATGACAGTCATAGTGTCATCGCACTCGTAGGATAAACTAAATTTCACGACAACACCAGACACAAGATAATCAAATATCACAGTGACTTCATTAAAGATCAAGTCTTATCTAAAACTGTAAGAATATGCATCCAAACTCCCCTTTCGGCTCAGAGAAGGAAAAAAATAAACATATAAATAAAGTGAAATATTTTTACACTGGATTGGTTAGAAACTGGTTATAATAGATATGAGAAAAAAACATCGACAGTACCTGCACATAATGTATAGCAAGAAAAAACATCGATCGTATTTATTCATCGGTATTTGTTCTGAGTTCGGAGAGAACACATGTAGAGTCTGGAGAGAGTCAAAGCAGGCTAAATTTACTGAACTAAATTTAAATAATTAAATTTAGATTTTACATGAAATGATTACAAGTGTTACTGTACTCTGAAAACTCATAAGTGAGACCCTGAGGCTGAACCTCTGTTCGATACTAAACCCGAAGAATACTCGACTACTTAGATATTCAATTTTCCAGCTTTTAATTTATAATTTAACCTTTCCAAGAGAAAATGTTAAGAGATAAATTAACTTTCCTTGCATTATCACCTCTTCCGAACTTGGAAGCAGTGAATAATTATGCGGGCAAAGTATACAGTATTGGCGCAGGCGCACAGACAGAGATGACCATTAGCGTTCTAACTGAGAGCTTATCAACTCCTTGTTACCTAAGTTAGAGTTACTCAGATAGCTAAGATTCAGAGAACTAGTCGCTGAGTGAGAATGTTGGATATCCAAGTTCACTCCGGCTGTACAACAACTAGTTCAGTTCTGTACTCGCACCCTTTTGTTTTTTACTCAACTACAGTAGTTTTACCTTTTCTTAAAGCACGAGTTTGATTACAAGTGCTCCCGGTGACCCACAAGACCTTATTAGGAGGGTTTGCTTTAAGGGAACTTATCATGAGAAATTTTAACCGTTCTTCAGAAAACGGTTTTGGTAACTACGTCTTCTTCACTCCCAGTTTGGAATTTGCGAAATAAGGAATCAACTCAAGCTTCACTAGATTTACAAATCATGACACAAAACTGAGTATCGACAGAGAAATGCTAAGATAAAGATTTCGAGGTTTCTTAGGGCAAAATAGAATATTTCTTCAGACTCGAAATACACTGGGAGGAAAAAAGAATATTCGTTTTCCTGCTTTCTGTACTCGAACCCGGGGTTTAATACCTACTCATTCATTTTCAGAATTCAGTTTCGCGAACTCAAGCTCTCTTTCTTTGGCTAATTAGTATTCAGGCTCTCTTGGTCTTACAAAGTTTAAGGTCTGGGAAGAACTGAGCTAAGATCAGAACTACGATGTCGGCGATGTAAGCGAGCTTGAGACATGAAGAGAATCGAGATATTAGTCCCAGTAATGAGCGTAGAATCCTTTAAATCTAAGCTCCGCCAGCATTCTGGTGGCGTCTTCTCTCGACCATTGCTTCACGGAGTCCCAGTTGTTGTCAACGTGCCAGTAGTGCAATTCCACAAATAGCTCATCGATCAGTTGAGGCATTTCTGGATCCTTGACCCACTCGTAAAGAATGGGCCACTCTGCTCCTTCTATGTCTATCTTCACTATCACCGTGTCTTCGGGTTTCAGTTTAAGCTCTTCTTTCATCCACCTCGTGACGTTCACCGAATTCACATTGTCTTCAACACCTGCGTATTTGTTGAAATAATGGATGCGCTCTAATAACCACGAGGGTACGAACCCGTCTCGAGATTTGATCTTCTGCCATCCATGTGCACTGGGTTCTACCCAGTTTCGCTCCTCATCCCAACCAGTGGGTAGCTTGAAAAGATTCGGATCCGTCTCGAAGGCATAAATCTCAGTGAAATCGACTGGATACCTTTGCATGAACCACAGAATGCTGGTGGTGAAGTAGTTCGCTCCGAAATCTATGAACACCCTTCGGTTCGCCTTGTTCAGATCTATTTTCGTGCCTAGAAACCAGTGCTCTGTCTGAGTCTTGTCGTCCAAGTCGGTCGTGAATCCTAGAGCAACACCCCTACGGTAGTTGTTCAGTGGATCCAATCGTTCGATGAGATGGCCTTTGACCGGACATTGTGCAGGGGGAAGTCCCCATTTCAGTTGATTCCATGGGTCGTGAGGTTTCCTCACTCCGTCTTCGAACACATCCATATGAGCTTCCACCGAATCGCACTCCAAATCCGAACCTTCGTTACCAGGGACCTTCAACTGAACTTCGCCCACTTGTTTTCCACTGATGGACTCGTGCAGTGCTTGGATTACTTGATGGTGGATGTGCCCGTGCTCCGAGCTAGACAGGTGCATTCCTATATCTATGATAATGTACGTTGCCATAATCCATATCAGTGCGCTGGGGAGGCTGATGACCTTGAGAGGAGAGAATGAACTCGAAGTCGGTCGCTTCAGGAGCGCCATTCTTCCGACTTGAATTTTACCTGATTTTTCGATCACCTGATTTTTCGACCGCGTGGCGTACTATTTTTCGAACGGGAGAGGAAATGAACTTACATTGTACACCTCACTTCGGAGAGTTCTGCTTTGTTGGTTGCATTCGTCTTCCAAATCTTGGGCGTAAGCACTCCAGTTCTCAAGATCCTCTCCAACCGTTGAGCAACTAACGCGGCCACCGTCCCGCCAGACCCTGATACAGAATGGTTGCGGAATTCTGAACTGTCAGTTACTCGTTCTCACGAAACTCAAGATTCGCTTCGAACTAGTCTAACTAGATTACAAAACTTCGGAGCGCCAAAGATTTGTACATTTCCACACCAGAAAGAGATGCGAGAATAAGAATAAGAACTGTGATATATGCGAGCTCACGTAACATGCAGGATAGTCTAGAGTCTAGACTCAGTGGACCTTCTTATCACAAAATCAATCAGATCCTTCCGATTCAGAATGAAATCTTTGGAGTCAGTTTCGTACAGTCTCATAGCAAGTACATCTCCCAGTCTAGCATGGACCCAAGAACGAAGGTTTAGTTTATACCTAGATGAAACTCGTTTACATTCAGATTACGTACTCTTGCGGGGAGAAAGGTTAGAAAAGAGGAGGAGAAAATCAGGTCCAGCGATTCTACTACTAGATAAAACCAGTGCACAGAATATACTAGAACTGTCAACGATCGCGAGTGGCTAAGAACTATCGCTGACGAACAAGAAAGGGCAGGTTGAGACAGTTGAGTGCGAAGGAGACGACAACAGTTGGATCAATCATTCGGAACTGGATAGTATGAGACTTCTGGCGTTGGATCAGCATAATTGTATGGATGGACTACGGCCGTAAAATGAGCCTTAGATACACAGAGCATGCCAGAAAGAAGATGCGTACGTCAGGCTGACCGTGCTTCAATAGCTTTCCCAACGTCGACCTATTCCGCAAAAGTTTTAAATTACCGTGAAAGAGAGCAAACGTTTTCCAGAAGAATACAAGAATCCGATTTTAACGAATATGATTTTATAATATCCGATTTTAACTTAGATTCGTATTTAGAAAAGTATTTACAAAACATGTCGATTCTCACTCTTCGCCAGGTCATTCTAAATTACTTACGACCGATTTATAAAAATTTGGGCCGAATCTAATCTTTTCAAGTGAATGCCTGCAGCAATCTTTTCCGTCAAAATATGATACTTAAATGACATGATACGTAAATGGTTTGACATAAAACTCATGAACTAAGTAAGACGAGAGAAATGACATGATGATGAACCCTACATAGCGTTTAGGAATGGCGAATTTGGGTTAAAAGAAAGTGTCACCTTCTTGAGGTAGTGTATTCGAATGGTGCAACTTGGGTTTTCAGTTTATTGTCAAAATTATATTATTATTTAAGATACTAAAGGCTTGATTTATTCATGAGGATATTTTGCATGTAAGAATTTTTCATTTATGACGAAACCCAAATGCCATTTCAGTCGCATGAAAACATGCTCTGGTCCGGTTTATTAAATTAGACTAATTGAAACAGAGTATGGTTCGTGCCTAGTAGTAGTTTATGCCCAACTTCTGATACAGTGCCCCTTATTTGACTCATAAAGGGAAGTTATTAACTTAACCATGGTATGTGAAATGCTGTTTATGGTTTATTTTGATTCATCGCGCCAAAAACATCTCACCCGAAATAAACAAGGGATTGCGGTTGCAATGGAATTGTGGGGCTAAGCGTTTGTGATTTATCTAGAGATATTATATGATTTTTATATGACGTGATATTTATGTATGGGTACGAAAAGAAATTAAAGTAGTTCTAAGCAATAATTCTAATAATAATATTTAATTATATTGAAGAAAAAAGAGATATCAGTCGTTTTTCTCTCGCACTCAGCGGAGAACTTGACGAGCCTCGCTAGGTAGTGAATAACAACTTATTGTTATCTCAGATGTATAATAACAAGTTTATTTTTATTTCACAAAATTAACCTTCAGTGAACTCGCTGAGTGTCTGACTGTTTTTCTCGTTTTTATGATATCAGGCAAAATTCACTAATGTTAGTTACTGATACCTGATATCTTACTTTCCCTCACGTTTAGTAACTTCAATCATGCATTTCCGAGATTCTTCTATTTCTTCATGATTTCTTGACATCATGGTGAATACTATTCTTTGTAATGGTGTCTCGAAGCGAAAGAACTATTCACTAAAGAGGAAAATATACATTCTCATCGGTATTCTCATGAAATTAAAAGAAATGGTTGGCATTTACTGCGGAAAATCGTCACAACAAAGAGATTGCACATGATTTCACTGTTGAGTCAGAGCGGAAGATGTCACACTATTACTCCTTGTAGCTTTTGATTGGATTTCTCATCATGTGATTCTCTAATGATGAGATCTCATGCTACAGTGTATCATGATCACCGAAACAAAGCAACAAGCTCTGTATGAATAAGCTTCAGATTTCTTGAACCGAGGACTCATGATTCCCATAAGAACTGCAGAAAGTCCTGCATACAACACACAGACCCAAGTTGAAATCAGATGCAGGGATTAACGAAATTTTGGTTCCACTGATGTTTGAATAACCAGTTGAAATCTACAGAAAACCTTGGTTCTCACTTTCGGTATGTTTCGGCAAATCCCATCAATAATTCAATGAGACGAAAATATGAATACTTCTGATATTGCATACTTCATGCTGATAACATGCTAGAGCAACACAACAAGCGTGGCTTACAAGCAGACTCCAAGCTGTTCGACCTCATGCAAGCTCTCAGCTAGACGTTTGAGAGTTTCGTTGGAGAAACATTGTAAAACCATTATCAAACCTTGCGATGGAGGTCTTAGCTAGCTGAACAGCAAGAGCTGGAACATCAGATGTATGTAAAGCTTAGCATAGGTCATTAATTTCTCACATGTATTGGAGAAAAGGAATAGAACTGTACGACTGTAGGACATGCATATAGTAACTTACCGAGTTGATTCGTTTGTAAAACTTTGTTGATCCGAATATATACAAGTGGTAGCCCGTCTATGTGATTAGCTCCACAGAATTACACGCAGTTTGTCATTTGTCAGTTCACATAAATCGTCCGGTACTGACGAGGAAACGCGTGCAGAAACTTGAAGTTTTCTGGTTCTGACGTACAGGTACCGTTGTGTTCACACCGGAACTTCGGAAGAAGATCTGAAGCCTCTGCTCTCACATACCGGTTGCTGAGTCGGACTAGACAAAAAGCTTGCCCCTAATTTGTAGTGGAAACATAATCAAAATTTCAAGCTCGTTGACCACGTTAAGCACAGTCTATCTCTCCCGGAATACTTGCATCGGTGACTCAATCTGTAGATTCTGTGCAAATGACTCGAACGAAGATGTGGGATCGAGACAGACCTCAAACCTTTGGTCTATTTGAAGACGTAGAAAGATCTCTCAAAGAGATAAATCTGTTGGGCAGAATGGAGACAGCGATTCAACATGACCATCACATATGTTGAAAGTAATAAACAAATTGCGGATGCATTAACTGGCATGCTTGCTGTGCAATAGTCTCTGAAGTCAAAGTGAATTTTGGAGAACCCTATTTGGTCTCTTCAAAACCAAACTTACCATGTCTATTGCTTATCACCCACAAACTGATGGACAAACTGAAAGAGCCAATTGCACAAATGAAGACATGCTATGAGCCTTTACTTTGGACGAGCAAGCGAAGTGGGACACCTTAGTTCTTTTGGTAGAATTTGTCTACAACAACTTCCCCAATGCATCTACTCGCAGAACTCTTTTTTATCTCATGTACGGAGAACATCTTCTCACCAGCAAGCTTGACACGATTCAATACGTCATCAATCAACACCAAAGTGGATGCTATCAATGAATTTGTTGCACGAATTCAACAAGGAGTGAAAAAAGTTAAAAGTGAAACTACAAGTTGCTTAGAATCGACAAAAATACGACACGTGACACATGAGTAACACCTGAACACTTGTAATATCTTAGATGAAGAACGAGACCAGGACTGCCGTATGGGTATTTAAATCAAGATCTTCAAGTCACAAGCATGAGCTATGTCCACCGCGCATAGTGAAGTGGAGTTTTATAATGGGCCGGCGGCTAGAAGAAGACTACATTTCAGCAAGGCTTTGCTCTGTGATATCCTCCAGAGTCACTTCTTCGTGGCACATCGGACAAGTTCGTTCAGCTCAATGAGCTTAGTAAATTCGGTTAACAGTGTTGGGAACTTACAAGCAGGACAATACGTCGAGTTTCCAGCTGTTAAATGGCGACCGGAGGCAATACAGAAAGGAAGGTTGTTGCAACAGCTTAGACACTCCAGCTGAGTCTCGGCAATTTCCAGCGAGCAGAATGGACATGGGCTCAAGGGTTCGTCATCCTCTGTCTTCTCTGGTCTGTGCAATATGGACTCAATTTTCCTCTTGTATGCACTCGTGATTTGATTCTTGTACTCAAGACGCACGAGCATCGTTGCATACTCGAATGCAGTCATTTTCAATCCTGACCGGTGGCATTCAATGACCGTCAGGATGAGAATCGGCACGACATGCGCGGAGAAGTTCGAAATGTGTTTCGCCATCCGGATGAGCGGGACGCGTTTGCTTTTCGAGGATGATCGTCACACTGTTTACCTTCACAATCCCTTCGATGAATCAGGCTATTCTCGTTCCTAGCTGTGAATCTATTATAGCCGATGGCGCAATGTGGGATATCAGTGATTCTCTCATTTTCATTCCATGGAGGGCAGGTCAGATTTTCATATACGTTTACGCTCCTGTGAACATACACTGTTCCAAAGTGACCCTGTTGCAAGAAACAACATTACCAGTAGAACTCCGTCCTGTTGCATTGTGTAGGGGTACCCTAACGTGTCATTCTGATGATGCACAAGAGATTGTGATCTTACCCACCCACACCTGGTCCAAGAAGATACCTCACAATCCCCAAGCAGTTGATGCTGCTGCATTCATACACCCTAGTCAAGACCCTCATCCGCCTTGGAGATCACAGATCATGTGTCAGACTCAGGATTTGCCCAAAGTTTGGTAATTCCTCCATCGCAGTGGCAGTACTCGTAAGCCAAACACGCTCAATCTCATCCAAGAAGAAGTAATCAAGATTCCCTCGTTCTGTGCCAAAGGTCATGATATGAAGAAAATGAGCCGCTGTGCGTATGATAAAAACTGGTGCGAGAGAAGTGTCCTTACGGCTGTCCGCTCTGAGATCAATTGAACTGAAGAGAGTGTGTAAGCAAGAGGTTTACATCCGGATATATACTGTGGTGGATTCTAATCCTGCCTGAGTATGAGGTTTTCCTCTTCACACCGAGCGCATGATGAAAATGTTCACATGCTCTCAGTCACAACAATAGCAAAACGGTTCTCGGTCTTCACTGTCACGGTGTGGCCAGCACGTGCTGCTATGTAGAGGAATTACTCAGAATAGTTGCGTGTCAGACATAAGGATGAGGTTTGTATTTCCAACACTCCTCCTCAAACCTCGTTCCTACACATTATACCTAAGCTTCTACGACAGAATTCAAACTGAGTGCGTGCTAAAGCCTTCGTGAGTGTGTCTGCTGCGAGGTGGTCGCTCCGGAGGTAATCCAAAATGAGGTCACCTTGTGCTACCATGTCCCTGATATAGTGGAAGTACATCAAGATGTGCTTGCTCCTGGAATGAAGTACGGGGTTCTTGGAGAGAGCGATGGTGCTCTGATTGTCGCATGAAAGTACAATCGGAGGGATTTGTGGTTCTCCCATCTCGACTAGCAATTCTCTTAACCAGGCTATCTCTCTTGCTGCTGTAGATGCAGCGATGTATTCCGACTCCGTGGAGGATAAGGCTACTACCCTCTGCTTCCGACTGAACCAACTGATCGCTCCTCCACACATCAGAAAACAGCATCCGGAGGTGGATCGGCTGGTTTTTCTGTCTCCAGCCTAGTCTGCATCTGTGCATGCATGAAGAGTGAATTTATCTACTCCTGCATACAAAATCCCGAAAGTAGAGGTCCCCTTCAGATAACGTAGGACTCGCTTGGCTGCCTTCCAGTGTGTGATGGTCGGGTTTGAGATGGCTTCACTCAACCTGATTACTGCAAACGTAGTATCGGGTCTTGTGCATGTGGAGATGTAGAGGAGGCAGCCGATGAGTCTACCATAGAGAAATTGTCGTGTGTCAATGCTCTCTTCGTCTTGTGAGCTTTGGAAGCCCGTCTCCATGGGAGTGGGCATGTCCTTTGCGTTCTCCATCTCAAAGCGTTGTAGGACTTCATTGATGTATCTGGTTTGACTTACATGTAGTCTCTTCTTGGATCTATCACGCTTAATGTGTAACCCGATGAAGTAACATAGCTCACCACAGTCTTCCATTTCGAATCCTGATTGAAGTAGTCTCTTCACTCCGCTCAGGAATGCAATGTCGTTTGATGCCAAGATCAGGTTATCCACGTATAATGCAATCAGGATAATCCTTTTGTCTTCGTTCATCACGTACACGTTCCCATCAGCCCCTAATGAATTAAATCCCTCTCTCTGCAAGAAATCGTCCATCACCTTGAACCAGGCACGGGATGCCTGTTTGAGGCCGTAGAGAGATTTTCTTAATCTACACACGAGATTATTTCCGCCTTGCTTGTATCCCTCCGGTTGGGTCATGTAGACTTCTTCGACTAGATCGCCATTGAGGAATGCTGTGCGTACGTCCATTTGATGAAGTTCCAAGTCGTGGTGAGCAGCTAGAGCCAGAATGACACGAATGCTGGTGGTCTTCACCACGGGTGCAAAGGTTTCGTGGTAGTCTAGTCCTTCGATCTGTGAGTAGCCTTTCGCCACGAGTCGAGCTTTGTGGCGTTGGAGGTTTCCTTCACCATCGTATTTGACCTTGAACGTCCATCGGCAACCTATCGTGCTCCTCCCCAAAGGCAACGTGGTGAGGTCCCATGTGTGATTTTTGAGTAGGGACTCGAATTCATCATCCATGGCTGCGATCCAATGTGTTGCCTCGGGACCTTCAATCGCTTCACTATACCCTTGAGGCGTGAGGATAACTCCTCTATCAAGACCATCATAATCGTAGGAGGTGTTGAGTGGTGATCCTGCATCAGTGAAATTGGTTTCTGCATGTTCGATGACCTTGAGACTTGGTCTTCTTTCTCTGGGGCGTAGGGTCCTCCTAGACGTGGGCACAGGAGGAACAATGTTCGATGTCGCGTGTGTGGAGGTGGAGGCGTCCGCTCCTTCTTCGTCCTCTGCTTCTGGATTCCTGTTTGAGGGAACGTTTGACTCCATTGGAGTTGATGTTGCCTTTGCATCTCGATCCTGTAGACAAGGTGTCGCTTCCACACATATGTCATGATCCGTGAAAGGCAAGGAGATCGACATGAAGTCATTGTCGATCATGGTCGAGTAAAAGGTGTCCTCGTCGAAGATCACGTTGGTGCTCAGCGTGAATTTTTGCTGGGTCGGATTCCAAAGCTTGTATCCTTTGCCTTCCGGAGCATATCCAACAAATATTGTTTTTGTGCTTCGGTCGTCAAACTTGCTCGTCTTTGCGGAAGGTATCCATGCATAAGAAACGCATCCAAATGCCCGGAGGTGTGCAACGTTCGGTTTAGTGTCACTCCATGTCTCCTCTGGAGTCTTTTCATCGATCGCTGAGGTAGCGATTCTATTCTGTACATTCACCGATGTGACCACCGCTTCTGCCCAGAACTTCGTTGGGAGACCTGCATGAGCCAGCAGACTCCTCGCGGCATTTACAATTGTACGGTTCTTCCTCTCGGCCACGCCGTTCTGCTGGGGAGTGTATGGCATAGAAAATTGTCTTTCTATTCCTTCTCTTCTGCACATATCCGTGAACTCAGTGCTAGAGAATTCTCCTCCATTGTCGGTGCGAAGCTTCTTTATCATCTTTCCTGTTTGTTTCTCTACCAAGGATTTGTAGTCGCTGAAACATTTGAGTACCTCACTCTTCACCTTGAGAAAGTAGACCACTGTACGTCTGCTGAAATCATCTATGAAGGTCAGGAAGTACTTGGATCCACCGAATGACGGGACTTTCATGGGTCCGCATACGTCGCTGTGAACCAATTCGAGTATCGCTTTTGCTCGGATGCCTTTGTGGACAAAAGACCTTTGATGATGTTTGCCGAGGATGCAAGCTTCACAAATCCTTGATCTTGCATCCTTTTCGATTCTCAGGCCCGTCAGCATCTCCTTCTTGTACATCTTGCGTAGTGTGTCATGATTTGCATGGGCAAACCGTTTGTGCCATCGATCCAAGTTCTCATCTTTGCTCAGAGTGAGGAACACGCTATCTTGTGCTTGTATGTTGCTCAAGACGTATAAGTGTCCTTCTCTATCTCCTCGAGCTATGAGACGATCTCCTTCTTTTATTATGAATTCTCTTGAATTGAATTCAACAGTGGCTCCAGCATCGGTGATTCTTGCAACTGAGAGAAGATTTCTCTTTAGCTCTGGTACGTGTAGGACTCCCTTCAGTACTTGTACTTTGCCTTCGGTGTGTATTTCAATGTCTCCGGTGCTTTGTATTTGGTGTTCGCTGTCGTCTCCCAGCTGGACGGTCCTTGGGTTGATGCATGGTCGGTACGTTGTGTACCAGTCCTTGTGGAAGGACATGTGCTGAGTGGCTCCCGAGTCCAAGATGAATCTCCTGGTCCATCCCACGGTGCTTTCTTCTCTTGCACCGTCGTGGAATGATGTCTCCAGCACGGTGTACATATTGGCAGCTTCAACGTTGGAGAAAGTGTCCACCTCCCGTGACTCCAAGGCTGCAGCGATGTGTGCAGACTGTTTCTCACGGCTCTCTTTCTCACGCACCAGATCTGCCAGCTTTTTCCGACATTCGTACTCGTGATGTCCTTCTCTCGAGCAATACCGACATGGTCCTCTCCTTCGGGATGATCCAGGACCTGAGCTCTGAAATGGTCTAGAGTTGTTTGATGACCGTGCTGATCTAATGTCTTCTCTTGCGTGAAGAGCAGAATTACCTTCATGATCAGCACCTGTGTCGATCGATTCTCATGGTTTGCTCTTCGAAGATGGCTGCTGTAGCTTCTTCCCATGTGAGTGTCTTGCTTGTCATCAGAGTGCTTTTGAAGGCAGACCATGATGGTGGTAAGGATTGGTAGAGCTTGAGTTTGCGTTGCTCCATACTCACTTTGTATGCGTCTCCTGCTGCTGCCAGTTGATCGAATATCTCCTTCATGTGTCGAACGTGTTCTTTCAGATCTTCTCCTTCTGAAAACTTCAGCCTATCCAACCGATGATGTAAGTGGAGAATTTCGACTTCTGATTTCATCTCATACTTGGTCGTCAGCCAAGTCCGCAAGGCGGGTCCAGATGAACAATCGGCATCTGAGAAGATTTCTTCGATCAAACTTAACCCAATGATGTAGAGGGCTCTGTCGTTCTTCGAATGCCAGGCTGCCTGGTCGATGGAAGAACCAGCCTTGGGTTCTGGTTCTTGTCCTGATATGACTCCGTACAATCCCTCAACCTTGAGTACTAAAGTCATTTTCCTTTTCCAAGTCGTGAAGCCTTCTCCTTGGAATATCGGTGGTGTGATCCTCACACCCACGTTCACTGGAGCAGCGTTGCTAGTGCTCCCCATCCTCTCGCTGACTCTCTCGACTATTGGGTCACTCTTCTAATTCGAGACTGCTGTCACTTGATCAAACTGGTGTTAGTCAGTTTGATCACTCCTAACCTCGCTCTGATACCATGAAAAAAATGAGCCGCTGTGCGTATGATAAAAACTGGTGCGAGAGAAGTGTCCTTACGGCTGTCCGCTCTGAGATCAATTGAACTGAAGAGAGTGTGTAAGCAAGAGGTTTACATCCGGATATATACTGTGGTGGATTCTAATCATGCCTGAGTATGAGGTTTTCCTCTTCACGCCGAGCGCATGATGAAAATGTTCACATGCTCTCAGTCACAACAATAGCAAAACGGTTCTCGGTCTTCACTGTCACGGTGTGGCCAGCACGTGCTGCTATGTAGAGGAATTACTCAGAATAGTTGCGTGTCAGACATAAGGATGAGGTTTGTATTTCCAACAATATCGGGGGTGAGATCCACGCATGTTATATCCGCGATGGCTCCTTTTCCCGGAAATTCTTCTGGGGAAGGGAGGAATTTCTCAGAAGAAGTCTCCGGACTGCACAGTTTCTGCAGCTCCAATGTGCCATCCACCAAGTGACCAGTACCACCTGATAGTTCTCATTCCTCTTCTTCCTACATGTACTTGCCTCAGCCTCCTCGTCCACCATCGCTTCCTTACTCGAAACATGCGCAAGAAACACAAAGATTCGCTCTGTTTGTAACCGTCACCAAATTGACGTGTTGAGGAAGATGTACTAGCACTGGGGAACCCTCCACCGACTGTATGCTTAGGGAAAGGTCTGGCTAGGACCAAACTTATGGCTCCTCAATAGGATATAAGCCTATCGCTTTTCCAGATTCGAACTTGACGGAGGTAATCCATGAGAGCTAGACCTCTCTCTGCGTTCCTACTGTAGCTCAAACACAAACACAGTCGAGAACGAGGAGAAAAAGGTGTTCCTCGTCCTCAACTCCTCGAGCGAGAGCTTCTTTTGAGTCCACATGATTTAAGCTCCTGCTACAAGTACGGATATAGTTATCAGCGAGAATATTTCCTCCAAGAAATTGGTCACTTTACCGGCTAAGGACTACAATAGATACCTTCCAAATCAGATGTGCTGCCGACGGATGAGACTGGACGAGGTTTATGTTGGGCTCATCGGGTTGCAGAATGGGAAATGAAGTGGGACTCAGCGTAGAGCCCATTCTATCCAAATACTTTGGGCCGGGAAAAGGGAGACGGTGTTGTACATGAAGGTGAGCATCGGCATCCTTACCTGCGAGAACCCAAAATTAAACCCCCCCTCCTGGTATAAAGAGGGGAAGGAATAATTCCCTCCCCTTTCACTTGTCCTTTTCAGCCGCGGCCCGTTCCTGCCCAGCCGCTTCCGTTGGTTATGTCTTGCGTTCCGTGCTTTTCTTAGCTGTTTCGAGTTTCTGATGACGTTTGTCTCTGTTTTTCTTTGGTGCATGATTTGGTTCGAAAGGTGCAGATTCTGATCGATAAGACAATACTGTTTAGGCTAGACGTGAAGAACTCAGTTTCGCACGCTAAGGTTAGTGTGTATAGGGTTTGATGCTTTCTTTATTTATAAAAGAAAATGTTTTTTTTCACCTTTAAGTGATTGTGTTCTTTCTTAGATACTTACTCGCTTGGAGAGACTCGTTTCTTGTGGATTTGGACTGCATTGCTGTGTAAAAGTCGTTGTTGTCTTCAAGATGAGACGAGATGAGATCCACTAAGACGAGATCCGCATTGTGAACTATCAGTCTTTCAGCATTTTCCTTGACTTTCAGCGAGTTACTTCTTGGCCCTCGACATTCAGTTTTTAGCGTTTGGGGTTGGTTCTTGGAGTTTGTTTATCTTCATTTCCTCCATTGGTTCTTTTTGTTCTGATGGTCACCTTAGGGTTTGATTCTCAACGAGCTACTTATCGACCTTGGCAGTAAGTTAATGGTTTTCGGGGCTACTTGCAGAATCAAATTTATAAGTATTGTCAAATTGACATTATTGTTCTCTTGGTTCACTGATCTTTTTCGGCTGTGTTGGTATGCTTTTTCCTGTGAGAGACAAGATGTCTACATCCAAACGGATTTCGCACACTGCTTCTATTGTGTGGATTGAGAATGAGGACGTTCCTATAGCTGGTGACTTTGTGACTCAACCAGCACGTGGCACGAGGTTGTGTTCGGAGGGGTGTTGGAGTCACCCATTGAAGTGACTCATGAGGACATTGAGATGGAGTTTCTTACGTTTTGCTTGGCTTGTGTTGAGTTTCAAAACATAGAGATATGTTAGTGTCTTTCAACGATGAGTATCAGCTAGTGAGATGCGAGACAATCTCTTACACAAAGCATCAATTGAATAGAGAGATTATCGTTGAGTTTGAAAACACTAGTGCAAAAACTCAAGTAGAATCTTCGAAGAGAAGAGTAGAAATAGACTTATGGTGTTATTTCAGTAGAGGGTTGGGACATAAAATAATGAATTGTCCAACTAGGATCAGAGCAGAGAGAGTCAAAGAGAAACGAAAGTTTACTTATTGGAGTCTTCAAGTGGATCCATCTTCACCACCACCAATTCATCTCCTAGGAGAGAAGCCTTGTCCAAGTTGTGGAGTGGGTGATTTATCAAGAAGACATAAGTGCGTGATGTGACCGCTCTACTTACGTCAGTAGTCAAGAAGTTGGACGAGACTTAGAGAGATGAGACGGAGAAGTTGCCGACTTCAAAGGAGTACTCGGTTGAGTTGTGATGGAGATCGTTATTCGGATGATGGAGAAGACGATAATGTGACTCAAGCTCATGATTACCTTGAGAGAAGAAATGACATAAGATGTCATTTTCTTCCATTTTATCTATGATAGATTATTCTCGAATGAAATTGATGATGTTATACTCTTTTAAGGAGTCGTTATTGCACAAAGATTAGAAGAGTAGAAAGAGTAGTTACAAGATGGGGAAGTTATCAATATTTCATGAGAAGGACAATGAAGATGTAGAGCCGTTTCACTTCAAAAGGTGCTGCATTGGAAACAACGTGAGAAGGAAGGAAGAGTGAGTGTTGTTATTGCTAGAGTTCTATAGAAGATTTTACTCTTACGTGATATGAAGATCGAGTGAAGAGCAAGACACATGGTGCAATTGAGAACACATGAGAGACGTTGAGTAACACACTCATCAAAGAGTTTCTTCCAAAGGAGAGTTATGAGAAACTCATGGTGGAGCTCACTCATTTGAAGCAACGAGACGACGAGAAAGTTTGACAATATGTCGAAAGGGTGGATAAGTTGGAACAATGGTTTTCGATGGTTCTACATCTTAAGAATGGAAGACAACGTGGAGCTAACAATGGCAGGTATTGGACCAATGCTGATCAAAAACGTGGTGGGAGGGTTAAGACATTCAATTCAAACTCAAGTGAAGTACAATAAATCAGAAACCAAAACGGAGACTACTGACGTAAGTAGAGCGTTTGAATGAAAGAGATCTCATCCAATGCCGCTCTGGTGTCGACTCCGACTCTTGGTGTAGTCACAACGATAACAGCTGCACCATCACAGTTAGTGATCGCTTCAACGTTAGCTCCAGCAACGATGCCAAGACTGTTTGTCTTTACAACGATGTCTACTGTCATCTCAGATTTTCATGCCGAGTTGAAGAGCATCACAGATACTCTTGCTGATCTCAAGATAAACCTTGTGCAATTATGAGAATGAAAAAACAAAGGTGGAAGAGGAGGTCAAAGACATTACGACAATAATCTCAACCGAAAAAATCAAGATAACTTTAGAGGCAACCAAGATAACTTTGGAGGAATCACATGTTGGACGTATCGAGGTTCTCATTTCTAACAAAATTGCCTTAACAACGGAGCAAGAGATGCTGAAACTCTCAGAATAAATGTTGATGGAGGAAATCCATCACAAACACGAAACAAGAGAGTGACTACTATCCATGTAGTGCGAGATCTCATCTATGAGAAGGGAGAGAGCTCGAACTCTTCTCATGCACCGGTGGAGCTTTTAGCTCAAGAAAGAAAATGAATGCGGTTTTCTGATGAACCTGTTTTCATGGAGGAGTCATCAAGTAGAAGTACTCGTTCGTGTAACGTTTCGAGTACATCAAGGGAGCCAAGAAGGAAGTTGGGGATGGCAGATTTCATCATTTCATCTCAACCACATCTTGAAATGTGATCTCACATCTTCAACCACATCAAGTGAGATATTATGTGGTTGAAGATGCGGGTGCTTAGAAAATCAACATCACGGTTGGACAACTGATTGAACTCAACCTCAGTTTACGAAGGGAACTTAGAGGAGGACTGAGTGCTAAGAAAAGCAAGAAAGAAATCCAAGAGCAAGACATCAAAGTCTGTGAGAGTTGGTGTGAAGGATGTGCATGCTTCAGAGGTATGCACTAATACTTCAAAGATTAAAGTTCGATTGAATGATCACTACGTCTCTGATATGTTGATGGAAGGATCGGCTATAAATGTTATATTGATGAAGAAGGGTTGATGAAGAAGTTGAGGATGGAATCAACTCGTCCGACTAGCATTGTTGTGGGGATGGCTAACAAGCAACGAGTAAGACCCCTTGGTATGTAAGAGAAGGTGGTTGTGTCTGTGATGAGAGTTCAAACATTGATGTACTTTCAAGTGCTAAAGGACTCTAGTTATGATTTGCTCCTAGGTAGACCTTGGTTGAGAGTTGTGCGCACCACAGATAGGTGGTACAAGGAATATTTATGGATTGGACTTAGAGATCATAGAGTGATAGTACTTCTCTTAGGTGTTGGAGTTGTGACTTCTGACTCTGATAGACCCACAAGTGACTACTGAGAATCTGATACAAAGGATGATCAGAGCGTCTCAAAAGTAGATACAAGAGTCCTCGTCTGATGATGAAGGATTTGATCGAGATGAATCATTACATCAGCTTAGTGCTATTGACTTGTTACCTCGACCAGTAGTGGAGAAAGATCTCGACAAAGAAAAGTTGAGTGAGATAGAGATTGTAAGAAGACTCTCTACCCTAAAGTTTAGTATAAATGTCACTTAAGATGAGAAAAGTAGATTCTTAGATATATTTTAAAAATATATCCATGTGTTTGCTTTCAGTTATAAGGATTTGAAGGAGATGACTCTAGAAACTCATCGAATCAAATTGGAGGAGAATGCAAGATCAATTCGACAAAAGCAGAGAAAGGTCAACCCTCCAACGGCAATGATGATCAAGGAGGAGATAGGCAAGTTGAAGGAGGCGAGTTTCATCTACGAGGTGGAGAACTCAAAATGAGTTTCACCCATTGTGATTGTCAACAAGAAGAATGATAAGTTGCAAGTGTGTAGACTATAAGAAGCTGAATCTAGTTACCAAGAAGGATTACTATACTCTGCCGTTTATAGATGAGACTTTGGAAGAAATTGCTAATCATGAGTAGTACAGCTTTGGTGATGGTTATAATGGGTATAACCAGATCAAGATAGCACAAGAGTACCAACAGTTAACTACATTCACTACTCTTTGAGGAACATTTGCATTTCGAGTTATGTCATTCAGATTGTGTAATGCTCCAGCCACATTTTAGAGGTTCATGAACAAGATGTTATACCATTCATAGGGAAGTTTGTTCGTGATTTATTGATGATTTTTGCGTGTACGGAAGAAAAGAGGACCACTTTGATTATGTGATCAAAGTTTTACTACGGTTGGAGCAAGTCAACGCTTCTCTAAATCCAGAGAAGTGTATCTTTGGATGCAAAGAAGGTCTACTGTTAGGACACATCATTTCCAAGAACGAGATTGCGGTAGATCCTAAGAAGGTGAAGAAGATTGTAGATCTTCCATTTCCAGTCAACTTGACCAAGTTGAGATAGTTTCTTAGCATGGTCGAATATTATCGTAAGCTTGTCTTTTCCTTCTCAAACAAAGCAATAGATTGGACTATGTATATGAAGAAGGAATTTGATTTTGACTTGATAGTGCATGACCAAAAGACAAAGGAAGCATTTGAGGAGCTGAAAAAGACGACATCTCATATACTTGCTAAACTTGAGTGGAGTAAAGTATTTACTCTATATAGCAGTCGGATGTACCTTAAGTCAGCTAGATATAGATGGGCATGATCATCCTATAGCTTATGCTAGTAGGCAGATGGTTCCCGCGAAGAAGAATTACTTCGTGAGTGAACGAAAAGGATTAGTTGTGATTTTTGGATTGAAGAAATTTTGACACTACTTGTTAGGAGGGAAATTTTTCATAATCACATATCACAAGGCTTTAAAGTATATCTTTAATAAGCCTAATGCGGAAGGCTGTATTGCTCGTTGGAAGATCCTTCTAATAGAATATGATTACGTGATCAAAAATAGACCAAGAAAAAAGCATGCTGATCTCTTGTCAAGAGCTTATGATGACGAAGAAGAAGAACGGTTTGATTATTCATTTCCAGACGAGCAAGTGATGACCATCACAAGCATTGAGGAGGTATCAGATGAATACAAAGAAATCTAGAGTTTCCTTGCAGATGGCTCTTTTTTGGAAGGTATGCATACTCGAGGACGAAACGCATTGATCAAGAGATGCAAACCTTACACCATGGTGGAATTCTGTTTCATCAAGGAGCAGATGGATGACTAAGGAGAGTAGTTGGTCAGAAGGAAGCTTTCAAGCTAATGCACTAGTTTCACGACGACATTGTTTGCGTATGTCACTTTGCTGGTAAGATAACAGCCTTCAAGATTTTAGATGCTGGTTATCATTGGAGAGGTATTTTCAAAGAGTGTTTAGACTATTACAAAACTTGCGACGTATGTCAAGCATTTGCTCTGAAGTCTACCTCGGTTAAGACTAATTCTAGTGTTAAGATCATTTGAGAAGTGAGATATTGTCTTTTAGATTCTCTTAATAAAACACCTCGAGACAATAGATACATTGTAGTCGTCACTAACTATTGTACCAAGTGGGTAGAGGCTACGCCTTTGAAGGAGACTAATGAAACGAAAGTGAGTAGATTCTTGTGAGAAAGGATCATCATAAGATTTTGGATGTCCGTTAGAGTTGGTCTCAGATAGAGGAGGAGAGTTTCTAGGGAGCATGACTAGTACTATGCTGCAACACTTTTCTATCAAGCTACGAGAAACGACGTCTTACAAACCAAATGCTAACGCGGAGAAGATCAATCTTACACTTTGGAGATGTTCGTCAAAGATGCTGGTGTTGAGATTGCGAAATATACTTGAGATAAGAGACTACATGTCATCTTATGAGAGCATCGCACAACAAAAAGACTTCTACCGGGTATTTTCTATTTTGACTTGCTTATGGAGTGGAGTCCAAGTTGTCAATCCAATTCGAATTGAATATTTTTTAAACTATTCAACGAAAGTTGAAGAGGTTAAGAAAAGAAGACGTCGTCATATCAAGAAGGGAGCAACTCATGGAGTTGAAAGAGACCCAAGCGATAGTAATGATCCGAATGGAACGAGCTCAAGCGTATCAAAAGAAGAGTTATGATCAACGATTGGACAAGAGAGAAATAAAAACTTTTCAAGTCAGATATTGGATAATGTTGTATGATGCTATCAAATTCAAGAGGGCTAGGAAAAAGTTTCTTCTTAGATATTTTGGTCTTTTTGTTGTAGATAAGGTGTGGGGCAACTTCACATATACAATCTCATTCCTCCTAGCTTTAGAGCTAGGAGGAATGAGATTAGATTGGATCAACCATGACAAGTTGAAGTTGTTTCATCAACGGAAGTTCTCTCTTCACTCCGAGGACGGAGTGGAAATTTAGTCCGGGGGTAAAATGTAACGATCTATGTTACACATAAGAAATTTGTCAATTAGTAAGGTGTTTAGTTATAACTAAATGTGGATAATGTTTATTTGCTACCCACGTACTTTAAGGAGGTATCAAGTTAGTTATGGTTAAACTTAGCTGTATTTTTAGGCAGAATTCATATATTTCTTAAAGAGTGAGCACTAATATCTTGTCATCTTGTCTAAAAAGTAGAAAGGAGGTGGAAAGTATCTCTTATTTTCTTTTTGATTAGACATTAGTGGTGGACTAAAGTTATAGACTTTGTGAACAACTTTTTGTTACCAAAGAGGTATTCCTTTTGCTTTGAGCTACGCTTCAGTAGTTTGGGATTCAAAGACTTACTTCAAGAGGTTGGGTGCATATTACAGACCACCTAGATTTTGTATATCAACTTTGTGTCCATAGAGAAAAGTGTGAATGTATATAAAGTGAGGGTTGAAAGATCTTGCGAAGCTTATTCTCGTGATTATTTTTCTCTTTCGTCTTTGTCTCAACACACGATATCTCCACAGCCAGGAAATTCATATATTCCTAGACAACCTTCACGCACAATACGATAACGAGAAGATCAAGATATAAGCCATAAGCAATGTGTAGACTACCACGCTTCAAAAGGTACAAGTTCAAGAACCTCTAGCTATTAATACATTAATTTACTCAAAGTTTAATTTAATACTTAGTCCTTCTTGCCGGAAGGATACGTAATAAATTAAATGATACGCAGGTGCTCTGAATCACACACTAGCCAAAAAACAGAGGTGATGAGAAATTGTGATAAAAAACTATTATGAGATGCCCCAGAGTTTTATGTCTTCGTCAATACTGTCCTTTTTATGATAACTTTGTAACAAAGATGAGTGCTCGCAGTTGCACAAAGAGCAACGTGTTCTCCTATTGGAATTAACTAGCGTAGTGCGCAGATGGAAGCATAAGGTACTACAGAACAAGTTTTCATTCAAGAAGCTAATTAGCCCCACAAGGAATGCAAAAGAGAAAGGTGTCTTACAACCATCCGATGCATGTTATTTCTACTGTGAATATTGCTGTTACTTAAATAGTAAGTCTCCAACTACATAGACACCAAAATATGAATAGTCATTGATAATTTTGTTATCTCATACCTAGAAATTTCTTGATTCCTTTGCCGAATGAAAGAGAGTTCTACGGACTACGGACAACAATTCAGCGGACAGTTTCAGTTACAAAACCTTCGTTAGATGTTCGCACAACGCAAAAAGTCCGCAACTGACAGAGACGTGACGGTTGTCCTCACATCTCAATGACGATAGCAACACACAATCCACAACATCTAAGAAAAGAAGCATGTTTGCCTTTGCAAGGCCTTGCGCACTTTGCTCGTCCATTTCATTGTGGAAGAGTTTGAAAATTCGTTTGTTTCTGTTGAATTTGTAGACGTACGAGCAACTCGTATTGCATTTCGTTTGACTTTGTGCCGAACACTCCTCTAACTTACTATGTTAGTAATCATTTGGCTAAAATCTCGATTGGGTAATCCTCCAAGCATTTATCTAATTAATGATCGTATAAATATATTATGGCGAACATAGATAGTCGATATGATTTTATTGTCAGTTACAGTTTATTAATTATTTTTTAAAAAGGAAAAGATAATATATATTCTCTAGACTATTAAATAAGAAAGTTAATTATTATCTGTTGAATTATCTGCTCTAAATAACAGAAAATTTATAAAGTTTCTGATCAGTATAGAGATTATTTGAAAACTACATAAATTGTAATATCAAAGAAAAAATTATATTATGTTAATAATAATAATAATACATTGACATGGTTGATCGATAGAAAATATTACTCAATTCATAGTCGAACCCACGACTGATTATTTTTTTACCTAGTAGAATTAATAAACGAGCTCTCGAAAATGATCACAAAATAATTATAATGCATGTAAAAAAAAGTGTGATATGTGGTGATTGGAAACAGTTGTTTCTAATTGGCAAAATCTAGATATCATTATGTACTAGTGCAGTTTGGTAGTAGTGCTCTACATGGTCAGTGCTAGAAATATTATGCACCGGATGTTAGGTGTCGTTATCTTAAGTTGTTTTTTATGATTGGTAGACTTATCCGTCCATACAGAAGGATTAGTCTTTTCAAGTTCTTTTTCTTTCAGTTTTCTTTTATATTAAATTTTCAAATTTTTTTGTTTGGTTTGTTTTTAGGTCTCTTTTAGCCATAGGGCTTTATGCAGCCGTGTGTTGCTGACCTTGCACAACATGATGATGAATACGTGCATCACAAGATTTACCGACCTGTTGAGTTTGTTAGCACGTATGCAGATAGAGAACTCTAGGAGAACTACCCTATCTTTAAGATGGTATGTCGCTTATGTACAGTAGTGAATCAATATAGCATTGCAAAGGACGTCAGCGATGCTTTGTAGAAGAGAGTCGAAGCGCTTTCATTGTCCGTTAGGAGAGGTGATACATCAATGACTCAGCTCATGGAGACTCGGTCCTCCTTACTTGAGGAAGTTGCGCAATTAGCTAGACATGCTAGTGTTCTGAGTTCTTTCTTTTTCCGTCTGGTGCCTAGTGGTCTTTGCCTTGTATCCCACGATAGAGGTTTTTCCCACTTGTCTCTTATGCTATTTTTCTTTTCTTACAAGATTACAACTTATCAATAACTTACCCCACGGTCAATGATGGAATTCATCAAAGATCACCATTATCACGTGTGTTTCAAGTTAGTGAATGTTACTTGTTAGTTTATTAGCTGTAGAGTTGCACTAACTTGCATAAGTTATAATCAGAAATTTATTATATTGTTAAAATGATATATCCTCCTACTTGACTCAAGTCTTTACTCTCGTGGTGCAATACATAACGAGTACTGATTGTGGTTATTCTGAAACTGTTAAGCAAAATACCCAGAGGTTCACTAGTTAATTTTGTTAAACATATATGTAAGTAAAAATATAATATTTTGAATCCTAAAAAGGAAATTTAAAACTTTATTTTATAAAGATACGGTATTTTATATCTATTTTGAAATTCATAGTAAATTAAATCAAAATTATATAATCAAGATAAAATATTTGATTTTACTCGCATGTGATTTGGACAAGTAGGTCAAAGTGAACCCCTTGAGGTAACATATGATCATAGTCCAACTTATGCACTTTAAGATAATCAAGTGCTATTGAACTCAAGTGCATTCTTTCTCGTTATCTCTTCGATCTCTTCGATACTCGCTATCTCGAGTATGATTACAAGTGCTCCGGTGATTCAGAAGGCATTATTCTGTGGATTTGCTTTCAGAGAACTGAGAATTTAACCCTTGCGCTTCTGGTCATTAGGTTTTCATCTCAATCTCAAATTTGTGAAATGGTAAATCAAATCAAAGTTATTCACTAGCTTTACAAGTTATGATTCGTCTCGAAACAAACTACTCCGTATTGAGAGGAAAATGTTAAGATGAAGATTTCGGGGTTTCTTGGAATAAAAGAGGACCTTTTTTGGTACTCAAAGGAACACTGTGAGAGAAAAAGAATATTCCCTCTCATGCTTTATTACTCATACTCGGGGTTTAAACATCATGATATATGAAAGTTAACAAATTTCCAACCAGTTGCCACGTCAACAATCTGATATACTCAACATACATCAACAAAATGAAGTGTAATAAACTTGCCGAGTCAACCGTTTATGATGGCTATCAAGTTAACTCTCGATGCCACATGGGTGTAATGACTCGTAAACTGGTTATATTCTAAAATCGTTAATTCGTAAACTAAATATTAATTCGTAAATTCGTTATTTTTACTCTATCTGCACCGGTTAGGAAACCAGGTGCAATTTACTCAACAGACCTACACGATGACCTTCCAAACCTCCTTTCCAACCTAGACTCTGTCTAGGACACCTTGTCTTTTATTACAACTATTCTAATTATGTTTCAAGTTTTCACTATTATTTACACTTTTTACTGAACTTACATACTGGACTTGGTGACTTAGGCAAGTAAACTTAGATTAAACTCGTCAAGATGACGGAAGAAAGATCTGTCTCCATTATCAAAGTTTACTTTCTCATCATATATATATATATTAATAATTTTTAATGTATAACCAAACTCTTTCTGCAAGGAAAAGTTTGAATAGAAAATAGAAATCTCTGCATGCTGTCCAGGACTCAAACAGAGATGTTTGTCATGTTCGGGTCATGTGGCTGCTCCGACTGTGCTCTCAAGGCAAGAATTAGACCGTAGCTGTACAGAGGGTCTTGCGTAGTAGAGAGTCCTCAAATATACTCAATCAAGTGCTTCGACAATTATCTACAAACTGTTTCGCTTGGAGGCAAAGGAAGATAACTCGGAAACACCGAAAAGCGAGCGAGAGATGAATCTCTGTCCTCAGTAATCCCAGTGCGAGCGTTTTGTAGAGCGACTTCACGGTCCAGCCTTGGAGTAGGCACTTGTGGGTTTGGTTATTAATCGTAACATCTAAAACATCTCTGAGCGTACCGGTAATCACTGCCACAGGGAAACAAACTTACGTCATGTCTTAAATAAATTAACAAATAAAGTTACGTTTACTTACAACAGATTCCGTAACTTCTAAATACAGGCGCCTGTATTTAGAAGAAAAGAATTTGCGCTCAAACCGATCGGCTGTAAATACAGCACTTCTCTAGCTTCACGTCAAACCACCGCTCTTAACAAAACCTAGGTTTTACGCGGCCAAAAGAAAACTCAGGCAAAGATAAAGAACGGACCAAGAAGCGTCTATTCTTTGAAGAAAAATTGTACTTCTTCTTCGTTTGATCACGAGATAGAGCAGAGAGTTCGCTCCCTGGGTAATTAGGCAAGTCCTCCTTGGAGCGCAGAGTACTGAGATCAGTAGAACTTCGAAACGAGACTCCTGTGAGTACTCACTGATTACTCATTTATCCTGCGTGGACAACGGAGTGACCAGTTTCTCGACAGTTACAAGCATCTCCCCACTGGTCTGATTTTTGCTTGCACGGATCCTCTGCGGGCCAACTTGTATAGCGTCCTACAGTCTACGGTGGTACCCTTTATGGAAGCACTCAAAACAGCATAACAGAATCCACTTCTGTTATGCTGTTTCCATTACCTCTCCTTCATCGAACAACGATTTCGCGTCGAGATTAAACTACACATTTACGGCTTTTGTCTCGATAGATAATCTTCGGAATTACCGAATGTTACACCGAATGTCCGGGAATTTGCTTGGAATTGTCAACGAGCGTTCAGAAGCTAGTCGTTTCACTCCCCATGCAGACTCCACTCTGTAACTTTGTCCAACACTTGCGAGGTTTGTCGGACGTCTTGTATTGTAGCTGTCGGACCTTCTGTCATGCCCGCCATCTCGTTACTTAAAACGAAGGGTTCGACTCCTATGACTTGGTGGCTGCTAAGCTACGTCGCTTGGCCGGGGCCATAAGGGAGAGAATCATCACCACTCTCCACTCCACCTTAAGGTAAGATTTCTTCCGTTTGGAAATTCGACCGGACGAGGTACTGATATAAGAGAACCGGACCCTTTTGAGGCTTTGATGGAGTCGGGAATCAATACTTTTTCGGGGTTGATCCCGGCGGTGGCGGGGGTGGCTTGGAGTAAAGTAGGGTTTCTAATGGATCAGCGGGCAGACCAGATCTGGGACCACGTAACTCACAATCCGCCCTCCGGCTGGGTGGGTTGGGGTAGTGGAGGGTGTAAGGGTGGTCTCTCTTACAAGGGGTGGGCGGTCTGGCTGGTCCCGCGGATGGTCGAGAGAAGCACAACTCGAGCCAGCGTGGTCTCCACAACCACAACCCATCCGACCGTGGTTGCCTCTTGTCCGTACCAGGTTGCCAGCAGTACTAACTAGGTTAGAGCCCGCCTTCGTACGCCGCTCCCAGACGGCGTCACTCACACATGAGAGGAAGCTTTGCGACTCTCGAAAATACGATCTCACCGGTCACCGCATGAGAGGGATCTTATGTTTCCCAGGAAACTGTGAAACCAGGACATTCACTTTCGAGCAGGTCGGACATGGATAGTGAGCCTACTCCCGGAGGCAGCAAAACTCTTCAGTTATAGGAATCGAGAATGATCACAAAGGAGTTCGATAAAACGCTGTGTACAAAATGAACACATCCGCCGCTACCTACGCTGCGGTGCTGGACATAGTTCTTTCCGCGGTTCTGACAAGAGTGGAATGGGTAGACGGCGCCGTTCCAGCAGGGTATTTCGAGACCAAGTACACAGATGGCGAGAGGCGCTTCAGATCCGAGGTATAGAAGTCGAAGGCCCCTGTTGAATTTGACGCAGTTAAATCCTCAACTTGTACATCTGTTGAATTTGACGACACTAAAGACTTTATTCTTAACCCGATTTGTTACTTACGTTTAATTGTGCGAGCTGGGAGCAGGATGGAAGATGAGTGCTGTGTATCCTGTCGATACCGAAACAGAGAGCGCAGGTTTGCTCGTCAGATCAAACAGTCATCCACCCTTTCTCCAGTAACACTTCCTGGCCTGCTCACGTCGGCCCTGTGGCGAAGTGCATCGCCCTTCTGCGGCGCACCTTCGGTTTTACTTTTCAAGCTCACAGCAGATTGTACTGCACTAGGCAGTTATTAAGCGGACCCCACAGGGGGTTCCGAGGGGCTCGCGCAGTCTGCAGTTCACAACCCCAGAAGACAAACCGCCGGACAAACTCGTCCACTGGATGTCAGCACTTCCACCAACGTATTCAGTGTAGAAAATAATGCACTAATTTACGAAAGATAACACCGTGCATTGACAGGACGAGATCGCACCGGGGACAGTTTTGGCTGGATGTTTTGGCAGACTTGCCATACAAAATGTATAAACAAGACCTTTGAGCTTTCTAAGATTCCCGGTGCTGCTTTCAACTGCATGTCAATTTCTGATCACAGGAGTGAAGACTGCATGATCCAACAGATGATTCAACTGCACATACTCGGGTACCAACGTACATTAACGAAGAACCACATATCCAGACAATCAGACGATCTCACAATATTCTAGCAATACAAAGTTCACCCTGGATCAGATACACCACATAATTTTCGACTGCTTTCCACTGTACGATCACATCCAAGAAAAATCCAACGACGTACAGTACCAAGAGCAACATACCCACAAAATAGTGCAATATATCCACCAATCCAGAATACGGATGTTACTGCACATTCAGAAATACAATACTCCACCTTGGATGTACTCCACCTTGGATGTACTCCACCTCCACTCACAAAGTACAAAACGGATGTTCACAGCACGAGAAATACAATACCCTGGATACACCACCCTGTTTCACAATCTTAACAGCGTTTGAACCACTCCTACTAGCTTGGAACCGAATTCCCAAGTGCGAACTGAAAATCATGGTCCCATATCGACTGCCACAAGCTTCCACATATTGGTAGACATATTCTGGACAGAAAGTGCACTATTTACAACGGGTTAATGGCCTTTGGCTCAAAACTTGCGGACATCCCGTTGTAAATAGCCTTTGGCTCAAAACTTGCGGACATCGGTGGGATGTCCGCAAGTTTTGAAACAGTATACTCGACCGTTAAGTAGAATCCGTTAGCAAAGTCCCAGCTTGATGCTTCAAATCCGTTAGCAAAGTCCCAGCTTGATGCTTCAATGGTGTTGCAAACTGGAACTTTACACCAAAGGAGGAAAATTTCCCTCAGATGTCGGTATTCGGCTTAGTAGTATAGAACGGCCTCTTTTGCTCAGCGTGTCCTGTAATAAGTCACATTGAGGAATTTCCGTTAGCCTAACCAGAACATGAAGAAAGGAACAGGGACAATGGGCCTCTTCAGTTGGTAACCCAGAATAGAGTAGAACTAAAAGTTGCGTAGCAGAGCAGTAACAGAATGAATGATTCGCTCACTTTACATGCATGCTCTAGCTTAAGTCACAAGCACGAAGACAAGGAGAAAATTACCTGGCCCACTGTCGCTGTTCTTGCTCACGACACCCTTCCTCTCCTCGGGAGTTAACTTCGGAACAACCGTATCGACTTTAGTCACTCCCTCCTTGTTGAAGATGCGTTGCATCGCTTGATCTCCCTTATCTACTCCTGCCATGTTGCGCTGCTACGCTCGTCTGGACCAGTGAGATCATTAGCGAATTCCTCCACGACCAAATCAGAGAACAAAAGGAGAACGTTTCGCTCAATCCTGACTGCTGAACTTATACTGACTACTTCTCACTGGGTCGTTCGAACAGGATGTGATTATTCACCCTGTAAATAAACGTCCCATCTACAAAACTAGCCCCCAAGGCAGAAGCAACAAATACTTACTCTTCACTTTCCGGTACCACTACGAAATCCTGACGTTCACACTCAGCACCTTACAGATGCAAAAGATGCAGAGAGACATCTACAAAACTCGCCTCGAAGGCAGAAACAACAAGTACTTACTCTTCACTTTCCGGAACCAATACGAAATCCCGACGTTCACACTCAGCAACTTACAGATGCAAAAGATGCAGCGAGACCTCTCTCTCTTACAACGTTGGTATAGCAGAAAAGTTCCACATGTGAGTAGAGTACCTGAAAACCCCACGCCAACGATGATTCAAGGTTTCTAAGGTCGACGGAATCGGATCCCACTGATCAAGATGTTCGCAAGCTCCTTCGAACTTGTAAAGTGAAAGCTGAAATTTCGCGCTCTTCTCCAGTGCTATAAGGGTTCAGTTTAATCCAAATATTCTCCTACAAGAGTGAAGTGTCAAGAACTGCCCAGCATTCTTGAATAAGATTCAACCACGACTTGTGGTACGCGCCAAGTGGGAAGTGCAGCGCATGTGCGCCACGTGGAGACATCCCTCCGCGCCATCAAATCGCCTTGTGGTATTTACTTTTTTCTGTTATCCACAGCTAGCACAAACGAAATGAAAAATGTATACGCAATTTTCGGCCCCAATTTTCGGGTATTAGGCACCATGTGCACTTGGTTGCTTTTTCCACTATTTTAGACGTTGTTGAGTCGTGCTGACCCTCAGAGAAAAGTCTAAGAATTTTTGTCCCATAAATCCCGGATTGCATTTGTATGAGGACTGCTTTTGAAAGAAATTTAGCTCACGCGTGCGAGATTTATTTTATTTTATAGAAAAACATATTTGTAGTAAATATATTTAGTTTGACAGGTTCTCTCCTAAATAATTTAATCCCACGTGGTATATCTCAATCGAAACTCTCTCCTACAAACGTGGAATGTTACTTTCATGGCACCCTCTAAATTTTTAGATTGAACCGACTAATATATGCTCTCATTTGTCAGGAAAGAAAATGAAAATCTAATACACACCTTAATGTTTATCGAATCTGATTTTCTCATAAAACGAGAAGCAAAAACAACCATATGCGGATAGAGATTTAGTCGACTTTTATTGTTCTCTCTTCTTGCTTCAGGTTGAAGTTCATTCCCCTGTGATTAAATTTTACTTTTTCTTAAACGTTCGAAGATGTCAGAGATATCTCTGGCAAGTCATTATTTTCAGCCAAGCTTTTAATACTTAATTCTATAATTGTCATTTTAAGATATCATGAAGCAGCTCCAAGAAAGGTAGATGTTTGAAAATCTTATCTGTTTGATTATCTGATCTGGTTGTCAATAGTCTAGTACTTGTACATCTTAAGTGTATCTCCATCGCGTGTCCTTAAGGGCTTCAATAACCAGTAGAGAGACAATTAAGGGAAAACTTTTCCCTTAATTGAGTTAAATACCTGTAGCTTGTAGCGGTAGGCTACCTACAAAAGTGAGACATCCGTGCATATTATCACCTCCATCTAATTTATTTAGTTTTATTATTTAACCCTTCCTGCCAGATGGGTTAAGTAATAAATTAAGTAAACAAATAACAATGTATATTTAGTGACGAATCCCTCACGTTTATGCTTTATAGTATCTCCACCGCGTATAGCGATAAAGACCTTCTTATCTTTAGTTTACAGATTAAGAATGAAGGATCTTTATTTTTAAAGGAAGGATCTTTATTTTTATCTTTTCACCATAATCCTTAAATCGCTCTGTAAAGAGCAACAACAACTCAAACTTGTTCGAAAGTACCAAAAAGTGTTCCCAAAAGGTTTGATAAACTGTTCTGGGTTAAGTAGTCTTTATTAGAATTTTTAATTAAAAATACAGGATAGTTTTTAAAGAATATTCTAAAATAAAAACTAACATCAAATGGTAAGTATACCCACACAACAAGTTGTGACTTTATCCTTTATTGGTAAAGGAGGAGAATCAATTTTGTCGTGTAGCTTATTTTTTCATATAAACAGACGATTAACGGACGGAACGGCTATAAAATCTATACAAGAATTGAGTTAAATTTGGATTAATCTTTAACATATAGCTCTGTAATGTAAATACATTTACATTACAAGCGTATAAAATATGTATGCGACCTGAACTTTCGAGTTGAGAAAAAGAAGAAGACAAGCATTGATATCAAGAAAAATGCTAGATGGAGATTGGTGCAGGTCACGTAATTGACATAGGTTGTATAACGTTAAATTTTGTTAGCTGTTTCAGAAATCAGAAAGTAGCTTGTGTTGAAGAGAAATATTTATAACTACTTGCATGCAAGAAGTTAAAGATCTCAATTTAGTCCGTCTAAAGAGTTCAACTGAATTTGGTGAGTTTAACGTGATAGACTGAATTTAGCAATTGCCAATGCTTGCGTTTCTCCGTATAGCGTAAACAGCTGTCAAACAATCCCACGAGAAGAGAATGAAATCATACACAAAGTGTTTAGAAAAACTTTAAAAGACCTCATAAAGCTTTCAAAGACGATTTATGTAGAACAAACTTTTATGTGGAGCAATATTTGGACATAAATATCTTTTTCTCGACTAAAGAGGTTCACAGAAATACGTGCACAAGACAAAGCCTTTAGAACTCATCGTCTGATTCGCTCTGGTCGAAAATAAGTCAATGAAATATCTTTAATTTAGCATGTAAAGAGCATCAAACTTCCGCTAGGTAAATAATTATGCACGCTTGATTTCGTATCTCCTTGTTATTACTAACGATTGGTTATCCTTATAATACAAGTGTGGATTTCAGCATATACGTATATATAGATGATAAATATCGGATCTCTTTTTTCACGGATGACTTTTGCTTTCATTTGTGTGATATCAGTAGGAACCTTGAATAAATAAATTTGATCTTTTCTAGCATGTACATTCACCCAAGTTCGATCCAGTTCATGTATTAGAGTGCGCATTGATTTCTGAAGAAGAAATATTTTTACTGAGAACGAATCAGATCTTATCTGGGAATGGTTTAACTCGAACTCCGGACGTAGATCTTGTTTTAAAACACAAATTTCACGTGTTAACTTAAATGTTTATACAAATAGTGTTATTCTCGTCTCATAAAGTAATCTTCGAACAGTTATCAAAAATATCTGACAGACTTGTCTACAGAAAATAAGAGATCTCTTCTGATGTGATAGACAGTCTTCGGACAGAGACCAAAAACATCTGACAGACCTGAGAAAATACATTCACATTGAATGTTCATTTTGTACGAGATCTGCAAAAAAAGAAATACATTCGTGATGCGTAAGAAGTTTATACACCAATGAGAAGTTCGAATATCTTTTTCCTGAGAATCTGCTTGTCGTTTTCCATTCTCCAACCAGAACTACATGTAACCTCTTCGTCTAATTCTGCTTACTTACTTGCTTATTCACCTCATCTCGTTCACCGCGACTGTCTGACTGATTTGTGCTTGTATTTTCCTCATGGCCTTGGTTTCGACCATTCTAAGAAATTTTTTTTCTTTTTTGATTCATTTTAGATATGCTAGGGTTCGATTTTTCTCTTCAAACTTGCCTTCCCCGTAAATTACTGAAGTTCTGCACGCATGGTTTTTACGGCCCTTCAACGTAGGGGTGCTTGGGCTTGAACTCTGGACCTACAACTTGACAACGAGCACATTTCTCACTGTGCTAACTGAAGAATTTATAAAATAGTGAAGTCATAAAGCCATAAAGTTACGCGCGGGGTCAGTCACCCTGGTCGTAAACCGTCCGTGAAAAATGGCATTTGGAAGGTCCTCGTTATTTCGGCGCGAGAACAGCACGTTTAACTTTTCAGACTAAACCCGGCCGTTAACCAAGGCGTTCCGGATTTTTTCTCCAACCTCCCCAATCGCGTTCTTCTGCCAAAAGCCCGATGGGGACGCTTATTCACTGTACTTTTCGGAGCAGTGCTTATTTAATTTGCATGTGCACTTAGAATCCGGAGTGCTTCCATTAATTTATGCCTTAATCATTCCGACCAGATTTCTTTTAATCGGGTCTATTACTTATACTCTTAACAGCACGAGAGTCTGTGTTCACTTATGGGTTCTTTCCTGATCGACTGACAACTCCAACACTATTTAACATGTAAATAGTTTTGAAAAAATAGATATTTTAAAATAGCTTAGTATAACGTCTTTCCATGATGTTTATGTGTAATGGTAATAGATAACACATTTTGATGTACAATGCTATGTGGAAGGATATTTATTCACCTAGTACTGCTCATGAGTCGTGGACTGGCTCAAGAATTCAGCAGTTTTAATTTTTTAGAGATTGAATAAGATAATTTCTTTATCGACAAGTTCTCCTTCATATAACTTTTAGAGCGACATGTTTAGATTGAACTTTATGGGTTCTTTTTATAACTCCCGTTTGGATATAATATTTAACAGTTAGATTATATTTGATTTATCACATTTTCTTATTCTATAATTATACTTAATAATTATATATTTTATTTTGATTTAGTTCACCTACAAATATTCATTAAGAAAAAACAAGTTTAAACAACTGTTTAGCACTAGTGCATATTCACCACTTCCATCTTTGAACAGAAGAGGATTTATACTTTTAAAGATTTGATCAAGATTACATTTATATTTATTAAAATAGAGTTTAAAAATAAAATACTATTTGTTTATCGATACTGGTTCACAACTGTTTGTTCTATGAGTTTATTTTGATTTCTTTACGATATCTGAGGTCAGATTGCACTTAGGAACTTTTCAGTTGGTTTTGACTTAACAGCCTAACCCCATAACCATGTCCCCACCATATTAGACAAGGTTAACAAGTTAGTTTACAATGTCATTGCGGTTTTATGAGTTAACGATTTATCCGTATCGAACAGAATTTCTTTTCGCTTTTCACAGCAGTTCCGTCCGCCCCCTCAGTCGCTTAAACCCCCCTCCTGGTACTAATGCTCTGGGTTACCCAGAGTTTTCATTTTTGCTATGCGGGCTTAGCGGAAGAGAAAATCTGGACTATCCAGAGCAGTTTGCGATAGAGGATTGTGTCGCCGTCTGTGAGCCGTTTCCGGTGAAATTACTTATTTTCGATAGATATTTTGAGGTGCTACTTCTCCGAAAAAAATTTCCAATTTTTAAGATCTAAAAAATTATAATGAGTGAAATAAATCTGGACCACAAACTGCATCACAAGCTCACGCGGGCAGGTTCATTTGAATTTTCAAAATTTTGAATTTCTGGACAGCTGCGAAAATGAGGAGGAGGCAGGGGCAGGTGCCTACTGTTTTACTGTCAGGGGCACTGCAGGAGGGAAGCTCCTGCCCCCTCCTCCTCCAGCGCGAGAGGGGCAAAGCCTCCATCTTTGTGTGCTTTTGGCTCATTGTGCTTTTTGCACAGTGAGGCTCTAACTCCTTTGTTCCAACGGTGAAATTTTCTCTTCTCTTGGAACCAGTACTTAGCACTTAGTTTATTTTTTAGTTCTTTGTAGTCATTATCGATTAGATATATATATTCAATTTTAGTAAATATTTATTATTTATTTCTCTGTTTATATATTGTATCTTTATTGATCTTCCATTTGTGATATATATTGTGAACTTGATGTTTTGTTTACTAACATATCTCTATTACTGTCATAGATATTTGGAGCAAAAACTATTTCCTGTAAGAGTGGTTTCAGTTTTGAGCGCAAGCTTGGTGTCAGATAATTCAGTCGTGACTTGATTATTATTTACTTCTGCTTTTTATAAATATTCAGAGATAAATCTTTTTCTGTATTCATGATATTTTTACTGTGGTATAGATTATTTTTGGACAAGAATTTAAAAAGTCTATTTTTATTGTCATCTTTTTTCATATTTTTGACTATGTAAATGTAGATGCTTATTGATTATAGTTCAGCCATGGCTGAGAGACAATGGAGACAATATCTTTCTGACCGGAACAACTATCATGTTAGAAGAAGACCGAATATCGTCCAGGTCATTAGGATTCTTGAGGATCTCTTAGACGTCTACAGCCGATTACGCCGTGCACTAAGTCCTACATCGGGACCTGCTGCAACACACGCTCAGTGTTTGAGATGGTTGTTGGATGGAGCTGCAGGCCGTATAGACGGTCTAGAGAGAGCACGTACTACTCGTGTAGCCCAGCCCATCGAGGAAGCACCCGTGGAGAACAATCTTGCTGATGATGTTGTTGAGCACGTAGAGGCTATGATTGTCGAGGATAGTCAACCTATAGTTGCAGATAATCAGGCTTCTGATTTGGTGGAGGAGGTTCTTGACGACGTTCGAGAGGCACCTATAGAACGTAGAGAGGTTGAGTATGGGTTATGGGGTCGCGGAAAGATTTTGGAGTTTTGTGATGTATTTCGTGTGAAGTGTCCAAGACTAGGATGCACGCTTTATTGTCTCAAGCCTGTTGTCACAACTTACCAACAGTGTTGGCAGCTGAAGTTTAGTTGTGACGAGGGTCACGTCACCGTGTTTGCCACCGGAGAGATGAAGATGGATTGAGGATCACTTGACGTGATTGGTCAGATGTATCATGCTGCTTTATGTGCCGGTCTGAGTTACACCAATGTTGCGATATGTTGGAGACGATGAGGTTGAATGTGGCCACCGAGTCGTATTGGTATGACTTTCAAAGTGGCACCGATCGAGCCATAGGTTGGTGCAATGCAACGGAGGGAATATGGACGGAGCAAAAAAAATCGTTGCAGTCCGAGCTATTGACATCCACGGGTTAGACCTCATTATTCCTCGTTGTGTTTGACTTGAGTCAAGTTTTGATGTCAGCTCATTAGTACTTACAAATATTATTTGGTGTGCAGAGCCATTGGTATTATATGTTGATTGTAATTGAGAGTCGTCTCGCAATGGGTACCATGGAACTGTGTCATTCATCAATGTTGCAGACAATCGAGTTATCGAGATGATAACCATGACCAGGGTGGAGGTCACTAGTTCTTGGAGGATAGAGACAGCTGCCGTGGAGAAAGGCATTGTCACGTTGAAAGACAAAGGTTTGACTATCTCGGAGATCATCCACGACGACAATCGTTCCGTGGACGTCATTATTGAAGAGTGAGTTCTTTCCATTGTGCTTTTATTGATTATGATTGTATTTTATGTACATTACTTCCCAAGTAACCCACTTACTTAATTATTATATAGAAATGAAATTTGCAATCAAAAAGATCTTTGGCACAAGGCAAAAAATATTATGCAAAAATTCAAGGAGGAGTTGCAAGAGGTGAAGATGTCATCTGGAGATCGGAATATCAAAGAGACACGGAGCAGGAGGGAGCTAGCCGTATTCTCAGTAGCCCAGTTGAAAGCATATTGTCGTACAAAGAGTCTATCTCTTAGTGGCAGTAAGGCGGACTTTGTAAATCACGTAGCTGAGGACTTAGGACTATCTGCCGAAGACTACTGGGCACTTGAACGAGCCCGAGGGTTGAAGTATCCTGAGCTGGCAGCCCATGATATTGCATACAAGTTGAAGTCATGGATTTACACTTGTGCTCATGCTGCATGTGACAGGTATTCACTACCATATTATGCAAATGCATCTTAGTCTTTATGTTATTATTTATTCATTGCTAATGTGAGCTTGTTTTTTAAGGACGACGAGGTCCGCATTTGATGATCTTTGATATCCTCACAGCTGCGAAGCATTGGACAAGTGATCACACGGATTTTCGTATCCTCCCGGGTGATCGTCAGTGTATCTCATTAGAGTTTGGAGAAGGAGCACGATATCCTCATGGAGGACGTACGCATCTTGCAATAGCTGCATTTCTCGAGAAGTATTTCACTTGGTTGAAGATGCATTTTTACACTCGTGCGAGGGAGAACTTCATGAGTGAGACTTTTCATTCTGTCATCAATAAATTTGCGACAAAGCGGATCCATTGGGATAGCTCGCACGAGGCTCGTTTAGCTTGCGCCGCTATGGATTGAAATGAGAATATTCGTCATGAAGTTATTCAAAGAAGACAACGTCAACAAAATGACACAACTATCCGTCGAAGATCAGCATCCAACAGGGTCCTTGTTCCTTGTACCACGGTCTGGAAAGATGCACTTTGAATGCATATTTTTGGTGTATGAGAATATTTGGTAAGTATTTAGCTCCAAGCTATCGTTGATTCTATTTTATTTGTTTTTTTCGGGGCAAAATACATTGTTTGCTGACTTCTTGTTTGGATGACTGCATATCAATTATGGTACCGCTTGTCCTTCTGGAAGACTCAAACTCAGCATGAAACGAGTTCTTGGAGTTTACTTGGGTTGGAGTGATTTTCTACTTAGTGTAGATTTATTTCCTTTATTTGTATTATTACTATCCTAGAAAATATTGCATAGAATGTAGTTCGGCCATCCAACTTCCGCTATCTCTGAATAGCATCTCGTCCACCCCTTCTCAATGGCAAACTCCGACAATGAAAGGAGCAGTGTGTATAAAGGCATTGCCTTCATTGATACTACGCTTTGCATCTTGATTGGATCCTTAGTGAGAATGTTTCCCCCAAAACTTTGCAAGTGCAAACTTTGCTACTTATGTTTCCTACAACTGAAATCGACCCACAATCACCATTCCGAAAATAGTACTCCTTCCACAAGTGGGTTTACTGCACTCCAGTCATGCCGAGCACCACAACACAAACTCACCTTTCGGAAAATAGTAATCCTTCTCCCGATGGTACACCCAGAGGCACCAAAGTCCTCCAGAGATGAAGTAGATGAAAATTCCCGCAAAGTAATTTCGAAGCCATGACTGTAAGTTGTGTGGAATTGTAGCTCGAAAACTAGACGTAAGGAATGAATATAAGACTAGAGAATTGATCCACGACGCGTGCTTGACAAAAGCTTGCGCATACTCCGCACCTCCCCGTACTGGCTTCATGTCCAAACTAACATCGGCGAGAGATCCAAAAGAATACGAAACATTGGCATCGAGTTCGCCCTTGCCGTTTGTAAGCGCAGAAACAACAACGAATGTAGCCGCTGCAAGACCCAGGAGCAGCAGTCCTACGCGCAACACTGTGCCTGCATGCCTCCCACTACCCGAAAGTCAAGACAAGGCAAAGGCAAAGCACGGCACAAAACACAACCCTTTTACACCTTATGATTTCTAAGCCAAGCCTATCGAACAACTGCCTGATAAAGAACATATAACGTCAGTGGGTCTCAAACCCACCAAGCCCCCATACGGGATGACGTTTTGTAGGAGCATCAGCTCCTGCGACCCGCTAGCCGGGATGCAAACATGCCTATAATATTTTACAATGCAAGAGATGAAGAAAATACTGCAAACGGAACAGGTGGATACTGCAAATCACTCTGGCATTTTGAAATCAACAAAGCCTTCTCCGTCCTCAGACCAAGTCGATTTCATTGCACTAACCAGAATCTCAGGCAACTCCTTGCGGTCGCTGTAACCAAGACAAAGAGCCAAAGCACGATACACTTAGAACCGTTTCTGATTCAACGTCACCTCAGTAAACGAAGTTGCACCACATGCTAAGAGTAAGGTCTCATCCTCGATAACGATAGGCATTTCAGATGCGAACTCCAAGCAAGCATCAAAAAATACATGGAACTGTAGACGGATGTTCCTCAGGAGTGGCAGAAAATGACTTCTCTAGCTTACCCTCACTCACTCGTCAGAAACCATCCGCGCTTCCATTAGACCCCATTTGACAGTCGCTGTATGACTAACTTGATTAGTCATGGTGTAAGTTCAAAATGCCCGAACTGAAACACCAAACGGTTGCAAGCAAGTAATGCAAGACCGCAGCCGTGAAGATACAGTGTGTGCAATGGAAAAGATCAGGAGGAGGTAGGCTCGATTCCACAACGCTATGACAAGATCGAGAGACAGAAATAGTCAGCGATAATGCACCGTGCGTGAAGCTGTGCTACTGCAGAAAGAAGAGCGAGAAAGAAGTTAGAGAAAATAGGATAGCAGACAAGACAAGAAGAATCGCGAGAAATACTTATAGCAGCAAAGAGAACAAGCAAACCACTTCCTCGAGTTCAAAACGTCTTACACCAAGACTCACGAAGAAAACGAGAGGACAACCCTCCCCGATTTCAAAACGTCTTACACTCTCGAGGAAAACGAGCGAACGACGAGGGATTACAGAACGCCTTACACCAAAGACCCCCTTCGAGAAATTACCGAGGAAAAGAGCTCTCAAGGAACCGACACCAAGACTCACGACGAAAACGAGAGGACAACCCTCCCTGATAAGAACGCCTTACAGGAAAGACGAGAGACGAGAACTCCTGCAGCAGCGAGGAACCGATTCAAAACGC
Source organism: Asterella californica (assembly GCA_036924285.1). NCBI lineage: Eukaryota > Viridiplantae > Streptophyta > Marchantiopsida > Marchantiales > Aytoniaceae > Asterella > Asterella californica. The sequence goes on from JAYKYS010000001.1 coordinate 50,787,767, forward strand.
CTTACACTCTCGAGGAAAACGAACGAACGACGAGAGATTACAGAACGCCTTACACCAAAGATCCCTTTCGAAAAATTCCCGAGGAAAATGGCTCTCAAGGGACCGACACCAAGACTCACGACGAAAACGAGGGGACAACCCTCTTTGATCAGAACGCCTTACAAGAAAGACGAGCGACGAGAACTCCTGCAGCAGCGAGGAACCGATTCAAAACGTCTTCCACCAAAGAACCGATTCAAAATGCCTTACACTCTCAAGGAAAACGAGCGAACGCCTTACAGGAAAGACGAGCGACGGCTGCAGGAACCGATTCAAAACGCCTTACACCAAAGAGGAGTTCGACAAATTTTCGAGGAAAACGAACTGCCAAGCCTGAACCGGATGAGCGATGGAGTGAAGAAGGATCAGCACGCGAAGAACGTGCTAAGAGTCAGCAAGAAATCAAGAAGCCAATGCACAGAGACGGAGATGCGACGAACGATGGAGAGCGATAAGCGGGATGCGAGAGAAACTCGAACGGCGAGCGAGGAGACAAGAGACGAGATGCGAAAGCAGGGGCATGCGAAGTATTTTTCGAACGGCGAACGAGGAGACAAGAGACGGGAAGCGGGAGGCGGCTCGCCAGAGCCCAGACTGGCAAGGCAGCTGGCGGGTCGCCAGAGATCTCATCTGCCCGTGGTCTCCCTAGCAAAAGACCAGCCCGAAAAAATTTTCGGGCTGGCTTTTATATGAGGAGCGGGGGTTTAACCCTCCGCTACACGAGAAAAGATTCAGTCCTTCATTTCAGTTCTTCATTATCTACATAGCTTTTTGCTATGCTAACGCATAGTAAAAAGCCGTGAAACCTGAGATGAACTGCACACAGAAATGAAACAAAAAAAAGAAATTACTAACTCCTATTCCTTAAAAATAAATGATTATATAATGCATGCCAGAGGAACTTCTGGGAACCTCCGCTCCTTTATATATCAAAGAAATATATAAATGTTAAACAAAAATTATATATTGAATAGATATTAATTATTAACCCATGCCTAGAAACGCGAGAAGAGCATGGATAAACCTTAAGGACGTGATTCTAAAGGTACAAGGCTGGCACCTGTAGCTATTAATACATTAATAATATAACAAGAAGTGAAATATATATGCAGGTGATATTGAAACATAAGTGAATATATCCTTCCAAAATGAAACCCCAGTGGCCTTTTACATCTAGCCCAGTAGAATATAGTAACTATATTCAGTTCACTCATGTGATTTCTGATTTATCTAGCAGATTGGCAACTGGCCAAATCTGTAATTTAAGAAGCTCTCGAGAAAACTGTTCGACAAGTTCCGGAGCCTGGGCGAGGGCAATACCTGTAAACTACAAATGAACTCCGGGAATTTTACCATCAGGTGCAACCAAGAGATTCAAGTCAGAGAGAACTCGTAGATTAATAAGAAGGACGACAATTTTCATGGACCAAAGAGCCGTCTAATCGGAGCTCCCTGGCAAGTTAGAAAAGTTGCATAAGAGAGACTGTATTTCGCTTGACCTCCATCCATCAAAGTGGAACAAATGATGACTGAGGTCGAATACTTGAAGGTTCGTCCAACTGCCACTCACATCAATGCCTCCTAAACTAGAAGCCAGAGCTTGGATACATCTAAGACCGTCAAGAAGAAGAGTGTCTCTAGTCTACTCTCACGAAGATCCATGGCTTGGAGCAGAGGGAAATTAAAACTTGCTTCTCTCAAAGCCAGCGCCAGTTCGCCTCGTTCGAAATTGTTGCGATACACACAAAGTTCCTGCAACTTAGGAAAGAAAAACATGTCTAAGTTTCCGAAGAACTTGTTGGAGGCACATGGATGCTCAAATTTCTGTTGTTTCGTGTTGAAACTCAAGCTGCACAAGATTTTCTAACTCATTAGCTCAAACCTAAGATCGACTTCAGAGTCTTGGATTTGAGCTCCAATGAGCTGGAAAACCTTCTGGATCTTGAAGCAACCTGTCATTGAGTCTATTGCCAGATAACTCAATAATTACTATACCGGTCGACCAGTTTCTGACTGCCCCCGAATTCGTTGGCCCACAAGTCACAGCAATCGATATAAGAGCGATCCGTAAATCCGAGGATAGGGCTCCACCGAGCAGATCCAGATGAACAAAAATTCCCAAAAGCTCGTAGATTAGCCGAGAGGCTAACGGTGACCCATTGCCACAGAGAGATCCAGATGGCCGCAAAACGTTCGAGTGGAGCACATTCGTGAGACTGTTTCACTCAGATCTCCGCTAAGAAGAGTACTACTCCATATATAAATTCCAGCCGAGGAGGAAGTTGAGGTCTGGAACCTCTCAGCTGATTGAGTCCAAAATCCAGATATGTTACGACCTTGAAGTGCGAATAAGTTGCCGGGGATCTGACCTAAAAAGGAGTTCCTTGACAAAAAAATATTCCTTATAATCTCCAGAGTCCAGACCGGCCAAGTCGAAGGCGATACTGCCGCTCATAGAGCAATCTTCAACGACAGCAACAAAAAAAACTGCCAGTCTGCATTCGGTGTCAAGAGTGCAGTATCCTCCACTTCAAAGATATTGCGGATATTGGCAAAGACATAGACTCGCCAGAAAAGGTAAAAAAGGACTAAGTTTACCGAGTGCAGAGTGGTTAATTTTGGTAAAGATGTTAGTGCCGTTAAAACGAATTCTTGGGATGACGCACTAAGGATATACTTCGTAGGTAGGGCTTGGAGTTGAGTCTTCAAGCTCCTAGCTATGATGGGTAGTCTTGATGAGTGCATTATGAAGTCTCTACGAGCACAGAGTGGATTTGGCTAGACTTTAGTGATTGTTTAATGCTCGTTGGAGTGAGTATATACCGTTTATCACTATAAGCATCACCTTTGACAGCGATGTATGTTGTGTAGCGGTGTGTATGCGCACGACATGGATCTTCTGAAGGCAAGAAGAATCTCGCGCCTGAAAGATGAAAGAGGTGATGCATGCAGTATGCAATTCTGGAGAATTTTTGCTAGCCATTTTTGTTAGTGGAGAAGAAATAAGTGTTATGTAAAAGTACGATGAAGTTACTCGTGGATTCTCAATATCATTCAAACTTCACAATGAGAAAATCAAAACTCAACCAAAGCACCGGTAATACCAGTATCGAATCATCTTCGATTATTGTCTAAAGCACGTGATCTCACATGCATAAAAACGTGAAATTTTTCTCTTCAAAAAAAGCACATGGACTGATGCATAGTGCATTTGGAGCACATTCGTAGCTCATGTGAGAAATAACTGAGACGTCAAAATGACCTAGCCGTCAAAATTCCTATGTTGATTTACCAAGACGTGACTCGTTAGGTTATCCCGACATTTTCATCACGACTATGATTTGAAATTCGAAGACGACGGACAGAATGGATGGAGACTTTTTGCCATCCAAGATATTGATCACTCTCTACAAAACGGCAGACCCCGGATATCAGCCGGCACGCTTTTGACATGTTCTCGTCCTTTGCGTAGCTCACCTTACTAATCAAAGTCCACCGTCGTCAATTTTAGAAGGACGATTAGACCCGAGCTGGTGAATGAAAAAGTTGTATATATAAAAAAAACAAAACCACTTCAAAGTCCGCACTGTGGAACTGATCAATGCTAAGCAATAATCGAGCACTCTCCATCAGATCTCCTATATCTCGCATATAAGATCGAGCATATCTTCAGAGATCCAAAAAAAATGATCTGAGCTAGAATTATATGCTATTGATTAGTATCTTCTCATCGCACATCATTTGATAAACCTTCAACTTCTGAGGATTAAGTCTTGCTCTATGCTCAAGGTAGGCGATGATTGCACTTGAGAACACGTGTTGTCTGTAACAAATTTTCAGATGTTTTTGACTATGTTGACACTGCATGGATATAGTAAAGGTATCCAAGTTCATAAGAACGCGAGGAGTTCCATAACAAGAGTATTGTTCAATGCGGTGAGCTTTCTCAACAACATGTTGAGAACTGTCTGAGCTCCCAATGTTCCTCTGGCCTTAGCTTGGTCATCTCTTGAACAACACCATAAGGTGCTACTTACTAACTTGGGAAATTTCTCAAAAGCATTTATATTTCTGATCTCTCAATAGTATCCACTGGTTACTTTGGATTCATGTATGACATGCGCTTTCAACCATCCTGATTTACACTCATGAGCAGTGGATGTTTTTCAAGCTTCAAAATCTCCCACTTCGCAATCTTTATCGAGATACACATTAAGTCAAAAAATGTTGTCTTCAATCACCGTCCTCAAAACACTCTCTAACTGCATCAATTAAGTCAGACAATACACAATCATAAGTCCCACACAATATATCAAGTATATTGCGATTTATGATTGACTTATGACATGATATGACTTGTGATTATGAATCTTCCTCAAGTGCTAGCTCCTTCGGTCCTCATAAGCTGCAGAGATGAAGTGTCTAATGATGATTTAACATTCTATCGATAATAACAGTCATTGCAACACTTAAACACATTAAATCTTGCGGGTTGTGTCACTTGCAAGAGTGAGTGAAATCGACTACTAACAATACACGATGACATCTATTCCAAACATGTATTTCCATCCCTTGTTGTTGTCTACTCGGTCTTATAAACACTCTCACTGTGAATCAAAGGTATAAGTCATGAGAGTATCTCAATCATTCTTGCATCGTAGCTACCACCATGCTCCATCCACTAATCGATCTGTATTTAAGAAAGTACATGTCCGCCTGCTGCGATTCAAAACTATGACTGAATGAGACAAGTATGATATGCTCAGTCCTCTCGTTGCCGTAGCATTGAAATACTATTGATTAGAACATATGATGAAAAATCAAGAATGGAGTTGGTCAACTCATTCATCTAGGCCATGCAAGCCCAACTCCTACACATTCATACTCCACTTCTGAGGTCGCCCTGCACCAAATCGTATAAGGTCAATCAATCGATCAGAGCTCATTAGTTCACGTTATCGTGACTTCCGGTGGTTTGTAGTTTCTGGATATAGTTTTACCGGTTTACAGTCCATGCAATGGTTGTGGTTGATTACAACAATCTGATCATGTGTTTAACTGAGCTATGGTTATGGTTTATTACATGACTCGGTTCATGTGTTTAACCGAGCTATGGTTCTAGTAGGTTCATGCTAGAGCTCTCGTGATTTTGGTTGATTTATGGTTGATTACATGACTCGATTCATGTTCTATTACGTGTGAAATACATATTTCATTGTTGTATGCGTTCTCTTCACCCAGGCGCATTATTCCCCTAGCCATAGTACTCTAAGCACGTATTAAGTGTGAATTTTCAAGCAAATTTAATTGTAATTTTGTGCTGTAGCTGTGGGCTCCTTCCTCTCTCCTAGAGAGTTTCAAATCGACTCTCTGTCGGACGAATATTCCTCGAGTCCGTCCTTCTTTCTAATAAGAGAAAACACATCACGTGATAAAATAGACTATGCGTTAATGATTTATCCGGATATGAACTCTTTCTCTCATCTTTGTTGATTTCAAAGTGACTCTCCCAGTAGGAGTATTACTCTCTGTAATTTTCTCGTCTTATTCATTTTTTCATACGACCAAATATATTTACACTCTCATTTACAAAAGTTCCCTCTTCTTTTTTTGGTTTTCACACTCCACGTACATTTATGCTAACGCAAAGCAAAAAGTGAGAGACATTTGCTCCCAACCATAGTTATATCAAAAGGAAATATGATGTTAAATAAAAAGAAGGTCAAATTTCCACGCACACTCGTACAACTCTGATATGAGCATGACAAAGTTTTGGCTGCAAGGATCGTCCTTTCTAATAACACGGAATAATGAGCAAGGAGGAAGTCGCACTAAGCTTTAAGATTTCTGCATAGTGATTGAACTGGAGAGTGATCTTCCTTTTTCTCCTCATTGCTATTGAAATTATCTTCCGTCTAACTACGTAGTTTGATTTCTAGATGTGAATTAAGAATATACGGTAAAGGGGAAGGGGCAGAACGGGTAATTCAAGGTGAATAAAACTACAAAAACATGTCTTCTATTTCTCTAAATCCAAACAGAGAATTTGACATTGTTTGGCCGACACACTTTGTTAGTAGGCAATATATTAGCTATTCCAACCACAAATTGAATGCATTGCATTGGCCCTTCTCTTTCGTGAGTTTATGACTTAATTCGAGAAACTGAGATTGGTGAGTAGACGAAGAAAACCATGAATAATATACGTCAAAAGTGTGGTTTTCGCAGATGAGAGAGAAAGGGCAAGTTGGTTTAGCGGCAGTTTAAATACTCGTTCGTGATACGACACGGACGAAGAAAGTGACGGCACCGTGTGTATTATGTTGTTCACGGTTGTATGTTAGGGCTAGGTCGTGTGTGTTAATCTTCTCGCATGGTGCTCGGTTTCTCTTAATCGTCTTATCGTAGGATTTGTTGTCGATGTGTGACAAGTAGTGACGGATCCAGTTCGCATAGATCCACTGTGCAGGTAGAGACGATGCGGGGATGGTGGTGTCGAGCTTGTTTGGTTTCTGCTGCTTCGTTGCTGTGTGCAGCAGAGACGATATGAGGAAGGTGATGTCGGGATCGATGACAATCGCTCGCTTTGTTTTTTTTTGTTCTTGCTTTGGCGGTTCTCGTTTAGCGGGTCGTTTAGGTCGTTCAATTTTATCTTAGTGATTCTGTGAAAGGAGCAGCGGGAACCAGACGGTTCATGGTTTACTTTGGAGGTTTTCATTTTCTCCTCGTCTCGTCGATCGACGAGAGACTGGGGCTGGCTGTTTTATCAAACGTTTTATCGCTGCGATGCGTTTGCGATTTGCGTACTGACAGGATCGCATCTGTTCTTCATGGTGTGTTATGTTCATCAGTCGGAGGAGTTGCGTGGTTTTCTGATTTCTTATTTCACTCCCATGGGTTGTGAGATTGAGAATTTGCGTTGTACGTGGATTCCGTCTGCCATGCTTACTGCTAGGATGAGTTATCATTTCGTGATTTCTTTTTTGGTTGTCATCGGTTTGCGTAGTAAGTGAGTTGCGTGTGTTGTTTTCGTCGTCTATGATGTTCTGCTTCTTGGTAGAGTGCCGGTTTTGGTGATAAGTGGATTGTGGTGGGCTGTGCGGTTTCATCTTTTTGCTCTTTTCGTCCTCGTTATTTAATCTCGGTCTGACGTGTGTTCGGATGTGGAGCTCCAGAGGTGGACGTTTTGCGTCTCGGTTGGCTGGACATCACCGTGGTAACATTGTTCAGAGTGCTAACTCGCTCACGACAAACGACTATGCGTCCATGCTTGGACCTGTCAAGTACCCGATTTAGGTACTTCGGTTCTTTGGCTGAACTGGAGCAGCCCCTTGGTACATCTCTATCTTTTTTCTTCCTCCGTGTTGTATGTGTTCGATGCGCCTTCTTACTCTATGATGAGATGATTCTGTTCGGAGGGACGATGTCCTCAGATGATGATGATGACTTGCTCCTTCTTGCTATTGACTCCCCGGAGGATGTAGAGAGAGCGACCGAGACGTCTTCTCATCCCGTGCAGCTCGAAGAGTCCACTCCCTTATCCTCCTTGGAACACTTGGAAACTCTCTTTATTCCAAACATTGCTCCAAGGTTTTCTTTTTATAGTAGCAAATTGCCGATGATTAGTTTTGACGAGAAGGTACTACAACTGACTCGTCACTACATCTACCTAGACCTGCAATACTCTAAGAGTACTGTCAAGTTTGACTATGTGAAGATAGCCAAAACATGTTATCCCTGCTCATTGCACATCTTGTCTATTCAAAATTTGGCTGGGCCGTATCGCTTCTTTTCTTATTCGCTGGACGGACTTTCATTATACTTGCAGGACAGGCGGTTCCGCATGTTTAGTTATCCAGCCTTTTTTGTGCGCTATCGTGTTGGATATTGTGTGAAGGATGTCCACGAAATTGTGAGGTTCTTGGCTGTGGAGATGTAGTGTGCTGAACAGAGACAAGAAAGAGACAAATTGTTCTCTGCAACTTGAGAACATGAAGTTGGAATCGCTAGTAATCACGGATCAGCATGCCCCGGTGTCGTGTCGTGGACCGGCTCCTACATGAAATTCAGACATCGATGCTTGTCATTCCAAAGACACTCAATGAGAAGACAAGCTAAGCCTCAGCTTACGGATTTTTGGCACCATTTTGGATCTCCACTTTCATCGCATCAGTGGATAGAGCTCATTGTCAGCACTCCATATGCACTTTGTCTATTTCGTTTGGACGCCTAGTGGAGAAGTTACAAGATTCGAAAGATGGAGAAAACAAGCTAGGCTCCAGCTTATGAGCTTTTGGCACAACTTCGGATCTTTGCTTTTATCGCGTCAGTGGATAGAGCTCCTTGTCAGCACTCCACGGGCATCTTGTTTACTTTGTTTGGACATCTAGTGAAGAAGTTATGCGACTCGAAAGAAGGTAAAATCAAGCTAGGTCTTAGTTACTTGGTGACTGGGTATTTGAGACTTCAGGCGTTATATCAAAGACGCAAGGGGCCTGCTTCATTATTATTATGACAGAACTTTGTAGGTACAGAGACTGTGACAAGGGGCAGCTTAGGGGTTAGCTTGTGTCTGCGATCTGTCGATGAATGGTTTGAGGATTTGGGAAGTCCAATACACGCACGCAAGGTGTCATTGGGTTCAGATTTGTGCAGGCTACGCACAGGTTAAGACGGTTTGTGAAGAGACCGATCGGGGAGTGCGTACTGAGTGAAGAGATTTCAGTTATCTATGAAGGAGAGTTGGACCGTTCGGACCGTTCCGAAGTCCAAACTTGCTATCCTTGGATCCATCGGGATCAGAACACCGAGTTCTACAGAAAATTGAAGACGATACGGGTTTTCATCGGGCGGTTCAAGAGTTTTGAGTGAAATTGGCTCGCAGGGAAGCGCTTAAGTCAGATTTTCGTTCGCTTGCGACATGAGATTGGGTTGTTCTTCGCGATCGGTGAGCCAAGCTCTTCGTTCTTGGTGTCTATGCGATCAGGGTGTCTTCATCTACTCTTAGGAGAAGACAGTACGTAAATTGGATTGTTGGTTTGGGTGTGGTGAGCGAATTTGAGCCGCAAGGAGCCGCAAGGAGCCGATTTACGTCAATTTTTTGCAACCTACGACCAAATTTCTCGTGTGGTTTTGCAAGGGGAACTCCAAACGGCTTGTTTGGAGTCTTGTTGGGTTCAGGATAGCTAGATCTACCTACCAGAGAAGACGGATATCAGTTTAGACGATCCGTTTATGCGGTGTGTGCGGTTTTAAGCCTTAGAGAGGAGTTTTTGAAAGTTCGGTCACCTACGACCAAAAATCAGCGATATCTCGGCTATCGGGGGTCGGATATGAAGGTTTCTTGAGCCAAAGAAGTCAGGGAAAGAGACCCTATCAACATTTGAAGACCGTTTGGCGAAAGATGAAAGTTCTCAGATAGGTCTTTTTCGGTTCCTTCGCTACGAATTTCGTCCTTTTGAGTTCGTTAGGGACTTAGTTGGTTGTGTACAGCTTGTGGTAGCTAGCTTTAGCCAAGAGCTAGTACGTGGATGTTTGGACTTGGGTTTCAATCGTATGATACAGGTGCAACTCTTTTTGTTAGCAAAGAGAAGTTTCTCTTGCTTTGAGCTACGCTTCGGTGGTTTTGGGTCAAGGTTATGATTCAAGGGGTTGTTTTAGGAGCTTTGAAGTAGGTTACAGACCGCTCTGGTCTATTCCTCAATTTTGTGCTCTTAAGAGAAAGAACCGGCAGTGTACATATATTTAGAGTCGGTTGTGAAGCCTTGGATTTCCACTTTGTTAAGAAATTTTCTGTTTTTGATAAGTAAAACAATAGAATAGTTAGTATAGATGATAGATCGGATAGATTCAGTGTAGAATAGAATTTCTTCGTCGAAGAATGATGCTGAGTAGAAATACAAGAGTTATGAAAAATATATCTTTGAGAGGATAACTTGGTTGTATTCTACGGACAAAGAGCTTTCCAGGGATACCTCATTTATTGAGAACGGACGTCGGACGACGAAATTATGGCCTTGGAAAGAAGAACCAAAAATGAGACAAGAGTTAACGCAACTTCGCACGCCGCGAGACAGGAGGACTTTACACATGAGAGGGCGAAGGGAAAAGCTATAAGTAGAGTCAAAGATGTAATTCACTTTACTATCTTCACTTTTGGGTTTTACTGTAGCGCTCCGGAACTATCCGCGCCAGAGAAATAGCCCGAAGACTGTCTTCGGCGAAGATTACCTTCTAGGGTTTGGTGTGGAAGCGATTACCTAGCGAAGACTACTGTCGGCGAAGTCTAACTGCCCACGTTCAGAGCCGAGTGAGAAAGTCTCGTAACCGTGCAACGTGAAGGAACTTCGAGACTTCGGTGAAGATGAGAGGGATGCAGGCGGTCAAGAGGCCGAAGCTGAAGACCATAGCAACGAAGTGGCCGGACTTCGGTCAGTATCGAGTACGCTTGGAAGAGATGGGTATGGCGTTTCTGATGAAGAATTGGGGGGTGATATCTTCGGATCTGATGCATGAGATTCTCATATGCAAGGGACATCCTTCTGACGATCTTCGGACGAGGTCACACAACTGGACGTTAGACCATTGGAACTTCATCTTGGGGATTGACGACGCAGGAGTGCCACGTGATCTTATATACGATAGCACCTGTAAGCCAACTTCGGACGAAGTGGTGAAGTACAGCGATCTATTCTCAATGTCACGGATAGGATCGAACGGATTCAAAGTGCATAGCTACATTGATCCTTTCAAGAGGGATGTGGCGATCGCACTTAATATGATCTTCAAGCCACAACGCACTTCGTATCTGACCAATTGGTAGATACACTTCATCGAGCAGATCTTCGCAGGCAAGAAGGCGTATTGGACGAAGATCTTTCACGACCATGTGCAAAAGCTGTTCAGTATCTTCGACGAAGACGGATCGACCTACTTCGCAGCCTTCGCGGTATTCTTCTATCGGGGGATGAGATTGTTGTCTCCAGAAGAAGAGGAGAAGTTCGACCAAAAGACAATATCTGAGGATGAGCGTGTGATGGAGGCAACTCCTCAAAGAGAAGAAGTAACGACTCCAGTGACTTCGGCGGGACCTAGTACTCGAGCGAAGAGGAAGATTGAAGAATTACACCAGGAGGCGCGACTTCAAGAAGAAAGAAGAAAGCGAGAAGAATGATAATGACGACTTCGGACGAAGATGCAGAAGGCGTGCGATCTCCAGCGAAGTCACCTTCAGTGGAGATAATAAGAGCCTCGAGTCCGAAGAGAGACCAAGGAGAGTCAAGTGTAAGAAGAGTACCTTCGGGGATGCAGGCAGCCGAGACAGAAGTCCTTCAACAAGAACTTCGGACTTCGCTCAAACCAGACAGGGCTACGACTTCGACGGGGCCGAGTAACTCAAACTTTGGAAGAGAGCTGAAGATGTTTGAACAGCCTTTGGATTTTCTAAGCGATACAGCGATGCCGATTATAGCACAGTTGGACTTGCAAAGGCATGTCTATGAGAAGGAGACGAAGGAGTCAATTTCGTTGAGCGATCTTCTCAGTGCAGTGCACTTCGGACGACAAGGATGGCTAAAAGAGAAGGATGCTCTCACAGCGAAGCTTGAAGAGACTTCGGCCGATGTCAAGAAGTATATGTCGCAGCGAGATGCTATGCTCATAACACAGTCGCATCAACAGACACGATACTTGGATGAGCTTCACGAAGTACAGGCGAAGTTGAACCTTATGGCTTCACGTTTTCACGATTTGAAGTCAAAGAGGGATGCCATTCTGGAGCAGTTAGTTACTAAAGACAAGGAGTTGGCGAAAGCTGAGAAAGCGAAGGAGATAGCTGAGACAAAGACCGAAGAACTTCGAACGAAGGTGGATGAGATCGCAACGACATACTTCGCCACCGAACTTAATGCGACAGAAACGGAGTTACTCCAGCGACTTCGGGCAGAGTTAACGATAGCGCCAGATCCTTCGGCGAAGAGTAGAATAGTTAGGCTAGCGGAGAGAATCATTCGAGATTTGAAGGAGCTTAGAGAGACGATTAAGTTTACATTATGCAGTATAAGACACACGTTGTCGCGCTACTTGGCGGCTACATGCTTGACTTCTACTCCGACGCTTAGGTTTGATAGTTCTAGAAGTTAGCTCATATTACTTCTAGTCCTTTATATATATGTTTGACACCTTTGCATACGGTGTTAATACTATTTTGAGTCTTAGTAAGCTGATAGTATGTTAGTTATCTTGTTCAAGCATTTGTGCGCTTGTGCAAGTGACTTCTTACTTGTCTATGACATTCAATGTACATAACTTAGGGTTTCCATGCTGATAGGGGTTTGAGCTCATGGGTTGTACTTACTTGTCGCCCATGCACGCTTTCTAGCTGATTTAAGTTATTTTTCAGGGCTATATGTCATTTTAGGTAGTTTAAGTTTTACGCTGGCACTCTAGGGGGCTTGACGTGGTAGCCTATGAGTGTAGATAAGTTACCAGGTAGTTTAAGGCACAAAAGGACAGTCAAGTGGAGCTATGAACTCCCATTGATCCATTTTTGTCTTTTGTAAAACTCTAAGTTTAGAAACAGAGCTCTAGAGGAGAGTTCGAGCAATTGGTGAGGGATCTTCGAAATCTGAGAACACAGGAAGAGAGAGCTCGTCGTGCCAAGCACTGTCAGTGAAATTTTTGCTCGATTTGGATCAATAAACAAGGAGTTATGCCCAATTGAAGTTCGGATTGTGCCAAAACTGCGTCACTTTTGTTGATTTTGGGGTTTTCAGTGCCAATTGCAGCAGAATTGAGGAAATCACTTCAAAACTTCGTGGTTGCGTTCACTGTCAGGAGGGCTACGACTGTCCAAAAAGTTTCGAATCATTTGATTAATTGAGTAATTCAGGGCGGCCGCTGAAGCAGAGGGGGTCTGAAAAGCTCTTAATCTAGAGCAGCGACTTTAGAGAAGGAGATCTGGAGTTCTACAAACAATCAGGAGTCCCAACTTCACAGGGATGTTCAGCACCCTGTAGACTTCAAATACTGTGAGAAGATTTGAAATTCATCGAGCCAATTCTCTGTTCTATGTCTGAATAGCTATCTAGGTACCAGAAATTGCCATAATTCTCTTATTCAGAACTTTTCTGTTCATATCTCCGTGTCAGAATTTGATCTCAGGTTGAAACTTCGTCTGTGAGTTCAGTAGTACCTCATTTGCATGTAGGGGAAGTTTAGAAGTCTAAACCTTCATAGTTTTCCTCTCTTTGAGTGTGAAAGTTCACCGCTTAAACCTATTACTACTAGTTAAACCTAAATTTCGCTTTTTGAGCATATCAGAGGGTCCTACACTCCTGTGTGAGTGTTTATAGCTCCTGCTGTGACCTGAAAGCCAACCTCTTGAGTAAACAACCACAGCCAGAAGCCCGGCGCTTTCCTAAGTAGACGGATCACACTCCGACATACTCTCTTTTTGGTGAACTCGACGTGAAACACCTAGGGTGGGAGTTTTCTTGAGAGTGTTACAAGATCAGATATCATGGCCAACCAAGGATCATCAAGTGGAGGTGCTGCTGCTGCTCAGCAACCTGCTCAGTTGGATGCTGCTACGATGAAGATGTTCCAAGCTTTTCACATGTTTATGCAGCAGCAGCAGAGCACAGAGAGGAAGGAGGTATTAGCAACCAAGGCGTTGCAATCTGTGGTGCACCAGATGGATCAGTTCAAGGGTACAGATATTTCCAAGTATGTGCGATACTATGCTAGGGAGATGGAGGTGAACAAGGTACCTGAGAAGGAGATGGTGGAGAACTTTGAGCTTGCTGTTGTCCCTGAGATTCGTGGACGTGTGAAGGAGCTTAAGCAGCAGCAAGGACAGAGTTGGGAGAGCTTTATGCGAGCTTTGAAGGAGGAGTACTACACTGAAGACTCAGAGAGGGTGACCAAGAGAACATTCTTGGAGTGGGTGGTGAAGCCTAACAAAGGTTTGTCTGTAAATGAGTTGTTAAGGGAGTTTGATCGTCAATATGCTCAGCTTTCTAGGACAGAGAAGCTTACACTAGAGGTTGAGAAGACCGAGCTTTTCTTACAAGCAGCGGACGTGACTATTCAGGAGAAGCTTGAGTTGTTGCTAGAAGACAAGAGTGAGGAGAGAGGATTGAAGACTGACTGGAAGGAGGTTGAAGAGGTTGTTTCTTTGCTGACCAAGAGACAGAGAAGAAGGGACAAGGTGGTGGTAAGTGAAGCAGCACCTCTGATAATTCCTGTCAAGCAGTTGCCTACTAAGCCCGCTTTGGTAATTGCTAGAGAGGAAGACTCACCGCTTGATGAGTTGATTAAGGGTATGAAGGAGCTTAAGCTTAAGCTCACTAGGTTAGAAGAGAAGGAGCAGAATGTACAGCCTGCTATGCAGAGACCTCAGATGAGAGAAGGCTTTGTTCATCGTTGTATATGGTGTGATAGCCTAGACCATGTAAGGAGAGATTGTGGAGAGTTTTCAGATGCATTGAGGAAGGATCTGATCTTCTTCAAAGATGGTAAGATCCATCTGAGAGAGACTGGGATGATGTTGGGAACCAACTTTGGCAAGGGTGGTATGAAGAGACTTGTGAATGAGATATCAGCATCACATGCTGTTTCTCTTGTGAATGCTGCTACCTGTGGAGTGAAAGTGGAGATGGAGAGAGAGAAAGGGACTACTGGGTTGTGGTCAGATGTAGTGCGGTCCGTAGCTAGAACAGAGCTAGACAAGGATGTGCTACGAAGGGTTGGCAACTCAATTCGAGAAGCTACAGGATGGAATGATCCTGTGGATACTATGTCAGTGCATGCTTATGTTGCAAGAAGTCAGCATGAAGCTCTACTAGAAGAAAAACGCAGGAGGGAGGATGCAGGTGAGGCTTCTACAGCCAAACGACCTGCTACAATGAGTGAAAGGGCTAGACCAGAGGCAAGGCAGGAGACAACACCTACTCGGGAAGAGACTATGGAGGATCTACCACCTACAACACCAAAGGAGAAGGAGAGAAGCAAGGAGAAGGGTAAGATGCCTGCATACAAACTTCAGTCTGATATTGAGATTGCTACAGACCTGAAGCAGGTGTTAGAGAATCGTATCTTGAATGGGAAGGTTGAGTTTACCTTGGGTGAGATTCTTGGGATAGCAAAGCGTGAGTTCCATGAGGTTATCATAGATATCATCAAGAGGAAACGTCAGATTTTGGGTGAAGCAGCTACGCTTAACGCTCTAGGGACCAAACTGTCGGAGGATGAGGAAGATGAGATTGCTGGTTATTGCTCTCAAGTATCAGAGGGGAGATCAGATCAGCACGTGAGGTTTGAAGATGAGGTGGAAGCATCGCAGAAGAGCCATTATTCTCACAACCATTGGGCGAGAGCAACCACAGAGACCTTAGTGAAGCTGGGAGATCTAGAGGAACCTGTGGTGGCGTTGATTGATCATGGCTCAGAGATTAATCTGATGTCTAAGGAGCTGTACAAGTGTGGGAGGTGGCCCATAGACACCGATCATGGATGGCTTATCCGTGCTGCCAACAACCAGAGGGGAGAACTCTATGGTGCTTGTCCCAACATCAAGGTAACTGTGGGTGACATCAGTGATGTTCAGAATTTCTTTGTGCAAGACATGTCAACATATCCTATCATTCTAGGGCAGCCTTACATTACTGCTGTTAGAATGGAGACACGAGTTATGGATGATGGTTCAGCTTATGCTAGGATACGTAGTAGAGATGGCAAAAGAGCTGTTCAGTTTTTGACCGTTGCTGCAGAACATGAGAGAAATCGTGATAGCTTGAGAGACCGTCCACTGCCTAAGATTACTCAGGAATTTAGAGAGTCTAGGGGTTTTGGCAGAGTACCATTGAAGAGCGAGACTTCAACGGTACAGTAGAGCTAGGATTCTCGCCTGATCCAGTAGAGCAGGAAGCTTTATCCACTAGCTTCTTAGGATTGACGTCATGTGGATCAGTGTGTTATAGGAAGGTTGAGAATCTGAAGAGGTTTGAGAGGCAACATGTGAAGTGTGTACAACAGTCTTTGTGGGATAATGGAGAGTTAGCAGGAGATGAATACATATCTGGAGTGTTTGAAGAGCAGTATTTGGTAGATACTATAGGGGAGTTGAAATCTATAGTAGAAAGTTCTATAGATGATGTAGATAGAGTGGTGAGAGTGAGCTCCAAGGAGCTTTATGATATAATTGATAAGTTTATAGATCGGCAAGAGGTGTATGTGGAGACCAAGTACAAGTCAGTGGCAAAGAAAGTCAAACCAGTGGCTTTGCCTTTACCACTCGATTACAATCAGAAGATGGAGCAAGCTGCACGAGAACCGACGCTCAGAGGACCGAGAAGAATTGGGCACCAGTTCACAGAAACAACACTGAAGGAGCTGAGGATTGGAGGTGATGGATTTCTTACCGAGCAAGAGAAGAAGAGCTTCAGGGAGATGCTATCTAGGCATGGTAAGGCGTTTGCATTTGAGTCACATGAAGTAGGATGTGTAGATCCAAGTGTAGTTGCACCTATGGTAATCTTTACTATACCGCATGTGCCTTGGAATCTACGTCCTATCCCTGTGCCTAGAGCTCATCTGCCAAAGCTGATAGACTTGCTCAATGAGAGGATTAGGATGGGTATCTTGGAACCATCTATAGCTCCCTATTCTAGCAGATGGTTTACTGTTCCGAAGAAGAGTGGAGCTTTGAGATTCATTCAAGATATGCAGCCAGTTAACAAGGTGACTATCAGGAATATGGGTATAGGACCTATTGTAGACGAGTTTGCAGAGGCTTTTGCTGGTCGTGCTATCTATTCGATGGGAGACTTATATTCAGGTTATGATCAGTTTCAATTATCCTCTGAGAGTAGAGACTTGACTACAATGAGGACACCTTTGGGGTTACTAAGGATGTGCACCTTGCCGCAAGGTGCTACCAATTCTGTAGCACATATGATGAATGGCATGAATAAAGTTTTGAGGGATTTCATTCCAGAAAAAACTATGCCATTCCTTGATGATGTGCCGATCAAAGGATGTGCTGAGGAGGAGAAGAATGAGGTAAAAGATCAGAGGGGGTGCCGTAAGTTTGTAGCAGATCACATAGCTGATTGTGATAAGATACTGAGTCGACTGGAAGAGGTTCATTTGACTTTATCAGGAGCCAAGTCTGTGTTTGGAGTACAAGAGGTGTTAATAGTGGGACATCTGTGTGGATCTTATGGTCGGAAACCTTGTCCAAACAAGGTTGATGCCATTCGAAAGATGAAGGAGACATGTGGGTCAGTTACCGAGGTGAGAAGGTTTCTAGGTGCATGTGTGTTTTACCATATTTGGATTCCACACTTTGCACATGTAGCAGATCCGTTGTACAAGTTGCTGAGGAAGGGGCAAAGATTTCAGTGGCAAGAGGAGCAAAGCGAGTCTATGAAGAAATTGAAGGATCTGTTGTCTTCACCACCAACTCTACGGAAGGTAACATATGAGTTGGGGAGATCTGTTATCCTTACTGTTGATACTAGTCCTATTGGCATTGGATGGGCTGTAGGGCAGGATGATGAGGATGGAAATAGATATGTGGTGCGTTTTGGAGCTAAGGTGTTAAGTTCACGGCAGAGAGACTACCCTCAGGTCAAGAGAGAGCTATGGGGAGTAGTTACTGCAATGAAGAGTGACAAGGAATACTTGATAGGAGCACCTGTGGTTGTGGAGACAGATTGTTTACCTCTCTTGGGAATGATCACTAGCTGTACAACTCCAGATATTGCTATGTTGAGGTGGATAACATATATCAAGTCCTTGAACCCAGAGTTTAGACATATTGCAGGGAAGGATAATCCTGTGGCAGATATGTTATCAAGGGCTAGGTATTACGATGAGAAAGAAATGATAGATGATCAGGAGGATGTGGGAACAGAGTTCTATTCTAGTGCTCTTGCTAGAAGAGATAGAAGCTGTTTTGCAGCCTCGTTGGAGTTTTTTGAAGAAACTATGTATGATGGCGAGTGGTTGGATCTTGGACGCTATTTGAGTTCACTGGAAAGGCAGGAAGGCTGGTCTGATGCAGATTTCAAGAGGATCCGTAGAACAGCTTATGGTTACTTTTTACATGGAGGACATCTATGGAAGCGCCCTAAGCTACAAGGAGGTATACCGCAGCGGGTAGTATGTGACTTGGAATTGCAGCAGAAGCTGATCAAGGAGTTCCATGAGAGTTTATGGGCTGGTCATAGAGGAGTTTGGGCTACGTTTGCCAAGATGAAGGAAAAGTATTGGTGGAAGGGTATGTATAAGGATGTAGTACAGTTTGTTTCATCTTGTATACCCTGCCAGATGTACTCCAATGTACGCCATCGTGATGGATTGCATCCTACTTATCCTTTAGCCATTCATTATAAATGGGTAGTTGATCTGGTAACTATGCCATTTGGACTTGGACAAATGAGGTATCTAGTCTTGGCTAGAGAAGATCTATCTAACCAAGTCGAAGGCCGTGCTCTGAGGACGAAGACCACTGCTAGTGTCTGCCGCTTTCTACTTGAAGATGTTATTTGTAGGTATGGGTGTGTGGGAAAGATCACTGCAGATAGGGGTGAGCTGGATGCACAAGAAGCAGTTGAGTTCTTCAAGCGGTTGGGAATCAAGTTGGCGTTAACCACTGCTTACAATCCTGAAGGGAATGGCAAGAGCGAACGAGGTCATCCGCCAATCATCAAAGCTTTGGTAAAAGCTTGCAAGGGTAAGATCCGTGAATGGCCTAGACTGCTACCATTTGCTTTGTGGGCAGATCGTACAACTCATAGTACCGTTACAGGTTACATGCCAGCAGAGTTGATACTAGGGCAAAAACCTGTGATGCCGATTGAGGAGGTTGTGCCTACTTGGAATGTTTTGCCATGGGAAGATGGTAGAAGTACGGAGGATCTTCTTGCATTAAGGATCCAACAGTTAGAACGAAGACCTGAGGATGTTGCCAAAGCTTTGGAAAGGTTAAAGACTGCTAGAGAGAGAAACAAAGGCGGATTTGATAGAACGCATAGATTACGACCTAAACCAGTTAAGGAGGGTGATTGAGTGTTAGTCTATGATAGTAGTCTTGATAATCAGCATAGCGCTATCAGAAAGTTTTCCAAGAGATGGTTCGGACCTTATGTGATGTTAGAAGTTTATGATAATGCCACATACTCTTTGAGAGAGTTAGATGGTGCAGTGCTCAAGATACCAGTCGCAGGGAAGAGAATCAAGCTCTTTAGAAGGAGAGGGGACGATCAGAACATTGCAGAGCTTACTGAGGATGAAGCTGAAGACTCAATGGAGGTTGAAGATGAATTTGAAGCTGAAGCTGAAGAGTCTTGATCTGGATCTGGCACATACCGGAGGATGTGCAGGTTCAGAGGGGGTGGATGTCGCGCTACTTGGCGGCTACATGCTTGACTTCTACTCCGACGCTTAGGTTTGATAGTTCTAGAAGTTAGCTCATATTACTTCTAGTCCTTTATATATATGTTTGACACCTTTGCATACGGTGTTAATACTATTTTGAGTCTTAGTAGGCTGATAGTATGTTAGTTATCTTGTTCAAGCATTTGTGCGCTTGTGCAAGTGACTTCTTACTTGTCTATGACATTCAATGTACATAACTTAGGGTTTCCATGCTGATAGGGGTTTGAGCTCATGGGTTGTACTTACTTGTCGCCCATGCACGCTTTCTAGCTGATTTAAGTTATTTTTCAGGGCTATATGTCATTTTAGGTAGTTTAAGTTTTACGCTGGCACTCTAGGGGGCTTGACGTGGTAGCCTATGAGTGTAGATAAGTTACCAGGTAGTTTAAGGCACAAAAGGACAGTCAAGTGGAGCTATGAACTCCCATTGGTCCATTTTTGTCTTTTGTAAAACTCTAAGTTTAGAAACAGAGCTCTAGAGGAGAGTTCGAGCAATTGGTGAGGGATCTTCGAAATCTGAGAACACAGGAAGAGAGAGCTCGTCGTGCCAAGCACTGTCAGTGAAATTTTTGCTCGATTTGGATCAATAAACAAGGAGTTATGCCCAATTGAAGTTCGGATTGTGCCAAAACTGCGTCACTTTTGTTGATTTTGGGGTTTTCAGTGCCAATTGCAGCAGAATTGAGGAAATCACTTCAAAAATTCGTGGTTGCGTTCACTGTCAGGAGGGCTACGACTGTCCAAAAAGTTTCGAATCATTTGATTAATTGAGTAATTCAGGGCGGCCGCTGAAGCAGAGGGGGTCTGAAAAGCTCTTAATCTAGAGCAGCGACTTTAGAGAAGGAGATCTGGAGTTCTACAAACAATCAGGAGTCCCAACTTCACAGGGATGTTCAGCACCCTGTAGACTTCAAATACTGTGAGAAGATTTGAAATTCATCGAGCCAATTCTCTGTTCTATGTCTGAATAGCTATCTAGGTACCAGAAATTGCCATAATTCTCTTATTCAGAACTTTTCTGTTCATATCTCCGTGTCAGAATTTGATCTCAGGTTGAAACTTCGTCTGTGAGTTCAGTAGTACCTCATTTGCATGTAGGGGAAGTTTAGAAGTCTAAACCTTCATAGTTTTCCTCTCTTTGAGTGTGAAAGTTCACCGCTTAAACCTATTACTACTAGTTAAACCTAAATTTCGCTTTTTGAGCATATCAGAGGGTCCTACACTCCTGTGTGAGTGTTTATAGCTCCTGCTGTGACCTGAAAGCCAACCTCTTGAGTAAACAACCACAGCCAGAAGCCCGGCGCTTTCCTAGGTAGACGGATCACACTCCGACAACGTTACAGTTAGGTAGAGTAGATACTACGATTCTGCCAAGTGGGGGGACGTGATCATACGGTCTAGATGTGATCATCTTTTTGTAGAAATGAGATCGGCCATCTTAGGGCGAAGGTCTATATAAGCGATGCGATTCTTAGTCATTTTACCTTTTCCATGTTTTCAGTTTTTGTTAGTTAATTTTTGATTGCGCAAGATTGCGGAGCGAGTGTGTGAATAAAGTGGACGAAAGTAAATTTACCTACGAAGGACGTAGTTTGCTGTCGCAGGTGTAATTCTGATTGCCGAAGACCTTCGTCGTTTACCTTGAACGAATAGACCTTTGTGTAGAATTCGACCGAAGGACTTCGGCCGAAGATGAACCTATAATCTTCAAAGGTGTTTGACCGAAGATCTGTGAACATATTAGTTACTGTGAAGTGAAAGAGCATAAGTTAAATTGTAAGAAGGGTTCGGAACATGGTGGCTTCGTCTTAAGTTTAGCTTCTTCAAATAAGTGGGATTCTTAAGAGTGAGGATTTAGTTGGAAGAACACTTCTTAAGAAGAGTAGGGACTTATCCTTTGAACCTTGATGTGAAGTCTGTATTCTTCTGTCTTTTCAGAAGGACACTAGTAACATTTCAGCAGTATTTTGCTATCTCATTTGTTCATACATCTATCTTCTCGAATCTTTTATATGTTTGTTGGAAAGGTCCCTGATCAAAGAACTATTTCATTGTTGTTTGTATTTGATTTATCAGGTTTTTGCTTGGGTTTGGTTTCTTATCAAACTTAAACACTCATCCGGATATTATTCCATTTCGTGAGAATAACAGAAAACTATCTGAATTATCATTATGACGTTATAGTCCTGTGTTTTGTGTAATTGTTAACTGTATCTTCGTGAGAACGATCCTTAATTTACTATTTCCGATACTTTGTGTTTCTTTGGGTTGTTACATATAGAAACATTAAAACTTTTGGCGCCGTTGCCGAGGATACAGATTTAACTTTTACTTGAAATTCAGTAAATTGTAACCATCGATATGTATGTCGGAGGGAGCACGAGCGCCTTCTGAAGAAGATCAGAAGACGAGAAGGACCAGGCGAGCGCTGAAAAGAAGATTGGTCCGTGAACAATTGTTGGAAGAAGTTCAACGCCAGAAGGAGACAACGAAAGAGCGAAGACGTCAAGCGGCTCAAAAGTGGCAGGAAGTGAAAAATCCCTCTGAAGGAACTTCATCTTCGCTTGGAAGGAGTTCAGTACCTATTTCACCGCGAACGCGTTACGAGAAAGACGAGCGCACATACTGGAAGAAGAAGGGAGACATCGGATCTCCATACTCGAGCGTACGGAGTGGAGAGAGTTCACCTAAAGACGCATCATGATTACCATTTCCTTCAAGGACCACAAGTTTACATGAATCTCTGTTTGAATCAACGAGAAAAGAAGAGGGTATCCAAGCTGAAGACTAGGAGACAGATAGAGAAGAATCACCTTCGCTTCGAATAGTGGAGTTGTTTCAATCTTCATCTTCATCTTCATCTTCAGGTTCAGCGCAGTCAGGATCCAACGTTTTGACAACTCTTGCGGAAGATCCAAATCAGAAAGCGGAAGGGGCCTTGGAACTGATCGTCAAACATGGGCCAGAGATCACAAGTTTGTAGAACTCTTGAAGAAACAAAGAGGACAAGAATTAATTCGAGAATTATTACCATTGGGATCACCTGCCCTTCGAATCCCAAATCTTAGACCTCAGGGTACTCCAGGAGTATCGCTCTTTAAGATACGAAGTCAAGAGGCTTCTACCTCGTCTTCACCCAAGAATGAACATGACATAAGACGAGAAAATATTCATTCAGTTGAAGACACTTCGGCCGAAGTAACTTTACCCGAAGTAAACCTCCCGAATATCAGAGTGGGAACCACAGTTGTGAATGCTCTCGCCAAGCTGACTCTTCGACCATTAAGCAATTTATCGAGTGCAGGATCAGTGGGGATTTTAAACTTGACGATACCAACAAAACAGAGTCGGGGACAGCAGTCAGCAGTTCCACCTTCTACACTACCGCATACAATGACAGGAGTACAACTTCTGTCAGGGGCACCACCTTTCACTCGCCAGAATTATCCAGAATTTGGCAGGGAAGATTCTGACAGTGATGGAGATGGAGAGAGTGCCGACTCCTTTGTCAAACAATTCGAAGCGGTATCTCACGCGAACAAAGAAGACAATGACCTTGATCGGACGAGGATTTTTCCCAGTTTGTTGAAACATGCAGTCAGAAAATGGTACAGTCATGCCAATTTAACTCCAGCAATTATCTCTACCTGGGATTTAATGAAAAACGAATTCCTCAAGAGTTTCAGAGAACTAAACTATAACAGGCATGTACTGCACAAAGTAAACAGTGTTAAACGAAAGAGGAAATAATCTTTGAAGAGTTATGTTTAGAGATTTTATGGAATCTTGGATAGGCTACCTGCCAACGGAACACATCCAGCTTACACGCCGGCACATGCAGTAGAGTGGTTTGTTAAGGGGTTGCCTTCAAAGCAACAGACGTGGATTAGACGTTTTGATACGTCAACCTTAGAGCGAGCCGTTGATTCTGCTGAGAATTATGAATCTTCAAATATCCTCAGCAGAGACCATGAAAAGACCTCAGAGTCGAGGAAGAAGAAGGACTTCAGGAAGTCCAAAAATAATAATAAAGAAGAGAAGAAAATGAAGAAAATGAAGAAGAAGAAGCTGAAACGAAGAAGCAGAAAATCTTCATCCTCGGAAGAATCTTCAGAAGAGGAGTCTTTGGACAAAAGTTCAACATCGGAGGACGAATCTTCTTCCTCTTCGGACGAAGAGTTTGAACGAAAGAAGAGAAAGAAGATAACAAAGTCAAGACCTCCGATGGTGAAAAGAACACCACCACCTAAAGATCATGCACTTGATGATCTTCTCAAGAAGTTTGAAGACCTTAAGGTACAATTGGTGAGGACACCAGAAAGACGGAAGTCACCGTCTGGTTCCCGTCCGAATCTATGGTGTACTAGTTGTGGAAAACCTGGATACGCCAATACGGAATGTTTTAACACTAAACCATCTTACAATACACATTCAGTCGAATGGGCGTCAGTGTATGAGCCCAACTACTTTGTGGAGTGCGAAGATGGAGTCTATGGGATACAAACCCAAGATGGTGTTGTAGTGTCCACTCAATCTCAACAATTTACCCCTATTCCCCGGTACACATCCAACGTTTTGTACCCAGACAAATGACAACTAACGTTTCTCAACGAAAGTTTGCCCCTGGAGGTTACCAACCACCACCATCTCTTAGTACATCATGTTTTAATTGTGGCGCTAATGGCCATTGGGTCCCTTCTTGTCCTCATCCAAAGAAACAAATAGGATATATGCCACTGTGTGGGAAGTGTGATAAACCCGGTCATGGAGCCACGGATTGTACCGAATGAACCAGCTCAAAAAATAGGTGTGAGGTTTCAACCACCTCCGAATCAACAACGACCAGATGCAAGAGTAAACATGGTCGATTTGGTGGAAGATCTGAAGACTTGCACTCTTTCGAATGATGATGGATATGGTTGGCCAGAAGACAAGGATATTCTGGTAAACAAGGTCGAGACTCGTGGTGCAAAGAAGATACTTCAAAAAGGAGAGACTCTGGCGGAGGCCGAAGCTCAGGAAGCAAAGAACATCAAAAAGACTGAGCGTAAGGAGTTGAAGAAGAAGAAGAGGGCGCACAAAACGTTGACAAAACAAGTGCGTGAACTAGCAGGGAAGCGGGCAAAGCTGATTTCGTCCGAAGTTCGCAATGAAGAGGAGCAGACGAAGAAGACCTCATCAAGATTACCTGCTGACATTTCCGAGGAAGTGAAAGCATTACTCAGTAAGGAACTGAGTAAAGAAGAAGAAAAAGAACCTAGCCAAGAAGGGCTTGGGAGGATGAAGACCGAAGTCACTTCGTCCGAAGACAATCAACCATCAAAACTTCGAAACCAGGTGGTTGAACAGACGAAGAAGACGACTCAAGCAGTAAGCCCCCACTATAATGTAGTGGAGGACTCAATGAACCAACAGGCTAACATAACAATAAAGCAGTTGGTCGAGGATAATAGGCTGTACAGAAAGTTGTTGTTAGCAGCCTTGAGAAAACCAGCGAAGGCTAAATCGAAGAATCTGCCTTCATTGTTTCAAGTGGGTTTAGAGGACCTAGGATCTCTAGAAGTAGACATCGAAATAGATGAATGTCTAATAAAGCATGTGCCTATAGACTCTGGTTCTAGCGTGAACATTATTACAGAGGAGACAGCACATGGATTGGGTTATACAAAGTTTGAACCGACACCAAGAGTGTTGAGGATGGCGGATCAGAGCAGACGAAGACCTTTGAGAGTACTACGAGATATCCCTAAGACAATCGGTGGGATAATCTTCAAACTTACCTACATAGTACTGAGACCATTGGTTAAATCTGGCTATGGAGTGCTTATAGACAGACCTTGGCTATATGGTGCTAAGGTAATCACTGACTGATATAAGCAGAAGTTATCCTTTAATGACCCGATGAAACCCACGGATAAGGGTGTCTCCGTAAGTTGGAAGAAGATGTCACATCATGACGAAACATCTTCGACCGATTCAGAGTACACTTCGGACGAAGACTCTTCATCTTCGAGCACCAGTTCGGAGAATGAAAGATCATGACCCTACATAGTTGTGAACTACTTGCAATGTTATGAGATAGAAGAAGAAGAAGAGTGCGAAGGGCCTGAGGAAGAATAGCAATCACAGTTGGGACAGGGAAGTTCAAAGGTAAGCCACACCGAAGGAATGATACTGAAGTCAGCAACATTGGATTTGGTCCTCGAAGAAGGGAAGGTCTTGAAGATCACAGCGAAGCTACAGGGAGCAGAATTGGAGGCGTACCACAACATGTTAACTTACTACCAGGATGTCTTCGCCTGGAAGATAGAAGACATGAAGGGTATTCCTGCAAAGTGGGGTCAACATCGAATTGACCTGTTGGAAAAATCTGTACCTGTGAGACAAAGACAGTATCGGCTAAACCCGAAGTACTCTCTTTTAGTCAAGGATGAAATTGATAAATATTTAAGTGCTGGAATTATCTTTCCTGTCCTTAGCAATGAATGGGTATCACCTATAGTGATAGTACCCAAGAAGAAGACTGGTAAAATTAGAGTATGTCAAGATTTTCGATAACTGAATGCAGCAACCAGGAAAGATCATCATCCCTTACCTTTTATAGATTTTATTTTGGATAGGATAGCTGGTCATGAGTGCTATAGTTTTCTCGATGGATTTTCAAGGTATAATCAGGTATCCATCAGAGAAGAAGACAAAGATAAGACTACTTTTACCATTGACTGGGGTACTTTTGCATATCATAAGATGCCTTTTGGTTTGTGTAATGCTCCTGCTACATTTCAGAAAATGATGACAAACATTTTCCAGGAGTATCTTAGGAAGTTCTTAGCAATTTTTATAGATGATTTTTGCGTTTTTGGTCCAAGGGAAGAACATATAAATTCCTTAGCTATAGTTTTTCAGCGTTGTAGAGATGCTCAGTTAGCATTACACCCAGAAAAGTGTTTCTTCGTCATGACAGAAGGTATTTTATTAGGACATAGAGTCTCGCAGCGAGGCATTGAAGTAGACGTAGACAAAGTTCAAGTTATAGTAGCTTTGGATCCTCCCTCAAATGTTAACGAGTTGCGGGGATTTTTAGGACATGTGGGTTACTATCGGAGGTTTATCAAAAACTATGCAACCCTGGCAGCACCACTAACCGAATTGTTGAAGAAGACTACTGAGTACATCTGACAGGAACAGAGATAGAACGCTTTTGAAACGCTGAAGACGAAGTTGATCGAAGCTCCAGTCATGAAGGCACCAGATTTGAGTTTATCCTTTCAAGTGTATGTGGATACTTCAGCATTCGCTATTGGAGTGGTGTTGAGTCAGAAAGACAGCGAAAAGAGGGACCATTCGATTTACTATGCGAGTAGACAGCTATCAGCTGCAGAGAAGAACTATTCTACTACAGAGCAGGAAGCACTAGGGATGGTGTATTCTGTCAGAAAATTTCGACACTACTTGTTGGGATGCGAGTTTGTATTCTACGTGGATCACTATGCTTTAAAACATCTGGTGCAAAAATCTGATTTGTCGGGAAGGATAGCAAGATGGATGTTGTTACTGCAGGAGTTCAAATTCACAGTTCAAACTCGAGCAGGAAAACGTCATGAGAATGCAGACTACTTGTCTCGGTTGAGGACGGGAGAGCATCAAGATAACGTAGCAGATGACTTCCCAGATGAAGAACTATTCCAGCTTACAGTAACCCCCATGTATCATGAGATATATAGATATCTGTATACATTGCAGTGTCCTGAAGGAATGCATGTGGAACAGCGTACGGTGTTCATACACAGAGTCGGACCGTACGAGCTGAAGAGTGGTATTCTGTTCAAAAAGGGGACCGATAGTGAACTACGAAGATGTCTGGAAGAAGAAGAAGTCGGAAGAGTGGTTGATGTCATGCATTCTGAATCAGCAGGAGGACATTATGCCCTTCGCAACACAGTGAAGAAGATCTTAGATGCAGGATAGTGGTGGCCCACCATGTACAAAGATGTGCAAGCGATCATTAAAAGGTGTGACAGTTGTCAACGAGTAGGTAAGCCTACTCGAACTACTCAGTGGCCACTCCATTCTATATTACCTCTTGCACCATTCGAGAAGTGGGGAATTGATTTTGTGGGACCTATTCAACCAGCAACAAAGAAGACACGAAGAAGATACATATTGGTTGCTACAGATTATGCAACCAAGTGGATGGAAGCTGAAGCAACAAAGAAAGATGATGCAGTGACAGTTGCAGCGTTTCTACACAAGAATATCATCACCAGGTTTGGATGTCCATTGGAACTGGTGAGTGATAGAGGCACACATTTTTTGAACAACACCATTGAGGCATTGACAGAGTACTTTCAGATCAAGCATCGAAAGACTACTCCGTATAATCCTAAAGCGAATGGACTTATTGAGAAAAGTAATGGATTACTGTGTAAAATTCTGAACAAAGTGACTGTCAATCATGCCTATGATTGGAACACCAAGTTGGATGCAGCGTTGTGGACATTCAGAAATACAGAGAAGATAACAACACGACAGACGCCGTTCTTCTTAGCGTATGAAATGCATCCCATTATGCCTATAGAATTCGAAACCCCTACTTACAGGATTCTGTCACAGGATAGACTGTCTGCATAAGATAGTCAGCTCATCAGATTGCAAAGTCTGATGGCATTGGAAGAAAATCGCGAGGCATCTCTGGAGTTAACTAAGGACATACAAGAGAAGCGGAAGGAGGTATATGATAAGAGGTTGAGGAAAGTGGAAGTGAACGACGGAGACTTAGTCTTGCTATATGATAGTAGACACATTAAGTTTCCAGGAAAGTTACAACTGCGATGGATGGGACCATACATAGTCTCCCAATGTTATGGCAATGGTTCAGTCCAACTCAAAGACCTGGAAGGAAATCTCTTTGCTACCCGAGTAAATGGAGGAAGGATCAAGCGGTACTACAGCTGATGTGTTCGCAAGGTCGCTTCACTATTGAGAGGGGGAGTATGTGAAGCCTTGGATTTCCACTTTGTTAAGAAATTTTCTGTTTTTGATAAGTAAAACAATAGAATAGTTAGTATAGATGATAGATCGGATAGATTCAATGTAGAATAGGATTTCTTCGCCGAAGAATGATGCTGAGTAGAAATACAAAAGTTATGAAAAGTATATCTTTGAGAGGATAACTTGGTTGTATTCTACGGACAAAGAGCTTTTCAGGGATATCTCATTTACTGAGAACGGACGTCGGACGACAAAGTTATGGCCTTGGAAAGAAGAACCAAAAATGGGACAGGAGTTAACGCAACTTCGCACGCCGCGGGACAAGAGGACTTTACACGTGAGAGAGCGAAGGGAAAAGCTATAAGTAGAGTCAAAGATGTAATTCACTTTACTATCTCCGCTTTTGGGTTTTACTGTAGCGCTCCGGAACTATCCGCGTCAGAGAAATAGCCCGAAGACTGTCTTCGGCGAAGATTACCTTCTAGAGTTTGGTGTGGAAGCGATTACCTAGTGAAGACTGCCTTCGGCGAAGTCTAACTGCCCACGTTCAGAGCCGAGTGAGGAAGTCTCGTAATCGTGCAACGCGAAGGAACTTCGAGACTTCGATGAAGATGAGGGGGATGCAGGCGGCCAAGAGACCGAAGCTGAAGACCATAGCAACGAAGTGGCCGGACTTCGGTCAGTATCGAGTACGCTTGGAAGAGATGGGTATGTCATTTCTGATGGAGAATTGGGGGTGATATCTTCGGATCTGATGCATGAGATTCTCATCTGCAAGGGACATCCTTCTGACGATCTTCGGACGAGACCACACAACTGGACGTTAGACCATTGGAACTTCGTCTTGGGGATCGATGACGTAGGAGTGCCAGGTGATCTTATATACGATAGCACCTGTAAGCCAACTTCGGACGAAGTGGCGAAGTACAGCGATCTATTCTCAATGTCACGGATAGGATCGAACGGATTCAAAGTGCATAGCTACATTGATCCTTTCAAGAGGGATGTGGCGATCGCACTAACACGATCTTCAAGCCACAACGCACTTCGTATCAGGCCAATTGGCAGATACACTTCATCGAGCAGATCTTCGCAGGCAAGAAGGCGTATTGTGCGAAGATCTTTCACGACCATGTGCAGAAGCTGTTCAGTATCTTCGACGAAGGCGGATCGACCTACTTCGCAGCCTTCGCGGTATTCTTCTATCGGGGGATGAGATTGTTGTCTCCAGAAGAAGAGGAGAAGTTCGACCAAAGGACAATATCTGAGGATGAGCGTGTGATGGAGGCAACTCCTCAAAGAGAAGAAGTAACGACTCTAGTGACTTCAGCAGGACCTAGTACTCGGACGAAGAGAAAGATTGAAGAACTTACACCAGGAGGCGCGACTTCGAGAAGAAAGAAGAAAGCGAGAAGAACGATAATGACGACTTCGGACGAAGATGCATAAGGCGTGCGATCTCCAGCGAAGTCACCTTCAGTGGAGATAATAGGAGCCTCGAGTCCGAAGAGGGACCAAGGAGAGTCAAGTGTAAGAAGAGTACCTTCGGGGGTGCAGGCAGCCGAGACAGAAGTCCCTCAACAAGAACTTCGGACTTCGCCCAGACCAGACAAGGCTACGACTTCGACGGGGCCGAGTAACTCAAACTTCGGAAGAGAGCTGAAGATGTTTGAACAGACTTTGGATTTTCTAAGCGGTACAGCGATGCCGATTATAGCGCAGTTGGACCTGCAAAGGCATGTCTATGAGAAGGAGACGAAGGAGACGAAGGAGTCAATTTCGTTGAGCGATCTTCTCAATGCAGTGCACTTCGGACGACAAGGATGGCTAAAAGAGGAGGATGCTCTCACAGCAAAGCTTGAAGAGACTTCGGCCGATGTCCACAAGTATATGTCGCAACGAGATGCTATGCTCATAACACAGTCGCATCAACAGACACGATACTTGGATGAGCTTCACGAAGTACAGGCAAAGTTGAACCTTATGACTTCACGTTTTCACGACTTGAAGTCAAAGAGGGATGCCATTCTAGAGCAGTTAGTTACTAAAGACGAGGAGTTGGCGAAAGCTGAGAAAGCGAAGGAGATAGCTGAGACGAAGGCCGAAGAACTTCGAACGAAGGTGGATGAGATCGCAACGACATACTTCGTCACCGAACTTAATGCGACAGAAACGGAGTTACTCCAGCGACTTCGGGCAGAGTTAACGATAACGTCAGATCCTTCGACGAAGAGTAGAATAGTTAGGCTAGCGGAGAGAATCATTCGAGATTTGAAGGAGCTTAGAGAGACGGTTAAGTTTACATTATGCAGTATAGGACACACGTTACAGTTAGATAGAGTAGATACTACAATTTCGCCAAGTGAGAGGACGTGATCATACGGTCTAGATGTGATCATCTTTTTGTAGAAATGAGATCTGCCATCTTAGAGCGAAGGGCTATATAAGCGATGCGATTCTTAGTCATTATACCTTTTCCATGTTTTCAGTTTTTGTTAGTTAATTTTTGATTGCGCAAGATTGCGGAGCGAGTGTGTGAATAAAGTGGACGAAGGTAAATTTATCTACGAAGGACGTAGTTTACTGTCACAGGTGTTATTCTGATTGCCGAAGACCTTCGTTGTTTACCTTGAACGAAGAGACATTTGTGTAGAATTCGACCGAAGGACTTCGGCCGAAGATGAACCTATAATCTTCAAAGGTGTTTGAGCGAAGATCTGTGAACATATTAGTTACTGTGAAGTGAAAGAGCATAAGTTAAATTGTAAGAAGGGTTCGGAACATGGTGGCTTCGTCTTAAGTTTAGCTTCTTCAAATAAGTGGGATTCTTAAGAGTGAGGATTTAGTTGGAAGAACACTTCTTAGGAAGAGTAGGGACTTATCCTTAGAACCTTGATGTGAAGTCTGTATTCTTCTGTCTTTTCAGAAGGACACTAGTAACATTTCAGCAGTATTTTGCTATCTCATTTGTTCATACATCTATCTTCTCGAATCTTTTATATGTTTGTTGGAAAGGTCCCTGATCAAAGAACTATTTCATTGTTGTTTGTATTTGATTTATCAGGTTTTTGCTTGGGTTTGGTTTCTTATCAAACTTAAACACTCATCCGGATATTATTCCATTCCGTGAGAATAACAGAAAACTATCTGAATTATCATTGTGACGTTGTAGTCCTATGTTTTGTGTAATTGTTAACTGTATCTTCGTGGGAATGATCCTTAATTTACTATTTCCGATACTTTGTGTTTCTCTGGGTTATTACATCGGTATATATTGTGCGTTCGTTTTTGTGGTTGTTCTTCTCTGTCTTGTCTCTGTTTGGCACACAGCATCTCCACAGCCAGGAACCTCGCGTTTTCCTGGACATCCTTCACGCAACAAACGTCCGATGCGAAACCGGTGAATAAACACGCACGAAAATCAACGTCACAATATATACCAACTCCCAATGTATATACACTGCCGATTCTTTCATCCTAAGAACACAAAACTAAGAAGCAGACCAGCGCGGTCTGTAATCTGCTTCAAAATCTCCTAGAACGAGTACTTGAATCTCAACACAGATCCAAAACTATTGAAGCGTAGCTCAAAGCAAGAGAAACATCCCTTTGCTAACAAACAGAGCTGCACATGTACCACACAATTCAAACCCAAGTCCAAACAATGTTCATGTACAAGCTCTTAGCTAAACCTAGCTACCACAAGATGTACATATCAACTAGAACTCTAACGAACTCAAAAAGCCGAAAACCGTAGCGAAGGAACAAAAAAAAGTCTATCTGAGAACTTTCTCCTTCCGTCAAACGGTCTTCAGATGCCGATAGGGTCATCTTCCCTGACTCCGTTGGCCCAAAAACCTTCAGATCCAACTCTCGACAGCCGAGATATCACCGATTTTCGGTCGCAGATGATCGAACTTTCAAAAACTCCTCCCTGTGGCTTAAAACTGCACACACCGCTCAAACGGATCGCCTGATCTGATATCCGTCTTCTCTAGTAGGTAGATCTAGCTACCTTGAACCCAACGAGACTCCAAACAGGTTGTTTGGAGTTCACTTTGCAAAATCCCGCAAGAAATTTGGTCGCAGGTTGCAAAAACTGACGTAAATCGACTCCATGCGACTCAAACTCACTCACCACATCCAACCCAACAATCCAATCCACTCACGGTCTTCTCCTGTGCGTAGGTGAAGACTCCCTGATCGCATAGGCACCAAGAACAAAGGGCTTGGCTTACCAATCACGAAGAACAATCTAATCTCAGGTCGCATGTGACGAAAAACTGACGTAAGCGCTTCCTTGCGAGTCAATTTCACTCAGAACTCCAAAACCGCCCGATGAAACTTCGTATCGTCTTCAATTTCCTGAGAACTCGTCGTTCTGATCCCGATGGATCCAAGGACAGCAAGTTTGGACTCAAGAACGGTCCGAACGGTCCAACTCTCCTTCACAGATCACTGAAAACTTCAAATCTCCTTCTTACGTCTCAATTTCCTCCAGAATACATTCTCTGATCCGCCTCTTCACGAACCGTCTTAACCAATGCGTAGCCTGCACAGATCTGAAGACAACGACGACTTGTGCGCTTGCATTGGACCTCCAAATCTCTCGAACAGTCAGTTAACATATCGCAGGTGCAAGCTAACCCTTAAGCTACCCCCTTACGTCAATCGCTGTACGTACAAGCTTTCACATATTATCAGGAAGCATGTCCCTTTGCGTCCTTAGTATAGCGCCAAGAGCTATAAATACCCAGTCAGCAAAAGTAAACTAAGACTCATCTTGATTTTCTCGTCTTTCGAGACTCATAACTTCTCTACTAGACGTCCAAATAAAGTAGACGAAGTGTTCATGGAAAGCTGACGACAAGCTCTACCCATTGATGCGATGAAAGTGAAGATCAGAAGTTGTGCCAAAAGCCCGTAAGCTGGAGCTTAGCTTGCTTTTTTCATCTTTTGAGTATTGTAACTTCTCACTAGACGTCCAAACGAAGTAGACGAAGTGTCTATGAGAAGCTGACAAGGAGTTCTACCCATTGATGTGATGAAAGTGAAGATCATAAGTTGTGTCAAAAGGTAAGTTGGGACCTAGCTTGCTTTTCTCATCTTTCGAGTCTTGTAACTTCTCCACTAGGCGTCTAAAGGAAGTAAATGAAGTGCTTATGAGAAGCTGACAAGGAGCTCTACCCATTGATGCAATGAAAGTGAAGATCCAAAGTTGTGCTAAAATCTCATTTTTAGTCTCACGAGTGTCTTTGGAGCGATAATGATAAGCATCGAGAACATATTTTCAAGTACAAGTCGGTCCACGACACGACAGCACGAAGGTGATAGGAAGTGTTCACTATCCAGTCCATCTACAGGCTTATGAATCTATCATGTATCTGCACTGAACTTGATCTATCCAGACACCTGTATATTTGTAGCCATCACACCAAGCTCGATCGAGAATACGTCTCTATGGGAAACAAACGAGAGCGAGGACACCGACACTGGAGGTGTGAGTGACAGCGTGTCGGACGGACAATGACCTTGAGGTTTCTCTGTTCTCACTCATTTCTGCTTTTCTGCACAAGCAGTGCGTGTCAGGCATGTTCTCCGTCGAACGGGGGTAGTTTGTTGCACTTGTATTTTTAAGGAGTCATATCCATCCATGAGAATCCTGTCAAGAGGTGAAGAAGAAGTTGCTCCAAGCGTTTGGATGGGACCAGCAGCGACCACTAGGTGCAGAGATCTGCGTGAAGCAACTCTCGAACAAAAGGTTGCGCACTGGACATGGTAGGGTATTATTTGTAGGGCACGGTACCGTGATGAAGAATATCATTAAGAGTATGATACTAGACGATAGGGAGTTGTTTATGTTGTTAGGAGCTGCAAATACAAAGAATCGTGTTGAGCTAACATACATGAATCTTTTGTCCATAGCACTCCAATTTAACAGGTACAAAAGCTCGCACCTCTTGTCAAATACTTTGTCTCGCTGTCTCATTCAGATGTTGGTTTCAGAGAAATATTCCGTTTCTCTTAAGTGGATCATGCAGGCAAGCATACAGAAGAAGCGGTCCGACTCACTGTGGAATTTCTTTATCAAGCCGGAACAGATTACACCCCAAGACATCAACAACATCTTTTTTCACAATGATAATTGACGTTGTCCTCATTGCAGTCTCATGTATTTCGGAGTGCAGACAAGTAGAGGGCAAGAACTGACCGAGGAAGAGCTGCCCAGCAACGAAGAAGACCGGCGGAGCAACGACAAAGATGAAGCGCGCGTGTGACGAGACAGCGTGCGATAGAGAGAAGAACACCCAACTCTGTCAGACTTCATAGCAATCGCGGATGTGCCGCTGAGGTCCGTCACGGGAATCAGTCTAGCGGGACTCAGAATCGTCTTATTGAAGTTGAGTGATAATGCCGAGTAGTACGAGTTAGCAGTTATACTTTCTACAACATATGTGATGTGTACAAAACCTGTCTTTGTACTGGAGTAATCATTTGCGTTTATTTTCAGCTGTGTGTAATCATACATTAGCACGGATTACCGCTGTCTGCAATAAATATGCAGGTCCGGTTGGAAGTATGGACACTGGAGTACGTGCGTCGGACTGGTATTATTCTTTTTCTTCTGATTCGAGTCGTCGGGAAGAGGGATTCCACGCTGGCCTTTAGCTCGGCTGAAAGCAAGCAAACGGCGGGAACCATTGGCTGACGGTGATAAATTTAACTCCAAAGCAAAAAATAACAGAAAACCCACGATAATAAAACTCTCGTTAAAAGCTTAAAGTATGAGTTTCGATTTAAAAGTTCTGCTCACCTTATTTTATTGTAATGGAAATGAATTTTTATGACTTTAATTACTAATTATGCTTTACTATTATTATGTGAATTTCAAGTTAGTATTTCAAAGTTTAACTAGTCACTTACACTAAAACGGGTGAGGTTACTTCAAATCCACCTTGCAAAACTGTTTTGAGTGACACTATATACTATAGAAGTGTAGGTGCTAGTTTATAGGAGATAAGCATGGCCATCTTTTGGAGAGCTTGTAATATTGAAACCACTTCTTATTAGTATATCCAGAGAAACCTTATTAGTACAGCGAACCTCTTTATAATCACACTCATTATAGTCACAATCTCGTTATAATCACAAATATCAAGAGGACAGATTTGTTCTAACGTAAACTCGGTTTTCATAATCACTATCACATTGTATATAAACACATATGTGATTATATACGATACACTGTTACATGATATCATGTACGGATTGTGAAACACTTGTTACAGTTTCATATTCTTAGTTCTAAGGTTTTTGTTTCCTATTTCCTCTGAAATACTGTAAAGATCACTGAACTCTTTTAACACAAATTGTGTTGAAAGAGTTCAGTGATCTTTACAGTATTTCAGAGGACACTAAAATTCTAGAGATATCTTTAGAAAATATGACTATACGTTTATAATCACACGCTTTAGTTCTATGTTTGTAATCGTGATTATGTGTATATTAGCATAAACATTTATTTTCACACAAATACATAGTACTAAGTGTGTGATTATATCGAGGTTTCACTATAGGTCCGAAGAAATATAATACTTAATTATTAAGAGTTGCTTATCAAATTAAAATTTTAATGCAAAACCAGATATCGCCACAGTAAGTCACTTACTTTGTCTCAAACCTCACCTTGGTAACAATGAAAACGGGATTAGCGTTTAAACTCAACTTCCGTACTTTTGTTTTTATATTATAGAAAATATTATAACTGTTATGTAGATATTATAGATTAAATTTAATAAAATCGAAATTACTATTTAAATATTAAATATTAATTGTTCCAAGAACTATGGAAACGTTGTTAGAAAACTTATAAATCAAATGCAGGACTATGCACTTCAGAGGGTACAAGTGAGAGAGCCTACTTGATCAGAACAATATATTCATTAATAAATTAAGCTTGCAGCACTCTTCCGTCCCCAGTTGGAAGGGGTGAATAAGCAAGCATGATGACCCATAAGTCTCGAGCGTCAGATAATGTCCGAATATTTTTAATTTAATATTATTTCGTAAAATAAAGTTATAGTTTCATACGAATGTGGAAAAAAAGATATGCGAAACAGATTGCTTACGTACATATCTAGAGTTATTAACAATTATTTAATTATCAATTATTATTCTAAAACTACCCAGCTCTCTTTACATCCAAAACACATTAATTCCTCCATGGAGCGACTGCAACTTGTTACCGTGTGAGATTTGAGACGCCCTAGTAAAATCATCGCGACTGTGTCGAAGCCTCTTTCCGTTTCCCGCGTAACCCAGTCCAGTGCTCGGAACCTGGTGCATATGCGTGATCAGCAGCTGACGTACCATAGTAAAGGAGTAAATGACAGTGGAAGGAGCAACAGGTGACTACAGTAGATACAGAGAGGAACCCGGACGGACAGAGCGTGGGGATGGAACGCCTTACAAACGGCCACACAGAGTTGGAGGAGCTGCCATTTTGGCGAAGACTTTGGCTAGGTTTGGTTGACGGCTGTCCAGGTGTTGGTTCTGAACCGAACATACGAAACACGAACTCAAGAATCCAATCCACAGAGGCGAATTTGAGGCTGAAATTCAAGCCACACTGAAAGCATCCTTTTCGCCCTCCCACTCTGCATCGATACAATGGGTAAAGATGTGGACTGTGATTCCGAGTTCTAGACAGCAGCGTATATGTGCAGGCTTTGCCTTTCGATGGTGATGAATGGCGAGAGTTTGAGGATTGGGTAGCCGCTGCACATCCAACAGTCAGAAGACCACCACCTCCAGCACTTTCCTGAACTCTCCGCTGGAGAATTGAGCTGGAAAAGTTCGAGAAATCGCCACTAGAGATCGCGGAAACTGATCCATGGATTACTGAGCCTCTGGTAGATATAGGTAGGTGTTCGCCCTGCAGCAGCCATGGCGCAGCCAGCTACCATTTCTGGCTCTTGTAGCTTAGCTGCGCATCCTCGGTCATTGCTGGTCACATCCACAACGAGTAGTCGAGTAGCTAGCGTTCAGTCGAATACTCGTGGTCCTCTTCGAAATGCAAGCTCTACGTGGAAGAAGGAATTTAGTCGTCTGGGGAGTCAGAGGGCTTTTGAGTCGAGAGTGAGGTCGGGCAGGCCTCAGGAAGCAGACTTTACTTTGGCAGATGAAGAGGAAGAAGGTGAACCGCAAGCTCCCTTGCTGATGAATTATGCTAAATCTTTCCGACCACCGAAATGCCGGGTGAAATTCTTGTATGTTTCTAACGGAATGCTGACGCGCTTGCAGTCGGTCCGAATGTGGTCGCGGCTCCACCACCATCTTCAGGCAGGATAGAAATCATTGTCGAGAAAGCCGCTGTCCGAGAACTGGATATATCTGCAGCTCATGCCGTCCTAAGGAAATATGTCCACCAAATAGGTGAGTTCACCCTGCTCAGAAACTCACTCAGCCCTTCCCATCTCCATACTAGGAAGGTACTGATCGTGTCGTCCTCATGATGTGTTTGAACCATAAGTATCATGAAACTCAATCCATGCCCTGCCCGTTCGACTGAAGTCGGTTGGTGCGAGGATTATCGATTTTTCTCTCATGCTTGACGGTGACTAATTAGTTAGATAGCTGTATTCCTCCTGTCAGATCGCCCTCAGTCGGTATCATAGTTTGAGCGTTGAAATGTGCCGTTAGGAGAAACATATGCAACTGAGTTCGAAGCAGAAAGTGAGGGATGTACGAGTTTCATGTTAGCATAGGTATATTGAGCGGGACTTCGGTGGATCTCATTGCAGGTCGCTCTTACATATTGCAGGTGACAACATCGCTGAGCCACAGGCTGATCCGCAGGAGCTTTTCGATCGAACTGTAGGGTTTGTGATCAAGTACGAGCGGGACGACCCTCTGGATCCTCGTGAACTTTCTGAAATGCCCGATATCAGGCTCTGGTTCGTTCGTCTGGATGCCGCGTACCCATGGCTGCCTGTCGTTCTCGACTGGAAGGCAGGAGAGCTAGCTCGCTATGCAGCTATGCTCGTTCCCCATCAGGTAAACGATGGTTTAATCTTCTGCAGCAGCATCACCTTTCTGTTAGTTAGACTCTCCTGAACTTCAAGCATTGCCCCGTTCGGCCGACCAACTTCCAGAATTCTCGTCTAACTCCAGGCATTCCGAACATGATCACGAAACAGATCTAGCCCTGAAATCGAGCTGTTGTCGTCGTCCTGAACCGTGTTTTAGTCTTAACACGTTGGTCTCTAGTGCTGTCGTGACAACACTTTTTGTTCACGTTTGTGTTTCATTCCACGCAGATGAGCAAGAAGCAGGGGCTCGTGTTCAACCCCGAGGCTCTGGAACTGTTTGCTATGAACAAAGTTTTCGTTCTTCATCCGTGGCTGAGAGCAAGAGGAGTTAAAAGTCCGAATACCAAATTGACTAATATGCTGAGGATGATCGGTTTAGGTGTGAGTAAAGAGTTCTACGGTATGATGAATCAACATCCTTCCCCACCCTGAGGAAGTGTTTAGATCCTACTGTTGCTGATGGGTACCAAGCCCCACTCCGAAGATGATGTTCTCGACGACCTCTCTACAAGTGAAATAGATCCAAACATCTAGATCAAAGTAGATGGTCAGAAGTCTGTATATTAGATTCTATGATTCGTTAATGCAAATAGTGAGATACGCTCCAGGCATGCAGACATCACAAAAGTTCTAGGCGCACACAATCAACCAATTTCTTAAGAGAAGGTCACAGTAATAGGTAGAATTTATAGTCTGATACAAGGAATAATTAGTTCCTCCACCTCATGGTGGAACTCCTGCTCCAGATGTATGTGATCTTTCCCAGTCTGCAGAGATAGAAGATTGTATGACTCCACGGAAAAAAGTAGGCCCACGTTGTCCAGTTTCTTTCTCAACTAATGAAATTACCATTATAGAATAGTAAGAAAATACTGTAGTAACTAGAGTTGGTATAGAATTTTTATGTGTGCCCACCTCGCATTTTGCGAAGGAAATCTCAAATTCTTTGTTGTCTACAGTTCTCATTGTCGAGTTGAACTCCTGTTACTTCGTGTCGTCACTAATCCTGGTTGTCGAGTTGAACTCCTGTTAATACGTGTCCAGCTCCTCTGTGTGTACATGAAATACGGTTCAAAATCATATTCGATCTTCTTTCCATTTAGTTGAGAAACCACAGAATCTACGTCCTCCGGCCTTCCTAGACATCTTCAAGGTCAGGTTTTTCTGGTGAATCTTCAAGCGTTCTTGTATTTTCAGCCTGTCAAACAGGACGTAAAACACGAAGAAGCTTGAAACCATCTGTCACAACCATAATCGCGATTCCAAGAAGATTTGGCTTGCAAGAATACTCCCCAAACCAGCTTTCTCGGTGGTAATTGGATATCAATCCTATCTGTATCTCCACACCCTCGAATATATCCCATGAAGCCCATCCAGATTCTGGACCTTTCAGCGTATGTAGGAAGAGGTGGCGTCTTTAGCTGAAACACTGAAAGAAAAGAGTACGCTTATTCAGTGAAATAGAGCGACTATAAACCTAAGCTGATACTCGCGTAGGTGATTTTGTATACGGATAAGTTGAGAACAGGATGGACTCATGACTTTCTCTGAGTTCTCTCCAGTAAGTGCTGATCAACGTCTCGCAAGGAGGGAAGTCACAAACCTCAGCTCACCACCAGCTCTGTACCGAACTATACAGAAAATATACGAGGAAAGGAAATATTGTCCAAGCAGAAAACAGGACAAGTGCACGGATGTAAATCTACTTAAATGGCAGATCAAGGATGAGGAGCCTTACCAGGTAATATGTGCGCGTTAGAGGCGCGAGTACATTCTTCGATGAGCTGACCTTTGGAGTAAGTTGTGGCAGCTTGAACAGATACAAAGCCTCAGCAACCAGGAGAACACTGGTTCGCAATTTCCATGCCGAGTGGTATAACCACCTGATTCCAGCGTTATCTGCTATACTTTGCGAGCACGAGTTCTCTGCTTAGTTGCAAACTGCACAATCTTCTCTTCTACAGGAAGGCCCTTTCGCCTTCGAACAGAATCAATCAGCTTTCTAGCGGTATTCTGCACCACACTTGAACCGTCTCCAAATTCCTCAATTTCCTCCTCTGTTTTGGGAACAAAGAAAGGATCTTCGTGTAGGGGTTCCCAATGGCTGAGCACTAGCTGAGGGCTAGCAAATCCTGAAGTTCTTCTGCGCAGGTCGTCAGCAAACCCAAAACTCTCCGAAACTGGCACGTACGCATGAACGATAAACAATGCTGATCCCTCCATCATTTCCTCCTTCAAAACTCTAGCTCGCCTTCGATTTAGCACGGGATAAACTTGGCCTAAATACTCTGCAGTAGTACTTATTTCACAGAAGTACAACGCTTCAACGAGTCTGGGGTTTTTGGCGAGCATAGCGACACGGCAAGCATCCTTTACCCCACTCATGATCTGACCTGAGAGAGCACCACCATAGTTATCCACACTGGGGCCAGCAGTTGCATCACTTCCAAGGCCGATGTTCTCAGAGGAATCTACATTAGGTCGTTCGCGAGTATTGACTGAAACCTCTACGGTAAAGGCTAAACCCCACATTGGCTCCTCGCAAAGTGGACCCTGAGCTGTAGCCAACTGGAAACCAGAAATGACACTACTCTCCAAGCTCTCCACCTCCTTAAACAAAGAAGAATGCTCATCATCAGAGGTCCTTCGATCGGCCCTCTTCTCCACAAGTCCCAATCTTTCTGATACATGGGGATAGCCTTTCACAAGAGCAACATCTTCTAAATCACCATTCACGGAACTCACGGAACCTCCACCTTCTTTCTGGAGAGGACTTGGTTCCTCCGGCATGAGCAAAATATTAGGCCCCACGCGTCGTGGTCCCAACGCCCATATCCTTTTCAATTTGCTCATCCACTTCTTGACTTCGTCATTCTTACCACTGCCATCCTGAACCCCACCACTACCCGCGTCACTCTCGAAAGCAGCGAGCAGACGATTCCGTATTGCTGTGACTGGATCATCTCCAGCATTCTCCCCTGGATACAAACCTGCCTGCCTAGTGATGGTACTTGGTCGAGAAGCCACTTTGTTTTCATCAATGATACTTCTGAGCAAGTCGGAGCTACTATCCAGAACCTGAGTTACGGGATCGGGTAACCTCGTGACATGCACACGGATGGTGCAACGTCCACTAGGCGTGACGCTTTGAAGTACACTGTGCTGGTTTGCGCCCCCTGCTTCCTCCATTTCTATCGTTTCTCTAAAACCTACGAGGGGAGGAGACACTGCCAACTCCACTCGAGCAAACCTCTCCTTGAGATCCTTTATACATCGTTCTAGATGCACTTCCCCGGCAGCTGCCAGCACATGCTCCCCACTGCTTGACACTGACACTTCGACAAAAGGATCTGCACGGTTTAGCAATCTCAAACCCTTGGTAAGGGCCCCTATGTCTGCAGGGTCAGAAGGTTCGATTGCAACCCGGACGATAGGAGCTGCCTGGAACCTCATGCTCGCAAAAGGCCAGCAATATGGAGTACTGGAAAGTGTGGCTGTCTTGAGAATCTGCTGGCCGAGGCCCCTGATGGCTATCAAATGCCCGGCACTAGCTTTGGCCAACGGTTCTAGTCCTCTTCCCATCATCAGGTAGAGAGATTCAACTGTTGCCACCTGCATGTGCTTACTGTCCGGCTCCTGCGCCGTGGGATCATATAACACAGAGAGAACATACATTCTCTGTCCCTCCGTAACGACTCCACTAAAAACCCTGGCAAAGGCAAGAAAGCATTCTCGACCACCTGCATCCGTATCTCCAGTACTGATCTCCATTTGGGAAATCGGTTCCCCCGCCGCAGTATGTCTAGGTAGCATTTCTATTGGGACAGCCACCATTTTCGACACAAAGACCACACATGGGGCACCCTCACTGGTATCACACGCCTCCACTGCTTTCCTCACTATCTCAAGTTCCCCTTCGGCCTTCGCGCTGGCTTCGCTCAGTAACTCCTCCTTCGGTAGCAAACGGTCAACTCGTTCATGCATTGCACTTGCCGGATCTGGCAAGCACTCTACAACCATCCCCAGCACCGTGTCTGACAGAGGCAGCCATCTGCTCATAACGGCTTGCAGAACCAATTTCGGATCCTTATGCTGAAGGTCACGAGCTGGTATCGTCAGATTCATTGACTTGATAATTTTGTTTAGCATCTCTGCCCCCTCTTTTCCTTGCATAGCAACTTTATACACCTGCCAAAGGGGCTCCAACACAAATTGAACGAACATAGGCTTCAATTTTCCAGCTGCCGCCTTCTTTCCCACAATCTTTTTAGTTTTAGGCACAAAATAATGGTGACCCCACAATGTTTTTTTCAGTGCTTTTGCACTAGCTCCTAATTTTGCAGCATACAAGTCTGCAAACTGGTCTATCCTAAAGGCCCACCCATCACCGGCACTAGCGAATGCCACATTTCCTCGCTCTGGGGCGAAAGCATCCTCTTCATCTTCCTCCTCTTCGTCATCAACTTCCTCGCCAGTTGCAATTGGTTTTGTAAGGATCGAATCCACATCAGACAAATATTTCTCCGATCGGAAGGCATTTATGATGTTATTCACCTCCATGATGATGCTCTGCGAAACCCATAAATGTTACATAGTTCATACAAAAATTCAGAATATGTCCTCCCAACTTGAATCAATCAGGCTAATCAGGCAATCAGACTAAATTTCTAGGCAACAATCTCCTATTCTGCAGTCGCCCCCACCCTAAGGTCAAACCTGATAAGAGACTGAACAGACGAGCTCTCTCGACCAGAGCACTGATTCAAGCCGAACGAATCCAACTTATCGTGGCTTTTCTTGAACTAAAATTAAAATCTTCATACCGGATTCAAGTTGGGAGGATATCCAGCTAACCTATCGAGGAATTCATCTTGAGCACAAACCTGACATCGAGCATATGCCTCAGCAGGAGTAAACTTCAGCTCCGTGATAAGGCGATCAATTTTGTTGAGAACTAGGCAAGGCCTAAGGCGCTCCAGCCAAGCTTGTCTTAGTACGGCATGCGTTTGAATGTGCACACCTTCACAAGTATCCACCAGTACCAGCGCGCCGTC
This sequence comes from Asterella californica, assembly GCA_036924285.1. Lineage (NCBI taxonomy): Eukaryota > Viridiplantae > Streptophyta > Marchantiopsida > Marchantiales > Aytoniaceae > Asterella > Asterella californica. The sequence goes on from JAYKYS010000001.1 coordinate 50,831,385, forward strand.
ACTCAACCTAACTGCGGTAGAGACCTCGGAACAGAAATCTACGTGCCCGGGCGAATCTATCAGATTGATTACATGATTTCTGAATCGAAGCACAATGCACGCGCTCTTCATTGTGATCGCCCGTTGTTGTTCATCATCCCTGTAGTCCATAAACCTCAATTTTCCTGCTTGCCGAGAATGCAGTACACCTCCGCCAGCAGCTGCAATCAGATGGTCCGCCAGCGTCGTCTTGCCGTGGTCGACATGGGCCAAAATGCAAATATTTCGAATGGCGTTTGCCGGCTCCATCACTATCCAATTCGAGAGAGGCAAAATTTCCTACCCAAACTCCTACAAAATCTTCTGTTCTTCTTGTTTCCCAGTTCACCGAAACTACCGAAATACAATAAAACGACGAACTTACTAGCTCAACTCTAGGCTGCTGCGCACATGCAGCGATCGGTCGAATATCCTTGTCCGTTCCCGATATGAAAACTAAACCCTTCGTGGTCTTCCCGTCCTAGAAAACTAGCTGCGTTTCTCGTTCGTTCGAATGCACAGGAGCACATCTCCCGAGTCCCCACCCCGGTGCCAGAACCTCATACGGCTCGTACCTGTCATCAGAGTCAGCAACTGGGAAGGAAACAACGGACAGAGTTGAAAGTTCCGGTCAGAGTGTTCGGTAACGTGATTATGACCGACGGTCTCGAGTTTTCTCCAGCCCATTATAAGCCCATTTCTGGAAAATGTTCCTCCTCTCTGATCGAATAGACTACAGTCCTTTCCACACTTCTCTGTGCCCTGTGTATAGTAAGTCCATTCTTCCGCATTATTTAGTCCGGTCAGTCCGGTCCTAGGAACAAAACTTGTGTTTACTATGCTACCTAGGGTTAGGGTTTCCGTGCACGAAAGGTTTAGACGGAACCGCTTTTTCTCGAATGACCCCCACATTTCACTCCACGAGAGAAAGAAATTTCAGGCGGGAGAAAGGAGATAAATATATGAAGGAAAATGGGTGAATATTATATGCATGCACTTCTGGTCGGGAAAGGGAAGACTACAAGCCTGAAGAAAGGAGCTAAACCTAGCAGTGCAATGAGAGTGGACAGTGTAATAGGTCTTATCTAATGATTTATTAATCAATGTAGATTATAACTGTTTATGACGTGTTAGTTGTAATTTCTTAAATGTTGAATAAAAATATAAAATAATATTCAAATTAAAATCTATATATATTATACATTATGACATAGTACATGCTGGAAATTCTAGAAAAAACCCATAAGCCATGTAAGTTGAAGCCCACTCTTTGAACCATAAGACCTGCATCTTTTCTTGTCAGAAATTAAATTTTGATATAAAAGAATTTAGATAATAAATTAAACCGATTTGCATTATTCCCCTCTTCTGAAGAAGGAAGAGCTGCATATCACTCCCAAATGAATGTGAGAGGAAGAAAAAGAGAAGAAAAGAGAATATAGTCTTAAAATTATTGCAACTGGTTTGCTCTAAGTCACAACTGATTTTGTGAAAATTCTACTTTGGAACAATAAAATTCATTAGGTGTAGTAAACAACAATTCGATAGCAATCATTAACCATATCTATCATTAATCAGAGTTGACTATGTGTAGTAAGCAAAATATGCATAACATTCATTAATAATATTTATCATTAATCATTAAGTAAAGTTGAGAAGACAAATTACAATACTAAATTTAAAATACTAAAGATAAGTTTTATAATTATGTTGTTATATTGTGAATGTCACAAATGACCTCTGCGAAGACATAAAACCTATCAGTCCAGTGACTGAAACATCACTCGTTTTATTAGAAATGCAATCTCATGTACGAGTAAAACAATCAACGTTTATACATAATGATTTATGACTTAACTCTTCTAAAATTAAAATGTAGTTCATAAATTAATGTGTGTATATATACCTCTTCCATCTGAACGTGGAGGAGGATGAAATTTTTGATGAATATACATGCTTCATAATAATATGAATATGCATGCAACATGAAAGTTTATCTCGAGAGAAGAAAAATACAAGCGTAGAGAGAGGAGCAAAATGCAGTAGTGCAATTGGACCAATGTCGTGTTGTGAATTATTTCATATGATGAAAAATTCACATTCTAGTGAGAAGGTAGTTTTTGCAAGTTAATTTGAGGTCTCATTGGAGTTCAAATGAGCATTCAAAAATCCAGAAACACCAAACATAAATCTTGTCATACTCATGACCATGGTATAAAAAAACACTATAAACTGAGTTGCAAGTGAAAAGTTATTTGGTATAGTTTTGTAAGATTTTAAAAATTGAGAAATGTATCATACATCTGAGTGAATTTAAAATTATTTTTTTAGATCTCTGTATTGTAGAATGTAGTATGTAGTATATGTTTGTAACTTCAATAGTAAAAAATGATCATGTCTTGAGATATTTATGTAGGTTCTAGTTAGTGAAGAGAAAGTGAACAATGCACTTCACTGGCTGATGATCTTAGAAATTGATCTCTAGAACTAATTGTGAGATCTACTTCCGTGGATAGCTAATAACCTTATAGAGAAGAGATCTCCGGATAAAATCTCCTCATGCTCACAACCTACTTGGAGTAAGATGAGCACTCGTAAGAGTATGTGGGACAAAAAAAAATTTTAAGATATGACATCAGATGTCTCTAAAAACATCGAGGAGATTATGATTGAGTGTTGAGACGAGTAGAGAAAAAACTTAGAATATGTAAACATATCTTTTTGAAAAAAACACAAGAAGCTTCTAAGTGAATGCGAGAGTGCTTCATCTGATTACGATGTTCTATACATTGAAATAGACGTGCAGAAGGAGATATTCTAGAAGAAGTTTCACAGGAGCTTGTCAATCTGAACAAGAACTAAGCTAAGGCTACATTATGTAAGTTGACCTCTAGCTTAGTGTAAGAATATCACCTGGAAAAAAATAGAAGGTACCCAAATGAAAGACTCGTTATGTAGAGTGTCTTTGTGGCTTCCAATGTTTAAATGAAAGTTAAATCCAGAAGTTAACGTTGTTCTTAGGTTAAAAAAGGATGAAAGAGAAAAAGTTGACAATTTTTTCAGAAGACCTAGAGCTTGAAACTAAAATTTAATGATACTAGTGTGTATGTGTTCGTGAATACTATAGTTTAAGCTCTTCTTTTACTAGAAATTGAGTTGTACAAGAAAGCATCTCACATAAAATTAGCAAGCTCTATATGATTATTCCATAGTTGAGATTTTGGTCAACATCGGATGACATCTACTATAACTGAAATGATATCAAGATAATATCAAGAGAGAAGGAATTTTTAATAAGCTAGAGTTTAGTTAAGCTAAGGAGGATGCTTTAGCAAGAATGTTTGTTAGATAAAAGGTGTTCGTAAGCTTTTGTTTTATTTATTAGGTCATTATAATTTATTTCTAGAGTACAAGTGACTACTCCAAAGAACATTTGAAATTATACAAGCACAAGTACACTATCGTTGGAGGTAGCAAAGGTCCAGAAATATCTTTTGTGAGAAATAATAATAACAAACACACCATACGTATAAGATATCTTCAAAGAAAAATCAATATTAAAAATAAAAAATAACTAAATATAATATAATATACTTAAGAAGTTAAATACTTAATAATAATAAGAACAATATTAAGAGATTGAAAAAGAATGATTATTTCATATCATTTATAAAAGGTTAGAATAGTTGTGACATATACGTGATATTGGATGATTTGTTAGTTTTATTTATTTTTAGTAGATCTTGTAAAAATGTCAAAAAGATCAATCTGGAATCTGCCTGTTTCTTTGATTATATCTCTCGCACTACACATTAAATTGTATGGAAATTGTATATATTGTACTCCATGATAATGCATTGATTAGTTCTCTTGACTCAAAAGGGGATGTAAACGTTGAAACCTTTCAGAAAGATTCTTGACCTGCTTTAGGGAGTTAAGACTTCGGTCAGATTTTGGCTGTTGTTTCTTGCGGGTATCTCCGAAGGTGTCACCAAGATGGTACCTCGGACGTTTTCTTAACAGATTTTCACTCGTTTTGTCCATATTTTCTATAGTAGAGAATCTATAATTCTGAGTAATTATTCTTTATGCCAGAACTGAAAAGAAATTAATGAAGAGATCAAGTGTCCATTCACAAATATGACCTAAAATGATTACAGGAACAAGCTACATACAAGCCCACATAATCAACAAGAATCCAAACAAGTTTAAAACTTCAAAGTCCATAGCGAAAGTATCAAAAAGAGCATGGTTCTATACAATGTCACCCGTGAAGAAATTATAGTTATTTCTCTTTCAATCTTTGAGAAATATTTCCTCTTAACCTTCACACCCCTAATGCAATAAACTTCATAGCTCAAATCCAACCACTTTCATACTCGGAGTGGGTATATTTGTTAATATTTCTAGACGTAATGTTAACTAACATCTATATGTTCGATTATATTCGTCAAGTGAGAGTTGCATGAAACATTGCTAAAATATAATATTAAAATTATCAAATATATTTTAACAGATAACTGGATATGAAATTATATAGTATTTTATCATAAGATGGAGCTTAGTCAAAGTAGGGACAATATATATGTGAAGTGTGCGAGAGATAAAGTGAGTATGCTCAGAAGTGTCAAAGATGAATGTAAAACTGAAAAAAAGAAAAGCAAGACTCTTGCTAGAACATTTTATTTACTTTCACCCCACATTCATTTTTCTCATTCAAGTTTGTAAATAAGTGTGAATTTTAAAACGCTAGGACACATTCTATAGCCAAGTTCGGGTGTAAATCGAAATTACAAGTGAAAACTGAAATTTTCTGAAATTTATTCTTTATAGAGTTTTGGTTAAATAATTCATATAAACGTTTAAAAGATATATACTTTTCAAAATAACCATAACTGAAATTTTGTCAATGAAATGTCTGTTGTGATTTCAGCTTGAGATTTTGTTTCAACCTTGTTCTAGATCTATAATAATTTTCTCTTATCACATCATAAATTACTTGTAATAGTCTTGTATGTCTTGAGATCTCTATATTTGCAGGTAAGAGGAAAGGAGAGTGGAATTTCCACTCCTCTCTTTCCCTCTTACTTGAAAGAAGTGGGTGTCTTAGAAAGAACATCTTTTTATCAGGTTTTTTGTTTTATTTATTTAAATATTTATTAAAAATAGAAGATGGGTACAAGACCTCCAAAGGGGATCCAATGATAGAAACAGTATGATAGCAGCGTCTAGAGAGCACACCAGAATTATATTTTATTATAACAAAAACTTCTCTCTTTCCAAAAGTGGTTTTGCTAATACGGTAACCTTCCTTCAGATAGAGTATTGTCGAAGTAGAGAAAGGAAAATTTCTTTTTTTATAAAAGAGTATTATAATTCTCCATAGACCTTGACTCTAAAATTTCCTAGCAGAAGACGAATAGAAGAGAATGTCCGTAAGACTCTGGTTGTAATGTACATGTGGTATTTTTCTCTATAGGATTCTTTATTCTGGTTTTAAGATAGAAAGCCTAGGAAGCATACCACCACATTCTTTAATTTAAATCGCGGATTCTAGTTAGCATATTAGTTGCATTATCACCTCTTCCATCTTGGTAATAATTTCATATGTATATTGTACCAAAGACCACGACTTGTACGTTTGGAAGCGTGTTTGAGTGTACTTGCATTATCGGTTATTTTATTATCTCTACGATCAGTTCGGTTAACATACAAAAAATTTCTAGAAAAACTATTTCTCATATTATTCTAGTCTATAATTTAATTTTTGAATTTTTTGAATTTTTATTAACATTAAATAGTATTTTTCTAAAATTGATCGAGAATCCAAATACATAACTTTCAGATTTCCATGAAATTGCCTAGCCCTCCAGATTTTCTGTCTGAGATTGTCTTTTTTTCTCTCTATCAGAAAGCCCAAGTTGCATTTAACACGTGCTACTTGCGTCCATTCAATTAGATGAAATGGTGGAGATCCTCTAATAAAATGTTTGTATACACAATGTTGAACATAAAAGTATTTATTATGACAATTAATCGTTGTCTCTTAGTCACAAAAAAGTAAGTTAAATCAAACTTAATACGATGCAAAAGTTAAGCATTACGAGTGAGCTAAGATACAGTTTGACTTGACGAAGAAATTATGCAAGGTACTCAACCTTTACCTCTATATATTATCGATATTTAAATTGTCTATTTTACATTCTTTGGAAGTTGACAAGTTACTGCTATTTTTAATTCTTTTACTATTCTCCCTAAGTTGTTACCATTGACTCGATTTGTTATTTGTTCACTTCTGCAATTTTCCCTCTTTCTTTTAAATCATAGAACCTACTTCAATTGACTGTAGTATACACAGACGTAACACTATACACCATCACAAGGCTGAAATATGTAACAACTCCTTCTATATATGGGACGAGGATTAAAACCGATATCCCTACCTAAAGGATGGCTCGTCGTCTCTTGAACGTCTGGATCCGAGAAAGACAAAAAAAGTAGGTCAGGCGAAGGAATAAAAGCACGCGAGAGAAAAGATTAGAGGCATTATTTCCCAATGAGACAGTAGTAAAGACGGAGTAATATGAAAAATTATCTTCGAGAGGAAGATTCTTTTCAAGAGGCTAGCTTTTATCATAGTGAAGAAGAACTGTCACATTATCACAAGATAGAGTGCAAGCACTAATAATACTTAAAATTAGCTTTCATAGAATATTCAGTAAGGAGGATTGGATCCGTAAACGTGCAAGGACGGAGTCTAGAGAGATATCAGGTTATCACATGCTGCTTCTATGAGTTCATTTGTTGCTGTAGTTTGATCAAGTCACCAGCTTGATGACATGTCTCATTTTTATTTATTGATCCATTGGAGGACGTTAGAGTATCAGTAGAGTCGTTGGCATGTGTGCAAGAAGCGCTGCCCAAAATTGATTTTAGCGCGGAAGCGCTGTCCAAAAGACTTTAAATTTATTTGATCTGAAGTTAGAAAACTAGAACCGGATCTGAGAACAGAAGATTAGCCGTTTGCTCAAGGAGGTTCGCAATCGTTAGCTTAGGTTTTATATCTTTGATCTTTCAAGAAGTTTATACATCGACTATTTCAACTGGTATCAAAGTCGAGAGATTAGCATCATGAGCACTTATTCTATTCAGAGGATGATAGCTCCTCACCTTGACGTTGGGTGGGTCTTCAATATCGAGGATGGGTATCAGACACGCTATCTATCTCATATGCATCCGCAGAAGAGAATTGGAGATCAAATGAGGAGGCGATGAGCATACTCCACATAGTGATTGATAGTAGTTTTGTTTATCTATTCTTCAGAAAATTTAGACATCAGCTAAAGTTTTATTTCTTTGACCTATTATTCAAAAAATTAAACATCAACTGTTTCAAAATATCCATAATTGTTGTGCTCAAAGAGATTCGCAGTCATTAGCTCTAAGTTTTATTTCTTTGGCCTATTCTTCAAAATAATTTAACCTCAACTATTTCAGAATACCCATATCTGTTCCGCTCAAAGAGATTCGCCGCAGTCAGCTGAGGTTTTATTTCTTTGGCTTATTCTTCTGAAAGTTTAGTATTTCAGAATACCTATATCTGTTGTGTTCAAAGAGATTCGCAATAGTTAACTCTACTAAGTTTTATTTCTTTTGCTTATTCTGAAAGTTTTGTATTTCAGAATATCTATATTTGTTGTGCTCAAAGAGATTCAAAATAGTTAACTCAAGTTTTATTTCTTTGGCCTATTTGTGCTCAAAGAGATTCTGCAAATAGTGATCTCTTCTCGCTTCTGTCACTTCGCTCACTTTACCTTTCTAGTAGGACGATGTATAGAATAAGCCACGGGAGGGAAGGAGTGGTTTCTCAGTTCTAAACTACCTTCGAGGTGGAGTGGAACAGAGGGCAGTGGAAGATTTAGATAAACCATTTTAAGCAGTGGATTTCACTGTTTAGAGGTGAAAAATCTGAAACGGTGGTTTAGCAGATATAATCGCACTAGAATTAAAACAGTTAGTAAATCCTAATACATATTTTGCAAAATCGTGAAAAAATTATATGGAAAATTGCCATCCACGTACTTTCCTGTCATCGCACATGTTTAACGCAAGATGTCCTTTGGTTATTTGGTTAACAACCAATGGTTATTTTCTTAGTATCCAAGTTCTGCAAACTTTAGTAAAGTTTTGAAGCAATTTTTCTTAGTATGAGAGAATGGTAAAAGTTAAAGGGTAATAATAAGATCCATCATCGGCAACACAGTCAGAACGGTAAAGGAAGATCCATCAACCCATAAGTCAAGCAGTTTTGACTCGTAGACCATGTGTGGATACAAGTAGACTATGAGTTCCATGAAAGAGTCGATGAAATGATAGATGAAATGATCTGTATTGAATGACAGAAACAGCGGATCGATGTATACATGAAACTAATACCGTGGTGTCTAATCTTCGTACGTGTACAAAACACTGCAATCCATAACAAACTCGAACAAACTTTTGGTGAAGGAGTAACCTTAAACTCTATGTGTCTGACCGTATGATACTACACTATCTCAAAATCCATATTCATTCCTATCTGTACATCAAGACGGAGGAGATTACTGTTTCACTGAGTCCGTAACGCCATGAAATGCCCCCTTAACAGTATCAGTTGCCTGTGCATCACAAAACAACCAGTCTTTAACTTAATCCAAGAGCTTTGTCAGATTTTGCATGTTCTTCCCACTACAAGTGATATTACTATGATATTATCACCTTCCTCCCCAGTTCTGTACACCACGGCAAGGAGAGAACAATCTGCACGTTACTTCGTCCAACACTGACTTGGATATATACACTATTATTCTAAATCTAATAACAACAACGTAATCGAACACTCTAACCGCTGAAAGCTTCTTGCAGCAAGACTGAATCAGCTTCTGCTTCTGGGGCAAAAGCTGAATCATCTTTTGCATCTGAGGCAAAAACCTGAAGCAATAAGACAAACCAAGAGCACTCAGAATCGAGTTTCCAGGTGAGCTCTGGGCATGACTTCGCACGCGACCATGGCGAACTACTTGATGGTCTATGAACTGGAAACAATTCTACTTGGTTCAGGGTCTGAAATGACACCACCATCAATGAAGCCAATATCAATATCAATGAAGGTTATATCAACCAAGAAACCGGCCGATCACCGATCCTTCACTGCGGCTCCTGCAAGCTATGCTTCTTACCGACAAACTACTGCCTCAACGATGTCCGAATTTCGCCGCTCGGTAATCATACGCAGGAAAGAAAAATTAAGTGTCCACTTACCTGCTGAAAGAAGGAACCGGTTTTTTCTTTGCCCTCCTCTGCCTTCTCCCCTGCCTTCTGGCCAGTTTCAGAGGCAGACTGTTTTGTTTGTTCCTTCTTCTCGGCGGACTTATCCCCGACATATCCAGCCTTGTCCTTCGCTGCTTGGCTAGTATCTGCAGCACTTGACTTTGTGTCCTCCTTCTTCTTGTGTGCGGTGTCAGCTGCTTCATCGGCCTTAGTATGAGCAGTGGCACCAGCTTGATTTGCCTTGTCCTTAGCAGCTTGGGTAGAGTCCGCCGTACCTTGCTTGGTCTCGTCCCATGCATGCCCGGCCTTAGTATGAGCAGTGCCACCAGCTTGATTTGCCTTGTCCTTAGCAGCTTGGGTGGAGTCCGCCGTACCTTGCTTGGTCTCGTCCCATGCATGCCCGGCCTTAACCTGTGCAGTGTGAGCAGTATCCGAGATTTTCTGGCCAGCATTATCAGCCTTCTCCTTCACGTTCTCCTTCAAATTATGAGCGTGTTGCTGGGCCTGGTCAGTCTTCTCTTGCCCATATTCTTTCGTCTTCTCTGTCTTGTCGGCTGCTGTGTCGTACGAGTCGTGGTACTGGCTCGTGGCCATCTTTGCGAATACTCAAAAGCGTTTCAACGTAAAGGTGATTGCCTGAACACAACACGAGACGGCTAAGAAGAGTTAGACATGTACCACTATCCTCGCAAATCTAGACTCTTTGCCTATACGCACACGATCTCGCCATACTTACGAGCGTTGCAACTTTATATCGGGATATGAAAATTCCGCCGCTGGAGGGAGAGAATCCGCATACTCGTATCAAATCCAGCTGCTCAAAAGAGAACAGCATGGACCCACAGGAGTACCAAGTCGAGAACCTTCCCTCCCGTGAATGTTACGGACTACGGTCTATTCGAACTATAAAATTACTCACTTGATACTGAGAGAAAACACCACCGCGATCCACGAGGAACCGCAACGCTAGGCTAAACAATTCACGCATGAAACTATCGACTGACGAGAGAAAACAGCTGTGGTTTTCCCAGTTCGGTTGTAGAAATCCCGTGAAAGAGTTCACTTCAACTCTACAGGTCAGTGACTTGCACTCCTAACTATAAACAGACGGTGAAAACCATGACGGACTTGCAGAGAAAAGTAGAACACCAACAGGCAATCGACAATAACCTTACTGCGATGTACGAACTGCAGGTAATGTGATTCCGAGTGTTGCGCGCTGAAAGTGTTTCTAAATCAGGGTGGTGGAGAATTTGAATTCGATTGCTGGAGAAGTTCGGGAGTCCAGTTTATATAAGTGGAGGAGAAAGGTCGCTTAGCAACCAGAGCTTGACAAGTGGGCGCACACGTGTTGATATCCGACTCGGATAATAGCTTCAGTCCGACATGGAAGGTGACGCGTGGTATCTGAGCGTTGTCAGCCATTGTGGCGGCTTATTTCTTCTTGGGAGCTTGCGACTGCGATTACTGGGTAGCACGTAACCAACAACAATATTTATTTATTTACTTATATCGACCCATATACTTAAACCCCAGAGTATGATTACAAGTGCTCCGGGTAACCCAGAAGATATTATTTTGCGGGACAAAGAACTGAGAAATTTAAACGTTACGCAGAAAATGTTTTTGGTGACTTGGAATCTGTGAAATAACAAAATCGAATTAAAGTTATTCCTTAGCTTTATAATCATGATTCGTCTCGAGATAAACCACTTATTATTTACAGAGATATGTTAAGAAAAAAAATTTGTGGTCTCTTGAAGCAAAAGAGAATTTTGTTCGAACACTAAGAGAAAACAAATATATTCTCTTCCATGATTGTATAATCCTACTCGTGGTTTAAACCGAATATCAGAACAGTTCAAAACATTTATGGTATACAATACTATACCCAACAAGCATGCTGAACCACCTTTGGGGATCTTTCGTTTTTCTTTGTTATCGAAATTGAAGTGTTAGTTTATAGTTATAATCTGAAATTTAAATCAATATAAATATTAAAAACTAATTAGATCTACATATGCAGATGGTTCAAACATAACCCATAAGTGAACGGAGGAAGGCTACAATTCTGGCCGTCTACTCACGAAGAAAACAGTATGCTAAAGCTTGCTGCCCTCTTCCATCTCCATGATTAAACTTTAAGCCTCCATCAAGCATTCACTTCTAAAACGTAGTGAAAATTCAACACATGTATTTATATTCCTTACATCCAAAATTGGAGATGAACAAAAAAAATCAAAAAAAATATGTGTGTAGCGATCAAAATAAACATGTGTCCTTAAACGTAGCCACCTACAGTTTTCCGAAAATAAACTAAGGATAAGTTGGGGAGGAAGGTAGAATTCAAAATTTAGGATATTGTTTGAAGTATAAATCAAATCTTAAAATTAGACTTTTATGGCAAGCTTCAAAGTATATCTTCCGGATTTCAATTAAATTAACTTAACTTAAATTTTGCTTTAATTTAGATTTTAAGTAAATTTTCAGATAAAGTTTCTGGACAGATCTATCCACAAATATCGAATGTACATCATTTTTTACTCAATCTTACGATCCCACGCCTCGGAGGCCTCACATCATTTTCTACTCAAGCTTCTTCAGACACTTCTATAGATGACAGCGTTACTGCATCAGTAGATTTCATCTTTGCTTCAACTCTCCTTTATATGTTTTCCACTTCGACTTCATCCTTCGATCGGGTTTCCTCAGCTCTACGTCATACTACATACTACAAATTTAGTCAGGGACTCCCCGGCTCTGCATCCTACTACATACTTTCGACGGGTTTCTTCGAATTACTCACGTTTGTATGTTCAGGGATACTGTGCTTCATTCTGGTCCTGCTGCATGTTTAGTGCTCGTCATGGTAATGGGTCCCAGACTACTACGCACTTTCGTGTTCTTTCTGTTGGGTTTTCGGTCCTACCAGCCTGTCGCCCATATGGGGCATTCTCTTTGCTAGCTTGTCTAGCTAGATGTCCGTTTGGTGCTAGTTCGGCTGGTCTTGTTTCGTGCTTTTTAGTTGAATAGGTAATGAAGTGCTTCTCCCTCTGTAGACTCGGCTACGCCTTTGCCCATTAAATTATGAAATAGGGCTCTGTGCTTGGCTAGTCATTCGGATCCGCTCTTCTGGTTTTCGGTACTCTGTATTCTGCTTCATTTTCTTATCAATAAAGCCTAGGAGTACGTATTAAAACTAAATTACTAAATTTAACTTACTTTGACATTACTAAGTTTTTACAGGATATATATATTCTATTAAAATTAAAAAATAAATCATTTTTTATACTCCATAAAATTTTAGACTAATCTGTCCAAGAAGAAAGAATCATCTCTATATTCAACGAAAAGTTCAGGTTTAGAAGGAAGATTTGGAATTTTATGGAAAATTATGTTTACTGTTCAAAAACTTTATGTTAAATTTTCTCAGATTTTGAAATTTTATATTAATTTTAGTAGAAATATGGTATTTCAAAGTTTTCAAATAAATTTACATTTTTAAATATATTATTTAATAAATTTTTCGAAAAATAAAACTATACTAAACATAAATCTTAAAAGAAAAAATCTTTTTTATTAGTCGTCGGATGCAATTGGTTTTGGACTTCTACACTAAATGATCCCTTGTGATCTGACTATAGAGATTATAACTTACAGTAAACAATATTTTAGATGATAAATTTATTCTTTTGTGGTAACAAAAAATTATCTAAGTTCTTATGTTTTTACTTTTCATACTAAGACTTTGTTTACGTTCACCCCGAAATGAAAAGAATAATAGAAAACTGAGGCATGAAGAAACAAGGCACACATTGACTGGTATTGTGCTTCGGTCTCGCTTCGGTTAGAGTTGACTAGGAACTCGGATAATTTACTAGGCAAACTCACTGGAACTTGATCTGTTCTCATATATCTCGCATAATGATGTTTCAGTGCAACTTCTACTTATATCTTTTGCCTGGTTTATAAAGTTCCAAATATTCTCTCGCGTGAACAAATAAAATATTAAAATATTTATATCGTTATGAACAATAACATTTTGTAGTCAATATAATATACATGTTTCTTTAGCTTGCGACTTGAGAGAAGGAAAAAAACAAGAAAGAAAATTGGGAGAAAATCCAGATGGAGATGCATGTGATCAGAACACGGAGCTAGGTTTGCAACTGGGTTTTACAATTAGGTCCCACACCGAAAAGTCTATTGGACAAATTAATGTCATCTGCTACTAAGTTTGTTTTGTGTTATCACTGAATTTATAAGTAAGTAATATATACAAATTACAGAATAAACTAAAGTGGAATATATATTTTTGGTAATATTAATTGTTAAAAGAGGAGAGAGATGCGAGAAATCTAATAGCAGACCAACATTCTTTCCAAGTATAAGTTTGGGATCCCTGCTATCAGATATATATTAATTTAATATATATATATCGATTTATTATCTAACTCTTCTTAACATAAAGATTAAGCAATAAATTAAACCCGTGCATACACCTCCTCTCTCTGAACCTAACAAAAATGTTTAGGCATTTCATGATCAGTCTTTTATCATAACTTAAGTACACTGAAAACATTAATTCTAATTATCACTTTTTGAGAGCTTAAGGATATTGAAGACAATGTCATTAAATTCTCTGTGGTACACTGAAAGAACCTTGAATATATATTCACCCTCCATGGTTCAGATGGAGAGATGAATATACAACGGGGCTTAATTTATCACCAGTTTTGTATGCAATAAAAAATTGATCATAAATCAAACGAAAGATTCAGGTTAAACTTACGCATTCGTCGAGGTAACCGGTTTATGCTGCAACCGTCGCGCTGTCTGCACTTCGTTTCTCCGCTTATGGGTTTTCAGAAAATCCGGACCTCCATGCAAAATGTAAACGTGCACAGTCCGCACGATAAGAACTTAGAAACGCAAAGTCCTTACTGTGCCTGCTACGAGGCTTAGATTTGCAAGGAATGTATACCGTACTCGTCAAAAGTTACATTTTAGAACCAAACGTGGAAATTCACACTTCGAGTGCACGTCTAGACAATATTCTTCTCCACAGCTTTGTACAGTGAATTTTTTTTCTATTATCAGAAAACGTCTAAATGTTATAAGAATATGTTATAATAGATTATTAGAAAAATTTGAATTAATTTATAAATAATATATGTTAACCAATCTCGAAATAGTAAATTCATCAGAATATAATCCATAAATGGAGTCCGGGCTGATAACTTGTTATGAGGATAAGTCCGAAGCACTAATTGTCAAACTGCATCGTTTCCAAAGGACATTAATTAATGTTCTAACCGTTCTCGTCCAAAAAGTTAAAACATTAATGAATGTACACGCATGTACACTTTGAAGTGTATATGGGTGAATATCCTCTCTCGATCATTTAAACATCATGGAGAGTAAATTTTGAATGAGGCATGCAGCTCAAACAAAAGATTCGAAAAGCGGTAAGTCCTTCGCTACACCATATTTTAAATATCTAAGCAAAATAAAATCATAGCATATAATACCTTGCAGTAAATCATTCAAATTTTAAATGCTATTATGTCTTCTTGTTTCTTTGTAATTCTTTGTAGAAAATTCTAAAATGATTTCAAATCAAAGATATAAATTTCTCTCGTGGTGGCAAATTCACGTCCTCTTGCGCGTTTATTCAGACTTAGCCTTAACTGCTTTATGCTCACCAACATGTGGACGTCAAATTTGACATAAACTTTCGTAAAGTTATTGTATGTAATTTATAATCATCAATAGTGGTATTTTACTGATTAAATAAAATCATTTGTGTTAAAGTTTGAAAATATATATAAAATAGGAAATAATTTTTGATAATTACCACTGTATAACGCAGTTTAAGCGTTCTGCAGGACTTTTGTTTGTATGAAACGTCTAACATCTGTCTTTATTTGTTATACCAATGACTATATTTAATTATGCATTTTCGTCCATGTTTGGAAAGGGTTATAAGTTCCTCAGTTCTCTAAGTTCTCTCAAATCTAGGTTCTCATTTTCGTAAAAAACTAGATTAAATAATTTATGTATGTTAATGTAATTCATATAATCAATTTTACAGTTTTAGGTTCGAGTCGCCCTATTGCTCACGAAGCATTTTGCATGCATCTTCGGCTCTTGACTTTTTCAACTTTGTCGGTTTCCTACTCCTCTGAAAACACGGTAGTTCATATCCATTATGCAAATGGGTAACAACAACCCGCAAAGTTGACTATATATGCATCCAAAGTGTAGTTTCTGCCGGAGGAAGGAAAAAGAAAACTTCGAGAGATTAGGAAAATAGAAAATCGTCACTTGACCGGACCAGCGACAGCCTAGATCCCGCATCCCGAGTAATGTGCCCCGGTAATTTTTCTAAAAATGCGAGAGAAGTAGAGAATGCTTCGGATAATTTTTATCTCAAAGTACCAAAAAAATGAAAATATCCAAAATTTGCTAAAAATCTTCAATAAATTAACACAATAATCCATAAATTATAGAAAACCTCCGGTAAAGTACAAATAAGCAGGAAAACCTTGGGCTGGGCTTGGACCGGACGGTACGGTGGGGGTGTGATTGAAGTGTTAGTAGAAATCTTATAATTATTAAAAAATGTTTTCAAATGTTTTTACATTAAAATATATATTGCTCATAAATACTATATATTAAGTGCAGACTGTATACCAGATTTTGTAGGAAAAACCTATAAGGGAAGTGTGTTCCAGCGCACATCAGTAAACATAAGACATATCTGTTGTTCTCTCACAAATTTTTGTTTTCATAATGTTATCACCTAACGTTTCCCGCCCTATACATGCATATTCAACTCTTCCGTGTTCGAAAGAGGAGAATATACAAAATATTTAATTTATCATCTAATCTTTTTGGCGATATTCAAATAAACTTATAAAACAAAGAATATGCAAAAATTATTCCTTCTAAAATGTAATCTGAAAATAGAAAATCTAAGAGGTCACTATAGCATTTCACGTCCATTGCATTATCGTACCACTCTATCCCAACGGTGCAAATATTGTCACCGGTAAATAGCCTAATCCGTCCGTAGTCAGAACGGCATTGGGTCTAGTAGGAGGTGTCATTTCATACCTAAGAGATTCTCTCTCCCAGTATTAAGTTTAGAACTGGATGTTCCCGCGGGACAAGCCCAACCCATTTTCATGGATGAGGTAACTTTTTGCCATCCAAGTTATCCGGGCCATTTTCAAACTGAAATTTGGAACATATCTTCTCCGGGTGATTATTCGAGATATTTACTCGAGTGTGGGATTAATTTCACCCAGACTCGAGCTTCAATTCTCCGAGCAAAACATTCTACAGATATATGGAAATGACATCCCCTAGTGTTCTTAGAGGTTCATCATGTGCAAAAACGATAGCATCTGGCTGCATAAAATCTCACCGCCAAAGTGGTATGAATAAGAGTTGTGTGGCTTGGTTCCCTCTATATGAGCTACCTATTGTGAGCTTTGCCTAAAGATCAGTCGTGTGGCATGGTTCCCTACAGGTGAGCTATCAGTTGTGAGCCTTGTGACCCCAAAACGATGAGGTTCATGGTGTCAATCTATTGCGATTATTTATGCGACAAAGAGAATTCTCGTTTAAATATAATATTATTGGTAAATATTATTTCAAATATCTTCATCCTTTTGTAAATTTCAGTATATCAAAAGATTCAAGGGACAAGTCTTTATATTTTGTTGATAACACGTATGAGTCAAGAGGTTTCTTAATTTTTTAAAGTATATTATTTTATAAACAAAAAAGAAATTCTTATCAGAATTCACTTTTGTATAAAAGTATTATATTTTACTTTAAAATTCATTTAAAGATTAAAAAGAATCTATTTATATTTTATATTTTTTAAAAATTTTACTAATAATTTAAAATATCTTATTTTTACTTGCACATATTTATAACAAAAACCGTTAGTGGAACTCACAAACAAAAGATTGTGAAAGTGTGTTGGGCATCTACTTAGAAAAGAATATACATCCTAAACTCTTTTAGCTAATTCTTGATCCATGGATGTATTCCTGATCTACATGGATTCCTGATATACAGACACGTTGACTCATAGCAGGAAATAAACCAGACATGTGAACATGCCTCCACTGGAACATAAAGCCATGCATGTAGAACAAATGATACCATTTCTTTCTAACTGAATTTAATTTGTATCCACAAAGATGAAAAGGTTCAGTTAAAAAAAACCATCCTGCATATTATGTCTCTTCCTCTTAGATGAATAATGAATATATTTGCATGCAACATACGTATATTATTCATTATTCAACAAACGGAGAACTATTGCCCGCTTGTTGAATATTGAACAATGTATGTAGAAGGTAGTAACCATAGAGGTCGTGCACGAGAGAAGAGACCTACACGAGGTTTAGGTCTCTTTCATAGAGAGGAGAAGAACCCTAAGTATACGATCAAAGGTTGCGCACGAGAGAGGAGACTTATAGAGAGAAAATTATCATCTGAAGATTTGAACTCACCACCTCTCGCTCCTAACGTAGACCGCCTTATGCTACGCTACTGTCACATCTTAGCATAATCTCATCTGGTACCTTATATCTACTTTGCCTTCCTCTCTCATACTGGCCCGTGCTCTTGCTCGCACCACCACATAGAGTAAGAAATATCTGGAGGAAGAATAGACTGGAGCTACCAGACTATAGCCCAATGTACCACCTAGAATCCTACCCATCTCTGCTGGCATAATAAGGACTCAAGAGGTATGACGTGTGACATTTGTATTGTATGATATTCTATTATTTAGGGTTCTTGTCCTCTCTAAGGTTTAGGATCTAGGGTTTATGCTGCCTCTGATCACATACTTAGAGTTCTTGTCCTCTCTCATACAACTTCTGCATGATCGCATACTTAAGGTTCTTCTCTTCTCTGTGAGAGAGAGACCTAAACCTCACGTAAGCCTCTTCTCTCATGCGAGAGTTGATGAGTTCAAATTTTCGGATGATATTTTTCTCTCTATAAGCAACCTTTGAGATCGCATACTTCGGGTTCTTCTCCTCTCTGTGAGAGAGAGACCTAAACCTCGTGTAAGTCTCTTCTCTCGTGCATGGCTCTAAGATTTATGCGGCCTCTGATCGCATACTTAGGGTTCTTGTCCTCTCTAGGATTTAGGGTCTAGAGTTTATGCGGCCTCTGACATACTTAGGGTTCTTGTCCTCTCTATGAGAGAGACCTAAACCTCGTGTAAGATTCCTTTCTCATGCACGGATGTCGTGATGTGAATCATTTCACATAGTAAATGATTCACTTCTCTGTCAGGCGTTAGTCTCTCTGAGTGAAGTTAAGACCTCAGAGAAGTCCATTTTTGAAAGATGTTATATATTTTGAGTCTTAGTAGGTTGATTACCATGTTGATAGGGCTTAAGCTCATGGGTTGTATTTGTGTGTCGCCCATGCACGCTTTCTAGCTGATTTAAGTTATTTTTCGGGGCTGCGTGTCATTTTAGGTAGTTTAAGTTTTACGCTAGCACTCTAGGGGGCTTGACGTGGTAGCCTATGAGTGTAGATAAATTACCAGGTAGTTCAAGGCACAAAAGGACAGTCAAGTGGAGCTATGAACTCCCATTGGTCCATTTTTGTCTTTTGTAAAACTCTAAGTTTAGAAACAAAGCTCTAGAGTGGATTTCGAGCAATTGGTGATTGTACTGCGAAATATGAGAGCACAGGGAGATAGAGCTCGTCGTGCCAAGCACTGTCATCGAAAAGTTTGATCGATTTGGAGCAATAAAGAAGGAGTTATGGCTGATTGAAGTTCGATTTGTGTCAGAATTACAGCACTTTTGTTGAATTTGGGGTTTTGAGTGTCAATTGCAGCAGAATTGAGGAAATCGCTCCAAACCTTCGTGGTTGCGTTCATTGTCAGCCGGGCTACGACTGTCAAAAAAGTTTCAAGTGATTTGAGTTACTGAGTAATTCAGGGCGGCCGCTGAAGCAGAGGGGGTCTGTAAAGCTCGCAACCTAGAGCAGCAACTTCAAAGAACGAAATCTGGAGTTCTGTGTACAATCAAGAGGTCCAACTTCACAAGAGTGTTCAGCAAGCTGTGTACTGCAAATCCTGTAAGAAACTTCGAAATTGATCGAGCCAATCTCTTGTTATAGGTCGAAATAGCTGGCTGGGTACCAGACATTGTCATAATTTCTCTGTTCAAAAAGTTTCTACTCATATCTTGGTGCTCTGAATTGATCTCAAGCTGAAACTTCGCATGTGTATCCAGTAGGACCTCATTGACATGTAGGAGAAGTTCTGAAGTCTAAACCTTCACATATTTCTCAATCTTGAGTGCCAAAGTTCGCTGTCAGATCTTATCGTTGCTAGTTAAGCCTGAACTTTGCTTCCTGAACATATCAGAAGAGCCAAGAGACTTGTATGAGCAATTTTCAGTATCACCTTGTAACCTGAAGCCTATCCTTTGAGCAAACCAGCCACAGCCAAGAGCCTAGTGCTTCCCTAAGTAGACTAAACACAACCTTCAAGCTATATCACAGCCAGAAGGTTCCGCCCTTCCCGAGGATAACTCTCAACTCTACATCTGGTGCTTCCACTGAGAGCTCTTGGGGTGATTGATTGAGGAGGTTGAGTTTACTATAAAGAGAGAAGATGGATCGCAAGAGTGCTACTGGTGCTACTTCTGCGGTTGCTGCATCTACGACTACTGCAGCACCTTCTGTAGCACCTGTGACTGCAGCGACCTCTGTACCTGGTCTGGATACGGCTGAGATTCTGAAGACGCTTGCGGCCTTGGTCAAACAGCATCTGATCGTTGAAGGGGGTGAGTTAAAATCCACCAAGGCTTTGCAAGCGATAGTGAATAGGTGTGGAAGGTTTGAAGGAAGAGATATTTCTAGATATCTGCGTGAGTATAGAGGAGAGATGGAGCTGGTTAGGGTTACTGATGCTAAGATGATAGCAAGTTTTGAGTTAGCTGTCATTCCTGAGTTGCGGGACCAAGTTAGGGATGTACAGAGAAGAAATCTTGGAATCTGGATGAGTTTTGAGCGATCTCTTCGAGAGGAATTTCTTGAGGAGGATTCAGAGAGAGTTACTAGAAGGACATTTCTAGACTGGGTTGAGCAGCAACCTAATCGTATGATGAGCTTGAGTGAGTTGTTGAGAGAGTTTGATCAGAGATACCGGCAACTTTCAACTCTAGAGCGAATAACCCTAGATGCTAGGAGAACAGAGCTTTTCCTACAAGGTACCGATGATGCTACGGCAGATCGGTTATGTTTTATGTTGGCTGATCGATCTGCTGAGAGAGGTGTTATTATGGATTGAGAGAGAGTTGAGGATGATGTGACTGTACTGACAAGACAGAGGAGGGGAAGAGTGGTTGTGAGAGGACGTCCGCTTGCAGAAGTGGTCACTCCACCTTATGCTACTCCTCAAGTATAGCAGCCTTTGGCCCCGCTCCCAGACCTGTTGTCCCAGCTGCAATTCCTTTGATGCCAGTGTGCTAGCTCCGGCACAAAGGGCACCTGTTCAGAGACCTGCGGAGAACCATGGTCAACAGAACCAGATTGAAGACCTAATTCGGCAGATGCGAGAGCTGAAGGTAGAGTTAGCTGGATTGCAGAGAGAGCAGCCACCGGCGCCTGCTGCTGCACGTCCAGGAGGAGCTCCTGTTCGTAGATGTATCCGGTGTGACAATCCTGATCACTTCCGAGGAGACTGTCAAGAGCTCACAGCTGCTTTGCGAGATGGTGTGGTTCGCTACCAGAACGGTAGGCTGCACCTTTCTTCTACTGGAGAGCCGTTGAGCACGCAGTTTGGGCAAGGAGGCATGAGGAGTCTACCTCAGATTTGCTGCGGCTGCAACAGCAACTGCGTTAATGGCACCGCTGGTAAATTCTAATGTATATGCTGGGCATATTGAGGTCTCTTCTAGTCCTACATTGCTAGATAGGACTGCTGAGAAGAGCGTGGCTCCAATTCCTTTTGAGAAACTGAAAAAAGAGCCGAGTCTATTCGTAGGGTCACAGGATGGGGAGATCCTGTAGATCCTGCTTCTATCAGAGCATTCTTGGATATAGATAGACACGTTCATTGGCAGGATGCTTCTGTGGAGGAAAAGAGGCGACGAGAAGCCTCTGAACTTGATACTAGAGTTCCTGAGGAGACTGGGGATAGACGAAGAGTCACAAGGAGACGAACGGCTCTTCATCCCGTCTACTTCTGTAGCTCCTCCACCTACACCAGGTCCGATGGAGGACGTGCAGAGATCCCAGCAGGAGCCAACGACTGCTGGGAGACGGTTTACTGCCCAAGAGAAAGGGAAGGGACCGGCTTATAAGTTGGCAGCTGATATTGAGACTTCAACTGATCTCAAGAGCATCTTGGAGCAGAGAATACTTGACGCGCGAATCGAGTTTTCTCTTCGGGAGGTTCTTGGTATTGCGAAGAGGGAGTTTCACGAACTAATCATCGATATCATCAAGCGGAAGAGACATGTGATGTCCGAGCAAGTTGAAAGTCAGATGATAGATATAGTAGGAGCTTCTGTGAATGATGCAGAGTTCGACAAGGTATATTTTCAGGAGGCTGATGATACAGAGTACCAGCAAGAAGCGTTGGTTGCTGGTACCAATACTGCTGAATTTGAGGATGAGGAAGCTGACGACGAGAGTCCAGCTTCTGATAGCGACTTCAGAAAAAGACACTGGGCTCGTGCTACGACTGCTACACGAGTTCGCCTTGGAAGTCTTGAACCTGTTGCTGCTTTGGTTGATCACGGTTCAGATATCAACATCATGTCACGAGAAGTGTAAGAGAGGTCAGTGGCCTATCGAACTGAACCATGGTTGGGTGCTACGAGCTGCAAACAACCAGAAGGGTGAGTTATACGGCGCTTGTCCTAACGTGAGAGTGAAGCTAGGTGATGTGGAGGTAGATCAGCACTTCTTCGTGCAATCTTCTGCTTCTTATCCTGTGATTCTTGGTCAGCCTTACATTACTGCAGTTCGAATTAAGACCAAGGTGATGGACGATGGATCTCACTATGCTATGATCCGTAGTCTAGATGATAGACATTCTGTGCAGTTTCTGACCGTTCGTACGAACCACGAACGAAACAGACAGACTTTGAGAGATTCTCCTATCTGTAGGAGTAAGGGTTTTCAGAAACCACTCTTGTAGGCCGATGTCGTGTCGGATATTGCGTGAAGGATGTCCAGGAAAACGCGAGGTTCCTGGCTGTGGAGATGTTGTGTGCCAAACAGAGACAAGACAGAGAAGAACAACCACGAAAAAGAATGCTACGATATATATCACTCCCAAATGTATGTACACTGCCGGTTCTTTCTCCTAAGAGCACAGAATTGAGAACAAGATCAGAGCAGTCTGTAACCTGCTTCAAATGCCCTTAAAACAAACCCCTGAATCACAACCTTGACCCAAAACCACCGAAGCGTAGCTCAAAGCAAGAGAAACTTCTCTTTGTTAACAAACAGAGCCACAGCAGTATCACAAGATCCAAACCCAAGTCCAAACCACATCCATGTATAAGCTCTTAGCTAAAGCTAGCTATCACAAGCTGTATACAACCAGCCAGAATCCTAACGAACTCAAAAGAGCAAAACCCGTAGCGAAGAAACCGAAAAATGCTTATCTGTGGACTTCCTCTTTTCGCTGAACGGACTTCAGATGTCGATAGGGTCTCCTCCGCTGACTCCGTTAACCCAAGAAACCTTCAGATCCGACCCCCAACAGCCAAGATATCGCTGATTTTCGGTCGCAGGTGACCGAACCTCCAAAAACTCCTCCCTGCGGCTTAAAGCCGCTCACACCGCACAAACGGATCGTTCAAACTGATATCCGTCTTCACTGGCAGATAGATCTAGCTACCCTGAACCCAACGAGACTCCAAACAAGTCGTTTGGAGTTCCCCTTGCAAAACCACTCGAGAAATTTGGCCGCAGGTTGCAAAAAACTGACGTAAATCAGCTCCCTGCGGCTCAAACTTGCTCACCACACTCAAACCAACAATCCAATTCACACACGGTCTTCTCCTATGAGTAGATGAAGACTCCTTGATCGCGTACGCATCAAGAACGAAGAGCTTGGCTCACCGATCGCGAAGAACAGCCCAACCTCAAGTCGCAGGTGAACGAAAATCTGATGTAAGCGCTTCCCTGCGAGCCAATTGCACTCAGAACTTCCAAACCGCCTGATGAAAACGGGTATCGTTTTCAATTTCCTGTAGAACTCGGTGTTCTGATCCCGTTGGATACAAGGACAGCAAGTTTGGACTCCGGAACGGTCCGAACGGTCCAACTCTCCTTCAAAGATAACTGAAAACCTTAAATCTGCTTCATGCGTCTCAATTTTCCTCAGTACACACTCCTCGATCCGTCTCTTCCCAAACCGTTTGAACCAGTGTGTAGCCTGCACAGATCTGAACCCAACGACGCCTTGCGCGCTTGCATTGGACTCCTAAATCTCCCGAACCGTCCGTTGACAGGTCGTAGATGCAAGCTCGCCCCTTAAGCACCCCCCTTGCAACAGTCTCTGTACGTATAGTTCTCTCCTGAATTCCTGAATAATAAGAAGCAGGCCCCTTGCGTCTTTGATATAACGCCTGAAGCCCTGAATACCCAGTCAGCAAGTAACTAGGGGCCTAGCTTGATTTTACCTTGTTTCGAATCGCATAACTTCTTCCCTGGATGTCCAAACGAAGTAAACAAGATGCCCATGGAAAGCTGACAATGAGCTCTACCCATCCATGTGATGAAAGTGAAGATCGGAAGTTGCGCCAAAAGCCCGTAAGCTGGGCCTAGCTTGTTTTCTCCATCTTTCGAGTCCTGTAACTTCTCCACTAGGCGCCCAAACGAAGTAGACAAAGTGCCTATGGAAAGCTGACAAGGAGCTCTACCCATCTATGCGATGAAAACAAAGATCCGAAATGGTGCCAAAAACCCGTAAGCTGGAGCCTAGCTTGTTTTCTCCATCTTTCGAGTCCTGTAACTTCTCCACTAGGCGTCCAAACGAAGTAGACAAAGTGCTTATGGAAAGCTGACAAGGAGCTTTACCCATCTATGCGATGGAAATGGAGATCTGAAATTGTGCCAAAAACTTGTAAGCTAGGGCCTAGCTTGTCTTACCCATAAGTGTCTTTGGAGCGACAAAAGCAAAAATTTGATTTTCATGTAGGAGCCGGTCTACGACACGACACCGGGATACCAAGAGTGATGGATCTGCTACTACTATGATCTCGCTTGAGCAGCCTGTGGGATCACAGGAGGCTGACGAAGAGGTTGCTCAAGATTCTGAGAGTAGTTACACTGTACATAGTTGGAGATCTGGTTTAATGACTTTCAGTTCTGATGATTGGAGTGAGTTTACGCGAGTAGAGGATTTGACTGAGAAGAGTAGAAGGAAGATGGAGAGGTATGCAGAAAATCTACATTGTACAGGAGTTCTGAACGAAGGTGAGATGATTTCTGGTGTTTACGAGGAGTTTGCAGGTGTACAGTCTTTTGTTCGTTGGCTGGATGATGTAGATAAGTCGATGAAGCAAATGGGAGGAAGGGTGGTGATCCCTATCTACTCTCGTAAGGTCTATGAGGAGATTGCCTCGTGCTTGCAATCTCGTCCTCATCCGAGACTAGAGAGTGGATGGAAGGATGCAATCTGCTGGTGTGGCTCTCGTGAAGAAGCAGAGGTTCACACCAAATACAGAACTGTAGCGAAGAAGGTGAAACCAGTGGCGACCCAATTACCTGTTGATTCACGACAGTAGATGGAGTTAGCGGCCACTGAGCCTGTACTGAGAGATCCTAAACAGATCGGACACAAGTTTACTCAAGAGACACTCGAGCAGCTCCAGATAGGAGGGGGTGGCTTCTTGACTGAAGTGGAGAAACGAGCTTTTGAGCAGATGATAGTTAGCCATGGTAAGGCATTTTCTTTCTCAGCTGGAGAGATTGGTTGTGTGGATCCTAGTGTGATAGCTCCGATGGTTATCTTCACTGTTCCTCACGTACCTTAGGACTTGAAGCCGATTCCAGTCCCTCGTGCCTTGCTACCAAAGGTTATTGAGTGACTGAAGGAGAGGATGCGGATGGGTATTCTTGAACCATCTATGGCTCCGTACTCTAGTCGATGGTTCACAATACTTAAGAAGACAGAAGCCTTACGCTTCATCCAAGACTTGCAGCTTGTCAACAACATCACGATACGAAACGTTGGGACAGGACCTGTGGTTGATGAAGTAGCCGAGGCATTTGCTGGAAGATCTATCTATTCTATTGGAGATCTGTTTTCAGGTTACGATCAGTTTCAGCTTGCTTTGGAGAGTAGAGACTTGACTACCATGCGTACACCTTTGGGATTGATGCGGATGTGTACTCTTCCTCAAGGCGCAACAAACTCAGTAGCTCATATGCAAAATGCGATGCATAAGGTGTTACGAGAGTTTGTACCTGAGGTTACTATCCCATTTCTGGATGATATCCTTATGAAAGGCTGTCCGGTGGAGGACAAGGATGAAACTATGACTGATGACGGTTGCAGAAAGTTCATTGCAGACCACATTCGGGATGTGGAGAAGATTCTGATGCGCTTGGAAGAGGTACACCTCACTTTGTCAGGTACCAAATCTCGTTTTGGAATGTCAGAGATTGTGGTGGTTGGTCACTTATGCGGCACTTTTGGAAGACGGCCGAACCCAGAGAAGGTAGATGCTATAGCAAGGATAGCAGACTGTACCAACATCACTGAGGTTCGACGATTCTTATGAGCTTGTGTGTTCTTTCGCGTGAGTATTCCTCATTATGCACACATTGCCGAGCCTTTGTATGCACTTCTGAGAAAAGGGAAGAGGTTTACTTGGCGGCAAGAACATCACGAGACGATGGAGCAGCTGAAGGAGATTCTGAAGTCTCCACCTATACTAAGGAGGCTTAGCTACAAGAGTGGAAGACCTATGATACTAACTGTTGATACGAGTCCAAAGGCGATTGGATGGGCAGTTGGTCAAGAAGATGCAGATGGTGTGCGGTTTGTTTCTAGGTTTGGAGCTCGGATCTTAACAGATAGACAACGTAACTATCCTCAAGTGAAGCGAGAGTTGTGGGGAGCTGTTACTGCTATGAAGGTAGATCGAGTGTTCTTGATAGGAGCTCGTGTGATACTAGAAGCAGACTGTTTGCCTTTACTAGGTATGATAGCAAACTGTAATACTCCAGACATAGCAATGCTACGATGGATTGCTTATATCCGGAGCCTGAATCCTGAGCTGAAACATATAGCAGGAAAGGATAATCCTGTTGTAGACATGTTATCTAGGGCTTGTTATACAGATGACGAAGAGATGATTACAGAAGTCGAAGATGAAGAGAAGAGAGACGTTTGGTGCCAAGTTGGTCAGCAGACTTCAGACTTGGAACCACTGCCGTTCTATGAGGAGTTCTACACAGAAAAGTTTCACGATATCGGATATTATCTGAGTTTATTATGCAGACGAGAGGGTTGGAGCGATGCAGAGTTTAAGGAGATTAGAAGAAAAGCGTACGGTTACCTTCAACGTGAAGGTTATCTGTGGAAACGCCCGAAGAGAAGAGATGGGATGCTGGCTAGAGTGGTGGATGATCAACCGACAAAGCTGAATCTGCTGAACGAGTTTCATGACACCTTGTGGGCTGGTCACCGTGGAGTTTGGGCTACATACACGAAGATGAAGGAGCGATACTGGTGGAAGGGTTTGTATCAAGACGTAGTGGATTTTGTTGGGTCGTGTCTGCACTGCCAGTTCTACTCTAAAGTCCGTTACAGAGATGGACTTATACCTACCTACCCACCTAGTATCCATTTTTCGTGGGTCCTTGATCTTGTGATGATGCCGCCGGGACTATGGGGGATGCGCTACTTGGTGTTAGCTCGGGAAGATCTCTCCAACTACGTGGAGGGACGAGCACTACGAACAAAGACTACGGAGAACATATGTAGATTCGTGCTGGAAGATATTATTTGTCGTTATGGATCTGTTGGAAGACTACGAGCAGATAGGGGCGAGTTGAGAGGTGTAGAAGCGAAGGAGTTCTTTGCTCGTTATAGAGTAAAGCTTCGACTTACTACTGCCATGAATCCAGAAGGGATTGGTAAGAGTGAACGAGGACACCATACTATTGTTCACGCTTTGGTAAAAGAATGTG
This sequence comes from Asterella californica, assembly GCA_036924285.1. NCBI lineage: Eukaryota > Viridiplantae > Streptophyta > Marchantiopsida > Marchantiales > Aytoniaceae > Asterella > Asterella californica. The sequence goes on from JAYKYS010000001.1 coordinate 50,858,931, forward strand.
ATGGTAGGCCTAGAGAATGGCCGAGACTACTTCCATTTGCTTTATGGGCTGATAGAACTATTCACTGTACCACGACTGGCTATATGCCAGTTGAGCTTATGTTGGGACAGAAATCGATCATGCCTGCTGAGGAGGACTTTCCTACGTGGGCTACGCTACCATGGGAAGATGATATAGATCATACTTCACTCCTTGCTCTACGAACTAGGCAGTTGGAGCGAAGGGAGGAGGATCTTGCTGAGGCGCAAGTGAAGCTGAAGGTGGCTCGAGTCAGAAACAAAGAGCGTTTCGACAAGACTCACCGACTACGACCGAAGCCAATACGTGTTGGTGATTGGGTTCTAGTGTATGATAGCACGCTGGAGAACCAGCATTCTACACTTCGTAAGTTCTTGCGAAGATGGTTCGGGCCTTATGTTGTGCTAGATGTTTATGAGAATGCCACTTATAGTTTACGTGAGCTGGATGGTACTCCTTTGAAACTATCTGTGGCTGGCAAACGAGTGAAGTTGTTCAAACAACGTGGAGGATCAATAGATTTGTTCAACTTTCTGGAGTCTGAGCAAAGGATACCAAGGGACGAAGACGACTCGGCTACTCAAGAGGCTGAGGCGGAGGAGAGTGACGATAATGAAGAGCAAACAGAAGACTGAAGAGGTTGGCGCATGCCGGAGGATGTGCAAGTTTGGAGGGGGTGGATGTCGTGATGTGAATCTTTTTACATTGTAAATAATTCACCTCTCTGTCAAGCTTTAGTATCTCTGAGTGAAATTAGGACCTCAGAGAAGTCGACACTGGAGGGTGTTATATATTTTGAGTCTTAGTAGGTTGATTACCATGTAGATGGACTTAAGCTCATGGGTTGTAATTACGTGTCGCTCATGCATGCTTCCTAGCGAGGTTAGGTTATCTTTTGAGATTACGCGTCGTTTTACATGTCTTCGCATGTAGTTTAGGGTCTATGCTGGCACTTTAGGGGCTTGACGTGGTAGCCTTTATGCAAAATCAAGTCACCACGTGGTTTGGGACACAAAAGGACAGGGGAGTGAAGCTATGAACTCCCATTTGGTCCAATTTTGTACTATTAAACTTAGTAGTAGGGGTCTTAAGAGGAGTTCGAGCAATTGGTGAGAAGTTTTTCAAAATCTGAGAGCACAGGGAGATAGGGTTCGTCGTGCCAAGCACTGTCAATGAAATTTTTGATCGATTTGGAGCAATAAAGAACAAGTTATGGCTGATTGAAGTTCGATTTGCGCCAGAATTGTAACACTTTTGTTGATTTTAGGATTTTTGGTGTCAATCGTAGTAGATTTGAGAAAATCGCTTCAAACCTTTGTGGTCACGTTCACTGTCAGTAGGGCTACGACTGTCTATAAATTTTCATGTCGACTGAGTGATTGAGTAATTCGAGACGACCGCTGAAGCAGAGGGGGTCCGAAAAGCTCTCAATCTAGAGCATCAACTTCAGAGAGCGAGATCTGGAGTTCTGTGTATAATCAGGAGACCCAACTTCACAGGAGTGTTCAGCAAGCTGTGTACTGCAAATCCTGTAAGAATCTTTGAAAGTGATCGAGCCAATTCTCTGTTCTAGGTCGAAATAGCTGTATGGGTACCAGAAATTGCCGTAAGTTCTCTGCTCAGAACGTTTCTGCCCATATCTCGACACTCTGATTTGATCTCAAGCTGAAACTTCGTGTGTATGGTCAGTAGGGCCTCATTTACATGTAGGAGAAGTTCTGAAGTTTGAACCATCGTATGTTTCTGATTCTGGACTATTAAAGTTTCCAGTGGGCAGAAGACAATACCAAAGGCGAGATGCGAATAAAGCGGGAGAGAAGAAAGAAGCTTGCTGTCTGACCTTATCACTGCTAGTCTGACCTGATTTTCGCTTCCTGAACATACTGGAGGGTCCATTCGACCTGAGTGAGTGTTTATACTATTCCCTTTTGATCTGAAGCCTACCTCTGTATAGTAAGAAACCATAGCCTGAAGTCCAACGCTTCCCTGAGTAGACTAAACACAGCCTTCAAGATCTATCACAGCCAGAAATTTCCGCCCTTCCCAGGAAAACTCTCAACTAGACAACGCTTTAGTGAAAGCATGTGATGGTAGGCCTAAAGAATGGCCGTGACTACTTCCGTTTGCTTTGTGTGCGATAGAACTACACACTGTACTACGACTGACTATATGTCAGTTGAGCTTATGTTGGGTTAGAAACCGATCATGCCTGCTGAACAGCACTTTCTTACGTGGGCTACGCTACCGTGGGAAGATGGTATAGATCGTGCTTCACTCCTAAATTTACGTATAAGGCAGTTGGAGCGAAGGGAGGAAGATCTTGCTGATGCGTAGGAGAGGCTGAAGGTGACTCGAGTCAAAAACAAGGAACGTTTTGACAAGACTCACCGACTACGACCGACGCCAATACATATTGGTGATTGGGTTCTGGTGTATGATAGCACGTTGGAGAATCAGCATTCTACACTCCGTAAGTTCTCTCGAAGATGGTTCGGGCCTTATGTTGTGCTAGATGTGTATGAGAATGCCACTTATAGTTTGCGTGAGTTGGATGATACTCCTTTGAAGCTATCTGTGGTTGGCAAACGTGTGAAATTGTTCAAGAGATGCGGAGAGTCAATTGAGTTATTCAACTTTCTGGAGTTAGAGCTGAGGACAACAAGAGACGGAGACGTCCCAGCGTCTGATGAGACTGAGGCAGAGGAGAGAGATGATGATGAAGAACAAGCAGAAGATTGAACAGGTTGGCACATGCCGGAGGATGTGCAAGTTTGGAGGGGGGATGTCGTGATGTGAATCATTTCATATAGTAAATGATTCACTTCTTTGTCAGACGTTAGTCTCTCTGAGTGAAGTTAAGACCTCAGAGAAGTCCATTTTTGGAAGATGTTATATATTTTGAGTCTTAGTAGGTTGATTACCATGTTGATAGGGCTTAAGCTCATAGGTTGTATTTGTGTGTCGCCCATGCACGCTTTCTAGCTGATTTAAGTTATTTTTCGGGGCTGCGTGTCATTTTAGGTAGTTTAAGTTTTACGCTAGCACTCTAGGGGGCTTGACGTGGTAGCCTATGAGTGTAGATAAATTACCAGGTAGTTTAAGACACAAAAGGACAGTCAAGTGGAGCTATGAACTCCCATTGATCCATTTTTATTTTTTGTAAAACTCTAAGTTTAGAAACATAGCTCTAGAGTGGATTTCGAGCAATTGGTGAATGTACTGCGAAATCTGAGAGCACAGGGAGATAGAGCTCGTCGTGCCAAGCACTGTCAGCAAAAATTTTGATCAATTTGGAGCAATAAAGAAGGAGTTATGGCGGATTGAAGTTCAATTTGTGTCAGAATTACAGCACTTCTGTAGAATTTGGGGTTTTGAGTGTCAATTGCAGCAGAATTGAGGGAATCGCTTCAAACCTTCGTGGTTGCGTTCATTGTCAGCTGGGCTACGACTGTCAAAAAAGTTTCAAGTGATTTGAGTTACTGAGTAATTCAGGGCGGCCGCTGAAGCAGAGGGGGTTTGTAAAGCTCGCAATCTAGAGCAGCAACTTCAGAGAGCGAAATCTAGAGTTCTGTGTACAATCAAGAGGTCCAACTTCACAAGAGTGTTCAGCAAGCTGTGTACTGCAAATCCTGTAAGAAACTTCGAAATTGATCGAGCCAATCTCTTGTTATAGGTCGAAATAGCTGGCTGGGTATCAGAATTGTCATAATTTCTTTGTTCAGAAAGTTTCTACTCATATCTTGGTGCTCTGAATTGATCTCAAGCTGAAACTTCGTAGGTGTATCCAGTAGGACCTCATTGACATGTAGGAGAAGTTCTGAAGTCTAAACCTTCACATATTTCTCAATCCTGAGTGCCAAAGTTCGCCGTCAGATCTTATCGTTGCTAGTTAAGCCTGAACTTTGCTTCCTGAACATATCAGAAGAGCCAAGAGACTTGTATGAGCAATTTTCAGTATCACCTTGTAACCTGAAGCCTATCCTTTGAGCAAACCAGCCACAATCAAGAGCCTAGTGCTTCCCTAAGTAGACTGAACACAGCCTTCAAGCTATATCACAGCCAAAAGGTTCCGCCCTTCTCGAGGAAAACTCTCAACTCTACAACGGCCTCTAGTGATTAAGGTTTATGTTGCCTCTCATTACATACTTCAACCACAGGTACCGCTATATTAGTGGTGGGATATCCCATCGCTAATATGTTTAGTCACATGTTTACAGGAATTCGTCCCAGTGGGCTAGCCCACACGAACTACGCCTTGCTGTCTCGTTTTAATTTGTCGTCAGAGGAACGTCATCTAGGTATCAAAATGATCATCTTGAGGAGATCTACAAAATGAGCCGTGGATGGAGTCAATCTGAGATAGGATGCTCCAGATGTGTCTTGTCAAAAATCGGAACAAGCACTATCAATGAAATAGAATATTCAAAATTCAAAATTCAAAATGTCCTTAGACAAAAAGAACTGCGCGTTAGAGGAAACACCAATTGTGCGTTAGAGGAAACATTAACTAGAACCCGCACATTATTTTGTTCCGGTCGCACATTGTTGGCTCCGACTGGTTGACTGTGCACCGGCTGGAGTTATACTTTTAGCCAGAAAGAACAAAAAAAGATGCCAAAAATTAACTTCCGGCACCTCCTTTCTCCTTTCTCCTTCCTTGCCTCCTTCCTCCTTCCTCTCCTCCTTCCTTCCCCCTTCCTCCTTCCTTCTTCTTTCCTCTCCTCCTTCCTTCATCCTTCCTCACCTCCTTCCTTTCTCCTTCCTTCTCCTTCCTCACCTCTTTTTTTCCCTTTCTTCTCCTTCCTCGCCTGCTTTCTTCCTCCTTCCTCAGCTTTGTCAGCCACAGCGCTGACAAGCTGGTCTCCTTCCTGCCTTTGCTGGCTGGAGGAATGCTGATGGATAAACCCCCTCTCTCTCTGTTTTTGTCTTCTATTTTTTTGTGTATGATTTCCTCTCGTCTCTTCGTTTTTGAACTTCTGGATTTTTTTCTAATTTTTTTCTTCTTGTCTCTTCTTTTTGAACTTCTGAAAATTGTCTAACTCTCTTTGGCATATTTCGATTTATTGTAGTTATCTGTCCAATTATATTGTTTCTTGGAGGAGTATTTTTCTTGTAATCTAAATTTATCCGGCATTATTCTTTTCTTCTGTTTTTCTCTGTTTTTCTCTTTATAATCTCTTCACCTTGTTGTATAACTTGTTGTTCTTTTCATACTAGATCTATTTTGTTCTCTTAGCTGTAAATTTTTTCTTGTTTTTATTATTCTACAGAGTTTCAAGTATGAATTAGACTCATTTTTTCTAACTAGAGATTCTTTAGTGAGCACCGTTGGTTGGCTTAGCATAGATTTTGTCGGACTTTTGGACGTATAGAGTTGCAAGGACCTGTGCGGTATATTTATTGTAATAATGCCACCAAGGATACACCCTAGACGTCTTAGAGATCGTCATGCACCTAGAGGATGTCCAGAGGTCCCTACTGATATGGTGAGAGTCCTAGAGAGTCTACTACCTAGGTATGTGCAGGTCATGAGACTTCTTGGACCGGGAGCCGGGCATGCAGCTGTCTTCCGATTTCTGTTTACCACGGCTAAACACCGCATAGACCAGATGGCCCGAGATGTTGAGCAATTACCCATAGATCCAGATGTAATCCCAGAGGAGGGTGTTCTGGAGAGAGGAGGTGCAAGCGTTGCAGTGGATGACTTTGTTGCTGATCTGGATGTGTTACGCGCTCTTGGCGTTAGTATCGACCAACCTCATGTACATGCTCTTTTCTAAGATATGAATTCGCTTGTTTATTGCTAATGAATGCCACGAGTTGAAACTAATAGTCACATGTATGTAAGATGTTTGAGACTCTCAGATGTTAGATCTTTGTCTTTTGACAATCGACTCGATGTTCGCATAAAATTGTTCTATATGACTTCATATGTTTATAACGTAAGTAAAGGGTTTGTAATCTTCAGTATTTTGTTTGTAGGTGTTAGCGTCAACAGTAGTAGACTCCCAGGTTGACGAGGCTATTGTGATAGATTCTCATATTCTGAATGAAGGTAGTGGGGAAAGGGGATCGAGTGTAGCTACAGATGGATCAGTTATGGACCTCTCAGTATATGCATTTGTAGTCGCGTCTCGGTTGAGAGAACTTTTTCAGACGTTTAGCGTTAGATGTCCTCACTATGGATGCGATCATTTGTTTCTGCCACCCATCATTTCCTCCATCTAGCAAAGCTGGTCTGTGAAGCTAATATGTCTTAGTCAGCATACATATGGATGGAGATCGACAAAGATAGAAATATATAATAGTGTCCCAGATGTTACCCACCGCATGTATGCTGCTGCATTATGTGCTGGGCTAGGCTTCTCTCAGTTGAATTTTATGTACCGAGAGGACAGTTTAGCTCCGATATCGAGGACCCATTTCTTCTATTTCCAAAGTGACAATCGGAGAGAGAGATAAGGTGGGTCGAGGCGACGTTGGATCAGTGGAATAGAAAGAAGACCGAGCTACAAACACTTTCCAAACTTGAACGCAGCTCCTGTAGACGGTGACTCTTGAAACCCCTTTATATTCAATGCTATCTTTGCTTATTTTTCCTTGACGGATTAGAGTTGTAGCATAAATTGATACTTCTGACATTACGCACGATCTTCTAGAAAATTTTGTTGTATACGCCGACTTGAGATATGACTCGACGCGCAATATATACAACGGCACATGTGCATTCATCAACGCAAGTGATGGTCGTGTGATAGAGTTGGTGAACATGATGCGTGTGGAGACAAGAAATAATGCATGGCTGATTGAGGATCGTGCGTTCGAGGAGGACATTCAGCGATTGCTGGCTCGTGGGATAGTACTAGATGATGTCGTGCATGACGACAAGACATCAGTGGATGTCATCTTACTCCGTCATGGGATTGTAAGCCACAAGGATTTATGACACAAGTGCAAGAACGTGATCAAGAAATTCTTGGTGGATGTGGTGAACAAAAAACGTGTCCCTGGAGTCGTCGAAGATGCTGAGGTGACAACTGACTTGGAGCTCCTCACAAAGAGACACTTGGTGACTTGGCTACGCTCCCAAGGAGCATCAGTTGTTGGAAACAAGCCCCAACTAGTTCAGCTGGTGGTCATGATGAGAGGATTGAATTCAGGAGATCCTGTGCAATCTCGACGAATGATGTACCTCGAGTTGGTTGAACATGGCATCGCTGACAAGTTGAAGGGGTGGATTTATACATGTGCACAATTGAACGCCAAGAGAACCATTGGTGAAGATGGACGCTACAGTCAAGAGGAGGATGACGCATCACTGTTGTGTTTAGACATCCGAAACGTTGCACATCATTGGGCTCGAGACCATGTTACATGTTTTATCCTCCAACGTGAAACTGGAGTACCTCGACCGTGTTGCAGTCTACCAAACTTGAATGGACCGGCATCTGACACCTATTACATGAAGAGTAAGTTTCCATCCTCTTCAAACCATTTCTGAATATGTGAGCTGGATTTGTCATTTTTGACATCTTGACGTCTATTCTTGATGTAGATGACCATGGTGAGTTTTCTCATACATCCACGAAGATGCGCTTCTATACACGGGCGAGAGAGAACTATACTTTCAACTCTGTTATCAACAAGTTTGCCACGAAGAGGATCCACTTTGCGAGGACCCACGAAGCGAGATGGATTGGAATGAGAACATCATCCTCGAGCTGATTAAGATATATCATCGTCGACCACAACACACGACTGTACGTCATAGGACTATCACTACACGAGTGTTACCTCCTCGCACTACTGAGTGGAAGACTGAGCTACGGATGCGCTTGTTCGGTGAACATCTATCTACTTGAATGCGGAGAAGTTTGCAAATATCATTGATTGTACGTATTTCTTTATCAAATCCAATTATGTATATTCGTATCTATTCAATTTCAGTTCTAACATCTTATTTGCTCGTCATAGTTGGATTTTGTCCATATTAAAAGTTATGCATAAATTAATTTTTACAGAGTTTTCATTTATTTCATACTTTGATTAATTCATGTGTATCTTTTCCTTCTTTTTCAGCATCTCATTTCCTCTTGTTTTTGGTTATTCACATGTAGTACTAATATATACAATCTGTAGCTTGAAAGTAATGTCAACATGGAATATTTTTTATTTTATACTTGCACTAATTCAAGTTATTTGTTTCTCTGTTTTTCAGTTGCTGTTGCGTACAATGGCTAGGTGGACTCCCCTTTTGTTTTTCAAGAGTATTTTGACGTTGTCCTTATAAGAGTTTATTGTTGTTTACAACTTTGAAAACTTTATTATTTTGAGGAACTTGAAGATGAACCGGAAAATTCACCAAGTCCAGAATTTGATGCAATGATCGAGATGGACTTCATTTTAATTCGCATCACATTGTTGTCCAAGGCTTCCGTTGTTTGGGAAAACCTGTTTCTATAACAGGTTTTGAACCTGGTTTCGATAGGTTTTGGAAAACTTGTTTCTTTCTCTGTTTGAAATCTGCCGAGGGGCCAAGCGAATAGCAGCATGACAAGAAACAGGTTTTGGAAAGCACTCTAATGTAATTGACTGGATCTCAAACGAGAACGGCTTACACAAAATGATGACAGGTCCACCGACCAATTTTGGAATATCACAGGGGGTTGAACCTTTGGAAGCCCCCGGCTGGACGTGACATTTCATAAGGGTTGTTTCAGCAACCCTTAGACCTGCTAATCAGGATGCAGAATAAATGCAACTAAAAGCTCACCAAAAATTCAGTCTAAAGAACATAAATAGCACAGAAACTTTCCAAGACAAAAATTGGATACATGTACTCATGCAATGAAGCCTACGAATGTCTCATTGGGTTCAAAAAATTCTCGTTTCACTGCAGCTTCAAGGAGAGAAGGAAGTTCTTTCCGATCTGCATATCCTAGAAAGAATCCCAACTCTCTGTATACAGCGAAACGTTGCTTGCGAAGAGAAGTCTCATTGAATGATGCCACAACACAAGATAAAAGTTCATCATCCGTGTCATACACCACAGAGAGGTTCATCAGCAAGAACGGTGGCCACTGTAGCATCATACTGAGGAAAAGAAACTTTTAATTCAGAGCTGCTGCATCTAACCTGACCGTCACCAAGACAGCCACCAGAGACAACCACCATTCAGTTAGCTCTTCATCAGGTTGCACCAGTCTTTGCTTTATCTTGTGCAGCTTCGTACCTCGGCAATCAGTGTAGTTGCAGAAAAGCAGAAGCGTGGCACAAACGGCGATACAAAAAACACAATGCCAAGAACCGTTGCAATAGGTAGCCAGAGTTCGAACAGAGCCAGCCCTCTCAGCGATACAGAAAACTCAAGGCCAAGAGTCGCTGCGAAACGTAACCAGAGTTCGAATAGAGCCAGCCCTCACGGCGATACAGAAAACTCAAGGTCAAGAACCGCTGCAAAATGTAGCCAGAGTTCGAATAGAGCCAGCCCTGGCAGCGAGACAGAAAACTGCATTCCAAGAACCGCTGCAAATTGTAGTCAGAGATCGAATAGAGCCAGCCCTCGCAGCAAGAATCATCAAATTGCCTGTCACTGACCAACAGCCGTCATCGCCAAAACACAAAGAAAAGCTATCGAGTTTTAGGAACGGATGAGAGAGTGGACAAACTCTCACAGAGTGGCAATGAGCGGGAGAACTCTAGAGAAGATGGCCGGGAACTCACTCCGTGCACCTCCGGTCAGTCGGTCCCGATCCGCTACAGTGACAAATGACAGCGCGTGCGAAGTCGGGCCCTTTTATACCGCAACTTGTGGTTTAAGGTTCTTGTCTTCTCTGTGAAAGAGAGAACACGGGGTTGAAAAGATATGTTTGGAGTGAGCCTCTAAGGCTAATTCATACTTAAGGTTCTTGTCCTCTCTGTGAGAGAGAGATCACAAGGTTTAGGAGATAGTGTTTGGAGGGAACCTCGAAAGCTAATTCCTGGGCAGTAAAAAAGAAGTATTTAGCCGCATTGATTGCGATTAGCAATCATTATGGAGGACGAATAGACTTGAGGATCTGGTATGGGTGTCTTTCTTAAATGAGATATGCTCCTTGATTTATAGTTGATATAATAAAGAGGTAGTCATAATTTCCTCATGGCGTATAAAGCAATGCTCGAGGAGTTCCGGTTTTTAGAGTAGTGACTTCCGGTACTTTTCGAAAATTTCCGGTGTTGGATCAAATCTGTCGGAAATTTGCCAACGGAAAAATTTATCGTTTAGTGTAAATTTGGTAAATTTTCTGACAATTGCCGATATGCTTTGCATTCTACCGGAAATTTCCCTTTTTTCACGAAAAAACTCCCCGAGCACTGGTATAAAGGTCTGATCCTTTGACTGCTTCTTCTCATTTCTTAGTTATAGTAACGGTCAACACTTTCTGGCGTATAAAAGTCCGGTCCTTTGACCACTTCTTCTCGTTTCTTTGTTAGGAAACTTTTATCTTGTAGCAAAACTTACGGATGGAGTCATGGTGAAAAGAAAAGGAAACAAAATAACAAAAACGGATAAGATAGAATCGTTGAGTAAACCGTAAAAGAGAAAGCAAAGGAGTTAAATCCAGATAAATTGTTAAAGCATAACCCCGCCATTCAACTGCAAGCTAGCTCCTTGTTTCTTCCCTCCGGAGTCGTCTGGGTCGACAGACCACCCATCAGCTCTAGATTTCCTCGTCAAACTTATTTGCTTTTCAGCTTCCTCCGCAGCTTCAGTCGCTCTGCTGGAGTATGGTGTCGGCACTTGTGAAAGTCCTGCGTTCCGCTTGTCAATGTTCGTGTTTCCTCGTCTTTGCTGATATCGACAACGTACTTATAATCATACAGTTATGAGAGCTTAGCTCGTCCTTGTCCTTACTCCTTAGACTTGCTACAACTCTTCACGTCAATTGTCGGAACTCCCTACTAGTGCGGCCTGTCAGAAACGTGTCGTTCGTGCTCGTATAGTTCGGTGCCTCTTAGAGCCCACACTTTTCGCTTTTCTCTCCTAGGATTGACTCTTCCAACATCCTCTTCCGTCGTATCTGTCAGCACTATCTTCTCTCCTTCTCTCGAGTGTCTCCTTTTTCGCTCGCGACGGTTGGTGGCTGAAAGCGCAAGAGAGACGGGTGGAGGACGTGGTCCCCAGGCATATGCAATGTTCGTTGACGGGAGGACTGGTGGTCAGAGAATACGCTTTTGATCTTTTTTTTGTTTGGTTTTGTTTTTAGGCCTCTTTTCGCTGTGGGGCTTTCTGCAGCCGTATGCTGCTGCCATTGCACAGCATGAGTCCCCCCGCCGGGGGTACGCTTTTGATGCAATTCTTCGTCTTTCATCGCTCCAGAGTCAAGTGTCGGCTGAATGAATTCTCTGACACGGTTTTGCCGCAAGAAGAAGAGAAATGATGTAAAACGTGGATCACTGACATCAAGCTCAGTTTACGTTACATCGCATTTCTTGCATTGTTTATTTGCTTTTGCTTTGTTTATGTTCGACTGTTGTTCAAGTTGTGGGTGTCTAGGGTTTTGTCTCCCTATCTCTTGCTCCTCAAGTCGGATCTCCTCTACCCTGGACTCAAAACTCATGGCGTAAGTTCAGCCGCAGATTGAGCAGCTCCAGCGCTGCAATGCATATGCAAGCGTCAGTTCGAAGCAGTAGGCATAGGCAATTAAGCTTCTCCACTCGATATTTGTGCAGTCGTACATATAGGCGACACAACACAGACAGCCTACGTTGGGCTGGAAGCCTGGAACGACACTCCACAAGTGAGAGAGAGAGAGAGTAACGTCAACTCGAAGTAAAGATCCGAACCAGGTACGAAGAGTTTCTACTGAGTCAACATACCGTACCGTAATCAAGTCGCGTAACCTAATGCGTAATTACCTAGATAAGTAATCTGAAAGTATTTGTTAAACACCTAGAAAACCTTTATACATGTTGTTCATTGGGAATTACAGGCAGAATTTATAGAACGTATATGAGCATTGGTAAATTATGGAAAATAGTCATTGAAGGTCTTTTACTAGATCATAGTCAAGTTCAGATGGAACGGAAAATGTAAAGTTCGAAGTAGGAGCCAATGCATGCTCTTAGAAATAGAAGGCGTCATTCAGCCTGAAGTTTTCTAAGATATTATTTGTGATGAAATTTTATTTTTCTAGTGAATATTGTTGGGCATGTAACTAAATCCGGTGAAACACTTCAAGGAAAAGGATAAATTTTCAAAAGATGCATCATTAACTTTCTTTCGTATCGATTTATACTACTCTTCTTAATTCTTATGTTTTCTCGAGAGACATTTAACCTATGGTTTTTTTCATGTGGGCTATTTCACCATTTTTAACACTTACATTTGTAGTATAGAGATTATTTTAAGAATATAATGTTATGCCCCAAGACCTGTTAAACTGAAGCCAAATCCAAGCTCGTAGAACCGGTCGGGATCGCTGTTCGTGAAATCCGCTTTAAATTTCAATAATTGCAGGCATTCGGAACCATTCCCCATTTGAAGGTAATAAAACAAATAAAATGAAAAAATATCAGTTATTACATTAGATGTTTGATTATATTCTTCAAATATTACCAATATACTTAATTACTTAGACTTGTAATATATTTTTTTACTATAGAAATAGATTTGATTCATAGCGTGGAAAAAATTCATTCTTGTTGAAACAATCGCTTGCTACCATCATAAGTTTTACAAGTCAATATGATAAGCATTGGCTCTCTATATTATGATGTTATCTCTAAGGAAATTTGGATATTTCAGTTTAATTAATTATTTTATTTTTCAATCCTTTTATTATCTTATTAATTCTGTAAAACTTAATATTTTTCTTTCTCTTTAAGGTCTTTATTATGTCGCCTATGGTTTTAAAAAGTAATGCTTAATTGTGCTTATCTTCTCCTGTTCATTATTATATATTAACATGATCATTCATTGCTCTTATGTAGCTTATAAAACATCACATCGTGTTATCAATAATCAATTTGGCTAAAAGAGCTCAATAGTTCAACTCATTATCACATTAGATCAACATTAAAATAATGACTTTTAGATATTTTTCTGTATTCTTTGGTGCATCATACAAGAGATGGTAAACATAATGTTCAAGTTGACTGGAAGAAGGCAGTTGAAGGGAGTTATTAACATCTGTCAAAATTGCTCAATCAGAATGGCTAAGGGATTGAAGGCCAATCACACTTCTATCGGTGCATTATAAACTTATTGCCAAACTGTTGGCCCTCAGACTAGCCGCCATACTGCTCAAGTTGGTGCCTCCATAGCAAACTGACTTTGTAAGAGGGCATAGTACTATAAACAATGTTCTCAGTTGCGTTAATACATGAGGCCTTGAGGAAAGGGAGTTCGATGTGTTTTTTCAACTGCACTTCAGGAACACTTACGATAAGTTGCATCATCTCTTTGGTGTCTTGCCGATCTTGGGTTTTACTCTCCTTTTCTCCACCTTCTCAAAGGTCTTCTGCTTGACGCCTCTACATTGATACATGTGAACGACTGATTTACGCCTGTCTTTTTCGTTGCTAGGGGTGTTCAACAAAGGTGTCCATTGACACAAGTTCTTTAAGCATTGACTATAGTCCTTCTAATCTTTGTCGTTAAAAAAATAGAGAGGCTAAAATAATATAGATTGTTAAGCAAGATCATGATTGTTGGATGGATCTGGCGTTGTTTGTTGATGACACGAGAATCTACTTGGATCTATGTGACTCATCGTTTACATGGACTTCGAGGGTTCTCGGAAATTTCTGCTCAACTTTGGGAGAAATCATCAATCTTCAGAAGTCTATGCTTGTGATCATTGGGAAATGGAATACCCCGCCTCCTACATTTTTCCAGTTTGATTGTTGAATTCTTCTTCCTACGTATACTTTTAGATATTTTTTTCCTTTGGGATTATGCAGTGGCAAGTATTCCTGTCAAAGCTTCGCACCTCTGCTCTCTCTTCCTTACTCTCAAAGCTACATTTCTTTTGCTAAAACACGTCATTTTTCATCATTCATCCACTATTTAGTTACTTCCTTTTCGAAAAAGAAAACGTGTAAAAGAATTGTGGCAGTTCTTAGACTTTATTTTTGGGATATATCGATGCGGAGGTACTGAAGTTCCGTTGGTTGTGTGGAAATAAGTTAAGAATTAAAATAATTTCACTTGTAAAGTTTTCTCTTTTCAGATTATTATAGCTAAAATGATGCATATAATATGATGCGCTTCTCATGCTCATGATAAAGAAATCTGAATCTGAATTAAGGGAAATCTGAATTCATTATATGTGCTAGGTTATTAGACGCAGATCTTATCTTAATAAGTGAAGAAATGAGAATTACGAAAAAATGAATCAGAAAAGGAACTTAATATGACTCTTTGTCAATGAGATGAAGTTTTTATGAGCCTTCAAGCGAGACTATTACGTCAGAAAAGTGTAGAAGCGACTATTTTACTGAAACCAAAGTACTTTGCTAAAGTGGTAACACCAGTATTTTGTTAACCGTAGACCCGCAAATGAATTATAAAGATTAAGAAAAATGAAACTTTCGAGATGATTCCTCATTTTGCATTTTCATTTTCACTTATGAGGATGAGGACAAACTTAGGGAAATGTTGTGATGAAAAGAACAAAGAGTTATGCTTTAGTGGAATTACAGTGCTATGCGTTAGCGATTTAATTTTTTCTTTTTTCTTTTCAGTTTTTACAATCATTCCATCCGTCTATTCCTGCTATTTTATTTTATTTTCGATTTTCACAATAACTCTTGCTTCATTCACATCGCTTGAAGCGTCTTGATAGATGTAACGACAACATCTCTCAAGGAAAAAGGTAGTCACTAGGGGATTACCTGAAGTATAGACCTCTTGTAGGGTATTGTCCGTCAGGCGAGTTTACGTATGTATGGTGAAGACAAAAATTGTGTAAACCTCTGAAACTTATTTTTAAATTGCACTCGAAGTAATACAAAAGATTTTCATTTCGATTAAAATTTAGTTTATTTTTATGAATGTAAGACGTTTATTTAACGTACACCACAAAGCGATGTAAATCACCATTTTATCCTTCCATTCGGCTACACGATAAAAAGTTCTCCCCTTGTTTTCTGGTTTTCACAATCGACATATAGTTCTCAATTGTTGTGTTCTATGCTTTGGTAGACATAGAACTGGAAGAGTTCAAGAAGAGAGATTAGTCCACCAGTTAATGAATGTCTAGGATTAGGAAGTAGGGTATTGTATAGGGTTAGTTCAAGAAGAGGAGATTAGTCCACCAGTTAATGAATGTATGTCTAGGGTTAGGAAGTAGGGTATTGTATAGGGTTAGTTCAAGAAGAGGAGATTAGTCCACCAGTTAATGAATGTCTAGGCTTAGGAAGTAGGGTATTGTACAGGGTAAGTTCAAGAAGAGAGATTAGTCCACCAGTTAATGAATGTCTAGGGTTAGGAAGTAGGGTATTGTATAGGGTTACTCTAGGAGAGTTGGAGAGCGGTTAATAAGCTTATTCATGATCCTCAACCGCTTATGGGGAGCTTCGGTCGCTTTGCCTTTTATTTATAGGGCAAGATGTAAATGTTATGTAGAAATTATGTATATTAAATTTACTAGACTGTTGAATAATAATCAAGTATAGACTTAGGAATCAATCCAAACATAAACCAAGCTCGAACTCATGCACTACCAAAACTATAAATGCTAGAGCCTGGTAAAAGATATAGATTAATTTAAACATTATAGACATTATAAACTTTTTTCTAAAACGGTTTGGTAATAAATCGAAGTTGCTGCACTCTTCCCTCTGAAGATGGAAGACGTGAATAATTTTAATTTATGTAATTTATGGAGGGTAAGAATGAAGAGAGAAAAAATGGGTCTTTGGAAACAAAATTCGAGTGAAATAGTTTCTGTCCTTCTTATGCAGCGAACGAATGAGTTTTGGACAGCTACAAGGTTCACCTGTGTCTTCAGGTGAGGTCGACGGACTCCCTACGAGTACCTCCAGCTGCCAGTACCAAAGAACAATGAAAATGAAGTGCGTCCCGAAAGTGGAGACGTGGGAAGTGACTGCACTCGAGTACAAAACTTCCAGGGTAAAGCAAAGGTAATGGCTCGTCGGGCATGTTCTCCACATTTGGTGTGGTAGGGGTTGCACAGGAGGCATCCTATTAGCCTGATTTCGTCATCGCCATGCGTCTGCCGGGAGTCGAACCCGGGTCTATTGCTTGGAAGGCAATTATCCTGACCGTTGGACTACAAACGCTTGATGTATAAGTCTTCAGATGTTTAACTATAAAAAGCTTCTGAAGATTCATAATCAAATGAATTGTGTTTAAGTGTTTAAGTGTTTGTGAAACTAGTTGCCAAATTTATATTTAAACTTTAATAAAAACTTCTTATCATACTGTTTCAGTGATTGTCATTCAAACCTACGTCATAAGTCTTAGACAATACAAATGAAAAAAATAAAAGATTACTTCGCATCGTGAGATAAATAGAACAACTTGTATAGAAGAATATAAAACTCACAAGGAGAATATTCTCACAACTCATAAAACTCTCGTTTAGGAGAATATAAAACTCACAAGATCAGTTTAGATAACTAGCACCCATCTAAAATACATTATTTATGATCATTAAGTAGATAGTGATGCAAAGACCTGCCCTTTTGAATTATAATTTCTCCTGTTTTTATAAACTCAGTTTTATATATGCATTAATTTATTATAATTAACTTTAAATTTATCTATAATACTCTGAAAACATTATTAACGCATTCAAAGTATTTTCATGTTGTTCTTAGATTATATACAAAGGACTTTGCTAAGTGGTAATAATACCAGTAGTTTCTTAATTCTAGATCCCGTATATGAACTAGAAAATTTAGAAATGAAGCCTTCGAGGCGATTCCTCATTTTGCACCTTTCTTTTCTCATGTGACATAGTCAAGTACAATTTCGTAGCGAAACTTTAAGCTATAGTTAGTTATGTAGATACAACTTAACATATTCATTAAGCTACCTATCTTAACTATACCGATAAATTTTAAAATATAGAACTACGGCTAGATTTTCAGTTATAATATTTATCTCGCATTTTTTAATTCCTTTCATCTATGTAACCAATTTAGATCTTGATGAAGCTTTCAGACTTTTCTCATATTGTATCCTAATTATCTTATATTATACATTTAATATTTAGCTTGGAAAGTCAATACTTATTCAATTTCAGCTATATATATTTGATTTTAAGGATGTGTAAAATAGTTTTTTCAAACAATCTTTTCTGTTATTTTATTCATCTTGAATGATCCATAAAGTTTTATCAACACCCGAAAGGAGAGTCATTACTTGTGTTGGAGTCTTCACACAAGAAATCTCTTCTATAAGATGACACAAGACATAAGTTTTTAAACAATTAATAAAAGCAACAATACAAAACATTACGCAAATCGAAAGAGATATTAAGAAAATTTATAAATCCTTAAAATAATAAAACCTAACTTGAAATCTGAGTGTTGAATTCTTCTAGGTGTATCGTATTATTAACTTAAGAGGAGAAAACTCATATTATCAATAAAAGAATGCGCATCTATCTACAAAATAAAAATCCAATAATGAACAACTCAAGATGAAAATTGTCTTTGTATGAAAAACATATGTTACTTATCTGTTATCATAATCATTGGAACCTAGTTTGTTCCTTATCAACCTTCATCTTCAAGCCCTTTCTGTCCAACGAATACCTTATATTTATATTTATTGCTATTAGTTAGAATAGATATAAATTGATGGTGAAAATCAGAAAGGAAAAAATTATTTTTTTGTCGTGTAAAGTAACGGACAGATGGAGTCATGGTGGAAACCAGAAAATGAAAGGAAGTAGAGGGAACTCACGGATGAAATCATTGTAGAAATCAGAAAAGAGAAAAGAAACTGACAGATAAATCCGGATAAATTGTTAATGCATAGCCATGCAATTCCATTGCAAGTAGAGGGGACGAGTAACATATCAGTTAACAAGAATTGATATCAAGAAAACTCTTTTGATATTAGTAAATAAAAAACAAATATCAATTAGATAACTTTAAGAGAAATAGATATCAAACTCCATAACTATATCTCAGATAGTTATCGAGGTTGATAATTATAAATTAGATAGTTATAGAAATCAATAATTATCTCAAATATAATTATCGAAGCCTTATATTTATCTTTTGAGATCGGTCATATGGTCCCGATTTATTGATACGGTGATCGTATTGCTTGTTATTATCTAATTCATTCGTGAAGTCTTCTATCCATCTCTCCTCGCAGTAAAAATACCACATGTATTGACATTTGAATGCATGATCTCTAAGCAATCTTTGAAGTTGATTAGTCAAACAAGGTTGCTGCATTTCCACTATAGACTCTATTATATTCTTAAGTTAATAGCTGTCTTTATTACACAACTGAGTCATCTTCTATTCTATTTAGACGTCCAAAAATGCATTATTGCTTTCTCTCATATTACTATCCCGAGGTACTCTGTTTCTTTACTCCACTCCCACTCATATATTATTGTTATTTGCTTCATATCTATTCCAGTGGCTCTACAGAAGAAGCCAACAAACTTATGAGGATGAGGACAAACTTAGGGCAATTTGTGATGGAAAGAAAAACTTCCATGTTTGCATGACTTGTGTTCTATGCTTTGGTAGACATCAGTCTACCCGTTCATGAATGTCTATGGTTAGGAATTAGGGTATTCCACCCGGTTACTTTAGGAGAGTTGGAGAACGGTTAAATATGCATCTCAAGTTCCCTGCTTGAAGACCGTGTACAAGAAGACAAGGGTAAAATTCACCGAAGAGGTTAGCTGTGTCATGTTCTTTCCAGGATTAATATTTATCATGACGCCATATACAAACTATAATAAAATATTTCTAATCTGTATATGAAGGGAATCTGTATACAAATAAACGTCAGGGATCTTTGTTTTCTTTCTGGTAATATAAAAAACACAAATGTTGTACTTGAATTTTATTCTAAGCTAATTTATAATATTAAACATCTTTATAAATATTGAACTAAAAAACTAGGAGTTGCGACATATCACCACATAACACATAAGTGAAGACGCGCTTCCATGACTACAAGAGAGGGAGGCCCAAACAAGATAAAGATTAATCTTTTGGTCTTTATTAAATTAATAGCATGCTTCCTTCTCCATTTGAAGATAGAGAAGGTGATTATGCATCCAAAACATGCATGCAAGATCAACTTCTGGGAACTTTTGCTAGATTTTTTTTATCGAGAAAATATATATGTGTAAATTAAAAATTCTATACCAAGCTGATAAAGCAGATCAAAATATTTTATAAATATTAACTATTATCTAAATCTGAGAATGAGAGAAGACCCGTACATAAACCATAAGGGGAGCGCTGACATATGCCCTCTACAAACTACATATGAGTGCTTCTGATCCACGCCATGTTACATTTCAGTTTATTACTTAACCTTTTAGAAGAAAAATATTAGTAATAAACTAAACTTTTGCATATTTACCTCTTCTATCAGAAAGAATTGAATATGCAAGAAAATCAAAGTTGTAATAAACCTTTTTATGGTCCTTTTGGAGACCTTCAGTTCGCTTTTCATTTTTATAAGAAAGAATGTAAGTATTATGTAGAAATCATATATCGAAATATTACATTTATCGATAACTGTTAAATGATAATAGAATCTAGACTTATGATCAGCCCAAACATACACCAAGCACGAACTCATGCAATACTGGTAGTATAAATGCTAGAGCCTGGTAGCAAATATACATATATTTAATCCATATATGAGTAAATTATCCAAACCTTTTACACGAAAGGGTTAGTTAAAAAATTAAACTTGCTGCACTGTTGTATCAACAGATATAAGAGGTGAGGAAGCTTAATTATGGAGGGTAGGAAGGAAGGGAGAAAGTGGGTCCTTCGAAAACAAAATTAGAGTGGAATAATTTCTTTCATTCTTATGCACCGAATGAATGAGTTTCGAACCGGTACTAGGTTCACCTGTATCTTCAAGTGAGGTCGATGAACTCCCTACGAGTACCTCCAGCTGCCAGTACCAAAGAAGGAGCCCGTGGCAAAATGAAGTACGTCCCGGAAGTGGAGACGTAAGGGGAGGCAACTGCACTGGAGTACAAAACTCACTGGGGAAGCAAAGGTAATGGCTCGTCGGGCATGTCTCCACATTTTCTTTGGCAGGGGTTGCACAGGAGGCAACTTACGCCTGATTTCGTCATCGCCATGCGTCTGCCGGGAGTCGAACCCGGGTCTATTGCTTGGAAGGCAATTATCCTAACCGTTGGACTACAAACGCTTGATGCTCTGTTCAATTTATGCCAATCTTAACCACTTTATTTTATTCATATAACACCACAGCTCAATGATGGTCCCAATCCTTGATATCCCAATGGTTAGATGGGAAATTCTTAAACTACCGTTTATATTTGGTGTAATTTCGTAGGACTGATATATCACTGATGAAGTTCAGTTTTGGTTTGGCGACAGATCACATTTAAAGATTGGACAGAAAGATAAGAAAAAGAAAAACCTTAGAAGATTATCATGAAACCGCCAATATCATTCAGAAAAGCACGCATGGTTCCTCTTGAACCAGTTTAGGTTCGGACTTAAACTGTGCTTTATGAATGTCCTAACCTAAACACTGGTGTACGGTATACATAAACCATATATAAGCCCAGGGATTTACTTGATCGGACCTCAGAACGAATCGAGGACTTTATCGGACCCTTTTTATAATTCCCAATTGAAAATATAAAGAAAAAAGGATATTTTTATAATATATATATAAAATAAAGTCGACATTATATATTATATTATCCAGTATTATAAGACACTTGGCGTATACCGGGGAAGATGACATGTGAGAAAAATAGATGACAGCTAAGTACTTCATACTGAGCTGTCATCTATTTTTCCTAATTAGTGTGGTCTATACTAGTTACTGTGAAAGGTATTTTAGTTATAATACTTATATTAATCTGGTCCACACTATATTAGGTTCAAGATTAGTTATTGTGTAAATACATAGTATGGTCATTATTTCAAGTATTGATAATTAATATACATCATATATATTAATTATAAAAAATATATTATAAACAAATAGAGTGATCTTAATGATTTCATTTGTTAAACTGTTATATGTGATATAATATATTTAGTCACTTCTAGTTAATTATAGTCACTTTATTTTAACATCTAAATCCTTCTGGAAAATACTTTTTATTATTATAAAATATATATACATTACATCATCCAGTTTTGAGCAGAATCTCTTGGAAGGATTTGATATTCAATTTCGTAAAATTTCTTGAAGAATATTTTTTCTACCAGGTTCAGTAGGTCAAAATGCCATATCATCAGAATGCATATAGAGCATGTTAGTCGTCACCCATATATGTACACGAAAAGTTTAATTCAAAATACTTTTCTTACAGATTATGGACCCATATCTCTTATTTGATATAGTGCATTATCTTTACATAGCGATCAACCTGCTAAACCTGATGTTTCCAGCTAGGGATGCGGTCAAGTAATGCAAAATTAAGAAGGGTGGGTCAAGTCTTACAAACATATTATCAGTGGTGTCAAGTAATTTCTAATTTAAGAGCTGGTATTCAAACGATACAATAAACATATGAGGATAGCAAGTATAGCTATATTTCCTGCATATGGATTACCATCTCCTCACACATACTGAACATGATATAAACTATATTGAAAAGAGAAAACAAAAAATGCACAATGAAATTGTATACAAAGTTACTTCCTTTTGATAAGTATCGGTTATACCATCTTTACTCGTAGGAATTACAATATAAATCTACACCGTTTTGATTAAAACAGTACATTGAACATTATATATAAGATATTCCACTTTCAGAGTAAATTCTTATCAAAGGTACATTGTAGTCAAATATACATCCAAAGTGCACTTTTGGCGAGAGAAAGAAAAAAGAAAAACGTAGAGAAAAGTGGAAAGTCTAAAAGCACCACTGGACCGAACAATACAGTGGAGGTGCCATCTAGGTGTTAGTGAGAATTCTATAAATACTAAAAAAATTATTCAATATTTTTAAATTCAACTATATACTTAGCATAAATGTTATATGTTAACTGGATACTACATGTCGGATCTTCCGGAAAAAAACCTGAAACCTGTGGGTTGGAGCGTGCAGTAGGAACCATAAGACTGATCTGCTCCCTGTCAGAAAATTGATTTTCTACAAGGTTTAAGTTATCTCCTAACCTTTCTCGGCAAGAGAGTTAAGTGATAAATTAAACGTCTTTGCATATTCTTCTCTTCCTAACCTGGAAGATGTAAATAAGTATGCAAGGCATGAGAGATGTACAGTCATGCACTAAACTGACCGCTACGATGTGTAGTTCAAGGGTGAAGTAATAAATCACTCATGGACTAGTGACTAGCCCATCTAATATGAAATATGAGACACTAACTGGTGCAGTAGACCGAGGATTGATCATCTTTGAAGTTACCTAGGTCCACAAGAACTTTGAATCTTGAGTGAGATCTAACGGAAGAAACTCTTCTAAAAGAAAAACATAATTCAATGTTACCTCGTGTGAACCAGCTGTAAGCAAGATTTTGATTTAACCACGGTTGATATCTTAAGAGCGATTGATGACTTTAGAGCTAGAGATTACGAGGTTTAGTCCTGATTTTCTCTTCGCCTTATGGGTGCTTGGCTCTGGGGTCTTTTTTGCCCTTGTTCTCGACCCATTTGATATTCATTGTGTATATTTTCTTTATACAATAAGGTAGTGAGTTCATATTGCGGTCGTGAGTCACTGATAGATCCATAGTGATTTACGTTGGACTCAGTGTCTACTTTTATCGACATCTCGTCAAAGATACATATACATGCAACATGCCTTTGGAAAAAAAAGGTGAGCTAAATCTAGCAGCGCAATTGGAGCGGATAGCGCAGTAAGGTGTTATGGACGTAATAATCAGTGTTACTATATTTGGTTTAATATATGATGGTGATAGTTTTGGAGCAAAATATTAATCCGACCGGGTGTTTGCATGCAAGAATATAAAATGTGAAGAGCTCATCTATATACTTTTCATTGACTCCAAACATGTCACGTAAACATCTCCTCTATAACTACATTGTAACAAAGACCTAAATCAAGAATTACTTGTATCAGCAAATGCATAGCATTCACAATGTCATTGTAGGTGCAACAACTTGTTACGCCTGCAATTAATTTTTTTTTCAATTTATGTTGTCGTGTCGTTATCTAAAAATCCAAATTTTATGCTTGAATTATCGCTCCAAAGACGTTCAGATGACTAAAAATTACCTTCTTACAAAACTTTTGGATCTTCACTTTCATTGCACCAAGTGGTAGAGCTAGTTGTTAGCTTCCCATAGGTACTTCATTTATTTTAAATTGACGCTTAATGATAAAGCTATGAGGTTCAGAAGATGAAAAAACCAAGTTAAGCTCTACTTTATAGATGTTGATGGGATATTTGTAGTTCTTAGGGCTATACGAGGGATGCACGGGAGTTGCTTGGTCATTATATGGAGAAATCTCACATATTGTGAACTGACATAAGGGAGCAGCTTAAGGAGTTAGCTTGTATTTGTGATCTATCGACAGACGTTTATAAGATCAGGGGTCCAATGCATGCACACAAGGAGTCTTTGAGTTTAGATCTGTGCTAGCTACGTGTTGATTAAGATAGATAGTGAAGAGTCAGATAGACGTGTGCGTTTTGGAAGAAACTGAGACGTAGAGAAGACGATTTGGAGTGCTTTAGTGACATGCGAAAGAGAGTTGAACTATTTGACCCGTTCCGGAGTCAAACTTGATGTCTTTGGATCCATCGAGATCAAAACACCGAGTTCTTCAAGAAATTAAAGACGATACAAATTTTCATCTTGTGATTTAAGAGATGTCAAAGAAATTGGTTCGCAAAGAGACGTCTTACATAAAATTTCATTCGCTTGCGACATGAAGTTGGGTTGTCCTCCGTGATCGATGAGCCAAGCTCTTTGTCCTTGATGTTTCCAGGCGAGTTGATCACTGTAACAAAATTTTGCTCACTGTAACAAGAATCTATTCGATAAAAGAACTTTTCTAAATTTTGTTTGTACACATATACAAATCTTCTTGGTTACATCTGTCTAAGAGGAGGCTTTAGAGCTACATCACAAAGGTCATCGTAGTAGATTGGTCTTTTTGGAGGATATCTTTTAATAATAGCGTGGTTGTGCAACACCTCCGCTTATTACAGTCATCCAAAAGAGGAGATCTCGACGTATTGGAGCTTAATATCTCTACTTTGATTCTATGACATATAGAGATTAGTCCCTCACTGCAATGTGAGTCAATGCGAAAAACATGAAGCTACATCATAATACAACATGTATCAATCTATAAAGCCGTGTAGTAGCGCACTGATGAAAACGGTAACTTTTTAATGAATGCGGTAATCTTTTATTCAGTTTTGATCTAAAAGGATTTGTAATGCTCTTAATTTTCATCTAACTCAACTTTTAATTCTAACTTTTGTTATTCTAGATTATCAATATGAATTAAATTAGCTTCAAAACTTCAACTATAAGTTCATAACTTCAACTATAAATAATGGAACTCCGCATAAGCTATGTATTTCTTACTAGGTTATTCACTTCTTGTTTGAATTTAACTAAACTCTAAACTATAACTAACCAATCTTTACATGAACATCTGTATTAAATTTAAATTGAACTTCTCATTGCTTCTTAGAGCTAATTCAATATTTGTGTCTGTAACAACATGTTGTATGCGATGACTTGATACTTCCTCTAAGATAGTCTAAATAACTATGGATCATTGAATGATTAAGTGAACTGAAATTCTCATTCTTTCTCGAAGCTAATGGAATATTTGCAGTTTGATGTGTCTAAACATATAAAAGTAGTTCTCGTGAAGAAAACCAACAATACAATCTAGAGCTAGGAAAAAAGCTGACAACAATTTGACAATCAATTTAATGGAAATAATTCGAGAAAAGGTACTATCGTTTTGAGTAGTTTGAGAGAAGATATATTCATTTTGAGATATTTTCGAGAAAGTATAATAGTTTTGAGATAGATTTGAGAGAAGGTATAATAGTTATGAGAACATGAATAAAAGTTTTGATTATTGGTACCAAGATCAGTTTGAAAATATGATATTGAGTTGTTTTATAATACGAGAATTGAGCAATTTTAAAAAACGAGAATTGTGTTATTTCAAAGTATGAGAATCGAGTTGAGTAGTTGATTGTACGGAACTTACGGTTTCTATACAATAAGTTTATATGTATTGCATCACTCACCATGCAAAGCAACCCTCTATGGATTATCTAAACCTTTGTCATATCTAAACCTTGGCTACACATACAAGAGGCAGTAACAAGCATTCCTTTATCAAAATAACATATACGAGAAATTATCTTTAACAT
Organism: Asterella californica; assembly: GCA_036924285.1. Taxonomy (NCBI): domain Eukaryota; kingdom Viridiplantae; phylum Streptophyta; class Marchantiopsida; order Marchantiales; family Aytoniaceae; genus Asterella; species Asterella californica. The sequence goes on from JAYKYS010000001.1 coordinate 50,884,504, forward strand.
TGTTTGTGCTAAAACTCTATCCATGCGTTCGACCATCACCTCGAACATTACTATTTTTTTTGCTATGGATCAAAATTATCCAACATTTTCATTTTATCAATCTCCCTTGCGGCCATTATCAAGATTGAGACGATAGCAGAAAGCGTGAGACACTCAACAGACGATCAAAATTATCCAACATTTTTCATTTTGTCCGTTTTCATTGCAACCACTGTGAACATTGAAGCGGTGGTAGAAAGCATAAGAGATCACTATGGATCAAAAAGTTTAATCTGTAGCATCACACCTACCTTGACCATCATCCGCACTAAACAAGAAGAATGACAATTTGATCCATAGTCATCCGTATCGCACTGCACAAGAAGAACATCAAAGAGATTTGTTTGTTTTGTTTCTCTATAGTGTTTGTAAAATTTCTTATTAGCTAATTCATCTTCATATTTATTCTAGTAACTAACTACCACGTCAAATTATACTTCAAGAATGAATTCCTCCTTTGACTTTCTCAAACTTTGTGTTATTCACTTTCTCAAAACCTCCCTCAACTATGCAAATGCATAGTAAAAATGAAATATTTGAGGTGATTCTTCATTTTGCAACTTTGTTTTCTCTTGTTACATAGTCTAAGTACGATTTAGTGGAAGAGAAACTTTAAGTTATAGTTAGTTTTGTGCATCTAACTTAACACATTCATTAAGCTAGTTTAAACAACTTATGTTAGTTATAACTATTACTAGAATAAACGATAAATTAAAAAATATAGAACTACAGCTTCAAATATAAATTCGGAGTTCTAATACTTATCTTGCAGTTTTTAGTCCCTTTCATCAGATGTAACTTAGTAAGACATTGATCAGTTTTTCTCCCATTTTTGTTTTTCTTGTGTAAGGAATAAGTTTGACTACATTATATCTTTATCTTTAGCTTCGATATTTAATATTTATTCAATTTCTGCTATCAATATTTGAGTTTTAAATTCTTATCGTGGAATTCTGATCTTGTGGTCGAGTCTCCACAAAAGAAATCTCTTCTATAAGTACTTGACGCAATAACATTGTTGCTAAAGTAATTAATAGAAGCAACATTACAACACATTTAATCGGAAGAGATATCAAGACAAATATTATATATTTAAGATGAAATATAACTCTGAAATAAGATTTCTTGATGTCTTCTATGGAGGAAAAAATCACATATTATTAATAAACGAATGCGCATCTATCTCCAAAGTAAATTCCAATGACGGACAACTCAAGATTATGACGAATCTCTTTGTATGAAAAGCATACTCATTTGTCATCATAATCATTGGATGGCAAGGAACCTAGTCAAAGTTTATTATACTTATTTATTAACCTTTATTTCCGTCCAACGAATATTCTCTATATGAGAAAAAGAAGGAAATTCTGTTCATTTTCCAGGTCTTACATCCATCTCTCATCAAAGTAAACATACCACATATATTGTTAACTGAATGATGATGCATGATTGCTAAAGTAATCTTTAGAAGCTAGGGGGACATCTGTTTGTATTTAGCTGATAACACTTGCGAGTAAAGCTTTTTTTCATAAATTAGTAGTTTAAAATAAATTATTTTATAAAGCAAAAAATATATTCTTAAAAGGTTTTAATTTTTTGGTATAAAAATATAGTATTTTTATTTATAGAAAATAAAAAGTAATTCATTTAAAGTAATTCTTAATTTTTAAATAGTTTATTTAATATAATTAAATATAATTAATTTAATTGCACGTGTTTACAACAAGAATAATCAATGAACCCCCGAGTTTAGAAGTGATAATTCAAACATAGTTGTTGCATTTTAGCTATAAGATCCATTCTTATTTATTTATATATTTATCGCAGGTAGGAGACGGATACAAGACCTGGTGACATTATCAAATGATAAAAAATAGAAATAGTGTGACATCAACAACTCGAGAGCAAAAAAATCCCGAAGATATATGGATAAAATTAAGAATTAAATATTTTTGTTGGACAACACAAATTCCATTATACATACATATCTAACGAGGAGATGGATACAAGATCTGATGACATGATCGAATGATAGAAAATAGAAATAGTGTGACATCAACGGCCCTGGAGCACAGAAAAATCTGAAAATATGGATAAATTTAAGAATTAAACATTTCTGTTGGACAACATAAATTCAACAACATAAATTTCATTATATATAAATATCTAACGAGAAGAAAAAGAAGAAAATTATACCCAAGATGTGCAAATGAGCGAATAATTCTAAAAAGAAAATTAGTATAAGATTCCGCAAGACAACAACTGTGTACATAACCTCCACACACAAGATCAGACGCCGGAATCCACGGAAGGAGGACACGAGTCGAACTATGCTCAACAGCTTTGAAAACATCGTTAATACCCCTCGAGCTACAGCTACGCGTAATAATTATCTTTCCTTTTTTTCCCTTTATTACACAACCAGTATGGGTCGTGTTAGACAACACGACCCTTACTGGTTTCTCTCATACATCCCCATATACTCTGTTCTTTTACTCCACTCCCACTCATGTATTATTACGATTTGCTTCCACTTGGGAAGGTAGAGTTTCATCTCGATTCCAATGGCGCTATAGAATGAAGCCAATGAACTTAAGAAGATGCGGATAAAGTTAGGGAAATGTTGTGATAAAAAGAAAAACTTCCATCCTGATTATTATGACAAACTTCTATTATGATTTTTTGTTCTATGGTTTGGTAGACACAAAACTCGAAGATTCAGGAGAACATTATACCTCTGATGAATGTCTAGGATTAGAGCTGATGGTATCAGGGGCGTCAGTTAGAATATTTTCGAAGACTTTTAAATTGTGGTGGTACGTATGGTCACGATTAAAAACTTGAATGTTACTTCTTGAAATATTCGAGTGAAGTCGTGGTTGTTTGCCATTTCAGCATTGGATCACATTTCTTTATATTTTGTTTCTCTAAAAGAATCAGGACGGAGAAAATTAATAACAAACAAAGTTAGACCGTCAGTTAGAACATTGCAGACATTAGTGTTGTTACGTTAAGTAGATGTTCTTACTTTACCACTATTTGCAGACACTTTTGGGGTGTGAGAAAGATAACAGGTAACAATAAATTGTTATCTGGTACAAGCCAATAGTCACTGATATCAATAGATTATAATAGTGTAGCAGTAAAAGAACAACTAATAATAATAAAATTGGACCGAAAGCAAAACAACTTCCTATAAGATTTTGCCAAGGAAGAAGCTAGCTAACTCGTTAACTAACGCTAAGACTCGGATGAAAGGTAGCAAGCTTCTCAAACTCACTGGTACCTCTCACTCCATTACCCAATTTAGCTAGCGAGTTCTCTAGCTAAACCTCTTTTCTGCTAACTTTTTTACTGATATCATATTACTGTTACCTTACTTTGCCCCGTATTTTTGTACTTTTGTATCTTTGACTGATCACCACTATGGTGTTAAAGGATCTTCTCTCTTTAATTTTTACACCCCTTGTTATACTAAGGGGTGTCAATGTTAAGTGGAAATATTCCCAGATGATTGTTGTACCCGCTCTACTAGAAGGTGTCAATGTTAAGTGGAAATATTCTCAGAAGGTCGAAAAGTAAAAGATCAGAACTTTTCAACGGTTGCTTTTTATTGACCCGTTGTTAGTTTTGAATCGCCTCTCTGAACTGAGAGTACCATGTCTTCAATGATAACTTTTAACCTTTGTCATTTAAAATATTTTGACAAAAATATTTCTCTAAGCAAAGACAAACAGACAAAACGAATGACAACTCAATAAAAAGACATCCATGGCATTTTCATACTGACATCTCTGGAGTTACCCGCAAAAAACACTCGTCAAAGTCCGACAGAAACCGTAACTCCTTCTCTTGCGTCTAGAATCTTTCAAAAACATTCCAACATTTACACCCCTACTAGGGGGTGTCACAGTTAAGAATCTCTGAAATATTCGGGAGCCGCGGGCGTGAGTTACGGATTCGGTAACTCTGCAACCAGTGTTTCTTGCGGGTACCTCAGGAGGTACCCGCAAGAAAACGCCGCGGACGTTTTCTTAACGGTTATTCATTGGTTTTTTCTGATTTTTTTGCAATGGATTCTCTGTTACTCTGATTACTTATCTTGAATGTAACAAAGAAAAAACAATCAATGGTAAAATCTTGATGTTGAATCTCGGACGCGATCTAGAATGAGCCGCGATTTTATACAAACTTACCCGTGACAATTTTAGGTCCAGTTACCACTCAGCCGTTGAAGAATCTTTTTTCTAAACTCTGAGACCCCCTACTATACCATACTATGGAGAACGGCTATTATGGAGGGTAAGAAGGAAGGGAGAAAGTGTGCCGGCGGAAACAAAATTCGAGTGAATGCAGCGAATGAATGAGTTTCGGACCGGTACTAGGTTCACCTGTATCTTCAGGTGAGGTCGATGGACTCTCTACGACCTACCTCCAGCTGCCAGTACCAAACAACGAGCCCGTGGGAAAATAAAATACGTCCCGGAAGTGGAGACGAAGGGGGAGTTGACTGCAAAAAACTTCCAAGGGAAGCAAAGGTAATGGCTCGTCGGGCATTTTCTCCACATTTGCTGTGGTAGTGGTTGCACAGAAGGCAACCGACGCCTGATTTCGTTATGGCCATGCGTCTGCCGGGAGTCGAACCCGGGTCTATTGCTTGGAAGGCAATTATCCTAACCGTTGGACTACAAACGCTTGATGTACTCAGCCCTTTGATATAAAACTTAATATTTATAACACACCTCCGGGATTGATATCCCAATTTGTTAGTTGGGGAAATTCTTCAACCACCGTTTGATTTGGTGCAAGTTCGTAGGACTCTGATACATCACTGTTTAAGTTCAGTTTTGGTTAGGCGACAAACCACATTTAAAGATTCGGCAGAAAAGATAAGAAAAAGAAAAACCTTAAAAGATTATCATGAAACCGCCAATACCATTCAGAGAAGCACGGATAGTTCCTCTTGAACCTGTTTAGGTTCGGACTTAAAGTGTGCTTTATGGATGTCCTAACCTAAACACTGGTGTGCGGTATACGTAAACCATATATAAACCACTGAAAATATAAAGGGAGAGAAGGAAAATATTTTATATATATTAAAGGTAAAGTCGACAATATATATAATATTATCCAGTATAATAAGACACTTCATATATCCCGGGGAAGTGACAGGTGAGACAAATAGATGACAGCTCACTAGCAAATCGTTCGTGAAAATGTTTATACGAACTTAAATTTTGGTACATATCTTCGTGTACACTAATATACTATATTAGGATTTTCTCAGAAACAAAAATTAAAAGGGTGAGGAGGCCTTTTACCTCTAAATATATTACTTACCTTTTTGTTTTGGTTTTTTTTAATTTCTATTCAGGGCTGTTCTCTGATCTCTGCTCTGGTTGCGCCACCATGTACATTCCTTCCTCTTAGTAAAGTTGTGTGGCGTTCCGTTGCCATTTAAAATAAACATAAACATAATAATAAAATATATAGCTTACGTACTGATACTTCAACTCCCGTTCCTGGTTTCTTTCCTAGTGCTCCACGTTTTGGTTAATCTGGATTATGCAGTTCGAACTGTGCAAGTTCACCCTCACGTCATTTCCGAGCTCCGGTGGACATCGCCACTCTGCAGACTTCCTTGCATATTCACCTCTTTCAAGTTCGGAAGAGAGAATAATGCAAGGAGAATTAATTTATACTCTAACCTTTTCTTTTGGAAGGTTTAGGGTATAAATTAAAATTTGCAAAGTTGAAAATATTCTATTTGTGTAGGTGACTGCTATTGTACCAAAGGAAAGTCTGTTCCAGTGACTCTCTTATGGGTTTAACTCAAGAGAAAGTACCAAGTGTAATGACGGTGTCCTCAGATCTAAATTTATGGTCAAGAGATCTTTCAAAGATCAGTTGATTATAAATGCTATTTTCTCCTGAGGAGGACCACCACCAACGCGTCACGACAGTCGCTCCCGCACTACACCTAAATCCACAGAGAAAACCAATCCACGCTAATCAACAGCACTGTCACTTTTCCTTCACGCTCGACTGCACAATGTCTTAATTCGCCCAGTCCCGCACTAGATCTAAAAGAATAACGGCGAATCAAGGTCAACCGGTTTTTCAAAACTCTCGTAACGCCTACCCACGGCGCCCATTTATGCCACCTCGCGCCCCCGCTTGTCGTCTTCCCCTCCCCGGCCGGAAGTACGGTTTCGATGCATATTCGCCATAACTGTAGATTCACCTCACGGAGAATGTATATATATTCACCTCACTCTTCCAAGTTCAGTAGAGGTCATCGTATTGCATGTGTAAGCTTTTATAAACTGTGCATAGCTTCGGTACTATAAATACGAACGGATTTTATTTTCTGTTACGTTGCAATATATTATCTTTCGGATCCATTTGGTCTGGTTTCTGCAGGTTAGATTTTTAGGTCTGTTCTTCTAAGACACTTCTTCAGGCCCGTGGTTGATGTTTCATATGATATCACTCATCTTTTAGAAATTGAGAAGCACTCCTCTAGAATAGCCAGGAAAGATTCGAACCTCCGCGGCCATGTCTCCAGAAGTAGTGTACTTCCAGTGCGTGACATAACTGTATAATTATGAATAGATACTGGAAATTTCTATACATAGTCTACTACCACGTTACTTATTTCTGGAAACAATTGAGAAACAAACATGGAACGAAAAGTACGTACAGCTTCGTGTAAAAGAATATAAAATAACAAGTCTTGATCTGAACTAAGGTTAACAAATGTCTGCTCTAATCACCAGAAAGAAAAACATTCTTGACATCACGCTTGTTTTTTTCTGCAATATTGATCCCAAAGTTGATCGAGCATGTATATTCACCTCACTAAGTACTACATTTGAAAGAAAAGTATTGACATTTGCTCATTATATAACTGAATAAAGATAAATCAAAGTTTTAACCAGAATCTCTTTGAAGGATTTCAATTTCAATTTCGTTAAAGAATTTCAAAAAATATTCTCTCTATCAGTTTTATTAGATCAAAATTCCATGTCATCAGAATGCAAGAAGAGCATGTTAGTCGTCATCCATATATCTACACGAAAAGTTTAATCTAAAATAGTTTTATAACAGATTATCAACTCAGATTATTTTTTATTTCAATTAATGCAATGTCTTTACATAACGGTCAACATGTTAATCCTGCTGTTGTTAGTCAAGGATGCAGTCAAATAACATAAAGTTAAGAGAGGTGATGTCAAGTTTTTAACTTAAATTACACAAATTTTCTCCGGGCGAATTTTCTGGGATATTTACTCTGAGTTTGAGTGTATTTTCCACTCAGACCCAGTTTGAACTCTCCAAGAACAACATCGTTACCAAATATGTGAAAATGACACCCCCTACTAATTGACACAGTAGACCGAGGATTTGCCGTCTCAAAGTTCTCAAGATCCACAAGAATTACGAGTCTTCAGTCGGATCTCTAAGGGAAGAAACTCTTGTAAAGGAAAACAAAATTCAATGTTAGCATGTGTGCACCAGTTGTAAGCAGGACTTTTTTATTTAACCACGTTTGATATTCTAAGAGCAAGTGGTGACTTTTAGAGTTACGGGTTGTGAAGTTTAGCCTTGATTCTCTTTGTACCTTATGGGTGCTTGGCTACGTGGGTTTCTTTTCGCCCTTGATCTGCTTGATACTACAGTATCTTCCCATCCATTTGGTATTTATCATATCACTTTTATTTATTCAATAAGAGTTTCATTCATAGTAACGTCGTGAGTCACGAATGGATCACTGTCTAGTTTTACTGACAACTCTTCAAAGGTGCATATGCCTACAACATGTACTTCTGACCGGGGAAAAGAAGGGACGACAAGCGTGAAGGGAGATATATTTTCTACAGGTTGCTTTATGTCTTCATAGTGCGAAGTAGTGTTTAATTCTGTCGTTTTATCCTTTATGGGATGTAGATTGAATGACAATGATTGAAAGTTTAAACTTGTAATAAATTTGACCACTAGTTAAATATTTGTTATCATCTTGAATGTAATGCATTTTATTATGAATGTTTGAGAAATATTGTAGTGAAAGTCATGAAAATATGATTTAATGTTCCTAAAATTTTAGAGGTGGAAACATATTTTAGTTTATCTAGTGATTGTAAAAGATAAAAGGAAATTTTAATGATACTTTTTAGAATATATAAATATCATTTTAAATTATAATAACTATATTTTATGTATATTCTTAGGCAAGAAATATAAAATATGAGATGTTCATCTCATAATTTTATAGTTTGATAAAAATGATAAGAAGCACACTGCCCACTACATGAAATTGTCACTCTGATCAAAGAATGTTTTTATTATGTTGATAAATAAATCTTGTAAAAACTATATACTTTTAATTTTTTGACATTAGTATACTGAAAACATCTTAGAAAAGTTTAATTTAAATAATTTTACATTATTTTTAAATATAAATTAACTAGTTAAAGTAATTTTAAATAAACATATTTTAGTCTCACTTAGTTTTAATGAAATCACTTTGTGAAACTTAGTAAGTACTAAGAAGATACTTAAATCCCCAGTATGACTACAAGTGCTCCTGGTTACCCAGAGCACCTCTTTTCGCGTGTCTGCTTCAGAGAACAATAGAATTTATCCATTAGCATATTGCTCCAGAAATCCCAAAATATTACGTCTTCATCCCAACATGGAATCTGTAAAAATAATAACCAAATAGAAGCTCTTCACTAGCTTTAAAATTTATGATTCATCTCAAAACACACTACTTAATATATTTGAAACTATATTTGAAGTTTCAAGGTTTCTTGGAGCAAAAGAGAATATTTATTTGAGTCTCAAAGCACATTGTGATGAAAAGAAAGAAATGTTCCTTTTCAGGTTTTTATAGTCATACCGAGAGTTTAAGTAAAAATGTACTCTAGCAACCTAAACCTCAGCACATCTGAACGCAGTGGTTGACAAATACGTGACGGAATGAAATATTTTCTAATTGCATCGATTCGGAAAATTATCACAATCATCTTTATTTACTCTGATATAGATAAGATGAACTAATCGGTGATCCAACGATATGCACCCTTTTGGGAACGTGCATATTCACCTCCTCCGTCTTTCTGTGAAGGAGGAGAATATGCAAGGGTTTAATTTATCGTCTAACCTTCCGGCGGGAATGGTTAGTGATAAACTTAACCTATAATAAAATACAATTATAGAAGAAACCGGTGTCATGGGTCTTGGAGCGTGTTTATGGCTGATGCGTTTTCTCTGGAGTTTCTGCATGCATAATGTATATAATATTTATTTCTAAATATATAGTTGTTTTAACATTATTTTTAATATTTGGAGAATTACAGTTAACATTTCATAAACTGTCATAATCTAACACTGGTTACTCGGTCCATATGGCCTTATTGCACTGTCCGCTCCAATTGTGCTGCTAGATTTGAGGAGAACATCAAACTCACTAGATCAGTTTAGATAACTAATATCCATCCAAAATACATGATTGTGATGATTATCTTGATATTCACGCAAAGATTCATACTTCTGAAATAATTTTTTACTATTATTTTATAAATTATATTATACATACTTTATATTATTAAAATTAAACTAAAATTAGTATAAAACCTACTTTGAAAGCATTCATGTGGTTCTAAATTCATATTATATACACTTTTGGCCCAAGAGTAAGAATAAAAGAAAGCATATTAAAACAAGACCCAGTGGATTTCCAAGGTGGAATTCCAAGCTGAAATTATCACGACAATTTTGGTGATGAAATTGCCATCACAAGTACAGCCTATTTAGATTGTTTGATTATTAAAGTTACTATTTAACTAAGAATTACAAATATATTAGAATTTTAAAGATTCAGAAATTATTTTGCTGCTTGTAATTTTGAGTTAAATTAAATTTTGATTAGAATATTAGAATATAATAGAATTGAGTAAGTTGAGTATGATTGTTCAATCTTATTGTGTCCACAAAAGACATTGTTTCTTGAGCTTTTAGTTTACTTGCTTCACATCAATAAAGAATTCTACTAATTTCACTCTTAAAAGTATATCTATTTTCAAAATATTATAGCTAAAAGCATACATGTAAATTAATGTGCTTCCCGTGCTAATGATAAACAATATAAGAGGAATCCAAATTAGTTACATGTGTTACGTTAATAGACAGAAAAGTTTTGCTAATCCTGATGTTACAAGTATTTTGTTCATCCTAGAACCCGCAATTGAATAAAATTGAAGAGAAAAATGAAATCTTTGACGTGATTCCTCATTTAGCACCTTTGTTTTCTCTTGTTACATAGTAGAGAAACTTTAAGTTATAGTTAATTTGGTACATCTAACTGAACATATTCATTAAGCTAGTTTTAATCACTTATGTTAGTTATAACTATAACACTAGAATAAACGATAAATAAAAATATATAGAACTACTGCTTGATATATAATTGTGGAGTTCTGATACTTATCTTGCAGTTTTTAGTTCCTTTCATTTGATGTAACTTAGTAAGACACTGATAAGTTTTTCTCCTGCTGTTCTTGTGGAAGGAATAAGCTTGACTATATTATACCTTTATATTTAGCTTGGAAATTTAATATTCATTTAATTGCAGCTATAAATATTTAGTTTTAAATGTTGATAGACAATATTTCAGGAAAAATTTATATATGTCCAAATTATAGATTAATTTCCATCTTTTAAAAAATGTGTTATTGTATTCATCTTGATTGATCCATAAAATAAACTCAACACCGAAAGCACGAGTCATTGGCAAGAGAATATCTGTTTTTCTTGTTGGAGTCTCCACACAAGAAATCTCTTCTATAAGTACTTGACACAATACCATTATTGGTAAAGTAATTCATAGAAGCAACAAACAACACATTTAACAAATCGAGAGAGATATTGAGATAAATATTATAGATTTAAAACAAGATAATGTAAATGAAATAAGATGTCTTGATGTCTTCTATGTGTATCTTATTATTAGCTCAAGAGGGAAAAAACACATATTATTATAAACGAATGCGCATCTATCTCCAAAGTAAAATCCAATGAGGGACACCTCAAGACTATGACGAATCTCTTTGTCTAAAAAGCATATGTTATTCATTTGTCAACATAAGCATTGGAAACTAGCAAGGAACCTAGTCAAACCCATACTTCTTTATTAACCTTTATCTTAAAGAAGTTCTTTTCTTCAAACGAATGCCCTCTATTCGAGAAAAAAGAAGAAATTCTGTTAATTCTTCATGTCTTGTATCCATCAAAGTACACCGAATATCGATGTCCCAAGTGGTTTAACCTACAATCTTCCAAGAGAAAGGTCATAGGTTCAATCTCTTGTGGGTATGATTGGAGGTGCATGCACTGCAAACTGTTAACGAAGCTTCTAGTCCTAGTTTCGTTATGGGTGGACTCACATGCACAGTCTCATGTTTCACGAAGACCTCAAGGGACAAGTAATAACATTTATTATTTATTATCTCTCATATTTTATTAGAGCAAAAATAGTACATATATTGTTAACTGAATGCGTGATCGTTAAGCGATCTTCAGAATTTGATAAGTCAAACAAGGTTTGTTGCATTTCAGCTGTAGGATCCATTCTGAAGTAAATAATTATCTTTAATTTTTTAGTTGTGTGTATATTTATCGTAAGTAAGAGACTGATATAAGACCTGACAACAGGATCGAATGACAGAGGATAGAAGTAGTGAGACAGTTTATCTATATCTCCTCGAAGATATAGATAAACTTAAGAATCAAACATTTCTGTTAGACAACACGAATTCTATTACCTTGAGAGTCAGAGAGACATACATATCTAACGAGGAGACAAAGAACAAAATTAACCCAAGGTTTGCAAATGATCAAATAATATTTGATAAAAATTCATATAAGATTTTACATAACACGACCGAACAAAATAGAACAGTGTACATAACCTCCAAGCACAAGATCAGACGCAGGAACCCTTGGAAGAAAGACAGAAATCAAACCATGCTCAGCAGATTGAAAAACACCACTGGTACCCCTCCAGCTACTGCTAGGGGTAATCTTCCTTTCTTACATAACTGAGTGATTTTCAGTCATATTTACACCTGAAAATTACCCTTACTGGTTTCTTACATCCCCCCTATACTCTGTTCTTTTATTCCACTCCCACTCATTTATTATTGTGATTTGCTTCCACTTGGGAAGGTATAGTTTCATCTCGATTCCAATATCGCTATAGAATAGAGCCAATCAACGTATGAAGATGAAGAAAACTTAGGGAAATGTTGTGATGAGAAGGAAAACTTCTATTATGATATTTTGTTGTACGCTTAGGTAAATACAAAACTCGAAGATTCAGGAGAACATCAGTCTACCTCTTCATGAATGTCTAGTATTAGGGTTGATGGTATCAAGGGTGTGAGTTAGAATATTTTCGAAGATTTTTAAATTGTGGTGGTACGCACGGTCACGATTAACATCTTGAAATAGTCACGAGTGAAGTCATGGTTGTTTGCCATTACCTTGGATCACATTTCTTTAAAATTTTGGTTCTCTAAAAGAATTAAGACGAAGAAAATTAATAACAAAAAATGTTATAGATCATAATAGATCATACTAGTGGAATAATAAAAAATAACTAATAATAAAAAAAGTTACATAAAAATTTAAGCAACTTCTTGTAAGTTTTTAGGAAAAAAGAAGCTAGCAAACTCGTTAACTAACGCTCGGACTATGAGGTAAACTAGCAAACTTCTCAAACTCACTGATATCTCTCACTCCATTTGCCAATTTAGCTAGCTAAAGCTCTTTTCTGCTAACTTCTTACTGATATCAGGTTACTGTTACCCGCCTCTGCCCCGCATTTTTGTACCTTTGTTTGATCGCCTTTACGACGTTAACGGATCTAAGATCTCTCTTTAACTTTGACTGCCCTTATTGTACCCGGTCACTATACCGGACTATGGAGAACGGTTATTATGGAGGGTAGGAAGGAAAAGAGAAAGTGTGCCGGCGGAAACAGAATTTCGAGTGGAATAAGTTCTGGCATTCTTATGCAGAGAATGAATGAGTTTCGGACCGGTACACTCGAGTACAAACAAAACTTCCAGGGGAAGCAAAGGTAATGGCTCGTCGGGCATGTTCTCCACATTTACTGTGGTAGTGGTTGCACAAGAGGCATCCTTTAGCCTGATTTCGTCATCGCCATGCGTCTGCCGGGAGTCGAACCCGGGTCTATTGCTTGGAAGGCAATTATCCTAACCGTTGGACTACAAACGCTCGATGCTACTTGTGGCAGATGGTATCTTAAGTAACAATGAAAATACACCATACCGTTGATATCCTTGGGAAAATTCTTAAACAAAGGTTTATTTCTGGAGTAAATTCGTAGAATCGATATACCACTGTTTAAATGCAGTTTTTTTGTCAACAGATCACATTTAAAAGTTTCGACAGGAAAATAAGAAAATAAGAAACACAAGTTAAAAGATTATCATATAACCACGACTGTGCTTTATAAATGTCCAAACCTAAACACTGGTGTACAGAAATAAGATCGAACGTTTATCAGATATAAACTGTTCCAACATACAAAGGGAGAAAGGAAAGAAAAAGTTTATAAACATTAAAAGTAGAGTCGCCAAGCATAGTGGATAAAATCTACTACCAAATTGTTCAATTATAAAACTTCGCATATACCGGGGAAGATGACTGTGAGACAAACTGGAGACAGCTCAATAGCGCATCTTTCGTGAAATGTTTAAAAAACTTATATATTGCTTTTTTCTCTTCTTTTATCTTATATATTGCTACATACCTACGTGTACACTAATATACTAGATTATGATTTTCTCGAAAAGAAAAATACAAGCAGTGAGGATATTACAGATTACTTACCTCCCTTTTTTTTCCTTTTTAATTTCTATCAGGGCTCTTTTCCAATCACCTCTCTGGTGTGTCGCCTCCCTTCTTGTTACGCCACCATGTACCTTCTTTTTTCTTAAAATAAGTTATAGGGTATCCATTGCCCAAAAAACATAAAAAAATAAAAAAATAAAAACACTACTAACTATCTCGGGGATCATGCTACATAGACAATGCCATGTGATACTTAAACTCTCATACTGAAACGATACAACCAACAGTGAGGGTAACAAGTGTACCTATATTTCTATATTTCTTTCATATGGATTACCATCTCCTCACACATAATGACCATGATATAAACTTTACTGGCAAGAGAAAACTAAAAAATACATTGTACACAAGTGACTTTCTTTTTAGCAGTATGGGTTATAACATCTTCACACAGTTTTATTAAATCCATATAGAATATATATTTAAGGTATTCCACTGTCAGAGTAAACTTCATAGCATAGGTACAATGCAGTCAAGAGATGCACGGTCATGCACTAAACTGATCGCTGCGTTGTGTAGTTAAAGGTGAATTATAAATCACTCACGTGAACTCGTGGCAACACTCCTGCTCAGCGAAAGCTCTTATCCACGTGGTGACGTTATCCGGGGCACCAGACTCTGCAGGTATCCACTTGGCCAGTTGTGAAGGGAGTCGGTTGGTCGGAAATAAATAGTGAGTGCATATCTAGAAGTGAAATATTGAGAGTTAACTCTAGTCATATTAATTGGTGTAGTGTGAGTATGCATGAATCTCGATCATATGATGAAGTAGAGAATAACGATATATTATTAGTTCTATACACTGCAGGGCAATTAAGATGAGTAGAGTTAAGGTCTTGCAAGTGAAAAGATAATTTTATTATCAACCACAATATCTTAAAAACTGGGAAAGGAAAATATAGATCGAACTGGTACAGTAAGCACCAACGTTCATATGAAAACAGAAAAGATATAATCTCTTTTCTCTCAGATGAAGGCACATCTTATTTGCTAATATAGATGGTTCGACTACTCTATTTTACCAGAATATGCATGCAACATGAACTTCCAGGGAACTCTTGTCAGATAATACATGTGTTAATTAGAAAATCTATTTAAAAATATTTCAAAATATCAAAATTTTTATAAATATTAAATATTAGGAGAACGCAGAGGCACGAGATGCTCCCGACATAACCCATAAGGAGAGAGATGGAGGACGCGCTTCTTCCAGGGTTGCAAAGCAAAGTATTCAAGGTTTAGAGATGAACTTAATTTATTACATAACCTTTCTCAACGGATGATCAAAACAGACATGATAAGTGATACGGTGATGATAACCTTTCCCAACGGAAAGATTAGGTAATAAATTAAACTCTTGTATATTTTCCTCCTCAATCTGGAGGAGGGAATATATGCATGGTGTATGAACAATAACAACCAAAGGCTACTTCATCAGAAGAACAAACAAAGACTATCCTTATTTCACCAGATGAACAAAGACAGCAGGGTTGGGTTATTTCTTGGGTCCCCTTTGATGTGTACTTTAGATGGGAGAGAATATGCTATTTTACTCCAAAACAGAAGAACTAAAACTCTGTTTCAGTATTTTTCTATCGATATTGAACAGTTCGTTTATCAATGAATTATAGAGTGTCAAGCTCTTGGAGAGGTTTGATGTATGTCCTTAGATAACTGAGTCCATTCTCGTATGAAGATTTCTCAGCAAACCATTTTGCGCCTAACTGTTAATATGCATGCAAGATTAACTTCTAGGATCTTCTGCTTGCTGTTGTCAGGAAAATATATGTAAAAAAATATAATCTTACACTAAGTTAATGAGGAAGATTAAAATATATTTAGATGTCAACTGTTAGCTAAAACTTGCGTGAGGAGACACCGACATAAACCATAAGAGGAGTGCTGACAGACACGCTCCCTTATATACAAATTCGGGGTGTTGGTTTGGTAAATAATTAGAAGGTTAAATTTATTACCTCCCTACCCAACGAAAGGGTTAGGTAATAAATTAATATTTGCACGGGACAGCAAAACCGCGAACTCCTGGTTACCAGCACTCTTTCTAGGGGGCACCGGGTCCAACTGGAAGGTGTATTGGAAGGTAAAATTCGCGAAAACTTAAAAGGGAAAGCCTACGGTTCAAGAAAGAAAGGAGCTCGACCAAAAGCTTCTACTCTTGGATTAAGGGTGAAGTTAATATATTGTGTGAATGGACAAAATAATCTTTGATGATATTTTCCAGTAAGTGGTTTACAAGAATTAGTTATGTAAATTTCCACATATGCTACTTCGACGGAATCTTCTCAAGTGAATAACCTTTTCAAAGTTTCTTTCTTCAAGATTAAAACCTATTCATATAGAGGTGGTATTATGAAAAAAGATACCTTGCAAATAATTATCGAATGAATCAAATTCTGGAGATCAAATCCACGAGCTAGACTGGTTAGACCTCTCAAATGGTGTGTCAAAGCTAAAACAAAATATTCTTTACTGTCAAGAACGAAAATGGTCGTAGTTTATCCAAGGACAGTTTAGAGCTGTGTATCGCTTAGGGTGGTGTTTTTTAATCAATATAAGTATTTTAATTTTTAATTTTACTTTTTTTGAAAATTTTAATAAATTATATGAATCCTTAACTTGCTTATGGCTCAAACTCACGTCCCATTTGAACAAAAAGTCAGTTAGAGACGTCCACGAACTCTTGGCCGTAGTCATAACACTCGCCATGAATGAAAACTATTTCCCAAAGGTTCTAGCTTTTACACGTACTAATGTCTAGAAAGTCTTCTCCTAACAAATGAGGTTTTGATTTAACCGTAGTGAACTTTCTTATTTCAGTAACATCGGAATGTTTAATATTCGATGAAAAGAGTTTCCATCCAAGGTGTACACAGAGTGGGTTTTATCGGTTTCTCGCTTTAGAAAGGATTTGAGTTTTTGAGATGGTGAAAAGCAGATTAAAACCCCTCTAATTTACTGCCTCTTAACCCGCTCGGTGCTCGTTAAGCAGAAAATTCACTGCGGTAATGTTAAACCTGTCTTTTGTATTTGGGTGCTGGTTAAGCTAAACCATTATAGCATCTCATTGCAGAAAGAAATTTACTTGATCACACCCACAAAAGGTTTGTTGTGTGTGATCACACCCCTCTTACAATGTGTTGCTTGATCACACCTCTGATTGGTCAATGACAAGATACTAGTCACTTTGCGGTTCACATACGTTCAATATTTTCACTACTTTCTACTATGATTAAATATCTTTTCCGTTCAACTTTTCTCAAGATAAGTACATGTTAGACAAATCCATGCTCAGAAAATTACCGTGTGCAATCTGACAAGTCAATGACATGGCAAGATAAACTGAATTTACCGTCTATAGTCAATCAAAGATATAATCAAACAATAGATCGTTAAGAAAAGTGTGATCAAATCTATTGTGGGTGTGATCAAGCAAATTTCTGGAATATGGAGGATTCTTCGTAACCATCGAAAGAGGAGGTGAAAGAAGATTAGTGGGATGTGGATACGGTTCCTCGTACTGAACAGATTAAATTGAGTACGAGGAATGGAGGAAGGGTTTTGGAACGTGCAGGAGAATTCTGCAGTCAGTCATGAAGCCAAACATGTATAAAAAAGTCAGGTATGGATAAAGAATTAATTCCGCCGCTACTGCTATAGTCATCTCTTGTTCTTCTTTTAGAAACGGCAACGGTAGACCGAACCCTTTATCGGAACAGATGCACGAAACAGCAGCCCACACAATGACAGACACATGTCCCTTCGCTATTGTTTCGTTTAATTAGTTTAATTGAGCATACAAGTCTTTAGTAATCCTTCATGTTTTAGGTGGTTTACCTTCCCTATCACTTATAATTTACTTCTTCGCAGATCCGTAAAAGTCACTCTTTCCTTCCTCCATCTATCGTGTTAGTTAACACTAACTCTCTAGTAGGGCGTGTCAAAGTTGAAACTTCTGAGAAAGATTCGTCGGTCTCGGTCGAATGTTGTGACTATTGCCACTTTCAAAAGACACCCACAGGAAACTACCACGACTTTCTCTAATTGATTTTTTATTCAAAT
This sequence comes from Asterella californica, assembly GCA_036924285.1. Lineage (NCBI taxonomy): Eukaryota > Viridiplantae > Streptophyta > Marchantiopsida > Marchantiales > Aytoniaceae > Asterella > Asterella californica. The sequence goes on from JAYKYS010000001.1 coordinate 50,902,564, forward strand.
CATACTTGCATTGTAGTCATAGGAAATGTCAGTGAGTAGAGAATTTATCATAATTTTCAAACATTCAAAAAATATAATACTTACAACAATTTAAAGACATCACCTTAAACCATACATGGCTCTAGAAAAAGCTACACTTTGACAATCTATGACCAGTTTTCTTCTGGACGTTAGACAATCTTTTGTTTCAGCTTTGACACGCTCTAGTAGACATTCTTCACTTCTTTTAAACCACAAGTTCTTCCATATTAACGACGAGGGCCTTGTGGGATGCGTGCCACACTGTCACGCTAATAATTGATTATGAGAACTGACGATCTGGGTATCAAAGTATTCAACATCTGAACGCCTTCTTGTTATGAGGAGAATCAAGTGAACAAAGAGCTCCAAGCACGCAAGTCACTCAGAGCCATGAAAATCAAATATTTTGAATTTTGAATTGTTATAGAAAATCATAAAATTTGCTACAGTAAATAAGCTACACGGTTTAGTCACATCGGAACAGTTGCACAGCGATAGACAAAACCCGTTCAGTGTAGAGACCGACCCACATCAAGTCGACATGTACAATGCATCTATGTACTTCCGGCACCGGAAATATTTATCGGCATCGAAATAAGTGACCTTCTTGGAAGGTCCCTTGCACCTCAAGCCAGCCTGGTGTCTCTGCAGGAGGGCTGCTCAGAAGCCTTCCTATTGACATCATTTTCTCTTCGATGAGAGGCCTTAGGCCGTAACCGCACCTACATTAACGAAGCCGGTAATCCGAGATTAGCGCAATAATCAGTTTTGGCCCGAGGCTGTTTAGACGGGTGCACGAATCTAGGTTTTTGTACTTTAAAAAACCGTTGTCACCGCACCAGGCAGCCGTCTCGAACAGAGCAGTTTCACCCTTATCGATGTAATAAACATTTTGACGATGTAATAAACGCTATGACGATAGACTGTACTCACGTCCTGCAACATGGATCCAACATCGGCCGATCCTGCGTCGATTGCCATGCAAACTTTTGTGAATTGATGAATGCGCGGGACGGGTTTTCCAGCCAGTTGAGTGTTCTCGCGCGAGGGAGATTAGCGACGGACAACAGGTCGTAAGATAAACAAGGTAGTAATTTCGGAGGCGTACTTACCAGCGAGACTAAACTACTCGTAAGGTAAAGAAGCTCGTAAAAGCAAACAGCTCGGTTTCAAACGTTATACCTCGCACTGTAAATTGCTCGTAAAGGTAAACAGCTCGTAAGATAAACGGCTCGTAACAATTAAAGCTCGTGAAGGTAAACAACTCGTAAGATAAACGGCTCGTAAGAATTAAAGCTCGTGAAGGTAAACTGCTCGTAAGATTAACGGCTCGTAAGGATTATATGCTCTTGAAGGTAAACAACTCGTAAGGTAAACAGCTCGTAAGATTAACGGCTCGTAACAATTAAAGCTCGTGAAGGTAAACAACTCGTAAGATAAACGGCTCGTAAGAATTAAAGCTCGTGAAGGTAAACTGCTCGTAAGATTAACGGCTCGTAAGGATTATATGCTCTTGAAGATAAATAGCTCGTAAGGTAAACAGCTCGTAAGATTAACGGCTTGTAACAATTAAAGCTCGTGAAGGTAAACAACTCGTAAGATAAACGGCTCGTAAGAATTAAAGCTCGTGAAGGTAAACTGCTCGTAAGATTAACGGCTCGTAAGGATTATATGCTCTTGAAGGTAAACAGCTCGTAAGGTAAACAGCTCGTAAGATTAACGACTCGTAAGGATTATATGCTCTTGAAGGTAAACAGCTCGTAAGGTAAACAGCTCATAAGATAAACAGCTCGTAAGAATTAAAGCTCGTGAAAGTAAACTGCTCGTAAGATTAACGGCTCGTAAAGGTAAACAACGATTTGGAGATGCAAAGTTACCTGCGACGATTTGGAGATGCAAAGTTACCTGCGACTGAAAAATGCTCGTAATGTAAACCAGCAGGTAAAGGTGAACAGCTCGCAAACAAACCGTGAGTCCTGCGACTGTAAACAGCTCGTGTAGGTAAACAACGATTCGGAGATGCAAATCGAACCTGTGACTGAAAAGTGCGAGAGTGTAAACCAGCAGGTAAAGGTAAACTGCTCGCAAACAATTCGTGAGTCCTGCAACTGTAAACAGCTCGTGTAGGTAAACAACGATTTGGAGATGCAAATCGAACCTGCGACTGAAAAGTGCGACAAATGTAAACCAACAGGTAAAGGTAAACTGCTCGCAAACAAACAGTGAGTCGTGCGACAGTAACAAGGTGTACTGAAAACCGAAGGGGTCCTTCAACAGTAAAAGAAACCGGTAAGTCATTGACAGTCGATACAACGATGGAAATTTTCGAGGATCATAAAAACTCAGACGGTAAGCAGCAGTTCGAAATGAAGCGAAAGTTATATACAATCTTTCCAAGTCTTGAAGAAGGAAAGGTGGAGTTCCACATTGCAGGTTGCCTAGGCAACGATATGTACATATCGAAGTACCTCCCTATTCCCAGGGAATTGAACAGTCTACACAATCTAGAGGGCACGGGAACTCTGCGTCCACCCCGTAAAGTAACACTGGGTCTACGTGAGCTACTGAGTGAGCTGCAAATAAATCTTCGATCTTCTTCTTCACAAGCTTTCGCTGGGCTTTGTGACCTGTGACTGTGAACCCGGCACATATAAGCATCGAAAGCTCGAAGATAGAATCGAAATCTATTTCCTCGCCGACATGTAATGCATCTTCCCACCACTGCAAGCACAATTCGTGCCACACAGGAAACATCGTCTTCAACTCTTCTGGGTCGAATTCCAACCCCCAAGTCAGCTCTGCACCAACAACCTCCCACTTATCTGAACCGTCAACTCGATGTACCTGCACGTCGGACAGAGACTCATCTGCACACCAGTCGTGGTCGAACCTCGGCTGTGGAGGTAAGTCTGACTCCAGGGTCCACATTGGTCGTCCTGCAGAAAATCGATACGAATATCAGTCTGCTGCTTCACTGAACATCGAAATGAAGAAACATCACCAAATCGCACTCGCTATGGGTCGGAGTTCTGACCCATGCTGTCTAGCTGTCCGAAAAATCGAATTCTATCGATCAGAAGACGATGAAGTGAAACATCCAAGCGAAAGCGAAATTCGATCAGAAGACGATGAAGTGAACGGTGACGCTGAAGGACTGAATTCATAACTCTTCGCAAAGACACTTATGTACCTCCAAATATATCCAACCTGCTTCGACCTCACGCAGACCTGTTACATTAAACCACTACAGCCTAAAAATGGTGAATTCTTTTGTGACTTGGAGTATGCATTCGAAGTTGCTTCAACCACTTGCTTCAACCACTACCTTCAATCAATCCATACCATATTCGAAGCTTGGTTACATCTCTGCGAAATCAGCTCAAGTATAATAGCGAGATGTCCTCGTAGTCTCGAAAAAGTGAAACCATATTAGCGAAGAGTACTCAAGTTAGAACTCGAAAGTATAATATCCTTCTGTCACCCATTTCGAAAGTAGAATATCATTCTGTCCCTTCACCACTACTCTGGAGGTCTGGAAGCGAAATTAAAAAACATACCTCAAGGGTCCTTGAAACATCAAGGAGTTGAAGACGACTCCAACAATGCAGCTAAAGCTTCTCTAGCTTCACTGCCACTCGACCTGACAGAGTTATGAATATGATCCGGCCTCGCAGTCACAGAGGACATGGTGACAGCCGAATCTACACAAACCACAACTCTATGGTGCACAAGAAAATTATGTAACACGCAACAACACTTCACTATTTCAGCTGCCCATTTCACGCTACTGCTGATCCCAACACTAAGAATTGCAAAGCGTCCTTTCAGAACACCGAAGGCTTGCTCAATACAAACTCTACCTTTTATCTGACGTTCTGTAAATAGTCTATGTACATGTGGTGACCCCGGGTTCAAAGAGAATGGAGGCATTAACCACCTTTCCAACGTGTAACCGGAGTCTCCTAACAAATACGGGTGAAGCCGAAATCCATTAGGTAGTGTAACTATGGGCTCTGATAACACTTTGCAGTCTCGAATATGGGTCCACAAGGCAGAGGTTCGAAGAACTCGAGAGTCGTGATTCGAGCCTGCCCGGCCGCAACTGACATCGAGAAAACGTCCTTCTATGTCACACACACGTTGCAACACTAAGCTGTGGTACTGTTTTCTATTGTAATATTCTCGAGGAAGCTCTCTGGCTGGCGGGGCTCTGATTTTAATATGTGAGCCGTCTATGGCACCTTGACAATTTGGGAGACCAGCTTTCCTAAAAAAACCCTGAGACACTCGTTCCATAGCTGATCCAGTAGGCCATTGGATCAACTGAGGACCAAGGACTCCATTCACAGCAGTAACTACATCTGCAAAAACTTCTTGAGAGGTGGTCTCTCCTATACCGAACCTTTCGCCCACCTGAAAATGAGTCATGCCTGAGGTCAGTCTGAGTAATGCTCCCCCAACTCGAACCTCGGCAGGGACTGCTTTCCGATAATGAGTATCTGCTTTTGATACATGTGGCCCAAGTAGAGTGACAAGCTGAAGAAACAATGCCTTAGGCATTCGGAGGGTTCTAATCCATCGATCTCCCTCATAACTCTTCATGAGATAGTAGTCAAACCATATTAAAGATCTAGGCTTCACCCACCATGTATAATGTTCAGTCTGCTCGAGATGCTGAACGATTAGTTGTTGTGCCATGAAGACAACTCGCGTGACAGAGTCATGCACGGCCATAATATCAAACCACGATTCCCAGACATCATCCTCTTCCTCCTCAACTCTCACCCACTCGGCCACAATTTCTGTAACGAGCACAACCGCTGTAGTCACTACCCCCAAGATAGCCTTCATATCTGCAGAAGAAGACAACAGTTCGAACTTGAACTCAGCAGAAGAAGGCAACAGTTGGAACAGAAACTCAGCAGAAGAAGACAACAGTTCGAACAGAAACTCAGTATACAACTCGAATTTAAAACAGTGAAACTAGAAAGCCGCTGTCTGACCTGAAACAAGATAGATTCTTATGGGGAGCCTCAACTTGCAAACAACTCACAACTCGAATTGTAAACAGTAAGTAAGTGAAACAAGAAACATGGTATCTGACCTGAAACACGATAGATTCTTATGAACAAGTGAAACTTGCAAACAACTCAGTAGACAACTCGAATTCTAAACAGTAAGTAAGTGAAACAAAAAAACATGCTCTCAAACCTGAAACACGATAGATTCCATGAACTAGTGAAACTTGCAAACAACTCAGCAGTTCGAAATGAAACTCAGTAGACATCGAAAATGGGCTTCCTTACACAACATCATACAAGCTGCAGAGTACATCATCTGCATGTAACAGGAAAAATTGGCTGAAAATTCGGAATGAAGAAACTGTAGAAGCTTCATGTTCTGAGTGTAGATACCGATGAGAACTAGAACAGTGAAAATATTATGAACTCTTTAGTTTCTGATCAAGGCGCTGCCAATGTCAGCCAGTGCTCCTGCCATCTTATCTAACACACTAACAATTTGGCTCGAACGAACATTAGCCCCTTCTTGTTTGCTCTTCTCTTGCTGGAGTTTCTGAGCTTCTAGTTCTCTATACAAACTCAACTTCTCTCTATCAATTTCAAGTTTTTGTTTCTCTACCTCAACTATGGAACTAGAAAAACACGTGAGAGTTTGGTTCAAAGCAGAAGCACTGCGGCTCATTTCACGCTTCCGTTTTCCTGAGTTATGACGGCTAGACTCCTCGGCATCTATATCTGTAGAATTCCGAACTTCTGAATCCTGAGGACCGGGTTGAGGACCCGGTTGAGGGGGCGGTTGAACATCATCACTATCTGGACCTGCAGGACCATTACTCGGAGTGAGAGATTCGGCCATGCACGGCGGGGTGGTGCCTGGTCGGAGACCATACCAACAGTCAATGAGCGGATAGTGGTGCATAGGATAATTCAAGGGGAGTTTCTTCTCTTCACGTTCCTGCCGACTCAACGAGGTGTAGGGGGCATTTCCAGAGACCTTGTTGTGATCTCGAATTTTTCTGTACCCGGTTATCACTGTCTCCCACTTGTTCTTTATCACAGTTATGTCCGTGATAACCACACCTTTTGCACGAAGGAACGACTGAACCTGCTGAAGCTTGCTCACTGCCGTTATCATCTTCTTGAGACCTGAACTCCTATTCTGCTCCTCATGCTCTAATCGCTTCGCCTCAATCAGGTGCAGCACTTGCCAATCTTGCCACACAAACCTACTCTGCTTATGACAATTACCTGGCAGCGGTGAGCTTGGCTCAGAGGTAGCATCGACCTCAGAAATTGAGATGGAATGCAATCGAATGTTATTGCTTCCAACTGGTATCCGTGACACTCCTTCATCTCGTACTGCCTCCTCAGCTCCAACAACGTCGTCGAGAGGACTTCCCATGATTTCATGAAGATTCGGAGGTGGTGCATATACTCGATCATTATGTGCAGCAGCCTGAAAACGAAATGGAAGCTCATGTCAAATTTGACTGTCGGGACTCAGAACTATCCCATTCGAATCATCTTGTTGTGTCTCTACAGGCACGGGAGGCTCATCTGCAACGAGATCAAACAGTTCTAAAACCCTTCGTCTCAAAGCCATTTGCACTCTCCACTTAACAAGGCTCGAAAATAAAAGTAACGTTACGACACTGTAAATTACAAACGAAACTGCAAAGGCTGGAGAGGCTTCACACAACGCTAGCAACTGAACCGCAATAGAAGTCATTTCTCTCTTCTCATACACATAGCGATACGATTCTCTTACCGCGAATGCGAGACTCTGGTGACTCGGGCATTTTCCGCTCCATCTCTGCACATGTGGACATCGAATTGCTCGAGGAGCTAGTGCCTTCCCGCTCCATCGCAGCACATGCTAGGAATTCGTGTTAAATTCACATGTGCGAGGGAGGGACCATACTCGTGCGGAAGGCCGAAAAACTGTGCCTTCTCCCAGACCCCACCATTTTCGAGCCCGTCTCGCAAACTGCGAATTAAGCGTACGGACCGGCTTCCTGCGGCCGCGGAGACGGCAACCGGGTACTGTGCGGTGAACACGTCTATCTCCAACCGTAATGGTCACACGCGTCTGGAGAAAAACCGGCTTCGTTAATGTGGGTGCGATTACGGCCTTAGACTCTGAAAACCTCCAAGAATTCCAGTCTAATTTTGAGTTTTTTCCTCTTGGATCTTTTTTGCCTATTTCACATTTTTTGTTTAGTCTCATTTTTGTTAGTAGCACAAAATAGCCCTTTCCTAGAAACTAGTTCCTTCTCATACTATATCTTTACTCTCATTATATAATGCATGAAAGATAAATATTGGATATTTTCACAATGGATACACATGTTTTAGATTAGTTTTTTATTTTTATTGAACTTCTCAAACTGATATCGGAGCTAAGAATTATGACCGAACCCGTGATTGGGTTGTGGTATGATAAGACACAAAGATGACTCCGAGACAGACTTCTCATAAAGTCTAGGGTCTTAAACGGTACCTCCAGCACACCTAGCGGTCCAACCGTCCGTGATGTCCGTGTAGGTCTAGGTTCCTCAACGGTGATCTAACCCGTCGTCTCGTTCCCTAGTTTTGCTCGAGCCCTTAGATCGTTCCGGAACGTGTCTTGGAACCGGCTCAATGAGCTTTTTTTCTGAATGGAAGCATCTTGTTCACGCAACCATATCACCAAGTACCTCTTTGTCAAGAGCTCAAGGTCAGCCCTAACCTCAACCTCCTCCACACCCACTAGTACATGTTTCTTATTGTGCACCTCTACTAAGAACTTCTTTATGACTTTCTTACACTTGTGTCATAAATCCTTTTGGCTGAAAATCCCATGATACGACAAAATGACATCAACCGGTGACTTATCATCATGCACAATCTCATCTGACACGATCTCTCTAGCGGTCAATCGCTGAATACTCAACTCAAACGCTCAATCTTCTATCAACCATGAGTTGTTTCTTATCTCTACTCGAGTCATGTTCATCATCTCGATCACTTTACCACATATCTCATTATAGCTGTTGCTTGTCGAGTCATATCTCAGATCCGCATACACCACGAAGTTATCTAAAGAGCATTGTGGTTTATGTCATATCCCATATCATAACCTAAGCACTAGAAACAAGATGTTCCACGATAATCTTATACTTCAGGGAGCACTTACCGCTGATAGGAGGTTCCTTCAAGTCAAGGAAATGTCATGCAAGCACTTCTGTTTGCACATTCTCCTTCTTCATGACCTCTCTATCAAGTGTTGCTTGAATCCATCATATAAATCGATCGTTACTGTTTTGGAATGCATTGGAAAGCTCTCACCGAGACCTTTTCAATGATATCTTACTCGCCTCGAGATCTTACGTGGGGCTCCGTCCACGCCCTAAAACGTCATCGCAGCTCCAACACTTCGCAGTTTTCCGAAAACCTATGGTCCAGACCCAGACTCGAACTTTGTGGTTCAGAACAGCGTCGGAACCACGATCCGTCTATGCTGGACGCGCGTCTCGGTCCACGTCTTAGACCTATGTTTCAGACTTGTCTCTTTAGGTCATCGTTCATCTGAGGTCGGCTTGGGATAGACCGTCATGTCCTAACCCAATTTTCCAACTTTAGTTTAGAGAACCACTTAGGGTTCATCTGATCTCGACTTCTCGGCCAAGCCGTTCAGTCCTACTCGCATCATTCAACCTAGCACAAGTCCACTAGAGTTCTATTGTTCGCATCTTCGTCCGATTTTGAGATTGAAAGTCGTGACAGACTATCATACACCTATTGCCACCTCGGACGTCTATGAGAAAAACTCTTTGGCTTTCGACATAGCACTACAACTCTAGTGCCATATGAGTTCTCGATACAAAAGCTAGCCCTACCTCTCGACGTAAATTATCAAGCTGCTCATACTCCAAACCCGCACACAAGCCAGCATGATAAAATTGATGAATCATATCTAGAAAACCGTGATACAACTCCATCTTCGTCGATCTCCATCTAAATGTGTGATTTTGTGGACATCTAAGCTTCAAATAGTAGATCTGATGGATACAAGAAACTACAAGGGGATCAAAAATCCTCTCGCACCCATAATGATCACAACGCATTTTGAATATTGTGAATAACTTCATCAACTTAGAGATACCTACAAATCTGTAAATTGCTACATCTAGACTCTAGACTACTACTACATCTAGACCCTAGACTATTGGTTCAGCTGGAGTTGGATTTTCCGGTCTAGGAGGTACTAGGATGGAGGGTCCTTGAGAATCATGGATCATCTCGGAGGAGATTTGAGAATCTTGTACAAACGGGTGTAACGTGGATTCCTCATCGCGATCATATAAATACACCGGTAATTAATTATACATCTATTTAGAATACATTCTAGGTCACTCATGTTCATTTGACAATGTATAACGTAGATAAAAAAAATATCAAATACAAATCATCGATGACAACAGAACATCCAACAGCAAATAAAAGATAAACATTTAGCTGAACTTGAACAGTACCTGATGCTCAGTATGGTCGATGTCAAGAGCTCACAGTATGATAAGATCCGCATCAAACTCAACATCCACTGGTCGAACAACTTTTCCAACCAGATCATCCTCCTCTAGAATTACATCTGCCTCACCCAATCTAACCTCCGTTTCTCTTCCCATCTGATCTATACAGGCAGTGGAGGTTGAGAAAAAGAAATAGAACACAACGGTATGATCCACAACTGGTCCTAAAAGTCGCATAGTCTGCACATAGCGAAGCAATAACGACTCTGGCACTCTCACTTTCTTACCTAGGACCTCTAGACATCCTCTAGATAGATATCGATCCCCAGGTCGTCAAGGATGAACCCTATGAGGCATATTGTATCAACTAATACCTTCTCTAATCAGCTCTGACCTATCCATCCAGAGGCCCTAACTAGATTCACATGTTGTAACCACTCGCTTCAAAAGGACCACCGATCTCCAAAAGTATATAGGAGGGGGGCTCGATGCTTGGGTGGACCAGGACGAGTCACCCGACCCTAGGATTCAGCGAGTGGTAGAGATGTGCGGGTTGGTAGATGAGGACCCTATTACATCTAGACGATTCATGTATCATGAGTTGTAGACACATGGCATATTTGACAAGTTGAAGGGATGGATATACACATGTTGTCAACTGAATGCATAAAGATCGGTGGTGTTGGATGGCCGTTATCCATAAATCGATGACTATACCGATGTGTTAGTCATGGATATTCGTAATGCTGCTAATCATTGGACGAGTGACCATACCCTGGATCAGTACTATCAGTGAGGTATATATCTGCTAGTAAGTGATATTTATCATGTTTCTTAATCGCAATTCGACGACATTCTAATCAACCGTTATTGCTGCAGACTCGTCCACGAACGCTGTTATGGTGCAATTCTTGACGTCAATCATTACACCCTCGAAGATGCAATTTTACACAAAGGTGCGAGAGAACTATATGTATGAGATTTTCAACTCCGTCATTGCGAGAAAACGGATTCATTATGCTAAGACGCACGAGGCACTTCTTACCGCTTGTTGTTTGGATTGGAATGAGAATATTACTCGAAAGCTCATCAAGATCTTGCAGCGTCGTACGGTGTGACATAAGATGACTATTTCGCACACCTACCGCCTTGTTGCATCAGCGGAAGCTCTTGCTCAGTAGATCACGAAACTCATAATGCTAACCTGCAAATCACAGTCACAAGTTAGCATCCATGCACCACTTACCTTAACTCTATTTGGTCCGGACCGAAGCCGGATCGTCTCCTTAATCATCAAGCTCAGCGTTCCTTAAGTATTGATCTAGACCCGTCTATGTCTGTCGCATGAGTACTCTGTCATATATGAATCACTATGATTTATTTTTATGAGGTGACATGTAAATCATAACACGCTAACGTTCTCTTCAATGACGACATGCAAGTAGTTGTCCTCTTTTATCAGAGAAGATAAGATTTTTTGTTACAGATCTACACATCCACTTATTGATCTCCAATTTTAATTTTGTCAGCAGTACCGTTCTTTATCGCAAGATATAAAATAGTTTACCTACTCCTTGTCTGTTCTATTATCTGCATGAAATTGGATGCTGAAATTGATACGGCTCCTGATATCACATGAAATTGGATGAGTCAAAGTTGTGAGATCGAGTGAACATAATCTTATTGAATTCATATTTCTGTGAGATGGTACTCAGGGTTATGGTCTGTCTCTCATTTGGACATGGGAAAAAATGTAATAGAGTTCGGAACTCATGTTCTGTGACTCTTAGAGTATACTGACTTAGTGATTTTTGAACTTTTGGTAAGTGCTTCCAGTTCGGCCTTCACAAAGTGAAAGTAAAGAGGAGATGAGGTTTCTCAGTCACTTCTCTTCATTGTGACTCTTAAAGTATAGTGACTTAATGATTTTTCAACTTTTGGTAAGTGCTTTCAGTTCGGTCTTCACAAAGTGAAAGTAAAGAAGAGAGGAGGCTTCTCAATCACTTCTCTTCATTTTGGATAGTATAGTATTTTTATGCTCGAGATGCATGTGCACGAATAGTTTTCTAATACTGTTGCGAAATGAAACAAATTATGAGGAGATGAGTAATGCCTTCGGGAAATAGAAATAGATACGATGAGATCACGACATATATGCAGTATGAGATGTTTCTGATTTTTCCTATCTGTGAACATTATTACAAAGACCAGGTATTAGTATATTATCAATCAGTGCATGTGCAGTTGCATACAAACACCTTCGATGAGAGTTGAACCCATCTTGATGATCGTCTTAGCAAAGGTTCACTCCTCTTGCAGAAGGAGAGGAGGCCCAAGCCAAAAAAAACATTGTAAACAATAAACACTTGTAACAAAAGACAAAGTAAAGTTGACCAGAAAATAAAATAAAATCAAGGAATGTATCCTACATGCTCCTCGTCTGGCTCCTCCTAAGTCCGTCGTGGAGCAGACTGTAAACAATCTGGAAACTGTTTTCTCTCGTACCATCCTGCAGTGTAAGATAGCTGCTTGTAGACTTGGAGCCGTTTTCTCCTAGGTTCACTCTCGGACCAGGAATAACAAGCTGTCATAAAAAATGTATCCACCTCCATCTCTAAAGAGACAGCGAACATCTCACATGCATCATTGAAACGGGGATACAGCTCTCGCAACCGATCAAGACTGACTAGTTTCGGATAGGCGAAGAAAATTTCCAAACATCCTCCAGTATAGAATCAAATCTCGCTTTGCTCTAGACATCTTGCACGAAATAGATGCGTGTCTCTAATATTGACTCAGAACCTCCGTCCATGAGAGTACCACTCAAGAAAGTTAAAGACTCAGTCCAAAATTACTCCTTCAAACTGATCCAAATTTGTGATCAACTCACAGCTAGATAGTGATAATGATATCGAGCAATACATCGACCGAGTGACTACACAAGTCCCAAGGAAGTAGTCTCCTACTGCAAAATGACAGTATGTCATACTAGTGGCAAAGATAATGATACACAATGATTCAGAAGAGAAAAGAGATAAAAAAAGAGTTGGAGCCGCACTTTGGCTGAACGACAGCATGATTCCGTGGGGGAAAGAACTGCCAAGTACACAATGAACTACTGGCTACACAACCCAACTGAAGGTCCCAATTATCAAAGTCTCACAAGCGCCTACTGAACTCAAAAGTCCTTGGCTAAGTGCAATAGACTCTCTCTCGAATAAAATAGGTGGCTCGGGTTGCAATGAAAGTCCTAAGATGAAAATGAAAACTCTTGTCCACAATGACCGAAGTGCCTACAGATTGCAAGCGTAGAAAAAAAACTTGGATAAGACACTTAACTGGTCACAAAAGTACACAAGGAGAAAAGGATTGTCACTTTCGTCTTAGAGGGAGAATGATAGTGTCCATAATAAGTGACATCAAAAGGATACTGCCATTGCCATGCACTATGGAGAGCCCACGCAAGGGCTCAAAATAAAAAACCTGGCCGCACTTTACACGAAGATACGAACAAAACCAAGTTTACTTCTGCACCTTAGCCGTCAGACTGCAATGAAACACAGAACGAGAAAAGCCAAAAAGACTATGAGTTCTCCAAAAGATTGTACAGTCTGCCAACATCAACATCTGAGATACGCTTGAGCTCGTCAACATGCAATGAAACCCAACGGATATGTGGAATGAAAACGCCGACTCTCTGCAGATGTAAGGTGAATATATCCGCAACCACCAACACAGCTTCAAAACAATAGAGGACGATTGACTGGTAAGTCATCTAGATCTAAATGATAACCTAGTCTGATTACAGCAGCAACAAGATAACAAAAACAACAAGCTCTTAGTTAGGAGCCTTGCTCTAGAAGACTTTCCAAGTGCAAGATGTCGAGAGAGTTACTGTGACAACATAAAATCTTAGGAAGCACTATCACACAGTACAGCTGATAGTGTGTACTATGTGATATTGATGTATCCACGGGGTGGATTCATCAATAAAAATGATTAGAAAAATTAGATCAGATACAAACATCACCGAACGATGTAGAAGCTTTATCCTTGGATAGATTATCGACACTATCAAAAAATAACGCACGAGTCAATCCACCGCCAACTCCAAAAAGAATCCAAACCGAACATCATTGAGGTGGAGATATGCAGGTGCGGACTGTAACGAACAGAGAACAGTTTGGAAACCCAGCGAACCCAAGAAAGCTCTGACTGCCGAGTCGCTCTATCGCTAACGCACTCGATGACGTGAATAAACAAAACATACAATCACAAGAGAGTCCTTCCAAAGCAGTCACGAGTAATCTCAAAGCAACCACCATCCATAGACAAGAGCATGTCTTTTTCGCATAGCTGATCTCACACATAACACTCTCAAGCTGAACGTCGAGAAGCTAGTCAGACCCGGTCCGGTGTCCTCAGCAAAAAAGACTACAGTGTCAAAAAAGACCACTGCGTGTGAGCTGGTCCCTTTTATACTTATACTTGTGGATTAACCTTTATTTACCTCTTCTAGATAGGAAACTTCTCTGAAAGACTGATATTTCTTTTATGGTGTATTTTTTCTTTTCGGGCATGTTTTCATAATAATCGTGACTGAACCTTCCTGCGTGTACGAGGGTTCGACCCATGACCATCTGCCTAAGATGGTGAGTTATTGGTGACATGGTGTGGTACCCACCACGCCAAGGCATAGTCATATGGGTGCATGTGCTGTATAGAACACGTGCGAATTTCAAGCTTGGAGACACGAGAGTCAGAGATACAATCATAAACAGTACTCCCCAGGAAAGCAAGCTTCGGCCGAAAGTTGAACAGCCGTTGGTTTGAAAACATTGACATGAGGAAGTCTTCCGGTAGCAGTGATGATATCCCACGAAGGTTTCATGTTGTTGACTGGGAGTATGATTCTTTTCGGGTGATTTCCTCCATCCTCCAAGTTACCCTCTCTCTCCCTCGGACCAGACCAGACCAAGATTGGGACTCTGGACTTTGTCAGAGAGAATAGATAGCAGTTAGGGATCCTACAGCTCAGAATATGTGGGTCCTTTACTACGTCTCTTCAGCTGAAAAACTAACGACTGGTAGTACCCGTCAATGGAGGAATACGTATGGGGCATTCAACTGAAACTCCTTTATACGATCAACACGACTCTCGTATTTGGAGTGAAACCCCTCTGAAATTCAAATTCCTCCATTTTAATTCGAGCCTAATTGCATAACCATTCGAACCACTCCAAAGCTTACCCTCATGTTAGTTATAGATATTTTTTCATCTAGGTCCAGTGTCCATATAGACACTTGTAAACATGCGTTTTGCACTCATAAACTTATGTTTTATCATTTCACCAAAAATATTGGAATTAGTATAGTTGGTTTTCAGAAGGAAACTTTTAGAAACAATAACTTAATGATGTTGATTTCCCTCCGTGAGAGATAATTTTCGCATGTTTTAGAATATGCGGTAAAAATAATCTAATTACAAAGTGGTAAACTTACAGTAACCAAGTAAGCAACTACCGTGGTAGTAGCGGTAGTTCTTTTTGTCATCGCAGTTCACCACGGAACTTCCTGGGCATTAGGGGGTTTCAAAATGAGGTCTGTCATATACAGACGGATTCAGGAACAAAGTTCATTGTGATCGTCCACGGACGTCTTACGGACTGGTGGCAGACATGATTATGTGATTTCGTGACATACATTGACAGAACTTTCATCTGCGTCTTAAATCAACGTAATTAATCACGGCCATGGACTAAACAGTTCAATCCGTGGTCAAACGACGGATATCCTCGACATGTGTCCGTCGGACTAAGCCGTCGAGTCTGTCCCAAGTGATTACGGACAAGCCCGTGACTTGTCACGGGTCTATGTTTGAAACCCCTTATTGCTCCCAGCCTCGGAGTCTAACGGACTTTATCCTTGCAAACTGACGTGTACGTATAGTCATATTTGATTATATTTGCGTATCAACCATTATATAACTAATCACTGTTACTTGTTGCGTTTCTTACAGATAAGGATAATATATCTGCTGTGAAGTAACGTAAATAGGGCCATTCAAACCTAGCTTTTATAGGATTATTGTAATTCTTTTAAATGTTTTTATAGGTTTCAGCTGTAAATTTACATACCACTAGATACATAAATTTCACAATCACTTGATGTAACTACTGTATATCTGTAAACGACATTTCTGGCATATCTTTGGAAAAAATTAGATCAAATTAATACACTCATTCTGCAATCCTTGATAATAACTTACCGTTTACACTTACGTCTTCTCATCTTACCTCTGTAAATTTCACAATGAGATCACGTTTGAGTATTCTTATAGCACACATGGAGATTCTGAACTTCTGAATATGCAGTCACATCGAGATTTGAAAAGAGCAAGAGCATAAATATACAAATACAAATATATATTTATATTTATATTTAGAATGTATAAAATAAATTTTACCACAAAACGACACTTGAAAGAGCAAGAGCATATTGTGAACATCTTTACCCTGTACAGAAGTAATTACAGGAAAGAGCAATAATTATGGCGAACAGGTCACTCATATATATATATATATGAAAACCCACTAACTGTTGAAACCCACTGCTTTTGTTAACTGCGGTTGTTGAATACATTTCTTCACTCCCTGCTTCCAAAAGAAAAAAACGGTTGAAAAGTTGCACGACAAAAAAAGTCTTACAGGAGAATAATAATATCACATATTAACTTCAGCACTCGGTACACCGTACTGCCTCATCAGGTTCTCGCAGTACTTCATTTTTGCTCTTAGTGAAATCGGTAAGTTCAACTCCAAGTGTGCAATAAGAAAAATAATTAACACTTTGTGATGAGAACAGAGCATACCTACAGAATGTCGGTATTATTGTTTCAGAGTAAGTAAGTTTCCTTCCTCTTGGTTTCGCAGCACGTTAATTCTACTTACACTAATTGCTCTGCCATGAATGGAAAGAGTAATATATAGTACTGGTTAGTTCATCGGACGATCAGGATTATGCAGACTCGCTCAACATCACTTAAGATGTTTAGAGTTAACTCTAATTCACTCACGGTTGATGTTTAGTTTAGAATCAGTCAATTACACATTTTCCTTAAAAAGTACTATTAAACTAAACACAAATATATAATACAAAATATACCCATGTAAACAACACGCTGAATCGAAAACTAAATGATTAAAAACATGTAATAAATTAATAAATTAAAAGATCGAAAAATAATTATTCGCTCACCAATGAGCGCCAAACCTGATGGGCAGTACAGTATATGGATGCTGCAATACATGGAGACTCTCGTGAGTACCAGTCTGACCCAGCAACAACGAAACCAGTGTTCTCCCTGGAACATCTCGACTAAAGAAAGCTCGATGTTTCGAGGAAGCTTGTGGGACCTGAACATAAACATCAGACTGCTAGAAGCGGAAAACCCGAATTTCGGAGCTTCATCTCTCGGGGTTTAGGAAGAAACGGATGATTAAAATATCCGGGAAGTTTGTTCATGACTAGGAGGAGAGCAGAGGCTGGCTCCTGCTGCGTGCTATTATACACCAGTATTCATATGAGACTAGAGCTAGCCTCTATCGTGAAATGACGTGAATATGAGACAGTATGATCACGCTTACAAGATTTTTGTGGGGTCCATTCGAGCGCTCACATTTTGGGGGGATCGAATCCGTCACGCATGGCGTCATCCGGTCCCACTATCCCACGTATTGTCGTGGCAATGCTCGTTCCGCCACTCCAGTCGGTCCGTAAGTTACAAGAGTACAGGATAAAGTTGCTCAGGCACGACCCTCGAGTTACAGATTATCATTCTTGTCGTGAACTCCCTGTGTTTTGGGCTTTCAGCACACGAAAGCGTCAGGAACTTTATCGTGGACGAATGTCAACATAATGACTTTGACATTTCCAGTTTCGAGTTGGGATCGGAGTGGTATGAATACACAACCAACAGATATGATTTTGTTTACAATAGGGGTCTCAAAGTTAATAATCTTTCTGAAAAATTCTACACCCATCGCAGGCATTTTTTTAACGGCTATTCATTCATTTTTGTCCATTTCTTGTGCAGTAGATACTCTACTGCACAAGTATTAAAACAACAAAATATTTATTGAAGAAATCTTGATGTCTAAAATAAATCGCGTTTTGATAAAAAGTTAACATTCTGTGATTTTCTGACTCTTTCTCTCTCTGTCGTTGAGGAATATTTTCTCGTAACTTTGACACCCCTAATATTCCGAACACAAACAATCAACAAATCATGCATGAGTGATTCTCTTAGTAGTTACCAGAACTTTCGCCCCAGTACAACGGAGTATATTAAGTGTCTGCACTCGAGTGGATCAAGGAACATGTCCAGGAAGGAGAAAGTTAAAGAGTACTCAGTTCAAGTTCCGGAGTTCCGTAGATTGGAGATTCTCTTCTTCTTTGAATAAATCTCGTAACCAGTTCTTCTTTCTTCATGTCCGAAGTGATACCATTCATGTCATAATATAAGTGGGAAATTCTCAGGCCATGTTTTCAACCAAGTATCAGCTGATTGCAATCTGCTGGAACTTAACTGACTCACCTTTGTAGTTGACAAGCTTGAGTTAGTCTATGCGAAGCGAACTGAGAGGGTGAGGAACATGCCCCAGTTTGACAACTTGACATCCTCGTTTTGGACATTTGTTGGATGGTACCTTGAGCACAGCATGAGGGTGAACGAGATGTCAGTGATCTCAAGGAGTTGATGAGGAGTACAAAGATATGGGAAACGGCTACTGATGAAAGCGTCAATAAATACGGTTGAGATGGAGCTAATGTTCAACTTCGGTGGTTGATTGAACATTCAGGTACTTAACCCAATCATGAGCTCGAGATGCCCCCGAAGAAGTTTTCCGCAGCCTGCCAGAAAAGAAACGGCGTGCACGCGACGCAAGTTACTTTTGCCAGAATACCATACTAAAGTATTGTATATTAAAAACTAAACCGCGACCCAATGAATAGCAAACGGATGGGAAGACCCCATCAAGCCAGTAAATTGTAAATTGTATATTATATAATTATATTGTATAATTATTGTATAATTATATTGTATATTAAAAGTATCACGAGTAGTAGTTGTATTTCGTAGTATCTTTTAGTATTTCCTGCACTGCTAAGTATACCGTTACGTTTTAGTTTGTGTGTGTCTGGTGGACGAGTTTCACGAAATACTTTGCAGTGCAGCAGACTTAACGACCGGAGGAGGCTTGGAGAACTCAAAGAAAGTTCATGGCCAGAGCAGCGCTCAAGACTTAAATCAACAGGTTCTCTACGAAAGTTCTCCTCCAAATTAAGCAAGACGTTAACTCTACTCATCATCTGCCGTGCATGGAAATAATAATATATCATTTCATCGGACGATCGGAATTTATTCAGACTCGCACGACACCAATTAATATGAGTAGAGTTAACTCTGAGTAAAATTAAGCCTAACCGCAGTTGTACAGACGTAACCAGTACTGTATGCTCGACGCTGATTCTCCAGGCTCTACGAAAAGTTGTCACGGAGTAGGGGTCTCTCCATCTGGCACCCGCCGCTAGCTTTCTGGGCAATCACAGTTATCTCCACTAACGAATGACCTGCATGACATCCGTCCACCACACCAGCTGATATCACTAGCACGTTCTCATCACGTACCAATGGCTGCCGCCAGCAACCGTCTTTGGAACCGTTTCCGAGTCCTCGCAGTGCTCCCAAACGCAACGCTTTCCTAACCAGCTGTGCAGGTCAAGTTGCCAATGGAGGTTGATCGGCTCCGTTCCGCCGAAAGTCAGAGCAGTAGGTTATAAACTCCAGGTACAGCGCCTGGTACGGTATCCAATTGTGTTCCTCCATGTTCCCAGCCTTACACAGTTATTGGCAACCTACCAGTGCGCATTGGTAGCATCTCCGATTTCCCGAGTTGAATTCAATTCCGGTTACAGTTTGCTTTTCGATGTTTACTGCATGTCGTGATCAAGGTTTGCAGCTTTTATGTCTAAACTCTCAGAGGTTATACGGTATACTTTCCACGGATCAAAGGATGCTTACCATCTAATCTTCTGCTCCTCGTGATTTGCAGTGATGCCTGTAAACAAATCTCCATTCCACCAGAAAAGGAAGTAAAGTTTGAAAACAAATCTCACCTTCACCAGAAAGACAATTTCATTTGAGCTCGTGACGATGATCCCATCACGTTTAGGGCGACCAAGATTCACTAGTAGAGTTGACAACAGCTCTGGCATCAGTGAGTCTGATGATACCGTAGTAGCATTTGTTGGCCAAATAACAAGACCTACTCCAAAGCACACGGTAGTAAATTAATTCGCTCTATTCGACTGAGATTATAAGACAATTTCAACTCCCAAAAGAAATGATCACAGTCTCAATGTTAACACTCCACTTATGGTGAACGAATAAAGTAAAGAAGCTGACCGATATTCAGCATTGCGTTTGTAGCCTCGCGCGTCATGGGGACCAGAGACGAAAACCTTCCTCTTCCCCTTTCATTATCCTCGGCGTATGAGGAATCGAGGATACCGGAAAGGTAGCGTACAATTCTGAAGCTCAAAGAGAAAATTCGTGTATGGACAGGGAAGGATAATTCCCCCAGGTCCAGCGGATTACACAATGTAGACAAAACTTTATTGTCAAAAGTTTACTACCAATCAGAGATCCAGTACAAACATTAGCATGGTACGACAGACCAGCTAAGGCCATCAAACGGCCTGCACTTCAATGCTGTTTGCGATCTACAAAGTTCAGTCTGCATAACGAACTAGATCTCAATTCAACGTCTTCTGTCTAATAGACAACTTGAGGAGAAATTGTACAATACACAAAACTCGGTTTCCTGTAAGAGACTGAAGTATATACAGTGCCTCGAAACGTGACGAACATGTATTACACCTGGCCGCCCTACTATGTACACATGCATTTGGCACATCTGATTCCTGAGGCGTCAGAGCTCTGCGTGTGGAGGAAATACCGCGGAAGCTTGATGAGACCAGAAAATTAGACAGGGGGCTTGTCTTGGAGAGAATTCTCCACCTGCATATCCGTCTATTTACAACAGGAAGAAGACTTTAGGCGGACAAACTCGATTGCCATCGTACTCCTTGGCAAACTTTTGTTTCAGCTTCTTCAGTTCCCGCTTCAAGTCCTTCTCTCCCTCGATTCTCTCAGGAGGATCAGGACTGCTCAATTTCCGCTTGCAATCCGACTCTCCCCTCCGCTTGATCGGAGGCGCACTATTCAATTCGCACTCCGAAGCCATTTGTATGGCTTCGACCATGTCGTCCACCTCCAGTCTCACCCCCGCGTAATTCCCCCTCTTCTTCCCTCTAGGGTTGTATACTACTTCGCCTTTCCTCGCCCCGAAGCGTTTCCGAACGCCAATACCCCGCTCGGTCTCCAGCGCTGCCAAAGCGCACACGCCTCACACCGCTCAATTTCTCAACCCTCCCTCACTTCCCCCTCCACTCTTCTACACACCCCCACCCGCTCAATTGCCCTTCAGCGCAACAAAACCCCGACCTTTTCTGTCACCTTCATCTTTTCATCGATCACTGCCACCTCCTTCTCAGGCCCAATTCACCTCAACTCAACTCCGGTCGACCCACTCGACCCGTCCCCATCCACAAAGCCAAATCGCTGCCCTCTCTGCACTCACTGCATCTCTCCTCCCTTGGCGAGCAATGGCAATGTCATAAAACCAGCGCAAAACCCAGCAAAAGCATACAGTTCCTTCACTCCCTCTCACGCCAAGAGACGCAGGTCCAATCGGTGCACGAAAAGCAGATCAATGAGAGTAATTATGCCCTGTATGTTGCGGTGGATTGGTCGAGAACATCGATGCCGCAGCGCCCGGCTGCACCTGAGCTCTTGAGGTGTGAATGCCCGCAAGAGTCAGGACGAAACGCAGAGAAAGTGGATGGATGGCTGCCTGGCTGGAAGGAAGAAGAAAGCAGGAAAAGAAATAACGAAAGAAAGCGAAGAAAAGGTAAAAGAAAAGAGGAGAGGAGAGGAGAGGAGAGATGGATGGAAGGTAGGGAAGGAGTCTTCTACTACGGCAGCAGTGGTAAAAGGAAGGAAGGCAGGCAGACGTGCAGTCAGGCAGACAGGCAGGTACAAGCAGTCGAGACAGGGACAGGCGAGCCAGGCCCGCGAGAGGCTCGCCCTTCACACGAAAGAAAAGGAGTGCGCAAACGCTACCGTAGGCCTGCCCATGCCTACGTTTATAACGACGAGCTGGCAAAACGCGCCCCCGTCTGCCCGGTAAAACGCTCTCGTGGATCTTCCCGGCTCACCATGCCCAATGAAAAGCTTCTTACATAAGCGCCTACAGACGTCGTCCTTCCGCACTGGACTTGCTGCAAGTTGCTTGCTGTGGCCTTGCGCCTCCGGCTGGTCTGGCCTTACACAAGCTTATGAACCTCCCTTTGTATGCATCGGTTCTCGCCACTGTCACCGAAATACCAAGAATATTATAGAACATAAAGTTTTCAGTTATTCACGGTGTTAATCCGGCCATCCGGAAGGAATCTGGGATCACAGTCCAGCAGCATCTTTCTGGATAGGGTGTATTAACTAGTTATTGACTTAGTTCAGTTTTCCACCGAGAAAATACTGTCTATTTTGGGACAGAATGTTGCAGCTCTCCATGCATTAAGGCTTCAGGATGTTGTAATGTTGGACTTTCTTCACCAATACGTTCTTGTAATGCTACCCCGATATATTCATCGTAGCACTCGTTATATTAACGTAAAATCTTAAAGCTCTTTCAGAAGACAGAAATTGGCTTGATCATACCCCCAATACAATTGTTGCGCTTGATCATACCCCTCTTAACGTTTGGTTGTTTGATCATACCCCTGAGGGTTATTGACAGTAGAACCAGTCATTCTACCCTTTGGTTCATCATTTTAGTACTTTCAACCTTGACTAAATATCACTGTAAGTCAAAAATATTTAACATTAAAGACACGTTAGACTATCCATATTCTCATTCGTTTAATATGTGCAGTCTCACATGTGAGTAACATCACAAAGTGACTGGTTTTACAGGCAATAGCCAGTCAGGGGTGTGATCAAGCCATACATTGTTAAGAGGGGTATGATCAAGCTCACGGAACCTACTGGGGGTGTGATCAAGTCAATTTCTGTTCAGAAGAATGTGACTATAAGAAGGGAATTTGCAGAAAAATCCCTGAAAGTTGCTTGATTTTGGTTTAAGTTCTCATTCCCTTGGATAATCTTCCAGTATGGTACAGAAATGAATATCCTGACATACGTTATTGGGGAAGTAAGAAGGAAGATGTCCACTTCAGAGATGGTCATAAGCTTCAAACTGGAAGCTTGTAAGGAAAAAAAAAGACCGTCACTCTGTTGCCTTTTTGAAGTCATAAAAGAAAGGTACAGTTAAACTAGTATGGACCTCCATACTGCTTTCAGATCTATGATTGATTGGTATTTTATTATTTTCAGTAATGGCAACCTCTCAAGTGGCAAGTGCTTGTTTTGACCCATGATCTAGTGAGAATGGAATTCTCCATTCTTGGTGGATTACATTACATTGTAGATGAACATAAAACTTACATTTGATGAAGTGGTCGGTGTCGATTTTAACAGTTCTGCACAGACGATCGTTGCTAATACTGGATCTCTAGATATATTTCCAAATCTGTATGTACATGCCAGTATGAGGAAATGTAACATCATATCGCTTTAAAACAAAAATTTACTTGATCACATCCCTAGTAAGTTAGTTCTGCTTGATCACACCTCTCTTAATATTGTAGTGCTTATTATATTCTTCATTGTGAAACTAGTCACCATGTTAGTGACGTGTCAGACTTTACACATCATCTTATCGAACATGGGTTTGATATGTCTTTTTTATTGAAAAGTTTTGAATGACAAAGATATTTACTTACAGTAAAAAATAATGAAATAATGAATTACATGGAAATGTGACTGATTTTTACTCTTGATAACCAATGAAGAGTGAGATAAAACAATACATCGTTAAAAATAATATAATCAAGCAAAACAAACCAAGAAAATCATCAAGTTAACTTCTTACCATGTAGGGATTGTGAAAATATATATATCTCTCATGTTATCACACCTCTTTGCATTCCCTAATTTATTCCTCACTAAGATAGGATAAACGATGTTTCCTGTAATTATGTGATACGAAGCCACATAGTCACCGACCATTGGCATCTGGACGGAGTTCGTCAAAGCCTGAAACAGTAAGAGACATCAGGTTGAAGTCGATGTCACTCCAGCAGCTTTAGTCCGCCGCGTGACAAAACCCATCCTTTTCGTACTGTACAGTACATGGCTCGATAACCGTCCTTTATGGATGGACGACGATGATGAAGCGTCCCAACTCCCGCCTTCAGCCAAACTCTGTTCATCAAGGACTCCGTTCAGCCAACAGAAAGAATCTTCATGCATGGATGGAATTTGGGTAACGGTGTCCTGTGTACTCCTTGAACGTGTAGATGTGAAAGGTAACGTAATGTATTATGCACATGAGAGCTGAATGGTACCACTCAAACCCCCAGTTATTGTTTGCTTTACCCCCATAACTTGATCCACTTTCTCTTAGTGAATATTTGTTTCATCCAGCATTTGACTTGTACCAGATAGTTCTCCAGATTACCATGGTATATTAAATATCGACTGTGCACTATAGACCGTGTGCAAGTTGATTCAGATATTCAAGATTTGTTTTTCAAACCATGAGACACTATAACGTCAAAATAATAATCGTGATCTAAAATTGAATTGTAAGTCTCATTCGTCACTTCAGTGGCGTGATAACTAAGAAAACTGTTTGTTTCTGATCACGAAGTGGATCAAGTTAATCATACCTTCTGGAGGGTGGAGCAAATAAATAACTGCTAAAACCCCGAACAGTAAAACTAGCCACTGGAGTATTTCCAGTCTTGTAAGCTTATTCCATGGTGGTTTTACGGGTTAAGGTATATGGGTTTGAGAGGTCCTTGTAGCTAGAACTTACCGTTATATACACACGTCTACATCTTTTTTCAAATAATATTTAATTTAAAAAATACATCTAAGATGCTACATTAAGCTAGTTCTCGGAACGCACGGATTATAATCCGTTCTGCTCCATTTTTCATGGAGAATGATTGATTCTTTAATGAAATAATTTTGTTCATTAATTATATGTCAAATTACATACGTCTACAAACGTAAAGATGTATCCAGACTGTAAAAAGGATTACGTCAAAAGCCGTAAAACCTAGGTTTGAATGTCCCGAATAGAGTTCTGAATCCACTGTATAATAGACGTGGAGTGTGGAGTAAAGGAGGAATTTGAGGAAATCCACAATGGAAGCTAAGGGAATGATGTAAGTAAGTCATCTCCATCTGGATTCCATTACGAGCACTATGGAAGTGAGACTCGACTTGACTTGGTCTGTAAGTTTTGTACCATATATGTTCAACTGTATGTAGCTATACCTTGTAGATAGCTCAGCCCATTGCACACGTTACCTAAGGATTTGACATAGAGGAGAAGGGCCATACATCACTGACCTGGTACTTCTATGAGCCTCATGTACACTTAGAAGTGTTGCATGAGGTGTTATTTATAGGTTAATCTCTCTCTTAAGAAGGGTTAACTTTTAAATTATGTCTCGATAAATTATGTCTTAAATAGTAAAAAAGATTTTACTTATAGTCCAGTAGTTACAGTTAACCTGACAGCGCTTATGGCTTTTTTTTTGTTTTCAGACCCCATGTGTCTCACTCATGTGAGAGTAGTTTAATTTAGTTTTTAAATATAGAAATCTAAATTGACTTTGACTCTGACATTTATATTTAGACTTAGATTCAGCCGCGGCGACTGTACAGTCCCCCGTTTCCTTCAATTTATACACAGACAATATATTTTTCTCGTCACATTTAAATTCGTCTTTGACTTCACGAAACCAGCCGTGAGACTGTATTTTTCTCCGTTCGTTTCGTGTTCCCCGTCTCTTCTCTAACATTTTTTTCGTCTTCCTCGTACTTGTACAAGGCCGTGGGGAAGGATATTGACATATTCCTTTAGCTCTAACTACGTTCTACTAAGTTTGCCATATTCCTTTTGCTCTTACCTATATTCTACTATCGTCTTTTAACCCCAAAAAAGAAGAAAAAATAAAAGAAAGAGAGGATGTATATCCTCTCAAAGTGCAACCAAAGGATTAGACAAAAGTGCCCTTAGATGGGTTTTTACCTTTTTTGTTATCTTAACTGTTCAACCATTGATGATGGATCTCAAGACAATAAAAAAGGAAGAAGAAATAAAAAATTCAAGCTACTAGAGAAGATATCTCTTTAAAATCATATGTGTGGTGACACAAATATTCAAATGTAATCAACTTATGAACGAGTAAATTAGTCGATCAACATATTCGAAAATTCTTTCAGGAGCACTTCTCGGAAAATCGGAATATGGAGCTTAAGAACAATGTCTTATAGCTTTATTTACAAAGGAGGTGAAAAAACACTCCTGAGTTTCGCGGGTTTTGTCTCCCTTCTCTTATTCTTGGAAATCTCCAGTAAACTACATAACACCAACCCTCAGGTGAGAAATACAGCTTGATTCTTGTCACGATAGGATGGGGTACACTATCGGGGTATAAGATAGAAGGAGAAAAGGATGCACAAGCATCACGTGAAAATAAGTAGTTATAGACAGATACACTCCTCGTCGTTACATGTCTCGCGTATGTGACCTATCTCGATGCATTCTAACTTCCCTGCATTATCACATTCCGGATGAGAGAGGTGATAATGCATTCATTTTATTATTTTTATTATTTATTATTAAAAACAATTAAAGAAACAATTAATGTTAAAATTAATCATATGCATTCTGCATCAAAATTCCACACCTGTTTGCTTCCACGCATAAGAGTGCCTTTGTCTTATAAGTTGTTTTTTAATCTCCTCGTTACCTCAATTTGGATAATATAGAATAATTATAAAAAATATTTTTCACAGAAATTACAAATAACGTATATATATATATATATTAAAAAACAAAGACTGCTTAAGGTTGATAGAGCATACATATATTAACCATATTTTTATAACAAAGTCTGTCAATGATGATCCAAGATTCCCCATCAGCACTACGCTCTTGTTCTCTTCCTTCTGTCTACTGGAAAGCCCATGTTGCATGCATATTTAAGGTTAGGTATTATCAGAATGTGAAGGAGAAAAAAATTCAATAGTTCATACATGATTAAGGAAATATGCTTTAATTCTTCAATAATTAAATTTTCTTCAATCGCTCTTTCAACAACTCTTGGACTAAATGTTTCCCTGCCTTTCTTTCTCTAAATCGTACGATTGCTTGTGAACAAATTTCATGTTCTGGTATTTCGTTCCCAACCAGGCCAGCTGACTCAAACCTAGATTCAGCAGATTTTGGCGACCATGAGTTTAGGGCATTCCTACACATGTGATCTGCACATTTTCTTCCTCATTCCGTAAGTGTCTAAATGGGATGGAATAGATTGTCATTCTTTGCTTTCCTTACTCATTTCAGTTGTTCAACAGAATTCTCATATCATCATCTATAGCGTCAGAAATAACTGTCGATATTATTGGACTGAATTCTGACGCATGTCTCAATTCGGTCCAAAGTATCTGGCAACCATAATCTGAATCCCCATAGGGTCAGGATTTTGTGTGCATATATATATTCACCTCCCCATCTGAGGCGTCTTCTTTGCATATCACCTCCTCTGATAGAGTAGGCAAATATGCAAGGGAAATACTAAATAATAAAACACTTTTTCCAAAAAGGGGTAGGTAATAAATGTAATCTTATAATTAAATCATGATTATTTAGTACTAAGGTTTCAGAATTATACGTTTGGATGGCTTGTCTTATGGGTAATTTTTTTTATCCCTCGGGAACTCGCAGTGTGAACCATATAAGAATTCGGGAAAATTTTGTTTTCTCAGATTACTTTAGTCTAGAATATACATTAATATTAACCAACATTTTCTAAAACTAATCACATATGTATAACTTTCATATTTCCATGACAATGCCCTGCAATCATCCGTGCCAATATCATCTCGATATCTTTTTTTCTGATGCTATGTGCTTGTCCTCTTCCTTCTCTCTGCTGAGAAACATATTTATTTGACTCTGTAATCTTCAGTGCAATTGTTCCCATTTCGACAGTTCCAAATAATGTACTCTAGCTGCATAAACCTTTACCGACATGCCACGAACAACGAACGTAATGTCACGAGTTCAAATTAAAATTATAACTCGTGATTCACGCAGTGTGATGCAATGCACTGCCCAGCGTGAAGTTACGCTCCGGCAGAGCTTACATGCGTAAGCAACCCTCTTGCAGTGTATTAGCCTCACATATTCAAGAAAAGATACTCTTCTTATCGTAATAACTCGATTGTAGAAACTGCAGATCAATGAAGACTATATTCGTATACATGGTCTTTCCTGAAGTCATGTTAGCATTCCATTTAATCAACAGGATGTCAACTTGATATATTGTGATCATATCTTTTATTTACTCATAGTCCACATATGTTGCCTTTTTGTGGAGGTTCACCGGGTGCATTAATTTAACAAGTAGTTTATGAGTGAATGCGTCCAAACGTTTTCCATTTATTTGGCGCCTTCAAGTTGATGTAATGGTACAAAGTACTAGTTTTTGTCTCAGACCTTCTGTGAATAATATCCTTCCCCACGGCCTTGTACAGTGAATTTCGTTTTATGTTATCAAAGAATATGTAAGTGTTATAAATATTTATAGAAAATTAAATTAATTCATAAATGTTATATATTACCTAGTCCCGGAGTAACCAACTCATCTGGAGAGAACTCATAAATGAAGAACGAGATATTGCATTCTAGCGGATATAAGTCCGGATCTCTAATTGTCTAATAGCGCCGTTTGTCGAAGATATTAATTAATCTTCTAACCCTTCCCGCCGGAAAGGTTAGAATATTAATTAACGTACACCCATGTACACTTCAGTGTACATGGTTGAATAATATCCTCCTTCGTGAATAGCCCTGCCTGAATAACATGTATTAACATTATCAGAATATGTAGAAGGAGGATATTCACCTCATGTACATAGACGTGTACATGACAAAAGACGCGATATAACAATTAGGGCTCCGGACTTATACCCCAGGGAGCGTAGCAGGCCGTCTTTCACTTATGGGTCCTCTCCAGACGAGTTCGCTATAACGGGATTGAGTAACATATAACATTTAAAAATTAATTTATTTTTCTATAATAATTTAGTAAAATAAACTTTTCTAACACTTACAGATATTCTGATAAGAGAAAACTAAATTCACTGTACAAGGCCGTGGTGAAGGATATTATTTACCTTCGAGATCAACCTCCAGCTTATGGCAGTGATTTAGAATGATCCGTCAGTTTAAATGAGGCCAAATTACTTTGCGTCCACAAATAGTTTCTGGACTTTTAGCGTCTGCTCTATTCCTGGCGACGTAGTTAAACTTAGGTGTGAGATGAACATGCATGAGTAACTTTTGCTTAGTTCGCTTTTGGTGATTGGAAAAAATGTTAAGGGTTATATATTAATTCTAGAGATAAATTGAATTTGTCTGTAAAGGTTAAATAAAACTACACCTAGAACTGTGAGACAGTCCAGACATAACCAATAAACCGAGCATAAACAAACGTGCTTCCGAAACTACAAGTGCTGAAGGTTTCTAACAAACACGAGTTAATTTTATTCAGATTCTTAATTTATCACTTAACCTTTTTAACAGAAAAGTGAGACAAAATTTGCATATTTCCTCCTTCATCTTTTGATGGAGGAGTGAATAATAAGTGTGAAGAGGTGAATATATATTCTTTGCATATTTCACCTCTTCCAAGTTGAGAAAATGGAAATATATAAATTGCTTTAATTTATATTTTAATTTTTTTTCTTGAAAGAGTTAAACTATAAATTAAAACTTATAAATTAAAAATATTTTTACTCTTGAGACTTACTTATCTTTATATCAAAGAATGACTCTATTCGTGTGAGTGACTTATGAGTTCTATATGTCTGAAGTGAGCATGTGCAATGAAATTACCAAGTGAAACTAAATTTAATGAACAAAATTTAGTGAAGTCAATTGTTAGAATTTTGACAGAAATAACGATTTGTAAACTCTGTCGACCGGTATTTTCAAGGTGACTGTGTGATTTACATTTAATTTTTCGCTCAATTACCGATGATTATTTTGATTTTTTATCGAACGTTTTTTTTTTTCCTCTTTCCTACTGCAGTTTGAATGCATACTATTAAATTGCAAGGAAGAATATGGTAGAGATGAGTATAATAATTATTAATATGCAAGGTAGACATTTTTTGTCAGAAACGTACTACGGTAGAGATGATAGAATTGTTAGCGTAGCTCGAAAGTAGAGGAAACTCTTAAATAGCAATTTTCTAGCACTTTGCCACGGTGACTGTGGTAGAGGTTCGTCTCTCACACAGAGGGACGAGATCCACTTCCTGGATAACCAAGTAGTGATCTATGGAAGGCGAGAGATTACACATTGAACAACTCAGCCGATTTGAACTCTGTAGCCTCCTCGCGACCAGAAACATGTGGAGGGAAGCATTGAACTCAGAACTGCCATTGGAGCAGTTCCTTTATTCAGAGATCGAAGTCTTGTGATTGCGTGCCAATTGCGTGTGATCGTGAGACGGAGGAATTGGAATGGCCTAGCGGAAAAGGAGAAAGAAGATTCTTAAGGGTGGGTGACGATGGATGAAACCGTGGAGGAGTTTGAGACAGTGTACGGGCAAGCCAGGGGTGAGATCGTAGGGAAACCAGGGGCCTCGACTCATCTTCCTTTCCTCTTCTCCGTGCAGCCGACCGATCTTCTACACTTGTGCCTCACGGTCACCGATTTTCATGACCAGACGTGGCGCGCTGAGTTTTCTGTCGATCAGCTACAGGACTTGGTATGATTACTGGAGGCGCGCGGACGTGTATGGCTTCTTGGTTTCTGTCGTCCTTGTAACGAAATTCGTTGTATGAAATGCAGTGCCTTCTTTCTTGTCCCACCTGTTAGAAGCTAGAATTCGGTATTGTTGAAGGTGTGAATTATGCTTGTATATATCTTTTCAACTTGTGGCCATGATTGTAGACGAATGTGCATAAGCTTCGGGATTTGGGGGATTGGCGTAAAGATTTGGGATTCTGTTTACTGGATGGTGAATCATTTCACCTAGATGCTTTGAACTCTCAGTCCTTCCCTTCTCCCTGTGACTTGGATTTACTTGAGCGCCAATCTTTTAGGTTCTTATGCTGTATAGTTACGGACTCTTCGTACTTTTGTATCTCCAAGCTTCTCAGAAAAAGCTTTATTGCTTTCACTCTTGCTTCTCTGGAGGTGACAGAACTGTGAAACTACGGTTCTCCTTGAACACGAACTGAAGTCATCAGTGACAGCTGATGACCTGGCTACTCAGTCAGTCTTGCGTAGCGCTCTGCCATGTTCCTATGTCAGAGTTGTTACTGACTGTCGTTTCGGTTCCGATGACACATAATCTTTGTTATGAAGGTTCTATATGCATTTGCTCACTGCTTGCATTGTCCCTCAATTCATTTTCATGTTTTCCTAAGTTCTTGTGGTATTGTTCAACTTTTCACTAGCCTTTGACTTCTTATTATTGTTGGTCATCTGTTGCACCTTCTTGTATCAGTTGTGCTGTTGCCTACAGGAAAACCTCTTAGTCTCATGAATGGCACGTTGATACCCGGACTGTTGTTCTTACCTCCCATGTCAATCGTTCGTTATTGTAACGTGACACAGAGGGATGAGGTGGGAATAGGAGGATCTTGGGGTGAGTTTCTTGTGTACCTGAAGGCAGCACTGTTTTCCGACAACGTAAAGCTGCTGTTTGGTGGACCAGCGAATGCAGTGGATGGTCATGGTGCATCCTCAACCATATTACCACTGATGGGGTTGTCATATGATGAGCAGGTGGTTATTTGTTAACACTTGATCGCCATTCTTTCTCGAGTCTTGTAGGTTCGGCTTGATACGCATCGTCGTCAGTGCGTTGGAAGTTCTGAATATAGTTATGAATTCAAGAGTGCTGACCCGAAATTTGCTAAATTCAGGTGCCACATCCGCGAGTGTGGTAGCCCAAAAGGTCAAAGGAACTCCTCGCTTGTCGCTACCAGTGGCAAAGCTTGAAGGAAAGCACGTCCAGGATGCTATGGGATCTATTGCTCTGGGTGTATTCAGATCGTATAATGCTCAGTCTTCTATAGTTTCCGCAGGTACACGATGGGAAGTACTCGTTCAAAATTTCTGATAGCTGAATCATAAGTCTTCCTTGTGCCGTTGTGTCTTTGAGTCTGTTCCATGGTTGCGGGAAACGTTAGAAGCCGGAATATCTCACTGATGGAACTTGTTTTGCGACAGAAAAGGCTCGTGTTGCGGTTTTGTCGTCGAGTCTGGCTGCAGAGAAGGTACACTGTAGCTTCCGTATATCTGATCTGATACGTTAGCAGTTAAAACCAGACCGCTGATGAATGGAGATCGTTGGACTTAGCGATTTTCTTTTGATGAGGAGAATTGATAGTAGAACTTCTGTCTTCGGTGAAAAGAATATGTGGTTCCAATATGAGAACGGTTCTGTGAAGAAAGAGCTCATCATCTGATTGGATTCCTTGTTCATTCTTTAGGACCTTACTGAATCATCATGGTGTTTTAGGCCAAGGCGGAGAAGCTTCAGGACCAGATTGATGCATCCGGCGTAAGTTATACAGGTCGGAAGAAAAGTCAAAGAGATAGGTCCGCTCAGCTGTACTCCACACCAAGCGGCTCACTACAAGCAAGTCAAGGTTTAACGCAGATTGAGACCCAAGGTTTGAGGCCCACTCTTACACCAACAGGTGAATTACTCGTCCCTCTAGTTGTCTCTTCTAATAAAATAAGTTAGTAATGTCATGTCAAACTGAAATGCAAAGATTGAACCAAACGCATGAACAAGACTATAATTGTATTAAGTAAATTTCAAAACACATATTAGTTGTGTTATCAGCGAGCAGGAGTACTTGATAAAAATATTTCTTTAATTTTGGATTTATTAGTTATTTATTATTTTTAATATTTTCCAGTCTAATCACGAGCATATATAGTTAATATTACTTGTTGAATAATGTTTGTCATATATCATATATGTGTTGTGAATCGTAATTATACGACAGGTTTCCTGTTATGTGATCTAGACGGGTCCTTGGCGGTGTAGAGTTCGCGTATTAGAGACGGGACTGTTATTCAGATCAAAACTAGATCGTACTTGTTTCATATTTTCAGTTTCCCCCTCCTCGATACGATTCGTAAGAGACGGCCGTAGGCGGGACTGGTCCCAAATACTTTTCGTTCCCTCACATCCTTGCGCTCCATATGTTTGGTCAGGCACATCAGAACCGAGCAAAGATGTGCCAGCGCTGAAACCGCCAACTACGAAAAGTAAGGTGCATGCTGCCCCAGCCTCCCGCAGGTAATATGCTCGCTTCCTCCATGGTCGGATCATAATTATAGTCCAAGCTGTATAATTGACTTTCGGTGTACGAGGTGATCATTGTTGCACAACACTTCTTTCTGATGTTTTCAGTTTTGACCTTCACTGACAATCATCAACCCTCATCGTACAGGGCCAAACGGAGAGGTACTGCTATATCTGAGCAACCAGATTAACATGCACGTCTGTTATCTCTGCGACGTTGAATCTTATATGGACATAAGGTGTCTACAAGTGGACGTTCAAGAAGATCGACGAAGTCTGCAAACTAGCTTGTGGAGTAACACCTTTCACAGCAAGTAACGTCGACCTTGTTCAGTTTCTTGAGATGTAAAAGCCGTGTCTTCCAACTTAAATAGAACCTCTCATATTTTCACACTCGACAGATTCATGGGCGGTCTTCTCATTTGACCAAAAAAGCTGGAATCCCCGAGCTTGAATCTATATATTTTGCCCTCAAGAAACAGAAGAAACCTACGTGCTCGAGAGAGCTGTGAGTGTGTTACTACGCACTGTATTTGACAAGGTGGAAACTGATGCTCATAGGTCATTTAATTTAGAATGCTCGCACTTTTGAGCCCTAAACCCTAAACATGTAATTTGGTTTTCAAGGTAAAAAGATACTAGATATTTTGTGTTGTATTGTGACGGAGAAAAATTTATCTTTATAAAGCCATTTATTTTTTTGGTCACGTTGCTTTTTTCTTACCATTACATCTTTTACTAAGAAGACGAGTGGTCTTCAATGTCGACACCCTGTTGGTAGAGATTCCGTTTCATGCTTGGCTAGAAAATACATCGTCACGGGTCACTTGAATTTCCTTAAACCGCAGAATTTCGTATGACAATGTGTTTTCTCATGCTCAATGGGTCTCATGTTCGGAGTTCGACGTTTTTATTCGAGTTTATACCAGAGGCTCTCATGGTATCCTCTGGGACAATCTTGAATAAAACCGTCGTACTCCGAGCCTGTTAATCCAAAGGCTAAAGGGATGAAGCAATGTCCATCTGCAGACATTATACTTGGTCACCTTAGCTGCATACCCCTATACTTTGTTACCATCGCTGCTTAACAGGCGAAGGTAAGGACTATTCTATGATGAATTCTGCAAGGCACTCGGTCATACGATCCCACGCAACGCCCGTTACTATTGCATCTGACCAAAACACCAGGAATTTATCCGGATTATATGTACCTACTATCTTACGTTTACGCTATCTATATCCCTTATGGCGACTCAACCGCCGCCGAAGTGTGGACGAAAATCTCGCGAGCTGGACTTTAAGCACCCAAGGGAAAGTCCTCCCACTTGAACAAGTTCTTATCTACAACTACAGGTTTTCTACAGAAATGCCTTGAGCTTGTTGACGTTCAGTTCTCTCCTGGGTACTGGAAGTGTTCTGTGGAAGAGAACTTGCAAGATTTCTGCCCCGTCATACTCTCAAGCTGAAGGTCTGCGGCTCCGGAGATCTTGAAGGTGACAGGGAACGCTACTTTCGTTCTACGCTGAATCAGTGCCCCACCGATGCATGCTCTCCCCGACCTTTCAAACGAGTGCAAAGTCGAAGCTTGACTAGCAAGCTTCAAGGATCTTCTTCTGGACTCTCGTTACATTTGCGCTCTTATTAATTCTGGAAAACATATGAGCAGGGTCAGTCATAGACTAGTTTGACTTATAGTGGAGGAAGAATCCACTATCCTAATACATTTCCATTTCTGTAGTTAAACATCTGTAGGAGGAGAACTCCATAGACTAGAAAGATAGTGATGATCGTCCGTTAATATGGCCCCACGTAGATAACTTACTACCTCCACCCGAGCTTGGTCCCATCTTCCACAACCAGCTTATAGCGCTCAGTTGTATCTCATGATCCATGCTTGCCTTACCTACTCAGGATCCAGTCTCAAAAGACGCATCTTACCAAGTCTAACATGAGCGAGAAGACTGACCTGTAAATGTAATCTCCGTTGGCAGATGGATGTTTGGTGATCCAGTCTGGAGCAAGGTCTATAAGCAATTTGAGGCGCTCTTCAACCTCGCCTGCGCATGGAAGGCTAGAAATGAGCAACGGAGCATCCAGAAACTGGCAAAACTTCGACACGCAGGACCAAAAGCATGAAAACAAGCTCCTTCCAGAGAACCAGCGTGCGCTCGAAGAAGATTTATGTAAGCTTTCTTTAAGCTCGAGTAAGTACCTCGATCAGTTATATCCGGATTTGTGGACAACACATTTTTTATAAGCTCGTTGCGAGGCAGAACTGAGCGCTTGAGTGACTGGAATATCAGCCGAAGCTGGTTGAACATCTTCGGTAAACCAGCCATCATCTGCTGCCGCTTCTTCTCGAGGATGAGCTCCTTCGTGTTTTCATCCTTGATCTTTCTCTCCTTCTCTCGTACCTGAACCCACAGCAACGATCCAGTATGGACGTTTAGATGCGCTCACAGGTCTCCTCCAACATCTTATCCTACAGTTGCCCTGCCCAGTGCTATCAAGCTTAAAATGCAAACATCGACAACACCATTCAGGCCTGCCCGTGTTGGACAAAGCCCGTGAAGACACAGCTTGGTATGCTGACTATCCATCATAGATGCAAATAAGGAGTGCAAGCAACGCAAAAATCAGACGAGGACGAATATACAGGATGAGGCAACGGAGATGAGAAATCACTTACGGAATGAACGAGTTCTGCAGGAAGACTACTGATGATGGCGAGGTCTGCTGGAGATACATAGCTCAGAGCCTTCCTTGTCTTCGATGGTGAGTCTTTTGCAGGGGTGGTAAGGGTTTCCTCCAGCGTTTGAGTATCTGAACTCAGCAGTAGGTCTGGTGCTCCACAAGTGACATCGATGCTCGCTTTCGCATTTTCACCATGGGATACCGGAGTGTGACGCACTTGCACTACATCTTCCTCTTGCTCGTCGTAGGAGAACAAGGATCCTCTGTTGAATTTTGTCCTCTTGGGGGGTGAGTAGAGGATACTTCTCACAGGAGTTGAGGGGACTGGAGTGGCTGGGGCACTCGAGATTTGGGCCTTGGGAGGGGACATAAATCGCGGAGGCTTCATAGCACCGATGGTGGCCTGGGGAGACTTGAACAGCTGCTCTGAGGAACTGGAAGCGCCCCCCAGCTTGGCAGCAGATGCTTCATTATCCTCACGGATTTTCTCTGGTGTACTGAATCGGAGAGCCCGGGATCTTGGGGGTCTTACAGGAGAGAAGTAGGATGACTTAGCGAAGGAAGCTTCAGGTGTGGTTGCTTGCGGAGTGTGGGAAGATGACTGAGACAGAGCATACTTGCTTTCATCTCTCGGGGTTGATTCAACGGGTGTATTGACCTGTGGAGTTTCAGGGGCAAATACCTCCGCTTGCCTCTGAGGAGGACGAGGAGGTCGTATAGGTGAACCAAATTTCAGTGCCCTCATGGTGCCTTGGCCCTTCACAGGAACTGCTTCTTTCACATGTCGTTCAGGGGACTTCAGGTTATTAGGTATGGAAGAACCCTGCACATATTGATAATGAAGGCTGGGACTAAGAGAAGCGGGAGTGTGTGTAGCTGCAGGTGAATACTGGGTACTCAGTATTTCACTGGTGTAAGGGGTGTTGGGTAAACTGTCAGCTGCACCACTGGTAGATGGAGCAGGAGTAAAGCAGCGGACAGAGTGGGTAGAAAGCGGGTGCTCCTGTGAAATTTCAGCCTCCCTCGTTGAAACTGGACTCACTATGGCAGGAGAGAGGGAAAATACTGCTTTAGCCGGAGTTGACGCAGGAGTGGACGCAGGTATCCCGTCCCTTGAGGTACCCCTGATGGGTGATCGTAGAGCTGAGAAAATTGTCGGAGCTTCCTGTACCTGTGCATCCCCCTCCTCTCCAGCTGCCAATGAATCTCCGGCATGTACTACGGTCTTTTCTCGATGGGCAGATGAACCAGAATTCGACTCTGCAGAGATGGACTTGAGTGACGATCGCTCCGGTTGCGTAACCAAAGACTGCAGGGAAACATGGTCCTCAGCAGGTGGAGACGGTTGTGAATGATCTTCCAAGATATCTTCCTCCGCGGGCTCCGGGAAATGACGCTCAAATGAGGGGAAATGCTTAATAGTTCTCGAAGCTATTGCTGAAGTCTGGAGATGCACCTCACTTGGGACTGTACCCGAAGAACAGCCTGACTGAGAAGAAGACAGCTCCCTATGCCGTTCCTGGAACCGGGGTTTGAAGGAAGGTGGGAAATGCGAGATCAGGCCAACGTCGAGAAAGAATGCAGAGTTTGTTTTTTCCGTCAGACTGAGTTCTGTCCCCCTCTCTTGGAAGTGAGGTCTGAACGAGGGAGGAAAGTGAGACGTAACGTCGATGTCGAGGATGCTGACGGAGCCAGGTTTCACGATACAGAACTCATACACATCCTCAGAACAGTTGGCCTGGGGGAATTTCGCTTCTTCTGGTGCGTCAGGAATCTCTGAAACATCGTTGTGATCCTCCTCGTTGACATGAGATGCAACTCCCGATTCTGGCTCTAAACCCTGTTTCATACCACCCGCGCTGATACCGGAAACAAAATCGTTACCCGGCGACGCAGCAGAGCCGTTAGGCGAGGATAGTGACTGCCCGCCCAGTGGTCGCTGTGGAAGAGGACCTTGAGGAACCTCGACGTCCTGAAATACGGAGCAGAACATGACTGTAAGCTGTTTCGTACACTCACATTCCCGTCTATGGTTTTACAGACGAGGAACAAAGCATGAAATCAAGCTAGACACACTTGAGGAGTTGTAGAGCACGGGAAGTTGGGAGTCGGAGCAAATTTCACCTCGTTATGCGACCTGGCGAACTTAAGGAGCCGAGAGTGGAACTCCCTTTTACGCCTGAGCGTCTGAGCATTCTTGTCACGAGAAGGACTTGCAGCACCCTTGAGTGGACTCCCGCCAGGAAGGGCCGGATAATGCTTGAGATTGATCCTCAGATCCCAGATGTCTCGACGCGAGTCCTGGTCGGGGACTCGAACATAGTCGATTTCGATGACCTCCGGGAAGAGGGATTTCAGCTGTGCCAAATGAGTGCGAAGGAAGCGCCTGAGGTACAAACACGATAATGAGTCCGAAGAAACTCCAACTAAAATACACGGAAGATGGCACTCAGGGGAAGCAGTAAGAGAGCAACAAGAGGGCACCACTTCTCTCACCTTTTACTCATCTGCTCAACCGTCTTGCAAACAGATTTGAAAGTACACATCTGACGCCGAATCGCCAGAAGACTGATAGCAGCTTCCAGCCCTTCATAAAATGTCTCCAGAAGCTTTAGTCTGGGAAGACATTCAGAACTAGTGAGAAATACAGATTTAACACCATCTTGACCACTTCGGGGTAGCGTCAAGTCTAACATTGGGGTACCTGTCAAGTCTACCCGGAAGTAACAAGCGCTAATGCATATACTATTACATTCTTGTCCTTCATACAATGTCTGCTACCATAATGAAACTTTTCTAGAAGATCACTCATGGGAGCGGACAACTTTGTATTACGCCAGCTTACTAGTCTTGGTATACTCACCTTGCTGGTAGCAGCTGCTTCTTCTTCGTTGGTGTCTCCGTGGCTTCATCGATAACAACCTGCTGCTGATTTCCACTGATGGCCTTCGGTGGCTTCCCATTCTCCCTTTCCTTCAGACTGGCAGGAGCCAATCTGAAGGAGCTACTATTTCGAGTTACGACAGTTCTCACAGTCTTCTTGAGCTCGGGGGTCTTTATCTTGGGCGCTTCCTTCGTGCCTTCTGCAGAGAGCTCAGGAGGATTGGAGACGACTTCCAGCTTCACGTCCCTGGCTGATCCCGGGACCTTCTTCTCAACTTGACCTGGACCGCCGCCACCCTTGTGGAACAAATTGAGCATCTTCCTACTCCTGAAGCTGAGTTGTCCTCGATTCTGCTTGATGGCATCTATGTCGTGGTTGGACTGCTCTTTGGAAAGTCTTGAGGTAACCTCCTCGCTGCCCGTCCCCTCCATAGCTTGGGCTCTCGTCATCTTGCTAGCTGAACCGCCTCTACTAGTCGCTTTCCTTAGCTTAAAACTGTCCTGCCTGCTGCCCAGAGTCACCAGCTTCCCCGCTACGAGAAGTTCAAGTTACATACCCCGCCGTGGCAGCATTGCAGCTCGATGGGATCGAAAAACAGCCGCCCAAGAACTCGAAGAAATCATGCAGCACGTATGAGGCAAAAGAAAGAACTGAGTCAGTCAAGACTGCTCCTCCCTCTCTTCCAGAGGTGGCAGATGGCACTGAAATTTCTTCTCTGCACCGTCATACTCTCAGCTTTTCTTCTTCCTGGGAAAGCACTGCATTCACATGAACGAGCTAAAGTCGCTAAATCGCAGGGGCTCTCCATTCTGGGCTCTCCATTCGGGGTTCATCCCGGACAGCGTCTGATCAGCAATTCTCCAAGCCTAATGGGAATACGGAAAGCCAAGCTTATCCAATTGCTCGTTGGAGCAACCGCTTAGCTTCTTCCGGTCGCGACCTCTCGCTGTTCTCATCCCTCAAATGACTCGCAACCCGCCGCAAAAGCAACGACCATATTCCATAGCTTCCCGAGCTATTCATTACTCACACTCCCCAGACACTCTGCTATCGGAAGGGCAAGCGGGCATTGGATCCCCTCAATTCACGTCCTCTCTTCTTGTTTCCCGCCAAGAAAAACCCCGCCAAATCATACGTGGTATCCTAGTAGGATACCACGTAGGATCACGTGAACTTTATTGTCGTAAAAGTCTAACCCAGTCAGCATCAGCAAGCCGTTGCATATGCTCTTTAGTCGCCCAAAGGGATGAGCAAAAGGTTGACGTGGCAAAGTGTGCCGGCTTCCTCCAGTGCCGGCTTCAGGCTTCCACGACTAGTCAGTAAGGTGGAAGTTTACGTTGTGACATAGCAGTGACGAGATGAGATCTCATCATACCGGATCGACACCGTCAAAGTTATACTGACCGTTACTCAATTACGACCGTACGTATTACGGTAAGGAGATTGAACTTATACGCGATGAGATCGGTACTACACGATTCGATGATCACGTTATTTGAAGCGACGCGATGAATAACTGTAACATGATCGATGGATTGTCTTCACGTTAGCCTTTAACCTGACCGCACGAACGATCGTGCGGTCAGATGAAAGATTATGCACACGTCTAGCATATCAGCCGTTGATCTTAACTAAAATAAGAACATGTAACGCTTGGTTTGGAGTGCGGTCTGTATGGCTAACGCGATGTCATGATTAGGGTAGCGCGACGGCTAAGCTAAACACGGCGGCTGTGTGAAACAACTCATCATCACATTAGTGAATCGAACTTGTGCTTTTCAGCTTGAGCAGTGTAAGAAAAACACAAAATGACACAACAAGTTATTGAAGTTTCACGCTCGTCACGAGTTTCAGAAAAACAACAGAGAGAATTTCTACAGAAATTTTCTTGATGACACCCCAGAAAGTTTGCTGTTCTTAATCACACTCCTCTTGACAATGTATTGCTTTATCATACCTTTCAATGGCTCTTGACAATAAAATCAGTCATTTTACTTTGTCATTTACGATTTCATTACTTTCTACCTTGACTAAATATTTTGTCCATTCAATTATTTTTAATAATAAATACATGTGAGAAATTAAAATTACATACTTAAGTGAAAAGTAATGATTAATCAAGAGATTAAACTCGTTCTTTAAAGCGAAGCTGTAGTATTTGTCTTGAAATACAAATCATTCCTCCTCTACATATTAATGATTTGAGAAAGACAAACATAAACTAAATTATATTTGTCAAGCAAAGTCATCCGAATCAAAATTAGCTAGAGAGGTGAGATCTTTGGATGGTACGAGGTGTCATCCATGTAAGCAATAGATAAACGTTTAAATAGACTCTACATACTTACTAGAATCGGCAAAAGCTAAGCACTAAGTGTTTCTATAGACAATTGATCCAAAAGTTGAGAGTGAATGGTTGTGATGCCTATCTTTGGGAAAATATGTCTTTGAAAAGATTTACATTCATTTTCCTTCTGAAGACATCACAACCGTTCATTATGTTACAAACGATGTTATAGTGATGCACTTGAAGACTCTATATTTTGTGAGTATTCTGCTTTGTTATTGTAAAGAAAAAATATAAAAATATGCCTACATGTATATAATCATTTTAATAAGGTAAAATTACAAAATATGACTATAAAAATAAAATAATGATAAAAATTATAGAAAAATCTATCTTGTTTATTAGATAAGTCAAATTAAAAATATGTTGACTATATTATGTCCCTTTAGACTACAGCTTTAGGCGACGAGCGATATCCTACTAGCATCTTATAGGTGTTCTTTTTGGCTCGATGAATCTCGTTCGTATCAAACTTTTGTGTCCAGAGTAAGATCCAAGAGAAGTGTGAACTCTCAAGGTTTCTAAAAATGAGGATGGATAGAAGATTCAGACTCAAACAAAGTTACTTGTCTTGAATCATGATCGAATTCATGCACGTGAGACGAGTTTTGGATTTTATTCTTTTGTCAGCAACTGCTAACAAAGGAGGATTATACAAGGATATTAGGGGGTGTCAAACTTAACACCATTGGGTTATATTCCTTTTTCTGTGAGTGATAGTTACAAGTTGGACTAGTCCCAGCTGCAGGTATTTCTTG
This sequence comes from Asterella californica, assembly GCA_036924285.1. NCBI lineage: Eukaryota > Viridiplantae > Streptophyta > Marchantiopsida > Marchantiales > Aytoniaceae > Asterella > Asterella californica. The sequence goes on from JAYKYS010000001.1 coordinate 50,944,411, forward strand.
AGATACTCGTAGAAACAACTCGTGGGTATTTTTGCAATGCCCGTGGGAAGCTCACATGTAGATTTCAAAACTCCATGCATGTCATAATGACACTTCATTTTCAAATTTAAAATGATCTTTTTCTTTTGGACTTGAGTAATCCGCCGGAGGCTTTAATAGTGAAAAATAGAAAGTTGCATTCGATTGTTACTTTTTTTGCTAATTAAAAAAATTAAAAAATTAACTTCTCTCACATTTTATTTTCCTCTTCTCACATTTTGTCGTGTATCTGAGTTTTGAAAAGCATTGTGCATTCTAGTTTCTTTTTTCATGGTCAGTTCACCTCTTTGCTTTGGAAGAGTTACACGCTACATGCATCGGATAAACAATACACTCATCTCGATGTTCTTTTCTAAGGAGTTTGAGGATTATCTATGTTTTTATTAGCAAAATGCCACGAGGATTAGAGCGGAAAGCTATTTTTTGATGTCAAGGAGATCGTTGAATTGCAGATCGTCTTATATTCTAGTGATAGTTTCAAGAGCAGAAATGACGACCAACAATCCAACTACACAGACGACACCCAACAAGAGAATTCTACGTCAGATGTCACTAGTTCATCTGATGAGCTTCACTGAATTGAGCATGACTCAAGCGGCGATGAGTTGTATGTTGTTGTGTGAGATTTGCATTATATGTAAAGACCTTAACGTTTTTTGAAAAGCAAAGACTTTCGAGAGAATTATTTTGCAGAACTGTCTGAAATTCTTTTCAAACATCTTACAAGGATAGATCATCGTTCTTTTGTCAAACTGATAAATTTGATAAACCATTTGATATTCAAGAACAACTCATGTGTGAAGCAAGCTCTAGCTTTTTACAATTAGCAGTGACTGTAGATAGGTTTGGGTACGAAGAGAATGATGCGTGCATAGGAAGATATTTATTCTTGTGGGGGGTGTCACACGGATCGATAATCTTGTATAAAAAAGGATAATCGTAGCCATCGAGTCATGTTTATCCGATCAGGTGAAGTGGTCATCTCTTCAAGAGAGGAAATATATTTCCAATGCTTTTGCGGAGATGGGATTCTCCAGACTGTATAGGTTGATAGATGGATCTTTATTACCTCTTGGACAACAACCATGATTGGATGAGAAAACTTAATACGATAGAAAATGTAACTACTTTGTTAATGCACAAATAGTTTACTGTTATCGTCGTAAGATTATGTACGTGTTTACAGATATGTTTGGTAGTTGTCAAGACATCACGTGTTTGAAAAGATCTCCTTTGTGACAGCATTTGGACACATACAACATCTTTTTTCGAGAAGGACAAATACCTCATAAGCGACTCATGGTATTCTCCTCTGCGACATTTAATCTTTGTTTTTAGAATAGAAACTGGAGATAAAGAGAAAATAGATTATTTTAATACTTGTGTAGCGCACACGGGAGTTGCAAATGAGTGATGCATAGGTGTTTTGAAATCCAGATGGCATTCTCTGAAGCAACTGAGAACGCAACTCAAGAGAAAATCTGAAAATCAATTGTTAGTGAGATCGATTACATGTTGTGTGATCTTACATAACTTTTGCTTGAAGATAAGATGATTGGATGGAAGAAGATGAGGAACTCATTCTAGAAAAAAATAGGCCAGTTTCTTCAAGTGATAAATCTTTTAAACGCTTTCTTCTTTCCAAAGAAGTTAATCGATATTCAACTAAATTTGAAATCCGTATGGAATATTAACGATTGCCAACATGAATATCTGCTCCTTGATAGAGTGGACATCTTCCTCACGTATGCACGATAGATCTCTCAATTGTAAGCTTCTTCTGCACCTTTCTTGCACCAACTACATAAAGTATTTGGAAGCACAAGAACCGTCTCATCCTTTTCTTTCGCCTCCTTGTATTCTCGATCATGCATAACATAATAGAGAAAGTCCGACGACAAATCTCCAACAAAGTGTTCGTCTTAGAAGGACGTTTCTTCTATCCTTCTTCAACCGGTTCTGCAACATCGAATAGTCGTGGATAAAATGTTACGGTGAGAACGATCTTTCTACAATGAGCTATCATGCTGACCATAAAGAAGATAAAATGTATGAACGACAACTGAAAAGAATTTCCTTATCATTAACTTCTCAAAGATTATAAAAAAGAATGTAGATGTTATTCTTGAGTCTAAGGACCAATTTTGACTTGCACTTCGGTCCAATTTAAGACCAACCATCTGCACCACTACCATTTGGATGTAGTCCATGACACAACATCTCTCGTACTTTTTTTGCATCTCATCCACTAATAATTGTCCTTGGTCAATGCGTAGAAGGATAGAGAGCTTTCGATCGTCTGTCACTATATGCATTGTTATCCACAAGACACCTTTCATCTCATCATCATCATGCTTGTTTGACTTTTCATCTTTTGTGAGAGATTTTTATCTTTTGATCTTGTACATCTCTCACTTTCAAAATATAAATTATTGGACTTCTCACAAAGGTCCCATTTTGAAGACAACTTGGAGAATATCTTCCAAAGTCAACATGATCTTCTGAAGTTCATCTTCAGTATGAACGTTAACCGTCTCTAGCATCAATTGTTTCTTCAAGGAGTTTGTATTCTCACTAGTCTTATTACTCTCGATGAATTACTGATAAAAGTATTCCACCTTATGATGAAATGTGTATTTGCACTGCACATCTGCATCCATGTTATCATCATGCGCAAAGAGTGCAGCTTCATTCTTGCTAAGACTCGCGTAGACAATGCAATTGCACCAACGTAGCTGTTGATAACAACATGCATACTGTGCAAGAAGCTTGATTCTCGCAAGTGCACTATGATTATCCTCAGTTATATAGAAGCACCAAGTCCGAGGAGGAGGTGAAATCTTATTTGGATTCGTCAGACGATCGCGAGTATCAACAATTATTAATATTTTTGTATAGTGAGCATATGCATTACCTTGCATTTTCTTGCATAGCCTTCTTCAACCTCTCGACAAAATAGTGACTGACATCTCGAATCTGATAGGGTCATCAGTTGTTGATGTTCGCTTTTGCAGATGGCTTCATGAACTGATCGATGCAGATCTATATTACACGACAACGTTTGATAATCTTCTTCTTTACGTCGTTCTTCATGTCTTGAGTGAATGTTGTCTCTTGCATTGAAGTCAATGTACAGAAGAGAGCATCCGACTCAAGAGGAGCAGAAGTACGAGTTGTTTCTGGAGGACCTAAGCAACTATGACCTTCCTCAACATCTGGAATGACGCGAAGATCAAGATATCGTTGAACATCAAGATGGACATGAGATAGCCAGTGGTGAAGCTTCAAGGAGGACTGAATGGGCTGACACTCACTTTTTGGAGTCTTAGTTTCATTGTATTTATGTAAATCATGACTCGAGTTTAGCATGTTCCACGTTCGATTTTATTTCTTATCGTGCCGCTCAATGAACTTCATGAGCTTTCTCTTTAGCTGAACTTGCTCATAAAGTATTCACTTGAAATTTTCACTGAAAATTATGTTAATGTTGAGCACTACATGTGTTTGTTGACCCCGTGTTTACAGTTTTCCAACGTATCCGTTGCACAAGCTAACTTCTACAGGATATGACTCATAGGTCCGTAAACTCCATGGTGCCTTATATCTCAATATAGCTTGTGCAAGACATATGTTTACAAATTAAAACTATTATATCTCATAACGTATGTTCCCACGTGTCTAGATGATTGATAATCATTTTCTCTCATTGGCAAATGTTTTTGTTTTGTATTTCTCTCGGTTTATAATATACATGTTTTATCATGTTTTCTTCATATTATTGAATTCAACATCCTTATCTTCGTAAATTGATCATTTTCTTATTTTTTCAAACAAGATATGTAACATTTTATCAGGTTTTGACATTGTGTCTGAATTCAGACAATTCAGTATTGATGACAATAGACACCTAATTGTATTAATCTTTTCTACTGAAATATAATTGAGTTCTTGAAACTGATGAGTTTTATCGAGCTAGTGAATTTTATTTCGATCTAAGTGCACAAATTTCTGTTCTGACCAGTTTCTTTTTGCTAAGTAGGTTTTTGAAATTCAAGAATCGTCCTCGAGTTTCTGTTTTGACAAGCAAGTACTGGTTGTTGTTAGTGGCTGTTTTAGGTGATGCGGTTTGGAATTATACTTTATGGAGTGTACTTTTTTTACACTAGAGATATACATGGAGAATTTACAACTATGTGTTTTTAAACATTCAATAGTTATTTAAATTACAAATTTCTATATCAATTTATCTGAAATTTATATTTAATATCAATATATGTTTGATGACATAAATTAGAAAATAATTTTCTCATTTTTGAACCAAGTCGTACTCTTCTCACCATGACTAGCGCTCATCTCCACTCTGCAATTTCTTCCATGTTTCCATGCTTGTCCTTTCTTTCCCTCCGGCTAGAAGCTAATGTTCCATGTATATTTTTCTCGGGATTCACTTTGACTTATTTGTCTATACCAATCGTGAGTCAAGCAAAAAGTCCAATATTTTATTTTATTTAGAAATTAAATAGAAAAATAGAAAAATAATTTAAGAATCTTTTAGAGCTTTTTTTTACTTTGAAATTTCCAAAAAGAATATAAAATGCTCTACTTTTTAAAAGATTTTATTTTTAGATTAAAAATGTCCTATTTTATTTACACCTATGTTTAAAAAAAAATTATCTAGTGAACCCATCGAGATATTTTCGCAACCATTCATTTCCTATACCAGCCGTCGTAAAACAATAGCAACTTTTAGTTACATAGATGATTTACGACTTGGAAGAGTTCTAAATGAAATAGGAGGACATGTGCTAAGATCCTTCCTTACACCCTACATATAAACATGTTCAAGACTCAAAATCACTTATCATATCTTTCTAGAAGAGACCTAGAATCTTTTCTGGTTCTTTCCTTATATAAAAGCCACACCAATCAACTGACCTGAGTTTGATGTAAATTTCAGTCGTTCTTTTCTTTTAACTATTTGTATTGACTCAACACGAAGAGGTGAAACAGAATTGGTTGAGCGCACCAAACAAGTTCTTTTTAGTATTATCGTGGATACCAAATATCGCCATGAACTACTCATTATTAAAATCATCGTTTGAATAATCAATACTATCAAGATTTATGTGAAACTAACATTATCAATTCATTATTTTCTAAAAAGTAGAGTTTTTTAGACGTATCTTATATAGAACAGGTTGAAAGCAATTCAAAGAGGAACATAATACACTCACTAATCGTTTTTGCAAGATGGCACAACTGCCATTTCTTCCTATTTATTCATTTGTGAGAAAAAATATTAGATTTTCAGACAATGTAATTAACAGAAAAAAACACAAGTCAATCCTCACTCTTGTTTCATTCATTTCACTTCGTTATACATGTGATTGATAGGAATTTTGAAATGATGATCACGTAACACACTTCTAGTAACAAGAAGCACTACATTTGCTACGGAAACGCAAACGCAAAGGTGTGATATGTGATTCATGCGAGTACATCGTATTCATATATGTAGTCTTTTATGTGATTGTTGTGCATCCACGTTTGTCGATGAGAAATATGAACATCGTTTGTAAAACTCCGAGCAAGTAAAGGTGTAGCGGAACATCGCATGAGCATCATGTCAGAACGAGAATTGTCTTCATTTAAAGTGAGGCAAGTACCATACCCATCATCTTCATTTCTGTAATGATATTACTGTTGCTATTGAGGACAATGTCGGAGTTTTTTGCTACAAGTACGTTCTGTAAGTCCAAACATTGCCGACACTGAAGCAAACTGTCATACCTCTCTTTGTTTCTACACTCTAATTTTCTTTCTTCGTACTTGACTCGTCTCACCAACTGTTGTTGGCAGATTGTTACTACGGTCTTTTCCTCCATGAGGCAGGCATTTCGACTTTTAGCTCGACCTGGATGGACACGAACAATAGCAAGCACTCATGATGCTCATGCTGTGGAAATCTTCTTCTCCATCCGGATGCGAGAAACGTGTTCTTTCATCAATAGTTAGGTGTTTTTGTTCTCTTTTTTTGTTCTCATTTTCTTCTTTTATGTAAAATTGTGATATATGCGATCACAAGTTTCTTTGTTCACATCAAAATGTAAGTGTACATTCATGTTACAGTCTCCACCCATTGTCGATGATGACAATTTCTTCGTTTCAATTCCTACCACTCCTCCCACACCGGACGTACAGTCAATTAGCTTAGACAATATCTAGACACAATGCTTGCATATTGACCCGCAACATCCTTGCCTTATAGATAGATTTCATGTGCCACTTACCTTGTCGTCTTATCTTCTTGTCACTTTGCATTATCTTTCTTTTAGTGACATACAATTGTATCGAGAAAGAAATTACATTTACATTGATTTTCAGCATTATCTTCAGCGTCCCAAATTCCTACTACCAACGTTAGATTACGTACTCATCTCTCGCATTTTTACTACCAATCTCTCTTGTTGCTATGCCTTGAGCGGACCTTGTCATTACATCGATTCACAAGATCCTTAGTGATTGTCATTCTGTGCTTTTCTCTTATCCCTAAATATTTGGACTCTTCGCACGATTCACAACTACTTATACTTGTTGTTCATGCTGTTTACCGCCTTCGTTGTGTACATTGCGCATATGATGATATGAATCCTATTTTATTTTGATTCGAGTGTAAGCATATCTCTTTTTTATTTGATGCCTTTGACAGCAATTGCTCGTGATCTTTTCCAATCTAATGTTCATGAGACGAGCGGCTCACGCTCACTGTGCAACCTCTGCACCAATGCCGAACCCACGCAAAGCTTTAAGAAAATTGCATGAAGTTTCTTTGACTGTCGGCCAAACATGATGTGAGTTAGATATGGTCTCCTGGACCATCCTTTGTGTCTTTCTTCATCGAGACTTCATCGAGACAACGGTCTTCTTTTTGTCGAGAGAGATGTGACACTACTACATTTACATGTACAGGGAGTGATGTCTTTTGACGGTAGTAGCCCAATAGAAATCAAAAAATGCATCATTTTTGGGATGGAAAGGTCATGATAGCCCTTAGGAGATTGAACAATAAAAGTCTTCACATCTTTGTTGGCATGGTAAGATATGTATGAAAGATAAGTCTGAGCCGCATCATATTTCCTGCATGAAGAACATTTCTGAATCTATGTTAGAGACGGCAATGAGCTTTTTATCTTACTAGGGGCAGCGGATAGGAAGTCGAATTGAACTTCAATAACATATTGCAAAGAGCATTGCAGTATAATAAATATCGGACCAGACATCCTCTTGGAACTACGTTGAGAACGTGCTTCAGAATGCTGATAAGATCCGACAAGTACGTATCATCATGCAAGTGGTTGATGAGCTTAAGAATCCAACGAGCGCGTAGCGATGCTCTCTGGAAAGTCATTGTGTATTCTGAAACTGTTGTTATGAAAGGTTGATGAAATCTTCTTCTCTCAACATCAAAACCGTAGCAAGTACTTCACTATGGATGCAGTGAACGACAATGAAGGAGATGACCAAACATCCCGGTCCTCGACTCACGAACATTACTCACCGTTTGAAGAAGCACTATTTTTCTATCTATTGTTGTGGAGTGCCATCGCTCGGAATCTTGGACCGAACAGAGCCATTTCTTATATATTTACATTGCAAATACCACTATCTGTCGTACATTATAGTGGTCACTTACAGAACTGGAATGAAAAAACGCCCATAAAGTATTTTTTTATGCTGCTAAAGGACAAGTTAATATTTAATGTGCCACATGGCTGTGATAGAATCAATTGTGAGATTGTGGAACCCAAGCAATAGCCAGATCCGAAGAACACGAACAACTAAATTTTGATCATGAACTCAACAGTAAACCTTGAAAGTGAATAAGCACTATTCATAGATTCAACTTGCTTATTCACTCTCGTCCATCTGAAGATGGAAGTGAGACTGCAAGCTTAACACTAATTTCTCATCTAATCCTTTCTACGCTAAGGGTTAGATGAGAAATTAATGTGTGAAATTAATGTATTTTTTTACTTCAGCAGATCTTCACACTTGTACAGCCAGAAGCGCTTGACCCTGCACTTCACTTATGGGCTTTTTTCTGACATCACCGCTGTCCCTAGAATGATTAACATTTAACAATTAAATTAAATTTAGATTTTATTGAAGTTTAGTTTTGATTTTTCATATAACACTTATAATATACTCGATATAGGGAGCAAAAGTTCTTGAAGTTGATCGAGCATGCTTATTCACGATGACTCACATGACCTCTGAAATTCCACAGAATGTATTTTTGCTTAATGTAAGAGTCGAATCTTATATAATTCTGTTCCTACATAATGCATTTTCCCAAAATTCCACGTTCTGCAACTCACAGATTCATTCCGCTTGCATTTCGTGCAGTTTTTCCGTCATTTATCACTAATTGTTCTTTTTATTGGAACAGAACTATCATCATAACTCATTTCTCTATTTATATTTTTTATTAAACCCCAACTCTGGTTATAAATGCGAAGAAAAAAGTATTTCTTTTATATTTCCTTGTGTATTTAGGTTAGAAGGAAGATATTATGTTTTGTTCCAAGGAACCATGAAAACATCGTTGTAATTTTCCTCAAATGATACTCAACAGTTAGTTCTGAGGTAGCGCTTTGATTTAATTCTTTATTCAACGGATTCTGGTTTCACAAGTAAATTCTATCAGCAAAAGTATTTTGAGTATAACAGGTAATTTTTTGGGTTTGCCGATAGCTCATTTGCACAATGAAGTCATCTTGGTTATCAACATAGTTATAGAGAAACTTGGTCCTTAAACCCAGAGTATGACTACAAGTGCTCTTGGTCACCCAGGATACCTTATTTTGCAGGTTTACCTTGAGAAATTTAACTGTTATGAAAAAAATGATTATGATGATTATAAATATATGAAATAAAAAATCAAATTAAAACTATTCAATATCTTTAGAGGTTATGATTCATCTCAAAATGAACTACGTAGTATTGACAGAGAAATGTGAGGATGAAGCTCTTGAGGTTTTTGGAGCAAAATAAATTATTATTTCAGACTCAAAGAACACTATGATGAAAAAAGTTTATTCTCTTTCATGCTTTTATACTCATACTCAAGTTCTAATTACAGTGACCGAGTATCGTAAATCAAAAATTTCAAATCAAGCTTCAGTTTCAAGCTCTATAGCACATAATCAGATTGAACTCTGATGCATTTTGGAGTTGGTGTCTCAATGGAATCTCCTCCGCTTCCGCATTCTGCAAGTCATGTGATGACTCCCGCGTTTCAGTCACTCCGGACTTTGCACTTAACTTGCTCTAGGAGGTGTTTCTGAACACAGGTGTTGAGAACCCCACCATCAAGCCAACCCTCATGGATACGAGAATTTGCTTTTGCCTCGCCATTCCGACGGATGGTGAAATAATATAGTTTGGTCATTTTCTCTGAGAGATATCAAAAGGTATGCACAAACAGTCTCAAGCAATCAGCTTGCAGCGACTATGTCAGCTTGAGATCATTGGTCACGTGAAGTGACACTGAGCATTCTTTAGAACCACGCTGGTCTGGCCTGGCGAGTCCAGGTCGAGGGTTCAATCCGTGAAGGGTGTCAATTATGTCAAAAAGGATTATGTTGAGTGATCTCAACGAGATCTGGATTTACTCGCGAGATAAGCTCGATTCATTTTCATGGATGAGGTACTCAAGTTATCATGAATTTACAACGAAGTGAAAGTTCGAGTCGTTGTCGAGATGTGTTTTCGTGGATGAGGTACTCAAGTTGTCATGAATCTACAACGGAGTGAAAGTTCGAGCCATTGTCGAGATGTGTCCGAGATATGTATTCGAGTTTGAAAAAGAAAAGCACTTTGAGTCGGGGTTGATTTATATGAGGAGAGGACTTTTTAATAAATATTCTGAAATGACACCTCGTAGTGTCGGATGACGAATCTCGACCTCCTGGTCCTCATGGACGACCCAGTACTCACGAGAGAAGAATGGCGATGCAATCAAAACCAAACGGATAGAAAGATCTCATCGATAAATAATATTCTTGCATACAATTGGTGCGCAAGAGATGACTTCATCTATTGCAAATGTTCTCTGGTGGATTACATAGTTAAAGTTCTCTATAGAACAATGAAAACAATATTGTCTAAAGAACATAGTGCAAAAAGAAAGAGAAAATGATACCCCTTGAGGAATATCGTAGAAGACTCTAACACAATCTTTAATAAATCCATCAAACTCAGAGACTAACGATCTGTATATCTCCAAAACTAGGGATGAAGCGATGTCTTTCATGGATACCTTTATACTTGATCACATTTATTGTCATCTTAAGGTCTGTAGTTCATCTAGAAGGATGAATGAATACTTGTGCCTCACCGAATCTCATATCAGATTCATAACAATCACAATGACTATATTATGTGTCATCATCGAATCTTAAGGTCTGTAGTTCATCTAGAGGGATGAATGAATATCTGTGCCTCACCGAATCTCACATCAGATTCATAACAATCACAATGACTATATCATGTGTCATCATCGAATCTTAAGGTCTGTAGTTCATCTAGAGGGATGAATGAATACATGTGCCTCACCGAATCTCACATCAGATTCATAACAATCACAATGACTATATCATGTGTCATCATCGAATCTCACGTCAGATTCATGACAATATTGCACAATGACTATATCCTCTTTCATCATATATAAATCATTGAATCTGACAATCACAATGACTATATCCTCTTTCATCATATATAAATCATGTACAAATTGAAGAAAATGAGGAGCTGTGCGTGCGATAGAAACTGGTCGTGAACAATGTTTTCACGACTGTACGTTCCAAGGTCTATTGAACTGAAAAAGGTGTATAAGCAAGAGGTTTACATCCGAATATATACTGTGGTGGATTCTAATCCAGCCTAAGTATGAGGATTTACTCTTCGCGCCGAGCGCATGCTGAAGATATTCACATGCTCTCAATCGCTACAATAGCAGAACGGTTCTCGGTCTTGACTGTCACAGTATGGCTAGCACGTGCTGCTATGGAGAGGAGTTACTCAGAATAGTTAAGTGTCAGACATGAGGATGAGGTTTGTATTTTTGACACTCCTCCTCAAACCTCATTCCTAGACGTTATGCCTAAGCTTCTACGACAAAATTCAAACTGAGTGCGTGCTAAAGCTTTTGTGAGTGTGTCTACTTCGAGGTGGTCACTCCGGAGGTAATCCAGAATGAGGTCACCTTGAGCTACCATGTCCCTGATATAATGGAAGTACATCAAGATGTGTTTGCTCCTGGAATGAAGTACGGGGTTCTTGGAGAGAGCGATGGTGCTCTGATTGTCGCATGAAAGTACAGTCGGAAGAATTTGTGGTTCTCCCATCTCGACTAGCAATTCTCTTAACCAAGCTATCTCTCTTGCTGCTGTAGATGCAGCGATGTATTCTGACTCCGTGGAAGATAAGGCTACTACCCTCTGCTTCCTACTGAACCAACTGATCGCGCCTCCACACATAAGAAAACAGCATCCGGAGGTGGATCAACTGGTTTCTCTATCTCCAGCCCAGTCTGCATCTGTGCATGCATGAAGAGTGAATTTATCTACTCCTGCATACAAAATCCCGAAAGTGGAGGTCCTCTTCAGATAACGTAGAACTCGTTTGGCTCCCTTCCAATGTGTGATGGTGGGGTTCGAAATGACTTCACTCAATCTGATTACTGCAAACGTAGTATCGGGTCTTGTGCATGTGGAGATATAGAGAAGGCAGCCGATGAGTCTACCATAAGGAAATTGTCGTGTGTCGATGCTCTCTTCGTCTTGTGAGCCTTGGAAGCCCGTCTCCATGGGAGTGGGTGTGTCTTTTGCGTTCTCCATCCCAAAGCGCTGTAGGACCTCATTGATGTATCTGGTTTGGCTTACATGTAGTCTCCTCATGGATCTATCACGCTTGATGTGTAACCCGATGAAGTAACACAGCTCACCACAGTCTTCCATTTCGAATCCTGATTGAAGTAGCCTCTTCACTCCGCTCAGGAATGCAATGTCGTTTGATGCCAAGATCAGTTCGTCCACGTATAATGCAATGAGGATGATCCTTTTATCTTTGTTCATCACGTACACGTTCCCATCGGCCCCTAATGAATTAAATCCCTCTCTGCAAGAAATCGTCCATCACCTTGAACCAGGCACGGGATGCCTGTTTGAGACCGTAGAGGGATTTTCTTAATCTGCACACGAGGTTATTTTCGCCTTGCTTGTATCCCTCCGGCTGAGTCATGTAGACTTCTTCGACTAGATCGCCATTGAGGAATGCCGTGCGTACATCCATTTGATGAAGTTCCAAGTCGTGATGAGCAGCTAGAGCCAGAATGACACGAATGCTGGTGGTCTTCACCACGGATGTAAAGGTTTCGTGGTAATCTAGTCCCTCGATCTGTGAGTAGCCTTTCGCCACAAGTCGAGCTTTATGGCGTTGGAGGTTTTCTTCGTCATCATATTTGACCTTGAATGTCCATCGGCAACCTATCGTGCTCCTCCCCAGAGGCAACGTGGTCAGGTCCCATGTGTGATTTTTGAGCAGGGACTCGAATTCATCATCCATGGCTGCGATCCAATGCGTTGTCTCAGGACCTTCAATTGCTTCACTATACCCTTGAGGCGTGAGGATAACTCCTCTATCAAGGCCGTCATAACCATAGGAGGTATTGAGTGATGATCCTGCATCGGTGAAATTAGTTTGTGCATGTTCGATGACCTTGAGACTTGGTCTTCTTTCTCTAGGACGTAGGGTCCTCCTAGACGTGGGTACAGGAGGAACGATGTTCGATCTTGATGTCGCATGTGTGGAGGTGGAGACGTCCGCTCCTTCTTCGTCCTCTGCTTCTGGGTTCCTGATTGAGAGAATGTTTGACTCCATTGGAGTTGATGTTGCTCTTGCATCTCGATCGTGTAAACAAGGTGTCACTTCCACACGCATATCATCGTCACATGGAGGACAAGAGGATCGACATGAAATCATTGTCAATCATGGTTGAGTAAAAGGTATCCTCGTCGAAGATCACGTTGGTGCTCAATGTGAACTTTTGCTGGGTCGGATTCCAAAGCTTGTATCCTTTGCCTTCCGGAGCATATCCAACAAATATTGTTCTTGTGCTTCGGTCGTCAAACTTGCTCGTCTTTGCAGAAGGCATCCATGCATAAGAAACACATCCGAATGCTCGGAGATGTGTAACATTTGGTTTAGTGCCACTCCATGTCTCCTCTGGAGTCTTTTCATCGATCGCTGAGGTAGCGGTTCTGTTCTGTACATACACAGATGTGGTCACCGCTTCTGCCCAGAACTTCATTGGGAGACCTGCATGAGCCAACAGACTTCTCGCGGCATTTACGATTGTACGGTTCTTCCTCTCTGCCACGCCGTTCTGCTGGGGGGTGTATGACATAGAAAATTGTCTTTCTATTCCTTCTCTTCTGCACAGATCCGTGAACTCAATGCTAGAGAATTCTCCTCCATTGTCGGTGCGAAACTTCTTTATCGCCTTTCCTGTTTGTTTCTCTACCAAGGATTTGTAGTCGCTGAAGCATTTGAGTACCTCACTCTTCACCTTGAGAAAGTAGACCACTGTACGTCTGCTGAAATCATCTATGAAGGTCAGGAAGTACTTGGATCCACCGAATGAAGGGACTCTCATGGATCCGCATACGTCGCTGTGAACCAGTTCAAGTATCTCTTTGGCTCGGGTGCCTTTGTGAGCAAAAGACCTTTGATGGTGTTTGCCGAGGATGCAAGCTTCACAAATCCTTGATCTTGCATCCTTTTCGATTCTCAGATCCGTTAGCATCTCCTTCTTGTACATCTCGCGTAGTGTGTCGTGATTTGCATGGGCAAACTGTTTGTGCCATCGGTCCAGGTTCTCATCTTTACTCAGAGAGAGGAACACGCTATCTTGTGCTTGTATGTTGCTCAAGACGTATAAGTGCCCTTCTCTATCTCCTCGAGCTATGAGACGGTCTCCTTCCTTTATTATGAATTCTCTCGAATTGAATTCAACAGTGGTTCCAGCATCAGTGATTCTCGCAACTGAGAGAAGATTTCTCTTTAGCTCTGGTACGTGTAGGACTCCCTTCAGTACTTGTACTCTGCCTTCTGTGTGTATCTCAATGTCTCCGGTGCCTTGTATTTGGTGTTCACTGTCGTCTCCCAGCTGGACGGTCCTTGGATTGACGCATGGTTGGTACGTTGTGTACCAGTCCTTGTGGAAGGACATGTGCTGAGTAGCTCCCGAGTCCAAGATGAATCTCCTGGTCCATCCCACGGTGTTTCCTTCTCTTGCACTGTCGTGGAATGATGTCTCCAGCACGGTGTACATTTTGGCCGCTTCGACGTTGGAGGAAGTGTCTGCCTCCAGTGACTCCAAGGCTGCAGCGATGTGTGCAGACTGTTTCTCACGGCTCTCTTTCTCACGCACCAGATCTGCCAGCTTCTTTCGACACTCGTATTCGTGATGTCCTTCTCTCGAGCAATACCGACATGGTCCTCTCTTTCGGGATGATCCAGAACCTGAGTTCTGAAATGGCATAGGGTTGCTTGATGACCGTGCTGATCTAAAGTCTTCTCTTGCGTGAAGGGCAGAATTACCTTCAGGATCAGCACCTGTGTCGATTCTCATGGTTTGCTCTTCAAAGATGGCTGCTGTAGCTTCTTCCCATGTGAGTGTCTTGCTTGTCATCAGAGTGCTTTTGAAGGCAGACCATGATGGTGGTAAGGATTGGTAGAGCTTGAGTTTGCGTTGCTCCATACTCACTTTGTATGCGTCTCCTGCTGCTGCCAGTTGGTCGAATATCTCCTTCATGTGTAGAACATGTTCTTTCAGATCTTCTCTTTCCCAAAACTTCAATCTATCCAACCGATGATGTAAGTGGAGGATTTCGACTTCTGATTTCATTTCATACTTGGTTGTCAGCCAAGTCCACAAGGCGGGTCCAGATGAACAATCGACATCTGAAAAAATTTCTTCGATCAAACTTAATCCAATGATGTAGAGGGCTCTGTCGTTCTTCGAATGCCAGGCTGCCTGGTCGGTGGAGGAACCAGCCTTGGGTTCTGGTTCTTGTCCTGATACGACTCCGTACAATCCCTCCACCTTGAGTACTAGGGTCATTTTCCTTTTCCAAGTCGTGAAGCCTTCTCCTTGGAATATCGGTGGTGTGATCCTCACACCCACGTTCACTGGAGCAGCGTTGCTAGTGCTCTCCATCCTCTCACTGACTCTCCTCACTGTTGCACACTCTTTTAAATTCGAGACTGCTGTCACTTGATCAAACCGGTGTTAGTCAGTCTGATCGCACCTAACCTCGCTCTGATACCATGAAGAAAATGAGGAGCTGTGCGTGCGATAGAAACTGGTCGTGAACAGTGTTTTCACGACTGTACGTTCCAAGGTCGATTGAACTGAAGAAGGTGTATAAGCAAGAGGTTTACATCCGAATATATATTGTGGTGGATTCTAATCCAGCCTAAGTATGAGGATTTACTCTCCGTGTGGTGGATTCTAATCCAGCCTAAGTATGAGGATTTACTCTCCGGGCCGAGCGCATGCTGAAGATATTCACATGCTCTCAATCGCTACAATAGCAGAACGGTTCTCGGTCTTGACTGTCACAGTATGGCCAGCACTCAATCGCTACAATAGCAGAACGGTTCTCGGTCTTGACTGTCACAGTATGGCCAGCACGTGCTGCTATGGAGAGGAGTTACTCAGAATAGTTAAGTGTCAGACATGAGGATGAGGTTTGTATTTTCGACACAAATCACTAACTAGATATGTATTAATTTATTTTATTTTAAATTTTATTTTTAGATTTCTTTTCGCTATGAGGTTTTTTGCAGCCGCCCTTGTACAGCATGAGTCCTCCCGGCAGGAGGACTCGACCCCACGCTGCCCGGACAACAGGCAGATGGGGATGCTTGTTGGCCGAGATATGTATTGCTAAGGATGGTGTAAATTAAATAAGAAAAAAGAACTATACAGTAAAACAGATGTAAATATTAATCAAACATAAACTTACAACCCTACTTTTATAAGTATTAATTACAAGGTTGGAGGTCGTTTTAATTAAGAATTTTGGGTTCCTTGAGGATTTGTCTGCGATTTAGTCTAATGCCAACTACAGCAGAGGGTTTCGAGGTAGTTCGATACAGTCAACAGAGTTGCATGCACGGTCATAGTCAGTCAAACCAGGAGGCATGCATAATAGGTTGTTGTCACGTTCTGAAGACGATAGCTGACGGCGCTTATATTGCTTGCATATATATATGTGCTTGAAGTACCGCGATCGTCTCGACTCTCCTACCATACTGTCCCGTCTTCCTGGGGAACCATCCCTCATTGCCACATACTAGTAGCAAGCATTTTCCTTCAGGAATCTCGGCTGGTATTTATAGAACCTTCTTCAAATCCAGACGACGGTAGACCAAGGTCGCTATTTAACGTCGAGCGTGGAGGCATCATAGAAAGCTTGATCCATGTTGAGGATTCGAGGACGACGATATAAGCGAGTTTGAATTGTCGTTATCTTCTTGCATTGGAGTTTCGATCTGCTGCTGGGGAAGTTCCGATACGCTAAGTAAGTTTGGAGTCCACGGCCTGGCGAACATGGATTTCTATCTCTTGGAGTACTCTGAGGAAACTGAAGAGACTGAGAAGAAATGGACGCAACCGCACAAGAAATACGTGCGCGACTCGAAAGCCATGGCGTGCACAGCGGTGGATGTGAAGGAGACGCCTGATGCGTATCAGTTCATAGCAGACATGCCTGGCGTGGATCCATCCGACGTCAAGGTAACACTTGAGAACAACAGCTGAAAGCATGGCACAGGTTCTCATGGAATCGGTGGCCGAAGTAGTACGTAATATTTCTAACCGAGTTTGTGGTTGCTACTGGTGCATGGATCCTAGCTAACATTAACTTTTGTGTGCAGGTGGAACTCGAAAACGGCAATGTCTTGAAGATCAGCGGACAGCGGAAGCGCGAAGAGCCAGGTCCGGACACAAAGTTCTTGAAGATCGAGCGCAGGCCAGGGGAGTTCATGCGCAGGTTCACCCTCCATAAGAATGCGAATAAAGAGACCATTTCCGCAACATTCAAGGACGGCGTTCTGACAGTCACTGTGCCGAAGCTTCCTCCTCCGGAGCCAGCTAAACCTCGGAACATCGAAGTGAAGGTTGCCTGAGACGATATTCAGGGGAAACCGAATTGTGGGGCATTCAACGAGATTAGGCCGGGTCCCGTAGATCAAAACTCTTCGACAACAAGAAGAGCCGAAAGAATAAACTCCCTCTTAAGACTGGCATGTTTCATATCGCCGATGGACGAATATTACCTCAAGACTGGCACGTCGTAACCTGCCAGTCATGGAGGACTGTCATATCGAGTGAAATTGCGAGATTAGAAACACGACCTTCTTAGCGTGCCCATATAGGTGTAATTATAGACAAGGGCTTGTTAATATGTTTGAATGTTATGTAAAGGACTTTCATCATATCAAGGATCACTCACACTCCCTGCGTATCACTGTGACAACTTTCAGTATTCCCTTACCCAGATTCGTATCGTTCAGGAAAAGACAGATCACTCACACTCTCTGCGTATCACTGTGACAACTTGACAACTTTCAGTATTCCCTTCCCCATATTCGTATCGTTCAGGCAAAGACAAGACTGCTGATGCGGTAGCATTATCCTCGTAAGTGTGTTTCCTTGTAAGCGTGAAAACATTTCGCGGGGTGGAGTTGTTTATGACGAAGCAAGGAGGTTGGAGTTCCAATCGAATGAAGATAGACATAGCGCCAGTGCAAGGATAACTACGACACTTGATGCAAACAAAAGCGTAAAAGAACCATATCACGGCAGATGAGATGCAAACCCAGATACGCTACAATTTGAACCTTTTATCGGATGGAGCTACGTCTGAGTGTCATCAAATGGTATATTAACTTGCACCACATTGCATTTCGCGTTAAATTTCGAAATCGATTTCGAAACTTAACGCAATTTAACGCAAACAAACGTTGGCCGGAGCACCAGAGTAAAAAACCACACAAACGCATTCTACGACGTTCGGTGCTTTTCCAACCGTAAGCTATAACCACAGTGACAGGTTTTTCTTCTCTATGGAAAGCATGTCAACTGAGGTCACAGAGGACGAATTATGGTTCACTTTCATCGGTGTGCAGATTTTCATACATCGTAGTTGCAAATATTACCGAGGAGTGACGTCAAGGATGCCATTATAGCTGCCATCCGCGTAAGACTTCGCTTGTGATGGAGAATTCGCTCTTTCCCATATTTCGAAAGTGAGTTCGGCCAATTCTATCTCCCCTGAAAGAAGCTAGCTGCTGGTGAAGATATCTTCTACGACTCTTGAGCAGCCTCGTTAGCATCATCCGTGAAACCCAAACACGACGAAGGAGAAACCAAATGTACGTACATATGGCCGGTCTTATGCAACTTGCCAGTATCAAATGAAAGCTTGTGAACGTTCCTTGCCGATCTCAGTGGAACATGTTTGTGAAATGGGTAGAGCCATGAGATGTCTGATGAGAAGACACCATCGGTCTCGTTGTATTCATAACTCTCTACTTCGAACTCCCTCCGGAACATAAGAATCATTTTTGGATCAAGCAAGTTACCGTTTAGTTTATAAATTTAAAGTGGAGTAAAAATAATGTATCTGAATTATATATATACTTTATATATCTGAATCATCATTAAATTCTGGTAAGAGAAAATATTATCATTCCAGTACATATGTTAATGAAAGAGTTCAGTAGACGAATTGTGTTAACCCATCACCCTTTAATTTCATCAATAGTAGTTCTGAATGGTTCTTTATAATATCAATTTAACTTAACATGCTCTAGCTGTATTTACTTCACTTTGTTTAGGAATATGAGTTATCCGCTATATCTTCAAACAGAGAGGGCAAATATGCATACTGTTTGATTTATTGCCAAACTTTTCTTGTAAAAGAGTCTGATAATCAATTTTGTTAGATTTTAAAAGTTATTATTTCATATGTTACTCGAACAACTCATGAACCCAAAATATTAATCTTAGAACATCTCGATACAGATCTGCTGCCTCTAAAGATTCATAACATTTATTTCAATTTAACTTTTAACCTTCAGGTGATACATTAAGATTGTTTGGACCCCACGAGGTGAGTACGGTAAACAACCTTAAACAATCTACAAATTGTCATCAACGGAGAGAATGCAGTTAGTTACTGTATATACCTGAATTAGTTTAACCACACTAGTTGCCTCCGGTCGTCACCGAAGCAATCACTGGTTTTCGTCTTGATGAACGAAGGCAGGTATAGACTTGATTGGGCCCTTGCGCCATTGTTTCTTTGGCACCCTTTCTCCCAGACCTAGTAGTAGACCAGACTGGAACCAAGATCCGACATGGGAACCGAACTGAACCAAGATCAACTCGGTTGCGAAATTTCGAACTGAACTGTTTTTGTAAAATCTTTGAATCAAAATGTTTTCTGAAAGTTTGAAAAGAACTAAACCGTTTATGAATTTAGCTTAAAAAGTTATATTTTTAATTGCATTATCAATGAGTTTGATTATAAAATAATTAAATTGATATTATAGTATTTAAATTAAAACAATATAAAATTATTATTGTTATAAACGGAAAATAATTATCATCAAAGGTAACATCTTCTTAGAGATGATCAAAATTAGCCTGATTATCTATTTTAGGAACCAGACCGATTAAAAACATTTATGTAAAAAGTAGAACCATTTTAACTTAATCATTTGAAAAGGTTAAATGAAACCATTTTCGCATAGACCTTGATTTACACCGAACCGTGAAAAACAATACGGTCCGGTGCGAGACTGACTCCTACCCAGACCCCTGGTGCTGTCGCTTCCATGATCGTCACCAAAAGATTTAGTTCCCTCTAAAACTGGAACCGGAGCTTTCTTGCTCCAGCAGCGGGCGTTTTTATTCTTCCCATCTTTTTCTTTTCTTTTTATTGGCCCGCAGGGAAGAAAAAAGAGAACGTTTTATTCACCCCATCACGTTTATTATAGAAATAAAGAACATGACTGTTTCACTACCTGGTCCACGTCAACGGGTAACCGATGGTAACCTGTCTAGAACTTGATGAAGGAAGCGACATCACCGGGTGTCTGGGTAAAGAGAAACAATGCGGCAGAGCCCGATCAAGTCTATACCAGTCAACGAAGGACAACCAGAGGATGGAAGCTGAAACCGACGAGGTGCGCTCTGTGGTCAAGTCCTGCAGACGCAGTTACGAATCTGGAAAGACGTCTGCTGTTGCTACGGTAGCAGATATAACGCCTCTCCCACAAGATCGGATGAATCAAAAGGTGCTAGCTCTTCGTGAGGATCTGAGGCCTTTTTTGCACTCGCAATTCACACACTTCCTCTGCAACCAATCGCTCGATGACAAACTTCAAGATTCGGCCTCGAGCACCAAAACTGTCTACGATGCTTTTCCGGACATCCGCGTTTCGGGACTTTTTCACCTTCCACGTAGGTCTGCCTTTCAACGAAGCCGCGTATTCTCAGGCGGTCCATCTTGACGAAGATCTTGGATGAAAGTCGCAAACGATGATCCAGAGAACTGGAAAAGAAGAATTCTGTAGTCGCACGTCAGTTCCCGAACAATGTTCTGGCACTGGATCCCCGGAGCGTACCGCAGGGACATTCTAAACTGGAGGTCCAGTCGGTAGCGAGTCTGAAGGCAAGCGAGGTGCATCAATGATCCTTAAGTGTGTATAACAGGGGACCAGTTTCCTAGCAAACATTTGCGTTTCGGAGGGCAAGTGAATATATGGTAGATGAATCTTAGCAGACATAGGGACATAGCATCACTCTCCAGCTCCTCGAATTTGGGAGTGTTCGGATTCTTTCCTTGAGTGGACACGAACAACAAGTGCATCTGATCGCATTACTGTGTCTACCTGTCAATTCAAGTTTGATCTAGTCCCAAGAGCAAGACTCTAAACTGTAAACAGGTTTGAGCTACTTCTAACTTAAACACAGTGCCATGTTTACATTCTCAAGTTTGTCAAATAAAGGAGGTAACTGTATGGATGAGACAAGCATAGAATACCAGTCAGCTCCGGTACGTCCACAGGTGATTGACTGGTAAATCCCTTCAACTGCGTTTGTGGAACAAGATGCGTGAGTTTCCGCCATAGTATAAATATATACAGTGTGACGCCGGAGTACTTCAGGACGCACAAACTAGACTTCAAACCGAGAGACACCCTCCTGAACTCCATACATGGAGGAGAGAACTAGTTATTGTGTTGCTCAATTTCGAACCGCGTACAGTTGTATCCACCACACCTTGCGCACTGTCTAATTCCGCTGAAGAAGTAAGTCAGTCCTGCTTGCTTTATAAAGTAATGCCTTCTGGCCAGTGTTTCTAGCTTTGGTCGGGTCCACGTCTACGTTGACGTTCTAGATCAGAAGTTGTTACGGTGAGTTGCTGACGCTTGTGAGAATTGGTCAAAGGAAACATACCCTGTGACGCTTGGTTAGAAACAAAAAGTGGTTTAGGGTACATAATAACGTGCATTTTGTGAGACAAGTGTGAGGAGATGGAACTTCGTACACCTGATGACATGACCCCTTATGCACCTCTTGACTGTCCCAAATCCTGAGTCTATCAAGCAGTTTTTCGTTCCGATTAGCTTTTCTAGATGCGGTCGTTGGCAACTGTGCCAACCAATTCGGCGGAATCTCTTGGTGAATTTCGTATTGTGCGCCGCATGATATGCCTCGTTGGTTTGCAGCTTGAGAAGGGCTTGAACCTCACACTATGCCTTCTGATACGGCAGAGTTACGTCCCTGCACGCCCTCCCTCTCCAGGAGAACACCTGGAGACGGATCAAGCTTTACGCGGAAGAGAAAACTAAGAACTGCTGGAACACAGTGTTTGCTGTTCCTTATTGCTGTTCAGATTCCAGTTGGAGTTGGAGTATTGCAGCTTATTGATGCCTAAGATCTTGACCGATCTGCTTACTGACGGTTTGAAGAACTCCGTGGGTTTTTGGCTCGCTTTTCCCTCAGTCTTCTCTTTAGCGTCTCCCATGTGCTGTGCAGTGGAATCCATCGAACTTGAATATGAAAATGAAGGACGAAAGTATTGTTGAAACGCAGAGAGTGAACGCAGCAACTTCAAACTCAAAACATCGTATTTTTCCTCATAGTTTTAACCGGAAGCGGCAAATCTGAGTTGAAGGTCGCAGTTCTCCCGAAGATTGTGCTTTTTGGTCGACTGACAATGAAGAAAGTGCGGGCTTTTCAGTTCCATCGCCAAGTGGAGGTGCTTGCGTACGTTGCTGCTACTATATGGATTCTTACGAGGCCGAGCTCGGTGACAGCAGTCTGTAGAAAGGAATTCTCGGACGACCTGATTACAAGATCTTATGCGAACTGTTCCGACCTTCTGATGCAGAATGCCTCAATTGCCTGGAGCTACAAGCGTCAGAGCCAGACCTTAGCGGTGGCTTTTTCAGGTCGCAGTATGCCAGATGGTTGGGTGGGGTGGGGAATCAATCCTAAGTGTTCCCTGATGGTCGGATCGAGTGCTTTGGTTGCGTTTAGTACGAGCAGTGGAACCACAGTGCTTACGTACAAGCTGAACCGTAACCTTCTGTCAGGCACTGTTTTTCTGCAGCCTGGTCCAGTTGAATACGAATATCGGAACACTTCTGCGTCTGTTTCCGAGACTCATTTCACCATTTTCACTACGGTGCAGTTGAAACCTAATGAGACGAAGATAAGAATGGTTTGGAATCGCGGTCCTTTTGTGTTCGGTTTAAATCCCGCACGACATTTCTTTGACAGGGAGTCTCTCAGGTCTGTAGCAGTTCTTGATGTTGACAGCGAAGTAACAAGAATTGGAGATCTTGGCTGTCCGGTCGTACACTCTCATCGATCTCAAAAAAAGGTATGACTTATAGTGAGTTTACAATTTTAATTGCAGACCTCAGGACTGTGATGGGCAGCAAGAAATATTACCACTTGCTACATTTGTAGCAAACAGATATTTGAACTTGTGTTCACTCTGTTGAAACCTTAGTATTGGCTCTGGCTCTGAGCCAGAGCCTGACCTTGTAGTAGGCCACAAGAGCTGGTTGAAAGTACTGGTATCGGGCAGCTCTCTTGATGCAGGACAGGTGCTCTCATCTCAAAAGCGATTGCGCAGGTTCTTAAATAGATTGTTAGGACATCCAAGCTAGTAGAGTGGTCATTCGCTTAAAACGTTTTTTCCTTCCTTTTCTTTCTTTTATGCGACAGTTAAAGTGACACAAAAGTCCTACCCATCAGATAATTCCAGCTTTCCACATGTTTACCAATCCATTCATATTAACTCTTTGGTCTGGAATCTATGAGTGAGCAAAGCTCTGCGGGACAAAATCTCCTCTCACTGTGGAGCACCATCACTGCATTAGTTTCACTGGCATCCACCAAAAGCATCAGAAACGTGTAGTCTGCAGGAATTTTCAAATCACTCTGAACCCGTCTTTCTTGATCTTCACAGTATTGAACGTTTGAAGCTGCTCCAGGAAGCTTGCTGAGGATCACTACGCTGTAAATGCCTCCATGCAGTCGATACACAGGTTTCTTGAAATTAAACTCAAGCAGAGAAATAAACTAACAACAGTTTGTGACATATCATTGCGCAGAAGCATGGAGTGATAGCTGGAGTGGCTTGGGGTGCCTTATATCCTGTAGGGATAGTGGTAGGATGGTACACAGTATGTTTTCCGGGGACATTTCTGTATGTTTATGTGCCTTACCATCTTGTGAGCTTCGCGGTTGGAATGGCCGGCTTCTACTCGGGGAGTATGTTGCGCGATCTTGATGGAACGGAGTATGATAGCCAACACCACCTCCTGGCCATCGCTATCGTCATCATTGGTACCTTTCAGGTGAGAAAGATCGTTGTAACTCCTGAGAAAATTTGAAAGTTTAAGGGCTACATCACCGAACATAAACTCATCTTCTTGCTCGAAAACATTGAACCTTAGTCCTCTTGTCAGATATTGTTTCAGTGCTTGATATATTGAAAGCACCTTTAGTAATTTAACACGACTCGAACATTGCTCCATGCTGTTTCGTTATGTTTGTACACAACCCTTACTTTGAATCATAAACGATTGAAAGTCCAATATGACTCCGACTGTTGCTTCCGTTATTTTCGTCATTTTCCCAAGTTGAGATAGGGCACTTTATGAGTATGCCGCACTCGAACAAAGTTTTTGGTACCCTCCTTACTTACCCTCCGAGTTCGTTCTTTCTTGACCAGTGAGCTTTCCGCATTCTGACGAACCACGCTGTGTCTTTCAGCTTCTGCTTTTCATTTTAAGGACAGGTTCACCGATGGATGGAGGAGGATTGGTGCGCCACTTGAAGGCTTGGTTCTGCACCTATAATTTTGTGCTGGCCTTTGTTAACTTCTTTCTTATTGCTGCGGAGATTTACGGCGGCATTCGGCTGTTGAGCCGGGACTATAAGTGGGATCTCAAATGGCTGGTGATCTCTTGTCTGGCGTTCTCTCTCTACGTCTGCAACTGCGCTGGCATCCAAAAGTATGGACGACATTTGCGGTCTGGTAGGGCTGGACGTGAAGTTCTCGTATTTTAGGCTCAGCGGTCGCCGATGTCAACTTCTTGAGTTGCCCTTTCAGAGCACTACACATTTGGATTCTGTAAACTCGATCACAAACAATTATCCTAGTTGTAAATATGTACGATGGTTAGATCCCGCCAAGATAACCGCCGATCGCTCCAGGTCCTCCTTCGAACTGCGCGTGATGTTTCGGCTACGATAAATCAGCGTTAGCGTCTCCCTCTTTGAAGTCGAGCAGTGTTTGCGTTTCTCTTCACCGAAATATTTTGCTCGAATCACACGTCAACGTCACTCCTCAAGAAGACGGAGAACATTAATCAAGTCACTTACAGCTGGGTTTTACTTTGTCAGCACAATCAGTTACTCAAAAGCGAAGCAGCCCTCGGAACGCAGACTCAGATCGGGACTTGCCAGCCAAGCAGGTGATGGTTGAGCAACACGTGGTCTCCCAGCAAGCCATGACAGCAGCATCAGTTGACTTCTTCTGAGATTGGCGTCCTTGAGTTGGTCTCGTATACTGTTAGTGCTCAGAACCCAGCAGAGATTCGGTGTAGTACCGTTCAGTTTCGTAGTACCACAAGTTAGCATCTGTAGACTTGTCTACAGAAGTCATCGGGTGCGAAGTTTTTAGGCATCGGGTAGAAGCGTCAGTCGCTGACTAATTGTATTCTCGTAGCGTAGCAGAGCATCGTTATGGGTAGCAACCTGGACAGCATGAATCTCTAGACTGACTCTGCTTTGTGTTAAAAGGATCGTAAATGGTAGTTATTCTTCAACCTTTGGACAGACAGTGAAGTAATCGACCCAGTCGGGCCGGTTAGAGCTTATGCGAGCTGACGCGCTGGTACTGGTGACAGCTTGGCAGCATCCAGCCAGCCCTGAGGACAGGACCTGGGAAGCTTTACGAATCTCTGCCAACCAGCTCCTCCTTACCTTGTACATAGGTTCGTCCACCTCTCCCTCCATTTCTGCAACTTCCTGTAAATTTGGCAGGTACTTTAAAACAGCAATTTTGTACTGATTAGCAACTGAAAATTAAAATGACTCGTCGACGTGATGCACCATTTTGCGTCTACGAGTCTGTTCTCCTTGTGTATCCCATCGTAGTTGCACCCATCCGCGTTCTCTGATTTCCGTCCAGATTTCGCCTACGTGTTAGTCGCAGGGCTCATGACAGGACTGACTAGTTGAGTTCCCTGATTCTTCGTGGACGTTATGACACGATGCCCTCACGCATGTCGTGTGCGGTGGCAGTCGAGTTATGCTCAGAAAGCATATGAACTCTCGCTGCATTACGTTAGATAGGAAAAAGGGTGAGATTCGATCACGTCGTTTACATCAGCTAACACGGAAGTGATATCTTAGGGGAGTAACAGGAGGGCTAATAAAGTTATTCTAAAATGCACTGGCAGCTCGTACAATGTAGAACCCGGCAGAAGATCGTTCTTTCGTCGCGATATGTCGGATGGAACGATCCATATCAGCTAAATTCCCTGTTTATCAGTCTTTACCGTGACTATTGTATGCCGGGGAACGGTTCCTTATATGGATCACACAGACGGAAGACTGCATCTGCTTGCTCTCTGCCGGCTGAGCCATCGAATATCGTGCAAACAGAGCCTTACGAATAAAAGTATGAGATTCTGGAGGAAATCGTCAGTCTGGCATTGAAGGAAATGTTGATTTGGTCTTCAACTTCATTAGAAACCGAAGCGAGGAGACAACTGGAACTTACAGGTCGGAGAATAGGCGATGGATATGAAGGAGCTCCCCGTCATCCATCGACCTGTTCACTTCCCTTATCACGCTATCTCGTAGTGAGTCTTGGCGTTCGATGGGGATATTCTTCCAGCTCCCGTGGGGAAGAACCCTACAAAAATTGACGCTCGAACGCCAAGACTCACTACACGATAGCGTGATAGCCTTTATTAGATTCGAGTTTGAGATGCGAAAGGCAAGACTCAGAAGTGTTGAATGATAGACGATAGAAGTAATATATCATTCTGAGACATAGAACGTACCGGATTCTTCACGACCCGGTTGCACAAAGTAAAGCAGCGTACCGAACCTCAAGCATGGGACCCGGACACACTAACCTCTGGAAGAAACACAGGAATAGAACTTTGCTCGGTTGTTGTTTAAAAGACGAAATCTAGCCGCACATGTTGGAAATGAACTACTGGTAGAATAGGCTAAGGCAAAACTCTAAGTCACGGCATAGGGACAGTACGAGATAGGGACAGGATGAGAGTGTGAGAGATCTCCTCAAGAGAGTGTGAGCAGAACCAAATAAATAGATTACTCAATAATATACAATGGTCTTGGACTTGGATAATATAGTCTTGGTCTTGGCCTTGGTGACTTTATGAAAGATCACCACCTAATAACTTGAACCAGTTACTGTAAAAGAGGTTTCATACAATATTCTAACACTCCCACTCGGTAACAGTTCCGATAAAAATATTATTAGTTAGAAAACATTCATAGCTTTGGCAGTAGATAATCCAACTTGGGAGCTGGTAAGCTCTTTGTCAGAATATCTGTAACCATGTCCTCAGTAGGACAATATCTAACTTCTATAACTGTTTCAGCGACGTGATCTTTGATGAAGTGATATCGGATGTCGATGTGGTTTGTACGGTCGTGGAACTTGCTAGTGTCGACAAGAGTCATAGCACTTTGGTTGTCACAATATGTAATAGTGGGTTCCTTGTCATGCAATCCGACGTCAGTCAGGAGCTAACGTAATCAGATTGTCTCTAAACAGCTTGTGCTAAGAGTTACATATTCTGTCTTGACAGAGCTACTGACTTCTGTCTCTTAGCGGACCAGCTGATGGCTGCTCCAGAGTAGATGAAGCAATGTCTTGATGTGAACCGTCTTGTCTCTGCATGTCTTCTCCAGTCAGCATCGGAGTAATCGAATAGGGAGTAGGACTAGGGTGACTGAGCATACTCAAGGTACAAATTCAAAGTTCCCTTGATGTAACGAAAAATCCGCTTCAAAGCGACAATGTGTCTAGGTCTAGGACTACTCATAAACTGAGAGAGTACACTAATGAGATAAGAAAAATCAAGACGAGTGCATATTGCGGCTCAATTAATAGAGCCAGTTGCACTCTGGTAAAGATAACTATTACATAGCTTCTTTTCATCCTCAATGACAAGAGAGTCATCCGAGGAAAGTTTCTCACTTGTAACTAGAGGGGTGCTTACAAGTTTGCAGTCTTGTAAGCCAAATTGAAATAGTTTTTGTGTCAAATACAAAGTTTGATTAAGTCTGATAGTGCTAGAAGATGGATCACGGTTAATTTCAATGCTAAAGCAATGATGGACTGGACCGATGTCAGTCATTTTGAATCGTGAGCTCAATTTCTCTTTTACATGGGATAGTAGAGTCTCACTGCTACTGACAATCCCAGTGTCATCCACGTAGAGGACAAGGATGACGAAGTGCTGTTTTTGGTGCAAGTAGTAAACGTTTTCGTCTGCACCGGACTTAGCAAATCCAAGAGAAAACAAGAATTTATCGATGATCAAGTACCATTCTCTTGATGACTGCTTAAGACTGTAGAGAGTCTTAAGCAATCTGCATACTTGACTGCGCCTTGCTGTAGTCACTCCTTCCGGAACACACATGTATATTTCCTCGTTAAGTGTTCCATTCAGAAACGTAGTTTTAACATCCATTTGATGTACATGTAGATTATACTACGCTGAGATGACAAGGATGAGCCGTATTGACTGAATACGGACTACAGGGGAAAAAGTCTCTGTGTAATCCAACCCGTAGATTTGAGTGAAACCACGAGCCACGAGTCTCGTCTTGTAACGAGCAATTGACCCATCGGTATTAAGTTTCAACTTAAAAGTTCACTTACGTGTTATCGGTCGATGTCCTTGTGGCAAGTCAGTGAGTTTTCAGATATCGTTAGATTTGTGAGAATCTAACTCCTCCTCTATTGCTCTTCTCCACTGATCAACATCAGGAGAAGATATTGCTTTTGTGTAAGAAACAAGTTCCATTGGCACAGGTTTGAGAGTTACCATCAATGCACGCTTGGTGTTCTTCCGAGACTTCGGGATCAGCGATGAAGGGTCATAGTCTTCATCTGGATTCCGTTGTGGAGGAACTGAATGTCGAGCGAATCGTCTCAGTGGAGGCGATGCTGAAAAATTCAATGGAGGAAAGGAGGACTCGCTATGGGTAGGACCAGAAATCCGTGATGAGCGTGATGATGTGCGCCGAAGGTAGGTATGGCACGGGCTCAAGTTCTCTGCAGGAGGAGAGTGATTGTGCGTATGGCTAGAGGAGTGAGAGCGTGAGGGACGACTACTCTCACTAGACCGTGTATTGCTGGTTGCTCCTCCGCCAAGGCCATGTCTGCTAGAGACTCCTCCTCCAGATCCAAGACCAACGGAAGGGGTTGGAGCTAGATCGGTAGGAGATGGCGGAGGAACTCCCACTGAAGAGAAGCCAGGAGAGACGGACGGAATGTAAGCTGGACCAGTAGAGAGCAGACACAGTGTGATAAAAATGGACGTCGGTCTCAGAAGACTCTTGAGTGAGTGTGAGATCAGCAGAGGGGGCAGATGTGAGAGGGAGAGTCGAGGAACACTCATTGAAGATAACATCACGGGAGGTAAAGATAAGACCGTCAGATTTTCTTTGAAGACGATAGCCTTTACTCTGACCGCTATAGTCAAAGAAGATACACTCGTGAGAGCGATCATCGAGTTTTGTGCGCTCAACCTCGGACACCTGGGAAAAAGCGCGACAGCCAAAGACGCGCAGAAAGGAGAGATCGGGTCGGCGAGGAGTTGTGGAGGCATAAGAGTGCTAGAGTTCATAAGGTGTGGTCATAGACGGGATGACCTTAGACGGACACCTGTTCTGGAGGAAGGTGGCGCAGGTGATTGCTTCAGCCCAGAAAGGCTTGATAAGACTGGAAGTGAAAAGCATAGAACGGACAACATCAAGCAGGCTGCGGTTCTTACGCTCAGTAACATCATTCTGCTGAGGAGAGTAAAAGACTGTGAATTGACGCTGGATGCCGTGCTCAAGACAAAAAGCATCAAAAGCAGCTGAACGATATTCCCCGCCATTGTCAGATTGCAAAATGACAAGATACTGATCAATAGCGTGCTCAGCGAATGCAAGATAGTCCCAGAAAGCAGCAAAATAGTCACTCTAGTAGAAAAGACGAGTGACAGTGTAGCGCGAGTAGTCATCGATGAAGGTGATGAAATATTCATAGTCAGAAAAAATGCAAAGAGAGATGCGACCACTAATATCAGAATGGACCAATGCCAGGGGACGAGTTGATCGAGTGGAGCTGGCACGTGAGAATTTAGTGCGTGCATGCTTGCCGTGTGCACAAGTTGGACAAATATCCTCAGAGAGTGGGAATGAAGGGAGGCCGGTAACGTACCTGCGGTGGCTCAGCTCATGGACTCGATGGTGGTTGATATGGTCGAGTCGCTGGTGCCACAAGATAGAGAGATCGCCCGTTGTAGTAACAAGGACACAGGGTCGAGGTGGCATCGGTGGAGGAGTCCGGCTACCAGATGTAAAACCCTGAAGGTCTTCCAGCAGATGCGGAGGAGACCGAGAGCGAGAAGATAAACTAGAGAACTCGGAATTTGCGGAGTGCAGGTCAGGAGAAAGCCTTGTTAAAGGTCGGGTCGCGGTCGGATCTGGTAAGCCGGGTCGCGGGCCTAGAAGGCCCTTCGTGGGTGACGCGACCGCAGTGACGGGATCCGCCGTGGATCTCAGAGGATCTGCGTCAGCGGTCAGGTGTCTCAGGTCAGCGGAGGTCGCAGTGACCTCTCACGGCCTGAGAGGAGGACTGCCTCCGTGCGGAGACAGTCCGTGCAAGAGATGGGATCGTCATCCATTCCGCACGGATGAGGATCCCATCCGTGTGGTATGCCGTTTACATATCCCCGCGACGACGGGAGTACGTGAAGTGTGTCCTCGCACGCTGCGGGGTGACAATGTCATTCGCGGCATGCACGGATTGGGATGGGATCCCCATCCGGATGAGGTCGTCATCTCCATCCTCATCCTCCATCCTCAGTCCTCACTAACAGGGGACTCCCTGTCTTCATTGGGTGCAACGTCCAATGGGTGCGAGGGAGTCCTCTGTGACAGGGGACTCTTGATCTACGGACATCATCAAGACGTCTCGTGATCTTGGGGGACCATGATGGCCCCCGGGGCGTGCGATGATGAGCGCGGGCTCTTCAAGGGACGTGCAGACAGAGTCAAACGTTGTACTTCGAAGGGACTCGATCCGTGTGAGAGGAGGAGGTGCGTTGTCATAGGATACTGCGCCGGTTTCTCTAAGGTCAGTAGACGCGCACGGAGTAGGAGGCAGGCCTGCTGGTGGTGTCCGCATGGAGAAAATGCCAAGGGGCGTGGAGGTGAGAGGGGTAAAGCTCGCCTGCGACAAATTTTGACTCTCATTATCCAAGTGTGATATTTCTGGAATTTGTGGAGTGAAAACTTCAGTATGCTCCGAAATCAAAGGGGAAAAAATCCGTGAGTCACTTGTGTGCATTTCTTCTTGGATGTGCACATTCTGTGAGACGGGGCTGGGCCTAGACCGTGAGAAGCGGATCCTGCGCATATTGCGATTGAATAGAGATACGCTAGTCCGCTGGTTTGATTGCGGTCTAGCTCGCAGGCGCGGTCCTGATTTCTGGATGGGAGGTAGTGTGTGGACTATTGGAGTTCGACCAGCTGTAGTAACAAGCGTGGTTTGGTCAGCGATCAAAATTGAATTTCTCGAGCATGTAGAGATCGTCAACGATGGGATAGGGAGCTAGCACTTGTCCGAATCTGTCTTCTAGGTGACAGAGTCCGTTGCCAATTAAGCACCAGCCGTCGTTGGCATCAAATTGCCGAGCTGAGAATAAATTCTTCTGCAAAGCGAGCACATGGAGAACGTCATGTATGTATGCATGCTCGTCGTTGAGCAGGCGTACTTCCACCATGCCAGAACCAGCAACGTGGATGGTGGTGTTCTCACCGAGTAGAATCGCATCATTCTCGGTGTTCTCACTAGAGGCGAGTGAGTATTCGACGAACTGTCGTCGATTATGTGCCATGTGGTGTGTAATACCCGTATCTACATACCAATGAGGATCGGCTGTCTGCACGATTGCAGATGAACATTGTGCCACTAGAACTCGACGAGTTTGTTGTTGTTCTGGGAATGATGATTTTTGTTTCTGTTCTTGTTTTGGTTACTAGCATTCGAGTTGTCGTTGCTGCTGCTGGGTTTGTCCGGACACTCGGCAATGCGATATCCGGGCTTGTTGCACTGAAAACATTTCTCGTTAGGATCTGGTGGTCTTTTCGGTGGCTGATTACCACCTTGTCGGTTGTCATTGTTGCACCGGTTGTTGTTGTTGCGTCCTCTTGCCGGCGTCCTGTAAACAAGACAGTAGATGGTTCCATCGATAACTTGCACCTAATCGTTTTCTCTTGAATGAGAAAAGTGATGAGGTCCTGTAGCGAGAGATTGAGTTTATTCTCATCGCCTGCAGGAATAAATGGTAGTTGTTGGGCATGCTGCCCATCAACGTGAGGACTTGCTCCTCGTTGGTAATTATCAATCCAACTGAAGTTATTTGCTGGATGAGAGATTTGAAGTTGTTCACATGCTGGGTGACAGTCTCGTTGGATTTCATCTTTAAAACCCGCAACTTCTCTCTTAAATGCATCTTGCTCACCATGTCTTGACCAGCAAAGTGTCTGGTCAAGGTGGATCATGCATTGTTCGACGTAGTGCAGGACATTAGATGTCCTGCCACACTGTTCTTGCAGCATTCATTGATTGCTGCGAGCGCATTAACGTCACGTTGATCTCAATCTACGATGCTGCCGGGTCTAGTAGCAGGGAGAGGGATGGGTACCGTAGTACCTCCGGGTGTCATGGCACGTGGTCTTTGCACGTTCCTTTCCACGATGTCAAGTACACCATGGGCCTTGAGCCGCAAGGTTGTCTTGTGTTTCCAAAGCCTGAAGTACGTGCCGTCAAATTTGACCCAGCCTTTGGTGTCAAAGGGGCAGACATTCTGTATCAGATTGATCGCTTGAATGGTGAAGTTCTGTTAGTGAGGGTACAGAATCTCGGTGCGTGAAGCGTCCTTCTCGCAGCAGTTGAAGCGTCTTCCAACTGCTCTCACCTAAGGGCCGAAGGCCTACCTAGTGCCTATGCTATTGTGCTAGTGCATCAACAAAGCAAAGCTCTGATACCATGTTGAAAATGACCTACTGGTAGAATAGGCTAAGGCAAAACTCTAAGTCACGGCATAAGGACAGTATGAGAGTGTGAGAAAGCTCCTCAAGAGAGTGTGGACAGAACCAAGTAAATAGATTACTCAATAATGTACAATGACCTTCGGTCTGGATAATATAGTCTTGGTCTTGGTCTTGGTGATCTTACGAAAGGTCACCACCTAATAACGTGAACCAGTTACTGTAAAAGGGGTTTCATACTGTACAGTATTCTAACAGCACCACCAGGCAGTGACCATAAATATTACTGAGAGCATGATTGTTGATGAGAAAGAGTTCTTCACATCTTATGGGAGCTGTAAATACTAAAAACTATATCAAGCTGACGTACTTCAATATTTTACCAAAAGCGCTGCAGTTTAATGAGTATAAAACTCTGAATCCACTTCCATTGCTTTTACTCATTGTCTTTCTGCCATGCTTGTATCCGGCAAGTACAGTGCATCCTCACAGCGACTGATGCAGCATGACATCCAGAAAAGACGTTTGGACTCGTTTTAGAGTTCTTTCATCAGTCCTTAAGATGTCACACCAGAGGAGATTGAAAACGTATTGTTTACAGGGAAAATAATCGTCACTACGAATAAAACAAAATAAAATAAAAATTGCAACAAAATTGCACAGTCACTATGAAACTCAGTGAGAGCAAGTCACAACAATCCGTGGTGAGCTGAATCCCACTTGGTTGGCTGGCTGAACGCAATGACCTAGTAGGCATCGAAGAAGAGACTAAAGATCGAGAAGCAAAGACATGACTTACACTCGCACGACAACTCCCAGAATACATTCTTTTGGCGGAAGCGATGATGAGGTCTATTGGACGCAGAAATTTGCTTTATCACACCTCCAATAGGTTCCATGAGCTTGATCATATCCCTCTTAACGATCACCCCTGACTGGCTGTTGCCTGTAAAACCAGTCACTTTGTGATGTTACTCACATGTGAGACTGCACATATTAAAGGAATGAGAATATGGATATTCTAACGTGTCTTTAATGTTAAATATTTTGACTTACATGATATTTAGTCAAGGTTGAAAGTACTAAAATGATGAACCAAAAAATAGAATGACTGGTTTGACTGGCAATAACCTGTCAGGAGTATGATAGAACAACCAAACGTTAAGAGGGGTATGATCAAGGAAACAATCGTATTGGGGTATGATCAAGGCAATTCTACTATTGGACATGAAGGAGGAACTCCAGTACTTGTAGAGAGTTCTAGGTTTTTCTTACGTGTGAAAGACACTTGTTCGACTGCGTATAAACACTATACTGGATACTATATTTCTCCATGCTTAATATCGACTTGTCTACCTGAAAGCCTCTTTCTCTCCATGTCAATCTTCTCCTTCTTTTAATAAATTCCATGGCTACCGTGCTCTTTGCCCCAGAACACTGTACGAGCAGAACGAGTCGATGAACACTAATAGTCGAAACTTAATAGCACAACTTACGCTTTGAACTTTTAGCCAAATGAATCATACATTGCTGTCGCTGCTACGCCTCCTCTACTGTGAACAAAATGGGTTGAGAAAAATAACTGGCAAGATCGATCATCATTTTACCACAACGAGATTGGACCTCGAGCACGAGCTTTATATTTTCAAGCAGTGGAAGCTAAAAATTGCGGGTTGTCATAATACAAGAAATACAACTAATGATAAACTCAGTTAATTACTTGGTCGGACCCATGCGTACATCTTAATACTTACCAGAGTCCCTGCTCTAAACTCGTAACTTGATCAAGCTCTTGACTTGTAGTAGACTGTTCGCGACCACCACGGGGGTGGTGCACTTGACGTGGACCGTGGATCAGAGTGAGATGACAATACACGTTAGCAAGCGAGGTGACGTGATCGATAAGCAAGTGGTGTTAACAAAGACGCGAATGTAGCAGCGCTGGGTTAGTAGAGTCGCGGCAGCAGTTTGATCTACAATGAGTAAAACTGCATACTGAAATCTGCAGTGATAAGACTGCAGTTTCGGATCTGCAGACCAGTTTCTGCAGTGATAAAATGCAGATAAAAAACCGCAGAAAGCTAATACTGAAACTGGCCGCAAAGGATGCATGATTTCAGGAGTTTCTACTCACACAGCTGCACTCCTTTTGGTCTCCTTGCTAGCGCATTGTAGTTCGAGCTCAATCTCTTTCCCGCTTAGCTCACTATCCACTCTGTTCGTACATGGAAGTCGAATTTGTACCAAAAGTTTTCTGCTGTGTCATGCACAGTAGGTCACGTAAGCGTACATGGTCCACGTCAAACGCACTGCCACTGTGACTGTCACAAACAGTATACTACCCGGGAGCATGACCAAGTATCGAGTTTGACGCAAGAACCTTTAAGTATTAAGATGTGGGCATGTGTCGGGCCAAGTAATCAACTGTTATAAACTACACCAAACGTTCTAAGGGTAAGATAACGATATATCTGGAGCGTTTGTCGTAAGGCTAACAACTAAGGAAAAACACCAAGCAGCATCATTTCTTTACTCGCGCCTGAGTAGATTAGATTCAGACCAAGACCATTATCTGGATATCGCCCAGACGTTTCCGTTATTGCGGTGGAGATGTAACGTTGCTAGTTCTGTAATGGGAAAGGAGTCCAGTACAAACAGGCGGGTTGGAGTGATTGTTCAAGGCAGGAGGAAGTCTCGTCAGGGGGTACTTGATTCCGACCTCATCCAGTAACGTGTGTTTCAGATCCGCAGAGAGCTCCTGACCTTAATCTGTTAATGGATGGCTCCTCCATTCGTTGACAAATCAGGCACTGGCTCGTGATCAACGCACTTTCGAGACCCGACTACTACTGAGAACGTCCTTGCCTTTATGGTCCTTCGAATCAAAGTCAAGACGGATACGTTGCGGCCCCCGTTCCTCCTCGCGCTGAGCCCAAGGGACTGAACCTGTTGCCTAGTGCCAGAAGATGAACCACCGTAGTTGTCAACTTGAACCGCATGCATCGCCTTGTCCTCTGAATCATTAATGAGACGGCTACGTTTCGGGCCTCGTTCCTCCTGGCGCTCAGCCCGAGGGACTGAAGCAATTGCCTAGTGTCAAAACAGGAACTACCGTAGTTATGAACTTGAACCACATGCATCAATTCGTAAGTCTGTTCGGCTGTTTGTCCCGTTTGAAATATTACACTGATGACAATTTAGATGAGTACGTTGATTTTCAGCTTGTATATACAAATGCACCGACTGAAAATTGATGTACTTGCCGACAGCAAAGGGTCTGGTGCTCTGGGCCAGGAAAACCCGCCTAGGCAAGACCGGGTGCAGTAAACCCGCTTAATGCTGACTTTCGGGCCACTACATCTAAGATATGTACAGTTTTACACAAACCGGTAAAGTTTCATGCGGTGAACCCCTCGGCCATCCGTCTTCAACAGCATGGCAGAAGTGACAAACGTTGAACGTTCACGCTTGACTCTTGTCAATTACCGCCAGCTTTCACAACCTGAGGACTACCGTAGTCCGGGTTGGTTGGAATCTGTTCTCTGACTGCATTGAATAATACGCTTTGCAACTTTGCTCTGAAAGACGTCTCCTTCCATATAGTTTCCTGTGTTTGGTCGATAGAATCTATCAGGGCTGAAGCTACACGGCTTGTTCGAACAAGCAGGAGATTGGAATGCTTATTTGGCGTACCCTGTGGACTTTCTAAGAACTCTGTCGTGTACCGAATTCCGAACTTATGAAGTGTGGAGGAAAATGCATCCCATCAGCATTTCGCGTTGTACTCATGCCAGAGTTGTTCCAGTCCATCGACATGAGCCAATCCCACCACAGCCACCACTTTACCGGGCAAGGATCTAAGAGTCGTCGCCATAATCTCGTTTCTATCATCCACAAGGACCTGTTTTTCCAGGAAACGCACGTGAGTTGATGTTTCCGCGAGTAAACAACTCCTTCAATGTACCGTTCATATAGTAGGAGTTTCAAATTGCAAACAAAAAGATTGCTTCCTTGTTACAAAACTGCAGCAGTCTGAAACAATCTGATGTTAAAGCGAAGCTCTTCAAAGAAAAATGTCATGGTGGAGGATCTACTAACCTTATGGATATGGGGAGCCCCTTTCTGCATTTCTTCATTGAATCGCCTGACAACTTTACGATCCCTGAATCGCTCGAACATTTCTGCTTTTGATACCTCTTGTCCAGTACCTAGAGCCTGGGCCATGTCCACCGGCATGGGTTGACCGAACAACCTGAAGGCATCTTCCATTGACATGTTCAGGTCAAAGTCTCCCAAAAGCATGAGAGTTTTATCAATATCTTGGTCTCCGAGCACGATCTTTGCCCCAACTCTCTTGCCTTCTTCCATTGCAACCTAGAGAGTGTGGTATACAGTGGGCCAATAATATCAGTCCAACATCGGAATAAGTACTTAGCCATGAATGAACTGTCTATTCATATTCGAGCAAGCGGACATAATAGGCACTAATAATCTGAGATGTACGAGGTCTGTCCCTCAGCATCTGGAACAGAATTTCCACAGGGGTGAGGTTACGACTTAGCCATGAATGAACATATTCGAGCAAGCGGACATAATAGGCACTAATCATCTGAGATGTAAGAGGTCTGTCCCTCAACATCTGGAACAGAATTTCCACAGGGGTGAGGTTACGACTTTTTCTCATAGAGGTCGTGAACTCGACACAAGCCCCTGCGACGGTGGGAGTGCTCAACAGGCGGTCGCACAGAAGTGACCGAGATCGTTGATATTCAAGCAAAGACGGTTTCCTCCGCTATGAGGATACAATATTCCGAAACGAGTATTTCACCAAGCAACATGCCTTCAGGGTGAGGAACGTAAATCACTCGAAGATGTACACGCTGACAACGGACCACATAATGTACTAAGACTTCCAAGTTCCATCTGGACGGAACACCTTCCCATTGTCACAAGGAGTATTACCTTTATGAGCGCATAGTACCTGGAATTCCTGACCAGGATAGGAGCTGTGGTGGGGTTGCATTTTAGAGAAGCCAGCAAGCGCAGCACCTAGCAGCTTCGCCAAGGCACTTGCGCTGCCTTTGGTTAGCTTTCCAGCAATTTGTTCGAGGAAAGAGAATCTTTTTCCAGATTTTCTCAACTCTAAGCTAAGATATCGCTTCCTACAGAGCTCCACCAGTACATAATCTGGCTTCACACTCTCAATCACCTGCACAAATAGTTCCAAATCAGCTTCTACAGGAGGCAAATTGTAGGCTAGCACAAAAGCAAATTTGCTCTAAACTATATCCAACTCCACAATTTTTAGATTTAGTGGTCTACAGTCTACTGAGATAGTGACAATAACACCATCACTCGTCCATGCTACTCGTCCAAGATCAGGAGTTGGGAACTTGACCAGCAGCACAGTCAAGCACTTATGCAAAGACTTATGTTTAGTACTGAAAAGTTTGGTGAGTGGCTGAATCGCGTACCTCTCGAACCTGATCTACACTTCTCCTCGAAACATGAGACGTGCCAATCACGTGTACTTCGGCTCCATTTGCTTTGTTCCTGAGGTGCACAACAGGAGCATCAGTCTGAGGATACTTGGGAGCCCTCTTCGTCTCTTTTAGGTTTGTAAACAGTGCCGATGAGCTGTTCTCGTTCACTTCGATCTGTCTTGCTTCTCCCCACTGCTGTTCGAGCATATCTCTATCCCCTAAAATCCTCTTCTCCCAAGTTCTGTCGCATTCTTTCAGAAACTCGTAAATCGAGAAACCAGTCGTCGGCTTCGCCATTTTCAGGTCTGTCCTGGCTTTCTTGGCTCTAAAACGAACGTCTTGTTCACTTTCTTCCGAACCCAGTCTCTTGTGTAGATCTTTTAAACACCCTCTTGTCCAGTTTCTTGCTCCGACAGGAGTATCATTCCCACTCCACGACTTTGCCTGTATAGTAGGCGTCACCTGCTGCTCAAACTTCATAGCCCCTTCTGGGACCATGCGAAGGATTTCCTGCTGAGCCCGACATCTCTTCTTCCATTCTCTTCTTGAGTGACGACTACTGTGAGTGAGAACCTGTAATTGACGAACTCCTCGAGGCAACGGCCTACTGAAACACCTTGCACCGCTGAAGCGCGCACTTCTAACCAGCTGCTGGAACTTCATCGTCCTCTCGGCAACCACTCGTAATCTTTCCTGCTGGGAGCCACATCTCTTCTCCCATTCTCGTTTGAACTGACGGCTGCTGTAATTGAGAAGCTGTAGTTGACTAACTCCGCGGGGCTGCTGCCTACTGAAGCACCGACCCCTTGTACTACCACTGAAAGGTGCATATCTGCTAGAGCTAAAGCGACAAGAATTGAAAACAGAAGGCGACGAGCATACGGAACTCGAGTTTCGCTTCTCTAGGGTTCTCGATCGAAGCCCGTACGCTTGCGCCGGTAGTTCACGTGAGGTGGGTGGTGAGGTGAGAGAATGGGAAGGGGCGAAACACTTGTCTACAGGAAGCGCAGGCAAAGCCGACGCTGAAACGCCTGCCATCGTCGTCATGAGTGAGATCTTTGGACTCCAACTGACAGCTGATTACACTCCTGACCACCTCGATCAGGCAATTTTGCTCTTAGCCAGCCAGCCAGCTAACTCAGGACAACCTTCAACCCATCCACCCTTTAGTCACCGCGCAGTATCAAGACCGACACCTACCGGTGGCTGAGGCCCCATATTCCTCAAACCGTCCTCACTCTTAACTCTGAACTCTCCTAGCCAGTCGATCTCTCAATTGCGCCTTCCAAGTAGGCTTTCATTCCCGCTGGGGGTACATCTTCCTAAATCGAACACTTCTGCTCGATCGACTGGACAGACTGATCGACCCTAAGGCTGCTCTCCAACTACATGAATCTTGTGTGACAAATCCGGGAAGCTGAGATGAGCTTCATTTGTTTCCGTGATGAATTTCCTAGGAGTAAATCATGACGAAGCGTGAGCAAGGAGAAGTTTTTCACTTCTACAGCCCGCTGTAGACAACTGGCTGTATTCACCGCTGGACTGAACTAGAAACGAGATCTGAGCCACAATCTTTACATCTTTCTCCAAGGTACTGCCCTCTTGTCCGTCTGTCAAACATCTCGTAAGCAACAGCGAGCACGCCAGGACGCAGAGCAAACACGGAAACTAAGTACTGTGATCAGCAGAGGAACAGACTGCTTATGTCACGAAGCAAACACGGCCAAGCCTAAGGCCGCAACAGCAAGAATGGAGGTGTGGCCTGCTCGAGTGACGATTCGGCTTTTCCGGACACTGGAGAGCCTTTATCAAGTTTCGTGGCCGATGCACCAGTATGTGCAAATCACAGCATCCGTAACTGACGTCCAAACTTGGGGTAGCGTAAGGAGCGTGGATTTCCGGCCATGGCAGCACAGTGAGAAGAGAAGCAACATGGCCCCTGTGCGCGCCCGTCCTTCCCTTGAATTTCGCATGTGGGCCCGCTTGAAAACCTCAGTCTACCGTCCTGTTCACCTTACGGAAGAGCCCGTCAACCACGTGGCTCCAGCGGGACAATGATGGAAACCATGTCGCTCGACTGTGTCCACTTCTGCGTCTTGCCTTTCGTATCTCAAACTCGATTCTAGTACAGGCAATCACGCTATCTTGAAGCGAGTCTTGGCGTTCGAGCGTCATATTTCCCTGGGAGGTGGTGGAAGAAGTGAATATCCCCATCGACGCACTTTCGAGGGGAAGGTAACCAGGTAGTCGATGGATGCTGGGTGCACCTTGGAAATTCATCGCCTATTCTCCGACCTTGTAGTTCCGACTGTCTACATCGCTTCGCTTAACCATGAAGTAGTAGACAAAATCAACATTTTCTTGAATGTGAGACTGAGGATTTACAACAGAAGCTCTGTTTTCACGATATTCAGTGGAACTGGAGGATGGCTCAGCCGGCAGAGAGCGAGCGAGCACATCCAGTATGCCGTTTATCTATGTGATCCGTAGAGGAGTCTTTACGACCATACAATGGTCGCGATAAGGACTCATGCACAGGTAAATCAGCTGATATGCATCGTTCCATCCGACATATCGCGACGCAACAATGACCTTTTGCCGGGTTCTAGATTGTACCAGCTGCCAGTGCATTTTATAATTACTTTATTCGCCCTCCTGTTGGAGAAAACGTGATCGAATCTCACCCTCTTTCCATCGAACATAATGCAACGAGAGTTCATATGCTTTTTGAGCATAACTCGACTGCCCGCATACGGCAACTGCCCGTATGTGAGGGCGTGCTGTCACAAAGTCCATGAAGAATCAGGGAAATTCGTTGTAATGTCAACTAGTCAGTCTTGTTAACAGAGCCCTGTGGAGTTTGTCTATATCACGACTAACATGTAGACGGGAATTTGGACGGAAATCAGAGAACGCTGATGGGTACCACTATGATGGGATACACAAGGAGAACAGACTCGTAGCCGCAGAATATTGCATCACATCGACGAGTCGTTTTAATTTTTATTTGCTATCAGTACAAAATTGCTGTACAATCCTGTGAAATTTACAGGGAGTTGCAGAATTGGAGGGAGAGGTGGACGAACCTATGTACAAGGAGAGGAGGTGCTGGTTTCAAGAGATTCGTAAAGCTTCCCAGGTCCTGTCGTAGGGCTGGATGCTCCCAAACTGTCACCAGTGTCAGGGCGTCAGCTCGCATCAGCTCTAAACGGCACGACTGAGTCGATTACGTCAATATCTTTTCAGAGGTTGAAAGATACTCCTATTTACGATCCCATTAACCCAAAGGAAATTTCAGTCTAGAGGTTCAAGCTGTCCACGCTGTATCATAACGATGCTCTGCTACGCTGCTATAATACAATCAGTAAGCGACTGACGCTTCTACCAATGCCTAAAACCTTCGAACCCGATGGTTTCTGTAGACAAGTCTACAATTGTTAACTTTGTGGTACTACGAAACTTAACGGTACTAGACTGAATCTCTGCTGGGTTTTGAACACTGACAGTGTACGACACCAACTCAAGGACGCCAATCTAGAATAAGTTGCTCTTCAACCGTCACCTGCTTGGCTGGCAAGCCACGATCTGAATCTGCGTTGCGAGGGCTGCTTCACTTTTGAGTAACTGACTGTGCTGACAACCAAAACCCAGCTGGAGTGACTTGATCAATGTCTCCGTCTTCTTGAGGAGTGATTGATTCGAGCAAAATATTCGGTAAAACGCAAACACTGCTCGACACAAACCGGGAGATGCTAACTGATTTTTCGTAGCCAAAACATCACGCGCAGTTCGAAGGAGGACCTGGAGCGATCGGTCGTATCTTGGTGGGATCTACTCCGGATCCCGAAGAGAGCCTATTCCTGTGCACTTCCACAGACTTCCTAACATCCCGTTTCCGTGTTGCAGGCCCTTGTTGCTTCAGTAGAGCCTCAGTTTGGAGAAATTTTTCCATCTCAACCAGAGCACAACTTCGGAGAGCACTGGCTCCAGAATACTCTTGAGAGTCCTTACTATTGTACACTAAGGCGTTTGTACACACCAGAAGAAGGTCCCGGAAAAACTCCACACTCCCAGAGTACGCTCCCTCTTCCAACCGAGCGCGTACCATACCCAAGTCCATATGTCTCTTGACGACTGAGTTATAATGACGCTTCTCCTGGTACTCTTGACGCTGCTTAAAGAGAGATGCCGATTTATGAGCACAGATGACCCTGAGACACTCCAGAAGAGGAAGGAACTTCCCTGGAACTTTAGGCTCCCTTCGATTCTTCCTGCTGGATGGCGACATGTCATCGATACTGTCCATAGACGACCCCACTTCACTTTTCACAATCTGGCCAGTATCGTAATCCACAATCGCTTGTTCCCCTCTCCCACGACAATCCTTGGAATCTTCCTGCGCATCTCCACTCTCTTTCCTACGAAGACTGTCAGAAACATCATTAGTTATGGATCGACTCCTCTTTGGCTTGAGATCCAACTTCCGTTTCTTCACACCATCAGTATCCATTTCCAATGCCTTCGGCTTCTGT
Organism: Asterella californica; assembly: GCA_036924285.1. NCBI lineage: Eukaryota > Viridiplantae > Streptophyta > Marchantiopsida > Marchantiales > Aytoniaceae > Asterella > Asterella californica. Next base: position 50,987,454 of record JAYKYS010000001.1, read on the forward strand.
TCCAATTGCCGTTTTAACGGCCAACCTTCCCCTATACTACCGGAAGAAGGCTTATGCACTGCCTTCCTCTTTCGTTCCCCATCGGTAGCTGTGAAAACCTTCCCAGAATCCAATCTCTTTAACTTGTGAGAATTGTCCGTGCGAGTGGCTACTTTTTGCTCACCATACTCTCCATGAAGTAAAAGTGGGCTCCTGGAACCCTTTACAGAGACCATCTCCTGGGACACCTGTGGATTTTCCGACCTCCTCCTAGTAGGAATCACCTCTGGGCGTCTCGGAGAACGGACAATCTTTGGAGGAAGATCACTTGGTGTAGATGGTGCTGGAGAAGTGTCCAATGACTGCGCACTGCTAGACAAGTGACTGGATTCAGCTACACCGTCCGAGGGACCAGAGGGGCCCAACACTTCTGCGACAACATCTGCCGTGAGAATGCTGTTTGGAAGCTTCTTCACGTCGTTAACATCCCTGGCCTCTGAGAGCTTGATGCTCGAAGGCTTTTTACCTTCATTGAGTTCCGTGCACTCCCGTAACCTGCTGTTGTAGCCAAGCTTGTTGCCGTCATTGTTTTCTTCCTTAGCCTCCAAAACCTTGTTGGAGCTTGCTTCCTTCTTCTCCTCACTGTGGTTCCTATTAAGGATCTTATTAATGCTCATCGACTTCTTCCGATCAGCAATGCCCATGGGCTTTTTCTCATCGCTACCTTCTCTGCCACCTGTCACCTTGCTGATGCTTGGCAACTTCTTCTCCTCACCAGCTTCCCTCGCCCCTACAGCCATGTTGCTGATGTTCATGGGCTTCTTTCCTTCGCTAGATTCTTTCACACCTAAAGATTTGTTGTTGCTCACTGGCCTCCTCTCGTCATTCCCTTCCCTGTTACCTACAACCTTGTTTGCGCTCATCACTTTCTTCCTGTCTCTACCATCCTTGAACTCCAAGTTCTTACCGTTGCTGGAGGACTTTCTCACATCGCTGAGGTCCGTCAACTCCACAACCTTATCCCCGGCATCTTGACAGTCGGTTGTTAAAGCTGACTCACTTCCTCCCTTACTAGACCCACTATTTAAGTTTTCATAAGGAACAAGGTCACTGCCAATTGCTTTACCTTTCTCAACCCTCTGTTCTGAAGAGATCGGAGACTTACTCTTTGCTCTACAGTCATCATCCTGGACTCCCCCACCATCTCCCATCCGGTATAGCTTCGACCCCGAGGTAGGAAGAACCGGACGCGATTCTTGCCCCATGGATCGTCCACCTTCACGAAGTTTCGACCTGTTCTTGCTAACAGATCTCCCGTAGCTTATGGTCGGGGGTCTTATAGAGTCAGGGTCTTTCGTCACAGGCGATTCACCCTTACTACCTTTGACTTCCTTGGCTTCTCCATCCAGTACTCTACCCGCAGGATCGTGCCTGAGAAGCCCCTCTGCCTCTGGAGACCTACCTGGTGCTTTGAGAAGAACATTCTTTGGTCTGTCTTCGAATGTCGTTTTGGCATTCGAAGCTTTTTTACTATCCCTCCCATCAGAAACCTGATTTGGAGCTGAAGGCACTAAACTTTGAGGAGAAGCCCCAGAAGTTTCAATGCCTGCAACCTCCATATGCAGGTTCAGCCCACCCGCGCTCTGAGCTACATCTGCTTGCTCCAGTTTGTCAGAACCTGTTTCCCTTCTTCTCGCTTTTCCTCTATCCTTCTCCCCTTTCACGGTTACTAATCTGCTTATTTGATGCGGTCTGGGATTTAATGGAAGCCAAACCTTTCTGTTAAGCTCCTCCTGTACCTGTTCTGGATCTGTACTAGGGGGCACTCGCAACTCTCCTACATTGCAAGCTGAGTTGTCAACTTTGACAGGCTCCCCTTTTTCCCGACCCAGAGCCCACTGATCATTAAGCCCCGGAAATAATAATCTTGCGGGAGAGCACTCACCGGCCAGCTGCACGTCATCAGTGATATCTTTGACGAGTGTTTTCGAGGTGGAGCCCAATTGGGCGTCCTTTCCCAGCAAATGACGCTCCTGAGCCATGGAAGAAGAAGGACGTCTTCGGTTTGAAGTTTCAAAAGAAGGAGAGCTGCGATTTTCCACGTGCAAGTCAGGCTGCATATGACTCTTACCCGTATAACCCGGTACCTTGTCCGAGGGCTCGTCAAGTTTAGCAACTGGTGCTTTCAAGTCGGAACTTCTAGGTGCCTTAGGATACACATCTGCACTGTTACTTTCCCAGCCCTGCTTGGTGTTTGGATGGGTTTTGGGCTGAGCTCTCTCATCCTTCATTTTCCTGATTCTCGACTGCAGCTGCCCGATAGAGCAGTCATACTGTTGCAGCTCTTGCTTCAAGTGAGACATCCTGAGCTTCCGTAACTCCTCCAACAAGACACCACCATCAAACTCCACATCATCTCCCATGATGACACCGCTGTTGCTGCTGCTAGGAAACTTCCCCTTCAGAACACTATATCTGAACCTACAAGCCTCTTCCGAGAAGCAGGAGGGAGAAATGTTCAAAAGAATGGCACGAGCTTTTAGCTCCAAAGCAATGAGATGCCAATTTGAGGCCCCATGTTTTTTCACTGCACTCACCAACAATAACTCAGCACAAGTTCCCCAGCCACTGCTCCCAGGCCTCTGAGCCTCAGCCTTGCCCAGCTGGTGCTGATTCTGTGGTGAAGCCATTGGCTGCTCTGCCTTCTCATTATCCGTTTCCTCTCCACTCGTCCATTTTTCAGACCTTTTGGAGATCATCCTCTCTCCAGCATGTTCTCTAACCAAAAGAGAAAAGCGAAGAGGATGAGATTCTCCGAAGCCAAACACACCGTTATGTACGTCTCTTCAGGAACTGGCCTTGAATGTTAACTCCCTTCCAGGATTAACAGAATTCAAAAGAGGTTCAAACCAGCTGCGGAATATGCTCAGGGAAGAATGCGGTATGATCGCATGATGATACTACAACCGCAAGCGAACTTTCCTCTACGTCATACACAGCCCACAAAATTGCTGCATCAAAATCAGAATTGTTGAGTACTTCTTCCCATGTTGAAAACACGCCTTAATGCACGACACTCTTCGCCCGGATCGGAAAAATGCTCATCCTAGATAGACAGTCTTGCAGACACCATCCACTCCGTCGCCAGCCTCTCTGCTGATGTGCCCGTCTTGAAGGAAAACTGATACTGAACTCGACTGCGAACAAGTGAGGGAAGGAGATGTAAGGTGCCAGGCAGCAGAGCAAATTGGGAAGATGACATGATTCTACCGCTGTTAAGGTTTCTCCATGAGCTTACCGTCGTAAAAGTAAGAACTAGACAAGCAGGTCAGAGCCGAATATGGCAAGGCGATACAAGGAACAGCAGTTGAAGACTCAGCAGACAAAAGCATTTTAACGTTTTTAAAGAGACTGAACTTACCGGAGTGAGGTGAAGATCTGGCGAAGACAGCTGAAGAAGAGTGGACTTTCTGGCAGAAATGAAGGACTACTGTTCTTGCCCTACAACGCTGGATGTCTGAGTTCGAGACAAGATATTTCGTGTCTGGCATTGCCTGGTAAACCACGTATAAAATTTGCATAAGACTGCAGGAGGAGTTCGTGCTGGGAGCACTTGCTGAATCCCTTTATCAGAAAACGTTTCGCTGTTACGCTCCGAGGACACCGAGGGCAGAAAATCAATGGTCACCAGCCAGGACTGAGGAACTCAGTTAGCCCCGATCTGATCCTTGTGTTGTGTTCTCTTTGTTGCTCGTGATTACCAAGACTGTCGGAGAAGTTCGTGCAAGGAGCATCATGTGCCTCGACAATGCAGCGCCAATTTCCTGGTTCGTGCAGTACGAGCTTTCTCCCTTAAGGTTTGACTGGATTTTGCCGTTACCAGGAATAGTCTCCCTTCAATTTTCGTCAATTTCGTCTGAACGCTGCGCTCCAAGCTAGATTTGATTTCCATTAGGGTTGTTAGCTATATCCCTCTGGACAATCCATGGGAGACAAGAAAAATCTGTCAAAAAAGACAGCAAACGAGGGAAATTCGAACAACAAGAAAAGGTGGATTAAGACTGTGGCAAGGCAGTCTTCAACTTTCCCCTTCAACTACTGGTAGTCAGTGGCTCTCCCTGTTTCTCTATCTGGGTCTGCAGAAGTGCAAATCTGCAGTTCGTGTTGCGATCCTCCCTTTTTGTGTCTCTCACTCTCTTTTGCAGATTTGCTCTGACAACAGTCTCGTCAGCAAACGATTCGAAATGTGACGGAATCAAACTCGCCAAGGCCGCGCTACCACCGACGACCGCTCTCACTCAAAAAGTCGCACTCTCCCTCGCTCACGTATTTGAGTACCCTGATAGGCAGACGACAGATTGTCCGGTAGGACAAAAGCTACACTTCGAAAACATGCTCCTAGAAAAGGAAAACGACTGTACCAGTATGAATGATCGTCACTGTACGCAGATCTGCTAACATCTGTACCCCGTAAAGCATCAGGAATCCGGATAGACTTTTCTTCCCGTCTATTTATTTGTTTCTTCTAACGTCGTGTTATTCTAAGTGAGCGCAGTCCTTGCCGTATCAGAAGGGAAGGTACGTGACGCGTATGCAACTCCCGGGCGCAGTTTTCGGCGAGCAAGGGTCACTTTACAAACTCCAAAATTTTTAAAATTCTCTACTCATTAATGATCATTTAAGCGATGGATTTAAATTCCACTTTCATCAAACGGAATTCACCAAACGGATCAAACCTTTGAACCATGCGATTCCAGATTTTCATTAAAAGCTTCTTGGCTCATATATATTCACACCACACACTTCCTCTACACATTATAACCCTGTTTAATTAAGAGAATAACTTAAGACTCATAGCAATGGTGTGACTATGAGACCAGTAGTAGCCTTGAGACTATCCTGGCTGAAAACTTGAAATACTCTAATTTTTGCTTATGATGGAAACTCATACTCTGAGTTTCAAACCTGTATATTCACAAGCTATTGCTCATCAGATGCTAGGTACTTCCAGCTATACTCTCCACATTAACAAAAAAAATTACTTATAGCAAAACTCAAGATCAACGTATAGTTCCAATTTGACGAGCAGTGTCGATAGAATTCCCGCTTGGCTACCTCCGACCACCAAAATTACTTCAATCTGAAATACGGAACTCTTGATATGATTAAAACCGTTCTGAACTTCAGCAGGACATATCTCGTCATTCCAATCCATTCAAACTTTTACTCTCATGTAGCTAACACCATACAACTCCGAGCTGTCCCTTCAGAAATTGAATCCCTCTTCAGCTTTAGGTCTAAAATCTATTGTAAACCTCGGTCTCTTGGAAATTATCACTCAAGTTTACTTCCTGAAATCTAATGTCAAAGCTGACATGTACTGAAACTCCTCCACCTGAACTCCTTCTTAACCCCCCCCCCCCTCAAAGCTGACATGTACTGAAACTCCTCCACCTGAACTCCTTCTTAACCCCCTTCTTAAGACTCATAGCAATGGTGTGACTATGAGACCAGTAGTAGCCTTGAGACTATCCTGGCTGAAAACTTGAAATACTCTAATTTTTGCTTATGATGGAAACTCATACTCTGAGTTTCAAACCTGTATATTCACAAGCTATTGCTCATCAGATGCTAGGTACTTCCAGCTATACTCTCCACATTAACAAAAAAAATTACTTATAGCAAAACTCAAGATCAACGTATAGTTCCAATTTGACGAGCAGTGTCGATAGAATTCCCGCTTGGCTACCTCCGACCACCAAAATTACTTCAATCTGAAATACGGAACTCTTGATATGATTAAAACCGTTCTGAACTTCAGCATGACATATCTCGTCATTCCAATCCATTCAAACTTTTACTCTCATGTAGCTAACACCATACAACTCCGAGCTGTCCCTTCAGAAATTGAATCCCTCTTCAGCTTTAGGTCTAAAATCTATTGTAAACCTCGGTCTCTTGGAAATTATCACTCAAGTTTACTTCCTGAAATCTAATGTCAAAGCTGACATGTACTGAAACTCCTCCACCTGAACTCCTTCTTAACCCCCCCCCCCCCCTCAAAGCTGACATGTACTGAAACTCCTCCACCTGAACTCCTTCTTAACCCCCTTCTTAAGACTCATAGCAATGGTGTGACTATGAGACCAGTAGTAGCCTTGAGACTATCCTGGCTGAAAACTTGAAATACTCTAATTTTTGCTTATGATGGAAACTCATACTCTGAGTTTCAAACCTGTATATTCACAAGCTATTGCTCATCAGATGCTAGGTACTTCCAGCTATACTCTCCACATTAACAAAAAAAATTACTTATAGCAAAACTCAAGATCAACGTATAGTTCCAATTTGACGAGCAGTGTCGATAGAATTCCCGCTTGGCTACCTCCGACCACCAAAATTACTTCAATCTGAAATACGGAACTCTTGATATGATTAAAACCGTTCTGAACTTCAGCATGACATATCTCGTCATTCCAATCCATTCAAACTTTTACTCTCATGTAGCTAACACCATACAACTCCGAGCTGTCCCTTCAGAAATTGAATCCCTCTTCAGCTTTAGGTCTAAAATCTATTGTAAACCTCGGTCTCTTGGAAATTATCACTCAAGTTTACTTCCTGAAATCTAATGTCAAAGCTGACATGTACTGAAACTCCTCCACCTGAACTCCTTCTTAACCCCCCCCCCCCCACCTTCCTGGTACTAATGCTCTAGGTTAACCAGAGTTTTCATTTTCAGCATGCGGACTTAGCGGAAGAAAAATTCTGGGCTACCCAGAGCATTTCACGATACAAGATTGTGTCGTCATCTGTGAGCCGTTTCTGGCAAAATTAATCATTTTCGGTAGATATATTCTGACGCTAACTTTCAGAGAAAAAATAAAATTTCCGACATCTCAAAAATTACAATGAGTCAAACAAATCTGAACCACAAGCTTACGCGCGGACAGGTTCATTTTGATTTTCAAAACTTTTTTTTCTGGGCAGCTGTGAAAATGAAGAGGGGGCAGGGGCAGCTGCCTACTGTCTAACTGTCAGAGGCACTACAGGAGGGAAGCTCCTGCCCCCTCCTCCTCGAGCACAGGAGGGGCAAAGCCTCCATCCTTATGTGTTTTTGCCTCATTGTGCATTTTGCACAGTGAGGCTCTAACTCCTTTGTTTCAAAGGTAGATTTCTCTCTTTCTCTTGGATTTTGTACTTAGCACTTAGTTTATTTTTTAGTTTTTTGTAGTCATTATCGATTAGATATGTATATTCAATTTTAGTAAATATTTATTATATATTTGCTGTTTACATATTATATCTTTATTGGTCTTCCATTTGTGATATATATTTTGAACTTGATGTTTTGTTTACTAACATATTTCTATTACTGTCACAGATATTTGGAGCAAAAACTATTTCCTGTAAGAGTGGGTCCTGTTTAAAGCGCAAGCTTGGTGTTAGGTAATTCAGTCGTGACTTCCACATTATTTGTTTGTGTTTTTTATAAATATTCAGAGATAGATCTTTTTCTGTATTCATTATATTTTTCCTATGGTATATATATTTTTTGGACAAGAATTTAAAAGATCTATTTCTTTTATCATCTTTTGTCCTAATTTTGAATATGTAAATGTGACTAATTGTAGATAATTATTGATTATAGTTGTAGCCATGGCTGAGAGGCACTAGGGACAATTTCCTTATGACCGGAACAACTACCATGTTAGAAGAAGATCGAATACTGTCCAGGTCATTAAGATTCCTGAGGACCTCTTAGACAGTTACAACCGATTGCGTCGTGCACTAAGTCCTACGTTGAGATCTACTGCAACACACGCTCAGTGTTTGAGATGGTTGTTGGACGGAGCTGCAGGTCGTATAGATGGTCTAGAGAGAGCACGTGCCGCTCGTGTAACCCAGCCCATCGAAGAAATCTCCGTGGAGGACAATCTTGCTGATGATGTTGTTGAGCACGTAGAGGCTATGATTGTCGAGGATAGTCAAGCTATAGTTGCAGATAGTCAAGCTTCTGATTTGACGGAGGAGGTTCTTGACGACGTTCAGGAGGCACATAGAGCATAGAGAGGTTGAGTATGGGTTATGAGGCCGGGGGAAGATTTTGGAGTTCTGTGATATATTTCGTGTGAAGTGCTCATGTCGTGCGCATACACATCGCTACACAACATACATCGCTGACAAAGAAACACCACACATACACATAACACATGGACGATGTCATACACATACACAAGTGTACCACAATGATAACAAGGTATGTACTCACTCCACCTGCCAACAGGCACTAGACAATCACTACAGTCGAGCCAAATCCACTCTGTGCTCGCAGAGAAATCCAGATCTCACTCTCAAGACTACCCACCATAGCCAGGAGCTTGAAGGCTCAACTTGAAGAACTGAGGTCTCCAAGCCCCTACCTGCGAAGTATACCCCTTGTGGGCACTCTCACCAACTTGTCCTAACGGTCTTACCGGGGTCCGCCACTTTGCACTCGGTCAACCTAGCCGAGTTACCAAACTGACGTGACAGAATCCGTGCAACAAATTCATTGGCAGCATCCACTTTTGTGTTGACTGACGATGATATACCTAATCGTGTCAAGCTTGCCGGTGTGAGAGCGTGTTCCCCGTACGTGAGACAAAAAGGAGTTTCAAAGGAGGATGGTTTATCAACAAAAACCCATCGGCTTTGCAGAAAGAATGTGATTTATCACAAAAACCACGACTCTTCCAGATGTTCATGTAACATGGACTATGTATGTTTCTTTTACAATATTAAAGTACATATTACCAATTAAGCAGATTCGCGTCTTATCTAACCTAAACAGTGGTATATCAATTTGTAGATCTTAACTAAGCCTAAACAGTGGTTTATAAATTTTCTGAGCCAAAATTGAGTTTGAACAATGGTTTATCAATTTTCGGATTCTTAATCGAACCCAAACTGTGGTTTATCAGTTTTCCGAACCTAGACAATGGAAGAGGAGGAAAAGATCGATACTTTATAAAAAATAAGTGACAGAAAAATACAAAGTAAAAAGGACTAAAATGGTTTATGTAGTATAAACACGATATCATGTTTATCTGTCTTAAACCGTATATGTTTTTTTCTAATGATATCTGAGATATTTCTGTTGTACTAACATGAAGTGACTATTTTTGATAGATCTTGTTCTTGCTAGTGACTTTTTGATGAATAAATTTCCAAACAAGGTATAGTTAAAGTGAATAATATGTTGTTCAGAACAATTTCACAAAGAGATGTGACAGTTCTCTTTCAAAAGCAAGTATAAAATCTGATGCAAAAAAGCACTATTTGCAATATGAGATCCATAAGATCAAGTAAGAATGCAGTTAAAGCTTGATTGAGTTTATGTCTATAAAGACTTTTATTTGATGAATCATCTTGGGTGGTAAACTATAATCCCTTGCACCGTCTGTTTGATAAGCCATCGTCGATTTGATAAATCACTATCTTTCTATCGTCTACCTGATAAACCACAAATCCCCAAATCCTTTTGTACCGTCTGTTTGATAAGCCACAGTCGATTTACCTACTCTCCCGTCTATTTTATAAACGACCCTCAGTTTGGAAAAGCACATTCTTTTAAACTTTCGTATTTTGCGATGGGTTATCAAATATAAACCTTAGAAACTTACAAAGAGAAAACACCAAAAAATGGTTTTAGTCTAGATAACGAATATGCATGCAAGATCAACTTTTGGAAAGTTTTGCTCGTTTGTTGCTTACGGGAAAATATAAATGTTAAGCGAAAATTCTATACCAAGCTGATAAGAAAATCAAAATATTTATAAATATTAATCGTTAGCAAAACCAGAAAACACGAGAAAACCTAACCTTAAACCATAAGAGAAATGTTGATAGACGCACTCCTGAAAATACATATGCAGGTTGTTGATACCGATCACATTTAAATCGACATTTTATCACCATCAATGCACCCGGTCACCGGTTATGAAAGGTTTCATTTTTACCTAACTTTTCCCAACGGAAAGGTTAGGTAATAAATTATACCCTTGCATATTTGCCTCCTCCATTTGTGAATAAATATGCAAAAGTTAGACTTCTAGAACTCGAGTTACTCCAAAAATTTGTTTAGGTTCACCGTTTGCTGGAAGCTTGGACTTGTTCTTGCTGCTTGTACCTTGGGAGTGACAGCTTTTGATCAGAGTTCAGAGAATAAGTTAAGGTACACTTTACACAGGTGCTTGAAAACGTGGCATCGTGCTTCAACCTAGCTAGCTCTTGTGGTTAGTACGCTCTTGCTCTTTCTGTTTCACGTCTCTACCTGTTCAAGGGATCCTTTGACGAGAAGTGTCGAACTTGTGGTTTCAACAGCTAACGACCTCGTGGATCATTGATTACAGAGGAGATATGCGTAAACTGCGCGCGTTAGATATTTGTTTTGTGAAGATTCCGAAGGTAGGTTTGTTCGTTCTTGGTTCCTGGCAGATAAGTCTGGGCCAACTTCATCGGTAGTGGGCCGAACCTACTACTGAAGACCACAAACCACCACACAGAAAAAGAAGAGTAACAAGTTAAAGCTACGTCGTTCATGTGATGAATCATCCATCGATGCAGATGACAGAATGCGTTGCATGTTCTGACTTGAGAGATTTGATGTTTGATTACACAGGTTCCAGCTTCCGTTAGCCTTACACGTTGTACTCTAATCTTTCCAGGAATATCACAAATCAGCAGTTACCAGTGCAGACGCGCGGCGCTCGAATCCCATCGAGAGTGGCGGTATCTTTCAGAGGTGTAAAGTATATCATGCTTTTGGGAAATCCCAAGTGGGAACCATTTTACAAAATTGCAGCATGAATGGTGTCCCCAGACTGCTACTGTCTACTAAAATTGGTTCCCTATTTTCCTGGTTTAAGATGTAAAAGGTAACAATGCTGTCTAGAGTCGATGGGCTAGCGCATATCTGGAGAAGTAAACTAAAAGAGTTTAGTTAGTGACTCCTAGGTAACTTTCGTAAATGGATCTCATTGTCCTCTCATCATACGTGAAATTCTTTGAAGGTGATAGTTGATTGTATTGTGTTCTTTGCCGCTCTTCGCCTGGCAAAACAAATTCCAGAGTGAGCACATTTACTTGCAGACGAAAACCTTTCACCTATACTTTGCAGCCAATCATGACGGTTCAGAACGATGGAGTAGCAACCCATTCTCCACTATGAAGAGCAATGGAGGACGATACGAACCAACACTCACACCCGATACTGTATCCTAGAAGGAGAATGAAGGTAATATAACACCTCTTTTGCAGGTCACGCACAGACTAAGTGAAATCACAAACTTCAAACGCGTGAGACGAAATTCACACACTCAAGCCACATGATGCAGGAGTCAATCAAGAATGAAAGCTGATATAGTAATCCAAAAGCTGGAGCAAACCACAATCTGCACCATGAGTGGAATATGAGGGCAATGATTGCAGGAGGGCGAAAACTACCTGGAGGTCCATGCAGTTTTGCAGAGCCCTTTTCTCTTGCATACAGCCGTCGTCATTGAAGTTACTCTTCTTAAGGCAAGCTAGGAAGGTCAGCATTTCAGAGAGGCAAGGGCGATTTCTCTTCCCAAACGCCTTGGGATTCACACGCATGATACCTGCTTTGCGACCCATCTTTGGGTTCCCTCTCCGAAGTCCTGCTCTCAAACATCAACATACCATTCTCGTTCACGATTGAACTTAGATTCAAGAGATCTAGAAAGTTCTTGCCGATGAAAAATATATCTACTTTGAATGACCTCAATTACTGAATGTGAAATGACAGATCAATCACTATGTTTAAGATTTTCTTCGTGACAAATCTGGAGTCAATTAAGAACGAGACTGAATTCGCGCAAAAGATCCTATCGAAGGATCAATACCAAACCACAATTTCGCAGCAATCTCAAATCAAGAAATCCAACCGGCTTGCACTGCCAGCAGGGCAAACGCGATACGTAGTAAGCAGGATCAACAACTTACAGTTTGGTTTCCACTGGTGCAGGAGATGAGGAGCTCCGAGTGAATGCCCTAAAACCTGCGGAAGGATCAGGAAAGAGATCAGCTTGCAAGACAAACGACTTTATGAGAAAAAAAGAATGCTTTGCCAGCATCCCGAGGATCAAGCTCGGAACTGTCTCACAGTCAAAATGCAGCCCAGTTACAAGTCGACCTAGCTGAAATACAACCCCAAAAACACTCCACTCTCGTTCCAAAACACTCACATCTCCCCCACTTCCTGGTCCACTTCTCCACCATCCACAAATTCGTTTTTACCAACGCGGACTCTTTGGCACTCCAAACAAAACTCTACGTAACAAAACCAACCAAAAAATCGTGCACGTAGATCGATCATCAGTGACTCACATCCGACTCGATGATCCGAACGAACGAAGCTTGTGCTGAAAGAATGATGAGTCTGATCACAGTGTGTTCCTTCACATACACTTCCCTCCATCGGATGAGGTACGCGGTCCAAACCTCGGCCACGTCTTCGACGGACATTCACGGATTCCGGTCTCAGCGCCGGTGTTAGCAGCCGTTAGGCCTACACCCAATAGCACGGTACGCAATGAGAACATTATAATCTTGTGAAATATTAAAGATATTATAATTTAAGCAATAAAGCATTACACTATCATTACTCTCAACACTTAAATGTTAATGTTCGAAATTTAATACGACGAAGTATAGGATGTGAGGGTCTTTTCTCACGAAAACTATCTTTAGAATGGTATGTACTTGCTGCACTATGCGGATCAATATAGTGACAGCTGCGGATCAGTAGAGCGTTGCCGAGGCGAGTCGAGATTTTGGTCACCAGAGGAGAATCGAGGTTTGCGAAAGAAAACCTCGACTCTCATCTGTCACTCAGCTCAGGAAGGCTCGTTACTTGAGGAGGGTTGAGAAACTTACTAGACATAGCTAGTGTTCCCAGTGTTCTTTTAGCTAGTGTTCCCATTTTCTCTCCGCCCTTGGTTCGGTGTTCCTCGCCTTGTATACCACGGTGAGGGTTTCTCCCACTTGTCTGTTATGTTATTTTCTCCCGTGCCTGTAGTCGATTCAAATCGTCTTTCCGCATACCTTCCAAAACTGAAGGGACGTCTCAAAGCAAATTTGGTGGACCAATGTCTTTGTGTACGGTGTAGGATAATGGACTCGGCAAACGACAAATCGAAACATGGGAGGAACGAACATACATAGTCAACAACAGAAGAAGAACCGAAAGAAAATTGGGGTTTTGAGTGTTCATACTCGATCTCGTATATCGTCCCAAATTGGACACATTTTGACAACGAGATTGTAAACACTCACATCTGTGTCTGATCAACAAGACCATCAGCAGTCAATAGGATGTGTCTGTACTCCATGGAATGCTCTCTACTGGGTCGTAACATGGGTCGTAACTGGGTCGTAACATAAGAGAAGACTGGTGACTTACAGATTACAAAATGACACAGCTTAGAAAAGAGAAACGTGCGATCCTACAGACCGAGAAAGGTGACAGCAATGGATTCTGAATTTCTTATGCCACAAGAGTGACTGCCGAAGGTGTATAGGGCGTGCTGCAACCCTTACTATGATCTTGCTCCTCTTGATGCGAGCTGGTACTGGCCTGAGATACAGTAGAGCATCCGCATTTGATACAGATCCTTAGCTTGGACAAGCTTAACATCCAAAATTCTAGCTGCTGAAGAAACTAACTCCAACATAAACCGTAATCACAGCCACGACAGACTTGCACATCACAGCTATGAAACAGGATCCAACTCCTCTTTCTTCGATCCTATGGTGACATATCCCCCATCCTCGTGTACTCTGGCATTAATCCACTTCTCAGCCAGCATCCCTGCTCCTATACCCGCCAAGACGATCGTCCCATAGATGCCCACCGACACATGCAGCGGTCGCCGAGGTAGGAAATAAACTTCCGGAGCTAGTCGTGATTTGGGCGGCCTTCCTTTCCCGTTAGCAGCACTGTCCATTGCACCTATCCTTGACCGCAACGAACCCCTCACTGCAGCTTCAAATTCAGGCACTCCCAGAGTAACGACTCCTGACGGAGTCCGGAAAATGACAAGTCCTAAAATTCACGTGACGAATCTCAAACCTGACATTAAGAAAACCCTAAATTTGAATGTTTTGCACTCATGTCGAACAGTAAAAAGAAACTTAAAACCTACAACGAATCCCGATCTTCGTCTGATCTGCTTAAATTCCGCGTCCTTGCTGCTTGTGATTCCCTCGCCGATTTCGTCACAACCCAGAGGAAATCCCCTTTGCCTTTGGGTACCGGTACTAACCGGCTGGAAGTGAGAATTTCCATGTATTTCTCCGGGCTAGAAAGCTATCACAAGTAACTTCTGGCTTTCCGCTTCTGCATTCAGAGGTCTTTACCTTCGACCCTACTCCAAACCTCCAATTGTTGTGGAGGCTTGGAGGTCGATGCGATTACTAACTGTTCAGGTCCGAATGTTGGTAATGGCACCGACCGCATGTTTCTGGTTACTCGAAATTGTCGGCAAGCATTTCTCGAAGTATGGCCTTTATTTTCCGACATCTGACCATCTGAACAGCTGCCATGCCAAATGGATGGACAAAGCAGAATTGCTCAGGATGCAGTAGGGGTTTCAAACATTAGGGTCCGTCATACACAGACGGATTGTGCGGCAATGTCCATTGTGATACCTCACGGATGTCAAACGGATCGGGGCATTCATGATTACATGAGTTCATGCAGTAGATTGACAGAATTCTCATCCCGTCTTAAATGAACGCAATTATTCAGGTCATGGACTAAACGGCTCACTCCGTGATCGAACGACGGGCACCTCCGACAACTGCCCGTCGGACTAGACCGTGGAGTCCGTCCCGGGTCACTACGGACAAGCCCGTGACTCGGCACGGGCCTATGTTTGAAACCCCCTAGTAATCTTACATAGACACAAGAAGGCCTGTGACGGGAGGAATGACGGGTCTGGATAAGAAAGGAATAAGAGCTGCTCTGCACTCACAGTTTCAGAACTGCGGAGAGGCTGTTCACGCGTGCGAGTTAGGGTTGGTAATAAACGTAGAGTCCAGACTGCTTGCATTTTCAGTTTCATGAATAGGGTTAGAGCGAAATCGTACAGCGGCCCGCATTTTGGGAGAAGATTTCAGAACAGGTCCTTTTCGCGGAACTCCTTGCAGTTTCGGGCGCCACACGGGCGAAGACTGCCACGTGGATATGCGTCTCATCCAGCTCAGTCAGTGGAAGCGCGGGAGAGCGGGAGATTTTGGGTGTACAGAACTTCGCGTCATGAGAACCTGTAGGCAAGAGAGGTGAGGGTCGAGGACAGTGAGGAAGAGAGAACGCGGGAGGTGAGAGAGGCTTCGCGAGATGACAGGGTGCATCTCGAGTTGTGTAATCGATTTCTTGTTTTCCGAGGCGAGGTGGTAGAGTGCATGATCCCGAGTTTGTATACACGTTTTCTAGCATTTTTCCGCAAAGTGATACAGTACATGACCCCGATTTGTATAGTCTCTTTCGCTCTGTTGTTGTGGTGTGGACGGCTGTTTCTGTGGTTGTTTGAAAGACAGGGTGCAATGACACTTCGACGATCCGTCATGGAAATCTTTGCAAATGCAGACACTCCTATTGATAGCGAGATTGTGGCTGAGTTGAATCATGACTCGATGAGCCCAGACAGCCAAGTCCCAGCCCAGGAGACAGGCCGAGAGTATCCGAATCTGCAAGAGGTGATGGGATCTTGCCTGGATAATGCTGTGCCGATGGACGAACAGACATTTGAGGCTGTAATGCGAGATCGCCCACCCATCCCTAGACGATCCTCTTCTGTTCCTGGAATAGAGACTTTTGATGCCAATAACCCACGAGAGGTGATGGGTTCTTCGTTGGAGAATGCTGTGCCGATAGACGAAGGCACATTCGAAGTGTTAATGCGTGAACGGTCATCCATCCTCAGGCGCAGATCGAGCTCTCTCCCACGAACTGAGACTCCAGAAGCTGAATCTCAACCTTCTTCGCCTGCCGCAGGTAACTCTCATAGAGGTAGGTTTACATGGCAGGATTGGCAGACCTTAGTGTTGATCGAAGCGAAGAAATTAGAGTGGGAAGAAGCTTCTGCTAATAACAATCGAGAGAATATGCAGAACGCTGAGTTGAAACTGCGCAGGATACAACAGTTTTTGCGTGCAAGAGACATAGATGTCACTACGAGCCAGATAAAAACAAAGTGAGAGAATCATATTTCCAACTTCAAGAAAGTTCGAGACAATGACAAGCTGTCTGGGAGCGCCCTTTATGCTGCAATGGATCATTTCGAAAAAAAGGAGAAGAAACTTCCTATTGATTTTCCTCTCCATCACATACCTCTGATCGAGTCTTGGTATCGCCAGCGACCGTTGATGACTCCGCCTTGCATGGCAGAGTCAATGGCACCTAGCTCTAACACTGGACCTCCTCTTGTATCCGGCCCTCATCCTGTTGCTCAACAGGAGTCGGAAGTTCGAAATGAAACATCACCCGAAACCGAGGCGGGTAGTCGACATAACTCTGGAAAAAGGAAGAGGTCGCAGAATCGAGCCGGTTCAGCACTGAATGATACTCTTAGCTCCTTCTCTACCGAAATTGTGTTTGTTGAGAAACAAAAATTAGAATTTGCTAGAGAAGCAGAGAAGTCTAAGGCAGAGAGTCTGAACGTTCGTTCGGATAAAATAGTCTCAGTGTTAGATAAGATGGCTTCAGCTCTGATGGACATTGGGTCTACTTTGAACAGCCACAGACGGTAGTTTCTTCAGTCTGACCTGTCCACAGTTTTGCAGTACAGTTGTGGGCGCTTAGCTTCGACCCGTCCAGAGTTTTGCCCTTCAGTTTTATGAGCTAAGCTTCTTGCGGACGTTTGCTGTTCACTTGTAGGAGCTCAGCTTGAAGGATGTCGGATGTAAACAGGTTTCGTCTGAATTCGAGACCTCGATGTTAACTTTATGTCTTTTATAATACAAATCTGCTTATTTTCTGCACTGGGTATAGCTCTTCCTTGGGTTCACATCGAGTTGTGGGGTGGTTTATCTGTGCAGATATCGATCACATCATGAAAGCTGTTATCAGTGCTGTTCTTGTGGCTGTAAAGATGGTTGTCTTATTCTTGTGTACAATGGATGAAGATGGAGAAGACGAGCAAGTGATGCTTGCCTCCGATGCTGTGCAAGACTCATTAATGCGAATTGTGTCGATGGCTAATCAACTGATGGCTGCACATCAGGTGGAAGTCGACAGCTGCAAGTGGTGGGTAAAGCCAAGATCCCTGATATGGTTCGACTATTACTTGTGGTGTAGCTATGATGACAATCGTTGGATAAGAACTCTACGCATGCCTAAGCACCTGTTCCTAACCATAGTGGATATGCTGAGTCCACATATTAAAAAACAAGACACTCGTTACAGAAAAGTCGTCCCGGTGGAGGTCAGGGTGGGTGTAGCCTTTCTCAGGCTTTCGACTGGAATGAATCATTTCCATGTAGGTGAGCATTTCGGCATAGGTGAGTCAACTTCTGCCGAAGTTTTCCAAGAAGTTATCATGGCTATCAATGTTGTCATGGCACCCAAGTATATTCGATGGCCCACTGCCTCGGAAATGGAGAGGGTATCCGCTGGGTTCGCAAGAAAAGCTGGGCTTCCTAATTGTCATGGAGCCATTGATGGTTCACATATAAAGATAAGAGCTCTTCCTTCGTCTTTGTATCCTGTCGAATATTACAACAGGAAACAGTATCACTCTATCGTCCTGCAATGTGTGTGTGATAGTGATGGTCGGTTCCTTGACGTAAGCTGTGGGAGGACAGGGTCTTGCCACGACTCTAGAGTTCTTCGCAACTCTGCCTTGTATACTAACATTCGAGACGGCAAAGTACTAAACGAGCCGGTTCTTACTTTGCCTAACGGGTTTCAGCTCCGACCTTACATGCTGGGCGATTCGGGCTATACACTGGAGCGGTGGCTAATGACTCCCTACAGCTTGGGGCCTAGAAGTACATCTCGACAAAGGTTATTCACTGAAAGGCAAATTCGAGGATGAATTTGCATTGAGCAGGCCTTCGGCGTTCTCAAAGGAAGATGGCAGATATTACAAGCAGGCATAACTAGCAGCGTTCTCTGGGCAGCAGAAGTGGTGAAAGCTTGTTGTATTCTTCATAACTTCTTGGTTGAGCACAGGGTGCAGATGGATAGAGCTATTTCGGAACCTCCCAGCCAGCACGATTCGGAACTCGTCACTGAAGGGGTGAATATGAGACAGGCTCGAGATTCAAGCAATGCAGTTCGGGAAGCCTTAGGAGACTTTCTAGCTATCGGTTGACATGTACAGTACATCGAGGTGAAGTGTGTTTCCTGTATTTCCTGCTGCGTAGCCTTCCGCTAGTTTCGAAATTTCAGAGCGTTACATACAATAAACTCGTACGCTTCTGCTGCTTGTTTCTCCACTTATCGGCCTGAATGGTAACATAGTCACCATCTGCTTGTTGTTTCGAGTGGCAATGCGGTATGAATGGTAACACATCAAGTTCGCTGGGGTTTGAATGCTTACATCGTAATGTTTCTGTGAAGTTCGCTGGGGTTTGAATGCTTACATCGTAATGTTTCTGTGAAGTTCGCTGGGGTTTGAATGCTTACATCGTAATGTTTCTGTGAAGTTCGCTGCGGATTGAATGCTAACATCGTAAACTTTCTGTATGGCTGCGTGTTGGGCCTTCGCAACTTTGCAATTTATAGCACTTGCACTAAGGCTGCATGGAAGCCTTAGTGCGATCATGGGAGCGAGTCTCCCTCCCAGCCTATCGTTTCCAGACTGTAAACTCGCTGCGAGTTAAACCAGATTGCAATCGATTTCTTTGGAATCACTCTACTTGGTGCGAGTCCCCCCCTCCCAGCATCTCTGCTTCACCTTGTGCTGTGCTTCACCTTGTGCTGTGCAAAACTGCTCGCCTGGACTTCGCCGCTGCTGTAATCGTCGGATCGCTGCTGTTATCATGGAATATTGTGGACTCATGGGTCCGTTCGATAAGATTTCCCTGATTTCTTTATCGGCTTGTCATCGTCATAGTCTCCTGGTTGTAGTCGCAGGGTCGAGAGGCGTCTCAACAAAGTGGGAGCTTGGAATCGATGCTCGCAGTTTCAGCTATCGATCGCGTCTCGCTTTCTGCTTATCTACATTTTACTATCGGCTCGCTTTCTACTTTGCTTTCGGCTCAATATTAAACTCGTTTTCCGCTTTGCTTTCGGCTCAATTTGACTATCGGCTCGCTATTCGCTTTGTTTTCGGCTCACATTTACTATCTGCTCAATTTGCTAAGCTTTACTTCCAAATTGCTGCGACTTGCTTGCAGGACTGCCCTTCGTGGTCAGCGAGGCGATGGACGCAGCTGAGGAGACGTCCGCTGAGGTTGCAGTGGACCTGGAAACGGTGCTTGCTGCACCTTCGTGTGTTATTTTCGAAGTCATTACCAGTGGCTCGGACTCGGAGTATGAGCGTTGGACTTTTCATCGAGGCCGAATCCAAGACGTCAGGCGGTACTGTGTAGCGAGGATTCGGGAGGAATTCTCCACCTGGTACCAAACTTGCCTCGACTGGCACTCTGAAGCAGACCGAGTTCATGAGGAAGTCCCTTATGACAACTTTTTGGACTTGTTTATGACGATTGTAGCTAGCTTTGGGAATCCTGGTCATCGATTGAAGCGAGAAGCTGTAAAGCAGCAGTTATTGTATCTGTTTGGAGTCCCATCGCTGCAGCTTGTGGATGAAGAGCTAATTGAGGCTCTACACTGTGAATTTCCGTGTCCACCCTCTTGCAATACTTGTGCATAGAAACGAAGTGTACTGTATAGTTTCGAAACATCGCAGCCACGAGGAGTGTACAGAGTTTCGCTGTAGTATCGCAGCCACGAGGAGTGTATAAACGAGGAGTTAAACGAGTTTCGCTTAAACAAAACAGCCACGAGGAGTGTATAAGCTTTCGTTAGAACTTCACAGCCACGACGACTGTATATGGCGTGGCTGTAAGAGGTTATCGGCTTGAGCTGAAATAAAGCATATGTTTTCGTTCGACCTCTGAATTCGAGTTTCAGAATAAAAGTTCACCTCACTTTTCATATCAGAGGTTTTCGATGAATTTTGTTTTTTCCTTGCGAAGTTACCTTTAAGGAGCATGTGAATTCGAGATTCTCTTATAAATTTTCACTTCATCAAACTCTATCAATCACATCGGTAAACTACTTGTTGACCTTGCGAAGTTTCCTTCAGTTTTATGGAGGGCGAAGGTAAGGAGCTCGCACTCGAAAAGCGGTAAGGAGCTCGCTATCGACCTAGCAGTAAAGAATTCGAGTCTCGGAAAGCGGTAAGGAGCTCGCTATCGGCCTAGCAATAAGGAATTCGAGTCTCGGAAAGCGGTAAGGAGCTCGCACTCGGAAAGCTAAAAGGAGCTCGCTATCGGTAAGGAGCTCGTAGCTTAATAAGCTAAAAAGAGCTCGCTATCGGCCTAACAGTAAGGAATTTGAGTCTCGGAAAGCGGTAAGGAGCTCGCACTCGGAAAGCTAAAAGGAGCTCGCTATCGGCCTAGCAGTAAGGAATTCGAATCTCGGAAAGCGGTAAGGAGCTCGCTATCGGCCTAGCAGTAAGGAGCTCGCTATAAGAAATCGTTAAGGAGTCACCATCAACATATTTTCCCGCGAACACGTCCTCTTATACACGTCATCTCTACACGTGACACACTTTAGCCACTTTGGCGCGTTCGTTTGTACCAACACTCAAATTTATTGCCCTAAACTGCAGACTACAGTGCGGAGACAAACGTCAAAACTGCGCCCTCCCCGATGAAAATGCAGAGGATCGGCGAAACCAAAGTGCGTCATAAATATCGGAAACTGCGAGAGGAAATGGGACTGAAACTGTAGGTGCAGAGCAGCTCTAATCTGTTTCGGTTGCACATTGTCTGCCAGATAGCAGGCAGTCGTTAGAGGCCTTTGTTCGAGCTACAACGTCCCCATATTTGCAAACGGAGCAGAAGACCGTGAGCGAAAACCACAGTTCGGGTTCGATTAAGATACGAAAATTGATATACCATTGTTCGGACTCAATTTGGGCTCTGAAAATATATAAACCACTGTTTAGGCTCAGTTAGGATCTACAAATTGATATACCACTGTTTAGGTTAGATAAGACGCGAATCTGCTTGACTGGTAATATGTACGTTAATATTGTAAAAGAAACATACATAGTCCATGTTACATGAACATCTGGAAGAGTCGTGGTTTATGTGATAAATCACACTCTTTCTGCAAAGCCTATGGGTTTTTGTTGATAAACCATCATCCTTTGAAAGTCGTGTAACATGAACCATGGATGTCTTTTTTGAATATTAACGTACCTACTATCAATATAAGTTCGTGTCTAAACCGAGTATAAACAATAGAATATCGTTTCCTTACCTACATCGAGACTAGACTGTGAGTGATCAGTTTCCAAACCTAGACAATGGTGTATGGAGAAAAGAGCGATGGTTACTATAAGGTGAAAAATACAAGAGGAAAAATGGTTTATGTAGTAGACAAAAAGTTTATAATATGAACATTCATTCAACTAAAAGTCTATCTTCCTTGCATATTTTCACTTCCTCCAGTCTTCGATAGACGAGGCGAATATGCAAGGGTTCAATTTATTATTTGCATAGAGAATATGATTTGTTAGAGATCATACTTCAGGATATGTAGTTTCGGGAGTCCATTTGTCAGCACTCACCTTAAGGATTTTTTCTTGATCTTTTTGCGTTTTCAGTTCCAGTTATCACTTAACATTTAAAAATATTCTGATTTTTCTTACAGAAATTTCACTTCATTAGATCTTTGCGAATTCTGTACATTTTACACTAAGTTTTAGAGAGAAATGATTATATCTTTAAATATTAAGTTTAACTAGTCCTAGAGTTGTAAGACGACCGAGAAATAACCCATAAAAAGAAAGTAGACCGATTCACTTCCAGAAGTACATATGCGGAATACTGCTAGCACACAAGCATTAATTAATTTGGGTATTAATTTATAACTCTTATCGACAAAATTTTTTAATAATAAAATAATAAAATAACAGATAATAAAATAATAAAAAAGAGTGAATATGCACACTCATGTGTCTCATTATTAAAAGAGTGAATATGCACACTCATGTGTCTCACATAGACAAAGGTTTAATTTAATACTTAATCTTTTCGTCAAAAAAAATTTAGATGATAAATTAATATGTACTTCCTAAGCGATTCTGTCTATGTTTCCATTGTGGTTTAAGTGTGGACCACCCCGCAAGTCCAGATACATTTAACATTCAACACTTACAGCAAAATTGATATCTCTAGTGTAATAAGTAGAGTTCTACTTATCGATTAGAGATAAAAATTGATTTGATAACAATCAGTTAAGTCTAAGTTGGCTTGAGAATAAATGCAGCAAAAAAATACTTCAACTAATAGACAAGAGTGTCAAAAGATCACCAAAACTTTCTGGAAGGAATCTGAGGGTCCAACGATATTTTTTCGACCAGAAAATGAGCCATTTTAGGCATACCATAAATGCTTGGTTCGTACTCTTCATGAGCTTTCAACACGCCCTTGTTTGGCTCATTCTGAGCCTTGTAGATGCTATTTTGGAGTTTTAGATCTAAAGTTACATGTAAACCACGTCAACGATCCGTGTGTTCTCTTTGGGAGGTAAGCATTGACCTGAACTTTATCTTGTGCTCCTCTCACTATATAAAGTATGAGAATGCACCTCCAAGTGCAATTGAGTTTGAGTTTCACTCTAGAGCTGTAATGTCTTAGGATTTCTCCTTTAGCCCATAAAAGATTTCGTTCTCCAAGAAGATGTATAGAACACAAAATGGGACCCTTTGATATATCATGAAGATACTTTACATGACCAAAGTGTTGAGACAATCGATCTAGCTCCTTGATGTCTCAATTTTTCAAAGCAACCATTTGCTTTGGCATTTGGGACGGAGACAAGATCTTTAGCGTCCCAATCAGATCATTGTCCACGAAATGTTCGTCCAGAGAAGTGCAAATGGCTTCTACGAACGTTTTTTGGAAAGATACTGCAGCTTCTGGATCAGTTCTTAGTCTACAACGCTGCATTTCACAAGAATGGAAAAAGTTACCTATGATTTCTGATGACAGACGTTTCATGAAACCTCCTTCAGGTCCATAATCAAGCAAAACATAATACTCGGTGTCATTGTTCTACATAAATGTGTTTAGATCAACGTGCTCCACCATGTAGGTCATCCTAATCGAAGCAATCTCTACAGCTACAATACCTCCGATGCCTGAGACATCCACCACTCTTTGCTGAAAGACGAGACTCAACCGCGCAAGAGAACTCAAGATATCAGCCAAAAAGTAATGACAATAAATCAGTTTGAAACTCCTCAACTTATCATACACACTTTGTGCAACCCCGTGATCCTCTGAAGGTGAAACATCACGAAAGTAAGCAAGTACTGACTCTAATGAGTCACAAAGTGTGGAGATAGCTTGTGCTCGACTGAGCCATCGAGTTTTTATGTACCTCTTCAGTGAACGATGGTTTAGGGTTATAAACTTAATGATGGCAACTAAACTCGTCCAACTCTCTCTGTAAAGCACCAAACTGCTCTCTATGTTTGGATGAACGCTTGAAGTAACTCGAGCATGTGTTTATCAAACTGTCAATCTCATCAGAGATCTGTGCACAAGCAGAGTGCTTGGAGGCTGAGAGAACTGCTAAGTTTGTCCTATGTGCAATACAGTGACAAGAAACAAAAAAAAGATTTACATTCCTTTTCAGTCGAGCAACAACTCTAGTTTGCTTCCCTGTCATAACAGAGACATCGTCTGATCCAAACGGCAATGAACCGTTCATGATCCAACCCCCATACCTTCAGTAAAGCAATCAGTTGCTCAGAAATAGCCTCTGTACCCTTATCTTCGACTCGTACAAGTCCCAAAAAGCTTACATGAACAGAACCGTTCTCTAGAAACATAGCAAAAGCTACAAGAGCGGAAGTAACACAATGATATCAGTCGACTCATTAATCATAATGTCAAAAAATGGACTAGTACGTATCATTCGTAAACAACGTTCTTGCATATGACCACAAGCTTTATTTGACTGATAAAGCTTGTCTGTAAGCTCACAACCAGACGCTCGGAGCATTGCACATAGCTTCGAAAACTTGCTAAATGTCAAGTTTTCTCTTCTCACTCAATAGGCTGCACGAAACATTGTTAACAACATAGTGTCTACATGCATAAGCTGAGACTTCATTGCAATGGCCATGTCTTTTTGACCTGAAACTTTAGCATAAAGACGCATCTGGTGCTTCTTCGATCGAGCATGCTCCACTAACGAAGAATGTTTGATGTTAGTACCACCTTGAACAGCAAAAGTTCTCTTCGATCTCATCTCCTGACATACTAAACAGTATATCCGACCAGTAACTCCATAACTTAGCCCATTCAAACTGCACCTTCCCAGTGCTCTTTCCAAACTGCATAAGTTTTTTCAAGTGTTTTATTTTTAACTTTATGTGACTCTTCTGATGAAAAAGAATCAGACACGATCTGAGATACTCTACTGCTAGAAATGAACATGAAAGGAAAAATAGAAGTGAAAAACCTAGGCGAACTGTGGGCCAGCACCGAAGAGAAAAAGGGATGTGAAACTGTGAACGCGCCTTCAGCTGGGTAGCCTTGGCGTCACGTTCCGTTATTGTTCAACGGCCGTACTGGGAATTTCGCAGGCCGTACACATGCCGTCGTCTTGTTTGACTTTATCAAGTTTAGGAGAAGGCGATAACACACGCGACCCAATGAATAGCAAACGGATGGGAAGACCCCATCAAGCCTCACAAGGGAAAGAAAGGACCCGAAGGGCCAAGCAACAACCACCCCGAAGGGAAGAACATCGGGGCTAAGCCCCGCTATCAGTAGCTCTAAAATCGCCTGTCGTACCTATAATATCGGAGATCAAAAAATCAGTACCTCTAGAAACAACTGGTGCACCTGAAGAGGCATCACCTACTGCGATTGCCCTCCTGTGAACTGCTCCTGCTAAAGCTCTCTGTAGAGCAATGGAAACTCGCTGTCGGAAAAACATGGTGCAGAAAGAAAGAGAAAGTGGAACTCCCTGGCGCCTCTCATGATAGGCTCTAGCACAGTCTCTCAAGAAGACGTCGAACTCCAAACATGTTGATCCGTATATCTCCATAGCTAAAGGGATGAAGCGATGTCCCACTTGCATACCCCTGTACTTGGTCACCTTCGCTGCTGCCGCCACGCCTGCAGCCCATCCTGGGGGATGGGTGATCACCTGTGCCGCTACTGAGTCCCGTGTCGGATCCGTGACAACCACATCAGCCACTGAGACCTGATCCTCTCTCATCATGTATAGGTCAGCTCTCACTGATCCTCCTGTCTGAAGGGCATACCAACGCTCTCTCCACGTCATGTGATCGCTCTCCCGTGCTAAGGCAAACACGACGTCTCTGATGGCATCGTGGGTAGCTATCCGCTCTCCACCATGAGGACATCGAGCAAGATGACGACCCGATGTGTCGAGCGAGACACCGCACTCGCAAGTGGATAGTGCCGAAGCAACAGACTGTACCAAGCCTAGGCGGAACCTCATCGCTGTAGAGAAGATAGTCGGTGCGAGTCGGAACGCTCTAATGCAAGGTCGAGCTATGAGCCAAGAGCCTGCGCCCTTGCCCGAACAAGAGCGGAGTCGAGCTCTAGTATCCCGTGAGATGGAAGAATCCACTAAGAGAGCATGGAGAACCTGCTGGAAGTGGTGTCCCGTCAGAGAAGACTGTAGTCCGCGAGATCCATCGGTAGCTAAGGTATCGAATCGAGGGTGTGCCTCACGTGCCTCAAGAGTCAAGCCATCTCTTGCCTCACGGAGACACATCTGTAGTGGGTAAGAACCATCCTCCACCTCTGTCACGTAGCTCTCTAGAATAGGTCTATCTCGCACGAGAAAACGACAACAGAGCCAAGGTGCTGAGAGGGCCCAACTACCCAAAAAGGCTGCCGGAGCAGTCTCCTCCATGGATAATAAGCCCACTCCGTCACATGATATCGACAAAGATGTCTGCCTACGTGCGAGAGGTCCTGCCACACAGTCAAAAGTCCCCGATCTTATGATGTCGCCAAACACCCTCATGATCTTCCTATCAAACTCTCTGAGGCGCGAGATGAAGATAGGAGATGGAGGTACTGTGCGGAGTAAGTAACTCGGACGTCGCGCAATGGAAGAGTAAAGGATACCAAAGGCGACTTGAGGATCCTCCAACATAGGGAGATCCTCAATATGCAAAACGTCCTCCGCTAGAGCAACATCTAAGAATCGAGAGACAAAGTCCTCTGTACCCACAGGTACTCCGAGGATGCGTAAACCATCAGTGGGGATAACAAATCCCTCCGGGAGCTGTAGGTCCGACGGTATACCTATGGGAGACCAAGCCTTGCACTTTGACACCTTCACCCTCAGCCCTACCAAGGCCAATTGTGAGACAAGGTGGTCAAAGACAACACCGACTTGGTCCGCCGGACCTACGATGTGCGTATCATCGGCTAGAGATGGAAAAACACAACCTGGAGCAGCCAAGGCGGTGGCCAAGAGAGCTCTGTAGTGAGCTAAGGCAAAGAGGGGTCCACCCAAAGGATCTCCCTGACGAGTACCTGCAGCGGAGCTGATGACTGACACCCTCTCTATCGTAGGACCGTGCTGGTAGTAAAGAGAAGAAGGAGAACCATAGAAGGATCGCACGAAAGGGATCAGACCCGCCAGAGATCCCCCACCATCCATGAGCTCCCTAAAGATGGAAGCGCGAGAAACGCTATTAAAGGCGTTTTCCACGTCCACCTGTAGGACCACCCAATCGGGATGGATGTCCAAGAGAGCTCTAATGCCGAAAGACACAGACTCACAACCTCCCGGTGTCGCAACTCCAAACTGATGTGGGCAAAGGTGGTCCTGAAAAGTATCTCGAAGCTGAAGGACAATGGTACGACTGATAAGTCGTAAGAGAATCTCGCCGATGGCTATCGGTCGAATCCCTCCACCATCCTTCGTCATGGCCAAAAGTCTAGCTGCCCCTAGTACCTGAGCTATAGACTGAGGAATATGTCCCTGAGCTACTGCTGCCGCTACCTGAAAAAGCTCCGTGAAACCACTAGAGGGGTCGTCTGTCTGAAAACAATCCCGTAGGTGCTCGTAGACCATCCCAGACAGACCTCCAGAAGATAGACGTGGAGCTGTACACAAGGCCTGGGCAAACAAAGATCTATCGAGACATAATGGCTCCTCAGGCTGATAGTCCTGAACCTCAGGTGGTGGAGGATCACCCGGTGAGGGGTGAAGGGAACGCAACGCAGCGATCGTCTCCTCGGTAGGACATGCCAATGACAAAGGATGCAGTGCTCTAGCAGCTCTACTGTACTCTCCAGCCTGACCTAACATCCTACAGCGTCGTATGCGAGCGGAAGATGAGACATCAAGTGTAGAGGCAGACTCACTCCTACCTCGTACCGCACGGACTGATTCCTCTTGTAAGGACGCCCAATCACCAGCACGGAATCTCCGAAGACGGGCCGCCACCTCCCGATGTCCTCCTCTGCCACCTCGAGTATAACGGAGACACCACCGAGGAAGTAGAAGAAATAGTAACCATGCCGCCTCGTCCTTGGTGTTCCGTGCCAACATGTCGAGAGGTAGACGAAATGCTTGTCTCACCTCGTCATGAAGAGCACGAGGTAACCGATGGAACAAACGCGGACAAGAGAAACTCGTCTCGAACAAACTCAGAATAGTGCCAGAGTGGAGTCTCATCCACTCCCACGACTCTGGAGGAACTCCAGGAAGAAGGACTAATGGTGCCATAGTGACTGCACGTGTAGACCTCCGATCTCGGCTAACCTGGGCATCCCATGTGGTCGTATCATAGCTCTTGTGCATCTTTCCCACATGAGATTTTACTCCTTGCGAAGTAAATAACTGATTGCACACCGGACATGGTGTGTCTCGAATCAGTCTCGATCTCATGGGAGAGAGAGTACCCATAGCTAGAGAAAAACGATATCCGATCAAACGGTAATCATAACAAAAACATCTCCAAAAAGAAAAAGGAACATAGAAGAATAAGAACAACAAAAATAAAAAGAGAGAAAACGAAGAAAAAAAGAAAAAAAAGAAGAAGAAGAAAAGAAGAAAGAAGAACCCTGAACCCTGATATGTAAAAATAGAGAGAAAAAACTACAATGAATGTGACAAAAACTGTCAAGAACTATCAAAAGTCTCACAAAAAACCCTAAAAGGAACCCTTTCTAACCCTAACTTCTCAGAAAATCAAAAATTATTTAATACTCACTCATCTTTCCACCAAATGTGCCAATTCTAAAACCAAAAAAAAAAAAAAAACAACATGAAAAAGAATATGTAAAAAAACTACCCCTATCACACTCTAACACCCTCACCTCACCTTCGATCCTCTCTGCCCCCTCCCCGCGCGCCTCCCTCCCGACTCTCCTCTCCCCCCACCCCTTCAACCGTTTAGGATACTCTCCGCGTTTATCTGACCTGCCGGTTTGGCATCTAAGGCTGTGGAATCGTGGATACTTTTGCCCTGGGAGCAGGTCTGGTTGCCACCTCGGGAACCACGCGTTGCTTTGGAAGTCATTCTCCACTGTTGTTTTCTTGTCTTTCCGTGTTCGCCTTTGATTTAAGGCATCCATCCATCGATCTATCCATCCTTCGTCCAAATCCGCTCGGCTTCTTATAAGGCCCCGTCAGATAGTTTGGCCGCCGGGACGTTTTCTTCTTCCTTTGGATTGAAAGGAGGAGTGTTCTGCTGACGCTCCTCTACTTCCTCGTGCGTTGCACTGAAATCACTAGCGTGCTTTTTCGCTTACACTCTCTCGTTGGCGTTTTCTCTCGCCGCGGACATAGCTAGAACGATCGACCTGTGAAAGGTATCAGAGGTTTCGGTGTGTCCAAGGGCAGTCTGACTAGGTGCACTTCTGTGGTAGATTTCAGGAGGAAATAACTTTGGGTTTGAGGTTTTGGTGTTCTTGTTTCGTGTGTCTTACGTTGGGCGATCGTCACAGTTCTGTACTGTTGGAGGCGGGAGTTTGTTTATCAGTTGTTCATCATGGGGAGCGATCCCCTTAAAATGTGGTTTGATTCCGTGGATATTGATCGTTCCGGTCAAATTAACTGCGGAGAATTAAAGGTATTCACGTTGAAGCTCTGCTTTTCGTTCTCTCTCTCTTGTCTGTTTGAGTTCGGCTCATGAGGAATGCAATTTACACATTACTGTCCGTTTGTTTTGCCCTAGAAGTTCGGAGGATCAATGTTTGTTTAGCTGACTCAGAGGTAAAGCTATTTCATCAGTATCTCAGTATTGCATCATAAGAGAATCTGCAGTGGAACTTTCCGGCAAAAAAGTTTCAGCTGAATCGCAGCTCACGCTCTGAAAAATGTGGCTTGATCGATGTAGCTAATCAGTAGGCAGTGTTCCGTATTTGATTTCCCACGAGAAAGTTCCTTGCTCATGCATACTGAACGAAAGTACAATATTACGAGAGTTGGAGCTGATAATCCGAATTCTAAACGCTCGAGTGATGGCTTACTAATATTAAAAGGCTTGATGAGCTGCTACGGTTTGTGTCTTGAAATTTCAGGGTTCGCCTAATTGTCACACAAATTGCTCCACATAGGTATTCTGGGGTATTGACTTGACTTTATGATTTACAGAGGGCTTTGGCTGTAGGAAATCTTCACTTTCCTGAGTCGGTGGTGTCGCAAATGATAAGGTAAAGACTCGTTTCTCCGCGTGGGGGCGTTGGAGGTTAAGTGGATTAGATTGTCAGACTTCAGTGTGCATACGAAACCTTTGAAGAGTAAAGACACAAATTGGTTAAAACTCGCCCACAAAGTCCGATCGGTACTAGGTGGGAAGTTTTAGTCAGGGAAGAGGCTAGCAGTAAAAAACCGGGAAAACATTTGTTGAAGCGAACAAACGGACCCTGCAAGTTTTAAAGATCATATTTCTTTTAAGAAAGCATGTTCAGTTTATGCACATGCTTTCTTACTAAGTTTGTCTCATCATGTAATGATAGATCTTGTTCTGTATTGTGATATTTTGCAGGCTCTATGATAAGGACCTCAGTGGGACTATGAATTTCACTGGTAACCTCTAATAATCCTGCACCTTTTGATAGTTGAGCTAGTTTGAAAGTTCTTGGCTGTGATGACTTTTGCCTTTTGATATCTGCAGCGTTCATAATAAAAAAGCATGACAGTAAATGCCGCAGAGTCGTACATTTTTCGTTTTACCCCCATAACAGCAAACTTACTAACTTACAAATGAATACGCGTTTTTGTTTCTCTCTTTGCAGAATTCTGCAGTCTCCATCAATTTCTTGTAATTGTATGCGACTTTAAACCTATGTCTCTTGTTTTTTTCCACTCCGACGGATTGGATAAACCTTTTGATGACATGTGTGCCTTTTGTCGTGACATTTCCTTTTTGTTTCTGTCTCCCTCATATGGAACTCCAGCCATCAGCTGTGATGACCAGTCGTACATTTCCCCTTTGCAGGTGCAAGACTCTTTTCGAGGGCACTCTGGGAGGTCTGTAGTCTTAAAAAATTGGCCGTAGTCGTTTCGGCGTAAAGTTTCAAGATAGATACGGTTGAAACCGGAGGAAAGTCAGTGGAAGCCTAGCGTTTCAAACAGTGCGGTTTAGCGGTACAATAGCGGAGCTCGATAGATTTGACGCTCTTTGGTTTCCGTCGATACTCGACGCGGACAATCATCGCAGTTAAGCATCTTTTCCTTGTAATTTGTAACTAACACATAGGACTTGGTGTCTGGCATGCAGAGGCCGAGAGGTACTTGCATTGAAAGAAGTGTACGATGTGAGTATCTCATCCGCTGGTCAACGGTTGCATTTTCAGAACCGCCGATATTGTTCTTGAGAGATAAGCATTGGATAAAACTGCTACCATTGCTCCACATTCTTCAGTTATTCTAGCCTATGCCTAGTCTTTTACAGCTTTGTGACAATCACTTTCTTCCCACCTCTCAGTTTAGTTGCGTTATCTGATTAGCTGAAGTTGTCCGCTAGTTCTGACCAGTTCTGATGCTCAATTCTTTCAGGCCTTGAGGGTAGCAGGGTTCACTTTGGATCAGCCTTCGTTTTACACAGCTTGTCAGGTAAGGCTGTGTTATGGTTGAGTCACGGAAAACTGTGATTTTGTTCGTCCTTGTTTCCACAACTGAAGTGAAATTTCTCCTACGGGGCACTGCTTTTCCAGCTCTGGAATCTCGGTAGAAGGCTTGTCGTAAATCCGTACCGTAGTAACTCCACTTTATATTCTCCTGATCACGTGTCTGACGAGAATTGAGGTACCTGGTAGGTCTAACCTCATAATGTGGTGCTTGTGCAGAGTTTTGACAAAGGTCGGACTGGACAGTTTCGTTTGGATAACTACATGTCTATGTGTATCTTTCTAAAATCTGCGCAGTGAGTTCTTGCAAACTCTCACCCGCATTTTATTCGCGTGGATGGCAGATATACGGTCAAACTACTTCGTGTTTGACAGATAGTGTAGTCTAGATTATTTTTGGAGGAAGTCATGTCTAGATTTCTTTCCCTTTTGATTATCGGAGAAAGAGTTTGCAAGCTTAATGGAATATCTTGATTTCTCTGCAGAAACCTTTTCAACGCTTTTGATACTCGACGTGATGGTCGGGTGACTTTGGATTTCAATCAGTTCGTCTTCTGTGGTGAGTAATCGGGCCTGGTCGTTTGTTATCATGACTGACACATGGACCAAGTCTTTAGAGTTGGCTATTTTGATCCTCTTCTGGCCGCTCTCAGTAGGTGCTGTTCTTGAGATTGTCAAAGTCTCATTTGGGTCTAATCGTCTGTGTCCTGCAGCTGCCAATTTGAGAATATGATAACCTGAAACTTTTTCTTGGACTTGACTTTTGTCACATCCGAGAAGACAACGAGTTTCCTTCTGTATAAGGCTCTTTGTTGCTATCAGCATAGTTTAGCACCGATGTATTTCTAGGCGCTGTCACCTCCAACAAGACAGTGAATTTTATGTCCACAGACGGGCTTTTGTTTCTATCAGTAGGTTTTGTCTTAGTAGTGTATCAGTGACGGAGTTGTGCAGAAATCCCAGCAAGTAGGCAAACCATGTATATCATTCATTTGTGTGTATCATAGCAGAGATACTATACGGCACAGGCTGTGTCGAAGAACCTAGCAAGCTTTTGACCGTGGCACACTCCTTGTAACTAGGTTTGAAGACTACGAATTTGTAAGATAACGTGAAGCCTTGGCTTTAGATCTGGTCTCTTTGGGGGTGAGATTTTGGGGGACTTCAGTGATGAATCGTCAGGGTGGACGGTTCGTGGAGGCTGGAACTGACAGTGTCTCCAGGCTTTCGTGCGGGGAACGAGGATATGACACATGGGATTTATATTCAAAGGTCACTGGTCTGGAGACTTGTTGCATTTAGATTACATCATGAGGCTCACTAGCATGGTTTAAACTGAAGATTGGTATATAGTCGTCAAACAGACTGTACGGAGGAAGATTCCAGTTTCTAACAATGCACACCAGACTGTTGTCTTCCAACGCCGGTGAATAATTTCTGAGGAATATCACGATCGTCCAAGTCTGTTGTAAGCTCCGCTTTTATATATGGTACTCTGGTCCGAAGTTTGTCGGAAGGTTTTCTGAACTGTTGGCGCTCAAAAAAAGTACGTAAACTAGATTTCAACTCAGAAAGGTGTAACTTGCAGATCAGTAAGAAAAGGTATTATGAAGTTGGTCATATACAGCAGATCATGCTGGAACAACGTCCTTGTAAAATCCCAGTCTCCGGGTTAAAAGAATCGAGCTGCTAGACACAATCTTTGAGAGAAGGTTGGGGTAACTAATGAAGCATCCAACCATTTATCGTGACTGAAGTCTTACATATTCAGACCACCGTCTCTGACAAAGAGAGCTCATCCTTTCGGGAACTCCGTTTCAAAGCATTCAACCTGAAGATACGCACTCAAGAAATTTCCGAGAAAGTGTTACAATGGTGGGGTGCAGAAGTCGAAGAATGATGAGAAGAGTGAAATGTTAGAACTACAACCAGAGGACGAACACAACTTACCAGATCACGTATAAACCTTGGAGTGGAAGAAACACTAGCCTGTGTGAAAACCGAACTATGAGCTCGGCGTAATTAATGGCAGTTATGTGGCAATGTTTCCACTTACAAAAGTTGAAGCCTTGAGCCAACATATTTGAGTCTAGGTACTCTCTCTCTCTCAAAATTATATTACTAGTACTGTGATATTTAACTCTGCACACTAGTGAGGTAAATGATCTAGTGTATGGAGAAAGAGAACCTTTTGGAATCTGTGTGGATTGATGTGAAACTTAACTCTCGGTTATGCGCACATGGAACTGTGGTTTTCTTACGTTATTAGATAAAATATAACTATACAGTTATATATTATCTTTTTTCTATTATTTAATTCAAACGAGATGAGGTACATATTCCTCAGTGTAAGGAGAATTCATCTTACGCAAACAAAAAGCGTTTGTAATTAGTTCTATGGGCCTGAACGAAGCAGAAATAAAACATCTTTACGATATTCTGAAGAACTGCCATTAAAAGCAATTTTCTTTAACCGTCTGCGTAGTTATGTTACTCGAATTAAATAGAACATGCTCGTGCGATTATTACACAGATATTACTATCCACTATGCAGTTAGTATTTACTGAACTAAATTAACTTATTTATAGAAACAAATTAATAAACTATGCAAAGTTAAGTATCAAAGCAAAGCAGTATATGAACAGGATTAAACATGCATAGTCACCCTCTTCCAAGTTCGGAAGAGGGAGAAATGCATGTCCGTTTAATTTAATACCTAACCCTTCCGGCAAGAAGGATTAGGTATTAAATTAAACGCCTGATTAAAACTATATATTCATGAGTACAGTACCCCGGACTTCTATCTTCTGAAGTGCAAGAATCCAGTCTACACTTATGGGTTTTTGCCTGCTCTCTCCGTGTTTCCAGACATGAGCTAACAAATAATGTCTATAGAATATTTTAATTATTTATATCTACTTAATATATATATATATTATTTAATACTTATATAATTCTCTGATAACAAAAGAAGAACACAAGTTCCCAGAAGTTCAGATTACATGCATATTGGATAAGTTTCTGGTTTCTGATGTCTCACATACCAGAATAGCTCCATATCATGTGGAAATGATCATTTCCAAGACACACGCTTCGCAAAGTTTTGACTACCCTAGTGGTAACTCAATTCGCGCACAAAGAGTTTCCACAGTTATAACCGCGGATTACGACCACGAATACATTGATTATAGAAATAGTAATTAATTCATTTTACATATTAACTGGTTTAGCAAGTTGAGTTGCATGCAGGAGTGTGTTCGACTGCATGCTCTTAGTGTATATTGTGATGATTAGGTTCTTGAGTGTACAACTACTCAATACTTAAATGCATCTGTGATGGGCTGGCAAAAATACGTTCTTCATGTAATACCTCTGTCTGGTTTCTCTCTGTATTCACTCACTAACTCAGTACTCCTCAACTCACTTTAACTAACTGTCTCTTGCGCTGGATTCATTTGCTGTATGTATCAGATTCTACATTTTGCCTTGATAATTTTCGTTCATTTCAAGATTGTATTACAGAAAGCTAGTTTGTGTTCCTTTTTACATGGGAGTTAAATTTGGTTTTTACATTAGAAACGATCAGAGTATATCAGTAAATACTGCATTTGTTCTCTTGTCAGATCACTTCGCATTCGACTTCATACCAAAGAGAACTTTTTCTGGAAATGTGCTCCGCACTACACATTAGCAGCGGCACACCCTCGGTTACAAAAGGATTCTCTAACTCCAATCGACATTGTTAGAGCACATTGGGGCTCTAATTGCTTCTTACTATGTACTGGCCCTGGCTAATTGCGTATTACATCTATACTAGAGAGTGGTCCTTGAGCATTCTATCGTTTACATTCATCTCCTTTATAGACGTTGTTTCCGGGTACATAAAAATGATGTTTACATTTAAATCGTAATGATCTCAAATGTGAAAGGATTTGCATGAGGTTTAGTTTCATTGCAAGTGAACAAGTAAAATAAACATTTAAATTTGCTCATAGTATCAAATACATCCAGACGAAACACGTTACCACTATGACATTTGATAAAGAAGAGTATTTTTTGCATATATTCACCTCCTTTAATGGATGAGGCAGATATACAAAGGTTTAAATTTATTAACCTTTATACTGAAAAGGGTTAAGTAATAAATTAAATTAGTGTGAGATTTTGTGAATAACCACTTCCACTTGTAAGTTTAGAAGCGCGTTTGGCTGTGCTCTCTTTACTATTATGTTTGCATTTTTTTTTAACTCTAGGTGCAGTTATTACTTAATAATTAAAAGCCGTATGATGAGAGACTATCACGTACGGTTTTGAATCAGGGGCGTCAGAGGAAATTCCACGTCTACTGTAACCGTTATGAATATTTTTTCAAGTTCTCTAATAAAATTTTTAATAATTTAATAGAACTTTTCACATAACAAAAAACACTGATAACAAAAAGCAAGCAAAAGGTGCATATTTGCTTTTAGACAAAGTTTATGCCACTATGTGTTAGTGGTGACACCGTGATGTAGAAAACGAGGAAAGGAAGTACAAAAGTATCGTCCACGTGTAAAATATACGATGAGAAAGTCACCGGTATGTATGACTCAGAGTAAACTCTACTCACGTTAATTGTTGTCGTGCAAGTTTATATGAATCCTGATCGTCCGATTCATGAGAAATAACTACATGTTATTATATTTCCATGCACGATAGGGTAATTAAGATGAGTAGATTTAACGTCTTGGAAACTCCACAACACTTTAACTCTACTCTACTTTATCGTTATTTCTCACTTCATAAGACTATCATGATTCATGCAGAGCCGCACTAGATCAATAGGCATCCCCAAAGTACTTGTACAGTGAAAATCGTTTTCTCTTAGCGGAAAACATGTAAGTGTTATAAAAATATAATGTAATAAACTATAATATAAAATCAAAATCACTTATAAATATTAAAAGTTAATCTCTCCGGGAACAGCTAACTGATCGAGACAGAACCCATAAGTCGAGAGCAAGCTGAGACGTCCCTCAAGATATAAGTCCGAGATTGAGATTGTAAATAAACGTCATTTAACAAAGCATTTAATATATATCCTAACCCTTCCCATCGGGAGGGTTAGGATATATATTAAACACCCATGTACACGAAGTGTACATGGGTGAATAAGCAGCCTTACTATGAGTATACGACTACTGCTTCGCCCAGCTATCGGAGAGATCTAGCGTTCACTCCTTGGCCCTTGAGGCATCATGTAGTATTAGTTGTATTGCTTGTTGACCTGTGGAGGCCTCGTTACTACCTAACCTTACCGTGAGCTACCCATATTGCAGGTTAGGTTTACCGTCTGTTTCCAAGTTCAGTATTAATTCATACTCGAAAAAAAGTGAGGTGAGGAAGCAAACTAAACCTAAGCAAAAGGAAGATGTCATCGACATTCATCACTAATCGAAGTGTAAAAGTAGAAAATATTTGAACAAAAGATTGATGAGGTTATTACTAGAGAGAAATGTGCTAACAAAGTGTTTGTCTGAACGTTGAACCTTCTTCATTCTAGGCTCGTTAGGTCTTTGGAGATTACCCAGTAGTAAGACGATTTGCCATCATGGAGGACGTTCGTCCTAAGCAAACTTCCAGGATTCCATCTTGAAGGATTTAACTAGATCATTAAACCTTAGTACGGGTATAAAAGCATAAAAGAGAATATTCGTTTTTTTCTCTTCTCAGTGTACTTTGAGTGTGAAGAAAGGATTTTCTTCTACTCCAAGAAACCTGAAAACTTAATCTTAACGTTGTTCTCTATCAGTTCTAAGTAGTTTGTTTGAAAGTGAATCATATCTTATAAATCTAGTAAAGAGCTCTGGTTTAATTCTTTTTTTAAGAGATTCCATGCTCGGAGGAAGATTTTACCACCAAAAGCATTTTGTATTTAACAGTTATTTTCGAATTTGTGAAAGTGAACCCACGAAAAGAGGTGTTCTGGGTTACCACGAGTTACTTGTACTCATACCGCGTGTTTAACAGAACTAAGGTCACCTATAACAAGGAGTTACAGGGTTTTGAAGTTTCCAAGGTGAAAATACTAGTTTGAAGCTCAACTTCTATTCTGAAATTGTGGTTGGAGGGTTATTTTGGGTTCAGTTACTTTTACTGGGCTCAGGGTAACCTCTGTTCTGAAATCGATATTTTCTGATGAATTTTGGTTGAACTTTTTGAGTTGAGTTGTAACTGAAAAAGGGAGGTAAAAAAACAAAGAGATTTTTTTATACAAAGGATATTTTATTATATAAAATCAGAAATAGGTTTGTTTTCGACAGATATTTTTTTCTGAGAGCAAGTTTGAGAGTTGAGATCCCTCGATTCTGAAATCGAGGCTTGGAACATTTCTCAGCTTATCGACCCCCTGTCTAGCTCAGTCCAGAACAGAAAGTGGTCGGATCTGCTAATATCAGTCCTGTCAATGCTTACGCTCCCCATCCGCGGAAATAACTCCTCGTCCACCTAATGCTATCTACGATCGAGTATTCCTGATCCTTAAAGTTTAACGTAGTCGACGAGGTTCTCTAGCATCAGTCCGGTCGAAGGCTTTGAACTGCAACTCCCGCTGCAGCAGAGGGATCGAACGCTTGCCATTCCCATTAGCCGATCTTGGGTCCGCGTACACCCAGATAACTCACGTCTGTCACATTAGCATCTCTGCTTACCGAACCATTGAGGTCACGTTCCCTCTCGATTGGAATTTCTTGTAGTTAGACATTCTTCAGAAGCGGCAGAGTTGGTAGCTAGGCATATAAACACAGTCAATATACAGGTCTCTGGATCCACATGGAGCTTCAGAGTAATATCCAAATGGGGCTATCTATGTTCATAACTAATATCCACCTTTTAGCACTTCACGCTGATAAAACGCAAAACGTCTTTCATACCCGGCGGTTTTCACCATCAGTTCTACACATGAATCGTACCATCCATAATAGTGCAGCTCGGGAACTAGTATCCCATTTTCCTTATCTCGCAACAGATGTGCAGGTAATTCTTCTTGAGGAGCTCAGCCACCTCCATCTGTTTCCGTGGCTTAGTCAACCAGCACAAGTTGAAGGATCACTTAAGCTTAAGCACACTCCTTATGGAAGCCGAATTTGTTCTCTTAGAAGCTTGCTTGGACTGGCTCCTTGGAGGTTTAGTTTTGCTTCTTCCCCAGTGTTCTGGTCGAGGTTCAGGTAGATCACTAAGCGGTTGATATCTGTTACAATCATGGAAGACTAGATCTAATGGTTGGTAAGCTACTTTCGGATTGCCCCACACTTCAATCACCTCCAATTATACTCAGTTCTCATGAGCCTAAACAGCTCTCTAGGTCCCGAGCGACGAATTAGTGAGAGACTTTTGGGGACTAGAATCTCACAAGTACACTCCCTCCCATTTCACCATTCGGTTGATCAACCGAAAATTTTCTGGCTGATATATCACAGAAAATGGAAACCCAAAGCAGAGCATGAGACCACGAACGCAATGCAATCAACCGGTGGATTGACGCCAACTACGAACGCGACAGACTGAGAAGACCATCGAAGAGTACGAACCAGATGATAAAATCTCGCCGGGGTGGAGAACTATGCCACATTCAAAGCCCTAACTCCCACCATCGAAATTCGTAAATGGTTGTAAGTCTTCTACATCGAGATTTTGTACACTGCGTAGTGCACAACTCCCAAGTAACTATTAC
Source organism: Asterella californica (assembly GCA_036924285.1). Taxonomy (NCBI): domain Eukaryota; kingdom Viridiplantae; phylum Streptophyta; class Marchantiopsida; order Marchantiales; family Aytoniaceae; genus Asterella; species Asterella californica. The sequence goes on from JAYKYS010000001.1 coordinate 51,026,480, forward strand.
CGTAAAATGTATCGAACCAGATCAGGACAACGTGATCGGGTTCGATACATTTCGGAGTGAAGTGTAAGCCCAAGCGACTGACAGTTTGGTTTGGACAACCGTTCGTTCTCTTTCGGGGCCTTTCGCGAGAGTGTATCTCCTCGTGTCAGTTGCTCAGCCGTTAGAGGGGAACTAAGCGGGATCTCGAGAATTGGGCTGGCTAGGACGAGGGCATGGCCGGGCCACCCGAACGCAGTCAGCAGAATGAGATCACACAGGTTCGGACCAAGAGGACGTTTCTGTGCGTTGCGAACAAGTCCACCTCCCGCAGCCACCAAAAATTTCGGAGGAATCTGCAGCTTCCAACGAGAATGCCTCTCACGAAGCGAAGCCCTCACAGTTCGTTCTCTCTCATGAGGTCCATCGGCCTCACGAGAGTAACGATCTGGATGATGGCGACGTACATAGTCATGGACTTTTCGATGCATATGCTCAACTCGCCAGACGGAGGAGGGCAATTCCAGCACGGAGTGCTGAGAGGAATACAAGACTCCATCACTGCAACGTTCTCAGACGGAGCTGCAGAAGAAAGCGAGTTGGACGCCCAACTCACAAGGGACGAAACCGAAACGGATTGCAATTCGATCGAAGCTCACATGGACGTGGTCGAAGGCGAAGCGAGGAAACCGCAGGATCCATGGGGTCAGCTGAAGAAGGGACTGCCTCCGGCAGAGTGTCGTGTCAAGGGCCACCTCATCGAGCGTTTGGATCCGCAGACCAACTACCGAAGAGCCATAGCTCTGGGGTTCAACAACGACTTGGACGACAAGTACCCTATCGAGAATTGGTTCCTTGGCACGAAAGTCGACATGAACAAGAGGAATCGGAGGGTGTACATAGACGTGGGAGCGAACCAATTCGGCACCAGCACTTTGTGGTTCATGGAGAGGTACCCTTGCGATTTCACGGAGATTCATGCGTTCGAGAAGAATCCCCAAGTGCTCACTCTTCCGGGCGGCTGGGACGAGGACGCGAACTGGGTCGAACCGGGTAGGCCAGGATGGCAAAAAATCCGAAGCCGGGCTGGCTCGGTGCCGTCGTGGTTACTGAACCGCGTCAAGACTTACAACGTCGCTGCTGGCGTCGAGGACGGTGCCTCCTCAGTGAACCTCACTCGGTTCATCAAGGATGAGCTGAAACTGACGCCAGAAGACGCTGTCGTGGTGAAGATAGATATAGAAGGAGCGGAGTGGCCCATTCTGGCCGAGTGGGTCAAGGATCGACAACTGCCGAAAATCATCGACGAACTGTTCGTGGAACTGCACTACTACCATCCCGACAATAACTTGCAATGGGTCAGGCAGTGGTCCCGAGAAAGCACCACCAGAATGCTGGCAGAACTTCGGTGGCGAGGCTGGTACGTTCACTACTGGGATTAGTGCGATCCGCGCGCGCGACCCGAATTTCTTTCTTACAACCTTCTCATGAAGCCAGAGCGAGCATCGACGCACATCTTCGGATCTATCAGGTATCAGGATAGTTCCCCTATCCGCCAGGGGAAATATCTTCCGGTGGATAGATCAATCGCAACTGGGAGAAGGTCCATACGAACCAAGTGGGAGAGCGGCATGGCGAGCCTATAATTTCTACTGCTCCGTGCCGGTGGAAGTTTCGAGGATACCGGTCCTTCCGGTAGAAAAATTGGCCATTAGCAGGGGAAACAACAACAAAACAGTTTCTGGGTTCGACTAATTTAACCGACGGACTTCCGGATTCGTAAGTGTTGCCGAATCTCACCGTTCATCACATCTTGACCGCTCAGAAGAAGGCTAGTGCGACAGTGAGACTCCCATAATTACCCCACGTAAGATCGACAAGAAAAGGAATATTTACGAGAAGTAATTACTCTGACCATCGTAAGTCAATCTCTCCGAGCGCTCAGTACAGTCAAGCTCCTTCGAACAGAGAGTAGTAGATTCGAAGGGGGGAAGGATTCCGAAGGAGGCCGAGGATTGACAACTTCACTTTCCTCGATGCACGAGTGCTTAGAGATTCTGCGATAGTGTTCAAGTTCTTGCCACTCCGTGAACAGGAGAACCTGACTCGATCCTGGTCATAAGCAAGCAAAGATTATAAGTACTAGTTGTGTTTGTATAGGTAGAAGAGAACAACCTTATAGTTTCCATCATCACACTCGTTATGATCTCGTGTGATCGTGTGGTCTCTTGATGGCTACAGAAGACTGAAAGGAATCATTTCTCCTTTGTCTCAATTCCAGCGAGCATCGTGTACCATCTTTTTTAGATTTAGAATATTTCATTTGATCATGAACAGACGAGAGAAACCAGTAATTTAAGATGGAGAGATTTGTTTCGATTTTCATCATGCATGTTCCTCATACCAGGACCTCGTGCATTCATCAGAATTTCATTGGCTGTACGTTGTTTTCATCCATTCTATGGTCCCAATGATACTTAAATGCAAAACTATAAAAATTGGGTGACTATCGTGGGAAACTTCTCCCTTGCTTAGATAACACATGGAAGAATCCAAATTGATAATTCTAAATTATGGTTACTTGGGATTATCAAGACAACAAAAGGTTATTTCTATTGTGGGGAATAGCATCTCCACCGGGGCACTGTAAATGCCCCGGCACACTAAAACTATCCGCTAATCAGCCGTTATTTTATTTCTTTTCCTGGAATATTTGGTTTCAACAAAATCTTCCCAGGTCGTTTCCAGTGTTCGGGTGGAGATGCTCTACTAATTTAAATTAAGAGTCTCTTTTCATACTAATCTTATTTATTTTCTCATCATATTTGTATGAAATGATCAAATATACATCCAAAGTGCACTTCTGGAAAGAGAAGCAGGTGACGCGAAAGAAAAAATCCGAGAAAATAATTTGTTCAAGTGGAAATGTTTATACGAGTGGAGCTGCTGAATTTCATTATCCCCCGTGTCTAATATAAACTATAAATAATAATAATTTCCAGAGAAAATGAAGAAAAACTGCAAAGTGGCTGCATCTAGAGACCTGGTCTCGTCAATTCTAGTCTCTTTGCAAGTAAACTCATAAAAATAAAAAGACATTATTCTATAAAGAGTTACGCTTAAACAGAAGAGAAAAATTAGATTTGATTCAAGTGTTTGAACGGGTGTCTTAAAAAATTCATTTAATTGAAGTGGTTAGAGAGGTGGTTTTGAAAATTCACCACCTGTATACTTCCCAATAGATCTTAATGTTTGTTATTTCTGAAATAATACTTCGAAATAAAAGCATGCGAATTGAAATACATAGAAAGAACTAAAAAAGGTGAATAATATATGCATGCTCGATTCAGAGAGCGTGACGTGATAAAATAACATACAACTCACGAAGGATGTCATAACTCAAGATCGATCTCTTGAAAATAACGTTTGCGTTGAGGTCGTTTCTAAACAAGTAGATCTTTCTGACAAACTTGTACGATTGTATTACATGTTTACATAGGTAAAGTACTAGTCTTGTGTGTGTTATAAAGACGTACAGTATCCGGAACCATATTATTATGTACCCTCTATTGAAGGGTAGTTTCTTCCGACCGAGTGAATCTAACGATCGATCTAGAAAGATCGATCGTTAGATAGGTTCTAAACTCAGAATCTTAGCTTTGACAGTTCACTGTGCCGCTATAAGTAGTTTTAGTAACCAAGAAAACCTCTTTTGGGCGAGTTCATTTAAGAGAACCAAAAAAGTTAACTGTGAAGAAAAGTTACTTTTGACTATAAACCTTTCATACAATAACTAATCGTCACATATGCATTTAAACCGAAGGTTTTCATGAGCTTTACCTTTTGTAATTCACTTCAAAACAAACTGATTATTACTGACTGAGAAATGAAAGGACTGGATTTAACAGTTTCTTGGAACAAAGGAAGATTCTGATTCCTCTTTAACCTAAACTACACTATTGAAGAAAGAAGGAAATATTCATATCCTTACTTTTCTAATCGCACCGGAGGTTTCTTAATAATTTCTGGGTGAGAGAAGTCAAATCTATAGTGTTATTTCATATATTTGTAATAATAGGGGTGTCAAAGTTATAACTTTTTGGAAAAGAAACCCGCAAGAAGGAGTTACGACTTCGGCCAGACTTCCGCGGCTACAGGCACTCCCGGAGGGATCCACATGAAAACACCGCGGGTAACTTTTTAGATGATTTTCACTCTTTTCGCTCTTTTTCTTTTGCAGTAGAGAGTATACTGCTCTGAGTAATTATTATAAGTGTCAAACTGAAAAAATAATAATGAAGAAGGCACAATGTTCATTCACGAGGACGATACAGAACGGACCGCAGTTGTACACAATGTTACCTTGGGCAAAGTTATGGTGTTTTATCTCTCACCCGTTGAGGAATTTTCTGACTTTGACACCTCCTAATAAGTGTTAACGTGGAGTTAAATGAATGAAGGTGATGATTTGAGAAACTTCATCCTCCTTGATAATCTCTGAATTCGGACAACATTCTGCGCTTGCAAAATACATCAATTAGTAGTACCGTATTGCTATTTAAGTTCACTCGTAAAATAAATAATTTTTTCACTGCGTGAATGTTTAGGGAATATAAAGTCTGAGTGCACGAAATCTCAAAAAATATATTTTGCATCTTTTCTGCACGAACTTAACTAACAGTAAATTTTTGGGAAGAATCTTATAGATCTCCGTGCGCAAGAATTGAAAATAATTAAGATAATGATGCACGAATATGTTAGAAATTATACATACGATGCACGAATGGTTCGATCAAGTCATTAAGAGATTTAGAAGAAGACAAGGGTAATGATATTCACTGCATCTGCAAGGGCCATTTAGTCTAACTTAATTTAATTTAACTTTTATTTTGTGTTCTACTTTCTTTCAAGTATATACCCTTTCCTCTTGATCTTGCATGCATATTCACTCTCCTGCTGAAGAGAGAGAGACGAAATATGTATGACGAAATATGTACTTTTCAGTTTATTACCAAACTCTTATTCATGGAAGGGTTTGATCATAAACTAAAATATATGAAAATTATATTTTTTATTTTTTCCATACAGATATTTTTATGATCATTTCCGGATTGTTATAGTTTTCTGGTGTTTTTGTGACCAAGTATGAATAGATCGGAAAAAGTAAATAACTAGAACTGTGTCGAACTAGAAAGACTGGACAAAATATCAAAAGATATCCTTAAAAGAGATTTCTATCCCTTTCCAGCAAGAAGGTAAATGTAGAAAGAGAAAATGTAGACTAGCTTCAATTCTGCTATGTCTAAACTCCTCCTTAGATCAGAGCGATAGGTTCTCTATCACGGATGTGCAAATTTCTTTCTTATTTCTTTTAACATCATAGTCAACCGCAAGCAAATATTTTTCTCCGCTTTTACTGACTTTCTTCTTTTTTCATGAATATCCTCACTCAGATATCCTCACTAAGTGAGGATATTCAACTCATGTACACTTAGAAATGTACATGAGGTGTACATTAATTTATGCTCTATCTCTTCAGGTGAGAAAGGTTAGGGCATAAATTAATATTCTCACAAAATGAAGTTTTTTGAAGATCACTGTCTTGGATTTATACTCCAGAAGCGCATCAGCCCAGCCTTCACTTATGGTTTATATCTAGATCAGTTAGTTAATCTATATTAATTATGAATTAATTTAATTTTTCAGAATATTTTGTTATAACATTTACTTATAAAAGAAGATGAAATTCAACGTACAAGGTCGTGGAGAAGGATATTCATGTCTTCTTGTTGTGGGCTTGGGATGCACCTCAAGCGAGTGATCACGCTTGCATATTTCACCTCTTCCAAAGTTAAAAAGCACATGGGTTTATTTTATTACCTACCCCTTTCGTCTGGAAGGGTTACGTAATAAATTAATCTGTTAATTAATTGATTATTTGAGCTGAGAAGGCTGCTGCAATTATATCTTCCAATGTGAGTTTAGAATCTCTGTAGTTATGGGTAAGTCGGGTTCCTTTGGCACCTATTGGTCTAGTTAACATATATTAATTAGAGAAATAGTTAATTATTTTATCGATTTAGAATATAATTATTATCTAACACATATATCTTTTCTATATCATTAATGGAGCGAAAGTTCCTAGAAATTAATCGAGCATGCATATTATTTGGACTACCAAAATTTCTCCAGAAGTAGGAAATAAATGTCATTACGTGCCACTTCTCTGTTCTTTTAGCGGCTAAGAGTCTTACTTGTTTGTAGTCTGAGGGGATCTTACACTAGAGGGTATCTGGAGAAAGATACCTTCTAGTATAATCTGAACTTTGGTGAGATAGAACTTGGTCAACTTCACTTTATAAGAATTTGAGAGGCCAAAAAACTAGTATCTCATTTCATCCTACATGTCTCGGTTTTACTCCTCTGTTTCTTATCCTACATGTTTGTTATGTTATGGCCCAGAGCTCATTCACGAAAATCCATCCACTTTTGTAACATCAAGTATTGACGTGAAATATGGTACCAGTAACAACAGGAAATAAAGGAAAGATTCATGAGATACCAGTTGAAACGTACTGTTGATTCCGAATATTTCTACTTGGATTAACAAGACGATACTCTACTTTACCAACCTTGTAATGTTTCCTCACTCTCAATCTGAGGGGCTACCCTTCACTAGCAAACACGAGAAAATCAATAAGTAAAATGTTTACTTTGGAAGATTGACGATAATTCCAACTCACGTAGCCAAGATTTTATACTCTGTGTCAGATTACATTACAGTCACATTGCACATTACAATGTCCAAACTCCAGTTCCTCATTGCTAATCCAACAATGATGTCACAGATTAGCAAACTAATGCACTCGGGGTTCGTGTCATTTTCTCAATGGCATGTGTGAATCTGGACAGGGGACCTAGAGATGAAACATGAATCATTTATTAATGTGTAAGAGAAAATTTTGTCACCGACTCGTGGTAGCACAGTAATAGAAAGGTTAACCTGGGAGAGATAGATCTCAGGTTTGAATCTTGACTTCATTTTGATAGTGCTGCCGTGGTCTTAGAGTGCTTGTGCTTAAGAAAAAGTTTTCTCCTCAAGTTTAAGAAATAGTAGGACAACTTAGGACGGGAAGCTCACTCACACGTTAGGTTAATTAAGTGGCATGAACGACTGAATATTAGTTTGCTAATCTGTGACATCACTGTAGGGTTCTGCACTGCTAAGATAGAAAGGACTGAGAACAACAACATATATGTACAATCAACCATAACGAACTAACCGTGAGGAAATGAGAGATCAAGCACTGGAATAGACAAGTGAATAATAATAATTTACAATATGAATAAACCCAAACCTAACCTGGCCACCTAAATACTGTTCTCTACTCTAACAAATGATTTACAACCTTAGCTCCTAAACAGCGTTGCAGTCGTGTGATCAACTATCAACTTATGAGTTCAGCTAAAACCGATCCCTTGCCGAGTAAGATAGAGAGGTGGAGACTCCTTAACATGCTACAACTCAACCAGTTTCCAATAAGATCTGGAAGGTAACTCTCTACATAAGTCAATGGAGTTTTTGACCCAACGGCTTTGGATGGCTCGGGCCCAAACTTCAATGTAAAGGCTCAGGATGTTCTCCCCATCGCATCTGTAAACAGTATAAAGTATACGCACACTCACTCTATATATATATAAAAGCCAAGCTTCACTCGGTATTGAGTCGGTAAGCATCCAGGCAAGTTCGACTTCTTCATGGGACCCACTCCTCTCGTTCCTCGATGTCAGGTACTGTCCGCAGAGACCATACCGATACCGTAATATAAATCAGGAAACAAGGAGTGAAACCTGAAGCAGTGAATCTGATCCTTTGCACGAACTGTGTCAAGAAGTCAAACGACTTCTAACGCAGCCTGTTGTGTTACTGAAGACCCGGAGCTTGGCCCTGACCAACGTGTCCGTCTCTCTGAAACTCCTGGTGATCTAGGCCTGGTCCTTGGAGGCCTGATCTGAATCAGGCCTAGAACCACGGGCTCTGAAGAATAGGAAGGGTCTACACTACAGGCAGATGCTGCGAATGTGTCCTTTTAGATTATTGTGTGTTTCCAGACACACACTAGTCTGATGACCTCCGCACATCGGAGGTCATCAGACTAGTGTACCCTTCCCGATGTGAGCTTTGCAATTGACTTTGACCTACGTTTCTCCTCACCTGTTGGGGTAGGCCTGCTGCAACTCGTAAGCTTTTTAGAGAGAGGCGTGTGTGTAGTAAGAATGATCGCCCGTTCTGAGATTTTTGGCCGATGGATCTTTCGAGTTCATGTTGAGCTCAATGCAATGCGTGCCTTGTCAGCCAACGAAGAAGCTCGAAGCCGAGAGGGGACTGACGGATGAATCCCAAGGTTTTTCTCACTATTTCCTATCTTTGCTGTTGTTTAGTACTTGGTCCTGGTGAGCAGTTACACATTATACAGCAAATTTCTGCGCCTGCCTTAGTGTATCTATTGGTATTCAGAATGAAAGAATAATAAATGTATGACTCCAACAACTGGTCTGGACTTGGAACTATGAGTTTGTCGACAATTTTCTACATGGAAAGTTCGATATGTGCGTGTTGATGAGTGTCAGTTCTGCAGGTGCAGGGATAGATCGATCGGCAGGACCTTAGTCATAGATTTTCTGTTAGTTCTGCGTTGGCTAATCAGCTCACCATGAAAGGTGGCAATCTGGTAAGCATGAAGAATTCGATTTCCACGAGTGGGAAGTTATTCGGGAGGAGGAGGACGGTCAAGAAGTTCCCCAGCCTCATAGGGAAGGTGCTGGTGAAGGGTGTATCGAAGGTGTCGAGGCATTTCAGTGCTGACACCGAAGCTCTGGGGAAGGCTGCGTTGGTGATGGCTCTTCTTTCGACAGCAGACAGAAGCGGGCCGCTGGATGGCATCCCCCTCATCCTAGCAGAAGTTGTGGATCCCCTCTTTGATGACGATAACCCTAAGCTGCAGGAGCAAACTGCGAAGGCTGTGGCCATACTCGCAGCTCAGCTTCCTCCAGAGTTGTGCCTAGCGCTGTTGGAGTGCCCCAGAGTGTTGGAAGGGCTTGCGAAATTGTTGTCCAGAACAGAAAGGCATTACGTGCAAGCGGCTGCTGCATTGGCAGTCCTCAATCTGGCTGGAGCAGGGGAAGAATGCCAGAGAAGGGTTGCTCAGTATCCTGAAGCCGTGTCCGGAATTGTGGGTCTTCTGTCACAAGATCGAAGTGCTTCAGTTCTGCAGCACGGAGCATCGTTGTTATTCGTATTAGGTCTTTTACCAGAGAATCAGAAGATGATTGTTGATTTCCCTGGAGCCTTGGAAGGATTAGTGCGTGTGCTTCTGAAGAAGGAAATGCCACTCGGGCAAGGAAGAGCAGCACTGGCGCTCTCGGTCCTTGCATCCGAACAAGAAACGAAGAAGACGATTGCTGACTTTCCCCAAGCTCTTAAGGGGATCATGGACCTGCTAGGCTTGGAAGATTTGCCCGAAGTGCAAGAGTGTGCTGTGGCAGCTGTAGCCAATCTCATCACAGCAGAGACAACTCCCAGAATTCTCGAATTTCCGAATGTTTTAGCCCGCCTGGTACTACTGGCTCCAACTTGTGAAGCAGCACTTGCTGCTATTGTCAATCTTGACTTCTACAGGAAGAAACAATCTGCCAAACAGATGGCCGAGCAGGCATTGGCTCGGTGCAGAAGATTACCAGAATTTCGGTTGTTGAACTACCCAACCAGCGTGTGAACCCGCATGAGCATGAGTCTGGCAAGTCCGCAAACTCCCATTAAGCCCCATTTGTGTGCTCATTCGTCAACTGCTAGTTCACCTTCACAAACCTCTGTTGAGGTCGAAACTGTCTGAATAATCGGTGGTTCCAAGTTGCCGGATGCTACAGCATGTGAATGTGAAGGCCAGAATCGCCAGAGTTCACTAAGTTAGGTCCTGGATCACATAACAGATCCACTCTAGTTAGAATGGCCGATAATGCAGGTGCTTACAGCGGCAGCAAATTGCTGTTCTTCTAACCTGAATCTTCGAGTTAGTAACACAAAGAGTGGTGGCCTCAGATTCAGTAACTTATGTGACAAACTGGGAGATCCCAAGGTGTAAGGTGGGCTCTGTTCGTTGTAAGATATAGCAACGAACTTCCTTTACTTCCAGCAAAGGAACGGTCCATTACATCAGAAGTCTAGTTCTTTAGAGAGACTGAGCAATTGTATATCCACCTTGAAGGTTCCAGTTGATGAATATCGTGTCCCGAGAGAGTGACGTGAAAATTATTAGTTGTCCGCGCCACTTCTTTAGGCAAACAGAAGCATCAGATATTTGCTCCCAGATCACTGTTTTCCATTTACGGGTAGGATAATTCTATTTCACCATACAGCCAAGCATCGGGAGCCATATTTATCGTCTATCCAACTTTTGAACAGGTGTCTTGGCTATTCATGTCAAGAAATGGATTTGTTGCAGACCGTAGAAATAGTTTTGATAACTTGTCGAGTCGCTTCCATTTTTGATGGGCAAGTTAACAGTTTGGATTTTCCGAGCTTTAAGGAATGAACCAAAAGGATGCAAGAAACAAGTCAGGACCACCAGATCCTGGTACAAATCGAAAGACAGATCTGTCACTTGGCTTCAGTTGTTAACCCAGGTTGCAAGACGATCGGAAGGTTGGAAGATGGCTTTCCAAACCTTCAAACGCCTGATACTAGAGTAGAAGCGGTGTCTGCTTGAATGAAGAAACGATGTGCATGAGTTCAAGAAAGTGTTTCCCAGATTTTGTAGTGAGGGTGGGATAGTATGTCCAAGCGTTCAAGGTCGAATTGAGCGACTGCTTGTCATTTTCTATCTCAGAAAGAAATAGAGGAAGAAAACAAAACGAATACCTTTCCGTTAGGTCGAGGCACTGCCAGTTAGTAGGAAAGTAAGTAACTGTTCATCTTTATCTAACCATCGAATTGCTGGGAGGCATACTTCACGTGGTAGGATCGCATGATACTGTCACAAGGTCCTGCAAGATCCTCAAGTTTATGGTGAAACCATATGTTTGAACGTAGCATGCATTGGTTCTGTGAGATCTGGGACCACGTACTTCAAGGACATTTCAGATATCAGCATTACAGTCCATTGAAATTAAGAAGTTGAATTGGTTACGAAGTGAGTAGGTTTGGAAATGAGAACAAGGATTATGATATTGTCGAGGTAAATTATTCCATATTTTAAGACCCACTTGAGAACATGGGTTCTCGTACTTTACTTGGCAAGACACGCACCTCAGTTAGCCTGTCCGTAAAAAGAGAGTGCCACTGTGCTGTACATACAAAACCTTTTTGTGGTTGACCAGGCCCTTGATTCTGAAAATTCCTTACTTTTTCCTTGCCTCTAAGGGAAATATGTTCTTCTGCCAACAAGAATCACGATCGAAAATCTAGTTGCTCAATCTCGCCTAGATTGAGCAACTAGATTTTCGCGATCTGCGTGCATTCCATGTGAGGGTGGCTTGAAGCCCGAATAAAGGCGAAACTTCAGAACCATTGTTGGATGGAGACACCTCGAGGGATAGTACTGAACGGAGCATAGCAAGTCAGGAGTTCAACGAAGTCAAAGCCAGAAACTCAAGTCGTAAGCCGCTAAGCTAGGATTTGATAACCATTATGCTCGGTTGGTTGGTACAGGATTTCAAGTTGTTAGCTTAGACAGCCTGTGATTCCGACCTCTGTGTACAAATTCCATTCTTCAAGTGAAATCCAGAAATTATATCCGCAACTTCGCAGAATATCGTTCAAGCCACCATGACAGTTGAGCTCGCTACTGTCACAATGAACAGCTAAGGCTTGATGTTGACAATGAACCTAAGCTCGGGCCCACTTCTCGCGCCTCTTTAAACAGAGTTCTTGACCAGTACTTCATACGTGAACAACTTATAAAGTTTGCGCTAGCAAGGAGGGAACAAGTAAATCTCTGAGAGTCGACCTTAGACCAGAGAGGTGCAGAACTTTAACACGTGAATAGAGAGAGAAGGGAGAAGCTTCAGAGACTCATCAGAAAAGCGATATTGTAATGGTAGGTTGGAGAAACAGCAGACCGGGACCAGGACCAGGAGGCAATTTAGTCAAGAAAAAGGCCTGGAGCTCAAAGGAGGACAACAGTCCCATATGCTATATCTCATCAACTGACAGACAGGAACTACAGAAAGTACTACATTCTCGAAATCATTTTGCGAGGTTTAGTGCCGAAGTACTATGCTAAACTCAAACTGAACAGGATGTTAACATCGGCCAGTACACACCGCAACATATATAGTACCTGAATGGCGGAACCATGAAACAATAAGCTCGATCTCGGGCTTCGGGATAACCCACGCGAAACTTCGTTGCTCCCACCATGCCCACCATCTCTCGATGGGGCTGGCTGGACTGGAGTCTAGAAGATATGATGGGACCGTTGGATGGAATCCATGAAGTTGTTAAAACCACAGCCTGAGACTCGCAACAGTAACAGACCACGTGTAGCTGGATCTCGAGAAGGACAAAATATCTCCTTGGAATGAACAGAGTGATGTTCCTGACCACACTTGCGTAATGTTCTGTACGAGTGAATGTTCACTACAGCTGAAATCGTTTCCCGCACAAAGATGACTCAGAATCACTGTACTGGTATTCAGCACGGGTGAAAGGACACTGCAGCTCACAGTCTGAGTTTGATTCACTTCGTAGAGTCTTGTCCTGTATCATATACTATCATCGTGCAAGGAATATGTGCCTTGGGTCCTCCGAGAAGGCCATGCTAAGTCAGCAAATGAAGAGAGCAGCAGACACGAGGGACGTGTACTTGGAACCCATATGAACCCTTCACGTGTCTCTTGAGAAGGATTAATGAAACACAATTGCTATGTTAACATCGATGCTACTATCTATGGTAGCCGAGTTTAGCCGACTGTAACACTCTCTTCCTCATGATCAGTGATTCCTTGTCTGGAGTGCAAGTCTTTGTTCGTTTCGACTGGAACTCAGTCAAGCCTGCATTATGACTGAGTTCTGAATCTGATGAGGTGCTAATCATTAATTTATTATCTAACCAATGTTAGGGAATAAATTAATGTATTAATTAAAGAATGATTATTGTGAAGTTGGTTCGCGCACTTGTACTCCCTGAAGCGCAAAGTACTGCGCTTCACTTATGGGTTCTCTAATTCCGTTTTCACGTTTTCAGGAACAACTAACATATAACGTATATATTATTATTTTGATTTTTATTAAAATTAATTTAAAATATTTAAAATAATATTTATAACATCAAAGGAACAGAAGTTCCCGAGAATGGATAGATAGATTACGCTGCATCTTCTGCCCTCTTCCTTTTTCATTTTTGTCCTCTTCCCCTCCTGGCCAAACAGCCACTTTGCTCGCATAATGGTCCAAGCCCAGTTCAGTTCAAGTATTACAGTGTTTTTGTATTTTTTGAACACATTATTTATGTTCACAGCGAATCAGATGTCTTCTTGGAGTGCTCTAACTCTATTGTTCCCGAGAATGGATAGATAGATTACGCTGCATCTTCTGCCCTCTTCCGTTTTCATTTTTGTCCTCTTCCCCTCCTGGCCAAACAGCCACTTTGCCCGCATAATGATCCAAGCCCAGTTCAGTTCAAGTATTGTGTTCACAACGAATCAGATGTCTTCTTGGAAAGCTCTAACTCTATTTTAATTCTTCAATCAGCCCTCTAAGTCCTCTTAGAGAATACGAATTTCTTTTAACTCAAATATTTGTTAAATTAACACTCGAAATTTTTATTAAATGATCTGTCATGCGCTACCGCACAGAAGATGGTCTGCCGGTTTTGAACCCCTGACGTGGTGCATCAGACAGTAAACACTATCCGCTGAGCTAACTAAAAATACTTATAAAAATTTTAGTTATTTATCTCATATATCTATAACGTACATGAGATCACTGACAACGTAAGTGGATGGATATATGAAATAGATTCACACTGTCTATTTTTGTTTATCAACTAAACAAATCCAGAGGACCGAAACCAATCCCCGTTGAGTATTTCATACCCGAATGGCACGCTTGGCGTTTTCCGCCTCTCGGCCGAAACTACGCCTTTGATGCATATTATTTGGGTCGAGCGGCATGAAAGCTTCATAATGTTGCATGTTCGTTTATTGAACGGTCAGCTAGCTCTGCCCAAAACTACACCCATAATTGAACTCTATTGTCGAAGTCTATCGCGAGTCCAAATCTTCTGCGAGGAATAGCGAACAGATCCTTAATGAGTTAAATACTATAAAAGTAGAAATGTCTCAACGACCGACCTTAGCTCAGTTGGTAGAGCGGAGGACTGTAGTGGTAACATAGACATCCTTAGGTCGTTGGTTCGAATCCGGCAGGTCGGAATCTGAATCCTTTTGTCGCAATTACGCTAGGTGTTCTTAATTCTTCAGATAGTTTTATTTGTATTCTGTTTGCCTATTTTTCTCTGTCTTTGTGTATTCCGGATCATTTTGCTTCTATTCTGTTTGTATTCTCGCTTGATTTTGAAATTGTAATACTAGGATTTTGTCAATAGCCGACCTTAGCTCAGTTGGTAGAGCGGAGGACTGTAGTGTTAGCACAGGCATCCTTAGGTCGCTGGTTCGAATCCGGCAGGTCGGAGTTGTGCCCAATTATCGGTAATATCTTATTACGTGAGGTGTTCTTCACTCTTCATGTTTCTTTAGTATTATTGTTTCAGTAATTCGCGTCACTTCACACTAAGTATTGCATATTGATTACTCATGTTTCCTTAGTATTGTTTCTTCCTCTTCCCTTTTCTCTCTTCTCGGTCAATTCCAGATATTCTTGTTTATTCTGTAAAATCTTATCTTTATTACGCGAAGTGTTCTCCATTTTTCATTTGTACTGTTTCGTCCTCTTGTATCTCTGTCAATTCCAGATCCTTCCTTTTCGTATTCTGTACTTTTTGACGTTTGATAGTGTTCGAAATTTCGGGACACTCGTCAATGTGACATCCGACCTTAGCTCAGTTGGTAGAGCGGAGGACTGTAGTGTTGACACGGGCATCCTTAGGTCGCTGGTTCGAATCCGGCAGGTCGGATTTTACTTTTGACCAATTACGTGGGGTGTTCTTATTACTTCAGATCTTTGCAGTATTTCTGCGTCTGTCTATTCCAGATCTTTTTGTTCCTACTCTGTCTGTCTAGATGTAGGATTTGGATAGGCTAAAACTGAGCCGTACATCCGACCTTAGCTCAGTTGGTAGAGCGGAGGACTGTAGTGTTATCACGGGCATCCTTAGGTCGCTGGTTCGAATCCGGCAGGTCGGATTTTTATATTTGGGGTGTCTGACTCCTTCATATGTTTGTATTCTGTCTTATTTCCCTATCTCATAATTTTATTTGAATATTGGGCATTGAGCCCGAAAGGCAACCCCGACCTTAGCTCAGTTGGTAGAGCGGAGGACTGTAGTGTTATCACAGGCATCCTTAGGTCGCTGGTTCGAATCCGGCAGGTCGGAATCGCAACATAGATCAGAATAGATTCTGCTCAAAGCTTTTTGTTTCTGTTATGTCTGCCTGTTTCGTAAGTCCAGTTTTGGACGACTGGAGTGAAAACTGTACAGGCTACCGTCTCTGTAGATTTCTGCCGACTACCGCGATGGTGGAAAAACTGACGGACAAGTCGATCGACTCCATTTGCCGGGCTTCCCGAACGTGCTTCGGGAGGATCAGGGACTGTGTATCAGGCTGGCTCAGATGCTTTCGAACAAATAAAAGTACTGACTATGTGCTGCACCAAGTAGATAGCGTCGTCTCCATATTCATAGGTCGGGCCAGTTCCCGAGTCAGCTGGAATCACGATATGCACCCCGAAGTACGTACTGACATCGAGGTCTGCCGAGTCCAGACTTGCAGGTGGGGTAAGGCGTATCCTCTGGATCCTCAAGTAGAGGGTGTGATTTCCAGACATGGCATCATGCGCAAGCGCAGACCATGACTCTAACAGAAGGTAGACTGAGGACGAGAAGACGAATGTGTGGGGGACTAGGCCGTCTAAAAACAAGTTCAGCAAGGCGCGATATTGTCAAACCAAGCAACCAAACGTGGCTTTGTCGAAGATCCAGCGAGAAGATCTATCAGGCACATGCATGTAAATGGATTTGAATGTACCGAACCTAGTATGGTTCTGCCCCGAATTCCTCTTCATCTATCGCTTTTCAGTTTGGGTATATCGATCGATCCTCTCAGAAACACACCCAGCTGGTCATCGTGCCATTCGCCAGGTTACTAGGCCAAACTCGAATGGAGCCAAGTCTGAGGAGCAGGCTAGCTGGTCTTTGGATACTGGGAACTGAAAATGGCTTTCCCTTCGTTCGGACCAGATGACAGTCGATTCAGTGCTCTTGGTTTTAGTTGCGGTGTGTATAGCTATCACTGAGATTGACGATGTATGTCACGCATTTCTGTGTTAAAACTGGGCACGGCGATCATCGGCGGATCAGTCATTCGATCCAGGAACGTGAAGTGGAGCCCTTACCGGGACTTATATAGAGCTATCGATGAGACGCCGGCCGCTGACGTTGGAATACTTCACCAGCCTGAAAGGAAAGAGATCTCCTCTTCCTGTTGGATAATCTCAGATATGCTCTCACATCATTTTAATCATTCGAATTCTGATCATTCGATTTCGATTCTAGGAAGATTGCATGCCCATGAAACCCAAAAGGCAGTCAGCAATGCAGGAATTCGTGTTTCTAACTTCTCTACGAACGAGAGGTAGTTCGCAGGTGGGGTTGCTACCTTGTACTGGACTGAAGAGCAGTCAGGTTAGTGCAGTTACTCAGATTGAGATGAGATCGTAATACTCTTTTCACTTCCAAAATCGCCTTGACATATTATATACATGAGGAGCTAGCTGGAGGAGAAACCAACGTTGTAGAAGAAAGATACCACCAGAGGCTGGCATCATGATCAGCAGATCCAGCAAAGTTTATCTCCTCTCATGGACGAGTAAAGTCCTGGACATGGAAGTGAAAACGTACTTGGAAGCCCTTTCTTGCACGTTTACTAGGAAGAGTTTGACGACTACACAAAAGCTTAAGTTGAAACTGTGAGCTCGAGATTGCAAACGGCCCTTCAAATGGACCCAACTTCTACGTAGCTCTTAAATTGAAGATAAGGAGAGTCTTGGACAAGATCATCCGAGTACGACTGTAAGAGTGCAAGAGATGCATGCAGAATTGTATCAGGAACAGGACATTCCTGTCTTTCCTGCATGAAGGTAATTATCAAGCAGACTGTACGTTCTGTGGTCAGAACTACAAAAGCTTCTCTTTTCTGACATCAGCTCATGTCACCAGGCCAGGCCCGCCTGAGAATGGTGACATGACCCAACTTTAAATTAAATGTATTGATCGGTGAAGGGTCCGTTTGGTTTTCTTTTTCCAGCATGCATATTTAGCATGATGTTTGCTTTTCCCTCTTGTTTTGTGGCTACGTGATCCCTCTCGTAATTGTTTTTCTCTTTTCCCTTGTTGGAGTGTATGAGGGAGTTTGCAAACGAGTAAATAAGCATCCCCATCGCGCATCGGCGAGGAGGGACAAAAACGGGAAAAGGGATTCGCTGCCGTGAATGTAGTCGTAACATAATTGTCATACACTGGAAAGACGGCGACATTCTCGACACGCAGGTGAATCTTTTTATTTCGGGAGCGGGAGTCAATCTTTTTATGTTACAAAAAATATTATAATTGTTATATGAATCTTTTAAGTTAAGTTTAATAAAAATTAAAATAATAGTTTAAATGTTATATATTAATTATTCCTGGAAATGTGGAACTGTGATTTGAAAACCCATAAGTGTAGTGCAGGACTTCGCGCTTCAGGGGTACAAGCGCGGGAGACTACTTCACTAGATTAATACATTGATTAAAATATTAATTTATTACCTAACCCTTTTCGTCGGAAGGGTTAGACAATAAATTAAGGTTGCAGTCTTCTTCCATCTTCAGATGGAAGAAGATGAATAAGTATGAATAGGCATCTCCAACGACCTTGTACAGTGAATTTTGTTTTCTCTTATCAGAAAACGTATAAGTGTTATAAAAATATACTGTAATAAACTATAATAAAAAATTAATAAATAATATGTTAATCTCTCCGGGAGTAGCAAATTGACCCAGACAGAACCCATAAGTGAAGAGCTAGCTGAGGCCTTGCTGGAGGTATAAGTCTGGGAGTGAATTGTCAATTAGCGTCATTTTACTGAGGAATTAATATATGTTCTAACCCTTCCAGCCGGAAGGGTTAGAAAACACCCATGTACACTCAAGTGTACATGGGTGATAAGCAGCCTTGTTTGTAAAAGGCGAGTAAAAGAACAGTGTGCTTCTAATCGTAAAAGTGAAACAGGTAAGAAAAGCAAACCTTTTAATAACCATACCTGCAAATTCGCCATTCCACCGCCCTTGCCCATACTAGCCACTTGTGGAATACACTTTACCGAATGTGCACTTAAGTATGCAAAGGTGACTTTACTACTCCCCTAGCAATATAGTTCATGATGCAAGTCCAGAGTCCGAGCACTTACATGTGCTCATTGAATGTGTCCCTAGCCTGCACTAAAAGCATCTTCATGATCAGTGGCATACTCTATATTTTTGACTAACTGTATATTAATCTAATATTTTACGGTTTAGTTTCAAACCAGACGGATACTGTTATAACTTTCGTCCAGTACTATCATCTATATAGGGTATACGTATATCAATGTTATTCGTCTCTTCTCAAACGCTTTTTGCTCATCTTTCAACTGAAAACACTAGGAGAAAAATACGCATGCAACTTGAACTTCAGGGCAACTTTTGCAGCTTTGTCCGCTTGTTGTTACTGGAGAAGACATGAAGTATTAAAGGGAAGTTCTAAATCAAGTTGAGTGGAAAAATCAATGTTATCTCTACATATGAATTGTTAACCGAACCTGGAGATGCGATAAGATCCCAACCTAACCCATATGGAAAGCAAAGACAAATGTGCTTTCGAGAGTATAAATGCGGAAAGCTACTAGCCAAAGAAATTTAAGTCCACCAGTTACTAAATTAAATCCTTGCAAATTTACCTCTCCCATCCCAAGATGGAGGAGGTGACAATATATATGCAGTCACGTTATATACGCATGAGGGGAAACGAGCTCAAGCAAAGATAGTAAATCAGACATCTATGGGTTGATGAAGCTTTTGGACGTGAAAATGACACTTGAGCAGTCCATCCATGGATAGAATTTACTTTCAAATTCTCAAATAGAACAAAGAATATAGAGCGAAAGAGGCTTAACGACAAAGACGTACATGCATTTGTCGGCAAAATGGACCAGTTTGCCAAAATGATGTTTTGACGTATTACGAGATAATATGTTAGAGAAATTAAGTTGAATAGAACAGCAGCAAAGAACCAAGACCAAAATCATTGAGACATTTGAGTTGGTTGCACCGCTTGAGATTATGGAGCATTTGTGAGTTGACACATCATTTCGTGAGCTATTGAGAAATCTTTTCATGTGAGTTGAGGAATGAGTACTTATTGGAAGAACTAAATCTTTTTTATGAAGGATTTAGTTTTAACTTTAGTGCAAATCCTCTCTCCACTTCAGACCTTAATAGCCAAACGTTTATGACTTTCTTAGCTTTGCTAGCCCAAGTAAGAAACGGAGAAAAAATTACGAAGAGAATAAAAGAGATTTCATAGTCTTATCGGTATGCTCAATGTTGTTTGAGATGACAAATGTCTTTACAAACTTGGTGCACCAATTATGTCAAGTGGGTTCTTGAAGTCAACAATCTTTTCTCAAATGAGCACTTATGATGCATAAGTTCAACTTTATGTGATTTGAGCAATCTATAAGTACAACTTTTATTATGATATTTATCATAATAAAAGTTGAATGAGTGAAATTTCACCACACCATTTCACTCATTCAAATTTGCACATGTGTAGATGCATCAGCTTCAATCTGTGTCAAATTTGAATTCGTGAGCTATAATTTCAAATTATGTTGTGTCTTTGAGAATATCAATTTGGGTTCATAGTATGAGCTAGCAAAGAGCTTTAATTTAGGTCTTAACCCTTCCTCTTGGAAAGATTAGGTTATAAACTAAAGTTTACAAATTAAAAATACTTTTATTCGTGGGAATGACAGATCTTTATATCAAAGAACGGTTCTGTTCGCGCAAGTCACTTATGAGTTTTGTGTAATTGAAGTGAGCATGTGTAATGAAGCTACCAAGTGGAATCTAAATTTAATGGTTCAAATTTAGCACTTTAAATTTAGTGAAAATAATTTATAGAACTTTGACACAAGTAATGATTCGCAAATCCTATCGAGCAGTATTTTTCCCGTAACTCTGCACTTTTGTATACTACATTTTTCACTAAATTCTTTTTGAAGGTTACTATGAGTTAGTTACCGATGATTATTTTGGTTGCCTGTTAAACGTTTGTCTTTTCCTCCTTCTTATTATAAGTGTAGTTTGAATGTATATTATTCACCTCATTCATAGAAAGATGGAAGAGGTAAATATGCAAAGGTTTAATTTAATACATAACTTTCCGGTAGGAACTGTTAGGTACTAAATTAAACTCACTGTGAATTAATATGCAAATAGCGTCAGGTTCTAGACTTGTACTTTTGGTAGTGCGATCGTGTATTCATGCCTTATGGTTTATATCTTGGTCACTGTTTGCAAGCATGTGCTAATATTTAATATTTACACATTTTTATTTTTATTTTTATTTATTTATTATATAAAAATATTTAATAACTATATATTTTCTAATATCATTAAAAGAGCAAAAGCTCCCAAGAAGTTAATCGAGCATGCATATATTTTGTGTTTTTCCTTCCAACAAGAGATGTTGTGAAGCTAGAGTAAGAGGGATTAGGACTTATTTTTGTTTGGAAACGTAGTACTCGAGAATGTCCACAAGACTTGGGCAATTGTCTTTTCTTTTTACAAATATTTTGAAACATATAGATATCTAAACATGGATAATATCTTCACTAAAAGAAATACAAGAAAGTACTCTTAGTATAATATATAATCCATGTTATGGAAAATGAAAATAAATATTTTTAACTAGGTTTGATTTACGACCAAATCTTTCTACAAGAAAAAAGTATAGTCATAAATTAAAGACTTGTATAATACCCTTTCCATTTGAACATGAAAGAGGTGATATGCATGCAACATGAACGAAATACTTAACTCCAACTATTATTTTTTATAACTTCCACGATCAAGTTTGATGTTTTAATTTCATACTTACCTAATAAGAAGAGAAGAAGGGGAAGAGACCTTTGTTAAGTGATGACCATTGTCAGTTCGTCTTTGGAAGAACTTCATAAAGCAAATGCTCTTCCTCAAGGATGTGGTAACTATTAAGGATCCCTTCAAGGACATGAAAAGTAAGACAAGACGAACAAATTGTCCGTCAATCTACAAGAATAGGTATCGGTGCTAAAGCTTTTTTCTCTGAGAAGGGTCATCGGGAGGGAGAAAAGAGGGAGACGGTGTGCGGGAGGGAGAGGAGAGAGAGGCAGGGAGTGCGTTTTGAGAAGATCGAGTGTGGTGGGATGGATTATTGAAGTTTTTTTTTATATTTTTCTTCATTTTCTGTTTTTTTTTTTTTGGTTCTAAAATTGATACTTTCTGTGAAGAAATGAGTGAATATTAAATATTTTTGATTTTGGAATTTTTGGATTTGTTTAAAGTTTTTGAGAGATTTGAGAGACTTCTTGCTACATTTAGTGTGTTATTATCTCTATATATCAGGGTTCTTCTTTTTAGTGGGTTCTTTTATGAGATGTTTTTATCGCACGAGTATATAAAGGGATCGGTATAATTCTAAAATAAAGATTTAGATAGCTCCCAACTATTTGGAAATACGTTAGAGTTCTGTATAAGGTTTTCTCCACTGCAAGTACTCTACTTCAGATTATAGGGATGCCGCCGGAGATACTTTAAACTTTCAGTGTTGACCACGGCCACGGCCCATGCCAAGTTGCCAACTAGCTACTTGATTCGATCTGACATTTGGTCTCTGCTCTCAAGTGGGAATACTCACGAACACTGAAATAATATAGTACCCACAAACACGACTGCTCGTAGTGCTGAGAGCCTGGCGGTCTTGTTCAGTTGCATACTGTATCCATGATGTCATGAACATGCAAGATCCAAGTAGCATATCATATAGCTCTTCTCACAAAACTATACTAGCAAAATAAGGATGACTCAATGGATTTTAGGCTTGATTGTGATATTGCACAGTGAAAATAGATCTTCATGTCGTCTCAAAGTTTATTCATATTCTAACCTTGAATGCAGCGGCAGCCGCAGCAACTTGTGACTTGAGATCGTGACCTGTGAAGACTTGTCTATCTGGGATATGAAAACATGAGTGATAGTTTCACTCACAATTTGAACTCTTTCGCAACCAACGACGGTGCGCACTATTACTAGAATGGATCAGAAAAACGTTCCGAGTGTCTTCAACTGCCTATGACTAAATAATATGCATGCAACGTGCACTTCTGGCCGAAGAGAAAAAGAACAAAAACTTTTAAACAGACCGTATTAACATGAGCAGTTTGCTAACAACTTCCTTAAAAAATGTTTAGTGAGAATACATTAGCAGCATGGAGTAAAGCACAGACTTACAAGGAAGATGGTGCTTGACAGAGTTTGAAAATACATTTTAGAGAGTCACAAAGTTTTTAAAATTTACTTGACTAAATTTGAATTATCAAATTTGAGTTATTAAAATCAAAAACCATTTGGTTACACATGATAGTTACAGAAAACTTATAAACAACTCACGCAGACTGAACTTCTTTTTTTAGTATAAAGACTTGTGTTCCACGAGGAAAAACATTTTCAATTTCTCAGTTTTAATTTACAACTTAACATCTCTAAGAGGAAACGTTAGGATATAAATTAACAACTGTATATTTCTTCTCTTCTGAACTTGGAAGAGGGTGAATATGCATGCCAAATGCAAATGTGGATATATCATGCATATGTGAGTGTGGATATATACCCTTTAACAGCGAATGTAAATGAGGAATGTAAATATACCCTTTAACAGCGAAAAGAAATTTTTACTGCGGAATAATTTAACACAGTTAATGTGAGTGGATCCTGAACGATCGGATTGGTTTGAATCCAACAGGTGCAGTTGACTTTCTCATTCCTCCTCGGGTTACTAAGATACAGTTAATTTCAGCGTAACGTTGTTACATGATAACTGATAGTGACAACCATTCAGTCACGAGTCCAGGCAAGTCATCTTGGTAACTCAAGAGACTATGTAATATCTATGAAGTTATGTAAATTTTCTGTGTAACTTTTTAGTTCCTTATATGAGTACGGTTGAGATACTCTCTAGATCTAGAATTATATTATTAAAAATATAATATCAAGTGTTAACCTCACACTGAGTAGGAGGTTATCTAACCTTAGCTTGCTGTCTTACTCAAGTCACTCTTCAGTCATTCTTCAGGGATGAGTCTGCTAAACCTTTAGACTTCTTATCTTACTCTCATTTTCTTCTTCTGCTCTATTTTCTATAGCACCAGTGACTTAGAGCATATCTCCATAGCGACCTAAGCACTTATCTCCAGTGATATCCGGCGCATTTTTCTTGAATTGGAAGTTGATCTCTATTGTTACATCGTGGTCATATTTTAAGAAAGGCAAATAAATATGCACAGGCAACCTCCAGTCCTTCTGATGAGAAAAAGAACCCTAATTGTTACTCACCAGTACTTACCAGCCACCATCACATTAGTGACTTTCCATCTCCAGTGAGTAAAGGGAGACAAGTTCTGGATTGCAAACTGACCGTTTCCATCCGGAATATGGTAAGGGCAAAAGATTTTATACATGGCATCTTGACAGTGATCAAAGGTACTGAGGATCCCGTAAGGAAGACACTTAGGAGACAAGCTTGATGAATGATAAATGTTTATTTACAACATAGCGAAACTTTCAGAATATGATCAGTAATACAACATATATGTACGAAATAATAAAGATTATCATACACTTAAAGCTTACTTTAGTTTTAAATTCAACTTTATCATCCACATTGCAGACCATCAATGTCGTACTTTAGATTCAAAAGCCATAAGTGGAGTAGGCAGAGACTTTCATGTTCCCATAAACACTCTCCTCGAGGAATAATCTAATTCATTTCAACTTCAATTTATACCCTACCCGTTCCTTTTAGAAAGGTTAGGAAATAAATTAAATAGTTTGCATCTACACCCTCTTTTCAACTTGGAAGAGGATGAATATGCATGCAAGATCAACTTGACTATATGTGCATCCCAAGTTCCCTGTTTGAAGAACGTGTACAAGGAGACAAAATCCGGAATAAAGAAAAAAATTCACGAAATTCATTCGTGTTCTTTCCAGAAATAATATATATCTTGCCTAGATATGCATACTATAGTAGAATCCCCTAACCTTCCTCAAATAAACTTCGGTGACCTTTGTTCTCTTTTTGTTAACAAAAAAATATAAGTATTATACCAAAATTGTATATTGAATTACTATATAATATTAAATCTATTTATAAATGTTTAATGTCAAGTAAACCAGGAGTTATGGTAGATCTCTACATAACCCATAACCAAAGCGCCTGAAGATGCACTCTCAAAAGTACAAGACGAGAACTCGAAACAAAATAAACATTCATGTTTATTATACATTAATTTATTACCAAACTTTTCCTAACGAAAAGGTTAGTTAATAAATTAAAAGCATGCTTCCTTCTCCATCTGAAGAGGGAGAAGGTGACTATACATGCTTCATAGCACGATTGCGAAGACTATTATGCATTTGCTTGAGAATCCACGTGTTACATTAGAAGCATTTTACATTTTACACAGTGAAGAAAACAATAGAATTTTCTAATGTTTTGGGTTTTATATTCTTCTGAAACCTGTCCAAACGCATAACAACAATGCCGTCGCAGAATAGTGAAGAGCGAGTTCTTTGCTGGTACTGGTAATGTGCACGCATCATTACACAACACTAATGTGAACTGTGATTCGACCACAGTCGGACGAAGTGAACAACGTACGAGAATGTAATGGACGACAAACATTCGGAATCGAACCTTGAGTGAAATGGAGCTGGAACATTAGTTTAGGCTACGCACTATTTAATAACAGTCCACAAGTTTGGATTCTGGCCACGAGTCTGGATTCTAATTTCTATGAGTGGGAAATTCGACTAAATTTAGGAGCGAGCACCGAGATCTCAACGGAGTCAAACAAACTGAAACCCGATGGACAGTGACTGTGCAAGTCCAACCCCGGCTCAAGTCAGTGACACCCTCAAGGCACTCCTCCTCCGGAAAAGGTGATCCAGAAGAAAGAACCATTTTGTTCGAAATCTCGATCCGAGGTTCACTCCTCGCGCATCCGTCAGACTCAAGAAAACATTTCTCAATATTTGCAACTTGATTAGGAGATCCTTCTCGATTAGTGATTCGACTAATGATATTCCTGTTCTAAACTTGATTTGATACCACTGCAGAGGAGCTGTGATACCGCACACTGTCAAGTCCAACTGGACGGTAGCATCGATCATGAGCAGTATTTGGTGGTTTTCTGCTGCAGCTGCAGCTGTGATGAGATCCCGAACAGAACTGAGAACAGAGAGATGGATCCATACGCACAAGAATGGCCGAGAGTAGGAGACAAGCTGCACTGTGGCTGGTCATCATCAGCTGCTGCTCTTGCTAGCTAGACCTACATATATAGCTCAACAGAACCTTCAAGCTAATCTAATCTAGCTGGGATCGGAATAGCAACAGGAGATTGATCAAATAATCGTCCGATGAGCTCCAAGCTTATTTAAGCTTACCTTAGCTTATATATAGATATATTGCTTGTTCCAGAGGGGTACAGCATTCGCAGGAAACTGTACTAGTTACTACTGTAGTGCTCCCATCTCTAGCGTTCCAAAGCTTAAGGGAATGGCATGAAGAGTGAAAAGCTTGATTCCGGATCCCTGCCAACGTCATAAACCTATTCCTGTTCAGCAGGTTAGGTCGACTCAGCCCCCAGTGGTCCCCCACGCACAAACTCGTTCACGCGCTGTCAAGCCCACGGGTTTTCTAGATCTGCTCATGCACACAGAAGGCAAGTCAGCAGGCATCAAGTTCCATCTATATTAAGACCCCAACAGATCGGATTAAGGAACTTCCAGGATCATATGATGCATTTGTTTATATTAAAACCAATATTCATGATTCATACAGACGTGCCACTGTCCGTACGTAACTGGAGCCCAGCTGCTGCTGCTGATATGCTTCTGGCTGAACGAATTCCAAGTTGGAAGTCGATAACAGAACTTGGAGAGATAAGCTAGCTGGGGGGGTTCTTGAGAAGAAGCATCTTCTCGAGACCTTCAGGAAAGTTAATAAAGTTGCTGTAATTCATTAAAATCCAGGCCCCGTACCAGAACTGAACAATGGCAAAGCATGGGCAGCAGAGCACGAGCACCAAGCATGCAGACCTGTACAG
Source organism: Asterella californica (assembly GCA_036924285.1). NCBI lineage: Eukaryota > Viridiplantae > Streptophyta > Marchantiopsida > Marchantiales > Aytoniaceae > Asterella > Asterella californica. Next base: position 51,053,082 of record JAYKYS010000001.1, read on the forward strand.
TACGTGAGTAGATTCTCGGGACAGATGAGATCAAACCAACTACAAATTTGCAAGTCAGTCCCAGATGATGGTCAACCGTCAACCTCTGTGCCACACCAGACACCATCAATGCTAGTGAGAGATCTAGAGAGAGAGAGGGAGAGAGAGGGCACTGGAGCTGTCTGAACTAGCTAGAGACATTCTTCCTGAGGTTAAGAAGATCTGGCGGCAAGACTTGGAACTTGTTGTTGGGTTCGAGCTCCGGGTACGTACATACACATTCAGTGACTCGGACTCGATCGACTCTGAGGCACGAACGTAGCAAGCGGAAGTTGCCAGCCAGCCATCTGCAAGAAACGATAAAACTAGTCGTGGCACGACTGCTCACGGTGTGCTGCTGGCACGAAGTCTTCTGCATCCAGTTCGGAGGGTGTGAACCGGCACGACCGTATGATCATGATCATGTCTACATGAATCTCCAGAACCCGGTCGAGTGGAAATTACGTATTATGATCTTGGACCTGCAACGGAAGCTAGATATCAACTAGCTAGTTAGCATGCTTGCAGCGTGAATATTGTAATTTCACAGGGTTTTTTGGTGGACTTATTTCTCGGATTATGGGCAATGTACATTGTGCTCACATAAGAATAGAGCCACATTCACCTCCCCACCGAACGCATGCGTCCTCTCAAGCAGCTCTGCTGACTTGTGGAGCGAATCAGCCAGCAGACCCCTTTGCAGCTGAGTAACACTCAGCTCGGCTTGAGAGTTCTCTGAGCGACAGAATTTCGCTAGCTCTCTGCTCGAGCTTTGCTGATTTGTCTCTCTAAAACTGGGCAGAGCTGCAAGGCCTTGAGAAGTTCGTACAATAGTGATCAATCCTTATACTGTAACCACCTCAGCCAGCCATATCTATCAGCAGCTGGCCCTCACTCACGCCCGTAACACTTCTCTTACCCTCCCCTCTTATCGCTCGCTCCACCTTCGATTCACTTACACACCCACACCCACACCCACCACGTCTCTGACATCACAAGCTGCTTGCTGTGGTGAGGTCGATTCTCCCGGGAGACCTATCCAAGCTGAAATCAATCATTCACAGCACAGGAATCGACAGTACGTAGGTACGTCTGTCTCAGTCCTGTCGATCCACTCAGCGGTTGACTACCACGGCGTCTTCAACTCACGAAGGACGTCACTAGCTAGCTAGGGTGCTCGAACGGATGTTGAGGTGCGCCAGAATTGTACTGTCAGCCAAATTGCCACCACGCTTGCGGGCGATCGAGTACAAGGCTGATGTGAGCGAGCATTTTGTACGGGTCAGGGGACTTTGGTTTGATTCCTGAGTTGGTTCTTCGATCGGGAGCTACTTCTAGTTTATTCCGCCCGGACCTGATCTGCAAGGCCATTGCAGTTCATCAGTTGGGGTCGGTCCAAACGTCCGATCAACCCACCTAAAGGGTGACAGATCAGAACTATAGATCGGAGTTTCCAGATTTAATTATTACTGTCAAATTCTTGCAATGGCGCGGAGCGTACAGGCCGTAGTAGATGACTCACAGTTCGTGGCACTGGTGAACAAAGCAGCTCTTCTCTCAGAGCAGCTGGGATCAGGATTGTACGAAGTGAGTGACGAAGTCGAGACTTTCCCATCTATGGTCGATACGATCCGCATGAAGCACTCTTTATGGAGCGTACAGCTGAAAAAGTATGGAGCCCCGGGGCAGAGCATGCTGGCGCCCCTTCTGCAAGCAGCGTCCAAGAAGCTCAAGGAGGAAGAAGTCCGCCTCCGAAAGCTCCATAGCAGCTGCTACATGAAGTGCTTCGCGTCGAGTAGCTTCAAGTTTCCGAAAGAGCTCCATGTGAGCTTCCAGAGGATGATCGATGTCCTCGAAAACCTCCCCCTGCTGATGAGGGAAACCGAAGAAGTAGTCCGGGACATCATGATCACCTCGACGACGTCGAGCACTGACGATATAGATATCGATCATCCTGATGATCATCCTCTTCTTCCCGATGCCGACAAGATGACCAGTACTAGTGATCACCACGAACCCCTAGGTCTACCAGATCTAGAGCATCAGACACCCAAACCTCGAAAACAGCGATCGGTGTCTAGGCTACCATTCTACGCGGACAAACGATATGTCCCTATGAATGGATCGGTGTCAGAAGTGAGGGCTTCCTTGGAAAGGAAGAGTGGACCTCATGTGGTGGTGCTGCAAGGAGGACCGGGCACTGGAAAATCAAGTCTGGCGAGGCATTTGGCTCTTCACTATCAGGACAAGCAGGTTTATTATCCAGGGCAGCATGCACACTTTGCTGATGGAGTTTTCTACTTGGCCTGTGGAGGAGGTGTGGACATCAAAGCCAAGCAGCTCGAGCTCTTGCACATTCTCGATTACCCACTTCATCTTCTGCTCACGAGTGGGGAATCCCAGCAACTCTCCGAGGCCGGCATCCACAAGAAGCTGATGAGCTACATGGAGGATAAGGATGCCCTCGTGGTCTTAGACGATGTCGAGGACTACGACCTTCTGCACCATCTAATGGTTCCAAGCAGCCGAGTCAAGTACTTGGTGACCTCGGAGCTCGAATTACAGTGGGAAAACTCCACCAACTTCACTATGCCACCCCTTCGTATCGAAGACGCCAGAAGGATCCTCGCTCAACACATTGATCTCCCAGAATTCATACCAGCACATTTACAGGTAACAGCAGAGTACATTTCGCTAAGTGCACCGTAGCGCTCATCTCGAGAACAATTAGAACCTCTACACCGATAGAGAGATATACGCGATCAAGGTCATGTCGACTGATCACGGAAACCGCCAACCCCCTCATGATCAAAATTAGTCCTCGTAGTTATTCCACTGAGTATAATAGACTATAACTCCCCACATTCCCACTTCTCTCCGCATCCTGACTCTTCGATCGATGCTTCCGTTTGTAGGAGATCTCGAAGGGGTCATGAATACAACCCCCATTTATACAGGTTTCACCGAAGCTTCCTCCTGCTTAAGGTGAAATACAGTGTGCGTCGTACCTACAGCTTGGGGACGTAAACTATCTAGCTAGATTGTGTGGGTTCGGTCGATATCGATACTCACGGATCTCTAGGTTTGTCGCTCTATGTCGACATTCGCTGTGAAGCTTATTGTTCTGAAAGTTGCACAATGATGCCGTGCAGGATGTGGCCGATGCAATCATTATTGCAACGGGCGCTAATCCGCTGGCGTTGGTCAGCTTGTCGTTGGCCGTCAACAGCGGGCCGGGCTCGGCATCAGACACGAAGGAATGGCTGGATGTGGAGACGAAGTTCAGAAGGTTGCTGGATGAGGAAGGCGAAGAAGGTTTGATTGCAGCTCTGGGCGAGCAGTACCCACGCCATGTGGCCTGTTCTATGGTGCTGGCCGTGGACTACTTGCCGCACGAAGCGAAGCTCATTCTCTTCGCTCTTGCTGCTTTCGACGACCTACCCATCCCAGAAGTGGTGGTGCAGCTGCTGGTCCAGTGCACGACGGGCAGCATCTCAAATTTCGCCTGCTGGAGAGACTACTTGGCGTCTCGAGGTCTGATCCAGCAGCAGCAGAATATCGTTCCCTGGAGCAGCGAGGCGCAGAGCACCTTGACAATCCATGGAATCAGAAAGCACTGCGTGAAAATCACCAAGGAAGTCGAGATCAGCATGCTCATCGATTCCCTGCTGGGTCGACTAGGGAAGTCCCAGGACGACCTCAGCTCCGATGCGGCTCTCATGACTGCGCTCTGTGTGGTGTACGGAGAAGGAGAGCTAGCAGTGAGGGCGGCAGCAAAGCTCAGCGTGTCCAACTTCGGCCACATGGGAAGTCTCATCCTCACATGGCTCGCCCCTTTCGTCTCCCTCCTGACGATCGCTGACGATGACCCACACCCCAAACAACCCCCCTTGGTCCACGTGCTCGCTAGGCAGGTACGTACTACAATCACAGTTTCCATCACGATCACTGTAATTCCTTCGCAATTTCCTTCTTAAGCTTTCGATGAATCGTAGATCATGCTTTGAGTCACCATCGATAGATCTTCGAATAGTTTGAATATATAGCACGAAACTTCTCGTCCTATCGACAACCGTTTTTGTTATTTCCCCATCATGCTCTCATTTGACAAGTATAGACTTAGGTAGAATCTGATAAGCTTCATATCACATATGCATGGTAAAGTAGACCTCAATATTAATGAAAGAAAGATCTGCTGAAACTGGACGGAGATTTCAAGAAAGCTAGCGGGTGATCTACTAATAATCGTCATCAGCATTGTATGATGTCGCCATGGCCAACAGCTTTAACATCAGAACTATTGTCCTGAATATTTGCATTAGCTGCTCATTTGATCATCGTTAATTTGCTGCTCCGAATGAATTAATGCCGTTGCGAATTCGAAGGAAGTGATGAGATCCGCCAGTTTAGAAATCTTAAAAAGCGGTCGACTTTGATATCGATGATGTTCAGGTGATTTTGGAGTTCATTTGCAACCGCAGCCCAGAGAATTCCATCACAGGCCTACTTACGATTCCCGAGTCAGCTTTGACAACTTGCTGGGCTTTGGCAGTGCACGCTTTGGATAAGCCTCTGCTGATCGCGAGCGAAGGCATCCTCAAGGGACTGATCACTCTCCTGGGAAAGAACGTCCCGTCCGAAACTCAGAAGCGCGCAGCTTGGGCACTAACGAACATCGCCGTGTCCGAGGAAAAGCAGTACAATCTGGTGACGTTTCCAGGATTCCTCAAAGGATTCATTCGACTTCTGACGAAAGACTTCCAGCCAGAAACTCAGACCATCGCCGCATGGACCATGATGGTGGTGGCGGAGGCCGAGGAGAACCGAGACGACATCGCTTCATTCCCCGGTGCTCTAGCAGGGCTGGTGGCATTGCTGGGCAGAAACGTGAGGTCCGACACTCAGATCAATGCTGCGTGGGCCTTGGCGAACTTGACTGGAGATCGGGACAACAAGGTAACGGTAGCAGAATTTCCAGGCGCTCTGGAGGGACTTGTCGGGCTTCTGGCCAAGGACATGAGCCCTGTCACGCAGAGCAAAGCTGCCTGGGCGCTGGCGAACATGGCCGAGGCCGAGGAGAACAAGCTGACCATCGCAGCGTTTCCTGGAGCTCTCGAAGGTCTGGTCAGGCTGCTGAGCGTCGACGACTTGAGCACTGTCGACGTTCGGGTCCCATGCGATCAGCAGTCCACGAGGGCCTTGGGCAATCTGAACGCAGCTTGGGCTTTGGCAAACCTTTCCGATGCCAAGGTGAACAAGGAGAGCATCGCAGTGTTTCCAGGAGCTTTGGAAGGTTTGGTGCGACTTCTGAACAAGGACGTGAATCCACAGACCAGATGTTCTGCGGCTTGGACTCTGGTGCATCTAGCAGAAGCCACGGAGTCGAAGGTGAAAGTGATCATAGCCAAAATCCCTGGAGCTTTGGAGGGTCTGGTGAGTCTGTTCGAGATCGAATCTGACCATAATCGCAGGGATATGCAGCAGCAAGCCACTTGGGCTTGGCGGAATCTCAGTGCTGCATGGGCCCTAGGAAGCCTGGCTGATGCAGAGGAGAACAAAACCATGGTGGCAAACTGTCCGGGTGCACTCAAGGGCTTGGTGGGGCTGCTGGGAACTCCCAAGCACGGAAGCCTTCACCTGCAGAGCCGAGCGACCTGGGCTATTGCTAACATAGCAGCAGGTGCAGCGAACCAAGAGCTCATTGCTGCATATCCAGGAGCCCTAGAAGGTTTGGTGGGGCTGCTCCAGAAGGACGTCAATCCCTACACCCAGAGCAATGCTCTTCGCGCTCTGGCTCACATCGTCGAAGCCAAGAACAACAGGGTTCTACTGGCCAGATTCCCGGGAGCTTTGGAGAATCTCGTGGGTCTTCTCGGTCAAGATGTCAGCTCCTACACACAGAACAATGCAGCTCGAGCTTTGGCCACCATGGCAACAGCCGGGGAGAATCAGATCACCATCGCCAAGTTTCCCGGAGCTCTTGAAGGGTTCGTGAGACTCTTGGGCAAGGATGAAAGTCCAGCTGTTCAGACGAATGCAGCATGGGCACTGGCAAACCTGGCTGAGGAGTCCATGAACAAGATAGGCATCGCTTTGTTTCCAGAAGCGATCGAGAGGCTTTTGAGGCTTCTGGAGGACGATATTGACCCCAGCGTCCAAGCAGTGGCAGCAAGAACTCTCACCCAGATAGACGCTAGGACTAACAACCGACTCATTCTCGGTTCAGCAGAAGCTTATCGCAGTCGTGCTGTTATCAACATAGAGATGGAGAACTACAAACAAGCCCTTGGAGACCTCGACAGGGCTCACGCTCTTCAAGCTGAAAATCCTTACACTTTCAGGTACGTACTGGAGTTTTTTCTGCTGACTGTTCTCCTGCTAATTGATCAATGAGAATTATCGCCGTGTTGAAATGGTTTCATCCAGTAATTAATTAAGACCTTCGCATTTTGGTTAACGATCAGTACTAGTACTCATTGAATTCGTTGATTTCTTCCACGTTTGGATGAATTCAGTTGGAGGAGATTCGTAAGGGTTATGCTGAAGGAGTACGAAGGAGCCTTGCAAGATGCAAACAAGGCTGTCGAACTTCAACCACACAAGCAATTCCATTGGCAGGAAAGGGGTATACTGAGAGGAATGATGGGTGATTTCCAAGGAGCTCTTGAAGATTTGACGGTAGGTCTCCAGCTAAACCCGAATGATTACGAATCCCTAAAGCATCGAGGCTACATCAGGTACCTCATGCAAGACCATCCAGGAGCATGTGATGATGCAGAGAATGCTCTAGCGCATAGACCCTATCAACTCGACGATCCTGCTTATGGTGCTGGTTTTCTCGGAGGGCTCAGTGTCGAGTACCTGGGATACAAGCTCAAGTGATCGAACAGCACCGCCAGATACTATCGAATCAAGCACCCTACACTAAAGTAGTTCGGATTCCAACCAACTACTTACGACAATATTGCACATCCACAGACCCAGATCCAGATATGTTGGTTCGAGATCAAACTTTCTCCATACAAATTCGATATGTACATATATGTTATACTTTGATGAGAAGAACGGCACCAAGAGATGTCCCATACATACAAGGATGTCCTGGAGCTGCTCGAACCTCGAGCTGAATTCGAAGAGGTCCCGACAAGCATGCAGTAGTAGCACAAAGAGGTGCTGGTTTGATACAATTTTGCAGTCGTCCACTAGAGTTTACAGCGCAATTCGTCACCAGAGATTAAACTCACCCGAATGTAATTTATGAACGGGTCCACTAGCTTCGACGAGATAAGTGAACAGGTTAGGAACTATATAATTAGAACGGTTCGGACAATTCTTTTACTGGTCCCGATCTGGGTTCATGTTCAGATCTATATATCAGTGTAGCACTTTAGGTTACGCGATTCTTGGAAGTTCCCTCAGCAGCTAGAAGATCCCAGCTGATGTATACTTGCTACTGTTAAAATCATGCATTGTTCATCTCATATGGTTTGTCGATCCATGATTGTCCCGAATTGATCTTGATGATCGTGAGTAGCTCATGTCATGGTCCCCTTGACTTGCGCGGGTATAACCCACGACGTTCATAATCATCTAAAGTTCCAACCTTGTCCAGACTGATGCTAAAGCGAACCCTCACACTACGACCCGAATTTGTCGTCCTGGCTCTTCTGCCAAAAGAGATGTAGATCTAGACTATCAAAGAAGCTACCGAATTTCCAACTTGTTCCACAAGTCTTGCTATAAGCATGTGGAGTTCTTAGCGGACTCCAATTTGGCTGATACGACAGTTGCTACAATAGCCCCATATATTCAGCCACTAGTATATACATTACCAGCTAAGTATATACAGAGAGGGTTGAACTTTGCAATTGTTCGTATGCATTGGTTTACTTTGTCCTAATTTTCGAGGAAGAAGCCTCTTTCGCCGTGGGACCTTCTGCTACCGCACGCTGCTACCCTGCCCTTTCATGGACTGACCCTCTCGGTAGGGGATTCGACCTCACACCGCCCCGGCTAGCTACTGGCGGATGGGCTGGCAACAAGCTAATGCTCGTTGGCGTATGCATTCAATAGTTATAGTACCGCAACGTTCACCTAAGGCAAAGAAATTACCTCACCCGGGAATGACGATACGTTCGTGGTAACAATCTTCGAATCTGACTAGCTAGCGTACGTGCTGGTCTGGCTCTCGACCTGGCATGTCCACGTCCGCCGCTGGCTGTGGTTAGCTTGTTGGCTTTCTGCTGTACTTCATGGGCGACCCGGGTACTGTCATCCGTGTAAGAGCACAAAGTTCCACGCGAAAACAGCTCCTAATAACAACAGTCTTCATTTAGATGGAAAATACATTAGATAACCGTTCCTTCAAGTGAAGTTTACAGCTAACTGCTAATTGCCATCTCTTCCTATGGCATCATTCGTAATATGTAAAAGCTGCTCTAATTTGTTGATTTTGTGGGTTGGTTTTTCATTCTTGAAGCTTCGTCTTTATGTGGACTCATGAATTATGAAGTCATAATGATTCTTACTTATTACTGATAGTCTGTAAGAATATTTGGCAACGTACGTAATTACAGGATTGTGTACATCAATATCGGGAACTTTAATCTCAGTTTTGATCTATTATTGCTTTGTGTGTGCAAAGGTATCTGCAAGACTTTCGTGTGATGTTATAAAGGATGATGAACATCTAGCATGACATTGTCCGATTGTGAACTCCGAATGTCACTTGGAGAAAATCCACGGCAGAAACTTCAAATTAGTAGCTTTTCGAAGCAAGACAGAACAATAGATGGATCATGATTGCAGAGCCACATAATCGTGTTTCAGGACCTGTTTATCTGATTTGAGCATTGAAACATTTGTAAAGATAAATACGGAATGGTCCAGGTTATCATTCCTCTGCTCTATGAAGGGTAGACCTGGCCAATGATATCATCCACTGCGCATGCATTTAGAATCCCAACTGAAATAAAAGGAAACATAGTGATACCTTAAATTTCTATTTGAAGTGTTCACATCGCTGTCTCTGATCTAGAACTCAGTCCAAAGCTCCCTATAGCTGAAGCAAGGGAGTTCGACGCAGTGAAGTGCTTAGATATTATCCGTACTCCATGAGCAGGTAAACTTGCGCCAACAAAACCGACAGGAATCAACGTTAACGATCGATCGGGGTAATTTACGCTGATCCGGAAACCAAGTACTCCACACCTGCAATAGCTTTTCCACGTGCAGAACACACTGCTATATCAAGATTTGGGTTTCTCTCCTCTATATATAGCAATTAGCATTGCACAGGAAGGCTCAGAGGCGATTAGACAACCGTTCCCGTGTAGAAATTAAACGGGTTCTCCAAGGGAGGTCGATCGGCATACCTTGACTACAGACATGTATATAGCATGCATGATCGCCCAAATAAAGCACTGATAACTGAGAACTCATAATCCGAGTCTCATGCTCATAACTCCAAGAAATATGAAATAAAAGAGATGCCGGAAGGGAGGCCTCACTCTGCAAGCAGATGCTCTTCCGGTCGGATCTAACTTGGAGGGACTATGAGCGACTGGAATCACACCAACTGGAGATGCCGTTGGAACTGCCGGAGGACGTGGTAAAATGGAAGGAACCGGGGGCGACACTGCCGGTCCAAAGTATGGAGCTGCAAGGGGCTCAGGTACGGGCGCTGGGACTGGCGAAGGTGCCAAAGGATCCGATATCGTATGTCCAAATAAAGTTTCATTGAATACTGCCTCCACCCCATGGCACGAGATCCCCAGATTAGTTGCAGCCGAAGCACACGCATCCGCGAAAACGATACGTACATTGTCGATCTGGTAATCGCTCCGGTCGTTATTCGTGATAACAACGGAGTCGTTTCCGAGACTAGTCGCCAGCCGAGTTCCGATGGGCAGACGCACGAGTTGGCTGAAGTTGTATTGAACCCCGGCTACGTGGTACGACAAGAGAGTCAATACGGGAGTAGCTGCGGATATTGAAGCCAAAGCTTCATTCGTCGGGACAAACACAGTGCTGTTCAGCCGCAAGATTGGCAAGTATGTCTGTATGAGCTGCGCAGCAGTAGTGAAGTTGTTAGACCGCAAAGCCTCCGTCACTTGTTGAGACTGCTGCAAAGCAGTCTGAGGAGGTGGTGGTGGTATATCACTAGGCGCAAGAGCAGTCAAAGGGGGAGATCTAACCAGCGCAGCAGCAGCAGCAGCAGCACCAAATTCCACCTTTATCCCAAGAAGCACCAAAACCATCAGAAAGACTTTAGCTTGACAGACTCCACCATCTCTCCTCGCACGATACTGACTAGGACTTAGTGGTGTTATAGCCATTGTCCTAACTACTACTTCCGGACTCAACAACATAATCCGAATCCAGCAAGAAAGAGCTTTTCTCCCAGCCCAAGATACCAGATATATATATGTATAAACTGATGACACTGAAAGCGAGGATCGACTGCTGTGAAAGTACTGCCCTCACTTCTCGACCCGTAGACCGAGCAAGCTGGCAAATTCTCACGACAATGACGCGTTTCTAACCACCGCGGCACTAGCACGTAAACGAGCCACAGATGGAAGTAGAAACCTCCCAAGAGGATGGCCGATATCACCATCACCCGCTGCACGTCAGAAACATGAAAACAAGAATCGTCTGGTTTCTCTCTTCTCTCTCTCACGCTTGAACTCCGACCACCAACGGACCGATCGAGTACTGGAATCGCTCCATGCGTAAAGAGTGTCTTTCCTCTTCGTCTTCATGCTCGCGTCGACGTTTCTCATGCTTCGAACTCTTCTCACGCTCGTCACTCGTACTGCCAAGACGCGCGAACGAATCGTTTTCAACTTCTCGACGGTATGAGAAGGAACTTTTTGCATTCAGTCTTGATTCCACCGCGACGAACTACAATCAAGTTGGGGCAAACTTCCTACTTAACGCCGCAGCAGCGGAATGCGGCTGACATGGGGAATGTCGCAGCGCTCTCCGTATTCCACCTCGTCTCTTCGAATTCTTTCTCAGGCTTGTCCAGTAACGCTACGTAGTCTTCTACGTTTACGTGGTACGTCCTCTTGCAGAGGTATGGAGTACGCCGTGAATATTCATACCGAGCAGCTCCTACTGGCAAAGATGAAACGAAACGCCGTACGTGTTGGCATAATTTGAGAGACGATAGAAATCATGGACATCGCGCGCCTTCTCAAGTGGGAATTAAAGGGATATGTAACGCATTCATCTTGACCATCGATGTTCTCCAAAATGTGTGAGGGACGGAGAGATTCCACTGAACAGAACAGGAGAAGAAGAGACGTTTTTTCATTCGCACGAGTACGTAGTCGGAGCTACGGTAGTGAAGCGGGCAGTTATCATAGAGTACTTTCTAAAGAACAGCATACACAGTTCTAAGAACCAGCACGCGCTAAAACGCTTTGACAACCCTATCAGCTACAGTAAATGAGTTTGAATCCAACGCCACAACTTCAGCGTGTATAGTTCAAAAGGAACTTCAACCCTAACCTGAAGTGCCAGGGTAACATACATTGCTCACTTTCACCCTTAGAACTCAAGTGCGTATTGTAGAGCAAGCTAGGGTTGGATTCTGGCGGTGTGAGCGTTTTCGACCTTACGTAGTAGAAATAGGCAATGGATGGAATTCTTGAACGCCAAATACCATATGCATCTAAAAGCGAACAGTTCATTAAGGAAAGTTTAGTCCTTAATTAGCACGAACCCAAGTTCCAGTTAAATGAGATAAGGGAAGTACAAATGTACTATACTCGTTTCATAAATCGAACTTCAAGTTGGAGGAAAGAAATTTACTTGATCCCACCCTAATACGTTTGAAGGACTTGATCTCCCCTTCTTAACTTTGCATTACTTGACTGCATCTCTTACCGGAAACAGCAAGTTTAGCTGGTTTTTTGTTATATAAAAGCACTGCATTAAGACCAATGTGAAATAATATTGAGTTGATAATATATTATAAAGATATTTTAAATTGAATTTTGGTGGAGACACATTGCTGATGACTAACATGCACTTCTTGTATTTTGATGATATGGTATTTTGACTTACTGAACCTGTTTGTAGTTAGTAAAAGGTGTGGTCAAGTAAAGCAAAGCTAAGAAAAATGAGGTAAAGTTTCGCAAACGTATTAGGGGTGGGGTAAAGTAAATTTCTGAGTTGAAGGATGGTCCCGTAGATGGCATGGTGTATGGAAAGAAAATTACAGCTGTAGTAGTCGATATACGACAGGTAATTCTCCGAGTACCCAAACGTTTTACAGAATGTGAAGGATGACTATGCATCTAGCTGAGCACTAACCAAGCAAAAACACCAGCATCTAAAGCTAAAGTTCCATTACATGGATGTGAATGATTACATAAAGACTTACATTAATTGTAAACGAACAATAAATCGTGTAGCACGAGTTAAACATTACTGTCATATATCTATAGATAAATATATTTATAAATATATATAACGATATTTCTTAGCTCGACAAAGGAATTATTTTCGCACAAAGAACAAATACATTGCAGATTAGATTTCAGTTTGCACGGTAATTAAAGAAGTTGTAAAATTGATAAGTGACATTAACATCTTTTGTGTTCAAAGCAAATAAAGTTAATTAATGACATATGTAGAATAGATAGCTTCATTTTGTTGCAAGCTTGTATTTTCACAGATGTATATTCACCGATCTTGAAATGCAGCCACAGGGTGTTTTATTTACTTGAGCTTGCATTTTATTTTTAGCACGGGCAAATGAGGGCCGCCGTGGACCCTGTTCGAAATTCACGTTTCCAGGCTAGAGCTCTCTTGGGAGCTGTAACTGTCGGGTCTTGCGCGTTGTATCTTCATGCGTTAGAAACTTTAGAAACAAGTAGCAAAGAACTCACAGCTGGGCAGTACCAGCCACGTTTATAATGACTTTGAATAGCAAACAAAGCATAGCTGCTCTGGGGCTGTTTTATAATCATTTTGCACACCGAACAAGGCATGGGTTCTCTGAGAGAATAGCAGAGCCGGGAAGAGTATACTATATCGTGGTAAAGAAATAGATCTTTCGAAGATTTGCATGCACTCTGTGACGAGTGGTGGGTGGTGGATGCATCTGGCAGTCCGACTGCTGTTGCATGTCTTAACTAGAGAGTAAGTACTGTCATCTGTTGCTACACGAACTCTGTACTACAATTCTATGAGAAAAATATCTGTCCGATCCTGTAGAATGAAGGAAAGCATTGAGGAGTTTGAATGTGTTCGAGTAGTTCTCGTTTTTGCTCGTATCCATTTGTGTTTTGGGCAGCAGTTTCTTCTTCTACAGTCTCTTTGTCCTTGTCTCCAAGGTCCTCGTGTGTGTCAAAGTATCTTCCTCTGCAGTGCACGCAGCGAGTACTTTTGTTGTATAAAAATATGTTGTCTACGTCTTCTGGAGTTGTGTCTTGCGAGAATTCCAGAGTGCATCCAATCTCCTATTCTGTATGCTGTGCTACATCAACCACCTGGAGGATACCATGTACTTGCCGAAATTCAGCACAACACGCAAGCAGTGAGGGAAGGTCATAAACAAGGGTGAGGATTTTTATACCTGTTAAATTGCACAACTCTTGGCAGGTTGTAGTATGTGAGCTCGATGCGGTTCTTGGTGTCTGCTCTCCCAAGTGTGAACAACTCTTTGCCGTCTGTGATCATGAAGTCTGTGATATTCTTCTTGGTAGCCAGGTGGTGCTCCTCTTGATCATCTTTAAGATAGTACTCTATCCTTCTCACAAATGTATGTAGCCCCTTGTTAGAAAGCTGCTTGACTCATACTTCAGCACCCATGGGTCGATCTTTCTTCGAATCTACAGCGTGCACGAGAGATTTCTTTATTTCAATGCAGTACTTGGCATACATACAAAAGACACTCATAAAGTGTAAATGCATCAGACTGTCTCCCTGTTCGATGGAAAAAATTCTTGAAATGCATTGTCGGTGACGAAATTCTAAAACCAAAAAGGAATAGTGACATGTCCAGGTCACTGTCCATTCGACAAAACTATTAGGAGATCTTCAGGCTCGTCCGTACCTCCTGCCTCAATGACATTTTCACGAGCAAAGGAGAAGAAATGCTGACACAAAAAATATCTATGCCCCTGATGGTTTAGAACAGTGCAAATGCAAGGGAATGAGAAGACCCTGTAAAGAAGGGGAAAATGTGCCGTCAGAGCGTACCAGGTATGCAAACATACAAAACCTATGGTCTTGAAGATACATGCAAAGATTGTTTTGAGAATAAGAAAAAAATATATAAGGACCTTCTAGGGACTGTATGGAGAAGGTGTGCAATGGACAAGGGTGGCAAGTTTTGGAGATTCTAAATTAATCAAATTTCAGGAGAAACAACGGTAGCAGTTGTCTGAATTGAAGGTCAAGATAGCAGTAGGAACGAAGCAACTCTAATGCACTATCGTGGAATGATAAAATGAGCCTCTAGGAATCCAAGAAGAGAAATAGAGGAGGAGTGGGACCGTAATGAGGAGATTCAAATTGTTGACATTCGGACGAGGTGCAAGCTTCACTACTTTGGTAATAGCTTCTGAAGCTTCGGGAGAGAGACTATCTAATATCTCCTTCAGTCATATTTGTAGTACCTGTAGTGTATGAACGCTTCAGGTGGCCATCATAACTCTATACTAAGAAAAACTAGAAACTTTCGTGCTATTAGAGAGAGAGAGCGCGATCATGGAATCGCAACCTGCAAACCCAGAGTTGGTGATGCAAGAATTGATGCAAGGCATGCTCAACAAATTTCGGGAGATGAAGATGACGATGAAAGTACTACAGAGCAAGATGTTGAACCTCGAGGGTCAAAGCATGACAGACGTTGGAAGAGGAAGATCGTCTCAAGGAGTACCGATGGTGGGAGAGCAAGCGACACCAAAAGAACCCGTGGCACAAATCATTAGAGCTCTAGTAGATGATGAATGTGTCTTGTTACTACGGATGAAGAAGACCTGTAACATTGAATCATACAAAGACCAACGAATCATGGGAGTAATGAAGAATTGGATTCTCGGATGAATCGATATTTGTGACTTTCCGATACGTAAATCACGGATCATGTAGCGGGAGTGTTTGCGTGTGGATACTTGAACGATAAAGCTCTCACGTGG
The DNA here is from genome assembly GCA_036924285.1 of Asterella californica. Taxonomy (NCBI): domain Eukaryota; kingdom Viridiplantae; phylum Streptophyta; class Marchantiopsida; order Marchantiales; family Aytoniaceae; genus Asterella; species Asterella californica. The sequence goes on from JAYKYS010000001.1 coordinate 51,068,258, forward strand.
TATGATGCATGGGAGATATCGGTGTTGACAGAAAGGAGAACAGTAACATGGACTACAATGCAAGAAAGTTTGTTGAAGAATTTTCAATCTGTGAATTCGGTGCAAAATGGCTCGAACGAAGATGTGGGGATTGAAATAGAAGGGAAGTCTTAAAGAGTATGTAGAAGCGTTCCTCGACTTGCGAGTGAAAATCACTGATATGAGTCCAGCGGAGGCTCTTGATAATTTCAAGAGGAGGTTGAAGGAAAAAATTCGACAAGAAGTAATAGTGCAAAATCCACTCACGGTTTTTGAAGCCATCACTTGCGCTCAGAGAATTGTTGGAGCATTAGGAGGAGAAGTGATGATTCCACCAAATCATCAGAATCGGTCTGAAATCCAATATAAGAACGGTCTGACACCCATGGAGCTAGTCAACATCCGCTATCAACCATGATAGTTTCAAGTTGGAGATCGTCGAGGTCGGTCAGAAGAAAGACGTCAGGGAGCTCCTAGAGGAGAAGATGTCAGAAATGATGCACCTCAACTCGAGCAACGGCGATGTTATAACTGTGGATGATTTGATCATATAGCTGCAAATTGCCGAAATCGTTTTCCTAGAGACCTCAGACCTCCATATCGTCGACCTCTGAATCATCTGAATGAGACGGAAGAAAATGAAGAAATCGAGACAAGACCGAGAAACAAAGAACACCAGTAAATGCACCTCGTGGCCTTACTGGTTCAAGGAGGGAGAAGAAAGACGAGGGAAAGAGAAGGAGATTGATAAAAAGTAATGCGCAGTTGATTGTCACGGATGGAGTCTTGAAGGAGACCCAGGTGAGAGTACTAATCGATCCAGGTGCAACAGAGAACTTTTTGTCTCGATCGACTGCTATGATGTTGAGAATGGAGTTAGAAAATGATGAGAGTGAAGAGGTGGAACTACCCAATGGACAAACCGAGAAGATTGAATCTTTATCTCGAAAGATAGAATTTACTTTAAGTGAATATCACGAAGATATTGAGTGGCGGGTGATCAAATTAGCTCGTTATGATGTCATATTGGGTATGTCGTGGATGGAGCAGTATAATCCTAAAGTGGATTGGAGAAGAAAAGTGATGAAAACCAAAAAGTGGAAAATCTTCAGAGATACAGTGAGATCTCGAAGACAGAACTTGTCTTTGTATGTCATAGATACGAGTGCTATACGTAATAGCGATGTTTATTTTCCGAGTTTAATAAGAGAGGTCCCGAGTGCACAGCTCAACGAACAGATTACAGAAAGCTTGACAGATGTGATAGCAGAATATGAGGATGTCTTTCCCGATGATCTTCCTTCAGAGCTATCACCAAAATGAAGGATTGATCACAAAATCGAGGTGATTCCAGAGAGCAGCTCTCCTTGTAAGGCCTCATACAGACTGGCACCACATGAATTGAAGGAGTGCAAGGCACAAATTGAGGAGATGTTGCAAAAAGAGTTTATCCATCCCAGTGTGTCATCATATGGAGCTCCAATCCTTTTTGTGAAGAAAAACGATAATAGTCTACGGATGTGCATTGTTTATCGAGCACTCAATCAACAAACGGTGAAGAATAAGTATCAATTACCTCGGATGGATGACTTGTTCAATCAATTTGAAGGAGCAAAGTACTTCACGAAGCTAGACTTACGGAGCGAATATAACCAGATTCGAATTGCTGATGAAGATGTGGAGAAGACTGCCTTTCGAACAAGATATGGTCACTTCGAATACTTAGTGATGCCATTTGATCTCACAAATGCACTAGCCACCTTCATGGGTCTGATGAATGACATATTCCGCCCTTACTTAGACAGATCAGTCATTGTATTTCTTGACGACATCATAGACTATAGCAAAACTATGAAGGAACATGTGCACCATTTGAGAGAGGTTCTCCAAGTACTCCGTCAAAATAAATTGTACGCCAAAAATTCAAAATGAGAATTTGGCAAGACGGAGGTGGATTACTTAAAACACAAAGTGAGTGCAGAAGATATACAAGTAATGATAGATAAAATAGCTGTCATCCAACATGGAAGGCTCTAGAAGATCAGACTCAACTTAAGAACTTCTTGGTATTGACAAGATTTTATCATAGATTTGTTAAGCATTTTGCCAAAATTGCACAACCACTAACTGCCTTGTTAGGCAAAGGAAAGAAATGGATGTGGAGAACAACGCAAGAAGTAGGTTTTCAAGCACTGAAGACAGCACTACTACATGCTCCAATCCTCAAGTGGAATAACCCGAAGAAACCTATCAAGTTAGCAACGGATGCATCAGACATGGCAGTAGGGGTGGTGTTGCAGCAAGAATGGAAAGATGGTTAACATCCAATTGCATACTTCTCTCGAAAGTTGCTACCAGCAGAAAAAAATTACCACACCACCGAAAGAGAAGAATTGAGAATAGTCCTTGCCATGAAGTATTGGAAGCACTTTCTAAGGGAGAAGGCTTTGGTGGTCGAGACAGACCACAAACTTTTAATCTATTTGGAGATGCAGAAAGATCTCTCAAAGAGACAAATCCGTTGGACAGAATAGAGACAACAATTCAACATGACCATCACATATGTTGAGGGCAAGAAGCAAATTGCTGATGCATTAACCCGCATGCCTACTGTGCATAACATAGTCTCTGAAGTCAAGGTGAATTCCGACTTCTGGACAAAACTGATCGAGGACACAAGATCGGATGCACAGATTGTAACAGCTAAACCTTCAAGAACCATCACCCACAGTCATGGTCTGGTATTCCATGAAGAGAAGTTATAGATCCCAGAAGATCTAGAACTACGTATCATCATACTAACTGAATGTCATGATTCAGTCATTGCAAGACACATGGGGATAAAAAAGAGATTGGAAGTAGTCCAACTAGTGTTCTATTCGTCCAAGATGACAGAGGTTGTTGTAGTATACACCCGGAGTTGTGCAATGTGTCAACAAAATAAGGCTACAAATCAAGCACCCGCCGGTCTTCTTCAACCCCTCCTGATTCCTTCCAAACATTGGGAACATGTTAGTATGGACCTTAGTATGTGAACCAGTTCTGGTTTTGACTCCATAGTCGTCCTCAACGATAAGCTTAGCAAGATGATCCACTTTCGATCAACCACGAAAAACGTCTCAGCACCGCAACTTGCCCAATTATACTTGAACACCATTTTTGCTCAACATGGTCTGTCTCTGGTGCTTATAACAGATAGCGGTCCTCCGTTTACTAGTCTATTTTGGAGAACCCTATTTGGTCTGTTCAGAATCAAACTTGCCACGTCTACTACTTATCACTCACAGACCGATTGGACAAACTGAAAGAGCCAATCGCACAATTGAAGATATGCTACGAACCTTTACTCTGGAGGAGCAAGCGAAGTGAGACACCTTACTTCCTTTGGTAGAATTTACTTACAACAACTCTCTCAACGCATCTACTCGCAAAACTCCTTTTTATCTCATGTACGGAGAACATCATCTCACACCAGCAAGCTTGACATGATTCAGTAGTCATCGTCAATCAACACCAAAGTGGATGTTGTCAATGAATTTGTGGCACGAATTCAAAAGGGAGTGGAAAAAGCTAAGGTGAAACTACAAGTTGCTCAGTATCGACAAAAGAAATATGTCGATGGACACCGTCGGCATGAAGAGTTCACGATTGGTGAACAAGTTTGGTTATCCACAACCAACCTTACCTTGATCGGCAGTCATAAATTCAACCTTCGCTTCATCGGACCTTTCTCTGTTGTTCGTCGAATTGGAGAGTTGCATATCAACTCGAACTTCCATCCCACATGAAGATTCATCCGGTTTTTCATGTATCTTTATTACGGCGATATACACCACAACCTCATCAATTTGAAAATTCGCAAGAGTCACGACCCCTTCCTCAAATTATCGATGACGAGGAAGAGTTTGAGATGGAACGCATCTTAAAGAAACGTGTTCGTGAGACTCGTCATCAACGGATAGATTACTTGGTGAAATGGAAAGGATATTCATTACATGAAACAACATGAGAACATGCAACCAATCTTACACACGCCCCACTCAAGTGAAAGCTTTCGAACAACAATTGAGCAACGGGGACGTTGCTTCTTAAAAGAGAGGAGGTTTGTAATAACTAGAGCTCTACTTATCAACTAGAGTGGAAATTGGTTTGGTAGAAGTCTTTGGTATAAGAATTAGTTACCGCTAAGTTGGTCTGAGAATACATGCAGCAAAAGAGTACTTCTACCAATAGACGGGAGTGTGAAAAGACCGTCAAGAAACTTCCAGAAGGAAGTTTCCGGAAGAAAGCTTTGAAAACTTTCCAACGAGCCCTTATGTGGCTTATTCTGAACCCTCTAGATGTTGTTTTGGATCGAAGGCTCGTCAGCGATCCGTGTGCTCACTTTGAGAGGTCAACATTGACCGGAAGCTCATCCTGTACTATTCTTATCTATATAAAGAGTGAGAATGCACCTCCACGGACATTCGAGTTTTGAGTTCACTCTTGAGCCCCATCTTACACCTTCTGTGGTCTTTGTCCTCAGTGCTCGCCCTTCTACAAAGTTGTAGGTCCTCATGAGCTAATACCAATACCGCATACCTCATAATCTCGAAGGCATTATCACTAAGTCAAGAACTCACTAGAAGTGAATGCAAGACGGACAAGTAGGCACAAGACCATCCTTGTATCGCATCTTTGAGTAAAACTGACAATGCAGGCACGAACTGACAAAGTTCACCACATCTCGATATAGACCTTTTCACCACTATCTTTCCTTCAACTTTATGTAAGTAGTCCAAATCTCTCGATGTCTAGCCCACAAGGTATCATGAAACTCCTTCATTAGTTGCAGTCTGCATATGGTCCACTACTCGTATGAAATCCCATCTCTTCTTTGTGGCCGTCTTTAAAGATATCCACCGTGTAGAAGATAGTTGTATGCTTGTTTCTTTATCTCTCTGAACTCTACTTTGCTCCACCCCTCTTGCCTCTCCAGCGAACTCAGGTAATACCTTATGTCACGAATTCTACTTGTGTAAAGCTCTTCCCTAAATAACAGCAGCTCTAAATTTGTAACTCGTCGACCAACTTGACACCAAACATCTTTCCTTTCTTCTTCCTCAACTTTTGTACATTTTATCCTCGTCTATACAATGAGCCCTTGATAACACATCTGCTATCACATTCTCCTTACTTTTGTATGCTTCAGCTCAAGATTCAAGCTCCTTATGTAGGCAATTCAATGCAACATAGCTATGTCCGACGTGTTACAGTTGGATATCATGTTGGGCAAAGACAGACAGTGTGTCTCTAAACTAATGAGCACCAATCAGAAGCTCACGATCTGTCTTCATTGCGGTGACCACTCCCCACAATTCACGCTTCATTTGAGGATAATCTCGTTGTCTATCAGTCAAGATTCTAGCCCCAAACCTAGAGATAAATCGCACACCACTCTCATCATCTTGACCAATCGTCCAACCAATCACCTTTGGACTAGTATCCACTATGACAATGACAAACCTTCCACACTAATAGTCTACTCTTCTCAACACAAGTGGAGACTTCAGAGTCTCCTTCAACTTATTCATAACCTCTTGATGGATTGAAGTCCATACAAACCTCCTACCCTTCCTCAATAATGCATACAAAGCTGCAATATGAGCATAATGAGGAATGGATAAGCAATAAAATACACAAGTTCCTAGAAAATGTCGAACCTCTGTGATATTTGTACAGTCTATCATCGTAGCTATAGCTATCTCGAAAGCACCACACAAATGATCAACCAATAAAATCTCTAGCACATCAAACTTGGACTTAGCACACGATATCCTGAGATGTACCTCTCCAGACGAGTCAAAAGTACGCTCTACATCTCTGATATGACTGCAACAAACTCCTACATCCATTCGGGACTGCATCATCCTTGTCTTCAACCGCACCTTTGATAGGAATATCATCTAGAAATGGAATGATAGCTTCAGGTACAAACTCTCCAAACATCTTATGCATCGTATTTTGCATATGAACTACTGAGTTCATCGCTCGTTGACGAAGAGTACAGATCCGAATCAGTCCCAAAGGTGTACAGCCGACTGAAACTGATCATAATCAGAATAAAGATCTCTAATCGAATAAATAGCTCTTTCTGCAAATGCCTCAACTACTTCGTTAATCACATGATCTGTTGCAACAATGCGAATTGTCACGTTATTCGCAGGTTGAAGGTCTTGAATGAAGCACAAGGCTCCTGACTTCTTGGATACAGTGAATCACATGCTAGAGTATGGTCCCCTAGACGGCTCAAGTATCCTCATATGTACTTTCTTTTTCAGCAACTCAATGAGTTTAGGCAACCAGGCACGAGGAACCGGAATCGATTTCAGATCTCAAGACACATGAAGGATTGTGAATATAACTATAAGCGCTATTATCTTTGGATCCACACAACCTATCTCTTTTGTTGAAAAAGAAAATGTTTTACCATGATCGACTATCATCTACTCACAAATTGTCTTCTCAATCGTAGTCAAGAAATTACCTCCTCCTATCTAGAGTTCCTTCAACTTCTCCTCAGTAAACTGATGTCCTATTGATCTAAGATCACGCAATATGGACTAAGTGCCTACTAACTGTACTTGTTGTTGTGAGTTAGCAAGTAGTTGAGTTGCTATCGACTTCACTTTCTTCAGTACATGTTTGTATTTCGTATGGACTTTTGTCTCTTGAGGAAGTGTACACCAACAAATTGCATCTCTTCTCTCACTCTTCTACGTCGAATGGGATAAGAACCGCAACCACGTAGTAATCTCCTCATATATTTATCGAGAGTGGATGGAGATCACTATCATATCATCTTTCTCCTCCATCAATATGCTTACACTGTCCAACCAACTAGCATTTGATTGTACATACACACTCTTCGAACAAACCAAAAACTTCATCATTTTCATGTAGAATCCATACATGTCATATCTATTTCACCACCCATTTTTTGTATTTTATCTCATATCCTCAACTCGCATAAACTGACTCTATCCATCGCTCTCGAACATCAACAATCCACACTGCCAACTGTGTACACTATACATGTCTTCGAACTCCTGTACATGTTTCTCACCTTGTGTACCAACTCTAACGAGATCTCAATAGTAGGTTCTACACCTCTGTCATCCTACTCTACAGGAGTGGATTGTGAAAACCTCTACATCTCTTTGTTTGAGAAAAGGTTTGGCGATTCCGCTCATGTCTTGAGCAAACCGTCAAAAACTATTCTGAATACTTATCATCAAGATTCCGAATTCTGACATAATGAGACCCATTATTCATCACCTTTGTCTTCATTCGAACGACAGTAATGTAAAGTTGACCAGTATGATAGGATAAGAAGTAGATGATTGTGTAAAGAAATTTTGTTCAACCTCTACACATTGAGCAAGCTTTGTATAACTCACCTTTTTTATTGTTTGTAGCACGAAGTCCCAACCATGGTTCTTTTCAATTGACCATTGTCTCTTCTCATACACCTCCTTTGAAATAATGTTGATTTTTGACCCATGATCCACAAGCGCATGTACCAGTTTAGAAAGCTCTCCAAGTCAGACCTACGTCTCCATTGTTGCACGTGCCCAATGATTCTGTCTGAAATCACTGTCTGTGCTTATCCTCCTCAACAACAGTAGGTCCAACAACCCATGCTTCATACTCGACATCTCCGAATCCATCAACGTCAATAGCATCCACCACTCCAACCAGCCCACTAGTTACTTGCTCTACCAATACATGCCTCTTTCTTTTCATGATATCAGTTATCAACTCATGAAACTCTTTTTTTGCGATACCAAGTACCTCACGAAGAGAAAACTCCACTCTGACATCTATAATGCGTTGCTCCAGAATAGTACACAAGATTGTTGCTATTTTGATGTCTACAGTCAACTTGTAAGCTAGAGCTTTCTCTTTCTCTTGTGCTGTAAACCTATTTTCGTACTCAGTAGTAGTAGCCTCTTGTGGCAAACCCTATACACTTTCATAGGATCTACTGTAGATGATGGAATTGTAGAGATAGAAGATATATACTCTGAAATCTACCAGTTGGTATAGATCCAGATGGTGATGGCTCCGCTGCTCTCCTCCTTGTAACTCTTCGATGATCACTGTCATCAGGTGCTCCTACATCTAGGTCAGAAACATCTCGTCATCTTTTGTCTTCTACAATTGCATTTCATTGCTTGTTTCCATAAACGCTCGAACGGAGGTTGCATCTACAAGGTCCTTCTATCATGTAGCTCTCCTAATACACCTACTCTCTCTTCATCATTTCAACTATAACTTCAGCATCTTGCTCAACCATAGTTGGATTAGAACGCACTTCTACTCTTCTTATATATACATCAGCTTCTGCAAGGCCGCATTCATTGTTGTAATGTTCACACTGATAAGTGTGAACATTACAACAATATAAGTGCTGGAAGTAAGCTCTTCATTCTTCCTCTTTCAAAATGCATGTTCAGTGGTTGCTCGATGACGGTTAGACGCAACTTGTTATTTTGATAGTTGACCACACTATCGAGGTGAGAGTTTTCAAGGAAGGACGGAACTTTATAGTTGTGATACGATGATGAAGAGGAGGACGAAAGTCACACACGGAATATAGACAGTAAAGAAACAATATCCATCATGTTCTCGATCTGACCAAGATAAAACACTACACGCACATAGATCTTCAGCTCCAAATCACCCAGACTGAAAATCTCATGTTCAGAAACTCATAACTTCAGAAAACTGCTCATGTGAAGCACTAGTGCATTCATCTAGAAGCTTCCCGTTTTCTATTCAAAATGATATGTGTACAAGTTGCAGGTCAACGCTCTACTTGTTTCTGTCCTCTAACCTCAATCCTCAACCTTGATGTCAAAACTGTCCTCAATCATCCAACGTAAGCTTAGTAAACATCTCTCCTCGCTCTTCAATTCCTCTACTTGATGATCGATAATCTACGATAGTCTCACACGATAGTGAAAAGAAAATCTCTTCTATGCAGTACACCCTTCTGGGTTTTCCTCTCTCTACGTGACCTCCTCCATCCCTTAGATGTAAAACGATGACTTAGACAGATGGCAACAAAAAAAAACTCTAGTAAAATCTCAACATGTACTATCATCTTACTTGACAAAAAAGCTTAATTAACATGTATTCACATGTTCATCTGTATAGATGACTACCGAGTCGATCATACAATCAGCTTTTGACACCTCCACTCGAAATAACTCTACCACGGCTACCCGCTGACCATCGAAATCATCTAGTTCTGTCACGTAGAGCCTGAGTTATCACTGTTGTCATTCTCCGGTATCGTGTCGGATATTTTGTGCGTGAAGGATGTCCAGGAAAACGCGAGGTTCCTGGCTGTGGAGATGCTGTGTGCCAAACAGAGACAAGATAGAGAAGAACAACCACGAAAAGGAATGTTGCGATATATACCACTCTGAAAGTATGTACACTGTCGATTCTTTCTCCAAACAGCACAAAACTGAGGAAAAGACCAGAGCGGTCTGTAACCTACTTCAAAAGCCCTAAAACAAACCCCTGAAACGTAACCCTAGTCTGAAATCGCCAAAACATAGCTCAAAGCAAGAGGAACTTCTCTTTGCTAACAACCAGAGCCACAACAGTATCATGCGATCCAAACCCAAGTCCAAACCACATCCACACACTAGCTCTTGGCTAAAGCTAGCTACCACAAGCCATACACAACCAACTAAGTCCTTAACGAACTCAAAAGGACGAAACCTGTAGCGAAGGAACCGAAAAAGACCTATCTGGGAACTTTCTCCTTTCGCCAAACGATCTTCAAATGTTGATAGGGTCTCCTTCCCTGACTCCGTTGGCCCAAGAAACCTTCAGATCCGGCTCCCGATAGTTGAGATATCGCTAATTTTCGGTCGCAGGTGACCGAACCTTCAAAAACTCCTCCCTGCGGCTTAAAACCGCTCACACCGCACAAATGGATCGTCTAAACTGATATCCGTCTTCGCTGGTAGGTAGATCTGGCTACCCTGAACCCAACAAGACTCCAAACAAGCCGTTTGGAGTTCCCCTTGCAAAACTACTCGAGAAATTTGGTCGCAGGCTACAAAAAACTGACGTAAATCGGCTCCCTGCGGCTCAAATTTGCTCACCATACCCAAACCAACAATCCAATTCACTTACAGTCTTCTCCTATGCGTACATGAGGACTCCCTGATCGCGTAGGCACCAAGAACGAAGAGCTTGGCTCACCGATCGCGAAGAACAATCCAATCTCAGGTCGCAGGCGATGAAAACCTGACACAAGCGCTTCCCTGCGAGCCAATTTCTCTCACAACTCTCAAACCACCCGATAAAACTTTGTATCGTCTTCAATTTCCTGAAGAACTCGTTGTTCTGATCCCGATGGATCCAAGGACAACAAGTTTGGACTCCGGAACGGCCCGAACGGTCCAACTCTCCTTCACAGGTAACTGAAAATCCCAATTCTGCTCCCTACGTCTCAATTTCTCCCAGAACACAACCCCCGATCCGTCTCTTCAAGAACCGTCTTAACTTGTGCGTAGCCTGCACAGATCTGAACCCGATGACACCTTGCGCGCGTGTATTGGACTTCCCAATTCTCCAAAACATCCACCGACAGGTCGCAGGAACAAGCAAGCCCCTTAAGCAGCCCCCTTGCAACAGTCTGTACGTACGAAGTTCAACTCTCAATAATAAGAAGCAGGCCCCTTGCGTGTTTGATATAACGCCTGAAGCCCTAAATACCCAGTCAGCAAGTAACTAGGGGCCTAGCTTGATTTTACCTTTTTCCGAATCGCATAACTTCTTCTCTGGATGTCCAAACGAAATAAACAAGATGCCCATGGAAAGCTGACAACGAGCTCTATCCATCTATGCGATAAAAGTAAAGATCCGAAGTTGCGCCAAAAGCTCGTAAGCTGGGGCCTAGCTTGTTTTCTCCATCTTTCGAGTCCTGTAACTTCTTCACTATGCGTCCAAACGAAGTAGACAAAGTGCCTATGGAATGCTGACAAGGAGCTCTATCCACTGGTGCGATAAGAACGAAGATCCGAAGTGGTGCCAAAAACCCGTAAGCTGGGGCCTAGCTTATTTTCTCCATCTTTCGAGTCCTGTAACTTCTCCACTAGGCGTCCAAACGAAGTAGACAAAGTGCCTTTGGAAAGCTGAGAAGGAGCTCTACCCATCTATGTGATGAAAATGGAGATCTGAGATTGTGCCAAAAGCCCGTAAGCTGGGGCCTAGCTTGTCTTCTCATGAGTGTCTTTGGAGCAACAAGTATCGAAGTTTGAATTTCAAGTAGGAGCCGGTCCACGACACGACACCGGTCTCCTTGAATTTCAAAATGCCATAAGTGTCCTCTCATGTATTTGTTCGACTTGATTTTTCGACCCAAGTATATCATATGATGAACTCATATTTTTCTACAAAAAAATATGTACCAGCTTGGAGTATCTTTGATGCCATCTCGCTACCTCATGACTTAGAGGACCTCACTGAATTCGTACTAATTACCGTGACACCTCGAAGGGGAGTTAGTCCTCTAGCATAGAGTCCATTTCGAAATCCGGTGGTAACCTCCCTCTGAGGTGCAAGGGTAGATGGAGGTGTCCCGCATTCAGATGCGTTTAAGGGACATTTAGTGTCCTGCCCTTAGGTAGCTTGGTGTCTCATAAATTCCTCCGAAGGGGCCAACCTACTCCAAGCCGATTGCGAGTATGAAGGCATTTGATCTTGAGACCTCTTCCCTACAAGTTTACTCAGCTATCCAAGGAAGTCTCACAATTGGTTTTAGAGACCAGTTTCTAAGCTTATATGCTAGTAAAGCGATCTATTTAATCTTCCCTTCACTAACATCAACCACCATAACTATCTCTAGACTTGGTCTTTTTGTACATTTCGAGATGCAAACATATACAACACACTACAATCTACATGATAAAAATCTAAAACATAAATTTTGAACTCAATCAAATTTATGGTACATTTCGTGGTATCAAAAATCGTGTAGAAGAACTCCAAATAAATGTAATGTCTCAGGATTTTTCTTTTACACCATTGTAGCATAAAAGATTTCGTTCCCCGAGAAGATTTACAGTAGTTACGTTGTTCTAAGTTCTAAGATCTATTCAAAGTCACAAACACACTAGTTTTGTCCAGAAGTTTCTTCTAACCCACACAGCCACGTAGCTTCCAGATCCTTCAAAAGGTGCTCTGGATCATAACACACAACTACTACTTCAAATACAACATAAATGTACAAGACATGGAAGATGATTACTATTCTCTTGCCACGCCTTCTAGTCTTCTCACCTCAGCTTCTAGAAGTAAATTTCGTCTTTTTGTGATTCAACTTGACTTTTGACACCCTCAAAACACTACCACTGTTTGGTAGATGCCAATTACTACTCCACACAACAATTTATTCTTACAGATACTCAATTGATTAGATCAATCACAAGGTGTCTGTACTCTGTAGCCTTCCGAGGCTTCTGCCTACTGAAACAATCTTCTGGCAGCACTATAACGACACTCGCATCTACTGTTACTCACACAAGGCTTCTGTAACCAGATACAAGATAGAATGAAGATGGAAAGATAAGAGAAGAGAAGGAAGAAGAGAAAATAATCAAAGAGAGAAAGCGAGAAATAAATCTTCCGAGAGGTTTCTAGTCCGGATCCTGACTAACAAGTCATCCCTACTTGTAGTATATGAGAGAGAAGATCAAATATCTACATAAATTTCTATTGTTTTCTTTGTCGAGGATGACATTTTCTGCTGTGGTAAAAAGCGATCCTCCAGTTTCTATGTATCTTAAGTTTTCCTCTCGAGACAATCCTAGAGTTTATTACCACCCACTGTCCCTTTGACCAAATGAGCTTTTACAGGGGTTCAGATCTATGTCGACACTCTCATCGCCTAACTCTTGGATTTCTTACTTGGTACTAAGCCAACATATTAGAGATGCAACTTCTGGCTTCTTCTGTCCTTACTTCGACTACTCTATCTCAAGGGATCGATCTCCTACAGATAGTCCGTATGTGGATCTGAACTGCTCCACTGGATGAGATAAACTTGGACACTACACTATTTTTGACAGTCGCTGCCACTCAACAATAAAACTTCCCATGCACAATTGGTTTGAATTCGATGAAACCCAATCCCTAGAAGACATAGACAAAGTTTCTGTAAACAAAACATTGTTGATTTCTGCTTAGCTCCTCCAACTGCAAGCTACTGCTGAATCAAAGCAACCAACGCTTGAAGAATCTGAGTTATATCAACAGCAGATTGTGCATGTGCCACCGGAGCTACAGTAAGTATCCCTTGAGGACCAACGTCATCTTGATCAAGAGTCTCTTGAACAGGAATACTTTGAGCAGCAACATCTTGAGAAGCAACACCTTGGACGGCAGCACCATGTTCCATCTTCCTTACTCAATCCAACAAATTCTCCAAATCATTCACCCCAAGATCTCTTAGTGGAAGCACTAGATGTCGTTGAGAGAGTCTTTCTTGAGGAGGACAGACCTCCAGACTATGATTGACTATGATAGCGATCCAAAAAGAAAACATATTGTTGCTAATGATCAGGACTCAAATTGAATCTCTGCATCCACCAAGGTCAATCAAACACTCAAATCTGTGCAAATAAGCTTGTCAAGACTCAAGAAACTTTATTCTACGTCTCAATTTCATCATCAATGTCCTCAGTAATCAAAATCTCCTCCTCTCTCTACTGCTTATATCGTCTCTTCTCTCTCTTCAATCTTCTGTAATGTCCTCCGAACTGCCACCACACGTCAATTAACCTAGAGAACAAATCCCCTGCTAAGCAGCCCCTTAGCTAAGCTGGAGTCTTTATGTGCTTATACGCACACTTACTTATCAAGCAGCCCCCTAGTTAAGCTGACCTCTTGTTTAATAAAATTTTCTCAACCTTCGATGTCATCTTGATGCAATTCAGATTATGAATCAAGTAATGATTTTAGAGCCTAAACCACAGCTACAAGATCACTCCACAAGGCTTACAGCCCTCCTATAGTCGTATCAAGCATCTCTCAACTCATAATCTCAGTTGCATGCGGAGGCTTAGGCCAAGAAGCTCATGTTTAAAGAGGATACCAGTCACTCGTCCTTAGATGTGCAAGATGTAGTCACACACCTAACATAGACTCCCATCCAGGAGATCAACATGCTGAGATAGGAAACATGAGCCAGGAGGATTTGATCCAAAGACCTCTTCTTCCTAGGTGGATCATTATCGGATAGAGACAAGAGGATTATTGAATTATCGAGGTATCTTGCAGAGATATCTAGTAGAGAGGAATCGAAGAACTAGGAGAGCGGTTTATAGAGCTTACGGTTGGAGAGAATTTCTGACTGAAGACGGTTTTGACATCGAGGAATTGAGGATTTGAGGGTAGAGGAAAAAAACGAGTAGTGAGGAGACCTGCAACTTGTATGCATATTATTTTGAATAAAAAACGGGAAGCTTCTAGATGAACGCGTTGTTGCTTCTAAGAGTAGTTTTCTGAGATTTTGAGTTTGAACCTGAGCTTTTCAGTCTGGGTGATTTGGAGTTGAAGATTACTTGCGTGTCGTGTTTTTTTGGATCGAGAACGTGGTGGAAATTGTTTCCTTGTGATCCGTATTCCGTGTGTGATTTTCGTCCTCTCCTTCACGATCGTATCACATCTAGAAAGTTTCGTCATACTCAAAAAACTCTCGTCTCGACAGTGTGATAATTGCACATGTACCATTATGTCCTCTAGCACCAACTTGTTTGGTGCTAGAGGGACGAAATAACTCATTTGTCCTATGCGTGATAAAGTAACATTCATATTTTCAAATATTTGCATGAAATATAAATACACTTTGCATATTAGCTAAACACAATTCTATTCGCTGCATGAACAAATGATGTAACCAAAATGTTCTCACCAGCAATCCATATTTTTCCCATCTTTCTAATTTGATGCTTTTCATCATTTTCTCTATGGATGGAGACACGAATACTTTCTACTTCCGTAACATTGAGAATCTTCATATCAACGATTGATAGAACATCAGATCATGGTAGTTGTTGCAGATCTTCCAACTTTGAAATACGTCGATGGCCTGTTCTGTCACATCTGGGTGGAGCCAACTCAACTCCACAAGTAATTTAGAATAATCTGAGATGATCATCTCATCCATATTCTGATCAGGTCTAGCGTCTCTTCCTGGAACCCACCTAACTAATGCTGGACTGAATGGTTTGCATGTAGTCCAATTCACAACTTTGGCAAGACAACATCGTTTAACTCAAGACATGGTAAAGAACAATTTGGCATCCTGGGACGGAGTAAATGAGTCTTGAAATGCAAGTCTACATCATCTGCCTGTAAGCTACTACACAAGTACTATTATGTTTCTGATCTGTAGGATGTGGAGAGAACCTATGTAATAATCGATCCATTGATCGGATATTATCCTCATAGGAATGGAGAAGGTTTCTGAACAACCACCCCCGTGTCAGATATAGGCTTCACTTCCTGTTCACCGCAGGTCCACAACTGCTCGTACCACTCCGCAGCAAAAAGCAATTTTATAATATCTAGCGAAGAAATGAATGAAAAACACCTTGATCTTGCATCTCCATGGTTCTTGCGTAGCATCATCATGACAAGCAACTGTACAGTCATTCATCTTAAACAATATTTTCTTGTAGAACCATGCTACAAAGTAACTGCACGGTTGGTCGGAGAAGATGTTGGTTGTCGTCAGTCAACAAACCTTTTGTCCTCCAAAATGAGTTTAGGCATTCTTCCCACCTATCTTCCATCTTCAGCAAGACATCTGCAAAGTGTTTTCTGTTAATTCCAATTTTCCTAGAAGCCGCTAACCAGCACAAGGAGGATCCGTTCATTGTATGTAATCTAGATGACTGCACAAATGTAGTAGCTCTGATGCCTTGGAAATACTTGATACTATACCTATCCTCTGCTGTACCATGTGGGACATGAACCTCTGATAAGCTAAGCATGTTACTCAACTAATTGTGGGTACAAAGCTAACTCAAATTGATGATAAAGTCTATGTCCATGATGAAAACCATTCCTATCGAAGAGCTCTCGTTTGAAAGATGAATAGAGCATTTGTCTACAGAAATACTTATTGTAAGTGATTTCAGAGGAGCCCTTGTTAGTCGAGATGGCATTATAGTGACGATCTCATAGATATGTAGTTGACGAGTGGTTGCAAAACACGTGTCATATTTTGGCAGAATCAGAATTTTTGTGCACCTTCTACTCTAGTTCTGCCTACCAGATTGGATATAAGATCCACAGCATGAAACCTGGAGCAAGAATTCCTTTCCTAAATACTATACTTTGCTTTTGCAGAACTCTCTATTCATAGAAATTTTTGTGGCTCCAACAAAATGAGCATTGCAAGTACATCGGCTCGTTCATTGACTTTGTGGAATTCGACAGTTCTTCCATACTGAAATACTGATCATATGGACATCATTGGTTCAATATGGAAATCCATATCAAGAGAGCTCTCTTCTTTGTGATATTTGAAGGAATAAATCTATTTTAGAACTCTACAACAGAAATGCATATTGTATATTTATTGTGTAATATATGTATATTTTATCGTGTAGTATCGAGCATGTAGCATTGAATTTATATAGTGAGCGAATTTATTACTCATAAAAAGTAATAAATTCACTCACTAAATCACTGAAATTCAATCTCAAGATCTGGTGGATACAAGATAGGACAGCTACCCATCAGCATACCAATAGCATGTCCGCAAGATAGACTCCCACTTGTGCGTTTCTTTTGCACCTTCCATGCACAAACTATAGAAGATACTCGGACGTACAAGAATCGCTTCAACTTTTTCTTTCGCCTCTTTATATTCTTGAGCACGTATAACATAATCCAAAAAGTCAAGCGGTAAAATCTCCAACAAAGTCTTCATCTTTGAAGGATATTTTTTTTTGTCCTTCTTCAACCAGTTGTTCAATGCCCCAATATTCATTTTGACAAAATGTTGCAATGAGAACGTTCTTTCTGCAAAATGAAAAGAAAGTGTATTGTCAACAAGAGTTTCAAGAGGAAAATGTCACAGCAAGCCATGAACTTCACGGGTTGTCACGCTGATTGTGAGTAAGACGAAGACTGAAACAAACAATAGAAAAGAATTGTCTTACTAGTATTTTCTCAAAAGTCGTAAAGAAAGAATGGAGCCGTTCTTCTTGGGTGTAAGGATCAATTTTCACTTGTGCCACAGCCATTTGGATGCAATCCATGACATGACATCTTGCGCACTCCTTCTGCATCTCATCCATAGAAAGTTATCCATGATCGATGCGAAGAACGATAGAGAATTTACAATCGTCAGTCACACTCTACACTGCTCGTCACCAGACGTCTTTCATCTCATCATCATCATGCTTCTTCATCTTTTCATCTTTGGTGAGAAGCTTCTGTCCTTTGATCTCAATGTCGCTCCCACTTTCAAAATATACATTCTTGGATCTTCTAAAAGCTACTTGGAAGTATCCTCCAAATTCAATATGTTTTTCTGGAGTTCATCTTCAGTTTGGACGGTAATGGTCTCCAACGTCAAGCGTTTTCTCAAGACGTTTGTACTCTCACCAATCTTCTTACTCTCCGTGAACTACTGATGAAAGGATGAAAGACTCATCGATTGATGTCTATCTCACTTTAGCTTTCGACGTTGACTTCTTTAGGGTACTTCGGTCAACTTGGATAACTTTTGGATAGAGAAGATACACTCCAGCATTATTCATGAGAACAATAATCAACCTTGCCAGAATGGTCTTTTTCACCGCATCTCATTCCAAAAGCTTGTACTTGGTGCTAGTCTTCACGAACTCTTCGGATGCTTGCGACATCAACAAGGAGAAAACATGACGACAAGATAAATATAGAGAATAAGTAGAGAAGAAAAAGATAAAAATTATGAATAAAATGAACTCGACAATAGCGGATAAAGTGACGATGATTGATAACCTTGGCGGATGGAAAATGAACTTCAAGGTTGTCAACCAGCCAAGCCAAACAGTCCATGAACTTCAAGGACGGCCCATGAACTTCATGGGCTATCCGCTAGAACATGTGAGTAGCCCATGAACTTCATGCGCTATATCTCGTCTAAGCTAAACAATCCATGAGGTTCATGGACCGCCAGTTTGACGAGCCGACCAGTCCATGAAAATGTCACTTGCCGTTTATGATACAATTGGAATGGGTGTCATAATCAGCGTTGTTTTTGGATTTCGCTCTAGAGGCTTAAAACCTATTTTTGATATTCTAGCTAAATACATGTTATTGGCACGAAAGACAGGATAGAACCGATCGCTAAAGAAAATATGATCGGA
Organism: Asterella californica; assembly: GCA_036924285.1. NCBI lineage: Eukaryota > Viridiplantae > Streptophyta > Marchantiopsida > Marchantiales > Aytoniaceae > Asterella > Asterella californica. The sequence goes on from JAYKYS010000001.1 coordinate 51,086,710, forward strand.
AACTTTACAAATGTAAAATCAATAATGAACTTTTCAACCTCATCTTATAGTTTTCTCTAAGGACAGCCGTGATCAATGTTAGAAATAGATCAATGCATAGGACTTTGCGATTTTGTCAGATTGATTTCATCCTAGCTGTTTGTGAGGAAAAAGTTACAAAAAGAAGATTCTAAATGAATATTTGAGTCTATCTCGCCTCCACTATAAAAGGAAAACAACAGCGGTCATTTTTCTCTATCACTTTCACGATTATAGAGGTGAAGTATCCATATCATCAAATTTTATATTTTCCATGTTTATCTAGTTTTCTGGTTGTACTGCCAGGTGATAAAGCATACCCAAACAGAAATCAGACAAATTTTCTATAGTAGTGGATACGAATTGGCACCGCAAGTTGACCTTTGATGAAATCTCTTCCGATTGAATATGATGTTTGAGAGAGGCTAGAAGAAAATGAGGGCGCACCACAAGTACCATATTTGCTCCACTTGGCCAAGCATCTAGTGAGGACCAAACTCCAGTGTTTGGGTAGTTGCCTAATTCTAGCAAAATTATCACTTTTGGAGAATGTTCAAAGAAATCATGCAATCACAGTGCGGAGCAGACCATGAAGTTCATGAAGCGTCTAATCCATTCACACATAGCGGTTGTAGTGGAGTTTCTACACGAGTTTCTTTCGAGAAGTCATTTATCTCTTACCGCTAGACAACTTGGTCAAGAGATGAATTCGTCCCAGCAGGATCAAACTGTTATACACCTTGAATCTAGTTCTGACTCGGACCACGAGATTGAGAAGATTTCCACCTGTAATTCAAAAGTTAGTGACGAAAATAATTCAGACAAACGTCATCCAGAGTTGAAAATTGTCTTTGAAGACAATTGTACTAGAGCTGACGACGGCTGCAAAATAATTTACAACATCCATCCTCAAGTTGCCTATATTAGCAACAAAAGGTGTATTATTTCAATTATCTCATACGACTTCAGGTTTACTTATATCTAGTGGGTCCAGAATCAAACAAGCAAAGACAATCAAAAATATCTCCTCATCTAGCAAAGAAACTAACAACATGGATGATCTATCTCAATCTAAATGTTTATTACTAGGACAAGGATTGTCGTCAAAATTAGAGTTTGGTCCCTGGTCTAAGAGAGGCAACAACCACAGTTGTGAAAGATCATTATCTCGTTCTCTTACATCAAATGAGTCCTTTACTCTTCCAAGAGATATAACTGAAAATCTTGTCAATGGAGTGTCTATCGAGGATGATGAGACACATCAGTCAAGAGACTCACACCTTACATGTGGAGATCCAAGAGACGCAATGCTTCAAAAAAACTTTACAGGGTAATTCAGTTTCTCGGAGCAGTTCATGTCAACCATCCAAACGTGCATCCTTGGAAAAGCTGATGAAAAGTTCATCCATTGTAAAATAAATCCTGATATTATAAAGAGAGATGGAAGGAGTTTTGTTGTAAAAACTTACATGTGGAGCACGAGTTTTGATGGTCAGAAACTAGAATGTGAAAAATATTTTTTTTGAAAGAGAACGAAATATTTGTTTTTCTAGATTCTAGATGTTTGAGAAGCTACTCTCGAGAACAAGCAAACCAGAGAGTGTATACTCTTTAGTGGAAGTGATGTATGTTATAAAGCTTTCAAGGTTATATTTTTGTAGGTGATGATTGTCTACGTTGTCCTAATGTGAATCATTTCACATAGTAAATGATTCACTTCTCACCCAGGAGTTAGTCTCTCTGAGTAAAGTTAGGACCTCAGAGAAGTTGATTCTCGAGGGAGTTATGTATTTTGAGTCATAGTAGGTTGTTTACCATGTTCATAGAGTTTTAAACTCATGGGTTGTCCTTACTTGTCGCCCATGTATGCTTTCTAGCTGGTTTAAGTTATCTTTCAGGGTTGCATGTCATTTTAGGTAGTTTAAGATTTACGTTGGCACTTTAAGGGGGTTGACGTGGTAGCCTATGAGTGAAGTTAAGTTACCACGTGGATTAGGGCACTAGAGGACAGCCAAGTGGAGCTATGAATTCCCATTGGTCCATTTTTATCTTTTGTAAAACTCTAATTTTAGAAGCAGAGGTCTAAAGGAGAGTTCGAGCATTTGGTGAGAACACTGCGGAATCTGAGAGCACAGGAAGATAGAGCTCGTCGTGCCAAGCACTGCCAATGAAATTCTTGATCGATTTGGATCAATAAACAAAGAGTTATGCCAATTTGAAGTTCTAGTTGAGTTAGAATTGCATCACTTTTGTTGATTTTGGAGTTTTCAGTGTCAATTGCAGCAGAATTGAGGAATCGCTTCAGACCTTCGTGGTTGCGTTCACTGTCAGCAAGGCTACGACTGTCTAAAATGTTTCAAGTAATTTGATTACTGAGTAATTCAGGGTGACCGCTGAAGCAGAGGGGGTCTGAAAAACTCTCAATCTAGAGCAATAACTTCAGAGAGCGAGATCTGGAGTTCTGTGTACAATGAGGAGGTCCAACTTCACAGGAATGTTCACCATCCTGTAGACTCCAAATCCTGTGAGAATCTTCAAAAGTGATCGAGCCAATTTTCTGTTATAGGTCGAAATAGCTGTCTGGGTATCAGAAATTGTTGCAATATCTTTGCTCAGAACTTTTCTGTCCATATCTCGGTGCTAGAATTTGATCTCAAGCTGAAACTTCGTGTGTGTACTCAGTGGGGCCTCTTTTACATATAGGATAAGTTTAGAAGTCTAAACCTTCACATTTTTCTCAATCCTGAGTGTCAAAGTTCGCCGTCTGATCTTATCATTGCTAGTTAAGCATGAACTTTGCTTCCTGAACATATCAACCTGAAGCCTATCCTTTGAGTAAAAAAGCCACAGCTAGAAGCCTAGTGCTTCCTTGAGTAAATGTATCACAGCCTCACGGTCATAACACAACCAGAAGGTTCCGTCCTTCCCAAGAAAACTCTCACCTTGACATCTAGTGCTTCCACTGAGAGCTCTTGAGGTGATTGATTGAGGAGGTTGAGTTTACTACAAGGAGAAGAGATGGATCGCAAGGGCGCTGCTGCTGCTGCATCTACGGCTACTGCAGCACCTTCTGTAGCACCAGCGGCTACAGCAACATCTACATCTGGTCTGGATACGGCTGAGATTCTGAAGACGCTTGCGGCTCTGGTCCAACAGCATCCGATCATTGGAGGGGGTAAGTTAAAATCCACCAAGGCTTTGCAAGCGAGAGTGAATAGGTGTGGAAGGTTTGAACAAAGAGATATTTCTAGATATCTCCGTGAGTATAGAGGAGAGATGGAGCTGGTTAGAGTTACTGATGCTGAGATGATAGCAAGTTTTGAGTTAGCTGTCATTCCTGAGTTACGGGACCAAGTTAGGGATGTACAGAGAAGAAACCTTGAAATCTGGATGAGTTTTGAGCGATCTCTTCGAGAGGAGTTTCTTGAAGAAGATTCAGAGAGAGTTACTAGGAGGACGTTTCTGGACTAGGTTGAGCAACAACCTGGTTGTATGATGAGCCTGAATGAGTTGCTGAGAGAGTTTGATCGAAGATACCGACAACTTTAAACTCTTGAGCGCATAATCTTAGATGCTAAGAGAACAGAGCTTTTCCTGCAAGCTACCGATGATGTTACGATAGATAGATTATGCTTCATGTTAGCAGATCGATCGGCTGAAGAAGGTGTTACTATGGATTGGGGGAGAGTTGAGGATGTTGTGGCTGTACTGACGAGGCAGAGGAGGGGAAGAGTGGCTGTGAGAGGACGTCCGCTTGCAAAAGTGGTCACTCAACCTTATGCTGCTCCTCAAGTACAGTAGCCTTTGGCTCCTGCTCTCAGATCTGTCGTCCCGGCTGCAGTTTCTTTGATGCCAGTTGTGCCAGTTCCTGTACAACGAGCACCTGTTCAAAGACATGCGGAGAACCATGGTCAACAGAATCAGATCGAAGACATGATTCTGCAGATGCGAGAGCTGAAGGTAGAGCTAGCTGGATTGCAGAGAGAGCAGCCACTAGCGCCTACTGCTGCACGTCTAGGAGGTGCTCTTGTTCGTAGATGTATTTGGTGTGACAGTCTTGATCAATTTTTATGAGACTGTCAGGAGCTCACAGCTGCTTTGCGAGATGGTGTGGTTCGCTATCAGAACGGTAAGCTGCACCTTTCTTCTATTGGAGAGTTGTTGAGCACGCAATTTGGACGAGGAGCCATGAGGAGACTACCTCAGATTGCTGCGGCTGCAACGACAACTGCGTTGATGGCACCATTGATAAATTCTGATGTATATGCTGGGCATATTGAAGTCTCTTCTAGTCATACTTTGCTAGACAGGACTGCTAAGAAGAGGGTGGCTTCATTTCCTTTTGAGATACTGAAGAGAGGAGCCGAGTCTATTCGTAGGGTCACAGGGTGGAGAGATCCTGTAGACGCTTCTATCAGAGCATTTTTGGAAGTAGATAGACACGTTTACTAACGAGATGCTTCTGTGGAGGAAAAGAGGCGACGAGAAGCCTCTGAACTTGATACTGGAATTCCTGAGGAGACTAGAGATAGACGGAGAGTCATCAGGAGGCGAGCAGCTCCTCCAGAGGACATCCCTTCTACTTCTCAAGCTCCTCCACTTGCACCAAGTCCGATGGAGGATGTGCAGAGGTCTCAGCAAGAGCCAACGGCGGCTGGAAGAAGGTTTACTGCCCAAGAAAAGGAGAAGAGACCGGTCTACAAGTTGGCGGCTGATATTGAATCTTCTACTGATCTGAAGGGCATCCTAGAGCAGAGGATACTGGATGCACGAATCGAGTTTTCTCTTCTGGAAGTTCTTGATATTGCAAAGAGAGAGTTTCACGAACTGATCATCGACATCATCAAGCGCAAGAGACAGGTGATGTCTGAACAAGTAGAAAGTCAAATGATAGATGTGTAGGAGTTTCTATGAATGATGCAAAATTCGGGAAGGTGCATTTTCAGGAGATTGATGACCAGGGCTACCAGCAAGAAGCGTTAGTTGTTGATATCAATACCATTGAGTTTGACGATGACGAAGCTGGCAAGGAGAGTCCCGCTACTGATAGTGACTTCGGAAAGAGACATTGGACTCGCGCTACGACTGCTACACGAGTTCGTCTTGGAAGTTTACCTGAATCTGTTGCTGCTTCAGTTGATCACAGATCTGAGATCAACATCATGTCACGGGAGGTGTACGAGAGAGGTCAATGACCTATCAAGCTGAACCATGGTTGGGTGTTACGTGCTGCAAACAACCAGAAAGGTGAGCTATACGGCGCTTGTCCTAAAGTGAAAGTGAAGGTAGGTGATGTGGATGTAGATCAGCACTTCTTCGTGCAATCTTCTGCTTCATATCTTGTGATTCTTGGTCAACCTTATATCACTGTAGTTCGAATGGAGACCAAGGTGATGGATGACGGATCTCATTATGCTAGGATCCGTAGTCCAGATGATTGACGTTCTGTGCAGTTTCTGATCATTCGTACGAACCACGAACGAAACCGACAGACTTTGAGAGTTCTCCTATCTGTAGGAGTAAGGATTTTCTGAAATCACTCTTGTAGGACGGGATAGCAAGAGTGAAAGATCTATTGCTACTATGATCCTGCTTGAGCAACTTGAGGGATCACAGGAGGCTAGTGATGAGGCTGCTCAAGATTCAGATAGTAGTTATACTGTACATAGTTGGAGATCTGGTTTGATGACTTTCAGTTCTGATGATTGGAGTGAGTTTATGCGGGTAGAGGATTTGACTGAGAAGAGTAGAAGGCAGATGGAGAAGTACGCTGTCATGGCGAGAGTCTTCTTGGGGAGGGCGGACCTCCTGACTGTGATTGATCAGAGAAACGATCCAAAAGGAAAACAGATTACTGCTGGCGATGAGATCTCAAAATCTGACTTCTTGCGTCCACCAGTTACAAACTAACACTCAACAAACACTCAGGTACACAGACAGGTCTCTCAAGATTCAAAATAATTTTATTTCAGTGTCGGCTGTACCATCAATTTCTTCAGCTGTAAAAAAAAATCTCTCTCTTTTCCTCTCCTGCGCGTCTCTCTCTCTCTGTCTCTCAGTTCTTAGCCAAAGACAGCTAAATTCACCTCAAACTCGATCCAGTAGGTAAAATTCAGACCCCTTACTCTTATACCTCTCCTTGCATCAACTCCCAACTGAAAAACTCAGAAATTTGATTCAGCGATCATCAAAACCTCTCACAAATCATCAAACTGATCTCTCCTCAATAGACTGCCCCTTGAAAGTAATTTATCTCCAAAATAGTTTATTAGACAAAGCTCAAGCTCTAAAACACTTGCCCCTCTCCTTGCGACGACCTCCAAATTCAGGTTTCTCAGAAATTTGATCTCCCTTGCTCCCAAGCCTCTCTTGCGCGTCTCGATGGCTTCTCCTTCTGCTCTATGTCCAAAAGTCCTCTTCGTCCAAAAGCCGCCGCAGGTTATTTAACCTAAAAAATAAGACCTTAGCTAAGCTGCCCCTGATGTCTTTATAAGCACAACCACTTATCAGAAGTAGGTCCCTAGCTAAGTTGCCCCCCTATTGTCCTTATGCGTACATACTTTATTTGCTAAGCTGACCCCTTTTAATAAAAGTTTCACAGATGTCTTTACAAAACCTACTACTTCATTGATAAAGGTCTCACAGCTTCTGTTGCAATTGCAAAGCCGACTCGATGATTATTTAACGGATCAGCAAAAGTTTCACGTGCTCTTGATGCCATCCTGAATATACGACAAGCCATCCAATGTAGATCGAAGCCCCTACACTTATGAGGCTACCCCACAGAGCTTACAACCCTCCCATATGCGCATCAAGTATCTCCCATGGTATATTCACGATGGCATGCGGAGACTTAGACCAGGAAGCCCACGATTAAAGGAGACATCGGTCTCCCGTCCCTAAATATGCATGACGTGGTTGCATATCCAACGTAGACTCCCTTCCAGGAGACCAACATGCTGGAATAGGAACCAGAGGCCAGGGGGAATTGATCTTGAGACCACTTTCCTCCTAGGCAGGCGCCGTATCACTGGGATGGCCTTTGGTTCCGTTCTAAAAGCATTTACAATCTGTACATATGCTTTTACTGAAGAAATTTTTCTGCAAAGTCTTTACTAGCCTTTTCTAAGCTAACTTCTCTATACAACTCCGTTTTTAATGAATGAAGAGTCAAAACCATAGTACTCATGAACATCTACACACACACTATCAGACTGAGAGTTCGAGTCACGAGTCAGAATCGACAAATTTCTCTCTTTCGTATATTTCTCAGTTTAAAACCCGTACTAACTATTGCTTAAAACATTTTCTGTCAAAACTGGAAGCATGAAGTCGCTCTCCTCGTCGAGCTTTGCATTCTAGTGTCTTTCGACCCCTTTAGGGTGATATTCCAACCCAAGCTAAGGGGCAGCTTGCCAAGCATAGCCTCAGCCCAACTTGATAAGCTAGGGTGCAGCTTCCTAAACAAATACTGGTTGAGTGTCTTCTGAAGCTCCGTTTCATCATCTTTAACGTCACGCACTACGACAACATAGCAAATCTGCGCTGTACAAGAGTTCTGAAGGAAGAAAAGACGATTTCTGATGTTTATGAGACGTTTGTAGGTGTACAATCTTTTGTTCGTTGGCTGGATGATGTAGATAGGTTGATGGAGCAGATGAGAGGTAGGGTGGTGATCCCATCTATTTTCGAAGATGTATGAGGAGATTGTCTCGTACTTGCGATATCGTCCTCATCCGAGACCGGAGAATGGATGGAAGGATGCAGTCTGTTGGTGTGACTCTCATCAAGAAGCGGAAGTACACGCTAAGTATAAAGCTGTAGTGAGGAAGGTGAAGTCTGTGACGACCCAATTATCTGTTGATTCTCAACAGCAGGGGAGTTAGCAGCTGCTGAGCCTGTGCTTAGAGATCCTACACAGGTAGGACACAAGTTTACTCAAGAGACACTTGAGGAGCTTCAGATAAGAAGAGGTGGCTTCTTGACTGAAGTGGAAAAATGAGCTTTCAAGAAGATGATAGTTAGTCATGGTAAGCCATTTTCTTTCTCAGCTGAGGAGATTGGTTGCATGGATCCTAGTGTGATAGCTCCGACGGTTATCTTCACTGTTCCTCACGTACCTTGGGACTTGAAACTGATTCTAGTCTCTCGTGCCTTACTACCGAAAGTCACTAAGTTGCTGAAGGAGAGGATACGAATGTGTATTCTTGAACCATCTATGGCACCGTATTCTAGCCGATGGTTCACAATATCTAAGAAGACATGAGCTCTACGCTTCATCCAAGACATGCAACCTGCCAACAACGTCACGATTCGAAACGTCGGAACATGACATGTGGTTGATGAAGTAGCTGAGGCATTTGTTGGGAGGTCAATCTATTCTCTTGGAGATATGTTTTCAGATTATGATCACTTTCAACTTGCTTTGGAGAGTAGAGACTTGACCACCATGCGTACACCTTTGGGATTGATGCGGATGTGTACTCTTCCTCAAGGTGCGACAAACTCCATAGCCCATATGCAGAATGCGATGCATAAGGTGTTACAAGAATTTGTACCTGAGGTCACTATCCCTTTTCTGGATGATATACTCATGAAAGGCTGTCCGGTGGAGGACAAGGATGAAGCAGTGATTTCTGATAATGATGTGGAAAAGACCACATTCGGGATGTGGAAAAGATTCTGAAGCGTTTGGAGGAGGTACACCTCATTCTGTCAAGTACCAAATCTCGCTTTGGAATGTCAGAGATTGTGGTGATGGGTCATCTGTGTGGTACTTTTGGAAGGCGTCCGAACTTAGAGAAAGTATATGCTATAGCAAGAATAACTGACTGCACCAACATCACTGAGGTTCGACGGTTCTTGGGAGCTTGTGTGTTTTTTCTTGTGAGTATTCTTCATTATGCACACATTGCAGAGTCTTTGTATGCACTTCTGAGAAAGGGGAGGAAGTTTACTTGGCGACAAGAACATCACGAGACAATGTGATAGCTGAAGGAGATTCTGAAGTCTCCACCTGTACTAAGGAGTCTTAACTACGAGAGCGGAAGATCTGTGATACTGATTGTTGATACGAGTCCAAAGGCGATTGGATGGGCAGTTGGTCAAGAAGATGCAGAAGGTGTGCGGTTTGTTTCAAGATTTGGAGCTCGGATCTTAACAGATAGACAACGTAACTATCCTCAAGTGAAGCGTGAGTTGTGGGAAGCTGTTACTGCTATGAAGGTAGATTGAGAGTTCTTGATAGGAGCCCGTGTGATATTAGAAACAGATTGTTTGCATTTGTTAGATATGATAGCAAACTGCAATACTCCAGACATAGCAATGCTGCGATGGATTGCTTATGTACGGAGTCTGAACCTGAGCTAAAGCATATAGCAGGGAAAGACAATCCAGTTGCAGATATGTTGTCTAGGATTCATTATGCAGAGGTGGAGCATGAAGAGAAGAAAGACGTTTGGTGCCAAGTTGGTCAGCAGACTTCAGACTTGGAACCACTACCGTTAAACGAGGAGTTCTACATAGAAAAGTTTCGTGATATTGGATTCTATCTGAGTTAATTCTGCAGACGAGAGGGATGGAGTGATGCAGAGTTCAAGGAGATCAGACGAAAGGCGTAAAGTTATCTTCTACGTGAAGGTTATCTGTGAAAACGTCCGAAGAGAAGAGACAAAATGCTTGCTAGACTGGTGGATGATCAACCGACGAAGCTGAATCTGCTTAAGGAGTTTCATGACACCTTGTGGGCTGGACATCGTGGAGTCTGGGCTACTTACACGAAGATGAAGGAGCGATACTGGTGGAAGGGTTTGTATCAAGACGTGGTGGATTTTGTTGGATCGTGTCTGTACTGTCAATTCTACTCTAAGGTCCGTTACAGAAATGGGCTTGTACCTACCTATCCACCTAATATCCATTTTCAGTGGGTTCTTGATCTTGTGGTGATACCACCGGGGCTATGGAGGATGCGTTACTTGGTGTTAGCTCGAGAAGATCTCTTCAACTATGTGGAGGGACGAGCACTACGGACAAAGACTACAGAAAACATATGCAGATTTGTGTCGCCCCTATCTAGCTGGTTTAAGTTATCTTTCAGGGTTGCATGTCATTTTAGGTAGTTTAAGATTTACATTGGCACTTTAGGGGGGCTGACGTGGTAGCCTATGAGTGAAGTTAAGTTACCATGTGGATTAGGACACTAGAGGACAACCAAGTGGAGCTATGAACTCCCATTGGTTCATTTTTGTCTTTTGTAAAACTCTAATTTTAGAAGCAGAGGTATAAAGGAGAGTTCGAGCATTTGGTGAGGACACTGCGAAATCTGAGAGCACAGGAAGATAGAGCTCATCGTGCAAAGCACTGTCATTGAAATTCTTGATCGATTTGGATCAATAAACAATGAGTTATGCCAATTTGAAGTTCGAGTTGAGTTATGATTGCATCACTTTTGTTGATTTTGGGATTTTCAGTGTCAATTGCAGCAGAATTGAAGAAATTGCTTCAAACCTTCGTGGTTGCGTTCATTGTCAGCAGGGCTATGACTGTCCAAAACGTTTAAAGTCATTTGAGTGAGTGAGTAATTCAAGACGACCGTTGAAGCAGAGGGTCTGAAAAACTCTCAATCTAGAGCAGTAACTTCAGAGAGCAAGATCTGGAGTTCTGTGTACAATCGGGAGGTCCAACTTTACAGGAATGTTCAACATCCTGTAGACTCCAAATCCTGTAAGAATCTTTGAAAGTGATCGAGCCAATTTTCTGTTATAGGTCGAAATAGCTGTCTGGGTACCAAAAATTGCTGCAATATTTTTGCTCAGAACTTTTCTGTCCATATCTCGGTGCTAGAATTTGATCTCAAGCTGAAACTTCGTGTGTGTACTCAGTGGGGCCTCTTTTACATATAGGATAAGTTTAGAAGTCCAAACCTTCACATTTTTCTCAATCATGAGTGTCAAAGTTCACCGTCTGATCTTATCATTGCTAGTTAAGCTTGAACTTTGCTTCTTAAACATATCAGAAGAGCCAAGAGACCTGTATGAGTGTTTTATAGTGTCACCTTGTAACCTGAAGCCTATCCTTTGAGTAAAACAGCCACAGCTAGAAGCCTAGTGCTTCCCTGAGTAAACGTATCACAGCCTTCACGGTCATAACATAGCCAGAAGGTTCCGTCCTTCCCAAGAAAACTCTCACCTTGACAATGTAAAATCCAAAGCGATCCCAATCATCATCCTCCAGACACATGTACTTACCACAGAAGAGTGCTTAGAGCTTTTTGCTACAAGAATGGTTGGACTTATTTTTCTTGTCGCATTGTGAGAGATAGTCCAATGCAATAGTTCCCATCTTCCCAACAATCTGTCAAAAAATGAGATTACAATTTCTACAAGACAGCCATGTCCTCTCCGGTTGACAAGGACAAGATGAAGCTTTTGCGTTATTCTTCCTTAACATGATATTGACCTCAGTACTATCCTATGGTTAGAATCCCACGACACAATAGATTTTCAGGATGTGACTTCTGTGAGCAGATGAACAATCAACGAGACCCATCACATGCAGGACCAAAAAAAGTAGATGATTTTTTAGTTCTTTTTTATTTTGTATCATGTTGTTTGAATAGTGTAACTCTCAATATATAATTAGAAGAACAGTCCATGATGCCCACGGATGAATATCGAGTCGAGATGTTTTCTGACTTAACATATAATAGATTTTGCCATAATTGGTTTAAAGACTCATCGTTGTAAACAAGCTGATGAACGTGGTACTAGCACAAGGAGAAAAAAAAAGCTCTATCTTTACTCAAACATTACATGTATTGTTCTCTAGATGGAATGGATCAGGCGAAGACATGTATTCCGTATTTCTCTAAAGTTCCGAAAACTGTTGTCAGTTCTTCGGTGTCATCTTGTAGATGCATTACTTTTTAGTAAGACATTTCAAACCAAAGTCTTCCTTATCTTAAACAATATTAAGTCTGATTCTAACTTGACTATCTCTATTTTGCACTGTATGATATCAGGAACAGGAAAGTCCTTTATCATCAACTTTATACTTGCAATTAGATAACACAATAGAAGAAAACAAAAACAATATTATTTTTGCTTATCTTGCTATTTAGTAGATAGGCAGATTTTCAAGAGAATACTAGTAGGTTTTCTATGATAAGAAATACTCATGATCATGTTGATCAAATGTTTAGCAGATTCTCCATAGCTCTTCAGTCAAAGAACACTTTTATCTTGTCATAAGTCAGTCACATCATCAGACTTTGTGACATCAGGTTACTCTTCTCGAGGAAACTGACAACTTCAAGCATTTTATTGAAGAAACACCTCGTCTAGTTCCGACCTCTTCATGATATCACTTACAACCAACAGTTCAAAATAAAAAAGATGAGCGTGGGGAGGTTCTGATATGGAGTAAAAAGTTCTCGATTGATGTCAACTGGATCTCAACAAAAGGAGTTCGTCAATTCGAATTCTTTCCAACAAGCGAGAAATCCATGCATCAGACCTACTACCGTTGAAGTCTTACTCGAAAGAAAAAAGTGCTAAAATTATATTAGCAAGGTCAGCGGAAGAGGAGAAAAGTGAACCTAAAGCATTACGAAATGTCCTCAGCATCAACAAGAGATATTCAGAATACATGTTACATGTATTTGGATGAGATCGAAAAAACATGATGACATTATTGACTCTACAATCAAGAACAAATTGTCAAGCAATATTATCTAGACGTCCATTTCTATTGACGAGACCTTGGATCTGATCTGAAACTCTTTCAAACGATGTCAACAATAGAGATACTGTTGTCTCGAAGTAGTGATAATTATTGATGAATTGGAACGACGAGTGTTTGATGAAAGAAGACAATTGTATGCAAGAATGCAACAAGAGAAACCAGGAAGCATTACATACGATTGTCTACACAAGATTGGTGATGTTAAAGATTTAAGAAAGAATAAGCTACTTGTTGTCCTTGCGGAGGACGACAAGTCCTTTTGGGTATGTAAAGTGTTACAAGTACTCATGGTGAGAGCGAAGAACCTTGCAGAATAGAAATCAGTGGTATGCAACCAAGTCGATTGATCCTTACATCAGAAAATATTCTCCAGAGAGACTTAAGGTTTCGAGTGGTAAAGAAAAACTTACACTCTACAAACAAGAGTTAGATATTCCAGAAGTACAAATTTTAGTGTTTGATTTTATTCTCACCACGAGTAATCGACACAATAAGACAACCGTAGTTCAAATAAGGAGTTCTAACTAGAACATGAGATAGCAATTGAAGTAGGCATTCGACCTACATATGATAACTATGAAGAAGAAGCCAAGGAAGAAAATGAAGATATCATTGAAGATCAAGATGGACATGAGATAGCTAGTGGTGAAGCATCAGAGAGTACTGAAGGCGTAGGCACTAACTCTTTAGAGATTTAGTTTCACTTTATTTACATGAATCATGAGAAGAGTAGAGCATATCCCACTGTTCGATTTTGTTTTTTTGTCTTGTAGCTCCATGAACTTCATGGCTTTCCTTGTAGCTGAACTTCCTCAAAAAGTCTTGAATGGATTTCTTCTTCAGTTCTATTAATGTTGAGCACTTCATGTCTATGATGACCTCGTGTTTTTAATGTAATCCAACTTATCTTCATATAATTTTTTACGGTAAAGTTAACTTCTACAAGATACGAGTCTCATGAAATCCGTGGATGACTTATGTACCAATATAGCTTATAGTCCACATATTTTTGCAAATTAAGAATATTATATATTTCTGTGTTGTCTTTCTCTAATCTTTAGTATATGTTAGGTCTTGTTATTAGTATCTTATTCCACTTAATCATCTTATCTCTGTAAAATATCAAAATTTAAGTTCTCTTAAAATTGATATCTTGCATATTATCAGATTTTGGCTATCAGTCTGAAATCGAGTTATAGTCTACTTATAAGAAAAGTCATCTAATTATTCAAATCTTTTTTAATAATATTTCAATAAGTTTTTAAAATTGACAAATCCCGTGAAATATCAATCTAAATGCATGATATCCTATTTCGACCGATTTCTCTACTAGGTAGGTTATTGAAACTCCAGAATCTCTCTCAAGTTTCTGTTTTGATTAAAGAGTACCTGGTTATTCTTAGCTGCTGTTCATGCAAGAAAAGTCAAAAATTGCAAAACAGGCTTCTATAACTTTATTTTTTAGAGAAATACAACATTGGTAATATTACAACTGAAATTTAAATTATATTCATTTAATCTTTCTTAGTGTGCTTTTTGAAAGAAAATTTGCAATTTGATGAAGCATGTATATCAGTCAGATTCTGTGGTTAAACTTTCATTATGGAAAGATTTATAACATAACAGGGTGCACTATTCCAGGTTTCACTGTAGAGTGTAGTTGCTGGTTGGGTCATAGTAGGGTTCTCAATGGTCCGTTTCACACCCACAATCTGACGTTGTCTGGATATTATTTGGAAATATTCGATTATCAGTCGCGGCTTTACCCAAGTTTTAGTACTATAATATTTCACAAGAGGCTCGCAATTTGGTTTAGTGCTGAATGCTCACGAGTCGCTAGCCGTAGTGTACTAACGAAATGACATGCACAGAATAACAACAGACTCCAAAGATAACAAGGAACCTTCGGCTCGCACCCCCAAAAAGATTTAGAGCACCGATATTCGACTTCCTCGTTTCCAGTCATCGAAGATGCATATTAGTTACTGTCTCTATCATATTCTATCTTCACCATACTAGGAAAGAAAACCACTTTTCCCGTGTGACGTCATTTATCTATCACGAGGTTAACACCGTGAACAGACAAGGGTCAATGGTCTCCAGGAACAACGAAACTGATTGAGCGTCACACAGTATGGATATATGCGATCATGCCATTGGAATTTCAAAGTTCAAAGATGTTAAGGGAGGAGCCACTACAGACAAAAGAAGAAGAGAGGAAAACATTCACCGAGAGATGTTTCACCCTCCTGTATACATAAAGAGAGGGAACAAAAAGGTTGGGGTTCGCATAACCTAAATTATGCAACTTGGTATGTACCATATGAGATTAACGAGATTAACCAGAGGTTGCATCATATATTAACAAATGCTGCCTAAATTATACCGTCAACTGACTATAGACCTAATTTACTGTACAGCTCACGAGGTTTGATTAACTGTTGTGCTGAAGTGCGGTGAATTGATTACTACAATGAATCCAGTTATAAAGGTCTTTGATACAACTTCTGATTCAGATTCACTAAACTCACATCGTGAGGCACTGGTACCGTATGATATCTACCAAGAGGAATACTCTAAACACCAATAGGTCCGATGTTCGATCACAGCCCGTACACGTAAGTGGAGTGTTCAAGTAACTCGAGTTTAAGAAGACGAGCAACTAGTACTGTAGATCTTACTCAGACCCACATCGATGTAGATGTCTACTGTAACTTTTGATGCCAGCCTGATATTCAGAGCAAGAATGCTCGGCGCCAGATCCTTCTCCTGCTCCTAGTTTCACTGAGCACTACACGTCGCACATCCACGAGACGATGTGACCATGAGGCTGGCCTAACAGTATCTACGACATATATACAGGTCAACCAAGTCACTATGCTACGATTATAGTGCAGTTAGAATCTGTCTCCTGCTCCTCGCATGCATCCTGCATCCATCGATATACTGAAGTTGGAATCCATGGCCATTGGCAAGTGCATGTAGTTTCCTTCTACTATGTTCGAGGCGACCCCACTTATTTCTTTTAGAATATGGACAGCAGCATCCGAAGGGGGGAGCCGCCACACGCAAAGGAACACACAAAGAGTAAGAACTTAGCCAAGAGAAGTAAAGGAGTGGCATAGACGCTCCTGTATATATAGATCTAGAGAGGTTACAAGTTATAGGGGTTAGGTCCGCATATCCTAGAATGTACAGTAACTGTCTATAAAGCTAACTACGGTATGTATGAGTGTACTGTGCAGTCCATATATCAACAATTTCGTCCTCAGCGATGGTTGCCTCTAGTGAGTCGTTAAGAGATCGATTACAGCGTTGTGAAGAAATATGCATCTGATTGTCCATTCACTGAATTTCATCGTGACATGACTTTCTAGCAGAAACACGAGACTTATCCCGAACTAATGTTACAGGGAAGGTGAGATGATAATGTCCGCAGAAACCCATCCGAGCCGATAGATCGAAGCTACCCACTTCGAAGTGGGTAGCTTCGATAGTGCACGGACCAAAATCACCAAACTCCGTGCAGCATCATCAAGGAGATGAACCAAAGCATGAGAGGGAAAAATGCTGAAAGAAGGAGATTGACCTCCCACTTGTTCAGACTGTATGGCGAAAGGTTATATTTCCGGTTCCATATTATCTTAAGTACGTAAGTGCATGGACGAACGCTGCTGCTTGGCTGCATGCTGAATTCGAATATGAAATACGTTCAGTGTACTGACTTCTCCAGTCCATTCTAGAAAAACCCTGATAGCTTGTATGCATGCGGCTTCCCGGACATGTACAGAAGAGATATGGGATCCGAATTAGCATAGTTGATGCCAATCGGTAGCTCACCGACAAAGTCCCCTCTCTGCTAGCAACTACCAGTTGAATATTGGAGAGAAGCTCGAATCAGACAACAGAATCCTGGACCAGGTTTGGTAACATCGGTGTTTCTTGAAGTAAATGAGCGATTCATTCACTCCAGAGCTCGCTGTTTCCACCCATTTCGGAGCTAAAGCAGGGACAGTGAAAGGTCTCCACAGAACCTGCGCGCCGTTCCCAAGCCCTTTACTGTACTGACCACAGACACGATGTTGTAGAAGCTGAAGTTACTTGAACACAGTCGAAGATAATAAAATTCTCTGACATGGAAGAAAAGGTGAATCATCATGAAACATGGAAAACTCGAGGACCCTGGAACTCATTTACAAGCATCCGTGAAGACTAAAAACAGCTCCAATTAAACTCGTCATCAGTCGTCTTTCCAAAAGGCAGCCTTGCAGAAGATGGACTGGCACTTGAGTAGGATAGACAGAGCGTCCAAAGCCTTTCCAGAGACTACCACCTTCTTCTTGTACCAGTTACATTCTACATCCTTGACTCCTTCCATTTCGCTGACCGGGACTTTAATCCTCTCCTCGCACGCGCCACAGCACATAGGAACCCACAAAACGACATCAGGATTCTTCTCAACCTTCTTTTCCTCGCCTACCTTCGCACAAGCCTCGGCACTATCTGGGTAGAAAGGCATATTGGACACCGCGAGTTCTGGTCGGGGATTACACCTTTTGATATTCTTCACGATAAACGTTGGCTCGTTGCCATCGTAGAACAGCTCTTTTATGGAACTCAATTTGCAAATCTCAGACAGGCGACTGCGTTCCCATGCTTGCTCTCGCTGATATTCGTTCCGCTGAAATGTACTGTGCATCATGGTGGTTGGATCCGGACTTGAGCCGGATCTGATTCAGAAGATGGAAGTCAAAGTTGGACAAAGTACTTCAGCAAACTAATTAAGCCCTGATCTGTACTTCTGTACCAAGAAACTGGTGCACGCAGTACACACAAGGATTCTTATAATCAGCTGCAAGATCTAGATCACTGCTGCTGCCATGATCTTCCGTGTATGCTCTTCGAATTCGTTCGGGGGGATGGCAAGCTAAGGAAGCTCACAGTGATGCAGGGATCAGTTTGTCTACCAACCAATCTACATACGAGACTTCCACAAAACTGATCTATAACCTTGGACACCTGTTGGCGAGCACCGGAATGTTCGCAGCTTGCTGCCAGCTGGTTATCGCAACCCAAGACTCGAATGCTCGTGATTATGAACTTGGATTTACTAGAGTCTCGCGACCCGTCAATGAATGCATCAAGGAGAGTGGTGATAGAAGGAGAGTGAACGTGATGGCACTGTCTGTATAAAACACGACAGAACAAGTTTCGTTGTGGAGATGACGTATAAACTGGAGAAGCTAGTCGATGGGGAAGATTTATGCTATGATCCCCAAGTTTGGCTCGCGAGTACTGTGGCTGCCAGGTTGTGATCATGATCGCCTAGTGGCACTAGTTTAAGCCAGTGACGAATCTTTGACACATGAAATCTGAAGTCGTTTCCTCTCTCTTACTCCTACTGTACATGTGAAGGTAGCTTCAGAGAACACAGTAGAATTCGACACAATCCGTGAATCACTCCTCAGAACATACTTTTATGCATGCAGTGCGCATGCTCAGCAGTCCTTACCTCTACTCTGAGGTCTCCTTGACCGGCTCGGCCCACTCGGTCACGATTGCGAAGGTCAACTTTTCATTCTTGTATTTTCAAGAGATGCTTATCCTAGCCTTTTGCGGGATCAGTGTTGCATAGGTGCTATGAGTGCTTTTGAGGCTCGGTCCACAGTGAACTCGGTCACGAAAGTCAACCGGTACTATTCATTCTTGTATTTTCAAGAGATGCTTATCCTAGCCTTTTGCGGGATCAGTGTTGTATAGGTGCTATGAGTGCTTTTGAGGCTCGGTCCACAGTGAACTCGGTCACGAAGGTCAACCGGTACTATTCACTCTTGTATTTTCAAGAGATACGTATCCCAGCCTTTAGCGGGACCGGTGTAAACGTTGAGTGCTTTTGAGTTAGCTGTTACTTATTAAACTAATAATGATCTCTAAAACCTTTCATGAGTTGATTAAAATCCTTAGTTGTATCCTACACTGGTAGGGTTTCAGTGTTTGATATCTGCTGGGAAGACTTTCTTGGATACGGGTGGGGACTGCAACTACATACGTACACAGTCGTCACTGGATCATGAGTAACCACGCTCTTGCTTTCTCTGTTAAAAGAAAAATGAAGTAAATCAATAGTAGCAGCTTACTTATCACTATTTTTATAGGGCTGCTTTTCTTATTGAGCCTTTTTAGATGCTACTAGTATTGATTAAGTACTATATAACAAACGGAATATCGAAGGATTATATTCAAACCACAGTTCGGAGAACATATAAAGAAACAATTAAAACATATTAAGAAATTAAGAAATTAAAAAGGACACCTTGAGAGTTAACCAGAAGGAGCTAAATAGTAAACAGGACATAACGAATGTTGTGTGTGACTGCAGGGAGTGGTGTAATCCGTGTAAGAGAAGAGCTCCATGGCGAAAACAGCTCCAAAAAACAATGAAAAAAATATAAAAATGATTGTGTGTGATCATGCAGATTTTAACTGAGTCTTCCGAAAGTCAGAAAGTTCGAGTTTAAACTTCTATCAGAATAATATCAACTTAGTTACTGAAACAGTAAATAATTTCTCTGAATCTACACGTTTCTGTGATTGATCTTTCTGCCTCTTCCGTACGTCATGCTCATGATCATAAGCTGCATGCTGGTTCTCGTCCGATGGAGCCTCCGGCAGTCCCGGATGGACTTTGGGCACCTTGTGAAAGCGCCTACTGTACCCTTTCTCTCGTCGACTGTGGGTGAGTAGCTGAATGAATGTTTGGACACTAGCATTCGTCATGTTCTCTCGAGTCGTGAAGTTAACGCTTACGGTGAATCAGAGAATCGTTCAGTCCCATTCTAGACTAAGGGTAGATTATTCGTCAGTACATATATAGAATCTGATCATTTCTCGTTTTAGCCTCCAGCTGGTATATATATATTCGATGAGGAGGCTTGCAATCTGAGGGTGAGTCATGATCAATGAAAACGTCTTTCGAGCTCGAGCTAGATAACTTTCTGAGGAGGTTCTTACATCCTGACTTGATTCCCGCTCTGATAGCTCGATGGAGTGCGGGAGCTATATGAGCCAAAGGGATCAGAATTACATCATGTCCATTTGGAGGAGAGGTGGTATATATCAAGTCAAGTGCTGGTGCTACATGAAGAAGTACCGAAGGAGGAGAAAGCACGGTAAGAAACCTCATCCTCAAGGTAAGGGTAACACTAGCTTGATATCATTTCCAACACGCACGTCGACAGAACCCCAACGGGAAATTCTTCTCATTCTGCGAGGGGGAAAACAGTACCAGTCCCAGCTGCAGGTTATCTTGTTAGCAGTTTCTGTTGATTACTTGTTCTTCATGATCATGTTAATGTGGTCTGCGTGTGATTCCTGTAGTCCATGTTCTCTTGTCATGTTATTTATGTAACTATTCACTGGTCAATTCATTCCGGCTGTACTATCACCCCACTTTCGGAACTCGTACAGCAGGATTACTTTGTTGCCTTCCGTATGGTCCTAACACGAAGCTTACTTTGTCTAACATGTCTGTCCTGGTTGTAATTAAGGATCGTCACGCAATTACTTCAAATAGACAACTTTCTTCTCTACGAAAGTGTCTGATATGCGCAATTTGAGTCATGTTTGGTTGCAGTAGGTTTCTGCGTTGTTAAGTACTACTCTGTGTTATTTGTATATGTGTACGTAGAAAAACAAAATTCAAATAGCTATAAATGGCAGGAGGATTCCCGAAGTTTCAGCCACCATGTTGGAATCGCTTACAACATGTCAGCGATCATGATCTGTCATGATCAGTACGTATACTGATCATGAACCAGGATGGATGCAAATGCACGGATCAGAAGGACGAGGTAAGTTTTTTTGGTGTCTTGACCCAGCTCTACGTCATACAGTAGACGATCGATGTATAAAACAAGCATGTTTTACACCAGTTGCAAACAGGTGCTAGTGGGGTGTTACCTAGGACATGTACAGGTCTATAACAGTACCTCGTTTGAATTTCAGTCGATATTTTAATTTCTGCAGATCGCTCACAAAGATTAGTTACAAAGCAGTTCTTAGTTACCTGACTATTAAGGCTTTCAGTCTGTCTATAAATGACTCAGATGCTTGTTGGACTCTTGGTCAACATTTGGGTTTATAGGAGATCTGACTTTGTTATACACGATCATCACATCACATCATCATCACTGATATCTGCTGTGTCAAGTCTAAGAGTACTACCACCTTAGCAGATCTGGAAGCGGGTGCTCATGATCAGGCAGGCATACTGTTCTGATCGATATCACCTGAGGTCAAGTTGGAAGAGAAGATTCCCAGCATAGTCAGGAACTTCAAGCTCTACGCGAAGTATACATAGTGATCTGATTCTCTTCTACAAAGTTAAATGGCTATGAACTACATGCACTCAGTCAGGTTCTTGAATTATGTCCTATCGATATCTTCCCACTCTACGCAAGACCGTCCGACGCCTAGATGCGTCCTCCAACTTAAATATTGATTAAAGCTTGTCATGATCAAGTAGCTTATGTGGAAATCTTCACCCGAAACTCGAAAATGGGTCCAATTCGATCCCGAGATTCATCGGGCTACCAACCCTTGTCAGGAGGAATTTTAACTGATCCTTTCCTGGAATGGATACTTTTGAATCCACCACTGCAGCATTGAACCAGGTAAAGTAGTGGAGCCATGCATACGTCACTCATTGTTTTCGAGTCTTCATAATTACCAGGATATCGAAGTTATTGTCTATATACGTAGTACAAGCTATTGAAGTTACTATGGATAATCTGTACATACACAGTTAGTATACTTAGGGCACAGCTAAGTTAGGAGGAACCAACCCTTAATGTGTTTTACTCTCCCTATAGATTGAGAAGGGGTGCTGCCTCCAAGTTAGTTCGTTTGATGATATTTCTCTTCCTTCTTTTGTTCCTCTTGTGAGAAGGTTGCGAGAGCCTCCTTCCTTGTTGGAAGCTTTTCCTCCCTTGTTGGAGTGGTGTTATGAGTGTTGGGTTCTTGCTGCCATACCTCATAACATGATATTAGAGCTTGAGTGAAAGGGATTGGAGGCAGACAGAGGACTGAGATTGCAAGTGGAGGTGCTGCAATTTTTGCACAAGGAGATTTCTCTAGAGGCTAAAACTCTAATAGACGTCTTTGCTGGTTGGAGCTATTTTCGAAAATCCATACATCATTTTTTCTGGTGCAGCAAGGAGTGACAGCCTTGGTGATAGGTTCTGAACTTCCAAATTGTCCTACCTACTGTGTTTGTTGTGTGCTTTTGTGAGTTTTTTATAATTTAAGTTGTTCAACAAGCTTTGACTGTATTTTTGAGGGTCTTCCATTCATTTTTAGCCAAAACAGACAATATCATCTTGGTTTCAAAGGCTAAGCCTACTAATTTTGCGAAGTCTACCAGAAGAACTTTTTCGGGAGTCATTCCGAGCTACTTCATTTTACAGTATGATAGACGTGAAAGTCGAGGATGATGATCTCATCCTACACACCATTAATGATCTTGAGAAGGAGTACAAATCTTTCGAGACCTCCATTGCTATCAGAGATACTTTTCTCAAGTTCGATGAGTTGATTCTTATGTTAGTGTCAGAAGAGATTCATCTTCAGGGCAATGGTGCTTCTGTCTCATCACAAGAGCAAGCTTTCTTTGCTGGAGGTAGAGATAGAAGACGAGGAAAAGATTTCGGTGGCAGAGATATGAACAAATTTGGTTCTTCTGATCGATGTTAGTTCTCTCAGCAGCAATATAACCTTCGACCTGACCAGCAGCAATAGCAAGCAAAGGCGGGGCGAGCAGCGGTTCTGTGCATACTGCAAAGCCAAAGGTCTTCAAGAGGCAAGCAGACCTCAAGTCTGGCAAGCTTCCACAACAAATTATGTATCCACGGAGGAACATTTTTCAGATGGTAGTCTTCTAACGATGTCACATGTCATGGTTTCATGAGCAAACCTGTTGATGAGTGGTTTATTGATTCTAGAGCTTCGAACCACATGACAACACATGATAAATGATTCAGCCAGAAAGAGTCACTGAAGACACCGGCAATAGTTTATATTGGTGATGATACTCAACACAACATTACACATATGGGTACAGTTCTTCTATTTGTTGCATCTTCAAACATTTTTGCTCTGAGAGATGTATTGTATGTGCTCACTATTACTAGGAATCTAGTTTCAGTAGGTCAGATGGTGGAGCAGGGTTATCAAATTCAGTTCAACAGTGAGCAATGTCTTGTTGAAACCAGTGATAACAATGTAGTGGCCAGAGGGTCTAGAGTAGGAAGGCTGTTCAAATTAGATGTTGTTCAACTTCAACTTCAAGCTGCAATGTTTGTTCATACTTCTGGAGTCTCAGATTTGGAGATCTGGCATAAAAGAGTAGGCCATATGAACTATCAGCAGTTGAAGATCTTACCTACGTCAAAGTTAGTTACAGGTCTTCTCAAGTTCACATCTCTTTGTCCCATCTCAGATTTGTTAAGCTTGTCAGTTTGGCAAGTAGGCTAGGCAGCCATTTCGCCATCATGGCACTAGAGCCTCCAGGGTGTTGGAGTTGATTCAATCTGATGTATGGACTGCATCTCAAGCAAACTTGAATGGTTCTCAGTATTTCGTCTCGTTCATAGATGACTTCTCGCGATTTACTTAGGTCTATTTCCTCAAGGTCAAGTCAGACTTCTTTGATGTGTTTCAGTCGTTCAAGACCTTAGTTGAGAAGCAATATAACAATTGCATCCTACGGTCCGTTCGGATGGAGGAGGCGAGTTCATCTCTCACGACTTCGATATCTTTTTGCAAGAGCATGAGATCAAGAAAGAAGTCACGTGCAGCTACAACCCGCAACAGAATGGTGTAGCAGAGAGGAAGAACAAACACATTGTAGGGTCAACACGTGTGATGCTGAATGAGAAATCTATGCCTAAGTGTTATTGGACGGAATATGTTGCTTGTGTTGTCTATCTCATGCACCGTGCACCAACTGCAGCGGTACATAAGAAGACACCCTACGAGGTATTGGTAGGCAAGAAACCAGACCTCTCAAGTCTCAAAGTGCTCTACATTTAAAAAGTTTTGTTATTTTCGTTTTCCACAAGAATGTTTTTCTCAATTCTAAGTAATCACACGTTGTTAACTCATGATCGTTATTTTTAGGTTTCACAAGAATATTTTTCAGTTCTAAGAAATAACACGTTATAGAGTACGTGCATGTAGAAGGGTATTAGTTCTGGAGAATCGACAAGCAAATATAAAATAATAATGATAATCCAGACCAAAAATTAAACTATAGTAATTTTTGTTTTCTTTCTTTTTTCTTACACTATTACTCTACTATGTCCAACAATGACTGCGTTAGTGTTAGTGCAATACGGCCACTAGCGACAACACTGCACCAAAACACAGAAAGGCAACGCAACAGAGTGCAATAAAGCCATAGAAATGAAAATAGAACTCTGGAGGGCGGAATTTCCACAAATTGTCCAGACGATTTCATAAGGAAATTTAGTAGATTGCAAAGAAGCCACCATAACTTTCGACTTGACTCAAGTACTAATTATGTACTTGGTTAAGATGAAGTAATTTTTGCCTTTTCTCTTTCGGGGAAAGGTGGCGAAATCCTAAAGAATTTTGCTGAATCTTCATAACTAAAAGTTACATCGCCTCACAGGGGCAGTTAAGCATCACAAAGGACAACGTTTTGGTCCCCTTGGTGTTTCTAACGTGGTCGTGCTCTCATGAGAGAACTGAAGCGGCCGCCTAGTAGAGGTGTTGATGTTTTAACTTTTGTGTAAGATTCTTGACTTGCAGGTGAGAGTTACGATTTCGGTCAGTTCTTTACTGGTGTTTCTGCCAGGAAAACATGCCTGATGTTCGGAGGAAAATATCACGAGCACTTTTTATTTTTTTAATCCGTTCTGTTAATTTTGTTTTTATAATAAAAGAACTATTATTTTGAATAATTATCTTAAGTATTAAAAATAATAAATGATAAATAAACAAATTAGAATGTCCACTCACAAAAGTGATCCATTTTCCATTCTATACAAAGTTACCCACTAAAAGGTTACGGGGTTTTTCTTCTAAACTATTGAAGAATCTTTCCTCTTAGCTTTGACACCCCGAGTATTCTCTTCAATCCTAGCGTTGAATTCTGGTGCCAAGTTTCTCCGGCCACTCCCTAGTACCTACCTTTGGCACGGTTCGCCATGCTTGTTTACCTCCATCAGTTTGGGTTCCTCCGCTTTTCGAGATCAAGACAACTAGGTTCTAACCTAGTGTTTTGACTTATTTCTTGCTGTTTTTCTCGTGATCGTGCCTATCAGCCTTTGAAATCTGATGTCGCGTGATCTCTTCCTTTTGTTGCTGCTCTCCAGTCACGGTATATCATCATCTATTGCGTTCACCTTGACTGGATATTATTTTGTTTTTATAGAAATCGGACGGAGCCGGCAGATGCTTTGTTTCCTGAATTCAAAGAGGATACTTTTATTTTTCTCCTTTTTTTTTTTGTTTTTTGTTTTTAGCCTCTTTTCGCTGTGAGCTTTCTGCAGCCATATGGTGCTACCCTTGCACATGATCCCCGGCACGAGGATTCGAAGAGGAGACTCGAAGAGGAGACTATCTCCTTTGCAGTTATTTACTTGACTAGGCTCATGACCCTAAAGTCTTACTCGGCCAGGCTCCTGCGCCAAATGTAGTACATTTACTTGGTCGGAACTCCGACAGGATATAGGGAGTTTTGACCGTCAGTTGAATGTGGCATTTACTTGGTCGGAACTCCGACAGGATATAGGGAGTTTTGACCGTCAGTTGTATGTGGCTGTCATATCAACTACATGAATGAATTGCCCGTGTTGTTGCTCTTACAGTTCATGTATTCTATTTTGTTGATTGATAAGGTTAAATTTCCTGGCAATTTACATGTAATTTGTTCCCATGTGCCGACGTTACGATATCATGAACGAGATTATGGCATGGCATACACGCCATGTCTGTGGCCAGTCCTGATTGCTAACGGCGTCGAT
Organism: Asterella californica; assembly: GCA_036924285.1. NCBI lineage: Eukaryota > Viridiplantae > Streptophyta > Marchantiopsida > Marchantiales > Aytoniaceae > Asterella > Asterella californica. Next base: position 51,112,515 of record JAYKYS010000001.1, read on the forward strand.
ACATTGTCGATTGTCAACCACAGCTTGAAACAATACGGGAGGTGTTGCAAGTAGATGCCATTCTGACTAATCACGCTAACGTATATTGCTAGGTTGTAACAGTAATTTGCCCCTGTGTTGTTCGTGACTGTGTCCAATAACATGTGCACTTGGGAGAGGCCTTAGTTCATCTCCACCTCTGCTCGCCGATACTTTGGAGTAAATTTGAAACAAAGCGAAAAAAGATAACAAGGCAACTGCAAAAAGCCCTTTTCAGACAAATTCCATTGGGAATATCTCTGACGCACAGTACAAGCTGCATGAGAGAAGGCAAACAGATCGATGAGGTCGTCAAATTCAAAGCTAAACTTCACGTACAATAACTAAATGACGGATCATGTTATTCGAAGCTAAACTTCACGTAAAATAACCAAATGATGGATCAAACATGATTAATGATTTACTGATCGTTACTTTGAAGCTGAACGTGGTGGAAAATGCGCTATGTTCTCCACTAGTGAGGAAACATCAAACTCAAAATTAATATCGGTTCTGGCGTTTCCGGTGGATGTGAGAATACATCAGACTCAAATATAATATTGCGTTTTGCCAGTGTTTTTTCTTTCACCGTGGTTAATATAGTGATATTTTATGAAGTAGGGTTGTACTCAAGATAAAAGAGTGTTACGAGTCCTGAAATCGTAACATTGTTCTGTTTGCAGTCAATGGAAAGAGATTTTGTGGATTATATCACTTGATGATTGTTTTTTGTCTCGTTGTATTTTTTATTTGACAAACGGAATGTAAATAAATATTTATATATTAAATAATTTCTAGTGATAACCTCTATAGTATAGAGGTTATCACTAGAAGGTTTTCAGTGCTGAAAACATTTACGGAAATTTCCAAGAAGTGACGGAATTCACAACATTAAGTTAGAAATTTCAGATACTGAATCAAATCTAAGGGAAAATTCCCAGAATTTAAAGTTTACTTCTCAATATAATTTTTGTCAGTAGTCTTGAACAATCATATCGAATACAAAAAGTACTTTATCTTCAGAATCTGAACACTTTCTTGCCTTGTCAAGGTTTATCCGCAGCAACAAACTGTCATCGGGTCATGCAGACGGTCTTGCTTGATAAATAAATATGCATGCGTTACCGAGCTTTCGATAGGAGAGGAAAAAGGAGGATAAATGTTGATATAGCAATAAATTTATCACAAGCGGTTGGTTTTACGTGACAATTGGCTTTAAAGAGATAATCTATATGAGGTTTTATTGCAGATAAAAGAAATAGACTCGTGTGAGAACAGCAGGTATTCAAAGTGAGGCACCCGTGCATTTTCACCTGGATTAATTTATTATCTACCCCTTTCGTTGGAAAGGGTAGGTAATAAGCTAAACCTTCGATTGATTATCTTCTAGTGATATAACCAGTAGCTCGCATATGTACACAAGAGAGTGCATCTATCGGCGTCCCTTCTTATGGTTTATGTCTAGGTCTTTCCGCATTTGCAAGTATCAGTTAACAGTTAATATTTATAATATATTTAAATTTTAGTATTAACTGATATAGGAATTTTTCTTAATATTTACATATTTTCTCGATAACAGCAAGAGAATAAAAGTCCTTAATGCATATATTGAACACAGACTTGGAAACAGAGAACTTTCAAGTGAAACAACAAAAGATTTGCTCTTGGAGCGTCGCAACTCTTCTTATATAAGCAAGCGGGGAATCATTTCTCTTGCTTCGCCCGCAACAAGGACGTCGACCCGGTGGTTGTTTTTTTCTTCTTTTTTTTACTGAAAGGTTGTATATTCACCCATGTACACTTGAAAGTGTACATGTGCGTAATTTATGAGTTAATCTTTTTCTTAGGAAGGGTTAACTCTAAATTAAAGCCTTATCATTTATTTTGTTTGTGAGAACAATTTGACTTATACTGCTTGAGGTTCCCAGACAGTCCCAGTGCTTAGGGGTCTTTGTGATTTCAAAACGCCACGTGTCTCGTGGATAAAGAAATTTAAATTAAGAATTTTTATATATAGTATTCTAAATTTAACTATGTAAATTTAGATCTTCCTTTCACTTTGACCTGATGATGTAAAACCGGACGCCGTTTTTCTCCGTGATCGAGAATATGACACTACAACCTGACTTTACAACGCCACAGTAAGAGATCAGTAATTTTACACTGCAACCTCCTTTCGTTAATGTTTTATATCGCGGCCTTACTGCTAAATCTGCGATGGCCAACGGATCCTCAGGATTTTTGGTATTTTGGTAAACGGTTTTTTCACCTTCACGTTGCCTGTACAAGGCCGTGGGGAAGGATATTTACGTGAGTAAGAACCTGAAGGGTTTATTAGGTTATTATGCACACATGCGTGTCATTGATTACCATGGAAGGAGACGAGTCGAACGGACATCGAGAATTAATCTAAAGTTGAACTTGTAAATGTGAGTTTTTTTGAATTAAATTATTCTGCTTTAAACTTACGAATTACGTTTCCAATCTTACACTTGGCCGCTGAAAGAAAAAGAAAAAAAATGTAAGTGTCGTGCACATAGCAGCCATCATCTCACCATAAAACATTCATCCTAGACTAATAGTAAAACATAACTTATTACATCTTAGTTATAACCTAACTTTTCCAAGAATAGGAATTTATTCGTAAATTGAAAAGTGTGCATATTGCTTCTCCATCTTAAGATAAAGAGGGGAAATATGCATGCAACATTTGGTGACAAACGTTGCCTGGGAAGAGGATAAGCACGTAGACAGAGAACAAAATCTAGAAAATGGACTGTCGGGTGGAGTGGAACTAGGAGTATTTTTGGGATATTCTTTGATTATCTTCCACACGGCTTCGCTGTTGCTTTGGTTTCAGTTATAAAAGTATAAAACATATTATGGTATATATAAAAACTATAGTAAGTTGAATTAAAATCTAGATTCTTAAAATATTATATGTTACACGAATTATGTATAGATCTAGACTTAGCCCATAAGTCGAGTGAAACAATAATATGAGGAATTTGGTACCATATAAACATTATTTGATGATATTTATTAATTTATTACCTAACCATTCTCCAAAAAAAATTACGTAATAAATTAATGGAGCATAGTACCCTCTCCACCCGAAGATGGAGAAGGTGAAATATGCATGAAACAAAACAAACTTAGAAGATAGAGAGGGGAATATGCATCCAAAGTGGCACTTCAGCAAAAAGAGGGAAAACGACAAACGGGAAAAAAATTCGGGCTTCTTATTCGTGGAGCTATTCGTTATGCGACTGAAAGCTGTGGCCATTCGTTTGTGTCTGGAACAGTACGTACACAAGTTCGGTTTAAATTAAAACTGTGATCCTGATTTTAAGAAGAGATGTATTATATTATATAGCTCTAAATATAGTACATTATTCTTATACTATAGTTAGAGTGGAAGGTCTAAATACAAAGCCAGAAGTTATCGCAATGATTACTGGACTGGTTTAGACTTCAGACGTCGGGTGTTCGAGGCAGAATAAGGAGATACAAAATACATTCCTGTAACACGATAAATTTCATTAGTACACTCTCGTAACACGATAATACTTCATTAATTTGGAAATGTAATAATATAAGATTTAGAAGGGTCTGTAAACTACTGAACAGTGTCAAAAGTGCATCAGGAGCACATCTGATTAGTTCTCAGCAAAAATATTTCAGTATCAATAATAAGAACACCTCTAATACATAGAACCAAGTGGACTCCAACCATAATGCAAGGAAGTCATTAATTGACACGAGAGGGGAATATGCACGGGTGCTCACCTAATAAACTCTGCATGTTGTTGCTCACGTCAAGAAGAAAGAGAACAACCACCGGGTCGACGTCCTTGTTGCGGGCGAAGTAAGAGAAATGATTCCCTACTTGCGTATATAAGAAGAGTTGCGAGGCTCGAGGAGGAAATCTTTTGTTGTGTCACTCCTTTCCATACCTGCTGTGCTCGCGATAAGAGTTTAGTACCTTTACCCCCAGGCATTAGGGCGTTCCGAGGTTTGAACCATACACTCCATTTTAAGAAGCCTTGTGGGAACTACCGCCAACCTAACAACCTAGTGAGACTCGTCCTGTGATCACCTATAAGAATGCATCGCTGGAGCTCATCTACGCATATGGATGATAAATACAACTGTCACTTGAACACAACTCTCTATGCGAGTATCCACTACAAAGGTAAGTTTTATGTAACGTTGAAATAAAGCACCTAACTAAGAAGATACAGTGTGAATTCGACTCTCCAGTTCGCTATTTCTGACCGTGATGTACTTCAGCCGATCATTTCAGAGGGCTCGCAGTGTTGGCCATCAGCTGTCAATTCTGGCATCGTCCTAATTTCAGAGGGTGTACGTTTCCAAACAGCTGGGGATTCCAAAGTCGGTCAACAATGGCTATCAGCAGCTATGCTTCATCTGAGAATCTGGATCCGCCGTGGTATATATACCATGATCCTACTTAGACGAGGTAGTACAACAGGAATATCCTCCGGGGTCCATCTCGAGCTGTATCCAAGTCTTAGCTCGAGGACTGGAGACTTGAGTCAGGATGGACACTGTAAGGCGGTTCGCGTTGCTCTCGCTACTGGTTCTCGTCAACTGCCCGTTATTTCAGTCGAAGTTGTTATGGGATGGCGATGCATCAGGGGGCACAGACGTGTTTCGCGATCTGCAAATGGTGGATGGGAACATCAAGGTGGTGGACGATCCTAAACATCATTTGGGAAAAGTGTTCAGAATCCACTGCCGTGACGATCCTGTTTCAAAATCCCGCTGTGAAGTGTCCCGGATGCGGGGCCTGACATTAGAAAAAGGAAAAGAGTATTACCTCGGCTGGCGATCTCTTTGGGGGCCCCTCCCAACCAAGAAAGGCAAGTGGCAGGTGCTTGCACAAATCCATTACAACGGCCAGTACCCGAAGAAAGGCCCAGCGGTACCAATTCCGTTCGCACTAAGTGTGCCTGGTGATGGCAAAATGCACTTCAGGGTGGAAGATCCACACACCGGCGCTCCGAGCTTCATATGGAATCATGACCTCCCAATTGGGAGCTGGCACTCTTACGTGCTCCGCTTTCGGGTGGAAGAAACAGTAGCAGCGGGGTGGATGGAACTGTGGTTCGATGGGGTTCAGCAGACTCTATCGAACGGCAAGAAGCGCATACATGCAGCGATGGGACACAAGGACTATCCTGGTTCCTATTTCAAATGGGGCGTGTACAGGTCTCACCGTCGCGGCCACGTTGGAACCTCAGATCACTACTTATGGCGCCCAAGATGCGGCACTGAGTACGAGGATGTAGCTCCTTGAACGTCGCCCTGGACTCGCGAACCCCTGAGAGAATCCAGGATATGCCAGTCTTCGAGCTTCTCCGGAGCAACAGATGAGTATTCACGAAATGTTCATGCATGGTTCTGCAGATACACCATGCATGAATATACACGATAAGGATAGCTGGGGGAGAACTGTGGGAACTCAAATTCTTAACAACGATGGCTAAAATTCAGGTGTTTGGCCACTGCTCGATAAACTTCCCAGGGTTCGGTACTGAGCCTACAAAAGACTTTAGATCCATAGCTTCCGTTTACCGTACTGAACTTTAGGACCTTATTGCGCACTTTCAACGGTTTAACTTTGGATTCGTCATCGTGCTTTTACTTGTTCAGGGAATCAACTCGTGATTTGATATAGAACCTGAAACAGAGTCAAATTGAAATTTAGAGACCAGGGAAGGTGTTCTCATAGGGATTACATATTTTCTCATAGTATGCTCTATGAGAACTTGGTTTTGACTGTCATCTAAGTAAGACATCAACTTCGGAGACTGATGTTAATAATTTACATCCTCCATATTTTACTCAAGAAATCGGAAAGAGAAAACTTTACTGAAATCAAGTGTATGTTTCAAGTCATATGTATGAATTATTCTAAATAGTAAAAATGTTTCACAGTATGAATTTAACTGTGAAATTACATTAATTTTGTAAATTTAACTGTGAATTTTAAATTAACTACTAACGCTCTTGAAGTATAACTTGTCCCGAATTATCACTACGGAAGATTACAACTTGGAAGACATTTCGAAGTTGCAGATCGCCTCTGCTTTCCTGAATCTACCTACACCAACTCGTCTATTCATGGAGGAAATAAAAGTCAATGGTGGTGATGAAGCCAATGGTCAGGAAGCCTGGACCCGAGAGACTCAGCCGTACAGCAAAAAGGAACAGACAGGGGTCGTAGTCCATCTGGCTATCTAGAATTTCATAACAAGAATACAAAACCAGCTACTTCGAACTGTCATTTCAGCTGAAGTTAACTTCTCATCTCAAGAAGCTCGACATAAAAAACCTATCTAGATCTGGCTTCGATTCATAACATCTAGAATGAAAAATGGAAAAGTTTTGTATTCTACTTTCTATGTTTGTTTCGAGGGTTTGTTTGTCATATCCCGACAAACCATCTGGTAGTAATAAATTAATTAACTACTTCTCTAACCACTTCTTTTACCACGCACAAGAGGAGGAGATACCGAAGAGTCGGCCGGGCCACCTCCAAATTTTGATATAGCATCTGACCAGAGCTGGAGAGAAGAGATTGTACATGTGGGTCGACGAGGAAGCATCCGTATGCGTCGCGACCTACTGCATTCAGTCAATGTAAACTGGAATCTGGATTCCCCTGCCTCCCCTCTCTCCTCAGCCTTCCCCCACACCACCCCACCCCGGGGGGTGGCTCCTTGTAAAACCCAACGACACTCAAAACTCACCTCCCGGCCAAGTTCACTCACTCCTGTCACGTAAACCCAATTCTTGTTCTCTCCTACTCCTCCACTCCTTTCTATCCCCGGATTCCATCAATCCACTCCGTCTCCAGAGACATTTCCCTTCTTATTCCCCAATCCGCCTCAATTTCAGTCCTTATTCCCCTCCTTCTGCCACTTCAGTCCAATCCTCCTCGCCCAACGAACAACCCCCAAAATTCCTCCCTCGGATCCGGACAACAACACACTCCCCAAGAGCTCCTGTCGTTTCCTCTCGGATCACGTACTATGTCCCTCCCCCTTTCTCTGTCCCTGCCTACCTTGTCTCCAGGACTCTCCCTCTCGCGCTTGCACTTCCGACTGTTCCTGTTCCGTGGACTTTGGCACCAATCGACGCACACACTCGAACAAAATCTTCCAAATCCTCCTCTCCTACTCCACCTTGCAGTGCTGCTGTCTGTCTTAGGCTCGAGGTACGGTCATGTCAATACTCGTTTACTGCGCTCGTGTGCTGCTGTGGATGTTGCTCTGCTCTGGCTCGTCTCAGCGGGTTTGAGTCTTCGTCTACTGTGATTCTCACCTCTGCCACACCAGGCAGTCATCGAAGAGATCCTTGTGGAATTCAAGTTCAGTGACTGCGACCGACTAGGATTTTGTTTGTTTCGTTGACTGTGGCGCTGCAGGTGAAAATTCTTGCTATGAGGCGTTGCCTCAGCGTTCTCTCTGAGATACAGAAACAAAGGCGAATATATCTTAACGAGAGAGAAGATAAGAGAGAACTAAGAGAAGAGAGAAATAAGTGTCTTCATGCGGAACATTGTATCATTACCAATGTTCGGGAAGGACTTTTGAAACAACTGGGGGTTTTCGGCACGGACTAACATAATCCGGTAATTACTTAAAAGTTATCGGGTACTGCCTCAGGTTCAGAGAATTGGGAGTACTATTTTAACTTGCGACTCCGTAATTTTTCGACTCTTCCCTCTAAATCTCTTCAAGTTTACATTTTCAACCGAGTTTAACTCACTACTCTATCTGCAGCCGGAACATTGATCATTATACAGTATGTGTGAAACCATGAGGTAAAGTGTACAACCGTAATGGAAACGAGCGGTTCCATACAAAAGAAAAATAATTTACTCGACAATGGGTGTTCAGAACAAATTGTAGTGCAAACCTAAACATTTTCAGATTTCTATCAGATTAATGGAAAACTAACTTATTCTCGACCCTAAATCTCTAACAAATAGCTAAGCTTACAAATGGAACTGCAAGCCTAGGCGTGAGTGATATTTGTATGACTTCTTTGCATTATCACCTCTTTCAAGTTCGGAAAAGAAGAATATGCAAGAGTATTTAATTTATACTCTAACTCTTTCTGTGGAAAAGATTGGTTCATAAATTTAAAAGTTATACATGACTTTTTAGTGCTCGCAGATTCTCCTTTATGGCAGAAGGAGAGCTGTTTGCTTGTTTTACATATGGGTTTTTCTTGGAAAAGATCCAAGTGTACTTTATATCGAACAATTATCTATATTTAATTATGTTGATTTTAATGACTTTTACAAATAGCAATAGTGAACTCGAACATGTACTGTATTCCTGTTTCTTTATAAACCAGTCTTTGAACTAGTACTGTACTGTATTCTAGCTTCTTAATAAATATGTAAAGTCAATGTAGTAAGTTCAAATGACCATTCTATTTTTTCTCAAGTTCAATAGCTTCTACATTCACTTTATTAAATCAATGGTTGTCGTTTTCTCTCACTTGACCAGAAGTACGCTTTGGATGTATATTATCTGGATCTTTTCTAGATTCACGAACAGTTTTTTTTCTCTTCCTTTCCAGATTAAATCTTTCTTCTCTTTTTCTGATTTTCACAACGTACACCAGGTGGCACGGGTGAACTCGGGCCATCTGTCTGTCCACTACACGACAGAAGTTTCCCCTCCTTTTCCGGTTTTCACAATCAACTGGAGCGGATATTCGGCTACATGGCTCTGGTGCGGATTCTGCAGAAAGCTCGACTACCGGTGCGCGATTGATGATAAAATCTGCTGTCAATCTGCAGTTGGACCACATCTCCTGGTGTTATCACGCACCAGCTACAAGACTGATACTTGACTTCAAATAGGAGTACGGGTACTTTTCCCAGAAGAAGGAAGTGACTCGTTGGTCGGAGTTGGTTTGTGCGTTTCGTATATTATTTGAATATTCATCTTTTTCAAGTTCGGAAGAGAAGAATATGTAAAGAGATTAATTTATTATCTAATCATATGCGTTTAGTCATAAATTTAATTTTTGAATTATAATATATCTCTTTGAAAAGATGATATATATAGTGATTTGCGGAACCCTTCATATCGTTTTACATACAGGTTTTTTTTACATGTACTCAACCGTGGTCAGCAGCAGCTTGTCTCGTATTCTTTATCTAATTATTATTTAGAACTATTAAATATAGTATAGTATTACGATAATCATTTCATTTTTCTATACATTTGTTCTTTCTTGTAAGAATATCTCTACACACAGCATTCGTTAGAGCCTGAGATACAGTTAATTAAAAAGTAATCTTTGCCGCTCGAATCTTAACTCTGTATTTTATAAACGATTTTCCCGTTTTTCTTCCCCTCTCTCCTCGGCCGGATGTACGCTTTGGATGCATATTTTTCTAGTTACTTCCGCCAGCAGGGTGCGATTGAATGTCTGGTGGCAGTTCCAAGAACTCTTACTTTGCCGACATTACTATTGGTCTGCCTGGCGATGCCTCATCGTGTAGCAAGCCACATTTATTGTTCGGAACACTGCTTGTGGAGTGAGGTCGAAGGATTCGGCTGGGGCTTGTTGTTTTAATATGATTCGACTTATGGGGTTCCGAAGCGGGCCGCGGGGCGGTACTAGATGCTTGAATTTGACCCGGAAAGAAGTAGGAGCAGGCTCGTTCTGCGTGGGTGCGAATCGCTGGAGTGATCGTTAGAGCAGAAAAACATGGCAGCGGTAGCGAGCTTGGCTGCTGTCTCTTGTGCGGTACGAGCTCCGGGTTTGCTGGGATCAGTGCGCAGCTCAGGCGATGTGGTTCTCCTTCAGTTGCTCTGCTTCAATGCAAGACTAGGTTGCACGATCTGAAAACCAGCTCTGGTAGTAAGTGGAATCAAAGGTGGGGTTTATCGACGGAGAGAGAAATCAATCTTGTGGGCATCCCTTTGGTTTGCAAGCAGCAGCAGCATTCGAAAGTGCAGGGTTTAGGTCCTGTTTCCTTGCTGGAGAAGGCCCCAGCGAAATTTGCGGAGCCAGAACCTGACAAAATATGGTTGTCAGATGTCGTTGTTAAGCGGAAGAGGCCCTACTTTCTGAATAGGAAATGGACGGCGAAGGACATCTCTTACGCAACTTTAATGGTTTTCATGCACGGTCTTTGCCTCGCAGCTCCCTTCACGTTTTGATGGCAAGCTTTTGGAGTCTTTGTCGCTCTATATATAATAACTGGAATGTTCGGAATTACGCTCTCTTATCACCGGCATTTATCGCACAAGAGCTTCAAGCTTCCGAAGTGGCTGGAGTACACCTTCGCCTACTGTGGCGTGCAAGCTGTGCAGGTGTTTACAACGCAAATGTGCTTTTAAAGTTATCTAAGTGGGAGGAAACCATGGCCTTGAATTGCAGCTCGGTGGCGTGTATTATGGCAATGTACTTAATTTGTAATATATTAGCATTTATCTGGTGTGTTGGGTTTTGGGAAGTAGATGCAGGGCAGAGGAAGATGGGAGATTGTCACTATCTTCTTGCTGTTAATTCACTCTTTTCTTACGAAGCGTGGCCTAGCGTGTTGGGATGTTTCTTTGCTTTCTTGTCGTATGCCAATTCAGATTTTGCGCCCTCTGACTTATTATCTTGATTCACTCTTTGCTTACAACGCAGGGAGATCCTATCGAGTGGGTCAGTTCTCATCGCAATAATACCAACATTGCGATACTCCAAAGGACCCGCACACCCCGTATGAAGGGTTCTGGCACAGTCACATGGGCTGGTTGCTTGACGACGTCTCAACTGAAGCAAGGGTAAGTGACCCTGTTCGTTAGTAGCTGCAACTTGTAGATGCCGAGCGCAGGTAGCAGGCGTATTCCAGTTTGATGGTTTTTACGAATCGTGAACCTTGTGATTTTGGGTGTGTGATATAAGGTTCGAGCAGCTGCCGTTCTTTTCTTCCTCTCTTGTGTTTTGCTGATGTCTGTCATCATTACACAGGTTGGAGCTCGTTCTAACATTGTTGATATGGAGAAAGATTCATTCTACAAGTGGATTCAAAAGACCCACATCATGCACCCAATTTTGATGGCGGTCGCGCTCTACGCCTGGGGTGGTGTACCCTACGTTATCTGGGGCATGGTGAGCGCTCTAGATTACAGTCCACATTCATATTTCCTGTAGGATCTATTCCTTGTCTTCCTGTTTATCAATTGGTGGAGTTTTTGCATTTTCTCTGTTCCGATTAAGCTCACACGCCTCGTGACTTGCAGGCTGTAAGGGCTGTATGGGTGTAGCACATAACTTGGTTTGTGAACTCTGCTTCGCACGTGTGGGGCACAAAAAAGTGGAACACTGGGGACTTGTCAAGGAATATCTGGTAAGAGTTTGTGGAGTCCTGTGTTCGTAATTGACGTTAGATGACTTTGGATCTCGTTAATCATCTGAAGCAACCGTCCAGGAGAAGTGTAGTGTCTCTTCTAGAGTTTGGGTTTCCGTTTCTGGTGGGTTTAAGTTTCGGTTTAGTCTATACCGTATTAGGACATATGCGAAGTAGGATGGAGGGAGCAGCTATGAGGTTTTTGTTTCCGACCTGAGTGCTGATTTTATTTTTTTGTACCAGGTGGATTGCACTCCTTGCTTTTGGTGAAGGCTGGCATAATAATCACCACGCCTTCGAATACTCTGCTCGGCATGGTTTGGAGTGGTGGCAATTGGACCCTACTTGGTATGTGGTGAAGTTTCTTGAAAGTGTAGGTTTGGCAACGAAAGTGAAGTTACCGACAGAAGAACATATGCGAAAGCTCTCGTTTCCGGCTGCGGCCCCTACCTCTCAAAGTAAAGAAGCTTGAAGGTGATCATGTTAGATGTCAGCCGCAGAGAGGAGGTCAAGGTGTTGTTTGCTCATCGTTGGTGAGTGGCGTTTTGTCATCGCTTGACATATATACGGCCACAGCCGCGGCCGTGAAGTTATGCAAAGAAGTACTAGTGGAGGCTGTGAACTGTCCACGGAATGGTGACTAAATTGTATATGGAGGGTTGGACATACAGCTCAGTTTCGAGAAGCTTGTTCGTGTAACTTTAGCAGGTTAATAGAGATCCATCGAGGGTGAGTGAAGGGTGATGGTCTTGACATAAGAGAAACACGCGACCTAATGAATAGCAAACGGATGGGAAGACCCCATCAAGCCTCACAAGGGAAAGAAAGGACCCGAAGGGCCAAGCAACAACCACCCCGAAGGGAAGAACATCGGGGCTAAGCCCCGCTATCAGTAGCTCTAAAATCGCTTGTCGCACCTATAATATCGGAGATCAAAAAATCAGTACCTCTAGAAACAATTGACGCACTTGAAGAGGCATCACCTACTGCGATTGCTCTCCTGTGAACTGCTCTTGCTAAAGCTCTCTGTAGAGTAATGGAAACTCGTTGTTGGAAAAACATGGTGCAGAAAGAAAGAGAAAGTGGAACTTCTTGGCGCCTCTCATGATAAGCTCTAGCATAGTCTCTCAAGAAGACGTCGAACTCTAAACATGTTGATCCGTATATCTCCATAGCTAAAGGGATGAAGCGATGTCCCACTTGCATACTCTTGTACTTGGTCACTTTCGCTGCTGCCGCCACGCTTGCAGCCCATCCTGGGGGATGGGTGATCACTTGTGCCGCTACTGAGTCTCGTGTCGGATCCGTGACAACCACATCAGCCACTGAGACCTGATCCTCTCTCATCATGTATAGATCAGCTCTCACTGATCCTCCTGTCTGAAGGGCATACCAACGCTCTCTCCACGTCATGTGACCGCTCTCCCGTGCTAAGGCAAACACGACGTCTCTGATGGCATCGTGGGTAGCTATCCGCTCTTCACCATGAGGACATCGAGCAAGATGACGACCCGATGTGTCGAGCGAGACACTGCACTCGCAAGTGGATAGTGCCGAAGCAACAGGCTGTACCAAGCCTAGGCGGAACCTCATCGCTGTAGAGAAGATAGTCGGTGCGAGTCGGAACGCTCTAATGCAAGGTCGAGTTATGAGCCAAGAGCCTACGCCCTTGCCCGAACAAGAGCGGAGTCGAGCTCTTGTATCCCGTGAGATGGAGGAATCCACTAAGAGAGCATGGAGAACCTGCTGGAAGTGGTGCCCCGTCAGAGAAGACTGTAGTCCGCGAGATCCATCGGTAGCTAAGGTATCGAATCGAGGGTGTGCCTCACGTGCCTCAAGAGTCAGGCCATCTCTTGCCTCACGGAGACACATCTATAGTGGGTAGGAACCATCCTCCACCTCTGTCACGTAGCTCTCTAGAATAGGTCTATCTCGCACGAGAAAACGACAACAGAGCCAAGGTGCTGAGAGGGCCCAACTACCCAAAAAGGTTGCCGGAGCAGTCTCCTCCATGGATAATAAGCCCACTCCGCCACATGATATCGACAAAGATGTCTGCCTACGTGCGAGAGGTCCTGCCACACAATCAAAAGTCCCCGATCCTATGATGTCGCCAAACACCCTCATGATCTTCCTATCAAACTCTCTGAGGCGCGAGATGAAGATAGGAGATGGAGGTACTGTGCGGAGTAAGTAACTCGGACGCCGCGCAATGGAAGAGTAAAGGATACCAAAGGCGACTTGAGGATCCTCCAACATAGGGAGATCCTCAATATGCAAAACGTCCTCCGCTAGAGCAACATCTAAGAATCGAGAGACAAAGTCCTCAGTACCCACAGGTACACCGAGGATGCGTAAACCATCAGTGGGGATAACAAATCCCTCCGGGAGCTGTAGGTCCGACGGTATACCTATGGGAGACCAAGCCTTGCACTTTGACACCTTCACCCTCAGCCCTACCAAGGCCAATTGAGAGACAAGGTGGTCAAAGACAACACCGACTTGGTCCGCCGGACCTACGATGTGCGTATCATCGGCTAGAGATGGAAAAACACAACCTGGAGCAGCCAAGGCGGTGGCCAAGAGAGCTCTGTAGTGAGCTAAGGCAAAGAGGGGTCCACCCAAAGGATCTCCCTGACGAGTACCTGCAGCGGAGCTGATGACTGAAACCCCCTCTATCGTAGGACCGTGCTGGTAGTAAAGAGAAGAAGGAGAACCATAGAAGGATCGCACGAAAGGGATCAGACCCGCCAGAGATCCCCCACCATCCATGAGCTCCCTAAAGATGGAAGCGCGAGAAACGCTATTAAAGGCGTTTTCCACGTCCACCTGTAGGACCACCCAATCGGGATGGATGTCCAAGAGAGCTCTAATGCCGAAAGACACAGACTCACAACCTCCCGGTGTCGTAACTCCAAACTGATGTGGGCAAAGGTGGTCCTGAAAAGTATCTCGAAACTGAAGGACAATGGTACGACTGATGGTTCTTGACATAAGAACCTAGGCTTTGCTGCATGTTGTCGCTCATGGACTGTGAGGCATCCATTATCACCACCCAAGCCTAAGAAAGGAAGTAGGGTAACAGTGCACTAGGCCTGTTTTGTACTTTAATAGCGCATTCTCTCATTGTTACAGTAGTCTTAGTAGAATTGCCCCAGCGGTTCAAATAACGCGTTGGGCCTCGCCAGTACATCGATTTTTTGTTGTGTTATCGGGCTGGTTTAATCCTCAAGCAGTAGTGGTGTAACCTTCATGGAATCTTCAGAATGAAAGCTGTTCGTAGCTGCCATAAATAATAAATGCAGCAATAATTCACACGCTCTCACTGATGTGCTATCATCAGGTTCCACCTTTTACAGTTTCATGTATTGAGACACAAGATTTGCGGTGCAATGCCTTGGCATTGCTAACCATCGATTTTGAAAGAAGTAAAGAAGAAAGAAAGTATGTTGTCGTCTTCGGTTTCGAATTTTTCAGTATCTGCTGTATATGTCTTGTAGTGTCTAAAACTTTGATCAGCTTGACTTCTGCCAATGGCATAGTCTCTCTGTTCTCTATTCAGATGCTGGATTGTTGCTTCTACTATTTTAAGACTTGCACCTACACATCAAATGCGATCCAAACAATAAACCCAACCTACAATAACGGTAAAGTATAAGATCCTGGATTTGAAGAATATCTTCAATGATGGGTCGCCATAATTACCGCTGTATTGTTTAAAGTATAGACAAAATAGGCTGTCATATGTTGGAACCGCACTTAAACGTCACGAAGAAGTCAGGCCTACTAAGAATCGAACTCAATTAAATTCCTCTCACTACGGGAACCACATCGACCCCTGTAGTATTAGGCGGATCGTTGCAGACCTGAGACATTGAATATCGCCGACAGGTATGCTGGTGGGGTGGTGTAATGTGAAAATTTCGACTATGCGAGTGAGACACCACGGGAGAGGACAAAGCCGCCACATTTATCTGGCATGATGTTGAAAGTTGGGACTATATTTCCAGTGAATGTCAATGTCAACAACTCTGACTGAATACGTATAACCAAGTACGACAATTTTGTCTTGATAGAGAGGTATAATGTGAAGCCCTCGACGATACTTTCGCCGGTCCTGTGAATTGTCAAACCACTTCGCTTGAAATTCAACAAAGTTGAGAAACGTTAACCTATATGTCCTAAATATGAACATGGAGAACATCGTGCAAAATCATGCCACACTGCTCCATGTTGCCTGCAACTTCGACCAGCAAATAGTAAAGCCGCCAATGAGGAGACAAGGTGGTGACACCAAATGACCGTCTTCATCACCGCACTTCGGGTGCCGCTCAGATCGTAAGCAACGATCTCAGATAGTCATCGGACGGTAAAGCGAGGTTTAGTCGGCTTTAGTCAGTCGATGTCGGATCGGGCGCCGACGTATTTATCGCATCGTCTTGTCTCGTGGCGTGGTTCGGTTTGCAACTACAGTAGAAGAGAAGCGACGCGATGAAAACTACAGTAGCACTTGTGACCGTGGTTTCTGAAGGTGGTGGTGAGTACGTCATCAGGCTTTTCGTACTCCTTGCTGTTGTGCAGAGCTGCTGCACAACTGAGGCCAAGCTCGGTTTTTAGCTGCACCTGTAGCTTTCGGAATATATTGGTTCTTCACTGCCGGGATCGTTGTTTGCTGCCACTGCTGCGATCGGTCTTTTTACGGTACATGAGTTACAGGTATTACGGCACTATTAGATGTAGGGGACGTTGTGGATGTCGACTTTATTACTTTTGGGCCAGATCTCGTATTCGACGGCCTCGTGCTAGTGAGTTATTCACCGTGGTTTTCGATGCTTGCTGAGTGAGCGGAAGCTGACTGGGAAGAATGCCGGTCGTGAGCGTTCGGGTTGAGTTTTTCGCACGGTGATTTGGTTCCAGATCCGTTTAAGTGAGCGGGCAAGCGATCGTACGCATAACTCGCTTCGGTAGAGGTCGGAAGTGGTAAAATGTGCGGCAGATAGAAAAAAAGCATGATTGGAGATGGGTCGAACGCGTTTCCGTAGCAATTTTTTTGTGTAATTTAGAGACATAGTGATTTGGATTAGAATTCTGCAATGCCGGACTGAGAGCTGTAGGAAAGTTGTGGAGCTTTTGATTGTTCCTCTGACGGTGAGAACAAATGGCGGTGCCAGTGGAAGAAGCTGTTTCGGCGCTCTCCACATTTTCTCTGGAGGTGAGCTTCTGACGTCAAACTTTTTTTTCCTTCTTCCTTTTCTTCTACTTTTAGCTTTTTGTCTCTGTTTTCCGCGTAATCTGTACATCATGAAAATCGGCTTCTGGTCCACACTAGCTGGAGAAGAATGCTCTGCATTCTCCTTCCACTCAATAGCAACTTGTTGACAGTCCCGGGGATCTTCTTTCCATTGCGTGAACTTCTTGTACACTTAGTTTGCCATAGACAGTGGGTTTCCTATGAACTTCCTTTAAAATTGGTGCTCATTTGCAGTTTCTGATGCCTCTACCATCGACTGCTACCTGTGTAAAGCGATCTGATGGGAAAAGGCAGGCAGGCCATTAGTTTGCTCGCAGATCTCACTCAGTTCATATTAGATTGAGGGGCGAGTAGAATGGAAGGGGCTGGAGCAGTAAAGACGGAAGTGTCACTGTTGGCTTTGGATGCATAACGTCATGTTCCTTCTGTCGTGTAGCTCTAGCGGGGAGTGTGCACGAGTGTTGGCTCAATTGATTTATTTTCACTAAGCGTCCGGAACAAGCGCTCTTATTGACGTGTAATCGGTCTTTACTTGGTTCTTCACTCAGGCTGTAGGCTGTTACTGAACATCTACAGTTCCACACTGGACAATAACAACGTCTTGTAAATCGTTT
Source organism: Asterella californica (assembly GCA_036924285.1). NCBI lineage: Eukaryota > Viridiplantae > Streptophyta > Marchantiopsida > Marchantiales > Aytoniaceae > Asterella > Asterella californica. Next base: position 51,129,799 of record JAYKYS010000001.1, read on the forward strand.
TGTGCTTCCAGGACGAGCAACCTGATATACAAGGGCTTGCTGTGACGTTACTTAATGGCTGGATGGCAACTGAAAGCCCCATAGGTTCGACAAAAGGGCACCCTGAATTTCCCCGTTTTGGGCCTCAATTTAGCTTCTCCCGTCTTATAAACCGGGTGCCCTTGACATACATAGTCTTGGTGCGGGGTGTTTTACCTCAAGATTTTTTGTTCGAAACTTGAGTCGACCTTAGGTTGAATCAACACCAGTCAAGGTTCTTACTGTTCGAACTGTTTTGGGATTTTTGACCTTGCACTCCTCTTTTCTGCTCACGAGCTGATGTAACGCTAATTTTGAAGTATTTTGATGGTACGCATTGCGCAGCTTATGATGATGTCCAGGCTTACCAGCTCTCACTTCTGGACGACACCAAATCTATAACTCAGCTGGTACTTATTTGACATACTTTGTCTGATCTTCTGTCCATACTTTGTGGACTGGAGAGCGTGTTATAACTGCTTGTCGGTGTTTGGCAATCCAAGCTGGTTAAAGCTACCGTGATTATCTGTTGAGGCTCCTTTGTCTGCCCTAAATGCGTTAATGAACTGCACGCACGTATTATAACCGTTTGAGCAGTCAGGGCAATTCCTGACTCTGGTTGGACTGAAAATGAGTTGTGTGTTGGACAGAACAATCTTATTACGGAAGGCAAGGACATGGTAGCCATCCTTTACACCTACCGGAGCTGTGTGAAGGCTCTTCCTCAGGTATTTAAAAAAATTTTCAATAGGTAGAGCAGCTCCAGTACCTAACCAAAAGAGCTTCAACAGTTCCTGTTACAAGTACTGTAGTAGCAACTCGATCAACCTATGTTTGTTTAAGGTCTTCTCGACAAGCTGGTTTAGGGGTCAGTTTGTACAGCGCCCGAGTACTTCTTCACCCGGCATGCTAATCCGCGATTACTAGCGACTCCAACTTCATGTTCTCGAGTTGCACTTTACTATTCGTGGACGTCAGGTCTCATTCATTTCTCCGTCCGTTTGTCCGTAATCAGGTTCCATCTCAATGGACATCTGGTATTCTAGACGCATTACACTAATGGGTTTTTGTCAGTTTATTTATTTCCCTTTGCTTTGTGCCACTTAGCTTTCAGAGAGCATCAGAAGCAGAGGTAAGCTTTAGGTGAGAGTGTTCTCCTGGCCTGTTCTGCTGGCCCCTGGTACTAACGGAGAGGCATCATTCGAGTACTGAAACTCTCATTTGTTCGTGAAACAGCTACCGGAGTCAATGAAGCAAAGCCAAACAGATCTTTATAGGGAAACCTATCAAGTCTTAGACTCCGAGATTGGACGTCTTCGTGAAATCAAAAGTTGGCAGAATACTGCATCGAGTAAAGTAAGCGCCGGATTGTCTGTGATAACTCAGATGTTTAGTTATCTTTGAAGATTTGGATCCCCTTAAAGTTAGAGCACAGAGAAAGAACAAGGGAGATGTCGCTTTTTAAGTTTATGGGTTCGTACCTGTCTGTAGTTACTTACGAAGCTGAGCTTGTATGACCATGGTGTTACCAAATGGGAAAAGCCTGATCTCCACTTCTGTGTAGCTTGCGGCAGATATGCAGCGATTCTCACGACCAGATCGGAGAATAAATGGTCCGACTGTTACTCACATGTGGTATATATCTCCTTGCCGGTAACTCAAGTTCGGATGGGAATGTGCAACAATCGGTTATGGTCAGAATGAATGGATGGATGGAGTTTGACCTCCACGGACGCAAACTGGCTCGGAGTTAATTAAATATTTGTAGAGCAACCCTGTTGAGTCCAGTTAGACCATCATTGCTGCTTCAGCTCAAGACCGACTAATGTTTCAGTGTTCTTGCATGTACTATCTAACTGCTCTTGGTACGTAACTTGTCGTCTGAAGTTAGCGTACATTCATACCCCTCTTTGCTAATCACTTTTACTTCTCCGGATTCACTGCGTTTTGGGGGTTACCTTCAGTGTGTGGGCGTGGTCCGAACTGCCATTCCCATGTAGCGATACATATATATAACTGCTCTTCAAAGTTCGGTAGGATGATAGTATATATCATTGCTTTATATGCTGGCTTTTACCTGATGCAGGGTCATTAAGAGCATAGTTGGTGTTCGTTTGCGGGCGTTTCTCTACTTATTGTGTCTCGTAACGTTACTTATAAAATTTTATTTTGGATTGAGTTTGGAAACCAATTTGAAAGCACTACAGAAGGGCGCAATATAGAAGTCGAATTTGAGAGACAGTAGGAATGTAAAACAGAAGTGTATGATCATATAATCTCGGGGTTTGTTTTATACCCAGGTCTATGCTTAAGCTCTTGGACGTTCTCCTTCAGCTGGACCATTTGAAGAATGCTAAGGCTAGCATACCCAACGACTTTTCTTGGTATAAGAGGTTAGTGAACAGCGGCATTTGTCTCTGTGCCACGCAGTTTCTTTTGTGACGCGAACACCGTCTTCAGATTGTCGAAGTCCCAGTGTCTAGGAGCAAGGGGGACATGTGGACGAAAAACTGAATCTTGTAGATTGATCGGTTGCACATGAAGATGCCAAGTTTCTGAGGAGTTAACGCATGCCGCCTTGTCGGTGGAGATGTCAGAACGTTTACACAGGTCAGCACCGAGTGGAAAGACAGTGACTCTATGAGAGAAGAATTGGACGATCTGCAGGTATCGTATGAGCTGTTTTGGTTTTATGATGTACGCTTCTTCGACCTACTGGCACTAGTTTGTTGCTCTGGACAGGTTAGGTGTCTGATCAGGAAGTTATATGCGAAGCTTTTTGAGGCATTCGCTTCTGGCATGTTACATGTGCACCATCATTTTTCCCCTATGTTCCTGTTGACTTTTACTAGTTGCTGAGTGATTGATGGGGCGCGGTTTTGGTGCATTGAAACAGATATTCTTAAGCACGAGGTGGATAATTTTGTTGAACTTACAAGTGGAATTGTTTCGAGTGAACAAGTATCCTCCTTTTGCTTGTAGAACCCTGCATACATCCTACTGGTAGTTTTTTGCTGTTGTGATTTTCTCTCCTAGCCTCTGTATCAGTGTTCTTCTTGACTCGGCACTCAACGCTACCAGTGTGGAGGACATACTTCAAGTGCTCATGCTGTTCTGTCTGGAATCACTGGAGTCAGACCGTGTTCTGCTCTACTCAGAGCGACATGTCCTCCTCAGAGTTCTACCAGTAGTTGTGATATTGGCCACGTCTTCAGTGAAGGAGGGTGATCAGGTTTTCAAGAGAATCAAAATAAATCGACTGATTCGCATATTTAGGGTGCGTATACCATGCACAGAAGGATTGTGACCTTGAGCCTGCGAAGCGCAATCGGGAACGGTTGTAAGGAGATCAAAGTGCAGTCGATTAGTTTGGTTAAAGCAACAGAAGCCTGTTACAAACCCCGTTAAGAATGTGTCTGACTTATTACAGTTGTATCCTCTACAGAGGGACCCAGTGGTTCCTGCATTCCCGGACCTGCATATTGCTCCTGCGAGTATGCTGAAGGAACTGTCTCCTTACTTCAGAAGATTTGCAGCGCAGAGTCGGCTAATTGCCCTGCCGGCACCCCATGAGCTCAACATACGGGAAGCCGTTGAATATCCTTAAATGCAAGACCTGTTATGTAATATTAGAATCTTGTGCAGTTTGTTGCATTTTGATAACGTTGAGATCCTGGACTAGAGTTAATCTGCAACAGAGAGGTGAACCTTAACTGACAACAAGTACCAGAGAGAATACTCAATTTTGAACCATATTCCTGCAGTACGGGCGGCTCATGATGATTTCTGCTTACGCTTTGCGGCTGCCGTCAACCAGGTAGGGTCGAAGGGATCTAATCTTTTGCTTGAGAGGGAAGTTTGTCACGACTTGCGGAGGAATTCCACGCTGGTGTTAGCTTTCATTATGTTTTTCATTTCCTTGTGCTGCCCACTGTTGTCGTAGGTTAACTGTAGAGACCTGTGATATTGATGTAGTTATAGACCATTTAGTCTACAGTTTGCTCCCTATCTTTCGTTTCAGTGTTATCTCTGACATGACTGCGTACTTTGATTCCTTCTTTGCAGCTACAGTTGTTGAAACTGGCTAAAGACGCAGATGACATTTCGACCACACAAGTCAAAGAGGACATCTACATGGTAGTTGTTGAAGGATTTCAACTTTTGAGTGAGTGGACGGGTCGTGTTTGGGAGCAGTGTGCGTGGAAGTTTTCTCGGCCTGCCAAGGACGCACAGCCCTATGACAATAACACACCTCTAACCGATTATGAGAAGGTAATTAGTTACTGGCACTTGCACTTCGTAATACGTTCTACTTCTATATAAATGAAGTTGTTCATTCGAGTTCTCAACGTTTGAAACTCATATTCTCCACCTCTGTTTAAAGTTAGGTAACTCAGAGACTGTCGTATTTGCGAATTATCTGCCGTTACGTATTTCAGCGCAAACTGCCCCAGTGCTAATTGTTGAATTCTAGTTTAACTACAGTAAATCAGATGCTTCTTCCTCATAGTTCTTCTTCTTAGAAGCCTTCAATTTTCTCTCCACCACACGATGTCAGTGACGATGAAACACACCTATTATTGGTTTTATGGTATTGTATCTTGCAGGTCGTCCGCTGTAACTACTCTATTATGGAGCGGAAGGCACTCCTGGAGCTCACCAGCTATATAAAGGGCGTGGGGACTATGATGGAGAAGGTGGATACTCTAGTAGCAGACACAATTTGGGAAACTGTGCATGCTCAAGTGCAGGATTTCGTGCAGAACAAACTTGCTATCATGCTCCGCACGACATTCAAGAAAAAGAAGGAGATTTCGAGGTATGCCACACCTCGCAAGTATCATGAGCGGAATTTCTCTCTCACGGAATTATGAAAGTTTGCGTTAGAAGTAAACTTTCGGCCGAGATTTCATGATTCCTGTGATCTGGAGAGGCAGTCTTATACCTTAATGACAAGGCTGGATTGGACCTGACCGCTATGTCGTTATCTTAAAATTAGGTACACTTGAGTAAGGAGCAGCCGCGGCGTATTTAGCAGCTTTTCTGTTGCAAAGAATGTACTGATACTAATGCTTGTTGGATCATGCAGGATCCTCACAAACATGAGGACAATATCAGCAGATTGGATGGGAAATGTAAGCAATGAGCAAGCAGCTTCTGCTAAGAAGCTGAAAGAGGAGACGACTGCAGTAGCATTTCGGCCCCGGCCAGCTGCACCAACAGCAGCTCAGGTGGAAACTGAGAATTGCCGTCTGTTCTGTTTTCTAGGATACTATGTTTCTTTTCTGCGGCAGCAGGCAAAACAGTCTACTTTTGAGATTGCAAACTTCTTATAAACAATGGTATCGATTATCACCTGCGTACTTCCTTCTTCTAGTTAAAGGTCGTTCTTTCCAGGACTTTGGTCTGTTACAGACGAATCGCAACGTCACTTCAGTGGGGTAGCACAATCATTGGAAGTGGACTTGCACTATTGATGATCAATAAGGTTACTTGATTATGCGAACGCGGTATCTCGGATGCCCGTCAACCTGGTCAAACACACAGGCACTTACTATCGTGTGTCTTATTTTCGATTACAGCTGCACTGCCTTCAGTTCCTTATCCATGAGCTAGTGTCGGGTGGGGCGCCAAAGAAGGCAGGAGGATTTTTTGGGAGCAGTGATACTGACATCCCTTCTGCCGATATGAAGTTGCTCGAGAACTTCTTTAACCGACTTGCTTTCTTTCCTCACATTCTAGATTATCGAGGTATTTTGGCAGTTACATTAGTTCATGCTAAATTCCAGTTATCGAAGTGACATTCCATACGGAGCCAGCAGCTTCCCTAGTACCTGTTTTGATGGGGCACGTACTTTGTGCAGTATATGAGAGTTAGAATGCGTAGGATATCACCAATTGAGCTCCCAACAGTTCTGATGGTCAGTGTGGTTTTGATGTTATATGTGCAGCAACTCTTGTGCACGTGACAGATCTGGGATTTTTGTGGTTTCGAGAATTTTATCTTGAAACATCGAAAGTTATTCAGGTATCTCTTAAGGGAGTGGATACAGTTTCCTTCTGTACAATGGATTTAAGATGCAGTATTCCTTTTATATGTTGCTTACCTTACCGTCTTAAAGTTGAGCCGTTCATTTTCTTTTCGTTTCTTCGGAAGTTCTTTGTATTTACACTAGTCTAATTTGTGTGTTGCTCTACTCTGAGTCTGCAGTTCCCCATAGAGTGTTCTCTCCCATGGATGCTGGCAGATCATATTATCGAATCTCAGGATGCAGGGCTGCTTGAGAGCGTCCTCATGCCGTTTGATTTATACAACGATGCTGCTGAATATGCTCTTCGTTTCCTGAAACAGCGATTTCTCTATGATGAAGTTGAAGCTGAGGTACGGAACGGATGACGAAGATAGTTGTCGTGCAAAGATCCATTCCCCTTTGTACTCCTTTTGACAGCTTACTGATTATTTTCTTTGTTTGCATCTGTTGTGTTCATGTGCTGGGCTGGGTTTTTGCTCAGGTGGATCTGTGTTTTGATCAGTTAGTCTACAAACTCAGCGAGCACATGTTCTCTTACTACAAGAGTTGTGCGGCAAGGTAAGAACCTGGTAACGGAAACTGCGTTGAGCAATAAGAAGATACATATATTACATTCATCTCTGTCTTTGAGCGTGGTTCTTGCTCCTTAGCTTTGCTGCCATTCTCCCGGATGCATCATATATTACATTAATGTGGCCATTTCTTTGACAAGATACAGCGTTAAAATTGCTTCTCTATTGTAACTGTATATCCGAGGGTTTACGCTGGAAGTAGCCCTGTTTCATTTGTGTGCAGATAGGAAGTTTCTCTAGCCAATGTGCACCGTTCACGAGTCCTGACTTATTTGAAGAGTTGATACTTTTTCGCAGTAAAATCCTCGATCTTGCTTTTATCAGTGCTGTTGAAAATCGTGACAAGTACGATGTCTTCCCAAGGCGATACGAGGCGTTGTTTAAAATGCGTCATTTCAAGGTTATTTGAGCTGTACTGCTGCTTTATAGCAGTCTCTTGGTTCGGTCGTCTTCTGTAACATATTTGTTGCTGGTTCTGGATCAAATGCAGTTAACCTTGATTCTGGTAAAAGGGATGAAACGATCCAGGGTCCGGAAAGGTTTGTGTGCTGATAGGTTGTTGAGCATAGTATCATCAGTTCCCCATGATTGTTCAGAGAGTTAACTATGTTCTTGCCCTCAGATTTTAAGTAAAAGTACAGTGGAACATTCTCATAAAATTTATCCGAGAGCTCGAATTAGCTATGCTCAACGTTAGAGGATAGCGGGTACCAACTGTACTGATGTCTCCTGTCTGGTCCATAATAATTAAAGGATAATTACTCTAATAATATTAGATGTATTACTCGTTTTCTCCTCTGATGACTTACGAACCTATATTTAGCTTCATCCGCGATTCCCAGAATTTATCAACACTGAAGTGTCTTCCTTGACTGACTTGAACAGCTGCTGGGACGAAGCATAGACTTAGCTTTCTTACTGGCACAGCGCATCAACAAGATTCTTCGAGAGAACTTGGAGTACCTTCTCGAACGCTTTGAGTCACAGGACATTTGTCATGTGGTGGTGAGAAATAAGGCCACAAAGTTGCCTGAGTTGAAAAACTGTTTTCTTGTTTCAGCAAGCTCTAGGTAGTTCATGCTCTTGTGATGTTGAGTGCATTCGAGTGTTGAGAAGGTTGTGAATGGAAAACTCAAGTCTTATGGTTGTGCGTATGGGGTGAGAATGCAGGAACTTCAGCGGTTGGTTGACATCCTTAAAGCTACTCACGAACTTTTGTCAGAGCATTTAACTCTGGACTCTTTTTCTCTCATAATGAGCGAAGTTATGGAAAATATTTCTCTTATTTCGTTCTCAGGTCGCCTCGCTTCTCAGGTAAGATCTCCTTCAGACGGGACGTGAAAACAACAGTTTTTTTGAACAACAAAAGCTATTTTATTCAGAGTGGTGATTGGCTCCAAGTCCTCACCCATCTTGTCGCCATGCAGATCTTTCAGGAGGTTCAGAATGATCTTCTTCCTAATTTCATACTGTGCAATACGACGCAGCGTTTTGTAAGGTCCATCAAGTCTTGTCAACGGCCTATGCGAAGGCCGGCGATTCCTCATGCGAAGTCAAGTTTTCTTTGTGGATCTCATGTAAGTGCAATCATTTAACTTCTAGTTTAAGTTCAACCTTGGCTAGAAAGAACCTTTCGCAAATGGTGTGCCTATTTGGCGGAGCCTGTGTTTCCCCTTTCGGACACAATCAGAAAATATTTCGGACTGTGGGAAGCATATAATAGGTGTCATAGAAAGGACTCGATTGAAATCGAAGAAAGTAATTATGAACAGGCAGTATTCTGTTTGAGCCTTGTGGCAATTTGATCTTACACATTTATAAAGAGATTTTCCTGACCAGAATAATGTGTTATGGAACAGGATCTCAGTGCAGCACATTCGGCAATTTCCGAGTTGTACAGCAAATTTTTCGGGTTACCCCACATGTTCGCAATATTGAAGTTGTTGGGATCCCGGTCCATACCCTGGCTTGTGCGAGCATTACTTGATCATCTTTCTCAAAAGGTATTATACTGGTGTTATGCTGGCTTCAAATCGTGTTTCTCTACAAACTCAGCCAATGGTTGATTACAAGAGACTGAACTTGATCATAAGGAATTGTGACTTAGAACTGAGAGGTTGAAGTATTAGTTTGAGTGTTATCAAGTCATCTCGAAATTTTTAATTCTCAACACCTGTTATCTGATATTGCGGTATAATGAGCACTACCTGACTACGTCATCGTTGGCAGCTGTCACTGTTAGAAGTCAGAATTGACGAGCTACATGAGGTTCTACCAAAAGCAATATCTATACCCGCCCCTACGTTGGGGGTAACAGGTATAGTAACACGTGGAGTGACCTCAGTATTTGCCAGTAGACAGAGAGTAACCTCAAGGAAATAATCTACTCCGCTTGTCACTTTGATCACTTTACCTTCACACGGATCCTCGTATTGGAGAATATCTTGAGTTACCAAGCGAGTGGTCGAACTAAAGAATGTGATGAATGAATTTTCAGGCTGTTTGAAAATCTATAAGGATCAGTTGCACTGGGCGACTGAATACGAACATAAAGTTGAGGTTCTGCAAAGTTTGAAAGAAATTGGCAGCCTCATATTCTGGATGAGCCTCCTTGACACGGCCATGGTATGTAACTTACCTTGTTCGTGACTTCGGTGAACACCGCCGTGACGTTGCTTTCATCAACTGGACGTCCTCCTTGGATGCATGCATTTAGGAACATCAATATCATTAGTTCGAAGGGCATGCGAGTTATAAAATATTTAGCGGTTAACGTACGACTGATGGAACTGGTTGTGTCGCATGTTCGAAGAGGGAGACAGAAACTGTGCACTTTATGCAGGTCGTGCCTTGGCTGGGGGTTGTTCCTGGAAGTGAAGCTCAGATGCAACAGCTTCTGGATGATGATGGAAACAGTCCTCTCGTTAGCTTGTTCAAAGCAGCGAGTGCTGCTGTAGCCTCAGACCCGGAGACCCTAAATCCGCAATCATTTGTCACAATGGCCAAACAAGCCGAAGTTGCAGGTTTGACTTCCATTTAACTGGATCTTTGTTCCTACTTTGTGAGTTTTCAGCGGCGATTAGTCCAAGACAATGTTTGACGTAGTACCCATGCAGTTCAAGTGCCTATACTTTTGTGAATATACCCTTATGAGAAGAAGTGGAGTGAGGACTAACGGTCTCGTCTGTATCTGCAGATATTCTTTACGTTAACAATTTACAAACTGGCAGCACTCTGGATTATACTCTTGCGTACCTTAGTGCTATACTCGATTCTGTTCGACAGAAGTGGAACTCGCCATCCAAAACAGGTCTCATTGAGATAACAACATCACGAGAGTTTCATCGAATTTATAGTGGAATCCAATTTGTAAGATCTTCTACGCTGAACACAATGTGTGTATGCTACGGTAGTATGGGAATGTATAATCTGCGACGGCTAACTGCCATGGAAGCATAGCCACTCGATTAGCTGTTAGAACCAAACCCTGTAGATTCTTCAGGAGACTGAAAAGTTGTGTTGTGTGTTGTGAAGTTTGCATGTTGAACTTTCTCACTTCTTCATGTTCCTTGATACTTTTTTTACGACTATACATCTCTTACATCTGAATGAGCTTACTATTTGATGTCCTTGGGAACATATAATCTGATTTAGACTTGCTTTTGAAGGTTTTCTGCGGGGAGCAGTTGGATGAAAATGAAACAAATCAGGAGCAGTTTGGGGATGCAGTTGCCTGGGGTGGATGTACGATCGCGTATTTACTGGGACAGCATCTGCGCTTTGAACTTTTAGACTTCTCCTACCACGTGTTAACTGTAGGTGAGAGTGAGGTGAATCCTGGAGCTCATAGTATTCCGGACAAGATCTCGAAAACATACAACATCTCGGCGGTAAGAATCATGTTTTGATTACAAATTATACAACAACTTTCAAGCTCATCAGAATGTATCTTGCACCACTTGACTTTTTGTCACTCTCCAAAGGAACTTTTGTGTTGTTGTTTACTCTACAGAACCATTAGGTTGTAACTTCACCCTTAAACTTCACCCTTTAATGGACTTTTGTTTGGTGAACATATTTCTCAGGAACTTGTACGCTTTTTAGAAAGTGCCAGGAAAGCCAGACGGCTCAACAGTCATGTCTTCACGATGTTGCGAGCTCGCTTTCCTCACGAAGATAAGTTGGCCGCTCTCGTTAAACAAAGTGGTACTGTCGTCCATCGGATAAAGTATCCAAGTACCCCGTCAGCTTTCGACACATTACCAGCAAGAGGTAATGTGTAGAGAGGTTTCAGTGATATACGTTAGGAACATGTAACTTGTATAAAGAATTTTAGTGCTGGATGAGGTAACACAAGTTAGGATACCGCAAGTTTCGTCTACCGGTTGCTGAATCATTGTTAGAATTTACTTCCTTGGATGATTTTGCTGATAAGACTTGCACTGGTGATCAGTTGCTGAACTTTCAGATTTGGTACCGATTGAGTTTTTACTGACTTTTGCATGAGTAAATACCTGGAGTGGAGTAATCAGCACTTCCTGTTCATTGTTTCCAAGACTGTCCAGACTTCAGATTCTCACTGTTTTTAGACACTGAATACTGAAGTGTGTAGGGTGAACGTCACATGCTTCACATCACCCTACAGGAAACCAAGGACTTCTTCATAAGAGCCACTGACAGTTACATACTTACGGAAACGTGTTCCTCTTACAGGAAGCATGGAGGGAATGAATGGCTATGAGACAGAAGTGATCATGTCTTAAGCTATGTTTCAGAGCTGTGTAGATGGGAATTCTTCTTCTTGTTGTATGGATGACCGGATTATGAGCCAGTCTTCCAGTGATCTGAGCGCAAAATGAGACTGGAATTCCTGTCAACGTTCAGGAGAAGGGTCTTGGGGGCTACTTTGTTCAGGACAAGTGATAGAAAGAGAGAGAAAGAGACACTTGTCCACAGTATGATACGGCCCCTTATCCTCACTAGAGATCCACTGTACAAATTATTTAGGGTAGTCTGAGAGGCAAAACACATTGCTGCTTCTTTGTTTCTTTCTTTCACAGCTGGAGTCCTGTTCCTTGTGGAAGCCATATACTGTATCTAGTTTACCGTACGGATATGGGACAAGGAAGTAGGTCCGACTGATTTGATTTATGATAGATTAGCTTCATTTTGTGCTGACCTTTTTCTGTTTGATTTTCATGTGTAAATTATGCTGTTGTGTCTCTTTCTTCCTCCCCGGTCTTTTATTTTCGACTGGAGAAGGTGATGATGGCTGTGATGTACAAATTTTAACGGGTGGCTAGGTCAAAGTGCGAACTATCAACTTTAGGTGAAAAAAGTTTTGAAACTTCTGTTAAGTGCTCGAGGGTACCCACGTCAAGCACTTGAGGAAGTCTGCGGAAGTTATTAATTAACTAGAGTTAATGTTGAAAGTCTCTTGTGGTGATTATTGATATGAGATGAGATGACTTTGTCATAAGATGCAAGGAAGTTGATAAAATCAGGGGTTGTTTATTACTTATCTGTACTGGGAGAAGGAGACCTAAATGGTTTTCCAAATATCGACTCGTTGTACGTGTAATTCATCTTATTAGGTCAGTTACTTACTAACGTATCCTAAACGGCATACTGTTGAAATTTGTCAATGTAAACTTCTCTCACCTTTCCTGCCTGAGCTTCGAATGGAGGTGGAAGATTTCATGAGGTGTGGTAAGTATTTGCGAAAGAATCTTGCAATTTTGACTGTAGATTCTAACACTTCGTTTTATGCGTCAAGTCTTTTCTATGTAGAAATTTTGTTGGTGAGTAGTACAAGAAAACACATTTCCACAGCTGTGTACCAGATACTCTACACTGAAAGCGGCGATGTTATGAGCGAAGTGTTCAGGAGTAAGCGTTCTCTACCGTAGTTCTTAGTGTGCCAGGTATGTGGAGCCTCTTGCTGGAGGGAGAACTTTCTCACTTCATACTTCCTAGATGCCCGCACCTCGCAGTCTGTTGAGAATAGCCTTATGGATGTTTCATTTTGGGTGCAAGTACCATCATGAGAGAAAGTACGAGAATATCAGTCGAGTTTAAATTTGTCGCTGAAGAGTTCACTTTGCTATAATATAACGTTGATAGTATGGGCCTAATCTTAGTACGAGACGTACATGTACGTATACGTTTGATTGCTCCAGTGTCTTCTACTCCGACTTTTCACAATTTCAGATATTCATCCGAAAGCAGTTGGTCTCAAGGAAATGGATCGTGTAAGGAATCTCCCTCGCAACAAAACTCAAACGCTTCTGGTCAGAAGGATTGGTGGAAAATACGAACTCTTTATTTTGACTGATGTGCATGTCGACGCTAGACGTGTTAGGATCCCCGCAAAGTTACAACTGCAACCGTCTAGCCGGATCGTTTTGCAGCGCGTAGTTAATTTCGTGGTCTGGATGACTGGTGGACCTCTGATGTTCAAACCTCAGAGTGTCTGGGCAGATGGCTTGGCGGGTAGGCGTGCGTTGTCCCTCACGAGGTGAGTCGTGGTAAGTCCTTTGGAAGACAGGACAGGCGATTAGGATGACAGGTGGAAGGTGTAAATGTACAGTACTCACGTTGGAGGTCCGACAGACTCTTGATACGCTTCATCTTTTAAGGAAGGGTCACTTTACTTCGGACGCTGGAAGGAATCCGACTTCCTGAATGAATCGTTATAATTTCCTCAATGTCATGTCCTTTCACTAACACTAATCTCCTGTCGCAAGGTCGTGAAGGAAATGTCGATAGCTTCAGACTGGGTGATACTATATGTAATCACCACAATCCCACTTCCTTTCTCTTCTCTTAATCACCTCCCACTTTTAACCCCAAAATCATCACCCAACATCCCGCAAAGTTCCATTCGCTAGTACTGATCATCATGACCCTATTTCTCCTCCGAGTTATGTATGTTTGAAGTACCCGAAGGGAATGGACCCGGTCGCCATCAGGATATTTAGCCATGGTAGTAAACAGTTAGTTGGGACGATGTTAACTTATTAGTTGGATCATCTTTTCTTCCTAGTACTACTAACCTGCGGTTAGCTTTTCAACCTAGACGATGTGATCAACAATCAAGCGCTGATCGTTAACACCTTTTCGAGGCTTTAGCTTATTGCTATGCGTGCCGGTCTGAAGACTACCGCAGTCGGTTGCTAACCGAGTGTGAAGATGTCCATCGAGCACTCAGAGGATAGAACCTTGGACTTCAAACCAGTGAGACAACGGTGTCAACCAGTGCGCTAACCTTTCGGAGTAAATCAACGACGAATCAAGAACCGCTGTAGGCGGAATTCCGGAGGAAGGTGGAAGCTTAATCAAGTGGTCTGTGGTTTGACTGGTTCCCACGTAGAGGGCAGCTGGAACGCGCCATATTATCGGTCATGTGTCGCCGCGCCCGTCCCGGAAATACGTACTACGTGTCGAGCGTCAGTGAAGGAGCTCCTGTCTGACGCCACTTGTCCTTCTTAGAGCAGACTCAACGTCCCCGGAATCAACTGTCCCGTTCCAGAAATCTGTCTCGTTCACGTCCTCTTTTGCCCATGTTTGCTTTAAGTAGCTGCTGCTGAGTATTCAGCTTGCCTTAGGTACGTGCTTGTTCCGAGTCGATCAAGTCCTCCTTTTAAGTTTGAATCTGCGGTTGCATTGCGTTTCTTGGGAATTCCCTTATTAGTTGAGGTGATAGTTGTGCGCACAATTTTGCGTTTCTTGGGAATTCCCTTAGTAGTTGAGGTGATAGTTGTGCGCACAATTTGGACAAGTCAAGTTGGAAGTTCGTTTGAGGATCTGTGTGAAGATGGCTCTTGCCAAAGTCCAAAATCTCGTTTCTCAGCACAGCGTGGTGGTGTTCAGGTAGGGTATTGTCTATCGGTTGAACTGATAGAGTTGATCACTTGATGGATACTAAGATCTTCAGATTCGATGTGGTTCACTGGTTGGAGAGATTTGGAGCGGAGTTTCCAGTTACCCCGCAGCGTCTGCAGGACGGAATTGTATGGCACAGGAACGAGTTATAGAGAACGAGTTATTTACATGACTTCAATGGGATAGCTTTTCACCTCGAAGGTAGAGGGAAAGACCGTGAGCTCGTTCGATTGTGAAAAGTGAAGTTTTAGTTTATATTTCTCGATTTGTCTGACACAGTTTCCGCGTCGCCCTCTCGTTAACGTTGGATCACAAGGCACAAATTTGTGACGGTCAACTGGCGTTAGCGAATTTAGTCCTGAGTATGCTGTATGGAGTATCGTGTGGCTCTTTCCGGAGTTCGATTCTGGTTAATTTCCTTGCTTCGCCAGATACCCGAGTTGGTAGAATAAGCGAGGTCGAATATGTTGCTAGATGCGCCTGTGGAACGTTAAGGAAGTGGGATCTTAATGTGCCCATCAAATTTCTGAAAATAGCCGAGACAGATCGGCAAGTACATGGTTTCGACATCGGGAAAGTCGTCCAGAATTAACCAAGTTATGTTTACCGTCGGGGAGTTGAGTAGGCTGTCAGTTCGGTCGCTGGTTTCGATCAAGTGTCGACATGAAATTGGACGTCTGTAATTACGTAATTTGTTTTCACTGGCGCGCTGTCAGTTCGGTCGCTGGTTTCGATCACATGTCGACATGAAATTGGACGTCTGTAATTACGTAATTTGTTTTCACTGGCGCGTATGTTGACGATGAGTTCTGTTAGCTTCTGCTAGCGCTGAGCTGTCCAGACATTAAATTCCTTGCTGCGGAGGCATGCTGTGTGATTTATACCAACATGTGTCGTGATAGTTGGGTCCTATATGAAGAATCGCCTCGTAGGACAGCGATAGTGATCTGCAGTGCCCGTTTGTCCGTCGGGTACTTGTATCAGATGCCAATTAGATCCATGACCTGAAGTCTGTCATGTAGGAAGAGTAGGATATTGCAGATTGTTGCTAACGAGTTGTTTACTGTGTGTATAGCAAGTCATATTGCCCCTACTGTAAAAAGGTGAAGCAGCTTTTGGAGAGCTTGGGTGCAAAATTCACGGCGTTGGAACTCGACATCGAAAGTGAGATTAGTGAGCTTCCTTTTCTGCGCAGGAAAACTTCGAAGCTTGAGACACTAGTTGCACTTCAATGAGCGTATCAAGTCCAGACAGTCCAAGTCAAGTGCCATTACGTCTTGTTTGGCGCTTACTTTCGTTTCACGTCGGTTGTCCTGTTCCAGAGGATGGAGATGAACTTCTGTCCGCTCTGACAGAGTGGACGAAACAACGCACTGTCCCAAATGTTTTCATTGGCGGACAACACATCGGTGGTTCCGACGGTGAGTGGTTGCCTGCGCGGTTTCAGTTTCAATCATATTACGCTTATTCGCGGGATAGAGGTCTGCCATGGGAACTTGCCTGCAGTACTTGAAGCTTTCTAAAACGTCGCGCAGTTCTGAACCTTTGATATAAGTTCACGTTCCAGAGCATTTCAGCTGCTAAGACTGTAGTTGTGTCTTTGCTCTCACTGTGTGCGTTCATGGTTGCGTTGGAATGTGGAACTTACTAACGGAAGATAAGAAGCGAGAAGCTCAGCGTTACCTGTTTTTCTGTGCAGCCACGATGTCAAAGCACAACGCTGGACAGCTCGTACCACTTCTGAAAGAAGCAGAGGCTCTGTAAAATGCTTCCGTGACGATGACTAGTAAACAAACATTACCATTTGTCAAATCTGAGTGAAATTTTCTTTAACTTCCACTTTTTGTTTGTAGAAGTAAACATAAGGTTTCGGGTGTATATAATGATTTCACGAGACGGAAAGTACTCTCGAGTGTGATGGAGCGCTTAACGACATATGATAGTCGAATAAATGTCTTCTTAGATCTTGTACTTATTGTGTTACTAAATCTAGCTTTGCTGTTCGGCCTTGGTTTGGGAAGTCTTCTACCTGTTGGTTATGTTTGGAGCCCAGTAGGGAGGTTAATGGATGTGGTAGGGAGAATGCGGTAAGCGCTGGAATTTGGTTCTCGCCCACCTTCTGATCATGTGAATTACGCTTGAATTATTATCCTCATCACACCGTAATGGAAAACTAGCTCGTACTTGCCGAGCAAATCAGGCAACAAAGTGGGTTTGCTTGGGTACATCTTGCAGTTTAGGTTCTCAGTTTAGGTAGTGGAAGTGAGGATTCTGAACGAGACATTTTTTACTTCGTCAGCTGATGGTGGACTCGCCTGTTAGTACGGATACGGGCGCCGTCAAGGTGGTGTGAGGACGATTTTTCTACATCCGGTGTCTGAATTTAAACCGCTTTACCAAATACAGAACTGTTTCTAAGCAGCACCAAGAACAGGGAGAAGCATGCAACCGGAGATGAAGAAACGGTCAAGCAAGAAAATAGAGACACAACTCCGGATGGAAATTGGTTTCGGTGATGGTTGGAGGAGTTTCAGTCAGGTGATACACGGGAAGTCTCATGAATAAATTAATCTCAGTGTGGTATATGTGTTATCAATAAATAGATCAATGTTCCGATTAATATATTAATAAACCAAAATAATATAAGAATACAAGACAACCTTAGAAATCAAAACATAACCTTTAAAGCGTGAATATATTCAAGCGTTTCAAATTATCCAAGTTAGAAATTCTTTTTTTAGTTTATATAATACATATATTGTGTAAAAATATTTATATATTTCACCTTCCTCCATCCCCTCCTGGAGGAGGTGAAATATAGAAAACGGTGGGACTATTGAGGAACAAATGTCATCTGTTGATTTTCGGGTTAGATAACTTAATCACTGCCTTTGATGGGTATGGCAATTAGAAAATTTCTGCTTTCTGATTTTTACATCCTAAATCTGAAGTGTCTAAGTCTTTTCTTTTCTTTCTCAATCAAGAGCGTCGGAACACCCAGAACTTTATTAACGAGGGGAAAAAAGTACAAAATCTGGACCATAACAGATAGCAGACCGGGGAGCAAAAGTATCATATATGTACTATCCTGGATCTCGCGATCTCGTAGCTGCCAAGCAAGAGCCACTGACCAAAAGTTTTGTACAAGAGTCGAGTAGACGACTTAGTTACATGTCTTTGGAAAATCAACAGAAGGGGGTTGTGGAGCATCGAGAGTAACGTCTTAGAAGTAGCTGTTTGAGCCTCTAGTAAATTGTGCCGAGTTGACAAGAGAGACTCCATTTGTTGTTGGATTTGTTCGATGGGCATCTCGTAAAGAGAACCATAAAAGAAACTACGCTGAAGCATAGAACGAAACTGCCCCCAATAACACTAAAATTATAGAAGGAACAAATATGTTGCCAAATGTGGTGGAGAGAGACGAGACAGACGGAGAAAGAGAACCGGGAGAGGTATTACAGAAGTAAACAACAGGCGTAATAAAGAGAAACAAGGGAGAATAAACATCCCCATCGCGCATCGGAGAGGAGGGACAAAAACGGGAAAACCGGATTCGTTACCGTGAATGTAGCAGTAACATAATTATCGTACACTGGAAAGACGGCAACATTCTCGAACGCAGGTGAAGTTTTTTATTTCAGGAGCGGGAGTTAATTTTTGTATGTTATAAAAAATATTATAACTGTTATATGAATCTTTTAAGTTAAATTTAATAATAATTTAAATAATAATTTAAATATTAATTATTAATTATTCCTGGAAACGTGGAACCGTGATTTGAAAATCTATAAGTGTAGTGCAGAACTTCGCGCTTCTTCATAGGGTACAAGTGCGACAGACTACTTCACTAGATCAATACATTAATGAAAACATTAATTTATTACCTAATCCTTTCCGTCGGAAGGGTTAGACAATAAACTAAAGTTGCAGCTCTCTTCCATCTTCAGATGGAAGAGGTGAATAAGCACGTGAGATAATTATATGCATTAGAAGAGAGAATCCGGTACCAAAGTTCTCACCATCGGAGCAAGTGAGGAGGACATGAGCAAAGTTTTCTCACGAGGCAGAACAGAAGAGATATTTGCCAGTGTATATTCAGTGAAAGCTGTATATTCACCCATGTACACTTACACAGTGTACATGGGTATAATTTAGCGCTAACCTTTTTTTTAGGAAGGGTTAGCTCTAAATTATGTCTTCATCATTTGTTCAATTTGAAAAGAAAACTTGATTTATAGCTCGGATACGTTTTAGGTTTCCACTGTACTTATGAGTTTTTCTGGTTTTCACAAGCCATGTGTTCTGTTCACAGTAAAAGTCTAAATTAAGTGTTTTAATTTTAGTATATTAAATTTAACACATGATAATTTAGCTTGGACGTTTCCATGAAACAGAGCACGATTTTCACTGTATACAAGGCACCCTCAGCTTCCTTCACTGCACCATAGTAAAACAAAAATGTATTTAAATTTACTCTGTACCCCCCGCTTCTTTCATTGTTCACCAGTAAAACAAAAGTATTTAACTTACACTGCACCCCCGGATTCTTTCACTGTACAAGTCCGTGGGGAAGGATATTATTTGCCAGTGGCTACGGAGCATCTGGCTGCCCGATGGCCTGTGAAGAAGCTTTTGATATGCCATGCAAAGACTAAACCTGCGGTGTGGGTAGAGAGGGTCTTGCGTTGCAGGGGTCAATCATTGTAAGTTTCAATAATAGTGAACGGTAGTAGCTATTTTCCGTTTCCTTAGTTTTCTCTAGTATGACATTGGTTCTTATCATTCTTGGACGCAGACGAGAGACATTGAAATAATGAATGTTCTCAAAAAGAATTGAACTCTATATAATGTTTACACAAGAATATTTGTGTGATTGAAAACCTAACCTCGGGCGGAACTGAAAAGGTCGAATGCTAGGTAAAGTGGTCCAGCAGAAGGCCACATAAGATTGTTTTTCAGATAGTTGATTTTCTATTCACGTGAGAGGTTTAAAATTTTTATTTGGTTTTATCGCAGAAAAATGAACTTAGTCTAGACTGTATTATACAAGTTTTTATTGCTGTTGCACTTTGATCCTTTATATTAGAGATATCTCTCCTTGAATTTTGACAAGGTAGTAAGTGGAGTGTTAGTAAATCTTCCGTAATTTATTGGACGATGTGAAGATTACTTCGAGATCATGGTTGTTATATTTTCCTGTTTTCTCCTTGAGAGCACCAAGCAGTGTAAGAGGTCCATGGGCATTTCCTTGATTGTTAAACTCAATTCTTATATTAATAGAATTACTGTGATTCTCGGATAGTCCGTATCAGAGATTTATTTCTTCTGTCTCCCGTATGAATCTAAGTTTTTACTAAATTCTGTGATGAAATTTCAGTGATTTTATTTGTAATTCTCTTCGCTGATCAAAAAAGATCGACGGATTGTCGAGGATCATGCGGATGGTGACCGGCTGATCGCTGACAGATCTCTAGCTTTTTTCCGCGGACGTCCCTTCGCTGATGAAAGACAGCTGACAGATCACCGGAGGATCGTGCGGTCGACCACAGCAGTTCGTGTGCGGACGAAATCGCAAGACAAAAATCATCTTGAATTGTTTTTCGTCGATGAAAACTGTCTGTCAGTGAAAGACTAGATATCCTCCGGTGATCCATCGACCGCCGGCTAAGGCAAAACATGCCCAAGGTTTCTCCTCCTCTCTCTTCTCTCCTCTTTTTCCCTCCTCCCTCCTTCCTTTTATCTCCACTACTTCCTTCTCCTCTTTCATTCTTCTATCTTTTCTTCCCTCATCTTTTCTTTGGGTTTTCTATTTTTCTCTCCTAATTTGCTCTACTTATCAAAATATTTATTATTTTTTACTTCTTTCTTTTCTTTTTTATTTATTAGATAGTTCTCATTATATTGTTAGTTATGTGGGCTGCATTTGCAACCCTCATTTGGATTAGGGTGAAATGATCATTGGACTAGTGGTATATTTTGAGACAGTAACGAGTGTGCGAGAAGTTATGGACGAAGACTTATGTTCTTTATATTGTTAGCTATGTGGGCTGCACTCACGATCCTCATTTAGATTAAGATGATATGTCCATTGGGTAAGTGGTATCCTGAGCTGCATTCAGTGGTGTTAGTGGGAGTTTGCAGTTGCGGTTGCACGGTTATGATTACAGTTGCACGATTGTGGTTACGGTTGTTGTCAGACTCTTGGAGGTGATTTAAGAGATACAATTATTATGATAAGGTGTTGCGGTGATAATGACATCTCCTCATGAAAGAAGACAAGAACTTGCAGATCTAGAGACAACATCATCACCTATAGAAGAAGAGGAATTGTCCAATATACAGTACAAACGTCTAGCAGAAGAGTCATCAAACCAAAGGTCGAAAAAGAAGTCTCAAGCAGAGAGGAGCAGTAAGCAAGCAGATCACAGACAGAGCCATTATCTCGTACTAGAGAAAATATAATATGTTACCAAGCATGGATGATATGGTTTGTTCAATCGGTCCACAAATCTTCTTGTTGAACAGACTTCTACACACTAGGATCTTTGGATGGATTTATCAGATTTAAGAGTGTATTAATTACCAAAGCATTGGAAGCATATACAGTTGCTTCTATCGACCTGGAGGTTCCATCGTTGGAGCATTTTCTTGATGAAGTAGATAGTCGATTGGATAGATTTTCCTTACAATTGGATCAAGGAGTACGACCGTTGGTTGACGAGAACAAAGTTCAAAGCTTGGACCAAAGAAACAGCTGAGCTACCATGGACACTCAACTCAACTTTCAAGAGAATCGAAACTCAAAAAGATTTTGAGAGAGAGCTCAGATTTGACAGGGTTGATTTGCTGCCGGAAAGCCTCATAAAGTCAGCGACACCAAATCATATAACTACTAGATGAAGATGTGTGAACAAATATCTGACAATATGATCTGTTGGGTACCGTCCATAAACTCAATTACCAAGTGTGATCGAACCACAAGATTTGGTGGAAGAACTTACGAGGATGTATAAAAGTGTGGAATCAGAGATGTAGCTTTAGAAAGTCAACTTGGGCCGATGTCAATTGTGAAATATGTGGTCAAAAAGCTCAAAAGCTTCTCTGAGCGTAAAAGAATCCACGAAATGATGAAAGAGATGATAGCTTTCACCGTTAGTCATTTTGATATTGTTCATCTAGTCGTTGCATTGTACGATGAAGATAACCTTATACACACCTTTTCATCTTAGAATGACAGAGATATTGAGATGTGGATGAGCGATGAAAGAGTCACATGTGGAAAGTTATCACATGACAAAAAAGTTCAAATCAGAGTCTCTGATGATGTGATAGATAGATTTTCGTAAGAGAAACTAGACCAATTTAATATTTTCCAAAAATATCATTTGGAGACGACCTCTACATTGTGGAACACTTTAGCATTCATGCACTCGAAGAAATGGTTGCATTGTGACATCCATCTAAAGACTATATATAAATTCTCTGAGCGTAAAAGAATCCAC
This sequence comes from Asterella californica, assembly GCA_036924285.1. Taxonomy (NCBI): domain Eukaryota; kingdom Viridiplantae; phylum Streptophyta; class Marchantiopsida; order Marchantiales; family Aytoniaceae; genus Asterella; species Asterella californica. Next base: position 51,151,807 of record JAYKYS010000001.1, read on the forward strand.
GAAATGATGAAAGAGATGATAGCTTTCAGCGTTAGTCATTTTGATATTGTTCATCCAGTCGTTGCATTGTACGATGAAGATAACCTTATACACACCTTTTCATCTTAGAATGATAGAGATATTGAGATGTGGATGAGCGATGAAAGAGTCACATGTGGAAAGTTACCACATGACAAAAAAGTTCAAATCAGAGTCTCTGATGATGTGATAGATAGATTTTCGTAAGAGAAACTAGACCAATTTAATATTTTCCAAAAATACCATTTGGAGACGACCTCTACATTGTAGAACACTTTAGCATTCATGCACTCGAAGAAATGGTTGCATTGTGACATCCATCTAAAGACTATATTTGTTCATTTTTCTTGGTAGAATTTTGAGAGTGGAACTTTCGAACAACAGAGACACTCTTTCATGTGTTCGTTGGTATTTGTTGGCATATGAGACCTTAGTCTTTCTCAATGTATTGATAAAGCTAAGAGATCCGAAGACTTTCGATATTCGATAGAGGAGAAGAACCCACGTGCATGGATAACACTCAAGCTTGTTCATGTGAAAGCTAGACGTGAACCGAGAGGTCCGAATAATGAGTTGCTCATTACACTTTACACAAAAGTACACATGAGTTACGTGGTGCTTTTTTCACTAATATGACTCCAATGGAGAAGGAGGAATACGATGAAAGACATTATTGTAAAAGATATTATAGGCAAGAGCAAGTAACTCACGTGTTACACGCTCAGTTGTTAACGTGAAGCAATTGATATCATGATCATATCATCTATTGGTCTTTATGATACTAGACGTAAGATGGTGCATCATTTTGCCATGATATTCAAAGATCAACAAAAAGTTGACCCCCTTGTTTATAGCAGATCAATAAGAATAGCGCTCGTCAGAAGACACATCCATTGAATCGCGAGAGCACACTATGTAACATATTTTTATACAATAAAGAGTTTTGGTTACTATGTGATATCAATAGCACGTTATCACGTTTGGATGAAAGCATGTATTTATTATTTAATGAAATATTAGTGTTGATATATATTTTTAAATATATGATATTATTACTGATTTATTTGTAGCCGAATATAGTGTCAATAAAAATCCAAAGTGCACCAGAAAACAAATAAAGATATTAATTAGAATGGTGAGAATCATATGAATATATGTCAAAATATGTCAAGTCAAGTCTTTATAACTACAATACTACTTGTTTGAAAATTGAAAGGTCAGTAACATAATACAAGACAAGTTAGTAGTGTCTTGGTCATCAAAGGCAGAAAAAAATAACACAAGAATAGAGCATATGATCTCATGGTCATAGCTTATAACTTCCAATATATCACTAACCATTGGAGGATTCACATCCATATTGATTCTCTTTTCTTGTTTGTACATTTTTGCTCTAGATTTGATGTCTGAAAACCCTCTAGTGGTTAGTGTTATTATAGAGATCCATGATTTCACATCCGTCGGAGACTGAACCGCACACTTTGGGTTGAAAATATTTGTAGTAACCACTAACTACTGAACTGATCTCGTTATAAATGTAAACACTATAAATATTATTTTCATAAAACTAACGTGCGGTCCGCCGGTGGATGTAATTTATCAGAAAATGCACAAGTTTTTTACTTTCATGTTGTCGTAGTGCGTGACATTTCACTTGATGAAACGGGATTTTAGAAGACACTTGACGGATATTTATTCAAGAAGCTGCACCCTAGCTTATCAAGCTGGGCAAGAGCTAAGCTGGAGTGAAGCTTGACAAGCTAGGCATGAGCTAAGTTGAGGCTATGCTTGACAAGCTGCCCCCTAGCTTGGATTGAGATATCACCCTGGAGGGGAGGCGAAAGGTTCTAGAATGCCGAGCTCGTTGAGGAGAGCGACTCGACCTTTTCGGTTTCAAGCATTCTAGGTAATAGATAGCACAAGTCTTAGGTCATGAGAAGAGCGAAAGAGAGAAATCTGTCGATTCTGGCCCGTGATTCAAATTCAAAATCTGAGAATACGAGTGCGTTGATGTTGACAAGTACTACAGTTTTGACTCTTTATTCATTAAAAATAGAGTTGTACAAAAATGTTAGAGTAGATAATGCTAGTAAACGTTTCACGAAACATTTTCCTCAAAAGGATATGTACCAACTTTATTTCATTTTTGAACGGAAACAGAGGCTATCTCCGTGATAAGACACCCACCTAGGAGGAAAGTGGTCTCAGGATCAATTCCCTATGGTCAGTGTTTTCTATTCCGGCATGTTGATCTCCTGGAAGGGAGTCTATGTTGGATATGTAGCCACATCTTGCATATCTAGGGGCGGGAGACTAGTATCTCCCTTAATCGTGAGCTTCATGGTCTAAGCCTCCGCATGCCACCTTGAATATACCATGGGAGATACCTGGTGCGCATATGGGGGGCTGTAAGCCCTGTGGGGTGGTCCCATAAGTGTTGGAACTTCGGCCTACATTGGATGGCTTGTGGTATATTCAAGGTGGCATCAAGATGACTTGATGAATAGAGAGACGGTCCAGCTCCGGTCCGGACTAAACTGAGATAAGATAAGTGGTGCATGGACGCTAACTTGTGATTGTGTTTGCAGGTTAGCGGTGTAAAGTTTACGACCTACTGAGCAAGAGCTTTCGTTGACGCAACAAGGCAGTAGGTGCGCGAAAAGTGATATCAGAGTCGACGTTTCGGTGAGCGAGAACTTGAGATAGCGGCTGAAGGCTGGACGCTTGAGGAGGGACGTAAGACACGAAGTGGATCAGCGTTTCTAAGTGAACACTTGGAGCGATGGCCGACGTAGGACAGAGTTCCAAGAGGAAGATCAAGAGACGAGTGGCGGCTTACATCGGGACGAGATCGATTCGAGCTAGCCCCGAGGCACAGTCAAGGGACGATAATCGACAACCTTCGCCCCAACGTCAAGGAAGCTCAGTTCCAGCTGCGGCACCGCTGCAGCAAGATGGAGTCTTGCCAACGGTGCCCAACGATGCAGGCGCGGGAAGTCAAGGAGTCTTGTATGCAGAACTCATCAAGATGACGAAGACCATGCAGGAAGGCATAGTCTCAAGGGATAAACGTATCACTGAGCTTGAGGCAGGCCAAGAGAGTTCCTCGTCTACCAGAAAGCTTTGTAAGACGAATTTGCCGACCCCGTTTACAGGTATAGGACGGGCTCGCAAGGTTAAAGATTTCTTAACTGAGTTGGATCTATACTTTGAAGCGCATCAGGCTCAGAAGTAAGACAAAGTGAGAGCGGCGGTTACGTTCTTGAAGGACCATGCGTTTCTCTGGTGGACTGCATACAGGGATGAGCATGCCTTGACCGTCTCGGCGCTTGGTTGGAAGGAGTTCAAGGAGTTGCTCGCGGGACGGTTCACTCCAGAGTATCAAGGGATTCGGGATGGTGTCGAGCTAGTTAGGCTGAAGCAGACAGGAACCTTAAGTGCTTATGTGCGCAAGTTCAGTGCGAAGCTGGATTCGTTCTCCAAGTGGACTGAGGAGACCAAATATGTATATTTATTGAGGGACTCAAGTCTAGCTCGGACTCTCTTCTGGATGCCGGAGCTACTTGCAACAAGTGCCGAACTTTTGAAGCTAGCGGAGCGAATTGAGGACGACGAAGTCCAGCAACAGAAACCTTTTGAACCACGCAGCACGGACAAGTTCCAGAAGAAGAACAAGGGCTTCAAGTGATAGTGGGATGAGGGTGAGAAGGACCGGAAGGATACTTCTGTCCCGGCAGCAAAGCGGCAGCAAACAGGAGCAAAACCTAGGAGCAAACACCTCAAAAGGGCAATGGCGTTAAGTTTACTTGCTACAACTATGACGAGGCGGGTCATATTGCTAAGGGGTGTACGAAACCTAAGGTTAGTAACTGTAGCATGAATGCATTTGTTGCAAAGGACTTGTTGGAGGGCCAGATGACTGTGACCTTGAGAACCACGAAGAAGACGTCCGGATTGATGTTTCTACAAGCCAAGGTTGCTAACCGTGATGTTACTTTTCTTGTGGACACAGAAGCGACTCACTCCTTCATAAGTCCAAAGTTGGTGAAGAAGTTGGGATTGTCTACCTCCAAGGCAGACAAGCCTATTCAGGTGCGCTTTGCCAAGGGCAAGACGTACCAAACTTCTGAAGTAGCCTTGGACGTACGATTTGTGTGTGGGAAGTTGGAGTTCACAGAGAACTTCACGGTGTGCGAGATGACGACGACGGGGTCATGTGTTTGATGCGGGTTGCAGATTTGATGGCGGGTGGCGGACAAGAGGAAACATCAAGAGACGCGATTAAACTTCCGGAGGTGCTTCGTGAAGTGATTAAGGAATTTGAGGATGTCTTGACGGATGAGTTACCTGCTGAGTTATCTCCAAGGCGGGTGGTGGACCACAAGATCAAAGTCTTGCCAGGATCGGAACCACCTTCCAAAACCCCTTACCGACTCAATCAGATGAAACTCTTTGAGTTGAAAAGACAACTCGGTGAGCTATTAGCGTGAGGATATATTCAAACCAGTAAGTCACCTTATGGAGCCCCAGTTCTTTTCGCAAAGAAGAAGGATGGGAAGTTACGACTCTGCGTAGATTATCGTGCACTCAATAAGGTGACGGTAAAGAATAATTATCCCTTGCCAAGGATAGACGACCTCTTTGATAGGCTAGGGGGCGCAAAGTACTTCAGCAGGATAGACTTGAAGTCATGATATTACCAGATCTAGATAGCTGACCCAGATGTTGAGAAGACCGCTTGTCGAACCAGATACGGATCGTTTGAATTTGTGGTGATGTCATTTGGACTCTGCAACGCCCCTTCGACGTTCATTACATTGATGAACATAATTTTTCGCGAGGAGATGGATAAGTTTGTCATCGTTTACATCGACGACATCTTGATCTACTCTAAAACCTTGGAGTCGCACGCGGAGCAACTAAGAGTGGTGTTGACGAAGCTGCGGGAGCATAAGCTGTTTGTCAACATTGACAAGAGTGAGTTTGGTTTGGAGCGCATTAACTTCTTGGGACATGTCATTAGTGCAGAAGGAGTCGGTCCGGATATGCAGAAGGTGGACGCGATTGTGACTTGGGAGCCTTCGACTACAGTGAAGGGGATGCGGTGATTCTTAGGATTGGCGCAGTTCTACCGCAAGTATGTGAAGAGGTTTTCAAAGATCGCGAAGCCGCTGACGGGCTGGACGGGCAAAGACGCATAGGTAAGTTGGACCAAGGAGGTGGATGATGCGTTTCAGACGATCAAAGCTATTTTGTCAAAGGTGTCAGTTTTGAAACTGCCAGAGTTCGACAAACCATTCGAGGTGCACACGGACGCGAGCGACTATGCGATTGACGGAGCGTTGGTGCAAGATGAAAAACTTGTAGCTTACAAAGCAAGAAGCTATCTGGGACAGAGAGTCGATGACCGACTCACGAGAAAGAACTGTTTGCGGTGGTTCATTGCTTGAGGAAATGGCGGCACTACTTGGGACTCCACAAAACTCAAGTGTATACTGACAATATTTCGCTCGAGTACTTTGAGACACAAGATCGGGTGACGCCAAAGCAACTACGGTGACATGATATCTTGGCGCTCATGAATGTGGAATTAATCCACAAAGCAGGAAAGGACAATGTGGTTCCTGACGCCTTGAGTCGCAAGGAGGAATATCTTTCATCGTCAACACAGATTTTACGAGCTATGTATCCTAAGGAGTCAGACTTGGAGAGGCGAATACGTGAAAGTTACATGAGCGATGACCAAGCGAAGGAGTACCTGGAACAACTCAAGCGAGGAGTGAAGTTGCAGAACATGCAGCTAAGACATGGTTTACTCATGTTCAAGCAAAGTCGGGTTTATGTGGAACAAGGAAAACTTAGGACTAAGTTGTTAAAAGAATCTCACGATGCGCCCTTATCAGGCCATAAAGGAGAAAAGTCCACTTTAGCAGTAATAGCTAAAAAGTTTTATTGGTCCCACATGAAAGACCATGTTGCCCACTTTGTGAAAACATGTGTAACATGTCAAGCGAACCGCGTTTCTTATGAAAAGAAACAAGGGTTGCTTCATCCTCTGCCGATTCCAGCCAGACGTTGAGAATTAGCATGGACTTCATTACCTCTCCGCCTGACTCGAATGGATACAATGCGATATTTGTGATAGTTGATCGGTTTAGCAAACTAGCGAAGTTTGCTATGACTTTTGACACTGCAACAGCGTTCACGACTTCTCGGTTGTTCCTAGATACTTTGTGGTGTTCACATGAATTACCTTGGAGTATTATTTCAGATAGAGACTCTAAGTTCACAAGTGTCTTTTGAAAACACTTGTTCCGAAAATTGGGGACTAAGTTAAATTTAGTACCGCCTTTCATTCGGAAACAGATGGACAATCGGAACGAGTTAACTCGGTTCTGAATCAATACTTGAGGAATTATGTGAGTGCGGACCAAAGTGATTGGGCGGAGTGGCTCAGTCTTGCGAGTATTGCTACAATTCCACGAAGCATTCGACAACCGGCGAATCGCCTTTCTTGTTGACTTACAGACGTGAGCCAGAAGGACCTCTTGACTTGACTCTTGCAAGAAGTTCTACATCGGCACGACCAAGAACACGGCAAACATCAGCTGAAGAGTTGGTGGTGGCAATGCAGCGGCACGAGGAGCAAGTAAAGAAGAACCTCGAGAAGGCGCAGCAACGATACACGAAGCAAGTAAACAAGCATCGGCGTCAAGTGAAGTTTCAAGTGGGCGACGAAGTATGGTTAAGTACGAAAAACTTCACACTTCCGAAGGAAATATCGGCGAAGTTTTCATCGAAGTTCACGGGACCTTTTGTCATCGTCAAGAATCCGCACGAAGACGTCTATACATTAGACCTTCCTCGCGAGTGGCAGTTGCATCCGACTTTCCATGTTTCTTTATTAAAGAAATACTTCAAGGACGATTTGCGACCGGAGCGCAAACAGGTTCTTAGGCCTCAACCTGATGTCGTGCAAGGCGAAGCAGAATATGAGATGGAGTCCATTTTGCGATCTCGGCACAAATCAAACCGGATGGAGTACTTGATCAAATGGCGTGGTTAGCCACGCCACTTGGGTGCCAGAGGAAGATCTCGCACATGCGAAGTATTAGACCTCTTCAAACGGCGACAAGGACAACAAGGGCGTTAGCAAGATAAGGACATCTCTTTCCAGCAAGGAGTGAAGGAACGTCGAACCATACGAGTAGCAACTTGAGGCGATTGGGCCGATGGACTTTGTAGCTTTATCTTGTGTTTGGAAATAAAGATTTTGTTTCTTGAAAATTTGTCTATGTGTATTGGTACTGCATGGCTATGACTACTTCTGATCAGATGCCTAGGATGTTGTCAAGAGGAGGAACGAAGCACACTCAAAGGAAGCGAGCTGGTTTGGATAAGCATCTAAATCAAGACTAAGTCTTGATGTCAAGACTTAGGTTTGCCGTAGCGTTGGCAAAGCAAGTATGAACTTTCATACTTGTCTTGGGGCTTGGGATGATCTTGCTTTGCGGTTTTCTAACTGCAAAGTAAACTTAGTCGCGCGTCTAAGTCAAATCAGATTGCGACCGGAAAGTGAGTTTCGGGGGACCTTGTAAGTAGGTGTGAATACTTATAGTTAGCAAGTTAGAGTCTTAAGTAGAATGTTTAGAAATTGTCAACTAATTTTGTTTAGGGTAAGCCAAAAAGGTAAGGCTTTTCCCGAGACTAGTTGAAATTTTCTAAGTGTTCTAGCGACAACTTAAGACTCAAGCCAAGAAGGGAATTACGGGTTAGCTATCAGAACGTAATTCTAACGCCAAGGGGTTGGCTACCCATTTTGAACTTGGTGTTAACTTAAAGGATCATTGTTGATGAGGGCATCAACCTCCAAAGTGGGGGTGAGTGTCGCGACCCTCATTCGGACGCAGACGTGAACAATAGAACCCTAGCAGACCTGTGCCAGGTTGTGAACGCTGCGAGTAGGACTTAACAGCTTGACCGGGAAGTCGGGATCAGATGAACCCTAAGTGGTTCTCTGAACCAAGGTTGGACCCTTGGATTAGGACATAAGGGCCTACCCCAAGAGGGTCCCAGACGAACGCTGACCTAAGGGGGCGAGTCTGGGAACGGGCTGAAACATGAATCTCAGACATAGGTCCGAGACGTGGGTCCGAGACGCAGATGAACCACAGGGTTCGAGTCTGGGTCTGGACCACAGGTTTCCGAAAAATGACTAAGTGTTGGAGCTCCAAGGACGTTTTAGGTCGTGGACGGAGCTCCACATAAGATCTCGAGACGAGTGAGGTATCATTGGAAAGGTCTCGTCGAGAGCTTTCCAATGATATATAACACTCCTCGATCTGACCTCCGAGCTGGAAGTTATGGCCGAACCACGATTGGGTTGTGGTATAATTTTCAGGAACCAAAGAGGAGGGCGAGGCCGCCGATCCCCAGAAGTTATCATATACATGCCTGTTTCCCTGACGGATCCGGACGGGTACGGTGTGTGGGCGCCGGGACTCGGTAGTCCGGATGTCGGGAGGTCGGGACGTATGGGTATCGGTCAAGCAACCACGGTAAGGACCTAACCAGTGTACCCTGTCCATCACAGGTCGGCAAGGATTATACGGCTAGAGCCCGGCAGGCAGGAGCAGAGGTAAAGGCACGGCAGTAGGACTTAGGTATTTTTGAGGGTAGCCCAGATAGCAGCAATTTACCTTAGGGTAGGGCCGATTTTGGTAGGAGGGCAAAAAGGGTGCCCTGGCCCGAAGTCGCGAAGTAAAGGAGGCCGCGGGCTGAACCGTACCCGGGCCCAAAGGCAAGGGCACGAGGGAAGGAACCGTGAAGCCCGAGGCGGGCCCGCGCACAGCGCGCGAGGCCCTGCGTACGTGGATCAAGAAGGTACCGAAGGAGGAAGACGAGGAGGCGCGCGGATCACGGCCGCGGATAAGATACGGCGGCGCGAATCCCAAGATCCCGCCTCGGGAGGAGCCGAGGAGGCTTCAAGGCGGCGCGCCCACTCGTGAGAATCCAGGTGTACGTGGAAGCTGAAACGTCAAGCGTGCCGCGCAAGTACGGGAGGCGAAGTGCCCCGCCTCGAGGCGTGTGAAACACCTCGAAGCATGGGAGGCGAGTGGAGTGGCCAAGCAGGGGAGCAGCCCGTGGGAAACTCGCACGAGGAGAGACTTTGGCACACGGACCAAGATACCCCGACGCTTCGACTCCCGGAACAAGAAGAGGACGAGGGACGGAAGTAGAGGAGCACGCCACCCAACGGGAGGACTTCTTGACCAATGAGGTTCCTCGGAACCTGACCACTACCCTTCCCAGCCAGCCGCAGACCGCCGCGTGGCGCCTCGGGACGCGAGGTCGTTAGGGTTCCCTCAAGGAGGGAGCTGGATGACCAAGGTCGCGAGGACGGCCGGGCCAGGTGGCCTGCCGCGAGGGGCGGAGGGTGTGGAGAGGGAGCGGGACCCCGAGGGAGGCATTATGCAGAGGCGCGGCCAGGCACAGGGGACGAGGCGTACACGCTGCCCGAGAGTAGAGAGGCCGTGAAGATAGGGACAGTTGAGAGCGCGATGTGTATACACATCGCCTGTGTATACACATAGGAAGAGCTCGAGGTTTTATCGAGGAAATAGCTGTGCGGTTGACAGTTTTTCCCCGCAGCTGACAGTTTTGGGTAGACAGCGGGTTGACAGTCTGCGAGAGGGGGATTAGGGCCGTAGGGCCTGAGAGTAGAGGATCTGCCGTGATCCGCACCTTGTTCTTACCCCGGGGCCACCCTGATTCGAGGGGTGGTGCCTTGTTATGAGCCGTGTGGCCTTTTCGGTCTGATCGGGAGTAGGCGCATGAATGCTTGGAATGTGTGTTGGGTCGAAGGTATGAAGGTGATAGGCGGAGGGGAAGAGTGATGTTTCCCCCGGTCCCGAGAGAGAAAGAGTAGACTGAACCGTTCCGCGGGATGTGAGTGTGTATGCGCGGGGCCATTCAAGGAGTTTGAGAAAAATTATGGCGTTTCCGACCCGCGTTTAATCAACCTCACCCGGGATCCGTTTCAGAAGTATATATGAGGGGGGCTCGATGCCTGGGTGGGCCAGGACGAGTCACTCGACCCCAGGGTTCGACGGTGGAATCTGGGGGCATGAGTCGAGTCGGCGGGTTAGACCACCGTTCGGGAGCTTAGACCCAAACGGACATCACGGACGGCTGGGCCGCTAGGTGTGCTGGAGGCACCATTTAGGACCCTGGACTTTATGGGAAGTCCGCCCCAAGTCATCTTGTGACTTGCTCATGTTTGGGACCGAGCTAGACCCGCCTAGGTCGGGACTTAGGAACTGCTGAGCTTGATGAATAGGGAGACGGTCCGACTCCGGTCCAGACCAAACTGAGATAAGGTAAGTGGTGCATGGACGCTAACTTGTGATTGTGTTTGCAGGTTAGCGGTGTAAAGTTTGCGACCTACTGAGCAAGAGCTTCCGCTGGCGCAACAAGGCGGTAGGTGCGCGAAACATGACACTCTTTAAGTAACTTAGTCCTAAGTTTTCTTTCTCTCACATAAACCTGACTTTGTTTAAACATGAGTAAACCATATCTCAACTGTATGTTCTGCAACTTCACTCCTCGTCTTGAGTTGTTCCAAGTACTCCTTTGCTTGATCATCGCTCATGTAACTTTCACATATTCGTCTCTCCAAGTTTGACTCCTTAGGATACATAGCTCGCAAAATATGTGTCGACGATGAAAGATATTCCTCTTTACGACTCAAGGCATCCAGAACCACATTGTCCTTTCTCGCTTTGTGTATTAATTCGACATTCATGAGCGCCAAGGTATCATGCCACTATAGTTGCTTTGAGGTCACCCGATCTTGTATTTCAAAGTACTTGATCAAAATATTACCAGTGTATACTTTGAGTTTGTGAAGTCTCAAGTAATGCCGTCATTTTCATAAGCAATCAACCACTGCAAATAGTTTCTTCTCGTGAGTCAATCATCGACTCTCCGTCCTAGATAACTTCTTGCTTTCGTATGCTACAGGTTTTTCATCCTGCACCTCAAATGGTTCGTCAAACTCTGACAGCTTCAAAACTGACACCTTTGACAAAATAGATTTAATCGTTCGTAACGCATCACTCACTTCCTTGGTCCAACTTATCTATTCGTCTTTTCTCGTCTAGTCTGTTAGCAGCTTCATGATCTTTGGAAACTCCTTCACATATTTACAGTAGAACTGTGTTGGTCCTACGAACTGGGCCAATCCTAGTCTTGCTGTAGCCCTTGGGTTGTTCCCAAGTCCATATGTCCATGTTTGGACTGGAACGTGCTTTGATATTTGCCCAGTCATCACCTCATGTCTCCAAAGTCCACCCACCGAACTCTTACGTTGGGTGACTTGTCTTGGCACCCAAGTATCGAGTCCCCCTCATATATATTTCTGAAGATCAACGATCTCGTCCTCTTCTTTGGTCTCTAAAACTTATACAACAACCTGATCATGAGATCAGCCATAATTCTTAGCTCAGATGCGAGTTCAAGGAATTCTTGATATCTTTGGTAAGCTCTGGCCGATACCTTTTTAATTATACCTTATTCGCCTTGAGATCTTACTTGGAGATCCGTCCATGACCCAAATGTCATTGGAGTTCTAACACTTAGTATTTTTCTGAGGAACCATGGTCTCGTCAAGCTGAGACCGTATGGTTTGGACCATCTGACCAACATCCATCTGTGCTAGACCCATGTCTCGGTCCGCTCGGATCCATATCTCAGACTCACGTCTTAGACTTGCATTTCGATCCATTTTCAGACTCGTCCTCTTAGGTCAACATTCGTCTGGGGTGCTCTCTTGGGATAGACCCTTACATAACCAATGTTCCAACTTTGGTTCAGAGAATTATTTAGGGTTCATCTGTTTCCAACTTTGTGACCAAGCCGTTAAGTCTTACTCTCAGCTTCACAACCTAGTGCAAGTCCACTAAGATTTTGTAGTTCACGTCTGCGTCTGATCTTGAGATTGAGGGTTGTGACATCTTTTGTTAACATGAGAGATTTCATTTTTGTCAACTCTTGTTTGCTAAAAGCATGTAGTCATATACATAACCGAGTGCACCATTTGTCTCAAGCTCTTATTAAAATGAGATTTGTACATTACCACCACCTCATTTCGACATCTCTCATTATCTTCTGAATCTTCTTCAATCGGTGTGGATTGAAAGTCTTGGATCTGCTCTCCAGTGTTAAGATCTATCACGGCCCAACCCTCAGGTTGATTTTTTTTACAAAAGAATTTGTACATTCTATCCGTAAAAGGTGTTTTGCAATATGCACATCTTCTTCTTCATGATGCATGTGTCCAAAAACAATTCAGTGCTACGCACGGTTGCAAGTTCTAAGTGCTCCAATTGAGAAGAAGCCAATGTGGCAACAACAAATTGGCCAACATCTCTTCCAATCCACTTGTTACTTGCTGCTCTCATATATGTTTTCATATCTATTTGGATCTTTATCAATGCCATCTACGTCTAGAGGATAACTATCCATATGACAATCTGTGACTATGACATTCATGTCAATGAACTTGGCGAACAAATACGAATGATCGTCGATATTGATACCCATGGTTTGATATTGAGCTTTGTATAACTTCTACAATGATTTTTTTGTTCGCTGTCGTTGTAGTAACTTTCAGCTCCAACCTCCTCCTACCATTTTGTAACTTCTCAACCAAGTCCTCATCGCGATCTCCTTGTCGACTCATGAAGTTCATTGGTTGTTGACGGAGAACATCACTTGTTGTTTGCGACAATATGTGGTTCTTTGCTTTCTAACGAGAACGGGACACTTTCACGAGATATGGGATGAATTGCACGTAGTTGATACCAAATGGCTTCCTTCCATGTGCAACACGTGTCTCAAGCACGTTGTCGTGGCAAGAATATTTCTTGGAGAGAGCGAACCTCCTGACTGTGATTGATCAGGAGAACGATAAAAAAAAAAACATATTGTTGTTGACGATCAGAATTCAAAATTCTATTTCTTACATCCACCAAATATAAATCAAACACTCAGATACTTAGATAGGCCTTTCAAGACTCAAATAGACTTTATTTCAGTGTCGATTCCAACATCAAAGTCTTCAATTGTCAAAAATCTCCTTTCTCTCTCCTGCGCGCGTCTCCTCTCTCTTCTGCCAGTTTTCTGTATAAATCCCCTTCCACGATGTTCTTCGCAACATTCCTCATTTTCTTCAAATGCAACATTTTTCCGCAACGTCGACTGTTTTCTACAAAAATCCTAACGACGTACTTATCAGATAAGCAACCCTCCTGCTAAGCTAAGCCCTTGATTAATAAAAATTTCTCGGCTCTCGATGTCATCTTGATGCCACCTTGAATATACCACAAGCCATCCAATGTACGCCGAAGCTCCAACACTTATGAGGCCACCCCACAAGTCTTACAGCCCCCCATATGCACACCAGGTATCTCCCATGGTATATTCAAGGTGGCATGCGGAGGCTTAGGCTAGGAAGCTCACGATTAAAGAAGATATGCAGGACGTGGCTGCATATCCAACATAGACTCCCTTCTAGGAGGTCAACATGCCGAAATAGGAAACACATACCAAGGAGAATTGATCCTGAGACCACTTTCCTCCTAGGTGGACGCCTTATCACTGGGATGGTCTCTGTTTCCGTTCAAAAACAAACTAAAGTTGGTACATATCCTTTTGAGGAAAAATGTTCCGTGAAACGTTTACTAGCATTATCTACTCTAACATTTTTGTACAACTTTTTTTTTAATGAATAAGGAGTCAAAACTATAGTACTTGTCAACACCAACGCACTCGTATTCTCAGATTATGAATTTGAATCACTTGCCAGAATCGACAGATTTCTCTCTTTCGCTCTTCTCATGACCTAAGACTTGTGCAAACTATTATCTAGAATTCTTTTTCTTGGAACCGAAAATGTAGAGTCGCTCTCCTCGATGAGCTCGGCATTCTGGAACCTTTCGCTCCCCTCCAGAGTGATATCTCAATCCAAGCTAAAGGGCAGCTTGTCAAGCATAACCCCAACTTAGCTCCTGCCCAGCTTGATAAGTTAGGGTGCAGCTTCTTGAACAAATATCCGTCGAGTGTCTTTTGAAATCCCGTTTCATCAAGTAGAATGTCACACACTACGACATTCACCCCCTCCTAACATGCACATCCTCTGATATATGTCAACCTTTCCACTAGTCTCCAAAGTTCTCTGAATTGTCATTGTCCTCTTCAACGTCTTGAACGCCTCCGTCAGGTAGCAGATTTGTATCAACATCCGTCATTTGATCTGACTCTAAAAATTCTGCTAGCTCAACAGATGCTCCCCTTCTTCTGAACAACTTCACTTGTTTCTCTGGAACAAGAAGCCATCTAGTTCTTGCAAAGAATAAGTAGCATTCTGATGCACTCCTAAGACAATATACAGACCAAACCACCTCCTAGAAAATTTCTGAATGGTAGAGTGTTGGTTTTCTAACGTACTATCGTATACCAAGACCCAGTCCCCAACTTGTATTGGTTTTGGTCGAAGTCTATCGGTCTTATCAAATCTCTCCTTGTTCCCAAGTCGAGCTGTCTTCAACCTTCGTTGCGCTTCTGCAAGATCCTCTTCTCTACATTCTAATTGCCTGATCCGTAGTGAGAGAAGTTGTACACGATCTATATTGTCTTCCCATAGCAAGTAGCCCAGGTAAGAAAGTCTTCTCCTGCTGGCATCATCGATTTCTGCCTTAACATTAATTCAACAAGCATGTACCCCGTAGTAGAACAGTGAGTTGTTCTGTCCGTCCACAAAGCAAAAGGGAGTAACTTAAGTCACTCTCTATATCGTCACATGCCTTCACCAAAGCCTGAACTATTGATGGATGTCCTCGTTCGCTCTTGTCAATCTCCTCTGGATTCATTGCAGTAGTAAGCTTGAGTTTCACACCATATCGAGCAAAAAACTCTTTCGCTTCTGTACCACGTAGTTCTCCTCTATCTGCTCGTAGCCTTCCTACAAATCCATATCTGCAAATAATATCCTCAAGAACAAACCTACATATCCCCTCTGTGGTCTTCATCCTCAGAGCTCGTCCTTCCACAAAGTTGGAGAGATCTTCACGAGCCAAAACCAAATATCGCATATGCCATAAACCCAAAGGTATTACCACCAAGTCGAGAACCCACTGGAAATGAATGCAAGGCGGATAAGTTGACACGAGACCGTCCCTATATCGCATCTTTGAGTAGGAACTGACGTAGTTCACTACATCCCGATACAGACTTTTCTACCAATACTTTTCCTTCAACTTGATGTAAGTAGTCCAAATTCCTCGATGTCCGGCCCACAAGGTATCATGGAACTCCTTCATCAGTTGTTGCTTAGTCTGCAGATCGTCCACTACTCATATGAACACCCCATCTCTCCTCTGTGGTCATCTCCAAAGATAACCATCACGTAGAAGATAGTTGTAAGCTTGTTTCCTTATCTTCCTAAACTCTACTTTGCTCCACCTCTCTTGCCTCTCCAACAAACTCAGATAATACTCTATGTCACGAAGTCTATCTGTGTAAAGCTCCTCTCTAAACATCAACGGCTCCAAGTCTGTAACCCGTCGACCAACATGACACCGAGCATCCTTTCTCTCTTCTTCCTCAGCTTATGGAAACATGACATCTTCGTCTACAAAACGAGCCCTTGACAACATATATGCAATAACATTCTCCTTCTCTTTTATATGCTTCAGCTCTGGATTTAAGCTTCTAATATAGGCAATCTAACTTAACATCGCTATGTCCGGCGTGTTTCGGTTGGATATCATGTCTAGTAGAGGTAGACAATCTGTCTCTAAGACTACATGGGCAACAGTCAGAAACTCACGGTCTGTCTTCATCGCCTTGACCACTCTCCACAATTCACGCCTCACTTGAGGATAATCTCGTTGCCTGTCTGTCAAGATCTTAGCTCCAAACCTAGAGGTGAATCGCATACTACTCGCATCATCTTGACCTATCGTCCAGCCAATCGTCTTTGGGTTAGTATCCACTGTGACAATGACAGACCTTCCACACCCATAGTCTATTCTTTTCAACACATGTGGAGACTTCAAACTCTCCTTCAGTCTACTCATTACTTCCTGATGAACAGAAGTCCATACAAACCTCTTACCCTTCCTTAGTAATGCATACAAAGGCTCAGCAACGTGAGCATAATGAGGAATGGACAAACGGTAAAATACACAAGCCCCTAGAAAGCATCAAATCTCCATGATATTCTTGCAGTCTGCCATCCAGGCTATAGCATCAACCTTCTCCAGATTTGATCGCCTTCCAAAGACACCACACAGATGTCCAACCACTAAAATCTCAGACACTCCAAACTTGGACTTAGCTCTTGACAGGTGAGATGTACATCCTTCAGACAAGTCAAGATACGTTCTATGTCCCTGATATGATGCGCAACAAACCTCCTACATCCATTCGCAAGTACTGCTTCATCCTTGTCTTCAACCATGGAGTCTTTTATGAGAATATCATCCAAAAAATAGAATGATAACATCAAGCACAAATCCCATAGTACCTTATGCATCACATTCTGCATATGAGCTACCGAGTTCATCGCTCCTTGTGAAAGAGTACACATCCGCATCAATCTCAAAGGTGTACACATAGTAGTCAGATCTCTACTTTCTACAGCTAGTTGAAACTGATCATATCCAGAATATAGATCTCCAATCGAATAGATAGATCTCCCTGCAAATGTCTCTGCTACTTCCTCAATCACAAGACCCGTCCCAACATTATGAATTGTCACTTTATTCGCAAGTCGTAGGTCTTGAGTAAAACGCAAGGCTCCTGACTTCTCGGGTATAGTGAACCACCTGCTAGAATATGGTCCCATAGACGGCTCAAGTATCCTCATCTTTTCTTTCTCTTTCAGCAACTCGCTATAACCTTTGGGTCCACACAACCCATCTGCTGAAAAAGAAAATGCTTTACCATGATCCATTATCATCTGCTCAAACACCGTCTTCTCAACCTCAGTCAAGAAATCATCCCTCCTATCTGGAGCTCCTTCAACGTCTCCTCAGTAAATTGATGCTTACGTGTTTATATATCACGCAATATAAGCTCAGTCCCTACTATCTCTACTTGCTGCTGGGAGTTAATAGGTAGTTGAGCTACTACCGATCTCATCTTTTTCAGTACAGATTTGTAGTTCGCATGGACTTCTGCTTCTTGAGGGAGTGCACATCAACAAACTGCTTCTTTTCTCTCACTATTCTGCATCGGATGAGGATGCACATACATAGCAACCTCCTCATATATGTGTCGAGAGTGGATAGAGATCACCATCACACTATCTTTCTCTTCCATCAATCTGCTTACATTATCCAACCAACTAGCAACTGACTGTACAGACACAAACTCTTCAAACAAACCAGAAACCACATCATCTTCAGGTAGAACCCCTGCACGCCACAGCTCTGATATCTGTTTCACCACCATCTTTTTGTATTTTCTTCCATGTCTTCAACTCTTGTAAATTGACTCCACGCATCATTCTCAAACATCAGCAATCCAGAATGCCAACTGTACACTACACATGTCTCCGGACCCCTGTACATGTCTCGCTTCTGACCTTTCTACCTTGTGTACCAACTCTGACAGGATCTCAACAGTAGGTTCTACACCCTTGTCTTCCCGCTCTTTATGAGTGGATTGCGAAAACTTTTACATCTCTTTGTCTGAGAATCTCTAAAGGTTTGTCGATTCCGCTCATGTCTTGAACGAATAGTCAAAAACTGTACTGAATACTTGTCATCAGGACTCCGAACCCTGGCATAATGAGACCCATTGTTCATCATCTTTGTCTTCATTCGAACAGCGGTGATGTAAGATTGATCCAATATGACAGAATAAGAGGCAGACGACTGTACAAAAAAATGTTGATCAACCTCTACATCTCCAATCCTTACACGTATATTGGGACATGCTCCGTATAACTCACCCTTTTGATTATTTGCAGCACGAAGTAGCCAACCGTGATTTCTTTCGATTGACCACTATCACTTCTCATACACCTCTTTGAAAATGATGTTGATTTCTGACCCGTGATCCACAAGTGCAAGTACCGGTTCAAAAAATCCTTCAAGTCGAACCTACATCTCTATTGTCGCTCGTGCCCAGTACTTCTGTTTAAAATCGCTGTTTGTGCTTGACCTATCCTTCTCAAACTCTTCATCTTCGTTCTCAATAACAGCAAGATCAACAACTCATGCTTCATACTTATCATCTCTAAACCCATCAATAGCAATAGCATCTACTGCTCCAACCATATGACTATCTACTTGTTCAGTCAACACCTGTCTCTTTTTCTTCATGATGTCAATTATCAACTCATGAAACTCTCTCTTTGTGATATCCAGTACCTCACGAAGAGTAAACTCAACTCTAGCATCCAAAATGCATTGCTCCAGAATAGCACGCAAGTCTGTTGCTGTTTCGATGTCTGCAACTAACTTGTAAGCTGGAGCTTTTTTCTTTTCTTGTGCTGTAAACCTCTTCCCTCGTACTCTATCTGTAGCAGTAGCCTCCTGTGGTAAATCTTAACATGTTCCATAGGATCTACTACAGGTGGTGGAGTTGTAGAGGTAGAGAGTATATCCTCTACAGCAGAAAACCTACCAGTTGGTACAGATGACGATGGTTCTGCTGCTCTCCTTCTCGTGATCCTTCGACGGTCACTGTCCTCAAGTACACTTGCATCTAAGTCGTCTTTTGTCTTCCACCATGGCATCTTGTTCACTACTCGCTTATAAAAACGCTCGAATATAAGTTGTATCTACTGGGTCTCTCCATCTAGTAGCCTTCCTAATGCTTTCTGCACCTCTCTTCATCAGTTCAACTGAGACCTCAGCAGCTTGCTCAACCAAAGTTGGATTAGAGCGCACCTCAACTCTCTCAGTATATACATCAGCTTTTGCAGAATCCGCAGTCATCGCTGTAGTGTTCGCACCAGTAAGTGCTGGAAGTGAACTCCTCATTCCTCGTCTCCCAAAATATGTGTTCAAGGGTTGTCCAATGGCGGTAAGATGCAACATGTTGTTCTGATAATTAACTACACCCTCTCGCAAGACAACTGCCAATCTTCTCTGAGATGATCTGGGCTGTCGTATCAAATACATCTCCTTGTAAAGGTTCCTCCTACAGATCGAGCA
The DNA here is from genome assembly GCA_036924285.1 of Asterella californica. Classification (NCBI taxonomy): domain Eukaryota; kingdom Viridiplantae; phylum Streptophyta; class Marchantiopsida; order Marchantiales; family Aytoniaceae; genus Asterella; species Asterella californica. The sequence continues at coordinate 51,171,054 of JAYKYS010000001.1, forward strand.
CCTGGTGCAACTGGTCGTTGGTCTCTCTTCAGGTCTGCCATCTCAACCCTCAAATCTCTCAACTGTTGAGTGAACTCTTCATGTTATTCTGATTTCGATTCTCAATAGATCGTTGTTGTTGTCTATGTCCTCTCTGTGCTGGGATAGACACCGTAGGCGCTTGGAGAACCACTTGAGGAACCACTATAGGTGCCTGAGATATTACAAGAGAAACTATTGGAACATGAGGAGCTATCCTTTGTTTTGACAAGATCTCTAGCTGCATTGTCATCTTACCACGATGCTGTCTAGCAAGAGTAGATACTGCTTTCTCCACTCTCCTCCAATCAGATGTAACTTCTCTTTCAGCTCCATGATCAGCCAGCATGAAACAAAGCCTGTCTACTGTGAACTCATCCAGAGCACCTAAGAACAACTCCGTCTTCCTAGCATCCAACGTCAACCTCTCTAGATCAGAAAGCTGAGAGTACCTCTTCTCAAATTCACGAATCACCTCATTCAATACCATGTAACGTCTAGGCTGACGCTCTATCCAGTCCATGAGGGTTCTTCTGGTGACTCTTTCAAAATCCTCTTCTAGAAATTCTTCTCTCCGTGCACGTTCAAACAGAGTCCATCCACCTAGATGTCTTCTCTGTAAAATTCTCACCTTCTCTCTCAGTTCAAAGACAACAGTCAACTCAAAGCTCAAAATTATCTTCAGGTGCCCTGACCAGCTCCATCTCACCCACATACTCCCGCAGGTACCTAGTAACGTCTCTTCCATCAAATCACCCATATCGACCAATAATTGCTTGTAACGTCTTTGTAATTTCTGCTCAGCTCCTCCAATCGCAAGTTGCTGCTGAATCAGAGCAGTCAATGCCTGAAAAATCTGAGATGTGTCAACAGCAGGCTGTGTTGTTGCTACTAGAACTGTCGTAGGTCCTCCTTGAGAGCCAATTCCATCTCGACCAGGAGTCCCTCTTGAGCAGCAGCCACACCTTGTACTGTAGCACTGTGATCCATTTTCTCATCCTCAATCTAATCAATTCTCCAATTCAATCACCCCAATATCTCTCAGTGGAAGCACCAGATGTCGTGGCGAGAGTATTTCTTGGGGAGGTCAAACTTCCTGACTATGATTGATCAGGAAAACGATAAAAAAGAAAACAGATTGCTGCCGACGATGAGAACTCAAAATTCTATTTCTTGCGTCCACCAAATACAAATCAAACACTCAGATACTCAGATAGGCCTTTCAAGTCTCAAATAAACTTTATTTCAGTGTCGATTCTATCATCAAAGTCTTCAATTGTCCAAAATCTCCTTTCTCTCTCCTGCGCGCGTCTCCTCTCTCTTCTGTCAGTTTTCTGTGTAAATCCTCTTCCATGATGTTCTTCGCAACATTCTCCATTTTCTTCAAACGTAACGTTTTTCCGTAACGTCGACTGCAACGTTGACTGTTTTCTTCAAAAATCCTAACGACGTACTTATCAGATAAGCAAGCCCCCTGCTAAGTTGGGCCCTTGATTAATAAAAGTTTCTCGGCTTCCTAAGTCCCGACCTGGACCCGCCTAGGTCGGTCCCAAACATGAGCAAGTCACAAGATGACTTGGGGTGGACTTATCATAAAGTCCAGGGTCCTAAACGGTGCCTCCAGCACACCTAGCGGCCCAACCGCCCGTGATGTCCGTCTGGGTCTAGGCTCCCGACCGGTGGTCTAACTCGCCGACTCGTTCTCTAGTATTGCTCCAGCCCTTACAGCGTTCCTAAGTCCAGATGTCCAAGTCCGGATCGGAACGTGCCTTGGAACCGGCCCAGCCATCACCTCATGTCCCCAGATTCCGCCCGCCGAACCTTGGGGTCGGATGACTCGTCCTGGCCCACCCAGGCATCGAGCCCCCCTCATATATACTTCTGGGGATCGGCGGCCCCACCCTCCTCTTTGGTCCTTGAAAATTATACCACAACCCAATCGTGGTTCGGCTATAACTTCCAGCTCGGAGGTCAGATCGAGGAGTGTTATATATCACTGGAAAGCTCTCGACGAGACCTTTCCAATGATATCTCACTCGTCTTGAGATCTTATGTGGAGCTCCGTCCACGACCTAAAACGTCCAGACCTAGACTCGAACCCTGTGGTTCGTCTGCGTCTCGGACCTACGTCTCGGTCCCACGTCTCAGACCTATGTCTGAGACTCATGTTTCAGCCGTTTCCCAGACTCGCCCCCTTAGGTCAGCATTCGTCTGGGGCCCTCTTGGGATAGGCCTTTATATCCTAATCCAAGGGTCAAACCTTGGTTCAGAGAACCACTTAGGGTTCATCTGATCCCGACTTCCTGGCCAAGCCGTTAAGTCCTACTCGCAGCGTTCACAACCTAGCACAAGTCCGCTAGGGTTCTATTGTTCGCGTCTGCGCCCGATCTTGAGAATGAAGGTCGCGACACATGATGCATCCTTATCAGATCATAAAGGAGAAAAGTCCACTTTAGCAGTGATAGCTAAAAGGTTTTACTGGTCCCACCTGAAAGATGACGTTATCCACTCTGTGAAAACATCCATAATCTGTCAAGCGAACCAGATTTCTTATGCGAAGAAATAAGGATTGTTTCATCCTTTGCCGATTCCAACTAGACCTTGTGAAAGCATCAGCATGGACTTCATCACGTCTCTAATTTGTGATAGTTGATCAGTTTAGCAAACTAGCTAAGTTTATCCTAATCTTAGATACCGCAACAGCGTTCACGACTTCTCGATTGTTCTTAGATCTGGATGTTTCCACTCAAATGTTTCACTATCTACTCTTCTAGCCTGAGTGACCTTGTATCCGCTCGGCTCAAGTTTAAAGCTTGCTATGATTCAAGGTTACGTATAGGTTGCATAAACTTGTGTTACAAACAAATCTTTTGTACTCTAACTAAAATACTCAGCTCTGTACTATCTAAATGAAGTTATTCCTCTATATCACTGGAAGCATGATTTCTGAATAGCTCCCCAACGACGCTAACTGCCCATCAATCCAACTATCACAACTTCATAGTACAACCAGAAGATGCTATAAGATCACTCAATCAACTTGATAGAGCATCGATAAAACTTGCTGTACACCATGGTCTACCAAGCATTCCAGCAAGGTAAAGCATGCATACTCCAAAACACTACTCAGATCTCAATATAACACCAACGGCGGTAGTATCTGGCAGCTCCGAGAACCCAAATAGCGGCTTAAGACTCATGGCGACTCCGGTCTCCTTCATCACCAAGAGCTGAAATCAGCCCCCACACCTTCCAATGTCGAGTTGTATGCAGGCATGGCAGTTTCAGCAACAAACTCCTCTCCAAATTGATCAAAAATGACCAAAATGACCATAGATGATACCAAAAAAACCTGAAATTGCTAATAACAGAAGTATCTTTGAACTTTGAGACCTCAGTCCTCCCAAACCAGTCAACCAATGATGATCAAACTTCACAGGAAGCTTGATTGGACCCTTCACTCCTACCCTGAACAATTTTCAGGTCGAAATCTTAAACCAATTCTCAGATATGGATCAAACCGTAATCTGTGCTAACTTCAGAGCTTTACAGACCCAGGTACATTTGATCCAAGATTCTGAACAATCTACTCGACCATTTGAGGTGAAACTTCCCAAGTATCTTACTGATAAGACATGCTTCAATCCTGGAAAGTTTCACTTAGACATTCGAGACAGAACTTAAGCAATAGCAAACTATCCATGGCTATCACAGTTCGCTGTCCCCGCCTTATCCCGTCTGCACTTCTCAACTTCAATCGGTCGGTTCAGAATCCAAATCGATCAAAAACCTGATGAAATTGATATCAAAACGACCAGCACGTCGTCAGCTCTCCAACCCAACAGACAGCTCCTCAAAACTCCTCGCGAGTCTCTCGGAATAACCAGAAACGTAGCAGTAGGTACGAGTTTCACCCCCCTCCACTCAATCGATCATAACGCGCTCATCCCTCCATGAAATCGATCGATTCTTCAGCCCAGATTGTAGCCCCGGTCGAGAGCTCTCCAACCATACCCTTCATTTCGCGAATGGCCCTCAGAAGCCTCCAGAAACCACAGAAACGTCGCGAGGATCAGCTAGAACACCATTGGTCCAAAAGTGGACCAATAAGAGCAAAAAGAGCTTTACTTTTTGTCTTTTCTCCTCTTAACTTTTCTCTTAGAACAAATTTTTACTCCCAAGGAGACATAAGACATCAACAACACTCTAAGACCTCAGAAAATCCTTCAGATGTGTCGATGGATTCTTCGCGGTCCGTAACTACATAGAAGCGCTCAACCAGAATGAAACCAGCGAGGCGCAGACTAATACAACGTCAATATTACAACCTGAAAACGTTCTACAATAAAAGGTACGACAAAAGGAAATGGTGAAGCTATCACTCGATTGTAATATTCTTGCCCGAAGTTTCTCACGATCCAAGCCCCATGATTGACCTTCGGTCGACAATGACACCGGACATCGACCCAAAGGTTGAAAAAGGAACGTTCGATGGATAGTTGAGATCCATTGTTCCTCACAACAAAATGTACACCGTCATATCCCAAGTCTCTCCGTATGTAACAATCGGAAGGATCACCGGAAGCTGTAACTCCATCATTCTTCCCATGAATTCATCTCCAAAGTATGCAACTAACCACTGTCGAAAGTGATCGCGGTGGATGCAATGAAGCTTGATGTGAAATGGATTCGGGAAAGGAAGATCCGGAGCCAGTAACACACCTCCGTCCATAACCACCACTCCTGCAGTTCTTCACTCCTCCATGCAGACCACCGAGAACTCTCACGAATCACCCATTGAAAGAGAATGCCGTATGAACCTTTGACTCACCATTTTATACACAATTGCGGCGACAAGGACCACTAAAGTGAACGCACACAGATCGATGACTTGGCACGTTCCTCTACCATGCGATCACTTAAACAGATAATCACAAACATGACACTCATCACACCGTTCGACGAGTTACGCGATACGGTTCACGAAACACAGAAAAGAAACACAACATAGGTTACACAGGAATTTCACACAGGAGTACTTGGTGGCGTTCATATGGATTACCTCAGAGTATTGTTTCGAATCAAGACTTTAAGTAAAAGTTGAGAACTAAGTTAAATTTAGTATCACTTTTTATCTCAAAACGGATGGACAAATGAAACAAGTTAACTCGATTCTGAAGCAATACTGTAGAATTCTCAAGTACACTCACATAATTCTGAAGAATTATGTGAGTGCGGATCAAAGTGATTGGACAGAGTGGTTCAATTGGATAAAGTACTCCACGAGGCAAATTCATTGGATTCATCAGCTTCAAGAACTCAATTATATTTCGATAGAAAAGATTAATACAATTAGATGTCTATTATCTTAACTATTGAACTATCGAAATTCAGACACATTGTCAAAATCTGATAAAATCTTACATGTCTTGTTTGAAGAAACAAGAAAATTATCACTTTTATGAAGATAAGGACGTTATCGTATAATGTGTTTTTCTGTCTAGGAATACACTGGGTATATGGCTGTGCAGAGGTATGTGGAACCACAACACGACAACGTTGAATTCAATAATATGAACAAAACAGACTCGAACATATATTTTACAAAAAGAGAAAATAATTATCAATCATCCAAACACGTGGGAACGTATGTTATGAGAGCTAATATTCTTAATTTGTAAATATATGTCTTGCATAAGCTATATTGGGACATAAGTCATCCATGGAGTTCACGGACCCCGGAGTCGTATACTCTAGAAGTTAGCTTTAACAACATACGTTGGAACACATGATCAACAAACACATGTAGTGCTCGACATTAACATAATTGGAGGAGAATACCAGTAAAGACTTTATGAGTAAGTTCTGCTACAAAAAAAGCCCATGAAGTTCATAGAGCGACACGATAAGAATAAAATCGATTGGTTGGACATGTTAAACTCGAGTCATGATTCACGTAGATACAACGAAATTAATACTCCAAAGAATCAGTGTCATCTCCTTCAGTACTCCTCGGAGATTCACCACTAGCTATCTCATGTCCATCTTGATCTTCAATGATATCTTGATCTTCTTTCTCATCTTCTTTTTCTGCATTTGTCACTTGTAGATCGAACGTCTGCTTCAAGTGTTATATCTTGTTCTAGTCGGAACAACTAATTCTTTATCTAGACTACGGTTGTCTTACGTAGTCAGTTACTCATGATCAAAATAAAGTCCAAAGCTGAAACATGTACTTCTGAAATATCCAACTCTTGCTTGTAGAGTGCATGTCTTCCTCTATCATCCAGAACCTTATGTCTCTCTAGATAGTACTTTTTGATGTAAAGATCAATCGAGTCAGGTGCATATCATTGGATTTTTATCCTGCAAATTTCATCACTCTTATCACGAGACAAAACGCATAACAGACAGATCCAAAAGGACTTGTCATCTTCCACAAAGACAACAAATAATTGATTCTCACCTAAATCTTTAACATCACCAATCTTGTGTAAGCGGTCGTACGTAATGCTTCCTAGTCTAGCTTGTCGTGTACTTGCATACAATGGTATTCTTTCATCAATCACTCTTCACTCTAGCTTGTCAACAGTTATCATTACATTAGAGACAACTATATTTCTAATGTTAACATCTTGTGAAAGAGTTACAGGTTAAATCCAAGGTGTAGTCAATGAAAATAGACATCTACGCCACTTCTTCTTGTTTGTAGAACCAATGATTCCACCATGTTTTCTCGATCTCATCCAAATACGTGTACATGTACTTTGAATATCTCGTTTGATGTTGAGGACATTTTGTAATATGTTAGTCCACTTCCTTCTCTCTCCACTGACCTTGCTAACGTATTTTTAAAACGTTTTGCTTATGAATAAGACTCCAATGGTAGTAGGTCCGATGCATGCAATCTGCTGCGGAAAAATTCCAATTGATGAAGTCTTTCTGTTGGGATCCAATTGGCATTAGCTAAGAATTTCTTACTTCATATTTGAACCTCTCCGCCCTCGTCTTGTTTAAGTTTGAACTGTTGGTTGTAAGTGATATCATGAAGAGGTCGAACTAGACGAGGCGCTTCTTCAATGAAACGTTTGAAGTTGTAAGTTTTTTCATGAAGAGTAACTTGAGTAGCCGTCATCAGTCTTAGTACAATTCTCTCTGGAGATAATTCCAACATCCGCTCATCCGGATTACTATCGTCATTAACTTCTGACTCGTCGGTTGAAATCTCTTCAGTCTCATCATCTGAGCAAGAAATAGATTCAAGGTGTACAACAGTCTCTTCTTTCTGAGACGGATTCGTCTCTCGATCAAGAGACATAGCGGATAGAGGTATATTACCGCTCAGAAGAGACTCGCCTCGAGACTTCACTACAACTCCTCCTCGTGAAACTCCATGAACATCATGGGTTGCTCCTCATCGTGGCAAATCGACTTCCTAGAACATTCTTCGAAAGGAAGAATTTTGCTTGAATTACACAACTGTCCAAACGTAGAAGCTTGCTCGTCACTCTACGTTCGGCCAACTGGAGCAAATACGATATTGTATTATGTCATGTTTTTCTTCTAGCTCTCTTCAATCATCAGATTCAAAATCAGAAGTTTCATCGAAGATCAACTTGCAATGTCAATTCATATCCTCTTCTGTGGAAAATTTACCAGATTTTTGTATTGGGTCTGCTTTATCACTTGACATTACAGCTAGGAAAAATGTCACGTCAGTTTGGCACCTCGGCTAGGTTGACCGAGTGCGAAGTGGCGCATCCCGGTAAGGCCGTTAGTGCCGTTAGGGCGAGTTGGTGGGAGAGCTCACTAGGGGTATACTTTGCAGGTAGGGCTTGGAGGTCTTAGTTCTTCGAGTTGAGCCTTCAAGCTCCAGGCTATGGTGGTTAGTCTAGTTGAGTGTAACCCAGATTCTCTTCGTGCTTAGAGTGGGTTTGGCTTGACCGTTTGTGAGTAATCTTTGTTGTAGTGTTGGAAATGATAATTTCTCTATTCAGATTACTCGAAGAACTGAGTGCAGGTCGAGATGAAGTTCAGTAAGAACCCGCTGATCTGAAATCGTCCGTTGGTATCTTCGAACGTTGTCGTTCGTGCTTGATTGTTCGGAGCTGTGATCGAGGTGTGTGGGCGCATGCTACATTGCTGGTCGCAGATCGATTGCTGTTGTTGGGGTCGAGTGGAGATTTCTGTCATGCGGAAGCGCTGCAAAAATTTTGCGGAATGTTCTTGAAGTGTCTTGTTGGAGCCGGATTGCGCGTTTGGGCGTGGCAGACGGAGTACTTGTCAATGTTGGGCCGGAGTGGACTCTTTGGAAGCGCATTGGAGAGATGATTCTAGTGCACTAAGTTTCGTGGAGTTTGGCCAACGATTGAAGAAGTTATGGAATGTCAAAGTTCGTTGCCGTGTGATCTGAAAGTACAAAAAAGCTAGTTACGTCAGATTTTGGTGCAATTTCGTGTGGAAACTCGAGTTTAGGAGTTGTCTTGTGTGTGTGTGCAGAGGAACAGAGGTGCGTGAGTGCTTCGAGGAGCAGAGGTGCGTGAGTGCGGAGGCGTGAGAGCGGAGTGCGAGAGTGCGAGAGTGCGGAGGCAGAGCGGAGCTGAGCCTGAGCTTGAGCCCGAGTCCGCGCCCGCCGCAAGCCAGCTTGCTGGCGTGCATGAGAGAGGTATCCAAGCTTCAATTGTGTGGGAAGTGTAAAACCAGCTGGTCACCCATCTCAACACTATTCCTGGACCTGGACTCCTAACTCTGTAGTCTTAGCTTTGGCTTTACCACTAGACCAATAGCTCTTGGTGTCCTACAGGGATGCGTGCAAGTACTTATGGACTTGTATAAGGTAGTAGGAGACCTTCTCGCACGTCCTTAGAGGAGTGGTAGGGCGACCCCATAGTATTAAGGGTAAGTTATAGTTGTGGTAGTGCTTGCCTATACCGTAGAGACGTGTATAGAGACAATTGGTGGCAGTTGTCTTGGGTGAGCTAGTAGAGCTACCACGTGGATGTTTTTGGAGCTACTAGAAGTGTGGACATCTAGTTAGGGACCTCTGGTGATAGTTACGACAGTTGGTGACGATATATTGTGCATGTGATCACCGACGAGGAGACGTCAGTTCGGGTGGGGCTAGGTTTCTTTTTATGTGAATGTTTGAGTGTGGAGGATTATCGTTTGGACTTCTTGTGGTTGGAACCCCTCCATATTCTACTTCCTGTTTGTGCGCCGTGTTTGCTTGTGTTGGCGCTTGATTTCTGGAGTGAGTTCACTCCAGTATGCTGTCGATAGTGGAGACTGGAGTTGCGGACCAGTCAGACTATCTTTGGCTCTCTCACAGTGCGATTGGAGTGACGACCAACAGACCGTGAGAGGCTGCCTGTGGTGATGGCAGGTACAGGTTGCTCTTACCTTGACCGTCCTAGTAGGAGATAGATGAGCTCAGTAGGAGCAGGGTTAGACAAGTGGTGGTTACGGTGATGAAGGGGATTGTGACTTTCGGTTGAGGAGTGTGTTAGCGGGATTCTCTCATCACGGAGTTCTCGGGAGGTTCTGGTGGGGACTTCTCGGACAGTGGATATACACTGAGTGGGGTGAGGTACCGACTATCTACATCATTGTCGTCGGTTGTTCCAGAGGACGAGTCAGACACAGACAACACATTTTCTGGTGGTGAGTCTAGTGTCATCACACCGTTGTTGTGGAACATGGACGAGATCTATGGGACCACGAAGAGACCTCGAGGTTATTCGGGTACAGTTGGTACCATTGAGCTGGATGACTTCATCCAGGAGTTCGACAGTTGGTGCGATCTGCAGCAGATGCGGAACCCACAACTGTTTACACCCTTCATGACGTGGAAGGGTTTGTTCCAACACTTGGAGGGACCGCCGATGGACGATTATCATGAGTTCATGCGAGATTACAGTGTTGAGATCGAGTTGTGGAGACAACATTGGTCTCCCAACTACGTTTCTATCACTACTAGCGCAGTTTCGGGAGACGTAGCACCTGTGAGTTCGGGTGTCAGTAGCAGTGGTACATCCACAAGTGGCGGAGTACCTACTACCAGCGGTGCGTCCACAAGTAATGGAGCAGGTGGTAGTGTGAGCGGGATACCACCAGGGTTTAACCCTGTGGTTCAGTTCTTCCAATGTTTGAGGAAGAACTATCAGGGTGTGCGGACCGACAAGTTGAGGAGTTTGTAGGAGTTCTAGCGGAAGACTGGAGAGAGCCTACGCGAGGCGTTTACTCGCATGAGGCGGTTGATCAATGTTACTCAAGGGGTGATGGAAGCACATGCAGTCCAGTTTTGGTATGGGATACTAGACCGGGAGCTGCGTAGGAGAGTTAGAGATGCTACTCTCTTTAGAGATACCGCTCCGACGTTGGCGGTTGTCTTTAGTCTGGCTGAGCGGATTGAGCTCAACATGGTGGAGGAGAGGGTGGTGGTTGCTAGGTTCAGCAAGGAGACACCACATGGAGCGACCACCTCTTCTCGAGGATCACAGGTTACGCAACAGCGTGGTGGTGGTGATGGTAAGGATCGTGCGGAGCAGTCACGATCTCAGGGAGGTGTTGGAGGATCTGGTGGGCAGAAGCCCATGCCGTCCTTCTCTAGTCAGCAGCAAGCGGGTCCTTGCTGGACGTGTGATGGTCCTCATCAGCAGAAGGACTGTCCACAGAGGAGAGGTTATGAGACGTCAGGGATGTCTCAAGCAGTACCTAGGTAATGTGAGCATTGCGGATGACTTGGTCACAGTAGTGACCGTTGTTTTGATCTCCATCCCGAGTTGCGGCAAAGGAAGACTGATCGTGGACGAGGCGGAGGAGCTCAGGGAGGCCGTGGTGGTCGAGCTGGAGGTAGAGGTCCAGCACTTGGGAGAGGACCGGTCGGTCCATCATCTGTTACGACGTCAGAAGCAGGTATGGCTGTTCGGATTGAGCAGTTGGAGCAGAGGATAGCTAGTATGGCTATGGCTCAACGGAGATCAAGTGGAATAGAGGCTTCCACGTCTTATGGAGGAGAAGGAGGTGATTTCGACTTCATGGCTGGTGTGGCACAGATTGAGACATCTGCGGCAGTGACTAGAGGTGCAGTACGTGCTTTTGAGCTCCGAGGTGCGTCTGTGGAGTTGGATCCACACCACGGGGAGGCTGGTAGACAGGCTAGGCTTTTCTAGTCGTTCACGTTATCGGAGGAGTTGAGGACCACATCTATGGTTCCTAAACGGCCTACCGATAGTGCAGTAGAGTTGAAGGCATCGACATCCAGGAGTGGGTGTGATGTGAGTCCATCCTCGACGTCTGTGGATGCGACGTCGAACCCGATGTTGGGGGCGGCTACAACAGTTTTGCGAGCCCCACTATTCTCAACCACGGATATGAGGGCATTGGGAGTCAACTTGGCTCCAATGTTCCAGTTGGCGGCCAAGCTCAGTGAGAGCGAGGATGTAGTTACCTCTAGTGCTGAAGTAGATCAGCGAGAGGCGGTAGACGTGTCCATGGAGTCGAGGATCATGACAGCTACCAGTGGTACTTGGCAAGCGACGACTGCTAGGTTAGATGAGTTACCAGCTAGGCCGGCGATTGACCGTGCTGGTTTGGCACCAGGTGTGGTGTTGTTGGACAACAGAAGTGGTATCTTCTGTTTGGTGGCACCTTCAGGGAAAGTGTATCGACCCCAGAAGGTCTTGTTAGACTCTGGAGCCCAACCGTTGATGTTGAGAAAGGCGGCGTGTATTGGTTAGGGTCTAAAGAAGTCCGAGGTGGAGAGATGTCCATTCCAGTTGCAGACATCTCTAGGGGGGTCAGGAGGTACGGTTCTACACATGACACATGAGATGTTGACGGTGAGAGTTCGGCCAGATCACTCCACGGATGGCTCTATGGTGAGGACCAAGGCCATCGTTACAGCCGCAGAGTCTTATGATGTTTTGGTTGGAGGTGCTGTGTTGTATCTATGGGGTTCATGATCGACTATTGGACGGAGACAGCATCTTACATACCAGGTTGACAGTCCGGTGAGAGACGAGTGAGCCGCTTACTTGTACGATTTAGTGCTAGAGTTGGGAAGATGGAGTCTACACCAGGGACGATGGCATCCGTTGTAGGGTTCAGTTCGGTCATCACTTGGCCGGACGAGTTGTTGGAGGGCAATGTCCATGCGGAGGATACTCCGGTCTTTGAGGAGGTGGAGGACATGCTTAGCATGTCTACGTTAGTACCATCTGTCTTGGATGTTCCACTCTGGAGTTCGAGTGGAGAGTTGCAGCAGTATGCTGATCAGTTGGTGCAGCAGGCTTGGAGTGAAGCCTTTGTACCACCAGTAGAGGAACAAAGGATTGTTCCTGCTACTGACCCTGTGACTTTATCACCGTTGGATACGACTCTCATTGTGTGGCAGTATCCAGAGGAGGCTGTATGTGTGCTGGAGCTGTTTGGAGGGATCAGCACAGGTTTGGCTGCGGTATTGCAGACATGCATACAAGTACAGCGATACTTGTATGTGGAGAGAGATGAGATTGCGAGACGCATCTCATTGCGACATGTGGCATGTTTGGTGCAGAGATATCCTGAGTGTTGCCCATATCAGCTGTTAGAGGATACCAGCAAGCATTACCGTCAGATATTTCACTGCTGGAGGCGTAGGATCTTACGTTTGTTGGCACCATTCACTTGGTGATTGCCGGATGGCCATGTCAAGGTCACACGCGTGCTGGGAGAGGTCAGGGTTTACATGATCCGCGATCTAGGATGTTCTGAGAGATGTTACGGATCTTACGACATCTCCAGATGCATCAGGTGGATTCTCCAACGTACATCTTGGAGAACGTTCCTTTGTTGGGTGATGCTCGTACACAGATGATGACGAGTGTACACCAAGTGCGGTCTTGGGTTGGACCAGCAGTGTTGTTGGATGCAGCGAGAGTAGGATCTCGTGCACATCGTCCACGGTTGTGGTGGACGAACTTGTTATCGAGAGAGGTGCTTAAGCGTGCACACGATGGAGTGAGACGATCAGTGCATCTCACGGTTGATAGCATCTTGGATGCAGGACGACGATCTCAAGTAGTGAGAGTCGTCGATAGGTCACCCATGGCAGTGGTGAACCTAGTGGGACGGCCCATGATAGCACTACCCACTTTGATAAGCTTTCCAGCGTCACATGCTTATAGAGATGGAGGACCTGGGCTTGTGTGGGATGCTCAATTATGGCAGTTGGTGGAGCCCAATGTCGATGAGACAGAGCGAGCGATGGGTTTCACTACGGATACGACGGCAGTAGCTTCGGTGTCGGAGGCTTCACGTCATCAAGTATTGGGTCAAGCAATGGACTTGAATTGCTTGACATGGATTGTTAGCCTTGGATTGGCTGAGCAGCGTCGGATGCGATCGACGGGTATTACTGCTCGAGCACTCTTGAGCTCTTTGCCTACCGGGTCGGTGGAGGCAAAGGCTAGGGGCGAGACACGTGGAGTTCGTCATCCTTGGACATCATGAGATGTCATAGGAGAGAGTGTGGAGCTTGCAGATACTGAGAGATAACAGTCAACGACTTCGTCTACCTCTAACATGATAACAGAGGATACTTGGAAGCTAGAGATTGGACCCAAGCTTATAGGAGAGGAGAGACGAAGAGTTCAAAGATTCTTGAAGAGCTAAAAATTTTTTTTTGCTTTCAGTATGAAGGATTTGGGTACCTTGAAGGGACCTGGTATAGGATCGATTTGGCTAATGACACGCCAATCTTTCGACGTCCTTACAGGTACAGTGACATGGAGAGAGCCTTGATCCAGAGTAGGACTCAAGACTTGTTGGAGGTTGGGTTGGTGGAGATGTCGCATGGAGAGTATGCATCTGCCACAGTTATGCCAGCCAAGAAGGATATGGATGGCAACTACACGAATAGACAGATGTGTGGAGACTACCGTCCTATCAATCGGCAGACGAAGTCCGATAAGTATGTCATGCCGACACCTGAGGAGATCCAAGATAGCATTCTGAGGAATTGACTCTCACGGCAAGGATTGTTTGTAGGAGATACTTACGGGATGTGTTCGAGCGGTTGAGAGCTCATGGATAGAAGTTACACCCTGGGAAGTGTAAGTTCTTCCAGGAGTTGGTAGAGTACCTGGGCCACACCATCTATTCGAGCATTTGTTGGTTTGGTGAACTTTTATCGTCGATATGTGAAAGGATTTAGTGCAATTGCGAAGCCGTTGACCAAGCTGATGAAGGTGGACCAGGAGTGGCAATGGGGAGATGAGCAGGAGCGAGCTTTTCTAGAGCTCAAGGATAGGTTGACATCTGCTCCCATCTTGAGGAGACCCGTTGTCGTGTCGGATTTTGCATGAAGGATGTCCAGGAAAACGCGAGGTTCCTGGCTGTGGAGATGTTGTGTGCTGAAACAGAGACAAGACAGAGAAAAACAACCACGAAAGCGAACGCTGCGATATATACACTTCAAATGTATGTACACTGCCGGTTCTTTCTCCTAAGAGCACAAAACTGAGAACCAGACCAGAACAGTCTGTAACCTGCTTCAAGAGCCCCTAAAAACAACCTTTGAATCGCAACCCTGACCCAAAACCACCGAAGCGTAGCTCAAAGCAAGAGAAACTTCCCTTTGCTAACAAACAAAGCCACAACAGTATCACACGATCCAAACCCAAGTCCAAACCACACCCATGTATATACTCTTAGCTGAAGCTAGCTACCACAAGCTGTATACAGCCAACCAGAACTCTAACGAACTCAAAAGAGCAAAACTCGTAGCGAAGAAACCGAAAAAAGTCTATCTGTGGACTTTCTCTTTTCGCTGAACGGACTTCAGATGTCGATAGGGTCTCCTCCGCTGACTCCGTTAACCTAAGAAGCCTTCAGATCCGACTCCCAACAACCGAGATATCATCGATTTTCGGTCGCAGGTGACCGAACCTTCAAAATTCCTCCCTGCGGCTTAAAACCGCACACACCGCACAAACGATCGTCTAAACTGATATCCATCTTCCTTGGCAGATAGATCTAGCTACCCTGAACCCAACAAGACTCCAAACAAGTCGTTTGGAGTTCCTCTTGCAAAACCACGCAAGAAATTTGGTCGCAGGTTGCAAAAAACTGACGTAAATCAGCTCCCTGCGGCTCAAACTTGCTCACCACACCCAAACCAACAATCCAATTCACGTACAGTCTTCTCCTATGCGTACATGAAGACTCCCTGATCGCGTAGGCACCAAGAACGAAGAGCTTGGCTCACCGATCGCGTAGAACCATCCAATCTCAGGTCGCAGGCGATGGAAAAATCTGATGCAAGCGCTTCCCTGCGAGCCAATTTCACTCAGAACTCCCAAACCGTCCGATGAAACTTCGTATCATCTTCAATTTCTTGAAGAACTCGTTGTTCTGATCCCGATGGATCCAAGGACAGCAAGTTTGGACTCTGGAACGGCCCGAACGGTCCAACTCTCCTTCACAGGTAATTGAAAACTCCAAATCTGCTTCTTGCGTCTCAATTTCTCCTAGAACACAACCCCCGATCCGTCTCTTCAAGAACCGTCTTAACCTGTGCGTAGCCTGCACAGATCTGAACCCGATGACACCTTGCGCGCGTATATTGGACTTCGCAATTTTCCAAAACGTCCACCGACAAGTCGCAAGAACAAGCAAGCCCCCTTGCAACAGTCTCTGTACGTACGAAGTTCTCACAATAATCATGAAGCAGGCCCCTTGCGTCTTTGATATAGCGCTTGAAGCCTCAAATACCCAGTCAGCAAGTAAACTAAGGTCTAGCTTGATTTTGCCTTCTTTTGAGTCGCATAACTTCTTCACTAGATGTCCAAACGAAGTAAACAAGTTGCCCATGGAAAGCTGACAATGAGCCCTACCCATCTATGTGATGAAAGTGAAGATCTGAAGTTGCGTCAAAAACTCGTAAGCTGGGGCCTAGCTTGTTTTCTCCATCTTTCGAGTCCTGTAACTTCTTCACTAGGCGTCCAAACAAAGTAGATGAAGTGCCTATGGAAAGCTGACAAGGAGCTCTATCCACTGATGTGATAAAAGCGAAGATCCGAAGTTGCACCAAAAACTCGTAAGCTAGGGCCTAGCTTGTTTTCTCCATCTTTCGAGTCCTGTAACTTCTCCACTAGACGTCCAAACGAAGTAGACGAAGTGCCTATGGAAAGTTGACAAGGAGCTCTACCCGTCTATGCGATGAAAATGGAGATCCAAATTGATGTCAAAAACTCGTAAGCTAGGACCTAGCTTGTCTTTCTTATGAGTGTCTTTGGAGCGACAAGCACCGAAGTTTGTGATACAGATTGAAAAGGAAAATAAGACATATTTGATTCATTTGGTTTTTCTATTCCAAAAGAATTTCAGATAGGAGCCGATTCACGACACGACATCCTCCTCCTCCAAACCTGTGCTGTAAACCCTCCGCGGTCCTATCGATCAACTACCCCCCGATCTCTCAACCTCCACGATCGTCATCCACGAATCTGCAACATGTCGGGCCTGTCTCTCACTCAGGGGTCATCTCTGATGGCTTTGATGGAAGCACACCATGAACTTGAAGGGAAAATGCTGAGGTCACTCATTCATACACCCGCAAACTTATCAACTAAAAATCTCCTTAAACACATCAACTAAAATCCTCCATTCTAACGACGTCTCTCAAGTTTTCACATGCTAAAAATATCCCATACTCTCTATATTACTCAAGTTGTCATTACGACAATGTGAAAACAAGGATGAGGAGCTCTTCTCTACTCCTCTATTTATACATTCTAGGTTTTTACTTTGGTACCCTCCGGTAACTCAGCCATAACTACTTTTACCGGGTTTTACTAAGATATTACTGAGACAACGAGATTATCCTCAGATGAAACGTGAGTTGTGGAGAGTGATGACAGCGATGAAGACGGACCGTGAGTTTCTTATTGATGCTCATGTAGTCTTAGAGACAGATTGTCTATCTCTACTAAGCATGATATCCAATTGTAACACGCCAGACATGTTGATATAGTCCCAAGCTCTAGTAGATCGACGGCTATCATTAGCCGGAGTGGTTAGGGTTGTTAGAGTTAGTTAGAGGGCTAACCCACCATTAGGGTTTCCCTTGTTCTCACCTCCACTATATATACAGAGAGAGGCAAAGCCTCTCTCATCTTATTCCTATTTTACTTCTTTGTCTACTCGCTCTCTCTCTTCTTGGAGTGTCCTCGAAGTATCGATCTTTCTACATGGTATCAGAGCAGGTGAGAGCGTGAGTCCCTTGCTGATGAGCAAGATGGAGATTGGAGTACAGGAGAGAGCAGCCGGAGTTGTGCCTGATGTCGAGCACTATCCTGCTGATGCGTTCGGGTGAGGCGAAACCGTTTCTTTCGCCACCAGAAACTTTGAACGCGATTTCGGAGGCCTAGACGATTTTTTCTCGCTGTTTTCTGTCAACCAGTCCTTTTAAGGCTGTCTTGTTCAGAAGGTGTGAATTGTGTACTGGGCCAAGTTTCAGTCGATTTGGAGATTTCCAGCGGCAGATTTTCAAACGGATCTTTTTCGACCAAAACGAAAGTTTTAGGACTTGAGTCCAAAACTAATCCTGTTTCGAATAAGGGTTTCAAGATATCGCACGTCCATTTTCGATCTCATTTGGTCTAGTTTTCGACCTTTCTTGGTGTGTTCTTTCGACGTTTCCGTCGTGTTTTGTACACCTACAGTTTACGCACAGGTTCTTTTCTCGTTGTCGTTGCAGGAGGAGTTCGCGGAATCGCCTCGTCGTGACTTGTGACAACTCTTGATCGCGCGGTGGGGAGAGACGAGTTTCGTGCAGTTTCTGGGAGGTTTTTCGCGTACAGAACAGTGCAATTTTGACATTGCAACTATGGCGGAGTCTGTGTCTTTGATCACTGGAGAGAAACTCGACAAGAACAACTACCAAGTGTGGAAGTTCCGGATGAAGACCTTCCTGCAGGGACAAGATCTATGGGATCTTATCACTGAGGAGGAGAAAGCGCCTGAAGTGCCAATTTCTGATCCGAAATTCAAGGAGTGGAAGAAGCGCTCATATCAGGCTATTCACTACATCGCGCTGACAGTTTTAGCATCGATGATCGGTCACATCCAGGATTGTGATACGCCCAAGAAAGCTTGGGATGCACTCGCGCATCTGTTTCAATCCGAAACAGAGGCGCGGAAGCTGCAATTGCTACAGCAGTTCAATACCGTGAAGAAGGGGTCGATGTGCATAAACGACTATGTGAACGGGGTCAAGCAGCTCGTGGATCAGTTATCTTCTGTCAAAGTCGAGATTGATCCCACTGTCTTGATCGGAGCCACATTGCAGGGACTGCCTGCAGAGTACAAACAGTTCATAACATCGATTTCGACCAGAGAACCTCTTCCGCGGTTTGATGAGCTTGTTCCTATGATGTTAGGAGAGGAGGTGCGCCTACTGAGGAGTTCTACTTCGACGGGTCAGCAAGAATCTGTCTATTTTGCAGGTTCTGGAGGATCTCGAGGTAGGGGTCGTGGCAAAGGTGCTGGACGTGGACGGGGTCGCGGACAGCAACAACAATCGCAGCAGCAGCAGAACCAGCAACAGTCTGGTGGTTCCAACAACAATCAGAGAAGAGCGCCTGGTTCCTGCAACTACTGCAAGAAACAAGGCCACAATGCGAATCAGTGCTACAAGAAGCAGAACGATCAGAGACAACACGACAACAACCCCCAACAAGGTAACAGCAACCAGCAAGGCTATGCAGTCACTGAGCATGTCTATTCGGAGCAATTGCTGATTACTACGCATCAGAGTTATGCGGCTTTCGAGCCACAGACTGACTGGGTGATCGACTCCGGCGCCATCAGTCACATGACTCCCCATCGGGAGTGGTTTAGTTCACTCGAGCCTGTGGAGACTCCACAGTTTATGGTGACAGGAGATGACACCAAGCACAAGATCCAGCACAAGGATAACATTCCACTTGACATTCCTGCCTCAACGTTTACTGGTATACGGAATGTCTTACATGTACCTACATTGACTAGAAACCTGCTATCTGTAGGACAGTTGATAGAGCAGGGTCTGCAAGTGCGCTTCAATAAAGATGGATGCTTTATTGAAGATTCGAATGGCACTGTCATAGCTCGAGGTATCAAGAGTGGTAGGCTGTTTAAACTAGATGCATCTGCGCCTAAGTTACAGGCTGCCATGTATGGACAGAATGGTCCAGTAGTGTCTGATATTGACATCTGGCACAAGCGAATTGGGCACATGAACTTTCAGAGACTGAAAAGCCTTCCGAGTTCTGACCTGGTTACAGGTCTGCCCAAATTCGAATCCAGTGAGCCCACTGGAGTCTGTGCAGCATGTCAATTCGGCAAGCAAGCTAGACAGCCCTTTAAGAGATCAGGCAGTAGAGCGAACAAGCTTCTGGAGCTTGTTCACACTGATGTATGGACTGCTTCTCAGCCAAGTATGACCGGTTTCCAGTACTTCGAGTCGTTCATTGATGATCATTCGCGTTATACTTGGATCTATTTGTTGAGAAACAAGTCCTCTGCCGAAGTACTGTCAGCATTCCAGACTTTCCGCAAGTTGATGGAAAAACAGTCTGGAGCATCTATCCTTTGTTTGAGATCTGATGGAGGAGGCGAGTTTCTTTCTGGAGAGTTCGATGCATATCTGCGTGAGCATGGTATCCGACGCCAGAAGACCTGCAGTTACAGTCCGCAGCAGAACGGGGTTGCGGAGCGCAAGAATCGACACATAGCAGAAGCTGCTCGTGCGATGTTGAACGAGAAGACCATGCCTAGACCTTACTGGGCAGAAGCTGTTTCATGTGCGGTGTATCTGATGAACCGGACGTCTACAGCGGCAGTCCACAGCAAGACACCGATGGAGGTCTTCACAGGCAGTAAGCCTGATTACTCTTTCCTTAAAGTTTTCGGATGTATCTGTTATGTGCACATACCTGATGAAAGACGTAAGAAACTAGATCCGAAAGCAGATAGATGTATCTTCCTTGGTTATGCTTCTGATACGAAAGGATATAGGTGCTACAATCCTTCGTCCAAGCAGTTCTATATCAGTAGAGATGTCGTGTTTGATGAGCTACAGTCTTGGTTTGCACCTGCACCTGTGATAGCAATCCCTGTACCTACTGTAGAACCAAGGAGTCAGTCCACTGTAGTACCTCAGAGTAGTACGTTCAGTGGAGGATCTGGAGAAGTCACTGATTCCAGATCAGAATCTGTTGCACATAGAGCTGTTGTTAACGCTGGAGTCCACGTAACACAGCCTAGTGGAACTAGTGTAGTTTCTACACAGGATGAGCGCGTGCTATTGCAGCGTATGTTTGACTCATCCAGATATGTGGATCTTCCACATCCCCTGGATACTTTGTCCCAGACCTTGGCGTCTACGTCAGATCAGTTGCAAGGGGAGGTGACTAGTGCACCGATTACCTCTCGTAGATCTGAGCGGCCAAAACATCCAGTGAGTAGGTATATGCATGAAGGTTTTCTTGCTGCGCACCATGCATATATGGCCAATGTTCTTCAGGAACAAGAACCGAGTTCGCTTGAGGAGGTGATGCACAAGGCCCAATGGGTAAGTGCTATGGAAGCTGAACTTGCTGCGCTTCATCACCAACAGACTTGGGAGTTGGTAGACTTACCTCAGGGTAAGAAAGCGATTGGTTGCAGGTGGGTCTTCAAGATCAAGCGCAACTCGGATGGTACCGTGTGTCGGTACAAGGCCAGATTGGTAGCTAAGGGCTACGCACAGCAACATGGAGTGGATTTTGAGGAGATCTTTGCTCCTATTGCGAAGATGGTGACTATTCGAACAGCAGTTGCAGTTGTAACTCAGAAAGGTTGGAAGATGCACCAGATGGACTTCAAGAACGCCTTCCTCAAAGGCGATCTTGAGGAGGAGGTCTACATGCAGCAACCTCCTGGTTATGAGGATCCTAAGTTCCCTTCCCGTGTATGTAAGTTACGGAAGGCTCTCTATGGTCTGAAACAGGCACCAAGAGCATGGTATGCAAAGATCAATTCTTACTTGCAGTCTCTTGGTTTCCACCTGTGTAGTTCAGACTCTACCTTGTATTCATTGAGAATACGAGACCGGATTGTTGTGATCACCATCTATGTTGATGACTTGATCATTATCGGTAACTTTGAGGAGCTTATTTCCCAGATCAAGGATCACTTGAAATCCGAGTTCGAGATGATGACTTAGGAGAACTCAAGTACTTCCTTGCTGTGGAGTTCATTAGAGATGGGAAGGATGTTTGGCTTGTACAGCGACAGTATGCTCTCAGTATGCTTGAGAGATTTGATATGCTTGATTGCAAACCCATTGCTACACCATTAGAGCAAGGGGTAAAGCTAGGAGCAGAGGATGGTGAGTTGCTGGATGATCCACGTATGTACAGACAGATGGTTGGGAGTCTTATCTACTTGACCATCACCAGACCAGACTTGAGCTATGCTGTCGGTCTGATTAGTCAATTCATGCAGTCACCACGGAGACCACATTTTGAGGCTGTCAAGCGGATCCTCCGCTACGTGAAATTCTCGATGCAGTACGGACTTCACTATCGATACGGTGGACCATTGTTGTTACATGGCTACACAGATGCTGATTGGGCAGGAAGTGCCGACAGGAGATCCACGTCAGGTTACGCTTTTGGACTTGGAAGCGCTGCTATAAGCTGGGATTCTAAGAAGCAACCCACAGTTGCTTTGTCATCCATGGAAGCAGAGTATCGAGGAGCAACGAACGCAACATGCGAATCGATTTGGCTTCGATGTCTGCTATCTGATATTGGTGTGGAGTGTACAGATCCTGTTAAGGTAAAAGCATTGATCACATGAGCTTTTTACTTTTTCACATGGGCTTATTCCTTCAAAGTCAACAACTTCTAGAAGGATTCTGGAATATTCTCAAGGAATCTCGAATTTCCACCCCCCCTCTACACTAGGACCCACTAAAAAGGAAACATGTGGAATCTCTTCTTGTTTTTAATGCCCACAAAGTCCACAACTTTAATCCAACCACTAATATCAAGTCAAAAAGGAGATAAGGGATACTTTCCATCTCCTTTCTACCTTTTAGACAAGATGACAAGATAGTAGTGCTCACTCTTTAGCAAATATCTGAATTCTGCCAAAAGTACAGCTAAGTTTAACCATAACTAACTTTTAGCTAGTCATGACTAACTTGATACATCCTTAAAGTACTTTGGCAGCCAATAAACATTCTCAACACTTAGTTATAACTAAACACCTTACTAATAGACAAACTTCCTATGTGTAACATAGGTCGTTACATTTTACTCCCGGACTAAATTTTCGCTCCGTCCTCGGAGTGAAGAGAGAACTTTCGTCGATGAAACAACTTCAACTTGTCATGATTTACTCGATCAAATCTCCTTCCTCCCAGCTCCTGAAGGTCATATGTGAAGTTGCTCCACACCTTATCTACAACAAAAGGACCAAAATATCTCGGAAGAAACTTCTTCCTAGCCCTCTTGAATCTGATAGCATCATACAACATAACCCAATCTTCGACTTGAAAAGATTTTACCTCCCTCTTGCCCAACCATTTGTCGTAACTCTTCTTTTGATACGCCTGAGCTCGTTCCATCCGGATCATTGCTACCGCTCGGGTCTCTTCCAACTCCATGAGTTGCTCCCTTCTTGATCTGACCACGTCTTCTCCTCTCGACCTCTTCAACTTTCGTTGAATAGTTTGAAAAGTATCCAATTCGAATTGGATCGACAACTTGGACTCCACTCCATAAACCAGTCGAAATGGGGAGTACCCAGTAGAAGTCTTTGTTGTCGTTCGATACTCCCATAAGATGGCATGTAGTCTCTTATCCCAAGTATGTTTCGCGGTCTCAACACCAGCATCTTTGGCGAGCATCATACAAAGCGTAAGATTGGTCTTCTCCGCAAGACCATTAGCATTTGGTTTGTATGAGGTCGTTACTCGTGGCTTGATAGAAAAGTGTTGTAGCATAGCAGTAGTCATGCTCCCTACAAACTCTCCTCCTCTATCTGAGACCAACTCTAACAGACATCCAAATCTGGTGATGATCCTCTCCCATAGGAATCTACCGACTTCTGTTTCATTAGTCTCTCTCAAAGGTCTAGCCTCTACCCACTTGGTACAATAGTCAGTGACGACTACAATGTATCTATTGCCTCGAGGTGTCTTATTAAGAGGACCTACAAAGTCAATACCCCACTTCTCAAATGGTCCTAATATTGGAATTGATCTTAACGGAGGTGTTCTAGTAGACTTCAGAGCAAATGCTTGACATACATCGCAAGTTTTGCAATAGTCTAAACACTCCTTGAAAATCCCTCTCCAGTGATAACCCGCATCCAAAATCTTGAAAGCTGTTATCTTACCACCAAAGTGACCTCCGCAAACAGTGCCATCGTGAAACTCGTGCATCAGCTTGAACGCCTCCTTCTGACCAACTGCTCTCCTTAGTAACCCATCTGCTCCTTGATGAAATAGAATTCCCTCCACCATGGTGTAAGGTTTGCATCTCTTGATCAACGCATTACGTTCTCGGGTATGCATACCTTCTGGAAAGGAGCCATCTGCAAGGAAACTCCAGATTTCCTTGTACTCGTCCGGTATCTCCTCAATGCTTGTGATGGTCATCAGATGCTCGTCGAGAAATGAATCATCAAACGGTTCTTCTCCCTCATCATCATAAGCCCTTGACAAAAGATCAGCATTCGCATGCTTCTTCCCTGGTCTATCTTCGATCACATAATCGTATTCTGTTAGAAGGATCTTCCAACGAGCAATACGACCTTCGGCATTAGGCTTATTAAAGATATACTTTAAAGCCTTGTGATCTGTGACTATGGAAAATTTCCCTCCTAGCAAGTAGTGTCGAAATTTCTTCAATCCAAAGATCACCGCTAATCCTTCTCGTTCAGTCACGGAGTAATTCTTCTCCGCTGGAACCATCTGCCTACTAGCATAAGCTATAGGATGATCATGCCCATCTCCATCTAGCTGACTTAATGTACATCCGATTGCTACATTGGAGGCATCCGTATACAGAATAAATGCTTTACTCCACTCAGGTTTAGCAAGTATAGGAGCTGTCACTAATGCCTTTTTCAGCTCCTCAAATGCTTCCTTTGCCTTCTGATCATGCACTATCAAGTCAAAATCAACTCCCTTTTTCATGTACATAGTCAAAGCTATTGCTTTGTTTGAGAAGGAAAAGACAAACCTACGATAATATCCAACCATGCCAAGAAACTGCCTCAACTTTGTCAAATTGATCGGAAATGGAAGATCCACAATCTTCTTCATCTTCTCAGGATCTATCGCAATCCCATTCTTGGAAATGATATGCCCTAACAGCAGACCTTCTTCGCAGCCAAAGATGCACTTCTCTGGATTTAGAGAAGCGTTGGCTTGTTCCAACCGCTGCAAAACTTTGATCACATGATCAAAGTGGTCCTCCTTTCGTCCGTACACACAGAAATCGTCAATGAAATCCCGAACAAACTTCCTTATGAATGGTTCAAACACCTTGTTCATGAACCTTTGAAACGTGGCC
Organism: Asterella californica; assembly: GCA_036924285.1. Classification (NCBI taxonomy): domain Eukaryota; kingdom Viridiplantae; phylum Streptophyta; class Marchantiopsida; order Marchantiales; family Aytoniaceae; genus Asterella; species Asterella californica. The sequence goes on from JAYKYS010000001.1 coordinate 51,195,665, forward strand.
GGAGCATTACACAATCCGAATGACATCACCCGAAATGCAAATGTTCTCCAAGGAGTAGTGAAAGTAGTCAACTGTTGGTACTCCTGTGCTATCTTGATCTGGTTATACCCACTATAACCATCACCAAAGCTGTACCACTCATGACCAGCAACTTCCTCCAAAATCTCATCTATAAATGGTAGAGGATAATAATCCTTCTTGGTAACTGCATTCAGCTTCTTATAGTCTATGCACACTCGCAGCTTACCATTCTTCTTCTTGACAATCACAATGGGTGAAACCCATTCTGAGTTCTCCACCTCATAGATGAAACTCGCCTCCTTCAACTTGTCTATCTCCTCCTTGACCATCATTGCCGTTGTGGGATTGACCCTTCTCTGCTTCTGTCGAACTGGTCTTGCGTGCTCCTCCAATTCGATTCGATGAGTCTCGAGAGTCATCTCCTTCAAATCCTTGTAGCTGAAAGCAAACACATGGATATATTTTCGAAATATATCTAGGAATCTACTTTTCTCTTCTTGAGTGACATTGATATCAAACTTCATGGTAGAGAGTCTTCTCACAATCTCTGCCTCACTCAACTCTTCTTTGTCAGGATCTTTCTCCACTGCTGGTCGAGGCAACAAGTCAATAGCACTAAGCTGATGTAATGATTCATCTCGATCAAATCCTTCATCCTCAGAGGAGGATTCTTGATCGTAAGAATCTCCGGTATCTACTTCCGAGACACTCTGATCATCCTCCGTATCAGATTCCCAGTAGTCACTAGTGGGTCTATCAGAGTCAGAAGTCACAACTCCAACACCCGAGAGAGGAACTATCACTCTATGATCTCTAGGCCCAATCCGTAAGTATCCCTTGTGCCACCTATCCGTGGTGCGCACAGCTCTCAACCAAGGCCTACCTAGGAGCAAATCATAACTAGAGTCCTTTAACACTTGAAAGGACATCAATGTTTGGACTCCCATCACAGACACGACCACCTTCTCTAACACGCCAAGAGGTCTTACTCGTTGCTTGTTAGCCATCCCCACGACAATGCTAGCCGGGCGAGTTGGTTCCATCCCCAACTTCTTCATCAACCTCTCCGATATGGCGTTTACAGCCGACCCTCCGTCCACCAATACGTCAGAGACGTAGTGATCATTCAATCGGACTTCAATCTTTGAAGCCCTAGTGCATACCTCTGAAGCATGCACATCCACCACACCAACTCCCACAGACTTTGATGTCTTGCTCTTGGGTTTCTTCTTCTTGTTTCTCTTAGAACTCAATCCTCCTCTGAGTTCCCTTCGTAAGCTGGGATTAAGTGCGATCAGTTGTCCAACAGTGATGTTGGCTTTCTGAGCACCCACATCTTCAACCACATCATATCCCGCTTGGGAAGATGAAATGGTGAAATCCGCCATCCCCAGCTTCCTTCTTGGCTCCCTTGGTGTACTCGAAACATTACTCGAACGAGTGCTTCTACTAGCTGATTCCTCCATGAAAACCGGTTCATCAGAAAATCGAGTTCTTTTCCTTTCTTGAGCTAAAAGCTCCACCGGTGCATGAGAAGAGTTTGAACTCTCTCCTTTCTCGTAGATGGGATCTCGCACGACATCGATAGTAGCCACCCCCTTGTCCCGTCCTTGTGATGGATTTCCTCCACCCACATTCATTCTGACAGCTTCAGCACCTCTTGCTCCGTTGTTAGGACAATTTCGCTGGAAATGAGAACCTCCACACGTCCAACAAGTGATTCCTCCAAAGTTACCTTGGTTGCCTCCAAAGTTACTTTGATTTCCTCGGTTGGGATTGTTGTCGTAACCTCTTTGACCTCCTCCTCCACCTTTGTTCCTCCATTCTCGTAACTGCACCACGTTTATCTTGAGATCCGCAAGAGTATCGGTGATGCTCTTCAGCTCGGCATGAAAATTAGAGGTGGCAGTAGACATCGTTGTTGGGACAAACGGTCTTGGCACCACCGTTGGAGTAGGAGCTGACGTTGAAGCAATCATCAATTGTGATGGTGCAGGTGCGATCGTTGTGACTACACCAGGAGTCGGAGTTGACACCAGAGCAGCATGATGAGGTTGGATGATATCTCCTTCATCCAAACTTTCTTCCATATTTGTCGCTATCTTGATGGTCTCCGCTTTGGTTGCTGGCTTCTCGTACCTCACTTGGGTTCGAATTGAAGGCCTCAACCCTCCCACCAAGTTCTTGGTCAACACTGCTCCAATCCCCGCCATCGTTAACTCCACATTGTCTCCACTCTTCCGTAGGACCGTCCGAAACCGTTGCTCCAACTTATCCACCCTTTCGGCATATTGCCGAACTTTCTCGTCGTCTCGTTGCTTCAAATGAGTAAGCTCCACCATGAGCTTCTCATAACTCTCTTCTAGAAGAAATTCTTCGATGAGTGCATTACTCAACGTCTCCCATGTGTCCTCAACTGCACCAGGTGTCTTGCTCTTCACTCGGTCTTCATACCACGTAAGAGCAAAATCTTCTAAAAACTCTGGCAGTAACAACACCCATTCTTCCTTCCTTCTCACGTTGTTTCCGATGCAACCCCTTTTGAAATCTCGTACAAATGGTTCTACATCTTCATTGTCCTTCCCATGAAACACTGGTAACTTCCCCATCTTGTAACTACTCTTGTACACTTCCAGTTTTCGTGCAATAACTACTCGCTAAAAGAGCACGAACATCACCAATTCCATTCGCGAATAATCTACCATAGGTAAAATAAAAGGAAATGGTTGTAACAACACCTCTTGTGCCATCTCTTCTCCCAAGATAATCATGAGCATGAGTCGCATCACCGCCTTCTCCACCATCCGAATGACGATCTCCATCACAACTCAGCCGAGTCCTCTTTTGAAGTCGACAACTTCTCCGTCTCAGCTCTTTGAGTCTCGTCCAACTTCTCGACTACTGACGTAAGTAGGGCGGCCACATCGACGCACTTGTGTCCTCTTGATAGATCACCCACTCCACAACTTGGACAAGGATCTTCTCCTAGAAGATGAATTGGCGCTGGTGACGATGGACCCACTCGAAGACTTAAATCAGTAAACTCCCGCTTCCCTTTAGCTCTCTCGGTTCTGATTCTAGTTGGACAATTCACTACTTTATGTCCCAACCCTCTACAAAAATAACACCACAAGTCGGTTTCTACTCTTCTCCTCGGAGATTCTACTTGAGGTTTTGTACTAGGGTTCTCAAACTCAACGATAATCTCTTTAGAGCTCTCTCCGACGCTTACTATGACATCTAAACCTTGAGGAAGGTTTCTAAGTCTAACTTTCCAATCTTTTGAACTTCCACTCATGTTGCGCCTTCTGAACCATTAAGTGGACAAAATATCGTTGAGGAAAATAACTCTACATCACTTTCTTAACTCTTTTATATTGAAAATCGTGTATTCTACATGCTATACACGAAATAAAATCCAATCTAAAATTTAGAGTCCATGATAATATCCTCATGACCATCGTCTGTACTAATCCTAGCAGACATCTTAAAGTCACTTTTGTAAGGATCACACTCTACTTCGCCAAGAGCATTCGTGGCCTCTACAGTGAATGATACTTTGAACTCAACCTTCTTCACATCTACGTCGATGCTCGCAGAAGCTTCTTGATATAAAGCAAAAATATCACCCCAATTGCAATAGAAGCTTGATCGCAACGCCTCTATACTTAACTTTGGCTTTTTCGTCTCCGTTATAACTCCCAAACGTCTCTTCTTCAACTTCGGCACTCGAACTGGATTCCCCATGAAGTATCTTCAAGACCTCCTTGTATGCCGAAACGTATATCTCTTAGTTGGTAAGAGATCTCTCCAAGATTTTTGTGGTCTCCAGTAGCTCAACCTCCAAGCTACTGAATCATGAAGTTTCAACAGAAACTTCCCTAATCAGAAGAGATGGTGATGACTGTACAAATTTTCAGAGAACTGAAATTTGTATATTTTCACTTCCCTCATGGTTGTCAACCCCCTCCACTTTGAAAAATTCTTTCTCTCTCTTCAGACCTCATCTTCTCATGATTTCTTTTGTCTTGGATAGCTTATCAGCCAATCTAAAACACTGGAAAGTTTCTCAGGAAAATAAAATTCACAGAAAATCTGACACTGACTGTAAATTTTTTTCAGAAAACAGAATTCCTCAACTCTCACGAATAGACCCCCTCAACTTTGAAAAATCATTGCTCCCTCTCTAGACCACCTTTACCTATGATTTCTTTTGTCTTAGATAGGTAATCAACCAATCTAAAACACTGGAAAGTTTCACAGGAAAATAAAATTCACAGAAAAGTTGACAGCGACTGTACAAATATTCCAGAGAGCAGAATTTCTAAACTCACAAATTTCTCTCCTCTAATAACTTTTCTCTCCTCCTTTCTCTACAACTCTTGTTGCACCTTCTTTCAACTCTCCTCAAGCCCTTTCTAAGTGAACAAGATGTAAAGAATGACTTCGAACGCGTCATATATCACTACGGGATACACGAAAGGTTCTAACGTTGCTAACATCGCGTTAGCTCTCTCTCCTCCTAACGTTCTCTCCATGTGCTCTCTCATAATCTCCTTTTGTCGAATATAGAACTGAACTCTAAACATCGTTCAAAGATCCCTTCAAGTGAGGTCCCGGCAACGGAACCAAAAATGTAAACCCTCCGCGGTCCTATCGATCAACTACCCCCGATCTCTCAACCTCCACGATCGTCATCCACGAATCTGCAACATGTCGGGCCTGTCTCTCACTCAGGGGTCACCTCTGATGGCTTTGATGGAAGCACACCATGAACTTGAAGGGAAAATGCTGAGTTCACTCATTCATACACCCACAAACTTATCAACTAAAAATCTCCTTAAACACATCAACTAAAATCCTCCATTCTAACGACGTCTCTCAAGTTTTCACATGCTAAAAATATCCCATACTCTCTATATTACTCAAGTTGTCATTACGACAATGTGAATGGATGAGGAGCTCTTCTCTACTCCTCTATTTATACATTCTAGGTTTTTACTTTGGTACCCTCCGGTAACTCAGCCGTAACTACTTTTACCGGGTTTTACTAAGATATTACTTAAGGTAAAAGCATTGATCACATGGGCTTTTTACTTTTTCACATGAGCTTATTCCTTCAAAGTCAACAACTTCTAGAAGGATTTTGGAATATTCTCAAGGAATCTCGAATTTCCACCCCCCCTCTACACTAGGACCCACTAAAAAGGAAACATGTGGAATCTTTTCTTGTTTTTAATGCCCACAAAGTCCACAACTTTAATCCAACCACTAATATCAAGTCAAAAAGGAGATAAGGGATACTTTCCATCTCCTTTCTACCTTTTAGACAAGATGACAAGATAGTAGTGCTCACTCTTTAGCAAATATCTGAATTCTGCCAAAAGTACAGCTAAGTTTAACCATAACTAACTTTTAGCTAGTCATGACTAACTTGATACATCCTTAAAGTACTTTGGCAGCCAATAAACATTCTCAACACTTAGTTATAACTAAACACCTTACTAATAGACAAACTTCCTATGTGTAACATAGGTCGTTACAGTGCATCCTCCGGTATGCACCAGAGTTACCAACCAAAGAGTGGACCGGCACACACTTCGTCATATCGTCCTACTTCCCATCATAACCAACCTCACCTTCAAGGTCTTCTGCATAATCCTCATCCTCAAACTGAAACTTCGTCAAGATATCTGCTAGATCGACCTCCTCATCTCTCTTTTTGAAAATCTTGACACGTTTACCTGCCACTGGTACCTTCAAGCTCGTTCCATCCAACTCTTGCAGGGCGTAAGTTGCGTTGTCATGAACCTTCTTCATCACATACGGACCAAACCATCTTCTGAAAAACTTCCGGAGTGCACTATGCTGGTTGTCTAGACTGTTGTCATAGACTAACACCCAATCACCTTCTTTGATTTCTCTAGGTCTCAAACGATGTCGCTGATCAAATCTAACCTTGTTCTTCAACCGTGCTTCTCGCAGCCTATCCAAAGCAGTTTGGATGTCCTCTAGTCTTCTCTCTAACTGCCTAATTCGAATAGCAAGAAGCTCTTCTCTAGTCAAATTATCCTCCCAAGGTAACACATTCCATGTCAAAACGTGTTCTTCAATCGGCATGATAGGTTTCTGACCTGTGATGAGTTCCATCGGCATGTAACCTGTCACCGAGCTGTGCGTCGTTCGATCTGTCCATAACGCAAATGGTAAGAGTCGAGGCCACTCGCGCACCCTTCCGTTGCAGGCCTTCACCAAAGCCTTCACAATGGGTGGATGACCACGTTCACTCTTGGCATTCCTTTCGGGGTTGTAAGCAGTTGTCAGTGACAACCTCACCCCACACCTTGCAAAGAATTCACGAGCTTCATGTGCATCTAACTCTCCCCGATCTGCAATGATCTTTCCCACACATCCATACCGACAAACAACCTCTTCCAAGAGAAATCTACATACCCCTTCAGTTGTCTTCGTCCGAAGCGCCCTACCCTCGACTTGATTTGAAAGATCTTCTCTAGCAAGTACCAAGTATCTCATTTGTCACAATCCAACCGGCATAATCACCAAGTCTACCACCCACTTGAAGTGGATTGCCAACGGATAAGTTGAGTGTAATTCGTCACGATGTCGGATGTTCGAATACATCTGACATGTCAAACAAGACTCCATAAAAGATACAACATCCCTGTACATGTTTTTCCACCAATACCGCTCTTTCATCTTTGTAAAACTGGCCCAAATCCCTCGATGTCCAGCCCAAAGACTCTCATGGAACGCCTTGAGCAACCTCTGCTGATCTTCCTTGTTGCAAATCACCCGTAGCGGTACCCCACCTTTCTGCTTCGGTTGCTTCCAAAGAAACTCATCCTGCAACATGAAGTTGTAGGTCTTCCTTCGAACTCTCCGAAACCTCTCATCCGTCCAACCTGTCTGCTTAACCATCGTACTAAGGTACCTCCCGATATCAAGCAAATCATCATCATACAACCCTTCAACAAACAACTCATCTTCTTGTCCTGTCTGTGCAATCGAATAAAACTTTGTACCCACATCGTCAATGTCTTCTACCATCTCATCCTCCCCATCATATCGAGTCCGAGATAGCATATCCGCCATCAGATTATCCTTCCCTGCGATATGTCTAAACTCCGGGTTCAACGACTTGATATATGCGATCCATCGTAACATCGCAATATCAGGAGTTGAACAATTCATGATCATCCCTAACAACGACAAGCAATCAGTTTCAACCACCACTACTGCTCCAATCAAATACTCTTTCTCAGTTTTCATAGCTGAAACAATACCCCACAGTTCTCTCTTCACTTGCGGGTAAGCATGTTGTCGAGCACTTAACACCTTCGCTCCGAACCTAACCGCAAACCTGTCTCCATCCTCATCATCCTGTCTGACTGCCCATCCAATTGCAACTGGACTTGTATCCACAATAAGAACCACCGGCCTAGCACCCTTGTAATCAATCCTTCCCAGAACTGGAGGAGATGATAGTAAAGACTTCAGCTTCCTTACCGCATCAGTATGCTCTTCCTCCCATCTGAACTTATGACCCTTACGCAACAATCCATACAACGGATCCGCCACATGCGCATAATGAGGAATCCAAATGTGGTAGAATACACAAGCACCCAAAAATCTTCTTACTTCTGTCAGCGAGTTGCAAACCTCCTTCATCCTTCCAATCGCATCGACCTTGTTCGGATCTGGCTTCCGACAAAATGATCCACACAAATGACCAACGATCAAAACTTCTCTAACCCCAAATGTAGACTTCGCACCTGACAGCGTAAGATGAACTTCCTCAAGTCGAGATAAGATCTTCTCACAGTCTGCGATGTGATCAATGACTTATCGCCGACACCCTCTCTGATCTAATGCTTCATCCTTCTCATCTTCCACACATCCTTTGATGGGTATGTCATCCAAGAACGGCATCGTCTTTTCAAGGATGAAGTCCCTTAGAACTCGATTCATCTCGTTCATCATGTGTGCTACCGAGTTGGTAGCTCTCTGTGATAAGGTACACATCCTAACCAACCCCAAAGGTGTCCTCATTGTCGTGAAGCTTTTGCTCTCCTCCGCTAGTTGAAATTGATCATACCCTGAGTAAAGATCTCCCCTTGAGTAAATTGCTCTTCCTGCAAACTCTTCAGCAAACTCATCCACAATCGGTCCCACCCCAGCATTTCTGATTGTTACTGCGTTCACCGGCTGCATGTCTTGGATGAACCGCAGCGACCCATTCTTCTTAGGCACTGTAAACCATCTGCTCGAATACGGCATAAACGACGACTCCAAGATCTTCATCCACATCTTCTCCTTCAGCAACTCCACTAGTTTGGACAAGTGAGCCCGCGGTACTGGAATTGGTCTCAGGTTCCATGACACATGCGGTACCGTGAAAATAACCATCGGGGTAACAACGTACGGGTCTACACACCCAATCTCATGTGGCTCAAAGGCAAATGCTTTCCCCTGTCGTGAAAGCATCTCCTTGAAGCACATCCTCTCTTCTGGTAGAAGAGACCCATCAGATCCAATCTTCAGCTCTTCAAGGGTCTTCTCTGTGAACTTGTGTCCTATCATTGCAGGATCTCTCAAACTCTTCTCCTTTGAAGCTTGATCCATCTGTTGGTTAGTGTCTTCCGGCAAAGGACCAGCAACTGACTTTATCTTCCTATCCACTGTCTTGTACCTTGTCTCAACTCGAACCTCCGGTACATAGAATGATTCGATCACCGAATAGACCTCCCTTGAATGAATCTGCACAACCTTATCCATATCCTCCCATCCAATAGACATGATCTCTCGCAAAGGATCTTCCAACCCATCCTCTTCATAAACACCAGAAATCCATTCATCCCCTTCTAGCTCACCCAACTCTTTCAACATCAACTCAACATCACGCAAATGTTTTTGTTCTTTTCTCCTCAGCTCTTCTACCTTTTTGTAAATAGCAACCCCACACTCTGAAAACCCAACAAACCCTGTACAAAAGACACTATCTCCATCAAGCGAGAGCACCTTCTCCTGTGCACCACCACAATCCCGCTCTATAGTGGTACTCAACGAAAATCCTTAAACTCTTCACTCACCCTTGGAAGTGGTTTCTCTCTCAGACGATCTCGATTGCGCTCGTGGTCGGACGGTACAATCAAGAACTGTACCGCTCTCTTCCCATATTGACTTCGGATCCTAGCATAAGCAGATCCGTCGTCCAGTACCTTTGTTTCCATCCGAGTCGCTATGATGAAAGGTTGATCAAGAATGAGCGGGTATGATGTTGCTTCCTGAACAAAGAAGTTTTGGTCGATAGCAACATCACCTACACGCACTCTGATGTCTGGACAAGCTCCGTACAAGTCTCCTCTTGTGTTGTTGGCTGCTCTGATGACCCACCCATGCTCTGTGTCGATCGGCCACTTCTTTCTCTTGTACAGCTCCTTCGACATGATGTTGATTTCTGATCCATGATCGATCAGAGCAACCACCGGCTCATCCAAGTCTCCGATTCTCACCAACGTCTCTGTTGTAGCTCGAGCCCAGTGACTGTGGCTGTAATGACTTGAGCTTTGCTTCCCATCCTCCACTTCATCCTCAAAATGTACCCTGCGCCTTCGATCTCTTTCTTCCTCTGGAGAATAAACACTGCACTTTGCAAGCTCTCTCTCCTCATCCACAGACATCCTAGTATCCAAGGCATGCGATAAACCAGTCTCACCCGTAAATTGTCGCTTCCGTTTGATGACATCGATGATGACATCATGAAACTCACGCTTAGCAACGCCCAACACTTCCCTCAGGGTAAACTCCACCTTCGCATTCAGAATGCGATCTTCCAAGACTCCCTTCAAGTCTGTTGCAGCCTTGATGTCCGACTGTAGTTTGTATGCAGCCGGCTTATCCTTCTCTCTTCGATGGAGAAGGAGCATCATCCATCGGTAGATCTTGAGCTCTTGCATCTTGAAGCTCTTGACGAATCTTCTCCCCTCGAGTTTGTCTCTTTGAAGAAGTCCCTTCCCCGGAATCCTTTGAATCTCGCATTCTCTTCTCTTCCAACAATGCTTCGTGTTGGTTCTTGGCGATGTAAGCATGCACCGATAGAGCTTCTATCGGATCCTCTCATCCAGTATCCTTTCGGATCGTAGCAGCTGTCCTCAGCAACGTCTCACGTGCCATCTTCTCTTTTTGTTTCATGGAGATGACAGATGACCACAATCCACTTGGCTCAACTTGCCCGTTAAAACCTCTCTCAGCTTGATCCTCAACCCTTGTACCATAAGTTCCAACTTCCACCATTGCAACTACTTGCGCTGATAGGTGGTCCTCAACCAACTTCTTCACCCCTCCTCTACCAAAGTTGGTCTGAAGAAGTGCACCAGTATCCCTCAACGCTACCTTCCCATCCTTCCAGAAGATCACTCCTTGCTGCAGAATATCAGTGAACTCCTTGCAATCTCTGCGTGGATGATCAGTACCATCGCACCAAATATACCGCTGGATCCAGCCTTGCTTCTCAACCGGTCTTGCTCCGCTCGTAGATCCCTTCTCATCCAATCTTGTAAGCTTGATCTGCAGATCTCGCATTCCACGCAAAATCTCCTCAAGGTTTGAATCATCCTTCTTCGGAGATACCATAGGTGCCTGAACAACTGGAACAACTGGAACAACTGGAGCAACTGGTACTACCTGTCTAGCAACAGGAACCACTGGTCGGACTACAGGAGCAGGTGTTACAGCTGTAGGTGTTGGCGTCAGTCTCCTAACATGAACCTTCTCTCGTCTCCGCTCCCTCTTGGTAAGCATACCAACAGCTTCCTCAACCTTCTTCCAGCTACTGGTCAATCCATCGTCCTCCTCCCGGTCTTCCAGAAGTACCTCTAGCTTCTCCTGCAACTTCTCATCTGCAGTCCGAAGAAATAGCTCTGTCTTGTTGGACTGCAGAGTCAACTTCTCCATCCTAGTCAGCCGTGAAAACTGCTTCTCAAACTCCATGAACAACTTAGTAGCTTGTAGACCCTTCCTTAGTTGCTCAACCCACTCCAAGAATGACTTCTTGGTGACTCGATCAGAGTCTTCCAAGAAGTACTCATCCATCAAAGCACGAGCAAACGTCTCCCAATCCTTGTTAAAATGCTTCGTTAGCATTTTAATATGATCCCTAATCTCTGGAGCTACTGCTAACTCAAACGTCTCAATCATCTCATCTTCTGAGACCCGGTTCAGCTCCATCTCCTTCACATAATGCCTCAGATATCTTAAGACATCTCTCCCATCAAACTGGTCAATCTTGCTGACTACCGCTTGTAACGCCTTTGTTGCCAAAGCTTCCTTCCGCTCATCAGACTGTTGCTGCCGTAAGAACATAGTGAAAGCTTGGAACATCGATGCAGTCGCCGGATCCAACTGCACCTTCGGCAACCCACCTGAACCACTAGCTCCATCTCCATCACCTTTCCCATCCCCACTCATGATTGCCAATCTCTTCTTCAAAGTTCACATACAAAAGAAATCTCCACCCAGACCTTCACGTCGAGTTCACCACCTTTGTCGTGTTGGATTTTGCGTGAAGGATGTCCAAGAAAATGCGAGGTTCCAGGCTGTGGAGATGTTGTGTGCTGAAACAGAGACAAGACAGAGAAAAACAATCACGAAGGCGAACGCTGCGATATATACACTTCAAATGTATGTACACTGTCGATTCTTTCTCCTAAGAGCACAGAACTGAGAACCAGACCAGAACAGTCTGTAACCTGCTTCAAGAGCCCCTAAAAACAACCTTTGAATCGCAACCCTGACCCAAAACCACCGAAGCGTAGCTCAAAGCAAAAGAAACTTCCCTTTGCTAACAAACAGAGCCACAACAGTATCACACGATCCAAACCCAAGTCCAAACCACACCCATGTATATACTCTTAGCTGAAGCTAGCTACCACAAGCTGTATACAGCCAACCAGAACTCTAACGAACTCAAAAGAGCAAAACTCGTAGCGAAGAAACCGAAAAAAGTCTATCTGTGGACTTTCTCCTTTCGCTGAACGGACTTCAGATGTCGATAGGGTCTCCTCCGCTGACTCCGTTAACCCAAGAAACCTTCAGATCCGACTCCCAACAGCCGAGATATCGCCGATTTTTGGTCGCAGGTGACCGAACCTTCAAAATTCCTCCTTGCGGCTTAAAACCGCACACACTGCACAAACGGATCGTCTAAACTGATATCCGTCTTCCCTGACAAATAGATCTAGCTACCCTGGCCCAACAAGACTCCAAACAAGTCGTTTGGAGTTCCCCTTGCAAAATCACGCAAGAAATTTGGTCGCTGGTTGCAAAAAACTGACGTAAATCAGCTCCCTGCGGCTCAAACTTGCTCACCACACCCAAACAGACAATCCAATTCACATACAGTCTTCTCCTATGCGTACATGAAGACTCTTTGATCGTGTAGGCACCAAGAACGAAGAGCTTGGCTCACCGATCGCGAAGAACAATCCAATCTCAGGTCGCAAGCAATGAAAAATCTGACGCAAGCCAATCCTTGCGAGCCAATTTCACTCAGAACTCCCAAACCGCCCGATGAAACTTCGTATCGTCTTCAATTTCCTGAAGAACTCGTTGTTCTGATCCCGATGGATCCAAGGACAGCAAGTTTGGACTCCGGAACGGTCCGAACGGTCCAACTCTCCTTCACAGATAATTGAAAACTCCAAATCTGCTTCCTACGTCTCAATTTCTCCTAGAACACAACCCCCGATCCGTCTCTTCAAGAACCGTCTTAACCTGTGCGTAGCCTGCACAGATCTGAACCCGATGACACCTTGTGCGCGTATATTGGACTTCGCAATTTTCCAAAACGTCTACCGACAGGTCGCAAGAACAAGCAAGCCCCCTTGCAACAGTCTCTGTACGTACGAAGTTCTCACAATAATCATGAAGCAGGCCCCTTGCGTCTTTGATATAGCGCCTGAAGCCTCAAATACCCAGTCAGCAAGTAAACTAGAGCCTAGCTTGATTTTGCCTTCTTTTGAGTCGCATAACTTCTTCACTAGATGTCCAAACGAAATAAACAAGATGCCCATGGAAAGCTGACAATGAGCCCTACCCATCTATGTGATGAAAGTGAAGATCTGAAGTTGCGCCAAAAACTCGTAAGCTGGGGCCTAGCTTGTTTTCTCCATCTTTCGAGTCTTGTAACTTCTCCACTAGGCGTCCAAACGAAGTAGATGAAGTGCCTATGGAAAGCTGACAAGGAGCTCTATCCACTGATGCGATAAAAGTGAAGATCTGAAGTTGCGCCAAAAACCCAGAAGCTGGGGCCTAGCTTGTTTTCTCCATCTTTCGAGTCTTGTAACTTCTCCACTAGACGTCCAAACGAAGTAGACGAAGTGCCTATGGAAAGCTGACAAGGAGATCTACCCATCTATGTGATGAAAATGGAGATCCAAAATGATGTCAAAAACCCATAAGCTAAGGCCTAGCTTGTCTTTCTCATGAGTGTCTTTGGAGCGACAAGCATCGAAGTTTGAATTTCAGATAGGAGCCGGTTTACGACACGACACCGTTAGGGTGTGTCTTTTCTAACTGCACACTGATTGGAGTATGTTGGGACTTGGATCAGTGCTGACTCAGCATGATGATGAGAAAAAGGGGTTCGTGGTGACGTATGCCAGTCGCTCCAACAATTCAGCGGAGGCGAGGTATAGTTCGTATGAGGGAGAGTGTTTGGTGGCAGTGTGGGCTGTTGCACACTTCCGATGTTATTTATTTGAGAACCGCTTTACTCTCATCACTGGTCACCCGCCGCTCAAGTGGTTGATGGAGTCCGACAAGCTTACAGGGAAGCTTGCACGATGGGCTCTGATCTTACAGGAGTATGACTTCCAGGTAGTACATAGACCTGGAGTTGCAAACCTAGATGCCGATGAGTTGAGTCGCAATCCGTGCACGAGTCAGCAGGATCAGACTGGGACTCGATGGCATGACGAGGTTGATGAGGAGATAGTGCCAGGGTGGCATGCATCTGTCTTTCTTTGTGTGTTGGCCATGAACTCTAGTATGGAGGGCCAAGTCGTATCTTTCTCGGGTCAGAGAGTAGATGATGAGTCTCCAAGTCCAGAGGATGGAGATGGTGTTCCAGACCAGCGAGATATCCATGACGATGTGACAGTGATGGAGTATCTACGTACTGGTGTGGTAGTAGGCACAGTAAGTGCCAAGGAGCGAGATCGTGTCCTTCAACGAGCGAAGAGATTTCGATGAGAAGGACGACATGTACTTCGAGTGTGAGGTGATGGGAGAGTACAGATAGTGCCACATCCATCCTAGAGGGCACACTTAGTACGACATGCCCATGAGGAGTTGGGACATTTTGGAGTGAAGCGTACGCATAGCTTACTCCAAGGACAGTATTGGTGGCGTGATATGCACGTCGATGTGCAACAGTTTGTCGCACGATGTGTGGTTTGTGATCGAGTACGAACATCGTTTAATGCTCCTACTCCACCGTTACACCCCTTACCAATTATGGGGTTGGGTTATCGTTGGAGTTTGGATTTTGCGGGACCCTTACCGTTGACCGTACGTCACCATCGGTATGTGTTGGTGATGGTGGAGCACTTCTCCAAGTGGATTGAGTTGGTGGCATTACCAGACAAGACGAGTGAAGGGACAGCGTACGCGTTCTTAGATCGAGTGTTGAGTCGTTTTGGAGCACCAACTGAAGTGCTGACAGACCAAAGTACAGAGTTCCTTGGTGAGTTTCAGGCCTTGTGTGATCAGGCACTGATTGATCATCGGATTACATCTCGAGATCATCCTGAGGTGGATGGTTTGGCGGAGAGGGTAGTTCAGACGGTGTCGGGTTGAGAGTTTTCTTGGGAAGGGCAGAACCTTCTGGCTGTGATAGATCTTGAAAGTTGTGTTTAGTCTACTTAGGGAAGCGTTGGACCTCAGGCTATGGCTTCTTACTATACAGAGGTAGGCTTCAGATCAAAAAGGAACAGTATAAACACTCACTCCGGTCGAATGGACCCTTCAGTATGTTCAGGAAGTGAAAATCAGGTCAAACTAGCAGTAATAAGGTCAGACAGCGAACTTTAACAGTCTAGAATCAGAAACATACGATGGTTCAGACTTCAGAACTCCTCCTACATGTAAATGAGGCCCTACTGACCATACACACGAAGTTTCAGCTTGAGATCAGATCAGAGTGTCGAGATATGGGCAGAAATGTTCTGAGCAGAGAAATTATGGCAATTTCTGGTACCCAGACAGCTATTTCGACCTAGAACAGAGAATTGGCTCGATCACTTTCAAAGATTCTTACAGGATTTGCAGTACACAGATTGCTGAACACTCCTGTGAAGTTGGACCTCCTGATTGTACACAGAACTTCAGATCTCGCTTTCTGAAGTTGATGCTCTAGATTGAGAGCTTTTCGGACCCCCTCTGCTTCAGCGGTCGCCCTGAATTACTCACAATTTCAATTGACATGAAAATTTGGGGACAGTCGTAGCCCTGCTGCCAATGAACGAGACCTCAAAGGTTTGAAGTGATTTTCTCAAATCTACTGCGATTGACGGACTCGCAAGGTTAAGGATTTCTTAACTGAGTTGGATCTATACTTTGAGGCGCAACAGGCTAAGGAGTCTGACAAGGTGAGAGCGGCGGTTACGTTCCTGAAAGACCATGCGCTTCTCTGGTGGACTGCATACAGGGATGAGCATGCCTCGACTGTCTCGGCGCTTAGTTGGAAAGAGTTCAAGGAGTTGCTTGCAGGACGATTCACTCCGGAGTATCAAAGGATTCGGGATGGTGTTGAGTTGGTGAGACTGAAGCAGACGGGGACCTTAAGCGCTTATGTGCGCGAGTTCAGTGCCAAGCTGGATTCGTTCTCCAAGTGGACTGAGGAAACCAAGATATGTATATTCATTGGGGGACTCAAGTCTAGTTCGGAGAAGGCTCTCTTTCGGATGCGAAAGCTACCAGAGACAAGTGCCGAACTTTTGAAGCTAGCGGAGCGAATTGGGGACGACGAAGTCCAGCAGCAGAAACCCTTTGAACCACGCAGCACGGACAAGTTCCAGAAGAAGAATAAGGGCTTCAAACGACAATGGGATGGGGGCGAGAAGGATCGGAAGGATTCTTCTGCCCCGGCAGCAAAGCGGCAGCAAACAGGAGTAAAACCTAAGGGGCAAACACCTCAGAAGGGCAATGGCGCTAAGTTTACTTGCTACAACTGTGGCGAAGCGGGCCATATTGCTAAGGGGTGTACAAAACCTAAGGTTAGTAACTGTAGCATGAATGCCTTTGTTGCAAAGGACTTGTTGGAGGGCCAGATGACTGTGACCTTGAGAACCATGAAGAAGACGCCGGGATTGATGTATCTACAAGCCAAGGTTGCTAACCGTGATGTTACTTTTCTTGTGGACACAGGAGCGACTCACTCCTTCATAAGTCCAAAGTTGGTGAAGAAGTTGGGCTTGTCTACCTCCAAGGCAGACAAGCCTATTCAGGTACGCTTTGCCAAGGGCAAGACGTACCAAACTTCTGAAGTGGCCTTGGACGTACGATTTGCGTGTGGGAAGTTGGAGTTCACATAAAACTTCACGGTGTGCGAGATGGATGATATCCATGCGGTTTTGGGGAACACTTTCTTGGACAGGTTTGAAGTGGAACTTAGGCGGAAACCTTTAAGGTTAAACGTTAGAGTTAAAGGGCGGAAGCTGGGAGTGAGGCTGATCCGGAAGGCGCGGAAGATTGATGACTTTGCAGTGAATTTGATCAAAGGCAAACAGATGGACTTCACTGATGGGGTCATGTGTTTGATGAGGGTTGCAGATTTGATGGCGGGTGACAGACAAGAGGAAACATCAGGAGACGCGACTAAACTTCCGGAGGTGCTTCGCGAAGTGATTAAGGAGTTTGAGGTTGTCTTGACGGACGAGTTACCTGCTGAGTTACCTCCAAGGCGGGTGGTGGATCACAAGATCGAGGTCTTGCCAAGATCAGAACCACCTTCCAAAGCCCCTTATCGACTCAATCAGGTGGAACTCCTTGAGTTGAAAAGACAACTCGGCGAGCTATTAGCGCGGGGATATATTCGAACCAGCAAGTCACCTTATGGAGCCCCAGTTCTTTTTGCAAAGAAGAAGGATGGGAAGTTACGACTCTGCGTAGATTATCGTGCACTCAATAAGATGACGGTGAAGAATAACTATCCCTTGCCAAGGATAGATGACCTCTTTGATAGGTTAGCGGGTGCGAAGTACTTCAGCAGGGTAGACTTGAAGTCAGGATATTACCAGATCCGGATAGCTGACCCAGATGTTGAGAAGACCGCTTGTCGAACCAGATACGGATCGTTTGAATTCGTGGTGATGCCATTTGGACTCTGCAACGCCCCTTCGACGTTGATGAACACAATTTTTCGCGAGGAGATGGATGAGTTTGTCATCGTCTACATCGACGACATCTTGATCTACTCCAAAACCTTGGAGTCGCACGCGGAGCAGCTAAGGGTGGTGTTGACGAAGCTGCGGGAGCACAAGCTGTTTGCCAACATTGACAAGAGTGAGTTTGGTTTGGAGCGCATTAACTTTTTGGGACATGTCATTAGTGCAGAAGGAGTCGGCCCGGATATGCAGAAGGTGGACGCGATTGTGACTTGGGAGCCTCCGACTACAGTGAAGGGGATGCGGCGATTCTTAGGATTGGCGCAGTTCTACCGCAAGTATGTGAAGGGGTTTTCAAAGATCGCGAAGCCGCTGACGGACTGGACGGGTAAAGACGCACAAGTAAGTTGGACCAAGGAGGTGGATGATGCGTTTCAGACGATCAAAGCTATTTTGTCAAAGGCGCCAGTTTTGAAGCTGCCGGAGTTCGACAAACCATTCGAGGTGCACACGGACGCGAGCGACTATGCGATTGGCGGAGTGCTGGTGCAGGATGGAAAACCTGTAGCGTACGAAAGCAAGAAGCTATCTGGGACAGAGAGTCGGTGGCCGACTCACGAGAAGGAACTGTTTGCGGTGGTTCATAGCTTGAGGAAATGGCGGCATTACTTGGGACTTCACAAGACCCAAGTGTATACTGATAACATCTCGCTCAAGTACTTTGAAACACAAGATCGGGTGACGCCAAAGCAACTACGGTGGCATGATACCTTGGCGCTCATGAATGTGGAATTAATCCACAAAGCGGAAAAGGACAATGTGATTCCTGACGCCTTGAGTCGCAAGGAGGAATATCTTCCATCGTCAACACAGATTTTGCGAGCTATGTATCCTAAGGAGTCAGATTTGGAGAGGCGAATACGTGAAGGTTACATGGGTGATGACCAAGCGAAGGAGTACTTGGAACAACTTAAGCGAGGGGTGAAGTTGCAGAACATGCAGCTAAGACATGGTTTACTCATGTTCAAACAAAGTCGGGTTTATGTGGGACAAGGAAAACTTAGGACCAAGTTGTTAAAAGAATCTCACGATGTGCCCTTATCAGGCCATAAAGGAGAAAAGTCCACTTTAGCAGTAATCGCTAAAAAGTTTTATTGGCCCCACATGAAAGACGATGTTTCCCACTTTGTGAAAACATGCGTAACCTGTCAAGCGAATCGCGTTTCTTATGAGAAGAAACAAGGATTGCTTCATCCTTTACCGATTCCAGCCAGACCTTGGGAAAGCATTAGCATGGACTTCATTACCTCTCTGCCTGACTCAAATGGATACAACGCAATTTTTGTGATAGTTGATCGGTTTAGCAAACTAGCGAAGTTTGCTCCGACCTTAGACACTGCAACAGCGTTCACGACTTCTCGGTTGTTCCTAGATACTTGGTGGCGTTCACATGGATTACCTCGGAGTATTATTTCAGATAGAGACTCTAAGTTCACAAGTGCCTTTTGGAAACACTTATTCCAAAAATTGGGGACTAAGTTAAAATTTAGTACCGCCTTTCATCCGGAAACAGATGGGCAAACGGAACGAGTTAACTCGGTTCTGAATCAATACTTGAGGAATTATGTGAGCACGGACCAAAGTGATTGGGCGGAGTGGCTCAGTCTTGCGGAGTATTGCTACAATTCCACGAAGCATTCGGCAACCGGTGAATCGCCCTTCTTGCTGGCTTACGGACGTGAGCCAGAAGGGCCTCTTGACTTGACTCTTGCAGGGAGTTCTACATCGGCACGACCAAGAACACGGCAAACATCAGCTGAAGAGTTGGTGGCGACAATGCAGCGGCGCGAGGAGCAAGTTAAGAAGAACCTCGAGAAGGCGCAGCAACGGTACACGAAGCAGGTAAACAAACATCGGCGGCAAGTGAAGTTTCAAGTGGGCGAAGAAGTATGGTTAAGTGCGAAAAACTTCACACTTCCGAAGAATATATCGGCGAAGTTCTCATCAAAGTTCGCGGGACCTTTTGTCATTGTCAAAAATCCGCACGAAGACGTCTATACCTTAGACCTTCCTCGTGAGTGGCAGTTGCATCCGACTTTCCATGTTTCTTTACTAAAGAAACACTTCAAGGATGATTTGCGACCGGAGCGCAAACAGGTTCTTAGGCCTCAACCTGATGTCGTGCAAGGCGAAGCAGAATATGAGGTGGAGTCCATTTTGCGATCTCGGCGCAAATCAAACCGGATGGAGTACTTGGTCAAATGGCGTGGTTACCATTTGAAGGAAGCAACTTGGGTGCCAGAGGAAGATCTCGCACATGCGAGCGAAGTATTGGACCTGTTCAAACGGAGACAAGGACAACAAGGGCGTTAGCAAGATGAGGACATCTCCTTCCAGCGAGGGGTGAAGAAACGACGGACCATACGAGTAGCAACTTGAGGCGATTTGGGCCGATGGACTTTGTACTTTACTTGTGTTTGGAAATAAAGATTTTGTTTCTTGAAAAATTGTCTAAGTGTATTGGTAGTGCATGGCTATGACTAGTTCTGATCAGATGCCTAGGATGTTGTCAAGAGGAGGAACGAAGCACACTCAAAGGAAGCAAGCTGGTTTGGATAAGCATCTAAATCAAGACTAAGGTTTGCCGTAGCGTTGGCAAAGCAAGTATGAAATTTTATACTTGTCTTGGGGCTTGGGGTGATCTTGCTTTGCGGTTTTCTAACTGCAAAGTAAACTTAGTCGCGCGTCTAAATCAAATCAGGTTGCGACCGGAAAGTGAGTTTCGGGGGACCTTGTAAGTAGGTGTGAATACTTATAGTTTGCAAGTTAGAGTCTTAAGTAGAACGTTTAGAAGTTGTCAACTAGTTTTGTTTAGGGTAAGCCAAAAAGGTAAGGCTTTTCTCGAGACTAGTTGGAATTTTCTAAGTGTTCTAGCGACAACTTAAGACTCAAGCCAAGAAGAGAATTGCGGGTTAGCTACCAGAACGCAATTCTGACGCCAAGGGGTTGGCTACCCATTTTGAACTTGGTGTTAACTTAAAGGATCATTGTTGATGAGGGCATCAACCTCCAAAGTGGGGGTGAGTGTCGCGCCCCTCATTCTCAAGATCAGGCGCAGACGCGAACAACAGAACCCTAGCGGACTTGCGCTAGGTTGTGAACGCTGCGAGTAGGACTTAACGGCTTGGCCGGGAAGTCGGGATCTGATGAACCCTAAGTGGTTCTCTGAATCAAGGTTGGAACCTTGGGTTAGGACATAAGGGCCTATCCCAAGAGGGCCCCAGACGAACGCTGACCTAAGGGGGCGAGTCTGAGAACGGACTGAAACATGAGTCTCAGACATAGGTCTGAGACGTGGATCCGAGACGTGGGACCGAGACGTGGGACCGAGACGTGGGTCCGAGACGCAGACGAACCACAGGGTTCGACCCTGGGTCTGGACCACAGGTTTTCGAAAAAACTGCTAAGTGTTGAAGCTCCAGAGACGTTTTAGGTCGTGGACGGAGCTCCACGTAAGATCTCGAGGCGAGTGAGGTATCATTGGAAAGGTCTCGTCGAGAGCTTTCCAGTGATATATAACACTCCTCGATCTGACCTCCGAGCTGGAAGTTATGGCCGAACCACAATCGGGTTGTGGTATAATTTTCAGGGACCAAAGAGGAGGGCGGGGCCGCCGATCCCCAGAAGTATATATGAGGGGGGCTCGATGCCTGGGTGGGCCAGGACGAGTCACCCGACCCCATGGTTTGGCGGGCGGACTCTGGGGGCATGAGGTGATGGCTGGGCCGGTTCCAAGGCACGTTCCGATCCAGACTTGGATGTCTGGACTTAGGAACGATGCAAGGGCTGGGGCAAGACTAGGGAACGAGTCGGCGGGTTAGACCACCGTTCGGGAGCCTAGACCCAGACGGACATCACGGGCGGTTGGGCCGCTAGGTGTGCTGGAGGCACCGTTTAGGACCCTGGACTTTATGGGAAGTCCGCCCCAAGTCATATTGTGACTTGCTCATGTTTGGGACCGACTTAGGCGGATCTAAGTCGGGACTTAGGATTGCTGAGCTTGATGATTAGGGAGACGGTCCGGCTCCGGTCCGGACCAAACAGAACTAAGGTAAGTGGTGCATGGACGCTAACTTGTGATTGTGTTTGCAGGTTAGCGGTGTAAAGTTTGCGACCTACTGAGCTAGAGCTTCCGCTGGCGCAACAAGGCGGTAGGTGCGCGAAACACATCCGCATCAATTCCAGAGGCGTACGTATAGTAGTTAGAGATCTCTATTCTCTACAGCCAGCTGGAATTGATCATAACCAGAATATACATTTCCAATCGAGTAGATAGCTCTCCCTGCAAATGCCTCAGCAACCTCCTCAATCACAGGACCCGTCTCAACTTTACGAATGGTCACGTTATTCGCAGGTTGTAGGTCTTGAATAAAATGCAAGGCTCCTGACTGCTTGGGTACAGTAAACCACCTGCTAGAGTACGGTCCCATAGATGGCTCAAGTAACCCCATCCGTACTTTCTCTTTCATCAACTCAATAAGTTTAGGCAACAAGGCACAAGGAACCGGAATCAATTTCAGATCCCAAGGTACATGAGAGATTGTGAATATAATCATAGGCGTTATAATTTTTGGGTCCACACAACCTATCTGCTCTGCTGAAAAAGAAAACGTTTTACTATGAACCATTATCATCTGCTCAAAATTTGCCTTCTCAACCTCTGTTAGAAAATCACTCCCTCCTATCTTGAGCTCCTTCAACGTCTCCTCGATAAACTGATGTCCTACTTGTCTATGATCGCGCAATATACGCTTAGTTCCCACTAACTGTACCTGCTGCTGGGAGTTAGCAAGTAGTTGAGTTGCTACCGGCTTCACTTTTTTCAGTACAGATTTGTACTTCGCATGGACGTCCGCTTCCTGAGGCAGTGCACACTAACAAACTGCTTCTCTTCTCTCCCTGTTCTGCATCGGATGAGGAAAAACCCGCAAGTACGTAGCAATCTCCTCATATATTTGTCGAGAGTGGATAGAGATCACCATCATATTATCTCTCTCCTCCATCAATCTGTTTACTGTACCCAACCAACTAGCAACTGACTGTACAAACACAAAACTCTTCAAACAAACCAGAAACTACATCATCTTCATGTAGAACTTCTGTACGCCACAACTTTGATATCTGTTCTGTCATCCATTTTTGTATTTGCTTCCATGTCTTCAACTTGTAAACTGACTCCACCCATCGTCCTCAAACATCAGCAACAGAGATTGCCAACTCTGTACACTACACATATCTCCGAGCTCCTGTATATGTCTCGCTTTCAACTTTTCTATCTTGTGTACCAACTCTGACGGGATCTCAACAGTAGGTTCTACACCCATGTCTTCTCGCTGTCGCGCTACTTGGCGACTACATGTTATATTTCTACTCTGACACTTAAGTTTAGTAGTTCTAGAAGTCTTCTAGTCGTTTATGTATATGTTTGACACCTTTGCATACGGTGTTAACACTATTTTGAGTCCTAGTAGGCTGATAGTATGCTAGTTATCTTGTTCAAGCATTTGTGCGCTTGTGCAAGTGACTTCTTACTTGTCTATGATGTTCAATGTACATAACTTAGATTTACCATGTTGATAAGGCTTAAGCTCATGGGTTGTACTAACGTGTTGCCCATGCACGCTTTTTAGCTGGTTTAAGTTTACTTTCAAGGTTGCGTGTCGTTTTAGGTAGTTTAAGATTTACGCTGGCACTTTAGGGAACTTGACGTGGTAGCCTATGAGTGGAATTAAGTTACCACATGGTTTAAGGCACAAAAGGACAACCAAGTGGAGCTATGAACTCCTATTGGTCCATTTTTGTCTTTTGTAAAACTCTAAATTTAGAAATAGAGGTCTAAAGGAGAGTTCGAGCATTTGGTAAGAGGACTACGAAATCTGAGAGCACAGGAAGATAGAGCTCGTCGTGCCAAGCACTGTCAGTGAAATTCTTGATCGATTTGGAGCAATAAAGAAGGAGTTATGCCCAATTGAAGTTCAGATTAAGTTGAAACTGCGTCACTTTTGTTGGATTTGGGGTTTTCAATGTCATTTGCAGCAGAATTGAGGAAATAGCTTCAAACCTTCGTGGTTGCATTTATTGTCAAGAGGGCTAAGACTGTCCAAAAAGTTTCAAGTCATTTGAGTGAGTGAGTAATTCAGGGCGACCGCTGAAGCAGAGGGGGTCTGAAAAGCTCTCAATCTAGAGCAGCAACTTCAGAGAACGAGATCTGGCGAACGGTGTACAATCAGGAGTCCCAACTTCACAGGGGTGTTCAGCATCCTGCAGACTCCAAATCCTGTAAGAATCTTCGAAAGTGATCGAGCCAATTTTCTGTTGTAGGTCGAAATAGCTGTCTGAGTATCAAAAATTATGCAATATCTTTGCCCAAAACTTTTCTATCCATATCTCGGTGTCAGAATTTGATCTCAAGCTGAAACTTCGTGTTTGTGCTCAGTAGGGCCTCTCTTACATGTAGGAGAATTTTAGAAGTCAGAACCATCATAGTTTTCCTCTCCTTGAGTGTTAAAGTTCACCGTCTGATCCTATTACTACTAGTTAGACCTGAATTTCTCTTTCTGAACATATTAGAGGATCCTAAACACTTGTGTGAGTGCGCATAGCGCCCTGTTGTAACCTGAAAGGCCTACCTCTTGAGTAAACAACCACAGTCAGAAACCCATCGCTTTTCTAGGTAGACGGATCACACTCCGACATTCTCGCTCTACAGGAGTGGATTGCGAAAACCCTTACATCTCTTTGTCTGAGAATCTCTAAGGGTTTGTCGATTCCGCTCATGTCTTGAACGAACAGTCAAAAACTGTATTGAGTATTTGTCATCAAGACTTCGAACTCTAGCATAATGAGACCCATCGTTCATCACCTTTGTCTCCATTCGAATAGTGGTGATGTAAAGTTGACCCAATATGACAAGATAAGAGATAGATGACTATACAAAGAAATGTTGATCGACCTCTACATCTCCAATCCTTACACTCATATTGAAACAGGCTCCGTATAACTCACCCTTTTGATTATTTGCAGCACGAAGTACCCAATCATGATTCCTTTCGATTGGCCACTGTCCTTTCTCATACACCTCCTTGGAAATGATGTTGATTTCTGATCCGTGATCCACAAGTGCAGGTATCGGTTCAGAAAATCCTTCAAGTAGAACCTACGTCTTTGTTGTCGCTCATGTCCAGTGCTTCTATTTGAAATCGTTGTATGTGCTTGACCTATCTTCCTCAAACTGTTCATCTTCATTCTCAATAACAGCAGGACCAGCAACCCATACTTCATACTTATCATCTCTAAACTCATCAATATAAATAGCATCTACTGCTCCAACCATCTGACTATCTATATGTTCAGCCAACACCTGCCTCTTTCTCTTCATGATGTCAATTATCAACTCATGAAACTCTCTTTTTGCGATATACCCAGTACCTCACGAAGAGTAAACTCAACTCTAGCATCCAAAATGCGTTGCTCTAGAACAACACGCAAGTCTGTTGCTATTTCGATGTCTGCAGCTAACTTGTAAGCTGGAGCTTTTCTCTTTTCTTGTGATGTAAACGTCTTCCCTTGTACTCTATCTGTAGCAATAGCCTCATGTGGCAAATCCTCTACACCTTCCATAGGATCTATTACAGGTGGTGGAGCTGTAGAGGTAGAGGGTACATCCTCTACAACAGGAAACTTATCAGTTGGTACAGATGATGATGGTTCCGCTGCTCTCCTCCGACGGTCACTGTCATCTGGTACCCCTGCATCTAGGTTGGAAGCATCCCGTCATCTTTTGTCTTCCACCATGACATCTTGTTCACTACTCGCTTCTAAAAACGCTCGAATAGGAGTTACATCTACTAGGTCTCTCCATCTAGTAACCATCTTACTGCTTTTTGCACCTCATCTTCATCATAGCAAGCTGTGCTGTTGCTGTTGGAACTACCATAGGTCCTTCTTGAGAGCAAATCCCATCTTGACCAGGAGCCCCTTGAATAGGAGCACCTTGAGCAGCAGCCACACCTTGTACGACAGCACTGTGATCCATTTTCTCTCTCAATCTGATCAATTCTCCAAATCAATCACCCCAATAGCTCTCAGTGGAAGCACCAGATGTCGTGACGAGAGTATTTCTTGGGAGGACGAACCTCCTGACTGTGATTGATCAGGAGAACGATAAAAAAGAAAACAGACTGCTGCAGGCGATGAGAATTCAAAATTCTGCCTCTTGTATCCACCAAATATAAATCAAACACTCAGATACACAGATAGGTCTTTCAAAACTCAAATAAACTTTATTTCATTGTCGACTCCACCATCAAAATTTTCAATCGTCAAAAATTTCTCCTCTCTCTCCTACGCACGTCTCCTCTCTCTTTTGTCAGTTCTCTGTAAAAGTCTCCGTCGAAAACTGCCGCAGGTTGATTTACCTAAAAGATAAGTCCCTAGCTAAGCTGCTCCCTTTCAAAGCAGCCCCCTAGCTAAGCTGGACCCTTACTTAAATTAAAATGAAAGTTTTCCGACTCTTGATGCCATCCTGAATATACCACAAGCCATCCAATGTAGGTCGAAGTCCCAACACTTATGAGGTTGCTCCACAGAGCTTACAGCCCCCCCATATGCGCACCATGTATCTCTCATGGTATATTCAAGGTGGCATGCGGAGGCTTAGGTTAAGAAACCCACGATTAAAAGAGATACTGGTCTCCCGCCTCTAGATATGCAGGACGTGGTTGCATATCCAACATAGACTCCCTTCCATGAGACCAACATGCCGAAATAGGAAACACAGACCAGAGGGAATTGATCCTGAGATCACTTTTCTCCTAGGCGGGCGCCCTATCACTGAGATGGCATGTGCTTCCGTCCAAAAGAGAAATAAAGTTGGTACATATCTTTAAGAAAATATTTCTGTACAATCTTTACTAGCTTTTCCTGCACTAACTTCTCTGTATAGCGCCGTTTCTAGTGAATAAAGAGTCAAAACTATAGTACTCGTCAACACCTACGCACACATACTTTCGGATTATGAACTCGAGTCACGAGCCAGAATCGACAGATTTTCTCTCTCACACGTTTCATATCTTAAGACTTGTGCTAACTATTACTTAGAACGCTTTTTCTTGAAACCGAAATATAGAGTCGCTCTTCTCGACGAGCTCGGCATTCTGGAACCTTTCGCTCCCCTTCCAGGATGATGTCTCAACCCAAGCTAAGGGGCAGCTTGTCAAGCATGGCCCCAACTTAGCTCCTGCCCAGCTTGCCAAGCATCGCCCCAGCTTAGCTCCGGCCCAGCTTGCCAAGCTAGGGTGCAGCTTCTTTTACAGCTACGTACACAATGGAGAAAAAACTCTCTACAACTAGTTTTCACTGTACAGGTCCACGTACAACACGACAACGCCAAGTCTTCTCGACTTCAGGTGAAACAACCATTCTAGAAGTAACAAGAGATAATGCATTGGAACCTTGTGAAAGTGGACCATAGTTCAAGTCATGTCCGGGTGTCTCTTCAAAACTTGAAGTGCCAAAAGATGGTGGAGATCACGAGTCTCTTCTCCAATTGCTAGAGAGTTCAACTCGTGAATCTTCTAAAGCCTCCCTAGCAGGTTCAAACTAAATACTTCTTCTCTCTTTGATTTGCATTAGTTGCAAAATCTCCTGAACGAAACATGAAAGAACACTAGGATATGTAGATACATCCTTAACACATGTCTTTTGGAGAACTGACTAGCATGGGTCTTTGTTCATGTAAAGTGATGTTTCATCCTCAAAATGTTGTACGTCATCGTCACTAAATTGTGATTTGTCTGTCTCTTACGCTCTTGTTCGTTAATATCAAGTATTGTTCTTGTGTCAACTTTTCACATACACCTCTGGGTTTGGGAATTGCTCGATTGCTTGTATACTCTCTAGTGTGGATCGTGTCCGTCATCAACCTTGATTGTTCTGAAGTCTTCTTCTCCCGAGTTTTATTTTATTCTTCAGCTAGTGATCAACAAAATACGACCTTTCCATTGTATAACCAACTAACCCAAATGATCAATTATTGCAAATCACAAGTGATTTTTGGACAAGATCACGTAGTTAGTTGTTCTACTCAATGGATAAAGCCATGTATGTCATGAGACGTTGTCCACAAATCCTCAGCAAAGGAGGATAGCAAGCAGAAAAATTGAGTATTATTGGACTTGTAGTTGGAAGAAGATATCAAAGTAGTGATTCAAGTGCACTTCCATGTCATTTGATGATTTGCTCAAGTGACAAGAATGACTATTTTTTGGACAAAAAATGAACCGATGTGTGTAGAGATGAATCAAATACTTCGAGACTGAAAGCAAACATTTAACTTCCAGTTGTAATCTTTTATCAATTATTTCGTGTAGAGAAGTTCTGTTTGAATCTCAAAAGCGCACTGGATTCAGAACTGAGTCAGATTCCTTGCGTAAAAAGTGGTTATATAGCAGACAAGGATGTGGATAACAAACCAACTCATCAGTGATCCGTAACGAACAATGTCATGTAGTATGAGGGTTTCTATATAGACCTAGAGTGTAGAAATTATGTGTATTTTTTTGCGCGTAGGGTTTTAAACTTCTAGATAGATTTTCGTGAGATATAGATGGATTTGGGTAGAGATTTGAGATAACCTTTGCTATGCTCTCACGGAACCCTTCGAATGGATACCCGATTTGTATATATTTTAAGAAAATTGAGTTCTGAAACTTCGGAGTGGATTCTAAGACAATAGAGTTGATTTTAGAGATTTGAGGGTGCTCAAGTTCATTCTTTCGAGGTTATCTTCAACTGGGTATCTTTTCTAACCATGTTCTGAGTTGTTGAGTTCAGAAACTTCAACGTGATTTTGAAAATAAATCAGTTTAGGTAAATCGGATGACATTATACGGAATGATGTTTCATCACTTGTCCACATGGTTCGACATCCATGTTCTTCTCAAAATTATGTTCTAAATGATCATTATTTTATCTCAATCGTGCTACTTGTTAATTTGAGATCAGAAAAAACCTTCTAGATCAAATTAGTCCCTTACTGGAGCATAAAAGTTTGCACCACTAGGTCCGTTGGATTCAACTCGACTTAAGATTTCCATCGGTGGCTTCTGAAAGTTTTGATCAAAGATTAGAGCACAAAAATCATTTAGTGGGAATTAGCTGAAGGTTTTTTGATATTTTTTGAGATTTTAGAGTTAGAAATTTTCACTTCACTTTACTCTCTTTTTAGAGCAGTACATTTAGATTAGTAGGATTCATATCGACTTAGAGTTCCTAATGGTGAGTTCAGATCAAGAGTCTAGGAGAAAAGTTTGAACTTTTGATTCTTCTCGGCGCGCGTACTTAAGACAATTCAGGGTTCCAAAAACTCATTCTGCGTAGACAAACTTGGGACTTCGGATGCTCAAAAGTCTTGATTGCTAACAACTATTTATAACCAAGTCTTTATATTTCCAAGGAAAACTTGTAATGATATTCAAAAATTATAAAGTAATGTTATGTTGTAGTTTTTGTTAGGAGAAAAATTTCTCCCTAGGTAATATCTATTTACCTTTGTCTAACTAGATAAAGATGATAATCTCAGAGATGTTACCAGTTCCTTGGGTTTCAGAAGTTGTTGGTTGATCAGACCCGTCTCGAGTTTGAAAATTTGCACGGCGATGCCAGAAAGTTTGGAAACGTTACGTTTGGAAAATAATAACTTTCCAAATGTAAGATATGTGAGTTCACTCTTTCCTTGTCCACTTGCATTTTTCACCGGTTTCTTTCTACTTCCCCTTCGAAGCTATGAGTAGTATTTGCAAAGTTTAGTACACTAGACGAGATTCTAAATCTACATGAAACCCAACTCGGACCATAACTAGTTTCGTTGCGGACGGATCGTAATAGAGCATTTCAAACAAAAGAGACCACGGAGTAGATTCATTTTTCCGGATCGCAAGATGTGGACTTTTTATGGAAGTCTCTCCGAGATAGCGACGAAAACTCATAACGTTCATGAACAAAAAGCTCTCAGAGAAAATTAAAATTCTAACATTTGTCACTGCACAAATAAAGACGAGCTTTTTGAATCAAGTCTCTTTATGGATCATTTAGAACAATTGTTACTTCAGCCAATTACTCAAGTCATGTGTTTCGCCCTCCCATCAGTGTGTAAGCTCGAGCATGTGTATCTTTCGTCCATCAGTGTATTTTGCTCACTTGTGAGGACTCATTATCCCTAAAAAGTCCAGGAAATGACATCATCCACATCCAAAATCTGACGCTGCAGCTATGAAATTTATAACTTCAAGAGCGAGACCCTATGTGTTTTATGAAGAAGTACCAAGTGGGAAAACTGGGGCCTCTCAAACTTTCTCATGCATCTGGGTATGGATCTGGGTATTATGAAAAGTATTCGTTAGCTCGGAGAGGAATCTTAGTCCTTGGGTTTGAAACGCTCTAATACATGGTTTTCATCTGTGTGCAGTCGCTATACCACACCCCATACGGTTGTAACCTACAGCCAGCAATTCCCTTCCTCTTTCGGGTTATAACCCATAGCTACTTTCTCCCCTCCGACTACTTGCAAAACGAACCTTAGCCCTCGAGAGCTTTAAGCAAGAGTCAACCACGATCTTGTCTAAAACAAAACGAAACACGAGAAGTTTCTGAATTACTCTCTTTGTTATTTTCTTTTCAATAACAAAAATTACAAAAAATGACAGTTAATTGATCACAATATGGTTGTTATCATCTCACTGACAAACTTATTAGAACTTAAATTATTATCAAAACTTATATAAACTACCAAAACTTGATTTTAAAGTTAGAAGTTTTATAAGTAATCTAATTGTCCTATATTCTTGGGAGATGATTGCGCTTATAACACTTTGATCCATATATTTCAGCTGATTACAATGACTACGTATTCTCGAAATACGTAATCACTATAATCAGGTGAAAGCTCCTCGGAACTCGATTCGAAAACCCGGCCACCATCTTCTGCCGTATAGCACTACCAGGGGATTCAATACCTCCCGCATACTCTTTTAGAAACAGC
The DNA here is from genome assembly GCA_036924285.1 of Asterella californica. Taxonomy (NCBI): domain Eukaryota; kingdom Viridiplantae; phylum Streptophyta; class Marchantiopsida; order Marchantiales; family Aytoniaceae; genus Asterella; species Asterella californica. The sequence continues at coordinate 51,226,190 of JAYKYS010000001.1, forward strand.
GACGCGTCTTCTGGATAACGCTGTTTAACCAAAGCATGTAAGCAGCGTGGATTTATTTACTACCAAAGTGAGCATTCTTTATATAAAACGAAATTTAGTAGAAGTTCTGATCTTGTTTGTTCATCAAGAAAGAATCGCTTGTCGAGTAAAGAATGAAGTTATTTATTCTCTTTTAATATCCAACAATCTTTTGTTCTACAGTCACTGGAGTTAACTCAAAGGTAACAAACACTTCATCTACGTCTTATCACACTTAAACACATGGAATGATACCCACCAGGAACTTTTAACAGGAAACGCGAACTTACAAGCGAATCTGCTGTACAATGTCCAGACGTTAATGAAATTCATGCAGCGAACATTTTGTACTGAACTCTGAGTACTTACCCGGTCTAGCTGACACGTTCCCGACAATGTTAAACGTATTCCTCGATCCAGCCAACCTTCCGTTTCCGGACATAGGAGCCCGCAATGCTCCACGAGATGACCATGTGATCACTACTTTTGTATTTCCTTTCATGGGAATCACAAAGTGGCTATGGTGACCACAAAGGCAGTGCGAACACGACGATCAAGAAGGCAATGTTTGCAGAATGGCGTAAAGTTGCTAGTTTCAGGGATGTCGAACAGAAGTAAGCAGAATACATCCAGGTACCAGTGTCCGGTAAATCTCATACAGGGAAAATGTGGCAATAGGAATACTACATTTGGATGGCACCAATCTGATGGTTGCTTTCTCACATATGGTGTCTGTTCACGACCTCCTAGAAATCAGATGATCAGGAAAACAAGATCAATAGTCGTTCATATTCAACGGTCTACCGTTCTAGCTTCTACAATCTTCACAGCTCTAGTACCATGCAGTACACAGTGTGTCAGAATCTCGAGTAGGCCATGACGTTCAAGAGACCAGATGAATGGATCCAGGACTCTGAAGACAAATACATCAAAAGAAAATTTTCATTTCAGCCACTAGAAGACCATCATGAATAGTTATACTAGAATGTAGATTGAGTAAACCACAACCGTGATCTTCTGTGGATTTGGCTTGGAATATATGTCTTCTTACATCGCGTGGAAGCTGATATGACTGCATATTTGTCCTTCAATGCAATTAACTTTCGCAGAACAGCTGCTTTCGTTGAGCAGTCAAATTTCCTTCCGAAATGGATAACAGTAAAATGGATGCATGGATCTTTCTCTCATTACTTATTTGCAGGTTTCCGACTTGACCTTCACGCGCGGGACAACACACCTTTGGAGCTGCAAACAACAAAGGAATGATCAAGTCACAAAGTTGCACAACCAGTCATATAACCCAAGAAGTATACCAGTGCTTTTTTACTCAAGGTTCCTACACAGGATGTAACACAATCACAGTCGATACTATCCACGGCATCGAAATTAAATGCATTCAAAGGTCGGGACTTTCTGTTTATACCTGGGTACCGATCCTTTTCTTCTCAAATCGTACTCAAGAGCCTGCCGAAGAGCCCTCGCAAAAGCCTTGAAAGTGGCCTCAATAATATGGTGAGAATTATTTCCGGCAAGCTGCAGAACATATATGCCCCTTGCAAATAAGAATGCGAGCCATACCTTGCGGAATGACGCAGGAACTTTCACTTGTGGCGCGTTAACAGTTTATTTGATATTGTTTGGTGTACCAGATATCATAAAACCAAACGTCGACTTGTCTAATGAGTCTCTACCACCTGATAACTCAAACGTCTATAGATCAAAATGATCTAAGGAAAACACCGTGCTTGTCCAGCAGTAGGTTCATGCAAAGTGACACCTGTTTTATCCTCAAAATACCTTGCGTATATGGAGAGTCATTCCAGAAGTGTTGACAAGCGACTGAAAAAAATGCTCTACTAACTGCATATACACAACCGCGATAAGTTAGGACTCTCCACATGTAACACGGATCCAAGGAGCAGCACAATGTAGACACTACTGATCCAAAACCCTTATGCGCGAAGGTTACCGTCGACCTTGGTTCACTATTACCTGGTAACATGTTATTTCGTCATCTTTGTTAGCAGATATTCAAAATGAAGCAGCATTCAAGTACCCAGCTAGTTGGTGCATTATCGGTTCCATCATCAAAGTTCTACTCTACATCACAGAATAATGAGACTCGGCTATCTGCTGAAGTATTACCTCCAATTCACTCTCCTCTCCTTATGACGCACCTTGGCAGATGGTACTCTTAAGACATGTTTCTTATTTTCATAAATGTTTGAACTCCAATCAAGCTACTGTTAGATATGTAACACTTGACTTGCTAATTGATAACGTAAGCGCAGTATCTTGTAGTACCCTATCGTTAAAGTTAAAGAAGGCAACTCTAGACGTTTAACATATATCCCGTTCGACTATCCTGATTATTGCAGCTCCAAGACAAGCTCCTGTAACAAACCTGAGTATCATAAGTACCAACTCGTTGAGTAGGTATGTCCACGGTGTAACCCAGATACGGTCTCCCTGATAAATCCTGCTCAAGAGCATACCAGCCGCTAAAGCTTAGTTCCGAGGTCTCGAGTTCAGGGGGACTGACCTAATTCTTATGATCCTAAATGGTAGCGACATCAGGGAAACAGGGCAATCACGGGTATCTTATCGACCGGACTGAGGTTTGAAATCGATCATACCAGAACAACATGGATAAGAGCTTCATCGAGCGGAGCTGTGAAATCTCCGAAGCGATGGATACCCTTCCTATCTCCTAACGCCTGAAGTAATGCCTGCACGCATTCGTAACCAGGGGACGTCAATTGAATCAGAAGAACCGAATGAACCAATCAGCATAGAGCAAAACATCTCTACAACCAGAAGAACACAGCCGTCTTGTTCCATTGTCGATCTGATTCTTCCAAGCGAACATCTTTGCCCTGCTTAAGCCGGGTACGGGGCCGTTCTTACTCATAACAACACATGCACAGAAAAGTACTTAACTGTTCCTACGGCCAGACCTATGTCCTCGTTCGTGTGATGATCATCAATATGAATGTCACCCTTTGCCTTCACTTTCACATCTAAGAGTCCATGCGACGCGAGTTGCTGCCAAACGAGCATATCACGAGGTCAAACAGATTTTGCAGAAGCCTGTAACCAGCTCTACGACATGGAGTCCTAAGCATAGGAGACTACATAGAGAAGACTGGAAGAGTTCATATCCTGTGTTCCTAAAGCCCTCAGCAAGGAACTAAAAGATGGAGTTATTAGTATGTTCCAGCTGTTCCTAGAGTTTACCGGCACCAAAAAATCATCAGAAGCTTGCCGCTATAACGTCTATAACAGAAACCCGTAAGCACACGAAGTTCCTGTGTCCTGCTGAATTACGAATCCCTTACAACATCTGATGACAGATTAATGTTCTTCTATAAATTCCTTGGTCTCTCGATATACGCGTCTGACGATGACCTAACTGTGTACCCTAGATTTTACAAACTGATGCGCTTGCACCCATCGTTTAGGGTTTAGGCTCCTCCAGGTCCATATTCTATATGGATTCAAGTTTGCATATTTTTTAGGAGAGGAAAGCAGAAGGTCTTACATCTAACATGTGATCGAGGAAGGGTATGCCGGTGTCACATTCGCAGATTCCTGTCCCATCCAAATTCAGTTCCACCTCCACGCTTGTTTCTTTCGTCAATCGAGACACTTTTCCAATTCTAGGGAGCACTGTTTGAGCATAAATAACGACCAATGGGAAAAATCTAATGAGTGGCAGTGCCAAGCTGAACGAAAGATAGAACGACATTCAAACATGAGACCGTGAAACCTGCGGCACCCGGAACATACATCTCATTCCGTCTTGCACGGAACCCTCAACCTCCAATGGCATGGCACTCCTTATCACTGGTGAACTGTAAGCATTCTCTTGTCGCACGAAAATGTTAACACAAGTTCACAGCAATTTTATATGTTTGGCTTTCTGCTCCTACCTGAAACGTCGTTGGAACAAAAGTCTCTGACACCTGAGAAGAATCCTGGTAGATCTCCGGAACCATGTGTCTAATTAAACATATATGGTCTTTGAGGATAGATTTATAAATTCATCCATTTCGATGACATTCAGACGGGTAGGATCTGATGTTGCACCTTGTTCAGTGGTGAGAGTCCTAGAAGGCTCCACGACGACACCACCATCAACTGAAGTAGCGATGCTTCTAATTTCCGACATTCTCAAGTTTCTCAGATTTCGTGCTTTCCTCCCTGGAGTAGGTGCAACGGCAACTGATTTCAAATCGGAATAGAGCGGACAAGTTGCGCCTACAGGGTACACTTCCTCTTCCGCTCCACCGGCATCAATTGCTGCCCGAGCTCCAGAACTAAATTTCCTCCTATATTCTAGGAAATCCGCTCCAAATCTTAGAACTGCGGCTCCCATCCAGTCCAATCCTTGAAAGGAACTGCTGCTGCTGCATTCCAGCATGCCATTTCTGCTTACTACGGTCGAAGAGAAAGCTGCAGTAGGATTCACCGAACGAACAACAGTGCACTGCACAGCTGTGGCAGCCACGCTCGCCATCGTTTGCACTAGCTTCAAGAATTTGTGGCCTCTCTTTGCTAAGGACGACCAGTTTCACTCCGAATCAGCTCGTGTTTGTTCCGAAGCCAAGTGGTTTTGAACGATCGTTCGTCTTCTTTCGGTTGTGAATCGCATACTGATACAGCAGGAGAATTAAGACAACGCTCCCTGAATTCTATATCCCCTCTAAACTGGACCCCACAGCTAAAATTGACTTCGTATCAAGAGAATTATGAATACGCAATGATTTATCTCCGCTGTTTCTGGTTTTGCCGGCGAAAGCTCTGGATGTCAGCATACTATTGACTCCAGTGCAGATACTATCCGAGATGCGGTATACGGAGTCGGGGTATAGTCAGCTTTCCTCTCTGCCAAGTTGGCGGAGGGACTTTTGCCTCTTCACCGCTGTATACTAAGCCGTAGCTGTCGCTATTTGCCCTGTCGTTTTCTCACCTCAATCATCTGCAGTTGCGAAGCTCAGGCTGCACTCACATCGCGAAATTATGTTGACGTATTACGGAGATCTACGGAGGGTTTTGTAACCGAAAATGTCCGGAGAACGGCTGTCCGTTCTCCGGGGAACTCATATTCTTTCCGCTTAAAATACCGGGAAACTTCTACGGACACTATAGTAAAATTATCAACGAAGGTTCATATTCCGGTGTCTAGGTAATGTATTACTTAAATATCCGAGGATAGTAAAGATCAATGATCAAAAACATTCTCATCGTAAACTATAATTTGAACACGATGTAAATGTACACTAAACATCTCCTGCAAATTTCACCCTACAGTTCAAGATGATATAATGTAATACGTTCAATAACTTCGAGCAGCTTATCTTTTCAGTCTCCAAGGTACCTTGTATGCGTGCATTGATCCATCAGGTACTATTCTACAGAGGATTAGAAAAACAGCTGCTATGCGGTTCGTAAAACTGGTAACCAGATTTCGTAGAACAGTTTTTTCCATAGCCATCTTCATAACCACTGTGAACAGTCGCCTGAACTGGATACACCTTTGAAAGACTACTGGTTTCTCGGAATTCATGTATTCTCAATCTAAACCTGATTAGAATGCGTTTAACTGAGAAGAGAAAATAAATTTAATGCCTTTGTAAGTAATTCGATTAAGACAATGAACAGGAGTCAAGTGAAGCACTCGTGAAAAGCCACTCTTTTGGTATCAAAACCACTCACTACATTAGTAGGAAAGGTAGATTCAGAATTAAAAGGCAATATTTAACATAATTCAAGTTCCAACATGGACTGAGCTGAATCTCCACTGGAAGAGCTTAAGAGGGACAAAATGTATACAGGACCTGGTTCTCAGCGGTGGGTCGCTGAGAACCAGAGTGGTTGACCACGGCTGCTCCAGTAAGGACTGCTGCTCCAACCGCAACGGCCTTCAAAAGGTCAGTCTTCGGCTTGTAGTTATCTTGGAAGTCTGGAGAGCTCATTTCATCGACAGAGCATAATGGATCACAGGTCCCTGCCGGTGAATTCAACTCCTGTCCCCGAGTAAGTACAGAAAGGGCCAACTCCCATCTCTTTGAGTGGTACAGAGTAATGCTACAGGTGCTACAAGCTGCGTCAAGCCCTGCAAGTTATGGATGACCGGATGCTAATTAGATAGTAGGCTTTGGAGTCAATCACATTCCGCGTAATCATGCAAGTTCAGTCTTCTTAACTTTCTTGGTGTAGTATGAAAGAATGATGATCGAAGGCAAAAGTATGTTGGACTGAGAATGCTGGACTGAGAATCCTTTTGGATGCCTCTCAGCAACATAAGAACTATGGCCAGGTTAGAGGCTTTTGTCACTCACCGAATGTTGTCTCGGTAATAAACCGAGACAACAAGACTTAATTCAGTCCAGAATGCTATCGAGTGCTCTATCGAAGAGGTTTGGAGAAAACAGAACTCTAGAAAATAGAACTCTACCAAGCGCGCTGACGCCGGTCATCTCTTGAAGCACCCGATTTATTATATCCGATGTATAACAACATTCTAACCGACGTAAGCTAGTAATCTAAATAATATTTACAACGATGAATATTTCTCTGGAAGGAATCATTATTCTCCGAAACCCTCCGTAATCCGAAAAACTTTCCCGATGTGAGTGCACCCTCAGTGTTTCCTCCCGAAGAAGAAAAACAGATCGTTTGTGCCACTTGTTTCTTGCTTCAAAAATCTAGTTGTCCAATTGGCATCATATCCTCTGTAGGTGTCTCCTGTATAATATGCTGTATCCTTGAACCCAAGCACCGGCGGTGCTTTGGCCGTGTGCGCTAGAACCTATGTTGGGTTTCTGACATTCTGTGTTCAGCTTACAGTCTTAGACAGTTCACCAGCATTATGATACATTTCTCAAACTTGTGAACCTAAGAGTAGTAACCGTGAGGATCGACGTTGCAGCTGCAAAGGATGTCGTGTGACCGATTAATATGTATGAGTTATCCACAGTGATGTGAAATAGACCATTGCCGTTACAATGGTCGTTACAATCGTGACACAGGCCATTGTAACGACTGTTACAGATCTTCAGGGACGATTATTGACGCATCTGTGTCGGGAGAATCTGCTTTGGATAATCTGTTTGAGAGACCCCGGAAACCCACTCTTCTTACCCTGGATAATAAAATGATCATTGCGAGTCTGGAAGACAGGAAGAGATTGAATCCCAATTGAGAGGAAAGTTCTCTACTCTACTTCGTGTTAGAATAGACTGTACAGTATGAACGTGCGTACAACAACTAGTTTAGGCTATTTGGGCTCATGCCCTTTCTCAGGCTTTTCCTGCCCTTGTAGCAAAGTATAAGTACCTGGCCTTTGGGCCTCCTACCTCATTATTCATTTCAGTAAACAAGCTTACTCATACTTGGTCTCTCTCACATCGATTCTCTCTCTCCTTTTCCTATATGGTATCAGAGCTACGTGTTGTTATTTTCCCAGCACAATAACGTAAGCTTCAGGTAGACCCTAGGCACAGGTGAAGGAGCAATCAGAGGATGCCTTGATTGCTAAAGCGCGAAGGACTCTTCTCGCTTAGACGATCGCAACGCTCAATAGAACTTCAGTAGTTCAGCGACACATCTGCGATGACGAACACGTTCAGCACGAAAGGCTGGGCAAAGTTCGATGGGACGTACTTCACATACTGAAAACACAAGATGAAACTCCAGTTAGACGCAGAAGGCGTTCTCGGAATTGTCGATGATAGTGAATCTGGACCAGTCACCACTGCCGCTAATCCCCTACCTGCCACCGGATCAGGTAGCGCTGCGGAGTGAGATCGTCAGAGCAAGAATGCTCTGACAGCAATAAATCAGTGTTGCGAGAATACTGTTATCGGTCACATTATTTCTTGCCGCTCGGCAACAGAAGCGTGGAACACATTGACTTCTAACTTTGTCGCGCAAGACACAGTGACTCAGAAGCACTTGAAAGAAAAGCTACGAACCTCAAGGTGAAGACAAACGACACAGTCACATCGCATGTTTCAAATCGATTGTTTCAAATCAACAGTTTCAAATCGATTGTCGAGCAGCTGGCATCTACAAGTGTACAAGTAGGCACACAAGGCAACGACTGCTAGAAACTCCTCTTCCAGATCCAGGACCAACGGATGAGGTTGGAGCTGGACCGACAGGAGAGAGCAGAGGAGCTCTCACTAAAGAAAAGTTGAGAGAGACGGACGAGATGTAAGTTGGGTCAGCAGAAGAAGCAGGCACATTGTGATAAAGTGAACGTCGGTCTCAAGAGGCTCTTGAGTGAGTGAGAGAGTAGCAGAAGGGATGGATGTGAGAAAGAGAGTCGAGAATAGACTCATCAAAAATTACATCACGAGAGTTGAAGATATGACTGTCAGATTTTCTTTGGAGACAATAGTCTTTACTCTGATCACTATAGTCGAGGAAGATACACTCATGAGAGCGATCATCGAGTTTTGTGCACTCAACTTCTAAGACCTGAGAAAAAATGCAACAGCCAAAGACGTGCAAAAAGAAGAGATCGGACCGTTGAGGAGGAGCTGAGTCGTAGGAGTGCCAGAGTTCATAAGGCGTGGTCATGGAAGAAATCGTCTTAGACGTGCACTAGTTCCGGAGGAAAATGACGCAGTGATGGCTTCATCCTCAAAGAGCTTGATGAGATTGGCGGTAAAAAGCATGGAGCGTACAGCAACAAGCAAGCTGCGGTTCTTGCGCTCAACTACGTGATTTTGCTGACACGAGTAAGGGACTGTGAACTGACATTGAATGCCGTGTTCACGGAAGGAAGCATCAAAGGCAGTTGAACGCGAGGACTTGCTCCTCGTTGTCCACTACTAGTCCAGCAGAAGTCATCTGCTGGAGGAGGGATTAAAGTTGTTGATGTGTTGAGTTACGATCTCATTGAATTTCATCTTGAGAACCCGTAACTTCTCTTTGAGATGCATCTTAGTTATCATATCTTGATCAGCGAAGTGCCTAGTCAAGGTGGTCCATGCTTCGTTTGACGTGGTGCAAGACATTATATGTCTTGTCACGCTATTCTCGTAACACTCATTGATTGCTGCGAGTGCATTTATGTCACGCTTGTCCTAGTCCATGATACTACTGGGTCTATACCAGGAGGAGGGATGGATACCGCAGTACCTCCTGATGTCGTGATGCACGTTTTTCGCGCATTCTCATCCATGATGTCGAGCACACCATGAACCTTGAGCCGCAAGCTCGTCTTGTACTTCCACAGTGTGAAGTAAGTGCCGTCGAATTTTGCCTAGCCTTTGATGTCAAAGAGACCAGACATTCTGTATTGGGTTTATTGTTGAAACTCCGAAGTTCTGGTATAGGTAGGCACAAGACCATCTCTGTAGCGGATCTTAGAGTAAAATTGACAGTGCAGACACGACCCAACAAAATCTACCACATCCTGATACAAACCCTTCCACCAGTATCTCTCTTGCATCTTTGTGTACATAGTCCAAACTCCACGGTGCCCAACCCACAGGTGTCATGAAATTTTTTAAGCAGATTCAGCTTCGTCGGTGATCATCCACCACTCTAGCAAGCATTCCGTCTTTCTTCTTCGGACGTCTCCACAAATAACCTTCACACAGAAGATAACGATACGTCTTTCGTCTGATCTCCTTAAACTCTGCATCGCTCAAACCCTCTTGCCTCTCCAACAAACTCAGATAATATCTTAAGACATGAAGTCTACTTGTGAATTATTTGAAAAAGACGTAAGTTCGACTTGGAGGACTTTCTGAACCGGTACATGCGCTTGTGTATCACGGGTCAGAAATCAACATCATTTCAAAGGAGGTGTATGAGAGGAGACAATGACCAATTGGAAAGAATCATGGTTGGGTACTTCGTGCTGCAATAATCCAAAGGGTGAGTTATACTGAGCTTGTCTCAATATGCATATAAATATTGGAGATGTAGAGGTTGATCAACATTTCTTTGTACAGTTGTTTGTCTCTTATCCTGTCATTTGGGCCAACCTTACATCACCACTGTTCGCATGGAGACAAAGGTGATGAATGATGAATATTATTATGCTGGAGTTTGGAGAGCCCCTAGCTAAGCTGACCCCTTAATTAATAAAAGTTTCTCGTGCTCTTGATGTCATCTTGATGCCACCCTGAATATATCACAAGTCATCCAATGTAAGCCAAAGCCCCTACACTTATGGGGCTGCCTCACAGGGCTTACAGCCCCCTCATATGCGCACCAGGTATCTCTCATGGTATATTCAAGGTGACATGCGAAGGCTTAGGTCAGGAAGCCCATGATTAAGAGAGATACTGGTCTCCCGTCTCTAGATATGCAGAACGTGGCTGCATATCCAACATAGACTCCTTTCCAGGAGGTCGGCATGCCTCCCATGATATATTCAAGGTGGCATGCGGAGGCTTAGGTCAGGAAGCCCACGATTAAAGGAGGTACTGGTCTCTCGTCCTTATATATGCAAGACGTGGCTGCATATCCAACATAGACTCCTTTCCAAGAGGTCAACATGCCAGAATAGAAAACACAGGTCAGGAGGAATTGATCTTGAGATCACTTCCTCCTAGGCAGACGCCCTATCACTGGGATGGCATGTGCTTCCGTTATAAAAGCTAATACACTTTGTACATATTTCTAGTCTTGAAGAAAATTTTCTATAAAGTCTTTACTAGCTTTTTCTACACTAACTTCTCTGTACAACTCCATTTTTAGTGAAAGAAGAATCAAAACTACAGTACTCGCGAACACCTACACACTCACGCTTTCAGATCATGAGTCCGAATCACGAGCTAGAATCGACAGATTTCTCTTTTCGTACTTTTCATAGCTTAAGACTTGTATTAACTATTACTTAAAACGCTTTTTCTCGGAACTGAAAGCATGAAGTCGCTCCTCTTGACGAGCTCTGCATTCTGGTACTTTTTGCCTCCTTCAGGGTGATATTTCATCCCAAGTAGGGGGCAGCTTGTCAAGCATAGCCCTAGCTTAGCTCCTACCCAGCTTGATAAGCTACAGGACAGCTTCCTTTACAACTGCGAACACAATGGAAAAAAAATCCTTCTGTTACCAATTTTCACTATATAGATCCACGTGCAACACGACAACATAGATACGAAAGACAAACTACACTCAATATAGAGTTAGAATGCCGACCCTAAAATGATTGATAATAAACGGAACTATAAAAGGAACGGACGAAGCTATTATCTGGTTGTAATAATCCTCTCCAAAATTCCTCACGATAAACTCGCTATGTGCCACCTTTGATCGACTGTAACAACATATTTCCACCCAAGTGTTGAACGAAACTCTCGCTGGAAAGTTCAGATCCAATCCATGATCCATGCCACATCAGAGCAAGATGTAGACCGGAAGATCTCAAACAGCGTCGTAAGTGACTATCGGAAGAATGATAAGATCCGTAGTAGTCATTACCGCAGTCATAAACGACTCTCTCCAATGAGCCATCATAAACACTCGAAAGTGATCACGCGGCAGACAATGGAGCTTAATGACGAACGGGTGCGCAAGTGGAAGATCAAGAGCATGAAAGAGCTCTCCGTTCATGCTTGCCACTCTTACTACCTCTCACTTCATCTGACGATACTGATAACACTCACTACTAGACTTGGATACTCCACACTCTATATCCAAAGCTCCGTGCACATCTCTTCATATACAATAGCTTTGCATATGACGACAAGAGTATTAACTCTTATCTCCATTCAGCAGAGAGTACACGAATCGTCCACGTGGAGCTTTATCTTTTGATAGGATAAGGTCCCGATGGCTTCACAACATCAAAACCCGTACGATAAGGATATGTGCTAGTTTCACACCCTAGCCAATCCACAACATGACACCGGGGTGGAAGATCTCTTCTCATCGTAGGAGCGATCCTCTTCGTTGCGTTTCCTCGAGTCGCAGTCGAAATGTCAAACCATACCTCGGCTTCTGGAGTCTTCGGAAGACTCATTGTAGTCGCAAAAGTTGTCTTCCGTGCGATCCTGGTGCTCAAGACGTCCTCCTCTGAATCGGACTCAGATCTAGAATGGATGGTCAGAAAAGATGCGTTCTTCTTAGGCACACTCCTAGGCCTCATCTTCCTCAACAGCAACTCGTCTTCTGTGTCGCTGGAGTCGTCTTCTCTCACCAAATCATCTTCTGCTGAGTGTCCGGTCCTACTTGAGGCACTAAACTGGGAGGGGAAGCATGACCACTACCCGATCTTCTTCCTCCGAGGTCTCTTCCTTCGCCTCGCGCTGTCTTGCTAGCCCATACTTAACCAACTGGTCTTCTGTCAAATCCCCCTTGGACACGTACAAATAGCAGAAGAAGAGAGTAAGATACCCTCTTGCTGGGGTGCCCAAGTATGCTAACTCAGCCTTGATGTAAGTGTGGAAGAAGGCGCCCCAGTTAACGTTTTTTCCAGCCCACATCGCTTCTAGGAATTCCACGTCCTAATCTCCAAGGTATCTCACCTTCTAGAGTTTTTCCTTGGAGAAAAGGTGAAGGTACAACTTCCCCAGAGGACGCTTCCTTGGCTCTTGGTAAGCTTCCACCTTTCATCTGTTCCTCCCCTGCCTATCTTCCAGGAAGAGACACGTGGTACTTCTAGGTACATACTACTTCTCAGAGATTATCGATATGATCTTCTTCTCCTACTCGTACCCGCAGTTCTCTGCTTCTGACCGATGGAAAGCTCTGCGTCACCACTCCATTGTCCAGGAAGCTGATCTTCCGCGAGCGACCTTTGCCTTCACCAGTACAAGGTTGCACCAGTGCTGCCCAAACCTCCTCCCGAAAACCCTAGTCCGTGAAGTTCCAGTTCCACAAAAAGAAGTCGAGGCTCAACTCCTTGATGTAAGGTTTGATCTCACTCAACTCTGCTACCGGTAACACCAACCCTCGAGGATGCATCGACATGTTTCGAGCTTCTGTTACACTAAGCCACGCGTACTTGCTGCGAGCCGAAAGCTCAGTCTTTACTCGGCTCTCACAGTCTAGCTTCCACTCTCGGAAGACGAACCTAGTCTTCCAGCTCTCGTCTTCCGAGCTATATCTAAGCAATCTTAACTAAGCAAGGCATAGCATAGATTCCTAAGAAGACAATCCACTTTGCAATTCATCCTACTTCCTAACAAAAGATAACAAGATTCGTGAGAAGTAGAGATCGATTGCAGGAACAGAGGGACGCAGCTCGAGATTGACGACAAAAGCAGGACCGTGGTGTCACATCGAAGATGGAATTGAAGATTGAAAGCGCGTAGAAGACTGAAAAAGCAGCCGGAAGTAGTATTGAGGTTCTTCCCATGTTTTTTTTCCTTCCTTACTGCTTCTCACCTCTGATTTGATGTCCCTCACGCTTCCCCGCTCGTTTGCAGATAACCCATCGATCGATTTCCCTACCTTGAACTTCCTTCTGCAAAAATTGGGCACGGAAGCGCTGTCCAATTTTTGACAACCATCCCAAGTTGGAATTGAGCTTCCTTGCTCCCCACCCTCAAATTCAATAACCTGACTATCAATTTCTCTACCCTACTGCGTCTTTGTTCCAGAATCCGTGGACAGAAGATGCTTCTGAATGTCTGAACATCTTTGGAAGATGCTTCTGAATATCAGAACGTCTTCAGAAGACGACTGTTTGCAATTCGTATCAAGATTGGATTGGATTGGACTTTGTGTTGAGAGAAGCTTGATACGAACCCTGAGTGAGCTTGAGAGTTGATTGTTGTTTCGAGAAGCTAGAAACTGGGAACCATGCCTATGTCTCCCAACTTTCCCGTCTTCTCAAATCCATATTTTCCTAGAGAGACTAGAAGACTGGAAAGACTGACAGAATGTGCGAAAAGACGTGAGGGTCCTTACGGGTCTCTTCTGTCTGACCTAGAGCAACCTGTTCCTTCTTCTTCTCGAACTCAGAAGAGAGGTGTGAGAAGCCTTGCTGATAGAATCTGGAGAGAATAGTCGAGAATCATGTCCGTCATGCAACAAGCTTCTTTCAAGAGTGTATGAGAGATGAGGAGTCGAAAGAACAGAGTAGAAATGTTCTATGTCTGTTGTGAGGTTAGATTGTGTGTCGGAAGCCGAAGACATGTGAGACCAGTGATGAGAAGCTTGGCTGCGGGGAGTCTTCCTAGAGGTCACTGTCATCGCAGAAGTCCTCAACCATCTTCTGAACCTTCCTCAATTTTTGCTCTTCGAAATCCTTAAGGATTCTTTACTCTCTCAATTCAAGTGCGCTTCCTGGCTGGAAGACACCCTTGCTCTCTCTCGCTCCAATTCGATCCTTAGTGCTCCTAATCTCGATCCTCAATGCTTGATTCGAACTAAGTGGAAGCGAGAAGCAGTAAAATGTGTTATGTGCTAATGCGTCTCGATCCGTGTCTTCCTGCGCGATTTAAGTAATGGCCTGGGTACTTTGACCTACCTACTACAACGGTGACTACCAGGTTGGTACACCTACCTCTTACCGATGTGGCGCGTGGTCGGTACCCCTGAAGTTACAGTTTCTGTCTTCTCGGAAGACACTGTCCAGAAGACGTCCGTCTTTCAGTTTCGGAAGAGGTCGACTTCTCCTTACAAGATCACCTTCCCGCTAAGCAAGATGCAATCTTAAGTAATTAGGTAACTTCAATTACATAGACACGTCATTAACTTTAAAAATTTCAAAAAATCTCTAATCTTGCAAATTGTGGGCACCACAAAACCCTTACATCTATATCTTTTAGATAAATCAACCTGCGGTGATTTTTGACGGGGACTTTTACAGAAAATTGAGAGAGGAAAGAGGAGACGCTCGCATGAGAGAGAGGAGAGATTTTTGACAATTGAAGACTTTGATGGTGGAATCGACACTGAAATAAAGATTATTGAGTCTTGAAAGGCCTGTGTGTGTATTTGAGTGTTTGATTTTTTTTGTATTTGATGGACGCAAGAGGTAGAGTTTTGAGTTCTCATCGCCTGGAGCAATATGTTTTCTTTTTGATCGTTCTCTTGATTGATCACAGTCAGGAGGTCCGTCCTCCCCAAGAAAGACTCTTGCCACGACATCTGGTGCTTCTACGGAGAGCTCTTGGGGTGATTGATTTGGAGAATTGACGTGATTGAGTGAGAAGATGGATCACAGTGCTACCGTATAAGATGTGTCTGCTGCTCAAGGTGCTCATGTTCAAAGGACTCCTGGTCAGGATGGAAATTGGCTCTCAAGCATGACCTACGGTAGTCCAACAGCAACAGCACAGCCTGCTATAGACACATCTCAGATTCTTCAGACGTTGACTGTCCTAATTCAGCAGCAACGTGCAATTGGAGGAGTTGAGTAGAAATCTACAAAGGCGTTACAAGTAATTGTTGATCGATGTGAATGATTTGATGAAAGAGACGTTACTAGGTACCTGCGGGAGTATGTGGGTGAGATGGAGCTGGTCAGGATACCTGAATGTGAGGTAATTTTGAGCTTTGAGTTGACTGTTGTCTCTGAATTGAGAGAGAATGTGAGAATTTTACAGAGGAGACATCTAGGTGGGTGGACTCTGTTTGAACGTGCACTGAGAGAAGAGTTTCTAGAAGAGGATTCTGAAAGAGTCACCAGAAGAACTCTCATGGACTCGATAGAGCATAAGCCTGGACGTTCCATGGGATTGAATGAGGTGATTCGTGAATTTAAGAAGAGGTACTCTCAGCTTTCTGATCTAGAGAAGTTGACGCTAGATGTTAGAAAGATGGAGTTGTTCTTAGGTGCTCTGGATGAGTTTATAGCACACAGGCTTTATTTCATGTTAGCTGATCGTGGAGTTGAAGGGGGAGTTACATCTGATTGGAGGAGAATGGAGGAAGTAGTATCTACTCTTGCTAGACAACGTCGTGGTAGGATGGCGGTGCCAGAACAGAGAGTAGCTCCTCAGGTTCCGATAGTTCTTCCTATAATATCTCAGGCACTTATAGTGATTCCTCAAGTGCATGTAGTGGTTCTCCAAGTGTCTGTAGTGCCTATCTCGGCACAGAGAGGAACTAGACAGCAGCAGCGACCTGTTGAGAATCGAAATCAGAATAACCTGATTAAAGAGCTCACTCAACAGTAGAGAGATTTGAGAGTTGAGATGGATGATTTGAGGTTCATCACCTGGTCCATATCGTCGATGATCTATCGATGATCTGACCACTAACAGATCATCAACTAGATCCTTGACAGATGAGATGTTAGTTGTCGATCTGCCAACTGATTGTTAACATTTAGGATCTTCGATGATCATCGACGGTATGAAATTAGTTTTAACCAGCTTTTTGAAACTTGAGTATGTATCTTTTTCCCACTAAAAAATCAGATTGCATTGTCCATACATGTTCGTGAATAATCTCTTGCCAGGTGATTTCTTGGTACCACCTAGAAATCTTTGGATCAACTGACTTGAGTTTGTATAAGGTATAGCTCAACCATCATAGACAAGTTCTAGCACTCATCATAGTTTTGTTTGGTCTAGACAGAATGGATCTCTGAGAAAAAATGTCATTATTTATTCTAGTGCTATACTTTCCATAAATCATAAAAACATTATCTCACATATGTCTATGTTGATAAACTAAAAGTGTATAGCAAAAGATTCGATTCTAATAAGCTTTTTTTGCTTGTTGAGAATGATCGTCTAATGATTGAACTATGAATAATTTTGCAGTTCTCCTACTGTTTACTCTAACATATATGGGCACTTGTTAATACATATCATTTTTCCCAGATGATCTATTATAATCAATCTCAGAAATGCCCCTACGTCCAACTATTCCCCATTCTAAAAAGTCTCTAAAGATTATATTTTCGGTAAATTCCATTTTTGTCTGTAGTGTCGATCGTATTGAATTACATATGTGAAAGGGCCTTTTGTGCGAGACACAAATTCAGAATGCTTGTTCCTTCAGGAATTTTACCTGAGTGTGGCTGTCTTAAAACTCTCATCCGAGAAAGAGAAGCACGTTTAAGAGTTAATAGTTGATGTGAAGTCCAAACTAACCAAACGGGCAAGCGTGGAGCTAGCATTGAGTTACTACCACTTGTGGAGAACGATTCGACCCTCGCACCCGTGGAACTAGGAAAAGCAAAGAGTTGTTGGTCGTGATGAAGAAAAGAATGTCGTGGAGGGCAGGGGAGGTTTCTGGAAGAACAACAGTCATTTGGCTGCAGCTCGACGAAGATGCATGAGTGAGTGATCCAGAATTCTTCGCTAATTGATGTGTTCCATGTGCGGTGGACCGCACCTGCGGAATCTTTTGATCCTGTTAACTCGGAGCTCCTCTGTGTCCTCCTGTGCTCCTCTTTCCGCCTGGATGTTGCGAGTAGTCTGCCAAAACAATTTGCTCCGGATGAGGGGCAACGTAGCGTATATTGCTGTGAAGCACCTCGACGCAAGTGTCTCTGTGAAGGTGGACCTAAATCAGAGAGAAGTCCCGCCGTTCCTGCACAATTGATTTGAGTCCATAGTTTGGAGGTTTCGTTACATCTCCAGCATTTTGTTGAAAAGGAGCGCATTCAATTGAGGGGCGAGCCTCGGGGACCTTATTTTGATAGGACTGGCCGATGAGGATTGGACATGTCCTCTTGGCTGAAACGACGATCCACAAAATTATTCTCGATAGACGAATTCTTTAGGAGTTAGGGGATTTGGTTGACTTCTACTGTAGCGACCTCGATATGGCTGGGCGATTGGAGAGTTGGCTACCATCGGAGGTGGACGGAAAAATTGCTTTGATCCATGGGGGCGATGGAGACGAAGGCGCGAAGCTGGCGCGGGAATTTGTGATTCGGGGATGTCGAGTTGTGCTGGTTGAGAGCTCGGTGTCTCAGGTAACAAGGGCAACGCAGGGTGGAGATCCGCTGCCTCACTTCGCATTTCCTTGTAGTGAAGGCCTTGCAAAGGAACAGCCGTCTGACTCTTTAAGAAGGATAGATTTGGATGTTACGGCAGGCGAGGAAACCTGCAGTCAAGCGGTGGAGGAAGCTTGGAGGATATTTGGAAGCATTGGTATTCACGTTAACTGCAATTCAGTTCCCGCCACAATCAAGCCTTTCTTGGGGACGACCGAGAAAGATTATGATCAAATTATGGGCATCAACTTGAAGACAAGCTGGACATTGAGTAAAGCTGTTGCGAGAAAGATGAGGGAAACAGAGACAGGAGGTTCGATCATATTTATTACCTCTATTTCAGGGACTGAAAGAGGAACTTATCCTGGGGTTAGTTTGTATGGAACTTCGATGGCAGCCATACACCATTTAACGAAGATGATGGCAATGGAGTTAGGAAAGTACGGCGTCCGTGTGAATGCGGTGTCGTGTGGTCTAACGGCATCAGATGAGTTATTTGAGACAAAGGACGATGAATCTGTGCAGGAAATGGCAAGAACAGTCGTCCCGTTACAGCGCTGGTCGAATTTTCCAGATGATATAATGGGCGTGGTGCTCTGGCTGGCTGGTGACTCGTCGACCTTCGTAACAGGCACAATCTCTGTTGTGGATGGGGGACAGTCTATCAGTAGACCCCGCCTCACTTCATACTTATAGCGCTTTATATGTTTTGCAGAACGAAAGGAGGCGACAGGACTGGCGGTATGGATAGTGTGCCCAGGCGGTCACTGTCCAGGAATTTTGTTGTATCTCTTGACAGGTGGGCAGCAGCTAACGGTGAGTTCAGTAGGAGATGCATTCGCTAGCCTACGTTGCTTTCAGCGAACGTCCTTGAGGTACCCATCCCCGTTCAGTGCGAAGGAAGTGGCGGTGGTTGATGGCACAGTAGTGCTCATAGTTAAGCCCTTTAAGCCTTTTTGTAAATCTGAAAAGGAAGTGAAGGGTTGGATGAAAGGAAAAGGATGGCGGATTTTTGCTTGGAAGGGAGTAAGAGATCGCTGCTCATGATGTGCCACAAGTCACAAAGACCAGTGGCGCGAAAGCAGCTAATGTTTTGATTTCCCGGCTAGTCGTCCTGAATCTTTTCTCAGTTTTCTGGTGAGACAAACCGACAGCTGGTACTGGAAGTGCGGGATGATACTCCAGAATACTTGTCAGTAGCGGCTGTGCATATTTGTGAAGATACGAGAGCCGAGAAGTTTGTATAGCACCTTGCTACATGTATCTATGTGCAGAAAGGAACTCTGAATTCGTCACAGAACCTGAGAGTGATCTGTTGCAAATTTGTTAGCATGACTTGCGTTTTGCATGGTAGTAAGGACTTTTGACACGTGAGATTATCTCGTCATCCTACGAGCTTTATTTCTTTCAGGTAAGGACTAAATTACACCTAAGCTCTCATGCATTTTGGTTTCTTTGTGACCAGTTTTGGCTTTGGGGACGCTTACGCAGGGTTTCTAACCTACAAGGGATCGATTCAGTGCGTTGTATAAGTGGATCAGGCCTCTTCGTGTTTCCTTCTGCAGCAAGGGCATGTATCAACGTCGACAGACCGATGTTGACTGCGCAGCCCACATTAGACATCTGAGGATCCTACTCGCAGTGTGTCTTTCATCGGGTTTTGTGCTTGCGGATCGGGTTTTGCCGCACGAAAAGCCAAGTCTGTTCCTTCTTTTCTCCGTCCATCGGCCTTTTCCTTCTGACTAGGCATTTCGGTATCCTCTCCACTACTTTTTCTGCCTCCGAACATACATCGTGGGAACTTGTCATACGTTTCCTTCTTGTTACGTTAGGAAACAGAGGCGATCTAAAACAGTTGCTCCTGCTGTGGGTGGGCCTCTCTGATGCTCAAAGGTCAAAACTTACGATCAAGGTTCTAAGATCTCACTTCGGTTATAAAACTATAACCAAATTATCTCAATCCCAACTAAAACTAGGAAGTTTGCTCCCCTCTCCAAAATTTTATCCAGCTTTTGGAAAGAACGTCCGGTGAGCCGTCTGTCATGTGGCGAAACTCCGTAGCTGAAACTTGTTTAGTTGGGCTGTTTGGTCTTCATTGAGGAAACAGTAAATCAGAGGATACGGATTACGCCTGAAGCACCCGATGCAATTCTAACTCTCGTTCCTCGCGGCGAAATGGTAGTCCCCAAAAACAGGTAAAGAAGTCCACGTTATATAAAAATAAGAAATAAGCTGCCGCCAAATGTTTTTCCAAGGCAAACTGTCTGCATTTTTCTAATTATCGGCATTTCCGCTTACCATCGCGAGTTACGTTCTTAACAGGTTCTTTTGTGATTACATCAAACGCGAAATGCTGAGAGTTAAGTATAGGAAAAGGAGAGAGAATCGATGTGAGAGAGACTTATGAGTAAGCTTGTTTACTGAAATGAATAATGAGGTAGGAGACTCAAAGACCAGATACTTATATTTTGGTACAACAGTAGACAAAGCCTGCGAAAGAGCATGAGCTCAAATAGTCTAAACTAGTTGCTGTACGCACGGTCATACTATACAATCTATTCTAACACTCCCACTCAACGACTAGTTGTGGTAGATTTAAATTTTCAATCCTAGTCTTGGTAGAAGGTAATCCAACTTAAGAGCCGGTAGGTCTTTAGTTAGGACATCCCTTACCATCTCCTGAATAGGGCAGTATTTCACTTCAATTGTCTTGGATGTAACTTGATCTTTAATGAAGTGGTACCGAATATCTATGTGTTTCGTCCTGTCATGGAACTTGGACGATTCTAGTTACCACAATACAAAGTAGTAGCCTCATTCTCAGCTAAACCTATATCAGCTAAGAGTTGTCAAAGTCACATTGCTTCTGATGAACATGTGTTAAGTCATATACTCAGCTTCAGTACTTGACAGTGTGACAGATTTTTGTTCTCTTCGACGACCAACTGATTGCTCTTTGTGAGTAGATGAAACAATTTCCAGAAGTTGAACGTCGTGACTCGATGTGACCTCCCCAGTCAGCATCATTGCAGCCAAATAGAGAAATCGGTTGAGACGAGTACTTATATTCTAAGTACTGATCTAAAGTACCCTTGATATAGCGAAATGTGCGCTTTATGACGGTGATGTGTTTTAGTCATGGGTTAGTCATGTATTTAGATAATACACTAATGCTAAAGGTTAGATCAGGACGAGTGCAGACGACAGCCCAGTTGATGGAGCCTGTTGCACTCTGATATGGATAAGAAGCACATTGTGCCTTCTCTTCAGTAGTAGCAGGACAATCTTCAGTTGAGAACTTATCTCCTCGGGTCAATGATGTACTAACAGGTTGACAATTCTCTAAGCCAAACTGGAATAACTTTTGGGTCAGATACAAGGTTTGACTGAGTCTGATCCATCCTTCTGCTTGATTTTGGTTAATCTCTATACTCAAGCAATAATGGATATTATCGATGTCACTCATCTTGAACCTTACGCTGAGGTTACTTTTGATGTATGTCAACAATCTTTCGCTGCTGCTTGCTATGATTGTGTCATCGACGTAGAGTGCTAGGATGGCAAACTGATTATCCTTATGAATGTAGGTATACGTTATCATCAGCTCCTGACTTACTAAACCCAAGAAAAAGTAAGAACTTGTCTATGATCAAATATCATTCTCTAGAAGATTGCTTCAATCCATAAAGTGTACGAAGTAGCCTGCACACTTTATCAGTTCCTGGGGCATTGATGCCGTCAGGGATTGCCATGTAGATTTCTTCACTCAGCGTCCCGCTCACGAATGTTGTCTTCACATCCATTTGATGAACGTGGAGGTTGTGTTGAGCTGCGATTGCTAAGATCAATCGCACTGATTGTACGCAGACCATCGAGGAGAAGGTGTCAATGTAGTCGAGCCCATACACTTGAGTGAATCCTCGGGTCACCAGTCGTGCCTTGTATCGGACGATGGACCCATCTGAATTCAGCTTCATCTTGAAGGTCCACTTGTTGGTTATGGGTCTTCGTCCCTGTGGTAAATCTGTGGGTGTCCATGTACCGTTCTCCTCGTGGGACTTGAGCTCTTCGATGATGACCTTGGACCATCGACCAGCATCTGGAGATGATAGAATCTCTTGATAGGAGTTGGGCTCCATCGAGACTAGTCTCAAAGTCATCATTAGTGCACGCTTCTTACTCGTTCGTATCTTCAGGATCAAAGTCGTTGTGTTGTAACTTTCAGCTGGATCGTGGTTAGGAGGGTTGAACTGACGTGTTGATCGCTGGAGTGGTGGTGGTGCTTGGATCTCAGTGAGGGGAGACGATGCCATCACAATGTTACTTTAGTGCGATGGTGGAGACTGCGGTGGTGAACGATGTAGGTATGGGTGTAGCGTGCTCATGTTTTCTATATCAATACTATGTCTGACGGGGGAAAATAAATTCATGGTAGAATAAGTTGAGAACAGATATCGACTATGGGATTGTGGGCTACTAGTGGATGAGCTGACCATAAATTGAGTTGGTGTGTGATATGTACCTCCGCTAACTCCTCCTCCTCCATATCTTGCTGAGGGGAGAAGAGGAACGGGGTCCGGAACAAGACTACTACTTGAAGGATGACCGGGACCAGGGTCAACGGAAGGACTGAAGATGAGAGATGGTGCAAAAGGAGACGGAACAGACGAACTCAGAGAGGGAAGAGTAGCTCCCACTGAAGAGATAGGGGCTGGATCCGAAGTAGGAGGATGGTGATGAAAGAAGTGCACATCATTCTGAATTTCATCCTCGGTAATAGCAGTGAGAGCTGGATTAGGAGGGGATGATGTCGATGCAGGAAAAGACTCATCAAAGATAACATCGCGAGAAACAAAAGTATGACCGTCAAATTTTCGTTGGAGACGATATGCCTTACTTTGACTGCTGTAGCCAAGAAGGAGGCACTCGTGAGAGTGACTATCTAGCTTAGAGCGGTGAGTCTCTATAATGTTGACAAAAGATGTGCAGCCAAAAACTCGAAGATGTGAGATGGTGGGCTTGCGGCCATGCCATAGCTCAAAGAGAGTAGTGGCAGGATCGATGGTCTTGGTGGGACAACGATTCAAAACATAAGTGGCGCAGTTGATAGCCTCGCCCCAAAACTGTTTGTCTAATCCTGCTGAAAACATCATAGCGCGGACAGAGTTTAAGAGGGTGCGGTTTTTATCCTCAGCTACCCCGTTCTGCTGAAGAGTGTCAGGGACGATCAGCTGGCGTTGGATGTCGTGTTCCTGACAATAAGCATCAAAGAGGATAGATCGGAACTCACCACCATTGTCAGAGCGTAAAGTCTTGAGTTTCTTGCCAGTCTGACGCTCGGCGAATGTGTGAAACTCCTCGAATGCTGTGAAGCAGTCACTCTTGTAATGCAGCAGGCGGACAACAGTATAACGAGAGTAGTCATCGGTCATGGTCATGAAGTACTCATAGTCGAAAAAAGTGCAAGGGGAAATGCGGCTGCTGATGTCGGAGTGGACGATTTCAAGAATTTCAGTGACGCGGGTAGTGGCAGCACGTGGAAATTTTGTGTGGGCTTGCTTGTCATGCAAGCACAGGGGGCAAGTGAAATCGTGAATGGTGGGCAGATTTAGACCATTAACAGATTGATTGCGACGAAGTTGGCCAAGTCGAGTAAGACTAATGTGGCCAAGCCGTCTGCGTCAGAGGTCGACGTGGGAGTGACAAATGTAAGATAAGCAAAGCGCGGGCGGGTGAGAGACCGATAGAGGATAGAGATGGGCGTGTTGGACTCATCGACTATGTAAAATGTAGTTGCAAGAGGAGTGGATGAGTCGTCGTCATGTGTGTGACGGACTAAAAGCGAAGTGCCTACTATAGAGTCGAAAACTCTTCTCGAAAGACCTGCAAGGGAAGAAACTTTTCTTCTAGAGGAATATTTCCTGCGGAAATATTTCTGTGGGGGAGTACTCTTATGGGGAGTGCTCCTTCCATAGAAGGGAGGTCTACGGGGAGGGTTATTCCTCCCATGGAGGAGACACTATGAGTCCTTCTCCTTCGATGGGAGTCAACTCCGTGCGTGTTGACTCCCTCATGAGGAGTATTTCTCAACTCCTCGGGACTGGGAGCTCCTCTGAAGAAGGAGGAGCCAGCCGCCGCTGCCCTTCTTTCGGAAAGGACGGGAGGGGGGGCGGAGCCCGAGGGAGTGTCCCTCTCGGCTCGAGGGACTGTGCTACAGTCTTGAGAGCCGCCCCAAGAGGTCGAGGGGGCGTGGCCCTTGAGGTTGGGCCCTGCCCCTGGGTTGCCATCCCTTCTCAACACGTGAGGAGGGGACTGTGGTGAGACGTGTTCTCATTGAGAGACGTGCCTCTTGTCTCGAGACACGGATCGTCCTCGTGACGATTGGTGCCGTCTTGTAGTTTAAGAGCGTACCGGTTCACATGCCATGCTGGATCGGAGAACGCGCTTCGGTCCTAGGGCCACGGATCGTCTTCGTGGCGATCCGTGCCTTCCTGAGAATTTGGTGTGGGAAGGGGTGCGGCATAAGACTGTGTGCGTGAGAAATTTCCAGAGAATGTGTTTGTTTCGGACTGTGACTGTGCAAAAGAGTGCAAGGGGAGTTTGAGCCGTGGTCGATCACGGTTGGTCGATCTGCCACCACGGCCACCTCCGAGACCCGCTAGTCATTTTCGAGAGAGAATTTCAGGGAGTATTGTTGGAAGCAATGGTTGAGAATGTTCTGCCTGCTGCTATGCATGGTGTGCTTGCAGGAGTGACATGGTGTGCACGGGAATTACAGACGAGCCTAGCAAGTAAAGATCATTGCTTAGCGGGCATGAGGCAATTGGATGTCTGTTCTTGTCCTCTAGATGACAAGCACCATTACCAATAATGCACCACCCATACTTGGAGTCAAACATTTGAGCTGAAAACAAGTTCTTTCGTAGTGCAGGGACATGCAAGACGTCCTTAATTAAGACGTTTTCGCCGTTGAGAAGTTTAACTTCAACATCGCCGTGACCTTCAATTTGAACTGTAGTATCATCTCCTAAGAGAATCTGAAGAGCACTTTCTCGTTTAGTGTACTTACAAAATTGATCGCGGTCGAATGCCATGTGATGGATAGCGCCGGTGTCAACGTTGTCGTGATGTGAATTATTCCACATAGTGAATAATTCACCTCTCAGTTAGAAGTTAGTCTCTCTAAGTGAAGTTAAGACCTCAGAGAAGTCGATTCTGGAGGAAGTGAGCATTCAAAAATCTGAAAACACCACGGCGTAGGTCTCGTCGCGCTGATCACAGTGGTATGTTCGAAAGTTACAAACGGAGTTGCAGACGAAAAGTTACTTGGAGTTCTTCTACAAGATTTCTGATACCGAGAAATTTACCATAAATCTGAGTGAGTTCGAAAAATACTTTTTAGATTTTTCTCATGTAGATTGTAGTATGTAGTATTTGTTTAAAATTCGAAATGTACAAAAAGAGCATGTCTAGAGAAAGTTATGGCACTTCGTGTTAGCAAAGGAAAGACGAAATACCGCAGCTTTCTAGCATATTAGCTTAGAAACTGGTCTTCAAAACCAGTTGTGAGATCAGCTTCCGTGGTGTAGCTGAGAAACTTGTAGGGAGGAGGTCTCCGGATCAAATCCCTTCAGACTCACAACCGGCTTGGAGTAGGCTGGCCCCTTCGGAGGAATATGAGGGGCACCAAGTTGCCTAGGGGCGGGACACTAGATGTCCCTTAAACGTACCGTGAATGCGGGACGCCTCCGTCTACCCCTGCACTAGTGCAGTCACCTAGTGTGGATGCTAGAGGGAGATTACCACCGGGTTTCGAAATGGACCTCTCACCTTCGGGTTGGCGGGGTAATTAGTACGAAGTAATTAGTACGAATTCGGTTGCGACCCTCTAAGTCCTGGGGTAGCGAGATGGCATCAAAGATATTCCAAGTCGGTACCAATTCTTTTGTTGAAAAATGTAGAGTTCGAAATATTATTCACTTGGGTCGAAAAATCAAGTGAAACTGATACCTGAGGTCATACATACGGCACTTCGAAGTTTAAGGGGGCCGGAAGACGCCAATGGTGATAACTCGGGCTCCACGTGTCAGAACGAGGTGATTCCCGGTGGCCAGAGGTAGCCGTGATGGAGTTACTTCGAGTGGAGGTGTCAGATGCTGACTGTACAGCCAAGTCGGTGACCGTCCGTACAGATGAACCTGCGAAGCTTAGTGAAATAATCTTCTTACGTGTAGATGTATTATCAGTGATTTATTTTTCTGCTGCCATCTGTTTAGGGGGATCTTTTACCCCTGCCAGGTGACACTGAAGGTTACGTAGGATGGAGGAAAACCCAGAGGGGTGTACTCCGGAGTGAGAGAATTCTCAGGACATTATCGAATTATCGCAGTTTGCCGATCATCGAGTAGTGTAGAGTTTACCGTGCGGGAGCTATCGAGTAGAAAGGATCGAAGAGCTAGGAGATTTTACAGAGACTGCATCTGAAGATACTTTTCTATCTGATCAGAGTTTTGATATCGAGGGATTGAGAGTAGAGAGCAGAATCGAGTAGAGAGGAGACCAAGAACTTGTACGCATACTTTCTGAAAAGAAAACGGGAAGCTTCTAGGTGAACGCGCTGGTGCTTCACAGGAGCAGTTTTCGGATATTCTGAGTTACTGTACGTGAGATTTGCAATCTGAATGACCTGGAGTTGAAGATCTACTTGCACGCCGTGTGTTTTATCTTGGCCAGATCGAAATCGTGGTGGTGTGTTCTCTTACGGTCCATATTCCGTGTGTGGTTTTCGTCCTCCTCTTCACGATTGTATCACAGCTAGAAGGTTCGCCCTTCCCAGGAAACTCTCGCCTCGACAACGTACCAATGACAATCTACAGCTCGAGGTGCAAATTCGTTGTAGAGCTGAGTCATCAATACTCGTTTGATGTTGATGTTGTTGTTGTTGTTGTTGTTGCGTTGGTGATTCTTCTGGTTGCGATTCTTCTGATTTTCGTCTTGTTGTTGAGATTGATTGGGCGGAGCGCTGCTGCTTGAGGCTTGATTCGGACAATTCTGGACACATTGTCCAGTTAAATTGCACCCGAAGCCTTGAATGTTAGAATCTGGTGTCCGCTTCTTAGAACGGTTGTTGTTTTTGTCTTGCTTGGATGATTGCTTCTTTCTTGCGAACAATGCGGTCGAAAGTTCATGTTGCATTCTTCGACGAAAAGTTTCTTCGGTGAGAAGAAACGAGATGAGATCTTCCAACGTCAAGTTGGTGTTGCATCTCATCACTTGTAGGAACATTTGGTAGCTGTCAGGCATGCTACCCATGAGTGTGAGCAGCTGCTAGTTACCATACACCCCACTAGCAATTCACAGTCTAGTAGGAGTAGTCGTCCTCCGCGTACTCACTCCTCTAGCCATACACATAATCATTCCTCCCCTTGGGAACACATGAGCCCTTGCCATCCTTATCTTCGACGCACATCACCACGCTCACCACGTGTTTCCAGTCCTACCCAAAGCGAGTCCTTCCTTCCTCCATTGGATTTTCCAGCACCGCCTCCACTGAGACGATTAGCTCGGCAGTCGGTTCCTCTACAGTGGAACCTTGATGAAGGCTACGACCCTTCGTCGTTGATCTCGAAGTCTCGGAAGAATACTAAGTGGGCGTTGATGGTAGCCCGAAGTCTGTGTCAATGGAACCTGCTTCTTACGCAGAAGCAGTATCTTCCTTTGATGCTGATCAGTGGAGAAGAGAAATAGAGGAGAAGTTGGATTCTCATGAATCAAACGATACTTGAAAACTCACCGACTGATCACAAAGACGCCGGCCGATAACATGTAAGTGGATTTTTAAATTAAAACTTAATACCGATGGGTCCTTTGCTTGTTATAAGACGAGACTCGTGACTCGTGGTTTCAACCAAATCTACAAGTTGGAATGTACAGAAGATTTTCCTTGTGTAATCTGTATACAGTCAATATGACTCATCCTTGCCATCTCAGCGCAATATAATCTACATGTACATGAAATGGATGTCAAAACTATATTTTTGAATGAATACGTAATGAGGAAATATACATGTGTGTCTCGAAAGGAGTGACTGCAGCAAGGCGCAGCGAAGTATGCAGATTGCTTAAGATTCTCTAGGGCCTTAAACAGTCATAAAGAGAATGGTATTTGATTATTGATAAATTCTTGCTTTCTCTTGGATTTACTAAATAAGATGCAGAAGGAAACGTTTATTACCTGCATCAAAAATAGCACTTCGTCGTCCTTGCTCTCTACGTGGATGACACTGTGATTGCCAGTAGCAATAAGACTCTATTATCTCATGTAAAGAGGAAGTTACATGTCATCTTTCAAACATTGATAGTACTGTTGACCCAAGCTTAGCCTTTGTACGCACGGGCTTGAGATGTATGTTGTGTGGGTCTGTTGGTGTAGCAGCCCGTATGTTGGTGTGTGATGGTTGTTCTAGAGATTAGCACATGTCGTGTTTGACTCCATCTCTCAATGTCATTCCTATTGGACGGTGGATTTGCTCTCGATGTATACAGTAGAGAGCCGATTAGATCTTGCATGGTATGGATTATAGACAGACGACTAACGATGGAGCGATGTAGCACTCGACCTCCTAATCCTTGCACCCACGAAGGTGTATATCACGTAGTTGAGATATAGGGCTATTTGAAGTTAGAGGGACCTAACCGTCAGTTAGGGAGACGATTGTGATACACTTGTGTATGTGTATCACCTTGTCCATGTGTTAGGTGTATGTGTGGTGTATCTCTGACAACGATGTATGTTGTGTTCCGATGTGTATGCGCACGACAACTGTCACGTTAGTTTAGCACCCCGGCTAGGTTGATCGAGTACGGTGTGGCTAATCTCGGTAGGACCGTTAGTGCCGTTAGAGCGGATTCTTGGGCTAGCCCCACTAGGGATATACTCCACAAGTAAGGCTTGGAGGCTTTAGTTCTTCGAGTTGAGCCTTCAAGCTCCTAGCTATGGTGGATAGTCTTGGTGAGCGCAACTGGATTCTCTGATGCATAGAATGAATTTGGCTCGACTTTAGTGTTTGTTTAGCGTTGATTGGCATGGTGGAGTGAGAACAGATCGTTTATTATTGTGATACATTTGTGTATGTGTATGACATTGTCCATGTGTTATATGTATGTGTAGTGTATCTCTGACAGTGATGTATGTTGCATAGCGATGTGTATGCGCACGACACTGGATCTAAACGGACAAGAGTGGTTGGATCGCTAGGTGTGCTGGAGCACCATTTTAGACCTTGGACTTTATGAGAAGTCTGTACCAAGTCATGTTGTGACTTGCTCATGTTTTGAGACCGACCTAACCAGATTTAAGTCGAGACTTAGGGAATGTTGAGCTTGAGAGTTAGAGAGACGACCTCTCCAGTCCGGATCAAACGGGATAAAGACAAGTGATGCATGAACGCTAACGTGTGATTGTGATTTACAGGTTAACGTGTGAGTTTCATGACCTATTGACCTATTGTTGACACAAGGCGGTAAGTTCGTGAGAAGTGGTATCAGAGTGGACGCTTCGGTGAGCAAGAACTCAAGATAGCGGTTGAAGGCTGGACGCTTGAGGAGGGACGTGAGATACGAAGCGGATCAACGTTTCTAGGTGAACGCTTGGAGCAATGATCGACATAGAACATAGTTCCAAAGAAAAGATCAAGAAATGAGTGGCGACTGACACTAGGATCAAATCTACTCGAACTAGCCCTAAGGCACAGCCATGGGTCGATAACCGGCGATCTTCGTCCCAACGTTAAAGAAGTCCAATACCAACTATGACAATTGTGCAACAAGCTGGAGTTTGCCAACGGTGTCTAATGATTCCAAGCGTAGGAAGTCAAGGAGTTCTGTATACAGAGCTCATCAAGATGATGAAGACCATGCAGGAGAATATGACCTCTAGAGATAAATGTATCGCCGAGCTTGAGACAGACCAAGGCAGTTCTTCATCTACCAAAAAGCTTTGTAAGACAAATCTACCAACCCCATTTTCAGATAAGAGGGGCTCGCAAAGTTAAAGATTTCTTATCGGATTTGGACTTATACTTTAAGGCGCAACAAGCTAAAGAGTCAGACAAAGTGAGAGCAACGGTTATGTTCCTAAAAGACCATGTGCTTATTTGATCGACTGCATACAAAGACGAGCATGTCTTGACCGTCTCGACGTTTGGTTGGAAAGAGTTGAAGGAGTTGCTCACAAGACGATTCACTCCAGAGTATCATAGATTTGAGATGGTGTTGAGTTAGTTAAGTTGAAGCAGAATGGGGTCTTAAGTGCTTATATGCACGAGTTTAGTGCTAAGCTGAATTCGTTCTCCAAGGACTGAGACCAAGATATATATATTTATTGAGGAACTCAAGTCTAACTCAGAGAAGGCTCTCTTTCGGATGCCGAAGCTACTTGAGACATGTGCCGAACTTTTTGAACTAGCGGAGCGGATTGAGGACGACGAAGTCTAGCAACAGAAACCTTTTGAACCACGCAGCATGGACAAGGTTCACAAGAAGAACAAGGGCTTCAAACGACAACGGGACGCGGATGAAAAAGATCAGAAGGACTCTTCTACTCCGGCAGCAAAGCGACAACAAACAAGGTCAAAACCTAGAGGCAAACATCTCAAAAGGACAATGGTTCTAAGTTTACTTGCTATAGTTGTGACGAGACAGGCCATATTGCTAAGGGGTGTTTGAAGCCTAAGGTTAGTAACTGTAATATGAATGCGCTTGATGCAAAGAACTCGTTGGAGCTGACTGTTCAAAATGACTGACGTCGGTGCAGTCCATCCTTGCTTGAGCATTGAAATTAACCATGACCCATCTTCTAGCAGTATCAAACTTAGTCAAACTCTGTACTTGACACAGAAGCTATTCCAGTTTGGTTTACAGGACTGCAAACTTGTAAGCACTCTCTAGTTACAGATGAAAAACTTTCTTCGGATGACTCTCTCGTCACTGAGGAGGAGAAGAAACTAGGTAATAGTTATCTTTATCAAAGTTCAGATGGCTCTATTAATTGGGCCGCAATATGCACTCGTCTTGACTTATCCTACCTCATTAGTGTACTCTCCCAGTTCATGAGTAGTCCTGGATCTAGACATATAGTGACAATCAAAGCGCGATGGCTCTTATCGACACTAGCAAGTTTCACGACCGTACGAAGCATATCGACATTAGATATCATTTTATTAAAAACCACGTCGCTGGAAAACTTATAGAAGTTCATTATTTTCCTACTGAGGACATGGTTCCATTGACAAAGAGCTTATCAACCTCAAAGTTATAACATCTGCTACAAAAGCTAGGAATGTTTTCTAGCGGATAGTGTTGTATCTGAACTGTTACTGAGTGAGAGTGTTAGAATACGTCCAGTATGAAAACATACATTCAGCAACAAGTTCAGGATATTAGGTGATGATCTTTCGTAAAGTCACCAAGGACAAGACCCAGACTAAATTATTCAAGCCCAATGTCATTGTACATTAAATAATTCTTTTGCTTGGTTCAGCCTACACTCTCTCTCAAGGAGTTCTGTATCACATTCATACTGTCCTTATGCCGTGACATACAGCTTTATCTTGAGCTATTCTAGCAATAGTTTATTTCCAACAAAATCATGTGTTAATTTATTAACTTCCCAACGGGCAAGGTAGGTAATAAATTTGGATATGCATGCCTAACTAGTGGTGACAGAAAACGGTCGCGCGAGTTAAAGTTGAAAGAAAATTAAATTAAATTCAGGTATTAAAGTCTTTTATGTTTGGAAACACTAATTTAAGTTAAACTGCAGCGTGGGTGCAACTTAAATTCACTCTTAAACTTAGCGTAAAGTTGAAGAAAACAATTTTCTACCACTTTGCAAGATCTTTACGCGACCTGCAAGTCCTTATAAACAGTAGATGTTTCTGCGAAAAACATACGATCTCTTACCATTAAGTCTTGTCCCCACCTCTTCCTCCTTAGCAGCTGAGGTGAGTTGTGATGCATTTGTTAAGAGGAATGTTCGGAGGCAGGAGACTGTACCAAGCTCTTAGAATAGGTCCAACAGTTTCACTCCTTTTTCAAATGAGCACTGTTTTTGTAATTTGAGCAAAGGACAGTATCGTGACGTTATATACCTCGTTAGGAGAATTATAAGTTACTGAGACACATAAGTATCATACGAATTCAGCACTGTGCATGTGGTTGAATGAATCAGAATATGGTGGATGAATGTTGACACTTTATTGCTCGGTAACCATAGCCTCTCCCAAACCAAACAATTTAGTATGACTTACTCATCAGGGCTACCAGTGATTACCTCCTGGGGGCCTCACTATGAGCAAGTATTAACGCGTTTCGATAAATGCTCACTTACTGTCACCACCACAATCAGTTAGTACCACATCCACCTACGATTGCAAGTACTTGTTGAAGAAGGCAATAATCTCTTTGTGTGCTTCTTCAGCTCTCTGACAAGCAGCTTTATCCTCTCCGTCGTACCGAGTGGTCCATCCGTGGTCAGCTCCTTGGTAAATCTTCACATATGATTTGTCTCCATGCTGCAATAATATTGCGAACGTTCCAAAGCAAACGTTAAGAGCTTTAGCAACAATACTGGTCATCCCGGCAGACGCATGACATTGTATATGACTAGCGTACATATCAAGCAATCAGATATAACCAATGCCATGGGTGCTTGACTGCAAAACGTGGGAGTTACATTCTGCTTATTGAACGATATCAAGAGCAGACTAAAGATCACGTTTTCCCCTCGGCAGTATTCGTGTTCAACTTGGAGAACTAAAAGGAATAGTCTCTTTGTAGGAGTTAGAGTTCTCATTTGACTCTGCTCAGCATAGATTTCTTGTGCTTTAGATGGCGTAGCCTCAACACACCAAATTGCGGCGATCGGAAAGAACCGGCACCGAAACTTAGCTGGTCTTTAATTTTACGCTCGCTTGTTCAACTTGTAGAGAAAGTAAGGGAGAATGACTGCTCTATTTCTTTCAATCTATTCCAGACATGCGCTTTAAAAGATGGTGGAAAGCACAGTTCTCTTGTTCCAGTGAAGAACTCTAGAGAAGTAAATTAACTTTCAAGTACCTAGCAGACTCACTCTGAGCTGATACTTAAGCGACTTCTCATTCATTTCCTGACAAAGTTGAATATGGGAGGAACAAGACAATGGCCGCGGACACTCGTAATATACAGTTAGGACAAAATGAACGAACTCGCTAGACTGACATCCATGGGAGTCTAGACTATATATATAGGGGTGAGGGAGTAAAGAAACAATTACAGTGAAAATTCCCGAAGCATTCGAGACACTGAACTAAATCAGATAGATAACAATGCCCGGGTAGGAACGGAAAGGTTGCGGGCAGATGAGATACATCACACGCCCGTGCGTGCATGAGCTCTTCGCAGTCCATCGGGCAATATTGCTACTTGACGGCGAGGACTCTGGTTCAAGTCCTATCAAGCAAAATTGAAAACTCGCATTCCCACTCGGAAGAGTTGGTTATAACCTTGTGCCTAGAGCCCCTCGGCTTTATGATCTCTCTTGCCCTCCTAAGAAGCTAAGGTGCAGTTCCATGGTGAAGGTACCGCAGAAATGCTGCACCACCTTATATTATAATTAGAGAAGAAAGCTCATCACTCACCCAGTTCACAAAGGTGGGATATACATACTAGTTGGCTACAGAAAAAAGCTCCGTCGTTGCAGAACAGTAATATTCCCGCTCAGCATTTTACACGCGCCTTAATAATTCTAGAATTCCTGAACTGTACACTGTCCGAAACCAAGGAAAGGAGATTTATAATTACGAGCAAGCCATGAGTTTGAGTGGTAGTTGACTTCCTTAAAGAAAGTCGGTTACCGTAGTGGAGGGAATGTCTGGTCGGACGAATGTTCAGCTTTTCATCGTGTCATCGGCGTATGCACCGTCACTAGTCGGTTTGACGCCGTATACGTAGCTACAAATTTCCTGTTCAAGAAAGAGTCTTAAAACTGCATTGGGGTACTACTCTCTGGGGTCAAGCAGGACTCAACAACAGCCGTTTCAACTTCTGATCAGTACTTATCACAGTTCCAATCGAGAATTTCTCCTTCGTGAATTCAGATCTGCAACGAGGTAAGGTCACCACAAGCTACACACATAACTTCTCGAGCTCTTAATTCGGCACAGGAGTTTATGCCCTCATGATTGACAGGTAACACACCTCCTACATGCCTCAGGCTGGCGCTAGAGACTCTTTACCTACCATGTTTGATTAAAGATCCAACTTCCCGCTCGACACTAGTACCATCAACTCAGATTAGTAACTCCAGCGCGCACCAAGATAACCCACGTGATTCTTTCCCCATTTTGGCTTCAGATTATAGCCGCACATCATTTGAAACATCTTGGCCAGGCTAACACGAACAATCCACTATCATGGTAACTTCCCCTCACCCATCGGACTATACTCAATCATTTGCAAGGACACGTATCGTTCTGCGTTGCACGATTCTACGAGGTCCCTAGGTCAGAACCGGTTGATCCCTCAAACTATGCAACGAATCAACTCTACAGCTAGAACCGCTCTCTTTGCCGCCGGTGAACTAACTGCCTAACTATCAGCCTCAAGCTCGTCTGGTTTGCAGCTAGAGTACTAGTCGTTTCAACTCAAGTCAAAGTTTTACTCGATTTGACAACGGCACCTCCACTACGTACTATGCCGCTTATATGCCTACTTAATCTACATCGCACTCTGACCATCTCTCATGCATGATTCTCAGTACAAATGTGATACTGAACTCCTGTTGCAGTTCTTCGACATGAAAATTTCCACCCCTTACTTTCAGAAGCCTGTAGACGAAATCCTGTCAAAAGGCAAGACATCCTATCCAGACTGCCTTACTGACAGATACTACCTGCTCTACCTGTTAAGAGTATCTGATCCCTACTTCAAGCGTCAGTATTGACATTGATCATTAATCAACAAGATCTGCATAACATCTGACTGATTTGATTCCAAGACGAAACAGACGTAAGGATATAGACCAGAGATCACAATGCCCACGGCACTGAACTGGTCCAGAAGCACGGCCCTACGATCAGCAGCTAGCTATAGGTTCCCAGCGAACGAAGAAGTCACTCAATTGCTAAATTGTTATGCTCGCGCAGCAGATTTACTCAGCCTGAATCATTTCCCCTCGTCTCTACGCTGTAAAAGCAATACGTCGAGATCACGGCGCTATGATTTGTACGGAACGCACGATTGTATTCCGTTTGGCGGTACCGTTAAAATATTGTCCTCCATAGACTTCTTACGTGGCCGGAGACTGAAACAACCTGTGGTTGGATCCGAAACGTTTGGATAGTTGTTTCCGTTTTATTTTAACTCTGATGAGGTCAGAAAAGAGTAAATGGAACAACCTTTCCGGATTTCGATTCTCCGTGTCAGGAATTTCAGCGGGGAGTAAGTGACGAGCTCGAGTAGGAGCTGTAGACCTCATATCCAGAACAATAGTATATAGTTCAGCGTGGAAAGGCAAGGTTCTCGTTTTATGTGTCGCATGATGGACCTAAAAAGTTGTTCTTGCGCATGCAATTGGCAAGGGAATGGGAATCGACCATTGTGGTAACTGTACGTACCTCTGGACATTTTGCAAGAATCTCGGCGAACTCTTTCGCCATTTCTGGTGGGGTGACGAAGTCTATTTCGGCGGCAAGTATAGCTAAAGGCACTTTCACCGCTGGCCATTGCAAAAGACACAACATACTTTAGGTGGTAATCTCGTAGATCCGATGTATCTGAAAAATCATTGCATCACAATCCCTCGAAAAGCTGGAGAAAATTCGACAGGAAACAATTAAGACGCTCACCTTTAACCTCGTCATGAGTGAGGAATGAAGGATGGTTCATCACCGCGCAATCAACGCCCTTGTCCGGATCCCCGAACAGCAAGCTGATTATAATCTTTGCTGCACAGCATTACACGATACTTCTTTATCATGTCGGCATGATTAATTTACTCATGCCGAGCATCCAAGACATCATTCGACGTTGGCAAGCAAGATACAATATTTCCCGCTACTTCACGCATGACAATACGATTCCGACTGATATTAACGACACTTAGGATGGTTGCTAGTCGAATTCAAGTGACTAAACTATGCGCCGCGGTTACACCAGAAGCAGAAATTAAATGAATCTCTGATCACGAATGACGGTAAGGACTTGCTAGATCTAGATTAAGGACCACAGTCAAGCAAGTTCACATCACGTCTGCACAATCGAATGTCACCATACCCTAGTTCGACAGGCAGATTGAAGTACAGCACTTATCAATGTGAGCGAGGTCACAAAGGCTCGCGGAGTGTGCTCATCATCCGCTATACGCAAATGCGATGGAGAATCACGACGTCTGATTGGATAGCATCCAGAACCAGGTGCCAAATGTGCAGGATATCTTCTTGCCAATGGGATCACTGTAATCGTGGTATCTTCCACTTTCAAAGTTTTTCTTCCCAACTCTAGTGATCAAAGTTGATCAACTAATCTCCTCCGTTACTTAATAACCAGTAAACCTCGGCAGCGACTAGAAATGTACAGAGAGACCATGTGTCCCAACGTCACATCTATCGCATCTCATACGACATAGACGTTCGAGTATCCACAGACATTTGCAGCAGTTGTCCAAACTGTAAAGTGGCTGTTGACTGTGTGTTGGTAAGGTCAAAGGATTAAAGGTTACTCATACTCAAGGGGCTGTTACCTGCTTTCTTGATCATGGGCATATAGTTCCGGTGGGGAAAAGCAATGCAGATAGTACCTCGCTCATCAGAAGATAGTACTGCTACTGCGCAACTGGATGCAACTAACATTCGCTGGGTATCCTGACCCAGCTACACCTTTGGTATGTAACTGTCCTGAGGTCGGGTCGAGATCGATTGGTACATGAACCTCTATCTAGGTGACGGGTTCGTTAGCTCGCGTGTTGTATATCAGTATTCAGTATACCAACTTGAAGGTCAATATGTGGATCAACCCATTAGAAAACTGAAGGAAAAGACTAGTCTGCAAATTTGGCATGGAAGGAATCGAGTCCTGACTCACCGTGGTATATATAGACAGCACTATTGAAGACCATCCTACGCCTTAAATCCTACTTGGTGTTGACATGCACGACGCTCAAGTTAGATGATACGGCCTGAAAGGTGAGGCTTACAAAGTAGTGCAGGTGACTGTCAAGGGTCAGCCATAGTGCCTCGTCGCATATTCTGCCGCCCAGAGGAAACGGATAACCTCAAGTTGGCCGGGAGGCATCAGACAAATTTAGGGTGGCGACCTGAAAGGTGAGGCTTACAAAGTAGTGCAGGTGACTGTCAAGTTACAGCCATACTGCCCCGTCGCATATTCTGCCGCCCAGAGGAAACGGATGACCTCAAGTTGGCCCGGAGGCATCAGACAAATTAAGGGAGGCTAGTGACAAACACCCGGTACCTGCACCCTTGGACTAAAGGCTGTCACGTTTCTACTACTGTGCATATGCATGACAAAATGGGATTCTCCATCTTCAACTGACGGTTATAAGTGATATTATTACCTCCCCAGCAGTTCCCCATCACGCCAACTTTCTTCACACTCTTGGTACGTAGTGTTCCGATCACTTTAGATGCCCTCTCAATCGCCAGTGGCTGGACAAAAAGGTCGATTCACAAGGGGAACGTGAGAAAATTTTCCAGTTGACTGATATAAATCATCTAGCTACAGAATGCTTCAGCTTCTAGTTTCGAGTTTCACAGTGAAATTAAAATCATGGTAACCAACGAATATTAGCGGTTGACTGAGGAGCTGACTATAACTCTGGTGCATTAAAAGAAGCTGAACTACTGGTACAGATTACAGATACAGATGAACACGTGAAAGGAAATTTTCCTACCTTAGAATGTCTCTCAAGCCACTCTGGAAGACCGTCATATGGACTGTCAGGGTCCGGTGAGTAAAAGTAATCCTTATACAGAAGGTCAGGCACCACTACATAGTGACCGGATGCTGCGAGCTTGTCGGCCAAGTCTCTGTGGAGAAATTAAACATCAAGAGAAATTTGTCACTCTTTACAAGAAGCGCCTTTCTCGACTGAAACAAACCAAATACTTGGGAGATAAATACCGAACCGAATACTTGGGAGAATGTGAAGTTTAATATTAGTAATCTACTAGATGAAATGGATCATCGACACAAACATAATTGTCTGACTAACCTGGTCTGCGGAACCTCCCAACCTGCCGAGAAACAACCAGAACTGAGAAACTTGGCAAGAAAATCGAAATTTAAATCCGACAACTCTTGTCCTTGAGGGTGACCTCAATCCACATTAATAAAACTTAGTACTATCTTTCTCACGATACGCACATATAGTATCGGAGAGAATGTCTTATTCAGAAAGTCAGCCTAAGCTGCTAAGCATTTGAATATCATCCGACGAGGGTTATAAAAACTTCTGCTTGAAGAGGACCCGGCAGAATATATACTTCGTAACAAACTTTCGAGCATTGGAAGAACAGCCTGAAAGACAGTTTAGTAGCTCTAGACATTACAGACATACGGCTATAGATATCAATATAGACACGTAAAACTCTCAAACAAAGCCTGAGCAAAACGTAACTGACGGACTGACCGGGCACTGAACCAAAGCATGATGACCAATCAATCGGACATGCTGCAAGCCTCATGATCATGTTGTCAGTTGAACCGTAGCTGAACACTACAAGAGGCTATTGATTTGAACCGTAGCTGAACACTACGGATGATTTTTAGCACTGAGAGAAGTTAGCTTCTGCTATTGATTGGTATGGTGCAAGGTATGAAATTAAAGATCTAATATCTGGAGAAAGAAACACACCATGAGTTTGCTAGTGTTATAGATCCTCAGTGCAAGGATATCATGGCCACTACCTACTGACTGAAGACCAATATTTCTGTACGGTCAAAGCC
This sequence comes from Asterella californica, assembly GCA_036924285.1. NCBI lineage: Eukaryota > Viridiplantae > Streptophyta > Marchantiopsida > Marchantiales > Aytoniaceae > Asterella > Asterella californica. Next base: position 51,265,080 of record JAYKYS010000001.1, read on the forward strand.
TCACAGTTCCATATGCACTCTGGGTCAAGAAATCGTTAAAGTAAGCTCTGCGAAGATTCCGAAGTATATATGTTCGTCAGCTTCGACCCACCGAGAGCAGACGTTTCAAATCATACTGACGACTAGGTAATACGTTTAATGAGTGGTAAGCAGAAGCAGGTAGACGGTTTCAGTTACAGATTACGACTTCAGTGGTGTATTCTATCCCGCGATTCCGGTTCTGGAACCGTCATCCGTTCCTGAGAATGAGCATTCTCATGAGATCAAGTATCCAACCCACAACTGAGAACTGGAAGTCTTTCTTCAGATCCATTGTATATTTGTTTCTCGGCTAAGTTTGTGGTACACATGATAGTAATTAAAACATCGGTAGTCTTCAGAACTACGAGCATGATAGCTGGAGAGCAGTAAACCACATGACTACTGTCGATTTCACGTACCATATATGTCGCAGATGTAGACAATTGCAGAAGACGATGTGGTTGAACCAGTAATGTAGATATCGACACCATCCCAGTGCTCCTCAACACCCTTACCTACATATTTTGAAGGAGGTGGTGGAATGCAACAATCTCCTGGAGCCATTCCTTCGGCTCTTCTGAATCCAGAGCTAACCTCAGGCTGAATTCTTCGAGTCCAGCAGGTTGAACGTTCCGAGTAGAATTGGTTATCCACGCTTCTACAGCTGAGAAACGCTTCTATTTATATAGAACTGGAAGCTCGAGCTTGAACGTGCTTGAATAGTTGGTGCTGTCCAGGTTTCCAAACCAATGAGAGTGATCTTCTCCCTCCAGGAGTCTAGGTAAAACTTATCAACACATCCTGGTAATCATTGCTAGTTTGGAAGTAATTTCGTCAAAAGTGAGTTCAGTTTCGTCTCCTTCTCCAGACAAAGTTCTGACAAATCCACTGTTAAAGTTAGATCGACTACCTCCCTCCAAAAGCGTTCAAGAAAGAGAACAACGCGCGCCCAGTGTGAATAACTTTAGATGCAGATAACAAGATAAAGAAAGTATGTCAGAAGCCTTTCTCTTCAGTAACTGTTAACTTAAAATGCGTGACTCTTTTATCGCATAAAAATGGGATTTTGAGTTTTGCTTTTGGCCTGTTCATCCATACACATGCAGATAACATCATGCATGCGTATGGATGGAATCTCCATTGCATTCAGCTAGTTCAGATACCAATTCCATAAAGAAGAAACAGAAGTCTTCTCAGAATTTGTCAACCTTGTACTTTTCCACTCCGCAGAACCATCATCTTTGTGCACTGTCCGGCATTCACTCCCCGAGGTCGACAGAAGTAGGCTTTTCCCACATAAGCCATCTGACCCACCAGGTCATGGGCACTCTGCCGTTTCTGACGAACTGTTCAACTCTTCGAAAGGCAGGCCAGAAAGGCGACTCACGCTTTGACATTCTGAATGTCAGATAAGACAAGGCCTCACTTTTTCTTACGGGGACGAAGTTTCACGACGAACCTTCTAGCTGCAGAAATTTACTTGCTCAGTCCCATATATCAACAAGTGATCTTCCTCGGACCCCAATGTTGAAAATGTCTTTCCCCAGTCCCATGACAAGGTAGCGACCGTTTCGGTTCCCTGCTTAAGGTGTCACAGTCGGTGTAACATATTCAGCGTTACTGCGTCGTCACCAAGACGGGTAAGCAAAAGCAACGGGGACGGGTCAGCCAATGCAAATACTGGGAGCGGATGGCAGACTGAGCCCAGCGAAAAAGATCTATCGAGGTTGAGGTGAAAGGAAAAGAGTCAGAAAGAAGAGAAAGTTCGAACGCAAGTGGACAGTAGTGCTCGATCCAGAGTGTCCGAGTTGGTCGAAGATTTAGGAAGGCAAAAATTTATGTACATCAGAATACCAGTTTTGGCAATGCAGCCCTATCGAGGATTTGTGGTGTTATCGGCGTGGAGTTATTGGCGAGTTTCAGTGAGTGCGAGAGATGATAATGATGTAAGGTCTCATGCAAGTGAATTATTTCAGTGGTGGTTGTAGCTGCTGCAGGTGTGTGGAACGGAGAAAAAATTCGGCAACGTCGGCTTTTCGTTTTTCTTATTATTGGATCTCAGTTGCTCTTATGCATATTCTTGACGTATGTAATGTACTACTCACCAGTTAGATTAGTATATTTAGTGCTTTCACGCCCTCCGGTCCTGATAGCCACCTCCACGTGAAGAGAAGTTTTAAGATGCTGTACCAGAGCTTTCTGAAGCAATCTTTCAATAAAGTGGAATTGCTAATGAGCTTAAGCAGAACTTGGAAAGCTGTGACAGAATACTCTTTTATAGTTATCCAACACTAGCTGTAGCTTCGGTCGATGGATCAGCAAAGGTAAGGCAGTACAGTATTGAGGAGTGCAATTCTGATCTCATGCACCACATACGGCACTTCCACCAGTTTGAAAGCTTTGTCTGTCATTGCTACTCTAATTAAAGCACGTTGCGGATGTCTCCAAACGGAACTTGGATTCGTTCTCTATTTCTCCATCCGAGAGGTGGTGTGCTTTCCCTTCATCGCTGTCTATCCGATCAATATGGAGAGAAGTGACTACTCGCGTGTAGAAGCATCCGCGTACCGTGATAACCCAAGGGAACTGTACCGCGTACTCCTGAAACCGTCTTAAACAACGCAGTTCATGATTTACCACAGTCGTAACCTGCCCACCAGCCGGTAGGGGATTGAGGAAGACATTTCGAACACTGAGAGTACGAGGAAGATCGACTGTTGGTACAGGGGACAGGAAGTAATATCTGTTCCAGCTATGACTGCAACACAAACGAATAATGCGATTTCCAAACTAACACTATTCTAATTTCTATGTGTATTTATCATTTTTGCCGATTTGCAGTCTTTGTACAACATGTAGAAATATTTTCTTCTTTTTTGTTTAGTGGGTAGCCTCTCTTCAACAAGACGTGTTTCACAGAGGGTTCTTTCTTGTTCTTTTGTGTACATTCTCTCTCTAACAAGTCGGGATTCGTCTAACTGAAATACCTACTAGCATCAATTTAAGATAATAATAAATAATTTATTATTTATTATTGAGATATTCACATATAAAATTGCAGTTTTAAAATAAAAAGTATTTAGTTTAGTATATTTTAAATTGTGATTATGTTTTATTTTACATGATTAAGATTGAATATTTATTAAATATTTTATTTCTACATTTTCAAGTATATCAGTATATAGTACACTGTAAACGTTGGGAGGTTTATTGGTTATACAACATACCAAAGTTGGGATATCGTCTATGACACCTTTGCATATTCACCTTTTTCATCTTCTAAAGGAAGAGGCAAATATTCATCGCTTTAACTTATTATTTAAATTTCATTAAAAATTAACATATAAATAAAATATACATTAAATTAACATATAATTAGTCTCTATATCTCAGATTTGTACTTTTGAAGTGATTCCGTCTGCTAATGCCTTATGGGGTTATGTCTTGCTTCCGTCCTAAACTCCTCAATTAACATTTGATATTTATCTAAGTTTTATTTATTTATTATAATTTATTATAATTTATTAAAAAATAAATAAGTAAAATTTAACTATTTGTTGATATTGTAAATTAAATATATTATTAACTAAAATTAATTTATTCAAGAGATTATCTGAATGCAGACATTACTACCAACGCCGGAAACAATCTTCATTAGGAGTTATGTCACTATTTTTTAATTATTTTTTTTTCTTCGCTCTCAAACTCAAGAGGCATGCACATTTATCCTTACATAACATACCAAAGTTTTACCAGTCAATTCTTAACACCCAAGCAAAGTACTTCTTTGTACGAGCGTACTAGAACTTTAACTAAGAGTGAATCTATGGTTGGTTTCTTACTCGCTTGAACTTCGCCATAAAGACCTCTAAAAGGCGAAAATTTATGGCAAGTCCGTCATAGCTGGCATGTAACTGTCTATCTCCACCTCCAGCTCCAGAGACTCGTGCAGTTCAAAACCGTTAAATCTGATATAAGTATTTACTTATTCAAACGTTTACGTTACAGCAAACTTTGCAGCTATATAGTCTAAATATATCGCACTGATCGGCAAAGACATACCTTTTCGACTGGACCTGCGCTAGAACCTTCTTAAATTCTTAATTCAACCAACGCAATCTCCTACTGCTGTAAAGTTTGAACGTTGATAATCGATTGACAATCTATATTAAGTGTCTCCACTTCTGCGCGCCTATGTCAAGGACCTACGTACCATAGTCATATTGAGCATTGAGTTCTCAGGTTCTCAAGTCACAGTTGTTGGAATCCACACTACGGGATAACATCATACACAACTGCTTGACCAGGCCTAATAAAATAAGCACGGAAGGTGCACAGTTGGCCAGGGAAGGGAAGCGGACAAGCGGGGTGGGCGGGAGTTTGAATTTTAGGGCAAGGGTAGGCTGCCGCTCATCCGGATCTACCGTCTCCGCCGAACTGGACCTTTCACCGAGAGGAGGGTGTTGTCTTGCTCTCTGTCCATGTTGAAAATAATACACGTATGCTTTTATATTTTTTATATTTTTTTATATTTTTTTATATTTTGGGAAATACATGTACAGACTTGATAAAGTCTCTGATGGCGCTTCCTTGATCAGGCTACCACCTCACTAGTTGACGTGAGCAGGTAATGGAGCAGTAATATTCTTCATTTCTAAAATGAACGTGTTGTGATAGTTTGAGAGATAAAACGCTCGCTAACTTGATAGTGGGAAAGGAAGGTTATTTCAGTTTTAGAGAGAAGGTGCCTGTTCTTTACGTGGCAAATGATAAGGCCCGAACAAAGACGCGCCATCACCAGGGTTTGGCTAGAACCGGTGCAGCGCCTCCATACTATACTATCCTCCAATCTATACTTGGTTGTAAATACTACCTGACGTGGTTGAAAACTGTGGTTTCGGTGGTTGAAACTGGTGTCGCAGCGCTCGGAGAGTACCGACTGTCTTTGTATACTCCGCCAACTATAATCTTCGATTGCTTGTTTCGAAAACATTTCTTCTGGTTGTTTTGCCAATAAAGAAATCAAGATATTATAAAGTTTATTATTGTTAAACCACAACTACTACTATATTAGAGATGGGGATCCCCACCTAACTCATTTTTAGTTCTAACTAGTATCGTCACAGACTGCGGGGGGCTCCCACCTGAACTGCGGAAAAGTACAACGTTTTCATTGGTTGTCCAGAGTTACTCATCGATGGCTCAAAAGATGCGCTTTACTGTAACCTATCTTTTGCACCTAATCTTGATGATAACTGAGATCGGACGATGGAGAAACGTTCTGAAACACTCAAGAGCTATCTGGACCAATGAATAAAATAATCTTTTATTTTGAATTTCAAACCGTTCTCCTACAGAATTGTCGCTTTGTACAATGCTGAATCTCTTGTTACAAGGAGCACCTAACTTCACAGTAATCAGAATTATGGCCGGCGTTCTGTGACCCGGACAGCCAGCAGGCAGGTTGAGACAATTTTTCGAAACCTGAGGCTTGAGTTACGGCTGCTGGTAATTTCAGTTTCCGAAGGAAAGGAGGAGGAACTTCCCTCCCGTAGAATGAGGAGAAGGTCTTCGGACCTCTCTGCTTCATTCTTCAAGTTTTCATTTCCTCCCTGCTTCCTCACTCCCCCGGTTCAGTCTTTCTTCAAGTTCCTTCATTTCCTCCCTGCTTCCTCACTCCCCCGGTTCAGTCTTTTGCTTCCCGCAGCTTTTCCCTTTTGCTTCCCGCAGCCTTTCCCTTCTGATATTTTCTACTTAGATTTTTGTCTTAGATTTTTCAGGAAGGAGTACTCTCTATACTATGTAGAGAACTATAGCTTCTTCACATTTTAGGTAGTGAGCTTCACAGATTTGATTTTTTGGGACCTCCGGACGGATAGGTTAGAGATTAGTAATTTTTAGTGATAGATTAGGAATAGAAGTTATAGAAGGGATCTTATTACTATTATTTTTTATTTTTTTTATATTTTATAGAGATGCCTCCCAGAGTATGGCCTAGACGACCTGGGGATCGACATCTACCTAGAGGATGTCCGGAGGTCCCGGGAGGGAAAGTGAGGGTCCCAGAGTCTTTACTGGGTAGGTATGTACAGCTGATGAGACTCTTAGGACCGAGAGCAAGCCACACGGCAATTTTTCATTTCCTTTTTACGAATGCGAGTGGACGTATCGATCAAATGGCCAGGGAGGCAGAAGCAAGAGTTGCAACGGCTGATGTAATTCCAGAGGAGGGTGACCAGGGGAGAGAAGATATTGTTGAGACACCCGATGACTTCATAGCGAGCCCGGACGTACTACGAGCACTAGACGTGATGATGGAAACTAGCGAGGTATGTCTCTTATAATTGCATGTCTTTACTTTAGAGAAAATTATAATTTGTTTGAATAATTATTGATTTTTACTAATTGTTTTTAATTTTCAAACAGACATCTGTTGATGCTAGAGGGATGAGTGATGATTTAGCTCCAATAGAGTCGGTTCAAGACTCACAAGTCCCCGTACGAGACTCTTTCATAGATGCTAGTGGTGATACTGCACCGACTATGGTTGCTATGGACTCACAAGATCTCGTACGTGCACCCCCCATTCCAGTTGTGACTGAAACTCTATCTCATGGTTCTCTACCCTTGGATGATACATTGCCTCTATATGCCTTTGTAGCTTTGTCTAGACTTAGGGAGTTCTTTCGAGACTTCAAGGTGAGATGTCCTCACCATGGATGTGAAGAGTTCTTCTTGCTTCCGACAATCAGTGTCATCCATCAGACATGGTCATTGAAGTTTAGATGTCCTAGTCGTCATACTTATGGATGGAGATCGTGCGAGATGGAGTTATACAATGGCGTCCCTGATGTTACCCATCGTCTTTATCATGCTGTATTGAGTGCGGGATTGGGTTACACTCAACTAGATAGTGTTCTACGAGAGGTGGGATTAGCTCCTTGCTCCCAGACCCATTTCTTCAACTTTCAAAGTGGGAAGACTCGTCCTGTTGGTTGGATCCAAGCTGCAATGGAGAGGTGGGCCATCGAGAAGGAGGAGGTTCAAGCCCGTGTCTTAGCGCGGATCTTCCCTGACTTGAACGAAGCTCCAGTTGGAGGTCAGTTTACACATGCTACTTGTACATGACTTGTATGTACGTGAGTCCGTCAAGTGTTGACTATGTGTCATTGTTCATAGTATACTAAACCGAATGTTCATGTATTGTCATTAGGAAACTTTGTTCTGTTTGCGGATTTACGTTATGATTCGAGTCGCAATGGATACAATGGGACATGTGCTTTCATCGACTCTCATGACGGTCGTGTAGTCGAGATGGTGAATATGACACGAGTTGAAGCCGGAAATAACTCGTGGCTGATAGAGGACCGTGCATTTGAGGAGGGAGTGCGTAGGTTGATAGCGCGTGGGCTCATCCCGGATGAAGTGGTTCATGACGACAAGTCATCAGTTGATGCTATCTTGTCTCGCTATGGTATTGTTAGCCAAAAGGACCTATGGCACAAGTGCAAAAATGTCATCAAGAAGTTCTTGGTTGAGGTTCAGAACCGGAAGCGTCCTCCTGGTAGTGTTGAGGATGCTGAAATCATCCCTGATCTTGAGCTCCTCACAAAGAGACAATTGGTGGTCTGGCTCCGTGCTCAAGGAGCGAATGCAGCAGGGAACAAGCCGGATCTAGTTCGTCGAGTGGCAGATCTGCGCGGGTTGGAGGCAGGAGAGAGTGTCGTGTCACGGCGGTTTATGTATCCAGAGCTTCAAGTGCATGGTATAGCCGACAAGTTGAAAGGATGGATATACACGTGTTGTCAGTTGAATGCAAGGAGAACAGTCGGTGCCGATGGTCGTTACCCTCAAGAGCAAGATGATGCAGATGTTTTGGTTTTGGACATAAGGAATGCCGCTGATCATTGGGCAGGAGATCATACTACTTGTAGAGACTTGCCCGGAGACCGTCCTTGTTGTATGATTCCAGACATCAACCGCCCAGCATCTGATGTATACTATACACCAGGTGACTTACTTTGTGTCTTTGCTCTTGCTTTACGCTTTAGGGATGAGGGATTTACTCTTATGGTATTTGTTTTAAGGTTATATTCACAAGCTAAATGTTGTTACAACTTGTGTCTCTGTATCTGTTGATTTATTGTGTTCACAACTAACTAGGTTCGTCCACCCACCGAGCGATGGTGTCCTTCTTGGCCAAGGCTATAACGCCGACAAAGATGAAATATTATACAAGGGCCCGTGAGAACTATTTGTCAGAGACGTTCAACTCTGTCATCAACAAGTTCGCATCAAAAAGGATCCATTATCCTAAGACACACGAGGCCCGACTCGCTGTTTGTGCGTTGGATTGGAACGAGAATGTCACACGTGAGCCAATAAAAATATTGCAGCGTCGACCTGTACACACTACTGTTCGACACCGGACATCAACAATACGAGTGTTGCCTCCACGGACGACAAGGTGGAAAGCAGAGCTACGTGAGGCTTTATTTGACGAACGACCTCCACTGGCACCTCTAAGGTAAATAAATGCTTTTGGTATATTTATTTTAAACTGATATTTTATAATATTTTTTTTTTCATATATCATACATATTTGAGCTATATTTAACTTATATCAGACATAGAAAATATCACTAGATTTTTTGAGAGGATGTCTTGGTCGGGAGATTAATTCTAAAATTCCAGTTTATTGTATTTCTTCATCATCTAATATCCAAAACTGATAGATTATAATTGTCCCTGTTTATTCTCCAGGAATGAGGAGACGGAGTAAAAACTTTTATATACATCAGTTACTTAGTCTACAGCGTGATGACAAGTGAGTACCTTACATCTGAACCAAAAATATTATGGAATGCTAGAACATATGATGCTGTCAGAATATATTTACATTTATTCTTTTATTGTTATCAGAGACCCTAGAAACCAACGTAAATAAAGCCTCCTTTCGGATGTCCAACAGGAGAGGAGTCCAACTGAGACAGTAACCGACACTGCCGCATATGTCTACTGCGATAATTTGCGCATCGTTGACAACAGTAAAGTTTGATTTTTGTTTAGGGAAGTTGGGAAATAGTTTCCACAATATCATAGTATATGTTGTTCTTTGTCCTCCATCCCTACAGTTGCAATGCTCGTTCAGGAATCAGATATGTTTGAAAACCTCTTATGAATCACTTGATGTTCACGCGTCAATTCTCATCTGTGCCTTGTACACTTTTGCACTTTTATATTGTAAATTTTCTTCATACAGTGGGGCACGTACCTTCTCTCACCTATGAACAAAGGACTCTTTACTCTTTCTCGCTAACATTGATGATTACGATAAGATGTTGTAAGTTCCCCCAACAAACCCATGAGGCAAAAGAAGATGACCATGAGCATCTGGAAAAGCGAGGCTGTAACATACGATTCTATCCCTTTCCAACCATATGACCAGCTAATAGCCTAAATCGATGTTCCCGTCAAACAAACCTGACGTCTCATCGAAGCGACCGCAGAGAAAGCCTACCACACAGCACTCATCCTGCCTAGAACAGTGCTAGGGACATCTGCATACTCGTGAAATCACTTCCCTCATACCTTCTAACTAATCGATCAGAAATGAAAAAACAGACCTTCTGACTAAACTATCAGAGAGATATAAACAGAAAAAATTGATCCACGCCCCGACCAAAATTGATCCACGCCCGTTGAAGATGGTCTCAGAATTGGTCCCATACTGCAGGCTTCCCATGCCCGTGGTCCGACAAAAGTTCCTCATGGCCCACTAAATGTACAAAGACTCTCTAGGCTTCCCGGGTTGCTGGCTCCAGAAAATGGTCCCGATGGTCATCGCTAGTCCCGCCGGCTCGCCTAACTGCTTTAGCGACTAGTTAGTCTTGACTATCTTTGGCCCAAGTTCCCGGAAGGGTTCCAACAAGGAGAGAATGGTCTCGGTTGCCTTGTGCGTGGTCCGACAAATGGTCCCGGTGCGACAGACAATGGCTCGACCTCGATCAGCGATGGGACCCGGTTGTGCAGGAAGTAAAGGAAGTTCGGAGCAGATGGACAGACGAAGCAGAGCTTTTGGGTGAGTACCAAGTAACAAGTAATATCGTCCATCTGTCAATTTGTTCTTTCACACGCAGAGTACTATGATATACAATCAGTTTGTACAGAGAAATAAATTCACATGTAATATAAAACTGAGGAGTTCTCTTATGCATCATAGTGTACACTTTGCTTATTACTCCTGATTTTGAACAGAAAACTAAGACCCCGGGAGTTGAACCCAGCTAGTGCCCCAGTGGCAAATCTTATCACAGGGTGTTACCCCTGGACCCCGAAGGGATGCAAAATGAAAATGATGCAAATGAATGCGTGCACAAATGCAGATGATGCAATACTTACTCTTGATAACCGACAAATTGTTCTCCATCCGCAGACCAGGTTTCCTTCACAGCTATCTCTAAAACACTGGGTAGTTGCGTTCTGTCTGCATATCCAAGTTGGAAAGCGAGGGCTCTATAAATCTGATAACGCTGTCTACTAGGGACCTGTTCTGTGAAGCAAAGTGCAGCACAACCCAACAAATGGATCCCGCCACAATCATCGTAAACACCAGAATACTCTTCACTGTGAGTCAGTGATTGTACAGCAGTCCAGTAAACCGGAAATGCAAGTTGTAAATCCTCAGGAGTGAGAACCAGTAAACCGATAAGTTTACCTCCCCACACCTCCCACTGACGACGGTCTTCATGCCACTCCATGCGTTTCTCCTTTCGAGACATACAGTGAATGAGAAAATGCCTCAAATCCTCTAAATTGAAAAATGTAACGTTGCTGCTGAATGCCAAATATGTTTATGCTGAAAGTAAAGCAGCAGAAAGACGCTGCTCTACAATGTGGTTACTGAACAGACCATTGAATGTCTACAGCCTGCTACAGTAACAGCGACAGCAAGAAGTTTCAACCACAAAGAGGCTACAGCTTCATCGGTCGATTGCAAAAATGAAGCCGGAGACACTGAGGGCAAGACGCGCCACTGCACAGTAAAACGAACACAGAAAAACCAAGCGTCGCAGCCAACCGACTCCACCCAAGGCGAGTCCTAAAACGAACGCAAGAAAATATCAATCCGTCGATTTCACGCGCACTCAGCCGACCCCACACTGCACTGTAAGAAGAACGCAAGAAAATGCCAAACCGTGGACTTCACATGCACTCAGCCGACCCCACACAGCCGACCCCACAGCTTGCTGCAGTCTTGAACCCTAGACTCGTCGGAAGAAGTCTCTCCTCGCTCCGGCTCCCGGTTCCAGACTTCTCATACAATGACTTCAAACGCGCTGGCGCGTGCGAGGGGGGTTTATATACCCCCCGTTGTGGTTTAACAAAGGTCGATCGACACCCGTTATTATTTACTAAGACCCGTACTTTTAGCAAAAATCTGTCTGAACGTTGGTATCACCTTCTCTTGGCATGTTCGACACCTGTGAATAATAGCGAGCGTTAAAATGAGAAATTTTTCGAATATTCTTGACTAGCGGGAGAGTTACGTCGACCAAGCATCTGTGAACATTTTCTGTGAGCATCTTCAGAAGTGCTCATAGGAAAACAATGTCGAATGCATTTCTTACTTGCTTTTCGCTCGTGTCCATTGTGGTTATTTGCTAACAGAAATGTCTTACTCAAAGTATTCTAGGTTTTCAGAGAATAAAAACGTTAATGAAGAAATCATACTTTAAAATCATAAGGACAACTCTCAACGATCTGCGGTTCAAAACAAAACCATCGATTATAAATTATCGCTTTTTTCTTTTCGAATGATTATGAAAATTGTTTGCTTAACTTTGACAACTTCTATTATATCCATGGGTCTTTGGACGGAAAACAGGAGAATATGCAAGTATCAGTCTATTCACTAAAATGAAACTTTACATAGTCCCAAAATTGACATCCAGATAGAACATGAAGGTCCACTAAATGTACTCCTTATGTTGTGTAAATGTGCAATTTTGTTTTAAAATTTTTCAAGGGTTATTATAAATAAATAAATTTATAATAAATAACTTATCCTATTTTAATTATAATTAACTAATAAATTAAATACATTAATCTAATCATATATATTTATAAACAGTAATATATATCTTATTATAAGAATACAAGAACAATAATGAATACAATAAAACAAGATCAATTATCACAAGATTGGAGGTAAATTGTGATCACTCTAAATCAGATATTAACTTTGGGTTGCATCCTAACGTTAGAAAAGATGTCACAATAATAACTTCATTTGGCTCATGTTCTTGGAAAAATACTTGTAGAACCAGTTAGCTAGTTCTATTACACATTGACCACAGCATAATCCCAAAATTGTCATCCAAGTAGCACAAACATGACCACTAAATGTACTATTTTTGTTTACCAAATGTACCAGTCTCTAAGTTAAATATCAAAAACAGAATATGCATGATTTATATTGCTCAACTTTCATTACAAAGATAAAGTCAAATTACATCAAGCTTAAATTGCTGGAGTATTCTGATACTAGGATTTAAATCATTTTTATCACTCGTATCATCTATACTTTCAGTTCTAAACACATATTCTAACTTGGCAGACCATGGTAAGTCGAGAAGCCGATCCCATCATACGATTTCATCTGATTTCATTATATCAATCTCTGGCATTTGAACAACAATTCTTTTCTCATCGTAAATGATCTGAAGTCTCTTGATCAATAGTTCCAGGATAAAATATTTACTCAATAATAAAGAAAATTGATATAATTGTCCAGGCAAACCTCCACAGTGTGGACTGAATGTTAAGGACAAAAAGAATGTCTAAGAGGATTATCTCGAATGCATTCACGGACATCAAAAGACTTGTGATAGTACATCCAAATATGGAAGAAGAACATCAAGTAGATGTTTATCTCTCTTTGAACCATCATAAGGTCTAGAGAATAAACAAGTGAACGGAGGGTTTAGAGAGTCCTTGTATGGAGCATCGTCTACTAACATTGTATTTCTAGCAGTGTACCATAAATATTTCTCCCACATAGTACATAGAGGTTTCAAAAACAAAAGAACATTCTTTCCATTCTTCTTCCATGATTGATCATAATCAAAGATTTTATCTTGATCTCAACAAACACCAACTTCTGCATGAGGTCTTCAAGGAAGAGGTGTGTCAAATATTTCTCCAAGTTCTTCCTATGGCAACATGATCAGATTGCGACATCGTAACATGCAAGACATCCATCTAAAAACGTATATAGATCTTGTCACCACATATTTCGCAACTATAGTTTGTGCTCTTTGTATCTTTGTGACTGACCAAAAAGACTACTACTATACATCAAAAGACCCTTCATGTCTAAAATCAATAACTTTTTTGGTTGCAACACTACAAGGTTTATTCTTACGTCTTCCTTTTGGCTCATTTTCTTTATGCTAATCACTATTCCTGCATCCAGAAATCAAGACAAGATAATTAACATCATATACGTCTACAACTTTTTGTTGTGAACAATCAAACTAATATCAACTGAGAATTAACTGAATCAAAAAATTTCACTTACATGTTCTAGTCCATCGTCTTTATTCCCAACTACGAGAACTTTTGTATCTTCAGTCATTTCGCATTAGCAACCTAAGTTAACTGACAAAGATTCCACGGCTTCATCTTGTTTGTCGACTTGATGTGTTGTTTCAGTCACTTGGGATGCAACTCTTGCATTTAGATCAATATCCAACCCAACTTCTTTGTCACAAGTTGTCCATGAGTTTGCAGTTTTCGGGAGAACGGAATTATCAATCTGACTCTCAAAGCCTACATGTTTTAGTCCATCGTCTTTGTTTCCAACTACGAGAATTTTTGTATCTTCAGTCACTTCGTATTAGCAACCTAAGTCAATTGACAAAGATTCCATGCTTCATCTTGTTTGTCGACTTGATGTGTTGTTTCAGTTACTTGGGATGTAACTCTTGCATTTAGATCGATATCCAACCCAACTTCTTTGTCATAAGTTGTTCGTGAGTTTGCAGTTTTCGGAAGAACGGAACTGTAAATCTGACTCTCAAAGCCTGTCTCATCTATATTTCTACATAACTCACCTTTGTCTGGACTATAAGTGAAACCTTTGAGATTCTAACTTGTAGAGAAACAAAACAATCAATGAGCACAATCAATCAAGGAGAGTAACAAGACATAAACATCGAGGTATGTTCTAAAGTTGGAGGGGCATCCCGAAGTGTGTTTTAAGGAGCTAATCGCAAGAAAGAAGCTCGAGATAATTGTTTTTCAACCGTTGTTATATAACATGTTTTTCTGTCTAGAAATACATTGGGTATATGACGGTGCAAGGTTGGCTCTAGATTTGGATCTTTCAATCCATATGTTTCTCTAGCTACTCTTCTAGCAACTGACCTTGTACTCCCTCGATTCAAGGTTAAAGCTTGCTATGATCCAAAGGATATGTATAAGTTGTAAACAATGTTGTTAAAATAAGAGTCTTTTGTGCTCTATCTGAAATACTCAACTCTGTATCATTTAACTGAAAGTAACCCTATACCATTGGAAGCATGACTTAATAGCTTTCCAGCGACGCTAGCTACCCATCAATCCAACCGTCACAACTCTTTTAAGTACAACTGAAAGATGCTATAGGTTGCTCAACCAAACTTGAAAAAGTCTCAATACAACTTGCTGCTCACCTTGGTCTCCTACGCATTCCAGCAAGGTAAAGCATGCATGCTTCAAGACAATACTTAGTTCACAACATAGCATCAATGATGACGATACCTAGCAGCTCCAAAAATCCAAACAGCGATCTTGGATTCATCATGGCTTCCTTGCTCCTTTGTCACATGGAGCTAAAATCAACCTCACACTTTCACAATGTCGAGTTGTATGCTAGCATGGTATTTCAGCAGCAAACTCCTTCCCAATTGCTCGAAAAGAACCAAAAGATGACAATAGATACGACGGAAAACTCAAGCTTGCTAATAACAGAAGCTTCTCCGAACTTTGAGACCTCAGTCCTCTCATTTTACATCACTGCAACTAGCACGGCATTGACTATCCAATCCCTTTGACAAAATCAAAAGATCATTCACAAACTCTCGAGTCACTCAGAAACATAACTCTGGGTATTGGTTCGATCCTCTTGACTTGAACAATCATAACACTCCGCCCAGAACTCCAAATCGATCGATCTTTGTCTCCATATTGTAGCCCAGCTCGAGAACTTTCCAACGAGACCTCACAATCTGCAAATGATCTTCTAGAAAGACCTATGAAATCCCAAAATTGTCATTAGAACTTGGAAGAACTTGATTGATAAAAGATGAACTAATGAAAAAAGAGACTGAAGATCAACTTATCTCCTACTTGGTACCTTAGCTCGAGTTGTAACCCTAAAGTACCCTCACACCTTCAAAGCTTGAACCATATACTTCGGACTCTAACCTTAACATAAGGTAATCACCCTCGCCTAGTGATAGAGATAACAATGACATGAAAATACACGAGATTCAATACAAAGTCAAGATAATGACATTGAACCAATCTACGATGAAAGATATGATGAAAAGAAATGAGGAAGCCATCACTTGATTACAATACTCCTTACCAAAGTTCCTCATGATCCACGCACGATGATTGATCTTCCGTCAACAATGACATCGGATATCGATCCAGTTGATGAAAGAGACGTTGACAAGAAAGTTCAGATCCATTCACTCGTCAAAGTAAGATGTACACAATCAAGTCCCAATTCTCTCCGTATGTGACGATTGGCAAGATCGATGTAGTGAAGCTTGATATGAAACGGATTTGGAAATGAAAGATCCGGAACTCGAACCAATCTTCTCTCACGAAGCCTCAACCCTCTATCTTATACACAAATTTGACAACAAGAACCACTCACATGAATGTTCACGGATCACTGAGCTAGCACGTCTCATTATCGTGTGATCTCATATCTTAGATAACCGTGAACGTGAAACTTAGTACGTTGTCAAACGAGCTACATGAGAAGGTTCATGAAACATAGAAAAAACACACAATACGAGTTCTACACTAGATTCACATGTGAGCAGTGTCACAATCTGGCATCCACCCTCTCTAAACCTGCGCATCTTCTAGCATATGTCACAAACATATGACGACATCACACAACTTCTTCGTCCTCTTGATTGGTTGTTGTTATAAGCATCCTCAAGAACCAAGTCATCTTCATCGTCATTCAAGAGATCAAACTCCACCTCGACTTCATCCATGCTTATCTCTTCATCTCGCTTCTTGAAGAGTTTCGCACGCTTCTCTGCAATAGAAACTTTGAGCTTTGTCTCATCAAGCTCCCAAAGTGAATATGTAGCGTTGTCATGTACAACAAGAATCACATATGGTCCAAACCACCATTTAGAGAATTTTCTAAACACACGGTGTTGGTTGTCCAAGCTACTATCATACACCAACACCCAATCGCTTTCCTTAATCTCATTTGGTCGTAATCGATGATGCTCATCAAACATGTCTTTATTCTTCAACCGTGCTCTCCTCAACCTATCAATCATAATATCTATGTCCATGATCTTTTTTCCAGTTGACGAATCCGAAGTGCAAAAAGATCTTCTATAGACATGTCATCCTCCAAGACAAAACGCTCCAAGTAGGTATTTGTTATTCGATGGACATGACAGATTTTTGCTCCTGCATTAGCTCCACTTGCATGTACTCGATCACTGAACTATACGTGTAATGATCAGCCCATAGAGCAAATGATAAGAGCCTAAATTCCTTCGCCTTTCCTTTACAAGCTTTCACAATGGCTTTCACAATAGGAGGGTGACCTCGCTCGCTCTTAGCATTCTCTTCTGGATTGTAAGCCGTAGTAAGAGCTAGTTTGATCTCGCATCTCTCATAGAACTGCTTAGCTTCGAGAGTATTCAACTCTCCACGATCGGCTATAATCGTCTCAACACACCCATATCCACAAATCACGTCCTCTAACAAGAATCTACAGACTCCTTCAATGGACTTTGTATGTGAAGCTCGTCCTTCCACTTGATTGAGCAAATCATCTCATGCAAGAACCAATATCGCATTTGTCATATCCAAATTGACATGATAACCAGATCTACTACCCACTTATAATGCATAGTAAGTGGATACATAGGGTGCAAACTGTCTCGATGTTTGATCTCTAAGTACATCTGACAAGTTTGACACGATTCTACAAATCTCACAACATCTCTATACATGTTACGCCACCAGTACCTCTCCTTGAGCTTTGTGAAGGTTGCATAAATACCTAGATCTCCAATCCATAAACTATCATGGAACTCTTGGATAAGTTGCATCTGCATCTCCTTCTTGCACACAACTCTTTGAGGTAGATCAACATCTCGCTTTGATCGCTTCCACAGATAACCACCTTATAGTAGATAGTTATAGATCTTTCATCTGATCTATTTGAAATGTGTATCACTTTATTCATGATTCTTCAGCAACGTGCTAAGATAACGCCTAATATCAATCCATTCATCCTCATACAACTCCTCCTCGAATGGTTTTGGATACACTATTTCTCTCTTTTGCGTCTTAGAAAAGACGGTAGTGCCAACATTCTCTGTATCCTCGGTCATATCTTCCTCTCCTTCATACCTTGCTCGAGATAACATATCTACTATTGGGTTATCTTTGCATACTATGTGCTTGAATTCAAGATTCAATGACTTGATGTACGCTATCCACCTTGTTACAGTTCGTAATCATTTTCAACAATGACAAACAATCGATCTCCACTTGTCCCAATCAGATAGTCTTTCTCAACCTTCATAGATGTAACCACTCTCCATAGTTATCGCTTCACTTGTGTGTACAGAAACGCTCAGACTCCTTGTAGAACTCGTTCATCAGACCGGAGTAGGTGACGCCAGAGGACATAAATAATTTTTTTTCACATTGAGCGGTGCCCACATTGCAGCCACAGGTACTTCGAGGCCCAGGTAAACCACGAGGAGGACACTGTCGACAGTGAGCAGCGAAGAAGCGACCAGCACGAAGCAGCCGAGACACAAGAGGCAGCAGTCCCAGAGCAAGAACGACATCTGTCAGAGTTCATACCTCTCGCAGATGTCCTGCTGAGATGCAAGAATAACCCCATCCAGGTCGAGTATATCGGACCTTTTCTGTTTAATTTGCGAGACAGAGCAAACAGTACTATACATCCTCTTCTTTGTACAGCGTATACATATTATAACCTTAGTCTGAATATGCAGCAGAATAGAACTTCACGGCATACTGTCCCCTGTAGACGCCTTGGCAGCACGAGCAGAGGACTGTCGATCGTACTGTGGACAGTAGCAGTATAGCAGAAAAGTTTTTATCCACGTGTAGTTAGGAGCAGCATGTTTGCTGCAGTCGTGAGTAAAGGTTGTAAGTGCACGGTCTGGACGGTTTGCTACACTGTGCTGTGGACGACCGTCTTTGCAATAATGTGTTTGTTTATTTAAGTTACAAGCAGCATCTGGAATGTGCTCTTGGGGAATAAGTATGTACGGTTTAGTGGAAAATACTATTCGGCACGGTGTTTTTTCAACAAGTCGTCTATCGAGAAGTTACAACATTAACGCGGAAGAAAGGCCCTCCACGTCGGCGTAAGCAGGATTCGAAATTCCTCAGGGGCGCTGGCTATTGGTACCGGGGCCTTGGGCAGGAAAATAATGCCACCCAAAAGTGACTGAACTGGGGCTAGGTGAATAAGCATTCCCAACGCGCAAAGTAATCGACCTCATATGAGAAAGCAACAGAGCTATTATTTTTTGGACGATCATTGGATGAAGGTCGTGTAGGATAAGGTTCTCGTGCTCGGGCAGTGATTATGAGTTCTGAGAATTATCTTTTATGTTATCGCTCGTGGCTATCTCGACATATACGAGGTGGTTTTTTCCTCAGAACTACAATTTAGAAACTTTTCTTTTCTTTATGTAATCGGCAAATTTATAATTATTATATAAAAATTTTACTATAAAACAAATACAAAAATAATATAATTATTAAAATATAGTCTAATCGAGAAAGACAAAAGTTCTGACTGCTTGGTAATCGAGAAAATAACTATAGTTTATATATTAATTTTTTTTTTACCTAACTCTTCTCGACGGATGAATTTATAACATAAAATTAATGCTTGCTGGACCATTCTATCTTCAGATGGAAGAGGTGAAATAAGCAACATGGTGAAGTATCAATAGATTGTAGATTTTTCTATATTCCATTCTATCGCTTGTTACTTTTTGTTCACTTTCAAGTGATTTTCGATGCATATTATATATTCAGTAGTCTACCAAAGTACACTGCAGACATGTTTGGTGAAAAGAAAAGATGTATTGCAAACATGGACTACAAACTATTTCTTTTGTTACAAGTGAAATCCAACACCAGAGTAAAAACTTTGGAATATACAGCTTGGGAGTGTGTGGTCGCGACTCGCGGGTTGTTTTGGGACTTGGACAGACCATCGAAGAGATCATTGCTTGACGGACACTACGATGTCGCGACGAGAGTCTTTCTTGGAGAGGGCAGACGTCCTGACTGTGATCGATCAGAGAAACGATCAAAAGAAAAAACAGGTTCTTGCTGACGATGAGATCTTAAAACCCTGCTTCTTGCCTCCACCAATTACAAAACAAACACTCAAACAAACACTCAGGTACACAGATAGACCTCTCAGGATTCAAAATAACTTTATTTGAGTGTCGACTCCACCATCAATTTCTTCCACCGTAGAAAATCTCTCTTCCTCTCTCTCTCCCGTCTATCAGTTCTCTGTCAAAGTCCATCAAGTTCACCTCAAAATCGATCTAGTAGGTGAAATTCAGACCCTTAACTCTCATACCTCTCCTTGCGTCAACTTCCCAACTGAAACTCTCAGAAATTTGATTCAACGACGATCAAAAGTCTCTCATAGACCATCAAATTGACATTCGCTCAATAGACTGCCTCCTGAAAGTAATTTTCTCCAAAACAGTTTGTTAGACACAGTTCAAGCCCTACAAAACTTGCCCCCCTCCTTGCGACAACCTCCCAATTCCATTTTCTCAGAAATTTGATCTCCCTTGCTCCCAAGCTTCTCCTGCGCATCCTGATGACTTCCCCTTCAACTCTGTGTCCCAAAAGTCCTGTCCCCCGCAGCCCCAAGTTAATTAACCTAAAAGGTAAGTCTCAAGCTAAGCTGCCCCCTGCTGTCCTTATAAGCACAACTACTTATCAGAAGCAGGCCCTTAGCTAAGCTGCCCCCTTACTGTCCTTATGCGTCCACTGCTTTATTTGCTAAGCTGACCCCTTTTTTAATAAAGTTTTCACAGCTTCCTTTGCAAGCCGACTCCTTTAAAGATTTCACAAGTTCCTTTGTTAAACCGACTCCTTGAGTACTTGGCTTGATTTAACAAAAGTTTCCCGTGCTCTTGATGCCATCTTGATGCCATCCTGAATATACCACAAGTCATCCAATGTAGACCGAAACTCTTACACTTATGGGGCTGCCTCTCAGGGCTTACAGCCCCCCCATATGCGCACCAAGTATCTCCCATGATATATTCACGGTGGTATGCGGAGGCTTAGGTCAGGAAGCCCACGATTAAAGGAGATACCGGTCTCCGGACTTTAGATATACAGGACATGGCTGCATATCCAACATAGACTCCCTTCCAGGAGACCAACATGTCGGAATAAAAAGCAGAGGCCAGGGGGAATTGATCCTGAGACCACTTTCCTCCTAGGCAGGCGCCCTATCACTGAGATGGACTCTGTTTTCGTTGTAAAAGCTAACACAACGTGTACATATGCCTATTACTGAAGAAATTTTTTTGTAAAGTCTCTACTAGCTTTTCCTACATTAACTTCTCTATACAACTCCATTTTTAGTTAATAAAGAGTCAAAACTATAGTACTCGTGAACACTTACACACTCACGCTGCCAGATCATAAGTCTGAGCCATGAGCTAGAATCGACAGATTTCCCTCTTTCGTATATTTCTCAGCCTAAAACATGTACTAACTATCACTTAGAACACTTTCTATCAAAACCGGAAGTACGAAGTCGTTCTCCTCGACGAGCTCTGCATTCTGAAAACTTTTGCCCTCTTCAGGGTGATATTTCAACCCAAGCTAGGGGGCAGCTTGCCAAGCATAGCCCCAGCTTAGCTCCTGCCCAACTTAATAAGCTATGGTGCAGCTTCCTGAACAAATGCTGGTTGAGTGTCTTCTGAAGCTCCATTTCATCATGTAGAATGTCACACACTACGACAATGAACCGTCAAGTGGTGCTACAAAGTGACTGATTAATGCCTCCTTTACACACGCAACTTAAATATATTTTAGTATTGCATCGCGATCACCGAAGAAGACAGTTGCAACTATGAGTCAATTTGATACCGATGACAAGACGTTCTAAGTCAGTTCGACACTGATGACAAGGCATGGTCAATCAGTGGCACACAACTGACCTGAACTCTGAATGCACCTCCGTCGGTGAAGACTTGAAAGCCATTCATTTTCATTGCGACGGACGATGGACTCAAGCAAGGACTAATGAGCTAGACAAGTCTAAGGACGAATCTGAGAATTGAGATCACATACTCTGGAAACTGTGTTGGAAGAAGGAGAAGGAGAGCGAGAAGGAGAGCGACTAGAGCAAAGCCATCACGGGAGAACGAAGAGATTTTCGGGAAGATTTTCTTTCGAACTCTTTCTAGTGCTCGTTTTCAAAACTGCGTTGGAAGAACTTGTAGGCGGGAAGGAGAGCGACCAGAGCAGAGCCATCACGAGAGAGCGGAGAGATTTTCTTTCGAACTATTTCTAGTGCTCTTTTTGTTTCCAATGCTCATTTTGTTGTCCGTTTTCTAATTACTACACGCATCGAGTACTTGGAAGCCATGCGGCAGCGTTTAGAGAGAGAGGAAGCATGTAATCACGTTCCTCTCAAGGTCCGGATTGTGAAGTACAGTGATGAAGAATTTCGTGCTTACGAGAGATGTGCATCATGGGGAAAGAAACTAGAGTCCATGAGAGCATATTGTTTGAAGTGTCGCAAGATTATTATGTCGTTGAATCGACCCTTTCGCTTGCAATTGTTAATTGGCAACGAAAGCGTAGAAACTTGGACTATTGCATATGACAATGCACGAGACTTTTCAGACATGGATGGACTGTCTTTGCTCTTTTAGAACTGAGACACAAGAATACGACTGTCTTGGATATGTTAATTGATCAGGAGCGGATATGTCACTTGACTGTCATCAAGCGCAAAACCGAAGGTGCAAATTACATATAAATTGACAGAGCTGAGTCTTATGTGATATGCACTTTGTTTCCTCTTCAGTCTCTGAGTAGTGTTACGAGCTTGGGTGCTTCAGTAGCTTTCATCGATGGTGATGGAGATAAAGATACCGGTGTGAGTCATGCTGAAATTGGTAAGGTACATGAGGTCAATGATAATTTGCGCAGAAGCATTTCAGACCCCGTTTGCTGTTGGTTTTCTCCTCGGTATGTTTTTAGGCACAATATGTGTATGTATTATTCTTCTACTCGTTGAAATAACATTATTAGCAAAGATTAAGTGACATGCATCGAGCATAGTGCATTATCTCTGTCGACAATGCGAACAATATTAACAATTATGGTGGGGAACTCTTGCGAGCCAAGCTGGTGGTCGGGTGGGTTCAACTCTCATCGTAAGATCTAATGCACCTTCTCTCCTTGTATCGATACATGTTTCTTATCACATGCTTGTCTGTTGAGCAAGGTCCCGTTCTCGTGTTGTAAAATAGTCTTGTGTTGGAGTGGCTGAAAGTCGAAAGGGGTAAGAATGCGAGATGCTCTCTTCCTTTCATTTTACTTTCTCTTTCTCCTCCTCTTTCCTTGCAATCTTTTACTCTTGGGCCTTATCCTTCCAAGGCTGCATCACCTCATAAGTAACACATACACACATATGAATCGTTTTACGAGATTTCTTCGTAACTTGTGTAATTCAGTTATGTTTTCTAAGTCCGGTGTTACATGTGTGTACAAACAATCAGGAGAACCTCTAGAGGACGGCTGACGAGCAAACATCTTTCGAGACGGATAAGCATATATAACACTCGTGTTTCTGTAATCTGCTTTATTTGTAGACGTCTTGTTGTGTAATTACATTATCCGATTGTTTGTAAGAGAAACAATCTTTGTCCTACAAGACTTTTTATGGAGTCTACCAGAACGTGGCACGTTGTAGCCCTTTCTGAGTGAAGTGAATTCCCAAGTCAAGCTCTGGCATGTTCCAGAAGGACATTTCGGCCTCGCCTTCAGGTTTAGCAATGATATCATCGTCGCTAAACCTACTTCAATTGATCTATTGTGTCTCATGCCACTTCAAACTCATATGGTACACAATATCCAATGTAACTTATTAGTCTAGTGCTATGCTGTGACATCAAAGTAGAGTGGAGGCTAGAGCCTACATAACTATAATACACATCCGTATATCCACACGATAGAAAGTTGTGCTTGAGGCTGAGAACAGCCAAAGATATCGTTCTCTTACATTCAAGTTTACGACAAAATGAGTTTCAGCTGAATTTTTCTCAGTTTTGCGCTTGAATCGCTTTTGATTTATTGAGTCTTGGGAATAGAATTTCAACATTGGAAAACAAAACGAGACCGAACCGACATCATGCCCAGCTACTCTACTCTACTCTGGTTTGTTTACTGTCCATCTACAGCAGACATCCTTGCCACCCTTGCCAGGATTCAAACCTGTTTTACCTTTCCGTTAGGGCAAGGGCCCCCCACCCGAAGAATAAAAGAAAGTATATAATTTGTATACTATGGACAAAGTAAACTGAACTGTTAGAAAACATAACGAACTGTAGAACTATATCATTTACATGTAAACTGAACTGTTAGAATAGAAAGTAATATAAGAATACAAAACATAGAATACAAAACATAATGAATCAAAGAAAATATATCATTTACATCCGTTTACAGTCAACTCCGAATCCCAATATATGTACAAAAAGCTCGATGGCGTTATCTTAAACATCAGCAGGACCACTGGTAGTCCATGTTGGTTGTTGTGTCCGATCTGAAATTGCTCGAGTACACTTCTCAATATGTTTGGAGAAGGCACGGAAACATTTCTCCATTTTAGCTATAAACAATTCATTATTTGACTCACGCAACAACAAAGACTCGATTGTGCAAAGTTGATTGTAGCTTGGCCTATCAAAGTTTCAAGCGAAGACAGAGTGTCCTCGTCAGAAACTACAACTTACGGTCCAAAGTCAAGAATGACCTCCTCCACATGCCATGGGTTTTTAGATGCTGCAACAACCTCACGAGTCAGTATGTTGCCCTCTACTTGAAAGGAATAGAAAGACCAGTCATGTTTTCACTGAGTCCTCTCATACTCTGGAAATGTATTAGTCATAGCACTGAAAGCATGAACAAGGTGTTTGCATAGAAGATAGCCACAATTTAAACGGGGACACGTGCAAACTCATTTTTCCAAGGAAACTGCATACCTCAGATGTGCATCCTCAGATACCTCCGTAGACAAGCATCTTCTCCATACTAATCGAAAATCTTTCCACCAAGAAGGATAGAAACGTCTATTCTGAATCTGACTAAACTGAATTTGTAAGTCTAATATCAAAGTCTCAGCCAGAATCTCACAGAGTTTGTCAAGTCTAGGACGACTGCAAGAGTACTTACAATCATATTTCAACTTACGTCATGACTCTCAATGATTTTTATTATCCGTGAAAAGCAAAGCGTGGATTTCGCAGAACGATCAAACAACACGCACCTATTAGACCTATACCACTCGTACCAGAGATATGCCCAGAAATGAACAACTTGTCTAGAATAACACCATGTGTAAGCATCCTCAGCAGACTTTGCATAGTGTTCTTAGCAGACAGATAGATATTAGGCCCAAAAGGTATCAAAGGATGCACATTAAAGTGTTGTGTAAACCAAGTACATATTTCTCTCCTTAAGTTCACCGGGACGATATGACCACGAACATCCTCTGTAGGGATAGTCCATTTTGAATCAGCAAACGGAAGAACAGAAGCAACAAAACTAGAATCATAATGCTTACATTCTTATTTACTTGCATGATCCGTGTTTCCACTGCCACTTGTGCATGTCGGAGACATAGCTGAACATACATTTTCACAAGAACTGACTGCAATGCTCCTATTTGACCTCGGTCTTTGTCAGTGATTACAAAGAGAGGCCTCAAACCTTTTTCTAACAATGCACGAAATCACTTAACCAACACAGTACTCCGAGTGCATTCACCTTCACGATGTGAGCAAGAGCTTTTCCCTTGTCTCCATACTTACATATATGTTAAAGGAAGGTCAAAACCTCCCACATTTGCATTCATCGTGAATAGTTCAAATCTTACTGCATTCGTCTTAAACGTACTATCTATGATCACTTCTGTAACATTATCTTTATGATGAAAAAATCATTTCGGATGTAAGTACGTGCTAAAACTGCAGCAATATGATAATTCATCTGACATCTCGTTATCATACTAGGCTCTATAAGTTTTTGCAAGCACAAAGTCCTATATAGTTCGGATTTTCGTTTGTGATCTTACACAGCGGACTCCAAAAATGCTAAGGCCGCTCTCGACATAGTCATGTCTCAAAAAGTCAGATGTTCGTGTACCATCAAATATTAACAAAGTACAACACAAGACCTTGTTTTCAAGTCCACATCCACTTTCACTGAACCTTTGCATGGGAATCGAGAAATAGCTTTACGCTTACCTGGTTGTCGTCTAAAACTTGCAGAAGTCTCATTAGAATCCAAATCCTCCGCCTTCTTCCTCCATGCAACATGATAGTCTCTACTAATACATGCTAATGACGCAGTGCAAATGTGTAGAGAGTCTGGGTCCTCGGAAGGACGGACGTACTGAACAGACCAGTAGTAACTCGACCCTGTCTCTAAATCGGATTTGACGACATTCATCACTAGGTTACTATATCGTTCTTGCAGTAAAACACGATCAACTACTTTGAGAATTGACGTTTCTGTATCAGACTCGAACTTCGAGAGAACTTCGTCAGACTGTGAAATAAGAATGCACAAGACAACTGATCCATTACTTCTCTGTTCGTCCTCAAAGATTGAGGATACAACATTCAAAAAGTCATCGGAACTACACTCTACAGTTTCTAAGACATCTGTATCAATCGTTACATCATCCACATAGTTCTCGATGTCATATGACCTTTTAAGTTTAGACGCACATTTGTTGCACCTCTTGTATGTTGACGATGCAAGTGGATTTGAAACATTTTGCTCTTGGATAAAACTAGTGATGGATAAGGTTCTATCGCATCTACGACATGTTTGCATCTCCATGCTAAACTCGATCTGGATAAAAAAACAAGCAAATCTGATGTTCAGACGGAGATTCGGCATTCAGATGCGCGATCTCATCAACGTAAAAATTATCTGATACTTTCTTACAGAGGTGACAGTATCCGTCTCAAGCTGAAATCAGTCTCAACTTCAAATCTAATTGTTGGAAAATACTTCACATGAAAACTACCTCGACTCTTTTGAAACATGGACATGGAAACAAGCCACTCAGCCAGAAGACTCGTCGATCGAAGACAAATTGTGTCACTTTAATTAATGACACGGTAATGATTTCCAACTAGTAGTTTGGTAGTGACTCAAGCTAGCTCCAGCCACCAACTCAAGATCGCTCCAACCACCAGCGAAACCAGAAGTCACCAACTCTCGCTCGCTCCAACCACCAACCCTCTCGTAGTTTCACATTGAACGAGCAGGAATGCATGAACAATTTCTAACTGAAAGATTTCCGTGCTCTCGCTCGCTCCAGCACTAGCCCTCTCGCTCCTTCACAATGAACAAGCAGGAACGATCGATTTCCAACTTCATGATTTCTGTGCTCTCGCTCGCTCAATACACCAGCCCTCTCGAGCAAGAACGCAGGAACTGTGTCCGTGAAATTCTATCCATTCAGTTCAAAGTGAACGTTGACTGCAAACAGCAATGGCAACTGAACGGCAAATGACTCAACACGACGTCCTCTAGCCTCAGAAATCACTCACATGAACTTCAAAATTTTACGAAATGTACTTTTGTGGACTATCAGAGTCGAATCTTATGTATCGTTCTTGTAGAATCTATATTTTCAGAATTTCACGTTCAGCAATTCGTAGATTTGTTCCATCTGCATTCCACAGAACTTACAAATCACCTATCATTAAGTATTAATTATTTTAAACTACATGATAGAATTTACACAACGAAAAGGAAAAAATCGCTCAGATGGATCCGCAAACAGATGAAATTATAAATTATAAATATAAATAAATGAATCTATAAACTATAAATATAGATTTTATTATTAAAGTGACTGAGTATTGTAAATAAAAGCTTATTAGGTCACCTTCAACTTCAGGTTATCTTGCCCATTATCAAAACTTTGACACTGTTTTGGATTTTGTGCTACAACAGAATCTCTTTTGCTTTATTCTTTGCTTCCGCATTCTACAAAGTCATGTGAGTCACTCCTCATCTAGAGGCTAGAGAGAGACACACTAGCCAAATCAAGCTTTCCATGAGCTCACTCTATAATCCACTAATCTGAATTCTGGTCTCTGGAGTCTCGAGTCCATCGGAAAAATACTTGAACGACGACAGCCTCAATACAAGATCTTATCTCTTGCTCATGACGGCATAAATATTTGAATGCGATCTTCTACATTATAGTACTCATAACCGTCTGGTTGCTCAGTCCACGTTATGGAGACGTGACATTGAGTCGCTATGCAAGGGTAAATCTGACAAATTACATAAATTTCGTAGCGGGAACCTAATGCAAACAGAAACATTAGGTTCCCACTACGAAGTTGTTTAAAGCAGAAATTAGTGGGGAAGTTCAGTGAATAAGGGAATACTAAGTTTAGTAGATATACTACTACCGAAATCTACTTTATCTCAACTCTAATACGTTTGACGGACTTGACCCACGCTTCTTAATTTTAAATTATTTTATTTCACTCCTTTTCATTTAATAAATTTTTGTTATATAATAACAAAAAACTTTATATTATAGAAATATTTTAAATTAAACTTTCGTGTAAATATATGATTGACAACATGCACTTTTTGTATCATGATGATATGACATTTTGACTTACCTTGTTGTAACCCGTCAAAAGTCAAGTAACGTAAAGTCAAGACGAGTGGGTCAAGTCCAGTGTTCGGGAAAGATTTTTGAGAGAACCGGGGATTTTCCGGCACGACCTAAAATCAACCGGTAATTTTCTAAAAGATAGCGGAAATTGCTTCACTTTTCGAGTATTGAAAGTATTATCTTCATTTTTTAGTCGGTAACTTTCCGACGCATTTTTCTAAACTTTCGGAAAATCACTTTCTCAACCGGTTCTCACTACTCTATCAGCCGGAACTCCCCGAACATTGGTCAAGTCCGAAAACGTATTAGGGGTGGGATCAAGTATTCTTTCTATGCATCAAAGACGATCCCTGTAGAGAACAGAACAACTCTTCAAAGTACGGTAAAAGAGACTTCAGCCTAATGGTGCATCGTACCACTTCAGGCCTTGGGAGCGTATAAGCATCATCCACTTCAGGAATTTTTGTTCCCTTTATGATTTTTAAAAAATAGAACTGCTATATAAATATAATAAAATTTTCAATGAGATCAAAATTTAATATTTATTTATTCATATTAATGATACCGAAAACTGCATAAACATTTATACAAAATCCATAGCACAGAACAACGTACTTCGAAGACGATAACTTGGTGACTGAGAGAATAAATATAATAAATATATTACTTTAGTACCTAACCCTTTAGACGAAAGGGTTAGATGATGAATAAATAAGAAAACTTAATCAGCTACTCTTTACTCAATCGATCCCAAGTCCATATTTTGGTCATGCTTGGAGCTTGAAACCATTTTCCCAGATTCTGAAGTCTCACTTTACGTGTCGCTTCCCGGAAATAAGGACGCCTCCCACGCGAACCATGACTGAGGAAAATCGCATTTCGAGGGAATGGACTGGTCATGGACCGTTCCTGTTCGATCCTTTCCCCGACTTAAAAGTCTTTCTATTTTTTTTGGTATTGCTATGCGGTAGAATACCATATGTCGATTGTGAAAACCGGAAAGGAAAGGGGTATTTCAGACCTGTAGCGAAACGGATAGATGAAATAGTGATGAAAACCAAAAAAGAAATAACTAGAATGGAAAGATAAAGTCCTCGTGAAAAAAATAAAAAATAAAAAATGAAATAGATCTTGAAAATCGTTAACGTAGCCAGGCAATTCCATTGCAAGCGGAGTTCCTTGGTAACCGTTATTACGGAAACTATCCTAAAATAAAATTTATTTTGATATGATCAATAGCTCTTGGTTCAAGTGTGGATTATCAATGGGTGCCTTATTCTACAAAGTATCGCTTTCCAAACCAAGTGTGATTTATCACCCAGCACGCCCTAGCACCAACGTTGATTAACAGTTAAATTTCACAACGAAAGGAAAAGAGACAAAATGTTCCGCTTATGGCAACACTCTTTCTCCGAGGGATTGTGGCTTAAGTGGACTCTTTCTCCGAGGGATTGTGGCTTAAGTGGAGAACCCACTTCAACCAGAGGCTTCTGCTATAAAGGATAGACATTTATTTTATCGCACTCTAATATGTTTGTCGGACTTTACTGTAACACTTAATTGTCATTATTTGACCTCAACTTTCACTGATTATACTGGTTACAGTAGGTTCAGTAAGTCAAAATGTTAAGCATAAGAATGAGAAAAGTGAATGTTCACCTCAGCCATGTATTTATACGAAGAGTTCAATTTAAAATATCTTTAGAATAGATTATCAACCTAGATTATCTCTTGTTTGTATTAGTGCAGTATTTTTACATAGCGATAAACCTGCTGAAACTACAAATTTCAGTCAGAGGTGGAATCAAATAACGCAAAATTAAAAATGATGAAATCAAGTTCAAAAAATGTATCAGAGTTGCGGTTACGGTTAAGGAATCTCTGTAATTTAGGATTAAAACTCTGGGGTCTAAAAGAAACGTAATCCCAGTTCTGGTTTTGCAAAAACGGTAAGACAATCACGTGAGAATTTGGAGAATTACCAGTTTTACATTTTTCTCCGGAAATAAAATGCTTAGAGCATTTCCATCGCGGCATTGTAAATGCCTCGTACACTAAACTACTCCCAAAACCAGTCGCCTATTTAGCGTGGTGTGTCATGAAATACGTCGTTCTCTCACGGCGTGATCTATCGTGTGGACCGTCGCTAAACGCTCACGCGCTATATCTTTAACGACTGAAAAAAGATGTGGTACTAACTTTTTCCCTTCGTGGTTTCAAGCTCAAAGAAGACGGGCTACTAGATCTCCCCGGGCTGTTTTCAGTGTTACGATGGAAGAAAACCTTGAAAACCTTAACAAAGCTTTGCGTTGCTGACCAAATGAGATCTAAGCCTTACATAGACAGAAGTAAAGGTCTTATCGTTGCGGACTTCGATAACCGAAGATAAGTGTCCCAATTGGTTTAGCTAACTGTCCTCTCGGTTATTGACGTCCCAAGTGATTTAGTCTACAGTCCTATGAGAGAAAGATAGTGAGTTCAATCCCGGCACGGTTGGAGGTGCATGCGCTTATAAACTGTTAATAGAACTTTTCATCCGAGTACCGCTGTTAATAAAACTTTTGACCCAAGTACCTCGGTTATTTACGTCCCAAGAGATTTAGTACAGTCCTATGAGAGAAAGATAGTTAGTTCAATCCCGGGCACGGTTGGAGGTGCATGCGCTTATAAACTGTTAATAAAATTTTTTATCAGAGTACCGTTGTGATGTACTCACATGGACAGTCCCATCGGTCCCGAAGACACCAATGGACAGGTAACAACATTTACCATTTTATAACCAAAAATGGTTTTTCATCGACAAATGGACTTCCTGATATAATAATAGACTTCCTTTGATTGTTCCAAAATGGCTGCGCCGAAAAGTAGAGCAGCAGCCTTCTTCTCCAAACATTAGCACATTCAGCATGTCCAGATTTAAGTGGAATGTGCAGAGAACGCGATAGCTACTGCCTTCCTGTATTATTGTACTTTGATTGTCTCACTGCAATACTTCCCCTTCGCACCTCACTTCGACGCTCGTATTCGCAAGGAACAGGGTCTCCTTGCGCATCTTGATGCACCATCTTGATGCATTTCAGTTGGTCATTCATGCTTGCGTAAAGCACAAGCACCAAAGAGTTCCTTGCAGAATACAACCTACAGCTCCTAACCGATATTGCCCACGTTATCATGAAGAGTACAGTAGAACCTTGAGATCAGGAATAAAGAAGAAGCGATCCACGTGCTCCTGTCCGTCGGCTGTCTGATACCCAGGAAGCCTCCAGCCTCTGATCTGGTGCTTTAGCTAAAGCTGCAGTCCTGCGTGAAAAAAACATTTTACAGATTCTAACGTAGAGATGAAGTGCTCTGGTGGAGCGACGGGTTGGTTGGAAGTCCTCGATCCTTCTGTCCTAGTTCCGTTGATCGTAAGATTCTTAACCAGTTCTCTAGCAACGCTCCACTGAATACTATCGTGCTGCAGAGGCGTCCCAGAGAGGTCCACAAACTTGAGGGCCGCCGCGGAGTGGAGATGGAGGTGGAAACCCGAAACTCCGGATGGATCGCTCTCACTTTTGTTTTCGAGCCGCTAAATATTTGGGGCGTTCGGCGAAAGCGGGAGCGCAGCTTTGCTAATAGAATTTACTTCTCAGCTAAATGCAAGCGCCCAGGCCGTTAGCGCGTTCATCTTCTCGCTTAGGAACTCTAGCATTCTTGTTCTTACCTCTGGTTCTTATCCTCATCATATCTGAGCCAAACTGCGGGTCTTTGACTGAGCTCCAAGAGTAGTGTCTGCACAGCATGTATGAATGACAAGAAACTGATTGGCATCTGTCATAAGGATTGTCAGTAGTTAAGTCATACCAGTTACTTTCTACGATCGCCAGCAAGACACTGGTACAACTTTCTACAATTTCCTTACCTCTGGGTTGCCTCCTGAGGGTTGGAATCTCATATCCAAACCTTCGGACGTAACTGATCGCACTACACATCGGTCGAAGATGTAGTGTCGAGTTGGTGTTTCTGCTTGGATAAGAGCCTGAGGAAAGCGTTATCACCTGAAAAGGAAGAGTATATTGTCGTCAGCCTCACTTTGTTACACCTGATATATGAGGGAAGTGATGCTCTGATCTTATGCGCACACTATGGAAATAGCAGGTTAGACTGAACGAACAACGACTGCATCAACTTCACACTTGCGGAACATGAAAGGCACTCCAAGGCCTTATTAGCAGCCAAATATACTCCACAATCTACAGGACTAACAGCGCTAATCTCCCACACGGTCAAGACAATACCTTTGACCGAAGCACTCCATGGTGTTTGCTTTCTCCCTAAATTCTCTCTTTCCCGTCGGGACCAAAGCCGCAAGTCTGGTACAGTAATTAAAATCTCAACTCCTGATAGCTGTTGGTCTTAGCCTTGGATAATGGAATGCGTCGTCATCAGTGGTAATCGTGAATTCCCAGGACTTCGGAAGAGTTAAGTGCCGAGTTTTCAGTCCTGCATCTGAGAAGAAACAGCACAAGCATATATATGCGCTGATGTGTGGTCACAGAAAGGTCATGAATTGTTTTGTGCTGTAAGAGTCGCAACTCGCCTCATATTTCCGTTTGTATGAAGAAGAAAATGAGAATGAATCCCCATTATATATGGGGAAGATCACTGTTAAAACGGTGATTCATCTTGAGGTATAATAATTACCAGCTGTAGCAAAATATTTGCTTCTCGAAAAGCAATTGCTTCTCACGGACCTCTCCTTCACACCGTGGTACACCACATCTTTCGCGGACGATCACCGACAACGTTCACTGAGGGTTTAACTGTGCGGATTATTCTCGGACACAATCACATTGGCAAATCAAACGATTCAAGCACAGTAGACACTTCTTCAAGGGATGTCCTCTCTGCTGTGGGTTGTTTGGATTGAGTTTGATATCCAAAGGTTCGAGAGTCTGTCCATCCGATAAAGAGGAATCAGAATCAGCGTCAAATTCTCCCTCATTAATAACAATTGTCGAACACTCTCTTGGTAGGTCAATGAATTTGCTCTTGTTTGCTTCTCTCTCCTCTAGTACTTTCAGCTGCAGTTGTTCCACACATATCGTGAGATCATCTAGTGTTGGCCGCTGAATAGGGTCACGAACAAGCACAAATCGTAGGAGATCGATAACTGGGCCGTAATTATCCAGCTTCGCTGCTTTCTCTTGTGGAATAAGCTCCTGTGGACCAAGTCCTTTAAATGTTCATCAAAACTCGCGAGCAGAGCAGCTGTGCAGTCCATAGACCACTAGACAAGCTAACGCTAGTAGCCTCGATGATTGTCACTTCTTCTGGCAGTTACAAGACCCATTTCAACCCTAAACCTAGTGTTCTAAATAAATGAACATTATTTATATATTTACTGTGAGGTCCTTCTGTTTTTACACCTCAAACTAAAGTTGCGAATCTTGAAACCCACTTTTAAGGGTATCCATCTCTGATTTTGAGAAGATGAGGGTGATCCATCAAGTATGATGTACACGAAGCAAAAATGGGACCGTGATGCACGACTGAACTAAAGTTGAACTTGATAAGTTTGGCTTTAGGCAAGAGTAGATTGCAACAGATCAATATGAGGATCTGAATGTGGACACTAACCTCAGAAGAAACAGTAACTCGGATGAAGAATCGAAGCCAGTCATCGTCGTAGAGCAGGTACTCTCCTGTCAGAAGCTCGTAAAGCAAGCAGCCCAGACTCCAAACATCTACTGCTTTTCCAACAGCTTCACCTGCTTGTCGAACATTTGAGTCCGACCCCCTTTGGGATTGGCTGCTCAATAGTTTCAGCATTTCTGGGCTCTTTACATACTCTGTTCCCCTATTTCGTACCGTGCATTCACCTCCTAGATACAAGGAAGCCTGGATCACAGGGATAGGACGAGAAGCTGAGCCAAGGTTGATCATTTACCCAGAGTCGTGATAGATGGAGTTTGGAATTATACATGAAAAGTTGTTCCCACATCGAGAACCGGACTTGAGTGAATCATATATAAAACGAAAGACTGACACTTGCTGCCTTGAGGTTAAGTTGTCCGTCCTTCATGAGCAACGAGCACTGCCCTAGAGATTAAACGCAGTTAAGGACAGTCGAGCTGCACGAACAACACAAGGCAAGAACAAAGACGTTGGAACTGACCTTGCTTTGTCCAAAGTCCGCGATGCAGACCCGGAATGGCAGTGGGTTAGATGCGTTCGCAGGTGGCCATATTGGAGTCCAAAAATCAGACTCAGGACAAGAAGGGTACGCAGGCTCAAGCAAAATATTGTCACACTTAAGGTCATAGTGCACCACATTCTCAGCTTCCAAGACCTTCACCTGGAGAGACGAGTGGGTAGATTCGCTGTATTTGTATCGTTAGGTATCTTATGTCAAGTCAACTATTGTCATGAGACTGCTAGCAATTAGTCAAGTGGGGATAATCTAAGACGAAAGCTATAGGCTGCTCTCAAGTACTCTTCATTTGCTTCAGGCGCATCAAAACTCCCAGGAGTCCCGTACTCCATGAACTATGATTTACAGCTGCTTCGATGCCTCTACGATCTATTCGACAAATACAAACATGCTCTAGATGGAATATATCCAGCAAACCAAGGTTATAAACAGTCGACTGGTTATGCTCACAAGAGAAAAGCACAAATAGATAAACGCAGACTTGAGACTTGTTCTGCACCAAGGGATTAAGCTCTATCCCTGACTCCACAAGTCAGACGAAATACTGACCGCTTGAAGCACTGCCGAATACACTTCGAGATACAGTGGTAGTGTTTTATAAAACGCCTGCTGTTGCACCCCAGCCTGTAGTCTACTCCCACCACATGAAATACTTTGCTGACGTTCCCTCCATGCGCGAAGACTACACTTATAGTGCTTTAACACCAGGACAAAACTCTCCGCTTCGACTCCATAGTCTAGAATCTGGGATACCCTTGGCTCCCCCACGAACCTCTCCAGAATTTCCACTTCAGAAAAGACATCGAAGAATCTGCAAGGATCATGCGGCCCTCTTGGAACATCAATAACCTTCAGCACCACGCGGTCTTCTGCTTCCACACTCTCACCTCTGACTGTAGCCGTGTAGACCTGAGAGGATATTCAAGTTGTAAGTTCCACGAAGAATTTCTGCATTTCCGCCCATAAAACCTGACCACTGAGACCCTCTATTAGACACCGAAACCTTGTACTTACTTCTCTTCCTCGCCAGGTAGTACCTTCAATATCTCCTTTCTAAACATGTTCCATACTCCTAGCTGTTGTGCAACGTTGCTACGCGGAATCTCTGGTAGCCGAGAAAGCCATCCAAGTCCGAACAAAGAAAGACTGAAGCACCTGGGCGAAAGCACCATGGGCGATGTGTATTCTGTTTGTATAGAGCGTAGGAGTGAAAAGAGCTCTCCAAGTGAGTTTCAAGATGCGGTATGCTGCGGGTTTGAAATCCTTCATCCGCTTGCTCAAACATGGGAGCAAGTACGAATTTGCTGCATGATTAAGATCTGGTCCCACCGTATCAAGAAAAATTGCTGTGCAATAAACACAAATTTGTCCTAACGTTTCTGGTGGATATAACACTAAATGTACTGGAGATGTCCCAATGTAGGCGGAAAGGAAAAGACCCCCAGATAGTCCAGTCAACTGCTGCGCCTCGAAGTAATGATCAAGGTAAGTGATCAAAAGAAATCGTTAAAGAGCCACGGGAACAAACACTCTAGTACTGCGTAACAATCAAACATTCTGCTGCAACTCCTTTTGAGCTACTAAGCCCAGTTCGGCTTCACACAGACGAAGAGGATACGGTAGGACAGAAAGAAAGGGGCATTGAGTTTGCGATTCTCCATAGGGAACCTGTCACTGTAGCATGCTTCCAAAGTTCCTCTGCAAGTGGTAAAGATGACAGTCCGAGAAGTAGTGAGCTTTGCTGACCAAGTGAATTCTTTCATGCTGAAGGACAAAGCTTTCATCGGATTCAGTCCTCGTCTCTTGCTTGTTAGCGATGTATCATCAAGTATCCAAGGATCTAACTTTGAAGTGCTTAACTTGTATGCCAGCTATACATTATATCTAGATCGTAGAATAATCTGCTAGCAAATGATGTTCCAAGAAGACGAGATGTAACTTACTGCATATTCAACATGAGCGCAACATACAGCTCCAACAGCAAGACATGAAGGCCTGGATGCCTATATAATCTCCTTCGCAAGCGCTCAGTCTCATAGCTACCGGGCCTCCACGTTTTCTCATCTTTGTCAGAATCAACAAATTCCTTCTGCAATTCAAGCAGGGAACTTAACCTCCCTTTTGATTCTTGCGTGGAGGTTGTGGATAGAAGCAACTCGAGGTCCATATTGGTGTCAGATATCACATCCTGTCCTCCTTTGCGCACAGATTTTGGTAGGTTTAGTCTTGGTATAGCCGGTCTAGCTGGTTTACGTTTGGTTGTTGTTCCGCAATTAAGTCCTCTGGTTGACTCAGGCTGTGATACACTGACTAAGCTCTGCAAATCACCTAAATAAACTGCTGTAGCCCTCTGATCAGTCAGCTGCTGCAGGCCACGCTGCTCAAGTAAACTGTCATTCGGCAGCCGCTCAGCGGCTTCAGTTGATTCCGCACCTTCGACGATCCGACTTCCCCAAGTTGGAGACTCTTCCTCGGCAAGCTCCCGCTCGACTTCCTCATTCAGGTCAAAAAATCTCCCAGTATATTTCACTGCTTTAGATTTGGAACCAGCATTTCCTATTTCCTTCTCTCTCTCCGGTGCAGGTTGGTTTTGAACTGAAAAGTCTAGTGAGACCTTTTCATCCATAGTAAGCGGGACAACGTGACTCCGAATTCCATCTGAACGCTCGATACCGTTCTCCTTTTTACCTAAAGAGTTCTTGTTGAACGTGGTGCTTGATCGTCTGCCCCTTTGGAACAGAGTCCAGGTACTACTCGTTCCACGTTCACTCAACACTTGATGATTTGGCAGTATGTTTCTGTTTCGTTCTCTAAAAGGAAGCAAACTCTTTGGGACCTCCTCAGTCAAGGTAATTGCCTTCTGCAACTTCATTTGTGTTTGCTGGGATCTGAGAAGAGGTTGGTCCAGTAGAATGCAATATGATTGTCTCTTCGCGAAGTCTGTAGACCTAATGTCTCTTGCGGAATGAAATCCGAGGCAACAACCTGATGCTCTCAAACAGGATCCCCCGACTAGTTCAGGTAGGGTGTACAAAGTCTGCTCCTTGGAGGTCCTCTTTGAAGTCTGTGATAGTATCCTGTCCAGTTGAAATTCTTCTTTGAAGAGCACGACCGGCGAGAGTTTCACTTTCAGTCTAACGGAACTAGAGGGAGATCTGGAAACCTGGCTATTCTTAGCCCTTAGAAGACAGCTAGTACCTCTTAACCCCTGAACTTCCAGCTCACCATCGTCCTCCAGTCTCTCACAGAGTTCTTTCTGGATGCTTTCACCTTCTCTGATAGTACTCAATTCACTTGAACTTGACCTGTCCTCCCTCCTATTGTGTGCTCCTCTGTGAATCTTCACGTCAGCATCACTGTGACCTTGAAACTGAAGTTTTGCTGATACTGACGGAGTGTTATTAGCCCTCTCTGCTTGGACTATTTCTCGTGGTGTAGCGACCTGTGAGACCTCATACTCCAAACCAATCTGCTGCACTAGTAAGTTCATAACTCTTACATGCTGGAAACACTGAGATACATCATCTGTTGGGTTCTGAGCTAATGCTAGTAGAACTCGAGCATACTGAATACACGCTACTGATGCGGCTTCATCCTCGTGGCTTCTGATTGAGCATGTCTCAAGCTCAGCTTTGTCTTTGCTTGACAAGAGTGTCCTACCATCTGGAGATTCCTCCGCCGTATTGACATTCCTTTCTAAAACGTAGTAAGTTGGTCTTCCATAAAACTCCGTAACCCAGCAACGGCTTAGTGGACACATGAACAATGGCAGCTGCAGTTCACGTTCACTGCATTCCCCTCTATCGCTATAACACTTCAAGAAGCAGAAAAAAATGACCTCCAAAAAGGGGTTGACATACTTACGAAACAGGAAAGGGTTCTGTGTTCGTGGGTTGATGCACAGGTTGGTCTGCTCTTCGCTGGCGTCGAAGGCTTTTAGATTGAATATGTCAGCAAGAATGCTAATGCATTCATGCTTCATGGATGACGTAAACTTCTGAAAACAAGTTGTTCCATTAAACGAAGTCGCACACTTCCTGCACAATCCTTTCGTGTCTACTGTACCCAACTGCTCCTTGTTTGCTGACAATATGGGCTGAGGAGTACACGGAAATATGCTTTGATCTTTTACTCTGCGTGACTTGGAAAAGTTTGAGCCAGACGATGTTACAGTTTCTCGCTGCATTTTATTCAGCTGAGCATAAGAAACCGGTGCTTTAATAACCGTGATCAACAGACCGTCGAGAGGGTTCATCAGAAAGTCGAGCAAGAAAATCAATCTACTCATATACAAGATGGGACTAGCCCGGGAACTTTGGCACTGGCACTTAAGCTTCTTTTTCATCATCAGAATGCTTGCCCTCAGGAGAGGTAAAACGCTTTTCTTTAGTATTTCTCCGCCACCAAAAGAATCTGGACTTCTCCCAAGTGTCTGTGGAGGACTGACTTTCTGGCCGAACAAGCCGTAGTAGATTTCAAGAGGTTCCCAGAGCACTTTTTGGTAACCTTCAAGCAGCGTTTCCACACATCCCTGACATGATTTAAGTAGAACCCAATCTGCGAAGTTCTTGACACACGTCCAGTTGCTGTCACTCACCATTAGCAGCTGCCAGAAAAAGTCATCAACTTCATTCCATACTTGAGGACCTCGACTCTTGTTATGCGCGGCACTGTTCATACAAGCAGTGGAAAAGTTGAACAGATGCTGCATAGCGAGAATCTGAGCGAGATTCCAGTCACTTTGGCTGGATAATTTGGCCAACAAGCCAAAAACCATCTTAACTGGTTTTCCACAAGATTTCAACAACAGCCGAACGGACCCTTCTTCTGGCCATAACAACACGAAATCTCCAAGAAACTTCAGTAAAATACCAATATCAACCCACAAACTCAGCAGGTGGCCACTGTAAAGAGTTTGAATGAGCAAAGATGGTTCGCAGCAAACTTCAGCTCCAGCTGCAGTGCACGTCTCTTTGCTGGTCGCGGCCTTCCCGAAGGCTTCGGATTTGGTCAACGTTTCTGTTAGATGACAGAGCATGCATGTCAAACGTTCCCCAATCTCCAAAAGCAAAACATCAACAGATCTTTTGCCCTCGTCTGAAACAGGAGGAGGTCCTGGACCACTCCAGCGGGGTCCACCTTGTGCATCTTCCCCTCGACATAGATTCAAGCCTTGAGCTGCACAGATATCCCCACATAGTTCACTCTTGTCCAAAACAGACACAACCTGCAAAAGGATCTTCTTTGTTCTCCAAACTGCAGGCGCAGGTGACGTGTCCAGAAATCCACCAATCATATCTGGCAGGAATCTTAGTACAAGCTGATGGTCCTCTCCTCTTTGAAGTTTTTGGTGAAGGTAGCCTCTAGTACGCATGAAAGAAAGGCTACGAGTAGCGAACAGATTAGCCATGCTTCGTAGAAGCTCATATTTGACATCCGAGACTGCCCTAAGAATATCAAAGTGTGACGATGAGCAACTGTGCATACTCGAAGCCAGATCTACTGAGTCTGTCAAAGATGCAGAAGTTGGTTGGCCAGAAACTTTCGATCCAACAGCCGTAGCTGGACCGGACTTGGAGTTGGAAAGTTGTATACAGTTCAAAGGCAGTCGTGGAACATAAGGTCTTCTCTGTTTTGCCTCCGGTGAAGTCGGGATTTCTAAATCCTTGAAGCAATCCACATCTGTGGTTTCCGATGGTGCTCTATAGAAGTCAAACATACTACCGTGACATGGTAACATTGTTACAGCTGTCTCTTCAGTTTTCACTTCCACGTTGCCGTTGAGTCCGTCCGAGTTCAGGTTTCCGTGCAAAGTCAAGCCACAACGATTCGCTTCCTTAACAACAGTCCTCCCTGTTGTCAAAGTTAGAAGTCGTTCAATGGAATTGTTACAAGTTTCACCAGAGCATAGTTCGGACCCAACATCTGAATCAGAGCCAATCCCAAACTGCTTCAAGTCGCATGATGAGTCGCCAGCAGCAGTTAGAGCGGTCAAATCTACTTTCTCCTGTACCGGATATAGAGTAGAGTCCATGAGACATGTTTGTGCAACCTTACAAATGCAAACACTCGGAAAAATACAAGGCAGAACCTTCAAAGGCTCTACTTGGCTTTTTAGAACCTCTCCTGGCAGTACGCCTTCTGCAAAAGAATTACGAACAACTGACTTCGCCCCAAGTCTTAAATTGAAAGGAAATTTTCTGACAAGACATGAATAGAAGTCCAGGACGAGATCCAGGCCTCCAGATACCGCTAAAGATCCAGAAAGGACTGACGATCTGGTTATTACTGCAAAAAGCAGCTTGGAGAATCCCAGTGCCTTAGCAAAACTTTCCTGAAGTTTACTCTCGTGAGAGGTCTGACTCCGCTGCACCGATTTGTTGCCAAGCATGAGGCCCATACCCTTTGACGACACGCTGGAACAGCTCTTCTCACCGTCCTTCGCCCCTTCTCCAACCTTGTCATCAGCGCAGCTAAGTTTTGCAAGAACCTCGGAATGTTCATGTAGCGAGTGAAGAATGAGACTGATCATTCGGGACGTTCCCTCTCCCGGTAAAAGCTCTAGCACTTTCAAGCAAGCCTCCAATACCGTTTCAAAATTGAACTGCACAGTTTTCTCCGTCTTATCGTCTTGCTTATGCGCGTCTCTAAATCGCGTGATTAAGTTCTCCACAAGGACTTCGAGGAATCCGTCCTTGACCCACTCAGTAATCTGCATCACCCCAACCTCGCGCTTGGCTTGTTCTTCTGTACCTGTGGGAGCTCTCTCTGTTTGACTTCCAACTCGAGGTAATCCTACTTCACAGTCCACTCCTTGGATATACTCTTTCATTGCCACAGTTCTAGGCTGTCGATTCCTTTCAACCTCTAAGTCTTGTCGATCAGTTGTATCACTCATCTCAGCTGCTTCCCGAGATTTGCTTTGTTTCCTCAGTTGCTCTCTGTAACTAGATTCGATGTCTTCCTGATCAGAGTGCAACCACACAATAGAACTAGAACGGGAAGTGTCAGGATTGGAGTGAGAAGGTGGACTCTTGGAATGCACCAGCACCTTTGAATGATTGGTCGACCTAGCGCCATCTCCAACTCCCAGAAGCAGCTCCAGCAAAGTGCAGATGGCTTCCAACCTAAGATCTTCGGAGTCACTTCTCAAGATTGCAAGGGCATGCTTTTCTTTGCCAGTCAATCCCTTCCTTCCTCGGCTTGTGAAGGTTGTTTGGATAGCTGACATTCGTGTAATCCCCACTTGTTCATGTATTGATCCCTCACATGGATCAGAATTAAAAAGGAATTTAACGGACTCAATTTCTGAAGCTGACACAGTGGCTGAATTCCCGAGTATATCGATGAGAATGCGACTCAGAAGACTAACAGAGGGGTACTTCTGTGCGCTATAAACGCTCTCCCAGATCTTCCACTCCAGCTTACTCCTTACTTCCTCCAACTCTTTTTCTTTCGCTTTGCATATCACATCGCCAGCTGATGCGTCACCCCACCAGCTCTTTCTGGAGGCATAGATTTTGCTAATCGGTTTATTACCAAAGGTTATCTCCAGAGTACAAACAGTTGCACCCTCTGTAGACCTAATAACTCCTTCTTCGAAATCAAACCTCAGAAGAATCCACTTTAGGCCTTCTGCCTCCGTTCTCACTACGACAACATCAGTTTCTTCCCAGAATACAGCAAAAGGATGCTGCTCCCTCAACCACTTCTGAAGATCAACAAGCTGAAAATCCACATCAAGAAAGTTGGAGTTTTCTGC
The DNA here is from genome assembly GCA_036924285.1 of Asterella californica. Taxonomy (NCBI): domain Eukaryota; kingdom Viridiplantae; phylum Streptophyta; class Marchantiopsida; order Marchantiales; family Aytoniaceae; genus Asterella; species Asterella californica. Next base: position 51,307,302 of record JAYKYS010000001.1, read on the forward strand.
AGCTCTTCTCAAAAGAGATTGATACTCTCGTAGAACTCCGCCTGGAGACACCATCTGAAGCAACTGTCGGTAAGCCCTTTCTGGCATGACTAAATTCACGGTCTTGTCCTCGTTTGCAGCTCCTACTGATTTCCACCCCAAACTAGGCGAACCATCTGGATTTGGACTGAGAATTCCTGTTGTGTTGCCATGCGCAGTCCTGGAGCTGCCCCTGTCAGAATCTTCAGAAAGCAGAATTTCATTCTTTTTGGTAATCTTCTTCCATCCTTCCTTCTGTGTCCCGGGGGCCAGTTCGAGTAGGGTTCCATTCAAAAGTAGTACAGACAAACTTTGCTCGCAACGAAGTCGGTAACTCAGTTTGAGTTGTCCCGACAGAATCTTCTTGTGAGAGTCGAGAGAAACATTTTCTATCTGAACCCACAAGCAGGAGCTACCTGGACCAGATTCTCTCAACCAAGTCTCCATCTTTTCTCTTGTGCCTACTATCGCTCTCACGGGAGGTGACCAGACATTGGGATCGGCAATCCCGGGGCTGTTTTCCGTGACAGTACTGGCACAGCGGCGTCGTACCTTGAAGGGCGACTCTCGTTCTTTCTTGGGGTAGATGATGGCTTCGAACAGCTCGCTCCCCCAAAGCGGTGCGCTTCCCTCGGAAAACGCAAGGCTCGGAATCGGGGGGAACTGACTTGGATGTGACATCCTTGTCCTGCTTTAGGACGCGCTTCAATCTCATCACTTACTAGAGCATTCCGGTGCGGCTCCCCAACAGCCCAGTAAGAAAATTCCAACTTTCGCTCTCTGATTGTCCTGAACATTGTGATGGCGAATTGCTTACTTGGTAAGGGCCTTCAGCAACAACTAACTTCCATTCGTTTCGTAAAGTCCTCGTTAATTTACTCGTTGAATCTGAGCTTATCGCATAGCTGCACTCCACCCAGATAATCTTGGTGGGTGCAACGTCGAAACATCTAGGCACATCTATAGCTCTCTGCCGGAGTTCTGCATGGACTCAAAAACTCCAAAGTCCGTAACTGACCAGCGTTCCGCGTGCCACAAGCTTGAGACCTCAAGCTAAGCCGCAATGTGATCTGAGACCCTGACCAAATATTATTCGGTATAAATGCTGGTATGAAGTATCGTCCTCTTGATCAGGATAAATGAAAACCGAGCATTCCAAATAGCAAGAAGCCCAGGCTCTGTTAGTTGGATGCAAACCGACTGAAAATAGACAAAAGTTTCGGACACTTGTAATTAGCTATACTCTGGCCTGTGAGGGAACATGGCTTCTTCGTTAGCACGTAGCTGCAAGAGGCGCTAAATACAGGACGTAGAAGAGTCACAAACATGAACAAGGGCTTTCGGTGTGTATGAGTTGTACCAAATGATCCAGATGGAACACCAATAAGTCTAGGTCACTGGCACGCTGAGACAGAGGGTATCTTTTGAAAACCAAATGATGATCCAAGAATGTAAGCAGTCTACTATAGTACACTTCCGAATTTCCAATGCGAGTGAGACTGATAAGAGTGTCGTACATCAGACGTTCGCTGCTCACTGGAATTCCATTACCCCTGCCCTTTAGGCGAGTGACTGAAGTAGAGATAGGGAAGGGTTGATTTCTGGAGAACAAGTACGAGGAACAGTGACAATCTGTTTCGACCTCTAGACCCATGTGTATGTTGAAAGTAATCTTTACCGTAGCACTTACGACGTCACATATGTTGTGGCCTGTCTGCTTTGCAAATTAAAGAACTATTCGGAAGTATCGTCTGGTTCAGCACAGTTATTAGCGAGCTTATGAACATTTGAGCGAGCTCTGCAGAAATTTCTTACAGACTTCGAAGGCCACGATGCTCGCCTTTTTATGCAGGGTCCAAGATGGATACAGAGCCCGTTGACGCGATGTATACGCCATCTAGGTGAGTAGGAAACATTTTGTCGACATTGTTCACTGCCATGTTCTGTAAAGTCATGCCGTAATCAACTCGTGCAGGGGCCAACTGCGGACCAAGCTGATGCCACCGAACCAGTTGCGGAACCCGTGCGATTCAGCAAAAGCAGAGGCTGCGACTCGCCTTGGAAATGTCCACAATAATTTCGAACTCGGTGGTAGCACCTGTCTGGTTTCTGCAGCCATCGCCAGTACGAAGTTTCATGTGCAAGTCGCTCAAATCCTATCCAATTTCTCCAGCGCTTAGATCCATCTCGCAACATTCTGTTCCATCTCCTGCACTACCTTGTCTCGGAATCTGTACTCAAACGTTCAGTTCTCCTTCACACAAGGGTTTGCCTACTACAAGGTGGGTATCTTTCAGAACGTCCTCACTCAGTGCTAGGTTTCAACAAAGCGAAGAAGGAGGTTCTGTTTCTCTTATGAACGAAGGCGTACCGAGTGAGGAACCACACGTTGATGCGCCTTCAAGCATGGCTGGAAAGTCCTTACTGGCGAAATTCGGACAGAGTATAAATGTGGCTGGTATTTCTTTTTCATCGAAGGTGATTTTTAAGGAGCATCACTTGGCAATCCCGCATGTAAGCGTGCCGGACATATCTTGGATTGACTGGAAGGCACTGCGGGCCAAGGGGTTTGAGGCAATTCTCTTCGACAAGGACAACACCCTTACTGCTCCCTACGGGCAAAATGTCTGGCCTTCTCTTTTGGAATCACTAGAAGAGTGCAGAGCAACGTTTAATGGGCGTTTGGCGTTGCTTAGTAATTCTGCAGGTGCGTGTTGATGGTCACTCTTTCCCTTGCATCCTCAATGGATCTAATTACCTCCGTTTCTTTCTATACTGCAATGCGAGTCTCAAGGCCAGACCGGCAACTTCAGCACCTCATTTCGTGATATCTGCCAGTGTTGCTGTCTGCTGCATTGTTTTTCTTTTACTGGAGCGGCTGTGGGCATTTTTCAGTGAATGGAGTCTGCGAACGCTGGTTGGGAGAAAATAGTTCTCTCGTGAGACCCATCTGCATTCTGTTGTTCATCCCAGTTGAGACCCAAGTACTGTCAGAAATAACTTCGTTCAGGAGCTCACTAACTTCTTCTAATGTCATGAGGTTCCGGCCTCTGTCTCGTGCGTAAATTCGATACTGTAAGACTTGCAGAGCTAATGGTAGTACATTAGAGTTTGAATCTCCCATTCAGCAGCTCTTGTAAATAGGAGTCAGTCGACCATTCAGTCTCCCGTAGGCAGCAATCAACACCACACCAGGACACGGCCACAACTAAAAACTTGCTCTACGATCTCGCACGCATGCTCACTATCCTTCCTGTCACCTTTAGAGACTGATCGATACGCCCGATATATCGTTGCTTGTTCGTCAGTAGAATTTGGTTCCCATTCAACATCCATCTAGTCGTTTCTTCAGCTCTGAGCAACGTCTTTGGAGTACAACAACGAGCAGATGTGCCACTCTAATCGTGCTTTGTACCTCACCTTGTGTAAAAAACTTGAATCGACTTGATCCCACGTCTAAATTCGGAGCCTTTGCTGTTCGAATTTAAGTCTAACCTCTGAAATTCTGTTTGTATCTTCACAGGGTTGTACCAGTTTGATCCAGAAGGAGATGAGGCGAAGGATTTGGAAGACAAACTTGGAATTTATGTTATTCGCCATGGTATACATCGCCATAACTTCTAGTTTGAGAGTGCTGATTCCGCAGAGATTCTGGGGAAACCTCATCCATCCGACATACATTCCGTTAGTCTGATGTCAAATCGTGCTGCAAAAGAGTGAAACCGAGGACATGTCGGCTAGCATCAAGGTGCACAGACATTGTTCATCCACGAATTCCAGTGAAGTGTGGCCGAATGGTTTAGGCGCTCGGGGCCGCATCTTTAGAGTACTTGGTATACCAGAGTATATACAAATCCACTTCCTTGCTGGCAGGTTCTGGAAGTAGCTCAAACGTGTACCCGTATACATTTGCAGGATCAAAGAAACCTTCTGGTGATGCACAAGCTGTGGCTGATCATTTTGCTTGTGACCCGTCGTTGGTTGTCATGGTAAGTAACCAAAAGGATGAACCTCCTCTATCCTCTTGTAAATGAGCCTTGTATGTTTGGTATATCTAACTTCTTGTACAATATAGCAGCTCTACACAGAGGCAAGGACGCACTTTTTGTTCTTACTACTGCCTAATTATCTGGTTTTCCTCAGTTTGCAAGGCAGTCTCTTTAATCTTTCAGTTGTTCAGGAGCTTGCCTTTGATTTACACATTGTCTTCGGCGTTCAGGTAGGAGATCGGTACTTCACCGACGTCGTGTATGGGAATAGAAACGGCATGCTCACGATTCGACCGGCTCCATTAACTTCGAATGGAGAGCCGTTTGTTGTAAGAAGGGTAAAGCACAGTTAATGTCACCTTAGTACAGATGGATTTCTTTTGCTACTGAATCTGTTGATGGTTGTCAACCTTGAAGTACATCAGTCCAAGAACGAGCTTTTTAGTCACACAAACTATGAAGAATCACAATTTCCACGTATACATACTCAATAGATTGCTAAACTGTCTGTTGTCAAGTACAAATCTGTAGTGCTGTTATTCTCAAGTTTCCGTTTCTCCGACTGCTTTATATTTATACACCTTTTCTCGAGACTGTTGTTACACATGATGCTGTTTCAAATGACGATGTTCTTGGCAGGTGAGGGCTCTAGAAGACATATTGGTCGAGTGGTGGCGTAACCAAGGTGTGTCGCCAACGGGACACAGGCTCTTTGAGCATCCTGTGGACTTCATCAAAGATCCCGGATTCTGGTGACAGGACTGCGGTTCGAGCGTTTACATGGTGATGAGGTCAATGGAGGGCCGGGAGTGAGTACGAGCCGCCTTTGCAGCCTCTTACGATGGTGGACCTTAGTACCATGTACTAGATGTTACAGATTCCATGAAGAAGCTGTCTTCTCATCTTGGCTTTTAGAGTGGATGAAAGGTCGCCAGAATTGGACTCTGTAGTAGGCTGAATCTTGCTATACAACACAGGCATTTGGGACCAAGCGGCATCTTGTTCTCTCTGCTAGCCAGTGAATGATGACCATAAAATCTCATGCTCGCAGTTTCAAGCAAGTTTGCCTTGAATCCAACAAAATGCAATTTGTGCACTTGAAGGTGAATTGTTCCAGAACTTCTCTAATTGCTGGTCCATATCAAACCGTGGGGGCGGGGGCCAGATGCGGGTTGAACTCGTGCGTGCAGCTTCGAAGCTCTTTTGAAGCAAAACAACATATCGAATCGAGATTAGTCTTTGTACCTTCACACGAGGCAGCAAAATTATGCAGTCAGAGGATCTGTGGATGTTGTATGAAAGAGATTATGTAGTTTATTGGTGATAACATTGTTATAGAGCACGTAATATCTCTTTCGAGCAGTACAAAATTGGCTCAGTGGTCTCAGAGTTCGCGGTTTGGTCTCATCAGTGCCTAAAATCCGATCTATTCATATGACCACGCAGTGTCGAGGCCCCAAGATGGTTTCTAGATGAAAAGTAAGTTCAGCATCTCGAAGTATGTAGCCCTGCAAATTCCCTCATCGTAATCAACAAAGGTTGCCGGATTGATCTGGTGCTGATGAAAGCTGCAGATTTCGTTCGTTTCGTGCAAATCTCTTCTGTTCCCTTCTTCTACGGGTGAGTAGAAGAAGGGAACAGAAGGATCTGCAAAACAAGAGTGGTTTCACTGCTTCCAGCGGAGCAGATATGCCTCAAACACTCAAAAGTATCAATACTTCACGCAAATAAAGCAGACAGTCCTCCTTAGTGCTTACTCTTAAGGTTTGCTTCAGAGAGCAAAGTGTGGGAGGCGTTATTAACAGGAGAGAGTCTGATATCGATGCGGAGGTGAGATTTGCAATTCGGTGCCATTTTCGAGAGCTGAATGTTCAGGCTCGACTTCCTGCTCGGTTGGCTCCTGCCAGGAGTTCGTCACCGACAAGAGCGAAACGCCGTTTCGGTTGGCTTCCCGGATTGTGATGGACATCTGGGGAGTGAAGGACGAAGATTTAGTCATCCACATTCGAATTTTCTGTCTTGAATATACAGTTCATACTTTACGTAATACGTTTACAGATTTCTTCCTCTCACATGAACTGCTGTCCTTGATTCCGGCCTTGCAGTGGAGATAACACTCATAATCTTTTGATAACACTCACAACCTTTACCATTTCCATTCTGTGTTACCATTTCCAATCACAGAATGGAAATGGTAAAGGTTCCATTCTGTGATTGGCCCTTCGTTTCCAAACTGACGCTGTATAGGCAACTTCCATGTCAGTAAGGAACCATTCAGGGCACATTGTACGATGCAGTTCAGATTCTTCCTCTGGCCGTGAAATCTATTCGGTTACTTCAACTTTTCTGCTACACAGGCTTTGGTCTTACCTTCGTTATGCTTTGCCTCTTCTTTTTGCCTTTACCTCCCTCATCTCTTTATGTCTTCTCTGGCTTTACATGTGACGTGTTCTCTTTCAGGAATCCTTTGGCATTCTCTTCACAAGCTCACGGATCTACCACTACACGAACAACGAACAGTATCGATTTTTCGGATCTATCCTTTTCTTTCCTCTTTTCTGGTTTTCACAACGACTCCGCAAGTCCGTTGCCGCTATTTCCTTCCACTTTCTGATTTTCACTATGATTCTATCTTTCCGTTTCGTTACACGATAAAAAATTCCTCTCTTCTTCTCCGGTTTTCACGATTCACGTATAGTTGTATAGGTGCATAATAATAATAGGACTTCGCACTCAGATGTTCCCAGAACTTAACAGAAACTCCTGTTCTCATAACTGAATAGAAACTCCTGTACCGACAAGGCCTTGCTGAGTTGAAAAAGTCCTCAACTTCGGCTGATCACTTTTCTTACTCCTCTATTGCCTAACTCTCCCTGTTGGGTGCCGATGAAGTCAGGGAGGCGGTTGAGGTGCATGCAGTTCTCTTGAATGCTCTGTGTGTACCTTGTGGTAGTTAGTTGTTTTAGTGTACATCTATTCATTACCTACATCTTTGTCTGTGAATTTTGTTGGGAGAATTACTCCTAACCTCTATTTTCTTCTCGTCTCGGTTGAAAATCTGGTGTTATAAATATTAGCTTGATTATTCTCGGATGCTTCCCGATTGTTCTTCCAGACGATGTATTTTTTTGTTTTCTGTATGTTTATGTTTATCATTTTATAGATAATTTGCATTCATGTTATCTTCCAACTTATCTTGCCCTTCATGTTATCTGTTTTTCAACTTATCGCTCTGTATTATAGAGGCTCTCGCTCAAATCGTTAGGAATCGCAATTTGTACTTGTCTTCTATCTTACAGCTACCTGGGTACCATTTTGGAAATGTGCTTTCCCTACACATTTTCCCTTGGCCCGAACTCGCTTACATATGCATCCGCTGGATTCTCAAACCAAGTTAGCGTGCATTTTACTACTATTTGTTACTCACTTTGTACTTTGAACCCATGCAAAACTGTTAGGGGGTTACCCAAGTGTGCGGGCGAGGTTACTGTTTTCTCGGAAAGCTGCTTTTTCCCCTGTACCAGTATATAATCTTTAGTGGTGGCGGGCAACTTGACGCGCTCTTGATCGACATTGAGGTTAGTTCGTGCTTCAGAGCCAGTGCAGTGGCGGGGGGAAATCTGTCCACCTGAAGAAGGAGTGATAAGACTAGTTCGAGTCTTCCTTACTACCATGGGGTGCTTAAACGCCTCAGCTATTCAGGAGCCTTGAGCAGCAAAATTGAGTTGAGAACGGACTACAGATCCTCTTCTCCTCTTCGAACCTCGCTGAGGGACCAATTCAATGGAGAAGTTGTGCTGATCTCCGCCCATGAAGAGGTAATGCACATCCTTTTAGCCGTAAACTACAGAAAAGAGAATACGGAGTCCACTGATTTCTTGGGTGCGAACCCATCAAACGATGAAGACTTTGAGGGGAGATTGCTGAGACGAGATACAAACCAAATGGCAACTGGACAGTGCAGATTCTTGAAGAATTCACGCCTAACAAGTCCAGGTAAGAATCGAGAAAATCCCGGGGATTCAAGAGGAAGTCCCGTACTCAAGGATAGACGAGGTCTGGGCTTCTCAACGGTGTTCAGAGCTCGTGATGGACATGCTGAACAGGTATAAGCTTTAAATAAGTGAAAGGGCTGAGGAGACGCCGATGAGCAGGCGCTGTCAAGTTGCTGTGTGTCCAAAGGGACTCGGAATTCGTCGTCGTCCGAGTTTCTAAGCTGTACTGTCAACGCTAGAAAACCGAAGTAAGTCGAGAGCAAATCTGAACGAAGCAACTGACGCAGCGTTTCGCTCCAAAAGGCACATGCAAGCGAAGAAGAAGGAAGATGCAAACACACAAAATTATTCAAGAACATGGAATGATGGACTCTCGACGGTCGGCCGGCGATGGTCGTGGTGGTGGTGGAGCGTCACCGTCAGAACCTGGGCGATGTTTTTCTCTGGATGTGTAACAACAACAACAACAACTGTTTTGTCCGCCTTCAAGTTTGCTCCGACTTCCAGTACGGAAACATTACTGCTTTCTAAGACCATTGCGCGTCAACAGAATTGGGCGTTAGATACTAACAAGTTGCGATCTGCAGAGCATGGTCCACCATCAGAAGATCGACGTGGATGGACTATGAAGGAAAAGAAGGGGATGGATCGTGGGGAGGAGGAAACGGATGATCTGCGAATCCAAGTGATGATCTGCAATTGCGAAGATGAATGTGAGGAGAACGACGAAGAGGAGGAGAAGGCGACGGATGCGCGGAGCGAAAGAGGAAGACAGTGCGGGTGATGGGTATGTTCTCATGTTTCCAGGGTCCACTACTACGCGCACCCAAAAGATGTCCTCCAGTATGCTCGTCTTTTTGGGAGGATAGCTCTAGTGAAGAGAACGATTCCCCCGAACCTCCTGATTCCCCCATTGTTCGAGAGCACAATCAGCTAACACAAACTTCGCACTCTTCCCACCAAAATCATCCGATACAACGAACGCGAGACCCGAATTCCTTCCCACCTGGTGAAATTCCCGAGCCTACAAACCTCTCCCGACGCAGCCAAGCTGCTGCAACAACTGAACACCATTCCCCACTTCGAAACCCACCTCCAACCCCACCCTCACCCGCTCATCCATCCCCACCTCGGCAGGTTGCCAAAGCTCGAAACCCCTCACCTTCCGTTGAACACTGTAGAAAACGGAACACTTCCCCACATAAACGAACTCTCGAGCATCGGAAGCACACCAAACGCGCAAGAAGCGTTCGACGTCGACCACCGTCCGCCCCCCCTCGACTCGCTCGAGGGCATTGCCGTTTCCCATGTAGGGAATCTCGGGAACCAGTCCAGGAGGACCTCGTCGAGCAAGCCCTACCCATTCAACCTGCCGAGCATCAAAACCCGTCCCCACCTCGAAGTAGAGCTGCTGACCATTTCCCCTTCCGAAGATCTCCAGATTCTTCTCCTCCTCCTTGTAGGGAAGTCGCTGAACCTCTAGATCAACAGCCTCGCACTGTCCGAACAAGGTCAAGAAACTCATCGCCATCACGAAATGCGGCACCTGTCGACATTACGAGCTCCCCGAAGAAGCATCGCCATCTGAAGGAGGACACTCCTTCATTCATCCGTTGTGAAAAGCTAAGAGAAGCGGAATCCGATTGTTACTGCTCCTCTGCTACTTCGTGTTCGAATGTTGTCAACTCTCAATCTCTAAGAGCCATCCTCCGCCATCCACCCTCCTGGAAGTCCCAGATGGAGGGTAATCGTCAAGCAGACCATATTCATGAGTGGGAAGATCACAACGCTGGCTCGGGTAGAGGACAGACTCTAGCTATAGAGCTTAAGCGAGAGGTAGCACATGATGTAGCAGAGCACGCAGCCAAGGGAGGGGAAAGGCTAGAGTCGCCACGATCTGTGATCGAAAGCTGTGCAGACTCTTACTGCACTCGTGCAGAGCATCCGCTCAAGCAGAAATCTTACGAGTCGAAATTTCCATATGGGACTCCTGAGGTCCGCCCTATATCCCCACCCGGATGGACGTATGCTCCGAAGAGGAAGACCAAGAAAGGAGAATGGTGGGACAAAGACTGGCCCACGAACAAAAGGTACATTTACCATGACCCGAATCTCCGACCCTGCGGCTGTTCTTGGAGTAGAAAGCATGCCGGGACCCGAACCCCATCGCCCCCCGTTAGTGCTCGGGCCAGAGGTATCGCGTATGCCGATCAAGTCGTGAAAATCAACCGTGAAAGATCGCTTTCACCACGATCGAGATCGAGATCTCGTCCGAAATTAGTTCCAACGAGTGAACAGCCAGCCAAACATTCACATAGACACGTACATTTGGACTGGTCCTGTTCGAACAGTTCACGAACCTCTTCACCAGCCCGCTCAAGGCCAGCATCCAGACCCAGAACCCATAAAGTAAGAAGCAGGGAAGTAATTAGCATCAGCGACTCCACTCCCTATCCTTCTCCACCTCAATCACCGGGTTCAAGTCAGCATCGAACAACCAGAACAAAAGTAAAGGTATACTCCCCTTCGACACCGGGACAGCCAGAGTCCAATCCTTCCCCTAGAGGAGGATACAGTGTTCCACTCTCCCGATCTCCTACTCCTCCACGGGCACAGCGGAAGCATAAGCGTGTTTTAAATGTCAGGAATTACCATGATTCGCCTTGCACTTCTTCTTGTTCGACCAGACCTGCTTGTCGTGAGGTTGTCAGGGGCACTAGACCTTCAGCTCCTCTCAGACAAAGGCCCGACGGCGAGGACATACGTATATACTTATCTTCGTCTAGTGGCAATTCGACTCCTTGTAGCATTTCCGTGCAAAGGCACTCCTATTCTGATGATCATGCTCAGGTGGGGAGGTCACGGACTAAGTACGTGGGCACCATGGGCCATTGTCACACTCCTGGATCGTGGAGTTGCACACCCCAAGACAGTACGCCTACTACCCCTAGAAGAAGACCAACACCTACCAGGGAACCCTCCGACTATACTGTCACCATCACCTGTCCTTCCGACGAGGACTTGATCGAGGATGAAGTTTATGTGACAGAAACACCCGAACCAGAACAGTGCTGTGACTGCGACTGCCTCTGCCACTGCCCTTGTACACAGAACTATGCAGATCAAGGCCCTTGCTGCAACGATCAGTTCTGTCAAACCACTCCTAGAAGGGTCATCGGAGGTCCCCGTGACTGGCATGAAGTAGTCCACCACCATAAACCTGTCAGCCATTGTTGTTGTGGCTGTTCTCCGTGTAATGGGTAAATTCTTCCCGAATATTTAGCTACCATAGGTATAATTTTCTCGACCCACATCTTCTTTGGCTGCCATTTGCAAAATTTCAGAACCCACTTGATGGCCGTTCTCCGCTCAAGCAGCCAAAGATGTGACAATACGGTTTCGTATTCAGGGTGTCAACCAATCCCCGATCTGAGTAACGGATTGCAAACTGCTAATGATCATATAGCGTGGAAACGGTAGACTCATCGATTTGCATCTCTAGATCTTCCAGCCCAATCTACCACTTCGACTGCATCTAGGGAGATAGGTGATACCACAATGGCTGTCCGGAGGTTTCTTGCTCTCGTCCTTTGCCCGACCTGTGGCAACTACTACTACACAATCTGGGTAGATTATTTAGGCTGGGAACATTTCAATGAAACAGATTTTCCTTAGTCTTGATGGTTATTCGTTAGGGGGGAATCTTCAACACTGCTTACTGAAATCATCAGTCCATTAATTTAGCCTTGTAAATGAGAACAGCGATGGAAAGAGTTTAGTGGACGACAACTCTATCGAATGCAGGGAAGGAAACGCTTCTATCTTTAGCTTTCTTTTGCTGTGCTGAGAGTCCGTGTAGACCACACTCGATCGATCTTCCTCGCTTTGCAGCTCGACTAACACATCTGGCTCGATCAAACTACCTGCGAGCAAGCTTTACTGTATCCATCAGATCACTGAAGGAAGGAGATTCTCACCTACAAGATGAAATCATATACGTGAAAGCTTTAAGCAACTTAGCCATAGTCAGGCCAGTACTGGAAGAAAGCTGAAGCACAGGGATAAACTTATCCCCACAGCACATTATCCTCTTCCCTTGCCAAATCACCTTACGCCCAGTAGTCATCATAACATACCAAGCATCAAAAGGTTGGGCTGGTCTGGGAAGAGGAGAAGTGCTCCGTGCTCGAGTTGTAGAGTACCCTCCTGGAATAAAATAGACGACTACTTCTTTACTGCATGTCTCCTTATTCAATCTTCACTACACGATAGAAACAGGGACCATGGAATATCACTAGGCTGATGTATGCTTCTGACTGCTTTTTGTTGGACTTTTAGCTCATTCTCACTCATGATGTACCAGCCCAATTGAGAGGCGTAAACCCTTAAAAACTTGTTTACACCTTTGAGAAAAGTTCTTTCCAAAGCTCAGACCAGATACGAGAAACTAAGACCTCATTCGTACTTCCCTCGGACAATTATTAGTATCGAAAATTTCCAATCTTCGAAATCCAATTATACCAGAATAGAGACTTTCTCTACTGAGTGAGAACCTCTGACAAATAAAATCAATCAACAGTAACATTTCAGGTCTTAGTACACACCGACTGAGATGATGTAGGTCCTTCGAGTCAGTGTCTATACCTCTTACCTTGGGGTAAGTGCTCCATTGAGACAAAAGGCATCTGGTTCTTCAAGTCCCGCTTCTACAGAGGAAAGTATCTTTTACCCCACAGGGAAGGTAGATTGTTGCTTTTCGGGTCCAAACCACCGTTTAACTCTTTTAGAGGAATTCCTCGGACGTGATCGGAAGACTGATAGACAGTCCCCACAGTGTGGCGTAACACTCCTACGAACATTCGAGTTTTGTTTCGCTAAAATCTTCAAGCTTGCTGTATTCATCAGAAGCCCAGCCCCGTATCACTATCCTCACTTGGCTTCTTGAAGCTATCGAACTATATATAAACTGAGCATTTACTTGATGCGTTGATTGTTAATGTGTCTTTAACCTCATCGTAGGAATGCAACCCTCATATCGCTGGAACCAAAGGATACGCATCAAAGGAACGAAAGGCGGGCGGGCCTCGACGATCTCATTAGCGACGAGATATATTTATCTCATCGACGAGGGAGCAAGGGCCATCTACAGCCATCTTTGAAAGAAGAGGGAGAAAGATGAGGGTTGGTGGGCACGGTGGACATCATCACCATCGTGTCGTAATCACCACTAACCCTGAGAGAAACTTGGAAGGCAGCCAGGGTTCGGATGATTCCAGTATTCCCCGTCCCGCGTACGAGTCCTGCATAGGCTCTGGCTGCTCTCGATCACCTTCGCCACTTCGACGGGAGCTTTGGGAGTCGAACAGACCTGTCCCGGAAATCGTCGCCAAAAGGAAAGAACTAGCTCTACGAAATGCGCTGCAGGCGGAAGAGGAGGAGAAATTCGAAGACGAGCAGCAGCCACAGAAGAATGCAGGAGGAGAATCTCGCGTAATTGTTCGCCAAGGGCGACCACGTACTCGATGCAGACAATCACGAGACCCTCTGTTCGTGTACAACGAAAATTCTGAAAGCGAGAATAGCTACATTCCGACACACCACACCCCCTCACCTCGTCACCCACGTGCACGAACTAGCCTTCAAATTGCTGAGCACGGCAACTTGACTGTGGACTTAGACGTTACGGGCGACAACGAGGGTTGTCGAATCGTAACCGCCGTAAACAACAGCCGCTCGAACTCCCCGCAGTCGGTGAAACTAAGCGCAACTAACTCTCCTCGAGTTGTGGCCAGTGATTGTGCATCACTTTGCTGTCAACCTGCTCGAAGAAGCAGATCTCGGAGTTGTAGTCCCCGTCCTTCATGTATCCCTTACCCCTTCGTTGATCGAGCAAGCTCTCCGGTTTTGATCAGAAGTCGATCTCCGAGCCCAGGTCCTCGAACTAGTCAGGGCCACAGCCGTGGCAGCAGCCAAGGGAGCATAGAAGTAACCAGCGGAGAACGGACTGTGAAAATGGACGGGGATGACGATGGCAACCTCCACATACAGATATCAACATCCGACCACAACACTCCGATAAGCACTCCGCGTCCTACATCTTGTTGTCGAAATCGGAGCCGGTCTCCCCTCCCGGCGTGTTGTTCGGTAAGCCCACCCCCGGCTTGTCGAACTCCACGTCGCAGTGAGAGCTGCCACAGTAGCCTAGAAATCTCCAGTGATGATGGAGACGTGCAGGTCGATTGGGAAGGAAATGATGTCAGCCTCCAGGTCGATTTGGAAAACTCTGACGATTGCTCGACACCACGTCGTATGAATATTCGATATAGTCATTCACCGCCTAAGTCCAGATCCAGGTCCCCATCTAGAAGCCCGAAGTGCTGCAGTCCCACAGCAGCCCGAAGTCCGGATCCCAAGCCCTTAGATGCAGGACCCTGCAGAAGTCTCGACTGTCGGCCTCCATGGGACAACTCAACTCTACCCACAGGACGAGGAGCTCTTCGACTGGAGCGTCCGCCTCCGCTTGTTTATAATTCCCGTTCCCCTTCTAGATCCAGGTCCAGGTCTGGAAGTCCGACTTCGAAATCTAGGACACCATCTCCGAGATCTAGAACCCGATCACCTCAGTCTCAAACTCCTCGAAAGATCCAAGTAGACTACGATTGTATACCGGGCTCAGCGGACAGCCATACAGCATCCTCCTGCACTCCGAGATTTGTCGACTGCTACACACCATGCAGAAGTGGCTGCCCGACTCCTTGTAGAAGTCGGTGTTCGACTCCATCGAAGAGGAGTCCATCCACCAATCCTGGATCGAGATCATCTAGAAGCCCCCGCTGTATTGAAATCCGTAGTGCAGCTCCCGACGCCCCTCAGATTACCATCCATCGGGATTACCTGTCATTGAGCGAAGGATCAAGATCCAGATCCGAACCACCTTCTTCAACTTCGTCTTCCCCTCGATGTGCAGCTGTAGTGCGTAGGTCTCGTTCTAGGTCGGCAACTCCACCAAAGTCTAGAGCAGCTGTCACAACGTGTGTTTCCAACTCGATATGCAAGCCGCTAGGTCGGTGCCTTCCTTTTGAACCCGTCTGCAGGTGCTGCTCATGCTGCAGCTGTTGCGGTGGTGTTTCCGTGATGCCAAGCTGCCATGGGCAACACCACCATCCCACGGGGAGCGATTCCTGTCACCATTCACATCATTGTCGTAGTCTCTGCTCATCGAATTCGAAGAATTCGATAAGTTGCAGTTCTTGTTGTTCGAGTTGTGGACCGCCTTCTGCAGGCAGCTGCATGAGAGCTTGTCATTCCTCCTGCCATCATACTCGACATCACGGGGCTGAACCAGAACTCTACTGTTCTAAGTTCTGTCCAGCACCTGGAGATGTTATTATCCGCGCACAGCAAAGACAGCCTTGCCCTTGTTCGGGCAAGGACGATGGACAGGTCGAATTTTTCTCTCATCGCTCTGCGTGTGGACTGAGGGAAGGAGACTCGATCGTTCGATTCGGAAGGTTCGATCCGGCAGGTAAATGGTGTGCTTCGGATGTTGTTGGAATGTACATGTTAGGCAATCACGGCTTATGGATCTTCTTAGGTGAAGAGGAGAGCCACGAGTGCTTGAGACCTGTTCAAGCAGACCAGCACCAACTCGTTCGAACAATAAACAAGTGGTTGAAGCCCAGACTCGGCGATCTGATCATTCATACCATGCCCGGCCCGCGTTCTTTCTACTTTTGGAACCCTAGAAACAGACCCGAATGCGACGACACTCGCCTTCTCCTCCGTGCTCACGTTGGAATACCAAGAGAGGACGAGCACCATAACCTCTCTTGCTGCAACGCCAGCCATTTGCCTGTGGGTTATGCTGAGCTTTATGTCAATGTTAGGAGCCACTGGCTATTCCTGGGCAGGGACGACCACATGTTCACCGAGTGCGAGATCACAGGCTCGTCCTCGTGAACTTGCATTTCAAGTGCACGATCGAGATTCCGCTTCACACTTTCATAATTTGTTCGTTGCCCAGCTCATGATCATTAGTGACGGTAGCTTCTAGTCGACCTAGAAATTGTTGAACAAACCGTGATGTAACCGTCTGGAGTCTGGACTTAAGCATGGAGTCCAGATTTCTATCGAGACATTTGAACAAAACATGTCTTTGATGGATGGATGGATGGATTGGATTCCAAGAACTAGCTTCTCTTATGTCACGTCACTCCGTTGTGTTACGTAGTAGAGCTCCCGGCATGGCGCGAGGAAGGAGCTCATGAAGGTGACAGGTGCTAATTTTCTTGCCTGCGGTTGATCCGTGCGATATTACTTAACTAGCGCTGCAAATTTGAAAATAACGTAAAAGGGGTCTGTATTGTTTGAGTTCGGGCTGTATCGATTCGTTCGAACACAGATAGATATCTCGATGAATCTTTGCAAGTGCAGTCCGTATGATCGTCCTATGAAGACAGGACGTTCGCATAGACCTACAGGTACTTAGGTCATAATCTCCTTCCACTTCCAAGACTCGAAACCTCTGGGAACGCAGGCGTTTGACCATTTTCGAGCTTTTCTAGAGTCTAACAACCTGCAAAGATTCTTCTTCCTGTACCCTTAGCTCTTGGCTTTTGAGCTCACAAGGAATCAAGGTATCCTCGTCGAGGTATCAAGGTCGAGGAATCAAGGAATCGAGGTATCGGGGTATCGCGGTATCAAGGTCGAGGAAGGAGCATAAGGTCAAGGATGAATGCTCCTTGTGTGTGTTGCAAGATCTGGTGAACTTCAAAGCACATGATGAGATTCCGTTTAGAAGAAAATTTTTCAATCATGGCCACGGAATATGGTAGACCTCAGTCGATGAATGATAGCTTGCTACTGATGGAAATCATCTGAAGAATAGACGGGGTATGACTCGAGTTGAGGACCTTCAAGAGGACACAAGATGAGTGGACCTCACATCAGCGAATAGCATAAGATTACACACTGGGAAGAAAAATAAGGTCTTGACTTCTTTGCTATGTCTCTTTTGGTTGTTTATGTAGGAGCCGTCTCCATTTTGTTTTCGTTATGATGTTACATATAAGGATAGAAGAAATTCACGAGAATGTATCCACCGAACTTCCAAGCCGGATGTAAATGCACAAGTGCTTTCGTAATTTCGTAACCACGACGCTAGAGTTACAGGATGTGGAAAACTAAAAAATTCCTTCTATGAATGAATGCTCTTACCAGTTTCAGTGAATTCGTCAAAGAATGAAAATATCTACATACGCGTGTTCAAAACTGGAGGAATTAACTCGTCATCCACCTGCAACAACGACAATCGGGCGAAGTCAGTTATTCTGCAAACAAGAAAAGGATTATCGTTTAGTTTGTGAATAAACAAAGGTTTTGAAAGGGTTAGTTGATCTTCAGATTCTACTACTCAGACTATTCCTTTCCTTTTGGAAGTCAGTTTAAGCACTGGCACCAAGCACTGAAGAACTCGAAAACAAAAATCATCACAGCCATTATTTCAACGCAGAAGTCAAATAATCACCTTTATATTAGCATAGCAATCATGACAGGTGACAGGCCATTCTTGGCTGTAGGAGACGTAAAAGTATGTACGTATGGGAGGGGATGGAGCAAAGATGCGTGCCAACAACTGATAGAGCGAGTGCAAGTGCCAACTCGAGAAGGTCACAGGAAGGAAAGAAGCTTGTCGTCTTGCTCGCAGCAGAGCGCGAATTAGGTTTCCGTGTGGAAAACCATCTGATACATACCATTGCCACGCCGCCGACGTCTTGGCCCTCTTGCTTCAGCACCCAACCAGAGTCTTCGATAAGGTGGGCGATCTTGTCAAATGCTTTCTTGTAAGGTCCTGTCAAGTCCTCTTTCTGGGGATAGACCTGCTCAGATGCAACAACAACCACTTAACTCCCACAGAAAGCCCTTACTAGGGTTTGAGGTAATACACGGCAGCCTCAGACTAATTCAGCCGGCCCGCTCCTTTCTCTAAATGTGTTTGTGACGTTCATATGGCTGTACACAACAGTATATCGAATGACCACGCTAGTCGGTATAAGCAGATTGTAAAGAACCATCCAGAACGAACTGTATGAAGAGAACAAAACCCCGTTGTTAATGTACAATACCAGACAAGAATATGCCATGCTGTTTCTATAGTGTGACCCAGAGAACAATCTTTCGAACAAGTGATTACATATACTTCCGGTATACCGTGCTATGCAAAGTTGATGGGTGAACTTACAGTACAGATCGAGTCGAGGGCTCCATTCAGGCTGGATGGATCCGACCCAACATACCTCGTGATCAAGCATGCCCCTTATAACGAGCATGAACCTCGCAGCATCAAGCTGGTCTTCTTGGACCAGATACTCGCCCAAATAGTCAACTTTCTCCCGAAACTGCTCTATCAATTTATCATCTTCGGCCAGCATGACTTTTAATGCTTCGGTCGTAACCTACAAATCAGCCAAGGAAATATCAGTCACACGTTCTACCCTTCACTTGCATCCGACTCCTCACCTCTGCAGAACAGACAGAATTAAGTCCTCTTGTTGCACCGATCCAGACCTGAACTTGATGTATCTCTCGGCCTGCCTACCCTCTGAGTGGAACGGGAGTACAAACACTTGTTCTACGCTGCACACAACATCCTCAAGACATGTCGTCCACAAGACCTGACCCACTGCATTTAAGACTGCCAGAGTAGACAAATTCAGAACATTCTTCCTGTTGAGCAGCAACACGGCCGAATACATTTGAAAAGTAAATTACCAACTGAATTTTATAAATAACGCCGTGACAGCGTGACTTGTGGGAACCGAGAAGTGACGACTTCTTACCTCGTTCAGACCTGCACGCATGTCTTCGTCCAGCGTATCTTCGGCACTAAAATCAGCTCCAATGGATTTTTTCGTCGCCGACAGGCAAGGGCAGAGTCGTTTCGCCGATCGTTCGAGTCTTCTTCTTCCCCCAGCTGAAGTGACTGACACCGAACTAGAAATTATCCTAAATGAATCATCAAGCTTGAACGGAGGGACATCGATTCGACCGCTACTACACAGAGCTCGATGACGTCCTCTGGAAGATGCTGCCGACGAGTCCCCATAGCCCCCGGAGAAAATAAAGCTGGAGACAATGCTAGCAGGGAAGATTGAAGCCATCTTCCTCCCCTGCTGAACTGAACTACCACAGTTCACAAGAGTTCCTTGATCTCTTCGATTAATTTTCCGGTCAATCCAGAGCTAGTTCCTCAATAGCCATTCCCGCTGGGACGAAACTCTCTTCACAAGATCCGGATGGACTGACTATTTTACCCGGTCCCACCAGTCATCCATTCCCACTCCTACCAGCCCAACCAGTGTTGTAGTTACCGCCTCCTCAAAGAGCATACACTTCTTGATTCGTACAACCTGAACTGATCGAGCTAACAAATACCGTCTAGGAGTTGCGTCTACTTTACCAAAAAAGTAATATAGGGGTCTCAAAGTTAAGATTCTACACTTCGAAGGAGTTACGACTTCGTCCATACCTTTGCAGGTGTTTCGTGCAGCAATTCCGGGGATACCCGCAGAACGCCCGTGGGTGTTTTCTTAACAACTATTCGTTTCGTTTTGTCCGTTTATTTTTACAGAATATTTGTTACGTTGAGTAACTATCTTGAGTTTCAGAACTGAAAAAAGTTAATTGAGAAAACTGTAGTGTCTGAGTCAATACGACCCAAACTCAATCACGCTTCCATACAAAGGTAATTACTACTACGATGTTAAAGTTATTTCTTTTTCACGGACGAAAAATATTTACCTCTCAACTTTGATACCCCTAGAGGTCTGTTGTCACTCCTCTTTAGCTAAGATATCTCCATGGATCTGAGGTATGCATGAGATGTCTTAGCTCTTAATTTATTACCTAACACTTCCGTCTTAGGTAATAAATCCATGTTTACAAAATTTATTGTTTATTTGGTTTCAGGCTACTGGTCTGGTAGTTTTGGAATCGCGTTTTCACTCGCTATGGGTATGGGTTGTCGGTTATGTGTGGATCTGTCACGACTCGCAGTTCGTTTCAAATTTAATATCTTTATTTTTATATTTTATATTTAATTTTGATATGAAATTTATGCACGAAAAAAAAGGAAAAAATAAATTGTTTTCTTTGTTCTTTAAAGAAAAATTATACTTCACGAAGTGAATTCTTTTTATTTTATTATGTTTTATCTTATTCACTTTCTCAAAACCTTCACTTGGCTATATAAATACATAGCAAAACTAACAAATAGAACTTACATAACATAAAGAAAATTATAATGAAGTGCAGTTTCTTAACCTATTCTACTAATCGCGACTAGAAATAATTAACATGGCAAGCTAAATAAATGTAATATTGGGATAATCCTGTTTTTATTGCTAAACGTGAATTGTAAAAAAGAAAAAAAAAATTCTTATATATGTCGTATTAAAAAATCATTGAGAAGTCTGAAAAAGAGTAAGAAGAAATTTAGATCCAGATAGATCGCTACCAAATAGTTCACAATTTCATTGCAAACGAAAGAAGAAAAAAAAATTTCTAATTTATGTTGAGAGTTGTTTAATTTACAGTATGAATATTATGGAATTCAAAATTTACTTTTCACAATCATGTTACTAATCTTTACAATGGTGCATAGAGACTATAATTTAATTAGGTTTTACTTGAACTTTCTTTCATCAGAGTGAGTTCCAGGAGCCTAATCGTTTAAAAAATATGTTTTCATGAAACGAGATCGATTCAGTTATTCTCATGTATTCAGTCGTAAGTAAACTTGTATAATTATTTATTGTCTAAATAATTAATATCTATTTAATACCACGCTCTCTTACTTGTAGTTACGAAAGCAGGTGTGTCTTCGCTTGGTTTAGGGGTGATGTCCGGATGATATCGATCTGACTATTATTTTACATTTACAAAGGTAAAATGTATTTTATATTATAATCTAGAATAGAGATATTCCAAAATCTTGATTCGCAATTCCATATCTCTTGATAACAAAAGGCGAAAAAAAATATCCGCAGAATAAATCTGGTATACACTCTACGTCCAAGCACCCTACAATACACATATTCCATACAAAAGTTAACCCTCTACTCAGGAAAAAATATTTTCCTTTTGTCCCTGACACACATACCCAGCGAAAGAAGGTCACATACCACTGAAGTTCTCCGCTCCGAGCATCCCCACCTCGTTTCCGATGCATCTTTATTTCGTTCGCAAGCGATTTGATGCTAAAATACTTGGATGGTTTGATTTTACTGGTTCGGTTCGAAAATAATTCGAGTTAACGCGATTCTATACCGGTTCCGTACAGAGAGTTGAAATACGGTTCAATTCCTAGACTCGACGATTCTAGTACTTCGCCATTCAGTTCGGTTCTTGAACCTATTCAAGCCCGGCATGCACCTTGGAGACTGCAGGTACAACTCCGGCCCAGGCTTCAGGACAGCAGCCGATGGGTCTACTGGCAAAGCACTGAAAGAGTAACTTCAAAAACTTCAATGTTGGGTACGCAACATGAGTCCACGTCTTCTTTTCTGCGTTCCCTCTGATCTTGGAAGTCTCTGCGGCCCAATGCCCTGTACTGTTCGGTGAAATCTCGATTCTAGTTACAAGTCCTTCTTCCTTACTTCAAGATTATAACCTTAAACTAAACTCGGAGATTCCCTCGTGTAGTACTCTGAATTTGGGTCCCATGCTGGTGAATCTGCTGAGGCCACTACCTGAAGTTGAGTCCTGGCATGAGGTTCACTGGAACTCACACCAATACCTGCAAAGCACCCTGGCACGCCCTCGATTCACATCTCCGGCTTGGGCCTGAGGGTTCGTACAAGTCTCATCTGAGTCTCGGGGCATTCCGAATTCTTTATCTCCAAATTCTTCTCCTTATTTGAAGTACGTTGACAACGCTGATAACGTTGTTGTGCTCCAACACATGCGTAAGGATCGCAGTAGGTCAAAGTAGAAGGGCTAAAATGGATGATAGACAATGACCAAAAGGAGTTGAAGTGTTAGCAAACATCCTTCAACAATAGAAATAAATTGTATCGTAGCCCTGGACAAACGCATCAAGCAGTGGTTGCCTCTGACTGCTGCTGCTCCTGCTGTTGTTGTTGCAGCTGTACTTTCTGCTCATCCATTTCGGCCATTTTGATTAAATCCTCACCGAGTAGCTCATAAGAACCCTCGCTACCACATCTCAGATCCACTCCACGTTCAGAAAGAAACTTCTGCATACTACCCTTCCCTTTGAACAAACCCAACTTATCTGCAACCAAATTTACGCTTCTACAGTCCAAACATCTGACCATCACCACACCCTTCTCAAAGTGCTCTTGCTGCACTCGCTTTACACAGAACGCCGCACAGTCTTGACATTCAAAAAGTACTGGACGCTCCTTAATCTTGGGGCTATCGACCTTGAGGTTACCCTTGCCCTTCTTTTTACTCCCTGAGCGCTCATCAGCTTGACCGGTTACCCGGGAAGTACTATATGACTGAGCGGCATAAAGATAGGAAGGTGAACAGCGGATATTCCTAGCTTGCGAGCCAAGTTCCTCTGCCAGGAGACTCGATTGCTGCTTCCTCAGATATGGGCCGGTTGCAGGGGTATTTAAGTATCTCTGCTGGCCTGCAGAGCATCATACAAAGATACGGGATGAGAAAATCGGGAAAAAAATTCAATCGTGAAGAGTCTAGTAGGATAGACATCAGGTTCGTCAATGTCTTTAGAAGATTCCCCTGGGAGTTTATAGTAGCTCACTGGTCCACGCTCCATTCTCCATACATGCTACTTCTTACTTTCCACGGGTGAGCCTGAACTTGATTAACCCTAAACTTTGAATCTCTTACATCTGCCGAAAACGTTCTTTCGGGTTGCTAGTGTCTCCACGTCTCTCTGTGATGATGCCCATCGAGCAGCAAAACCACACAAACTTATGCCTACTCACGACCTTAAAGATCAATATACAGTGGCACTTTAACGTGTATCCAACCCTTTACGGATGACGGAATAGTCTTTAGCTTACTGGTCTGACATCTAGAATCAGCTCCCGATCGAGATTGATCAACCACTCTACGGCAACTGACCATGAACACGGAGCAGATACTACCAGATTTTGTCCAGATTCCTAGATAAACCCTAATATTACTGAACAGTAACTGCCGAATTCAGATCGGTATAGATGAGTAGAAGTCCCAGCACAAACACTTTCCGCAAAACCTGTTGTGTCCAGAAAATGCCTCCGTAACCAATGCTCCGAAAACAATATTGCCAACAGCGATAAGTCACAAAACGATCTTCTACAGAATCCTAAGAACACTCACCTACGAGGAGACCAAAACGTTTCGCAGCAGCAAAAGCAAATTTCCTCGGCGACATTACGTGTCGTCAACGACAGAACGATCGAAACCACAGCGCAACCATTCGTTCAAGTAACAACGACGCTGCCGACTCGAACTCTTCTCCTCTTCACCTACGTCCACCCGCCCCAAATTTCCCCACGAACAAGAAGCTCAGCAGAATTGCGATCGATCGGTTCCTGCACACTCTGCACATATGCCAGAACCCTTATAAACCCTAACTAGCAACGACAGACTGTACTACAGCAGAACAAGTTCCTTCCCTCTTTTCTCTATCGCAATACGGCGGTTTCTGGTAACAGTTCCATCAGCAGTTGATGAGCCTAGCGAGCACGCCCAGAAATTTACTTTACCGCATCCTCGAACGTTTCTCGAACTTGGCCACACCCCTCTTAACTATTACCTTCTTGACCGCACCTAACCTGCGACAGAAAGTGGAAAAGGTAACTTGCCATGTCATCCGACACATCTAATTTACATGTCATCGTCTTTATCTGATATGGGAGAAGTACAAGGTCATGGTGTGTTTGCGGTGAATTTTGCACAAGAACATTTCAACTTGGACTGGTTGAGGAGTAGTTTGTGTTCGTTGAGGAGTTCTTGAGATAGCCATGTTTTTCATCTCAACATTTATGTTCAAGGATATACAAGATGCTGGATGATTCTAGCGTTATTGCTTGCAACCATTGTAATACCAATAATGATGCAAACTTTGTTCCTAACTTCTCTCTCCGAGTAGCTTCTCGAAGTGAGTCAATTGTCTTGTCTTGGAGAATGTGACTTGCAACCCCTGCGTCGCACATCTCTCTCTTTCATCGATCTAACATTTTCTTCAAAAATCAGTTTTTTCATTGCAAAAGTGCAGGTCATCAAGAGGATCATCATTGTCAAAAATATCAACAGCTTTCAGCATGTTTCTCAATTCTCACCATTGCTCGAACATGCATATGTGCAATGTGCGTGAGAGAAAATGTGCTGCTTGTTTAAATCGTAACCTTAAAACAAAGCAAATCAGACATAAAATTCATGCCATGTAGATCCGATGTGTCTGTTGACATGACATGTCATCTTTTCCACTGTTCGTCGTAGGTCAAGGATGTTGTCAAGAAAGACATAGTTAAGAGGAGTGCGACCAAGTTCGACAAACGTTCTGAGGGTGCGGTCAAATAAATTTCCGCGTCACAAAGGAATGTTTGGAAGATATGACCGTCGGGCTAATGATATACTGAGTTGCATTCAGTGGCGTTAATACAAATTTGTGCTTGCGATATCATTTTAGATTTTACGTGAAAGTTGTCTCAAAAACACAAGGCTCTTGGATGTGGAGATATCGTGTGCTGAACAGAAACAAGAAAGAGTGAAACAATCACGAGAACAAACTTAGCAAGATATACCAGCTCTCACTTTGTATACACTCTTGTTTCTTTTTCTCTAATAGCATCAAACTGAAATAGATTTGACTGATCTGTAATCTGCACCCAACCTCTTAAAACAAGTCTCTGAATCTCAACCTAGACCCAAAACTACCAAAGCGTAGCTCAAAGCAAGAGAAATATCTCTTTGCTAACAAAAAACATTGCACCAGTATCGCACATTTCAAACCAAATCCAAGAAACACCCATGTATAAACCTTTAGCTAAAACTAGCTACCACAAGCCGTACATAACCAACTAGAACTCTAAGAATCCAAAAGGATGAAAATCGTAGCGAAGAAACCGAAAAAGAAATTTCTTCTTTCACCAAACGGTCTTAAGATGTCGATAGGGTCTTTCTTCTTGACTCTGTTGGCTCCAAGAACCTTCAGATCTGACACCCAACACCCAAGATATGAACAATTTTCTGTCGTATATGACCGAAATCTTAAAACCTCCACCTTGCGATCTAAATCCACGCACATCGTCCAAACGAATAGCTAGATCTGTTATATGTCTTTCAGATAGATAGATCTGGCTACCTTGATCCCAACGAGACACAAAATAGTCATTTGGAGTTCTCATCGCAAAACCACGCAAAAATTTTGATCGCAAGAAATAAAAACTTAATCTAAATTCACTTCCTACGGCTCAAACTCTCTCACCACACCAAACCAATAATCTTATCCACATACGATCTTCTCTTATGCGTATGTGAAGACTCCCTAATCACGAGGAGCCAATTTCACCTAGAACGAGAAGCTTGGCTCACCGATCACCAAGAACAGTCTAACCTCATGTCACAAGCGAACAAAAAACTGACGTAAGTGCTTCCATGCGAGCCAATTTCATCTTAAATTCCCAAATCGATCGATAAAACTTCGTATTCTCTCCAATTTCTTAAAGAACTTAATGTTTTGATCATGATGGATCCAAGGACAATAAGTTTGGACTCTAGAACGATCCGAATGATCTAACTCTTCTTCGCAAGTCACTCTTCATTCTAAATTCTCTTCTCTTCATACCAATTGCTCCTAGAACACACAATATGATCCACCTTTTCACAAACCGTCTTAACCAGTGCGTAGCTTGCACATATCTGAACTTAATGATGTCTTACGTGGTTGCACTGGATCTCTCAATCTCCCAAATTGTTTGTCGACAGATCGTAGATACAAGCTAACCTCTTATGATGTCCCTTACGTCAATTCACAATACGTGAGTTTTGCCCACATAATGATCAAGCAGTCCCCTTGCACCCTTAGTATATCGTCAAGAACCACAAATACCTAGTCAACATCGATAAGCTAGGGCTCAGCTTGATTTTCTCACCTTTCAAAATCGATACCGTCACCATTAAGCATCCAAATTAAACAAATGAAATGCCATTGGGAACTTAACAACGAGCTCTACCACTTGGTGCAATGAAAATTGAGATCCGAAATTGATCAAAAAGTCATTATTTCTCTCCATGAATGTCTTTGGAACAAATATATAGAATCTCAAAATATGATCTTCAAGTAGGAGCATGTCCACGACGCGATAGCGGTTGTCGTCACATTGCAGTAACAGGTACAACGACTATGCTAAGATGTTGCATTGGTAAAACAAAAACAAGAACATATTTGATAAGCGTCATCGACTAAGATCAAAGGAGATCTAAGAAAGAGACATGATGTCGATGTATGATAGTAGCTTAGACAACCAACACAATGCGCATAGAAAAATTTCTAAACTATGGTTTGGGTTGTATGTGATTCTTGTCGTACATGACGATGTCATATATTCACTACGAGAGCTTGCTGGGACAAAGCTTAAAGTTCCAACTGCGATGAACTCTTTAATAGACTCTTCTCTGTGAAACTCTTCAAGAGCCGAGGTGAAGAGATAAGCATGGAAGAAGTCGAAGTAGGGTTTGATTTCTTGAATGATGATGGAGAATATTTGGTTGTTAAAGATATTGCTAGCAACGACATCAATCAGGAAGACGAAGACGTTGTGCATTGTCGATCACAATTTTATGAGAGTTTTGTTACGCATATCGGAGGATACGCATGTTGTGGTGTGACTCCATGTGAAATTCATGTAGAACTTAGATTGTGTTTCTTTTATATATTACGTAATTTTATCGTGTAGGTTGTCGAAAGAGATGGCAAAGAGTTTGGCAAATTGTGAGGAACTTTGAGAGAAATATTTCAACCAAATGATAACGTCATTGTTTTTCTTTTGTCGTACATTTCATTGTAGATCATTTTAAAGTTGTAACATTGACTCTGTATTAGTGGACAACTCAATTATCCCATTCTGGTTGAACGTTTTTACGTATTTATGTTCCACAAGAATTTTTTAAATGTGTCTCGAGAATTTTACGAGTTTTTTTTATCTTATTGGTGTTTATGTTCTTTTGATGTTACAAGTAGTTCTAGTGGATAGAGATGAGTGAGGAAAAGATAAACTTAAATCTCTTTTTGCTCTCATTCGTCTACTTTTGGACAAATGATGTTCTAGTTATTTCTCATGATGGATTTTGTGATTCCAAGAAAATTTGAGAGACATTCGAGAAAAAAGGATATGGTCAGAAAGCTCTTGACCAAGGCTACAATATGAACTGAAGAATCAAAAAATAAAAAAAAACAAGAATTTCATAGAGTATTGAGTGCACTATGATTGATTGAGTGGAATGGGTGAAATTCATACCCACTACTACATTTCTGGTTGTTTTGTGATACTTCTGAAGAGTTTTCAGGAGGTGTGAAATGGGTTAGAGAGTTGATGAAGAGTTGGTCGTTTTGATACGAAATGTAATTAATTTTTGATTGTTTTGGATTATCAACTGATTGATTGAAACTGAAGAGTGTAGATGTGACATGGTAGGTATTGCGAACTGTGACAATGATGAAGGATTTGGTTATTTCTCGAGTTCTAGTCAAATTTGGCAACTTTGGAAACCCGAACAGTGACTTTTGACACATCTTTACTCTTTACTTCTTTGTCCCTTAGAGTTGAAATCAGCCCCCACACCTTCATAATATCGCCTTCTATGTTGACATGCAGTTTCAACAGCAGAATCCTCTCTAATTGTCAAAAGAGAACAAAATGTGACAATAAATATGACTGAAAATCCAAACCCGTTAATAACAAAAACTTTTCTGAATTTTGAGACATTTGTTCTCTCAACTCAATCGACCAATAAGAACCATACTTCACAAGAAATGTTATTGGACCTTTCACTCTTACCATGAACAATTTTCAAGTAGAATCTTTAATCCAACTCTTTGATATGGATCAAACTTTAATATGTGCTAACTTAAAAGTTTTATAGATCTAAGTATGCTTGATCAAATACATTGAACAATTAATTAGAAAATTCAAGATGAAGCTTTCTAAATTTCTCACTGATAAGGCATCACTCAATCTTTAAAAACCATCATCGTTGGTGTTATTTGTGAACTGAGACGTGCATATTATATCTTGCTATAATGCTTAGAAGACCAAGGTGTGCAACAAGCTATATTGGGGCTCGAGGTTCAAATGATTTAAAAATATATGTATGAAGTTTATCGAGTTCTAAAAATCATACATGTTGCGCTAGAGTATCTTTTGGTTATAACAGATAAAATTGTGGAGGTCAGATGGATGAAAAACTAACATCGTTGAAAAGTTTATTAAGTCTTATTTTTTTAGTTAAACGATAAATAACTAAAACTACAAATAGAGCGCAATAAGATCTGCTTGTAACGTAGATTTTTACTACTTATACATATCGTTTGAACATAACAATTGTTTATCTTGAATTGAGAGAGTACAAGGTCACTTGTGTTAAAAGAATAATAGAAAAACTTTTGAACTAAAACATCGATACTTAGAGTCAACTTGTTCAGATTACATATCTTAACATAATCATATACTTAATGTATTCTCAAAAAAAACACAGAATAAGACATCGAGTATGAAGAAAAAAATATAAAAAGTGGATTGGCGCTCGATGAGATGGACTTAACGACCATTTAGAGATATCCTCTTTCGTCACTGTGTGGTTTGCTGTTTATGTTCTAGGGAGTGTATGTTAGGTAAAATTCTAGAATAAAATTGAACTTAACTTTAAATTATTTTATGAACATTAAGTATTATAAGAACCATGAGTTGCATTTGAGTCTTGAGAGAACCCATAAGCAAAACATGACAAGACGCTCTTCTGAAACCATATAGGAAACAAGACTTCATTTTCAAATGCACCACAGCATGCATATTCAAATGCACTCGTCCATTCCCGATCTCGCAATCCTCTGGGATACTTTTAGTGTACTGCAGTTCTCTCCGACCAGTCTTTGCTTCTGGTGAATCAACTTTTTGTTAGAACTTCATTTTCGCCTTCTCCGCAGTATACTCACGCTCCTTCTGGGAGGGGATGCATATAACATATTCTTCACTGGGATTTGCAAGTACCCGAATGTTTTACGTAACTTGTTTTGGTGTTAGGTGCAATTATCTTCTCGTTTTTCAAATAAATATACTTTTTCCTCACGCTTTGATACAAAACTTCCACATAACTGTTACCTCTTTTCCGATAAGAGAAAGCGAGCAAAAGTCAACCCAAGTTGATCTAGCATGCATACATATATACACACAGAACTGGAAAAACGATGCGCGTTTGACTGTGGAAAATGGTGCTCAAGATCCATGTGTCTAGTCATCTGGTAGACTTAACAACCTGGTATCACATCACTCTTATCTACCCCAGAAACCCTTCCCAAGTTTGAAAATTTAGCTCCTGTCTGGATAACAATGATGTAATGTCCTAAGTTTTTCTCCTTTGCCCTCTCACCAAAGGGAAGAGCCGGACCTCCACACGATAGAATATCACGAGGATACTCCCAAGAGATCACAAATCCTTACATCTTCTGGTTTTTCAAAGCCAGGTGGGACTGGCTTCTCCTACATTGGCGCACTATACTCTTAAACTTCAGAACACACTTTGGGATACAGTGTACTGGTTAAACAATGCCCATTACGCCCATCTATCCGGTAAAGTATGGTTTGAAGTCCACGTTGGATCCCTCTGTAAGAAGAGCAGCGAGAAGAGCTTATCTCGCACCTACGAAAATTGAGAGGACGATCCTGGTCTGCTTTGAACCACTGGTACCGAGGAAAGCTCACTCTGCTGGCCCCAGGGACATCAAACAGGGAAAACGGGGGTTCTCTTCGACTCCAAATCGCTGGGCCGGATCACAATACCATCCAAAAACATTCCACTCTTCCAGTGACCACCTTCGATCTCGATGATAGAGTATTGCAATTTAACTCGACCCTCTCCTGAACCCTTTTCTCCCTCCTCGACAGTGAAGTCACCCGCAACAAACTCCGTCCAATTCTCATGGATTAGTCTTCGTTCAGAAGTCTCTGATGATAATGCATCTAGGTAATGCTCACACAAGATGGGTTCACCATCATCTGCGACCAATGAAAATCTGACCGGCTTCTGAATCCAGCCATAACCATGACTATATCGCGATTGCCCCGGAGCAAGAGTCGCAGCCAACGACAGCCTCCAAGAGAGAGTGTAAGTTCCAACTGGTAAAGTACACTCCATGTGGCCACGAACTTCCAGCCAGCAGACTGACTTAAGATAGCCGACCTCAGGGAAGCTGCAATTAGTTAAACTTGAACGTCAGAACCTTCATTCAACAATTCGATCTAGAGCTTGCTTCCAAGTAAGATTAGAATCAACCGTAATCTCTGAAAGTTAAGCACTGAATAACGACTCTCGTACGATAGAGAATTCATTTGCAATCAAAGGATGACAACTCCCACTTATCACTCACGCTATGACTAGTTCATCGGTGCGGATGTTATGTATCTTTTTGCTGAGCTTCAGGATAACGAATGCCTAGCGCCGTTTAACACTGTCACAAACTTCCCTAAAAAAATGTCGACGCAGAACCATCAACAGGGGTGTTATAATTTGCACCCAAACCTACCTCGAACCATCAACAGGGGTGTTATAATTTGCACCCAAACCTACCTCGAACCCTCAACCAGGGGAAGCCAATTCCAATATCGCTCGTCATCACCCCAAACAACAGTCAGAGCGCGTGCACCTTGACTTCGACAAACCCCGCAAGTGGCCCTATCCAACCAAAACGCCTGAACATCACAGCGGAATATATCAGACATGCTTGGTATATTAAACCATCGCTATAGGCTAACTCAAACTTCCTCAAACCTACCAGATATTCTAATCTGCCTTCTCACAGAACTGCTCCGAGCACTTCATACTCTGAAAAGCACGAAGAGAAAGTACCCTCACAAGTGCATTTAGGCCAATGTCTATGTTCTACTAGTACAAAATTCCATACATTGCCCAGAGAAAGAAGTGCCAACCTCGCGGCGTTCCTTGAGAAGGACACCGTGGCAAAGGGAAATGTAGACTGATTTCTTAGAAGACGAAGCGGGAGGGGCTTCCGTGGCCTCTGCGAGAACTTTGGTGTAACAATTCGGTAACTTGACTTGCCACACAATATCCGAAAGAGCTGCAGCTCGGAAAGCACGACTTGTGCAGGCCAGATTGACTATGTCTATTGGAGCGACAAAGCGGAGAATTTGAGCGATGCATGATTCCGGCAGATCGCCGAATCCAGTCTGACCCAAGTCAACGTAATCAGGCCTTGGATCCGCCACCACACCGTCGACCCCATGCTCCTCCCGATGAGGGGTACTCATCGGCTTCATCACCCCGTCCATCTCTCCAGCGATCCTGGATCCGCCGAACAAATAAATACCGTCTACTCCCGCAAACTGCTCCTTCTGCTTGACAAGATATCCTACTGTATGCGCACTTTAGTCTCGAGTCTCCTGGAGTCCTTACGCTTTCAATTCTACAAAGACCTTACTGTTCCTCAGGTTCGTCCTGCCACCAGTCGTAACAGATGGAGTTACACAGCAAAGTGCCTTTCCAGACCCGCTTCCAGTATATGATAATTGAACTCCCCCTTTCCGAAGTCCTTCAGACTTAATGTGAACTGGAAGTCACCGACTTGCCTCTATCGGTATTCACACGGACGTAGCTGAGACAAAAACTGACTCGTACTGTATATATCGCAATGGATTGCAACAATATGTGTTTGGATCTTATACAGTTCTGCCTCTTCGTTCCCAAGAACAGATCTGAAGGTTTCTGTCTGGATGTTGTCTGTGAAGTACGGTGCAATGCTGACTACACACGCTTTTCTTTTCTCTACATTCTTCGGACCTCACCAACGCGCTAATGTTCTTCTCAATACAACAACCAAACCGCTCTGCTCAAAACCTCATCCTCGATTAAAACCAAGAACGACAACCCAGCACGAAACTCCTTCCACTCCAATATCTCTCGCGTATCTGCTGGTTGCTGTCACACGGCTCCCTGACTAAACACTACCAACTCCACATGAGATTCCCCGTTCGGGACATAGCAAACAGAAAAACTTCCAGACCAAAAATCTTTTACACTCCCCCCGCAGAAACGGTCAATCCGAGAAAGTAGGTTACGCACACTCTTGAACCTCAAACTTCTGCAAGCTTCACCAATGGCAACGATTCTTACCTCTCGGATCGAAGGAATTCGTAGATCACAACCCCCGAATGTAGACGTTCGCCTGGACAGCAAGCGTAAATTCTTTGATCTTCTCGAAATCCTAGTTCTAAACCTGTATCTCAGAATGAGTCATAGCGAAAATCGCTGCAGGAATGAAGCACAATCTTGGTATATCCCTCTCTAGACCACGCAAGTCAGCGCAGGTTGAGGACCCACGGACCACTTGTCACGTCTATCAGAGTAATTTGAAGACACGTGGCTTCGGCACGCTTGTTGGACGCTGCTGTAAACTCCCTTCCCACTTCCATGAATCACTACTCCGGCGCTTGGCGCGTTCAGCGCCGTTCTTGAGTCAAGTTAGTACGAAGTTGCCTCCGAAACAGAACTGCAGTGGACACCATGATCATTCGATTTTACGAGCTGTAGGGATGGCGTTTCTTTGCATAATCCGACAAATTTATCACATAATTTCAAAATTTATTTTTTCTAATGAGGTCGCCATACATTGCTTACAGCCACTCATATGCACACCAAGTATCTCTCATGGTATATTCCGGCGCTTGGCGCGTTCAGCGCCGTTCTTGAGTCAAGTTAGTACGAAGTTGCCTCCGAAACAGAACTGCAGTGGACACCATGATCATTCGATTTTACGAGCTGTAGGGATGGCGTTTCTTTGCATAATCCGACAAATTTATCACATAATTTCAAAATTTACTTTTTCTAATGAGGTCGCCATACATTGCTTACAGCCACTCATATGCACACCAAGTATCTCTCATGGTATATTCAAGAGGCATACGGAAGCTTAAGTCCAGAAGTTCACGATTGAAGAAGATTCGGGTCTCTCGTCTTTAGATATACATGTAACATACACTCTCTTCCAGGAGGCCAACATGTGAAAATAAGAAACACAGGCCAGAGAGAATTGATCCTGAGATCACTTTTTTCTTAGGCAGGCACCCTATCACTGAGATGTGTTTGGCATGTGTTTCCGTTCAAAAGATAACAAAGTTTGTACATATTCCTTAAAGGAAATTTTTTGTACATCTTTTATTAGCTTTTCTTACACCAAATTCTCTGTACAATTTCATTTTTAGTGAATGAAGAGTCAAAACTATAGTACTCGCGACCACCTACACACTCACTTTGTCAGATCACGAGTCTGAACCATGAGCTAGAATTAACAGATTTTTATGATTGTTCGAGAGGATGCTACGGACATGAGACGATGGACTTGTAGATGGTTTGGGATCATGAGAGGATGGGAGGATGGAACGAGCCATGACTATGGACGGGATGAATGGATCAGAGGGGATACTCGGAGTGCAGTTGGATGCAGCAACTGCATGTTTGTTTCAAGCTTTCATTTTGTTTTTGCGACAAGAACAAGGGAACCAACAAAAAGAGAAAGAACGAAAGCGCTTCAAAGGGTGATCGACAAGCTCGATCTATTTGATGAGGAAGACATCTCAAAGTACTTGAGATGGATTTGGATCAGGTATCGAAGAAAGAAATGATCGAGACATTTGAACTCGCTGCGGTGCTTGAGATAAGGGAGCATGTGAAGGGTCTAACAAAGCGTTTTGGGAGGAACTGGGATACATTTTCACATGTGCTGATGGAAAAATATTTCTTGGGAAACTCAGATCGAGTAACCAAGAAATCATTTTTGGGATGGATCAATCGACCCAACAAGAGTTTACAGCCTACAGAGATGTTAAAGGAGTTCAAGAGACAATTTTCTCAACTATCTCGAGTTGAAGAAGAAAGGGTTAACAAGAAATTGGGAGGTTGTGCATGAAGCGGTTGAGCTTCTTGTCCGGAGACATACAAAGAAAAAGATTACAAGGTCGACACCTGTATCGCTGACTACCACACCAATTCGGATAGTATATGAGGTTCGACCTCCAATTGTGGTTGTAGAGGAGAAGGATCCAACCATCAAGGACCTACAACAAAAGATGCAAGATCTACAAGCTAAGGTTACTAAGTTGGAGAAAAGAAAAAGCCGTATAAAAAGAGATCACTCTCTCCAGAGCGACCTTCCTCTCCTGCTAATGACGTGAAAGATCCGAAGTACTTTGCTCCTGATATCAGAAAA
Source organism: Asterella californica (assembly GCA_036924285.1). Lineage (NCBI taxonomy): Eukaryota > Viridiplantae > Streptophyta > Marchantiopsida > Marchantiales > Aytoniaceae > Asterella > Asterella californica. Next base: position 51,341,777 of record JAYKYS010000001.1, read on the forward strand.
GGAGTAGAAGCGATCATGCAAGAAGAACTGGAGAAGCGACGGAAGATAGTGTAGAAGCTTCTTCCACCAACCACGGTAGCCCTTATCTCACAAGAACAACTTCCAGTCGAGGAAAGACCCAATTCGAGTGTGAAGATGGGGTCTATGGAGTACAAGCTCAAGATGGAGCCATGATACCCACTCAGCCTCAGCAATTCACGTTGTCGCGCTACTTGGCGGCTATATGCTTAACTTCTACTCCGACGCTTGAGTTTAGTAGTTCTAGAAGTTAGCTTATATTACTTCTAGCCGTTTATGTATATGTTTGACACCTTTGCATACGGTGTTAACACTATTTTGAGTCTTAGTAGGTTGATTATCATGTTGATAGGGCTTAAGCTCATGGGTTGTATTTGCGTGTCGCTCATGCACGCTTTCTAGCTGATTTAAGTTATTTTTCGGGGCTGCGTGTCGTTTTAGGTAGTTTAAGTTTTACGCTGGCACTCTAGGGAGGTAGCCTATGAGTAAAACTAAGTTGCCACGTGGTTTAGGGTACTAAAGGACAACCAAGTGGAGCTATGAACTCCCATTGGTCTGTTTTTGTCTTTTGTTAAACTCTAAATTTAGAAACAGAGCTCTAGAGTGGAGTTCGAGCATTTGGTGAGGGATCTTCGAAATCTGAGAGTACAGGGAGAGAGGGCTCGTCATGCCAAGCACTTCCAGTGAAATTTTCGATCGATTTGATGCAATAAAGACGAAGTTATGACCAATTGAAGTTCAAATTGTGCTAGAATTGAATCACTTTTGTTGGATTTAGGGTTTTCAGTGTCATTCGCAGCAGATTTGAGGAAATTGCTTCAAAACTTCGAGGTTGTGTTCTCTGCCAGCAGGGCTACGATTTCACAGAAAGTTTCATATCGATTGAGTGACTGAGTAATTCAAGGCGGCCTCTGAAGCCGAGGGGGTCTGAAAAGCTCTTAATCTAGAACAGCGACTTCAGGGAAGGAGATCTGGAGTTCTACAAACAATCAGGAGTCCCAACTTCACAGGAGTGTTCATTAAGCTGTGAACTGCAAATCTTGTAAGAAACTTTGAAATTGATCGAGCCAAACTCCTGTTATAGGTCGAAATAGCCATCTAGGTACCAGAAATTGCCGTAGTTTTCTTGCTCAAAACTTTTCTGTTCATATCTCCGTGTCAGAATTTGATCTCAGGTTGAAACTTTGTCTGTGAGTTCAGTAGTACCTCATTTGCATGTAGGGGAAGTTTAGAGGTCTAAAACTTCATAGTTTTCCTCTCCGTGAGTGTCAAAGTTCACCGCCGGATCCTATTACTGCCAGCTAGACCTGAATTTCGCCTTCTGGGTATATTACTAGATCTTACACATCTGTGTGAGTGTTTATAGCCCCTGTTGTAACCTGAAAGCCAACCTCTTGAGTGAACAACCACAGCCAGAAGCCCGGCGCTTTCCTAGGTAGACGGATTACACTCCGACAACGCCCATTCCTCCGGTACATATCCAACGCTTTGTACCTAGACAAATGACGACTAACGTTACCCAATGAAAGTTTGCCCCTGCAGGTTACCAGGAAAGACCACCATCTCTTGATACATCATGTTTTACTTGTGGCGCCAATGGTCATTGGGCTCCTTCTTGCCCTCATCCAAAGAAACAAGTGGGATATATGCCACTATGTGGGAAGTGTGGTAAGCCCGGTCATGGAGCTACGGATTGTACAAATGAACCAATTCAGAAGACCGGAGTGAGATTTCAACCGCCAGCCAACCAACAACGACCGGATGCAGGAGTAAACATGGTCGAGTTGGTCGATGATCTGAAGGCTTGCACTCTGTCAAACGAAGATGGAAATGGTTGGCCAGAAGACAAGGAGATTCTGGTGAACAAAGTGGAGACTCGAAGTGGGAAGAGACTACTCCGAACAGGAGAGACTTTAGCAGAAGCTGCAGCTCAGGAGGCGAAGGACCTTAAAAAGACTGAGCGGAAGCAACTGAAGAAAGAGAAGAAAGCGCACAAAACTTTGAAAGAACAAGTGCGCGAAGTTGTAGAGAAACAGACGATATCGGCACGAGCAGATGATCGTCAAGAAGAGCAGAGAAAGAAGAAGGCCCCAGGAACATTACCTGCGGACATCTCCGAAGAAGTAAGGGCGCTACTCAATAGAGAACTGAATACGCAAGCCAAAGAAACGAAATCTAGCAGAGAAGGGTCTGGGAAGATTCGAGCCGAAGTATCTTCGTCCGAAGTTGATCGACCATCCGAATTGCGAGAGCTGGTGACAGACCAATCCAAGAAGACTGTTCCAGTTGTGAGCCCTCATTACAATGTAGTAGAAGATTTGTTGAACCAACAAGCTAACATAACTATCAAGCAGTTGGTCGAAGACAATAAGCTGTACAGGAAGTTGTTACTGGCAGCCTTGAGAAAACCATCGAAGGCTAAATCGAAGCATCTGCCTTCATTGTTTCAAGTTGGATTGGAGGACTTAGGATCCTCGGAAGTAGACATCGAGATAGATGGATGTCTAATAAAGCATGTGCCTATAGATTCTGGTTCTAGTGTGAACATTATTACAGAAGAGACAATACATGGTTTGGGTTACCATAAGTTCGAATCAACACCACGAGTGTTGAGGATGGCGGATCAGAGCAGAAGAAGACCCTTGGGAGTACTGCGAGATATCCCTACAACCATTGGAGGGATAATCTTCAAACTTACCTATATTGTACTAAGACCCTTGGTTAAGTCTGGCTATGGAGTGTTCATAGGTCGACCTTGGCTGTATGGTGCTAAGGTGATTACTGATTGGTATAAACAGAAGTTGTCCTTTAATGATCCTATGAAACCAATAGATAAGAGTGTCTCTGTAAGTTGGAAGAAGATGACACACCAAGGCGAGACATCTTCGACAGATTCAGAGTACACTTCGGACGAAGACTCTTCATCTTCAAGTACTAACTCGGAAAATGAGAAATCAAGACCTTACATAGTTGTGAACTATTTGCAATGCTATGAGATAGAAGATGAAGAAGAGTGCGAGGGGAATGAGGAAGAATAGCAATCACAGTTTGGACAGGGAAGTTCAGAGGTGAGCCACACAGAAGGAATGGTACTGAAGTCAGCGACAGTGGATTTGGTTCTCGACGAAGGGAAAGTCTTGAAGATCACAGCGAAGTTACAGGGGGCCGAATTGGAAGTGTACCATGACATGTTAACTTACTACCAAGATACTGGAAGATAGAAGACATGAAGGATATTCCTGCGAAGTGGGGTCAACATCGGATTGATCTACTGGAAAACTCTGTACCTGTAAGGCAAAGACAGTATAGACTGAATCCATAGTACTCTCTTCTAGTCAAGGATGAAATTGACAAGTACTTAAGTGCTGGCATTATTTTTCTTGTCCTTAGCAGTGAATGGGTATCACCTATAGTGATAGTTCCTAAGAAGAAAACTGGTAAAATAAGAGTATGTCAAGATTTTCGAAAACTGAATGCAGCAACTAGGAAAGACCACCATCCCTTATCTTTTACAGATTCTATTCTGGATAGGGTAGCTGGTCATGAGTGTTACAATTTTCTTGATGGATTTTCAGAGTATAATCAGGTATCCATCAGAGAAGAAGATAAAGACAAAACTACTTTTACCACTGACTGGGGTACTTTTGCTTATCATAAGATGCCCTTTGGTTTATGTAATGCTCCTGTCACATTCCAAAGAATGATGACAAATATTTTTCAGGAGTATCTTAGGAAGTTCTTAGAAATTTTTATAGATGATTTTTGCGTTTTTGGTCCAAAGGAAGAACACATAAATTCCTTGGCAATAGTTTTTCAGCATTGTAGAGATGCTCAGTTGGCATTGCACCCAGAAAAGTGTTTCTTCGCCATGTCAGAAGGTCTTTTATTAGGACATAGAGTCTCGCAACGAGGCATTGAAGTAGATGTAGACAAAGTTCAAGTTATAGTAGCTTTGGAACCTCCCTCAAATGTTAGCGAGTTGCGAGGATTTTTAGGACATGTGGGTTACTATCGGAGGTTTATCAAAAACTATGTGACCCTGGCAGCACCACTAACCGAATTGTTGAAGAAGACTACTGAGTACATCTGGCAGGAACAGAGACAGAAAGCTTTTGAAACGCTGAAGACAAAGTTGATTGAAGCTCCAGTCATGAAGGCACCAGATTGGAATCTACCTTTTCAAGTGTATGTGGATACTTCAGCATTCGCTATTGGAGTGGTGTTGAGTCAGAAAGACAGCGAAAAGAGGGACCATCCGATTTACTATGCGAGTAGACAGCTATCCGCTGCAGAGAAGAACTACTCCACTACAGAGCGGGAAGCACTAGGGATGGTGTATTCTGTCAGAAAATTTTGACACTACCTGTTGGGATGCGAGTTTGTTTTCTATGTGGATCACTATGCTTTAAAACATCTGGTGCAAAAATCTGATCTGTCGGGAAGAATAGCGAGATGGATGTTGTTATTGCAGGAGTTCAAATTCATAGTTCAAACCAGAGCAGGAAAGCATCATGAGAATGCAGACTACTTGTCTCGATTGAGGACGGGAGAGCGTCAAGATAATGTAGCAGACGACTTCCCAGATGAAGAACTTTTCCAGCTCACAGTTACTCCCACAAGCAGGTATCATGAGATATATAGATATTTGTATACATTGCAGTGTCCTGAAGGAATGGATGTGGAACAGCGTACGATGTTCATACACAAGGTTGGACCGTACGAGCTGAAGAGCGGTATTCTGTTCAAAAGAGGGACCGATGATGAACTACGAAGATGTCTAGAAGAGGAAGAAGTAGGAAGAGTGGTGGATGCCATGCATTCGGAACCAGCAGGAGGACACTATGCTCTTCGCAACACAGTGAAGGAGATCTTGGATGCAGGATACTGATGGCCCACCATGTACAAAGATGTGCATGCAGGTGACAGTTGCCAGCGAGTGGGTAAGCCTACTCGAACTACTCAATGGCCACTTCATCCTATCTTACTTCTTGCACCATTCGAAAAGTGGAGAATTGACTTTGTGGGACCTATTCAGTCAGCAACGAAGAAGACACGCAGAAGATACATCTTGGTGGCTACAGATTATGCAACCAAGTGGGTGGAAGCTGAAGCAACGAAGAAAGATGATGCGATAACAATGGCAGCGTTTCTACACAAGAATATCATCACCAGGTTTGGATGTCCATTGGAACTGGTGAGTGATAGGGGCACACACTTTTTGAACAATACCATAGAGGCACTGACAGAGTACTTTCAGATCAAGCATCGAAAGACTACTCCGTATAATCCTAAAGCCAATGGACTTACTGAGAAGAGCAATGGATTACTGTGCAAGATTCTGAACAAAGTGATTGTCAATCATGCTTATGATTGGGACACCAAGTTGGATGCAGCGCTGTGGGCATTCAGAAATACAGAGAAGATAACAACACGACAAACGCCGTTCTTCTTAGCGTATGGAATGCATCCCATTATGCCTATAGAATTCGAGACCCCTACCTACAGAATTCTGTCACAGGATAGACTGTCTGCAGAAGATAGTCAGCTCATCAGATTGCAAAGTTTGATGGCACTAGAAGAAAATCGCGAAGCATCTCTGGAGTTAACTAAGGACATACAAGAGAAGCTGAAAGAAGTATATGATAAGAGGTTAAGAAAAGTTGAGGTGAACGATGGAGACTTGATCTTGCTATATGATAGCAGACATATTAAGTTTCCAGGGAAGTTACAACTGCGATGGATGGGACCATACATAGTCGCACAATGTTATGGCAACGGTTCAGTCCAACTTAAAGACCTGGAAGGAAATCTCTTTGCTACTCGAGTAAATGGAGGGAGGATCAAACGATACTACAGCTGATGTGTTCGCGAGGTCGCTTCACAATTGAGAGGGGGAGTATGTGAAGCCTTGGATTTTCACTTTGTTAAGAATTTTTTGATTTTTGATAAGTAAAACAATAGAATGGCTAGTATAGATGATAGATAAGATAGATTCAGTGTAGAATAAGATTTCTACGCCGAAGAATGATGCTGAGTAGAAATACAGAAGTTATGACAGATATATCTTTGAGGAGATAACTTGGTTGTATTCTACGGACGAAGAGCTTTCTAGGAATACCTCATTTGCTAAGAATGGACATCGGACGACGAAGTTATGGCCTTGGAAAAAAGAACTAAAATGAGACAGGAGTTAGCGCAACTTCGCGCTCGAGAATCGAGAAGGACTTCGCACGTGAGGAGAAGAAGGGAAAAGCTATAAGTAAGATCAAAAGATATTTTTCACTTTACTATTTCCAATCGCGAGTTTATTGTAGTGCTCCGCTGTTATCGATCGGAAGAGAGTGGACGAAGACAGACTTCGGCGAAGGGCCTCTGTTAGGTTTTATCGGTGCGGTCTGTGGCGGTTACGACGACGACGTCCGAAGTCGACGTTTCCACGGTTAGGTATCAACTTCGACGAAGAAGTGTCGTAAGCGTAGAAGACCGAAGGGACTTCGGACCTTCAGCGAAGATGAGAGGAATGCAGACGGCGAAGCGGCCGAAGTTGAAGACTATAGCGACGAAGTGGCCGGACTTCAGTCTGTATCGAGAACGACTCGAGGAGATGGGATTGACGTTGTTGCTGGAGAACTGGGGTGTTCGGATCTGTTACATGAGATACTCATTTGCAGAGGACATCCCTCTGAAGATCTTCGGGCAAGATCGAACAACTCGACTCTGAACCACTGGAACTTTGCCCTAGGAATCGATGACGCAGGAGTACCAGGTGACTTAATGTACGACAGTAGCTGTAAGCCGACTTCGGACGAAGTGGCGAAGTATGGCGAACTCTTCTCGAAGTCACCGGTGGGATCGAACGGATTCAAAGTACACACCTACATCGATCCTTTCAAGAGGGATGTCGCGATCGCCCTCAACACCATCTTCAAACCACAACGTACTTCTTATCTGGTCAATTGGCAGATTAACTTCATCGAACAGATCTTTGGAGGCAAGAAGGGGTATTGGGCGAAGATCTTCCACGACCATGTGCAGAAGCTCGTCAACACTTTTGACGAAGGTGGATCGACATACTTTGCGGCCTTCGCAGTATTCTTTTACAGGGGAATGAAGTTGCTGTCCCCAGAAGAAGAAGAGCAGTTCGACCGAAGAACGATTTCGGAAGATGAGCGGGTAATGGAAGCTACTCCTCAGAGAGAAGAAGAAGTGACGACCCCAGTGACAACTTCGGCGAGACCTAGTACTCGGACGAAGAGGAAAATTGATGAACTTACACCAGGGGGCGCGACTTCAAGAAGAAAGAAGAAAGCAAGAAGAACGACGATAACGACTTCGGACGAAGGAGTCGATGGCGCTCAATCGCCAGCGAAGTCGTCTTCAGTCGAGATATTAGGAACCGTGAAAACGAGAGGAGACCAAGGAGAATCAAGTGTGCGCAGAGTACTCTCAAAAGAGCACACAATTGAGAGGGAAGTTCCAGAACTTCGGACTTCGTCTAAACCAGGAGAAGCGACAACTTCGGCGGGACCGAGTGACCTAGTATCGGGAGAGAATTGAAGATGTTCGAGTAGACTCTTGAATTCCTAAGTGGTACAGCGTTGCCACTCATGGCGCAATTGGATTTTCAACGACACACCTATGAGAAGGAGACGAAGGAGTCAATTTCATTGAGCGACCTTCTCGACGCGGTGTACTTCGGACGGAAGGGATGGTTGAAGGAGAAGGATGCTCTAACGGCGAAGTTAGAAGAGACTTCGGCCGACGTCAAGAAGTATATGTCACAACGGGAGGCATTACTCGTACAGCAGGCGTGCGAACAGACATGATACTTGGATGAGATTTAAGAAGTACAGACGAAGTTGAATCTTATGACTTCACGCTTTCACGATTTGAAGTCAGAGAGGGATGCCATGTTGGAACAGCTAGCGACGAAGGACGAACAGTTAGCAGCAAAGGATGAGGAGCTTTTGAAGTCAGAGAAAGCGAAGGAGATAGTAGAAACGAAGGCCGAAGAACTTCGAACGAAGGTGGATGAGATCACGACAACATACTTCGCCACCGAACTCGACGCGACAGAGATGGAGCTACTCCAACGACTTCGGGCAGAGTTAACGATAGCGTCAGATCCTTCGGCGAAGAGTAGGATAGTTAGACTAGCGGAGAGAATCATTAGAGATTTGAAGGAGCTTAGGGAGACAGTTAAGTTTACACTATGCAGTTTAGGACAGAAGTTACAGTTAGGTAGAGTAGATACTGCGGTTCCGCCAAGTGAGGAGTCGTGATCAAGCGGTCTAGATGTGACCATCTTTTTGTAGAAATGAGATCCGCCATCTTAGGGCGAAGGAGTATATAAGCGATGCGACTCTCTGTCATCTTACCTTTTTCATGTTTTCAGTTTTTGTTTCTTAATTTTCGATTGCGCAAGATTGCGGAGTGAGAGTGTGAGAAAAGTGGGCGAAGGCAAATTTACCTATGAAGGACGTAGTTTGCTGTCGCAGGTGTAATTCTGATTGACGAAGGCCTTTATCATTTACTTTAAACGAAGAGACTTCAGTGGAGAATTTGACCGAAGGTGACTTCGGCCGAAGTTGAAACAGTATACTTCGAAGGTGTTTGAACGAAAATCTGAGAACATATTAGTTACTGTGAAGTGGAAAAGCATAAGTTAAATTGTAAGAAGAGTTCGGATGATGGTGGCTTCATCTTAAGTCTGCCTTCTTCAAATAAGTGAGATTTTTAAGAGTGAGGGTTTAGTTGGAAGAACATTTCTTAGGAAGAGTAGGGGCTTATTCTTTAAACCTTGATGTGAAGTCTGTATTCTTCTGTCTTTTCAGAAGAAGACTAGTAACATTTCAGCAGTATTTTGCTATCTCATTTATTCATACATCTATCTTCTCGAATCTTTTATATGTTTGTTGGAAAGGTCCCTGATCAAAGAACTATTTCATTGTTGTTTGTATTCGATTTATCAGGTTTGTACTTGGGTTTGATTTCTTATCAGACTTAAACTCTCATCAGGATATTATTCCATTCCGTGAGAATAACAGAAAACTATCTGAATTATCATTGTGACGTTGTAGTACTGTGTTTTGTGTAATTGTTAACTGCATCTTCGTGGGAACGATCCTTTATTTATTATTTCCGATACTTTGTGTTTCTCCGGGTTGTTACACCCTTGGAAGCCTACAGCAACATCTTTCTTACAATTCCCGCACAAGTGCCCTTGTGCGGGAATTGTAAAGAAGCGAGACATTTCACAAGGAACTATCCTCTAACTCTAAGTCCACGACAGATGGTCAAATTTGCCGATACCACACCTCTTGCAGAAGCAGCATCACTTCTAAGCTCGAGTTAGTAGTGATACAACATATCTCTGTAGAAGAAGAAGATCCAACGGATTGCACGGATTGTCTATACATAGAGGACGATGAACCAGACCCTGAAAAGCGCATAAGAAAGGAGCCTCAGCTACAGAAGACATCTACAGCTCAGAAGAAGAAGCCACTTGAGGAAGCATCATTTTTTATCCTGACGGATGACACTGTTTGGAGCCCTTGCTCAGATTCAGACAGCTGACCTCCAAAAGAGATCATGGATGATACAGTACTCAAAGTGAGTACAAGAAGTATAAAAAAGTCAGAATCTCATCGTAAGGAGACTAAGAGATCGTCGACCAAGATGGTGCTTGTACCCAAACCAACTTGGGTACATCAGTGCGTGTGATGTGATGGTATTGATCATCAACGAGACGATTGCATCGACTTTATAGAGTCTTTGCAACATGAGGTTATTTCTTGGGAGGATGGAAAGATTGCATTCAGAAGTACGGGTACTCTCCTTCAAGCCAACGTTGATAAAGGAGGGATGAAGAAGTTTGTGGATGATATCTTGCGGCACATGCAGTTGTAGCTATCGAAGCTACAAGTTATGTCATAGGGTGGAGGAGATTGAGCATGATCTTCATATGGATGATTCGGATGAGCATGTGGATCTAGGCGAGCTCAAGTTGGATACTGCATCCACGATGTTGTGCGAGAAAAAAAGACAATAAGAGATTTCTTCAGAGAAGCAAGCTCTGGAGGATAAAGTTCAACAGAAAACTATTCTTTCTGAACTGGCAATGGAGGACGATCCTTCACAATCGGAGGAGATGGTTGGGATGCAGACAATGGATATGCGGGATCTGGTTGCATGCAAACAACAAGCAGATATTGGGATGATGACGATGGATGTGAAAGGAGGTTGAGAGGAGCGCATTCGAGATGCCAAGGTTGGAATAATTTCACGAGAGGTCTTGGGTATGATTACAAGAGAAGTCCATGACGTCAGCATTGACATCATCAAGGACAGACATGCTGAGGGTGAAGGAGAGTGGACGGACGCTCTCTAGAGTACGGGTATAAGTTGATGGTAAAGATGATTTACAAGAGAGAAGCCATTGCTGAAGCTGATTAGGGTTGGGAGGATGATGCTTGAGAGGTTGTAAAGCTTTTCAGAAGAGAAGATAAGGGAGGATGATGTTCAAGAAGATATCATTGTATAGCGAAACGAAATTGTATTGCTATTGGGATTTTGGTTGTAGTAGTGTGGTTCATTTTTTCAGAAAACAAAAGAGAAGAGATGCATACGTACGATCACATTACAGGCTTGAGGTTGAGAGTTACAATCAAGATATATGGTGACGAATCGGATGACGGGTGACGTCTACTACGACACTTGGGTCACAAACCTCGATGGTAAGGTTCAACTAGGTGGATGGAGGTGTTTTTATGATATGATGGTTTATTCCTTCTATGTCTTCGAACACATACTGAAAGATGTGTAGATTAAGAGGGCGTGATTGGATGATAAGTTGAAGAAGAAAGTCGAGGATCTAGAGAAGATCATGACAGGGTAGCAACTTCAAGATGACGATCATGTTGCAACCTTGAGGATGAGGTTGATTGAGTTTCGCGCACCTACCGCCTTGTTGCGCCAGCGGAAGCTCTAACTCAGTAGGTCGCAAACTTTACGCCGCTAACCTGCAAACACAATCACAAGTTAGCGTCCATGCACCACTTACCTTAGTTCTGTTTGATCCGGACCGGAGCCGGACCGTCTCCCTATTTATCAAGCTCAGCAGTTCCTAAGTCCCGACCTAGATCCGCCTAGGTCGGTCCCAAACATGAGCAAGTCACAAGATGACTTGGGGCGGACTTCCCATAAAGTCCAGGGTCCTAAACGGTGCCTCCAGCACACCTAGCGGTCCAACCGCCCGTGATGTCCGTCTGGGTCTAGGCTCCCGAACGGTGGTCTAACCCGCCGACTCGTTCTCTAGTCTTGCCCCAGCCCTTACATCGTTCCTAAGTCTAGACGTCCAAGTCTAGATCGGAACGTGCCTTGGAACTGGCCCAGCCATCACCTCATGCCCCCAGAGTCCGTCCGTCGAACCCTGGGGTTGGGTGACTCGTCCTGGCCCACCCAGGCATCGAGCCCCCCTCATATATACTTCTGGGGATCGGCGGCCCCGCCCTCCTCTTTGGTCCCTGAAAATTATACCACAACCCGATTGTGGTTCGGCCATAACTTCCAGCTCGGAGGTCAGATCGAGGAGTGTTATATATCACTGGAAAGCTCTCGACGAGATCTTTCTAATGATACCTCACTCGCCTCGAGATCTTACGTGGAGCTCCGTCCACGACCTAAAACGTCCCTGGAGCTCCAACACTTAGCAGTTTTTCCGAAAACCTGTGGTCCAGACCCAGGGTCGAACCCTGTGGTTCGTCTGCGTCTCGGACCCACGTCTCGGTCTCATGTCTCGGACCCATGTCTGAGACTCATGTTTCAACCCGTTCTCAGACTCGCCCCCTTAGGTCAGCGTTCGTCTAGGGCCCCCTTGGGGTAGGCCCTTGTGTCCTAACCCAAGGTTCCAACCTTGGTTCAGAGAACCACTTAGGGTTCATCTGATCCCGACTTCCCGGCCAAGCCGTTAAGTCCTACTCGCAGCGTTCACAACCTAGCGCAAGTCCGCTAGGGTTCTGTTGTTCGCGTCTGCGCCCGATCTTGAGAATGAGAGGCGCGACACTCACCTCCACTTTGGAGGTTGATGCCCTCATCAACAATGATCCTTTAAGTTAACACCAAGTTCAAAATGGGTAGCCAACCCCTTGGCGTCAGAATTGCGTTCTGGTAGCTAACCCGCAATTTCCTTCTTGGCTTGAGTCTTAAGTTGTCGCTAGAACACTTAGAAAGTTCCAACTAGTCTCGGGAAAAGCCTTACCTTTTTGGCTTACCCTAAACAAAACTAGTTGGCAACTTCTAAACATTCTACTTAAGACTCTAACTTGCAAACTATAAGTATTCACACCTACTTACGAGGTCCCCCGAAACTCACTTTCCGGTCGCAACCTGATTTGACTTAGACGCGAGACTAAGTTTACTTTGTAGAAACCACAAAGCAAGATCACCCCAAGCCCCAAGACAAGTATGAAAGTTCATACTTGCTTTGCCAACGCTACGGCAAACCTAAGTCTTGACATCAAGACTTAGTCTTGATTTAGATGCTTATCCAAACCAGCTCGCTTCCTTTGAGTGTGCTTCGTTCCTCCTCTTGACAACATCCTAGGCATCTGATCAGAACTAGTCATAGCCATGCACTACCAATACACTTAGACAATTTTTCAAGAAACAAAATCTTTATTTCCAAACACAAGTCAAAGCTACAAAGTCCATCGGCCCAAATCGCCTCAAGTTGCTACTCGTATGGTTCGTCGTTTCTTCACCCCTCGCTGGAAGGAGATGTCCTCATCTTGCTAACGCCCTTGTTGTCCTTGTCTCCACGTGAAGAGATCCAATGCTTCGCTCGCATGTGCGAGATGTTCCTCTGGCACCCAAGTTGCTTCTTTCAAATGGTAACCACGCCATTTGACCAAGTACTCCATCCGGTTTGATTTGCGCCGAGACCGCAAAATAGACTCCACCTCATATTCTGCCTCGCCTTGCACGACATCAGGTTGAGGCCTGAGTACTTGTTTGCGTTCCGGCCGCAAATCATCCTTGAAGTATTTCTTTAATAAAGAAACATGGAAAGTCGGATGCAACTGCCACTCGCGAGGAAGGTCTAAGGTATAGACGTCTTCGTGCGGATTCTTGACAATGACAAAAGGTCCCGCGAACTTCGATAAAAACTTCGCCGATATTTCCTTCGGGAGTGTGAAGTTTTTCGTACTTATCCATACTTCTTCGCCCACTTGAAACTTCACTTGCCGCCGATGCTTGTTTACCTGCTTCGTGTATCGTTGCTGCGCCTTCTCGAGGTTCTTCTTGACTTGCTCCTCGCGCCGCTGCATTGCCACCACCAACTCTTCAGCTGATGTTTGCCGTGTTCTTGGTCGTGCCGATGTAGAACTCCCTGCAAGAGTCAAGTCAAGAAGCCCTTCTGGCTCACGTCCGTAAGCCAGTAAGAAAGACGATTCATCGGTTGCCGAATGCTTCGTGGAATTGTAGCAATACTCCGCAAGACTGAGCCACTCCGCCCAATCACTTTGGTCCGCGCTCACATAATTCCTCAAGTATTGATTCAGAACCGAGTTAACTCGTTCCGTTTGCCCATCTGTTTCCGGATGAAAGGCGGTACTAAATTTTAACTTAGTCCCCAATTTTTGGAACAAGTGTTTCCAAAAGGCACTTGTGAACTTAGAGTCTCTATCTGAAATAATACTCCGAGGTAATCCATGTGAACGCCACCAAGTATCTAGGAACAACCGAGAAGTCGTGAACGCTGTTGCAGTATCCAAGGTCGGAGCAAACTTCGCTAGTTTGCTAAACCGATCAACTATCACAAAAATCGCATTGTATCCATTCGAGTCAGGCAGAGAGGTAATGAAGTCCATGCTAATGCTTTCCCAAGGTCTGGCTGGAATCGGCAGAGGATGAAGCAACCCTTGTTTCTTCTCATAAGAAACGCGGTTCGCTTGACAGGTTACGCATGTTTTCACAAAGTGGGCAACATCGTCTTTCATGTGGGGCCAATAAAACTTTTTAGCTATCACTGCTAAAGTGGACTTTTCTCCTTTATGGCCTGATAAGGGCACATCGTGAGATTCTTTTAACAACTTGGTCCTAAGTTTTCCTTGTCCCACATAAACCCGACTTTGCTTGAACATGAGTAGACCATGCCTTAGTTGCATGTTCTGCAACTTCACTCCTCGCTTGAGTTGTTCCAAGTACTCCTTTGCTTGGTCATCACCCATGTAACCTTCACGTATTCGCCTCTCCACATCTGACTCCTTAGGATACATAGCTCGCAAAATCTGTGTTGACGATGGAAGATATTCCTCCTTGCGATTCAAGGCGTCAGGAACCACATTGTCCTTTCCCGCTTTGTGGATTAATTCCACATTCATGAGCGCCAAGGTATCATGTCACCGTAGTTGCTTTGGCGTCACCCAATGAACCACCGCAAACAGTTCCTTCTCGTGAGTCGGCCATCGACTCTCTGTCCCAGATAGCTTCTTGCTTTCGTATGCTACAGGTTTTCCATCCTGCACCAACACTCCGCCAATCGCATAGTCGCTCGCGTCCGTGTGCACCTCGAATGGTTTGTCGAACTCCGGCAGCTTCAATACTGGCGCCTTTGACAAAATAGCTTTGATCGTCTGAAACGCATTGTCCACCTCCTTGGTCCAACTTACCTGTGCGTCTTTGCCCGTCCAGTCCGTCAGCGGCTTCGCGATCTTTGAAAACCCCTTCACATACTTGCGGTAGAACTGCGCCAATCCTAAGAATCGCCGCATCCCCTTCACTGTAGTCGGAGGCTCCCAAGTCACAATCGCATCCACCTTCTGCATATCCGGGCCGACTCCTTCTGCACTAATGACATGCCCCAAGAAGTTAATGCGCTCCAAACCAAACTCACTCTTGTCAATGTTGGCAAACAGCTTATGCTCCCGCAGCTTCGTCAACACCACCCTTAGCTGCTCCGCGTGCGACTCCAAGGTTTTGGAGTAGATCAAGATGTCGTCGATGTAAACGATGACAAACTCATCCATCTCCTCGCGAAAAATTGTGTTCATCAATGTAGTGAACGTCGAAGGGGCGTTGCAGAGTCCAAATGGCATCACCACGAATTCAAACGATCCGTATCTGGTTCGACAAGCGGTCTTCTCAACATCTGGATCAGCTATCCGGATTTGATAATATCCTGACTTCAAGTCTATCCTGCTGAAGTACTTTGCGCCCGCTAGCCTATCAAAGAGGTCGTCTATCCTTGGCAAAGGATAATTATTCTTCACCGTCACCTTATTGAGTGCACGATAATCTACACAGAGTCGTAACTTCCCATCCTTCTTCTTTGCAAAAAGGACTGGGGCTCCATAAGGTGACTTGCTGGTTCGAATATATCCCCGCGCTAATAGTTCACCGAGTTGTCTTTTCAACTCAAGGAGTTCCACCTGATTGAGTCGGTAAGGGGCTTTGGAAGGTGGTTCTGATCCTGGCAAGACCTCGATCTTGTGATCCACCACCCGCCTTGGAGGTAGCTCAGCAGGTAACTCATCCGTCAAGACATCCTCAAACTCCTTAATCACTTCGCGAAGCACCTTCGGAAGTTTAGTCGCGTCCCCTGATGTTTCCTCTTGCCTATCACCCGCCATCAAATCTGCAACCCGCATCAAACACATGACCCCGTCGTTGAAGTCCATCTGTTTGCCTTTGATCAAATTCACTGCAAAGTTATCAATCTTCCGCGCCTTCCGGATCAGCCTCACTCCCAGCTTCCGTCCTTTAACTCTGACATTCAACCGCAAAGGTCTCCGTCTAAGTTCCACGTCGAACCTATCTAAGAAAGTGTTCCCCAAAACCGCATGGATATCATCCATCTCGCACACCGTGAAGTTCTCTGTGAACTCCAACTTCCCACACACAAATCGTACGTCCAAGGCTACTTCAGAAGTTTGGTACGTCTTGCCCTTGGCAAAGCGCACCTGAATAGGCTTGTCTGCCTTGGAGGTAGACAAGCCCAACTTCTTCACCAACTTTGGACTTATGAAGGAGTGAGTCGCTCCTGTGTCCACAAGAAAAGTAACATCACGGTTAGCAACCTTGGCTTGTAGAAACATCAATCCCGGCGTCTTCTTCGTGGTTCTCAAGGTCACAGTCATCTGGCCCTCCAACAATTCCTTTGCAACAAACGCATTCATGCTACAATTACTAACCTTAGGTTTCGTACACCCCTTAGCAATATGGCCCACCTCGCCACAGTTGTAGCAAGTGAACTTAGCACTATTGCCCTTCTGAGGTGTCTGCCCCTTAGGTTTTACTCCTGTTTGCTGCCGCTTTGCTGCCGGGGCAAAAGAATCCTTTCGATCCTTCTCACCCCCATCCCACTGTCGTTTGAAGCCCTTGTTCTTCTTCTGGAACTTGTCCGTGCTGCGTGGTTCAAAAGGTTTCTGTTGCTGGACTTCGTCGTCCCCAATTCGCTCCGCTAGCTTCAAAAGTTCGGCACTTGTCTCTGATAGCTTTGGCATCCGAAAGAGAGCCTTCTCCGAGCTGGACTTGAGTCCCCCAATCAATATACATATCTTGGTTTCCTCAGTCCACTTGGAGAACGAATCCAGCTTGGCACTGAACTCGCGCACATAAGCGCTTAAGGTCCCCGTCTGCTTCAGTCTCACCAACTCAACACCGTCCCGAATCCTTTGATACTCCGGAGTGAATCGTCCTGCAAGCAACTCTTTGAACTCTTTCCAACTAAGCGCCGAGACGGTCAAGGCATGCTCATCTCTGTATGCAGTCCACCAGAGAAGCGCATGGTCTTTTAGGAACGTAACCGCCGCTCTCACTTTGTCAGACTCCTTAGCCTGTTGCGCCTCAAAGTATAGATCCAACTCAGTTAAGAAATCCTTAACCTTACGAGCCCGTCCTATACCTGAAAACGGGATCGGCAAATTCGTCTTACAAAGCTTCCTGGTAGACGAGGAACTTCCTTGGCCTGCCTCGGCTCGGCGATACGTTTGTCCCTGGAGGCCATACCCTCCTGCATGGTCTTCATCATCTTGATGAGTTCCGCATACAGAGCTCCTTGACTTCCCGCGTCTGAATCGTTGGGCACCGCTGGCAAGACTCCATCTTGCTGCACTGGTGCCGCAGCTGGTACAGGGCTCCCTTGACGTTGGGGCGAAGGTTGTCGGTTGTCGTCCCCTGACTGTGCCTCGGGGCTAGCTCGAGTCGATCTGTTCCCGTTAGCCGCTCCTCGTTTCTTGGTCTTCCTCCTGGAACTCTGTCCGTCCTCGGCCATCGCTCCAAGTGTTCACCTAGAAACGCTGATCCGCTTCGTGTCTTGCGTCCCTCCTCAAGCGTCCAGCCTTCAGCCGCTACCTCAAGTTCTCGCTCACCGAAGCGTCGGCTCTGATACCACTTTTCGCGCACCTACCGCCTTGTTCCGCCAGCGGTTGCGTCAGCGGAACTCTAACTCAGTAGGTCGCAAACTTTACGCCGCTAACCTGCAAACACAATCACAAGTTAGCGTCCATGCACCACTTACCTTAGTTCTGTTTGATCCGGACCGGAGCCGGACCGTCTCCCTATTTATCAAGCTCAGCAGTTCCTAAGTCCCGACCTAGATCCGCCTAGGTCGGTCCCAAACATGAGCAAGTCACAAGATGACTTGGGGCGGACTTCCCATAAAGTCCAGGGTCCTAAACGGTGTCTCCAGCACACCTAGCGGCCCAACCGCCCGTGATGTCCGTCTGGGTCTAGGCTCCCGAACGGTGGTCTAACCCGCCGACTCGTTCTCTAGTCTTGCCCCAGCCCTTACATCGTTCCTAAGTCTAGACGTCCAAGTCTAGATCGGAACGTGCCTTGGAACTGGCCCAGCCATCACCTCATGCCCCCAGAGTCCGTCCGTCGAACCCTGGGGTCGGGTGACTCGTCCTGGCCCACCCAGGCATCGAGCCCCCCTCATATATACTTCTGGGGATCGGCGGCCCCGCCCTCCTCTTTGGTCCCTGAAAATTATACCACAACCCGATTGTGGTTCGGCCATAACTTCCAGCTCGGAGGTCAGATCGAGGAGTGTTATATATCACTGGAAAGCTCTCGACGAGATCTTTCCAATGATACCTCACTCGCCTCGAGATCTTACGTGGAGCTCCGTCCACGACCTAAAACGTCCCTGGAGCTCCAACACTTAGCAGTTTTTCCGAAAACCTGTGGTCCAGACCCAGGGTCGAACCCTGTGGTTCGTCTGCGTCTCGGACCCACGTCTCGGTCTCATGTCTCGGACCCATGTCTGAGACTCATGTTTCAGCCCGTTCTCAGACTCGCCCCCTTAGGTCAGCGTTCGTCTGGGGCCCCCTTGGGGTAGGCCCTTGTGTCCTAACCCAAGGTTCCAACCTTGCTTCAGAGAACCACTTAGGGTTCATCTGATCTCGACTTCTCGGCCAAGCCGTTAAGTCCTACTCGCAGCGTTCACAACCTAGCGCAAGTCCGCTAGGGTTCTGTTGTTCGCGTCTGCGCCCGATCTTGAGAATGAGAGGCACGACATTGAGATGGAAAGGAGGACGACAAGACGAGGTGTGTGCTGGTCCACTCTTCGGTTGGTATCTCTGGTACCGGAGGATGCATAAGTTTAGAGGAGATGGATGTCATGTCGTGGACCGGTTTCTATCTGAAAATCTATGAGACTAAAAATAAGACTTTTGGCACAACTTCGGATCTTCATTTTCATTACATCGATGGGTAGAGCTTATTGTCAACTTTCCATGAGCACTTCGTTTATTTCATTTGGACGTCCAATGGAGAAGTTACGAAA
This sequence comes from Asterella californica, assembly GCA_036924285.1. NCBI lineage: Eukaryota > Viridiplantae > Streptophyta > Marchantiopsida > Marchantiales > Aytoniaceae > Asterella > Asterella californica. The sequence continues at coordinate 51,360,585 of JAYKYS010000001.1, forward strand.
CTCGAAATAAGAGAAAATCAAGTTAGGCCCTAGTTTACTTTTGCTGATTGGGTATTTGCAGCTCTTGGCACTATACTAATGACGCAAGGGGCCTCGTAATCTGTGAATTCTTGTACGTACAGCGACTGACGTAAGGAGGTAGCTTAAGAGGCTAGCTTGCATCTGCGACTTGTCAACGGACGGTTCGGGAGATTTGGAGGTCCAATGCAAATACGCAAGGTGTCGTTGGATTCAGATCAGTGCAAGCTACGCATTGGTTAAGATGGTTCGTGAAGAGACAGATGAGGAATGTGTTCTGAGAAAAATTGAGACACAAGAAGGAGATTTGAAGTGCTTCAGTGACATGTGAAGGAGAGTTAGACTGTTGTCGTATCGTGGACAGTCTTCTACCTGAAAATATATTTTGATGTTTATCATTATCGCTCCAAAGACGCTCATGGGGCTCAAAATGAGACTTTTTGCACAACTTTGGATCTTCTCTTTCATTATACCGATGGGTAGAGTTCGTTGTCAACTTCCCATGGGCACTTTGTCTACTTCATTTGGATGTCCAGTGGAGAAGTTATAAAATTCGAAAGATGAGAAAAGCAAGTTAAGCCACAACTTACGGATTTTTGGTACAACTTCTAGTCTTCACTTTCATCGATCAATGGGTAGAGCTCATTGTCAACTTTTCATGGGCACTTTGTCTACTTCATTTGGACGCCTGGATGTCCAGTGGAGAAGTTACGAGACTCGAAAGATGAGAAAATCAAGCTGGGTCCTAGTTTATTTTTGCTGACTGGGTATTTGCAGCTCCTGACGCAAGGGGCCTACTTCCTCATTATCTGAGAAAACTTGTACGTATTGTGACCGACGTAAGGGAGCTGCTTAAGGGGCTAGCTTGTTCCTATGACTTGTCGATGGACGGTTTGGAGAATTGAAAAGTCCAATGCATGCATGCAAGTTGTCATTGGGTTCATATCTGTGCAGGCTACGTGTTGGTTAAGACGGTTCGTGAAGAGACGAATCAAGGAGTGTGTTCTGGGAAAAATTGAGACACAGGTGAGGTTTCTTTGCAGCTTCATTGATATGTGAAGGAGAGTTGGACCGTTCGAGCCGTTCCGAAGTCCAAAATTACTGTCCTTGGATCCATCAAGATCAAAACGCAGAGTTCTTCAAGAAATTGAAGACGATACAAAGTTCATTCAGGCAGTTTTGGAATTTTGAGTGAAATTGACTCGCAGGGAAGCGCTTACGTCAATTTTCATCACCTACGACTTGAGATTGGGTTGTTCTTCGCGATCGGTGAGTCAAGCTCTTCGTTCTTGATGCCTATGCTATCAGGGAGTCTTGCACCTTTGCACAAGAGAAGACCGTGTGTGGATTGGATTGTTGATTTGGATGTGGTGAGCGAGTTTGAGCCGCAGGGAGTCGATTTACGTTAGTTTTTTGCATCCTTTGACCAAATTTCTTGCGTGGTTTTGCGAGGGAACTCCAAACAGCTTGTTTGGAGTCTCGTTGGGTTCAGGGTAGCTAGATCTACCTACCAGAGAAGACATATATCAGATCAGATGATCCGTTTGAGCGATGTGTGCGGTTTTAAGCCGTAGGGAGGAGTTTTTTAAGGTTCGGTCATCTACGACCAAAAATCAACAATATCTCGACTGTCGAGGGTTGGATCTGAAGGTTTCTTGGGCCGACGGAGTCAGGAAAGAACCGTGTGGTACATGTGAAGCTCTATTTGTTAGCAAAGGGATTTTTCCTTTGCTTTGAGCTACGCTTCAATAGTTTTGGGTTTGGGTTGAGATTTAGGGACTCGTTTTAGGAGGTTTTGAAGCAGATTACAGACTACTCTGGTCTGTTTCTCAGTTTTGTGTTCTTAGGGAGAAAGAACCGACAATGTATGTACGTTGGGAGTTGGTTTATATTGCGACGTTCGTATTCGTACGTGTTTGTCTCTTTCTTGTCTCTGTTCAGCACACTACATCTCCACAGCCAAGAACCTCGCATTTTCCTAGACATCCTTCACGCAATATTCGACAAGATACCGTTCGAGGTGTTCCGGGGTCCAAACTTGATGTCCTTGGATCCATCAGGATCAGAACATCGAGTTCTTTAGGAAATTGAAGATGATAAGAAGTTTCATCAGACGAGTTGGGAGTTCTGAGCGAAATTGGCTCGCAGGGAAGCGCTTACGTCAGATTTTCATTTGTCTACGACCTGAAGTTGGGTTGTTCTTCGCAATCGGTGAGCCAAGCTCTTCGTTCTTGATGCTTACGCGATCATGGAGTCTTCACCTATGCACAGGAGAAGACCGTGTGTGGATTGGATTGTTGGTTTGGGTGTGATGAGCGAGTTTGAGTCGTAGGGAGTCGATTTATGTCAGTTTTTTGCAACTTGCGATCAAATTTTTTGCGTGGTTTTGCAAGAGGAACTCCAAACAGCATGTTTGGAGCCTCGTTGGGTTTAGGATAGCTAGATCTACCTACCAGAGAAGACAAATATCAGATCAGAAGATCCATTTGGGCGGTGTGTGCGGTTTTAAGTCGCAGGGAGGAGTTTCTGAAAGTTCGATAACTTGCGACCGAAAATTGGCGATATCTCAGCTGTGGAGAGTTGGATCTGAAGGTTTCTTGGGACAACGGAGTTAGGGAAGAAGACCCTATCGACATCTTAAGACTGTTTGGCGAAAAGAGAAAGTTCTCAGATAGACCTTTTTCGGTTCATTCGCTACGGTTTTTGACTTTTTGAGTTCGTTAGAGCTCTAGTTGATCATGTACAGCTTGTGGTAGCTCGCTTTAGCTAAGAGCTTGTACATGGATGTTGTTTGGACTTGGGTTTGAATCGTGTGATGTTGATGCATCTCTTTTTATTAGCAAAGAGAAGTTTTTCTTACTTTGAGCTACACTTCGATAGTTTTGGGTATGGGTTGAAATTTAGGGACTTGTTTAGGGCGTTTCCAAGTAGGTTACAGACCACTCTGGTCTGTTTCTCATTTTTGTGTTTTTGGAGAGAAAGAATCAGAAGTGTATATACGTTGGGAGTTAATTTATATTGTGACGTTCGTTTTCATGCTTGTTTGTCTCTTTCTTGTCTCTGTTTGAGCACACTACATCTCCACAGCCAGGAACCTCTCATTTTCTTAGACAGCCTTCACGCAAATCCGACACGATAACGGACCTCTTCTGTCTAATCCATAGCAGTCTGTTCTTTCTTCTTCCAACTTTAGATGAGAATTGTGAGGAGTCTTGCTGACAAAATCTGGAGAGCAATGTCAAAGGATCATGTCTTCTCATTATGCAGCAAGCTTCTTCTGAGAGTATGCAAGGTGAAGAGTCAAAAGATAGAGTACGAATATTCAGTGCTTGTTATGATGATAGAATTGCGTGAAGGAAGCCAAAAGAGAGATCAGTGAGATCAGTGATAGAGATGCAAAAAGTCTTCTGGAGACGTCATTTATCCCAAAGTTGTCTCGAGAGTCTTCCTGAAGGTCACTATCACCGTAGGAGCACTCAACCATCTTCTGACCATTTCATAGGACTCTTCTCGAGTACCTCTTCATCTTCTGCTACGAAGTATGATGAATTGCAAGATGGACTGTCTTTTCAGGCATCCATGTGATGCCTTGCTTAGTTAGAATTGCGTAGATATACATTAGAAGACATGATGCAGTCAAGAAGTTCTCTTAGAATTTTGGAAGACATAATAGCTGTCTTCTGGAAGACTAAACTCGTCTTAGGAGAGTGAAAATTGGAATGTGAGGGTCTGATAAAGAGTGAGTCTTAGACTCACAGTAAGCATGTGTTGTATAGTGTACCAGAAGCTTCGAAATGACTATGCATCCCCGAGATCTTGTGTTATCACAAGCGGAGCTGAGCGTGGCCAAAACCTTTCATCAAGGAGTTGGACCTCGATTTCTTCACTTGGTATTGGAATCTTGCCGACCAGGGTTTGTTAGAAGAGGTCTGGGCAGCCCTACCTCCCCGAAACCGTTTACCTGCCAAGGTAAGAGTGGCTAGAGGAAGACTAGCACTGTGGACGGTGGAGTGGTGGAGGAGAGCTTTCAATCGACCCGAATCTGAGAACAGGAGTTACGAGCTGGAGAAAGACAAAATTCCTCTGATCACTTTGACGAAATGGCATGTACATGGGAGTACTACATGCCTCTTCTAAGAAGATAGACAAGGAAGGAATGGTTGGAAGGTGGAAGCCTATCGAGAACCAAAGAAGCAACTTCTGGGGAAGCTTTACCTTCACCTTTTCCCAAGGGAAAAGTTCAGAAGGTCCGATATCTAAGAGATCAAGATGTGGAATTCTTAGAAGCTATCTGGGCGGGGGAAGTCATCAACTGAGGTGCTTACTTCCATGTCTATCTACACACCGAGTTAGCTTATTTGAGCATCCCGGCAGGAGGGCATCTCACCCTCTTCTTCTGCTACCTGTATGTGTCCAAAGGAGACTCAGTTGGTCAAGTATGGACTAGTAGACAAGAAGGAGTCAAGGAGGAGACTTCAGAGGAGGAAGGTCTGACAAGAACTATGTCTTCCCCTCCAATTTCAGTGTCTTAGTGTAGGGTCCCAAGATTTCTCTTTTAGCCCATTGTAGAATAAAAGATTTCGTTCCCCAAGAAGATTTACACTAGTATCGCTGCTCTAAGTTCTAAAATCTATCCAAACGCACAAACACGCGGGATTTGTCTAGAAATCTTGTCTTCTTATAAAACCACACGGCTTCCAGACCCTTCAGAAGGTGCTCTGGACCCTAACACACAAATACTACTTAAAATATCACATAAATACCCACTAAGAAGTCCGGGAAGACACTTACTGCTTTCATGTCACGGCTTCCAGTCTTCCCACGACGATCTTTCCAAATCAATTCTTGACTTCTGGGGGTTCAACTCGGCTTCTGACACCTCTAGAAGACTATCTCTGCTTCGTAGATGTCAAATTACTACTCCCTATCACGCATTGCTCTTCAGTTTCCGACGGGGTTAGATTAATCATTGGGTGTATATCCCCTGTAGCCTTCCTAGACTTTTGTCTGCAGAAACAGTCTTCTGGTAGCACTACAACAACATTCACATTCATTGAACTCAAAAGAAGTCTCGGAAGCCCAAGAGAAGAAGATAAAAAGATGGGAAGACGAGAGAAGAAGGGGAAGAAGGAAAAATCCAAACAAGAAGAAACAAGAGAAAAAATAGGAATTAAGATTTCGACAAGCTTCTAGTCTGGATCTTGACTAACAAGCCATCCATGCTTGTAGTAATTTGGGGAAGAAGATCAAAAATCTGCTTACAGTTACATATTCTTCCAATCGAAGATGTCGTCTTCTGCTGAGGAAAGAATGCTTCTGGCTTCTTTTGTCTTTGCTCCGACTACTCTGACTTCAGGGACCAATCTCCCATCGGACAATCTGTACATGGATCCGAAGTGCTCCACTGGATGAGACGAGCTTGGACTCTACACAGCTTCTAACAATCATCATCACTCAAGAAGAAGGCTTCCTCCCATGCATAATTAGGTATGAATTCGAAAAAACCCACTGTCTAGAAGACACAGACAAAGCTTTTGCAATCAAATCTAAAATCCAAACCCCGTAAAGAAGTTACATTGGCTTCTAGAAGCTCACTCCATCCACTTCCTGTCACTACCCCTCGACACACTAGCTTAGAAGCAGTACTGCATGATGATGTCGTTCTCTGTTCTCTGTTGTTTACTCCTGTTCTACATCCTTTCGATCCTCTGTTAGGAGCGGAGATACAGACCTACTCTAAAACTCTACGCCCGTAGTGCTTGTGTGTAGAAATGTGTATGATGCGTATGTGTGTGCATAATGTGTAGAAATGTGTGTGAAATTTTACTTTGACATCTATTTTATACAATTTGTCTTGAGTCGCAAGAGAAAGATCCCTTCCAATCCACAACTCACAGCTAGGGAAAATGAGGCGTTGTCAGCAAGCCACCACCTCCCAAGCTTTGGTTCTCTTCTCAGTTGAGAAATTGCTTTCCTACTCCTACCCTTGCTTATCTTGTCACATGGACAATCACCTAAAAATAAAGTGAGAGTTGTCTCTCTTAAAATAGCAGATTCTGATTCTTACCCAAAATAGTCATGTCAACTGACTACTTATCTCTACTGCCTACTCCTGATCGTCAAGTGTAGTCCCCATGAGATCCTCACCTGCTTGATCTCGTAATTCGACTTCTGATATCGTGAGAAGCCCTGCTACTATTTCTGGTGCGGCTGAGGTGACATCCTCCTCAGTGCTCGTAATGTGGCTTACGGAAGCCAGAAGAGGCTTCTGGGAAGCTGAGTTCACCTACGCTTCTTGACTCTTCTGCTGCACTTGCTCGACACTAGGGTGACATCACAATGGTCAAAGGTAGTCACCTCCTCCACTCTAAACACCTGAGAAGACACCTCTGCTTCCTGCCTTCTAGAAGACACCTTGTCTTCTGGGGCTTCTTCTGTCTTCTTTTCGGCTTCCAATGCTGTAATCATCAAGTGGACAGCGAGGTCAAACTCCTCCTGGTCAAGATCCTTCCTAATCGCTAATCCTGGTGCACGAGAAGACGTAGCTGCATGCTGGAGAATCGAGGGAAGACCGTAAAGAGTCTTCACGCTGTCGTGTTGTGGTTCGGCTCCTGTGTGAAATTCCTGTGTAACCTATGTTGTGTTTCTTTTCTGTGTTTCGTGAACCGTATCACGTAACTCGCCGAACGGTGTGATGAGTGCCACATTTGTGATTATCTGTTTAAGTGATCGCACACTAGAGGAACGTGCCAAGTCATCGATCTGTGCGCGTTCACTTTAGTGGTCCTTGTCGCCGCATTTGTGTATAAAATGGTGGGTCGAAGGTTCATACGGCATTCTCTCTCAGCGGGTGATTCGTAAGGGTTCTCGGTGATCTGCATGGAGGAGTGAGGAACTGCAGGAGTGGTGGTTATGGACGGAGGTGTGTTACCGGCTCCGGATCTTCCTTTCCCGAATCCGTTTCACATCAAGCTTCATTGCATCCACCGCGATCACTTTCGACAGTGGTTAGTTGCGTACTTTGGTGATGAGTTCATGGGGAGGGTGATGGAGTTACAGCTTCCGGTGATCCTTCCAATCGTAACATACGGAGAGACTTGGGATATGACGGTGTACATTTTGTTGTGAGGAACAATGGATCTCAACTATCCATCGAACGTTCCTTTCAATCTTTGGGTCGATGTCCGGTGCCATTGCAGACCGAAGATCAATCATGGGGCTTGGATCGTGAGAAACTTCGGGCAAGAATATTACAATCGAGTGATAGCTTCACCGTTTCCTTTTGTCATACCTTTTATTGTAGAACATTTCCAAGTTGTAATATTGACGTTGTATTAGTCTGCGGCTCACTGGTTTCATTCTGGTTGAGCGCTTCTGTGTAGTTACGGACCGCGAAGAATCCATCGACATATCTGAAGGATTTTGTGAAGTCTTAGAGTGTTGTTGATGTCTTGTGTCTCCTTGGAGAGTAAAAATTCGTTCTAAGGGAAAAGTTAAGAGGAGAAAAGACAAAAAGTAAAGTTCTTTTTGCTCTTATTGGTCCACTTTTGGACCAATGGTGTTCTAGCTGATCCTCGTGACGTTTCTGTGGTTTCTGGAGGCTTCAGAGGGCCATTCGCAAAACGGAGGGTATGGTTGGAGAGCTCTCGACCGGGGCTACAATCTGGGCTGAAGAATCGATCGATTTGATGAAAGTATGAGCGCGTTATGATCGATTGAGTGGAGGGGGGTGAAATTTGTACCTACTGCTACGTTTCTGGTTGTTCCGAGAGACTCGCGAGGAGTTTTGAGGAGCTGTCTGTTGGGTTGGAGAGCTGACGACGTGCTGGTCGTTTTGATATCAATTTCATCAGTTTCTTGATCGATTTGGATTCTGAACCGACCGATTGAAGTTGAGAAGTGCAGATGGGATAAGGCGGGACAGCGAACTGTGATAGCCATGGATAGTTTGCTATTGCTTAAGATCTGAGTCGAATTTCTGAGTGAAACTTTCCAGGATTGAAGAATGTCTTATCAGTAAGATACTTGGGAAGTTTCACCTCAAATGGTCGAGTAGTTTGTTCAGAATCTTGGATCAAATGTACCTGGGTCTGTAAAGCTCTGAAGTTAGCACAGATTACGGTTTGATCCATATCTGAGAATTGGTTTGAGATTTCGACCTGAAAATTGTTCAGGGTAGGAGTGAAAGGTCCAATCAAGCTTCCTGTGAAGTTTGATCATCATTGGTCGAGTGGTTTGGAAGGACTGAGGTCTCAAAGTTCGAAAATACTTCTGTTATTAGCTATTTCGGGTTTTTCGGTATCATCTATGATCATTTTGGTCATTTTCGAGCAATTTGGAGAGGAGTTTGTTGCTGAAACTGCCATGCCTGCATGCAATTCGACATTGGAGGGTATGGGGCTGATTTCAGCTCTTGGTGATGAAGGAGAACGGAGTCGCCATGAGTCTTAAGCCGCTGTTTGGGTTCTCGGAGCTGCCAGGTACTACCGCCGTTGGTGCTATATTGAGATCTGAATAATGTTTTGGAGTATGCATGCTTTACCTTGCTGGAATGCTTGGTAGACCAGGGTGTACAACAAGTTGTATCGATACTCTATCAAGTTGATTGAGTGATCTTATAGCGTCTTCTGGTTGTACTATGAAGTTGTGATAGTTGGATTGATGGGCAGTTAGCGTCGCTGGGGAGCTATTCAGAAGTCAGGCTTCCAGTGATATAGAGGAATAACTTCAGTTAGATAATACAGATCTGAGTATTTTTAGTTAGAATACAAAAGATCTGTTTGTAACACAAGCTTATGCAACCTATACGTAACCTTGGATCGTAGCAAGCTTTAAACTTGAGACGAGCGGATACAAGGTCACTCAGGCTAGAAGAGTAGATAGTGAAACATTTGAGTGGAAACATCCAGATCTAGATCCAACCTTGTCAAACCACATACCTCTGCACAGCCATATACCCCGTGTATTCCTAGACAGAAAAACACGTTATACGATAACGCTCTCAATCTGCCGATCTAGGTAGCGCAACATGCTGTCGCGACCTTCATTCTCAAGATCGGACGCAGACGCGAACAACAGAACTCTAGCGGACTTGCGCTAGGTTGTGAATGCTGCGAGTAGCACTTAACGGCTTGACCGGGAAGTCGGGATCAGATGAACCCTAAGTGGTTCTCTGAACCAAGGTTGGAACATTGGGTTAGGACATAAGGGCCTACCTCAAGATGACCCCGGACAAACGCTGACCTAAGGGGGGCAAGTTTGGGAACGGACCGAAACATGAGTCTGAGACATAGGTCTGAGACGTGAGTCTGAGATGTGAGACCGAGAAGTGGGTCTGAGACGCAGACGGACCGTGGTTCGGACGCTGGTCCGAACCACAAGGTTCAAGTCTGGGTCTGGACCACAGATTTCCGAAAAATGACTAAGTGTTGGAGCTCCAGGGACGTTTTAGGTCGTGGACGGAGCTCCACGTAAGATCTCGAGGCGAGTGAGGTATCATTGGAAAGGTCTCGACGAGAGCTTTCCAGTGATATATAACACTCCTCGATCTGACCTCCGAGCTGGAAGTTATGGTCGAACTACAATCAGATTGTGGTATAATTTTCAGGGATCAAAGAGGAGGGCGGGGCCGCCGATCTCCAAAAGTATATATGAGGGGGGGCTCGATGCCTGGGTGGGCCAGGACGAGTCACCCGAGTCTAGGGTTCGGCGAGCAGACTCTGGGGGCATGAGATGATGGCTGGGTCGGTTCCAAGGCACGTTCTCGTCCAGACTTGGACGTCTGGACTTAAGAACGCTGTAAGGGCTGGGGCAAGACTAGGGAACGAGTCGGCGGGTTAGACCACCGTTCGGGAGCCTAGACCCAGACGGACATCACGGGCGGTTGGACCGCTAGGTGTGCTGGAGACATCGTTTAGGACCCTGGACTTTATGGGAAGTCCGCCCCAAGTCATCTTGTGACTTGCTCATGTTTGGGACCGACCTAGGCAGGACTAGGTCGGGACTTAAGAACTGCTGAGCTTGAGGATTAGGGAGACGGTCTGGCTCTGGTCCGGACCAAACTGAGATAAGGTAAGTGGTGCATGGACGCTAACTTGTGATTGTGTTTGCAGGTTAGCGGTGTAAAGTTTGCGACCTACTAAGTTAGAGCTTCCGCTGGCGCAACAAGGCGGTAGGTGCGCGAAAAGTGGTATTTATACTTTGAGACGCAACAGGCTACACCTCTTAACACCCTGAAGTACGGTGTTAAGAGGATGATAGTCTCATTCAGAAAATGAGTTCCTCTATTTGACGTCAATTCTAGTGGGCATCCGTATCGGGTGATGATGTTATGCCAAAGAAATCTAGCAACCACTGCAGCATCGTTCTTCTTTGTGGCTTCGCCCTCTATCATCTTCGTGGCATAGTCTCTAGCTATCAGTATGTACCGTGCTCGTGTTGTTCTAGTTGTAGGAGCGATTGATCCAACAAAGTCGATTCCTCATTTTTCAAAAGGTGCTAGAGATAAAATGGGAGTAAGAGACCACCTAGTGGTAGCTGTAGGTCTTCCCACTCTCTGGCATGCATCACATCTTCTGATCTCCTGAAAAGTGTCTCTGTACATGGTTGGCCACCAGTAACCAACGTCCAACATCTTCTTCACCGTCGTCTTCAGTCTATAGTAATCGCCAGCGTCTTCGTAGTGAAGACCTGTGATCACCGTCTTAATCCCTGAAGGCTCGAGGCATCTCCTCAACTTCTCGTCATGTCCCTTCCTAAACAGAATACTCTAGAAGATGGTATAAGGGCATGCCTTGTGTAAGAAGACGGCTTTATGCTCGACATCCAATTCTTCTAGGTATTGTTGATCTTCCAAGAACTTTCGTAGGTCCTTGAAAATAGATTCTTTTGTGGAAGTCGCGTAGATAGGATCAGAAGACCTCATCTCGGCTCCTGGAGAGTGAGCTCCCTCAGACTGTGACGTCTCTGCAGAAACTTGGAACAACTTCTCATCAGGGAACTCGTCTTTCACTTTGTCTTCTCTACTTTCTATCTCCAGTCTGGATAGGTAGTCATGCCATTGACATGCTGTCTTCCAGGCCTGTATTCAACCGTGTAAGTAAATTCCTGAAGTAGTAGAATCCACCTAGCAATCCTATCAGATAAATCTGCTTTCTTCATTAGATGCTTCAAAGAGAAATGATCCACATAAAAGACAAACGGATTACTAGAAGATACTGCCTAAACTTGGTACATGAGTAAATCATGCCAAGACACTCCCTTTCAATTGTTGAGTACTTCTTCTCGGCATCACTAAGTTGTCTTCCGTAGTAAATGGGATAATCTTTCTTCTTCTCGTCTTTCTGGCTCAGTATCACCCATATGGCAAAAGTAGAAACATCCACATAAACGTGAAAGACCTTTTCCCAATCAGGTGATTCAAGAGAGAGGATTTTGACAGAAGCTTCTTCATCTCCTTGAAGACTTCCTGCTGCTCAGAAGATCAAACGTAAGATTCGTCCTTCTTCAGTAGCTTAGCTTGGTGAGTATTCCTGCCACTTCTGCATACTTGTCAATGAACCTCCTGTAGTATCTAACGTTGTCCATGAAGTTCTCAACTGAGTCAGGTTAGCAGGTGGGTGAAGTTTCATGATAACTTCCACCTTAGCACAGTCGACTTCTATGCCTCTTCCAGAAATCCTATGTCTTAACAAAATATCTTCTGACATTCCGAAGAAGCACTTCTCATGATGCAGAGCCAAACGATGCTCTCTACACTTCAAAAAACACTTCCTCAAAAATATCATGTGATCTACTTTCGATCCAAACATACAAAAATCATCTAGGAAGATCTCCATGAAAGTGCAAAGATATTCCTTAAAGATCGTAATCATCAGCCTTCTGGAATGTGGCAGGAGCGTTGCATAAACCAAACGGCATTTGGTTGCATGCGTAAGTTCTCCAATCAGTAATAAAAATGGTCTTCGACTTGTCTTCATTTCCGATTGATACTTCTTTGTACCCAGAATACTCATCCATGAAGTTGTAGGGGTCATGCTACCTGGTCTAACACAGAGTCAGTGAATGGTAAAGGATGATGGTCTTTCTTCGTGACCAAGTTCAGCTTCTGGAGGTCCTGGCACACTCTGATCTTACTTGTCCGCTTCTTAAGAATGATGACAATTGGAGCTACCCACTCACTACTAAGCACTGGGAAGATGACTCATGTCTTCAGATACTGATCGATCTGATCCTTCATCAAAAGCGAGTACTTGAGGTTAAGTCGATACTGCCTCTGTCGTGCAGGAACAACACCTTCCAACAAGTCAATTCGATGCTCTCCCAGTTCTCTAAGTATGCCCTTCATGTCTTCTATGGTCCATGCGAAGACATCTTGGAACTCTGTCATGAGTTCTCTGAAGTCTTCCAACTGCTGACCCTCGATCACCTTGGAAAGTTTTGGCTTCTTCCCAGGAGCAATCTCCATCTCTTGAAGGTCGTCAGGGTTCACAATTCCTTCCGTATGACTGTATTCACTAGCATCAAAATATTCCAGTTTGGGAGCTTTTTCTAGGTCTGACTCGGCTTCTGAACGATCAGCTAACTGATCTTTTTTTCAGAGAAGACAGTAATTTTGTCTTCTAGAAGCTCTTCTTCCGTAATCTCGTAACACTCTATGTATCCACAGTTCACTTCTTCTGCTTCTTCTGAGATACATGTAGTACGCAAGTAATTTACCACAAACTCATCATATCTTCCATCACTGTCAAAAGACGCAACTGAGTCTTCCGATGTGTATTCCTCGGTCGTGGAGGGAGTTTCACCTTGATGTCTAATCTTCATCCATGAGAGTGAGACTTTGGACTTCTCGCCCTGCTTGGACGTAGGATTGGAAAACCTCAAATGATGTCTTCTCCAATCAGTATTTACATTTGCAGCATACAACCAAGGTCTTCCTATCAAAACTTGATATCCAATTTTAGCTACAGGTCGCAAAATAATGTAAGTGAGGTAGAAAGATACTCCCTCAATTATCATCAAGACATCTTTCAGTTGCCCCAAAGGTCATCTTTTGGTCTGATATGTCATTGTGAGAATCCTCGGAGTAGGTTGGAACTCAGTGAAGCCTAGGGCATGCGTAGTTTCTTCAGTCACGACGTTGATTCCGGAGCTTGAATCAATGGGTATCTTCTTCTGAAGACAACCATGGATCTCCATGTCAAGTTTTGAGGCTCCTAAGTCCTCATGCTCTATCCTAAAGATCGGGGTGCTCTGGAGAAGTTTCGCTTTTCTCCTCGTCCTCGATCTTCAAAGGACAGACTATAATAGCTTCTTGTAACCATCATTATCATCTAGAAGCTGTGGAAGATTACATTCGTCTTCTGATTCCACAAATCTCGTAAGAAGTCATAAGAGGAACGCTTCAAAAGAGTGATTGGAGTTTCCAACATGGAAGGTTTACAAGTTAGTACACCACAAATTGGGTTCGTATAATGGCGCCCACTCCACTGCATGGGTGTTATAGGATGTTTTACTGTTAAACATTCCGTATTGGCATGTCCAGGTTTACCACAGTTAGTACACCACAAATTTGGACGTGAAGTAGTTGGCGATTTTCGCCTCCCGGGCGTTCTGACCAATTGCACCTTGAGGTCTTCGAACTTCTTGAGAAGATCATCAAGTGCAGTATCCTTAGATGGCTGTGTCCTTCTCACCATCGGAAGTCTGGACTTCGTCATTCTTTTCCGGTTCTTATGCTTTTCCTCTTCGTCCGAAGATGAGGAATTTTCGTCTTCCGACGATGAACTGTCATCCGTAGTCTCGTCGTCTGAAGATTCCTCTGAAGATGAAAATTTTCTATTCTTTCGTTTTAGCTTCTTCTTCTTCTTCTTCTTCTCATCCTTGGCACTCTTCTTCGATTTTCTGGTCCTCCCCTCTCCTCCTAAAGAGCTTGATTCTCTTTCCTACGACTGGTATCTTGAGCACTGCACCATCTAACTCTCTCAAGGAGTATGTGGCATTATCATAAACTTCTAACACCACATAAGGTCCAAACCATCTCTTGGAGAACTTCCTGATAGTGCTATGCTGATTATCAAGACTACTATCATAGACTAACACCCAATCACCTTCCTTAACTGGTTTGGGTCGTAATCTATGCGTTCTATCAAATCTGCCTTTGTTTCTCTCTCTAGCAATCTTTAATCTTTCGACAGCTTTGGCAACATCCTCAGGTCTTCGTTCTAACTGCTGGATCCTTAATGCAAGAAGATCCTCCGTACTTCTACCATCTTCCCATGGCAAAACATTCCAAGTAGGCACAACCTCCTCAATCGGCATCACAAGTTTCTGTCCTAGTATCAATTCTGCTGGCATGTAACCTGTAACGGTACTATGAGTCGTACGGTCTGCCCATAAAGCAAACGGTAGCATTCTAGGCCATTCACGGATCTTACCCTTGCAAGCTTTTACCAAAGCTTTGATGATTGGCGGATGACCTCTTTCGCTCTTGCCATTCCCTTCAGGATTATAAGCAGTGGTTAACGCCAACTTGATTCCCAATCGCTTGAAGAACTCAACTGCTTCTTGTGAATCCAGCTCGCCCCTATCTGCAGTGATCTTTCTCACACACCCATACTTACAAATAACATCTTCAAGTAGAAAGCGGCAGACACTAGCAGTGGTCTTCATCCTCAGGGCACGACCTTCGACTTGGTTAGATAGATCTTCTCTAGCCAAGACTAGATACCTCATTTGTCCAAGTCCAAATGGCATAGTTACCAGATCAACTACCCATTTGTAATGAATGGCTAAAGGATAAGTAGGATGCAATCCATCACGATGACGTACGTTGGAATACATCTGGCAGGGTATACAGGATGAAACAAACTGTACTACATCCTTATACATACCCTTCCACCAATACTTCTCCTTCATCTTGGCAAATGTTGCCCAAACTCCTCTATGACCGGCCCATAGACTCTCATGAAACTCCTTGATCAGCTGCTGCTGCAATTCCAAGTCACATACCACCCGTTGCGGTATACCTCCTTGTAGCTTAGGGCGCTTCCATACATGTCCTCCATGTAAAAAGTAACCATAAGCTATTCTACGGATCCTCTTGAAATCTGCATCAGACCAGCCTTCTTGCCTTTCCAGTGAACTCAAATAGCGCCCAAGATCCAACCACTCGCCATCATACACAATTTCCTCAAAAAACTCCAACGAGGCTGCAAAACAGCTTCTATCCCTTCTAGCAAGAGCACTAGAATAGAACTCTGTTCCCACATCCTCCTGATCATCTATCATTTCTTTCTCATCGTAATATCTAGCCCTTGATAACATATCTGCCACGGGATTGTCTTTTCCTGCAATATGTCTAAACTCTGGGTTCAAGGACTTGATATATGCTATCCACCTCAACATAGCAATATCTGGAGTTGTACAGCTAGTGATCATTCCCAAGAGAGGTAAACAATCTGTCTCCACAACCACAGGTGCTCCTATCAAGTATTCCTTATCACTCTTCATCGCAATAACTACTCCCCATAGCTCTCTCTTGACCTGAGGGTAGTCTCTCTGCCGTGAACTTAAGACCTTAGCACCAAAACGCACCACATATCTATTTCCATCCTTATCATCTTGTCCTATAGCCCATCCAATGCCAATAGGACTAGTATCAACAGTAAGGATAACAGATCTGCCCAACTCATATGTTACCTTCCGTAGAGTTGGTGGTGAAGACAACAGATCCTTCAACTTCTTCATAGACTCGCTTTGCTCCTCTTGCCACTGAAATCTCTGCCCCTTTCTCAGCAACTTGTACAACGGATCTGCTACATGTGCAAAGTGTGGAATCCATATATGATAAAACACACATGCACCTAGAAACCTTCTCACCTCAGTAACCGATCCACATGTCTCCTTCATCCTTCGGATGGCATCAACCTTGTTTGGACAAGGTTTCCGACCATAAGATCCACACAGATGTCCCACTATTAACACCTCCTGTTCTCCAAATACAGACTTTGCTCCTGATAAAGTCAAATGAACCTCGTCCAGTCGACTCAATATCTTATCACAGTCGGCTTTGTGATCTGCAACAAATTTACGGCACCCTCTTTGATCCATTACCTCATTCTTCTCCTCCTCAGCACACCCTTTGATCGGCACATCATCAAGGAATGGCATAGTTTTTCAGGAATGAAATCCCTCAAAACTTTATTCATGCCATTCAACATATGTGCTACAGAATTGGTAGCACCTTGTGGCAAGGTGCACATCCTTAGTAACCCCAAAGGTGTCCTCATTGTAATCAAGTCTCTACTCTCAGAGGATAACTGAAACTGATCGTAACCTGAATATAAGTCTCCCATTGAATAGATAGCACGACCAGCAAAAGCCTCTGCAAACTCGTCTACAATAGGTCCTACACCCATATTCCTGATAGTCACCTTGTTAACTGGCTGTATATCTTGAATGAATCTCAAAGCTCCACTCTTCTTCGGAACAGTAAACCATCTGCTAGAGTAGGGAGCTATAGATGGTTCCAAGATACCCATCCTAATCCTCTCATTGAGCAAGTCTATCAGCTTTGGTAGATGAGCTCTAGGTACAGGGATAGGACGTAGATTCCAAGGCACATGCGGTATAGTAAAGATTACCATAGGTGCAACTACACTTGGATCTACACATCCTACTTCATGTGACTCAAACGCAAACGCCTTACCATGCCTAGATAGCATCTCCCTGAAGCTCTTATTCTCTTGCTCAGTAAGAAATCCATCACCTCCAATCCTCAGCTCCTTCAGTGTTGTTTTTGTGAACTGATGCCCAATTCTTCTCGGTCCTCTGAGCGTCGGTTCTCGTGCAGCTTGCTCCATCTTCTGATTGTAATCGAGCGATAAAGGCAAAGCCACTGGTTTGACTTTCTTTGCCACTGACTTGTACTTGGTCTCCACATACATCTCTTGCCGATCTATAAACTTATCAATTACATCATAAAGCTCCTTGGAGCTCACTCTCACCACTCTATCTACATCATCTATAGAACTTTCTACTATAGATTTCAATTCCCCTATAGTATCTACCAAATACTGCTCTTCAAACCTTCCAGATATGTATTCATCTCCTGCTAACTCTCCACTATCTCTTAAAGACTGTTGTACATACTTCACATGTTGCCTCTCAAACCTCTTCAGATTCTCAACCTTCCTATAACACATTGATCCATATGACGTCAATCCTAAGAAGCTAGTGGATAAAGCTTCCTGCTCTATTGGATCAGGCGAGAATCCTAGCTCTACTGTACCGTTGAAGTCTCGCTCTTCAATGGTACTCTGCCAAAACCCCTAGACTCTCTAAACTCCTGAGTAATCTTAGGCAGTGGACGGTCTCTCAAGCTATCACGATTCCTCTCATGTTCTGCAGCAACGGTCAAAAACTGAACAGCTCTTTTGCCGTCTCTACTACGTATCCTAGCATAGGCTGAACCATCATCCATAACTCGTGTCTCCATTCTAACAGCAGTAATGTAAGGCTGTCCTAGAATGATAGGATAGGTTGACATGTCTTGCACAAAGAAATTTTGAACATCACTGATGTCACCCACAGTTATCTTGATGTTGGGGCAAGCACCATAGAGTTCTCCCCGCTGGTTGTTGGCAGCACGGATAAGCCATCTATGGTCGGTGTCTATGGGCCACCTCCCACGCTTGTACAACTCCTTAGACATCAGATTAATCTCTGAGCCGTGATCAATCAATGCCACCACAGGTTCCTCTAGATCTCCCAACTTCACTAAGGTCTCTGTGGTTGCTCTCGCCCAATGGTTGTGAGAATAATGACTCTTCTGCGATGCTTCCACCTCATCTTCAAACCTCACGTGCTGATCTGATCTTCCCTCTGATACTTGAGAGCAATAACCAGCAATTTCATCTTCCTCATCCTCCGACAGTTTAGTCCCTAGAGCGTTCAGCGTAGCTGCTTCGCTTAGAATCTGACGTTTCCTCTTGATGATATCTATGATAACCTCATGGAACTCACGCTTTGCAATCCCAAGAATCTCACCCAAAGTAAACTCAACCTTCCCATTCAAGATACGATTCTCTAACACCTGCTTCAGGTCTGTAGCAATCTCAATGTCAGACTGAAGTTTATATGCAGGCATCTTACCCTTCTCCTTGCTTCTCTCCTTCTCCTTTGGTGTTGTAGGTGGTAGATCCTCCATAGTCTCCTCCCGAGTAGGTGTTGTCTCCTGCCTTGCCTCTGGTCTAGCCCTTTCATTCCTTGTAGCAGGTCGTTTGGCTGTAGAAGCCTCACCTGCATCCTCTCTCCTGCGTTTTTCTTCTAGTAGAGCTTCATGCTGACTTCTTGCAATATAAGCATGCACTGACATAGTGTCCACAAGGTCATTCCATCCTGTAGTTTCTCGAATTGAGTTGCCAACCCTCCGTAGCACATCCTTGTCTAACTCTGTTCTAGCTACGGGCCGCACTACATCAGACCACAACCCAGTAGTCCCTTTCTCTCTCTCCATTTCCACTTTCACTCCACACGTAGCAGCATTCACAAGAGAAACAGCATGTGATGCTGATATCTCATTCACAAGTCTCTTCATACCACCCTTGCCAAAGTTGGTTCCCAACATCATCCCAGTCTCTCTCAGATAGATCTTAACATCTTTGAAGAAGATGAGATCCTTCCTCAATGCATCTGAAAACTCCCCACAATCTCTTCTTACATGGTCTAGGCTATCACATCATATACAACGATGAACAAAGTCTTCCCTCATCTGAGGTCTCTGCATAGCAGGATGTACATTCTGCTCCTTCTCTTCTAACCTAGTGAGCTTAAGCTTAAGCTCCTTCATACCCTTAATCAACTCATCAAGCGGTGAGTCTTCCTCTCTAGCAATTACCAAAGCGGGCTTAGTAGGCAACTGCTTGACAGGAATTATCAGAGGTGCTGCTTCACTTACCACCACCTTGTCCCTTCTTCTCTGTCTCTTGGTCAGCAAAGAGACAGCCTCTTCAACCTCCTTCCAATCAGTCTTCAATCCTCTCTCCTCACTCTTGTCTTCTAGCAACAGCTCAAGCTTCTCCTGAATAGTCACGTCCGCTGCTTGTAGGAAAAGCTCGGTCTTCTCAACCTCTAGTGTAAGCTTCTCTGTCCTAGAAAGTTGAGCATATTGACGATCAAACTCCCTTAACAACTCATTTACAGACAAACCTTTGTTAGGCTTCACCACCCACTCCAAGAATGTTCTCTTGGTCACCCTCTCTGAGTCTTCAGTGTAGTACTCCTCCTTCAAAGCTCGCATAAAGCTCTCCCAACTCTGTCCTTGCTGCTGCTTGAGCTCCTTCACACGCCCACGAATCTCAGGGACAACAGCAAGTTCAAAGTTCTCCACCATCTCCTTCTCATGTACCTTGTTCACCTCCATCTCCCTAGCATAGTATCGCACGTACTTGGAAATATCTGTCCCCTTGAACTGATCCATCTGATGCACCACAAATTGCAACGCCTTGGTTGCTAATACCTCCTTCCTCTCTGTGCTCTGCTGCTGCTGCATAAACATGGAAAAGGCTTGGAACATCTTCATCGTAGCAGCATCCAACTGAACAGGTTGCTGAGCAGCAGCAGCACCTCCACTTGATGATCCTTGGTTGGCCATGATATTTGATCCTGCAACACTCTCAAGAAAACTCCCACCCTAGGTGTTTCACGTCGAGTTCACCAAAAAGAGAGTATGTCGGAGTGTAATCCGTCTACCTAGGAAAGCGCCGGGCTTCTGGCTATGGTTGTTCACTCAAGAGGTTGGCTTTCAGGTTACAACAGGGGCTATAAACACTCACACAGATGTGTAAGATCTAGTAATATACCCAGAAGGCGAAATTCAGGTCTAGCTGGCAGTAATAGGATCCGGCGGTGAACTTTGACACTCACGGAGAGGAAAACTATGAAGGTTTAGACCTCTAAACTTCCCCTACATGCAAATGAGGTACTACTGAACTCACAGACGAAGTTTCAACCTGAGATCAAATTCTGACACGGAGATATGAACAAAAAAGTTTTGAGCAAGAAAACTACGGCAATTTCTGGTACCTAGATGGCTATTTCGACCTATAACAGGAGTTTGGGTCGATCAATTTCAAAGTTTCTTACAGGATTTGCAGTTCACAGCTTGCTGAACACTCCTGTGAAGTTTGGACTCCTGATTGTTTGTAGAACTCCAGATCTCCTTCCCTGAAGTCGCTGTTCTAGATTAAGAGCTTTTCAGACCCCCTCGGCTTCAGCGGCCGCCCTGAATTACTCAGTCACTCAATCGATATGAAACTTTTTGTGAAATCGTAGTCCTGCTGGCAGAGAACACAACCTCGAAGTTTTGAAGCAATTTCCTCAAATCTGCTGCGAATGACGCTGAAAACCCTAAATCCAACAAAAGTGATTCAATTCTAACACAATTCGAACTTCAATTGGTCATAACTTCGTCTTTATTGCATCAAATCGATCGAAAATTTCACTGGAAGTGCTTGGCATGACGAGCCCTCTCTCCCTGTGCTCTCAGATTTCGAAGATCCCTCACCAAATGCTCGAACTCCACTCTAGAGCTCTGTTTCTAAATTTAGAGTTTAACAAAAGACAAAAACAGACCAATGGGAGTTCATAGCTCCACTTGGTTGTCCTTTAGTACCCTAAACCACGTGGCAACTTAGTTTTACTCATAGGCTACCACGTCAAGCTCCCTAGAGTGCCAGCGTAAAACTTAAACTACCTAAAACGACACGCAGCCCCGAAAAATAACTTAAATCAGCTAGAAAGCGTGCATGGGCGACACGCAAATACAACCCATGAGCTTAAGCCCTATCAACATGGTAATCAACCTACTAAGACTCAAAATAGTGTTAACACCGTATACAAAGGTGTCAAACATATACATAAACGGCTAGAAGTAATATAAGCTAACTTCTAGAACTACTAAACTCAAGCGTCGGAGTAGAAGTTAAGCATGTAGCCGCCAAGTAGCGCGACAGCGTGAATTGCTGAGGCTGAGTGGGTATCATGGCTCCATCTTGAGCTTGTACTCCATAGACCCCATCTTCACACTCTACAAAGTAATTGGGTTCGTATAATGGCGTCCACTCCACTGCATGGGTGTTATAGGATGTTTTACAGTTAAACATTCCGTATGGCATGTCCAGGTTTACCACAGTTAGTACACCACAAATTTGGACGTGAAGTAGTTGGTGATTTTCGCCTCTCGGGCGTTGTCGTAAGACGTGAAATATGGTCTCGGAATACACGAGGTATCTGGCTGTAGAGAGATACAACTGGATCTACGACCTAACTGATGAAAACTTATGCTCTCAATATCTAATCTATCAATCTTTTTTGTAGGTTACTAGCGAGCTAACTTGATCCAAGTGTAGCACATGTGCATCACACAAATGACTCGGAGCTCGATTCCACTCTAGATAAAGACAAGGCTCATACACTGTACGTGTCTGCTTTAGATCCCAAGTACTCTTCATACAATCTCTCATCCACATCCGCTTCACTACTTCTTCTCGACAAACTACCTAATTGTAGACTCTGACCTTCTATTGTTCGCTGATACGAGTTTGCTCAGGAAGATGTCCATAGCAAAGACCGCCTACTACACAAGCTTCCCAACGATACAAGACATATCGGCAGCAAAACAGCTAGAAACTCGGGGCGTGATACCGAGGATAACGGTACCTCAGCTTCAGCAAGACGTGGCACCTCCACTGAGCGTGATCGCCGTACCAATCTCACAATACAGCCTCCTTGTCATCCACACGACACCTCCAAGAAGCACACCTCTCATCTTCAAGTCGTTTTTTGTTCAACTCCAACCAAGAGATTTAAGCAAAATCTCTCTACGTCTTTCTCGCCTCGCTGCAAACTGAACTTTGACAATCTCGTGCCTTCACCTCGATTATCCAATCAGGCTCAAACTTCACATGACATCCCCTCTGACCCTTCTCTACTACTGTATGAAATTTCAGTCTCAGATCTGACCCCAACTGTCCGCGATGAATCAAGCCACCCGCCTGTGCTAACTTCTGAGCTTTACAGATCTCGATGGCCAAAATCCTAGATCTCCACACATTCTCTTACCCAATTGAACTGAAATTTCACATGTGACTAGCTGATAGGGCACACTCTCATCCTGGAAAGTTTCACTCAGAGATCCAATCCCATGTGCGCGGAGCAACTCAAGCTTTGAATCCAAAGAAAGCGGGTTTTCTCATACCTCTCAACTGTAACAGCCAACTTCAATTGATCATTTCAGGAGCAAATCCAACCCAAATGTAGGATTGTTTTACATCAATACAACCAGCACGGAGTGAACTACTCGATCCCGATGACAGCTCCTAAAGATCACCTCTCAAACTCCCGGATCACTCCAAAACGTGGCTCGGGGTACCGATTTGACCCCCCTGACTTTCAACGTCCATCACTCTCTCCTCAGAACTCCAAATCGCCTGATCTTTGTCTCTAGAGTGTAGCCCGTCTCGAGAGCTTTTCAACAAGACCACTCACTCCTCAAATGATCCCCGGGAAGACCTCCAAAACCCTAAATCCGTCTGCAGATCTGGAATAGAGTTGATTGGTCGAAAATAGACCAATAAGAAAACAGATATGGAAACCTCTTTTTTCCTCTACTTGGTACCCTAGAACAACTATAACCTTACTATCCTCTCATGCCTTCAAGGCATCGGCCCCAACCTTAGGTTAATTATCTTCGTCGAACTATAGAGATCATACTTAACACTTAAGATTCAGTACAAGGTCAAGATGACGACCTGGAACCGATTTACGATGAAAGGTACTACAAAAGGAAATGGAGAAGCCATCACTTGATTACAGTACTCCTCCCCAAAGTTCCTTGCGATCCACGCACGATGATTGATCTTCCGCCGACAGTGACACCGAACATCCACCCAGACTTTGAAAGGGATGTTGGCTGGATAATTCAAGTCCATTGGCCCTCGTCAAAGTAAGATGTACATTGTCAAGTCCCAGTCCTCTCCATACGTGACGATTGGTAAGATCACCGGAGTAGGCGAGTCCATCATCCTCCCCATGAACTCTTCTCCAAAGTAGGCGACGAACCACTGTCGAAAGTGATCGCGGTGGATCAAGTGAAGCTTGATATGAAACGGGTTCGGAAATGGCAGATTTGGAACTCGATTCAGTCCTCCATCCATGAATACAACTCCTGCCGCTCCTTCTTATCACGTAAGACACTAAGACACACTCATGAAAACTACCCCTCCCGAAGAATACCTCACAAACTCCCAACCCACTATCTTATACCTATGTTTGACAACAAGAGCCATTCACGCGAACGTTCACGGATCATTGAGTCGGCACATCTTGTTATCGTGCGATCTCACATCCAGATCTCTGTGAACGTGACATCGAATACCCTCTCATGCGAACTACACAAAAGGTTCACCGAACACAAAGAAAACACAACATCCGTTCCACACTGAATTCACATGTGGGACGTCTCACAACACGACATCCACCCCCTCTAAACCTGCGCATCCTCCGGCATGCGCCACAAACACTTACAAGTTGTGGACGGCATCACACAACGTCTTCGTCGTCTTGAATGATGTCATCGTTATCAGCATCCTCAAGAACCAAATCGTCCTCGTCGTCGTCCAAGAGATCAAACTCCGCTCCGACTTCTTCCACGCTTATCTCTTCATCTCGCTTCTTGAAGAGTTTCACACGCTTTCCTGCAATGGGAACTTTGAGCTTTGATCCATCAAGCTCCCGAAGTGAATATGTAGCATTGTCATGTACAACAAGAACCACATATGGTCCAAACCACCGCTTAGAGAATTTTCTAAGAGCACTGTGTTGGTTGTCCAAGCTACAATCATACACCAACACCCAGTCGCCTTCCTTAATCTCCTTTGGCCGCAACCGATGACGCTCATCAAACCTGCCCTTATTCTTCAACCGAGCCTTTCTCAACCTATCAACTGCAATCTCTATGTCCTCGGGTCTTCTTTCCAGTTGACGAATCCGAAGCGCAAGAAGATCCTCCTTAGACATATTATCCTCCCAAGGTAGAACGCTCCAAGTAGGAATGTGCTCCTCAATGGGCATGATAGGTTTTTGCCCTTGCATTAGCTCTGCTGGCATGTACCCAGTCACTGAACTATGTGTGCAGCGATTATCCCATAAAGCAAAAGGTAAGAACCTTGGTCACTCCTTCACCCTTCCTCTACAAGCTTTCACACTGGCTTTAACAATAGGAGGGTGACCTCGCTCACTCTTAGCATTCCCTTCTGGATTGTAGGCCGTAGTAAGAGCTAGTTTCACCCCGCATCTCTCAAAGAACTGCTTAGCTTCGAGAGTATTCAGCTCTCCACGATCTGCTGTAATCTTCCCAACACACCCGTACCTACAGATCACGTCCTCCAACAAGAATCTGCAAACTCCTTCAGTGGACTTTGTACGCAAAGCCCGTCCTTCTACTTGGTTGGACAGATCCTCTCGTGCAAGAGCCAAATATCGCACCTTGAGGTCTTCGAACTTCTTGAGAAGATCATCAAGTGCAGTATCCTTAGATGGATGTGTCATTCTCACCATCGGAAGTCTGGACTTCATCATTCTTTTCCGCTTCTTATGCTTTTCCTCTTCGTCCGAAGATGAGGAATTTTCGTCTTCCGACGATGAACTGTCATCCGTAGTCTCGTCGTCTGAAGATTCCTCTGAAGATGAAAATTTTCTATTCTTTCGTTTTAGCTTCTTCTTCTTCTTCTTCTCATCCTTGGCACTCTTCTTCGATTTTCTGAAATCCTTCTTCTTTCTCGACTCTGAAGCCTTTTCACGATCTCTGCTGAGGATATTTGAGGACTCATAGTTCTCAGCAGAATCGATGTCTTGTTCTAAGGTTGACGTATCGAATCATCTAACCCATGTCTGTTGCTTCGAAGGCAATCCTTTCACAAACCACTCCACTGCTTGCGGTGGTGTGTAGGCTGGATGTGTTCCATTAGCAGGTAATCTATCCAAGATATCATAAAATCTCTAAACATAACTCTTTACGGATTCTTTCCTCTTCCGTTTAACGCTGTTTACTTTGTGCAGTACATGCCTGTTATAATTCAGTTCCCTGAATCTTTTGAGGAATTCATTTTTCATCAAATCCCAAGTAGATAAGATTGCTGGAGTTAGATTGGCGTGACTGTATCATTTTCCAGCTGCATGTTTCAACAGACTGGGAAAAATTCTCGTTCGATCGAGATCATTATCTTCTTTGTTTGCATGAGATACTGCCTTGAATTGTTTAACAAAAGAATCGACGCCCTCTCCATCTCCATCATTGTCAGAATCGTCACCGCCGAATTTTGGATTATTTTGGCGAGTGAAAGGTGGTGCCCCTGACGGAAGTGGTACTCCTGTCATGGTGAGCGGTGGTGTAGAAGATGGAAGCAATGATTGCTGTCCTTGATTCTGTTTTGTTGGTACCGTCAAATTTGAAATCCTCAATGATCCTGTACTCGACAAATTGCTTAATGGTCGAAGAGTCAAATTGGCAAGAGCATTCACAACAGCTGTTCCCACTTGGATATTAGGGAGATTTACTTCGGGTAAAGTTACTTCGGTCGAAGTGTCTTCAACTGAGTGAATATTTCCTCGTCTTATTTCATGTTCATTCTTGGGTGAAGAGGACGTAGAGGCCTCATGACTTCGTATCTTAAAGAGCGATACTCCTGGAGTACCCTGAGGTCTAAGATTTGGGATTCGAAGAGCAAGTGATCCCAATGGTAATAATTCTCGAATTAGTTCTTGTCCTCTTTGTTTCTTCAAGAGGTCTACAAAGCTTGTGATCTCTGGTCCATGTCTGACGATCAGCTCCAAGGCCGCTTCCGCTTTCGGATTTGGATCTTCCGCAAGAATTGTCAAAATGTTGGATTCTGACTGTGCTGATCCTGAAGATGAAGACGAAGATGAAGATTGAAACAACTCCACTCTTCGAAGTGAAGGTGATTCTTCTCTATCTGTCTCCTCTTCTTCAGCTTGAATACCCTCTTCTTTTCTCGTTGATTCAAATAGAGATTCATGTAAATTTGTGGTCCTTGAAGGAAATGGTAACCATGATGCGTCTTTAGGTGAACTCTCTCCACTCCGTACACTCGAGTATGGAGATTCGATATCCCCTTTCTTCTTCCAGTATGTGCGCTCGTCTTTCTCGTAACGCGTTCGTGGTGAAATAGGTACTGAACTCCTTTCAAGCGAAGATGAAGTTCCTTCAGAGAGATTTTTCACTTCTTGCCACTTCTGAGCTGCTTGACGTCTTCGCTCCCTCGTTGCCTCCTTCTGGCGTTGGACTTCTTCCAACAATTGTTCGCGGACCAATCTTCTTTTCAGCGCTCGCCTGGTCCTTCCCGTCCTCTGATCTTCTTCAGAAGGCGCTCGTGCTCCCCCCGACATACATGTCGACGGTTACAACTTACTGAATTCAAAGTAAAAGTTAAATCTGTATCCTCGGCAGCGGCGCCAAAAGTTTTAATGTTTCTATATGTAACAACCCGAAGAACACAAAGTATCGGAAATAGTAAATAAAGGATCGTTCTCACGAAGATACAGTTAACAATTACACAAAACACAGTACTACAACGTGTTGGGGTAGGCCCTTAGGTCCTAGCCCAATGTTCCAACCTTGGTTCAGAGAACCACTTAGGGTTCATCTGATCCCGACTTCCCGGCCAAGCCGTTAAGTCCTACTCGCAGCGTTCACAACCTAGCGCAAGTCCGCTAGAGTTCTGTTGTTCGCGTCTGGACCCGATCTAGAGAATGAGGGTCGCGACACTAGAAGATCGAATTGAATGAGGGCCAGCAGAGTGAAATCGAGTAGACCAAGGATCGATTCGCAGCTAGAGAGAAGGCGAGGACGAATTGCTGAAGGTAGGAAGTACATCGAGCTGAAGGAGTCTTCTATAGACTCCCGGAAGCAGACATTGAAGGACGACTGAGAAGAATCGAAGGTGGAGTCTTGTTCGATTGAGAAGTGGTAAGACATTGACGGCAGCAGCAGCTTTGTGGAGTCGCATTAGAGCTGAGGTCGGAGCCGGAAGCACGCAGAAGGCTGAAGACATTACGGAAGCAGACAGAAGATTGTTTGAGGTTCTTCCCATGTTCTCTTCCCTTCCACCCTGCTTCTCGCCTCTTGTTTGGTATCCCCCGCGCTTCCCCGGTTGTTTGCAGGCAAACCAATCGATCGGTTTCTCATCCCTCATTTTCCTTCTGTGAAATTGGGCGCGGAAGCGCTGCTCAATTTTCGACAGTCATCTTCTAGCTTCTTCTCGAGCTGCAATCAAGCTTCCCTGACTGTCGTTCTCAAATTCGATCCCGCAGCTATCAATTTTCCTATCCTACCGCACCTCTACTCCCGAATCCCTGAACAGAAGAGGCTTCAGAAGATCTGAACATCTTCGGAAGACGCTTCTGAATCTTGAACATCTTCGGAAGACGCTTCTAGATGTCTGAAATCTTCGAAAGACAACTGTGTGTAATTCGTATCAAGAGTGGATTGGATTTGCTTTTGTGTTAAGAGAGGCTTGGTACGAATCTTGGGTGACTTGGTGAGTTGTTTATTGTTTCGAGAAGCTGAAAGTTGGGAACCAGACCTATGCCTCCCGATCTTCCAAGCTTCTCAAATCCACATCTTCTTAGAGAGACTAGAAGACTGGAAAGGCTGGCAGAATGCGCGAGAAGACGTGAGGCTCCTTTACGGGTCTCTTCTGTCCGACGCATAGCAGCCTATTCCTTCTTCTTCTCGAACTTAAAAGAGAGTTGTGAGAAGTCTTGCTAGCAGAATCTGGAGAGAATGGTCGAGGGTCATGTCTTCCCGTCATGTAGCAAGCTTCTTCTGAGTGTGTATGAGAGGTGAGAAGTCAGAAGAACAGAGTGCGAATGTATTGTGTCTGTTGTGAGGATAGATTACGCGCAGGAAGCAGAAGACATGTGAGATTAGTGAAGGGAAGCCTAGCTTCGGGAAGTCTTCCGAGAACGTTATTGAATCGGAAGTTGTCCCGAGAGTCTTCCCAGAGGTCACTATCACCGTAGGAGCCCGCAACCATCTTCTGAACTTTTCATACGCTCTACTTCTCGCATATCTTGTATCTTGTTAGGAAGTAGGATGTAATGCAAGGTGGGTTGTCTTCTTAGGAATCCATGTGAGGTTATCCGAAGTTTAGAGGAGGATCTTCAGATGACGATGAGGATGCAGATGCCTACATTAAACTGTTTGAATCTGTATCTGTCACTAATAAGGAAGATGCTGAACCAGATCGTCTGCGAATCTTTCCAAGTCTTCTCAGAAAGAGAGCGCGCAGCTGGTACAATCATGCAAATAGGGTACCAGGAGATATCGATACTTGAGACAAGCTGAAGATAAAATTCTTAGAGCGGTCCCGGGAAATTGGTTACAATCGCCAAGTTTTGAGAAAGCTGACCAGACTGGTCAGAGGGAAGAAAGAGAGCCTAAAAGATTATGTCCAAAGATTTTACAATCTACTGGATAGAATTCCGAGGATGGGTACAGTCAATCCATACTCTATGGATCAAGCCACAGAATGGCTAGTTACAGACTTACCGACTGAAATGGAGATTTGATGTCGTCGAGGAAAGATAGATGTCATTGAAGAGGTTGTTGCTTCAGCAGAAGCATTCGAAGCATCCACCCTCGGAAGTAAAGGAGGATGGATAAAACGGAAGAAGAAGGGGAATAAAGAAAAGAAGGAGAAGAAGGAAGAGAAATCGACTCGAAGGAAGAAGCACAAGAAGAGTCGCAGAGAACCCTCTTCCTCCGACGAATCTTTTGTTGATTAGTTATCTTCGACCGAAGCCAAAGAATCTTCATCGGCGAGCTCATCTTCTTCGAGCGAAGAAGAACGAAGAATGAAACGAAGTTCTTCGTCCAAAGAAAAGAAAAGCTCGAAGGAAAAGAGGTCCTGAATGTATCTCAAAAACGTTTGATGAGTCCGCCAGAGCAAATAAACCACCACCCCACGGGTCTTGTTTTAATTGTGGCAGTTTGGAACATTGGTCACCAAACTGCCCTCACCCAAAGAAATCGTTGGGATACGTAGCACTTTGTGGAAAGTGTCATCAACCAGGACATGCCACAGCAGATTGTACTAACCCACCCGCTGAGAAAAGAGGGGTTCGCTTTGATCCCAAAACAAATCGTCCATCGGAAGCACAACTGCACAAGGTGGACTTGGAAGAATGGAAAGCCGTTGGAGATGAAGGATGGCCACCAGAAGAAACTTGGGTTTGCAAAGTGGACACCAGAAGCTCTTTCAAGACTAAGAGAAAGGCGGAAGAAGCACCTCTAAAAACTCAATCGAAGAAAGAGTTGAAGAAGCAGAAGAAGGCAAAGGATAAAGCCAAGAAGAAGATAGTTGAGGAGGAAATTGAGGAAGAGAAAGAAGAAATACTGAAGAGCGTAAACCCTCCGAAACTACCAGTTGACATTACGGACGAAGTCCGCGAACTCCTGAAGAAGGAGTTATTACGAGCAAGAACTTCGGCAAAGGAAGCTGATACAACTTTGGCCAAAGTCCCAGAATGATCAACTTCGTCCGCACCCAAGATTTTTCGTACTGCGGCCAAGAACTAGATGGTTCCGAAGAAGCACTGTCGATCGGAACCTGTGAAGAAAGAACCTCTGGCAATACCACACTATGATGTGGTAGCTGATCTAGAAACACAGAAGGCTAACATAAGTTTCAAACAGCTGAAAGAAGATAACAAATTTTATAAGAAATTGTTACTTCAAGCACTGAAGAAACCCACTAAAATAAGAAGATCAAAGTTACCTTCTCTGTTTCACATCGAGGCAAAAGACCTGGGATCTCCAGAAGTGGAAGTGGAGATTGCAGGTTGTGTAATTAGGAAAGTGCCAATTGACTCCGGATCAGGAGTCAACATAATGACAGAAGACACGGCACACGCGCTGGGTTTCAGCAAGTTTGAAGAAACTCAGCGGGTGTTACGGTTGGCAGATCAAACGAGAAGACGACCACTTGGCCTGCTGCGCAACATTCCCACCTTAATAGACGGAATTTCTTTTAAACTTACTTATGTTGTGCTGCACCCTTTGGTTAAGTCTGGTTATCAAATTTTGATTGGGAGGCCATGGTTGTATGGTGCCAAGGTACTAACAGATTGATACCGGCACCGTTTACAGTTCAAAGATCCACAGAAACCAATTGATAAGGCTGTGATGGTTTCCTGAAAGAAGATAACACATCAGGGGGAAACAGAGTCGACTGATGATGGCTACACTTCAGGATCTGATTCATCAACGAGCAGCGCAGGAGAAAGAAAAGGAGACCCTTATTCGATGGTCAACTATCTACAGTGCTATGAAATGGATGAAGAAGAAGATATGAACGAGGCCGAATAGCAATCATAGCTAGGTCACGGGAGTGCAGAGACCAGTCATACAGATGATATAGTACTTCATGAGCATCCCAAGACCTAGTGGTAAGAGAAGGTAAGAGTCTAAAGATTTCTGTTGTGGTACAAGGAGAAGAGTTGGAAGTGTATCGTCAGATGCTGATCCATTACCAAGATGTCTTTGCCTGGACTGTGGAGGACATGAAGGAGATACCTGCACAACGGGGAGAATATCGTATCGACCTCATTGAAGGATCAGTACCTGTACGACAGCGACAATACCG
This sequence comes from Asterella californica, assembly GCA_036924285.1. NCBI lineage: Eukaryota > Viridiplantae > Streptophyta > Marchantiopsida > Marchantiales > Aytoniaceae > Asterella > Asterella californica. The sequence continues at coordinate 51,391,328 of JAYKYS010000001.1, forward strand.
ACTCAATCCAAAATACTCTTTGATGGTTAAAGATGAGATAGATAAGTACCTAAAGGCAGGTATTATTTTTCCTGTGTTAAGCAGCGAATGGGTAGCACCCATAGTAGTGGTACCTAAGAAGCAAACAGGAAAGATAAGAGTCTGTCAAGATTTCAGAAAGCTTAATGCAGCAACAAAGAAAGATCATCACCTTTTACCTTTTACTGATACCATTTTGGATCATGTATCTGGAAAGGAATGTTACAGTTTTCTGGATGGGTTTTCAGGGTACAACCAAGTGTCCATTAGAGAGCAAGATAAAGACAAGACTACCTTCACTACAGATTGGGGCACTTATGCTTATCACAAGATGCCTTTTGGACTATGCAATGCACCAGCTACCTTTCAGAGGATGATGACTTCAATTTTTCAAGATTATTTGCGAAATGTTTTAGAGATCTTTATAGATGATTTTTGTGTTTTTGGCACACGTGAAGAACATGCATCGTGTTTAGCTAAAACCTTTCAGAAGTGTAGGGAAGCCAGACTTGCATTACACCCTGAGAAGTGCTTCTTCGTGATGACTGAAGGAATACTTCTTGGACATAGAGTATCAGGTCGAGGCATAGAAGTAGATGTAGAGAAAGTTCGAGTAATACTCTCCCTGCAACCCCCTACTGACATCAGCGAGTTGAGAGCCTTCTTAAGAGATGTTGGATATTACAGGAGGTTCATCAAAGACTACGCCATACTTGCTGCGCCACTGACAGAACTGCTGAAGAAGACGACAGAGTACCATTGGCACGAGAAACAGCATAAGGCGTTTGAGACGCTGAAGAAGAAGTTGGCAGAAGCACCTGTCATGCGACCACCAGAGTGGAAGAGACCTTTTCAAGTGTATGTAGACACTTCTGCGTTTGCTATTGGAGTGGTGTTCAGTCAGAAAGATGATGAGAAGAGAGACCACCCAATCTACTATGCGAGTAGACAACTTTCAGCAGCAGAAAAGAACTACACCACTACTGAACGTGAAGCGTTAGGAATGGTGTACTCAGTAAAGAAGTTTAGACATTACCTCCTTGGCTATGAGTTTGTTTTTCGTGTGTATCATTACGCGTTGATATAATGACGAAGTTGATTGATTCGTCATATAATGTCATATAATGACGTCATATTGATTCGTCATATAATGACGAAGTTACAGCAGGATGAAGAATGTATCGCAGTCGCAAAGGAAGAACATCATCGCACTGCGAGCGCCGAAGAATGTCAGTTGTGAAGAGGAAACCCTAACTTCGGCACGTGCGGGAAAACCTATCGCGAGATATAAGCCAAGTAACAAAGCTATTTGTCTTATTGTCTTACAAATCTCCAGAGCGATAGCAGGAGCGCAACGCACCGCATTCTCCGATCGTTGAAGTACCTCTGCTTCGCCGAAGTCAGTTACTGACGAGGAAGCCAATTTGAGAAGAAGAACTCGGTTGCGGGCGAAGAAGCGAATTGCGACGAAGAATCTGTCTTCACCGAAGTCTGTTGCAGCGATCCCAGACGAATGCGAGGGATGCAGACATCTAAGCCACCGAGGCTCCGAGCACTAGAAGTCAATCGAGCTACTCTTCGCCGCTATGAGAAGGAGTTCGAGGAGATGGGCTTGGCATTCCTCCTACTTCCTTGGTGGGGGATGGTCTCCTCGAAGTTAGTACATGAGTTGAAGGTCTGCAGACACCATCCGGCGGATGAGTCGTATGGCCGGCCTTGCAACTAGACCGAAGCGCATTGGGTCCGACGTCTTAGGGATCGACGATGCAGGTCAAGAGGGCGATCTTCTTTTTGACAGTGTTTCAGCCGCAACATCGTCCGAAGCAGTGAAGAACTTTCCGAAGCTCTTCAAGGAATTGCCTCAGGGGAGAAACGGTTACAGGACGAGCGATTATTGTAATCCGAAGAAGAGGGAGGTTGCTGATGCGATCATGGCGATCTTCTGACCACGAAGAACGACTTACATGTCGAATTGGCAGATCAACTTTATCGAGCAGCTCTTTACCGGGAAAAGAGCGCATTGGGTGAGGATCTTTCATCGTCATGTGCAGAAGCTCTGGAAGGAGGAAGACATGGTTTACATAAGAGCGTTTGTCTCGGTGTTCTACATGAGAATGGGGCTGTTATCGGACGAAGACCAAAAGAGACTAAGCTTCACCGCAGCAGCCGAAGAAAACGAATTCGAGGTGGTGCAGACTCCAGCCAAAGATGCACAACTGGAAAAGTTCTTTGACGAAATCATCGCCGAGGAAGCAGCGACCGAAGTAGCGGTTGAGACAGCACAAAGACAAGACGCGTCGACTTCAGCAGCAGTTCCTGAAAAGACAACCGAGGAGGTAAATCTGAACGAGGATGAAGATGTGGTCGAGGTATCTCCTCCAGTCCGAAGAAGTGGAAGGGAGAAGCCTTTAGAGGAGACATCGAGATCCGCACAGAAGTCGAGGAAGAAGATGAAGATGACCAAGACAGTCTGTGTCGATGGAGAAGCAGCCGATGAAGAAGCGACTGAGGAAACCGAAGAAGGGGACACTCCTCGGACGGAGAAGAATGACGATTCTGCGAAGAAGACTGCCCTTTCCTTATCGACGATAGGAGAGATAGAGCAACTTGCTTCTTCGACGAAGTACATCCAGGAGGTAGTCGTGCCACTGCTGCACAGCTTAGAGGGGAACCGAGGAACATACGAGGAAGTTATCGGTCGGAAGCTGAACCTAGCGGAGTTAGTGCAGACGATGCACTTCAGCCGAGGTAACTGGCAGGAGGAGAAGGAGAACTTACGAGCAGTACTCCTCATGGCACAAAAAGAGACCCAAGCTAAGACTGAAGAACTCAAGAATGTGACTTCGGAGAAAGAAGAACTTCTTCAGCAGAAGTTGGATCGAGAGAGAGATCACAAGAAGGTTCTTTCTCTGACAAAGAAGGAGTTGGAGGAGATGCGTGGGCAGCGGAACAGAAACCAGGACATCGTCGCGGAGATGACGAAGGAGGTCGAGGACTTAAAGCGCCGCATCATCAAGACCGAGGAGCTGAGTGCTCAACTTCGGAGTAGGGTCGAGCCGACGCTGAAGAACTACTTCGCCACCGATTTGGATACTTTAGACCTAGATTTTCTTCAGCAGATTAGAGCGGAGTTTACTGCCGTAGATGTAGAGGGTTATTCGGCGAAGAATCGGTTAGCTAGACTAGGTCAGAAGGTAGTTAGAGAGCTTAGGGAGGTTAGAGCGACCGTTGAGTTCTCGGTTAACGAGATAGGTAGGGAGTTAGCGATAGGAAGCGGTGTTGTTCTTGGTGTCGTTTCAGGCACAGGACTTTCATCCGGCGGACCAGAAGTACTCCCTACTTCTTAGGAAGAAGATCCGTCATCTTTGGAAAAATCTGTATATAAGCGCTGTGTTGTTCGTGTTCAGTACCTCTTTGTGTTTTTATCATTTTTGGATTTTCTATTTCCTGAGTTTGCGGAGCCATTGTGTGTTTGTCAACTTCGGAGATTTACCTATGAAGTATCGTAGTTTGCTGTGGTAGGAATTAGTCTGGATGCCGAAGGATTTGCTGTCGGCATTTGAAATCAGAGTAAGACGTTTACGGCAAGGACTGAGAATAGATCAGCATCTGCGAAGTTAGTTTGCTACGAAGACGTTTTTGGGCGAAGTTAGCTTCGGAGGAAGTTGTTCTTTGGTGAGAACATTTTGGAAGAAGTTGAACCTGGTACTTCGGCGGAAGAAGAGTCTTCTTCGCCAGAGTTTTCCGAGAGCAGTAGTAGTGAAAGTAACTTAGTGTGAAGATACTTAGTGTTTATGGTGTTAGAGGCTACCTAGTAGCACTTCAGCAGTACTTCCTCGTGTGACATTTCCGTCCGTGGCTCTGTTTCTCGTTGTTCATCTGTTTCTTGAGGTCCTTGACTTGTTCAGTATCTGTTATGTTAATTGTCAAGATTGTCAACTCTGTCTTGTTGAGTAGACCTGAGTTTGATCTCTACCGGGATTGATTTCTGATCGTGAGAATAAAAGATAACCATAAAGAATCACTTTTGTCACATGTTTACTACTTTTGGATGATCTTTACTTGCATCTCTGTGGGTTCGATCCTTAAATTACTACTTTCGAGCATCTTTTGGTTTTCTTGTGTGTTACACAACTCTACTGATCGGATCTTCCTTAGCTCTTCTTCTTTCCTTTGGTGTCTAAGGGATACCCGCTGCTCTCTAGAAGCGGTTCGCTGGGGTGAATGTACCCACTCAGAATCTTTACATGTGCGTCTTCTGCTTCTTCCTCTGGTCGGAGACATCCACCAAAGTGCTGAGAAGAGATGTCTCTCTTCTTCTAATACTAGATCCGACAGACTGAATGTCTAAACAACCGGTCACAGGTTCAGAACGTCTTCTTCTCCTGCTTCATGTTGTACTCGCTGCAGTCTTCCAAGATCGAGTCTTCCAAGAAGCTCTTGGAAGCATTGAAGCGGCTTCTTCCAGTCCCCCCGATGTATCTCATCAGCTTCTGGTTGCGGTTCCTGTCTTCTAGCAAGATATAGTCCCACAACACATTCAACTACAATCCAAGTTAGTTCGGAATGAAACTAACTACATGCACACAGATCCAAGAAGCTTAGAACAGACGTTACTAAGGTGAAATCCTCGACAACGACGCCAAAAATGGTGCTCACTATATGTAATGTCGCAAGATTACTCCTTTTTGCTCATTTAGTATAAAAGATATCGTTCTCACAGAAGATTTGTTACAAGGAACACTGTTCTAAGTTCTAAGATTTGTTCAAACACACAAACATACGGGTTTTACCTAGAATTCTCGTCTTCTCACAAAACCACACGGCTTCTAGACCCTTCAGAAGGTACTTTGGACCTAAACAAACAACTACTAACTAAAATAGCACACAACTATCTACAGAGAAGCTCGAGAAGATGCTTCCTGCTTCCAAGTCACTTCTTCTGGTCTTCTCATTACCGTCTTCCCGAAGCAATTCTCGGCTTCTGGAGATTCAACTCGGCTTCTCACACCTCCAGAAGACTACTCCTACTTCGTAGAAGTCGACTAGCAACGTCTGTCGCACATTGTTCTTCCATTTCCCAACGGTTTAGATCAATCACATGGTGTATGCCCCCTCTAGCCTTCCCAAGCTTCTGCCTACGAAAACGGTCTTCTTGTAGCACTACAATGACATTCACCTTCACGGTGTCGTGTTGTGGTTCGGCTCTTGTGTGAAATTCTCGTGGAACGTAGATTGTGTTTTTTTTTGTGTTTCGTGAACCGTATCGCGTAACTCGCCGAACGGTGTGATGAGTGCCACGTTTGTGATTATCTGTTTAAGTGATCGTACGATAGAGGAACGTGCCAAGTCATCAGTCTGTGTGCGTTCACTTCAGTGGTCCTTGTCGCCGCATTTGTGTATAAAATGGTCGGTCGAAGGTTCATACGGCATTCTCTCTCAACTGATGATTCGTGAGGGTTCTCGGTGGTCTGCACGGAGGAGTGAAGAATTGCAGGAGTGGTGGTTATGGACGGAGGTTTGTTACCGGCTCCGGATCTTCCTTTCCCGAATCTGTTTCACATCAAGCTTCATTGCATCCACCGCGATCACTTTCGACAGTGGTTAGTTGCATACTTTGGCGATGAATTTATGGGAAGAATGATGGAGTTACAGCTTCCGGTGATCCTTCCGATCGTAACATACGGAGAGACTTGGGATATGACGGTGTACATTTTGTTGTGAGAAACAATGGATCTCAACTATCCATCGAACGTTCCTTTCAACTTTTGGGTCGATGTCCGGTGTCATTGCAGACCGAAGATCAATCATGGGGTTTGGATCGTGAGAAACTTCGGGCAAGAATATTACAATCGAGTGATAGCTTCACCATTTTCTTTTGTCATACCTTTTATTGTAGAACGTTTCCAGGTTGTAATATTGACGTTGTATTAGTCTGCGACTCAATCATTTCTATTCTAGTTGAGCGCTTCTATGTAGTTACGGATCGCGAAGAATCCATCGACATATCTGAAGGATTTTCTGAGGTCTTAGAGTCTTGTTGATGTCTTGTGTCTCCTTCGAAAGTAAAATTCGTTCTAGGGGAAAACGTTAAGTGGAGAAAAGACAAAAATAAAGATCTTTTTGCTCTTATTGGTCCTCTTTTGGACCAATGATGTTCTAGCTGATCCTCGCGACGTTTCTGTGGTTTCTGGAAGCTTCAGAGGTCCATTTGCAAAACGAAGGGTATGGTTGGAGAGCTCTCGACCGGACCTACAATCAGGAATGAAGAATGGGTCAATTTGATGAAAAGATGAGGGCGTTATGATCGATTGAGTAGAGGGGGGTGAAATTCGTACCTACCGCTATGTTTCTGGTTGTTCCGAGAGACTCATGAAGAGTTTTGAGGAGCTGTCTGATGGGTTGGAGAGCTGACGACGTGCTGGCCGTTTTGATATCAATTTCATCAGGTTCTTGATCGATTTGGATTCTGAACCGACCGATTGAAGTAGAGAAGTGCAGACGTGATAAGGCGAAAACAACGAACTGTGATAGTCATGGATAGTTTGCTATTGTTTAAGTTTTGAGTCGAATTTCTGAGTGAAACTTTCCAAGATTGAAGCATGTCTTATCAGTAAGATACTTGGGAAGTTTCATCTCAAATGGTCTAGTAGTTTATTCAGAATCTTGGATCAAATGTACATGGGTCTGTAAAGCTTTGAAGTTAGCACAGATTACAGTTTGATCCATACCTGAGAATTGGTTTAAGATTTCGACCTGAAAATTGTTCAAGGTAGGAGTGAAGGGTCCAATCAAGCTTCCTGTGAAGTTTGATCATCATTGGTCGACTGGTTTGGGAGGACTGAGGTCTCAAAATTCGAAGATACTTCTGTTATTAGCAGTTTCGAATTTTTCGATATCATCTATTTGCATTTTGGTCATTTTCGAGCAATTTGGAGAGGAGTTTGTTGCTGAAACTGCCATGCTTGCATACAACTCGACATTGGAGGGTGTGGAGCTGATTTTAGCTCTTGGTGATGAAAGAGAACGGAGTCGTCATGAATCTTAAGTCGTTGTTTGAGTTCTCGAAGCTGCCAGGTATTACCGCCATTGGTGTTATATTGAGATCTGAGTAGTGTCTTGGAGCATGCATGCTTTACCTTGTTGGAATGCTTGGTAGACCAGGGTGTACAGCAAGTTGTATCGGTACTCTATCAAGTTGATTGAGTGATCTTATAGCATCTTCTGGTTGTACTATGAAGTTGTGATAGTTGGATTGATGGGCAGTTAGCGTCCATGGGGAGCTATTCAGAAGTTATGCTTCCAGTGATACAGAGGAATAACTTCAGTTAGATAGTACAGAGCTGAGTATTTTTAGTTAGAGAACAAAAGATCTGTTTGTAATACAAGTTTATGCAACTTATACGTAACCTTGGATCGTAGCAAGCTTTAAACTTGAGCCAAGGGGATACAAGATCACTCGGCTAGAAGAGTAGATAGTGAAACATTTGAGTGGAAACATCCAGATCTAGATCCAACCTTGTCAATCCACATACCTCTGCACAGCCATATACCCAGTGTATTCTTAGACAGAAAAACACGTTATATGATATCTGGTGAACTCGACATGAAAGTCTAGGGTGAGAGGTACCTGTGTGGTTTTACCACCATGGACGTTGAAGGGTTGGGTCATTACGTAGATGAGGCTTCTACATCTGGATAGGCTCCAAAGGTGACCAAGCTTTCACGGTCTGATATGCGATTGCTTGAGGTATTCGCGTTGGTAATGCAACAACAACAAGCCACTGAAAGAAGCAATGGCTACTAAAGCCTTGCAATCTGTTGTGGGGTTGCTAGATCAATTTGACGGGAAGAACATATCCAAGTACCTAAAGTAATATTCCCAAGAGATGGAGTTGAGTAAGGTGCCAAAAAGAGAGATGGTGAGTACATTTGAGCTTGCTGTCGTACCTGAGCTACGAGAGCATGTGAAGGACATCATCCGATCTCATGGTGTTACATGAGAAGGATTTACTCTTCAACTGAAAGAAGAGTATTCTTTAGAAGATGCAGACCGAGTGATTAAGAAGTCATTCATGGAGTGGGTAAGCAAACCCAACAAATGGCTTGTTGCCACTGAGCTATTTCGGGAGTTTGAGAGACAATTTCTTCAGTTGTCTCGGATGGAGAAGCTCACATTGGAGAACGACAAGGTGGAGTTGTTTCTGCAAGCAACCAACAATGAATTACAAAGGGAGTTGGAGTTGCTTTTGGAAGATATGATGGAAGATAATGGAGTCACAACTGATTGGAGAAAAGTTTTTGAAGCAGTGAGTGTACTTGCCAAACGAGAGTACCGGAGAGGGAAGGTGGTGGTAAGACAAGAAGAGAGACCACCAGCGATCATAGTACCTCGTAGGCAACCAATGGTACCCAATGTGCAAGCACCTATTATGCATGTACCTCAAGTTCCACTTCCTACTATTCTTGTCCCGAAAGTTGCACCGCAAAGAGATGCTATGGAAGAGTTGGTAAAAGGGATGAATGACTTGCAGATCAAGTTAGCAAGGTTGGAAGAGAAGGGAGGAGCACATGATACCAGACTTGCTCCTAAGCAAGATTATGTAGAGAAATGCATTTGGTGTGATAGTTCTGATCATGCTAGAAGAGAGTGTGGTGATTTTGTCAAAACTCTACGAGATGGAGTAGTCTATTGGAAGGAAGGAAAGATTGCTTTGAAAGATAATGGAGAGATTCTTAGAACCAACTTCAGGAAAGGAGGAATGAAGCAAGTACTGGAGGAATATCTATCTCAGCATGCTACTGCGTCGATAGAAGCTGCTATTTATGGAGTTGAGGTAGTACGAGAAAGAAGTGCTTCTAAGAAGCATGAAGATACTCTTGATATGTGGAGTCACGCGGTAAGCATGAACAAAAGAGGAAAATGGCAAGGGAGGAGTTGCTCAGAACAGCCACGACAATCAGGGGTGCTACTGGATGGGATGATCCCGTGGATACAATATCTGTACATGCTTATTTGGCGAAGAGTCAACATGAGGCTCTCATGGAGGAGAAGCGCAAACGAGATGAAGCAGGCCCTAGCGAAGAGAGAACAGCTCTCAAGAGACAAACAAGAGGAGAAAAGTTCAGACCGGAGATTATGTCTCTACCAGAGGAGACTATGGAAGAGGTCATATCCTCTACTCCTGAGAAGTCAGAGAAGAGCAGAGGTAAGGAGAAAGGTAAACCTCCTTCATACAAGCTTCAGTCTGATATCGAAGCTGCTACGAATCTGAAAGGAGTACTAGAAGAGAGAGTACTCAATGCCAAGATCGAGTTTACCTTGCGAGAAGTTCTTGGGATTGCCAAGAAGGAGTTTCATGATGTCATTATTGACACCATCAAACGAAAAAGACAATTGGCAGGAGAAATCGCTGTGTCTAATGCATTAGACACAAGGATATCAAAAGAGGAAGAGTTAAAACTAGCTCAATGCTGCATCAACCGCAAGGTTCGGTTTGAGGATGATAGCGATGACAAGGTCTCTAGTCATTACACTAGAGGACATTGGGCTAGAGCTACTACCGAAGCTTTAGTGAAGGTAGGAGAGATGATAGATCTCATTGATCATGAATCAGAGATCAATATTGTTTCTAAGGACATCTACAAGCAAGATGGATGGTCTGTTGATATAGATCATGGTTGGATGATCAAAACAGCGAACAACACACGAGGAGAACTCTATGGAGTTTGTACTGATGTGAAAGTGAAGGTTGGAGATGCAACTATTGAACAAAACTTCTTTGTTCAAGATAGTATATCATACCCGGTGATACTCGATCAACTTTACATTACAGCTGTGAGGATGGAGACCAAGGTTTTAGATGATGGATCTGCTTATGCGCGGATCAGAAGTCAGGATGACAAGAGAGCGATACAATTTCTTACTGTATCAGCAAACCACGAGCGGAACAGAGATTATCTGAGAGGTAGCTCTTTGCTTAAGGTCACGGAGGAGTTCAAGGATTTTTGACAAGTACTGCTATAGAGCGAGGAGATAGTGGTACACAGAAGAAGGTACTCTCGCTAGAGAAAGAAAGTGCTTTTTGTACAGGAGTTGTGAGATTTTCTGGGAGTGGATTTGCTACACATACACGACTTGCTGACTTGTAGAAGTGGGAGCAGAAGGTTGTGCGAAAAATTGAAAAAGACCTAAAGAGAGTTGGTGTGCTTGAAAAGGATGATAAAATAGAAGGTGTTTATTTGGAGTTAGGATTGGGAGATTTCATCGATGAGCTTGGTATGGATGAGCAAGAAGATGAGGATCATGTGGTGGATGTGCACTCTAAGGAGCTCTATACAACTATAGAGTCAGTCGTAGATCATGAAGTTAGAGTTGATACTAGGTACAAAACGGTAGACAAGAAGGTAAAACCTGTTGCTCAGCCATTACCTAGTGATTCTAACCAGCGAGTCCAACAATCTTCGAAGGAGAAAAGCTTGAGAGATCTTAGCCGGGTCGGTCACAAGTTCACTGAAGCTACGCTCAAGGAGTTGAAGGTTGGTTCTGCAGATTTTCTTTTGCCTGTGGAGGAGAATAGGTTTAGAGAGATGTTAACTAGGCACGGGAAAGCTTTTGCTTTTGAAGCCTCAAAAATCGGATGTGTAGATTCTAGCATTGTGGCGCCAATGATCATATTCACAGTTCCACATGCTCCTTGGGACTTGAGGTCAATTCTTGTACCTAGAGCGCATCTACCGAAACTCATAGAGCTCTTGAAGGAGAAGATGCAGATGAAGATCTTGGAACCATCGTTTGCACCATACTCTAGTCGTTGGTTTACAGTACCAAAGAAGAGTGGTGCATTACGGTTCATCCAAGATATGCAACCTGTGAACCAAGTGACCATCAGAAATACAGGCATAAGATCTATCGTCGGAGAGTTTGTTGAAGCGTTTGCTGGGAGGGCTATTTACTCTATAAGAGATCTTTACTCTGGATACAATCAGTTTCAACTTGTTGAACAGAGTAAAGATATCACCATCATGAGGACACCATTGAGGTTGGTCAGAATGTGCACGCTACCACAAGGAGCAACAAACTCGGTAGCGCACATGATGAACGAGATGAACAAGGTTCTCCGTGAGTTCATTCTTGAGAAGAATATGTCTTTCTTGGATGACATTCCAATTAAGGGATGCGTTGAGGAGGAGAAAAGATGAGACAATGGATCAGAAAGGGTGTAGAAACTTTGTTGCTGATCACATTTCAGATTGTGATAAAATCTTATCACGACTTGAAGAGGCGCACTTGACACTATCAGGTACTAAGTCCTCATTTGAAGTGCGAGAAGTTGTGATTGTGGGACACATATGTGGATGGTTTGGACACAAGCCTAATCCTGGTAAAGTGGATGCTATACGGCGGATGACGGATACTTGTGGTTCGACAACAGAGATGAGAAGGTTTCTTGGAGCTTGTGTCTTCTATCATGTGAGGATTCCATATTTTGCACATGTGGCTGATCCTCTTTATGATCTGTTGAGAAAGCACAAGAGGTTTGCATGGGAGGAGAGGCATATTGAGGTGATTCAGAGATTGAAGCATTTGTTATCTTCTCCACATGTACTTCGTCGTGTGAGCTATGAGGATAGCAAACCAGTGATACTTACTGTTGATACTAGTCCGATAGCCATTGGATGGACAGTAGGACAGGATGATGAAGAAGAAAATCGATTTGCAGTCAGATTTGGAGCAAAGGTGTTGAGTGAGCGACATAGAAACTATCCTCAAGTGAAGAGAGGGTTATGGGGAGTAGTTACAACTATGAAAGTTGAAAAGGACTATTTGATTGGAGCGCCAATAATAGTAGAAACAGATTGTTTATCACTATTAGGGATGATTACAAATTGTAACACCCCTGATATTGCTATGCTACGCTGGATTGTTTACATCAAGTCCTTAAATCCTGAGTTCTGACACATAGCGAGGAAAAACAATTCAATAGCTGATATGTTATCTCGTGCGAGGTATGAGGATGAGGAGGAGATGATAGAAGATACAGAAGACGTTGGTACTACTATTTTCTGTAGAGCTCAAGGAGGTGAGAGTGAGCATTCGAAACTGTTCATTGAGGAGCTATATGAAGGAGAATGGATAGACATAGGACGCTATCTAAGTCTGTTGACTAGACAGCCAGGATGGAGTGATGTCCACTTTAAACAAATCAGGAGGAAGGCTTATAACTACTTGCTACAAGGTTATTTGTGAAAACATGCTAAGCAAGGTGGTAAGATGCCACAAAGGGTTGTGTGTAAAGTTGACATGCAGAAGTTACTCATGCAGGAGTTTCATGAGAGCTTGTGGGCAGGACACAGAGGTATTTATGCCACCTTTACAAAGCTGAAGGAGAGATATTGGGTAGTAGATCTTGTTATTATGCCAGTTGGTATATGATAGATGCGATACTTAATTTTGGCACGTGAAGATTTGTCCAACCAAGTGGAAGGGCGAGCCTTACGGACAAAATCCACAGAGGGAGTCTGCAAATTCTTGTTGGAAGATATGATTTGTAGATATGGTTGTGTTGGGAAGATCACGGCTTATCGAGGGGAGTTGAACAATGATGAGGCTAAAGCGTTCTTCAAGAGGTGTGGTGTGAAGTTAGCTCTCACCCCAGCCTACAATCCAGAGGATAATGCGAAGAGTGAACATGGTCATCCTCCTATTGTGAAAGCTATTGTCAAAGCTTGCAAGGGGAGGGCAAGAGAATGATCAAGATTTCTCCCATTTGCATTAGGGGTTGATCGTATGACTCATAGTTCAGTTACGAGATATATGCCGACGGAGTTGATGCAAGGGCAGAAACCTATCATGTCCATTGAGGAGCATATACCCACTGGAGTGTTCTACTTTGAGAGGATGGTATGTCTACAAAAGATCTTCTTGCTGTCCGAATCCGTCAACTAGAGAGAAGATCTGAAGATGTAGAGATTGCATTGGAGAAGCTGAAAGAGGCACGCTTGAGAAACAAGGACAGATTCGATAAGCGTCATTGATTAAGGCCGAAGGAGATTAAAGAAGGAGATTGGGTGTTGGTCTACGATAGAAGCTTGGACAACCAACACAATGCACTTAGAAAATTCTCTAAGTGATGGATTGGCCCGTATGTGATTCTTGTCGTGCTACATGTCACATATTCGCTAAGAGAGCTTGATGGGGCAGAGCTCAAGATTCCCATTGCAGGCAACCGTGTGGAACTCTTCAAGAAGCGAGATGAAGGGATAAGCATGAAGGAAGTCGGAGTAGAGTTTGATATCTTGGATGATGACGGAGAAGATTTGGATGACGAAGATATTGCTAACGACAACATCAGTGAAGAAGACGAAGATATAGTATGATGCCGATCACAATTTGTGAGTGTTGGCGCATATCAAAGGATGCGCAGGTTTAGAAGGGGTGGATGTCGTGTTGTGGTTCGACTCTTGTGTGAAATTCTTGTGTGACATATGTTGTGTTTCTTTTCTATGTTTCGTGAACTATATCACGTAACTCGTCGAACGGTGTGATGGGTGCCACGTTCGTGATTATCTGTTCAAGTGATCATACGGTAGAGAAATGTGCCAAGTCATCAATTTGTGCGCGTTCACTTTAGTGGTCCTTGTCGACACGTTTGTGTATAAAATGGCGAGTCGATGATTCATACGGTATTCTCTCTCAGCGGGTGATTCATGAGGGTTCTCGGTGGTCTGCATGGAGGAGTGAAGAATACAGGAGTGGTGGTTATGGACGGAGGTTTGTTACCGACTTCGGATCTTCCTTTCCCGAATCCGTTTCACATCAAGCTTCATTGCATCCACTGCGATCACTTTCGACAGTGGTTAGTTGCATACTTTGGCGATAAATTCATGAGAAGAATGATGGAGTTACAGCTTCCGGTGATCCTTCCGATCGTAACATACGAAGAGATTTGGGATATGACGGTATACATTTTGTTGTGAGAAACAATGGATCTCAACTATCCATCGAACGTTCCTTTCAACTTTTGAGTCGATGTCCGGTGTCATTGCAGACTGAAGATCAATCATGGGGTTTGGATCGTGAGAAACTTCGGGCAAGAATATTACAATCGAGTGATAGCTTCACCGTTTTCTTTTGTCGTACCTTTTATTGTAGAACGTTTCCAGGTTGTAATATTGACGTTGTATTAGTCTGCGACTCAATCGTTTCTATTCGGGTTGAGCGCTTCTATGTAGTTACGGACCGCGAAGAATCTATCGACATATTTGAAGGATTTTCTGAGGTCTTAGAGTCTTGTTGATGTCTTGTGTCTCCTCGGAGAGTAAAAATTCGTTCTAGAGGAAAAAGTTAAGTGGAGAAAACACAAAAGTAAAGATCTTTTTGCTCTTATTGGTCCATTTTTGGATCAATGATGTTCTAGCTGATCCTCGCGACGTTTCTGTGGTTTCTGGAGGCTTCGGAGATCCATTTGTGAAACGAAGGGTATGGTTGGACAGCACTCGACCGGGGTTACAATTTGGGCTTAAAAATCGGTCGATTTGATGGAAGGATGAGCACGTTATGATCGATTGAGTGGAAGGGGGTGCAATTTGTACCTAACGCTACGTTTCTAGTTGTTCGGAGAGACTCGCGAAGAGTTTTGATGAGCTGTCTGTTGGGTTGAAGAGCTGACGACGTGCTGGTCGTTTTGATATCAATTTCATCAGGTTCTTGATCGATTTGGATTCTGAACCGACCGATTGAAGTTGAGAAGTGCAGACATGACAAGACGGGAACAGCGAACTGTAATAGTCATGGATAGTTTGCTATTGTTTACGTTCTAAGTTGAATTTCTGAGTGAAACTTTCCAGGATTGAAGCATGTCTTATCAGTAAGATAGTTGAGAAATTTCACCTCAAATGGTCGAGTAGTTTGTTTAGAATCTTGGATCAAATGTACATGGGTCTATAAAGCTCTGAAGTTAGCACAGATTACGGTTTGATCCATATCTGAGAATTGGTTTAAGATTTCGACCTGAAAATTATTCAGGGTAGGAGTGAAAGGTCCAATCAAGCTTCCTGTGAAGTTTGATCATCATTGATCGACTGGTTTGGGAGGACTGAGGTCTCAAAGTTCAAAGATACTTCTGTTATTAACAGTTTCGAGTTTTTCAGTATCATCTATTGTCATTTTGGTCATTTTTGAGCAATTTGGAGAAGAGTTTGTTGCTGAAACTGCCATGCCTGCATACAATTCGACATTGGAGGGTGTGGGGCTGATTTCAGCTCTTGGTGATGAAGGATAACGGAGTCGCGATGAGTCATAAGCCGCTGTTTGGATTTTTGAGCTGCTAGGTACTACCGCCGTTGGTGCTATGTTGAGATCTGAATAGTGCCTTGAAGCATGCATGCTTTACCTTGCTGGAATGCTTGGTAGACCAAGATGTATATCAAGTTGTATCGATACTCTATCAAGTTGATTGAGTGATCTTATAGCATCTTCTGGTTGTACTATGAAGTTGTGATAGTTGGATTGATGGGCAGTTAGCGTCGTTGGGGAGCTATTCAGAAGTCATGCTTCCAGTGATATAGAGGAATAACTTCAGTTAGATAGTACAGAGCTGAGTATTTTTAGTTAGAGTACAAAAGATCTGTTTGTAACACAAGTTTATGCAATCTATACGTAACCTTGGATCGTAGCAAGCTTTAAACTTGAGCCGAGCGGATACAAGGTCACTCGGGCTAGAAGAGTAGATAGTGAAACATTTGAGTGGAAACATCCAGATCTAGATCCAACCTTGTCAATCCACATACCTCTGCACAGTCATATACCTAGTGTATTCCTAGATAGAAAAACACGTTATACGATACCGTTCCCTGTTCCTAAACTGCTCACTACCTCTATCTACATCTTCGAACCACTGTTGGCAACAAGAGAATGCAGACCCCTTCGGTGTAATCCCAATCTATTCGTATGTCTCTAACATCGGGTGTAGTGCGTACTGTGCGTATGCGTCACTAGTGTGTAATGTGTCTTTACTCACAGTGATGCGTATGTGTGTATGAAAATCTACTCTTCGATCCTACTTATGCATCTATCGTGAGACGTAGAGGGGATCCCTCTCCAATCCTCAACTACAACCAGGGAAAGATGGGCACTGTCAGAAGACTACCACCCCACATGCAAGCGGTTCCCCTTCCTGTTTAACCATCCATCTTACTGCTCCTGCGCTGCCTACTCTGTCACATGGTCACCTATCTAATATTACACTAAAACTGCCACCTCTTAAGATAACATGTTCGGTTCCTACTAAGTTTGGACAAGTCAACTTGTCTTCTGCGCATTGTTGTCTACTCTAATTGCTCGGATGCAATCTCCATTTGATCTGCTCCTACTTGAACTCCTAACTCGGCTTCTGATAAGTTGAGAAGCCCTGCGAATACCTCGGGTGTCACTGAGGTGGCTTCCTCCTCAACATTCGTAGTTGGCTCGCCTGGTGCTGCTTTGGAAGACGAAAGCGTCTTCTGGGAAGCTGGGTTGACCTGCGCTTCCTCGCTCTTCTGAGGTACTGGTTGACGTTGGGAGCCATGGTGACCTCATAAGGGTCCGGGGAAGTCGTCTCCTCCACTCGGAATACCTGGAAAGATAGCTCTTCTTCTTGTCTTCCGGGGCTTCTTCCGTGATCTTCTCGGCTTCCAACGCTGTCACTACCAAGTGGACAGCGAGGTCGAACTCCTCCTTCTCCAAGTCTGACCCGATCGATGGTCCTGGGACTTGGGAAGATGCAGTTGCAGATGGCGGAATCGAGGAAAAACCGTAAAGCTTTTCACTCCCTCTATCTGCCGATCCAAGTAACGAAACATGCTCTCCTTGCACTCCACTAACCTTGCTCTAGACTCGTCGTCCCACTCCCTAGCTAAGGTAAGAAGCTTCCTACCCGCGGTGAAGTTGAACTTCTTCCGAAGCGCTTCCACCGTCTGAGCTAGCAACCCCTACGCACGAGCTTCTGCTGCTTCTCGCTGCTTCTCGCTGCTTCTGCGGTTTCTCGTAGTGTCTTCCACGTTGTCTTCTCCTCTGCGAGGATGGTGATCTCACCCCTGACCCGCAGAACCTCCTGGTCACGCTGCTGTAAACCGCTGTCGTAGCGAGAGCCTTTCCTTTGAGCAAGGGCGTACCTTATGGCTGTGGTTAGCGATCGCTGCACAGCAGAGCGACTAGTATCTCGTAGATTTCTCTCTAACTTCCTCGATAACTAAGCACTTTCTTTCTCTCAGTAAAAGATCAAGATAACTACACGAAAACGTTGGATGATCATGGGCACGACAAACGGGATATGTGATGACATGATCTCTCGGTAGTATTCCTCTCCGAAGTTTCGCACTACTAGGACTTCGTACATGGCTTTGGGTCGATAGATGTGTCTTATCTCGCACTGGGTGTTAAAGTTTACAGGAGGGAGCTGATTTAGATCCATCTTGCGTTAGATGAGGATAAAGACGGTGAGATCCCATTCTTGGCCGTAAGTGACAACAGGTAAGATCATAAGGACAGGCGAGAGCATGACTTGAGCGGTAAAGTTATGCCTGAAGGATCCTATCAAAAACTGCTGGAAATGAACTTGTTCCATGTACATCAACTTAATCTGGAAAGGGTTTCGAAAAGAGAATCTTGGCAGTAAGTAGAGTCCTTCGTCCATCTCTCACAACATGTGCACTCCAACTACAAAGGCATTTCGATCCATAAACATCTGATACAATCTCATAGGATCACCACGATCTCTCCACGAACAATCTCTTGGATTTCTCAAGGTCGAATCCCCCACACAGGTCACTCCCCTTTGCTTAAAGGTTTCGAACCCCACAGAAGGATAGGTGCAAGTCCTCTAACAGAACAACCCAAGCCACACGGGCCGATGAGGTGGCACACATGCACATCGCATGTTTGGTGCCGTCATACTCATCCACGTGTAGGTCGTCTGGTTGAAAGGTTCTAATGCAAGCATCGTAACGTGTCCTAATACAAGAGACTAGGCTAGATAGGTAGTCGACTTACAGGTCAAGGATCGCACTTTGCCACGTTAAGTGCGAACCTGACAACCACATGACGTGGTTACAACATAGGTCGCTAAAGTCTCATCTACGTCTAGAATACACCCCAAAGCAATACAAACGTCACACTGGACGCTTCTCTGCCAGCTGCCGTAACAAGACTCGAGACCTAGAGTAGATATCGTTGCCGATACAACTCGGCAGAGAAAACAGCGAACTTTCACACATGATAGATACACATCTACAGCTCAGTCTCCTCTCAAACTTGCCACGTAGGTAGGATACTAAAATCTCTACTTACAGGTCCAATTTCAGGAAGATCTGACGGCTAGATCTCCTCCCACAATTAACACAAATCCACAGAAACTAACACGCACTTCCAATCTCAGATTCAGGACAGAAGCTTCTTCGCCTAAATGAACCGTCCACTTCCACTCCAACTTCCTGTGCTATCAATTCAGAAGGTAAACTCACTACACAGGAAATTTGAGCCGATTTGACCGTTCTGATCATCCTCCATAAATCTGCAAACTCGCTGCTCCAGATTGACAGCTTTCTGCACCCCGTCGCCTTCAAATCGCCATTGCGCTCAATCCGCAGAACATCCGGTGGTGAAATTTGTGGTCAGAGCTTCAGCAACTGACAGACTACAAGCTCATGAAATCTGGTCTCAATCTGACGGCTCAATCACTCAAACCCCTTAATATTACAATCGGAAGAGAAAGCTATGTAGTCCCATCACTCTATGAACTTCAAAATGCCATGACGTATGCTCAGGACCTCCAAATCGAGTGAAATTTGGACTCAGGTTGCTCTCTCCGTCAAGAGCTCTCCGCCCATGCCCTCTGATCTCGAAAATCCCTCGTCAAAGTGCCCCGATCCTTCCAGAGCGCACACTTAGGTAGATGACAAGTTATCTTCATTTTTTGGAGGACCAATGAGAAGTTAAAGGACTCAACCTTGTCCTTTCTGCCCCATGGAGATGCCCAACAGATAATAGAGCATTCTAAGCTCATAAAAGCAATGTTTTAGATCCCATTACACCACAACTTCTACAATTGTGTGCAAAACGCACTTATACGCGTAATTTACATACTAACTGGTCCCACAACAGGACAGCGCTTGTAACTCCTGGTTGCTCTTCCGCAACTGCGCTAACTCCTTGGCAGAAGCGGTTGCTTCCGCCTTGTACTTCGCTATGAGCTTCTCCGTGGTGCGGAGGTTGGCTTCCAGCGCTTCTACCTTCTTCTGATCTTCTTCATGCCGCATCAGGGTGCGCACAAGATCTCCGAGTGGAAGAAGGCACTAAACCTCCAGTCTTCTTCTCGCGGAAGACAGAATCATCCTCACGATCCGGACGGAGGTGTCTTCCTTGTCTTCTAGAGGCAAGGATGCATCTTCTACTGCTGTGGCCTTCTGCTTCTACGCGCGAGAAGAAGCTACTCTTCTCATCTTCCGGGGTGGAAGATCCCTCCCTATGGCAGAAGTGATCCTCTTTACTACGCTTCCTCGCATCGCAGTAGGAGTATCCATCCAACCTTCGTCTTTTTGGAGTCTTCGGAAGACTCCAGAAAGACGGTAGGATCTTCTTCTCTAATTCGTAGCCCTTGTTCTCTACTTCTGACCTATGGAAAGCCATACGTCATCAATCTGCTGTCGAGAAAGATGGTCTTCCCTGAGCTACTCCTGCCTTCACATGTACACAATTGCGGGGAGGTAATGCTGCCCAAACCTCCTCCAGAAGACCATGGTCGGCAAGGTTTCAATCCTACAAGAAGAAGTCGATACCCAACTCCCTGAGGAAAGGTTTGACCTCGGTCAACTCTGCTGCCGGTAACACCAACCCTCGAGGATGCATCGACATACTTGAAGCTCTGTTGCACTAAGCCACACGTACTTACTGTGAGCCGAAGACTCAGTCCTTCCCAAGTTCTCACAGTCTAGCTTCCACTCTCAGAAGACGAATCTAGTCTTCCAGAAGACAGCTATTCCGTCTTCCGGGATTCTAACAGTGCTTCCTAAGTAGCTCTCGTCTTCCGAGCTATATCTAAACAATCCTAACTAAGCAAGGCATCGTATGGATTACCAAGAAGACAACCCACCTTGCATTACATCCTACTTCCTAACAAAAGATAGAAGATATGCGAGAAGTAGAGTTGTACGAGAAGTTCAGAAGACGGTCGCGGGCTTCTGCGGTGACAGTGGCCTCTAAGAAGACTCCCGGGACAGCTTCCGATTCAGTAACGTTTTCGGAAGACTTCTCGCAGCCAGGCTTCCCTTCACTGGTCTCATCTGTCTTCTGCTTCCGACACGCAATCTACCCTCACAACAAACACAAGACATTCATATTCTGTTCTTCCGACTCCTCACCTCTCATATTCACTCAGAAGAAGCTTGCTGCACGATGGGAGGACATGACCCTCGATCATTCTCTCCAGATTCTGCCAGCAAGACTTCTCACAACTCTCTTCTAAGTTAGGGAAGAAGAAGGAATAGGCTGCTATGGGTCGGACAGAAGAGACCCGTAAAGGACCCTCACGTCTTCTCGCACATTCTGTCAGCCTTTCCAGTCTTCTAGTCTCTCTAGGAAGATGTGGATTTGAGAAGCTCGGAAGATCGAGTTGGTTCCCAACTTCGAGTTCCAATCTCGAGTTGGTTCCCAACTTCTAGCTTCTCAAAACAACAAACAACTCACCAAGTCATTCAGGATTCGTACCAAGCCTCTCTTAACACAAAAGCAAATCCAATCCACTCTCGATACAAATTGCACACAGTCGTCTTCCGAAGACTTCAGACATCCAGAAGCGTCTTCCGCAGATGTTCAGATCTTCCAAAGCGTCTTCTGTTCAAGGATTCGGGAGTAGAGGGGCGATAGGGTAGGAAAATTGATAGATGCGGAATTGAATTTGAGAACGACGGACAAGGAAGCTCGATTATAGTTCGAGAAGAAGCTAGAAGATGACTGTCGAAAATTGGGCAGCATTTCCGTGCCCAATTTCATAGAAAGAAAATGCATGATGAGAAAAACGATCGATGGGTTTCCTGCAAATAATTGGAGAAGCGCGGGGGATACTAAACAAAAGGTGAGAAGCGGGGAAAGAGAAGAGAACATGGGAAGAACCTCAAACAGTCTTCTGCTTGCTTCCCATAGTGCCTTCAGTCTTCTGTGCGCTTCTGGCTCCACCTCAGCTACAATGTGACTCCACAGAGCTGCTTCTACCGTCAATGTCTTACTGCTTCTCAATCGATCAGGGCTCCACCTCAGATTCTTCTTCAATCGCCCTGTAGTGTCTGCTTCCAGGAATCTACAAGAGACTCCTTCACCTCGAAGGTGCTTCTTACTCGCAGAAATTCATCTTTGCTTTCTCTCTAGCTGCAATTCGATCCTTACTATCCTCGATTTCACTCTGCTGGCCCTCCTCACTCAATTTTGGCACCTCTTGATTCAATGCGGCACCTCCTAACTCGATCTTCTGTGCTAATGTCTTCGATGCGAGAAGCTGGTGATGACTCTACGCTAATGCGCTTCTCTTGTATCTTCTCGCGCAATTAGGGGTTCTTCAACCTACCTGACGTACCTATTGCCTTGGTGCTACCTGGTAGGTAGACTTATCCTCCTACTGGGTGGTGCGCGGTTAGGCCTATGTAGTCGCACTCGTAGTCACTGTCATTGTATTCTGGAAGACACGATGTCGGAGTGTGATCCGTCTACCTAGGAAAGCGCCTTGCTTCTAGCTGTGGTTGTTCACTCAAGAGGTTGGCTTTCAGGTTACAACAGGGCTATAAACACTCACACAGATGTGTAAGATCTAGTAATATGCTCAGAAAGCGAAATTCAGGTCTAGCTGGAGAGAAGGCTTTGTTCATCGTTGTATATGGTGTGATAGCTTAAACCATGTAAGAAGAGATTGTCGGGAGTTTTCAGATGCATTGAGGAAGGATCTTATCTTCTTCAAAGATGGTAAGATCCATCTGAGAGAGACTGGGATGATGTTGGGAACCAACTTTGGCAAGGGTGGTATGAAGAGGCTTGTGAATGAGATATCGACATCACATGCTGTTTCTCTTGTGAATGCTGCTACCTGTGGAGTGAAAGTGGAGATGGAGAGAGAGAAAGGGACTACTGGGTTGTGATCTGATGTAGTGCGGTCCGTAGCTAGAATAGAGCTAGACAAGGATGTGCTACGAAGGGTTGACAACTCAATTCGAGAAACTACAAGATGGAATGACCCTGTAGATACTATGTCAGTGCATGCTTATGTTGCAAGAAGTCAGCATGAAGCTGTACTAGAAGAAAAACGCAAGAGGGAGGATGCAGGTGAGACTTCTACAGCCAAACGACCTGCTACAAGGAGTGAAAGGACTAGACCAGAGACAAGGCAGGAGACAACACCTACTCGGGAGGAAACTATGGAGGATCTATCATCTACAACACCAAAGGAGAAGGAGAGAAGCAAGGAGAAGGGTTAGATGCCTACATACAAACTTCAATCTGACATTGAGATTGCTACAGACTTGAAGCAAGTGTTAGAGAATCGTATCTTGAATGGGAAGGTTGAGTTTACTCTGGGTGAGATTCTTGGGATTGCAAAGCGTGAGTTCCATGAGATTATCATAGATATCATCAAGAGGAAACGTCAAATTTTGGGTGAAGCAGCTACGCTTAACACTCTAGGGACCAAACTGTCGGAAGATGAGGAAGATGAGATTGCTGGTTACTGCTCTCAAGTATCAGAGGGGAGATCCTATCAGCACGTGAGGTTTGAAGATGAGGTGGAAGCATCGCAGAAGAGTCATTACTCTCACAACCATTGGACAAGAGCAACCACAGAGACCTTGGTGAAGTTGGGAGATCTGGAGGAATCTGTGGTGGCGTTGATTGATCACGGCTTAGATATTAATCCGATGTCTAAGGAGCTGTACAAGCGTGGGAGGTGGCCCATAGACACCGACCATGGATGGTTTATCCGTGCTGCCAACAACCAGAGGGGAGAACTCTATGGTGCTTGTCCCAACATCAAGATAACTGTGGGTGACATCAGTGATGTTCAGAATTTCTTTGTGCAAGACATGTCAACCTATCCTATCATTCTAGGGAAGCCTTACATTACTGCTGTTAGAATGGAGACACGAGTTATGGATGATGGTTCAGCCTATGCTAGGATACGTAGTAGAGATGGCAGAAGAGCTGTTCAGTTTTTGACCGTTGCTGCAGAACATGAGAGGAATCGTGATAGCTTGAGAGACCGTCCACTACCTAAGATTACTCAAGAGTTTAGAGAGTCTAGGGGTTTTGGCAGAGTACCATTGAAGAGCGAGACTTCAACGGTACAGTAGAGATAGGATTCTCGCCCGATCTAGTAGAGCAGGAAGCTTTATCCACTAGCTTCTTAGGATTGACGACATATGGATCAGTGTGTTATAGGAAGGTTGAGAATCTGAAGAGGTTTGAGAGGCAACATGTGAAGTATGTACAATAGTCTTTGAGAGATTGTGGAGAGTAAGCAGGAGATGAATACTATCTGGAGTGTTTGAAGAGCAGTATTTGGTAGATACTATATAGGGGAGTTGAAATCTATAGTAGAAAGTTCTATAGATGATGTAGATAGAGTGGTGAGAGTGAGCTCCAAGGAGCTTTATGATGTAATTGATAAGTTTATAGATCGACAAGAGGTGTATGTGGAGACCAAGTACAAGTCAGTGGCAAAGAAAGTCAAACCAGTGGCTTTGCCATTACCACTCGATTACAATCAGAAGATGGAGCAAGCTGCACGAGAACCGACGCTCAGAGGACCGAGAAGAATTGGGCACCAGTTCACAGAAACAACACTGAAGGAGCTGAAGATTGGAGGTGATGGATTTCTTACCGAGCAAGAGAAGAAGAGCTTCAGGGAGATGCTATATAGGCATGGTAAGGCGTTTGCGTTTGAGTCACATGAAGTAGGATGTGTAGATCCAAGTGTAGTTGCACCTATGGTAATCTTTACTATACCGCATGTGCCTTGGAATCTACGTCCTATCCCTGTGCCTAGAGCTCATCTGCCAAAGCTGATAGACTTGCTCAATGAGAGGATTAGGATGGGTATCTTGGGAACCATCTATAGCTCCCTATTCTAGCAGATGGTTTACTGTTCCGAAGAAGAGTGGAGCTTTGAGATTCATTCAAGATATGCAGCCAGTTAACAAGGTGACTATCAGGAATATGGGTATAGGACCTATTGTAGACGAGTTTGCAGAGGCTTTTGCTGGTCGTGCTATCTATTCAATGGGAGACTTATATTCAGGTTATGATCAGTTTCAGTTATCCTCTGAGAGTAGAGACTTCACTACAATGAGGACACCTTTGGGATTACTGAGGATGTGCACCTTGCCACAAGGTGCTACCAATTCTGTAGCACATATGTTGAATGACATGAACAAAGTTTTGAGGGACTTCATTCCTGAAAAAACTATGCCATTCCTTGATGATGTGCCGATCAAAGGATGTGCTGAGGAGGAGAAGAATGAGGTAATGGATCAGAGGGGATCACATAGCTGACTGTGATAAGATACTGAGTCGACTGGAGGAGGTTCATTTGACTTTATCAGGAGCAAAGTCTGTATTTGGAGAACAGGAGGTGTTAATAGTGGGACATCTATGTGGATCTTATGGTCGGAAACCTTGTCCAAATAAGGTTGATGTCATTCGAAGAATGAAGGAGACGTGTGGATCGGTTACTGAGGTGAGAAGATTTCTAGGTGCATGTGTGTTTTATCATATATGGGATCCACACTTTGCACATGTAGCAGATCCGTTGTACAAGTTGCTGAGGAAGGGGCAAAGATTTCAGTGGCAAGAGGAGCAAAGCGAGTCTATGAAGAAGTTGAAGGATCTGTTGTCATCACCACCAACTCTACGGAAGGTAACATATGAGTTGGGCGGATCCGTTATCCTTACTGTAGATACTAGTCCTATTGGCATTGGATGGGCTATAGGACAAGATGATCAGGATGGAAATAGATATGTGGTGCGTTTTGGTGCTAAGGTATTAAGTTCACGGTAGAGAGACTACCCTCAGGTCAAGAGAGAGCTATGGGGAGTAGTTACTGCGATGAAGAGTGATAAGGAATACTTGATAGGAGCACCTGTGGTTGTGGAGACAGATTGTTTACCTCTCTTGGGAATGATCACTAGCTGTACAACTCCAGATATTGCTATGTTGAGGTGATCAAGTCCTTGAACCCAGAGTTTAGACATATTGTAGGGAAGGACAATCCTGTGGCAGATATGTTATCAAGGGCTAGGTATTACGATGAGAAAGAAATGATAGATGATCAAGAGGATGTGGGAACAGAGTTCTATTCTAGTGCTCTTGCTAGAAGAGATAGAAGCTGTTTTGCAGCATCGTTGGAATTTTTTGAGGAAATTATGTATGATGGCGAGTGGTTGAATCTTGGGCGCTATTCGAGTTCACTGGAAAGGCAAGAAGGCTGGTCTGATGCAGATTTCAAGAGGATCCGTAGAATAGCTTATGGGTACTTTTTATATGGAGGACATCTATGGAAGCGCCTTAAGCTGCAAGGAGGTGTACCACAGCGGGTGGTATGTGACCTGGAATTGCAGCAGAAGCTGATCAAGGAGTTCCATGAGAGTCTATGGGCCGGTCATAGAGGAGTTTGGGCTACATTTGCCAAGATGAAGGAGAAGTATTGGTGGAAGGGTATGTATAAGGATGTAGTACAGTTTGTTTCATCTTGTATACCTTGCCAGATGTATTCCAACGTACGTCATCGTGATGGATTGCATCCTACTTATCCTTTAGCCATTCATTATAAATGGCTAGTTGATCTGGTAACTATGCCATTTGGACTTGGACAAATGAGGTATCTAGTATTGGCTAGGGAAGATCTATCTAACCAAGTCGAATGCCGTGCCCTGAGGACGAATGTCTGCCGCTTTCTACTTGAAGATGTTATTTGTAGGTATGGGTGTGTGGGAAAGATCACTGCAGATAGGGGTGAGCTGGATTCACAAGAAGCAGTTGAGTTCTTCAAGCGATTGGGAATCAAGTTGGCGTTAACCACTGCTTACAATCCTGAAGGGAATGACAAGAGCGAAAGAGGTCATCCGCCAATCATCAAAGCTTTGGTAAAAGCTTGCAAGGGTAAGATCCGTGAATGGCCTAGACTGCTACCATTTGCTTTGTGGGCAGATCGTACAACTCATAGTACCGTTACAGGTTACATGCCAGCAGAGTTGATACTAGGGCAAAAACCTGTGATGTCGATTGAGGAGGTTGTGCCTACTTGGAATGTTTTGCCATGAGAAGATGGTAGAAGTACGGAGGATCTTCTTGCATTAAGGATCCAGCAGTTAGAACGAAGACCTGAGGATGTTGCCAAAGCTGTGGAAAGGTTAAAGATTGCTAGAGAGAGAAACAAAGGCAGATTTGATAGAACGCATAGATTACGACCCAAACCAGTTAAGGAAGGTGATTGGGTGTTAGTCTATGATAGTAGTCTTGATAATCAACATAGCACTATCATGAAGTTCTCCAAGAGATGGTTTGGACCTTATGTGGTGTTAGAAGTTTATGATAATGCCACATACTCCTTGAGAGAGTTAGATGGTGCAGTGCTCAAGATACCAATCGCAGGAAAGAGAATCAAGCTCTTTAGGAGGAGAGGGGAGGACCAGAACGTTGCAGAGTTTACAGAGGATGAAGTTGAAGACTCAATGCAGGTTGAAGATGAGTTTGAAGCCGAAGTTGAAGAGTCTTGATCTAGATGGCACATACCGGAGGATGTGCAGGTTCAGAGGGGGTGGATGTCGCGCTACTTGGCGGCTACATGCTAGACTTCTACTCCGACGCTTGAGTTTAGTAGTCTAGAAGTTAGCTCATATTACTTCTAGTCTTTTATACATATGTTTGACACCTTTGCATACGGTGTTGACACTATTGTGTTATATATTTTGAGTCTTAGTAGGTTGATAGTATGTTATCTATCTTGTTCAAGCACTCCTGCGCTTGTGCAAATGATATCATGCTTATCTATGTTGTGAAACTACATAACTTAGGGTGTCCATGCTGATAGAGGTTTAAGCTCATGGGTTGTACTTACTTGTCGCACATGCACGCTTTCTAGCCAGTTTAAGTCATCTTTTAGGGTTACGTGTTATTTTACATGCCTTCGCGTGAAGTTTAAGATTTACGCTGGCACTTTAGGGGGCTGACGTGGTAGCCTTTGAGTGAAGTTGAGTTACCACGTGGATTAGGGCACTAAAGGACAGCCAAGTGGAGCTATGAACTCCCATTGGTTCATTTTTGTCTTTTGTAAAACCCTAAATTTAGAAGCAGGGGTCTAAAGGGGAGTTCGAGCATTTGGTAAGGGGACTTCAAAATCTGAGAGCACAGGAGGGTAGAGCTCGTCATGCCAAGCACTTCCAGTGAAATTTTCGATCGATTTGAGGCAATAAAGACGAAGTTATGATCAATTGAAGTTCGAATTGTGCCAGAATTGAATCACTTTTGTTGGATTTAGGGTTTTCAGTGTCACTGGCAGCAGATTTGAGGAAATTGCTTCAAAACTTCGAGTTTGTGTTCTCTGCCAGCATGGCTACGGTTTCCCAATAAGTTTCATGTCGATTGAGTGACTGAGTAATTCAGGGCGGCCGCTGAAGCAGAAGGGGTCTGAAAAGCTCTTAATCTAGAGCAGCGACTTCAGAGGAGGAGATATGGAGTTCTGTGTACATTCAGCGGTCCCAATTTCACAGGGGTGTTCAGCATCCTGTAGACTCCAAATCTTGTAAGAATATTTGAAATTGATCGAGCCAATCTTCTGTTATAGGTCGAAATAGTCATCTAGGTACCAGAAATTGCCGTAGTTTCCTTGCTTAGAACTTTTCTGTCCATATCTCCGTGTCAGAATTTGATCTCAGGCTGAAACTTCGTGTGTGAGTTCAGTAGTACCTCATTTGCATGTAGGGGAAGTTTAGAAGTCTAAACCTTCATAGTTTTCCTCTGCATAGCAGGCTGTACATTCTGCTCCTTCTCTTCTAACCTAGTGAGCTTAAGCTTAAGCTCCTTCATACCCTTAATCAACTCATCAAGCGGTGAGTCTTCCTCTCTAGCAATTACCAAAGCGGGTTTAGTAGGCAACTGCTTAACAGGAATTATCAGAGGTGCTGCTTCACTTACCACCACCTTGTCCCTTCTTCTCTGTCTCTTGGTCAGCAAAGAGACAGCCTCTTCAACCTCCTTCCAGTCAGTCTTCAATCCTCTCTCCTCACTCTTGTCTTCCAGCAACAGCTCAAGCTTCTCTTGAATAGTCACGTCCGCTGCTTGTAGGAAAAGCTTGGTCTTTTCCCCCTCTAGTGTAAGCTTCTCTGTCCTAGAAAGCTGAGCATACTGATGATCAAACTCCCTTAACAACTCATTTACAGACAAACCTTTGTTAGGCTTCACCACCCACTCCAAGAACGTTCTCTTGGTCACCCTCTTTGAATCTTCAGTGTAATACTCCTCCTTCAAAGCTCACATAAAGCTCTCCCAACTCTGTCCTTGCTGCTGCTTGAGCTCCTTCACACGCCCACGAATCTCAGGGACAACAGCAAGTTCAAAGTTCTCCACCATCTCCTTCTCAGGTACCTTGTTCACCTCCATCTCCCTAGCATTGTATCGCACGTACTTGGAAATATCTGTCCCCTTGAACTGGTCCATCTGGTGCACCACAGATTGCAACGCCTTGGTTGCTAATACCTCCTTCCTCTCTGTGCTCTGCTGCTGCTGCATAAACATGTGAAAAGCTTGGAACATCTTCATCGTAGCATCATCCAACTGAGCAGGTTACTGAGCAGCAGCAGCACCTCCACTTGACGATCCTTGGTTGGTCATGATATCTGATCCTGTAACACTCTCACGAAAACTCCCACCCTGGGTGTTTCACGTCGAGTTCACCAAAAAGATAGTATGTCGGAGTGTGATCCGTCTACTTAGGAAAGCGCCTTGCTTCTAGCTGTGGTTGTTCACTCAAGAGGTTGGCTTTCAGGTTACAACAGGGCTATAAATACTCACACAGATGTGTAAGATCTAGTAATATGCTCAGAAAGCGAAATTCAGGTCTAGCTGGCAATAATAGGATCCGGCGGTGAACTTTGACACTCACGGAGAGGAAAACTATGAAGGTTTAGACTTCTAAACTTCCCCTACATGCAAATGAGGTACTACTGAACTCACACACGAAGTTTCAGCCTGAGATCAAATTCTGACACGGAGATATGGACAGAAAAGTTCTAAGCAAGAAAACTACGGCAATTTCTGGTACCTAGATGGCTATTTCGACATATAACAGAAGATTGGCTCGATCAATTTCAAATATTCTTATTATTCTTATTCAATTCTTATTCAATTATATCATTTGCACAAGCGCAGGAGTGCTTGAACAAGATAGATAACATACTATCAACCTACTAAGACTCAAAATATATAACACAATAGTGTCAACACCGTATGCAAAGGTGTCAAACATATGTATAAAAGACTAGAAGTAATATGAGCTAACTTCTAGAACTACTAAACTCAAGCGTCGGAGTAGAAGTCTAGCATGTAGCCGCCAAGTAGCGCGACAACGAGTCTTCCGTCTTCTGTCTTCTGTCTTCCAAAGACCTGGTCGGGAAGACGTCTTCTCGGAAGATGTCCTTCTTCCGTCTTCGGAAGAAGTTGACTTCTCTTACAAAAAGTTCTTAAGGCCATCTTCCTTCTAAGCAAGATGTATTCTTAAGCAACAAGGTTATTTCAATTACACGGACATGTGATTAACTTCAAAAATTTCAAAAATTCGTACATCCTGTAAATTGTGGGCACCACACATATGTATGGAGTAATACTCCACCCATATAATATACATCTAAAATGTTCGCTGAGAGGAGGAAGAAAACAATACACTAAGAATCAAGGAGGAGGGATGGACACTCTACTAACATCCATTAGCAGATCTCCGCAAAGTTGTAGGAGGAAAGAGCATCAAGAGTACTCAAGAGAAGAATCAAGAACGGCTGACTAGATCTAGGAATGCAGAGATCTGCTACGACCGTTAGCAGATCACCGCAGAGGTAACTTGAAGCACCACATAAGAAAGATTACGCAGTCGAGGTTGAGTGGCAGAAACAATATGAAAACCTGAAGAAGGAGGTTTGGCGCGGAGATCTACTAACGAGCATTTGCATATATCCGTGTAGAACCCACCAGGTAACAGGATTAAGTCGAAAGGATAAGGGAGGTGGAGAACGACTACAAGGTTCAGCAGCCAGACCAACAGGTCAAAACACCACACAAACAAGACGTGCAAGACGTGGAGATGACACATAGAATGCAGAATGTTGCAGGGATCTGCTAACGAACGTTAGCACATCACGGCTGCAGGCACAATAATTTAGTGTGCAGAGTAGAGCCAAAGACTATAGAATATTGGCAAAAGAATGTGCCGTGGAAAAGATGAACAAAAAATGTCAAGCTTGAGGGGAGGCTGCAGAGATCTGCTAACGCTCGTTAGCATATATCTGCAGCAGTCCTCCAGTAAGAGTTGTATCTCAAACAATCATGCAGGAAAATCAAGTATCAATCTAAGTAAGAGGTATGGCTGCGGAGATCTACTGACGGACGTTAGTAGATCACCGGCGAGCTGAACCGATGTTAGTATACATCTAAGGTATGTGGTTGTGGGGATCTGCCTATTAGCATATCACCGTGAAGATGTATCGGTTTGTACTACATTACCAAGGTATATGGAAAGCAAAAAATACGCTTCAGGTAGGTCTGCGAAGATCTGCTAATGTCTCCACAGAGTTAGAAGATACTTTCACCGAGAAAAAAAAAGCAAGCACAAGAGTAAGTTAATAAATATCTTCAGCTACTTATTGCAACCTACATGCACGTAACATTCATATGTAAACACGACCTAAAAAGATGTTAACAACTAAAATCAAACTGTCAAAGTTTCTTCAAACCTGAAAAACGACGGACTAATAATAAGCTGTGTCACAAGACGAAAACTACTTCTCGACAAGAAGGAATGAAGAAATGAAGCTAACAAGATGAACAAGTGCTCGAAGAAACACAAGAGAACTCACTATTGTACTTGACACAGATAAACATGTGACAACAACGAGCTTATGCGGAGCTTCCCACGAAACACTAGAGCACCAAAGAGCGAGAGGAAACAATGACATGTTCACTACGTCCAACGCGAATGTTCACCCCACCTGGACCTCCGAGGGGAGCAAAAGTTTGACATAACACACTAAAACATATGTAACAACGGATCTGGCGAGATCAGTTTGACGTTTAAACACAACCGTTAGATAATGTTTAACAAGGGATAGAACCCTCGATATATCGAGGTCCTATCTTTATCAACGGTCAAGGAAAAATACCCGTTGGTACGAACATGTACAACGCTTGGTAAGATGTCATATCCATACAACATACCTTCTTGGTATTCCCTGGTGTAAAATTCAAACTCTCGACTCTATATCGCCTCTCGAACCTACTACTCTATCTCGTCTCGTCTTACGTCATCGACAAATTCAGAACCATGTAACTTTTGTCTGAATTTGATTCTTTCTCAAAATGACTATGCATCCTCGAGGGCTTGTGTAATCACAAGCGGAGCTGAGCACGGCCAAACCTTTCATCAAGGAGTTGGGCCTCGACTTCTTCACATGAGATTGGAATCTTGCCGACCAGGGTTTGCTAGAAGAGGTCTGGGTAGCCCTACCTCCCCGAAATCATGTACCTATCAAGGCAAGGATTGCTAGAGGAAGATCAGCATTGTGGACGGTGGAATGGTGATGAAGAGCGTTCTACCGATCTGAATCTGAGAACCGCAGTTACGAGTTGGAGAAGAGGAAGATTCCTACGATCATTTCAGAGAAATGACATGTATCCGAGACTACTATCTGTCTCTTCTTAGAATATCGACATGGAGAGAATGGTTGGAAGGTGGAAACCTACCGAGAGCCGAAGAAACGTCTTCTCGAAGGACCAGGTCTGTCTGAGTCAAGAATGTCGTCTTCTAAGTCGGAGCTGCTATCGCTTCCACCCTCTGAGATGTCTAGAGCAATCCTCTCCAGTCTTCCTTCACCTTGAGAAGTCTCTCCTGCACTTGGGAAGACATCTTCTGCATAACCAGACCCAAAATCCACCTTGTAAACTTGGTCACTCGGTTGGCTTTTGTCTTCTCCAAAGATAATGCTCGAGATGGAAGACTCTTCCAAATCTATTGTTCGGATCTTTCCGAGCTCTTCTTCTTTCTTTTGGTGTCTCAAGGATATCCTATTCTCTGGAAGCGGCTCGCTGGGATGAACCACATAGGGTCCTTACCCACTCATCTTCTGCTTCTTCCTCTGGTTGGAGGCATCCACCAGATTGCTGAGAAGAGGTGTCACTCTTCTTCTAGTGCTTGATCCGGTAAGCTGAAGATCTAACCAATGGTCCACATGTTCAGAACGTCTCTCTCTCCTGTCTCATGTTGCGCTCGACTGCAATCTTCCAAGATCAAGTCTTCCAAGAAGCTCTTGGAAGCAGGGAAGCGGTCTTCTTCCATTTCCTCCTGATGTCTCTCACCATCTTCTGGCTGCGGTTCTCAATAAGATAGAATCCACATAACTCAAATTCGATCCAAGTTAGTCCAAATGCAACCAACTATTGGCGCATAGATCCAGGGAGGGATCAAACGATACTACAGCTGATGTGTTCGCGAGGTCGCTTCACAATTGAGAGGGGAAGTATGTGAAGCCTTGGATTTTCACTTTGTTAAGAATTTTTTGATTTTTGATAAGTAAAACAATAGAATGGCTAGTATAGATGATAGATAAGATAGATTCAGTGTAGAATAGGATTTCTACGCCGAAGAATGATGCTGAGTAGAAATACAGAAGTTATGACATATATATCTTTGAGGAGATAACTTGGTTGTATTCTACGGACAAAGAGCTTTCCAGGGATACCTCATTTGCTAAGAATGGACATCGGACGACAAAGTTATGACCTTGAAAAGAAGAACTAAAATGAGACAGGAGTTACCGCAACTTCGTGCTCGAGAATCGAGAAGGACTTCGCACGTGAGGATAAGAAGGGAAAAGCTATAAGTAAGATCAAAAGGCATTTTTCACTTTACTATTTCCAATCGCGAGTTTACTGTAGTGCTCCGCTGTTATCGATCGGAAGAGAGTGGACGAAGACAGACTTCGACGAAGGGCCTCTGTTAGGTTTTATCGGTGCGGTCTGTGGCGGTTACGACGGCGACGTCCAAAGTCGACGTTTCCACGGTTAGGTATCAACTTCGACGAAGAAGTGTCGTAAGCGTAGAAGACCGAAGGGACTTCGGACCTTCAGCGAAGATGAGAGGAATGCAGACGACGAAGCGGCCGAAGTTGAAGACTATAGCGATGAAGTGGCCGGACTTCAGTCCGTATCGAGAACGACTCGAGGAGATGGGATTGGCGTTCTTGCTGGAGAACTGGGGTGTAATATCTTCGGATCTGTTACAGGAGATACTCATTTGCAGAGGACATCCCTCCGAAGATCTTCGGGCAAGGCCGAACAACTGGACTCTGAACCACTGGAACTTCGCCCTAGGAATCGATGACGCAGGAGTACCAGGTGACTTAATGTACGACAGTAGCTGTAAGCCGACTTCGGACGAAGTGGCGAAGTATGGCGAACTCTTCTTGAAGTCACCGGTGGGATCGAATGGATCCAAAGTACACACCTACATCGATCCTTTCAAGAGGGATGTCGCGATCGTCCTCAACACCATCTTCAAACCACAACGTACTTCTTATCTGGCTAATTGGCAGATTAACTTCATCGAACAGATCTTCGGAGGCAAGAAGGCGTATTGGACGAAGATCTTCCACGACCATGTGCAGAAGCTCTTCAACACTTTCGACGAAGGTGGATCGACATACTTTGCGGCCTTCGCAGTATTCTTCTACAGGGGAATGAAGTTGCTGTCCCCAAAAGAAGAAGAGCAGTTCGACCGAAGAACGATTTCGGAAGATGAGCGGGTAATGGAAGCTACTCCTCAGAGAGAAGAAGAAGTGACGACCCCAGTGACAACTTCGGCGGGACCTAGTACTCGGACGAAGAGGAAAATTGATGAACTTACACCAGGGGTGCGACTTCAAGAAGGAAGAAGAAAGCAAGAAGAACGACGATAACGACTTCGGACGAAGGAGTCGATGGCGCTCAATCGCCAGCGAAGTCGTCTTCAGTCGAGATATTAGGAACCGTGAAACCGAGAAGAGACCAAGGAGAATCAAGTGTGCGTAGGGTACTCTCGAAGGAGCACACAATTGAGAGGGAAGTTCTAGAACTTCGGACTTCGCCTAAACCAGGAGAAGCGACAACTTCGGCGAGACCGAGTGACCCCAATGTCGAGAGAGAATTGAAGATGTTCGAGCAGACTCTTGAATTCCTAAGTGGTACAGCGTTGCCACTCATGGCGCAGTTGGATTTTCAACGACACACCTATGAGAAGGAGACGAAGGAGTCAATTTCATTGAGCGACCTTCTCGACGCGGTGTACTTCAGACGGAAGGGATGGTTGAAGGAGAAGGATGCTCTAACGGCGAAGTTAGAAGAGACTTCGGCCGACATCAAGAAGTATATGTCACAACGGGAGGCATTACTCGTACAGCAGGCGTGCGAACAGACATGATACTTGGATGAGATTCAAGAAGTACAGACGAAGTTGAATCTTATGACTTCACGCTTTCACGATTTGAAGTCAGAGAGGGATGCCATGTTGGAACAGCTAGCGACGAAGGACGAACAGTTAGCAGCAAAGGATGAGGAGCTTTTGAAGTCAGAGAAAGCGAAGGAGATAGCAGAAACGAAGGCCGAAGAACTTCGAACGAAGGTGGATGAGATCACGACAACATACTTCGCCACCGAACTCGACGCGACAGAGATGGAGCTACTCCAACGACTTCGGGCAGAGTTAACGATAGCGCTAGATTCTTCGGCGAAGAGTAGGATAGTTAGACTAGCGGAGAGAATCATTAGAGATTTGAAGGAGCTTAGGGAGACAGTTAAGTTTACACTATGCAGTTTAGGACAGAAGTTACAGTTAGGTAGAGTAGATACTGCGGTTCCGCCAAGTGGGGAGTCGTGATCAAGCGGTCTAGATGTGATCATCTTTTTGTAGAAATGAGATCCGCCATCTTAGGGCGAAGGAGTATATAAGCGATGCGACTCTCTGTCATTTTATCTTTTCCATGTTTTCAGTTTTTGTTTCTTAATTTTCGATTGCGCAAGATTGCGGAGTGCGAGTGTGAGAAAAGTGGGCGAAGGTAAATTTATCTACGAAGGACGTAGTTTGCTGTCGCAGGTGTAATTCTGATTGACGAAGGCCTTTATCATTTACTTTAAACGAAGAGACTTCAGTGGAGAATTTGACCGAAGGTGACTTCGGCCGAAGTTGAAACAGTATACTTCGAAGGTGTTTGAACGAAGATCTGAGAACATATTAGTTACTGTGAAGTGGAAAAGCATAAGTTAAATTGTAAGAAGAGTTCGGATGATGGTGGCTTCATCTTAAGTCTGCCTTCTTCAAATAAGTGGGATTTTTAAGAGTGAGAGTTTAGTTGGAAGAACATTTCTTAGGAAGAGTAGGGGCTTATTCTTTAAACCTTGATGTGAAGTCTGTATTCTTCTGTCTTTTCAGAAGAAGACTAGGAACATTTCAGCAGTATTTTGCTACCTCATTTACTCATACATCTATCTTCTCGAATCTTTTATATGTTTGTTGGAAAGCTCCTTGATCAAAGAACTATTTCATTGTTGTTTGTATTCGATTTATCAGGTTTGTACTTGGGTTTGATTTCTTATCAGACTTAAACTATCATCCGGATATTATTCCATTCCGTGAGAATAACAGAAAACTATCTGAATTAGACCTCAGACGAACGTTGACCTAAGGAGACGAGTTTGGGAACGGGCTGAAACATGAGTCTCAGACATAGGTCTGAGACGTGAGATCGAGACGTGGGTCCGAGACGCAGACAAACCCTAGGGTTTGACTCTGGGTCTGGACCACAAGTTTTCAAAAAATGACTAAGTGTTGGAGCTCCAGAGACGTTTTAGGTCGTGGACGGAGCTCCACATAAGATCTCGAGGCGAGTGAGGTATCATTGGAAAGGTCTCGTCGAGTGCTTTCCAGTGATATATAACACTCCTCGATCTGACCTTCGAGCTGGAAGTTATGGCCGAACCACAATCGGGTTGTGGTATAATTTTCAGGGACCAAAGAGGAGGGCGGGGCCGCCGATCCCCAGAAGTATATATGAGGGGGGCTCGATACCTGGGTGGGCCAGGACGAGTCACCCGACCCCGGGGTTCGGCGGGCGGACTCTGGGGCATGAGGTGATGGCTGGGCCGGTTCCAAGGCACGTTGTGGTTCGGCTCCTGTGTGAAATTCCTGTGTAACCTATGTTGTGTTTCTTTTCTGTGTTTCGTGAATCGTATCGCGTAACTCGCCGAACGGTGTGATGAGTGCCACGTTTGTGATTATCTGTTTAAGTGATCGCACGGTAGAGGAACGTGCCAAGTCATCGATCTGTGTGCGTTCACTTTAGTGGTCCTTGTCGCCGCAATTGTGTATAAAATGGTGGGTCGAAGGTTCATACGACATTCTCTCTCAACGGGTGATTCGTGAGGGTTCTCGGTGGTCTGCATGGAGGAGTGAAGAACTGCAGGAGTGGTGGTTATGGACGGTGGTGTGTTACCGGCTCCGGATCTTCCTTTCCCGAATCCATTTCACATCAAGCTTCATTGCATCCACCGCGATCACTTTCGACAGTGGTTAGTTGCATACTTTGGCGATGAATTCATGGGAAGAATGATGGAGTTACAGCTTCCGGTGATCCTTCCGATTGTTACATACGGAGAGACTTGGGATATGAC
The DNA here is from genome assembly GCA_036924285.1 of Asterella californica. Taxonomy (NCBI): domain Eukaryota; kingdom Viridiplantae; phylum Streptophyta; class Marchantiopsida; order Marchantiales; family Aytoniaceae; genus Asterella; species Asterella californica. The sequence continues at coordinate 51,428,320 of JAYKYS010000001.1, forward strand.
GGTGTACATTTTGTTGTGAGGAACAATGGATCTCAACTATCCATCGAACGTTCCTTTCAACCTTTGGGTCGATGTCCGGTGTCATTGCCGACCGAAGGTCAATCATGGGGCTTGGATCGTGAGAAACTTCGGGCAAGAATATTACAATCGAGTGATAGCTTCACCATTTCCTTTTGTCGTACCTTTTATTGTAGAACGTTTTCAGGTTGTAATATTGACGTTGTATTAGTCTGCGACTCGCTGGTTTCATTCTGGTTGAGCGCTTTTATGTAGTTATGGACCGTGAAGAATCCATCGACACATCTGAAGGATTTTCTGAGGTCTTAGAGTGTTGTTGATGTCTTATGTCTCCTTGGGAGTAAAAATTCGTTCTAAGGGAAAAGTTAAGAGGAGAAAAGACAAAAAGTAAAGCTCTTTTGGCTCTTATTGGTCCACTTTTGGACCAATGGTGTTCTAGTTGATCCTCGCGACGTTTCTGTGGTTTCTGGAGGCTTCGGAGGACCATTCGCAAAACAAAGAGTATGGTTGGAGAGCTCTCGACGGGGGTTACAATCTGTGCTGAAGAATCGGTCGATTTCATGGAGGGATGAGCGCCATGGATAGTTTGCTATTGCTTAAGTTCTGTCTCGAATTTCTGAGTGAAACTTTCCAAGATTGAAGCATGTCTTATCAGTAAGATACTTGGGAAGTTTCACCTCAAATGGTCGAGTAGTTTGTTCAAAATCTTGGATCAAATGTACCTGGGTCTGTAAAGCTCTGAAGTTAGCACAGATTACGGTTTGATCCATATCTGAGAATTGGTTTAAGATTTCGACCTTAAAATTGTTCAGGGTAGGAGTGAAGGGTCCAATCAAGCTTCCTGTGAAGTTTGATCATCATTGGTCGACTGGTTTGGGAAGACTGAGGTCTCAAAGTTCAAAGATACTTCTGTTATTAGCAATTTCGGGTTTTTCGGTATCATCTATGATCATTTTGGTCATTTTCGATCAATTTGGAGAGGAGTTTGTTGCTGAAACTGTCATGCCTGCATACAACTCGACATTGGAAGGTGTGGGGGCTGATTTCAGCTCTTGGTGATGAAGGAGACCGGAGTCGCCATGAGTCTTAAGCCGCTGTTCGGGTTCTCGGAGCTGCCAGGTACTACCGCCGTTGGTGTTATATTGAGATCTGAATAGTGTTTTGGAGTATGCATGCTTTACCTTGCTGGAATGCTTGGTAGACCAGTGTGTACAGCAAGTTTTATCGATGCTCTATCAAGTTGATTGAGTGATCTTATAGCATCTTCTGGTTGTACTATGAAGTTGTGATAGTTGGATTGATGGGCAGTTAGCGTCGTTGGGGAGCTATTCAGAAATCATGCTTCCAGTGATATAGAGGAATAACTTCAGTTAGATAGTACAGAGCTGAGTATTTTAGTTAGAGTACAAAAGATCTGTTTGTAACACATGTTTATGCAACCTATACGTAACCTTGAATCATAGCAAGCTTTAAACTTGAGCCGAGCGGATACAAGGTCACTCAGGCTAGAAGAGTAGATAGTGAAACATTTGAGTGGAAACATCCAGATCTAGATCCAACCTTGTCAATCCACATACCTCTGCACAGCCATATACCCAGTGTATTCTTAGACAGAAAAACACGTTATACGATAGCTGGTGAACTTGACGTGAAAAGTCTAGGGTGAGAGGTACGTGCGTGGTTTTGCCACCATGGATATTGAAGGGTTGGGTCATTACGTAGATGAAGCTTCTACATCTGGAGAGGCCCCAAAGGTGATCAAGCTTTCACGGTCTGATATGCGATTGCTTGAGGCATTCGCGTTGGTAATGCAACAACAGCAAGCCACTGAACGGAAAGAAGCAATGGCTACTAAAGCCTTACAATCTGTTGTGGGGTTGCTAGATTAGTTTGACGGGAAGAACATATCGAAGTACCTAAAGTACTATTCCAGAGAGATGGAATTGAGTAAGGTGCTAGAAAGAGAGATGGTGAGTACATTTGAGCTTGCTGTCGTACCTGAACTACGACAGCATATGAAGGACATCATCCGATCTCATGGTGCTACGTGGGAAGGATTTACTCTTCAGCTGAAAGAAGAGTATTCTTTAGAGGATGCTGACCGAGTGACTAAGAAGTCATTCATGGAGTGGGTAAACAAACCCAACAAAGGGCTTGTTGCCACAGAGCTATTTCGAGAGTATGAGAGACAATTCCTTCAGTTGTCTCGGATGGAGAAGCTCACATTGGAGAACGACAAGGTGGAGTTGTTTCTACAAGCAGCCAACAATGAATTACAAAGGGAGTGGAGTTGCTTTTGGAAGATAGGATGGAAGACAACAGACTCACGACTGACTGGAGAAAAGTCTCTTAAGCAGTGAGTGTACTTGCCAAACGAGAGTACCGGAGAGGGAAGGTGGTGGTAAGACAAGAAGAGAGACCACCACCGATCATAGTACCTCGTAGGCAACCAATGGTACCCAATGTGCAAGCACCTATTGTGCATGTACCTCAAGTTCCACTTCCTACTATTCCTGTCCCGAAAGTTGCACCGCAAAGAGATGCTATGGAAGAGTTGGTAAAAGGGATGAGGGACTTGCAGATCAAGTTAGCAAGGTTGGAAGAGAAGGGAGGAGCACATGATACCAGACTTGCTCCTAAGCAAGATTATGTACAGAGATGCATTTGGTGTGATAGTTCTGATCATGCTCGAAGAGAGTGTGGTGATTTTGTCAAAACTCTACGAGATGGAGTAGTCTATTGGAAGGAAGGAAAGATTGCTCTGAAGGATAATGGAGAGATTCTTAGAACCAACTTCGGGAAAGGAGGAATGAAGCAAGTATTGGAGGAGTATCTATCTCAACATGCTACTGCGTCGGTAGAAGCTGCTACTTATGGAGTCGAGGTAGTACGAGAAAGAAGTGCTTCTAAGAAGCATGGAGATACTCTTGATATGTGGAGTCATGCGGTAACCACGAACAAAAGAGAGAAAATGGCAAGGGAGGAGTTGCTCAGAACAGCCATGGTAATCAGGGGTGCTACTGGATGGGATGATCCCGTGGATACAATGTCTGTACATGCTTATTTGGCGAAGAGTCAACATGAGGCTCTCATGGAGGAGAAGCGCAAACGAGATGAAGCAGGCCCTAGCGAGGAGAGAACAGCTCTCAAGAGGCAAACAAGAGGGGAAAAGTTCAGACCGGAGATTATGTCTCTACCAGAGGAGACTATGGAAGAGGTCATATCCTCTACTCCCGAGAAGAGCAGAGGTTAGGAGAAAGGTAAATCTCCTTCATACAAGCTTCAGTCTGATATTGAAGCTGCTACGGATCTGAAAGGAGTACTAGAAGAGAGAGTACTCAATGCCAAGATCGAGTTTACTTTGCGAGAGGTTCTTGGGATTGCCAAGAGGGAGTTTCATGATGTCATTATTGACACCATCAAACGAAAAAGACAATTGACAGGAGAAACCGCTGTGTCTAATGCATTAGACACAAGGATATCAAGAGAGGAAGAGTTAGAACTAGCTCAATGCTGCATCAACCGCAAGGTTCGATTTGAGGATGATAACGATGACAAGATCCCTAGCCATTACACTAGAGGACATTGGGCTAGAGCTACTACCGAAGCCTTAGTGAAGGTAGGAGAGATGACAGATCCGGTGGTTGCTCTCATTGATCATGGATCAGAGATCAATATTGTCTCAAAGGATATCTACAAGCAAGGTGGATGGCCTGTTGATATAGATCATGGTTGGATGATCAGAACAGCGAACAACACACGAGGAGAACTCTATGGAGCTTGTCCTGATGTGAAAGTGAAGGTGGGAGATGTAACTATTGAACAAAACTTCTTTGTTCAAGATAGTACATCATACCCGGTGATACTCGGTCAACCTTACATTACAGCTGTGAGGATGGAGACCAAGGTTTTGGATGATGGATCTGCTTATGCGCGGATCAGAAGTCAGGATGGCAAGAGAGCGATACAGTTTCTAACTGTATCAGCAAATCACGAGCGGAACAACGATTATCTGAGGGGTGGCTCCTTGTCTAAGGTCACGGAGGAGTTCAAGGATTTTTGACAAGTACTGCTATAGAGCGAGGACATAGTGGTACACTGGAGGAGGTACTCTCGCTAGAGAAAGAAAGTGCTTTTTGTACAGGAGTTGTGAGATTTTCTGGGAGTGGATTTGCTACACATACACGACTTGCTGACTTGCAGAAGTGGGAGCAGAAGGTTGTGCGAAAAACTGAAAAAGACCTAAAGAGAGTTGGTGTGCTTGAAGAGGATGATAAGATAGAAGGTGTTTATTTGGAGTTAGGATTGGGAGATTTCATCGATGAACTTGCTATGCATGAGCAAGAAGATGAGGATCATGTGGTGGAAGTACACTCTAGGGAGCTCTATATAGCTATAGAGTCATTCGTAGATCCTGAAGTTAGAGTTGATACTAGGTACAAAACGGTAGACAAGAAGGTAAAACCTGTTGCTCAGCCATTACCTAGTGATTCTAACCAGCGAGTCCAACAATCTTCGAAGGAGAAAAGCTTAAGAGATCTTAGCCGGGTCGGTCACAAGTTCACTGAAGCTACGCTCGAGGAGTTGAAGGTTGGTTCTGCAGATTTTCTTTTGCCTGTGGAGGAGAATAGGTTTAGGGAGATGTTAACTAGGCACGGGAAAGCTTTTCCTTTTGAAGCCTCAGAAATCGGATGTGTAGATCCTAGCATTGTGGCGCCAATGATCATATTCACAGTTCCACATGCTCCTTGGGATTTGAGGCCAATTCCTGTACCTAGAGCGCATCTACCGAAACTCATAGAGCTTTTGAAGGAGAAGATGCAGATGAAGATCTTGGAACCATCGTTTGCACCATACTCTAGTCGTTGGTTTACAGTACCAAAGAAGAGTGGTGCATTACGGTTCATCCAAGATATGCAACCTGTGAACCAAGTGACCATCAGAAATACAGGCATAGGACCTATCGTCGGAGAGTTTGCTGAAGCGTTTGCTGGGAGAGCTATTTACTCTATAGGAGATCTTTACTCTGGATACGATCAGTTTCAACTTGCTGAACAGAGTAGAGATATTACCACCATGAGGACACCATTGGGGTTGGTCAGAATGTGCACGCTACCACAAGGAGCAACGAACTCGGTAGCGCACATGATGAACGGGATGAACAAGGTTCTCCGTGAGTTCATTCCTGAGAAGACCATGCCTTTCTTGGATGACATTCCAATTAAGGGATGCGTTGAGGAGGAGAAAGATGAAACAATGGATCAGAAGGGGTGTAGAAACTTTGTTGCTGATCACATTTCAGATTGTGATAAAATCTTATCACGACTTGAAGAGGCGCACTTGACACTATCAGGTACTAAGTCTTCATTTGGAGTACGAGAAGTTGTGATTGTGGGACACCTATGTGGATGGTTTGGACGCAAACCTGATCCTGGTAAAGTGGATGCTATACGACGGATGAAGGATACTTGTGGTTCGACAACAGAGGTGAGAAGGTTTCTTGGAGCTTGTGTCTTCTATCATGTGTGGATTCCACATTTTGCACATGTGGCTGATCCTCGTTATGATCTGTTGAGAAAGCACAAGAGGTTTGCATGAGAGGAGAGGCATACTGAGGCGATTCAGAGATCAAAGCAGTTGTTATCTTCTCCACCTGTACTTCGTCGTATGAGCTATGAGGATAACAAACCAGTGATACTTACTGTTGATACTAGTCCGATAGCCATTGGATGGGCAGTAGGACAAGATGATGAAGAAGAGAATCGGTTTGCTGTCAGATTTGAAGCAAAGGTGTTGAGTGAGCGACATAGAAACTATCCTCAAGTGAAGAAAGAGTTATGGGGAGTAGTTACAGCTATGAAAGCTGAAAAGGACTATTTGATTGGAGCGCCAATAATAGTAGAAACAGATTGTTTACCACTATTAGGGATGATTACAAATTGTAACACCCCTGATATTGCTATGCTACGCTGGATTGCTTACATCAAGTCCTTAAATCCCGAGTTCCGACACATAGCGGGGAAAAACAATCCAGTAGCTGATATGTTATCTCGTGCGAGGTATGAGGATGAGGAGGAGATGATAGAAGATACAAAAGACGTTGGTACTACTGTTTTCTGTAGAGCTCAAGGAGGTGAGAGTGAGCATTCAAAACCGTTCATGGAGGAGCTATATGAAGGAGAATGGATAGACGTAGGACGCTATCTAAGCTTGTTGACTAGACAGCCAGGATGGAGTGATGCCCACTTTAAACAAATCAGGAGGAAGGCTTATAACTACTTGCTACAAGGTGGTTATTTGTGGAAACATGCTAAGCAAGGTGGTAAGATGCCACAAAGGGTTATGTGCAAGGTTGACATGCAAAAGTTACTCATGCAAGAGTTTCATGAGAGCTTGTGGGCAGGACATAGAGGTATTTATGCCACCTTTACAAAGCTGAAGGAGAGATATTGGTGGCGTAACATGTACAGAGATGTAGTTCAATTTGTGGAGACATGCCAAACTTGTCAAGAGTATTCAGGAATTCGGCATCGAGATGGATTACATCCTACTTATCCACTTGCAATGCATTATAAGTGGGTAGTAGATCTTGTTATTATGCCAGTTGGTATATGGCAGATGCGATACTTAGTTTTGGCACGTGAGGATTTGTCCAACCAAGTGGAAGGGCGAGCCTTACGGACAAAATCCACAGAGAGAGTCTGCAAATTCTTGTTAGAAGATGTGATTTGTAGATATGGTTGTGTTGGGAAGATCACGGCTGATCGAGGGGAGCTGAACAATGATGAGGCTAAAGCGTTCTTCAAGAGGTGTGGTGTGAAGTTAGCTCTCACCACAGCTTACAATCCGGAGGGTAATGCGAAGAGTGAACGTGGTCACCCTCCTATTGTGAAAGCTATTGTGAAAGCTTGCAAGGGGAGGACAAAAGAATGGCCAAGAGATCTTCCGTTTGCATTATGGGCTGATCGTTCGACTCATAGTTCAGTTACGGGATATATGCCGGTGGAGTTGATGCAGGGGCAGAAACCTATCATGCCCATTGAGGAGCACATACCCACTTGGAGTGTTCTATCTTGGGAGGATGGTATGTCTACAGAAGATCTTCTTGCTGTCAGAATTCGTCAACTAGAGAGGAGACCTGAAGATGTAGAGATCGCATTGGAGAAGCTGAAAGAGGCGCGCTTGAGAAACAAAGATAGATTTGATAAGCGTCACCGATTAAGGCCGAAGGAGATTAAAGAAGGAGATTGGGTGTTGGTCTACGATAGTAGCTTGGACAACCAACACAGTGCGCTTAGAAAATTCTCTAAGCGATGGTTTGGCTTGTATGTGGTTCTTGTCGTGCTTGACAATGCCACATATTCACTAAGAGAGCTTGATGGGGCAAAGCTCAAGGTTCCCATTGCAGGCAAGCGGGTGAAACTCTTCAAGAAGCGAGATGAAGGGATAAGCATGGAGGAAGTCGGAGAAGAGTTTGATATCTTGGATGATGACGGAGAAGATTTGGATGACGAAGATATCGCTAATGACAACATCAGTGAAGAAGACGAAGATATAGTGTGATGCCGACCACAACTTGTGAGTGTTGGCGCATACCAGAGGATGCGCAGGTTTAGAAGGGGTGGCTGTCGTGTTGTGGTTCGGCTCCTGTGTGAAATTCCTGTGTAACCTATGTTGTGTTTCTTTTCTGTGTTTCGTGAATCGTATCGCGTAACTCGCCGAACGGTGTGATGAGTGCCACGTTTGTGATTATCTGTTTAAGTGATCGCACGGTAGAGGAACGTGTCAAGTCATCGATCTGTGTGCGTTCACTTTAGTGGTCCTTGTCGTCGCAATTGTGTATAAAATGGTGGTCGAAGGTTCATACGACATTCTCTCTCAACGGGTGATTCGTGAGGGTTCTCGGTGGTCTGCATGGAGGAGTGAAGAACTGCAGGAGTGGTGGTTATGGACGGAGGTGTGTTACCGGCTCCGGATCTTCCTTTCCCGAATCCATTTCACATCAAGCTTCATTGCATCCACCGCGATCACTTTCGACAGTGGTTAGTTGCAACTTTGGCGATGAATTCATGAGAAGAATGATGGAGTTACAACTTCCGGTGATCCTTCCGATTGTTACATACGGAGAGACTTGGGATATGACGGTGTACATTTTGTTGTGAGGAACAATGGATCTCAACTATCCATCGAACGTTCCTTTCAACCTTTGGGTCGATGTCCGGTGTCATTGCCGACCGAAGGTCAATCATGGGGCTTGGATCGTGAGAAACTTTGGGCAAGAATATTACAATCGAGTGATAGCTTCACCATTTTCTTATTGTAGAACGTTTTCAGGTTGTAATATTGACGTTGTATTAGTTTGCGACTCGCTGGTTTCATTCTGGTTGAGCACTTCTATGTAGTTATGGACCGTGAAGAATCCATCGACACATCTTAAGGATTTTCTGAGGTCTTAGAGTGTTGTTGATGTCTTATGTCTCCTTGGGAGTAAAAATTCGTTCTAAGGGAAAAGTTAAGAGGAGAAAAGACAAAAAGTAAAGCTCTTTTTGCTCTTATTGGTCCACTTTTGGACCAATGGTGTTCTAGCTGATCCTCGAGACGTTTCTGTGGTTTCTGGAGGCTTCGGAGGGCCATTCGCGAAACGAAGAGTATGGTTGGAGAGCACTCGACCGGGGCTACAATCTGGGCTGAAGAATCGGTCGATTTCATGGAGGGATGAGCGCGTTATGATCGATTGAGTGGAGGGGGGTGAAATTCGTACCTACTGCCACGTTTCTGGTTATTCCGAGAGACTCGAGAGGAGTTTTGAGGAGCTGTCTGTTGGGTTGGAGAGCTGACGACGTGGTGGTCGTTTTGATTTCAATTTCATCAAGTTCTTGATCGATTTGGATTCTGAACCGACCGATTAAAGTTGAGAAGTGCAGATGGGATAAGGCGAGGACAGCGAACTGTGATAGCCATGGATAGTTTGCTATTGCTTAAGTTCTGTCTCGAATTTCTGAGTGAAACTTTCCAAGATTGAAACATGTCTTATCAGTAAGATACTTGGGAAGTTTCACCTCAAATGGTCGAGTAGTTTGTTCAGAATCTTGGATCAAATGTACCTGGGTCTGTAAAGCTCTGAAGTTAGCACAGATTACGGTTTGATCCATATCTGAGAATTGGTTTAAGATTTCGACCTTAAAATTGTTCAGGGTAGGAGTGAAGGGTCCAATCAAGCTTCCTGTGAAGTTTGATCATCATTGGTCGACTGGTTTGGGAAGACTGAGGTCTCAAAGTTCAAAGATACTTCTGTTATTAGCAATTTCGGGTTTTTCGGTATCATCTATGATCATTTTGGTCATCGATCAATTTGGAGAAGAGTTTGTTGCTGAAACTGTCATGCCTGCATACAACTCGACATTGGAAGGTGTGGGGGCTGATTTCAGCTCTTGGTGATGAAGGAGACCGGAGTCGCCATGAGTCTTAAGCCGCTGTTCGGGTTCTCGGATCTGCCAGGTACTACCGCCGTTGGTGTTATATTGAGATCTGAGTAGTGTTTTGGAGTATGCATGCTTTACCTTGCTGGAATGCTTGGTAGACCAATGTGTACAGCAAGTTTTATCGATGCTCTATCAAGTTGATTGAGTGATCTTATAGCATCTTCTGGTTGTACTATGAAGTTGTGATAGTTGGATTGATGGGCAGTTAGCGTCGTTGGGGAGCTATTCAGAAATCATGCTTCCAGTGATATAGAGGAATAACTTCAGTTAGATAGTACAGAGCTGAGTATTTTAGTTAGAGTACAAAAGATCTGTTTGTAACACAAGTTTATGAGACCTATACGTAACCTTGAATCATAGCAAGCTTTAAACTTGAGCCGAGCGGATACAAGGTCACTCAGGCTAGAAGAGTAGATAGTGAAATATTTGAGTGGAAACATCCAGATCTAGATCCAACCTTGTCAATCCACATACCTCTGCACAGCCATATACCCAGTGTATTCTTAGACAGAAAAACACGTTATACGATAACGTGGTGGAGATGGTCTTCTCGAAGGTCCATGTCTGTCTGAATCACGAATGTCGTCTTCTGAGTCAGAACTACTGTCGCTGTCGTCTTCTGAGACGTCTGGAACAATCTCCTCTAGTCTTTCTTCACCTTGAGAAGCTTCTTCCGTACTTGGGAAGACGTCTTCCGAGTAACCAGTACCAAAATCTACTTTATACACGTGATCACCCGGTTGGCTTCTGTCTTTTCCAAAGATTATGCTCGAGATGGAAGGCTCTCCCAACTCTACTGATCCGATCTTCTTGAGCTCTTCTTCTTTCCTTTGGTGTCTCATGGATATCCGCTGCTCTCTAGAAGCGGTTCGCTGGGGTGAATGTACTACTCAGGGTCTTTACCCGTGCGTCTTCTACTTCTTTCTCTGGTCGGAGACATCCACCAGAGTGCTGAGAAGAGATGTCCCTCTTCTTCTAATACTAGATCCGGTAGACTGAATGTCTGAACAAACGGTCACAGGTTCGAAACGTCTTTTTCTCCTGCTTCCTGGTGTACTCACTGCACTCTTCCAAGATCGAGTCTTCCAAGAAGCTCTTGGAAGCGGGGAAGCGGCTTCTTCCAGTTCTCCCCAAACAAGTTATTAATCTTAAAAATTTCAAAAATTCGTGAATCCCGTAAATTGTGAGCACCACACCGGAAGAAGTGACCTGGAAGCAAGAAGCGTCTTCCCGAGCTTCTCTGTAGATAGTTGTGTGATATTTTAGTTAGTAGTTGTTTGTTTAGGTCCAGAGCACCTTTTGAAGGGTCTGGAAGCCGTGTGGTTTGACAGGATTTCTAGACAAAACCCGTGTGGTTGTGTGATTGACAGATCTTAGAACTTAGAACAGTGTTACTTGTGCAAATCCTCTGTGAGAACGATATCTTTTATACTAAATGAGCAAAAGTAGTAATCCTGCGACACTACATATAATGAGCACCATTTTTGGCGCCGCTGCCGGAGATTTCATCTTAGTAACTTCTGTTCTAAGCTTCATGGATCGGTGTGCTAGTAGTTAGTTTCATTCCGAACTAACTTCGATTGTAGTTGAATGTGTTGTTTGACTCTATCTTGCTAGAAGACAGGAACTGTAACCAGATCCTCCTTGGTCACGTACAGATAACAGAAGAATGGAGTAAGATGTCCTCCTGCCGGGGTACTTAAGTACACCAGCTCTGCCTGTACATAAGCGTGGAAGAACGCACCCCAGTTGACATTCTCTCCGGCACACACTGCTTCCAAGAACTCCACATCCTGATCTCCAAGGTACCTCGTCTTCTGCGCCTTCTCCTTAGGAAAGAGGTGAAGGAACAGCTTCGCCAGAAGACGCTTCTGCAGCTCCCGGTAAGATTCAACCTTCCAGTCGTTTCTTCCCTGCCTGTCCTCCAGGAAGAGACAAGTTGTGCTTCCAGGCACATGCCACTTACCCGAGATCATGGATAAGATCTTCTTCTCGAGTCAACAACCTCGGTTCTCAGATTCTGGTCTGTGAAAGGCCCTGCGCCACCAATCTTCGATCTAGGAAGATGGTCTTCCTCGAGCTACTCCTGCCTTCGCAGGTACACGGTTGCGAGGCGGTAAGGCTGTCCAAACCTCCTCCAGAAGACCCTGGTCGGCGAGGTTCCAATCCCACAGAAAGAAGTCGAGACCCAACTCCTTGATGTAGGGTTTGGCCTCGGCCAACTCTGCTGCTGGTAACACCAACCCTCGAGGATGCATCGACATACTTGAAACTCTGTTGCACTAAGCCACACATACTTAATGTGAGCCGAAGGCTCAGTCCTTCCCAAGTTCTCACAGTCTAGCTTCCACTCTCAGAAGACGAATCTAGTCTTCCAGAAGACAGCTACTCCGTCTTCCGGGATTCTAACAGTGCTTCCTAAATAGCTCTCGTCTTCCGAGCTATATCTAAACAATCCTAACTAAGCAAGGCCTCGCATAGATTCCTAAGAAGACAACTCACCTTGCATTACATCTTACTTCCTAACAGAAGATACAAGATATGCGAAAAGTAGAGCGTATGAAAAGTTCAGAAGATGGTTGCGGGCTCCTGCGGTGACAGTGGTCTCTGGGAAGACTCCCGGGATAGCTTTCGATTCAATAACGTTCTCGGAAGACTTCCCGAAGCCAGGCTTCCCTTCACTGGTCTCACCTGTCTTCTGCTTCCTACGCGCAATCTATCCTCACAACAGACACAAGACATTCGCACTCTGTTCTTCCGACTTCTCACCTCTCATACACACTCAGAAGAAGACGAGAAGACATGACCCTCGACCATTCTCTCCAGATTCTGCCAGCAAGACTTCTCACAACTCTCTTTTAAGTTCGGGAAGAAGAAGGAATAGGCTGCTATGGGTCGGACAAAAGAGATCCGTAAAGGACCCTCACGTCTTCTCGCGCATTCTGTCAGCCTTTCCAGTCTTCTAGTCTCTCTAGGAAGATGTGGATTTGAGAAGCTTGGAAGATCGGGAGGCACAGGCCTGGTTCCCAACTTTCAGCTTCTCGAAACAATAAACAACTCACCAAGTCACTCAAGATTCGTACCAAGCCTCTCTTAACACAAAAGCAAATCCAATCCACTCTTGATACGAATTGCACACAGTCGTCTTCTGAAGACTTCAAACATCCGGAAGCGTCTTCCGAAGATGTTCGGAATTCAGAAGCATCTTCCAAAGATGTTCACATCTTCCGAAGCGTCTTCTGTTCAGAGATTCGGGAGTAGAGGTGCGGTAGGATAGAGAAATTGATAGCTGCGGGATCGAATTGAGAACGACAGTTAGGGAAGCTTGATTGCAGCTCGGGAAGAAGCTAGACGATGACTGTCGAAAATTGAGCAACGCTTCTGCGCCCAATTTCACAGAAGGAAAATGCGGGATGTGGAATCGAATCGATTGGTTTGTCTGCAAACAACCGGGGAAGCGCGGGGGATACCAAACAAGAGGCGAGAAGCAGGGTGGAAGGGAAGAGAACATGAGAAGAACCTCAAACAATCTTCTGTCTGCTTCCGTAGTGTCTTCAGCCTTCTGCGTGCTTTCGACTCCGACCTCAGCTCTAATGTGACTCCACAAGCTACTGCTGCCGTCAATGTCTTGCCACTCCTCAAATCGAACAAGACTCCACCTCCGATTCTTCTCAGTCGTCCTTCAATGTCCGCTTCTGGGAGTCTACAGAAGACTCCTTCAGCTCGATGTACTTCCTACCTTCAGCAATTCGTCCTCGCCTTCTCTCTAGATGTGAATCGATCCTTGCTCTACTCGATTTCACTCTGCTGGACCTCACTCAATTCGATCACCTCTCAATTTGATCTTCTAGACAGAAATGACCTCGATGCGGAAAGCGGTAAGGTTCTTGCGCTAATGCACTTCCTTCGTATCTTCTCGTGCAGTTTAGAGGTTCTCGACCTACCCGACCTTCCTGACCTACCTGACCTATCTTGGTGCTACCTGGTAGGTACACCTACTTCTTTACTGAGGAATACGCGGTTAGGCTTCTATGGTCGTTGTCTTCCGGAAGATACGTGTCTTCCGTCTTCCGCCGTCTTCCGTCGTCTTCGGAAGATACAACTGAGAAGACGCTTCCCGGAAGACGGTCATCTTCCGAAGAAGTCAACTTCTTATTGCGAAAAAGATCGTAAGATCATCTTCCTTCTAAGGAAGCCATAATCTTAAGTAACAAAGCTTCTTCAGTTATACAAACAAGTTATTAACCTTGAAAATTTCAAAAATTCGTGAATGCTGTAAATTGTGGACACCACAACGACTGCAGCTCCGAAGACGAAGTCACTTGAGACAACTTCCTCTTTCACTTTGATGGATGGCATTGTGTGGAGCCCTTGTCCGGATTCAGACAGTTGGTCTCCAGAAGAAGTCCTGGATGAAGCAGTATTCAAGGTAAGTACCAGAAGCAAAGGAAGGTCAGAATCCCGTCAGAAGGAGAGCAAGAAGAAGAAGCAACGTAAGGAGAGGTCATCTTCTCCTGAACGGCCTTCTTCTCCTGCTTACGACCGAACAGATCCGAAGTACTTTGCTCCTGACATTAGGCAAGAAGTTGAAACGATCATGCAAGAAGAGCTGGAGAAGCGACGGAAGACAGTACATCAGCTTCCTCCATCGACTATGGCAGCCCCTGTCTCACGGGAACAGCTTCCGGTCGAGCGAAGACATCATTCTGGTCTTCCATCCAAGGAAGCAACTACTACATCTTCTCTGTTGGAAACACCAATCACTCTTTTGAAACGATCCCCTTATGACTTCTTGCGAGATTTGTGGAATCAGAAGGCGGATGTAACATTTCAACAGCTTTTGGATGACAACGCTGTTACAGGAAGCTGTTACAATCTGTTCTTCGAGGATCGAGGAAGCGGAGAACAGCTACTAAACTTCCCCATAGCACCCCGATCCTAAAAATAGAGCATGAGTACTTGGGAGCCCAGAACTTGATATGGAGATCCATGGCTGTCTTCTGAAGAAGGTACCCATTGATTCTGGCTCCAAAGTTACATCATGACTAAAGAAACTGCGCATGCCCTAGGCTTCACTGAGTTCCAGCTTACTCCGAGAATCCTCAAAATGACAGACCAGACTAGAAGACGACCTTTGGGACAACTGAAAAATGTTTTGACGGTAATTGGGAGAGTATCTTTTTATCTCACTTACATCATTTTGCGACTTGTAGCTAAGGTTAGATATCAGGTGTTGATAGGAAGACCATGGCTGTATGCTGCAAATGTAAATACCGATTGGAGAAGACATCATTTGAGGTTTCTCAATCCTACACCCAAGCCGGGTGAGAAGACCAAAGTCTCACTTCCTTGGATGAAGATTGGACATCAAGGTGAAACTCCCTCCACGACTAAGGGATACACTTCAAAAGACTCAGCTGCGTCTTCTGACAGTGATGAACGATATGATGAGTTTGTGGTGAATAACTTATGTATTACAGAAGTAGCAGAGATAGCAGACGAAGTGATCTGTGGATACATTGAGTGCTACGAAATTGCGGAAGAAGAGCTTCTAGAAGACGAAAGTACCGTCTTCTCTTCGGAAGATCTGACAGTTGATCTTCCAGAAGACGAATCTGAACCGGAAGAAGCTCCCAAACGGGAATACTTTGGTGCCAGTGAGTACAGTCACACTGAAGGAATGGTAAACCCTGATGATCTTCAAGAAATGGAGGTTGCTCCGAGGAAGAAGCTAAAGCTTTCCAAGGTGATCAAGGGCCAGCAATTGGAAGACTTTAGAGAACTTTTGACAGAGTTCCAGGACGTCTTCGCTTGGACCATAGAAGACATGAAAGGCATACCTCGAGAACTGGGAGAGCATCGCATTGACTTACTAGAGGGCGTTGTTCCTGCACGGCAGAGGCAGTATCGACTCAATCCCAAGTACTCGCTTCTGATGAAGGATCAGATCGATCAATATCTGGAGGCGGGAGTCATCTTCCCAGTACTTAGTAGTGAGTGGGTAGCTCCTATTATCATCGTGCCGAAGAAGCAGACAAGTAAGATCCGAGTGTGTCAAGACTTCCGAAAGCTGAACTTTACCACAAAAAAGGATCATCATCCTTTATCTTTCACCGACTCTGTGTTAGACTAGGTAGCACGACATGAGTTCTACAGCTTCTTGGATGGGTACTCTGGGTACAACCAAGTTTCAATCAAAGAAGAAGACAAGTCGAAAATCACTTTTATCATTGATTGAGACACGTACGGGTACAATCAAATGCCGTTTGGTTTATGCAACGCACCCGTCATATTCCAGAGACTGATGATTACGATCTTCAAGGAGTATCTTCGCACATTCATGGAGATCTTCTTTGATGATTTTTGTGTGTTTGGATCGAAAGAAGATCACCTGATATTTCTGAGGAAGTGTTTTTTGAAGTGTAGAGAGCATCGTTTGGCTCTTCACCCTGAGAAGTGCTTCTTTGGTATGTCAGAAGGAATTTTGCTAGGACATAGGATTTCTGGAAGGGGTATAGAAGTCGACTGTGCTAAGGTGGAAGTCATCATGAAACTTCACCCATCTGCTAACCTTACTCAGTTGAAAAGCTTCCTGGACAACGTAGGATACTACAGGAGGTTTATTGACAGATATGTAGAGGTAGCAGGAAGACTTACCAAGTTGCTGAAGAAGGACGAACCTTACATTTGGTCTTCTGAGCAGCAGGAAGCGTTCGAAGAAATGAGAAGACTTCTGTCATAATCTCCTATCCTAAGGCCACCTGATTGGAAGAGAGTCTTCCACATTTATGTGGATGTTTCTGCTTTCGGCATAGGGGTGGTATTGAGTCAGAAAGATGAGAAGAAGAAGAATTATCCCATCTACTATGCGGGAAGATAACTCAGTGATGCAGAGAAGAAGTACTCTACAACTGAAAGGGAGTGTCTTGGCATGATTTACTCCTGTAGGAAGTTTAGGCACTATCTTCTAGCTAATCCGTTTGTCTTCTATGTGGATCATTTTTCTTTGAAACATCTCGTGAAGAAAGCAGATTTGTCTAGTAGGATAGCTAGGTGGATTCTTCTACTCCAAGAATTTACTTACACAGTTGAGTACAGGTCTGGAAGACAGCATGTTAATGCTGACTACCTATCCAGATTGGAGACGGAGCGACGAGAAGATGAAACGGAAGATGAGTTCTCTGACGAGAAGCTATTTTCAGTTTCTTCAGAGACACTTTCATCTGAGGGGGGCGTACCGCCTGCTCTCCAGAAGACGAGACTAGGTCTTCTGATCCAGTCTTTGCGACTTTCACAGAAGAATCGATCTTCAAGGACTTAAGGAAGTTCTTGGAAGACCAACAGTACCCCGAGGGATTGGATGCCGAGCAGAGGGCTGTCTTCTTACACAAGGCAGGTCCCTATGTCATCTTCCAAGATATCTTGTTTAGGAAGGGACATGACGAGAAGCTAAGGAGATGCCTTGAGCCTTCAGAGATTAAGCCAGTGATCACGAGTCTTCACTACGAAGATGTTGGGGGTCACTACGGGCTGAAGATCATGGTGAAGAAGATGTTGGACGCCGGTTACTAGTGGTCGACCATGTACAGAGACACTTTCAGGAGATCAGGAAATGTGATGCGTGTCAGAGGGTGGGAAGACCAACAGCTACTACTAGGTGGCCTCTTACTCCCATTCTCCCGCTTGCTTCTTTTGAAAAGTGAGGAATAGACTTTGTCGGGTCGATCGCCTCGATGGCTAGAAGAACGCGAGCACGGTACATTTTGATAGCTACCGACTATGCTACCAAGATGGTGGAGGGCGAAGCCATAAGGAAGAACGACACCGCAGTGGTAGCCAGGTTCTTCTGACACAACATTATCACTCGATACGGATGCCCGCTGGAATTAGTATCAGATAGGGGTACTCATTTTTTAAATGAGACTATTTCTCTCTTGACCCAATACTTCAGGATAAAGCATTGGAAGACGACGCCATACAACCCGAAAGCTAACGGACTGACAGAGAAGTCGAATGGTCTTCTTTGTAATATCCTGAATAAGGTAATTGTTAACCATGCGTACGATTGGGACACAAAATTGCCATCTGTGTTATAGACTTTCAAGATTTCATCCAAAGTCACGATCCAGAAGACACCCTTCTACCTAACTTATGGCATGACACATGTTGTTCCCATCAAGTTAGAAGTCCATACTTACAGGTTAGCCGTAACCAAACGCATGGAAGAAGAGGAAAGCCAGGAACAGCGTCTTCTGAACTTTGTGGAGTTCGAAGAAGACAGGAATGCAGCTTTGGAGAAGACGTACGAAGTGCAAGCACAACGTAAGGTGAACTATGATGACAAGCTGAAGAAGGTGACCGTCGCAGATGAAGACTTGGTTCTTCTGTACGACAACCGACATCTTAAGTTCCCTGGGAAGCTTCATCTTCGCTGGATGGGTCCTTACCGAGTCTTGGAGGTCTTCACCAATGGTTCCTTGCAGTTGGAAGAGTTAGATGGTACGTTGATGACCACCCTTGTTAATTGGTGGCGGATCAAGAAATATTGGACGTGAACCAGCTCTGATGTTTGCGGAGACGTAAACATGTAAGGGTGGCCGTATGTGGTGCCCACAATTTACAGGATGTACGAATTTTTGAAAATTTTGAAGTTAATCACATGTCCGTGTAATTGAAATAACCTTGTTGCTTAAGAATACATCTTGCTTAGAAGGAAGATGGCCTTAAGAACTTTTTGTAAGAGAAGTCGACTTCTTCCGAAGACGGAAGAAGGATATCTTCCGAGAAGACGTCTTCCCGACCAGGTCTTCGGAAAATAGAAGACGGAAGACGCGTGTCTTCCAGAAGACAATGACAGTGACTGCGACTGCGACTACATAGGTCTAACCGCGCATCACCCAGTAGGAGGGTAGGTGTACCTACCAGGTAACACCAAGGTAGTAGGTAGGTCAGGTAGGTCGAAGAACCCCTAACTGCGCGAGAAGATACGAGAGAAGCGCATTAACGCAGAGTCATCACCTGCTTCCCGCATCGAAGGCATTTGCACAGAAGATCGAGTTAGGAGGTGCCGCATTGAATCAGGAGGTGCCGAAATTGAGTGAGGAGGGTCAACAGAGTGAAATCGAGGATAGCAAGGATCGAATTGCAGCTAGAGAGAAAACGAGGACGAATTTCTGAGAGTAGGAAGCACCATCGAGGTGAAGGAGTCTCTTGTAGATTCCCGGAAGCATACACTGAAGGGCGATTGAAGAAGAATCTGAGGTGGAGCCCTGATCGATTGAGAAGAAGCAGGATATTGACGGTAGAAGAAGCTCTGTGGAGTCGCATTGGAGCTGAGGTGGAGCCAGAAGTGCGCAGAAGACTGAAGACACTACGAGAAGCAGGCAGAAGACTGTTTGAGGTTCTTCTCATGTTCTCTTCCCTTCTCTCCGCTTCTCGCCTCTTGTTTAGTATCCCCCGCGCTTCTCCGGTTGTTTGCAAGAAACCCATCGATCGTTTTTCCCATCACGCATTTTGTGAAATGTGAAATTGGGCGCGGAAGCGCTGCTCAATTTTCGACAGTCATCTTCTAGCTCCTTCCTGAACTATAATCGAGCTTCCCTGTTCGTCGTTCTCAAATTCGATTCCGCAGCTATCAATTTCTCTATCCTATCGCCCCTCTACTCCCGAATCCTTGAACAGAAGACGCTTCGGAAGATCTTAACATCTTCGGAAGACGCTTCTGGATGTCTGAAGTCTTCAGAAAACTACTGTGTGCAATTCGTATCGAGAGTGGATTGGATTTGCTTTTGTGTTAAGAAAGGCTTGGTACAAATCCTGAGTGACTTGGTGAGTTGTTTGTTGTTTCGAGAATCTGGAAGTTGGGAACCAGGCCTACGCCTCCTGATCTCCCGAGCTTCTCAAATCCACATCTTCCTAGAGAGACTAGAAGACTGGAAAGGCTGGCAGAAGGCGCGAGAAGACGTGAGGGTCCTTTACGGGTCTCTTCTGTCCGACCCATAGCCGCCTATTCCTTCTTCTTCCCTAACTTAGAAGAGAGTTGTGAGAAGTCTTGCTGACAGAATCTGGAGAGAATGATCGAGGATCATTCTCTCCACCGTGCAGCAAGCTTCTTCTGAGTGAGTATGAGAGGTGAGGAGTCGGAAGAACAGAGTATGAATGTCTTGTGTTTGTTGTGAGGGTAGATTGCGTGTTGGAAGCAGAAGACAGGTGAGACCAGTGAAGGGAAGCCTGGCTGCGGGAAGTCTTCCGAGAACGTTATTGAATCGGAAACTGTCTCAGGAGTCTTTCTGGAGGTCACTGTCACCGTAGGAGCCCGCGACCGTCTTTTGAACTTCTCGTACAACTCTACTTCTCGCATATCTTCTATCTTCTGTTAGGAAGTAGGATGTAATGCAAGGTGGGTTGTCTTCTTGGTAATCAATGCGATGCCTTGCTTAGTTAGGATTGTTTAGATATAGCTCGGAAGACGAGAGCTACTTAGGAAGCACTGTTAGAATCCCGAAAAACGAAATAGCTGTCTTCTGGAAGACTAGATTCGTCTTCTGAGAGTGGAAGCTAGACTGTGAGAACTTGGGAAGGACTGAGCCTTCAGCTACAGTAAGTACGTGTGGCTTAGTGCAACAGAGCTTCAAGTATGTCGATGCATCCTCGAGGGTTGGTGTTACCGGTAGCAGAGTTGGCCGAGGCCAAACCTTTCCTCAAGGAGTTGGGTCTCGACTTCTTCCTGTGGGATTGAAACCTTGCCGACGATGGTCTTCTGGAGGAGGTTTGGGCAGCATTATCTCCCCGCAACCATGTACCTGTGAAGGCAGGAGTAGCTCGGGAAAGATCATCTTCTTGGACAGCAGATTGGTGACGTATGGCTTTCCATAGGTCAAAAGCAGAGAATAAGGGCTACGAATTAGAGAAGAAGATCCTACCAATGATCTCAGCGAAGTGACATGTGCCTGGGAGCACATCTTGTCTCCTGGAGGACAGACAGGGAAGAAACGGATCGAAGGTTGAAGCTTACCGGGCTCAACCGGCAAAGGCTATATATATATATATAGGCTCTTCTGGCAAAGCTATTCCTCCATCTCTTTCCCAAGGGGAAGGCGCAGAAGACGAGGTACCTTGGAGACCAGGACGTGGAATTCCTGGAAGTCATTTGGAAAAGGCTGCCCATCAACTGGAGTGCGTTCTTCCACGCATATGTGCAGGCAGAGCTGCTGTACTTAAGCACCCCGGCAAGAGGACATCTTACTCCGTTCTTCTGTTACCTGTACGTGATCAAGGGAGACCTAATGGAAGATCAGTTGGCGAGATATGGATCAACAGGGCAGCACGAGACGAAGGAGGAGACCTCGGGAGAAGACGACCGAGCAGCAGCAATGACTCCTCCTCCCACTCTGATGCCGCAGATGAGACCAGGTACTCATCAGAAGACGCTTCTGGTGAGGAAGACGACTCCAGTGGGTCGGAAGACGCGACACCACCAAGGAAGATGGGTCCTAGGAGTGTGCTAGGAAAACCACCTCCTTCCCGATCATTCACTCTAGATCGGAGTCCGACTCTGAGGAGGAGCCCCTGAGTACTCGATAAGACCGCTTTTGCAACACCCTGGAGTCTTCCGAAGACTCCAAAAGACGGATGGATACTCCTACTGCGATGCGAGGAAGCGTAGTAAAGAGGACCGCTTCTGCCATGAGGAGGGATCTTCCACCCCGGAAGATGAGAAGAGTAGCTTCTTCTCGCGCACAGAAGCAGAACGCCACATCAGTAAAGAGGCATCCTTGCCTCTGGAAGACAAGGAAGACACCTCCATCCGGATCGTGGGGATGAGTCTGTCTTCCGCGAGAAGAAGACTGGAGGAGTTCAGTGCCTTCTTCCACTCGGAGATCCAGCCAGGAGTTGGTGGAGAGGAGAGCGATGGCTCAGGAGAAGCCACTACAGCCTGGATTCGGTCTGCGCACCCTGATGCGGCAGGAAGAAGGCCAGAAGAAAGTAGAAGCGCTGGAAGCCAACCTCCGCACCACGGAGAAGCTCACAGCGAAGTACAAGACGGAAGCAGCCGCTTCTGCCAAGGAGTTAGCGCAGCTGAGGAAGAGCAACCAGAGTTACAGGCTCGTTTACAGCAGCGTGACCAGGAGGTTCTGTGGATCAGGGGTAAGATCACCACCCTCGCAGAGGAGAAGACAACATGGAAGACACTGCGGGAAGCCGCAGAAGCGCAGACTGCAGCCGAATAGACGCAGCGAGAAGCAGTAGAAGCTCGTGCGCAGGGGTTGCTAGCTCAGACGGTGGAAGCGCTTCGGAAGAAGTTCAACTTAACCGCGGGTATGAAGCTTCTTACCTTAGCTAGGGAGTGGGACGACGAGTCCAGAGCAAGGTTAGTGGAGTGCAAGGAGAGCATGTTCCGTTACTTGGATTGGTAGATAGAGGGAGTGAAAAGCTTTACGGTCTTCCCTCGATTCCGTCACCTGCAACTGCATCTTCCCAAGCCCCAGGACCATCGATCATATCAGACTTGGAGAAGGAGGAGTTCGACCTCGCTGTCCACTTGGTAGTGACAGTGTTGGAAGCCGAGAAGACCATGGAAGAAGCCCCAGAAGACAAGGTGTCTCCTGGAAGACAAGAAGAAGAGCTGTCTTCCCATGTATTCCGAGTGGAGGAGGCGACTTCCCTGGACCCTTATGAGATCACCATGGCTCTCAGTGTCGAACCAGTATCTCAGAAGAGCGAGGAAGCGCAGGTCAACCTAGCTTCCCAGAAGACGCTTCCGTCTTCCGAAGCAGCACCAGGCGAGCCAACTACAAATGTTGAGGAGGAAGCCACCTCAGTGACACTCGAGGTATTCGCAGGGCTTCCCAGCTTATCAGAAGCCGAGTTAGGAGTTCAGGTAGGAGCAGATCAAATGGAGATTGCATCCGAGCAATTAGAGTAGGCAGCAAAGCGCAAAAGACAAGTTGACTTGTCCAAACTTAGTAGGAACCGAACATGCTATCTTAGGAGGTGGTAATTTTAGTGTAATATTAGATAAGTGATCATGTGGCAGAGTAGGCAGCGCAGGAGTAGTAAGATGGATGGCTAAACAGGAAGGGGAACCGCTTGCATGTGGGGTGGCAGCCTTCTGACAGCGCCCATCTCTCCCTGGTTGTAGTTGAGGATTGGAGGAGAATTCCCTCTACGCCTCAAAGCAGATGCATAAGTAGGATCGAAGAGTAGATTTTCAGACACACATACGCATCATTGTGAGTAAGGACACATTACACACTAGAGACGCATACGCACAGTGCACACTACATCCAATGTTATAATACGAATAGATTGGGATTACACCAAAGGGGTCTGCATTCTCTCGTTGCCAGCCGTGGTTCGAAGATGTAGATAGAGGTAGTGAGCAATTTAGGAGCAGAGAACGGCATCCTCGTGTAGTCATGCTGGCTAAACTGGTGTGTCGAGGAGTAGGAGCAGAAAGTAGAGGGAGTGAGCTCCCCAACACCAATGTGCCTTCTTCTCAGAGAATGGATTGCTGATTTGAGTGCAGAAGCTTTGTTTGTGTCTTGTGGGTAGTGGGTTTCCTTGAATTCACTCCCGATTGTGCATGAGATGCATTCTTCTTGAGTGACGATGATTGTCAGCAGTTGTGCAAATTCACAGCTTGGCTCATCCAGTGGAGCATTTTGGATCCACGTACGGACGGTCCTATGGGTAAAGGATCTCAGAAGACAGAGTAGTCGGAGCAGCGAGAGAAGAAGAAAGAAGCCTTCTTCTCACAGTAGAAGACGACATCCTCAAGTAGAAGACTGTGTAACTGTACGCATGTTTGTGGTCTTCTTCCCCAAACTATTACAAGCAAGGATGGCTTGTTAGTCAAGATCCGGACTAGAAGCCTGTCGGAGTCTTAATTTCTCATTTTCATCTTTTTTTCTCTCGTTTGGATTTTCCCTTCTTTCTCATCTTCCCCATCTTCTTATCTTCTTCTAGTGAGCTTCTGAGACTTCTATTGAGCTTTCGTGAAGGTGATTGTCGTTGTAGTGCTGCAGGAAGACCGTTTTCGTAGGCAGAAGCCTGGGAAGGCTACAGGGGGCGTACACCATGTGATTGATCTAACCCGTTGAGAATTGGAAGAGCAATGTGCGATAGACGTTGCTAGTCGACTTCTATGAAATAGGAGCAGTCTTCTAGAGGTGTGAGAAGCTGAGTTGAACCCCCAGAAGCCGAGAATTGCTTCGGGAAGACGGTACTGAGAAGATCAAAAGAAGTGACTTGGAAGCAGGAAGCGTCTTCCCGAGCTTCTCTGTAGATAGTTGTGTGATATTTTAGATAGTACTTGTTTGTTTAGGTCCAGAGCACCTTCTGAAGGGTCTGGAAGCCGTGTGGTTTTGTGAGAAGACGGGAATTCTAAGTAAAACTCGTGTGTTTGTGTGTTTGAACGAATCTTAGAACTTAGAACAGTGTTACTTGTGCAAATCCTCTGTGGGAACGATATCTTTTATACTAAATGAGCAAAAGGAGTAATCCTGCGACACTACAGTATGTTCCTCCGGCATAAAAATCCAATCTTTACTCATGACATTATGATCTCAAGTCTTTTTTTCTCTCAACATGGATTTCTGCAAAGGATCTACTAACGCATGTTAGTAGAGCGTCGTCATTTAGTTGTTGTCTCGGCACATATACCTAACTTGAACTACATGAATATTTGCATATCATACACTCGAGTGTGGTTTTCTTACTAGTTGTCATTTTTTGATCAAGAGGATGACTCCCGAAGAATCATTGTTGACTGCTCTAGGGGATAAGGGTTTGCTCTCCATTGGAGCTGTAACACACAAGAAAACCAAAAGATGCTCGAAAGTAGTAATTTAAGGATCGAACCCACAGAGATGCAAGTAAAGATCATCCAAAAGTAGTAAACACGTGATAAAGGTGATTCTTTATAGTTGTCTTTTATTCTCACGGGCAGAAATCAATCCCGGTAGAGATCAAACTCAGGTCTATCCAACAAGACAGAGTTGATAATCCTGACAAATAAACATAACAGGTACTGAACATGTCAGGGACCTCAAGAAACAGATGAATGACAGAGAAACAGAGCCACGGAAGGAAATGTCACACGAGGAAGTACTACTGAAGTGCTACTAGGTAGCCTCTAACACCATAAACGCTAAGTATCTTCACACTAAGTTACTTTCACTACTACTGCTCTCGGAAAACTCTGGCGAAGAAGACTCTTCTTCCGCCGAAGTACCAGACTGAACTTCTTCCTAAGTGTTCCACCAAAGAACAACTTCCTCCGAAGTCAACTTCGCCCAAAAAACGTCTTCGTAGCAAAATAACTCCGCAGATGCTGGTCTATTCTCAATCCTCGCCGTAAACATTCTACTCTGATTTCAAATGTCGACAGCAAATCTTTCGGCACCCAGACTAATTCCTACCACAGCAAACTACGATACTTCGTAGGTAAATCCCCGAAGAAGACAAAACACTCAATGGCTCCGCAAACTCAAGAAATAGAAAACTCAAAAATGATAAAACACATAGAGGTCCTGAATACGAACAACACAACGCTTATATACAGATTTTCCTGAAGATGACGGATCTTCTTCCTAAGAAGTCGGGAGCACTTCTGGTCCGTCGGATGAAGGTCTTGTGTCCGAAACGACACCAGGAACAACACCGCTTCCTAACGCTAGCTCTCTACCTATCTCGCAAACTGAGAACTCTACGGTTGCCCTAACCTCCCTAAGCTCTCTAATTACTCGCTGGCCTAGCCTAGCTACCCGGTTCCTAGCTGAAGTACCCTCCGCATCTGCAGCTAAGAACTCCTCTCTAACCTGGCGAAGAAATCCGAGCTCTTCGGCATCCATCTCTACGGCGAAGTAGTTCTTTAGTACCGGCTCGATCCTACTCCGAAGTTGAGCGCTCAGCTCCTCGGCCGAAGTCAGTCGACGTCTCGAGTCTTCGACTTCTTTAGTCATCTCCGCGACTACATCTTGAGCTCGATCCCTCTGAGTGCGCATCTCGTCCAGTTGCTTCTTCATTAGAGAAAGTACTTTCTCATGATCCTTCTCCTGATCCAACTTCTGTCTAAGGAGAACCTCTTTCTCCGATGTCGCGCTCTTCAACTCCTCGACCTTCGCTTGGGTCTCCTTCTGTGCCATGAGGAGAGCTGTGCGTAAGTTCTCTTTCTCCTCCTTCCAGTTACCTCGGCCGAAGTGCATCGTCTGCACCAACTCCGCTAGGTTTAGCTTCCGACCGACCACCTCTTCGTATGTCCCGCGGTTTCCTTCTAAGCTGTACAGTAGTGGTGCGACTACCTCCTGAATATACTTCGCCGAAGAAGTAAGCTGCTCTATCTCTCCTATCGTCGATAGAGAAAGAGTAGTCTTCGATGTAGTGTCCACGCTCTTCTATGTCCGAGGAGTGTCTCCTTCATCAGCTTCCTCAGTTGCTTCTTCGTCAGCCGGTTCATCGTCGATGCGGACTGTCCTCGTCATCTTCATCTTCTTTCTCGACTTCTGCACAGACCTCGGCGTCTCTTCCAACGGTTTCTTCCTTCCACTTCTGCGGATCGGAGGAGATACTTCGGTCACATCTTCGTCTTCAGCCGGAGTCACCTCTTCGGTCACCTTCTCTGGAGCTGGTGTTGAAGTCGATGCCTCCTGCTTCTTCCTTTTCTCCACTGCTACTTCGGTTGCTACGTCTTCGGCCTCGATTTCGTCGAAGAACTTCTCGAGTTGTGCGTCTCGTGCTAGAGTCTGTACCACCTGAAATTCATCTTCCTCGGCGGCTGCGGTAAAGCCTAACTTCTTCTGCGCTTCGGTCGACAGCAGTCCCATCTTCATGTAGAACACCGAGACAAACGGTCCTATGTACACCAAGTCGTTCTCGTTCCAAAGCTTCAGCACATGACAATGGAAGATCCTCGCCCAATGTGCTCTTCGTCCGGCGAAGAGCTGCTCGATGAAATTGATTTGCCAATTCTACATGTATGTCGTTCTTCTTGGCCTGAAGATCGTCATAATCGCATCGGCTACTTCTCTCTTCTTCGGGTCGCAGTAATCGCTCGTTCGGTAGCCGTTCCTCCCTAGAGGTAATTCCCTGAAATGATTTGAGAAGTTCTTCACTGCTTCGGACGAAGCAGCGGCAGATGTACTATCAAAAAGAAGGTCACCTTTCCGACCTGCATCGTCAGTTCCCAAGACACCGGACCAGTGATCTTCGGTCCAGTTACAAGGTCGCCCATAGTGATCATCGGCCAGATGCTGCTTGCAGACCTTCAACTCGTGCACCAATTTGGAGGAGACCATCCCCCACCAAGGAAGTAAGAGGAACGCTAATCCCATTTCCTCGAGCTCCTTGTCATAGCGGCGAAGAGCCGCTCGATTAACTTCAAAGGATCGGAGCCTCGGCGCCTTAGCCGACTGCATCCCTAGGATCACTGCAACGATCTTCGTCACAAACGGATTCCTCGTCGCAATCTCTTCCTCGTCCGTAATCGAGTTCTTCCTCTCAAATTGGCTTCCTCGCCAGTCACTGATATACTTCGGCGCTCGGAAAATGCGGCTCGCTGCGCTCCTGCTATCGTTTGCTCTGGGAATAGTAAAACAGTAAAGTAAATGACTTGTTACCTGGCTTATATCCCGCGATAAGTTTTCCCGCACGTGCCGAAGTTAGGGTTTCCTCTTGACGACTGACATTCTTCAGTCTGCTGTAACTTCGTCATTCGGTCTCCGATTGCATCGCACAACATATCGTTAGAAAGCTCTTCGCTCGAGGAATTCATCTATGAGGAAATCATCTTTCAGTGTCTCCATAGATTCGATAAATTCCTCCAGAACTGAGATTCTTCACTAAACTTCTAATTAACACTATTCTACTCATATCGTTTATCTTCTATCATCTATTCTTCTTATTTACTTTACAACTAATCAATTAATTAACAAAATGAAAAACCAAGGCTTCACATACTCCCCCTCTCAATTGTGAAGCGATCCCGCGAACACTTAAGAGTAGTATCTCTTGATTCTCCACCCATTGACTCCGGTGGCTAACAATGTTCCATCGAGTTCTTCCAACTGAACCGAACCATTACTATAACGACGCGTTACTTTGTAAGGGCCCATCCAACGTAGGTGTAACTTCCCTGGAAATTTGGTGTACCTACTGTCATACAGCAGTACTAAATCACCATCCTTGATGTCCACTTTGCGGATCTTCTTATCGTGCTTCTCTTTCCGCTTCATTTGAATGATTTCCGTTAGTCGTTTAGACTCTTCACGGTCTTCCTCAAGTGTCATCAGACTCTTGAGTCGTAACAGTTGGCTCTCCTCCACTGACAATCTATCTTCAGACAGGATTCTGTAAGTAGGCACATCAAATTCAACTCGCATAATCGGTGTCATGCCATATGTTAGGAAAAAGGGTGTTTGTCGAGTTGTGATCTTCTCTGCATTTCGAAATGCCCATAAGACAGCCGGTAACTTTGTATCCCAATCATATGCATGATTCACTGTCACCTTGTTCAGAATCTTGCACAACACTCCGTTAGACTTCTTCGTCAATCCATTAGCTTTTGGATTGTACGGTGTTGTCTTCCGGTGTTTTATACCAAAGTAATCTGTCAGTTCCTCTATCATTTTTGTTCAAAAAGTGTGTACCTCGGTCACTCACCAACTCTAGTGGGCATCCATATCGAGTAATGATCTGTGTGTACAGAAACTCAGCCACAGTGGCTGCATCGTCTTTCTTGGTAGCTGCTGCTTCAACCATCTTCGTTGCATAGTTAGTAGATATCAGTATGTACCTTCTTCTAGTGCGGCGTGTTGCAGGTTGTATAGGTCCTACAAAGTCAATCCCCCACTTCTCGAATGGTGCTAATGGAAGTATCGGATGTAACGGCCATTGAGTGGTTGACGTAGGTTTACCCACTCGTTGACAGTTATCACACTTCTTGATGATCTCATGAACATCTTTGTACATCGTCGGCCACCAGTATCCAGCTGAGAGGATCTTCTTCACAGTGTTTCTCAGTGCATAGTGTCCGCCTTCAAGTTCCGAGTGTAGTGCTCCCACCACTTGTGGTATATCATGCACTTCCAGACATCTTCGAAGTTCTTCATCAGGTCCTCTTTTGAACAATATCCCGTTCTTCATCTCGTAAGGTCCCGCCTGATGTATGAAGACTGTTCGTTGTTCAGCATCCATTTCTTCTGGGCACTGCAAAGTCTGTAAATATCTGTACATATCATAGTCTTCGTAGCAGGTGCTATTGTCAGCTGAAACAATTCCTCATCTGGAAAATCATCTGCCACTGTATCCACTCGTTCTCCCGTTCTCAGTCGAGACAAGTAATCAGCATTCTCATGATGAATCTCTAGTCTCGTCTGAACTGTGAAAGTGAACTCTTGAAGCAACAACATCCATCTTGCTATCCTTCCTGACAAGTCTGACTTCTGTACTAGATGCTTCAACGCATAATGATCCACATGAAAAACAAACTCATAGCCAAGAAGGTAATGTCTGAACTTCTTTACTGAGTACATCATTCCCAACGCTTCGCATTCAGTAGTGGTGTAGTTCTTTTCTGCTGCTGAAAGTTGTCTACTCGCATAGTAGATTGGATGGTCTCTCTTCTCATCATCTTTCTGGCTGAGCACCACTCCAATAGCAAACGCAGCAAACGCAATATCTACATACACTTGAAAAGGTCTCTCCCAGTCTGGTGGTCGCATGACAGGTGCTTCTGCCAACTTCTTCTTCAGCGTCTCAAACGCCTCATGCTGTTTCTCGTGCCAATGGTACTCTGTCGTCTTCTTCAGCAATTCTGTCAGTGGCGCAGCAAGTATGGCGTAGTCTTGGATGAACCTTCTGTAATATCCAACATGTCCTAGGAAGGCTCTCAACTCGCTGATGTCAGTAGGGGGTTGCAGGGAGAGTATTACTCAAACTTTCTCTACATCTACTTCTATGCCTCGGCCTGATACTCTATGTCCAAGAAGTATTCCTTCAGTCATCACGAAGAAACACTTCTCAGGATGTAATGCAAGTCTGGCTTCCCTACACTTCTGAAAGGTTTTGGCTAAACACGCTGCATGTTCTTCACGTGTGCCAAAAACACAAAAATCATCTATAAAAATCTCTAAAAATTTTCGCAAATAATCTTGAAAGATTGAGGTCATCATCCTCTGAAAGGTAGCTGGTGCATTGCATAGTCCAAAAGGCATCTTGTGATAAGCATAAGTGCCCCAATCTGTAGTGAAGGTAGTCTTGTCCTTATCTTGCTCTCTAATGAACACTTGGTTGTACCCTGAAAACCCATCCAGAAAACTGCAACATTCCTTTCCAGATACATGATCCAAAATGGTATCAGTAAAAGGTAAAGGGTGATGGTCTTTCTTTGTTGCTGCATTAAGCTTTTTGAAATCTTGACAGACTCTTATCTTTCCTGTTTGCTTCTTAGGCACCACTACTATGGGCGCTACCCATTCGCTGCTTAACACAGGAAAAATAATACCTGCCTTTAGGTACTTATCTATCTCGTCTTTAACCATCAAGGAGTATTTTGGATTGAGTCGGTACTGTCGCTGTCGTACAGGTACTGATCCTTCAATGAGGTCGATACGATGTTCTCCCCACTGTGCAGGTATCCCCTTCATGTCCTCCACAGTCCAGGCGAAGACATCTTGGTAATGGATCAGCATCTGACGATACACTTCCAACTCTTCTCCTTGTACCACAATAGAAATCTTTAGGCTCTTACCTTCGCTTATTAGTAGGTCTTGGGATGCTCCTGGAAGGACTATACCATCTGTATGACTGGTCTCTGCACTCCCGTGACCTAGCTGTGATTGCTATTCGGCCTCGTTCATATCTTCTTCTTCATCAATTTCATAGCACTGTAGATAGTTGACCATCGAATAAGGGTCTCTTTTCCTTTCTCCTGCGCTGCTTGTTGATGAATCAGATCCTGAAGTGTAACCCTCATCAGTCGACTCCGTTTCGCCCTGATGTGTTATCTTTTTCTAGGAAACCATCACAGCCTTATCAGTTGGTTTCTGTGGATCCTTGAACTGTAAACGGTGCCGGTACCAGTCTGTTAGTACCTTGGCACCATACAACCATGGCCTTCCAATCAAAATTTGATAACCAGACTTAACCAAAGGGCGCAGCACAACATAAGTAAGTTTAAAAGAAATTCCGCCTATTAAGGTGGGGATGTTGCGCAGTAGCCCAAGTGGTCGTCTTCTCGTTTGATCTGCCAGCCGTAACACCCGCTGAGTTTCTTCAAACTTGCTGAAACCCAATGCGTGTGCCGTGTCTTCTGTCATTATGTTGACTCCTGATCCATAGTCAATTGGCACTTTCCTAATTACACAACCTGCAACCTCCACTTCCACTTCTGGAGATCCCAGGTCTTCTGCCTCGATGTGAAACAGAGAAGGTAACTTTGATCTTCTTACTTTAGTGGGTTTCTTCAGTGCTTGAAGTAACAATTTTCTGTAATTTTGTAATCTTCAATCAGCTGCTTGAAACTTATGTTAGCCTTCTATGTTTCTAGATCAGCTACCACATCATAGTGTGGTACTGCCACAGGTTCTTTCTTCACAGGTTCGGGTCGACTGTGCTTCTTCGGAACCTCCTCGTTCTTGGTCGCAGTCCTGTCTTCAGCGACCGAAGTACGGGAAATCTTGGATGCGGATGAAGTTGTTCGTTCTGGAACTTCGGCCGAAGTGGTATCAGCTTCCTTTGCTGAGGTTCCTGCTCGTAGTAACTCCTTCAGGAGTTCGCGGACTTCGTCCGTAATGTCAACTGGTAGTCTCGGAGGATCTACGCTCTTCAGTAGTTCTTCTTCCTCTTCTTCGGTATCCTCCTCAACTATCTTTTTCTTGGCTTTCTCCTTTGCCTTCTTCTGCTTCTTCAACTCTTTCTTCGATTGAGTTTTTAGAGGTGCTTCTTCCGCCTTCCTCTTAGTCTTGAAAGAGCTTCTGGTGTCCACTTTGCAAACCCAAGTTTCTTCTGATGGCCATCTTTCATCTCCAGCGGCTTTCCATTCTTCCAAGTCCACCTTGTGCAGTTGTGCTTCTGCAGGACGGTCTATTTTGGGGTCAAAGCGAACCCCTCTCTTCTCTGCGGGTGGGTTAGTACAATCTGCTATGGCGTGTCCTGGTTGATGACACCTTCCACAAAGTGTTACATATCTCATCGATTTCTTTGGGTGAGGACAGTTTGGTGACCAATGTTCGAAACTGTCACAATTAAAACAAGACCCATGGGGTGGTGGTTTATTTGCTCCTGGCGGACTCATCAAACGTTTCTGAGATACATTCAGGGCCCTCTCTTTTGGTGCAAACCTTTGAATTGGTATGGGTTGAATTGGGGTAATTGCTGGTTGTGGTGGGGGTGGATTTGTTTGTACTCCATATACTTCGTCCGGAGTTTCCTCAAAGAATGAGCTATAATATGATTCGAATGCTGGTGCCCATTCAAGTGATTGTGCCTGAAATGTTCTGTTATTTTTACATTCCGTATTAGCATGTCCTGATTTACCGCATGTCGTACACCATAAGCTTGAACGAGATGTAGCAGGTGATATTCTCCCTTCAGGAGATCGTACCATCTGCACTTTCAGGTCTGCAAACCCTTTAATCATCTCCTCCATAAGTTGATTACTATCCCTTCTTGCCTTGCCCTTCTTTTCCTTCGAGCTTTTCTTTTCCTTGGACGAAGAACTGCGTTTCATTCTTCGTTCTTCTTCGCTCGAAGAAGATGAGCTCGCCGATGAAGACTCTTCGGCTTCGGCCGAAGAAGACTCATCGTCAGAAGATTCGTCGGAGGAAGAGGGTTCTCTGCGACTCTTCTTGTGCTTCTTCCTTCGAGTCGATTCCTCTTCCTTCTTCTCCCTCTTTTCTTTCTTCCCTTTCTTCTTCCCTTTTATCCATCCTCCTTTACTTCCGAGGGTGGATGCTTCAAATGCTTCTGCTGAGGCAACAACCTCTTCAATGGCGTCCATCTTTCCTCGACGACACCAGATCTCCATTTCAATCGGTAAGCCGATAACTAGCCATTCTGTGGCTTGATCCATAGAGTATGGGTTGGCTGTACCCATCCTCGGAATTCTGTCCAGTAGATTATAAAATCTTTGGACATAATCTTTTAGACTCTCTTTCTTTCCTCTGACCAGTCTGGTCAGCTTTCCCAAAACTTGACGATTGTATCCAATTTTCCGGAATCGCTCTAAGAACTTTGTCTTCAGCTTGTCCCAAGTATCGATGTCTCCTGGTATTTTATTTGCATGATTGTACCAGCTGCGTGCTCTCTTCCTGAGAAGACTTGGAAAGATTCGCAAACGATCTGGCTCAGCATCTTCCTTATTAGTAACAGATACAGATTCAAACAGTTTAATGTAAGCATCTGCATCCTCATCGTCATCTGAAGAACCTCCTCTGAACTTTGGGTAACCATGTTTCGTGATAGGTTGGCCTGCCATACTTCGAGCGAAGAGAGCTCTTGGAACTTGAGTTGCTATCTTGGCAGGAGCTGGAATCGGCGCTGGTACTGCAGCTTGAACGAGGACAGCAGAGGCAATACCCGCAGCAGCAGCTGCTTGGGCTTGTCTCTTCTTGAATATGGACGGTCATGTGGTTGGCTGTAAGTAAGGAGCAGCGCTGTCTTTCTGAGCTACTGGAGTTAACGGAAGGATTTCCCGCACCAGTGCTTGAGGAATAAGTTCCTGCGCCTGTAAAAGTTCCACTAAGGTAGTAACAGCTTCTACTGCCTTAGTTGCAGCTTCTTCATTCGAAGAAGTAACTGATCTTGATCTGCAGAAGTACTTCCTATCTCTGGGTCAGGAGTAAACAACTGCGGATATAAAACAGTATTGACTTCGGGGAAAGGTTTCCACCCTACTTCACTTTCTGGGTGTTCGGTCTCATCACTTAGCCGAGTGGTAACTTCTTCGAAGTCAAGTTCTCTCTGAGCAGATTCGAGAGGAGTTGGAGGTAATGACTTTGGTGTCCCGGGTGAACTTGATTCACCAAGGCTTGGTTCCTTCCTCTTCCATTCTTTTGAGTTAGGCGTTCTCCAACCTCGTTCTCTCTTCTTATGCTCTTCTTTCAACCGACGAGCTTCTTCCAGAATCTGTTCTCGATATTCTGCTCGTCTTTCTCGTCTCTTGTCTCTCTCATATTGCACGTTTCCAGGAGGATCAGGCTTGCCCGTCGACATACATGTCTCTGGACTTCTGTTCACTGATCTTGGATAATTTCAGCATTCGCATCCCCGGCAGCGGCGCCAAAATTTATTCAGTCTTCTATATGTAACACACAAGAAAACTAAAAGATGCTCGAAAGTAGTAATTTAAGGATCGAACCCACAGAGATGCAAGTAAAGATCATCCAAAAGTAGTAAACACGTGATAACGGTGATTCTTTATAGTTGTCTTTTATTCTCACGGGCAGAAATCAATCCCGGTAGAGATCAAACTCAGGTCTATCCAACAAGATAGAGTTGATAATCCTGACAAATAAACATAACAGGTACTGAACATGTCAGGGACCTCAAGAAACAGATGAATGACAGAGAAACAGAGCCACGGAAGGAAATGTCACACGAGGAAGTACTACTGAAGTGCTACTAGGTAGCCTCTAACACCATAAACGCTAAGTATCTTCACACTAAGTTACTTTCACTACTACTGCTCTCGGAAAACTCTGACGAAGAAGACTCTTCTTCCGCCGAAGTACCAGACTGAACTTCTTCCTAAGTGTTCCACCAAAGAACAACTTCCTCCGAAGTCAACTTCGCCCAAAAAACGTCTTCGTAGCAAAATAACTCCGCAGATGCTGGTCTATTCTCAGTCCTCGTCGTAAACGTTCTACTCTGATTTCAAATGTCGACAGCAAATCCTTCGGCACCCAGACTAATTCCTACCACAGCAAACTACGATACTTCGTAGGTAAATCCCCGAAGACAAAACACTCAATGGCTCTGCAAACTCAGGAAATAGAAAACTCAAAAATGATAAAACACATAGAGGTCCTGAATACGAACAACACAACGCTTATATACAGATTTTCCTGAAGATGATGAATCTTCTTCCTAAGAAGTCGGGAGCACTTCTGGTCCGTCGGATGAAGATCCTGTGTCCGAAACGACACCAGGAACAACACCGCTTCCTAACGCTAGCTCTCTACCTATCTCGCAAACTGAGAACTCTACGGTTGCCCTAACCTCCCTAAGCTCCCTAATTACTCGCTGGCCTAGCCTAGCTACCCGGTTCCTAGCTGAAGTACCCTCCGCATCTGCACCTAAGAACTCCTCTCTAACCTGACGAAGAAATCCGAGCTCTTCGGCATCCATCTCTACGGCGAAGTAGTTCTTTAGTACCGGCTCGATCCTACTCCGAAGTTGAGCGCTCAGCTCCTCGGCCGAAGTCAGTCGACGTCTCGAGTCTTCGACTTCTTTAGTCATCTCCGCGACTACATCTTGAGCTCGATCTCTCTGAGTGCGCATCTCGTCCAGTTGCTTCTTCATTAGAGAAAGTACTTTCTCATGATCCTTCTCCTGATCCAACTTCTGCCTAAGAAGAACCTCTTTCTCCGATGTCGCGCTCTTCAACTCCTCGACCTTCGCTTGGGTCTTCTTCTGTGCCATGAGGAGAGCTGTGCGTAAGTTCTCTTTCTCCTCCTTCCAGTTACCTCGGCCGAAGTGCATCGTCTGCACCAACTCCGCTAGGTTTAGCTTCCGACCGACCACCTCCTCGTATGTCCCGCGGTTTCCTTCTAAGCTGTACAGTAGTGGTGCGACTACCTCTTGAATATACTTCGCCGAAGAAGTAAGCTGCTCTATCTCTCCTATCGTCGATAGAGAAAGAGTAGTCTTCGGTGTAGTGTCCACGCTCTTCTATGTCCGAGGAGTGTCTCCTTCATCAGCTTCCTCAGTTGCTTCTTCGTCAGCCGGTTCATCGTCGGTGCGGACTGTCCTCATCATCTTCATCTTCTTTCTCGACTTCTGCACAGACCTCGGCGTCTCTTCCAACGGTTTCTTCCTTCCACTTCTGCGGATCGGAGGAGATACTTCGGTCACATCTTCGTCTTCAGCCGGAGTCACCTCTTCGGTCACCTTCTCTGGAGCTGGTGTTGAAGTCGATACCTCCTGCTTCTTCCCTTTCTCCACTGCTACTTCGGTTGCTGCGTCTTCGGCCTCGATTTCGTCGAAGAACTTCTCGAGTTGTGCGTCTCGTGCTGGAGTCTGTACCACCTGAAATTCATCTTCCTCGGCGGCTGCGGTAAAGCCTAACTTCTTCTGCGCTTCGGTCGACAGCAGTTCCATCCTCATGTAGAACACCGGGACAAACGGTCCTATGTACACCAAGTAGTTCTCGTTCCAAAGCTTCAGCACATGACGATGGAAGATCCTCGCCCAATGTGCTCTTCGTCCGGCGAAGAGCTGCTCGATGAAATTGATTTGCCAATTCGACATGTATGTCGTTCTTCTTGGTCTGAAGATCACCATAATCGCATCGGCTACTTCTCTCTTCTTTGGGTCGCAGTAATCGCTCGTTCGGTAGCCGTTCCTCCCTAGAGGTAATTCCTTGAAAAGATTTGGGAAGTTCTTCACTGCTTCGGGCGAAGCAGCGGCAGATGTACTATCAAAAAGAAGGTCACCTTTCCGACCTGCATCGTCAATTCCCAAGACACCGGACCAGTGATCTTCGGTCCAGTTACAAGGTCGCCCATAGTGATCATCGGCCAGATGCTGCTTGCAGACCTTCAACTCGTGCACCAATTTGGAGGAGACCATCCCCCACCAAGGAAGTAAGAGGAACGCTAATCCCATTTCCTCGAGCTCCTTGTCATAGCGGCGAAGAGCCGCTCGATTAACTTCAAAGGATCGGAGCCTCTGCGCCTTAGCCGTCTGCATCCCTCGCATCCCTAGGATCACTGCAACGATCTTCGCCACAAACGGATTCCTCGTCGCAATCTCTTCCTCGTCCGTAATCGAGTTCTTCCTCTCAAATTGGCTTCCTCGCCAGTCACTGATATACTTCGGCGCTCGGAAAATGCGGCTCGCTGCGCTCCTGCTATCGTTCGCTCTGGGAATAGTAAAACAGTAAAGTAAATGACTTGTTATCTGGCTTATATCCCGCGATAAGTTTTCCCGCACGTGCCGAAGTTAGGGTTTCCTCTTGACGACTGACATTCTTCAGTCTGCTGTAACTTCGTCATTCGGTCTCCGATTGCATCGCACAACATATCGTTAGAAAGCTCTTCGCCCGAAGAATTCATCTATGAGGAAATCATCTTTCAGTGTCTCCATAGATTCGATAAATTCCTCCAGAACTGAGATTCTTCACTAAACTTCTAATTAACACTATTCTACTCATATCGTTTATCTTCTATCATCTATTCTTCTTATTTACTTTACAACTAATCAATTAATTAACAAAATGAAAAACCAAGGCTTCACAAGAGCAAAAATCATTGGTCTAGGAATTGTCAAGTCTTTACGTGGTGAGAATGTTGTCACGGTCATGTGGTGGAGCGGCAGAACATACGACTTTCTGAAGTTGTAGACTTGGAGATATAGAGCAGTACATGTCGGGAGCTTGTTCCTTTCTCAAGAGAAGAAACATAACCTAGAAGGAGATGTGCTAGAGTAAGAAGATCTTGATGAAGAATATATTCCATAGCAAGAAAAACTACTTCGTTATAAAGTCTGGAGAAATTGGAAAGGAGAGAAGGTACTCCTTCTTAGCAACGTTGGAGGAAAACCACTTGCAGAAGGGAAGGTATTCTTTCCGGACAGTAATGCTTGCATTGGAGGAAAACATCATTGGTGAAGACCATGCAAGGGTGATGATATTGGGTTTGGTTGATAGTGTTGATTTCACGACATACCAACTTTCATGTCTGGTCATCCTTCATTGGTGAGATGGTCAATCTTGAAGCTAAGTGTGGTGAAAAATGACATACTTTTAGATCTTTACTTTGTCTTTGAAGATGCTGATTTTGTGATGGACAGTCAAGCTAGCACAAGCGGCAGTTTTAAGCCAAAGCGTCCTTACCACATTACAAAACATAAGCGCATGGATCCGAAGATGAACGAACAAAAGAAATTACATGAAAAAACATGAAATATCTCACAGATGAGACCATTGTCACAGACATGCTGGGGGATGTTCATGTCTACAGGACTGTTGTAGAGTATTCAAGAAGGAGGATATAAGAGAAAAAAGATCAGATTTTTTATGGGACGAAACATGACAGACGAAATGAGTATATCTACAAAGATTAATGCTTCTCAAACGAGAACTGATGGTATGATACTTTTCAAATTAGACTTGCATACACCATGTTCATGGTGTATGCAACTCTAATTTCTATAATTACAAGAGAGAGCAGGTGGAAGAGATGAAAATGAGATTTCATAGAAATTACGGTACACACAAGCCAAGACAATCAGTGATGACGACATGAGTTTTACTAAAGATCATTTGGAGATCTTGGGAGAACTTATGCTGCATTTGTAATACACCAAAGATACGAGGATAGATAATATCCACTACAAACTCCCAGATGTAAAAGATGTGGAGTGAAACTACCAACAACATAAGAAAAGTGCTTTTTCCAAATGCACAATTTGCCAACAGTACAAGGATCTTCTCATGAGAGAAAGAAGGGCTGTTGAGAGGACTACATTGGAGAAAGAATGAGCAAGTCAACCGAGTATCCAGATGTAATGTTTACTATGCTCATAATCAGTTTGGCGGAGTCAGATCCAACGCATTACAAATCCGCAATACATGATGGTATAGACTTAAGAAAAAGATAAGAGTTCTAAAACTAACCAAACATGTGAATTCATTACAAGGGTACCTCTCAAGGTTGCATGTATACTCAATAGAGACAATGCTTATGGCACATACATCTTTATTGGAGGATTATGTGCTAGCGATCATAACTACATGGTCATTTCATTGGCAAAATATCTACGAGATTGCGAGAAGTTCAATGGAGATATGCGAGGTGATTTGTCTTTCGAGGATGAGCTAGAACATCTGCTATTCAAGATAATGCTTGACAAAAATATCTTTGATAAGACATTTCTTGCAGTGAAGTAAACAACAGCAGAGCAGTTTTCAAGTTTGTTCCTTTGGGTCTGGATCAAGATCCCACCTTCAGTAAGTTGTCTGAGACGTTCTTCATCCAACTCGATAACTCGCC
Source organism: Asterella californica (assembly GCA_036924285.1). Lineage (NCBI taxonomy): Eukaryota > Viridiplantae > Streptophyta > Marchantiopsida > Marchantiales > Aytoniaceae > Asterella > Asterella californica. Next base: position 51,467,033 of record JAYKYS010000001.1, read on the forward strand.
AAAGGATATCAAGAATTGGATGATGATGGCATTCTTCAACGAGTTAGTGGTTCGTGGTGTGTTCAAGACCATCATCATGTCTTTCTTGATTGTAGGCCATACTCATGAAGACGTGGATGTTTTTTCTCAATGTTACATAGAAACTTGTCACAGAAAAATATATCCTCGTTACCTCAATTTATGATTGAGGTTTTTATGCTGAGACGAAGAAATCAATGCCGAATTTCATCCAAGAAGTGGCTGACTACAAAACGTACGTCAAATATCATGTGGATAATATTATAGAACAATATGTCCCTCTAGCTTTCAAGCTCTCCATGCGTGATAATATTCAAATCTATCAATACCGTAGTATATATGGTGACCTATGAGTCGCAACATACGGACATTCTATGTGGAAGAGAGTAGATCCCAAATCAAAGATTGATTTTTCAGTGACACCACCTCCTTCCCGTCAACATGTTTCTAAGGAGATGACCTCTAGTCACACCAAAGCCGTTGAGATTACAAGTTGAGAGACAAATACTTTAGACACATTCAAAGTAAGAGCGACAGGGATGACCTATCATATCAAGTTGATAATCTCTTGATTTCTTATTCGGGGGAGATATGTGCATTGTTTGAAGATGGTTGGGATACAAATGAAGAGTTACCATTGAAGACGGGTTTTGGCCTTCACCAAATCAGAGAATATGACATAGACCTCTCAACATGGAAGTGTAAATGAAATTCATACAGAAGATGATCTCTTACTTCAAGAGGTGGAAATAGAGATTGTTGAGAGAGATGAAATATTTGTTGGAAATAGAGGTGAGAGAGAACATAAAAACTTTGTACCCCTTCTTGATATCAAGGAGGATCTCATGGTGCTCATCCGTCCATCTTCTGATTTTCATGTACAAGATTGTTTATGATTGGCTAAGGTTATGACAAGTGTGGATTGCAAGGACGAGTCACTACACTTGAACAAAAAAAAAGTGTTAGTGGAATGGTGGCATCTTAAACATCATTATTCTAATGTAAGCGATGTCCAGCGAGATAGAAATTACTTACGATTAGGAGAAGGATCCAAGTTATCATGATGATGGAGATTGGATTGAAACAAATGCTTTCATGCATTCATGGAAGTCAAGGAGCAAATCATCCAGCAACATGAAAATCCCGAAGAGAGTTAGAGAAATAACTCTTGCTTCATTAGAGAGAGCTGTAGAAGATCATGTTGAGTAGATTTGTTGGTTATTGTGAAAGCGTTTTTAAGCTTTACGACGAATCATATTCATTTGTTTAAATGATTATGATCTTTGCTAAGACAAATCTCAGTTGCTCAAGTTTTAGTTTCTATCTGAATATATTATTACTTCAAGCTGTTGTAACTTGATTAATGTAGCATTTCATCTTGCCCATGGGATAAATTCAGTAGCTTTAGTCTTCATTTCATCTTGACTAAAATATTTACATGTTGCTCATTGCTGAATTAAGAAATTTTATATTAGTTATATTTGTACAATAGATAAGTTGATATGGATATTATTATTATTAAGTTGAACTTTATGCTCATTAGTTCAACTTGAATATTTAATGTTAAGTTAACACGTTAATGTGGTTGTATGTTACCAATTTTAGTTTAATTTTAGTTTCAAAACTGTTCAATAATTTGTATACTAGTAGCATTATTTTATTAAATTTTTTGCACACTAATATATTTTTTTAGTATTTTTTAATTTATACTCTAATTGTTTTGATTTAAGTATCAATGAAATATGATTGAAGTATTAAATTTCTAAATTTCTAAATTTAATATAACTGAATTTCAAACATAATTTAAGTTCATTATTCATTATAGAATATGCTCCAAATATCATATTTCTAAATTCCAGAATTTAATATAGAACTAAAGATTATACTCCTTTATTGTCTAAATGTTTCTTCTTAATATGATATTATTTAATTAAAATATCCATATAAATAACTTTAAAAGTCCAAAACTCACTCTCCAATAGTCAATTTTGTTTTTCTGAATAGTCCAACAAAACTATTACAGTCCAGTTTTAGTGACTAGATAGATCAAGATATAGATACCAAGAAAGCATGCATATGGAGGCAACAGTAAAGTTTCTGGAGTTTTGACTGTCTAAATTATTACTACTATCTCGCTTTTAACTTGTTTATTCTCTTCAAAGAGGAAATATATTCCCACTTGACTTAAGTTAATTTTCCTTAACGTTTCCCTTATTTTCACTTAACTTAAGTTATGTGCTCTCACCGTGAACAAGAAGAGACTATCAATTAATACTGAAAGTATCATTTTGTCCATACTGTGTGCTTGTCGTCTCGCTATACCATCGTCCGCAGGTTCTTTTTGTATATGATAATCCACTGCCCGTAAACCCATGCCTGCAGGCAGTGCACAGTGCAGCATCACTCAATGTACAATTCATATCAAACATTTTGTATCGTGCTCGTGACTTCACGTCTATTGCCCCGACAAAATTTAGACCCGACAGTGCTTCACGGATGCATATTATTATATAATGCGAGGTTCTACTTAGAGCTCACAAAGAAATGAAAATTATACATCTACATTCTTATCCTTTCTGGTAAGGATATATCTTGCATAGCTTTAAAGTTTTTAGTGCAAGTCTGCAACTCAATACCTCGTATACAGAGAATAACAGCAATTTGCTTGATCACACCCCCAGTAGGTTCCTTGAGCTTGATCACACCCCTCTTACGATGTATGGCTTGATTACACCCCTGACTGGCTGTTGCCTGTAAAACCAGTCACTTTGTGATGTTACTCATATGTGAGACTGCACATATTAAATTCCCGAGCATGTATAGTTTAATTATTTTGAATAATGTTAAATATTTTGAATTACAGTGATATTTAATCAAAGTTAGAAGTAATAAAATGATGAACCAAAAGATAAAATGACTGGTTCTACTTTCAATAACCCGTCAAGGGTATAATCAAACTTAAGGAACCTAAGAGGGGTATGATCAAGCTCAAGGAACCTACTGGGGGTGTGATCAAGCAAATTTCTGCAGAGAATAACAAGTGGAGAAACCCTCACCGTAGAATACAAGGAGAGGATCACCTCACCAAGAGCAAAGAAAAAAACACAGTTCATAACACTAGCTATGTATAACTTGCGGCTTTACTTGCTCAAGTAACGCTTAGTGGACTCGAGCTTCCATCAGCTGAGTCACATATGTAATAAAGAACTTCAAAGTTAAGACATAGATTCTCTAACGTCCACTAAGAAAAATCTATAGTTTTTCGAAAAATAGTTTTTGAACAGATCCATGGATATTTTATGGTCGTATTTGTAAACTGATATAACTTTTTGTTTTCTAATTTAGATGTTTTGAAAATTAGACTAAATTCTTTGAGTTTTAACCCTTACGACCAAAATTCACAGTCTATTCGGGATAAGATCGATAAGTGAGGTATGTTTTTACTAAAATATCCGTGAACTCTTTGCGGAAGTCGTAACACTCGCTTGCAAGCCGAGAATATTTACCAAATTTATAAGTTTGAAACTCGCTAATACCTCTCGTAACGGACCAAGAATGCACTTCAAACTTTTCGTTGTAAAGCCTATGTGACGCCCTCTCCACAAAGAACTCGATGGGAAGGGAAGGATGGACACATTTCCTTACATCATGCAGCGAAGAAAAGTACTAGACCCCTATATATTTAGGCTTAGTTTTAGATTATCTCCAGCACAGATTACCTTACGGTCCTGGTAAAATATCAAATGAAGATGCACATAAGTTGTCTAAGCATAGAAAAATGGATTTTGAAGGAATGAAGTGAAGAATATAGTTTTATTGCTGTAGAAAGAAATGAAAATAGAATAGAAAAGCCTAACCTTCCTTTCCTCGGCGACATATGCAAATGAGTTGGTCTGATGGATGGATGAATCATGGCGATGCAAGAGTTGCAGGCTGCCAACCAGATTACTACCTATGGGAAGCTCCTAACATCTTTACTAGTGGTCGACTACGGTGGTAGGAATCAACCGAATGAACCATATCCAGAATCGCCTCCAAATATGGTCATGCCGAAAGCTCAGAGACTCATTGGCCAAGTCACGGCTATCTGATCGGATATGCAGTTGGATGAAAGGCCCTCTCGGATGAAAAAGACTGGTGGTGTTTTGACCGGGTGCTCATGCATCCAATGTAGAGTCTTACACAGTAGAGTATCTTATGGCGTATGCATCTCAGAAGGCTGAGAAAGAGAATACAGTACAGTCGCAGATACTGGACCTCTATCATCCCAGGTTGAGCCCCACCCAATCAGACTTTAGATTTGGTGATCAAGTACCGTATATGCTAAAAGGACGCGCGGGTAGAGAATAGATACCCGTCAACCAGCGGTTATCTAACTAGGGACTAGTGAGGTTCTTAATTAACCTCAGTAAAAGTTAAGGACTTTCCGTCCTTGAAATCAAGATACATGGCATCCCTTGATTGACAAAAACTGACATTAGCGCGTGTCAAGTTAGGATATTTGGTAAATATATTTTGCTTATTTATATATTTATCAATCTAAATATATATAAATCTAAATATATAAATGGATAGATATAAATATATTTAGGGTTCGGCTAAGGGGCCAATCGCACATAGTAGTTTTCCGATAGTTTATCAATATTTTCATTAACAGGCTTGGGAACACTTAAGGTTTTTCATTCCACAAACATGAGGTAACTTTTACGACCGGAACATGATCTTTGGATTTTAAGTTCAACGTGACACAACGAACACTTGGCTCTTGTTAAACTTGGCTGAATCGCGGTGCAGCCATGGAAACCTTTTTGTGGAAAATGCACTCTGCTCTTGTAATTTGTTAACGTTGTACTTGATAGAGCCGAAAATCATCGTTGTATACAAAAAATATATATTTTATGTAAAAACAAAGAAAACTCTTGCACATTTGACTCTTGCAATGCCCGGATAGTAGAAAACGTATGTGAAGCTGCGAGCTACCACCTCAGCAATAAATGAAACGTGCGTCCAGCTCAGCAAATCAAATAGACACGTGTTGATATATTAAATTTCAACTCTGCAAAGAATCCGGCACTGGTGCCCAAGAGTGCCCTCTAAGAATCGGTTAATTTCTAAAATATTATCTGTTCCAGTTTAATGGGAACCGACAAGCAGGTATGTATGCTGAAGAGTCTTATTATCGAACCTAGTTTCAAAAGAAAAACTGCTCGACTAAAAACTATGTGCGGCTGGGCCCTAAGAGAATGTAGATGTTTTTTACGCACGTAAAACAAACATAATGGGTATTTTGTATTGATTTTTCATTGGATACGGCTATGAGTTTTAGCAAGAAAAAAAGTTAAACTTGAATAATATATCTAAATTTTAAAAATAGTATACTACGAAATAAAATAATTATATCAATTCATATATACAACCGATCCACGAGTCTATACAAAGCTATCCTTGAATAAACTAAAGATAATTTTTTTGTTTTGGACGTTAGAGAATTGTATGCCTTAACTTTGACACTCCTATTAGATCATCACTCTCTGAATTTCTGAAGAACTCTCCATTCTGGCTTTTGCTGAAATGAGTGGGAACTTATTAGCGAAATTATTTCTAGGTAATTTCAATCTTTAAGGAGGTCTCATTGTTACTCTTATCTTCTTTCATGAGTTTATCCGTGGAAACAGGTAACCGTGGTTAATTCGAGCGCGGTTCTTGCGGAGTTTAGATGTTTGGGACCCACATGGAGATGCTATGCATGAGAATGCGCGTGGTTAGCGGGTGAAGGGCACGCGCTCTGATTGGAGAAGCGGATCGTTTGGCTTGCCTTATCCCAGCCCGAGCTTTCGCTCAATCTTGTTTGCGTACACTCCCGTGCCATTCATCCCGGCGGACCTCATCTCCTCAATTGCATTCCGAGCTAAGATCGGTTGTAGAAAACCTTTGGCAGACTTGTCCGTGGAATCGACAGCTTGCCATTCAGTAGTACCAAGAAATCGATCTTCGTGCCTAGACAAGTAGAATCAGCTCTTTGCAATGGCTTCCTTGGCTTGCACTTCGGCTGTAGCGGCTGTGTTGGCCACTGCCCCAGTTGCCAAGATCGAGAATGGCAGCACCAACGTCGCGAGGAGCTTGGCCATGGCTCCCCTCAGGTCCTCCTCCCTCCACGGACAGAAGCTGTCGACGGTGTGCTCTGCGTCCAGGGTCACCATGGCCGCAGCTGGTGCTACCCCTGCAGCAACTGAGGCACCCGCTGGTTTCACTCCACCAGAACTGAATCCCGACACTCCCTCTCCTATTTTCGGTGGAAGCACAGGTGGTCTCCTCCGTAAGGCACAGGTTGAGGAATTCTACGTCATCACCTGGGACTCACCCAAGGAGCAGATTTTTGAGATGCCCACCGGAGGAGCTGCCATCATGAGGTCTGGCCCCAATCTGCTCAAGCTCGCCAGGAAGGAGCAATGTTTGGCTTTGGGAACCGCCCTCCGGACCAAGTTCAAGATTAAGTACCAGTTCTACCGCGTTTTCCCCAACGGTGAGGTCCAGTACCTGCACCCCAAGGACGGAGTCTACCCCGAGAAGGTTAACGCTGGAAGGACTCAGGCAGGATTCAACTCCAGGAGCATCGGAAAGAACAAGAACCCTGTCGAGGTCAAGTTCGGCAAGCTCCAATCCTTCGAGATGTAGTTTTCTGCACGCGAGGTAGTGTGATTCAACTGTAATTATATTTGTCTCAATAAACAGATTCCTTACGTGTACTTCAGTGTCTGTTTGATGAGACATTCCCCCTTTGGAAATCAGCATCTGTAGAGTGCGTATCAGAGCGAAACATTCCAGTATGTTTCAATCCGAGATACCGGTTTTTTTTCGACCAGATCCGGGTAGCCCACTATGGGATTAACCTGATTTCGTGTAATTTGCCGAATTTTCATGGAAGAAATTTTGTGTGCCAACGGTGTGATTGCTCCTCAACAGTGGAAGGATGAAGTGTATTCATCCGGATTTTTGGCTTTCCCTTGTAAGGCTTGATGGGGTCTTTCCATCCGTTGGCTGTTCATTGCGTCCCGTGTTCACATTCATCGGGATACCCATCCCTTGAGAATGGTTCAGTTATGGTATCCTGAATCCTGATGTTGGAGAGGATACACTGTCCCGAAATCTTTCTTAACCGACTTGCGCTCGGGCAAGAGTAATCAAAGTTTGACAAGCTTCAAGGTTGTTCTCGTAATTTCCTTTTACACTTGCAAAGCGATATTTTCCAGTACTGCTTCTTAAGAAAGAGACTTTCAGTGCGGCGCGTGACTGGTTTCTCAAGCTCTGAAATGTACTCACTGTGCATAAGAAATTCCGCAAAATAATTCTAGCACATTAATCAGTCTGACGATATACATGACATGTACAAAGCACTTGAACAACCCCCTTATTCTCGTCTGATCGCTCTTAAGCATTCGATATCGTCGAGTTAGATAGTTTTAGTTCTTCTTTTTCTTTTCTTTTGCTAAACATGTGAGCATTGATTCTCTTCTTTTTTTCTTCGGGATCTATTCATAGAGTTCTCTTTTTAGGACAGTCATCATATACAAAACTGTGGAGAAACCATTCATTTTACGTAAGGGCAAGATGAGTCGAGTCCTCATACTTCTTGATGAGATTCAGGTTGACCACATGCTACAATATTTCATTTTAGTTATCCACATCCGAACATGAAAAGCAGGGGCTTAAGCGAAGAGGCCGAGATGACAAGAAGCAGGTTTTGACAATTGTCCGGTTTGTCTCATCTAAGTAGGTTATGATGGATATGTAACTCTCTGACAAAGCGCTGATTGAAATCCTTCCGGAGATTTGTTATCGGAGACTCTTGGCACGATGCACGCAATAACAATCTGCTCACAGAAGATATTTTCACCTCGTAAAAGATAACATATCATCAAGAAGATAGAGTGATAACCTCAGTCTACCACGAGTAACGGCATATCTACCATTACTCGTGCCTACACAGTGGACATCCACTACGAGTTCGTTGAGTCGTATAGGTCTAAAGATTGTGTAAAAATCCGCCATCTTAAAACTTGACTCCTCTCCATTTTACCACGGGAGGTACTTATGCTTAAGTACAAATAGAAGACTTGAGCTGATGAAAATCTTAACAGTCAACACGGGCTGTTGTTTTGCGTATCATTCCGCCGCTGCACAAATCTCTCACAATCATGTTTGATCCACAAATGTATCTTCTTGATGCTTTGTTTAACCCAAGAACCAACCCTCAGTGATAAGGTTCGGCGTTAGCTTTGGTTTTGACTTCCTGCATGCATGGATGGCAGCTTGGCGTGGCGAGGAGATGCGATTGATGCACAGCTATCAGCTGGTCATGTCGTGCAGGTTTCAGTAGATTCGAAGCTTTAACTAATGTTCTGAAGCTGTATGTCCGCTCCTGTCAAAGAAGAGATTTAGTCGTCCACTCACTAGCTCACCCTCAGGTAATACTACCAGCATATCCTCTACATACTAGAAGTTGTGATGCCGTAAAAGGTGAAAGCTTGGAATTGTGTGCTACATCACTTCGATCAATGTACGAGCGGATGCAACAGCTTGACCCTGAAGATACTGATGATTATGTGATGAGATTTTAAGTTTTCCAATTCCGAAGGGGGAGAACGTAGAATAGACATGTATGGACCTCCTTCTGTTACTGACTTTTGAGGTCTACAAACGACCCTGCAATGTTGACAAATGTGGACAGTAGAAGGTTGCCGGCTCCGAACGAATGATAATGTTGCCCAGCATTGGAAACTTCTCGTGTAACGGTGATGTGGTCTGTCCTCCTGTCACCATAATATACTGACTTTACCATACATGCTACGGCCGGAGCCTTCCATTGCAAATGCGAGCGAGAGAATTCCCAAATGACTCACTGGCCGGCTAAACAATGTTGACAGAGTACAACCCTTTTCTCAGGAGATAGTTCAGTCGAAGCAAGAACTTCTGAAACAGCAGCGTTGAGAGCGTGAGCTGTAGGCCTGTACCGCGAGATTAGCTTCTTCCATTCCACCGTACCTTGACTACGACCAATTTGGAGGTGAGTTTCATGGTCTCATGTTCTTGGGAAGGCTGAATGAATGAAGGAGAATGTGCAACTTAGGCTTTGAGTATAATCCTTTGTTGAAGCACAGTGTACATTCCATGAGAACCGTTTCAACTGAAATTCTACCTACAGTAGTAGGAAGAAGACATAAGTTGCAGTACAGAGGGGGCGAGGCATGGTGTATATCATTGACAAGTTCGTTATACCAACTGTGTGAATTCTCGGTTGTACAGGTACTAGGTGGAGAATGGATATAGGGATGAGCATGTAATCAAGTACTTAGGTTTTATAGCTCACCAGCTACTGCTCGAAGAAACACTTGTGTAATCATCACTCATGGATTCTTACGTCCATCGTAGTCTGCTGTGCCGTCACGTTTCTTGAGAAAGATCACAAGATCATTTCATGCCTTGTGTGAAGACGTGATTATCGAAGGGCAGGCAGGGTTCGAACTTCGAAGACAACGAGGGTGTGTTGACAACATTAACACACTTAGCCAGCGAGCTTGTCGAAGACCGTAAGCGAGGACGAAACCTGACTTTTCTGTTTCTTCCCTCACTCCGTATGGCGAGACGGGCTATCATACCGTCTGTGGAAATGTGGCTATGGTAAAAGAACGCTCGATGTGCATTGAGGCAGTTTCAACTTGTATAACTACCACAGGCAACATGTCCTGACATCAGCGAGGATGATATTCTTTCTTGCCAACTACACCGTTCGTGATAAAAGATTTGTGTTAGTAACAGTAATATTGGTGAACTTCATATAGTTCGATGTTTTAAACACTATTCTAGGTAACTCTTTGTATACAAACAGTATAGCAGTTTAATAACCGTCCTAAGTAATTATTCAATTTTTTGTTACACGTATCATCGTTATTATAGTGTGGCAGTTTAGTGCGCGGTTTTGATCACCAACTGAACCTCAGATACTTAAAACTCACATTCTCTCACATTCTGAATGTCAATATCCATTTTCAAATCTTTGATTTCTTCCATTTCGTTCATTGGCTTGATGTTAATGTCGTGTACTTGAGCTTGGGGTTTACTAGTTGATTTCGTTAAACATAGTTGCAAGTAAAATATGATATATTTTATTTAAAAATTTATATTTATAAAAATAAAATAAAATATATTTTTTTAGTTTTAAAATACAAATTTTTTTTGAAAAGTTCAAAAGTGATAGTTTTACTTATAATAATTTTTATTTCATATTTAAATAAAAAATAAAACAAAATATTCGGTTGATGGTTTGATCCGCAGGTGATATAGAGAAATATGTCTAAGTGAACCTCCGAGAGCTGAGTAAGTTTGTTGGATGCGGAGATTACAGTGCTTGCTTTGCTTGTTGTTCACTTGGAAAAAGCTTTAGTATAAGATGATGAGACTGAAGTTTTTCCATCAATTCTCGAACTGTCACAGTATTGTAGCAGACAACTTTTATTATAAAATGTTATGATTTTACATTGTTCACAACAATGGACTGGTGTTGTTGGGCGGATGATTGAAACTGTTAACCAAAGAGGTTGTGATATAAAATCTGTTTACTTGCTATATGAAGAAAATTTCTTGATATGTTCCGTTCTCAGTCTGCTCCAGCAAATCACATGAAAGCAATGCATTGGTAGAGAACGAGAAAAGAAATACGAACATAAATTTATCACGATTGTACACGTAGTAGTGTCATTCATAGACATCACGATCTTCGTAAATGTCTTCAGTTGAAAGATGGTCATGATAGAGAAAGTAAGAGGTAAGTGCGAAGAATGTGGCTCTTTCCTATCGCCCTCCTATCGTGAGGAAAAACTTTAGACGGCTGCGTGTAGTTGGGTTGAAGTTTAGTTCTAAAAGTTGTAGTTAAGAATGCTTTGATGATTTTTTTTCACGGTGATTTTTCACTGACAACCGTACTTCCAGATTCTCCCAAATAGTTAATTGATCGAATAGATCAGCGTTGGATTAAGGCATTTCCAGATTATTTTAAAATAGTAGATAGGATGCAGACCAGAAAGTTTTCTATCTCACGTGCAAAGCAATAACAGATTGAGAAAGCTGCACCGATACACCTTGAGATGTTATGCAAGCGGTTCAAAAGAAAAACACTCGACAAAAGTCTGATTGAGAATATGTACGAAACACATTTCATGGTTAACATGGACAATGGGAGAACGTTGGGCTTCTGTGATGACAAGAATGTTATATTTGTTGAGGTCTTTGACACACAAGGTATGATCATGGTTGGACAAATGGAAATTTTGCTATAATCTCCACTCCATTTATGATTTTGCAGAATGACAACTGTAATGATCAGACTCGTGGAGTTTTTGATGATATGTGTATAGTTTGTTATCGCAGGAGTACTAAAACTTTCATAACTACAGCTTGCCTGCACAATACTTCAATCAACACCAAGCTGACTGACCTGATTCAAGAGGTTTCAAGAAAGTGTTGTGCCCATGTAAAGGCATGTAGTCAACTCTTGCCGTATGAAACATTATTAGATGTAAGATTGGAGTTTAAATCTAATAGATCCAACCGTGTCTCATAACGTCCTTAATACCTAAATTCACTAGATGGTTTTATGCCATGGAAAACTTTGTTGTTTGGACTCTCAATTATAAGGTATCCTCTACCAATGCCTCATGACCTTATAACACCAAGATGTCCTCTCAACAAGTCTTTCTTCTACACGTAAAGCATTTACTTCCGAAACATTCTTTCTAATCCTTTGTAGTTAGACCAGAGATCGACTTGATCATACCCCCGAATGAATTTTAGAACTTGATTGGACTCCCAAAGTTGGAAAACACTTGCTCAAACTCTCGACAAGTGATAACCCCGGTGAGCATGTGAGGTTCTTGTACACACATATTGTAGCAAACGTACCTCTTGTTGAGCAGTGCAGTAGTAGGAAGAGAACGTAGTCTAGACACTAGATCTAGCTATGACGAGGCTTCACAATGCAGCGCACCTTCGAGATTTGGCTGTAACGAGGTTTTACAATACCACATGCGCTTGAGTGGTAGAAGAGATGGACGTGTACAAAGACAATGTGTGAAAAAGAAAGAAGATCTCTTCAAAACTCAAGGAGTTTTGTTAGATCAAGAGTTCATTAATGAGGTGTATGAAGAAGAGGGTTTTGAAGATATTCTTGAGGAGGTGTTGTCATTCTTAAGCATCGATCCTTTGGCTACAACCATTCACGTGAGTTACATGAAGAGATTGTAAAGTTCATTGAGGATACCTACAAGGTTTAACTTTAGATGAAAGAAAATCATGAGTTAGAGTTAGAAAGGAGTAGACCGGTGAAACACCAAGAAGCGCAAGTCCATACAATGTACAAGACTGTGGCGCGTAAAGTGAGTCAGTGACTACTCAACTACATGAAGACTCTAACAAGCTAGTGGAACATGCATCAACTGAACCAAGTCAGGGAGATTCAAAGAGAGTAAGTCACAAGTTCACAAAAGAGACACTCAAACAATTGCATGTTAGTGGGGTGAGTTTTTCACTGACGAAGAAAGAAAGTATTTTCATGAGATGTTGAGAAGACATGGAAAAACTTGATACGAGTGTCATACCACCTATGGTGATCTTCACAATACCACATGTGCTTGGGACTTGAAGTCTATACTTGTGTCATGAGATATGTTGCCAAAGCTTGTTGAGTTGTTGAGTTGTTGAGTTGTTGAAGGAGAAGATACACATGAGTATTTTAGAGCGACTATGGAATCTTACTCGAGTCGATGATTTACCATACCCAAGAAGTATGGAGCTCTTAGGTTCATCCAAGACAAGCAGTCTGCTAACAAGATGACCGGAGCATGAGATCAAGACCCTTAGTAGACAAAGTTACAAAAGCTTTTGCTGGTCGTGCTATCTACTCGATTGGAGATTGTACTCTAAGTATGATCAATTCTGGTTGGCAATAGAGAGCAAAGATCTCACCATCATGTGTTGTCTTCGTTGTGACATGACTCACATGTGAATTTAGTGTAGAACTCGTATTGTGTGTTTTTTTCTATGTTTCGTGAACCTTCTCATGTAACTCGTCTGACAGTGTATTAGATGTCGCATTCACAGTTATCTAGGATATGAGATCGCACGATAATGAGACGTGTCAGCTCAGTGATCCGTGGACATTTGTGTGAGTTGCTCTTGTTGTCAAATTTGTGTATAAGATAGAGGATCGAGGACTCGTGAGGGCATTCTTTTTTGCGTGGTGTTTCATGAATGTTTCTTTCTGTCTTACATGGAGGGTGAGGGACCACGAGAGTTGTACTCATGGAGGAAGGATTGATCCGAGTTCCGGATCTTCTATTTCCGAATCCGTTTCATATCAAGCTTCACTGGGTCCATCGCGATCTCTTTGGACAGTGATTTGTTGTCTATTTTGGTGAAGCGTTCATGAGAAGGTGATGGACTTGTCTACTCCAGTGATCTTGTCAATCTCACATACGTAGAGAATTATGACTTGACTATATACATCTTACTTTGACGGTTGAATGGATATGAACTTTCATGTCAACGTCCCTTTTAATGTCTGAGTCGTTATCTTATGTCACTATCGATGGAAAATCAATCATCGTGTGTGAATCACGAGGAACTTTGGTGAGGAGTACTGTAATCAAGTGATGACTTCCTCAGTCTCTTTTGTAGTAATTTTCATCATAGATCGATTCAAGGTCATCATCTTGATTTTGTATTGAATCTTGAGTATTCTAGTATCATTGTAATATCTATCGCTTGACGAGTGTGATTATCTTAAGGTTGGAGTCTGAAGTATTATTGTTCAAGCTAATGAGAGTGTTTTAGGGTTACAACTCGTTCTATGGTGCCAAGTAAGAGATAAAGTGATATCTAATCTTTCTTCTCATTGATCCATTTTTGACTAATCAAGTTCATCCAAGTTCCAAGGACGGTTTTGGAATTACGAAGATCTTCCCGGGGGTTATTTGCAAAGTGTAAGATCTCACGGGAAAGCTCTCGAGCTGGGCTACAATCTGGAGGTAAAGATCGAACGATTTGGTCCACATCTTCCTAGAGAGCTAGAAGACTGGAAAGGCTGGTAGAATGTGTGGAAAATGTGAGGGTCCTCCACGGTGTAGTGGCGTGGACGGGCTCCTACATGAAAATCTATTTTCGATGCTATCATTATCGTTCCAAAGACACTCATGGGACTAAAAATAAGACTTTTTGCACAACTTCGGATCTTCACTTTCATTGCATCACTCGTTGTCAGCTTTCCATAGGCACTTTGTCTACTTCATTTGGACGCCTAGTGGAGAAATTACGAGACTCGAAAGATGAGAAAAACAAGCTAGACCCCAGCTTACGGACTTTTGGCACAACTTCGGATCTTCATTTTCATAACATCGATGGGTAGAGCTCGTTGTCAGCTTTCCATGGGCACTTCGTCTATTTCGTTTGGATGCATAATGGAGAAGTTACGAGACTCGGAATAAGAGAAAATCAAACTAGGCCCTAGTTTACTTTTGCTGACTGGGTATTTGTAGCTCCTGGCGCTATACTAAGGACGCAAGGGGTCTGCTTCCTCATAATCAGTGAATTCTTGTACTTACAGCAATTGACGTAAAGAGGCAACTTAAGGGGTTAGCTTGCGTCTGCGACCAATCAACGGACGGTTCGGGATTTGGAGGTCTAATGTAAACACGCAAGGCGTCGTTGGCTTCAGATATGTACAGGCTACGTTAAGGTTCGTGAAGACGGTTCGTGAAGAGGAAGATCAGGGAATGTGTTCTGAGAGAAATTGAGACACATGAAGGAGATTTGGAGTGCTTCAATGACATGTGAAGGAGAGTTGGACCATTCAGACAAGTTCCGAGGTCCAAACTTGATGTCATTGGATCCATCAGGATCAAAACACCAAGTTTTTCAGGAAATTGAAGACGATACGAAGTTTCATTGGAAGGGTTGGGAGTTCTGAGCAAAATTGGCTCGTAGGGAAGCGCTTACGTCAGATTTTCGTTCGTCTGCGACCTGAATTGGGTTGTTCTTCGCAGTCGGTGAGCCAAGCTCTTCATTATTGGTGCCTTCATGCGATAAAGGGAGTCTTCACAGGAGAAGAAGGTGTGTGGATTGGATTGTTGGTTTGGGTGTGGTGAGCGAGTTTGAGTCGCAGGGAGTCGATTTACGTCAGTTTTTGCATCATGCGATCAAATTTCTTGCGTGGTTTTGCAAGAGGAACTCCAAACGGTCTGTTTGGAGTCTCGTTGGGTTCATGGTAGCTAGATCTACCTACCAGAGAAGACGAATATCAGATTAGACGATCCGTTTGGTCGATGTGTGCGGTTTTAAGCCAAAGGGAGGAGTTTTTGAAGATTCGGTCACCTAGGACCAAAAATCGGCGATATCTAGGCTGTCGAGAGTTGGATCTGAAGGTTTCTTGGGCCAATGGAGTCAGGGAAGAAGACCCTATCAACATCTGAAGACCGTTTGGCGAAAAGAGAAAGTTCTCAAATAGATCATTTTTGGTTCCTTCGCTACCGTTTTCGGCTTTTTGAGTTCGTTAGAGTTCTAGTTGGTCATGTACAACTTGTGGTAGCTAGCTTTAGCTAAGAGCTTGTACATGGATGTTGTTTGGACTTGGGTTTGAATCGTGTGATATTGGTGCAGCTCTTTTTGTTAGCAAAGAGAAGTTCCCCTTGCTTTGAGCTACACTTCGATAGTTTTACGTCTGGGTTGACATTCAAGGACTTGTTTTAGGGGGGTTCCAAGCAAGTTAAAGACCGCTCTGGTCTGTTTCTCATTTTTGTGTTCTTAGGGAGAAAGAACCGGCAATGTATATACGTTAGGAGTTGGTATATATTGCGACGTTTGTTTTCGTGCTTGTTTGTCTCTTGTCTCTGTTTAGCACACTACATCTCCACAGCCAGGAACCTCACGTTTTCCTGGACATCCTTCATGCAAAATCGGACACGATACGGTGATGAACTCGACGTGAAGATCCGAGGTGGAGATTTCTGTATTGGAACTTGGAAAAAAAGATCAACAAGCATGAACGAGGATGAAACTGGACTCTTCACACTTGCATGACATTTTACTGGGATTTATACTCAATACATAAATCAGTGCGATGTAAATCAAGTTCGAGAATAAATTTTATTTACACTAGTTTTTAGCCAATATTTTTTCCAAAACTTCTACAAAGAGCTCCACAGATGTATAGGTGAGATGTCATTCGGGAGACTTCGATATTTATTTTAAGAGACTCATAGGTGACCGAAATCGTCCGACTCAGTGTATTAATTGGTACAACAGAAGTCTAATATGCAGAAAAGATTAATCAAAATAGATAATATAACTTTTAGACCATAACATGAGAAAAATTATTTATAAATCTGAAGAGAAATCTATATGACACAAATTTCATACAAAAATCATACTCTTCCATTTAGATCCTCCAGGTTCCAAAATGTATGAAAAATAAAATAAACTACAAATGTGGGGAGACCTTTGATAATATTATATTATTTGTTGCTATGCGTTAATATAGCTATACATGGATTGTGAAAACCGAAAAGAAGGCGATATTTTTGACGTATAACAAAACAGACAGATGGAATTGTTATAAAAACCAGAAAGAGAAACAAATTAATGAAATCAAAATCCAGATAAACTGTTAATGTATAGCTTCACAATTCCACTGTAAACATAGCGTTTTTTTCGTGTAATGGATGGAATCATGATAAAAACTAAAAATTGAAAAACAAAAATAAATAAATAAAATTATTATAAAAATCAATAAAAATCAATAAAATAAATCGCTAAAACATAACCCCTCACTTCTATTGCAAGCGGAGGTACCAAGGAGACACTACACCCCGTATTCGTCGAACGGTGCTTTAGCTCCGTTAGCTTCCAGGGGTTCCTTGGAGTTCAGTTGCGGTCAAGGATGTTTATTCACCCCATGTACACTTCGAAGTGTACATGGGGTTTAATATATGTTCTAACCCTTCTGGCGGGAAGGATTAAAACATATATCAATGTCTCTGTTAAATGATGCATATTGATAATTTCAGTCCCGGACTTATACCCCTGGAACGTTTCAGTCCATTCTTCACTTATGGGTCCAGATCAATTAGCTATTCCCGGAGAAGTTAACATATAATATTTATAAATGATTTTGATTTTTAATTATAGCTTATTAGAATATATTTTTATAACACTTACATGTTTTCTGATAAAAGAAAATGGAATTCACTGTACAACGCCGTTGGGGATGCTTATTCGTTAAGAGTGCATTTACAGTATAACCTCGTTACAATAACTATTTTCCTGTGAACTGATTTCATTTTCTACAGTTGAAGTTTTCATGGGATACGAAAATTGGTAAACGTAAAGATAAGGACTCAGTCTACAAAACCTTTCCCATAAAACATTCTTGTCATTCCTGGAAAAGACTTTATAAGGTTTTCAAGTAAGAAACCTTCAAGTTGAAATAATTTACAAGAATTTCATAATTATAGATCTCTTGTTGTAAATCTCCTCATCTCATGACAGCTTGAAGTTATCAATGTGACGTTTTTGCATATTCTGTATGTTATAGTATTCTTCCGTAAAAGTGTGGAATGGTCTGTTGAATCCAATCTATAAGTTCAGCTTATTTCAGTTACTTGCAAGATTTCATCTATTTTGATGTTCACAAAAAAATATTTCAAGATTTTTATTTAAACAATGCAATGAAATTGTGGCAATAACATCTCATGAAATTAGATGATTGTAGTATTTTAAAAATTATTCATACGTTTTTTGAGTAAGTTATCTACTGAAATAAACTAATAAGAGCTGTATCAGTACTCAATTTATAGCCAAATTGATACGGGTGCATTCTAGCAATGCTGCATTTTCTTTATGCTTTTCAAGCAAAACATTTGACATTGTTACTAGTTAAATATGCATGCAGCATTAACTTATGAAGAACTTTCATCCATATAGAGTTACCGGAAAAGACATTACTGTTATGCGAGAGATAGCGTGGAGCCACTAAGGATCGATGAATTCTGTACTAAGTTGATGGAGAAATAAATTTTTTTTGTAAGTGCTAATGGTAAATGATAAATGATAAATGGTGTTACCTGTCTCTTGGGATCTTCGAGGACCATGAGACTGTCCATGTGAGTCTACCACAGCGGGACTCGGACCAGAAGCTTCATTAACAATGCCCTCCAACAGTGCATGCACCTCCAACAGTGCCCACAAGAGACTGAACCCACGACTTTTCTCTTAGAGGACTGTGGGCTAAACCACTTGGGACCCCGATCTTCGGTGTCCTAATGTTAAGTGTTAAGTGCATCTAGACTTGCGGAGTGGTCCAGAATTAACCCAAAATGGAAGCGAGGACAGATGCGGTTTTGGAAGTATGTGTGCGAGAAGCTGACAAAGAATAACAAATAATTTATTAATATATCAATTCATTACCTAACCCTTTGCAATGATAAGATTAAATAATAAACTAAACCCTTGCATATTTTCCTCACTTTAACAAGTCTAAAACAAATAAAATTCTTTTCACTTTGTTCCTCTTGTTAATCATGTGGGTTCTAAGATTGAATCATCGTTAATGAATATTTCAGTTAATGTTGTAACACACTTGAGATGAGGTTAAACATTTATAAAATCATATATGAACTAATAAAACCTCTAAAAGAAGAAAGACCATAAAATATAATACATGATAAGAATAGTTAGAGTGATTCAGATATATTTGAAGAATTTTCTTTATAAAAATTCAAAGAAATTAGGATAAGAAATAATTATAATAAAAAAGAAGTTGTGTTGCATCTGCAATGGGATTGCGAATGCTCTGCATTTGTTGAGACAAACAATTCTAGAATTTTGGGACTTTGTTACATGGATAGTTATAGAAATGGTGTTTACATGACATGTTCAAAGTAAGTGAAGAGTATCTTGTGAGCTCTTCGTATTTTATATTCTACATTCCACACTCGGTTGGGTTAATTTTTTGCCCAGAAATCATCATATATTGAATTAAATATAATAATACTTGTTTATACACATATACATGTTTATTACATCTAGGAGTATGTGTACATATGCATATTTATCTTGTATGTCATTATATCGTTATGATAGAATATATGGTTTGATAAATGAATTATATGAGGAGTTATAGTATATATAATTCAAATATAATATCATCTATTTTATTTATACATGTTTATTATATATTTAATTTAGAACTGATCTAAACATATATATGATATATATGTACGTTGTCATGTTGTGGTTCGGCTCTTGTGTGAAATTTCTGTGTAACCCATGTTGTGTTTCTTTTCTGTGTTTCGTGAACCGTATCGCGTAACTCGCCGAACGGTGTGATGAGTCCCATGTTTGTGATTATCTGTTTAAGTGATCGCACGGTAGAGAAACGTGCCAAGTCATCAATCTGTGCGCATTCACTTCAGTGGTCCTTGTCGCCGCGTTTGTGTATAAAATGGCGAGTCGATGGTTCATACGGCATTCTCTCTCGGTGGGTGATTCGTGAGGGTTCTCGGTGGTCTGCATGGAGGAGTGAAGAACTGCAGGAGTGGTGGTTATGGACGGAGGTTTGTTACAGGCTCCGTATCTTCTTTTCTCGAATCCGTTTCACATCAAGCTTCATTGCATCCACCGCGATCACTTTCGACAGTGGTTAGTTGCATACTTTGGCGATGAATTCATGGGAAGAATGATGGAGTTACAGCTTCCGGTGATCCTTCCGATCGTAACATACGGAGAGACTTGGAATATGACGGTGTACATTTTGTTGTGAGGAACAATGGATCTCAACTATCCATCGAACGTTCCTTTCAACCTTTGGGTCGATGTCCGGTGTCATTGCAGACCGAAGATCAATCATGGGGTTTGGATCATGAGAAACTTCGGGCAAGAATATTACAATCGAGTGATAGCTTCACCGTTTCCTTTTGTCGTATCTTTCATTGTAGAACGTTTCCAGGTTGTAATATTGACGTTGTATTAGTCTGCGACTCAATCGTTTCCATTCTGGTTGAGCGCTTCTATGTAATTACGGACCGCGAAGAATCCATCGACATATCTGAAGGATTTTCTGAGGTCTTAGAGTCTTGTGATGTCTTGTGTCTCCTTGGAGAGTAAAAATTCGTTCTAGGGGAAAAAGTTGAGTGAAGAAAAGACAAAAGTAAAGATCTTTTTGCTCTTATTGGTCCACTTTTGGACCAATGGTGTTCTAGCTGATCCTCGCAATGCTTCTGTGGTTTCTGGAGGCTTCGGAGGTCCATTCGCGAAACGAAGGGTATGGTTGGAGAGCTCTCGACCGGGGCTACAATCTGGGCTGAAGAATCGGTCGATTTGATGGAAGTATGAGCGCGTTATGATCGATTGAGTGAAGGGGGGTGCAATTCGTATCTACCGCTACGTTTTTTGTTGTTCCGAGAGACTCCTGAGGAGTATTGAGGAGCTGTCTGTTGGGTTGGAGAGCTGACGACGTGCTGGTCGTTTTGATATCAATTTCATCAGGTTCTTGATCGATTTGGATTCTGAACCGACCGATTGAAGTTGAGAAGTACAGACGTGATAAGACGGGAACAGCAAACTGTGATAGTCATGGATAGTTTGCTATTGCTTAGGTTTTGAGTCGAATTTCTGAGTGAAACTTTCCAGGATTGAAGCATGTCTTATCAGTAAGATACTTGGGAAGTTTCACCTCAAATGGTCGAGTAGTTTGTTCAGAATCTTGGATCAAATGGGTCTGTAAAGCTCTTAAGTTAGCACAGATTACGGTTTGATCCATATCTGAGAATTGGTTTAAGATTTTGACTTGAAAATTGTTCAGGGTAGGAGTGAAGGGTCCAATCAAGCTTCCTGTGAAGTTTGATCATCATTGGTCGACTGGTTTGGGAGGACTGAGGTCTCAAAGTTCGAAGATACTTCTATTATTAGCAATTTCGGGTTTTTCGATATCATCTATGGTCATTTTGGTCATTTTCGATCAATTTGGAGAGGAGTTTGTTGCTGAAACTGCCATGCATGCATACAACTCGACATTGGAGGGTGTGGGGCTGATTTCAGCTCTTGGTGATGAAGGAGAACGGAGTCGTCATGAATCTTAAGCCGTTGTTTGGGTTCTCGGAGCTGCTAGATATTACCGCCGTTAGTGCTATATTGAGATCTGAGTAGTGTCTTGGAGCATGCATGCTTTACCTTGCTGGAATGCTTGGTAGACCAGGGTGTACAACAAGTTGTATTGATACTCTATCAAGTTGATTGAGTGATCTTATAACATCTTCTGGTTGTACTATAAAATTGTGATAGTTGGATTGATGGGCAGTTAGCGTCGCTGGGGAGCTATTCAGAAGTCATGCTTCCAGTGATATAGAGGAATAACTTCAGTTAGATAGTACAGAGCTGAGTATTTTAGTTAGAGTACAAAAGATCTGTTTGTAACACAAGTTTATGCAAACTATAC
Organism: Asterella californica; assembly: GCA_036924285.1. NCBI lineage: Eukaryota > Viridiplantae > Streptophyta > Marchantiopsida > Marchantiales > Aytoniaceae > Asterella > Asterella californica. The sequence goes on from JAYKYS010000001.1 coordinate 51,488,589, forward strand.
GTAACCTTGGATCGTAGCAAGCTTTAAACTTGAGCCGAGCGGATACAAGGTCACTCGGGCTAGAAGAGTAGATAGGGAAACATTTGAGTGGAAACATCCAGATCTAGATCCAACCTTGTCAATCCACATACCTCTGCACAGTTATATACCCAATGTATTTCTAGACAAAAAAACACGTTATACGATAACATGTGGATACAAATATATATTGGACCTGCATAATTAATTGTATACGTGAAGAATAACAAATTCTGATATGATGTCATGATTGAGAAATATAAAAAAAAAATTTAAAAATGAAATCACCTTATCGAATATATAGATACTTTGACATGTGAACCAGATATTTTGTTAATGGACAGAATTGATGAAATATGCCAAGACTAGAGAAAAGAACAAGTATGAGAGAAAGTCATAAAAACTACCGAAATAAAGATTTAGATGTGGCGTGATTCTGGCTCAATTGCTAAGGCATCCCTTAGGAAGCCAAAGGTCTAGAGTTCAAATCTCGCTATTGACATTTGTCCAAGAGGAGGTTTTAGAGCTGCATCACAAAGCTTACCATAGTAAGTTGACCCTTTTGAGAGATTATGTTGGACACTGTGTCTAGAAGCGAGGATGATATCCACTCAATAGTAGCATGTTCTGCAACACCTCCGCTTACTACACGCATCTGAAAGAAGAGACCCTGACATAATTGAGGCTTAATACTTTGATTCTAAGCTCTGGAGGTTAGTCCTTCAGTGTAATGTGAGCCAATGCGTAAATATGAAGCTCCGTTGTCCCGTTGTGGGACCAATTAGTATGTAAATGACGCATATAAGTGCATTTTGCGCACAGTTGTAGAAGTTGTGGTGTAATGGGATCTAAAACTTTGCTCTTATGAGCTTAGAATGCTCTATTATCTGCTGGGGGTCTCCATGGGGCAGAAAAGGACAAGGTTGAGTCCTTTAACTTCCCATTGGTCCTCCAAAAAGTGGAGATAACTTGTCATCTACCTAAGTGTGCGCACTGGGAGGATCGGGGCACTTTGACGAGAGATTTTCGAGATCGGAGGATATGGACGGAGAGCTCTCGACGAGAGGAGCAACCTGAGTCCAAATTTCACTCGATTTGGAGGTCCAGGGCTTACGTTATGACCATTTGAAGTTCATAGAGTGATGGGAGTATATAGATTTCTCTTCCGATTGTAAGATTAAGGAGTTTGAGTGATTGAGCCATCAGATTGAGACCAGATTTCATGAGCTTGTAGTCTGTCAGTTGCTGAAGCTCTGACTCTAAATTTCACCACCGGATGTTCTGCGGATTGAGCGCAATGGCGATTTGAAGGCGACGGGGTGCAGAAAGCTTTCAATCTGGAGCAGCAAGTTTGCAGATTTATGGAAGATGATCCGAACGGTCAAATCGGCTCAAATTTCCTGAGTAGTGAGTTTACCTTCTGAATTGATAGCACAAGAAGTTTGAGTGGAAGTGGACGGTTCAGGCGAAGAAGCTTCTGTCCTAAATCTGAGATTGGAAATGCATGTTAGTTTTTGAGAATTTGTGTTAATTGTGGGAGGAGATCTAGCCGTCAGATCTTCCTGAAATTTGACCTGTAAGTAGAGATTCTAGTATCCTATCTACGTGGTAAGTTTGAGAGGAGACTGAGCTGTAGATCTGTACCTATCATGTGTGAAAGTTCGCTGGTTTTTTGTCGAGTTGTATCGGCAACGGTATCTAGTCCAAGTCCCGAGTCTTGTTAGCGGCAGCTGGCAGAAAAGTATCCAGTGTAACGTTTGTATTGCTTTGGGGTGTATTCTAGGCGTAGATAAGACTTTAGCGACCTACGTTGTAACCACGTCATGTGGTTGTCAAGTTCGCACTCAACGTGACAAAGTGCGATCCTTGACATGTAAAGTCGACTACCTGTCTAGCCTAGTCTCTTGTTTTGAGACACGTTACGGTGCATGCATTAGAACTTTTCACCCAGACGACCTACACGTGGATGAGTATGACGGCACCAAACATGCGATGTGCATGTGTGCCACCTCATTGGTCCGTGTGGCTTGGGTTGCTCGGTTAGGGAGCTTGCACCTATCCTTGTTTGGTATTCGAAGCCTTTAAGAAAAAGGGAGTGACTTGTGTGGGAGGATTCGATCTTAAGAAAAATCAAGAGATTGTTCGTGGAGAGATCGTGGGGATCCTATGAGATTGTATCGGTGTTCTCTGGATCGAGATATTCTTGTAGTAGGAGTGCAAATGTTGTGAGAGATGGACGAAGGACTCTACTTACCGCCCAAATTCTCTTTTCGAAATCCTTTCCAGATTAAACTGATGTACATGGAACGAGTTCATTTCCAACAGTTTCTGATAGGATCCTTCGGGCATAACTTTACCGTGCAAGTCATGCTCTCACCTGTCCTTGTGATCTTACCTGTTGTCACTTACGGCCAAGAATGAGATCTTATCGTCTTTATCCTCATCTAATGAAGGATGGATCTAAATCAGCTCCCTCCTGTAAACTTTAACATCGAGTGCGAGATAAGACACATATGTCGACCCAAAGCCATGTATGAAGCCCTAGTAGTGAGAAACTTCAGAGAGGAATACTACCGAGAGATCATATCATCGCATATCTCGTTTGTCGTGCTCATGATCATCCAACGTTTTCGTGTGGTTATCTTGACCTTTTACTGAGAGAAAGAAAGTGCTTAGATATCGAGGAAGTCAGAGAGAAATCTACGTGATACTAGTCGCTCTGCTATGCATCGATCGCTAGCCACAGTCAGAAGGTACGCCCTTACTCAAAGGAAAGGCTCTCGCTACGACATATTTGGTGCTTCCACTGAGAGTACGCTTTGAGGTGGTTGAGTGAGTTGTTGCCGAGGAGCGTCAAGTATGAATCTTTCCGAAGCAATGGGGACGAGTGGAGGAGGAGCGGATGATCTACTTCGAGCATTGACGATGTTGCTGAGGCAATAACAGGGAGGCGATGTTGGGGAACAGGAGTCTACAAGAGCTCTACAGGCGGTGGTGAAAAAGTTGGGGAGGTTCGATGGAAGGAACATCACGAAGTATGTTCGGGAGTATATTTGTGAGATGGAGGTAAATCGTGTGCTTGAGACAGAGATGATTTCTAGTTTCGAGTTGGCTGTGATACCTGAGATCTGTAGTCAAGTGACAAAGCTGAAGGATGCATGTACGAGTTCTTGGGAGGAGTATGAGCAGAGGTTGAAGAGTGAATTTTTTGATGATGATGCGGATAGAGTAACCAAGAGAACGTTCTTGGAGTGGATAGAGCAGCGTCCGGAGAATGAGATGACACCAAATGAGTTGCTGCGTGAGTTTGAGAAACGGTTCTGTCAATTGTCTCCATCGGAGAGGACGACGCTTGACTTAAGGAAGACAGAACTTTTTCTAGAAGCTGCTGATGAAAATCTAGAGGACAAGCTTTCTTGATGCTAGCAGACAAGGGAGCCCACCGCAGAAGCAGTCCTTCGTTGCGCTTCCTCTGGTCGCAGTCGAAACATCAACCCATGTCTTGGACTTCTGGAGTCTTCGGAAGACTCCATGTAGTCATAGAAGCTGTCTTCTTGGTGATCTTGGTGTTTGGCATGTCATCTTGTGAATCCGACTCGGATCCAGAGTGGATGGTCGAGAAAGATGCACTCTTCTTATGAACGCTCCTAGGTCCCTTCTTCCTCGACGACGACTCGTCTTTTGTGTCGGTGGCGTCGTCTTCTTGCAACGTAATCATCTTCTGCTGAGTGTCTTGTCTCGTCCGAAACACTAGAGTGGGAGATGTGGTGCCCACAATTTATAGGATTCACGAATTTTTGAAATTTTTAAGGTTAATAACTTGTTTGTATAACTGAAGAAGCTTTGTTACTTAAGATTACGGCTTCCTTAGAAGGAAGATGATCTTACGATCTTTTTCGTAATAAGAAGTTGACTTCTTCGGAAGACGGCCGTCTTCCGGGAAGCGTCTTCTCGGTTGTGTCTTCCGAAGATGAAAGACGACGGAAGACGGAAGACACGTATCTTCCGGAAGACGACAACCGTAGAAGCTTAACCACGTAAGAAGTAGGTGTACCTACCAAGTATGTAGTGTCGCAGGATTACTCCTTTTGCCCATTTAGTATACAAGATATCGTTCCCACAGAGGATTTGCACAAGTAACGCTGCTCTAAGTTCTAAGATCTGTTCAAACACACAAATACACGGATTCTGCCTAGAAATCCCGTCTTCTCACAAAATCACGCGTCTTCCAGACACGCAAAAAGGTGCTCTGGAACTAAACAAACAACTACTAACTAAAATATCACACAACTATTCACAGAGAAGCTCGGGAAGACGATCTTCCTACTTCCAGGTCACTTCTTCCGGTCTTCTCGATACCGTCTTCTCGAAGCGATTCTCGTCTTCTGGAGGTTCAGCTCGTCTTCTCACACCTCTAGAAGATTGCCTTGCTCCACAGAAGTCGAGTAGCAACGGCCGTTACACCTTACTCTTCCACTCACATCACAACGGGTTAGATTAATCACAGGGTGTATAACATAATCATCAAGCAGTTGGTCGAAGTCAATAGGCTGTACAAGAAACTGTTATTGGCAGCCTTGAGAAAACCAGTGAAGGCTAAGTCGAAGAATCTGCCTTCATTGTTTCAAGTTGGATTGGAGGACTTAGGATCTCCAGAAGTAGACATCGAGATAGATGGATGTCTAATAAAGCATGTGCCTATAGACTCCGGTTCTAGTGTGAACATTATTACAGAAGAGACGGCGCATGGATTGGGTTACACTAAGTTCGAATCAACACCAAGAGTGTTGAGGATGGCAGATCAGAGCAAAAGAAGACCCTTGGGTGTACTGCGAGATATCCCTACAATCATTGGTGGGATAATCTTCAAACTTATCTATATTGTACTAAGACCCTTGGTTAAGTCTGGCTACGGAGTACTCATAGGTCGACCTTGGCTGTATGGTGCTAAGGTGATTACTGATTGGTATAAGCAGAAGTTGTCCTTTAATGATCCTATGAAACCAACAGATAAGAGTGTCTCTGTAAGTTGGAAAAGATGTCACACCAAGGCGAGACATCTTCGACAGATTCAGGATACACTTCGGAAGAAGACTCTTCGTCTTCAAGCAGTAGTTCGGAGAATGAAAGATCAGGACCCTACATAGTTGTGAACTACTTGCAATGCTATGAGATAGAAGAGGAAGAAGAGTGCGAAGGGCTTGAGGAAGAATAGCAATCACAGTTGGGACAGGGAAGCTCAGAAGTAAGTCACACCGAAGGAATGGTACTGAAGTCAGCAACAGTGGATTTGGTCCTTGAAGAAGGGAAGGTCTTGAAGATTACAGCGAAGTTACAGGGAGCAGAATTGGAGGCGTACCATGACATGTTGACATACTACCAAGATGTCTTCGCCTGGAAGATAGAAGACATGAAGGGTATTCCTGCGAAGTGGGGTCAACATCGAATTGACCTACTGGAAAACTCTGTACCTGTGAGACAAAGACAGTATAGACTGAACCCAAAGTACTCTCTATTAGTCAAGGATGAAATTGACAAGTACTTGAGTGCTGGTATTATCTTTCCTGTCCTTAGCAGTGAATAGGTATCACCTATAGTGATAGTTCCTAAGAAGAAAACTGGTAAAATAAGAGTATGTCAAGATTTTCGAAAACTGAATGCAGCAACTAGGAAAGACCACCATCCCTTACCTTTTACAGATTCTATTCTGGATAGGGTAGCTGGTCATGAGTGCTATAGTTTTCTCGATGGATTTTCAGGGTATAATCAGGTATCCATCAGAGAAGAAGATAAAGACAAAACTACTTTTACCACTGATTGGGGTACTTATCATAAGATGCCCTTTGGTTTATGTAATGTTCTGCCACATTCCAAAGAATGATGACAAACATTTTCCAGGAGTATCTTAGGAAGTTCTTAGAAATTTTTATAGATGATTTTTGCGTTTTTGGTCCAAGGGAAGAACATATAAATTCCTTGGCTGTAGTTTTTCAGCGTTGTAGAGATGCTCAGTTGGCATTGCATCCAGAAAAGTGTTTCTTCGTCATGACAGAAGGCCTTTTATTAGGACATAGAGTCTCGCAGCGAGGCATTGAAGTAGATGTAGACAAAGTTCAAGTTATAGTAGCTTTGGATCCTCCCTCAAATGTTAGCGAGTTGCGGGGATTTCTAGGACATGTGGGTTACTATCGGAGGTTTATCAAAAATTATGCAACCCTGGCAGCACCACTAACCGAATTGTTGAAAAAGACTATTGAGTACATCTGGCAGGAACAGAGACAGAAAGCTTTTGAAACGCTGAAGACAAAGTTGATTGAAGCTCCAGTCATGAAGGCACCAGATTGGAATCTACCCTTTCAAGTGTATGTGGATACTTCAGCATTCGCTATTGGAGTGATACTGAGTCAGAAGGACAGCGAAAAGAGAGACCATCCGATTTACTATGCGAGTAGACAGCTATCCGCTGCAGAGAAGAACTACTCCACTACAGAGCGAGAAGCACTAGGGATGGTGTATTCTATCAGAAAATTTCGACACTACTTGTTGGGATGCGAGTTTGTATTCTACGTGGATCACTATGCTTTAAAACATCTGGTGCAAAAATCTGATTTGTCCGGAAGGATAGCAAGATGGATGTTGTTATTGCAGGAGTTCAAATTCACAGTCCAAACTCGAGCAGGTAAACATCATGAGAATGCAGACTACTTGTCTCGGTTGAGGACGGGAGAGCGTCAAGACAATGTAGCCGACGACTTCCCAGATGAGGAACTCTTCCAGCTTACAGTAACCCCCACAAGCAGGTATCATGAGATATATAGATATCTGTATACATTGCAGTGTCCTGAGGGAATGGATGTGGAACAGCGTACGGTGTTCATACACAAGGTCGGACCATACAAGCTGAAGAGCGGTATTCTGTTCAAAAAGGGGACCGATGATGAACTACGAAGATGTCTGGAAGAAGAAGTAGGAAGAGTGGTAGATGCCATGCATTCAGAACCAGCAGGAAGACACTACGCTCTTCGCAACACAGTGAAGAAGATCCTGGATGCAGGATACTGGTGGCCTACCATGTACAAGGATGTGCATGCGATCATTAAAAGGTGTGATAGTTGCCAACGTGTGGGTAAGCCTACTCGAACTACTCAGTGGCCACTCCATCCTATCTTACCTCTTGCACCATTCGAAAAGTGGGGAATTGACTTTGTGGGACCTATTCAGCCAGCAACGAAGAAGACATGCAGAAGATACATCTTGGTGGCTACAGATTATGCAACCAAGTGGGTGGAAGCTGAAGCAACGAAGAAAGATGATGCGATAACAGTGGCAGCGTTTCTACACAAGAATATCATCACCAGGTTTGGATGTCCATTGGAACTGGTGAGTGATAGGGACACACACTTTTTGAACAATACCATAGAGGCACTGACAGAGTACTTTCAGATCAAACATCGGAAGACTACTCCGTATAATCCTAAGGCCAATGGTCTTACTGAGAAAAGCAATGGATTGCTGTGCAAGATTCTGAACAAAGTGACTGTCAATCATGCTTATGATTGGGTCACCAAGTTGGATGCAGCGCTGTGGGCGTTCAGAAATACAGAGAAGATAACAACACGACAGACGTCGTTCTTCTTAGCGTATGGAATGCATCACATTATGCCTATAGAATTCGAGATCCCTACCTACAGTATTCTGTCACAGGATAGACTGTCTGCAGACGATAGTCAGCTCATCAGATTGCAAAGTTTGATGGTACTAGAAGAAGATCGCGAAGCATCTCTGGAGCTAACTAAGGACATACAAGAGAAGCGGAAAGAGGTATATGATAAGAGATTGAGAAAAGTGGACGTGAACGAGGGAGACTTAGTCTTACTCTATGATAGTAGACATATTAAGTTTCCAAGGAAGTTACAGCTACGATGGATGGGACCATACATAGTCGCACAATGTTATGGCAATGGTTCAGTCCAACTTAAAGACCTGGAAGGAAATCTCTTTGCTACTCGAGTAAATGGAGGAAGGATCAAACGCATTACAGCTGATGTGTTCGCGAGGTCGCTTCACAATTGAGAGGGGGAGTATGTGAAGCCTTGGACTTCCACTTTGCTAAGAAATTTTTTGTTTTTGATAAGTAAAACAATAGAATGGTTAGTATAGATGATAGATAAGATAGATTCAGTGTAGAATAGGAATTCTACGCCGAAGATTGATGCTGAGTAGAAATATAGAAGTTATGACAAATATATCTTTGAGGAGATAACTTGGTTGTATTCTACGGACGAAGAGATTTCCAGGGATACCTCATTTGCTAAGAATGGACATCGGACGACGAAGTTATGGCCTTGGAAAGAAGAACTAAAATGAGACAGGAGTTAGCGCAACTTCGCGCTCGAGAATCAAGAAGGACTTCGCACGCGAGGAGAAGAAGGGAAAAGCTATAAGTAAGATCAAAAAGCATTTTCACTTTACTATTTCCAATCGCGAGTTTACTGTAGTGCTCCGCTTTTATCGATCGGAAGAGAGTGGACGAAGACAGCCTTCGACGAAGGGCTTTTGTTAAGTTTTGTCGGTGAGGTCTGTGGCGGTTACGACGACGACGTCCAAAGTCGGCGTTTCCACGGTTAGGTATCAACTTCGACGAAGAAGTGTCGTAAGCGCAGAAGATCGACGGGACTTGGGGTCTTCAGCGAAGATGAGAGGAATGCAGACGGCGAAGCGGCCGAAGTTGAAGACTATAGCGATGAAGTGGCCGGACTTCAGTCCGTATCGAGAACGACTCGAGGAGATGGGATTGGCGTTCTTGCTGGAGAACTGGGGTGTAATATCTTCGGATCTGTTACAGGAGATACTCATTTGCAGAGGACATCTCTCTGACGATCTTCGGGCAAGACCGAACAACTAGACTCTTAATCACCCGGAACTTCGCCCTAGGAATCGATGACTCAGGAGTACCAGGTGACTTGATGTACGATAGTAGCTGTAAACCGACTTCGGACGAAGTGACGAAGTATGGCGATCTGTTCTCGAAGTCACCGGTGGGATCGAATGGATTCAAAGCACACACCTACATCGATCCTTTCAAGAGGGATGTCGCGATCGCCCTTAACACCATCTTCAAACCACAACGTACTTCTTATCTGGCCAATTGGTAGATTAACTTCATCGAACAGATCTTCGGAGGCAAGAAGACGTATTGGGCGAAGATCTTCCATGACCATGTGCAGAAGCTGTTCAATACTTTCGACGAAGGTGGGTCGACATACTTTGCAGCCTTCGCGGTATTCTTCTACCGAGGAATGAAGTTATTATCTCCAGAAGAAGAGGAGAAGTTCGACCAAAGAACGATCTCGGAAGACGAATGTGTGATGGAAGCAACCCCTCAGAGAGAAGAAGAAGTGACAACTCCAGTGACTTCGGCAAGACCTGGTACTCGAGCGAAGAGGAAGATTGAGGAACTTACACCAGGAGGCGCGACTTCAAGAAGAAAGAAGAAAGCAAGAAGAACGACGATAACGACTTCGGACGAAGGAGTCGATTGCGCTCAATCACCAGCAAAGTCGTCTTCAGTGGAGATAATAGGAGCTTCGAGTCCAAAGAAAGACGAAGGAGAGTCAAGTGTAAGAAGAGTACCTTCGGGGGTGCAAGCAATTGAGACCGAAGTCCCTCAACAAAAACTTCGGACTTCGCCCAGACCAGACGTAGCGACGACTTCGGCAGGACCGAGTGACTCCAGCTTGGGAAGAGAGTTGAAGATGTTTGAACAGACTCTGGAATTCCTAAGTGGCACGGCGTTGTCAATCATAGCGCAGTTGGATCTACAACGGCATGTCTATGAGAAGGAGACGAAGGAATTAATTTCGTTGAGCGATCTTCTCAGCGTTGTGTACTTCGGACGACAAGGATGGTTAAAAGAGAAGGATGCTCTTACGGCGAAGCTTGAAGAGACTTCGGCCGAAGTCAAGAAGTATATGTCACAACGGGAGGCATTACTCATAGCGCAGACACGATACTTGGATAAGATTGAGGAAGTACAGACGAAGTTGAACCTTATGACTTCACGATTTCACGATTTGAAGTCAGAGAGGGATGCCATTTTGGAACAGTTAGCGACAAAGGACGAGCAGTTGGCTGCAAAGGATGAGGAGCTGACGAAGGCTCATAAGGCGAGGGAGATAGCAGAAACGAAGACCGAAGAGCTTCGGACGAAGGTGGAAGAGGTCACGACAACATACTTCGCCACCGAACTTGACGCGACAGAGATGGAGCTTCTCCAGCGGCTTTGGGTAGAGTTGATGATAGCATCAGATCCTTCGGCGAAGAGTAGGATAGTTAGGCTAGCGGAGAGGATCATTCGAGATTTGAAGGAGCTTAGGGAGACGGTTAAGTTTACACTATGTAGTATAGGACAGAAGTTACAGTTAGGTAGAGTAGATACTGCGGTTCCGCCAAGTGGGGAGTCGTGATCAAGCGGTCTAGATGTGACCATCTTTTTGTAGAAATGAGATCCGCCATCTTAGGGCGAAGGAGTATATAAGCGTGCGAGTCTCTGTCATTTTACCTTTTCCATGTTTTCAGTTTTTGTTTCTTAATTTTCGATTGCGCAAGATTGCGGAGTGAGAGTGTGAATAAAGTGGGCGAAGGTAAATTTACCTACGAAGGACGTAGTTTGCTGTCGCATGTGTAATTCTGATTGACGACGGCCTTCGTCGATAACATTGAACGAAGTAACTTCAGTTTGAAATTTGACCGAAGGTCACTTCGGCCGAAGTTGAAACAGTATACTTCGGAGGTGTTTGAACGAAGATCTGAGAACATATTAGTTACTGTGAAGTGGAAGAGCATAAGTTAAATTGTAAGAAGAGTTCGGATGATGGTGGCTTCGTCTTAAGTCTGCCTTCTTCAAATAAGTGGGATTCTTAAGAGTGAGGATTTAGCTTGAAGAACACTTCTTAGGAAGAGTAGGGGCTTATTCTTTGAACCTTGATGTGAAGTCTGTATTCTTCTGTCTTTTCAGAAGAAGACTAGTAACATTTCAGCAATATTTTGCTACCTCATTTACTCATACATCTATCTTCTCGAATCTTTTATATGTTGTTGGAAAGGAACTATTTCATTGTTGTTTGTATTCGATTTATCAGGTTTTGCTTGGGTTTGGTTTCTTATCAGACTTAAACTCTCATCCGGATATTATTCCATTCCGTGAGAATAACAGAAAACTATCAGAATTATCATTGTGACGTTGTAGTACTGTGTTTTGTGTAATTGTTAACTGTATCTTTGTGGGAACGATCCTTTATTTACTATTTCCGATACTTTGTGTTTCTTTGGGTTGTTATAGAAGGTGAAGAAGATTGTGGATCTTCCATTTCCGATCAACTTGACAAAGTTGAGACAGTTTCTTGGCATGGTTGGATATTATCTTAGGTTTGTCTTTTCCTTCTCAAACAAAGCAATAGCTTTGACTATGTACATGAAGAAGGGAGTTGATTTTGACTTGATAGTGCATGATCAGAAGGCAAAGGAAGCATTTGAGGAGCTGAAAAAGGCATTGGTGACAGCTCCTATACTTGCTAAACCTGAGTGGAGTAAAGCATTTATTCTGTATACGGATGCCTCCAATGTAGCAATCGGATGTACATTAAGTCAGTTAGATGGAGACGGGCATGATCATCCTATAGCTTATGCTAGTAGGCAGATGGTTCCAGCAGAGAAGAATTACTCCGTGACTGAACGAGAAGGATTAGCGGTGATCTTTGGATTGAAGAAATTTCGACACTAGTTGCTAGGAGGGAAATTTTCCATAGTCACAGATCACAAAGCTTTAAAGTATATCTTTAATAAGCCTAATACCGAAGGTCGTATTGCTCGTTGGAAGATCTTTCTAACAGCATACGATTACGTGATCGAAGATAGACCAGGGAAAAAGCATGCGAATGCTGATCTTTTGTCGAGGGCTTATGATGATGAGGGAGAAGAACCGTTTGATGATTCATTTCCGGACGAACATCTGATGACCATCACAAGCATTGAGGAGATACCGGACGAGTACAAGAAAATCTGGAGTTTCCTTACAGATGGCTCTTTTCCAGAAGGTATGCATACCCGAGAACGTAACGCGTTGATCAAGAGATGCAAACCTTACACCATGGTGGAGGAAATTCTATTTCATCAAGGAGCAGATGGCTTACTAAGGAGAGCAGTTGGTCAGAAGGAGGCGTTCAAGCTAATGCACGAGTTTCACGACGGTATTGTTTGCGGAGGTCACTTTGCTGGTAAGATAACAGGCTTCAAGATTTTGGATGCTGGTTATCATTGGAGAGGTATTTTCAAGGAATGTTTAGACTATTGCAAAACTTGTGACGTATGTCAAGCATTTGCTCTAAAGTCTACTAGAACACCTCCTTTAAGATCAATTCCAATATTAGGGCCGTTTGAGAAGTGGGGTATTGACTTTGTAGGTCCTCTTAATAAAACACCTCGAGGCAATAGATACATTGTAGTCGCCATTGACTATTGTACCAAGTGGGTAGAGGCTAGACCTTTGAGAGAGACCAATGAAACAGAAGTCGGTAGATTCTTATGGGAGAGGATCATCACAAGATTTGGATGTCCATTAGAGTTGGTTTCGGATAGAGGAGGAGAGTTTGTAAGGAGCATGACTACTGCTATGCTACAACACTTTTCTATCAAGGCACGAGTAACGACCTCATACAAACCAAATGCTAATGGTCTTGCAGAGAAGACCAATCTTACACTTTGTATGATGCTCGCCAAAGATGTTGGTGTTGAGACTGCGAAACATACTTGGGATAAGAGGCTACATGCCTATGGGAGTATCGAACGACAACAAAGACTTCTACTGGGTACTCTCCATTTCGACTGGTTTATGGAGTGAAATCCAAGTTGCCGATCCAATTCGAATTGGATACTTTTCAAACTATTCAACGAAAGTTGAAAAGGTCGAGGGGAGAAGACGTGGTCAGATCAAGAAGAGAGCAACTCATGGAGTTGGAAGAGACCCGAGCGGTAGCAATGATCCGAATGGAACGAGCTCAGGCGTATCAAAGGAAGAGTTATGACAAACGGTTGGGCAATAGGGAGGTAAAACTTTTTCAAGTCGGAGATTGGGTTATGTTGTATGATGCTATCAGATTCAAGAGGGCTAGGAAGAAGTTTTTTCCAAGATATTTTGGTCCTTTTGTTGTAGATAAAGTGTGGAGCAACTTCACATATGACCTTCAGGAGTTGAGAGGAAGGAGATTCGATCGGGTCAACCATGACAAGTTGAAGTTGTTTCATTGATGAAAGTTCTCTCTTCACTCCGAGGACGGAGCGAAAATTTAGTCCGGGGGTAAAATGTAACGACCTATGTTACACATAGGAAGTTTGTCTATTAGTAAGGTGTTTAGTTATAACTAAGTGTTGAGAATGTTTATTTGCTGCCAAAGTACTTTAAGGAGGTATCAAGTTAGTCATGACTAGCTAAAAGTTAATTATGGTTAAACTTAGTTGTACTTTTGGCAGAATTCAGATATTTGCTAAAGAGTGAGCACTACTATCCCGTCATCTTGTCTAAAAGGTAGAAAGGAGGTGGAAAGTATCCCTTATCTCTTTTTTGACTTGATATTAGTGGTTGGATTAAAGTTGTGGACTTTGTGGGCATTAAAAACAAGAAGAGATTCTACATCTTTCCTTTTTAGTGGGTCCTAGTGTAGATGGGGGTGGAAATTCGAGATTCCTTGAGAATATTCTAGAATCCTTCTAGAAGTTGTTGACTTTGAAGGAATAAGCCCATGTGAAAAGGTAAGAAGCCCATGTGATTAATGCTTTTACCTTAAGTAATATCTTAGTAAAACCCGGTAAAAGTAGTTACGGCTGAGTTATCAGAGGGTACCAAAGTAAAAACCTAGAATGTATAAATAGAGGAGTAGAGAAGAGCTCCTCATCCTTGTTTTCACATCGTCGTAATGAAAACTTGAGTAATATAGAGAGTGTGGGATATTTTTAACATGTGAGAACTTGAGAGACGTCGTTAGAATGGAGGATTTTAGTTGATGAGTTTATGGAGATTTTTAGTTGATAAGTTTGTGGGTGTATGAATGAGTGAACTTAGCATTTTTTTCCTTCAAGATTCATGGTGTGCTTCCATCAAAGCCATCAGAGCTGACCCCTGAGTGAGAGACAGACCTGACATTTGCAGATTCATCGATGACGATCGTGGTGGTTGAGAGATTGGGAGGTAGTTGATCGATGAGATCGTGAAGGGTTTACAGATCCAGAATGAATGATCGGGAAGGAGGTGGTCTTCCTAGGTACACTCCTAAGACCCATCTTCCTTGGTGGTGTCGCGTCTTCCGACCCATTGGAGTCGTCTTCTCTCACCAGAAGCGTCTTCTGATGAGTACCGAGCCTCATCTGTGACATCAGAGTGGGAGGGAGAGTCATCGCTGCTGCTCAGTCGTCTTCTCCCAAGGTCTCCTCCTTCGTCTCGTGCTGCCCTGTTGGTCCATATCTCGCCAACTGATCTTCCGTGAGATCCTCCTTGGCCACGTACAGGTAACAAAAGAACGAAGTAAGATGTCCTCCTGCCGGGGTACCTAAGTACACCAGCTCTGCCTGTACATAAGCGTGGAAGAATGCACCCCAGTTGACGTTCTCTCCGGCTCACACTGCTTCCAGGAACTCCACGTCTTGATCTCCAAGGTATCTCGTCTTCTGCGTCTTCTCTTTAGGAAAGAGGTGAAAGAACAACTTCGTCAGAAGACGCTTCTGCGGCTCCCGGTAAGGTTCAACCTTCCAGACGTTTCTTCCCTGCCTGTCCTCTAGGAAGAGATTGTGCTTACAGGCACATGCCACTTACTCGAGATCATGGGTAAGATCTTCTTCTCGAGCAAATAACCTCGGTTCTTAGATTCTGACCTGTGAAAGGTCTTGCGCCTCCACTCCTCGGTCCAGGAAGATGATCTTCCTCGAGCTACTCCTGTCTTCGCAGGTACACGGTTGCGAGGCGGTAAGGCTGCCCAAACCTCCTCCAGAAGACCCTGGTCGACGAGGTTCCAATCCCACAGGAAGAAGTCGAGACCCAACTCCTTGATGAAGGGTTTGACCTCGACCAGTTCTGCTGCCGGTAACACCAACCCTCGAGGATTCATTGACATACTTGAAACTCTGTTGCACTAAGCCACATGTACTTATTGTGAGCCGAAGGCTCAGTCCTTCCCAACTTCTCACAGTCTAGCTTCCACTCTCAGAAGACGAATCTAGTTTTCCAGAAGACGGCTACTCTGTCTTCCGGAATTCTAACAGTGCTTCCTAAGTAGTTCTCGTCTTCCGAGCTATATCTAAATAGTCCTAACTAAGCAAGGCCTCGCATGGATTCCTAAGAAGACAACCCACCTTGCATTACATCCTACTTCTTAACAGAAGATACAAGATATGCGAGAAGTAGAGTGTATGAAAAGTTCAGAAGATGGTTGCGGGCTCTTGCGGTGACACTGGCCTCTAGGAAGACTCCCGGGACAGCTTCCGATTCAATAACGTTCTCGAAAGACTTCCCGAAGCCAGGCTTCCCTTCACTGGTCTCACCTGTCTTTTACTTCCTACATGCAATCTAACCTCACAACAGACACAAGGAATCCGCACTCTGTTCTTCTGACTTCTCACCTGTCATACACACTCAGAAGAAGCTTGCTGCATGATGGGAAGACATGACCTCGACCATTCTCTCAAGATTCTGCCAACAAGACTTCTACAACTCTCTTCTAAGTTCGGGAAGAAGAAGGAATAGGCTGCTATGGATCGGACAAAAGAGATCCGTAATGGACCCTCACGTCTTCTCGCGCATTCAGCCAGCCTTTCCAGTCTTCTAGTCTCTCCAAGAAGATGTGGATTTGAGAAGCTCGGAAGATTGAGAGGCACATGCCTAGTTCCCAACTTCCAACTTCTCGAAATAACCAACAACTCACCAAGCCACTCGAGATTCGTACCAAGCCTCTCTTAACACAAAAGCAAATCCAATCCACCCTTGATACGAATTGCACACATTCGTCTTCTGAAGACAGTCAGGCTTCCGAAGCATCTTCCGAAGATGTTCAGATTTCAGAAGCGTCTTCCGTAGATGTTCAGATCTTCCGAAGCGTCTTCTGTTCAAGGTTTCGGGAGTAGAGGGATGGTAGGGTAGGGAAATTGATAGCTGTGATCTCGGATTTGAGGACGATGGACAGGGAAGCTCGAATTGCAACTCGAGAAGAAGCAAGAAGATGGCTGTCAAAAATTAGACAGCGCTTTCGTGCCCAATGTCACAGAAGGAAAAATGTGGAGAGGGAATCAATCAATCAGTTTGCCTGCAAACAACCGGGGAAGCGCGGGGGATACCAAACAAGAGGCGAGAAGCGGTGGGAAGGAAAGAGAACATGGGAAGAACCTCAAACAGTCTTTTGTCTACTTCCCGAGCTGTCTTCAATCTTCTGCGCGCTTCCGGCTCTGACCCCAGCTCCAATGCGACTCCACAGAGCTGCTTCCGCCGTCAATTCCTCGCTACACCTCAATCGAATAAGACTCCACCTTCGATTCTTCTCAGCCGTCCTTCAATGTCTGTATTCGGGAGTCTCCAAAAGACTCCTTCAGCTCGATATGCTTCCTACTCTCAGTGATTCGCTCTCGTCTTCTTCCTAGCTGTGAATCGATCCTGGCTCTACTCAATTTCACTCTGTTGGCCCTCCTTACTCAAGTCGATCACCTTCCAACTCGATCTTCTAGTAAAAAACGAGCTCGATGCGGGAAGCGGTAGTGTTTTTGTGCTAATGCACTTCCTGCGCATCTTCTCACGCAGTTTAGGAGTTTTCGACCTACCCGACTTACTTAACCTACTCGGTGCTACCTTGTGGTATCCATAAATTACAAGATTCACGAATTTTTGAAACTTTTGAGATTAATAACATGTTTGTATAACTGAAGAAGCGTTGTTACTTAAGATTACGGTTTCCTTAGAAGGAAGATGATCTTATGAGCTTTTTGTAATAATAAGTTGACTTCTTCGGAAGACGACCGTCTTCCGGAAGCGTCTTCTCAGTTGCGTCTTCGGAAGACGGGAAGACGGCGAAAGACGGGAAGACGGCGGAAGACACGCATCTTCCGGAAGACAGCGACCGCAGATGCCTAACCATGAATTTCCAGGTAAAGGAGTAGGTGTACCTACTAGGTAACACCAAGGTGGTAAGTAGGTCGGGTAAGCCATCTAGGGTCGAAACCCCTAATCTGCGAGGAAGATGCGCAAGAAGCGCATTAGCGCATTCCAGCTTCCCGCAGCAAGCACGCTGTCGGAGTATAATCCGTCTACCTAGGAAAGCGCCGGGCTTCTGGCTGTGGTTGTTCACTCAAGAGGTTGGCTTTCAGGTTACAACATGGGCTATAAACACTCACACAGATGTGTAAGATCTAGTAATATACCCAGAAGGCGAAATTCAGGTCTAGCCGGCAGTAACAAGGTCTGGCGGTGAACTTTGACACTCACGGAGAGGAAAACTATGAAGGTTTAGACCTCTAAACTTCCCCTGCATGCAAATGAGGTACTACTGAACTCACAGACGAAATTTCAGCCTGAGATCAAATTCTGACACGGAGATATGAACAGAAAAGTTTTGAGCAAGAAAACTACGGCAATTTCTGGTACCTAGCTGGCTATTTCAACCTATAACAGGAGTTTGGCTCGATCAATTTCGAAGTTTCTTACAGGATTTGCAGTCTACAGGGTGCTGAACATCCCTGTGAAGTTGGGACTCCTGAATGTACACAGAACTGCAGATCTCCTCCTCTGAAGTCGCTGCTCTAGATTAAGAGCTTTTCGGACCCCCTCAGCTTCAGCGGCCGCCCTGAATTACTCAGTTGCTCAATCTATATGAAACTTTTTGTGAAATCGTAGCCCTGCTGGCAGAGAACACAACCTCGAAGTTTTGAAGCAATTTCCTCAAATCTGCTGCGAGTGACACTGAAAACCCTAAATTCAACAAAAGTGATTCAATTCTAGCACAATTCGAACTTCAATTGCTCATAACTCCGTCTTTATTGACTCAAATCGATCGAAATTTTCACTGGAGGTGCTTGGCATGACGAGCTCTCTCTCCCTGTACTCTCAGATTTCGAAGATCCCTCACCAAATGCTCGAACTCCACTCTAGAGCTCTGTTTCTAAATTTAGAGTTTAACAAAAGACAAAAACGGACCAATGGGAGTTCATAGCTCCACTTGGTTGTCCTTTAGTACCCTAAACCACGTGGCAACTTAGTTTTACTCATAGGCTACCACGTCAAGCCCCCTAGAGTGCCAGCGTAAAACTTAAATTACTTAAAACGACACGCAGCCCCGAAAAATAACTTAAATCAGCTAGAAAGCGTGCATGGGCGACACGCAAATACAACCCATGAGCTTAAGCCCTATCAACATGGTAATCAATCTACTAAGACTCAAAATAGTGTTAACACCGTATGCAAAGGTGTCAAACATATACATAAACGACTAGAAGTAATATAAGCTAACTTCTAGAACTACTAAACTCAAGCGTCGGAGTAGAAATATAACATGTAGCCGCCAAGTAGCGCGACATCCACCCCCTCTGAACCTGCACATCCTCCGGTATGTGCCATCCAGATCAAGACTCTTCAGCTTCGGCTTCAAACTCATCTTCAACCTGCATTGAGTCTTCAGCTTCATCCTCAGTAAGCTCTGCAATGTTCTGGTCCTCCCCTCTCCTTCTAAAGAGCTTGATTCTCTTCCCTGCGACTGGTATCTTGAGCACTGCACCATCTAACTCTCTCAAAGAGTATGTGGCATTATCATAAACTTCTAACACCACATAAGGTCCGAACCATCTCTTGGAAAACTTTCTGATAGCGCTATGCTGATTATCAAGACTACTATCATAGACTAACACCCAATCACCTTCCTTAATTGGTTTGGGTCGTAATCTATGCGTTCTATCAAATCTACCTTTGTTTCTCTCTCTAGCAGTCTTCACCCTTTCCACAGCTTTGGCAACATCCTCAGGTCTCCGTTCTAACTGCTGGATCCTTAATGCAAGAAGATCCTCCGTACTTCTACCATCTTCCCATGGCAAAACATTCCAAGTAGGCACAACCTCCTCAATCGGCATCACAGGTTTTTGTCCTAGTATCAACTCTGCTGGCATTTAACCTGTAACGGTACTATGAGTTGTACGATCTGCCCATAAAGCAATGGTAGCAGTCTAGGCCATTCACGGATCTTACCCTTGCAAGCTTTTACCAAAGCTTTGATGATTGGCGGAGGACCTCGTTCGCTCTTGCCATTCCCTTCAGGATTGTAAGTAGTGGTTAATGCCAGCTTGATTCCCAATCGCTTGAAGAACTCAACTGCTTCTTGTGAATCCAGCTCACCCCTATCTGCAGTGATCTTTCCCACACACCCATACCTACAAATAACATCTTCAAGTAGAAAGCGGCAGACACTAGCAGTGGTCTTCGTCCTCAAGGCACGACCTTCGACTTGGTTAGATAGATCTTCTCTAGCCAAGACTAGATACCTCATTTGTCCAAGTCCAAATGGCATAGTTACCAGATCAACTACCCATTTGTAATGAATGGCTAAAGGATAAGTAGGATGCAATCCATCACGATGACGTACGTTGGAATACATCTGGCAGGGTATACAGGATGAAACAAACTGTACTACATCCTTATACATACCCTTCCACCAATATCTCTCCTTCATCTTGGCAAATGTTGCCCAAACTCCTCTATGACCGGCCCATAGACTCTCATGAAACTCCTTGATCAGCTGCTGCTGCAATCCCAAGTCACATACCACCCGTTGCGGTATACCTCCTTGTAGCTTAGGGCGCTTCCATAGATGTCCTCCATGTAAAAAGTAACCATAAGCTATTCTACGGATCCTCTTGAAATCTGCATCAGACCAGCCTTCTTGCCTTTCCAGTGAACTCAAATAGCGCCCAAGATCCAACCACTCGCCATCATACACAGTTTCCTCAAAAAACTCCAACGAGGTTGCAAAACAGCTTCTATCCCTTCTAGCAAGAGCACTAGAATAGAACTCTGTTCCCACATCCTCCTGATCATCTATCATTTCTTTCTCATCGTAATATCTAGCCCTTGATAACATATCTGCCACAGGATTGTCTTTTCCTGCAATATGTCTAAACTCTGGGTTCAAGGACTTGATATATGCTATCCACCTCAACATAGCAATATCTGGAGTTGTACAGCTAGTGATCATTCCCAAGAGAGGTAAACAATCTGTCGCCACAACCACATGTGCTCCTATCAAGTATTCCTTATCACTCTTCATCGCAGTAACTACTCCCCATAGCTCTCTCTTGACCTGAGGGTAGTCTCTCTGCCTTGAACTTAAGACCTTAGCACCAAAACGCACCACATATCTATTTCCATCCTTATCATCTTGTCCTATAGCCCATCCAATGCCAATAGGACTAGTATCAACAGTAAGGATAACAGATCTGTCCAACTCATATGTTACCTTCCGTAGAGTTGGTGGTGAAGACAACAGATCCTTCAACTTCTTCATAGACTCGCTTTGCTCCTCTTGTCACTGAAATCTCTGCCCCTTCCTCAGCAACTTGTACAACGGATCTGCTACATGTGCAAAGTGTGGAATCCATATATGATAAAACACACATGCACCTAGAAACCTTCTCACCTCAGTAACCGATCCACATGTCTCCTTCATCCTTCGGATGGCATCAACCTTGTTTGGACAAGGTTTCCGACCATAAGATCCACACAGATGTCCCACTATTAACACCTCCTGTTCTCCAAATACAGACTTTGCTCCTGATAAAGTCAGATGAACCTCTTCCAGTCGACTCAATATCTTATCACAGTCGGCTATGTGATATGCAACAAACTTACGGCACCCCCTCTGATCCATTACCTCATTCTTCTCCTCCTCAGCACACCCTTTGATCGGCACATCATCAAGAAACGGCATAGTTTTTTCAGGAATGAAATCCATCAAAACTTTATTCATGCCATTCATCATATGTGCTACAGAATTGGTAGCACCTTGTGGCAAGGTGCACATCCTTAGTAACCCCAAAGGTGTCCTCATTGTAGTCAAGTCTCTACTCTCAGAGGATAACTGAAACTGATCGTAACCTGAATATAAGTCTCCCATTGAATAGATAGCACGACCAGCAAAAGCCTCTGCAAACTCGTCTACAATAGGTCCTATACCCATATTCCTGATAGTCACCTTGTTAACTGGCTGCATATCTTGAATGAATCTCAAAGCTCCACTCTTCTTCGGAACAGTAAACCATCTGCTAGAGTAGGGAGCTATAGATGGTTCCAAGATACCCATCCTAATCCTCTTATTGAGCAAGTCTATCAGCTTTGGTAGATGAGCTCTAGGTACAGGGATAGGACGTAGATTCTAAGGCACATGCGGTATAGTAAAGATTACCATAGGTGCAACTACACTTGGATCTACACATCCTACTTCATGTGACTCAAACGCAAACGCTTTACCATGCCTAGATAACATCTCCCTGAAGCTCTTCTTCTCTTGCTCAGTAAGAAATCCATCACCTCCAATCCTCAGCTCCTTCAGTGTTGTTTCTGTGAACTGGTGCCCAATTCTTCTCGGTCCTCTGAGCGTCGGTTCTCGTGCAGCCTGCTCCATCTTCTGATTGTAATCGAGTGGTAAAGGCAAAGCCATTGGTTTGACTTTCTTTGCCACTGACTTGTACTTGGTCTCCACATACACCTCTTGTCGATCTATAAACTTATCAGTTACATCATAAAGCTCCTTGGAGCTCACTCTCACCACTCTATCTACATCATCTATAGAACTTTCTACTATAGATTTCAACTCTCCTATAGTATCTATCAAATACTGCTCTTCAAACACTCCAGATATGTATTCATCTCCTCCTAACTCTCCACTATCCCATAAAGACTGTTGTACATACTTCACATGTTGCCTCTCAAACCTCTTCAGATTCTCAACCTTCCTATAACACACTGATCCACATGATGTCAGTCCTAAGAAGCCAGTGGATAAAGCTTCCTGCTCTACTAGATCAAGCGAGAATCCTAGCTCTACTGTACCGTTGAAGTCTCGCTCTTCAATGGTACTTTGTCAAAACCCCTAGACTCTCTAAACTCCTGAGTAATCTTAGGTAGTGGACGATCTCTCAAGCTATCACGATTCCTCTCATGTTCTGCAGCAACGGTCAAAAACTGAACAGCTCTTTTGCCGTCTCTACTACGTATCCTAGCATAGGCTGAACCATCATCCATAACTCGTGTCTCCATTCTAACAGCAGTAATGTAAGGCTACCCTAGAATGATAGGATAGGTTGACATGTCTTGTACAAAGAAATTCTGAACATCACTGATGTCACCCACAGTTACCTTGATGTTGGGGCAAGCACCATAGAGTTCTCCTCGCTGGTTGTTGGCAGCACGGATAAGCCATCCATGGTCGGTGTCTATGGGCCATCTCCCACGCTTGTACAGCTCCTTAGACATCAAATTAATCTCTGAGCCGTGATCAATCAGTGCCACCACAGGTTCCTCTAGATCTCCCAGCTTCACTAAGGTCTCTGTGGTTGCTCTCGCCCAATGGTTGTGAGAATAATGGCTCTTCTGCGATGCTTCCACCTCATCTTCAAACCTCACGTGCTGATTTGATCTTCCCTCTGATACTTGAGAGCAATAACCAGCAATCTCATCTTCCTCATCTTCCGACAGTTTGGTCCCTAGAGCGTTAAGCGTAGCTGCTTCACCCAAAATCTGACGTTTCCTCTTGATGATATATATGATAACCTCATGGAACTCACGCTTTGCAATCCCAAGAATCTCACCCAAAGTAAACTCAATCTTCCCATTCAAGATTTCAAGATACGATTCTCTAACACCTGCTTCAAGTCTGTAGCAATCTCAATGTCAGACTGAAGTTTGTATGCAGGCATCTTACCCTTCTCCTTGCTTCTCTCCTTCTCCTTTGGTGTTGTAGGTGGTAGATCCTCCATAGTCTCCTCCCGAGTAGGTGTTGTCTCATGCCTTGCATCTGGTCTAGCCCTTTCACTCCTTATAGCAGGTCGTTTGGTTGTAGAAGCCTCACATGCATCCTCCCTCCTGCGTTTTTCTTCTAGTAGAGCTTCATGCTGACTTCTTGCAACATAAGCATGCACTGACATAGTATCCACAGGGTCATTCCATCCTGTAGTTTCTCTAATTGAGTTGCCAACCCTTCGTAGCACATCCTTGTCTAGCTCTGTTCTAGCTACGGACCGCACTACATCTGACCACAACCCAGTAGTCCCTTTCTCTCTCTCCATTTCCACTTTCACTCCACACGTAGCAGCATTCACAAGAGAAACAGCATGTGATGCTGATATATCATTTCACAAGTCTCTTCATACCACCCTTGCCAAAGTTGGTTCCCAGCATCATCCCAGTCTCTCTCAAATGGATCTTACCATCTTTGAAGAAGATAAGATCCTTCCTCAATGCATCTGAAAACTCTCCACAATCTCTTCTTACATGGTCTAGGCTATGAACGATGAACAAAGCCTTCCCTCATCTGAGGTCTCTGCATAGCAGGCTGTACATTCTGCTCCTTCTCTTCTAACCTAGTGAGCTTAAGCTTAAGCTCCTTCATACCCTTAATCAACTCATCAAGCGGTGAGTCTTCCTCTCTAGCAATTACCAAAGCAGGCTTAGTAGGCAACTGCTTGACAGGAATTATCAGAGGTGCTGCTTCACTTACCACCACCTTGTCCCTTCTTCTCTGTCTCTTGGTCAGCAAAGAGACAGCCTCTTCAACCTCCTTCCAATCAGTCTTCAATCCTCTCTCCTCACTCTTGTCTTCCAGCAACAGCTCAAGCTTCTCCTGAATAGTCACGTCCGCTGCTTGTAGAAAAAGCTCGGTCTTCTCAACCTCTAGTGTAAGCTTCTCTGTCCTAGAAAGCTGAGCATATTGACGATCAAACTCCCTTAACAACTCATTTACAGACAAACCTTTGTTAGGCTTCACCACCCACTCCAAGAATGTTCTCTTGGTCACCCTCTCTGAGTCTTCAATGTAGTACTCCTCCTTCAAAGCTCGCATAAAGCTCTCCCAACTCTGTCCTTGCTGCTGCTTGAGCTCCTTCACACGCCCACGAATCTCAGGGACAACTGCAAGTTCAAAGTTCTCCACCATCTCCTTCTAAGGTACCTTGTTCACCTCCATCTCCCTAGCATAGTATCGCACATACTTGGAAATATCTGTACCCTTGAACTGGTCCATCTGATGCACCACAGATTGCAACGCCTTGGTTGCTAATACCTCCTTCCTCTCTGTGCTCTGCTGCTGCTGCATAAACATGGAAAAAGCTTGGAACATCTTCATCGTAGCAGCATCCAACTGAACAGGTTGCTGAACAGCTCCACTTGATGATCCTTGGTTGGCCATGATATCTGATCTTGTAACACTCTCAAGAAAACTCCCACCCTAGGTGTTTCACGTCGAGTTCACCAAAAAAGAGAGTATGTCGGAGTGTAATCCGTCTACCTAGGAAAGCGCCGGGCTTCTGGCTGTGGTTGTTCACTCAAGAGGTTGGCTTTCAGGTTACAACATGGGCTATAAACACTCACACAGATGTGTAAGATCTAGTAATATACCCAGAAGGCGAAATTCAGGTCTAGCCGGCAGTAACAAGGTCTGGCGGTGAACTTTGACACTCACGGAGAGGAAAACTATGAAGGTTTAGACCTCTAAACTTCCCCTGCATGCAAATGAGGTACTACTGAACTCACAGACGAAATTTCAGCCTGAGATCAAATTCTGACACGGAGATATGAACAGAAAAGTTTTGAGCAAGAAAACTACGGCAATTTCTGGTACCTAGCTGGCTATTTCAACCTATAACAGGAGTTTGGCTCGATCAATTTCGAAGTTTCTTACAGGATTTGCAGTCTACAGGGTGCTGAACATCCCTGTGAAGTTGGGACTCCTGAATGTACACAGAACTGCAGATCTCCTCCTCTGAAGTCGCTGCTCTAGATTAAGAGCTTTTCGGACCCCCTCAGCTTCAGCGGCCGCCCTGAATTACTCAGTTGCTCAATCTATATGAAACTTTTTGTGAAATCGTAGCCCTGCTGGCAGAGAACACAACCTCGAAGTTTTGAAGCAATTTCCTCAAATCTGCTGCGAGTGACACTGAAAACCCTAAATTCAACAAAAGTGATTCAATTCTAGCACAATTCGAACTTCAATTGCTCATAACTCCGTCTTTATTGACTCAAATCGATCGAAATTTTCACTGGAGGTGCTTGGCATGACGAGCTCTCTCTCCCTGTACTCTCAGATTTCGAAGATCCCTCACCAAATGCTCGAACTCCACTCTAGAGCTCTGTTTCTAAATTTAGAGTTTAACAAAAGACAAAAACGGACCAATGGGAGTTCATAGCTCCACTTGGTTGTCCTTTAGTACCCTAAACCACGTGGCAACTTAGTTTTACTCATAGGCTACCACGTCAAGCCCCCTAGAGTGCCAGCGTAAAACTTAAATTACTTAAAACGACACGCAGCCCCGAAAAATAACTTAAATCAGCTAGAAAGCGTGCATGGGCGACACGCAAATACAACCCATGAGCTTAAGCCCTATCAACATGGTAATCAATCTACTAAGACTCAAAATAGTGTTAACACCGTATGCAAAGGTGTCAAACATATACATAAACGACTAGAAGTAATATAAGCTAACTTCTAGAACTACTAAACTCAAGCGTCGGAGTAGAAATATAACATGTAGCCGCCAAGTAGCGCGACAACGCTTTTTGAGAAGATCGATTTCAGAGGGTGAGCTTCGAGGCCTGTGCCTCCCAGTTTTCCAAGCTTCTCAACTCCACATCTTCCTAGAGAGACTAGAAGACTGAAAGGCTGGCAAAATGAGCGAGAAGACGTGAGGGTCCATTTCGGGTCTCTTCTGTCCGACCCATAGCAGCCATTCCTTCTTCTTCCCAAACTTAGGAGAGAGTCGTGAGAAGACTTGCTGGCAAAATCTGGAGAGAATGATCGAGGGTCCTGTCTTCCCACCGAGCAGCAAGCTTCTTCTGAGTACGTATGAGAAGTGAGAAGTCAGAAGAACAGAATGCAAATGTTTTGAGTCTGTTGTGAGGATAGATTGCGCGTAGGAAGAAGAAGACAGGTGAGACCAGTGAAGGGAAGCCTGACTTCGGGAGGTCTTCCGAAGAAGACATTGAATTAGAAGCTGTCCTGGGAGTCTTCCCAGAGGCCACTGTCACCGCAGGAGCCCGCAACCATCTTCTGAACCTGTTATGCACTCTACTTCTCGCGAATCTTGTATCTTCTGTTAGGAAGTAGGATGTAATGCAAGGTGGGTTGTCTTCTTAGGAATCCATGCGAGGCCTTGCTTAATTAGGATTGTTTAGATATAGCTCGGAAGACGAGAGCTATTTAGGAAGTACCGTTAGAATCCCGGAAGACAGAGTAGCTGTCTTCTTGAAGACTAGTTTCGTCTTCTGAGAAGTAGAAGCTAGACGGTGGGCACTTGGGAAGGACTGAACCTTCAGCTCACAGCAAGTGCGTGTGGCTTAGTGCAACAGATCTTCCAGTATGTCGATGCATCCTCGAGGGTTGGTGCTACCCGTAGCAGAGTTGGCCGAGGCCACTCCCTTCCTCAAGGAGTTGGGTCTCGATTTCTTCCTATGGGATTGGAACCTCGCCGACCAGGGTCTTCTGGAGGAGGTTTGGGCAGCTTTGCCACCTCGCAACCGTGTACCTGCGAAGGCAGGCGTAGCTCGAGGAAGACCATCTTCCTGGACTGAAGATTGGTGGCGCAGGGCCTTCCACAGGCCAGAATCCGAGAACCGAGGGTATTGGCTTGAGAAGAAGATCTTGCCCAGGATCGTGAGTGAGTGGCATGTGCCTGGGAGCACAACTTGTCTCTTCCTGGAGGACCAGCCATGAGGGATCTCACGGAAGGACAATTGGTGAGATATGGACCAACATGAGGTGAAGGAGGAGACCTCGGAAGAAGATGACCGAGCACCAATCGCAACTCCCCCTCCCACTCTGATGCCGTAGCTGAGACCGAGCACTCATCAGAAGACGCTTCTGGTGAGGAGAGATGACTCCAGTGGGTCGGAAGACGCCACGCCTCTGAGAAAGATGGGTCCTAGAAGTGTACCTAGGAAGCCCACCTCTCTCATTCATTCAGGATCGGAGTTTGACTCGGAGGAAGAGCCGCTGAGTACCCGATCGGAGCAGAAGACCGCTTCTGCAACACCAAGGAGTCTTCCGGAGACTCCAGAAGACGAAGGATGGATGGACACTCCTACTGCGATGCGGGGAAGCGCAGTGAAGAGGACCGCTTCTACCAGGGGGAGAGATCTTCCACCCCGGAAGATGAGAAGAGTAACTTCTTCTCGTGCGCAGAAGTAGAAGGTCATTGTGGTGGAAGAGGCATCTTTGCCTCTGGAAGACAAGGTTGACACCTCAGAGCGAGTGGTGGAGATGAACTTGTCTTCCGCAGAGATCCAGCCAGCTATGGAGTTGCTGGAGAAGAGAGCGAAGGCTCAGGAGAAGCCCCTACAGTCTGGATTTGGTCTGCGCACCTTGATGCGCCAGGAAGAAGGCCAGAAGAAGACAGAAGCGCTGGAAGCTAGTCTCCGAACCACGGAGAAGCTCGCAGCAAGGCACAAGGCGGAAGCAGCGGCTTCTGCCAAGGAGCTTACTCAACTGAGGAAGAGCAACAAGGAGTTGCAGGCGCGCTTACAGCAGCATGACCAGGAGGTTCTCCGAGTGCGTGGGAAGATCACCGTTGTCGTGATGTGAATCATTTGACATAGTAAATGATTCACTTATCACTGCTGTCGCGTTACTTAGCGCATGTTATTTCTACTCCGACACTTGATGTTTAGTAGTCTTAGAAGTTAGCTCTGTACTGTTCTTAGTCTTTTATGCTTATGGTTGACACCTTTTGCATATGGTGTTAACTCTGTCATATATTTTGGATCCTAGTAGGTTGGTAGTATGACATTTATCTTGTTCAAGCATTCGTACGCTTGTGCAAGTGAATTCATACTTATCTATGATACTCAATGTACATGACTTAGATTTACCATGTAGATAGGGGTTTGAGCTCATGGGTTGTACTTATTTGTCGCCCATGCACGCTTTCTAGCTGATTTAAGTATTTTTCGGGGCTGCGTGTCATTTTAGGTAGTTTAAGTTTTACGTTGGCACTCTAGGGAGCTTGACGTGGTAGCCTATGGGTAAAACTAAGTTGCCACGTGGTTTAGGGTACTAAAGGACAACCAAGTGGAGCTATGAACTCCCATTGGTCTGTTTTTGTCTTTTGTTAAACTCTAAATTTAGAACCAGAGCTCTAGAGGGGAGTTCGAGCAATTTGTGAGGGATCTTCGAAATCTGCGAGCACAAGGAGAGAGGTCTCGTCATGCCAAGCACTTCCAGTGAAAATTTCGATCGATTTGAGTCAATAAAGACGGAGTTATGAGCAATTGAAGTTCGGATTGTGCTAGAATTGAATCATTTGGGTTGGATTTAGGGTTTTCAGTGTCACTCGCAGCAGATTTGAGGAAATTGCTTCAAAACTTCGAGGTTGTGTTCTCCGCCAGCAGGGCTACGATTTCACAAAAAGTTTCATATCGATTGAGCAACTGAGTAATTCAGGGCGGCCGCTGAAGCTGAGGGGGTCTGAAAAGCTCTTAATCTAGAGCAGCGACTTCAGAGGAGGAGATCTACAGTTCTGTGTACATTCAGGAGTCCCAACTTCACAGGGATGTTCAGCACCCTGTAGACTGCAAATCCTGTAAGAAACTTCGAAATTGATCGAGCCAAACTCCTGTTATAGGTTGAAATAGCCAGCTAGGTACCAGAAATTGCCGTAGTTTTCTTGCTCAAAACTTTTCTGTTCATATCTCCGTGTCAGAATTTGATCTCAGGCTGAAATTTCGTCTGTGAGTTCAGTAGTACCTCGTTTGCATGTAGGGGAAGTTTAGAGGTCTAAACCTTCATAGTTTTCCTCTCCGTAAGTGTCAAAGTTCACCGCCGAATCCTATTACTGCCAGCTAGACCTGAATTTCGCCTTCTGGGTATATTACTAGATCTTACACATCTGTGTGAGTGTTTATAGCCCTATTGTGACCTGAAAGCCAACCTTTTGAGTAAACCAGCCACCGCCAGGAGCCCTACGCTTCCCTGAGTAGATTGCACACAGCCTTCAAGCTCATATCACAGCCAGAAGGTTCGCCCTTCCCAGGAAGACTCTCAACCCGACATCTGGTGCTTCCACTGAGAGCTCTTGGGGTGATTGATTGAGAAGGTTGAGTTGCTACAAGGAGAAGAGATGGATCGCAAGAGCGGAGCTGCTGCTGCTGCCTCTGGAGCTGGAGCATCAACGTCTACTGCTGCACCGTCAACTGCACCTGCGTCTTCTACAACGACAACTGCATCTGGTCTGGACACGGCTGAGATCTTGAAGACACTTGCGGTCCTGGTCCAACAACATCCGATCGTTGGAGGGGGTGAGTTAAAATCCACCAAGGCCTTGCAAGCGATAGTGAATAGGTGTGGAAGGTTTGAAGGTAGAGATATTTCTAGATATCTGCGTGAGTATAGAGGAGAGATGGAGCTGGTTAGGGTTACAGATGCTGAGATGATAGCAAGCTTTGAGTTAGCTGTCATTCCTGAGTTGCGGGACCAAGTTAGGGATGTACAGAGAAGAAATCTTGGAGTCTGGATGAGTTTTGAGCGATCTCTTCGAGAGGAGTTTCTTGAGGAGGATTCAGAGAGAGTTACTAGGAGGACGTTCTTAGACTGGGTTGAGCAGCAACCTGGTCGTATGATGAGTCTGAGCGAGTTGCTGAGAGAGTTTGATCGGAGATATCGGCAACTCTCAACTCTAGAGCGAATAACTCTAGATGCTAGGAGAACAGAGCTTTTCCTGCAAGCTACCGATGATGCTACAGCAGATCGGTTATGTTTTATGTTGGCCGATCGATCTGCTGAGGGAGGTGTTACTATGGATTGGGGGAGAGTTGAGGATGCTGTGGCTGTACTTACAAGGCAAAGGAGAGGAAGAGTGGCTGTGGGAGGACGTCCGCTTGCAGAAGTGGTCACTCCACCTTATGCTGCTCCTCAAGTACAGCAGCCTTTGGTCCCTGCTCCCAGACCTGTTGTCCCAGCTGCAGTTCCTTTGATGCTAGTTGTGCCAGCACCGGCACAAAGGGCACCTGTTCAGAGACCTGCGGAGAACCATGGTCAACAGAACCAGATTGAAGACCTGATTCGGCAGATGCGAGAGCTGAAGGTAGAGCTAGCTGGATTGCAGAGAGAGCAGCCACCGGCGCCTGCTGCTGCACGTCTAGGAGGAGCTCCGGTTCGTAGATGTATTTGGTGTGACAGTCCTGATCATTTCCGAGGAGACTGTCAAGAGCTCACAGCTGCTTTGCGAGATGGTGTGGTTCGCTATCAGAACGGTAGGCTGCACCTTTCTTCTACCGGAGAGCCGTTGAGCACGCAGTTTGGGCGAGGAGGCATGAGGAGTCTACCTCAGATTGCTGCGGCGGCAACTGTACATGCATTGATGACACCACCGGTAAATCCTGATGTATATGCTGGACATATTGAGGTTTCTTCTAGTCCTACGTTGCTAGATAGGACTGTTGAGAAGAGTATTGCTACCGTTCCTTCTGAAGTACTGAAGAGGGGAGCAGAGTCTATTCGTAGGGTCACAGGATGGGGAGATCCTGTAGATGCTGCTTCTATCAGAGCATTCTTGGATGTAGATAGACACGTTCATTGGCAGGATGCTTCTGTGGAGGAGAAGAGGCGGCGAGAAGCCTCTGACCTTGATACTGGAGTTCCTGAGGAGACTGGGGATAGACGAAGAGTCACAAGGAGACGAGCAGCTCTTCTTGAAGACATCCCGTCTACTTCTGCAGCTCCTCCACCTGCACCAGGTCCTATGGAGGATGTGCAGAGATCCCAGCAGGAGCCAACGACTGCTGGTAGGCGGTTTACTGCCCAAGAAAAAGGGAAGGGACCGGCTTACAAGTTGGCAGCGGATATTGAAACTTCTACTGATCTGAAGAGCATCTTGGAGCAGAGGATACTGGATGCACGGATCGAGTTTTCTCTCCGAGAAGTTCTTGGTATTGCAAAGAGGGAGTTTCACAAACTGATCATCGACATCATCAAGCGCAAGAGACAGGTGATGTCCGAGCAGGTAGAGAGTCAGATGATAGATGTAGTAGGAGCTTCTCTGAATGATGCAGAGTTTGGAAAGGTGCATTTCCAGGAAGCTGATGACAAGGGATACCAGCAAGAAGCGTTGGTTGCTGGTACCAACATTATTGAGTTCGATGATGAGGAAGCTGGCGAGGAGAGTCCAGCTACTGATAGTGATTTCAGAAGGAGGCATTGGGCTCGTGCTACAACTGCTACACGAGTTCGTCTTGGAAGTTTGGCTGAACCTGTTGCTGCTTTAGTTGATCACGGATCAGAGATCAACATCATGTCACGAGAGGTGTATGAGAGAGGTCAGTGGCCTATCGAGTTGAACCATGGTTGGGTGTTACGTGCTGCAAACAACCAGAAAGGTGAGCTATACGGCGCTTGTCCTAACGTGAAGGTGAAGATAGGTGATGTGGATGTAGATCAGCACTTCTTCGTGCAATCTTCTGCTTCATATCCTGTGATTCTTGGTCAGCCTTATATCACTGCGGTTCGAATGGAGACCAAGGTGATGGATGATGGATCTCATTATGCTAGGATCCGTAGTCCAGATGATAGACGTTCTGTGCAGTTTCTGACCGTTCGTACGAACCACGAACGAAACCGTCAAACTTTGAGGGATTCTCCTATCTGTAGAGGTAAGGGTTTTCTGAAACCACTCTCGTAGGACGGGATAGCGAGAGTGATGGATCTACTGCTACTATGATCCCGCTTGAGCAGCCTGAGGGATCACAGGAGGTTGATGGAAAGGCTGCTCAAGATTCAGAAAGTAGTTGCGCTGTGCATAGTTGGAAATCTGGGTTGATGGCTTTCAGTTCTGATGATTGGAGTGAGTTCACACGGATGGAGGATTTGACTGAGAAGAGTAGAAGGCAGATGGAGAGGTGTGCAGCAAATCTGCGTTGTACAGGAGTTCTGAAGGAAGATGAGATGATTTCTGGTGTTTATGAGGAGTTTGTAGGTGTGCAGTCTTTTGTTCGTTGGCTGGATGGTGTAGATAGGTTGATGGAACAGATGGGAGGTAGGGTGGTGATCCCCATCCATTCTCGTGAAGTCTATGAGGAAATTATCTCGTACTTGCGATATCGTCCTCATCCGAGACTGGAGAATGGATGGAAGGATGCAGTCTGTTGGTGTGGCTTACATCAGGAAGCGGAAGTACACGCCAAGTATAAAGCTGTAGCGAGGAAGGTGAGACCTGTGGCGACCCAGTTACCTGTTGATTCTCAGCAGCAGATGGAGTTAGCGGCTGCTGAGCTTGTGCTTAGAGATCCTACACAGGTAGGACACAAGTTTACTCAGGAGACACTCGAGCAGCTCAAGATAGGAGGGGGTGGCTTCTTGACTGAAGAGGAGAAACGAGCTTTTGAACAGATGATAGTTAGCCATGGTAAGGCATTTTCTTTCTCGGCTGAGGAGATAGGTTGTGTGGATCCAAGTGTGATAGCTCCGATGGTTATCTTCACTGTTCCTCACGTACCTTGGGATTTGAAGCCGATTCCAGTCCCTCGTGCCTTGCTACCGAAGGTGATTGAGTTACTGAAGGAGAGGATGCAGATGGGTATTCTTGAACCATCTATGGCTCCGTACTCTAGCCGATGGTTCACAGTACCTAAGAAGACAGGAGCTCTACGCTTCATCCAAGACTTGCAGCCTGCCAACAATATCACGATTCGAAACGTTGGAACAGGACCTGTGGTTGATGAAGTAGCTGAGGCGTTTGCTGGAAGGTCAATCTATTCTATTGGAGATCTGTTTTCAGGTTATGATCAGTTTCAGCTTGCTTTGGAGAGTAGAGACTTGACTACCATGCGTACACCTTTGGGATTGATGCGGATGTGTACCCTTCCTCAGGGTGCGACAAACTCAGTAGCTCATATGCAAAATGCGATGCATAAGGTGTTACGAGAGTTTGTGCCTGAGGTCACTATCCCGTTTCTGGATGATATTCCCATGAAAGGCTGTCCGGTGGAGGACAAGGACGAAGCAGTGACTTCTGAAGGTTGCAGAAAGTTCGTTGCAGACCACATTCGAGATGTGGAGAAGATTCTGATGCGTTTGGAGGAGGTACACCTCACTCTATCAGGTACCAAATCTCGCTTTGGGATGTCAGAGATTGTGGTAGTAGGTCATCTGTGTGGTACTTTTGGGAGGCGTCCGAACCCAGAGAAGGTAGATGCTATAGCAAGGATAGCTGACTGCACCAACATCACTGAGGTTCGACGGTTCTTAGGAGCTTGTGTGTTCTTTCGTGTGAGTATTCCTCATTATGCACATATTGCCGAGCCTCTATATGCACTTCTGAGAAAAGGAAGGAGGTTTACTTGGCGGCAAGAACATCATGAGACGATGAAGCAGCTGAAGGAGATTCTAAAGTCTCCACCTATACTAAGGAGGCTTAGCTACGAGAGCGGGAGACCTGTGGTACTGACTATTGATACGAGTCCAAAGGCGATTGGATGGGCCGTTGGCCAAGAAGATGCAGAAGGTGTGCGGTTTGTTTCAAGGTTTGGAGCTCGCATCTTAACAGATAGACAGCGTAACTATCCTCAAGTGAAGCGTGAGTTGTGGGGAGCTGTTACTGCTATGAAGGTAGATCGAGAGTTCTTGATAGGAGCTCATGTGATACTAGAAACAGATTGTTTGCCTTTGTTGGGTATGATAGCAAACTGCAATACACCAGACATAGCAATGCTACGATGGATTGCTTATGTCCGGAGTCTAAACCCTGAGCTAAAGCATATAGCAGGGAAAGACAATCCAGTTGCAGATATGTTGTCTAGGGCTCGTTATACAGATGAGGATGAGATGTTTGCAGAGGTGGAAAATGAAGAGAAGAGAGACGTTTGGTGCCAAGTTGGTCAGCAGACTTCAGACTTGGAACCACTGCCGTTCAATGAGGGGTTCTACTCAGAAAAGTTTCGCAATATTGGATTTTATCTGAGTTCGTTATCCAGAAGAGAAGGATGGAGTGATGCAGAGTTCAAGGAGATCAGACGGAAGGCGTATAGTTATCTTCTACGTGAGGGTTATCTGTGGAAACGTCCGAAGAGAAGAGATGGGATGCTTACTAGAGTGGTGGATGATCAACCGACAAAGCTTAATCTGCTGAAGGAGTTTCATGATACCTTGTGGGCTGGACATCGTGGAGTCTGGGCTACATACACGAAGCTGAAGGAGCGTTACTGGTGGAAGGGTTTGTATCAAGACGTGGTGGACTTTGTTGGGTCGTGTCTGCACTGCCAGTTCTACTCTAAGGTCCGTTACAGAGATGGGCTTGTACCTACTTATCCACCTAGTATTCATTTTCAGTGGGTTCTTGATCTTGTGATGATGCCACCGGGGTTATGGGGGATGCGTTACTTGGTGTTGGCTCGAGAGGATCTCTCCAACTATGTGGAGGGACGAGCACTACGGACGAAGACTACAGAGAATATCTGCAGGTTCGTGCTTGAAGATATCATCTGTCGCTATGGATCGGTTGGGAGATTACGTGCAGATAGAGGCGAGTTGAGAGGCGCTGAAGTGAAGGAGTTTTTTGCTCGTTATGGAGTAAAGCTTCGGCTTACCACTGCTATGAATCCAGAGGGCATTGGTAAGAGTGAACGGGGACACCCTTCTATTGTTCATGCTTTAGTGAAAGCATGTGATGGTAGGCCTAGAGAATGGCCGAGACTACTTCCATTTGCTTTGTGGGCTGATAGAACTACACACTGTACCACGACTGGTTATATGCCAGTTGAGCTTATGTTGGGGCAGAAACCGATCATGCCTGCTGAGGAGTACTTTCCCACGTGGGCTACACTACCGTGGGAAGATGGTATAGATCGTGCTTCACTCCTTGCTTTACGTATTAGGCAGTTGGAGCGAAGGGAGGAGGATCTTGCTGATGCGCAGGAGAGGCTGAAGGTGGCTCGAGTCAGAAACAAGGAACGTTTTGACAAGACTCACCGACTACGACCGAAGCCAATACATGTTGGTGATTGGGTTCTGGTATATGATAGCACGTTAGAGAATCAGCATTCTACACTCCGTAAGTTCTCTCGAAGATGGTTCGGGCCTTATGTTGTGCTAGAGGTGTATGAGAATGCCACTTATAGTTTGCGTGAGTTGGATGGTACTCCTTTGAAGCTACCTGTGGCTGGCAAACGTGTGAAACTGTTCAAGAGACGCGGAGGGTCAGTTGAGTTATTCAACTTTCTGGAGTCAGAGTTGAGGACAACAAGAGACGAAGACGTCCCAATGTCTGATGAGGCTGAGACGGAGGAGAGCGATGATGATGAGGATCAAACAGAAGACTGAGGAGATTGGCACATACCGGAGGATGTGCAGGTTCAGAGGGGGTGGATGTCGTGATGTGAATCATTTGACATAGTAAATGATTCACTTATCACTGCTGTCGCGTTACTTAGCGCATGTTATTTCTACTCCGACACTTGATGTTTAGTAGTCTTAGAAGTTAGCTCTGTACTGTTCTTAGTCTTTTATGCTTATGGTTGACACCTTTTGCATATGGTGTTAACTCTGTCATATATTTTGGATCCTAGTAGGTTGGTAGTATGACATTTATCTTGTTCAAGCATTCGTACGCTTGTGCAAGTGAATTCATACTTATCTATGATACTCAATGTACATGACTTAGATTTACCATGTAGATAGGGGTTTGAGCTCATGGGTTGTACTTATTTGTCGCCCATGCACGCTTTCTAGCTGATTTAAGTATTTTTCGGGGCTGCGTGTCATTTTAGGTAGTTTAAGTTTTACGTTGGCACTCTAGGGAGCTTGACGTGGTAGCCTATGGGTAAAACTAAGTTGCCACGTGGTTTAGGGTACTAAAGGACAACCAAGTGGAGCTATGAACTCCCATTGGTCTGTTTTTGTCTTTTGTTAAACTCTAAATTTAGAACCAGAGCTCTAGAGGGGAGTTCGAGCAATTTGTGAGGGATCTTCGAAATCTGCGAGCACAAGGAGAGAGGTCTCGTCATGCCAAGCACTTCCAGTGAAAATTTCGATCGATTTGAGTCAATAAAGACGGAGTTATGAGCAATTGAAGTTCGGATTGTGCTAGAATTGAATCATTTGGGTTGGATTTAGGGTTTTCAGTGTCACTCGCAGCAGATTTGAGGAAATTGCTTCAAAACTTCGAGGTTGTGTTCTCCGCCAGCAGGGCTACGATTTCACAAAAAGTTTCATATCGATTGAGCAACTGAGTAATTCAGGGCGGCCGCTGAAGCTGAGGGGGTCTGAAAAGCTCTTAATCTAGAGCAGCGACTTCAGAGGAGGAGATCTACAGTTCTGTGTACATTCAGGAGTCCCAACTTCACAGGGATGTTCAGCACCCTGTAGACTGCAAATCCTGTAAGAAACTTCGAAATTGATCGAGCCAAACTCCTGTTATAGGTTGAAATAGCCAGCTAGGTACCAGAAATTGCCGTAGTTTTCTTGCTCAAAACTTTTCTGTTCATATCTCCGTGTCAGAATTTGATCTCAGGCTGAAATTTCGTCTGTGAGTTCAGTAGTACCTCGTTTGCATGTAGGGGAAGTTTAGAGGTCTAAACCTTCATAGTTTTCCTCTCCGTAAGTGTCAAAGTTCACCGCCGAATCCTATTACTGCCAGCTAGACCTGAATTTCGCCTTCTGGGTATATTACTAGATCTTACACATCTGTGTGAGTGTTTATAGCCCTATTGTGACCTGAAAGCCAACCTTTTGAGTAAACCAGCCACCGCCAGGAGCCTTACGCTTCCCTGAGTAGATTGCACACAGCCTTCAAGCTCATATCACAGCCAGAAGGTTCGCCCTTCCCAGGAAGACTCTCAACCCGACACCGTCCTCGCAGAGGAGAAGACAACATGGAAGACGCAGCGAGAAGCCACAGAAGCGCGAGTTGCAGAGGAGAAGATGCAGCGGGAAGCAGCGGAAGCTCGTGCGCAGGAGATGCTAGCACAGACGGTGGAAGCGCTTCGGAAGAAGTTCAACTTCACCGTGGGTAGGAAGTTGCTTACCTTGGCTAGAGAGTGGGACGAGGAGTCCAGAGCGAGGTTGGTAGAATGCAAGGAGAGCATGTTCAGGTATTTGGATCGGCAGATAGAGGGAGTGAAGACACTCTATGGTCTTTCCTTGATTCCGCCACCTGCAACTGCGTCTTCCCAAGCTCCAGCACCATCGACTGGATCCGGATTGGAGAAGGAGGAGTTCGACCTCGCTGTGCACTTGGTAGTGACAGCGTTGGAAGCCGAGAAGACACCGGAAGATGCCCTGAAAGACAGGATGTCTTCTGGAAGACAAGAAGAAGAGCCGTCTTCTCAGGTATTCCGCGTGGAGGAAGCGACTTCCTCGGACCCCTATGAGATCGCCATGGTCCCTAGTCCCGCGCCAGTGCCTCAGAAGATGGAGGAAGCAGCACTCGACCCAGCTTCCCAGAAGACGCTTCTGTCTTCCGAAGCAGAAGTAGAAGTTGAAGCAGAGTCGGAAGCTGAAGCCGAAGTCGAGGAAGAAGCAGCAACAGCAACAGCAGGGTCAGCGACGACTATAGAGGAGGCCACCTCAGTGACACCCGAGGTAATCGTAGGGCTTCCTAGCCCATCAGAAGCCGAGCTAGTAGTTCCGATAGGAGTCGATCAGATAGAGATTGCCACCGAGCAATCAGAGTAGCTAGTAACCAAAGTTGACAATTCCAGATTTAGTAGGATCGAACATGCTATGTTAAGGGTGGCAGTTTTCAGTGTAAAATTAGTAGACAGCCATGTGGCAGAGTAGGAAGCGCAAGAATAGGCAAGGGAAACCGTTTGCATGTGGAGAGGCAGCTTTTCTCTCCTTGGTGGTGGTTCCTCTGTGTTCTCGTGGTGAAGGCATAAGTAGGATCGAAGAGTAGGAATTCGGGCTGCGACCACATGCTCATACACATCTTTCAGTGCAGCCAGAGACACATGAGTTGGGTAGTCACACACACTACACGGATGTTAGAGACATATGAAGAGACTAGGATTATATCGGAGGGGTCTGCATGCTTGTTACCAGCAGTGGTTCGAGGATGTAGATAGAGATAGTGGACAGTTTAGGAACAGAGAACGGCATCCTCGTACAGTCTTGTTGTCTAGACTGATGTGTCGAGGAGTAGGCGCAGGAAGTAGAGAGAGTGAGCTTCCCAATGCCAATGTGACTTCTTCTCGGGGAATGGATTGCTGATTTGAGTGCAGAAGCTTAATTCGTGTCTTCTGGGTGGTGGATTTCCTTGAATTCGTTTCCAATTGTGCATGGGAAGTGTTCTTCTTGAGTGGCGATGACTGTCAGCAAGTGTGGCATTGTAGCTTGACTCGTCCAGTAGAGCACTTAGGATCTGCGTACGGACAGTCTTATGAGTAAGAGATCCCAGAAGACAGAGTAGTCAGAGCAGCGAAGTGAAGAAGAAAGAAGCCTTCTTCCCACAGCAGAAGACGACATCCTCAAGAAGAAGACGGTGCAACTGTACACATGTTTGTTGTCTTCCTCCCCAAACTATTACAAGCAAGGATGGCTTGTTAGTCAGGATCAGGACTAGAAGCTTGTCGGAATCTTAATTTCTCCTTTTCATCTTGTTTTCTCTTGTTTGGATTTTCCCTTCTTCCCCATCTTCTTCCATCTTCCCCATCTTCTTACCTTCTTCTAGTGAGCTTCAGAGATTTCTATTGAGCTTCCGTGAAGGTGAATGTTGTTGTAGTGCTGTAGGAAGACCATTTCCGTAGGCAGAAGCCTGGAAAGGCTACAGGGGGCATACACCCTGTGATTAATCTAACCCGTTGTGATGTGAGTGGAAGAGTAAGGTGTAACGGCCGTTGCTAGTCGACTTCTGTGGAGCAGGGCAATCTTCTGGAGGTGTGAGAAGACGAGCTGAACCTCCAGAAGACGAGAATCGCTTCGGGAAGACGGTATCGAGAAGACCGGAAGAAGTGACTTGGAAGTAGGAAGATCGTCTTCCCGAGCTTCTCTGTGAATAGTTGTGTGATATTTTAGTTAGTAGTTGTTTGTTTAGTTCCAGAGCACCTTTTTGCGTGTCTGGAAGACGCGTGGTTTTGTGAGAAGACGGGATTTCTAGGCAAAACCCGTGTATTTGTGTGTTTGAACAGATCTTAGAACTTAGAGCAGCGTTACTTGTGCAAATCCTCTGTGGGAACGATATCTTGTATACTAAATGGGCAAAAGGAGTAATCCTGCGACACTACATATAGTGAGCACCATTTTTGGCGCCGCTGCCGGAGATTTCATCTTAGTAACTTTTGTTCTAAGCTTCCTGGATCTGTGTGCCATCAATTAGTTTCGTTTCGAACTAACTTCAATTGTAGTTGTATGTGTTGTGGGACTCTATTTGGCTAGAAGACGAGAACCGCAACCAGAAGCTGATAAGATACATCAAGGGCAACTGGAAGAAGCCGCTTCCCCGCTTCCAAGAGCTTCTTGGAAGACTCGATCTTGGAAGATTGCAGTGAGTGCAACAAGAACCAGGAGAAGAAGACGTTTCGAACTTGTGATCGGTTGTTCAGACATTCAGTCTGCCGGATCTAGTGATAGAAGAAGGGGGGACATCTGTTCTCAGTACTCTGGTGGATGCCTCCGACCAGAGGAAGAAGCAGAAGATGCACGGGTAAAGATCATGAGTGGGTAAATTCATCCCAGCGAACCGCTTCTAGAGAGCAGCGGATATCCCTGAGACACCAAAGGAAAGAAGAAGAGCTCAGGAAGATCCGATCAGTAGAGTTGGAAGAGCCTTCCATCTCGAGCATAATCTTTGAAGAAGACAGAAGCCAACCGGGTGATCACGTGTATAAAGTGGATTTTGGCACTGGTTACTCGGAAGACGTCTTCCCAAGTGCGGAAGAAGCTTCTCAAGGTGAAGGAAGACTGGAGGAGATTGTTCCAGACGTCTCGGAAGATAGCAGTGACAGTAGTTCTGACTCAAAAGACGACCTTCGTGATTCAGACAGGCATGGACCTTTGAGAAGACCATCTCCACCACCTAGACCTGAGGGAGAAAGAAGTTGGCAGTCGCACCAGCCGACAGTCGACATGACTTCCCACACTCGGTAGAAGTACCATCCGTACGACGATGATGCTGACGTGGACGACTTCATCACGATGTTCGAGACCATCTCTCGATCCAACAAGGAAGACTCGGATGCCGACAGACTTCGTGTATTTCCCAGTTTGATCATAGGGAAGGGGAGGAAATGGATGAGTAAAATGTTGGATGATGGGTTAGTAATGGCCGCTTAGGCTACTCTGAAGGCAGCTTTTCTGAAGAGGTTCAGAGGAGTGGGCTATGATCGGATGACCCTCATAGAACTTCATAGACTCGAACGGAAGAAGAATGAGATACTGCGGGATTACACCGAGAGGTTTGAAGACCTCCTGGATCACATCCCTCAGAACCAAGGAAGACCCGATTATTGTGCCCAGCAAGCCGTGGACTGGTACTTGGGGGGATTGTCTCAGGATATGGAATTGTACTGCAGAAGAGGAGGAGGTGATGATTTAGTAGAAGTACAGAAGTATGCCGAGCAATATGAAACCTCAAGCATCACTCGGAATATGACGAAAGACAGAGAGAAGACCTCGAAGAAGTCCATGAAGTCTAAGAAGTCTTCTAGGAAGTCCAAGAGGAAGTCCAAGTCCCTTGAAACTGATAATAGTGATTCGGAAGCATCCTCTACTTCTGAAGAGTCTACTGTCGAAAGTTCAGAATCCGAATCTGAACAAGAAAAGAAGACGCGGAAGAAGAAGAAGGAGAAGACGCGAGCAAGGGAGGAAGTTGTGCAGAAGATGCCTCAAACTCATATCATTCAGTCTGCACCTGATCCCCGTATCGATGAAGTTCTGAAGCAGTTTGTCGACCTGAAAGTTCATCTTCTGAACCAGAAGGACAAGCGGAAGCAACCTACGGCTTCCCGGCCAAACCTTTGGTGCAATCTTTGTAACTCTTCCGGGCACATCAGAGATCAGTGTACGCAAGACCAAGCTGTCAATTGGGCAGGCTGGGAAGAAGACGATGAGGGATATCTACACGATCCTAGTGGGGAGACTTGCTATAGGATCGAGACGATACAACCCTTCACTCCTACTCCTCCCGCCCAATATAATCGTTATGTACCTAGGGATAGAGCTAGTAATGTACAGACCAGGACGCCCTGGCAACCTTCTTCATCACAACGACCTCTCAACCTCTTCCTGGAGCGTGCAATAATTGTTGAGAGACAGGACACTGGTGGTCCACCTATCCTCATCCGAGAAGATAGATTGGGCAAGTGTCCTTATGTGAGAACTGTAAGGAAGCAGGTCATTCATAGAAAATTGTCCTCAGACTTTACGGCCACAACAAATGGTTAGGTTTGCAGAGAGCACGCCTCCTGCAGAAGCTGCATCAGCTTCTAAACTCGAGCTAGCAGTGGTACAGCACATCACGGTAGAAGAAGAAGATCCTGGGGATTGTACGGATTGTCTCCATATCGAGGAAGACGAATCGGACCCCGAGAAGCGCGAAGGAAAGGAACCTCAGCTGCAGAAGACGACTGCAGCTCAGAAGATGGAGACACCTGAAGAAGCATCATCTTTCACTTTGACGGATGGTATTGTTTGGAATCCTGACCCGAATTCAGATAGTTGGCCTCCAGAAGAAGTCATGGATGAGACGGTCTTCAAAGTAAGTACCAGAAGCAAAGGGAAGTTAGAATCTCGTCAGAAGGAGATCAAGAAGAAGAAGCAGCGAAAGGAGAGGTCATCTTCTCGTGAACGGCCTTCTTCTCCTACTTACGACCGAGAATATCCGAAGTACTTTGCTCCTGACATAAGACAAGAAGTTGAAGCGATCATGCAAGAAGAGCTGGAGAAGCGACGGAAGATAGTACAGCAGCTTCCTACACCGAATACGGCAGTCCCTGTCTCACGGGAACAGCCTCCAGTCGAGGGAAGACACCATTCTGGTCTTCCATCCAAGGAAGCAGCTACTACATCTTTTTTGTTGGAAACCTCAGTCACTCTTCTGAAGCGATCCCCTTACGATTTCTTGCGAGACTTGTGGAATCAGAAGGCGGATGTAACCTTCCAACAGCTGTTGGATGACAACGCTGGTTACATGAAGTTGTTACAATCCGTGCTTCGAGGATCGAGGAAGAGGAGGACAGCTAAACTTCCCAAGAGCACCCCGATCCTAAGGATAGAGCATGAGGACTTGGGAGCCCCAGAACTGGATATGGATATCCATGGCTGTCTTCTGAAGAAGGTACCCATTGATTCCGGCTCCGGAGTTAACATCATGACGGAAGAAACGGCGCATGCCCTAGGCTTCTCTGAGTTCCAGCCTACTCCGAGAATCCTCAGAATGGCGGACCAGACCAGAAGACGACCTTTGGGGCAACTGAAAGATGTCTTGACGG
Source organism: Asterella californica (assembly GCA_036924285.1). Classification (NCBI taxonomy): domain Eukaryota; kingdom Viridiplantae; phylum Streptophyta; class Marchantiopsida; order Marchantiales; family Aytoniaceae; genus Asterella; species Asterella californica. The sequence continues at coordinate 51,531,295 of JAYKYS010000001.1, forward strand.
TAATTGGTGGAGTATCTTTTTACCTCACTTACATCATTTTGCGACCTGTAGATAAGGTTGGATATCAGGTTTTGATAGGAAGACCATGGCTGTATGCTGCAAATGTAAATACCGACTGGAGAAGGCATCGTTTGAGATTTCCCAATCCTACACCCAAGCCAGGTGAGAAGACTAAGGTCTCGCTTCCTTGGATCAAGATTGGACACCAAGGTGAAATACCTTCTACGACAGAGGGGTACACTTCAGAAGACTCAGCTACGTCTTGTGACAGTGATGAACGGTATAATGAGTTTGTGGTGAATAACTTGTGTACTACAGAAGTAGCGGAGATAGCAGAAGACGTGATCTGTGGATACATTGAGTGCTACGAGATTGCGGAAGAAGAGCTTCCAGAAGACGAAAGTATCGTCTTCTCTTCGGAAGATCCGACAGTTGGTCTTCCAGAAGACGAGAATACCGTCTTCCCTTCGGAAGATCCGACAGTTGGTCTTCCGGAAGACGAATCTGAACTAGAAGAAGCTCCCAAACCAGAATACTTTGGTGCCAGTGAGTACAGTCACACTGAAGGAATGGTAAACCCGGATGATCTTCAAGATATGGAGGTTGCTCCTAGGAAGAAGCTGAAGCTGTCCAAGGTGATCGAGGGCCAGCAGTTGGAAGACTTTCGGGAACTTCCGACGGAGTTCCAAGATGTCTTCGCATGGACCATAGAAGACATGAAAGGCATACCTCGAGAGTTAGGAGAGCATTGCATTGACTTGTTGGAAGACGTTGTTCCTGCACGACAAAGGCAGTATCGGCTCAACCCCAAGTACTCGATTCTGATGAAGGACCAGATCGACCAATACCTAAAGGCGGGAGTCATCTTCCCGGTACTTAGCAGTGAGTGGGTAGCTCCTATCGTCATCGTGCCGAAGAAGCAGACAGGGAAGATCCGAGTGTGTCAGGACTTCCGGAAGCTGAACTTGGCCACGAAAAAGGATCATCACCCTTTACCATTCACTGATTCTGTGTTAGACCAGGTAGCAGGACATGAGTTCTACAGCTTCCTGGATGGGTATTCTGGGTACAACCAAGTTTCAATCAGGGAAAAAGACAAGTCGAAAACCACTTTCACTACTGATTGAGACACGTACGCGTACAATCAAATGCCGTTTGGTTTGTGCAACGCGCCCGCCACATTCCAGAGATTGATGATCACAATCTTCAAGGAGTATCTTCGCACTTTCATGGAGATCTTCTTGGATGACTTCTGTGTGTTTGGATCGAGAGAAGACCACTTGATATTTCTAAGGAAGTGTTTTCTGAAGTGTAGAGAACATCGTTTGGCTCTTCACCTTGAGAAGTGCTTCTTTGGTATGTCAGAGGCGATTTTGCTAGGACATAGGATTTCTAGAAGAGGTATAGAAGTCGACTGTGCTAAGGTGGAGGTCATCATGAAACTTCACCCACCTGCTAACCTGACTCAGTTGAGAAGCTTCCTAGGCAACGTAGGATACTACAGGAGGTTTATTGACAGGTACGCAGAGGTAGCAGGAAGACTCACCAAGTTGCTGAAGAAGGACGAACCCTACATTTGGTCTTCTGAGCAGCAGGAAGCATTCGAAGAAATGAAGAGGCTTCTGTCGGAATCCCTGTCCTAAGGCCACCTGATTGGGAAAGAGTCTTCCATATCTATGTGGATGTTTCTGCTTTCGCCATAAGGGTGGTGTTGAGTCAAAAAGATGAGAAGAAGAAGGATTATCCCATCTACTATGCGGGAAGACAACTCAGTGATGCAGAGAAAAAGTACTCGACAACTGAAAGAGAGTGTCTTGGCATGATTTACTCCTGTAGGAAGTTTAGGCACTATCTTCTAGCCAACCCGTTTGTCTTCTATGTGGATCATTTTTCTTTGAAACATCTTGTGAAGAAAGCAGATTTGTCTGGTAGGATAGCTAGGTGGATTCTTCTACTCCAGGAGTTTACTTCCATGGTGGAGTACAGGCCTGGAAGACAGCATGTTAATGCTGATTACCTATCCAGATTAGAGACGGAACGACGAGAAGATGAAGTGGAAGACGAGTTCCCTGACGAGAAGTTGTTTTCAGTTTTCGCAGAGACACTTTCATTTGAGGGGGGGCGTACCGCCTGCTTCCCAGAAGACGAGACTAGATCTTCTGATCCAGTCTTTGCGACTTTCACAGAAGAGTCGATCTTCAGGAACTTGAGAAAGTTCTTGGAAGACCAACAGTATCTCGAGGGATTGGATGCAGAGCAGAAGGCTGTCTTTTTACACAAGGCAGGTCCCTACGCCATCTTCCAGGATATCCTGTTCAGGAAGGGACATGACGAGAAGCTAAGAAGATGTCTTGAGCCTTCAGAGATTAAGCCAGTAATCACAGGTCTTCATCACGAAGATGCTGGGGGTCACTACGGGCTGAAGACCACAGTGAAAAAGATGTTGGACGCCGGATACTGATGGCCGATCATGACAGAGACACTTTTCAGGAGATCAGGAAATGCAATGCGTGCCAGAGGGTGCGAAGACCGACAGCTACTACTAGGTGGCCTCTTACTCCCATTCTTCCGCTTGCTCCGTTCGAAAAGTGGGGGATCGACTTTGTGGAGCCTATCGCTCCGGTGGCGAGAAGAACACGAGCACGGTACATTTTAATAGCTACCGACTATGCTACCAAGATGGTGGAAGGCGAAGTCACAAGGAAGAACGATGCCGCAGTGGTAGCCAGGTTCCTTTGGCACAACATCATCACTAGATACGGATGTCCACTAGAACTGATACTCGATAGGGATACTCATTTCCTAAATGAGACTATTTCCCTCCTGACCTAATACTTCAGGATAAAACATCGGAAGACGATGCCGTGCAACCCGAAAGCGAACGGTCAGACAGAGAAGTCGAATCGTCTTCTATGTAATATCCTGAATAAGGTAACTGTTAACCATGCGTATGATTGGGACACGAAATTACCATCTGTGTTATGGACTTTCAGGATTTCACCCAAAGTCACGATCCAGAAGACACCCTCTACTTAACTTATGACATAACACCTATTGTGCCCATCGAGTTAGAGGTCCCTACTTACAGGTTAGCAGTAACCGAACGCATGGAAGAAGAAGAAAGCCAGGAGCAGCGTCTTCTGAACTTCGTAGAGTTCGAAGAAGACAAGAATGCAGCTTTGGAGAAGACGTACGAAGTACAAGCGCAACGTAAGGTAAACTATGATAACAAGCTGAAGAAGGTGAACGTCTGGATGGGGACTTGGTTCTTCTCTACGACAATCGACATATTAAGTTTCCTGGGAAACTTCATCTTCGCTGGATGGGTCCTTATCGAGTTTTGGAAGTCTTCGACAACGGCTCTTTGCAGTTGGAAGAGCTGGACGGTAAGTTGATGACCACTCGTGTAAATGGGTGGCGTGTCAAGAAATACTGGACGTGAACAGAAGTGCTGAAACACTGATGTTTGCGGGGACGCAAATATGTGAGGGTGGGCATATGTGGTACCCACAAATTATAGGATCCACAAATTTTTGAAACTTTTGAGATTAATAACCTGTTTGTATAACTGAAGAAGTGTTGTTACTTAAGATTACGGCTTCCTTAGAAGGAAGATGATCTTATGAGCTTTTTGTAATAATAAGTTGACTTCTTCGGAAGACGACCGTCTTCCGGGAAGCGTCTTCTCAGTTGCGTCTTCGGAAGACGAGAAGACGACGGAAGACGAGAAGACGGCGGAAGACACGCATCTTCCGGAAGACAGCGACCGCGGATGCCTAACCATGAATTTCCAAGTAAAGGAGTAGGTGTACCTACTAGGTAACACCAAGGTGGTAGGTAGGTCAGGTAAGCCATCTAGGGTCGAAACCCCTAATCTGCGAGAAAGATGCGCAGGAAGCGCATTAGCGCATTCCAGCTTCCCGCAGCAAGCACGCTTTTTGAGAAGATCGATTTCAGAGGGTGAGCTTCGAGTAAGGAGACAACGAGGTGAAATTGAGTGAGGATAGGATCGATTAGAAGCTAGAAGGAAGGCGAGGTCGAATTGCTGAAGCGCAGGAAGCATATTAAGTGAAAAGCGTTTCCTGTGAACTCCCGAAAGCTGACATTGGAAGCAGCTGAGTGGAATCGGAGGTGGACGGCTTAATCGATTGAGGCGTAGTCAAGAGCTTACGATGGAAGCAGCTCAGTGGGGTCGCATTGGAGCAGGGACTAGAGCCAGAAGCGCACAGAAGGTCGAAGACAACTCGGGAAGTAGACAGAAGACTGTAGAGGTTCTTCCCATGTTCTTTCCCTTTCCCACTGCTTCTCGCCTTTGTTTGGTATCTCCCGCTGTCGGAGCGAGAGTCTTTCTTGGGGAGGACGGACCTCCTGACTGTGATCGATTAAAGAAAACGACCAGAAGAGAAAGACAAGTAGCCGATGACGATGAGATCTCCAAAACCCTACTTCTTGCATCCACCAATTACAAAAACAATCACTCAAACACACCTTGGGTACACAGATAGGTCTCTCAAGATTCAGATAACTTTATTTCAGTGTCGACTGCGTCATCAATTTCTCCAACTGTACAGAAAATCTCTCTCTTCCTCTCTTGCACACCTCTCTTCCCCCGTCAAGCCAAAAGTCTACCAAGTACGTCTCAATCCGGACCTAATAGGGAAATTCAGGCCCTTGAATCTTATTCCTCTCCTTGCCTCAACTGAAACTCTCAGAAATTTTATCCAACGTCGATCAAAAGTCCTCTGTAGATTTTCAAACGATCTCTCAATAGAACTGTCTCCCGAGAGTAATTTCTCCCTACACCAGTTTATTTAGACAACGTCTAGGCCTAAAACTCCTGCCTCTCTCTCTTACGATGCTCTCCCAATTCAATCAGTCAGTAATTTGACCTTCTCCAGCCTCCTAGCTTCTCCTGCATGTCCTCAACCCCCAATCCCTAATCCTCCTCCTTCTGCTTCAGTTCTCTCAGAAAAATCCCTTGAAAAAGTGTCCCCGATCCCCAGCCGCCGCAGGTATTTACCCTAAAAGTTAAGGCCCCAGCTTAAGCTGCCCCCTGCTGTCCTTATAAGTGCACTCACTTATCAGAAGCAGGGCCCTAGCTTAAACTGCCCCCTTGCTGTCCTTATGCGTACAGAGCTTTATTTACAAAGTTGGCCCCTTTTTAAAACAAGTTTCACAGTTGTCTCCACAAACTCTATCCCTTCACTAATAAAGGTTCTTATAGCCTCATTCCTCATCTTAAGCTGACTCGATGGTTATTTAACTAATTAACAAAAGTTTCTTGTGCTCTTGATGCCATCTTGAATATACTACAAGCCATCCAATGTAGGCCGAAGCCCCAACACTTATGAGGCTGCCCCACAAGGCTTACAGTCTCCCCATATGCGCACCAGGTATCTCCCATAGTATATTCATGATGGCATGCGGAGGCTTAGGCCAGGAAGCCCACGATTAAGGGAGATACCGGTCTCCCGCCCTAGATATGCAGGACGTGGCTGCATATCCAACATAGACTTCCTTCCGGGAGCCCAACATGCCAGAATAGGAACCAGAGGCCAGGAGGGATTGATCCTGAGACCACTTCCCTCCTAGGCAGGCGCCCTATCACTGGGATGGCCTTTGGTTCCGTTCAAAAAGCTTTTACAGTCTGTACATATGCTTTACTAAGGAAATCTTCCTATAAAGTCTTTTCTAGCTTTCTGTACGCTAACTTCTGTATACAACTCGGTTTTAAACGAGTAAAGAGTCAAAACTATAGTGCTTGTGAACACCTACACACCTACTTTCTGAGCTCGAGTCACGAGTCAGAATCAACAGATTTCCCTCTTTCACATATTTTTTAGTTTAAAACACGTGCTAACTATTACTTAAAGCACTTTCTGTCAAAACTGGAAGCATGAAGTCGCTCTCCTCGTCGAGCTCTGCATTCTGGTGTCTTTCGACTCCTTTAGGGTGATATTCCAACTCAAGCTAGGGGGCAGCTTGTCAAACACCACCCCAGCTTAGCTCCTGCCCAGCTTGATAAGCTACAGGGCAGCTTCTTTTACTCAACAAAGAAAAGATCTCTTTGCAACTAGTTTTCACTGTACAGACCCATGTACAACACGACATTCACCCCGTCCAAACCTGCACATCCTCTGGTATGTGCCAATCCGTCATCGATCGTCGTGGTCCTCCAAATCGTCTTCGCTCTCCTCGACCGTCTCAAAAAGATCTTCATTTGCTCTTGTCTGCTCTGAACTTAAGAACTCAGCTAGCTCCACAGTCTCCTCTTTCTTTTTGAATAACTTCACTCGTTTTCCAGCAACTGGAAGTCTTAAATGCGTACCATCTAGCTCCTGCAAGGAATAAGTAGCATTCTGATGTACATCTGAGACAAGGTACGGGCCAAACCACCTTCTCGAAAACTTTCGAACCGTAGAGTGCTGATTCTCTAACGTACTGTCATACACCAAAACCCAATCTCCAGCATGTATGGGCTTCGGTCGGAGCCTGTGGGTCTTGTCAAACCTCTCCTTGTTCCCAAGTCGAGTCGCCTTCAGCCGTAGCTGCGCTTCAGCGAGATCCTCCTCTCTACATTCTAGCTGTCTGATTCGTAGTGAGAGAAGTTGCACACGGTCCACATTGTCCTCCCATGGCAAGGTAGCCCAGGTAGGAAAGTCTTCTTCTGCTGGCATCATCGGTTTCTGCCCTAACATCAACTCAACAGGCATGTATCCTGTAGTAGAACAATGAGTTGTTCTATCTGCCCATAGAGCAAAAGGGAGTAACCTGGGCCACTCTCTATGCTTACCGTCACACGCCTTCACCAAAGCCTGAACTATTGATGGATGTCCTCGCTCGCTCTTGCCAATCCCCTCTGGATTCATCGCAGTAGTAAGCTTGAGCTTCACACCATATCGAGCAAAAAACTCTTTTGCTTCTGTACCACGTAGTTCTCCTCTATCTGCTCGTAGCCTTCCTACAGACCCATATCTACAGATAATATCTTCAAGAACAAACTTACATATCTCCTCTGTGGTCTTCGTCCTCAAAGCTCGTCCTTCTACAAAGTTGGAGAGATCCTCACGAGCTAAAACTAAATATCGCATGCTCCATAACCCCAGAGGCATTACCACCAAGTCGAGAACCCACTGGAAGTGAATGCAAGGCGGATAAGTTGGCACAATACCGTCCTTATACCGGATCTTTGAGTAGAATTGACAATGTAGGCAAGAACTGACGTAGTTCACCACATCCTGATATAGACCTTTCCACCAATACCTTTCTTTCAACTTGACGTAGGTAGCCCAAATCCCTCGATGTCCGGCCCACAAAGTATCATGAGACTCCTTCATTAGTTGTTGCTTAGTCTGCAGATCGTCCACTACTCATATGAACATTCCATCTCTCCTCTGTGGCCGTCTCCAAAGATACCCATCACGTAGAAGGTAGTTGTAAGCTTGTTTCCTTATCTCTCTGAACTCTACTTTGCTCCACCTCTCCTGCCTCTCCAACAAGCTCAGATAATACCCTATGTCACGAAGTCTACCTGTGTAAAGCTCCTCTCTAAACATCAACGGCTCCAAGTTTGTAGTCCGTCGATTAACCTGACAATGAACATCCCTTCTCTCTTCTTCCTCAGCTTCTGAAATCATGACATCCTCATCCACAAATCGAGCCCTTGACAACATATCTGCAACCATATTCTCCTTTCCTTTTATATGTTTCAGCTCTGGATTCAAGCTTCTAATATAAGCAATCCAACGTAACATCGCTATGTCTGACGTGTTACAGTTGGATATCATGCCTAGTAGAGGTAGACAATCCGTTTCTAGGACTACATGAGCACCAGTCAGAAACTCACGGTCTGTCTTCATCGCTGTCACCGCTCCCCACAACTCACTCTTCACATGGGGATAATCTCGTTGCCTGTCCGTCAAGATCCTAGCTCCAAACCTAGAGGCAAGCCGCATACCATCCGCATCATCTTGACCTATCGCTCAACCAATCGCCTTTGGACTAGTATCTACTGTGACAATGACCGGTCTCCCACACCCTTAGTCTACTCTTCTTAGAACAGGTGGAGACTGTAGAGCCTCCTTCAGCCTATTCACAGCTTCCCGATGGACTGAGGTCCATACAAACCGCTTACCTTTCCTCAATAATGCATACAAAGGCTCAGCAACATGAGCATAATGAGGAATGGATAAACGATAAAATACACAAGCACCTAGAAAATGTCGAACCTCCGTGATATTCCTACAGTCTGCCATCCTAGCTATGACTTCAACCTTCTCCGGATTTGGTCGTCTTCCAAAAGCACCACACAAATGTCCAACCACTAAAATCTCAAACACACCAAACTTGGACTTAGCTCCTGACAGGGTGAGATGTACCTCCTCCAAACGAGTTAAGATACGTTCTACATCCTTGATATGATCTGCAACAAACCTCCTACATCCATTCGCAAGTACTGCTTCATCCTTGTCTTCAACCGCGCAACCTTTCATAGGAATATCATCTAGAAATGGAATGGTAACATCAGGCACAAATTCCCTTAGTACCTTATGCATCGCATTCTGCATATGGACCACCGAGTTCGTCGCTCCTTGTGGAAGAGTACACATTCGCATCAATCCCAGGAGCGTACGCATAGTAGTTAAATCTCTACTCTCCACAGCCAGCTGGAACTGATCATAACCAGAATATAGATCTTCTATCGAATAGATAGCTCTCCCTGCAAATGTCTCTGCTATCTCTTCGATCACAGGACCCGTCCCAACGTTACGAATGGTTACGTTATTCGCAGGCTGTAGGTCTTGAATAAAATGCAAAGCTCCTGACTTCTTGGGTACAGTGAATCACCTGCTAGAATATGGCCCCATAGACGGCTCAAGTATCCCCATCTGTACCTTCTCCTTCAACAACTCGATGAGCTTAGGCAACAAAGCACGAGGAACTGAGATCGGTTTCAGGTTCCAAGGCACATGAGGGATTGTGAATATAACCATAGGCCCTTTAACCTTTGGGTCCACACAACCTATCTCCTCTGCTGAAAAAGAGAATGCTTTACCATGCTTCACTATCATCTGTTCAAACACTGTCTTCTCGACCTCAGTCAAGAAATCACCCCCTCCTATCTGGAGCTCCTTCATTGTCTCCTCAGTAAACTGGTGCCCTACTCGTCTATGATCACGCAATATAGGCTCAGTCCCACTAATTGTACTTGCTGCTGGGAGTTAGCAGGTAGTTGAGCTGCTACCGGTCTTACCTTTCTCAGTACAGATTTGTACTTCGCATGGACGTCTGCTTCCTGAGGGAGTGCACACCAACAACTTGCTTCTCTCCTCTCATTATTCTGCATCGGATAAGAAAAGAACTGCACGTATGTAGCAATCTCCTCATATATGCGTCGAGAGTGGATAAGGATCACCACCACACTATTTTCCCCTTCCATCAATCCACTCATACTGTCTAACCAACCAACAACTGACTGTACAGACATAAACTCTTCAAACAAACCAGAAACCACTTCGTCTTCAGGTAGAACTCCTACACGCCACAACTCTGATATCTGCTTCACCATCCATCTTTTTGTATTTTTCCCCATATCTTCAACTCTTGTAAATCGACTCCACCCATCTACCTCAAACATCAGCAATCCAGACTGCCAACTCTGTACACCACACTTGCCTCCAGACCTTTGTACATTGTGGTGCCCACAAATTACAGGATTCACGAATTTTTGGAATTTTTGAGATTAATAACTTATTTGTATAACTGAAGAAGTGTTGTTACTTAAGATTACAGCTTCCTTAGTAGGAAGATGATCTTAAGGGCTGTTTGTAATAATAAGTTGACTTCTTCGGAAGATGACCGTCTTCAGAAGAGCGTCTTCTCGGTGGTGTCTTCGGAAGACGGAAGACGGCGGAAGACGGAAGACGCTCCGGAAGATTGGAACATCTTCGGAAGACCGTCTTCGGAAGTCGACTGTACACAATTCGTATCAAGAGTGGATTTGCTTTGCTTTTGTGTTAAGAGAGGCTTGGTACGAATCCTGAGTGGCTTGGTGAGTTGTTTTGTTATTTCGAGAAGTTGGAAGTCGGGGACTAGGCCTGTGCCTCCCGGTCTTTCAAGCTTCTCAACTCCACATCTTCCTAGAGAGACTAGAAGACTGAAAGGCTGGCAAAATGAGCGAGAAGACGTGAGGGTCCGTTACGGGTCTCTTCTGTCCGACCCATAGCAGCCTATTCTTTCTTCTTCCCGAACTTAGAAGAGAGTTGTGAGAAGTCTTGCTGGCAGAATCTGGAGAGAATGGTCGAGGGTCATGTCTTCCCATCATGCAGCAAGCTTCTTCTGAGTGTGTATGAGAGGTGAGAAGTCAGAAGAACAGAGTGCACATGTCTTGAGTCTGTTGTGAGGATAGATTGCGCGTAGGAAGACGAAGACAGATGAGACCAGTGAAGGGAAGCTTGACTTCGGGAGATCTTCCGAGAAAGACATTGAATTGGAAACTGTCCCGGGTGTCTTCCCAGAGACCACTGTCACCGCAGGAGCCCGCAACCATCTTCTGAACCTTTCATATACTCTACTTCTCGCATATCTTGTATCTTCTGTTAGGAAGTAGGATGTAATGCAAGGTGGATTGTCTTCTTAGTAATCCATGCGAGGCCTTGCTTAGTTAGGATTGAGTAGATATAACCCGGAAGACGAGAGGAAGTTGGGAAGCACTGTTAGAATCCCGGAAGACGGAGTAGCTGTCTTCTGGTAGACTAGGTTCGTCTTCTGAGAGTGGAAGCTAGACTGTGAGGACTTAGGGAAGGACTGAGTCTTCAACTCACAGCAAGTACGTCACTTCTGTCAAGGAGTTACCGCAGCTGAAGAAGAGCAACCAGGAGTTGCAGGTGCGTTTACAGCAACGTGACCAGGAGGTTCTGCGAGTACGGGGTAAGATCACCGCCCTTGCAGAAGAGAAGACGACGTGGAAGACACTGCGGGAAGCCGCAGAAGAGCAGGCTGCAGCCGAGAAGACGTAGAGAGAAGCAGCGGAAGCTCGTGCGTAGGGGTTGCTAGCTCAATCGGTGGAAGCGCTTCGGAAGAAGTTCAACTTCACCGCGGGTAGGAAGTTCCTTACCTTAGCTAGGGAGTGGGACGAGGAGTCCAAAGTAATGTTGGTGGATTGCAAGGAGAGTATGTTCAGGTACTTGGACCGGCAGATAGAGGGAGTGAAGACGTTCTATGGTCTTCCCTTGATCCCGCCATCAGTAAACACGTCTTCCCAAGCACCAGCATCATCGACAAGACCAGACTTGGAGAAGGGGGAGTTCGACCTCGCTGTACACTTGGTAGTGACAGCGTTGGAAGCCGAGAAGAACCCGGAAGATGCCACGGAAGACAAGACGTCTTCTGGAAGACAGGAAGGAAGACCGTCTTCTGGAAGACAAGAAGGAAGACCGTCTTCTGGAAGATAGGAAGGAAGACCGTCTTCCCATGTATTCTGCGTGGAGGAAGCGACTTCCCCGGATCCCTATGAGGTCACCATGGCTCCCAGTGTCGAACTAGTCCCTCAGAAGACTGAGGAAGCACAAGTCGACCCAGCTTCCCAGAAGACGCTTCTGTCTTCCGAAGCAGCAGCAGCAGAGCCAGCGATGAACGTGGAGGAGGAGGCCACCTCAGCGACACCCGAGGTAATTGCAGGGCTTCCCAGCCTATCAGAAGACTAGTTAGTAGTTCAGGTAGGAATAGATCAGGTGGAAATGGCATCCGAGCCATTAGAATAGATAAGCAAAGCCCAGAAAACCAGAGACTTGTCCAAACTTAGTAAAGTACTAAATATGCTATATTAGGAAAAGACAGGTCCAATTTAATTTTAGATCAGTGACCATGTGGCAGAGTAGGCAGCGCAGGGTAAACAACCAGATGGCTAATTAGGAAAGGGGAACCATTTTCTGCATGTGGGGTGGCAGCATGCTGACGGTGCCCATCCCTCCCTGATTGCAGTCGAAGATTGGAGGGGATTCCCTCTGCGTCTCAAGGCAGATGGTTAAGTAGGATCACAGAGTAGGAATTAGGAGCTCTGCACAAACACCAACATTTTACGGTGCAGACTCATAGCACATTAGACCTGTGTGGAGAATTGAGTTCTGCACACACATACCAATCTTACGGTGCAGATAGATTAGACACACAGGGGAGTCTTCGAAGAAACTGGCTGCCTAAACACACATACCAATCTTACGGTGCAGGAGACAGATTAGACACTAGAGGTACACAGTGTACACTACACTCGATGTTGGAATAAGGAGATAACGCAAGAAGAAGTCTGCATTCTCTTACCACCAGTAGCGATTCGGAGATGTAGATGAGTAGTGGGCAGTCTAGGAGCAGGGAACGGCATCCTCGTGCAGTCCTGCTGATTAGACTGATGTGTCGAGGAGTAAGAGCAGACAGTAGAGGGAGTGAGCTTCCCACACCTATGTACCTTCTTCTCGGGGAATGGATTGCTGATTTGAGTGCAGAAGCTTTGCTCGAGAATCGCTTCGAGAAGACGGTATCGAGAAGACCGGAAGAAGCAATCTGGAAGCAGGAAGATCGTCTTCCCGAGCTTCTCTGTGAATAGTTGTTTGATATTGTAATTGGTAGTTGTTTGTTTGGGTCCAGAGCACCATTTGGCGTGTCTGGAAGACGTGTTGTTTTGTGTGGTTTTGTGAGAAGACGGGATTTCTAGGCAAAACCCGTGTGTTTGTGTGTTTGAACAGATCTTAGAACTTAGAGCAGCGTTACTTGTGCAAATCCTTTGTGGGAACGATATCTTGTATACTAAATGGGCAAAAGGAGAAATCCTTCGTCACTACATATAGTGAGGAACCATTTTTGGCGCCGCTGCCGGAGATTTCATCTTAGTAACTTCTGTTCTAAGCTTCCAGGATCTGTGTGCCATTAGTTAGGTTCATTTCGAACTAACTTCGATTGTAGTTGAATGTGTTGTGGGACTCCATCTTGCTAGAAGACGGGAACCGTAACCAGAAGCTGATAAGATACCTCAGGGAGAGTTGGAAGAAGCCGCTTCCCTGCTTCCAAGAGTTCTTGGAAGACTCGATCTTGGAAGACTGCAGTAAGTGCAACCAGAAGCAGGAGAAGAAGACGTTCTGAACTTGTGATCTGTTGTTCAGTCATCTGGTCTTCCGGATCTAGTGGTAGAGGAATAGATACCTCGGTTCTCAGTACTCTGGTGGATGCCTCCGACCGGAGGAAGAAGCAGAAGACGCACGGGTAAAGATCCTGAGTGGGTTAACTCACCCCAGCGAACCGCTTCTAGAGAGCAGCGGATATCCCTGAGACACCAAAGGAAAGAAGAAGAGCTCAGGAAGATCCGATCGGTAGAGTTGGAAGAGCCTTCCATCTCGAGCATAATCTTTGGCGAAGATAGAAGCCAACCGGGTGATCACGTGTATAAAGTAGATTTCGGTACTGGTTACTCGGAAGACGTCTTCCCAAGTGCGGAAGAAGCTTCTCAAGGTGAGGGAAGACTGGAGGAGATTGTTCCAGACGTCTCGGAAGGTAGCAGTGACAGTAGTTCTGACTCAGAAGATGACCTTCCTGATTCAGACAGACCTGGACCTTCGAGAAGACCATCTCCACCACCTGGACCTGAGGGAGGAAGAAGTTGACAGTCGCACCAGCCGGCAGTCGACATGGCTTCCCACACTCGGCAGAAGTACCATCCGTACGACGATGATGCTGACGCGGACGACTTCATCACGATGTTCGAGACCATCTCTAGATCCAACAAGGAAGACGCTGATGTCGACAGACTCCGTGTATTTCCTAGTTTGATCATAGGGAAGGGAAGGAAGTGGATGAGTAAGATGTTGGATGATGGTGTAGTAATGGCCGCTTGGGCTATTCTGAAGGCAGCTTTTCTGAAGAGGTTCAGAGGAGTGGGCTACGATCGTATGACCCTCATAGAACTTCATAGACTCGAACGGAAGAAGAAAGAGACACTGCGGGATTACACCGAGAGGTTTGAAGATCTCTTGGATCACATCCCTCAAAACCAAGGAAGACCAGGTTACTGTGCTCAGCAAGCCGTGGACTGATACTTGGGAGGATTGTCTCAGGACATGGAATTGTACTGCAGAAGAGGAGGAGGTGATGATTTAGCAGAGGTACAGAAGCATGCCGAGCAGTATGAAACCTCGAGCATCACTCGGAATATGACGAAAGACAGAGGGAAGACCTCGAAGAAGTCCAAGAAGTCGAAGAAGTCGTCTCGGAAGTCCAAGAAGAAGTCCAAGTCCACTGAAACTGATAACAGTGATTCGGAAGCAGCCTCTACTTCTGAAGAGTCTACTGTCGAAAGTTCAGAATCCGAATCTGAACAAGAGAAGAAGACGCGGAAGAAGAAGAAGGAGAAGACGCGAGCAAGGGAGGAAGTTGTGCAGAAGATACCTCAAACCCAGATCATTCAGTCTGCACCTGATCCTCGCATCGATGAGGTTTTGAAGCAGTTTGCCGACCTGAAAGTTCATCTTCTGAACCAGAAGGACAAGCGGAAGCAACCTACAGCTTCCCGGCCAAACCTTTGGTACAACCTTTGTAACTCTTCCGGACACACCAGAGATCAGTGTACGCAGGACCAAGCTGTCAACTGGGCAGGATGGGAAGAAGACGACGAGGGATATCTACACGATCCTAGTGGGGAAACCTGCTATAGGATCGAGACGATACAACCCTTCACTCCTACGCCTCCCGCCCAATATAATCGTTATGTATCTAGGGATAGAGCTAGCAATGTACAGACCAGGACGCCCTGGCAACCTTCTTCGTCACAATGACCTCTCAACCCTCTTCCTGGAGCGTGCAATAATTGTGGAGAGACAGGACACTGGTGGTCCACCTGTTCTCACCCGAGAAGATAGATTGGGCAAGTGCCCTTGTGTGGGAACTGTAAGGAAGCCGGTCATTTCACAGGGAATTGTCCTCAGACCTTACGGCCACGACAAATGGTGAGATTTGCAGATACCACGCCTCCTGCAGAAGCAGCATCAACTTCTAAGCTCGAGTTAGCAGTGGTGCAGCACCTCACGGTAGAAGAAGAAGATCCTGGAGATTGTACGGATTATCTCCATATCGAGGAAGACGAACCAGACCCCGGGAAGCGCGAAGGAAAAGAACCTCAGCTGCAGAAGACGACTGCAGCTCAGAAGATGAAGACACCTGAAGAAGCGTCATCTTTCACTTTGACGGATGGTACTGTTTGGAATCCTGACCCGAATTCAGATAGTTGGCCTCCGGAGGAAGTTTTGGATGAAGCTGTGTTCAAGGTAAGTACCAGAAGCAAAGAGAAGTCACAATCTCGTCAGAAGGACGTCAAGAAGAAGAAGCAGCGTAAGGAGAGGTCATCTTCTCCTGAAAGGCCGTCTTCTCCTACTTACGACCGAGAAGATTCGAAGTACTTTGCTCCTGACATTAGACAAGAGGTTGAAGCGATAATGCAAGAAGAGCTGGAGAAGAGACGGAAGATAGTACATCAGCTACACAATGTACACTACACTCGATGTTGGAATGAGGAGATAACGCAGGAAGAAGTCTGCATTCTCTTACCACCAGCAGCGATTCGGAGATGTAGATGAGTAGTGGACAGTCTAGGAACAGGGAACGGCATCCTCGTGCAGTCCTGCTGATTAGACTGATGTGTCGAGGAGTAGGAGCAGACAGTAGAGGGAGTGAGCTTCCCAACACCTATGTACCTTCTTCTCGGAGAATGGATTGCTGATTTGAGTGCAGAAGCTTTGCTCGTGTCTTCTGGATGGTGGGTTCCTTGAATTCGCTCCCAATTGTGCATGGGAAGTGTTCTTCTTGAGTGGCGGTGACTGTCAGCAGTTGTGGAAGTGTAGCTTGACTCGTTCAGTAGAGCACTTGGGATCTACGTACGAACGGTCTTCTGGGTAAGGGATCCCAGAAGACAGAGCAGTCAGAGCAGCGAAGTGAAGAAGAAAGAAGCCTTCTTCCCGCAACAGAAGACGACATCCTCGAATAGAAGACGGTGCAACAGTACTCACGTTTGTTGTCTTCCTCCCCAAACTATTACAAGCAGGGATGGCTTGTTAGTCAGGATCCGGACTAGAAGCCTGTCGGAATCTTAATTTACTCTTTTCATCTTGTTTTCTCTTGTTTGGATTTTCTTATCTTCCCCATCTTCTCCCATCTTCCCCATCTTCTTATCTTCTTCTAGTGAGCTTCCGAGACTTCTATTGAGCTTTCGTGAAGGTGAATGTCGTTGTAGTGCTGCAGGAAGACAACTTCCGTAGGCAGAAGCCTGGGAAGGCTACAGGGGGCATACACCCTCTGATTGATCTAACCCGTTGGAATGTGAGTGTGAGAATAAGATGTAACGACCGTTGCTAGTCGACTTCTGTGAAGCAGGACAGCCTTCTGGAGGTGTGAGAAGACGAGTTGAACCCCCAGAAGACGAGAATCGCTTCGGAAAGACGGTATCGAGAAGACCGGAAGAAGCAATCTGGAAGCAGGAAGATCGTCTTCCCGAGCTTCTCTATGAGTAGTTGTTTGATATTGTAATTGGTAGTTGTTTGTTTGGGTCCAGAGCACCATTTGGCGTGTCTGGAAGACGTGTTGTTTTGTGTGGTTTTGTGAGAAGACGGGATTTCTAGACAAAACCCGTGTGTTTGTGTGTTTGAACAGATCTTAGAACTTAGAGCAGCGTTACTTGTGCAAATCCTTTGTGGGAACCATATCTTGTATACTAAATGGGCAAAAGGAGAAATCCTTCGTCACTACATACATGTCTCGCTTCCAACTCTAACGGGACCTCAACAGCAAGTTCTACACCCCTGTCTTCCCGCTCTACAGGAGTGGACTGCGAAAACCCTTACATCTCTTGGTTTGAGAATCTCTAAGAGTTTGTCGGTTCTGCTCATGTCTTGAACGAACTGTCAAAAACTGCACTGAGTACTTATCATCAGGACTCCGAACTCTGGCATAATGAGACCCATCATTCATCACCTTTGTCTTCATTCGAACAGCGGTGATGTATGGTTGGCCCAGTATGACAGGACAGGAGGCAGACGACTGTACAAAGAAATGCTGATCAACCTCTACATCCCCAATCCTTACACGCATATTGGGACAGGCTCCGTATAACTCACCCTTTTGGTTATTTGCAGCTCGAAGCACCCAATCATGATTCCTTTCGACTGGCCACTGTCCCTTCTCATACACCTCCTTGGAAATGATGTTGATCTCCGACCCGTGATCCACAAGTGCAGGTACTGGCTCAGAAAGTCCCCCAAGTCGAACCTGCGTCTCAGTTGTTGCTCTTGCCCAGTGCTTTTCCTTGAAATCGCTGTCTGCGCTTGACCTATCCTCCTCAAACTCTTCATCTTTGTTCTCAATAACAGCAGGACCAGCAACCCATACTTCATATTCATCATCTCTGAATCCATCAACACCAATAGCATCTACCACACCAACCATCTGACTGCCTACTTGTTCAGTCAATACCTGTCTCTTTCTCTTCATGATGTCGATTATCAATTCATGAAACTTTCTCTTGGCGATACCTAGTACCTCGTGAAGAGTAAACTCGACTCTAGCATCCAAAATGCGTTGCTCCAGAACAGCACGTAAATCTGTTGCTGTTTCGATGTCTGCCGCCAACTTGTAAGCTGGAGCTTTCCCCTTCTCCTGTGCTGTAAACCTTTTCCTCCGCACTCTATCCGTAGCAGTAGGCTCTTGTGGTAAATCATGTACACCTTCCATAGGATCTACTGTAGGTGGTGGTGCTGTAGAGGTAGAGGGTATATCCTCTGCAGCAGGAGACCTTCCAGTTGGTATGGTTGGTGATGGTTCTGCTGCTCTCCTTCTTGTAACTCTCCGACGATCACCGTCGTCTAATACCCCTGCGTCTAAGTCGGAAGCATCTCGTCTTCTCTTGTCTTCCACCATAGCATCTTGTTCGCTACTCGCTTCTAGAAAAGCTCGAATAGAAGTTGCATCTATTGGATCTCTCCACCCAGTAACTCTCCTAATGCTTTCTGCACCTCTCTTCATCATTTCAACTGAGACCTCATTAGCCTGCTCAACCATAGTTGGATTAGCGCGCACCTCAACCTTTCCTGTATACACATCAGCCTCTGCAGAACCCGCAGTCATCGCTGTAGTATTCGCTGTCGCGCTCCTTGGCGGCTACATGTTATATTTCTACTCCGCGCTTGAGTTTAGTAGTTCTAGAAGTTAGCTTATATTACTTCTAGTCGTTTATGTATCTGTTTGACACCTTTGCATACGGTGTTAACACTATTTTGAGTCTTAGTAGGTTGATTACCATGTTGATAGGGCTTAAGCTCATGGGTTGTATTTGCGTGTCGTCCATGCACGCTTTCTAGCTGATTTAAGTTATTTTTCGAGGCTGCGTGTCGTTTTAAGTAATTTAAGTTTTACGCTGGCACTCTAGGGGGCTTGACGTGATAGCCTATGAGTAAAACTAAGTTTCCACGTGGTTTATGGTACTAAAGGACAACCAAGTGGAGCTATGAACTTCCATTGGTCTATTTTTGTCTTTTGTTAAACTCTAAATTTAGAAACAGAGCTCTAGAGTAGCTAAACAATTTCCTAAAAAGTTTTGCATCGATTGAATGACTGAGTAATTCAGGGCGGCCGCTGAAGCTGGAGGGGTCTGGAAAGCTCTTAATCTAGAGCAGCGACTTCAGAGGAGGAGATCTAGAGTTCTGTGTACATTCAGGAGTCCCAACTTCACAGGGGGGGTTCAGCACCCTGTAGACTTCAAATACTGTGAGAATATTTGAATTTGATCGAGCCAATCTTCTGTTCTAGGTTGAAATAGCCAGCTGGGTACCAGAAATTGCCGCAATTTTCTTACTTAGAACTTTTCTGTCCATATCTCCGTGTCAGAATTTGATCTCAGGCTGAAACTTCGTTTGTGAGTCCAGTAGTACCTCATTTGCATGTAGGGGAAGTTTAGAGGTCTAAACCTTCATAGTTTTCCTCTCCGTGAGTGTCAAAGTTCACCGCCGGATCCTATTACTGCCAGCTAGACCTGAATTTCACCTTCTGGGTATATTACTAGATCTTACACATCTGTGTGAGTGTTTATAGCCCTGTTGTAACCTGAAAGCCAACCTCTTGAGTGAACAACCACATCCAGAAGCCCGGCGCTTTCCTAGGTAGACAGATTACACTCCGACATACTCTCTTTTTGGTGAACTCGACGTGAAACACCTAGGGTGGGAGTTTTCTTGAGAGTGTTACAGGATCAGATATCATGGCCAACCAAGGATCATCAAGTGGAGGTGCTACTGTTGCTCAGCAACCTGTTCAGTTGGATGCTGCTACGATGAAGATGTTCCAAGCTTTTTCCATGTTTATGCAGCAGCAGCAGAGCACAGAGAGGAAGGAGGTATTAGCAACCAAGGCGTTGCAATCTGTGGTGCATCAGATGGACCAGTTCAAGGGTACAGATATTTCCAAGTATGTGCGATACTATACTAGGGAGATGGAGGTGAACAAGGTACCTGAGAAGGAGATGGTGGAGAACTTTGAACTTGCTGTTGTCCCTGAGATTCGTGGGCGTGTGAAGGAGCTCAAGCAACAGCAAGGACAGAGTTGGGAGAGCTTTATGCGAGCTTTGAAGGAGGAGTACTACACTGAAGACTCAGAGAGGGTGACCAAGAGAACATTCTTGGAGTGGGTGGTGAAGCCTAACAAAGGTTTGTCTGTAAATGAGTTGTTAAGGGAGTTTGATCGTCAATATGCTCAGCTTTCTAGGACAGAGAAGCTTACACTAGAGGTTGAGAAGACCGAGCTTTTCCTACAAGCAGCAGACGTGACTATTCAGGAGAAGCTTGAGCTGTTGCTGGAAGACAAGAGTGAGGAGAGAGGATTGAAGACTGATTGGAAGGAGGTTGAAGAGGCTGTCTCTTTGCTGACCAAGAGACAGAGAAGAAAGGACAAGGTGGTGGTAAGTGAAGCAGCACCTCTGATAATTCCTGTCAAGCAGTTGCCTACTAAGCCCGCTTTGGTAATTGCTAGAGAGGAAGACTCACCGCTTGATGAGTTGATTAAGGGTATGAAGGAGCTTAAGCTTAAACTCACTAGGCTAGAAGAGAAGGAGCAGAATGTACAGCCTGCTATGCAGAGACCTCAGATGAGAGAAGGCTTTGTTCATCGTTGTATATGGTGTGATAGCCTAGACCATGTAAGAAGAGATTGTGGGGAGTTTTCAGATGCATTGAGGAAGGATCTGATCTTCTTCAAAGATGGTAAGATCCATCTGAGAGAGACTGGGATGATGTTGGGAACCAACTTTGGCAAGGGTGGTATGAAGAGATTTGTGAATGAGATATCAGCATCACATGCTGTTTCTCTTGTGAATGCTGCTACGTGTGGAGTGAAAGTGGAAATTGAGAGAGAGAAAGGGACTACTGGGTTGTGGTCTGATGTAGTGCGGTCCGTAGCTAGAACAAAGCTAGATAAGGATGTGTTACGAAGGATTGGCAACTCAATTCGAGAGACTACAGGATGGAATGACCCTGTGGATACTATGTCAGTACATGCTTATGTTGCACGAAGTCATCATGAAGCTGTACTAGAAGAAAAACGTAGGAGGGAGGATGCAGGTGAGGCTTCTACAGCCAAACGACCTGCTACAAGGAGTGAAAGGGCTAGACCAGAGGCAAAGCAGGAGACAACACCTACTCGGGAGGAGACTATGGAGGATCTACCACCTACAGC
Organism: Asterella californica; assembly: GCA_036924285.1. Taxonomy (NCBI): domain Eukaryota; kingdom Viridiplantae; phylum Streptophyta; class Marchantiopsida; order Marchantiales; family Aytoniaceae; genus Asterella; species Asterella californica. The sequence continues at coordinate 51,552,049 of JAYKYS010000001.1, forward strand.
ACCAAAGGAGAAGGAGAGAAGCAAGGAGAAGAGTAAGATGCCTGCATACAAACTTCAGTCTGACATTGAGATTGCTACAGACTTGAAGCAGGTGTTAGAGAATCGTATCTTGAATGGGAAGGTTGAGTTTACTTTGGGTGAGATTCTTGGGATTGCAAAGCGTGAGTTCCACGAGGTTATCATAGATATCATCAAGAGGAAACGTCAGATTTTGGGTAAAGCAGCTACGCTTAATGCTCTAGGGACCAAACTGTCGGATGATGAGGAAGATGAGATTGCTGGCTATTGCTTTCAAGTATCAGAGGGAAGATCATATCAGCACGTGAGGTTTGAAGATGAGGTGGAAGCATCGCAAAAGAGCCATTATTCTCACAACCATTCGGCGAGAGCAACCATAGAGACCTTAGTGAAGCTGGGAGATCTAGAGGAACCTGTGGTGGCATTGATTGATCACGGCTCAGAGATTAATCTGATGTCTAAGGAGCTGTACAAGCGTGGGAGGTGGCCTATAGACACCGACCATAGGTGGCTTATCCGTGCTGCCAACAACCAGCGGAGAGAACTCTATGGTGCTTGCCCCAACATCAAGGTAACTGTGGGTGACATCAGTGATGTTCAAAATTTCTTTGTGCAAGACATGTCAACCTATCTTATTATTCTAGGGCAGCCTTACATTACTGCTGTTAGAATGGAGACACGAGTTATGGATGATGGTTCAGTCTATGCTAGGATACGTAGTAGAGACGGCAAAAGAGCTGTTCAGTTTTTGACCGTTGCTGCAGAACATGAGAGGAATCGTGATAGCTTGAGAGACCGTCCACTACCTAAGATTACTCAGGAGTTTAGAGAGTCTAGGGGTTTTGGCAGAGTACCATTGAAGAGCGAGACTTCAACGGTACAGTAGAGATAGGATTCTCGCCTGATCCAATAGAGCAAGAAGCTTTATCCACTAGCTTCTTAGGATTGACGTCATATGGATCAGTATGTTATAGGAAGGTTGAGAATCTGAAGAGGTTTGAGAGGCAAATGTGAAGTGTGTACAGCAGTCTTTGTGGGATAGTGGAGAGTTAGCAGGAGATGAATACATATCTGGAGTGTTTGAAGAGCAGTATTTGGTAGATACTATAGGGGAGTTGAAATCTATATTAGAAAGCTCTACAGATGATGTAGATAGAGTGGTGAGAGTGAGCTCCAAGGAGCTTTATGATGTAATTGATAAGTTATAGATAGGCAAGAGGTGTATGTGGAGACCAAGTACAAGTCAGTGGCAAAGAAAGTCAAACCAGTGGCTTTGCCTTTACCACTCGATTACAATCAGAAGATGGAGCAAGCTGCACGAGAACCGACGCTTAGAGGACCGAGAAGAATTGGACACCAGTTCACAGAAACAACACTGAAGGACCTGAGGATTGGAGGTGATGGATTTCTTACTGAGCAAGAGAAGAAGAGCTTCAGGGAGATGCTATCTAGACATGGTAAGGCGTTTGCGTTTGAGTCCCATGCAGTAGGATGTGTAGATCCAAGTGTAGTTGCACCTATGGTAATCTTTACTATACCGCATGTGCCTTGGAATCTACGTCCTATCCCTGTACCTAGAGCTCATCTACCAAAGCTGATAGACTTGCTCAATGAGAGGATTAGGATGGGTATCTTGGAACCATCTATAGCTCCCTACTCTAGCAGATGGTTTACTGTTCCGAAGAAGAGTGGAGCTTTGAGATTCATTCAAGATATGCAGCCAGTTAACAAGGTGACTATCAGGAATATGGGTATAGGACCTATTGTAGACGAGTTTGCAGAGGCTTTTGCTGGTCGTGCTATCTATTCAATGGGAGACTTATATTCAGGTTACGATCAGTTTCAGTTATCCTCTGAGAGTAGAGACTTGACTACAATGAGGACACCTTTGGGGTTACTAAGGATGTGCACCTTGCCACAAGGTGCTACCAGTTCTATAGCACATATGATGAATGGCATGAATAAAGTTTTGAGGGATTTCATTCCTGAAAAAACTATGCCATTCTTTGATGATGTGCCGATCAAAGGGTGTGCTGAGGAAGAGAAGAATGAGGTAATGGATCAGAGAGGGTGCCGTAAGTTTGTTGCAGATCACATAGCCGACTGTGATAAGATATTGAGTCGACTGGAGGAGGTTCATTTGACTTTATCAGGAGTAAAGTCTGTATTTGGAGAACAAGAGGTGTTAATAGTGGGACATCTGTGTGGATCTTATGGTCGGAAACCTTGTCCAAACAAGGTTGATGCCATCCGAAGGATGAAGGAGACATGTGGATCGGTTACTGAGGTGAGAAGGTTTCTAGGTGCATGTGTGTTTTATCATACATGGATTCCACACTTTGCACATGTAGCAGATCCGTTGTACAAGTTGCTGAGGAAGGGGCAGAGGTTTCAGTGGCAAGAGGAGCAAAGCGAGTCTATGAAGAAGTTGAAGGATCTGTTGTCTTCACCACCAACTCTACGGAAGGTAACATATGAGTTGGGCAGATCTGTTATCCTTACTGTTGATACTAGTCCTATTGGCATTGGATGGGCTATAGGACAAGATGATAAGGATGGAAATAGATATGTGGTGCGTTTTGGTGCTAAGGTCTTAAGTTCGCGGCAGAGAGACTACCCTCAGGTCAAGAGAGAGCTATGGGGAGTAGTTGCTGCGATGAAGAGTAATAAGGAATACTTGATAGGAGCACCTGTGGTTGTGGAGACAGATTGTTTACCTCTCTTGGGAATGATCACTAGCTGTACAACTCCAAATATTGCTATGTTGAGGTGGATAGCATATATCAAGTCCTTGAATCCAGAGTTTAGACATATTGCAGGAAAAGACAATCATGTGGCAGATATGTTATCAAGGGCTAGGTATTACGATGAGAAAGAAATGATAGATGATCAGGAGGATGTAGGAACAGAGTTCTATTCTAGTGCTCTTGCTAGAAGAGATAGAAGCTGTTTTGCAGCTCCATTGGAGTTATTTGAGGAAACTATGTACGATGGTGAGTGGTTGGATCTTGGGCGCTATTTGAGTTCATTGGAAAGACAAGAAGGCTGGTCTGATGCAGATTTCAAGAGGATCCGTAGAACAGCTTATGGGTACTTTTTATATGGAGGACATCTATGGAAGCGCCCTAAGCTACAAGGAGGTGTACCACAGCGGGTGGTATGTGACCTAGAATTGCAGCAGAAGCTGATCAAGGAGTTCCATGATAGTCTATGGGCCGGTCATAGAGGAGTTTGGGCTACATTTGTCAAGATAAAGGAGAAGTATTGGTGGAAGGGTATGTATAAGGATGTAGTACAGTTTGTTTCATCCTGTATATCTTGTCAGATGTATTCCAACATACGTCATCGTGATGGATTGCATCCTACTTATCCTTTAGCCATTCATTACAAATGGGTAGTGGATCTGGTAACTATGCCATTTGGGCTTGGACAAATGAGGTATCTAGTCTTGACTAGAGAAGATCTATCTAACCAAGTTGAAGGCCGTGCCTTGAGGACGAAGACCACTGCTAGTGTCTGCCGCTTTCTACTTGAAGATGTTATTTGTAGGTATGGGTGTGTGGGAAAGATCACTGCAGATAGGGGTGAGCTGGATTCACAAGAAGCAGTTGAGTTCTTCAAGCGATTGGGAATCAAGTTGGCGTTAACCACTGCTTACAATCCTGAAGGGAATGGCAAGAGCGAACGAGGTCATCCGCCAATCATCAAGGCTTTGGTAAAAGCTTGCAAGGGTAAGATCCGTGAATGGCCTAGACTGCTACCATTTGCTTTGTGGGCAGATCGTACAACTCATAGTACCGTTACAGGTTACATGCCAGCAGAGTTGATACTAGGGCAAAAACCTTTGATGCCGAATTGAGGAGGTTGTGCCTACTTGGAATGTTTTGCCATGGGAAGATGGTAGAAGTACGGAGGATCTTCTTGCATTAAGGATCCAACAGTTAGAACGGAGACCTGAGGATGTTGCCAAAGCTGTGGAAAGGTTGAAGACTGCTAGAGAGAGAAACAAAGACAGATTTGATAGAACGCATAGATTACGACCCAAACCAATTAAAGAAGGTGATTGGGTGTTAGTCTATGATAGTAGTCTTGATAATCAGCATAGCACTATCAGAAAGTTCTCCAAGCGATGGTTTGGACCTTATGTGGTGTTAGAAGTTTATGATAATGCCACATACTCCTTGAGAGAGTTAGATGGTGCAATGCTCAAGATACCAGTCGCAGGAAAGAGAATCAAGCTCTTTAGAAGGAGAGGGGAGGATCGGAACGTTGCAGAGTTTACAGAGGATGAAGCTGAAGACTCAATGCAAGTTGAAGATGAGTTTGAAGCCGAAGCTGAAGAGTCTTGATCTGGATGGCACATATCGGAGGATGTGCAGGTTCAGAGGGGGTGGATGTCGCGCTACTTGGCGGCTACATGTTATATTTCTACTCCGCGCTTGAGTTTAGTAGTTCTAGAAGTTAGCTTATATTACTTCTAGTCGTTTATGTATCTGTTTGACACCTTTGCATACGGTGTTAACACTATTTTGAGTCTTAGTAGGTTGATTACCATGTTGATAGGGCTTAAGCTCATGGGTTGTATTTGCGTGTCGCCCATGCACGCTTTCTAGCTGATTTAAGTTATTTTTCGGGGCTGCGTGTCGTTTTAAGTAATTTAAGTTTTACGCTGGCACTCTAGGGGGCTTGACGTGGTAGCCTATGAGTAAAACTAAGTTGCCACGTGGTTTATGGTACTAAAGGACAACCAAGTGGAGCTATGAACTCCCATTGGTCTATTTTTATCTTTGGTTAAACTCTAAATTTAGAAACAGAGCTCTAGAGTGGAGTTCGAGCATTTGGTGAGGGATCTTCGAAATCTGAGAGCACAGGAGGTTAGAGCTCGTCATGCCAAGCACTTCCAGTGAAATTTTTGATCGATTTGAGTCAATAAAGACGAAGTTATGATCAATTGAAGTTCGGATTGTGCCAAAACTGAATCACTTTTGTTGAATTTAGGGTTTTCAGTATCACTCGCAGCAGACTTGAGTAAATTGCTTCAAAACTTCGTGGTTGTGTTCTTTGCCAGCAGGGCTACAATTTCCCAAAAAGTTTCGCATCGATTGAGTGACTGAGTAATTCAGGGCGGCCGCTGAAGCTGGAGGGGTCTGGAAAGCTCTTAATCTAGAGCAGCGACTTCAGAGGAGGAGATCTAGAGTTCTGTGTACATTCAGGAGTCCCAACTTCACAGGGGGGGTTCAGCACCCTGTAGACTTCAAATACTGTGAGAATATTTGAATTTGATCTAGCCAATCTTCTGTTCTAGGTTGAAATAGCCAGCTGGGTACCAGAAATTGCCGCAATTTTCTTACTCAGAACTTTTCTGTCCATATCTCCGTGTCAGAATTTGATCTCAGGCTGAAACTTCGTTTGTGAGTCCAGTAGTACCTCATTTGCATGTAGGGGAAGGTTAGAGGTCTAAACCTTCATAGTTTTCCTCTCCGTGAGTGTCAAAGTTCACCGCCGGATCCTATTACTGCCAGCTAGACCTGAATTTCGCCTTCTGGGTATATTACTAGATCTTACACATCTGTGTGAGTGTTTATAGCCCTGTTGTAACCTGAAAGCCAACCTCTTGAGTGAACAACCACAGCCAGAAGCCCGGCGCTTTCCTAGGTAGACGGATTACACTCCGACATCGTGCCAGTAAGTGCTGGAAGAGAACTCCTCATTCCTCCTCTCCCAAAATACGTGTTAAGAGGCTGCCCCGTAGCGGTTAAATACAGACTGTTATTCTGATAATTGACTACGCCTTCCCGTAAGGCAACTGCCAAGTATTGACAGTCTCCTCTGAGATGATCTGGGCTATCGCACCAAATACATCTTCTGGTAAAGGTTCCTCCTACAAGTCGAGCACCTGATGCAACAGGTCGTTGGTCTCTCCTCAGGTCTGCCATCTCAACCCTCAAATCTCTCAGCTGTTGAGTGAGTTCTTCTATCAAGTTATGTTGATTTCGGTTCTCAACAGGTCGCTGCTGTTGTCTAGGTCCTCTCTGTGCTGAGATAGGTACTGCAAGCGCTTGAGGAACCACTATAAGTGCTTGAAGAATTACTATAGGCGCTTGAGGTATTGTAGGAGGAGCTACAGGAACCTGAGGAGCTACTCTCTGCTCTGGCAAGGTCTCTAGCTGCAACACCATCCTACCACGACGTTGTCTAGCAAGAGTAGATACCGCTTCCTCCACTCTCCTCCAGTCATATGTAACTCCTCCTTCAGCTCCTCGATCAGCCAACATGAAGCAAAGTCTATCTGCTGTGAACTCATCCAGAGCCCCCAAAAATAACTCCGTCTTCCTAGCATCCAGCGTCAACCTCTCTAGACCAGAAAGCTGAGAATACCTCTTCTCAAACTCACGAATTACCTCATTCAATCCCATGGAACGCCTAGGCTGACGTTCTATCCAATCCATGAGAGTTCTTCTAGTGACTCTTTCAGAGTCCTCTTCTAGAAACTCTTCTCTCAGTGCACGTTCAAACAGAGTCCACCCACATAAATGTCTTCTCTGTAAAACTCTAACCTTCTCTCTCAGTTCAGGGACAACAGTCAACTCAAAGCTTAGAATTACCTCAACTTTAGGTGCTCTGACCAACTCCATCTCGCCCACATACTCCCTCAAATACCTAGTAACATCTCTTTCATCAAATCGTCCACATCGACCAACGATTGCTTGTAACGCCTTCGTGGATTTCTGCTCGACCCCTCCAATTGCAGGCTGCTGCTGAATCAAGGCAGCCAACGCTTGAAGAATCTGAGATGTATCTATGGCAGATTGTGCTGCTGCTGGAACCACCGTAGGTCCTCCTTGAGAACCAACTCCATCTTGACCAAGAGTCCCTTGAACATGAGCACCTTGAGCAGCAGCCACCCCTTGTACAGCAGCGGTGTGATCCATTTTCAACCCAATCTAGCCAATTCTCCAAATCGATCACCCCAATTGCTCTCAGTGGAAGCACCAAATGTCGGAGCGAGAGTCTTTCTTGGGGAGGACGGACCTCATGACTGTGATCGATTAAAGAAAACGACCAGAAGAGAAAGACAAGTAGTCGATGACGATGAGATCTCCAAAACCCTGCTTCTTGCATCCACCAATTACAAATACAATCACTCAAACACACCTTGGGTACACAAATAGGTCTCTCAAGATTCAGATAACTTTATTTCAGTGTCGACTGCGTCATCAATTTCTCCAACTGTACAGAAAATCTCTCTCTTCCTCTCCTGCACACCTCTCTTCCCCTGTCAAGCCAAAAGTCTACCCAATACGTCTCAATCCGGACCTAATAGAGAAATTCAGGCCCCTGAATCTTATTCCTCTCCTTGCCTCAACTGAAACTCTCAGAAATTTTATCCAACGTCGATCAAAAGTCCTCTGTAGATTTTCAAACGATCTCTCTCAATAGAACTGTCTCCCGAGAGTAATTTCTCCTTACACCAATTTATTTAGACAACGTCCAGGCCTAAAACTCCTGCCTCTCTCTCTTACGATGCTCTCCCAATTCAATCAGTCAGTAATTTGACCTTCTCCAGCCTCCTAGCTTCTCCTGCATGTCCTCAACCCCCACCCCCAATCCCTAATCCTCCTCCTTCCGCTTCAGTTCTCTCAGAAAAATCCCTTGAAAAAGTGTCCTCGATCCCAAGCTGCCGCAGGTATTTAACCTAAAAGTTAAGGCCTCAGCTTAAGCTGCCCCCCTGCTGTCCTTATAAGTGCACTCACTTATCAGAAGCAGGGCCTTAGCTTAAGCTGCCCCCCCTGCTATCCTTATGCGTACAGAGCTTTATTTACAAAGTTTGCCCCTTTTTAAAACAAGTTTCACAGTTGTCTCCACAAACTCTACCCCTTCACTAATAAAGGTTCTCATAGTCTCATTCCCCATCTTAAGTTGACTCGATGGTTATTTAACTAATTAACAAACGTTTCCTGTGCTCTTGATGTCATCTTGATGCCATCCTGAATATACTACAAGCCATCCAATGTAAGCCGAAGCCCCAACATTTATGAGGCTGCCCCACAGGGCTTACAGCCTCCCCATATGCGCACCAGGTATCTACCATAGTATATTCAGGATGGCATGCGGAGGCTTAGGTCGGGAAGTCCACGATTAAGAGAGATACCGATCCCCCGCCCCTAGATATGCAGGACGTGGCTGCATATCCAACATAGACTCCCTTCCGGGAGGCCAACATGCCAGAATAGGAACCAGAGGCCAGGAGGGATTGATCTTGAGACCACTTCCCTCCTAGGCAGGCGCCCTATCACTGGGATGACCTTTGGTTCCGTTCAAAAAGGTTTTACAGTCTGTAAATATGCTTTACTAAGGAAATCTTCCTGTAAAGTCTTTACTAGCTTTCTGTACGCTAACTTCTCTATACAACTCCGTTTTAAACGAGTAAAGAGTCAAAACTATAGTACTTGTGAACACCTACACACCTACGCAATCAGATTCTGAGCTCGAGTCACAAGTCAGAATCGACAGATTTCCCTCTTTCACATATTTCTTAGTTTAAAACACGTGCTAACTATTACTTAAAGCACTTTCTGTCAAAATTGGAAGCACGAAGTCGCTCTCCTCGTCGAGCTCTGCATTCTGGTATCTTTCGACTCCTTTAGGGTGATATTCCAACTCAAGCTAGGGGGCAGCTTGTCAAGCACCACCCCAGCTTAGCTCCTACCCAGCTTGATAAGCTACAGGGCAGCTTCTTTTACACAACAAAGAAAAGATCTCTTTGCAACTAGTTTTCACTGTACAGACCCATGTACAACACGACACCGCGCTTCCTCGGTTGTTTGCAGGCAGCCTGATCGATTACCCCCCATCCCTATTTTTCCTATTGTGACATTGGGTGCGGAAGCGCTGCCCAATTTCCGTCAGACATCTTCTTACTTCTTCCTGAGTTCAATTCGAGTTTCCCTAACCATCGTCCTCAAATTGACGATCCCAGCTATCAATTTCCCTACCCTACCATCTCTCTACTCCCGAAACTTTGAACAAAAGACGCTTCGGAAGATTGGAACATCTTCGGAAGACTGTCTTCGGAAGTCGACTGTACACAATTCGTATCAAGAGTGGATTTTGCTTTGCTTTTGTGTTAAGAGAGGCTTGGTATGAATCTTGAGTGGCTTGGTGAGTTGTTTTGTTATTTCGAGAAGTCGGGGACTAGGCCTGTGCCTCCCGGTCTTCCAAGCTTCTCAACTCCACATCTTCCTAGAGAGACTAGAAGACTGAAAGGCTGGCAAAATGAGCGAGAAGACGTGAAGGTCCATTTCGGGTCTCTTCTGTTCGATCCATAGCAGCCATTCCTTCTTCTTCCCAAACTTAAGAGAGAGTCGTGAGAAGACTTGCTGGCAGAATCTGGAGAGAATGATCGAGGGTCATGTCTTCCCACCGAGCAGCAAGCTTCTTCTGAGTGCGTATGAGAGGTGAGAAGTCAGAAGAACAGAGTGCAAATGTTTTGAGTCTGTTGTGAGGATAGATTGCGCGTAGGAAAAAGAAGACAGGTGAGATCAGTGAAGGGAAGCCTGACTTCGGGAGGTCTTCCGAAGAAGACATTGAATCGGAAGCTATCCTGGGAGTCTTCCTAGAGGCCACTGTCACCGCAGGAGCCCGCAACCATCTTCTGAACCTGTTATGCACTCTACTTCTCGCGAATCTTGTATCTTTTGTTAGGAAGTAGGATGTAATGCAAGGTGGGTTGTCTTCTTAGGAATCCATGCGAGGCCTTGCTTACTTAGGATTGTTTAGATATAGCTCGAAAGACGAGAGCTATTTAGGAAGTACCGTTAGAATCCCGGAAGACGGAGTAGCTGTCTTCTGGAATACTAGTTTCGTCTTCTGAGAAGTAGAAGCTAGACGATGGGCACTTGGGAAGGACTGAGCCTTCAGCTCACAGCAAGTGCGTGTGGCTTAGTGCAACAGATCTTCCAGTATGTCGATGCATCCTCGAGGGTTGGTGCTACCCGCAGCAGAGTTGGCCGAGGTCACTCCCTTCTTCAAGGAGTTGGGTCTCGATTTCTTCCTATGGGATTGGAACCTCGTCGACCAGGGTCTTCTGGAGGAGGTTTGGACAGCTTTGCCACCTCGCAACCGTGTATCTGCAAAGGCAGGCGTAGCTCGAGGAAGACCATCTTCCTCGACTGAAGATTGGTGGCGTAGGGCCTTCCACAGGTCAGAATCCGAGAACCGAGGGTATTGGCTTGAGAAGAAGATCTTGCCCAGGATCGTGAGTGAGTGGCATGTGCCTGGGAGCACAACTTGCCTCTTCCTGTAGGACAGGCAGGAAAGGAACGGTTGGAAGATAGAGTCTTACCGGGAGCCGAGGAAGCGACTTCTGGCGAAGCTGTTTCTGCATCTCTTTCCCAAGGGAAAAGCGCAGAAGACGAGGTACCTTGGAGATCAAGACGTGGAGTTCTTGGAAGCAGTGTGCGACGAAGGAGTGCCCGTCAACTGGGGCTCGTTCTTCCACGCGTATGTACATGCGGAGCTCGCATACTTGGGCACCCCGGCAGGAGGGCACTTGACACCTTTCTTGTGTTACTTGTACGTAGCCATGGGGGATCTCACGGAAGGACAATTGGTGAGATATGGGCCAACAAGGCAACATGAGACGAAGGAGGAGACCTCGGAAGAAGATGACCGAGCAGCAGCTGCAACTCCCCCTCCCACTCTGATGCCGCAGCTGAGATCGAGCACTCATCAGAAGACGCTTCTGGTGAGAGAAGATGACTCCAGTGGGTCGGAAAATGCCACGTCTCTGAGGAAGATGGGTCCTAGAAGTGTACTTAGGAAGCCCACCTCCCTCATTCATTCAGGATCGGAGTCTGACTCGGAGGAAGAGCCGCTGAGTACCTGATCGGAGCAGAAGACCGCTTCTGCAACACTAGGGAGTCTTCCGAAGACTCCAGAAGACGAAGGATGGATGGACACTCCTACTGCGATGCGAGGAAGCGCAGTGAAGAGGATCGCTTCTACTAGGGGGAGAGATCTTCCACCCCGGAAGATGAGAAGAGTAACTTCTTCCCGTGCGCAGAAGTAGAAAGCCATTGTGGTGGAAGAGGCATCCTTGCCTCTGGAAGACAAGGTTGACACCTCAGAGCGAGTGGTGGAGATGAACTTGTCTTCTGCAAGAAGAAGACAAGAAGAGTTCAGCGCCTTCTTCCACGCAGAGATCCAGCCAGCTATGGAGTTGCTGGAGAAGAGAGCGAAGGCTCAGGAGAAGCCGCTACAGTCTGAATTTGGTCTGCGCACCTTGATGCGTCAGGAAGAAGGCCAGAAGAAGACAGAAGCGCTGGAAGCTAGTCTCCGAACCACGGAGAAGCTCGCAGCAAGGTACAAGACGGAAGCAGCCGCTTCTGCCAAGGAGCTTACTCAACTGAGGAAGAGCAACCAGGAGTTGTAGGCGCGCTTACAGCAGCGTGACCAGGAGGTTCTCCGAGTGCGTGGGAAGATCACCGCTCTCGCAGAGGAGAAGACAACATGGAAGACGCAGCGAGAAGCCGCAGAAGCGCGAGTTGCAGAGGAGAAGATGCAGCGGGAAGCAGCGGAAGCTCGTGCGTATGAGATGCTAGCACAGTCGGTGGAAGAGCTTCGGAAGAAGTTCAACTTCACCGCGAGTAGGAAGTTGCTTACCTTGGCTAGAGAGTGAGACGAGGAGTCCAGAGTGAGGTTGGTAGAATGCAAGGAGAGCATGTTCAGGTATTTGGATCGGCACATAGAGAGAGTGAAGACACTCTATGGTCTTCCCTTGATTCTGCCACCTGCAACTGCGTCTTCCCAAGCTCCAGCACCATCGACTGGATCCGGATTGGAGAAGGAGGAGTTCTACCTCGCTGTGCATTTGGTAGTGACAGCGTTAGAAGCCGAGAAGACACCGGAAGATGCCCCGGAAGAAAGGATATCTTCTAGAAGACATGAAGAAGAGTCGTCTTCTCAGGTATTTCGCGTGGAGGAAGCAACTTCCTCGGACCTCTATGAGGTCTCCATGGTCCCTAGTCCTGCGCCAGTGCCGCAGAAGATGGAGGAAACACCACTCGATCCAGCTTCCCAGAAGACGCTTCCGTCTTCCGAAGCAGAAGCAGAAGCAGAAGCAGAATCGGAAGCCGAAGTCGAGGAAGAAGCAGCAACAACAACAGCAGGGTCAGCGACGATTATAGAGGAGGTCACCTCAGTGACACCCGAGGTAATCGCAGGGCTTCCCAGCCCATTAGAAGCCGAGCTAGCAGTTCCGATAGGAGTCGATCAGGTAGAGATTGCCGCCGAGCAATCAGAGTAGCTAGTAACCAAAGTTGACAATTCCAGATTTAGTAGGATCGAACATGCTATCTTAAAGGTGGCAGTTTTCAGTGTAAAATTAGTAGACAGCCATGTGGCAGAGTAGGAAGCGCAAGAATAGGCAAGGGAAACCGTTTGCATGTGGAGATGCAGCTTTTCTCTCCCTGGTGATGGTTCCTCTGTGTTCTCGTGGTGAAGGCATAAGTAGGATCGAAGAGTAAGAATTCGGGCTGCGACCACACGCTCATACACATCTTTCAGTGCAGCCAGAGACACATAAGTTGGGTAGTCACACACACTACACCCGATGTTAGAGACATACGAAGAGACTAGGATTATACCGGAGGGGTCTGCATGCTCGTTACCAGCAGTGGTTCGAGGATGTAGATAGAGATAGTGGACAGTTTAGGAACAGGGAACGGCATCCTCGTGCAGTCCTGTTGTCTAGACTGATGTGTCGAGGAGTAGGCGTAGGAAGTAGAGGGAGTGAGCTTCTCAATGCCAATGTGACTTCTTCTCGAGGAATGGATTGCTGATTTGAGTGCAGAAGCTTAATTCGTGTCTTCTGGGTGGTGGATTTCCTTGAATTCGTTCCCAATTGTGCATGGGAAGTGTTCTTCTTGAGTGGCGGTGACTGTCAGCAAGTGTGGCATTGTAGCTTGACTCGTCCAGTAGAGCACTTAGGATCTGCGTACGGACGGTCTAATGGATAAGGGATCCCAGAAGACAGAGTAGTCAGAGCAGCGAAGTGAAGAAGAAAGAAGCCTTCTTCCCACAGCAGAAGACGACATCCTCAAGAAGAAGACGGTGCAACTGTACACATGTTTGTTGTCTTCCTCCCCAAACTATTACAAGCAGGGATGGCTTGTTAGTCAGGATCCGGACTAGAAGCCTGTCGGAATCTTAATTTCTCCTTCTCATCTTGTTTTCTCTTGTTTGGATTTTCCCTTCTTCCTCATCTTTTCCCATCTTTCCCATCTTCTTACCTTCTTCTAGTGAGCTTCCGAAATTTCTAATGAGCTTCCGTGAAGGTGAATGTCGTTGTAGTGCTGCAGGAAGACTATTTCCGTAGGCAGAAGCCTGGAAAGGCTACAGGGGGCGGCTTGTTGGTTCAGCAAGTCTTCTACTACGTTGTAATGAGAGCTCACCATTGGAACAACCCTCTTAATTTGTTCTGCCGCCATCTTGCGCAGTTCGGATGGTCGTTCGACTTCGGGCGAAGAGACTTCGGCCTGCACTTTCTCGAGCCCTTCTTGGCTAGGTTCCACCTCCTTGGCTTGCTTACTCAGTTCCTTACTGAGTAGTGCCCTCACTTCTTCGGAAATATCCGCAGGCAATACTCCTGAGGTCTTCTTCGTTCTCGGTTCTTCCTTACGTTTATCTGCCTGTGCCGATTTTGTCTGTTTCTCTACAACGTCGCGCACCTGTTCTGTCAAGGATTTATGCGTTTTCTTCTTTTTCTTCAATTGTTTTCGCTCAGTCTTTTTAAGGTCCTTCGCCTCCTGAGCTGCGACTTCTGCTAAAGTCTCTCTCTTTCGAAGTAGTCTCTTTCCACTTCGAGTCTCCACTTTGTTTACCAGAATTTCCTTGTCTTCTGGCCAACCATACCCATCGTCGTTTGACAGAGTACAAACTTTCAGATCTTCGACCAACTCGACCATGTTTACTCCTGCATCTGGTCGTTGTTGGTTGGATGGCGGTTGAAATCTCACTCCGGTCTTCTGAATTGGTTCATTCGTACAATCTGTAGCTCCATGACCGGGCTTACCACACTTCCCACACAGTGGCGTATATCCTACTTGTTTCTTTGGATGAGGACAAGAAGGAGCCCAATGACCATTAGCGCCACAATTAAAACATGATGTACCAAGAGATGGTGGTCTTTCTTGGTAACCTGCAGGGGCAAACTTTCGTTGGGTAACGTTAGTTGCCATTTGTCTAGGTACAAAGCGTTGGATATGTACCGGAGGAATGGACGTGAATTGCTGAGGCTGAGTGGGTATCATAGCTCCATCTTGAGCTTGTACTCCATAGACCCCATCTTCACACTCTACAAAGTAATTGGGTTCGTATAATGGCGCCCACTCCACTGCATGGGTGTTATAGGATGATTTACTGTTAAAACATTCCGTATTGACATGTTCACGTTTACCACAGTTAGTACACCGCAAATTTGGACGTGAAGTAGTTGGCGATTTTCGCCTCTCGGACGTTCTGACCAATTGCACCTTGAGGTCTTCGAACTTCTTGAGAAGATCATCAAGTGCAGTATCTTTAGATGGTTGTGTCCTCCTCACCATCGGAAGTCTGGATTTCATTGTTCTCTTCCGCTTCTTATGTCTTTCCTCTTCTCCCGAAGACGAGGTATCTTCGTCTTTCGACGATGAACTGTCATCCGTAGACTCGTCGTCTGAAGATTCCTCTGAAGATGAAAATTTTCTATTCTTTCGTTTCAGCTTCTTCTTCTTCTTCTCGTCCTTGGCACTCTTCTTCGATTTTCTGAAATCCTTCTTCTTTCTCGACTCTGAAGCTTTTTCACGATCTCTGCTGAGGATATTTGAGGACTCATAGTTCTCAGCAGAATCGATGGCTCGTTCTAAGGTTGACGTATCGAATCGTCTAACCCATGTCTGTTGCTTCAAAGGCAATCCTTTCACAAACCACTCCACTGCTTGCGGTGGTGTGTAGGCTGGGTGTGTTCCATTAGCAGGTAGTCTATCCAAGATACCATAAAATCTCTGAACATAACTCTTCAAAGATTCTTTCCTCTTCCGTTTAACGCTTTTTACTTTGTGCAGTACATGCTTGTTATAATTCAGTTCCCTGAATCTTTTGAGGAATTCATTTTTCATCAAATCCCAAGTAGATAAGATTGCTGGAGTTAGATTGGCGTGACTGTACCATTTTCCAGCTGCATGTTTCAACAGACAGGGAAAAATTCTCGTTCGATCGAGATCATTATCTTCTTTGTTTGCATGAGATATCACCTCGAATTGTTTAACAAAAGAATCGGCACTCTCTCCATCTCCATCACTGTCAGAATCGTCACCGCCGAATTTTGGATAATTGTGGCCAGTGAAAGGTGGTGCCCCTGACGGAAGTGGTACTCCTGTCATTGTGAGCAGTGGTGTAGAAGATGGAAGCACTGATTGCTGTCCTTGACTCTGTTTTGTTGGTACCGTCAAATTTGAAATCCTCAATGATCCTACACTCGACAAACTGCTTAATGGTCGAAGAGTCAACTTGGCAAGAGCATTCACAACAGCTGTTCTCATTTGGATACTCGGGAGGTTGACTTCGGGTAAAGTTACTTCAGCCGAAGTGTCTTCAACTGAGTGAATATTTCTTCGTTCTATTTCACGTTCATTCTTGGGTGAAGACGAAGTAGAGGCCTCTTGACTTCGTATCTTAAAGAGCGATACTCCTGGAGTACCCTGAGGTCTAAGATTTGGGATTCGAAGGGCAGGTGATCCCAATGGTAATAGTTCTCGGATTAATTCTTGTCCTCTTTGTTTCTTCAAGAGTTCTACAAAACTGGTGATCTCTGGCCCATGTTTGACGATCAGCTCCAAGGCCGCTTCCGCTTTCGGGTTGGGATCTTCCGCAAGTGTTGTCAAAATGTTAGATTCTGAGTGTGCTGAACCTGAAGATGAAGATGAAGATGAAGATTGAAACAACTCCACTCTTCGAAGTGAAGGTGATTCCTCTCGATCTGTCTCCTCTTCTTCAGCTTGATTACCCTCTTCTTTTCTCGTTGATTCAAACAGAGATTCATGTAAATTTGTGGTCCTTGAAGGAAATGGTAACCATGATGCGTCTTTAGGTGAACTCTCTCCACTCCGCACGCTCGAGTGTGGGGATTCGATATCCCCCTTCTTCTTCCAGTATGTGCGCTCGTCTTTCTCGTAACGCGTTCGTGGTGAAATAGGTACTGAACTCCTTTCAAGCGAAGATGAAGTCTCTTCAGAGAGATGTTTCACTTCTTGTCACTTCTGAGCCGCTTGACGTCTTCGCTCTCTCATTGCCTCCTTCTGGCGTTGGACTTCTTCCAACAATTGTTCACGGACCAATCTTCTTTTCAGCGCTCGTCTGGTCCTTCCCGTCTTCTGATCTTCTTCAGAAGGCGCTCGTGCTCCCCCCGACATACATGTCGACGGTTACAACTTACTAGATTCAAAGTAAAAGTTAAATCTGTATCCCCGACAGCGGCGCCAAAAGTTTTAATGTTTCTATATGTAACAACCCAAAGAAACACAAAGTATCGGAAATAGTAAATAAAGGATCATTCCCACGAAGATACAGTTAACAATTACACAAAACACAGTACTACAACGTCACAATGATAATTCTGATAGTTTTCTGTTATTCTCACAGAATGGAATAATATCCGGATGAGAGTTTAAGTCTGATAAGAAACCAAACCCAAGCAAAACCTGATAAATCGAATACAAACAACAATGAAATAGTTCCTTTCCAACAACATATAAAAGATTCGAGAAGATAGATGTATGAGTAAATGAGGTAGCAAAATATTGCTGAAATGTTACTAGTCTTCTTCTGAAAAGACAGAAGAATACAGACTTCACATCAAGGTTCAAAGAATAAGCCCCTACTCTTCCTAAGAAGTGTTCTTCAAGCTAAATCCTCACTCTTAAGAATCCCACTTATTTGAAGAAGGCAGACTTAAGACGAAGCCACCATCATCCGAACTCTTCTTACAATTTAACTTATGCTCTTCCACTTCACAGTAACTAATATGTTCTCAGATCTTCGTTCAAACACCTCCGAAGTATACTGTTTCAACTTCGGCCGAAGTGACCTTCGGTCAAATTTCAAACTGAAGTTACTTCGTTCAATGTTATCGACGAAGGCCGCCGTCAATCAGAATTACACATGCGACAGCAAACTACGTCCTTCGTAGGTAAATTTGCCTTCGCCCACTTTATTCACACTCTCACTCCGCAATCTTGCGCAATCGAAAATTAAGAAACAAAAACTGAAAACATGGAAAAGGTAAAATGACAGAGACTCGCATCGCTTATATACTCCTTCGCCCTAAGATGGCGGATCTCATTTCTACAAAAAGATGGTCACATCTAGACCGCTTGATCACGACTCCCTACTTGGCGGAACCGCAGTATCTACTCTACCTAACTGTAACTTCTGTCCTATACTACATAGTGTAAACTTAACCGTCTCCCTAAGCTCCTTCAAATCTCGAATGATCCTCTCCGCTAGCCTAACTATCCTACTCTTCGCCGAAGGATCCGATGCTATCATCAACTCTGCCCGAAGCCGTTGGAGAAGCTCCATCTCTGTCGTGTCAAGTTCGGTGGCGAAGTATGTTGTCGTGACCTCTTCCACCTTCGTCCGAAGCTCTTCGGCCTTCGTTTCTGCTATCTCCCTCGCCTTATGAGCCTTCGTCAGCTCCTCATCCTTTGCAGCCAACTGCTCGTCCTTTGTCGCTAACTGTTCCAAAATGGCATCCCTCTCTGACTTCAAATCGTGAAATCGTGAAGTCATAAGGTTCAACTTCGTCTGTACTTCCTCAATCTTATCCAAGTATCGTGTCTGTTCGTGCGACTGCGCTATGAGTAATGTCTCCCGCTGTGACATATACTTCTTGACTTCAGCCGAAGTCTCTTCAAGCTTCGCCGTAAGAGCATCCTTCTCTTTTAACCATCCTTGTCATCCGAAGTACACAACGCTGAGACGGTCGCTCAACGAAATTGATTCCTTCGTCTCCTTCTCATAGACATGCCGTTGTAGATCCAACTGCGCTATGATTGACAACGCCGTGCCACTTAGGAATTCCAGAGTCTGTTCAAACATCTTCAACTCTCTTCCCAAGCTGGAGTCACTCGGTCCTGCCGAAGTCGTCGCTACGTCTGTTCTGGGTGAAGTCCGAAGTTTTTGTTGAGGGACTTCGGTCTCAACTGCTTGCACCCCCGAAGGTACTCTTCTTACACTTGACTCTCCTTCGTCTTTCTTCGGACTCGAAGCTCCTATTATCTCCACTGAAGACGACTTTGCTGGTGATTGAGCGCAATCGACTCCTTCGTCCGAAGTCGTTATCGTCGTTCTTCTTGCTTTCTTCTTTCTTCTTGAAGTCGCGCCCCTTGGTGTAAGTTCCTCAATCTTCCTCTTCGCTCGAGTACCAGGTCCCGCCGAAGTCACTGGAGTCGTCACTTCTTCTTCTCTCTGAGGGGTTGCTTCCATCACACGTTTGTCTTTCGAGATCGTTCTTCGGTCGAACTTCTCCTCTTCTTCTGGAGATAGTAACTTCATTCCTCGGTAGAAGAATACCGCGAAGGCTGCAAAGTATGTCGACCCACCTTCGTCGAAAGTATTGAACAGCTTCTGCACATGGTCATGGAAGATCTTCGTCCAATACGTCTTCTTGCCTCCGAAGATCTGTTTGATGAAGTTAATCTGCCAATTGGTCAGATAAGAAGTACGTTGTGGTTTGAAGATGGTGTTAAGGGCGATTGCGACATCCCTCTTGAAAGGATCGATGTAGGTGTGTACTTTGAATCCATTCGATCCCACCGGTGACTTCGAGAACAGATCGCCATACTTCGCCACTTCGTCCGAAGTCGGTTTACAGCTACTATCGTACATCAAGTCACTTGGTACTCCTGAGTCATCGATTCCTAGGGCGAAGTTCCAGTGATTAAGAGTCTAGTTGTTCGGTCTTGCCCGAAGATTGTCAGAGGGATGTCTTCTGCAAATGAGTATCTCCTGTAACAGATCCGAAGATATTACACCCCAGTTCTCCAGCAAGAACGCCAATCCCATCTCCTCGAGTCGTTCTCGATACGGACTGAAGTCCGGCCACTTCATCGCTATAGTCTTCAACTTCGGCCGCTTCGCCGTCTGCATTCCTCTCATCTTCGCTGAAGACCCGAAGTCCCGTCGATCTTCTACGCTTACGACACTTCTTCGTCGAAGTTGATACCTAACCGTGGAAACGCCGACTTCGAATGTCGTCGTCGTAATCGCCACAGACCTCACCGACAAAACTTAACAGAAGCCCTTCGCCGAAGACTGTCTTCGTCCACTCTCTTCCGATCGATAAAAGCGGAGCACTACAGTAAACTCGCGATTGGAAATAGTAAAGTGAAAATGCTTTTTGATCTTACTTATAGCTTTTCCCTTCTTCTCCTCGCGTGCGAAGTCCTTCTTGATTCTCGAGCGCGAAGTTGCGCTAACTCCTGTCTCATTTTAGTTCTTCTTTCCAAGACCATAACTTCGTCGTCCGATGTCCATTCTTAGCAAATGAGGTATCCCTGGAAAGCTCTTCGTCCGTAGAATACAACCAAGTTATCTCCTCAAAGATATATTTGTCATAACTTCTGTATTTCTACTCAACATCAATCTTCGGCGTAGAAATCCTATTCTACACTGAATCTATCTTATCTATCATCTATACTAACCATTCTATTGTTTTACTTATCAAAAACAAAAAATTTCTTAGCAAAGTGGAAATCCAAGGCTTCACACCTTCTCAGGATCTACCGCAATTCCATTCTTGGAAATGATGTGTCTCAACAGTAGACCTTCTTCGCAGCCAAAGATGCACTTCTCTGGATTTAGAGAAGCGTTGGCTTGCTCCAACCGCTGCAAAACTTTGATCACATGATCAAAGTGATCTTCCTTTCTTCCGTACACACAGAAAACGTCAATGAAATCCCGAACAAACTTCCATATGAATGGTTCAAACACCTTGTTCATGAACCTTTGAAACGTGGCCGGAGCATTGTACAGTTCGAATGGCATCACCCGAAATGCAAATGTTCTCCAAGGAGTAGTGAAAGTAGTCAACTGTTGGTACTCCTGTGCTATCTTGATCTGGTTATACCCACTATAACCATCACCAAAGCTGTACCACTCATGACCAGCAACTTCCTCCAAAATCTCATCTATAAATGGTAGAGGATAATAATCCTTCTTGGTAACTGCATTCAACTTCTTATAGTCTATGCACACTCGCAGCTTACCATTCTTCTTCTTGACAATCACAATGGGTGAAACCCATTCTGAGTTCTCCACCTCATAGATGAAACTCACCTCCTTCAACTTGTCTATCTCCTCCTTGACCATCATTGCTGTTGTAAGATTGACCCTTCTCTGCTTCTGTCGAACTGGTCTTGCGTTTTTCTCCAATTCGATTCGATGAGTCTCGAGAGTCACGTCCTTCAAATCCTTGTAGCTGAAAGCAAACACATGGATATATTTTCGAAATATATCTAGGAATCTACTTTTCTCCTCTTGCGTAACATTGATACCAAACTTCAAGGTAGAGAGTCTTCTCACAATCTCTGCCTCACTCAACTCTTCTTTGTCAGAATCTTTCTCCACTGTTGGGCAACAAGTCAATAGCACTAAGCTGATGTAATGATTCATCTCGACCAAATCCTTCGTCCTCAGACGAGGATTCTTGATCGTAAGAATCTCCGGTATCTACTTCTGAGACATTCTGATCATCCTCCGTATCAGATTCTCAATAGTCACTAGTGGGTCTATCGGAGTCAAAAGTCACAACTCCAACACCCGAGAGAGGAACTATCACTCTATGATCTCTAGGCCCAATCCGTAAGTATCCTTTGTGCCACCTATCAGTGGTGCGCACAGCTCTCAACCAAGGCCTACCTAGGAGCAAATCATAACTAGAGTCCTTTAACACTTGAAAGGACATCAATGTTTGAACTCCCATCATAGATACAACCACTTTCTCTAACACACCAAGAGGTCTTACCCGTTGCTTGTTAGCCATTCCTACGACAATGCTAGCCGGACGAGTTGGTTCCATCCCCAACTTCTTCATCAACCTCTCCGATATGACGTTTACAGCCGACCCTCCATCCACCAATACATCAGAGACGTAGTGACCATTCAACCGGACTTCAATCTTTGAAGCCCTAGTGCATACCTCTGAAGCATGCACATCCACCACACCAACTCCCACAGACTTTGATGTCTTGCTCTTGGGTTTCTTCTTCTTGCTTCTCTTAGAACTCAGTCCTCCTCTGAGTTCTCTTCGTAAGCTGGGATTAAGTGCGATCAGTTGTCCAACAGTGATGTTGGCTTTCTGAGCACCCACATCTTCAACCACATCATATCCCGCTTGGGAAGATGAAATGGTGAAATCCGCCATCCTTAGCTTCCTTCTTGGCTCCCTTGGTGTACTCGAAACAATACTCGAACGAGTACTTCTACTTGCTGACTCCTCCATGAAAACCGGTTCATCAGAAAATCAAGTTCTTTTCCTTTCTTGAGCTAAAAGCTCCACCGGTGCATGAGAAGAGTTTAAACTCTCTCCTTTCTCGTAGATGGGATCTCGCACGACATCGATAGTAGTCACCCCCTTGTCTCGTCCTTGTGATGGATTTCCTCCACCCACATTCATTCTGACAGCTTCGGCACCTCTTGCTCCGTTGTTAGGACAATTTCGCTGGAAATGAGAACCTCCACACGTCCAACAAGTGATTCCTCCAAAGTTATCTTGGTTGCCTCCAAAGTTATCTTGATTTCCTCGGTTGGGATTGTTGTCGTAACCTCTTTGACCTCCTCCTCCACCTTTGTTCCTCCATTCTCGTAACTGCACCACGTTTATCTTGAGATCCGCAAGAGTATCGGTGATGCTCTTCAGCTCGGCATGAAAATCAGAGGTGGCAGTAGACAACATTGTTGGGACAAACGGTCTTGGCACCACCGTTGGAGTAGGAGCTGAAGTTGAAGCAATCACCAATTGTGATGGTGCAGGTGCGATCGTTGTGGCTACACCAGGAGTCGGAGTCGACACCAGAGCAGCATGATGAGGTTGATGATATCTCCTTCATCCAAACTCTCTTCCATATTTGTCACGATCTTGATGGCCTCCGCTTTGGTTGCTGGCTTCTCGTACCTCACTTGGGTTCGAATTGAAGGCCTCAACCCTCCACCAAGTTCTTGATCAACACTGCTCCAATCCTCGCCATCGTTAACTCCACATTGTCTCCACTCTTCCGTAGGACCGTCCGAAACCGTTGCTCCAACTTATCCACCCTTTCGGCATATTGCTGAACTTTCTCGTCGTCCCGTTGCTTCAAATGAGTAAGCTCCACCATGAGCTTCTCATAACTCTCTTCTGGAAGAAATTCTTCGATGAGTGCATTACTCAACGTCTCCCATGTGTCCTCAACTGCACCAGGTGTCTAGCTCTTCACTCGGTCTTCATACCGCGTAAGAGCAAAATCTTCTAAAAACTCTAGCAGTAACAACACCCATTCTTCCTTCCTTCTCACGTTGTTTCTGATGCAACCTCTTTTGAAGACTCGTACAAATGGTTCTACATCTTCATTGTCCTTCTCATGAAACACTGGTAACTTCCCCATCTTGTAACTATTCTTTCTACCCTTCTAATTTTTGTGCAATAACTACTCGCTAAAAGAGTACAAACATCACCAATTCCATTCGCGAATAATCTATCATAGATAAAATGAAAGAAAATGGTTGTAACAACACCTCTTGTGCCATCTCTTCTCTCAAGGTAATCATGAACCTGAGTCGCATCACCGTCTTCTCCACCATCCGAATGACGATCTCCATCACAACTCAGCCGAGTCCTCTTTTGAAGTCGACAACTTCTCCGTCTCAGCTCTTTGAGTCTCGTCCAACTTCTCGACTACTGACGTAAGTAGGGCGGCCACATCGACGCACTTGTGTCCTCTTGATAGATCACCCACTCCACAACTTGGACAAGGATCTTCTCCTAGAAGATGAATTGGCGCTGGTGACGATGGATCCACTCGAAGACTTAAATCAGTAAAGTCCCGCTTCCCTTTAGCTCTCTCGGTTCTGATTCTAGTTGGACAATTCACTACTTTATGTCCCAACCCTCTACAGAAATAACACCACAAGTCGGTTTCTACTCTTCTCCTCGGAGATTCTATTTGAGATTTTGTACTAAGGTTCTCAAACTCAACGATAATCTCTTTCGAGCTCTCTCCGACGCTTACTATGACATCTAAACCTTGAGGAAGGTTTCTAAGTCTAACTTTCCAATCTTTTGAACTTCCACTCATGTTGCACTTTCTCAACCATTAAGTGGACAAAATATCTTTGAAGAAAATAACTCTACATCACTTTCTTAACTCTTTCGAGCTTTATACTGAAAATCATGTATTATACATGCTATACATGAAATAAAATCCAATCTAAAATTAAGAGTCCATGATAATATCCTCATGACCATCGTCTATACTGATCTTAGCAGACATCCTAAAGTCATTTTTATAAGGATCACACTCTACTTCGCTAGGAGCATTCGTGCCTCCATAGTGAATGATACTTTGAACTCAACCTTCTTCGCATCTGCGCCGATGCTCGCAGAAGCTTCTTTATATAAAGCAAAAATGGCACCCCAACTGCAATAGATGCTTGATCGCAACGCCTCTATACTTAACTTTGTCATTTCCATCTCCGTTCTAACTCCCAAACGTCTCTTCTTCAACCTCGGCACTCGAACTGGATTCTCCATGACGTATCGTCAAGACCTCCTTGTATGTCGGAGCGTATATCTCTTAATCGGTAAGAGATCTCTCCAAGATTTTTATTATCTCCAGTAGCTCAACCTCCAAGCTACTAACTAATGAAGTTTCAATAGAAAATTCCTTAATCAAAAGAGATGGTGCTGACTGTACAAATTTTCAGAGAACTGAAATTTGTATCTTTTCACTTCTCTCATGACTTTCAACCCCCTCAACTTTGAAAATTCATGGCTCTCTCTCCATACCACCTTTTCTCTTGATTTCTGTTGTCCTAGATAGCTTATCAGCCAATCTAAAACACTGGAAAGTTTCTCAAGAAAATAAAATTCACAGAAAATCTGACAACGACTGTAAACTTTTTCCAGAGAACAGAATTCCTCAACTCTCACGAATAGACCCCCTCAACTTTGAAAATTCATTGCTCCCTCTCTAGACCACCTTTTCCTATGATTTCTTTTGTAGTAGATAGGTTATCAGCCAAGCTATAGTCCTGGAAAGTTTCACTGGAAAATAAAATTTACAGAAAATCTGACAATGACTGTAAAAATTTTCCAGAGAGCAGAAATCTTCAAACTCGGAAATTTTTCTTCTCTAATAACTTCTCTCTCCTCCTTTCTCTACAACTCTTGTTTCATCCCCTTTCAACTCTCTTCAAACTCTTCTAAGTGAACAAGATGTAAAGAATAACCTCTATTGCGTCATAGATTATTACGGGATACACGAAAGGTTCTACTGTTGCTAACATCGCGTTAGCTCTCTCTCCTCCCAACGTTCTCTCCATGTGTTCTCTCATAATCTCTTTTTGTCTAATATAGAACTGAACTCTAAACATTTTCAATGATCCCTTCAAGTGAAGTCCCGGCAACGGAACCAAAAATGTAAATCTTTCACGATCCCATCGATCAACTACCCCCCGATCTCTCAACCACCACGATCGTCATCGATGAATCTGCAAATGTCGGGCCTGTCTGTCACTCAGGGATCAGCTCTGATGGCTTTGATGGAAGCACACCATGAATCTTGAAGGGAAAAATGCTAAGTTCACTCATTCATACACCCACAAACTTATCAACTAAAAATCTCCATAAACTCATCAACTAAAATCCTCAATTCTAACGACGTCTCTCAAGTTCTCACATGCTAAAAATATCCCACACTCTCTATATTACTCAAGTTTTCATTATGACAATGTGAAAACAAGGATGAGGAGCTCTTCTCTACTCCTCTATTTATACATTCTAGGTTTTTACTTTGGTACCCTCCGGTAACTCAGCCGTAACTACTTTTACCGGGTTTTACTAAGATATTACTTAAGGTAAAAGCATTAATCACATGGGCTTCTTAGCTTTTCACATGGGCTTATTCCTTCAAAGTCAACAATTTCTAGAAGGATTCTGGAATATTCTCAAGGAATCTCGAATTTCCACCCCCCCTCTACACTAGGACCCACTAAAAAGGAAACATGTGGAATCTCTTCTTGTTTTTAATGCCCACAAAGTCCACAACTTTAATCCAACCACTAATATCAAGTCAAAAAGGAGATGGATACTAGATACTTTCCACCTCCTTTCTACCTTTTCGACAAGATGACGGGATAGTAGTGCTCACTCTTTAGCAAATATCTGAATTCTGCCAAAAGTACAGCTAAGTTTAACCATAACTAACTTTTAGCTAGTCATGACTAACTTGATACCTCCTTAAAGTACTTTGGCAGCAAATAAACATTCTCAACACTTAGTTATAACTAAACACTTTACTAATAGACAAACTTCCTGTGTGTAACATAAGTCGTTACAGATCGGAGTCTGACTCACAGGAGGAGTCCTTGAGTACCCGAGCTACGCAGAAGACCGCTTCTGCAACACCAGGGAGTCTTCCGAAGACTCCAGAAGACGAAGGTTGGATGGATACTCCTACTGCGATGCGAGGAAGCGCAGTAAAGAGGACTGCTTCTGCCATGGGGAGAGATCTTCCACCCCGGAAGATGAGAAAAGTAGCTTCTTCTCGCGTGCAGAAGCAGAAGACCATAGTGGTGGAAGAGGCGTCCTTGCCTCTAGAAGACAAGGTCGACACCTCCGATCGGATCATGGGGATGAGTCTGTCTTCCACGGGAAGAAGACTGGAGGAGTTCAGTGCCTTCTTCCACTCAGAGATCCAGTCAGCTATGGATTTGATCGAGAAGAGAGCGAAGGCTCAAGAGAAGCCACTACAGCTTGGATTCGGTCTGCGCACCCTGATGCGGCAGGAAAAAGACCAGAAGAAGGTAGAAGCACTGGAAGCCAACCTCCGCACCACGGAGACAGCGAAGTACAAGGCGGAAGCAGCCGCTTCTGCCAAGGAGTTAGCGCAGCTGAAGAAGAGCAACCAGGAGTTACAGACGCGTTTACAATAGCGTGACCAAGAGGTTCTACGAGTGCGAGGTAAGATCACCGCCCTTGCAGAGGAGAAGACGACATGGAGGACACTGCGGGGAGTCACAGAAGCGCAGATTGCAGCCGAGAAGACGCAGCGAGAAGCAGCGGAAGTTCGTGCGCAGGGGATGCTAGCTCAGACGATGGAAGCGCTTCAAAAGAAGTTCAACTTCACCGCGGGTAGGAAGCTTCTTACCTTAGCTAGGGAATGGGACGACGAGTCCAGAGCGATGTTGGTAGAGTGCAAGGAGAGAGTGCTTGAGAAGATGCACCCGTAACTGCATCTTCTCAAGCCCTAGCACCATCGACCGGATCAGACTTGGAGAAGGAGGAGTTCGACCTCGCTGTCCACTTGGTAGTGAAAGCGTTGGAAGCCGAGAAGATCCCAGAAGAAGCCCCGGAAGACAAGATGTCTTCTGGAAGACAGGAAGAAGAGCTGTCTTTCCAGGTATTCCGAGTGGAGGAAGCGACTTCCCCGGACCTCTATGAGGTCACCATGGCTCCCAGTGTCGAACTAGTGCTTCAAAAGAGCGAGGAAGCACAAGTCAACCCAGCTTCCCAGAAGACGCTTCCGTCTTCCAAAGCAGAAGCAGAAGCAGCAGCAGCAGGGCCAGCGACGAATGTTGAGGAGGAAGCCACCTCAGTGACACCCGAGGTAATTGCTGGGCTTCCCAGCTTATCAGAAGCCGAGTTAGGAGTTCATGTAGGAGCGAATCAAATAGAGATTACATCCGAGCAATTAGAGTAGGCAACAAGCGCAGAAGACAAGTTGACTTGTCCAAACTTAATAGGAATCGAACATGCTATCTTAGGAGGTGGCAGTTTTGGGATAATATTAGATAGGTGACCATGTGGCAGAGTAGGCAGCGCAGGAGTAGTAAGGTGGATGGCTAATTAGGAAGGGGAACCGCTTGCATGTGGGGTGGCAGCTTTCTGACAGCGCCCATCTCTCCCTGGTTGTAGTCGAGGATTGGAGGAGAACTTCCCTCTGCGCTTCAAGACAGATGTATAAGTAGGATGACAGAGTAGGATTTTACACACATTAAGCACACTATGCACATATACGCATCACTGTGAGTAGAGAAACATTACGTACAGTGCACACTACACCCGATGTTAGAGACATATGAATAGATTGAGATTATACCGGAGGGGTCTGCATCCTCGTTGTCAACCGTGGTTCGAAGATGTAGATGGAGGTAGTGGACAGTTTAGGAGCAGGGAACGACATCCTCGTGTAGTTTTGTTGGCTAGACTGGTGTGTCAAGGAGTAGGAGCAGAAAGTAGAGAGAGTGAGCTTCCCAACACCAATGTGCCTTCTTCTCGAGGAATAGATTGCTGATTTGAGTGCAGAAGCTTTGCCTATGTCATGACAGTGGTGGGTTTCCTTGAATTCACTCCCGATTGTGCATGAGAAGCATTCTTCTTGAGTGGCGGTGACTGTCAGCAGTTGTGCAGATTCGCAGCTTGGCTCGTCCAGTGGAGCACTTCGGATCTACATACGGACGGTCTTATGGATAAGGGATCCCAAAAGACAGAGTAGTCGGAGCAGCGAGAGAAAAAGAAAGAAGCCTTCTTCCCACAGCAGAAGACGACATCCTCAAGTAGAAGACTGTGCAACTGTACGCACGTTTGTTGTCTTCCTCCCCAAACTATTACAAGCAGGGATGGCTCGTTAGTCAAGATCCGGACTAGAAGCCTGTTGGAGTCTTAATTTCTTATTACTTATCTTGTTTTTCTCTCGTTTGGATTTCTTCTTCTTCCCCATCTTCCCTCATCTTCCCTATCTTCTTATCTTCTTCTAGTGAGCTTCCGAGACTTCTATTGAGCTTCCTTGAAGGTGAATGTCGTTGTAGTGCTGTAGGAAGACCGTTTCCATAGGCAGAAGCCTGGGAAGGCTACAGGGGGCATACACCCTATGATTAATCTAACCCGTTGGAATGTGGGAGAGTAAGGCGTAACAGACGTTGCTAGTTCGACTTCTACGAAGCAGGAGTAGTCTTCTGGAGGTGTGAGAAGCCGAGTTGAACCCCCAGAAGCCGAGGATTGCTTCGGGAAGACAATATTGAGAAGACCGGAAGAAGTGACCTGGAAGCAGGAAGTGTCTTCCCGAGCTTCTCTGTAGATAGTTGTGTGATATTTTAGTTAGTAGTTGTTTGTTTAGGTCCAGAGCACCTTTTGAAGGGTTTGGAAGCCGTGTGGTTTTGTGAGAAGACGGGATTTCTAAGCAAAACCCGTGTGTTTGTGTGTTTGAACAGATCTTAGAACTTAGAACAGCGTTATCTGTGCAAATCCTCTATGGGAACGATATCTTATATACTAAATGGACAAAAGGAGTAATCCTGCGACACTACAGGAGAGGAAGACATGGTAGCTGCTCGATCTTCTTCCTTCGGGGTCTCTTCTTTCACCTCCCGTTGGTTCATACTTGACCAACTGGTCTTCCTTCATGTCCCTCTTGGACACATACAGATAGCAGAAGAAGGGGGTGAGATGCCCTCTTGCTGGGATGCCTAAGTACACTAGCTCGACATGGACACAGGTGTGGAAGAAGGCGCCCTAGTTGATGACATGTCCTTCCCAGATAACTTCCAAGAACTCCACGTCCTGGTCTCCAAGATATCTAACCTTCTGGACCTTTCCCTGGGGAAAAGATGAAGGTACAGCTTCCCCAGAAGACGCTTCTTTGGCTCTCAGTAAGTTTCCACTTTCCATCCGTTCCTCCCTTGTCTGTCTTCCAAGAAGAGGCATGTAGTGCTTCCAGGTACATGTCATTTCTTTGAGATCATCGGTACAATCTTCTTCTCCAGCTCATATCCACGATTCTCTGCTTCTGGCCGGTGAAAAGCTCTACGTTACCACTCCACCGTCCACGAAGATGATCTTCCTCGGGTGATCTCTGTCTTGACAAGTACACGGTTGCGAGGAGACAAGGCTACCCAGACCTCTTCCAAAATACCTTGATCTGCGAGATTCCAGTCTCATGTGAAGAAGTCGAGGCCCAACTCTTTGATGAAAGGTTTGGCCTCGATCAACTCTACTTGCGGTAACACCAACTCTTGAGGATGCAACCAACATGTTCGAGCTTCTGTTACACTAAATCACACATACTTGCTGTGAGCCTAAGGCTCAGTCCTTATCAGGTCCTCATGGTCCAGCTTCCACTCTCAGAAGACGAATCTAGTCTTCCAGAAGACAACTATTCTGTCTTCCAGAACTCTAACAAAGTTTCCTAAGTGCATCACGTCTTCCGAGCTATATCTAAGCAATCTTAACTAAGCAAGGCATCGCATAGATTCTCAAGAAGACAATCCACCTTGCAATTCATCCTACTTCCTAACAAAAGATGAGAAGATACATGAGAAGCGGAGTCTATGAATGGTTCAGAAGAAGACTGAGGACTCCTACGATGACAGTGACTTCCAAGAAGACCAACATAAGAACTGAGTTGAGCAATCAAGGAAGTGCCTCTCGAGACAGCTTCTTTTTAACTGACGGCTTCAGAAGACTTTCCACAGCCTGACTTCCCATTACTGGTCTCACATGTCTTCGGCTTCCTACACGTAATCTAGTCTCGCAACAGACACGGAACATTCGAACTCTATCTTTCGACTCCTCACCTGGCGTACATTCTCAGAAGAAGCTTGCTACGTTACGGGAAGACATGACCCTTGATCATTCTCTCCAGATTCTACCAGCAAGGTTTCTCACAACTCTCTTCTAAGTTCGGGAAGAAGAAGGAATAGTATGGTCAGACAAAAGAGACATGTAAAGGACCCTCACGTCTTCTAGCACATTCTGCTAGCCTTTCCAATCTTCTAGCTCTTTGGGACGATGTGGATTTGAGAAGTTAGAAAGATTGGGAGCCACAAGCTTGATTCCCAATTTCATGCTTCTCAAAACAACAATCAACTCTCAAGTTCACTCTGGATTCACATCAAGCTTCTGACAACTTCAATTCCAATCCAATCTAACTACTTGTTGCGAGTTGCAAACATTCATCTTCTAGAAATGTCCAGATATTCAGACATGTCTTTTGTCCATGGATTTTGGGACAGAAGCGCAGTAGAGTAGAGAAATTGATAATCAGACCATCGAATTTGGACATGGGAAGAAGGAGAAGCTCAGTTTTGAATCGGGAAGAGATTGGGCTTCCACGTCCAATCTTCTCAGAGAAAATTCAGGGGTGAGGAAGGTTCGATAGACTTCCTACAAACGATCGATGAAGCGTGAGAGACAGCGAAACAGAGGACGAAAAGCGATAGAGAAAGGAGTAGACATGAAAAGAACCTCAGTACTGCTTCCAATGTGCTACGCTTCTGACCGTTTGTTCAGTCTTTTCTTCAGAGCTTTGATTTTGTCTTCAATGTCTGCCACGATCTTGCTTCTATCTCCAATCTCGAGCTGATGCAACACTGTTTCCACAATCGAACTCGATCTGCTGCACTCCGAAGCTTCACTCTAGATTTCTACCTCGACCCTCAATTTCTAATCTTCTAGTCCCTTGGGATTTTTCACTCTGCCACCTTGAACGTTGTTCTTGACTGGAAGACGTCCTCTCTGACTTGCTCACTTCAATCGCTTCTGCGCGCTTCCAATGTCCTCTCCAATTCCAAAATCGAGAAAATAGCAAAGAGTGCTATGGTGCGGGTGCGTCTCTGCTTCCTTGTCTTCTCTCTTCACGATTAGGGAATGGCTTCGACTATCCTAGACCTATCTACTACAATGGTGACTGCACAACAAGTACACATATCTCTTATCTAGTTGGTGCGCGGTTGGTACCTCCGTGGTTGTAGTCACTATGTTCCCAGAAGCGTGCTCTATCTTCCGGCTTCCAGCTTCCGGCTTCCAGAAGAAATCCTCCAGAAGACGACTTCACGGAAGACGTTCGGCTTCGGAAGAAGTTGACTTCTTCTCACAAATTTTCTTAAGATCATCTTCTCGCTAAGCAATAAGTAATAAGGTTACTTCAATTATATAGACACGTCAATAACTTAAAATTTTCAAAAAGATCTCCAATCTTGCAAATTGTGAGCACCACAACCACACAATCAATCTTCTCTTGAGAAGACAAATATTTTACCATGGCTAACAATCATATGTACAAAAGTCATTTTCTCTACTTCAGTCAAGAACCACTCGTTTTTATTTGGAGCTGTTCGAGTGTCTCTTAAGTAAATTGATGCTCTATATGTGCAAGATCTCTAGGTACATGCTCAGTGATCGCTGACTCCATCTGCTGTTGTGATTTTAGAGATGAATTATAACTTGTAAAGCTGGTGAACCACTTTAGGTTGGTTTCTTATTTTGCAGATTCCAAGTTGAGATGAAAATATATTCACCAAAACTATTTTTTGATAGCGGTTAAACTTCTCATGTCCTTGAAAACAAACCTGGAAAATAAGGTCTTCTTGGTCACCATAGCACTTGTAGTAAGACTTGGGATTTAACAAATAAATATTTGATAACATATGATTATTCGAACGTCTTTTATAAACTGGAGAGAAAGTTCTTTAAAGGGTTTCCCTGTTGAATTACAAAATTTCTACATGCTCCATGGGCGTGAAAGCTGTAGCGGCCTGACACCTCGATCTCCACTTGTTCAAGTCAAAGAAGCAGCGGCTCTAATACTATCGGATCATCAGATCGGAATCTTTTGCAGGATATAAAATCTGGACCGCCTGTTTCAAGATCCTTCGTAAGTTTTGCCTGCAAGTAGCCCTCTTCTCACACACACTTGCAGCACACACTGCAAGGAACAAAAATCTCGCCCGATCGAGACAGATTCAGGCGCAAGCGCCAACTTGCACGACGTTGGGGCCACTCACATATAGCAGTTGCAAACTACGTCGCAGTTCCTGTAATAAACTCCTTTCGATGTCTGCACAGTTGAAAGGGTACAGTTAAGACAGTTGAAGGGACCCGTAACATTCTTCAGACCCATTCTAGTCATAGCGGGCTAGATCGTTAGTTACGGGAGGGACTTCCAATGGTCACTCATGTTTTCGGATCCCGGGTAAGGAAATCTTCACGGGTCATGATCTCTCACGTCATGTGTTGCTACGCAGAAAACCCTGACTTCGCTTCCCGCTGCAGTCAAAGTTAGAACATGCACAGTCGCTTGCAGTTTCAGAAACGACAAAATATGCTTTGACTGCACAGTGCATAGTACTGTAGACAGTTCGGAGCTTTGCTGGAAGAAAAGTTCCCGAGAACTCTCGTCAATTCAATGACTTACTTGATTAGAATAAATTGAAGAAATTTGCCCCATAGATCTGCAAGTGGAATCCACATCATGCCGTGGCCGTCGGTGGGAAGGGAAGTAATACCCTGCATGATGCGTGTAACTCAGGTTAGACTTGAGGTTAGCCATAACACGCAGTGCACGAAAATTAACATGGACCACCCGATGCGACTCTAAGCGTGTCAAGACCCGCTTCAGGTCGTTGATATCGGATCCATGTTGTGGCATAAGCTGGAAAGGTCCCAACTTTGAGTAGGTACGCTTATGTACAAATCAGCCATCAAAAGATTTACTTGACGCACCTCTAATACGCTTGTCGGACTTGACCTCACCTTTCTTAACTTGGTGTTACTTGATCACAACTCTTACTAGTGTTAGCAGATTCAGAAGGTTTACTATTATATAAAAATATTATATTAAGAAAATAAATTGTAATTGTAATTATAATTAAATTTCATATATATATATACATGATTTATAATTAATATATATTTTTTTGCATTCTAATTAAGTAACATTCTGATATACTGTAGCTAGTGGGATCAAGTAATGCAAAGTCAAGAAAGATAGAGTCAAGTAAGCACAACAGTTCAAGAGTGGAATCAAGTAAATTTCTGGAAAATATCATGAAGGAACATCAAAATCTGTCTAAATATTTAATACTTTAATCTAAAAAAGAAAAATGCAATAAATATCATTAAATGTGTAATCTGAAGGCTCCTGTTAATTAATGCTGGACGGTATTTCATGATAATAATATGGATCATGGATTAGAGACGTTCAGATGATTCTTTATGCTTTACTATCGATAATTGTCCACGTCTGAATACAAATTTCTGGAGGGCACAGGTGGTTTAAACTGTGAATGAAGACAAGACAAACATACCGCAGTGTCGAATGACTGCATCGTGAGTAAATAAATTTGGCTTTATTAAGCTTTGGAATTATATGCAGAGAATATACATCTTCATCAAGCCCCAGGTTGCCTGTTTGTTGCAAAGATACGATTAAAAGTATAGTCAAAACGTTTTGCATAGTAAATATAAAGGAACAGATTAATGGGTTGATTAAACTAATTCTACTAGTTAGCAATTCGTTTAATATAAATAAAATATTTTTATATAAAAGTTTGTATAGAATTTCTACATCATATATAAAATACAAATATACAAATATATACAATACAAAAAGGAGCAAAAGTTCTCCAAAGCTGGTGGAGCATGCTTATGTGTTAAATACTTTGGAACGGTAATATTCAGACAACTAAAGACGATATCTTAAAATGTTAAATCTTGTGGGTTGAAGTGTGGGAGAAGAGAAAGTGTTTCATAACTGTAATGCAATGACTTTACCATTATTTGTATATTTTAAATAAATAAATAAATTCTAATGAATTTATTATAAATTAGTTATTTATTATTATTCTAATGAATATATTATTTATTCTAATGAATTCATTATTATGAATTAGTTTATTAATATTGTTGCTATTCGGTAGTATAGCAACAATATTACCGAAGATCTTTGTCCCAAGTGGTTTAGCCTACAGTCCTTTAAGAAAAAGGTCGTGGGTTCAATCCCTTGTGGACACGGTTGGAGGTGCATGCTGCTGCAAACTGCTAATGAAGCTTCTGGTCCGAGTCCTGCTGTGGTGGACTCACATGGACAGTCTCATGGTCCTTGAAGACCCTAAGGGACAGGTAACACCATTTATCAAATTTTTTTACAGTATAAATAGATTGTGAAAACCAAAAAAGAAGAGAGATTTTTTCTCTTAAATTCAAAAGTGAAGATGGAGTAGTGATGAAAATCAGAAAATGAAAAAAAAGCGAGAATGCCCGGATAGAGTTGTTGACAAAACTGAGAAAAAATAGAAATAAGTCTTGAACATTACTACCGCGTAGTCCCGCAATTCCATTACAAGCGAAACTATTTGTTATTTATATTATTTATTCTTTTTCATCGCATCCAATTATTGAAATTCAATTCGCTCTGAAGAAAGCCTTTCACTCAACGGGGGGGAAAGAGAAAGCTTACAAGGATCTGGATTCAGATGGCCCACCCGTAATTAATAAATAAACTCTTATTCTGTAAATCCTTCGTGGAAGTCAAGCGGTGCCCCGACAGATAGTCAAAATGACCATGCCCCAAAAGTGACAGGAATGAACAACAACAACCAATCACAGTGGACGAACGGGAGAGTCCTATTCGCTGTGCCTGTCGCGGGGCATGCATACTCGGGCAATGGCAGACTGAAGAAATCCCTAAAAGGACCCTTTTCTGCATGTTTTCCGCTCGCAGTACTAGGCATTCAACAAATTGGACAAAGAGCACCTTTTCATCTCAACCCCAGTGTTCGGGAAGGTTTCTGTCGAAATCGGTAAATTTCCGGTGGATGGAAGGGAAATTTCGGAAATCTTAAATTTTCGCCGGAAATTTTGTCTAGTTTCCACTAAAATCTCAACTTTTTCTCTCGGAAATTTTCCGGCAGATTTGGGTAAAGACCGGTAATGTCGATTTTGAACCGGAAATGACACAACGTAACGCCGGTACTCCCCGAACATTGCTCAACCCCACTCAACGGTTTAGAATAAAATCAAGATCGATAACAGTTTCAGGGAATCGAAGGATCGTTATATCGATCAGTTTCAGGGAATAGAAGGATCGTTATATCGATCAGTTTCAGGGAATAGAAGGATCTTATAACGTTCAGAACTTCAGACTTACCCAGCGCTCGGGGCTAACCGGCATCCTTTGTATTCTCAACCGGCTGGAATTCTGAAAAGTCGGGTTCCCAGCGCTCGTACCCGGATTCGAAACCGGGACCAAAAAGATATAATTCGGATTATCGCTGTTCCTTTAACCAAGATCCCGGTTTTTTTGCAACGACTTGTCCCTTCTCCTCGGATATTTAACAGGTTGTGCATGATGAGTTTCGGATTTACGTGGTCGATGTATACCTCCAGTCGGAAATTTACCGGGTTTAGGACACGTCAGGCGGATTTATTTTCAACGGCTGAGATGTTCGGATCAGATCTGACGGTCAGGATTAATCGAATCGCACGGTTAATCTCTAAGTAGAAGATCTGACGGTGCAGGACGGTTATTTACACGTTACACGGATTTGAATTAAACGGCTTAGATGTTTGGATCAAATCTGACGGTCTGGATTAAATCAATCGACGGTGTAGGACGGTTGGGAGAACATTAGGACGATGCCGCGATTAGGGTAATAGGGTGTTTGGGGCAGCGGGAGTCGGGAGGGTCGAGTCTGGTCCAGTCGTCGAGACATTTTGGCAGTTCGCAAATCCTCTCTCGTCGCTGCGCTGCGCTTTTCTTCGGGGTTTATCGATTGCCTGTTTGCTTCAGACTCGTTCCAGGTTGTAGCGAGATTTGCTTTCTAATCGACTCGCCGCTGCGCTTCCTTCGAGGTTCTATCGATACCGGATAGTCTACGTTTCCTTCGAGCTTCTATCGATATTGCGTTTCCTTCGATTCCTTGCTGTGATTTCCGTTCTAGTCCGCTCACCGCTGCGATTTCCTTTCAGGTTCTGTCACTTCTGATCCGCTCCGCTTGTTTATCCGCTCCGCTTTTCTGATCCGCTCCGCTTGTTGTTCTTCGAGGACTCTCCGAGGTGCGGGACGGTGCAGCAGGAGTCGAGATCGAGAGTCGAGGCTGTCACTGGAGATCTCTGTTGCAATTCCGCTGCTTCTAACTTGTTTTGTCTTGGAGGTGTCATCGAAGTTGGGTGCTGCCGTTGCCACACTATCTCACTGCCGCTGCCGCTGCCACACTGCCTCACTGCCGCTGCTTGGGTCGCCCTATCATCGAAGTTGGCTGCTTTTGCTGCTGCAGTGGTGCTGCCGCTGCCGCTCGAGGTTCTGCAACCCCGAAGAAAGTGCTGGGACGGTGGCAGTCTCGCCTTGTCTCGAGGTTTCTTCTCGGTTTTTCAACCTCGAAGGGGTGCTGTAGAACATCTTGAGAGGTGGACGGCGGTGCGGCAGCTGCAGAAGAGGTTTTGCAACCCCGAATCTCGAGGATAGTGCTCGGCCGGTGGCACTTCCGCCGTGTCTCGAGGTTTCAGCGGGATCGATCGAAGGATTCCAGTCGTGAGCCACCACTTCTTCCAGAGAAGATCTGGTGGCTGCCGATGTGGGACCACTCGCTTGGTGTTGCCTTCTTGATTGTCGATGCTGTTGTAACTCTAACGGGTCTGGTCTCCACTTACACTAACTGCTGGTACATTTCTTCCTGATAGGTGGATAACTATCCACAGTCTGTGGTCTGAGTCGAACTTGTGTATACAGGGTTGGTGTTTCTTTATTAAGATCATCTGGACGACTCAGGTTCCAGACTTATCGTAGTGTTCTTCTTACAGACTCGACCTCGTAGCTTGCTTCCTCTCCAATTGACAGCATGAAACCCGGTGGAGGTAATTCTGAGAAGGGTAAGTTCGCGAAGAAACAGAAGACTCTATCTGGTTTCGTTTCAATTTCTTCATCTTCTAACTCGTCTGCAGATATCGAGAAAGGAAAAGATCCTTCTGTTGTCGAGCATGTCCTTTCTAGAGTCGAGGCGCAGTGTAAACTATGGGATGATACTTGGTACGATTTGTTTGACTGGATACATTTTGATCGAGACCTCGGAAGAGTATTCTGTAAGGTATGTCGGGGTAAGAGTAAGTCACCTTTTGCTCTATCTGGTGCTGTTAATGTCCGAGTCTCAGCCTTTCACGATCATGCGAGTACAACATTGCATAGGACTTTGGCTTGGGCTCAACACGAAGGAAAACAGGCTTTCAAGCAAGCATACGAAATAGCGAATAGGACTTGCGATCGGACGCTGCTTACTTTATTCCGTGCTGCTTACTTCATTGGTAGAGAATGTATTGCATTCTCAAAGTTCCCGGTTCTTTGCAGAATGTTGAAAACTGTTTCATCTTATATGACAGACAGTATTTATCATGATGACAAGGCGTGCGTAGAGATGATTAGCTGCATTAGCTCTGTTATGCAGAAACGTATACTTCTTCGAGTTCAGCGCAGTAGTTTTTTCGGTCTGATGTGTGATGAAGCGACTGATATTGCTGTGCATGGTCATTTGGTTATCTTTGCAACCTTCTTGGAAGAAGGACATGTGGTTACCACCTTTCTTGGTCTGATTAGATTGTCCGAGAAGCATGCTGAGGCAATAACAGAAACTCTTCTCGAACTGATGAAGGTGTGGGGGCTGGAACATGAGAAGATGGTAAGTTTTGGTTCGGATGGAGCTTCAGTAATGACTGGTATACAGAACGGAGTTGCAACTCGATTGAAACGTATTGTAAATCCTTTTATGCTTACCTCTCATTGTGTTGCTCATCGATGTAACTTAGCATTGTTGAAGGCTTCTAGACACATTTCTTGTGTGACCCTTAGTGAGGATGTAGATGACTTGATAAATGCAATAGCTCTGTACTTCAAGAGATCTACTAAACGAAAGGAAGGGTTAGAAGCTTTACAGTCCGAATTTGCAGATTCTCGTAAGTTCTTAAAGCGTTATAATCGAACCAGGTGGTTGTCTCGTTGGAGTGCAGTAACTAGTCTCTGTGACTCTTTGGAGTCAGTTCTGTACTTTCTGTCTGAAGCGGATCCCATCGAAGATCATGGAGTAGGTGGTCAGCTTTTCAAGAAGCTGCGCTCTTTCAAGACTGTGTACTGTCTGTTCTTTCTTGCTGATATTTTACAGTCTCTGAGTGTGTTGTCTCGGATATTTCAACAGAGATTTGTAGATGTTAGTACCATTGGTGCCTTGATTGCTACTGAAGTTGCTACCATCCGAATGCATTATACTGTCGATCCTAGTGTTAACCTCAATGCTTTCTTCATCAATGAAGATACTGGGTATCATCTCTTGCCTGATTATGGTCCGGAAGGTGGCTTCTTGAAGCGCCTTCATTCAGAGGTAAGAGGTACTTTCTTCCATTCTATTCAACTAGAGAGGGACCGGTTGGGAAGAGACTTGGAAGAGGCGGTGAGTTTCCAGAAGAGTTTTTCTGAGGCTATTTGTGCGCAGCTTATGGAGAGATTTTCTAACAATGATCTGGTTGGAGCATTTAAGATTTTATCTCCTTCACAGATGCCATCTCAACTAGTTCCTTTACGCGAGTGGGGAAGTAAAGAAGTTAACCTTCTTTCTGCTCATTTTGGGACGGAGAAACATGTTAGTGGGGTCTCAAGAGCCCCTTGTGTGCAACCTGTTTCGGTTAAATTAGAGTTTCAACAGTTCAAAACTCACGCACATAGTGAGTTTAGGGAGTCCTCGTTTAAAGATCTGTGGGCGATGATAAGTTTTAGTGACACTTTGAAGTGTAAGTATCCACAACTCTCTATCTTGGCTGATATTGCTCGTGTTCAATGTGTCTCTACAGCACACTGTGAGAGAGCATTCAGTATTCAAAGTGTTATCAAGACGAAGTACAGGAATTGTCTCCAGATAACCAACTTGGACAGTGTCATGCGTTTGAACTTAGAAGGACCTGAGGACTCTTTCGATGATCTGCTATCAGATGCAGTGGAGATCTGGAAGAGCACTGTCCACCATCGTCGCTTCGTTAATAACCCTCAGATTTACATGGTTGATGCAGAGAACGAGGATACTTAATTCTAACAACTTTGATAATCTGTTTCATCTTCAGGAATTCGATTTCTGCACAGAACCTTTGAGTACTTGGATGCTTTCGTTTTTTGTACATAGAGTAGTTCTAGTACTTTTGATGCTTTCGTAGATAGATTAGTTAGGTCTTCTGGTCCCAACTGGTTGGGAGATTCAGGTTTTATACCTGAATGCAGGTTCAACTCCTGCCAGAAGAGTTCCAAAACCGCGAAGGTTCACTACGAAGATGTAAACCGTATACTTGTGAAGTAGTTGTTATGTAAACGGTTAATCTTGTAAACTTGTGACTTTCGGAATAAAGAAGAACTTGTGAACTGTTAACTGCAAATCTGCAAAGCTGTAAACTTTCGGAACAACAAACCTGTGAACTGGAAATCTGCGAGTTTCGGAGAAAGTGCAAAATTTTTTTTTCAAACCGGTCGAAAAGTTTCAGAACCGGATTCAAACCCATAAAGACAAGATAAAGCCGGTTATCATGAATGGCTGGCAAGAAGTAACCGGATACTCTTAGAGTATAATGTTCTTCTCCCGGTTTTTTATCCTTCAGTAAAGGATCACCCGGTTATTGGGGGTTGGAAATTTGCAAAACAGTTGAAAAGCCAGTGGAATCGGAAAAAAACCGGCGGCCGAAAATTTTTACCCCGAGCGCTGGACTTACCTGGTCCACCAAACAGAGGAGATGTAATTCAAACGTTTACACCTCAAGTGTATAAACCGGAACTCAAGGCAAGGGTCGGTTATGTGATTTGATGGTATTTTCACTGTGGAGGAGGTATATTCACGAGTTTAATTCATTACCTAACCCTTCTAGCAAAAAGGGTTAAGAAATAAATTTAATGTATATATTACATCAATGTATACTTGGTAGCAGGATCTCGGACTTGTATTAAATGAAGTGTTTCAGACTGCTCCTACTTTACTGGTTATGTTTGGATTTCTCTGTACGACCTTGTTGGAACACCAAGTCCTACTATGATCAGAGCCAATTCTTCAACCGGCATTTGCTCCTTATTTTCTCGTTTGTCCTCTTCTTTCCTTTCGGGCAGTTCAACCATGAATATTATTTTTTGTAAGAAAAAAAAATTCAATAGTATATGGTCTTCTTAACTTAAAGATGGAAGCAGAACTAGACTTGTAAGCTTGACTGTGCTCATTTAATCTCTAGCCAACTTTACGATCTGCATCGATGATCAGCCTCAGAACTGTACAGGAAGGTTAAAGATATCACGTCTGAGTTGACTGGTCAAACCAAGATCATGGTGGACAAACAATCTTTGAGGTTAGTTTGAAGGATGTATGCGTCATGAGTTGGCTAGGAATCTTCCTCAAATAATCTATCAAATCTGTAGCTATACACGTAACTGTTAGTAATCAAAGGGAATAATCAGACTGAGTTTATTAAATTAAGCACTGAGAAAACTACATACTCCAGTTCCAGCGTTTGCTTGAGCTTGCATATGAGAGAATCAGAAGACAAAAACAAACTCACCAGAAGCATTTGAGAAGCATAGTAACATTATTTCTCTCTCTACGTATATGGATCCCTCACGGTGTTAACATGACAAGGTGAATGGCTGCTTTGATCATTCGAGAACTGAATGCACAACTTTCTGAAACAAGCTTGAAACCTGACGCTGTTGCCCTAATTTGACGGCTAGTCTTTGTTGGCATGACAAAGAGGTGTGAAGTGATCTAAGCTCTGAGCATTCACACTCTCTAGACGCACACCGAAAGTTTACTGCTAAAATTGCTCCAAGTTTGGAGGTTGTTGCAGGTTGGGATTTCAAATAGTATCAGGAGCTCTGAGTATCCCCCATCAGCCTTACGTTTAGATCAACAGCCACAAACATAAATTCTTGTTAACAAATAGAGTGTATGTCAGAGCTGTTAATGATGCTCCTACATTTGGAGCTGATTATTCCTCGCAAGACTCTTGACTTCCTCTTGGGGCAGGTTTGCATCATAAGTTCCAGTACTGGAGGCTGTAGAGACCTAACGAAGCAAACAGTCGCCGCTAACTACGTGCTAGTTAGCTGTCTAAGTTTGTCCTCGAACTCGGACGACCACTCTGAACATGAAGAACAGTACCCACTGTGAGGGTTCTACGGAGCCGCAAATCTTATACGCGGGGGGCGGAACGTTCGCTTCCTGATTCACGAACAGTCCGTATAATGGACGTCACAGATGGGCAGTACACGACCGGTGATCTTGTCGTTGTTAACCGCGTCTCCACCAGTTCACTCACCATGATAGTGACGCCGAGGACCCTAACAGTGGATTCTGTTACACAGGGTTTAGTTCCCAGTGAAGGAGCGTTACCGTGGTTCCGTGTCTTCTGTGGTGAGGTGGTACGACGAAATGACGTCGTACGTCTGTCTAGGAAAAGAAACTTGATTACCACAGTTCGTTCACTGCGGTGAAGACTGTGGACTATGGACTACGGACAGTCGTCTTCCCTCTTCGTCTAGTATTCATCCACTACTTTTGTTCAAAAACTGAATGATTTAGTCGAATAGAACGTTTCCCTGTCGTAGCTATTCGATAGCATAGCTATACATCGATTGTGAAAATCGAAAAAAAGGGAGATATTTTTATAGTTTAGAGAGATTGACGGATGGAGTAGTGGTGAAAATTGAAAAGTGAAAAAAAGTAGTGAAAACGGATGGATAGAGTCGTTGTGAATCTAAAATAAAATGAAATAGATCAAAATCTTTATCGCATAGCCCCACAATTCCATTGCACGTGGAGCCACTTGCTGATGAGATTGATGGTGCTTCTTATGCACCAAACTATATTTTTTATGAAATCGTTTGGACGGTTTTGAAAATTTTGCTCCTCTGTGGTTTATTACCATTCTGATGGCTTTATAATGGATGTCAAAGTTATAATACTGAGGAAAGATTCGGACGGTGACGGCAACAATCGGAAAGGTTACCTCCTGAGGCAGCCGCTAATATGCATGCAACCTGAACTTTGCGGCAAGGGTTCGCAACAAGCCAAGCGTTTGAATAGGGTATCAAATTCGGTGCTGTGACTGGCTGTGGCGCGGGGACGTTTCGTTTTGAATTCTCACTTACTGGTGAAGGCGGAAGACGGGTGGTGGGTTTCATTCAGTACAGAGGCGATGGACTGCTAGTGCGGAGGAATTCAGTGGCCACGCAAATTCATTTCTCTGGGGCTTTTCTTACTGCGCGTTGGATTCGTGTAGCGATTGATTTCTCGGTCTTCGTTTTTGTCTTCGGGTTTTCTTGCTGCGCGTTGGTTCATCGCGTATGGCACTATCGACGATGCGTGATGGGCGACAATCATAGTGCTATTTTGACATCCCGGACAACTTTTCTGTGGGTGATTAGCGATTAGTCATGGGCACCGTCGTTGTCTGCTTTCTTGATTCTTCGCTTTCCTTTGCTGATTCGTCTCGTGCGAGGAAGCAGGTACACCAGCCGTGTCGACAGGAGATGGAGGCTGGAGATTCCGATGGGCGTGCAGCGATATTCATTTTGGTCACCTTCTTCGTGGTACGTACTCTTTTCTTCTTGTCCTTTCACTCGATGATGAGAAATACTCTTCCTGATCCGCTGCCATGGTCGATAATGCGGAGCCCTCTGAATTCCTTAACAGGACGTTAGATGAGCCGTCCGAATTGGAAGCCGTAGAGCCATGCGAACTGGAACCAGGCACAATAGAGTCGCCCGTTGTCAGTGGTGATAACTCTTCCGTGGGTGATTCTTCCGTTCCTCTTCGAGAGTGTCTTTTCTTCCCTGATGCCTGTCCGCCACCCTTGCCTACTCTGGACTAGGCTCTAAGTCTTTCTCAGAGTGTTCTTTCCTACGATGAGCGAAAAGTTCTTTTTTACTACAATACCTACTGTATTTACTTGAATCTTCTCCCATCTGCTCATCCTCCACAGTTCTTGGTTGATGGTGATTTCGTGAGAGTAGGTCGTAGTTTCGCAGCTTTGTCTGGGCCTTTTTTCTACTTAGGGACTAGCGACGATGGCTACTGGTTAGTTCTACAGGATCGGCACCTTGTACTCTTCTCCTATCCGAGGTATTATGTAGAGCTGACCTCCAACTTTTTACGACCGACTGTACATCTCATCTACCGCTCCCGCTTCGTCGCTTGTGTGTGTTCTGTGTTGCATCCGGAGTGTTTTTGTTATCTCTGTCCTCATTTTCCTCAAACATCGTGACTAGATGTTCCTTCGAAGACAAGCGAGGGCCAGGAGAGTAGCCCCTCTGAAGAAGAATCTAGAGCTATCGATCACAGTCTGTAAGACAGGTGGAGATTTGGATCTTTCTTTCTTCTCTGTACTTGGAGAATTCCTTCAGAGTCAATGCTTTTCTGGTGTTTTTTCCATAGAGAGGGGTGGAGCACTTCTGCACCTGCATTACCAGGGAATAATAGCCATACCAGCGAACTCTTCCCAGGAGGTCAAAAAGCGCATCACCAGCGCTCTTGGATGGACAACCAACCGTCCTCTGGGTGCAGAAGTTTGTGTAAAAACTATAACCAACAAGGGCCTTCATACCTTTGTCGGCATGGTAGGTTATTGCATGAAGGATGAGCAGGAGCAGTATCACCATGCGCACATAAAGAATATCTCTGAGAGTATGTTCGTTGACGGCAGGGAATTGTATACTCTGCTTGGTGCATGTGATACTAAGAATCACGTTGAGCTCACCTATGCTAACATTTTGCCACGTGCGTTATAATTCAACAAGTATAAGTCTAGCCATCCACTGTCTTCTACCTTCCGAACTTGCCTACGTTCGATGATTGTCTCTGGAAAGTATTCTGCTTCTCCTCAGTGACTCATG
Source organism: Asterella californica (assembly GCA_036924285.1). NCBI lineage: Eukaryota > Viridiplantae > Streptophyta > Marchantiopsida > Marchantiales > Aytoniaceae > Asterella > Asterella californica. Next base: position 51,596,034 of record JAYKYS010000001.1, read on the forward strand.
CAGGGCGGCATTCAACTGCGGAGGGTCGACTCGCTCTGGAAATCGTTTCTACATCCGGAGCTGATCACACCCGAAGACGTGCAGAATATTTTCTTCTGGCAGGAAACCAGAAGGTGTCACAACTGTAAGTACCGTTATACGCAGTCACCGGAAGCTCCAGATGACCAAGGTGGCGGCTCCACTCCAGACGCACCACATGTAGCAGGAGGTGCAGATGCTGATCGAAGTGCAGTTCCGGATCCACTTCCAGACTACGTACCTCTCAGTGAAGTGCTGGAACGCGAGACAGACTCCGAAAGATTTCTATCTACTCAGCAGCCTACTGTTGTAGTTATAGACTGATAATGTAAATTAAATACTTGTACCTACTGTAGCCATTGGTTGCACTTGGTGTGGCTCTGCACGCCGATGACTTTACGTTTACCGTCTAGCACTACGTTTACAGTGTACTCAGTTTTCCTTATCTTTGTATCCTGCGTAAATTAAATACTTGTAGGTACTGTAGCCATCGGTTGCACTTGCACTTGGTGTGGCTCTGCACCCCGATGACTTTACGTTTACAGTGTACCGAGTTTTCCTTCTCTTTGTATCCTGCGAACCCACGGTGTTGAGGCTCACCTTCTGACGTAGAACTTATCGTCACTGGTACTGTAGCCTACTGTTGTAGTTATAGGTAGTGTAGCTCTGCACGCCGATGACTTTACAGTGTACGAGTTTTCGTTCTCTCTCGTGTGTTGAGGCTCACCTTCTGGCCTAGAACCTATCAGGTAACGACGGCTATTTATTTTATGTACGTTGGAAGGCTGTCGCACTGTATGTATTGAAATAAACAATATTTTTCACATCAGGTGTCCAAGAAACACGGGTATTTATTTCATGTACACCGGAAGGCATACAGCACTATAACTAGAGCACGCGAGTGGACGACCCAAAAAATAAACTTCCAACAGGAATAAATAATATCACGGACCACGGACACAAGCGACGCGAAGGTGAATATGCATGCAATATCATATTCAACAATATCATCAAGTTGTTCCAGTTCTTCATTTCAACCTGGATACACTTTTTTTGTAATCGATCTTGCTACAAAAATCACGACTAAGCCAATAAGCCATAAAATTGACCGTTGTTTGAGACAAGACGAAACTAAACTTCTTTACTACTGATTTCAGTTCCGATGATAGGGAATCTTCTCTCTTAACTTTGACACCCCTATTGCACTCTACTGTCTTTCTGTCACTTTGGTGCAGTACTGCCGTTACACCGCTTCTGTATTTCTCGTGTATACTCAATTGATGTGAGTTACACATGTGAATTTAGATGTAATTCTAATTTTTCTGAACTTAATATTATTACAGGAGAAATATATTGCAAATGTATACATCAGAAATAAATTACAGACTGGAAATGTACGTAACAAGACTTGAAAATTTCTACTTGTGCATACTCAGTTGGTGAACTATACAAAAATCCATATGAACTTTGACATTAAGAAAAATTATAGCACGTAATGACAGAAAAAAGAACATGACGGTGTAACCATTTCACCCTCCACCCAGAAACTTGAATTTTGTATCTTATATCTTTACAAACCGAAAGTGAAGATGATATATATAGTTGACAAAGAACTGTAAACAACTGAATGAATTGGATAATGAATAAATTCATTGATCATAAATAGACTGTAAAAATTCCTTACAGACGATTTTTGTCACTCTTTCGATGAAAACAACATTTATAACTACCCCTGAGATTGGTGACTCTAAAACTCACATCAGAGATTGATATCTGCATCTTATCCAAATTTATAACGTAACGCAAGAGATGAACTGACTATAGAAGATAAAAAAAACGTCCAAAATGAAAATTACTAGTTATCAATCGCTTTTCTTTTTGTTCTTTTAAGAAGATGTCGGCAGAAAATTAGGATTCCAAAATCTTCCCTCATGATCACGTTATTTAACTGGAAGTAAAAAGAAATATGTATGACACTAAACATGCCTTATCTGGATTAGTGTGGATGTGAAATTAATATATATGTATAACACTAATGATTGTATAGACTCTTCAAAATACCCTTGCCACATTAATGTCACTGGCACTAAATACCAAATACAGTGTAATGGCTATATTGTACCAATGGATTCACAGTTTTACCTAGTAAATAATCATTGTATCAAAATCCTTAACCTCGGTTACTTCATCTTGTTTATGGTATAAAAACTCGTTCTCCAGAACTCATATACTTCTATATGCAAATACATGTAACTATAACGTGTGAATACCTTGAACTGGAAAAAAAATTGTGTAATCAACAGAGGTAATCTTAATTCTTAACTTTGGTTGGATAGTAACTGAACACGTATTCTAATATCGCAGTCAATAGAGCCGGGAAATGTTCCCATTTACAGAAGAGAGTGAGGTGCAAGAAGCCTGAAAAGATCGGTATCTCTGCCGTATTACACTGAAAACTTGCTGTTTTAGTTCAGTTACTGCGAAATATAATAGAGTGCGAAAACAAAAATTTGCTTGATCACTCTTCAAGTTCGTTGAGCTTGATCACACCTTTCTTAACGATATATGGTTTGATCACACGTTTAACTGATTATCAATAGTAAAACCAGTCATTCTTAGTTATCTTTTTTCATTTTACTTCTTTTGACTATGCTTAAATACGTCTACTATCTTAATCATCTAATAATTAAATACACATCAAACTATACATACTAAAAATCCAAAATATCAGTAACATAATAAAATTAACCTAATAATAATAATACCTAGTAAATTCATTAAATCCGCTTACTAGTCGCTATGTTGGGGAAAGACGGTACTAGTACTTTCCCTTAAGACATAACATCTAGCTGTAGGAGTGTAGCCTTCTGAAGTCCTAAGTTGGTCCTCCCAAATTCGGAGGACCAACTTAGGACTTAATTTGTTCAGTGTCTGATGGATCGAGCTGTTTCAGCTTCGTTAATTAGAGAACTTCACACAGTTGGGACACTTGATGCGTGTGAATGGTCCTACAGTAGGGAATTCCGTGTGCCGATGTTCGTGTTTACCCTCTCTCACATACCATCCCTGAAAAAGTTGACCACACAACCTGTCTCGAACTATTCACACACGCGAGTCGTATATTCTCTCTTGTACTCGTATTATATATCAACTGTGTTATTCTTTCTGATGTTACTCCGTTGCAATTATATGATAAATGATAAATATTATTATCTGTCTTTGGGGTCTTGTGGACCATGGGACTGTCCATGTGAGTCCATCATAGCGGGACTCGACCAGAAGTTTGTTAACAGTTTGCAGCATATGCACCTCCAATCATATCCGCAAAAGATTGAACTCACGACTTTTCTCTTAGAAGATTGTAGGCTAAACCACTTGGGACATCGATCTTCGGTGTCTATGTCCGACAGTATAGTGTCATGAAGTAACGTTATACTGTCGATATATAGAGCTTTCAACACATGAGAGTAGTGTAGTGACAGAAAGTGTATTCCAGAAACTTGCTTGATCACACAAGTTTGTTTTGCATGATAATACTCCACTTAACTATGTATTGCTTGATCACACCGATGACTAGTTATGAGGGTGAAACTTATCACTTTGCCGTATCAATGATATGCAAAAATTTACATATCAGTTTTTCGAACATGTTTTGTCTTACGTGTATTTTTGTTTTCGAATTGTATCATGATCAAAAATGATAAAACTAAAGTATGAAAAAACAATTAATTTTAATATCGATAACTAGTCAAAAATATAATCAAACAATACATCGCTTATAGAGGCTGATAAAAAGCAACAGAGGTATGATCAAGAGAATATCTGGTGTTATTTTGGAAGCATATTCGAACTGATAGGGTTACTAACCAAAAGCTTGGGGGTACAGTAGTAGGATTACAACCGCATACAATGCTGACCGCCAAACTAACGTGGTTAGGGCCGTGAACGCCGTTGAAATACTACAACTACAGTACAGTGCGATGCCCAGTCTAGGAAAAAATAATGTAACGAAGGCGCGCGAACAGAATTCCAAGGCACCGGGAAACGTGGGCGGGGAGAGTGGTAGTGGTGGCGCCGAGAGAGCAGCGGAGCGCTTGCGCTGCGCTGCCAGGGAGGGAGGGGACGGGAGGGACGGGAGGCGGCAGCGGCAAGTCGCTGTGCTGTTGCTGAGCTGAGGCTGAGTTGAGTTTAGTCGAGTGCACGGACGGAGGGCGAACAATGAATGGCATGACATTTAGCAGTCGACGCTTGCCAATATATACAGATATAGCATGACTTGCGTAGAAGTCTAGGCGCTCTCTCTCTCCTCTTTCGCTTGCAGCGCCTACACTTATTTTGTTTCTAGACAGAAGTATGAGTGCTGCAGTCTCGACGATGTGTTTTAAGTAAGTAGTAAGTGCGTTTGCAGTCCAATCTGACTGACAGTGTGTTGTTATTATACGTGATTTCTGTAACGTCAGTGGACAGGACCTTACAACATTGTCGTCGTGCTCCATGCATGTGGTGGTGACAGTGTGCTTGATCTAGAAGAATAAGAGCAAAATCAGTAAAATTTAGGACCTACTTCTGAGCAAGGAGTGTCCAGGAGGATCACCTTGAACGCAGCGGACGTCGACATGACGTCCGGTTCTGTGAGACATTCGCTGGTGTTCATTTTGGTATCACTCCTGGTCGCTGTCAACTGCGTGGCTTTCAAATGCGATGCAGGAGATAGCGAGGCGCTGCTCGAGTTCAAGGCTGGCTTCTTGGACCCCGGCGGTTACTTCAGCACTTGGAATAAGTGGAGCGACTGCTGCTGGTGGGAAGGAGTGAAGTGCACCGATGAAGGGCGCGTGAAGAGTTTATGGATCGAACCCTCATATCCTCCCAAGGGCGAGTACCCGAGCCGCGAGGAGGGCCGCCACCAGCCTAACTTCGGAGAATCCCTCGGCAGACTCGACCAGATCGAGCAACTCGTTCTCTGCAACGTAATCTTCGATGCACCGGCTCCTCAAAGTATCGGCCAGCTTTCTCGTCTCACGTTTCTGAAGTTGGAAGCCAACAGATTCACCGGACCGATCCCATCGTCATACGGACGGCTCACAGCACTCACGACCTTGAGATTAAACTCTCGACTCACAGGCGTCATCCCTCGCGAGCTATGCAATCTCGTCAATCTTGAAAGTCTCGACCTTTCCAACAATCTTCTCGTGGGCAAGATCCCGTTGTGCTTGGTGTATTTGCAGAATCTCACCACGATCGACTTCAGCGGCAACGGGCTCGCAGGTGCCATTCCTGTGATCATGGGCAGTTTCGGCAAGCTCAAGATTCTCAATCTGCGCGGCAACTCCTTGTCTGGTAGAATTCCCGAGGAGCTGTGCCATCTTTGGAACTTGAATTCGCTCAACCTCGCCCAGAACGAGCTCAGCGGATCGATACCCAAGAAGCTCTCCCTGCTCAAGAACTTGTTCAGCATGGATCTGGCTCAGAATCGTCTAACCGGGCTCATTCCGAAGGAGATTGGATCCCTCCCTAACCTCATGTTTTTGTCTTTGTTTAAGAACCTTCTAACCGGAACCATTCCCCCGGAACTCGCTAGTCTTCCGGCAATTACCAGCATCCACCTTTCCCACAACAGACTCAGCGGAGGGCTTCCTCGTGCTTTCGGAAACGTCCCCGCCTGGCTTCGTTTGCACCTCGACGTTTCGGGCAATCGACTCAGCGGTAACATCCCCGACAATTTGAGCAACTTGGGCTCTCTGTGGGCCAGCGACAACTACTTCAGGGGGTCGTTCCCACTGGCCTTGACGGCCGTGGACACGGTGGTGCTGTCGAATAATCTGCTGAGCAGTTTGTCTCATTACGCTTGCCTGCCCACGAACGTCGAGCTCGACATCACCACTCTTCTATTGGACAACAATCGCCTCCATGGAAGGATTCCATCGTGGTTGAAACCGGACCTGAAAAAGCTCTCGGTCTTGGACTTGTCTGGGAATAAGCTTACTGGTGAATTTCCTTATACTCTGCTCAGGCTGCCAAGTCTGTTGAAGGTGAACTGCTCGAACAACAAATTAGGATCCCACCTTCCCGACAGGAAACTCGTCTCCAACGTCGACACTCTGGACCTGCACAGCAACGACATCACTGGTGCCATCACGCAAACATTCCTGAGCAGTTTGCCGAAGCTGACGTACTTCGATGTCTCCTACAACAAGCTCAGGGGCAAGGTTCCAGTCGGTATCGAGAAGCCACCGATCAAGTTTCTTGGCTTGGACGGCAACTCGTTTACAGGACTAATTCCCAGCATTGTAGATCCTCTCTCAGAACCTGCGAATAAGAAGAAGAGGCTTGGTAGATACTCAGTCTACTGAGAGAACGTTGGGAAGTTACAGCACCTCCCTGCCAATCAGACACGAAATCTTTCATCATCACAGTTCAGTGTATATGGAATCTTTGTTAAACAACACGCGCGCTGTGGGCACCTTGTTAGCAGCAAGGAGAAAATCCTTGCCGAAGGCAAGAACATCTGGTTATAGTGCCCACTACTTACCACTGGGGAGAAGAAATGGATTGTCACTTCTGCAGACGTAGGTCTACCTGTCATGGATTATGACACAAAGAGATATCCACAGATCCATCCGTCGTGTAAAAAGCTTGTAGCAGGAGTCATGAAGCTATCGCGAAGATAACTTGTGCAATTTATTGCTCATCCATTTCGGAAGGCTCAGCCAAAGATCAATCAATCGGAGATTAGTTCTCTAGGAGTGTACTGGAGTGCTTGTTGTGATTCAAGGTGTCACTGAACAGATCAGACTCCCCGTTGAGAGTTCTCTTGAGATGTTACGGATTTCATTAACCAGTAGATGCCCATTGTTATAGGATTCATTGAGTTGTACCACCTTTAGCTCGTGGGGTCATGGACCTTGTACTCGGTCAGTTATAAAGTTGTATATTACTAGTATAGATCTTGATATTAACGCCTGTCCAGAGTCTCCTGCTGCCTTTGAATCATAACTCTTGAGAGTACGTACTACTTAAGGTAGATTACTAGTAGGCTTTCGACGATCTGACACAATTTTCGATCGACCGAGCTCTAGCTCTAGACTTTCGCTAGTGCTGAAATTTAGAGGCTACACTGTGGATGTGGCAGTGTGTGGTGCTCAAGATAATACCTCAAACGCAGTGCGTTTGGTTCAGGCTTGCCATGATACCCGAAGGATAGTAAGAAGAGTAGGATAGTAATGAGCCACTGTTAAAGTAGGAATATTTTACTCCTTTCTTAACTTCAGTATGTAGGAAGGTCTTAGTCAGTCGGGGGACGTCAAACCTGCCTGCAGCCAAGACTGCAGTCAAGTTCAAATTTTTTGAGTGACGCGTTCATTTCTCTTACTAAAGAAACGGAATCAATTTCCGCTTTTGGACTGAGTCCGTGGAGCTTCTCTTCATGATCTATGAAATTTCCTTTCTTCCTTTCTTCATTGGTCGCAGATGGCTAGATGTGTTCATCCTTCCTTGAACATGCTCGACACCCCAGGAAAGGTAAGTCTTGGTACTAGCTGTAAGTCTGTCTGAGCAACCATGGAAGAGCCATGATCCAAGACTACCGAGTCGTGCACCCAACCTGAGAAAGAACTCGGTCTTCTGTTTTGACTCTTCGTTCCCGAAGGAGCAGATAGATCTAGAACTCAGATTGTACGAAAGTTGCGATGCGTTATGTTTAAAGCTGCTGAGTATGCTCACTCACTGTCACTCATCAGGATTACTGGAAACGCTGCGATCGGCATGGTTTGCACATGTTTGGCACAGAGAGCTTGAGCAGCGATAAAAGATTTCGGCTCCTTTTCTTGGGCAGGAATATGCTCCGTGGCGTTTCCATGATCGTTTGCAGAATTCATGGACGATCGTGGAACGTTGCTTCCAGCATGCGTTATCACCGCTTCCGAGCCGCTATCGTTCTTCCACACAGAAGACGCGTAACTTGCCTTTCTACAGCTATAGTACATGTCCTCCAATCGAAACGAGTGTTATCTGTCATCCCTATTGACTTCCTTCCTCTTGATTCTGTACATGTCCGCAACTCTAGCTTCGCAAAGTGTACTGCTGTAGCATGTATATTGAATAGAGCAGTGAATCGATCCCGCTTCATGATCAAGTAAACAGGTTGAGTTCTTTGAGTGAGCAGTATTCAAGCTAGAGTGTGCTCAAGGATCTGCTCATACATCCTCTACCAGAAGACGTGATCAGAGTATACGCAGATGATTCTCATGATCGGTTATGATATAGGCCCTTATTTCCGTAAATCAGACGTGCAGAATGAGCATAATACATATTAGATGCGAATTCCGCAGTTGTCCTCGTCAATTTTCATTGTGAAGGGCTCATACTTCCACTCCACTACTGTGAAACGAAAACAGCTTAATATTTTCATGGTCTCAGAGTAACCCGCGCACATGACTGTGCTCAAGCAAGGCCTTCGCTGAGCACCAACCACCAAGAGCCTGCTTTCGTTAGTCACTTGGGGTCCACTTCCATGGCTTGCGTTTCGCGTGTGCTTCGTAACCCGACGCTGCACTACTTCAAGCATTCCTATGAGGTACAAGCTTTCTACCACGTTCATTTCACAAGCGTCTTAGCACATGACGTCAGACTTACTGACTAAAATAATTAATGAAATGAAATTCCTTGTTATCAAATATATGTTTCCGGCCGGTATATCTAGGTAAAACGTGCGTTTCTGGTGAGCCATTTCGCCAGCACAACTATGGTGTATTGCGGTTCGGTCTTTTCCAGGCAGATCACTAGTGGGTACAGAGCCGGTTACGAACTGTTCCGGAATGTCCCGCAAAACGCAAAAGAAGTAAGCCATGGAAGTCGACCTTTAGATTCACATTTCCAAATTGCATCTTCAAATTAAACATCTGTGGCTCCGCCGGGTTTTAGATTTTATGCGTATCTAATATGTTTGGTTGATTCTAGAGCCGGTGAAAGGCACTCGTGGTTGACCGAAACAAAGATCAGTGCCCAAATCCTCGTGTGCTCGTGCGACAGAGGGCTTACCTATTAAGCCAGGTAATTATACCGGTCGACTTGCATAGTGCGGCTTTCCAGTCGTTTGTTGTGCGGCACAATTGCGCCCGCATCGTAAGCGGCTCTGAAAACTGCAGTGTCCGCTGCCTCTGCCGTCGACGGGCAAAGCCGCACATGCGTAAACTGGTCGAACACAGTTTTTCTTTTTATTACTTTTGCTATGAGTTAGCATAGTTATAGGTGGATTTTGAAAACCGGAAAAAGATTTATATTTTTCTATACGTTAGCATAGTTATGCGTCGGTTATGAACCGAAAAGAAGAAACTTTTGTTGTGTAACTGAGCGGACGAATAAAAACCCGAAAAAGAAAATTTTTGTCATGTAGTTGAACGGACGGATGGATTCACTGTGAAAACCGGTGAGAAAGGAAGAGGATAAATCGCCAGCGAATAGCCTCGCATTTCCACTGCAAGCGTAGCTCTTTGTTAATCATTTCCACTGTAAGCGTAACTCTTTGTTATTCATTGTATCACTTTTCTTTTGGTAACTCAGAAATTTTTCTACGCAGATACCCTTTCATATAACTAAAAAGTATAACAAAAATCGCTTGGGGTGATAAATCTTCATCCTAATCAGTGAAGTAAGGAATTAAACCAAATCTATTTGCTAGCTTTAGAAGTTGTAGTGCACTTCACAATAAAATACGTAGTACTCATAGAGAAATGTTAGGATGAAATTTACATAGTATTTTGGAGCAAAGGAGAACTTTCTCTTCAAGCTCAAGTACCCGGTGAGAGAAAAAAGACATTCTTTCCATGCTTTGAAACCCTTGTCGGGTTCAACCCAACTTAAGATTTCATTCTTATCGTTTATTCATAGAATTTGGGCCATTCTGCATCCCATGTTCTATTGAATCAATCCTAGACATGGGATGAGTCCTATATTCTGATTAGGAGTTGGCTTCGCCTCAGTCCTGAACGGGACGAACTCTGAAAGTTCGGATCAAGTCGAGGTTGGTTCAGAAATGGTCCGGTTCTGATTTTTATAGATATTTTGGTTTTAAATTAATTATGGTTTTAAATTTTTATATAAATAATTTAGCTTTTAAATTATATAAATAATTTTCACTCATCCTGTCCGTAAAGTAGTATGGTGTTTAAGCGATTCGATTTCATAGTCTCAAAAGTTTTATATATTATTATATTTTAAAATAATAAATTTAAAATAATAAATAATATTTTTAAGATTATAAGTTGAATAATTTAATATTAAATTAATTATATTATAATCAAATAAAACTTAAAAGTTTACTGGAAAGACCTCATTTCTATTGCAGTTCAAGACTTTTTTAAATGTTTCAGTTTATGACGGTCTGGTTCGGTTCAAACCTTCAGAAAACGGTTCGGTACATTAATGGTTTAGTTGTGTTCAAACTTTCGGAAAACAGTTTGGATTAGAAATAGTTTGATTCAAAGATATTGTAGAACAGTTTGGTTCATAAATGATTTACTTTTAAAACAAATTGGTCTCTCAGTTCGATTCTATTTAAAACGGTTCGGTTTGAAACCGACTGCTAATTCTGATACCACTTATTCTGGACAATTCTCCAAATGAAACTGACTTGCTTGCTTATTCTGGTAATTTCAGAAGATGCCACTTCATTTTCTTACAAACGTTCTGTTTCAGTACAAATTAAAGTTTCCTGTAGTTTCCTTCACTTCACTCATTTTACTTTATCATACAATATCCTAACCAAGTTTCAAATTCTACCAGTCGGACTAAATTTCATTTACCAAAAATAATTACTTTTCAACTCATAACCTGTTCCAAACATGTATCTTATCTTGCCCCGGTGAGATTTAGGACTTGTGTTACTACAGTCGTCCTTATTTTCTCTGGAAACGCTGTTTCTGTTTATGACTGGATTATTGACCGTTTATATAATTATATAATATACAATAATATGTATACAACATCCATTTCTGGCTAAGAAAGGAATACGACAAGTATGAAAAGAGGAGCAAAATTTAGCAGCGCATTTGGAACAGACAGTGCATTCACTGTGGGCGTTTATCTAACTTCTAGAACTATTGATCAATGTTAGATTATTGCAGTTTATGAAGTGCTAGTTCTCTAAGTATAAAATTCACATATAAAATAAAAATTAAAATATATTAAAATTAAAATATATTTTAGAAATAAATATTATATATTAGGTAAATAGTGCATGCATGAAACTCCAAAGAACACATATAAGCCATGCACTTTGAAACGCACTCCAAGAACCATAAGATCCGCTTCTTCTCTATGAGAAGAAGCGGATTTTAATTTAGTTATAGGTTAAATTTATCACGTAATCTTTCTCCGAAAAGATTAGGTGATGAATTAAACGGCTTTGCATTATTGTCCGCTACCGAAGAAAGAAGTTAATTTTATGATCCTTCATGATTCTTCTCCTGTCAACTAGGATCTTTCTCACTACAAAATTCTCCGGTTAAGGGGCCACTCAAATTGGATCATAGGTTTGCTTGCAATACCGCACAATGAATATATATTTCTTTTCTAAAAATTATAATTACTTTGTAGATTTTAACCTTAATTGTCACGGGAGGCGCAATGATGGTATATATTTTATTCCGAAACAAATGATTTTGAGATCATGACCCATGAGAGCTTGTCTACCTAAGATCAGAGAACATGAGTGAAATTTGAACTCTTTCAGTTAGTTAATGATAGGATGTCCGATAATTAAAGTGAATTACAAGAACTATGAAGTAATCTACAACTTTTAATGTGGAAGGACTCTCAATCAAGTCTACCAGCTATCATTTCTCAATATGAAATTTGTGAACTTTTGATCTTTTTGTAATAATTTCTTCACACTACCTAATATGCATCCCAAACGTCTAGTTAACGTGGTTTAGAGAGAGGACAAGCGATGTCATGTTGTGGTGTGACTCTTGCATGAAATTCTCATAAAACTTAGATTGTGTTTCTTTTCTATCTTACGTGAATTTTATCGTTATAACTTGTGAAATTGTGTGATGAGTGTTACATTTAAGGTTATCTGTTCGAGTGATCGCACGGAAGTGAAACATGTCAACTCAACAATCTGTATGCGTTCACTTTGGTCTTTGCCTCTAAGATGATGGGTTGAGAGTTCGTGGTGCATTTTCTCTTAGCGAGTGATTCGTGAGGATTTCTCGATGATATGCACGGAGGAGTGAATAGCTATGGGAGTGGTGGTTATAGAGAGAGGATCCAAGTTCTGGATCGTTCTTTCCCAAATCCATTTCTCAGCAAACTTCATTGCATCCATCGTGACAACTTTCGACAGTGGATAGTTTCCTATTTGATGATGAACTCATGAGGAATGTAATTCATGAACTTGCCTCTTCCGTTGATTCTTCCAATCATTACATACGGAGAGACTTGAGATCTGATAATGTAGATCTTGCTGGTGGCTAAAAATGTACCTCAACTTTCTGACCAACATTCTTTTCAACGTCTAGGTCAATATCGAATGTCATAATAGACCAGAGATAAATTATCAATCGTGAATCATGAAGAATTTTGGGAAGGCATATTTCAACCAAGTGGTAGTTTCACAATTTTCTTTGTCATACTTTTCATTGTAGATCAGGTTGTAATACTGACTTTGTATTAGTCGATGACTCAATTATCTCATTTTGATTGAACATTTTTGCGTATTTATGTTTCACAAGAATCTTTCAAATGTATCTTGAGGATTTTATTGGGTTTGATCTTATTGATGTCTAGTGTTCCTTTGGTATTACAAGTCATTCCAGTGGAAAGAGTTGAGTGAGAAAAAGATAAACTTAAAACTCTTTTTGCTCTTATTTGTCTACTTTGGACCAATGGTGTTGTAGCTATTCCTCATGATCTTTTCTATGGTTTCAAGAGGTTTCAAAGGGCTATTCGAGAGAAGAAGGATATAGTTGGAAAGCTCTCGACCAAAACTACAATCTGAGCCGAAGAATCAAATGATTTGAAGGAGTATCGAATGGAGGAGGGTGAAATTCATATCCATTGCTATGTTTGTGGTTGTTTCTTGATACTTGTGAGGAGTTTTTAGGAGTTGAGTTGGAGAGTTAACGAGCTTGTTGGTTGATATCAACTGCAAACCATTTTTGATCGTTTTGGATTGTCAATCGATTGATTGAAGTTGAAGGGTGTACACTTAACATGGTACGTAGTGTCAACTATGACAGTTGTCACGTCAGTTTGGGCACCTTGGTTAGGTTGGCCGAGTGCGGAGTGGTGAATCTCGGTAAGGCCGTTAGTGCCGTTAGGACGAGTTGGTGGGATAGCCCACTAGGGGTATACTTCGCAGGTAGGACTTGGAGGCCTTAGTTCTTCAAGTTGAGTCTTCAAGCTCTAGGCTATGATGGATAGTCTAGTTGAGTGTAACTCAGATTCTCTTCGAGCATAGAGTGGGTTTGACTTAACCGTTTGTGAGTAATATTTGTTGCAGTGTTGGAGATGGTAATTTCTCTGTTCAGATTACTTGAAGAACTCAGATTGCAAGGTCTGATTGAGAGGTTTCAGGTCATAGAGTTCATCCGGTGGTATTTCCGGAGTTGGCAGATTGTTGGTATCTTCGATTTGCGGGTGTGCACGTGCGCGAAGTGGTTCTTTTTGGTTGTGTGATCGATCGCTGTGTGGATTAGTAGTAGTCGGACCTGTTCTTGGTCGAATTTGGAGTGAAGTAGTGCGGAAGCGTTGCTAGATTTTCTTGTCACATATTTTTGTGATCAATTTGAGGTCGGCAGAAGTGCGTCGGTGGACCTCGAGTTGGCATGGATTGACAATTTGTGGTGCTGAAGAGTGCAGTAGGTGCGTGCTGGGAAGACGATTCCAACACACACAAAATTGTTCGATTTGGTGAAGGATCGAAGAAGTTACAAGCCGAAGAAGGTCGCGGGTGGTCCAAAATTTGACGAAATCCGCTTGCGAGTGCCAATTTGGCAGATTTTGACATTTTGGAGTGTATTTTTGACCTCTGAGTTGCTGTTTTGGGTGTGCTCTGTTTATACACGTCCTTCTTGTGGTGTTTGGTCCGAGTTCTACTCTACTCCAAGTAGTAGTTTACTTGGAGTAGAGGAGGCGTCGAGAAGCAGAGGTGGGTGAGTGCGGAGGCGTGAGAGCTGAGTGCGAGAGTGCGAGAGTGCGGAGGCGGAACGGAGCCCGAGTCCGAGTCCATCGTAAGTCAGCTTGCTGGCGTGCGTGAGAGAGGTATACAAGTTTCAGTTGTGTGAGAAGTGTAAAATCAATAGACCACCCATCCCAACACTATTCCTGAACTTGTACCCTTAACTCTGCAATCTTAGCTTTGGCTTTACCACTAGACCAATAGCTCTTTGTGTCTTCTAAGGATGCGTGCAAGTACTTATGGACTTGTTTAAAGTAGTAGGAGACCTTCTCGCACGTTCTTAGAGGGGTGGTAGGGCGACCCCACAGTATTTAGGGGAAGCTATAGTTGTGGTAGTGTTTGCCTCTACCGTAGAGACGCGTATGGAGGCAGTTGGTGGCAGTTGTCTTGGGTGAGCTAGTAGAGCTACCACGTAGATTTTTTTAGAGCTACTAGAGGTGTGGACATCTAGTTAATGACCTTAAGTATCAGTTACGGTGGTGATCATATATTGTGCATGTGGTCACCAAAGAGGAGGCGTCAGTCCAAGTGAGGCTGGGTTTCTCTTTATGTGAATGTTTGAGTGTGGAGGATTATCGTTTGGACTTCTTGTGGTTGGAACCCCTCCATATTCTGCTTCCTGTTTGTGCGCTGCGTTTGCTTGTGTTGACGTTTGATTTCCGGAGTGAGTTCACTCTAGTGTGCTGTCGGTAGTGAGGCTGGAGTTGCGGACCAGTCAGACTATATTTGTTTCTCTCATAGTGCGGTTGGAGTGACGACCAACAGACCGTGAGAGGCTGTCTGTGATGATGGCAGGTACATGTTGTCCTTATCTTGACCGTCCTAGTAAGGGATAGGTGAGCTCAGTAGGAGCGGGGTTAGACAAGTGATGGTTATAGTGGTGACGGAGATTTCGGCATTCTGGTTGGAGAGTAGATTATCGAAATTCTATCATCACGGAGTTCTCGAGAGGTTCTGGTGGAGATTTCTCGGACAGTGGGTATACACGGAGTGGGATGAGGTATCGATTGCTTATACCATTATCGTCGGTTGTTTCAAAGGACGAGTCAGACGCAAATAGCGCATTTTCTGATGGTGAGTCGAGTGTCACCATACCGTTGTTGTGAGACATTGACGAGATCTATGGGGTCACGAAGAGACCTCGACGGTACTCGGATACAGTGGGTACCATCGAGCTGGATGACTTCATCCAAGAATTCATTTGTTGGTGCGATCTGCAGCAGATGCGGAACCCATAGCTATTTACACCCTTCATGGCATGGAAAAGTTTGTTCCAACACTTGGAGGGATCGCCGATGGATGATTATCATGAGTTTCGACGAGATTACTGTGTGGAGATTGAGTTGTGGAGACAACATTGGTCTCCCAACTACGTTTCTATCACTACTGGTGCAGTTTTAGGAGGCGTAGCACTTACGAGTTCGGATGCCAGTAGCAGTGATACGTCCACAGATGACAGAATATCTACTACCGGCGGTGCGTCCACTAGTAATGGAGCAGGTGGTAGTGTGAGCGAGATACCACCAGGGTTTAACCCTGTGGTTCAGTTCTCCAGTGTTTGAGGAAGAACTATCAAGGTGTGCGGACCGACAAGTTGAGGAGTCTGCAAGAGTTCCAGCGAAAGATTGGAGAGAGCATACGCGAGGCGTTTACTCGCATGAGGCGGTTGATCAGCTTTACCCAAGGGATGACGGAAGCACATGCAGTCCAGTTCTGATATGAGATACTAGATCGGGAGCTGCATAAGAGAGTCAGAGATGTCACTCTTCTTAGAGACACTACTCCGACGTTAACGGTTGTCTTTGGTTTGGCTGAGCAGATTGAGCTCAACATGGTGGAGGAGAGGGTGGTGGTTGCTGGGTTTAGCAAGGAGACATCACATGGGGCGACCATCTCTTCTTGAGGATCACAGGCTATGCAACATCGTGGTGGTGGTGGTGGTAAGGATCGTGCGAAGCAGTCACGATCTCAAAGAGGTGACAGAAGCCCATGCCGTCCTTCTCTAGTCAGCAACAAGCGGGTCCTTGCTAGACGTGTGATGGTCCTCATCAGCAGAAGGACTGTCCACAGAGGAGAGGTGGTTATGAGACGTCAGAGACATCTCAAGCGATACCTAGGCAATGTGAGCATTGCGGACAACCTGATCACAGTAGTGACCGTTGTTTTGATCTCCATCCCGAGCTGCGGCAAGGGAAGGCTGATCGTGGACGAGGCGGAGGAGCTCAAGAAGGTCGTGGTGGTCGAGCTAGAGATAGAGATCCAGCACCTGGGAGAGGACCGTTTGATCCATCGCTTGCTACGACATTAGAAGCAAGTATGGCTGCTCGGATTGAGCAGTTGGAGCAGAGGATAGCTAGTATGGCTATGACTCAGTAGAGATCTGGTGGAACAGAGATTTCCACGTCTTATGGAGAAAAAGGAGGTGACTTTGACTTCATTGCTGGTGTGACGTAGATTGAGGCATCTGCGGCAATGACTAGAGGTGCAGTACGTGCCTCTGAGCCACGAGGTGCGTCAGTGGAGTTGGATCTACAACGCGAGGAGGCTGGTAGACAGATCAGGCTTCCCCAGTCGTTCACGTTATCGGAGGCTTTGAGGACCACATCTATGATTCCTAAACAACCTCGATGGTGCAGTGGAGTTGGAGACATCGACATCCAAGAGTGGGTGTGATGTGAGTCAACCCTTGACGTCTGTGGATGTGACGTCAAATCTGATGTTGGGGACGGCTACAACAGTTTTACGAGACCCACTATTTTAGCCACAGATATGAGGGCATTGAGAGTCAGTTTGGTTCCAGTGTTCCAGCTAGCGGCCACGCTCAATGAGAGCGAGGATGTTGTTACCTCTAGTGCTGAGGTGGTTCAGCAAGAGGCGGTAGACGTGTCCATGGAGTCGAAGATCAAGACAGCTACCAGTGGTACTTGGCAAGCGGCGACTGTCAAGTTAGATGAGTTACCAACTAGGACTGCGATTGACCGTGCTAATTTGACACCAGGTGTGGTGTTGTTGGACAACAGAAGTGGTATTTTCTATTTGGTGACATCGTCAAGGAAAGTGTATCGACCGCAGAAAGTCTTGTTAGACTCTAGAGCCCAACTGTTGATGTTGGAGAAGACGTCGTGTATTGGTTTGGGTCTGAAGAAGTCCGAGGTGGAGAGATGTCCATTCCAGCTACAGACATCTCTAGGGGGATCAGGAGGTACAACTCTCTATGATGTATTGGTTGGAGGTGTTGTGTTATATCCTATGGGATTCGTGATCGACTATTGGACAGAGATAGCATCTTACAGACCAGGTTGGCAGTCCGGTGAGAGACGAGTGAGCCGTTTACCAGTGCGGTTCAGTGCTAGAGTTGAGACAACGGAGCCTACACCAAGGACGATGGCATCCGTTGCAGAGTTCAATTCGGTCATCACTTGGTCGAGCGAGTTGTTGAAAGACAATGCCCATGCAGAGAATACTCTGATCTTTGAGGAGGTGGAGGACATGCCTAGCATGTCTACGTTAGTACCATCTACCTTGGATGTTCCACTCTGGAGTTCAAGTGAAGAGTTGCAACAGTATGCTGATCGGTTGGTGCAGCAGGCTTGGAGTGAAGCCTTTGTACCACCAGTAGAGGAACCAAAGGTTGTTCCTACTACTGACCCTGTGGCCTTATCACCGTTGGATACGATTCTCATTGTGTGGCAGTATCCAAAAGAGGATATATGTGTGTTGGAGCTGTTTGGAGAGATCAGCACAGGTTTGGCTGCGGTATTGCAGACAGGCATACAAGTACAGCGATATTTGTATGTGGAGAGAGATGAAGTTGCAAGACGCATCTCATTGCGTCATGTGGCACGTTTGATACAGAGATATCCTGAGTTGTTGTCCATATCAGCCGTTAGAGGATACCAGCAAGCATTACCGTCGGATATTTCGCTGCTGGAGACGTATGATCTCACGTTTGTTGACACCATTCACTTGACAATAACCGAGTGGTCATGTCAAGGTCACACGCGTGCTGGGAGAGGTCAAAGTTTACATGAGTCGCGGTCTAGGATGTTCTGGGAGATGTTACGGATCTTACGACATCTCCAGATGCATCAAGTGGATTCTTCAGCGTACATCTTGGAGAACATTCTTTTGTTGGGTGATGCTCGTACACAGATGATGACGAGTGTGCACCAAGTGCAGTCTTGGGTTGGACCGGTAGTGTTGTTGGATGCAGCAAGAGTAAGATCTTGTGCACGTCGTCCACGGTTGTGGTGGACGAACTTGTTATCAAGAGAGGTGCTTAAGTGCGCACACGATGGAGTGAGACGACCAGTGGACCTCACGGTTGATAGCATCTTGGATGCAAGACGACGATCTCAAGTAGTGAGAGTCGTCGATACGTCACCCATGACAGTGGTGAACCTAGTGGGATGGCACATGGTAGCGTTACTCACTTTGGTGAGCTTTCTAGCGTCACATGCTTACAGAGATGGAGGACATGGGTTTGTGTGGGATGCTCAATTACGGCAGTTGGTGGAGCCTAATGTTGACGAGAGAGAGAGAGCGATGGGTTTCTCTATGGATACGACGGCAGTAGCTTCGGTGTCAGAGGCTTCACGTCGTCAAGTTTTGGATCAAGCAATGGACTTGAACTGCTTGACATGGATTGGCTGAGTAGCGTCGGATACGATCGACGCGTGTTACTGCTCGGACACTCTTGAGCTCTTTGGGTTGGTGGAGGCAAAGGCTGAGGGCGATGCGCATGGAGTTTGTCATTCTTTGACATCATGGGATGTCGTAAGAGAGAGTGTGGAGCTTGCAGCTAGAACTGCAGAATTTTTTCGCACAGTAGCGGTGGAGGTTGTTGGTGATGAGCAGAAGAAAACTGCTCCAGAGGCTACAAGATAGCAGTCAATGACTTCGTCTTCTACCTCTAGCATGATGACAGAGGATACTTGAGAGCCGGAGATTGGACCCAAGCTTATAAGAGAGGAGAGACGAAGAGTTCAGAGATTCTTGAAGAGCTACAAGAATTGTTTTGCCTTTAGTATGAAGGATTTGGGTACCTTGAAAGGACCAGGTATAAGAATCGACTTGGCTAATGACACGCCAATCTTTCGATGTCTTTATAGGTACAGTGACATGAAGAGAGTCTTGATCCAGAGTAGGACTCAAGACTTGTTGGAGGCTGAGTTGGTGGAGATGTCGCATGGAGAGTATGCATCTCTCACAGTTATGCCAGCAAAGAAAGATATGTATGGCAACTACACGGATAGGCGGATGTGTGGAGACTACCATCTTATCAATCGGCAGACGAAGTCCGATAAGTATGTCATGCTGACACCTGAGGAGATCTTTGATGCAGTGAGGCATGTGAAGGTCTTTAGTACTTTGGATCTTCGAACAGGGTATCATCAATTGTCAGTGAGAGAAGAAGACAAGTCCAAGACAGCATTCTGGAGAATTGACTCTCATGGTAAAGATTGTTTGTATCAGTGACGGTTCTTACCATTTGGGTTGAAGAACGCCCCCGCTGAGTTCCAGAGGGTGATGGACATGATCCTAGCAGGATTGGATTTTGTCAGATGTTATATTGACGACATCTTAGTCTATAGTGCTACTGTGGAGGAGCACGAGAGACACTTACGAGATGTGTTCAAGCGGTTGAGAGCTTTCCAGGAGTTGGTAGAGTATCTGGATCACACCATCTATCCAGGTGGGTTGGGTGTTCAACAGACGAAGGTTGAGGCTATTGCACGTATCTCACGCCCCACAGATATGAGTCGAGTTTGAGCATTTGTTGGTTTGATGAATTTCTACTGTCGATACGTGAAAGGATTTAGTAATTGCGAAGCCATTGACCAAGCTGATGAAGATGGACCAGGAGTGGCAGTGGGAAGATGAGCAGGAGCGAGCTTTTATAGAGCTCAAGGATAGGTTGACATCTGCTCCCATCTTGAGGAGATCCGTTAGGGGGCGTCTTTTCGAACTACACACTAACTAGAGTATGTTGGGACTTGGAGCAGTGTTGACTCAGCATGATGATGAGAAAAAAGAGTTTGTGATGACGTATGCCAGTCGCTCCAACAATTCGATGGAGGCGAGATACAGTTCGTACAAGGGGGAGTGTTTAGCTGTAATGTGGGCTGTTGCACACTTCCGATGTTATCTGTTTGAGAACCTTTTTACTCTCATCACTAATCACCAGCCGCTCAAGTGGTTGATGGAGTCCGACAAGCTTACAGGGAAGCTTGCACGATGGGCTCTTATCTTACAAGAGTATGACTTCCAAGTAGTACATAGACATGGAGTTGCAAACCTAGATGCCGATGATCGAGTCGTAACTCATGCACGAGTGAGCAAGATAAGACTGAGGCTCGATGGCATGACGAGGTTGATAAGGAGATAGTGTCAGGGTGGCATGCATCTGCCTTTCTTTGTGTGTTGGCCATGAACTCTAGTATGGAGGATCAAGTTGTATCTTTCTCTGATCAGAGAGTAGATGATGAGTCTCCAGATCATGAGGGTGGAGATGATGTACCAGATCAACGAGATATCCATGATGATGTGACCGTAATGGAGTATCTACATAACATGTAGATACTCCATTACGGTGGTAAGCACAGTAAGTGTCAAAGAACGAGATCGTGTCCTTCAACGAGTGAAGAGATTTCGACGAGAAGGACGACATGTACTTCGAGTGTGGGATGATGAGAGAGTACGAATAATACCACATCCATCTCCAAGGGCACAGTTAGTACGACATGCCCATGAAGAGTTGAGACATTTTGGAGTGAAGCGTATGCATAGCTTACTCCAAGGACAGTATTGGTGGCGTGGTATGCACGTCGATGTGCAACAGTTTGTCAGACGATGTGTGGTTTGTGATCGAGTACAAGCATCATTTAATGCTCCTATTCCACAGTTACACACCTTACCGATTATGAGATTGGTTTACCGTTGGAGTTTGGATTTTGAGGGATCCTAACCGTTGATCATACGTCACCACCGATATGTGTTGGTGATGGTGGAGCACTTCTCCAAGTGGATTGAGTTGGTGGCATTACCGGACAAGACGAGTGAAGGGACGGCGTATGCGTTCTTAGATCGAGTGTTGAGTCGTTTTGGAGCACCAGCTGAAGTGCTGATAGACCAGGGTACAGAGTTCCTTGGTGAGTTTCAGGTCTTGTGTGATCAGACGTTAATTGATCATCGGACTACATCTCGAGATCATCTTGAGGCGGATGGTTTGGCAGAGAGGGTAGTTTAGACGGTGAAGAGAAGATTGCGCAAGTATGGCTTGTAGAAGGACCACTTGGGAGACTAGATGTGCAGTTACTATGGTTGGCTATGGACTACCGTACAAGCGTCTTTGGCTTCCTTCTCACCGTATTTTCTACTGTATGTCCGAGATCCAAATCTACCTTCGGCCATTCGTCGTGATTCTGCTGAGGTGCTGAACCTTGATGACCTGGATATGTGAGTGAACGCATGTTCTCAATGAACAGAGATATTTCGGAGAGTTATGTCTATGGCTTTTGAGAACTTAGTGATTGCTCAGCATAGAGACACATTGCGATATGCGACTATTCGAGGAGGAGGTTATCGGCCATCGATCCGCAGGTTTCGTTCTAGCTATTATATCTATCTACAGCAGACTGCACCGACGATGTTGGACGTGATCGCAAGGACGCACTATTTTACGAGTGCGTGAGGTGTTACCTTCTGGAGTACTCATGTTAGAGGGTCGTGATGGTGTTGTTTGGAAGGACCATGTGCGTAATTGCGCGCCATGTCATCTTCCCAACATCGATGGTATAGTTGACCCAAGCTTAGCAGTTGTACGGGCGGGCTTGAGGTGTATGTTATGTGGGTCTGTTGGTAGAGCAGTCCGTTGTCGTGTCGGATATTGCGTGAAGGATGTCCATGAAAACGCGAGGTTCCTGGCTGTGGAGATGTTGTGTGCTGAAACAGAGACAAGATAGAGAAAAACAACCACGAAAAACAAACGTTGCGATATATACTCCAAATGTATGTACACTGCCGGTTCTTTCTCCTAAGAGCACAGAACTGAAAAACAGACCAGAGCGGTCTGTAACCTACTTCAAAAGCCCCTGAAAACAACCCTTGAATCGAAACCCTAGCCTGAAATCGCCGAAGCGTAGCTCAAAGCAAGAGAAACTTCTCTTCGCTAACAAACAGAGCCACAACAATATCACGCAATCCAAACCCAAGTCCAAACCACATCCACGCACTAGCTCTTGGCTAAAGCTAGCTACCACAAACCGTACACAACCAATTAAGTCCCTAACGAACTCAAAAAGATGAAATCCGTAGCGAAAGAACCGAAAAAGACCTATCTGAGAACTTTCTCCTTTCTCCGAACGATCTTCAAATGTTGATAGGGTCTCCTTCCCTGACTCCTTTGGCTCAAGAAACCTTTAGATCCGACTCCCGGTAGTCGAGATATCACCGATTTTCGGTCGTAGGTGACCGAACCTCCAAAAGCTCCTCCCTGCGGCTTAAAACCGCTCACACCGCACAAACGGATCGTCTAAACTGATATCCGTCTTCGCTGGTAGGTAGATCTAGCTATCCTGAACCCAACAAGACTCCAAACAAGCCGTTTGGAGTTCCCCTTGCAAAACCACTCGAGAAATTTGGTCGCATGTTGTAAAAAACTGACGTAAATCGGCTCCCTGCAGCTCAAATTCGCTCACCACACCCAAACCAACAATCCAATTCACTTACAGTCTTCTCCTATGCGTACATGAGGACTCCCTGATCGCGTAGGCACCAAGAACGAAGAGCTTGGCTCACCGATCGCGAAGAACAATCCAATCTCAAGTCGCAGGCGATGAAAAACCTGACGCAAGCGTTTCCCTGCGAGCCAATTTCACTCAGAACACCCAAACCGCCCGATGAAAACTCGTATTGTCTTCAATTTCCTGAAGAACTCGTTGTTCTGATCCCGATGGATCCAAGGACAGCAAGTTTGGACTCCGGATCGGCCCGAACGGTCCAACTCTCCTTCACAGGTAACTGAAAACCTCAAATCTGCTTCCTGCGTCTCAATTTCTCCCAAAACACAACCCCCGATCCGTCTCTTCTCTAACCGTTTGAACCAGTGCGTAGCCTGCACAGATCTGAACCCAACGACGCCTTGCGAGCTTGCATTGGACTCCTAAATCTCCCGAACCGTCCGTTGACAGGTTGCAGGCGCAAGCTAGCTCCTAAGCTGCCCCCTTGTTACAGTCTCTGTACGTACCGTTCTCTCCTGAATCCTGAATAATAAGAAGCAGGCCCCTTGCGTCTTTGATATAACGCCTGAAGCCCTAAATACCTAATCAGCAAATAACTATGGGCTTAGCTTGATTTTATCTTCTTTCGAGTCTTGTAACTTTTCCACTAGGCATCCAAACGAAGTAGATGAAGTGCCTATGGAAAGCTGACAAGGAGCTCTATCCACTGGTGCGATAAAAACGAAGATCCGAAGTGGTGCCAAAAACCCGTAAGCTGGGGCCTAGCTTATTTTCTCCATCTTTCGAGTCTTGTAACTTTTCCACTAGGCGTCCAAACGAAGTAGACAAAGTGCCTATGGAAAGCTGACAAGGAGCTCTACCCATCTGTGCGATGAAAATGGAGATCTGAGATTGTGCCAAAATCCGTAAGCTGGGGCCTAGCTTGTCTTCTCATGAGTGTCTTTGGAGCGACAAGCATCGAAGTTTGAATTTCATGTAGGAGCCGGTCCACGACACGACACCGTATGTTGGTGTGTGATGGTTTTTCTAGAGGTAAGCACATGTCATGTTTGACTCCACCTCTCAATGTTGTTCTTACTAGACCGTGGGTTTGTCCTCGATGTATATAGCAAGGATAGCCAATTAGATCTTTGCGTGATATGGATTGCAGACAAGCGACTAACAATGGGACGATGTAGCACCCGGCCTCCTAATCCTTGCACCCATGAAGGTGAATATCATGTAGTTGAGATATGAGACTATCTAGAGTTAGAGAGACCTAACCGTCAGTTAAGAGACGATTGTGATACACTTGTGTATGTGTATGACATCATCCATATGTTATGTGTATGTGTGGTGTATCTCTGACAACGATGTATGTTGTGTAGCGATGTGTATGTGCACGACATCTATCACGTTAGTTTGGGTACCTCGGCTAGGTTGGCTGAGTGCGGAGTGGCAAATCTCGATAAGGCCGTTAGTGCCGTTAGGGCGAGTTGGTGGGATAGCCCACTAGGGGTATATTTTGCAGGTAGGGCTTGGAGGCCTTAGTTCTTCAAGTTGAGCCTTCAAGCTCCAGGTTATGACGGATAGTCTAGTTGAGTGTAACTCGGATTCTCTTCGAGCATAGAGTGGGTTTGGCTTGACCGTTTGTGAGTAATCTTTATTGCAATGTTGGAGATGGTAATTTCTCTGTTCAGATTATTGTGATACACTTGTGTATGTGTATGACATCGTCCATGTGTTATGTGTATGTGTGGTGTATTTCTGACAGCGATGTATGTTGTGTAGCGATGTGTATGTGCATGACACAATGATGAAGGATTTGACTATTTTCAAGTTGTAGGTCAAATTTCATGAGTGAAACTTTTCAAGATTGAGGGATGTCTTATCCGTGAGAAATTTGGTAAGTTTCATCTTGGATGGTTGAATAGGTTGTTCAAGGTCTAGGTTCAAACCTACCTGGATCTATACAATTCTTAAGTTAGCACAAATTAAGATTTGATCCATATGAGAGACTCGGATTGAGTGTTTCGATCTGAAAATTATTCAAGAGTGAAAGGTCCAAATTATTTATCAGAGAACTGATGTCTCAAAGTTCGGAGAAGTTTTGTTATTAACAAGTTTGGTTTTTCAATCATACCTATTGTCATCTTTTGGTCCTTTACAAGCAATTGGGGAGGAGTTTGTTGCTAAAAATGACATGTCAACATAGAAGGCAACATTATGAAGGTGTGAGGGTTGATTTCAGCTCTAAGTGACAAACGAGTAAGGAGTCACGATGTGTCAAAAGTCGTTGTTAGAGTGTTCAGAGCTGCATTTTCAGAGTACCATCATCGTTGATGCTATGTTGTGAATTGAGTATTATCTTGAGGTGTGCATGCTTTATCTTGCTGGAATGCTTAGAAGACCAAGGTGTACAGCAAGTTGTATTGAAACTCCATTGGTTTAAAGATATAGATGCAAAGTTTGTTGAGTTCTATAAGTTCTATATGTGAAAATGTCGCACTAGAGCATCTTTTGGTTGTAATAAATAGAGTTGTGGTGGTCAGATTGACGTGAAAGTTGAGTACTACAGATAGAGCATAATAAGATTTGCTTGTAATGCAGATTTCTACAACCTATACACACCCTTTGAATCATAACAACCTTTAACCTTGAGTCAAGAGAGTGCAAGATAACTTATGCTAGAAGAGTAGATAGAGAAGCCTTTGGGTTGAAAGATCAAGATTCTGAGTCAACTTGTTCAAACCACATACCTCTGCATAGTCATATACCTAGTGTATTCTCAGACAAAAATAATAATAACATAATACGTAACAGTAACTAGGTCAAAGTATTGAAAGGACGTACTTTTGATGTCTAGAGTAAAAAGATTCTGTTATTCTCACATAACAGAATAATATCCGGATGAGAGTTTCAGTTTGATAAGTAACCAAACCCAAGCACAACCTGATAAATCGAATACAACCAACAATGAAATAATTCTTGATCAGGGATCCTTCCAACAATACATATAAAAGGTTTGAGAAGATAGACCTGTGAAGAAATGAGATAGCAAAATATTGCTGAAATGTTACTAATCTTCTTCTGAAAAGACAGAAGAATACAGACTTCGCATCAAGGTTCGAAGAATAAGCCCCTACCTTTCATAAGAAGTGTCTTTCCAACTAAATCCTCACTCTTAAAAAACCCACTTATTTGAAGAAGGCATTCTCAAGACGAAGCCATCATTTTCCAAGCTCTTCTTACAATTTAACTTATTCTCTTCCACTTCACAGTAACTAATATGTTCTCAGATCCTCGAAATGTCTTTCATTCAAATGCTACGAAGACTCTCTTCGCTGAAGGCCGACTTCGGAGGTCTGCATCAATCAGATTGACTCATGCGACAGCAAACTACGTCCTTCGTAGATAATTGTCTTCGCTCACATCATTCACACTCTCACTTCGCAACCTTGCGTAACGAAAATTAACTAACAAAGACTGAAAACATGGAAAAGGTATAATGTCTGAGAATCACATCACTTATATAGTTTGTTGTCCAGAGATGACGGATCTCATTTTCTACAAAGAAAAGATTACATCTAGAACGTTGAATCACGACTCCGCACTTGGTGGAACCGAAGTTGCATCACTACCTAACTGAAATGTCCTACCTATACTCCATAACGTAAACTTAACTATCTCCTTAAGTTCTTTCAAATCTCGTATAATTCTCTCGGCTATCCTAACTACTCTGCTCTTCGCCGAAGGATCTGATGTTGCTGTCGTCTCGTCTCTAAGTCACGTGAGAAGCTCCTTCTCGGTCGCATCTAACTCGTTGGTGAAGTATGAAGTCATCGCTTCCTCCACCTTCGCCCGAAGTCCTTCTTCCTTCTCTTCTGCAGTCGTCTTCGCCTGTTGAGCTCTCGCTATCTCATCGTCCTTCGTGGTCAACTGCTCAAGCATAACATCTCTTTCTGACTTCAGGTCATAGAAACGAGAAGTCATAAGGTTAAGCTTTGCTTGCCAATCCTGCATCTCCGGAGAAGCCTTCACCTGTTCTTCGGATTTCGCGACTACCAGAGCATCGCGCTCATTTGTCAACCTCTTCATTTCGTTCGAAGAGACAGCTAGTTTCTTCATCAAAGTATCTTTCTCCTTGATCCATCCTTGTTTTCTGAAGTGCACCGCGTTGAGAAGATCGTTTAGGGACAAAGACTTCTAAGTCTCCTTCTCATAAACATGCCGTTGCATGTTTAACTGTGCTATGATAAGTAGTGCCGTGCCACTGAAAAACTCCAATGTCTTCTCGAACATACTCAGCTTTCTTCCTATAGTCGGATCTCTTGGTGCCGAAGTGGTGGCTTCGTCCTGTCGAGACGAAGTCCGAAGTGCTTCATGAGGAGGTTCTCGAAGATACTCTTCTTAAAACAAACTCTTCCTGGTTCGCGTTTGTTCGTCTTCCTCCTGGACGTGACTCCCCACCAATCTCCACTGAAGAAGATCTTGCAGGAGTTTGAACATCTTCGACTCCTTTGTCCGAAGTCGTGGTCGTAGTCCTCCTCGCTTTCTTCTTCTGCCTCGAGATTGCACCACCCGAGGTTCTCACATCTGCCATCTTCCTCTTTGTTCGGGTGCTAGGTCCTGCCGAAGTTACTAGAGTCGTCATCTCTTCCCTCCGAGGAGTCGGCTCCATCAAAAGTTCATCTTCAGACGTCATTCTCTGTCTGAACTTCTCCTCCTCTGCCGGAGTTAACAACTTCATGTCCCGGTAGAAGACTGCTGCGAAGACCGCGAAGTACATCGACCCACCATCCTCGAATGTAGTATACAACTTCTGAATATGCTCATGAAAGATCTTCGTCCAATACGTCTTCCTTCCTTCGAAGATCTGCTCAATAAAATGTATCTGCCAATTGGCCAGATACGAAATCCGTTGTGACTTGAAGATGGGATTCAGCGCAATCGCGACATCTCTCTTGAAAGGGTCGATGTAACTGTGTACTTTGAATCCATTCGATCCTACCGGCATCGCCGAGAACAACTCGCTATACTTCACAACCTCCTCTGAAGATGGCTTGCAGGTATTGTCGTAAAAGAGGTCACATGGTCTTCTTGCGTCGTCGATTCTCAAGACGAAGCTCCAATGCGATAGAGTCCTGTTGAATGATCTTGCCCAAAGATCGTCGGAAGGGTGTCCTTTGCAGATGAGAATCTCCTGCACCAGCTCCGAGGAGATCACCCACAGTTTTCCATTAGGAACGTCATCCCCATCGTCTCCAAGCGTTCTCGATATTGGCTGAAGTCCGACCACTTCGTTGCAATGGTCTTCAGCTTCGGCTTCCGCGACGTCTGCATTCCTCTCATTTGGGTAACTGAAGCCCGAAGTTTTTCGTCTCCTGAGTACGAAGTTCTTCTTCACTAATTTCTTCTCGTCCTGAACCTACGAAGACCAACTTCGTCGAATACACTCTTCGTCTCTCTCGCGCCGATAGTTCCGGAGCGCTACAGTAAACTCACAAGTGAAATCAGTAAACAGTAAAAGTGATTTTCTTTTAGCTCTTCTTATAGCCATTTCCTCTTGCCTCCTCACGCACGAAGTTCCTCTTGTCCTTCAACCGCGAAGTTGCGTGAACTCCTGTGCTATTTTGGTCCTCCTTCTCAAGGTCATAACTTCGTCGTCTGACGTCCGTTCTCAGCAAATGAGGTATCTTTGGAAAGCTCTTCATCTGTAGAATGGAGCTAGGTTATTATTCTAAAGATATACACTTCATAGGTCCTGTATTCTTACTCAGCATCATTCTTCAGTTAAGAAGCTCTATACTACAACTAAACTTATACTATCTGTCATCTATACTAACTAATCTACTGTTTTATCTAACAAAAATAAAAATTTTCTAACAAAATGAAAATCCAAGGCTTCACAGAACGAATCAGGTATCATCTTATATTGCTTTAAGTACAATTTAATTTTGAAAAGATCTCTCTAAACGCTCACATATAATTCTTTTATATGACTCATGATTTCTCTTGTGAAAGTTAGGAAGGTCTGGCTCGAACTCCCGACTTGTAGATTCACAACAAGTATTGAAATTACTGTGCTACCTTCATAATCTGTAATAGTAAAGACCACAGCCCTCAAATATAGTGTCTTGGCAAATGACCATCCGTCCTAAGCCATGACCATGCATGCCACCATCAAGCATAACAGCTGTTGAGTGATATATCCTTTCACGGGATAAATATATATAGTCGATTCTAACACACAATAAATTTATTGTTGCAGTAGACCCATTCATTGTCAACGGCAACCAACCGTCTGCAAAGATTAACGCCCGCCTTCCACCTCTGCTCACAGCCCTAATATGTTCTTGTCTTTTTTCCTCTTTCGGCAAAACGTCACTTTGGATGCTTATTTATTCACGTAGTTGGTATAACCTTAAAGAAGTTCTTAACTATCAAGTTTGTATCAAGTATTCTTATTAGGAATTTTGTCTCTAATTTATCTGTATAGTTTTATAATAGAAATGAGTCTGGTACTACTGAATTTCGTGTTCTGTTAGAAGAATAATATTCTATAAAAACGGTTTTAAAGACTTTTCCTAGATTGCATATGGTTCAAGAATACATTCACAATGACCACTAGTGTATAATTTAAGGTATATTTACAGTTTATCTATCAAGCTTGACAGCTTAGCTTCGAGATTTTTGTCTTCATAGGTATCGTCAGATCCTTCCATGTTACGAACGCTTATATGGTTCTAATTATCTTTAGTAATATTATCCGTTTATCTTTACTTTCTATTATAACAATAAGAGAATTATCTATCGTGCCACTAAAATTTTGATTAGAATTACACCACAATCATCAATATAAATGCTCCGGGTCTCCCCAAGGCTCTCCTTTTCCGAGTCTGTTGTGACTAAAAATACGTAAAAACTCAGAAAAGTGTTTGTTAATTAAAATACATTATTCTATTGTAATTATTGCACAATGAAATTTGACAACCATTGAGTGTAAGGGTATGAACTCATTTCCGTCTCACAAAACTTCAAGTAAAGATTCTCTGCTCAAAGCTCTGGACAAGCTTTACCTTGTATAATTTATTTAAGGAAACTTATTTAATAATGAAAGAGAAATGCGGAGTTAAAATGTGTTGATTTTTTGGAAGAAAAGAAAATAGTATTTTTCTTCTAAACTATAAAGTGGAAAGATGAGGTTTTATTCCTGTTTGGTATAGGTACTTATGTCTTAAAATTGTTAGAAATTAAAATATATTATAATCCTTGGACTGGCATTTGTTTTATAGTAATCTAGAAGGTGCATTGAAATAGGTAAACATTCACATATCAAAAAGTTTCATATACCATATCGTAGCTGAAAGATTCATATTTATATATTAATCGAATAGCTTGTTATTCTTCTTGCATTCATGCATAATATACTATATAGATTCATCAATTTGCTCTGAACATGTCATCTGAACAATAGTCACATTCAGTCGCTCGATTCCATCTGTTGTTACAAATATTTCGGATTTGAATATCATAAAGTAATGACTTTCATGAGAACATATATATACGTTTAACTAGTTTAACATGTACTCTTTATCCTCCTATACTTCATCTTTCTTCTGCAGTTTCTCCACTTCGCTGAAAAAGAATGAGAAACCTCTTTTCCTCCTCTACTTCTATCTTCTTTCTCTAGTCTCTATTTTTGCTCAAAAAGGGAAGAAAAGCTATAAGTAATGTACATAAAACTGGCTCCAAATAACCAAAAAGATTTATCTAAATTAAGAATATAGTTATTCTAAAAGGTAAAATTTTATTTATTACCTAACAGTTCTATCAAGAGAGGTATACATATTGCATTTTCCATCTCTTAAGATATGGTGAATTTTTATGCCTCAATATATCAAAGTATGGTTATTTTGCAATCAGCTTGTTACAGTCGATTCTCTCTAAATACACGTTTATATTTACATAGTTCTCAATTGTATAGAAACATGCAGATATGATGAAGGTTCAACGAAAATAACTGCATACACTGCTTATTGCATAGAATTTTAGTTTAATTATGTAATTAAAGAAAATCCTGAAACGATCTCAATCGTTGATTTTGCTCATATAAACACAAGTTCCTGCTTTAGGTGTCTTTTATACTGTACTTTTCCATTATCTCGTGCATGTACAAGTACTGTACCACAAACTTAGAAAAAAAGTTCAACCAGAGTAGCAGACTATAATTATTCAATAATTACTCAATTTCACACCATCTGTACTTCAATCATGATCAAAGTACTTTTTTGAGTTGAATTTCTTATTTGTATATCACGTTAAATATATAATATTTTGATTCCACCGACACGATGCAATTAGAGAGAGTCGACTGTAAAGGCGACGCATTGCTGATACTGTCGGCAAAAAGGTTGAAGTGAGCGTAAGTTCAAAGTCCGGATAACGTAGAGCGTCAAAGACTTGGCGACGACATGGGAAGTCGCGAGGTCGAAGCAAAATGTCGGAAATTGCCATTGGCGGAACGGAGCAGTCACGGTGACTCGGTCGATGGGCTACATAAAAAGATCAAAATAGGTGAAATGATTATCGTTAGGGTTGAGGAAAGGGATGACGAGTCAAGAGTTGAGAGGTGGTGGTACGCGGAGGAAATTCGCAAAAAGTAGAGTGCAATGAAGAGCGAGAGCGGAGAGGAGCAGAGGCTAGAGCCAGTGAAACCGAGGGAGCGGAGGAGGGCGACTTGCTGCAGCACTGCCAGTTGACGGGCTGCTACTCACTCACTGGGGCGCTACGGTAGTCGGTTCAGTCTGTAGGGAGCGGCAGCAGCAGCAGCAGCAGCAGTTAGCAAGAGGACAGTTCCTCCGGTGGTCAGCATATGATTCATATGCGTACCTTTTCGCTTCCCTTGTCTCTACAGATTGGGCACTGACTGATCTTTCGGCTTTACAAAAAGGGGACAAAAAGCGGAAGGAGAAGGAAGATAGAATCAGGAAGCAAGACAGAGCTAAAGCGAAGAAACAGCGTGAAACAGCGGTGCTTGATTTTTCAGGAGATCTTTAGGTGGCACAGCGGACGAAGTTTCGGGAAGACGAGTAGCGAGTGAGTCATCGTAGCCAGCACAACACACATAAGGCCGGAAGAGGTTGTAAGCACTAGGAGATTCTGCACTCCTGAAGCGTGGAGGGAAGGGTACTGCATGTTCGGACTGTGTAACGGACGTCAGGCGGAGGAAGCGAAGCTGATATACGTGTTTGTGCAGTGAATGTGGTTTAGGTTGTTTGTTTGTGTGAACTTTTAGGAAGATTGTTCCGGAATTGGGACAGCAGGAATCAGCGAAAGACGGAACAGGTCAAGTGAATTCGAGCTGAAGTTGAGAATAAGGAGTAGCGTAGTGCTGCTATGGCAGCGGAGTGTGCTTGTTGGGGTCTGGCCCAGGTGCAAGTAGCTTGCCCTGCAATCGCCTTCGAGGGAAAGGGAAAGGGTTTGAGTGTTGCTTCTTGCTCGGTGTCGTGCCCTCCTCTTAGGACCACCTCGCTCGTGCAAGTTGATGGCAGACGGAGCACGGAATTTTTTGGTGTTTCAGGTTTTGGAGTGAAGACTGGTATGTACTCGTCCCCCTCCGTGAGATTCGTTCCTAGGGCTACCGTCGCCGACAGCCCCCAGTCGAGGAAAACTGAGAGCTCGTACACGGTCGGGGACTTTATGACTCGCTTGGACGAATTGTACGTTGCGAAGCCGGACACTACTGTCGACGAAGCTTTGGAAGTTCTAGTGGAAAAGCGAATTACAGGTTTGCCTGTCGTGGATGACAATGGGAGGCTGGTGGGAGTAGTATCGGACTACGACTTGCTTGCCCTTGATTCAATTTCAGGAAAGCGACCTGAGGAAGGTGGATTCTTCCCTGCTGCCAACAGCACGTGGAAGGCCTTTAAGGAAATTCAGGTGCTCCTTAGCAAGACACATGGGAAGACTGTCAGTGAGCTCATGAGCCCTTCTCCACTCGTTGTGAGGGAGATGACCAATATTGAAGATGCGGCGAGGGTGCTGCTTGAGACCAAATTCAGACGTTTGCCAGTGGTCGATGAGTCTGGCAAGTTAGTTGGACTTCTCACAAGAGGTAATGTGGTCAGGGCCGCTTTGATCATCAAGCGCGGTGGGGACAAGAATGCCACACAGTAGATTTTATAGTTTACCTTTGGTTGGAGAATTGTATGAATGAAAAATAGGGCAACACATTCTACCGATTATTAAGCAGTACTGTAATTCGAGTTTCTGTTACAACGTTCAAGAGCTACTGAACTGGCTACAAAATTTTGCCTCCTGCCGACACGGTCATTCAACTGCCACCAATTCTCATCCTGTACTTTTTATCTGAACAAGAAGGATACTTTACAGAATTCTCGTCACTGGCGATGGTTTTGTGTCATTACAATCTTTCACCGAATGCTTTGTGGAATTGACAAGCGAAGGTGCTCTTCACGTTTTCTCCTGTAGTAACTTCATCCTCAGAATGTTTTATGTCTATTTTTCTCTTGGGGTGATTACTACTGTGAAATGTAGTTTTCCTCGAGGGGGTTATAGTTGGACTTTAGAGAGGGTTCTTTGAATTATTTTGTTGCCACTTGAGGTCTCAGTGAGCAAAGGTGATCACCTCTCACCGTGTGAAGATGGAATTGCGAACCAGGCCAATGAACTTAAACTGACCAGCCAAGGGAGCTGTGAAGGAAGAGGTGGACATGTTAACCCTGAAGAACCAGCGTTGGGCTATCTCTGTTCATGTATAAATAGAGTAGCCAAATACAGTTGACAGTGAAATTGAAAATTTGTGTTAATGTTACAGTCACGTTGTACTGCTGCATCGCCTTTCGCTTTATGCTAGATGGAGCAGCAGGAAATAGTAAGTGGAAAGCAATTGATGAAGGGTGATGAATGTTTTGGGAGAAGTTGTTGAAGGTGTCTTCTCCTTCAATCTGCTGTGCAATCTTACCATGGCGTGTTGTTTCATTCGGTGTTTCCTGCGAATCATAGGTGGTATCTGAAGATCACATGTTGCTCCGGATTCGACGATGCGTAGATTCAGTGGTTTAGTAGGAGGATTCTGACCAAGAACTTCTGGACTTGAATATATCACTCTTGCTTGAATGTGATGTGAACTGTCTCTGCTGTCACTTGGTCCAAATTTATCAGGGCCTATGAATTCTAGAGGTATGCAATTCAGAGTAGAGTTACTGCACGGCATCGAGTGCACTCTTTGCTGAATTACGGTGAAGCTATACGTGACAAGAGAGAGAGCTGAACACCGGTAGAGGACTCAATAGTGGTGGAAACTCATCGGTACGTCCGGGAAGCTGTCTGACAGTTGACTGTCAAGATGTCTGAAGACGGAGAGCCAAGCGTACTGGGACATCATATCTACTGTGTTGTATTTGTCAAGGACTAGTTTGTTACGGCGCATAATTCCTGCCTATACGCGCCCGCCATCATTCACCCACAGTTGACGGAAGTTGCACAGCTCTTACACGATCGTCGTTAACGCTCGTGAATGGCTACCACTGTGATTAAGTAAGCCTGGTCCTTACGATAGAGTTGATGTGCAAGTTTACTTTAACATCCCTTTCGTTTTCCCGTAGATAGCCACGTCCATTGCATTGAGCACCCGTTTTTCTGGTTTCCTTCCACGAATGCATCTCTTCATATACTAGACTGCTATCGGGGCCCCACCCACTAAGAGCTTTGTGTTTTGGAGATGCAGAAGAGGGACAATGTCTACCGACAGAGCGGGGCACAAATACTCCACCTGCTGTCCTCTATTACCAGGTCTACTCAGCTTAATGTTGGTTCCTCCAGAGCTTAATTACCCTCAATCGTCGTTGTCAAGCGCCTCCGAGAAGAGGAAGGGGAAGAAAAGCAAAGCCACCGTGATCCTTTGAACAAGACCTCCGTGCATCTCCTGTAGAAGAGCAAGACTTTCTGGGAGGTGGTGCAGAGAGGTACTATACATGTTGTGTCGGTCCTTTGTTTATGACGGGAAGAGAAAATATATTGGAGCTGGCAGGAATGCACACAGGCGGAAACAGGCAGTTCGAGTGTGCAAAGATTTTGTGTTCGTTTCCATATTTAACAAGCTACACGGAAGAACAAAAGCAGCACTAGAGAGGCGTATTACACGCTTGAGGGACTAAGGAGCCCACGTGAAACCTCCCGATACCTTGACAGCATACTATCTCTGTCTACATCTCATCCAATTTGATTCCGAGTGTTGTCACGTCAGTTTTGGTCCCTCGGCTAGGTTGACCGAGTGCGAAGTGGCGTATCTCGGTAAGGTCGTTAGTGTCGTTAGAGCGAGTTGGGGAGAGAGCCCACTAGGGGTAAACTTCGCAGGTAGGGCTTGGAGGCCTTAGTTCTTTGAGTTGAGCCTTCAAGCTCCAAGCTATGGTGGATAGTCTAGTTGAGTGTAACCTGGATTCTCTTCGCGTTTAGAGTGAGTTTGGCTTGACCGTTGGTGAGTAATCCTTGTGGTGGTGTTGGAGATGGTAATCTCTGTATTCAGATTACTCAAAGAACTGAGTGCAGGTCGAGGCGGAGTTCAGTAAGAGCTCGCAAATCTGAAATCGGAAATCGTCCGTTGGTATCTTCGGGCGTTGTTGTTCGTGGTTGATTGTTTGGAGCTGTGATCGAGGTGTGTGGACGCCGTGCTACATTGCTGTCGCAGATCGATTTGCTGTTGTTGGGGTCGAGTGGAGATTTCTGTCATGCGGAAGCGCTGCAGAAATTTTGCGGAATGTTCTTGAAATATGTTGTTGGAGCCGGATTGCGCGTTTGGGCGTAGCAGCTGAAATACTTGTCAATGTCGGGCCGGAGTGGACTCTTTGGAAGTGCATTGGAGAGACGATTCTAGCGCACTAAGTTTCGTGGAATTTGGCCAAGGATTGAAGAAGTTATGGCATGTCGAAGTTCGCTGTCGTGAAACCCGCAAGCACTAAAAGGCTAGTTACGTCAGATTTTGGCTCAATTTCGTGAGGAAACTCGAGTTTAGTAGTTGTTTTGTGTGTGTGTGCATCCGCGAAGTGTGTGTGGTGCATTTGTGAATCTGTTTTGGTGGTGTTCGGGTTGGATTTGGAGATTCTTGCTGTTTTACGTCAGATTTTGATCACCCGTGTACACCCGCAAGCTGTTTTCGCTGTTTTGGAGGCTGTTTTGGTGCAATCTTCTGCAATTCGAGCCTCTTCTGGTGTGTGTGTACCTGTTCTACTCTACTTCAAGCGGAGAGTGAGCGGGAGTGCGTGTTAGGAGGCGTTTAGAGGCTTCGAGGAGCAGAGGTGCGTGAGTGCGGAGGCGTGAGAGCGGAGTGCGAGAGTGCGGAGCGGAGTTGAGCCTGAGCCTGAGCCCGCGCCCGCCGCAAGCCAACTTGCTGACATGCGTGAGAGAGGTATCCAAGCTTCAGGTGTGTGGGAAGGATAAAACCAGCTGGTCACCCATCCCAACACTGTTCCTCGACCTGGACTCCTGACTCTGTAGTCTTAGCTTTGGCTTTACCACTAGACCAATAGTTCTTGGTGTCCTACAGGGATGCGTGCAAGTATTTATGGACTTGTATAAGGTAGTAGGAGACCTTCTCGCACGTCCCTAGAGGAGTGGTAGGGCGACCCCACAGTGTTAGGGGGAAGCTATAGTTGTGGTAGTGTTTGCCTACACCGTAGAGGCGCGTATGGAGGCAATTGGTGACAGTTGTCTTGGGTGAGCTAGTAGAGCTACCACGTGGATGTTTTTGGAGCTACTAGAGGTGTGGACATCTAGTTAGTGACCTCCAGTGTCAGTTACTACTGTTGGTGACCATATATTGTGTATGTGGTCACCGACAAAGAGTCGTCAGTCCGGGTGGGACTAGGTTTCTCTTTATGTGAATGTTTGAGTGTGGAAGGTTATCGTTTGGACTTCTTGTGGTTGGAACCCCTCCATACTCTGCTTCCTGTTTGTGCGCCGCGTTTGCTTATGTTGGCGCTTGATTTCCGGAGTGAGTTCACTCCAGTGTGCTGTCGATAGTGAGGCTGGAGTTGCGGACCAGTCAGACTATCTTTGTCTCTCTCACGGTGCGGTTGGAGTGACGACCAACAGATCGTGAGAGGCTGCCTGTGGTGATGGCAGGTACAGGTTGCCCTTACCTTGACCGTCCTAGTAGGGGATAGGTGAGCTCAGTAGGAGCGGAGTTAGGCAAGTGGTGATTACGGTGGTGACGGAGATTGCGACATTCCGGTTGGGGAGTGTCTTAGCGGGATTCTCTCATCACGGAGTTCTCGGGAGGTTCTGGTGGGGATTTCTCGGACAGTGGGTATACACGGAGTGGGGTGAGGTACCGACTACCTACACCATTACCGTCGGTTGTTCCAGAGGACGAGTCAGACGCAGACAGCGCGTTTTCTGGTGGTGAGTCTAGTGTCGCAACACCGTTGTTGTGGGACATGGACGAGATCTATGGGACCACGAAGGGGCCTCGACGTTACTCGGGTACAGTTGGTACCATTGAGCTGGATGACTTCATCCAAGAGTTCGACAGTTGGTGCGATCTGCAGTAGATGCGGAACCCACAGCTGTTTACACCCTTCATGGCGTGGAAGGGTTTGTTTCAGCACTTGGAGGGACCGCCGATGGACGATTATCATGAGTTCAGGCGAGATTACAGTGTTGAGATCGAGTTGTGGAGACAACATTGGTCTCCCAACTACGTTTCTATCACTACTGGCGCAGTTTCGGGAGGCGTAGCACCTGCGAGTTCGGGTGCCAGTAGCAGTGGTGCAGCCACAGGTGGCGGAGTACCTACTACCGGTGCATCCACAAGTAGTGGAGCAAGTGGTAGTGTGAGCAGGATACCACCAGGGTTTAACCCTGTGTTTCATTTCTTCCAATGTTTGAGGAAGAACTATCAGGGTGTGCGGACCGACAAGTTGAGGAGTCTGCAGGAGTTCCAGCGGAAGACTGGAGAGAGCCTACGCGAGGCGTTTACTCGCATGAGGCGGTTGATCAGCGTTACCCAAGGGGTGACGGAAGCACAGGCAGTCCAGTTCTGGTATGGGATACTAGACCGGGAGCTGCGTAGGAGAGTTAGAGATGCTACTCTTCTTAGAGATACCGCTCCGACGTTGACGGTTGTCTTTAGTCTGGCTGAGCGGATTGAGCTCAACATGGTGGAGGAGAGAGTGGTGGTTGCTGGGTTCAGCAAGGAGACACCACATGGAGCGACCACCTCTTCTCGAGGATCACAGGCTACGCAACAGCGTGATGGTGGTGGTGGTAAGGATCGTGCAGAGCAGTCACGATCGCAGGGAGGTGTAGGAGGATCTGGTGGGCAGAAGCCCATGCCGTCCTTCTCTAGTCAGCAGCAAGCGGGTCCTTGCTGGACGTGTGATGGTCCTCATCAGCAGAGGGACTGTCCACAGAGGAGAGGTTATGAGACGTCAGGGACATCAGGGACGTCTCAAGCAGTACCTAGGCAATGTGAGCATTGCGGACGACCTGGTCACAGTAGTGACCGTTGTTTTGATCTCCATCCCGAGTTGCGACAAGGGAAGGCTGATCGTGGACGAGGCGGAGGAGCTCAAGGAGGCCGTGGTGGTCGAGCTGGAGGTAGAGGTCCAGCACTTGGGAGAGGACCGGTCGGTCCACCGCCTGCTACAACGTCAGAAGCAGGTATGGCTGCTCGGATTGAGCAGTTGGAGCAGAGGATAGCTAGTATGGCTATGGCTCAGCGGAGATCAGGTGGAACAGAGGCTTCCACGTCTTATGGAGGAGAAGGAGGTGACTTCGACTTCATGGCTGGTGTGGCGCAGATTGAGTTATCTGCAGCAGTGACTAGAGGTGCAGTGCGTGCCTCTGAGCCACGAGGTGCGTCAGTGGAGTTGGATCCACAACGCGGGGAGGCTGGTAGACAAGCCAGGCTTCCCCAATCGTTCACGTTATCGGAGGCGTTGAGGACCACATCTATGGTTCCTAAACGACCTACCGATGGTGCAGTAGAGTTGGAGGCATCGACATCCAGGAGTGGGTGTGATGTGAGTCCACCTTCGACGTCTGTGGATGCGACGTCGAACCCGATGTTGGGGGCGGCTACAGCAGTTTTGCGAGCCCCACTATTCTCAGCCACGGATATGAGGGCATTGGGAGTCAACTTGGCTCCAGTGTTCCAGTTGGCGGCCACGCTCAGTGAGAGCGAGGATGTAGTTACCTCTAGTGCTGAAGTAGTTCAGCGAGAGGCGGTAGACGTGTCCATGGAGTCGAGGATCAGGACAGCTACCAGTGGTACTTGGCAAGCGGCGGCTGCTAAGTTAGATGAGTTACCAGCTAGGCCGGCGATTGACCGTGCTAGTTTGGCACCAAGTGTGGTGTTGTTGGACAACAGAAGTGGTATCTTCTGTTTGGTGGCACCTTCAGGGAAAGTATATCGACCCCAGAAGGTCTTGTTAGACTCTGGAGCCCAACCGTTAATGTTGGGAAAGGCGGCGTGTATTGGTTTGGGTCTGAAGAAGTCCGAGATAGAGAGATGTCCATTCCAGTTGCAGACATCTCTAGGGGGATCAAGAGGTACGGCTCTACATATGACACGGGAGATGTTGACGGTGAGAGTTCGATCAGATCACCCCACGGATGGCTCTATGGTGAAGGCCAAGGCCATTGTTACAGCCGCAGAGTCTTATGATGTATTGGTGGGAGGTGCTGTGTTGTACCCTATGGGGTTCGTGATTGACTATTGGACAGAGACAGCATCTTACAGACCAGGTTGGCAGTCCGGTGAGGGACGAGTGAGCCGCTTACCAGTGCGGTTCAGTGCTAGAGTTGGGACGACGGAGCCTACACCAGGAACGATGGCATCCGTTGCAGGGTTCAGTTCGATCATCACTTGGCCGGACGAGTTGTTGGAGGGTAATGCCCATGCGGAGGATACTCCGATCTATGAGGAGGTGGAGGACATGCCTAGCATGTCTACGTTAATACCATCTGCCTTGGATGTGCCACTCTGGAGTTCGAGTGGAGAGTTGCAGCAGTATGCTGATCAGTTGGTGCAGCAGGCTTGGAGTGAAGCTTTTGTATCATCAGTAGAGGAACAAAGGGTTGTTCCTGCTACTGACCCTGTGACCTTATCACCGTTGGATACGACTCCCATTGTGTGGCAGTATCCAGAGGAAGGTGTATGTGTGCTGGAGCTGTTTGGAGGGATCAGCACAGGTTTGGCTGCGTATTGCAGGCAGGTATACAAGTACAGCGATACTTGTATGTGGAGAGAGATGAGATTGCGAGACGCATCTCATTGCGACATGTGGCACGTTTGGTGCAGAGATATCCTGAGTTGTTGCCCATATCAACTGTTAGAGGATACCAGCAAGCATTACCGTCGGATATTTTGCTGCTGGGGGCGCAGGATCTTACGTTTGTGGGCACTTATCTTACCGTTTGCCGATGCTCCATGTCAACTTCATAAGAGTTCTCATGCCTTTTCAAAGTCACAGACCCCGCAATCTAGGATGTTCTGGAGATTTTACGAATCTTAGCATCTCCCCTATGCATCAGATGGATCGATTCTCCAGCGTACACTCTTCGAGATAATCATTTGATTCTCTCTACTTCTTGGGAATCGTACACAGATGATGACGAGTGTGCACCAAGTGCGGTCTTAGATTGGACCAGCAGTGTTGTTGGATGCAGCGAGAGTAGGATCTCGTGCACATCGTCCACGGTTGTGGTGGACGAACTTGTTACCGAGAGAGGTGCTTAAGCGAGCACACGATGGAGTGAGACGACCAGCACATCTCACTGTTGATAGCATCTTGGATGCAGGACGACGATCTCAAGTAGTGAGAGTCGTCGATAGATCACCCATGGCAGTGGTGAACCTAGTGGGACGGTCCATGGTAGCGTTACCCACATTGGTAAGCTTTCCAGCGTCACATGCTTACAGAGATGGAGGACCTGGACTTGTGTGGGATGCTCAATTACGGCAGTTGGTGGAGCCCAATGCCGATGAGAGAGAGCGAGCGATGGGTTTCACTACGGGTACGACGGCAGTAGCTTCGGTGTCGGAGGCTTCACGTCGTCAAGTATTGGGTCAAGCAATGGACTTGAATTGCTTGACATGGATTGTTAGCCTTGGATTGGCTGAGCAGCGTCGGATACGATCGACGGGTGTTACTGCTCGAGCACTCTTGAGCTCTTTGCCTACCGGGTCGGTGGAGGTAAAGGCTGGGGGCGAGGCACGTGGAGTTCGTCATCCTTGGACATCATGGGATGTCATAGGAGAGAGTGTGGAGTTTGCAGCTAGAACTGCAGAAGTATTACACACAGTAGCGGTGGAGGTTGTTGGTGGTGAGCAGAAGGAAATTGCTCCAGAGGCTGCAAGATAGCAGTCAACGACTTCGTCTTCTACCTCTAGCATGGTGACAGAGGATACTTGGGAGCCGGAGATCGGACCCAAGCTTATAGGAGAGGAGAGACGAAGAGTCCAAAGATTCCTGAAGAGCTACAGGAATTGTTTTGCCTTCAGTATGAAGGATTTGGGTACCTTGAAGGGACCTGGTATACGGATCGACTTGGCTAATGACACGCCAATCTTTCGACGTCCTTACAGGTACAGTGACATGGAGAGAGCCTTGATCCAGAGTCGGACTCAAGACTTGTTGGAGACTGGGTTGGTGGAGATGTCGCATGGAGAGTATGCATCTGCCATAGTTATGCCAGCCAAGAAGGATATGTATGGCAACTACACGGATAGGCGGATGTGTGGAGACTACCGTCCTATCAATCGGCAGACGAAGTCCGATAAGTATGCCATGCCGACACCTGAGGAGATCTTTGATGCAGTGGGGCATGTGAAGGTCTTCAGTACTTTGGATCTTCGAGCAGGGTATCATCAGTTGCCAGTGAGAAAAGAAGATAAGTCCAAGACAGCATTTTGGGGAATTGACTCTCACGGCAAGGATTGTTTGTATCAGTGGCAATTCTTACCATTTGGGTTGAAGAACGCCCCTGCTGAGTTCCAAAGGGTGATGGACAGAATCCTAGCAGGATTGGATTTTGTCAGATGTTATATTGACGACATCTTAGTCTATAGTGCTACAGTGGAGGAGCACGAGAGACACTTACGGGATGTGTTTGAGCGGTTGAGAGCTCATGGGTTGAAGTTACACCCTGGGAAGTGTAAGTTCTTCCAGGAGTTGGTAGAGTATCTGGGCCACACCATCTATCCAGGTGGATTGGGTGTTCAACAGACGAAGGTTGAGGCTATTGCACGTATCCCACGCCCCACAGATGTGAGTCGAGTTCGAGCATTTGTTGGTTTGGCGAACTTCTATCGTCGATACGTGAAAGGGTTAAGTGCAATTGCGAAGCCGTTGACCAAGCTGATGAAGGTGGACCAGGAGTGGCAGTGGAGAGATGAGCAGGAGCGAGCTTTTGTAGAGCTCAAGGATAGGTTGACATCTGTTCCCATCTTGAGGAGACCCGTTAGGGGGCGTCCTTTCCAACTGCACACCGATTGGAGTATGTTGGGACTTGGAGCAGTGCTGACTCAGCATGATGATGAGAAAAAGGAGTTCGTGGTGGCGTATGCCAGTCGCTCCAATAATTCAGCGGAGGCGAGGTATAGTTCGTATGAGGGAGAGTGTTTGGCGGCAGTGTGGGCTGTTGCACACTTTCGATGTTATCTGTTTGAGAACCCCTTTACTCTCATCACCGATCACCAGCCGCTCAAGTGGTTGATGGAGTCCGATAAGCTTACAGGGAAGCTTGCACGATGGGCTCTGATCTTACAGGAGTATGACTTCCAGGTAGTACATAGACCTGGAGTTGCAAACCTAGATGCCGATGGGTTGAGTCGCAACCCGTGCACGAGTCAGCAGGATCAGACTGGGGCTCGATGGCATGACGAGGTTGATGAGGAGATAGTGCCAGGGTGGCATGCATCTGCCTTTCTTTGTGTGTTGGCCATGAACTCTAGTATGGAGGGTCAAGTCGTATCTTTCTCTGGTCAGAGAGTAGATGACGAGTCTCCAGATCCTGAAGGTGGAGATGGTGTTCCAGATCAGCGGGATATCCATGATGATGTGACCGTGATGGAGTATCTACGCACTGGTGTGTTAGTAGGCACAGTAAGTGCCAAGGAGCGGGATCGTGTTCTTCAACGAGCGAAGAGATTTCGACGAGAAGGACGACATGTACTTCGAGTGTGGGGTGATGGAAGGGTACGAATAGTGCCACATCCATCCCAGAGGGCACAGTTAGTACGACATGCCCATGAGGAGTTGGGACATTTTGGAGTGAAGCGTACACATAGCTTACTCCAAGGACAGTATTGGTGGCGTGGTATGCACATCGATGTGCAACAGTTTGTCGCACGATGTGTGGTTTGTGATCGAGTACGAGCATCGTTTAATGCTCCTACTCCACAGTTACACCCCTTACCGATTATGGGGTTGGGTTACCGTTGGAGTTTGGATTTTGCGGGACCCTTACCGTTGACCGTACGTCACCACCGGTATGTGTTGGTGATGGTGGAGCACTTCTCCAAGTGGATTGAGTTGGTGGAATTACCAGACAAGGCGAGTGAAGGGACAGCGTATGCGTTCTTAGATCGAGTGCTGAGTCGTTTTGGAGCACCAGCTGAAGTGCTGACAGATGTCGCGCCCCTCATTCTCAAGATCGGGCGCAGACGCGAACAACAGAACCCTAGCGGACTTGCGCTAGGTTGTGAACGCTGCGAGTAGGACTTAACGGCGTGATCGGCAAGTCGGGATCAGATGAACCCTAAGTGGTTCTCTGAACCAAGGTTGGAACCTTGGGTTAGGACATAAGGGCCTAACCCAAGAGGGCCCCAGACGAACGCTGACCTAAGGGGGCGAGTCTGAGAACGGATTGAAACATGAGTCTTAGACATAGGTCTGAGACGTGGGTCCGAGACGCGGGACCGAGACGTGGGTCCGAGACGCAGACGAACCACAGGGTTCAACCCTGGGTCTGGACCACAGGTTTTCGGAAAAACTGCTAAGTGTTGGAGCTCCAGGGACGTTTTAGGTCGTGGACGGAGCTCCACATAAGATCTCGAGGCGAGTGAGGTATCATTGGAAAGATCTCGTCGAGAGCTTTCCAGTGATATATAACACTCCTCAATCTGACCTCCGAGCTGGAAGTTATGGCCGAACCACAATCGGGTTGTGGTATAATTTTCAGGGACCAAAGAGGAGGGCGGGGTCGCCGATCCCCAGAAGTATATATAAGGGGAGCTCGATGCCTGGGTGGGCCAGGACGAGTCACCCGACCCCAGGGTTCGGCGGGCGGACTCTGGGGGCATGAGGTGATGGCTGGCCAGTTCCAAGGCACGTTCCGATCCAGACTTGGATGTCTGGACTTAGGAACGATGCAAGGGCTGGGGCAAGACTAGGGAACGAGTCGGCGGGTTAGACCACCGTTCGGGAGCCTAGACCCAGACGGACATCACGGGCGGTTGGACCGCTAGGTGTGCTGGAGGCACCGTTTAGGACCCTGGACTTTATGGGAAGTCCGCCCCAAGTCATATTGTGACTTGCTCATGTTTGGGACCGA
Source organism: Asterella californica (assembly GCA_036924285.1). Classification (NCBI taxonomy): domain Eukaryota; kingdom Viridiplantae; phylum Streptophyta; class Marchantiopsida; order Marchantiales; family Aytoniaceae; genus Asterella; species Asterella californica. The sequence goes on from JAYKYS010000001.1 coordinate 51,640,533, forward strand.
CTTAGGTGGATCTAAGTCGGGACTTAGGATTGCTGAGCTTGATGATTAGGGAGACGGTCCGGCTCCGGTCCGGACCAACCAGAACTAAGGTAAGTGGTGCATGGACGCTAACTTGTGATTGTGTTTACAGGTTAGCGGTGTAAAGTTTGCGACCTACTGAGTTAGAGCTTCCGCTGGCGCAACAAGGCGGTAGGTGTGCGAAACAGACCAAGGTACAGAGTTCCTTGGTGAGTTTCAGGTCTTGTGTGATCAGGCGCTGATTGATCATCGGACTACATCTCGAGATCATCCTGAGGCGGATGGTTTGGCGGAGAGGGTAGTTCAGACGGTGAAGAGAGGATTGCGCAAGTATGGCTTGCAGAAGGGCCACTTGGGAGACTGGGATGTGCAGTTACCATGGTTGGCTATGGGCTACCGTTTTAGCCGACAAGCGTCTTTGGCTTCCTTCTCACCGTATTTCTTATTGTATGGCCGAGATCCAGATCTATCTTCGGCCATTCGTCGTGATTCTGCTGAGGTGCTGGACCTTGATGACCCGGATATGTGGGTGAGAGCATGTTCTCAACGAGCAGAGACATTTCGGAGAGTTATGCCTATGGCTTTTGAGAACCTAGCGATTGCCCAGCATAGAGACACGTTGCGGTATGCGACTATCCGAGGAGGAGGTTATCGGCCGTCGATTCGCAGGTTTCATCCTGGCGATTATATCTATCTACAGCAGACTGCACCGACGACGTTGGACGTGACCGCAGGGCGCACTATTTTACGAGTGCGTGAGGTGTTACCTTCTGGAGTACTCTTGTTAGAGGGCCGTGATGGTGTTGTGTGGAAGGACCATGTGCGTAATTGCGCGCCATGTCATCTTCCCAACATTGATGGTACCGTTGACCCAAGCTTAGCAGTTGTACGCGCGGGCTTGAGGTGTATGTTGTGTGGGTCTGCTGGTGGAGTAGCCCGTATGTTGGTGTGTGATGGTTGTTCGAGAGGTTGGCACATGTCATGTTTGACTCCACCTCTCAGTGTAGTTCCTACTGGACGGTGGGTTTGTCCTCGATGTATATAGCGGAGATAGTCGATTAGATCTTTGCGTGGTATGGATTGCAGACAGGCGACTAACGATGGGGCAATGTAGCACCCGGCCTCCTGATCCTTGCACCCATGAAGGTGTGTATCACGTAGTTGGGATATGGAGCTATCTGGAGTTAGAGGGACCTAACCGCCAGTTAGGGGGGCGATTGTGGTACACTTGTGTATGTGTATGACATCGTCCATGTGTTATGTGTATGTGTGGTGTACCTCTGACAGCGATGTATGTTGTGTAGCGATGTGTATGCGCACGACAGCTGTCACGTCAGTTTGGGCCCCTCGGCTAGGTTGACCGAGTGCGAAGTGGCGCATCCCGGTAAGGCCGTTAGTGCCGTTAGGGCGAGTTGGGGAGAGAGCCCACTAGGGATAAACTTCGCAGGTAGGGCTTGGAGGCCTTAGTTCTTTGAGTTGAGCCTTCAAGCTCCAGGCTATGGTGGATAGTCTAGTTGAGTGTAACTCGGATTCTCTTCGCGTTTAGAGTGGGTTTGACTTGACCGTTGGTGAGTAATCCTTGTGGTGGTGTTGGAGATGGTAATCTCTGTATTCAGATTATTGTGGTACACTTGTGTATGTGTATGACATCGTCCATGTGTTATGTGTATGTGTGGTGTACCTCTGACAGCGATGTATGTTGTGTAGCGATGTGTATGCGCACGACAGTGTAAAGCCGATGTGGCTCTAAGTATATTTGTTCAGAAGTGAACTGGAAAGTGATTTGGGGTTTCGAAGGGGCAGAGATTGGAATCTGAACACAGCTCTTACAGAGCAGAGGATAACTGGACAACGTTTGTCAAAGGACAACGTGGAAGACTACAATAGATCATTTCAACATGTGGGTAAGTGTCCACGTCCCTACCTTCTGTGCATCTCGTTACGATCAGAGACAGCACTTGGAAGTGAAAGATGGGAGAAATCAGAGAAGGTAGAGATGGGAGAAATGGGAGGAGGTTGTCTAGTAGTTATTCACCTGGTTGCTTATTTAATTTTGAGATTATTAAATAACCAATCCTGAGACATCTTGGGAGGTTTAGTAGAAAATTAATTTACATTGACACCTCTATAAACATTTCAATTATATGAAATATATTTTTCTGTTGAAACTTACCTCTAGTTCTTTTTTATTTCCATGAGTTTATTTGGAGAGGATTCGAACTCAGGTTGCCAACTCTCTACGAACTCAGGTTGCCAACTCTCTACGCACAGCCTGTTTACAATGACCCATTCACATTCTGGAAATTATTTCTATGTACAGTTAATATTAGCTACAGACTTCACCATTTCTCGGAAAACCAGGCAGGGAACAAGACTTCTCAAAAAACCAGGAAGAGAAAATCGAGAATTATGTATTTTGTATTGGACACAACTAAACAAAGAAAACTGATCATGTATTAAAGAAACCAGTTAATATTAGACACAACCAAGCAGGAAAATTCGAGAACTGAGTATTCTATATCATGTATTCTTTCTCATTTTTTCTTTCGTACTGTCCGGTTGTCTTTTTTCTTGTTTTTCACAAAAGTGCCTTTTGGATTATATTCATCTCATGGTTGAAAGTGCAATTTTGCAGCTTATCATTTTTCAGTTTAATGTCTTATTTGCAGTGATAGACCTATAGCGTTCAGGCTTGGGTGGTTCTGGACGATTGAAATGCCAGGATGGAGTACCTTGACTCGACTCGTCGAAATTGGTCGCTCGGACAGACAAGAATTAATGCTACACAAGGTTCTTACTGATTTTAAATAAATCTTTTATTCTCGAGAGACAAAACATAAAGCGTGATCGGAAGGGTATACTCGGCACTGCTGATATTTATGTCGCAGTAACTGTACATGCTGTGAAGCTGCGACACTCTAGAGCAGTGAAAGTGACCTTGTACATGGGCTCTGTTAATATTGAGAACAATGTGGACTACTTGCTGTTACTACATATACTGTAGACAGCGAAAATTATAAGTGCTGGTTGCTTCTACTTGCGTTACTGTACACAGCGAAAATTACAAGCGCTAGCTGCCTCTACTCGCATTACAGCCGGTTCCTGCTCTGATTCCGTCACTATTCAACTTCGATAGGTTGATTCTGATTGTCGAGGCTGGTCTGCCCTCAACAGCACATCGGCAAGAGCTATGAAGTCTGAAAGAGTTCGTTGTTCTTCCTTGTCTTGTGCAGTTGGCTGCTCTGTGTCTGGTTGCTCCTCGTCGTTGCTGCGCAAGTCATCTTCACTTTCTTCTTGTTCCCTCGCTCGTTCCTGCGTTTCGAAATATCTACGACTGCAATGTGGACAGCGTCGATTATCAATATGTAAAAAGATGTTATTCACGTTCTCCGGTGTGATTTGCTCCGGTCTGATGAAAGAGTTCCGCAAGGAGTCCGATCGCTTCTTCTGTATACCTGGCTGCATAATCCACCTAGGTGAAGCTGAGTACTTTCATGAAATCAGCATCTGACAGAGACAGCGAGACAGAGTGTTGGAGAGAGGGTGCGAGCTCTTGTACTTGTTAAACTGGAGTGCCCTGGGTAAAAAGTTCATGTAAGTGAGTTCAACATGATTCTTTGTATCTGCAGCTCCTAACAACATAAATAACTCTTTATCGTCTGTCAACATACTCTCAGTCTTCATCACGACATGATGATGTTGGATTTTCTCATCCTTTAAACAGTAGCCAACCATGCCACAAATGTGTGTAACTCTTTGTTGGAGAGTTGCTTCACACAAATCTCGACACCAAGCGGACGTTGATGGTCCCATCGAACTGCCTGCAGTAGTTTCTTTTTCACCTCCAGACAAGACTTCTCGTGGATGGATATAACGTCTTGGAAATGCAAGTGTAATAGACTACCCCTCGTTCAACAGAGAACATCTCCGAGAGGCACTGCCTGTGCAAGAAACTAGAAAGCAATAGGAACAGAGAAAGCTCAAGGTCACTCCTCAAAGGCAGACTATCACAGACAATTCCAGTGTCGGTGTCTTCGCTCTAGAGATATACTGCCGGTCCAAGCTGGTGTGATGACCGCAGATATATCGGTAGCTGCACGGCTCAAGTTGAGTACAAATGCAAGGTAGATGAATAAGTCTGTACATGCGATGCACAATTGAACGTTTACTATCACCTTCACGGACAAAGAAGACTTGATAATTAAACATCCGAAACCGTCTGCCCTGCAAGTACAACGAAAGTCCGTCTTCGAAATAAGAGAAGAACCGGTATGGTCCAGCTAAACTTACAATACGCAGGACGTGCAGAGGATAGGGATAACACATTTTCGCTATCTTGACATAGTCGAACTTCAGCAGGAAGTTGACGCTAGTCGTGAAGTATTGCAAGTCTAGGTAGATGTAGCGACATGTTAGCTGTAGTGTACTATCGTCAAAACTAATCATCGGCAACTTGCTAGAGTAGAAAGAGAACCTTGGAGCAGTGTCCGGAATAAGCTGAGTTTCTAGCAAGCAATTCTGTTCCAAGACGGATAAGGTGCTGGGCTTGCTTGTTGAATCTGAAGACTCTTCTGTCTGCACGGGAAGGGAAAGGGTCTGGCTCGCTTTCTCTACAGCCTCTAGGGAGTCTATGGCAAGCAGGAGGAGGTCAGCATCATCTGAGGACATAGTCCCGTCGAAGTTATCTCATCTTAGAGTCGAAGATGGATCGAACAATAGATACAGCAAGCAGCAAGAAAACGTAGAGGTTACTTCACCTGCGACAAGAAGCGGAGTACCTAAATCCAGTAGTAGAGACCTCCAAGTATGGACACAGACTCGCTTCTTGTCACAACCCGTGGCAGTATTAACACGACGACTTCCACTGTCATTGAGACACAAGTCGCACGTAGAGCATGGGACCGCGAGAGTCCTCTGCAGAGCCCATAACAACGACATGCACAAACTCCGAAACAAGAGCCCTTCCGGAAAATAATCACACGAGAAAAAACCACAAGTGCGCAGAGAAAAGAAGAGAAACGCAATTGACTCACCGAGAGGTACCGACGGCAGGAATAAACTAGCACGCAAACCTCAAGTCTCCTGAGCGATAAACATCACAGGCCAGCCAAACAAGACACGCTAGTCACTTATCGGGACAGTCCCAAGCGATCAAGATCTCAGCGAAAGAAGAAACTGAAGGCGGAACCGTCTGTTTGTCGTCGATACAACTGACGAAGCAAGCGTCCAATCACCTCTTTCTCGCTGCTTATTTCCGACACCGAAAGCTGCCACACAAAAAACGACCAAAACCTCGAAATGAAAGGAGAAAATCATCAGTTTATCACACCGCAAGAGCCGCAAAACAAAAACCGCCAAAAGAAACAAGCCGGAGAGCGAACAATCTCGAGACCATCGTCCCCGCACAGCCTCTGCTGCACACCGGAACCCCGAAATGAAAGAAATCGAGCAGATTCTTGACAGCAGCGTCCTCGCACCGTCTCCGATGCGAACCACCTCTGCTGTGCGACAGACTGACACCAAGCATCTCCGCAGAGAGCCTCTCACAGCCAGACCCCGCCACTCTCCGTCACACCTCGATGAAAACTCCCACAGACTGGAAATGCGATAACCACACGAGAAACAGAAGAGTTTAGACACCTAGTCTTAACCCAAAAATTTGAATCACATACGATCTTATTTCTCGCCGTGATCACACCTTCCGCCTGTGTCCTAGGGACTACAAATATTTACACCCGTGCACATCCAGCTTGTCGGTTTATCCTCATCGTTGAAAACTACATCTTCGATGCATATTCATCTTTTCCATCTAAAGATGGAAGAGGGCTGCAACCTTAATTTATTACCTAATCCTCCGAGGGGAAGAGTTAGATAATAAATTAATGTATTTATGAATGGATTAATTCTGTGAAGCAACCGAAAGAGATATTGTTGAAGAATAGAAAGAGAGAAAGACTATACGCTAAGAAGAGTTCGTTTAAGCTAAGAGATGTGTGAGAGAGAGAGTGTTGAATAACTGTAAGCGGAAGAATGTGCACGAAAAAGAATTTCTTGGAGAACGTGAAAGAAGGACCGAAAATACAAAGAGAAGGACCGAAAACTGAGACCTAGGAGATGGGTGGATGGGATAAGCTTCTTCAGACAGAAAATGACGGGCTGCTCGAAAATAAAGAAGAAGAAAGAAGAGGGAAAGAAGTTCTCTTTTAAGTCAAAAACGGATTAATGGAGCTCCGCGCGAGGGGTGAGAGAAAAGGCGATAAAGTGGTTACATCCTCTACGTTTCTGTTTAATGTCGTAATTTCTAAATTATATCATCAAGTTTATTTGGCTTTATGGCTTAACTCATTAAATGAATCTGCAAAGGTGTATGTTCAAGTCTTGCTAAATTGTTTTTCTATTCTCTGTTTAGTTTTAACATTTATAATCATATTGTAATTTTACCTTTAATAATGTTAGTGCATGTAAAATTTGGACTACATCTAAATTAATATCACTCATACTAATTTCGCACCTCACACTAACTAAATGTACACACTAAATATGGTAAACAGCCTACTTACTTCCACAATTCTTTACAATTTTTAAACTTTTTTAAGATGATAGATATTTACTACCACAACTCACATCTTTTGGGGCGCCATGTGACTCGAGCACACGTGTGTAGATCTGCGGAAGTCTTTTGGAACGGTGCTTTCTTTGTTGACAAAATTACGTGTCGGAGTGGAGCTGTAAGAACGAGGGAACACACCTCGTATCTGCGCTGAACAAATTTTAGGACACAGCTTTGGAGGATTACCGTACCTGATAGTGTCACACGCATACATTATCCCCGACTGAGCATTGTGACTGTGACTGAAACTGGAGAACCTGTCATGCAGGGAACTTACCTTGCCAGGATACAAGCTCACGATGTATACCTTCTAGAGCTAACAGCTATAGTGCACATATACTCGTGATCTGGCAACTTATCGCTCCAAGTGATCAATTTCCACAATCCGGTTACGAGTCAGTTCTTCAGACTCAGCTCGCAAGTAGATAACTGGATATGATGTCTAATGTCCCACACACTATACTTAATACGGAGTGGATTCTGAACATTACTTGATGTTCACGTTTACAATGATAACACCTTAGAGGAACGACAAATGTCCTGCTACTGTACCTCACTCTGTGGAGATAGAGATCCTTTGAAGACGATTTATTCTCATCCAGACGTGAACTGACATCGATAGTTTGCTCATCTTTGACAAACTTTGTCATGCTTCAGTCGCATCGAAAGGTTAACAACTACCTTCTTTAAGAAGGTCCGAGGTATGGTACTAACTCTACGCTACTCAACGCTAAAAATATGGTGATATATGAATCATCCGGGGGAATGGCAGCTCACATAAGGAGCAATATAAATATGATAATATACGTTGGTGCACGAGTACAGCACAACGAATCAGACTCCGCACATAAGGTGACCCTAAAATTCCAAAAGCCCAACGAAGTACTTAGTAACAAAGGGGTGTTTGAGTGTGTTCTAACTTCAACCGAATGTCTATATCCTAGGGACCGGACCAACGGACATGTATAGCACTGGCCACACTCCCTGGTAAGGAAGTGAAGTGCTTAACGGTATATACTTCCATACATATGACGTGACGGTATATACTTCCTAGGTTCATTAGTATCGAAACCGTCTTTATCTCCAGTCCTCCAGACGCAGGCCCAATGGTTAGTCATCAATCCATCCATTGGGAGTTCCACGAACAACTGATACAACGGAATGGAGTTCAACTGTGTATCCAGTTAATCTCCAGTCGGACTCACGCTCACGTCTGCAACATACCGTGACGTTCTCCGGCGGGTGTGTAATCACTCGCGGTTTTCTCCTGGTACACATTGCACGTAATCGTGACGTGCTCAAGCTTCTCAATCCTTCTTGCTATTGTTTCCTCCCTGTAGGTATGTCTAACTACGGTCTCTCGGTAGACTCATACTGTTTTTATCGACTTCTTAAACTCTAACACACACTCCTTGACTTCTTTCACTCTATATTTTCTGGATTCTGTAGATCATGTTCAGTGAGGAAAGGAGGGTAAACACGAAAGTCGTATCCTTCCCTTCACAGCAAGGTTCTATTCACCCCTCTGTAAATTATAATCCTCGGTCTCATATCGTACGATCGAACATAAATGACGAACTCTATTAATTATTCTGAAAATGCTTGACTGTTAGCCTCGTCCAGCTTTACATGTCACCCAAGATAAAACGAAAAGGAAAAGGGGCCGACTCTGAGCTTTATCGAACAAGAAAAAAAAATGTATATTAACCTCAGGGGGCTCACAGAAGCTTCCAGGATGTCCAAAAACCTGTGAATTTGCGAATTGGCAAAAATAAGGTTATTACTCGACCGAAAGGGTAATCTGACGTAAGTCGAACATACGAATCTCATCTTTGCCATCCGGAAGCAACGGGACACCTGTTAGCCCAATGGCCTGAGTCACCACATTTGTAGCAACTCCCACCAGCGGGTGGGACGCCAGAACTGAACAGTTTTGATCCCACAGAAACATCACCACCACCTCCACTATTTGGACAAGAAGAAGACCAATGACCCTGACGACCACATTTTTGACAAGGCTGAGATTTCTTGACTTCAGGTGTTCGGGTTGAGTTGTAAGATTGACTACCACCGAAGCCCCTGCCACCACCACCACCTCCTTCACTCGGGCAATCTCTGATCCAGTGACCACCCTGACCACATTTGAAGCAGGTCCTTCCAACAGGGTTTTGCTCGCCTCCCAGATCACTATAATCCTTTCTCGTTCCTGGCTTATGTGCATTGCTGTTCCCAGAGCCACCAGCGCTTTGCATGGTACAGTCCTTCGCCCAGTGTCCACCGAACCCACATTTGTAACAAGCGCCAGCTGCTGGACTTTCAGAGGAAGTAAGACTTCTGCTCGGGACTGCAGTACTTGGCCTACTACTGCCGTTTCCTGCTTCATCGCACCATTGAAAGAATCCACAAGCTTGGTCCTACATAATTTCGGCAAATTACGCTTTGTAAGGTTTTAGTATCATGCGTAGGATAAAGCATGTTCTAGACAGTAATGTCCTATTCTCATCCCGCTTAGGTAACGAAGTCCAGTCCAGTCCAGGATCCAGTCATTGAGTGTTGAAGAGAATGCATCACATAACGATCTCGCCAAGAAGAAGAAAGCTACTGAGCAACAATCGAAAGTACTGGACAAGCAGGATGAACAGCCATGAACCTTTAGCAAGGGACATTTGTAAAATGCACGGCCATTGTTTCTCTCCGTCTTCGCAGTAAGTATTACACAAGGTCCGCCTCCACATATGCACTCAATCTGTGGGATATCTTGAGTCGGAGCTCTATCACTTGAAAAACTTTGACCTCCATCTCCACCACTTTGACCTCCACCGTCACACCATTCAAAGAAGGTGCACTGTCCTCCATCCTGTAAACACGTCTCAAGATTGCTATAGACGGCATAACTAAAGGACCAACAAGAAGGTTGTAAAAGTATGTTTTACCCGAACTAACATTTCTGCAACTTTAGGGTCAAATTAAGGTGCTGATATCAACAATGTTAAAAATGGAATGCGACGCCGCAAAAGTTAACAGGCAGAGCTTCAGTGGAAAGAAACGCTTAGAGAACAATCGTACTTTTGCACTTGTTCAGACTAAAGTGATTACTGAATGACTGATGACCTGTCTGTGGGGACGAAAAAGTCAAACATGGCTTCTCTCACTCTCCATCACGAGGCCATGAGGAAAAGATCTTTCTTAGCATCCATCAACATAAGGAAACTTCTACAGATTCTTCATGCAGTTGTGCTTTCAGCATCAAAACTATGCTAGAGCTGTACTTACGAGTGAGCAATGCTAGTTATCTAGGGCGCCTAGCGATATTCGCATACGATAACTGCGACCAACGAGACACGAGGTTGGAGGAAAGATAATTACTCTCTTTAGCGGACACTTATAAAACCTGCGCCCCAAGTTCTTTTCAGTGTTTGCTGTCAAAACAATGCATGCACCTGCACCACAGGGACAATTTCTTTCAGGGACATCCGATAGCTCAGGTACCGGTCCTCCACTCTGAGAAGAAAAGCTGCCAGCAACATTCGGTTTGGTACAATCTCGAGCCCAGTGTCCTCCGAGTCCGCACTTATAACAGGTATTTGAAGCTTCGTTCCTTCCTGCTGCAGTCCCAGGTGCGTTGCCTGCGTAGCCTGAAGCACCTCCTCGACCTGAAATTCCTGCAGATCCTCTTCCCCGCGATGATTTCAGCCACGCTTCGCTGTTACTTCCTCGTAAAGCTGCCATGTACTCGCCCTCCGGTTTAGAATCCAAAGTGTCTCCAGTTTCCTGCTGTCTAAAACTTGCTCTGTATTCTCTGTCATCGCCAGTCCGCCTTCTCTTATCCTCAGGAAAACCATCTGTGTTCGAGTAACCGCCCTGATGTGACTGGTACGATTGACTGTTGACTCTCTCTTCCCACTGATCCTTCCGCTTGCCTGCGTAATCTTGCGCATCCGTTCTGTTTTGCAGAAAGCGCTGCTCTAAATGTTGGTTCTCAGCAGCGGCAACAGCCGAGAGAACTGACTCATCCTCAAAGAATGAATCCAAATCATCTGCCAATTCTACCATCGTTGAAAGCTATATTTGAATCGCCCGACGTGCACGAGGGGAATAATTTACTCAGGTGTTTCCAGAAGAGCCAAGTTTGTTTGAGGGAATTACTCATTCTTCGGTCAATCCCGAATAATCCTGAAGAAGAATCTGCGTGGGCTCAGCAACCTAGCAGTAAGCACTCAGTGGTAGAGCTCAGCGTTACACAAAAGATAACACTCGCCGAAGGGATTTTATGATCAGTGTCATACACAATAACATAACATATGAATGTCAACGAGACCTTCTAGTTGCAAGTCCAGAAAGATCGTGAAAGCGTGTCATGTTCAAAATAGAACCTGCACGAATGGCAGAGTAAGCAGATACTCACTTTCTTCTGTCCCCCATTCACACCTTAGTCACTCCCCCGGGAGGAGTCCAACTGTTGCAGGACTTATAAATTAAATAACTTTAATGAACGGTAATTCAGCTACCCCAAAAAAAAACAGGTGAATCAAGAACCGTTCGTGTATAGTGTCAGCGGCAAATTAGAGTTTGAGAATTCACAACTCTCCAAGAGCGAGCACTCACTTTACAAATAGCCCAGCTTAGCGTTGGCAAACACCTCTGAAAGAAGTGTCGCCTTTTTTACATTCATGACAAGAGTGAATTCCACCGCTTCAACAACCCTATCGATCGCTCTCTGATTCAAATCAAAGTACGCCTTCGACAGAAAGGCCTCGTGCACCGCTCCAACAAAAGTTAGCGCAAAGTTAGCGCCAGGAGTAGCGTACTTTCTCCACTTAAGTGGCCTCCAGGGACTACGAGAGACTTCAGGAATGTCGCCTACGCCACATCTCCGCTCGTTTGGCGGGCTGAAACATCTGCGTTTTATCTGCTTCAGAAAGAACTCGCGTTTGTCCGTCGAACCGTGGATTTAACTCCGTCTGTCCACGAAGCCTGCTGTGTCATCAACTATACCTCCTCCGCTGCCTGAAAGCCGCGCGTCTCGTGACAAGCCAGACTTGCCACGGGATTTTCCATTTCAAATCGATAATCCACCTTGACAACCGTGACTTGTTATTGATTGCTGATAATGACTTTCTTGTCCTGGACATGTGCCACAAATATGCATAGTCATAAGAATGCTCGATCAGTTTCGAGGTGGAAGTTGGTAGTCCAAAAGCTCTCTATCCATTTCGTTACTTCGTTTGGTGTTCGAAAGTTCACTAACATTACGGATTGGAACAAGCGTGTTAATGAACTTAGACACCAACACGAAATGAAAAGAAGGAATGACATGTTGTAGAAAGTTAAAAGTTCTTGAATGAACGTGATGAATATTCCTCCTGTTTTGAGTTGAAGTTTACCTCTCTCTACTAGGATAGTCTATATATGTTGAGACATGCATATTCACCCTCTTCCGAACTCGGAAGAGGGGCATACCGTTTGATTTAATACCTAACCCTTCCGGCCGGAAGAGTTAGGTATTAAATTAAATGTCTGATTAAATTATTAATTATTGAGTACAGTACCTCGTACTTGTATTTCTTGAAGCGCGACAATCCACACTAGCCTTATTGGTTTTTGCCTGCTCGTCCTGTGTTTGCAAGCATAGGTTAACAAATAACATCTATAACTTTTTAATTATTTATATCTATTTAATACATATATTTTATTTAACACTTATATAATTCTCTATTAACAAAAAGAAAAAAAAATCTCAGAAAGTTAATGTTGCAGGCATATTCACCCATGTACACTTAGAAAGCAGGAATGCTTTCCAATAGTTTGCAGGCTCCCGTACTTATATTATTGACATTGCATTATTGTTCTCTTCCCTTCTCGGTTATGTCTGGATTTCTGTGCAACTCCAGACAAGGTTATGATATAACAGTTATCAATAGATTTAATTTCTCAAAACTATTTAGTATATAAATTGTAAATAACATTTAAGTATTTCTGATAACAGAAAACGCAGTTAGATGTACAAGGCCATGGGCAGGATATTTTCTGTTCTGCGCGGGTAAAACAATGGTAAGAGCTAGGTAGGATTGGGTGTCTGCTCAGGCTCGGTTCTACTAAAAAGCCGGTTTGATAATCTCAAACCGAACCTAAAGTGAACCCAACTCGTCACAGAAGGTTTGAACTTTTAACTTAACTGAAAGAAACCATTTAAAGTCAAACACTTTCAAAAAGTTTACCAAATGTTAAATCGGGGATTTAGACCGAAACAACCATCTAAATAGTTTGAAGACGTGATTTGGGCTTTAAACTCTTAGGTTCATTTCACTCCATTCCGTTTGGAACCATGTACTGAACTGTATACGTGCTAATCCAACCCTAAAATGCTTCTTAGAGAATCTCCAGCGGCACCTCTTTATCGTACTTTGATTTCATTTTGAAATAGAGTACTTGCAGTGGATATCGTATACAGAATTCTAACGCAATTCCAAATCTACATTGGGCGCGCCAATACTCTAGAGCAAATCTGAATATAATTTGAAAAGTAATGCGGTGAAAAGGACCTTTTACAAGTTTTCCATCAAGTACATACAAGTGAAGTATCCGCGACTTACACTAGAAGCTGAGTGGGAGGCAAACAGACGGATGAAGCCGTAATTTCTAACCTAACTTCCGCGTCTATTCATACTTCCTTGCATATTATTTAACCTCTTCCATGTTCGGAAGAGTAGAATATGCAAAATGCTTTTAATTTATCACCTAACTTTTTTGGTGAAATGAGTTAGATGGTAAATTAAACCTCGTAAAAAATCAATTTTGTGACATGAAAGCAAATCGATATTATAGTTCCTGTTGTGCGCTAGAACCCATATGCTTTATAGGTTTTACTGGGAAGATTTGGCATGTAGTCTGTAGCTAATATATAATATTTTAAATTTAAATATTTTAAATATTTTTTAACATCTATACAATTTTCACTATCTCTATAGCACCCTTTACTGTAGTGTCCGGTCCAGTGGCACTTTTAAGTTTTCCTCTTTGCTCTATGTTTATCTTTTCCTCCCTCCGGCCAAAAGTGTACTTTTGATGCATATTAGCTAAACGACGAATCAAATAGACATTTCGTGAGTCCAATAGAAATTATCACATACTATAAAACTGTGATTATGCGTAGAAAGTGCGAATTTAGCCAAGAAAAGGAAAACGACAAGAAGTAAAAGGTAAGTGGTGTGTAACGGGCTGATAAGGTTGTGAAAATGAAACTAGGGGGTCATTTATATCCAAAAAGATACCCTGCTGAGTTCGCATAAAAAATGGAACTCACTCGCGGGACCAGCTCGGGCTTACCCAACTCGATTTCGTGGATCACATATTTGTTTGCCGCACGCATTACTCGATCGATGTCGATATCCGCCCGATTCTTTGTAGCTATATTTGAACTCATTTTTATTATTACACATACTGAAGATAACGCAGTAATAACAATTGTCATTGGAGAATCTGCACGTCTTGGGTTCGAGCCGGGAGAATTGATCTGGATTTACAGACGAACGATATAAAACAGAAAATTCCGAAGCAAGTTCATTAATCTCTGAAGGTTTAGAGGGGTAGTGTGAATATTCAGTTGTGACTAAAGTACTCCAAGATGACATTTGATTCCTTCTTAAGCAAAAATAATTCATCTGCAAAAACAATTTAATACAAAGACTGAACTGAGATCAAGTCATAATGCGGGCTAGTCTTACTGTGAAAGTTGTGACTAAAGTACTCCAAGATGACATTTGATTCATTCTTAAGCAAAAATAATTCATCTGCAAAAATAATTTAATACAAAGACTGAACTGAGATGAAGTCATAATGCGGGCTAGTCTTACTGTGAAAGTTGTGACTAAAGTACTCCAAGATGACATTTGATTCCTTCTTAAGCAAAAATAATTCATCTGTAAAAATAAGTACAATTTAATACAGAGACTGAACTGAGATCAAATCATAATGCGGGCTAGTCTTACTGTGAATATGCATACAACCTGGAGTTCTCGTCGCAAAAAAAGAAGAGGACAAGTCTGGAGAGCGGAAGAACAATATTGGGCTGCAATTGGGTTAGACAAGATTGAGCATTGTTATCATATTTATTTCATTGATGTACCATCTTGCATCTTCATTTATTTCATTTATTTTTGCAAGATGTACCATATTGCAAACTTTGTAAGTAAAACCTTTCCTTCGACTATCTATTATTTTGTGTTTATTATTTTAATGAACAGTAAAGCTATTACATGATTCTTGTTTAAAATCATTGAAAGTAATTATGATCAAAGAGCATGAAAGAAAATCTTATTATCAAATAAAAATAATTACGATTTGATGGAAAATAATATAGAAATGTATAATCATCACATTCAAAACAATATCAAGTTCAAAAAATAGAGGAAGATGAACAAGAAGTATCGAGAGAACAAGACAATTGAACTTTGAACTTGATAAAATCCTTTTGTGAGGGTAGAAAATCTTATTATTTAGAGGAGCATGATATAAGTCTATTTTTCAAGACAACTTGTGTATTTTCTTGTAATAAGAAATCATAAAAAGAGCAAGTGAATGTTTGATCAAAATATCATCGTTCACAATGCAATACCAAATGCATTCTAGATGTTAATTTGTCCTCTTTGTATATATGTACTAAAACCATTATGATTAGTTATCATTTGTTCATTTTGTGAAGCATATTAGAAGATTGGACAATGTTTATAAGAAAAATCTCCAATGATGACTAGGTGAACGAGTATTCTAATATATTGAGTGTGTATCTATCATCTAGTCCCTCTACAAAATGACGCATTAAAATTTGTTTTCCACGTGGGAAGTAATTGCGATTTTAGTGCAAGAGTATTAATGCACATACAAGCAGCATGTGTCGAGAAGGTCGTATCGTATGGAAGGAAAGCGAAGAGTTAAGTGTTTATATCTACAACTGACATGTCTAGTACTAAGATGGTGCGATAGCTATCACTTGATAATCTCGTTGGGAGGAGAGGTCGAGGGTTCAAAATTTACTAGACAAATTTAAAGTGCTCAGTTGGTAGTCTCGTTGGAGATGAGAGGTCGAGGGTCTAAAATTTATAAGAAGATTATGGTGCTTGTTTTCTCTGCAGTATTAAGGTTCTTGTTCCTTTCTGCATAGGTGGGAGCGAGTTCAGGAGGAGCTTATGATTTAGGAGATAGCTTTTCTGGTGATTATATGCTTACCATGGACAACATAGGCGAGCAAGAATGAACCCTTCATGCACATGAATCGATGATCGAGGTCAATTAATTCACACGTGAAAATATAACATTTGTTCCTCATTTTGTGAAGGGGCTAGAGATCTCTCACAAACAGTTGCTGATCATGAAAGCTCACAATGAACTCTTTCAACAATTAATTACATTGAGTTGATTCTCTAGTAAAAACTAAACACAGAGATCAAAAGTATCAATGGGTATCATATAGTACTGCAGAAACATGATATGGTGTCGCTGGATCTTTCAATACACGTCAAAAAAGAAGTACTACGATATTTTTATGTTATGCGTCAATATCTACAGGAGGAGCTGCAATAAAAGCAATAATGAATACTGAAGTTGATGTTAATAAAATAAGCTAGAGCGTGGTGATTTTCTTAACATGACTTATATCGTATGTCATGCTAAGAATGCATGACATACGGTAGAAGTCATGCATTCTTAGCATAGATGCATGACTTCTACTGTATTCATGCATCTATGCTAAGAATACGGTAGAAGTCAAGAAGCATATGTTTCATATCCTAGGATGAGATACGTCCTATAGGCAGTGAAGTCTATGTGAAACTCTTATCCAGCAAAGGTCTGCACACCTTTGTCTTAATGGTAGACTACTACTTCAAAGACCAGAGTGAAGAGCACCACCACACGACGTGAAAGAGATAACTAAGAGCATGATTAATGATGGCGGAGAGCTTTTCATGCTCTTAGGTGCTACCGATACAAAAAATAGAGTTGAACTAATCTACATGAACATTCCATCTCGAGCTTTGCAATTCGACAAGTACAAGACACCGCACCTGTTATCTAACACGTTTGCTCGCTGTCTTCGTGGCATGTTGACATCGAGTAGATATCATACATCTTCGCTGGCTGATGCAAGCAAGGATCCAGAAATGAAGATCCAACTCACCCTAGAACTCATTTCTACGACCTCATTGTGTTCTTCTACAGAGAAAACAATCAATGTCCGCATTGCAAACAGATGTACTACGTGAAGAACAACGGCGAGCGAGATGACTTGGAGCCAGAAGAAGGCAATATACCTACATTGTATTACATTCCAGACACGAAGCTGTCAGACCACAAGGAGAACATCGATGAGCTTTGACTCCTCAAGTATATGTCTTTAACGTCCGTCATGCTCTAGAGCACAAGATCTGAGCGATGTCGTATTGTGACACGACTCACATGTGAATTTAACATAGAACTTGTATTCTGTTGGTTTCTATATTCTATGAACATTTTATGTAACTCGTCTGACGGCATATTAGTTGCCATGTTCACGATTATTTGTGATGTGAGATCGCACGATAATGAGACATGTCAGCTTAATGATCCGGGGACATTCGTGCGAGTGGCTCTTGTCGTCAACTTTAGATATAAGATAGAAGGTCGAGGATTCGTGGAGACATGTTTCTTTGCTTGATGTTTCGTGAGTGTTTCTTAGTGTCTTACATGAAGAGTGAGGAGTTGCGAGGTTGTATTTATGGATGGAAGATTGATCCGAGTTTCGGATCTTTCATTTTTGAATCCGTTCTATATCAAGCTTCACTACATCTATGTAATAAGTAAATCTCTACTTATCAACTGGAGGTGAAAATTGATTTGATAGAAGTCTTTGGTATAAGAATGAGTTATGGTTAAGTCGGCATGAGAATACATGCAGCAAAAGAGTACTTCTACTAATAGACGAGAGCGTCAAAAGTCCGCCGAGAAACTTCTAGAATGAAGCTTCCGGAAGGAAGCTTCGAGAGCTTTCCAACGAGCCCTTATGTGACTCATTCTGAACTCTCTAGATGCTGTTTCGGATCTAAGGCTGCATGTAAGTCACGTCAGCGATCAGTGTACTCCTCCTATCACTATATAAAGGATGAGAATGCACCTCCACGGACATTCGAGTTTGAGTTCACTCTAGAGCCATGTCTTATAATGATATCAGAGCAGAGAACTCTAAGAGAGCAGATTATCTCTCTTAGAAGGACCTTTGATCGAGATACTTGGTAATGGAAACTTTGAGTGCGTTAGAAGGGTACAAGAGAGCTATGTGATGGACGGGGGTAGATTTCCAGCTCCAAAATTATCATTCTTGAATTCTTTCCACATCAAGCTTATGTATCTACGTTGTGAGCATTTTTTAGTGTACCTTCATTTCGGTGAAGATTTCATGGATCAAGCGATGAATTCGACAGTCTCGGTGATTCTTTCATTAATGACATATGCGGCCAGTTGAGATTTGACCGTCTATATCTTGATTTAGTGAGCATGGATCTAAACCTACCCGCTCTTGTTCTCTTCAACACGTGGGTGGAGATCCGCTATGTCTGTAGATCGAATTCGTTACATAAAGAGTTTGTGATTAGAAATTTTGGTGAGGATTTCTACTGCGAGATAATCGATTCTCCCGTCCTTTTTGTAGTACCAATAGTGCATGAACGCTTTCGAGTGATCGTCATAACTCTATACTAGAAAAACTTGAAACTTCCATGTTATTAGAGAGAGAGAGAGAGAGAGAGAGAGAGAGAGAGAGAGAGAGAGAGATCATGAGCCGCAACCTACGAACCAAGAGTTGGTGATGCAAGAATTGATGTAGGGCATGCTGAGTGAATTTCGAGAAATGAAGATGAGGTTGAAGCATTACAGAGCAAGATGTTGAACCTCGAGGATTAAAGTATGGCAGATGTTAGAAAGGGAGGATAGTCTCAAGGAGTACCGGTGGTGGGAGAGCAAGTTGTACCAAGGAAACCCGTGGCACAAATCGTTAGAGCTCCAGTCGATGATGAAGATACATTGTTAGTACGGATGAAGAAGACATGTAACATTGAACCATACATAGGTCAACGAATCATGGGAGTAGTTGAGAATTGGATTTCTCGGATGAATCGATATTTATGACTTTTTAGTACTGTCACACCACAAATATCTCATTATTTGTGTGTGTGCTTATATAAATTTCATTAGGTATGACTATCTTATAGGTTACTCTAGTTCGAAGATCTAAATTTAGAGAGATCAAAACTAGTCATAACTAGCTGAGATAGTTATAACTAAGTTGGGGAAACTATTAGAGGTTTCACTGTGACACTATGTGACAAGTGCGGAGCTCTAAATATGCTTCTCAAAAGTATATAACTTTGTTGACCATCGCTGATTGGATGCATGATGGAAAGTCATGCACAAAGATCTAGAGATGCTCCTCAAAAGACGTATTAGTTTGTTGTCGTCTTCCGATTGGATAGTTAGGAAAGTTAACACTTTACAAAAGCTAAAGTAGGAGAATCTCTTACTTTAGTAAAGTACAAGTAATGTGTGGGCTATTCTTAAATTTTAGTAGCCTTCAGAAGTTAAACTATTTTGGATTGCGCACTTACCATGTGGTAACGTAACTTAGTAAAAGTTACCACGGTATCGTGTCGGATATTTTGTGCGTGAAGGATGTCCAGGAAAACGCGAGGTTCCTGGCTGTGGAGATGTTGTGTGCTGAAACAGAGACGAGACAGAGAAAAACAACCACGAAAACGAATGCTGCGATATATACCACTGCAAATGTATGTACACTGCCGGTTCTTTCTGCTAAGAACACGGAACTGAGAACCAGACCAGAGCGGTCTGTAACCTGCTTCAAAAGCCCCTAAAAGCAACCCTCGAATCACAACCCTGACCCAAAACCACCGAAGCGTAGCTCAAAGCAAGAGAAACTTCTCTTTGCTAACAAACAGAGCCACAACAGTATCACAAGATCCAAACCCAAGTCCAAACCACATCCATGTATAAGCTCTTAGCTAAAGCTAGCTACCACAAGCTGTATACAACCAACCAGAATTCTAACGAACTCAAAAGAGCAAAACCCGTAGCGAAGAAACCGAAAAAGGCCTATCTGTGGACTTCCTCCTTTCGCTGAACGGACTTCAGATGTCGATAGGGTCTCCTCTGCTGACTCCGTTAACCCAAGAAACCTTCAGATCCGACTCCTGACAGCCGAGATATCGCTGATTTTTGGTCGCAGGTGACCGAACCTCCAAAAACTCCTCCCTGCGGCTTAAAACCGCTCACACCGCACAAACGGATCGTCCAAACTGATATCCGTCTTCGCAGGCAGATAGATCTAGCTACCCTGAACCCAACAAGACTCCAAACAAGTCGTTTGGAGTTCCCCTTGCAAAACCACGCAAGAAATTTGGTCGCAGGTTGCAAAAAACTGACGTAAATCAGCTCCCTGCGGCTCAAACTTGTTCACCACACCCAAACCAACAATCCAATTCACGTACAGTCTTCTCCTATGAGTAGATGAAGACTCCCTGATCGCGTAGGCACCAAGAACGAAGAGCTTGGCTCACCGATCGCGAAGAACAGCCCAACCTCAGGTCACAGGTGAACGAAAATCTGATGTAAGCGCTTCCCTGCGAGCCAATTTCACTCAGAACTTCCAAACCGCCCGATGAAAACTGGTATCGTCTTCAATTTCCTGTAGAACTCGGTGTTCTGATCCCATTGGATCCAAGGACAGCAAGTTTGGACTCCGGAACGGTCCGAACGGTCCAACTCTCCTTCACAGGTAACTGAAAACTCCAAATCTGCTTCCTGCGTCTCAATTTCACTCAGTACGCACTCCCCGATCCGTCTCTTCCCTAACCGTTTGAACCATTGCGTAGCCTGCACAGATCTGAACCCAACGACGCCTTGCGCGTTTGCATTGGACTTCCAAATCTCCCGCACCGTCCGCTGACAGGTCGCAGGTGCAAGCAAGCCCCTTAAGCAGCCCCCTTGTTACAGTATGTACGTACGAAGTTCAACCCTCAATTATAAGAAGCAGGCCCCTTGCGTGTTTGATATAACGCCTGAAGCCCTAAATACCCAGTCAGCAAGTAACCAAGAGCCTAGCTTGATTTTACCTTCTTCCGAATCGCATAACTTCTTCTCTGGATGTCCAAACGAAGTAAACAAGATGCCCATGGAAAGCTGACAGCGAGCTCTACCCATCTATGCGATAAAAGTAAAGATCCGAAGTTGCGCCAAAAGCTCGTAAGCTGGGGCCTAGCTTGTTTTCTCCATCTTTCGAGTCCTGTAACTTCTTCACTATGCGTCCAAACGAAGTAGACAAAGTGCCTATGGAATGCTGACAAGGAGCTCTATCCACTGGTGCGATAAAAACGAAGATCCGAAATGGTGCCAAAAACCCGTAAGCTGGGGCTTAGCTTGTTTTCTCCATCTTTCGAGTCCTGTAACTTCTCCACTAGGCGTCCAAACGAAGTAGACAAAGTGCTTATGGAAAGCTGACAAGGAGCTCTACCCATCTATGCGATGGAAATGGAGATCTGAAATTGTGCCAAAAACCCGTAAGCTAGGGCCTAGCTTGTCTTCTCATGAGTGACTTTGGAGTGACAAGCATCGAAGTTTGAATTTCAGGTAGGAGCCGGTCCACGACACGACAACGGTAAGAAGTTGTAGAGTATATAAGGAGGAGTTGAGAGAGTGGAAAGGACTCTCATTTTCCTGTCTATAAGTAAAGTGAGCATTGGAGACCTTGGGAGTCCTTGAGTATTTTGCGATGCAATGTTGAGAGCGGGATTAGAACTTGTTTGCAGGAACGCTATTAGAGGGACCGATGTGACTATACGGATCAGAGAGTTGAGTGAAGTGAGCATAGGTGTACTGAAGTCTTTTTAATTAGGGTGCACTAGTAATCCTAGTCATCTGAGGTACCCCTGGGTGAGAGACCGGCCGGCTTACATTTTGATTTCGTTGCCGGGACCTCGATACAAAGATTCGTATTTAGTCGTTAGTATAGTTCATGTCTGTTTTTGAGCATGAGTTCAGAACCTTTGTACATACACCATGTTATAGAGGGCAAGATAAGCTTTCCAATAAGCTTGATATCTCCGAGAGATCAATTGTAAGGAGAGAGTTATGTCTTCCGGAAGTTAAGGGGGTTTTTCGGTATCAAATATTGAGCTCTCGGGAAGGAGTTTACAGTCATTTTCATATTTTCAGTTTTTAGAGTTAGACCTTGAAATCTTCCATGCTGATAGCTTGCAAGATAAGCTATGTAGGCACCCAAATCATGCGTGAATTGATCGAGTAGAACTGGAGTTATGGCATTCGAAGCAAAGGAGGGTCAAATCTGTTATATCGCATGCTGAAGTAAAAGACTGAAAGAATTTCAGAATTCTTGAGAGGGTTATGTTCGATCTCTGAGGCTTAGAGTTGACAAGTTAAGCTTCTACTTAGTAATGTGAGAGATTCCTAAGCGAGAAGATAGTCGAGTGATCAAAAGTGTCAAACAAGCTATATAGTGAGAGAGATGTATGACGGATCATCGTCATGGAAGGACAGCAAGAGTGGAAATTGAGGTTGAGCAAGATCCCTCAAGGCTATGCGATAATAGTTATCGCTGATCTGGCGAAAGGAGAATTTTCGACTAGAATTTGAGGAAGAAGTAGAGAGTACTCGTAAGAATCTGGAGAAGAACTCGAGGTGCTTTTTGTATGGAGAAGAAGGACATAAAGTGAGCAAGTGTCATACGAAGAATAGACTTTTGCATGAACGAAGAGGGTTGGTCGACTTAAGCTTGCACATAGGTCCTTCTTTCTTTAGACAAGGCGTCATTGATCCTACAATCTGTTGTCCGAGATGTGGAGTGGATGGGATTCCAGTTGAGCATGACTGTATCGGAGTGGTTGCTTTGCTCGAAACTGTAGCGGAAGGTCTCGAGAGAAGGTTGAGTGTAGAAACAGAACGAGTGAAGACTTCTAGTGAGGATGGAGATAGTTTGTCACACGTTAGATAAGATGACCATGAGGGTCAAGCTTATTCTAACCTTTGGAGAGAAGAGAGCTCAACGGGGAAATTGTGGATTGCGGTGAAGTACGATCTTCACATCCACAAGCAGTACCTTGAGTAAGAAGAAGAAAAGAAAAGAAGAATGAGGAAACTTCCGGTGTTTTACGGAAAGGATGGAGAAGACATGGAAGAATTTGTGAGGGACTTCAAACGAGTATGCATTGGCAATAGAGATCGGAAGAAGAGCGAGTGGGTAGGGTTGATACCTGAATTTCTTGAGAGTTCTGCATTGATATGGTATGAGGATAGGAAGAAGAGAAGAGTAGTGAGGACTCTAGATGATACTTGGGAAGTATTGACGGAGGCCTTAATTGAAACTTTTCTTCCTGATGAAAGTTACGAGAAGTTAATGGTAGAGGTAACTTACCTCAAACAAGGAGAGAAAGAGAAAGTAAGGACTTACGCCGAGAGGGTGGAGAAATTAGAACAAAAGTTTCGGGTGGTTTTACGAAAGAGTGGAGATGTAGTAGAACCAACGATGGTGGGCATTGGAGCAATGCTCACAAAGAATTTTATTGGAGGATTGAGGCCGGAGATTCGAACACAAGTGCGGTATGAGAGACCAACTTCGAAGGCTGATGCAGTGAAGATCGCAACCAGGATGGAAGAGAGTCTGGATGGAGACGACTTGCAACCAATGACTGTTGGGGCAGCATGTGGAGATGTGCAAGGACCGAGCATGCCAACTCTGACGTCTGCGAGTGTTCCAATTGTTCAATTTCAGAATCTGACTCCGATAGCTCCTACTAGTGCGGTTACAGTCGTTGCACCATCTAGATCTATTACTCCCGACTTTCGTGATGAGTTGAAAAGTTTGACAGAGTCCTTGGCAGATTTGAAGATCAATATGGTGAATCTGTTGCAACATCGGAGTCCAAATGTTGGAGGGGGCTCACGAGGTTATGAGAATTATCAGTCCAGAGGTGGACCACCACAAGGATCACCCAATAACTACACGAACCAAGGATGTTTTACGTGTGGAGGATCACATTTCCAACGTAATTGTCCAAGTCGTAATAGTGGAACTGTGGATGGAGCTTCAACTTCACAAAGCAAGGACAAGGGTGTAGCATGATGCATTGACATCTTGGAGCCAAGAGATGTACGAGAAGGTTTTCAATCTGTAGAGCTGTTGGCTCAAGAGAGGAAGAGGATGAGGACGCATTTCGACGAGGGAGAACCAGTCGTGATGGAAGATTCTCCAAGTCAAAATACTCGGAGTAGCAAATCTTCTTCAAAAACCAAAGAGCGGCGGAAGAAATTGGGAAATACTGATTTCACAATTTCGATGGAGCAATCAAAATACAATGTGGTGGAAGACGTGGGTAAGCAACGAGCAAACATTACTGTGGGACAGTTGATTGCTTTGAATCCTTCGGTGAGGAAAGAACTTCGTAGCGGTCTAAGCTCTCGAAGAGGTCGGAAGAAGAAGGTAAATCCTTCTACTGTCAGTGTGAGTGCTTTAGATGCTAGTGAAGGAGAGGTGTGCAACAAGGCATCAAAAGTAGAGGCTCGTATCAACGGGGGAGATGTCTCAGATGTTCTTGTCAATGGAGGATCGGCAGTAAATGCCATCTCGGAATGACTCATGAGGAAGTTGGATCTAGTACCAACTCGTCCTTCTAGTATCACGGTTGGCATGGCTAACAGACAACGAGTTAGGCCATTGGGAGTCCTGGAGAGAGTTTGTGTGTCAGTAATGGGAGTGCAAGTAAATATGACATTTCAAATCTTGAAAGAGTCAAGTTATGAAATGTTGCTCGGAAGACCTTGACTTCGAGCAGTACATGCAACAGATAACTGCCACAAAGGTTATTTATGCATCGGATCTAATCACCACCGGATCAAAGTTCCATTGCTCGGAGATCAAGTTGGGACGTCGGAATCGGATCGACTCACATCGGACTATTGGGAGTCAGAAGTTGTCGATACTACTTCTGATGTAGGTACCAATTCTTCAGATTCAGAATCTGAAAATACATCGTCAGAGGAGGAGAGAGAAGAACGAAATGTGGGTGTGAATGTAGTGGATCTTTTCCTTTCTCCGGAAGTGCAAAGAGATCGAGACAAAGAACCGTTGACTCCCGAGGAGGTGGAGAAAAGAATTGCCACTTTACGTTCTGGATCGAAGGTTACTAAAGAGGAGAAGAGTTGTTTCGAAGAGATCTTTCGCAAATACATTCATGTATTTGCATTTAGTTACAAGGATCTGAGGGAGGTCACACAAGAGCAACACCGTATCGAGTTAGAGAAGGAAGTCAAACCGGTGCGACAGAAGCAACGAAGAGTGAGTCCTCCAATTGCGGATCTAGTGAAAGAAGAGATCGAGAAGTTGCACACTGCAGGGTTCATTTACGAGGTGGAGCATTCCGAATGGATATCATCCATTGTGATCGTAAAGAAGAAAAATGACAAATTGAGGGTGTGTGTTGATTACAAGAAGCTCAATGCGGTCACAAAGAAGGATTATTCTCCTCTACCTTTCATCTACGAGATCTTGGAAGAAGTGGCGAGAAACGAATGGTACAGCTTTGGAGATGGTTATAGCGGATATAACCAGATCAAAATTGCACCAGAACATCAACACCTGACCACTTTCACTACTCCGTGGGGTACGTTTGCATTTCGAGTCATGCCATTTGGTCTGTGTAATGCTCTTGCGACGTTTCAAAGGTTTATGAACAAAGTGTTCGAACCTTTCTTAGGAAAGTTTGTGAGAGATTTTATAGATGACTTTTGTGTTTACGGGAGTAAGGAGAAGCATTTTGAGCACCTTGTGAAGGTCTTAGAATGTTTAGATGTAGCAAATGCATCTCTCAATCCGGAGAAATGTATTTTTGGGTGTGAGGAAGGGTTACTCTTGGGTCATATCATATCCAAGGACGGCATTGCCGTTGATCCAGAGAAGGTGCAAAAGATCTTAGAGCTCCCTTTTCCTAGTACTCTCACTAAGCTACGACAGTTTTTAGGTATGGTGGGGTATTATAGAAGGTTTATACTCTCGTTCTCACATAAAGCATATGCTTTGACTGTATATCTGAAGAAGGGAGTAGATTACGTGTTGATTTTAGGAGATGAAGAAGCTCTAGCCGCCTTTGAGGAACTGAAGAAAGCTCTTATTTCATCTCCGATCTTGGTTAAGCCCGATTGGAATAAATAGTTTATTCTATATACTGATGCTTCAAATATAGCAGTAGGATGTACTTTAAGTCAGTATGATGTTGAAGATAGAGATCATCCTATCGCATATGCTAGTCGGCAAATGGCCAAGGCAAAGAGAAATTATTCTGTGACAGAGAGAGAAAGATTAGCAGTGATCTATGCTTTGAAAAAATTTCGACATTATCTCATAGGAGGCAAGTTCACTATCGTTACAGATCATAAGACATTGAAGTACATCTTCAATAAACTTATGGTCGAAGGACGATTAGCAAGATAGAAGCTCTTATTGTCAGAGTACGATTATGAGATCTGCGATCGACCAGGAAAGAAACACGCGAATGCAGATTTGCTATCTAGAGCTTACGATGGAGATGGAGAGGAGCCGGTGGACGACACTTTTCCTGACAAATATTTGATGGTCTTGATGAGCAACTCTAGTATCCCAATAGAATATCAAGAAATTTGGGATTTTGTTACGGAAGGTGTCTATCCAGATGGGATGCCGTCCAGAGAGAAGAAGGCGTTGGTGAAACGAAGTCAACCTTACTCGGTGGTGGAAGGTGTGTTATTCCGTGAAGGAGTTGATGAGGTCCTGAGAAGAGCAAATGAGGAATCCCGATAAGAGTATAGACCGTCTTGATAGAAATGTAAACTGCAAAGAGTAGCAGTTTATTTAGAGAGTCCGGCGAACTGCGATAAAAGTGTAGACTGGGAGTGCATACTTTAGCACTATACGTAGAGAGTCGGGCGAACTGCGAACAAGTAGACGTTTGCCAATTGCAGGATTCAGCATTTTTTGAACGATGTAAATGCATATGTAAATGTGAATAAACGGACGTTCTAAATAAATACGACCTCTGTACTCGCCAATAATATATCATTCAAACTACACTTCAAGGAAGAAGGAGGAAAAAGATAAACTTTTAACATACCACCAAAATAATCATCAACAACTGGCTGATATCAGGTTTCAAAAAAATTTCAGTGAAAAAATTAATCCAATGTGCACAGTCACAAGGTTTGCAACCGTTACTTGTGTCCAAGTTAACTTTAACTAAATTTAATTGACTAAATTTAGATTCTATCTGATCACTGTATTACACATGCTCACTTCTGTTTTATAAAACCCATAAGTAAACTACACAAACAGAATCATTATTTGGTAGAAAAGTCTGTCAATCCTACCGGTATAATTATTTTATTCGTAAGCTTTAATTTATAATCTAACATTTCCAAGAAGAAGAAAAATTAGTACATAAATTAAAACTCTGTGAATATTCCCCACTTCCGAACTTGGAAGAGATGAATGTGCATGCTTAAGAATATACTCGCGGAGACTAGCACTGCAAGAACGATGTAATTGCGAGAATAAACCCCGGAGACCTTCTCCGTAACGATAGGACTTCGGCTGCACCCCACACGAGCCACCGATTGGCCGAGGGCCACGAACTTTTGGCCCGAGCAAAAGATACTTGGCAGTAACCAGTATTCAAACAAGAACAAGTGAAAATATGCACCCCCACTGTAACTATTCTTGAATATTGCATCTCTTCTAATCCTTAACGAACTTTGTTGCCAGTGAAAGTTTGCCTGCAACAAGTACTTCAGAGATTTTGCGTCAAGTTTCATTGGTAGGAGAATCTCTCTGTGGGATGAAGAAACAGTAAATAAAAGTTGTTGGTCAATGGTAAACTATAACTATACTTTTTTTGGTGATGTATTCTGTACAGACCAAAACACGCGATCAGCAGCACTGCGCCATATCGGCCAGTCCGGATCTTGTTCAAGAATGTGTGTTTGAACCCTGGAGAGTTTACTGCAGAGTGTGCTGCTGAAGGAAACTTATAATCAGGTTCGATGTAGCAAAACCGTTAGTCGTTATCGCTGACCTCCGGAGGGAAGGTTGAAGTACCACAACGGTTGATGGCGACTCCGGTGGTGTCACTCCCAACCGAAGAGTGAATCCGAACGTTTAACCTCGTGATTAGCCTTCGGCGTTTAGATCAGCAAAGCATACTTAGAGCGGCGTTCAGTTTCTAGTATAATCATTTCTCTCAATGGGTGAAGTTAGGAAGTACCAACTTGCTACGGTGATTGTAGACTTGGAGAGTGCATGTCCGGTCAGGAAGTATGCATATTTGTCTAGCCGTTTACTGGTTGTGATACCGTTTTAAATGGTGGATTTGGATTTTTGCAAGGTGCATATGGGTTCAAACCACGACTCTTCTAAACAACATTCTTTCTGGCTAAGAGTAGTTTGTTTTCAGGGGAGACGGAAGCTGCTATATATTTCACAATCTTGCCGTCCAAACCGTGTCTTCTGGCAAGTAACAGTCTCCCAAAATCTATCAAATGCTTGCACTTTCTTCCCAATTCCGCTCTTGAACTAACGTCCATGGCATCCATAGCTTCCGATAAGCGAGGTCCCGTACTACTCAGAGAACCTCCTCCACAGGCTGCTTCCTGCTTCCCAACCTTCTCCGCCTCCGAATGTTCAACCTCAATGTGTTCGCCGCTTTCACTCACTGCCCAACTTGTCAACCACGTGAGCATGTGGAACTCAGCTTCTGCAAATCCCAACCCCCTAAAAAACTGCTTATTTACGTATGAGCTCCACTGACAGAGGTGATGACAACAGGTAGCAATGCCTACACCGTCCAGAGTTGGCCAAGAACTGCGACCTTGAGGATCCGAGAGCTTGTCGGAGGAACCATCCATGCCATTCAAGCAGCACCTCAAAGTCATGTCTGTGGCTGGTCCACAGAGATGCTTGCCAACCGCAACATACCGCCGTCGCTGCAAGGATTGAACGCCGCTTATATTCAGGTCTTCGATATCGGTTCTCAACCGTTCCACAGAAACCCCAGTTAATTGACGTAACGTCCGATCTGCTTTGTACTTGTACGCTTTACGCTCTACCAACACAACTGAGGAAACTCCGTAGCTGTCGCAGAGCATCTGAGATAGATAACCCCTTCCAGCCCCGAATTCAACATAGGCTCTTCTCTTCTCGGCTCCTTCCAAGTTTGGAACCTCGGCAGTTCTGTTATTCTCGAGGAGGCCAAATGCTTCAAAGTTTCCCAGCATCGATGCCTGCTGTGACACGTGTTTTTCTTGGAAAGGTAGTCTCCTGTCTCGATTAGCATCCCACCACTGTGAACACTCAGGCGGCTGCAGAAAGGATTCCTCTACAGTTTCATCCCTAGTACATGATTCATGCG
The DNA here is from genome assembly GCA_036924285.1 of Asterella californica. Classification (NCBI taxonomy): domain Eukaryota; kingdom Viridiplantae; phylum Streptophyta; class Marchantiopsida; order Marchantiales; family Aytoniaceae; genus Asterella; species Asterella californica. The sequence goes on from JAYKYS010000001.1 coordinate 51,669,645, forward strand.
CAGATTCAATGCGTCTCACCAGGTCCAGAAACTCCCCCTCAGACAGAGCCGTGATCGCTGCTCGCTTAGCAGCTGAGCTTCGAAATTTAACCTCTCTCTCCTTCTTCTCGTATGAATCTGGAGACGCACCGGACCCATTTTCTGACGGGTAATCTGTGGGATTGAGCTCGTTCGCTTTGCCATTCTCGGGAGTAAGCTCCGAAGTGATTGATGGGGTATGACGTCTCACATTTTCCGCAATCAGTTTGCCTCTTGTAAGAACAGAATCTTCCTCCTCCTCTCCGTCGCTACCTGCATTTACTCCTTTGCAGTAATGAGGCTGCTCCTCTGAAAACTTCATGTATTTGGTCGCTTGGCACTTTCTGACATGCAACGCAACTTCCTGCTGTAACACGGTGTGTGAGGGATCGACCGGGCATGGAACCCTCTTCTCTCCAGCTGAGGGGTCATGGTTCCCGCAGTACGCAGAACTGGCAAGAGCATAACTGGCGCAAAACCGGCGCTTGGCGGAAAGCCACATTCCACATCGCTTCGTCTCATCACTGCCCTCCCCATCGGCAGAAGCTCTCCTCCTACTGCTGCTTACACCACGACTCCTCTTCTCATCCGTCTCCTCCTGCGCAACGACTGCCATGGTCGACCCCATTTGTTCAAATTCAAATCCTTCCTTTCGTCATAACCAAAGGGCTCCCATTTGGTTCCTTTCCCTTCTCCGACAGGCTTGCAAAAACCAGTACCAACACCCGGGCTGATGGACCGCCACCACTACGGAAACGGAGCTGTTCCCCTCGCGGCTGTCCCATTCATCGACCTATCTGAACTGTCAGTTCTCTTGCCACCGGGGAAACTACGACTTCATTCTCTCGTTTACATCGTACTGTACTTCCCACCCACCGCAGCTTAGGGTTCCAAGCAGAGATTTACTTGATCACACCTCTACAATGAATGTCGTACTTAATCAGACCCCTCTTCTAATATCTTACCTGATAACTCCTTTGACCTTGAGTTGCCGGTCATGTTTTTTAGTCACATCGAAAACTGACATTGGGATGGTGTACACCCCATTTACCCATTAGCAATCATTTCAAATGGATAGCGGATTTGATAACTATGCCTTCGGGTTTATGATATATGAAATATCTTGTACTCGCTGAAGAAGACTTATCAAATCAGGTGGAAGGAAGAGCATTTCGCACAAAGTCTATTGAAGGGGTGTAATTTTTTGTTGGAAGAAATTATCTGTCGTTATGGATGTATTAGGAAGATAACGGTAGATCAAGGAGAGTTAGATGCACATGAAGCTGTGAATTCTTCGGAAGGTGTGGGTTGAAGTTGTCGCTTAAAACTATCTACAATACGGAAGGGAATGCAAAGAACGACAGCGGTCATCCACCACTAATCAAGGCTTTGGTGAAGACTTGCAACGGACGAGCAAGGAAGTGATCTCTACTATTACCATTTGTAAGTTAAGTTAAGTTGTTAACTTGTCCGCTTAATCCCTTCGAGGGGCATGGGACTGTCCTTTGGGGGTAACCACAGCGTACTCGGACCAGATTGCACACATAGCACACACAGCGACTTCTTGTACCTCCAACCGGGAGAAGGCGGGCTCGAACCTCATGGGTATGGGTTGATCACACTACACATAGCTAAGTAATAGTTAATATGCCGCTTGAGCTAATGACGGGAAAAAAATCTATCGTGCCAACTGAAGGGTTGATCCAACTGAAAGGTTTCGAGTTGGATAAAAGTAGTAACTTCAAACGTTGTAAGTTTTTACTAGAGTGTCATAAATATATTCAAAGAACTGTGAGTATTTAAAGTAAATGTACTATTTTGTATTCAAATAAATCATATTTTATGAACTTTTGAGTGAAAAGTATATTTTTAGTTGAATATTTGGTTTCAGGGAACTGAACCTCGATTCTATATTCTAGGTTGAGATTGTGTCTTTGGAAAAATATTTGAGAGAGTTCTTCAATCTCAATTTTGAAATCGATATTTTATAATGAGATAGATAAAAGTCAAATTATGAGTATGTGTAACTTATATTGTGAGTGTCTGTTTGGGGAGACATTAGTATTATCAGAAAGGGCTTTTTCAAGACCTTTCCAATGGTACCAATTGTCTCGTTTGGAGTTGTACCAAGGGAGTTACAAACTTTTAAAGTTCATGAGGCAAAAAGACTAATTTGAGAGTCCAACTTCAATTCTGAAATATCGAGGTTAGAGAGCTACTTTGGGTCCAGCTACTTTCTCAGAGTTTAGGGCAACCTCGATTCTGAAAATCGAGGTTTTTAATGGATTTTTGGATGGAGTCGCAACTCAAAAAGAGAAGTAAAAAAACAAGGAGATCTTTTTATCAGAAAAATATTTGCGATGGATTTCATTTTCATGAGTGAAGTTGAGAGTTGGAGTACCAACCTCTATTCTTAAACCAAGGTTTGGAGACTGAAGTGCAAGGTATAATCCTCGATACTGAAATCGGGGTTCCAGCCATACTTGGAGAAAAAATAGAGAAAGTTACGAGCATTTTAACTGCTCGTAACTTTGGCTAGACAAGTCATTTTCAAGTAATATGGGTATCGTTGGAAATATAACTCAAAAAGTTTTCTAACGAAGCAATAATCACATGATTTGGAGAAGAATTGAAAATACTGCAAGCAGTTGAAGTTCGAGTGCAGTTTAAGGGTACAATAAAACCAAGGTTGAAGGTATGAGAGCCACACTTGAGGTTGTCATCTTCCGTGCACAGTACTATGTTGTCTTTAGCACCCATGAGTCTGGTGCTTTTCCAAACGTGAGTTTGGAGAATTTGATACTATAACATAATTTACTTATGGGTTTTATGACTGTCAGAGTCATGTGTAAGAAGTTCATTATGTTCGGTAAAAGATTGTCAATTTAGTATTGTCAATTAGTGCTTTATATGTAGTAAGATAAATTTAGCACAATGTGTCCTTCTCTTTAGAATGTATTTCCAAGATAGTCGAGCATCAATCTTCCTCACGAGCATTCGTCATTGCCAAATGTATTTTAAATCACAGATGTGACACTCAAGATATATTCCAGTACCATGAGAGATAAACTGAAGGTACTGGAAAAATAATTTTTGATAATATTATCTAATGGTTAGTAAATAATGTAGGTATGCTTTTAATAACATTTACCATTATATGTATTGAAGGCAATGAGAAAAATGTTATATGTAGATATTGAGTACAACATTTATCGACCTTTTCATAATTCTGTTGAGGATTCAAAGGCTGATGCATCATGTTACATGTGATCAGTGTATTGTACAAAGAAGTGGTACATCAAAATTCATAGAATGTAGTCGAGGTCAAGCTCAACAAGTGAGTCCAGGTGAATGTGAAATATAAACAAGCTTCACTCGCGAGCATTCACTTTAATTGAGTGTGAAAAACCATGAATGTGGGTGAGGTTGAGCTCAAGGAATGAGTTCAAATGAATGCGAACTACAAACAAGTTTTTATAATAAACTCTCACTGTAACATAATGCAAACAATCCTGAATATCAAATGGACAATGAAGATAAGCAAGTTCAAACTTCTATAAGGGACTGTAAGTTCAGACAAGCAACAATATAAAGTGCAAGGGAAGGTGATGATATTACGACTATAGAGTCGCCACTACAAGATCAAGTCATCACATCACGGCTATTTGCACTCAAACTTTTTTTCTGTATGCAATCGATTATTTCTGAAATGCTATGTAATCATAATGCAGAATTTTTTATTTTTTGCTTCAAGCATACTAATATTTAATAATCTTTTTGACGATTGTTGAAAATACTGTGAAAAATATATACTACAGATTCATGCTTTTTCGACATTGAAGTTTCCCACATAGTTCTGACAAGATCCATTTCAGACATCAATTTCACAACAATTTCAACACAATTTTGAAATTGTTCAAAGAGAGAAATTTTGCAAAAATGAATCACTCTCGAAAGAATGTCATAAACATATAACTTAAAATTTCCAATGACTTTATTCATCTAAAAGTTACTCTATATTTTTTATTTCTAAATACGGTAGGATACTAAAAATCATACTTTTAATAATTATAATTATAATACAAGTTGCAGAAACTTATTGAGAAAAAGATACATAGGGGGCAGAAATTATCTCAGTACAAATAGTAAGAGTAAAAATTTATTCATTATCATATATGATATTGAGACCTCTCATTTGGTGTCACCCTCTGTTTTAAATCCATTCACTAGACTTCTCTCAATCTACTTTCCAGCCAATTATATATAATAATTTTTTGGACTGTGCTATCTTTTTTCTTCTTCTTCTCGACCGGAAGTGCACTTTGTATGTATATTCATTTAGTCGTCCTGAATATTATACAAGGACTACTATAAAGTTGATGATTTGTCTAGACTAAACCTGAAGAGGTTATCTTATAAGGCATGACTACAGGACTAACTGTAATAGAACGAGCGAGTATTTGAAATATGAATGATATATAGTTCGTATAAGTAGATGCTAAGAAAGTGTCAAAATGTTCCGCTTTGAACCGTCAGGCACTTGAAGAGAAATTGGAAAGCAGCGGCAGCGCCTGGTTTTGGCGGGAAGTCGGTGGGGATGTGCTGACCAAGGTCAGTGCCAAGAAGAAGAGGGGAGGAGAAAAGCAAACACACAGTCCCCAAGCGGGAGGGACTTCACATCAACCTACGTGGTACTTGACACTTGTAGTTGAGGACGAGTTCTGGCGCGGGCGATCACTCGGCTCTAGCCTGCAGGATGAGTCACGACAATTCAAATTTTGTTTAGCTTCGCCTCCCCTGGCGAATTATCGGCAATCTGACGACAATTAGAACCAGACCCAACAGGAAGGACGGACGGAGGGACGAAAGGAAAGAAGGAAGGCGAAAGGGTCGAGGCGGGCTTGCCAGTTTCAGAGGGGACGACGGTGGGAGGGTTTATTTTTTGAGTTTTTTTGAGGCCGTGCTGGTGCTGGTAGAAAGGAAGGAGAAGCAGTACCAATGTTTTGTTCGCGGTGAGGGTTGTCGGTTTTGAAGAGAAAGTAGGTGGAGGAAGGTGTCTGGAAGTCATGGAGGAGAACGAGGTTGCCGTGTTAGACAATGAGCAGGTCGTGAGCATCCACGAGTTTATGGAAGGGATTGAAGCCCAGCAACTGGTGAGTTTCGAAGCTCCGTCGATTTTTAATTTTTGGAGATGAAGTTAGTACGCAGGGACAAGGATCAATTTGTGAAGTAGTCAATTTACCGGGATTGATGCCCAGTAGCTGACTCAAGGACACTCCTAGTACATTCGGGTAAGCGGCAGATTGCATCGGTGTCGACTTCCTTGGAATCGCCCATCTATCATCCCGGCAGGATGTGGTTTAGGCTGGTTGGTTGACACCTCGTCAGATAGATAGGAACGTCTCATGTCGAGGCGTGGGGCTTTCTTGAGGAGGCTGGCTCTATACATGAGATGGCACACTGATAGTCAGGTCAGGTATCATGATCGGCTAGTAGTAGGATCGAATACTGACAAACTTCCTGGTCATGTACACGAAGAAACAAGGTGGGAAATTCGACTTATTCTTCGAAAGGTTTAGTTTGCCGGAGGATCAAACCAGACGTTTATGATGTCTGACACGACATTCATCTTTTTATGTGTCCTGAAGTTACTCCTAGTAAAAGTACATGCGGCCCGGGGTTGTTCCATAAAACGCTTTTATTCGAACTAAAATCGTCGATGTGATTATTCGCACACATGGTCACTGCTCCAGGTTTTCCAGGAACTGCAGTGTTCACAGACCTTCATCATATGATAATTGTTTTTCGTGATTCTCTTAAGGCCGTGGTTGTTCTTGCACGCAGATCTCACCACAACGTTAGGTGCTGTGTGGGTGTTCATGCCCATATCATGTGCGAATTAGTTGTGTATTTATCTTGCAGCCATCCCACGCTCTACAGTTGCCCGGGTTTTCACCCGCGGGCATCTCCATTTCTAAGATATAGATGACTCGTGGGTCCGAAATTTTTATCTGTTGAGTTTTAAATGGAGCGGGGGGCACCAAATCGCCCTACACCATTTTGACTCTTTCTTACGGTGTTGTGTTACCCTCGCACGGACCTTGATGTCTTATCTTTTAGTCCTCAGTAGATCTGATTTCCACTTCTCAACCAATCTGCAACCCTAGTTCGAACCTTCCAGTCTTGTCCTTTCATTCAGATCAATCAAACTGTATGTAGGGTGAATAGTTATTTTCTCTGCCCGTTCAACTTCTAGACCTTATAGGGATGTTTTTGAATCTTGTCTTGAGGAAAGGTCCGCTTCCACCGACTACTGGACCACCGGTTCAGAGTGTAAGGATGTTAGTATGTATCTTTGTGTGTTAGTCAATTCCTCAAAAGTCAACAGCGTTCTTCCAAACAGCAAATGCACATGTTAGATTATCTAGGTTCTAATTGCTGGTGGATTGTATGAGGTCAACCGGCTCGGATTACGCTCTCTCCTATCCTATTTCGCTGTGTTTGCGACCTGAAGCCTCGATGCAGAAAGTCAAGTACTCCAGTCTGGTGGTTATCTCTCTTCGCCCCAGTGAGGGAAGTCAGAGGACAAGGAGCGCTTAATCCTCAGACCCAAATTTTTCGGAAATCTTCTGGTCCGCTGATTGTTGTGTTCTGAATCTTGTTTCCTCCATAATCATGTTCTTCAAGGTCTAACGCCAGAGACGTGTCTTTTCTTCAAGAGCTGGTAGGTTGAGTCTTTATGATCTCATTCTTGAGGTAAATTGGCAGGAAGCGGACCTGGTGCTGGGAGGTGATGAAGGCAAGGAGTGTACATATTCGAAGGGGTACATGAGAAGGCAAGCCGTTTTCTCATGCCTCACATGTACTCCAGGCGGCAATGCAGGGTTTTGTACAGCCTGCTCCTTCACATGCCACGAAGGCCACGAGGTATTCTGCTCTTGGTGTGCAGTTGAACGACCAGTAGATGTTACAGCATTTGTGGTGCATATTGACAAGGCATCTGTCAACGCATTTGACTCTTGTTCATAAAATTTCAGTTCCAATTCGGTTTCCCTTTCCTATTCAGCTCTCCCCTCACCGCATATCTTGTTATTCTGCCTCCAACTGAGTGGAGTTAACCATATTCTGAACGAAGACGCCATCTTCCGAAACTCCAAGATACAACAATGACTATTGTCTGGAGTGGAAGAGTTATGGTGCAAACGTTGCAGTAGTGCTTTTCCCTTACTGATTCATCTTGTTTTAGGTCGCAAACTGCTGTCCTCCTTAGTCTTATAATGGACCAAAACTCCTTGTATGATGAGCAAGGTGGTGGAGTTGTGGACGAGGAGAGGTTTTCGTTGTGACTGCGGGAATGAAAAGTTTGGGGGTTTTGAGTGCAAACTGCTGAAAGACAAAGACCGGCTAAATGAAGCGAATGTCTATAATCAAAATTATGGAGGCGTTTACTGTACGTGCCGTCGTCCATTCCCTGATCCTGAAAACGAAGATCAGGGTGAGATGCTGCAGTGCTGCATCTGTGAGGACTGGTTCCACGAGACTCATCTTGGACTCTCACCTGACTCACAGGTGCGGAAAGGTTTACGAGGTAGATGCCTCTGGTAATTTTTGTTGCTCGTAGATTGTTTCGGTTATATGTGCTTACGAAGGTATGTTTCGTTTCAAAAGTGCTGGGCCGATACCTGTGTAACTGTTTGCTGACACCTTCCTTGATGTGGATGCTTCCCGCAGGTTCCAAGAGATGAAGAAGGGGAACCGGCGTTTGATGAGTTGCTTTGTCAATCTTGTGTAACTCGTTGCAGTTTCCTCGAAGATTATCCGGAATTGTTTGTATCACCACACGAGGTTGAGGACGATGAAGCACCTCAGAGTCAAGATCCAGAACTTCCGAAGGCAGTTGAAGTGCCTACCGCCGAAGTTCCAGCTACAGAAACTTCTGAGGATGTGAAGCCTTACATGAACGGTCTCACGCTGGAGACTGCCTTAGGAGGCAGACCTGTGCATAGAGTGGGATTGAACCCGCAAGCTGAGGAGTTGGAGTCAAGTGGGAGAACCGAGAAGGTGGAGGCGGGTGACACGGATCACACGGGAGAATCGTCTGGTAGTGGAGATACCGTTTGTAAGTTGAAGAGAACAGTAAACGACGGATCCGCTCAAACTAAGACAGGAGAAGAGGAAAGTAAGGATGTAAATCGACTGTGTCAGAAGGCACTAAGCCCTGGACGAGCACTGTTTCTGGCCAAAAACTGGAGAATGGAACTTTGTCAGTGTAACGCCTGTAAGGCAGTGTACATGGCTAAAGGAGTCGGTTTCCTGTTAGACAAAGAGGACACACTTCAGGAGTACGAGGAGTCAGCCAAAAGGATACGCGAGGAGGCTAAACAAAAGGAAGATGGAACTACACAAGCTTTCTTACAAAAGCTCGGACACGTCCAGCGCATCGAGCTGGTTCACGGGATCAACGATTTCGCATCTGAACTGGAAGCTTTCTTGGTTGGTACTTTTACCCTTGTTGATTGCATCTTCGTCAGCGGCCCTCTTTACACGCTCCTGTCCTTTCATGCCACTACCTGTCTGCTTTTAATGCTATACAGTGCTGTTTATGATTTCAGTTTTTTGTCTTTTCATCCTCGTTATTGAGGCGGTCTGTTCTGAAAAGAGTCAATTCTGTCTTATTGCATACGTATAATGGCATAATTTGCTTGGTGCATGTTATTTCTCTAAGAAGGATAGAACCTAATGGGGATGTTTGCATAGTTCTTGTTGGATATCTTTTCAAATAGGCATTTGTCCAAGGGAGAGGAAATCAATGATTAATATGATTGTTGTAACTGTAGCTCAAGGTAAAGAATCTCTTAAAAGTAGATGAATATTGGGATCTTATATCGTTCAAAAGATACGTTTATTTTGGTAGGTATTTCATGGAGATAAAGATACCCTTAAGAGAATGGTTATGTTTGTTGTACAGCAACTATAGTTGTCTTTTATAAAAGTAACTACAATATTAATACTTCATGTTTTCTCTATTGGTTTGTTGTAATATAGTATATTACTGTTGTCGATTTGATAATGGTATTACTGTCAGTATTCAGTCTTATTCTATTTAAATCTGTTTCTCTTACTCCATAGGTTTGTTATTGCACACATACTGTGCGTGACCAACTGTATGCAATAAGACTGAGTCGATTGTACTAATATGTTATGATACTCTCAGGGTTCTCGCTGTACCCCTGGCTTAGCAGATCTGACGACCCTTGGATTTAGGTCGTTTCTTGGATTCCTTGGTCATTGATACTTGAAAACTACTGAAAGCAAACGAATGATGTGTGTTCTGAGTTTCTTGCAGTTATGATATGCTGCAAGCACATTCTGAAATGCAAAGGCACTTATATATCATGTGAAACTAACCTTTGTTGTTATACTGTACACAGACCCCTTTTGGGCAGAGTGGGAAAACCGTGACAAGTGACGATATATACGAGTTCTTCGATGGGCTACGCAAGAAGAGGAGACTCAAGTAGCACTGTAACTTGCAAAGGGCTTTGTTTTAGCTCGTTAACAGTGGCACGTAGACTACGGGATATTTTAGCACACCAACTCACAACTTTACCTGCCAATACTCGGCAGCACATGACATAGTAAGAAATACGTGCACCTGTAAATGAAATTGCACGGAATCTTCAGGGGGCAGATATTGTTGAAGGCGCGCCCACCACAATGTGCTCAGATTTCATGTTTCTTGTTTAAGAGTATTCTATAGAGCAGAGGTTGGAGTGTCATAAACGCTCGTGACAGATGCAGACAGTTAAACGCGTCATGCTTCGCTTCAAACATGTTGGATATTGTAAAGGTCTGTACATCCTCCTGAAAACATCACTGTGTAACGGTTATACGGCTCCATAGGACTTTGTAGGTTGATATCATGACGCAGGAAAAGTTTCTCCAAGCTGTTCTGAGTCGTGTGAGTACTCTGTTTACTGCACTGTAGAGGAAATTCTTAAGAAATGCCCGAAGTGAGCTAGACCATCTGGTAACTTGGGAGACTAAGGGGTGTGCCGCGAACAAGTGATTAACGCAGTCCTTAAAATACGACTGGAGCCTCGGGTTTGTGGATATTTCCATCGGATTTGTGTAGTGGACTGAAACCTGGGTGGCACTGCCAGTTCTGTCTACTTGTTGCCTTGCAGATATCCACAACATTTTTCATTGATAGATCACCTGCGACACGCCGTGAACTGTTCGCGAATAGTGAAGTGGTGGCTACCTACATGTAAGAGTCCACGAATATCTAATTTCCACCGCATTTGTAAGATTTGACCGGGAGCTCTCTGCAGTCACTGCGATTCGAATCCTTTCTTGGCTGGTTAGGGTTGGGTGTTCCGTTTCTCTGTTGGACCGCAACACTTGCCACCCCTAATAGTTTGGACCACGTTCAATTTGGATCTTCCTTCCTCAAAAGATGTTTGATGTGGATTACAGTAAATTCAGTCGAATAATATATTATTTAAAGTAATAAAATAAAATAAGATACAAAATAAGATATCATTCATTACCTCGTACAACGTTTGAGAATTATAAATAACAACGATAATTGTTCATCTTCCATCGAAAGAATTTTTGTTTCAATGGTACTTTGTGATATCAAAAGATAAGAGAGTATTTTGGAAGAGGCGCGTTCTACGCAAGAGAGTGTTAGAACAGCCATGCTAGTTGGTGGGAGAATGAAGATGATATACACTAAAATCTAATGAACACGAGAACATTGGGTTTTCTTTCGTAGGAGAATAAAAAATATATATTTTGTAATCTGATGAACATAATAACATTGAGACTTATTTTCTTCAGAATGAATGCAGATCTTCTTTAGCATTTAACATTTTATTAATCAATTTTGTCAAACATGGCATGGAATACTGGAAGTAAAGTTAATATTTCATATACTAGCAAGTTATCACATTTAAAAAGATGCTCTTTAAATTCTAGAAAAGTTGCCGCATACTACATTAGAAAGAGAGTTAACTTATATGAAACAAAAATACACTACCCACATCATTGAAACAAAAAACCAGCCTTTAGAATGATACTCATCTTGTTGTCTAGTGGGTAGCTCTTCAAAGTTTAACAAAGTCTTTTCTTATGTTAGCTTCTGTGTTCTACATAATCTTGAACTGAACATCGACTGAGAAGAAATTATGAAACCTTGTTCAGACCTCAAAAATAAAGAAACAAAATAACAAACCTTAAACCTTGTTCAGACCTCAACAATAGACAAACAAAATAACAAACCTTAGCCTTCGAGATCATGCGTTTGACAATCGACTAAGCAAACAATTTAGCAAATTGATCCTCATGTCGACATTTTGTTCGAGATTAAGTAGATTCATCAACCGACTTGAGTCCGTTAGCTACGAGGGTACAGTATAAGTGCTGAGTAATTACTAACAACTGATCGTTGGGTCATAACTGTTATCATAGTATTTGCAGCAAAAGTAAAGAGATAGGTCATGAAGCTAGAGAAGAACTTGTAGTACTGCCAACTCTGTCCGGAGTTGAGAGCATACAACACACCAGAAAATTTCCATCAAGCTCGAGCTCGTTCTATCTCTACAGTACGGATTTCACCAAATTTCCGTGGAAGTTCAACTTCTCTGTATCTCTCTCGACTTGAAGGGCGAGGATTGGGTCCAATCCTAGTCTTTCAAATCTGACAACTTAATTTTAAAATACATTATTGCTGAAAATATTAACTAGTGATCCTTCTCATCTCCCAGTACTTTGCACGCCTTAGTTAGTCGAGATGTAAGCATGTCAGGGATGTACCATCACAAACCAATCAAAAGTGCCACTTGTAACTTTTGACGCTTACGTGGATGCATAAGTTGCCTCTGTGGAAAATATCGCTTCTATTCTGGCCTGTAAATAAAAATGAAATAGAAAGAGAAATAAAATATTGAGACGTAGATGACACATCAGCCCTAGGTTCAAGGTCGCATTGGCCTTCAGCGGCCGTGCTACAGAGCTCCAACAAGATCTCTATCTTTTTTCTTGGCTCGTTTCTGTTTGTTTTATCAATCTCTACTCGACACTCCGAATCTCGTTTTGATCACTCATCTTCGCTCTACACAACTGTTCTCGTGTTTATAGATGAATAAAAAGGTTCAGACTTCCTCACGACGTTATTTGATTTTTATGTCTTGAGAACGATCAGATGCATTGATATTGGACTCTATAGGACTCGTCGAGCAATAGTTCAAATTTTAGTTCTTTTGTCCGTTTGTTATTATCCTTTCACGTCAAACTGTCTATGGGGCTTAGTAGCGTGGTTGTTGGTTTGGTTTGGTAAATCATTGAGTAGGTACAATAATTAGCGTTAGTTTGAGAGCGGATTACTTGTTGAACTGTTTCGTGGATTGTATCATGCAAGCTGGTTTATTTTGGTGAGAAGCTCTGAATGGAGGAAGTAGATGAGGTTCTGTTCAGTTTGGTTAAGGGTGTGTTGGTTAGCTGCTCGATCTTTCACTCAAGGTGCTTGCTCACATAAAAACTAGTTACTCTATGTTAGTGTACCATCATTTTCCTTTGGACCTAGCATCAAAGATTTGATCAATCGTAAACTTGATCCTCTGTCTGGAAGCATGTCATGCTCGATTGCATGTCATTTTTTGTTAATGGTTGGAGTACGAGTCTAAAGCTCTTTAATTCTTGAGTTTGGTTGCGATCCGCAATAAGACACGAGCTCTTACGATGTTTGTGAAAATTCAACTTTAGAAAAAATTGGTTCTGACTGTAAGTAATTCGTGGGGTTAGGAGGGATTGTGTATTTTCTCTTAGCAAGATAGATGATTACTACATTACGAAGCATCTAGTCTCACGGAGTTAGATTGAGTTGATGTTGGCTTGGAAATCACACATCTTATCGATCATTTTGTGTTGTTTATGTTCAGACTTCTTGTACTCTCCACGAAAAAAATTTGCGCGTCGGCTCATTTGTGTAGCAAGTGTGTCTCCAACAAACTTAAGTGAATGTGCAGATGCGAATTTAGATATACTTTTTCATTTACCAATAGTTCAAGATTGAGTTTGAATTCAGTTGAATTTTCACTCAAAGTTTCTCAAAATATGATTTATTTGAGTAAAAAATACACATTTATTTTTGAATATTCAGATTTTCTTGAATATTGGATCAGAAATAACAAGTTTTACAGCAATGAAAACCATCGGCGAGCTTGTTCCAATGACCCAAAACTAAAATAACAGACATCACATTAAAACTTACAGTCGTCTGAAGTTACGTCTTTGATCCAAACCTAGTGCAACTTTGATTTCAAAACTGGAATTCTTATACATTTTTTTCTCAACTTTAGTTTCATAATCGAGGTTTGAGACCAAGTTTTGGGTAAGTACTCCAAGAAGCTTGTCGTGCATTTTGACATCCTGAAGGATCTAGACTCGAAGAATATCCATTACAAAGCTAAAACTCTTAACTTTTATATCCATTGAGCCACTTGCTTGCCATCCGTGTCGCATCTGAAAAACCCATGTGCCTACCATGCAGCTTGCGAAGTGACAGTCATTCATGTAGCTAAATCCACACGGACACATCATGTCACCCGTGGACATGTCAGCCCCCTAAATCCACCTCAGCAAACATATCATGTCACACGAAATACATCAAGTCACCAATCTCCAAAAGTGTCAACTCAACAACTTTTCACATCAGCATTTTGCATGTTAGATTTTTGACATCATGTCAGCACCTGCCATGTCATCAATCAGATGCCACGTTAGTATCTATTGTTATAAAAGACTAAAACTTACTACGTTCGTAACTCCTTTAATATGAGCATATTTATGATAATTAAAAAACCAATCCCGCAATACTCGTCAAGCTCTACACAACGATGTCTTCATATTTACATTTCAAATAAGTTTAGAAGAATTATCTTTCATTCTCTCTTTCACTCGTAAGCCGATCTTGACACAACAACATTCCTTTTTGCAGTCATGAGTCCGATGCTTTCTTATACGCGGTGTCATGTTGTGACACGGCTCTTGCGTGAAATTGACATAGAACTTAGATTATATACTTTTCTATTTTTTGTGAGCCTTATAGCGAAAGTCACCAAGGGGACCAATGGATGCCACGTTCACCACTGTTTCAAACGATTTGGTAATCTTAGAAATGTCTCTTCCATTGTCTCTTACCTTGCTTGTCAGATTTGAAATTCAGTGACTTGAGGAAAAGCTTTCAATGAACTACTGGTGGATCTTAGCAGATTTTCACATCCTTCACAATATAGTTCGATTCGGATGGTTCCAAGAGACAATAACTTTCTACAGTTGTGCTCGTTTAGAGAGAAGTTGGAATCGTCCAAAAGTCTTCTCTGTATCCTTCCAACTAGCATTTGAGATTCTGAATTCTTTTTGCAGAGAGGGAGAAGTTGATAATGATGTGTTTTTGGTCCACAACAAATCCTTGTAAGGTTTAACTTTGAGAACGTGGATTATCTTTCTGAAGCCCTATCTATTGTTTGAGAGGCCGGTTGAAGAAAATTTAGGTTTGTTTGCAAGTAATTTTTTTATGAGGGTTTCTTATATGCATCCAGCTGAGAAAAATTAAGTGAAGGAGGGTTATGTTTACACCACGAACTCTTGAACTTCATGTAATATACCAAAGGAAAGAGAAAATATAAAGAAATTAAGTTTTGGATATTGAGTCAAGCTTCATTATTTTCCAAGTGCATTTTCTTCCACAACTTGATATTATCTTGAACATACCTTATGCAACATTCGATACGACTGTCAAATGCGATAACATATTAGTGAGTGTTCATGTTTAGAGTTTGAAGTTCGAATCTTGAAAATCTTACATTTGTGTGTGGTCTACAACCAATGTCTTAAGATGTAAGTGAACATTCTACTTTCGTGTGCGGCTTGGAGTTGTTGTCTTAGGTTCTTGACACTCTATAAAATACTTCGTTATAATTGTTTTATTTATGATTTAGTTCCAAGACCTGGCAGGCAACAAAAGCGAGATATGATTACTACTTAGGCTTTGAGTATGGAGTTAATGCAATTCATATGTAAAATAATGCAGAAGCTCTAATCATCCAATAACAAAAACTCTCTGCAATCACTATAACATGCTTTTAAGACAACTCCCTTTATCATATACCATACCCTTCTGGAACTTTGATAGTTTCACTTGTCTTTTAGTCGGGACAAACATGTCATACCGATTAAACGATTATGTTGGAATGTTTGTCCCACTTTCTTCGAAGCTTGACAAGAAATGCAGCATCTGTCATGTCATGCGCATACACATCACTACACAACATACATCGCTGTCAGAGGTACATCACACATTGCAGGCATGCATACAAGTACAGCGATACTTGTATGTGGAGAGAGATGAGGTTGTGAGACGCATGTGCATCATGTGACACGTTTGATACAAAGATATCATGAGTTGTTACCCATATCAACCGTTAGAGGATACCAACAAGCATTATCGTCGGATATTTCGCTGCTGGGGGCACATGATCTCACGTTTGTTGACACCATTCACTTGGTGATAGTCGGGTGACCATGTCAAGGTCACACGTGTGCTGAGAGAGGTCAGGGTTTACATGACCCGCAATCTAAGATGTTCTAAGAGATGTTACGGATCTTACGACATCTCTAGATGCATCAGGTGGATTCTCCAGCATACATCTTGGAGAACGTTCCTTTGTTGGGTGATGCTCGTACACAGATGACGACGAGTGTGCACCAAGTGCGGTCTTGGGTTGGACCTGCAGTGTTGTTGGATGCAGCGAGAGTAGGATCTCGTGCACATCATCCACGGTTGTGGTGGACGAACTTGTTACCGAGAGAGGTGCTTAAGCGTACACACGATGAAATGAGATGACTAGCGCACCTCACGGTTGATAGTATCTTGGATGTAGGACAACGATCTCAAGTAGTAAGAGTCATCGATACGTCACCCATGGCAATGGTGAACTTAGTGGGACGGTCCATGGTAGCGTTATCCACTTTGGTGAGCTTTTCAGCGTCACATGCTTACAGAGATGGAGGACCTAGGCTTGTGTGGGATGCTCAATTATGGCAGTTGGTGGAGTCCAATGCCGACGAGAGAGAGAGAGCGATGGGTTTCTTTAAGAGTACGACGATAGTAGCTTCGATGTCAGAGGCTTTACGTCGTCAAGTGTTGGATCAAGCAATGGACTTGAACTGCTTGACATGGATTGTTAGCCTTGGATTGGTTGAGCAACGTCGGATGTGATCGACGGATATTACTGCTCGGTCACTCTTGAGCTCTTTGTCTACCGGGTCGGTGGAGACAAAGGCTAGAGACGAGGCGCGTGGAGTTCGTCATCCTTGGACATCATTGGATGTCGTAAGAGAGAATGTGGAGCTTGCAGCTAAAACTGCAGAAGTTTTTTGCACAGTAGAGATGGAGGTTGTTGGTGGTGAGCAGAAGGAAACTGCTCCAGAGGCTGCAAGATAGCAGTCAATGACTTCGTCTTCTATCTTTAGCATGGTGACAGAGGATACTTGGGAGCCGGAGATTAGACCCAAGTTTATAGGAGAAGAGAGACGAAGAGTTCAGAGATTCTTGAAGAACTACAGAAATTGTTCTACCTTTAGTATGAAGGATTTGGGTACCTTGAAGGGACCAGGTATACGAATCGACTTGGCTAATGACACGTCAATCTTTCGACGTCCTTATAGATACAATGACATGGAAAGAGCCTTGATCTAGAGTAAGACTCAAGACTTGTTGGAGGTTGGGTTGGTGGAGATGTCGCATGGAGAGTATGCATCTGCCACAGTTATGCCAACAAAGAAGGATATGCATGACAACTACACGAATAGGCGGATGTGTGGAGACTAGCGTCTTATCAATCGACAGATGAAGTCCGATAAGTATGCCATGCCGACACCTGAGCAGATCTTTGAGGCAGTGAGGTATGTGAAGGTCTTCAGTACTTTGGATCTTCGTGCAGGAATATCACCAGTTGTTAGTGAGAAAAGAAGATAAGTCCAAGACAACATTCTGAGGAATTGACTCTCATGACAAGGATTGTTTGTATCAGTGGCGGTTCTTACCATTTGGGTTGAAGAACGCCCCTGCTGAGTTCCAGAGTATGATGGACAAGATCGTAGCAGGATTGAATTTTGTCAGATGTTATATTGACGACATCTTAGTCTATAGTGCTACTGTGGAGGAGCACGAGAGACACTTACGAGATGTGTTCGAACGATTGAGAGCTCATGGGTTGAAGTTACACCATGGGAAGTGTAAGTTCTTCAAGGAGTTGGTAGAGTATTTGGACCACACCATCTACCCAGGTGGGTTGGGTGTTCAACAGACGAAGGTTGAGGCTATTGCACGTATTCCACGTCCCACAGATGTAAGTCGAGTTCGGGCATTTGTTGATTTGACGAACTTCTATCATCGATACGTGAAAGGGTTTAGTGCAATTGCGAGCCATTGACCAAGCTGATGAAGGTGGATCAGGAGTGGCAATGGGGAGATGAGCAAGAGCGAGCTTTTGTAGAGCTCAAGGATAAGTTGACATCTGCTCCCATCTTGAGGAGACCCGTTAGGGGACGTCCTTTCCAACTGCACACTGATTGGAGTATGTTGGGACTTGGAGCAGTGCTGACTCAGCATGATGATGAGAAAAAGGAGTTTGTGGTGGCGTATGCCAGTCGCTTCAACAATTCGACAAAGGTGAGGTGCAGTTCATACGAGGGGGAGTGTTTAGCTACAGTGTGGGCTGTTGCACACTTCTTATATTATCTGTTTGAGAACCCTTTTACTCTCATCACTGATCACCAGCCGCACAAATGATCGATGGAGTCTGACAAGCTTACAGGGAAGCTTGCACGATGAGCTCTTATCTTACAAGAGTATGACTTTCAAGTAGTACATAGACCTGGAGTTGCAAATCTAGATGCCGATGGGTTGAGTCGTAACCCATGCACGAGTCAGCAAGACCAGACTGGGACTCGATGACATGACGAGGATGATGAGGAGATAGTGCCAAGGTGGGACGCATCTGCCTTTCTTTGTGTGTTGACCATGAACTCTAGTATAGTCGTGTCTTTCTCTGATCAGAGAGTAGATGATGAGTCTCCAGATCTTGAGGGTGGAGATGGTGTACTATGCCAGAACGTAGATACTCCATTACAGTCATATTGTCATGGATATCTCGTTGGTCTGGTACTCCATCTCCATCCTCAAGATCTGGAGACTCATCATCTACTCTCTGACCAGAGAAAGATACGACTTGGCCCTCCATATTAGAGTTCATGACCAACACACAAAAAAAGATAGATGCATGCCACCTTGGCACTATCTCCTCATCAACCTCGTCATGCCATCGAACTCCAGTCTGATCTTGCTGACTCGTGCATGGGTTACGACTCAACCCATCGGCATCTAGGTCCAATATTGTCCTTGGAGTAAGCTATGCGTACGCTTCACTCCAAAATGTCCCAACTCCTCATGGGCATGTTGTACTAGTCTGTGTCTTTTGAGATGGATGTGGTACTATCCGTACTCTCTCATCATCCCACACTCGAAGTACATGTCGTCCTTCTCGTCGAAATCTCTTCGCTCGTTGAAAGACACGATCTCGCTCTTTGGCACTTACTATGCCTACCACCATGTAAACCCTGATCTCTCTAAGCACGCGTGTAACCTTGACATGACCACCCGACTATCACCAAGTGAATGATGTCAACAAACGTGAGATCCTGCGCTCTTAGCAGTGAAATATCCGACGGTAATGCTTGCTGGTATTCTCTAACAGCTGATATGGCAAGATATCTCTGCACCAAATGTGTCACATGACGTAAGATGCGTCTCGCAACCTCATCTCTCCACACATACAAGTATCGCTGTACTTGTATGCTTGCCTGCAATACCGCAACCAAACATGTGCTGATCTCTCCAAACAGCTCCAGCACACATATACCCTCCTTTGGATACTGCCACACAATGAGAGTCGTATCTAACGGTGATAAGGTCACAAGGTCAGTAGCAAGAACAACCTTTGGTTCCTCTATTGGTGGTACAAAGGCTTCACTCCAAGCCTGTTGCACCAACCGATCAGCATATTGCTGCAACTCTCCACTCGAACTCCAGAGTGGAACATCCAAGGCAGATGGTACTAACGTAGACATGCTAGGCATGTCCTCCACCTCCTCAAAGACGGGAGTATCCTCCGCATGGGCATTGCCCTCCAACAACTCGTCCGGCCAAGTGATGATCGAACTGAACCCTGCAACGGATGCCATCGTCCCTAGTGTAGGCTCCATTGTCCCAACTCTAGCACTGAACCGCACTGGTAAGCGATTCACTCGTCTCTCACCGGACTGCCAACCTGGTCTGTAAGATGCTATCTCTACCCAATAGTCGATCACGAACCTCATAGGATATAACACAACACCTCCAACCAATACATCATAAGACTCTACGGTCGTAATCATGGCCTTGGCTCTCACCATGGAGTCATCCGTGGGATGATCTGGTCGAACTCTCATCGTCAACATCTCACATGTCATGTGTAGAGCTGTACCTCCTGATCCTCCTAGAGATGTCTGTAGTTGGAATGGACATCTCTCCACCTCAGACTTCTTCAGACCCAAACCAATACATGCCGCCTTCCTCAACATCAACGGTTGGGCTCCATAGTCTAACAAGACTTTTTGCGATCGATACACCTTCCCTGACGGTGCCACCAAACAGAAGATACCACTTCTGTTGTCCAACAACACCACACCTGGTGCCAAACCAGCATGGTCAATCGTCGGCCTAGCTGATAACTCATCTAACCTAGCAGCCACCGCTTGCCAAGTACCACTGGTAGCTGTCTTGATCTTCGACTCCATGGATACGTCTACCGCCTCTTGCTGAACCACCTTGGCATTAGAGATTACAACATCTTCTCTCTCATTGAGCGTGGCCGTCAACTGGAACACTGGAGCCAAGCTGACTCCCAATACCCTCATATTTGTGGCTGAAAATAGTGGAGCTCGCAAACCTGTTGTAGCCGTCCTCAACATCGGTTTTGACGTCGCATCCACAGACGTCGAGGGTTGACTCACATCACATCCACTCTTGGATGTCGATGCCTCCAACTCCACTGCACCGTCGGTAGCTCGTTTAGGAACCATAGATGTGGTCCTCAATGTCTCCGATAACGTGAACGACTGGGGAAGCTTGACCTGTCTATCAGTCTCTCCGCGTTGTGGACCCAACTCCACTGACGCACCTCGTGGCTTAGAGGCACGTACTGCACCTCTAGTCACTGCCGCAGATGCCTCATTCTGCATCACACCAGCCATGAAGTCGAAGTCACCTCCTTCTCCTCCATAAGACGTGGAAGCCTCTGTTCCACCAGATCTCCGCTGAGCCATAGCCATACTAGCTATCCTCTGCTCCAACTGCTCGATTCGAGCAGCCATACTTGCTTCTGACGTCGTAGCAGGCGGTGGATCAACTGGTTCTCTCCCAGATGCTGGACCTCTATCTCCAGCTCGACCACCACGGTCTCCTTGAGCTCCTCCACCTCGTCCACGATCAGTCTTCCCTTGCCGTAGCTTGGGATGGAGATCAAAACAATGGTCACTACTGTGATCAGGTCACCCGCAATGCTCACATTGCTTAAGTACCGCTTGAGACGTCCCTGACGTCTCGTAACCACCTCTCCTCTATAGACAGTCCTTCTGCTGATGAGGACCATCACGTCCAGCAAGAACCCGCTTGCTGTTGACTAGAGAAGGACGGCATAGACTTTTGTCCACAAGATCCTCCAACACCTCCTTGAGATTGTGACTGCTCCGCACGATCTTTACCACCACCACCACCACGCTGTTGCGTAGCTTGTGATCCTCGAGAAGAGGTGATCGTCTCATGTGGTGTCTCCTTGCTAAACCCAACAACCACCACCCTCTCCTCCACCATGTTGAGCTCAATCCGCTCAACCAAACCAAAGACAACCGCTAACGTCGGAGCAGTGCCTCTAAGGAGAGTGGCATCTCTGACTCTCTTACGCAGCTCTTGATCTAGTATCCCATACGAGAACTGGACTGTCTGTGCTTCCGTCACCCCTTGGGTAATGCTGATCAACCGCCTCATGCGAGTAAATGCCTCGCGTAGACTCTCTCCAGTCTTCCGCTGGAACTCTTGCAGACTCCTCAACTTGTCAATCCGCACACCTTGATAGTTCTTCCTCAAACACTGGAAGAACTGAACCACAGGATTAAACCCTGGTGGTATCCCGCTCATACTACCACTTGCTCCACTACTAATGGACGCACCGTCGGTAGTAGGTACTTTGTCACTTATGGATGTATCACTGCTACTGACACCCGAACTCGTAGGTGCTACGTCTCCTGAAACTGCGCCAGTAGTGATAGAAACGTAGTTGGGAGACCAATGTTGTCTCCAGAACTCAATCTAATCTCGTCGGAACTCATGATAATCGTCCATCGGCGGTCCCTCCAAGTGTTGGAACAAACCCTTCCACGCCATGAAGGGTGTAAACAGATGTGGGTTCCGCATCTGCTGTAGATCACACCAACTGTCGAATTCCTGGATGAAGTCATCCAGCTCGATGATATCCACTGTATCCGAGTAACGTGGAGGCCCTTTCGTGATCCCATAGATCTCGTCCATGTAGCATAACAACGATGTGGTGACACTCGACTCACCACCAGAAAACGCGCTATCTGCGTCTGACTCATCCTCTGGAACAACCGACGATAATGGTGTAGGTACTCGATATCTCATCCTACTCTCCAACCAGAATGCCAAAATCCCTGTCACCACTGTAACCACCACTTGTCTAACCCCGCTCCTACTGAACTCATCTGTCTTCTACTAGGACGGTCAAGGTAAGGGCAACTTGTACCTGCCATCACCACATGGCTCACGGTCTGTTGGTCGTCACTCCAACAGCACCGTGAGAGAAACAAAGATAGTCTGACTGGTCCGCAACTCCAGTCTCACTACCGACAGCACACTGGAGTGAACTCACTCTGGAAATCAAGCGCCAACACAAGCAAACGCGGCGCACAAACAAGAAGTAGAATGTGGAAGAGTTCCAACCACAAGAAGTCCAAACGATAACGCTCCACACTCAAACATTGACATAAAGAGAAAACCCAGCCCCATCCGGACTGACGTCTCTTCTTCGGTGACCACATGCACAATATATGATCACCAACCGCGTAACTGATACTTAAGGTCACTAACTAGATGTCCACACCTCTAGTAGCTCCAAAAATATCTACGTGGTAGCTCTACTAGCTCACCCAAGACAACTGTCACCAACTGCCTCCATACGCGTCTATACGGTATAGGCAAACACTACCACAACTATAACTTTTCTCTAATATTGTGGGGTCGTCCTACCACCCCCCTAGGAACGTGCGAGAAGGTCTCTTACTACCTTAAACAAGTCCATAAGTACTTGCATGTATCCCTAGAAGACACCAAGAGCTATTGGTCTAGTGGTAAAGCCAAAGCTAAGATTGCATAGTAAAGGGTACAAGTTCAAGAATAGTGTTGGGATGAGTGACCTATTGGTTTTACACTTCCCACACAACTGAAACTTGTATACTTCTCTCACGCACGTCAGCAAGCTAACTTGCGGCGGGCTCGGGCTCCGTTCCGACTCCGCACTCTCGCACTCCGCTCTCACGCCTCCGCACTCACGCACCTCTGCTCTTCTAAGCCTCTAAGCGCCTCCTAACATGCACTCCACACCTCGACACTCCCGCTCACTCCTGCTCACTCTCCGCTTGGAGTAGAGAAGGACGTGTATAAACGAAGCACGCCCAGAACAGCAACTCAGAGGTCGAAAATACACTCCAAAAGGTCGAAATTTGTCAAATTGACACTCGCAAGCGGGTTTACGTTAGATTTCGGACCACCCGCAACCTTCTTCGGCTTGTAACTTCTTCGATCCTTCACCAAATCTAACAATTTTTGGTGCGTTGGAATCGTCTTCCCAGCGTACACCTACTGCACTCTTCAGCACCACAAATTTTCGACCCATGCCAACTCGAAGTCCGTCGACACACTTCTGCCGACCTCAAATTGACCACAAAAATCTATGACAAGAAAATCCAGCAGCGCTTCCGCACTACTTCACTCCAAATTTGACCAAGAACGAGTCCAACTACTACTAATTCACACAGCGATCGATCACACAACCAAAAAGAACCACTCCGCGCACGCGGACACCCGTAAATCAAAAATATCAATAATCTGACAACTCCGGAGATACCACCGGTTGAAATCCACGACCTGAAACCTCTCAATCTGATCTCGCAATCTGAGTTCTTCAAGTAATCTGAACAAAGAAATTATCATCTCCAACACTGCAACAAAGATTACTCATAAACGGTCAAGCCAAACTCACTCTATGCTCGAAGAGAATCCAGGTTACACTCAACTAGACTATCCACCATAGCCTGGAGCTTGAGGGCTCAACTTGAAGAACTAAGACCTCCAAACCCTACCTGCGAAGTATATCCCTAGTGGGCTATCTCACCAACTCGCCCTGACGGCACTAATGGCCTTATCGAGATTCGTCACTTCGCACTCGATCAACCTAGCCGAGGTGCCCAAACTGACATGACAGCCATCCTATGTGCCAATTGCAAGCAATCTTTCATCTTATTTAATAATGATCGATGTAGAAGTGCTTTGGAGTGATTAAAGGGTTTATTGATGGTTGTGTAGGTTCAAGTTAGCATAATAAGTCAAGCTCTCATATCACACGATTTTATGAGCTCATCACAACTGCAAGGTTCTTTATACACAGGGAAGACAAAGTCGAACTGGTTTCAGAATTATTTTTGAGACTTTATAAATCGTGTATTCTCAATATAATAACACTATTTATATTTAAGAACTAGTTTATTATCACAATATTCTTTCTGGAAAAATACTATTCGTTGTTTTATTATATAACGATTTCGTTATTCGTTATAACAAATTAAAAAAGTACAAAACTGCTGTTATATAGTACCAAAGGTTTCAATAGATTCAGAAAGGTGAGTTGTCAAACGCATTAAACCAGAAGTTCCAAAGGTCTGTTATACCAAACATTCGTCAGCTCATGTGGTCCGGGTTTTATGTCTGGAGAGACAGTGGTTCTAGGTTCGAATACTGATGTTGTCAGAAAATTCAAATCTTTTACATGTTTCCTGAAACTCCCAGAAAATATAATTCAGTAACAGATTTTAGTTTCAAGAGGGTCGATTATTATGACGAGATTTTCTCTCACTGTAATGATTTTCTCTCTCTTAGTAGGAAAGCTTTTAATTTCTTCTAAAAAAAGTATATTGTCAAACTGTGGTCCACATTGCATCTTGTTTTCACTCCTTGTTTCTCAGTCATTAGATGCAGGTTTAAGGATATCTATTGTTCAATTTTTAGATTTCAAAAACCTGGTCATTTTGAACCCTAGACTATTATAATTATAATTTTACAACAAATGAGAAAAATAGGTGCAGTTTCAATGGACTAGCTCGTTAGAGTTAATCACTCACAATTTTGAACAGAAATTGATATCTGTGTAGATATCTCGTCGTGAATACAGTGTTACTTGTGGATTAAAAGAGCAACCATGTCAAGGACTGCGCCAAGACTCAGTTGCAAGCTTCAAGTCGGACCATGTAGTCAGACCAGACAACATACAACTGGAAGCTTTTTCATTTCTCCTTCACGAAATAACCTCTATGTGAATAACATGTTAGGTTCCATTCTAACACATATGGTTCAATTTATTAATAATATATATATATGGTTCAATTTATTATCTAACTTTTTTGCTAAGAAAAATTAAGTAATAAATTGATTTTTCTTTAATATCTCTGACTATTTTTTCTAGCCTCCCGGATATATACCGTTGGAAGCGTATTTCAGTTTCTTTTCCTTATATTTGTGTCCTGCATCCAGGTTAACCTAACATTTAACATTTATAAATACTCTAATATATTATTAAAATTTAGTATATAAAATTTATTTAAAATTTAAATATTTTATGATAACGACAAGGAGACAACTGTTCCCAGAAGTTCATATTGCATGCATATTTGACGTACTTCGAAGAGGAAAGACACTCAACTGCACTTGTCACCTGTATTTTATATACTACTTGTGGTTGTAATTTATCTTTATGTGACTGCAGTACATCAACCAGACTTACAAGAGTGAAAGCAAAGTAAGAGAAGAGAAGATGACTATATGCTCATTCTCTTAATCATCGTCTTTACATTCTAATTTTTGGTATCCATGTGTTATAAACGGACTTGTATGTCTGCTCGATATCAGATTCTGAAATCAAAATCTCGTCAATAAAAGAAGGATTTCAAGTTTACTCCAAACTGTAATTTCTGGAACCGTGGATAGATATCTTTTTGGTTACTAAATGAATTTAGGGGTAAGAACTTCAAGTTGTTCAGCAACAGTTCTCAGAAGACGTTATGAACTCATCAGACCAAAGAGGTGAGTTTAAAAATGTAACTTGTCTGTTTTACGTGTAAAGATACTATACATGGTAAGGACAGTTCGATTGGACCAACAATGTCGTTATATCGGGAATAGACTGTTTCCCGTGTACGCGTAGTAAAAGATCGCCATCAGAATATCTTCGGTCGTCGTGTGCGTCGCAAAGCCATACGGCTTGCAGCAGTGCAGAGTCCCTGAAAGCGAGGACCGCGATCATGGGAAAGGGGGAAAAGGAGGCATCTCTGGACGACCGCGTCGGTCCTAGACAGGTTCTCAAGTCAACTGCTGTGATGTGCGGCCAACAAGTTTTCAAGCGGATTGATTTTGGCGCCGAAGTAGATAATGACAACACTTTCCGCTGAATGCAGACGTCCACAAAGGAGACGGTAATGGACGTTTCTCAACATTCGATAGGCATTCGATGACACTGAAATCTACACTATTAGGCAAATTTCTGGAGCTGATATGAACTGAATTTCATTTTAGATTCTCCGCAAATAACAAAAGAATAAATCTCAAACTCTGTGATTAAGTCTGAAGATTAAAGACTGGAGACCCCATTCCAGGTAAAGACATCTTTGATGAAGAGCTTCTCGTCAATCAGAAAACCGGCTGTACCGCGCTCCTGCACGTCAATTGCGCGTTTGGAGCAGCGAGGCGTTTCAGAATTTTACATAAAGGATGTGTTTCGCGTGAGTCCCGTTTTTCACTTTCTTGGGCTACCTCCAACAGTCCCCTTGTGAATGCAGCAGCTGCTGCGTCTTCGGACCTCTATGGCGGTGTTTTAGTCTCGGAAAATTATATATCTACCGAAGAATTAATTAAATCCTAACTACGAACTTGAAGCATCCTTTCGGAAGTCCGGAACGAGTTCCAGTTAAGCTCAGGCCTCACTACAAGTTGTTTCCAAGCTACAAGCATGTCCTCGTCCTCCTCGGAGCTGAGTTTGTAGTTCCTCACACGTACATCTCCTCACTGTCTTAGCACAGTTTAGTAGGTGCTGTTCGTTGGGAGGGCCGGAGGATCACTTCAATTTGAGCAAGCGGGGAAAGCTGGTGTTGTCGTGTAAGCATAGTGATTGCCACGAAACACATCAGTGTAGTCTTCTCCTGGCGGACGGAGATCCTTCTGAGAGTAGTCGCTCGAGCTAAATCGACAGATCATTCGACTTAGGAGTCACTCCACGTGTTGGTGACCATCGATATCCTTTGCCCGTTTGTGTTTAGCAGCAGTACTTAAGACCGTTCCAAATTTCTTTCTTCCATTGGAGCTGGATGTTTCATGTTCGAGCTGAGAGAGCCGTTTCCCTCTAGAGTGAGAACTTTTTCACGCTCAAAGCTAATGGGAGACAATGCTATTTGTACTTGCAGTTGACCCCGTCACCTCACGTTGATAAACACTCAACTTCGCTTTCTCGGTGGAAATGGAGTCCAATGGTCGCACTGACGGTCATGGTAATGGTCTTTCTAATAGCATTAGTAACGGTTATATCAGTGGCATTCAGAAGCGGATATCTACCCATCTGCTCATGGTTCCCATGGTGCAACAGGCTCACGCTGTCACGGCAATCAGGTTAGCTAAGAAACTCTCTAGACGTGGAGTGATTGTCACCTTGGCTGTGATAAAACAGCATGCAGACGAGCTACACCGAATTTACACGCTGGAAGCCCTGCAAACTCTGCGCATCAATATTGAATCTCTCGATACTTACCAGCCTCCTCAGATTCCCATGCCTCTAGCTCAGTGCGGGACTCTGAAGGCTGCTTTCCAGCCACTGAGAGAGAAGTTGATTGCCAACAAAACGGCTGGGTTGCCTGGGCCTACGTGCATACTCGCGGATCGATTCCTTCCATGGATAGAAGTAAGAATTCAATCAATACATTCTTTACTTCAGATGGTTTCCTTTTCCTTAAATAGTCCGTGTATATCACTGATGTAGCGGTTTACTGGAAAGATGTTCGGAGGAATTAACTACTTTTCTGCCATTCAAGAGGTAGGTTTTCCACGCTCGGTTACCGTGTACTCAGCTTTGTTCTGATTAATTTCGTTATTACTTTGAACCCAGGATGTTGCTAACGAGCTAGATATTCCGAGGTATTCTTACGCCAGTAATGCGGCGGTGACAGTGAGATTGATACAGTCGTACCATGAAAAAGAAGACGAGTTGAGGTCACTGCCGAACGGACCTGATTGGATTCACAAGTGTTATGAGATACTACGCAAGCAACCAGGTCTCGAATTCTTGAAGAAGGCTACCGACATTCCTGAAGCCCTCATCGACAATGGCTGGTTTGATTACTTCTGCGACATTGGTCGAGCGTTTACAGGCGCAGACGGCATAGTTTTCAACTCCTTCTACGCCCTTGAGCATCAATCAGTTGAGGCCATCCGGAGCGCTTACGCGGGTAGCAACAAATTCAAGGTCAGCGCCCAGCTTGACCTCAAGCAAATGAGGTTGCAAGCATCAATCTTGATCGATAACGCACTCACAAAGATAATATAATTTCCGACAACGATGAATATTTGTCAGTGTTGATGGTGACCGTCTCAAGAATGCGGATATGGATGGTATTTAATCATCGTAGTGCCCGGTGTGGCGCGATAGCTTGTTGGACTGATCCTGAAGCGCATCGGCCGAGCTGCACGTACATTGAGTGCCTCATTCAATGCCTCCAATAGTGTAGTTCACGGATGAAGGTGTTGACTGACGAGCGATGGCAATCCTTTAAGCTGATGTGCCGCCTTGGCAATGACCGCAGGTTCCACCGGTTTATCCTATAGGCCCTCTCTCGACAGTGGAAGAATTCAACAATGAGACGTTCGTTGCAGGCGTGGAACATTCTCATTCAGAGTGCGTCGAGTGGCTCCGAGCTCAACCCCCGAAGTCCGTTCTGTACATATGTCTCGGTAGCCAAGTACGTCTCTTCGGTGAACAGATTATGCACCTGGCTCGCGCTTTAGAGGGGAGCCAGTGTCCGTTTCTGTGGGTTCTGTCTAAAGGGCGCGGAAATTTCGACTGCGTTGAGGAAGTTCTTCCAGCAGGCTATTTGGAGAGAGTCCGTGCACGTGGAAAGGTCGTCACCGGATGGGTCGGTCAGCTCGAGATTCTGTCGAGCCCAGCCATAGGTGGATTCCTGTCCCACTGTGGTTGGCAGTCCATCATCGAGAGTCTAACTTGCGCTGTACCAATACTCGGTTGGCCTCAAGTATCAGAACAGCGGCTCAACTGCAGGTGACTACCAGTCTGCCATCGCTTTTACATAAACCATTTCTGCTCTTTCCCCTCTGTATATTTCTAGGTTTATGTTTGATACCACTGTCTAGGTTCGGAAAACTGATAAGCCACAGAATATGATTTAGTATCGGAACTTGATATACCACAGTTTAAACACGGTTCAGG
This sequence comes from Asterella californica, assembly GCA_036924285.1. NCBI lineage: Eukaryota > Viridiplantae > Streptophyta > Marchantiopsida > Marchantiales > Aytoniaceae > Asterella > Asterella californica. The sequence goes on from JAYKYS010000001.1 coordinate 51,698,603, forward strand.
ATCGAACATTTATATGCCACTGTTTTAGTTTGATTTTTTTAAGTTTTCGAAACTGATATGCCACTGTGTTAAGGTTCGGTTTCGTTCGATAAACCACTCCTTTCAGAGCCTGATATAATACCTATGCTCCAGAGAGGTGGTTGATGTTCAACAGTTCAGTGTCTTCATTGTTATGGACATAGAATTTGCCTTGAAGTTAAGTTTGGCTCTGAGTGAGCAGGCCCGACGGCCTACTAGAAGTCTGTCTTCTGCTAAACGGAGAGTAAAGAACTCGAAGTGAGCCTTCAAGTGACAAGAAGCTGAAAGAAAATTTTGCTCTGGATTGTTCAGATACGTCCAGGAGGTGCTGAAGGTAGGCATGAGAGTAACCGATAAGGAGGCTAATGAGTTCGTGGAGCAGCAAGAATTCGAGGAAGCCATCAAGACATTTATGTACGGGAAAGAGAGAATCGTCATAGCGGCAGATGCTGCTAAGGCGAAGTCGATGTCCTCAGAAGCCGTTGCTGACGGTGGACCGTCGGACATAGCACTGGAGCAACTAATTCTATCGTTCTCTAATCACACGATCGAGAAGAAACTGAAACAAACGCAAATCTGAAACCGTTTCCCTGACCTTCTGTACTGTTCCTTCGTCCCAAAGTATCTACCCGATTTTTCAAAAATCATGAGTACAGAGTAGCTCACCTCTGAACGATTCCTGGATATGGCGTTAGTTCTGGGAGCAATAGGTAAGTGCATATACGTAAACCTTGTACAGCTCGTTCTTTAGGCTTTCAACTGGCTAAGTCAGCTGTCACCTCTGTACAAATAGTGTTCATCACCTCCATAAGAGATGTGGGCATTCTTTCAGTACGTCCAAATTTGGGTCATAGGATCACAGTACTAAGAATTTGCAGATCTTCGAAACCGGACAGAAAGGAGTTTAGATTGACTGGAAATTCATCGGGACTTGTAAAATAGCGAACCGGGATAATTTAACTCGTGAGTGCAACAATCATTTTTTAGTAGAAAAATCTCGAGGAGTTCCAGCTGTTTGCAGTCTTATTTTCATGCTGACTTTCGGATTAGTGGCCTGCTTAGTCTCGGCTGACGACAAGATGCATGATGGTTTTACTGTACTGCGACCTTCGCATACAACTTCAGCATATATCGAAAGGATCCTGGCAACTCAACGGTATCTAGCTTCTGACGTTAGACCAACACTATTCTTCGGCAGAAAGCTCCCTGCTGGTGAGCTCTTTCGGCGGTTGGCAGCCCAAGGCGTTTCTCGTGTATGGAAGAAGCCTTGGGCTGCGTTCTTCTGGCAGTTTTTCCTAGTAAAGTGCCCAGATTTGTTTCTCGCATCATCAAGAAAAGAGAAAACACTGTCTCTTGGGTCGGTGATTGATCAGTTAGTCTGTCGGTCCGCTTGAGAGGTGAGAGGCTATACCGATCAGTTCCAGTATTTTCTCTAAGAATCTTGTCTGCCCAGATAAGTGTAGCGGATAAAGTATGTCTTGATGCACAGTGCTATCGTGTGGAGAAAGAGACGTGAGATCAGAGTCTGACAAGGTAAGTCACTATACTCACAACACCACTTTGACATGATTAGGGTTTGAGGTTTAACTCTAGACCAGTCTGAACCACAAACCCTAACTTCACTTCAATTAGGGTAAACACACCATAGCCACTCAGAACCATTCCTGTCACATCTCAACTTTTACAGGTTTTGTCGGTTAAACGGACATTACAGTTCCGGAGAGACTCTGAAACCTTTTACAGGAATGAAAAAACAGTCGGTTTCTTTTACCGTAAAGTTTCTTTTTATCATGATGGTTAGGAATTTCTCGATCAAATGTTTGTAAACTCATCAGGTTCGAACCTTATCCCTCTGTCACAACTCCTCTGTTGGGTGATTATGAAAGGAAAGAAAACCTCTATTCCTATTAGGCAGCACCCACACTCTGTCATTTAATAGTCACTGTAAAAAATACGTCATGATGTCATCTAATTTTACAGTAAAACTGATCATCCATCAGTCTAGCAAAAATCAAAGCTGGATTGTGTTTTAAAAGTTTAAAAAATAGCAATAGTGAATTGTTTTTTCTTCCTCTCTAAAGTTTATTATAGTTTTCTACATCATTGTACTATTAACACAATCACACTGATCACCGCTCAATAGCAAAATAATATTTTATCATACCCTTGCTCCATCATGTTTACTTGTGCTCACATTCCAGTGGATAACGCTTTCTTCTCTAAACCCTAAACCCTAACTCTTACTTGTACCTTTAACTCATAGTAGCAGTAACTTACATGGGATCGATAGCTTTAGAAAAAATATTATCCAGTTTAATAACTAAGCATGGGAAATGAGAATGTTGCCATGTAGAAAAAAAAGACAAGCATGTATATGTTTAGATTGTTTTTCAGATAGATTTTGTGTTCTATAGATTGTTTTGGCAACTTCAGAGATAACCTTGGCAATGCTCTCTTGAATCTCTTCAGATAGATATCCAATTCAGATATGTTTTTGATTGATTTGATTTCCAAGAGCTACAGATTGGATTAGAGAAAATCAAAGTTAGCTTGGAAAATTTAGAGTTTCTCAAGTTCATGTTTTCATACTAATTTTCCACATGATACGCATTTTACCATGTATTGATATTTAATCCGAAAACTTTAAACGTGAATTTGGAGATCAAAACATACGATATGAGCAAACACAAAGCCCTCCAATGATCAAAAGTCCAAAGCCTCAAGATCAGCCAAGACATGGATAGTACGTCTTTTTCGTTTAGCTTTAAATAACCACTATTTGATCTCATTTGCACTACTTGTCAATTTGAGTTAGAAGAAAATTCCGAAATGAGTTTCTTATCTCAGCATACAGAATTACACCACTAGGGTTGTTGGGTTCAGCCTAACTTAGGGTTTCCGGTCGTGGCTTAAAATAAAAGATTAGAGAGATGTCATCAGTTAGATCACCGATAAAGAATCCTCCTTCTTTGTGATCAAGTAGAAAACCCTGATGGGAGCTTTAAGGGTTTAGGGTTCAGGGTTCGGACCAAGACACGTCTTCTTGAAATATTTCTCTTGTAAAATGAATTATGTTTAATGATATTTCGCAAAAAATCGTTTAATATCTCATGAAATTGATCCTCTTATCTTCTTTTATCCTTACTTCTTGATTGAACCGTTGCTTCTACTTCCTGAATCAATATCTTAGTTGAGATAACATTAGGGATTCATCTTTATCTTCATGTCTATGGTCTATGACTATCGATCGGGATTGAGATTCTACTTCTTGGGTGGACTCAAATATACTCAAGAAGACTCCTTGAGCTACTCTCATGAACTTACTCTTGAAGTATGAGAACTTAGTCTAATTGTTCCTCATGTGCATCTTCCATGGCTTGAGGACTACTTCTTGAACTGAAGTAGATCATGAATATGACCTAATAAGTCTCTAAAGGATCATGGGTCTTTTCTTGTACTCCCTGTTCTCTTGAGACCTCAACTTTCCTTCTTGTAGTGAAGTTTCTTCTCTCTTTTAAGCGTTAATCATCTAACTCCTCTCTAAGACGGAATAACAAACAACACTTCTCATACAGATATTCATCACAATGACACATAAATATGTTAGTATGCCAACCCTCGAAACATCAAGAGGGTTTTCTAATAAGATCAAACTTATACAAAGTGTTTTGACTAGCGCTAGTGTTGCATCTATTCCTTGAGATAATGCTTCTAACACCTGCATCAAAATAGAGACGGGTATTACCTTATATATAAAGGTGGAAATCGAACCCTAATTCTAATGTACTAAACTACAAGAGGCTGCAGCCATGATCCTTAGGCTCAAGAAAACTAGTCTTTCCTTCAAACTCGTGTCTCTATCCTAAGTGAATAAGCAAGCAAGAGTTGATTATTCAAAGAACCTTTAAAAGATAAGACAAGACAATAAGATGGTAAAAGCTCATCTCCACCATAACACCATGTCAATAAGGTGCTAGGATTGCAATAACATTGCTAACACTATACGTTTGCTTGAGAATTATGTTACTTTAGAAATGAAAAACCTTTAGTTGCTAGAAGATGACAAGAATTTCTCACGTTGTCTATCTAGTTTTAGCTATGGAAATGCATAGCAATAATTCTCCAGCACTTATATACAATAAACTTAAACCACAGACTATATATATATATATCAAATTATCAATGGATAAACCTCAGATGCGGGTATAAATGCATAAAATGGAATATTTTTTTCCTCCCAATGCAATTTAGGTTAGAGAGAAGATACTATTTTGTTCCAAAAAATCACAGTATCATTTCAAAGTGTCTTAATCGATACTCAATAATTAATTCTGAAGGATAAAGCTATTGGAGAGCTTTGATTTTAGTTTAGTTAACAAATTCTGTTCTCTCACGCAAACCCTATCAGCAAAAGTATTTTGCTAATAGGAAAACGATTTCTTCCTGGTTACCGGGCATATTTCTAGAGGAACCTGGGGTTTAAGACAAACTCATTCGTAAACTTCGAGATTATCTTTGGTCTTTGTTTACGTAAAGACACGTTTAACATACTCTTTGGTTCTGACGTCCTGCTGACGTTTGGGTTACTAGTACTGTCTCTCCTGTTGAGTTCCATCCACATTCTCTTCTATCTTTTCGGTTTGGAAATGCCACACCTGGGTTCAAGTCTCGATTACGGCTGGGGCTTGAGAATGTGCTAACGCCCACCCGTTTGGGCAACATGACTAGTTTCGGTGTATAGCCCTCAAAGGCTCTTCACATCGTGAATACATTACCATTATTATTGTTCTACACTGTTCAGATTAACTGCTCAGATATAAGGCAAGACAAGAATTAAGCGGATTCGGAATCTTACTTCTGGTATTTTCTCCGATGGATCGATGGAATCCTTTCCTCCCTATACTACCAGACGCTAGCGAAACGATCGCCCTTCACCAATTGGTCATGGGGTTGAATCCAAGTGTCGGGGTGCCCAGTCGGCGTAAGAGCTACTGCTGTCGGCAGGACAAAAGCTCCACAAAGAAAACTATACCGTAAAGCAATCAAACAAAACAGAAACTGTTTCCATTCCGAAATTCGGTTCATGGAGTGTTGAGATCAACATGCTCCATCTCTGCTAGAACTTCTGTTGATATTGGTGACCTTGTACCCATCACTGATGTATGTTTGCTTCAGGTTAACGATGGTAAAGGTAAGAATAATAGCGAGTACTTTACACCTACACTAGCATCAGGAACTTTCTTGTAGATGCACGGCACAGTAATCAGTGCTACGACGCTCAAAATGTATCCTACACGATACGACTGTCTACGAATCTTTTTGCCCCCTCTCCCGCTCTCCGTTTGACAAGTTGAACCTCTCCGGTGGGATGTCTCGTCAGACAAAGACCAACAAAAGGCTGTCACATGTGGTCCCCAGGACAGCAGACGGGCGTCGGCCAAGCTGGTGACATTTGTGGTGCATTTGAATATCACGTGGGAGTCAGTTCGAGGTTTGTTTGTTCTGTCAATCGAACTTCTGCGACTCTGAAAGGAGGAGGTCAACACCTAAAGAGCTTAGCAGGTCGTACGTACTGAAGTAGTTGCAATTCACCATCAGAGAGGTGTTGAAGTCAGATAGGGGCCAAAGCAAGGTCACAGCATGAAACAGACTGGTTCAGAGTACAACACAAGTCCTCCAGTATGCCTCTACAAAGTATTAAATGTCGTTTGCTTTATGAGAACATTGCGACTGTCCATCCCTGAGAAGAGGATGAGTTGTCCGCAACTTCTTTTCAGCCTTTGTAGTGGTTCAAGCTCGAAATCGTGAAGGTGTTCTACATCAGTGACTCGAACCTCATCAACGGCATAAAGCGACGACTATTATGCACACACAGCGTACTGAGTGTCCTGATAGCATCACCCGACACAAAGGCCGTCAGTCCTCCTCTCGCTTCTCTTTGATCCTGCAAGAAAAATAAAGGAAATAAAGAAACCTGTTTCCAAGACTTTGAAGTACATCAGTGCATCCCGCGTCATTTACCTAACCTCCCATGGCGCTGAATCAACGAAAAGGTGATATGACATTTTCTCGTTTCACGGAATTCCATGAAACTCGAACTTTGTTTATCATTCTTTCCCTCTTTCCTTGATGTCACTGATTAGTCTTCACACTTTGGACAAGACGAAGCAGCCAAGATGATGTGACAGCTACTCATCACGAGGCGTTTCAAGAACGAACTTAAAAGCTGGTCCGAGGCCTGCAGGCAGTCGTTGTCGGGGGGAAAATGAGTTTCTGAGCAGGTTGGGCGGTTCAAAAGAAACGAAAGAAGCAACATCCGTGCAATGCCGATGGCCTACATCCAGCAATCCACGCGCATAAATTCAAAATCGTCCCTCCTTTCATCATTTCAATGCGTCTTTCGAGCAGATGAGTGACGTTCCTAACCCAACTGTCAAACCAGGACTCACTTCGACGAGTAAAACTCACGCCGCGCTCCAGGAATCGAGTCGCATGCTCTTTCTTTCTCACCGCTCCCCTCCGCTCCTTCCGAGTACGTACCCGTTTCTTGCAACTTGGACGCCTGGACGTGAGGATTCATTCTCTCCAGGGGCAGGCGGGAAGGACTGTCCTGAAAAGTCTTTTTCTCCCGTACGGATTTTCCTAGCCTTGCAGACAGTCCGCCGTTGGATATCGGGACTCCGGGCTGTTGTCTGTTTTTGACTTGATCGTATTGATTGGGTTGGTCCTTCACCCGATCTCTGGAAAATCGCGCGAAGGGCGTAGGCGCTGCCAAGTGGATAAAGCAAACATCCTCATGCGTTCCCGCCGGTCTTTGATATTACGCTCCTGCTACTCTTCAATTACAGGATTTTTTATTTTTTATTTTTTATTTTAAAAGAAGCCGGATGGAGCCGGAGAGAACTTTATACGCTGATTGCGCACCGGGTTGATCGCCCGGCCGCTCCCGTGCCTGGACGTAAACGTCCTTCCGTTACAATTCATACTACCGCTAACTAAGCAAGGCCACGCCCTTCTACTCTCATGGTCCGTCTGCGGGTTACACCTCGTGCTGCCAAGCTTTCTCCTAGTCTGGCTGCTAACACTATTCTTCGTCGTCTTGCTACTCTCTTTCGTCTTCGCTCAGATCTTGTCGTGCTCCTTGTTCTTGCAGGTGGTCGCACACATCAACACAACACTCTCCTGCCGGTTCCAACGATACGTGTCCGACCTGGAGCTCATGCGCAGAGTCCTAACCGCTTGTCTGATGGAGTTCGCTCTCTCCTCCCTCTCCTCTAACCTGTCACTCCTGTCGTTGTTGTTGCATCTACTGGCTTGAATCGTTCTCTTTCGATAAAACTTTTTGCTCCTCTCCACGCGATCCTTATGATTCTTCCGGTAGGTACTTTGAATTTGTTCCCGCAGGTGTTTGTCCCACCGATTTCTAATTGTTTCCGTCATATTGCGATACAACTTGACCATGTGTGCCATGAAATCTCTCGTGGTAAGCCTCGCTACAGATGGCCGTTTGAGGATCAATTCTCTGCTGACGCTGACTATCTCTACGTGTATCCTCTCCCCTCTCAATCGTGTTCGTGTTCGAGATTCTTCCTTCTCTGCCGCGCCCAGGCTCCTCCTCCGGAAATTCATTAGATGTCGTGTGCGATAGACGACCCGCTAGATCCTCGCTGGATCAGCTTCGTCCCTCGGCTTGTCTGCGGGTCTCCTCTCGCATTCGCCTGATTTCTCTCACAAAATGCGGCGTGGTCAACCTCTCCCGCATGGTATGAAAGTCTTTTCTCACTTCTTCTTGCAGTCTTAAGGTGCGTTCCGATCTTCCGCTTTTCCATTCCGCCGTCTGCGATTTTCTCTCCGCATTTTCAAGAACCACTTGCAAGGGAGTGCCTTGACTTTTGTTGTTGAATGTCCTCTCATTCCTTTCTTTCTAAATCGTGTCTATAATTTCCATGGTTCTCGTCTGTATCGCTATTTTGTTATCTTTCATCGTCTCGTCCAGAGTGGAAAGAAACAATAATGGCGAAGATATGTTGGTCGTGATTCTTTTCGACACCATAAACCATTGTCTCCATTTCAGTTTCGCCCATTTGCAGCTCCAGAACATGTGCTCGAAGGATTTCCTTTCATCGTGACATCTGTCACACTTGCCGGTTCCCTTCTGCATTTTCACCATTCGAGACGCAGAGGAAAACCCTTGCTGCCAGATTCTCCATAGCAATGTTTTCTCTTTTGTGGGCATCCGCGACTTCCAGACGTTTTTCCATCTTTTCCCCCACTCTTTAGTGGACTCTTCACTCCCCCACATCGTGTTAAACCTCAATTTGGAGTCTTTCTCGATCATCATGGCTCTTCTCCACTGACTTGTTGTCAATTCCCATCCCATCCATTCCTTCTTCCCTATCCTCCAGTACCATCCCTTATGCTCTTGCAGACTGATCTCCTCCTGTGTCTCCTCCACCGTGTTGAGCCATAGAATAGTCTGCTTTTCTATATTGCTTACTACTCCTCTTATGTCCTCCAGTCTGTCGTACTTCATTTTGAGATCGCATGCCTTTACAATCTTGTGTCTTTTAGCTACCATTCTCAGGGTTTGTGCATGATCATCCGCAATCCAGTTTTCTCTTACCGCCATTAGAGATAGTTGGACCACCGTCATCTTGCATCCAAGATTCCACTCCTCCTTTCGTATTTTTAGGTGCTTCTGTACATCTCCCCAAACCGTCCTGAGTCCGCTGTAAGTTTTTGCTTTTGTGATCTTAGGTGGCGTTGTAAGTAGCCAGATCTCTTGGGCGGTCCATTGAGTCTTCTCTTTCTTCCATCTTCCAGATCTTGCCCCCCTGTCATCGTCAGTTGCTCCATCACTGCGATCCAGTCTTCATCCTGTTTCTGTATTAATGTTTTGCCTTTAGTGCCTTCTGCTGCAGCTCGAAGGTGAAAAGGCCTAGTCCCCCTTCCCCTTTTGGTCTTTTGAACTCCTCCCATGCTATCATCGCGACCTTGTCTTTCCCTTCTCCGTTTTTTCCCCAGACGAAGGTTCTGTATAATTTTTCCATCTCTTCACAGATCGGCTTGCGGAAGGCAATGCAGGTAAGAATGTGAGTCGACATTGATCTCAGCACATGACGCACTACCACTATCTTCCTTGTCATTGTTAGTAAATTATATTGCCAGTTACTCAGTTTCTTTCTCATTTTCGGTAAAATGTATTGCGCCTGCTCCTCCTCTGTGATCTTCCACCAATCGGGTATCCCAGGTACTGAATCACCTCTCCTTCCCTTGCTACATGACAACCTGTCCTAGTCATCCACGGTTGTAGCTCCTGCATCGCCATCGGGATGATTGTCGACTTCGTTACATTCAACTTCGCTCCCGAAATCTGTTCATAGAGTATGATTACCTCCTGGAGATTCTGGAAATTGCTTTGTTTCGCTTCGAGGCATATCCATGTATCGTCCGCGAACAGTTGATGTAGCATTTGTTTCCTTACTTGGATTTTGATTCCACTGAGTTTCTCTTCCTTGGCTGCTTCATCTAGGAGGTTCATCAGTGGTTGAGTGGCCAGCGCGAATAACAGCAGAGCTAGTGGGCATCCTTGTCTTACCCCCCTCTTTAGTTCTATTTCCTCTGTAAACAGACTGTTAACATGCACCTTCGATACTGCTCCTTCTACCAACCCTTTTGTTAGTTGGATGAACGTTGGGTCTATCTGCATTGCTTTCATCGTCTCCCAGAGGTATGTGTGGTTAACCCTATCGTATGCTTTCTCAAAATCTAATTTGATGAACATCGATGGTTTGCCATGTTGTTCCGTCCACTCCTTCCCGAGACTGTATGCAAGGATGTTATCCGCTATGTGTCTTCCTTTGATGAACCCTTTCTGCTTGTTGTCCACAATGTCTGGGATGATCTCTTTAAGTCTGTTAGCTAACAACTTACCTATGATTTTGTAGGCAGTCACGAGCATCAAGATCGATCGCCAGTTCTTCAGGTGTTCCAACTGCCCTTTCTTCGGTAAGAGTTTTATCACCCCTTGAGTCATTTTCCACAACAGAATGTTGTCCTCCCAGAAGCTGTTAATGATCTCCATGTAGTCACCTTCCATCACCGGCCACATTGCTTTTATCGTCTCGCTCGTCATTCCATCTAACCCTGGTGTTTTGTCATTGCACAGGTTCCGGACCACCTCCCCAACCTCCTCACTCGTTGGTTTCGTTGTTAGGCGCCTGTTCTGCTCTTCCCCTGCTTTCTTTTGAATAAGGCTGAGGACCCTTTGTCTTATCCCTGACGCTTGCTCTACTTCCTCATCCCGTTGGAATAGTTTTTGATAGTAGGTTTGTATCTCTTTTAGTATATCTTCCTCTTTAGTGTGCAGCGTCCCTTCCTCGTCCCTTACCGCCGTGAAGGTTTCTTTCAATCTCTTTGCCCTTGTGATCGCAAAGAAAAATTTCGAGGGGGCGTCTCCTTCTCCAATCCACCTCAGTTTGTTCATTCTCCTCCAGTATGTGGTTTTTTCAGCTTCCAACGTTTTGATCTCTTATTCCATCTTCTCCAGCTCTTCATCTCTCACGTTTGCTCTGCTTCGTGCCATCTCTATCCGTTTTGCCTCCAAAACCTCCAGTCTCTTCCTTCCCTCCCATTTCCTTTGTTTGATGGCTCTTTCTTTTTGTTGTAGCATGTTTCGAGTGTGGCTCCACTTCTTTTCCCCTCTTGTGGTTTTATGGTAACACCTTCCCATACTCTTTTCCCGTCCTCAATCGTTCCTTCCGCTTTAAGAACCTCTGGTGAGACTTTATAATATGTGCCTTTTCTTCGCTGATGTTGCTGTTGTGACTTCGTACAGATCGCACTGACTGGGAGATGATCTGAAAGTGTCTCCTTTCCATCGTGCTTCATCTGTGGTTTCCCTGGCAGCCATTCTCCTTTCCCTGAGAAATATATTCTGTCGAGTCTCGATTGATCGTATCTTTGACCCACGTGTTGTGGTCTTGTGAAAAAAGGACCTTCCCGTGATGATGAAATGTGAAGACCATCCTCCAGGTCGAGGGCATACATCAGACTTTGCCACTTCCTTCTTTCTGTTCCATGCTGAACTGCCGTCCTTCCTATGCTGTCTACGTGCGTCTCCATCGAGTTCCAATCTCCTCCTAAGACCCAGTTCCCAGTCGTGAGTTGTTGTTGTAATCATTCCCACACTCTTATTCTTTGTGCTCTGTCGTTCGGCCCGTACACTGAGGTCGCGTTGATCATCCCCTTTTCTGTCCGAATTTTCACCCATGCTACCGTCCCATCTCCTTTGGTGCCTTTTTCTTCCACCAGCCACCCACTCTTGACAATTAACGCAGCATCCGCTTTCCCTTCTTCGTTGTAGTCTACCACTATGTTTTCGGCTTTGGTGAGCTGTTGTAGATTGAAGCTCGCTTTTTGTTGTTTCACCTTTAGTTCATGCAGCATCATGATGTCCGGTCTTCGCTCTCCCTGTGTCATCCATGCCTTTAGTCTTCTGATGCTGTTCGGGTTCCTCAAACCTCTAAGGTTCCATGTTGCTACCTTAAGATCGTCCCTCATCTGTTATTTTGATTATTTCGAGCTTTCTCCGTTGTACTCCTGTCTCTTAGAATGGTGTTACCCCCTCTTGACCTGGAGGAACTTCGCGGCTGAACGGTTGGACTTACTGCTTTCCCTGCCATGTCCAGTCTTCTCTGCATTTCGACTGCGAACTCATGTTGAGTTTTGAAATGGGTGGCCCCTACTTCTACCTCCATTTCGTCTTCCCCTTGTCGTCCTTCTTGTTTGTCGTGGTTGTTTGTAGAGTTTTGTCGGTCTGTCACCCCTCCCTCTTCTTCTTCACTCTCGACTTCAGTTTCGTCTCTCTTCCCGTTGCTCTCTCTCTCTTCCTCGTTTCCTCCTTCCCCTCTTCTTCTTCTCAGTTCTTGGTTCCTGCGTTGTTTTCCCCCTCCACACTTTCTGTAGCTTCCTCTACTTTCTCTGCTGCTGCTGTGATGGCTTCATCTTCCTTTGCTAGTACCGCAAACGAGTTCGACGTTGATGGTGATCCATCGATAGTGGGTCCTGGTACTTTGATTGCTTTCTTCCTTCCTTCAACAGTTTGAAATCCTTCAACGTCTTGTTGATCTCGCGTCTGCATCGAACGCTCTTGTCCTTTCTCTTCTGGTCCTCTGTTGGCATTTTGGACAGTTGTCCCTGTTGTGATACCTTGGTTTGGTCTTCGTCTTGGGCAGTGTCGAACTATGTGACCTCTTTGGTGGCAGTGGAAACAGACATCGAGTAGATTTTTGTATGTCACCTTCTGTCTGTAAACTGCAATTTCCATGTCGTCTTCCACCTCAATTTCCACATATTCGGTAAGATCCCTATCTAGATCCAGCAGAACACATCCTCTGATGCAATTGAATTGACATTCCTTTTTTTCGTTTGTGAGATATAAGACTTCTCCCAAACTTTCTAGCATTTTCTTGCCCCATGTATTCGTACCCTGCGTGTATTCCTGCTAGTTCTACCCAGACGGGTGCTCTCCTTGTACGCAGATTGGCAGGGTCAAATGAAGGTTCCCAGGGAAATGCGAACACCATTCTTGTTCCCCTGAAGAGAGGAGATACTGACAGGATTCGGTCTCTTTCTTCTTTTATCTGTTACTTGCACTAGGAAACAGTTCCTGCCCAGCACTCTGAGTCTCTCCACGTGAATGCCCATCTGTTGGGTAAGAATAATTTCCGTCCATTCTCTTACCATGTCCCTGGAAGGTGCGATGTCAGCCATGTATAGTACGAATGCGGTTCTTTCCAACATTGTCATCATGTTCAGAAGTAGGCGGCTTGAGGTCTGGATCCTTGTGGCTTTCTGGCCTTCTATCGGGGGGTCCTTCTCGTTACGCTCTAGCAATGCTACTTTGAGGTTTTCCACGGTGGCGGCCGATACACATTGATCTTCGTACAGCTCCGGGTATGTTTGCAGCTTTGGTGCGTTGTCTCTCCTGAACCTAGCTAGGTTTCTATCGATAGACTCCTTTGACCCAGCTATGGCAACCCAGCTGTGTTCTGCTTTGTCTCTCTCGGTTTTACTTTCAGGTCGTTTTTTCCCGTCCCTTGCTGTACCTTCTCTTCTAATCTCACTTCCTTGTCTGTTCTGTTCGGCCTTGTTGTGCAGAGGCTGACTTCTTTGGTGCCTTGGATCTTCTGTCGGAGGCCGTATTCCCTCCGATGTGTGTGCTGCGGCCCCTGATGTTTTCCCCGTGTTGTTCGTATTGATTTCCTGCCCCTGGTACACCTTCCCGTTCCTTTCGATTGCTTGAGTGATTTGATTTGTCAATGACGGTGCGACATGTGTACCGTGCACTGCCTATGTTGGTGCCTGCGTTGTCCTTGCAGCTATCTGTCTTCCCATCATCACTAGCTCTGACATTTTTACCTCCTTTATCTTTTTTGCAGGTGGCGAGGGTGGGCAACGTACAGTTCCGATCACTGTATCTGTGTGTGGGCAATTAGCAATATCTCCCAGTATTCTTCGTCGTCCGCTCCTTCTTTTTCCTAGATTCTGTCTAAGTGGCAGATGATCTGTCTCAACATTTGATGTTACCGCGGAGAAAATAAAGTTAACTTCATTTTCTTTGTTTTCGGCCACTGTTACCCCGTGCTTGATTTCTTCACCACATTCGTGCTTTGCAAATGGCATTCCACTTACGCCTTCGTTGTAAACGCTGTTTTCTCTCACCCGTACCTTCCCACACACTTCTCGACGTGATTCTCACAGGCTATGGCTCGCTGTTGCGAGTACGCTCCAGTTTCACTCTTTATCAGCAGAAGGAGAACATATGATGTGACTTTGAGCTAAGAGATGCTCCATCTAACCTCAATTACAGGATATAAATATTGTATATTTCTCGTATGGAGTAGAACCTATTACGGGTGTCAAAGTTACAAATGAACAACTTCTTACGAAAAATTGTATCATTCTCTTGATAGACGGAAGAGTTGAGTTCACAGATGTAGACGTCTGATTTTACACAGAATCTGTAACTGAAATGAGAGGCATGACGGAAATAAGAGCGAGCGTCCCAAAGCTTCCCGCTGTTACTATCAATGGTACAATTTCACTTTTTCTTAATGAATTTAGTACGAGGATGGAAATTCTTCACGGTGAACAAAATAACTTCTCATTGGAATCTTTAATTTAAAAATAATCGATCGAAATAAAGAACTGGTAACAATCATAAACACTTTCTGTGCGAAACACATTTAGAATGTTTTGTTCAAAACCAACCGGTATGACATAGTCAACCCGACTGCACAATCATTAGTCTTATTGAAATTCTCTCTCTTGTATAAGTAACAAGAGAAAGAGGAGTTTGAGTGAACTTCGTCGCATGGTCATGGGATACGCATATTCAGAGCACCTGCATATTCACCTACTCCATCAAAAGAAAGAGGAGATAAATATCTTGGTTTTTAATTTGATATTTAATTTTTTATTAATATATTAATTTAAATTAATGTATTAATGTGTATAATTTTTAGGACTTATATATTCTGAAATGTGATAGTTGAGTCAAGACTTATGGTTTATCTCTTGCGCTCACCATGTTTCCGGACGCGAGCTAATAAATATTATTTATAAAATATTTTAATTATTTATATCTATTTAATTTTTATTTTTATTTAATATTTTTATATTTTCTTGATAACAATAAACGAACAAAAGTTAAACAAAAGTTACTAGAAGTTCATCCAGTATGTATATTAGGTACTCACAAGGTTAGACAAGTGAACCTGAGAAATCAAATATGACCCGAAACTTGAAAGTTTGATACCTCTATTTCTTCAATTTTTGATGAGGAATTGTATTTCTTTTTGTTCTATGTTCTTGCGATGCGTTAGTATAACTATACGCCGAATGTGAAAAGAGAGGGAGTATTCTGCCATGTAGCAAAAATGGCCGGATGGAGTATTTATGGAAATTAGAAAGAGAGAATAAAGATTTAGATCCAAATAAATCGCTAATGCATAGCCTGCAATCTGCTTGCAAGCGTAGCTATTTGTTACATTTGTGTTCTTTTTCGTATACATTACACAACTATGTATTACGTAATGATGGTCAGTTCAATAAACAAGAAGAATATTATATATATAAAATACTAAAGTTGCATGAAAAAATATTTTAATGTATTAAAACTAATATAATAATCAACTTTAATTAATTTAAAATAATCAAAACCCTTTATTGAAAATAAAAAGTAACTTCTGATTAAAATAATTTACCCCTTTATTGGTTACTATAGTTGGTATAGGTTTTGATTTAACTGTATAATCAAGCAATTATTTCTTTTAGCTGAATTTTATTTTAAGCTTTTTACTATATATGCTGAAACAGAAGTGAAAAAATTTATGCTTTATTTAATCATGATATTTGATATCCGTCTATAGTACCATGTTTTCATTGAAAAAGAAGTATTCATCTAACTGAATTCCAGTTCTCGAACTAGCCAGGAGTAGGAGGTGAATCTCTCTACCTATGTAAAAATGAAGACAAATATTTAAGACTAATTATGGAAGGTACTCTTAAAATTCTAATTTATTATATAATAAGGATATAACAAATCGGAAATGATAATAAGAAAATAATTAAATATAGAATACAGTAAAAATAAAATAATTGACTGATAATGCACATATATGCTGCAAACTGAACTAAATGACTCCTTGAGATGGTTTTCTTTCTTGGTTATCTTGTTACTTTTGCAAATTTTCCCTGTGATCTATGAAATGATGTTCCCGTGATTTCATTTATCTCTTCAACTGTATGTAGGAATTTTGGTTCTACAGAAACTTGATGTATGGGAATAGATGCTTGGCCCATTAGTTGTCCCATTCTCTTGAAAATTCAGTGTTATGAAAAGGAGATTCGACCTGTCGAAGAGCATTTCCTTCCTTGCAATGGCGAAATGACTCTTGAATCCACTAAAGCAATTCAATGAGAAGGGCATAAGATCTTGTTTAGGATAAGTGAAACATTGGAAAATGAATCATACTTTGACCCTGCCAAAGTCCAGTCTCTGCATAGAAGTGTCTGGACAGTTCTACTAGCAAAAGTGAGTAAGGGGAAGAAAGTGAAATACCGAGAATGTTTATAAACGGCAGAAGTAGGAAATTCAGTTCATTAAGGTACAAGTTCGACCTAAAAGGAAAGTACTTTAGCAAGGTGACAACTAAAAGTCAAGCTGAGGCAGTGACAGATCCTCCCATATTAGTTGTTACTTAGAAGTTAGAAGACGTAAGCTGGCTTTTTTTAGTGCTGCATCCTCAACTATGTTAATGCTTCCAAATCCAAAAGGATAGTATTGTTATCATCTCTTCAATCGTCTGATGAAGGAATATGCAAGGGATTAATTTATTACCCAACTTATGTGTTGATACGGGTTAGGTGATAAATTAATATAAATTCTGTTGTCAGTAAGTGGGTGACATTTATAGTCTTTAAAACGTGTATGTTTGTGCTATCTTTATTTCTTGATTGCCTCACAAATTTAGATGCGACTAATATTTAATAGTCATAACTAGTTTTTCTCTTCTTATGAATTTTATCGCTTCTTTTCCGATAATAGCAAGCGGGAAAAAGTTCCCCAGAAGTTCATGTTGCATGCATATTTACCATGCACGAAGAAAGAAAAAGTAACGACACTATAGGTATCCATGAAAGAATAAATAGAGCTAGAGCGAGCAAAGGGCTATAAAAGAAACGTTCTTGTTTGGCCAATTCAGCTCCGAAAGTTTTGATCTCCGTCAAAACTTAGTGCTGTTAGAAAATGGGAGAATGTGGAGTGTCGAGGAGATGATAAACGAATTGTACATTCCATCTCTTCTATCTTCTTCCTATTCTTTTGTAGATGGTAAGTTCTGCAAATGCATAAGAAACAATCAGTAATGAAAGAAAAAGAAAGCGCCAAGATGCAGGTTGAGTATGAAACGATTTAACACTGATAATATCTAAAAGAATGCAACTGAATGAAAGGGTGTTAGACTGAATCAAGGCGAAGGAACTCTTGGATCCATGAGTGAATGTAAAACACCAGTGAGAGAAGTTTATTTGATTGATTGCCAGAGTCGTGTTTAGGAGTGATTTATAGTTAAAAAAAAACTCTCAGTAGATGTTAGAATCTGAGCGGATTACTCAAGATGCCCACAACCTCAACTCATGTAGGGGTTCTGTTAAATTCAAGACTATAGTCAACAGTCACACAAGAAGTGTTATCACTCTAAACTCATCTAAGCAGCCTTTTTACGCTCTGATCATTAACATGTTATCGTTTCCAACAAAAAAATTGATTTCAGGTGTTCTTCAAGTGGATCCATAAGAACATTTACTTTAATTCTGTAAGTAGAAGCCACGTCAAGGCATGATTATGCTACATAAATCCGTCAAAGAAAAATGTCTAGCTTCCATCATCAAGCAAAATAAGAAAAGCTTATCTCCAACGGGCAATGTAAACGCCACATGAACTCCAGTGGTTCACCTCACAATGTTTGTAAAGTAAATTATCAAGTTCTTATGAGATCGCAATACATGTGAAGCAAGATGTTGTTTCTCACTTTGATCTCATGAAAACCATCGTTTTAGTGGTTCACATGAATAGGAGGCAAATGCGTTGCTCAGCTGTTAGACAATTAGTTCTGAGCAAAAGGTTAAAACGATCATGATTCATCCTTCGCTCATCAAAAGAGCAAAGTCTGTCAGCACTTCGATACTTCCTCCTCTCCCCATGCTAGACACATAGGTACTGAGTCCTCACAATTGTCATAAATTTCCGCGAAGACTCTACTTGCTGTAAGCACATACTGTTTATTCATCTGCATCCTAAACAGAGCTATTTTCTCCCGATTGCGGTGGTCCAAGACTTCTAGCAACTTGTACAGTTGTACTGTTTATTCATCTGCATCCTAAACAGAGCTATTTTCTCTTGATTGAGATGGTCCAAGACTTCTAGCAACTTGTACAGTTGTACTTGACTATCCTTTCGATTGTAGGTGTAGGTAGTTTCGAACATGTAGATTACGTCAGAGCGACCCCCTTATGGAAGGATAGTCAGTACAACTCTACAAGTTGCCAGAAGTCTTGGACCCTACGCACCACCGCACACTACTAGTCTTCTCTCCATCCTAACACGATTCAAGGAAGAATCACCTCGGATTATGGAGCAAGGACAGTTTAACATAGACAGTGGACGTTCTTGCAGTGCTAAACATCGTGTTTCTGTAATAGGAGGTGTCAAAGTTAAGAAGGACTCCTTACGAACGGGAGAAAGAGCAAAACCAAAAACTCGTCTCGTGCGCCGTCTAGCCGCAACCACTTTAGGAGAACTAAAAGTTAACATTTATAGCGGAACTTGCGATCGACACCAGAATGCGATACGGGTGACTCACCTATGTGAGCGAAAGACAACAGTTCGCAAGCAGTAATTGGATTGATCATACCCCCAATACAATCGTTGCGCTTGATCATACCCTCTTAACGTTTGGTTGTTTGATCATACCCGCGACGGTTATTGACGATAGACCAGTCATTTTATCTTTTGGTTCATTCTTTTAGTACTTTCAACCTTGACTAAATATCATTGTAATTCAAAATATTTAACATTAAAGACACGTTAAAATTATCTATATTTTTATTTCTTTAATATGTGTATTCTCACATGTGAGTAACATCACAAAGTGACTGGTTCTACAAACAATAGCAAGTAAGAGGTGTGATCAAACCATACCTCGTTAAGAAGGGTATGATCAAGCTCACGTAACCTACTGGGGGTGTGATCAAGCAAATTTCTGCTCCGCGGGAGGTACGCGCAAGAGACCCCCGTCGCCCGAAACTACAGCCCGGGGGCGGATAGAATACAGTCAAAAGAGTCTGTTGATGCAAAAGTAGAATCTGCGGAGATGCCAGAGATACGTCCCCTGTTTTTTAGGACTGTTTACAGTGTCTTTGAAAACTTCTTTGGTTTGGCATTCCGCGGGCCTGGGCCAAAGCAAGCAGAGTACGGATACCTGACTGTATGACTGATGGACAAGAGCGGGGCCAAGGGGGGGGGGAGGGGAAGTGGGGTGTGTTCGTTGGGTTCCCTTTCGTAGACAAGTTCAGAGAAAGATGACAGTGACAACCAGATTCTGTGACCATTTCAGCCGCTGCCTGGCTATGATAGCGTCTGGTAGCGCCTATGTAAGTGGAACGAAGGGATGCTGTCAAGGAATTCAGGAAGGGCGGCCTGTCTGTCCACGGGCGGTGAACGGGCTCCTCGACAGAGAGCACTGCAATTCCCGCCACACAGTGAAGGTGCGAGCTACGAAGCCGCCCAAAACCGCACGGTGTTTCCTTTTTGAGCACATAATCTGCAGGGAGGCTCTATAAGCAAACGGTCAGAAATTGGTGCTTGGTCAGAGCCGAGAAGGAGATTAGAAACTGTTTCTGTATTTGTTTTACGTTTCTGCAAAACGTAAAACAGTCGCAGTCTTGGGCTGATTCTAGGCAGATGTCGTGTCGTGTCTAGGCAGATGTCGTGGAGTCTAACCCTACTGCCGGGAGGGCTCAGTTAGTGGTAGAGACACTACTTCCCCAAAGACAAAAGCTCCACAAGCGAAAATCATGTCCTAGAATATCACACCAAGAAAAACAGGCTCGGTTGGAAGATTTTCCACTGATCAGATCAAACGCTCCTTTGTGGTGAGAAGATTATTTATCCGCGATGCAGTGTTGCAGATTGATGGGCTGGATGCAGGTCCTGTACCCTTTTCCTCGTCCTTGACGAGCACTTGAATCCTATCTTGTCTCGAAGGAAATAGAGTTGATGGTTAAATTGTCTGAGGACGTGCTTGATTTTATCAATCAAGTTCCTTCTAAGTTATAAGTTATACCTAGTCAGGATATACTACATAGTATATTATAGCATGAGTCTGCATGACAAAGTGCCGAGCAACAACTGGACAAACAAGGCGACACAACGCTCTAATTCGCCTCCTTAACTAGGAAGGACATAATGAAATTCGCCATTCCGCAATGTATCAAGAAACAAAGAGGAAACGTACAGAAGTGACAAGAGAAAGCACGTGAATAAGCGGGATGCAGTCATCATCGAGCACAAGATTAGACGGATGGAAATACAACCACAAAGCAAGGAAATCATTATGAAACTAAGCGGCGAACAATTTTAGCTCAAAACTTTCAAGGTAAGTGCTACGATTGCGAAAACACGTCGTCAGGTAAAGGTGAACCTCAATCTGCCAAACAGTCCTGGACGAGATGCTTGAAGTGCACGCGATGCATGTGGTTGAAAGTCGCTACCCTAGGGGTTCAACACCACAGCAAGATGGAGAGCCGGTGCATCCATGACTCAGCTTGAACGGAAGCTCCCTTCAATCAGGCAATTATGCATCAAGTGACGAGGAAGGCACGAGAATCTAAACGACTTCCGTAAATCCATGCAACCCAATCCTACATCTCAATCATCATCTATCTATCAATTCGTCAATGGTACATGCCGCGTGTGGTCTTCTCCTTTGATGTTGTCCTTTTTCTCGTTCCCTATTTGTCTTCTTATTTATGACGGCACCATCCTCCTTGAATGTTGTTAGACGTTTTTAACTCCAGGCTGGGTTAGGACATGAGACTCACCACCATTACTCTAGAGTCCAGACTCCAGAGTAATCCTCCTCCAGGTTAGGCCGTGATCGTACCAACCCTTAGGCGGAAGATTCCTTTTTACTTTTATCCACTTGTTTAGCTTTGTTTATTACATCTCAACGCATTAACACTGCTTTTTGATTCTGCTGTTCTTGGAGTTAAGTATAATAAAATATTCGAAGGAAATTCCTTTAGCATTAAAAGTCTTGTTTACCATGACTCTCATCTTCAACCAGTTTTTTTCTTCCTCAGTCCCCGAAACCAACAGTCAGATCCTCCCAAGTCTCCCGAAGTTGAAAATGTCTTTCTCAGACCGATTGCAGTTCTGAAGCAGACTGTGCGGTTGCGGATGAAGGTCATGCAATGGTTAGAGCAGTAGATGCTATTGGTATTGATGGACCCAGAGATGATAAGTATGAAGCATGGGTTGCTGGTCCTGCTGTTATTGAGAATGAAGATGAAAGGTTTGAGGAGGATAGGTCAAGCGCAGACAGTGATTTTAAACATAAGCACTGGGCACGAGCGACAACCTCAGGTTCGACTTGGAGGACTTTATGAATCGATGCCTGCACTTGTGGATGATGGATCAGAGATCAACATTATTTCGATGGAGGTGCATGAAAAGAGCAATGGTCGACCGAGAAGAACCATAGTTGGATACTTCATGCGGCTAACAATCAAAAGGGTGAGTTGTACGGAGCTTGTCCAAATATACGTGTGAGAATTGGAGATGTAGAGGTTGATCAACATTTCTTTGTACAGTCGTCTGTCTCTTATCCTCTTATACTGGACCAGCCTTACATCACCGTTGTTCGGATGGAGACAAAGGTGATGAATGTTGGGTCTCATTATGCTAGGATTCAGAGTCCTGATGACAAGTATTCAGTATAGTTTTTGACAGTTTGTTTTGGACATGAGCGGAATCGACAGACCCTTAGAGATTCTCAGACGAGGAGATGTAAGGGTTTTCAAAGTCCACTCCTATAGAGCGGGAAGACATGGGTGTAGAACCTACTGTTGAGATCACGTTGGAGTTGGTACACAAGGTAGAAAGGTAGAAAGCGAGACATGTACAGGAGCTCGGAGACATGTGTGGTGTACAAAGTTGGTAGTCTGGATTGCTGATGTTTGAGGACGATGAGTGGAGTCAGTTTGCAAGAGTTGAAGACATGAAAAAAAACAAAATAATAGATGACAGAACAGGTATCAAAGTTGTGGCGTGCAGAAGTTCTACATGAAGATGATGTAGTTTCTGGTCTGTTTGAGGATTTTATGTCTGTACAGTCAGTTGCTAGTTGGTTCGGCACAGTAAGCAAGTTGATGAAGGAGAGAGATGATATGATGGTGATCTCTATCCACTCTCGACAAATATATGAGGAGATTGCTCTAATCCAACTATGGTTGAGCAAGCTGCTGAAGTTACAGTCAAAATGATGAAGAGATGTTGAGCTCTTCAATCAAGTTATTCTGATTTCGGTTCTCAACGTATCGCTGTTGCTGTCTAGGTCCTCTTTTTGCTGGGATAGGCATTGCATGCGCTTGGGGTACCACTACAGGTGCTTGAGGAATCACTATATGTGCTTGAGATATTATAAGAAGAACTATCTGAACCTGAGGAGCTACTCTTTGTTCTGACAAAGTCTCTAGCTGCACTGCCATCCTACCACGTCGTTGTCTAGCAAGAGTAGATACTGCTTCCTCCACTCTTCTCTAATCAAATATAACTCCCCCTTCAGCTCCACGATCAGCTAACATGAAACAAAGTCTGTCCGCTGTAAAATCATCCAGAGCCCCTAAGAACAACTCCGTCTTTCTAGCATCCAGCGTCAACCTCTCTAGACCAGAAAGTTGAGAGTACCTCTTCTCAAACTCACGAATCACCTCATTTAATCCCATGGTATGTCTAGGCTGACGCTCTATCCAATCCATGAAGGTCCTTCTGGTGACTCTTTCAGAATCCTCTTCTAGAAACTCTTCTCTCAGTGCGCGTTCAAACAAAGTCCATCCACCTAGATGTCTTCTTGTAGAATCCTCACCTTCTTTCTCAGTTCAGAGACAACTGTCAACTCAAAGCTCAAAATTATCTCAACTTAAGGTGTCCTGACCAACTCCATCTCACCCACATACTCACACATGTATCTAGTAACGTCTCTTTCATCAAATCGTCTACATCGACCAACAATTGCTTGTAAAGTCTTTGTGGATTTCTGCTCAACTCCTCCAATTGCAGGTTGCTGCTGAATCAGAGCAGCCAACGTCTGAAGAATCTGAGATGTGTCTTTAGCAGGTTGTGCGGTTGTTGTTAGGACTACCGTAGGTCCTCCTTGAGAGTCAATTCCATCTTGACCAAGAGTCCCTTGAACAGGAGCACCTTGAGCAGTAGCCACACCTTGTACAACAGCACTGTGATCCATCTTCTCACTCAATCCAATCAATTCTCCAAATCAATCACTCCAATAGCTCTCAATGGAAGCACCAGATGTCGTGACGAGAGTCTTTCTTGGGGAGGACGGACCTCTTGATCGTGATTGATCAAGAGAACGATAAAAAAGAAAATAGATTGTTGCAGACGATGAGAACTCAAAATTCTATCTCTTGGGTCCATCAAATACAAATCAAACGCTCAGATACACACACATAAGCCTTTCAAGACTCAATAAACTTTATTTCAGTGTCGACTCCACCATCCAAGTTTTCAGTTGTCAAAAATCTCTCCTTTCTCTCTTGCGCGCGTTTCCTCTCTCTTCTATCAGTTCTCTGTAAAAAAAAGTCCTTGTCGAAAACCGCCGCAGGTTGATTTACCTAAAAGATAAGCCCATAGCTAAGCTGACCCCTTACTGTCTTTATACATACAACTACTTATCAAAGCAGCCCCTTAGCTAAGCTGACCCCTTTATTAATAAAAGTTTTTCGTGCTCTTGATGTCATCTTGATGCCACCCTGAACATACCACAAGCCATCCAATGTAGACCAAAGCCCCTACACTTATGAGGCTGTCCCACAGGACTTACAGCCCCCCATATGCACACCAGGTATCTCTCATGGTATATTCAAGGTGACATGCGGAGGCTTAGGTCAGGAAGTCCACGATTAAGAGAGATACTGATCTCTCGTCCCTAGATGTACAAGACATGGCTGCATATCCAACATAGACTCCTGGAATGGTCTCTCGCTCCTAGATATACAAGACATGGCTGCATATCCAACATAGACTCCCTTCCTAGAGATCAACATGCCAGAATAGGAAATACAGACTAGGGGGAATTGATCCTGAGACCACTTTCCTCCTAGGCAAGTGCCCTATCACTAGGATGGTCTCTATTTCTGTTCTAAAAGCTAATACAGTTTCTGAAAAAAGTTTTCTGTAAAGTCTTTACTAGCTTTTCCTACACTAACTTCTATGTACAACTCCGTTTTTAGTGATGAGGAGTCAAAACTATAGTACTCGCGAACACCTACACACTCACGCTATCAGATCATGAGTTCAAGTCACGAGCTAGAATCGACAGATTTCCCTCTTTCGCACTTTTCGTAGCTTAAGACTTGTACTAACTATTACCTAGAACATTTTTTCTCGAAACTGAAAGCATGAAGTCGCTCCTCTCGACGAATTCTGCATTCTTGAACTTTTCGTCCCCTTCAGGGTGATATTTCATCCCAAGCTAGGGGGCAACTTGTCAAGCATAGCCCTAGCTTAGCTCCCGTCCAGCTTGATAAGCTACAAGGCAACTTCCTTTACAAATACGAACACAATGGGAAAAAAATCTTTCTATTATTAGTTTTCACTGTACAGATTCACGTGCAACACGACAATGATGTTGGAGGCCCTACAGGTCAGAGCTCTCGGCTTACCACGGGAGTTATCATCTTATAAGCCTTAAGGAGCTCCTCCCTACAGAAACTCATGCTTAATAAACCATTGAAATCACCAGAGCAAAGCACCAAATGCTTCATACAGCAGTCGAGCATAAAATACATCTTGAAACAACACCCATTAGGATACACATCTATACAAAGTCTATTTGTAAAAGGAGAAATGATACAAAGCAAGGAGTGGAGAAACTAGCAAGTGCATCCAAAGAGAAAACGCCGTTACCTAACTTTTAGGAACTACTCATGGTGAACCGCTCAACTCACATGCGTGCATTAGTGCATAAGACAGTCAAGCCAACCTCAACAATTTATTTCTATTTGGTAAAAACAATATACAGCGTAGTACAGTGATACTGGAAAATTTTAGTCGTGCTAACTTCTGTCTCGATTGCAGAAAAAGAGTCTACCAGTCATGAACAGCTGTTCGAAACTTCTAATAAACAAAGATAAAAAATGTCAAATGATCAAGGATGAACGGAAGTACAAGAAAATGAGTTACCTTTGTGAGATCATGGGCTCCTTAAATTGTGTCGCTATAGGTTTTCGGAGGGTCGTCAAGTTATCAAAACACACATGAATATCACCAACCTATGAAACGCTTCTCTAGGATCATATTCGTTTATGGTTCTATTTCAAAATACTCTATAGTACAAACAAAAATACTTATGGATGATCCACGAAAAAAAGAGAAGCTTGTAACAGACTTAAAGAATTTATAATACCAGCTTAATTTGCTATTATTTCCTCAAAAGCCAATGTTACTTGGGTTGGCATCTTGTTTGCTGACCCAAAGATGAAGATCGCTGCTCCAGACTGTAGATAAGCAAGAGTTTAGTTTCAAGAAAACTAACTTCTTAATGCATTAAGAACATAGCTGAATCTTTACATCGAGGGTGTGCAATTATCGCTTTGATAACTATATAGAAGTACAATTGGACATATTCGGAGTTCTTATTTACTGGTTCCTATCTGGAAAATAATACCAAAGTGTCATCATCTAGATTGAACATGTAACACCGGAAGAAGATGAACTGATCGAGCCATGACATCCATACATATCGGGAGGAAACTGAACTCAATCTCTAGTTCGAAGTAGCAATTAATGGAACCGTCCTCGGCATGAAAAGGAAATCGAACTCCTTTGCTGTAAAATGCACATTGATGTGGAAAGTCGACCCGAATGTTTGTTGCAAAAATCATGGATCTTCCATCATATCATTAAGCGGTGCTCCATTGGAGAGCAACTTTGGTGTTGTCTGGGAACCTGAATGCAAACGAAAGAATGAATATAAATTGGTGATTTGCTCTACTACCATCTGCAACTCGACGATTCTCCATATCGTGAGTCGACAACCTCCTCATTGAAGATCTGGAAATTCTAGATCTAGCTCGATCCATTGAAATGAATATAAGCTATCGACCACCACAGCTTGAGAACTTCACTTATTGAATTAACTACTGCTCTCTCGAGATTATGCTTGATTAAGAAACAAAGACACAAATTATCTAGAAGAGGTAGAAGATCAACTTCAGAGCATTTCTACTAATTTGTCTCATTTTAGTCACTGCTTCAAATAACGAGCGAGCATAATGACCCACACGACGATTAAGAAGTGGCTCCATCTTCAACTTAAACCCTTGAACTCCAACCACATTGATCAACGTCATAATTCTAGAAATACGTACACAATAATTGACATATAAATTAATCAGTTAGTCTCGTGGAAAGCATCCAGTGTGTTAATAGATAACTTCTATGTATGAAAGTACTAGTTCACAGTCACAAAATGCGAGTTCAAAACTAGATCCAGAAATCGGTTTAACTCAAAGAGGTAAGCAGTGATGAAAAAGAAATGTTACTAGTTCTATGAGAAGAAAACAGAAACATAATGCAAGTTCACTTGTTGGGACTAGAAGTCATGGAATGCATTATTCACTCCGAAGTATACATTCTGATCTATATTAATGATGTTTTGTTCCTCATCATCTTCATGTTCATTTTCTGACTCAGAAGGAGAGTAAAAAATTACGCTATAGTCTTCCAACTCTCCATCACCAAGCCTTGTAGCCATCTCTAGGCTTTGCTGCAATTCTGGCTGCTGCACTGGCTCTTGTTGTATGGGCTCCAAGACTTCAAGCTCCGGCTTGCTTCACTCAACACGGGATGTTGCGAACATGTCTTTTTATTATGATCCAATGTGTATCATATCTTGCATCTTTGCTGCTGTTGTGTGGAGTTGGAAGGTTTTCTACACCTCACTCTTGTATTCATTGTTGCACCAAAGTTCACTTATTGTTGCATGTGACTAGTGTGTATTCTATCATCATCAAGAAGGTATTCCAGATCTGTGTGAGTTTCTATAACACTTGCAGAACCATATCCGCATCTTGCATGTGCACCGCATGAAGGGATCCGCATCATTCGCTGTCTCCTCTTTCTCCTTGCCACACTCACAGAAGGACACAGTCAAACACAAGCATGAGATCTGTTGTCATCAGAGGAGGTAGAGAGTGAGAGTATCATCTGAAGTGTCTTCGAGAACCAGATGCTATCCAAGTGATGCATAGGATCACGAGAGAATTCAGTATTCCATAGCATAGAATGAGCACATAATCAGATCATCTGTTGCATTTCAAGACAATCACATCTTGGAATATTTTCATATCGCACTACATGTTGTTCTCTGAGCGCTGATTTCTGTACCAAAACCTTGTATTCGTCTGACACATGACAAACAAATTGACCACATATTTTCTTATTCTCGCATATCTAGATTGCGCGAAAGGGATGAGCACTCCATATGTGCGAGCGGACATTTTTTGCTTGCCAAATGTACCCATCATATAGGTCCATCTGACATACAACACTAAAAGGAGGAAAATCTGAAATCACCTTTAGAGCAATGTTAACAAACTCTGCCACATTCGATGACATCTTTCCATATCGAGGAAGAGGAAACTTTGACCTTGTCCACAACAGAGCCGGAATTTTATGGATATATTGAATCGCTTCAGCCCCACTACTGTCAGTTGCTCATAGATCATCAAGTAACAAATTAAACATTTCACATTAATGTAATTCATGAACAAAGCACTATAAACTTCAGATGTGCAAAAATATTAGCTTGACAGTACGGTAATGCACGAGGGAAGAGAAAACGATTCATTCTTTTCCACGCTTTATATATATATCCGCACTTGAGGTTTTACCCCAAAATTTTCATTTTAACGTTTGTGTAAA
This sequence comes from Asterella californica, assembly GCA_036924285.1. Lineage (NCBI taxonomy): Eukaryota > Viridiplantae > Streptophyta > Marchantiopsida > Marchantiales > Aytoniaceae > Asterella > Asterella californica. Next base: position 51,726,411 of record JAYKYS010000001.1, read on the forward strand.
TCGATATTCAACAGTTTGTTTTGAAGTGAATTACATACTGTAAAGCTCTTTGAAAGCTTTGATTTAAATCGTTGCTTGACAGATTATATCTTTACAAGAAGGTTGTATCAACCTAAACGTTTTTTTTAAATTTCTTCGTGCATAAAGTGAACTCGCAAAATGAAATCCTGCTGGTTACCAGGATTATTTGTAACGGCACCGAGAGAGAGCGGTTTATTTTAAGAGATGAGGCGGTAGGCTTTTTAGAGCATCTCCACCGTAAGTCTTTAAAGGATTCTTAACAAGTGAGAACAAGTCAAGGAAGAATCTCTCCATCGTTAATCTTAATAACTGTTAAGATAACAACTGTGATTGAACGTATTCCTTAAAAGTTACCACGCTTCTCTAACTTAAAATGTATATACAGGCTATTTAACACATAATCAAACCATGAGTAATACTTTGTACATGTTCGAGTTTCTGTGAATCAAGTTTGTGCTGTTTAAAGATCGATTGCAAATTACTGTGGAAACATGTAATTTATTTTTAATATCTAAAATAAAAATAAAAACTGTTTAGTGCTATACGGGTGGAGATGATCATAGTACTGACCATATGGTCAGTCCTCCAAGGCAATTGACAACCACCTAAAGATTCTTGGACAAAAGAGTTTCAAATAACTTGGTGGTTTTAGGATGTACAATACTAATGCATAGACTATTGAATTTACTTCCCAAGAGACATATTCTTAAATTAAAATTGGGAATAACAATACAGGAGTGTGCCTTTCATCCCGAATATAGATACATCCAGTCTTGGCATCATACATATATAAAACAAAACTCTCGCCATAGATGGGACATGTAGGCCTGGACCAGTGCAACTGGAGATGGTAGTACCACCCTGTCCAGACGGAAGTTGCAGGGTTGGTTAATTGTTAGCCTAGGGTTGGCTTTGGATGTACTCGGAAGTCCTTGTCCAGATGAATATTTTACAAAATATAATGAAAAGGAAATATCACTAAAACTAGAAAAGATGGGAAGAATTCCTACATTTGTGATCCTGTAGATATGGTAAACTTATTCTGTTATATTTATTGGTAAAAGTTATATATGTAAGTTATTTATATTACCTTTGGGATGATGAAAAAGGCCATGCGGAAGGTAATCTAAGACGTAGGTATTAACAGCCCCTCCCGCCAGACCAGCGAAATGACGATCCACATGGGGAAGAATGGATGCTTTTGAACATCCGCGGTTCCAGCATAAGGTCAGATAATGCTCCGGTGGATGAAGTTGACCATGTCAGGAGTGACCGACCTCACCAACTTCAGTTTCAGACTTTGAGTACCATGTTCTGAGCGGGGCAGAACAGAGCCTCCGTAAAGGAGTATGACACTAACCAACAACTATCGAGGGAGAAACCTTTCATCTACTGCGAATCTGAAACCCGCATCGTTAGGCGCCAGCGGCCAGCCTCAGCACACCAGTGTGAAAGCGACTAGACCTCATAGTGTGGAAGCCGGTCGGTCCGACACGAATCACACCTTCCTCATGGGGCCAAGAAGTCTGGAGATCGAAAAGGACAATACGATAGTTACGAAACAGAACAACAGCAGCGCTTATAACGACTGCTCGGACCACAAGATTACACAACGCACAATCGAAATCCAAGATCTAAACGCCCTTCTTCACCCTAGAGTACAGTAAAGCATCTCTTCTGTTGAATCTGCTTTACCGTACGACCGGGGCCAGAACGGGTTACGGGTTCTCATCCAGCGTTCGGATAGAAATTTAGGGCTATCGGAAAATATGAACAGCGGGAGGTTTTGTCAGTGCAGTCTAGTGCAGTCCAACCTCGAGAAAAGCCGGCAGGTGGGAGACTGCTGTCTATGATCTACTCATCTCCCAGTTTGCGTAGTGTCCAGCAAAAGACCGAAAATTAAGACTCCCGTGGAGGAACCCGACAGAGTGAACTATTAGGGGTGTGAAAGTTAAGAAGAAAGATTCTTCAACGACAGAGAGTAATTGGTGTAAAATTGTCACAGTTAAGTTTGTATATAACCGTGACTCATTGTGGATCACGTTTGTGACTGAACATCAAGATTTTATCATTGATTATTTTATTTTTTTACACTCAAGATAATTACTCAGAGCAATAGAGAATCCGTTGCAGAAAAAAGTGGACAAAATAAGTGAAGAGTCGTTAAGAAAAAGCCCGTGGCGTTTTCCTGTGAGCACCTCAGGAAATGCCCGCATGAAACATTGACCGCAGTCTGACAGAAGTCATAACCCACGTCCCCGGCTTTCGAATATTTCAGAAAGTTCCTAATTTTGACACCTACAATAGAAACCGGTAATTTCTCGGATAACGTACTACAATATGTAGTTTGCAGGACCTTCTCGAATATGTCCTTGGCCGTCAGAAAAGCGTCATCCAGTCGTGGTCCTTGAGGTCTGAACTTTCTTAACTTCCTCGTAACTGAGTAAGTAATTTTACTTGATCCGGTGCGTCTTACTTGCGATGTAAGGCTAACGTGAAGTATCTCGAGATTATGAGTGATTCTAGGGTCATGTGGGTTTCAATGACATCCACATCCAAACTTTGTAAATATCGTCAAGTCGAGGTACTCATCAAGCTCAAGGAATCATACTGGCATTAATCTTGCCCGTTATTTGCTGCTCGCTATTACTCAAGCTGCGTGCTATTAGAGGATGTCAAAGTTACGAAAAAATATTCTTCAACGAACAAGAAAAAATACACCGTAATTTTTGAGTGCATAATTTTGTGTGCAATCGCGACGTATTCTAGGTCACTTTTGGAAATAGACACTGTGATTTTTGTATTAAATGTTCTTTTCTTATGACATTGAGAATAAGTAGTTAGAGCAGTAGATTCACCACTTAAAAAAATCAAATAAAAAGAGCAAAAAATCGTTAAGCATATGCTTGTGGCTGCTTTTTTTTCTTGTGGGCACCTCTAGAGGTACCCACAAGAAACAGCCGTGGGCGTCTTATCGCAAGCATAACTTTCTCTTCGGTTCTCGTATCTTCCAAAAAAGTTTTAATTTTGACACCCTGTATTATCTAAACCTAGATTACTAAGCAAGGTTTTTTTTCAAGCTGATTTGAAACCTCTTTGTCACATGCATTTATAAACCCATCCTGCTCATATCCTCTGTCCGTTTCTGAGAAAATGGTTTGATCATACCCCTCTTAACGTTTGGTTGCTTGATCATATCCCCAACCTGCCATTGTCCGTCCTGCCGGTATCCGCGTCATGTAGATAAGACCATGTCACTGCCAACACGGCATGTGCATAGCGTAAGGAGCGAAACAAGCCTGCGGTGTAAGCGAGCGAAACATGACACTGCATCGTAGGCCTGTTTCGTCTCGCGATGCAGCGAAACATGTTTCGCAGCTAGCGATTTAGCATCAGATCACAGCGAATATGAACAGGGCCTCCCAGAAACCATGACAGAGGTAAAATTCGAGAGCAAGTGCGGTCCAGTACTGCACCTCGCCAGTATCTTGATTCGAGAGAACGAACTCAGAGTGTCGGACTACTCCGAAATCTGCAAAAAGTAATCCGGAGTCACGAGCTGAAACGCCTCGAGTCCTAGAAACTCTTCTCGGTGCGGAGAATGACCGAGGTCCCAGGCAATCACGGTACACGTCCTCAGCAAGAGGGAACATCCAGACTGGCAGTGTAGAGTGACATGGCTTGATCTACCGATAGGATGGACGATGGCAGGTTGGGGTATGATCAAGCAACCAAACGTTAAGAGAGGTATGATCAAGCGCAACGATCGTACCGGGGTATGATCAAGCCATTTCCTCGTCCGTTTCTCCTTGTCTGCCCGGTAAGTATAGGTAGTTCGGTATAGGAAGATAAATAGAAAAAAGTACTAATTATATGTTCTCTTTTCCGTTTTCTTATCTTGTTCTATTATCATGAATGACATACGGTATCATGATCGGTAATAATCCAGATTTTTTTCCCGATCAAAAACTTCTATTTTATGTTTCTATTCAAGAATATTCTAGACGGATTACAGTGGCGCTTTCTTTGTTTGCTCTAACCCTTTCGACGGGAAAGGTAATAACATAAATTAGTATATACAAGAAATGATGATTTTTTGATAAACAAGTTTCTGAACTTATACCCCAGCAGCGCATATGCATCCAAACTCCCCTTTCGGCTCAGAGAAAGAAAAAGACAAACATCTAAATAAAGTGGAACATTTTTACACTGGATTAGTTGGAAACTGGTTATAATAGATATGAGAAAAAAACATCGACAGTACCTGCACATAATGTATAACAAAAGAAAACATCGATCGTATTTATTTATCGTTATTTGTTCTGAGTTCGGAGAGAACACATGAAGAGTCTGGAGAGAGTCAAAGCAGGCTAAATTTACTGAACTAAATTTAAATAATTAAATTTAGATTTTACATGGAATGATTACAAGTGTCACTATACTCTGAAAACCCATAAGTGAGACCCTGAGGCTGAACCTCTGTTCGATACTAAAGCCGAAGAATACTCGACTACCTAGATATTCAATTTTCCAGTTTTTAATTTATAGCTTAACCCTTCCAAGAGGAAGGGTTAAGAGATAAATTAACTGTTCTTGCATTATCACCTCTTCCGAACTTGGAAGCAGTGAAATATGCATGCTTCCCATGAATGACGCATGAACTTGCGTCTCACTTATGGATTATATCTGGATGTGCTGGTAACTCTGAAATTGATTTCATATATTATTTTGATAATAATTAATTATAATATTTTTATATCGCTTATGTACTTTCAACATCTTTGAAGTAATCATTGTGATATTTTCTCCTAGACATCTCCCAGAAGTCCATTTTCTCGAAGACATCTCTGGAAAAAAACATACGAGACTTGGTCTCACACACTCACACATCAATATTAGAGTTAAAACCACTGTTCCAGATTGATGTATGTGTACATGTGTAATCAGTGGATGATTTTATAATAGTTCTACTGGAACGTCAAATGTGCTCCTATTCTCTGCAGCATGTTTCTTGTCTTCATATAAACGTATATTTTATTTAATCTATTTGATTACTTGTAAGTATTAATATAACTTCAAAGTTTACACAGTATTTAATTTAATCTGTAAATTTGGTCTCGTGCACTTCTCCTCACCAATCAGGCTGACAAAATTCTCCCCCGTTTCTTCTCCTTATCTTTTTCTTTTTTCCTTCCAGAAGTTCATGTTGCATGAATATATTGTCACATAAGCAGATACACGGTGCGTGCAACGTGAACTCGATAGTTAGTGCGCAAAAATTATTGCACAAAGTGGTTAAGTGTAGTTGTTCGAAACCATATGATACGAAGTTAAAGACACATAAATCTTTGCACGGAAGCCTTCAGCCCGCCACATTAGACGAAACATCTAAAAGAATCTCCATGTGGTCTAACGAAGGTGAAGGGAAACACGTTACTTTGATAACCAGATATGGTAGTCTCTGAATCGTCGATGCGTGAAATCGAGGGTTTGACATGTCCTACTGCCTCTGCTGCTGTAAGTTAAGCACGAAATTAAGCAGTGCAATGGTATGATATTCCCCAAGTTAAGCTGCCCACTTTGGAAAAACATAAAAATTATAATTTCTGATGAATTTGACATCTTACAGGTCCTTTTTCCCTTTCCTATCAAAATATTGCGAGACCTGAATCATCATAGTTCATATTTTCAAGTTAAGAAGTAGATTAGACCTGCAATTTTCTAGAACTATTTCACTGTGGGGCTTTCTGCAGCCAAACGTTGTTTCCTTTCATAGAATGGGCCTTCTCGGCAGAAGGACTCGAACCAACGCCACCTCGGCTAAAGACAGATGGGGCTCAATATAAATGGATGGTTATTATAATATCCATTTTAGGAGACGAGAAAAATGACGAAAAAGAAAAAGAAAAAGACTATTTTATCTATCAAGATTCCACTCCCTCCACTGAATGAACCTCGAACAACCCGATCGAAGTCGCGGCTTAGATAACAATCATCGGTGGTTTTTCCTCTGGCTTAGGTTAAGTAATTGTTGTGGAGTGGTCAGATTGTAAACGTAACGGAGTTGCATAGAACTGTCTCCAAAAAGAGTTTCCTTTCCTTTTGGAGCCTCTCTGGGTATATCTTAATTATACAAAAAACATGATGGTAGGAGGTTTAACACTTGGATCCTTCTCCTCTTCTTCCCATAGTAGACCGATGAAAGCAGTGTAGAAAGAAGTCAGTTCTGAAAGAAATCAACGGGCTGGCTAGTAACAAATGATACTGTTTTGAAACATCAATCTTAACTTTGTGAGGAAACCCTTCCCATTTTGACAAATTTGGTGATAAGATTAAATCTTCTAGTTCTTATTCATATTAATAACTAAGAACTGGTGGTAAGCAAGTCTGTTGAATTTTCTCCTTTAGAAAAGAACATCTTCAAATCATGGCACACAGTTTAGAAAGATTTCGACCTTTTGTGATTGTATGTTGCTATCTCCATAGCTTATCAACTTCATACTAAGAATGGACCAGGAATATGTATAATGCTTTTTCTTATTGGTCCTTTTCTGATTAAAATCTTTTATATCTAGTGGGTACATATCTTTTAAACCTCAGATGGTCATCATCCATCTTTTAAGTTATCATATTAGTGAAATACAGTAATGCTTTTAAAGTTTCAAAATTTGGATTAAATAGGAAAAGCCATATGTATGTCAGGGAAATGAATGCTCGTGTGGAAAGTTCATCTCTAAGTCTTGGGCTAGCAAACGCAATATACTTATCATCATGATGCTTGTATGATAAACATGCTGATGAAGTAGTTGCTTGCTCTCGACGCGTGGCAAGCAAAATGTATTACAGTACAGTGTAGCAAGTGTATTACAGGCTAATGCCAGCAGATGGATTCCGTCGAATGAGTTCTCGTAGTGCCGGAAAACTTCAAATTCCTCCGGTTGATTTTCCAAAGTGAGCCGGTCCTGTCCGACCATTGAAGTCGTCGTTTCATCCGACTGGCTAGAGCCAAATCGGTCGATTCTGGCCGACTGTGCAGCACGACAGATATTGGCTTTATACTGTACCTGTTCAACTTGGTATGACTTGGCTTCACAGTACTCGCTGCCTTACGTTGCTTGCTCTGAAGCTGCTAGTCGTAACTTACTAACTAATACTAAGGTGACCTTCTCTTCGCTGACCCGGTAACGAATGACTGGGAAAGCATCGGTGACGACATGCTGCAGACAAACTGTACAAACCAAAGCTAACGCTCCCTTCCATTGGAAAACGGGCTACTTCTGGCACACAGAGAGCCACTCCTCCTCCTTCTGGCCTCATTCCTCGGGACTATCAAACGCGGTGCGACAGTTTCTAGAGATATAAAGTGAAAACCTATCTAGTGTATATATATATATATAGAGTTTTAGTTTTAGTTTTAGTTTTATTTATTTGAATAAAAATCTAGATTTTAACAATTCCTCAACAAAGACAACCTCTCCTATATGCTCGTTCAAACCAGGCGAAGCTGGGTACACTAGGAACACGAAATTAAGTCGACCCGGACTAACTGCACCTCGCGAAAGTTTAACCCCGGATAACTGCAGAAGTTTTGTTACTCCGATGTAATGAAGGGTACAAGTGTAGTTAGTTGCCGAGTTAGAGTCAACCTTAGTTCAGTCTCGAACCGTATCGCACTGGGCAGATCGTTATTCTGGTTCGATTTTAGTTAAAAGAACGATCTGGTGCATGGTTTTGTAAATGGTTTGGTTCTTAAATGGTTGAATTTTTCAATAGTCTTTGAGTGGTTCAGTCCTCAAAATAGATTATGCTTAAACAGTTTCGTTCCATAATTTCAAGAATGTTATCATGTTTTAGTTGTAATGAACATGAGTGTTGGATTCTTAACTGTAAGTTGAATATTACATAATCAGAAGAGGATTATGATCAAACAAATCTAAAATCTCACTAACATGTCATTAATCTCATAACATTAATGTCAACCCCATTGATAATGGGGTTGAAGATTTTGGGAAATAGTTTGGTTCATAAATGATTGGATTCATACATTTCAAACATTATTTGGTTCGTAAATGGTTCGGTTCATAATTTTAGAAAATGGTTTAATCTTGGTTAATTTGACTCCTGGATGGTTAACAGTCCGGTTCAAATCGACTTTTAATTACAGTTCTTGCACTTTCATTACATAGGCGGTACAGATACATTATGTAACTGCATGCACTCAATGTGATTGCACGTATATATTGAAATTTGCATCATCGATAAACTTTTGAACTTTTGGGAAGTAAAACCTTGATAACTACTACAAGTTTTGACTTGAACCTAAATGAACATCAAAATAAATAAACAGAAAGTTGCAAACCTTCACAAATACAAGTTTGCACGAATGCATATAGAGAACTCTCGATAAGTATAAGTGGGGAATCTCCCAAGGCCGTGCACTTATCCATGGTTTACCGTAATCTGATGCGAGGAGGAACAGAGACAGTACCGATGATGTCGAATGATCACTCTCTTGTTACCTCACTCTTAGTGAGCAAATGCTTGAGCAAGCATACAGACTGAGTGAATCAATGATATAAGAAAACGACCAAAGAATAATGTTTTTCCTGAGCTTTCTCTGGATTATTTTGCTCTGGAAAGCTGTTCCTATGATACCATGGGTCCATGAGTCAGTGTGTCTCTTCCTATTGCATTCAGTTCTCAAGTACACTATCCGAGACACAGAAAAAGTTTTTCAAGGGTTCAATGGACCAGAAAACACTCTCTGCTTTTCATATCTTGTACATAACAGCTCTCTGCACAGTCACAGTCCATGATTGCACAGAGAGAGTGTGTGTATTATGATATGTTGAGCTTACGGTGTCTTATAACAGCAACGATGTGTGGTTCATCCCTTGTGAGCGGAAGTTGAAGTTGTGGATACAGTTACTTGAAAAATTGCTTCAGCTCCCGACGAGAAACAACGTTCGAGTGAGTATATACGTCTTGAAGTAGGAAGATACGAAACATTTAGATGTTGATCAGGAAACGAACCGCTGCGCTGAAAAGAGAGCGTCTATTCAAGGTAGTCAATTTCTGTCTTATTCTCTATCCGCTAGAATGGGCACGGCGCATGGCCTCGCCACGTGCCTTCAGGGCACGTGTTCTCTGGAACTCCTCCGTTTGTCGTATTGATTCGGCCCGGCGCTTCCTTTCCCTTCACTCTTCTTCTCCTCCGCTACTTTAACCTGCAAGTCGCTAACTTAGCGGTCGGTCTCCTCGAGGTGGTCAATCCCCATGCAAATTTCCTCATTCCGTATTTAGAGTTGTCCTCTCTGCGTGTAGCTTTTGAACGTATTTGTCATGATAACTGTTCCTTTTCTTCCAAAAGCGTGTATGGTGATGATCTCTCCCGCTGCTCATTGGTGCCTGTTACCGCGAAAGTCATTTGCGCGCACCGATTTGCTGGAATTTGACTTTGTTTGCAGGCGACAAACGCGCTACCCGTGCGATGAAATTGGAATGGAGCAGTACAAGAACTTGAAGACTTTGGAGGAATTGTTGAGGGTTCCACAACAACGACGACAACATGCTGCACTCAACTTCTTGTACTCCTGCTCCACATCCACGCTCGTTGTAGGAGCAATCAGCTGCATGTTACTTCATCGTTTCTTCCTTGTGTGCGTCTCTACATTTGATCAATCTTCCGTGTGGCTGTTGCTCCATGGCTTTTGGTAGGAGCTGCCTCTGTAGGGATAGGACGGACAGAAACCCCCCAAGTGAAATACAAGGAAGCAGAATCTCTTCCCGATGAGGAGCAGAGGAGAAGAGAAGAAAATGGTAGCCAATCCCCAAACTAGTCCGCGTTGGTGCTCCCAATTTCCTAAACTACCTTTGTCACTTTGGCTAACAGAGAGTGATATTTAAAAGTATGTCAACAGTAGCAAGAATCTCCTGCGATCTCACCCATGCCGTGTTTCTATACACGAAGATGAATTGTTTCCCCGAGGCGCGGTGCTACACTGAAAACAAGGTGGATATGCTATAGGCTATGGATTTGGTAATATTGGTCAAGAAGAGAAAGTGGACATTGTGAATGACACGACAATAGATACTGGGAATGCGTGCGAAAGTTAAAGCAGAAAACGATAGACTATTTCCATGTTTTGTCATTTTCCAGGTCTTTTCATATCGACTGTTAGCTGTACAAATACATAGCAACAATGAGGTTTACTCTTTGGGAAACGTTAATGCAATGTGAGACTACAAATTGGAAAAAATATCAATGTGATATTCCGAAAATGGTGCAAGACTATTTTTGAGGCCAATTTCTCAGCATTGGAACGTAAAGGGAAAACTATGTAACCAAAAGTAGCAGAATGAGCTGGTTCTGTTACACCACATACAAAACAAGTTTCAGTGTCTAACTATTGTTTTGAGTGCATATGGACTGCATCTGACTACCGTTTATAGCACGACTTTGAGTTAGTTGGCAACTGAAAGATGCTCAGGACTTACTGCCAGAACGGATGGTGCTTACTTTTTTCTCACAAAAATCATTCAGTTCAGTTGCCTCGTTTAGCTTTGCTCCTTTAGACTGTTGTTTCTGGTACGAAGTGACCATTCTTCCCGGTACAAGAAACCGAAGAGTAGGAGAAATGAGTGCCGGCGTGTACCGTGAGCTATTGCAACCCCGGGTGACAAACTGCAAGGAATAAGGGTACGTATAAGAGGCCCGTGAACTATGGCTTTGTGAAAGGATTTCGATGGTTGGTTCTTACAGTGGGAGATAATACTTGCTTAGTTGTCTTCCGTTGTACAGCATAAAGTGTTCAGGAGCATCTCTCGCATATAAAATTGTATTGATTTCTTTGCCGGAGGGTACACAAGGAGATAAGAAGTTCGTACAGTAGTAGGTCGGTTAGAAACGTGCAAGATGATAGCTTCCTGTAGACTCCTACTGTCACCGCTTAAGGTTTAAATTTATACGTTTTCATGGTCCTCCGATACAAATTTAGCTTTTCGATTGAACTAGAATCATCTTGAGACAGAAGGAATTTGCAAGTTGCTGTGTTAAAAGCATAGCGACGATATTTTCATGTGCTGAGTCGAATTTATTGCCGACCTGAATAAAGTTACGACGTTAGATCGATAAATTTGACGTGTGCACTCTTTAAAACTGGAACCTGCTGCCTCAGTTCTGTTCTCTTGTATCCATGTTTCCCGGAGTTGCTGAGAATAACTTTGGCACCTCTGGATCAGAATTCCCCCTGCAGTACCCTTCTTTACTGTTTGTTTACATAGCAGTTCAGTCATTCCGAAATCAAAGAGCAATGTTCTCAACCTGCGAGAAAACTTCGTGATAATATTGAACAGGAAATTCTTCAGGAATCACGCATATATTCAACCTCCGTCTTCAGATGGAGATTGAAGCATGCTAATTAATTTATTATCTAATTTTTGTAACAGAAGCTTTAAGTAGTATGTTAATATCTATTTAATCACAAGGTCTCGTGTTTGTAGTCTTGGAAGCGAGTGAGTGCGCAATCCTTGTCTACGAGCTTTCTCTTAATAATAACGTACTACTTGTTCTAATGTTCTATCAGCATTACTTTATAGGTTATGTCCGGATCCCCATACCTCTCTCCTCTGTAAATGTCACAGTTACTAAAAGTTTTGAATTTTTATATTAATTTATTCTGGAATATATTCAAGATGGTTATTTTATAGCATATGGTGAAATAATTCTTTCGCACAACATAACGAAAAAAGAAGCATACTTAACCGTTTTCAAGAATCTTGACCCTATTTCGACACTGCTTTTCTACAGGGCTGGGATGCATATTTAACATCACGAGAGAATTATAGCTCGGAGTCTGCCTTGGAACAAGGCCGAACTGTTCTTTTGTGGTTCAACGAATTCGATTAAACTGATTTAAAAATCAATTTGGCTCAAAGATGGTGAAGAGTTTGGTTTAAATTGCTCTGATTTTAAAAGTTATTATCCTTGAACTTTTCGGTTATATCTCATTTCAAATATATATGATATAGTTTAATGATAGACTTTTCGATATTAATAAATACAAACATGATTTTATAATATATTGAATATTATAAAATCATGTCAACCAGCGCTGCCATCAATCAAAATTTAATATTCATTGATAATATCGTTCGAGATTTTTGAAACGGTTTGATTCGACTCAAGTGTTAAGAATACAGTTTATACAGTTTCATAAACAGTTTCGATCAGTGATTTTCTAAATAGTTAGTTTCAGAATTTTGAGGTTTAGAGCGTCTCTGCAATTATAGTTTCAAAACTGTTTTTCTTACAGTTTTTGACATTTTCGTTGTAGTTTGGTTTTCCTGAGCTTATCGTAATTTCATAGTATTTTCACCTAAAAAGAATATGTTTGACATTTCTTTTTGCACTCAACTTTGCAGCTTCGTAAAACTATTTTCAGTATATTAAATATTTAAAATTACGAAAATTAAACTAAAATTTTTATTTAAAACCATCTCCTAAACTGCAAAAAGTTATATATGATCGTTCTAATTTTATTCTCAAAATCAAAACTATGTAAAGTCTGGACATCCGACTTATTTCGGCCCTAACTCACACGTGTCAGCTTTCTTTCTGCAGTTTCAAAACTGGAGATGCGTAGAAGCTCTTAGTTCGTTTCTATGCAGAACGATTCGTTCCCAAACGGACTGCTAATATTAGGTTGGCTTACTTTCTCGCTTGCAGCATCTATGCAGGATGATGTGAGGATATACACTGAAATGACACAGTTTACCGGAAAGAACGGTGGGATCCCACCACCTGATATAAGGCAAGCGACCAGGGTACGCACCGAAAAGGACGGGCGAGCTCGAGAGTGTGAAAGGAACTGGATGGAACAAGAACTACGCGTTGGAAGACTGATTGCGATCGCAGTCAGAGAAACCCGCTCAAGGGGTTGGCAGTTTCACCGCCAGTTTCCGACCATCGGGAAGGTAAAAGTCGCGTCAAGCAAGGGTAGGATAATCCATGAAGATAGCAATTACAATGCTGTACAGATGGGGTCTTCTGCTCGCTGTCTAGGCAAAAATACGCCACCGAGTTTTGTACACTCTTTAAATGCTGTACCCCTGCTACTGTACAACTATTGCAACGAGCGCGAGAAGCATTTGATGTTCTTCGGTGTGCTGCCCGTGGGGCCGTGACTCTCATATTTCTCTCACAATTCTCTTTTGCCCGTGACTCTCATCCGTTGCTCTCAGGTCACTCCACTATTTTATTGGCTCCCAGGCTCCCCTAGAGCCCGCTGGCCATGCCTCTTAATTTTCCAACAGCCGCGCGAAAGCAGAGAAGTAAATAGGCGCCAGTCGGGACTCGGTACGCGACGACGAAGACGACGACGACGACGACGGCGGTAATGGGCCCGTGGTAAGAATGGGGCCCCCTTGAGGCCCCGGCCGCCCGGGTCCACTTGACGGTAATGGCTAGGTGCGTGTTACTTTGACTGCCCACAACGGTTGAAATAGCATACTGGTCAACGAGATGACCGGGTTGAAATTGGAGCCAGTAGCGAGGGAACCGGTCAGTGTGGCTGAGAAGCGGGCGGCCGGGTAATGAAGCGTGTGAGCGGCGGGTCCAGACTCCAGACGACCAAAGCTGTATGGATTCTGGAGATCGTCCTCGGTACGCCTGCAGGTCAAGTAGCGTACAGTACTTTTATTGCTGTCCGCCCGGATGTGGAATTTTACAGAGTACAGTGCTCGTATGTGGCGAAGCAAAGAAGGGCCGCAGGCGGCGAGTATTCAGGGGATCTCTAGAAGGGCGGAGGAGCAGTGGCACTTTACCGAGAGTTCTTAAAGAAAGGAGGGTATTCTTTTGTCACTGTAACTGACGGGAGTTTAGTAGGGTCGTTGTGTTAGTAGCAGAGGGTACCGTATTGCGGGCTGGCGGAAAGAAAAAGCGAGCAGCGACCGGAGTGTGGGGAGGGAAAGAAGGAGCGGGGCGTGGGGAAAGGGAGAAAATGTGTGGAATTTTTGGTGAAGAAATTCGTATTAAAAACCCTAGCAACGAAAGCTCCAGTGATGCAACCAGAAACGCCATAGCCAGAAGCTTGCAAGTTCTCGGACAGAACCCTTGACCCAAGCAAATCAGGTCCCCGGTTTACGGGCTATGATTTGGAGCCCCCCATCGAGAAAAATAGTGGTGGATGCGGGTTTTGGAGTGCTTCTTGTCGGCACAATTGGCTGATTATATCCAGCAGAAAGGGAATTTATTACGAATTTGTAATAGAGTGGGCAGCTTGAGAACTTCTCCAAGGTCCAGACTCCTTTGCCCTTCTCATTTATCGGAGGCTTTGTGTCTTCCTCCTGCTTGTGTCTCCTCTCGCATCACATGCGCGCACCGAAGAGCCACGAACATTCATACACGCAACACCCGAAATCACACACCGTAGTTGGACCAGGAACTCAGTCCCTCATGCAATAAACGAGGAAAAGGAATACAGACAATTTGTAGAGGCGAGTCCTTTGTTCGGCACCCATGTTCTCCGTGCTCCCGCAATTCCCTGTTCTGTTTCGTTCTCCTGAGAACTAAGCTTCAGCCTTGGCGTGTCGGAGGTGTGAGACTCCGTGCTTGCTGCTTCACGTCCAACCGTCACATTAAACTCGAGTCAATTCCCCTTCACCTTCGGTCGTTCGCTGGGTGTTGCTGTCCTCGCGAACGTACCGCACCAAGCGAAATAGGTCAATTCCTTTTCTGTAGAACTTGAGGCCAGTTGCATCTCATCGAGTAATTTGTCTTTTCGGGAATATTTCTCTTACCTTCTCTGTTTTCAGAGTTACTACTCCGTTGGTTGCTGCCTGTTTCCACTCGCCTTTCCTTGTGCCATACGCTGGCGTGGGTGAACTGAAAGAGCCTCTATTACTTCTTCGATATTGCTGCGTTTTCAGTTGCCTGCTGCTGCCTTTTCCATGCTTTTTACGTTCTCTCCTCTTTTCTCCGGTTTCGTCGTTTGGTAGCGTTGCACTTACTGATTGTTTTATTGACGTTTCCTTTCGGATTTTGGTTGTAGCTCTCTTGCCTGCTATACATTTGGACAACAAAGACGGGCATATGCATGGTGACTGAGGTTGATTGGAAAAGCTATTCTCGACATTTCGACAAAACTTTTGAAGGTCCTCTGAAGACGCATGGGGAAGCAAGGCCCCTGCTGTCACTGTGGCATTTCAAGTAAGTAACTCTGCTGTTTCTTCGAGCAATACTATGGAACTGAGGTTGTGCGTATGATTGTCAAGGTATAGATAAGCATGACTTCTGTATGGATGCCAGCGTGGTTGCCGGAGACCTCCTTCTTGTTGAATGCTGTAACAAAAATTTAAAGTGCATAAAGAGTCGTGACATATCTTTAAACATGACGTCTAGTACCTTTGCACCATCATGAACCTGTTCTCAGATGTCGTTAAATGTCAAGAACGCTAATACCCTCACTTTGTCCCATCGTCCCATCATGGTGTTCACCTGAACCTGCATGATCATTCATGTTTGAACCGTTTCCGGCCCCCTTGTTACCCAAGTCCTTCAAACTTTTACCGAGGATTCCCATGGTGGCTTGTAAGGAGGCCTTAGAGAAGGTTTTATTCCACTCTGTCTTAAGGAAAACTTCTTGACCTTTCTTTTATCCTCAAGCCTGGAAATGGGTTTTGCCTTTTCTCCTGCGATCATCTTAACGGAAATCGGATTCATCTAATTCGACTATTCAGCGGAAGTGGCCTTTGAGAGCTGTCAGTTCGTTGAATCGAGTCTCAGAGTTACCTTGACTGTTTACTGAAGCAGTACCTATCTCTAACTTAGAGGGGGGACCGAGAATCTCTCAACCCCTGATGTTATATGAACTCACAATGTGATATAAATGGGACTGGTCAGCAACAGAAGTTACACCCAAATTCGACACAATTGCTCGGTTTCTTCAGCCGAGTGTGAATTACACCCGTTGGATGGCATTCCTGTGAACTTTTCCTTTGAGATAACATTCTTGAGTACTAAAGCTTCGTTGTTCGAATAATGCGCTCTCGGCCCTAAGTGAGCTTATAAATACATGAAACCACCTCCCTGCTACATTCTTGTGAAGCTACGAGTTTGTGCACCCTCATTTTGAACTTGTATATGGCTATCAACTGTTGGATGAATAAGAAACATCCACGTGAAAGCCGTCGAATGAACGTATTCCCTCTTTTTGGTGATCTCATCCTCTTTTGTGCCTATGGCAATCCTATGCCAGGAACGAGTCCTTCCCACCATTCATGATTATGTTCCTTTTGCCACAAAACTTTCAAGCTCATAATTATGTTGTGGAGGTAGTCTTACATTATGTCGTAAGAATCGCGAGCAGAAGTACTTTTTGCGAGTTTTGAGCCCCGAGGGAGTTACTTTATTGGAGTGAACGAAATGTGACTGAAAGTTTCTAAACACGAACTGGAAATACGCATAGTTCAGGTTCTCGTTCTTAGCCCTGTTACTGGGCAAGAGCAGTATCTGTGTTTTCTCCTAATTTTTGTTCAGTCGAGAAGTTTCGTCTAACACATGTTATCTCTTCATGCCAGGTCTCACAATTCTCAGTCTGAAATGGTCCAGTTGTCCTCGTAAATTGAAACTGGACTTGGATAATGGCCATTTGGCTATGTGAGATCTTTGATGTTCGTACCAGTAGTCAGTGAACGTTTAGGGCTTTCAGTCAGCTCACAGAGTCGATAGATCCCTGATAGAGGATTTGGAGGGAAATGAGAAGGCAGCTCATGTCAGCTGAATGTAAAATGCTTACGATACATTGTGAATGCATATTGAGTTTTTAGAGGAAGTAGTTGACGCATTCTAGGATTATTGCAGCAACTCCTCTGTGGCGAAATGGACCTCCAGAAAAGCCTGTCCTCTGCAATGCATGCGGCTCAAGATGGAGAACAAAGGGTACTCTTCAAAATTACATGCCAATGCATTCGGGCGGGTTTGCGGCCAATAACGAGTCTTCTGCCGACCTGAAGTGGTCACGGGGCAAGAAGGGATCACATAAGCATGAGCATAGGTCACATAAGCGGAAAGAACCCTGTGACGGTCGAGCAGAGCGAGAGACTACACAGAACCGATCTACGGATCAATCCTTTTTCAAGGGTTGTGAGGAAGATACGGTCTCTAGGTCCTGCTCAGGTTCAGCAATGTGTGGTTCTGAAGGTTCAGTAAAGAGAGGGAATTTTCCAACCAAAGATCTGCCAGGTTTGCCTCATGCACTCATGAACGGTATTTCAGTAACCAGCATATGTATCAGGGCAGTCACTTTTTCCTCTTCTTGAGAAGCAGCCGTATCTTGTTCTGTACTTTGAACTTTGTACTTACCTTGGGTTGTGTGCCTGGTTGTGTAGTCCGTAGACAGTTAGGGGCTGGACCCCCGTTGGAAGCACCCATTGTGCCCCAAAGGACGCGCAGTGCTACGTTTTTCCGGCATGCAGCGCCATTTGATAAACTTACTAGGATTGCCGGATCCTTCTCGTCAACAACTGTTGATCCCCCGTCAGTAGCTCTACCTGCGCCTGGCCCATCCAGCGACGCACTACTTGTTGAATATAATAAACCTTCTTTGGTGGCTGTAGAGATAGGCCTCGGTAGTGTCTTTGTAAGGCAATCTGTACCATTAGCGGAAGAACCAGAATCAGATTCCAGTTTATATTTAGTGGACAGCAAGGGCAATGAGTCCTTGAATGGTTTAGGGCCCGCTGAGTCAGGAGGTGGAAGTACGTTCACACAGGACTTTCAGGGAATTGACCGAGGATCAGTGTTTAGGGGAAAAGACAAGGCAAAACAGGTTTCAAGAAAGTCGGAGACGGGGCGTTTGCATGCTGACAGGAACCTTGTACCTAATAAAGCTCTTCTGTAAGTATCTCTTGCTTATGTATTTTCGTACTCATCAGCTTAGTATACATTCTAGTTTGTGTATCAGCTAATGCCTTGTTATGTTAGACCCTACTGAGAAATGTTAGTGTCTATTCAACAAGTTACAGAAGCCCATGTTGAAGGCACAGATTGAACCTGTCTAAAGGGTTCAATCTGTGCCTATCTTTAAGCTATCAAACGCACACCTGTGTGTGTGCGTTTGATAGCTTAAAGATTCACTCCTGTAAAAGTCAGCTCCTTAGTCTAGTTACCCAATCAAGGGAATAGATCTTAAGCAGTCAATATTAAGTGACTTTACGGCTTTACCAAGGTGCTGTCAGGAGATCAAGCGAGTTTTTTTCGGTCGATTGGATTGCGTGTTGAAACAGTCTTCGGAGTGTACAATTTATGATTTCCAGCTTGGCAGTGTAGATTAAAGGTCGATCGAGCAGCATGACAGTTGAAAATTAATATCTGTTTTTCTTAAACGTCGCAGAGAGAATTTCCCTTACAACAAGCGGGACGTCCTCCAGAGTTACCAGTCTCCCTTAGTTTTCTTGGAGATGAAAGTAAGTGCCCAGCGGTTGCCATTTCCTACGGGTTCCTGCTTTAGTACCTGTCGGAAGGCATTCACCGCTACTCTTGCATTCCTCTCTTGTAAAACCATCCCCTATTAAACTCTTTTAACCCTCTCTCAGGACATAGTCAACTTTGACACTTTTACGGGCCTTCTGACGGAGCAAGAGCAAGGCCAGTTGATGCAGTTTGTTTCTTCAGCGGATGTAGCAAGAATCCCTGAAAGGTGTGTTTGTCATGTAGTCACTTTTATATGAGGTGGAGCTTCTTGCAATTAGGATTGAATGGAGAAGCTTTGTGCTTAATCGGAGCTGCCCACTTGTGTTAAGTACGCATTAGTTTCTTGTCGTGGGAATGCGAAGTGCATGCAGCCGTCTGTGTCTTGGGGCTCTTTACCTTCCATTATCACTCTGCTGAGTGCCCCAGGAAAGAAACTAGCTAGGACCTCCCGTACCTATGTGTTTCCCTGCCTACATTCAGCTTACCTGTCATGGTTGCTACCGGAGGTCCTGTATCCTGAACTTTGGAAGACACTAACCTTCTAGTGTACTAACCGCCATATGTAAGACGTCGTTTATCTCTGATTTCGTTTACTTATGGTCACTTGGGTGTTGTTGATGTGTGCAGTTTGAAATCTATGTTCAGTAGTGACCAGTTTGATGGGGCTCTCGCCAATTTTCAGTATCTTCTCTCAGACGGGATGTTCGACGTTTCGGAATTGAGTTCAAGCCCACGTGTGTTGCAACACTTCCAGCAGCTTTTACAGTTGACAGAATTGACGAAATCTGGATGGATGGAGCGATGTTCTCAACTGCAAAATCGGAACAAGCGTAGAGGATCCATAGATTGTACAAAGGTGAAAACTGAGCTTAAGTATAGTTTCGTTTCAGCCTCAAGAATTTGTACATCCATGTATGTCTATTGAAGCATCCTGGAATGCGCGCCACGCCTTGTAGCACGGAGATGGATCTGGTATAGGACATGTTAAGCATGAATCTGACGTGTCTGTATGGGATCTTTGTTAGGTAAATTCAACCAAAGAAGTAAACAAAGATAAATTGAAAGGATCGAATACCACAGGAGCTGCTTCATCGGGATCTAGTGGGTTTTCCGGAGCAAAGATTCTTGGAGGACGGGCTTCCGAAAGTGAGTTTTACCTACCTTTTGGATTTTAGTGTATCAAGAGGAAAGACGGCAATCGGACAAGCACTGAATCATGCACCGTCGTTCTGTTCCCGGGACTGTCTATGCTTGATGCTCTGATTTTCTTGTTGTTTTAGTTCTGAAGTACCCGCATCCTACACTGTAGTTCACCTTTCGCCCCAGAACTCAGTCCCCGACAAGGTAATAATTTTGCCCTTCAAGGTAGGCATAGATTCAAGGTGGACCTGCAGAATCACACGTAGTTGTCTCCGCACCAGGGTATAGTGGGTACTTTCTTACCTTCACATACGATGTTGGAGGGATGTCTGCAAGATGTAGAGGTGCGATAATAAGCGTCGTCTTCATTGTGACGGATCTCTGTTCCCTGCAACCTTTACTTCCCAATACAACCCTACCTTCGTGTTTATGCTCAATTAGAGCAATCGTGATGAGGAGATTGACTTTTGTGTTGCTGATTCGTGTCTATCCTCTTGCCTCGTGTCTTTCTTCTCGGTACAGAAGCAGGAGACGAGCTTAGATCTACAAAGATCCTTGGCTACAAAGGCATACCAGGCATCATATTGCCGTCCGCCGCGATCTACAACAACAATCCAGTGAAGCATGGACCGAACATCAAATCAGAAATTGGAAGCTCTTCCAGTGAGGCTGTGGCGACAGAAGCAGGTATCAAAACAGATGGCCCTTGCTTCTCAGGCAACAGCCCTTTTCTCTCCGTCTCAGAGAGGGAGACTACCATTGGGGACGACTATAGCTTAGACATGGGGGTCTTGGATTGCAGTGAGGCAGAGGATCTCCTTTACGATGTCCCCAACCCCATGTCCTTCCAACAATCAGAGCTGCTGCCGCAGGCATCGTGGGAGAAGACGAAGTCCATGAAAGAGGAAGAAATTGATGTAAATCAACTGGAAAGTGGGGGCCTTATAATGAGCAATACTTGGCACATGGATACCAGCCCTGCAGAATGGGGTCTTTTTTGGAACAATTCCAGCTCATGCGTGGGGCCAGGACAGGCCCTACCGAGCGGAGCGGGCCTGATTCCTGGCCGGATGCTTATGTGACAGACATCGTGAACTGCTTCGCAGTTGCACAGCAGAGCTCTTTCTATTTTCCATCAACCCACTGTTTATTTTGTTCAAAACACCGAAAACACAGCCATACTGACAATAGCCTTCACATCAGCAAAGGATCTAAGCGCATCCTTCTGCTCTTTGTGCTAATGTAATTTCATGTCTTCCACAGTTCTTTCGTTTTTTTCCTCCCCTTTCCCAGCCATAGTAGGGGCAGGTATAGTTGATAAAGTTTCTGTCAAGAGTGTACGATAGCCTAACCGGATTCATCTAGAGCAACTGCGATTGACCTTATGACACACGGACCTGTTTTGGTTAGCCCTCAAGATAAGCGCATCCAAGCATGCTGCAGATCTGATCAATAGTTGTCCAAGCCTTCCAATAAGTAGAGACACCTCCTCTCTAACCCGCTATTCCCGATACTTGGTTAACCCGGCTTTACTGGAAGAGACTATACACAGGATTGTATCCTTTTTGGG
Organism: Asterella californica; assembly: GCA_036924285.1. Lineage (NCBI taxonomy): Eukaryota > Viridiplantae > Streptophyta > Marchantiopsida > Marchantiales > Aytoniaceae > Asterella > Asterella californica. The sequence goes on from JAYKYS010000001.1 coordinate 51,747,614, forward strand.
TCGTTCACATGCGTTAGTTTTCCTTCCTTGTTTCGACATTCATGCCGCCATGTGGGTAGCGTGGTGTGTCATTGAAACCTTCCTGTATGATCTGACGGTCCCAGTCTCTCACTGGTAGAACCTATGAATCAGAACCAGTCTGTTAATTCCTCCTTGAAATTTGACCACGGCCTAGTTTAACCCTATCTACCCGAGCGTGGTGCACAAGTTTAGGTTTCACCATGTTCTGTTTCGCCCTAATGCACAGATGGTGAGTAGTGGATCAGATCCTTTGTACTAGTAGATTCCAGATACTTTGTGCACAAAGTGAAGGGACTGGTGCTTATGAGAGAAGTCCCTGATTGTGAACCAAATTTTGGTGTAATGATAACTCTTTGCAGACGAATGAGAGCTCATCTTAGCTCCCCTGCAAAATGAAGTTTTTCGTGCATGTGCCTTCTTTCAGGAGAGGTTCCGGAATTCGAGAAAGATATGTCTTGAGCATGGCTTTGGAATTTTGTGACATTGTTTGTCTCACATGCCTCCGTAATTGTGCCGTCATCCTTCTTGTTGTGGCCTCTTGAACCTCCGTGAATGAGATGTGATGAGAAGGCGGGAAGTTGTATGATTCTGTCCTCTGGAAGGACGTGGAATTGAAGTATGTGGTGTAACGGCTGGACGAAGTGGTCGTTGTTAGGTAAGGTGGGTGCGGGTATAAAAGTCAGAAAAAGGATAGTCGTTTTTTCCTCACTTTACTTCATGTTGCACAGAATATCCTCTTTGGTCCAAGAAACCCTAGAACTTCATGTTTACATTTCTCAACTAATTGTTATCAGTTAGTTTGGTTTGAGGTGAATTACAGAGTGTAAAGTTCGTGAGGAGCTTTGATTTAAGTCGGAGATTTCATTCTAGCGCGGAAGATTCATCATGAAAAGCATTCTTATCAGGAGTACTTATAGGGACACTAGGGGTTTACCCATCGTTATACGACCGAAGGAAGTGGTAAGTTGGATAGATTCACCAGCACGAATCTAACGTGTGAGAGACGGAGGAGTTTGGGTACCAAAGCTTCATGTTAAACGTGTACTGGTGTCCAGGCCATTCACCACCTAGTCCCTAAAGCGTTTCCAGCTACTGCTCGTTTACCATCGAAAGAACGCATAAGTGCTTCTACTTCCAGCAGCCTGGTACAGCGTTTGTCAGAAGGGAGCATTTTGGAAATCATATGAACCATTGTCGAACTTTTTGAATCACTACCGCCAAAGCCTATCAGTCTGCACAAGGTGGACAGTACCCATATCATTGCCTACAAGAAATGTAGTTCAGGTCCACTTGATAAATCAGTTTAACCGTCCCCAGGAAACCGTTCTGCTGCACTAGACCACATGTGTTACTACCTCTCACGAAGCGATGCTGACAGTTGTTGTGGTTGGTCTCTGACGACGACTACTCTATTCACCCATGACACTACAAAGAATATGCTTTTTGAGCGAAATGTTTCTGGAAGGAGCATTCTCACATTCTCACAGGGATGTGCCAATAGAGTTGTCGGTAGTGTATGGTGTAAGATATGCCGGGGACCGACGGTGGTTAACCGGGAAACAAAATTACGGTAACAGTCAAGTCTGAAACCTACCAAGTTTCCGGTTCGTATTTAAGTGCAGCACTATATTCTGAACCCATAATATTACCAAATTGATACATACCATTTACATGCAAGATATAGTACAGTTTGATGTTATAATAATTCATTTGACAGAAAGAAAATTATTTGATTTTCATCTGTAGCACACTCTATGTATACATAACATGCATATTTTACCCCCTCCATGTTCAGATGGAGGAAGTATTTGCATGCTTGTTAATTTACGAACTAAGTTCTTTTCTTGGAAGGGTTGGTTCAGAAATTAATATCTTCTCAACTGTGCTCTGTTGTGCATGTCAAACTTTGCTTACTGCATAGAATGATTTTTTTCTTTTTCAAAGAAAATCTTTCCCAAAATCATACAGTATTTTAAGAATATATTTCTGCTTGTCATTTTTGTCTCTTTGCTCCTCATTGACACTCATTTAGCAGGCATATGTATTCAACCCTTCATTTCTTGTCCTAAGTGTTTAGATTTTTCTAAGTACTTGTATGTATTGTACTATCACGAGGAGAGCACTCTTAACCTACACCAAACCCCAACTCCATCTTATCTAAACCCTAAGTCTAAATATGAATCCAAAGCGACTGGGAGAACAAAAGAGAGGAAAAACTGCGACCAGGCTTGTCTGTGCTAGCCATGGGCAGTTTTCTTTAGGTCTTTTCATAAGCGTAGAGATAGGGAACGTATTCTTTGGTTTGATTGATAGCGGGAAGAAAAATAGCACGTATCTACTATCCTGCAATCCCAGTTGAGAACCAAGGCAGGAAAATGGTTGTCTACACTTGTGCTGAAGGTATTGGTAAAGAAGTAAATGTAAAATATTATATTATATATTAAACTTTACTCCGTAAATAAGATAGACTTGAAACAAACTAACAGGTTTGGAGCATAGTGAAAGTTACATCAATCGATTGTCTAAAATTCATACTTAAGTTAATTTACCTACTTTGGCATATGGTCATGCAGTGTTTAAACCCATAAGCTTTGTATCTTCCAAAGTTGTAATAGAAATATAAAACTAGTAGATCAAAACTTTTTTTTTTACCTAGATGATTACTAAGCACTACTTGGGACCAAACCATTCTATTAGAAGAGTTTTAGTTATAAATTAACGCTTGCATATGTGCCCAGAAAGATAATTGGATAAATATGCATTCTTCCATAAGTCTATTTGTTATTAGCAGTTTTGTGTTTGAGTGTAACTATTCTGTTCACCCATGTCACGAGTAGTACATTCATAGGAAAGTCCAGCATACAAAATAGTTCATTATAGCTTGTTCAGTTGAAAAGATGTTCGAAGGTCCCCACAAAAGAATTCTTAACTTAATCTGACTATGATTGAAACCATGAAATTAAAGCGGAACAGTAGTAAAACATTACCTCTCGTGAAAGAAAGAGTTTTGCATGAGGTATCGCATTAAGAGTTTTTGCAGAGTTTTGCATTAAGTAAAATTCAAAATTAATGTATTTTGAATTTCCTAGAAAGTTTTATCTAGTCAAAGCAGTTTAATAACATAGTATAGTCGATTTTTGTGTCTTCGTATCATCAAAGATTCATATCTAAGGTTGGGATCCTAAGCTTCATACTGTTATAGATAGTTTGTCTTATCCAGAATCCAGTTTAAATGGATAAAATCGTTATCCATTTAGGATTTGCTTGAAACTCAATAATCGTCACATGTATATATAGATACACTATGAGAGTATGATACTCTCATAGTGTATTTACTTGAATAGATTCTTAATTAATACAAGTATAGTTGCAGTCTCTCTTCAACAAGCCGTGTTGTCGTGGAGCTGAATAGAGCGTGTTATAATGACGAGTGACAAAGAGTTCAACAAGAGGAAAAAACGGAATAACATTGTTGTAGTAATCAAATACATGTTGACACTCTTACACTATAGGATAACTATTGCTACAAGTATATCAGATCCTTCGATCTGATATACTTGGATGTCTTTAAATGGAAAGACACATCGAGATGTCGAGACGTACTTGGTAATAAATAATGATGTTGAGACATGCGAGATAATAAATACGAAAATATATAAATAAATATATAAATAAATGCGAAAGTATTAAAAAATAAATAAAACGTGCAAAATGACGAAGCTCTCATACACAGTATGTATAAAGTAAAATCTCAAGTTAAACGTACGTAACAATCAAAAAGACAATATAGACTGAAGAGTTCAAAACTTGGATCATAAATCATCATCAAAATGAAACATTGAGTATTGGATAAAAAAATATCTATTTATAGATAAACTAAAAATAGAGAATTGGTTAGAGAAACGAAATATAAAACTTGAACAAGTTTTGTTTTCTACAATTTCAAGACATAAGAATGCGAACAACACATCGGGATGCTTACATACGTATGAGTGTCAAGATGCGATATTGACTCATAAATCTATAAGAAGTTTTAATTTTACAACAATAAATACAATAATTTAATTTCAATGATAACAAATAATAAAGAACATCATCTCTTTGAGCAGAGACATCTCTACATTTGTTGATCATGAACGGTTGTTTCTTTAGATGGCTTCACTATCAACACTTCCATCTAATCGAGTCTCAAGAATGTTTACACAAGAAAATCTCAACAATGAAAGTGATGTTTGTAAAATGAACTCTTAAAATATTCCGCTAAAGAGAACTACCTCTTAGTTATCAAACTCTCAACCACAAAAAATGCATAAAACATTTGCATCAAGACAAGACTACATGATAAAAAAGAATCTAAAATAAAATAAGAATTATGGACGACATCATTCACTAGAAGTGAGATCTACTACAAAATCAGAGTTCATAAGACGAACAAGTTGCACCATCCACGTAATATGTATGAAGTCATTATATATTTTCAATAACTAATATAAATATAAATATAAAATAATATAAAATAATTATTAACATTAAAAATCATCTATAACTATATAACTTTTATACAACTATGCATCTCAAGGTCTAGTTTGATTCTTGATTGGATGAAGTTGAACGGATGAAAAGTTATATAAAGATGCATTGACAAAATATGGACGGAGTACACATCTTGTTGATAAATTTGGATAAGATCAAAAGTATTATGTTTGGTAGTAGTGGATAAGCTGCAGATATTAAGGTTTTTTGTTTGACTTAAGATAGATTCACATGATAAATGTTAATCATGAATAATAAATCCATATGTCTTGATCTTTTATTTAGTATGTCATGATGTAATTTTAAAAATTATGAAAAATTATGAAAAGTATTTTAAGTAATCTGCTTGATTTATCGAGTATTATGGATAACTATTAGTAGATTTTAGAGAATAAAATTTATTTTATGTCCAACAAAATCTTTTACATGTAAAAGAATAAGTTGAATAGTCAAAATAGGTTATCTTGACTAGAGAAAATGATTGGATCTCATGAGACATTACAATACTGATTCTTTTTTACTTTACTTTTTTTCCTTTTAAGATGAAGGATTCTTTTATTACACATGGTAAATGGATACAAGACTTGACGATAAACATAATTTTGATTCAGCGTCTTGAAAGCACATAAAAGCTCGAAGACGTTGACAAGTTCAAGAATCTGACTCGTGTTTGAGTTAAAAGATTTCACTATTTTGAGATCAAAGAAACACATATATCTACTGAAGTATAAACATCAAAACAATATCCACAATGTGCAAACGATCGAGTATTTTACTTGACTAAATATCTAATACGCTTGACGAAATACCTGTATTAGAATTCTTATGAACCCGACTACCGAGATGTAAGTATCACAGCAATATCCAAAAGCAATACCCAAAATGCGAAGACGATAGAATATTTTGTTTGAAAAAAAATTGTATTGAAATTCTTGTGAATCCAACCGAACAGAGTAAAACAGCATACTCAATCTCTAAGCAGGAGATCCGAACTCCGGAACCCCTGAAAGAGAACTGGAACCGAACCGTGATCTTTAAGGTAAGAGTGCCACTAGTACCCGTAGAGGTTATATTACTGACTTTAAACATCGCGCGCATGATTAACATTACTAGTACGCAAACACATAGTTTTCACAAATCCATCGGAGATCCGCATTAAATTAGAATGATTTCTGTAATGGATAAAACTACACTTGCATCTCAGTAAAGTAACCTCGTGGCCTCAGTTGGTCATATATGATTTTCAGACACGTGATGATGTTGAAACTAAGGACAAAAGATAAAAGTCTGCCATGACTCGCAGAACTTACCACGGCGACATATTCGAGAGGAAGTGAAGAAAGCGTCAGCGGCCTAGTGGTCAAGAAGGGAGAACGTACCTTGCGATGTATTAGTAAGCACATGTCTTGCAGTTAAAGCTGAGCGCCTTTACATTCCTTTTCTGGAGAAAAGCAAACACAGAATCACCAACAACAAAAACTATATTTCATGTGTAGTGACTTTGCCAATCACTAAAAGAGAAAATATTTGTGACTGGATATCAAACTGTCGGGCTGCATGAAATTATGCCTTTTCTTGGGCAACTGATATTCGTTTCTTCAAGTAGGACAGCGACTCGAGAAGGACAGTTTTGATATGTAAGACCATAAATCCCAACAATCTTCAAGTGACAAAGTTCACTACACTATACAAGAAACAGAAATGACAAAGTTGACTGATACACCTGTTTGAAACTTGCTTTCGTTGAGGAACAAACACAAGTTAGTAGAATCTTGAGGTTTGAGCTCCAGTACGTCCCAGTCTGCATCACTGGCTGAATCTGGAGCTCCCCGCATTTCCGTTGTTCAAGTCCGCCGGGACAAGAGTGGACCCTTGGGACAACTATTCCGATTTACTTCCGCTCAACTTGAGGAATATGAACTCGAAGATGGCTTTCAAAGCCAAATTTCGCACTAGGCCGACCGCTCATTCCCGACATTTTCCTTACGAACTCGAGAAATATCTATTCTCCAGGAGATGAAGGAGCAAGTCCTTTCCGGGTACCGTTTCCAAACTCTGGTACACCGAGATTCAACTATGGGAGAGCGTAAACGGCTCTCGATCCACCTGAAGAGACCTCTATCGTCTTCCAGAAGGATGAAAATTCTTACCTGAGGGATTCTTCTCCACTCCTGGAAGAAGTTCTCGTGCGATCACGTGCCATGCCGAGTGATGTGGAAGGTACGCAGAGACAGGAGAGTAAAAACAGAGCTGAAATACAGCAAGATAAAGTCGGTTGATAAGAGAAAGAGTAAATTAAAAATGTTTCTCGCCTTCAATGCATTGAATCGCAATCAAAGGCCTAACAACCTGTTAGGTGAAAATAATGCAGAAAAGGAAAGAATCTGTAATATAATAGCACACAGGACTGAAAAAAGGAAGCCGATGCGGCTCTGGGGCAGAGTGGGGAAAGCATGGCTGGACAGCAGGATCTCCGCTCCGGCACCATGTAGTATGTACTCGAGCTCGGTTTTGTCGCAGAGCTGTCAGGTGTTTGGGCTCACTACTCCCTCTTTTCCGCACTTGGTTGGTTGTCAGGTGTTGGGGCTCTTACGGCACTTCTCCCTCTCCGGGAGTCGGTTGGTTGCTTTCCCCTGTACTTTCCTTTATTGCGTGGTCACTACACTGATTACCGGCCTCTCGTTGCCTTTTATTCATTCATTTTCAGCTGCACTCGTACTCGTAGGCTCCTATGTCAGGTATGTTTTGTACAGTACTCGTGATTCGCGTTTTCGTGTGCTCTCCACTTCGCTCTGGTGATGACCATCCACATGTTTACTCTCTGGAAAACCTTAGGGCAAGCAAGAACCCCGAAAGTAAACCACCTAGTAGCACTCAGAGCAAGCTGGGTGCACTGATGTTGTAGGGGTAGTACTTCCCTTTCCAAGCGTGTGTTAGGCAGCTTGTTCGTGGGAAGGCGTGACATTGTTTCTCAGGTCCATCTATGAGCTCCCTGCAGCTGGCATCAAGACTGTCAAGACGTTGTTGTCCGGTGGACGCCGCGGACGCTCCTCCTGAATACGGAAACTGCCACTTTCTGCTGGTGCTGAGCGATTCTATAGTGTAGCTGGTTTAGCTTGTCACAAGGAGCTCGAGAAGGACTGTGGCACTACAGGTTAGGCCTATCGCATCGCATTGAAGATGGGATTCAGTCATTTCTGACTTCCATAGCCATACCGTGCTCGCGTTTTAGTATTACTGAAGTAGCCATGGCTTGTGTTCAAGAGAGGCTCTCTCGCACCCAGCAATCATAGACAGTCGTTGTGTGTCTGCCTGTCGTCCCCGTCAAACTGTTTCTGATTTCTCCTTTTCCCTGCTCTCTCCCCGTGAGAATCGTTCTTGCGTCCCGAATACGTAGCGGTGAGCTTTCTGTTGATTTTGTGCTTTCCTTGGCCACGCAGTCCTGCTAGTGGTGTCCTTCCGATTTATCTCTAACGAATCGCTTCTATCTTCACTCGCCGACAGGGTGGTCAATCATGGGGTTGTACGCCGCCTCACCTAAGAAGACGGCGGCAGGATATGGATCGCAAAGATGGTCGGAAGTGCAGAGAAAGATCGTTCATAAGAGATACTTGTGCCTATGGGTTCTGCTCGCGCTTGTGCCGTGTTACATGCTCAGGCAAATGTTCTCCTCATCGTCACCTCGCCTGTCAACATCTTCGAGACCAGCGGAGAATATAGTGGTGGACAAAATGGCTAGTGAGAAGCCTGTGGACGAAAATTACGAGGTGCTAGACGAGCGATTTGAAAAGCCTGAGAAGAAAATGCCGAAGGAAGAAGCAACGATCCCTTTGCCAAGAGCAGTCAACGTGTTCCGCGAGGAGGGGAAGCCCCAGAAGAAAGAAGAAGAGGAGAAAGTTGAGAAAGTGGAGAAACATGAAAAGCGTATCCACGAGAAGAAGACCAGGAAAAGTAGCAGTAGCAAGTCGCTCTCTGACCATTCCCTGGAAAAGTTCGATGGAGATTTCGGCGTCCCGGAGGACAATGAGAAAGAAGCGGAGCAGAATTGGCAGGCCCCTCCGGCCGCGATCAAGAAGCCAACGAACGTGGAAGAGAGCAGGAGGTAATGGCTTCCTCTGCCTTAAACTCGTCTTTGTGCCGTGTCATGAGCAAGGGTAACATGCATAGAAGATGTACCTCCCGGTCTTTGTTCCTGCTTTCCACGCCATTCTCACCATTCACCCGTCCTTTCTCTGTAGTCTCTGCCTGACGATGAATCATTATGAAGACACTCTGATTGAAACACCCTGGATGAGGAATTTGCCTCGTATGTTGCGGTGAATATGCTCATCGTTCCGATCCGTGCTCCACTACATTCTCCGCTGAGTTAGAAAAATGCTGAGGAGAGGAGCTCTCTTCCGTGCGTCTGTCGCCGCGTTACTTGACGCCTGTAAGTCAGTTGTTCAGATCGTAGGTATTGATTGACTGACTTTTAGAAGGCCCATCCGCCAGTGGGAACACGGCGAAAAACAGATCGTTCTAGACTATTTGTTCCATCGTGTCGTCGAGAAGCTCTTCTTCCTTCGGTGGACGCAAGAGCGCTCTGAAGACAGGAGAAGGTGACATTTATCTCCCGAGGAGGAAGGGCATAAGGACATGGTTCGTCTGCAGCGAATACGTATGCGGAAAACTAGAATACTGCTTCTTGACATCTCTGTACATATTGATTCGGATGTAGATAATATGCCTTACCAATGATGCCTTACTTACTGCGGCGTGATGAGGCGTTCCACGTTTTCTTTTGTAACTTTTGGAACTTCTGAATCAGAAGTTGCAACTCACTTTTTCCCGCTTCCTTACACGGAAGAGACCTATATTCAGCACAGTAATATGCCTACCAATGTCTATGTGCTGACGGCTTTCCGGTTGGTTTCAGTACAGGATATCTCAGACGAGCTACAAAGCACATCGTGTTTAACTGTTGGCATTCTGTGTCATGTGTACGCAGATGAGGAAGGTGTCAGACTTAAACGACTTCAGTCGTGATTATTCGTTGAGCATGAAAGAGTACTGTCCATCTAAGGATAACAACTAGTGTATAGTACGAGCTATAGCGTACATTAACAATTGAACCAGTGAGTTGAAGGAGAATTTGAAAGTTACTAGGTCTGAAAGTGAATGCACTCCAGCGGATGAAGATTGTTTCTGGTGTAGAGTTTCCAGATAGCGTGACGTTCCGCGATTTGCTTAGAATAATCTTGTAAACATTTCTCTGGGTGAAATACCCGTCCCACACCTCTTAGATCTTGCAGCTCTGGCGACTTAGAGGAATTTCGGGAAGTATGACGACGTCACTTCAGGGTGTGGCTATTACTGTTCGGACGGCGGGCTGCGTCGGAACAGAGCTTCGTATGTTATTTGAAGAATCATGAGAAGATGGTCGTTGGTTCGTAGCTGTAACGGGGCAGTTTAGAGCCCGCACAAATTTTGTACCTTTGGGGTGGACGGATCGTCTTGATGGAGAATATGGAATGTTGTGTATTCATGTGGATGAAAGTCTTATCAGTCATGTGGTGTCGGAGATCCTGGAAAGCGAATATGATGGAAGATGGTTTCGTACAGTGCAGAACAACGAACCTTAAGGGATGGTGAAACATGTGACAATATTTTAGCTTGCCTGTAATTCAAAGCTCTGTTGTTGTAGTGTTTGGAGTTTAGGTACTCAATGGTACTACTGGCAGCGTATACGAATGCAAAACCCAAGGAGGACAACTTATCAGTGTACACATCTCCATTGAGAAGAACTGTATGTCGACTAGCCGACCTTTCGACTGCTCTACGAATCGGTACCCATTGATGGATTCTTTTCTGTTCCAGGGAACTCTCAAATCTCGACGTCGGTAAAACATGACTGCCATAGGAGGTGTACCCTAAAACATGTCTGCCATCCCCAAAGGGAGGAAGCTTCACCACTCAACGAACACAATAGCGTATGTGCGGTAAAAGAGCATCAAGGATGAGAATCCTAAAACGAACTGACCTGGTAGACTGATTATGACAGTGGTGAGTTATCGTTTTCAGCAACCGGTGGCTCGTTTCTGGCTGACAGCATCTAGCTGCGATGGACTATTTTATAGGTTTCCACGGTTTCTCAGCGGGCTCATGCTGTCGCGGTCCAGTCCAAGAACCTGGCGTACTTTCTTTTATTCACTTAAACACTCACACCCCTGCAGGAGAGAGAAATTTCAAGTTTCCCGCCACACGTTCACATTACCTTCAAATGAGCAAACCCTGGAAGTTTCGAGGTCCAGGTGTTGATTTTGGGTAGAAAAACACTGAATACCGTCGACGCCCAAAGGTTGGAATCCTCGGCTAGCCGTGGCGTTAGACGAGCTGGATAGTCTTTGACTCGACAATTGCCCTTGCGATGAGAAGGGCAAGGCCATCTGGTTACATTGTTGATCGTATTTAGTGTGTATATAGTGTATTTGGCGCGAAATTAGTATGAGTGACATTAATTTAGGTTCAATTCGGCTAGAGTTACATTATTAATAAGGTGATTGTAATTAATAAGAATTAATTACAAAAATAGTTTTAACAAAATTTGAAATCAAAATCTTTATACATTCACCTAACGAACTAAACCAAAAATTATATGAATTTAATTACATAATCTAAAAAAAATAAATAAAGAGGATAGTGTAATCATTTACCTCCCGAGCTCAAAATATCCTTTTTTTTCACTTACAGGAAAATTTTATGTTTTTGGTTTTTTTTTTCTTTAATTATTTTTCTCTTCTTAGCAGTTTAAATCATATTTTTCAGTTAGTATGATTAGAAAGTGAAGATAAGAAATATAAGTTGAAAAGAACTGTAATACAGTTGACTAACTCAGATAGTTAACATATTCATTGATCATAAATAAATTTTAAAACTTATTTTGAGATATTTTGTTTACTATGTCGTGAATAAAAATAACATGTATTCCATTGAGATATTCCTTATGAGATTCTAAATTTTTTTTTAAAAATTGATGTATTTATTATTTTCTAAAATGTTAATATATAGCAAAAGATAAACTAAATCAACTGATAAAAGAAGATAAATAATGTCTAAACTAAAAATTAAATTAAATCTGAATGATGGATTATCAATCGATGCTATTTAAAAACTATTGACCAACAAATATATATCACACTAAATATATTTTAATTTTATTAATATGAGTGAAGCATTAAAATATATGACACTAATAACTGTATGGACTTGTCAAAATACTCTTGCGGAATTAATGCAACTCACACTAAACACGGAAGTCATTGTATAGGTTCAAGAGCAACGGATAACCCTGGCCGGAGGTGGAGCAGCTTGGAACTGGGCGAAAAAAGCTTTCTCACGGGAAGACAGAGAGCAAAATCACAGGGAGAAGCTCCACCGTGGATTATAGTACCATAAACCTCCTTGTGACGATGGTAGAAGAGGACAAAATTTCCAGCTCAGTGTTTCGCACGGATGTCAAAGTATACGGGTGTTCATGTTTCCCGAATCCTCACCCTCAAATGATCATAACGCTTCTAACTGTAGAACTTCGGTTTCCAGTGCTTCATACTTAGTAGGGTTCGGTCCTGATGTGACCCATGAGCGGACGTGCCGGAGTGGTTAACGGGATTGACTCGAAATCAATTGGGCTCTGCCCGCACAGGTTCGAATCCTGTCGTTCGCGGATCTTAAACTTCATTGTTTGTTTTGTTCGTCTATAATGAAGTTGCATTGACAGGTCTGTATTGGGCTGGCCCGTCTGGCAGAACAAGTTGACGGTAAGTAGCAACTTCACTGCGTGCTGGCCTGAAGACTAGAAGTAGCAACTTTGAAGTCCCGGTGCTGGCAGGTGTACGTAGGTAGAAGGACCAACGACCTGGAGACTTCTTGCTACAGTAAATGGTCCTTTGAAACTCTTCGTGCCGATGCATCCTGATGGTTTGGTCAGGCTTGCCGGTGGGTAGGATTAGGATTCTTTTTGTTTGTAGGTTCATATATCTTTTCCACGTCCTTGTACAGTGAATTTCGTTTTCTCTTATCAGAAAAAATCTACATATTATAAAAATATGTTATAATATGTTATTAAAAAATTAAATTAAATTATAAATAAATGATATATATTAACCAGTCTCGAAATAATCAACTTATCAGAATATAACGGACTCTGATACGTTGCTGGGAAGATAGATAAATAAATTCGGGGCACTAATAGTAAAACTGTGCCGTTTTCAAAAAATATTAATTAATATTTTAGAACATTCTATAAAAAAATAAAAATATTAATTAATGTACACCCATGTGTAAATGGGTGAATATCCTCTATTGATCATATAGTTTCATTACGGAGTATTCATTGAGTATGATACTCAACACAAATGATAAATCTTTTACTCTCCATCAGTTTTTCATAAGTTAAGTTCACTCGTCAGACAAGTTTTCCCTCACCGTTGGACCGGAAAGATTGGAGTATCGAACTTACACTTCCACGATGAAAAGTACAGGCTCTCCCCATCAAACTAACGCCTGATGGGTACGATCGGATTTTTCTCGCGAAGACTAGTGGCGAAACCAGTATATTCTTGCTGTGAAGCAATGATAATATATCCTTCTTCACGAACTTCAGACTGGAAATCCATTATCGGAAGTTTGATAAGAACGATGCTACTGAATCTTCTGGCTGCTAGTCTTAGATAGGTTAATGTGTGAAAACCAAAGTGAGAGGAAACTCTATCCTGCCAATACAACACTAGTAAACATTAGTAACATCTCATATATCGAGCTTGGGTTGGACTTATGAGTGAGTGAAGGAGCTCGAGGGAGAAAGAGTAGAGATTCTGAAGCTCTGAGAGAAGTTATGGTGTGTGCATCAAGAGGATCAAGCAAATTGGCAAGAACTTCACAGTTATCAAAGTCCCAGAATCACAGAAAGATAACTGGAAAGCGATTGATTTTCGAGCTCGAGGCCGTAGGGAGACCGTTGGTTCTCTGCTTGTTTGAGGTGATTTGGCGATTGGTCTACTGTAGTTTCTCCTTTTCTCTTTTTGATTCTTTAGAACTCCGTTTCATATATATACTCATGGTAACATATAAGCACTTCTTTTTATGAGTTCATTTTTGTTATTTTTATTCTCACTTCTAGAGAACCAGAATTAATCGAATGCTCTTCATGATAAAATCTTCCAAGAAAGAATGAAACTTTTGGAGGAATGATTTAAATCAACACTCTTCACTAGTTTTACACTTTGTAATTCACCTCAAATCAAATCAAAAACTGATTTCACCTGATTGAGAAATATAAATATGGAACAGCTTTTAGCTTTCTTTTCTAGCTTTTATACCCACACTAGAGGTTTAAGTAAGACTGTTGACTTAATCCTTCAAGGACTCCTAGTACTCTTAGTCCGATCTATGTAGTTACATTAGGTATTTTTGGTAGACTAAGTCTTCTTAAGTTACTAATCTGAGTAGTGTTGAGACACCTCAAGGCTTGAGGATTTTATATGTTCAATCTTGGGATATTTCATGATGATCCTCTTCCCTTCTTTAACACTTGTAAATTTGCATATGAGTGAATGAAATCGAGTAAATCACAAACACATAAGGTTGCATAGTCATGACTCTAAATAGTTAGAAGAAGGTGATATTTTTGAAGATGTTTGCTCGGATTTAATCGTCCTCCAAAACTGATTGCAAGTAAAAATCAATGTATTTGCCAGCAAGCACGTCGAGAGAGTACAGCAGATGCATGATCGAGACGGAGAGAGGAAGAAGACGAGCTCTTATAGGTTGAATCATACGCTATATAGTCGAGATGACTAGTGTGATAACATAACAAATTACACTTTATAGTCAAGGTGGTGCGATAGCGTAGCGTGAAAGGGTATGTGTTGGGAAAGTGAGGTTAGAAGTTGAATTTCTTTTCCTGGTGTGACTTACTGTCGTAGTTTTAGGGGGCTTGTCCCTGTAAGGAATCCTTCTCCCTTCATGCTATCTCTGGTCACTGTCTTAAGGTTCTTGTTTCCCTACACACCTTATCTACATTTGAGAGAGAGACTCGGAGTTATTTTTCCTAATCTCTTGAATTTAGAATATTTTAATAAAATAATGAAAATCAGATAACGAGTCAAGATTATTTTATGTAATTTACAAAAATTTAGAACTTTGGACTTTTTATGGATCACCATCATTTTGATAGAAAGGTCGTCACCTTTAGTCTTTATCGACCAACCAATCTTAAGATTGGTTGGTTAATCTAGAGACCGTTAATAATCTAGATCTAACAACAACGGTTAATTCATCGATCATCGATATTAATTTGTGATTATTGGTCACCGACACCCATATTGTAACACTGGTGTCCCATTGAAATCTTGTCTTTCATTCTCCATCATCGGTGCCCTTGGCCGCTGATTAATACGCGAGCAAAAACTTAGGAGAATAAGAACATGTTGGTATTTACATGTGCAAATAATAACTTTGATATTTGTACTGGAAGTGAGCTCGGACGCCCCGATCAACACCCCTAGTTGATTTAAGATAGATGAAAAAAATTAGTATTAATAGAGTTATTATTTACATTATACAAAATAATAATAGGTATTTTTACTTGGTGCAAGTGCCAATGGCTTTGGTCGCCCTTCCCTATTTGTACTTGGTGCGAGTGTTGGCGACCACATGACATGCTCAAGTGCTTGGTTGACTATGTTTACTTTTTGGTTTTTTTCAAGCAATTGAAGAGGATGTTGCTGCTGCAACTGCCATGCCAACATAGAAAATGGCATTTTGAAGGTGTGGGGATGATTTAAATTCCAAATGACGAAGGAGTAAAGAGTCACGAGGAGTCAAAAGTCATTATTCAGGTTTTTGAAACTATCAGGTACCACCATTGTTAGTGCTACATTGTGACAAGCACTAATATTGTGTACTGCGTATTGCATGAGACGTACATGTTATACCTTGCTGAAATGCACAGAAGAACAAGGTGTGTAGCAAGCTGTAATGAGACTCGAATGATTTACGGATATGGATACAAAGTTTGGTTGAGTTCTGAAAGATGTACATGTGAGAATGCCACACTAGAGCATCTTTAGATTGTGATAGATAGAGTTGTGGTGGCCAGATTGATGTGAAACTAGCATCTTTGGAAGCTTATTAAGTCGTGCTTCTAGAGAATTAGAGTTACATCTAGTTAGATGATACAGACCTGAGTACTACAGATGAGATCCAGTAGCGCACAGATTTCTATCATTTAGAATACCTTCTAGATCATAATAAGCTTTATCTTTGAGTCAAAAGAGTGTAAAGTACTTGTGTTAGAAGAGTAGGTAAAGAAACTTTTGGGTTGAAAGATCAATTTAGAGCTAACTTGTCAAACTACATATCTCTGCATAGTCATATACTTAGTGTATTTTTAGACCAAAAAACACGTTATACAACAACGTTGATCTCAGAAATAAAGGCACAAAACTCTAAGCATTGGAGTAGACTATGTCTTATTTCACTATAGAATGTACATCTCGTGATCGAGTGGGATATTGATTTGCGTAATGAGATCGATTGATCTTCTTCACATGCTCTCGTAGCTGTGGTAGATAGCAAGCTCAAATGTATTGATCATCTCTCTCTCCACACCTTATTCAACTCAATCTCTCGAGAATAGTACTTCAGGTACTTGGAGATGTTCTTCTCATCAAACTGATCTAGCAAACCCACAACAGATTGCAAGGCTTTGGTAGTCGTTGCAGTTATTTCTATAGTGATAGTTGATTTTTGGAATGACATGGAAATAATTACGGGGTATGCAGGGCATCTGGGCATCTCTTGACGGCTGCATCTCATTTGAAACCGTCATTGTTGCATCGTTGGTCAAAATGGATGAAACGATCAAATAATTTAGATGAACTCAGAGAAGCATGAAACTTAGTATGAGGTATCTGAAGGGTGCTAGCCTTCCAACCATGGTTCAAGATTCTGAAAATCGTAGTCTAACATCTCTATTTGAGGACATGACAGTGTGATCCGCAAACACAAATGTTTGGAACTCTAGTTTAGGGATATAGATGGATCGACCTTGTCTTGCTGGACAACTTTTTTTGAAGAAATTTTTTCATGTTCTTCAGTTTTGTGAGAAACACCGAAAGTGTACATAAAGTGAGGTTTATTATATTTGCAGGGTCCGTTCTCGTGATTGTATGTCTTTCTCATATTTTTGTTCTTGCACACAATATCTCCACAGCTAAGAACTCCATGTTTTCCTGGACAACCTTCACGTACGTAAGATACGATAAGAGAGTGAAGGCAAGGAATACAACCGATACTCACGAGGACGAACAGAGGAAGGGAAAGGAACCAATACCTGAAGCGGAGAAAGTCAGTCCGAACTTGAAGACGAACTCATGGAGCCGGGGTCGGATCCATCCTGTGCATCTTCCGATCGGAGGTGTGAAGAAGAGGTGGGACCAGAAGGGCACTAGGAACGTTGCGTTTGACAATCATGACCGCAGAAGAACTGTTGGGAAAACACGTTACGTCATGATTGAGACGAAAAACGTCTTGTTTACTGTGCCGACGACCAACAACGACGAGGAGAGAAGCAACAAGAACAGTCAAGGTAGCGCGAAGAAGAGCAGCAAACGTCCGAGGCTGAATAAGACGACGAAAGGTCCTCGCTGGAAGAGAGGGATGACGATGGAGAATGAGTACGGACTCCTCACGCACGTTAGGGCGAAGGCGAACGAGGGCAGGGTCGATAGTGAGTGCGAGTGTGAGGTTTGGACTCCGACCGTGCAGAATCTCCCGAGACGTGGTGGCTGGGGGGAGCGCAGACCGAGCGATTGTAGAGGGATGGCTCCCGTTAGCCTGAAATAAAATTTAACTCCCGGTCCACTGTGGCTGTTTCCAAAAAAAGAAAAGAAAAAAGAAGTTAATATCTTCCCAAGGTAGAACACTCCAAGTAGGTATTTGCTCTTCGATAGGCATGATCGGTTTCTGCCTTGCATTAGTTCTGCTGGCATGTATCCGGTTACCGAGCTATGAGATGTACGATCAGCCCATAGAGCAAATGGTAGAAGCTTTGGCCATTCTCTCATCCTTCCGTTGCAAGCTTTCACAATGGCTTTCCTAATAGGAGGATGGCTGCGCTCACTCTTCTCATTTCCTTCTGGATTGTAAGCCATGGTAAGAGCTAACTTGATTCCCCGCCTCTTGAAGAACATATCAGCTTCGCGAGCATTCAGTTCTCCACGATCTGCTGTAATCTTCCCAACACATCAGTATCTGCAGATCACATCTTCAAGCAGAAATCTGCACACCCCTTCTGTAATGTTTGTGCGCAAAGCGCGTCCTTCGACTTGGTTTGATAGATCCTCCCGTGCCAAAACCAAATATCTCATCTGCCATATCCCAACCGGCATCGTAACTAGATCTACTACCCACTTGTAATGCATTGCAAGTGGATACGTAGGGTGAAGCTCATCTCGATGTCGGATGTCAGAGTACAACTGGTAAGTTACACACGTCTCCACAAACCGCACTACATCTCTGTACATGTTACTCCACCAATATCTCTCTTTGAGTTTGGTAAAGGTGGCATAAATACCCCAATGTCCAGTCCATAAGCTCTCATGGAATTCTTGAATGAGCTGGGCTTGCATCTCATGCTTACACACAACCCGTTATGACATCTCGTCACTTTGTTTGGGGCGCTTTCACATATAGCCCCCCTTGTAGTATGTAGTTGTAACCCTTCCTTCTGATCCGTTTGAACTGAGCATCATTCCAGAAAAACAAGCTTTTGAGCAGATGATAATTGGTCATGGTAAGGCATTTTGTTTCTCAGCTGAGAAGATTGGTTGTGTGGATCCTAGTGTGATAGCTCTGAGGGTTATCTTCACTGTTCCTCATGTGCTTTGGGACTTGAAGCCGATTTCAGTCCCTCGTGCCTTGCTACCGAAGGTCATAAAGTTACTGAAGGAGAAGATACAGATGGGTATTCTTGAACCATCTATGGCTCCGTACTCTAGCCGATGATTCACATTACCTAAGAAGACAAGAGCTTTACGTTTCATCCAAGACTTGTAGCCTACCAACAACATCACGATTTGCAATGTTGGGACAGGACCTATGGTTGATGAAGTAGCTGAAGCATTTGCTGGAAGATCAATCTATTCGATTGGAGATCTGTTTTCAAGTTACGATCAGTTTCAGCTTGCTTTGGGGAGTAGAGACTTGACTACCATTGGGATTGATGCGAATGTGTACTCTTTCTCAAGCACGACAAACTCAGTGGCCCATATGCAAAAGGTGATGCATAAGGTGTTACGGGAGTTTGTATCTGAGGTCACTATCTCTTTGTATCTGAGGTCACTATTTTTGGATGATATCTCCATGAAAGGCTGTCCGGTGGAGGATAAGGACGAAGCTGTGACTTCTGATGGTTGCAGAAGGTTCGTTGCAGACCACATTTAAGATGTGGAAAAGATTCTGATGTGTTTGGAGGAGGTACACCTCACTCTGTCAGGTACCAAATCTCGTTTTGGAATGTCAGATATTGTGGTGGTGGTCATTTGTGTGGTATTTTCGGGAGACGACCGAACCCAAAAAAGGTAGATGCTATAGCAAGGATAGCATACTGTACCAACATCACTGAGATTCAACGATTCTTAGGAGCTTGTGTGTTCTTTCACGTGAGTATTCCTCATTATGCACACATTGCCCAGCCTCTATATGCACTTCTGAGAAAAGGGAAGAGGTTTACTTGACGGCAAGAACATCACGAGACGATGGAGCAGCTGAAAGAGATTCTGAAGTCTCCACCTATACTAAGGAGGCTTAACTACGAGAGCGAGAGACCTGTGATACTGACTGTTGATACGAGTCTAAAGACGATTGGATGGGCAGTTGGCCAAGAAGATGTAGATGGTTACGATTTGTTTCTAGGTTTGGAGCTCGAATCTTAACAAACAGATAGCGTAACTATCATCAAGTGAAGCGTGGTAGCTAGCTTTAGCTAAGAGCTTGTACATGAACGTTGTTTGGACTTGGGTTTGAATCGTGTCATACTGGGGTAGCTGTTTTTGTTAGCAAAGAGATGTTTCTCTTGCTTTGAGCTACGCTTCGATAGTTTTGGGTCTGGGTTGAGATTTAGAGACTCGTTGTAGAGGGTTTTGAAGCAGAGTACATACCGCTCTGGTCTATTTCTCAGTTTTCTTGTTCTTAGGGTGAAAGAACCGATAGTGTATATACATTGGAAGTTGATATATATTGCGACGTTCGTTTTCGTGCTTGTTTCTCTCTTTCTTGTCTCTGTTCAGCACACTACATCTCCACAACCAGGAACCTCACATTTTCTTGGACATCTTTCATGCAAAATCCGACACGACAGCGTGTGGTACTAGAAATAGACTGTTTGTCTTTGCTTGATATGATAGCAAACTGCAATACACCAGACATAACAATGTTACGATGGATTGCTTATATCCGGAGTCTGAACCCTGAGCTAAAGCATATAGCAAGGAAGGATAATTTAGTTGTAGATATGTTATCTAGGGCCCGTCATACATATGAGGATGAGATATTTGCAGAAGTCGAGAATGAAGAGAAAAGAGACGTTTGGTGCCAAGTTGGTCAGCAGACTTCAGACTTGGAACCACTTCCGTTCAGTGAGGAGTTCCACACGAAAAAGTTCCGTGATATTGGATTCTATCTGAGTTCATTATGCAGACGAGAAGGATGGAGTGATACAGAGTTCAAGGAGATCAGACGGAAAGCGTACAGTTATCTTCTACGTTGTCGTGTCGTGGACCGACTCCTACCTGAAATTCAAACTTCGATGCTTGTCACTCCAAAGTCACTCATGAGAAGACAAGCTAGGCCTTAGCTTACGGGCTTTTGGCTTCATTTCGGATCTCCATTTTCATCGCATAGATGGGTAGAGCTCCTTCTCAGCTTTCCATAAGCACTTCATCTACTTCGTTTGGACGCTTAGTGGAGAAGTTACAGGACTCGAAAGATGGAGAAAACAAGCTAGGCCCCAGCTTACGGGTTTTGGGCACCACTTCAGATCTTCATTTTTATTGCACTAGTGGATAGAGCTCCTTGTCAGCTTTCCATAGGCACTTCATCTACTTCATTTGGACGCCTAGTGGAAAAGTTACAAGACTCGAAAGATGGAAAAGACAAGCTAGGCCCCAACTTACAGGCTTTTGGCGCAACTTCGGATCTTCACTTTCATCACATGGATTGGATGGGTAGAGCTCGTTGTCAGCTTTCCATGGACATCTTGTTTATTTCGTTTGGACATCCAGAGAAGAAGTTATGCGATTCGGAAAAAGGTAAAATCAAGCTAGACCCCTAGTTACTTGCTGACTGGGTATTTAGGGCTTCAGGCGTTATATCAAGGACGCAAGGGGCCTGCTTCTTATTATGGAGGAGAGAACTGTACGTACAGAGACTGTTGCAAGGGGGGTGCTTAAGGGGCTAGCTTGCGCCTGCGACCTGTCAACGGACGGTTCGGGAGATTTAGGAGTCCAATGCAAGCGCGCAAGCCGTCGTTGGGTTCAGATCTGTGCAGGCTACGCACTGGTTCAAACGGTTCTTGAAGAGACGGATCGGGGAGTGCGTTCTGAGGGAAATTGAGACGCAGGAAGCAGATTTGGAATTTTCAATTACCTGTGAAGGAGAGTTGGACCGTTCGGGCCGTTCCGGAGTCCAAACTTGCTGTCCTTGGATCCAACGGGATCAGAACACCGAGTTCTACAGGAAATTGAAGACGATACCAGTTTTCATCGGGCGGTTTGGAAGTTCTGAGTGAAATTGGCTCGCAGGGAAGCGCTTACATCAGATTTTTGTTCACCTGCGACCTGAGGTTGGGCTGTTCTTCGCGATCGGTGAGCCAAGCTCTTCGTTCTTGGTGCCTACGCGATCAAGGAGTCTTCATCTACTCATAGGAGAAGACTGTGTGCGGATTGGATTGTTGGTTTGGGTGTGGTGAGCAAGTTTGTGTCGCAGGGAGCTGATTTACGTCAGTTTTTTGCAACCTGCGACCAAATTTCTTGCGTGGTTTTGCAAGAGGAACCCCAAACGGCTTGTTTGGAGTCTTGTTGGGTTCAGGGTAGCTAGATCTACCTACCAGAGAAGACGGATATCAGTTTAGGCGATCCGTTTGTGCGTGGTGTGCGGTTTTAAGCCGCAGGGAGCAGTTTTTGAAGGTTCGGTCACCTGCGACCGAAAATCAGCGATACCTCGGCTATCAGGAGTCGGATCTGAAGGTTTCTTGGGTTAACGGAGTCAGCAGAGGAGACCCTATCGACATCTGAAGTCCGTTCAGCGAAAGGAGGAAGTCCACAGATAGGTCTTTTTCGGTTTCTTCGCTACGGGTTTTGCTCTTTTGAGTTCGTTAGAGTTCTAGTTGGCTGTATACAGCTTGTGGTAGCTAGCTTTAGCTAAGAACATATACATGGATGTGGTTTGGACTTGGGTTTGGATCGCGTGATACTGCTGTGGCTCTGTTTGTTAGCAAAGGGAAGTTTCTCTTGCTTTGAGCTACGCTTCGGTGGTTTTGAGTCAGGGTTGTGGTTCAAGGGTTGTTTTTAGAGGCTTTTGAAGCAGGTTACAGATCGCTTTGGTCTGTTCCTCAGTTTTGTGCTATTAGGAGAAAGAACATGTAGTGTACATACATTTGGAGTGTATATATCGCAGCATTCGCTTTCGTGGTTGTTTTTCTCTGTCTTGTCTCTGTTTCAGCACACAACATCTCCACAGCCAGGAACCTCGCGTTTTCCTGGACATCCTTCACGCAATATCCGACACGATAACGTGAAGGTTATATGTGAAAACGTCCAAAAAGAAGAGATGGGATGCTTGCTAGAGTGGTGGATGATCAACCGACAAAGCTGAATCTGCTTAAGGAGTTTCATGACACCTTGTGGGCTGGACACCATGGAGTTTGGACTACGTACACAAAGATGAAGGAGAGATATTGATGGAAGGGTTTGTATCAAGACGTGGTGGATTTTGTTGGGTCGTGCCTGCACTGCCAGTTCTACTCTAAGGTCCGTTACAAAGATGGACTTGTACCTACCTATCCATATAGTATTCATTTTCAGTGGGTCCTTGATCTTGTGATGATGCCACCAGGATTGTGGAGGATGTGTCAATTGGTGTTGGCTCGAGAAGATCTCTCCAACTACGTGGAGGGACGAGCACTATGAACGAAGACTACAGAGAACGTATGTAGATTCATGCTGGAAGATATCATCTGTCATTATGGATCTATTGAGAGATTACGAGCAGATAGGGGTGAGTTGAGAGGTGCAGAAGCGAAGGAGTTCTTTGCTCGTTATGGAGTAAAGCTTCGGCTTACTACTGTCATGAATCCAGAAGGCATTGGTATAGAGTGAAAGAGGACACCTTTCTATTGTTCATGCTTTAGTGAAAGCATGTGATGGTAGGGTTAGAGAATGATCGAGACTACTTTCATTTGCTTTATGGGCTGATAGAACTACACACTGTACCACGATCGGCTATATGCCAGTTGAGCTTATGTTGGGACAGAAACCAATCATGCCTGCTGAGGAGGACTTCCTACGTAGGCTACGCTACCGTGGAAAGATGATATAGATCATATTTCACTCCTTGCTTTACGAACTAGGTAGTTGAAACGAAGAGAGGAGGATCTTGCTGAAGCGCAAGAGAAGCTGAAGGTGGCTCGAGTCAGAAACAAGGAGCGTTTCGACAAGACTCATCGACTATGATCAAAGTCAATACGTGTTGGTGATTGGGTTCTGATGTAGGACAACACGCTGGAGAACCAGCATTCTATATTTCGTAAGTTCTCGTGAAGATGGTTCGTGCCTTATGTTGTGTTAGATGTGTATGAGAATACCACTTATAGTTAACGTGAGTTAGATGGTACTCCTTTCAAGCTATCTGTGGCTGGCAAACAAGTGAGGTTGTTCAAACAACATGGAAGATCAGTAGATTTGTTCAACTTTCTAGAGTCTGAGCAGATGATAATAAGAGACGAAGATGTCCCGGCTACTAAAGAGGCTGAGGCTGAGGAGAGTGATGATGATGAAGTATTGACAGAAGCATGAAGAGGTTGGCACATGCAAGAGGATGTGCAGATTTAGAGGGGGTGGATTTCGTGATGTGAATCATTTCACATAGTAAATAATTCACCTCTTTGTTAGAAGTTAGTCTCTCTAAGTGAAGTTAAGACCTCAGAGAAGTTGATTCTGGAGGAAGTGAGCATCCAAAAAATCTGAAAACATCACGACGTAGGTCTCATCGCGCTGATCACAGTGGTATGTTCAAAAGTTACAAACGGAGTTGCAAGCGAAAAGTTATTTGGGGTTCTTCTACAAGATTTCTGATACCGAGAAATTTACCATAAATAAGAGTGTCCTAAAAATATGTTTTAGATTTTTCTCATGTAGATTATAGTGTGCAGTACTTTTTTGCATTTCGAAATGCACAAAAAGATCATGTCTAGAGAAAGTTAAGGCACTTCGTGTTAGTGAAGGAAAGATGAAATACCGCGCCTTTCTAGCATATCAGCTTAGAAACTGGTCTCTAGAACTAGTTGTGAGATTGGCTTCTATGGGTAGCTGAGCAAACCTATAGGGAGGAGATCTCCAGATCAAATCCCTCAGACTCACAACCGGCTTGGAGTAGGCTGGCCCTTTCGGAAGAATATGAGGGGCACCAAGTTGCCTAGGGGCAGGACACTAGATGTCTCTTAAACATATCGTGAATGCGAGACCGCCTCCGTCTACCCCTGCACTAGTGCAGTCATCTAGTGTGGATGCTAGAAGGAGTTTACCACTGGATTTCGAAATGGACCTTATGCTAGAGGACTAAGCTCGCATTCAGATTGTCGAGATCATTAGTACGAATTCGGTTGCTACCCTCTAAGTCTTGGGGTAGCGAGATAGAATCAAAGATACTCCAAGTCGGTACCAAATCTTTAGTAAAAATGTAGATCTCGTCATATTATTCACTTGGGTCAAAAAATCAAGTGAAACTGATACATGAGATGATACTTACGGCATATTAAAGTTTAAGGGGACCGGTGGATCATGTTGTAAATATATTTCAGTAATAATCAAACCTATGGTCGACGATGGTCTTTTTATTACACGGTCCATTTATGCGACGTTGCAGCTCCTTTTCTGGTAGTAGAGGAAACTAGTACTTGAAGCAAAGGAAAAACAGAACTGGACTGCGAATGTAATATGATAATATTTAAATTATTATCTTGTGGAGACAGCAAAAACGAACACCAGTACCCAGCATAAACCATAACTCCCGACTCACCGCCGAGGCACGAAGAGTAATAAATTTTTGTATGCGGACTTTGGTTTAGTACCGAACCCTTTCTGGTGGAAGGTTTGGTATTTGATAAAACGTCTGGATATTTGCCTCCTGGAGGAGGTGAATATGCATGCTGGATGAACTCTGGGAACTTTTGCTCGCTTCATGTTACTGGAAATATATATATGTGTTAAGTAAAAACCATGTACTAAGTAGGTGTAAAGAATTAAATTATTTTATAAAAGTTATTTGTTACCCATGTCTGGAAAGACGAAGAGAGTAGGAGATAAGCCATAAGTCTTGACCCGAGTGTCGCGCTTCAGAAGGTATAAGACCGGGACTTCATAATCGTTTATATATTAATATATACTGAAGTTTAATTTAATACCTAACCCTTCTTAGATGGAGGAGATGGATATGCATGCTGATGGAGTCCGCGTACACTCTAGTGAGCGATTTGCATGCTCAAAGAACGTTTTCCCGCCGATAACAATTGCAAGATTCGATGCTACCTTGTCTTTTTGGGTTTTCGGTTTCCCTTTTCTCCGTAGCCCGTACGGGAAACGCTAAACCCCAAACGTTCCAGACGGAGTTGGAAAACTTGATTTCTGAGCCATAGGAATCCGGCAGAAAGGAGTATCTGAACAAGCAGCTGAGTTCCACCAGTAAGCTCTTTATACACTACCTACAGAATCGACCGAACTGTTTATCATGTGGAGAAAAGATTGACAACGTTAATACATGCCTTCATTGTCGTAATTCCATCGAACTAATTACTGAAAGCTTACACTCTTGAACAAATATACCTGAAGCAAGTTCATGCTTGTGTTACAGTAACTGACGATTTTCCGTGTAGCTTTTCAATCATAATTTATACTTGACTTCCTTTGTGTTCTCTTTCCGGAAGACATTTCCTGGCTGCTTTAATATATCTTGTTCGATCAATTGGACTGCAATATACCAAACATGTCAGCTCAGAAGTAGAAAGGAAAGACCCAAATGGATTGCATGTCAAGCTGACAGTACAAACCCAGTTTGTCATTGGAACATCAATATTGTCCAGTCGGAAGCTGGAAGATGTTTACCGACTGTTATCACATTCTTTCCTTCATTGGTTAAGTCACCGGAGGTCTAGTTTCAAGGTTCAAACACTAGTAAAATTCAATTTAAATTACGTAAATAGGTGATGGCATGTATCATTTAAATTTTGGGCTTTCAGTCACATAGTAGTATAATCATCTGAATCATTTATTTTCTTATAAAAAATAATAAGAAAAAAAGTTTTTTAATATTATTTTTATGTTATTATTATTTTTTAAAAATATATTCGTATCTTTGGAAATTATAGAATTGTAAATATTCTTTTTTTAGTTCATATCTAAGAGTTCTGTATGTCATTTAAAGAGATATGTTATACTTTTCAGTCCTTTAACTAGACATCACAAACATTTTAACCATTTAAACATATAAATTTAAATCGTTTTATTTTATGTCACTGTGTCTTTGTGTCTTTGTCAGAGAGTTATCTGTCAAAATCTGTGTGAAACTGCAGAAGTTTTAAAGTACAAAATTACACTTTGAAATAACTATCTAAACTTATGTTTATTAAACCAAAAATAATATATATATACATCACATGGTTCTACCTTGGTGGTCATCGTAGCAACTACAAGTCCCATGAGTGAGAAAGCGAGGTCTAAGATTCAAATTTCATAACTCCATAGTGAAGGCATATCTACACATATCTTCAGTGACTCTAGAGATGACATGGAGAGAGAGATGTTCTGAAGTGACGCTAACATAACGAGAGATATGTTGTGATAAGCTAGAGACATTCACAAGTGTGACATGGTGGCACTAGATGATGACATGGCAAGGTGATAAGACATTGACACTTTATCTAATTATTCATATCATATATTTACATTTATAAGAGTATCATAAATAATAATATTTTTTAATATAAAGCATAGTTTGATGGGTCATTGAAATGTTTCATCATAATTCTTTATATCATTTAAAATAATTTAATAAAATAACTATAATTTAAATCAATAATATTATTAAATAGAAACACCGTTTCATCCACGTGAAACAAAAAAATATATGATATAATGAATATAAAAAATATCAGTTTAAACAATACAATAAATATCATTTAAACAACTCATTTTTACTAGTGAAAAGAACCAAAGTATACAAAATATGTTGATTCAGAAGCAGAAGGAACCAATTTGAATATTAAATATAGTCGTATCATTAAGGCAATGTACTTGAGTACAACGAGCACAGTTGTGTATTTTTCATCTGGAAGTAGGACTCGCTGTTTCCTTCTGTAAATTTGTGGATTCATAACTTGTTCACGCGCACAGATCTCCCATGAGATCAGAAACCTCAATCATGCTCAGGTCACTCTAGTCATGATCATGCAGGCTGCTTACCTACACATCAAATCATACGTCTTCGTCACATTAAGGTTCTTTGTTTTATCGTACATTTACAACATTCCCTCACCCTCTGGATGAGGGAAGGGGTGCATGTCTGCGGTGAAGCATCACGACTTACTCCACCGTTACCAGAATAATTTTGGCATTTTTTAGTCTTACAAGGCTTTTGTAATCACAATTCCTACACTCTCATGGTCATCAACCTAGCTATCAACATTCACGAGACCATCTAGTTCTTTGGAGTATATACACGTACGTGCCTCACACAGTAATGGGTGCGTATATTCAGCGAAGCAGGAGGGGAATAAGCAGGTGTCATGCAAGAACTTGGCTACTAGGATAGGTACCTGGTCCAGCAGACTATGGAAACAGTGACCACTGTGTGTGTTCGTTGGGTTTAGCATCCTTGCAGGATGCCCAATTACATGCGATTGTAAGATTCTGAAGTTTAATCTTCATCTCGAAAGTATTAGAGAATGAATGATTTGACTCATCGATTTTGCTGGAAGGTTGTCACGTGCGATAGATGTAGGGATTCCGTGCAGATGTATGAACTACAGAAAAGAGAGAGAACGGAGCCCAGATGCAAAGGACGTAGTGTATCGTTCTGTCCGTACCGATAATGTGTGTATTCTCGTCGTCAGGAACGTTTCTGTTATTCTGAACTACCGTAGAGTCTTCAGCCATGCATGCGCAGAGATCTCACTGGTTACATTACTCTCCGTACAAGCAGCTGAATCTGCAAACGTGCTAAAATGCTAATCTGTTTTGACGGATAAACAGCAGTCTCGATCGGGGTTACACAGAAAGCACAACGATGGGTTTAAAATTTTCGTATTTAATGTAAGGATTAAGATCTTTAGGTTTTCTATTAAATACGGCCATTCCAAAGAGTAGACCGAATCATCCCTTCCATGCGTCGAAACGTGTTCACAGTCGTGAGTTCGATCGGATGCAAACTCCATCCAGATATCGCTGAAATTTAAATGTGTAACTTGGTGAATTTTAGCAGTAACTCTAGGTTCACACGAGAACAAACAGCTTATCACCAGCACCAATAAACCGAGGCAAACCTCCATGTAATCTCCCGAATGTAAAGAGGAGTATACCGTCTGCCGTCCATATCTCCCACGGAAAGTACTCGGGAGTCAAGAAATTGTCTGCATGGTGATGCATATATAAGTAAAAGGTTGATTCAGAAACGCATCATGCTACAATTTGCCCGACTTGTGCTTTTTCACCAATACTAAAACAAATATGCCGTACCATACCCGAACATGCAGCGCGAATCTGGATTTTCCTCGCCACCATATGATCATGCTCAATACTTCCATAAGTAGGGCTTTCCGATATAATTGTGGAAGTACATATACAGTGCTCCCGTGGACAATCGACCCTGTCATCATCACAGGATCGATTGCGACTGAATGCAGAAAAAGCGCTCTCCCAGATCCAGATTCAAGAAGATATGGCTTTCGAACGACGTCAATTATAACTAGCGCATTCTTCTTCACCAACACAGTAGATCAGGTATCTTTAATTTGGCCAGCAATTAATCGAAGGGCATATCTGTATACTTGTGGTGGAGGAGACCTTAAGCTTGTGCCCTGAATGTTATACCCATATATATGACACATCCAGATCTAGAAGACACCTAGTCTACCTCATATCTGCGCAGTCACGTGCAATCAGTTGTTGGGAACGCGACTGACTAGCATTACAAACCTGAACATGCTGAGAGCCTTTAGCTAGCTCCATGACTCATTATTCAGAGCTGCAAAATCTATCGTTGACAATACTGGGGATATACGTACTCTGATGTTACAGTAACTATTTGAGTTCCTATCTAAGGCTGTGAGTAAAACATCTATACATCATGACCAAAGTCCTCCTGAAATGCCACCTCTGGAACACAGTTAGCGCTAGCTATCTAGAGGCAATATTAACATTAGAGATAAGTGCAACCCCTTCCGGAGCCCACCAGTGTCGTCTCCCCTCTAATTTCTCCATCTTCAAGTGCACGTTCGCCTGGGATCTAATCTCGTCCAAGACCTCTCTTTGAGTCTTGCGTAGATCTCTGTAGATGGCAAAGCTCAGCAGATCCAATCCTTCCTGCGATTCATCCGCAAAACAGTCTTCTATGTCTACCCACTGTGGCATGTACAGCACTTCTAAGTTCTTGAGATTCTCAATCTCCCTGACAGGTTCGAGCATGTCACTCAAACATCTAGTATGCGGGCCTTCTGCCAGACCTAAAGCTCGGTGCAGTGCAGAATGGCCTGCTGCAGAATCCATCAAAACAACTACAGCTCCGGCATTCGTAGGGAGGAAAGACTCCATCGTTGTGGCAATACTGTCTAGAGGAAGATAGTACAAAGAATGGATGAAAAGAACGAGATCGTATGAATTGTCGGAGGCCGACTTGAAGTTCTCGAACGTCGTCTTGTGAAGTTGGACTCCGCGCACCGGATCCTCCTCCGCTCGCTTCGCGAACATGGCGTGGAGTTCTTCCGAGGGCTCGAGAGCATCGTACTGTATGAGGCTAGTGTGAGGAAGGAATATCTCGTGAAGGAACAGGTAATCGTATTCACCAGTTCCTGCGCCCACGCTCAATATTCGGAGGGGTTCAGACGATGGTGGAAGAAGAGGCACCAGCTTGCTCTTCAGAGTCGAGATGATGTCCAGCCTGTTGTCGTTCCTCAGTGAATGCTTGAACGTCGTGAATGCCGACTTGTAATACGAGTCGGATATGCGTGGAAGGTCTTCCATGCTAATTACACCCATGAAAAACTCTACTGTGAGCGTATACGTAGCTGACTGCGGATCTGCAGCCTCCTCGAGAGGATAGGAAGAGTAGCTACAAACTCTCCAACTGAACTTCCTGCTGATGGATTACAATGAGATCGGGAAAACAACAACCTTCGTTCACTTTAAGAGAGCTCGAGAGAGCTCGAGATGGTGCAGAACGTTTGACGGCGCTGTAAATCTGCAGTTGGTTCAGAAGCTGTTGGGGACGATCTACGCAATTTAAGTAGACCGGGAGCAAAACACGACGTACGAACAATCAGATCTAGAATGGTGATTTGCGAGGTTGTGTAAGAAGCATGAACACCAAATGATTGCTCGATCTGAGGATCGGAAAAGCACAAGCAAGTGCTATAGTGCAGGTGTCCCATTCAGAGTGTAATATCAAGTGGAATGTTCATAATCTACGTTCTACTTCCTGGTTGTCAGAGAAGCGCAACCCGTAAAAATCTTTCTGTTGCGGCAGCACAACCAGGATGCTAACTCTCGTCTAACACCTATCATCTCTAGATCTCGTGTGTCATCTCTCTACTGCATCTGTTCGCCTGCCACAGGATGCAGCTGCTTGCAAGCTGCGTGTCCAGTGGGCCCAAAACTTCCAATCTGCAAACGATCATTAGACCTAGCTTTGTGCGTACTTACCTACAATCAACCAAAATAGTCTGGGCCGCTGCTCACATCAGAGAGCCGTCAGAAGCATTTTGTTCACATGTGCCTGGAGTTTGTCTTCATCGACTATCCGAAGTGCGCTACAGTAAATATTAAGAGAGCTCTACCGTGTCAGAAGTCCTGTAGCCGTACCGTCTGCATCGAAGAGATAGAACCCGAGGAGCTAAATTTGAAAGCTCACAGACGTGGCAGATCTATGGAGAAATCCATCTCTTAGTTCGTGCTTCTTTGGCTCGTTTCGGGTGGCTCCTACTTCTTAAGATTTTGGCCCAAGCGGGTCTCTTCTCTTCACCCCAATTGCAATGCTTGCTTGCTTGTTCATGCCCTTTAACCGTTGCTTGTCCTCTCATGATTCCAGTTAAGCTCCCATCTTACCATCAAACGTCATTAATGCGTCTTACTATCGAAGGATCAGTCTTTCTTTTTCTCTGTGTTTAATCTCTTTTGGGCATGTTTTCACAGTGGAGTGTAGCTATTGCCTGCCGACGGGAGGAGCTCAGTTCCACAAAACGAAAGACAATAATCTCCCGTAATTCCAGGTCTTTTTGCGTCGCGGGTCCGCAGTCGCTGCCGTGGGCTCAGCCTGTGCGTGGGCACCAGCTTACGACCACAAAAAGACCCACAGAGAAAATCGCGGAAAAACTAGATAAGCACACTTGTATGCCGCGAAATGTAAAAACGAGTCAAAGTTATCATGAGTGGACGCTTAACTCGACTCGGTTCGACCTCACGAGCTAGTTCTTTACAATCTTTTTGAAAAATAATATTTTGACTTCTGGAAGAGGGTAGAAGAAATATATCATTCAAAAATCATGGTTGGAAAATGCGAAGATAGAATCAATTTTTTAGATCATCTGTTTCCGTAGATCTTCGATGGTTGGATCCTTCTCTTCTACAATCACAAGTGGATGTTGAACCACATGTACTATCAAACTTGTGTGGTAGTCAGCTATACATGTGTCAACCTTATAACTTTTTCCCTTGTATGTTTTCATTCCGCAAGAAGGTCAACCGCTTCATGCACAACCTCTCAATTTTTTGTCAATCCTTCTTCTTCCTCCCCATCTTCTATAAGTAATTCCAACCGTTCTTGTCATAGTTCATCAGCAGCTTGAAGAAGCAACTCAGTCCTGTAAGTCTCCACGGTTAGCTTCTCCACTCGAGATAGTTGAGAGAATTATCTCTCGAACTCTCTTAACAACTATGTAGGTTTTAAACTTTTGTTAGGTCGGTTGACCTATTCCAAAAATGATTTCTTGGTTACTCGATTTGAGTTTTTCAAGAAATATTTCTCCATCAATGCTTGTGAAAATATATTCTAGTTCTTCCCAAAATGCTTTGTTAAACTCTTCACATGGCACTTATCTCAAGCATCGCAGCGAGTTCGAATATCTCGATCATTTTTTTCTCTGATACTTGATCTAAATCCATCTTTGTCTTGTAACATCTTAGGTACTTTGAAATGTCACTGCTATCAAACAGATCGAGGTTTTCGATCGTCTTTCGAAGTGCCTTCGTCCCCAAAGCCTCCTTTTGTTTGTTATCTTGCTCTTGTCGCAAGAACAAAGTGAAGGCTTGAAACATTTGTGCAGTTGTTGTATCCAACTGCACCATTGATATCTCTTTTGATCCGTTCATCTCGTCTGTAGTCATGACTCGTCTCTTTTCTCTCATGATTCTAAACCTTCTACAGATCCATCATCCCAAGTTCAAAGCATCCTCTCGAACAACCATATCTATCTTCATCCTCGTTTATGATTGTTGATCTTCTCTCAAATTGAGAAACAGACTTGAGTGGCTGTAATCTACACCAAACCTCCTAAAACAAGTATCCTCCACTCAAAGTACTACTCTGAGGGTACTACAGTGGACTGACTCATTGGTTCTACAATAGGTACAAAGACGGCTACGACAAGTGTAGGAGCAAACCAATATTGTAGCTCATCAAAGACAACATCTGTACTGATATAGAACTGCTTGGACGAAAGATTGTAACATCTATATCTTTTTGTATCAGAAGCATATCCAAGGAAGATACATCTATATACTTCCGGATATAGTTTCTTACGGCTCTCATCAAGTATGTGCACATAACAGATACATCCAAAAACTTTAAGGAAAGAATAATCAAGCTTACTGCTTGTGAAGACCTCCATCGTTGTTTGGCTGTGAACTGCCGTTGTAGGTCTACGATTCATCTGATACACCGCACATGAAACGGCTTCTGCCCAGTAAGGTCTAGGCATGATCTTCTCATTCAACATCGCACGAGCAGCTTCTATTTTGTGCACCTACCGCCTTGTTGTGTCAGCGGAAGCTTTTGCTTAGTAGGTCACAAAACTCACAACGCTAACCTGCAAATCATGATCACACGTTAGTGTTCATGCACCACTTACCTTTGTCTCGTTTGGTCCGGATCGGAGTCGGACCATCTCCCTAACTCTCAAGCTTCACATTCCCTAAGTCCCGACTTAGACCCGACTAGGTCGATTTCAAAACATGAGCAAGTCACTTGAGGCGGATTTCTCATAAAGTCCAAGGTCTTAAACTGTATCTCCGACACACCTAACGGTCCAACCGCTCATGATGTCCGTCTGGATCTAGGCTCCCCAATGGTGGTCTAACCCGTCGTCTCGTTGCCTAGTCTTGCTCCAACCCTTGGATTGTTCCTAAGTCTAGACGTCCAAGTCTGGATCGAAACGCGCTATGGTATTGGTCCAGCCATCACTTTATACTCCCAAATTCCGTCCGTCGAACCTTGGGATCGGGTGACTTGTCTTGGCATCGGGCTCCTCATATATATACTTCTGGGAATCGGCGGATCCACCCTCCTCTTTGTTCTCTGAAAATTATATCACAATGTGATCACAAGATCGATCATAATTCTGAGCTCCGAGGTCAGTTCGAGGAGTTCTACATATCGTTGGAAAGCTCTCGTTGAGACCTTTCCAATGATACCTTACTCACCTCGAGATCTTATGTGGAGCTCCGTCTACAATCTAAAACGTCGCTGGAGGTCCAACACTTAAGATTTTTCTGAAAAATCGTGGTCGAACGTCAGACTTGGACCTTGTGGTTTAGACCAACTTCTCGAACTCACATCTCAGACTTATGTCTCTGATCTATATTTCGATCTGTTTTCAAACTTGCCTCCTTAGGTTAGCGTTCGTCTGGGATCGCTTGGGGTAGGTCCTTATGTCTTAATCCAATGTTCCAATCTTGGTTAAGAGAATCATTTTGGGTTCATTTGTTCTCGACGTCTGCAAGGAGAAGGTTTTATGATTTCAGTCACCTGTGACAAAAAATTGTTCATATCTTGGGTGTTGGGTGTCAGATCTGAAGGTTCTTAGAGCCAACATCTGAAGACCGTTTGGCAAAAGAAGAAAATTTCTAGATAGATCTTTTCCGATTCTTTCGCTAAGATTTTTATCTTGTGAATTCGTTAGAGTTCTAGTTGGTTATGTACGGCTTGTGATAGCTAGTTTTAGCTAATGATTTGTACATGGATGTTTTTGGGATCTGGGTTTGAATCATGCGATACTGGTGCAAAGCTTTTTGTTAGCAAATGGGTGTTTTTCTTATTTTGAGTTATGCTTCGATAGTTTTGGAATATCGAAGCATAACTCAGAGTTTTTATTAACGGAGTCATCGTAACACAGTGACTAGGTTATCTCGTAACTTAGTTCTACTATACTGTGTTACGTGGACTCCACAATTACGTTGGAGTCCACGTAACACAACCTAGTAGAACTAGTGTAATTTCTACACAAGACGAGAGAGTGCTATTACAACATATATTTGACTCGTCTAGATATGTGAATCTTCCACATCCCTTGGATACTTTGTCCTAGACCATGGTGTCTACGATAGATCAGTTGTAAGGAGATGTGACTAGTGCATCGATTACCTCTCGCAGATATGAACGGACAAAACATCTAGTGAGTAGGTATATACATGAAAGTTTTTTTGCTGCACATCATGCATATATGACCAATGTTCTTAAGAACAAGAACCGAGTTCACTTGAAGAAACGATACACAAAGTCCAATGGATGAGTGCTATGGAAGCTAACTTGTTGCACTTCACCACCAACAGATTTGGGAGTTGATGGACTTACATGAGGGTAAGAAGGCGATTGTTTGGAGGTGGGTCTTCAAGGTCAAGCGCAACTTGAATGGTACCGTGAGTCGGTACAAGATCAGATTGGTAGCCAAGGACTACCAATCTGTATCACTAGATATTGTGCACAGCAACATGAAGTGGATTTTGAGGAGACTTTTGCTCCAATTGCGGAGATGGTGACTATTCAAATCGCGGGTGTAGTTACAACTCAGAAAGGTTAGAAGATGCACCTTATGGACTTCAAGAACACCATGATCTTGAGGAGGAGGTCTACATGCAGCAACTTCCGAGTTATGAGGATCCTCAATTCCTTTCTCGTGTGTGTAAGTTACGGAATGCTCTCAATGGTCTCAAACAGGCACCAAGAGCATGGTATGCAAAGATCAATTCTTACTTGCAGTCTCTTGGTTTCCATCTTTGTAGTTCAGACTCTACCTTGTATTCATTAAGAATACGAGATAGGATTGTTGTGATCATCATCTATGTTGATGATTTGATCATTTCTGGTAACTATGAGGAGCTTATTTCCCAGATCAAGGATCACTTGAAATCTGAGTTCAAGACGATGGACTTAAGGGGCTCAAGTACTTCTTTGCTGTGGAGTTTATTAGAGATGGAAAGGATGTTTGGCTTGTACAGCGACAATATGCTTTCAGTATGCTTGAGAGATTTTGTATGTTTGATTGCAAATTGTCGCGATCCTCATTCTCAAGATCGAGCGCAGATGCGAACAACAGAACTCTAGTGGACTTGCGTTAGGTTGTGAGCGCTACGAGTAGGACTTAACGGCTTGACCGAGAAGTCGAGAACAGATGAATCCTGAGTGGTTTTCTAAACCAAGGTTGGAATATTGAATAAGGACAGGAGGGCCTACCCCAAGACGACCTCAGACGAACGTTGACCTAAGAAGGCAAGTTTGGAAACGGACCGAAACGTAGATCTGAGACGTGGGTCCGAGACGCAAGACCGAGATGTGGGTCCGGCACAGATGGACCGTGGTTCAGACACTGGTCCAAAGCACAGGGTTCAAGTCTGGGTCTGGACCACAGGTTTTAGGAAAAACTGCTAAGTGTTGAAGCTCTAGTGACATTTTAGGTCGTGAAAGGAGCTCCACGTAAGATCTCGAGGCGAGTAAGGTATCATTGGAAAGGACTCGACGAGAGCTTTCCAATGATATGTAGAATCCTCGAACTGACCTCCGAACTGATGATCGATCATGTGATCAGGTTGTGGTATACTTTTCAAGGATCAAAAAGGAGGACGGGGCCGCCGATCCTCAGAAGTATATATGAGGAGGGCTCGATGCCTGGGTGGGCCGGTACGAGTCACCCGATCCCAAGATTTGAAGGACGGACTCTAGGGGCATGAGGTGATGGCTGGGCCGGTTCCAAGACACGTTCCAGTCCAGACTTAAGAATGATCTAAGGACTGGAGCAAGACTAGAGAACGAGATGACAGGTTAGAACCACCGTTCGAGAGCCTAGACTCAGATGGACATCATGGGCGGTTGGACCGCTAGATGTGTTGGAGGTATCGTTTAAGACCTTGGACTTTATGGGAAGTCCACCCCAAGTCATTTTGTGACTTGCTCATGTTTTGGGACCAACCTAGACGAGTATAGGTCGAGACTTAGGGAATGTTGAGCTTGATGATTAGAGAGACAGTCCGGCTCCGGTCCGGACCAAACTGAGATAAGATAAGTGGTGCATGAACGCTAACTTGTGATTGTGGTTTGTCGTTCGTAACCTATCGAGTGGCAGTTGCATCTGACCTTCCATGTTTCTTTATTAAAGAAATACTTCAAAGATGATTTACGACCGGAGCGCAAACAAGTTCTCAAGTCTCAACCTGATGTCGTGCAAGATGAAGCAGAATACGAGGTAGAGAGCATTTTGCGATCGTGGCACAAATCCAACCGGGTGGAGTACTTGGTCAAATGACGTGGATATCATTTGAAGGAAGCAACTTGGGTGCCAGAGGAAGACCTAGCACATGCAAGTGAAGTATTGGACCTCTTCAAACAGCGACAAGGACAACAAGGGCGTTAGCAACATGAGGACATCTCCTTCCAACGAGTAGCAACTTGAGACGACTTGGGCCGATGGACTTTGTAGCTTTGCTTTGTATTCTATGGAAATAAAGATTTTGTTTCTTGAATTTGTCTAAGTGTATTGGTAGTGCATGGCTATGACTAGTTCTGATAAGATGCCTAGGATGTTGTCAAGAGGAAGAACGAAACATACTCAAAGAAAGAGAGCTGGTTTGGATAAGCATCTAAGTCAAGACTTAGGTTTGTCGTAGCGTTGACAAAGCAACTATGAATTTTTATACTTGTCTTGGGGCTTGGGGTGATCTTGCGTTGCAGTTTGATAATTGCAAGGTAAACTTAGTCGCGCGTCTAAGTCGAATCAGGTTGCGACCAGAAAGTGAGCTTCGAGAGACCCCGTAAGTAGGTGTGAATACTTATAAGTTAGCAAGTTAGAGTCTGAAGTAGAATGTTTAGAATTTGTCAACTAGTTTTTTAGGGGTGGTAAAAAAGATAAGGCTTTCCTCGAGACTAGTTGGAATTTTGTAAGTGTCCTAGCAACAACTTGACTCAAGCCAAGAAGTGAATTGCGAGTTAGCTATCAGAACGCAATTCTGGTGTCAAGGGGTTGGCTACCCATTTTGAACTTGGTGTTAACTTAAGGATCATTGTTGATAAGGGCATCAACCTCCAAAGTGGAGATGAATGTCGCGATCCTCATTCTCAAGATCAGACACATTCGCGAACAACAGAACTTTAGTGGACTTACGTTAGGTTGTGGACGCTGCGAGTAGGACTTAACGGCTTCATCGAGAAGTCGAGAACAGATGAACCTTGAGGGGTTCTCTAAACCAAGGTTGGAATATTGTGTAAGGACATGAGGGTCTACCCCAAGACGACCCCAGACGAATGCTGACCTAAAGGGTCAAGTCTGGAAACGGACAAGACATAAGTCTGAGACATAGGTCAGACTCCACTATCAATATGGTGGACCATTGTTGTTACATGGCTACACTGATGCTGAGTGAGCAGGGAGTGTCGATAGGAGATCCATGTCAGGTTATGCTTTTGGACTTGGAAGTGCTGCTATAAGTTGGACTTCTAAGAAGCAACCTATTGTTGCTTTGTCACCCACAGAAGTAGAGTACCGAGGAGCAACGAATGCAACATGCGAATCAATTTTGCTTCGATGTCTGTGGTGCCCACAATTTACAGGATGTACGCATTTTTGAAATTTTTGAAGTTAATCACATGTCCGTGTAATTGAAATAATCTTTTTGCTTAAGATTATATCTTGCTTAGAAGAAAAATGGTCTTAAGAACTTTTTGTAAGAAGTCGACTTCTTCCGAAGACGGAAGAAGGACATCTTCCGAGAAAACGTCTTCCCGACCAGATCTTCGGAAGATGAAAGACGGAAGACGGGTGTCTTCCAGAAGACAGCGACCGCGACTGCATGGGCATTAACCGTGCACCACCCAGTAGGAGGGTAGGTGTAGCCACCAGGTAGCCCAAGGTAGTAGGTAGGTCAGGTAGGTCGAAGAACCCTTAACTGCGCAAGAAGATACGGGAGAAGCGCATTAGCGCAGAAATCATTGATTGCTTCTCGCATCGATGACATTAGCGCAGAAGATCGAATTAGGAGGTGTTGAATTGAGTGAGGAGGACCAGCAGAGTGAAATTGTGGAACAGCAAGGATCGAATCATAGCTAGAGAGAAAGCAAGGACGAATTTCTGAGAGTAGGAAGCACCATCGAGCTGAAGGAGTCTCTTGTAGATTCCTAGAAGCAGACATTGAAGGACGATTGAAGAAGAATCGGAGGCAGAGCACTGATCGATTGAGAAGCATCAAGACGTGACACCAGATTGACGATAAGAGTAGTTCTATGGGATCGCATTGGAAGCTGAGGTGGAGCCGGAAGCGCATAGAAGACTGAAGGCACTACAGGAAGCAGCCAGAAGCGAGATTTGAAAGTAGAGTTAACTGGCTTGTAGAGAGAGCAGCCGGTGATGCTTGCTGCTGCACGTCTAAGAGGTGCTCCTCCTCGTAGATGTATTTGATGTGATAGTCTGGATCATCTTCACGGAGACTTTCAAGAGCTTATGGTTGTTTTGCGAGATGGTGTGGTTCACTACCAAAACGGTAGGCTACACTTTTCTTCTACTGGAGAGCCATTGAGCAAACAATTTGGGCGAGAAAGCATGAGGAATCTGCCACTGATTGCTACAGCTGCAACAGTAACTACGCTGATGATACCGCCAATGAATCTTGATGTATAGGTTGGACATACTGAAGTTTCTGCTAGTCCTACGTTACTAGATATGACTACTGAGGAGAGCAATGTTGAAGTTCTTTTTGAAGTACTGAAGAGAGGAGTTGAGACTATCCGTCGGGTCACAAGATGGAGAGATCATGTAGACACTATGTCTATCAATGTATTCTTAGACGTGGATAGACACGTTCACTAGCATGATGCTTCTGAGGATGAAAAGATATGGTGAGAAGCATTTGAACTTGATACTGGAGTTCCAAAAGAGACAAGAGATAGACGGAGAGTCACTAAGAGATGAGTAACTCATCTAGAGAATGTCTCTTTTCAAGCTCCTTCACCTGCACCAGATCCGATGGAGGACGTATAGAGGTATGAGCAGGAGCCAACGACTGCTGATAGGCGGTTTACTGCTCAAGAGAATGAGAAGGGACCAACTTACAAGTTGACAGCGGACATTGAAACTTCTACTGATCTCAAGAACATCTTGGAGCAATAGAGTTGTTCAACTCTATGGAGTTAGAGCAGAAGATGACAAGAGGCGAAGACGTATCAGTGATGAAAGAGGCGAAGACGTTTTAGTGATGGAAGAGGCTGAATTGGAGGAGAGTGATGATCAAGAAGAACAGATAGATGAGTGAAGAGGTTGGCACGTGCCAGAGGATATGTAAGTTTGGAGGGATGGATGTCGTGATGTGAATTATTTCACATAGTAAATAATTCACTTTTATGTAAGAAGTTAAACTCTCTGAGTCAAGTCAGGATTTCAGAGAAGTCAATTTTGGAAGAAGTGAACATTTTAAAATGTGAAAACACCATGGCGTAGGTCTCATCTCGTTGATCACCGTGGTATGTTAAAAAGTTACAAACAGAGTTGCAAGCGAAAAGTTATTTGGAGTTCTTCTACAAGATTCCTGATACCGAGAAATCTATCAAAAATCTGAATCAGTTCAAAAAATATGTTTTAGATATTTATCATGTAGATTGTAGTCTGTAGTATACGTTTGCATCTTGAAATGTACGAAAAGATTACGTCTAGAGATAGTTGTGATAGTTCATGTTAGTGAAGAGAAGATGAATAAACTGCTTTAGTAGCATAAAAGCTTAGAAACTGGTCTCTAGAACCATATGTGAGATTGGCTCCCATGGATAGCTGAGTAAACTTGTAAGGAGGAGGTCTCAGGATCAAATCTCATCTGACTCACAACCGGCTTGGAATAGGCTGACCCCTTCGGAGAAATATGTGAGGCATCAAGTTGTGAGGAGGCGGGACGTTAGATGTCTCTTACACATACCGTGAATGCATGATGCATCTATCTACCCCTGCACTAGTGCAATCACTTGATGTGGATGCTAGAGGGAGGTTACCATCGGATTTTGAGATAGACTTTGTTAGCCGTGGTGGAGTTACTTCAAGTGGAGGTGTAAGAAGTTGACTATACGATCGACTCGGCAATCTTCCATACAAACGAATTTGTGAAGCCCATGATAATTAACTTTTTGTCAAGTAAGATGATAGTACGTGTCGATTTTACCAGAGATTTACTTTTCTGTTGCCATTTGTTCAAGGCATCATTTTACACCTGATAGGTGAGGGAGGAGGTTACTTAGAGAGGAAAAAAATCCTAAAAAAGATGTACACTAGAGAGAGTTTCACCGTTATCGTATCGGATAGAGATCATCGAGTAGAGAGAGAATCGAAGAGCTGAGAAGAGAAGTTTAGGGAACTTACGACTAGAGAGGACCTTTGACTGAACAAAGTTTTGACATCGAGAGATTGAGAGAAGGACAAAAACGACTAGAGAGGAGACCTGCTGCAACTTGTATACATATCATTTTGAACAGAAAACGAGAAGCTTCTAGGTGAACGCTGTCGTGATGTGAATTCATTTCACATAGTGAATAATTCACCTCTCTATCAGGAGTTAGTCTCTCTGAGTGAAGTTAAGACGTCAGAGAAGTCGATTCTGGAGGTTGTGAGCATTGACGGCTACATGTTATGCTTCTACTTCGACACTTGAGAGTTAGTACTCGTAGAGGTTAGCTTAATATTACTCCTAGTCCTTTATGCATATGTTAACACCGTTGTGTTATATGTTTTGAGTCCTAGTAGGTTGATAGTATGCTATTTATCTTGTTCAAGCATTCGCACGCTTGTGCAAGTGAATTCATACTTATCTTTGATGTTCAAAGTACATAACTTAGGTTTACCATGTTGATAGAGTTTAAGCTCATGGGTTGTACTTACTTATCGCCCATGCACGCTTTCTAGTTGGTTTAAGTTATTTTTCAGGGTTGCGTTTCTTGGTTCTTCCCTTGTTCTTTTCCCTTCTCACCGCTTCTCGCCTCTGGTTTAGTGTTCCCCGCGCTTCTCCGATTGTTTGCAGGAAACTCATCGATCGTTTTCCCCATCCCGAATTTTCCCGTTGTGAAATTGGGCACGGAAGCGTTGTCCAATTTTCAACAGTCATCTTCTCGCTTCTTCCCAAGCTATAATCGAGCTTCCATGTTCGTCGTTCTCAAATTCGATCTCTCAGCTATCAATTTTCCTACCCTACCGTCCCTCTACTCCCGAATCCCTGGACAGACGACGCTTCAGAAGATCTGAACATCTTCAGAAGACGCTTCTGAAATCTGAACATCTTCGGAAGACGCTTCTAGATGTCTGAAGTCTTCGGAAGACGACTGTGTGTAATTTGTATCAAGAGTGGATTGGATTTGCTTTTGTGTTAAGTCTTGGTACGAATCCTGAGTGACTTGGTGAGTTGTTTGTTGTTTCGAGAAGCTGGAAGTTGGGAACCAGACCTGTGCCTCCCGATCTTCCGAGCTTCTCAAATCCACATCTTCCTAGAGAGACTAGAAGACTGGAAAGGCTGGCAGAATGCGCGAGAAGACGTGAGGGTCCTTTACGGGTCTCTTCTGTCAGACCCATAGCAGCCTGTTTCTTCTTCTTCCCGAACTTAGAAGAGAGATGTGAGAAGTCTTGCTGGCAAAATCTGGAGAGAATGGTCGAGGGTCATGTCTTCTCATCATGTAGCAAGCTTCTTCTGAGTGTGTATTAGAGGTG
The DNA here is from genome assembly GCA_036924285.1 of Asterella californica. NCBI lineage: Eukaryota > Viridiplantae > Streptophyta > Marchantiopsida > Marchantiales > Aytoniaceae > Asterella > Asterella californica. The sequence continues at coordinate 51,789,903 of JAYKYS010000001.1, forward strand.
ATAAGTCGGAAGAACAGAGTGTGAATGTCTTGTGTCTGTTGTGAGGTTAGATTGCGTGTCGGAAGCAAAAGAGAGATGAGATCAGTGAAGGGAAACCTGGCTACGGGAAGTCTTCCGAGAAAGTTATTGAATAAGAAGCTGTCCCGAGAGTCTTCTTGAAGGTCACTGTCACAGCAGGAGCCCACGACCATCTTCTGAACTTTTCATACACTCTGCTTCTCACATATCTTGTACCTTCAGTTAGGAAGTAGATGAAATGCAAGGTGGGTTGTCTTCTTAAGAATCCATGCGATGCCTTGCTTAGTTAAGATTGGTTAGATATAGCTCAGAAGACGAGAGGAACTTAGGAAGCACTATTAGAATCCCGAAAGATGGAGTAGCTGTCTTCTGGAAGACTAGATTCGTCTTCTGATAGTGGAAGCTGGACTGTGAGAACTTGGGAAGGACTGAGCCTTCGGCTCACAGTAAGAGCGTGTGACTTAGTGTAACAGAGCTTGAAGTATGTCGATGCATCCTAGAGGGTTGGTGTTACCGGCAGCAGAGTTGGTAGAGGCCAAACCCTTCATCAAGGAGTTGGGTCTCGACTTCTTCCTGTGGGATTGGAACCTCGCAGACCAAGGTCTTCTGGAGGAGTTTAGGCAGCATTGCCTCTTTGCAACAGTGTACCTGCGAAGACAGGAGTAGCTCGTGGAAGACCGTCTTCCTGGACAGCAGAATGGTGGCGTAGGACTTTCCACAGACTAGAAGCAGAGAACCGAAGGTATTATTTAGAGAAGAAGATCCTACCCATGATCTCGGGAAAGTGGCATGTGTTTGGGAGCACAACTTGCCTCTTTCTGGAGGACAGGCAGGGAAGAAATGGATGGAAGGTTGAAGCTTACCGGGAGCCGCAGAAGCGTCTTCTGACGAAGCTGTTCCTTCATCTCTTTTCCAAGGGGAATGTGCAAAAGACGAGGTACATTGGAGACCAGGATGTGGAATTCCTGGAAGTCATTTGGGAAGGGCTGCCCATCAACTGGGACGCGTTCTTCCACACATATGTGCAGGCAGAGGTGGTATACTTAGGTATCTCGGCAGGAGAACATCTTACTCCCTTTTTCTGTTATCTGTATGTGACCAAGGGGACCTAACAGAAGATCAGTTGCCGAGGTATGGGCCAACAGAACAACACGAGCTAAAGTAGGAGACCTCAGGAGAAGACGACCAAGCAACGGCCGTAGATGTAGAGGGTTCTTCGGTGAAGAACCGAGTAGCTAGGCTAGGCCAGAGAGTAGTTAGAGAACTCCGTGAGGTTAGAGCGACTATTGAGTTCTCAGTTAGTGAGATAGCTAGGGAGTTAGCGATAGGTTCCGGTGTGGTGCCTGGTGTCATTTCGAGCACAGGACCTCCATCCGTCGGTATCGATGGGCACGCGATTTGTTAGGAGTGAGATTTGTCGTCTTAGGGCAAAGTTGTATATAAACATTGTGTTGTTCGTGCTCAGTACGTCTATGTTTTTATTAGTTGGATTTTCTATTTCTTGAGTTTATGGAGTCATTGTGTGTTTGTCTTCTTCGGGGATTTACCTACGGAGTCTCGTAGTTTGTTGTGGTAGGAGTTAGTCTGGGTGACGAAGGCCTCATATGTTTACAACTGAAATCAGAGTAGAGAGTTTGAGCCGAAGCCTGAGAATAGACCAGCATCTACAGAGTTAGTTTACTACGAAGAAGCTTTTGGATGATGTTAACTTTTGAGAAAGTTGTTCTTTGGTGAAGACACTTTGGAGGAAGCTGAATTTTGTTCTTCGACGGAAGAAGAGTATTCTTCACCAGAGTTTTCCGAGAGCAGTAGTAGTAGACATAACTTAGTGTGAAGATACTTAGAGTTTATGGTGTTAGAAGCTACTTAGTAACACTTCAGCAATACTTCTTCGTTGAGACATTTCCGTCCATGGCTATGTATCTCTGTTGTTTATCTTTTTCTTGAGGTCCCTTACCTGTTAGTACCTGTTATGTTATTTGTCAGGATTATCATCTTGTTGGATAGACCTGAGTTTGATCTCTACCGAGATTGATTTCCGTCTGTGAGAATAAAAGACAACCATAAGAATCACCTTTGTCACATGTTTACTACTTTCGATGATCTTTACTTGCATCTAAGTGGGTTCGATCCTTAAATTACTACTTTCGAGCATCTTTTAATTTTCTTGTGTGTTACAAATATTCGCACCTACTTACGAGGTCTCTCGAAGCTCTCTTTCAAGTCGCAACTTGATTTGACTTAGACGCCCGACCAAGTTTATCTTGCAGTTGGCAAATTGCAACGCAAGATCACCCCAAGCCCCAAGACAAGTATAAAATTTATACTTGCTTTGCCAACGCTAAGGCAAACCTAAGTCTTTAATGTCAAGACTTAGTCTTGATTTAGATGCTTATCCAAACTAGCTGACTTCTTTTGAGTGTGCTTCGTTCTTCCTCTTGACCACATCCTATGCATCTGATCAAAACTAGTCATAGCCATGTACTATCAATACACTTAGACAATTTTCAAGAAACAAAATTTTTATTTCTCCAAATACGAGTCAAAGCTACAAAGTCCATCGGTCCAAATCACCTCAAGTTGCTACTCATATGGTTTGTCGTTCCTTCACTCCTCGTTGGAAGGAGATGTCCTCATCTTGCGAATGACTCCCCCTCTCACCCTAGTGCCGCAGATGAGACCAGACACTCATCAGAAGACGCTTCTCGTGAGAGAAGAAGACTCCAGTGGTTCGGAAGACACGACACCACCAAGGAAGATAGGCCCTAGGAGCGTGCCTAGGAAGACCACCTCCTTCCCGATCATTCACTCTGGATCGGAGTCCGACTCACAAGAGGAGCCATTGAGTGCCCGAGCTACGCAGAAGACCGTTTCTGCAACTACATGGAGTCTTCTAAAGACTCCAGAAGACGAAGGTTGGATGGACACTCCTACTACGATGCGAGGAAGCGTAGTGAAGAGAACCGCTTCTGCAGTGAGAAGGGATCTTCCACCCCGGAAGATGAAAAGAGTAGCTTCTTCTCGCGCGTAGAAGCAGAAGGCCACAGCAGTGGAAGAGGCATCCTTGCCTCTGGAAGACAAGGAAGACACCTCCGATCGGATTGTGGGATGAACTTGTCTTCCGCGAGAAGAAGGCTGGAGGAGTTCAGCGCCTTCTTCCATTCGGAGATCCAGTCAGCTATGGAGTTGATGGAGAAGCGCACGATGGCTTAGGAGAAGCCATTGCGGCCTGGATTCGGTATGCGCACCCTGATGCAGTAGGAAGAAGTCCAGAAGAAGGTGGAAGCGCTAGAAGTCAACCTCCGCACCACAGAGAATCTCACAGCAAAGTACAAGGCGGAAGCAGCCGCTTCTGCCAAGGAGTTAGCGCAGCTGAGGAAGAGCAACCAAGAGTTGCAGGCACGTTTAAAGCAGCGTGACCAGGAGGTTCTGCGGATCAGAGGTAAGATCACCACCCTCGTAGAGGAGAAGATAACGTGGAAGACGCAGTAGGAAGCAGCAGAAGCTCGTGCGCAGGGATTGCTAGCACAGATGGTGGAAGCACTTCGTAAGAAGTTCAACTTCACCGCGGGTAGGAAGCTTCTCACCCTAGCTAGGGAGTGGGATGACGAGTCCAGCGTGATGCTAGTGGAGTGCAAGGAAAGTATGTTCCGTTACCTGGATCAACAGATTGAGGGATTGAAGACACTTTACAGTCTTCTCTTTATTCTCGCCACCAGCGACTGCATCTTCCCAAGCCCCATGACCAGCGATCGGGACAGATTTGGAGAAGGAGGAGTTTGACCTCGCTGTCCACTTGGTAGTGACAGCGTTGGAAGCCGAGAAGACCACAGAAGAAGCCACGGAAGACAAGGTGTCTTCTGGAAGACAGGAAGAAGAGTTGTCTTCCCAGTTGTTTCGAGTGAAGAGGTGACTTCCTCAGATCATTACGAGGTCACCATGGCTCCCAGCGTCAAACCAATACCTTAGAAGAGCAAGGAAGCACATGTCGACTCAGCTTCCCAGAAGACGCTTCCGTCTTCCGATGCAGCACCAGCTGAGCCAACCACGAATGTTGAGGAGGAAGCCACCTCAGTGACACTCGAGGTATTCGCATGGCTTCCCACCTTATCAGAAGCCGAGTTAGGAGTTCAGGTAGGAGCAGATCAGGAGGAGATCGCATCCGAGCAATTAGAGGAGACAACAAGCACAAAAGACAAGTTCACTTATCTAAACTTAGTAGGACTCGAAATTGCTATCTTAGGAGGTGGCAGTTCCATGTAATTTTAGAGGACTGTCCATGTGGCAGGGTAGGCAGCGTAGGAGTAGAAAGCACATGTTTAACCAAGGAAGGGAGCCGACTGCATGTGGGGTGGCAGCTTTCTGACAGCGCCCATCTCCTTGGTTGTAGTTGAGGATTGGAGGGGATCTCCCTTGCGCCTCAAGGCAGATGTATAAGTTGGACTACAGAGTAGATTTTTGAGACACACTAGAGGCATATACATGCACACACACCCATATTCTTACAGTGCAGGAGAGGTACAAAAACTGCACAGTGTGCACACTACACTTGATGTTAGAGACATACGAATAGATTTGGATTACACAGAAAAGGGGTCTGCATTCTCTCGTTGTCAGCAGTGGTTCGAAGATGTAGATAGAGGTAGTGGACAGTGTAGGGGCAGGGAACGGCATCCTCGTGTAGTCCTGCTGTCTAAACTGGTGTGTCGAGGAGTAGGAGCAGGAAGTAGAGGGAGTGAGCTTCTCGACACCAATGTGCCTTCTTCAATTGATTTCAGATTTGAGTGCAGAAGCTTTGTCTGTGTCTTCTGGGCAGTGGGTTTCCTCGAATTCTCTCCCAATTGTGCATGAGAAGCATTCTTCTTGAGTGGCGGTGACTGTCAGTAGTTGTGCAGATTCGCAGCTTGGCTCATCCAGTGAAGCACTTCGGATCCACGTACGGACGGTCCTATGGATAAGTGATCCCAGAAGACAGAGTAGTCGGAGCAGCGAGAGAAGAAGGAAGAAGACTTCTTCCCACAGCAGAAGACGACATCCTCAAGTAAGAAGACTGTGTAACTGTACGCGAGTTTGTGGTCTTCCTCCCCAAACTATTACAAGCAGGGATGGCTTGTTAGTCAGGATCCGGACTAGAAGCCTGTCGGAGTCTTAATTTCTCATTCTTATCTTGTTTTCTCTTGTTTGGATTTTCTCTTCTTCTCCATCTTCTCCCATCTTTCCATCTTCCTACCTTCTTCTAGTGAGCTTCCGAGATTTCTATTGAGCTTCCGTGAAGGTGAATGTTGTTGTAGTGTTGCAGGAAGACCGTTTTCGTAGGCAGAAGCCTAGGAAGGCTACAGGGGGCATACACCATGTGATTGATCTAATCCGTTGGGACTTAGAAGAGCAATGTGTGACAAACGTTGCTAGTTCGACTTCTACGAAGCAGGAGCAGTCTTCTGGAGGTGTGAGAAGCTCCCTGGAGCCGAGAATTGCTTCAAGAAGACTGTGCTGAGAAGATCGGAAGAAGTGACCTGGAAGCAGGAAGCGTCTTCTCGAACTTCTCTGTAGATAACTGTGTGATATTTTAAGTAGCAGTTGTTTGTTTAGGTCGAGAGTACCTTCTGAAGAATCTGAAAGCCATGTGGTTTTGTGAGAAGACGGGATTTCTAGATAAAACCTGTGTGTTTGTGTGTTAGAACGAATCTTAGAACTTAGAACAGTGTTACTTGTGCAAATCTTCTGTGGGAACGATATCTTGTATACTAAATGGACAAAAGGAGAAATCATGCATCACTACAATGTCTGCTATCTGATATTGATGTGGAGTGTACAGATCTTGTTGTTGTATATATTTACACAATTAGCATCATGAAGTTAGCTAGTAATCTTATTTTCCATGCTAGGACGAAGCACATTGAGGGCACTATCATTTCATTAGAGAGAAGGTATTTGCAAGAGAGATTGACCTCAGTTATGTGAGCATAGGAGATCAAGTTGCTGATATTTGCACTAAGGCATTGTCTAGAGATAAGTTTGATGCTTTCAGACATTGTCTAGGAGTATAAGATGTAGAGTCGAGCTTGAAAGAGAGTGTTGATATAGTCCTAAGCTTTAGTAGATCGACAGCTAATGTTAGCCGGAGTGGTTAGAGTAGTTACGTATAGTTAGTTAGAGGGCTAATCCACCATTAGAGTTTCCCTTGTATTCACCTCCACTATATATACATGGAGAGGCGAAGCCTCTTTTATTCATTCCTATTTTACTTCTTTGTCTACTCACTTTCTCTTCTTGGAGTGTCTTTCTAGAAGTATCGATCTTTCACAAGTTCAAATATTGAATAAAATTATTATTATTATTATTTAATAATAATATTTTTTACATATAAAATAATAAATTATTATTTAAGATGTTTCATAATCATGCAATGTAAGTTATCATATCCAGTAAGTAATTTATGTGGTGAGCATACTCACTACATAATGCAGATAAAATTTTCATTCTTCGTCGGATCCCAAGTTCTGCAAGAATGCTATGTGTCGAGCCATGCGCATGAGTTTGGATCCATCTATGGGAAACAATGAAATATGCATGTCATTGAGAAAATGAAATGACTCAACTTATTTTATGAAAACAAAACATCATTTAAATTACGGATAAGATACGATATATATCAAATTTACATAATTTGAATATATGTGTTTGTGTGTTAGAACAAATCTTAGAACTTAGAACAGTGTTACTTGTGCAAATCCTCTGTGGGAACTATATCTTGTATACTAAATGGACAAAAGGAGAAATCCTGCATCACTACAATGTCTGCTATCTGATATTGATGTGGAGTGTACAGATCTTGTTGTTGTATATATTTACACAATTAGCAGCATGAAGTTAGCTAGTAATCTTATTTTCCATGCTAGGACGAAGCACATTGAGGGCACTATCATTTCATTAGAGAGAAGGTATTTACAAGAGAGATTGACCTCAGTTATGTGAGCATAGGAGATCAAGTTGCTGATATTTGCACTAAGGCATTGTCTAGAGATAAGTTTGATGCTTTCAGGCATTGTCTAGGAGTATAAGATGTAGAGTCGAGCTTGAAAGAGAGTGTTGATATAGTCCCAAGCTTTAGTAGATCGACGACTTATGTTAGCCGGAGTGGTTAGAGTAGTTACGTATAGTTAGTTAGAGGGCTAATCCACCATTAGAGTTTTCTTTGTATTCACCTCCACTATATATACATGGAGAGGCGAAGCCTCTTTTATTCATTCCTATTTTACTTCCTTGTCTACTCACTTTCTCTTCTTGGAGTGTCTTTCTAGGCGTTGAGGTTCAAAAGATGAGAAAATTAAGCTAAATCTTAGCTTACCGATGTTGACTGGGTATTTGTAGTTCCTGGCGATATACTAAGGATGCAAGGGGACTGCTTGATCATTATCTAGGAAAAACTAACGTATTGTGAACTGACGTAAGGAAGCAACTTAAAGAGTTGTATCTGTGACTTATGATATTAGGGCCCAATGCAAGCACGTAAGACGTCATTGGGTCAAGATCTATGCAGGCTACGCATTGATTAAGACGGTTCGTGAAGAGACAAATCGTAGTGTGTGTTCTTGTGGAAATTGGGATGAAGAGAAGAGGATTTGAAATGCTTCAGTGATCTACGAAAGAGAGTTGGACCATTTCAGATCGTTCTAGAGTCCAAACTTGTTGTCCTTGGATCCATCGGGATCAAACATCGAGTTCTTCAGGAAATTGAAGACGATACGAAGTTTCATCGAGCGATTTGGGAGTTCTAGGTTGCATTGGTCTGCAAAGAAGCGGTTACGTCAGTTTTTTGTCTACGACTTGTGCTTGGATTGTTCTTGGCGGTTGGTGAGCCAAGCTCTTTGTTCTTGTTGTTGACATGATCAAGGAGTCTTCACCTACGCATAAGAGAAGACAATATATGGACTAGATTATTGGGTCGAGTGTGATGAGCGAGCTTGAGCCACAAGGAGTTGATTTACGTTAGTTTTTTGCTTCTTGCGATCAAATTTCTTGCGTGGTTTTGCGAGAGGAATGCCAAATGGCTTGTTTGGAGTCTTGTTGAGATCAAGGTAGCTGGATCTACATCAAGAAAGACAGATCATAGATAAGATTATTTGTTTGGATGGTGTACCGTTAAGTCTTACTCACAACATTCACAACTTAGCGCAAGTCCACTAGGGTTTTGTTGTTCACGTCTGTGCCTGATCTTGAGACTGAGGATCGTCATATTCAACTCCACTTTGAAGGTTGATGCCCTCATCAACAATTATCCTTAAGTTAACGTCAAGTTCAAGATGGGTAGCCAACCCCTTGGCGCCAGAATTGCGTTCTAGTAGCTAACCCGCAATTCCTTTCTTGGCTTGATTCTTAAGTTGTCGCTAGAATACTTAGAAAATTCCAACTAGTCTCGAGAAAGCTTAACCTTTTTTGCCATCCTTAAACAAAACTAGTTGACAATTTCTAAACATTATCTTAAGACTCTAGCTTGCTAACTTATAAGTATTGTGAAGCTTTGATTTTTTATTTTTGTTAATTAATTGATTAGTTGTAAAATAAATAAGAAAAATATGTAGTAGAAGATCAAAGATGAGAGTAAAATAGTGTTAATTAGAAGTTTAGTGAAGAACATCTGTTCTAGAAGAATCTATCGAGGTTGTGGAGATAATTGGGATAGGATTTCCTCATGATTGAATTCCTTGGACGAAGAACTTTCTAACGATGTGTTGTGTGAGACAAATGGAGTCCGAATGACGAAGTTATAGAGGATTGAAGTATTGACGAAGTTGAAATAGAATGACTTCGTAGTTCTGCGGATTCCGAAGAACATTGACGAAATTATGGAAACCTTAACTTCGGCACGTGCGGAACAGCTAATGCGATGTATAAGTAGAATGATTTAGGTCATTTGTCTTATTGTCTGAACAGTGTCAGAAGAAGCGGAGCGCGCCGCACTCTCCGACCTACGAAGTACTTCTTCTTCGTCGAAGTCAGGTTGTAAAGAAGAAGCCACTTTCTTCGTACCTCACTTTTTTCTTTGTAGCATTTCTACTTCGGTAACCTAGGACTTTAGTGTATGCGAGGGATGCAAACATCCAAGCTGTCACGACTTCGGATGTTAGATGTTAACCGTGCTGGACTCTGTCGATACGTGAAAGACTTGGAGGAGACGGGACTATCATTCCTCTTACTACCTTGGTGAGGAATAGAATCAGCCAAGTTGGTACAGGAGCTGAAAGTGTGTAAACAGCATCCTCCGGACGACTCGTATGAAAGACCTACGAATTGGATCGAAGCACACTGGTCCTTCATCTAGACATTGACGATGCATGGAAGGAGGGGGACCTCCTCTTTGATAGTACTTCGAAGCAGACGTCGGTCGAAGCAGTCTGAAATTTCTCGAGGCTCTTCAAGATGTAACAACCCAGAGAAACACAAAGTATCGGAAATAGTAAATAAAGGATCGTTCCCACGAAGATACAGTTAACAATTACACAAAACACAGTACTACAACGTTACAATGATAATTCAAATGGTTTTCTGTTATTCTCACGGAATGGAATAATATCCGGATGAGAGTTTAAGTCTGATAAGAAACCAAACCCAAGTACAAACCTGATAAATCGAATACAAACAACAATGAAATAGTTATTTGATCAGGGACCTTTCCAACAACATATAAAAGATTCGAGAAGATAGAGGTGTGAGTAAATGAGGTAGCAAAATACTGCTGAAATGTTACTAGTCTTCTTCTGAAAAGACAGAAGAATTCAGATTTCACATCAAGGTTCAAAGAATAAGTCCCTACTCTTCCTAAGAAATGTTCTTCCAACTAAATCCTCACTCTTAAGAATCCCACTTATTTGAAGAAGGCAGACTTAAGACGAAGCCACCATCATCCGAACTCTTCTTACAATTTAACTTATGCTTCTCCACTTCACAGTAACTAATGTGTTCTCAGATCTTCGTTCAAACACCTTCGAAGTATACAGTCTCAACTTCGGCCGAAGTCACCTTCGGTCAAATTCTCCACTGAAGTCACTTCGTCCAATGTAAATGATAAAGGCCTTCGTCAATCAGAATTACACCTGCGACAGCAAACTACGTCCTTCGTAGGTAAATTTGTCTTCGCCCACTTTCATTCACACACTCACTCCGCAATCTTGCGCAATCGAAAATTAAGAAACAAAGACTGAAAACATGGAAAAGGTAAAATGCTTGAGAGTCGCATCGCTTATATAGCCCTTCGCCCTAAGATGGCGGATCTCGTTTCCTACAAAAGATGGTCACATCTAGACCGCATGATCACGACTCCCCAGTTGGCGGAACCGCAGTATCTACTCTACCTAACTGTAACTTCTGTCCTAAACTGCATAGTGTAAACTTAACTGTCTCCCTAAGCTCCTTCAGATCTCTAATGATTCTCTCCGCTAGCCTAACTATCCTACTCTTCGCCGAAGGATCTGGTGCTACTGTTAACTCTGCCCGAAGCCGCTGGAGAAGCTCCAACTCTGTCCCATCAAGTTCGGTGGCGAAGTATGTTGTCGTAACCTCTTCCACCTTCGTCCGAAGTTCTTCGGCCTTCGCTTCAGCTATCTCCTTCGCTTTCTCTGCCTTCGAAAGCTCCTCATCCTTTGCGACCAACTGCTCGTCCTTCGTCGCAAGCTGTTCCAACATGGCATCTCTCTCAGACTTCAGATCGTGAAAGCGTGAAGTCATAAGGTTCAACTTCGTCTCTACCTCTTGAATCTCATCCAAGTATCGCGTCTGTTCGTGTGACTGCTGTATGAGTAACGCCTCCCGTTGTGACATATACTTCTTGACATCGGCCGAAGTTTCTTCCAACTTCGCCATAAGAGCATCCTTCTCCTTCAACCATCCATACCGCCCGAAGTGCACAGCGTCGAGAAGGTCACTCAATGAAATTGGTTCCTTCGTCTCCTTCTCATAGATATGTCGTTGATGATCCATCTGTGCAATGAGTGACAACGCTGTACCACTTAGGAACTCAAGAGTCTGCTCGAACATCTTCAATTCCTTCCCGATATTGGCGTCACTCGGTCCGGCCGAAGTTGTCGCTCCTTTTGGTCTAGGCGAAGTCCGAAGCTCTTCGTCCGTAGAGTACAACCAAGTTATCTCCTCAATGATATATCTGTCATAGCTTCTGTATTTCTACTCAGCATCATCCTTCGGCATAGAAATCCCATTCTTCACTGAATCTATCTTATCTATCATCTATACTAAACATTCTATTGGTTTACTTATCAAAAATAAAAAAATTCTTAACAAAGTGAAAATCCAAGGCTTCACATACTCCCCCTCTCAATTGTGAAGCGACCTCGCGAACACATTCAGCTGTAGTATCGTTTGATCCTTCCTCCATTTACCCGAGTAGCAAAGAGATTTCCTTCCAGGTCTTTAAGTTGGACTGAACCGTTACCATAACATTGTTCGACTATGTATGGTCCCATCCATCGCAGTTGTAACTTCCCTGGAAACTTAATATGTCTGCTATCATATAGCAAGACTAAGTCTCCATCGTTCACCTCAACTTTTCTTAACCTCTTATCATATACTTCTTTCCGCTTCTCTTGTATGTCCTTAGTTAACTCCAGAGATGCTTCGCGATCTTCTTCCAGTGCCATCAAACTTTGCAACCTGATGAGCTGACTATCTTCTGCAGACAGTCTATCCTCTGACAGAATCCTGTAAGTAGGGGTTTCAAACTCAATAGGCATAATGGGATGCATTCCATACGCCAAGAAGAATGGTGTTTGTCGTGTTGTTATCTTCTCTGTATTTCTGAATGCCCAAAGTGCTGCATCCAACTTGGTGTCCCAATCATAAGCATGATTGACAGTAACTTTGTTCAGAATCTTGCACAATAATCCATTGCTTTTCTCGGTAAGTCCATTCGCCTTAGGATTATATGGGGTAGTCTTCCGATGCTTGATCTGAAAGTAATCTGTCAGTGCCTCTATGGTATTGTTCAAAAAGTGTGTGCCCCTATCACTCACCAGTTCCAATGGACATCCAAACCTGGTGATGATATTCTTGTGTAGAAACGCTGCCACGGTTATCGCATCATCTTTCTTTGTCGCTTCAGCTTCCACCCACTTGGTTGCATAATCTGTAGCTACCAAGATATATCTTCTGCGTGTCTTCTTCGTCGCTGGCTGAATAGGCCCCACAAAGTCAATTCCCCACTTCTCGAATGGTGCAAGGGGTAAGATAGGATGAAGTGGCCATTGAGTAGTTCGAGTAGGCTTACCCACTCGCTGGCAATTGTCACATCGTTTAATGATCCCATGCACATCTTTATACATGGTGGGCCACCAGTATCCTGCATCCAAGACCTTCTTCACTGTGTTACGAAGAGCATAATGTCCTCCTGCTGGTTCCGAATGCATGGCATCTACCACTCTCCCTACTTCTTCCTCTTCCAGACATCTTCGGAGTTCATCATCGGCCCCTCTTTTGAACAGAATGCCGCTCTTCAGCTCGTACGGTCCAACCTTGTGTATGAACACCGTACGCTGTTCCACATCCATTCCTTCAGGACATTGCAACGTATACAAATATCTGTATATCTCATGGTACCTACTTGTGGGAGTGACTGTGAGCTGGAAAAGTTCTTCGTCTGGAAAGTCATCTGCTACATTGTCTTGACGCTCTCCCGTCCTCAATCGAGACAAGTAGTCTGCATTCTCGTGATGTTTCCCTGCTCGAGTTTGAACTGTGAATTTGAATTCCTGCAATAATAACATCCATCTCGCTATTCTTCCTGATAGATCAGATTTTTGCACCAGATGTTTTAAAGCATAATGATCCACATAGAAAACAAACTCGCATCCCAACAAATAGTGTCGAAATTTCCTGACAGAATACACCATCCCTAGTGCTTCCCGCTCTGTAGTGGAGTAGTTCTTCTCTGCAGCGGATAGCTGTCTACTCGCATAGTAGATCGGATGGTCCCTCTTTTGACTGTCTTTCTGACTCAACACCACTCCAATAGCGAATGCTGAAGTATCCACATATACTTGAAAAGGTAGATTCCAATCTGGTGCCTTCATGACTCGAGCTTCAATCAACTTCATCTTCAGCGTGTCGAAGGCCTTCTGCCTCCGTTCCTGCCAGATGTACTCAGTGGTCTTCTTCACAATTCGGTTAGTGGTGCTGCCAAGGTTGCATAGTCTTTGATGAACCTCCGATAGTAACCCACATGTCCTAAAAATCCCCGCAACTCACTAACATTTGAAGGAGATTCCAAAGCTACTATAACTTGCACTTTGTCTACATCTACTTCAATGCCTCGCTGCGAGACTCTGTGTCCTAATAAAAGTCCTTCTGACATGGCGAAGAAACACTTTTCTGGATGCAACGCCAACTGAGCATCTCTACAACGCTGAAAAACTACTGCCAAGGAATTTATGTGTTCTTCCCTTGGACCAAAAACGCAGAAATCATCTATAAAAATTTCTAAGAACTTCCTAAGATACTCCTGAAAAATGTTCGTCATCATTCTTTGGAATGTGGCAGGAGCATTACATAAACCAAAGGGCATCTTATGATAAGCAAAAGTACCCCAATCAGTGGTAAAAGTAGTTTTGTCTTTATCTTCTTCTCTGATGGATACCTGATTATACCATGAAAATCCATCGAGAAAACTGTAGCACTCATGAACAGCTACCCTATCCAGAATAGAATCCGTAAAAGGTAAGGGATGGTGGTCCTTCCTAGTTGCTGCATTCAGTTTTCGAAAATCTTGACATACTCTTATTTTACCAGTTTTCTTCTTAGGAACTATCACTATAGGTGATACCCATTCACTGCTAAGGACAGGAAAAATAATGCCAGCACTTAAGTACTTGTCAATTTCGTCCTTGACTAAAAGAGAGTACTTTGGGTTCAGTCTATACTGTCTTTGCCTTACAGGTACAGAGTTTTCCAGTAGATCAATTCGATGTTGACCCCACTTCGCTGGGATACCCTTCATGTCTTCTATCTTCCAGGCGAAGACATCCTGGTAGTAAGTTAACATGTCATGGTACACTTCCAATTCGGGTCCCTGTAACTTCGCTGAGATCTTCAAGACTTTCCCTTCGTCGAGAACCAAGTCCATTGTCGCTGACTTCAGTACCATTCCTTCTGTGTGGCTCACCTCTGAACTTCCTTGTCCCAACTGTGATTGCTATTCTTCCTCATTCTCATCGCATTCTCCTTCATCTTCTATCTCGTAGCATTGCAAGTAATTCACAACTATGTAAGGTCCTGCTTTCTCATTTTCCGAGCTAGTATCCGAAGATGAAGAGTCTTCGTCCGAAGTGTACCCTGAATCTGTTGAAGATGTTTCTCCCTGATGCGACATCTTTTTCCAGGATACAGAGACACTTTTCTCCTTGGGTTTCATCGGATCATTAAAGGACAGCTTTTGCTTATACCAATCAGTGATTACCTTAGCACCGTATAGCCAAGGTCTCCCTATAAGCACTCCATAGCCAGACTTAACCAAGGGTCTTAGTACAATATAGGTAAGTTTGAAGATTATCCCTCCAATGGTTGTAGGGATATCCCGCAGTACTCCCAAGGGTCTTCTTCTGCTCTGGTCTGCCATCCTCAACACTCTTGGTGTTGATTCGAATTGTGTGTAACCCAAACCATGCGCCGTCTCTTCTGTAATAATGTTCACACTAGAACCAGAATCTATAGGCACATGTTTTATTAGACATCCATCTATCTCGATGTCTACTTCTGGGGATCCTAAATCCTCCAATCCAACTTGAAATAATGAAGGCAAATTCTTCGACTTAGCCTTCGCTGGTTTTCTCAAGGCTGCCAATAACAGTTTCATGTACAGCCTATTGTCCTCGACCAACTGCTTAATGGTTATATTAGCTTGTTGGTTCAGCAGGTCTTCTACTACGTTGTAATGAGGGCTCACCACTAGGACAACCCTCTTAGTTTGTTCTGCCGCCACCTTGCGTAGTTCGGATGGTCGTTCGACTTCGGGCGAAGAGACTTCGGCCCGCACCTTCCCAAGCCCCTCTTGGCTAGGTTCCACCTCCTTGGCTTGCTTACTCAGTTCCTTACTGAGTAGTACCCTTACTTCTTCGGAGATGTCCGCAGGTAATGTTCCTGGGGTCTTCTTCTTTCTCTGCTCTTCTTGACGATCATCTGTCCGTGCCGATGTCGTCTTTTTCTCTACAACTTCGCGCACTTGTTCCTTCAAAGTTTTGTGCGCTTTCTTCTCTTTCTTCTGTTGCTTCCGCTCAGTCTTTTTAAGGTCCTTCGCCTCTTGAGCTGCAGCTTCTGCTAGAGTCTCCCCCTTTCGAAGTAGTTTCTTCCCACTTCGAGTCTCCACTTTGTTCACCAGCATCTCCTCGTCTTCTGGCCAACCATTTCCATCTTCTTTTGACAGAGTACAAGCTTTCAGATCATCGACCAATTCGACCATGTTTACTCCTGCATCTGATCGTTGTTGGTTGAGTGGTGGTTGAAATCTAACTCCGGTCTTCTGAACTGGTTCATTCGTACAGTCCGAAGCTCCATGACCGGGTTTTCCACACTTCCCACATAATAGCATGTATCCCACTTGTTTCTTTGGGTGAGGACAAGAAGGAGCCCAGTGACCGGTAGCGCCACAATTAAAACATGATGTACCAAGAGACGGTGGTCTTTCCTGGTAACCTGCAGGGGCAAACTTTCGTTGGGTAACGTTAGTTGCCATCTGTCTAGGTACAAAACGTTGAATATGTACCGGGGGAATGGGCGTGAATTGTTGAGGCTGAGTGGGTATCATGGCTCCATCTTGAGCTTGTACTCCATAGACCCCATCTTCACACTCTACAAAGTAATTGGGTTCGTATAATGGCGCCCACTCCACTGCATGGGTGTTATAGGATGATTTATTGTTGAAACATTCCGTATTGGCATGTCCAGGTTTACCACAGTTAGTACATCACAAATTTGGACGTGAAGTAGTTGGCGATTTTCGCCTCTCGGGCGTTCTGACCAATTGCACCTTGAGGTCTTCGAACTTCTTAAGAAGATCATCAAGAGCAGTGTCCTTAGATGGCTGTGTCCTCCTCACCATCGGAAGTCTGGACTTCGTCATTCTTTTCCGCTTCTTATGCTTTTCCTCTTCGTCCGAAGATGAGGTATCTTCATCTTCTGATGTTGAGCTTTCGTCTGAAGACTCTTCTGAGGATTCTTCCGAAGATGAGAATTTTCGGTGTTTCCGTTTTGACTTCTTCTTCTTCTTCTTCTCATCCTTTGCACTCTTCTTCGATTTTCTGAAATCCTTCTTCTTTCTCGACTCTGAAGCTTTTTCACGATCTCTGCTGAGGATGTTGGAGGATTCGTAATTCTCAGCAGAATCAATGGCTCGTTCCAATGTTGACGTATCAAACCGTCTTACCCACGTTTGTTGCTTTGAGGGTAACCCCTTCACAAACCATTCTACTGCCTGTGCCAGAGTGTAGGCTGGGTGTGTTCCATTGGCAGGTAATCTATCCAAAATTCCATAGAATCTTTGGACGTAGCTTTTCAAGGACTCTTTCCTCTTACGTTTGACGCTATTTACTTTATGTAACACATGCCTGTTATAATTCAGTTCTCGGAATCTCTTTAGGAATTCGTTCTTCATTAGATCCCAAGTAGATAAGATCGCGGGAGTTAGATTGGCATGACTGTACCATTTTCCGGCTGCATGTTTCAACAAGCTGGGAAAAATCCTCGTACGATCCGGATCATTATCTTCTTTATTTGCGTGAGATACCGCTTCAAATTGCTTGACAAATGAGTCGGCACTCTCTCCATCTCCATCACTGTCCGAATCGTCACCGCCAAATTTTGGATAATTTTGGCGAGTGAAAGGTGGTGCCCCTGACGGAAGTGGTACTCCTGTCATTGTATGCGGTAGTGTGGAAGGTGGAACTGTTGTCTGATGTACTTGTCCTTGTCTTGTTGGTACCGTCAAGTTTGAAATCCTCACTGATCCTGCGTTCGACAAATTGCTTAATGGTCGAAGTGTCAGCTTGGCAAGAGCATTCACAACAGCTGTTCCCACTTGGATGTTTGGGGAGTTCACTTCGGGCAAAGTCACTTCGGCCGAAGGCTCTTCAACTGAGTGAACATTTCCTCGTCTTACTTCATGTTCTCTTTTGGGTGAAGACGAGGTAGAGGTCTCTTGACTTCGTATCTTAAAGAGCGATACTCCTGGAGTACCCTGAGGTCTAAGATTTGGGATTTGAAGAGCAGGTGATCCCAATGGTAATAATTCTCGAATTAATTCTTGTCCTCTTTGTTTCTTCAAGAGGTCTACAAAGCTTGTGATTTCCGGCCCATGTCTGACGATCAGCTCCAAGGCCGCTTCCGCGTCCGGATTTGGATCTTCCGCAAGAGTTGTCAAAATATTGGATTCTGTCTGTGCTGATCCTGAAGATGAAGACGAAGATGAAGATTGAAACAACTCCACTCTTCGAAGTGAAGGTGATTCTTCTCTATCTGACTCCTCTTCTTCTGCTTGAATACCTTCTTCTTTTCTTGTTGATTCAAACAGAGATTCATGCAAATTTGTGGTCCTTGAAGGAAATGGTAACCATGATACGTCTTTAGGTGAACTCTCTCCACTTCGTACGCTCGAGTATGGAGATTCGATATCCCCCTTCTTCTTCCAGTATGTGCGCTCGTCTTTCTCGTAACGCGTTCGTGGTGAAATAGGTACTGAACTTCTTTCAAGCGAAGGTGAAGTTCTTTCGGAGAGATTTTTCACTTCTTGCCACTTCTGCGCTGCTTGACGTCTTCGCTCCCTCGTTGCCTCCTTCTGGCGTTGGACTTCTTCCAACAATTGTTCGCGGACCAATCTTCTTTTCAGCGCTCGCCTGGTCCTTCCCGTCCTCTGATCTTCGTCAGAAGGCGCTCGTGCTCCCCCCGACATACATGTCGACGGTTACAACTTACTGAATTCAAAGTAAAAGTTAAATCTGTATCCCCGGCAGCGGCGCCAAAAGTTTTAATGTTTCTATATGTAACAACCCAGAGAAACACAAAGTATCGGAAATAGTAAATAAAGGATCGTTCCCACGAAGATACAGTTAACAATTACACAAAACACAGTACTACAACGTCACAATGATAATTCAAATGGTTTTCTGTTATTCTCACGGAATGGAATAATATCCTGATGAGAGTTTAAGTCTGATAAGAAACCAAACCCAAGTACAAACCTGATAAATCGAATACAAACAACAATGAAATAGTTCTTTGATCAGGGACCTTTCCAACAACATATAAAAGATTCGAGAAGATAGAGGTGTGAGTAAATGAGGTAGCAAAATACTGCTGAAATGTTACTAGTCTTCTTCTGAAAAGACAGAAGAATTCAGATTTCACATCAAGGTTCAAAGAATAAGTCCCTACTCTTCCTAAGAAATGTTCTTCCAACTAAATCCTCACTCTTAAGAATCCCACTTATTTGAAGAAGGCAGACTTAAGACGAAGCCACCATCATCCGAACTCTTCTTACAATTTAACTTATGCTTCTCCACTTCACAGTAACTAATGTGTTCTCAGATCTTCGTTCAAACACCTTCGAAGTATACAGTCTCAACTTCGGCCGAAGTCACCTTCGGTCAAATTCTCCACTGAAGTCACTTCGTCCAATGTAAATGATAAAGGCCTTCGTCAATCAGAATTACACCTGCGACAGCAAACTACGTCCTTCGTAGGTAAATTTGTCTTCGCCCACTTTCATTCACACACTCACTCCGCAATCTTGCGCAATCGAAAATTAAGAAACAAAGACTGAAAACATGGAAAAGGTAAAATGCTTGAGAGTCGCATCGCTTATATAGCCCTTCGCCCTAAGATGGCGGATCTCGTTTCCTACAAAAGATGGTCACATCTAGACCGCATGATCACGACTCCCCAATTGGCGGAACCGCAGTATCTACTCTACCTAACTGTAACTTCTGTCCTAAACTGCATAGTGTAAACTTAACTGTCTCCCTAAGCTCCTTCAGATCTCTAATGATTCTCTCCGCTAGCCTAACTATCCTACTCTTCGCCGAAGGATCTGGTGCTACTGTTAACTCTGCCCGAAGCCGCTGGAGAAGCTCCAACTCTGTCCCATCAAGTTCGGTGGCGAAGTATGTTGTCGTAACCTCTTCCACCTTCGTCCGAAGTTCTTCGGCCTTCGCTTCAGCTATCTCCTTCGCTTTCTCTGCCTTCGAAAGCTCCTCATCCTTTGCGACCAACTGCTCGTCCTTCGTCGCAAGCTGTTCCAACATGGCATCTCTCTCAGACTTCAGATCGTGAAAGCGTGAAGTCATAAGGTTCAACTTCGTCTCTACCTCTTGAATCTCATCCAAGTATCGCGTCTGTTCGTGTGACTGCTGTATGAGTAACGCCTCCCGTTGTGACATATACTTCTTGACATCGGCCGAAGTTTCTTCCAACTTCGCCATAAGAGCATCCTTCTCCTTCAACCATCCATACCGCCCGAAGTGCACAGCGTCGAGAAGGTCACTCAATGAAATTGGTTCCTTCGTCTCCTTCTCATAGATATGTCGTTGATGATCCATCTGTGCAATGAGTGACAACGCTGTACCACTTAGGAACTCAAGAGTCTGCTCGAACATCTTCAATTCCTTCCCGATATTGGCGTCACTCGGTCCGGCCGAAGTTGTCGCTCCTTTTGGTCTAGGCGAAGTCCGAAGTTCTGGAACTTCCCTCTCTGTTGTCTGCTCCTTCGAGAGTACCCTGCGCACACTTGATTCTGCTTGGTCTCCTCCCGGTCTCACTATTCCCAATATCTCGACTGAAGATGACTTCGCCGGAGATTTAGCGCCATCGACATCTTCGTCCGAAGTCGTTATCGTCGTTCTTCTTGCTTTCTTCTTCTTCCTCGAAGTCGCACCCCCTGGGTAAGTTCGTCGAGCTTCCTCTTCGTCCGAGTACTAGGTCCCGCCGAAGTTGTCACTGGTGTCGTCACTTCTTCTTCTCTCTGAGGAGTAGCTTCCATTACCCGCTCATCTTCCGAGATCGTTCTTCGGTCGAACTTCTCCTCTTCTTCTGGTGATAGCAACTTCATTCCCTTGTAGAAGAATACTGCGAAGGCTGCGAAGTACGTCGACCCGCCTTCGTCGAAAGTGTTGAAGAGCTTCTGTACATGGTCGTGGAAGATCTTCGCCCAATACGCTTTCCTACCCCCGAAGATCTGTTCGATGAAGTTAATCTGCCAATTGGCCAGATAAGAAGTACGTTGCGGTTTGAAGATGGTGTTGAGGGCGATCGCCACATCCCGCTTGAAAGGATCGATGTAAGTGTGTACTTTGAATCCGTTCGATCCCACCGGTGACTTCGAGAAGAGTTCGCCATACTTCGCCACTTCGTCCGAAGTCGGCTTGCAAGTACTGTCATACATTAAGTCACCTGGCACTCCTACGTCATCGATTCCTAGGGCGAAGTTCCAATGTTTCAGAGTCCAATTATTCGGCCTCGCCCGAAGATCTTCAGAGGAATATCCTCTGCAAATGAGTATCTCCTGTAACAGATCCGAAGAGATCACACCCCAGTTCTCCAGCAAGAACGCCAACCCCATCTCCTCAAGTCGTTCTCGATACGGACTGAAGTCCGACCACTTCGTCGCTATAGTCTTCAACTTCGGTCGCTTCGCTGTCTGCATTCCTCGCATCCTCGCTGAAGGTCCGAAGTACCTTCGATCTTCTATGCTTACGACACTTCTTCGTCGAAGTTGATACCTGATCGTGGAAACGTCGACTTCGGAGGTCGCCGTTTTAACCACCACAGCCTGCACCGATAAAACCTAACCCTTCGCCGAAGTTTGTCTTCGTCCTCTTTCTTCCGATTGATGAAAGCGGAGCACTTCAGTAAACCCGCGATTGGAAACAGTAAAGTGAAAATGCTTTTTGATTCTTACTTATAGCTTTTCCTCTTCGTCTCCTCACGTGCGAAGTCCTTCTCGATTCTCGCGCGCGAAGTTGCGCCAACTCCTGTCTCATTTTAATCTTTCTTTCCAAGGCCATAACTTCGTCGTCCGATATCCATTCTTAGCAAATGAGGTATCCCTGGAAAGCTCTTCGTCCGTAGAGTACAACCAAGTTATCTCCTCAATGATATATCTGTCATAGCTTCTGTATTTCTACTCAGCATCATCCTTCGGCATAGAAATCCCATTCTTCACTGAATCTATCTTATCTATCATCTATACTAAACATTCTATTGGTTTACTTATCAAAAATAAAAAAATTCTTAACAAAGTGAAAATCCAAGGCTTCACACAAGAAAATACCACAAGGGAGGAATGGATACCACACCAGTGACTATCGCAATCCGAAGAAGAGAGAAGTCGGCGATGCAATCATGACGATCTTTCGGCCGAGGAGAACTACTTACATGTCGAATTGACAGATCAATTTTATCGAGGAGCTCTTCGTCATAAAATGAGCATATTGGGTGAGGATTATCCATCTACATGTATAGAAACTATGGGCCGAAGAGGACATGGTGTACATCGGAACGTTCATATCGGTGTTTTACATGAGGATGGGGTTGCTCTCCGATGTAGACAAGAAGAAGTTAGGCTTCACCGCAACAGCCGAGGACGACGAGTTCGAAGTCGAGCCGACCCCGGTACGAGATGTACAGTTGGAGAAATTCTTCGATGAAGTAGCAGACGAAGAAGGAACGACCGAAGAAACTGCACCGAAGACAACAAATGCGACAGAAGCGGCGATCGAGGAGGAACTTGAGCTCGTACACTTGGAAGAAGAGGAAGAAAAAGTCACTGAAGTACCAGCACCAGTCCGGCGGAGTGGACGAAGAAAGATTGGACTTCCGTATAGACACGCCGAGGTCTATACGGAAGTCCCGGAAGAAGATGAAGTATACGCAGACGGTCTACGCCGAGGACGAAGAAGCGACAAAGATCGATGCCGAGGGTGAAGATACACCGCAAGAGGAGAAGAAGGAAGAGGACGATGCAGTACATGTAGCTTCATCGATAATCGGTGAAGTACATCGACTCAGTTCTTCGGTGAAGTATTTGCAAGAGGTTGTCGTATCATTACTCTTTGCCTTAGAGAGTAATCGAGGAACGTACGAAGAAGTCGTTGGATGACAACTGAATTTGACGAGAGTTAGTGCAAACGATGCACTTCGGCCGAGGAAACTGGTGCAGGAGAGAGATAATCTATGCACTGCAGTCTTGGAAGCGGAGAAAGAGAGTATGACGAAGTCCGAGGAGATTCGAAACTTGACTTCGGAACGCGAGGAAGTTCTTTGCCAGAAGGTGAAACAAGAAAAGGAGCACGAGAAAGTCCTGTCACTGACGAAGAAAGAGTTGGATGAGATGCGTCTACAGAGAGATCGCAATCAAGACATCATCGCGGAGATGACCAAGGAGATTACAGATCTGAAGCGGCGATGTATTTCGAGCGAAGAACAGGTTGCGCAACTTTGGAGTACAGTAGATGACACTGAAGAACTACTTCGCTACCGACTTAGATACTTTGGAGCTGAAGATTCTTCAGGATATTAGGTAGGAGTTTCTTGTCCGTATCGCCGTTTGAAAAGATCTAATACTTCGTTTGCATGTCCCAGATCTTCCTTTGGCACTCAAGTTGCTTCCTTCAAATGGTATCCATGCCATTTGACCAAGTACTCCGTTCGGTTGGATTTACGCCGTGATTGCAAAATGATCTCCATCTCGTACTCTACTTCACCTTGCACGACATCAGGTTGAGGTCTGAGAACTTGTTTGCACTCCGATCGCAAATCATACTTGAAGTATTTCTTTAATAAAGAAACATGAAAGGTCATATGCAAGTGCCACTCGAGAGAAAGATCTAATGTATAGACATCTTCGTGGGGATTCTTGACAATGACAAAAGGTCTCACAAACTTCGATGAGAACTTCGCTGATATTCTCTCCGGAAGGGTGAAGTTCTTCGTACTTAACCATACTTCTTTGCCCACTTGAAACTTCTCTTGCCGCCGATGCTTGTTTACCTGCTTCGTGTAATGTAGTTGTGCTTTCTCGAGGTTCTTTTTCACTTGTTCATCGCACCGCTGCATTTTTACCACCAACTTTCAGCTGATGTTTGTTGTGTTCTTGGTCATGTTGACATAGATGTCTCTGCAAGATTTAAGTCAAGCCCTTCTGACTCACGTCCGTAAGCCAGCAAGAAAGGTTATCCGCCGGTTCCTGAATACTTCGTGCAGTTGTAGCAATACTCAGCAAGACTGAGCCACTCCGCCCAATCACTTTGACCCGCTGTCACATAATTCCTCAAGTATTGATTCAGAACCGAGTTAACTCGTTCTGTTTGTCCATTTATTTCGAGATGAAAAATGATACTAAATTTTAACTTAGTCCTCAACTTTTGGAACAAATTTTCCAAAAGACACTTGTGAACTTGGAGTTTCTGTCTGAAATAATACTCCGAAGTAATCCATTTGAACGCCACCAAGTATCTAAGAACAAGCGAGAAGTCGTGAATGTTGTCACGGTATCCAATGTCGGAGAAAAGTTTGCTAGTTTGCTAAACCGGTCAACTATCACAAAGATTACATTGTATTTGTTTGAGTAAGGCAGAGACGTAATGAAGTCCATGCTAATGCTTTCCCAAGGTTTGACCACATCGACAAAAGATGAAGCAACTCTTGTTTCTTCTCATAAGAAACCCGGTTCGTCTGACAAGTTACGCATGTTTTCATAAAGTGGGTGACATTCTCTTTCATATGGGGCCAATAAAACTTTTTAGCTATCACTACTAAACAGAGACAATTGTTCCTCTAGGAAAGTTCGCCAAACATCTCTTGTACTCCTCGCTTTGTCATTGAGCTTGGAAATTGTGAATCACAAAACCAGGCATGGTCATCTGTATCTTCTCCATAAACTCAAAGACAGATGTGACATTCATAAACGTTTGATTGGCTTGGAACTCCCGTCGTTGTGAGTAATCTTCTGCTTCTTCTTGGCATTAACTTCCAGTGTGACGTATTGGAAAGTTTGCCAATCTAGAGACAAACCTGCACCAGGATCCATCTCTGTGTTGCAGTAGTTCAACTTTGACACACCACATCGATTGCACTCGCGCATGATACATTTCTTCTTATGTCAAATCTGTCCTTCCAACTTTAGACATACGATTTTTTCACACCATTCACGAACGCTGTGGATGATGTTCTTAGTAGCAAGACACTGTGAAATCGAAAGACAAATTGGAGTCAACGATGGACCATGTGCACAGATCTGACAGTCGCAAGTACAATCTTTCAGATGAAGTTGAATCCCGAGCTTGTTTAACCTCTCTTTCAGTAAGTCCATTTCCACTTGTTTCTTACAGCAACATACGTTCCTATCTTTCAGAACACGGACATAGTACGGCTTCAATTTTTGAAATGAACGTAATCTTATTTCTACAGTTTTGCTCTCAGACTTACATCATTCCTTGAAACGTGAGTAAAACTCCACATGTAATCCAAAATCCTACAAAATTTCAGTCTGAAACCATACTTACACAAGTACATATAAAACTCCATATCTCTAAAATAAAATTTGCAAAAGCACCCAAATAGATAAGTTATCATTACTGACCTTAGTTTCTTCAAGTCAATGAACCCGATGAGTTTCATACTGTTTCATTCCAAGTCGCTTCCGAACCTCATCTTTCTTGTTTGGAGAAACACGAGTCCTTGTTTCCCAATAGAGCTCCACCAGATTGCAAGTCTCTCCACAAAGCTTATCGGATCTAGGTCTTCTTTCTCCAGTAGGATGTCGAATGTCGAAGGGACTTATTACTATCTAACTGATTATGAACTTTACTAGCTCTGTACAAATTATGTCTCTTGATCCCCAAGGCCTTCGATAAACTAGTCATTGATCTTTTTTCACGGACCATGGGCCCAACAAAAGATGTCAATATTGCATCTTTTGTGCTCTTGTAATCTCTTCGATTGACCATCTTCACGACTTGCAAAGAGGTCTTGATATCCTGAAGACCAGCTGTACACATAAGTCCAACTTTGGACACCCTAAGGAGGAGAGATGCAATTTACTAAGTTCGTTATGAGACCAAATGTCGCGACCTTCAATCTCAAGATCGGGCGCAGACGCGAACAACAGAACTCTAGCGGACTTGCGCTAGGTTGTGAACGCTGCGAGTAGGACTTAACGGCTTGGCCGCGAAGTCGAGATCAGATGAACCCTAAGTGGTTCTCTGAACCAAGGTTGGAACCTTGAGTTAGGACATAAGAGCCTACCCCAAGAGGACCCCGGACAAACGTTGACCTAAGGGGGCGAGTCTGAGAACGGACCGAAACATGAGTCTGAGACATAGGTCTGAGACGTGGGTCCGAGACGTGGGTCCGAGACGCAGACGGACCGTGGTTCGGACGCTGGTCCGAACCACAGATTTCCAAAAAATAGCTAAGTGTTGGAGCTCCATGGACGTTTTAGGTCGTAGACGGAGCTCCACGTAAGATCTCGAGACGAGTGAGGTATCATTGGAAAGTTCTCGTTGAGAGCTTTCCAGTGATATACAACACTCCTCGATCTGACCTCCGAGCTGGAAGTTATGGTCGAACCACAATCGGGTTGTGGTATAATTTTCAGGGACCAAAGAGGAGGGCGGGGTTGCCGATCCCCAGAAGTATATATGAGGGGGGCTCGATGCCTCACGGCATCGAGTCACCCGACCCCAGGGTTCGGCGGGCGGACTCTGGGGGCATGAGGTGATGGCTGGGCCGGTTCCAAGGCACGTTCTCGTCTAGACTTGGACGTCTGGACTCAAGAACGCTGTAAGGGCTAGGGCAAGACTAGGGAACGAGTCGGCGGGTTAGACCACTGTCCGGGAGCCTAGACCCAGAGGGACATCACGGGCGGTTGGACCACTAGGTGTGCTGGAGGCACCGTTTAGGACCTTAGACTTTATGGGAAGTCCGCCCCAAGTCATCTTGTGACTTGCTCATGTTTGGGACCGACCTAGGCGGGTCTAGGTCGGGACTTAGGAACTGCTGAGCTTGATGATTAGGGAGATGGTCCGGATCCGGTCCAGACCAAACTGAGATAAGATAAGTGGTGCATGAACGCTAACTTGTGATTGTGTTTGCAGGTTAGCGGTGTAAAGTTTGCGACCTACTCAGTAAGAGTTTCCGCTGGTGCAACAAGGCAGTAGGTGCGCGAGAAGTGGTATCAGAGCCGACGCTTCGATGAGCGAGAACTTGAGGTAACGGCTGAAGGCTGGACGCTTGAGGAGAGACGCGAGACACGAAGCGGATCAACGTTTCTAGGTGAACACTTGGAGCGATGGTCGATGTAGGACAGAGTTCCAGGAGGAAGACCAAGAAACGGGGAGCGGCTGACACCGGGACCAGATCGACTCGAGCTAGCCTCGAGGCACAGTCAGAGGACGATAACCGACAACCTTCGCCCTAACGTCAAGGGAGCCTTGTACCAACTGCGGCACCAGTGCAGCAAGACGGAGTCTTGCCAACGGTGCCCAACGATTTAGGCGTGGGAAGTCAAGGAGCCTTGTATGCGGAACTCATCAAGATGATGAAGACCATGCAGGAAGGCATGGCCTCCAAGGATAAACGTATTGCTGAACTTGAGGCAGGCCAAGGGAGTTCCTCGTCTACCAGAAAGCATTGTAAGACGAATTTGCCGACCCCGTTTACAGGTATAGGACGGGCTCGCAAGGTTAAGGATTTCTTAACTGAGTTGGACTTATACTTTGAAGCGCATCAGGCTCAGGAGTCAGACAAGGTGAGAGCGACGGTTACGTTGTCGCGCTACTTGGTGTGGTGCCCACAAATTACAGGATGCACGAATTTTTAAAATTTTTGAGATTAATAACTCGTTTGTATAACTGAAGAAGCATTGTTACTTAAGGTTACGTCTCCCTTAACAGGAAGATGATCTTAAGGGCGGTTTGTAATAATAAGTTGACTTCTTCGGAAGACGACCGTCTTCGGAAGAGCGTCTTCTCGGTGCTGTCTTCGGAAGACGGGAAGACAGCGGAAGATGAGAAGACGACGGAAGACAACCATCTTCCGGAAGACAACGACCGCGAAGGCCTAACCACGAGTCTTCGGGTAAAATAGTAGGTGTACCTACTGGGTCGCACCAAATAGGTAGGTAGGTCGGGGAAGACACCTAAGGTCGAAAACCTCTAATCTGCGGGGAAGATGCGCAGGAAGCACATTAGGCACATTCTAACTTCCCGCAGCATAGCGCGCTTGAGAAGATCGATTTTGAGTGAGCTTCGCAAGTGAGCTTCGAGAGAGGAATCGAGTGAGGATATCGAGATAAGAGAGTACCAGTTGGCAGCTAGGCGAAGGGCGAGACCGAATTGCTGGAGCACGGAAGGCAGAGAGCGAAGGCGTTTCTGTGAGCTCCCGGGAAGCTGACATTGGAGAGTAGTGAGTAGAAATCGAAGGTGGAATCGAGGCGTGACCAGAAATTGACAGCAGGCGCAGTCGTGAGGAGTCGCATTGGAGCTAGGACCAGAGCCGAGAAGCGCGCGGAGGTCGAAGGTAACTCGGGGTGCAGAAGAAGACTGTAGAGGTTCTTCCCCACGTTCTTTCCCCTTCCCACTTCTTCTCGCCTTTGTCTGGTATTCCCCGCGCTTCCTTGGTTGTGTGCAGGCAGCCTGATCGATTACCCCCACCCCTCCATTCTTTCTATTGAGACATTGGGCGCGGAAGCGCTGCCCAATTTCTGTCAAACATCTTCCTACTCCTTCCTAAGTTCAATTCGAGCTTCCCTACACCCCATTCCCAAATTGACGATCCCAGCTACCAATTTCTCTACCCTACTACCTCTCTACCCCCGAAACCTGGAACAGAAGACGATTCGGAAGATGGGAACATCTTCGGAAGACGCTTCTTAAACTTGACTGTCTTCGGAAGACCGTCTTCGGAAGTCGACTGAACACAATTCGTATCAAGAGTGGATTTGCTTCGCTTTTGTGTTTAGAGAGACTTGGTACGAATCCTGAGTGGTGTGGTGAGTTGTTTTGTTATTTCGAGAAGTTGGAAGTCGGGAACTAGGCCTGTGCCTCTCGGTCTTCCAAGCTTCTCAACTCCACATCTTCCTAGAGAGACTAGAAGACTGGAAGGCTGGCAAAATGAGCGAGAAGACGTGAGGGTCCATTTCGGGTCTCTTCTGTCCGACCTATAGCAGCCATCTCTTCTTCTTCCCGAACTTAGAAAAGAGTCGTGAGAAGACTTGCTGGCAAAATCTGGAGAGAATGGTCAAGGGTCATGTCTTCCCACCGAGCAACAAGCTTCTTCTGAGTGCGTATGAGAGGTGAGAAGTCAAAAGAACAGAGTGCAATTGTCTTGAGTCTGTTGTGAGGATAGATTGCGTGTAGGAAGACGAAGACAGGTGAGATCAGTGAAGGGAAATCTGACTTCGGGAGGTCTTCCGAGAAAGACATTGAATCGAGAGCTGTCCCGAGTGTCTTCCCAGAGGCCACTGTCACCGCAGGAGACCGCAACCATCTTCCGAACCTGTTATGCACTTGATGTTTCGCGAATTGTGTATCTTCTGATATGAAGTAGGATGTAATGCAAGGTGGGTTGTCTTCTTGGTAATCCATGCGAGGCCTTGCTTAGATAGAATTGTTTAGATATAGCTCGGAAGACGAGAGCAATTTAGGAAGTACTGTTAGAATTCCGGAAGACGGAGTAGCTGTCTTCTGGATGACTAGTTTCGTCTTCTGAGAAGTAGAAGCTAGACTGTGGGCACTCGGGAAGAACTGAGCCTTCAGCTCATAGTAGGTGCTTGTGGTTTAGTGCAACAGATCTTCGAAGTATGTCGATGCATCCGCGAGGCTTGGTGTTACCAGCGGCAGAATTGGCCGAGGCCACTCCTTTCCTCAAGGAGTTGGGTCTCGACTTCTTCCTGTGGGATTGGAACCTCACAGATCAAGGACTTCTGGAGGAGGTGTGGGCAGCGTTGACCCCTCGTAACCGTGTACCTGCGAAAGCAGGAGTAGCTCGAGGAAGACCGTCTTCCTGGACTGAAGATTGGTGGCGCAGGGCTTTTCACATGCCAGAGTCCGAGAACCGAGGATATTGGTACGAGAAGAAGATCTTGCCTAGGATCGTGAGTTCGTGGCATGTGCCTGGGAGCACCACCTGCCTTTTCGTGGAAGACAGGCAGGGGAGGAACGGTTGGAAGATCGAATCTTACCGAGAGCCGAAGAAGCGACTTCTGGCGAAGTTGTTTCTGCATCTCTTTCCCAAGGGAAAAGCGCAGAAGACAAGGTACTTAGGAGATCAGGACGTGGAGTTCCTGGAATCAGTGTGGGATGACGGAGTGCCCATCTACTGAGGCGCGTACATCCACAACTATGTACAGACGGAGCTAGCATACTTGGGTACCTCGGCGGGAGGACACTTGACGCCCTTCCTCTGCTACTTGTTTGTAGCCATGTGGGATCTTAAGGAAGATCAACTGGCAGGGTATGGGTCAACGGAGCGATCGGAGGTGAAGGAGGAGACCTCGGAAGACGATGACCGAGAGGCAGCCGCAACGCCCCCTCCCACTCTGATGCCACAGCTGAGGCCCGGCTCTCACCAGAAGACGCTTCTGGTGAGGGAACCCGAGTCTAGTGAGTCGGAAGACGCCACGCCACCGAGGAAGATGGGTCTCAGAAGTGTACCGAGGACACCCATCTCCCTCATTCATTCAGGATCAGAGTCCGACTCGGAAGAAGACCTGCTGAGTACCCGATCGGAGCAGAAGACCGCTTCTGTAACCCTTGGGAGTCTTCCGAAGACTCCAGAAGACGAAGGATGGATGGGCGCTCCTGCTGCGATGCGAGGAAGCGCAAAGAAGAGAGCCGCTCCTGCCATGAGGAGTCTTCCACCCCGGAAGATGAGAAGAGTAGCTTCTTCTCGTGCGCAGAAGATGAAGGTCATCGTTGTCGGAGTGTGATCCGTCTACCTAGGAAAGTGCCGGGCTTCTGGCTGTGGTTGTTTACTCAAGAGGTTGGCTTTCAGGTCACAGTAGGGCTATAAACACTCACACAGATGTGTAAGATCTAGTAATATGCTCAGAAAGTAAAATTCATGTCTAGCTGGCAGTAATAGGATCCGGCGGCGAACTTTGACACTCACGGAGAAGAAAACTATGAAGGTTTAGACTTCTAAACTTCCCCTACATGCAAATGAGGTACTACTGAACTCACACACGAAGTTTCAGCCTGAGATCAAATTCTGACACGGAGATATGGACAGAAAAGTTCTGGGCAAGAAAACTACGGCAATTTCTGGTATCTAGATGGCTATTTCGATCTATAACAGAAGATTGGCTCGATCAATTTCAAATATTCTTACAGGATTTGGAGTCTACAGGATGCTGAACACCCCTGTGAAGTTGGGACTCCTGACTAAACACAGAACTCCAGATCTCCTCCTCTGAAGTCGCTGCTCTAGATTAAGAGCTTTTCAGACCCCCTCTGCTTCAGCGGCCGCCCTGAATTACTCAGTCACTCAATCGATGCGAAACTTTTTAGGAAATCGTAGCCCTGCTGGCAGAGAACACAACCTGGAAGTTTTGAAGCAATTTCCTCAAATCTGCTGCGAGTGACACTGAAAACCCTAAATCCAACAAAAGTGATTCAATTCTAGCACAATTCGAAATTCAATTGGTCATAACTTCGTCTTTATTGCCTCAAATCGATCGAAAATTTCACTGGAAGTGCTTGGCATCACGAGCTCTATCTCCCTGTGCACTCAGATTTCGAAGTCCCCCTACCAAATGCTCGAACTCTCCTTAAGAGCTCTGTTTCTAAATTTAGAGTTTAACTAAAGACAAAAACAGACCAATGGGAGTTCATAGCTCCACTTGGTTGTCCTTTAGTGCCCTAATCCACGTGGTAACTCAACTTCACTCAAAGGCTACCACGTCAGCCCCTAAAGTGCCAGCGTAAATCTTAAACTTCACGCGAAGGCATGTAAAATAACATGTAACCCTAAAAGATAACTTAACCAATCTAGAAAGCGTGCATGGGCGACAAGTAAGTACAACCCATGAGCTTAAACCTCTATCAGCATGGAAACCCTAAGTTATGTACTTTCACAACATAGATAAGCATGATATCATTTGCACAAGCGCAGGAGTGCTTGAACAAGATAGATAACATACTATCAACCTACTAAGACTCAAAATATATAACACAATAGTGTCACCACCGTATGCAAAGGTGTCAAACATATGTATAAAGGACTAGAAGTAATATGAGCTAACTTCTAGAACTACTAAACTCAAGCGTCGGAGTAGAAGTCAAGCATGTAGCCGCCAAGTAGCGCGACATCGTGGTGGAAGAGGCATCCTTGCCTCTAGAAGACAAGGTCGACACCTCCGAGCGAGTGGTGGAGATGAACTTGTCTTCCGCAGGAAGACGACTGGAGGAGTTCAGTGCCTACTTCTAGAAGGAGATCCAGCCAGCTATGGAGTTGCTGGAGAAGAGAGCGAAGGCACAGGAGAGGCCCTTACAACCTGGGTTCGGCCTGCGCACCTTGCTGCGACAGGAAGAAGGCCAGCAGAAGACGGAGTCGCTGGAAGCTAGTCTCCGCACCACGTAGAAGCTTGCAGCCAGGTACAAGGCGGAAGCAGCCGCTTCTGCCAAGGAGCTGGTGCAGCTTCGGAAGAGCAACCAAGAGTTGCAGGCGCGGGTACAGCAGCATGATCAAGAAGTCCTGCGAGTGCGGGAGAAGATCACCACCCTCGCAGAAGAGCAGACCACTTGGAAGTTGCAGCGAGAAGCCGCAGAAGCGCGAGCTGCAGTTGAGAAGACGCAGCGGGAAGCAGCAGAGGCTCGTGCACAGAAGATGCTGGCACAGTCGGTGGAAGCGTTTCGGAAGAAGTTCAACTACACCGCGGGTAGGAAGTTACTTACCTTAGCTAGAGGATGGGACAGCGAGTCCAAGGTGAGGTTATTGGAATGCAGGGATAGCATGTTCAGGTACTTGGATAGACAGATAGAAGGAGTGAAGACACTTTATGGTCTTCCCTCGCTTCAGACACCTGCAACCGCATCTTCCCAAGCTCCAACACCCTCGACTGGATCCAGAATGGAGAAGGAGGAGTTCGATCTCGCTATGCACTTGGTGGTGACAGCGTTGGAAGACGAGAAGACTCCAGAAGACGCACCGGAAGACAAGATGTCTTCTGGAAGATAAGAAGACGAGCCGTCTTCCCAGGTATTTTGCGTGGAGGAAACGACTTCCCCGGATCCCTATGAGGTCCCCACGGTCCCTAGTCCCGCACCAGTGGCTCAGAAGACGGAAGAAGCACCGGTCGACTCCGCTTCCCAGAAGACGCTTCTGTCTTCCGAAGCAGAAGCCGAAGCCGAGGAAGACGCAGCAGCAGCGACAGCAGGGCCAGCAAGAGACGATGAGGAGGAAGCCACCTCAGTGACACCCGAGGTAACTGCAGGGCTTTCTAGCTTATCAGAAGCCGCGTTAGGAGCTCCGATAGGAGCAGATCAGGTAGAGATTACCTCCGTGCAATCTGAGTAGTTAGTAACTCCATTGACAATTTCAAATATAGTAAGATCGAACATGCTATCTTAAGGGTGGCAGTTTTTCCATGTAATATTAGTTAGGACACCATGTGGCAGCATAGGTAGCGTAGGAAGGACAAGGCAGATGACCAATTTGGGCAGGGGAACCGCTTGCATGTGAGGTGACAACCTCCTGTCAGCGCCTCTCTCTCCCTGGTGGTCGCCTCCCCTAGTTCTCACGGCAGCGACATAAGTAGGATAGTAGAGTAGGAGACAGAGTTCTGCCAGTTCTGTAGAATTCTGTAGCAACTGAACATACACACCGATTCTACGGGCAGGCAGACGAGACACATTAGAGCAGAGACAGGATAGGTAGTTCTTCGCACTACACCCGTTGTTGGAAACATACGAATAGTCTTGGAATACACAGGAGGGGTCTGCATACTCGTACCAGCAGTGGTTCGAAGATGTAGATAGAAGTAGTGGACAGTCTAGGAACAGGGAACGGCATCCTCATGCAGTCCTGTTAGCTAGGCTGGTGTGTCGAGGAGTCGACGCAGGAAGTAGAGGGAGTGAGCTTCCCAATGCCATTGTGACTTCTTCTCGAGGAATAGATTGTGGATTTGAGTGCAGAAGCTTTGTCCATGTCTTCTGGATGGTGGGTTCCTTGAATTCGCTCCCAATTATGCATGGAAAGTGTTCTTCTTGAGTGGCGGTGAATGTCAACAGTTGTGGAAGTGTAGCTTGACTCGTTCAGTGGAGCACTTGGGATCTACGTACGAACGGTCTTATGGGTAAGGGATCCCAGAAGACAGAGTAGTCAGAGCAACGAAGTGAAGAAGAAAGAAGCCTTCTTCCCGCAACAGAAGACGACATCCTCGAGTAGAAGACGGTGCAACAGTACCCACATTCGTTGTCTTCCTCCCCAAACTATTACAAGCAAGGATGGCTTGTTAGTCAGGATCCGGACTAGAAGCCTGTCGGAATCTTAATTGCCTCTTTTCATCTTGTTTTCTCTTGTTTGGATTTTCTCATCTTCCCCATCTTCTCCCATCTTCCCCATCTTCTTACCTTCTTCTAGTGAGTTTCCGAGACTTCTATTGAGCTTCCGTGAAGGTGAATGTCATTGTAGTGCTGCAAGAAGACTATTTCCGTAGGCAGAAGCCTGGGAAGGCTACAGGGGGCATACACCCTGTGATTTATCTAACCCGTTGGAATGTGAGTGTGAGAATAAGGTGTAACGACCGTTGCTAGTCGACTTCTGCGAAGCAGGACAATCTTCTGGAGGTGTGAGAAGACGAGCTAAACCCCCAGAAGACGAGAATCGCTTCGGGAAGACGGTATCGAGAAGACCGGAAGAAGCAACCTGGAAGCAAGAAGATCGTCTTCCCGAGCTTCTCTGTGAATAGTTGTGTGATATTGTAATTGGTAGTTGATTGTTTAGTTCCAGAGCACCATGTGGCATGTCTGGAAGACGTGTGGTTTTGTGTGGTTTTGTGTGGTTTTGTGAGAAGACGGGATTTTTAGACAAAACCCGCGTGTTTGTGTGTTTGAACAGATCCTAGAACTTAGAGCAGCGATTACTTACGTAAATCCTCTGTGGGAACGATATCTTGTATACTAAATGGACAAAAAGAGAAATCCTGCGTCACTACACTTGGCGGCTACATGCTTGACTTCTACTCCGACGCTTAGGTTTAGTAGTTCTAGAAGTTAGCTCATATATACTTCTAGTCCTTTACGTATATGTTTGACACCTTTGCATACGGTGTTAACACTATTTTGAGTCCTAGTAGGTTGATAGTATGTTAGTTATCTTGTTCAAGCATTTGTGCGCTTGTGCAAGTGACTTCTTACTTGTCTATGACGTTCAATGTACATAACTTAGGGTTTCCATGCTGATAGGGGTTTGAGCTCATGGGTTGTACTTACTTGTCGCCCATGCACGCTTTCTAGCTGATTTAAGTTATTTTTCGAGGCTACGTGTCATTTTAGGTAGTTTAAGTTTTACGCTGGCACTCTAGGGGGCTTGACGTGGTAGCCTATGAGTGTAGATAAGTTACCAGGTAGTTTAAGGCACAAAAGGACAGTCAAGTGGAGCTATGAACTCCCATTGGTCCATTTTTGTCTTTTGTAAAACTCTAAGTTTAGAAACAGAGCTCTAGAGTGGAGTTCGAGCATTTGGTGAGGTATCTTGGAAATCTGAGAACATAGGAAGAGAGAGCTCGTCGTGCCAAGCACTGTCAGTGAAATTTTTGCTCGATTTGGATCAATAAACAAGGAGTTATGCCCAATTGAAGTTCGGATTGTGCCAAAACTGCGTCACTTTTGTTGATTTTGGGGTTTTCGGTGCCAATTGTAGCAGAATTGAGGAAATCACTTCAAAACTTCGTGGTTGCGTTCACTGTCAGACCAGTCACTGTCAGACCAGGTCACTGTGTATCCAGTAGGACCTCATTTACATGTAGGAGAAGTTCTGAAGTCTACACCTTCATAGTTTTCTTCTCTTTGTGTGTCAAAGTTCATCGCTTAAACCTATTACTACTAGTTAGACCTAAATTTCGCTTTTTGAGCATATTAGAGGATCCTACACAACTGTGTGAGTATTTATGGCCCCTGTTGTGACTTGAAAGCCAACCTCTTGAGTAAACAACCACAGCCAGAAGCCCGATGCTTTCCTAGGTAGACGGATCACACTCCGACATACTCTCTTTTTGGTGAACTCGACGTGAAACACCTAGGGTGGGAGTTTTGTTGAGAGTGTTACAGGATCAGATATCATGGCCAACCAAGGATCATCAAGTGGAGGTGCTGCTGCTGCTCAGCAACCAGCTCAGTTGGATGCTGCTACGATGAAGATGTTCCAAGCTTTTCATATGTTTATGCAGCAGCAGCAGAGCACAGAGAGGAAGGAGGTATTAGCAACCAAGGCATTGCAATCTGTGGTGCACCAGATGGACCAGTTCAAGGGGACAGATATTTCCAAGTACGTGCGATACTATGCTAGGGAGATGGAGGTGAACAAGGTACCTGAGAAGGAGATGGTGGAGAACTTTGAACTTGCTGTTGTCCCTGAGATTCGTGGGCGTGTGAAGGAGCTCAAGCAGCAGCAAGGACAGAGTTGGGAGAGCTTTATGCGAGCTTTGAAGGAGGAGTACTACACTGAAGATTCAGAGAGGGTGATCAAGAGAACGTTCTTGGAGTGGGTGGTGAAGCCTAACAAAGGTTTGTCTGTAAATGAGTTGTTAAGGGAGTTTGATCGTCAATATGCTCAGCTTTCTAGGACAGAGAAGCTTACACTAGAGGTTGAGAAGA
This sequence comes from Asterella californica, assembly GCA_036924285.1. Classification (NCBI taxonomy): domain Eukaryota; kingdom Viridiplantae; phylum Streptophyta; class Marchantiopsida; order Marchantiales; family Aytoniaceae; genus Asterella; species Asterella californica. The sequence goes on from JAYKYS010000001.1 coordinate 51,825,785, forward strand.
CCGAGCTTTTCCTACAAGCAGCGGACGTGACTATTCAGGAGAAGCTTGAGCTGTTGCTGGAAGACAAGAGTGAGGAGAGAGGATTGAAGACTGACTGGAAGGAGGTTGAAGAGGCTGTCTCTTTGCTGACCAAGAGACAGAGAAGAAGGGACAAGGTGGTGGTAAATGAAGCAGCACCTCTGATAATTCCTGTCAAGCAGTTGCCTACTAAGCCCACTTTGGTAATTGCTAGAGAGGAAGACTCGCTGCTTGATGAACTGATTAAGGATATGAAGGAGCTTAAGCTTAAGCTCACTAGGTTAGAAGAGAACGAGCAGAATGTACAGCTTGCTATGCAGAGACCTCAGATGAGAGAAGGTTTTGTTCATCGTTGTATATTGTGTGATAGCCTAGACCATGTAAGAAGAGATTGTGGAGAGTTTTCAGATGCATTGAGGAAGGATCTGATCTTCTTCAAAGATGGTAAGATCCATCTGAGAGAGACTGGGATGATGTTGGGAACCAACTTTGGCAAGGGTGGTATGAAGAGGCTTGTGAATGAGATATCAGCATCACATGCTGTTTCTCTTGTGAATGCTGCTACCTGTGGAGTGAAAGTAGAGATGGAGAGAGAGAAAGGGACTACTGGGTTGTGGTCTGATGTAGTGCGGTCCGTAGCTAGAACAGAGCTAGACAAGGATGTGCTACAAAGGGTTGGCAACTCAATTCGAGAAGCTACAGGATGGAATGATCATGTGGATACTATGTCAGTGCATGCTTATGTTGCAAGAAGTCAGCATGAAGCTGTACTAGAAGAAAAACGTAGGAGGGAGGATGCAGGTGAGGCTTCTACAGCCAAACGACCTGCTACAAGGAGTGAAAGGGCTAGACCAGAGACAAGGCAGGAGACAACACCTACTCGGGAGAAAACTATGGAGGATCTACCATCTACAACACCAAAGGAGAAGGAGAGAAGCAAGGAGAAGGGTAAGATGCCTGCATACAAACTTCAGTCTGACATTGAGATTGCTACAGACTTGAAGCAGGTGTTAGAGAACCGTATCTTGAATGGAAAGGTTGAGTTTACTTTGGGTGAGATTCTTGGGATTGCAAAGCGTGAGTTCCATGAGGTTATCATAGATATCATTAAGAGGAAACGTCAGATTTTGGGTGAAGCAGCTACGCTTAACGCTCTAGGGACCAAACTGTCGGAGGATGAGGAAGATGAGATTGCTGGTTACTGCTCTCAAGTATCAGAAAGGAGATCGTATCAGCACGTTGTCGCGCTACTTGGCGGCTACATGTTATATTTCTATTCCGACGCTTGAGTTTAGTAGTTCTAGAAGTTAGCTCTTATTACTTCTAGTCGTTTATGTATATGTTTGACACCTTTGCATACGGTGTTAACACTATTTTGAGTCTTAGTAGGTTGATTACCATGTTGATAGGGCTTAAGCTCATGGGTTGTATTTGCGTGTCGCCCATGCACGCTTTCTAGCTGATTTAAGTTATTTTTCGGGGCTGCGTGTCGTTTTAAGTAATTTAAGTTTTACGCTGGCACTCTAGGGGGCTTGACGTGGTAGCCTATGAGTAAAACTAAGTTGCCACGTGGTTTAGGGTACTAAAGGACAACCAAGTGGAGCTATGAACTCCCATTGGTCCATTTTTGTCTTTTGTTAAACTCTAAATTTAGAAACAGAGCTCTAGAGTAGAGTTCGAGCATTTGGTGAGGGATCTTCGAAATCTGAAGGGACAGGGAGAGAGGTCTCATCATGCCAAGCACTTCCAGTGAAAATTTCGATCGATTTGAGTCAATAAAGACGGAGTTATGAGCAATTGAAGTTCGGATTGTGCTGGAATTGAATCATTTTGGTTGGATTTAGGGTTTTCAGTGTCACTCGCAGCAGATTTGAGGAAATTGCTTCAAAACTTCGAGGTTGTGTTCTCCGCCAGCAGGGCTACGATTTCACAAAAAGTTTCATATCGATTGAGCAACTGAGTAATTCAGGGCGGCCGCTGAAGCTGAGGGGGTCTGAAAAGCTCTTAATCTAGAGCAGCGACTTCAGAGGAGGAGATCTACAGTTCTGTGTACATTCAGGAGTCCCAACTTCACAGGGATGTTCAGCACCCTGTAGACTGCAAATCCTGTAAGAAACTTCGAAATTGATCGAGCCAAACTCCTGTTATAGGTTGAAATAGCCAGCTAGGTACCAGAAATTGCCGTAGTTTTCTTGCTCAAAACTTTTCTGTTCATATCTCCTTGTCAGAATTTGGTCTCAGGCTGAAATTTCGTCTGTGAGTTCAGTAGTACCTCATTTGCATGTAGGGGAAGTTTAGAGGTCTAAACCTTCATAGTTTTCCTCTCCGTGAGTGTCAAAGTTCACCGCCGAATCCTATTACTGCCAGCTAGACCTGAATTTCGCCTTCTGGGTATATTACTAGATCTTACACATCTGTGTGAGTGTTTATAGCCCTATTGTGACCTGAAAGCCAACCTCTTGAGTGAACAACCACAGCCAGAAGCCCGGCGCTTTCCTAGGTAGACGGATTACACTCCGACAACGTGAGGTTTGAAGATGAGGTGGAAGCATCGCAGAAGAGCCATTACTCTCACAACCATTGGGCAAGAGCAACCACAGAGACCTTGGTGAAGTTGGGAGATCTGGAGGAACCTGTGGTGGCATTGATTGATCACGGCTCAGAGATTAATCTGATGTCTAAGGAGCTGTACTGTAAACCCTCCGCGGTCCTAACGATCAACTACCCCCCGATCTCTCAACCTCCACGATCGTCATCCACGAATCTGCAACTGTCGGGCCTGTCTCTCACTCAGGGGTCACCTCTGATGGCTTTGATGGAAGCACACCATGAATCTTGAAGGGAAAAATGCTAAGTTCACTCTCATTCATACACCCACAAACTTATCAACTAAAATCTCCATAATCTCATCCACTAAAATCCTCCATTCTAACGACGTCTCTCAAGTTCTCACATGCTAAAAATATCCCACACTCTCTATATTACTCAAGTCGTCATTACGACGATGTGAAAACAAGGATGAGGAGCGCTTCTCTACTCCTCTATTTATACACTCTAGGTTTTTACTTTGGTACCCTCCGGTAACTCAACCGTAACTACTTTTACCGGGTTTTACTAAGATATTACTTAAGGTAAAAGCATTGATCACATGAGCTTTTTACCTTTTCACATGGGCTTATTCCTTCAAAGTCAACAACTTCTAGAAGGATTCTGGAATATTCTCAAGGAATCTCGAATTTCCACCCCCCCTCTACACTAGGACCCACTAAAAAGGAAACATGTGAAATCTCTTCTTGTTTTTAATGCCCACAAAGTCCACAACTTTAATCCAACCACTAATATCAAGTCAAAAAGGAGATAAGGGATACTTTCCACCCCCTTTCTACCTTTTAGACAAGATGACAAGATAGTAGTGCTCACTCTTTAGCAAATATCTGAATTCTGCCAAAAGTACAGCTAAGTTTAACCATAACTAACTTTTAGCTAGTCATGACTAACTTGATATCTCCTAAAAGTACTTTGGCAGCAAATAAACATTCTCAACACTTAGTTAGAACTAAACACCTTACTAATAGACAAACTTCCTATGTGTAACATAGGTCGTTACATTTTACCCCCGGACTAAATTTTCGCTCCGTCCTCGGAGTGAAGAGAGAACTTCCGTCGATGAAACAACTTCAACTTGTCATGGTTGACCCGATCGAATCTCCTTCCTCCCAGCTCCTGAAGGTCATATGTGAAGTTGCTCCACACCTTATCTACAACAAAAGGACCAAAATATCTCGGAAGAAACTTCTTCCTAGCCCTCTTGAATCTGATAGCATCATACAACATAACCCAATCTCCGACTTGAAAAGGTTTTAGCTCCCTCTTGCCCAACCGTTTGTCGTAACTCTTCTTTTGATACGCCTGAGCTCGTTCCATCCGGATCATTGCTACCGCTCGGGTCTCTTCCAACTCCATGAGTTGCTCCCTTCTTGATCTGACCACGTCTTCTCCTCTCGACCTCTTCAACTTTCGTTGAATAGTTTGAAAAGTATCCAATTCGAATTGGATCGGCAACTTGGACTCCACTCCATAAACCAATCGAAATGGGGAGTACCCAGTAGAAGTCTTTGTTGTCGTTCGATACTCTCATAAGATGGCATGTAGCCTCTTATCCCAAGTATGTTTCGCAGTCTCAACACCAGCATCTTTGGCGAGCATCATACAAAGTGTAAGATTGGTCTTCTCCGCAAGACCATTAGCATTTGGTTTGTATGAGGTCGTTACTCGTGGCTTGATAGAAAAGTGTTGTAGCATAGCAGTAGTCATGCTCCCTACAAACTCTCCTCCTCTATCTGAGACCAACTCTAACGGACATCCAAATCTTGTGATGATCCTCTCCCATAAGAATCTACCGACTTCTGTTTCATTGGTCTCTCTCAAAGGTCTAGCCTCTACCCACTTGGTACAATAGTCAGTGGCGACTACAATGTATCTATTGCCTCGAGGTGTCTTATTAAGAGGACCTACAAAGTCAATACCCCACTTCTCAAATGGTCCTAATATTGGAATTGATCTTAACGGAGGTGTTCTAGTAGACTTCAGAGCAAATGCTTGACATACGTCGCAAGTTTTGCAATAGTCTAAACACTCCTTGAAAATCCCTCTCCAGTGGTAACCCGCATCCAAAATCTTGAAGGCTGTGATCTTACCAGCAAAGTGACCTCCGCAAACAGTTCCGTCGTGAAACTCGTGCATTAGCTTGAATGCCTCCTTCTGACCAACTGCTCTCCTTAGTAAGCCATCTGCTCCTTGATGAAATAGAATTCCCTCCACCATGGTGTAAGGTTTGCATCTCTTGATCAACGCGTTACGTTCTCGGGTATGCATACCTTCTGGAAAAGAGCCATTTACAAGGAAACTCCAGATTTCCTTGTACTCGTCCGGTATCTCCTCGATGCTTGTGATGGTCATCAGATGCTCGTCTGGAAATGAATCATCAAACGGTTCTTCTCCCTCATCATCATAAGCCCTTGACAAAGATCAGCATTCGCATGCTTCTTCCCTGGTCTATCTTCGATCACATAATCGTATTCTGTTAGAAGGATCTTCCAACGAGCAATACGACCTTCGGCATTAGGCTTATTAAAGATATATTTTAAAGCCTTGTGATCTGTGATTATGGAAAATTTCCCTCCTAGCAAGTAGTGTCGAAATTTCTTCAATCCAAAGATCACCGCTAATCCTTCTCGTTCAGTCACGGAGTAATTCTTCTCCGCTGTAACCATCTACCTACTAGCATAAGCTATAGGATGATCATGCCCATCTCCATCTAGCTGACTTAATGTACATCCGATTGCTACATTGGAGGCATCCGTATACAGAATAAATGCTTTACTCCACTCAGGTTTAGCAAGTATAGGAGCTGTCACTAATGCTTTTTTCAGCTCCTCAAATGCTTCCTTTGCCTTCTGATCATGCACTATCAAGTCAAAATCAACTCCCTTCTTCATGTACATAGTCAAAGCTATTGCTTTGTTTGAGAAGGAAAAGACAAACCTACGATAATATCCAACCATGCCAAGAAACTGCCTCAACTTTGTCAAGTTGATCGGAAATGGAAGATCCACAATCTTCTTCACCTTCTCAGGATCTACCGCAATCCCATTCTTGGAAATGATGTGCCCTAACAGCAGACCTTCTTCGCAGCCAAAGATGCACTTCTCTGGATTTAGAGAAGCGTTGGCTTGCTCCAACCGCTGCAAAACTTTGATCACATGATCAAAGTGGTCCTCCTTTCGTCCGTACACACAGAAATTGTCAATGAAATCCCGAACAAACTTCCCTATGAATGGTTCAAACACCTTGTTCATGAACCTTTGAAACGTGGCCGGAGCATTACACAATCCGAATGGCATCACCCGAAATGCAAATGTTCCCCAAGGAGTAGTGAAAGTAGTCAACTGTTGGTACTCCTGTGCTATCTTGATCTGGTTATACCCACTATAACCATCACCAAAGCTATACCACTCATGACCAGCAACTTCCTCCAAAATCTCATCTATAAATGGTAGAGGATAATAATCCTTCTTGGTAACTGCATTCAACTTCTTATAGTCTATGCACACTCGCAGCTTACCATTCTTCTTCTTGACAATCACAATGGGTGAAACCCATTCTGAGTTCTCCACCTCATAGATGAAACTCGCCTCCTTCAACTTGTCTATCTCCTCCTTGACCATCATTGCCGTTGTGGGATTGACCCTTCTCTGCTTCTGTCGAACTGGTCTTGCGTGCTCCTCCAATTCGATTCGATGAGTCTCGAGAGTCACCTCCTTCAAATCTTTGTAGCTGAAAGCAAACACATGGATATATTTTCAAAATATATCTAGGAATCTACTTTTCTCTTCTTGAGTGACATTGATACCAAACTTTAGGGTAGAGAGTCTTCTCACAATCTCTGCCTCACTCAACTCTTCTTTGTCAGGATCTTTCTCCACTGCTGATCGAGGCAACAAGTCAATAGCACTAAGCTGATGTAATGATTCATCTCGACCAAATCCTTCGTCCTCAGACGAGGATTCTTGATCGTAAGAATCTCCGGTATCTACTTCTGATACACTCTGATCATCCTCCGTATCAGATTCCCAGTAGTCACTAGTGGGTCTATCAGAGTCAGAAGTCACAACTCCAACACCCGAGAGAGGAACTATCACTCTATGATCTCTAGGTCCAATCCGTAAGTATCCCTTGTGCCACCTATCAGTGGTGCGCACAGCTCTCAACCAAGGCCTACCTAAGAGCAAATCATAACTAGAGTCCTTTAACACTTGAAAGGACATCAACGTTTGAACTCCCATCACAGACACGACCACCTTCTCTAACACACCAAGAGGTCTTACCCGTTGCTTGTTAGCCATCTCCACGACAATGCTAGCCGGGCGGGTTGGTTCCATCCCCAACTTCTTCATCAACCTCTCCGATATGGCGTTGACAGCCGATCCTCCATCCACCAATACGTCAGAGACGTAGTGACCATTCAACCGGACTTCAATCTTTGAAGCCCTAGTGCATACCTCTGAAGCATGCACATCCACCACACCAACTCCCACAGACTTTGATGTCTTTCTCTTGGGTTTCTTCTTCTTGCTTCTCTTAGAACTCAGTCCTCCTCTGAGTTCCCTTTGTAAGCTGGGATTAAGTGCGATCAGTTGTCCAACAGTGATGTTGGCTTTCTGAGCACCCACATCTTCAACCACATCATATCCCGCTTGGGAAGATGAAATGGTGAAATCTGCCATCCCTAGCTTCCTTCTTGGCTCCCTTGGTGTACTCGAAACATTACTCGAACGAGTACTTCTACTTGCTGACTCCTCCATGAAAACCGGTTCATCAGAAAATCGAGTTCTTTTCCTTTCTTGAGCTAAAAGCTCCACCGGTGCATGAGAAGAGTTTGAACTCTCTCCTTTCTCGTAGATGGGATCTCGCACGACATCGATAGTAGCCACCCCCTTGTCTCGTCCTTGTGATGGATTTCCTCCACCCACATTCATTCTGACAGCTTCGACACCTCTTGCTCCGTTGTTAGGACAATTTCGCTGGAAATGAGAACCTCCACACGTCCAACAAGTGATTCCTCCAAAGTTACCTTGGTTGCCTCCAAAGTTACCTTGATTTCCTCGGTTGGGATTGTTGTCGTAACCTCTTGGACCTCCTCCTCCACCTTTGTTCCTCCATTCTCGTAACTGCACCACGTTTATCTTGAGATCCGCAAGAGTATCGGTGATGCTCTTCAGCTCAGCATGAAAATCAGAGGTAGCAGTAGACATCGTTGTTGGGACAAACGGTCTTGGCACCACCGTTGGAGTAGGAACTGACGTTGAAGCAATCACCAATTGTGATGGTGCAGGTGCGATCGTTGTGGCTACACCAGGAGTCGGAGTTGACACCAGAGCAGCATGATGAGGTTGGATGATATCTCCTTCATCCAAACTCTCTTCCATATTTGTCGCAATCTTGATGGCCTCCGCTTTGGTTGCTGGCTTCTCGTACCTCACTTGGGTTCGAATTGAAGGCTTCAACCCTCCCACCAAGTTCTTGGTCAACACTGCTCCAATCCCCGCCATCGTTAACTCCACATTGTCTCCACTCTTCCGTAGGACCGTCCGAAACCGTTGCTCCAACTTATCCACCCTTTCGGCATATTGCCGAACTTTCTCGTCGTCCCGTTGCTTCAAATGAGTAAGCTCCACCATGAGCTTCTCATAACTCTCTTCTGGAAGAAATTCTTCGATGAGTGCATTACTCAACGTCTCCCATGTGTCCTCAACTGCACCAGATGTCTTGCTCTTCACTCGGTCGTCATACCACGTAAGAGCAAAATCTTCTAAAAACTCTGGCAGTAACAACACCCATTCTTCCTTCCTTCTCACGTTGTTTCCGATGCAACCCCTTTTGAAGTCTCGTACAAATGGTTCTACATCTTCATTGTCCTTCCCATGAAACACTGGTAACTTCCCCATCTTGTAACTATTCTTTCTACCCTTCTAATTTTTGTGCAATAACTACTCGCTAAAAGAGTACGAACATCACCAATTCCATTCGCGAATAATCTACCATAGGTAAAATGAAAAGAAATGGTTGTAACAACACCTCTTGTGCCATCTCTTCTCCCAAGGTAATCATGAGCCTGAGTCGCATCACCGCCTTCTCCACCATCCGAATGACGATCTCCATCACAACTCAGCTGAGTCCTCTTTTGAAGTCGACAACTTCTCCGTCTCCGCTCTTTGAGTCTCGTCCAACTTCTCGACTACTGACGTAAGTAGGACTTGTGTCCTCTGGATAGATCACCCACTCCACAACTTGGACAAGGATCTTCGCCTAGAAGATGAATTGGCGCTGGTGACGATGGACCCACTCGAAGACTTAAATCAGTAAACTCCCGCTTCCCTTTAGCTCTCTCGGTTCTGATTCTAGTTGGACAATTCACTACTTTATGTCCCAACCCTCTACAGAAATAACACCACAAGTCGGTTTCTACTCTTCTCCTCGGAGATTCTACTTGAGGTTTTGTACAAGGGTTCTCAAACTCAACGATAATCTCTTTCAAAAAAAATATACAAATTTCAGTTCTTTGAAAATTTGTACAGTCATCACCATCTCTTCTGATTAGGGAAGTTTCTGTTGAAACTTCATGATTTAGTAGCTTGGAGGTTGAGCTATTGGAGATCACAAAAATCTTGGAGAGATCTCTTACCAACTAAGAGATATATGTTTCTGCATACAAGGAGGTCTTGAAGATACTTCATGGGGAATCCAGTTCGAATGACGAGGTGGAAGAAGAGACGTTTAAGAGTTCGAACAGAGACGGAGAAGCCCAAGTTAAGTATAGATGAGTTACGAACCCGCATCTATAGCACTTGGGGTGCCCTCTTTACCCTATACGAAGAAGCTTCCGCGACCATTGGCACAGATTTGAAGAAAGCCGAGTTTAAAGCATCATTCATTGTGGAGGCCACGAATGCTCCTGGTGAAGTAGAGTTGGATCCTTACAAGAGTGAGTTCAAGATGTCTGTTGTGATTAGTACAAACGATGGTGAGGAGGATCATATCTTCGATAGTTAATTTTAGATTAGATTTTATTTCGTGTATAGCATGTATAATACACGAATTCCAATATAAAGCTCGGAAGAGTTAAGAAAGTGATGTAGAATTATTTTCCTCTATGATACTTTGTCCACTTAATGGTTGAGAAGGTGCAACATGAGTGGAAATTCAAAAGATTGGAAAGTTAGACTTAGAAACCTTCCTCAAGGTTTAGATGTCATAGTAAGTGTCGGAGAAAGTTCGAGAGAGATTATCGTCGAGTTTGAAAACCCTAGTACTAAACCTCAAGTAGAATCTCCGAGGAGAAGAGTAGAAACCGACTTGTGGTGTTATTTCTGTAGAGGGTTGGGACACAAAGTAGTGAATTGTCCAACTAGAATCAGAACCGAGAGAGCTAAAGGGAAGCGGGAGTTTACTGATTTAAGTCTTCGAGTGGGTCCATCGTCACCAGCGCCAATTCATCTTCTATGCGAAGATCCTTGTCCAAGTTGTGGAGTGGTTGATCTATCAAGAGGACACAAGTGCGTCGATGTGGCCGCCCTACTTACGTCAGTAGTCGAGAAGTTGGACGAGACTCAAAGAGCTGAGACGGAGAAGTTGTCGACTTCAAAAGAGGACTCAGCTGAGTTGTGATGGAGATCGTCATTCGGATGGTGGAGAAGACGGTGATGCGACTCAAACTCATGATTACCTTGGGAGAAGAGATGGCACAAGAGGTGTTGTTACAACCATTTCCTTTTATTTTACCTATGGTAGATTATTCACGAATGGAATTGGTGATATTCGTACTCTTTTAGCGAGTAGTTATTGCACGACGATTAGAAGAGTAGAAAGAGTAGTTACAAGATGGGAAAGCTACCTGTGTTTCATGGGAAGGACAATGAAGATGTAGAACCATTTGTACGAGACTTCAAAAGGGGTTGCATCGGAAACAACGTGAGAAGGAAGGAAGAATGGGTGTTGTTACTGCCAGAGTTTTTAGAAGATTTTGCTCTTACGTGGTATGAAGACCGAGTGAAGAGCCAGACACCTGGTGCAGTTGAGGACACATGGGAGAAGTTGAGTAATGCACTCATCGAAGAATTTCTTCCAGAAGAGAGTTATGAGAAGCTCATGGTGGAGCTTACTCATTTGAAGCAACGGGACGACGAGAAAGTTCGACAATATGCCGAAAGGGTGGATAAGTTGGAGCAACGATTTTGGACGGTCCTACGGAAGAGTGGAGACAATGTGGAGCTAACGATGGCGGGGATTGGAGCAGTGCTGACCAAGAACTTGATGGGAGGGTTGAGACCTTCAATTCGAACCCAAGTGAGGTACGAGAAGCCAACAACCAAAGCGGAGGCCATCAAGATTGCGACAAATATGGAAGAGAGTTTGGATGAAGGGGATATCATCCAACTGCATCATGTCGCTTTGGTGTCGACTCCGACTCTTGGTGTAACCACAACGGTAGCATCTGCACCATCACAATTGGTGATTGCTTCAACGTCAGCTCCTACTCCAACGGTGGTGCCAAGACCATTTGTCCCAACAACGATGTCTACTGCCACCTCTGATTTCCATGCTGAGTTGAAGAGCATCACCGATACTCTTGCGGATCTCAAGATAAACGTGGTGCAGTTACGCGAATGGAGGAACAAAGGTGGAGGAGGAGGTCAAAGAGGTTACGAAAACAATCCTAACCGAGGAAATCAAGGTAACTTTGGAGGCAACCAAGGTAACTTTGGAGGAATCACTTGTTGGACGTGTGGAGGTTCTCGTTTCCAGCGAAATTGTCCTAACAACGGAGCAAGAGGTGCCGAAGTTGTCAGAATGAATGTGGGTGGAGGAAATCCATCACAAGGACGAGACAAGGGGGTGGCTACTATCGATGTCGTACGAGATCCCATTTACGAGAAAGGAGAGAGTTCAAACTCTTCTCATGCACCGGTGGAGCTTTTAGCTCAAGAAAGGAAAAGAACTCGATTTTCTGATGAACCGGTTTTCATGGAGGAGTCAGCAAGTAGAAGTACTCGTTCGAGTAATGTTTCGAGTACACCAAGGGAGCCAAGAAAGAAGCTGGGGATGGCGGATTTCATCATTTCATCTTCCCAAGCGGGATATGATGTGGTTGAAGATGTGAGTGCTCAGAAAGCCAACATCACTGTTGGACAACTGATCGCACTTAATCCCAGCTTACGAAGGGAACTCAGAGGAGGACTGAGTTCTAAGAGAAGCAAGAAGAAGAAACCCAAGAGCAAGACATCAAAGTCTGTGGGAGTTGGTGTGGTGGATGTGCATGCTTCAGAGGTATGCACTAGGGCTTCAAAGATTGAAGTCCGGTTGAATGGTCACTACGTCTCTGACGTATTGGTGGATGGAGGGTCGGCTGTAAACGCCATATCGGAGAGGTTGATGAAGAAGTTGGGGATGGAACCAACTCGCCCGGCTAGCATTGTCGTGGGGATGGCTAACAAGCAACGAGTAAGACCTCTTGGTGTGTTAGAGAAGGTGGGCGTGTCTGTGATGGGAGTTCAAACATTGATGTCCTTTCAAGTGTTAAAGGACTCTAGTTATGATTTGCTCCTAGGTAGGCCTTGGTTGAGAGCTGTGTGCACCACTGATAGGTGGCACAAGGGATACTTACGGATTGGGCCTAGAGATCATAGAGTGATAGTTCCTTTCTCGGGTGTTGGAGTTGTGACTTCTGACTCTGATAGACCCACTAGTGACTACTGGGAATCTGATACGGAGGATGATCAGAGTGTATCAGAAGTAGATACCGGAGATTCTTACGATCAAGAATCCTCGTCTGAGGACGAAGGATTTGGTCGAGATGAATCATTACATCAGCTTAGTGCTATTGACTTGTTGCCTCGACCAGCAGTGGAGAAAGATCTTGACAAAGAAGAGTTGAGTGAGGCAGAGATTGTGAGAAGACTCTCTACCCTGAAGTTTGGTATCAATGTCACTCAAGAAGAGAAAAGTAGATTCCTAGATATATTTTGAAAATATATCCATGTGTTTGCTTTCAGCTACAAGGATTTGAAGGAGGTGACTCTCGAGACTCATCGGATCGAATTGGAGGAGCACGCAAGACCAGTTCGACAGAAGCAAAGAAGGATCAATCCCACAACGGCAATGATGGTCAAGGAGGAGATAGACAAGTTGAAGGAGGCGAGTTTCATCTATGAGGTGGAGAACTCAGAATGGGTTTCACTCATTGTGATTATCAAGAAGAAGAATGGTAAGCTGCGAGTGTGCATAGACTATAAGAAGCTGAATGCAGTTACCAAGAAGGATTATTATCCTCTACCATTTATAGATGAGATTTTGGAGGAAGTTGCTGGTCATGAGTGGTACAGCTTTGGTGATGGTTATAGTGGGTATAACCAGATCAAGATAGCACAGGAGTACCAACAGTTGACTACTTTCACTACTCCTTGGGGAACATTTGCATTTCGGGTGATGCCATTCGGACTGTGTAATGCTCCGGCCACGTTTCAAAGGTTCATGAACAAGGTGTTTGAACCATTCATAGGAAAGTTTGTTCGGGATTTCATTGACGATTTCTGTGTGTACGGAAGAAAGGAGGACCACTTTGATCATGTGATCAAAGTTTTGCAGCGGTTGGAGCAAGCCAACGCTTCTCTAAATCCAGAGAAGTGCATCTTTGGCTGCGAAGAAGGTATGCTGTTAGGGCACATCATTTCCAAGAATGGGATTGCGGTAGATCCTGAGAAGGTGAAGAAGATTGTGGATCTTCCATTTCCGATCAACTTGACAAAGTTGAGGCAGTTTCTTGACATGGTTGGATATTATCGTAAGTTTGTCTTTTCCTTCTCAAACAAAGCAATAGCTTTGACTACGTACATAAAGAAGGGAGTTGATTTTGACTTGATAGTGCATGATCAGAAGGCAAAGGAAGCATTTGAGGAGCTGAAAAAGGCATTGGTGACAGCTCCTATACTTGCTAAACCTGAGTGGAGTAAAGCATTTATTCTGTATACGGATGCCTCCAATGTAGCAATCGGATGTACATTAAGTCAGCTAGATGAAGATGGGCATGATCATCCTATAGCTTATGCTAGTAGGTAGATGGTTCTAGCGGAGAAGAATTACTCCGTGACTGAACGAGAAGGATTAGCGGTGATCTTTGGATTGAAGAAATTTCGACACTACTTGCTAGGAGGGAAATTTTCCATAGTCACGGATCACAAGGCTTTGAAGTATATCTTTAATAAGCCTAATGCCGAAGGTCGTATTGCTCGTTGAAAGATCCTTCTAACAGAATATGATTACGTGATCGAAGATAGACCAGGGAAAAAGCATGCGAATGCTGATCTTTTGTCGAGGGCTTATGATGATGAGGGAGAAGAACCGTTTGATGATTCATTTCCAGACGAACATCTGATGACCATCACAAGCATCGAGGAGATACCGGACGAGTACAAGGAAATCTGGAGTTTCCTTGCAGATGGCTCTTTTTCAGAAGGTATGCATACCCGAGAACGTAACGCGTTGATCAAGAGATGCAAACCTTACACCATGGTGGAAGGAATTCTGTTTCATCAAGGAGCAGATGGGTTACTAAGGAGAGCAGTTGCTCAGAAGGAGGCATTCAAGCTAATGCACGAGTTTCACGACGGAACTGTTTGCGGAGGTCATTTTGCTGGTAAGATAACAGCCTTCAAGATTTTGGATGCGGGTTACCACTGGAGAGGGATTTTCAAAGAGTGTTTAGACTATTGCAAAACTTGCGACGTATGTCAAGCATTTGCTCTGAAGTCTACTAGAACACCTCCGTTAAGATCAATTCCCGTGTTAGGACCATTTGAGAAGTGGGGTATTGACTTTGTAGGTCCTCTTAATAAGACACCTCGAAGCAATAGATACATTGTACTCGCCACTGACTATTGTACCAAGTGGGTAGAGGCTAGACCTTTGAAAGAGACCAATGAAACAGAAATCGGTAGATTCCTATGGGAGAGGATCATCACGAGATTTGGATGTCCGTTAGAGTTGGTCTCAGATAGAGGAGGAGAGTTTGTAGGGAGCATGACTACTGCTATGCTACAACACTTTTCTATCAAGCCACGAGTAACGACCTCATACAAACCAAATGCTAATGGTCTTGCGGAGAAGACCAATCTTACACTTTGTATGATGCTCGCCAAAGATGCTGGTGTTGAAACTACGAAACATACTTGGGATAAGAGGCTTCATGCCATCTTATGGGAGTACCGAACGACAACAAAGACTTCTACTGGATACTCCCCATTTCGATTGGTTTATGGAATGGAGTCCAAGTTGCCGATCCAATTCGAATTGGATACTTTTTAAACTATTCAACGAAAGTTGAAGAGGTCGAGAGGAGAAGATGTGGTCAGATCAAGAAGGGAGCAACTCATGGAGTTGGAAGAGACCCGAGCGGTAACAATGATCCGGATGGAACGAGCTCAAGCGTATCAAAAGAAGAGTTACGACAAACGTTTGGGCAAGAGGGAGGTAAAACCTTTTCAAGTCGGAGATTGGGTTATGTTGTATGATGCTATCAGATTCAAGAGGGCTAGGAAGAAGTTTCTTCCGAGATATTTTGGTCCTTTTATTGTAGATAAGGTGTGGAGCAACTTCACATATGACCTTCAGGAGCTGGGAGGAAGGAGATTTGATCGAGTAAATCATGACAAGTTGAAGTTGTTTCATCGACGAAAGTTCTCTCTTCACTCCGAGGACGGAGCGAAAATTTAGTCCGAGGGTAAAATGTAACGACCTATGTTACACATAGGAAGTTTGTCTATTAGTAAGGTGTTTAGTTATAACTAAGTGTTGAGAATGTTTATTGGCTGCCAAAGTACTTTAAGGATGTATCAAGTTAGTCATGACTAGCTAAAAGTTAGTTATGGTTAAACTTAGCTGTACTTTTGGCAGAATTCAGATATTTGCTAAAGAGTGAGCACTACTATCTTGTCATCTTGTCTAAAAGGTAGAAAGGAGGTGGAAAGTATCCCTTATCTCCTTTTTGACTTGATATTAGTGGTTGGATTAAAGTTGTGGACTTTGTGGGCATTAAAAACAAGAAGAGATTCCACATGTTTCCTTTTTAGTGGGTCCTAGTGTATAGGGGGGGTGGAAATTCGAGATTCCTTGAGAATATTCTAGAATCCTTCTAGAAGTTGTTGACTTTGAAGGAATAAGCCCATGTGAAAAGATAAAAAGCCCATGTGATTAATGTTTTTACCTTAAGTAATATCTTAGTAAAACCCGGTAAAAGTAGTTACGGCTGAGTTACCGGGGGTACCAAAGTAAAAACCTAGAATGTATAAATAGAGGAGTAGAGAAGAGCTCCTCATCCTTGTTTTTTCTTATTGTCGTAATGACAACTTGAGTAATATAGAGAGTGTGGAATATTTTTAGCATGTGAGAACTTGAGAGACGTCGTTAGAATAGAAGATTTTAGTTGATGTGTTTAAGGAGATTTTTAGTTGATAAGTTTATGGGTGTATGAATGAGTGAACTCAGCATTTTCTCTTCAAGTTCATGGTGTGCTTCCATCAAAGCCATCAGAGGTGACCCCTGAGTGAGAGACAGGCCCGACATGTTGCAGATTCGTGGATGACGATCGTGGAGGTTGAGAGATCAAGGGGGGTAGTTGATCGATAGGACCGCGGAGGGTTTATAGTACAACAGTCTTTGTGAGATAGTGGAGAGTTATGTAACACACAAGAAAACCAAAAGATGCTCGAAAGTAGTAATTTAAGGATCGAACCCACAGAGATGCAAGTAAAGATCATCCAAAAGTAGTAAACACGTGATAAAGGTGATTCTTTATAGTTGTCTTTTATTCTCACGGACAGTAATCAGTCCCGGTAGAGATCAAACTCAGGTCTATCCAACAAGACAGAGTTGATAATCCTGACAAATAAACATAACAGGTACTGAACAGGTCAGGGACCTCAAGAAACACATGAACAACAGAGAAACAGAGCCACAAACGGAAATGTCACACGAGGAAGTACTGCTGAAGTGCTACTAGGTAGCCTCTAACACCATAAACGCTAAGTATCTTCACACTAAGTTACTTTCGCTACTACTGCTCTCGTAAAACTCTGGCGAAGAAGACTCCGCCGAAGTACCAGACTGAACTCCTCCCTAAGTGTTCCACCAAAGAACAACTTCCTCCGAAGTCAGCTTCGTCCAAAAACGTCTTCGTAGGAAACTAACTCCGCAGATGCTGGTCTATTCTCAGTCCTCGCCGTAAACGTTCTACTCTGATTTCAAATGTCGACAGCAAATCCTTCGGCACCCAGACTAATTCCTACCACAGCAAACTACGATACTTTGTAGGTAAATCTCCAAAGAAGACAAAACACTCAATGGCTCCACAAACTCAGGAAATAGAAAACTCAAAAATGATAAAACACATAGAGGTCCTGAAAATGAACAACACAATGCTTATATACAGATTTTCTCGAAGATGACGGATCTTCTTCCTAAGAAGTCGGGAGTACTTCTGGTCCGTCGGATGAAGGTCCTGTGTCCGAAACGACACTAGGAACAACACCGCTTCCTACCGCTAGCTCTCTACCTATCTCGTAAACTGAGAACTCTACGGTTGCTCTAACCTCCCTAAGCTCCCTAATTACTCGCTGGCCTAGTCTAGCTATCCGGTTCCTAGCTGAAGTACCCTCCGCATCTGCAGCTAAGAACTCCTCTCTAACTTGACGAAGAAATCCCGACTCTTCAGCGTCGATCTCAACGGCGAAGTAGTTCTTCAGTACTGGCTCGACCCTACTCCGAAGTTGAGCGCGTAGCTCCTCGGCTTTGACGACGCGTAGCTTCAGATCCTCCACTTCCTTTGTCATGGCGGCGACAGTGTCCTGATACCTGTTTCGTTGCCCGCGCATGTCATCCAAATCCTTCTTCATCAGAGAAAGAACCTTCTCATGCTCTTTCTCGCGATCTATCTTCTGCCGAAGAAGCTCCTCCTTCTCTGATGTCACAGTCTTCAGCTCATCGGTCCTCGTCTGCGTCTCCTTCTGGGCCATGCGAAGTGCAGCCCTCAAATTCTCCTTCTCTTCTTGCCAGTTACCTCGGCCGAAGTGCATCGTATGCATTAACTCTGCCAGGTTCAGCTTCCTACCGACGATTTCCTCGTAGGTCTCGCGGTTCGCTTCCAAGCTGTGGAGTAGCGGAACGACTACATCCTTGAGGTAGTCCGCCGAAGAAGCCAGTTTCTTGATCTCTCCTATCGTCGACAGAGAAAGAGTACTCTTCGGTGTAGTGGCAACGTCTTTTTCCGTCCGAGGAGTGCTCCCTTCATCGGCTTCCTCAGTCGCCTCTTCAACTGCTTCATCATCGGTTCGGACCGTCTTCGTCATCTTCATCTTCTTCCAGGACTTCTGCACAGACCTCGGCGTCTCCTCTAGAGGTTTCTTCCTTCCACTCCTGCGGATCGGAGGAGATACTTCGATCACATCTTCGTCTTCGGCCGGAGTTATCTCTTCGGTCGCCTTCTCTGGAGCTGGTGTTGAAGTCGATGCCCCTTGCTTCTTCGCTGTCTCCACTGCTACTTCGGCTGGTGCTCCTTTGGCCTCGACTTCGTCGAAGAACTTCTCGAGTTGCACATCTCGTGCTGGAGTCTGTACCACCTGAAATTCATCTTCCTCGGCAGCTGCGGTAAAGCCTAACTTCCTCTGCGCTTCTTCCGACAACAGTCCCATCCCCATGTAGAACACCGAGACAAACGGTCCTATGTACACCAAATCGTTCTAGTTCCAAAGCTTCAGCACATGACGATGGAAGATCCTCGCCCAATGTGCTCTTCTTCCGGCGAAGAGCTGCTCGATGAAATTGATTTGTCAATTCGACATGTATGTCTTTCTTCGTGGTCTGAAGATCGCCATAATCGCATCGGCTACTTCTCTCTTCTTCGGGTCGCAGTAATCGTTCTTTCGGTAGCCGTTCCTCTCTAAGGGTAACTCCTTGAAGAGATTCGGGAAGTTCTTCACTGCTTCGGGCGAAGCAGCGGAAGATGTGGTATCAAAAAGTAGGTCACCTTCCCGACCTACATCGTCCGTTCCCAAGACATCGGACCAATGATCTTCGGTCCAGTTACAAGGTCGCCCATAGTGATCATCAGTCGGATGCTGCTTGCAGACCTTCAACTGGTGCACCAATTTGGAGGAAACCATCCCCCACCAAGGAAGTAGGAGGAACGATAATCCCATTTCCTCGAGCTCCTTGTCATAGCGGCGAAGAACCGCTCGATTAACTTCAAAGGATCGGAGCCTCGGCGCCTTAGCCGTCTGCATCCCTCGCATCCCTAGGATCATTGCAACGATCTTCGCCACAAATGGATTCTTCGTCGCAATCCCTTCTTCGTCCGTAATCGAGTTCTTCCTCTCAAATTGGCTTCCTCGCCAGTCACTGATGTACTTTGGCGCGCGGAAAATGCGGCTCGCTGCGCCCTGCTATCGCTCGCTCTGGGAATAGTAAAACAGTAAAGTAAATGACTTGTTACCTGGCTTATATTCTGCGATAGGTTTTCCCGCACGTGCCGAAGTTAGGGTTTTCCTCTTGACGACTGACATTCTTCAGTCTGTTGTAACTTCGTCATTCGGTCTCCGATTGCCTCGCACAACATATCGTTAGAAAGCTCTTCGCCCGAGGAATTCATCTATGAGGAAATCATCTTTCAGTGTCTCCATAGATTCGATAAATTCCTCCAGAACTGAGATTCTTCACTAAACTTCTAATTAACACTATTCTACTCATATCGTTTATCTTCTATCATCTATTCTTCTTATTTACTTTACAACTAATCAATTAATTAACAAAACGAAAAACCAAGGCTTCACATACTCCCCCTCTCAATTGTGAAGCGACCCCGCGAACACTTAAGAGTAGTATCTCTTGATTCTCCACCCATTGACTCGGGTGGCTAACAATGTTCCATCGAGTTCTTCCAACTGAACCGAACCATTACTATAACAACGCGTTACTTTGTAAGGGCCCATCCAACGTAAGTGTAACTTCCAGGAAATTTGGTGTACCTTCTGTCGTACAGCAATACTAAATCACCATCCTTGATGTCCACCTTGCGGATCTTCTTATCGTGTTTCTCTTTCCGCTTCATTTGAATGATTTCCGTTAGTCGTTTAGACTCTTCACGGTCTTCCTCAAGTGTCATCAGACTCTTGAGTCGTAACAGTTGGCTCTCCTCCACTGACAATCCTCAGGATTCTGTAAGTAGCCACATCAAATTCAACTCTCATAATCGATGTCATGCCATATGTTAGGAAAAAGGGTGTTTGTCGAGTCGTGATCTTCTCTGCATTCCGAAATGCCCATAAGACAACCGGTAACTTTGTATCCCAATCATATGCATGATTCACTGTCACCTTGTTCAGAATCTTGCACAACACTCCATTAGACTTCTCTGTCAATCCATTAGCTTTTGGATTGTACGGTGTTGTCTTCCGGTGTTTTATACCAAAGTAATCTATCAGTTCCTCTATCATCTTGTTCAAAAAATGTGTACCTCGGTCACTCACCAACTCCAGTGGGCATCCATATCGAGTAATGATCTGTGTGTACAGAAACTCAGCCACAGTGGCTGCGTCATCTTTCTTGGTAGCTGCTGCTTCAACCATCTTCGTTGCATAATCAGTAGCTATCAGAATGTACCTTCTTCTAGTGCGGCGTGTTGCAGGTTGTATAGGTCCTACAAAATCAATCCCCCACTTCTCGAATGGTGCTAATGGGAGTATCGGATGTAACGGCCACTGAGTGGTTGGCGTAGGCTTACCCACTCGTTGACAGTTATCACACTTCTTGATGATCTCATGAACATCTTTGTACATCGTCGGCCACCAATATCCAGCTGAGAGAATCTTCTTCACAGTGTTCCTCAGTGCATAGTGTCCGGCTTCAAGTTCCAAGTGTAATGCTCCCACCACTTGTGGTATCTCATGCACTTCCAGACATCTTCGAAGTTCTTCATCAGGTCCTCTTTTGAACAATATCCCGTTCTTCATCTCGTAAGGTCCCGCCTGATGTATGAAGACTGTTCGCTGTTCAGCATCCATTTCTTCTGGGCACTGCAAAGTCTGTAAATATCTGTACAGATCATAGTACTTCGTAGCAGGTGCTACTGTCAACTGAAACAATTCCTCATCTGGGAAGTCGTCTGCCACTGTATCCACTCGTTCTCCCGTTCTCAGTCGAGACAAGTAATCAGCATTCTCATGATGAATCCCTTTTCTCGTCTGAACTGTGAAAGTAAACTCTTGAAGCAACAGCATCCATCTTGCTATCCTTCCTGACAAGTCTGACTTCTGTACTAGATGCTTCAACGCATAATGATCCACATGAAAAACAAACTCATAGCCAAGAAGGTAATGTCTGAACTTCTTTACTGAGTACACCATTCCCAACGCTTCACGTTCAGTAGTGGTGTAGTTCTTCTATGCTGCTGAAAGTTGTCTACTCGCATAGTAGATTGGGTGGTCTCTCTTTTCATCATCTTTTTGACTGAGCACCACTCCAATAGCAAACGCAGAAGTGTCTACATACACTTGAAAAGGTCTCTCCCAGTCTGGTGGTCGCATGACAAGTGCTTCTGCCAACTTCTTCTTCAAACGCCTCATGCTGTTTCTCGTGCCAATGGTACTCTGTCGTCTTCTTCAGCAATTCTGTCAGTGGCGCAGCAAGTATGGCGTAGTCTTTGATGAACCTTCTGTAATATCCAACATGTCCTAGGAAGGCTCTCAACTCGCTGATGTCAGTAGGGGGTTGCAGAGAGAGTATTACTCGAACTTTCTCTACATCTACTTCTATGCCTCGGCCTGATACTCTATGTCCAAGAAGTATTCCTTCAGTCATCACGAAGAAACACTTCTCAGGATGTAATGCAAGTCTGGCTTCCCTACACTTCTGAAAGGTTTTGGCTAAACACGCTGCATGTTCTTCACGTGTGCCAAAAACACAAAAATCATCTATAAAAATCTCTAAAAATTTTTGCAAATAATCTTCAAAGATTGAGGTCATCATCCTCTGAAAGGTAGACGGTGCACTGCATAGTCCAAAAGGCATCTTGTGATAAGCATAAGTGCCCCAATCTGTAGTGAAGGTAGTCTTGTCCTTATCTTGCTCTCTAATGGACACTTGGTTGTACCCTGAAAACCCATCCAGAAAACTGTAACATTCCTTTCCAGATACATGATTCAAAATGGTATCAGTAAAAGGTAAAGGGTGATGGTCTTTCTTCGTTGCTGCATTAAGCTTTCTAAAATCTTGACAGACTTTTATCTTTCCTGTTTGCTTCTTAGGCACCACTACTATGGGCGCTACCCATTTGCTGCTTAATACAAGAAAAATAATACTTGCCTTCAAGTACTTATCTATCTCGTCTTTAACCATCAAGGAGTATTTTGGATTGAGTCGGTACTGTCGCTGTCGTACAGGTACTGATCCTTCAATGAGGTCGATATGATGTTCTCCCCACTGTGCAGGTATCTCCTTCATGTCCTCCACAGTCCAGGCGAAGACATCTTGGTAATGGATCAGCATCTGACGATACACTTCCAACTCTTCTCCTTGTACCACAACAAAAATCTTTAGGCTCTTACCTTCGCTTATTAGTAGGTCTTGGGATGCTCCTGGGAGGACTATACCATCTGTATGACTGGTCTCTGCACTCCCGTGACCTAGCTGTGATTGCTATTCGACCTCGTTCATATCTTCTTCTTCATCAATTTCATAGCACTGTAGATAGTTGACCATCGAATAAGGGTCTCCTTTCCTTTCTCCTGCGCTGCTTGTTGATGAATCAGATCTTGAAGTGTAACCCTCATCAGTCGACTCCGTTTCGCCCTGATGTGTATCTTCTTCCAGGAAACCATCACAGCCTTATCAGTTGGTTTCTGTGGATCCTTGAACTGTAAACGGTGCCGGTACCAATCTGTTAGTACCTTGGCACCATACAACCATGGCCTCCCAATCAAAATTTGATAACCAGACTTAACCAAAGGGCGCAGCACAACATAAGTAAGTTGAAAAGAAATTCCGCCTATTAAGGTGGGGATGTTGCACAGTAGCCCAAGTGGTCGTCTTCTCGTTTGATCTGCCAACCGTAACACCCGCTGAGTTTCTTCAAATTTGCTGAAACCCAACGCGTGTGCCGTATCTTCTGTCATTATGTTGACTCTTGATCCGGAGTCAATTGGCACTTTCCTAATTACACAACCTGCAACCTCTACTTCCATTTCTGGAGATCCCATGTCTTCTGCCTCGATGTGAAACAGAGAAGGTAATTTTGATCTTCTTACTTTAGTGGGTTTCTTCAGTGCTTGAAGTAACAATTTTCTGTAAATTTTGTTATCTTCAATCAGCTGCTTGAAACTTATGTTAGCCTTCTGTGTTTCTAGATCAGCTACCACATCATAGTGTGGTACCGCCACAGGTTCTTTCTTCACAGGTTCTGGTCGACTGTGCTTCTTCGGAACTTCCTCGTTCTTGGCCGCAGTCTTGTCTTCAGTGGCCGAAGTACGGAAAATCTTGGGTACGGACGAAGTTGATTGTTCTAGTACTTCGGCCGAAGTTGTATCAGCTTCTCTTGCCGAAGTTCCTGCTCGTAGTAACTCCTTCTTCAGGAGTTCACGGACTTCGTCCGTAATGTCAACTGGTAGTCTCGGAGGATTTACGCTCTTCAGTATTTCTTCTTCCTCTTCTTCGGTATCCTTCTCAACTATCTTCTTCTTGGCTTTCTCTTTTGCCTTCTTCTGCTTCTTCAACTCTTTCTTCGATTGAGTTTTTAGAGGTGCTTCTTCCGCCTTCCTCTTAGATTTGAAAGAGCTTCTGGTGTCCACTTTGCAAACCCAAGTTTCTTCTGGTGGCCATCCTTCATCTCCAGCGGCTTTCCATTCTTCCAAGTCCACCTTGTGCAATTGTGCTTCCATAGGACGATCTGTTTTAGGATCAAATCGAACCCCTCTCTTCTCTGCGGGTGGGTTAGTACAATCTGCTGTGGCATGTCCTGGTTGATGACACCTTCCACAAAGTGCTACATATCCCATCGATTTCTTTGGGTGAGGGCAGTTTGGTGACCAATGTTCGAAACTGCCACAATTAAAACAAGACCCATGGGGTGGTCGTTTATTTGCTCCTGGCGGACTCATCAAACGTTTCTGAGATACATTCAGGGTCCTCTCTTTTGGTGCAAACCTTTGAATTGGTATGGGTTGAATTGGGGTAATTGCTGGCTGTGGTGGGGGTGGATTCGTTTGTACTCCATATACTTCGTCCGGAGTTTCCACAAAGAATGAGCTATAATATGATTCGAATGCTGGTGCTCATTCAAGTGATTGTGCCTGAAATGTCCTGTTGTTCTTACATTCCGTATTAGCGTGTCCTGATTTACCGCATGTCGTACACCATAAGCTTGAACGGGATGTAGCAGGTGATTTTCTCCCTTCAGGAGATCGTACCATCTGCACTTTCAGGTCTGCAAACCCTTTAATCATCTCCTCCATAAGTTGATTACTATCCCCTCTTGCCTTGCCCTTCTTTTCCTTCGAGCTTTTCTTTTCCTTGGACGAAGAACTGCGTTTCATTCTTCGTTCTTCTTCGCTCGAAGAAGATGAGCTCGCCGATGAAGACTCTTTGGCTTCAGCCGAAGAAGACTCATCGTCAGAAGATTCGTCTGAGGAAGAGGGTTCTCTGCGACTCTTCTTGTGCTTCTTCCTTCGAGTCGATTTCTCTTCCTTCTTCTCCTTCTTTTCTTTCTTCCCTTTCTTCTTCCCTTTTATCCATCTTCCTTTACTTCCGAGGGTGGATGCTTCAAATGCTTCTGCTGAGGCAACAACCTCTTCAATGGCGTCCATCTTTCCTCGACGACACCAAATCTCCATTTCAATCGGTAAGCCTGTAACTAGCCATTCTGTGGCTTGATCCATAGAGTATGGGTTGGCTGTACCTATCCTCGGAATTCTGTCTAGTAGATTATAAAATCTTTGGACATAATCTTTTAGGCTCTCTTTCTTTCCTCTGACCAGTCTGGTCAGCTTTCCCAAAACTTGACGATTGTACCCAATTTCTCGGAACCGCTCTAAGAACTTTGTCTTCAGCTTGTCCCAAGTATCGATGTCTCCTGGTATTCTATTTGCATGATTGTACCAGCTGCGTGCTCTCTTCCTGAGAAGACTTGGAAAGATTCGCAGACGATATGGTTCAGCATCTTCCTTATTAGTAACAGATACAGATTCAAACAGTTTAATGTAAGCATCTGCGTCCTCATCGTCATCTGAAGAACCTCCTCTGAACTTTGGGTAACCATGTTTCGTGATAGGTTGGTCTGCCATACTTCGAACAAAAGGAGCCCTTGGAACTTGAGTTGCTATCTTGGCAGGAGCTGGATTCGGCGCTGGTACTGCAGCTTGAACGAGGACAGCAGAGGCAATACCCGCAGCAGTAGCTGCTTGGGCTTGTCTCTTCTTAAATATGGATGGTCCTGTGGTTGGCTGTAAGTAAGGAGCAGCGCTGTCTTTCTGAGCTACTGGAGTTAACGGAAGGATTTCCCGCACCATTGCTTGAGGAATAAGTTCCTGCGCCTGTAAAAGTTCCACTAAGGTAGTAATAGCTTCTACTGCCTTAGTTGCAGCTTCTTCATTCGAAGAAGTAAACTGATCTTGATCTGCAGAAGTACTTCCTATCTCTAGGTCAGGAGTAAACAACTGCGGATATAAACAGTATTGACTTCGGGGAAAGGTTTCCACCCTACTTCACTTTCTGGGTGTTCGGTCTCAGCACTTAGCCGAGTGGTAACTTCTTTGAAGTCAAGTTCTCTCTGAGCAGATTCGAGAGGAGTTGGAGGTAATGACTTTGGTGTCCGGGGTGAACTTGATTCACCAAGGCTTGGTTCCTTCCTCTTCCATTCTTTTGAGTTAGGTGTTCTCCAACCTCGTTCTCTCTTCTTATGCTCTTCTTTCAACCGACGAGCTTCTTCCAGAATCTGTTCTCGATATTCTGCTCGTCTTTCTCTTCTCCTGTCTCTCTCAGATTGCACGTTTCCAGGAGGATCAGGCTTGCCCGTCGACATACATGTCTCTGGACTTCTGTTCACTGATCTTGGATAATTTCAGCATTCGCATCTCCGGCAGCGGCGCCAAAATTTATTCAGTCTTCTATATGTAACACACAAGAAAACCAAAAGATGCTCGAAAGTAGTAATTTAAGGATCGAATCCACAGAGATGCAAGTAAAGATCATCCAAAAGTAGTAAACACGTGATAAAGGTGATTCTTTATAGTTGTCTTTTATTCTCACGGGCAGAAATCAGTCCCGGTAGAGATCAAACTCAGGTCTATCCAACAAGACAGAGTTGATAATCCTGACAAATAAACATAACAGGTACTGAACAGGTCAGGGACCTCAAGAAACAGATGAACAACAGAGAAACAGAGCCACAGACGGAAATGTCACACGAGGAAGTACTGCTGAAGTGCTACTAGGTAGCCTCTAACACCATAAACGCTAAGTATCTTCACACTAAGTTACTTTCGCTACTACTGCTCTCGTAAAACTCTGGCGAAGAAGACTCTTCTTCCGCCGAAGTACCAGACTGAACTCCTCCCTAAGTGTTCCACCAAAGAACAACTTCCTCTGAAGTCAGCTTCGTCCAAAAACGTCTTCGTAGGAAACTAACTCCGCAGATGCTGGTCTATTCTCAGTCCTCGCCGTAAACGTTCTACTCTGATTTCAAATGTCGACAGCAAATCCTTCGGCACCCAGACTAATTCCTACCACAGCAAACTACGATACTTCGTAGGTAAATCCCCAAAGAAGACAAAACACTCAATGGCTCCGCAAACTCAAGAAATAGAAAACTCAAAAATGATACAACACATAGAGGTCTTGAATACGAACAACACAACGCTTATATACAGATTTTCCCGAAGATGACGAATCTTCTTCCTAGAAGTCGGGAGTACTTCTGGTCCGTTGGATGAAGGTCCTGTGTCCGAAACGACACCAGGAACAACACCACTTCCTACCGCTAGCTCTCTACCTATCTCGCAAACTGAGAACTCTACGGTTGCTCTAACCTCCCTAAGCTCTCTAATTACTCGCTGGCCTAGCCTAGCTACCCGGTTCCTAGCTGAAGTACCCTCCGCATCTGCAGCTAAGAACTCCTCTCTAACCTGACGAAGAAATCCCGACTCTTCGGCGTCCATCTCAACAGCGAAGTAGTTCTTCAGTACTGGCTCGACCCTACTCCGAAGTTGAGCGCTTAGCTCCTCGGCTTTGACGACGCGCAGCTTCAGATCCTCCACTTCCTTTGTCATGGCGGCGACAGTGTCCTGATACCTGTTTCGTTGCCCGCGCATGTCATCCAAATCCTTCTTCATCAGAGAAAAAACCTTCTCATGCTCTTTCTCGCGATCTATCTTCTGCCGAAGAAGCTCCTCCTTCTCTGATGTCACAGTCTTCAGCTCATCGGTCCTCGTCTGCGTCTCCTTCAGGGTCATGCGAAGTGCAGCCCTCAAATTCTCCTTCTTTTCTTGCCAGTTATCTCGGCCGAAGTGCATCGTATGCACTAACTCTGCCTGGTTCAGCTTCCTATCGACGATTTCCTCGTAGGTCCCGCGGTTCGCTTCCAAGCTGTGCAGTAGCGGAACGATTACATCCTTGAGGTAGTCCGCCGAAGAAGCCAGTTTCTCGATCTCTCCTATCGTCGACAGAGAAAGAGTACTCTTCGGTGTAGTGACAACGTCCTTCTCCGTCCGAGGAGTGCTCCCTTCATCGGCTTCCTCAGTCGCCTCTTCAACTGCTTCATCATCGGTTCGGACCGTCTTCGTCATCTTCATCTTCTTCCGGGACTTCTGCACAGACCTCGGCGTCTCCTCTAGAGATTTCTTCCTTCCACTCCTGCGGATCGGAGGAGATACTTCGATCACATCTTCGTCTTCGGCCGGAGTTATCTCTTCGGTCGCCTTCTCTGGAGCTGGTGTTGAAGTCGATGCCCCTTGCTTCTTCGCTGTCTCCACTGCTACTTCGGCTGGTGCTCCTTCGGCCTCGACTTCGTTGAAGAACTTCTCGAGTTGCACATCGAGTCGAAGAACTTCTCGAGTTGCAAAGGATCAGAGCCTCGGCGCCTTAGCCGTCTGCATCCCTCGCATCCCTCGCATCCCTAGGATCACTGCAACGATCTTCGCCACAAACGGATTCTTGGTTGCAATCACTTCCTCGCCCGTAATCGAGTTCTTCCTCTCAAATTGGCTTCCTCGTCAGTCACTGATGTACTTCGGCGCGCGGAAAATGCGGCTCGCTGCGCCCTGCTATCGCTCGCTCTGGGAATAGTAAAACAGTAAAGTAAATGACTTGTTACCTGGCTTATATCCCGCGATAGGTTTTCCCGCACGTGCCGAAGTTAGGGTTTTCCTCTTGACGACTGACATTCTTCAGTCTGTTGTAACTTCGTCATTCGGTCTCCGATTGCCTCGCACAACATATCGTTAGAAAGCTCTTCGCCTGAGGAATTCATCTATGAAGAAATCATCTTTCAGTGTCTTTCTCCATAGATTCGATAAATTCCTCCAGAACTGAGATTCTTCACTAAACTTCTAATTAACACTATTCTACTCATATCATTTATCTTCTATCATCTATTCTTCTTATTTACTTTACAACTAATCAATTAATTAACAAAACGAAAAACCAAGGCTTCACAAGTTAGCAGGAGATGAATACATATCTGGAGTGTTTGAAGAACAGTATTTGGTAGATACTATAGGGGACTTGAAATCTATAGTAGAAAGTTCTATAGATGATGTAGATAGAGTGGTGAGAGTGAGCTCCAAGGAGCTTTATGATGTAATTGATAAGTTTATAGATCGACAAGAGGTGTATGTGGAGACCAAGTACAAGTTAGTGGCAAAGAAAGTCAAACCAGTGGCTTTGCCTTTACCACTCGATTACAATCAGAAGATGGAGCAAGATGCACGAGAACCGACGCTCAGAGGACCGAGAAGAATTGGGCACCAGTTCACAAAAACAACACTGAAGGAGCTAAGGATTGGAGGTGATGGATTTCTTACTGAGCAAGAGAAGAAGAGCTTCAGGGAGATGCTATCTAGGCATGGTAAGGCGTTTGCGTTTGAGTCACATGAAGTAGGATGTGTAGATCCAAGTGTAGTTGCACCTATGGTAACCTTTACTATACCGCATGTGCCTTGGAATCTACGTCCTATCCCTGTACCTAGAGCTCATCTACCAAAGCTGATAGACTTGCTCAATGAGAGGATTAGGATGGGTATCTTGGAACCATCTATAGCTCCCTACTCTAGCAGATGGTTTACTATTCCGAAGAAGAGTGGAGCTTTGAGATTCATTCAAGATATGCAGTCAATTAACAAGGTGACTATCAAGAATATGGGTATAGGACCTATTGTAGACGAGTTTGCAGAGGCTTTTGCTGGTCGTGCTATCTATTCAATGGGAGACTTATATTCAAGTTATGATCAGTTTCAGTTGTCCTCTGAGAGTAGAGACTTGACTACAATGAGGACACCTTTGGGGTTACTAAGGATGTGCACCTTGCCACAAGGTGCTACCAATTCTGTAGCACATATGATGAATGACATGAATAAAGTTTTGAGAGATTTCATTCCTGAAAAAACTATGTCATTCCTTGATGATGTGCCGATCAAAGGATGTGCTGAGGAGGAGAGAATGAGGTAAAGGATCAGAGGGGGTGCCGTAAGTTTGTTGCAGACCATATAGTTGACTGCGATAAGATATTGAGTCGACTGGAGGAGGTTCATTTGACTTTATCAGGAGCAAAGTCTGTATTTGGAGAACAAGAGGTGTTGATTGTGGGGCACCTATGTGGATCTTATGGTCGGAAACCTTGTCCAAACAAGGTTGATGCCATTCGAAGGATGAAGGAGACATGTGGATCAGTTACCGAGATGAGAAGGTTTCTAGGTGCATGTGTGTTTTACCATATATGGATTCCACACTTTGCACATGTAGCAGACCCGTTGTACAAGTTGCTGAGGAAGGGGCAAAGATTTCAGTGGCAAGAGGAGCAAAGCGAGTCTATGAGGAAGTTGAAGGATCTTTTGGCTTCACCACCAACTCTACGGAAGGTAACATATGAGTTGAGCAGATCTGTTATCCTTACTGTTGATACTAGTCCTATTGGCATTGGATGGGCTGTAGGACAAGATGACGAGGATGGAAATAGATATGTGGTGCGTTTTGAAGCTAAGGTCTTAAGTTCACGGCAGAGAGACTACCCTCAGATCAAGAGAGAGCTATGGGGAGTAGTTACTGCGATGAAGAGTGATAAGGAATACTTGATAGGAGCACCTGTGGTTGTGGAGACAGATTGTTTACCTTTCTTGGGAATGATCAATAGCTGTACAACTCTAGATATTGCTATGTTGAGGTGGATAGCATATATCAAGTCCTTGAACCCAGAGTTTAGACATATTGCAGGAAAAGACAATCCTGTGGCAGATATTATATCAAGGGCTAGGTATTACGGTGAGAAGGAAATGATAGATGATCAGGAGGATGTGGGAACAGAGTTCTATTCTAGTGTTCTTGCTAGAAAGGACAGAAGCTGTTTTGCAGCTCCATTGGAGTTATTTGAGGAAACTATGTATGATGGCGAGTGGTTGGATCTTGGGCGCTATTTGAGTTCATTGGAAAGGCAAGAAGGCTGGTCTGATGCAGATTTCAAGAGGATCCGTAGAACAGCTTATGGTTACTTTTTACATGGAGGACATCTATGGAAGCGCCCTAAGCTACAAGGAGGTATACCGCAGCGGGTGGTATGTGACTTGGAATTGCAGCAGAAGCTGATCAAGGAGTTCAATGAGAGTTTATGGGCCGGTCATAGAGGAGTTTGGGCTACATTTGCCAAGATGAAGGAAAAGTATTGATGGAAGGGTATGTATAAAGATGTAGTACCGTTTGTTTCATCCTGTATACCCTGCCAGATGTACTCCAATGTACGCCATCGTGATGGATTGTATTTTACTTATCCTTTAGCCATTCATTACAAATGGGTAGTGGATTTAGTAACTATGTCATTTGGGCTTGGACAAATGAGGTATCTAGTCTTGGCTAGAGAAGATCTATCTAACCAAGTCGAAGGCCGTGCTCTGAGGACAAAGACCACTGCTAGTGTCTGCCGCTTTCTACTTGAAGATGTTATTTGTAGGTATGGATGTGTGGGAAAGATCACTGCAGATAGGGGTGAGCTGGATGCACAAGAAGCAGTTGAGTTCTTCAAGCGATTGGGAATCAAGTTGGCGTTAACCACTGCTTACAATCCTGAAGAGAATGGCAAGAGCGAAAGAGGTCATCCGCCATTCATCAAAGCTTTGGTAAAAGCTTGCAAGGGTAAGATTCGTGAATGGCCTAGACTGCTATCATTTGCTTTGTGGGCAGATCGTACAACTCATAGTACCGTTACAGGTTACATGCCAGCAGAGTTGATACTAGGGCAAAAACCTGTGATGCCGATTGAGGAGGTTGTGCCTACTTGGAATGTTTTGCCATGGGAAGATGGTAGAAGTACGGAGCATTAAGGATCCAGCAGTTAGAACGAAGACCTGATGATGTTGCCAAAGTTGTGGAAAGGTTAAAGACTGCTAGAGAGAGAAACAAAGGCAGATTTGAAAGAACGCATAGATTACGACTCAAACCAGTTAAGGAAGGTGATTGGGTGTTAGTCTATGATAGTAGTCTTGATAATCAGCATAGCGCTATCAGAAAGTTTTCCAAGAGATGGTTCGGACCTTATGTGGTGTTAGAAGTTTATGATAATGCCACATACTCTTTGAGAGAGTTAGATGGTGCAGTGCTCAAGATACCAGTCGCAGGGAAGAGAATCAAGCTGTTTAGAAGGAGAGGAGAGGACCTGTAAACCCTCCGCGGTCCTATCGATCAACTACCCCCCGATCTCTCAACCTCCACGATCGTCATCCACGAATCTGCAACATGTCGGGCCTGTCTCTCACTCAGGGGTCACCTCTGATGGCTTTGATGGAAGCACACCATGAACTTGAAGGGAAAATGCTGAGTTCACTCATTCATACACCCACAAACTTATCAACTAAAAATCTCCTTAAACACATCAACTAAAATCCTCCATTCTAACGACGTCTCTCAAGTTCTCACATGCTAAAAATATCCCACACTCTCTATATTACTCAAGTTGTCATTACGACAATGTGAAAACAAGGATGAGGAGCCACGAGTAACGACCTCATACAAACCAAATGCTAATGGTCTTGCGGAGAAGATCAATCTTACACTTTGTATGATGCTCGCCAAAGATGCTGGTGTTGAAACTGCGAAACATACTTGGGATAAGAGGCTACATGTCATCTTATGGGAGTATCGAATGACAACAAAGACTTCTACTAGATACTCCCCATTTTGACTGGTTTATGGAGTGGAGTCCAAGTTGCCGATCCAATTCAAATTGGATACTTTTCAAACTATTCAACGAAAGTTGAAGAGGTCGAGAGGAGAAGACGTGGTCAGATCAAGAAGGGAGCCAACTCATGGAGTTGGAAGAGATCCGAGCGGTAGCAATGATCCGGAAGGAACGAGCTCAGGCGTATCAAAAGAAGAGTTACGACAAACGGTTAGGCAAGAGGGAGGTAAAACCTTTTCAAGTCGGAGATTGGGTTATGTTGTATGATGCTATCAGATTCAAGAGAGCTAGGAAGAAGTTTCTTCCGAGATATTTTGGTCCTTTTGTTGTAGATAAGGTGTGGAGCAACTTCACATATGACCTTCAAGAGCTGGGAGGAAGGAGATTTGATCGAGTAAATCATGACAAGTTGAAGTTGTTTCATCGACGAAAGTTCTCTCTTTACTCCGAGGACGGAGCGAAAATTTAATCCGGGGGTAAAATGTAACGACCTATGTTACACATAGGAAGTTTGTCTATTAGTAAGGTGTTTAGTTATAACTAAGTGTTGAGAATGTTTATTGGCTGCCAAAGTACTTTAAGGATGTATCAAGTTAGTCATGACTAGCTAAAAGTTAGTTATGGTTAAACTTAGCTGTACTTTTGGCAGAATTCAGATATTTGCTAAAGAGTGAGCACTACTATCTTGTCATCTTGTCTAAAAGGTAGAAAGGAGGTGGAAAGTATCCCTTATCTCCTTTTTGACTTGATATTAGTGGTTGGATTAAAGTTGTGGACTTTGTGGGCATTAAAAACAAGAAGAGATTCCACATGTTTCCTTTTTAGTGGGTCCTAGTGTAGAGGGGGGTGGAAATTTGAGATTCCTTGAGAATATTCCAGAATCCTTCTAGAAGTTGTTGACTTTGAAGGAATAAGCCCATGTGAAAAGGTAAAAATCCCATGTGATCAATGCTTTTACCTTAAGTAATATTTTAGTAAAACCCGGTAAAAGTAGTTACGGCTGAGTTACCGGGGGTACCAAAGTAAAAACCTAGAATGTATAAATAGAGGAGTAGAGAAGATGATAGAAAAGTGTTGTAGCATAGCAGTAGTCATGCTCCCTACAAACTCTCCTCCTCTATCTGAGACCAACTCTAACGAACATCCAAATCTCGTGATGATCCTCTCCCATAGGAATCTACAGACTTCTGTTTCATTGGTCTCTCTTAAAGGTCTAGCCTCTACCCACTTGGTACAATAGTCAGTGGCGACTACAATGTATCTATTGCCTCGAGGTGTCTTATTAAGAGGACCTACAAAGTCAATACCCCATTTCTCAAACGGCCCTAATACTGGAATTGATCTTAACGGAGGTGTTCTAGTAGACTTTAGAGCAAATGCTTGACATACGTCACAAGTTTTGCAATAGTCTAAACACTCTTTGAAAATCCCTCTCCAGTGATAACCCGCATCCAAAATCTTGAAGGCTATTATCTTACCAGCAAAGTGACCTCCGCAAACAGTTCCGTCGTGAAACTCGTGCATTAGCTTGAATGCCTCCTTCTGACCAACTGCTCTCCTTAGTAACCCATCTGCTCCTTGATGAAACAGAATTCCCTCCACCATGGTGTAAGGTTTGCATCTCTTGATCAACGCGTTACGTTCTCGGGTATGCATACCTTCTGGAAAAGAGCCATCTACAAGGAAACTCTAGATTTCCTTGTACTCGTCCGGTATCTCCTCAATGCTTGTGATGGTCATCAGATGCTCGTATGGAAATGAATCATCAAACGGTTCTTCTCCCTCATCATCATAAGCCATTGACAAAAGATCAGCATTCGCATGCTTCTTCCTTGGTCTATCTTCGATCACATAATCGTATTTTGTTAGAAAGATCTTCCAACGAGCAATACGACCTTCGGCATTAGGCTTATTAAAGATATACTTTAAAGCCTTGTGATATGTGACTATGGAAAATTTCCCTCCTAGCAAGTAGTGTCGAAATTTCTTCAATCCAAAGATCACCGCTAATCCTTCTCGTTCAGTCACGGAGTAATTCTTCTCCGCTGGAACCATCTGCCTACTAGCATAAGCTATAAGATGATCATGTCCATCTCCATCTAGCTGACTTAATGTACATCCGATTGCTACATTGGAGGTATCCGTATACAGAATAAATGCTTTACTCCACTCAGGTTTAGCAAGTATAGGAGCTGTCACTAATGCCTTTTTCAGCTCCTCAAATGCTTCCTTTGCTTTCTGATCATGCACTATCAAGTCAAAATCAACTCCCTTCTTTATGTACATAGTCAAAGCTATTGCTTTGTTTGAGAAGAAAAAGACAAACCTACGATAATATCCAACCATGCCAAGAAACTGCCTCAACTTTGTCAAGTTGATCAGAAATGGAAGATCCACAATCTTCTTCACCTTCTCAGGATCTACCGCAATTCCATTCTTGGAAATGATGTGCCTTAACAGCAGACCTTCTTCGCAGCCAAAGATGCACTTCTTTGGATTTAGAGAAGCGTTGCCTTGCTCCAATCGCTGCAAAACTTTGATCATATGATCAAAGTGGTCCTCCTTTCGTCCGTACACACAGAAATCGTCAATGAAATCTCGAACAAACTTCCATATGAATGGTTCAAACACCTTGTTCATGAACCTTTGAAACGTGGCCGGAGCATTACACAATCCGAATGACATCACCCGAAATGCAAATGTTCCCCAAGGAGTAGTGAAAGTAGTCAACTGTTGGTACTCCTGTGCTATCTTGATCTGGTTATACCCACTATAACCATCACCAAAGCTGTACCACTCATGATCAGCAACTTCCTCCAAAATCTCATCTATAAATGGTAGAGGATAATAATCCTTCTTGGTAACTGCATTCAGCTTCTTATAGTCTATGCACACTCGCAGCTTACCATTCTTCTTCTTGACAATCACAATGGGTGAAACCCATTCTGAGTTCTCCACCTCATAGATGAAACTCGCCTCCTTCAACTTGTCTATCTCCTCCTTGACCATCATTGCCGTTGTGGGATTGACCCTTCTCTGCTTCTGTCGAACTGGTCTTGCGTGCTCCTCCAATTCGATTCGATGAGTCTCGAGAGTCACCTCCTTCAAATCCTTGTAGTTGAAAGCAAACACATGGATATATTTTCGAAATATATCTAGGAATCTACTTTTCTCTTCTTGAGTGACATTGATACCAAACTTCAGGGTAGAGAGTCTTCTCACAATCTCTGCCTCACTCAACTCTTCTTTGTCAAGATCTTTCTCCACTGCTGGTCGAGGCAACAAGTCAATAGCACTAAGCTGATGTAATGATTCATCTCGACCAAATCCTTCGTCCTCAGACGAGGATTCTTGATCGTAAGAATCTCCGATATCTACTTCTGATACACTCTGATCATCCTCCGTATCAGATTCCCAGTAGTCACTAGTGGGTCTATCAGAGTCAGAAGTCACAACTCCAACACCCGAGAGAGGAACTATCACTCTATAATCTCTAGGCCCAATCCGTAAGTATCCCTTGTGCCACCTATCAGTGGTGCGCACAGCTCTCAACCAAGGCCTACCTAGGAGTAAATCATAACTAGAGTCCTTTAACACTTGAAAGGACATCAACGTTTGAACTCCCATCACAGACACGACCACCTTCTCTAACACACCAAGAGGTCTTACCCGTTGCTTGTTAGCCATCCCCACGACAATGCTAGCCGGACGAGTTGGTTCCATCCCCAACTTCTTCATCAACCTCTCCGATATGGCGTTGACAGCCGATCCTCCATCCACCAATACGTTAGAGACGTAGTGACCATTCAACCGGACTTCAATCTTTGAAGCTCTAGTGCATACCTCTGAAGCATGCACATCCACCACACCAACTCCCACAGACTTTGATGTCTTGCTCTTGGGTTTCTTCTTCTTGCTTCTCTTAGAACTCAGTCCTCCTCTGAGTTCTCTTCGTAAGCTGGGATTAAGTGCGATCAGTTGTCCAACAGTGATGTTGGCTTTCTGAGCACCCACATCTTCAACCACATCATATCCCGCTTGGGAAGATGAAATGGTGAAATCCGTCATCCCCAGCTTCCTTCTTGGCTCCCTTGGTGTACTCGAAACATTACTCGAACGAGTACTTCTACTTGCTGACTCCTCCATGAAAACCGGTTCATCAGAAAATCGAGTTCTTTTCTTTTCTTGAGCTAAAAGCTCCACCGGTGCATGAGAAGAGTTTGAACTCTCTCCTTTCTCGTAGATGGGATCTCGCACGACATCGATAGTAGCCACCCCCTTGTCTCGTCCTTGTGATGGATTTCCTCCACCCACATTCATTCTGATAGCTTCGGCACCTCTTGCTCCGTTGTTAGGACAATTTCGCTGGAAATGAGAACCTCCACACGTCCAACAAGTGATTCCTCCAAAGTTACCTTGGTTGCCTCCAAAGTTACCTTGATTTTCTCGGTTGGGATTGTTGTCGTAACCTCTTTGACCTCCTCCTCCACCTTTGTTCCTCCATTCTCGTAACTGCACCACGTTTATCTTCAGATCCGCAAGAGTATCGGTGATGCTTTTCAGCTCGGCATGAAAATCAGAGGTGGCAGTAGACATCGTTGTTGGGACAAACGGTCTTGGCACCACCGTTGGAGTAGGAGCTGACGTTGAAGCAATCACCAATTATGATGATGCAAGTGCGATCATTGTGGCTACACCAGGAGTCGGAGTCGACACCAGAGCAGCATGATGAGGTTGGATGATATCTCCTTCATCCAAACTCTCTTCCATATTTGTCGCTATCTTGATGACCTCCGCTTTGGTTGCTGGCTTCTCGTACCTCACTTGGGTTCGAATTGAAGGCCTCAACCCTCCCACCAAGTTCTTGGTCAACACTGCTCCAATCCCCGCCATCGTTAATTCCACATTGTCTCCACTCTTCCGTAAGACCGTCCGAAACCGTTGCTCCAACTTATCCACCCTTTCGGCATATTGCCGAACTTTCTCGTCGTCCCGTTGCTTCAAATGAGTAAGCTCCACCATGAGCTTCTCATAACTTTCTTCTGGAAGAAATTCTTCGATGAGTGCATTACTCAACGTCTCCCATGTGTCCTCAACTGCACCAGGTGTCTTGCTCTTCACTCGGTCGTCATACCACGTAAGAGCAAAATCTTCTAAAAACTCTGGCAGTAACAACACCCATTCTTCTTTCCTTCTCACATTGTTTCTGATGCAACCCCTTTTGAAGTCTCGTACAAATGGTTCTACATCTTCATTGTCCTTCCCATGAAACACTGGTAACTTCCCCATCTTGTAACTATTCTTTCTACTCTTCTAATTTTTGTGCAATAACTACTCGCTAAAAGAGTACGAACATCACCAATTCCATTCGCGAATAATCTACCATAGGTAAAATGAAAGGAAATGGTTGTAACAACACCTCTTGTGCCATCTCTTCTCCCAAGGTAATCATGAGCCTAAGTCGCATCACCGCCTTCTCCACCATCCGAATGACGATCTCCATCACAACTCAGCTGAGTCCTCTTTTGAAGTCGACAACTTCTCCGTCTCAGCTCTTTGAGTCTCGTCCAACTTCTCGACTACTGACGTAAGTAGGGCGGCCACATCGACGCACTTGTGTCTTTTGGATAGATCACCCACTCCACAACTTGGACAAGGATCTTCGCCTAGAAGATGAATTGGCGCTGGTGACGATGGACCCACTCGAAGACTTAAATCAGTAAACTCCCGCTTCCCTTTAGCTCTCTCGGTTCTGATTCTAGTTGGACAATTCACTACTTTGTGTCCCAACCCTCTACAGAAATAACACCACAAGTCGGTTTCTACTCTTCTCCTCGGAGATTCTACTTGAGGTTTAGTACTAGGGCTTTCAAACTCGACGATAATCTCTCTCGAACTTTCTCCGACACTTACTATGACATCTAAACCTTGAGGAAGGTTTCTAAGTCTAACTTTCCAATCTTTTGAATTTCCACTCATGTTGCACCTTCTCAACCATTAAGTGGACAAAATATCATAGAGGACAATAATTCTACCTCACTTTCTTAACTCTTCCGAGCTTTATATTGAAAATCGTGTATTATACATGCTATACACGAAATAAAATCTAATCTAAAATTAACTATCGAAGATATGATCCTCCTCACCATCGTTTGTACTAATCACAACAGACATCTTGAACTCACTCTTGTAAGGATCCAACTCTACTTCACCAGGAGCTTTCATGGCCTCCACAGTGAATGATGCTTTAAACTCGGCTTTCTTCAAATTTGTGCCAATAGTCGCGGAAGCTTCTTCGTATAGGATAAAGAGGGCACCCCAAGTGCTATAGATGCAGGTTCGTAACTCATCTATACTTAACTTGGGCTTCTCCGTCTCTGTTCGAACTCCTAGACGTCTCTTCTTCCACCTCGTCATTCGAACTGGATTCCTCATGAAGTATCTTCAAGACCTCCTTGTATGCCGAAACGTATATCTCTTAGTTGGTAAGAGATCTCTCCAAGATTTTTGTGGTCTCCAGTAGCTCAACCTCCAAGCTACTAAATCATGAAGTTTCAACAGAAACTTCCCTAATCAAAAGAGATGGTGATGACTGTACAAATTTTCAGAGAATTGAAATTTGTATATTTTCACTTCCCTCATGGTTGTCAACCCCCTCCACTTTGAAAAATTCTTTCTCTCTCTACAGACCTCATCTTCTCATGATTTCTTTTGTCCTGGATAGCTTATCAGCCACTCTAAAAC
This sequence comes from Asterella californica, assembly GCA_036924285.1. Classification (NCBI taxonomy): domain Eukaryota; kingdom Viridiplantae; phylum Streptophyta; class Marchantiopsida; order Marchantiales; family Aytoniaceae; genus Asterella; species Asterella californica. The sequence continues at coordinate 51,864,579 of JAYKYS010000001.1, forward strand.
ACTGGAAAGTTTCTCAGGAAAATAAAATCCACAGAAAATCTGACAATGACTGAAATTTTTTTTCAGATAACAGAATTCTTCAACTCTCACGAATAGACCCCCTCAACTTTGAAAATTCATTGCTCCCTCTCTAGACCACCTTTTCCTATGATTTCTTTTGTCTTAGATAGGTTATCAACCAATCTAAAACACTGGAAAGTTTCACAGGAAAATAAAATTCACAGAAAAGTTGACAGCAACTGTACAAATTTTCCAGAGAGCAGAATTTCTATACTCACAAATTTATCTCCTCTAATAACTTTTCTCTCCTCCTTTCTCTACAACTCTTGTTGCACCCTCTTTCAACTCTCCTCAAACCCTTTCTAAGTGAACAAGATGTAAAGAATGACTTCAAACGCGTCATATATCACTACGGGATACACGAAAAGTTCTAACGTTGCTGACATCGCGTTAGCTCTCTCTCCTCCCAACGTTCTCTCCATGTGCTCTCTCATAATCTCCTTTTGTCGAATATAGAACTAAACTCTAAACATCGTCCAACGATCCCTTCAAGTGAGGTTTCGGCAACGGAACCAAAAATATAAACCCTCCGCGGTCCTATCGATCAACTACCCCCCGATCTCTCAACCTCCACGATCGTCATCCACGAATCTGCAACATGTCGGGCCTGTCTCTCACTGAGGGGTCACCTCTGATGGCTTTGATGGAAGCACACCATGAACTTGAAGGGAAAATGCTGAGTTCACTCATTCATACACCCACAAACTTATCAACTAAAAATCTCCTTAAACACATCAACTAAAATCCTCCATTCTAACGACGTCTCTCAAGTTCTCACATGCTAAAAATATCTCACACTCTCTATATTACTCAAGTTGTCATTACGACAACGTGAAAACAAGGATGAGGAGCTCTTCTCTACTCCTCTATTTATACATTCTAGGTTTTTACTTTGGTACCCCTAGTAACTCAGCCGTAACTACTTTTACCGAGTTTTACTAAGATATTACTTAAGGTAAAAGCATTGATCACATGGGATTTTTACCTTTTCACATGGGCTTATTCCTTCAAAGTCAACAACTTCTAGAAGGATTCTAGAATATTCTCAAGGAATCTCGAATTTCCACCCCCCCTCTACACTAGGACCCACTAAAAAGGAAACATGTGGAATCTCTTCTTGTTTTTAATGCCCACAAAGTCCACAACTTTAATCCAACCACTAATATCAAGTCAAAAAGGAGATAAGGGATACTTTCCACCTCCTTTCTATCTTTTAGACAAGATGACAAGATAGTAGTGCTCACTCTTTAGCAAATATCTGAATTCTGCCAAAAGTACAGCTAAGTTTAACCATAACTAACTTTTAGCTAGTCATGACTAACTTGATACATCCTTAAAGTACTTTGGCAGCCAATAAACATTCTCTACACTTAGTTATAACTAAACACCTTACTAATAGACAAACTTCCTATGTGTAACATAGGTCGTTACAGACCAGAACATTGCAGAGCTTACTGAGGATGAAGCTGAAGACTCAATGGAGGTTGAAGATGAATTTGAAGCTGAAGCTGAAGAGTCTTGATCTGGATCTGGCACATACCGGAGGATGTGCAAGTTCAGAGGGGGTGGATGTTGCGCTACTTGGCGACTACATGCTTGACTTCTACTCCGACGCTTAGGTTTAGTAGTTCTAGAAGTTAGCTCATATTACTTCTAGTCTTTTATGTATATGTTTGACACCTTTGCATACGGTGTTAACACTATTTTGAGTCCTAGTAGGTTGATAGTATGTTAGTTATCTTGTTCAAGCATTTGTGCGCTTGTGCAAGTGACTTCTTACTTGTCTATGACGTTCAATGTACATAACTTAGGGTTTCCATGCTGATAGGGGTTTGAGCTCATGGGTTGTACTTACTTGTCGCCCATGCACGCTTTCTAGCTGATTTAAGTTATTTTTCGGGGCTACGTGTCATTTTAGGTAGTTTAAGTTTTACGCTGGCACTCTAGGGGGCTTGACGTGGTAGCCTATGAGTGTAGATAAGTTACCAGGTAGTTTAAGGCACAAAAGGACAGTCAAGTGGAGCTATGAACTCCCATTGGTCCATTTTTGTCTTTTGTAAAACTCTAAGTTTAGAAACAGAGCTCTAGAGTGGAGTTCGAGCATTTGGTGAGTTATCTTGGAAATCTGAGAACATAGGAAGAGAGAGCTCGTCGTGCCAAGCACTGTCAGTGAAATTTTTGCTCGATTTGGATCAATAAACAAGGAGTTATGCCCAATTGAAGTTCGGATTGTGCCAAAACTACGTCACTTTTGTTGATTTTGGGGTTTTCGGTGCCAATTGCAGCAGAATTGAGGAAATCACTTCAAAACTTCGTGGTTGCGTTCACTGTCAGGAGGGCTACGACTGTCCAAAAAAGTTTCGAATCATTTGAGTGATTGAGTAATTCAGGGCGGCCGCTGAAGCAGAGGGGGTCTGAAAAGCTCTTAATCTAGAGTAGCGACTTTAGAGAAGGAGATATGGAGTTCTACAAACAATCAAGAGTCCCAATTTCACAGGAGTGTTCAACAAGCTGTGAACTGCAAATCCTGAAAGAAACTTCGAAGTTGATCGAGCAAATTTCCTGTTATAGGTCGAAATAGCTATCTGGGTACCAAAAATTGCTATAATTTTTCTGTTCAGAAAGTTTCTACCCATATCTCTGTGCTCTGAACTGATCTCAAGCTGAAACTTCATATGTGTATCCAGTAGGACCTCATTTACATGTAGGAGAAGTTCTGAAGTCTACACCTTCATAGTTTTCCTCTCTTTGTCTGTCAAAGTTCACCGCTTAAACCTATTTCTACTAGTTAGACCTAAATTTCGCTTTTTGAGCATATTAGAGGATCCTACACAACTGTGTGAGTGTTTATGGCCCCTGTTGTGACTTGAAAGCTAACCTCTTGAGTAAACAACCACAGCCAGAAGCCCGGCGCTTTCCTAGGGTAGACGGATCACAGCCCGACAACGTTCTTGAAGGATCATGCGCTTCTCTGATGGACTGCATACAGGGATGAGCATGCCTTGATTATCTCGCGCTTGGTTGGAAAGAGTTCAAGGAGTTGCTCGCAAGACGATTCACTCCGGAATATCAAAGGATTCGGGATGGTGTTGAGTTAGTTCGGCTGAAGCAGACAGGGACCTTAAGTGCTTATGTGCGCGAGTTCAGTGCTAAGCTGGATTCGTTCTCCAAGTGGACTGAGGAGACCAAAATATGTATATTTATCGGGGGACTCAAGTCAAGCTCGGAGAAGGCTCTCTTTCGGATGCCGGAGCTACCTGCGACAAGTGCCGAACTTTTAAAGTTAGCAGAGCGAATTGGGGACGACTAAGTCCGGCAACCGAAACCTTTTGAACCACACAGCACGGACAAGTTCCAGAAGAAGAACAAGGGCTTCAAGTGACATTGGGATGGGGGTGAGAAGGATCGGAAGGATTCTTCTGCCCCGGTAGCAAAGCGGCAGCAAACAAGAGTAAAACCTAAGGGGCAAACACCTCAGAAGGGCAATGGTGCTAAGTTTACTTGCTATAACTGTGACGAGGCGGGTCATATTGCTAAGGGGTGTACGAAACCTAAGGTTAGTAATTGTAGCATGAATGCATTTCTTGCAAAGGACTTGTTGGAGGACCAGATGACTGTGACCTTGAGAACCACGAAGAAGACGCCGGGATTGATGTTTCTACAAGCCAAGGTTGCTAACCGTGATGTTACTTTTCTTGTGGACACAAGAGCGACTCACTCCTTCATAAGTCCAAAGTTGGTGAAGAAGTTGGGCTTGTCTACCTCCAAGGCAGACAAGCCTATTCAGGTGCGCTTTGCCAAGGGCAAGAAGTATCAAACTTCTGAAGTAGCCTTGGACGTATGATTTACGTGTGGGAAGTTGGAGTTCACATAGAATTTCACGGTGTGCGAGATGGATGATATCCATGCGGTTTTGGGGAACACTTTCTTGGACAGGTTTGAAGTGGAACTTAGGCGGAAACCTTTAAGGTTAAACGTTAGAGTTAAAAGGCGGAAGCTGGGAGTGAGGCTGATCCGGAAGGCGCGGAAAATTGACGACTTCCGGTGAATTTGATCAAAGACAAACAGATGGACTTCAACGACGGGGTCATGTGTTTGATGCGGGTTGCAGATTTGATGGCGGGTGACAGACAAGAGGAAACATCAGGAGACGCGACTAAACTTCCGAAGGTGCTTCGCGAAGTGATTAACGAGTTTGAGGATGTGTTGACGGAGGAGTTACTTGCTGAGTTACCTCCAAGGCGGGTGGTGGACCACAAGATCGTGGTCTTGCCAGGGTCAGAACCACCTTCCAAAGCCCCTTACCGACTCAATCAGGTGGAACTCCTTGAGTTGAAAAGACAACTCGGTGAGCTATTAGCGCAGGGATATATTCGAACCAACAAGTCACCTTATGGAGCCCCAGTTCTTTTTACAAAGAAGAAAGATGGAAAGGTACGACTCTGCGTAGATTATCATGCACTCAATAAGGTGACGGTAAAGAATAATTATCCCTTGCTAAGGATAGACGACCTCTTTGATAGGCTAGCGGACGCAAAGTACTTCAGCAGGATAGACTTGAAGTTAGGATATTACCAGATCCGGATAGCTGATCCAGATGTTGAGAAGACCGCTTGTCGAACCAGATACGGATCGTTTGAATTCGTGGTGATGCCATTTGGACTCTGCAACGCCCCTTCGACGTTCACTACATTGATGAATACAATTTTTCGTGAGGAGATGGATGAGTTTGTCATCGTGTACATCGACGACATCTTGATCTACTCCAAAACCTTGGAGTCGCACGCGGAGCAGCTAAGGGTGGTGTTGACGAAGCTGCGGGAGCATAAGCTGTTTGCCAACATTGACAAGAGTGAGTTTGGTTTGGAGCACATTAACTTCTTGGGACATGTCATTAGTGCAGAAGGAGTCGGCCCGGATATGCAGAAGGTGGACGCAATTGTGACTTGGGAGCCTCCAACGATAGTGAAGAGGATGCGGCGATTCTTAGGATTGGCGCAGTTCTACCGCAAGTATGTGAAGGGATTTTCAAAGATTGCGAAGCCGCTGACGGACTGAACGGGCAAAGATGCACAGGTAAGTTGGACCAAGGAGGTGGATGATGCGTTTCAGACGATCAAAGCTATTTTGTCAAAGGTGTCAGTTTTGAAGCTGCCGGAGTTCGACAAACCATTCGAAGTGCATACCGACGCGAGCGACTATGCGATTGACGGAGTGTTGGTGCAGGATGGAAAAACCGTAGCATACGAAAGCAAGAAGCTATCTAGGACAAAGAGTCGATGACCGACTCACGAGAAGGAACTGTTTGCGGTGGTTCATTGCTTGAGGAAGTGACGGCATTACTTGAGACTTCACGAAACCCAAGTGTACACTGACAATATTTCACTCAAGTACTTTGAGACACAAGATCGGGTGACGCCAAAGCAACTACAGTGGCATGATACCTTGGCGCTCATGAACGTGGAATTAATCCACAAAGCGAGAAAGGACAATGTGGTTCTTGACGCCTTAAGTCGCAAGGAGGAATATCTTCCATCGTCAACACAGATTTTGCGAGCGATGTATCCAAAGGAGTCAGACTTGGAGAGACGAATACGTGAAGGTTACATGGGCGATGACCAAGTGAAGGAGTACCTGGAACAACTCAAGCGAGGAGTGAAGTTGCAGAACATGCAGCTAAGACATGGTTTACTCATGTTCAGACAAAGTCGGGTTTATGTGGGACAAGGAAAACTTAGGACCAAGTTGTTAAAAGAATCTCACGATGCGCCCTTATCAGGCCATAAAGGAGAAAAGTCCACCTTAGCAGTGATAGCTAAAAAGTTTTATTGGCCCCACATGAAAGACGATGTTGCCCACTTTGTGAAAACATGTGTAACTTGTCAAGCGAACCGCGTTTCTTATGAGAAGAAACAAGGGTTGCTTCATCCTCTGCCGATTCCAGCCAGACCGTGAGAAAGCATTAGCATGGACTTCATTACCTCTCTGCCTGACTCGAATGGATACAATGCGATATTTGTGATAGTTGATCGGTTTAGCAAACTAGCGAAGTTTGCTCCGACCTTGGACATTGCAACAGCTTTCACGACTTCTTGGTTGTTCCTAGATACTTGGTGGCGTTCACATGCTCGGAGTATTATTTCAGATAGAGACTCTAAGTTCACAAGTGTCTTTTGGAAACACTTGTTTCAAAAATTAGGGACTAAGTTAAAATTTAGTACCGTCTTTCATCCGGAAACAGATGGACAAACGGAACGAGTTAACTCGGTTTTGAATCAATACTTGAGGAATTATGTGAGCGCGGACCAAAGTGATTGGACGGAGTGGCTCAGTCTCGCGGAGTACTGCTACAATTCCACGAAGCATTCGGCAACCGGCGAATCATCTTCCTTGCTGGCTTACAGACGTGAGCCAGAAGGGCCTCTTGACTTGACTCTTGCAGGGAGTTCTACATCGGCACGACCAAGAACACGGCAAACATCAGCTGAAGAGTTGGTGGCGGCAATGCAGCGGCGTGAGGAGCAAGTGAAGAAGAACCTCGAGAAGGCGCAGCAACGATACACGAAGCAGGTAAAGAAGCATCGGCGGCAAGTGAAGTTTCAAGTGGGGCGCAGAAGTATGGTTAAGTACGAAAAACTTCACACTTTCGGAGGAAATATCGGCGAAGTTTTCATCGAAATCCGCGGGACCTTTTGTCATTGTGAAGAATCTGCACGAAGACGTCTATACATTAGACCTTCCTCGCGAGTGGCAGTTGCATCTGACTTTCCATGTTTCTTTATTAAAGAAATACTTCAAGGATGAATTGCGACTGGAACGCAAACAGGTTCTTAGGCCTCAACCTGATGTCGTGCAAGGCGAAGCAGAATATGAGGTGGAGTCCATTTTGCGATCTCGGCGCAAATCAAACCGGATGGAGTACTTGGTCAAATGGCGTGGTTACCATTTGAAGGAAGCAACTTGGGTGCTAGAGGAAGATCTCGCACATGCGAGCGAAGTATTAGACCTCTTCAAACGGCGACAAGGACAACAAGGGCGTTAGCAAGATGAGGACATCTCCTTCCAGCGAGGAGTGAAGGAACGTCGAATCATACAAGTAGCAACTTGAGGCGATTTGGGCCGATGGATTTTGTAGCTTTGTCTTGTATTTGAAAATAAAGATTTTATTTCTGGGAATTTTGTCTAAGTGTATTGGTAGTGCATGGCTATGACTAGTTCTGATTAGATGCCTAGGATGTTGTCAAGAGGAGGAACGGAGCACACTCAAAGGAAGCGAGCTGGTTTGGATAAGCATTTAAATCAAGACTAAGTCTTGATGTCAAGACTTAGGTTTGCCGTAGCGTTGGCAAAGCAAGTACGAAATTTCATACTTGTCTTGGGGCTTGGGGTGATCTTGCTTTACGGTTTTCTAACTGCAAAATAAACTTAGTCGCGCGTCTAAGTCAAATCAGATTGCGACCGGAAAGTGAGTTTCGGGGGACCTTGTAAGTAGGTGTGAATACTTATAGTTATCAAGTTAGAGTCTTAAGTAGAATGTTTAGAAATTGTCAACTAGTTTTGTTTAGGGTAAGCCAAAAAGGTAAGGCTTTTCCCGAGACTAGTTGAAATTTTCTAAGTGTTCTAGCGACAACTTAAGACTCAAGCCAAGAAGAGAATTGCGGGTTAGCTACTAGAACGCAATTCTAACGCCAAGGGGTTGGCTACCCATTTTGAACTTGGTGTTAACTTAAAGAATCATTGTTGATGAGGGCATCAACCTCCAAAGTGGGGGTGAGTGTCGCGATCCTCATTCTCAAGATCAGGCGCAGACGCGAACAACAGAACTCTAGCGGACTTGCGCTAGGTTGTGAACGCTGCGAGTAGGACTTAACGGCTTGGCCGGGAAGTCGAGATCAGATGAACCCTAAGTGGTTCTCTGAACCAAGGTTGGAACCTTGAGTTAGGACATAAGGGCCTATCCCAAGAGGACCCAAGACAAACGTTGACCTAAGGAGGCGAGTCTGGGAACGGACCGAAACATGAGTCTGAGACATAGGTCTGAGACGTGGGTCCGAGACGCAAACGGACCGTGGTTCGGACGCTGGTCCGAACCACAGGGTTCGAGTCTGGGTCTGGACCACAGATTTCCAAAAAATGACTAAGTGTTGGAGCTCTAGGGACGTTTTAGATCGTGGACGGAGCTCCACGTAAGATCTCGAGACGAGTGAGGTATCATTGGAAATTTCTCGTCGAGAGCTTTCCAGTGATATATAACACTCCTCGATCTGACCTCCGAGCTGGAAGTGATGGCCGAACCACAATCGGGTTGTGGTATAATTTTCAGGGACCAAAGAGGAGGACGGGGCCGCCGATCCCCAGAAGTATATATGAGGGGGGCTCGATGCCTGGGTGGGCCAGGACGAGTCACCCGACCCCAGGGTTCGGCGGGCGGACTCTGAGGGCATGAGGTGATGGCTGGGCCGGTTCCAAGGCACATTCTCGTCTAGACTTGGACATCTGGACTCAAGAACGTTGTAAGGGCTGGGGCTGATGTCCGTTTGGGGCTGATGTCCGTTTGGATCTAGGCTCACCTGTTGTATCGGAACTTCGTTTATCAGAAGAATTTCCAAACCCCTGCTTAGAATCAAGAACTGAAGTTACGTGATTCAAACCATTATCTTCGCTCTGTATATGATTATTAGTTGATTATTCGCTGGTTGCTGATCTGACTCGAGGATAATATTCTCTTGTGTAATTAATGATAGACTTACTGTTCTCTCCAAGGATCTGATTCTCAACCTAAGTTTATGAATACAAATCTTTCTCTTGACGATTTGCTTCTCTAGATCGTCTACATTGGATTTGGTGTTGCACATGGTTGTATTGGCTTGCTCCCTCTACACTGTATAGAATTGCATTAGCTTGTTGTTTAGCTTCTTCCAAGATCTTAGAAGCCTCCTGTATCACATTAGAAATAAGAATCGTGGCTTTCTCCTCCGCTTCCTGTTCTGTTGATTTCGCTTTTGCAGTTTCGATAGTCATCTTTTTTCTCTCCCTGCGGTGTCGTGATGTGAATCATTTGACATAGTAAATGATTCACTTATCACTGCTATCGCGTTACTTAGCGCATGTTATTTCTACTCCGACACTTGACGTTTAGTAGTCTTAGAAGTTAGCTCTATACTGTTCTTAGTCTTTTATGCTTATGGTTGACACCTTTTGCATATGGTGTTAACTCTGTCAAATACTTTGGATCCTAGTAGGTTGGTAGTATGACATTTATCTTGTTCAAGCATTCGTACGCTTGTGCAAGTAAATTCATACGTATCTATGATACTCAATGTACATGACTTAGATTTACCATGTAGATAGGGGTTTGAACTCATGGGTTGTACTTACTTGTCGCCCATGCACGCTTTCTAGCTGATTTAAGTTATTTTTCGGGGCTGCGTGTCGTTTTAGGTAGTTTAAGTTTTACGCTGGCACTCTAGGGAGCTTGACGTGGTAGCCTATGAGTAAAACTAAGTTGCCACGTGGTTTAGGGTACTAAAGGACAACCAAGTGGAGCTATGAACTCCCATTGGTCTGTTTTTGTCTTTTGTTAAACTCTAAATTTAGAAACAGAGCTCTAGAGTGGAGTTCGAGCAATTTGTGAGGGTACTTTGAAATCTGAGAGCATAGGGAGATAGAGCTCGTTGAGCCAAGCACTGTCAGCGAAACGTTTGATCGATTTGGAGCAATAAACAAGAAGTTATGGCTGATTGAAGTTCGATTTGTGTCAGAATTGCAGCACTTCTGTTCAATTTGGGGTTTTGAGTGTCATTTGCAGCAGAATCGAGGAAAGCGCTTCAAAACTTCGTGGCTGTGATCACTGTCAGCAGGGCTACGACTGTCTCCAAATTTTTATGTCGATTGAGTCAGTGAGTAATTCAGGGCGACCGCTGAAGTAGAGGGGGTCCGAAAAGCTCTCAATCTGGAGCAACAACTTCAGAGAGCGAGATCTGGAGTTCTGTGTGGAATCAGGAGGCCCAACTTCACAGGAGTGTGTATCAAGCTGTGTACTGCAAATCCTGTAAGAAATTCTCAAAGTGATCGAGCCAATTCCTTGTTATAGGTCGAAATAGCTGTCTGGGTACCAGAAACTGCCGTAATTTCTCTACTCAGAAAGCTTCTGCTCATATCTTAGTGCTCTGAATTGATCTGAAGCTGAAATTTCGTATGTGTATCTAGTAGAACCTCATTTACATGTAGGAGGAGTTCTGAAGTCTGAACCTTCACATATTTCTCAATCCTGAGTGTCAAAGTTCGCCATCTGATCTTATCATTGCTACTTAAGCCTGAACTCTGCTTCCTGAACTTATCACAAGAGCCTAGAGACTTACATGAGTGTTTTCAGTATCACCTTGAGACCTGAAGCCTATCATGTGAGTAGACCAGCCACAGCCAAGAGCCCAACGCTTCCCCGAGTAGATTGAACACAGCCTTCAAGCTCATATCACAGCCAGAAGGTTCGCCCTTCCCAGGAAGACTCTCAACCCGACATCTGGTGCTTCCACTGAGAGCTCTTGGGGTGATTGATTGAGAAGGTTGAGTTGCTACAAGGAGAAGAGATGGATCGCAAGAGCGGAGCCGCTGCTGCTGCCCCTGGGGCTGGAGCATCAACGTCTACTGCTGCACCGTCAACTGCACCTGCGTCTTCTACAGTGACATCTGCATCTGGTCTGGACACGGCTGAGATCTTGAAGACGCTTGCGGCCCTGGTCCAACAGCATCCGATCGTTGGAGGGGGTGAGTTAAAATCCACCAAGGCTTTGCAAGCGATAGTGAATAGGTGTGGAAGGTTTGAAGGTAGAGATATTTCTAGATATCTGCGTGAGTATAGAGGAGAGATGGAGCTGGTTAGGGTTACAGATGCTGAGATGATAGCAAGCTTTGAGTTAGCTGTCATTCCTGAGTTGCGGGACCAAGTTAGGGATGTACAGAGAAGAAATCTTGGAGTCTGGATGAGTTTTGAGCGATATCTTCGAGAGGAGTTTCTTGAGGAGGATTCAGAGAGAGTTACTAGAAGGACATTTCTAGACTGGGTTGAGCAGCAACCTGGTCGTATTATGAGCCTGAGTGAGTTGCTGAGAGAGTTTGATCGGAGATACCGACAACTTTCAACTCTAGAGCGAATCACCCTAGATGCTAGGAAAACAGAGCTTTTCCTGCAGGCTACCGATGATGCTACGGCAGATCGGTTATGTTTTATGTTGGCCGACCGATCTGCTGAGGGAGGTGTTACTATGGACTGGGAGAGAGTTGAGGATGCTGTGGCTGTACTGACAAGGCAGAGGAGGGGAAGAGTGGCTGTGGGAGGACGTCCGCTTGCAGAAGTGGTCACTCCACCTTATGCTGCTCCTCAAGTACAGCAACCTTTGGCCCCTGCTCCTAGACCTGTTGTCCCAGCTGCAGTTCCTTTGATGCCAGTTGTGCCAGCTCCAGCACAAAGGACACCTGTTCAGAGACTTGCGGAGAACCATGGTCAACAAAATCAGATTGAAGACCTGATTCGGCAGATGCGAGAGCTGAAGGTAGAGCTAACTGGATTGCAGAGAGAGCAGCCACCGGCGCCTGCTGCTGCACGTCCAGGAGGTGCTCCTGTCCGTAGGTGTATTTGGTGTGACAGTCCTGATCACTTCCGAGGAGACTGTCAAGAGCTCACAGCTGCTTTGCGAGATGGTGTGGTTCGCTATCAGAACGGTAGGCTGCACCTTTCTTCTACTGGAGAGCCGTTGAGCACGCAGTTTGGGCGAGGAGGCATGAGGAGTCTACCTCAGATTGCTGCGGCGGCAACTGTACATGCATTGATGGCACCACCGGTAAATCCTGATATATATGCTGGACATATTGAGGTTTCTTCTAGTCCTACGTTGCTAGATAGGACTGCTGAGAAGAGTATTGCCCCCGTTCCTTCTGAAGTACTGAAGAGGGGAGCAGAGTCTATTCATAGGGTCACAGGATGGGGAGATCCTGTAGATGCTGCTTCTATCAGAGCATTCTTGGATGTAGATAGACACGTTCATTGGCAGGATGCTTCTGTGGAGGAGAAGAGGCGGCGAGAAGCCTCTGAACTTGATACTGGAGTTCCTGAGGAGATTGGGGATAGACGGAGAGTCACAAGGAGACGAGCGGCTCTTCCTGAAGACATCCCGTCTACTTCTGCAGCTCCTCCACCTGCGCCAGGTCCTATGGAGGATGTGCAGAGATCCCAACAGGAGCCAACGACTGCTGGTAGGCGGTTTACTGCCCAAGAGAAGGGGAAGGGACCGGCTTACAAGTTGGCAGCTGATATTGAAACTTCTACTGATCTGAAGAGTATCTTGGAGCAGAGGATACTGGATGCGCGAATCGAGTTTTCTCTTCGAGAAGTTCTTGGTATTGCAAAGAGGGAGTTTCACGAACTGATCATCGACATCATCAAGCGCAAGAGACAGGTGATGTCCGAGCAGGTAGAGAGTCAGATGATAGATGTAGTAGGAGCTTCTCTGAATGATGCAGAGTTTGGAAAGGTGCATTTTCAGGAAGCTGATGACAAGAGATACCAGCAAGAAGCGTTGGTTGCTGGTACCGACACTATTGAGTTCAACGATGAGGAAGCTGGTGAGGAGAGTCCAGCTAGTGAAAGTGATTTCAGAAAGAGACATTGGGCTCGTGCCACAACTGCTACGCGAGTTCGTCTTGGAAGTTTGGCTGAACCTGTTGCTGCTTTAGTTGATCACGGATCTGAGATCAACATCATGTCACGGGAGGTGTACGAGAGGGGTCAGTGGCCTATCGAGCTAAACCATGGTTGGGTGTTACGTGCTGCGAACAACCAGAAAGGTGAGCTATACGGCGCTTGTCCTAACGTGAAGGTGAAGATAGGTGATGTGGATGTGGATCAACATTTCTTCGTGCAATCTTCTGCTTCATATCCTGTGATTCTTGGTCAGCCTTATATCACTGCGGTTCGAATGGAGACCAAGGTGATGGATGATGGATCTCATTATGCTAGGATCCGTAGTCCAGATGATAGACGTTCTGTGCAGTTTCTGACCGTTCGTACGAACCACGAACGAAACCGTCAAACTTTGAGGGATTCTCCTATCTGTAGGGGTAAGGGTTTTTTGAAACCACTCTCGTAGGACGGGATAGCGAGAGTGATGGATCTACTGCTACTATGATCCCGCTTGAGCAGCCTGAGGGATCACAGGAGGTTGATGGAAAGACTGCTCAAGATTCAGAAAGTAGTTGCACTGTGCATAGTTGGAAATCTGGGTTGATGGCTTTCAGTTCTGATGATTGGAGTGAGTTCACACGGATGGAGGATTTGACTGAGAAGAGTAGAAGGCAGATGGAGAGGTGTGCAGCAAATCTGCGTTGTACAGGAGTTCTGAAGGAAGATGAGATGATTTCTGGTGTTTATGAGGAGTTTGTAGGTGTACAATCTTTTGTTCGTTGGCTGGATGGTGTAGATAGGTTGATGGAACAGATGGGAGGTAGGGTGGTGATCCCCATCCATTCTCGTGAAGTCTATGAGGAAATTATCTCGTACTTGCGATATCGTCCTCATCCGAGACTGGAGAATGGATGGAAGGATGCAGTCTGTTGGTGTGGCTTACATCAGGAAGCGGAAGTACACGCCAAGTATAAAGCTGTAGCGAGGAAGGTGAGACCTGTGGCGACCCAATTACCTGTTGATTCTCAGCAGCAGATGGAGTTAGCGGCTGCTGAGCCTGTGCTTAGAGATCCTACACAGGTAGGACACAAGTTTACTCAGGAGACACTCGAGCAGCTCCAGATAGGAGGGGGTGGCTTCTTGACTGAAGAGGAGAAACGAGCTTTTGAACAGATGATAGTTAGCCATGGTAAGGCATTTTCTTTCTCGGCTGAGGAGATAGGTTGTGTGGATCCTAGTGTGATAGCTCCGATGGTTATCTTCACTGTTCCTCACGTACCTTGGGATTTGAAGCCGATTCCAGTCCCTCGTGCCTTGCTACCGAAGGTGATTGAGTTACTGAAGGAGAGGATGCAGATGGGTATTCTTGAACCATCTATGGCTCCGTACTCTAGCCGATGGTTCACAGTACCTAAGAAGACAGGAGCTCTACGCTTCATCCAAGACTTGCAGCCTGCCAACAACATCACGATTCGAAACGTTGGAACAGGACCTGTGGTTGATGAAGTAGCTGAGGCGTTTGCTGGAAGGTCAATCTATTCTATTGGAGATCTGTTTTCAGGTTATGATCAGTTTCAGCTTGCTTTGGAGAGTAGAGACTTGACTACCATGCGTACACCTTTGGGATTGATGCGGATGTGTACCCTTCCTCAGGGTGCGACAAACTCAGTAGCTCATATGCAAAATGCGATGCATAAGGTGTTACGAGAGTTTGTGCCTGAGGTCACTATCCCGTTTCTGGATGATATTCCCATGAAAGGCTGTCCGGTGGAGGACAAGGACGAAGCAGTGACTTCTGATGGTTGCAGAAAGTTCGTTGCAGACCACATTCGAGATGTGGAGAAGATTCTGATGCGTTTGGAGGAGGTACACCTCACTCTATCAGGTACCAAATCTCGCTTTGGGATGTCAGAGATTGTGGTAGTAGGTCATCTGTGTGGTACTTTTGGGAGGCGTCCGAACCCAGAGAAGGTAGATGCTATAGCAAGGATAGCTGACTGCACCAACATCACTGAGGTTCGACGGTTCTTAGGAGCTTGTGTGTTCTTTCGTGTGAGTATTCCTCATTATGCACATATTGCCGAGCCTCTATATGCACTTCTGAGAAAGGGAAGGAGGTTTACTTGGCGGCAAGAACATCATGAGACGATGGAGCAGCTGAAGGAGATTCTGAAGTCTCCACCTATACTAAGGAGGCTTAGCTACGAGAGCGGGAGACCTGTGGTACTGACTGTTGATACGAGTCCAAAGGCGATTGGATGGGCCGTTGGCCAAGAAGATGCAGAAGGTGTGCGGTTTGTTTCAAGGTTTGGAGCTCGGATCTTAACAGATAGACAGCGTAACTATCCTCAAGTGAAGCGTGAGTTGTGGGGAGCTGTTACTGCTATGAAGGTAGATCGAGAGTTCTTGATAGGAGCTCGTGTGATACTAGAAACAGATTGTTTACCTTTGTTGGGTATGATAGCAAACTGCAATACACCAGACATAGCAATGCTACGATGGATTGCTTATGTCCGGAGTTTAAACCCTGAGCTAAAGCATATAGTAGGGAAAGACAATCCAGTTGCAGATATGTTGTCTAGGGCTCGTTATACAGATGAGGATGAGATGTTTGCAGAGGTGGAGAATGAAGAAAAGAGAGACGTTTGGTGCCAAGTTGGTCAGCAGACTTCAGACTTGGAACCACTGCCGTTCAATGAGGGGTTCTACTCAGAAAGGCTCCGCAATATTGGATTTTATCTGAGTTCGTTATCCAGAAGAGAAGGATGGAGTGATGCAGAGTTCAAGGAGATCAGACGGAAGGCGTATAGTTATCTTCTACGTGAGGGTTATCTGTGGAAACGTCCGAAGAGAAGAGATGGGATGCTTACTAGAGTGGTGGATGATCAACCGACAAAGCTTAATCTGCTGAAGGAGTTTCATGATACCTTGTGGGCTGGACATCGTGGAGTCTGGGCTACATACACGAAGCTGAAGGAGCGTTATTGGTGGAAGGGTTTGTATCAAGACGTGGTGGACTTTGTTGGGTCGTGTCTGCACTGCCAGTTCTACTCTAAGGTCCGTTACAGAGATGGGCTTGTACCTACTTATCCACCTAGTATTCATTTTCAGTGGGTTCTTGATCTTGTGATGATGCCACCGGGTTTATGGGGGATGCGTTACTTGGTGTTGGCTCGAGAGGACCTCTCCAACTATGTGGAGGGACGAGCACTACGGACGGACTACAGAGAATATCTGCCGGTTCGTGCTTGAAGATATCATCTGTCGCTATGGATCGGTTGGGAGATTACGTGCAGATAGAGGCGAGTTGAGAGGCGCTGAAGTGAAGGAGTTTTTTGCTCGTTATGGAGTAAAGCTTCGGCTTACCACTGCTATGAATCCAGAGGGCATTGGTAAGAGTGAACGGGGACACCCTTCTATTGTTCATGCTTTAGTGAAAGCATGTGATGGTAGGCCTAGAGAATGGCCGAGACTACTTCCATTTGCTTTGTGGGCTGATAGAACTACACACTGTGCCACGACTGGTTTTATGCCAGTTGAGCTTATGCTGGGGCAGAAACCGATCATGCCTGCTGAGGAGTACTTTCCCACGTGGGCTACACTACCGTGGGAAGATGGTATAGATCGTGCTTCACTCCTTGCTTTACGTATTAGGCAGTTGGAGCAAAGGGAGGAGGATCTTGCTGATGCGCAGGAGAGGCTGAAGGTGGCTCGAGTCAGAAACAAGGAACGTTTTGACAAGACTCACCGACTACGACCGAAGCCAATACATGTTGGTGACTGGGTTCTGGTATATGATAGCACGTTGGAGAATCAGCACTCTACACTTCGTAAGTTCTCTCGAAGATGGTTCGGGCCTTATGTTGTGCTAGATGTGTATGAGAATGCCACCTATAGTTTGCGTGAGTTGGACGGTACTTTTTTGAAGCTATCTGTGGCTGGCAAACGTGTGAAACTGTTCAAGAGACGCGGAGGGTCAGTTGAGTTATTCAACTTTCTGGAGTCGGAGCTGAGGGCAACAAGAGACGAAGACGTCCCAGTGTCTGATGAGACTGAGGTGGAGGAGAGCGATGATGATGAGGATCAAACAGAAGACTGAGGAGATTGGCACATACCGGAGGATGTGCAGGTTTAGAGGGGGTGGATGTCGTGATGTGAATCATTTGACATAGTAAATGATTCACTTATCACTGCTGTCACGTTACTTAGCGCATGTTATTTCTACTCCGACACTTGACGTTTAGTAGTCTTAGAAGTTAGCTCTATACTGTTCTTAGTCTTTTATGCTTATGGTTGACACCTTTTGCATATGGTGTTAACTCTGTCAAATACTTTGGATCCTAGTAGGTTGGTAGTATGACATTTATCTTGTTCAAGCATTCGTACGCTTGTGCAAGTAAATTCATACGTATCTATGATACTCAATGTACATGACTTAGATTTACCATGTAGATAGGGGTTTGAACTCATGGGTTGTACTTACTTGTCGCCCATGCACGCTTTCTAGCTGATTTAAGTTATTTTTCGGGGCTGCGTGTCGTTTTAGGTAGTTTAAGTTTTACGCTGGCACTCTAGGGAGCTTGACGTGGTAGCCTATGAGTAAAACTAAGTTGCCACGTGGTTTAGGGTACTAAAGGACAACCAAGTGGAGCTATGAACTCCCATTGGTCTGTTTTTGTCTTTTGTTAAACTCTAAATTTAGAAACAGAGCTCTAGAGTGGAGTTCGAGCAATTTGTGAGGGTACTTTGAAATCTGAGAGCACAGGGAGATAGAGCTCGTCGAGCCAAGCACTGTCAGCGAAACGTTTGATCGATTTGGAGCAATAAACAAGAAGTTATGGCTGATTGAAGTTCGATTTGTGTCAGAATTGCAGCACTTCTGTTCAATTTGGGGTTTTGAGTGTCATTTGCAGCAGAATCGAGGAAAGCGCTTCAAAACTTCGTGGCTGTGATCACTGTCAGCAGGGCTACGACTGTCTCCAAATTTTTATGTCGATTGAGTCAGTGAGTAATTCAGGGCGACCGCTGAAGTAGAGGGGGTCCGAAAAGCTCTCAATCTGGAGCAACAACTTCAGAGAGCGAGATCTGGAGTTCTGTGTGGAATCAGGAGGCCCAACTTCACAAGAGTGTTTATCAAGCTGTGTACTGCAAATCCTGAAAGAAATTCTCAAAGTGATCGAGCCAATTCCTTGTTATAGGTCGAAATAGCTGTCTGGGTACCAGAAACTGCCGTAATTTCTCTACTCAGAAAGTTTCTGCTCATATCTTAGTGCTCTGAATTGATCTGAAGCTGAAATTTCGTATGTGTATCTAGTAGAACCTCATTTACATGTAGGAGGAGTTCTGAAGTCTGAACCTTCACATATTTCTCAATCCTGAGTGTCAAAGTTCGCCATCTGATCTTATCATTGCTACTTAAGCCTGAACTCTGCTTCCTGAACTTATCACAAGAGCCTAGAGACTTACATGAGTGTTTTCAGTATCACCTTGAGACCTGAAGCCTATCCTGTGAGTAGACCAGCCACAGCCAAGAGCCCAACGCTTCCCCGAGTAGATTGAACACAGCCTTCAAGCTCATATCACAGCCAGAAGGTTCGCCCTTCCCAGGAAGACTCTCAACCCGACAGCGGGCTCATAAGAGAAAGTTATGCCAATCCTTCAAAGCTCTATCTTTGTCGATGTTGGATGTTCTCTCGATTCCATTGTTCCTGTGCTCGCAAATCAATCTCAATACGTAAGTAAATTAAGTTAGACATGCTTGTGCATTTACACGCATATAAACAGATTTAGAGCTCTAAGGAAATAAACCAGTAGCATACACAAATGTAGAGCACCGAAGAAAAAAACCAATAGCAGCAGCTACGAAGAAAGAAATCAGTAGTAAGGAGAATATCGAAAAAAGATTACACTCAAAATCTCTGAATCTACTGAGAAATTTGATTAGCCGAAGAAAACATTGATACCTGCATAGAAGTCTACACTCTACTTAGTGAGAGGTTACTCACCCAGAGGCCGCTCAAGGAATTCCTATCAGGCTCATTGCACAGGCATAACAGTCTGAGAAATAATTCCTATCGAGCTCATTGTGCAAGTATGACAGTCCGAGAAAGTACACTCGAAACGTCTGATTAGTCTCAAATGTGGTTGCCCATGAGCCCAAACGATAGCGTTGCATTTACAACAGTATGAGAAAATGCAGTACGAGCAACTGAGTTACGGTTAAAATAGAGTTACTCAACACGCAAGCTGCAGAGTTACTGCAGTCTTTTGAACGTCCTTTGGAATCAGAGAGAAACGTTCTAGATCTAGTATCCAACTTAGAATGTCTGATTTGTTAAAAACGTGTGGCTAACATCCGCTTCTTTTGCATATCAGTTTCTACTGCTAAACCACATGAGATACATAACTTCGTCTCTGTGTGCACGGTACTCGACGATACCTCACCAGCATAGAGAAAGTGCATACATGTTTTTGTCTTACATACCTTTTCTTCCTTTTGTTGAAGTAGTAATGTAGTCCTTGTAACCCAGCGATGCAAGTCGAGCATTGGTTTCTGTTTCTAGCAATTCTGTAGGTGTACACCTTGAGCTTGGCTCAAAACTGCTGGAGTGAGGTCTTATTGATCATATTTCATACCTGAGACCAATCAATATCGCTGCGTCATAAGGAGAACTTAGGTTAACAATTTCTTACGCAACAAGATTCACGGCTAGAAAAAGAACCTAGACCTTCTCATATTTAGATCGTAACTCAATGAGAGGTTACTCATCCAAGAGTCGTCCTGGAGCTCAAACGGTAGCGTTGCATTTACAATAGTATGAGAAAACGCACAAAAAAGAAAATTTGCAACAAACGAGTGAGAAGTAAGTATCTGATACACTGAGGATGTCGAGAAAATGTGTTGCAGACGATGAGAGACGTTACTCACCCAAGGATCGTGCAAGAAATAACAATCGAGCTCATTGCGTGCGTATGATAGTCCGAGAAAGTGCACTCGATTCTTTTTCACTCGCTACGTCTGATTAGTCTCAAATGTTATTGCTCTGGAGCCCAAACTGTAGCGTTGCGTTTCCAACAGTACGAGAGAACGCACGATAAAGAAGACTTGCAAAAAAGGAGTGAGAGATAAGTATCGTGTACTCAGTGAGAGGTTACTCACCGAGGGGTTGCCCTAGAGCTCAAACGGTAGCGTTGCATTTACAACAGTACGAGAAAAGGCACTAGAAAGAAGACTTGCAAAAAAGAAGTGAGAAATAAGTATCGGATACACTGAAGACGTCGAGAGAATGCGTTGCCGATGAGAGAGGTTACTCACCAAGAGGTCACGCAAGGAATAACAATCGAGCCATTACGCACGTATGACAGTCTGAGAAAGTGCACTAGATTCTTTTTCACTCGCTACGTCTGATTAGTCTCAAATGTGGTTGCCTTAGGTCCAAACGGTAGCTTTAGAAAGTTGCAGAACTAAGAAACCGCTAGCACATCAGTGTCCTCACAACTCACTAGCATCCTTGAATACATAATAACCGGAGTGAAAATTCACGAAAAGGTGAACATACCGCGCATTCAGTCTACGAGGACGACAGGAAGATGGGCCGAACAGAGCAGAAAAATAAAAAATAAAGTTTGTGCAAACAAAGAGACATATCTTAGTAACGGCAAAATTTCCATTTTAATTAGTCCATGCAGGTCTCAAAACTGAGACCTTCGTGGCATTTACAACTGTACGAGAAAATGCACGAGAAAGAAGACATATAGAAAAGGAGTGGATCCACTGATACTTGCATAGAAGTCTACAATCTACTCAGAGAGAGGTACTCACCCAAGGGCCACGTAATGAATAACTACCAAGCTCATTGCACACATATGACAATCTGAGAAAGTACGATCAATTTTTTTTGCACTTGCTACGTCTGATGACTCCCAGATGTGGTTGCCGTAGAGCCCAAACGGTAGCGTTGTTATAATCTACAATCTACTCAGTGAGAGGTACTCACCCAGGGACTGCGTACGGAATAACTACCAAGCTCATTGCGCACGTATGACAGTCCGAGAAAGTGCGATCGATTCTTTTTCACTCGCTACGTCTGAAGAATCTCAAATGTGATTGCCCTCGAGCCCAAACGGTAGCGTTGCATTTACAACAACACGAAAAAACACAAAACCCTAAAGACTTGAAAAAGAAGAGTGAGAAGCAAGCATCGAGTACACTTAGGACGTCGAGAGAATGCGTTGCAGACGACGTTATGTTCAAACTGAAACAACCTTTGATTTCTCTCTCACTCACTATGCGCGATTAGTCTCAAATGTGGTTATCCTCCCACGCTACGATGAAAGTATCTTGACGCAATGAATAGCCAACGGATGGGAATGTTATCTTCCCGTGCTACGATCGATGACATGTCTTTAGAGCTGTTGATCTACCAGATGAGATCTGAATCACTCACATGTATGTAAGCGAGAATTAAACTCTCTTTTAGCGTGCGTAATGATACACTAACTATCAAATATAAAAATAAATCGTGTGCGTTAACTAGTCTCTGTTGGATTAGAAAAATCAATCTCTACCATAGAGGGATCCATTTGTCTCTTTCTTTGGTAAAGTATCTCAAGATTATGCAAAAAGATATGTACTTTTAAGACCTCTTAATCTTATTTCACCCTTGTTGCATCTCAAAGTATAACTCCAACTCAGTTAAGAAATCTTTAAACTTGCGAGTTCGTCTTATACGTGAAAATGAGATAGGTAGCCATCGTTTAATCATAACAAGCACATGCTTGAGCATCCTGAAGAGTTTTGTACTATCTTCACTATGACGTATTGCACCCATCTCGATTCAACTCAACATCCCGGGATTCCATTTCATCCTAAAAATCGATCAGCGAACTAATTTCTCGTGCAACCATTACCATCGACCCTCCCCACACAAAGAGCACGAGAGAGCAGGAACGCGAACGCTCAAAGTTTAAGTTCTCGTGCAATGACAGTCCCACATTGGATCTGGATGTTGATATGGCAGCGACCTCTCAGCTGACATGGCAGTCAACTTGTTCCACGGTCGCCTATCAGTCAAAGTGCGATCAAATAGCACGGGGTGCGGCCAAGTCCGACTAAGTCACTGGGGGGTTGCGGTCAAGTAAATTTGTCCGACACAATGGATACCATAGTTTGTCCTGCGTATACTGTACACTGTATAATGCTACGTAACGGACTGAGGCAGTTGGGCTCGTTTGAAGGTTTGTCAATTTTAGTGTGGGCATATAATAGCACTGACTTGCGGCTTCAGTATGATGACTGAATGGAAGTCATGCAGGCCATATCCCTTCTCACGTGCCCTAATCTGATGCTGCACTCACTACAGTAGCTCATCAGAGGCACCATACTGGCCATAGCGACTGGCGCAGAAAAGCGAAGATAGGAAGGGCCAGGTGAGTGCCCTGACTCCAATAGATACAAAGGACAAAAATGTCCAGAATAGGAATTCCGTTACAAAATTGGACACAGTCACTAACATTCCAGTTTAGGGACAATCGCATTCAGGTGATAAGTTAGAGCATCTCCACCGCAGGTCTTTTAACCCCGGTATGACTACAAGTGCTCCTGGTAACCTAGAATATTCTGTTTTGAGGGTTTCTCTTCAGAGAACTGAAATTTATCCCTTATGCAGAAAATGATTATGTTCATTCCGTTTTCATCTCAACTTGAAATCGATAAAATAAAAAATAAATTAAAGTTATTCATTAGCTTATAAATTATAATTCATTTCAAAACAAACTACTTAGTATTTACAGAAAAATGCTAAGATGAAGATTGGGGGGTTTCTTGTACCAAAAATTTCTTTTTAGGAGAAAAGAACACTGAGAAAAAATATAATATTCACTTTCGTGCTTTTATACTCATACCCGGGGTTTAAAGGCTCCCCTAACCAGCTAGGGAAACCTTCCCACCGCTTATCTAAAAGTATTCCCAAAAAGCTACCTGCTTCCGCTAACTTAAAGATTCCAATAAAAACTGCTTAAACCAGAATCAAACCGTTTGAAGAACAGATAGTAGTATTTTGCCAATAGAGAAGCGCTTTAGCTCGCGAAACTGAGAGAAGAAGATAGATCTGAAGAACAGATAGTACTTTGAACTGATGCTCTTTAAAGATCATTCATTTAGGGACTCGGAAATTTCATCTTCTTTAAAGATCCTCTACTCTTAATCTCTAAAATAGAGATAGAGAGTTATTTATCGCTATACGGGTAGAGATGCTCTTAGTTAGTCATCAAAAGAACGTAGCCTTAAGTCGAACTCGGAAGCAGATTTGTCTCGATGATAATATGAGGCCTGCTTAGTATTTTATTTGCATATCTTATAGAAGTTCCGGCTATTGAACCGACGAGATCCACAGAGTCGTCAGTATACAATGCGGGGTTTGAAATCTTTGCTTCATAAGGACCAGGATTAGATGATCAACGTTCGTGCAGTCAAAGATATCTTGGGATGGTCTGAGCATATCTTTCAAATTCAGTGGGATCGGTTCACCCTCGAAAATGAGAACTGATATCTTAGCGTGCATGTGGGGTCATCCATGTCTCTGCAGGCAAACGATTTCGAACTGCAAGTGTCGAATAGCTAAGCAAGTTGCTAGTAAGTGTTTAATGGCGCATTGCATACTGCCTCAAGTTTGGACTCGAGAAGTCAAGCAGACTTGTCAGAGTTGCTGACTCCAAGAAGTGTGAAATATGGAACTGAGGATTCCAATTCCAGTCCTCGCTGTCCTCTAATTACAGACTTAAATCTCTTTTATCATAGAAACGTCCCTTAGACTAGCATTGTTGAAAAACATATGCATCACACAGATCTGTATAAACAGCTGCTGATCATGAGTAAACAACGGAGCAAGGTGGACTCGCATGGCTTGTTTTCCGACATATTCCAGTAAGTTCCGTAAGCTGGAAAAGCAACTTTCGTGGCCACAGAAATTCTCCAGTTGCTGATATTCTGATATTTTCATGTTGTTGCTGGAGAGTTTTCAACTAAGGCAGTCCACGAACCGGTTTACGATTTACTGACAGCTTTCTGTTTCAAGGCTTTTTCCTTGGTCTTTGCAATTGCAGATGGTAGAGTCAAGAGAAAGGAACATCCCAGCTTCTGCAATGCAATGTAATGTAACGTCAGCAATAGTTATGCATATTTACTCGTTATAACATGTATAACTAATGATACATTTTGTTTACTTCTGAGGCTCATATCGGGTGACAAGTGATCAATCACTTAATTTATTGTACATACATGTCACCTTATAGTTTGGAAACGGAGTCCAGTCTACTGTCGAATGTTTCAACAACCAGCCCCACCCGTAGTCGGGCCTGCCGGGAAAGGGCAGCAGCAAGCCCCAAAGCGAAAGAGACCTAAAATAGTGGCCATAGTCCCGCTTTTAATCACATGGATAATAGTTAACTGTAATCGATGGATCAGAAACCACACTCACCAAGAAGAAAAGAGAGTTTACAGTACTGTACGTACATACAGTGGCTAAAGATATAGTCGCATCAGAACGGGAACGTCAAATTTGAAACTGTTTATCAGCGTCAGCCTTTCTACTGCTGAGGAAACAGTTTATAACTCTAATGGTAGAAAGCATGTGACCAAAAGACGTCACTACATCTGACAGATTACAGTTGAATCTGACAGAACTATCCAAATAGACGAAAGTCACCACGTAACTAATTACATGGCGTCCAAGTGTCAAATCTAACGACATTCCTGCTCCAACTGCAAAGAGTTGTTACCAATGGAACGGGGGAACGGGATACAGTTGGTGGCAAGGTTACATCAGGCACAATATACTCATCCTACCATGTAAGCTCGTGGGTTCAAATTGTCCATGCTACATCCCCTTGTTGTAAGCAAATGGGGACCTGGTCAAAGAGGAGCGATCCGGGTGTGCTTTGAACCATAAGGCTCTTGGTTCACTCTGTGGGCATCCGCCTTGATACTGCGGCCGGACAAAAGGAGCACCTGGGAATGACTCAATAGAGCTTGTCAAAACTCGCCTGTTTAGGCTTCCCGCAAGGGAAGCGAACAGGGTACTCAAGACGCACCTTGTTCGCTCTCTCGGGAATGTTGCAATGCGTGTAGGAAATCTTTCGGAAACATAGTACTCTCTCTGTCTCTCTATGCTCTAACAGTCTCTGAGAATTTAGATTTATGACTGCATTCCCTAATCCCGTTTTCAGCCTTTGGCACGCCCTTTTGCTTCAAGTCTCTTAACTTCTAACAACCCGTACATAGATCTAGACTCCATACTCGTTACAGTACCGTATAGTCCCTAAGTTAGTGCACTCCAGTTAGATTATTGTTTGTGTTTCTGGAAGCAGCTGCAGCAAGCTTGGAAGTTTAACCTGGTGCTCCTGTCACTTCTCATAATCAATACAACCTCGGACCCTTTTCCCCTACGTTGTGTGAGAGCCTCTGCAATACCTGTGTACATGCGCACATCGTTACACTTCCAAAGAGCTTGTGAATGTGTATGATTTTCCAAGCCTTGATGAAGGTTACTGCTAATCCCGAGTTGACAGTAGCTCTAACTTCTCTAGCGTAATCACAGCCGATGGTAAATCCGTATGCAATTCACATGAACATTGTTGTATTCTCACATGGTTAATTACTTCCAATTATCTGATGATTTCGTTTGAGCTGGAATAGAAGTTTACGCTAGAGATACCGTTAGTTACATGGCGTGCAAGAGGTGTCAGCTCTACAACTTATCACAAAAAGGCATACGTACATTTTCTGGTGAAATCACCTGACTGCGGACTACACCTGTAGGGTGGGATCATTACCACACAGACCCCTATCTTGGACGATGGGGTCAGGTAGAATTCAAGATGCAGCTGTTCATGTAGACTATTCTTCCCGGTCGCGGTTCACTCACTGACTTTGGCATATCATGATCATAGCACTTTTCTCCAGGGAGTGGGAGCCATACACATCATCATGCTGAACTGAATCTATTGAGCTTTATGGACGGAAACTAAACGTTATCGTTTCGTTACCTGCGACACTATAAGACAAGAAAAAACTGACAGCTAGATCGAAACTCCTCTCCAGGATCAATAGCTCGACTTGTTACTATCTGTTAAATCATACCTTAATCCTATTCACCCAACTTCCCTGTACTTCTGTCCAAAGGGTCCCTCTGACATTATTCTGTATAGTTTCAGAGAAACAATTTCTTTTGATACCGTGTTTAATTATCCTGGTAACGTACCGGTATCAGAGCTAGGTGTACAGTACTTGTTCAGTATAGCAACTACTTGTTTCAGGATTGAGGTGTGGCTCCAGTGTGGAGGTCATTGGAGCCCCACCTCAATCCTTGCTTCTGTCAATGCCCCCTAGTACCCCTTCAGCTGAGGGATCCTCGAGGTGATTTGGCATGGTGGCAGATCGACCAACTGTGATCGATCGATGCTCATCATATCGTTGCACCTCTTCACGTAGCCAACGCAGTCCATACCTCCTTAACAAGCACAATTGAACCCAATCCCAAGCTCCTCATTCGTCATAGCCACGGATCGTCACGTGGTGATCCATGACCTCAATGGAGATTGACTACCGAGACCAATCCTCTCTCAAGAAGACACCTCAATAGGCACGCCTCCCTAAACAAGAGTGCCAAGAGACACGCTGTCATATGCGACGTGTCCTTCAATCGCCACGGCTGCTCCTTGACAACAGTCGACAATGCGTGGTCCACCTGTCTTCACTACCACGACATTCACCTTCAGAAAGCTCAATAGAAGTCTCAAAAGCTCACTGGAAGAAGATAGGAAGATGGGAAGATGAGAGAAGATGAGGAAGAAGAGAAAATCCAAACAAGATGAAAAAGATGAAAATGAGAAATTAAGACTCCGACAGGATTCTAGTCCGGATCTTGACTAACATGTCATCCTTGCTTGTAATAATTTGAGAAGAAGATCACAAATTGGCTTACAGTTACACAGTCTTCTACTTGAGGATGTCGTCTTTTGCTGTGGAAAGAAGGCTTCTTTCTTCTTCTGTCATTGCTCCGATTACTTTGTCGTCTGGGATCGCTTAACCATAGTATTGTTCGTACGTGGATCTGAAGTGCTCTACTGGATGAGACAAGCTTCGACTCTGCACAGCTTCTAACAATCACCGCCATTCAAGAAGAAGGCTTCCCATGCACAATTGGGTGTGAATTCGAGGAAACCTACTGCCCAAAAGACACAGACAAAGCTTCTGCACTCAAATATGAAATCAATTCCACGAGAAGAAGATACATTAGTTTCGGAGAGCTCACTCTCTCCACTTCCTGCTCCTACTCCTCGACACACCAGCTTAGAAACAAGACTGCACGATGATGTCGTTCTCTGCTCTAGGTTGTCCATTATCTCTATCTACATCATCGATCCAGGATGTAGACCCCTCTTGTGTACTCCAAAATCTATTTGTATGTCTCTACCAACGGACGTAATCTGCTATGTGTGTACAGTAGTGTGCTCAAAAATCTTCCTAGGCATCGATCTTATACTATAGTCTTGAGTCACATGAGAGATCTCTTTCAGTCTCCAACTTGCAATCAGGAGAGATGGCGTTGTCAGAAGACCACTAGCTCACATGCAGTCGACTCCCTGCTCAGTTTGGAAACTTACTTTCTACTCCTAATGTTGCCTAACCTGCCACATGGACAGTCATCTAAAAATACAAAAGAAACTATCACTTCCCAAGATAACAGACTTCTCTTCCTACCAAAATTAGCAAGTCAACTGTTTTCTTAACTTACTGCCTATTCTAATTCGCTGGGTGCGATCTCCTCTTGATCGGTTCCTACTTGAACTCCTAAATCGTCCTTTGATAAAGTCGGAAGCCCTGCTGGTACCTCGGGTGTGACTGAGGTGGCTTCCTCCTCGATGTTCGTGGCTTGCTCTTCTAAGACGACTTCGGAAGACGAAAGCGTCTCTCGGAACTGAGTCCACATGCGCTTCCTCGCTCTTCCGCGACACTAGTTTGACGTTGGGAGCTGGGTGACTTCACAGTGGTCAGAGGAAGTCATCTCCTCCACTCGAAACACTTGGGAACTTGTCTTCCAAGGCTTCTTCCGGAATCTTCTCGGCTTCCAACGCTGTCACTACCAAGTGGACACTCCAAATCTTCCCCGATCGCTGGTCTTGGAGCATGGGAAGATGTAGCTGCTGGTTGTGGAATCGAGGGAAGACCGTAAAGCGTCTTCAAGCCCTCAATCTGTTGATCCAAGTACCGGAACATGCTGTGCTTGCACTCCACTAACATCGTCCTGGAATCGTCATCCCACTCCCTAGCTAGGGTGAGAAGTTTCCTACCCCCGGTGAAGTTGAACTTCTTACGAAGTACTTTCACCATTTGCACCATAACTCCATTCGCTCGGGCTTTTGCTTCTTCCCGCTGCTTCTTCTCTGTTGCGGTCTGTGCTTCCGCGGCTTCCCGCAATGCCTTCCATGTCGTCTTCTCTTCAGCGAGAGAGGTGATCTTATCCCTGATCCGCAGAACCTCCTGGTCACGCTGTTGTAGACGTGCCTGCAACTCCTGGTTGCTCTTCCTTAACAGAGCTGACTTGTTGACAAAAGTGGCTGCTTCCACCTTGTACTTCGTTGTAAGCTTCTCCATGGTGTGGAGGTTGGCTTCCAGCGTGTCCACCTTCTTTGGACCTCTTCTTGCTCCATCAGTGTGCGTAGATCGAATCCAAGTCGTAGTGGCTTCTCCTGAGCCATCGCACGCTTCTCTACCAACTCCATGGCTGGCTAGATCTCCGAATAGAAGAAGGTGCTGAATTCCTCTAACTTTCTTCTCGTAGAAGACAGATTCATCCTCATGAATCGATCGGAGGTGTTTTCCTTGTCTTCTAGAGGCAAGAATGTCTCTTTCACCACTGTGGTCTTCTGCTTGTGCGCGCGGGAAGACACTACTCTTCTCATCTTCCGAGGTGAAAGATCTCTTCTCACTGCAAGAGCGGTTCTCTTCGATGCGCTTCCTCGAGTTACAGTCAGAATGTCAAACCATACCTTGGCTTCTAGAGTCCTCGGAAGACTCCTTGTAGTTGCAGAAGCTGTCTTCCGCGTGATCTTGGTGCTCAGCGTCTCCTCCCGAGAATCTGACTCCGATCCAGAATGAATGATTGAGAAAGAGACACTCTTCTTAGACACACTTCTAAGCCCCATCTTCCTCGGTGATGATGCGTCTTCTGTACCGCTGGAGTCGTCTTCTCGCACCAGAAGCGTCTTCTGATGAGTGCTTGGTCTCGTCTGAAGCACTAAAGTGAGAGGGGGAGTCACGGCCGCTACTCGATCTTCCTCTCCCGTGGTCTCTTCCTTCACCTCGCACTGTCCTGTTGGTCCATACCTCACCAACTGGTCTTCTGTTAGATCCCACTTGGACAGATACAGATAGCAGAAGAACGGGGTGAGGTGTCCTCCTGCTGGGGTGCCCAAGTACACCAACTCTACCTGGATGTAACCGTGGAAGAAGGCGCCCCAACTGACGGGTAGTCCCTCCCAGACGGCTTCCAAGAATTCCACGTCTTGATCTCCAAGATATCTCGTCTTCTGTGTTTTCTCTTTGGGAAAGAGGTGAAGAAACAACTTCGCCAGAGCAAGTCGTGCTTCCAAGTACATGCCACTTCCCAAAGATCATTGGTAAGATCTTCTTCTCGAGCTCGTACCTTCAGTTCTCGGATTCTGGTCTGTGAAAAGTCATACGTCATCACTCCACTGTCCAAGAAGACGGTCTTCTCCGAGCGACCCCTGCCTTCACAGGTACAAGGTTGCACGGAGGCAGTGCTGTCCAAACCTCCTCCACAATACCCTGATCCCCAAGGTTCCAGTCCCACAGGAAGAAGTCGAGATCCAACTCCTTGATGAAGGGTTTGGCCTCTGTCAATTCTACGGCTGGTAACACCAACCCTCGAGGATGCATCGACATACTTCGAGCCTCCATTACACTAAGCCACACGTACTTGCTGTGAGCCGAAGGCTCAGTCATTCCTAAGTCCTAGGAGTCTAGCTTCCACTCTCAGAAACGAATCTAGTCTTCCAGAAGATAACTATTCCGTCTTCTGGGATTCTAACAGTGCTTCCTAAGTAGCTCTCTTCTTCCGAGTTATATCTAAACAATCTTAACTAAGCAAGGCAATCACATGGATTCCCAAGAAGACAACCTATCTTGCATTTCATCCTACTTCCTAACAGAATATACAAGATACGTGAGAAGTAGAGTATACGAAAAGTTCAGAAGAAGATTGCGGACTCCTGCGATGACAGTGACCTCCAAGAAGACTCCCGAGACAGCTTCTGATTAACTGACGTACTCAGAGTCTCTCTAGGAAGATGTGGATTTGGGAGGCACAGGCATGGTTCTCAATTTCCAGCTTCTCGAAACAACAATGAACTCATCAGTTCACTCAGGATTCGTACCAAGCTTCGCTCAAGACAAAACTCAATCCAATACAATCTTGATACGAATTGCAAACAGTCGTCTTCCGAAGACGTTTAGACATTCAGAAGGTCTTCCGAAGATGTTTCGATCTTCAAAAGCGTCTTCTGTCTAAAGATTTGATAACAAAGGTGTGGTAGGATAAGGAAATCGAAAGTCAGGTGATCGAATTTAGGAATGAGAGATGGGGAAGCTCGATTCAAACTTGGGAAGAAGTGAGAAGGTGTCGCGACCCTCAGTCTCAAGATCGGGCACAGACGCGAGCAACAGAACCCTAGTGGACTTGTGCTAGGTTCCGAACGCTGCGAATAGGACTGAACGGCTTGGCCGAGAAGTCGAGATCAGATGAACCCTAGGTGGTTCTCTGAACCAAGGTTGGACCTTGGGTTAGGACATAAGGGCCTATCCCAAGAGGGTCCCAGACGAACCCTGACCTAAGGGGGCGAGTCTAGAAACGGGCTGAAACATGAGTCTCAAACATAGGTCTGAGACATGGGTCTGAGACGTGGGACCGAGACGTGAGTCCGAGACGCAGACGAACCACAGGGTTCGAGTCTTGGTCTAGACCACAGATTCTCAAAAAAATGACTAAGTGTTGGAGCTCCAAGGACGTTTTAGGTCGTGGCCGGAGCTCCACGTAAGATCTCGAGGCGAATGAGGTATCATTGGAAAGGTCTCGTCGAGAGCTTTCCAATGATATATAACACTCCTCTAACTGACCTCCGAGCTGAGAATTATGGCCGAACCACGATCGAGTTGTGGTATAATTTTCAGGGACCAAAGAGGAGGACGGGGCCGCCGATCCTTAGAAGTATATATGAGGGGGGCTCGATGCCTGGGTGGGTCAGGACGAGTCTCCCGACCCCAGGGTTCAGTGGGTGGACTTTGGGGGCATGAGGTGATGGCTGGGCCGGTTCCAAAGCACGTTCTCATCCAGACTTAGGAACGCTGTAAGGGTTGGGGCAAGACTAGGGAACGAGTCGGCGGGTTAGACCATCGTTCGGGAGCCTAGACCCAGACGGACATCACGGGCGATTGGGCCGCTAGGTGTGCTGGAGGCACCGTTTAAGACCCTGGACTTGATGAGAAGTCCGTCCCAAGTCATATTGTGACTTGCTCATGTTTGGGATCGACCTAGGCAGATCTAGGTCGGGACTTAGGAACTGCTGAGCTTGATGATTAGTGTCGCGACCCTCAGTCTCAAGATCGAACGCAGACGCTAGCAACGGAACCCTAGTGGACTTGCGCTAGGTTGCAAACGTTGCGAGTAGGACTGAACGGCTTGGCCGGGAAGTCGGGATCAGATGAACCCTAAGTGGTTCTCTGAACCAAGATTGGAACATTGGGCTAGGACCTAAGGGCCTACCCCAAGACGACACCGGACAAACGCTGACCTAAGATGGCGAGTCTGAGAGCGGACCGAAACATGAGTCCGAGACATAGGTCTGAGACGTGGGTCCGAGACGCAGACGTGGGTTCGTCTGCGTCTCGGACCCACGTCTCAGACCTATGTCTCGGACTAAGTGTTGGAGCTCCAAAAAATGACCAAGTGTTGGAGCTCCAAGGACGTTTTAGGTCGTGGACGGAGCTCCACGTAAGATCTCGAGGCGAATGAGGTATCATTGGAAAGGTCTCGTCGAGAGCTTTCCAGTGATATATAACACTCCTCGATCTGACCTCCGAGCTGGAAGTTATGGCCGAACCACAATCGGGTTGTGGTATAATTTTCAGGGACCAAAGAGGAGGGCGGGGCCGCCGATCCCTAGAAGTATATATGAGGGGGGGCTCGATGCCTGGGTGGGCCAGGACGAGTCACCCGACCCCAGGGCTCAGTGGGTGGACTTTGGGGGCATGAGGTGATGGCTGGGCCGGTTCCAAAGCACGTTCTCATCCAGACTTAGGAACGCTGTAAGGGTTGGGGCAAGACTAGGGAACGAGTCGGCGGGTTAGACCATCGTTCGGGAGCCTAGACCCAGACGGACATCACGGGCGATTGGGCCGCTAGGTGTGCTGGAGGCACCGTTTAAGACCCTGGACTTGATGAGAAGTCCGTCCCAAGTCATATTGTGACTTGCTCATGTTTGGGATCGACCTAGGCAGATCTAGGTCGGGACTTAGGAACTGCTGAGCTTGATGATTAGTGTCGCGACCCTCAGTCTCAAGATCGAACGCAGATGCTAGCAACGGAACCCTAGTGGACTTGCGCTAGGTTGCAAACGTTGCGAGTAGGACTGAACGGCTTGGCCGGGAAGTCGGGATCAGATGAACCCTAAGTGGTTCTCTGAACCAAGATTGGAACATTGGGCTAGGACCTAAGGGCCTACCCCAAGACGACACCGGACAAACGCTGACCTAAGATGGCGAGTCTGAGAGCGGACCGAAACATGAGTCCGAGACATAGGTCTGAGACGTGGGTCCGAGACGCAGACGTGGGTTCGTCTGCGTCTCGGACCCACGTCTCAGACCTATGTCTCGGACTAAGTGTTGGAGCTCCAAAAAATGACTAAGTGTTGGAGCTCCAGGGACGTTTTAGGTCGTGGACGGAGCTCCACGTAAGATCTCGAGGCGAATGAGGTATCATTGGAAAGGTCTCGTCGAGAGCTTTCCAGTGATATATAACACTCCTCGATCTGACCTCCGAGCTGGAAGTTATGGCCGAACCACAATCGGGTTGTGGTATAATTTTCAGGGACCAAAGAGGAGGGCGGGGCCGCCGATCCCTAGAAGTATATATGAGGGGGGGCTCGATGCCTGGGTGGGCCAGGACGAGTCACCCGACCCCAGGGTTCAATGGGTGGACTTTGGGGGCATGAGGTGATGGTTGGACCGATTTCAAAGCACGTTCTCATCCAGACTTAGGAATGCTGTAAGGGCTGGGGCAAGACTAAGGAACGAGTCGGCGGGTTAGACCATCGTTCGGGAGCCTAGACCCAGACGGACATCACGGGCGATTGAGCCGCTAGGTGTGCTGGAGGCACCGTTTAAGACCCTGGACTTGATGAGAAGTCCGCCCCAAGTCATATTGTGACTTGCTCATGTTTGGGATCGACCTAGGCGGATCTAGGACGGGACTTAGGAACTGCTGAGCTTGATGATTAGTGTCGCGACCCTCAGTCTCAAGATCGGGCGCAGACGCGAGCAACGGAACCCTAGTGGACTTGCGCTAGGTTGCGAACGTTGCGAGTAGGACTGAACGGCTTGGCCGGGAAGTCGGGATCAGATGAACCCTAAGTGGTTCTCTGAACCAAGATTGGAACATTGGGCTAGGACCTAAGGGCTTACCCCAAGACGACACCGGACAAACGCTGACCTTAGATGGCGAGTCTGAGAGCGGACCGAAACATGAGTCCGAGACATAGGTCTGAGACGTGGATCCGAGACGTGGGACCGAGACGTGGGTCCGAGACGCAGACGAACTGTGGTTCTGACGCTGGTCCGAACCATAGGGTTCGACTCTGGGTCTGGACCACAGGTTTCCGAAAAATGACTAAGTGTTGGAACTCCAGGGACGTTTTAGGTCGTGGACGGAGCTCCACGTAAGATCTCGAGGCGAGTGAGGTATCATTGGAAAGGTCTCGTCGAGAGCTTTCCAGTGATATATAACACTCCTCGATCTGACCTCCGAGCTGGAAATTATGGCCGAACCACAATCGAGTTGTGGTATAATTTTCAGGGACCAAAGAGGAGGGCGGGGCCGCCGATCCCCAGAAGTATATAGGGGGGGGGGGGGGGGGCTCGATGCCTGGGTGGGCCAGGACGAGTCACCCGACCCCAAGGTTTGGCGGACGGACTCTGGGGGCATGGGATGATGGCTGGGCCAGTTCCAAGGCACGTTCCGATCTAGACTTGGACGTCTAGACTTAGGAACGATGTAAGGGCTGGAGCAAGACTAGGGAACGAGTTGGCGGGTTAGACCACCACTCGAGAGCCTAGACCCAGACGGACATCACGGGCGGTTGGGCCGCTAGGTGTGCTGGAGGTACCGTTTAGGACCCTAGACTTTATGGGAAGTCCGCCCCAAGTCATCTTGTGACTTGCTCATGTTTGGGACCGACCTAGGCGGGTCTAGGTCGGGACTTAGGAACTGCTGAGCTTGATAAATAAGGAGACGGTCCGGCTCCGGTCCGGACCAAACAGAACTAAGGTAAGTGGTGCATGGACGCTAACTTGTGATTGTGTTTGCAGGTTAGCGGTGTAAAGTTTGCGACCTACTGAGCTAGAGCTTCCGCTGGCGCAACAAGGCGGTAGGTGCACGAAATTAGGGAGACGGTTCGGCTCCGGTCCGGACCAAACTGAGATAAGGTAAATGGTGCATGGACGTTAACTTGTGATTGTGTTTGCAGGTTAGTGGGTTGGAATTTCGTGACCTACTGAACAAGAGCTTTCGCTGACGCAACAAGGCGGTAGGTGCGCAAAAAGTGGTATTAGAGCCAACGCTTCGGTGAGCGAGAACTTGAGGTAGCGGTTGAAGGCTGGACGCTTGAGGAGAGACGCGAGACACGAAGCAGATCAACGTTTCTAGGTGAACACTTGGAGCGATAATCGACGTAGGACAGATTCCAAGAGGAAGACCAAGAGACGAGTGACGGCTGACACCGGGACCAGATCGACTCGAGCTAGCCCTGAGGCAAAGTCAGGAGACAATAACCGACAACCTTCGTCCCAACGTCAAGGAAGCCCAGTACCAGCTGCGGCACCAGTGCAGCAAGATGGAGTCTTGCCAACGGTGTCCAACGATGCAAACGCGGGAAGTCAAGAAGCCTTGTATGCGGAACTCATCAAGATGATGAAGACCATGTAGGAAAGCATGGTCTCCAAGGATAAACGTATCAAGGAAGTTCCTCGTCTACCAGAAAGCTTTGTAAGACGAATTTGCCGACCCCGTTCTCAGGTATAGACCGGGCTCACAAAGTTAAGGATTTCTTAAATGAGTTGGACCTATACTTTGAGGCGTAGCAGGCTCAAGAGTCTGACAAGGTGAGAGCGTCGATTACGTTCCTGAAGGATCATGCGCTTCTCTGGTGGACTGCATACAGGAATGAACATGCCTTGACCGTCTCGGCGCTTGGTTGGAAGGAGTTCAAGGAGTTGCTCGCAGGACGATTCACTCCAAAGTATCAAAGGATTCGGGATGGGGTCGAGCTAGTTAGGCTGAAGCAGACGAGGACGCTAAGTGCTTATGTGCGCGAGTTCAGTGCCAAGCTGGACTCATTCTCCAAGTGGACTGAGGAGACCAAAATATGTATATTCATTGGGAGACTCAAGTCTAGCTCGGAGAAGACTCTCTTTCAGATGTCGGAGCTAACATCGACAAGTGCCGAACTTTTGAAGCTAGCGGAACGAATTGGGGACGATGAAGTCCAGCAACAGAAACCTTTTGAACCACGACAAGTTCCAAAAGAAGAACAAGGACTTCAAGCGACAGTGGGATGGGGGTGAGAAGGATCAGAAGGATTCTTCTGCCCCGGCAGCAAAGCGGCAGCAAATAGGAGTAAAATCTAAGGGGCAAACACCTCAGAAGGGCAATGGCGCAAAGTCTACTTGCTACAATCTTGACGAGGCGGGCCATATTACTAAGGGGTGCACGAAACCTAAGGTTAGTAACTGTAGCATGAATGCGTCTTTTGCAAAGGACTTGTTGGAGGGCCAGATGACTGTGACCTTGAGAACCACGAAGAAGACGTCGGGATTGATGTTTCTACAAGCCAAAGTTGCTAACCGTGATGTTACTTTTCTTGTGGACACAAGAGCGACTCACTCCTTCATAAGTCCAAAGTTGGTGAAGAAGTTGGGCTTGTCTACCTCCAAGACAGACAAGCCTATCCAGGTGCGCTTTGCCAAGGGCAAGACGTACCTAACTTCCGAAGTAGCCTTGGACGTACGATTTGCGTGTGGGAAGTTGGAGTTCACAGAGAACTTCAGGATGTGCGAGATGGATGATATCCATGCGGTTTTGGGGAACACTTTCTTGGACAGGTTTGAAGTGGAACTTAGGCAAAAACCTTTAAGGTTGAATGTTAGAGTTAAAGGGCGGAAGCTGGGAGTGAGGCTGATCCGAAAGGCGCAGAAAATTGACGACTTTGTGGTGAATTTGATCAAAGGTAAACAGATGGACTTCAACGACGGAGTCATGTGTTTGATGCGCAGATTTGATGGCGGGTGACAGACAAGAGAAAACATCAAGAGACGCGACTAAACTTCCGAAGGTACTTCGCGAAGTGATTAAGAAGTTTGAGGATGTCTTGACGGATGAGTTATCTACTGAGTTACCTCCAAGGCGGGTGGTGGATCACAAGATTGAGGTCTTGCCTGGATCAGAATCACCTTCCAAAGCCTCTTACCGACTCAATCAGGTGGAACTCCTTGAGTTGAAAAGACAACTCGGCGAGCTATTAGCGCGGGGATATATTCGAACCAGCAAGTCACCTTATGGAGCCTCAGTTTTTTTGCGAAGAAGAAGGATGGGAAGTTACGACTCTGCGTAGATTATCGTGCACTCAATAAAGTGACGGTGAAGAATAATTATCCTTTGCCAAGGATAGACGACCTCTTTGAGAGACTAGCGGCCGCAAAGTACTTCAGCAGGATAGACTTGAAGTCAGGATATTACCAAATCCGGATAGCTGACCCAGATGTTGAGAAGACCGCTTGTCGAACCAGATACGGATCTTTTGAATTCGTGGTGATGCCATTTGGACTCTGCAACGCCCCTTCGACGTTCACTACATTGATGAACATAATTTTTCGCGAGAAGATGGATGAGTTTGTCATCGTTTACATCAACGACATCTTGATCTACTCCAAAACCTTGGAGTCGCACGTGGAGCAGCTAAGGGTGGTGTTGACGAAGCTGCGGGAGCATAAACTGTTTGGCAACGTTGACAAGAGTGAGTTTGGTTTGGAGCGCATTAACTTCTTGGGACATGTCATTAGTTCAGAAGGAGTCGGTCCGGATATGCAGAAGGTGGACGCGATTGTGACTTGGGAGCCTCCGACTACAGTGAAGAGGATGCGGCGATTCTTTAAGATTGGCGCAGTTCTACCGCAAGTATGTGAAGGGGTTTTCAAAGATCGCGAAGCCGCTGACGGACTGGACGGACAAAGACGCACAGGTAAGTTGGATCAAGGAGGTGGATGATGCGTTTCAGACGATCAAAGCTATTTGTCAAAGGCGTCAGTTTTGAAGCTGCCGGAGTTCGACAAACCATTTGAAGTGCATACCGACGCGAGCGACTATGCGATTGACGGAGTGTTGGTGCAGGATGGAAAACCTGTAGCGTATGAAAGCAAGAAGCTATCTGGGACAGAGAGTCGATGACCTACTCACGAGAAGGACTGTTTGCGGTGGTTCATTGCTTGAGGAAATGGCGGCATTACTTGGGACTTCACAAACCCAAGTGTATACTGACAATATTTTGCTCAAGTACTTTGAGACACAAGATCGGGTGACGCCAAAGCAACTACGATGGCATGATACCTTGGCGCTCATGAACGTGGAATTAATCCACAAAGCGGGAAAGGACAATGTGGTTCCTGACGCCTTGAGTCGCAAGGAAGAATATCTTCCATCGTCAACACAGATTTTGCGAGCTATGTATCCTAAGGAGTCAGATTTGGAGAGGAGAATACGTGAAGGTTACATGGGCGACGACCAAGCGAAGGAGTACCTGGAACAACTCAAGCGAGGAGTGAAGTTGCAGAACATGCAGCTAAGACATGGTTTAGTCATGTTCAAGCAAAGTCGAGTTTATGTGGGACAAGGAAAACTTAGGACCAAGTTGTTAAAAGAATGTCACGATGCGTCCTTATCAGACCATAAAGGAGAAAAGTCCACTTTAGCAGTGATAGCTAAAAATTTTTATTGGTCCCACATCAAAGACGATGTTGCCCACTTTGTGAAAACATGTGTAACCTGTCAAGCGAACCGCGTTTCTTATGAGAAGAATCAAGGGTTGCTTCATCCTCTGCCGATTCCAGCCAGAACTTGAGAAAGTATTAGCATGGACTTCATTACCTCTCTGCCTGACTCGAATGGATACAACACGATTTTTGTGATAGTTGATCGGTTTAGCAAACTGGTGAAGTTTGCTCCGACTTTGGATATTGCAACAGCGTTCACGACTTCTCGGTTGTTCTTAGATACTTGATAGCGTTCACATGGATTACCTCAGAGTATTATTTCAGATAGAGACTCCAAGTTCACAAGTGCTTTTTGGAAACACTTGTTCCAAAAATTGAGGACTAAGTTAAAATTTAGTACCGCCTTTCATCCAGAAACAGATGGAATCTCGGTTATGAATCAATACTTGAGGAATTATGTGAGCGCGGACCAAAGTGATTGGGTGGAGTGGTTCAGTCTTGCGGAGTATTGCTACAATTTCACGAAGCATTCGGCAACCGACGAATCGTCTTTCTTGCTGGCTTACGGACGTGAGCCAGAAGGGCCTCTTGACTTGACTCTTGCAGGGAGTTCTACATCGGCACGACCAAGAACACAGCAAACATCAGCTGAAGAGTTGGTGGCGGTAATGCAGCGACGCGAGGAGCAAGTAAAGAAGAACCTCGAGAAGGCGCAGCAATAATACACGAAGCAGGTAAACAAGCATCGGCGGCAAGTGAAGTTTCAAGTGGGCGAAGAAGTATGGTTAAGTACAAAAAACTTCACACTTCCGAAAGAAATATCGGTGAAGTTTTCATCGAAGTTCGCGGGACCTTTTGTCATTATCAAGAATTCGCACGAAGATGTCTATACGTTAGACCTTCCTCTCTAATGGCAGTTGCATCCGACTTTCCATGTTTCTTTATTGAAGAAATACTTCAACGATGATTTACGGTCGGAGCGCAAACAGGTTCTTAGGCCTCAACCTGATGTCGTGCAAGGCGAAGCAGAATATGAGGTGGAGTCCATTTTGCGATCTCGGTGCAAATCAAACCGGATGGAGTACTTGGTCAAATGGCGTGGTTACCATTTGAAGGAAGCAACTTGGGTGTCAGAGGAAGATCTCGCACATGCGAGCGAAGTATTAGACCTCTTCAAACGGCGACAAGGACAACAAGGGCGTTAGCAAGATGAGGACATCTCCTTCCAACGAGGAGTGAAGGAACGTCGAACCATACGAGTAGCAACTTGAGGCGATTTGGGCCGATGGACTTTGTAGCTTTGTCTTATAATTGGAAATAAAGACTTTGTTTCTTGAAATTTTGTCTAAGTGTATTGGTAGTGCATGGCTATGACTAGTTCTGATCAGATGCCTAAGATGTTGTCAAGAGGAAGAACGAAGCACACTCAAAGGAAGCGAGCTGGTTTGGATAAGCATCTAAATCAAGACTAAGTCTTGATGTCAAGACTTAGGTTGGCCGTAGTGTTGGCAAAGCAAGTATGAACTTTCATACTTGTCTTGGGGCTTGGGGTGATCTTGCTTTGCGGTTTTCTAACTACAAAGTAAACTTAGTCGCGCGTCTAAGTCAAATCAGGTTGCGACCAGAAAGTGAGTTTCGGGAGACCTTGTAAGTAGGTGTGAATACTTATAGTTAGCAAGTTAGAGTCTTAAGTAAAATGTTTAGAAATTGTCAACTAGTTTTTGTTTAGGGTAAGCCAAAAAGATAAGGCTTTTCCCAAGACTAGTTGGAATTTTCTAAGTGTTCTAGCGACAACTTAAGACTCAAGCCAAGAAGAGAATTGCGGGTTAGCTACCCGAACGCAATTCTGACGTCAAGGGGTTGGCTACCCATCTTGAACTTAAAGGATCATTGTTGATGAAGGCATCAACCTCCAAAGTGAGGGTGAGTGTCGCAACCCTCAGTCTCAAGATCGGGCGCAGACGCGAGCAACTGAACCTTAGTGGACTTGCGCTAG
The DNA here is from genome assembly GCA_036924285.1 of Asterella californica. Classification (NCBI taxonomy): domain Eukaryota; kingdom Viridiplantae; phylum Streptophyta; class Marchantiopsida; order Marchantiales; family Aytoniaceae; genus Asterella; species Asterella californica. Next base: position 51,904,650 of record JAYKYS010000001.1, read on the forward strand.
GTTGCGAACGCTGTGAGTAAGACTGAACGATTAGGCCGAGAAGTCGAGATCAGATGAACCCTAGGTGGTTCTCTGAACCAAGGTTGGAACCTTGGGTTAGGACATAAGGGCCTACCCCAAGAGGGTCCCAGACGAACGCTGACCGAAGGGGGCGAGTCTGGGAACGGACTGAAACATGAGTCTAAGACATAAGTCTGAGACGTGGGTCCGAGATGTGAGACCGAGACGTGAGTCCGAGACGCAGACGAACCACAGGGTTCGAGTCTCGGTCTAGACCACAGATTCTCGGAAAAATGACTAAGTGTTGGAGCTCCAGTGACGTTTTAGGTCGTGGACGGAGCTCCACGTAAGATCTCGAGGCGAGTGAGGTATCATTGGAAAGGTCTCGTTTGGAGCTTTCCAGTGATATATAACACTCTTCGAACTGACCTCCGAGCTAAGAATTATGGCCGAATCACGATCGGGTCGTGATATAATTTTCAGGGACCAAAGAGGAAGGCAGGGCCGCCGATCCCCAAAAGTATATATGAGGGGGGGCTCGATGCTTGGGTGGGCCAGGACGAGTCACAAGACCCCAGGGTTCAGTGGGTGGACTCTGGGGACATGAGGTGATGGCTGGACCGGTTCCAAGGCACGTTCTCGTCCAGACTTGGACGTCTGGACTTAGGAACGCTGTAAGGGCTGGGGCAAGACTAGGGAACGAGTCTGCGGGTTAGACCACCGTTCGGGAGTCTAGACCCAGACGGACATCACGGGCGGTTGGACCGCTAGGTGTGCTGGAGGCACCGTTTAGGACCTTGGACTTTATGGGAAGTCCGCCCCAAGTCATATTGTGACTTGCTCATGTTTGAGACCGACCTAGGCGGATCTAGGTCGGGACTTAGCAACAGCTGAGCTTGATGATTAGGGAGACGGTCCGGCTCCGGTCCGGACCAAACTGAGATAAAATAAATGGTGCATGGACGCTAACTTGTGATTGTGTTTGCAGGTTAGTGGGTTGGAATTTCGTGACCTACTGAGCAAGAGCTTCTGCTGGCGCAACAAGGCGGTAGGTGCGTGAAAGAAGGTGACTGTCAAAAATTGGTCAGCGCTTCTGCGTCCAATTTTCACAGAGGGAATTTCAGGATAGAGAAATCGATCGATGGGCTTCTTGCAAACGAGCAGGGAAGCGCTAGAGACATCAAATCAGAGACGGGAAGCGATGGAAAAGAGAAAAGAACACGGGAAGAACCTTAAGACTGCTTCAGGCTGCTTCTTCAGTCTTCTGGGCGCTTCTGGTCTTCAATTCCACTTTCAATGTGGCACCACGATCCTGCTTCTGTCGTTAATCTTGAACTGCGCCCCTCTGCTGTTGCAATCGATCTTGCTACTGCACCGAAGCTTCTCTCACCGAAGGTTCCTAATCAACCCTCGATGTCTGCTTCTTGAAATCCTCAGGGATTCCTTACTTCCTTAGCTTGAATGTGCACTTCCTGGCTGGAAAAATGGCCTCGTTCTCTCTCTCTCGTTCCCATTCGATCCTTCTTCTGTCCAAAGTCTACTTCGATACCCAAGGTGCAAATCGATCCCTAATGCAAGATCAATCTCTACTGTGGGAAGTAGCAAGTGATTCTGTGCTAATGTGCTCTCAACCCGTATCTTCCCTGCACGATTTAGGTAATGCCCTAGGTTGCCTCGAATTACCTACTACTATGGTTACTACCTGGTAGGTACACCTACCTCTTGCCTATGTGGCGCGTGGTTGGTACCCATGCAGTCGCGGTCACTGTCTTCTCGGAAGATGTCTATCTTCCGTCTTCCGTCTTTCGTCTTCTGAAAGACACGATCGAGAAGACGTCTTCTCAGAAGATGTCCGTCTTTCGTCTTTCGTAGAAGTCGACTTCTTCTTATGAAAAGACCTTAAGATCATCTTCTCTCTAAGCAAGGTGTAATCTTAAGTAATAAGACTACTTCAGTTACATAGATACGTTATTAACTTTAAAATTTTCAAAAAATCTCCAATCTTGTAAATTGTGGGCACCACATTCAATAAGTCAGGAGCTGATGATAACGTATATTACATTCATAAAGATAATCAATTTGTCATCCTAGCACTTTATGTTGACGACGTAATCATAGCAAGTAGCAGCGAAAGATTGTTGACAACATCAGCGCAAGGTTCAAGATGAGTGACATCGATAATATCCATCATTGTTTGAGTATAGAGATTAATCAAAATCGAGCAGAAGGATGGATCAAGCTCAGTCAAATCTTACATCTCATCCAAAAACTATCCTAGTTGGTCTACAAAATTGCCAACTTGTTAGTACACCCTTGACCCTAGGAGAAAAGTTCTCAATTGAAGATTGTCTTGCTTCTTATGAAGAGAAGACTCAGTGTGCTTCTTATCCATACTAGAGTACAACATGCTCGATCAACTGGACCGCAGTTTACACTCGTCCTGATCTAACCTTTAGCATAAGTGTATTATCTCAATATACGGCTAACCCATGACTAAAACACATCACCATCGTAAAGTGCACATTTCGTTATATCAAGAGTGCTTTAGACCAATATTTAGAATACAAACACTCTCCTCAATCATTGTCTCTATTCGGCTACAATGATGTTGATTGGAGAGGTCATATCGAGTCACAACGTTCAACTCTTGAAAATTATTTCATCTACTCTCAAGGAGCAATCAATTGATCGCTTGAACGTTGTAGAATTGAGAGTTTTCCTCGGGAAGGGCGGAACCTTCTGACTGTGATATGAGCTTGAAGGTTGTGTTTAGTCTACTTAGGGAAGCACTAGACTCCTGGCTGTGGCTGGTTTGCTCAAAGGATAGGCTTCAAGTTACAAGGTGATACTGAAAAACGCTCATACAAGTCTCTTGGCTCTTCTGATATGTTCAGGAAGCAAAGTTCAGGCTTAACTAGCAAGGATAAGATCTGACGGCGAACTTTGGCACTCAGGATTGAGAAATATGTGAAGGTTTAGACTACAAAACTTCTCCTACATGTCAATGAGGTCCTACTGGATACACATACGAAATTTCAACTTGAGATCAATTCAGAGCACCAAGATATGAGTAGAAACTTTCTGAACAGAGAAATTATGACAATTTCTGGTACCCAGCCAGCTATTTTGACCTATAACAGGAGATTGGCTTGATCAATTTTGAAGTTTCTTACAGGATTTGTAATACACAGCTTGCTGAACACTCCTGTGAAGTTGGACCTCCTGATTGTACATAGAACTCCAGATTTCGTTCTCTGAAGTTGCTGCTCTAGATTACGAGCTCTACAGACCCCCTCTGCTTCAGCGACCGCCCTGAATTACTCAGTAACTGAAATCACTTGAAACTTTTTTGATAGTCGTAGCTCGGCTGACAATGAACACAACCACGAAGGTTTGAAGCGATTTTCTCAATTCTGCTGCAATTGACACTCAAAACCCCAAATTCAACAGAAATGCTGCAATTCTGACACAAATTGAACTTCAATCAACCATAACTCCTTCTTTATTGCTCCAAATCGATCAAAATTTTTGTTGACAGTGCTTGGCACGACGAGGTCTATCTCCTTGTGCTCTCAGATTTCACAGTGTCTTTACCAATTGCTCGAAATCCACTCTAGAGCTCTGTTTCTAAACTTAAAGTTTTACAAAAGAAAAAAATGGACCAATGGGAGTTCATAGCTCCACTTGACTGTCCTTTTGTGCCTTAAACTACCTGGTAACTTATCTACACTCATAGGCTACCACGTCAAGCCCCCTAGAGTGCCAACGTAAAACTTAAATTACCTAAAACGACACGTAGCCCTAAAAAATAACTTAAATCAGCTAGAAAGCGTGCATGGGCGACACGCAAATACAACCCATGAGCTTAAACCTTATCAACATGATAATCAACCTACTAAGACTCAAAATATATAACATCTTCTAAAAATGGACTTCTCTGAGGTCTTAACTTCACTCAGAGAGACTAACGCTTGACAGAGAAGTGAATCATTTACTATGTGAAATGATGCACATCACGACAACGTCTGAAAATTATTTCATCTACTCTCAAGGAGCAATCAATTGATCGTTGAAGAGATAAAAATCTGTTGCATGTCAAGTACTGAAGTTGAGTATATGACACTCATCACATGTTCCTCATAAGCAATGTGGCTTTGCCAACTGTTAACTTATATAGGATTAGTTGATAATAATGCTACCACTTTGTATTGTGATAACCAGAGTGCAAGTAAAAACGTCCAAGTTCTCCGACAAGATGAAACATATAGTTTCGGTACCACTTCATTAAGGACCAAGATATATCCAAGACAATTGAAATGAAGTACTGCCATACTCAAGAGATGATAACGGATGTCCTAACTAAAAGCCTATGGGCTCCAAAGTTGGACTATCTCTTACCAAGACTAGGATTAAATATCTAGTCTGCAACAATTAGTCGTTGAGTGAGAATGTTAGAATTAGACTCTCTAAATTCAGTACAACAACTAGTTTAAGATATTTGAGCTTGTGCACTTTGGCAGACCTAGCTTGCTCTTGTACCATAGAGTATAAATACTACCATAGTATAAATACTTGGACTATGTAACTCTTACCTTATTATTTATACCTTAATATTTAGTAAACAATTAACTTACACATACTTTCTCTCTAGTGGATCGATTCTCTCTCTCCCTCCTTCTCTCATAGTAGTGGTCCACCCCAGATAAGTTCCACTGCAGCAGGCTGAGGAGTCCATCTGGACAAACGGCCGGATGTGATTTGGGATTTCAGCGATTACGTACATCGTGTAACACTGTAATTTGAAGTGATCTTAATTTCATCTTGAGCTGCTTTGGATCGGATAAACTGAAAGTGCAGCTGTCAGTGATAGTGAGTGCTTAATATGTATCCTTCATAGCAGTGTCTGAGAGCAGAATGGACCCATCAACCTTCAGCTGATTCAGCCAACTTGTAAATTAAAGAATCTAGAGCAGTGCAGATCAGCAAACATACAGCTACAAACGACACATCTTCCATATGCGCCTCTTTCATTATTAACGCTAGCTATATAGCTAGCTTTGGTTGCAAAGTTGAGATGTCGAGTTATGCTCCCGTAAATCCGTAAAATTTCGGGAAGTGCATGCATGCCTTAAGAAAATCCTATGCACTCTCGTATATATTTCCCCCGAATGGGTTTGTCGAAGCCTGTCCATCATGGATCATACCGATTCGGAAGCTTAAAGGGTGTCAGGAACTTCTTGAGAAACCACAGACCCCACAACTGGAGACGCACAGTTGAGCCTCCATTTCAGCATCCAGCTGGTGGTCCAGACTGATGACCGGCTGGCCTAGCTTCCAGTTTTGACATTTCCAAGGGATATGAATTCAGGTGTAAAAGATTGACTAGCTGCAGACGAGAAGATTCAGCTTTCAAAAATTGTTTTTCTTGGAGGATCTTACATAGGATAGTATGTTGACATTTCATAACTCAATTTTAGTACGCATTAGGTAACACTTGGAACATTCAGGCAAGTTTGACTGTCACTGAAGGCTTTTATATGCATTGAGGTTATGAGGTTGGGGCCGAGGCACTCATGTTTGGTCCAGACAACTTCACGGCTATAACAAAACACCTATCAGAAATTTGTTAAGAGTACTTAATAAAATGACGGAGATTTTTGTTTCCACTCCAGGACCTGAGGAATTTGATCGTTAAAGGTACTAGGACCGTGGATCCGATCACCTACGTGCAAGAATTGTACTGGCCTTTGTCAGCGGTTCGTGTTCGAATTCGGGGCCGATCAGAATTATATGATCATTATGTCACAGAAAAGGCTGGGCCATCCGAAACTAGCTAGCTCTATATTAAGTAGTGCGTGTGGAAGGAGCAGTTTGAAAGTAGAATTCGTGTCCCTACCTATATAATACTACTGTAAGTTCATGCGGCTCATAACTGCCTGTGCCTGCTATCTACACATGATATGTCTTTGGATTAGTTGAGCCAGCTTACACACCGTCTGTCAGAAACAATCTTGTGTCAAATGCCATGTCTTCTAATTCATCGAGTTTTGTAGGTTTGTAGGTGCTCCACATGCCACAGCTCCCTCTAAGACGTGTAGTAGTCACGAAAATCCGAGGCTCCAAGATTTGCCTTAGTGTGCCGTAGCTACCGTAGTGCCGGCCGGGTGCTACTGATTCGGAAGTGTTTAAACATATTTACACCCTCCACAAGCTAAAGGCCAGGACTTTTACTTGCATTGCATCAGATTCTCGATTCTCGATCTGTATAGGAGACTAATGAATTATATAAACTCATCAGATCTACAAGGAAGAAAGAGCGAAACAGCCAGTCGCAGGCACGAGTGCAGATTCAGCTTCTAGTGCACTAGCCTGACGACAAAATCCTAAACTAAGGTTGCGGGACATGCATCGATACTGGCTGAAACGGAAGCATATGAAAGACTTTTCCAGCCTTTGGGATCAAATCTCAGCAGAATATTTAGAGAGCCAAGACGAGACAGTGGACTCCATGCAGTATACAGATATGTCCAGGGCCAAAATATGATAGGCATGTCACAGATCGTACGTATTTTAGGATCGATATCAAGATTCTAGGCAGTCCTTCTATCTATAGGAATCTCAAGATTATTATTACGAAATGATTCGATTCTGATGATCATATCCTGGGACTGAACGACTTGGTTTCATCGATACGAAGATTGAGAGATGATTCAATATCACGTGAAGTATGGCTAGCTATGTCATAAGCATCAAATCCTATGGGTGACTCAGACAGCTGAAAAACAGCCAGCTGACTTTGATCTCCAACCGTGAACTTTCGGAGCAAAATCGTATAATCTAAATCATGACCGATCGAATCTGAGATTGATCGAAGTGGCCGCTCGACACGATCCGAGATTTGAGGATATGTGAACTTGAAATGTGCGAACTGTACCACATCACATTCCGTACTTACACGCAGAAATCAACCACCTACTGTATTTGCAATCGTGTCGATTTCTGTGTGCTTCATTTTTTAATTTATAAAGGCTCACGTAAGCTCCGTATTCCATTGCACGATCGTATGGAAAGCAATAAGTACTCTGTATGTTCATTGGTTTCAGATTATATATTCTAATATTAGCAAAATAAATATCGATTCACTATAAATGAACGAAATAAATATTGATTCACTATAGTATTGAAATATACTGTTTTTCAATCAACTTTACCATAAACTACAATTGTAAGTTCTCAAATTTATATCATTAATCAAATAATAAAATCCGAAAAAAATTCAATAAAGAAATAAACATTCGATAACGAGTGGAGGTCTAACTCAACTGAGTCTATATTTCTCCATCGATTTATCGTTAAACTATTGGTATGATCCTCTGAAACTGCAGGCTCTCCACAGCTTGATGTTACATATAATTTGGTAAAAGAGTGTATACTCGAGTCCTCAGTTAAGTATCCTTCACATAAATCAAAGTTTGGACCAACGATGGAATCGACACTTAGTTTGAATTATCACAGCTGCAGCTACGATGTCTATCGTAGCTCAACTTGGCATCATCAGGGGGATGACCCTACGAGTTAGTCTCGTTTAAGATGAATGAGTTCAGTACTAAGGTTGAAGCATGTCTCATGATCATCTAGTGTAGGGTAATTACAGACTCGAGCGAAAGACAAAACGTTGCAATTTGCAAAACGTTTTCTGCGCGCACAAAACCCAACAGATTGACCTGACCACATGTTCGTTGGAAAGATACCGGTACTCAGACTGATGCATGAGCACATGAAGCTGCCACTAGGATATCGACCTAGCTAGCTATATAGACATCTTCCGGGTTCGCTGGAAAATCTCGACGTTGTGATGTAATTTGTATGGTGGCAATAGTCTAGCTAGGACAGCTAGTGGGGAGTACGACTTGATGTTAGAAGCGTGATGTCAAGAGTTTTACTGTCTGACAGCGGCATAAAAGCTGTTATACCTGTGCAGTGGTTAAATTTGGTTGTATATCTCCTGAGTCTCTGCGTAGTATCAGACTGTCCAGGTGCATAATCATCTTGGATGTTAGACTCATGTACTACGGTAATAAGAGGGTAAAACAGAGAAAAAGTCAATCGATGGAACTTAAATTTTATTATATATCGTCTGACGAACTCTTTGTCGAGAGCTGGAATTCCTCTAACTTAAAAGATAGTTTCACACTTGCTGTGCCTATCTTTTCAGTTTTCTGTCGTTCGTCCTGCTGCGTTCAACCTGAAGTGCAGCTGCAGACACCTGATCATGATAGCATAGCAGTCGCTTCAGTGCAAATATGTGTCCGTAGGTCTGTACCAGAATCAGTGTAAGGATCAGACAGTTTCTAGGCCGTAGGCGTCCAGACTCTGCCACTGCAACTAGTACGTCGAATAGCATGATCTGTATCTTCGAATTCTCTAAAATAGGCTCCAACTCTACTTCGGCTTTGCGAAAGGTGAAGAGACCAGCTCCAGTGCATATGCCTGCCTGTGCGGCCCAAGATGGCCACCTATCCAGCTTGCAGCCCTGTCAAGTAGTACACTTCATCGATCTCATGAATATCCAATCAAATAGCATATCCAGAGTCCTGGTTTCGCAACAATAATGTGTAATCCGATTATATATTAAGTAGAGCTCACACAAATTACAACCAAATTTCAGCATACTATCAAGATTTCTGTCCCTAGCTAGCTTCCATTAGCACGGCACTCTGAGTCCCACGCAGCAACAAACTGACCCCTGTCTGACATGGTAATGTGGGTAATCGTGGTAATCGTGGTAATCGCGGTCATGGTAATTTCGACAAAATTTCGATCAACCTTATTAAATTTCAAGAATTTTTATTTTATTTTTATTTAAAAGAATATGACGAAAATAGATCGCCAATGTCAACAACTGAAAGGTATACCGACGGTGGCAGTCTTTGACGGCAGTTTTTCAATGGCGATTGCATCGCCGCCATGCCAACATGACGATGGACGAATGCAAGGTGCAAACCGGCTGACGGACCACTATCTCCCAGCAACGTGCTCCGTCAGGAATTATCAGTAGATCGCCACCTTGCCAGCAGTCCGTCCCTAGCAACTCGGCATCCCCTCATCCCTCACCACCCCCTCTCCGACGGCCTGCAGCGACCTGGTCGTCCCCCGCTCGCCGCTGGCAGGCCGTCACGGTGGTGACGGCTCATCGTCCCACACCCATGCAGTTTGGGTTTTCTTAATCCTAACTGCGGTCCTCTTCCTCTCTCCTTATATAAAGAAAGAAAAGAACCCATCGAGGAAGTTGTCTGATGTGCAGTATGAACAAACGACACAAGCGTCTTCGAGTCAACGGTCTAGTAAATGAAAGCATGGAGAAGAAACGAGAGGAATAGAGTCTACAGCAGTGACTGAAGAGACTACTGGGAGTAAAAAACGAAATCAATTTTGAACCGTGGAATCCAAAGCTCGTGCTGATTTGAATAAACTCTTTCGTCATTCTTGTTTCATCTGGTTTGTTCAAAGAGTCGACGAATTGCAGAGCCTCCTTCTACACATCAAGATCTTTGGATGAGTTTATCATGTTCAAGATTGTGCTAATTAAGCTTATGTCGTAGCTTGTGTTGATCTCGAACGTCCATCATTGAAACAAGGATATTTCATGCTAGAGTGGATCATTTTTGGTAAACAAAATTTCTCTCCCGCACTTGTTCCAAACCTTTCTATGGCTAAACCCATGTTTTCTTTCAAGTACCATTGATTGACATTCGGAGATAGGCAATTGACTCCAAACCTTGAGGTTGGAATGTGTATCCATCACATCACACACGAGCGAGGTCAAGACATGTGAAATATATATCGTGAGTGAGAGTCAACGAATAGACCGTTCACATATGTTTTTAATCGATCGTGGATTCATATATAAAGCAGATTTTGAGCAAGAATTGTTATATTTCTGATAGATTGGAGCATGTGAGAATTAAGCGTAATAGGTGTCCGACGCTTAAGCTTCGGATGAAACTTGAGCATTAATTTTGTCAGCACCTAAAATCAAGAGAAGATCTAAACAAGATCAGCGTATTTGTTGCTCGTCAGATGCATGTCTATTTTAATAACTAGTGGGACATTCCGCATCTAGATATACAAGGTCCACACCTGAAGATAATGATCTACACCTTCTACAGACATGATTGGTCTGTACCTAGAAGTATAGATACTCATGTTTCAATTACTTAAAATGTCCAGAGCTTTCAAAACCCTCTTTAGAGACTTGTGTAGAGGGTTTTGAAGCAGAGTACAGACCGCTCTGATCTATTTTTCAGTCTTGAGTTCTTAAGAGGAAGAACCGGCAGTGTATATGCATTGAGAGTTGATATATATAGTGACGATCATTTCCGTGCTTGTTTCTCTCTTTCTTGTCTCTGTTTAGCACAGTACATTTTCACAGCCTGGAACCTCGTGTTTTCCTAGACAACCTTCATGCAATATTCGACACGATATCGCTCAAGCAGATGATTCTAGCAGCATAGAAGACGTATCGTCATCAAGGAGCGTTCTAGGACAAGTACTTCTTACCCCACCATCCACTCCGGATCTGAGTCAAAATCTCAAGAAGATATCCTCGACACTAAGACCAGCAGAAAATCGATTCTTACGAACCAGGGAGTCTTCCGAAGACTCTAGAAGACAGAACTTGGGTAGATGTTCTGACTGCAACAGGTGACTATGCAGAGAAGAAGCATGTCTCTGTTGTGGAAAGAGATCTCTCACAAAAAAAGACATTGCAAATGACGTCTTCCCGAGTACAGAAAGAGAAAGCCACAATGGTGGAAGAGGTCCAGATACCTCAGGAAGACAGGGAAGCTTCCGCAGATCGGTATGTCGGCATGAACCTGGCTTCTGTGCGAAGAAGACTAGAAGAGTTCAGTGTTTTCTTCAGCGCCGAGATCCAACCAACCATGGAGATGATGGAGAAGCGGGCTAGGGCCCAAGAGAAGCCTCTTCAGTCTGGATTTGATCTTCGGACTTTGATCCAGCAGGAAGAAGCGCATACGTAGAGGGTGGAAGCTCTAGAAGCCAACCTCCGCGCCACCGAGAAGATCACCACAAAGTATAAAATGGAAGCTTCTGCTTCTTTTAAAGAGATTGCTCAACTGCGGAAGATCCACCAGGAGTTGCAGGTGCGACTTCAGCAGAGAGAGCAAGAAGTCTTGAGGATCAAGGGCAAACTAACTGATCTGGTGGGCGAGAAGAAGACTTGGAATGCCTAGCGGGAAGCTATAGAAGCCAATGTTGCGGAGGAGAAGAAGCAGCGGATGGAAGCAGAAGACTGAAGCAAAGAGATCATGACGCAGATGAGAGAAGCGCTCAGGAAGAAGTTCAACTTCACCGCGGGGAGGAAGCTTTTGACCTTGGTATGAACTTGAGATGATGCCTCCAAAGACATGTTGATAGAATGCAAAGACAACATGTTCCGCTACTTGGATTGACATATTGAGGGTCTGAAGACACTCTACAGTCTTCCTTCAGTTCTCAGCTCTACAGCCATGTCTTCAAGTACCTTAGGACCATCCGATCTAGATAAGGAAGAGTTCGACCTAGTTGTTCACTTGGTGGTAACAACATTGGAATTGGAGAAGACACGCTATCGTGCCGGATTTTGCGTGAAGGATGTCCAAGAAAATGCGAGGTTCCTGGCTGTGGAGATGCAGTGTGTTGAACAGAGACAAGAAAGAGAAAAACAAGCACGAAAATGAGCATCGCAATATATATCAACTCCCAATGTATATACACTACCGGTTCTTTCTCCCTAAGAACACAAAACTGAGAAACAGACCAGAGCGGTCTGTAATCTACTTCAAAACTCTCTAAAACGAGTCTCCGAATCTCAACCTAGACCCAAAACCATTGAAGCGTAGCTTAAAGCAAGAGAAACATCCCTTTGCTAACAAAAAGAGCTGCACCAACATCACACGATTGAAATCCCAGTCCAAAAAACATCCATGTACAAGCTCTTAGCTAAAGCTAGCTACCACAAGAACCAACTAGAACTCCAACGAACTCAAAAAGATGAAATCCGTAGCGAAAGAACAAAAAAAAGACCTATCTGAGAGCTCTCTCTTTTCACCAAATGATCTTCAGATGTCGATAAGGTCTTCCTTCCTGACTCTGTTGGCTTTAAGAACTATTAGATCCTACTCCCGATAGTCAAGTTATCGTCATTTTTTGGTCGCAAGTGACCGAACTTGCAAAAACTTCTCCCTATGGCTAAAACCGCACACACCGTCCAAACAGATCGCTTGATTTGATATCCATCTTCTCTGGTAGATAGATCTAGCTACCTTGAATCCAACGAGACTCCAAACAAGCCGTTTGGAGTTCTCTTCGCAAAACCACGCAAGAAATTTGGTCGTAGGATACAAAAAATGACTCCTTGCGACTCAAACTTGCTCTCCACACTCAAACCAACAATCCAATCCACGTACGATCTTCTCTTATGCGTAGATGAAGACTCCTTGATTGCGTAGACACCAAGAACGAAGCGCTTGGCTCATCGATAGCGAAGAACAACCCAATTCAAGTCGTAGATGACAAAAATCTAATGTAAGCGCTTCCCTGCGAGTCAATTGCACTCAGAACTCTCAAATCGTCCGATTGAAACTTAGTATCGTCTTCAATTTGCTGAAGAACTCGGCATTCTGATCCCGATGGATCCAAGGACAACAAGTTTAGACTTCGGAACAGTCCGAACGGTCCAACTCTCCTTCACAGATAACTGAAGCACTCCAAAAACGTCTCCTGCGTCTCAATTTCTCCCAAAACACACTCTTCGATCCACCTCTTCACGAACCGGCTTAACCAATGCGTAGCCTACACATATTTGTACCCAATGACACCTTACGCGCATGCATTGGACTTCCCAATTCTTCAAACTGTCGCAGAAACAAGCTAGCCCTTTAAGCTACCCCTTTACATTAGTCGCTGTACGTACAATTTTTCTTAGATTATGAGCAAGCAAGCCCCCTGCGTCCTTAGTGGAGCGCTAGGAGCCACAAATACCCAGTCAGCAAAAGTAAGCTAGAGATTTTCTCTTCTTTCGAGTCTCGTAACTTCTCCACTAGGCGTCCAAATGAAGTAGACGAAGTGTCCATGGAAAGCTGACAATGAGCTCTACCCATTGATGCGATGAAAGTGAAGATCCGAAGTTGTGCAAAAAGTCCGTAAGCTGAGAGTTAACTTGCTTTTCTCATCTTTCGAGTCTCATAACTTCTCCACTAGACGTCTAAATGAAGTAGACGAAGTGCTCATGGAAAGCTAACAACGAGCTCTACCCATTGATGCGATGAAAGCGAAGATCTGAAGTTGTGCAAAAAGCCTCATTTTTAGTTTCATGAGTGTCTTTGGAGCGATAATGATAAGCATCAAAATAGATTTTCAGATAAGAGATGGTCCACGACATGACAACGCGAAGTAGCTCCAGAAGCCAAGACGTCTTTTGGAAGACAAGAAGAGGAGATGCTTCTCAGGTATTCAGAGTGGAGGTAATGACTACCTCTGATCCTCATGAGATCGCCCCAACCTCCAACAGCGAACAGGTCTTACAGAAGAGCCCGGAAGCATAGATGGGTACGGCTTCCAAGGACACTTTCTGTCTTCTGAGCCGAATACTGAAGAACACATGGTTGTCACTGAGGCGGATGCTATCTCAACCGCGCCAGAGGTACCAACTGAGTAGCACATGGTACCAGAAGTCGAATTAGATACTCAGGCTAGTATAGACCCCATGGATGTCACACTTGGTGACCAGGAAATAGATAGGAACATTAGTTAGCTGTTTATACCTCACTAATTTTCAGAGAATCGGAGTTAGCTGTTTTTAGCTTGACAACTCTCTTTTTTATTTTTAAGATACTGTCTAGGTGGTAGATTTAGTTATCGCAGGAATAGAGAAGACTTTCCAAACTGAGAGGAACCGAAGTCCAAGAGGAGGTGGCCATCTGACAATGAGCCTTTCCATCCTCTAGACTGTGGTTGTGATTCAAAGGAATCCTCTCCTACGATTAGAAGTTGTTGTATAGAGTTGAGATTGATGTTTAGCTTTACACACACAATGCACACACAGGGGACACAGAAGAACCCACATATAGAGTACACCCGCGGATAGTAGGTCTGCACCTCCGTAACCAAGAGGAGATTGTGGAAGTATAGACAAGAGCACATAGAGTAGACAAGGAATGATATCATCGTGTAGTCTTGTTTAGTCTGGTGTATCAAGGAGAGATTGAGCTTCATCTAATTCATACCCAATTATGCATGGAAATTTTCCTGTTGAGTGGCGGTGATTGTTAGAAGCTGTGTAGTGTCCAAGTTTGTCTCATCTAGTGGAGCACTTTGGATCCACATACGAACTGCCCATGGAAGATTGGTCCCTTGAGACAGAGCAATCAGAGCAAAGGCAGGAGAAGCTAGAAGCCATATCTGTAGAAGTAGCTTGAGTATCAAGCAAGACGTCGGGAAGTTAAGCGATGACAGTGTCGGCACAAGTCTGAACCCATGTAAAAGCTCATTTGACCAAAAAGACAGTGAGTGATAATTAACTCTAGGATTTCCTTGAGAGGGAAGACCTAAAGTACACAGAAGCTGGCGGATTGCTTCTTATCATATCAGAAGACGTCATTCTCAACAAGAAGGCAGTGGGATTGTAAGTAGGTATTTGGTCTTCTTCCCCAATTTACTACAAGCAGGGATGGCTTGTTAGTCAGGATCCGGACTAGAACCCTGTCGGAAGATTGATTTCGTTCTTTTCTTTTATTTCTTCTTTTGTTAATTTTCTCTTCTTCCTTCTCTTCTCTCATCTTCCTATCTTTATTCTATCTTCTATTTTGTTACAGAAGCCTTGTATGAGTATCAATGGAGGTGAGCGCGTTGTAGTGCTGCCAGAAGACCGTTTTAGCAGACAGAAGCCTAGGAAGGCTACAAGGGTCATGCACCTTGTGAATGATCTAATTAGTTGAATATCATAAGAGTAATTTGTGGTATGGAGTAGTGATTGACATCTACGGAGCAGTGGCAGTGTTCTAAAGATGTTAAAAGCCGAGTTAAACTCCCAGAAGACGAGATTTGCTTCTGGAAGCCAACGTGAGAAGACTAGAAGCCTTTGTTATGGAGTAGTAATCGTCTTCTTTGTCTTCTCAATGTATATTTGTGTGGTATTTTAAGGATCATAGCACATGTTGAAGGGTCTAGAAGCCGCGTGGTTTTGTGAGTTAGAAAGAACTGCTGGGCAAAACCAAAGTGTTTGTGAGTTTGAACAGATCTTAGAACTTAGAACAGTGTAACTAGTGTAAAGTTTCTTGCGGAACGAAATCTTTTATGCTACAATGATGTAAAAAAGAAATCCTAGGACACTACAATAATTGCAGCATTTGAGATTTTAATAAAAGATCTACAATATTATTACTGTATTATTGCACACGTATTAAACTAGATAATATAGTGGCTGCTGTCCAATCAGAGCAAAGATCAAACACCCACCATGAGTGAAACACCACACAATATGTAGCGATAATAGAAGAATCACCCACTTTTGGCACCTCCGTTTATCCACATAGACATATGAGAGCCATATCCACGTCCTAGGTCAACCATTTTACATGATAGACAAATTACCAGTATCAATGCTAACTCCACCTCGGATCGGAGAAAATCCTCATCATGGATCTCATTTTCTTCTTAGCTCTAATGGATAAAATACTCATCATCAAGAAGGTACATGTAACATTTACTCATGTATGGTGGGTACGTTATCCTACTTATGTGTAACGCCGTTTGCTATATTTAATAGACAGTGATTAGCCAAACCCACGTGGCGGATACAAGGTCCTGTCAAAGACTTGAAGAGACTACTAACTAGGGTCGTGAACTCTAAAAGGACCTTTTGACTAGTTTTCAGTTTGGATTAAGGAGGAGAGTGCTGGAGGCTGAGCAGGGGCTAGAGATTGTACATACAAGAAATAGAGAAGCAGACGTGCAAACTGGAGACGTGAATAGACTACATTGATAGTGGACCGTGGATAAATAGTTGCAAGCTGAGTGTACCAGAAAGGTTCTAGCATTTGTCAGACAATTAACTTGATATTTAGCATGTTGAGCTACTCAGAGTTGAGTTAAAATATATTACTTATGAATTTATTTAATTTTTCATAGTATCTTATTATAAGATATTTTTATAATATTTATACGTTTTTTATAAGAGAAAACGGAATTCACTATACAAGGCCGTCGGGGATGCTTATTTACCTATCGTATCGTCACGTCAATCCTCATATACGAAACCCGGGAGAGAGAAACGCCCAACACGACAAAAAGAAAAATTAACGCGCCGCATCACCGGTAAATTAACCCCGGATGCTCGCATTTTCCTGTGTCATTCACCACGCTTTGCCGGCATACCTACTTCCGCTTTCCACGAGTAAAACACCCTCTATGGCAGGTGTCAGTTTGTCGCTGTGCCAAGGTAACTGTGTTCATCAGATATCTAGAGTTGCGGAACTCAGTATCTGCTTACCTGGCTTTACTAGATTCCTGCATAATGGATGATTACAGAATGTATGTGGGGACAGGAGATAGACGGTCACGTGGTCCATAACGAACTCCTGATTTCTGGTAAACAGAATTTATCTTTCATTTGGATGCATGCGAGACAACTGAACGAGTTGACACCTGCCTAGTCCGCAACTTATTTCCTCTCCTGTCTTTCTCGCTTAGATTCCGTTCTGGGCCAACTGTATTGATATTGGCCAGTAGAATGATTGCGTGGGACCTGAAGGTGCATCTGATCTTGTAGCAGACTACATTTTACCCAGCAGTTAAAATCCTGCGCTGATCATGGTTGACCGCATCGTGTCCCAAGAACCGTTCCGATTGTAAATTTATGATCTGATCTCAAATTGATTCTCTTCACCATTCCGACCTTTGTGTCGCCCGACTTTCTGTCAGCTTTCAGTTTGGGGTAGGAAATCTTAGTTAGCAATGAGTTCAAGGTTTCAACGGTTTGTCCGCTGTTTGTATACGTCTAGATTTTCGCTTCATACTTCGATACAGTACCAGCCTCCACTGATTCAGTTTCCTAGTACTCTACAGCCTTCTGATAGGGTACTGTGAAGCATTTGCGCTGACGCTGATGATGTGCGACACAAAGTACGAAATCGATTCAGAAGCTTAATCAGCACAAGCGTATCCAGTCGATCAACCTCATGGATATGTTGTCGAGGTTTTTCTCGACATACTCCAGCTATGTGGCACAGAGTCTAGTAGACTACTTGTAGTTAGATCTGTTCGATCAGAGCACTACGTACATCTATTAGCTTTGGAGTTTAATAAGCCCAGAGCTTCGAGTCCCGAGCTCGCTCATTTGGACTATACGCATCAGCTCGGCTACTGACTGGAAAAATACGTGCAAATCCAGATTGCTTGATATGCTTGATACTTTAAACTGTTTGAAATTCCTTTTCGTCAATACTATAGACTCGAATCAAGTTCTGTAATCTTGCTCAAGACGTCCAGCTACAATCCTTTCAATCACAAGGTGGGCATTACACGAGCTGACCCTCAGTCCAACGTTTCCATAATTGTTATGTATCTGCACTGTTCAAACATGTGATCTATCGCCCTTTCCCTCCAGAAACTCCCCAGCTGCAGTACAGCTGCTGCAGCAACCGGGAGATCTTCCTTCGAGCAAGAAGTCACTTGGACCTCACTCTCCTGACTCAGAGACTAACCGCACGATTAATATGTCTGCCTCTCTGTTTGGAGGAGTGAGTATTCCAAGCGAAGTCCTTGGTACGGATTCAACCTGAAGGGCCGAGTGCCGAGGAGAAAAGTAGGTCATATCTGAAGAGCAAACCTTCACATTTATGCCTGCTTTGACCACCATTGAAGATTGACAAGCGTGAAAACATTGTAACGCCTTTCTGCGCAACAGTTAACCTGATGTACAGTCTGTACTTCTTTGCTTTTTCTTTTCATTATGTACGGTACTACAGAAAAAAGAATGACGCATCGTTTTTGTATCAATCGTGGAATAGATAAACTGTACATAGACGGGGGCTAAAGCACTTGTGGGCCTTGTTGCACATCGGATGCACTTTACAACAGGCCTTTACGAAGGCCTGTTGTTTTCTAACTATAAATATACTAACAGTGATTGTAGTAGTGAGGTAGATTGACAGAACAGTCACATATTGATCGAATTAGGGACAGAAGTTGATGAGACCAAAAGGATCCTGCATTCGACAAAGGACCTTCACAATCCAGGGAAACCCGGCCCTTGTGATGCAGTTGTGTGATGGACAACGCTACCACCGGTTACGTACCCAAAGATCTCGACTGACGTCTATCAAGGGTGAACTGTTATGACTCTCGTACCTTGATTCACTTATAAACTGAAACATCACCAGATTATGTTTCTTGATACGAATTATCTTTGTAGCTCACTCAATTAGTCCATTAAGGCTAAGATCTTTATGCGTAACGACAGACCGTGTAGTATACTTTCACCTTCTATTGGACTGTGATTTTCAGAATACGTACAGTATGAAAACATACCTTCAGCAACAGGTTCAGGATATTAGGTGGTGACCTTTCGTAAGGTCACGAGACAAAACCCAAGACTATATTATTCAGGCCCAAGGCCATTGTACACTAAGTAATTCATTTGCTCGGATCATCCTACACTCTCTCTCACACTCATACTGTCTTTATGCCATGATATACAGTTTTACCTTAGCCTATTCTAGCAATAGTCCATTTCCAGGAGTGACTGCAGAGAGGATCGACAGGAATAATCACTGCTTATATATGGTGTAGGGAGAGAGTTGGTTAAAGAGGTGGAACTTGCTTTACATTTCTTGCGAAAGAAGGTTGTAGGAAGCAAGTGGGGAAAAGAGCATGCCTCTATAACATTGCGAAAGCTGAAGAAGAAGAAAGTTCTCAACTGAACCTATTATAGTGAACTTCGTTAAACTATGTCATACTGAAGATGAAATTCGCAGAAAGAAAGTAGCCCGTTTAGTTTTTAGTCCCGAGAAAAATCCCCAACAAACACAGACATCCAAGACAGAGGACAGGACTGTCCACTTTCGTGCCAACACTCACTCGACCACATGTACAACCGTTGCTAATGACAAGAGAGCAAGTTGTAACATACGAATACGATAGTGAAATAAAGTTCCGCTCATAAATTGTCATTTACTTCGTACCGGTGGTGTCTCTAAGAGGATTTTTACATTCTTAGAAGATTCAACAACTACCTTTTCACTCGAATTAGTGTAAAGTTCTAGATGCGCGCTGATTTCATTGAGACGTAGTCGAAGTGAGAAGACACAGCAATCACGACTTTTAAGGTTACTCAGGTTACTGCCAAACTCTGCGGTAACTAACTTTGTAAGGATCAGCGAAGCCATCAGACAGCACTTTCGTCCTATTGACAGTTTCTTTTCCTCCAAAGACTCTGAGGTTCGTGCCTGTTTGTAAAAGAATGTTCAATGTAGTGAGTTTCTGTACTCTGTCTGGGAAGTCATTATCTTCAAGAGTTTCTCTGCTCTCTGCATACATTAGCTCCCGCGAAGGTGACATAAAAGTACGTGATATGTTCCAGTGTCGTTGCCCAGTATGGAGGGTAACCCGGTGGTTTATTCGAGATCTGTTGAAGCCAGTTGACGTACTTGCTTGACAGATCGCTTGAGCTGAAGAGCTATGGCCGTCTTAATGCACCCTTAATGCTGTAGGTCGTACTGTTCTTTAGTGTGACTGGTTAGCCTGGACGAATGAATCCTGAACTTGGCTCAACCTGCCTCTGGCGTAGAAAGACGTCATGGATGGCCTAACGGCGATTGTGGTTCTTGTTTTCTTGGCAGCTTTGTGTAACTGTATGCTATGGTTGGCTGTGACTGCTTTCCGTGGAATCCCCTGAAGATACATACCTGTTCTTCAAGGAGTTCCATGGGGACGCAGGTTATACTGATTCCCACTTGTGAGCCCTCGGGTGGGATTAGCTATACCGGGCGAGAGCAAGGGAAGCTGGGTAGGCCAGAATGAATAGTGAACTCCGGTATGAGCCTGAATTGCGTTTGTTGTCTCACTCTTGTTGTTTGCTGCACCTTCTAGCAATTTGAGTTTCTTTAGTGGCAGTAGCAGCATGGTACTGCCATGTCATCGTACTCATCACCATTCCTTGCTTTGTGTATTTCCAGAAATACTCTAAACTTTCGAGTTCTGATTTTGATGATCACAAAGATTGAGTTCACAACCTGATTGACTTCAAAATTTCACATGTAACCCAGAGGTCTTTACCTGTAAAACGGGAAAACAAGTAAGCACCTGTGGCTTATAATCTCTTCCGGCCGCAAGACTCGGGGCATGGTTGTATATGGAAGAGTGAGCCAGTCGACGACGAGTGGTGACTCTGGGAGACCAACCCTTTTCTTCCGAAGTTAAGGTGAAGATAAGATCGTAATTCTACTCTCATCACGGATGCACAGTCGTGTGAGAAGAATGTTGGTCCAAGAAGTAGAGCAAGTTCTGTTAGACTGATATAAAGTGTGGTTTCTGTCGTAAATAGTTTGGAATAGACTTATCTAACCTCCACCTCCCTAGGATTCAAATCCTGGAAAGAGTCATAACGAGAAGAGAGGATGTTCTCTACTTAGATATGAGAGGAGACCGAGTACTTCTCACCAAGAAGATCATGGTTAGAGCAGCGTTGTCAGACTAAACTACGAAGAAGGCATTTGACAATGAAGAAAAACCTTACTTACAATCTGGAAGTGCTGTTCAGCCTATTATCCTGTATAAGACCATCCTATATAAGCATATCTGTTACTGGGATGCCAGGTAAAGGTATGTCGGTCAGTGGTCGTAGTTCCTTTAAGGTATAGTACAAAGCGTTTTAAACAGGATAACGCGCGTGCTTGCACAGTTGCAATACCGAAGTTCAATACTGCTTTCGAAGGATGTAAAAGGCACGTGCTAGGAAGCTTTCTGCACCAAGGAGACTACTGGGCAGCGCACTGGGCTGTCCGTCCCCGTTCCGGATATATACAAACTGAAATCAGCTGGGAGTTCTATCACTAAACAGTGTATCCATCTCTATCACTTTCCGAAGTTCTTACCGAATCCAACCCAGTTCTTACCGAATCCAACCGATTTCCGGTTAAATCGTTAGAGTTCGGTATATAAATTCCAGAATCGGGACCTCCCGAAACTCCGAGTTTGATGCAGGAGAATTTCCGGCAGCTCGTTACTTAACTTGTTCATTTTCGGAGAGTTTATGCCTGTCATCGGTTATAATTTCGAATTACTTTTTAGACAAGTTCATTTCCAGACTAAATGTAAAGCAGAAGCACTCTTGAAGAGTCTTCATTTCCTGAAGAGCTTAGTGTTTCACATTCAAACCTCAAAATTATCTGTTCAGTTTGTAAGTTATCACGGCTAAGTCTCTAAGACCCCTCAGCGGGACTTGAACCAGGAATCCTCCCCAGTGGAGGCTGAGGGTGTAAGACCCCGAGAAGAGCACACACAAAAAAACACAATTCATTAAAAGTTCTAGAAGGATATGCTGGAGAAGCAAGTAGCAGAGAAGAGGTAAATCTGCCAAAGAAACCGTTCCCTCCTCAACATTCAAGTGCACCTCCGGGTTGGAGTACAGAAACTTGTACTGCACACTGTTCTTCCAAAGAATAATAGCCTCTAATAACAAGTCATGACAGTCATCCAATGGTCCTTCTACACTTACCCACATGCATGCTTCCAAATGTTTAGTTCCTAAACTATTTCGAAACTTTGTCTTGATAAAGTTCTGTACGGAGAAAGCACGCTCACATATACTTGCCACACACAATGAACTCTAGTTATGTTTACAAGGACGAGCAAGTTCGAATACTTACATTGATAAATAGCGTTAGAACTCAACATGAACCAAATCTCTCGAAAATATTTATCTTTCCACTGAAATGAAAATTGGATTTTGAAAATCCGAAACACCTTTCACTGCTGAAGGTTGGATAAGAGTGTAATGTCTTAGGATTTCTCTTTTACACCATTGTAGCATAAAAAGAGTTCTAAGATCTGTCTAAACTCACAAATACACTAGTTTTGTCCAAAAGTTCTTTCTAACCCACACAACCATGTAGCTTCCAGACCCTCAAAAAGATGCTCTAGAACGTAACACACAACTACTATTTCAAATACAATCTAGATGTCCACTGAGAAGACAAAGAAGACGATTACTGACCACTTATCAAGCTTCTAGTTTTCTCAAATCGGCTTCCAGAAGTAAATCTCGTCATCTGGTGATTCAATCCGACTTTTGACATCTTTAGAACACTGCGACTGCTAGGTAGATGTCAATTACTACTCTACACAGCAAACTCCTACAGAGAGGATGCTGCATTTCTGAGGTTCAACGGAAGCTTCCGGAGGCTCACATCCTCTGGAATGACTTCTTCTGGACTTCTGAGAGTCTCTAAGTCCTTGTCACAAACTCAGAGCTCACCGTACACAATGCTAACCACCCTTGCGGATGTTCAGCTGATTAGATTAATCACATGATGTCTACCTCCTGTAGCCTTCCCAAGCTCCTACCTACTGAAACGGTCTTCTGGCAACACTACAACGACACTCACATCCAATGATACTCACACAAGACTTTTGTAGCCAGGTGGAAGATAGAATGAAGAAACGGAAGATAATAGAGAGAAGGGAAGAATAGGAAAGAACAAGAAAATAAGAGAAAAAACGAGAAATAAATCTTCCGATTGGCTTCTAGTCCGAATCCTGACTAAGAAGCCATCCATGCTTGTAGTAATATGAGAGAGAAGACTAAACACATACTTATCTCATCATCCACTTCGGATCTGAGTCAGAGTCTCAGGAAGACACCCTCGGCATTCGATCTATCAGGAAATCGGTTCCTAAGACCCCAGAGAGTCTTCCGAAGACCCCAGAAGATAGAAACTAGGTGGATTTCTCTACTACGGCAAGTGACTATGCGAAAAGGAGGCAAAACATCAGGAAGATAGACAGACTATCTCTACTGTGAAAAGAGACCTCCCACCAATGAAAATATTAAGAGTGGCGTCTTCTCGATCACAGAAAGAGAGAATAGTCATGGTGGAAGAGGTCGAGGAACCTCAAAAAGACAAGGAAGCTTCCAAGGATCAGTAAGTCGGCATGAACCTGGCTTCTATGCGGAGAAGACTGGAGGAGTTCGTGCCTTCTTCAGCGCCGAGATTCAGCCAGTCATGGAGATGGTGGAGAAACGGGTTAGAGCCCAAGAGAAGCCTCTTCAGCCTGGATTTGATCTTTGGACCTTGATCCAACAGGAAGAAGCTCATACAACAGAGGATAGAAGCTCTAAAATCCAACCTCCGCACTACTCAGAAGTTAGCCAACAAGTATAAACAGAAGCAGAAGCTTCTGTTAAGAAGATGGCTCAACTCTAGAAGGCCCACCAGGAGTTGCAGATGCGACTTCAGCAGAAGGAGCAGGAAGTCTTGAGGATCAAGAGAAAACTGACTGACCTGGTGGTAGAGAAGAAGACTTGGAGTGCCCAACGAGAAGCTGCAGAAGCCAAGCTGCCGAAGAGAAGAAGCAACGGTATCGTGTCGGATTTTGCGTGAAGGATGTCCAAGAAAACGAGAGGTTCCTGGCAGTGGAGATGTTGTGTGCTGAAACAGAGACAAGACAGAGAAAAACAATCACAAAAATGAATGCTACGATATATACCAACTCCAAATGTATGTACACTGCCGGTTCTTTCTCCTAAGAGCACAGAACTGAGAAACAGACCAGAACGGTCTATAACCTGCTTCAAAAGCCCCTAAAAACAACCCCTGAATCGCAACCCTGACCCAAAACCACCGAAGCATAGCTCAAAGCAAGAAAAACTTCCTTTTGCTAACAAACAGAGCCACAGCAGTATCCGCGATCCAAACCCAAGTCCAAACCACATCCATGTACAAGTTCTTAGCTAAAACTAGCTACCACAAGCTGTATATAGCCAACCAGAACTCTAAGGAACTCAAAAGAACAAAATCTGTAGCGAAGAAACCGAAAAAGACTTATCTAAGAACTTCCTCCTTTCACCGAACGGACTTCAGAGGTCGATAGGGTCTCCTCCGCTGACTCCATTAACCCAAGAAACCTTCAGATCCGACTCCTGATAGCCGAGATATTGCCGATTTTTTGTCGCAGGTGACCGAACTTTCAAAGACTCCTCCCTGCGGCTTAAAATCACACACACCGCACAAACGGATTGTCCAAACTGATATCCGTCTTCTCTGGCAGGTAGATCTAGCTACCCTGAACCCAACAAGACTCCAAACAAGCCGTTTGGAGTTCCCTTTGCAAAACCACGCAAGAAATTTGATCGCATGTTACAAAAAACTGACGTAAATCAGCTTCCTACGGCTCAAACTTGCTCACCACACTCAAACCAACAATCCAGTTCACGTACAGTCTTCTCTTATGAGTAGATGAAGACTCCCTGATCGCGTAAGCACCAAGAACTAAGAGCTTGGCTCACCGATCGCGAAGAACAAACCAATCTCAGGTCGTAGGCGAACGAAAATCTGGTGTAAACGCTTCCGTGCGAGTCAATTTCACTTAGAACTCCCAAACCGCCCGATGAAAACTCGTATCGTCTTCAATTTCTTGTAGAACTCGTTGTTCTGATCCCGAAGGATCCAAGGACAGCAACTTTGGACTCCGTAACGGTCCGAACGGTCCAACTCTCCTTCACAGGTAACTGAAAATTCTAAATCTACTTTCTGCGTCTCAATTTCTCTCAGTACGCACTCCTCGATCCGTCTCTTCCCAAACCGTTTGAACTAGTGCGTAGCCTGCACAGATTTGAACCCAACGACGCCTTGCGCGCTTGCATTGGACTCCTAAATCTCCTGAACCGTCCGTTGACAGATCGCAGACGCAAGCTAGCCCTTAAGCTGCCCCCTTATCACAGTCTCTGTTCGTACGAAGTTCTGTCATAATAAAATGAAGCAGGCACCTTGAGTCTTTGATATAACGCATGAAGTCTCAAATACCCAATCAGCAAGTAACTAGGGCTTAGCTTGATTTTACTTTCTTTCGAGTCGCATAACTTCTTCACTAGATGTCCAAACGAAATAGACAAGATGCCCATGGAAAGCTGATAATGAGCTCTACCCATCTATGCGATAAAGGTGAAGATCTGAAGTTGTGCCAAAAGCTCGTAAGTTGAGGCCTAGCTTGTTTTCTCCATCTTTCGAGTCTTGTAACTTCTCCACTATGCGTCCAAACGAAGTAGACAAAGTGCTTATGGAGTGCTGACAAGGAGCTCTATCCACTGATGCGATGAAAATGGAGATCCGAAATGGTGCCAAAATTTCGTAAGCAGGGCCTAGCTTGTCTTCTCATGAATGTCTTTGGAACGACAAGCATCAGAGTTTGAATTTCAGATATGAGTCGGTCCACGACACGACATCCACCCCCTCTAAACGTGTGCATCCTCCGGTATGCACCAAAGGTACCAACCAAGGAGTGGACCGACACGCACCTCGTCTTATCGTCTTACTTCTCATCGTAGCCAACCTCATCTGCAAGGTCTTCTTCATAATCTTCATCCTCAAGGTTGCAACCTGATCGTCATCTTGAAGTTGCTATCCTGCCATGATCCTCCCTAGATCCATGCTCATCGACCTTCACCTCGAACTTCTCATCCAATCACCCTCTCTAATCTACACATCTTCAATATGCGAAGACATAAAAAAGAATAACCGATCATATCATAGAAATGTCTTCCATCCGCACTGTAGAACCTCACCGTCGAGGTTTTGAGTGTTGTAGTAGACATCATCCATCAACTCAATCATCACCGCATATCACCGTAACCCTTAACCCCAAGTCTGTACATATCATCGCACGTATTCATCTCTTCTTTTTTGTTTTTCTGAAAAAAAAGGGAACCACATTGCTGCAACTGAAATCCTCAACCCCAACCATCATTATCTCGCTGTACAATGATATCCTCCTCAACCATCATCCTCCCTGATCTCTTCTTCTGAAAATCTTTACAACCTCTCAAGCCTCATCCTCCCAACCCTAATCATCTTCAGCAATGGCTTCTCCCCTGAAAGCCATCCTTATCCATCATTCTATACCCGCAGCCTCCAAAGCATCCATCCACTCTCGTTCACCCTCAGCTCGTCGTTCGTCCTTGATGATGTCAATGATGACATCATGGACTTCTCTTGTAGCTGCACCCAAGACCTCCCGTGAAATGAACCCAACCTTTGCATCTCGAATGCACTCCTCCCAACCTCCCTTCACATCCATCACTGTATCAATATCTGGTTGTTGTATGTTTGCAACCAGATCAATCATGTCCACTGTCTGCACCCTAACCATCTCCTCCGGTTGTGAAGGATCATCCTCCATTGCTTGTTCAGGAAGGATATTCTCCTGTTGAACCTTATCCTCCCCAGCATGCTTCTCTGAAGAAGTCTCTACTTGTCCCTTCTTCTCGCTCTGCATCGTGGATGCAGTCGCCAACTTGAGCTCGCTTGGATCCACATGCTCATCCAAATCATCCCTATGGAGATCATGCTCAATCTCCTCCACCTTAGCACCATAATTTATAGCTTCGATAGCTACAATTGCATGTGCCGCAAAGTAATCATCCACAAACTTCTTCATCCCTCCTTTACCAACGTTGGCTTGAAGGAGAGTACCCGTACTTGTGAATGTAACTTTTTCATCGTCCCAAGAAATAACCTCACGTTGCAAAATCTCTGCAAAGTCGATGCAATCGTCTCGTTGATGATCAGTATCATCACACCACATACACTGATGTACCCAAGCTGGTTTGGGTACAAGTTCCATCTCATTCGATGATCCCTTATCCTCCAACCTAGTAACCTTAGCTTGTAGATCTTGCATTTTGTGCTGTAGGTCCTCGATGGTTGGATCCTTCTCCTCTACAATCACAACTGGAGATTGAATCTCATATACTACCTGAACTGATGTGGTAGTCAGTGATACATGTGTCGACCTTGTAACCCTTTGTGAACCCAACGACGCCTTGCGCGCTTGCATTTGACTCCTAAATCTTCCGAACCGTCCGTTGACAGGTCGCAGGTGCAAACTAGCCTCTAAGCTAACCTCTTGTTACAGTCTGTGTACGTACGAAGTTTTGTCATAATAAAATGAAGCATGTCCTTTGCGTCTTTGATATAACGCCTGAAGTCTCAAATACCCAATCCGCAAGTAACTAGGGCCTAGCTTGATTTTACTTTCTTTCGAGTCGCATAACTTCTTCACTAGATGTCCAAACGAAGTAGACAAGATGCCCATGGAAAGCTGATAACGAGCTCTACCCATCTATGCGATAAAAGTGAAGATCCGAAGTTGTGCCAAAAGCCCGTAAGCTGAGGCCTAGCTTGTTTTCTCCATCTTTCGAGTCTTGTAACTTCTCCACTAGGCGTCCAAACAAAGTAGACGAAGTGCTTATGGAGTGCTGACAAGGAGCTCTATCCACTAATGCGATGAAAATGGAGATCCAAAATGGTGCCAAAAGTTCATAAGCAGGGGCCTAGCTTGTCTTCTCATGAGTGTCTTTGGAGCGACAAGCATCGGAGTTTGAATTTCAGATACGAGCCGGTCAACGACACGACAATGGTTGGACGCAGAACACCGAATCAAGGAGATCATGACACAGATGAGAGAAGCCTTAAGGAAGAAGTTCAACTTCATAGTAGAGAGGAAGCTTCTAACCTTAGCTCGAACTAGGGATGTTGCTTCCAAAACCATGTTGTTAGAATGTAAAGATAGCATGTTCAGATACTTGAATCGACAAATTGAAGGTCTGAAGACACTCTATGGTCTTCTTCCAATTCTCATCCTATGTCTTCGTCCAATGGAGAGTTGGACCGTTGGGAGTCTAAAATTGTTGTCCTTGGATCCATCAAGATCAAAACATCAAGTTCTTCAGGAAATTCAAGACGATACGAAGAACATCGAGTGATTTGAGAAATGTGAGAAAAATTGGCTTGCAGTGAGCCGCTTATGTCAGATTTTTGTTCGTCTGCGATCTGAAGTTAGGTTTTTTTTCCGATCGGTGAGTCAAGCTCTTTGTTTTTGGTGCTTATGTGATCAGGGAGTCCTTATCTACGCATAGGAGAAGATCGAACGTAGATCATACTATTGTGTTGTGCGTGGTGAGTGAAGTTGAGTAGCATGAGAACGATTTACGTGAATTTCTTGTGACAAAATTTCTTGTGTGATTTTGCGAAGGGAACTCCAAACGGTTTGTTTGGAGTCTTGTTGGATTCACGATGGTCAAACCTATCTATAAGAGAAGATGGATCTTAGATAAAGCAGTCCGTTTTGCGGATGTACGTGGTTTTAAGCCGTAGAGAAGAGTTTTTGGAGGTTCGGTCATCTACGACCAAAAATTAGAGATATCTCGACTATCGGGAGTCGGATCTGAAAGTTCTTGGAGCCAACAGAATTAAGGAAGAAGACCTTATCAATATATGAAGACTGTTTGAC
This sequence comes from Asterella californica, assembly GCA_036924285.1. Classification (NCBI taxonomy): domain Eukaryota; kingdom Viridiplantae; phylum Streptophyta; class Marchantiopsida; order Marchantiales; family Aytoniaceae; genus Asterella; species Asterella californica. Next base: position 51,933,219 of record JAYKYS010000001.1, read on the forward strand.
GAAAAGAGAAAGTTCTCAAATATATCTTTCTTGATTTCTTCGCTACTATTTTCATCTTTTGGATTCGTTAGAGTTCTAGTTGGTTATGTACGGTTTGTGGGAGCTAGTTTTAGCTAAGGGCTTGTACATGGATGTTGTTTGGACCTTGGTTTGAATCGTGTGATATTGGTGCAAAGCTTTTTGTTAGCAAAGGGATGTCTCTTTTGCTTTAAACTACGCTTCGGTAGTTTTGGATCTAGGTTGAGATCTAGGGACTTGCTTAGAGGTTGGGTGCAGATTACAAATCACTCAGGTATGTTTTTCAATTCTTTTTTCGTAGAGAGAAAGAAAAGAGAGTGTATTTAAAGTGGGAGTTGGTATATCTTATGAAGCTTATTCTCATATTTTATTTTTTTCTTGTCTCTATTCATCACATGATATCTCCACAGATAGCAATCTCACGTTTTTCTGGACAATTTTCATGCAAAATCTGATACGATAACGCTTCGGTGGATCTTGTCCTAGGTTGGATTGAGTGACTTGTTTAAGGATTTGGGTTGGTTGCAGTTTACAGATGACTTACATCTGTGTTTCAGTTTGTGTTTCTTCATGAAACAACATAAGTATACATAAAGTCAGATTTGGCATCTGAAGGGCTCGTTCTCATGGTTGTATGTCTTTTTCTCAAATTTGTTCTCGCACATGGTATCTCTCCAAATACCCTACATATTCTTGGATAACTTTCACTTGACATACAGTATGATAACAAAAATGACGATACAAAAATTGTTGATGCAGATGAATTGCTGTTTCCAGTGCATGAGGTTATTCATGAAACAACGATGTCGAAAACTACGGATGATTAATGTTTATCTCTGTCATTTTCCGGATGATTAATATTTATCTCCGCCCGAGAAGTTTAGTATTTACTACATTATTCCTTATCTGTTTCTTCAAGGACTGTTCGAGTGGTATAGTTTGTCCTCTTTTCTCTGGTTTCCAGACAAAATGTAGTCCAAAATAAATCTCTCAAGTTAAATGGTTTCCCTGCAGATAAACACGATGCAACCTCTATTCGGTGCTGTCCAAGTGCTAGTAATTTCAAAAACTATTCATGCAGAAAGGATAAACAATTCCTCCTGTCTTTGAGTTCCTCCAACAGAGGTCCTTGGAGCCTTCATGTAATCAAGACTATTTAGAAATTCATGCTAAAAGCTTTACATCATAAGTCTCCAGATCAGGTTAAACCCGTAATAAGCACTATGTATCATTTGTAGATAAGCTAACTCACGGGAGAAACTTGGGTTTAGGAGGAGGAGAGATAGCAGATGTCGCGTTCCTGATGCAACTACACTAGTGTCTAGCTAGTTTGAGATCGACTAATTATAAGACACTAATAGTGGAGCCAAGCTTTCCATATGCAGCTATAATATAATCTAGCTTGTTTTAGATTAACTAATAAGTAACTCATCGTGGACGTAAACAGGATTGGAGCTAAGGCACTTGCCTCGTCTACAAGCACAGTCGATCATAAATGTAGAGGAATAGTTAGAGCAAGCCAAAGACTTTGGCTCGTGAGAGTGAGACGAAGCGAAAGTGTTGGATGAAGATTGCAGTTTCATAGTACAATATATATCAGAACTGTTCATATATAGCTCACGGTTAGTCTGGATGTTTGCTCGCTGTCCTGTTTGCCAAGTTTGAATGTTTGATATGGGAAGACAAACGTCAGCTAGAATAGACTCACAATGTGCAGTTTTCAAACACCGAGACTAATTGTGAGCTCCTTCGAACAGGAACTCCAACAGCGCTTGGTGATTCACATCATGATTCGTAACGGCATGCTAACAAGGCTGCTTATTATTCACCTATGTACACTTCGTGTACATGGGTGTTTAATATATATCCTAACCCTCCCGATGGGAAGGGTTAGGATATATATTAAATGCCTTGTTAAATGACGCTTATTTACAATTCCAATCTCGGACTTATACCTGAGAGACGTCTCAGCCTGCTCTCGACTTATGGGTTCTGTCTCGTCAGTTAGCTGCTCCCGGAGAGATTAACTTTTAACATTTATAAATGAATTTGATTTTTATTATAACTTATTATATTATATTTTTATAACACTTACATATTTTCCGCTAAGAGAAAACGATTTTCACTGTACAAGTACGTTGGGGATGCCTATTGACACAGCGTATGTCATACTGTTGTAGACTAAATCTAAAGTTTACTTGCTATGAAGTCGACCATAGCCGCGTTACGATCATATCATTGACTTTACTGACTCATGGCTATTTGTAACTTAGTATAACATTCGTCGCAACTATGAAATAATAGCATCCGATTCGTGTCACAAATATTGTGTACAACAAACAAGTACTCTAGCGTAAGGCAGAATCGACTACTATGATCGTCAAAAGAACGTGAAGGCTTCAGCTGGAGAATATTCTTCCCCACGGTCTTGTACAGTGAATTTCATTTTCTCTTATCAGAATACGTGTAAGTATTATAAAAGTTTATTTTATTAAATTATTATAAAAAATTAAATTGATTTTTAAATGTTATATGTTACTCAATCTCGGAGTAACCAACTCGTCTGGACAGAACCCATAAGTGAAAGGCGACCTGCTGCGATCCTTGGGGTATAAATCTTGAGCCCTCCTTGTTATATCGCGCTGTTTACCAAAGGACGTTAATTAATATTCTAACCCTTCCTATCGGAAGGGTTAGAATATTAATTAACAAACCTCATGTACACTTCAGTGTACATGAGGTGAATATCCTGGTCGATAAAACTTCAAGTCACCTTCAATTCACCTTCACATTCTTTTCCTTCAAGTCATTTTCCTTCCTTCCTTTTCGATATGTACATTTGCTTCAACTGAATCTTGTCTTCCCAATCCATTCGAGTTCGATGTTACACGTACTTCTCTTTATTCAGGTAAATTAAACCTAAAGTGCGCTTCTTCTGCATATCGAGCGTGTTTGACCAATGATTACGAGACCACCCACCAAGGTGTCAATCCCGACTCCGGTAGTTGTGAGTCGAGTGGAAATTATTAAGCGTATGTATGTTACGTTGAAGGTAGTGTCGACCACAATGACCAGAGTTACTGTAGGTATTGTTGAACCGGATATGTGAGTCCAAGGTTCAAGCTACAAGGAGATGTGGTAGATTTTGCGGATGATATGGATATGAAGGGGTTAGGAACTGGGCAGATGAAAGATGACCGAGCTGACCTGGTTTACAAAGTTAAGTTTGATTAAACAAGCTAGCAATGAGTCTGTACTTGATTATATCAACCGAATCAAAGTTGTCTTAAAGTTGATGAAATCCGAAGACCAGGAGAATGTAATGATAATAGGCATCCCCAACGTACTTGTACAGTGAAAATCGTTTTCTCTTAGCGGAAAACATGTAAGTGTTATAAAAATATAATGTAATAAGCTATAATAAAAAATTAAAATTATTTAAAAATGTTAAAAGTTAATCTCTCCGGGAGCAGCTAACTGATCGAGACAGAACCCATAAATCGAGAGCAGGCTGAGACGTCCCTCAGGGTATAAATCCGGTATTGGGATTGTAAATAAACGTCATTTAACAAGGCATTTAATATATATCCTAACCCTTCCCATCGGGAGGGTTAGGATATATATTAAACACCCATGTACACTTCGTGTACATGGGTGAATAAATAAGCAGCCTTGTTAAATGATAATAATATGTTATCTTCAAGGACTACAAGACGAACTTCGGTAACAAGTAGCACAGAAGTTAGATGAGAAATATTTGTCATTTCATGAGTTATTCCAGTATATCCTAAGGGTACAAATGACACTTAACTGGAGTAAAGCCAACGACTGATGGCTGATGGCTTAGCTAAGCCACGTAGTTGAAGTGAGTTGGATGGGTCTAGGCCGGAGAAAAGAAGAGGACAAGCGTATTCTTCGGATAAAAAATTATTTTTTGTTTTTCATTCTTTCGACCAGGGAGAAATTAGAAGAGAACGGAATATAATCAAAATACAGATATCATTTAAATGATCATTTAGAAATGAATATATCATTATTTCTTTGAAGATTTAGAGAGGCACTTGTAGTATTAAACTCTACCTAGATACTTGAAGATGACATTTGGTTTCTTCTCAACCAAAATATTTTATCTGCAAAGCTAAGAACACTCTAATACATGAAGTTAACTTGCTCACATGATAAAATCGTAGTAATAAGATAAGATTGGGCAGTTTTTCTTCGAATATGAATTTTGCTTTGGCCAACGCCTTATCATCAACTCCATGAGTCCTCCTGTCGAGGGCTCGGCCTGTGAAAGGGCAGCAACGCCCGGCTGCAGAAATAAGCGTCACAGCAAAGACATGTACAACCCCATCGATCCCAGTATACGTAAAACGAGTTTTGGATTACATCTAGGACTATTGATGCAAAATCTCCTCCTTTTGTTTGTTTCTTTTTCATTTTCGCTTTGTTATACTGGAGAGTTCTTCTTTTCCTTTTAATTCGTTGTTAGAGCATCTTCAGCTGTATGCCCTGTATAATGTTTTGATTTTGATTTTATACAGTTTTGTTTCCAGTGAAACGCATTGTTTCCGTCCATAATATTCACTATATTGAGTATTCTTCGCTATCATAGATCATTCTCTCTAGCAATAAAACTGTATTTTCAATAATTTTAACTGAAAACACGAATAGCGATGGAATTAACACGTTCCAAGAACTTGAGAACTTGATAAATAAAAAAGAATATACTATATAGAACTCTGGAAAAAATGTTTGGTTAATGATCAACTTTCAGAATTAGTTAGAGTTTAATATTCGGTACCCACTGCAGTAACTCTACTTGGAAATGAAGTTCAAGTACGGGGTGAGATGCTGTTAGTGCACAAATTCGGAATGGAGCTTTTGACTCACCGTACCAGGGGATCTTACACCAACTGGACCTCGCGGAAGAAGGACTTGACCGCAGGACCAAGTTTTTCTCCCTACTATGGTGAGGGGCGACCACAAGCCAGCGAGTTTCCTTCTCTTGCTTCCAACTTCCCCGCATGTATCTTTACCTGCTCCACAGTCAACCACCGATGATATGTCAAAGGCGGGGATCCGTTCCGACCCTTTTCCCCAGGTGTTGGGTACACGAAACTCCATGTATCGTTCTTTAGCTGGTAGTCAACAACCGATGACATGTCAAGGTTGGGCATGCGTTCTGCTTTTCGGAAAGAGCAGGTATTGTTGTCAAAGGTCTGCCCACCAAGACTGCACCACAAGATACAGGAATGGGTCCATTTGTGCATCTCGTCAAGATGAATCGGAATGTGGTGAGCTGTCAAGACTCTTATAAGCATTCTGAAATTCAAATCCAGATCTTGAACTAATGAAAGTTCATAATCTCAACAGTTACGGTAGCGGTTGCATGAATTACTCACGGTTGCATGAGTTAAAATTTAACTCAGAGAATAGTTTAGATACTGAAACATAACCTAACTGAACCTCCACGATACGAGAGGTGGCTCCTCCGGATCCCCGGGGTTTGTAACTTTATCCTTTTTGATACAGTTTGGAGTATAAGAATGCCAGAAGAGAGATCAGTCGGTTTATGGAAATAATTTAGGAACATTGTTTATTAGAAAATTAATATCAGATTCTAACCGTGACCAGTATCTAAGAAGTATCCTTACCAACCGCGATCGGCAAGAGAAGAGAATAAAGGAGTGCCGAGGCAACGGGCGGTAGGGTCTAAAGCGAATCTAGGTCAACGCACTTTGTCATATCGTTACAAGACTCGATAAGGGTAGTCGAGAAAAAGTCGTGTGCATGTTCTGGAACCATGCATACGAACTGTTTGGATCCTCCATCTATTTGGCAGGATTACAACGCAATTCGTAGAAAGGCAAAGACATTCCGCTTTGCCACCTCTCTCATCCAGTAGTCTCAATACATCTTGTGACGTACGATGGATTGAGACGCCGCTGGTAATGACATTCCTCTTATACTTATATAATATTTCTGAGTTTCTTCACGTCATCATTCGAAGGTCATCAACTGGGCATATAAGCAAGCTTAATTATTACCTAACACATGCATATTCACCTCCTCCTCTTCTCCGGTTTGATGGTTCTCGGACGTGCTTTTTAATTTTATTTAAGCTTAGACCTCGACGTGGTGAGGAATTCACTTCTCCGGTTTGATGGTTCTCGGACGTGCTTTTTAATTTTATTTAAGCTTGGACCTCGACGTGGTGATGTATGTATATTGAGCCTAAGCAAAGTTCAGATCATGCCAACATGATAAATTAAATAATTTATTTTAGATCCAACGAATGATGTTCGATCTTTCACTTGGATGAGCAGCTGAATGTTTTGGTCTAGGTACTCTTAGCACGAACTAAAATAAACACTTGGACTCATGGAGAGACTTGGTGGATAATTAAACTTCAAGTTGAGAACTGAATTTCTAGTAGTTAACGGTCACTCATTTATTCATGGGACAAGACATCTTTCTCTGTTGCGCTTATGGGTTTACTTCACTCTAGGACACATGTCTTAGCACACTATATTATCTTTCTATATTTGGTAAAGTAATTAAATTAGAACATGCCAAGATCAGAAGGCTCGACATCTTTAGTTTACACATTAAATAGGATATACCAATAACAAACACCTTTGACTTTTGAAACTTTTGAAACTATTCGACTGTGTTAGAATTTGTTTCTTGACAAGATTTTAACTCTTTTCGTTTACTGTTTTTAACCTTTTTAGCACCAACTAATTCATTCAAGCGAGACTTAAGTCAGACTGTCAAAGAGATTTTATTGTCACTAAACTTAGAACACATTTTTTTTCTAATGTCGGCTGAAACCTCTCTTTGCAAATCAGGATCCTCGATTTTATTCTACTTTGTTTCTTGTCGTCTTCCTCCTTTTTTCTCTTCACGCAGTTTCTATGTATATTCACTTTTCTTCTTCACTGTTTTTACTCTATTGTGGAAGTTTGAAAGTTAAAAAATGATGCGGACGATAGAGGAAAAAAGACAATTTACGACGGGTGAATTCTGTGGTCATTATTACCAAACCACGCCTCGATACATACTCCGATATACTGCATCTTGCCATTACAAGGCGTTTTAGCTGTGATATAGTACTCTTTGCACGGTCCACTCCCGGCATGCAGCGTTGGATTTAAAACTCGATAAAGAAAACATGGTCAAAGTGCGATTTCAAACTTCGAAAAAACTGTATGTCGCGCTTTATTTATTGAAATTTATTGGAAGCCAGAGAGGAAGAAGTGCAGCCGCCATTCATTCAATTGTCTCTCGCTACAAGTCCACCGAAGTCTGCAGGTTTTTACAAAGCTGACCAAGCAAAACGAAGAAGTGTGGTTGGCTTTGAAATGTGCATGGCTGCCGGTTTTGAGAGACCTCTGTTTAGAAAGCTGCAGCAACAAATAGCAGATACAACTACAAGTACATATCTCATCTGGTCACAGCGATCAGTTGTCGAAATCAATTTTTACATAAGTTACGACTGTAGATAAGCTACGAGTGCAGATAGGCACTGTCTAGATCAATATTCTTCCGAAAAGGAGAGAACTCCGGAAGAAAAAAGTTTTGTTCACAATATATACAATGATGAAGGCAGGGAATTGCTTGCAGCAATCCCACCAGAGCCACCGTTCTAGAAAAGAGCAAGTATATAAACAGTCTGCAGGTATGTACAAGCACTCTATCCATCCACCAATATAAACAGTTGAAGGGTATGACAGCAATCCCCTGATGTTCAACTGCTCGGGCTCTCTGCTCTTCCTCCTCGCTGATGCTATTTCGGATTGTGGCCTGCGCGCAGAAAACATATTAACAAGCAGGAATGTGATAACTGCAGGTACATAGCACTAGATATAGTACTTTCAGCAGCTCGTCGAGCCGTGGTGTCTCAAAGTAGTGCACTGCAAAGCGGTATATACTCAAGAAAAACTTGCACCGTTTCAAACAGCGGACAGGCGTCCAACGCAAGAGAAGAGAGATCGAGCGAGCGTTCCTCCTCTTTTGGAGTAACAGTTGTGAAGTATCGTATGCGATCTTCACAGTTGGAGAAAAATATTGTATCTATATCTCTCGTCGTCACGTTTGCAGATGGACTTCCACAGGACCTCACTCCTCGCTCGTTGTATGCAATTACCCAATCAACCATCTGCAGCAAGGAGCGTACTTGTCGGACCGAAATTGACCGCACAGATGTTCGCAGTGTACTGCCCAGCGGATGGCGGCTTTTATACTTGTTGTGCTGCAAGGCTCATTGCAGTATATTGTTGGAGTTTAGTTCGACCCTGTTCTCAGTGTCTGCAGCACCGAGAAGAGTAAACAGCTCGTCTCCATCTACAAGCATGACATCAGTAACATTTTTCATGAAATAACGATGATGTACCTAAGACTTATCTTTCATGCAGTAGCCAATCATACCAATAAAAGTATGAAAGCCTCTGTTATTCAACTTCTTCACGCACACTTCACCTCCCAATGGTCTAGCACTACCTTTCCAACTTAGGACAATGATCAATCTATTTTTCACATCGATAGGGCTGCTGACATGTAAGCATAGTACTCTTTGAACGTGAATATGCAACAAGGTCCCCCTCTTTCGATCGAAATTAGTCCACAGTCACATTCTTGTTGTAAAAATGCACACAAAGACTCCCAACAAGAAAGGTCGAGATCTCCACCAGTCTGATTGACTGTGACGTACACTTCAAGAGTCTTTAAGGACATCATTTTTCAGGAACAGAGGGATGGCTCGTGCGCTGAGCACGAGCTGCTTGCCGCATTTGCATCAGACAAGAATCAAAAATATTTATAACCTATCATGTAAACTCTTGAGTTGTACACACAACTTAAAGATTTCTGTTTGTAGACGAACGAAACAACAAGTTTCAGAAGCGTGTGATCTGTCTCATCTCGCAAGAACTTCGGATAAGAGAAGATAGAGGATCTGCTGTCTTTTAGGATTTGTCACAACTCGCGAGACTGGATATACAGAAAAGGTCTTATAATACACTGGAAGCAATATGTAGCCCCTGAGAAAGCATAGCAGACTTTAACATAATCTAAGTCAGGCAGGAGAAATTCAGGTGGTTTATAACAAAAACAAAAATCAATATAGACATAACTCTTTGTGAGATAGAGGTCTGTTTCATTGAACGAAAGATAACCGGAAGCTAGCAAGGGATAGGGGGAAGGAGTTGATGGAGGAGTGAAATGATCAAGTTGGCACTTGTAATCTTTAATTCCGTGCTGACAATACGGCAGAATAGACTGCAGGGATGGAGGATTGACTAGAGGAGTCAGCGGAGCGCTAGAAGGAGATGCGAGTGACTGCAATTCAGAGCTAGACGGCACAAGCAAAGGACTATGCTGAGGACTAGAAGCGGAGAAGTGAAGAGTATCAGAGTTGTCATCATCAGTGCCGTTGTGCTCTTCAGAATCAGTAGGCATTGGCGAGATATGACAGAAGACGGGAAGTAAGAAAGAGAGGAATAGAAGTACTTGGATATTGGTGAGATATGGCAGAAGAAGTAAGAAACAAAGTACCATAGAGGGAAGGTGACAGCCCACGGACATGAGTAGTAGGTGAGCTGACTGCACTGTATCGAACCAACGACTGTGAGAACCAACCAGCCTTGTCCGTCCTGCAAAAGGACCAAATGCAAGATTAGAAAGAATTGCCCGTAATGACAAACCGACGCTTGCAATCAAAGAAGTCGACATGTACTTGAAGACAAATAGTCATCGTCATCGTCATCCCACGGACGGCAAGGCAAGGACGGCATTAAGCATTGCCCTGAAGCGAGGATCGTGCAGTTGCATCGACTTCTTGTACAGCAGGTCATTCCGATCTGCAAGAAATAGAAAGACAGGAGACATGTCCATCTCCATCGTCGTCCGACGCTCTCTATGATATACCTGTCCTGTGTCTATGATCAGATTGTGAATAGTTTCACGGAGGTGGTTGTCCCGGTGGGTAGCGGAGGAACCTACCATTTACATGTTCATAAACATCTTCCGAATAAACACATTTCTAATTTTTACATTCGGACATGTGTTTTTTTAGACACATCAAAGCATAAGGTACTTACCATTTTACATACATAAGGATTTGTAAGAAAGAAATTGAATTCACAACCTACTTCAGTTCGTATGATTAATTATAACTGGACATAAGTGTCTATAGTTTAGCTCCACAAAAAGAATGTCAACTGTTGAAACTACTAACTAGGCACATAATTATTATTTATTGCTTTCCTACTGAAACTTATAAAAATCACTCAAAATAGAAAAGATATTAACTTGAAAGATATTAACTTTCGGTACTCCTGAAAACGTTAGGTCAAGGCACACCAAAGATATAAATTTCTAAATATTACACTAACCACTGCACAATCAAGAAATAAGTTGTCCATAAATCTTAGAGTCAGAGTAGACTGTAATCTTTTATGGATACTTAGTCTAGATAGTACAATATAAAGGATTAGTAGAACTGAGTTTATTTGTAAAGTAACGTAATTACGCTGCTATAGGTTTATTATGGTATATTCATCGAGGCAAAGTTCGTCCCAGTTCGGTTTTCTGTGGATCGTATTTTTGCATATTTGTATATTCCGAGCAGTCCCACGCCGTCACGCGGCTCCTTAAGCTATACTTCGTTTCATCCTGGGGGTCGTTGCTCATTTTTTAATTGCTCCTGTATTTCGACAGAGTCCGAAGATATTTTCCCATACATGTAGAACAGTTGGAACAGTAACTTGCACTGGAAAAAGAGAACGGTTTTTATTCACCTCTAGAGGTAATTTTCCAAGTACAGCTAAACTTGTCCAAGCGGAAGGTGATCCTTTCTACGGTAAGGCCGTTAGAGACAAAGCAGAAAATCGACACACTAAGGTACGAAAACAGGCAGACCAGCTGTAGCACACCGTCCATACTTTTATGTTCTGAGCAAGTGCTGCGAAACCATGTACACAGTAAGGCCGTTTGAGGTAGAACAGAAAATAGACACACTAAGGTAAGAAAACAGCCAGAGCAGCTATAGCACACCATCCATATTTGCAACAGTAACCTCAAACTTCTATAGGAAAACAGCGGTCAACCCCTGTAAAAAGATGCCAACGAGCGATATATACTCAGGTAGCGGAGTCTCGTCCGAACATGCTGTTTCTGCTTCGTAGGGAACTTTTGGTTCGGAGGACGACTTCTCTGTACATGCTGCATCGACCAGTGCTTGCTCATAGTACATGCGTCTGCATTCTGCACATCGTGCACTTTCTCTGAAAAAAATATCTGTTCAATGTCTTCAGGAGTGATGTCGCCAAGCCTGATCAGACAAGTTCATAGTGCGTTAGTGCGACTCTTGTGTATTCCATGCTGAAGAAGTCACCTGGGAGACGGGATATATTTACCGAACATAACTATAGCACGAATGTAATGTGAAAAAGTCATAGAAAGTGGATGTTGACTCTTATACTTGTTCAATTGGAGTGCCCTCTGCAAGATGTTAAAGTATGTCAGCTCCACCTTGTTTTTTGTATCGGAGGTCCAAGCAGCATGTATAGCTCCTTCTCATCTGCAACCATCGACTCGCTGATATTCTTCATGCTGGCCACATGATGCTTTTCATGGTGATCCTTGAGGCAGTAACCGATCATTCTCACAAACGTGTGGAGTCCCTTGTTGGAGAGGACCTTGACGCACACCTCACCGCCGACAGGTTTGCTCTTGTCCCATCCAAGAGCCTGCGTCACACACTTCTTGACATCAATACACGATTTAGCATACATACAGACCACTCTTTGGAAATGTAAGTGGAGGAGGCTCCCTCCACGCTCGACAGAGAAAACTCCAGACAGACACTGTGACTGCAGAAAATCACAAAGCAAGGGAAATATCGACATGTCCAGATCAGTGCCGGTCCTGCAAATTGTCACTGATGCCTCCATCGTCCGTCTCCTTGCTCTCGCTTCCCTCCTCAAAGACATTGTCTCGCAAGAAGATTGAATAGTGAACACAAACAAAGCGGAACTGAAATGGATCCAAAACGGAGCACAGACAAGGAACCCCGTGCGTTCTGTACAAGCAAACGACAGTGGATTCGAAACTGTTACCCGGAGGCTTAAAAAATATAGGCTAAGCAAACATCTGATATCTCTGATCCTACAAGTACATCTATAGATGATCGCTAGAATAGGAGAAGAATCTGTATGGTCCAGCTAGACTGTATATTGGGGAGCAATGTAACAAGCAAGGAAAGCAAGTCTTGCTAATGCGCACATAGTCAAAGAACGAAAAGACTGGTCGAGAAGAAATCAGTTCCAAATACGCACATGTGCGCGTTAGTTGAAGCTTGGTTTCAGAAAACGACATCATAGGTAGCTTATTTGACAAATAGGAGAAACGTGGCTCGAGAGGAGAAAAATGCAAAGACAAAAACTCCTCCGCCTGCTCAGCAGAGCTACCGCTGAGTTCAACAGGCGAAGTCTCAACAGCTGACTCATCCACGTCCTCTGTCAAATCTGTACTGTCCTAGAAACTATCCATACATGACGAACAATGAAAGAGAGAGAGAATCGAATACTTATCTTGTTAGGCTTCATGACCTCGCTGCAGTGCGTTCAGGTCATCCCGTCCACCTCGTCAGGCCGCAAAGCTAACAACCGATCTACCTCCAAACTGCATCTTTCCAGCCGCCCCTCTGCGCAAACGCGAGTAGTAACGAAGTAGTCCCGCCCGTCGAGAAAGGAGAAATCCCATGACATCTCCTCGTCAACACAAGTTCTCGACGACGACACCGAATCACAGACCAACGGCAACACCGAAAACACGACAACTCCGACGTCGCGCCAGCAATGAATAGCAAGAAATGACTAGCAGATAGGCAAGCGCTTAATGAGAACGCAAAGTCACGATGGCTCACTAAATTTGGGATCTTTGACTGATTTATAGAAGGTTAGGAGGGGTGTATTGAATCCATCAGGTGTTGGGAAATGTCATCCGTGAGGATGTCTTTTGGTCATCCTCAAGATGATCTCTTTCACAATAAAACGAGAGGCATTGGTTTGCTTTGGCGTCCAAACTGCAAGAAATACATTTCCAGTACTATGTGTTCTGTTGGAACCAGAGCAAAATCATTTCCAGTTTGTACGTTATCTTCGTGAAGCGAGAAGAAATTTTCACTATTATTTTTTCTCTTGAAATTCGAATGAATTTAGACTCCGCACAACACGGCGCACTCAAACTTCCTCTTTTCTCGCTGCACTGCAGTTATTTCTTAATATGGGCGCTGTGGAATGCAATAAAACAAAAAAAAAAATTTACACGCACGACACATCGAAGCGCAGAGACATTAATACAAGAATTTGCAGAAGCAACCAATACCATCTGAACCTGAGGTGAATATGCATGCATATTCATACTTCCTAGAAAGAAGACGAACTTAGAATCGTGGCACGGAAAACATGCCTACCGTCAAGAAGGAAATACAAGCCATGCATGACTGTTCCAAAAAAAACATTCTTACAACTGTACTTAACGAAAAGACGTTTTATTAAAACGTGGAACTTAAAAGCTTGCTAAATATGCATGCAACTTGGAGTTCCCGCCAGAGGGGAAGGATGTATAGAAACTAATTATTATTGATGTTACCTCAGAACTAAACATAAAGTTCATGAATTAGTTTAATAGAAATATTACATTTTATTGACCAAATGTAAAGAATCGGCGAGCGAGCTTGAATCCATGCCGGAATGATTCATCTGAACGTCAAGCGGGAATTTTCAATAGTTTCAAAAAGAAAAGTGGTAGACCAATTTATCTGTAGATCGGTGTGTATCTTACTGGGGAGCATGCATAATACTTATTCACCTTCTCCATCTTCAGATGGAGAAGGCAGCATGCTTTTAATTTATTATCTAACCCTTCTGGTGGTAAGGCTTAGATAATAAATTAATATAAACCAAAGATTAATGTTATCCTGTTTGGGGCTCCTGGTCTTGTAATCCTGGAAGCGTGTCTTCACGCGATATGTTTATGGGTTAAGTGGGGTCTGCGGCAATTCTCGGTTTGTTAACATTTAATATTTATAAATATATTTAATATAATATATTAGTTTAGTATAAAATTTAGGTTTAACATTTAAAACGAAAGTACCTGAAGTTTATTTGCATACTTCATAGACAAGTTAGAAAGATTTTACTATAGTTTGTATACTGCGTCCTGATATATATTAATCTTGGAAAAACACAACACATACTGCGAAAAGACAGACAGCCAACCTCTTCTGCGAATTTTTCCCCTATTCTGGCTCTTGTCTTCTTTTCCACGTTCTTCACGCATGGAACTTGGGATGCACAGTCTTGTAATATGATGTACCCATCAACCAAAACGTGGTGTACATGGACTTAAATTATTACCCAGAGTGATCAGTTACAGTATATAATATCCAACTCACTCAACATGTCAACCAGAGTGATTGATCAGTTATAGTATATACGATCCAACATCGGGTCTGATCCAGCTCAACTGGTGTTGCAACCAAAGTGCACATATTCCAGAAAGGAAAAGAAAGACAAACGAAGAAAGCAGGAGAGAAATCTAGGGTGCAATTAGTATCAGCAAAATAAGGAGTTGCTCAAGTCTTAGATGAGGATGATCTAATAGGGGTGTCAAAGCGAAAATCTTTGGTCAATCTTCTTCCCTGCGGACAAGTATTAAGACTTTGGCCAAATATCCTTTTTCACGGCCATTTACAGTGAACGAAACTGGGAGAGTTTACATTATTTGAGCTGAATCATTTGTTGTGGACTTACTACATTAAGTTCAAATGTAAATTAAAGTCAGTCCGGATAAAGTTTTGTACATTTGCAAGTCAAAAATAAATCTAAATCTAAATTTAAACATTTAATTTAAATTACTAAATTTACACTGCTATATTTAAAAACTAAATTTAAATATTTATGATCTAAAAGAAACACATAGACCTCGGAAACAAAAAAAATTATAATCGAAGTGAGTGAAACCGTTACCAATCCTACTATAACTAAACTCTCATTAGTAAAGATAAAATCTGAAACATTCATTTACAACTAACTCTTCTTAAGAAAAAATTTAGCTCGTAAATTACACCCATATACACTTCTAAGTGTAATATCCTGTCTCTCTCAATCTTTGGCCAAGAAGCCGTAGATGTTTTCTGCGCAAGCGAGCACTTGTGGAAGTGTCGCAGGAAAACACCGTGGGCGTCTCTTGTTGATTTTTTTCGGATTCAATCGTAGGTTTGGCAGTGTTGGTTATTTCAGTTTCTAAGTAATCTATTTCAATTTTGATAAAGAATTTAGAATAATTTAGAATAATTATATCGCTTCACAATACTACTGTAAGCATATTCTCCTCTAACTCAAATAACCAAGCCTATCCAGCTCAATCGGGGATTCACAAATATACAACCAAAGTGCACATATGCAAAAAAAGAAAATAAAAAAGAAAAACTTGGCAGCGGGAGAGAAATCTGGGGTGTAATTGCCCCAACAACAAAGTGGGTTGTTATAGATCACAATGATGTAATAGGGGTGTCAAAGTTACTAGAATCTTTAGTGAATATTCTTTGTCTACGAGAAAGTGTTACGACTTCGGACAAGAGATTGTGGACGTTTTCCGTGAACATCTCCAGAATTCCACTCATGTCGGCCGAGAGATTACGGATGTTTTCTGTTAACATCTCCAGAATTCCACCCACGTCTCTTACTGGTTCTTTTAAATCTTTTTAGGATTCATTTTGTGCACGGACACCACCGGAGATACTCGTAAGAAAACTCCACGGACCTCTCTTACTGGTGTTTTTGTCTGATTGGACTGTAAGTTTTGGCAGTAATGTAGTTTAAAACTCAAGCAAGTACTATAATTCTCAAGAAATATATATTTCCTTCCATCTAAAGATAGAAGAAGTGAAAACTATACAAGAAAGTTAAAAGTGAAGAGACGTGAGCAACTTTTTATTTGCTGCTTGACAATGTTGCTAACATGTTATGTAAACCAATGTAAGCCCACTTGCCGTATTTACACAGAACTTATGGTGTATTAACGAGTGTAAAAGCTAAAACAAAATATTTTATAACTTTCAGAAGAAAAATATCTATAGTTTGTCCAAGAGCAGCTTTGTCTAGAGTCGTGTATAGCTTAGGTTGGTGTTTTGGAGATATTATAAACTTTAATATTTTAGTTTTTTTAAAATTACAATAAATTCTCTAAATACTAAACTTGAATACGGGTGAAACTCATCTCAGATTTGAACAAAATCTGAAGTGAGTGACAATGCCAATGACCTCTTTGCCGCAGCTCGAACACTCTCCCGCAGATGAAAAATTATTTCTCATATGTTTCAGCTTTGACAGACACTATTAAACTTTTTCTTCAGGATTGCCAAGATAAGATACATGGTTCTTTAGTGTGCTTCATATATGAGAAAGCACCGGAAAGAGAGAAATCCCGATTCCACCACTTCTGGTTTCTTCCCAAGGTGGTAGCCGAGAGAAGAAGCCGATATGGCGGAATCCCCTCCTCTTGGTGCTTTATCAAGCATATATACTTCCAAACGTTCTAAACGGCAGAGCGGAGGAAGAGGACAAGCTAGGGTTTCGGGAGAGGAAATTCAAGTGCGGGATAGGACGAGAGATAGGCGTGACGGGGTGTTTTCTGTAACGTCTGGCACGGATAGTAGAGGAGTTTAGGTATAGGGGAGGAAGGTAGCATGATTTTTTCTGTCTGTACGCAGCTTTTCTCGTGTTCGTGCTGGTTGCACGATAGGCGAGTGCGGAGAGTTTTTTGCTTTGCCGTGGTCTCCGTCGTTCGATGTTGGAGGAGTCTCGCATAGTCTCGCAAAACTGCACGATGACATGTTTTGCAGGGTTTTTCGATTAGATGACGTCCGTAAGAAGAGACGGGGACTGTGTAATGGAGTGGATTGACAAAACCGCACGGCAGCGTGTTGTCTATTTTCTCGCAGGGTTTTTGTGCTTGTCATCGCTGTCGGTGTTTGACATTCTTTGTTCTTTCATTTTCTCGTTTGCGCATGGCATGTGATTCGTGTGGCGGTCGGCCTGCCATGCTGGATTTTTTGATAAGATGATTGACGTGCATATGAAGAGACGATGATTGTGTACTGGAGTGGATTGGCAGAACCGCGCGGCAGCTTCTTGTCTCGTTTTCTCACACAAATTTTCTGCTTCTCATTGCTGTCGGTGTTTGGCTTTTGCCCAGGGATAGCAGCTTCGCGGATTGGACGTGTCATTTGTGTCATTCGATTAGACGACGTTGGTTCTATGTATCTAAAAAGCCCTCCATGACAAAGATATACACAGCCCGTCACCTTGGCAGCCAGATGATGACCCTCGAAACAGCCAAGCAACTTCTTGTACAAGTGTCTATCTCTCTCACCGTACTTCGACATCACTACCGAACCCCTAAGCGCTCACACAAAATTTTATCTCATGATTGTCTCGGAGCAGAAACACTCCGTGTGACATCAGTATCTGAATTTGGTATTAACCAACCCAATCAACAAGGCATGTTGATTAGAAATGATCAGATTCTGAAGTCAAACAGCAGACTCAGTGCATAGCAGAAAGAAATACAGGCTTCTTTCTAAAAAGCCTGAATTACATTCAATAATTGTTTTGATTTTAAAGAACTGTCTTTCAGATTCTGCTCGGGGGGAAACGAGATCGCACTAACTACTTTGTTCTTCAGAAACCTCATCACGTTAATATGAGCCAACTATAAATTTGAGAACCGTTATAGAGCAAGCAACTCGATTCTATGCGAAAAACGGTGATACTGGCATTCAAAAGAAACTGACAACATGGTGCAGAACCATAAACTTTTTCATGAAATTTTATTACAACGCGAATGAAAAATAGAGACAGAAGGAGCAACGTCAAATCTCCGACGAAGAGCAATAGACGAGCGGCAGAGGTAGTCATCGTCCTGGTGTCATGTCAGATTTTGCGTGAAGGTTGTCCAGGAAAATGCGAGGTTCTTGGCTGTGGAGATGTAGTGTGCTGAACAGAGACAAGAAAGAGAGAAACAAGCACGAAAACGAGCGTCGCAATATATACCAACTCCCATTATACATACACTGCCGATTCTTTCTCCCTAAGAACACAAAACTAAGAAATAGATTAGAGCGGTCTGTAATCTGCTTCAAAACCCCCCCAAAACGAGTCCCTGAATCTCAACCCCCACCAAAAACTATCAAAGCGTAGCTCAAAGCAAGAGAAACATCCCTTTGCTAACAAAAAGAGCTGCACCAGTATCGCACAATTCAAAACCAAGTCCAAACAACATTCATGTACAAGCTCTTAGCTAAAGCTAGCTACCACAAGCTGTACATAACCGACTAGAACTCCAACGAAGTCAAAAAGACGAAAATCATAACGAAGAAATCGAAAAAGACCTATCTGAGAATTTTCTCCGTCAAACGATCTTCATATGTCGATAGGGTCTTCTTCCTTGACTTCGTTGGTCCAAGAAACCTTCAGATCCAACTCACGACAGTCGAGATATCACCAGTTTTAGGTCGCATGTGATCGAACCTTCGCAAACTCCTCCCTGCGACTTAAAACCGCACACATCGCTCAAACGGATCGTCTGATCTGATATCCGTCTTCTCTGGTAGGTATATCTAGCTACCTTGAACCTAACGAGACTCCAAACAAGCCGTTTGGAGTTCCCCTTGCAAAACCACGCAAGAAATTTAGTCGCAGGTTGCAAAAAACTGACGTAAATCGACTCCCTACGGCTCAAACTCGTTCACCACACCCAAACCAACAATCCAATCAACACACAATCTTCTCCTGTGCGTAAGTGAAGACTCCCTGATAGCATAGGCACCAAGAATGAAGAGCTTGGCTCATCGATCGTGAAGAGCAACCCAATCTCAGATCGTAGACGACGAAAAACTGACGTAAGCGCTTCCTTGCGGGCCAATTTCCTTCACATCTCTCAAATCCTCTGATGAAATTTCATATCGTCTTCAATTTCTTGAAGAACTCGGTGTTCTGATCCTGATGGATTCAAGGACAGCAAGTTTGGACTCCGGAATGATCCGAACAGTCCAACTCTCCTTCACAAATCATTGAAGTCTCCAAAAATCTCCCATGCGTATCAATTTCTCTTAGAACACATTCCTTGATTTGCATTTTCACGAACCATCTTAACCGACGCGTAGCATGCACAGATCTGAACCCAATGACACCTTGCGCGCATGCATTGGACTTCTCAATTCTCCAAACCGTCCACCGACAAATCGTAGAAACAAGCTAGCCCCTTAAACTGCCCCCTTACGTACAAGTTGGCATCCAAATGAAGTAGACGAAGTGCCTATAGAAAGCTGACTATGAGCTCTACTCATTGATGCGATGAAAGTGAAGATCCGAAGTTGTGCAGAAAGTCCATAAGCTGGAGCCTAGCTTGTTTTTCTCATCTTTCGAGTCTCATAACTTCTCCACTATGCGTCCAAATGAAGTAGACGAAGTGCCCATGGAAAGCTGACTATGAGCTCAATCCATTGATGCGATGAAAGTGAAGATCCGAAGTTATGCAAAAAGCTTTATTTTTAGTCTCATGAGTGTCTTTGGAGTGATAACGATAAGCATCGAAATAGATTTTTCAGATAGGAGACGGTCCACGACATGACATCCACCCCTCTAACCCTGTGCATCCTCCGGTATGCACCAAAGATACCACCAAGGAGTGGACCGGTGCGCATCTCATCTTGTCATCTACTTCTCATCGGAGTCAACCTCATCTTCAAACTCCACTATATAATCTTCATCCTCAGACTGAAACTCTGTCAAGATATATGCTAGATCAACCTCCTCATCTCTCTTTTTGAAAATCTTGACACGTTTACCTGTCACTGGTATCTTCAAGCTTGTTCCGTCCAACTCTTGCAGGGCGTAAGTTGCATTGTCTTGAATCTTTTTCACCACATACGGACCAAACCATCATCTAGAAAACTTTCACATTGCATTATGCTGGTTGTCTAGACTAATGTCATAGACTAACACCCAATCACCTTTCCTGATTTCTCTAGGTCTTAAACGATGTCGCTGATAAAACCTGACCTTGTTCTTCAACCGTGCTTCGCGTAGCCTATTCAAAGCAGCTTGGATATCTTCATGTCTTCTCTCTAACTGTCTAATTCGAATAGTAAGAAGTTCTTCCCTAGTCAGATTGTCCTCCCAAGACAATACACTCCATGTCAGAACGTGTTCTTCAATCGACATGATAGGTTTCTGATTTGTGATGAGTTCCACTAGCATGTAATCTGTCATCGAGTTGTGCGTCGTTCGATCTGTCCATAATGTTGTCGTGATGTGAATTGTTTCACATCGTGAATAATTCACCTCTCAATTTGAAGTTAATCTCTCTGAGCGAAGTTAGGACCTCAGAAAAGTCGATTCTGGAGAATGTTATATATTTTGAGTCCTAGTAGACAGAGTGATGATAGAGTTCAAGCTCATGGGTTGCACTTACATGTCGTCCATGCATGCTTCCTAGCGTGGTTAGGTTATCTTTTGAGATTATGCGTCATTTTACATGTCTTCGCATGTAGTTTAAGGTTTACGTTGGCACTTTAGGGGCTTGACGTGGTAGCCTATGTGTGAAATGAAGTCACCACGTGGTTTGAGGCACAAAAGGACAGGGAAGTGAAGCTATGAACTCCCATTGGTCCAATTTTATCTTTAGTGAAATACTAAACTTAGAAATAGAGGTCTAAAGAGGAGTTTCGAGCAATTGGTAAGGACATTCTAAAATCTGAGAACACATGAGGGTAGGGCTCGTCGTGCCAGACGTTGTCAGTCAAATTTTTGATCTATTTGGAGCAATAAAGAAAGAGTTATGGCAGGTTGAAGTTCAGATTGTGCCAAAATTGTAGCACAAAAATTGATTTTGAGATTTTCGGTGTCAATCGCAGCAGAATTGAGAAAATCGCTTCAAACCTTCGTGGTCACGTTCACTGTCAGCAGTGCTATGACTGTCCAAAAATTTTCATGTCAATTGAGTGAGTAAGTAATTCAGGATGACCGCTGAAGCAGAGGGGGTCTAAAAAGCTCTCAATCTAGAGCAGCAATTTCAAAGAACGAGATCTGGAGAATTGTGTACAATCTGGAGGTCAAATTTCACAGGGGTGTTCAGCATGCTGTAGACTCCAAATCTTGTAAGAATCATCAAAAGTTATCGAGCCAATTCTCTGTTCTAGGTCGAAATAGCTGTCTGGGTATAAAAAATTACCGTAATTTCTTTGCTCAGAATGTTTCTACCCATATCTCGGTGCTCTGATTTGATCTCAAGCTGAAATTTCGTATGTGTCTTCAATACGACGTCATTTACATGTAGGAGAAGTTCTGAAGCCTAAACCATCGTATGTTTCTGATTCTTGACTGTTAAAGTTTGTTGTCTGATCTTATCACTACTAGTTTAATCTGATTTTCATTTTTTGAATATACTAGAGGATCCAATCGACATGTATGAGTGTTCATAATGTCATCTCATGACCTCAAGCCTACCTCTGTAGTAAGCAACCACAGCCAGAAGCCCAGCGCTTCTCTGAATAGTTGTATCACAACCTTCACGACCATACCACAGCCAGAAGGTTCCACCCTTCCCAAGAAGACTCTCATCTCGACAACGCAAATGATAAGAGTCGAGGCCACTCACGCACCCTTCCGTTGCAGACCTTCACCAAAGCCTTCACAATGGACGGATGACCACATTCACTCTTGACATTCTCTTTGGGGTTGTAAGCAGTTGTTAGTGATAACCTCATCCCACACCTTGCAAAGAATTCACGAGCCTCATGTGCATCTAACTCTCATCGATCTGCAGTGATCTTTCCCACGCATCCATATCAACAAACAACCTCTTCTAAGAGAAATCTACATATCCCTTCAGTCGTCTTTGTATCAAACGCCCTACCCTCAACTTGGTTTGAAAGATCTTCTCGAGCAAGTACCAAGTATTTCATCTGTCACAATCCAATTGGCATAGTCACCAAGTCTATAACCTACTTGAAGTGGATTGTCAACGGATAAGTCGGATGTAATCCATCTCGATGTCGGATGTTTGAGTACATCTGACATGTCAAAGAAGACATACGACATCTTTATACATATTTTTTCACCAATACCGTTCTTTCATCTTCGTAAAAGTGACCTAAATTCCTCGATGTCCAACCCAAAGACTCCAATGAAATGCCTTGAGCAACTTCTGCTGATCTTCTTTGTCGCAAATCACTCGTAGCGGTATCCCACCTTTCTGCTTCGGTCGCTTCGAAAGAAACCCATCCTGCAACATGAAGTTGTAGGCCTTCCTTCGAACTCTCCAAAACCTCTCATCCGTCCAACTTGTTTGCTTAACCATCGTACTAAGGTACCTCCCGATGTCAAGCAGTTCATCATCATACAACTTTTCAACAAACAACTCATCTTCTTCCTGTTTGTGCAATTGAATAGAACTTTGCGCACCCACGTCGTCAGTATCTTCAACCATTTCATCCTCTCCATCATATCGAGCTCGAGATAACATATCTCTCATCGGATTATCCTTCCCTGCAACATGTCTAAACTCCGGATTCAACGACTTGATATATGCGATCCATCGTAACATCGCAATATGAAGAGGTGAACAATTCATGATCATCCTTAACAACGGCAAACAATCAATTTCAACCACCACTGCAGCTCCAATCAAATATTCTTTCTCGGTTTTCATGGCTGAAACAATACTTTATAGTTCTCTCTTCACTTGCAGTATGCACATTGACGAGCGCTTAACACCTTCGCTCAGATCTAATCGTAAATCTGTTTTCATTCTCATCATCTTGTCCTACTGCCCATCCATTGCAATTGGACTTGTATCTATAGTAAGAACCATCGGCCTAGCACCCTTGTAATCTATCCTTCCCAAAATTGGAAGAGATGATAGTAAGGACTTCAACTTCCGTACATCATCAACATGCTCTTCCTCCCATATGAACTTATGATCTTGCGTAACAACCAATATAATGGATCCGCTACATGCGCATAATGAGGAATCCAAATGTGATAGAATACACAAGCACCCAAAAACCTTCTTACTTCTGTCAACGAGTTGCAAACCTCCTTCATCCTCCTAATCGCATCCACTTTGTTCGGGCCTGGCTTCCGATCTGACGATCCACACAAATGACCAACGATCAAAACTTCTCTAACCCCAAATGTAGATTTCACACATGACAACGTGAGATGAACTTCCTCAAGTCGAGATAGGATCTTCTCACAATTTGCGATATGATCAATGATATATCGCCGACACCCCCTCTGATCTAATGCTTCATCCTTCTCATCCTCCACACATCTTTTGATGGGGATGTCATCCAAAAATTTCATCATCTTTTCTGGGATGAAGTCTCTTAGGACTCTACTCATCCCGTTCATCATGTGTGCTATCGAGTTGGTAGTTTCCTGTGGTAAGATACACATTCTAACCAACCCCAAAGGTGTCCTTGTAACAACCTAGAGAAACAAAATGTATCAGAAATAGTAAATTAAGGATAGTTCCCATGAAGATACAGTTAACAATCACACAAATCGCAGTACAACAACGTCACAATGATAATTTTGGTAGTTTTCAGTTATTCTCACGGAATAGAATAATATCCGAGTGAGAGTTTAAGTTTGATAAGAAACCAAACCCAAACACAACTTGATAAATTGAATACAAACAACAATGAAATAGTTCTTGATCAATAACCCTTCCAACAATACAAACAAAAGATTCGAGAAGATAATGTATGAATGAATGAAGAATGCAAAATACTGCTGAAATGTTACTAGTCTTCTTCTGAAAAGACAGAAGAACATAGACTTCACATCAAAGCTCAAAGAATAAGCACCTACTATTCCTAAGAAGTGTTGTTCCAATTAAATACTCAATCCTAAAGACCCACCACTTATTTGAAGAAGCCGTCTTCAAGAAGAAGCAACCATCTTCCAAACGCTCCTTACAATTTAACTTATCTCTTCCACTTCACAGTAACTGATTTGTTCTCAGATCTTCGCTTAATCTCTCATTCGCGTACTACGCAGGTTCGTCGAAGACTATTCGTCAAAGTCTACTTACGAAGATCTTTGTCACTCAGATTTACTCCTGCCACAGCAAGCTCTGAATATTTGGAGGAAATTGTCTTCGCCCAAATCATTCACAACATTTGCTCTGCACTTTTGAAAAAATGAAAATTAATTAATAAAGAACTGAAATATGAAAAAAGACACAACATTCGAAAGCTGCATCGCTCATATACTCTTCTCACTAACCTAACTGCTTTTCTTCCTAAGAAGGCAGAAGACCTTCACTACCCTACGATCTATCTTCATCTTCACCAAATCTACAATCCTAAGCCTAACTATGCTCTGAACTCTTTTAATTGCACTTCTACGTTCGCTCGAATCTCTCTTATCTCCCTATCTACCTTCTGTCTAAGTCTAGAAAGGCGTGCTTTCACACCGTCGGGGTTAGTATTCACCTGTACTACCTTCGCCTTCCACACTCACAGAAGACCAAGCTCTTCGCAATCCAATCCTGAAGTCACTTACGCAGATAGCACTGACATCAACTTCTTCCGAAGATCTTCAGATTCAACTACTTTCACTCGAAGGTCTTCTTTCTCCTTGGTAAGTTCCGTGACTGATACTTGGACTCTTCTCGACTTCGCTGCAAGTCCACCTTCTAGTTTGACAACTCCTGAAGTCGGTCGGAAAAGCTCTTCGTGACATCTTAAGCTCCTCATTCCTTGTCTTCACCGTTGTCTTGATCTCCTCACACTGACGTCGAAGGTCTTTGATCTCCTTCTTAACCTCTTGTCTGAGCTTCATCGCATTCTTTGTCTCTTGGCGAAGATTGTGCTTCTCCTCCTACCAATTCCCTTTGCTGAAATGCACGAAGGAAATTAACTCTAGCAATGTCATCTTCTTCCCTACTTCCTCTTTCAAATCAACACGGTGCTCCTCCAGAAGACGCAATACTGATACAACAACCTCTTCGCCGAAGAGCATTGCCCTCCTGAACATGTCCGCGTCTCCGAGTGCTGGTCTTGCCGAAGTCTCTTCACCGAAGATGGTAGCATCTTCCATCTTGGCTTCCGAACTGCTCAGCTGCACAGTCTCCATCTTGTGCTCTTGGCCTTCTTCCTCGTCTTCGGCTTCTCTTGCGGCATAGTTGGCAGACTCCTTTTCCTCTTGCTTCTGCGCTTCTCTTCGTCTTCGTCCACGGTAATTGGTACATCCACTGGTGGATGCGCTTCCTCCTGTGTAACCTCGGCTGGAGCCTTCGGTGAAGCCTCCACTTGCTATGCACCTTCGCTCTCTCTTCCTCTTGAACTGACGTCTTCGTCCTAATAGTCTTCGTCTTCGCTGAACCCCAACTGCTTCTGCTCGTCTTCGTTCAACCAACCCATTCTAAAGTAGAAGCTTGAAACGAATCCTCTCAAGTAAACGTAATCTTGTTTGGTCAAGAGACGTTGAACTTCATCGTGGAAGATCTTCGCCCAATGTGTTCGCTTCCTGGCGAATAGGTTCTCGAAGAAGCATACCTTCCATACTGACAGATAGGTCGTTTGCCTCAGACTCAGGATCAGCATCACCGCTTCGGCGATCTTCCTCTTCACCGGATCTCTGTAATCGGTTAACTTGTAGTCATTCGTCGGATGGATTGGATTGGCGAAGAATTCCTCATAGTCTTGACCCTCAAGTGCATGGCTCTTTGTCGACGAATGATCAAAGAGCAAATCTCTCTTCTCTCCCGTCTCGTCGAGCAAGACCTTCTCCAATAGTCTTGCATATATCTGTTCGGTCGCATGATCTTCACACATTCGTATCTGGCTGATGAATTTATCGGATACTCAGATCCAACCTCCCCATATTAGGAAGCTTAAACCTAACTCCTTTAGCTTCGGCCGAAGCTGTCGAAGTTCCTCCTAGTCTAACTCAAAAGCTATAATCCTCGAAAACTTCGATGTGACTGACATCATACCCTACGAAGATAACTGAATGAGTTGTGGAATGAACTTCATCTAATGCGCTAGACTTCGCTCAAATTAGTCTTCGCCCAAATGCGATAGACTTCGTTCAAATTCACTGTCTTCGTCCTGTCTTCGTCTAGACGCTCTCTCCACAAATAGAAAATCACTGCGCGCTAAAAGTAGATTTAGATACTGAGCTGATTTTCTGAGTAGATAGTTAGGTTTGAACTTCCCACACGTGCCGAAGTCACCACTCGTTCCTTGCTACAGGCCTGACAAGGATGCGCGTACACCGTTTCCGCCTTTGTCTCTTGCGATTCTTGTCTCTCTTCGGAAAGGTAGTCTGTGATAACGTACTCAGACTTCGTAGTACTCTGTTGTGAATCCTATCGACTATTCGTGAAGAGATTACTCTAAAACGATATCAAAGTGGATATCAAAACGACCAGCTTGTCGTCAGCTCTCTAACCCAACCGATAGCTCCTCAAAACTCCTCACGAGTCTCTCGAAACAATCCAAAATGTAGCAGTAGATACGATTTCCTCTTCCACTCAATCGATCATAACGCTCTCATCCTTCTGTCTCTCTCCAAATCGATCGATTCTTCAGCCTAGATTATCTTACGTTTGTTGGCATCATTCACTTGGTGATAGCCGGGTGGTCATGTCAAGATCACACGCGTGCTGGGAGAGATCAGGGTTTACATGACCAGCGATCTAAGATGTTCTGGGAGATGTTACAGATCTTACGACATCTCCAGATGCATCAGGTGGATTCTCCAACGGAAATCTTGGAGAATGTCCCTTTGTGGGTGATGCTCGTACACAGATGATGACGAATGTGCACCAAGTACGATCTTAGGTTGGACCGGCAGTGTTGTTAGATGCAGCGAGAGTGAGATCTCGTGTACATCGTCCACGATTGTAGTGGACGAACTTGTTACCGAGGGAGGTGCTCAAGCGCGCACACGATACAATGAGACGACCAGCACATCTCACAGTTGATGACATCTTGGATGCAAGGCGACGATCTCAAGTCGTGAGTGTCGTCGATAGATCACGCATGGCAGTGGTGAACCTAGTGAGACGATCCATGGTAGCGTTACCCACTTTGGTGAGCTTTTCAGCGTCACATGCTTACAGAGATGGAGGACCTGGGCTTGTGTGGGGTGCTCAATTAGGCAGTTGGTGGAGTCCAATGCCGATGAGAGAGAGAGCGATGAGTTTTGCTACGAGTACGACGGCAGTAGCTTCGGTGTCGGAGGCTTCACGTTGTTAAATATTGAGTCAAGCAATGGACTTGAATTGCTTGACATGGATTGTTGACCTTGGATTCGCTGAGCAATGTCGGATGCGATTGACGGGTGTTATTGCTCGGACACTTCTGAGCTCTTCGTCTATCGAGTCAGTGGAGACAAAGACTGGAGACGAGACGTGTGGAGTTCACCATCCTTGGACATCATGAGATGTCATAGGAGAGAGTGTGGAGCTTGCAGCTAGGACTGTAGGAGTATTTTGCACAGTGGCGGGGGAGGTTGTTGGTGGTGAGCAGAAGGAAACTACTCCAGAGGCTGCAAGATACCAGTCAATGACTTCGTCTTTGTCTCTAGCATGGTGACAGAGGATACTTGGGAGCCAGAGATTGGACCCAAGCTTATAAGAGAGGAGAGACGAAGAGTTCAGAGATTCCTGAAGAGCTACATGAATTGTTTTGTCTTCAGTTTGAAGGATTTGGGTACCTTGAAAAGACATGGTATACGGATCGACTTGGCTAATGACACGCCAATCTTTCGACGTCCTTACAGATATAGTAACATGGAGAGAGCCTTGATCCAAAATATGACTCAAGACTTGTTGGAGGCTGGGTTGGTGGAGATGTCGCATGGAGAGTATGCATCTATCATAGTTATGCCAACAAAGAAAGATATGTATGGCAACTACACGGATAGGCGGATGTGTAGAGACTATCGTCCTATCAATCGGCAGACGAAGTCCGATAAGTATGCCATGCCAACACTTGAGGAGATCTTTGATGCAGTGGGACATGTGAAGGTCTTCAGTACTTTGGATCTTCGAGCAGGGTATCATCAGTTGCCGATGAGAGAAGAAGATAAGTCCAAGACAGCATTCTGGGTGATTGACTCTCACGACAAGGATTGTTTGTATCAGTGGTGGTTCTTATCATTTGGGTTGAAGAACATCCTTGCTGAGTTCCAAAGAGCGATGGACAGGATCCTAGCAGGATTGGATTTTGTCAGATGTTATATTGACGATATCTTAGTCTATAGTGCTATAGTGGAGGAGCACGAGAGACATTTACGAGATGTGT
Source organism: Asterella californica (assembly GCA_036924285.1). Taxonomy (NCBI): domain Eukaryota; kingdom Viridiplantae; phylum Streptophyta; class Marchantiopsida; order Marchantiales; family Aytoniaceae; genus Asterella; species Asterella californica. Next base: position 51,961,636 of record JAYKYS010000001.1, read on the forward strand.
TCGAGCGATTGAGAGCTCATGGGTTGAAGTTACACCCTGAAAAGTGCAAGTTCTTCTAGGAGTTGGTAGAGTATCTGGGCCACACCATCTACCCAGGTGGACTGGGTGTTCAACAGACGAAGATTGAGACTATTGCACGTATCTCACTCTCCACAGATGTGAGTCGAGTTCGGACATTTGTTGGTTTGGGGAACTTTTGTCGTCGATACGTGAAAAGGTTTAGTGCAATTGCAAAGCCATTGACCAAGCTGATGAAGGTGGACCAGGAGTGACAATGGAGAGATGAGCAAGAGCTTTTGCAGAGCTTTTGTAGAGCTTAAGGATAGGTTGACATCTATTCCCACTTGAGGAGATCTGTTAGGGGGCATCCTTTCTAACTACACACTGATTGTAGTATGTTGGAACTTGGAGCGGTGCTGACTCATCATGATGATGAGAAAAAGGAGTTTGTGATGAACATATGTCAGTCGCTCCAACAATTCAACGGAGACGAGGTACAGTTTGTACGAGGGGGAGTGTTTAGCTGCAGTGTGGGCTGTTGCACTTATCTGTTTAGAAACCTCTTTACTCTCATCACTGATCATCAGACGCTCAAGTGGTTGATGGAGTCGGACAAGCTTACATAGAAGCTTGCACGATAAGCTCTTATCTTACAAGAGTATGACTTCCAAGTAGTACATAGACCTGGAGTTGCAAATCTTGATGCCAATGGGTTGAGTCGCAACTCATGCACGAGTCAGCAAGATCAGACTTGGGCTCGATGACATGACGAGATTGATGAGGAGATAGTGCCAGGGTGGCATGCATCTGTCTTTCTTTGTGTGTTGGTCATGAACTCTAGTATGAAGGACCAAGTCGTATCTTTCTCTAGTCAGAGAGTAGATGATGAGTCTCCAGATCTTGAGGATGAAGATGGTGTTCCAGACCAACGAGATATCCACGATGATGTGATCATAGTGGAGTATCTACGTACTAGCGTGATAGTAAGCACAGTAAGTGCTAAAGAACGAGATCGTGTCTTCAACGAGCGAAGAGATTTCGACGAGAAGGACGACATGTACTTCGAATGTGAGATGATGAGAGAGTACGGATAGTACCACATCCATCTCAAAGGGCAAAGTTAGTACGACATGCCCATGAGGAGTTGGGACATTTTGGAGTGAAGCGTACGCATAGCTTACTCCGAGGACAGTATTGGTGGTGTGGTATGCACGTCGATGTGTAGCAGTTTGTCACATGATGTGTGATTTATGATCAAGTACGAGCATCATTTAATGCTCTTACTCCACAGTTACACCCCTTATCGATTATGGGGTTGGATTATCGTTAGAGTTTGGATTTTGCGAGACCCTTACCGTTGACCATACGTCGCCATCGGTATATGTTGATGATGGTGGAACACTTCTCCAAGTGGATTGAGTTGGTGGCATTACCGGACAAGGCGAGTGAAAGGACGGCGTATGCGTTCTTAGATCGAGTGCTGAGTTGTTTTGGAGCACGAGCTGAAGTGCTGACAGACCAAGGTACAGAGTTCATTGGTGAGTTTCAGGTCTTGTGTGATCATGCGCTGATTGATTATTGGATTACATCTCGAGATCATCCTGAGGCGGATGGTTTGACGAAGAGGATAGTTCAGACGGTGAAGAGAAGATTGCGCAAGTATGGCTTGCAGAAGGGCCACTTGGGAGACTCAGATATGCAATTATCATGGTTGGCTATGGGCTACCGTTTTAGCCGATAAGCGTCTTTGGCTTCTTTCTCACCGTATTTTCTATTGTATGACCGAGATCCAGATCTACCTTCGGTCATTCGTCGTGATTCTGCTGAGGTGTTGAACCTTGATGACCCGGATATGTGAGTGAACGCATGTTCTCAACGAGCAGAGACATTTCAGAGAGTTATGCGTATGACTTTTGAGAACCTAGTGATTGCTCAGCATAGAGACACATTGTGATATGCGACGATTCAAGGAGGAGGTTATCGACCATCGATTCGCAGGTTTCATCCTGACGATTATATCTATCTACAGCAGACTACACCGACGACGTTCGACGTGATCGTATGATGCACTATTTTACGAGTACAGAAGGTGTTACTTTCTGGAGTACTCATGTTAGAGGGTCGTGATGGTGTTGTATGAAAGGACCATGTGCGTAATTGCGCGCCATGTCATCTTCCCAACATCAATGATACCGTTGACCCAAGCTTAGCAGTTGTACGTGCGGGCTTGAGGTGTATGTTGTGTGAGTCTGTTGATAGAGCAGTCCGTATGTTGATGTGTGATGGTTGTTCTAGAAGTTGACACATGTCATGTTTGACTCCATCTCTCAGTGTCGTTCCTACTGGACGGTGGATTTGTCCTCGATGTATATAGCAGGAATAGCCGATTAGATCTTTGCGTGGTATGGATTGCAGACGACTAACGATGGACTGATGTAGCACCTGGCCTCCTGATCCTTTCACCCATGAAGGTGTGTATCACGTAATTGGGATATGGAGCTATCTGGAGTTAGAGAGACCTAACTGCCAGTTAGGAGACGATTGTGATACACTTGTGTATGTGTATGAGATCGTCCATGTGTTATGTGTATGTGTGATATATCTTTGACAGCGATGTATGTTGTGTAGCGATTTGTATGCGCACGATAGCTGTCACGTCAGTTTAGCACCTCGGCTAGGTTGACCGAGTGTGGAGTGACTAATCCCGGTAGGGCCGTTAGTGCCGTTAGGGCGAGTTCTTGAGATGACCCACTAAGGGTATACTTCGCAAGTAGGGCTTGCAGGCCTTAGTTCTTCAAGTTGAGCCTTCAAGCTCCTAGCTATGGTGGATAGTCTTTGTGAGTGCAATCTGGAGTCTATGCGAGCACATAGTAGATTTGGCTCGACTTTAGTGAGTGTTTAGTGCCCGTTGGCATGGTGGAGTGAGTATATGTCGTTTATCATTGTGGTACACTTGTGTATGTGTATGAGATCGTCCATGTATTATGTGTATGTGTGGTGTATCTTTGACAACGATGTATATTGTTTAGCGATGTGTATACGCACGATAGTTGAGAGAAAATATCTTATAAACTCTCGACCCGTCATTTTATACTCAAATGCGACAACAAAGACCACTGAAGTGAACTTGCACAGATTGATGACTTGGCACGTTTCTCTACTGTGCGATTACTTAAACAGATAATCGCCACCGTGACATTCATCACACCGTTCACCAAGTTACGCAATAAAGTTTATGAAATATAGAAAAAAACATAATCTAAATTCAACGGATATTTCACACAAGAGCCGAACCACAACACGACATCATACCAAAGATAAACATCGATCCAATAATATGATAACTTCAGTTATTTTGGCATCGACTGCTTAAAAATTATCTGCAGTCAATATTCTTGCTGGTTTCACTCCATATGCTTTTCCTTTCCCATCTTCGTCCATCGATGCACACTTAGCTCTAATAACTCCAAAAACTTTTTCTTGTGCTCGGTGAAACTATCGCCCTAGAATTTGCCAACAGCTTACGACTACTGTCTACCGTACTACTATTGCCTGGACGTATTCTCGTGCTTCGTTCATTATCTTCAGCATGATGCATCATCTATGTCTACATCATCGAGGGAGACATGACGGTCTACGTTGCAGTCCACCATGGATTCCACGTTAGATATGTGACCGGAACCGAGCCAAGGGTGTGACCAAGAACGTTCGGTAAGTTGTGAGTGCGACCAAATTGAAAACTCTCTCCGGGGGTGTGCCACAGTAAATTACCCGTCCGACCAGAAAGAAGTGAGTCCCATCAGCTGCAAGTTTCGCACGACGTTCGTACCAGCACTGCACACTCAGACAGTGCTTTACGCTACACTGGCTTCCAGGGTCCCACACTAATATTGTCAAACATATGATCCTTTTTCTCGATCCTTTGTTTTGTTGTCTTTCGCCTTGTATCCACGGTGAGATTGTTCCCACCTGTCTGTTGTTTATTCTCTCACTTCTCCGCAGGGAGTGGATGAAGGATAGTTCCGCGCCTCCCGCTGACGATCCTGTAGCCCACATCTAGCTAAGGTACAGTAGTAGCTCGGACTTCCTCGTTTCCCATGAGCTAGGCCCTACGTGTTCCCCTGGCAGGCTCGACGGTTTCCAGGATGGATCCACATCTGGCAGCATTTTTGCCAGCAAGCTACCTTTGGAGACCCGATTCAGAAGAAAGCAAGTGGACTCAGCAACTGGAAAAAGTGCATCCTATCAGCTCAGTCCAGCAGACCAATGCCCTTTCATGAATCATGAGTCGCGGCAGAATATGGTCATTTCGGGGTGCTCTTTGGCAGCTGCCATCCCACGCTGGAAATTTCGGCTCCTGTTTCTTCCTCAGTGCCCTACGGTAGCAGCCACGCACGAGTACACAGCAAGAGGCAGGACCCGGAAGGCACAAGAAGAAGCCAACTGGAAGACCTGGACCCTGATCAGGACTGTTGGAAGGAAATTTGTTTCTTGTGCCGAGAGTTGCTTGCTTCCTTGGTCAACGGACGGCTCACCTGGTAATCGCAAAGTATCTAACGAGTACTTGACCGTGGATATCCAGAATCGAAGAAAGAAAGGAAAGAACCGTGCGGCAACATTAAATTCTTTCGATGAAAATTTTCCTCAGCAGTTCCATGAACAACTATGCTCAAGTACATCCGAAGGACAAGAAAAGAGCTTTTTAGCACGTTTCTCGCAGATTCCTGCGCAGACTTCACATGAACTAGTCAAAGGGGATCCAGGCAAGTCCTCCGAGCCGGGCACTGATGCCAAGGTCCACCTCTCCTAAAATCAAGAGCTGCAGTAACGGCACTCCCACTGTGTTGTGTGAGGTGGAGTGGAGTGCAGTGCTTCGCCTATGATATGAGGCGATGGATACGGTCTACATAAATTGGTCTCTCCCTCTTTTCAAGTGGATCGATCATGTGGCATCTGCAAAGCTTTGCAGCCACCAAAAAAACGGTTCTAGTAAATAAGCTGTCGCTCAATCCTCCCCCGAGGAAGATCCATTTTCCATTCCCAGAAAATGGCCCAAATTTGCTATGGACAGAAGGATCAGAGCTCATGCGCATCATCGATGACTAAATTTGACAGCCGTGGCCCATTCTGCCAGAGTGAATATGCGGAATTATAGATTCAGCTATGAAATTGCTCGATCGACATATGATTGGGCTTCAAAGACGACTCGAATGCCTCTCAGCCCACACTTCGTGAGCATACGGTCGAGATATACATGGGGGTAAATCGAGCGATAGATTAAGAGGAAAAAAAAAACTTGAGACATGTTCGCGGGCTTTCGCTCGAACCTCGCGCATGGATATTCATGTACACTTACTGACTTCGAAACTTGCAGAAAACTCAGACCAAGAGATCGAGGCGAGATAGCGAGAAATCTCTACGGTCACTTTTCGCTTGGCGCAATTATTAGACAGGCAGAGGACAAGGAACGCTGAAATTCAGGAATTTACAGGGGCAGGCAGAATATTACGAGCAGCAGTTGTAGGCAGGGCATGATGGCGACATCCCATGAGCCACCTACCAACGGTGTACATAATGGAATACAGAATGGCATCACACAGTCCCACGCGGAGGCAACGAAGTCAAGCGTTCCAACATTCGGGACACAGGCTAATGCTTTACTACGGAAAAACCTGATTTTCCAGGTTGGTTTTCCATGCATTGATCTTGCTCTCCCCTACTTGTCACTCCTGGGTATTGCGATTCCAGTCGATTCCATTGAGCGGTCCCGCGTGAGGAACTTTGAAGCTAAACCTCACTTTGCCGGGACAGTTGCCTGTAATGAACGGAAAATCTACGATCCTGATTGGAAACTTGAAGCTTAAGTCTGAATTTAGCTTTAGCTTTGCAGTTAGTTTCTGTCTGGGGGACCAAACTGTCGAGAGTTTGCTAAAGTGGTTTCATCTCGTATTACTAAGACTCTTCACCTACTTTTCACTCACCGAAGAGCTTAAATTTTAACTGAACCTACATGCCATTTCTCCTAGATGTAAGACGATGCCTTTTTAATTCGTCGGCAGCTTTGTTTGATTCCAGTGGAAAGAAGCTCTTGTCAGCTTTGTTGCACTTGGGGAACTAAATGGTAGAATGCTTCATCTTGATTACGGAATGCAATTGCCTTGACTCTGGAGTCTGTACAGAGAGACCAGTACTGAATATATGTTATGTTGTCGCAGATGCGCAACTATAAAAGCAATGTATGCGTCATCACTTTTCCGATCTTCATATGCGTTGTCCTCTTCGGACTGCAAACTGTTATCAATGATCTTCTGGACAAGCCTGCGTTCAAATGCGACTGCGAAGAACAGATTCAAAACGGTAGCCTTGTACAGGTTTGCGGCTTGCTGTACACCACTGACGCAGCGCGAGCTGCATTTTGTCCAGTTGAACATCCGCCGGCGTGGCCAGCACTTATGCAAGTGCCGAATCCAAGACGTGTTCAGATTGAAGATCCTAACGTTACAGGTTTCAGGGACTTCTTTCGAGGCACGGCAATTCGTTACACAGGGGACGACCCAGAAACTGCAAATGGTGAGGACTCGAATTTCTGAACGTGGTTATGAGTTGAATATCAACGTCATTTGTTCCAAAAAATTTTGCTCGAGTGGTTGCCCCATTAAATTAAGCACAGAGAGATGTGTAGACTAGCTGCCGTTTTGAATTTCTGACATATATCATGGTCGACCATATCACATTTTAAGATCTAGAGCAGGAGGTTTGACTGTATTAGATCGGTATAGAATGTCGTACGGTGAAGTGATTTGACTTCTCAGATTAATGAAGGTACAAGACCTGTATATAGCTAGGGCATGCCCATCAGAGCTTCGAGGTGACTACTTTGAGTTTGTTACCATCGTACTTTATCTCCTGTTGATTCTAGTATGTACTGATGGTTCTTCCTCCCTTGTTTGTTGACAGCTTTGGCAGACCTTCTGATACAAAAGAGCATTGATACAACTGCAACAGACCCTTTGATCATGTACTCAAATGTTGTTCTGGTAAGCCACGAACCGCAAAGAGGAAACAGATTCACTCAGCAGGGAACAATGATAGTGGCTCTAAATTCGCTTTGTGTCGTGTGTGCTTGTATCTTTAAGATTCAAACAGTTCGAGTTGACTAATGACAGTCCGATTCTTGGAAAGAGGCTTGTTCTGGCTCCTCGAGTCTGTGACATCTGTGGCTTGAATACTCGAACCGAAACTAAATTGACCATTGTGCATCAGGGATCATCCACACCTCTAGAGGATACACTTATCCTCGAACAGGCGTTCTTAAGAGACGTAGTGTACGTGTTGCAAAGACCGAGATGCACGACTGCTGACGACATCCAACTGAACTTGACATACAATCTGGCTGGCGTAGAAGTACCATTCAGTATGTATCTATCCGAACTCGAACCTCAGGGATTGTGGAACGTGCGAATCGCGGCCTCGCTGATATACAGGGTTACTGATAGCTTACTGTGAATGGGTACAGTTTGTCCCAGTTTCCTTGTAATCACGGGCCTTTGGAATCTAAAGGGTTTTATCTAACTTCTTCGTGGTGATCAGATGGAACTCCGAGGTGCATTCAATCGTTACTTCTATTTGATGAAAGCGTTGCGGTAATAAACGAGGAGATTTATCAGGCAGCTCAAATTCGAATAGGAGCTGGAGACAAAAGACACAATGATTATGTCACGGGTGTGCTCCGGATCCCCTTAATTATGTCCAAGTATCACAATTGCTAGCAAAGTCGGCGATGGCTTATAATGTGTTTTGTTTTCTCGTCAGTCCTCTTCAGTTCCCTGGAATTTATATGACTGGAATAAGCTCACCAATCTAAGACTTGCTCCTGTAGCTTACGACTTTCGTGACACTTCTGTAAATGATCTGAACTTCAACGTTAGCGTGTTCTATAACGCGTACGGAACCGCCAGTACTACACCCCCGGAATATTTTCGTGTTTCTCGGGCTATGAATCTGGTACTCCTTCACTCGGTGGCCGAACTTGGTCCATTTTGGTTGAAGCTTTTTCGAGACCCGTTCGAGGGTTGACAGTAGTGTTTACTTGGCATGCTTGATGGAGAAGACATGAAAAGCAGAGAGGGTGATAACTGTGATACTGTTTCTCAGGCATCGCAAGCATTTTTGCGCCTCCTCGTGGGATCTCAAGTCGACCTGCCTTTGTGGTTTCTTAAAGAGATGCCAAGGGCTGCTTCCCAACTTCGTCTAGACTTGACAGTTCTTCTAGGACCCCTGTTTTACATGTGGGTCTCTGCCCTTTTGTTCCCGGTAAGTACTTTCGGACTTGTTTCACAGTCATAAATGTCCAGTTCGCATTTAGAGTGATTCCCGATAATACACACTCGCTATTGCTTAGTGTTATAGACATCCATGAATTTCCAACCAAGAAGTGCATGTCTAATCACTCCATGTTTAATTACAGAGTATACTACGATTTTAGTTTCCAGTCGATAGTAGTAGCTCATGTGCACTATGAATCTGGTGAATTCCTCCAGGTGATCATGACAACCTTAGTCTATGAAAAGCAGAGAAATCTGCGCATTATGATGAAGATGCACGGTCTCGGTGATGGGGCTTACTGGGTTATAACCTACGCGTACTTCCTGGTGCTTTCTTTGGTGTATTTCTTCTTCTTCGTGGCGCTCGGTTCGGCTGTTGGTAAGACTGCAGACTGTCTCACTTCTCGCAGTTTCGGCTCTAGTTTGAATCGATCCATCGAAGTATGATTGTTGTTGATCACCACGGTCGAAAAACGTGGAGACTCCTCTCTCCGGTCATATGCTTATGGCGAAGTTTTAATGCTTTTTGCAGGTCTTAAATTCTTCCGGCTCAACTCGTACAGCTTGCAGATCGTGTTCTTTCTCGTATACATCAACTTGCAAATAGCGCTTTCGTTCGTCGCTGCAACGATGTTCCAAAGCTCGAGAACAGCTACAGGTTCGCTGCCTTCTCCTCAGTTAGTAGTGACCAGACTAAATCGAACGATTACATTCCGGATTGCCTGAGATTCCATCATAAGGAGCTTTCTCTAGGAGAGTCATTCAGAATGCAATTTCCCTGGAGGGCAGATACCATATAACTTCTGCTGTTTCGTGAAACATTTGATGACGTAACTGGCTTTGAGTTAGGATTCATGTAGACATAGCGTATGATTTTAGCTGGCCCGTGTACAGCGGATGTGGCACTGACTTTAAGCTGCTGCTGCTTTATCGAATTCGAGTTTCAGTCGGTGATCAGACAGCACTAATGAGTTAAAACTCCCCTTTTGGTTGACAGTCTGCGGTTATATGTACGTGTTCGGATTCGGGCTCATGGGAGAATTTTTCTTCCGGTCCTTTGTAGAAGATAAGCATATTGAGCGTAAGTAACGTAATTTTCTTCCGTATAATTCCACTGCCAAGGTTCGTTCAGTCTTGCAGCATATCGTACCATCCTGTGCTTTACTTTCTAACATACGTTTAGTATGGGAATTTGTGATGGGTCTCTTGTCGACCAGGGGGCTGGATATTTGCGATGGAGCTCCTTCCCGGCTTTTCATTATACCGGGGCCTATACGAGTTCGGCCAGTACTCCTTGGTTGCCAATTTGCAGGGCACGGAAGGAATGCGGTGGAGAAGCCTGGATGACAGAGAGAACGGACTGACGACTGTGTTCCTCATTCAGACTGTCGAGTGGCTCGTCTTTCTGATGATAACGATTTATCTGGATCAAGTGTTGGCTAGTTCCGGCTCTGGAATGAGGAGACATCCTCTTTTCTTCCTTGGATGTTCCAGGACTCCTAGGTGGAAGCACGGCTCGAGAGCCCTGAATGAAGAAGAAAGAGCTCTCTCGAGATGCACTTCGAATGCTTTCACGGGGCTGGAAATGGAGAAGGCGGACGTTCTTGCCGAAGTACGCTCCACCATCCGTTAATTCTTTTGCCACAAACTCTGAAGCATAATCTGCATCGGTGAAGTGGATATGCGTCCTGACGGTCGCGAGAGAGAATGACATGCTGACTGAAGATGTCTGTTTCTTTTGTTGCAGACGGCGCGAGTGGAACAGCTGAGAAACACGCCGAACAATACATGTGCAATCATTTGTGACAAGCTGAAGAAAGTGTATCCGGGAAAAGATGGAAACCCTAACAAAAACGCGGTACGCGGGCTGTCACTGGCAGTGGAGAAAGGTGAATGTTTTGGGATGCTGGGGCCGAACGGGGCCGGCAAATCCACCACGATCAACATGATGATCGGGCTCATCACTCCCACCTCAGGGACGGCTTACATCCACGGGCTCGATATCAGAAAGGACATGACACGGATCTACACGAGCATGGGGGTTTGTCCGCAGCATGATCTCTTGTGGGAGCAGTTGACGGGAAGGGAGCACCTGCTTTTCTACGGAAGACTGAAAAATCTCAAAGGCACTGCTCTGTCCAAGGCGGTGGAGGCATCCCTGAGGAGCGTAAATCTTTTCGAGAGAGGTGTAGGAGATAAGCGAGTCAAGGCTTACAGTGGTGGTATGAAGCGGAGATTGAGCGTCGCCATATCTTTGATCGGCGATCCCAAAGTGGTGTACATGGATGAACCGAGTACAGGTCTCGATCCGGGTTCACGAAGCAGTCTGTGGAATATTGTGAAGGAAGCTAAAAAGGACCGAGCCATCATTCTCACCACCCACTCGATGCAGGAAGCAGAGGCACTCTGCGACAGGCTAGCAATATTTGTGAACGGCCAGCTGCAGTGTATTGGGGATTCCAAGGAGGTGAGCTAAACAGCTTCCACTTATAAATTTCTCTCAAGCTAACATTGACTACAAAACACTTCGCTATTGAAGCTTCATGTATCTAAGAGAACACATCACAAACTGCTTTTGAAGATATGGGGTGAGGGTGACAGTTCTGATTGTTGTTTCCTTAACTGTGGAAATGTGCAATGCAGTTGACTAACCGGTACGGAGGAGTATACGTGTTGACGATGACGACACCGGAAGAAGAGGAGCAGGATGTTGTCGACTTGGTGGAAACGTTGTCACGCCACTCTCAAAAGACATATGGGCTCGCCGGGACTCAGAAGTTTGAAATCCCGAAAGAAGAAGTGGAGATTGCTCGAGTCTTTTCGTCTGTGGTTGGGGCGAAACAAAAGCTGCACATACAAGCGTGGGGAATATCTGATACTACTCTTGAAGACGTTTTCATCAAAGTGGCCCGTGAAGCACAACAAGAGGATGCCGAATGGACGTAGTGTCCCCCTTAAAAATTTAAAGTTTAATCTTTAAACTTGGAGCCGGATTCCATCATACAAAGCTTTATCACCCGCGCCTCCTCGATTAGTGATGATGTTCCTCTGTAATCTAGAAGGAAAGTTCGCTCTTTCATGTTCAGGTTACCTAGTAGATAGTGTATATTGTAGATTTTCTTGGTCAGACGTGAACGTGTCGTACCAAATCTCAGTGAAGAGGATACATACAAACGGTTTGTTGTCCACCGTGACCCCAAAAAGAGAGGGTCCTGGGTTGTAGATACATAGGAGCCTGGAACAAACCACAAAATGTACGGAAGAATAAGATTTGATTATATCCGAACTTCTGTATTTGTGAAAAGACTGTCTACATTCCAACATTGCAGACAGATTTTTATCAGTAATGTCTGAATCAAGCACACGCACCAACCATGAAGGGGAATGCCTAGATCCAGGAATTGAACAAAGAGAAGCTGACAAGACCGTCCTGAATCGTGGAATAGGAAGTGCCCTCCTCGCTCGAAGCAGATTCGGTCTGGCATATACTTCGGACAAGAACTTCTTCGTGTCTTTTGCTTCTGACAAGGTGGAGAAAACATTTTCATCCTCCTACGTAATTGACACCGTGGAGCGCATCCAGCAATTAGCCGGAGAGTCCAACGACGGTCGGGTGGTTCAGTTTACTGTTGAGGACGGGCTGCTTGGATCATTGCAGTACCGTAGTCGACCTCATCATACAAGGCTATGACATGATATTATACGGAACTATAGGTTCTTGAGGTATTGTTCCTCTAGTCAAGGAAGAATCTCGTCCGTTTGCTCGGTGAAGTCTTGCCACCAAGGTGCAGAAGGCAAGTGCAGTTGGTAGCGAGGTCACCGGATGCACCGTTCGAACCCCCAGGCCACAACCTGCTGGTCTCTAAATCTTGCGCTCGTTGAAAGTGAGCCGTTCATAACCGTAAATTTGCTGGAATGTGGGTCTTCATACTCTTCAGGCATAGTAGTCGAGCGTCCTTTACAAACGGGCAAAGCATGAAGAGTATGACAGAGCTGCCCCTGGTGACAGAGCCGAGCACCATAAATGCACCCATGAACCCCACTCCCGTATCTCGGTTTCGTGCCACCAATACGATACACCTCAAAAAGCATCCAGGATCGTGCAGGAAACTGCTCACTTCCATCACCTGCACATGTGATGCAGAATCTGCAAGCTTTAGTGTCGAAAGTGGAGATTATAAGATGGAATCGAGGGTGTGACAAGGACTCTACTGTTAATAGACAGTTCTCCTTACAATCTTAAATTCTCGTAGTGACGACAATTTAATGAACAGTTGAGTCCGACAAGCTGGACACTAGATGTTCGTTGAACGTATCGTCAATGCAGGACTCCTCCATCTATCCATGCATTAGTGTAATCACTTGGTGTGGATGTTAGAGGGAAGTTATCACTGGATTTTGAAATAGATTTTATGCTAGAGGCTAACTCTTCTTCGAGGTGTCGTGATAATTAATACGAATTCAGTGCGGCACTCTAAGTCATAGAGTAGTATAGCGAGTTAGTATCAAAGATACTCCAAGTCGATACAAACTCTTTTGTAAAACAATATAGATCTCTGTCATGTGATTTATTTGGGTCGAAAAATCAAATCAAACTGATACATGAAGAGATATTTATGACATTTTGAAGTTCAAGGAGCCAGAGAATAACAACGGTGATAACTCGGGCTCTACATATCAGAACGAGCTCTACATGTCAGAAAGAGGTGATTCCGGTGATCAGAGGTAACCGTGATAAAATTACTTTGGGTGGAGGTGTCACAAGCTGACAGTATAACAGACACGAAGCCATCCGTACATAAGAGTTTACAAAGGCTTGTGACTAGTCTTCTTACCTGTTGAATTTTTACAAGTGTTTATTTTCTGTTGCAACTTGTCTTGGCATTATTTTTACACCTGCCAGGTGATGTGAAGGTCGCATAGGGAGGAGGAAAACTTTAGAGGAGGTGTGCTCTATAGAGGAGATTCTAGAGACATTATCGATTATTGATTATCGTGTATCGTCTCGTGTAGAGAGATCATCGTGTAGAGATGAGCTAGGAGAGAGGTTTATAGAGGCTATGACTAGAGAGAACTTTCTGATTGATCTATCGAACCTCCGAATCCGAGAATGATTAGTTCTCTTTTTCTTCATCCTCTGTTTTGAGTTCCAGATATTGAACTCGTATGGACTTCCAGCGGAGCATTGGAAATTATCGTCGGCTACTTTGGACATCCTCCAAACTGATCGTTTCGACGACACTGGTCCAATTGCAATTATGATCTGTAGAACGGTGAGGAAGGTCGGCCCCTCGAGGCGAGGAGTCAGCGACGTGAAGTGCGCTTCTGAGCGGAGCTAGTTCCAATCATCTTTGAGGATCTCAAGAAACGGCGAATCGTTGGAGGGAAACGCCAACTAGATCTATATTCTGCATCCATGGAAGATGTCTGTTGAATATTGGTCGATGCAGGGATTACAAAAGCTTCTTTATTCTTCTTGTAAGTTTGGTAATTTACATATAAACTGAATGTACATACTCGAGGAGGAACGAACAAACCATATGGTTCTACTCTCTCGCGGTCGGACAGGATCAGGTCGTTTGTGCCTGTTACTGAACAAGTGCAACAGCGAGAAGCTGCTGCTAGTTATGGTTATTGAGATTCAATAACCGACCACTACCTCATCCTTCATTCCTAACCCTAAAGCTCCTATCTGAGATCTATCTTGCATCCTCAGTCCAGGGAGCAACAGAGCTCTCGTTCCGACGCTCGTGTGCTCCCCAATATGAATAGGCTTGAAGCCCACTTTGCCTCCTTCGTAGAGGTGGCCGAAGAGCAATGCATTATGCCCAACTGCAGTACCTGCTCCTATGCTCAGCAGGTCTGGGTTTAGAGCGAACACAGTGTCCAAATAAACCGTCGAGTCGATGGTAGCTCCCAGTCCCCTCAAGTAGACTATCAAGAGGAGAGAGCCTCTGCCGAGCTCCATGAAAGTGGAGCATAAGACCACGTTGATAGACTGCCAGGTTGTATCCAGGAGAGTCCTGAAACCCCACAACTCACACGTTTCATCCTCCTTGGTCAGTCCGACCAGTACCCATCGAGCGCCAGCGCTGAGAGCTGTGAAGAGAAGACCTGAGATTAGATAAGCCAAGGGCAACAGGCCCAGCATCCACTTGTTGCCTGCCTTCGAACCTACGAATGCAAGGGCCAGAACGGAGGGGAAGAAGGCCAAACACAGGGCTGTGACCGGAACTATGGTCTGCAAAAACGGTTGGCAGAACCGAATCATCTTGAGCACCCAAGGATTTATGCTCTCTACAGGTTTTCTCTTTGGTGGAACCACAAGCTTCGAGTTCTGCTTCGTAGGTTCCACACGCACGTTCTCAGGTAAAGTTCCAACAACAGCAGCTCCAGATAGTACTGGACAACCACCTCCTCCTCCTCCTCCTGCTCGTTGTCGTTGTTGTGAGTGCGGTCCGTCTGCCAATGGCATGTCAGCCTTCTTGAGAAGACCCTGCCAAGCAATGGGCAGAGGCATGCCGTTTCTCGAGTATTGCGCTATGTCATAGGCGAGGGATCTGCCATGATCCATGGATGCACTCTCGAAAGCACTGGTGGCTGGAATCATAGAGAGACTCGAAGGTCCATTTCGAGGATTGAATCTGATCGACTCGGTCATCTCATCGTCCAGTACCTCCGTCAAATGCACCTCTGCAACGTCCAGGTAGGGATTCGACCTCTCATCCCACGCTCTTGTGCAATCTAGTGCATCCTCATTCTCGTCTGGGGATTCTGACTTGAGACAGAACTGCATTTGGAGTATATACTTTACACCATGTGGGGATGACACTAGCTTCTTGAAGTCATCATTGAGAAACTGCAGAGGGCGATCGTCGTCTGAAGATCTGGGAATTGCGCCTGTCTCAGGAGGGATAAGGTCGGTAGGTTTAACAAGTCCGCAGTCTTCTCCGAATCGAGTATCTTCAGGGCGAAGTTTGAATTTCACATAATATTCGTCCGAACTGATCGAGCGAAAGAGACGAGCGATGTTGGAGTAGTAGTGCATTTGAGTGTAAGAGTCACAACTTCTCAGCGAGTCCCAGATCATATCTGCAGTATGAGGAAATTTCTTCACGTGCTCCAATCTTGCAGCGTGGTTCTTCGTGAGCCAACCGACGAACTCGACCATGTTTCGTGCGTAGAATCCTCGACCAGTTTTCAAGGTCAAGTCCAACAGGGCAGCATCCACATTGTCAGGATCCAACGAGTTCGCTTCAAGGATCCGAATGGAAGCTCCTCTTGCATCCAACCGTGCATCGTCATCACCACTCAAGCTGTTGCTATGCCGCAGAACTACAGGGAAGCAACGGCCCGGAGCGAATGTATCGTGTTCAGGTAGACCAGGAATTCTGTCAAAGAATCGCAACATCCCCTTCCCTCCGACCCCCATTCGGTGGAAGTAGCGTGCATTGACTGAGATGGTCGTCCTTCCTATACTGGCAGATAGATTAGCCACGATCTTTTGGTACAAAGAGTCCATCTGGTTGATTCTGTAGTCCTTAGCTTCTGAAAGTTTCGAGCTGACAGTGGCATTTTTGTCGAAGATTTTAATGGGTGAACCTACTCCCATGTACACGCCTCCAGATTCTAGCCTCACGTTCGACGCTGCAACAGACATGGCTCCGAGCATAGACCGATCTTCAAGTACGGCTCCTGGCATGATAACACATTGTGCTCCGACTATGCACTTGGCCCCAATGCATATGCTGCTCGAGGAAGTAGTGCCACTGGAAGTTGTAATGATGTTGGCGAAGTCACCTAAATGAGAACCCTCTCCGAGACTGATCAGATCTGGATCCACCAAAGCATTCACTCGACGAATGGATGCGTGCTTCCCGATCTTGGCACCCAGAGAGCGAAGGTAGATACTGCTTGCTTCTGTACCCGAGAGGAGACTGACAAACTTGGAGTGAGTGAAGCGCAGCAATGCATGCACGAGCCAGGTCGTGAATTTGGTTCTACTTTTCGTGTCCCCTCTCATCTCACCTACCAGGCACCACTTTAATGATACCGAGAAAGCTGCCAGTGTCAGACCATATACGAAGTACGAAGCTCCGAGAGAAATCAGAAGCGCAATGACCTTTTGTCCCTTCAGAATCTCGAGGAGTAAGTTGAGCAGAACAGTGGGATTCTCGTAAGCCACAAGAGGAGCAATGCCGGTCACAGCCCATGGAAACGTTGCACTTAGTGCAAAAGCCACAAAGCCGATTGTCGATGTGTCCGAATTCGGTGTACTGCCCAAGTCGTTTACAATTCCGAGGTTGGTCACCAGCCACTGGAAGGACGCGTATGCAACAACAGCAGAGGCGGTGGACACCATTCCTACTATATACAGACCAATGAACTGTTGCAGTGCATCCTGCAGGAAGCTGTTCTGATGATGTTCCTGTAATTGCAACCAACAGCAAAAAGAGCCATGAGCTATCTTCGGTATTGTGTATAATCACCTCCCAGAAGAAACAGGTTCACTGACTGCAGAGAAGTCACTTGATAGTATAATTGATCAGTAGTAATTGATGATAGTAACAAGAAGTTTGAGTAGTGTATTCACCTCCAGAAGCAACACGTTAACTGACTGCAGACGAGTCACTCTCAAGATAAAATTGGATCAATCTGTTTGCATTGTGAGCCTAAGTACAAGAAGGATTTTTGAATTCTCCACTTGCATATTAATATATTTTACATACCTTGAAGGACATGGGCGTGCTAAAGTTCGTTCTGCTTGCCAGTACGTGCTCTCCAACTTCGGTCTTGCTCAAAGTTCCAATAGATGCTCGTGCACCGAGAGTCGTCCCACTCTGAATCACGGCGAAGGGTCCAACCTGAGCTCCATTGTTTATTTTCACACGTCGGAAGAAGACAATACCTCCCTTCACTTCGTGGCACTGCACCGTAGCTCCTTCTCCGACCACCGCCCCATCGCCCACGTACAGCAAGCAAGGATCGGTCAGATCTGTGCTGTCGAGCTGCACCCGTTCTCCAATCTGTGCTCCTAGCAGCTGGTACCAACACTTGAGAAATATTGTTCCTCTGAAATGTATAGCCACTGTGCTGGACGCAAACATTTGCAACCTGTGGAGTGTCCACCATCTGACGTAGCGCATCGACCAGAGAGGGATGGCTGATGCCAATGTGAAGTTCGGCTGCAGTAGGGAGGAACCCAGAAGGGAAATGATGATTGGGATACTTAACATGTACAGAATCCATGCTAGAGGCACGGATATCAATGCCAGAAGGAGTCCTCCGAGCGTCGAATTAGTGGGGTAAGTAGCAAGTCTGGCGATTGGACTGAAAATCAGAGCTGCGGGAATGAGAAGCAGGGTAGCGATGTAAAGCAAGCCCAACGCTTGCAGCGAAGAGATTGCGAAGCGTCGAAGAGGAGAAGGATCGACACTATATTCTAGTTCTTGGTCTGTGAGTGTCTCCCCTTCATGATCCGTGACTGTGGAGTCTTGGACAGCAACGCCATTGTCTAGCGATGGTTCTCGTCGTTGCTCCGCGTGAGAACCCTGCTTCGATTGCGAATTAAGCATTGAAGCTTGTGCAGACTGGACGAGCTCTTTAATGCATCCAGCAGTGTAGATGTCGATCGCAGGAACGTGCACTCCCAAATAATCTGACAGCTTCTGAGCAGCCCATACAACTCCAACCGAGTCGATGTTGTAGGCAGCCAGATTCTGGGTCTCGTTAATATCCTCAACGGGGATTCCTGTCTTCTCCGCAACGAGTCCGAATACAAACTTGGTGATGGTATTGTTGTTAGGATGAGCCGAGCTGAAAGCCGAACTCGCTGGAGTTCGAGGAGTAGTTGGGGTGCTACAAAAACTAGAACTTGACATGGATAGTCGGCGAGTCTTCTTCTGCACCGCTTCCACCAGCTCCGTTATGCATCCAGCAGTGTATATGTCTATGGGAGCAACATGCGCACCCAAGAAATCTGAGAGCTTCTGCGCTGCCCACACCACTCCGACCGAGTCGATGTTGTAATTCGCAAAGCTTTCTTGAACCGAAATTCGGTGCACAGGCAAGCCTGTTCGCTCAGCCAGGATTTGAACCAAGAAGTCCGAAATTGCAGGCTTCGTCAGATTATATTCTGGTCCGGGACTCGGAAGTACTGATCCCGGGGAGTTGAGGGGCGAGAACCCAAGCGAAGCTGATCTATTCGGCGCTGAAACCCATCGACGCAGAACTCTGGGAGCTTTGACACTTTCGAGCTTGCCGTCAGCGAAGCGTTTCAGGCATTCGATCCTTCGAAGTTTCCCGGAAGTTGTCTTGGGTATGGTTCGGGGCTTGATAAAATTCACACACGCTACTTGAACCCCGTACTCTTCTGCGACTGTGGCCATGATCTGAGCCTGCAGTCCTGATGAAATTTTGGTCTCGTCTCTCACCTCGGCCACCACAACAACTCCAGCGTCTTCTTCACAAGACAGTCCTTTCTCCTGCAGAACATTCTGCGAAGCACTGAAGACAGCGCAGCAACCTGGTCGAAGCGAATCCGAGCAGTTCTCCACAGTCTTCTCTATATCAGCGGGGTAGAAGTTCCTACCCCGGACGATGATCAGGTCCTTGATTCTTCCCGTGACGAAGAGCTTGCCATCGACGATTCTGCCCAAGTCTCCAGTTCGAAGGAATTTCTTTTCCTTATCCTCCGAAGACGCATTTGCTATGGTGTTCGAAAAAGTCTGTTCTCCCAATTCTTTCTGACCCCAGTAGCCCACTCCGATGCTTGGACTCCACACCCATATCTCGCCTTCGCATCCTTCCCCCGCTTCCTCGAAGCTGGTAGGATCCACAATTCGAAGATCTACGTCTTTGTTTCCTTTTTCAGCGTACCCACAGCATACTCGACCCTGCCAGTCGATCAGAATGGGAAGGCGTCTGCCGAATGCCACGCAGACGAAGACACAATTCTCTGCGAGACCGTAGGCTGGAGCCAGAGTTTGTTCCTGCAAGCCGGAATCATGCAGAAGCTCGAGAAAGCTCTTCACGGTCTTCTGGCGCACGGGCTCGGCGCTGACCATGAGAAACCGAAGCGCACACAGGTCGTAGTTCGGAGCTGTCCCATTCGCTTTCAGAGTCTCCAACCTCTTGACGATGAGTTCGAACGCGAAGTTGGGGCCTGCGCTGTGCGTGCACCGGTATTTGTCCATGGTCTCGAGCCATAGTAGCGGCTTGCGGATGAACGTGGTTGGCGAGAAGAGAACCGCAGTTCCCCCGGAGAGCATGGCTGTGAAGAGACCTCCGATGAGTCCCATGTCATGATACTGTGGCAGCCAACTCACGAGAACAGTCCGTGACGTGCTCCCGTACTGACGGCGCATGAGCTTGACGTTGTGCAGAAGCCCGCCGTGAGTTATCATCACTCCTTTCGAATCTCCCGTCGAACCCGACGTGAATTGCAGGAAGCATAAGTCAGTTGGATCAGGTGGCGGGCCCGCGAGCAAATCCTGGGCCATTTTTCTTCCCGACTCTTCACAAGCGACTTTTGATTCGTGACCGAACGACCGGGTGTTAACCAGCTCCGGTCCTACCCTGGGACTCCCGGGCATGCTCCGACTTCGGGGGGGTTTCGACCCTGGAGAAGAGACCTCAACATCCGACACTTGTCCGATTCTACTCGCGCTGCTGCTGTGGCCGAAACTAGCCGATCTGAAGAACCAGTTGAGGTTCCATGGACTCGTGCCACGTTTCGTCCACCAGTCCGTGTGGTGCCAAGGCAAATCAGGCCAAGCCGGGGATGTTTTCTTGCTCGTCGAGACGCTGGTTAAGATATTCTTTAGTGATGCTGCACGGACAGCCGCATGGTATGCATACGTCGACAGAATAGCCTTCGCTTTGCATGCTTTGGCTACGTTCTCCACTTTGGCCAGCGCTTGACCTGCTCGTTGAGTAGGATCTGGGGGGATCATAGGAACAGGAATCACCTGCATAAACAAATTCGAGTCAGGACTTCACACAGCCATGTATCGCTTTAGAATTCTGTAGTACATGAAAATACTTAAGTTCAGTAGTAGCTACATACGATTCGATAATGTTTGTAAAAGGTCAGAAGCCCAGGCTCCTCCGAGAGAGTCGAATTGAGTAGCCTGTACGTGACGCACAAAAGCATGAGGATGAATGCAGCAGCAGTTCAAGTGAAGGTACGTACTCGAGCTCTGATACAACCGAAGAACGCCTCAATGAAGTCCAGACCAGGAGGGTGCAGAAGTATAACACGCTCTCCGGGGGCTACCGCTTGCTTTCCGTTCAACTTGAGGGCCTGAGCGACCAAACTGGCTTTGAAATCCAGTTCGGCAAATGTGCGCTTGTCAGCCTCCCTTCCTTGGTCATCCAGCCACGTGTAGAGAATTTGATTTCCCAAGACCTGATGCTTCGCGTAGTACGAGAGGTACGAATCCAGCGATGGCAAATCCTCCGGAAACTCCACACCAGGCAGCTCCTGCATCTCCTCCACTTCGTGATTGTTCTTCAGCTGAAGAGCTGCCGGAGGGATGAGTCTCTGCTAGCCGCAAGTTTCATGATTCTTAGAATTGTTCTACGTACGGTCAGGTCGTTCAAGTATGCAGACATGAATCTCGTACAGATACAGATGACTACCGCAAGTACTTATACTACTGTGCAACACGGACAAGTATCATGAAACTGCCGGAAGGGCGACAAGCACCTTGACGTATGGATGTTCTTCGCTCGTTCCGAAGTGTTTCTTCATCAGGTCGAACGCATAACAGACGTTCCGTTCTGTTAGCTCGAACGCCAAGAGGGCCCCGATATAGAAGGTATCGTTTTTGCCCTGAAGAAGCTCCATTTCATCATAGAAGCCGTCCGCCATATCTGCAACATGGAGTATTATCAGATCCCAGCTCGAAAGAAGTGCCAAAATTGACGAGATGAATACAGGAGCAGAACCGACCTTCACAGCAGCAAATCTGAAAGTCTGCACTGCTTCTTGGAATTAAACCGAACAGATCTAGTCAGTCAAAATAAAGGTCGACAATGGGAGCATTACCTTTGCTGCTGACATGCGGGAAATATCTCCACTTGCGCTGCAGGACCAGTTCCTGAACGTGTCCCCCCATGCTTTTCACGTCTTCATACAGGAATTCGGTCATCTTCTGCTGATCGACCTCATCGTTGCCGTAAGACCACAATAAGTAAAAATCCGTGTCAGCGTAGAAGCGTTGGATAGCCACTGGATGCCCGACAGTCGTGGGGTCATCCTTGTAGACCTTAGGATAGTAGAAACCCACAGGCAGGTCTAGGCCGCTGATTCTCAGAACTGTTGTGTAGTACTGTACAATGTGAACTTTAGAAAACAGTCTTTTCTCCTCTTCAGTGTAGTCCAACCCTCCGAATTTGCAGTTTTCATCTCGCTCACACTCGGTACCTGCTGTTACATCCAGTCAGTGATCGGCATGCATGGTTTGAGCTCGAGCGTAAGGTAAATGCAAGCTGAAAGAATAACAAAGAGCTGGTTCCAGTGAATTCACTTCCACCCCTGGACCAGACTTTCTTGACAAGTCCACTATAGAATAATGATGAGAATTATAATCTCAGTAGTAGTAGTAGTACTCAGTATTTATTCACGATGAACCAAATGATGAATCTTACTTGATGTCCTGCAGCTCGTGTCAAGGAACAAGTATGATGATCCAGTCATTATCAGTTTGTCGAAGGTCAGGACGGACACAGTACTAGAAGTAGTACTGTTCGCTGAATTTCCATCTCCGAGCTTTTCGATAGAGAGATGAACTTCGCCACCACGGCGATCCACACTCTTGACCTGCACACCGCAGCGGACATCGGGGAGAGACAGAGCCACCTTCTCCCAGAAGCTGCCGTATCCTCCTTTCACCCTCCAAATTTTCCCCAGCATGGACGTGCGAGCAAACTCGTGAAGATATGCGTAAGGGATGTCCGCTGGGTACCGGTAGCCGGATGCTGTGAACCCATTCGCCACGGCCGTAGGCACACCATCTCGAAACCCCCTACTCCTCAGGAACTCGTCGGCCGGTTTGTTTGCTATATCACTCAGAGCGTGAACTCCAAGTCTGCCTGTTGCTGCCGCCTCATTCTGCTCACACACATGCACCAAGTAAGTTCAGAGAAATATATCCGTGGATCACCTGGCCACTTATAACAAATTGAATAGTCTCATCTCGAGCTGCTGGGTGCTGGGGGGTCTAGGAAGTGAGTAAGTGGCTTCTGGAGGTCTCAGAAATTGGACCTGGAGCTTCAAAGTTACTGACAAAACAGACATGTAGTCGGCAGCCACTTTCAGGTCTTCAAAATTTCCGTTTGTACAGTCTATTTCTGCCAGCCGATGGCGGCTCATGTCCTCCATCTCAACATCCATCTCACTCATCAGAGAGCGAATTGTGGGTGAGCTATCCCTCGCCAGCACTTGACCTCCCAGATCATAAGCACGTCCTGCAATCGAGTCCAAGTTCCAGTTAGGACCGGTTAGGAACGTTTATTCTAACCAATTCAATTGCACGACACAAAATACATGATCGGTTCATCATCTGATATTGAAAGATTCGTACAAAAGTTTTGCTGTGAAGGCACTCTCTCTCTCTCTCTCTCTCTCTCTCTCTCTCTCTCTCTCTCTCTCTCTCTGTGGAAAGATATTTGTTGAGGGAGACTGGGACCCGATCGAGGGATCGGGATGAACAAATTGTCTTCAAAGAGTTAAGCTGTGAAGTCTCTCTCTCTCTCTCTGGGTGACTAACAATTGTACCTTCGATGACAGCAGAAGCGCACATGCCACCAACTGTAGCTTCTCTTTCCAGCACTGTCACATCTTCATATCCGAGTCTTATGAGACATAGCGCTGCTGCTAAACCACCGGGCCCTCCTCCAACCACAGCGATTCGTGTGGAGGTAGGAAAAGCTGGATGCAGATTTCCCATTTGATGATTCAACATCACATTCTTAGCGCTGGAGCTCTTGTTCAGAAGTGGGTCCATTTGCACACTACCTCCTGCCCGGAATCTCCCTGCCTGCACCATGTGGACAATGAAGGTCAGGTACCGCAGCAGAAAAAGACTTGGACGATCGAATTCACTTAATTATAGTCGTGCATCGACCCAATCGATCTGCTAAGAGCAAAGTTAATAAGAACCTCCTAATTAAAACTTTTCTGAAACAAGCATTGAATCACATCAATCGCATTCGTATATGACATGAATCGACGGGGCTCTGTTCCTTTATCTTCTGTGATTATGCTCTTGAAGGACTTCTTTTGACTCTTAACACTGAGACGTCCAGTGGACGAGTATTTATCATAACAGTTCCTGCGTGCTACAATTTGTCTCCGGAAATATGGTGAAATATGAGAAAAAAATGAAAGGTTCTGAGGCATACTCTACCTACAATCTCTGCTGCAAGATAAGTCAGTAAAACAAATTCAACACGTTTCGAGGGCAAGCATGTATGGAATCAAGATATGGTAGTTCGAAGAACTACCATATCATTGAGTGGAATTGCACTCAATGAACCGTCATCATATGAACCTGTTGCTTAACTAAGCGCTAGTTAAGCAAACCCTGCCACAAAAGTTACGTACCTGTTGTGTAACTAAGCTCATTTCAACAGTCTTATGACAACTGCATATAGGCAAGACGGAAGAACCCTGTGAATTTCTTTCGCTAGGTCTAGCGTGGCATTCCTTGAGTCAGCCAACCTGAATATATTAGTCTGTGCTACAGATGTTTTGCAAACAGTCCCTATCAGTCCCCAGAGTCCAGAGATCATAAACCATGGGATGCTACTGCAGCTAGCTAGGCACCCTTCCTCAAAGTTGCTATCGGTTTCTGAGCCTTCGCTTCTTCTGTTGGGAATTTATCGCTCGAATGTAACGGTGGATGGAATCAAGTCCAGAGGAGTAGAGCCTGGCTTCAAGGGCGGCCCTTAACTGACATGACAGTGGCAGTATTGGTGGAAAGAAGTTACGGGCCGGGCCACTGAAGTGTGTCTAATGTCACCATATATAAATCTCCGAATTCTGGTTTGTACGTACATACCTTCAGATATGAACCTGAGACCGACTGAAGCTTTCAGTTGAAGTTTTCTCTAAGGCTCTTCATGATAGGGGTCATATCGAAACTCGAGCTCCAGCGATTGTTTGCTTCTGGACTGGTAATATTCCACGAATATGTGTGCAGGATTCAGTGTCCTGGAGACTGTCTCCCTTGCAGTTGCTGTCACCCGTTGCAAGATATAAACGAGTTCAGCTTCGAATTCTCAAGCCTTGGACCGATGCTGAACGGTGAATATGCCTGGATCTTCGTTATCCGGCTGAATTTGCAATGACTCGGGCTTAGTTCTAGCTTCTCTCTTGTCTTCTCTAGCCTCCAGTATTCTTCTCTTCTGCGTCCTTGTTCTCTTGGCTCCTTGCAGACAGGGCACCGGGATGGCGAGATCTACGATAAAGGGGACAAATCTTGTCCTCCAGCAGCAGCATGAACATGCAACGTACTGTTGCTCAGCTGGCAGCTGGAACGACGACGTGAAGACTTGGATCTGCTTATTCAGAGCCCTCCGTGTTTATTTCTTTCAGCAGTTTTGTGATGAGAACGTTCAGTTTGCAAGGCAGTGCTGAGGCACGGAATCTGTTTACTGACGGAAGCTTATGACACTGAGTCGTCCATGACCAGAAATCACACACTAAGCATCGATCTTAAGTCCGAGACCAGGAGGTTGAGAATCATTGCAAATAACAGAGACAAGAATCAGAGACAGCAGACGGGTGTAGACCAAGATTTGATTCGATGATTTGACTCGTAACTCGTAGTGTTCTGAGATCACTAGTAATTAAGTATTAGCTTCTGCGCACACCTTTTAGTAACGATTCCTTAGAAGTCAACCACGTCAATACTCCGTAAAGACAGGAAGAAAAGAGGATCTTATCACGCGTCTCTACCACAGTTCGGATACCGCTCGCTCGAAAGACAAATCTGCAGTACCTTGAATTCGTTCGATGCAAGTCGTACTTCGCACCAAGTGCCAGAATATCATCTTACCGATAGTGCGGTGATCTACGCAATGAGTGTGCAAGACGCCACGTGACTTCATCTCCATGATGCTCGCTCGAACTCTTATTACTTTCGCGTTTGTCTCTCTCATTTTTCCTTCTTCTTCTAAACAAAATGATCGAACGTCTGTCTATAGCTAGTCCATTAGTTTGTGACGACCTCGTTTTGCTGCATTTAACTCGATTGAACTTTTATGTCCCTTTGGGGACTTCTGCGGGTATAAAGTACCGGTATATCCACTGCAAATCATGTATAAGGAATAAACTTAAGGAGGCCCAGCCTTCAGTCACTCTTTCTGGCATCTGCCTTAAGACGGCTGATACATGCATGCAGATGGGTTCTTTCTAAGAGTCGTCTTTGTGAGAAGCCAATTTGGAAGCAGCCATCCAAATACTGGGACCACTGAACCAGTATTTGGATCTTTGTCTGTGGCAGAATGTCGTACATGCATGAATGCTTAAATAAATCCTTCTTTTCCTTCCAGGTTATGCTAATCTTAAACCACGAACATGGGTAATATATATACAAAACTTAAGGAGGAAAACGGATATTCCTCTCTCGCTTCTTTGTACTTTTGCATGTCCTTGTTTTCAAAACGACGATCTAATTTCATTTCCATGCTTTTATGTCGATTGATAAGTTAGAAATAAAACACAGAATGTAAAACTCTTCGAGGTTTTCAGTTCAACACCAATTGCGGGTATAAAACAAAGAAAAGAATATTCTTTTTTCCTCGTCGTCTATTTTAATTTAGGTTAGAGAGAAAGATACTGTTTTGCTCCAAGAAACCACCCAAACTTCGTATTTCTTAATGGATACTTAGTAATTAGTTGTCAAGCCTTAGTGCATACATAGTGTAAACCTCCAAGGGAGCTTTGATTTAAGTCATTAACTTAACAAATTTTGTTCTCGCATGCAAATTTTATCAGCAAAAGCATTTTGGGTATAACCGTTAAATTTCTTTGTTCACAAACAACCCACCGTAAGATGAGGTCTCCTGGTTACCAGGAATATTTATAAGAGCACCCAAGGTCAGATTTCATTACCAAATTGGAAGACAAGGATGAAAGTAAATCTCAGTTTAGGTTCCTTTCTTGTGCTCGTGACTGCTGACTTGTAAATGAAGCGTCCAGGGTGGCCAGGAGCCATTATTATAGTCATGTTCGCTTTAAGATCAGATTAGCGATCTACTGTCTGATTAGCGAGTCGAAAAGAGTTCGAAACATGGCGAAGTGAATGGTCAGGAATACTAATGGGCCCACTCTGATCGTCAGAATGTGAAGACTAACTACATCTAGGCGGGACATGGAGGAGACTCTCGGGATGTACTTGGAAACATGCATATTCACCTCTTCCAAGTTCGGAAGAGGGGAATACGCAAAGAGCTTTAATGTATGCATTAACCTTTCTTCTTGGAAGGGTTAGGTTATAAATTAAAGTTTAGAGAGTAAAAAATATTTTTACTCGTGGGAACAATAAGTATTATACTAGAAAAAAGCTATGTTGCACGAGTTACTTATGAGTTTTGTGTAACTCAATTGAACATGTGTAATGAAGTTACCAAGTGAATTTTAGTTTTATTTAATATTTTAAATTCAGTAAAGTAAATTATAAACTTTATCCAAGTGACATTTTGCAAACCAAGTCGAACATCTCTCTTCCCCATGATTCTGCGCTTTATAAACTGTATTTTCACTAAATTATTTTAAACATTGTTGTCAGTCAATTATCCATGATTATTTTGGTGGTATGTTTAAATCTTTATCTTTTCCCTCGGTTTTCATAGAAATGCACTTTCGACGCATATTCACCTGGTGCATATGAAAGCAGTGAGGCACCTCCTCCATCTAGGCAAATATACAAGGGTTTAATCTATTGCAAGAAGGGTTAGATAATAAATTAATGTATTAATGGTTTCATGTTCTCGGACTTGTATCTTTAGCAGTGTGGCAGTCTACTCATAAGTCTTATGCTTTATATCTCGGTTTTCTCGCATTTACAAGCATGGGCTAACTGTTAATATTTATGAAATATTTTCATTATTTTCATCCACTTGGTATATAATTTTTTATTAACACTTATATATTTCCTTAATAACAACAAGTGAGCAAAAGTTTATCAAACATGCATATTATTCTGCACTCTCCATCTTCAGGAGACATTGGAGAGTGAAGCATGCTCGTTAATTTATTATTTGATTTTCTTTTAGAACTTGGATTAATATTTTAAAATATGAAATTTCATATTTTAAAAATAATAATGTTTATTTGGTAATAAAATTTCACAATATCATTTGTAGTTTCAGAAGTGTGTCTTTGCACTTGCATTCTAGATTATTTCCAGATTCCAGAATATATATTTAATACAGTTTTACATATTTTCCGATAACACAAAGTGAAATATATTTTTTTATAAAGGACACAGCACAGGCCTAATGAGCAAAAGAAGCACAACCAAATACCTATAAGAATATTTCACTCTATTCCATCGCATGCGTCTTTTTACATGTTCTTCTCGGAATACACCGGGGACGCATATTTGGTTCTAGTTTACTACCTAACCCTCCGTCATGAAGAGTTAGGAATAAATTAAACTTTTAGAGAAAAAGACTTTTGGATTCGTCACATTATCGCTTATATAGTTCTTCCAACTCTTTTACAAGTATTTCACTTTCTGTGAAATGTGACTTTAACAATTAGCTTATATATGGATTTTTCATGCTTATTTAGTTAAATTTATTATTAATGATATATATTAAAATCATATTTTTCATAAAAACATTCTCCAGAAATAAACTTGTATGTATATTTGTTTTGAATTCAACCCCATAAATCTAACATGCTTAAAGCACTAGTTTGACTACAAGTGATCCGGGTGAACCAGAAGACCTTGTTTTCCGAGTGTGCTTTAAGGGAATTGAAAATTTTCACCGTTATACCAAAAATGGTTTTGACGATTACGTCTTCATCCTAACTTGGAATCTCCGAAATAAAGAATCTACTTAAAGCTATTCACCAGTTTTATAAACTATGATTCATCTCGAAACAAACTATGGATTATTAATAGAGAAAAGTTAATATGAAGATTTCTAGCTTTCTTGGAGCAAATGGGAATTTTTTCTTCAAACTCAAAATAACACTAGGAGGAAAAAAAATCTCTTTCTTGCTTTTATACTCAAACTCGGTTTAAAGAGATTCCCGGCCAACCAATGATCCCGACGAATTTACCTTGGACGTTTGTTGACGAGAACTCCGTATCGCATGCATACCATTGTAAAGGCAACATGTAGACCTTCTAAGTGACGTTATTAACAATGAGACATTTTGCAACTCTCCACTAGATGGTGATTGTTACGGTACCCAGCGACTATACCTAGGCAAGATGCTTGCTTGATGATACCATCGTGTTACACCCTTTCGCGTATCACTCTCGCGGAATGTTGATTATACTCAATTGACTTTTCACGAATTTGTTACACCAAGTTTTGTAGTTTCGCATGAGGTTCATTCATCATTCCTTTATTCCTCCTTGGAGAAAGCATGGTAGTGTAATGGCAATTCGTTGAGTCTTCCAGCGAGACATTAATTTCAATTCGCTTTGAGATTTTGCTCATTTTGCTCATCTTATTGATTTTCCTTTTACTCAACATACCAAGAGAGAATTCATTTAGTTCAATTTCATCAACTCATTTCACTCTTTGATCTGTAATGATCTAAATACAATTTTTTATTTTCTTAAGTATAGAATTATTGATTTAGAAAGTAAAATGCCCTGACAATCGGTATTTATTACCAGTTTTAGATTCATGACAGGAAACCCTCCATGAGTGATACACGTAGGGATGTGTAAGTTTCAAATGTGAGTAAATTATCTTCTTTTGATTTTCTTTTGTGCTAAGCACACCATCTTATCTTTGACTTTTATTGACATCATATCTTCTAAAATTTTGACGTTGATTTCTGATCATGAGATGCAAATTTCATCAGGTTTCGTTTCACCGTTTAGATATACTAGGAATCTTTTCGTGTTTACTGGTTTGATATGATTCTTTAAACGCGAAAGGGTACGACACTATGGGTAATTATGACTCTATGACTTTCTTAGTTAAAATTATATCTATACACACATTTCAGCAGTTCAGTCAAAGACCTTCCACTTTTTCTTGCAGAGTACGATCTTTTCTTCCGACACTCTTCTTCTTCGCACTTCATAAGTTTATAGGCGAGATAATGATTACAGTCTGAAAGTTTGGGGACAGAAACGGTTCTTTGCTTCAAAGTTCAAAATATGCATACTACATCAACTTTTGTCCGGAGAAAAGAAAAAGAGAAGCAAAGAAATATGAGATAATTACTTAGACATCACCTTGAAGAAGAAGTCGCACTGCAATAACCACTGAACCACCGATAGAACAGTAACCAATGAACCTCATTGAAGTTCTTTAGCATCGAGATACTAATGAGGAACAAGATATTAGAGGTTCTCGTTTAGTGATTTACAAGAACTTTGTGTTATAATTACCGTAAACTGGTTTGCTTGGGATGACTCACCACTCTATGCTTCCAGGGTGATGTTTAAGATATTTTGAAAACTTGGAAGATGTTGAAGTGGGACTTCTTCTGCAGATGATGTTTAAATAATTACCTCAAGGAAATCCCAGAAATTATGGATAATGATTTGCTCAAGTCATGGCGAAGGAATCCGACTTGGTCGGTATTGAGAAAATTCCTTTTTGCTGTATTTTATCAGAAATTATTTAAGAGTTTAAGTGAAAATTCTAGATAAGGTAATGTGAAATATTACAATAATTATTATATATTAACTAAATACCTCCAGACATAACTCATAAAAATAACAAGTAATAACGCTATTCGAGATCTATAAGTCAGAGTATCGTCTCATCAACTAAGTATTACTTATATTCCAAGTATTAATTAACCTACCTTTTTCATGAGGAAAAAGAAATAATAAATTAATGAACATTATAAAGAAACTACTGTAAATTATATGGATCCAAAGTGGAAATACTGAAGTAAGAACCTTGCAATTGTACAAAGGGAAGAACTAAGGCATTGGAACCGTAGCCGGTATTTAACATTCAAAGGACGGCAGACCCAAGAAGCAGTAGCATATGCAGTCATATCCTCCATACATATAGAAAATTAAGCGAAAGTTAGAGAAGCGTGTCAAATCCATTACGACCTCCACCGATCTTTGCCAACGGATCTTTGCCAAGGTTAGCTTGTTGGCAGCCACATCCGTCTGTAGCGGGGTCGGCGTGTGATCGAGTTCGTTTCCGGATGACATGCACAAACTTGAAAATCAAACTCGTCATACATGATAAAAACGATGCACGTAGTACTATAATGCCATTCTCAACAAATCGCCCACAGCTAGCTCACACCTGGTGTAAGTTCTAAGCACCGTGGATATATACTCGGTGTATTATCAGGTAAACATACTTATTCTAGAATAGGACATGATCTGCTGATCAAGCATCGAGAGAAAAGTGCAGAGTCGAGAGCGAATTATACTACGAAAGAGTACTAATGAAGTCTTTACCTGAGTTTGGCCAGGGCTAACACAATCCTAACCTCGGCTGAGGCTGGAGCATGAGGATATAATCGAATGCTCCGCCAGACCAGAGTCGGAAATTTTCATCATATGTTTAATCCCGGATGTAAAGCCAAACATGCACTTTAAGGCCAAACATGCATCTAAAGTGCATGTTTGGCCGTGCGGAGTAAAAAGATAAATGCAAAAGATTAACAAATAATCTACAAACGTCATTGGATCGGGTATTATAGCGTGGATGCCATCGAGGTGTTAAATAAAAATTATAGAAAAATATTTAATACTTTTAAATAGAACATATATTATAATTAACGCTAGAGTACATGCAGGATCTATCGAGGAAAACCCATAAGGAAAATGGGATGCATCGCGCAACTGGAACCCTAAGTGAGGGTTGTTGTTATGTCATAATAAAGTTTTTCTACACATTTCAGTTTATCACCTAACCCTTTTCACGGAAAAAGTTAAGTGATAACTTAAACGACCTTGCATATTCTTTTCTTCTGAACTTGGAAGAGGTGAATATGCAAGGAAGTAAATAGCTGTCGATAATCTATCTAAAGAATTAGCCGCCGACCATAGTTGAAAAATTTCATCATATGTTCAGTCCGGGATCCGCATTATATAAACGGCATTATCTATCTAAGAGCTATTGATCCATAACCTTGGCCACAGTAGCCGCCATACCCGAATATTATTTAGAATATAGTCTCGCATGAATGTTGGAAAGTATCCACTTGTAAAATTTAAAAAGGAAAAGAGAACCATTTCTTTGTCTTCCTCTGGAAATGATTCCTTAGTGTTGGCCCCTGAGCCATCCACCTAGCGCTCACATGGGCTTGTTGTTGAATAAGACGAGAGTTAGCAGGAGCTCACACACAGCAGAAGCTGCGTACAGGGATCAGACAATAGACCTGTCATCATCTCCAGAGTAGAGGTCATTGGAGGTGCCTCAGAGAAGAAACGGGGAACAAGGAGTTACAAGGAGGTGTTACAAGAAAGGAGTTACAACACAGTTACACTAGAGGGAGTTACGAACAGATACTGAAGAGGGAGAAAGAAACTGAGAGGTCATAGTCAAAGGAGAAAGAACGTGAACTTATATTATCCTTTAACACCCCCTCGTAAGATCACGGGCAGTTCACATATACCAAGACCATTTCTCAGTTTATCAAACTGAGGTTTAGACAATGGTTTAGTGAATATATCTGCTAGTTGGTCATCAGTATGTACCCAAGTGGCACATACCTCTCCACTTTGTATTTTGTCACGAATAAAATGGACCTGCACCTCAATGTGCTTTGTCCTCGCATGATGGACTGGATTTCTGGCAAGAGCAATGCTACTCATGTTATCAGTGAAAATGGTAGTTGGTTCTCTTTGAACCTCTCCCAGATCTTCCAGCATCCATCTTATCCACACGACTTCCTGAACTGCATTACACAGTCCACGATATTCGGCTTCTGTGGATGACAAAGAAGAAACCTTCTGTTTCTTACTTTGCCAAGTAATAGCTGCACCTGCAAGCAGGAAGGCATAACCA
The DNA here is from genome assembly GCA_036924285.1 of Asterella californica. Taxonomy (NCBI): domain Eukaryota; kingdom Viridiplantae; phylum Streptophyta; class Marchantiopsida; order Marchantiales; family Aytoniaceae; genus Asterella; species Asterella californica. The sequence goes on from JAYKYS010000001.1 coordinate 51,994,155, forward strand.
GATCTTGATTTCCAGTCTATGACATCACCTGCCCAGTCAGCATCCGTAAAGCCTGTTAGAACTTTAGGAGTAATTGAAGTAAACTTCAGTCCATGAAATGCAGTACCTTTCAGATACCTGAGTACTCGTTTCGCTGCCTTCAAGTGTGGAACTCTTGGGTCCTCCATCTCCTGGCCAAGCTTGCTTACAGCGTAAGCTAGATCTGGTCTGGTCGTTACAACCAAGTAGATCAGCTTTCCAACTAGTCTCCTGTACTCAGTTTTATCAACCGCTTCGTCAAATCCATGTTGAGTAGACCAATCCTTCGAAAGTATCATTGGAGTAGGCATTGGCTTGCAGTCCTGCATCTGATACTCCCTCAATGTATCGTTGATGTACTTATCTTGTACAAGGTACAGATCTGCTCCATCTTCGACTAAATGAACTCCAAGACAGTAGGTAAGTCTGCCCAGGTCAGTCATCTCGAACTCTGTAGATAACTCTAACTTCACTAAAGAGATAGTCTCTTCATCGCTGCCTGAAAAGATTACATCATCCACATACAGCAGCAACGCTACTCTCCCTTTTGCTGTAACTAGGATATATAGATTAGGATCTCCGCTTGTAGAAGAGAAACCCTTCTTCCTTAAGAAACTGTTTATCCTAGTAAACCAAGCTCTAGGAGCTTGCTTAGACCATACAAGGCTTTACGAAGTTTATATACTAACTGTTCTTTTCCAGCAACTTGAAAACCTTGTGGCTGCTGTATGTATACTTCCTCTTGTATCTTATCATTCAGAAAAGCATTCTTCACATCTAGTTGCCATACTTTCCAGTTATGAAGCATAGAATATGCTATTAGCAGCCTAACTGAACTCATCTTTGCTACAGGAGTAAACGTCTCACCATAGTCCTCCCCTTGCTGCTGTAGATAGCCCTTGGCTACAAGTCGAGCCTTATATCTCTGAACTGTATCATCAGCATGGTACTTCGTTTTGTACACCCATTTGGTTCCAATCAACTTCTTCCCTTCAGGAAGAGTTGTCAAGAACCAAGTATCGTTTTTCTGCAATGCAGTAAACTCCTCCTTCATTGTCTTTGTCCATTTCTCAGACTTCATAGCATCTTCGAACTTCAGTGGTTCTGCGTTATCAATCGCCTCTGCTAACCACATCTCAGCAAGTCGAGCAGGTAGCCTCCTGATTCGAGTAGATCTTCTTACTTGATTCGGAAGTGGTTGAAGCACTTGTTCAGGTACTGAAGTTGGAACTGTAACTTGTGTGGGAAGATCTACTACCAACTCAGGTGAGTGCATGATATGTTCTGTTTGAGCAACATCAATATCTACACCACCTCTAACAGCTTCTGATACATTCTCATCAGACTGATTATCTTGTAACATATCAGAAAGAGGAAATCTGAAAGCTAGACTAGTACCATTGGAGGTAGTGGTAGTCTCCTTCTTCTCTACCTCAAGATGAGCAGTATGATTTGCCTCATCAAAGAAAACATCCCTACTAATGACAATCTTCTCTTTGCTGTCAAGTAGTCTGTATCCCTTCGTTTGTTCAGAGTAGCCTATGAAAGTGCAAACTTTAGAGCTGTCGTCTAACTTCCTCCTCAACTCTCTAGGCACAAGTACATAGGTCTTACACCCAAAAACTCGAAGATTTGAGATATCATGTTTTATACTTGTGAAGGTCTCTTCAGGGCTCATACCTTCCACCACCTTTGTTGGACTCCGGTTGAGAAGGTAAACTGCAGTGTTAACTGCTTCAGCCCACAGCTTCCTACGTAGTCCTCCATCCTTGAGTAGACATCTGGTTACTTCAGCAACCACTCTGTTCTTCCTCTCCACCACTCCGTTTTGTTGTGGAGTATAAGGTGCATTTAGTTGTCGTATGATGCCTTTGGACTTGTAGAAAGCCTCAGCGGCTTTGGACAGAAACTCCCCTCCTCTGTCACTCCTGATTTTTCGGATCTTTCTGCTAGTCTGAAGCTCAACTTCAGTTATGAAGTCTTTCATGTGTGTGAAAGCTTCATTCTTCATTCTCAAAAACCTCACCCACATTTTTGTGAGTAATCATCAACTATCAAAAGGTAATATTCAGCTCTACCTAATGATGGAGGATCAATGGGTCCTGCTGGATCTATATGCAATAAATCTAGTGGAGCTGTAGCCCTTCTTGCTGCTGAAGGGAACTTCTTCTGAACTTGTTTTCCCTTCAAGCATATCTCACATGGCTTGTGCAAAGAATCGAATTTCTGGACTCCTTCAACTAGGTTGAACTTGTAGAGCAAGTTCATTCTATCTGAACTCATGTGACCTAGCCTTCTGTGCCACAAATCCGTCTTCTCTTGTACAGTAGCAGCAAGCAAAACTTCAAGTAAGGAAGTAGCTTCAAGCTCATATAAATGACCTACCACATTGCCTCTTGCTACTACACCTTGATTGTCTTGTATGTTGCATCCTTTGTTGTTGAAGTTAATGTAAAAACCAGCTTGGACTAACTTCCAAACACTGAGCAAGTTATGCACCACACCAGGTATGTACCAAACTCCCTCAACTCGAAATACTGCTCCAGTAGGTAGTTGGAGGTGAATATCACCTTGTCCCTTAACTTTGTATCTCTCACCATCTCTTAGACCAACTGTTGGTCCACTAGTGATCTCTTGAAAGTTGTGGAATCACTCTCGAATGGAAAAGATATGGTTAGATGCTCCAGAATCTATCCACCATGGATGATCTAACTTACTAATGTACAGAGCAGTAAAAAACAGCTGCTCATTACCTTCTCCTGGAGACTTAACCTGAGCAAGATTTGCTCTGTTTTTGCCCTTATCAGTACCTTCGTGTCTTGCCTTCAATCTGCACTCACGAGCAAAGTGGCCTGGTTTATCACAATAGTGACAGTTTTCATTCTTGCGCTTCTTGTCACCTTGTGCATGTGCGAAAGAGCCTCCTCCTTGGTTGCCTGATCCAGCACTGCTATTCCACCTTTTGTTGAGAGGAAATGGTTTCCTCTTCCCTCGAAAGTTTCATCTCTGTTTGTTGATGTGCAGCAAAACAGATTCGTCACTTGCTGCTTTTCTTTTGTTCTTCTGTTCGATGTTGATTTCTTCTTGTAGCACCAAACTCTCCAGTTCGTCCATCTCAATCTTTCCAGGACGTACCTCCATAGCCTTCACAAATGCCTCATAAGCAGAAGGGAGACTTTCAAGAAACGAATGAAAAGCTTCTGAACTTTGAACTCTTCCTCCTAAGGTTTTGATGTCATGTAAGAGAGATTTGAGGGCCATAAAATGATCCATGCTCTTACCCTCTTGCGTCTGCAAGGTTGCGAGTTTACCCTGAAGAACTCTCAACTTCCCCTCTTTCGTCACTTCATGTTTCCTGGTAAAGGTATCCCATGCTTCTTTCGAAGTTTCTGTATCTAGGATATCAACTAGTTCTGCATCTTTCACTGTCATCTTGATAACAGAAAGTGCTAACTGATCACGTCTGTCCTAAACGATAGCTTCTTCAGCAACAATGGGTCTCTCTTGTAAACCAATAACAAACTTCCACAAGTCATATCCAGCAAGTATGGCCTGTACCCTAGCTCTCCAGATAGGATAGTTCGAAGTATTCAACTTATGAGAATCAGAAAGTAAGTTCTCAGTTATGGTAACCGACGCCATTGTGCACTGTCACGAACTTGGTCTAACCAAACAGTCTCCAAATGAAATGAAACTTGATATGCGTGTTGGCAAAGTGAAAGTAGGACCTTCATGTGCGATAGGTGTGAGATAGGAACAGACCTCGAAAAATTTTAGTTTTCCCAAAAAAGGTCTCTAAGGTCTTCAAATCGACGATCAAAGTTCGACAGAAGTTTCTGACAGTTTCTGACAGTTTCAAAACGAGGTCAAAATCGGTCGGAAAAAATTTCGTTGGAAAGCTATTCCAAAATCCCTACTATTGATAAAGTGCTCTCAGAATTCACAGAAAAACTCTCTAACCCCCTCAAAACGCTGGTCAAAGGTGAGTTTCGGTAACTTTTCACCATGACGGAAAATCCAAGAAAGGGTGTATCCTACTTAATTCGACCCTTCCTGACAAGACACCATAGGTTGGTGCCCTTGAAATCGTCAAAAAACTTCCAGAAACCCCTCAAAAACGAGTTTCAAACTCTCTGGAACTGTCAAATAGTCTCAAAAAACGAAAAATTGAGCACTCACACTGCCCACATTCGCATTTTTTCACAATCAAGAGTACTTCTGCATCCTCACTCATACTCTCTTTTCCTTAGATGGAACCTTCCGTTCTTCCTGTCAAACCCCCTTGCAAAAACTCTCTCTCTCTTGCTTCTCGCTGCCTTGCTCTGATACCATGTTGAATAAGACGAGAGTTAGCAGGAGCTCACACACAGCAGAAGCTGCGTACAGGGATCAGACAATAGACCTGTCATCATCTCCAGAGTAGAGGTCATTGGAGGTGTCTCAGAGAAGAAACGCGGAACAAGGAGTTACAAGGAGGTGTTACAAGAAAGGAGTTACAACACAGTTACACTAGAGGGAGTGACGAACAGATACTGAAGAGGGAGAAAGAAATTGAGAGGTCATAGTCAAAGGTCATAGTCAAAGGAGAAAGAACGTGAACTTATATTATCCTTCAACACTTGTAACCCACACCATGTTCGACGTTAAACAGCGTTCAGTCCACGGTGTTCAGTCCATGAATCTTTATTCTGACATTAGTCAGGTACCCATAGATAAGTGGAAAGGTTGGAAACCATCACTCCAGTGAGGTCCGGGTCTCTCAGCTGGAGTTGGATCTCCAGGCACAGCACAAAGTGAGTAAAAAAACAGTACCAAAGAAAAGAAAAGAACAAAAAGTCTTGAGTTCAGTAATGCTCCGGGCCAACTCTCAAACAAGACCTGACTTGGGAATGTAAATGTTCATGTTATTGGTTTGAATACCTGCATCTCCTCCGATGCTGCATCGCCCCTTCACTTTTCTGAGTATCGATTTTACGCTCTACAAGTATTTGAGGTAGATGTTGTGGATAGTCACGTAATCTGCGGAGTTGGAGTCGTCAATGATTGTGCTGATATCATAGCCATTTGCGTACCGGAAGATTCTGGTTCCTCCCACAACCGCAAATTCTCTGGGCCACGCAGTCAAACTGAATTGCCCCTGCACAGCAAGAGATCCATTGCCTGCTGGAAGATTGAGCGTGAAAGTATAGCTCACAAAGATGTTCAGCGTGCCGATTACGACGAATCCGGGCTCCACGTCGACAGTTGTAGAATTAAGAGATGGTCCAGACTTGAGGTGGTTAACTAACCCTACCACATGGACAGTATCTTAAAAATACAAGAGAGAGTTGCCAAGCTAAAACACTTAACTTTGATTCTTTGAAAATCAACGAGATATAAACAACTTTGGACCTAACTAATATTCCTATCTATTCATGGTCACCAGGTGTGACATCCATGGTGTCACATTTGTATGTGTATCTAATTCGACTTCTGGTATCATGTGCTGCTCAGCTGGTATCTCGGACGCGAATGAGATGACATCCGTCTCAGTGCCAGCCATGTGTGCATCTGTATTTGGCCCGGAAGACAGAAGACGATCTTGGGAAGCCGTAGCCATCTGCGCTTCTATGCTCTTCTGCAAGACCTTTTCGGTGCTTGAAGAGATTTTATATGTATATTTGAATCTTGAAGCTCGTGCAATAAAGACCAGAACCAATCTACATCAGAAGTTCTGTCTTTATCTTTTTGCTTGTTTTTTTGTTATCTTTGGTGTAAAATTCAAGAAGCATGTATATTATATTCACCCATGTACACTCAATGTAATCTTTCTAGCCGGAAAGGTTAAAAAACATATCAATGTGTGCATCAATCAATGAATTCACGATAACAGGCTCTTGCAATCATACTTTCTGCAACGTGTGAGTTTGCGCTTCGCTTATAGGTTATACCTTGCTCTGCATGCAGTTCTCAACGATGTTATCAATTAACAGTTAAAAATAAAATATTTTTTCATTACAATATAATCTAAATTTCAGCATATTAACACTGATGTGTTTCTCAATAACAAAAAACTCTCAATTCAGAACAGTCAGATGTAGAAGGACGATGGGGAGGATACTGAGACAGCTGTACAGTTAGAGTCATATGGGCAGTAGTTTGAGTAAATAAAGTTATCGACTAGTCACGTTGCTATTCCTAGTGATTATTTCAACAAATATGGTCAGTGAGTGAGGTTTAGGTCTACGATGGAATCTGTAATCTAAGAATTCAGGCGAGTATTATGTTTTCCTTGTGGACCGATTACTGCGTACGATCTAGTTGTGATTTCTTATAAAAGCCTGTAAAGTTTAACCTTTTCTTCCCTCAAAAGAAAAATCCTGTAAGTTGAGTAGTGAAGCTAGACACGGACAACACATGCTCTCCCGTTTTGTACGTCTCAAAACCTCAGACATATCTCTTTACTGTGGTAAACGATTAAAACGATATCTCCTCGATACCTCCCAAATCCATGTGGTCAGTCTAATAGGTCACGTTGAGGAAGAGTACATGATTGCTTTTGGTGGTGATTCCATGCTTGGCTGAAATGGATGAAAACCATTTTCTAAACACTACCTAACCAGACATAAAGCACATTGTCAAGAAGAAGCCCTTGCTGGTGCAGTATACTCCTCGTACAGCAGTCACGTGTGCTCTAACATCGGGAGCTTCAGATGTTAGAGCACACCTGAAGCTCCCGACTGGTCAAACGGAATGTTCATGAGTACTGTACCAAACACGGTGCTGCGCCATGGAATTGCAGGGCTATGACATTTGGTACAGCACAGGAAAGTGAACATATTATGTCACATCAAGCAAGCTGTTTCATATTTGTCATCTACAGGATTCTTGCCAAATCGATTTTCAGCAATGCAAATGCATAACAAAAACTTGAACTAAAATGAAACATTACTTTACTTATTAATTATCCAACAAACGGGATAGTTTTCTATCGCCATTTGGTTTGTGGTGATGTAAACGTTAGGAGAGCATTTTTTTTTCTCTTCAATAAATGATAAATATTATTACCTGTCCCTTGGGACTGTCAATGTGAATCCACTACAACCCGACTCAAAAACTAGAAATTTCGTTAACAGCTTGTAAGGCATTCATCTCCAACTGTACCACAAGAGATTGAACCCACTACCTTTCGTTTAGAGGACTGTAGCCTAACCACTTGGTAGACCGATATTCAGTATCGAGAAACAAGTTGCAACTATCTAATCCTGCGGTGCTTGTTACAGCAGGTTCTTGCACCGTTAGCTAAGGGTAGTTATACGAGTTTCTTTATTATTATTCAAAGTTTCTTTTCCAAGAAAAAGCGGCCTATAAAACTTTTAGCTCTACGATGTAATATTATATCATTGATTAAGCATCCTACATATAGGTATATTTATTATATATATTAGAAGAATCAATGAACAAACATATCTCGAGTTAGCTCGCGATTCTTAGAGGTTAGTATATAGCTACTATGCGTTCGATCCTATGGTCAAGTCCTGTACTCATCTCCTACTTGCCTAAAATAAAATAAAAAAATATAGCTACTATGGATTAAGCTACGGTGGGGCTTGGACTGAGACCCCTCTACTTGGTTTGCCATCTGGAAGTTACTCTGGTCTTTGATTATGCACGGTCGAGCCGCGCTATATTGTTAGAAGATGCTTTTAAATTATCACCTTTTTATTTACAGGATCACGTGCTGAACTTATTCTATTTACTTCTCAATATTACGCGGCGTCTGGTTCCCCGCAAGAAGATACTACACATGTTTCTTTTCAGATGTTTAGCCGTAAGTCCCTTCGGGAAACTGTTCTGTTTGGATTGCACGAGATTACGGCACGATCACTGTCAACCAACAATAGATCCCATCATTTCCATTTCCATATCATCTTTTTTGCATAATCAGTTGGTTGTAGTTAGATGAATCAAGTATTAAACACTTAGGTACTAGTCATATATGACATAGATAGTTAAAAGGTCACATTCAAGTCTCATTGCAATTTCTTATTCTCTTTTTCCTCTTAACTCTATCTTAGAAATTATGTTTGGAAAGTGAAGTCAAAACAAAGACAAATCATATTTCTGGAAAAGAAGAAATAAAATTTATTCTAAAGCGGGAACAATTTTCCTGGGTATATAATTCTATTCTCTATTTCTCATGCTCTGAATCCAAATGTTTATCTATTTTTTTATAACTCTAAAATTATACTCTGTTTGTTTTTTCCTTTATGCGCTGTTAAAAATGTAAAATTCATTTCGTTTCATTCTGCTCGAACTGTCTTCTTCTAGTACTCCTTGCTGTTTATTAGATATTCTTTAATTGTGTTTTATCCCACTGTAATCTACTCTTCTCACTTATCATTTCTCTTTTCCCTATTGTCAAAACCTCAGGTTGCATGCATATTTTCCCATTGCTCGTCGTGGGATTCTGATCTGCCCCAAATCCTCAGCAGGTGTCTGTATTGTTCATTTTGCAGGGCTGGAGAGAATGCATGTTGGAATACATATGTGTCTCTGTACATCCGCCATCAGACTCATCGCTCACCCTTCTTGAACTCTTCGAATTCGCTACTGCTCTTCTTTTTTTTTAAATCTCCCGTGGGTACCTCCGAAGGTACTCACACGGAAACAGCCACGAGCATCTGGTCGCAGTCGTAACTCCCTCGCGCATGTCTCGAATCTTCCGAAAAGGTTACAACTTTGACATCCCTATTGCAACAAACTGAATGCAATCAAATCAATGTTGAGGGTACAGTGAGATGATGGGTTACAACTACCATAACTGTTTTCTAAGAAGTCTTAGGTTCTAATCTAAAATGTGTTTTCCACAAATTTTGTTACTAGATATATATTCTTAACTTCGGCTTTTGCAGAAATCCTCAGTCCAGAAAACACTTGAAAACTTTCACAGAATTTTGGAAGTACAGTATATGCAAATCGCGACTTAAAACTGATGTATTGGTACTGCGAAACTCCTGAGTTCAGTTCCAAGAACAGTGAAGTTTTAGGGTTAGAAACACATGTACAAAATAGAAGGGCCAGACAACATCAACACTTTTCTACGATAACATTTTCATGACAATTTATAAAAGTTTCGGTGTTAAAGTTTCATATTCAAACTTATTTATTCTCATACAAGGAGTTTAGATGGTCGGAATCTTTTACTTATGTCGGGTAGCAGATGTCCGTTTGTCTTTGAATTGGGAAGATCGAAATTTAGATCCTCGGCTGCCGGCCGGAGTTGTCTTGTCCGCGGTCACACCAAGTCGGGTAGGTGAGTTCTCCTTGGCAATCCGGTATCTCGCCAGCCGGGAACCGCACGGGTTGGTAAGACCTAAAGCTCTACGGCGACAACAGCTCTTGAAACAAGTAGAATCGAAACTCAAGTGAAGCAGGCGCGGGAACCAGAGGTCGTCTCTCTGAGAAATGTTAGGGAGTCTAGTGCAAGTGTGGATTACGAGGGGAGGAAATGCGAGGACTCCTTAAAAGTAAAAGGAGTCGCGATCGAGGAGACTTTACATTTCTCTCTCTTGGTTTCAGTGAGTGAGTATGTTCACAGATGACGAGTATCACAGCCAGTGCGGTTGTGTATTTCCATAAGCACGTAGGGTACTTTGAGACTTGTGCATCTCGTGTTATTCTTGGGAGGTGATCAGTTAATTTCTTCTCAAGAGTCGGAAGATCTTGTATGCTACTGCATTTGACTGTTGTGGCCTATGCGACAGCTGCAAGACGCTTAACACGATCGACTGGCCATGGGGAACAGTTAGTATACTTTTTCAACTTTGTCTCATTGTTCCCTTTCTGGTTTGGTTGCGTAAATTAGTGTTCGCTCGGGCACGGAAGCACTTTAGAGATCGAAAGGCCCCACATAGTATGTCGGATTTCCACTCAAGGCATATTGTAAGGTGCCTCGCGCTTTGTTCAAGTGTTTAGCTGGTGGTCTGGCTGCACTCAAGTTCCGAACCAACGGCAGAGGTTGCGAAGAACATGAATAGTTACCATTTAACTCCTGACCATTCGAAGTTATCCATACTTCAAAAACTTCTCCAGCTACAAGGTAGGTACGACAATGACTCGCACTTCGAGATTTGAAATCCTGGCAGTGAAAATTTTGTTTTTATATATACGAACGTAGCAGACTTGATAGCTGCCAGATTTAGTCTGATAGCTGCCAGGTTTACAGAAAAAATTGCTACTGGAGCTCGAGACAGTAATCTCACAATCTCTCTTCTCGGACCCGTCAAGTTTGCAGAGTCCACTGATACTGAGTAGATTACGCAAGCCCTGTTACAAGTTGTCGGAAATTCCAAAGGCTAGTAGTAGAGTACATCGAGGAGCTCATCGAGCACAATAAGTAGTCAATCACGTCAAATCAATTCTGTCTTGAAATTAGATGTATATGAATTTCCATACTTATTACATTCGGTAACCTCCACTAGGTTCTGTTTGGGGTTACGAAACACCTTTCAGCTACAAGGCGAAAGTTTGTTTCTGATCTCTGCAAGAGACATGCTAAGCACGACCGAGCTCAGTAATGCTCTGCCTTCTAAGCGCATTGAGAAAACAGGATCCGAGGTACGCCGTGGACCTTTGAGGGCACCCTCTCAGACCATGGAGCACCGATTCGTCACATGTCGTCCGAGGTCCAGATTTATGCTCTACAGGAATTTGAGGTAAATGTTGTGGACAGTCACGTAATCTGCGGGGTTGGAGTCGTCGATGATATCGCTGATATCATACCCATTCGCGTATCGGAAGATTCCAGTTCCTCCCACAACCGCGAATTCTCTGGGCCATACAGTCAAACCGAATTGCCCCTGTACAGCAAGAGTTCCATTGCCTTCTGGAAGGTTGAGCGTGAAAGTATAGCTTACGAAGATGTTCTGCGTGCCAATTACGACGAATCCGGGCTCCACGCCGAGAGTTGTAGAGTTAAGAGACGGGCCGGACTTGAGGACGTTGCTGAAGACCTGAATCGTGCCGAAGCCAATGTCGGTAAGATTTCCGCTGGCGGTAGCAACTACGATGAGAGTTGGGTCGGGCGGTGCACGACTCTCATGCACGTAAATTGACAACTTTCTGGGTGCCTGTTTCCCCAGTGTCGTTGTGGGCAGGCAGAAGACGCTGCAGACAAGTAGTATCTTGACAAGAAGAATTTGAGAGACAGCCATATTTCCTGCTGAAGCTGATTGTTTCGAGATCTGGTTTGTGGGACAGTATAGAGAACTCTGTACCGAACAAGAACAAGCTTGAGACTGATCACTGGAGCTGTGAGAGTGGGAGTTGATCTCAACTCATACTCAAGTTGATCTCAACTCATGGGAGATATACTCATGGTGATTGAGACTGGATCCTCCGTACACTTTATACTGGATCGAGGTAGGTGCCTACATCTCCGATGCATTGGAGAATACGTACCTTCCATATTGGTGAGGTTAAGTATCACGTGCCTACTTTCTTGCAGAAGAACAAAAGGGAGTAGTAGAGTTGGTGAACAAGGAAATGCTGTAGATCTGATTCATGTCTCAAGAGTTACACTTAACCGAAACCTTATCGGGTTTACTGGAAGAAATTTACTTGATCCACCCCGATAAGGAATCCCTGACTTGATCCACCCCTCTTAACGATGACCTTCTTCATCGACCCCCAAACTGGCAACAGCCCGTTTTATAAGTTACTTTGTCACATCAGACGTCCAGTCGAATAGTCATGTCAGCCTTCGATGTCTGACATGTTACAATGTTAGATTAGTGCACGAGAAGTCAGCTTTGACGTGTTACAATGTTAGATTAGTGCACGGGAAGGAAAGCGGGACTGCGCAGCAGTATGTTATATTGCGCAGAGTTTAGTGCAGCAAAGTTCGCGTTCAGTTTTAAGATGCTCAACGCACATTCTTGTCAATGACGATGCAGATTTTCTCTCTTTGTGAATTCTACGATGCAATTGAAACGATTGGGACCAGAGTAGAGCCACGATGGACCAGGTGTGCGATAGTGGAAGTCGTCCGCAGTTGCAATGGTTTCATGACTTATCAGACTTGTGCTAGATGTTTGAAAGCTGCCGGAGGTGTGTCTAAACAAAAAGAATTCCGATCTCCTCGAGCAAACTCTCCAAGCGGTTGTTGTTCTCATGCTTCTACTGTTCGAGCTTGGAGATTCGATATGTCATTGATGGACCCGTCAACGAAGGAGTGGAAAATTAAAGACTGCGGTGTTTTCACAGTGTGGCAAGCTGGGAATGAACTCTTAGGCCTGACAGGGACGGAATTCTGCATTTTGTCTGAAGCGGAACAGAAGAAGCTTATTCAATCTACTATTTTGCAAGGATTTTGGGAGCTGCAAATTGATCTCAACCGAAAAGATAGAGAGCGCACAGTGTTCACAACGCGTTGTCGTGTCGGATATTGCGTGAAAGATGTCCAGGAAAACACGAGGTTCCTGGCTGTGGAGATGTACCATGTTGCACAGAGATAAGACAGAGAAAAACAACCACGAAAATGGCAGCTGCAATATATACCAACTCCAAATGTATATACACTGCCGGATCTTTCTATTAAGAGCACAAACAGAGAAACATACCAGAATGGTCTGTAACCTGCTTCAAAGCCCTTAAAACAAACCCCTGAATCACAACCCTGACCCAAAACCACCGAAGCGTAACTCAAGGCAAGAGAAACTTCTCTTTGCTAACAAAAAGAGCTGCACCTGTATCACACGATTGAAACCCAAGTCCAAACCACATCCATGTATAAACTCTTAGCTAAAGCTAGCTACCACAAGCCGTACACAACCAACTAAGTCCCTAACGAACTCAAAAGGACAAACTCGTAGCGAAGGAACCGAAAAACACCTATCTGAGAACTTTCTCCTTTCGCCGAACGGTCTTCAGATGTCGATAGGGTCTTCTTCCTTGACTACGTTGACCTCAAGAACTATCAGATCCGACTCCCAACAGCCGAGATATCACCGGTTTTCGATCGCAGTTGACCGAACCTTCAAAAACTCCTCCCTGCGACTTAAAACCGCACACATCGCACAAACGGATCGTCTCGCACCGTCTCGCTAACTTCGAAGGTGCGAGACGAAGTTAGCGACTTGTATCTTCTTTCGAGTCGCTAACTTCTTCACTAGACGTCCAACGAAATAAACAAGGTGCTTATGAAAAGCTGACAACGAGCTCTACCCATTGATGCGATGAAAGGGAAGATCCGAAGTTGCATCAAAAGTCTGCAAGCTGAGGCTTAGCTTGTTTTCCCCATCTTTCAAGTCTTGTAACTTCTCCACTAGGTGTCCAAATGAAATAGACAAAGTGCCTAAGGAAAGTTGACAGGGAGCTCTACCCATTGATGTAATGAAATTGAAAATATGAAGTCATGCCAAAAGCTCGTAAGCTGGGGCCTAGCTTGTTTTACCCGTCTTTCGAATCTTGTAACTTCTCCACTAGGCGTCCAAACGAAATAGACGAAGTGCCTATGGAGTGTTGACAAAGAGCTCTATCCACTGATGCGATGAAAGTGGAGATCCGAAATTGTGCCAGAAGTCCGTAAGCTGGAGCCTAGCTTGCTTTCTCATGAGTGTCTTTGGAACGACAAGCATCAAAGTCTAAATTTCAAGTAGGAGCCGATCCACGACACGACATCCACCCCCTCTAAACCTGTGCATCCTCCGGTATGCACCAGAGATACCAACCAAGGAGTGGACCGGCACGCACCTCGTCATATCGTCTTACTTCTCATCGTAGTCAACCTCATCTTCAAGGTCTTCTGCATAATCCTCATCCTCAAACTGAAACTTCGTCAAGATATCCGGTAGATCGACCTCATCATCTCTCTTTTTGAAAATCTTGACACGTTTATCTGTCACTGGTACCTTCAAGCTCGTTCCGTCCAACTCTTGCAGGGCATAAGTTGCGTTGTCATGAACCTTCTTCACCACATACGGATCAAACCATCGCCTGGAAAACTTCAGGAGTGCACTATGATGGTTGTCTAGACTGTTGTTATAGACTAACACCCAGTCACCTTCCTTGATTTCCCTAGGTCTCAAACGATGTCGCTGATCAAATCTGACCTTGTTCTTCAACCGTGCTACTCCTTGCGTCTTTGATATAACGCCTGAAGTCTCAAATACCCAATCAGCAAGTAAACTAAGGCCTAGCTTGATTTTTCCTTCTTTCGAGTCGCATAACTTCTTCACTAGACGTCCAAACGAAGTAAACAAAGTGCTTATGAAAAGCTGACAACGAGCTCTATCTACTGATGCGATGAAAGAGAAGATCCGAAGTTGCGCCAAAAGCCTGTAAGCTGGAACTTAACTTGTTTTCCTCATCTTTTGAGTCTTCTAACTTCTCCACTAGGTGTCCAAACGAAATAGACAAAGTGCCTATAGAAAGCTGACAATGAGCTCTACCCATCGATGTGATGAAAGTGAAAATCCGAAGTCGTGCCAAAAATCCGTAAGTTGGGACCTAGCTTGCTTTCTCATGAGTGTCTTTGGAGCGACAAGCATCAAAGTCTAAATTTCAGGTAGGAGCCGATCCACGACACGACAGCGTAGACCCGGATATTCACAAGCAATTTCTGATGTTATTGAGCGATTTGAGGTAGAGTCGATTGTTTGGGACATAGACCGATGGTGATGGAAGGGCCTATAGTAATAATTAGCAATCATATTCAGCATTGTCGTGATGCATTGACTAAGTTTTGTCAAGTTCGAGATCATATTGCAGAGGTGAAAGACCGAACCGTGGGTCTGTGTGAAGAAATATGAAGTGATGAATAAGCCCGAGCGTGAATAAGCCGAGCGTCAAGAGAAAAAAACACAAGATATCGATGATCAATTGTTTGAGAAATAAAATGATCCTAATACACAAAAAGAGCAATCAAGAGTCAGAACAGAAAAACGTTACCCATTTGGTGATCATGAGTATCACTTCCAAATATTAACATAAGGGGCTGTCGCAGTAATGAGCGGTTGGAAGGACATCCTCTGGTTCGAATGGCATCCTCTAGCTTGTTATCGCGTCATTCAGATATTTAAAGTTTGGTGGTGCATGAAATAAACTAACGGAGAGTACTTATATAATTATGTCAGTGCCAGTTGCAAAACAGTAAGAACCGTCTGACTCTCTGAAGAGTCTGTAAATGTTTATGCCCAGTAACTGAATCGAGCATACATGAAACAAAGGCCAAGGATCTACTTATAAACTACTTCGAGCATCGAAAGTCTGCTCCGGCTTCCGATTAGCACCTTCCATCCTTCTCGGAAAGTCGAGAGAAGAAGTAGAGGTTACTTCAAGCATCGAAAGTCTGCTCCGGCTTTCGATTAGCTCCTTCTACCTTTCCATGAGAGTCGAGAGGAAAAGAAGAGGAGAAGAGTGGAGAGGAGAAGGAGAGGACAGTCGAGAGGTTTAGGAGAGGAGAGGGTTGAGGGTGGAAAGAGGAGAGAGGAGAGGAGAGTTTTGGAGATCCGAGAGGAGAGAGCGAAGGGAGAGGAGAGTTTAGGAGAGGAGTGAGGCTACGAGACAAGAGTGACTATAGGCGAGTGAGTTGTTGGGTGAGTACTAGAGGTTGTTGAATTGTTGTAAGATTTAATTATCCACTTTGAGCGATTTTGGAAATCGCTGTGATGAAAACGAGAGGAGGTGTTGGTAGTGGTGGCGGTGGAGTTCCAATTCGAGGTCGAGGCGGAGACGATGGAAGAGGACGAGGCCGAGGCGGAGTCTCAAGAGAGCGGAGGGTACCACGACGGTCCTGTAAGTTAATTACCATAGAAGTTGTTTCCTTGTTGGCATGTATTTACCATAGAATTTGTTTCCCTGTCTGTCTACATGTGTTGTCTGCATGTGTTGTTGCATGTTAGTGTTTAGCGATACAGCTTGTGTCCCTGTGTTAGGGTTAGCGAAACAAGATGTTTCGTCCTATTTGGTGGAATTATTGTATTATTAGGACGAAACACAACCTGTTTCGTCTTCTGGAAGGACGAAACACATGTTCCGTCTTCTGCGAGACACTTCTCCTCACTCCACAGAGGAAAACACGACCTGTTTCACCTTGTGGAAGGGCGAAACATGTGTTTCGTCCTCTGCAAGACACCTTCGCCTCACTCGCATAGGACGAAACACGTCCTGTTTCACCTTGTGGAAGAGCGAGATACCTTCACCTCACTCCACAGGATGAAACACAGCATGTTTCGTCTTGTGCGATACACCTTCGCCTCTTGTAATGCACAAAGACAAAACATCTTGTGTTTTGCTCTTTAATGAGGCGAAACAACAATGTTTCGTCTCATGACAATCCGTTGTGAATAATGCACATAAGGCGAAACGTGTTTCGTCCTTGCATGAGACGAAACAACAATGTTTCGTCTCATGACATTTGTCATGACATTTGTCGTGAAAGGTACTCACGACTAATGTACAGAGGGTGAAACACGTGTTGTTTCACCCTACTGCCATGTCTTGAGGCGAAACATGGAAGTGTCTAGAGACGAAACATTGTTGTAGGGTTTAGGGTTTAGGGTTTAGGGTTTATGAAAACAATATGCAACATGTAAGTGCATATTGTTTTCATTTCGGACCATTTTTAACTTCTTTCTATATGTTCTTTTTAGCGGGTGCAGAATTGGAGAGCATGAAGAAAGGACCTTCTATGTTTAAATATACTCATGAGGAGGATGAGCGATATCATTTGAAGTGGTGTTGGGTTGAAAAAGAAGAAATGGAGAATTCTTTGCAGGGAGTTGTAATAAGTAGAGTCCTACTTATCAACTAGAGGAGAAATTGGTTTGGTAGAAGTCCTTGGTATAAGAATTAGTTACGGCTAAGTTGGCCAAAGAATACATGCAGCAAATAGTACTTCTACCAATAGACGAGTGCGCCAAAAGTCCGCCGGGAAACTTCCAGAAGGAAGTTTCTAGAATGAAGCTTCTAGAACTTTCCAGCCGGGAAGCTTCCAGAAGGAAGTTTCTAGAAAGAAGCTTCTAGAACTTTCCAGCCGGGAAGCTTCCAGAAGGAAGTTTCTAGAAAGAAGCTTCTAGAACTTTCCAGCGAGCATTCTACGTGGCTCATTCTGAACCTCTAGATGTTGTTCTAGATCTAAGGCTGCATGTAAGCCACATCAGCAATCCGCGTGAGAGATGAGCATTGGCCGGAAGCTGATCATGTACTATTCCTCTCACTATATAAAGGCTGCGAATGCACCACCACGGGCATTCGAGTTTCGAGTTCACTCTAGAGCCTCATCTTACAATGGTATCAGAGCAGGAAACTCTAAGAGAGCGGATTACCCCTCTTAGAAGGACCTTTGATCGAGGTACCTAGCAATTGAAACTCTGAGTGCGCCGAAAGGATCAAGAGAGCTATGTGATGGATGGGGGTAGATTTCCAGCTCCAGAATTACCATTCTTGAATCCTTTCCATATCAAGCTTATGTATATACGTCGAGAGCATTTTCGAGTGTATCTTGTTTATCATTTCGGTGAGGATTTCATGGGTCAAGTGATGAATTCGCCAGTCCCGGTGATTCTTCCAGTAGTGACATATGCAGCTAGTTGGGATTTGACCGTCTACATCTTGATTTAGTGAGCATGGATCTAAACCTACCCGCTCCTGTTCCCTTCAACACGTGGGTGGAGATCCGCTATGTCTGCAGACCGAAATCGTTACATAGAGAGTTTGTGATTAGAAATTTTGGTGAGGATTTCTACCGCGAGATAATTGATTCTCCTGTCCCTTTTGTAGTACCTGTAGTATACGAACGTTTCCGAGTGGCCGTCATAACTCTGTACTAGAAGAAGCTTGAAACTTACTTGTCGTAAGAGAGAGAGAGAGCGATCATGGAGCAACAACCTCCAAATCCAGAGTTGGTGATGCAGGAACTGATGCAAGGCATGCTGACCGAATTTCGAGAGATGAAGATGACGGTTGAAGCATTACAGAACAAAATGCTGAACCTCGAGGGTCAGAGTATGACAGACGTTGCAAGAGGAGGATCGTCTCAAGGAGTACCGGTGGTGGGAGAGCAATCTGCACCAAGAGAACCCGTGGCACAAATCGTTAGAGCTCCAGTCGATGAGGAAGGTGCCCTGCTACTACGGATGAAGAAGACATGTAACATTGAACCGTACAAAGGCCAACGACTTATGGGAGTAGTCGAGAATTGGATTTCTCGGATGAATCGATATTTGCGACTTTTCAGTACGCAAATCACGGACCACGTAGCGGGAGTGTTTGCGTGTGGCTACTTGACTGATAAAGCTCTCACGTGGTATGATGCATGGGAGAGATCGGTGTTGGCGGAAGGGAGGACAGTCACATGGATTGCAATGCAAGAAGGGTTGTTGAAGAATTTCCAGTCTGTGGACTCGGTGCAAATGGCTCGAACGAGGATGTGGGGATTGAAACAGAAGGGAAGTCTTCAAGAGTATGTAGAAGTCTTCCTCGACTTGCAAGTTGCAATCACTGATATGAGTCCGGCGGAGGCTCTTGATAATTTCAAGAGGGGGTTGAAGGAAAGAATTCGACAAGAAGTAATGGTGCAAAACCCACTCACGGTTTTTGAGGCCATCGCTTGCGCTCAGAGAATTGCTGGAGCGTTAGGAGGAGAAGTGATGATTCCACCAAATCATCAGAATAGATCCGAAATCCCGTATGCAAACGGTCCGACACCCATGGAGCTAGGCAACATCCGCTATCAGCCACGACAATTTCAAGGTGGAGATCGTCGAGGACGGCCAGAAGAAAGACGTCAAGGAGCTCCTAGAGGAGAAGGTGTCAGGAATGCCACACCTCAACTCGAGCAACGTCGATGTTACAGCTGTGGGCGATTCGGCCACATAGCTGCAAATTGCCAAAGTCGTTTTCCTAGAGATCCAAGACCTTCATATCGTCGACCTTTGAATCATCTGAATGGGACGGAAGGAGATGAAGAAATCGAGGCAAGACTGGGAAACGAAGAACACCAGTAAATGCACCTCGCGGCCTTACTGGTGCAAGGAGGGAGAAGAAAGGCGAGGGAAGGAGAAGGAGATTGACAAAAAACAATGCACAATTGATTGTCACGGATGGAGTCTTGGAAGGGACCCAGGTGAGAGTACTAATCGATCCTGGTGCAACAGAGAACTTTTTGTCTCGATCGACTGCTATGAAGTTGGGAATGGAGTTAGAAAGTGATGAGAGTGAAGAGGTGGAACTGCCCAATGGACAGACTGAGAAGATTGAATCTCTACCTCGAAAGATAGAACTTACTTTAGGTGAATATCGTGAAGATATTGAGTGGCGAGTGATCACATTAGCCCGTTATGATGTCATATTGGGTATGCCGTGGATGGAGCAGTATAATCCTGAAGTGGATTGGCGAAGAAAAGTGATGAAAACCAAACAGTGGAAAATCTTCGGAGATAGAGTGAGATCTCGAAGACAGAACTTGCCTTTGTATGTAATAGGTATAAGTGCTATACGTAACAGCGATGTCTGTTTTTTGGGTTTAATAAGAGAAGTCCCGAGTGCACGACTCGACGGACAGATACCAGAAAGCTTGACAGGAGTGATAGCAGAATATGGGGATGTCTTTCCCGATGATCTTCCTTCAGGGTTACCACCAAAACGAAGGATTGACCACAAAATCGAGGTGATTCCAGGGAGCACCCCTCCTTGTAAGGCCCCATACAGACTAGCGCCACATGAATTGGAGGAGTGCAAGGCGCAAATCGAGGAGATGTTACAAAAAGGGTTCATCCAGCCCAGCGTGTCACCATATGGAGCTCCAGTCCTTTTTGTTAAGAAAAAGGATAACAGCCTACGGATGTGCATCGATTACCGAGCACTCAATCAACAAACGGTGAAGAATAAGTATCCACTACCTCGGATGGATGACTTGTTCGACCAACTCGAAGGAGCAAAGTACTTCACGAAGCTAGACTTACGGAGCGGGTACAACCAGATTCGAATCGCTGATGAAGATGTGGAAAAGACTGCCTTTCGAACAAGGTATGGTCACTTCGAATACTTAGTAATGCCATTTGGTCTCACAAATGCACCGGCCACCTTCATGGGTCTGATGAATGACATATTCCGGCCGTACTTAGACAGATCAGTCGTTGTATTTCTTGACGACATCTTAGTCTATAGCAAAACTATGGAGGACCATGTGCACCATTTGAGAGAGGTTCTCCAAGTACTCCGTCAAAATAAATTGTACGCCAAAATTTCAAAATGTGAATTTGGCAAGACGGAGGTGGACTACTTAGGACACAGAGTGAGTGCAGAAGGCATACAAGTAATGGCCGATAAAATAGCTGTCATCCAACAATGGAAGGCTCCAGAAGATCAGACCCAACTTAAGAGCTTCTTGGGATTGACAGGATTTTATCGTAGATTTGTTAAACATTTTGCCAAGCTTGCACAACCACTAACTGCCCTGTTAGGCAAAGGCAAGAAATGGATGTGGGGAACAGCGCAAGAAGTAGGTTTTCAAGCATTGAAAACCGCGCTACTACATGCTCCGATCCTCAAGTGGTACGACCCAAAAAAACCTATCAAGTTAGCAACGGCCGCATCAGGCACGGCAGTAGGGGCGGTGTTGCAGCAAGAATGGAAGGATGGTTGGCATCCAATTGCATACTTCTCTCGGAAGTTGTTACCAGCAGAACAGAACTATCACACCACCGAGAGAGAAGAATTGGCGATAGTTCTCGCTACTAAGCATTGGAAGCACTATCTAGGGGAGAAGGCTTTTGTGGTCGAGACAGACCACAAACCTTTAGTCTATTTGGAGACGCAGAAGGATCTCTCAAAGAGACAAATCCGTTGGGCAGAATGGAGGCAGCGATTCAACATGACCATCACGTACGTTGAGGGCAAGAAGCAAATTGCTGATGCATTAACCCGCATGCCTATGGTGCATAACATAGTCTCTGAAGTCAAGGTGAATTTTGACTTCTGGACAAAATTGATCGAGGGCACAAAATCGGATGCACAGACTGTCGCAGCAAAACCTTCAAGAACCATCACCCGCAACCATGGTTTGGTATTCCATGAAGGGAAGTTATGGATCCCAGATGATCCAGAACTACGTACCACCATACTAACTGAATGTCACGATTCAGCCATTGCAGGACACATGGGGGCAGAAAAGACGTTGGAAGCAGTCCAACGAGTGTTCTATTGGCCCAAGATGGCAGAGGATGTTGCAGTATACACTCGGAGTTGTGCAATGTGTCAACAAAATAAGGCTACAAATCAAGCACCCTCCGGTCTCCTTCAACCCCTCCCGATCCCTTCCAAACGTTGGGAACATGTTAGTATGGACTTAGTGTGTGAACTTCCCATGACGAGCTCAGGTTTTGACTCCATCGTCGTCTTCGTCGATAAGCTTAGCAAGATGATCCATCTTCGACCGACCACGAAAGACGTCTCAGCACCGCAACTTGCTCAGATATATTTGAACACCATTTTTGCTCAGCACGGCCTATCACGGGTGCTTATAACAGATAGAGGTCCTCAGTTTACGAGCATGTTTTGGAGAACCCTATTTGGTCTGTTCAAGACCAAACTTGCCATGTCTACGGCTTATCACCCACAGACCGATGGACAAACCGAAAGAGCCAATCGCACCATTGAAGACATGCTACGAGCCTTTACTCTGGAGGAGCAAGCGAAGTGGGACACTCTACTCCCTTTGGTAGAATTCGCCTACAACAACTCCCTCAATGCATCTACTCGTGAAACACCTTTTTATCTCATGTACGGCGAACATCCCCTCACACCAGCAAGTTTGACACGATTCAGCACGACGTCGTCAGTCAACACCAAAGTGGATGCTGTTAATGAATTCGTTGCACGAATTCAACAAGGAGTGGACAAAGCTAAGGTGAAACTACAAGTTGCTCAGAACCGACAAAAGCAATATGCCGATGGACACCGTCGGCATGAAGAGTTCACGATTGGTGATCAAGTTTGGTTATCCACAACCAACCTTACTCTGATCGGCAGTCGTAAATTCAACCCTCGCTTCATCGGGCCTTTCTCTGTTGTCCGGAGAATTGGAGCAGTGGCATATCAACTCGAACTTCCACCCCATATGAAGATTCATCCGGTTTTTCATGTGTCTTTATTACGGCGATATACACCACGACCTCCTCAATTTGGCAATTCGCAAGAGTCGCGACCACTGCCTCAAATTATCGATGGCGAGGAAGAGTTTGAAGTGGAATGCATCTTAAAGAAACGTGTTCGTGAGACTCGTCATCAACGGGTAGATTATTTGGTCAAATGGAAAGGCTATCCATTACATGAAGCAACATGGGAACCTGCAACCAATCTTGCACACGCCCCACTCATAGTGCAAGCTTTCGAACAGCAGTTGAGCAACGAGGACGTTGCTTCTTAAAAGGGGGGAGGTTTGTAATAAGTAGAGTCCTACTTATCAACTAGAGGAGAAATTGGTTTGGTAGAAGTCCTTGGTATAAGAATTAGTTACGGCTAAGTTGGCCAAAGAATACATGCAGCAAATAGTACTTCTACCAATAGGCGAGTGCGCCAAAAGTCCGCCGGGAAACTTCCAGAAGGAAGTTTCTAGAATGAAGCTTCTAGAACTTTCCAGCCGGGAAGCTTCCAGAAGGAAGTTTCTAGAAAGAAGCTTCTAGAACTTTCCAGCCGGGAAGCTTCCAGAAGGAAGTTTCTAGAAAGAAGTTTCTAGAACTTTCCAGCGAGCCTTCTACGTGGCTCATTCTGAACCTCTAGATGTTGTTCTAGATCTAAGGCTGCATGTAAGCCACATCAGCGATCCGCGTGAGAGATGAGCATTGGCCGGAAGCTGATCATGTACTATTCCTCTCACTATATAAAGGCTGCGAATGCACCACCACGGGCATTCGAGTTTCGAGTTCACTCTAGAGCCTCATCTTACAGGAGTAGAGGAAGAAGCTCTCGATCGACTTGGATTGCTTATTGCTTTATCTTTTGACTTCTCTCGTCATGATGTAAGTAAATATTTTTTTCTATAGAGTATATGTATTCATGTAAAAGATATATGTGTGTTAAAATGTATGATCATGCATATCCTCATTATCATTTATATTTTGCAGACTCCGTTTTGTATAGGGTTCATCCAATTATATGATGAGGATAGTCATCGAACTATTGTTCAAGGACATCAGATTGTATTGGATGAGTCTTTCGTACGTGAGTCTTTAGTTTTACCCATGGGAACAACAGTACCTCGTCCTCATCATGTGACGAGGAGTTTGATAGAAGATTGGTTCCTTACAAAGACGAGAAGAGAAAAAGATATTTATTGTGAATGTGTGAGTATCCAGAATGGAGGCTTGTATTCCAGCTCATCAATTTTGTTCTTTTGACTCCTCGAAGACCAAAAGAAGTTCATGGGCATTTAGCTTTATATGTGAAAAGTAAAGTAGAAGAAAGTGAGGAAGATTATGATTGGACTGAATTCAGAGATCTCCTCTATAAAGAAACATATGAGTAAAGAGAAATTGAGACGACATCCTGAAACATGGGTGGGTATGATCTTGACTCACCTCATGATCCATATCGGTATACTTCCTGAGGGAGGAAGAGTGGATTCTTCTCGGAGACCTCAACCATCATCAAGTAAGCGTTTATTTTCTGTTCTAGTATTGTTTTAGGTTTGTTTAGTTACTTTTCGTTTAGTATGCTTGAATACGTACTGTTTAAACTCACATTTAAAATTCTTACTTTCAGCTCCAGTTGTGGATTCTGATTCTCGTGGTCAAGATCTTCAGTCTTCACAGCCTGTTCGTCCATCATCACCAAGTAAGAAGTTTATAAGTTTTTTATTTAGTTTTTTGTTTTACTAAGGTTAATTTTTTTATTTAGTAGGGTTATGTTTCAATATTGATTCATTAAACTCTCATCTAAAATGATCTTTCAGATACTGCGGTGCAATTTTCTTCTCCTGGGCAAGATCCTCATGCTTCGCATCAAGACCCTCAGTCTTCGCATCATGCTCCTCCCTCGTCAGATAAAAAGTTTAGAGTTTAGTGAGGTTTAGTCCGAGTTTGTCTCTACTTTGAAACTTTTCACAAGTTTTGGGGTTTTTACTTGTTGGTAAAACTTATTAAATGCTTTTTAAATATGTTTAATTCTAATTTATTCTAGTTTAGTTTTACTTTGTTATTCTAATTAAATTATACTTATTATTTGCTGTATATCGGTAGATGATGAAGCTATTCTCGTAGCGAGAATGAATCAACTCCATAATGCCATCAAAAAGAAGGAGCTTATTCCAAAAGCGAACAACTGGAGCATATGGAGTATCAAGTTATGATTGTGAAAGAGGAATTGAACACTATACGTGAGGCAGAAGAGTTCTACCCTCATCTAGTTCATCCTACTGCAAATCGACATAAGACCTTAATCCTTGATTTGAATAGTCTTTTAGTTCAAGTCGGAAGGAACGAGCATGAGTTGATGCCAGCACGTGAAAGAGGATATGTAGTAGAAACTACATCGAAACCGTCTATATGGTACGTGACGAGACGTGGAGTGAAATCTTTTCTAGAGATATGTTTAGATAAGTTTCATGTCATCATATGGACTTCTCGGACGTTGTTAAACACGGGAACGCTACTACGCGCTATGGAAGAGGTGAATTATCTACCTCCTGGATTTGCACGAGGAAAGGTATGATATTTCTTTTAAACTTATTTTCAATTAAGATTTGCTATGTATTGGTATTATATCCTATGTTTTTGCTCGTGGATATGTGTTCTAAAAACTAATTTTTTCTTTTGTAGGTATGTCATGTTTTTGCTCAAGACATGTGTTTCAAATATAAGATGGTTCGAGAAGCTGCTTTTGGAAATCACTTGTACTTGAAAGATTTTGCTATTCTTCATCACCGTAACTTGAGCACGAGGGACGTTTTGTTGGTGGATGATAGTCCAGTCAAAAATAGTACCAACCATCCTTTTAATGCTATCCATCCTCTTCTTTTTTCTCCTTTTACTATGGATAGTGATAGAGAGTTATATTTAGAAGCCACTTTGTTGCCTTGGCTTCTTCGTTGGAGTGTTAGTCCAGAGGAGACACCTGCTTACGTGGAGAGTAGATATTCACAAGTTTTTGCTCAGGATCCGTTTATAGCACTCAAAAGTTATTGGACCAATATTACCCAGAGGAGGTCAATATCGTATGGAGATCCGTGCCACATGAAGTTTGTATGCATCTCTACCCTAAACTCAAGTGAGAAAGATATCTCTCTTTTGTTAATCCATTATATAAAAGAGTTTTTGAAAATGACCTTTTGTATTACTTCTTTGTCTTGGAGTGTTATGTGATGTGTTTTTATGCATTGCTCATTTAGGGTTTACAGGTCGTTTAGGGTTCAGGGTTTTTTTGCATTGCTCATTTAATTTGTTTCGTATTATTTCATACGATGCTAGACTGCTTTTTCAAAGATTAAGGGTTTGGGCGAAACAACTCGTGTTTCGTCCTCTGACTATTACTCGTGAAAGGTACCTTTCGTGACAGGATGAAACATGCGTGTGTCTGACTACAAGCTTTATCTGCCTGATGAAGCTTGTCTGTAAGCTCATAACCAGACGCTCGGAGCATTGCACATAGCTTCGAAAACAGTATATCTGACGAGGAACTCCATCAAACTTAGCCATTCAAACTGCACCTTCCAATGCTCTATCCAAACTGCATCTATAGGTCTTGTTGTGTCAGTTTCTAATCCACAGCTGGACGATATTCTCTGTGATACTATTGATGTTTGAAAACGATCGAAGGATTTTCGTTACTTGATCTCTAACCTTGACGTACATTTGTCTTTATCTTGAAGTAGATTTCTCTTTTCTTGCATTTGTGAGGAGGGAGCTTTTCGAGTTCAAATCCCGCTCTCGGTTCAATCTATTCTGTATCCTATCGAGTTCTGGAAAAGTATCCAATATTGATTGGAGCCGAGTACACATCAGCTGGAAGATGTGTAGCGTTGTGTACTCGGCTCCAAGCAATTCTGGATTCTTTTCTACTTTACTCGATCTGGAGATATCAGGAGGCTGAGGTACAGACTGGCTGGGGCCCGGGGGAAGGTCTAGGTGGACATCGAGGTTCAGAGCACGACGAATAGTTTCAGCGCTGTCATGCCGCAGGGATCAAGAACGTCCATGAACCACAGCACTTCCCTTGGTTTTTTCAAGCACTTCCTGTAAAGCGACCGAGGTAAAGCAAAACAACTCGTGTTTCGCCCTCTGACTATTATTTGCGAAGGGTACCTCTTCGCGACTAATGTCACGAGACGAAACACGCATGTTTCACTCTTTTTTGGACGAAACATCGTGTTTCGTCCTCTGACTATTACTCGTGAAGGGACTAATGTCACGAGGTGAAACAAATATGTTTTGTCTCATGATAGGACGAAACATCATGTTTCGTCTTGTGACTATTACTCGCGAAGGGTACCCCTTCGTGATAGGGTGAAACACGCATATTTCGTCCTCTATTACTCGCGAAGGGATGCCCCTTACGACTAATCCTCCAGAAAGGGCGGAACAAATCGTATTTCATCTCTAAGGTATTAGTCATGAAGGACGATACATATATGTTCCGCCTTCATTGGACGAAACAAGCCGTGTTTCGTCCTCTGAGAATTAGTCGTGAAGGGGTACCGCTTCACGACTCATGTGAAACATGAATGTTTCGATCAATGAGAGGATGTTTTTGATTCAACTTTATATAATGAGAATCGTATATAAAATATAAGATGGACGAGCTAACCATTTAGAACCATCTTAGAACCATTCCTAGAACTCCTTCAGTTTTCGTAATGCTTCTACTAACTCCAACAGCTCTCCCTTCTATTCTCGTTGGAGCTCAACTATCCCTTGCAAATCCCGAGCAATACCTTCCAAGCTCATTTCAATCTCTTCTGATCTTCCGACTAATGTCACTACCCGATGGTGTAAGCGCTCCATCTCTAGAAGCTCAGTGTTATCCCCCAACGTAGAGTTCTCACTTTCTACCGAAAGATAAAATGTTACATTGTCCATGACAGAGGCAAGATCTTCTATCGCATCTTCGTCAGACTCTTCTATCTCATGTTCTACGTGGAACACTGTAAATCGATTCGGCTTCGTGTTCAACCCAATTTTGAAGCGCCACTTCTTCTGACAAACAACGTTGAAAAATCTACCTTGGTCGTCGAATGATAACTTTTCAAAGGATTATGCAATCATCCCTAAGAGCTTCTCTCCAATACTCCAAACAATAACTATTGGTAAGGCTACCTCTGACCGATCACTTACGCTATTGATTTGACTGAAATATCACCTTCTTAGCGGAGCTTGATGAGGCCTGCGTAGGATCTATCACTTCTTCAAACACCTCGGGAAATTGCAAGCCACATACGATATAGAATTTCATTTCCGATTTTTGATTATCCGTTGAATAGAAGCAACCACCCATGTGCAAGGTATGTTACTGATATACTCTTCAAGTTCAGCCAACGAACACATTGAAGCTATGGTGGCAAATGCAATAGTTCTAAATGAGAAGTTGAAGCACAGTCTCCAAATAGAGTTCTCTATGATTGCACTCCCGTCTCCAATCGCTCTAGACTGTACTGTCTCTAACATTCACCTTCCATTATAGTTCTCGTCCTCACGCAGTCGCTCTCCAACCGCAATTCAACCTAAACAGCCATTGGACACTTCCATTAAACAGCCGTTGGACACCTCCATTGGATACTACGGTAACCCAACCAACGAGGGAAGTAGAACCTGCAACCATAAAGTCCGTGTTTGAGGTCGGTCTGTTCTGCTCAGTCGATGCTCACTTCTGCATTGATACACGATATAAAACAAACATGAATGAATGCCAATTGAAACTTAAACATTGCAGCCAAGAAAACACTATCGGAAATTTCCTGGCTAACGAACTTGCTGCTACATAACTAGTGTTGTCTGTGAAACCGAGTTCTTCATCCGAGAGCCGTGAACACTACCTCGTTCTCCGAATGCAATGTTGGCATGCTAGAGATAGTCGGTGGGTGCTCAGTCTCGTTGATATCTAGATGATCGTCCTTTTGACATGTTCGAACATTGTGTCCAATCTGCTTGCACCGACTATATCTTCCAACCTGATTTTGCCTGCCGCCACTAGTTCTAGTAGATGAAATGCAAGAACGTCTCGTCCTACGAATGAGGAATTCTGATGGAAAATGAGACACTTGTTCATCTGCAACATCGAACTCCATTTCCACAGCATTAACACTAGCAGTAACATGAAGAAATCATGTGACATTCTCTTGAACGGAATCAGTTACAGATTCTGGAGCTTGAGCTTGTGAGTATTGAGTATGTTATCTATTCGTACCACACGGTGCCTTCCTCGTCAAATTGCGACAGGAGGGCGGTCACAAGTCCAAACAGGTTCTAAGTCGTCAATCATTATTGGAGGCAGATGTTGTTGTCCATAAATTGCAAATAGTGATGAACTGTACCAAATTTAATCAACGTGTGTCATAAGATTCTTTCCCACTTCCCTGTCGAAGGTGATAACATGCCCACATGGCCATCTCATTTCCTGGTACTCAACGCAACTACACGTTCCTCGCCCATTCGAGCTATGCTTAACTACATGAGTTGATCTTGAAGTGTGACAGCAAACTGTGGCCTCTCTAATGTTTGAAACTTGACAAATGAATTCTTCTGCAGCTTGCTCATTCTCTGCATGTCTGCTCCTCGTAAACTTTGTGAGTAGATTTATCTCCTGCTCCAGTTGTTGACGCCTCGTGGTAAATTGTTGCATGATGTAATACCAAATTTTGAGTAAAATTCTCAGAGGAGCATTAAAACGAATGGTCCTCAGAGCGTTGTTCATGCTCTCGGCTACATTAGAAGTTACCTTCTCATATCGTGGCTTTGGAAAGACACAACGACTATATCTTTCTGGTATAATGCCTCACAGATAAGTAGCCAACTTTTTACCTCGATCTCTGAAATCATCAAGTTTCCTTAAAATCTCGTTATACCTGTCACATCAAACTGCATTAAAACATGGATTCCTCGCAAATTCTATAAGAAACATAAATTTTGGTTTGGAAATTCTAATGCTTGAAAGCTAGTCGAGCTAACCAAATGCTCACAAATGCAAACTTGTTATAACTACAGGTGTGATACATACGCCTCTCGGTTCTTCGCGTACAGGCAAGCCAAAAATGGTTGTTCGGCCTCCTTGTCAAATCTCACCCTCACATTCATTCTAATGTGTTGAGCGCAATAATCATGCGTCACAGTTGAAAATATCTCAGCAAGCCGCAAACCTTTTTGTCGATCGCTGATGATGACAGTTTGAGGACTCTCAATTTCATTTATTGATTCTCTCAATAAACTACAGAACCACGTCCAGTTTGATGTATCTTCTCTCGGAGCTAGAACATAAGCTAAAATGATAGCCTGGTTTGCACCATCAAGGGTGGAAGCCAAGAAAATTTGACAAGGAAACTTGCGTGGCTTTGAATGACAAGCGTAAAGACAATCACTTTCTGACAAGAGCTAAAAGTATTACGAGTAGCACTGAGACAGACAAAAAAATGACTAAAAATTGTCGGATGAAATATCCATGTGTCCCAATCCACAACAGCTAAGGGATCGACGTCTTTGATCCTTCTACATACCGACGGAATATAATGAAAAGAGAAAATCTGATTATCTTCTAACCAATCTCGCGAATGCTAACGGCTTCTCCAAACCTGGTTATATGGAGCTCGTTTATTAAAACTAGTCCGAATTTCTTCCATTAAATTCCGAACTGGGATGTTGGATCTATAGCTACTCTATTACACAATACTTGTGCAAGGAATTTAGAGTTTGACGCTGGTCCACGTCAGTAAGCTTGTTGTCCAAGGCAAATATGCTCCAGATTACACACGCTGATGGTGATTCTCCCTGTGAATTTTCTTCTTTGTGCACGTACTCTCCAATTGCACGACTGCGTTATTGACCCCTCTCTTGCCTCAACTCCAGTTCCATAGAATGTTTCTCTACCAGAGGTTAAATATTGCATCTTTTTGTCACATCGATCATTCTCAGGAACTCGTCGTGTGCTTTAGATCACAGTGACATCTTCTCGTCATCTGCTCTCTGTCTCTGTCTCTGTCGTTCGGTGAACTCGTGGAAGCTACGAGGTTGACTACTTATCAAATTCGGGTCCAAGTTTTCGTTATTTCCAACTCGCTGTTCTATCGATTTTCTGCAACGAATCCTCCCTCCATAACGACAAACGTGCACTTTGTGAGTGGAATATGACTTTAGCTTGTTACAAGCTCTACTGTTCAAGAAACACCAACAATCTATAGCAAAGTCAAAATCCTTCCAGCATTGAAATTCTCCCCTCAACTTCAGTGTCCCTGCAGCCTCTCTTAAGGCATCTAGTGTTTTTCCTTAAAGCACGCGGTCAGCAAAACGAACGTCAGTCATCTCTTGCCGCCATCGCTCCAGTATCATTTCGTCTTCTTCCTCGTCGCTTCTTGCTCCAGAAAAAATTCCCGCTCTTCATCTTCAAAATGTAATCCATCGAAGGAATCTAAATCATTGTCCTCCGACGTTATCGCTAAGTGCTTACATGCAATGCAGATCTCTGTCCCAGATGCCTCGCTGTTACTACCATACACTGTTCACAAATCTGCACTGTTCATAGTCATTCTTTCTGTTCGATGTGGAACATTGTATCATGGCAGTACTCATTCTGCAACGCGATGTGAAACACTGTATCATGCCAGTACTCATTCTGCTGCGCAGTTCTGCTTCTCTTCTCGTGCACTAGTCTAGCTGTGTAACACGTCAGCTTTGGAAAGCTGACATGACTATCCGACTCGACGTCTGATGTGGCAAAATAACTTACAAAACGGGCGGTTGTCAGTTTGGAAGTCGATCAACAAGGTCATCGTGAAGAGGGGTGGATCAAGTCCGAGATTCTTTTTGAGGGTGGATCAAGTAAATTTCTGGGTTTACTGGAGTGATACGACTTCTATACAGAACTCGCTCTCCAGCTCATTCCGTAATGCGCAGTTTTGCAGGGTCTTCCCATCCGACGTCGGTGCTATTCATTGGGTCGCGTTTTTCCCTGCGCAGTTTTGCAGTGTGAGCTGAATTCCGGCATAACATCCAACGTTGCGCAATCTCTAGCAACGTTCCTTGGAAGGCGATCGGCGGTCCATAACTATCTGCGTGGCACGTAGAACCAGAATGAGAGACCACAGGTGGTTGATGTCCTGTCTGCTGATTTTGTTGGTAGCAGTGATCCGAATCTGGGTATATTCGCTGAAGACAAATGTTCTATCTCTGCGCCACGTGGAGCTCGAATATGGCTAGCTACAGTTAGTACGTCAGTGTCTTGTCAGGTTCGTGAATTGCGACGGACTTCCGTCCCAGATGCTTTTGTGTACATTGTTCGAGCAGACAATCCCATTATCATCAACTTCAGTGTGGAAACCCCTGTGGCGGCGCTCCAGGTAAATTTTGGCTCCAGCTTGTCACTGCAGCAACGGGATTTCCTGAACAAGTGACCGAATATGTTCTCAATAGGGCGTCTCACTCTTCGACCCGTAAAAGTAACCACGGAATTAGCGTTCATGGATGTAACTTTCAATGGTCAGCCACGATTAGAGGATAGAGAGCGTGCAGAAAATCAAATATATATAATAGAAATTTACGTGGCCGGCCATAACCTGTGTCTGGCGGTAATTCTTTATATTCTGTTTATAGACTAACTCCATTGGTGTTTCGTTATTTTACAACCTGGAAAAAATAAAATAATTTTTGGTCATTTTAAATCTATGATTAGGATAATGAATGAAACAAAATGTGCATGCAACTTGAGGTTCTGGCAGTAAGAAAGAAGAGGAAAAGCTAGAAGTGAAGGTAAAAGTAATTCATGTCAATTATTGGTTGCAGTCCACTTAGGAGAGAAGAATAATTACAATGACATTAAAGATAGTTCAAAAATATTGTTCAAGGATGTATAATAAACAGAGACGAGAAACCAAGAAAAAGAACTGGAAAAGAACGAGATCGAATCTAATTTTGCAATTTGAACGATTTCAAGAGAAAGAACAAGCTAAGCTTAAATTATAATTTTAAGAACGCAGAGAAAGAAACACCAGAAATAGAAATAGAACTATAAACTCTTTTCTTTTCTGTTTGTCTTTGTTTTGATTTTGTAGGAATAATTCCTGAGGTGATCAATGGAATGGAGAGAAAGGAAAACAATGGCCATAGCGATGAGACACGAATGTGATCTTTGATTTGATCCGTCTCATAAATAACTAGTACCGTACTGTTTAATACTTGATGGTAACTGCAGTAAGGTGAATATGTAACTAATACCAGAATGTTTAATGCTTGATACTAACCGCGCTTTAATTGCGGTACAAGTTTGATTCTGGAACCTGTCACCCAGGCCGTGATTCAGAAAATTCTCGGTTGATTATTGCGGGTAATGGTTTAACCCCGAGCATAGCCCTCTAGCGTTCGTTTCGGGAATGAAACATGAGTCAACTGAGAACAGTGTTACCCATAGTAGACTGGGACGGAAGAAGGGGTTCAAGTCTCTGTTGGATACAGGCGCTGTACCTCATGAACCCTCTCTATGATTTCAGTCATTCTGCTCCACGTACTCCACGAGTGTATTAACGGAGTGTTTACCCATATCTTGAACGAGGTTATCAACTAATTTACCTTCTCTTTGGAAACTCTTTGGAAAAGTTTATGGAGCTCTAAGATGGTTTACGCTTTTCCCTTCAGTCTAAGTCTGAATCATTTTCAGTAGGTAGCCTGCAACCTAGAAATGATGAGTAAAGACCCATCAAGCAATACAAGGGAAAGAGGGAACCAAAGTGCGAAGCAACCAACGCTCTCACTAATCTTTTTCTCTATATAGAAAGCTATGTAGTTCTCTCACTCCACGAACTTCAGATGGTCATAACTCATGCTTTGGTCCTCCAATTCGAGCTCAAAAATTTAGGCTCGAGTTGCTCCTCCAGTCAAGAGCTCTCCGCTCATGTCCTCACATCTTTCAAATTCCTCGTAAAAGTGCCCCGTTCCTCCCAAAGCACTTTCTTATTTTCACTTTTTGGTGGATCAATAAAAACTCAACCTTGTCCTTTTACACACCTTGGAGACCTCTAGCAAAATCAGAGCATTCTAAGCTCATATAAACAAAGCTTTTCACTTCATTATTTTACAAATTACACAAATGTGCACAAAATATATTTATACACGTCATTTACATACTAAATGTTTGTGCAACAAGACACCTCGTCTGCTAAAGCTCTCTGTAGAGAAATGAAAACTCGATATCAAAAGAACATATGTCAGAACCTACCATGAGAGGTATCTCTAGCACCTCTCATGGTAGATTCTGACACAATCTCAAAATACTGAACTTCGAGGTTGACGATCCATATATCTCTAAGGTTAGGGGGATGAAGCGATGTCTCTCCTGCATACCCCTATACTTGGTCGTCTTTGCTGCTACCGTCACGATGTCCTGATGTATAATCAATTAGTATGTAAACTATACATATAAATACGTTTTGCGCATATTTCTATAGTTTGTGAAATAATGAGATGAAAAATCTTGCTTACATGAACTTAGAATGCTCTGATTTTTGTTAGAGGTCTCCAAGGTGTGCAAAAGGACAAGGTTGAGTCTTGTAAATTCTTATTGGTCCATCAAAAGGTAGAGAAAAGTTGACATCTACATTAAAGAGTGGTTCGGGAGAAACTAGAGCACTTTTACGAGGAATTTGGGAAGACACAGGCAGAGAGCTCTCGACGTGAGGAACAACCTGAGCATGAATTTCGATCGAATTGGAGGTACAGGGCATGAGTTATGACCATCTGAAGTTTTTAGAGTGAAAGAAATACTTAACTTTCTCTACAGAGTGAAAGATTGATGAGGATGAGTGAGTACACCGTCAAATTGAGATCAAATTTCATGAGCTTGTAGCCTGTCAGTTGCTGAATCTCTGACCCAAAATTTCATTACTGGATGTTTTGCGCGGAAGACAGAGGGGTGCAGAAAGCTTTCAATCTGGAGCAACAAGTTTGTAGATTTATGGAAAGTGATCCGAACAGTCAAATCTGCTGAAATTTCTTGAGTAGTGAGTTTACCTTGTGGTTTGCTGGCACAGGAAGTTTGAGTCGAAGTATTCATTTAGGCTATGAAGCTTTCCTTTTGAATATGAGATTAGAAGTATGTGTAAGTTTCTGTGAGTTTGTATTAATTGTGGGAGGAGACTTAGCCGTCAGATCTTTCTGAAATTTGACTTGTAAGTAGAAATCTTAGTATTCTACCTACGCGATGAGTTTGAGAGAAGACTTAGCTTTAGATCTGAACCTACAATATATGAAACTTCGCTTCATTTTTTGTCGAGTTGTATCCGACAACGATATCTAGTCTAGGTCCCGAGTCTCGTTAGCGACAACTGGCAGAAAAGCATCCAGTATGACGTCTGTATTGCTTTGAGGGGGTATACTAGACGTAGAAAGGACTATAGCGATCTACGTTGTGATTGCGTCATGTGATTGTCAGTTTTACACTCAACAGATAAAGTGCGATTCTTGACTTAAAAATGACTACTTGTCTAGCCTAGTGACTAGTGATAAGATGTGTTACTGTGCATGTGCTAGAACCGTCCACCGAAACAATCTACACAAAGATGAGTAAGATGGTATCAAACATACGATGTGCATGTGTGCCACCTCATCGGTCCGTGTGTCTTTGGTTGATCGGTTAGTGAATTTGCACCTATCCTTGTTTTGTGTTCATAAACTTTAAAGCAAAAGAGAGTGACTTGTGGAGAGGACATTCGACCTTAAGGGATCAAGTGATTACTCGTAGATAGATTGTAGTGATCTTATGAGTATGTATGGATACTCTATGGATCCTTATATCCTTGTAAACGGAGTACGAATGTCATGAGAGATGGACGAATAGTTCTACTTACCGCCAAGATTTCCTTTTCGAAATCTTTTTCAGATTAAACTGATGCACTTGGAACGAATGCGTTAAACACTCCGTCTGGGGAGTACGGTTCACTTCCAACAATTTCTGATAGGATCCTTTGGACATAACTTTATCCCGCAAGTTATGCTCTCGTCTGTCTCTGTGATCTTATCTGTTGTCACTTACGGCTAAGAATGAGATCTTACTATTTTTATCCTCATCTAACCAAAGATGGATATAAATAAGCTCCCAACGGTAAAATTTAACACTGAGTGCGAGATAAAACAAACTTGTTGACCCAAAGTCATGTACCAAGCCCTAGTAGTGAGGAACTTCGAAGAAAAATACTACCGAGAGATTATGTCATCACATATTCTGTTTGTTGTACCTATGATCATCCAACATTTCCGTGTGGTTATCTTGACCTTACTGAGAGAAAGAAAGTGCTGAGATTGACAAGAAGTCCGAGAAGAATTATAAGACACTAGCCTCTCCGATGTGCATCAACCGTTAATCACAGCCAGAAAATGCGCACTTTCTCAAAGAAAAAGATCTCACTACGACAACACTTGCAGCTCATCCTAGGGATGAGTGATCATCTATGTCGTCATCGAGTCTCATGTCAGATCCGTGACAATCGTATTTGTCAGTGAGACTTGATCCTCCCTCGTCATGTACATGTAAGCTCTCACCGACCTTCCCAAATGAAACGCATATCAATGCTCTCTCCACGTCATGTAATCGCTCTCTCATGTTACAGCAAACACAACGTCCTTGATGACATCTTGAGTAGCTATCCGTTCTCCATGATGAGGACAACGAGCAAGGTGTCGAGCAAGACACCACACTCTCATGTGGACAATGTTGAAGCAACAAGTTGGACCAAGCCTAGGCGGAGTCTCATCATTGTAAAGAAGATAGTTAGTGTGAGTCGAAACTCTCTAATGCAAGATCGAGCTATGAGCCAAGAGCTTTCGTCCTTGTTTGAAAAATAGTGAAGTCGAGCTCGAGTATCTTGTGAGATGGAAAAATCAACTAAGAATGCATGAAGAATTTGCTGGAAGAGGTGCCCCGTCATAGAGGATTGCAGTGCGTGAGATCCATCAGAAGCTAAGGTATCAAATCGAGGATGTGCCTCACGTGTCTCAAGAGTCAAACTTGACCGAGACACATATGTAAGCAGTAAGAATCATCTTCCATCTCTGTCACACAGTTCTCCAGAATAGGTCTATCCCGCACAAGTAAACGACAAAAAAGCAAAGATGATGAGAGGACCCAACTACCTAAAAAGGGTTGTTTGAAGCAATCTCCTCCATAGATAGCAAACCCACCTCACCACATGATATCAAAAATGATGTTTGCTTACGTGCAAGAGGTCTTGCCACATACTCAAATGTCTCTGGTCTTAAGATGTCGTCAAAGATCTCCATGATCCTCGTATTAAACTCTCTAAGATACGAGATGAAAACAGGAGATGGAGGTACTGTGCAGAGTAAGTAACCCGAACGACATGCTATGAAAGACGAAAAGATATCGAAGACAACATGGGGGTCTTCTAACCTAGAGAAGTCCTCAATATGCAAAACATCCTCGCTAGAGCAACATCTAAGAACCGCGAGACGAAGTCCTCTGAACCACTGGTACTCTGAGAGTACTTAAATCATTTCTAGGTGTAACAAAGCCCTCTAGGAGCTAGAGATCCGATAGAAGATATATGAGAGACCAAGCTCTACACTTTGGCACCTTCACTCTCAACCTACCAAGATCAATTGAGAGACGAGGTAATCGACGACATCATAGACTTGGTCCGTCAGACCTATGATATGCATGCTATCAGCTAGAGATAGAAAGATACAACCTAGAGCAACCAAGGCGGTGTCGTGATGTGAATCATTTCACATAGATTCACTTCTCTGTCAGGCGTTAGTCTCTCTGAGTGAAGTTAAGACCTCAGAGAAGTTCATTTTTGAAAGATGTTATATATTTTGAGTCTTAGTAGGTTGATTACCATGTTGATAGGGCTTAAGCTTATGGGTTGTATTTGCGTGTCGCCCATGCATGCTTTCTAGCTGATTTAAGTTATTTTTTGGAGCTGCGTGTCGTTTTAGGTAGTTTTAGTTTTACGCTGGCACTCTATGGGGCTTGACGTGGTAGCCTATGAGTGTAGATAAGTTACCAGGTAGTTTAAGGCACAAAAGGACAATCAAGTGGAGCTATGAACTCCCATTGGTCCATTTTTGTCTTTTGTAAAACTCTAAGTTTAGAAACAGAGCTCTAGAGTGGATTTCGAGCAATTGGTGAGTGTACTGCGAAATCTGAGAGCACAGGGAGATAGAGCTCGTCGAGCCAAGCAGTGTCATTGAAATTCTTGATCGATTTGGATCAATAAACAAGGAGTTATGCCCAATTGAAGTTCGGATTGTGCCAAAACTGCATCACTTTTGTTGATTTTGGGGTTTTGAGTGTCAATTGCAGCAGAATTGAGAAAATTGCTTCAAACCTTCGTGGTTGCGTTCACTGTCAGCCGGGCTCCGACTGTCAAAAAAGTTTCAAGTGATTTGAGTTACTGAGTAATTCAGGGCGGCCGCTGAAGCTGAGATGGTCTGAAAAGCTTGCAATCTAGAGCAGCAACTTCAGAGAACGAGATCTGGAGTTCTGTGTACAATCAGGAGGTCCAACTTCACAAGAGTGTTCAGCAAGCTGTGTACTGCAAATCCTGTAAGAAACTTCGAAGTTGATCAAGCCAATTTCCTGTTATAGGTCGAAATAGCTATCTGGGTACCAGAAATTACCGTAATTTCTCTGTTCAAAAAGTTTCTACCCATATCTCGGTGCTCTGAACTGATCTCAAGCTGAAACTTCATATGTGTATCCAGTTGGACCTCATTTACATGTAGGAGGAGTTCTGAGGCCTAAACCATCTTATGTTTCTGATTCTTGGCTGTTAAAGTTCACTGTCAGACCTTATTACTGTTAGTGTGATCTGATTTTCACTTCTTGAACATACTGGAGGATCCACTTGACATGTGTGAAGGTTTATAGTGCCCCTTATGACCTGAAGCCTATCTTTGTATAGTAAACAACCATAGCCTGAAGCCCAGCACTTCCTCAAGTAGTCTTCCCACAGCCTTCACGATCATACCACAGCTAGAAGGTTCCGCCCTTCCTGAGGAAAACTCTCAACTCTACATCTGGTGCTTCCACTGAGAGCTCTTGGGGTGATTGATTGAGGAGGTTGAGTTTACTACAAGGAGAGAAGATGGATCGCAAGAGCGGTACTGCTGCTACTTCAGCGGCTGCTGCATCTACGTCTACTGCAGCACCTTCTGTAGCACCTGTGACTGCAGCGACCTCTGTACCTGGTCTGGATACGGCTGAGATTCTGAAGACGCTTGCGGCCTTAGTCCAAGAGCATCCGATCGTTGGAGGGGGTGAGTTAAAATCCACCAAGGCTTTGCAAGTGATAGTGAATAGGTGTGGAAGGTTTGAAGGAAGAGATATTTCTAGATATCTGCGTGAGTATAGAGGAGAGATGGAGCTGGTTAGGGTTATTGATGCTGAGATGATAGCAAGTTTTGAGTTAGCTGTCATTCGAGTTGCGAGACCAAGTTAGGGATGTACAGAGAAGAAATCTTGGAATCTGGATGAGTTTTGAGCGATCTCTTCGAGAGGAGTTTCTTGAGGAGGATCCAGAGAGAGTTACTAGAAGGACATTTCTAGATTGGGTTGAGCAGCAACCTGGTCGTATGATGAGCCTGAGTGAGTTGCTGAGAGAGTTTGATCGGAGATACCGGCAACTTTCAACTCTAGAGCGAATAACCCTAGATGCTAGGAGAACAGAGCTTTTCCTGCAAGCTACCGATGATGCTACGGCAGATCGGTTATGTTTTATGTTGGCTGATCGATCTGCTGAGGGAGGTGTTACTATGGATTGGGAGAGAGTTGAGGATGCTGTGGCTGTACTGACAAGACAGAGGAGGGAAAGAGTGGCTGTGGGAGGACGTCCGCTTGCTGAAGTGGTCACTCCATCTTATGCTGCTCCTCAAGTACAGCAGCCTTTGGCCCCTGCTCCCAAACCTGTTGTCCCAGCTGCAGTTCCTTTGATGCCAGTTGTGCCAGCTCCGGCACAAAGGGCACCTGTTCAGAGACCTGCGGAGAACCATGGTCAACAGAACCAGATTGAAGACCTAATTCGGCAAATGCGAGAGCTGAAGGTAGAGCTAGCTGGATTGCAGAGAGAGCAGCCACCGGCGCCTGCTGCTGCACGTCCAGGAGGAGCTCTTGTTCGTAGATGTATCTGGTGTGACAGTCTTGATCACTTCCGGGGAGACTGTCAAGAACTCATAGCTGCTTTGCGAGATGATGTGGTTCGCTACTAGAACGGTAAGCTGCACCTTTCTTCTACTGGAGAGCCGTTGAACACGCAGCTTGGGCGAGGAGGCATGAGAAGTCTACCTCAGATTGTTGCGGCTGCAACAACAACTGCGTTAATGGCACCGCTGGTAAATTCTGATGTATATGACGTAAATTCTGATGTATTCTGATGTATATGGTATAACAGCGACCTCTGTACCTGGTCTGTGCTATAGAATGAGAATATGTCCTTGAGCTACTACCGCCGCTACTTGAAAACGGTTTGCGAAACTGCTAGAAGGATCATGTGTCTGAAAACAATCTTGAAGGTGCTCGTAGACCATCTCAAACATACCTCCAAAAGATAGACGTGGAGCTGTACACAAGACCTGTGCAAACAGAGATCTACCGAGACATAATGGCTCCTCGAACTGATAGTCCTGAACCTCAAGTGGTGGAAAAATCACGTGGTGGATGACTGAAGAAAACATAACGTAGTGATCGTCTCCTCAGTAAGACATGCCACTGACAAAGGATGCAATGCTCTAATAGCTCTACTATACTCTCCATCCTGACCTAACATCTTATAACGTCGTATGCGAGTGAAAAATGAGACGTCACGTGTAGAGATAAACTCACTCGTACCTCGCACATCACGTATTGATTTCTCATGTAGGACTATCCAATCACCAGCACAGAATCTTCGAAGATGGACCGCCACCTCCCGATGTCTCACTCTACCGTCTCGAGTATAACGAAGATACCAACAAGGTAATAAGAGAAATAATAACCACGTTGTCTCGTCCTTGGTGTTCTGTGTCAACATGTCCAGAGATAGACAGAATTTCTGCCTCACCTCGTCATGGAGAGCACGAGGTAGCCGATGGAACAAGCGTGGACAAGGAAAACTCATCTCGAACGATCTCAGACTAGCGTCAGTGTGAACTCTCAATCACTCCTCTCTAAGAAGAAGAGCTAACAGTGCCGAAATGATCGCACGTGTTGAACTCCACTCTTGACTAACTTGAGCATCCCATGTGGTCAAGTCATAGCTCTTGTGCAATTTTTTCACATGAGACTGTATCCTTTGTAAGATAAATAACTGATCGCACACCGGACATGATGTGTCTCGAGTCGATCTCGATCTCATGAGAGAGAGTACCCATAGCTAGAAAATGAACGATATCCAACCAAACGGTACCTGTAATAAAAAACCTCAAAATATACTCTCAAATATAGAACTCTAATCCTATAAAAAACACACTAAACGTAGCAAGAAAGCCCTCAAATATCTCTCAAAAAGACTTTGTAATCCTAAAAATCCAAAAATATTTAATACTCACTCATTTCTCCATAGAATGTAAAAATTATAGAACCAAAAAAAACAAAAACAAAGAACAAAGAGAACAATGTATTTAGTAAAACTGGACATTTTTATCCAATTTTTAATTGTTAATAATCAAAAAGAGAAAAATGAAAAGTCCAAAATGTGTTTCGAAATGTCCAAAGTCTTTAATGAAAAGTCCTAAGTCCTTAAAAAAATCTCCAGAGTCCTTTAAAAAGAGTTCAAATAATTCCTTAGATGTTTAAATCTGAAGTACCAAAAGATCAATATTATCTGCGAATAGTTAGAGAACATAAATTAATCTTCAGAAATTTCTTTAGGTAAGTTTAAACTCAAAATCAGTGAAAAAAATTGAACTACAAAAACAAAGATAATAATAAATAATAATACTCTTTAATTATTAGTATCATTATTATATAATAAAATAATAATGATAAAATTTTATTTATATGAAATAGCATAGAGAGATAAGATAACAAAAGATACCGACTAGCGTTAGAAATGTTGCTTCAGAAGTCTTAGATAGATTTCGACTAGAAGAGAATTTATAACCATGATGTTGCATGTGATGATTCTCAGTTACATGTTTAATTGAAAATCTTATGTTGATGTGCTGTAAGTATTATTTTTGTTTAATCATGAATACGAAAAAAATGATTATATTTTTGCATTTTTCAGCAATGATTTTCTAATGATATATTTCTTCTTCCCTCTTCACGAAGTCCAAATATTATCTTTCAAAAAGATTACAAAAGAAAATAAATCATCCAGTTCTAATAAACTAAAATCCCAAAGACATAGAACTAATTGTCCAAGAGTAAGAGCAAAAAGTCCAAAGGTTTAATTTAAAAATCCAAATCTAAAAAACAAATAGTCCAAAAGTTTAATTAAATAGTCTAATTCTAAAAAGCAAAATATCCAAAAATAATTCATGAAAATTCATGAAAATAGAGTAATCCAATTTTAATGAGTACATTGATAGAGAACTATGTAAAAGCATATGCACTAACGCTACCCAACACACTCCACCCTCTCAAGCTACACTCTTTCCCCTCCTCTTCTCCCGCAGCCGTCTCTCAACTTTGTCCGAAATGATGAGGAGAAGGCTTTGATCGTCGTTGGATTCTCATCACTGGATTTCCGTTTCACGATTCTGTTCTAGCATTCACTTAGATCTATACAGAAAGGACACACGTAAAGATGTAAATGAATGACATATAGCTGGATGTTCTCTTGGGACAACTTTGTTCTGATTTGTTTTTAGGCTTATTTTTGCTGTCTCTTGGGATAATTAACAATAGCGCAATCACCTCAGATAAACATCTATTGAAAGGAACTCGGATCCCTACTTGTCTCTCAAATCACAAGCATAATACCTTGTCGGTATCCTATCTACCGATATATGCGTACGATACGTACCGATATGTGTGTATATATGTGTGATTTATATCGTTAGATATTCTACTTCATATATCCTTACATTCAGGAATTAGGTTTTCACTGTGCACAACCCATAGATGCAGTTGTTGGTCAAGTTCTTCTGTGTACATGCAGGTGCAATACACCTTATGCAGATGTAATACACTAAAGTGTATTGTACCACATTTAGGGTTTCTGTAGATCTAGAGATTTCAGTTTTGGTTGCATGGAACAGAGAGACATAAAGAGAAAAGGTAAGTTCGAGAGGAGACTGTTCGGGAAATCGAGGTGGGTCAAGATCGAGACAAGTCAATGAGAGGTTCAGTGGTGCTACTGGAGAGATTGGGTACAAAGCGATGTGAGAGAGCCGCTGTGGAATCTGAGCAAGACGTTAACTCTACTCATCTAATTGCCCTGCCGTGCATGAAAATAGTAACATACAGGATTCATACAGAATCATACAGAATCGTACGAAAACAATTAATATGAGTAGAGTTAACTCTCAGTGAATCTGAGGGTAAGAATGAGATACGTGGGGTATGAGGAAAAAGGTGTTGATGGTGAGTGAGGTGTTCTAATTGTCTCGATATTTCTTTCGTTTGCACATTGTTGAACTAAGATTGATTATCGACAGACACGTTTTTTCGGGCTCTTAATAAGTCACTCTTCGCTTAATAAGCAACTCCTTGTTTTTGTTGGGTGCTTCAATCCTCTATCGCCTAATGCAGGGGAAGCATGCAGGAGCTTCTCCTTGCGTACCGAGAAGTATGTGCTTCAACGATGTATGCCATTATGAGGTTAATAGGGTGTTAGAAAAGATACTTTTATTGTCTGGTGGCACTGGTA
The DNA here is from genome assembly GCA_036924285.1 of Asterella californica. Taxonomy (NCBI): domain Eukaryota; kingdom Viridiplantae; phylum Streptophyta; class Marchantiopsida; order Marchantiales; family Aytoniaceae; genus Asterella; species Asterella californica. The sequence continues at coordinate 52,037,152 of JAYKYS010000001.1, forward strand.
CCACGAATGGTTGTTGGATGCATGCTGTTCTCTAGATTTAAGCTTTAATTTTGGATGCTTCAGGCTGTTATCCGCGAGGCACTAGAATGCATCATGGGTGCTTTTGTCACATAGATTTCGCTAGGTTTCAGTCATTTATGGTCGTGCTTTTATCCATTGCTAATATCCTGCAATCGCTAGATGGTAGTTTGGCACGCAAGTCAAGTGTATATGCTAAACATTGGTTAACTTTTCAGGACTCTTCCCAATGTAGAGTTCCTCTGGCATTCTTACTACTAGTAAAGTACGGATTATGGATAGATGAACTGGTAACTGGTCTATGTAACGGTGGCAATAACCTCACACGGCGCACGAAACTAACGCGTTTGGTGGCCTCGGGCACCGTCTTCTATTTCTGAGCTGATTCTAGCAGTGATCGCCATTGGTGTCCCATGTTTACTAGGACTTCTGATTTTCGTGCTCCGTTAGTCTGGTGTCCACTTATCTGTAGGGTGTAGGGCAAAGCTCACTCACCTGTACAACTGTGGAAGGCAGAGTATGCAAGCAGTTTGGAGGGCTTCGGGTTTTCCAGTTGCATGTCATAAAGCGTCGGATCTGACCCAAGTATAATCGGCTTGGTTACAAGTATAGGTCTATAATTTCCGCATCCATCATAACTCCCTCGTAATAATCCGGATTAGGTTTTCACAAAGCTCTGCTCCTTCACCATCAAAGGTTCAAACGGAAAACATCGATTTCGCCTTGAACTAATTGATGGAACAGATTCTACAAAGATTTCTTCGGCGCTTACCAGACCTCAAATAGCTGCAAGCGGAGATCTCTGAACAGTATGCCGAGTGTTCAACTGTGTTCATGTACGAGGGGAATTGTTCGACACCTTAATGCTAGATACAATTCAGAGAACGTCGCGTTCGCGGAAGAATGTGAACTAGTTACAGATGTATGCGGTGAGCAAGGAAAAGAGCAAGAGCAATATTGTGCACTGACATGAGGTTTATGTTAAAAAACTCGTCCCGAGGGATACTGGTTTCTCACCGCATGAGAATATGAGAAACAAAATTTTCGTTATCGTCGTCATTTCCATGACTACCTCCGTTTCCTCTTGTTATTCCGACTGACTACGGTGTCGATGTCACACTCTGTGGATATGAAGACTGCATGATGTACTTTGCCCTGCACTCATCACTGAGTCTGTTACTGAGTTTGAAGTGGGAAACTAGTAACAGACGCATAAAACGGTCTAGAATATAGTAAATTCAACATCCGAAGTTGGTTATTTGACACTACTGTTTCTTCCATCTTGAACTGCAGCAAGAATGTATCAGAAGCCAAAATCTGTGGTACTGGGCTTCTAACTGGCTGCTTGAAACAAAATTTGAAGTGACGAGGATGTACTGAAGAATGCAGCCAAGCTCGTCCTCGCCTGATGCGTGGAAGTTGGATATGGATTCTGGTTGCAACATAGCTGGAACTCGGACTGGGTCACAGGTTCTTTTCTATCACAGTTACAAGTCCGAGCCCTCACTGACAGTATAAAATTCTATTCGGAGATCCTGATAATGATCCACTGATGATACTGCCGGCATCGGAGCTCAGACGTGTCCCTTCCCCTCGAAACATGATAAGCTGTAAAGAATTTAAGTCGATCAATAACTGTTCTCAATACGTCGTAACTGCGGTGATCTTAGGAGACTCGGAGGCACTTGAGTTCGCTTTCGGTTCAAAGCCGGAAGGGTAGTTCGTCTTGTCTCTTCTCCAAGGACAGCTGCAAAGGAGCTGATGGATCGTCGAGAGGGTATGCACACAAGAAGAATACAACGGGAAAGGTGTCTGAAATATAAGTGTATGAGAAAATGTTCGTGCGAAGGATCTTTCAGCAGTGCAGACCGTGCTATGGATATCGATAGTTAGAGATGACTTGCTGTAAAATCAGGAAAGCCTCGGTAAGAGAAACAGGGGAGGTTGTTGACGTGTGTGGCCATGCGAGGCGCACTGGAAGTCCGTAAATGATATTGCTTCCACCTAATCACTGCAGAAGCATGAACTGCATGATCATCCGGCGATTAGGAGGAAACAAAATACCAGGAACCTAAGGCGGGACTCCACCGAGCTGAGGAATCCAAGTGGTATTTTTGCACGAAAGTGTGAACAAACCCTGATTATAGATCACGGAATCTTCGAACTTAGGGTTTCTGCACTGTAATGCAGCAAAGCACTGAAACTTCAAGAAACGGTGAGTTGGTAGCCTGAAAGTTTACCCTGCTTTTCATGGATCATCACGAATGAGATCTACATTATCGTTTAGTTGGCACAAATAGCCGCACAACGTAAACAGAGTTTAAAATGTTCTGTGAGAAACCGGTGGCCGATCTACTTCCAAGTCTAACATTGGCGCATAGGCTTGCTTCACAAAGTGAGATTGCTTGGCTTGCTTTTAAGGTGAATCATATACTGGACAGCAAAGATTCGAACCCACAAACCGAAAGCTGTTATAGAAATTGCTTGGAGTGCCCCGCTGCTCATGACTTGAATCATCTAGTGGACGAAAAGAAATCTACTTGCATTCGAAAACCTACTGAATACAACAATATTTTGGTCAGAGTGTCCTGGCTGCCTGGAACCTGAATGATCCACTGGACAGAAAACAGTCTACCTGCGTTCCAGAACCTGCTGGAAAGAGTAACAACTGGTGAACACCGAGGAATGATCCACAGCCTCATATTGACTGTAATGTGGGTACGCCTTTGTGTACCTAGAACCACCAAGCGCATATGCTTGAAACTTCTTTTAGCTTGCCTGAAGATCAATTGTTGGAAGCACATGCTTGAAAACGACAGTTTTGGTTCAGATCTAGAGATCTTAGGAAAAACATATCTCAGTCTCATCAACCGAGTTCAAGAACTTGATTCTGCTTAGCTATATCGCATAGTTTCCCGTTACATGAAAACCAAAGTTTGGAAGTTTTGGATCTTTTCCCACACGCATGGGCAGTATAAGAAAATAATTTGCAGAAGACTGTAAGCGAGCTGACATCTGTTCGAGCCTTTAGGTTTATAAACAGTCTGTGACTGGTGTCACCTTGATACCTTGTAAAAGATAGGAATGGAAAATTGGGAGCTTATACAGAATAGTATTGATATTCCAAATTTGATGCAGCCTTGACAGTTGATTAGGGTCGCATTGATAGTTAAACTTTGGTGGTTCCCGATCTCTGATTTTGATTATCTTTTTAAATACTCAAATGGTACTAGTTCTATTATTGTAGTCAGTAATTTTCTTTAACATATCTCATCCGGGGTAACATAATGAGTACCCTTAGTGGGGTACGTGAGAGGGTCCGACATATGTGTATATATATCATCTGGTTTTACTTTCATAAGCTCAGGCTCTTTCACTCTTCAGAAGGCTTATTTTCTGTCCATGGTCCATGAATGCTTTCTCCAATAAACATAGGAATTGACGATATGCGCACACCAGTGAATCCAAGGTCCTTCATTGCAGGGCTTCTCTATTTCACGTTATTTTCAGTCTGAACTTCCCTTATTTCGATAGGGTATCACGGGTTCTGTATGGTTCTACAACTATACACACGTACACCCGAGACTTGATCAGGGTATCATTCTCGTGACACCTCAACTATACCCACTGATCATCAATTCTAGGCGCGACCTACCATAGTGGTTTCCACTACACACCACATGCGAAATTGAACTGACTGGTTTAGGGTTGGTAGGTGAGGTAGCCTATATAGTACAGTGTAACTGGTGCTTTGATATGCAGCTGATCTTCTTTATATGTGCAAAGATGGCAAAGAATGGATCGCTGTTCTTCATTATCATACATTAGCTAGGATTCTTTCCTGTTCACATTATGATCACTCGGATGGTAAATTGATAATAGTTAGTACCACCAGCTGCATACTTGTTGCAGACAGTTCCCATGAGATCCACAACTGAATGCAGAGTCGGGATAACTCGAAATTTGTAAGGTCGGACTTGGAGGACTGACTGTTTCTCTATCCCTCGGAGTTTTAAAGGAGGACTGATACAGCATTAACATTGTTCTGTGGTCATGGTTTATTCTGTACGTTGTTGACACCGATTCCAGACACTTCAGTTACTGCGAGTGGATATTCCCAGTCCTGCAATGTCTCTAAAGTTCTACATCTCAGAGCTTCATACTTCAACGTGTGAAAATTAATGTGCTAAGTTAAAGCATGCACTTCCTACGGGTACGTGACCTTCAGGACGCTCACATCTGATGACTCCATATCAACAAAGCATGAAGAAACTGTGATCTCCTATGAGCATTACTTGCGCATGCTCACAGCCTAGGAGACATGGTTCTTGAAACAGAGTCTCTGAACGACTATCGGATGCTACAATAAATGCTAACGCAAAACATCACTGTTTTCCATGGCAGCCGTGCCGTATTCTCAGAATATTCTCCTTGCATTGCTTTTGCTTCTTCATTCTCTTGCAGTTGGTAACATGTCTCTTGCAGTGGCCACACAAAGTTAAGGACGTTCGAGATCTAGCCAGAGCAGCCATCTAAAGATTCAGGGTATGTACAGCCTGCTGGGGTTTCTACATACGTACGACTTCAAAATGTTTTCGAGCAGAGTATAGGTACTACTGTAAAGGTCCTGCAACTGGAGCCGTAGACACGATGGCAGACACCATGATGCTGAATGAGCTATGCCGAACAGCACAAGACATTTCCGATATTTCGTTCGCCATGTCTCTGGACTCTGAGACCGAAGAAAAATTGAAGAACATTGCTCGCTACTTGGAATCTGTGTATGCTGCTGACCGGTGTAAACACCAAACTCTGAGGACTGCCCATGACAAATCTATGTGCATGCTTGAGCGATATTTCCAAGCATCAAAGACAGCTCTGTTGCTTCTGGAAGAAGCTTATGAAGCTGTGGAGCAGTCGAAAAAGGAGGAGCAAACTCTACTAGCTGATCTAGAGTTTGTGCGCAAGAAGCAGAACTTACCAGAAGACATCCGGACCAATGCACTGGGGATGTTGGAGAAGATTCAGGATGCTCTGGATAGAGAGCGTTCAAGAGGAAAGGATGTCATGGACAGCATACAGACTGAATGGAATCACCGAATAGAGTGGATGAAGGCTTGTCTTCATGGAGCCGGAAACTATGCGAGTGATCAATCTTTCCCAAATGCACGTGCTCGTAGGGAAGAAAATGGTGATGGTGAAACCCTCTCACAAACACATCCTAGGAAATTTCTTGATAAAAACAGTTTCCAAACCGCTGATCCAGCACTACTATACATGCCATAATGACTTATAATTTGTCTGCAGTGTAGACTCCGCAGAAAAGGTTGAGAAGTATACATAGATACGCAGAAATCCATTCGGTGAATCGAAGCAGCTTGTCACGTTGAGGAAAAGCTTTAACTATCTATGTTGCAGCGTACATGCATCTGAAGGGAACTGCTGTTGGTAGAAATTACTCTCTAAACATTTCATCGCATCAATACGCTGAAACTGAACACTTGAAATCTTTGCATGTTGTACACAGTTTATGAATCTGCTGCTTACATTGCTTATCTGCTGAAAGTTCGAACTGCACCAGCGTTGTACATTTTAGATGATTGTTTAGGTTGAGTTAAACCGCTTATAGAGGAAAATTCTTTTGTTATAAACGTTTAATGAAGACAGAAAGTCATACATCTCTGGTCGTGATCACTGCCACCTTTTCCGCTTTCGCAAATGATCTAATTTGTATAGTCATGATGGGCTCCGTGAACAATGACAGAGATTTTTTTTGTTTTTGACGTTTCCAGCGCATGTTGCTTCTGAAGAATTCATGTTATCGGTAGTCAGACTTTGTTCTCTAGCTATGATCAGGTTGTAGTTCAATTAGCTTAGTTCTCCAGATTCGACAACGATCAGTGACCGTCCATGTCCCAGTGCCAGTATATTGTGTAGTCTTTCTTGTTTCCCGCATACAATGAAATTTAGTCAGAGTTCAATTTGACTTCTGCTGTCTATAGTGGCAGAGTCCTAGCCTGTGTCATTTGTCCAGTCACAACATTGAGTTAGCAATTTAGATATCCGATACTTCTTTCTGAGAATGCTGGCAGCTTGGTTCTCTACATCTCCGTTTGATCGTACGCTGAAGTTCTCTCATTATCTCAAATTTAGAGAGGAGGTTCAATTCCTCAACAAATCAGTTCTGGTTCGGGAGCTACCCACTCTGTATGTCTTGTACGTTTGGTCTGTAGATGTTCGTTGGCCTAACTTTAGTTCCTATAGCTAGTTGTAACATATCAAGAGGTATACATGCTTACATTCCGCACTTCAGTGTGTTTCCTGTTGCAACTGATCTTCGTAAAAAAAGTGTAAAGTGAGAGCTAGTTGTTTCACCATCCAGAGCTCTATTATTTTGCACATACTCTTGACTGTTCAAACCTAATACATAGACTTCAAGCCTTGCCAGGTCTGTTTACGACTTGCCAAAGAAAGCTCAGTTCCATCGATGGAAGCTTGCGTTGATTGTAAGAGAAGGCAAATGGATGTTCAACAACTCGAGTTTTGAAGGTATAATCTTACAAGTTTTACTTGAGAAATATGTTTTATAATGAGTGGACTTTTTGGTTGATAGACGATGCTCCAGCGGAAATGCAGCTTAGCTTTCGGTTTCGAGTTGATTCTTTGGATCCTAGAGTAGTCATCAACAGTAGATGAGTGTTGAATATCAGTACTCTGCATGTTATATGATTTTAGACTCGCAAGTCATTGCACTGATTGCTTTGTCACGAGAACAAAGCAATCAGTGCAACAGGAAACACACTGCATGCGGCCATAGTTTCCGGATATGGTAGCTATGAAGTGCCTTCGATCTTCGGAGAAGGAAATTGATTCTAAGTGAGTCCAATCATATTTCTTACTTCTTTCTCGATGTTTATCTTTTCACTTTTCCTGAGATTGCTTATCGGTAGACACGTTTCACCGTATGCAAAGTAGATCGTTCAATCTCATTTTATCAGCACTGTTTCCAGTCGTCAACGTTATAAGTCACACTTTATTGATCCAGAATTTCTCCAGTTCTCTGGTGCAGGGTTATTCTAAAGATGATAGAGAAGATATATACTGTTGAGGCTAGTGCCGCCTTACGGTTTGTTTTCGTTTTGTTTTGGTTGTCCATACAAGCGTAGACAGTACACTGTCGGGCAAGTGAAGTGTATACGCTCACCATTGAAGCCTGTCCACGATGTCAAGTTTCTTCGACGTGCTTATTAGTAATAAAAGGAGGAAGAATGAATCGTTCTGTAATTAACTCTGGGTTCAGGGTATTGGTTTGATGCTGCTTACGTCTTTCATGAAACCCTTGGTTTTTCTTTTCTTTCTTCGTAAAATCTGTGCAGCTTTGTGCAATGGATTAGTTTGTAATTAGTCTTGTGTAAACAAAAACAAAGAGTTATTCTCTATCTGTGGTTGTAACGTGATTTCACTACTTAACACTCGGTTATTTACTGCTTCTGAGCATCTGCTAATTGTTGCCGGGTAAGAGGCAGGTAGTGCTCAGATAAATCATAGTTGAAACAAGCTTTCATACCAGGATTGGCTAAGCCCATCTTCCCTGTTTTCGCAATGTAATTGGCAATCGGACTCGACCATAATCCAGTAGACAGAATAAGTGACATGTAGACTGTCTCTCCGCTTCAATCTAGTGATGGTATCATCACTTTCAATCCGCAATCACAAGTGAAACCCTTGTTTAAGATAAACTCTGTTTGAATCATATCCAGACCACGTTTAGAGGCGTTAACCGTCTCATGTCGCAATTCTCAGTTTCTTTGTGAAAATGATTGCTGGATAAGTTGATTTCCCGTACCCGACTATCAACAACGTTATGGGTGCTAGAATTCTGCACCCAGTAAGAACTAAGCATTGCTACAGCTGCAGTGACATCAAAATCTACTATCATATCTGAGCTTGTCCAGACTTACTAGTAAGTCGTATAAAGGTTCCAAGCTAATTTTGGGCTCCAACAAAATGCTAACTTCTCTTCACAACAAGTGGCGTTCTACTGCTTTACTACAAAGCAACAGAAAGCTTGTACAGCTTCCAACTTTGAATAACATGTAGTACATATTGTTTACGGATAGTGCAACTATACTTTTATTCTTTTGAAAAGCGGTTAACAAACAACTCTTTTTTTAATCGCGTTCATCTTGATATGTGAAACCTAAGCTTAAAACCTGAAGCAGAAGATGCAAAGCACATCAACCGCCATCGATGAGGAAGTTCAAATTCGACTATAGGAATTGAAGGTATAAGTAGCTACAACCAGCAAGGTAGAGTACGTTTGCAAGTATGCTTCTAGCCAATAGCTAAGCTGTAAAGACTATGTGTAGGAATCAAATCTACAGCGAACATATATACACTTGCAAGGAATATACAAGAAGACACACTCAAATTCCAGCTGATCAGAATACACTGAAAAAAGATGTGAACACAATTCATTAGTGTAGAGTACAATGTTCTGTCAAGATAAGTGCAAATAGAGCTCACATGTAAGATCAAGTAGTAGCTGGTTAAACAAAAAGTAGGATACCCAGTTTGAAACTAAACTGTGTTCACAAGGAACTCTCCGCTAAAACCGTTATGACATTGCACATCCGACATTATGTCTTTGTTCGACGGGATAAAGAAAGTTCTGGTTGAGAAGGTTGGGGTCAAGAGAGTTCAAGACGATGAAGAAATGTAGAATCATTTTGACAAGAGATTACTCTATGGAGAATAATGGTTATATCTTCATGAGATTTACTCCGAACTGCCTGAAATTTGGATGGTTGGAAGCTGAGACTGGAACTTTCCAGTAGGAGGTCAATCGAACTCATTCTAAGTTCAAATGAAGTCGCTCTTGTCTTTGACATGAGTGAAGGTTTTCCCTCCAAGGGAGTCAGAACTCAGGACGACATCAACAACAAGTTGGGGTGATAGTTAGAGGTCAGGCCAGGAAAAGAAAAGGCCCACCATGAGCCAAAAGGAAAAAGAAGGAGGACGACACAATGTCAACCAATCAGGGAAGAAGGAGAAGATGAAGAAGTCAGAGACTCAGAGATGGAAAGGCCGTTCGGGATGACATGAAGGTGATGTCAAGACGAATGTTTTTTAAAAACAATTATTCTATGGAAAATAATAACTGTAGCTTTGCGAGATTTACTCAAAATCGACTCAAAATAAATGGCTGGAAAGTTCTCAAAGAAATCTTTCCAACTAGACCATTTTGAATGCTCATTACGAATTCAAATGAAGGTTTTGAAGTTCTCATACTTTTGTTTAAAAAAAGTTTTCTCCTTTAAGCCTAGCTTACATAAGCTCTAGTTTAAGTACTAAACTTGGGTTTTGCTTACCTAAGGTGCAATTTAACTACAATCCTAGTTTACTTAGGACGCATAATAACCTCAAGCCTAACTTACCCGAGGCTTAGCTAGCTTACCTCAAGTGCAGCCTATGAAACAAAACCTATGAAACAAAGGGTTAGGTTGCTCCACATCCTCGCACACTAATCTTTTACACTACATATATCCAGAACATGACACTGCTTTCGTTAAAAGCTGCAAGAACTATCTTCATCAACTGCTGTGGTACTTCTTTGAAAGTTCACTATATTTTCCTCGCGAAGTCTAGTCTGTAGTTTTTTCACAGTTCTACCAGATTCCATCTGGTAGTCAAATACTGAGATTGTAACAAGTACTTTTTCTCTGTAATCGTTTGCTTATGACGCTCAGTGAATTCTAACCACATCTCTCTAGCCATCTTGCATGTGACCTGTAGTTAAGTTCAAGATTTTGTCATAATTAACAACATAGGCACAAATGTACATCCATGCTATGTTGTTCTTCTTTCTCCATGCATGTCTTCTCTTGAAGATGCAAGTGTTTTTGTCCCATCGATCACTTCCATCATCTCTCGTACTTCAAACGTGATTTGCATCTGGTACTCCGTAATTAGAAGTCTCGGCTCGTCCGAAATTCTTGAGACGTGTACAACATCTCTCATTTCATTCTTACTACCTTCCGTTGGGACTGTTGCTATAGGAGAAAATATCTACTGAAACCAAATTCTCATGCTTTGAACACACTCAGTCTACATCCCTCTGGGTCCATAACGTACTGAAACCAACTCCACTTCGATTGACTACACTGAAAGAAGATGCGACAGAATGATTCTTTACTCCAGAGTTTAGGATTTTCTAAAAGGGAAGCGCAAAATTCACATATCACAACAAAGTAGTAGCTGTTGGAAATGAACTACTGATAGAATAGGCTGAGACAAAACTCTAAGTCACGGCATAAGGACAGTGTGAGAGTGTGAGAGAGCTCCTCAAGAGAGTGTGGGCTGAACCAAGTAAATAGATTACTCAATAATGTACAATGACCTTGGGCCTGGATAATATACTCTTGGTCTTGGCCTTGGTGACCTTACGAAAAGTCACCACTTAATAACCTGAACTTGTTACTGGAGGTATATTCACACTGTATTCTAACACTCCCATTCAGTAACAGTTCGGATAAAAATATTTATCAGCTAGAAAACATTCCTAGCTTTGGTAGTAGATAATCCAACTTGGGAGTTGATAAGCTCTTTGTCAGAATATCTGCAACCATGTCCTCGGTAAGACAATATCTAACTTCTATAACTTTTCCAACGACGTGATCTTTGATGAAGTGATATCGATGTCGATGTGCTTCGTACGGTCGTGGAACTTGCTAGTGTCGACAAGGGCCATCGCACTTTGGTTGTCACAATATGTAACAGTGGGCTCCTTGTCGTGCAATCCGACGTCAGTCAAGAGCTGACGTGACCAGATTGTCTCTGAACAACCGTGCTAAGAGCCACATATTCTGTCTCTGTACTTGACAGGGCTACTGAATTTTATCTCTTAGAGGACCAGCTGATGGCTCCTCCAGAGTAGATGAAGCAATGATCTGATATGGATCGTCTTGTCTCTGCATGTCTTCTCCAATCAGCATCGGAGTAATTGAACAGGGAGTAGGACTCGAGTGACTGAGCATACTCAAGGTATAAATTCAAAGTTCCCTTGATGTAACAAAAAATCCACTTCATAGCGACAATGTGTCTAGGTCCAGGACTACTCATAAATTGAGAGAGTACACTAATGAGATAAGACAAATCATGATGGGTGCATACTGCGGCCCAATTAATAGAGCCAGCTGCACTCTAGTAAGGATAACTATTACATAGCTTCTTTTCATCCTCAGTGACAGGAGAGTCATCCGAGGAAAGTTTCTCACCTGTGACTAGAGGGGTGCTTACATGTTTGCAGTCTTGTAAGCCAAATTGAAGTAGTTTCTATGTCAAATACAAAGTTTGACTAAGTCTGATAGTGTCAGAAGATGGATCACGGTTAATCTCAATGCTAAGGCAATGATGGACTGGACCGATGTCAGTCATTTTGAACCGTGAGCTCAATTTCTCTTTTACATGGGATAGTAGAGCCTCACTGCTGCTGGCAATCACAGTGTCATCCACGTAGAGAGCAAGGATGACGAAGTGTCGTTTCTGGTGCAAGTAGTGAACGTTTCCGTCTGCACTAGACTTAGCAAATCCAAGAGAAAGCAAGAATTTATCGATGATCAAGTATCATTCTCTTGATGATTGCTTAAGACCGTAGAGAGTCTTAAGCAATTTGCATACTTGACTACGTCTTGCTGTAGTCACTCCTTCCGGAACACACATGTATATTTCCTCGTTAAGTGTTTCATTCAGAAACGCAGTTCTAACATCTATTTGATGTACATGTAGATTATACTGCGCTGAGATGGCAATGATGAGCCGTATTGACTGAATACGGACTACAGGGGAAAAAGTTTCTGTGTAATCCAACCGTAGATCTGAGTGAAACCACGAGCCACGAGTCTCGTCTTATAACGAGCAATGGACCCATCGGTATTAAGTTTTAACTTAAAGGTCCACTTACATGTTATCGGCCGGCGTCCTTGTGGCAAGTCGGTGAGCTTCCAAGTACCGTTAGATTCATGAGAATCTAACTCCTCCTCTATTGCTCTTCTCCACTGATCGGCATCAAGAGAAGATATTGCTTCTGTGTAAGAAACAGGTTCCATTGACATAGGTTTGAGAGTTACCATCAATGCACGCTTGGTGTTCTTTCGAGACTTCGGGATCAGCGATGAAAGGTCATAGCCTTCATCTGGGTTCTGTTGTGGAGGAACTGAATGTTGAGTTGATCATCTCAGTGGGGGCGGTGCTGGGAAATCCAATGGAGGAAGGGAGGACTCGCTGTGGGTAGGATCGAAAACACGTGGTGAGCGGGGTGATGTGCGCTTAAGATAGAGATGGCGCGTGCTCAAGTTCTTTGCAGGAGGAGAGAGATTGTGTGTATGGCTTGAGGAGTGAGAACGTGGAGGTCGACTACTCCCACTGGACTGTGTACTGCTGTGACTCCTCCGTCAGGGCCATGACTGCTAGAGACTCCTCCTCCAGATCCAAGACCAATGGATGAGGTTGGAGTTGGACCGACAAGAGATGATAGAGAGACTCTCACTGAAGAGAAACCGAGAGAGACGGACGGAACGTAAGCTAGGTCAGCAGAAGGGGCAGGCATAGAATGATAAAAATAGACGTCGATCTCAGGAGACGCTTGATTGAGTGGGAGATCAGCAGAAAGGGCGGATGTGAGAGAGAGAGTCGGAGAAGACTCATCGAAGATAACATCACGAGAGGTGAAGGTATGACCGTCAGATTTTCTTTGGAGACGGTAGTCCTTACTCTCGTCGCTATAGCCAAGGAAGATACACTCGTGAGAGCGATCATCGAGCTTTGTGCGCTCAACCTTGAGGACCTGGGAAAAAGCGCGACAGCCAAAGACGCGTAGAAAAGAGAGATCGGGTTGGCGAGGAGTTGTGGAGGCATAGGAGTGCCAGAGTTTGTAAGGTGTGGTCATAGACGAGATAGCCTTAGACGGACACCGGTTCTGGAGGAAGGTGGCGCAGGTGATGGCTTCACCCCAGAAGGGCTTGATAAGACTCGATGTGAAAAGCATAGAATGCATAGCATCAAGCAAGTTGCGGTTCTTACGCTCAGCAACACCATTCTGCTGAGGAGCGTAAGGGATTGTGAATTGACGCTGGATGCCGCGCTCACGACAAAAAGCATCAAAAGCAGCTGAACGATATTCCTCGTCATTGTCAGATCGCAAAGTGACAAGAGATTGACCAATGGCACGCTCAGCAAATGCGAGATAGTCTCATAAAGGAGCAAAACAATCACTCTTACAGTAGAGAAGACGAGTGACAGTGTAGCGCGAGTAGTCATCAATGAAGGTGATGAAATATTCATAGCCAAAAAAAGTGCAAGGGGAGATGTGATCACTAATATCAGAATGGACTAATGTCAGGAGACGAGTTGATCGAGTGGAGCTGCCACGTGGAAATTTAGTGTGTGCATGCTTGCCGTGTGCACAAGTTGGACAAATATCCTCAGAGAGTGGAAAGGAAAGAAGGCCGGTAACATACATGAGGTGGCTCAGCTCATGGACGCGATGGTGATTGATATGACCGAGCCGCTGATGCCACAAGATAGAGAGATCACCCGTTGTAGTAACAAGAGCACAGGGTCGAGGTGGTGTCGGTGGAGGAGTCTGGCTACCAGATGTAAAACCTGAAGGCCTTCTAGTAGACGTGGAGGAGACCGCAACCGAGAAGATAAACTGGAGAACTCAGAATTTGCGGAGTGCAGGTGAGGAGAAACCCAAGATAAAACCTGGTTAAAGGTCGAGTCGGGCCTTGTAAGTCGGATCGGGCCGGATCGGGTAGGCTGGGTCGGGCCTTGTAGGCCGAGCCGCGGGCCTAGAGAGCTCTGCGCAGGTGGCACGACCGCATTGACGAGGCCCGGTGCGTATCTCAGATGGACTGCAGGGGAGCCTTGGTCGCTGACATGGACCCTCTGCGATCCGCGCCGGCCCTTGTCTCCGTGCGGAGGCAGTCCGTGTGGGAAATGAGGTCCCATCCCATCCCCTTGGAGTCCGGATGGGATCCTCATCCCCATCCTCTATCCCACGGAAGCGCGGAGGCAGTCCGTGTGAGGGATGAGGTCCCATCCCATCCCCTGTCCTGCGGAGACTTTCCTCTCGAGGGGGACTTCGGATGAAAACCCCATCCGTGTCACACGGATGAGGAGCCCATCCATGGGGAGGCGCACCTCCCGGCGAGATCATGCCTCGAGGGAGGGGCGCGGGTCCCTAAGACACCTCATGAGAGTTTCTACTGACAAGGGACTCCCGCTCTACGGAGACCATGAAGGCCTCTCGTGGACTTGGATGTCGTGATGGGCTTGAGTGGAACGGCTCAGGTCCTTCAAGAAACGTGCGGACTGGGTCAAAGGTTGTACTTTGAGGAGACTCGATCTACGAGAGGGGAGGAGGTGCGAAGGAGGAAGTTTCTCTAAGGTCAGTAGACGCACGCGGCATAGGGGCAGATCAACTGATGGCGTCCGCATGAGGAATGTGCCAAGAGGTGTGGAGGTAAGGGGGGTAGAGGCCGCATGTACTAGAAGTTGATCCTCATTATCCAAGTGTGATATTTCCGGAATTTGTGGAGTGATGACTTTGCTTGTAGAAATATGCTCCGAATTAAGAGGAGAAATAATCCGTGAGTCACTTGGGTGCATTTCGTCTTGAGTGTGCATATTTCGTGAGGCGAGGTTGGGTCTGGATCGTGAGAAACGGATCCTGCGCATATTGCGATCGAATAGAGAGACGCTAGTCCGTTGATTAGATTGTGGTCTAGCTCGCAAGCGCGATCCTGATCTCTGGCTGGGAGGTAGTGTGTGGACTATTGGAGTCCTACCAGCTGTAGCTACAAGCGCGGTTTGGTCAACAAACAAAATTGAATTCCTGAGCATGTAGAGATCGTCGACAGTGGGATAGGGAGCTAGCACTTATCCAAATCTGTCTTCTAGGTGACAGAGTCCGTTGTCAATTAGGCACCAGCCGTCATTGGCATAAAATTGCCGAGCTGAGAATAAATTCTTCTGCAAGGTGGCACATAGAGAACGTCACGTATGTACACATGCTCGTCGTTGAGCAGGCGTACTTCCATCATGCCAGAACCAGCAACATGGATGGTGGTGTTGTTACCGAGTAGAATCGCATCATTCTCGTTGTTCTCAGTAGAGACGGGTGAGTATTCAAAGAATTGTCGTCGATTATGTGCCATGTGCTGTGTGACACCCGTGTCCACATACCAATTAGGGTCAGCTGTCTTCACGATTGCAGATGAACATTGTGCCGCTAGAACTCGACGAGTGCTGCTATTGTTGTTCTGAGAACGATGATTTTTGTTTCTGTTCTTGTTTTTATTACTAGCATTCGAGTTGTCGTTGCTGCTGCTGGGTTTGTCCGGACACTCGGCGATGTGATGTCCGGGCTTGTTGCACTGGAAACATTTCTCGTTGGGATCTGATGATCTTTCGGTGGCTGATTACCACCTTGTCGGTTGTCATTGTTGCGCCGGTTGTTGCTGTTACGTCCTCCTTGTCGGCGTCTTGCAAACAAAGCAGTAGATGGTTCCATTGATAACTTACGTCCAATCGTTTCCTCTTGGATGAGGAAGATGATGAGGTCCTGTAGCGAGAGATTTGGGTTTGTTCTCATCGCCTGCAAGAATAGATGGTAGTTGTTGGGCATGCTGCCCATCAACGCGAAGACTTGCTCCTCGTTGATAATTATCAATCCAGCTGAAGTCATCTATTGGATGAGAGACTTGAAGTTGTTCACATGCTGGGTTCAGTTTCGTCGAGTTTCATTTTTAAAACCCGCAACTTCTCTCTTAAATGCATCTTGGTCACCATGTCTTGACCAATAAAGTGTCTGGTCAAGGTGGACCATGCATCGTTCGACGTAGTGCAGGACATTAGATGTCCTGCCACACTGTTCTCGCATCATTCGTTGATTGCTGCGAGTGCATTAACATCATGTTGATCTCAATCCGCGATGCTGCCGGGTCCAATAGCAAGGAGAGGGATGGGTACCACAGTACCTCTGAGTGTCGTGGCACGTGGTCTTTGCACGTTCCCTTCCACGATATCAAGAACACCATGGGTCCGAAGGTTGTCTTGTGTTTCCAAAGCGTGAAATATGTACCGTCGAACTTAGCCCAGCCTTTGGTGTCAAAGGAGACAGACATTCTGTATCAGATTGATCGTTGGAACGATGAAATTCTGTTAGCGAAGATACAGAATCTCAGTGCGTGAAGCATCCTTCTCGTAGCAATTGAAGCGTCCTCCAACTGCTCTCACCTAAGGGCCGAAGACCTACCTAGTGTCTATGCTATTGTGCTAGTGCATCAACAAAACAAAGCTTTGATACCATGTTGGAAATGAACTACTGGTAGAATAGACCAAGGCAAAACTCTAAGTCACAGCATAAGGACAGTGTGAGAGTGTGAGAGAGCTCTTCAAGAGAGTGTGTGCAAAACCAAGTAAATAGATTACTCAATAATGTATAATGACCTTGGGGCCGGATAATATACTCTTGGTCTTGGTCTTGGCCTTGGTGACCTTAGGAAAGGTCACCACCTAATAACCTCAACCTGTTACTGGAGATATATTCACACTGTATTCTAACCGTGGCTGGTTAAATAGGATAGGAAACCTAAGACTGAACTGTCAGCACATGGTGATAAAGAACTCTATGCTGAAACCATTCGGACACTAGTACTGCACACGGTCGATAGGTACTAGTGACCAGACTGTGGAACCATGTTATTATCTTCCCAAACGCTGGTCGGGAGACTAGAATTAACCAATAACAGTTCCATCGGAAAGGTTGCACCCCATTTCTCAGGGTCCCCGTCCGCCTGCATATATCTCGTCATGTTATTACTAGGATGTTGGTTGTATGAGAAACTCGACATGGCAAGCCTTGGAGGACACTAAACGCGGTCGAGTCATCACAGACAGGCTAAATTAAAGTTATATTCGTGCGTGGGACCAGTCAGTTGATTATAAAGTTGTTTCTCGGAGGAGAAGACGTCTGGATCATCGGGATTCGAAGGAGTTTCTGTACGAATTTCTGTACAAAGAATTGAAAAGGATCCACAGAACTTGCTGAAGTTTCTGTTGAAAGAGATACTTGATCCATATGTTGGCTTGAGAACTGAGTTGCATGGCACAATAATGGTGGTGTGCATTAGCGGATTTGCATTCTTGACTAGCACTAGTCTCCGCAGGCACGCACGCCAGCCAGTCCAGTGATCAGGTGATAGTCTCACCCACGCATGCATATATCTGGTTTGGAAACTTGTGGTTTCTCATGCATCAAAACCGTGTATGTATGCTTCCTCGAGCCACCGCAGGCAGAGATCTTCGACTTTCGAAGGAAAAGAGATTACCTTACAGTTGCTCAGTCATGCTTCCAATGCAAACTGTTTCTACACTTGGTCAGTGTGGAATACTTCTCTGGGCTACGTACAAGACTCAGTCTTCTTTTATTACATAATCCTCAACAATACATGGAGATTTCACTCAGCCTGGTCACAGCATATTTCAAACAGTCAGGTATCAGTTTTCCTTGCCCTGATTAGGCAGATCGGAGTATTCATTGCTACACATCCTTTATAGGTGAATGTTACAGTGAGTGTAGACTCTGTTACATGTACGAACAGGTGGGCCAACATGACGATGGAAGTCGCATGTAGAAGATTCGCTTTTCAGGTACGGCGTTATATGTGTTGATAACGTTACAGCGCTAGCAACAACTTTAGCTATCGTCGACGTCGTCACTGCGCTTGAAATTCGCGTTGAGCGGTTAAGAATTATCCCATATTAGCAAGAATCTGATGTCACTGAGCAGGAGCCTGCAGTAGTGGACGACGAGACTGTAAGGAAATGACCCGTTTCCTCCATCATGATAACACTCTCCACATGTTTTGAAGAGGTTCTTTGATGATGTTCTTCCAGTATAACAGACGTCTGGTCAGGCAATTGGCGAGTACAGAAAGTATAGGGTATAATCCTGACATAAACTTTCTCCCGGCCTGGTGCTGGTTGGATCCCTTTAGAGATCTACTTATCTGAAACTAAAGACTTATAAGATCAGGACGTTAGAATCATGCATAAACAACCTTATTGGATCAAAGGTCCAAAGATTCTGGCATGGGTTCATGGAATCAAAAGAACCGGCCGGTACCGAATTTTCGTTTACATTCTCAGCAGACTGTAATGCCGACCAGCCCTGCAACATACCCGAGATTAGGAATACTGTTTTATCCTAGGAATTTCATTTCACGACGTTAAACAATGTTATGAGATGCTGAAGAATCTGCTGCAGGTTTTAACTTACGCGAAAACCCGACTGATACTGGAAACGAGTTAGTTAGGACACTCGTCAAAACCAAGTCGCATGTTGTAAGCTAAAATTCAGAAGCGGTTCTACTGCGTGCGCAGCTTCTTGTGTTGGCTGATATGGCAGCAGATTTCTTACTGTTAAGCATTTAACCTCCCATCCACGATATCGAAGCTTTGTCATGCGCTAACAAGAAAGTGAAATGAGTCGCTTTGCCTTCAGCAATTATCTTCCATAAAGGTGTGCAGTTATGGTCCTTGGCCACAGGAAGCGGTTTTCCTGATATAGATTGCATTCGGCCACTGATAAATAACCAAGAAGATAATCTTGACTGTGCTCTCAATTCTCTCAAGAGAAATTGTCTTGGCCAACATAATCATTGCCCAACTATATCATTCAGGACCTGGAACTTGCTTCGCGTCCAAGGAGCATCTTGCGATTACTTTGGTAATAAGTTTTTTTGGTTTAGCCTGGGATCGTCTTTCTCGTTGACACTGCAACCTGCAGGACGGCCGTGTTGAAACTTCACGCCGGTCTCCTCAGCCTGTGCTTGTACACCTCCGATGGCTGTTATCTGCACAATAAAACATACCACTGCGGACAGTAGAGGAAAGACGGAAACTGCATTGAACTGCACATCACAAACGATTATGAGAGTCATCTTGACCTTACACAATGCGTAGATCAGAAGGTTTTATCATCATGTCGCGAAAATGTGTGTACATTCAGTATTTGTACTAGCCCAGATAAGATCGACTCAACAGCGAATGCGATAAATGTATTATTAATTTCAAAAAACATTCGAATTGATATTGGTCACTAACAGGTCTGTACGCGGTAGCAAAAGCGATCGAGGTTCAAATCAAGCCGCGCGTCAGTTACAAGCAGGAAGGCTACCGTCATGAACAGTGGTAGAGTGCACCTCTGCGTTGATTTGAATTCTCTAACAGGCCGATGTTGGAGGAATGCAGGGCTTCTCTTTCTGTCTTTAGGATGGTGTGCATGCATACGCAACTTCTAGAAATTGGCGGGCACCTCTTCTTCAAGCGAGAGAAAGCATATCTGGATCTAGAATGTGAGAAAGCTAGGGGATCCGGATCTAATTAGAAGGACTAATACCTTCGATCATGAGACCCAAGAGTATGCTACATACATGGCCAGGCAAATTCTATCAACTTATCATCATGCCCGTGGTTTGGAATTGGTGAGCTTCCTAAGCAGTATAAAGTAAGATCAGTCCATGAGGAATCAACCCTCCGTGATATCCATCTTGCCGTTACAGTGCAAGCTTTCTAAGCTCAAGGAGTAGAGCTCTACCTTTGTGATCGGCCAACAGTGACACGTGTTTCCTACTGATCATGATCATGATGATGTGAGTGAGATAAAAGGAATCATATTCCTCCAAAATCACAAATGGTCCTGTTCACTAGACCGACACCAGACTTGTGACTATTTGTCGATCAATCATTATGCACAGTTCGAGCTCAGAACTAGGTACCCTCGATTGGAGGCTTCTTATCATAAATACTAACCCCACCTCACCCAGTCTGTTTCTCTCAACTGTTTCTCCTGCCCTTAGCCTCGGCCAAAATTGTTCAGCAGTATGGAATTCCTGCCACTAGGATTCCAGGATCGACCTTGAAACTAGGCACAGTTCGGGTGAGAGAGACGATCTATCCCTCTAGTACGTTCAGACTTCTGGTCATTGGAGGAAATATTTCTGGATTTAACTGTCCATAGTAAAGCACGTAGGGCTGGCGATTTAACTGTTTGCCAGTGGCTACATGTACGTTTAGAGTGCCAGAAAGTATTCTGATGGACCCACACTGCAGCAGGTTCCCGGCCTGGATCACCGTTAGATTGAACATGTTCCAGTCGAATTACGCTACCGTGAATGTGAAGATGTTGAAGCCAAAGACAGGTGTATGAGAACAAGCCCTCATTTGGTGCGCAAATTTTGTAGAGACGTGCAATTCTCAAACGTTTCTAGACACAGTCATCATTCCCATTCTACATCTATCATGTTGACTTTTTGCTAAAGGTTAATGTCCGTCCTGTGTATAGAAGGCCAGTTGCTATAATAAAATATCATCGTCCACGCATCCTCTCCTCTCTAGCTCTTTCGTAGCTTGAAAAGGTCGGAGTGCTTCCAATCAGTGAAGCACTCTCCTTTTGAATCTGCAAGAGCTGCAAACTCCCTCAGCTCAGATATCCAAGCAGGCCCCCTCTCGATATGCTTTAGATGCCTGTCTCTTTTCCATCCCGAAAGGGTCGAATCGATATCACGATCAGAACTGTCGTTGAATTGGCAGGAAGTTAGCACTGTCCTGTTCGACAAATCATAGTCAGTTGCCGAGTATTTGTAAGTGGGTCGCCGCGTTCTGACCATCTAATGTTTGGCTTCAGCTTCTGGATGTTTCGCCGCGAATTACTCTCTTTCTCAGTTCCTTCGATTGAATCTTCGCGTCACGCGCGCTCTCATTTTCCTTTCCAGAGGGCATGGCGTTCGAGCAAGCGCGGATGATGGTGAACACGCCGCCTAAGGTAGTCATTCCTGTCATGCTAGGAGTTCTCACTGCCGGTAAGCAATCGATATATGAGGCTCGTCTACTGGAAGCTCGTATACTCGAGAAACTGGACTCCGTGTCGGAGCTCGATTTGGATTTTAGGTTGATAGAAGATAACGAAATGGCGACGCTTGGTCGAGCTTTCCAGCAACGTCCTTTCCCTGGTCTAGAGTCTCTGAGCTTATCGCAAAACAGGGTGGAGGAGTTAGCAATGCCCCAGATTGCTAGGGCTATCGAGACTGGCAACTTGTCCAACTTGAAAAAACTCAATCTGTATAAATGTCGCATAGACGGTGCAGGTGCCATACTGCTCGCCGAAGCCCTTCAATCTGGTAACCTGCCTCGTCTCCAGAATCTCGAACTGTCTTACAACAATATCGGGGACATGGGACTGGTTGCCATATCTAATGCTCTGGCATCTGGTTATGTGCCGGCAATGAAAACCCTGTCCTTAGGAGGCGACCTAGAAACTCAAGGTGAGGGGTTTCATATTCAGGGACCGCAAGCTCTTGCCAGAGCTTTCCAATCAGGTAATTCACCCCTGCTGGAGGACCTCCAAATCTGGGGGATAGTCGAGGAGGAAGGAGTCGTCGCTGTGATTAAAGGGCTGGAATCGAGAATGGTTGGGTGTTTCAAGTCCCTCTATTTCAGCAACTGCAAAATTAGGCTGGATGGTGCGAAAGCTCTCTCCAGAGCTCTCCAGTCACCGAGCTTTGCTTACCTAACATTGTTAGGAATTTTCGAAAGTCCCATGCTGGGGGACGAGGGAGTGGCAGCCCTCGCAGAAGCTTGTAGGTTCTCGAATCTGAACAGTCTGGAGTACTTGTATCTGAACTACGTGAGAATGAAAGACAAAGGATGGTCCGAGGTGATATCATTACTGGAAGCAGGGCACCTTCCTAATCTTACTGAACTGTATGCCTTAGAGGATTTCCATCACATTTCACGGTCTAGTGCAGAAGCTTTGGCCAAAGCTTACCATAACAACACCTCTTTAGTTGTAAAAGTAGTAGTCTCCCAATGGCCGAGCGAAGCTCTGCAGGAACAAGTGGAGAATCTGAGAATGGTAAACCAGAATCTAAGAACGTCCACTAGCGCCGAGTAGGATTAGATCGTGAAAGCTGTCATCACGAAACCGGTTGGAGTTTCCCAAACTCATGTACATTTATGTTCGCAGAGAGATAAGATAGGCCAACACAATTCTGTTGAGCACCAGCTGACAATGCCAAAATGTGTGGCTCCTTACTGATGTGCTTGAACTTCGGAGTATAAACCGTAACTTTTTGGTATCCAAGCCCTTTATAAGACTCCATTCCACCGTGAACTTATTGTTGTTATCCGTATAGCTTAGACAACACTAAGCTAGAAGTTGTAATACTTGATGCTCTACCTGCTGTTGGTTAAGGATTGTGGTCAAGTGTAATTAGACGAAAGGGCCAGTATCACGCAATCCATATATATCCACTTACAAGAAGGATACAAAACCGCACCTTCCTAATGCTTTTGTGTATTTTGCACCCATCGGCACCCTGCCCCAAAGAAGGAACGACAAAGGCTTACGGATTCGATCGTACCGTGGGAGCTATTAGTTCCACAGATGGGCACTCTACTGCTTTCAATGCAAGAAATCATGCATTTGCCATGGGATCTTCGTGATCAGCATCATCCGATAAGGTCCGTGAGTCCGTCCAAGTTATTGGTGGGAGCTCACGGACGGAATCTCAGGGCTGGAAAAGAAAGGACATCATAAGGGAGACCGGTTCGTTTACGGAGCACGTTTTCTCAAGGTTTTCCTTCCATGTTGATCCATGGCCAGCAAGTGAGTGAAGAATCTCACGAAACTTCATATGTGAATCTTTCTACAGACTACGTAAGCACACGTTTTCCAAGCCCCACTTGTCGACGAATATCCTGCCGATTGAACTGGCGACGGGCATGGATCTGGAAAAGATACATATGAGTAGAAAGTGGATGCAGGAAATGTTCATTGAGCACTATAGCGCTGCTGACGTCTTCCACGCCTGTCCTTAATTCCCATCACTGGCTGTCACGTTTCTGATCATCCACTGTTTGCTTCTCTCTCTCTCTGTCGTTCTTTACAGAAATGCGCCTGTCTGCATCCGCTGGAAACAGGTACAACTAACTTGGAAGAGAACTGCCAGATTCACCACCCGTACTTCAGACAGCAAATAAGTTCCTGATAAATCGTGTCTGTACGCGGCAGTACTGGGTCATGATCTGGCGATCGTCTATATATAAGATATATATCTCTTAGACCTAGCTAGAGGTTCATACATGTATGGATTCGAAGCTGAATAGCGTTTCCAGTTTCGCGTTTGCAATGGCAGCCGCGTCAAATCACGACCTGATAATCCAGGCCCTCCGCATAATTCATAGTTTCCGTCAGAAGGCAACTGATGTGAGCTCTCCCTTTCGGGGGAGACGGAGAAGCGTGACTTTGGTGATACACCGAACGATCTTACAGTTGCTTACGCGTTAAAGGGATCGAAGGTCTTGACGGGGAACGTAGCGTTGGTTACAATCTTCCATGATCGGATATTTCGGTTTACAATAATCACCTAGGCCCGGACGTCCGCTCAGTCCGCTCAGACGTACGAAGCAGAAAACCGTCTAGATGGCGACCTTAGAGCTACTGATAGTGGGGCTTAGCCCCGGTGTTCTTCCCTTCGCGGCGTTAGCTGCTTGGCCCTTCGGGTCCTTCTTTCCCTTGTAAGGCTTGATGGGGTTCTTTCCATCCGTTGGCTATTCATTGCGTTGCGTGTTCTCCTCTCTCTCTCACTTGTACATCTTCTATTCTTGGTTCTATTTCTGCCTTGTTGAACTGTGTAACTGTATGGCTACTTTGTAGGCTCGGAATCCTTTTAGCACTAGATGATACAGTCCACAGTACTGGTGGAGTGCCATACTCCTCACGGAATGACGATTCCCCGTCACGTGGATATAAGGCCTTTGTAGCTGTCCAATGCAGGTAGCAAGACGTCGGGGGTGGTCCCACAGCTCCAGATTAGATTAAAGGACTTTTCGATCGGTATCGCTTTGTCGTAGATTTGGGTAGTACCGGCCGGGGTCCACCGCTGATACCGGCCTATATATCGAAAGACCCTCGATCCAAGTTGCCAATGTTTGGGACTCTCGTCTCACCCGCCACCATTTTGCATGAAATCGAACTTCTGTTGCAAGGCATATCTATGTACAGAGAACAAACCGAAGCTAGCATGCTGGGATCGATGGATGTCGATTTGAAGCATCACTACGCAAAGTTGTGGTGATCCAGGAATGCACTCTTTCCGTTACGGATGATAAGAGTGCCTGCACCGATACAATTCACTGTCGTGGTGATGTTTGATTAGTCCATTCGTATCACAATGATCGTGAAGAATAGTGGGTTGCATCGCTGCTATTCTATTTACGCATTTAAATCTGGGACAGCTGTCCCCGGACTCGTAATGAGCTTTATCATCTCACAAACTATTCCACCTATACAAGATCATGCAGTGACACTACTGTAACAGCAAAAACAGGGAATCAATAAACTCACACTACCTAGAGTTGCCTCCTTGAATCTACCCTTCAGATTCTGCAACTACACTTGGCGCTTGTCTCCCAAGCTTGCACAATTTACCCTCAAAAGGCTCACTTCCGTCCTTCCTTTCCTTCTTTTCCTTCCTTCCAAATACTGATCGGGCCGTGATCGAGTCAAGAAACAGGCTTCCCCTGCCACATACTATCCCTCGAGCCACTCCAGTTACTGTCAGCTACCTCCGTATCCTAGCTACCGTACTGGTAACTCAATCCGCGCATACCTGTCTGCGCGTTTCTTTTTCCACGTGTTCCCGGGTGCGTGAAATGATCTACAAAATATGTCGTAATCCTAAACGGATCAGTGATCCTTTGGATTCGGTTGACATCGAAACTCCAGTGGTAAATTAAGAGCTGGTTCTGAGGTTGATCGCGAGTCCGAGTTTATAGCACTGATAGCATTTGGTTCCTAGGTACAAAACTCACAAACCATACAAACCAAATTCAAACATCTGTTGCCTCGAGTTCCCCTAGGCCTAGCTGCGGTACATCAACTCCAAAGCATTTGGCAGTAAAATGGAACACTAAAACATTAAAAAGTTCACGTCACTGAACTGTCAAGAGCTCACTTTATTTCACTCTGGGTTCATATACTATCTTGTCCATATCATGAGCCCCATGTGCAAACGATTTAACTTCACAGACATGAAACAATTATAGCGTATATGTTCTTGCAGATGATTTAATCCTTCTCACAACATGGCTTAGCTAGGGTTTCCAGCTTGAACTGGAACTACTTGTTTTTGTAACGTCCAGGGTGGTGACCCTGTTCTTCCAACCAACATCGATACGTTGTCAAAACATAATCTTTGTGGTCTTCTCAAGCTTCCTCCTACAAATCTGTCAAACAGGAGTCCCCCTCCGAGGAGTCCACATTGTCAACTCTGTTGATAGTAGGTGTTCCAATCCTGTCTATCTCAGTCAGTTTCTTGGCCAATTCTGGACTTCTTGCGTTATCCAAAAGGAATTGTGTTCCTGTTGTTCCTACATCAGCTCGTTAACTGATCGATAAACCCTAAACCTAATACTCTGACAGTATTAGGCGACAGATGGGACTCCAGTAAAAACCGCTCCGTTTTGTGCTTTTTCGGAGCTTTGCTGCAATGTACTGTCTCTACATTTCAGATCATGCAACTTAAACGTTTATTGCTCACTCCAATTAAGGGTACTGTTGGTATACTTGGACGTTAGTTTGCTAGCATCGATAGCCAGATTTTTCGGAGCTTTGCTACAATGTACTGTCTCCACATTTCAGATCATGCAACTTAAACGTTTATTTCTCACTCGAATTCAGGGTGCTGTCGGTATACTTGGACGTTAGTTTGCTAGCATCGATAGCCAGTCAATTGCCATCATCGTGCAAAAACTAAGTAAAAATAGTTTGTTTCGTCTGATTTTGTTCCCTAATGCAGGCTTGGCTTGCAGAACTTACTTGTCAGTCAGTTCTTCGGATTGCAAACTTGAAAAAGACCTGGTCGGTATCTATGGATCTTGTTGCCTACTGGAGCATCTGTTTTTGCAGATTGGAAATCTCGCCGCGTCGTCTTCTATGCTGTTTCTCCCGACTCAGCTTCGGAGTTCTCTGTATCTGCAAACAACTGTCTCTTCGATCTTGTCTTCAAAATGGGAGTTAGAAGGAGCCGGAAGAACTAAAAGACGTACCCTCTGTTGAAGATATTGGTGAGATTCTTTCAAAGTCAGCGTTGAGTAGATTGGGGGCTTACTCTCATGCAGAGGCGCTGGATGTGGCTAGTTCACACACAGGGCTACTTCTTGGAGAAGCTGCAGTTGATGATCGAGTTCGAACTGCAGGATCAACTTGATACGAATTTCGAAGTTCTCAGCCTTCGCCAGACCTTGTCAGCAACCCATTTCTGGGGAATTCTGGACATATCAGATAACAGGGTACCGTAGTGACACATAACTTCCCGCAGAACAGTGCGCGAATACGCGAACTGCTTATCCTGTAAGATCGCGCATAGGACGATTTAAAGATTATAAGTTTCACGCATTGTTCAGATTCTTGTTCATGGGTTTCACGCACTGCCCAGATTCTTGTTAATAGTAAATCCACAGCATGGCTCATTTGCTACGGTGAAAGCGCAGAACAGCCGAATCACGCTATTTTACTTTACTTTCGAGATAGTTCATTTCGCTGACTTGCTTTTACTTTTCGCGCAAGCGGAAGATATCCATTTCACCATTTCAAACATATCCTTTACGGCATTTCGCGTTTTGAGAAAAAAATCCCGGATTTGGTTCGCGCAGTGAGGCTCTGCAACGCGCGATAGCGCGAAATTAGAAATCACTACGATACATGAGAGGGCAATAAGGTAGTCTGTCCAACTTGAGAGAAATGCATCCATATATCAGTCACTGGGACGGCGCAGGTCTAGGTGCCAAGTTGCCGACTTGCCGACTTGCTAGGTGAAGGTCTCTCTTAGCTCCTGGAAACTTATCGAAGCTTGAGTTTCTTGAACTCTCTAAGAACAACATCCAGGACAGTGGCCTGATTGCAGTAGCAGATCCCCTGTCATCGGGGCACGTACCTGTCCTGAAGACTCTCTAACCCTAGGAGGAGAATCCGAGACTGAAGGAAAACACCAGGAGGGAGCGGAGGCCTTCGCAACAGCGTTAAGAAAATCAGGAAATCTCCCAGTTCTAGATCTTAAGATTCTAAGACTGATCCATTTTGTTGAAGAGCAACATTTCAGAGGCTGGTAGCTATTACAGCTCTGGAATCCGGCTTGATAGGACAGTTTAGGCACTTGAATTTAGCATGTGCGCGATTGGAGCAGAAGCACCAACGTCTCTTGCACAAACACTTCAGTCGCCGAAACCCAAATCATTGTTTGTGACAGTCCGTCGATAGGGGAAAGGGGTATTGGTTCTTCTAGATGCTTCAAGGTCTTAGTTTACAAGTTGCGCACTCTGTACCTAAGCAGGAGATCGGTGAGAGATGAGGGATGGTCAAAGCTGGGTGGTCTTCCCGAGGTAGGGCATCTTCGTGCTCTCTTAAGGTTTTCTAGATCTTGTGAGGATGATGTACTGTCAAACACGAGTGTACAAGCACTGGCTGAGGCTTATCTGAATTTGAAAGACAATAGGTCTCTGACGTTTAAGCTGTTTTCTGGCCGAGTAGAATTAGCAATAATAAGAAAGAAACTCTCCAGATTAAAAGTTCTACGGATCTAATTATAAGGCTGAGGAGAGTGACAGCGCTACTATTCGCCTTCGAAGAGGGCGATCGACGTTACATTAGGAAATTGAACGCAGAAACACTACAAGCTATTAAGTTTCAAGTACTAGTGCTTCTAGTGGGGTGTCTGTCTTCGGACAACTAACCGCAAATTGTGTATCGAAAGTTGTTACTTCCACCAATGTTGTCGTGTTCGCTCCACGTGAAGAACTTGAGACAGCAATATCTGATGTACCAGATAGATTGATGGAATCTGCAAAAGAACAACCAAAGAAGAATCTGGAAGGAAGCCTATTCTAGAGATGGCGAACGCGCCTTCGTACAATGTTAACCGAGCACCAGGAGCGATCATCTGTACAAAATGTAGAGCATTTACTTTCCAAGCTCTCGTTTCGCTAACGAACCAAGTTTCCGACGTCAGAAAGTTCCAAGAAAATCAGGTCTTTTGTGTCTATGCGAGCAGGAAGCCTCGAGACGACAAAAGAAGTGTTTTAGGGTCATCAGAAGAAGAACTCATCAGTTCGGAATGCCTCCAGGTGGAAGCTCTAGGCTCAATCCAATGTGTCTATCTGAAAGACAAGGAATAAGGGTGAATCACGCGAGCTCGGTCGAATGTGCCTTGTACAGTCGTATCTCGTTATAATGACATCCGTTATGGGCACAACCACGTTATAATCACAAATCTCCCGGGAACAGCTTTTTCCTTTCACCGTATACTCACCATTATAAACGCTATATGTAACAAAATGGTCATATTTTTTGAAGAATTTACGGAAAAGAGATGACGGTGAATAACACTTTATATTAATAAAATTAACTGAATGTGCATCCCTAACTACTTAGCCAAGGACAAGCCGGGGGGATGAGGGAGAAATAGAGACAATGAATTGGTTTCTGAGACTAAAATGGACTGAACGACTATTTTTCAATTTTTCAATTTTTCATCTACTAGTGATTTTTATTCAAGTTATAGAGAAAAATAAATATATTAAATAAAAATTTAATAAATATTAATATAACCACAAGCTGTGATAAGTCTTGAAACAACCCATAAATATAAAATCTGAACACGCGCTGCTGAAACTATATGACCTGGGCACTTTTCTAAAGAAATCATAAAATTATGATTTATTACCTAGCTAACCTTTCCGATGGGAAGGGTTAGGTAATAAATTAATCCTAGATGAAGAAGATGGAGAAAGTGATTATGGAGGCTTGCCTATGTTAGTGATAGACAGTTAATTGAGGTTTGAACCATAATACATTTTGCACATGAGTACAAATCTGTGAGTCCTGTCGTTTAGAACCGATTCATTCCAGTTGAATTTTAACCAGTAGGACTCTAACATCATTACCTCATACATGTATAATGTAGAGTATTTTTTGAGAACAGGTATTGTAAATATAAGTTTATGGATATGTATTAGGGCCATGCAAACCTGTTTCCACATTTACAGGGTACCGATGAGAAAGAGTAAGTGTAAACTATGAGCCATTGTCAAGGATTGCAGAAAGACAGTATTAATTTGATTCAGGTTTTTCCAACGCTATTCAAGAGATGCTGTTTAAAGTGACTAAGGTAGGTCGTAGATAGAATTTACAACTGAAACAGGTAAAAACATTTGCAAGAATTATTGCAATTCAGTAAAAACCAGGTTTGAGTGGCACTATTAGCACTAATTTCTAAATAATCACGAAAATATCAACCCTATAGAGTGTGTGATTGTTATCTGACTCTTATTGTATATTCTGTATACTTTCTTAGATTATGATTGATGATCGATATAGATATTGCACTTAACTGACAGCATATCTTCTGGTAGATACAAGTCCTTTGCGGCCATTCTACAAACACCATCCTCGATATTAAGCATGATTTTAACAATCAGCGCTTGCTAGCTTACATCTTTTCCACTTGCTAAGAATATCCAATGCAAGTGATGTAATTCCAGGTCACTGCTGTACTGTTTCAGAGATTTTCTTTATCACATCTCTAATACGTTTGTCCGACTTTGTCTGATCACTTTTAATTTTACATTAACGATTTCACACGTGACGAGCAACAGCAAGTTCAGCAGATTTATGTCCATACAAAGACACCACACACGACAAAGATTGTTTGAGTTGATAATCTGCAATAAAGACACTTTACACCAAATTTTCTTTATAGATATATTATTATCATTGACATGCACTACTTGCATTCAGATGACATGACATGACATTTTGACCGGTTGAACTTGTTGTTTTCAATCATACATATATTCAAATAATGTCAAGTTAAGAGATGGGTCAAGTCTGAATAACATATTAGAGATAGGATCAAATAAATTTCTGTTACTGTACTCTACAATGAAAATTTGTTATTTATTTAGGTATAAATAGCATTTAATATCAATGTAGATGGATGACCACTAAGACCTACGCGCACATAGTACTTTATAAGTTTATTCTCAAAATCTGAAGTAAAATCCGCCTTGGTACATAGAAATTGCCACTCCACAAATATTATATAATTGTCGTGTGCGGAACAATGATCTCTATTTTTTAGTTTGATATTACTGAACAGTCAATTTTAGTATCGATATTTATTTTGAAATATATTATTAACACACATGTCAATATATACACAATCTCTCTTTTCAAAAAGCTTTTAAGATAGTATCCAAGAGGAACCTCTACGAATCTATTAATTTCAATGGATGTGAGATGTAAGTCTTTTCTTAATGGATGACCCTCAAAACCATAATCTGTTAATCTACATCATAAATCAGGACGATTAGAAAATTACACACCAAGCATATCCCAAGTTTCTCATTCCCACCAGCAGGCCGATGGAAATATACTGACTACCGAGATATTCTCCACTAGAGTTGAATCGAAACCGATATACTAATATGTACGCTGATATTCTTATTACCGAACCTAGTGTTGGGAAAAAACACTCACCGACAAAATACTGTGTACATCTGTTTAATATTTGAAAATTATGCTGAAAGTGTGATCAGTAGCTCGGATCATTTCTATGAATATCTGAGAAGGGTGGTTAACGTATATATGTAATATGTATAAATGTATCGACTGACGTCTCGCGACACCATTATTTAGCTCTCATTTTCGCCGTGAGGCATTCTGCAGCCGAACTCTACTGCCCTTGCACGGACTGTGCTACGAGGTGATGAAGCTAATGCTCTTTTGCCGACTTGCGAATTTGTTAGAATTGCAAGCGGATGTCTAACTATTATCAGCTACCTTCCACGTTTTGGTACGCGTTACGCTGTAATCAGACACTTTGTAAGTGATGAAATTAAGTGGATGGCAAAGGTTCAACTGTAACAGACTAGTACGCTGTTCCCAGAATGTGTGAGACACCGTTAGCAAATAACGTCAAATGATGCTGTGACATTGAGATTGCGGCTTGAATGAGAACAACAGAACGATGAACCCACAACGCAAACATGAGCTTCAGCGGAGGTTCAGAAATACTGATAGCTGCTTGGACGACTATAATACCATATATCATCGGGAGCGACTTTTAGTTGATTACTCATCAAAACGCTAATTAGGAGCTCAATATGATATCTAATTTGTTCTGGGGCATGCATATATATAAACGTTAGACATGTCGTAAAAGAACATCCACCTGGGAAGGAACGCACCCACATCCTTGGCCTGCTTCTTTCGTACGCGGTTCGTGCGAAGCAGCAGGTATACGTAATGAGTATGTACCTAGATGGTACCGGATTTATTGCGAATTTCATTTCGTTTGATTCCGATTATATCCGGCACTGTGATGGAATAATAATGATAAAATGAAATCTTGCCCGAGGACGGTGGACTGTGAAGAACCTAAACTATAGCTATTATCTCTCATATTTCCAAGAGGCTCATGATCAAATACTCTCTTCTGTCAGGAGTTCCAGTTACTCTCGACAGTCAACCACTTGGTTAATATCTGATCAATGAACCAGCTGAACTATGCACACGTTTGATAATCAACATCTAGTAAATAGATACTTGCCAGAACCCATTATCTGAAATTCGAATTCAAATGCACGTAGATCTTGGCCAATTTTCGCATCTAACCTTAACGGGTTTCGAATTCAGAACCCTGAAACTATCTAGGGCAGGGGCCATCGATATTTAATTTAGTTTTGATCCTTCTAAAACTATAATCTACAAGTTCAGTCCCTTGATTCGAAGACCAGAAAGGACTGCCGCCCGAAAGGAAACAACACTTAAACTCCCGGCGTGGGTACAAAGGCCCGTGCCTAGCATTAGTGTTTCAGTTTCGGGTTAAAATTTCTGTAAACATCAGTTTGGTGGACCAATTTTTAATTCTAGGCTTGATTAGATTCTTCTGGTATGAGTTACATTTCTATCATTTTTGGGTTTCACAAAATAGATACAAACAGAATGAACATGGTGAGATTTGAGCTCTAGACCATACTTGAGCGAAAATATTTCCATAATACAAATGGAATCCAGTTCTTGAACGGAAACCCTAATGCTCGAGAGAGAGTTGTTTGGTAAAATGCCACATCAGCTTTTTCTTTCAGTTGACCGGTTTCATGCCCACAGCAGGGTAAAATACCACGTCAGCGTTTTCTTCGGTTTACAGGTTTACCCACACCAGGGTTTTAAGTCTTTAGAAAAGGCAGGAAACCGTCCTTATCGTCCGCAGTTGCTGCAAATGTACAGCGGTGGTCGGGGTAATCGTTTTCGGCGACAGGAAATTATCCGCAGGCAATGAACGGAACGGCATTATTTATTGGTTTGTCCGATTTTCTAATCGTTAATTTTACATCTTGTAAAATTTTAACCTGCAAAATATTCTAGTGTATACCGTTTTAACTCGACTTTACAGAATTCCATCCTGTTGAGAATATGCATTCTGGATTAACTTCTTGGAACTTTTGTTTGTTTATTGTTATCGAGAAAATATTAAATAAATACATATATTAAATAAATATTAATATAATATAATATTAAAACATCAAGAGAACATAAAATAAACCATAAATCTTGACTCGACTGCCGCGCTCCAAAAAATACTAGTCAGAGAAGCTATACTCATTAATTTATTAATTTATTCAGAGTTTAACTAAACTAAACTCTTAACATCTCATTAAAATCTTCCGATAGAGGAGGTGAATATTCCTTACCTATTCGGGTCATAGACGGCGACGTCGTCAGTCTGCCGGAGAGTTCTAATAGTAGCTCATGTTCTTGGATCCTAGATAGACAAGTCTTCGCAGGCCAAGATCACAAGTCACATGGTACTGCGACGAGAACCATGGCCATGATTGCCTCCCTTTGCAGTCAGCTATAATTTGTACCGTGATTGCAGTTTCAAAAACGATATGTTTTCACTGTGCAATATCGCGGTCGAGGCTAAAACCCAACGTGATTAGTCGTCACTGTTAAATAGTGCTTATGACTGTGGAGATGCCGATTTCTATAGCTAGCTATGGGACTTCTAATGTACACAGCTGAAACTATAGGTGCAATATGCATATGTAAGAATTCAACAGGGAGATATCCATCCGCCAGGAACTTCAGAAACTTGGTTTGGACAAGCAGCTGAGTACTGGAAACAAGCTGCATGATCATATTAACTGGTACGTAGTGTTTCGGTTACAGTGAAGTTAACCCAGGCTCGCTGTTCGTAAATATTCAGCTCAAAGCTAAGAAAAGTATCTAAAATTACTGAATGGCCCATGATAATAAACGTAACTCACAGCGGTGACGACTTTGAATCCCTCTCCTTCATGAAGAAGATAGATCTAGAGCACCACCATCATGCATTTTAAATCTGAGGTCTGTCCACTTTATATACAGAGGACAGACAGATGTGCATGCGCAGCTGATTTAAACATCAGGCTCTGCGCTTGTTCGGTTATGAGTTGCAGATGGCACGCGAATCGAATTCGAAGAACCGGAAGACAGAAGCTACATATACAATTGCTAGTATGGTTTATGTTTTATGTCGATGACATATATAGTTGACACTGTAGCTTCTCTCCAGATGATATGACGGTGTGTACATAGAAAACCTATATTGCATGGTTGCTGTATTAACTTCTGAATCTGCTTTATATTCCCAAAGCTCTGAAAGCTCTAAATCGCTGTGAATTGTGTTCTATTCGAAGTCGTGATTTTGTACCCTTGTGAGCGATCATGACACACCGTTGAAACGTTTCATGATAAGATTCTAAACAAGTTCGAGATGTTCGAATTCTTCAGGTACACAAAAAATGAAATTTAAAGGACTTGAAGCCAGGGAGGTAATCAATCCTAATTTTTTGGTTAGTGCAACTGGTTTCTTCTTGATATTACAGTAGTGTTCACGTAATTATTGAATTCTTCCAAATGAATGAGCATATGAGCGAAAGCTACAAATTCGAATAAAATGTGTTAGCTAATGTCTAATCTGTCTAGTCTAGTTACTAGAAGCTTTAAATGCATAGCTATCGAATGTCCAGCAAATTAAAACGGCTTAGATTTTTGGTCAGTTATTAATGTTCCGCGCTACTGTCCGCGCGTAGTAGCTCGCCACTACGGTATCAAATGTTCGATAGAACCAGTGTGCTAGCACCTTCGATCTAATATAAACTATGAACCTCAACATCTGAACTAGGAGGATTTCTGTTGCAGTTGATCATAAGCCATGGTAAAGTTGGAAATGAGCGCAACAGCTACAATTTTATACATTGACATCTACATTGTTGATTTTATCATTCCGTTTCAAGTGTGGATCATGTCCAGATATCCAAAACTTCTATCGACGTTAACAGATCTAGACAATGTCGCGGCTTGCCAGTTTTACGACGCAGCAATATTTGATTGTCTTTTGATTTGTTTAACTTAAAGAAGAAGAGACGGTCCTAACCGGCGAGCAAACGAACAGACGTGAAACCTAGGGATCACTCAAAAGGACTCTACGATGGATTTCGCGCAACAGAATTAATCAAAGAATACCGATAGGGTTCTTCCCCGTCAGAACCACACGTGCAAGTTTCCCTCCATGTGGCTTGTCCATGGCAATTTCTTCAGCTTTTGTGCCTTGGCCGTATAAGCAATGTTAAGAGACTACGGAAGAAGAAGTTGTGAGACTGAACTACTGATGATAAAGTATGTATACACATTGCATCATTCCTGTGAAATGAGACCCGGACTGTACATCTTTATCAGCAGACCGAAGGACTCTATTTTTTCGAGTGAACGTTAGATTAATATTACATTTCTGAATCCAGTTATAAGGTTAGTAGATAAGGAATAAAAGTGAGCATGGTAATGCATGTGAACGTACTCACGGACACTGGAAACTTATATCTTTACTTGTTAAAGCTGAGACTGCAAGCCGTCTTGCATGTAGTTGCGAGCAAACTGAGTAATCTGCGCTTGTAATCTGTAGCTAGGAACGACCGGTTACGGAACAGATTGAAGTGTCAATACTCCAGCGAGTCGCAAATCGTTACCAAAATGCTTGTTTAGGTTTCACCCAAAGCATGAGTTCTGTTATAAAATAGTAACTCTTTGTACCCACATCCAGAAGGTATAATATGTACAACTGCTAAAGCTCCTCGCAGAGTTTTACATGAGGTTTCTAACTGATCGAAATGCTTGCTGTAAGGGTCTTTTCGAACATCTACAGTCGATACGATTATTTCTTGAACTCAGAAGTTTACCACGCTGCAGCTTATTATTCCTCTCACGTTTGTACAGATGTACTTCTAAAGGTTTCACTCTATTTACGTCGGAACCTAATTTCGACTGTCCAACACGTGCTCGACATCTTCGCACCCTCCTTGAAAGGCATTCCAAGTGGAGTCTTAAATGGTACAACTCATCGGACGGCAAGACTGCCGACTGGTTTCCTCGCTTGAACCCCCGTGTGATGCTATTCGGAACTTCAACTTCCATGCTGCGGCAACTGTGTTTCTCCTCCTCGAATTTCACTTCATCCCTAAGCTCCGTAAGTCCGTGTATTGCCACTATTTCAGCATCATCCCACACATTTATCGTGAGTGTCGCATCACCGTCCACGGCTCGAGCTCGCGAGCTCTTTGTATCCTGAAGCAAATCTGTAATATTCGACGAAGATGGTTGGAACGTGTGAATATCACCGCCATTCTTCAACGACGCTGGGTCTGCTGCAGACTCAAGCTCGCGTAGGCTGAAAACATCAACATTTCCCGCATGTTTATCTCCCAGAGTTGCAGCCACATGAACATTTTCCACGTCCTCCTCAGCAGTACCTGTACAAGTTTCAGCCACTGAAGGTTCTGTGGTCAACTTGTCAGGTAGAACAAGCTTCTCAGTCTGCTCCAGTGATCGATGACTATCATCCACAGTAAGATCATATAATGGGTCCAATTCTTTTGGTAGTCTGTTTGAGTCTTCACGTAGCAATCCCAGCTCGGTAGCCCATTCCGTTGTCTTAGGTAGAAACCCACCGTCTCCTCCACCACCAACATCACCGTCTCTAATGGACAAATCCACGTATAGATCTATACCTAGTTCCGAGAAGAAGGTGCACGAGCTGGGTCTTATACCCAAGTCCACGTACAGATCCAGACGAGAACTAAAACCCTTCGCGACAGGAGAGGCACATGATTCTCTACAATCAGGTGCTGTCTGACTGATCAACATTTTGGGCCTAGGAGGTCAAGTTCCGGTTAAGAACGAAAACCTATGAATTCGAAGAGCTTGATACATTTACGGGGTACTCCAGAAGACCATGTCGTAGAAACACCTGCGAGATGATCAGCTGCTCTCCTTCATGGAGCAGAAGGAACATGAAGTGCATGAAAGGGACCGACGTGCATCATCTGTTAATCACCAAAATAGTCATCGGACAGCACTGAGAGCTTCGAAAGTACATGCCGAGTGAGGAATAAAGCGATTAAAATCAAAGGTCAATGGTTTAACCCCACGCCAGGAACTTGAATGTCTGCCACGTACAAGCATCTCCCTGCAAATTTCAGGGTTCAAACCATTCAATAACTCATCGTAGGCATCGACTTGCTAAGAACAAATTCCTTGTCTCCTTAAGTAGGGAGTTACACAAGTTCGTGAACTTTCAACTAGAATTTCAAAGTGCAAGAGGTAAAAGGATTACGAGTGGCACCGCGGAAAATTCCAACACTCAGGAAAATCCCAGAAACGGAGCCTACAGCATCTGGAATCCATGAGCCATCATCACCAAATGTCACTGTGAGCATATTTGCTATTTGCACGCTAGCGGTTTACGGGTCTGATTAGTAAAACTTAAATTCAACGTTCCACCATAACCATCGTATTCAGTCAGCACAGGAGAGACTAGCATAGCAGTACTGACAATCAGCACCCGTACAAACTGGAAATCTCGTCGCGAAAGCAAAGATGAACGTTGCTCCTGAATACTGATGGGCCCACTGAAAGCCCAATTCAATGTAGCAGAAATGCCTGACCTCGAACACAAAAGAGACGACTGTTTGAAGGAAGCGAACCTGATGTCTGACCAATACAGAAGTATGACTCCCGATAAAAGTTATCCCATATCCGGCTAAAACGCAAGCGCCAAACCGACCCGCTTCCAAGGCAGTCAAACTTCCCTCGCCTCGGTAAGCATTTGTGCCACAGTATCAATTCCGCGTCCCCGAACAAGGCGGGGGATCTGACCACAATCCCAGGCGAACAGCGTGGCACTTGCAAACATTTACCATCTCCTTCTGAAAGGAAGAAACATTCGGAGATCACCAGCGCAAGCGAACGCGCGATGTTTTCCTGGAAACCCTAATTTAGACGGGGAAGCAGAAGAAAGGAAACCGAAAGCGAAGGAGAGGCTTGTGGATGCTGGTCCTGTAAGGAGGTGAAGTCTGGTAGACGTGGGATAACGTAATCATGAGTGGAAGCAATGGGAGGCAAGGGTGTTGGAACAGGAAACTACCGTGTGGCTGACAGTCCACGTACCACAAGGTATAGCAAAAGCTACCATCCGCCAGAGAAATTCTGCGTTATGGTTACTCTTGCCCGCTGCTTGAATCAGCTGCGCGTAAGACCATAAGCTCCCGTCACACTACACTTAAGTTCTTTGTGCACATGAGGCTTTCATAATCAGACGTCAATTCCTTTTCACAAAAGCAGCGCACGGTTACTGACGCATACTAACTATCACGCAAAGCCCGCCGTAGCAATCGGTACGTGCTTTATTTTGGTTTACGGCGGGGCATTGCTAAAATCATGAGCACAAATATTAAAACTTACCAGAACCGCGAAATGAGATCCAACAACTTTTGACACCTGAATAAATTATACTGGAGTCTCTAGAATGTAATGCCTGCAGTACGAAGTCACCCCATCAAAGTACTGACCCTATGTAACGGAACCAGTTGAGAGATATCATCATCCTAACTGAAACTAGGAAACTGTGATATTATATTAATCCCACCGTTAATTATTCTGTCCATTCTGTTCTCATAATTATCTTACTGGTTTCTAACAATGTGAAATTAAATGTCCTTGAAGCAATAAGCCTTGATACTCTGCAAGATGAAAGTAAAATGGTTACCAAAAGTAACTTAGTGTTGGGCATAATTTCTAGTATTAGTTTTCTACCATGCTGTCGAATATGGTTCTATAGGATAGACCAATGGCATATATAATTAGTCTACAATTTGAAATAATATTTGCAGATATACACTGCTTTCTGCTTCCAAGGCCTTCAAGGGGTGCTATATAAATGTTTTCTTGAGTAACAAATATTTTGCATGTAACTATATTTCTTGATTAGAATCTCTAAAACGTTTTCATTTATCATAACATAAGGTATTTACTTCGACTATGTAAATAATGGAAAACTATACGATCAATAAAGAATTATATGAATAATTTAGGTATTTCAAAATGAGATGTTGTACTAAATGATTCAAAACTTAAAGCGTAAACTAAATTATAACTCTAGAGATGAATAAATTCATCTTGACAAAAATATGAAAGTAGTTAGATCGATCTTGTGAATACGAGAAAAATCTTTAAAATAGGCAGCTAAACTATTCCAGACACAATATGACATGTTTCGTACTATCAGCATTGAGTTGCACTGTCTATATATGTCGTTACAATTTTCGCTTGTTTGTTTACTTTGTTGTTATGGGTCAATATATTAGACTTGGGTAATCCTCATAATTCGCATACATCGTAACTTGTTTGTTTACTTTGATCTTACGGGTCAATAGAACTTAATATAATTTTTCTTTTTCTAATTTTTTTAATTTTTTTAGAAGGCGAAGTGGCGACCAGATAAACTTTATTGATAAATATTTGCTTACTTTGTTGTTACGGGTCAATATAACTTAACATATTAGACTTGTGATCATCATAACTTGCACACCATAAATTAAGGTTAACGTTTACGTACAACAATGTCATGTACGTTTTGCTTGTTTATGGATCAGATTCTTGGGATGACATTGTGTGCTAAATATATCAAGCATCGAGCGGGCGCCGGGGAAACAAAAGAAAAGTCCGATGTTCCCACCGGTGGTTTC
This sequence comes from Asterella californica, assembly GCA_036924285.1. Lineage (NCBI taxonomy): Eukaryota > Viridiplantae > Streptophyta > Marchantiopsida > Marchantiales > Aytoniaceae > Asterella > Asterella californica. The sequence goes on from JAYKYS010000001.1 coordinate 52,076,416, forward strand.
TGTCCCAATGCTCCCATGTCTTATCACTTGAAGGCACTCATTCCGCTTTATTTTTTAATTCTAAAAAGTTAATGATTTAAATGGCCAAAATAGAAACCAAAATATATATCATTTTGTTCCTTGGAGCAGTTCTAGTTTCACTACTACTGCTATAATATTGACAAATTTTAGCTCCTATTTTACTAGTTGAATACCAAAATTGCTATCTTTGCGGAATAATGAAAATGAAAGCATATAGATATTTAATTAAATATCTCAGTCTTTCGGAAAATAAAAGCCTAAGGATGTTTCTAAACTTTCTTGTCTTGATAGACTTGCATAAGAAAGGACTTCGACAGTTAACCCGTAGCCTCTAGTGGGTACATTCTCATTGAGTCGATAACATCTTGTCACAGGTCTAGAACTGGAACCATTCGAATCAGTGCTGGTGGTTCTCTCTGGAATTTTTAGTATATTGCTGACAGTGTGATATTAAACTAATGTACAATGTCATAACAAACTTATTAAGCGAAAGCTTTGACGAGGGCAGAAGTAGTACATTGCAATATGCTAAACCGATAGTTGACCGAGTGCAGAAAAAGTGGTGTACTACGTAGTACAGGAATATCGATATCATGGGTGTCTTCTTGATTATAAGTCGTCTTGATGTCATTTATTCATTAAGATCTAGAAAAGTTATTCGCTTAAACCTTGAGATCCTTTTTTATGGATCAGTGTAGATATTAAACCCCTGATGCGGGTGATATATAAGATGCTAGGAAAAAATTAAGATCTGATTCACATGACGTTTCAACCCACTAACTCTACAATAAAAAGGACAAAGTTGTGGTAAAACTAACCCTAAAACTTTGAATTTAAAAACTTGAAGTTATCTTTTAGAGTCCGTCTAGGGTTCTAATCATTCATGCTGTTGCTACAAAAATCAAGATCATAACGAGACGGAAGTATCATTTTCTTCTCATATAATAAAACATTGCTGAATATAGACCTTTCACGTTCAATTTCTTGACTCGATAGACTGTGTTTTAGGTCTTTTCCTAGAATACAAAACTGTCCAATAGAAAATGGCTGGCTCCTGATGAACCAGAGGCCCAATAACCGCACCAGAATAAGTACGGAAAACACCTAGAAACGGTTTTCATCGTAATCTTTTCATTTCGTGATAAGATCAAATTTGGTATAATGGCTAAAATGATTGAACTTATGACAGTCACTGAAATCAAATTATTAAGTTCTCTGTTAACGTGACAATGTCATTTTGTACATTGTTTCATACCAATCTGTAGAGTAATCAATGGGACAAACAGAAGGTGCTCTTTGGCTTGAAGTAGAAAGGAAGAGAAAACGAATATATTAATTCCTCATCTTATACTCATATTTGTGAATTCTATCATTCTTGTCCAAGGTTTGTGCGATGGAACGGAATTCTAACTTGAAATGTGACCTGAGTTTCGATGGTGGAATTTCCATGGTTACTCGATTAACTAAATTTTGAAAAATAGATATAACTAATTTGAAATTTTTTTAAAGAATTCCAAACTTTCAGAAATGTCAGTTTTCAGGTTGTAGTTTTCTGTTTGTGATCAAATCTTGTGTATGTATCTGTACTATTTGAATATAAACGAGTATATCTATACTCTGATTATTGTTATAGTAATTCATAAATCTTAAACTACATTAAAAGTTAAAAACCTTATAATCAGACTTTATAATATAGATACATCACTAGATAAATTTTATCAGTAAATGCAATTAAACTGGGTGAAATATTAACAATTATAATAATACCATATCTTTGTTTTTGCAGTTTGCACATTAGTAAAAAATTCTCAAAATTTGATCTCTTACTTTTCATATTCCACTTTTTCAGCTTAGAATTATAAACTGTGAAACTACAAGCTCCATAATTATTAACACATGTATATAGAGAATCTTATGTCTATCAGGTTGCATCATATCTAACTGGTACTTGAGTGGCATTGAGTTCCTTAACGGCTACATCCTGGAAATCTCTATGCTTGACAATATTATAAACTGCAGTTTACAAATACATTCTAACCAGCTTGTTCCAGTCCCCATCATACCTCAAGTTCACATGACTTAAAACTATTAAACTGTAAACTTAGTTCTAGTCCGTACTCTAGTGCCCGACACACTTACTGATCTAGATTCACCAGGGGTGTCATTTATGCAGCGGAAGATTCTTGCCCGGGGTCACATCCAGACGGCTACCTTCCCGCAAGACCAACTGGACCCATTTTTGTGGGTGAAGTCTTCAAGTTGCCGGCAGACTGCCCTGCCCGGTAGATTTTCGAATTCAAACGTAGAAAGGAGTGATGGAATGGATGATAGTTGGTCTATGTGTTGAGGTTGGAGATATTTGGGCAGGGAATCTTTCATGAATATTCTTAAATGAAACCTCCTGCTGTTCTTTGTGTCCTCCACTATAATTCTGATGATGGTGATTGGTTTGAAGATTCCGAGCGAGAAGAAAATAGCTCCTGGTCTTTACTCAGAACCTTATAAATACCTCCGTCTCATACACAAGGCTCTCAAAGGCCCATTTACACAGTCCTTTCCTTGTGTGGATCCCGGACTGAAGGTTCAGTAACTCGGATACCAGCCTACGCAAGTTTCTTCCGCGCTCATAGTTTCTGTTGTGGCTCGTGACTGCAGCTGAAGTTGGATACCAGCAGACTACCCAAGTTTCTGTTTTGCTCGTAGTTTCGGTTCTAGCTCGTGACTGCAGCAGCTGAAGGTGGATTTGCTTTCGAAGAAGCATTGACGATCATGGACACTGCAGTGGCTGACAACAGAACCAGCAAGATGAGAAGAAACGTTGTCGTGCTGGTTGCTGCTGATGGAGAAATGGTTGAATTGGAGAAAGACGCAGCTTTCATGTCCCCGACGATCAAAAAGCTGATGAAGAAGTTGGGCACCGAAGACCCCATTGAGTTGCCGTATGCTACCACGAGGATTCTGGCGTCTACCGTGCGAAGTTGTAGGGCCAAACTTGCATCAAGGAAAATCTTCTCTTGGTTGAAGCAGAGGACCACGAGGGGAGGTGTTTAGGAGTAGCTGTCTAATGGTTTTTGATACTAAAACGTCCATGGGAAAGCACTCCGGCCCTCCGAGCCTCGCTGCGCTTCCCTCTTGATATGGTTCAGCGTCTCTTCGCGGAGCATAGTTTGCACTGAGCTTGAGGAAGTATCGAGGATGCTCTTTAATTTGTAGAGCTAAATTACCGTTCTGCATGCGCTTGAGGAAACATAAACCTCATGTCTGTACACGGAACTGGGATGTATGTATAGTTATACATATATATCAGCCCTGAATGCAGTGCAATGGTAAGCATTGGACAAGTTGAACTATCAGTTCGGAAAAGAGGTTCATATCGTGGAGTTGTGTAGAACCATAACCAGCCTTCGTTTCATCGAAGGCTGGTTTGATGTATTTCTGCGAATGTGCCGGCTGTTCCATTGGAAGTAGCCCCGGGTTTAAGTTGCTTGTAAACGTGTGTCTGGTACCTGTTCATGTATGACCGTAGTTCCGGATCCATTCTCTTATTTTTTACTTCTGTTATTAAGTATTTTCATTGTTTACGGATATCCTTTCTGGCTAGATAGCTGTTCAGCTCGAAATGATCTTCTAACTGCTCTCATTCAGTGATGCACTTCTAACTTCCCGTAGCCTCTCAACGAAATGTAAAGATCACGAAGAGCGGCCGACATGGTTACACACTAATATCCCTTTCGATATTGGTCAAGTTTGGGGAGAGAACTCTTCTCCGAATTACAACTACTAGTGGAACTGATTTCCCCTAGGCATCGAGGCAAATCAGTGATGTTTCTCCATGTATTTTGAATCGAGCTGTGCATGCGTATCTCCCATCCTGGTTTCGGGCGCAGATCCAAAACAGAGGATGATTCTTCTGATACCAATCCGTGTGAGCTTCCCTGGTTAGTTTGCTACCAAGGAGTAAAGTTTGACAATGTTCTCTGAGAGCTCTCTTTGTGCCTATTTGTACGCTGGTATTGTTGTCTCTCAGTTATGTGCTCGGGATCGGGATTGCTGTTACTCAGTAATGTGCGCATGCAACTCATTCTACACTAAGAGTTTGCGTGCTTCAAGAGAACAGACTCTTGAGGCACGCATGTTTGAAACATCGATTCCTCTGTTGGATTCTATTTGGGTACTAGTATAGAAGATGACTACTACGGAGATATACTGGTTCCGTGATGCTTGATTCAAAAATAACATTTGGACCCTTTTGGCATGGTAAATTGGCATTCAAATGGAGGGATTACTAGCTACTCTTACCATTTGAAATCAAGTGAATATGTCTCTCTCTCTTTGCCTTTCTCGTTTTACTTTCAATCACACTGTTTCTTAACATATCGAAGTAGTTATATAGAGCAGAATCAATGGGAAATAGGTTTCCGATAGTTTCGACATACACCTCTGATGTACCCTCAGATTTGCCCATTGGCAAGTACACTACTGTAATAAATGAACTCTCATTCTCCAATTTAACAGCAGAATTTCAGAGTTAGACGCCTCCAAATCCGAGTCAGACATGCGGGACAAGCTCATTTCATGTACAAGCTCATTTGATTGCAATCAAAACTGTCCTTATTTTCCACTGTAACGGCTCGGAGTCGCTCATGTTGATATCACTTGCCGGCTAGGGTTGTAGATCTAGAATGACTTTGACCACTTGTTACCTAAGATGGTAATGATAAAAGTTATTATCATGATACTCTTCTAGCAACTTCATTCCCTAATATGAGTGAGCAAATTAAATGTGAATAACTTGATAGAAGAACAAAAACCACAATTCAAAAGGTTCTCTCGTCTTCTGCTACATCATTTTCAAACTAGGTGTTAGGAACTGTTGCAATTGCTTTCTTCAGGACTGTACTGTAACATATATATAACTTGAACCGCGGATACGGACGTGGTTCTCAAGCTTGATTTAGGGTTCTGCGTGCCCAGTCTATACTATGCAAAAGCTAACCAGGGTTTAAGCAAATTAAATGGTTTCGTAAACTAGTTGTGTAAGTAAGTTCCATCACATGACTAGTGAACGGTAATTAGTCATGATCAAGTTTGACTTTTCTGAGGTTCGGGATCGAAGGCCCTCTAAAGTGTCATCATTTACCAGAGCAGAATATCTAGTTCACACACCCTGCTACCTTGAGACGCATATCTACTAGTGCTCTATAAAGACAGAATCATGATTATCATCAGCCGTCTATCAACAGTTAGTGGTGCACATGTGTGACAAGGACGTGAATGTCTGCTGTCACCGGCAGGGGATCTCCTTCCTTTCACATCTAAGGCCTCAAGGTGCTAACAACTTTGTTGTACCTTCCTTAAATAAGAAGTTATAAGTTTCATGCACTTTCAGATGTCACAATCTCAAAGTCCAGGAGGTTGAAGAAGTACGGGTACCGTAAGGTCTAGAGAGTACCACCGCACAGTTCCTAGCCTATGCTGTATAATCTGGAATCCTTCAGACACCATCACTGTCTGATCATGAACCATAGCCTATACGGTTCATCTGGAATTTTTGAGTCACAATCGCCATCTCAGCATTTACTATAGACTATAGTTATCATTAGGGATCGTTGGGTTACCCCTCAGCATTCCAAGCAGAGACCCATGGCCGCATTAATGGTCTGGGTCATACATGACCCCTACAACCCTTCATAAGGGAAATCCTTGTGTCACCAGCACCACCTGATTATAACAGTGGATTTGCACGCCCGCGATTACTGTACACGTGATGATCCCGTAGTTCTGTCATAACATCGATATCTACCCTATTCAATCAGCAGAAGGAGCTACTTTATAACGTTAGTGGTCCTCGGTGGTGCTCAGTCCAATTAGAAATTTAGATGCGAGAGCAGAAACAGTCTTGCTGGGAACGTTAAGTGATCTCAATGAAGGAACAATAGCAGATCTCCATCGACCACCATAAGAAGAGAGGAAGAACAGTTCAAAACTTAAAAGAAACGAACCTGATCTGTAACAATACAAGATCGTTTCACAATACAACTGCTACCAAGACTGGATGTAGTTGCCCAGGTGAAGCGACCATCAATCGAGCAGGTGGAGCATTCTTGGGCAAACATTAATTTCTCTTCGGGTTCAGTTTTGAATAATCGAGTCATCGAATAATGTCAAATTTGAATGGACAGTAAAACACGTACATATGTATATATTCTATCTAACTTAAGGCTTGCTGGAGAAAGAATTCCAGTCAACTTGTGCATTATCATGAGCTGATGATGCAAAGTTACAAAATAGAGTTACATCTTACCTGTACCTCTTGATGTGATAAAAAGTGAAGAAGAGATTGGCACACTAATAAGCTGGTGAAACGTGATTTCAGATCTAGAGAACTGCCTTGTCTTTCTCCTGAAGCATTACGTACTATATATCTTGAGAATCGCTCTACTTAAATTTTCTCCTAATCATAACTGCAACTTAGACTAGCTATAGCGGCCCTAATTCTGTCGTCTGCAACTCTTCCATCATCATCACTTGCTATTTGTAAATCCTGAAGGGATATCCATTCACCAACCATGGACAAGTATATTGCTTCTAGTTGTATTACACTTATTCTTTAGTGAAAAGGTGACACTGACGCACTAGCTCTAGTGACCAGAAACGGCCCGCGAAGTTAGCATCCCATGATTGATCAGGGAATTCGAACTTCCCCATATCAGAAATCCTACCATGTCAGACCTCTCTCCTACCAATCACTTTCCTCTTCGAGTTGGCAAATCCGCGGCTCCAGTAGGAAGGCAACGAGACAACCTACTCTTTGTTTGTGTCACTGCTTGGAATGAGATTATTTAATTTATCGTGGTTGGCATCAAATTGCTACCCTGCTAACCGAAGCTTTGGGTACGGCTCATGCTACCCTCTACTTAGACCACCATCAACCGCTCCGCAAGGACCTTTTGCATTAATCTGTGGTCCACAACCTGACCGTTGTTGATGATTCGATGCTAACATAGTTTGTCCTTCGACAGTGACCGCTCAAAACCAGGAACATGTACTTCGGAAGCTGAAGATGACATCATAACCGTCCAAGATTGAAGTCTTCAATCTTCTCTACGTTACTTTCTCCCGCTGCCTAGGCTGGGTAGTTTTGCCATCACCACATCCGAGTAGTCGCGAGAGTAGTTGGTAGCTAGTTGAGTTCGCTGAGATAAGCGGTAAAACAGTCGTTATCCGAATTTCGATCCACTGGTCGAGAGATGCTTGGTATGTGACATGAATTCATGATTGTAATTGATGTGAAAGAGACCTTCTAGAACTTCCGGAACACTTTCGGGCGTTTCTGTAATCCCCTTTCGCAGCTGTCCTTTCATACGCAGAGCCCCATCGAGGAACTCTGACAGCCATGCCACCCTGGCTACGGGCGGACATATGAGTTTGACTCTCAAACTAACAACACAAATTCTTTGTCGAGTACGTACATAGATTCACTGACATGAAAAAATGTTGCTGCTACCTCCCAGGATGAGACTGCTAGAGCCATGACATCGATATCCAGGTAGTTGGTAGCTACAGAAGGTGAGTTCTAATTAAGATAGGCGGTATAACTCCTTTCCAGAAAGAGTTGTGAGTTGACAGGACTATTCAGTCTTCAAAGTTTTAGTGCTTTTGAAACTTGGACTCACTCCCTTGGGTATTAGCCTTCCCTACCGCCAAAACTCATGGCGAAAATGAGTGAAAATTAAAGCAAGTAAGCAGAAAACATCCGCGGACTAGTACTCCTGGCCAAAGTCGTAACTCTCCTCTGCGTAGAGGAGATCATCATCGCTGATAGGAGACATCATGCATTAATTTCACTTTGACCTAATAGAGACTCATCACTCATCACCATCATTTCAACTTTGACACGCACTAACAGAAATCAGTTATCTAGAAAACCATTAATCTAGAGTGATATCCAGTTGTTGATACGTAATCTGAATCTGTAAAACGAAATTAACCTATAAAACGAAATTAATCTATACAGTGACAATCTAGAATTTATAGAATCGTGCCAGCAAGGTAGTAGCAAGTTGTTACCTGTTATTGTTTTGGATCAGTATACAGTATACTGACTCCTACACCTGATTTACAACGAATCACAATCTACTGGTAAAACAGTAATGTGCGGTCGAAAAGCGGAATAATGTGCGGCCGAAGTAGCACTCGTTTACACTCATTAAGAATCAATTGCAAGGGAAAACAATTAATGACCACGCATCACGTCTAAACTCTTAGAAATTATCGTTTAATAACTTTCTAGATACTGGCTATTCTAGAGAGGAAGAAATCTTGACTGTGAATCTGGATACTGGATTCTGTAGTTCTAGATTCGTTCTGTACTTCTAGAATTGTGGACACTTCTTATACAAGATAGCTAAGCCTGTAAAATTTATGCTTGAAAAGTGGGAAAATTAGTGACTGTCACCTATAGTAGAAACTGTTACACAAATTGCTCTCACGATTGTGTGTTATTGAATCTGATTGAACTGAAGAGTGTATGTAACAAGAGGTTCCACTTGGATATTATGGTTGATTCTCTAATATTGTCTGGGTATGAGACTTTCCTCTTCACTCTGAACTCATAGTAGAAATTTTCACATGCTCCCAGTGAGGAGAATAGCAGGACTAGTGATCCTTGATTGTCTAGTGTGAAAACCATTCTGGGAATTATTCAGAATAGTTAAGCTTCTGACATGAGGGTGAGGTTTGTCAACTTCTCCTCAAATCTCATTCCTAGACGTTATGTCTAAACTTTTACGACCAAATTCAAACTGAATGTGTGCCAAAGCTTTTGTAAGTGTCTCTCCTGCAAAGTGATCACTCCGGAGGTAATCCATGATGAGATCACCTTGAGCTACCATGTCCCCGATGTAATGAAAATACATCAAGATGTGTTTGCTCTTAGAATGAATTACGAGATTCTTGGAGAGACAGATGGTGCTCTGATTGTCACACAAAAGTACAGTGTAAGGGATTTATGATTCTCCTATCTCGACTAGCAATTCTCTTAACCAAGCTATCTCTCTTGCCGGTATAGATGCAGCATGTATTCAGACTCAGTGGAAGATAAGACTACTACTCTCTGCTTTTGACTAACCAACTGAAACGCGTCAACACATCAAAAATAGTATCTAGAGGTGGATCGATTGGTTTGTCTATCTCCAGCCCAGTCTGCATCCATACATGCACGTAGAATGAAGTTATCTACTCCTGCGTACAGAATCTCAAAAATGAAAGTCTTTCTTCAAATAACATAAGAGCTCTTGGCTTCTTTCGAATGTGTAATGGTGGAAATTGAGATGGCTTCACTCAGCCTGATTATCACAAACATAGTATCGGGTCCTATGCATGTGAAGATGTAAAGAAGACAGACAAGGAGTATATTTTAGAGAAAGTGTCGTATGTCAATGCTCTCTTAGTCTTTGTCTTGTGAGTCTTGAAAACCCGTCTCCATGAGAATGGACATTGTCTTTGCATTCTTCATCCCACAGCGTTGCAGGACCTCATTGATGTATTTGATTTGACTTTCATGCAGTCTCGTCTTGGATCTATCACGCTTAATGTGTAACCCAATGTAATAACATAGCTCATCATAATCTTCCATTTCGAGTGCTGATTGAAGTGGCATCTTCAGGTTGTCATTTGATCAGTTCATCTACATATAGTGCATTGAGAATAATCTTTTTGTCTTCGTGCATCATGTACATGTTCTCATCAACACCTAATGACTTAAATCTCTCTTTTTGCAAGAAATCATCCACCACCTTGAACTACACACTGGATGTCTATTTTAGATCATATTTTCTTAATCTTCACGGGAGATTATGTTCCATTTGATGAAGTTCCAAGTTGTGGTGAGCAGCTAGGGTCAAAATAACATGTATGCTGGTGGTCTTCACCACAGGTGCAAAATTTTCATGGTAATCTAGTCCCTCAATCACGAGCCGAGATTTGCAATATTGAAAGTTTCCTTTGCTGGGTATTTGACCTTGAACTTCTGTAAGCAACTTATCGTGCTCCTCTCCGAGGGCAACGTGGTGAGGTGCCATGTGTGATTTTTGAGTAGCAACTCGAATTCATCATCCATGGCTTCGATCCAATGCTTTGCCTCAGAACTTTCAGTTGCTGAGGCATGAGAATAACTCCTCTATCAAGCGCATCATGGTCAAAGGGGTTGCTGGATAATGATCTTGCATCAGTGAAGTTGGTTTGTGCGTGTTCGATGATCTTGAGACTTGATCTTCTTTCTATAGGACGTAGGATCCTCTTGGACGTGGATACAAGAGAGAACGATGTCCGATCTTGATGACACATGTGTGGAAGTGGAGACGTCCACTCCTCCTTTGTTCTCTACTTCTGAGTTCTTGATTGATGGAGCCTTTGCGTCTAGATCGTGTAGGTAAGATGTCACTTCCACATGCATATCATCATGCGTGGAGAGCAAGATTGAGATCGATATGAAGTCATTGTCGATCATGATTGAATAAAAGCTATGCGTCGAAGATCACATTGGTACTCAATGTAATTTTTTGCTGGATCGGATTCCAAACCTTGTATCCTTTGTCGTTCGGTGCATATCCAACAAATATTGTTTTTATGCATGCTTCGATCATCAAACTTACTCGTCTTTTCAGAAGAGATGCATGCATAAGAACACATCCGAATGTCCGAGAATGTGTAACGTTGGATTTGGTGCCACTCCATTCTTTCTCTGGAGTTTTTCATCAATCCTTGAGTTAGCAGTTCTATTCTATACGTACACCAATTTGACCACTGCTTCTGTCCAGAACTCCACTGGGAGACTTGCATGAGTCAACAAACTCCTCTTCACATTCAGAATTATACTGTTTTTCTTCTCGACCACATCGTTCTACTGAGAACATTGTTTTTCTTTGTCTTCTCTTCTACACATCCGTGAACTCATCTTTTCAGAAGAGACGCATGCATAAGAAACACATCCGAATGTCTTAGAATGTGTAACGTTGGATTTGGTGTCACTCCATTCCTCCTCTGGAGTTTTTTCATCAATCCTTGAGTTAACAGTTCTATTCTATACACACACCAATGTGACCACTGCTTCTGAACTCTGCTGGGAGACCTGCATGAGCCAACAAACTCCTCTTGACATTTACAATTATACTGTTCTTCTTCTCGACCAGACTTAATTAATCTTTTTGTCTTCGTTCATCATGTACACGTTCCTATCAACACCTAATGACTTAAATCTCTCTTTCTGCAAGAAATCATCCATCACCTTGAACTAGACACGGGATGTCTGTTTCAGACCTTAGAGAGATTTTCTTAATCTTCACACGATATTATCTTCGCCTTGCTTGTACCACTTCAGCTGAGTCATGTAGACTTCTTCGACTAGGTCGCCATTGAGGAATACTATACGCATTTCCATTTGATGAAGTTCCAAGTTGTGGTGAGCAGCTAGGGTCAAAATAACACGTACGCTGGTGGTCTTCACCACAGGTGCAAAATTTTTGTGGTAATCTAGTCCCTCGATCTGTGAATAGTCTTTTTCCACGAGCCGAGCTTTGCAATATTGAAGGTTTTCTTTGCCGTCGTATTTGACCTTGAACTTCTGTAAACAACTTATCGTGCTCCTCCCCAAAGACAACGTGGTGAGGTCTCAATTGTGAATTTTTAGTAGCAACTAGAATTCATCATCCATGGCTTCTATCCAATGCTTTGTCTCAGAACTTTCAGTTGCTTCTCTATACCCTCGAGGCATGAGCATAATTCCTCTATCAAGTGCATCATGGTCATGGGGGGTGCTGGATGGTGATCTTGCATCAGTGAAGTTGGTTTGTGTGACGATCTTGACGATCTTGAGACTTGATCTTCTTTCTATAGGACGTAGGATCCTCTTGGACGTGGATACAGGATGAACGATGTCTGATCTTGATGACACATGTGTGGAAGTGGAGGCGTCCACTCCTCCTTTGTCCTCTACTTCTGAGTTCCTGATTGATGGAGTGCTTGACTCCATCAGAATTGATGGTAGCATTGTGTCTAGATCGTGTAGGTAAGGTGTCACTTCCACATGCATATCATCATGCGTGGAGGGCAAGATTGAGATCGTTATGAAGTCATTGTCGATCATGATTGAGTAAAATCTATCCTCGTCGAAGATCACATTGATACTCAATGTGAATTTTTGCTGGATCGGATTCCAAACCTTGTATCTTTTGTCTTCCGATGCATATCCAACAAATATTATTTTCATGCATGCTTTGAACGTCAAACTTACTCGTCTTTGCAGAAGAGATGCATGCATAAGAACACATCCGAATGTCCGAGAATGTGTAACGTTGGATTTGGTGTCACTCCATTCCTTCTCTGGAGTTTTTCATCAATCCTTGAGTTAGCAGTTCTATTCTATACGTACACTAATTTGACCACTGCTTCTGTCCAGAACTCCGCTGGGAGACTTGCATGCGTCAACAAACTCCTCTCGACATTCAGAATTATACTGTTCTTCTTCTCGACCACATCGTTCTACTGAGAAAATTGTTTTTCTTTGTCTTCTCTTCTGCACATCCGTGAACTCAGTGTTGGAAAATTCTCCTCCATTTTCAGTGCGAAGCTTCTTTATTCATTTTTCCTGTTTGTTTCTCCACCAAGGATTTGTAGTCCTTGAAACTCTTCACCTTGAGAAAAAAGGCCTTTGATGGTGCTTGCAAAGCATGCAGGCTTCACAAATCCTTGACCTTGCATCTTTTTCAATTTTCAGACCTGTTAGCATACCCTTCTTGCACATCTTGTGTAGTGTATCGTGATTTGCATGGGCAAACCGTTTGTGTCATCAGTCCAAGTTCTCATCTTTGCTCAGAGCAAAGAACGCACAATCTTGCACTTGTATGTTGCTCAAGGCATATTAGTGTCTTTCTCTATCTCCTCGAGCTATGAGACAGTCCCCTTCCTTTATTATGAATTCTCTTGAATTGAATTCAACAGTGGCTCCAACATCAGTGATTCTTGCAACTGAAAGAAAGTACGTGTAGGAGTCCTTTCAGCACTTGTACTTTGCCTTCTGTGTATATCTGAATATCTCTGATGTCTTGTATTTGACTGTCTTCTCTCAGCTGGACGGTCCTTGGATTGATGTATGATCGATACATTGTGAACCATTCCTTGTGGAAGGACATGTGTTGAGTGCCTTCAGAGTCCAAGATAAATCTCCTGGTCCATCCCGCAACGTTTTCTTTCTTTGCACCGTCATTGGATTGAACTCTCCAGTACGGTGTATATTTTGACAGCTTCAATGTTGGAGAAAATGTCTACCTTTGATGACTATGTGGCTTCAACAATGTGTGCAGATTGTTTCTCATGGTCTCTTTCTCACGCACCAGATCTGCCAATTTTTTCGGGGTGTCCTTCTCTCGAGCAATACGGACATGGTCCTCTCCTTCGGGATGATCCAGAACTTGAGCTCTGAAATGACCTAGAGTTGCTTGATAGTTAAGATTCAGACTTTCTCCGTGCTGATCTAGTGTTTTCTCTTGCGTGAAGAACAGAATTCTCTTTGGAGTCAACACCCGTGTCGATTCTCATGGTTTGCTCTTCAAAGATGGCAGCTGTAGCTTCTCTTCATATGAATGTCTTGCTTCTTATCAAGGTGCTTTTGAGAACAAATCATCATGGTGATAAGGATTGGTAGAGCTTGAATTTACGTTGCTCCATACCCACTTTGTATGCATCTCCTGCTGCTGCTAGTTGGTCGAATATCTCCTTCAGATGTCTAACGTGTTCCTTCAGATCTTCTCCCTCCAAGAACTTTAGTTTATCCAACCGAGGTGTAGGTGAAGGATTTTGACTGCTGACTTCATTTCATACTTGGTTGTCAGCCAAGTCCACAGAGTGGGTTCTGATGAACAATAAGCATCTGAAAAGACTTCTTCTATCATGCTCAATCAGATGATGTAGAGGGCTCTGTGTTCTTCGGGTGCCAGGCTGTCTGATCCGCAGTGGAACCAGCCTTAGGTTCTGGTTCTTGTCTTGATACGACTTTGTATTTGTAATCTCTCCATTTTGAGTACTAGGGTCATTTTTCTTTTCCAAGTCATGAAACCTTCTCCTTGGAATATCGGTGGTGTGATTCTCACATCCATGTTCACAAGAGCAGCATTGCTAGTGCTCCTCATCCTCTCACAGACTCTCCACTCTACTTCACTCTTTCAAACTCTGACTGTGCTGTCACTTGATCAAAATAGTGTTAGTCAGATTGATCATTCCTAACCTAGCTCTGATACCATGAGGCGGACTCTCTACTGTACTGCTCACTCTTCCAAATTCTCAATGTGTTATCACTTGGTCAAACTGGTGTTAGTCAGATTGATTGCTCCTAACCTAGCTCTAATACCATGAGAAAAATGAGCAATTGTCATGTATAGTGAAAACTGCTACACACAGTGCTCTCACAACTGTGTGTTCCTAAACCTGATTGAACTGAAACGCGTATGTAACAAGAGGTTCCACTTGGATATATACTATGGTTGATTCTCTAATCTTCTAAAGATGATACTTGTTGGTACAAGACTTTTCTCTTCACTTGAACGCATGGTGGAAATCTTCACATGCTTGCAGTGACGAGAATAGCAAGACTAGTGATCTGACTGTCATAGTGTGAAAGCACGTGGAGCTATACACTCAGAATTACTCAGAATAATTAAGCGTTGGACATGAGAGTGAGATTTGTATCATAAACAAAAAGAAGAGTTGTGGCAATTCCACCTAAAAGCAATGATCGTGATCGACTTGTAAACTTGCTGCAGTTAATATTAGAGCTATAGAGTAATTCCAACCTAGCTTGAGTATGAATCAAGTACTATACTGGAGAGACCTAATGTAGTTTCTTTCTCATGTAATCTCCATCTCATCTTTTCCATCTCGAACAACTCTCATAACGCGAGATATCATCATTACGAGAAAAGGTACATGAGAATATTAATCAGAACTCAGATCTTTTCCAAAGATTTAACCACATTGGAGATGGATATTTGATATACGTGTGCAAAAGAATAATTCATATTTTTGACTGTGCTTAATCTAATTAATATACACATGCATTCAATATTTTCAAATAAATCAGAACTCCAAGTATGATTACAAGTGTTCCTAGTGACCCAAAAGACTTTACTTTGCGTGTTTGCTATTCGAGAACTGAGAAATTTAACCGTTATGCAGAAACTGCTGTTGGTGACTACTCTTCTCAACTTGGAATATGAGAAATAAAGAATCAAAGCTATTCACCCGCTTTACTTGTTATGATTCATCAGAAGATATACTTAGTATTGACAGAAAAATGTTAAAAAATGAAGATTGCGGGGTTTCTCACAAAAATGAAATATTTTCTTCAAACTCAAAGAACCTTATGAATAAAAATAACATTTCTTTTCATCCTTTTGTTCTGGGAACTCTTTGGTCAAGATGCAATACATAAAGATAAAGCTTTAGAACTTCTGATAATTATAATATACAAATCTTTAGAAATTTACACTTCCACTCAAGGAGATTTTGTTTTTGGTTTGAATCGTAATCACTTGGATTTTGACCAATCCTAGGTCTCAATCATAGTACTATCAACATGAGTGCCAAACATAGCACATGCACATACGAGATACTTTTCATGGCTATAAAAGTAATCCTTGTTGCATCATACTAACATTGAGAATCAATACCAAGTGAAGAAACTTGCTTGATTACATCCGAGTACGTTGGTTGTACTTGATCACACTTGTGATCTTTCTTAGTGGTATATTGTTGGATTACAGTAGTTGGTGACTATCAATAATAAAATCAATTATTTTATCAAGTCATCTTATTTTGATAGGTCCATTCACTTGTGAAAGTAAAATGTACACAATCAAGTTCTAATTCTCTCCATATGTGACGATCGGCATGATCACCAGAATAGACAAGTCCGTCATCTTTTCCATGAACTCTTCACCAAAGTAGACGAAGAACCACCGTCGAAGATGATAGCGATAGATGTAGTGAAGCTTAATATAGAATAGATTCGAGAATGAAACACCACACAAAGAAGAATGCCTCCATGAACCCTCGACTCTATATATTATATCCAAATTTGACCACAAGAGCCACTCATGCGAATGTCTCATATCATTGAGCTGACACGTCTCATTATCGTGCGATATCACATCCGAGATAATCGTGAACGCGACACCTAATACGTCATCAAGCGAGTTACACGAAAAAGTTCAAGGAATCCAAAAATCAACACAATACAAATTCTTTGCTAAATTCACAAGTGAACAGTGTCACAACACGACAACTTATACTTAAAATAATACATATATTCTAAAAAAAATTTATATATGCGCAGTAACACATGGCAAAGTGATTGATTTCATAATCGATAATGCAATCGTACGTATGATCCAACACAAGTTGTTAAATGAGTGTGATCACATACAACAAATAGATTAGTGCTGGAATGTGATCAAGCAAATTTCCAATAGCATGCTAAAATCTTGTCATATTAAGTTTCTTTAAGTATCCATGACTGACTATTTTACAACAAACTGTCAAAGATGTAACTTTGAACACTTTGAACATCTCCAATGATTTTAAGACAAAGCACATTTGTTCAAAGTTTGTTTACTCTCACTTCTATTTTTACGATGAGCTTTACTGATTTTCAAGCATTCGATTGATGAAATGTTCAAAAATATCCATGAAATGTTCAAAATATCAAAAATTAGAACTTCAGTTTTATTTAAAGAGTTATACGTGTAAGTTCTAAGCACATTATACAAAATATTATCTAATAGGGCATATAAAACACCCATCCATATACATATACTAATATAACAAACAATATCACACGCAAAAAAAATGACTCTATACATCTTGTAAAAATGCATATATATAGCATGAAATGTGCAGATATTCTATGCAGAAATGTACATATGAATTACGAGTTGTATAGATATTCTATGCAGGTGTGTATTTTCTTTAAATATAAGTAAAAGAGAATACATACGTGCATACCAAGGGAGGTGAAGCGTCATGCGTTTTGTTTGATGAGGCTACATCCACTTTCTCGGTCTTGGGTATTGATTTATTGCATGACGGATATTATACAAAACACATATACATGTATATATATGTTCTTTATCAATTTTATTTTATCTAATAACTTTTTCTTAAATATAATTTTAGTTTAAAGTTTTTCATTTGATGGAGCTACTTGCCCGGGGCAACAACATAACCGGCCTCATCGAGAATATACTCGATAGTAATACAGCTATAAAATTTCGCCTTCTCGCTCGACCGTGGAACTGGGAGCAACATGCATACATGTATTCCATGTGGTGGAAGTGATCGGGAGAATCTCCTAATTCCTAAATCCTACGTCCTGTCTCTTCTTGACAGTGTCATGAATGCTGTCAAGTCTTACTGAAAGGAAAATACCGTACTGCTACTTAGGTTCGCTCGTAAGTTAAATAATTATTTCACTGCGCGAATGTTTAGGGAATAGAATGACGAACTGAGAGAAACTGAAAAATTTCTTTCTTTCTTTTGTTGCGTGAACTTAAATATCAGTAGTCTGATCTGACACATCATCACAATCGGGAATTAAGCCAAAAATAGTTTTTGAAGAAAATATAACCTCTAATCTAAAAAGTAAAATTATTTTTGAAAATGATTCAATAGGTAACACTGCGCGAAAAGTGGAAAGAATTAAATATATAATGAGCGAAATGTTGATATAAGTAAATCCGTGTTTTCGCGCAGCTGCTGCGCGAACTTAAATAGCAGTACGGTATGTGGGAAGTCTGATATAGACCCGCACTAAGACCGCGTAAGCGGAAGGGTCTATATCACGAATAGTGTGGGAATATTTGAAGTGTTCTACTCTCTCCACATCTATGCTTTTACAGTATATCTCCACCTCTTAGTCTGCTTAGCTTATTCTAAAGTGGTTCGAGGTCACGTAATGTTTGTAAAGTTAGAGCTTAAATTATCGAAATATGTAATAACTACAGAATGTATAAGCTCGTATCAAACCTTTCACAGGAACACTGTCAGACCCTGAGAGTTACAGTGATCAGACCATACTTTCCAAACACACACGCAGTTAGGTGACTGAGTAGCTAGGCAGTAATTAAACTGTTCACACCAGCAACTCCCAACCAAGGAATCGCTCAAAGATATATACTCTAGAGTACATGTCTTTGACTGACCACAGAGAGAAAATAAATACTAACGTCCGAGTGGTAACTACATAATACTCGAATCTCACTGAGAATTCCACGAGCGATGGTAGGATTGTTGAGTGAGCGAGTTACGAAATTCAGAATGTTCAGAATTTCGTTCGTTCGGCTCTGATTAGAGACAGTAGACACTACATGCGTGTTCTCCAACTCGTTTTGTGATGCTAATTATAAAGTCCACTCTCATGCTTTACATAAAAGGAAAACATAATCACAACTACGTGATCATGAAAGGAAGTCATGGATCTGTGGGAACCAAAACAAAAACAATATAGTTTAGTGTTTTATAGTGCCATGGGCGAGTGTTGCGAACCCACAAACTGATGAAGTGAAGTCACCGAATCTATCGACGTCCAGAACGGATATATGATGTGATGCTTTCCAAGCTTCACTCTCACGCACGGATTTCTGGAGCGCAAGGTACAGTATTCAGCTCGAGCTTCATGTTGATCATCAAGCGGTTAATTGCCCACAGAAGTTACCAGATTGCAATTGCAATTTGGAAAGTTTAGATGATTTCAAATTGTCATCTGAAAGTTGGTCCGAACTGTCAACACGACGAGTGTAAAGGCAGGCCTTGCTAGGTGTCTCGTTTCTTCTCGCCAAAGAAGCGAACCTCGCAACTGTCGTGGAGAGCTAGAATCAGTCAGTCGAAACTTCGGTACACTAGGACTCTGCAGACACGCTAGTCGGAGATCTTCGTTGTCCGCAAGGTAAGAGAAACTTTAAAGAATTCGAAGACCACACCTGGCTAATCAGCAAACCTCCTTACCGGCCTGTCTGCTTACGATTTGGAGGGCGGAACGCTCAAAACCGAGACGTAATTTTGACATAACCCCGATGGACAGCAAGCAAAATTTTCTGAACTCTATCAGAGGTTCCAGTTTTAGGCTGGAATATCCTACTAGGCAAGCTGTAAGGATGTCATACGGTCCTTAGCCTTCCCCGCTCTGGCCTTGAACACGCTCCTTAGCATGCAGAATGATCAGCGAAGTATCGAGAATGAACATAAGATCACGTGTTTGTAGGTGGCATTCGGTTGCTTTGCTGGGTTCCCTGCATCCTCGAAGGCTTCAGATCGCGTTTCCCTTCCGGGAGATGCCACAGACTCAGCCGCATTCGGTCTTTGCAACCCACCCATCTAGCGACGGAATTCCTGTTTACATCCACTTTCGTACCTGTCTGATAGGCGACTCCGATTCGCGAGTCGTCTTGGACAGTCGCTCCGTCCGACACAAGGATGTGGGAATTACCATCAACTGTTTCTATAAAGGACGTCCATATTTAATCAAGTTAGCTTTCTTTTCGCATGATATGTGAACGAAGTTTCTAGTTATCAGAAAAAGAGCATTAGATTATTACAGTTTAATCGTTTTTAAGAGTTAGATGTATTTCGGAGCATGAATAATATTTCTTTTACGGTAACTACTTGTAATGTCTCACAATGAAATTGGAGAGGAAACATATATACAACGAACTAGTAGGCAGATTCTACTTGGATTTAGTTGAATTCTTTCCCTCACAGACCGTATGTCATTGAATCTCCTAGATGATTATGTTATTTGTATGGATTACTTTTTAAGTTACAGTTAGTATTCCGCAGCTTACTTTCATTGCTGACAAGAAAATATGCAACTTATAACATAAGTATACGAAATTCAGGTGGACATGCTGCAATGAACATAGATCCGTATCATAGTATAGTACTCGATAAGTTTCAGACTGTGGGGTAATTAAATACCTTTCTCTATAAATCTTGTTCATTTGTTTATTTTTGGCAGAGAAAGCGGTTTTGAATTGGTCGTGTCTTGAGCTACAAAGATCAGTTAAAAGAGTTTGGTTATCCTTGGAAAGTTATTTCTAATGGCATTCCATGAAATCCAAAAAGGTTGATTTGGGTGAATAGAGAAAGAATTACAGCATTTTGCAGTTAAGAAGGTGTTTGTATCAAGTAACGAAACTGAACAAGGTCCCGCGCAGAATTTTATAAGCTTTAACAGAAAATTTTAGATGATTATAAATTGGTGTAAGAAGATCCGTTGGAGGGGAAATTGGTCCCCTGCAACCAGTTTTCAAGTACTTTTCTTTGGATTCTGCGGTTTTTAGCTACGAAATACCAAAATAAATTCAGTAAAACCAAGAAACTACATGTGCAAAATAGACCCTTTCCTTAACTTTGACTTGTGCGTAAAGCGCTACAAGCGGTGGTCAGCAGGATTGACCAGTTTGATGAGAGAGATGTCTGAAGATATCGTTCCCGGGGACCGAAATGCGCAACGGTGACGAATCCAAACTGATTGGTCTGAGGGAGCAATACCATAGCGCGCTCGAGGAAGTCCTGAGCAGAGAGACCTCGGGCAAGATGGTCAAATACGTTCAGGGTCAGTTCGCGGCCGCAGGCAGAGGAGGAGACTGAGACATTATGTGAAGGAGATGGAGCTGAACCGGGTCTCAAAAGATGAGATGATTGAGACGTTTGAGTTAGCAGCAGCTCCAGAGATTAGGGATCACGTTAAAATGCTAACGAAGCATTTTAACAAGGATTGGGAGACGTTTGCTCGTGCTTTGATGGATGAGTACTTCTTGGAGGACTTTGATCGAGTCACCAAGAAGTCATTCTTGGAGTGGGTTGAGCAACCAAGGAAGGGTCTACAAGCTACTGAGTTGCTCAGAGAGTTTGAGAAGCAGTTTTCACGACTGACGAGGATGGAGAAGTTGACGACGTAAGTCTGTGCATTGATTCTTTTCCTCTTCTGTCACTTTTCACAAAGTGCACTTTGGATGCATATTGATTCTACTTTCAAATCCTGAAGTAGAACTTTCTCAACTTTAGCTGATGATCCGTTTTCATTATTTCTTTTATCTTTACATATCAGGGTTCAGGGTTATTCTTCTTCTTCTTTTTTTCTTCTTTCTTTTCTTTTTCTTTTATTTATTTATTTATTTATTCTTTTTTAGAGATATTTTTATTACGAGTACCGTTTGATTAGATATCGTCTCTTCTTTGCTATAAGTACTCTCTCTCTCTCTCTCATGAGATCAAGACTGATTCGAGACACACTATGTCCGGTGTGCAGTCAGTTATTTATCTCGCAAGAGGTAAAATCTCATGTGAAAAAGATGCACAAGAGCTATGATACGACCACATGGGATGCCCAGGTTAGCCGAGATCGGAGCTCTACACGTGCAGCCATTATGACACAATTAGCCCTTCTTCCTGGAGTTCCTGCAGAGTCGTGGGAGTAGTTGAGAGTCCACTCTGGCACTATTTTGAGTTTATGAGACGAGTTTCTTTTGTCAGTGTTTGTTCCATCGGTTACCTCGTGCTCTTCATGACGAGGTGAGGCAGGCATTCCGTCTACCTCTCAACATGTTGGCACGGAACACCAGGGACGAGACGATGTGGTTACTTTTCCTCTTACTTCCTCGTTGGTGTCTCTGTTATACTCGAGGTGACAGAGGAGGACATCGGGAGGTGGCGATCCGTCTTCGGAGATTCGGGAATGAGTGTTTGGACGGCCTTACAAGAGGAATCAGTCAGTGCGGTACGAGGTTGGAGTGAGTCTGCCTCTACACGTGATGTCTCATCTTCCGTCCGCGTCCGACATTGTAGGATGTTAGGTCAGGTTGGAGAGTATAGTACAGCTGTTAGAGCATTGCATCTTTTGTCATTGGCATGTCCTACTGAAGAGATGATCGCTGCGTTGCGTTTCCTTCACTCTTCACCGGGTGATCCTCCATCACCTGAGGTTCAGGACTATCAGCTGAGTCTCGATAGATCTTTGTTTGCCCAGGCTTTGTGTACAGCTCCACGTCTATCTTCTGGAGGTCTGTCTGGGATGGTCTACGAGCACCTACGGGATTGTTTTCAGACAGACAACCCCTCTAGTGGTTTCACAGAGCTTTTTCAGGTAACGACAGCAGTAACTCAAAGACATATTCCTCGGTCTATAGCTCAAGTACTGGGGACAGCTAGACTTTTGGTCATGAAGAAGGATGGTGGAGGGATTCGACCGATAGCTATCGATGAGATTCTCTTACGACTTATCAGTCGTATCATTGTCCTTCAGCTTCGAGATATTTTTCAGGACCACCTTTGTCCACATCAGTTTAGAGTTGCGACGTCGAGAGGTTGTGAGTGTGCGAATGCCGAAAGACACATTCGGCATTAAGGCTCTCTTGGACATCCATCCTGATTGGATTGTCCTATAAGTGGACGTGAAAAATACTTTTAATAGTATTTCTCACGCTTCCATCTTGAGAGCTCATGGATGACGAGAGATCTCATACGGGTCTCGTTTCCTTCGTGCGATCGTTCTATGGTTCTTCCTCTTCTCTTTATTACCACCATGGTCTTACGATAGAGGAGGTTACAGTCATTAGCTCCACTGCAGGTACTCATCAGGAAGATCTTTTGGGTGGACCCCTCTTTGCTTTAGCTCACTATAGAGCTTTCTTGGTCACCGCCTTGGCTGCTCCATGTTGTGTTTTTCCATCTCTAGCTTATGATACTCACATCGTAGGTCCAGCGGACCAAGTCGGTGTTGTCTTTGATCACCTTCTCTCTCAATTGATCTTGGTAAGACTGAGGGTGAAGGTGTCAAAGTGCAAGGCTTGGTCTCTCATAGGTATACCGTCGGACCTACAGCTCCTGGAGGGATTGGTTACCCCTATAGATGGTTTACGCATACTCGGAGTACCGGTGGATACAGAAGATTTTGTCTCTCGATTTTTAGATGTTGTCCTTGCGGAGGACGTTTTGCATATCGAGGATCTCCCTATGTTAGAGGACCCACAGGTTGCCTTTGGTATCTTTTCCTCTTCCATTGTACGGTGTCGTGTCGTGGACCGGCTCCTACTTGAAATTCAAAATTTTGATGCTTGTCGTTCCAAAAACACTCATGAGAAGATAAGCTAGGCCCCTGCTTACGGAATTTTGACACCATTTCGGATCTTCGCTTTCATCACATCTGTGGATAGAGCTCCTTGTCAGCTTTTCATAGACACTTTGTCTACTTCGTTTGGACGCCTAGTGGAGAAGTTACAAAGATGGAGAAAACAAGCTAGGTCCTAGCTTACGAGCTTTTGGCACAACTTCGAATCTTCACTTTTATCACATAAATGGGTAGAGCTCATTGTCAGCTTTTCATGAGCATCTTGTTTATTTCATTTGGACACCTACTGGAGAAGTTATGCAACTCGAAAGAAGGAAAAATCAAGCTAGGCTCTAGTTTACTTGCTGACTGGGTATTTGAGACTTCACGTGTTATATCAAAGACTCAAGGGGTCTGTTTCATTATTATTGAGAGAACTTTGTACGTACAGAGACTGACGCAAGGGGGCTGCTTAAGGGGCTTGCTTGTTCCTGCGACTTGTAGGTGGACGTTTTGGAGAATTGGGTAGTCCAATACACGCGCGCAAGGTGTCATCGGGTTCAGATCTGTGCAGGCTACGCACAAGTTAAGACGGTTTGAGAAGAGACGGATCGGGGGTTGTGTTCTGAGAGAAATTGAGATGCAGGAAGCAGATTTGAGATTTTCAGTTACCTGTGAAGGAGAGTTGGACCGTTCGACCGTTCCGGAGTCCAAACTTGCTATCCTTGGATCCATCGAGATCAGAACAACGAGTTCTTCAAGATATTGAAGACGATACGAAGTTTCATCGGACGGTTTGGGAGTTTTGAGTGAAATTGGCTCGCAGGGAAGCGCTTACATCATATTTTTGTTCATCTGCGACCTGAGATTGGGTTGTTCTTCGCGATCGGTGAACCAAGCTCTTCGTTCTTGGTGCTTACGCGATCATGGAGTTTTCATGTACGCATAGGAGAAGACTGTACGTGAATTGGATTGTTGGTTTGGGTGTGGTGAGCAAGTTTGAGCCGCAGGGAGCTGATTTACGTCAGTTTTTTGCAACCTGCGACCAAATTTCTTGCGTGGTTTTGCAAGGGGAATTTCGAACGGCTTGTTTGGAGTCTTGTTGGGTTCAAGGTAGCTAGATCTACCTACCAGGGAAGACGTATATCAGTTTAGACCATCCGTTTGTGCGTGGTGTACGGTTTTAAGCCGCAGGGAGCGGTTTTTGAAAGTTCGATCACCTGCGACCGAAAATCGGCGATATCTCGGCTATCAGATCTGAAAGTTTCTTGGGTTAACGGAGTCAACGGAGGAGACCCTATCGACATCTGAAGTCCGTTCAGCGAAAAGAGGAAGTCCACAGATAGGCATTTTTTGATTTCTTCGCTACGAGTTTTGCTCTTTTGAGTTCGTTAGAGTTCTGGTTGGCTATATACAGCTTGTGGTAGCTAGCTTTAGCTAAGAACTCGTACATGGATGTGGTTTGGACTTGGATTTGGATCGCGTGATACTGCTATGGCTCTGCTTGTTAGCAAAGTGAAGTTTCTCTTGCTTTGAGCTACGCTTCGATATTTTTGGGTCAGGGTTGAGAATCAGGGGTTGTTTTTAAGAGCTTTGAAGCAAGTTACAGACCGCTCTGGTCTGTTTTTCAGTTCTATGCTCTTAGGAGAAAGAACCGGCAGTGTACATACATTTGGAGTGTATATATCGCAGCGTTCGTTTTCGTGGTTGTTTTTCTCTGTCTTGTCTCTGTTTCAGCACACAACATCTCCACAGCCAGGAACCTCACGTTTTCCTGAACATCCTTCACGTAAAATCCGACGCGATAACGGCGTCCTAGTTACTTACTCCGCACAGTATCTCCATCTCTTATCTTCATCTCGCGCCTTAGAGAGTTTGATAGGAGGATCATGGGGATGTTTGGCAACATCGTAGGACCGAGGACCTTTGATTGTGTGGCAAGACCTCTCGCACATAGGAAGACATCTTTGTCTATATCATGTGATGGGGTGGGCTTATTATCCATGGAGGAGATTGCTCCATCAGTCTTTTTGGGTAGTTGGGCCCTCTCATCACCTTGGCTTTGTTGTCGTTTTCTCGTGCGAGATAGATTTATTCTGGAGAGCTATGTGACAGAGGTGGAGGATGGTTCTTACCCACTACAGATGTGTCTCTGTGAGACAAGAGATAGTTTGACTCTTGAGGCACGTGAGGCATACCCTCGATTCGATACTTTAACTACCAATGGATCTCGCGGACTACAGTCTTCTTTGACAAGACACCACTTCCAGCAGGTTCTCCATGCGCACTTAGTGGATCCTTCCATCTCACGGGATACTAGAGCTCAACTCCGTTCTTGTTCGGACAAGGGCGCAGGCTCTTGACTCATAGCTCGACCTTGCATTAGTGCGTTTCGACTCGCACCAACTATCTTCTCTATAGCGATGAGATTCCATCTAGGCTTGGTCCAGCCTGTTGCTTCGGCACTATCCGCTTACGAGTGCGATGTCTCGCTCGACACCTCAAGTCGCCACTTTGCTCGATGTCCTCATGGTGGAGAGCAGATAGCTACCCACGATGTCATTAGAGACATCGTGTTTATCTTAGCACGGGAGAGCGGTCACATGACGTGGAGAGAGCGTTGGTATGTCCTTCAGACAGGAGGGTCAGTGGAAGCTGACATGTACATGATGAGGGAGGATCAAGTCTCAGTGGCTGATGTGGTTGTCCAAACTGTACCTAGAAACTCACCGACTTATCACAAGGACGCCGACTGATAACATGTAAGTGGACTTTTAAGTTGAAACTTAATACCAATGGATCATTTGCTTGTTATTCGTGGCTCGTGGCTTCACTCAAATCTACGGCATGGATTACACAAAAAAAATTTCCTTGTAGTTCGCATTCAGTCAATAGGGCTCATCCTTATCATCTCAGCGCAGTATAATCTACATGTACATCAAATGGATGTTAAAACTGTGTTTTTGAATGAAACACTTTAAACAAGGAAATATACATGTGTTTCTCAGAAGGAGTGCCCTACTGCAACCAAGTCTGCAGATTGCTTAAGACTCTTTACGGTCTTAAGCAATCATCAAGAGAATCATATTTGATTATAGATAAATTCTTGCTTTCTCTTGGGTTTACTAAGTGCGGTGCAGACGAAAACGTTTATTACTTGCATCAGAAACAGCACTTCGTCATCCTTGCTCTCTACGTGGATGACTTTGTGACTGTCAGTAGCAATGAGGCTCTATTATCCCATATAAAAGAGAAATTGAGCTCATGATTCAAAATGACTGATATCGGTCCAGTCCATTATCGTCTTAGCATTGAAATTAACCGTGACCCATCTTCTCGCAGTATCAGACTTAGTCAAACTCTGTATTTGACAAAGAAGCTATTTCAGTTTCGTTTACAAGACTGCAAACATGTAAGCACTCCTCTAGTTACAGGTGAGAAACTTTCTTCGGACGACTCTCCTATCACTGAGGACGAGAAGAAACTATGTAATAGTTATTCTTACCAAAGTGCGGCTGGCTCTATTAATTGGGCCGCAGTATGCACTCGTCTTGATTTGTCTTACCTCATTAGTGTACTCTCCCAGTTCATGAGTAGTCCTGGACCTAGACACATTGTCGCTATGAAGCGGATTTTTGTTACATCAAGAGAACTTTGAATTTATACCTTGAGTATGCTCAATCATCCCAGCTCTACTCTCTGTTTGGTTACTCCGATGCTGACTGGAGAAGACATGCGGAGACAAGACGTTCTACATCAGGCCATTGTTTCATCTACTCTGGAAGAGTCATTAGCTGGTCCTCTAAGAGACAGAAATTAGTAGCCCTATCAAGCACAGAGGCAAAATATGTAACTCTTAGTATGAGTTGTTCCGAAACATTCTGGTTACGTCAGCTCATGACTGACATCGGATTGCATGACAAAGAGTTCACTGTGACAAATTGCGACAACCAAAGTGCGATGGCTCTTGTCGACACTAGCAAGTTCCACAACTATATAAAGCATATCGGCATTCGATCAGATCCGACACGGGACTCAGTGACAACACAAGTGATCACTCATCCCCAGGATGGACTGCATGCGTGACGACAACAGCGAAGGTGACCAAGTATAGAGGTATGCAGGTGAGACATAGCTTCATCTTTTTAACCTTGGAGATATACGGATCGACAGCTTTGGAGTTCGACGTCGTTCTGCGAGATTGTGTCATAGTTTACCATGAGAGACTTCAAGAGATGTCACTTTCTCTTTCTTTCTACACTATATTTTTTAGACAGCGAGTTTTCATTGCTCTACAAAGAGCTTTAGCAGACGCCGTCCACATGAAGACAATCACAGTGGGCGATGCTTCTTCAGGTGCACCTGTTGTATGTAGAGATACTGACTTTCTGATCTCCGACATTATATGTACGACAGGCGATTTTAGAACTACTGATTCCTTCAGGGTGGTAGTTGCTTGTCGCTTCTGATTCCTTCTTTCTCTTGTAAGGCTTGATGAGGTATTCCCATCCGTTTGCTATTCATTGGGTCGCGTTTTCTTTTCATTAGCGATTGTAGTGATACCGAAGCTAAGTACTGTCGAGTAATGTTGGACGGACCCTCTCCATACTTTTCTAGTGCGGGAGCGCCTTTCTGGCATGCGAATCCCTTCGGACTTGGGAAATTCTCCGCTCCGCAGTCTGACGTACATCAAGGTATCCACCCGTTTCTGCTGTAATCCCCTGGCAACCCTAAGTGCAAGGCGACGTGTTGCTACTAACGCCCTACGCGGACACGTGAGCAGTGAGCATATGCACACTGCTTCATGCATTCAGGCTGATTCAGCTGACTTTACCCAGACGCAAATACGAGACAGTCTCAAAGTTGATCATATCCAGGAACGGACATCCTTAACTTCGTGACGCGTGGACGATATGGCATGCCAGGTAGACTTCAGCGGCGTTCAGCCTCGATTTCCTCTTGTCGTCGTTCGTGAGTGTTCTTCCTACTCTTCAAATGCGAGAGATTTGCACTCGGAGGCAACTTTGTTACTCTCAGGCGAAGCACACCCTACGTATTGGTGTGAAACAAGCGCGAGTGAAGGTTGAAACACCTGAAGGAAACGAGCAGAATGTCGAGCATTTCCGCGGTGATTAGCACCGCAATTCCAGTCGTCGGGCTCTCAGAATGTAGGATTACTCGCGATGTGGTCAAGTGTGAAAGACCCGTTGCTGAACTGAACCGTGCATCCTCGCATTGTACCGCTTCGAAGTACAATGCGAGGATGCACGGACTCTCGTCGAGGAATGTGTGCAGAGCTTCCCCTGGCAATCGATGGTCTCAGCGTTTCTTCATCGTGAGAGCCGTGGATCAGGTACGGGCCAAATATACTTCCCGCTGCTTTCTCTTCCTTGAAAAGTGTTAAGCAGATCCTCTGTTCAAATATCCTTATAAGGAAACGTTCCTCTTTGGCTTACAGAGCGAAGCTTTGTCAGAGAAAGATTGCTCAAGCAAAGACGTAGATGACAATAGTGCTGCAGAAAGTGCTACAGAGATAGCAGAAGACATGGTACTCGGAGTGGCTAATGACAGGGGGGAGCAGCTGGAGGAAGTGTGTAGCGAAACTCCTGGTTCAGATAGACATGAGGGCCAACACCCGAAGGTAGTGTACCTTGTGGATACGGAAGACAGGGTTTAGGGAGGTGTACGATGTTCGATGTCGGCTGTAACTGTTAGTAAAGCTTGAATCCATTGTGAAAGAGTTCGAAGAAAGTTGTTGATACTTCGGCTGAGTTCTAGACTACAATCTCCCATGTGGCAGAGTGAGGGCAGTGTTCTTGGTGCTGTAGCGGACTCCGCAAATCGGGCAGCGGACGCGATGAAGAGAACTTTTCAGAAAGCTGGAGAATTCGTCATCAGAACCGGTGAATACGATACGCAGTCCTCTGCAAATGTGAGAGATACAGACTACTCGTGGGTGCAGGGCTCTCACGATATCCTTGATAAGCAGTTAGAGCAGGACGGTGATGCAGCGAAAGAATCACATGAAGCGGAGAGGGATATAATCGGAGACGATAATGATGCAGGAGAAAGTGCAGCAGACATGGGAAAGGAAACTGTATCTGCAATTGCCAATGCAGGGCATCATGAGTCGAAAGATACGACTATCCAAGTTGAGGAGTCCAGCCATGATTTAAGGGGTCAAGCCAAACGTGTTCAGGTACCTTAAAACTTTTGAATGATCTTGTCGCTTCACAAGCGTGTCGATGGCCATGAATATCATGTACTACTTGTCTGTACCATATGTAATACCATGTACCACGTGTCTGCATCTCAGGGTGCCGTGGTTCTGTGACAGGAGGAAGTGCAAGAACAAGCTCTAGACATCGTAGATAGCATAAAAAGCGGTGCATCGAGAGCGTCCGAGCAAGTGCAAGCTGCCGGGAGGGACGTGATTAACATAGCTGATCATGCGTTTGGATTTTCGCATGAAGAAGATGAAGTGTTAGGCGAGACCTTGAAGCTGAGACCTGAGGACTTCAAAGAGGCTTACATTGAGATTGACGACGGATCATCGAAAGAGAGTATATGCTTATAGGGTGCAATCTCTTTGTCGAGCTCGCTTGGTTCAAGTTTGCATGTTAAGCAGAAGTTCTTTCTAGCATGTCAAACTGGTCACGGATTTATCTGCCTCCGAACCTGTGTGCTATATGTCCGAGCAAAATGAGAACTTCAAAAGAATCAGACACCGATAGAAACGATGTACAACGGAAGAAAAGATGTATAAAGAGTATATAGGTTTAGTGATGCTCTTTTCTAAATTCGTAATGCCACTTATATGACAGTCACAAACTGGGCAAAAGTACACATACTTGGATATATGGTCCTAACAGAGCATGCGTTTAGATATATGCACGTGTAAGGTAACCATCGTATTCTTATTTAATGAGACTGTTGTCTGTTCTGGTTCTGTTAAAAAGCTACTGATAGTCTTTTATATAGCATACAAAACATAAGCGCTGTTAAAAGCTTACAGACGATAGATACTGTACAGAACTTGGAAACCTCTATAGTGTAGCATCGCCTCTGTACTGGCAAACCTCCATCGTCTGAATTCGAAGGAACGAATGAGTTGGAATTCGGGTGTGCATATCTTGAAAGTAGAATGAAGTGCAATATTCTTTCAACCTCGTGCACTGACCTTTTGAGTATCTATTGCAGTCAGGGGTCCCTAGGCTTACATGGTGGTAAGAACTCAGTCTGAATCGCAGATGCACCAGGACTATCTATGTGAGAATGTTTTGTTGAGGTAGACAAACCCGTGGGGGAAATGTTTACTCAATTGCAACTCTCATTACAAGAATGTACTTGATATTTAATATCATTCGGATAATCATGATTTTCTCATTTCAGTATTCTAGTTACTTTACTAGAAACGCAAGATTTGATTTGACAACATCCGGTATAGTTTGTCACAAGTGATAGATTTACCTCGGATTTATTGATATATATAAGTTTGGCTTATAAGCATGTCCCAAAAGCGCGGAATATTCATTTGTCATACTTTGCAAATATTTATTAAAACATTCCAATTAGATATAAAATGTACTGAGAACTTAATTCGCGCATACCCTTGCGTGAAGTGCTAATTTATTTCAGTATCGACTTTAAGACGCTGTCACCAAGTTTATAACATAATTCGCTCATACTTGCAAGGACTACATGTTTGGAGAATTTCTGTAGTAAATTTAATACCAATTTTAGTACAACATTAACGAGCAGTCAGGTATGTTAGTTTGCGAATTAAGTTGCGAATACGGTACTTTACTAAAGCAATAAGTAACCTCTACAAACAACACACGAAAACACAAGGGTTGATGTCGTTATTGTATGAGAAAATGAAGATGCGAAGTTTTAGGGAGTTTTCAGTGATATGAAAACATAAAAGGAAATATTGGAATCAGAGTAGTATCAGTATTAACTTATGTAAATGACTGCAACAAAATGGATATTTTGTATATCATATTTATTAGGATATAAAGTGAATGCAAGACTTATTTAGATTGATTGGTAGAAAATTTCAGATAAACCTAACCATAAATAAAATCATCTTAAATTGTTTGTTATCATTTTGCTTATATTAAAGAATTCTTTTTTAAATATAAGAATATGAGTTTTTAATATAAGAAAAATGATAACAAAAAGATTTGCAGTAATGTGTTGTAAGAAATGTAAATCTGAAACAGTAAGAAAATCAACTTGACACAAGCGCTTGTGTATCAATAAAAACAGACGACAATCGTCTCCAATGACAACAAATATTTACCAGATAAGTTGAAAGATAAACTTCATGCACAATAAACTAATCTCAGTAACAAATAAACTTATAAATACAAAAGGATAAATCTACTAATGTTATTTTGTAGACTATAGCTTTTGTAAATTATTGTTCAGTTTGATAGACTATATATAGATTTCAATAAAAGGACCTTAGTGATTGATGGATCCTATAAGTGTCTCTTTCTGTTGGTATGAGAGTTATATTACTAATTCTTGTGGACTAGAGTTGTTTTTCGTATATCAATGAACTACATCCTTTACCAGTTTTTCCGGTATGGATGTTCAAGAACTATAGAACCAAACTAGTGTTTTCATGGATCCAACATTTATCAAAACACAATCAAGCGTAAATTTAGAATGGCAAAAATCGTGAGATTGAAAGAAAATATCCTCTAAATGAAGATTGTCTCTTTCTAATCGGTAGAATCTAAATACATCATCCATATTTTATTATAAAGGAGAATTTTCACTATAAAATATAAAAATATAGAAAACCATTTTTTCGCTTTAGGATCTACATCTTTAAGAACTATTATTAATTCTTTTTTTTCTTTTTTTTCAATATGTCTTATCTTTAAGTGTTTAATACATATTTAATATTGATGTTTCTTTCTTTCATATCATTCTTTTTGTAATTAAAGCTAGCTAAGTTGTGTCAAGTATAAAAATTTATTTGTAAAGCGTTTCACGTATGTTGACAAGGATTTTATAGTTGTAAAAGTGACTTAGATGTGAGCTCTAAACATTTATGATGGCTGAAGATGACTATGTAAAGAAATAAAAACTTTTAGTTTTTCATTGGTGGTTATTTTTTGAAAAAGACTCCAAAAGTACCCCTAGGTTTCAAATCTATCTCACATTCGCTACAGAGGTGATCTCTACAAATTCAAGACGTCACTGGAAAGCTTTTTCTGCTGGCTTGCGCACTAAATTGGAGATCTGTGAATTTGAGGTCAAGAGGAGAGAAATATGCTCGATTGAAGTTCTAGTTGTAAATTTATGACTGTGCATATTCAAACAATATTTGAACATCTTGGAGGTCCGAGTACAGAACATTGATTGACAAAGTTTGGTCCTTGACAATGGTGGCAGCGTATGGTCCTCTATCTCATTGTCGTGTTGCAAGTTGTTTTGTGCGTTTAAATATGTGATGTATGTTGTAGTGTCGTAGGATTTCTCCTTTTGCTCATTTAATATAAAAGATATCGTTCCCACAGAGGATTTGCACAAGTATCGCAGCTCTAAGTTCTAAGATCTGTTCAAACACACAAACACACGAGTTTTACCTAGAAATCTCGTCTTCTCACAAAACCACACGGCTTCCAGACCCTTCAAAAGGTGCCCTAGACCCAAACAAACAACTACAACCTAAAATATCACACATATATGTACTGAGAAGCTTGGGAAGACATTTTTTGCTTCCAGGTTATGGCTTCTAATCTTCCCATGACTGTCTTCCCGAAGTGATTCTCTGCTTCTGGAGGTTCAACTCGACTTTTCACACCTCCAGAAGACTGCTCCTGCTTCGTAGACGTCAAATTACCACTGTCTGCCACACATTGCTCTTCTAATTCCCAACGGGGTTAGATCAATCACAAGATGTAAATCCCTTGTAGCCTTCCCAGACTTCTGCCTACGAAAATGATCTTCCTGCAGCACTACAACGACATTCATCTTCACGGAAGCTCAACAGAAGTCTCGGAAGCTCATTAGAAGAAGATAGGAAGATGGGAAGATGAGGGAACAAGAAAAAACAAGATAAGAATGAGAAATTAAGACTTTGACAGGCTTCTAGTCCGGATCTTGACTAACAAGCAATCCCTGCTTGTAGTAATTTGGGGAAGAAGACCACAAATTTGCTTACAATTACACAGTCTTCTACTCGAGGATGTCGTCTTCTACTGTGGATAGAAAGCTTCTTTCTTCTTCTGTCGTTGCTCCGACTACTCCGTCTTCTGAGATCGCTTATCCATAGGATCGTCCGTACGTGGATCCTAAGTGCTCCACTGGATGAGACAAGCTTCGACTCTGCACAACTTCTAACAATCATCGCCACTCCAGAAGAAGGCTTCTCATGCACAATTGGGTGTAAATTCGAGGAAACCCACTACCCAGAAGATACAGACAAAGCTTTTGCACTCAAACCTGAAGTCCATTCTCCGAGAAGAAGATACATTGGTGTTGGGAAGCTCACTCCCTCTACTTCCTTTTCCTACTCCTCGACACACCAGCTTAGAAACAGGACTACACGATGATGCCGTTCTCTGCTCTAGGCTGTTCATTCTCTCTATCTACATCTTCGATCTACTGCTGGAAGTGAGAATGCAGACCCCTCCGATGTAATCCAAATCTATTTGTATGTCTCTAGTATTGGACGTAATGGATGTACATTGTGTCTCTCACATGTGTGTCCAAGGTGTGCACCGTCAAATATGTATGTGTGTGCTTTCCCACATGTGTCTCACCCATGTGTGTGAAATCTTACTCTGTATCCTAACTTATACTACTGTACTTGAATCGTAGGAGAGAGTTCCCTTCCAATCCTAACTTGCAATCAGAGAGATGGGGCGTTGTTAGAAGGCCACCACCTCACCTTGCAATCAGCTCCCTGCCTTGGTTTAGAAACTTGCTTTCTACTTGTGCGCTGCCTACTCTGTCACATGGACAGTTAGCTAAATTTACAAGGGAAATTGCCACTTCCCAAGATAATAAATTTTGACTCTTACCAAAATTAGACAAGTCATCTGTCTTCTTAACTTGTTACCTACTCTAATTCGTGAGGTGTGATCTCCTCCTGATCTACTCCTACCTGAACTCCTAACTCGGTCTCTGATAAGGTGAGAAGCCCTGGGAGTACCTCGGGTGTGACTGAGGTGGCTTCCTCCTTTATGTTCGTGGCTTGCTCTTCTAGGACGGCTTCGGAAGACGGAAGCGTCTTCTAGGAAGCTGAGTCCGCATGCGCTTCCTCGCTCTTTTGTGGCACTGATTCGACATTAGGAGCTTGGGTGACTTTGCAGTGGTCAGAGGAAGTCGCCTCCTCTACTCGAAACACGTGGGAAAACAACTCTACTTCCTGTCTTCCAGAAGACACCTTGTCTTCCGAGGCTTCTTCTACGGTCTTCTCGACTTCTAGCGTTGTTACTACCAGGTGGACAGCGAGTTCGAACTCCTCCTTCTCCGAATCTGTCCCGATCATTGGTCCTGGAGCGTGGGAAGACCGTAAAGTATCTTCAAGCCCTTGCATTCCACTAACATCACCTTGGAATCGTCATCCCACTCCCTAGCTAGGGTGAGAAGCTTCCTACTCGCTGTGAAGTTGAACTTCTTGCGAAGTGCTTCCATCGACTGTGCCATGAGTCCATTCGCTCGGGCTTCTGCTTCTTCCCGCTGCATCTTCTCTGCTGCAGCTTGAGCTTCTACGGCTTCTCGCAATGCCCTCCATGTCGTCTTCTCTTCTGCGAGAGAGGTGATCTTACCTCTGACACGTAGAACCTCCTGGTCACGCTGCTGTAGACGTTGTCGTGTTGTACGTGGACCTGTACAGTGAAAATTAGTTGTAGAGAGATTTTTTCTCTATTGTGTAAAGGAAGCTGCTCTGTAGCTTATCAAGCTGGGCAGGAGCTAAGCTGGGGTGATGCTTGACAAGTTGCCTCCTAGCTTGGATTGGAATATCACTCTAAAGGGGTCGAAAGGCACCAGAATGCAGAGCTCGACGAGGAGAGCGACTTCATGCTTCCAGTTTTGACAGAAAGTGTTTTAAGCAATAGTTAGTACGAGTTTTAGACTGAGAAATATGCGAAAGAGGGAAATCTGTCGATTCTGGCTCGTGAATCGAACTCTGAATCTGATAGCGTGAGTGTGTAGGTGTTCATGAATACTATAGTTTTGACTCCTCATTCACTAAAAACGGAGTTGTATAGAGAAGTTAGCATAGGAAAAGTTAGTAAAGACTTTTATAGAAAATCTTCTTCAGTAAAAGCATATGTACAGAATTTTTAACCTTCTAGAACGGAACCAAAGGCCATCCCAGTGATAGGGCGCCTGCCTAGGGAGAAAGTGGTCTCAGGATCAATTCCCTCTGGCATCTGATTCCTATTCCGGCATGTTGACCTCCTGGAAGGGAGTTTATGTTGGATATGCAGCCACATCCTGCATATCTAGGGGCGGGAGACCAATATCTCTCTTAATCGTGGGCTTTTTGACCTAAGCCTCCGCATGTCATCGTGAATATACCATGAGAGATACCTGGTGCGCATATGAGGGGCTGTAAGTCCTGTGGGGCAATCCCATAAGTGTAGGGACTTCCGTCTACATTGGATGGCTTGTGGTATATTCAGGGTGGCATCAAGAGCACGAGAAACTTTTGTTAATCTGTTAATTAATCATTGAGTCGGCTTAGCAATAGCCAAGGAAGCGGTGAGATCTTTATCAGTGAAGGAGTCTACTTTGTAAAGACAACTGTGAACTTTTTATAAAAGAAAGGTCAGCTTAGCAAATAAAGTTCTGTATGATAATGAAAGTAGAGGCAGCTTAGCTAGGGGCCTACTTCTGATAAGTGATTGTGCTTATAAGGACAGCATGGGGTAGCTTAGCTAGGGCCTTAACTTTTAGGTTAAATAACCTGCGGCGTCTTTGGATGAGGACTTTGTTGGTACAGGGCTGAAGGGAGAAGCCATCGAGACGCGCAGGAGAAGCTTGGGAGCAGAGGAGATCAAAATCCTGAGAAAAACTGAATTGAGAGGTCGTCGCAAAGAGAGGGGCAAGTGTTTTAGGGCTTGAACTGTGTCTAACAAACGGTTTTTTGGAGAAAATTACTTTCAGGAGGCAGTCTATTGAGCGGAGATCAGTTTGATGGTCTGTGAGAGGCTTTTGATCGTCGTTGAATCAAATTTCTGGGAGTTTCAGTTGGGAAGTTGACGCAAGGAGAGGTATAAGAGTTAGGGGTCTGAATTTCACCTATTAGATTGGGTTTGAGATGAATTTGACGGACTTTGGCAGAGAACTGATAGACGGAGAGAGAGGCGCGCAGGAGAGGAAGAGAGAGATTTTTATTTTTATTTTTTTACAGTTGAAGAAATTGATGATGCAGCCGACACTGAAATAAAGTTATTTTGAATCTTGAGAGACATGTCTATGTACTTGAGTGTTTGTTTGAGTGTTAGTTCGCAATTGGTGGACACGCGAGGTAGGATTTTTGAGATCTCATCGTCAGCAGCAATGTGTTTTCTCTTTTGGTCGTTTCTCTGATCAATCACAGTCAGGAGGTCCGCCCTCCCCAAGAAAGACTCTCGTCACGACAACATGCCTGCAACTCCTGGTTGCTCTTCCTCAACTGTGCTGACTCCTTGATAGAAGCGGCTGCTTCCCTCTTGTACCTCGCTGCAAGCTTCTCCGGGGTGCGGACGTTGACCTCTAGCGCGTCCACCTTCTTCTAGACATCTTCCTGCTGCATCAAGGTGCATAGACCACCGACTGAGAAGCTCGGAAGATCGGGAGGCATAGGTCTGATTCCCAACTTCCAACTTCTCGAAAACAACAATCAACTCACCAAGTCACTCAGGATTCGTACCAAACCTCTCTCAACACAAAACCAATCCAATCGAATCTCGATACGGATTGAACACAATCATCTTCCGAAGACGTTCAAACATTCAGAAGCGTCTTCTGAAGATGTTCAGATCTTCAGAAGTGTATTCTGTCCATGGGTTCGAGAACAAAGGTGTGGTAGGGTAGGGAAATTGATAGTCAGGTGATCGAATTTAAGAATGAGAGGTGGGGAAGCTCGATTCCTACTTGGGAAGAAGTGGGAAGATGGCTGTTGAAAATTGAACAGCACTTTCGTGCCCAATTCTCGTAGAAGAAAGTTCAGGACAGGAAATCGACCGATGGGCTTCCTACAAACGAACGAGGAAGCGCAGGAACATCAAATCAGATCCGGGAAGTGGTGGGAAAGAGAAAGAACACGGGAAGAATCTCAGTACAGCTTCTAGTTGCTTCTGGTGCGCCTTTAGTCTTCTACGCGCTTTTGCTTGTCAATCCCAGCTCCAATATGATCCCACGATCCTGCTACTGTCGTCAATCTTGAGCTACATCTCTCGGCTGCTACAATCGATCTTGCTCC
Organism: Asterella californica; assembly: GCA_036924285.1. Taxonomy (NCBI): domain Eukaryota; kingdom Viridiplantae; phylum Streptophyta; class Marchantiopsida; order Marchantiales; family Aytoniaceae; genus Asterella; species Asterella californica. Next base: position 52,114,032 of record JAYKYS010000001.1, read on the forward strand.
ACCTTCGAACCTCTCTAATCGACCCTCAAACACAGTCTGCTTCCTGAAATCCACATGGATTCCCTCAGCTCGACTGTGCTTCTAGCTTAACAGAATCGATCTCGCTCCTTCTCTGGCCTCAATTCGATCTTTATGTTCACAATTTCACTCTCCTTGCTTCCACCACTCAATTCGATACCCCGATTGCAATCGACCTTCAAAGCACGGTGGGTCTTCGGTGCGGGAAGCAGACGACTGATTTCGTGCTAATGTGCCTTCTCTCGTATCTTCCCTACGCGATTAAGGGTTCGACTTCCTTGACCTATCTACTACCATGGTGGCTACCTGGTAGGTACACCTATCTCTCTCCTAGGTGGTGCGTGGTTGGTACCCCTGCAGTCGTGGTTGCTATCTTCTGGAAGACAGAACCGAGAAGACGTCTTTCCGGAAGATGTCCATCTTCCTTCTTCCGAAGAAGTCGACTTCTCCTTACAAAAAGAAATTAAGATCATCTTTCCTCTAAGCAAGGTATAATCTTAAGTAACAAGGTTATCTTAATTACATTGACATGTTATTAACTTCAAAAATTTCATAAAATCGTAAATCTTATAAATTATGGACACCACATATGTGGTTAGAATGCAAGCAGGACCTTTATGCAATTGTCCTTTAACTTAAGCTGGGCCTTTGGTTAGCTATGCCTTATGCTAAGCTGGAGCCTTAGGCAAGTTGAGTCGCTGCTTGAAAGAGGAAAAAATTGGACCTACGAAATGTGAAGGTACCATGTTGTACTGCTCGTCGAGCTAAGCATCGTGGTGTTTTTGAATTTATGAAAATAGTCTCTAATGAGAAAAATTTGTTATTTGTAATTAAGTAAAAAATATGTTTTAATAAATTGTCCAATTAGTGGTAGAGAGGTCAGATTATGGATACTGAAGTTCCCAGAGTTGTGGTACAGAGTATCCATAGAAATTTGAATTGGCAAGAAGGGATCTATGGTAACGAAGATATGAAGGTTAGAAGCAATGAAGGATGCTTAAAGCTAAAAAAGACAAAAGCTTTAACTCTTCTTGTGTTTCCTTTACGTACAACAACTTGTAATGGGTTGTTAGTTGGCACAGATTCCTAAAGACTTAGCATGAAAAGGCAGAGGTTTGGAGTTCAAATCTAGCCGTCAGTAAATGATTATCATTGCATATCAATCCTCGCAAGAGAGATTATGATGGACCTAATTGCGGTTACACTTAGAGACGTGACACGTAATCTCTCTTAAATGTAACTTGTATTTGCGAGGATACGATGGGTGTAAGTGCTGTTACACTTAAGGACATGAGACTTGATTTGTCTTACACGTAATTTGTATGGGCGGTGCCTTCGTATTCTGTTGGTTTTATGGTCTTGCATTTTAAAATTCTTGAAACAACTTGTTGTCCTTGGATCCATCGAGATCAGAACACCGAATTCTTCAAGAAATTGAAGACTATACAAAGTTTCATCGCGTGATTTGAGAGATGTGAGGAAAATTGGTTCGCAGGGAGATTTTTTTTGTCCTCTTGCAACTTCATGTTGGGTTGTTCTTCGCGATCGATGAACCAAGCTCTTCTTTCTTGGTGCCTATGCGATCAAGGAGTCCTTATCTATGCATAGGAGAAGATCGTACGTAGATTGGATTGTTGTGTTGTGCAAAGGTAGTCAAATATATCTACTAGAGAAGATGGATCTCAGATCAAGCAATGTCGTAGAGCGTGAAGTTTACTCTAGGAAAACACAAGAGAGAGATACGACAAGACCTTGGACCAACTCAATGAAATCTTAATGCTCTCACTATCCAGTCTATCAAGCTTTGTCTCGATTTCTATTGACTTAACCTGACCTTAAGTGTAACACACGTGCACCACACAACACAATTGGGCATTCAATCTTATTCTAAGTACAAGAAAGATTCATATATGATAAACATATGCTTTAGATCACAAAAGCATCTTCAAACAATCCCTTAGGTCAACTTGTGCACTAGCAATATCCTCCTCGACAAACTACCTACAATGCTCAATTCTAACCTTCTACGATTTGTTGATATGAGCTCCACCTCAATGGACCAAAATTATTCATATAATCCGAAACGTCTTAACCTTTCTTTCTTATCCGCATGTTTGATCTAAGTTTTGAGTGATCAAACAAGCGCCAAACTAAGCACGCAGCATACCACTAGAAAGCTTGTCTTCTATTCCAACAAGGTAAGGCATGCATGCACCACGCAACCACTGAGCTCGGGGTGTGATGGCGAAGACAACGGTATCTCGTAGTTAGAGATTTTCAGTCGGCAACTTCGACATAGTGTAACGCCTTCTTTGATTAGGATCTCCATGCCATAACTTCTTCTCACTTGCAGCATCTCCAAGAACTTCCACCTCCAATCCCCAAGTCGTTTGTTCAAAGCTAATTTAGAGATGTAAGTGAAATCATTATTCTCCTTCAAAATCCACCACGCTGTAATATGAACTTCTGCAACCTATTGCTTTCACTTCGAACTTCCAACATAGCGCATACTTCACAAGAAATTATATCTGACCCCTCACTACTACTCTTTGGAGTTGATCCCAAACCAATTGCTCGAAATGGACCTAACCTTTTGTCTGTGATGACTATGAGCTTTATTGACCCCGATGGCTAAAATCCACAATATCTTCTTTTAACCAAATGAGTTGAAATTTCACATGTAGTGAGCTGATAGAGCACACTCCAATCCTAGAAATTTTCATCCAGAGATTCGATCTCATGCTCATGAAACAACTCAATCCTTGAATCGAAGCAAAACAGTTTTACTTTTGCCTCTTTATTATTATAGCAAACGTCAATTGACCATTTCAAGATCAAACCCAATCCAAACATAGGACTATTTTATATCAGTGCAACTAGCAGATCATTCATTATCTGATCCTTTTGACAAATATCATCACTTAAACTCTTGAGACACTCAGAAACGTGACTGAGATATCAATTTGATCCGTGACTTTGAACAATCATAACACCCCGCTCTAAATTGATTGATCGTCCACTCCAGATTGTAGCTCAACTCAAGATCTTTTAACGAGATCTCACACTCCCAAAATGACCACCGGGAAGACCTAAGGAATCCCAAAACCTTCCTTAGAACTTGGATGAACTTGATTGATGAAAAATGATCCAACAAGAAAGAAGATTGGAGATCACTTTATCTCCTACTTGCATTATAGATCTAGTTGTAACTCTAAAACACTCTCACACGTTCAAAGCTTGAACAAAATATTTTGGATACCAAACTTAACACAAGATAATCACCCTCGACGGACAATAGAGATAATAATGACACAAAAATACAAGAGATTTAGTACAAAGTGAAGATAATGACCTTAATCGATCTACGATGAAAAGTACGACAAAAGAAGTAAAGAAGTCATCACTTGATTACAATATTCGTCACCAAAGTTCTTCGCGATCCACGCACTATGGTTGATCTTCTGACAACAATGACATCGAGTATCAACTTAGATGTTGAAAGGAACGTTGGCTGGAAATTTCACGTCCATTCATCCATCAAAGTAAAATGTACATAGTAAGATCTCAATTCTCCTCATACGTGATGATCGACAAGATCACCGGAATAGGCAAGTCTATCACCCTCTCCATGAACTCTTCATCAAAGTAGGCAACGAATCATTGTCGAAAGTGATCGTGATGGATGTAGTGAAGCTTAATATGGAATGGATTCGAGGATGGAATATCCAAAATTCGAATCAATCTTTCGTCCATGAGTACAACTCTCGCAGCTCCTCACCCTCCATGTAAGACATTAAGAAACATTCACGAATACTACATAAGGAAGAATGCCTCCACGAACTCTCGACCCTTTATCTTATATCTAAATTTGACAACAAGAGTCATTCACGCTGTCGGAGTGTAATCCGTCTACCTAGGAAAGCGCCGGGCTTCTGGCTGTGGTTGTTCACTCAAGAGGTTGGCTTTCAGGTTACAACAGGGGCTATAAACACTCACACAGATGTGTGAGATCTAGTAATATACCCAGAAGGCGAAATTCAGGTACTGCCAGAAGGCGAAATTCAGGTCTAGCTGGCAGTAATAAGATCCGGCGGTGAACTTTGACACTCACGGAGAGGAAAACTATGAAGGTTTAGACCTCTAAACTTCCCCTACATGCAAATGAGGTACTACTGAACTCACAGACGAAATTTCAGCCTGAGATTAAATTCTGACACGGAGATATGAACAGAAAAGGTTTGAGCAAGAAAACTACGGCAATTTCTGGTACCTAGCTGGCTATTTCAACCTAGAACAGAAGATTGGCTCGATCAAATTCAGATATTCTCACAGTATTTGAAGTCTACAGGGTGCTGAACCTCCCTGTGAAGTTGGGACTCCTGACTGTACACAGAACTCCAGATCTCCTCCTCTGAAGTCGCAGCTCTAGATTAAGAGCTTTTCAGACCCCTCCAGCTTCAGCGGCCGCCTTGAATTACTCAGTCACTCAATCGATGCAAAAATTTTTGGGAAATTGTAGCCCTGCTGGCAGAGAACACAACCTCGAAGTTTTGAAGCAATTCCTCAAATCTGCTGCAAGTGACACTGAAAACCCTAAATCCAACAAAAGTGATTCAATTCTGGCACAATTTGAACTTCAATTGATCATAACTTCGTCTTTATTGACTCAAATCGATCGAAAATTTCACTGGAAGTGCTTGGCATGACGACCTCTCTCTCCCTGTGCTCTCAGATTTCGAAGATCCCTCACCAAATGCTCGAACTCCACTCTAGAGCTCTGTTTCTAAATTTAGAGTTTAACAAAAGACAAAAATAGACCAATGGGAGTTCATAGCTCCACTTGGTTGTCCTTTAGTACCATAAACCACGTGGCAACTTAGTTTTACTCATAGGCTACCACGTCAAGCCCCCTAGAGTGCCAGCGTAAAATTTAAATTACTTAAAATGACACGCAGCCCCGAAAAATAACTTAAATCAGCTAGAAAGCGTGCATGGACGACACGCAAATACAACCCATGAGCTTAAGCCCTATCAACATGGTAATCAACCTACTAAGACTCAAAATAGTGTTAACACCGTATGCAAAGGTGTCAAACATATACATAAACGACTAGAAGTAATATAAGCTAACTTCTAGAACTACTAAACTCAAGCGTCGGAGTAGAAATATAACATGTAGCCGCCAAGTAGCACGACATCCACCCCCTCTGAACCTGCACATCCTCCGGTATGTGCCATCCAGATCAAGACTCTTCAACTTCGGCTTCAAACTCATCTTCAACCTGCATTGAGTCTTCAGCTTCATCCTCTGTAAACTCTGCAACGTTCCGATCCTCCCCTCTCCTTCTAAAGAGCTTGATTCTCTTTCCTGCGACTGGTATCTTGAGCACTGCACCATCTAACTCTCTCAAGGAGTATGTGGCATTATCATAAACTTCTAACACCACATAAGGTCCAAACCATCTCTTGGAGAACTTCCTGATAGTGCTATGCTGATTATCAAGACTACTATCATAGACTAACACCCAATCACCTTCTTTAACTGGTTTGGGTCGTAATCTATGCGTTCTATCAAATCTGCCTTTGTTTCTCTCTCTAGCAGTCTTCAACCTTTCCACAGCTTTAGCAACATCCTCAGGTCTTCGTTCTAGCTGCTGGATCCTTAATGCAAGAAGATCCTCCGTACTTCTACCATCTTCCCATGGCAAAACATTCCAAGTAGGCACAACCTCCTCAATCGGCATCACAGGTTTTTGCCCTAGTATCAACTCTGCCGGCATGTAACCTGTAACGGTACTATGAGTTGTACGATCTGCCCACAAAGCAAATGGTAGCAGTCTAGGCCATTCACGGATATTACCCTTGCAAGCTTTTACCAAAGCTTTGATGATTGGCGGATGACCTCTTTCGCTCTTGCCATTCCCTTTAGGATTGTAAGCAGTGGTTAACACCAACTTGATTCCCAACCGCTTGAAGAACTCAACTGCTTCTTGTGCATCCAGCTCACCCCTATCTGCAGTGATCTTTCCCACACACCCATACCTACAAATAACATCTTCAAGTAGAAAGCGGCAGACACTAGCAGTGGTCTTCGTCCTCAGAGTACGGCCTTCGACTTGATTAGATAGATCTTCTCTAGCCAAGACTAGATACCTCATTTGTCCAAGTCCAAATGGCATAGTTACCAGATCAACTACCCATTTATAATGAATGGCTAAAGGATAAGTAGGATGCAATCCATCACGATGACGTATATTAGAGTACATCTGGCAGGGTATACAGGATGAAACAAACTGTACCACATCTTTATACATACCCTTCCACCAATACTTTTCCTTCATCTTGGCAAATGTAGCCCAAACTCCTCTATGACCGGCCCATAAACTCTCATGGAACTCCTTGATCAGCTTCTGCTGCAATTCCAAGTCACATACCACCCGCTGCGGTATACCTCCTTGTAGCTTAAGACGCTTCCATAGATGTCCTCCATGTAAAAAGTAACCATAAGCTATTCTACGGATCCTTTTGAAATCTGCATCAGACCAGCCTTCTTGCCTTTCCAGTGAACTCAAATAGCGCCCAAGATCCAACCACTCGCCATCATACACAGTTTCCTCAAAAAACTCCAACGGAGCTGCAAAACAGCTTCTATCTTTTCTAGCAAGAACACTAGAATAGAACTCTGTTCCTACATCCTCCTGGTCATCTATCATTTCCTTCTCATCGTAATACCTAGCCCTTGATAACATATCTGCCACAAGATTGTCTTTTCCTGCAATATGTCTAAACTCTGGGTTCAAGGACTTGATATATGCTATCCACCTCAACATAGCAATGTCTGGAGTTGTACAGCTAGTAATCATTCCTAGGAGAGGTAAACAATATGTCTCCACAACCACATGTGCTCCTATCAAGTATTCCTTGTCACTCTTCATCGCAGTAACTACTCCCCATAGCTCTCTCTTGACCTGAGGGTAGTCTCTCTGCCGCGAACTTAATACCTTAGCACCAAAACGCACCACATATCTATTCCCATCCTCATCGTCTTGCCCTATAGCCCATCCAATGCCAATAGAACTAGTATAAACAGTAAGGATAACAGATCTGCCCAACTCATATGTTACCTTCCGTAGAGTTGGTGGCGAAGACAACAAATCTTTCAACTTCTTCATAGACTCGCTTTGCTCCTCTTGCCACTGAAATCTTTGCCCCTTCCTCAGCAACTTGTACAACGGATCTGCTACATGAGCAAAGTGTGGAATCCATATATGGTAAAACACACATGCACCTAGAAACCTTCTCACCTCAGTAACAGATCCACATGTCTCCTTCATCCTTCGGATGGCATCAACCTTGTTTGGACAAGGTTTTCGACCATAAGATCCGCACAGATGTCCCACTATTAACACCTCTTGTTCTCCAAATACAGACTTTGCTCCTGATAAAGTCAAATGAACCTCCTCCAGTCGACTCAATATCTTATCGCAGTCAACTATATGATCTGCAACAAACTTACGGCACCCCCTCTGATCCATTACCTCATTCTTCTCCTCCTCAGCACATCCTTTGATCGGCACATCATCAAGGAATGGCATAGTTTTTTCAGGAATGAAGTCCCTTAAAACTTTGTTCATACCATTCATCATATGTGCTACAGAATTGGTAGCACCTTGCGGCAAGGTGCACATCCTTAGTAACCCCAAAGGTGTCCTCATTGTAGTCAAGTCTCTACTCTCAGAGGATAATTGAAACTGATCATAACCTGAATATAAGTCTCCCATGGAATAGATAGCACGACCAGCAAAAGCCTCTACAAACTCGTCTACAATAGGTCCTATACCCATATTCTTGATAGTCACTTTGTTAACTGGCTGCATATCTTGGATAAATCTCAAAGCTCCACTCTTCTTCGGAACAGTAAACCATCTGCTAGAGTAGGGAGCTATAGATGGTTCCAAGATACCCATCCTAATCCTCTCATTGAGCAAGTCTATCAGCTTTGGTAGATGAGCTCTAGGTACAGGGATAGGACGTAGATTCCAAGGCACATGCGGTATAGTAAAGATTACCATAGGTGCAACTACACTTGGATCTACACATCCTACTTCATGTGACTCAAACGCAAACGCCTTACCATGCCTAGATAGCATCTCCCTGAAGCTCTTCTTCTCTTGCTCAGTAAGAAATCCATCGCCTCCAATCCTCAGCTCCTTTAGTGTTGTTTCTGTGAACTGGTGCCCAATTCTTCTCGGTCTTCTGAGCGTCGGTTCTCGTGCAGCTTGCTCCATCTTCTGATTGTAATCGAGTGGTAAAGGCAAAGCCACTGGTTTGACTTTCTTTGCCACTGACTTGTACTTGGTCTCCACATACACCTCTTGCCGATCTATAAACTTATCAATTACATCATAAAGCTCCTTGGAGCTCACTCTCATCACTCTATCTACATCATCTATAGAACTTTCTACTATAGATTTCAACTCCCCTATAGTATCTACCAAATACTGCTCTTCAAACACTCCAGATATGTATTCATCTCTTGCTAACTCTCCACTATCCCATAAAGACTGCTGTACATACTTCACATGTTGTCTCTCAAACCTCTTCAGATTCTCAACCTTCCTATAACACACTGATCCATATGACGTCAATCCTAAGAAGCTAGTGGATAAAGCTTCCTGCTCTACTGGATCAGGCGAGAATCCTAGCTCTACTGTAGCGTTGAAGTCTCGCTCTTCATTGGTACTTTGCCAAAACCCCTAGACTCTCTAAACTCCTGAGTAATCTTAGATAGTGGACGGTCTCTCAAGCTATCACGATTCCTCTCATGTTCTACAGTAACGGTCAAAAACTGAACAGCTCTTTTGCCGTCTCTACTACGTATCCTAGCATAGGCTGAACCATCATCCATAACTCGTGTCTCCATTCTAACAGCAGTAATGTAAGGCTTCCCTATAATGATAGGATAGGTTGACATGTCTTGCACAAAGAAATTCTGAACATCACTGATGTCACCCACAGTTACCTTGATGTTGGGGCAAGCACCATAGAGTTCTCCCCGCTGGTTGTTGGCAGCACGGATAAGCCACCCATGATCGGTGTCTATGGGCCACCTTCCACGCTTGTACAGCTCCTTAGACATCAGATTAATCTCTGAGCCGTGATCAATCAATGCCACCACAGGTTCCTCTAGATCTCTTAGCTTCACTAAGGTCTCTGTGGTTGCTCTCGCCCAATGGTTGTGAGAATAATGGCTCTTCTGCGATGCTTCCACCTCATCTTCAAACCTCACGTGCTGATCTGATCTTCCCTCTGATACTTGAGAGCAATAACCAGCAATCTCATCTTCCTCATCTTCCGACAGTTTGGTGCCTAGAGCGTTAAGCGTAGCTGCTTCACCCAAAATCTGACGTTTCCTCTTAATGATATCTATGATAACCTCATGGAACTCACGCTTTGCAATCCCAAGAATCTCACCCAAAGTAAACTCAACCTTCCCATTCAAGATACGGTTCTCTAACACCTGCTTCAAGTCTGTAGCAATCTCAATGTCAGACTGAAGTTTGTATGCAGGCATCTTACCCTTCTCCTTGCTTCTCTCCTTCTCCTTTGGTGTTGTAGGTGGTAGATCCTCCATAGTCTCCTCCCGAGTAGGTGTTGTCTCCTGCCTTGCCTCTGGTCTAGCCCTTTCACTCCTTGTAGCAGGCCGTTTGGCTGTAGAAGCCTCACCTGCATCCTCCCTCCTACGTTTTTCTTCTAGTACATCTTCATGATGACTTCGTGCAACATAAGCATGTACTGACATAGTATCCACAGGGTCATTCCATCCTGTAGTCTCTCGAATTGAGTTGCCAACCCTTCGTAGCACATCCTTATCTAGCTCTGTTCTAGCTACGGATCGCACTACATCAGACCACAACCCAGTAGTCCCTTTCTCTCTCTCCATCTCCACTTTCACTCCACAAGTAGCAGCATTCACAAGAGAGACAGCATGTGATGCTGATATTTCATTCACAAGTCTCTTCATACCACCCTTTCCAAAGTTGGTTCCCAGCATCATCCCAGTCTCTCTCAAATGGATCTTACCATCTTTGAAGAAGATCAGATCCTTCCTCAATGCATCTGAAAACTCCCCACAATCTCTTCTTACATGGTCTAGGCTATCACACCATATACAACGATGAACAAAACCTTCTCTCATCTGAGGTCTCTACATAGCAGGCTGTACATTCTGCTCCTTCTCTTCTAACCTAGTGAGCTTAAGCTTAAGCTCCTTCATACCCTTAATCAACTCATCAAGCAGTGAGTCTTCCTCTCTAGCAATTACCAAAGCAGGCTTAGTAGGCAACTGCTTGACAGGAATTATCAGAGGTGCTGCTTCACTTACCACCAGCTTGTCCCTTCTTCTCTGTCTCTTGGTCAGCAAAGAAACAGCCTCTTCAACCTCCTTCCAATCAGTCTTCAATCCTCTCTCCTCACTCTTGTCTTCCAGCAACAGCTCAAGCTTCTCCTGAATAGTCACGTCCGCTGCTTGTAAGAAAAGCTCGGTCTTCTCCACCTCTAGTGTAAGCTTCTCTGTCCTAGAAAGCTGAGCATACTGACGATCAAACTCCCTTACCAACTCATTTACAGACAAACCTTTGTTAGGCTTAACCACCCACTCCAAGAACGTCTGTTGTGAGGATAGATTGCGTGTAGGAAGACGAAGACATGTGAGACCAGTGAAGGGAAGTCTGACTTCGAGAAGTCTTCCGAGAACGACATTGAATCGGAAGCTATCCCAAGTGTCTTCCCAGAGGCCACTGTCACCGCAGGAGTCCGCAACCATCTTCTGAACCTTTCTCATACTCTACTTCTCGCATATCTTGTATCTTCTGATAGGAAGTAGGATGTAATGCAAGGTGGGTTGTCTTCTTGGTAATCCATGCGAGGCCTTGCTTAGATAGGATTGTTTAGATATAGCTCGGAAGACGAGAGCTATCTAGGAAGTACTGTTAGAATCCCGGAAGACGGAGTAGCTGTCTTCTGGAAGACTAGTTTCGTCTTCTGAGAAGTAGAAGCTAGACTGTGGGCACTCGGGAAGAACTGAGCCTTCAGCTCATAGTAGGTGCTTGTGGTTTAGTGCAACAGATCTTCCAGGTATGTCGATGCATCCGCGAGGCTTGGTGTTACCCACGGCAGAATTGGCCGAGGCCACTCCTTTCCTCAAGGAGTTGGGTCTCGACTTCTTCCTGTGGGATTGGAACCTCGCAGATCAAGGGCTTCTGGAGGAGGTGTGGGCCGCGTTACCACCGCGTAACCGTGTACCTGCGAAGGCAAGAGTAGCTCGGGGAAGACCGTCTTCCTGGACTGAAGACTGGTGGCGTAAGGCGTTTCACAGGCCTGAGACCGAGAACCGAGGATATTGGTACGAGAAGAAGATCTTGCCTAGGATTGTGAGTTCATGGCATGTGCCTGGGAGTACCACCTGCCTTTTCATGGAAGACAGGCAGGGGAGGAACGGTTGGAAGATAGAGTCTTACCGGGAGCTGAAGAAGTGACTTCTGGCGAAGTTGTTTCTGCATCTTTTCCCCAAGGGAAAAGCGCAGAAGACAAGGTACTTAAGAGATCAGGACGTGGAGTTCCTGGAATCAGTGTGGGATGACAGAGTGTCAATCTACTGAGGCGCGTACATCCACAACTATGTACAGACGGAGCTAGCATACTTGGGTACCCCGGCGGGAGGACATCTGACGCCCTTCTTCTGCTACTTGTATGTAGCCATGGGGGATCTTAGGGAAGATCAGCTGGCAGTGTATGGACCAACGGAGCGACAGGAGGTGAAGGAGGAGACCTCGGAAGACGATGACCGAGAGGCAGCAGCAACACCCTCTCCCACTCTGATGCCACAGCTGAGGCCCGGCTCTCACCAGAAGACGCTTCTGATGAGGGAAGATGAGTCTAGTGGGTCGGAAGACGCCACGTCAGTGAGGAAGATGGGTCACAGAAGTGTACCGAGGACACCCATCTCCCTCATTCATTCAGGATCGGAGTCGGACTCGGAGGAAGACTTGCTGAGTACCCGATCGAAGCAGAAGACAGCTTCTGTAACACCTGGGAGTCTTCCGAAGACTCCAGAAGACGAAGGATGGATGGGCGCTCCTACTGCGATGCGAGGAAGCGCAAAGAGGAGAGCCGCTCCTGCCACGAGGAGTCTTCCACCCCGGAAGATGAGAAGAGTAGCTTCTTCTCGTGCGCAGAAGATGAAGGCCGTAGTGGTGGAAGAGGCTTCCTTGCCTCTGGAAGACGAAGTCGACACCATGGAGCGAGTGGTGGAAATGAACTTGTCTTCCGCAGGAAGACGACTGGAGGAGTTCATTGCCTACTTCCAGAAGAAGATCCAGCCCGCTATGGAGTTGCTGGAAAGGAGAGCGATGGCACAGGAGAAGCCCTTACAGCCTGGATTCGGCCTGCGCACCTTGCTGCGACAGGAAGACAGCCAGCAGAAGACGGAGTCGCTGGAAGCTAGTCTCCGCACCACGGAGAAGCTTGCAGCCAGGTACAAGACGGAAGCAGCTGCTTCTGCCAAGGAATCGATGCAACTTCGGAAGAGCAACCAGGAGTTGCAGGCGCGAGTACAGCAGCACGATCAGGAAGTTCTCCGAGTGCGAGAGAAAATCACTGCCCTCGCAGAAGAGCAGACCACTTGGAGGATGCAGCGAGAAGCCGCAGAAGCGCGAGCTGCAGCTGAGAAGACGCAGAGGGAAGCAGCGAAGGCTCGTGCGCAGAAGATGCTAGCTCAGTCGGTAGAAGCGCTTCGGAAGAAGTTCAACTTCACCGCGGGTAAGAAGTTACTTACCTTAGCTAGGGAATGGGACAGCGGGTCCAAGACGAGGTTGGTGGAATGCAGAGATAGCATGTTCAGGTACCTGGATAGACAGATAGAAGGAGTGAAGACACTTTATGGTCTTCCCTCACTTCCGACACCTGCAACCGCATCTTCCCAAGCCCCAGCACCCTCGACAGGATCCGGAATGGAGAAGGAGGAGTTCGATCTCGCTGTACACTTGGTGGTGACAGCGTTGGAAGACGAGAAGACTCCAGAAGACGTCCCGGAAGACATAATGTCTTCTGGAAGACAGGAAGACGAGCCGTCTTCCCAGGTATTCCGCGTGGAGGAAGCGACTTCCCCGGACCCCTATGAGGTCGCCATGATCCCTAGTACTGCACCGGTGCCTCAGAAGACCGAAGACGCATCATTCGACTCGTCTTCCCAGAAGACCATTCCGTCTTCCGAAGTCGAAGCCGAGGAAAACGCAGCCGCAGAAACAGCAGGGCCAGCGAAGAGCGAGGAGAGGGAAGCTACCTCAGTGGTACCCGAGGTAAGTGCAGGGCTTCCCAGCCCATCAGAAGTCGAGGTAGTAGCTCCGGTAGGAGCAGATCATGTAGAGATTGCCACCGAGCAATCAGAGTAATTAGCAAACTTAATCGACACTTCTAGATTTAGTAAGATCGGACATGCTATCTTAAGGGTGGCAGTTTTCCATGTAAAAATAGTTAGGACTCCATGTGGCAGCATAGGTAGCGTAGGAGTAACACAGTGGAGGGCTAATTGAGAAGAGGGACCGCATGCATGTGAGGTGACAACCTCTTGTCAGCGCCTCTCTCTCTCTCCCTGGTGGTCGCCTCCCCTGACTCTCGAGGCATATGGTTAAGTAGGATCGTAGAGTAGGAAATGGAGCTCTGCCAGTTCTGCCAGTTCTGTAGGATTCTGTAGTAACTGAACATACACACCGATTCTACAGACAGGCAGGCGAGACACATTAGAGCAGAGACAGTCTTAGCACACTACACCCGTCGTTGGAAACATACGAATAGTCTTGGAATATACAGGAGGGGTCTGCATACTCGCACCAGCAGTGGTTCGAAGATGTAGATAGAAGTAGTGGACAGTCTAGGAACAGGGAACGGCATCCTCGTGCAGTCTTGTTAGCTAGGCTGGTGTGTCGAGGAGTAGACGCAGGAAGTAGCGGGAGTGAGCTTCCCAATGCCATTGTGACTTCTTCTCGGAGAATAGATTGTGGATTTGAGTGCAGCAGCTTCGTTCATGTCTTCTGGATGGTGGAATGTATTGAATTCGCTCCCAATTGTGCATGGAAAGTGTTCTTCTTGAGTGGCGGTGAATGTCAACAGTTGTGGAGTGTAGCTTGACTCGTTCAGTAGAGCACTTGGGATCTACGTACGAACGGTCTTCTGGGTAAGGGATCCCAGAAGACAGAGCAGTCAGAGCAGCGAAGTGAAGAAGAAAGAAGCCTTCTTCCCACAACAAAAGACGACATCCTCGAGTAGAAGACGGTGCTACAGTACTCACGTTTGTTGTCTTCCTCCCCAAACTATTACAAGCAGGGATGGCTTGTTAGTCAGGATCCGGACTAGAAGCCTGTCGGAATCTTAATTGCCCTTTTTCATCCTGTTTTCTCTTGTTTGGATTTCTTCTTCTTCCCATCTTCCCTCATCTTCTTATCTTCTTCTAGTGAGCTTCCGATACTTCTATTGAGCTTCCGTGAAGGTGAATGTCGTTGTAGTGCTGCAGGAAGACAACTTCCGTAGGCAGAAGCCTGGGAAGGCTACAGGGGGCATACACCTTGTGATTTATCCAATCCGTGGAAATGTGAGTGTGAGAGTAAGGTGTAACGACTGTTACTAGTCGACTTCTGCGAAGCCGGACAGCCTTCTGGAGGTGTGAGAAGACGAGCTAAACCCCCAGAAGACGAGAATCGCTTCAGGAAGACGGTATCGAGAAGACCGGAAGAAGCAACCTGGAAGCAGGAAGATCGTCTTCCCGAGCTTCTCTGTGAATAGTTGTGTGATATTGTAATTGGTAGTTGTTTGTTTGGGTCCAGAGCACCATTTGGCGTGTCTGGAAGACGTGTTGTTTTGTGTGGTTTTGTGAGAAGACGGGATTTCTAGGTAAAACTCGTGTGTTTGTGTGTTTGAACAGATCTTAGAACTTAGAGCAGCGTTACTTGTGCAAATCCTCTGTGGGAACGATATCTTGTATACTAAATGGAGAAAAGGAGAAATCCTACGTCACTACATATAGTGAGGAACCATTTTTGGCGCCGATGCCGAGGATTTCATCTTAGTAACTTCTGTTCTAAGCTTCCTGGATCTGTGTGCCATTAGTTAGATTCGTTTCGAACTAACTTCGATTGTAGTTGAATGTGTTGTGGGACTCTATCTTGCTAGAAGACGGGAACCGCAACCAGAAGCTGATAAGATACCTTAGGGAAAGTTGGAAGAAGCCGCTCCTTGCTTCCAAGAACTCCTTGGAAGACTCGATCTTGGAAGATTGCAGTGAGTGCAACCAGAAGCAGGAGAAGAAGACGTTCTGAACTTGTGATCGGTTGTTCAGTCATTTGGTCTCCCGGATCTAGTGGTAGAAAAAGAGAGACATCTGTTCTCAATACTCTGGTGGATGCCTCCGACCGGAGGAAGAAGCAGAAGACGCACGGGTAAGGATCCTGAGTGGGTTAACTCACCCCAGCGAACCGCTTCTAGAGATCAGCGGATATCCCTGAGACACCAAAGGAAAGAAGAAGAGCTCAGGAAGATCCGATCGATAGAGCTGGAAGAGCCTTCCATCTCGAGCATAATCTTTGGCGAAGACAGAAACCAACCGGGTGATCACGTGTATAAAGTAGATTTCGGTACTGGTTACTCGGAAGACGTCTTCCCAAGTGCGGGAGAAGCTTCTCAAGGTGAGGGAAGACTGGAGGAGATTGTTCCAGACGTCTCGGGAGATAGCAGTGACAGTAGCTCTGACTCAGAAGACGATCTTCCTGATTCAGACAGGCCTGGACCTTCGAGAAGACCATCTCCACCACCTGGACCTGAGGAAGAAAGAAGTTGGCAGTCGCACCAGCCGGCAGTCAACATGGCTTCCCACACTCGGCAGAAGTACCATCCGTACGACGATGATGTTGATGCAGACGACTTCATCACGATGTTCGAGACCATCTCTAGATCCAACAAGGAAGACGCTGATGTTGACAGACTCCGTTGTCGTATTGTACATAGGTCTATACAGTGAAAAGTAATGCAAAGAGATTTTTTTCTATATTGTGTAAAGGAAGCTGCCCTGCAGCTTAACAAGCTAGGCAGGAGCTAAGCTGGGGCCATGCTTGACAAGCTGCCCCCTAGCTTGGATTGGAATATCACCCCTGAGGGAGTCGAAAGACACAAGGATGTGAAGTTCGACGAGGAGAGCGACCTCATGCTTCTAGTTTTGACAGAAAGTGCTTTAAGTAATAGTTAGCACGTGTTTTAAACTAAGAAATATGCGATAGAGGGAAATCTGTCGATTCTGACTCGTGACTCGAACTCAGAATCTGATAGCGTGGGTGTGTAGGTGTTCCTGAATACTATAGTTTTGACTCCTTATTCATTAAAAACGGAGTTGTATAGAGAAGTTAGCACAGAAAAGGCTAGTAAAGACTTTACAGGAAAATTTCCTTAGTAAAACATATGTACAAACTGTAAAAGCCTTTTGAACGGAACTAGAGGCCATCCCAGTGATAGGGCGCCTGCCTAGGAGGGAAGTGGTCTCAGGATCAATCCCTCCTGGCCTCTGGTTCCTATTCTGGCATGTTGGCCTCCCGGATGGGAGTCTATGTTGGGTATTCAGCCATGTCCTGTATACCTAGGGGCGGGAGACCGGTATCTCTCTTAATCGTGGGCTTTCTGGCCTAAGCCTCCGCATGCCATCCTGAATATACTATGGGAGATACCTGGTGCGCATATGGGGGGGCTGTAAGCCCTGTGGGGCAGCCTCATAAGTGTAAGGGCTTCGGCCTACATTGGATGGCTTGTAGTATATTCAAGATGGCATCAAGAGCACAGGAAACTTTTGCTAAATAGTTAAATAATCATCGAGTAGGCTTGCGATGAGGAATGAGGTTATGTGAACCTTTATCAGTGTAGGGATAGAGTTTGTAGAGACAACTGCGAAACTTATATTAAAAAGGGGTCAACTTTGTAAAAAATGCTTTGTACGTATAAGGACAGCAGGGGGGCAGCTTAAGCTGGGGGCCTGCTTGTGATAAGCGACTGTGCTTATAAGGACAGCAGGGGGGCAGCTTAAGCTGGGCCCTTAGCTTTTAGGTTAAATACTTGCGACGGCTGAAGATCGGGGGACTTTTCAAACAGTTTGGCAGAGGAGTTTTCTGAGTGAGTGGAGGCGGAAGGAGGAAAAAAGGAGCAGAATTAGGGATTGAGGGGAGGAGACGCTGAGAAGCTTGGAGGCTGAGCAGAGATGGATTTTTCTGACAGAATTGAGTGGATTGAGGAGAGGAGACGCTGAGAAGCTTGGAGGCTGAGTGAGGATCGAATTTTTGGACAGAATTGATTAGAGTGAGCAGGGGAGATCGTGAGAGAGACAGGAAAGTGTTTTGGAGACAAGAACCTCATTTGCAAGCGATTTTTGGACTGAGAGCCGGGAGCTGAAGCAGAAGGAAGGGAATTAGGGATTTAGGATCAGGGAAGCTGGGAGACAGGGAGAGAGGAAATTTTCTGGACAGAATTGAGAAGGTGGATGGTGACTTCGTGACAGAGGGATAGACAAACGTTTGGAGGTTGGAGCTTCATCTGATATACAGTTTGGGGTTTGGAAGCAGTAGAATTGAACGGACAGAGGCGGTTTATTTGAAGGAGATCGTTTTTGACAAGACTTTGGTTGTCGTAAGATCAAATTCCTTGGAATTTTCAGCTGAGAAGGACTTAGGAGAGGAGGAGAGAGATATTTTCTTAACAGTGAAGCAGTTGACACTGTAATAAAGCTATTTCTACTCCGGAGAGACATATTTGTGTACCTGAGTGCGTGCTTGAGTGTTTGTTTTGCAATTGGTGGATACAAGAGGTTGGGTTTTGAAATTTCATCGTCTGCAGCGACCTATCTTCCTTTCTGGTCATTTCTCTTTGATCTATCACAGTCAGGAGGTCTGCCCTCCCCAAGAAAGACTCTCGCTCCGACATCTGGTGCTTCCACTAAGAGCAATTGGGGTGATTGATTGGAGAATTGACTAGATTGAGAGAGAAAATGGATCACAATGATGCTGTACAGGGTGTAGCTGCTGCTCAAGGTGCTCCTGTTCAAGGGACTCCTGTTCAGGAAGGAATTGGCTCTCAAGGAGGACCTACGGTGGTTCCAGCAGCAACACAACCTGCTGTAGACACGTCTCAGATTCTTCAGGCGTTGGCTGCCTTGATTCAGCAGCAGCCTGCAATTGGGGGAGCTGAGCAGAAGTCCACAAGGGCATTACAAGCAATTGTAGGTCGATGTGGGCGATTTGATAGAAGAGATGTTACAAGGTACCTGCGGGAGTATGTGGGCGAGATGGAGTTAGTCAGGGCACCTGAAGTTGAGGTAATTCTAAGCTTTGAGTTGACTGTTGTCCCTGAATTGAGAGAGAAGGTTAGAAATTTACAGAGAAGACATTTAGGTGGGTGGACTCTGTTTGAACGTGCACTAAGAGAAGAGTTTCTAGAAGAGGATTCTGAAAGAGTCACCAGAAGAACCCTCATGGATTGGATAGAGCGTCAACCTGGACGTTCAATGGGATTGAATGAGATAATTCGTGAGTTTGAGAAGAGGTACTCTTAGCTTTCTGGTCTAGAGAGGTTGACGTTGGATGCGAGGAAGACAGAGTTGTTCTTAGGGGCTCTGGATGAGTTCACAGCAGATAGGCTTTGTTTCATGTTGGCTGATCGAGGGGCTGAAGGGGGAGTTACATCTGATTGGAGGAGAGTAGAAGAAGCAGTATCCACCCTTGCTAGACAACGCCGTGGTAGGATGGTACTGCAGCCAGAGACCTTGCCAGAGCAGAGAGTAGCTCCTCATGTTCCTGTAGCTCCTCCTGCAATACCTCAAGCACCTATTGTGATTCCTCAAGCACCTATAGTGGTTCCCCAAGTGGTTCCTCAAGCGCCTGCAGTACCTATCCCAGCACAGAGAGGACCTAGACAGCAGCAGCGACCTGTTGAGAACCGAAATCAACATAACTTGATAGAAGAACTTACTCAACAGTTGAGAGATTTGAAGGTTGAGATGGCAGACTTGAGGAGAGATCAACGACCTGTTGCACCAGGTGCCCGACCTGTAGGAGGAACCTTTACCAGGAGATGTATTTGGTGCGATAGTCCAGATCATCTCAGAGGAGACTGTCAAGACTTGGCGGTTGCCTTGCGAGAGGGCGTAGTCAACTATCAGAACAACAGGTTGTATCTAACCGCCACTGGGCAGCCTCTGAACACATATTTTGGGAGAGGAGGAATGAGGAGTTCTCTTCCAGCACTTACTGGTGCGAATACTACAGCGATGACTGCGGGTTCTGCGGAGGCTGATGTATATACTGGGAGAGTTGAGGTGCGCTCTAATCCAACTATGGTTGAGCAGGCTGTTGAGGTTCCGGTTGAAATGATGAAGAGAGGTGCTGAAAGCATTAGGAGAGCTACTGGATGGAGAGACCCAGTAGATGCAACTTCTATTCGAGCGTTTTTAGAGACGAGTGGTGAACAAGATGCCATGATCGAAGACAAAAGAAGACGGGACGCTTCTGATTTAGATGCAGGAGTACCAGAGGACATTGACCGTCGGAGGGTTACAAGGAGGAGAGCAGCGGAACCATCACCATCTGTACCAGCTGGAAGATTTCCTGCTGCAGAGGATATACCTTCTACCTCTACAGCTCCACCACCTGCAGTAGATCCTATGGAAGGTGTGCAGGATTTGCCACAGGAGACTACTGCAACAGATAGAGTACGGGGAAAGAGGTTTACAGCACAGGAGAAGGGAAAAGCTCCAGCTTACAAGTTAGCGGCAGACATCGAAACAACAACAGACTTGCGTACTGTTCTAGAGCAACGCATTTTGGATGCTAGAGTTGAGTTTACTCTTCGTGAAGTGCTTGGTATCGCAAAGAGAGAGTTTCATGAGTTGATAATAGACATCATGAAGAGAAAGAGACAGGTATTGACTGAACAAGTAAGCAGTCAGATGGTTGGGGCAGTAGATGCTATTGGTGTTGATAAGTTCGGAGATGATAAGTATGAGGCATGGGTTGCTGGTCCTGCTGTTATTGAGAATGAAGATGAAGAGTTTGAAGAGGATGGGTCAGGCGCAGACAGCGATTTCAAGGAGAAGCACTGGGCAAGAGCGACAACAGAGACGCAAGTTCGGCTTGGAGGACTTTCTGAGCCAGTACCTGCACTTGTGGATCACGGGTCAGAGATCAACATCATTTCCAAGGAGGTGTATGAAAAGGGACAGTGGCCAATCGAAAGGAATCATGGTTGGGTGCTTCGAGCTGCAAATAACCAAAAGGGTGAGTTATACGGAGCTTGTCCCAATATGCGTGTAAGGATTGGGGATGTAGAGGTTGATCAGCATTTCTTTGTACAGTCATCTGCCTCCTATCCTGTCATATTGGGCCAACCATACATCACCGCTGTTCGGATGGAGACAAAGGTGATGAACGATGGGTCTCATTATGCTAGAGTTCGGAGTCCTGATGACAAGTACTCAGTACAGTTTTTGACGGTTCGTTCAAGACATGAGCGGAACAGACAAACCTTTAGAGATTCTCAGACGAAGAGATGTAAGGTTTTTCGCAATCCACTCCTGTAGAGCGAGAAGACAGGGGTGTAGAACCTACTGTTGAGGTCCCGTCAGAGTTGGAAGCGAGACATGTACAAAGGTCCGGATACATGTGTGGTGTACAGAGTTGGCAGTCTGGATTGCTGATGTTTGAGGCAGATGGGTGGAGCCGATTTACAAGAGTTGAAGATATGGAGGAAAATACAAAAAGATGGATGGTGAAACAGGTATCAGGGTTGTGGCGTGTAGGAGTTCTATCTGAAGACGAAGTGGTTTCTGGTTTGTTTGAAGAGTTTATGTCTGTACAGTCAGCTGTTGGTTGGTTAGACAATGTGAGTAGATTGATGGAGGGGAAAAATAGTGTGGTGGTGATCCCTATCCACTCTCGATGCATATATAAGGAGATTGCTACATACCTGCAGTTCTTTCCTCATCCGATGCAGAATAATGAAGGGAGAGAAGCAAGTTGTTGGTGTGCACTCCCTCATGAAGCAGACGTCCATGCGAAGTACAAATCTGTACTGAGAAAGGTAAGGCCGGTAGCAGCTCAACTACCTGCTAACTCTCATCAGCAAGTACAGTTAGTGGGGACTGAACCTATATTGCGTGATCATAGACGAGTAGGGCACCAGTTTACTGAGGAGACATTGAAGGAGCTCCAGATAGGAGGGGGTGATTTCTTGACTGAGGTCGAGAAGACAATGTTTGAACATATGATAGTGAAGCACGGTAAAGCATTCTCTTTTTCACCAGAGGAGATAGGTTGTGTGGACCCAAAGGTTATAGCGCCTATGGTTATATTCACAATCCCTCATGTGCCTTGGGACCTGAAACCGATCCCAGTTCCTCGTGTTTTGTTGCCTAAACTCATCGAGTTGTTGAAGGAGAAGGTACAGATGGGAATACTTGAGCCGTCCATGGGGCCATATTCTAGCAGATGGTTCACTGTACCCAAGAAGTCAGGAGCTTTGCGTTTTATTCAAGACCTACAGCCTGCGAATAACGTAACCATTCGTAACGTTGAGACGGGTCCTGTGATTGAAGAGGTAGCAGAGGCATTTGCAGGAAGAGCTATCTATTCGATAGGAGATCTATATTCTGGTTATGATCAGTTCCAGCTGGCTGTGGAGAGTAGGGATTTGACTACTATGCGTACGCCCTTGGGATTGATGCGGATGTGTACTCTTCCACAAGGAGCAACGAACTCGGTGGCTCATATGCAAAATGCGATGCATAAGGTACTAAGGGAGTTTGTGCCTGATGTTACCATTCCATTTCTAGACGATATTCCCATAAAAGGTTGCGCGGTTGAAGACAAGGATGAAGCAGTACTTGCGAATGGATGCAGAAGGTTTGTTGCAGACCATATCAGGGATGTAGAACGTATCTTGACTCGCTTGGAGGAGGTACATCTCACCCTGTCAGGAGCTAAGTCCAAGTTTGGTGTGTCTGAGATTTTAGTGGTTGGACATTTGTGTGGAGCTTTTGGAAGGCGACCAAACCCGGAGAAGGTTGAAGCCATAGCTACGATGGCAGACTGTAGGAATATCACGGAGGTTCGACGTTTTCTAGGTGCTTGCGTATTTTATCGATTATCCATTCCTCATTATGCTCATGTTGCTGAGCCTTTGTATGCATTATTGAGGAAGGGTAAGCGGTTTGTATGGACCTCAGTCCATCGAGAAGCTATGAATAGGTTGAAGGAGGCTCTACAGTCTCCACCTGTTCTGAGAAGAGTAGACTACGGGTGTGGGAGACCTGTCATTGTCACAGTAGATACTAGTCCAAAGGCGATTGGTTGGACGATAGGTCAAGATGATGCGGATGGTATGCGGCTTACCTCTAGGTTTGGAGCTAGGATCTTGACAGACAGGCAACGAGACTATCCTCAGGTGAAGCGTGAGTTGTGGGGAGCGGTGACAGCAATGAAGACAGATCGTGAGTTTCTGATTGGTGCTCATGTAGTCCTGGAAACGGATTGTCTACCTCTACTAGGCATGATATCCAACTGTACCACGCCGGACATAGCAATGTTACGTTGGATTGCCTATATTAGAAGCTTGAATCCAGAGCTGAAGCATATAAAAGGAAAGGAGAATATGGTTGCAGATATGTTGTCAAGGGCTCGATTTGTAGATGAGGATGTCATGATTTCAGAAGCTGAGGAAGAAGAGAGAAAGGATGCTCAGTATCAGGTTAATCGACGAGCTACGAACTTGGGGCCTTTGATGTTTAGAGAAGAGCTTTACACAGGTAGACTTCGTGACATAGGATATTATCTGAGCTTGTTGGAGAGGCAGGAGAGATGGAGCAAAGTAGAGTTCAGGGAAATAAGAAAACAAGCTTACAACTATCTTCTGCATGATGGGTATCTTTGGAGACGACCACAGAGGAGAGATGGGATGTTCATACGGGTAGTGGACGATCAAGAGACTAAGCAGCAACTAATGAAGGAGTTCCATGATACCTTATGGGCCGGACATCGAGGGATTTGGGCTACCTACACCAAGTTGAAGGAGAGGTACTGGTGGAAAGGTTTGTATCAGGATGTGGTGAACTACGTCAGCTCCTGTTTGCATTGCCAGTTCTATTCAAAGATGCGGTATAGGGATGGTCTCGTGCCAACTTACCCGCCTTGCATTCACTTTCAGTGGGTTCTCGACTTAGTGGTGATGCCTCTGGGGTTATGGGGCATGCGATATTTGGTTCTGGCTCGTGAGGATCTCTCCAACTTTGTAGAAGGGCGAGCTTTGAGGACGAAGACCACAGAAGGGATATGTAAGTTTGTTCTTGAAGATATTATTTGTAGGTATGGGTCTGTAGGAAGGCTACGGGCAGATAGGAGAGAACTACGGAGTACGGAAGCGAAAGAGTTTTTTGCTCGATATGGTGTGAAGCTCAAGCTTACTACTGCGATGAATCCAGAGGGGATTGGCAAGAGCGAGCGAGGACATCCATCGATAGTTCAGGCTTTGGTGAAGGCGTGTGATGGTAAGCATAGAGAGTGGCCTAGGTTACTCCCTTTTGCTTTATGGGCAGATAGAACAACTCATTGTTCGACTACAGGGTACATGCCTGTTGAGTTGATGTTAGGGCAGAAACCGATGATGCCAGCAGAAGAAGACTTTCCTACGTGGGCTACCTTGCCATGGGAGGACAATGTGGACCGTGTGCAACTTCTCTCACTACGAATCAGACAGCTAGAATGTAGAGGGGAGGATCTCGCTGAAGCGCAGCTCCGGCTGAAGGCGGCTCGACTTGGGAACAAGGAGAGGTTTGATAAGACTCATAGACTTCGGCCAAAACCGATACAAGTTGGAGACTGGGTGTTGGTATACGACAGCACATTGGAGAACCAACACTCTACAGTTCGAAAGTTTTCGAGAAGGTGGTTTGGCCCGTACCTTGTCTCAGATGTACATCAGAATGCTACTTATTCCTTGCAAGAGCTAGATGGCACGCATTTAAGACTTCCAGTTGCTGGGAAACGAGTTAAGCTATTCAAAAAGAGAGGGGAGACTGTGGAGCTAGCTGAGTTCTTAGGTTCAGAGCAGACAGGAGCAAATGAAGATCTTTCTGAGGCGGACGAGGAGAGCGAAGACGATTTGGAGGACCACGAGGGTCAATGACGGATTGGCACATACCAGAGGATGTGCAGGTTTGGAGGGGGTGAATGTCGTATTGTACATAGGTCTATACAGTGAAAAGTAATGCAAAGAGATTTTTTTCTATATTGTGTAAAGGAAGCTGCCCTGCAGCTTAACAAGCTAGGCAGGAGCTAAGCTGGGGCCATGCTTGACAAGCTGCCCCCTAGCTTGGATTGGAATATCACCCCTGAGGGAGTCGAAAGACACAAGGATGTGGAGTTCGACGAGGAGAGCGACCTCATGCTTCTAGTTTTGACAGAAAGTGCTTTAAGTAATAGTTAGCACGTGTTTTAAACTAAGAAATATGCGATAGAGGGAAATCTGTCGATTCTGACTCGTGACTCAAACTCAGAATCTGATAGCGTGGGTGTGTAGGTGTTCCTGAATACTATAGTTTTGACTCCTTATTCATTAAAAACGGAGTTGTATAGAGAAGTTAGCACAGATAGGCTAGTAAAGACTTTACAGGAAAATTTCCTTAGTAAAACATATGTACAAACTGTAAAAGCCTTTTGAACGGAACTAGAGGCCATCCCAGTGATAGGGCGCCTGCCTAGGAGGGAAGTGGTCTCAGGATCAATCCCTCCTGGCCTCTGGTTCCTATTCTGGCATGTTGGCCTCCCGGATGGGAGTCTATGTTGGGTATTCAGCCATGTCCTGTATACCTAGGGGCGAGAGACCGGTATCTCCCTTAATCGTGGGCTTTCTGGCCTAAGCCTCCGCATGCCATCCTGAATATACTATGGGAGATACCTGGTGCGCATATGGGGGGGCTGTAAGCCCTGTGGGGCAGCCTCATAAGTGTAAGGGCTTCGGCCTACATTGGATGGCTTGTAGTATATTCAGGATGGCATCAAGATGGCATCAAGAGCACAGGAAACTTTTGCTAAAAATAGTTAAATAATCATCGAGTAGGCTTGCGATGAGGAATGAGGTTATGTGAACCTTTATCAGTGTAGGGATAGAGTTTGTAGAGACAACTGCGAAACTTATATTAAAAAGGGGTCAACTTTGTAAAAAATGCTTTGTACGTATAAGGACAGCAGGGGGGCAGCTTAAGCTGGGCCCTTAGCTTTTAGGTTAAATACTTGCGACGGCTGAAGATCGGGGGACTTTTCAAACAGTTTGGCAGAGGAGTTTTCTGAGTGAGTGGAGGCGGAAGGAGGAAAAAAGGAGCAGAATTAGGGATTGAGGGGAGGAGACGCTGAGAAGCTTGGAGGCTGAGCAGAGATGGATTTTTCTGACAGAATTGAGTGGATTGAGGAGAGGAGACGCTGAGAAGCTTGGAGGCTGAGTGAGGATCGAATTTTTGGACAGAATTGATTAGAGTGAGCAGGGGAGATCGTGAGAGAGACAGGAAAGTGTTTTGGAGACAAGAACCTCATTTGCAAGCGATTTTTGGACTGAGAGCCGGGAGCTGAAGCAGAAGGAAGGGAATTAGGGATTTAGGATCAGGGAAGCTGGGAGACAGGGAGAGAGGAAATTTTCTGGACAGAATTGAGAAGGTGGATGGTGACTTCGTGACAGAGGGATAGACAAACGTTTGGAGGTTGGAGCTTCATCTGATATACAGTTTGGGGTTTGGAAGCAGTAGAATTGAACGGACAGAGGCGGTTTATTTGAAGGAGATCGTTTTTGACAAGGCTTTGGTTGTCGTAAGATCAAATTCCTTGGAATTTTCAGTTGAGAAGGACTTAGGAGAGGAGGAGAGAGATATTTTCTTAACAGTGAAGCAGTTGACACTGTAATAAAGCTATTTCTACTCCGGAGAGACATATTTGTGTACCTGAGTGCGTGCTTGAGTGTTTGTTTTGCAATTGGTGGATACAAGAGGCTGGGTTTTGAAATTTCATCATCTGCAGCGACCTATCTTCCTTTCTGGTCATTTCTCTTTGATCTATCACAGTCAGGAGGTCCGCCCTCCCCAAGAAAGACTCTCGCTCCGACACCGTGTATTTCCCAGTTTGATCAAAGGGAAAGGAAGGAAGTGGATGAGTAAAACGTTGGATGATGTTGTAGTAATGGCCGCTTGGGCTACTCTGAAGGCAGCTTTTCTGAAGAGGTTCAGAGGAGTGGGCTACGATCATATGACCCTCATAGAGCTTCAAAGGCTCGAACGGAAGAAGAAAGAGACACTGAGGGATTACACCGAGAGATTTGAAGATCTCTTGGATCACATCCCTCAGAACCAAGGAAGACCCGGCTACTGTGCCCAGCAAGCTTTGGATTGGTACTTGGGAGGATTGTCTCAGGACATGGAATTGTACTGCAGAAGAGGAGGAGGTGATGATTTAGCAGAAGTACAGAAGCATGCCGAGCAGTATGAAACCTCGAGCATCACTCGGAATATGACGAAGGACAAAGGGAAGACCTCGAAGAAGTCTTCTCGGAAGTCCAAGAAGAAGTCCAAGTCCACTGAAACTGATAACAGTGATTCGGAAGCAGCCTCTACTTCTGAAGAGTCTACTGTCGAAAGTTCAGAATCCGAATCTGAACAAGAGAAGAAGACGCGGAAGAAGAAGGAGAAGACGCGAGCAAGGGAGGAAGTTGTGCAGAAGATGCCTCAAACTCAGATCATTCAGTCTGCACCTGATCCCCGCATCGATGAGGTTCTGAAGCAGTTTGCCGACCTGAGAGTTCATCTTTTGAACCAGAAGGACAAGCGGAAGCAGCCTACGGCTTCCCGGCCAAACCTTTGGTGCAACCTTTGTAACTCTTCCGGACACACCAGAGATCAGTGTACGCAGGACCAAGCTGTCAACTGGGCAGGATGGGAAGAAGATGATGAGGGATATCTACACGATCCCAGTGGAGAAACTTGCTATAGGATCGAGACGATACAACCTTTCACTCCTACGCCTCCCGCCCAATATAATCGTTATGTACCGAGGGACAGAGCTAGCAATGTACAGACCAGGACGCCTTGGCAGCCTTCTTCATCACAACGACCTCTCAACCCTCTTCCTGGAACGTGCAATAATTGTGGAGAGACAGGACACTGGTGGTCCACCTGTCCTCACCCGAGAAGACAGATTGGGCAAGTGCCCTTGTGTGGGAACTGTAAGGAAGCCGGTCATTTCACAGGGAATTGTCCTCAGACCTTACGGCCACGACAAATGGTGAGATTTGCAGATACCACGCCTCCTGCAGAAGCTGCATCATCTTCTAAGCTCGAGTTAGCAGTGGTACAGCACATCACGGTAGAAGAAGAAGATCCTGGGGATTGTACGGATTGTCTCCATATCGAAGAAGACGAACCAGACCCCGGGAAGCGCGAAGGAAAGGAACCTCAGCTGCAGAAGACGACTGCAGCTCAGAAGATGAAGACACCTGAAGAAGCGTCATCTCTCACTTTGACGGATGGTACTGTTTGGAATCCTGACCCGAATTCAGATAGTTGGCCTCCGGAGGAAGTTTTGGGTGAAGCTGTGTTCAAGGTAAGTACCAGAAGCAAAGGGAAGTCAGAATCTTGCCAGAAGGACGTCAAGAAGAAGAAGCAGCGTAAGGAGAGGTCATCTTCTCCCGAGCGGCCGTCTTCTCCTACTTACGACCGAGAAGATCCGAAGTACTTTGCTCCTGACATAAGACAAGAGGTTGAAGCGATCATGCAAGAAGAGCTGGAGAAGAGACGGAAGATAGTACAGCAGCTTCCTACACTGACTACGGCGACACCTGTCTCACGGGAACAGCCTCCAGTCGAGAGAAGACACTCTTCTGGTCTTCCACCCCAGGAAGCAGCTACTACATCTTCTCTGTTGGAAACACCAGTCACTCTTCTGAAAAGATCTCCGTACGACTTCTTGCGAGACTTGTGGAATCAGAAGGTGGATATAACCTTCCAACAGCTGTTGGATGACAATGCTGGTTACAGGAAGTTGTTACAATCTGTGCTTCGAGGATCGAGGAAGAGAAGGGCAGCTAAACTTCCCAAGAGCACCCCGATCCTAAGAATAGAGCATGAGGACTTGGGAGCCCCAGAACTTGATATGGAGATCCATGGCTGTCTTCTGAAGAAGGTACCCATTGATTCCGGCTCCGGAGTTAACATCATGACGGAAGAAACGGCGCATGCCCTAGGCTTCACTGAATTCCAGCCTACTCCGAGAATTCTCAGAATGGCGGACCAGACCAGAAGACGACCTTTGGGGCAACTGAAAGATGTCCTCACGGTAATTGGTGGAGTATCTTTTTACCTCACTTACATCATTTTGCGACCTGTAGCTAAGGTTGGATATCAGGTGTTGATAGGAAGACCCTGGCTGTATGCTGCAAATGTGAATACCGACTGGAGAAGGCATCGTTTGAGATTTCCCAATCCTACACCCAAGCCAGGTGAGAAGGCTAAGGTCTCGCTTCCTTGGATCAAGATTGGACACCAAGGTGAAACTCCGTCTACAACAGAGGGGTACACTTCAGAAGACTCGGCTGCATCGTCTGACAGTGATGAACGGTATAATGACGTGTGTGCTACAGAAGTAGCAGAGAAAGTGGAAGATGTGGTCTGTGGATACATTGAGTGCTACGAGATTGCGGAAGAAGAGCTTCCAGAAGACGAGAATACCGTCTTCCTTTCGGAAGGTCCGACAGTTGGTCTTCCAGAAGACGAATCTGAACTAGAAGAAGCTCCCAAACCGGAATACTTTGGTGCCAGTGAGTACAGTCACACTGAAGGAATGGTAAACCCGGATGATCTCCAAGAGATGGAGGTTGCTCCTGGGAAGAAGCTGAAACTTTCCAAGGCGATCGAGGGCCAGCAGTTGGAAGACTTTCGAGAACTTCTAACGGAGTTCCAGGATGTCTTCGCGTGGACCATAGAAGACATGAAGGGCATACCTCGAGAGTTGGGAGAGCATCGCATCGACTTGCTAGAGGGCGTTGTTCCTGCACGGCAGAGGCAGTACCGGCTCAACCCCAAGTACTCGCTTCTGGTGAAGGACCAGATTGACCAATACTTGAAGGCAGGAGTCATCTTCCCAGTACTTAGCAGTGAGTGGGTAACTCCTATTGTCATCGTGCCGAAGAAGCAGACAGGGAAGATCCGAGTGTGTCAGGACTTCCGGAAGCTGAACTTGGCCACGAAAAAGGATCACCACCCCTTATCATTCACCGACTCTGTGTTAGACCAGGTAGCAGGACATGAGTTCTACAACTTCCTGGATGGGTATTCTGGGTATAACCAAGTTTCAATCAGAGAAGAAGACAAGTCGAAAACCACTTTCACTACTGATTGGGGCACGTACGCGTACAATCAAATGCCGTTTGGTTTATGCAATGCACCCGCCACGTTCCAGAGGTTGATGATTACAATCTTCAAGGAGTATCTTCGCACCTTTATGGAGATTTTCTTGGATGACTTCTGTGTGTTTGGATCAAGAGAAGACCACTTGATATTTCTAAGGAAGTGTTTTCTGAAGTGTAGAGAACATCGTTTGGTACTTCACCTTGAGAAATGCTTCTTTGGTATGTCAGAAGGGATCTTGCTAGGACATAGGATTTCCGGAAGAGGTATAGAAGTCGACTATGCTAAGGTGGAAGTCATCATGAAACTCCACCCACCTGCTAACCTGACACAGTTGAGAAGCTTCCTTGGCAATGTAGGATACTACAGGAGGTTTATTGACAGGTACGCAGAGGTAGCAAGGAGACTCACTAAGTTGCTGAAGAAAGACGAACCATACATTTGGTCTTTTGAGCAGCAGGAAGCATTCGAAGAAATGAAGAGGCTTCTGTCGGAATCCCCTGTCCTACGGCCGCCTGATTGGAAAAGAGTCTTCCACATTTATGTGGATGTTTCTGCTTTGGCCATCGGGATGGTGTTGAGTCAGAAAGATGAGAAGAAGAAGGATTATCCCATTTACTACGCGGGAAGACAGCTCAGTGATGCAGAGAAGAAGTACTCGACAACTGAAATGGAGTGTCTTGGCATGATTTACTCCTGTAGGAAGTTTAGACACTATCTTCTAGCAAACCCGTTCGTCTTCTATGTAGATCACTTCTCTTTGAAACATCTTGTAAAGAAAGCAGATTTGTCTGGTAGGATAGCTAGGTGGATTCTCCAGGAATTTACTTACATAGTTGAGTACAGGCCCGGAAGACAGCATGTTAATGCTGACTACTTATCTAGATTGGAAACAGAACGACGAGAAGATGAAGTGGAAGACGAGTTTCCTGACGAGAAGTTGTTTTCAGTTTTCGCAGAGACACTTTCATCTGAGGAGGGGCGTACCGCCTGCTTCCCAGAAGACGAGACTAGATCTTCTGATCCAGTCTTTGCGACTTCCACAGAAGAGTCGATCTTCAAGGACTTGAGGAAGTTCTTGGAAGACCAATAGTATCCCGAGGGAATGGATGCGGAGCAGAAGGCCGTCTTCTTACACAAGGCAGGTCCATATGCTATCTTCCAGGGTATCCTGTTTCGAAAGGGACGTGACGAGAAGCTGAGAAGATGTCTCGAGCCGTCAGAGATAAAATCAGTGATCACAGGTCTTCACTACCAAGATGCTGGGGGTCACTACGAATTGAAGACCACAATGAAGAAGATGCTAGACGCCTGATACTGGTGGCCAACTATGTACCGAGACACTTTTCAGGAGATCAGGAAGTGCGATGCATGCCAGAGGGTGTGAAGACCGACCGCTACAACAAGGTGGCCTCTTACTCCCATTCTTCCGCTTGCCCCGTTCGAAAAGTGGGGAATCGACTTTGTAGGTCCTATCGCCCCGGTGGCGAGAAGAACACGAGCAAGGTACATCTTAATAGCTACCGACTATGTCACCAAGATGGTGGAAGGCGAGGCCACGAGAAAGAACGATGCCGCAGTAGTAGCAAGGTTCCTATGGCATAACATCATCACTAGGTATGGATGTCCGCTGGAATTGGTGTCAGATAGGGGCACTCATTTCTTAAATGAGACTATCTCCCTCCTGACCCAATACTTCAGGATTAAGCATCGGAAGACGACGCCATACAACCCGAAAGCGAATGGGCTGACGGAGAAGTCGAACGGTCTTCTGTGTAACATCCTGAACAAGATAACTGTTAACCATGCGTATGACTGGGACACGAAACTGCCATCTGTGTTGTGGGCTTTCAGAATTTCACCTAAAGTCACAACCCAGAAGACGCCTTTCTACCTAACTTACGGCATGACACCCATTGTGCCCATAGAGTTAGAGGTCCCAACATACCGGTTAGCCGTATCCGAACGCATGGGAGAAGAAGAGAGCCAGGAGCAGCGTCTTCTGAACTTCGTAGAGTTTGAAGAAGACAGGAATGCAGCTTTGGAGAAGACATACGAGGTGCAAGCGCAACGTAAGGTAAACTACGATAGCAAGTTGAGGAAGGTGACTGTTGTGGATGGGGACTTGGTACTTCTCTACGACAACCGTCATATTAAGTTCCCCGGGAAACTTCATCTTCGCTGGATGGGACCTTACCGTGTCTTAGAGGTCTTCGACAATGACTCCTTGCAGTTGGAAGAGTTGGACGGTACATTGATGACCACTCGTGTTAATGGGTGGCGCGTCAAGAAGTACTGGACGTAAACAGAAGTGCAGGAACCACTGATGTTTGCGGGGACGCAAACATGTGAGGGTGGGCGTATGTGGTGCCCACAAATTACAGGATGCACGAATTTTTGAAATTTTTAAGAATAATGACTTGTTTGTATAACTGAAGAAGCGTTGTTACTTAAGGTTACGTCTTCCTTAACAGGAAGATGATCTTAAGAGCTGTTTGTAATAAGAAGTTGACTTCTTCAGAAGACGACCGTCTTTGGAAGATCGTCTTCTCAGTTGCGTCTTCAGAAGACGAGAAGACGGCGGAAGATGGGAAGACGGCGGAAGACACCTATCTTCCAGAAGACAGCGACCACGAAGGACCAACCACGAGTTTTCGGGTAAGACAGTAGGTGTACCTACTGGAGCGCACCGGATAGGTAGGTAGGTCAGGAAGACACCAAGGACGAGAACCCCTAATCTGCGGGGAAGATGCGTGAGGAAGCACATTAGACACCTTCCAACTTCCCGCAGCATAGCGCGCCTGAAGAAGATCGATTGAGAGAGTGAGCTTCGCGAGCTAGCATTGAGAGAGGAATCAAGTGAGACATCGAGGTAGGAGAGAGTAAGTTGGCAGCTAGGCGAAGGGTGAGATTGAATTGCGGGAGCACAAACAACAGAGAAAGCGAAGGCGTTTCTGTGGAGCTTCCGAGAAGCTGACAGTGAAGAGTGGCGAGTAGAAGCAGAGGTGGAATCAAGGGGTGGACCGAAATTGACAGCAGGCGCAGTCGTGTGGAGTCGCATTGGAAGCTAGGACAAGAGCCAGAAGCGCGCGGAGGTCGAAGGTAACTCGGGGAGCCGAAGAAGACTGTAGAGGTTCTTCCCCCTGTTCTTTTCCCCTCCCACTTCTTCTCGCCTTCTCTTGGTACCCCCTGCGCTTCCTTGATTGTGTGCAGGCAGCCTGATCGATTACCCCACCCCCATTTTGTCTATTGAGACATTGGACGCGGAATCGCTGCTCAATTTCTGTCGAGACATCTCCTTGCTTCTTCCCGAGCTCAATTCGAGCTTCCCTACTCCTAGCCCTCAAATTGGAGACCCCAACTATCAATTTCTCTACCCCCTACCTCTCTATCCCCGAAACTTGGAACAGAAGACGATTCGGAAGATGGGAACATCTTCGGAAGACGCTTCTTGAACTTGACTGTCTTCGGAAGACCGCCTTCGAAAGACTGTCTTCGGAAGTCGACTGAACACAATTCGTATCAAGAGTGGATTTGCTTTGCTTTTGTGTTTAGAGAGGCTTGGTACGAATCCTGAGTGGAGTGGTGAGTTGTTGTGTTAATTCGAGAAGTTGGAAGTCAGGAACTAGGCATGTGCCTCCCGGTCTTCCAAGCTTCTCAACTCCCCATCTTCCTAGAGAGACTAGAAGACTGGAAGGCTGGCAAAATGAGCGAGAAGACGCGAGGGTCCATTCGGGTCTCTTCTGTCCGATCCATAGCAGCCGTTCCTTCTTCTTCCCGAACTTAGAAGAGAGTTGTGAGAAGTCTTGCTGGCAGAATCTGGAGGGAATGGTCGAGGGTCATGTCTTCCCATCATGCAGCAAGCTTCTTCTTAGTGCGTATGAGAGGTGAGAAGTCAGAAGAACAGACTGTAGTTGTCTTGAGTCTGTTGTGAGGATAGATTGCGTGTAGGAAGACGAAGACAGTTGAGACCAGTGAAGGGAAGTCTGACTTCGAGAAGTCTTCCGAGAACGACATTGAATCGGAAGCTGTCCCAAGTGTCTTCCCAGAGGCCACTATCACCGCAGGAGCCCGCAACCATCTTCTGAACCTTTCTCATACTCTACTTCTCGCATATCTTGTATCTTCTGATAGGAAGTAGGATGTAATGCAAGGTGGGTTGTCTTCTTGGTAATCCATGCGAGGCCTTGCTTAGATAGGATTGTTTAGATATAGCTCGGAAGACGAGAGCTATCTAGGAAGTACTGTTAGAATCCCGGAAGACGGAGTAGCTGTCTTCTGGAAGACTAGTTTCGTCTTCTGAGAAGTAGAAGCTAGACTGTGGGCACTCGGGAAGAACTGAGCCTTCAGCTCATAGTAGGTGCTTGTGGTTTAGTGCAATAGATCTTCCAGGTATGTCGATGCATCCGCGAGGCTTGGTGTTACCCACGGCATAATTGGCCGAGGCCACTCCTTTCCTCAAGGAGTTGGGTCTCGACTTCTTCCTGTGGGATTGGAACCTCGCAGATCAAGGGCTTCTGGAGGAGGTGTGGGCCGCGTTACCACCACGTAACCGTGTACCTGCGAAGGCAAGAGTAGCTCGGGAAGACCGTCTTCCTGGACTGAAGACTGGTGGCGTAAGGCGTTTCACAGGCCTGAGACCGAGAACCGAGGATATTGGTACGAGAAGAAGATCTTGCCTAGGATTGTGAGTTCATGGCATGTGCCTAGGAGTACCACCTGCCTTTTCGTGGAAGACAGACAGGGGAGGAACGGTTGGAAGATAGAGTCTTACCGGGAGCCGAAGAAGCGACTTCTGGCGAAGTTGTTTCTGCATCTTTTCCCCAAGGAAAAAGCGCAGAAGACAAGGTACTTAGGAGATCAGGACGTGGAGTTCCTGGAATCAGTATGGGATGACAGAGTGCCAATCTACTGGAGCGCGTACATCCACAACTATGTACAGACGGAGCTAGCATACTTGGGTAACCCGACGGGAGGACATCTGACGCCCTTCTTCTGCTACTTGTATGTAGCCATGGGGGATCTTAGGGAAGATCAGCTGGCAGTGTATGGGTCAACGGAGCGACAGGAGGTGAAGGAGGAGACCTCGGAAGACGATGACCGAGAGACAGCAGCAACGCCCTCTCCCACTCTGATGCCACAGCTGAGGCCCGGTTCTCACCAGAAGACGCTTCTGATGAGGGAAGATGAGTCTAGTGGGTCGGAAGACGCCACGCCAGTGAGGAAGATGGGTCACAGAAGTGTACCGAGGACACCCATCTCCCTCATTCATTCAGGATCGGAGTCGGACTCGGAGGAAGACTTGCTGAGTACCCGATCGAAGCAGAAGACAGCTTCTGTAACACCTGGGAGTCTTCCGAAGACTCCAGAAGACGAAGGATGGATGGGCGCTCCTACTGCGATGCGAGGAAGCGCAAAGAGGAGAGCCGCTCCTGCCACGAGGAGTCTTCCACCCCGGAAGATGAGAAGAGTAGCTTCTTCTCGTGCGCAGAAGATGAAGGCCGTAGTGGTGGAAGAGGCTTCCTTGCCTCTGGAAGACGAAGTCGACACCATGGAGCGAGTGGTGGAAATGAACTTGTCTTCCGCAGGAAGACGACTGGATGAGTTCAGTGCCTACTTCTAGAAGAAGATCCAGCCCGCTATGGAGTTGCTGGAAAGGAGAGCGATGGCACAAGAGAAGCTCTTACAGCCTGGATTCGACCTGCGCACCTTGCTGCGACAGGAAGACAGCCAGCAGAAGACGGAGTCGCTGGAAGCTAGTCTCCGCACCACGGAGAAGCTTGCAGCCAGGTACAAGACGGAAGCAGCTGCTTCTGCCAAGGAATCGATGCAACTTCGGAAGAGCAACCAGGAGTTGAAGGCGCGAGTACAGCAGCGCGATCAGGAAGTTCTCTGAGTGCGAGAGAAAATCACTGCCCTCGCAGAAGAGCAGACCACTTGGAGGATGCAGCGAGAAGCCGCAGAAGCCCGAGCTGCAGCTGAGAAGACGTAGAGGGAAGCAGCGAAGGCTCGTGCGCAGAAGATGCTAGCTCAGTCGGTAGAAGCGCTTCGGAAGAAGTTCAACTTCACCGCGGGTAAGAAGTTACTTACCTTAGCTAGGGAATGGGACAGCGGGTCCAAGACGAGGTTGGTGGAATGCAGAGATAGCATGTTCAGGTACCTGGATAGACAGATAGAAGGAGTGAAGACACTTTATGGTCTTCCCTCACTTCCGACACCTGCAACCGCATCTTCCCAAGCCCCAACACCCTCGACAGGATCCGGAATGGAGAAGGAGGAGTTCGATCTCGCTGTACACTTGGTGGTGACAGCGTTGGAAGACGAGAAGACTCCAGAAGACGTCCCGGAAGACATGATGTCTTCTGGAAGACAGGAAGACGAGCCGTCTTCCCAGGTATTCCGCGTGGAGGAAGCGATTTCCCCGGATCCCTATGAGGTCGCCATGATCCCTAGTACTGCATCGGTGCCTCAGAAGACCGAAGACGCATCATTCGACTCGTCTTCCCAGAAGACCATTCCGTCTTCCGAAGTCGAAGCCGAGGAAAACGCAGCCGCAGAAACAGCAGGGCCAGCGAAGAGCGAGGAGAGGGAAGCTACCTCAGTGGTACCCGAGGTAAGTGCAGGGCTTCCCAGCCCATCAGAAGTCGAGGTAGTAGCTCCGGTAGGAGCAGATCATGTAGAGATTGCCACCGAGCAATCAGAGTAATTAGCAAACTTAATCGACACTTCCAGATTTAGTAGGATCGGACATGCTATCTTAAGGGTGGCAGTTTTCCATGTAAAAATAGTTAGGACCCCATGTGGTAGCATAGGTAGCGTAGGAGTAACACAGTGGAGGGCTAATTGGGAAGAGGGACCGCATGCATGTGAGGTGACAACCTCTTGTCAGCGCCTCTCTCTCTCTCCCTGGTGGTCGCCTCCCCTGACTCTCGAGGCATATGGTTAAGTAGGATCGTAGAGTAGGAAATGGAGCTCTGCCAGTTCTGCCAGTTCTGTAGGATTCTGTAGTAACTGAACATACACACCGATTCTACAGGCAGGCAGACGAGACACATTAGAGCAGAGACAGTCTTAGCACACTACACCCGTCGTTGGAAACATATGAATAGTCTTGGAATATACAAGAGGGGTCTGCATACTCGCACCAGCAGTGGTTCGAAGATGTAGATAGAAGTAGTGGACAGTCTAGGAACAGGGAACGGCATCCTCGTGCAGTCCTGTTAGCTAGGCTGGTGTGTCGAGGAGTAGACGCATGAAGTAGCGGGAGTGAGCTTCCCAATGCCATTGTGACTTCTTTTCGGGGAATAGATTGTGGATTTGAGTGCAGCAGCTTCGCTCATGTCTTCTGGGTGGTGGAATGTATTGAATTCGCTCCCAATTGTGCATGGGAAGTGTTCTTCTTGAGTGGCGGTGAATGTCAACAGTTGTGGAGTGTAGCTTGACTCGTTCAGTAGAGCACTTGGGATCTACGTACGAACGGTCTTCTGGGTAAGGGATCCCAGAAGACAGAGCAGTCAGAGCAGCGAAGTGAAGAAGAAAGAAGCCTTCTTCCCGCAACAGAAGACGACATCCTCGAGTAGAAGACGGTGCTACAGTACTCACGTTTGTTGTTTTCCTCCCCAAACTATTACAAGCAGGGATGGCTTGTTAGTCAGGATCCGGACTAGAAGCCTGTCAGAATCTTAATTGTCCTTTTTCATCCTGTTTACTCTTGTTTAGATTTCTTCTTCTTCCCATCTTCCCTCATCTTCCCTATCTTCTTATCTTCTTCTAGTGAGCTTCCGATACTTCTATTGAGCTTCCGTGAAGGTGAATGTCGTTGTAGTGCTGCAGGAAGACAACTTCCGTAGGCAGAAGCCTGGGAAGGCTACAGGGGGCATACACCCTGTGATTTATCCAACCCGTGGAAATGTGAGTGTGAGAGTAAGGTGTAACGACTGTTACTAGTCGACTTCTGCGCAGCCGGACAGCCTTCTGGAGGTGTGAGAAGACGAGCTAAATCCCCAGAAGACGAGAATCGCTTCGGAAAGACGGTATCGAGAAGACCGGAAGAAGCAACTTGGAAGCAGGAAGATCGTCTTCCCGAGCTTCTCTGTGAATAGTTGTGTGATATTGTAATTGGTAGTTGTTTGTTTGGGTCCAGAGCACCATTTGGCGTGTCTGGAAGACGTGTTGTTTTGTGTGGTTTTGTGAGAAGACGAGATTTCTAGACAAAACCCGTGTGTTTGTGTGTTTGAACAGATCTTAGAACTTAGAGCAGCGTTACTTGTGCAAATCCTCTGTGGGAACAATATCTTGTATACTAAATGGACAAAAGGAGAAATCCTACGTCACTATAGTTTCTTGGAGCTTGTGTCTTCTATCATGTGTGGATTCCACATTTTGCACATGTGACTGATCCTCTTTATGATCTGTTGAGAAAGCACAAGAGGTTTGCATGGGAGGAGAGACATACTGAGGCGATTCAGAGATTGAAGCAGTTGTTATCTTCTCCACCTGTACTTCGTCGTGTGAGCTTTGAGGATAGCAAACCAGTGATACTTATTGTTGATACTAGTCCGATAGCCACTGGATGGGCAGTAGGACAAGATGATGAAGAAGAGAATCGGTTTGCAATCAGATTTGGAGCAAAGGTGTTGAGTGAGCGACATAGAAACTATCCTCGAGTGAAGAGAGAGTTATGAGGAGTAGTTACAGCTATGAAAGCTGAAAAGGACTATTTGATTGAAGCACCTGTAATAGTAGAAATAGATTGTTTACCACTATTATGGATGATTACAAACTGTAACACTCCTGATATTGCTATGCTACGCTGGATTGCTTACATCAAGTCCTTAAATCCAGAGTTCCGACACATAGCGGGGAAGAACAATCCAGTAGCTGATATGTTATCTCGTGCGAGGTATGAGGATGAGGAGGAGATGATAGAAGATACAGAAGACGTTGGTACTACTATTTTCTGTAGAGCTCAAGGAGGTGAGAGTGAGCATTCGAAACCGTTCATGGAGGAGCTATATGAAGGAGAATGGATAGACATAGGACGCTATCTAAACCTGTTGATTAGACAGCCAGGATGGAGTGATGCCCACTTTAAACAAATCAGGAGGAAGGCTTATAACTACTTGCTACAAGGTGGTTATTTGTGGAAACATGCTAAGCAAGGTGGTAAGATGCCACAAAAGGTTGTGTGCAAGGTTGACATGCAGGAGTTACTCATGCAGGAGTTTCATGAGAGCTTGTGGGCAGGACATAGAGGTATTTATGCCACCTTTACAAAGCTGAAGGATAGATATTGGTGGCGTAACATGTACAGAGATGTAGTTCAATTTGTGGAGACATGTCAAACTTGTCAAGAGTATTCAAGAATTCAGCATCGAGACGGGTTACATCCTACTTATCCACTTGCAATCATTATAAATGTGTAGTAGATCTTGTTATTATGCCAGTTGGTATATGGCAGATGCGATACTTAGTTTTGGCACGTGAGGATTTGTCCAACCAAGTGGAAGGGCGAGCCTTACGGACAAAATCCAAAGAGGGAGTCTGTAAATTCTTGTTGGAAGATGTGATTTGTAGATATGGTTGTGTTGGGAAGATCACGGCTGATCGAGGGGAGCTGAACAATGATGAGGCTAGAGCATTCTTCAAGAGGTGCGGTGTGAAGTTAGCTCTCACCACAGCCTACAATCCGGAGGATAATGCGAAGAGTGAACGTGGTCATCCTCCTATTGTGAAAGTTATTGTGAAAGCTTGCAAGGGGAGGGCAAGAGAATGATCAAGATTTCTTCCGTTTGCATTATGGGCTGATCGTTCGACTCATAGTTCAGTTACGGGATATATGCCGACGGAGTTGATGCAGGGGCAGAAACCTATCATGCCCATTGAGGAGCACATACCCACTTGGAGTGTTCTATCTTGAGAGGATCGTATGTCTACAGAAGATCTTCTTGCTGTCCGAATCCGTCAACTAGAGAGAAGACCTGAAGATGTAGAGATTGCATTGGAGAAGTTGAAAGAGGCGCGCTTGAGAAACAAGGACAGATTCGATAAGCGTCATCGATTAAGGCCGAAGGAGATTAAAGAAGGAGATTGGGTGTTGGTCTACGATAGTAGCTTGGACAACCAACACAGTGCGCTTAGAAAATTCTCTAAGCGATGGTTTGGTCCGTATGTGGTTCTTGTCGTGCTTGACAATGCCACATATTCACTAAGAGAGCTTGATGGGGTAGAGCTCAAGGTTCCCATTGCAGGCTCTTGCAAGGAATATGTAGCATTCTGATGTACATCTGAGACAAGGTACGGGCCAAACCACCTTCTCGAAAACTTTTGAACTGTAGAGTGTTGATTCTCCAATGTGCTGTCGTATACCAACACCCAGTCCCCAACTTGTATCAGTTTTGGCCGAAGTCTATGAGTCTTATCAAACCTCTCCTTGTTCCCAAGTCGAGCCGTCTTCAGCCGCCGCTGCGCTTCAGCGAGATCCTCCTCTCTACATTCTAGCTGTCTGATTCATAGTGAGAGAAGTTGCACACGGTCCACATTGTCCTTCCATGGCAAGGTAGCCCAGGTAGGAAAGTCCTCTTCTGCTGGCATCATCGGTTTCTACCCTAACATTAACTCAACAGGCATGTACCCTGTAGTAGAACAATGAGTTGTTCTATCTGTCCATAAAGCAAAAGGGAGTAACCTAGGCCACTCTCTATGCTTACCATCACGCGCCTTCATCAAAGCCTGAACTATTGATGGATGTCCTCGTTCGCTCTTGTCAATCCCCTCTGGATTCATCGCATAGTAAGCTTGAGCTTCACACCATATCGAGCAAAAAACTCTTTTGCTTCTGTACCACGTAGTTCTCCCCTATCTGCCCGTAGTCTTCCTACAAACCCATATCTACAGATAATATCCTCAAGAACAAACTTACATATCCCCTCTGTGGTCTTCGTCCTCAAAGCTCGTCCTTCTACAAAGTTGGAGAGATCCTCACGAGCCAAAACCAAATATCGCATGTCCCATAACCCCAGAGGCATTACCACCAAGTCAAGAACCCACTGGAAGTGAATGCAAGGCGGATAAGTTGGCACAAGACCGTCCCTATACCGGATCTTTGAGTAGAACTGACAATGCAAGCAAGAACTGACGTAGTTCATCACATCCTGATACAGACCTTTCCACCAATACCTTTCTTTCAACTTGACGTAGGTAGTCCAAATCCCTCGATGTCCGGCCCACAAGGTATCATGGAACTCCTTCATTAGTTGTTGCTGAGTCTGCAGATCGTCCACTACTCGTATGAACATTCCATCTCTCCTCTGTGGTCGTCTCCAAAGATACCCATCATGCAGAAGATAGTTGTAAGCTTGTTTCCTTATCTCTTTGAACTCTACTTTGCTCCACCTCTCCTGCCTCTCCAACAAGCTCAGATAATACCCTATGTCACGAAGTCTGTGTAAAGCTCCTCTCTAAACATCAACGGCTCCAAGTTTCTAGCCCGTCGATTAACCTGACACTGAGCATCCTTTCTCTCTTCTTCCTCAGCTTCTGAAATCATGACATCCTCATCCACAAATCGAGCCCTTGACAACATATCTGCAACCATATTCTCCTTTCCTTTTATATGCTTCAGCTCTGGATTCAAGCTTCTAATATAGACAATCCAACGTAACATTGCTATGTCTGGCGTGGTACAGTTGGATATCATGCCTAGTAGAGGTAGACAATCCGTTTCTAGGACTACATGAGCACCAATCAAAAACTCACGATCTGTCTTCATTGCTGTCACCGCTCTCCACAACTCACGCTTCACCTGAGGATAATCTCATTGCCTGTCTGTCAAGATTCTAGCTCCAAACCTAGAGGTAAGCCGCAACCCATCCGCATCATCTTGACCTATCGCCCAGCCAATTGCCTTTGGGCTAGTATCTACTGTCACAATGACAGGTCTCCCACACCCGTAGTCTACTCTTCTCAAAACGGGTGGAGACTGTAGAGCCTCCTTCAGCCTATTCATAGCTTCTCGATGGACTGAGGTCCACACAAACCTCCTACCCTTCCTCAATAATGCATACAAAGGCTCAGCAACATGAGCATAATGAGGGATGGACAAATGATAAAATACACAAGCACCTAGAAAGCGTCGAACCTCCGTGATATTCTTACAGTCTGCCATCCTAGCTATGGCTTCAACCTTCTCCGGATTTGGTCGCCTTCCAAAAGCTCCACACAGATGTCCAA
This sequence comes from Asterella californica, assembly GCA_036924285.1. Classification (NCBI taxonomy): domain Eukaryota; kingdom Viridiplantae; phylum Streptophyta; class Marchantiopsida; order Marchantiales; family Aytoniaceae; genus Asterella; species Asterella californica. The sequence continues at coordinate 52,155,796 of JAYKYS010000001.1, forward strand.
CCACTAAAATCTCAAACACACCAAACTTGGACTTAGCTCCCGACAGGGTAAGATGTACCTCCTCCAAGCGAGTCAGGATACGTTCTACATCCTTGATATGATCCGCAACAAACCTTCTACACCCATTCGCAAGTACTGCTTCATCCTTGTCTTCAACCGCGCAACCCTTTATAGGAATATCATCTAGAAATGGAATGATAACATCAGGCACAAATTCCCTTAGTACCTTATGCATCGCATTCTGCATATGGGCCACCGAGTTCGTCGTTCCTTGTGGAAGAGTACACATCCGCATCAATCCCAGGGGCGTACGCATAGTAGTTAAATCTCTACTCTCCACAGCCAGTTGGAAATGATCATAACCAGAATATAGATCTCTTATCAAATAGATAGCTCTCCCTGCAAATGCCTCTGCTACCTCTTCGATCACAGGAACCGTCCCAACGTTACGAATGATTACGTTATTCGCAGGCTGTAGGTCTTGAATAAAACGCAAAGCTCCAGACTTCTTGGGTACAGTGAACCACCTGCTAGAATATGATCCCATAGACGGCTCAAGTATCCCCATCTGTACCTTCTCCTTCAACAACTCGATGAGCTTAGGTAACAAAGCACGAGGAACTGAATCGGTTTCAGGTCCCAAGACACATGAGGGATTGTGAATATAACCATAGGCGCTATAACCTTTGGGTCCACACAACTTATCTCCCCTGCTGAAAAAGAGAATGCTTTACCATGCTTCAGTATCATCTGTTCAAACACTGTCTTCTTGACCTCAGTCAAGAAATCACCCCCTCCTATCTGGAGCTCCTTCAATGTCTCCTCAGTAAACTGGTGCCTTACTCGTCTATGATCACGCAATATAGGTTCAGTCCCCACTAACTATACTTGCTGTTGAGAGTTAGCAGTTAGTTGAGCTGCTACTAGTCTTACCTTTCTCAGTACAGATTTGTACTTCGCATGGACATCTGCATCCTGAGAGAGTGCACACCAACAACTCGCTTCTCTCCCTTCATTATTCTGCATCGGATGAGGAAGGAACTGCACGTATGTAGCAATCTCCTCATATATGCGTCGAGAGTGGATAGAGATCACCGCCACACTATTTTTCCCCTCTACCAATCTACTCACATTGTCTAACCAACCGACAACTGATTGTACAGACATAAACTCTTCAAACAAACCAGAAACCACTTCGTCTTCAGGTAGAACTCCTACATGCCACAACTTTGATATCTGCTTCACCATCCATCTTTTTGTATTTTTCCCCATATCTTCAACTCTTGTAAATTGACTCCACCCATCTGCCTCAAACATCAGCAATCCAGATTGCCAACTCTGTACACTACATCTGTCTCCAGATCTTTGTACATGTCTCGCTTCCAACTCTGACGGGATCTCAACAGTAAGTTCTACACCCATGTCTTCCCGCTCTACAGGAGTGGACTACGAAAACCCTTACATCTCTTCATTTGAGAATCTCTAAGGGTTTGTCGGTTCTGCTCATGTCTTGAGCGGACCGTCAAAAACTGTACTGAGTACTTGTCATCAGGACTCCGAACTCTGACATAATGAGACCCATCATTCATCACTTTTGTTTCCATTCGAACAGCGGTGATGTATGGTTGGCCCAGTATGACAGGATAGGAGGCAGACGACTGTACAAAGAAATGCTGATCAACCTCTACATCTCCAATCCTTACACGCATATTGGGACAAGCTCCGTACAACTCACCCTTTTGATTATTTGCAGCACGAAGTACCCAACCATGATTCTTTTCGATTGGCCACTGCCCTTTCTCATACACCTCCTTGGAAATGATGTTGATCTTCGACCCGTGATCCACAAGTGCAGGTACTGGTTCAGAAAGTCCTCCAAGCCGAACCTGCGTCTCTGTTGTCGCTCTCGCCCAGTGCTTCTCTTTGAAATCGTTGTCTGCGCTTGACCTATCCTCTTCAAACTCTTCGTCTTCATTCTCAATAACAGCAGGATCAGCAACTCATGCCTCATACTTATCATCTCTGAACTGATCAACACCAATAGCATCTACTGCTCCAACCATCTGACTACTTATTTGTTCAGTCAATACCCGTCTCTTTCTCTTCATGATGTCTATTATCAACTCATGAAACTCTCTCTTTGCGATACCAAGCACTTCACGAAGAGTAAACTCAACTCTAGCATCCAAAATGCGTTGCTCTAGAACAGCACGTAAGTCTGTTGTTGTTTCGATATCTGCCGTTAACTTGTAAGCTGGAGCTTTCTCCTTCTCCTGTGTTGTAAACCTCTTTCTCCATACTCTATATGTAGCAGTAGTCTCTTGTGGCAAGTCCTGTACACCTTCCATAGGATCTACTGCAGGTGGTGGAGCTGTAGAGGTAGAAGGTATATCCTCTACAGCAGGAAATCTATCAGCTGGTACAGATGGTGATGATTCCGCTGCTCTTCTTCTCGTAACCCTCCGACGGTCAGTGTCCTCTGGTACTCCTGCATCTAAATCAGAAGCGTCCCGTCTTTTTTTGTCTTTGATCATGACATCTTGTTCATCACTCGTCTCTAAAAACGCTCGAATAGAAGTTGCATCTATTGGGTCTCTCCATCCAGTAGCTCTCCTAATGCTTTCAACACCTCTCTTCATAATTTCAACCGGAACCTCAACAGCCTGCTCAACCATAGTTGGGTTAGAGCGCACCTCAACTCTCCCAGTATATACATCAGCCTCTGCAGAACCCGCAGTCATCGCTGTAGTATTCGCACCAGTAAGTGCTGGAAGAGAACTCCTCATTCCTCCTCTTCCAAAATATGTGTTCAGAGGCTGCTTAGTGACGGTTAGATACAACCTGTTGTTCTGATAGTTGACTACGCCCTCTCGCAAGGCAACCGCCAAGTCTTGACAGTCTCCTCTGAGATGATTTGGGCTGTCGCACCAAACATCTCCTGGTAAAGGTTCCTCCTACAGGTCGAGCACCTGGTGCAACGGGTCGTTGATCTCTCCTCAAGTCTGCCATCTCAACCCTCAAATCTCTCAACTGTTGAGTAAGTTCTTCTATCAAGTTATGTTGATTTCGGTTCTCAACAAGTCGCTGCTGCTGTCTAGGTCCTCTCTGTGCTGGGATAGGTACTGCAGGCGCTTGAGGAATCACTTGGGGAACCACTATAGGTGCTTGAGGAATCACAATAGGTGCTTGAGGTATTGCAGGAGGAGCTACAAGAACATGAGGAGCCACTCTCTGCTCTGGCAAGGTCTCTAGCTGCAGTACCATCCTACCGCGACGCTGTCTAGCAAGGGTGGATACTGCTTCCTCTACTGTCCTCCAATCAGATGTAACTCTCCCTTCAGCCACTCGATCAGCCAACATGAAACAAAGCCTATCTGCTGTGAACTCATCCAGAGCCCTTAAGAACAACTCTGGCTTCCTAACATTCAACGTCAACCTCTCTAGACCAGAAAGCTGAGAGTACCTCTTCTCAAATTCACGGATCACTTCATTCAATCCCCATGGAACGTCCAGGCTGACGCTCTATCCAGTCCATGAGGGTTCTTCTGGTGTGTCACGTCAGTTTGGACCCCTCGGTTAGGTTGACCGAGTGCGAAGTGGCGCATCTCGGTAAGGCCGTTAGTGCCGTTAGGGCGAGTTGGGGAGAGCCCACTAGGGGTAAACTTCGCAGGTATGGCTTGGAGGCCTTAGTTCTTTGAGTTGAGCCTTCAAGCTCCAGGCTATGGTGGATAGTCTAGTTGAGTGTAACCCGGATTCTCTTCGCGTTTAGAGTGGGTTTGGCTTGACCGTTTGTGAGTAATCCTTGTTGTGGTGTTGGAGATGGTAATCTCTGTATTCAGATTACTCAAAGAACTGAGTGCAGGTCGAGGCGGAGTTCAGTAAGAGCTCGCAGATCTGAAATCGGAAATCGTCCGCTGGTATCTTCGGGCGTTGCCGTTCGTGGTTGATTGTTTGGAGCTGTGATCGAGGTGTGTGGGCGCCGTGCTACATTGCTGGCCGCAGATTGATTTGCTGTTGATTGGGGTCGAGTGGAGATTTCTGTCATGCGGAAGCGCTGCAGAAATTTTGCGGAATGTTCTTGAAGTGTGTTGTTGGAGCCGGATTGCGCGTTTGGGCGTGGCAGACGGAATAGTTGTCAATGTCGGACCGGAGTGGGCTCTTTAGAAGCGCATTGGAGAGACGATTCTAGCGCACCAAGTCTCGTGGAGTTTGGCCAAGGATTGAAGAAGTTATGGCATGTCGAAGTTCGCTGCCGTGTCACCCGAAAGCACAAAGAGGCTAGTTACGTCAGATTTTGGCTCAATTTCGTGAGGAAACTCGAGTTTAGGAGTTGGTTTGTGTGTGTGTGCATTCGCGAAGTGTGTGTGGTGCATTTGCAAATCTGTTGTGGTGGTTTTCGGGTTGGCTTTGGGTGTTATTGCTTTTTTACGTCAGATTTTGTGTTACCGGTGTGCACCCGCAAGCTGTTTTCGCTGTTTTGGAGGCTGTTTTGGTGCAATCTTCTGCAATTCGAGGTGGAGCCGAGTCTCTTTTGGTGTGTGTGCCCGTGGTACTCTACTTCACCTTCGAGGAGCAGAGGTGCGTGAGTGCGGAGGCGTGAGAGCGGAGTGCGAGAGTGCGGAGGCGGAGCGGAGCTGAGCCTGAGCCTGAGCCCGAGCCCGTGCCCGCCGCAAGCCAGCTTGCTGGCGTGCGTGAGAGAGGTATCCAAGTTCTAGTGTGTGGGAAGTGTAAAACCAGCTGGTCACCCATCCCAACACTATTTCTGGACCTGGACTCCTGACTTTGTAGTCTTAGCTTTGGCTTTACCACTAGACCAATAGCTCTTGGTGTCCTACAGGGATGTGTGCAAGTACTTATGGACTTGTTCAAGGTAGTAGGAGACCTTCTCGCACGTTCCTAGAGGAGTGGTAGGGCGACCCCATAGTATTAGGGACAAGCTATAGTTGTGGTAGTGTTTGCCTATACCGTAGAGACGCGTATGTAGGCAGTTGGTGGCAGTTGTCTTGGGTGAGCTAGTAGAGCTACCACGTGGATGTTTTTGGAGCTACTAGAGGTGTGGACATCTAGTTAGTGACCTCCAGTGTCAGTTACGACAGTTGGTGACCATATATTGTGCATGTGGTCACCGACGAAGAGACGTCAGTCCGGGTGGGGCTAGGTTTCTCTTTATGTGAATGTTTGAGTGTGGAGGGTTATCGTTTGGACTTCTTGTGGTTGGAACCCCTCCATATTCTACTTCCTGTTTGTGCACCGCGTTTGCTTGTGTTGGCGCTTGATTTCCGGAGTGAGTTCACTCCAATGTGCTGTCGGTAGTGAGGCTGGAGTTGTCTCTCTCACGGTGCGGTTGGAGTGACGACCAACAGACCGTGAGAGGCTGCCTGTGGTGATGGCAGGTACAGGTTGCCCTTACCTTGACCGTCCTAGTAGAGGATAGGTGAGCTCAGTAGGAGCGGGGTTAGGCAAGTGGTGGATACGGTGATGACGGAGATTGCGACATTCCGGTTGGAGAGTGTGTTAGCGGGATTCTCTCATCACGGAGTTCTCGAGAGGTTCTGGTGGGGACTTCTCGGACAGTGGGTATACACGGAGTGGGGTGAGGTACCGACTACCTACACCATTGCCGTCGGTTGTTCCAGAGGACGAGTCAGACGCAGACAGCGCGTTTTCTGGTGGTGAGTCTAGTGTCGCAACACCGTTGTTGTGGGACATGGACGAGATCTATGGGGCCACGAAGGGGGCTCGACGTTACTCGGGTACAGTTGGTACCATTGAGCTGGATGACTTCATCCAGGAGTTCGACAGTTGGTGCGATCTGCAGCAGATGCGGAACCCACAACTGTTTACACCCTTCATGGCGTGGAAGGTTTGTTCCAGCACTTGGAGGGACCGCCGATGGACGATTATCATGAGTTCAGGCGAGATTACAATGTTGAGATCGAGTTGTGGAGACAACATTGGTCTCCCAACTACGTTTCTATCACTACTGGTGCAGTTTCGGGAGGCGTAGCACCTGCGAGTTCGGGTGCCAGTAGCAGTGGTACAGCCGCGGGTGGCGGAGTACCTACTACCAGCGGTGCGTCCACAGGTAGTGGAGCGGGTGGTAGTGTGAGCGGGATACCACCAGGGTTTAACCCTGTGGTTCAGTTCTTCCAATGTTTGAGGAAGAACTATCAGGGTGTGCGGACCGACAAGTTGAGGAGTCTGCAAGAGTTCTAGCGGAAGACTGGAGAGAGCCTACACGAGGCGTTTACTCGCATGAGGCGGTTGATCAGCGTTACCCAAGGGGTGACGGAAGCACAGGCAGTCTAATTCTGGTATGGGATACTAGACCGGGAGCTGCGTAGGAGAGTTACAGATGCTACTCTTCTTAGAGATACCGCTCCGACGTTGGTGGTTGTCTTTAGTCTTGCTGAGTGGATTGAGCTCAACATGGTGGAGGAGAGGGTGGTGGTTGTTGGGTTCAGCAAGGAGACACCACATGGAGCGACCACCTCTTCTCGAGGATCACAGGCTACGCAACAGCGTGGTGGTGGTGGTGGTAAGGATCGTGCAGAGCAGTCACGATCGCAGGGAGGTGTAGGAGGATCTGGTGGGCAGAAGCCCATGCCGTCCTTCGCTAGTCAGCAGCAAGCGGGTCCTTGCTGGACGTGTGATGGTCCTCATCAGCAGAGGGACTGTCCACAGAGGAGAGGTTATGAGACGTCAAGGACATCAGGGACGTCTCCAGCAGTACCTAGGCAATGTGAGCATTACGGACGACCTGGTCACAATAGTGACCGTTGTTTTGATCTCCATCTCGAGTTGCGGCAAGGGAAGGCTGATCGTGGACGAGGCGGAGGAGCTCAGGGAGGCCGTGGTGATCGAGCTGGAGGTAGAGGTCCAGCACCTGAGAGAGGACCGGTCGGTCCACCGCCTGCTACGACGTCAGAAGTAGGTATGGCTGCTCGGATTGAGCAGTTGGAGCAGAGGATAGCTAGTATGGCTATGGCTCAGCGGAGGTCAGGTGGAACAAAGGCTTCCACGTCTTATGGAGGAGAAGGAGGTTACTTCGACTTCATGGCTGGTGTGGCGCAGATTGAGGCATCTGCGGCAGTGACTAGAGGTGCAGTACGTGCCTCTGAGCCACGAGAGGTGTCAGTGGAGTTGGATCCACAACGCGGGGAGGCTGGTAGACAGGCTAGGCTTCCCCAGTCGTTCACGTTATCGGAGGCATTGAGGACCACATCTATGGTTCCTAAACGGCCTACTGATGATGCAGTAGAGTTGGAGGCATCGACATCCAGGAGTAGGTGTGATGTGAGTCCACCTTCGACGTCTGTGGATGCGACGTCGAACCCGATGTTGGGGGCGGCTATAGCAGTTTTGCGAGCCCCACTATTCTCAGCCACGGATATGAGAGCATTGGGAGTCAACTTGGCTCCAGTGTTCCAGTTGGCGGTCACGCTCAGTGAGAGCGAGGATGTAGTTACCTCTAGTGCTGAAGTAGTTTAGCGAGAGGCGGTAGACGTGTCCATGGAGTCGAGGATCAGGACAGCTACCAGTGGTACTTGGCAAGCGGCGGCTGCTAGGTTAGATGAGTTACCAGCTAGGCCGGCGATTGACCGTGCTGGTTTGGCACCAGGTGTGGTGTTGTTGGACAACAGAAGTGGTATCTTCTGTTTGGTGGCACCTTCAGGGAAAGTGTATCGACCTCAGAAGGTCTTGTTAGACTCTGGAGCCCAACCATTGATGTTGGGAAAGGCGGCGTGTATTGGTTTGGGTCTGAAGAAGTCCGAGATAGAGAGATATCCATTCCAGTTGCAGACATCTCTAGGGGGATCAGGAGGTACGGCTCTACACATGACACGTGAGATGTTGACGGTGAGAGTTCGGCCAGATCACTCCACGGATGGCTCTATGGTGAAGGCCAAAGCCATCGTTACAGCCGCAGAGTCTTATGATGTATTGGTGGGAGGTGTTGTGTTGTACCCTATGGGGTTCGTGATTGACTATTGGGCAGAGACAGCATCTTACAGATCAGGTTGGCAGTCCGGTGAGGGACGAGTGAGCCGCTTACCAGTGCGGTTCAGTGCTAGAGTTGGGACGACGGAGCCTACACCAGGAACGATGGCATCCGTTGCAGGGTTCAGTTCGATCATCACTTGGCCGGACGAGTTGTTGGAGGGTAATGCCCATGCGGAGGATACTCCGATCTATGAGGAGGTGGAGGACATGCCTAGCATGTCTACGTTAGTACCATCTGCCTTGGATGTTCCACTCTGGAGTTCGAGTGGAGAGTTGCAGCAGTATGCTGATCAGTTGGTGCAGCAGGCTTGGAGTGAAGCTTTTGTACCACCAATAGAGGAACAAAGGGTTGTTCCTGCTACTGGCCCTGTGACCTTATCACCGTTGGATACGACTCCCATTGTGTGGCAGTATCCAGAGGAAGGTGTATGTGTGCTGGAGCTGTTTGGAGGGATCAGCACAGGTTTGACTGCGGTATTGCAGGCAGGTATACAAGTACAGCGATACTTGTATGTGGAGAGAGATGAGATTGCGAGACGCATCTCATTGCGACATGTGGCACGTTTGGTGCAGAGATATCCTGAGTTGTTGCCCATATCAGCTGTTAGAAGATACCAGCAAGCATTACCGTCGGATATTTCGCTGCTGGGGGCGTAGGATCTTACGTTTGTGGGCACCATTCACTGGTGATAGCCGGATGGCCATGTCAAGGTCACACGCGTGCAGGAGAGGTCAGGGTTTACATGACCCGCGATCTAGGATGTTCTGGGAGATGTTACGGATCCTACGACATCTCCAGATGCATCAGGTGGATTCTCCAGCGTACATCTTGGAGAACGTTCTTTTGTTGGGTGATGCTCGTACACAGATGATGGCGAGTGTGCACCAAGTGCGGTCTTGGGTTGGACCAGCAGTGTTGTTGGATGCAACGAGAGTGGGATCTCGTGCACATCGTCCACAGTTGTGGTGGACGAACTTGTTACCGAGAGAGGTGCTTAAGCGCGCACACGATGGAGTGAGACGACCAGCGCACCTCACGGTTGATAGCATCTTGGATGCAGGACGACGATCTCAAGTAGTGAGAGTCGTCGATAGGTCACCCATGGCAGTGGTGAACCTAGTTGGACGGCCCATGGTAGCATTACCCACTTTGGTAAGCTTTCCAGCGTCACATGCTTACAGAGATGGAGGACCTGGGCTTGTGTGGGATGCTCAATTACGGCAGTTGGTGGAGCCCAATGCCGATGAGAGAGAGCGAGCGATGGGTTTCACTACGGGTACGACGGTAGTAGCTTTGGTGTCGGAGGCTTCACGTCGTCAAGTATTGGGTCAAGCAATGGACTTGAATTGCTTGACATGGATTGTTAGCCTTGGATTGGCTGAGCAGCGTCGGATGCGATCGACGGGTGTTACTGCTCGAGCACTCTTGAGCTCTTTGCCTACCGGGTCGGTGGAGGCAAAGGCTAGGGGCGAGGCACGTGGAGTTCGTCATCCTTGGACATCATGGGATGTCATAGGAGAGAGTGTGGAGTTTGCAGCTAGAACTGCAGAAGTTTTACACACAGTAGCGGTGGAGGTTGTTGGTGGTGAGCAGAAGGAAACTGCTCCAGAGGCTGCAAGATAGCAGTCAACGACTTCGTCTTCTACCTCTAGCATGGTGACAGAGGATACTTGGGAGCCGGAGATCGGACTCAAGCTTATAGGAGAGGAGAGACGAAGAGTCCAAAGATTCTTGAAGAGCTACAGGAATTGTTTTGCCTTCAGTATGAAGGATTTGGGTACCTTGAAGGGACCTGGTATACGGATCAACTTGGCTAATGACACGCCAATCTTTCGACGTCCTTACAGGTACAATGACATGGAGAGAGCCTTGATCCAGAGTCGGACTCAAGACTTGTTGGAGGCTGGGTTGATGGAGATGTCGCATGGAGAGTATGCATCTGCCACAGTTATGCCAGCCAAGAAGGATATGTATGGCAACTACACGGATAGACGGATGTGTGGAGACTATCGTCTTATCAATCGGCAGACGAAGTCCGATAAGTATGCCATGCCGACACCTGAGGAGATCTTTGATGCAGTGGGGCATGTGAAGGTCTTTAGTACTTTGGATCTTCGAGCAGGGTATCATCAGTTGCCAGTGAGAGAAGAAGATAAGTCCAAGACAGCATTCTAGGGAATTGACTCTCACGGCAAGGATTGTTTGTATCAGTGGCGGTTCTTACCATTTGGGTTGAAGAACGCCCCTGCTGAGTTCCAAAGGGTGATGGACAGAATCCTAGCAGGATTGGATTTTGTCAGATGTTATATTGACGACATCTTAGTCTATAGTGCTACAGTGGAGGAGCACGAGAGACACTTACGGGATGTGTTTGAGCGGTTGAGAGCTCATGGGTTGAAGTTACACCCTGAGAAGTGTAAGTTCTTCCAAGAGTTGGTAGAGTATCTGGGCCACACCATCTATCCAGGTGGATTGGATGTTCAACAGACGAAGGTTGAGGCTATTGCACGTATCCCACGTCCCACAGATGTGAGTCGAGTTCGAGCATTTGTTGGTTTGGCGAACTTCTATCGTCGATACGTGAAAGGGTTTAGTGCAATTGCGAAGCCGTTGACCAAGCTGATGAAGGTGGACTAGGAGTGGCAGTGGGGAGATGAGCAGGAGCGAGCTTTCATAGAGCTCAAGGATAGGTTGACATCTGCTCCCATCTTGAGGAGACCCGTTAGGGGGCATCCTTTCCAACTGCACACCGATTGGAGTATGTTGGGACTTGGAGCAGTGCTGACTCAGCATGATGATGAGAAAAAGGAGTTCGTGGTGGCGTGTGTCAGTCGCTCCAACAATTCAGCGGAGGCGAGGTATAGTTCGTATGAGGGAGAGTGTTTGGCGGCAGTGTGGGCTGTTGCACACTTTCGATGTTATCTGTTTGGGAACCCCTTTACTCTCATCACTGATCACCAGCCGCTCAAGTGGTTGATGGAGTCCGACAAGCTTACAGGGAAGCTTGCACGATGGGCTCTGATCTTACAGGAGTATGACTTCCAGGTAGTACATAGACCTGGAGTTGCAAATCTAGATGCCGACGGGTTGAGTCGCAACCCGTGCACGAGTCAGCAGGATCAGACTGGGGCTCGCTGGCATGACGAGGTTGATGAGGAGATAGTGCCAGGGTGGCATGCATCTGCCTTTCTTTGTGTGTTGGCCATGAACTCTAGTATGGAGGGCCAAGTCGTATCTTTCTCTGGTCAGAGAGTAGATGATGAGTCTCCAGATCCTGAGGGTGGAGATGGTGTTTCAGACCAGCGAGATATCCATGATGATGTGACCGTGATGGAGTATCTACGTACTGGTGTGGTAGTAGGCACAGTAAGTGCCAAGGAGCGAGATCGTGTCCTTCAACGAGCGAAGAGATTTTGACGAGAAGGACGACATGTACTTCGAGTGTGAGGTGATGGGAGGGTACGGATAGTGCCACATCCATCCCAGAGGGCACAGTTAGTACGACATGCCTATGAGGAGTTGGGACATTTTGGAGTGAAGCGTATGCATAGCTTACTCCAATGACAGTATTGGTGGCGTGGTATGCACATCGATGTGCAACAGTTTGTCGCACGATGTGTGGTTTGTGATCGAGTACGAGCATCGTTTAATCCTCCTACTCCACAGTTACACCCCTTACCGATTATGGGGTTGGGTTACCGTTGGAGTTTGGATTTTGCGGGACCCTTACCGTTGACCGTACGTCACCACCGGTATGTGTTGGTGATGGTGGAGCACTTCTCCAAGTGGATTGAGTTGGTGGCATTACTAGACAAGGCGAGTGAAGGGACGACGTACGCATTCTTAGATCGAGTGCTGAGTCGTTTCGGAGCACCAGCTGAAGTGCTGACAGACCAAGGTACAGAGTTCCTTGGTGAGTTTCAGGCCTTGTGTGATCAGGCGCTGATTGATCATCGGACTACATCTCGAGATCATCTTGAGGCGGATGGTTTGGCGGAGAGGGTAGTTCAGACGGTGAAGAGAGGATTGCGCAAGTATGGCTTGCAGAAAGGCCACTTGGGAGACTGGGATGTGCAGTTACCATGGTTGGCTATGGGCTACCGTTTTAGCCGACAAGCGTCTTTGGCTTCCTTCTCACCGTATTTCTTATTGTATGGCCGAGATCCAGATCTACCTTCGGCCATTCGTCGTGATTCTGCTGAGGTGCTGGACCTTGATGACCCGGATATGTGGGTGAGAGCATGTTCTCAACGAGCAGAGACATTTCGGAGAGTTATGCCTATGGCTTTTGAGAACCTAGCGATTGCCCAGCATAGAGACACGTTGCGGTATGCGACTATCCGAGGAGGAGGTTATCGGTCGTCGATTCGCAGGTTTCATCCTGGCGATTATATCTATCTACAGCAGACTGCACCGACGACGTTGGACGTGACCGCAGGGCGCACTATTTTACGAGTGCGTGAGGTGTTACCTTCTTGAGTACTCATGTTAGAGGGCCGTGATGGTGTTGTGTGGAAGGACCATGTGCGTAATTGCGCGCCATGTCATCTTCCCAACATTGATGGTACCGTTGACCCAAGCTTACCAGTTGTACGCGCGGGCTTGAGGTGTATGTTGTGTGGGTCTGCTGGTGGAGCAGCCCGTATGTTGGTGTGTGATGGTTGTTCGAGAGGTTGGCACATGTCATGTTTGACTCCACCTCTCAGTGTAGTTCCTACTAGACGGTGGATTTGTCCTCGATGTATATAGCGGAGATAGTCGATTAGATCTTTGCGTGGTATGGATTGCAGACAGGCGACTAACGATGGGGCAATGTAGCACCCGGCCTCCTGATCCTTGCACCCATGAAGGTGTGTATCACGTAGTTGGGATATGGAGCTATCTGGAGTTAGAGGGACCTAACCGCCAGTTAGGGGGGGCGATTGTGGTACACTTGTGTATGTGTATGACATCGTCCATGTGTTATGTGTATGTGTGGTGTACCTCTGACAGCGATGTATGTTGTGTAGCGATGTGTATGCGCACGACAGCTGTCACGTCAGTTTGGACCCCTCGGCTAGGTTGACCGAGTGCGAAGTGGCGCATCCCGGTAAGGCCGTTAGTGCCGTTAGGGCGAGTTGGGGAGAGCCCACTAGGGGTAAACTTCGCAGGTATGGCTTGGAGGCCTTAGTTCTTTGAGTTGAGCCTTCAAGCTCCAGGCTATGGTGGATAGTCTAGTTGAGTGTAACTCGGATTCTCTTCGCGTTTAGAGTGGGTTTGGCTTGACCGTTTGTGAGTAATCCTTGTTGTGGTGTTGGAGATGGTAATCTCTGTATTCAGATTATTGTGGTACACTTGTGTATGTGTATGACATCGTCCATGTGTTATGTGTATGTGTGGTGTACCTCTGACAGCGATGTATGTTGTGTAGCGATGTGTATGCGCACGACAGGTGACTCTTTCAGAGTCCTCTTCTAGAAATTCTTCTCTCAGTGCACGTTCAAACAGAGTCCACCCACCTAAATGTCTTCTCTGTAAAATTCTAACCTTCTCTCTCAATTCAGAGACAACAGTCAACTCAAAGCTTAGAATTACCTCAACTTCAGGTGCTGTAACCAACTCCATTTCACCCACATACTCCTGCAGGTACCTAGTAACATCTCTCCCATCAAATCATCCACATCGACCAACAATTGGTTGTAACGCCTTCGTGGATTTCTGCTCAGCTCCTCCAATTGCAGACTGCTGTTGAATCAAGGCAGCCAACGCCTGAAGAATCTGAGACGTGTCTATGGCAGGCTGTGCTGCTGCTGGTGGAACCATCGTAGGTCCTCCTTGAGAGCCAATTCCATCCTGACCAAGAGTCCCTTGGACAGGAGCACCCTGAGCAGCAGCCGCACCCTGTACAGCAGCACTGTGATCCATTTTCCACCCAATCTAACCAATTCTCCAAATCGATCACCCCAATTGCTCTCAGTGGAAGCACCAAATGTCGTTGACGAGAGTCTTTCTTGGGGAGGGCAGACCTCTTGACTGTGATCGATCAGAGAAACGACCAAAAGAGAAAAATAGGTTGCTGCTGACGATGAAATCTCAAAACATAGCTTCTTGTGCCCACCAATTGCAAAACAAACACTCAAGCACGCACTCAGGTACACAAATAGATCTCTCCAGAGTAGAAATAGCTTTATTTCACTGTCAACTGCTTCACTGTTAAGAAAATATCTCTCTCCTCCTCTCCTGAGTCCCTCTCAGCTGAAAATTCCAAGGAATTTGATCTCACGACAACCAAAGCCTTGTCAAAAAACGATCTCCTTCAAATAAACCGCCTCTGTCCGTTCAATTCTACTGCCTCCAAACCCCAAACTGTATATCAGATGAAGCTCTCACCTCCGAAAGCTTGTCTGTCCCTATGTCACGATCTCTCCGTCCACCTTCTCAATTCTGTCTAGAAAATTCCTCTCTCCCTGTCTCCAAGTTTCTCATGCGTGTCCTGAACCCCCAAACCCTAATCCTCTTTTCTCCTCCTTCCGCCCCCGCTCTCTCAGAAAAACTGTTTGAAAAGTGTCCCTGATCTTCAGCCGCCGCAGTATTAAACCTAAAGTTTTAAGGCCCCAGCTTAAGCTGCCCTCTGCTGTCCTTATAAGCGCAGTCACTTATCAGAAGCAGGGCCCTAGCTTAAGTTGCCCCCCTGCTGTCCTTATGCGTACAAAGCTTTATTTACAAGTTTGGCCCCTTTTTAATACAAGTTTCACAGTTGTCTTCACAAACTCTACCTCTTCACTAATAAAGGTTCCCATAGCTTCATTCTCCATCGCAAGCCGACCCGATGGTTATTTAACTAATTAGCAAAGTTCTCGTGCTCTTGATGCCACCCTGAATATACTGCAAGCCATCCAATGTAGGCCAAAGTCCCAACACTTATGAGGCTGCCCCACAGGGCTTACAGCCCCCCCATATGGACACCAGGTATCTCCCATAGTATATTCAGAATGGCATGCGGAGGCTTAGGTCAGGAAGCACACGATTAAAGGAGATACTGGTCTCTTGCCCCTAGATATGCAGGACATGGCTGCATACCCAACATAGACTCCCATCCGGAAGACCAACATGCCGGAATAGGAACCAGAGGCCAGGGGGATTTGATCCTTAGACCTCCTCCTCCCTAGGCAGGCGTCCTATCACTGGGATGGCCTTTGGTTCCGTTCAAAAAGCTTTTACAGTCTGTACATATGCTTTACTAAGGAAATCTTCCTGTAAAGTCTTTACAAGCTTTCTGTACGCTAACTTCTCTATACAACTCCATTTTAAACGAGTAAAGTGTCAAAACTATAGTACTTGTGAACACCTACACACTCATGCAATCAGATTCTGAGTTCGAGTCATGAGTCAGAATCGATGGATTTCTCTCTTTCGCATATTTAACTAAAACAAGTCTTTGAATCTCAACCTAGATCTAAAACTACCGAAGTGTAGCTCAAAGGTCGTATCTTTCTCTTATCAAAGAGTAGATGATGAGTCTCTAGATCCTGAGGGTGGAGATGGTGTTCCAGAAAAGTGAGATATCCACGACGATGTGATCGTAATGGAGTATCTATGTATTGACGTGGTGATAGACACAGTAAGTGCCAAGGAGCGAGATCGTATCCTTCAACGAACAAAGAGATTTCGATGATTAGAACGACATGTACTTTGAGTGTGAGATGATGAGAGAGTAGGGATAGTGTCACATCCATCCCAAAGGGCACAGTTAGTACGACATGTCCATGAAGAGTTGAGACATTTGAGATGAAGCGTACACATAGCTTACTCCAAGGACAATATTGATGGCGTGGTATGCACATCGATGTGCAGTAGTTTGTCGCACGATGTGTGGTTTGTGATCGAGTACGAGCATCATTTAATGCTCATATTTCACAGTTACACCTCTTATCAATTATGGGTTGGGTTACGTTGGAGTTTGGATTTTGCGAGACCTTTATTGTTGACCATACGTCACCACCGGTATGTGTTGGTGATGATGGAGCACTTCTCCAAGTACATTGAGTTGGTGATATTATCGGACGAGACGAGTGAAAAGACGACGTATGTGTTCTTGGATCGAGTGCTGATTCGCTTTGGCACTCGATCCAAGGTATAGAGTTTCTTGGTGAGTTTCAGACCTTGTGTGATCATGCGCTGATTGATCATCAGACTACATCTCGAGATCATTCTGAGACGGATGGTTTGGCGGAGAGGGTAGTTCAGACGGTGAAGAGAGGATTGTGCAAGTGTGGCTTGCAGAAAGACCACTTGGGAGACTGAGATGTGCAGTTACCATTGTTGACTATGAATTATCGTTTTAGCCGACAAGTGTCTTTGGCTTCCTTCTCATCGTATTTTCTATTGTATGATCGAGATCCAGATCTACCTTCGGCCGTTCGTCGTGATTCTGCTGAGGTGCTGAACCTTGATGACTCGGATATGTGAGTGAACGCATGTTCTCAACGAGCAGACGGACTACTGGACGGTGGGTTTGTCCTCAATGTATATAACAGGGATAGCCGATTAGATCTTTGCGTGACATGGATTGCAGACAGGCGACTAACGATGAGACGATGTAGCACCCGACCTCCTGATTCTTGCACCCATGAAGGTGTATATCACGTAGTTGAGATATAGAGCTATCTGAAGTTAGAGGGACCTAACAGTCAGTTAGGGAGACGATTGTGGTACACTGCATGTGTATGACAACGTTCATGTGTTATGTGTATGTGCGGTGTATCTCTAACAGTGATGTATATTGTGTAGCGCTGTGTATGCGCATGACAACTGTCACGTCAGTTTAGCACCTCGGTTATGTTGATCGAGTACGGAGTGGCTAATCTCGGTAAGGTCGTTAGTGCCGTTGGGACGAGTTCTTGGGATGACCCACTAAGGATATACTTCGCAGGTAAGGCTTGGAGGCGTTAGTTCTTCAGTTGAGTCTTCAAGCTCCTAGCTATGATGGATAGTATTGATGAGTGCAATCTGGAGTCTCTGCCAGCATAGAGTGGATTTGACTTGACTTTAGTGATTGTTTAGTGCTTGTTGGCATGGTGGAGTGAGTACATATCATTTATCATTATGATACACTTGTGTATGTATCTGACATCATCCATGTGTTATGTGTATGTGTGGTGTATCTCTGACAGCGATGTATGTTGTGTAACGATGTGTATGCGCACGACATTGATAATAGAGTTCGCAAAGATGACATACGAGTTCGAACGACAGCAGTGCCAAAATGGCATCTGTTAGCTCCCTTTCTTAAACATGATAGCTCACCTTGAGGTTTGCTTTCCTGAGTATCACAATTAATTAAACATGTTTCTTTGAAATCTTGGAATATCTTGAATGAATCAAGAATATCTTGATTGAGCTATGCTATTTGACCTTTGGAATTTTCGTGAAGGTACAACCTTTATCCTATCTCAACTAGGATAAAGGAGTTATACTTCCCGCAGAACACCGACTTCTTAAGTCTTCTCTTCTCTGTTGGGCTTCTCTCTATGTCATCTCTCCTTAACTTCTCTCGTTCTCTCTATATGATATCCTTGAAGATCTCTCCCTTGAATTGGACTATTCGAGTGATCAGTTTCCTGACTGACTTTCTATTATATCCAAGTCCACCAAGAAGATGTGCACTTCACTCATATATATTATGTCAAGTTTTTCATATAACTTTAGAACTCCATCCATGTCATAAGCATGTTAAACGATCCTTGGTCTAGGATCCCTATAAGACGAGGACCAAGGTGGGTCTCTTCACGTAGACTTATGACGCTGATAGCAAGAACGACCTCACTTATACCAAGGAAAAAGACGTTGGCACCCTCATGTACAAAGGATTAAATGTACTATAATTAAAATAAAAATGACTAACATCACATAAAGTTAACCAATGGTCGTTACCGTGGAGGTTTAGTTAGAAATTTAAGGTTTCTGATTACTATTTAGACTGGGAATCCTAACCATTCCGAAAACTAGTGTTAGGAGCAATCCCTCAAGGAATAGAAGCAGACACGCGTCAAAGTTTGTCAGTCATCAGTAAAAAAAACTCTCCTGAGGATCAAGAGTTGACAAATCATCTTATATGTACATGCAAGTGTGTATATGACATGAGTATATGTTTTGTTTGTCAAGTGTTATTGTTCATCTCCAAAGAGAAAGAGATCTCTCATCAACTCAAGGAGAACAGAGATCTTCTCTGTGAATAGTGAGTCTAAAACTACGAGGAGTCAACAAATAAAAGTCCGCTACCTCGTAGACTCTATAGTATATGGAAGAGCTTTGAGAGAGATCAGAGTGGAGAGTTCCAGAATTATCCTTGGAGGATTCAAGGATCGCCCAGATCTAAATAGTGCTCACGTAGATAATTAAAACTTGTTGAGATATTGTCGTTCTACTTTCAAAAATTGTGAGAGCAAGACATATAAGATAAGATAAGGTGCATGAATGACACGAATCACTCAAAGTGAGATCTTTGACAATGTCAAATAACCTAGACTAAAAGTCATATTAACACATCCTGACACACTAAACGAAAGATCAAGATGTAGTTTACACGACATGTCAAGACGTGGTCCCACCAGTGTGTGCAACACTTGTCATGTCAATCCACACTCGTCATTAATACAACAGACAATGTGTGCTACTTACAAACTACTATCATTTAAGAATACAGTTCATGATCAACATAGTGTAGAGTTGCTTCTATTTAAAGTTAACGTTATTGTAGTTTGTGTCGTTGCTCGTCTAGTCTTAGCGTCCAATCCTTGTATTCTTTTCGTTAACTAGTTTTCCAATCGTAATCTGTCTGTATAGAATACTCCTTTATCCAATACTAGGTGTTTCAATTTGGTGTCAAATTTATTATCCAATGTATAATATATAGTCCTTATTGTGCTACTGATTGTTACATATGTCTAAAGTTTGAGTGTGCTTTATATATACTATTGTTATAGTAAAAGAGTTCACTTGTTGGTACATTTCTTTCATTTCTTAATGCTTACACTTATCTTTTACGCACCTTCACAAATACTTCGTATCTATTGTATGTCTCGATATCTTGATCTATTCTCATAAGACATCCCAATATATTGATGTGTCTTACATTACAACATTAGATTTCAAAAGGTTTAAGATACTTGTAGCAGTCTTAGACACCCTACAACTTGAGAGTATTGATACATCTTCCATGATTAAGAACACTATCATATGTCGTCTTCTCTTTCTTCTCATCATCGTTGCACTTTTCTTTAACTAGATGATAGTACAGATTATTGGAGAGAGACTACACTATGATCGTGTTAATTTCGACTAATTTAAAACATATTCTGTAATTATGATTCAATTTCACTTTTTCAAACATAAATAGAAGTTACAAATAAGTGCAAGTACTTCATTGTGAAAATTTTATGACTGAAAATTATCAGCAGAAAATATGGAGAGGACACTTCTCTGGTACTGTTTAAAAGTCCTCTAGTTTTTTTGGATTTAAGCTCCTAGCTTTTTGGATAACAATAACTGCACTAATGCGCAAAAAATCGCTATTACCGAGGCTACGCATGGTGTAAAATCCTACTTAAACCACTTAGTTCGGTATAAAATTCCCCAGCTTGCACACGACGCTCTTTTGTGTCATTGTAGTCATTTGAGAGTCAGGTGTCGTTACTACACGACAACCATGTGTTCTCGGTGAGCGGCTAGGGTTTTGGATGTAATTCTGGTGGGATTGCACGTTTGCATTGTGATAGGAGAGCTCAAGCCATGGCTATCCACTCGATGTTTGTATTGCAATCGATGATGGTCGTTATGAGACAACTCCATACTGATTTGGAGTAACTCGTCGGCATCGTGACTAGTTTATTCTGGCTCTGTTGTCTTCATCTATGACGTTAAACTAGAGCCACTTGTCATCTCGTTATCTGATTTCATGCGACTATCGTTTAGATCTACTCGTTTACTCGTAATCATTTTTTGGCATATGCAGCTCTATTTTGACTCCACTCTACCTAACGATATTGGGATTATATCGTGATTTCCTTGTGTGATCAGTCGGTCACATAGACCTTCTGGAATTTCTGAGTGAGACAATGAGCCGTGGGATACTATCACACCACAAGTATCTCATTATTTGTGTGTTTGTTTATTAAATTTTGTTAGGTATGACTATCTTATAGGTTATTCTAGTTCTAAGATCCAAATCTAGAGTTATCAAAACTAGACAAAACTAACTGAGGTAGTTATAACTGAGTTGAGGAAACTATTAAAGGTTTCACTATAGCACTATGTGACAAGTGCGGAGCTCTAAGTATGCTTCTCAAAAGTATGTAACTTTGTTGATCATCTCAGATAGAATTCATGACCGAAAGTCATGCAAAAATATCTAAAGATGCTCCTCAAAAGACGTATTAGTTTGTTGTCGTCTTCCTACTAGATAGTATGAAAAGTTAACACTTCGGAAAAGCTAAAGTAGGAGAATCTCTTACTTTAGTAAAGTAGAATAAGTAATGTGTGTGCTATTCTTAAAGTCTTAGTAGCCTTTAGAAGTTTTGCTATTTTGGATTGCGTACTTATCATGAGATAACATAACTTTGTGAAAGTTACCACGGTAAGAAGTTGTACAGTATATAAGAAGGAGTTGAGAGGGTGGAAGACCCTCTCATTTTCTTGTCTATGAAGAAAATGAGCATTGGAGACCTTGGGAGTCCTTGAGTATTATGTGATGTGATGTTGAGAGTGGGATTAGAACTTGTTTGCAAGAACGTTATTAAGGAGAACGATGTGACCAAACGGGTCAGAGAGTTGAGTGAAGTGAGCATGGATGTAACTAAATCTTAGTAATTATGGTGTACTAGTAATCCTAGGCATCTGAGGTACCGCTGGATGAGACAGATCGTCTTACAATACCGATATACTTTAGGCTTCAAGGTGTAACTATACAATGTTTATAGTGATCTAGACTCGCGTTTTCTTCTATATTGAGTATTTTAGTGTTTGATAGCCGAGTGAGTTGACAACTCTAGCTGATCCCTTTGAAAGTGAGTACATTTCAACCAGCTAGGGAAAGTTCTAGCGAGGTGTTTTGAAAGTGTATACTCATGGTCAAGGGTTCAGAGCAGATATTTGAGACCACATTGGACTCCTTGCAGGATGTTTTGAGCAAACCGTATTTTGACTATGTGCTAGAGACGTCTGGAAGTTTTCTTGACCAAGGACAGATGAGGATGGAGCATCGAGACGCTTCGTCAGATTAGTGAGTCTGGATTGGTTGCGAGAGTGAACCTAAGAGGAAGCATTTTGAAGTATACAATCATATCTCTTATGTAGTAGGATGGATGAAGAGAAAGCAGTTTCTACAGTTTCTACAGTCAGCAATTCAGCAAACTTGGGAAGAGCCAGGCGAGGAGCATGTAGGGTACATCCGTTGATTTTTCTTCTGTTGCGAGCTTTGATTATTTGATTATTATGCTTGGGTATGAGAGGATACTTGATCCTTCTGTAGTTTCATGTATCCATCAAACCTACTCTTTAAAGCTTCGATGTCCACAAGGTCATACGTTTGGCTGGAGATCGACGGAGATGGATTTATATCATGATGTTTCGAATATAGTCCATCATTTCTATCATGCTGGCTTGTGCTCGGGATTGGAATACGAGCAACTTGATAGTTTATATCGAGAGATAAGATTAGTCTCATTTCTTTGGATGTCAGAAGGAGAAAGATCGGTTTATAAGGTGGATTCAAGCGACGCTTGAGAGATGGGCGATGAAGAAGGAGGAGGTGCAAGCGAGAGTATTGATACGACATTTTCCCAACTTGAACGAGGCTCCAGTGGATGGAAAGTGCTTAAGATTAGTTGTGGTATAGTGTTGATAAATATGAGCACATTGGGTAATAAAGCATATGTTATATGACGAAATCTGATCTATACCACGGCATTTTAAAGTTAACTTCGTGGTTTATGTCGATTTGAGACATGACTCGACAAGGAACGACTACAAAAGAAATTGTGTTTTCATCTCAGCACATGACGATAAAGTGATTGAGATGGCGAACATGATCAAAAATAAGGTGAAGATCGAAAACAACTCTTGGTTGATGAGAGGAATCAATGAGAGGGTTGACAAGAGGAATCAATCCGTGCGGTACGAGATAGGAGTGAGTTTATCTCTACATGTGATGTCTCATTTTCTGTCCGCATACGACGTTATAGGATGTTAGGTCAGGTTGGAGAGTATAGTAGAGCTGCTAGAGCACTACATCCTTTGTCATTGGCATGTCATACTGAGGAGACGATCGCTGCGTTGCGTTTCTTTCTTCTTCAAAGGGTGATCCCTCATCACCTGAGGTTCAGGACTATCAGCCTGAGGAGCCATTATGTCTTGATAGATCCTTGTTTGCCCAAGCCTTGTCTACAGCTCCACGTCTATCTTCTAGAGGTCTGTCTAGGATGGTACGGGATTGTTTTCAAACTGACGACCCCTCTAGTGGTTTCACGGAGCTTTTTCAGGTAGCGGCAGCAGTAGCTTAGGGACATATTCCTCAGTCTATAGCTCATGTACTAGGAACAGCTAGACTTTTGATCATGACGAAAATGATGGAGGGATTCGACCGATAAACATCGACGAGATTCTCTTACGACTTATCAGTCGTATAATTGTCCTTCAGCTTTGAGATACTTTTTAGGACCACCTTTGTCCACATCAGTTTGGAGTTGTGACGCCGAGAGGTTGTGAGTCTGTGTCTTTCATCATTAGGGCTCTCTTGGACATCCATCTCAATTGGGTTGTCTTACAAGTGGACGTGGAAAATGCTTTTAATAGCATTTCTCGCGCTTCCATCTTTAAAGAGCTCATGGATGGCGGGAGATCTCTGACGGATCTCGTTCCCTTCGTACAATCGTTCTATGGTTCTTCCTCTTCTCTTTACTACCAGCACGGTCTTACGATAGAGGAGGTTACAGTCATCAGCTCCGCTGCAAGTACTCGTCAAGGAGACCTTTTAGGTGGACCCCTCTTTGTCTTAGCTCACTATAGAGCTCTCTTGACCACCGCCTTGACTGCTCTAGATTGTGTTTTTCCATCTCTAGCTGATGATACGCACATCGTAAGTCCGACGGATCAAATCGGTGTTATCTTTGACCACCTTGTCTCTCAATTGACCTTGGTAGGGCCGAGGGATGAAGGTGTCAAAGTGCAAGGCTTGGTCTCCCATAGGTATACCGTCGGACCTACAGCTCCCGAAGAGATTTGTTACCCCTACAGATGGTTTACGCATCCTCGGATTACTTGTGGGTACAAAGGACTTTGTCTCTCGATTCTTAGATGTTGTCTTTGCGGAGGACGTTTTGCATATCGAGGATCTCTTTATGTTGGAGGATCCACAAGTTGTCTTTGGTATTCTTCCCTCTTTCATTGCACGACGTCCTAGTTACTTACTCCGCACAATATCTTCATCTCTTATCTTCATCTCGCGCCTTAGAGAGTCTGATAGGAAGATCATGGGGGTGTTTGACGACATCATAGGACCGGAGACCTTTGACTGTGTGACAGGACCTCTCGCACGTAGGCAAACATCTTTGTCGATATCATGTAGCGGGGTGGGCTTATTATCCATGGAGGAAACTGCTCCGATAGTCTTTTTGGGTAGTTGGGCCTTCTCAGCACCTTGACTCTGTTGTCGTTTTCTCTTGCGAGATAGACTTATTCTGGAGAGCTATGTGACAAAGGTGGAGGATGGTTCTTACCCACTACAGATGTCTCTCCGTGATTCTTGAAGCACGTGAGGCACACCCTTGATTCGATACCTTAGCTACTGGTGGATCTCGCGGACTACAGTCTTCTCTAACGGGACACCACTTCCAGCAAGTTCTCCATGCGCTCTTAGTGGATCCTTCCATCTCACAGGATACTAGAGCTCGACTCCGCTCTTGTTCGGACAAGGGCACAAGCTCTTGACTCATAGCTCGATCTTGCATTAGAGCATTTGACTCGCACTGAGTATCTTCTCTACAGTGATGAGGTTCCGCCTAGGCTTGGTCCAGCTTGTTGCTTCAGCACTATCCACCTGCGAGTGCGGTGTCTCGCTCGACATCTCAGATCGCCACCTAGCTCGATGTCCTCATGGTGGAGAGCGGGTAGCTATCCACGATGTCATCAGAGACGTCGTGTTTGCCTTAGCACGGGAGAGCAGTCACATGATGCGGAGAGAACGTTGATATGTCTTTCAGATAGGAGGATCAATGAGAGCTGACCTGTACATGACGAGGGAGGATCAGATCTCAGTGGCTGATGTGGTTGTCAAGGATCCGACACGGGACTCAGTGGCGGCACAGATGATCACCCATCCCTCAGGATGGACTGCAGGCGTGGCGGCAGCAGCGAAGGTGACCAAGTATAGGGGTATGCAGGTGGGACATCGCTTCATCCCCTTAGCTTTGGAGATATACGGATCGACAGGCTTGGAGTTTGACGTCTTTCTGCGAGATTGTGTCAGAGCCTATCATGAGAGGCGTCATGGGTACCACTTTCTCTTTGCAGTATGTTTTTTAGGCAGCGAGTTTCCATTGTCTACGGAGAGCTTTAGCAGGCGCTGTTCACAAAGACCATCGCAGTAGGTGATGCTTCTTCAGGTGCATCAAAGAAAGTGCACCAGTTGTATGTAGAGAAACTGACTTTCTGGTCTCCGACGTTATAGGTGTGACAGGCGATTTTAGAGCTACTGATAGAGGGGTTCTTCCGTTCGGGGTGGTAGTTGCTTGGCCCTTCGGGTCCTTCTTTCCCTTGTAAGGCTTGATGGGGTCTTCCCATCCGTTTGCTATTCATTGGGTCGCGTTCCTCCTTCGTTTCACAAGTCGAAGTGCGCGAGGCGTGTGGTCAGCTCTAAGTTTTTGTGTCTTCTCCTGGTTTTAGGTCCTAGGAGTCGAAGTCGTACGTGTTTAAAGGACTCTAAACGAATACGGTCAGCCAGGTTCCCTGCTAGTGCTACACTCGTCGCAAGCATTTTGCAATCTAGTCATCTGTTGAGCTGAGACTCTCAACGATTCGGAACTGAATTTGCAATGGCGATTAAGATTTACGGCTCGTTCCGTTCACCGTCCGTCCTAGTCGTGGCGCTGGCTGCCTATGAGAAGGGCCAAGAGTTCGAGCTAGTGACGATGAATATCAAATCGCCAGAGTACATGGACAACATTAATCCTTTTGGAAAGATTCCCTCATACCAAGACGAGGACATCACGTTGTTTGGTGAGTATTTTGACAGCCCAATCTTACCACAGAGGGAGGGTGCTAGCCTGCTACTAGGGCGCTAGGTTAACCTCTATTCTCTATTGCTATCGTTATCTCTACTGCTGCCACAACTGTACCAGAGTTGGACTCTGGGATCTTAGAGTGGTGTGAGAGGCTGATTCTGAGTAAGCTGTAGCGATGGAAATCTTGGTGCTCGATCTGCCGTGCACTTTCTCATTTCCAGCTGGATGCAGTAAGATTGCTTTGTGTATTTGTCGAGTGTTAGAGCCTTTGATTTGCGGAACAAACGTTGTCTGCATCAAGACCAATGAGAGACGGCTACAAATCATGTACTGTACTCAAGTGAGCCATAGCAGAAAAACCGTGAATTAGTAAGTAGAACCTAAAGTTGTTTACCATCTTGTTTGCTGTTCCAGAATCCAGAGCCATAATTAGATACATAGCCGAGAAGTATGAGGGCCAGGGCACTCCTCTGCTGGGATCAACTTTGGAGGAGAAGGCACTCTGCAATCAGTGGTTGGAGGTCCATAGCCAGAGCTTTACACCGAAATTGATGGATCTTCGCAATATGCTCATGGCGAGCCCTGAAGAGCCAGACCTTGCTACGTTGATGGCCGCAGTGAAGGGATTCGCAAATGTGCTGGACGTCTATGAAGGCCGTCTTTCCGAAAGCAAATACCTGGCAGGCGACACTTACAATTTAGTAGACCTCGCACACACTCCTATGTTCTACCTCATTTTGGTTGTGGGTGATGAGCAACAGAAAAAGATCATAACGAGCCGGCCACATCTCAAAGCCTGGATTGAGGATATCAGCTCTCGACCTGCATGGAAGAAAGTACTCGACAGACCCGAGAACACCTTTTACAGCAAGCACCTGTAATCCACCGTGAGAAAATGAATGACCCAGGGATTGAGGTTTTAGTAATTCAGGTACAGGCAAAAGCTCGTTGCCTCAAAGAGCTTACTGTTTACTCCTATCTCCATGAACTAGTCGTCGATGTGCAGTTCCTCATCGCACTCTCTGTAGGACGTTAGGAATGGTATCACGGGAATTTGTTTGAAGGCTGGCCTACATTGTGTTAGAATCTCAATTGCTACACCGCAAGACCGGGATGTATATATGTTCAAATTTGCGGGTTACCTCTAAGTTTGTGCGTAGTTCTTGCATTGCGCTGCTATCTAAATAGACCGACATGCACTCACTACCAGGAGGTTTGATTGAGAAGTTTAGAAGCTAAGAGGCTAAGAGGCTATGGACAGTCTCTCCCTCCCACCGAGCAGCCTGAACTAGTCACTAACTGGTTTGGCTGGAGAAGGAACTACAGTAGTGCTTTTTCTCTATTGTGCTTATTCACCTCTTCCATCTGAAGGCAAGTTTAATTTATTACGATAAATTTACGCATAAATTAAAATAATTGTTGTCTTCAGTAGGCTGCCAGACTTGTAGTCTTGGAGACGCGTCTGTCTGGGTTGAAGTTATGATTTTTTCTCCTCGTAAACTCATAACACACTTGAATATGTTTTACTGCACAAAATATACTCCATATTTCCCCAAAGCAAAACATGTTGTTCGCTTCTGACACTAGCACAATAAATAATATACATCCAAAGCGTGGTTTTGTGAAAAGGAGAGAAGATGACAAACATGAACTGCGGAGATAAATTCAACATCCTGATACGTTCTCGGAACACACGAAGGGGTGGAAAATTATTTTTTTTTTTATTTAATTAGTATTCTGATCAGAAGAGCAAGTTCTTAGGAGTCTGATCTGAAGAGCAAGATCTCCAAACACGTGAGTGGAGAAAATAGAATCTGTTCAAAGTTTGTTTTTAGTATTTTATTAATGAAAAAGACTTGGCTTTTATCTACCTGCTCTCTCAGAAATTCTTTCCGTTGGTTCTCTTTAGAAACAAGCAACACAACTGCATGCTCTTTGAACCATAAGTGCAGCACATCCACACGCACCTCTTAGCATACAAGTACAATAGTTTGTTCACTTGATTTGATATAATTTTAATAACTTTAATTTATGACCTAACCCTTCCAAGAAGAAGGATAAGGACATAAATGAAAGGGCATGTATATTCCACCTCTTCCGAACTTGGAAGAGGTGAATATCCTGCTCCACGGCCTTGTACAAGGAAGCGAAGTTTCAAGAATCGTGAAAAAATTATGGGCGGGCACTGGCTGGCTAGCGGCCATTTAGGAATAATGCGAAGTAATCGCTGGTTTCTTACCGCGCCTAATTTTTATCCTTCGCCTACTTGCCGTACGATTAAATTCACCTCGTCATCTAAATTGCCGCCGTTTAGCCATTGGAACTGCTATTCACGTCTGCCACTTGCTTTCGCTTAGCCGCTTAGCCGCCGCTTTGTTTACCGACTAACGTCACTTCACGTTTTACCGTCCAAGTAGCATTGCCGCTGCGGAAGTACCGTTGCCGCTCGCTTTCGCACTCCGATCGGATTGCCGCTCGTTTCGTCCTCGCTCGGATCTGTGCATTGTGTTGGCTCCTCTCATAGTGGGATATCACTTCCGCGCGTGCTTTTGGTGTTGTCGTCGTCAGAAGCAACTTCGTCTTGTTTCGTCTCGTGTTTCCATCTCGGTTGTTTCTTCTTTCGTCGGTGCTTGTTTCTTCCTGTCTTTCGAGATGACACCGATTGTGCGAGAAGTCTAGTTTTTCTCACCACGCATGGAATGGGATAAACGATCACGATGGGACAACCATTCCGCGATAAGCCGTTGTATGGACTTCTCTCCACTAATGCATGCATGCAGTGTTTGACGTGGACCGATCTCCTCTCGGCTGCGACCCATCCCCAGGGAAGTTACTTTTCTTTCGTTTGCATTCTCTCTTACTCGATTCAGTCATGTGACAAGCACCTTGTGTGAAATCTGACGAGAATGAGTGTGTTTCTTCAGATGATGAAATTCTCGCCGATGATGGCTTCTTGTTTGTGTTCCCGCTACGCCCTTTCAGGCCGTAACCTCTGTCGATCTATCTTTTGACTCGTTTCATGCTATTTGCTGTCACGATCCGCCTTGTACTGTTGATCGCTTTCGGAGGCCCGCTACTTTACCTCTTTATCCTGTGTATTCTGCTAAAGCTCTATCTTTCTCTGATGTTGAGCTTTATAGGAATCGATCTTACATATATGTAGATTTGGATTTCGACCGTGTTCCACCAGAGTTCTTGCTCGATGGCCTAGACTATGTGCTCGTTGCAAAATCCTTTTCAGTTCCGGTCAGTTACCTGCAGGCTGTTGTTGGACCCTTCCACTACATAAACTCTGAAGGAGCTTGGATTACCTTGCGTGACTGCAGATCTAGATTCTTTTCTTTTCCAAAGTTTTTTTAGTTAGGTCTCGATCCGCATCTTCTCAAGCCTACCGCAGCTGTAGTGTACCATCTTAAATGTGTCCACTGTATTTGTGAAGACATAGATCTCCAAGTTTTCAACTTCGCTTGCAAGCACCATCTGCTTCTGAGGCATGCTACTGAGAAGGGCAGCGAGGGCAAAGCGCATACCTGTCCCGCCTCTAGCGGCAGAGACGCGTCGAGTACCGCTACCGAAACTACATGAAGTTTCTGTTATTGTTAATTGCACTGGTGCTGATCTAGACATCGAGAAATGCTGGCTTGTTTTGTGTTCTTTCCTTCACAGTGAGCGCACCGATGGCTTGTTGTCGATTGAAAGAGGAGATAGTCTTTTGCACTTGCATGTGCAGGACGTGCTTTCATTTCAGGCTACTAGCGCTCTTCAGGTCAAGCAACGTATTGTCACCGTTCTTGGCTGGAAAGACACCGATAGACCTCTCGAAGGGGAAGTTCGTGTGAAACAGCTAACAAACAGAGGCCTCCATACCTTCGTGGGTATGGTGGGGTACTGTATGAAAGACAAGACTGAGATACACCATCAGTGCAGCATGAAGAATATCACTAACACGATGTTGGAAGACGGTGAGGAACTTTTTTCTCTCTTGGGTGTTGCAGATACGAAAAATTAGAGTTGAACTGAATTACACTAACATCCTTCAAAAGGCCTTGCAGTTTAACAAATTCCGCAGCAGGCATCCACTGGGTACTACTTTGAGGACCTGCTTGAGGTCTATGATCAGGTCTGGTAAGTACACTCCTTCCTGTCGCTGGCTCATGGCGTGTGGTATACAGAAGGCACGCAGTGATTCCTTGTGGAAGATGATTGTTCGGTCCGAGATCGTCACTATTGCAGATATTGATAATGTCTTCTTTGTGCAAACACGTACACGCTACTTTACTGTCGAGCAACCGGAGATGGACTTGCTGGATGAGGAAGAGTTTATTTTGGTCGCGTCGTCTGCAACTCCTAGACCCAAAACGGTCCCAAACTTTCATGATGTTGACGCTCTACCTGAATACATGCCAATCTGCAGCGCGTTGGAATGCAGCAGACTTCACGAAGGTGACCTTTCCATTTTGTTTCCCCTTTCTGTCTTTCTTTTCGCTGTCACCCTTGTTTCCTCTGTATCTTTTCGCTCTTACCGTTGTGTTCTACAGGCATTGCTGAACTGCAGCCGACTTCATAACTAGGAGTTGGGACTGCACGGCTTCGCCTGACGCTACGTTTTATCTCCACCTATGGCTTGTACGTTAACCACTAAACCACTGTTTCCTCCTTGCCCCTTTCTTTCTTTCTTTTAACACTGTTTCACTTACTTGTCTTTTGCAGCCATCGATGGAGTGCACCGGGACTTCGCGACTGCATGTCTGCCGACTACATGTCCACAGCGGACATCCAGGTCTTACGCTACCGTAGGCTTGTAGATATCGGTAGTCTAAATAGCGATATAGCTACTTCGGTTTTCTGGAGACTAGTATGCTTCATACTTTTTGTTCAGCCTATCAGCTCAGGTATGCGCTCAGCAGATGTCTGAACGCATACCTAAGCTGACAAAGCCACTTGTTTCTTGCCTGATGGCCTTATACCTTCACGGCTAGCACTAGCGATAGGGATTATAGGCAGCGATAGGCATTATAGCGAGCATGAAGGACCATATCGAAAATGTACGGTTTCCTCAAGAAATAAAATTCTCCTGAGCTCTCCGAAGCTCTTTCCATTTAACACCAAAGTTGTCGTACCGAAAATAATGTATGCGCATTCTCTTGAGTGCAAGCCGGTGGAAAACAATCAAAAAAAATGAAGCGTGGACGAGAAGAATTAAAACAAAGAAAGACTAGTGAAGAAGAGAAAAATATACAAGTCGAAAATGAACCCGCCTTAACCGAAGAAAAGGGAGGGGAAAAAAACATTATTTCTGGGCAGGCCCCCGGACAGAACTGAACTGTACATTGAGTGAGACACATAACCCAGAAAAGCTTTTGAAAACGCAACTGGCAAACAAATATTCCTTGCACACCTTACTTAATAATAGTTCGGTATCCGTAAACAGATAAGTCTTCGTATCTCCCGGTTACCAGATCTCTGTCATGCAGGGAGCAGATGATACGGTACTCCAGGTTCAAATATCATTTGACAATTACATGTTTATTTTAAAATAGATTGTCGATGCGAGAAAGGGAATTCACTAACTGCCAACTCTTCTGCACCTAAAAAAACCCGTCGCCTCTGCTTTCTTTATAAAGGATCTCTATCACAACGGCCTGAAGATTATGTTAAATGAGCCACAAGCATGTCGTCGGCTTCTTGCAGTCGTTGGGATACTTATTTAGGCCTTGGTTATTTCACCAATTTCATCGGACCGTCTAGTGAAATCACATTTTAGCAACTCTCACGTTAGAAAGACCTGACACAGTGTGAATAAAATATACATCCAAAGCATACATCCCGCCGGAGAGAGGAAAAGGACAAGCGGGAAGGCGTGGTGGCGATGGAAGCGTTCTCGGAATTCTTTGCATGTTGGATGAACTCTGTTTTTTTAGTGTTATCAGATCGGATATATATCTGTTGAATATAATATATATATTAAATAAATAGAAATAAATAAAACTTTTTTTTAAAGTTATCTATTAGCACATGCCTGGAAACACGGGAAGAGTAAGAAATAACCCATAAAGCTTGACCAGAATGCCGCGCTTCAAAACGTACAAATCCGGGAGTCCACATTCATTAAACCACTAAGTGAATAAGCAAGGAATCTACACATTGTGACAAAGCTACAGTGTGAAAAAGCTGCATGCTGCACACTATTTCCTAAACAAGAGAGAAGCTATTTTTATTTCCAAGGCATTAGAAGGCACCAAGCATGCGTGACCTCCTATGTCTCCAACATGCTACGCCTAAGTTCTTCAGCTCTTCCCCGCCGGCTTCAACGCTGGAGGACGAACGAACCCCAGTTACTTCTTTGTGGACATCCGTCGCTTGATTCTTCGACCAGCTTGCCTTCTCATCGTCCATCTCCAGAAGCTGGGTCAAAGCGGCGCGATTTACGTGGTGCAAAGCTAACCTTGGAACAATACTAGATTACTTTGGGCGACCCGGTGAAACTATTGAGTGAAATAACAAAGAGAAAATGAGCAACAACTTTACTCAAGTTTTGTTACGTGTGAGCGTTTAGGATGGAAGAGAGGTGTCTAAGGGATAAACTTTGAATTTCAAACTTGTGTGAGTTAAATAAACACGATAAAAAATTTAGGATATCTCAAGATATGAAGACGCAATAAAAGTTATGTAAATCCTAAGATGTTGAAAATATAAAAGCGTTTGGGAAACAGTTCACTTAGTTCACCACTTTACTTTAGTATCAATCCTCTGTGTACATTCATATGAACCCTCTTTATTAATAAATTGTATTTTCTTCTGTTGTGCTCAATCTCATAAAGCTCTCTCTTTTTCTGCTAAGTATGTGAATGAATGACTGCAGTTTCAGTGTTCATTCAAACGAGAGTGGAAGTTTTCTTTCAAAGGTCACGTTCAGATCCTCGTCACTCACCATGTGAACCTATCTTTTTATTATTGGCCCACAATTTATTTTAATATCACGTATCATTTCCGATATTATCCTATTGTTATATTGTATTTCGTGAAGTTTGGGGTAAAATAATCGACGGTAACTCTATTAAACTTTAAACCACAACTGGTGTATTAGATGAACCAGACGATCTGGTTCGAGATGATATATCTATCTGGATCTCCTCGATCCCAACCTTTAGCTTCCGAAGATCTTACAGACTCCTTCTAGACACCCTACTGTGCATTTGTCAGTCCTATTATTCCTCGTCCTGTTCTGTCGCAACCTTCAATGTTATACCAACAGTCATCTATTCTTCTCAAACAAATGAGCATGTTTCAGAATTAATCCAACAACCGGGAACTTCCAAGAAGTAAAGTTAGTGAAGAACTTGTTATGAACCTTCCTCCAGTTTCTAGAAAGTCATCCTGTTGATAAGAAATCAGAGCAAAATCTGCTTTAGGAAGCGACAATGTAGCTTGGTCGAGTTGATTCGGTTCATCCTATGTATCCTGCTCGCACTTCCTTTTGCTGAAGCTTTTGTTCAAGAGAAATACCCGTATTATGTCTGCTTCCGTGAAGAAGATATTTCGAGTGAATATATATCCGAAAAGAGAATATTTCGAGTGAAACTTCGCATTAGAAGTCAAAACTTGTTTTATCGATGTGACCAGACCTTCAGACCAGACCTCTTATCGACTGAACCAATTTCGCGCTGTATGTGCTGTCGAGATTAGTGCAGTTTTTGTCACCTGCTCTTTCTCCACACTCCCCGCTTATTAGGAAGATAAGAGCCGTCCTTGACATCGAGCGACCAACCAGACCAAAGTATTGGCAGAATCAAGGAAATGTGCAGACACCAGTAGCCGATCTGCAAGAGTAACATCACAGGTGAAGTTTCTTTGTTCATCTCATGAAAAAACAATGTGGAACCAGAAGATAAACGACCCATGACTTTCTCCAAACCCTTCTTTGATACATAAGTGCGAGAGGTGTGTGATCACTGTGAAGTAACCTTCTGTCCTCCCGTTGTTTCTGGTCCGAGGAACGAAGTTCTATGGGTACGAGGGCTGAATGAATACGGTCAGTCTGCTTCTCTGCTATTGCTGCACAGACAATAGTAGTGTTCAAGACGGTAGGAACCTCCTTGAAATTCATCGATCTGTAAGCTGAAACTCCAAGAATTTCACAACCGAATTTGCAATGGCGATTAAGATTTATGGCTCGCTCCGTTTACCGGTCGTCTTAGCCGTGGCGCTGGCTGCTTACGAGAAGGACCAGGAGTTCGAGCTGGTGACGATGAACAATAAATCGCCGGAATACATGATAGTCCTTTTGGACTGTTTCCCTCATACCAGGACGAGGATATCACATTGTTCGGTGAGTACTTTGACCCCGTATGAGGGTACTCGAAATTCTGGGTTATCCTTCAATTTCTCGTGGTTCTGAATGAGTCCTGCAGTGATGGAAATCGTGGTGCTATATCTGCCGGGCACTTCTCATTTCCAGCCAGATGTAATAAGATGCCTCGTTTATTTGTCAGTTGTTAGAGTCTTTGATTTGCGGAACAAACTGTGACAAACGTTGTTTTCATCAAGATTAGAGAGAGACGGTTACAGATCATGGAATACTAAAGTGGGCCATAGCAGAAAAACGGTGAATTTGTAAGTAGCTTCTAAAGTTGTTTACCATTTTGTTTGCTGTTCCAGAGTCCAAAGCCATAATTAGATTCATAGCTGAGAAGTACAAGGGCCAGGGCACTCCTCTGCTGGGATCAACTCTTCAGGAGCAGGCACTCTGCAATCAGTGGTTGGACGTTCATAGCCACAGCTTTACACCAAACTTGGTGGAAGCGGGCAAACTGGTCAAGGCGAATCCTGGACAAGCAGACGTTGCTGCATTGATGGCCGCACTAGAGAGGTTCGCGAAGGTGCTGGACGTCTATGAAGCCCGTCTTTCCGAAAGCAAATACCTGGCGGGCGATACCTACAGTTTAGTAGACCTCGCACACACTCCTCTGTTCTACCTCTGCAGGACTGTGGCTGATGAGCAACGGAGAAAAGCCATAACGAGCCGGCCACATCTCGACGCCTGGATTGAAGACATAAGTTCTCGAGCTGCATGGAAGAAGGTACTTGACAGACCCGAGAACACCTTCTATGGCACACGCCAGTAATGCACCGTGATTCTGATCAACATCCATGAGAGAAAATCTCTCATGAAGTAGACGTAGATAGCCAGGATAAGGCACCGCAGGTCATCTGTCTCGTTCTTCCATATCAGAGGGCCCTGCTTCTCGGAAATGTGGTGTTTGCCACACATTTCTAGCACTCTATCCGCAGGTTATATGTATTCGCGCTAAAACTCTGCGGTTTTAATGTGGTCTTAATTCTGTAAAAAGTGTAAACTTGTTATTTCCTTTCCACTTACCTGCCCAGTGTAGCGTCGTGTGTCGATCACATCACATCGGCAAATCGGTTCAAGTTAGACACGGATCGAGTCTATACGGATTCTGAGTGTAGAAAGTACATATAGGTTAGTTCTTATGTATCATTACGATAACACGAAATACCATTCAACGCAGTTCTGTGTTTTGACAAATTCCTTCATTGTCCTGGCTATGTACACTCTCAGTTCTGTTTACAGGGGCATCCCTTGAAGTGTAAGTGGGTAGTTCGTGCATTGCTCTGCTATCCACATCGACCGAAATATACCCCACCGCACTCTCTGTGGGAAGTTAGTAATGATATCATTTAAGGCTGGCCTACATCCTGGTGAATTTCAGCTGCTACACTCACGACCGAAATGTTCGATGATGTTGAGGTTACCTTAAATTTATATGGATAGTTCTTGCATTGCGCTGCCATCCACCTTGACCGACATGCATTCGCTAACGAGAGTTTCGACAGAAGTTGGATGTGTATGTAGACAGTACAGTTACAAACGTATAGTGGAGTTTTGTGATAAGTTAGAATAGAATTACAGTAGCGTCGGCTTCTCCGTCGAACATCAGACTCAAGAATCGTGTATAACTACTTCATTAAGATGAAGGTTGTCCTCGTCTCAAGTCATTGTATGCACAAGAGTACCTTCTCAACTAATACCGTTGACTCTTCTTGCTCAAAGTTGTACTCAGCGGCTCCTTCGTTCCTTCAGTGGTAAGAAATATATGCCAAGATATTTGCCTTGGACGAGATCGTCAGATAGATAGGAAAGGACAGACCGTCCTAAATGTACAAGTCATATCTTTGCCCTCCGTTACATGCAGAGAAAGGTAACAACTGGGCTGTTTCATGCATACGCGACAATTCGTCTCCATCAGCAACTTAAAAGGGCTTTGTGAGAGAGAAGACAGATCGGTCTAGCAATTACATTGCTCGCGAAAAGAGTAAGCTATCAAATTTTAATCAACGCGCCGTGTCATCCTAAGGAGAGTTTCACGGAAACTGTAGTATTCGTATTTACTACTTAACTTTGTCGTGCTTTGGTGGGCAATTGATCCTTGCATCTTGCAGTCTGCGCCCTCGAGCAGCTCATGTGCCGCATATCAGATACACCTTCTGTTTGACGGGACCACGGCTAAGAGGCTTTTGCTCACTTCCGTGTCACTGCACTTACTTCTGAAATGACGGTATGTAGTTTATTCACGATGTTTGGGAACACGCCCGCGAATAAGTGCTAAGCCTTACACTTGAGCCGAATTGTGACAACTTGCTGTACTCATGGATAACTCTCAGTACGTCAGTGTTAGCGCCAGCTGCAGTAGGCAAAGCATGTTACATAGTATATGTGTTGGATTCATCTCCAGCTTCTTCACACTTTTCAAGTTTGTGAGCGCAGAGTCTATAACACTCGGGATTTAACCTAGTTTGTAAGATTTTGTCTGCTGGAACTGCGGCACAGCCATGCCTGGTGAGTTGAGTTCCTTGATTGGCAGTGGCCATCACTCGAGCGGCCTAATGATTCCCTCTTCACTCTTGTGGCCGTATTTCATACCATTAGAGTTTGTGCCCACAGAAAGGTTCGTGCGTTTCATTCGAAATACACCCATGGCGATCGAATGATTCATTACAGTGAGCTCGTCTGCAGCCGAAGTATGATTCTTGAGGTCATGTTTCGTTTCTCGTCGAGTGCTGTACTTTTTGCAGTTCGGAAAGTGTTTTGATCTGAGTCTTTCGTAAGACTTCCGATATTTGAGCTTGTTCCTGCAGTTTGAAATTTGTCTTCAGCTGTTTTTAGCGAAAATTCTGCAAGTAAGTTTGTCCGTTAGCTTGGCTGAAAGTCAGAATCTTCGTTTCCGTTTATCGCGGTTAACACCGTCTGTTGCTATTTGAGTTGTATGGCTTTATCATCATAGCTGGATGCAAAATGGAAACCCTCCTCGTGAGAATCTCGTATCTCCTACTTTGACTGTTCGCAAACAAGAGTTCAACTTGTTTCAGTGTTGTAGTACAGCGGCCGTGTCAAGATACATTGTTGTAGATTAGAGTCGTATCACGAAGCAATACAAGGCTCCTCCTGAATCTATACTCATTCATCCACATCCATAATGATATTCGTGATTTCATATCCATTAATGATCTCGCTTCGATAAGAACATCTTTCTCTTGATTCAAGAGAAAGTTGAGGAAAACGTACCCTTTGATAATACAGAATAGCAATGCTTGCAGGTACTACATACATTCGTTATTGTTGATATCGACGAAATGTCGGAAGACGCGTTCGTGATGTTCCAGCGAACATGTGTATTCGTCTTATGGTCTCGGGTCGCTATGTTCGAATCCCTGAGCTCTTCCCCTTCTCCACCGGTTTCACCGTCGCGAGCCTCGAGGCCGATCCGTGAACTACGTCTTTGAGAACATACAGTCGCTTGATTCGACACCAGCTGCTATCTCATCATTTGTCTTCTAGCGCCAGAATTAGAGATATAGAAGGAGCTTATTCGAGCTTCGAAGGACCCGGAATTGAAACAAAAGCAGGGTGCGCAAAGGGCGACGGATGTATACAACGGAGTCAGAAGCCGGACCTTCTCGGGCGTATTACGGTACATGCCGTGGTCTTCACTGTTAGACTGTCTTCGAAGCTAAAGACACGAGAAGGCAGCCTTGAAAAGAACATGTCTACTCGAGAACGAACAATGAATGAAGAAGATACAGTACTGTAAACTACCCTGAAAGGGGTTGGTACGTGCTACGTTGGCAGAATTTCGTGACCCTTAGGGTTCCCAACCGTAGTCATAGTTAGGAGAGGACTGGCGGAGATCGACAAACTGTACACACGAAGCTAAGTCGTTGGTAGCGTCAACCGTCCCCAAGTTTAGAGGAGGGAAAGACTGAAGTCGACCTCAGTTCTGACTCCCGAGGCGAGCACAGTCGTAGGTAACGAGGAAGGGTGGTGAATGAATGATTAGCAGGAGAAGTCGGTAACATTTCTTCACGAGTTCAGGCTTCCTTTCAGGGTGGTCCATCATGTTGTTAGGGCGCGGCAGGCTTGCTGGCTTGCTGCGGTTGAGAAATCCGAGAGATTTAGCGACCTGCTTGAGGTCCAATGCAAGTTTGACCGAAACAGCTCGGACAGAGGCAGTGTTTGCCTTGAAGAATAAGGAGATTGTCGGGTGTCAAAGGCGGCTTGGGGCAAGCAAAGATCTGTTACCGGTGATCCCGCTCGTGTCCTCTAGGATCTATGACATTTCTCTCGAGAGAAACGTTTTGTACGCTCTGCGCTCCTGTGGGATTTTCACTGCAGCTGTTGCCTCTGGTCCGACAGCTTTCGCAGCTAAAGGTTAGTGGTGGTTTGTATCATTATATCGTATCCTCAGTTCCTGCTGCTGAAGAGTTAGGATGTTGTTGCACAGAATCAACGGATAGGTCGATCGTTGCCGTCCGGCTTTGAATTATCCCAAATGCTCCCGAAATTAGCAGGGGAAACGACCAGTTTACCTACACAGGCTCTCTTGGAGTTCATTCTCACTGCTGCCAAGCTCTTCAAGTTCAATGACACATAATTGCCTCTAAACCTATCCAGCCTCTCTAACTGGCACCGCTCTAGCAAGCGATCACAAGATTCACGGAAGTCACCTGCCAGGAGTTCGTTCACCGGGCAGAGGGAAGAATCGAAGAAGGTCTGCCATCACCCCGCTGCTTTGGTGCATATAGTTACTACTGTGAGAGTGCTTAGACTCCATTTCATCTGCACGCATGCGGAATCATGGAGGGACTGACAGCAAATAGAGGAGGTGATTCAGCAGGACCTCCCTCCGGGAAGTGTATGGGGTACGGGAGATGCATGTGTGTTGATGTGACTTAAGTGAATTACCAAGACTGTCCACAGCCCTGGAGGAGATCAGAGGAGTGACTGAGTTTGGATCCGGTCTGTTGCATAAGATAAGAATCAGGCGTTTTCGCGTGGGGCCGTTATGATTCTCGCGTTTGTGAATGTACCAGATATTTCTGGTTGTTTCAGTGGGGACTTTCACTGCGTTGATTACAAGCATATTATCTCTTGTTTAGTGGGCGAGGTCCACGTGCTTTATAAAGAAGCGAAGTCCATTTGTGGTGGATGGCGACGTGTTAACTCCTCCCGTCTTTGGTTTCCTGTTTAAAAGATTTAGGAAATGGTCACTGTTGTAAACACGCACACATACTCTGTTGTTTGTGTTGAAAGCATGTGGCTTTGCAAACTGTCACCACAGGGCCTCAGTGGACCTGTCAAGCTGGATCACCCCATCAGAAGCGCCGGTGGAGTTGATTGGTTTTACTCACTTTTCTATGTCTGGTCGGTTGCGAATTGTGGATTGATCTCCGATATCGGATTAAATCACCGGGACCGGAGAGCTGTTTAAGTTGACTGCATATATTATTGACGTGATTGCAGGAGAAGGACGCAAGAAATGGAGGTTTTCTATGATCTTCCTTTTTCTACCATGTTTGGCTACATTCGGGCTTGGAACTTGGCAGCTGATTCGACGCCAAAAGAAGGTGGGCACTCGATACCAGTCACGGCATCCGGAATTTCAGGACACGGCTAGTGATATCACAATGGGCTTAGTAGAAGAGACGCTGAGAGCATTCCTTGCTCTTAGCATCTGTTCCTCTACGCCCATTGTGACATCACATTCTTCCTTTGGTTATTATGGGGAGTCTTGATTTTGTTATTGGCATATAATTGGATCGGGTCGCCAACCTCTTCTGAGTCAGTAGACCTAAAAACTAAAGTTTGTCTTCTTGGTGCTCACTTATGCAGATAGAGATGCTTGATTACAGACGCAAAAGGCTAGAAGAGGAACCTGTGCCCCTTTCTGAAATCATTGCTGTAACAAAAACTGGCGCTAAGCCAACTGGTGCTACAACTGACGAGTTGGAATATAGAAGGGTGATCTGTGAAGGTGTGTACGATGGCACCAAGTCTCTGTATGTGGGTCCTCGGGCCAGGTCAGATTTTGGAGTGGCTCAAAAAGGCTACTACCTTGTAACGCCACTTTTGGGAGGTCATGGAACTAATAGGTGGGAAGCAAATCAAGATGTCCTCAGTGTAAAACTTTTCAAAACTTTGTTCGAGCTTTGTCGAATTGTTATCGGTGTTACCAGCGCATTAGCACACGTGGTGCCCTTGCTTTGTTCTGTCTTTACAGTTTCGGTGATGAGCCACCAACCATATAGTTTATTGATCTGGGGAAAATTTCATGGTAGTCTGCAGGTTCCTGTCCTGGTAAACAGAGGGTGGGTACCGAGTGGCTATCAGGATAAATTGCCTGATAAGGCAACCACCTCTGGGAACATCTCAACTATTGATAAAAGCAGTGAGGTAGACCAAGGATCCTGGTGGAATCCTTGGTCCAAGGGAAGGAAGAGTAGCAAGAAGGATGAGGTACGTGTGTTTCAATTCCAGCAAGTATGTCTATTTTATAAGACGCAGGAATTAGCCACCGGGGTATGCACAGCAAGATGAATAAACTTTTACATGTGCTTTGGCTATACAGGGTGCCGTTTCACCAAATTATCAAGCGCCGGTGAAGATCTGTGGTGTAATAAGAGGCAGTGAACAGCCGAACATGTTTGTCCCTCCCAATGATCCAGAAGCTGGACAGTGGTTTTATGTTGATGTGCCAGCCATGGCCCGGGCAGTTGGCCTACCTGAAGATACAATTTTGATAGAAGCCGTGCAGGACAAAGAAAATAACAAGGCGAAGGACAAGTACCCCATACCGAAAGACCCGGAAGCTCTTGTGCATGCTGCCGTCATGCCTCAAGACCATATAAACTACGCTCTGACATGGTACGTATTACTAGAAAGTATGTGCGAATGCCGCTTTGGTGATTTAGACAGTTTTAGCTTTTACGTTTGGCCAGCTGCTGTGGAAATAGAGGGGATAGGACATTTGCTCCGATTTGGCCGATATGTATGAGCTAAACACTTGTTTGTGTTTGCGCAGGTATACATTATCAGCTGCTACAACGTACATGGCCGTGAAGCGAGTGAGGAACTCGCGAAGGGGATTTTGAAAGGCAGTAATTCACAGTTTTGCTAGAGATACTCACAGGGTACAGTGTAAATGTGGATCTGTCTCCCGGTCCCAGTATAATCCAGCATTTAGCCTCCCAACTGAGGGGAGTCACTTGTACACGTCAGTGTGGATGTGGACGATGTTGACGTGAAGTCATCGATTTCAAGGAAGGTTTCACATTAGTTCTTTGCGGTTGAGGAGTAAAATTTTGACTGTAAAGCTGGTTGTTTCAAGAGATAATAGGAAGTGGTGAGAGCTTTTGAGGGTACAGTCTAGGCTTTGGGAATGTTCGGAACTAATCCAGGGAAGGGAGAATGAAGCGTGATCGTGAGTTTTCAAATCGTAGATTTCTGTCTCTTTCCTCATGCCCGTGGATAGGGAATTACCTCGGGGAATGCCTTTATATTCTGTACGTCACAACATTACCTTTAAAGTACATCTACTCTGGTTTGGACTCGTTTCCATTAAAATATCAACTATTTCATTTTGAGTTTCTCCACGCTATTCCAATCTCAAATTTTGGTCCCTATGTCCTCAAACTGATAGCTTGTATGGTTGCATCAAGTCAGCACTGGACTAAACACGACCCACAGGGAGCAGTTAACTATCCCTAAGCAGGGATAGTTAACACAGAAAACCTTAACTGTTAGACCATTTTCTTGTCTGGGGACGCTCCTTGCAAGTATGTCTATGGGCCTTTTTGAAAGATGCGACGAAGAAGAAGCGAAAACTGATGATTCTGAAAAGATCCTCGAGTATTTGAAGGATCTTCAAAAATTGACAGGGTGTAGGGAAGAAAATGAAGACAGGAGGGCGATGCATGACCAAAGGGAAAGCTTCTTCTATCATGGCTGCAAAACTTTTTGGGCCAGATGGATTTCCTGTGTGTGTTGGTGAAGAGTTGAGGAAACGCGTTGCGCGTTTTGTGACATTATTTGGAGAAACCAAGGCCTTGAAAGATAGTATTGTTAGGGGGATTGAGCGAAGCCGAGATGTTATTAGACATGACAAAAGAAGGTAAACTGAATGTAGTTTGTCTTCACTTTCATCATATGAATGTTTTATATGGTGGTTGTGTAAATGTAGATCCTCATGCAATATCTACCATAAGATTACTAGAAGATTATATTGTTCAAGATGGTTTATGATCGATAGATGTCATCCGACTTGAAGAATAAGATGAGTACATTGTCGAGTCATTTTATGAAGTATCTCATCTGGTTTACCAAGTGTCTCGTGCACATGCAGAGGAAGAGAATGTAGGAGATGGGGATGAAGAAGTTCTACTCGAGAAAGGACAGAACAATGTGTCCGACCACCAGCAAGTCTTTGAGCAGATCTCTGAACAGATAATCTAGAGTGCACATGATCCAAAAATAAAAAGAATGTGATTATTGCATACAAGGACAATTTGAAAGAGAAATTTGAGTAAAAGAAGAAGTGAATTAGCTTAGAGCTTCACTGAGAACACTATTTCTTAAACCTCATAGCCTCTCTCTCGCCGAGAAGACAAGAACCTTAAGAGAGAGGAAAGGTGGTTTACTTTACGAGAGAAGAAGGTTTACTGACTCCTAAACCTTATAGCTTCTCTCTCACCTTAAACCATTGTCCTCTCTGTGATAGAGAGGCTATGGGGTTTAGGAGTCAGTAAACCTTCTCTCTTGTGCAATAAGACTTCTTCTCTCTTTCTTGAGGTTCTTGTCTCTTCTGCGAGAGAGGCTATGGAGTAAATCTTCTCTCTCCCAATAAATCACCTTCTCACTGGCTTAAAGTTCTTGTCTTCTTTGTGAGAGAGAGGCTATGGGGTTCAAGAGATAGTGTCTCAGTGAAGCTATTAGCTAATTCACTTCTTTTCTCTCCTTAAGGTTCTTGTCGTCTCTATGAGAAATACTATGGGGTTTAGGAGATAGTGTCTCAGTGAAGCTCTAATCTAATTCACTTCTTTTCTCTCCTTAAAGTTCCTGTACTCTTTGTGAGAAATACAATGGGGTTTAGGAGGTAGTGTTCTCAGTGATGCTCTAAGCTAATTCACAGACAAGGTAGAAGCAGCATTGATTACAATCAACAATTAGTTACGGAGATGAATTGACCTAAGGCTTTGGGGAAGAGGGAACATGTACGGGCGTGAACTTCGGGGTTTGTTGTTTGCTTCTCGTAATGTGGATGTGAGATGAGTGAGACTGCATACACCTAATCATAAGATTGGATGGAGTTGGACTTTATTGTCTAAGAAGTACTAATGTTGACTGTGATTAGAGCGCAGTTCTAATCACAATCAACACAGTGCGCAGGTTCTGTCCATGTTGAAGGTGGAGACCGTAGATTTTATCAATTTTATCTCTACTAGAAGTTGTGAATATGGAATTCTCATGTTCTACACAAGTGTTGATTGTGATTAGAACTGCGTTTAGTTGTAAACTCTCACTTTGCGAAGACCTTCATAGATCATCTTTGCAGACTATTGTAAAGCTGGTGGTATTTAGACTGAAGCTCGACTGCACATGAATATCTTAAACGTCTTTATAAATATTTTGATTTTGATAATGTAATAACATAACAGTATTTTCATCTGAGCGCCTCATCGTGCACAAATTACACACAACACTCTGATTTGGCTATTTGTTCATTTTACGTCCCTTGCATCCTCTCAAACACATTCGAATTCTCTCGAAGATAATGTCGTCTAACGACAATCAGCACATGTCTACTATTCTCTCACGAGTGCGTGTACCTAGGATGCGTTGCATCACAACAAACTTTCGCGTGTTTGCTCAACCTGTACAACACACGTCTTGCAGAATACTTCACTCGAAACTGCAGAAGCAATGCGGAGAAAAGAACAAGTAAGGCAAAACTGTGGAATTATCTTCGGTTTGGGAGTCTTCTCACAGTAGCAAAAATGACTGCAAGATATGCAATTTAGAAAGCTAGGATTCTCATATGAAGCAAATATGCACATTGTGATCTCTGTAATGAATCGGTGTAACCATACGCTCAGCTTCGTCATGCCACTCTGCACATGTATCAAACCATGTAGGGAACTCTGCACGAGTTGCATCGACCTTGAAAAGCTTGATCTCAAAAATCAATCCCTCTTGAATCAGCCAACGTCCATATGTCAAGGAGGAGTCATGCAACGTTAGTGAGAAGATTAGCTGTCGTGACATCGTGAGTCATTGGACAGACAAAGACTCGGAGTTGTTGCTGGAGTCGTCAAGGAGTCTATGGACTCTGCAGTCACAAATACAAATCATGCATTGCACACACAAAGAAGAAAGGAAATCAATGAAAAGCAAGACAACTCAAATTCAAATAAAATTTACAGAATGTTTATGAAATTGCGGACTATATCTCCTAGAACTGACCCATGGTGGATTCGGAATCTCCCTCCCAAGCGAGAGTAGTGAGATTCGTTTGCACAAAGATCTGCAGAACAATACAAAATATCACATGACCATACCAACTCGTAAATTTGATGTGACAAAAGCAAAGTACGTGGAATTGAGAATCCTGCAATTGCAAATTTGCTGCAATGTCTCTCTTTTGTAGACCTGGAAAAATTCACTGCCTGAACGCATGTTTGATTGCGGTCAGAACACTTGCTGGTCATGTGTCTCATGACTGAATGTGACACACGAATTGATTAATGCATGTACGAATCGAGAGAAGTGTGCAGAAAATAGTTGGGAAGAAAATTCAGCACATGGAT
Organism: Asterella californica; assembly: GCA_036924285.1. Classification (NCBI taxonomy): domain Eukaryota; kingdom Viridiplantae; phylum Streptophyta; class Marchantiopsida; order Marchantiales; family Aytoniaceae; genus Asterella; species Asterella californica. The sequence goes on from JAYKYS010000001.1 coordinate 52,200,217, forward strand.
GTAGTGAACCAGTAGCACAGACGAAACACAGTTAAGTTGAATTGAGAATCACGTTAGAAGAAGTTATGTAACTTCATACAAGTAGCAGCAAACTCATTCAAGGTGGTACATTGCCCAGGAGCAAAAAGAAATAATGTGTACTTCTCATACATTGTGGACTTCGATTGATCCAAGTACAATGAAACATAGGAAAGAACTAAACGTTGATAGAAGCTGAAAGAAGGCTAAATGAATATTTCGTATGTTACCAGCTCGCAAGGAGCAGAGAGAAATAAACTCCAGTTGGAAAAATATATTGCTCGACTACACTTGAAGCACCAGACGAATAATAAAAAACGCTTGACTGCACGTGAAGCTTGCTCTGCAAAAATTAAAAATCCCAGAACTGCATGGAGCCTACTTTGAATAAAATAAAAATCACTCGTCTACACCTGAAGCATGTTCTGAATAGAAAAAATTGCTCTATTGCATCTGTAAACTGCACCTGAAGCTTGCTCTAAAAACAAATCAAGGTCTGCTCACCTCAAACAAGCTTCAGCGGATCGTTACGAATTCAACTATCACTTCTCTAACGTGATTACTTGTGTCTCGAGGTCTTGGAGCGTTAAGCCCTTGTACATCTTACATGTACAAGAGGTTAACGCTTTGTAACATGTCTATCCACATGTACTCTATTTTCTACAATATAATGATGTAAAACCCAACAAGCTGTTACAACCTCAGCTGTCCATAAGACACTGCTACTTATACCAACTGAGAGGATCTGCCATCATCCTTTGAGGACATCGGAGGCTTACTCAATGCAAATAAGTCCTTTTATCTTCCTTTCAGTAAACAGCCTTTGCATCGGTGTCTATTGCTATCCCAAGTTGTAACGTGGTATAAGCCAACGCTCCATATTATTACCAGAATCTTTGGAGATCTTGTATCTATCGGCTCAGTGAGAACTTTATCATCTCGAACGTCGCTATACAAAGATGAGTTCCTCAGAACTCTCACATCGTGACATGAACTTGTTCTCCCACAGCTTACATCAAAGAACCAACCTTCGGTGTCCACACGCCCTGTAACACAATGGAGTGATATTGCTTCTTATTATAATAGTCAATGGGATAAAGGCTATAAAGAGGGGCTTTAATCTTGATGTGAGAACCATCGATGGCTCCTTGACAGTTAAGGAGTCCTGCTTTTCTGAAAAAGCATGTCACTCATACTCTCCATCTCTATGACAGAAGGCCATCCAATAAACAAAGGGGTCATGACAAAGTTTATAGCTAAGACATACCTCAGCAAGGTTGACTCCCCTATACCAAAATGTTCTCCAACATAGAAGTGGTTCATACTGGTTGTAAGTCTCAAAAGTGTAGCTCCAACTCTCACTTCTACTAGGACTGCTTTTCTATACCGAGTGTCAACATCTGCACAATGCGTAGAAAGCAAGTTTTTGGTATGCGTGGAGTTTTCTTCCATCATAACCCAACCACAAATAATAGTCAACCAGATGAGCGACTTGGGTTTTATCCATCACTATATGATGAGCAATGGAGACAATTCTAATTAAATTGTCTTGAAGCTCTTCTGAGACGAACAGAGGTTGAGCCTCCTCATCTTCGTCCATACCTATCACGAAGGTGACAACCATGCCTACTGCCATCAGAACAGCAGCAATCACAACCTTCATAATCTGACTCACATCTGCACATCATTCGACGGAGCAATACACAACACCTGAAGTTGAATTCTGAAAAACTTAAAACTATTCAGCTTAAAGTGCTATGATAAACTCAAAATTACTCAAGTTATACCTGATACACAATAAGGAAAGTCCTGAAAACTCAAAAGTTATTCAAGTTATACCTGATACATAGTAAACATGAGCTTTGATAAACTCAAAATCACTCAAGCTTAACCTTATAAGTCGGAAAAGGACACCCATAAAGTCGTAATGTCTCAGGTTACGTTTGAAACTCAGTAAAGTACATTTGATATCTACATTCGGGATTCTAGTTCAAGAAGAGTACTCTAAAAGATAAGCTTAACCCTCTAGTACGGCTTATCTCTGATGGCCATTCAAAGTCGAGCAAATATCCATGAGAGCAATAGCCATCTTATCTAACACTGAAACTATCTTTCTTATCAGATCTCTGGTTCGTTAATTGAGGAATCTGTTCACTAGATAACACCAACGATAGATAAGATCGAGGTTGTGTTTTATGTGATATCTTGCACCGTGTACAGTTGTTGGAATTGCAGTTCTCGTCAGAATGACAGTTACTCAAGTGGGATGGTTTACCTCCTCCTGTGGTGTCGACGCCCTACCGAAAAGAATAGCAGTTTCTGTTTTCATATTATCCACTTACTTTATATCTGGTTGTAGAAGTTCCGGTTTGTGACTCTTTTACCCATTATTATTTAAGTCTTTTCCGTTTTTCTCTAGTTTCGTTCGTGCGTTACTCAGTCCATCTGCAAGGTTTAAAACTGAATAATTGATCTGTAAAATAGACAGTGAAGTCTTTATCGCAGTGTGGGTGGGCGGTCTTTAACTGGCTCCCCTGGAGGGTTAGGGAGCCAGTTAAGTCCCACACCTTATATTATAATAAATTTTAAAATATTTTCTAAAAACTACCGCACTCCCCTAACTTAAAAATTCCAACAAAGGCTCCTTAACCAAACATCAAACACTTGAGTAACAGTCTGTGATACTTTGTACAGATTAGAGTTTCTTTGTATCAAGTTGATGCTCTTTAAAAGATCCATTTAAGAAATGAGGTGGGAAAATTTCACCTTTAAAGCTAGAGATCCTGTACACTCAATTTCTAAAATAGAGATAAAGAGGCCCTTTAAGTTATCGCTGTAGGAGTGGAGATGGTCGTAGACCTCGAGTCGAATTATGGTGGACTATATGGTTGGCTGGTAAGAGCATGTACAAGTAGAAATGACGCTGATCGTCTCTATACAGGACAGTTGAGGCCTATGGACTGCAATGCGATGAAACTTTACAGATATCATTCCGGTAGTTTGTATGCTATCTTCCACTATGGCATTTCTATCAAATACGTTGCCAGTTGTGGACGTGTGGAAACTACAAGACCTGAAAACTGGAACCCTAGCTAGTACACTGCAGTATCGACAATATATGCCGTTGAACATGAGAAATACCGTACACATGAATACTGTCATCGATCGGTATCATGGTACGTACGTAGCAGCATCCAGGTCAAAATTAAGAGTCATGGAGCTTGAAAGGAAAACGATTCAGGAGCATCCAATCGTCTGCAATTGTGCTCCCTGATTGTGAAGCATCACAATTATTCACGTATCATTGTCGAACCTCGAACTATGCGGAGCGAAACCAATCCAAAAATTGGTACCCCCAGTATATGATGTCTGGTCCTCCTCAGTCCTGTCAGTCCTGTGGTTCCAGTCCGTAATACTCGGTGTGTGTAGTTTTCTTTCGGATGTACGGTGGGTAGTAGATGCACGTGAAAATGCGTTGTTGTGCATGGGTACCAGTTGTTAGACATGAGTAGCAGTTGCAGTAGCTGCTACTCGAAGGGGAAATGTTGTTACTCGAAGGGGAAATGCTATGTTACTCCTCACGGGCTCACGTACGGACGTTGGATACGAGCTTTTGATGCTCACGTCAGCGGCGCCAATGATTCCTGTACAAAAGTTCAAATGTATGCGCAAATGCAATTCTGATACTGATCCCAAGTTGAAGTACAGCCGGCTGGAATGATCAACGTCCAACACCGGCATGACGACAGCAATGAAGTCCATGTTTTTCGGCTGAATCTGCTCAAATGGTACCTGATCGAAGGACTTTGACGGGAAGCCAAATTCGGCTGCAGAGATATCTAGAGGGACAGGTATATATAACCGCGTGGAAAGCCGTATCGCCCAAAAGCTCCGACAGCATCCATCGGCGATGATCAGGTTTGCCTACGGCACTGGCGTGCTCGAGAGATATATATAATAACTCTTTCTTGTTGTTTCTTGTCCTTGTTCGTTCTTGTGTGGAGCGTTCGTCAGACTATTCGTTATAATAGTTGCATCCAAATAAACCTGTTGATTGACGTTTCTTGTTTTCGTTTCGCCTTGCTGAGCAAGCTTCTCACCCTCTCCTGTCCAGGCATCAGGCTTAGCTAACGGAGGTGACCCTTCGATTATCAGAAGTCATGGTAACGGGAACTGTCAGCGGATTGAAGAGGTTGAGCAAAATGTACTAATTATATGCAACAATGTTGGCCCTAAACAAGCTCGCCCAGCAAACTCCACGGCCACAGATAGGTTTCTCAGCGTTTCGATGCTTTCGCACATTTTGAAGTTTATTGCATTCACGAACTTCAACTGTGAAAACTAGACTTGCATGACAGAAGTTCAAATCTACTGCTGCTACTGTAGTAGCATACGTTTGTTGATAAATACTGAACGCCGAACAGTTCGAAAGACTTAGACTAAGTTCGAACTTGTCAGAGTCTCCATACGCATGAAACTCGCTGAGGACTCGGTGCCAGTTTGGACACTTAGGCCTGAACTCGTCGAGTTTCACTCTCACATAAAAACGTTATGAGTACACTTAAGTCTCAGCCTCTCTCAAACACTCTAGAGTTGAGGAACGGTATTCTCATGATCACCATTAGTATTCACTTGTTAGCAACAGTTGAACCCATGCCGATTGATTGCTAAACTGAATTTCCTGTATCTGCCAAACATGTTAGAAACTTTAGAGATTGTAAGATCTAAAATGCATAGAGCTAATGAATCTTCAATACACAATGTCATGCAGAATGACGGCACTCTCACACCAGCGAAGCTCACGTGCATCCTTAAATTCCTGACGTCCAGTTTCATTTACCAGATGATGAGAACTCAGAGATATTGCTCATGATCAGATCAACGTGCAAGCAACGGTCGCAAGCTTGCGGCTAGCATGATCCAGTGGAAACTCTTCGTGATCCCAAAATCGCATGTCCAGATGCATGCCTTGACCGCATGCAGCTTCCATCACTGAAAGGAACCTTGATCGAGCTTGCCAGCTGGTTGCGAGGAGTTTGACAGACATTGAGTGCCTCTTTAAAACAATCATCGTCTACACTTCAATCTCACAAGCGGCTAGCATGCTCAATGAAGAGCCCAAGTGATCATGAGAACCGTCCCAAAGTGACATCCTCGCCTAACTTCCCAGTCTATTTATTTTCAGACGATGGCCAGGCCTAGGGTATGATCGATGAGCAGAATGTTGTCAAGCTTGCGATGGCGAGACGATTTTGATAATTTTGAAAGCAATGCACTGCTTTAATGGACTCGCACTGATTCCATCATTGTCCTCCGTAGCGTCACAAGCCGCCAGCATGCTTGACGAAGATTCCAAGCGTACATCGATTCGAATATATCTGATATGACATCCGTTTCTGTCTCATGCGTCGGTTGTCGCTGATGTACGAGACCGTTATCAAGCTTGCCAGCCGGCTGCGCGCGTGGATCAATGGCGATAGTGAATGATGAGCCTTCTTTCTATCCACGTATCCTGGACCATCAAAAGCGCCGAGCATACCGAAATGAAGAGCCCAGTACGACGAACTCCGGATCCAAGAAGTCACTGTAGGTAAGATCGATGTGCAAAACAACAAAGGATCAGAAAAAGGAAGTTTGAAAGTTGCCAGCTGAGCATGATTGGGCCCTCGACTGACATACCTCAGAACAATGCCTGGTTTACTTCATTCTCACAAGCGTCCAGTAAGCACTTTCCTCAATGTCGAATCAGGAAATCCTCTTCTGTAGGAGACACGTCTCCTGATAATAGGGACCTTCATCAAGCTTGCCAGCCGGTTGTGGGGATCCATATACACGTCCGTATTCGTACTTCACTGGGTCCCCCGCAAGCGGCTAGCATGCTTATAATTAGTGGAGATCCCTGCTGTAAATCGTTCCCACTAACAACAGATGGCCTTTCTTGAGGCGTAGTTCGCACTGGACTATTTTTGCCGCGTACGTACGTGTCCTGAGCCTTAGCTTGATCCCCTGTTCAGTGGAATATGCATCGAGCTTGCTAGCCGATTACGAGGATGTCCGACAACCGGTGACCGACAGCGTTGCTATCTTTTTCACCCTCACAAGCGGCTAGCATGCTCAATGCAGATTTCTGGTACGTGACCGTGTGACCAGTCATACAAGAAGTCTTCGACATCGTTTTGTTCCAAGTGCAGTGCTGAAGGACCTTAATCCAGCTCGCCAGGCGATTGCGAGAATTCTGATAATAAACTCATCGATTCCAGTCAAACTATATACTTCACCCTCACAAGCGGCTAGCATGCTTATAATTAGTGGAGATCCCTGCTGTAAATCGTTCCCACTAACAACAGATGGCCTTTCTTGAGGCGTAGTTCGCACTGGACTATTTTTGCCGCGTACGTACGTGTCCTGAGCCTTGATCCCCTGTTCAGTAGAATATGCATCGAGCTTGCTAGCCGATTACGAGGATGTCCGACAACCGGTGACCGACAGCGTTGCTATCTTTTTCACCCTCACAAGCGGCTAGCATGCTCAATGCAGATTTCTGGTACGTGACCGTGTGACCAGTCATACAAGAAGTCTCCGACATCGTTTTGTTCCAAGTGCAGTGCGAAGGAACCTTAATCCAGCTCGCCAGGCGATTGCGAGAATTCTGATAATAAACTCATCGATTCCAGTCAAAGTATATACTTCACCCTCACAAGCGGTTAGCATGCTGAATGAAGGTCCTGGGAGTAAGTAAATCCGACGCCGAAGCCCGTCCTCTCATTGTTTACTTGTTGCCATTAGGAGGAATGCGCATCGAGCTTGCTAGCCGATTGAGAGGAATTCCTGAACGGATCTTCCAGCCTGAGCTTGGATCTTCTTTTCCTTCACAAGCGGCTAGCATGCTCCATGGACATGCCAAGCGTAGAGTCCCCTGAATCCAACTGAACTGAAGCCCAGGCCGCACATACAGAAGAAGGAACACTTCAGCATGCAGGCTTACTAAGCGGTTGCGGGGATACGTACCAGGACGATCATCTAGATCTGACAGCGTAAAAGGATCTCATACCTAAGCTTAAGCTTAGAGGAGTGTGCAAGAACTTGCTTAATTAGCCTAGCCGATTGTGCATACCTCGATAAGCTTGATTATATGTTTCCAGAGTGGATCCTTTCTTCTCTCTCACAAGCTGCTTGCTAGTACGTACGCTCCATAGAAACTCCAAGGCTGCTCAGTCGAGGATCGGTCAATATATATAGTAGGACGATCCCATACCAACGCCGAGTTTTCCCTCACAAGCGGCTAGCATGCTCAATGAACGTCCCGAATATTCTCGTGTCCGTTGAAGCACCGGGAGTCTTGCAATTGACCTACAGTAAATGAGTCCAAGTATGTGACTGGCCATGGCTGGAGGAGTCTGCATCGAGCTTGCTACCAGTTGTGAGAATTTTAAAACTCAATGATTGACCACGAACATCTGCAGACCCATGCATCAAGTGAAATTCAACTCTTACCGTCACAAGCAGCTAGCATATGCATGCTTCATTCCACGCTGTTGTACCTGCCCCAAGTTTTGCACCTGGCCCCGCGATGATCTCCATGTGCACATGTATATTACTGTCAGGTGATGGATAAAAAGCTGCAGGACTGAAGGAATGTGCATGAAACTTGCGAGCCGGTTGCGAGGGTCCTCATGGACAGAGGTCAAAAGCTTTCCAGCTAAACTCCACCCTCACAAGCGGCTAGCATGCTTCATGAAAATTCCCTGCTGTCGTAGTCCATTGGAAGAATGTCTGGTCTAGATCTCTTTTTGTGGGTCCACGAGAGAGCATGAATGAAGAAATGTTGATCAAGCTTGCGAGCCGGTTGCGAGGATTGTAAGGGACATTGATGGCATGAGTCCAGTCAACATGCACTTTTCCCTCACAAGCGGCTAGCATGCTTCATAAAGATTCCATGCTTTACGTACGCGTAAGTGTCGACCCTGAGTCATCTGGATATATCATCTCCGTCTTTGTCGATAACAAACGTCCGACTGAAGGAATGGGCATCGAGCTTGCGAGCCGGTTGCGAGGATCCTAATTAATGGACAATGGTTCAACTTTTCCCGACCAATGCTCACTGTATCCTCACAAGCGCCTAGCATGCTCCATGAAAATTCCATGCTTTCGTAGTTTCCCCGCTCCTCTCGTGCATATATCTAGACCTGTATTTGAAGGATGATCGTTCACAAGGGTGCCTCACGTGCGGAAGGAATGTACATCAAGCTTGCTAGCCGGTTGCCAGGATTTTAAAGACCCGCGACGATTCCAGTCAACTTGCCCTTTACCCTCACAAGAGGCTAGCATGCTGAATGAAGATCTCATTAGGCAGCGAATCATTCCCATTAATTAGCTTACTCGTATGCTGCTGGAATTAGCCTTGAGTTCACCCAGCCGCATGGCTTCCTGCTGCAAATCAGCACAATGTCATACATCCTTGATTATCTGCCCACAAACTCCATTGAACTAGTTGCTCAATGGCCAGGGTGGAATCAGAGCAGGATGCGCTGTCGAGATTCACCCTGTCTATCAGGCTGCTGCCTAAGTTGTTATCTTTCTCCTTTTCCATGGCCAGTTTCTGATGAGGAGATTCCGGAGCTTCGAGTAACATGATGTTCCAATTCTCCAAGACCCTTGCAGGGGTATTGGAGAATTGTATCTGGAACTTTTTCATCATAAATCCTTTGTCGAGCCAGATCGTAGTGGATCTGCTTACAGCCAGAAGCGAAAACACCTTTGAGAGGAAACTTCCGAGCACGAATCTGTTCGAATGAGCTGGCCCGATTCACAAGCATGTAATCGTATGGATGGCAAGGACCATAGTGATAGAAAAATCAGGAAAGCTGAGTGCAAATGCCAAAGAAAAAAGTTACAAGCCGCTTCATGCATTCAGTTTCGAGTTACCTGAAGTTGCCCTTTTATCCCACAGGAAACTCTTTCGGATTTTGCTCAACGAACACCCGAGAAGCGCAAATGCCGGAGAACGCCAAGAAATTCCATCTTCCGAGTCGCCCACTTCAACCACCTGATGATTGGTTGCCATCATTTTCCAGGACTTTTCTGTCATTACTTCCTGAACCCAACAGATTCACGTTTACAGTCCACCATCTAGATGCAGCATCCAAAATAACTAGCAAAACTGCGCATGCAGCAGCTGGGGTAATTGTTTTAACGAACAGTCCTAAAAGATGAAAGCATGAAAAGATGACAAGGAATACACTGATTTAAGAGCATGTATTTTAGTACAGGACGTCACTGAGAAGAGCAAGATAGCAACCTTCACGTTCTTCAAGACACGTTTGTTGTTGGGATCGATAATGATGTTGAAGTTATCCTCTGGAGGCAAACAAACTGAGAACTGTAACTAGATTTGACAAAATGCGCCCCTAGGCTCCACCACGTTCAGTTTGCGCGCATCGTGGATACCACACGTTGGCACCCATTTCTCATCTGACACAAATTCCAGGCCACCCCTTCCTGCGCCGTCCACGTGCTTTTCTTATTTGCTTGCCGCTTAGCTCCTACAAATTCTGGAGAACTTCAGAACGAGATAGCCAACGTAATGTAGCACTAAATCTCTGAGCTCGAGTAGAAGGAAAACCTCTAGTGGTTCAAAAGAGATATATCACCGTGCCAACTGAATGCTTCTCTCTAGCAAGATCTCCCCTCAGCGCTAGCGCTGAGAGGCTCAGTCTCCAATTCTGTCAAACAAAACATTTCACGAGAAAGAAAGACAAGTGAGAGGCTCCAGAACAGTCACTCTACTTCAGTAGGAACGGGACAGCCTTGGCCCTTGATGCGAGCCCCAGGGCTTGCTCCATCTTCATTAAGTTGCAGCTTCTTCCTTCCTTAACCATTATGATCAGAAAATAATTGCGCAACCAAATTGTCCTTTAATGGAGCCTGCCTCATGGAAATTCCGAGTTAACGTGACTGCGAGGATCACAATAAACTTCTCCAGAACTCCTGTGAAACTGTCAACTGTGGACTGAAATGAAGGAACCTGCATCAAGCTTGCGAGCCGGTTGCGAGGACTGTGTTGGACACTGATACAAGGACTTGACGTCAGTGTACGATACTCCTCCCTCACAAGCGGCTAGCATGCTGAATGCAGATCACAAAGTAAGGTCCAAAGTGTCCAGTTTCAATTCCTGATCATGATCACGCAAATTTATCTCATTACTCTGCCAGCGGAATGTGCATCATGCTTGCTAGCCGAATGCGAGAATTCTAATAGCATCGACTGAACGTAATCAGATCGATATCAAGCTTAGTTTGCCCTCACAAGCGGCTAGCATGCGTTATGAAGATTCCACATGTACGTTGAATACGGCAGGAGTCCACGTGATGATGAGAAGAGATGCACGTTGCTGACGAACAATCCTACCAACGAAGAACGTAAGAACGAGTGCTTTCATCCCGAACTTTACCATCACAAGCAGTCAGCGTGCATGCAGAGCGAACGAATATCCCAAATGTACGCAACAACTACAGTTCCCATCTTATGACGTTCATTTCCCCTTAACCACATCTCGCAGTAAGTGGAAGAATATGCGTCAAGCTTGCTGCCCGGTTTCGAGGATTCTGTCAGTGATCATTGAACAACTGCATATCATGATCATCAGTGTGTAGAGTTCTCACAAATGTTGCTAGCATTCATCAAAGTAGCATGTAAAGTGAACGAATATCCCATGGCCAGTCGTAGCAGCCCAAGGTAGCTAAGCTCATGAAAAACATTCTGCTGGATCATGCATAATATATATATGAGTGATGTCGTAGATGGATACTGCAGTGTGTGTCCTGGCCCTCTCACAATCTGAAGTCGTGGATGTAAGAGAGAAGAAAGAGAGTACATGAGCATGGGCATGTAACGTGGTCACGATAATAAGTAGTGCGATCCTGCAGAGAGAATATTCCCTGAGCTCTGAGTGACTTGATAAAGAACCAGACGAAGATTCTTTTGCTGAACTTCAGAGATCAGTCACAAACCTCTTTACTAGCAGTAAGGCAGGAGAAGCAGGAGTGGACTTACTACTAAAAGTTGAGACTGTCACAGAAGGGGCCCGATTCAATCTACCACACTGAAGTATAAACCCACAACTGCGTGATACTTATACCTCGATCTTACGCTGGCGCATGCCGTCCGTCGCCTGCACTGAGTCTGGTACGTCAAAGGGAGTTGGTCTGAGAAAGAAACTACACTTTTCGAGATATACTTAGCGGGTGACACTTGTCCGCTTCCGAGTTGTTGAATGGGTCAATGATGTCGTTTCTCTCTTGTACGTTCTGCTCTGAATGACGAGGGAAAAAACAGTGTTCGACTTGTTTTCTTGCTGTCAATTTGGACTGTCACTTGGACAAAAGCTACGATCTACAACCGTTGCCGTTTGCAAGAGCTGCTCTCCTCCTCCTTCAACTGAAAGTTGACCAGACCCATATATAACTAAGAGTATCTGGGTTGGGTTGGCAGGGACGCGTACATGAGTTTGCATATTCTAGATAGATATGGCGAAGCTCTGTGTGGTTTTCTCAGTCCTCCACGCTGGCCCAAGCTCATCAACTAACTGCTTGTTGTGGGAGTTACATTAACTGTCATTTGTCTGGTGTTTCAGCGGACAGTTTCGCCACTGTGACAGTTATGCACTCCCCAGGCTTTCTAACTTGACATGCGAATGGTTCTCGATGTTGATGATGAATGAGCTCAGCTAGCTAGCTAGACACTGTATAAGTTACCTCACTGCTGTTGGAAGACTTGCTGGCTGGCTTTAGCTTCTCTGTGCATATAAGCTCCCGGCCGCTTCTGACGATCATGACGAAACGGAAACGGTTTGTGCGTAGGTTCCAATGGCACAGCCGCTTGGCCCCTCTGTGGCGTAAACTTATCTACTTATTGACTGAACGAGGGAAGACTTGTCATCTTCAGTAAAGATGGATGAAGCAGTGCAACACCAGACTATCACGTTTACTCTCCCCATTGGACTATGAGTTAGATTCTCTCCTCATTTTCCATAACTAACCCTCATTCTGTCCCAGAGCAGATACATGTTATATGTCTATCCTGTTTTCGGTTATCTCAGAAGACAATCCGACCAAGTGGACTATCTAGCTTGACCGGATTATCTCACCACGTTATAAATATGAATCCACTTTCCAACCATATGAAGCCGTCTGAAGTTAGCTACTTGGATAATACAATAGCATAATCTCGAGAATCTGACGTTGTCTCTACTATCTACCACCGTGCAAGAGCTCGCTGAGCGAAGTGGTGGCAAACTGTGACCTGCTCTGCAGGTCTCCTATCCTCCTCAGGAGCCAGCGGACAACCGTCAGCAAGGAAGGCACTGGAACCCCATCGTTTGTGTAACTGGTAAGAGCCAAGGGACGACAGTGAGCTTCCTGCTGCCAAACTCTGCAGTGGAATAGTTGTACTGGAGCTCTTGCAATTGACTGTCTGTACGGGGACCACATCTTTCTCGAAGTAATTAGATCAGTGTACTATATACGTACTGTACAGTCCTCTGCATGAGTGTCCAGAGTAACTACGCGTTGGTCATGAATAAACCATCATACGAGCAAGGACACATCGCTCAATAATTGTGCAGCATTTCGAGCACGGAACAGGAAACTGCTCTTAATCAATGCTGGTAAATCATGGGTTAGCCAGTTCTAAGCGAACCAGAATCGACCTGACATATCAAGGAAGCGGAATCTTAGTAGCTATCTAGAGTTTCATTTCAAATCTCCAAGAGCTTTCTCCGAGACCGTGGGGACGTACTCTTAGCTTAACAACAAGTGTTCTACTATTTCGGATGACTGCTGACTGAGGACAACCACGAGACGGCAGTTAAGGCATCTAGAATCCAACTGTGCAGCATATTACTCAACCATAACCGTAATCGTAAAGCTAATTTCATCAAGACGGCCTCTTGATTACCATTTTCTTTACCTGTAAACGTAACGGCGCCTAAGTTACAGGTTCATGTGGCGTGCTAGACTGGAGGAATTCGAAGGATATGATATAGAGGAAATGAGAAGATGAAAGTTTCTCGATCTACGTAAGAACCAACTCATAATACCTTCAAGTGCACGGTGTTGCATCCGAGAGACAAGAACAGGAAATCAGTGACCAAGATTCAAGCGGGCTGGTCGGAGAGACTGGTCTGGGCGGAGACAGATGCAGATCGATCGGATGGGCAGAGCCCAAAATGGAACTTCGATGGTGTGATCCTGTACGAACGTGCAAGTATCTGAAGGCATCGAGGAAGATCTCCCGCAGATTCAGTGGAGAGAGAGAAGATGGCGTTTACGAGTCTGAGAAGGATGTATGAAAGCATCAAGAGTTTCGAAGACACCGAGATTTTTCTGGTACGAAGAGGAAAATTATTAAGCTGCTGTGTTTCTGGAACTTGCAAGTTCTGTGTAGCAATTCATTTAAAAGGGCACCTGAGAAAGAGATTCATCAAATGCCAAAGATCGCGAAGGCATTCCTCATTAATAATTATGCGATGAACTGATGTTTGTTGAGGAAGAGGAGCTCGAGGAACAACCTTTATACATTTCTTGTGCTTCGTGACAGTAATGCATGCCATGAGTAGAGAGACAGTTTGTGTCCAACATGACAGGAACGAATAACTCTTGCAATTCTGCTCAAATTTCAAAAGCTGAATGTCAACAAGTCCATCATCAGGCTATCTTATCTAAGTCCTGAACTTCTGATCTTTGTTCGAAGTCTGGTATTTTGTGCTCGAGCATTTCCATATGTTGACAGAGACCCGAGGAAGCGGAACCTTGGCGAATTGCAGAAGGAAGACCCCATCCAAGATACCCGTCACGGAACGATGGGGCGCCAAGCAGGGGCTGCCTATATATCCGAACGAAACTTGGGAATCCACGAAAGAACGCGTGAACCCCATACAGACCCGGTCGAAAGGAGTAGGGACCGGCCGCCCATCCGAACGCGTGAGACTTCTCTGGATGTGCACCGCCTACGGGGTCCGAAGGAATTGAAGTCGGCAGATAGGTAATCACCATCGCCTCGTCGGATGCCGTGAGTATGACTAAGTGCTACCAGCGATGGACCTTAATCATCACTTTCAGTGCCCATGAAAGCAGTTCAAAGTAACACAGTATGGTCTGCGTCTAAAAAGTTGATCTCTCAGGCATGGAGTCGTATAAACAGAGTCCATGGCATTACATAGTCATCACACAAGCGAAAGTACAGTCACCCGCCAAAAAAGCCGCGTCCAAGAAAGACAGATTCCAGAACGGGTACGAGGCTAGGTGATAGAGAAGTCCTTCTCGCGATTGAGATATCTTCTTTCAGCATTTGGTTCGACCCTGGATGATTCTGGCCTGCTCAATATAGCTCCTGCGACAACTCATTAACCAGTGCCATTCGTCGATCTAGCATCCACTGAGAACAAGGTGACTTCCTGCGGATTGGACGGTAACAGTTATGTTTGTACTTGGGATCATTGTTCTGCCAAGGAAGTAGATTTTGCTTGTCTAAGACGATCCTAGACTTCCTGCACTCGGCCATGATAGATGGTCTAGTCTGCGATCTCCAGCAACAGTCTGACATGAGATTTCTTGTTCGCCGAAGAAGGACGTGATGGGTCAAGATACAGAAACCCCAGCAAAGTTCAGCACATTCACCCCCGAGCGATTGACGTGTATATGGAAACTGTAAACTCGAACTTCAGATGATGATGAGAAGTGATCATTCGTGGAAAACCGTCTACGCTTTGATGGAACAAAAACTCGTGAAAGTGTATGAGGGAAGAAGGACAGAAGATTTCTCAGTGAATCAGTCCTCGTATACAATTCCAAGATACCCTAGTTACAGAAACGGAAGTCCATGTCGTCTACCCCGACTAAGACAGGACGTGAGGCTATCTTTTCCTGTTAGGGGATGAAAGGAGCACAACAAAGAAACAGAAAGCTCAGAGACAGGGCCAGAATCCCGGAAAAGAAGCAAGCAAGAAGCACGAGGAAAGAATGTGATCTGACCAAGTCGGCGTACTCTCATCACTAACGATGAGCAGAGGATCTGTAAACCGCCACTGTAGACCAGGTCTCCAAAGGCTTTGCAGAAATGGCATCTAAACAGCTGACTCGGTTCGTCGTTAATCCCCTGCAGAAGTCACAAGCACCAGTGTTGAGAGCCTCTGGTCGGCAGCACAGGTTTTCTTCACATCAGCAAACGCCTCAGCTACAAGTTAGCAAGCGTGCCAAAAATTAAAGGTGCTCGATCGCGAGTCCATGTCCACTACCTCTGCAGACAATTTCCGAGCTCGGATGTTGTGGATCATAACGTCAGAGCCTGTAGAGTCGGTCCCCTACGTGCCTGGCTGCAAGCTATCAGTCTACCTAAAGGAAGACCATCCACAGAAGAGAATATTATCTCATTGAGGTGGAGGTCACCCAAGGAATTAATCACGCTTTTCTTCACGAACCACCCTTCAATCGGGGCCGAGAGCAGCAGCAGGATTAATTCGTCGGGAGACTATTTCCACCTCAATAAGAT
The DNA here is from genome assembly GCA_036924285.1 of Asterella californica. Taxonomy (NCBI): domain Eukaryota; kingdom Viridiplantae; phylum Streptophyta; class Marchantiopsida; order Marchantiales; family Aytoniaceae; genus Asterella; species Asterella californica. The sequence goes on from JAYKYS010000001.1 coordinate 52,215,782, forward strand.
CCCGCTCCACTTGCTCATTCATGACCTCACCCAACCTCTTCTCCCTAAAAGGCTCATTTGTGTCCTACTGGGACGGCAGAAATCACTCACTCAATCTAAACAGGTGAGAGGGAGAATGTGTTATATACCAATTCCTCGTTTGGGTGATACGCGTCACCTATACCTGCTGCAGGTTCACTGATTCTAAACCGTCATTCAGTACTGCCAGAAGGAGAGTACTCCGAAGCAAGGTGTTGCACTTGTGCACTTGAATAGCATCGACAATTCTGGACCGTGAAACTATTTCCGAAAGGTCCATGCATAACGTTCTCTTGATGCCCTTACGGGACATCAACAGTCGACAGGTGCCCTGTTTTACAGCTGGTATGGATTGCGATTCAAAAGAACCACGACCACGGACTACCTCGCGCTGACAAGAACTGTTGAGATCTGCAGATCTCACCATAAAAGAAGTCGGTGGATGATATGCATGTAATAGTTGCTATCAAGGACTCAATTCATGATCTACTTGTTGTTCTAAGGTAGAATCACTGCATTTCTGGAGATATACCAAGGCTAGACTAATCGATCGGTAGACATTCGGTCCACACGAATTTCCTCCCTAGACTTCGGTCCGACCAACGGACATGTACATGTTTTCCCGTACTTGTACGATTCCCTGGGCCATCTCTCAGAATTGTCATAGGGAAAATGGAAAGATAGACGAAGGTCTGACTCGAAGATCAGCACAATTTAGATGGGAAGAAATCAAAGCGGAAGGCTGCTGTCCACCATGGACTGCACTGCACTGCACTGCACTGGTAATGAGGACGATATAATTCACACGTTGACCCTCCTCGTCGACGCCTTGGCAGGTCGTCCATACTCAAGATACTCGACATCAAGACTTTCACCATTTATGAGACAAGCAAAAGAGACTCTCATAAGACTGGAACGTGGCATCGATGAGGGGAGAACAACAGTAGCAGCACGTACATGGGGCTGCACTAGTGCCGTGAGTTTGACGCCTGAGCTACATGTGAACAGTGTGCACAGAGTCTTGAGATCTTCCTAATCATGCTATGCTTTTTTATCATAAGTATTTCACGTGCAGTTCACACAACTGGTTGAGTGACCGATTTGTTTCGGTAGACTTTTGTCCGTTCCGATTTATAACTCCCCGAAGATGCCTTTCGCCCTGTTTACCGGACCGTTGTGCAGGATGAGAAGTGCCACTGTAGCCCATGTACCACTCTAGAGTTCCACATACTCTGGGAATTTATATCCTCATGTCCAAACTGTGTCCGGTCGAGCTGAGTGATCTACACGAACCTACGGCAGCGAGCTGATGGGCGATGATAAGTATATAACGGAAGAGGAAATTTCAAGCTGTCCTGTAATATTACGAGTTCATGGTCCTTAAAGCTCAAGTTCCCCTCTTCTACTCTGTGGACGTATTCGATTGCGTGTTTAACTAAGTTGTCCCATCACATGTACTGCGTATTAATAGAACGGTGCAGGTTGGAATGGTTTCAGTTGTAGTCAAATATAGCTGCAAGCCACTCAGCAGACAGTGGAAGGCGTGTTTGTCGTGTGAGCAAACAACTCCATAGAACTTTCCGTGGGAGCTGACTCTTCAAGGAACTTGGAGACAACACCTTCAATTGGTCAAGCTCAGTAGTGGAAGTCAAGCTCAGTACAGTCTGTGATGATCGAGCAAAGTCCAGCAAACCGATCATGGACGCGAGAACACACTGAACTCCAACTGACTCTGGACCGTACGCTGAAGCCCCTGCACCAGTGCAGTACTGTAGCTTCAGCTTCAGATGTCAAGGCAGCTGGAGAAAGCAACATGAAGAAGAGCTTACAGTGTTCACTCTTGCTTGATTGTAGGAATTCTTATTCCCTTGTTATACTGATAGTCATTACCCAAGGTAGTTTGTCTAACATAAAGGATGATTCGTTGGATATCGCATCTCTTTAATCTTATAGTCACAGTGATGCGTGTCTCGACTAAACGATCCGAGTAGGAGTTAGTTAGGCTAAGCTATGGTAGGAAGGGCTGCGTAAGATGGCTACTCTATACATCGTTGTTCGGGAAATGGATACAGATGGACTAGCCCTTGCGACATCATGTCCACCAGTTATTCCGTTTCCAGAATTTTCAGTTGCCTCTTGGCTCAAGAATGTCATCAGATGTTTACGACACATAATGATACTTTTCAAGTGCTGAGAGAGGTTTCAAGATTTTAACATACGGGTGAGTGTGGTTCAAGCCGATTGATCACTGCACAGCTCGTTGTTTCCAGTCAAGTTCATGGGGCAGGCACGCGCGTGCGCTTTTTACTGAACGGCTTCGAAGCTCAGGAACCAAACGTCCCGCAGAACCAATCATAGGGCTAAAATATGTTCGTCTGTTGAATTAAGAAAACAAAACGCTAGGTCTGTTTCGACAGATCGTTTGCCCTAAAAAGATGTAGGTGTACCTTAGGAGTCTCGCAGAACGTAGCGCCATCGTCAACTCACTACAACAGAACACATTCTTAGACTAGGCACGAGCTGAGATTTCGAGTGCCGCATTCAGGCACGAGCCGCTCCTGATCCACTTCACTTCCTGCTCCGTTCACCACTCGCATGTACGGATTACTTCAAATGATTATCTTCTGCACTGTGAGAAGAGTTCTGTTGCAGCTAATAATTTTTCTTCGTGCGCAGTCGGTCTCCTGTTCTCAGGCGAAGGTACAGGAGCAGTTTGGTGTGTTAAAACGTTCCTTCTGGAAGAAGCTGTTCCATCTTAAGACGGCCTCACGACTGACCATCCATCCGTGTGCAAGTGTGCATGGACCGTTTATGTGAGTCGAAAGGTAACCTACCCCTGCAGGCGAATCAAGTCAGCATTCGTTGAACTAGTGCTGATTTTCAAAAGCAGAGTTTGTTGAACGTTTTTCACCCGTTCATTCCCAGGGAAATAAGAAGAAGCACACGAGGCTCTTTGCTTTTGCATGGTACTTCATCGCCATCTACAGCTGCAGTAGATGTCAATTCACATCACAATTGGGCCACCACTCTTCTGTCAGATAATAGCTTCAGAACTTGACCAGTTAACAGTCCTCTGTATCAAGGGTCCAGATTACGGGTCCTTGCGTGGAGTTAACAGCCATGGCCTGAACTTTCCCCTGCTCGGGTGACTGGAACTTTCAACTGAGTCCAGCATTGCAGTTGTTCATGGGAAACGCAGGGGCATGCATAATATTGTTTCGCTCCCCTTAACTGAATGAGACTGCAATTAAACAACTGGAAAACTGCGTTAGTGAAATTACGGACATTGGAACCATCCATAGTTGGAAGGAGAGGTTAATGCCTGACTCTACGAGCACGGGTATCACGCATAGGGCATGACTCGTTCCTGATTCGTACAGATGAGTTTTGTACCAGTTAAGCGATTGCAACACATCAACGTTATCATCGACAACTCTAAGTGAAAACCTGGACATACATGTTCAGGGTCTCACCGTTGTTTCCTTTGCGGCTTCTCCGTGGATGCTCCGATCGGAATGACATTCAAACTTGAACCCGTTGGAACTTTCACATCTGGCCCAACTTGTAGAGAAACAATTCATCCAGGGCAAATATCGCCATCTGGTAAGGGTTGTATTTCCAGTCACGACTTTGCAACTTTGTAGCCCCAGGTTTGAACGCTTGCAACCCAGCAGATGAATGCTGATTGAAGCCTTCGAGCCTCATCCAAAGGTTTTCTGCACCAGCTCGGCACAGATTCTGGAGTCAGGAAGCACGTAAGACTACTGAGGACAGCGTATTGATTCCTTCCATCTCCGTTTGCAGTGTTTGTGCGCTCTTGGACTCCTTTGATCTCACCTGCATCACCCCATCTATACTATTTCAAATCACTTTCCCTAGAAAAGAAATCAGAGAGAAATCAAATCGTGCTGCAATTTTCATTCCAACTCTAGCAACATTCCAGAAACGTCACAAATTTCTTAAGTGTAGATTGCAGATCTGCCGATTTTAACATCGGTAGAGGCCTAGGAGCGTTCCGCTTTAGGGACAAGCATCATCAACGCTAGCTTAGAATACGATCATGAACTTGAAAATACCAGAAATACCTGAAAACAGACAGAGGGGTAAATGGTAAAGTCTTTACCATGTCCGTTCTTATCCCTTCAAGGGGTATACAGTCCTTTATGGATAATCACATCGTAATCGGACCAGATTCACACAACAGTAGCTTTTTTACAGCACTTCCAACAGAGACCAGGAGGGTTTGAATCCTATACCTTCTCTTAGAGGCCTGGAAGTAAACCATCTCTGCTACCTATCTTCGGTAGAATAGCGTCTCATAAGCTTCACTTACCAGTAGGGTGGATCAAGAAAACTGCAAAAACAGAATATTCTGTTCTATGCTTTTATACTCATACTCGAGTTCATAAACAACTGTTGCAAACTGCCGGCAAACTACGTGTAAGCGGGAAAAACCTGGTCTGGCTCGGCCTCAACTGCAGTAGCAACCGCAACGTGTCGACAAGTGCATTTTGACTTCACGTCATCCTCACCTTCCTCCTCCGGCTCATCACCGGCATCTTTGCATGAAACAAAAGAAAGAATCTAAAGTAATAAATGAAGAAAATCATTCAGAATCTAAAGTTGCTTGCTTTAATACCTATCGATAAATCTTTGACTTTAGATTTATTCTAGAATATTTGGACATATCTGCATCCCCTCTGCATATGAATGCTCTGTCTTTGTCACCGATCCTTGTACACCTCTTTTATTCGTAACTTACGGTCTAAAGGTTGTATACGACTGAGCAAGAGTTTTCTGTACTTATTATATCTGTCATTTGCAATTGAAGCTATAACATGATGCGTGGTTCAGAATCTTACAGAAGGAATTCATTTTACTATTTTGAGTGTGCATTATTATCACCTGCGCCCAGTTGAATCGTTCTATTAAATTATCTTCTCTTTTTTTATCTGAATTATTTTTTACTCTTGACAAATCGTTTGTTATCCTCCTGTGGTTTATAGACAACCAAATTACAATGAGATCCTTCTAACTCTTCATTATTCATTTCGAATTTCAGAACTTTTTTGTAATCAAATTATAAAGAAGACCCCTATAACTCTTCACTATTCATTTCAATTTTTATTTTCACTCTCTTGGTTCCAAATGACTGGTTCCAAATGGAAATTACTATATTTTTCTCACAGAGTAAAGATTCGTTTTCTTCTCTGATTCTGTTCACAGTGGGATCCGAGCTCAAGTGGATTGAATCTCCAGACCTAGTCTCTTACCAAGACGTCACTCTACTCTACAAGTACATATGTTATCCACTAAAGTTCTTAAATATATAGTGTCACATGAAAAAAGTTAGAGAATAGGTAATGTTACTTTATTTTTGTACAGTATAGAAATATAATTGAGAAAATATGAAAAACTTCCTAATGAACAAAAATAAATTATTTCCAAGACATGAGAAAATTCACAACTGCCCAAAAACCCTGCTGTGGCAAATGACAAATCCAGATTTTTATCCCGTAGATCCCGCTTGTATTTTTCCTTTTTCTTCCGGAAGTGAACTTTGGATGCATATTTGCATGGAAGCAAGAACTTAGTAATAATGATACCACTTCAACAAAGGACCAAAAGCTTCCCAAAAAAAATACAAGAGGAACAATGAAGGAAGAGACCAAATATCACCAAAGAAACTTACCTAGGGGTACTGGACAGGATTGAGAGAAAATTCTAGGGAAACCGGATTTAGGAAATTAACACCAACCACTGCTGTCAAACTTTACTTGCACTTCTCCTTTCCTGCCCTTTATTGACGCGGTAGATAACATAATGTTCAATGTTATATCTCGCTTCGTCATTGAACATATATTCTCATGGGTGTTTAATATATATCCTAACCCTCCCGATGGGAAGGGTTAGGATATATATTAAATGCCTTGTTAAGTGACGCTTATTTACAATCCCAATCCTGGACTTATACCCATCCTGGACTTATACCCTGAGGGACGTCTCAGCCTACTCTCGACTTATGGGTTCTGTCTCGATCAATTAGTTGCTCCCGGAGAGATTAACTTTTAACATTTATAAGTAATTTTGATTTTTGATTTTAACTTATTACATTATATTTGTATAACACTTACATGTTTTCCGCTAAGAGAAAACGATTTTCACTGTACAAGTACGTTGGGGATGCCTAATAATTATTCTCTGTGTGGTGCGGATCACCGTGCTGTTTTGAAAAGAAAGTAGTGAGCATTCCACCACCACTCCTTTCAAGTGGAGACGCTAGCTGAATTTCCGGGTCTTCACGTGTACTTAATAGTCCTTGACTTTGTTGAAGCTTTTATATTTATGAGAGGAGAACAACAGTAGCAGCACGTACATGGGGCACGCACATGATGCTATTCCTTTGGTTCTTGCAGCTCCCGCACTTCATCATTGTATCAGAGCGAAGGGTTCCAAAAGAAGATCACTATTCAGATTTTGAGAAATAAAGACCAAACACGAACATAAAATTTAGGTCTCAATCTTTTACGGCTCAAACAATTTATTCTCTTGTTTTCATGCTTGCTCAGAGAAGTAGACTTTAGTAGGCCTCGGCCCCAGTTCGGTTCGAGCTTAACCGAACCACGAAACCGTGATTTAAAGCCGTTTAGGTTCGGTAGATCATGGTTTGGTTCAAGTCCACCATATTTATATGGTTCATTTTATAACGGTTCAGGTTCAAAGACTTCGATTTAAAATCGGTTCTGTTCAACATCATTAAAAACGGTTCAGGTAAGGTTCAGATGGTTCGAACTGTGACTTAAACAGCTAAAAGTGCAGTTCAAATAATTTATACTTTCAAAACATTCATGTGAAATTTTTAACTCGAGGTCTCTTGTATTACAGATTATGAATTCATTCTGAACAAATTTAATCGGTTGAACTAATTCAAAGTGGTTCAGGTTCAGACTTTTTTAAATGGTTTGGCTTATTGGTTTTGTGGTTTGAGTGGTTTTGTTTAAATGGTTTCGTGGTTTAAATGATTCACTTCCACGGTTTTTGGTTTAAATGGTTCGGTTCACTTTCGGTTCAGGTTCAATTTTTGTTTAACCACTTCGGTCAAAAATGGTTCAGTTCAAACTTTCTCAAACCGGTTTGAGCCAAAACCGAACTGGTGCACAGGACTAGACTTTAGTAAGGTATCGACATTAAAACGTTTTCATGAAGGTCTAAGGAGTGCTGGTGCTAACTTTGGAGTCGATTTGAAAGAGTAAACTATTTTGTCTGACAGAAATTAACCTAGTCACTTTTTGTGTCGTGATCAAGGAGATCAACTTAATAGGGGTGTTACACTACCAACCGGACATAGATTGCAAAGAATTCTAGAGTTGTTTTTTAAGACTTTCCAAGCAATTTTGAGAGATACCCAATGACGTTCTGACTAACCAATGGTTTAAGGTACACTAGATTCTCAAATAGTGACTTGCTTTCCACCATGACTGCACCTTCTATGTGGATATAATATACTTTCAAAAGCAAAAAAATTAGATGAAAAAACTACCCAATGTGGAAGTTTCATGTAGAAGTGTTTTCTGAAAGCTAGCAACTATGGAGGACTGTCACTGGAGAGGAGGTCCAGCTTACAATCGATGGTTCAGATGCAGACCTATGCATACATAAAAGCATGGTATTATAGAGACAAGATGTTGCTTTCATCGTCTAGATAACCATCAAAAACTCTAAAATGTTTTACATTCTGCAAGCTGAAACTATGAAAGAAGCTTGGGTTAATTTTGTAGTGAAACATGCACAAACTGAAAAAGGGAAGAAAGATGTTTCTTCAAAAGCAACTTTACCACAATGATTGGATGAGGTCAGACTTGAGCCTGGAGATAACATTCACTTGACAAACACATTGGCCGAGGAACTGAATGCTTTGAAGGCCATACCAGACAAGGATGACATATGCATGTTTTTTCTTGAAAGTCTATTATCTGCCTATTTAAGCTTGGTGCAGGCAATGGATATCGATGTTTGTATTACTGGGCTCACATTTGCTGAGTTTATGAGTCTTGTTCTTGAACAGGAGATCAACCAGCAGAAAGATGCAAAGTGGAAAGAGTCTACTGTTGACAACATGTCCTTTCATAAGGACAAGAGGTTTGGGAGGACAGTGGAGCTTTATTACCATACTAATTTCTAAATCATGTATGATCTAATAAAAAGCTTAAACAATTTATAATCTAATTATCACAAAATAAAAAAACTTCAAAAATTCACTACAAGAGTTCGTATTATAAACATAAAAATGTAATAGAAAGTACAGTTAAAATTTGAAAATAGTATGATTCTCATCGATATCGAGTCTTAATAAAGAATAGTGCGTCTATAGTTTCACCTATCTCACAAGATTATTCTATAAGATTTATTATACTATTATATAAATAGGAAACATAAAATATAATTATCATAGAATGGGTTACGACCAGATCATTTTATGCACTTGATGATACTTAAAACGGAGATATGGAAGACCCGTCTAAGAAGAGTGAGGTGAAGAGACTGAGTATACTGTCGAGTTTCCCATATTGGAAAGTAAGATGGTTGATATGATACTACTGATATGCATGTGATTGTCTACTACAATAAATTGTAGTGTATATGTGTACCCTCTGGCAGTTGTAACTTACTCCGCTGTGTTTGTTGAGTATGTAGAGATTGCTTATCAGACATCTGCTCGATGTTATGCACTGTGAGAAGAACCTATCGGCTAATCTGCTGAATATTATCTTTGGTGAAAAGGATACTCTAAACTCTTGTACTGATATGAATTACGTGGAATCCGACCTCACCTTTGGTTACAACCTCATCCTCGAATGCAGATTACAAACGTAAAACCACAAGCACTTTATGTTTTACGGCCAGAGGAACAAAAAATGTTTGTAGATAGGATGGAGCGTTTGAAAATCCCATCTGGTTATTCTGCTGCATGGAAGAAGCACATTTTGAGGAAGAAGGTAAGGAACATGAAGAGTCAAGACTATCACATCTTGATCCAGCAGTCCATTGTCTTCGTCTTTTGATGGACTCGGGTGTGCATATGACTATTTTCAGAATGTTTAGTGAGTTTAGGAGGGCATGTGTGAAGGTATGGGATCCCGCAGACTATCCAAAGTTGGTACAAGATTGTTGAAACCTTATGCTTGTTAGAGATGCACTTCCCACCGTCATTTCTTGATGTGATGACTCATTTGCTAGTTCATATCATAGAAGAGGTAGATATTGCAGGTCTTGTGGCTGCAAGATAGATGTACCATGTGGAGAGATACCTAGGAGTGTTAAAGAAGTATGTCCAGTCAAAATCTTGACCCGAAGCAAGTATAGCCGAGGAGTACATCATGGATGAAGATCTAGGAGACATCATAGAGTATATGCATAATTTCACTGCAGTTAAAACTCGCGTATGAGATGTTGATGAAGAAGACAGAGACGTTGTAGAGATATTAGAAGGAAAGGGTATAAAAAGGACCTTCTTGATGAAAGAGCTCAACAACTATGTTCTGCATAACACTAAATGCTTAGAAAAGTGGTTCGATATGGATCGTTGAACATTTTCTCCCATTTGGATACTGCCTGAAGATTATGGTTACCTCTTTCATGTACATGTGCTTCTTACGGTTAGACGTAAATTGTAAAACTGATGGATACAACATTTGTCTATATACACAAAGAATACACTGAAAAGAGAGAAAGTAATGACATTGATGTGTCCTACACATTCGTGACATGAATCAGATCGACTATTTCCCAACATGTTGTTCGTGCAAACATGGATATGCAAGCGCTAACTTTTGCAGTGCTTATCATACAAGAGAATGAGGGCTTATGGTAACCATTATCGCGTTGAAGATGGGGAGATTGAAGGGTTTGTGACTTATGATAGTGAGATGGCTATCCACTCTGAAGATCAATTAGTTGTTTATCCCGAAGCGTTGTATGTGAGAATAATAGAAGAGATTATAGAATTAAACTATGGTCAAATTGACACCCACTGTGGTGTTATTGAGATGCAAGTAGGTACTTAATGACTTGAATTCAACTCGAACATTAACGAAAGTTGATTCCAAAGGACTACTCCTCGCAAATTTCAACAAAGTCAATGTAAATTCTGAGGATGTGTTTGTATTTCCTAGCCAAGTTCACTGGGTGTTTTTTGACGATTGTAAAAAGCACCGAGTTGGAAAGTGGTGCTTCACAAGGAGGCTAGATCTATTCGTCACTTTAGTACAAGAGAGTAGATTGGATGATCAACCATATTAGTTCAGAAATGAACTTCTTGGCCAATCACAACGTACTGAAAGACTATGCTTATTAGTCCATTGTTTGAAATATAGCCTAAATCCTTGCAATGGAGTAGTTTAATAACCTTGAACATTATATCTGTATCTGTCTAATACTAGACAATTTGTTGTTCCTTTTGATTGTAAGCAAAGTAGATATAATATAGAGCTCTATAGGTCACAATCATGCTAACTTCATGAAAAAGAGCGCTTTCAGTCTGTAGCTACAGGAGAATCTCAGAGAAGTCTCATTGGAAGAAACAGCAAAATAAGTCCACTGATCAATCCATTGATCTCACACGTTATCAAAACATTCTATTATAGACAATGCTTATATGGACAATGAGATCTACTTCATCTTTGAGCAATGTGAGACAAATGCATAGAAAAATACATTTGAACATATCAGCGACACTTGTAGCCACTTCAATAGATATGCCTGAAAAACTCTCCAACAAGTGACTCAACTACGGTACCACAGTTTCGGGTGATTCTCTAGACATTCTCTTAACTTTGAATTGTCAAAGTTAAGAGAAGGTCAAAGTCACAGTCAAAGAACATATCAAAGTTAAGAAATAGATTTTAACAAAGTTCACAAAAATATTGTAGATTCGAACAAAGTTCGCGAATAAAGTTAACTAATGATAGATTTTAACGAACACAAACAAATCAAAAATCATAACTACAGTCAAAGATTCAAAGAGATCATCAACTCATGCAGGAAAGTGAAAAGAGCTATATTCAGATGAGTCACGAAGATAAATCATAGTCACTGATATAGTTAGAAAAGCTATTTATCTATTCCTGAAAAGCTTTCCGAATGTATCATTCATTGTACAACCTGCAGCATATATGTAGTATCTCAAGATTTCTCCTTTAGCTCATTTAGCATAAAACATTTCTTTCTCAAAGAGATTTACACTAGTATCGCTGCTCTAAGTTCTAAGATCTGTTCGAACACAAAAACACGCGAGATTTGTCTAGAAATCTCGTCTTCTCACAAAACCAAACGGCTTCCAGACCTTTCAAAAGTGTGCCTTGGACCCAAATATACGAATACAACCTAAAATATCACACGATTACCTACTGAGAAGCTCGGGAAGACGCTTCTTGCTTCTAGGTCACGACTTCCAGTCTTCCCACGACGGTTCTGACACCTCCAAAAGACTGTCCCTGCTTCGTAGATATCAACTTACCAATGTCTGTTACACATTGCTCTTCCAATTTCCAACGGGGTTAGATAATTCACAAGGCGTATGCCTCCTGTAGCCTTCCCAAGCTTCTGCCTAGGGAATCGGTCTTCCTGCAGCACTACAAGGACATTCACCTTCACGGAAGCTCAACAGAAATCTTGGAAGCTCACTAGAAGAAGATAGGAAGATGAGGGAAGATGGGGAAGAAGAGAAACTCCAAACAAGAGAAAACAAGATGAAAAAGAGAAATTAAGACTTTGACAAGCTTCTAGTCCGGATCCTGACTAACAAGCCATCCCTGCTTGTAGTAATTTGGGGAAGAAGATCACAAATCATCTTATAGTTACACAGTCTTCTACTTGAGGATGTCATCTTTTGCTGTGGAAAGAAGGCTTCTTTCTTCTTCTGTCGTTGCTCTGACTACTCTAACTTCAGGGACCAATCTCCCATAAGTCAGTCCGTATGTGGATCCGAAGTGCTCCACTGGATGAGACAAGTTTTGACTCTGCACGGCGTCTAACAATCACCGCTACTCAAGAAGAAGGCTTCCCATGCATAATTGGGTGTGAATTCGAGGAAACCCACTGCCCAAAAGACACAGACAAAGCTTCTGAAATCAAATCTGAAATCAATTCCACGAGAAGAAGGTACATTTGACCTCTAGAAGCTCACTCCATCCACTTCCTATCACTATTCCTCGACACACCAGCTTAGAAGCAGGACTACACGATGATGTCTTTCTCTGTTCTAGGCTATCCACTACTGTTGTCTACATCTTTCGATCCTCTGCTGGGAGCTGAAGGGCAGACTCCTCCTGTGTAATCCAACTCTGTTTGTATGTCTCTAGCAAAAGAAGTAATGTGTTCTGTGCTTCCAAAATCCTACTCTGTGATCGTCTTTATACATCTGCCTTGGAGCCGCAGGAGGGAGATCTCCTCCAATCCCAACTCGCAGTCAGAAAAGATGAGGCGTTGTCAGAAGACCACCACCTCGCATGCATACGGTTCCCTTCTCATTTTGAAAACTAGCTCTCTACTCCTACCGTTGCCTATCCTATCACATGGACCGTCACCTAAAAATACAAAGGGAGTTATCTCTTCCTAAAATAGTAGATATGGACAGTCATCTAAAAATACAAAAGGAGTTGCCTCTTCCTAAAATAGTAGACTCCACTTCCTATCAAAATTAGACAAGTCAACTATATTCTTAACGTCATTATCTACTCCTGATCGCCAGGTGCGATCTCCACTAGATCCTCTCCTATCTTATCTCCTAAATCAGCTTCAGATAAAGTGGGAAGCCCTGCTGGTACCTCGGGTGTGGCTGAGGTGGCTCCTCTTCAATGTTCGTGATGTTGGCTTCTAGGGCAGCTTCGGAAGACAAAAGCAGCTTTTGGGAATCTGAGTCCACATGCGCTTCTTGACTCTTCTGAGGCACCTGTTTGACGCTGGGAGCTGGGGTGACCTCACAGTGATCAGAGGAAGTCACCTCCTCCGCTCAAAACACCTGAGAGGACACTTCTGCCTTCTGTCTTCCAGAAGACATCTTGTCTTCCGGGGCTTCTTCTATGATCTTCTCGGCTTCCAGCGCTGTCACTACCAAGTGGACAGCGAGGTCAAACTCCTCCTTGTCAAGATCCGAGCTTGCTGCTGGTCCTAGTGCGTAAGACAATACTAGTTAGCAGAAAATAGAAACGTAATGCTCGCTCACCTGTTGAGACTAAAAGTCATGGAATGCACTATTCACTCCGAAGTATACATCCTCATCTATATTAAAGATGTTTCGCTCCTCATCATCTTCATGTTCACATTCTGACTCATAAGGAGAGTCAGAAGTTACACTATGGTCTTCCAACTCTCCATCATCAAACCTTGCAAACATCTCTAGGCTTTGCTGCAATTCTCCCTGCTGCACTTGCTCTTGCCCGTGGACTCCAAGACTTCTTGCTCCGACTGAGCTTCACTTAACATTGGACGTTGTGGACAAGTCCGTTTGTTATGACCCAATGTGTGACAATATTCTGCATCTTCGCTGCTGTGGTGTGGAGTTGGGAGGTTTTCTACACCTCACTCTTGTATTCTTTGTTGCATTTACGCTCATTGATTGTGACATGTGACTAATTTGTATTCTCTCCTCATCAAGCGAGTATTCCATATCTGTGTGAGTCTAAGTAACACTTGCAGAACCAGATTCGCTTCTTGCCTGTACACCGCATGAGAGGATTCTCACCACTCGCTGTCTCTCTTTTCTCCTGATCACTGACGAAAGGGCACAATCAAACACAAGGATGAGATCCATTGTCACCAGAGGAGGTATAGAGTGAGAGTATATCTTCTGAAGCGTCTTGGAGAACCAGATGCACCGAGAAGTTATCTATAGGTAACATACTAAATGTGAAACACGAGACTACCTGACTTATATGTCACTTACTATGTGTAAGTACTTCTAGAATGTGAGACATTGAGCAATGCTGTCGATGTGAAGTCAACAGCGAGGAACATGATGCGCAGCTTGACGTGTCTATGAGAGAAACTATCACTATTTTCTCTCATTGTAGTCGAGGATCCAGCAATCAACGAGCAAGCAAGCTTTAGAAGGTGAGTCTTCCTCCCTTATGTTGTCTCATGGAGACCTGGATCTTTCAATTTCGAGGGTGTTTGATGAGTTATCTTGAGTATGCTAAATGTCCGTTTGTTTGTCAACTTTAGCCGGTGAGTCGTCCGTCCTTGAGCTGTCTCATGGAGACCGGGATCTTTAAAGGTGCTTGATGAGTTATCCTAGGCCTGTGGTCTGTCTGTTGTTTGACTATCTGATCGTCATCATCCTTACTGATGACAGGAAGATCTGTTCTTCTTTTATTTATCACTGTCTTGAACATATTCACGTGGCGGTGTCCACTTCGTGCGCAAATGAGCGATCTCACTCTATTGTTTAAGAATGTTAGGCTGAGTAAGTTCAATTCGGAGACTGGGTCTTCATTCGAACTTAGAATCTATGAATACTAGTCATGGTACGGATGTTTGTAGGTACTCACAACAAACATGTGTATGGATTCCCAATATCTGATTGGGAGTGACACGAGTTGTTGAATTGTCAAATGTCGATATGTAGCCAAAGAAGTACGTTCGTTTTGAGGGTAGCAGCAGTTTCTGCTTTGCAGATCCCTCGTCAACCAGCTGGTGGTTTGCATGAGATTACACGAACAGAATTGTGGAGCATCCGATTTGAGGATAATGCTGGAACCTTTGATTAAGAGGAGGAAGGATTCCATAACTATCTTCAGTTCGAGGAAATCGGATGCTAAAACCGTTACGTCCGATAATGCATCCTCTACAACTACAGCCAAAGAAGTTGTGGAATTAGACCTTGCACAATTTGCCAAAGGCATGGTACTACTTTGAAGTATTTATTCGTCTCATGATGAGAATTTTTCCATGAAGTATTAAGATTCTACTTTTAGTTTTATCGCTTTGTATTCCGCTTGAAACGTCATACCCAAGCTCATGTGAACCTCAAGAATGGTGTTTGCATGAGGTTGGCATTTGCTTGTTTGTGCATCTTCTTTGCTCTCATTCTTGCTACTCGGTCGCATGGACTTGGATCATGTATGCAGATGAAACACTATTCAGTAAAACATATTTCTTTTCTACTGTGTTTGTTCTCCAAAGGTGAAGGAAGCTTTGACTGTTCCAATGCATCACTGAATTGAATCCTAAGCCAGAGGAGGCACAAATTGCTTTTTACAACAAGGCTTATTGTCATGCGGTGAGTTCAGATCAGTTTCCATTAGGACTGATTCTTCTTTCCTCGAGGGAGCAATGCTGTGCCCAAGCTAGCATTTACTAGGAAATACAGGTTTACAGTTCTGATGGAGTGTTCTTGTGTAGCCTCCTTTCTTCTCGTCGTTATGTTTATCAGCTGATTTTGTGACCTCTGTATGATGCCGCTGAACTCTATCCTCTTTATCCTCTTTTATGTGATCTTGACAAAAACTGTGTTGCACTCTACTTATAGATCTCAAAGCAATACTAAAGATGTATATTGTGGTGCCCACAATTTACAAGATTAGAGATTTTTTGAAATTTTTAAAGTTAATGACGTGTCTATGTAATTGAAGTAACCTTATTACTTGAGATTACACCTTGCTTAGCGGGAAGATGATCTTTAAGGGACTTTTGTAAGGAGAAGTCGACTTCTTCCGAAGCCGGAAGACGGACATCTTCTGGGGAGAAGTCTTCTGAATCATGTCTTCCGGAAGATGAAAGACGGAAGACGAAAGACGGACATCTTCCGAGAAGACCGTGACTGCGACTTCGGGGATACCAACCATGCGCCACTTAGGTGAGGGGTAGGTATACCAACCAGGTAGCCACCACGGTAGTAGGTAGGTCGAAGTAATCGAAGTCTCATTACTTAAATCACGCAGGAAGATACGGGTCGAGGCGCATTAGCACAGAGCACATTCACTACTTCTCGCTTCCACTTACTTCGAATCAGACATTGAGGGTTGAGGTTAGGAGCAAGAAGGATCGAATTGGAGCGAGAGAGAGCAAAGGTGTCTTCTAGCCAGGAAGCGCACTCGAATTGAGAAAGTAAAGAATCTTTGAGAATTTTAGAGATCAAGAATCGAGGATCGAGGTAGGAAATCGAGAGAGAAGTTGTGGAGTGCAGTAGTGAGCTCGATCTCAAAAGCAGAGAGGCGCAGCTCGAAATTGACGACAGAAGCAGGAACGTGGTGTCACATTGAAGATGAAATTGAAGATTGGAAGCGTGTAGAAGACTGAAAGAGCAATCAGAAGCAGCTGGAAGCAGTACTGAGGTTCTTTCCATGTTCTTTCTCCTTCCCCAGCGCTTCCTGTCTCTGATTTGATGTCCCTAGTGCTTCCTCGCTTTGCAAGAAGCCCATCGATTTCCTTACCCTAAACTTTCCTCTGAGAAAATTGGACGCGGAAGCGCTGTCCAATTTTTGTCAGTCATCTTCCTACTTTTTCCCAAGTTGGAATTGAGCTTCCTTGCTTCTCACCCCAAATTTGATAACTGACTATCAATTTCTTTATCCTACTGCGCCTCTGTTCCAGAATCCGTGGACAGAAGACGCTTCTGAATGTCTGAACATCTTTGAAAGGCGACTGTTTGTAAATTCGTATCGAGTAGATTGGATTGGATTAGAATTTGTGTCGAGAGAAGTTTGATACCAATCTTGATTGAACTTGCAAGTTGATTGTTGTTTCGAGAAGCAAGAAATTGAGAATCAGACATGTGTATCTCAATTCCCGGCTTCTCAAATCCACATCTTCCTAGAGAGACTAGAAGATTAGAAAGGCTGGAATAATGTGCGAGAAGACGTGAGTGTCTTTTACGGGTCTCTTCTGTCTGACTCATAGCAGCCTATTCCTTCTTCTTCCCGATCGTAGAAGAGAGTTGTGAGAAGCCTTGCTGGCACAATCTGGAGAGAATGATCAAGGGTCATGTCTTCCCTCATGCAGCAAGCTTCTTCTGAGAGTGTATGAGAGGTGAGGAGTCAGAAGAAAAGAGTATGAATGTGTTGCTCTGTGTCTGTTGTGAGGTTAGATTGTGTGTTGGAAGCCGAAGACAGATGAGATCAGTGATGAGAAGCCTGGCAGCGGGAAGTCTTCTGAGTACATCAGTTAATCAGAAGTTGTCTCGGAAGTCTTCCTGGAGGCCACTGTCATCACAGGAGTCCTCAGTCTTCTTCAGAACCGTTCGTATACTCTGCTTCTCACGTATCTTGTTATCTTCTGTTATGAAGTAGGATGAACTGCAAGGTGGATTGTCTTCTTAGGAATCCATGCGATGCCTTCCTTAGTTAGGATTGTTTAGATATAGCTCGGAAGACGAGAGCTACTTAGGAAGCACTATTAGAATCCCGGAAGACGGAATAGCTGTCTTTTGGAAGACTAGGTTTGTCTTCTGAGAGTGGAAGCGAGACTCGCCCAGCCTGGTAAGGACTGGGCCTTCCGCTCATAGCAAGTACGTGTGGCTTAGTGTAACAGAAGCTCGTAACATGTAGATGCATCCTCGAGGGTTGGTGGTACTCGGCAGCAGAGTTGGCTAAGACCAAACCTTACATCCAGGAGTTGAGCCTCGACTTCTTTCTGTGGAACTGGAACCTCGCGGACCAGGGTATTCTAGAGGAAGTTTGGGCAGCACTGCCTCCGTGCAACCTTGTACCTGTGAAGGCATGGGTTGCTTGGGAAAAATCATCTTCTTGGACGGTGGAGTGGTGACGTAAGACTTTTCACAAGCCCGAAGCAGAAAATCGAGGATACGAGCTGGAGAAGAAGATCTTACCGATGATCTCTGAAAAGTGGTATGTACTTGGAAGTATCACATGCCTCTTCCTGGAAGAAAGACATGGGAGGAACGGATGGAAGGTAGAAGCTTACCGAGAGCCGAGGAAGTGTCTTCTGAGGAAGTTATATCTTCATCTTTTTTCCAAGAGAAAGACATAGAAGGTGCGATACCTTGGAGACCAGGACGTGGAGTTCTTGGAAGCTATCTAAGAAGGACATGTCGTCAATTGGGACGCCTTCTTCCACATTTACATCCCGACCAAGCTAGTGCACTTGAGCACCCCAGCAAGAGGGCACCTCACCCCGTTCTTCTGTTATTTGTACGTGTCCAAGAGAGATTTGCAGGAAGACCATTTGGCGAAGTATGGGCTAGCAGGACAACACGAGGTGAAGGAAGAGACCCCGGAGGAAGAAGACCGGGCAGTGGTCATGTCTTCCCCTCCCACTTCAGTTCCTCAAGCAGG
The DNA here is from genome assembly GCA_036924285.1 of Asterella californica. Lineage (NCBI taxonomy): Eukaryota > Viridiplantae > Streptophyta > Marchantiopsida > Marchantiales > Aytoniaceae > Asterella > Asterella californica. Next base: position 52,234,090 of record JAYKYS010000001.1, read on the forward strand.
ACCGAGCACTTAGCAGAAGATAATTTTGGTGAGAGAAGACGACTCTAGTGACGCAGAAGACGAGTTGTCATTGAGGAAGATGGGGCCTAGGAATGTGTCTAGGAAAAGCGCATCTTTCCTGACCATCCACTCTGGATCTGAGTCGGATTCACAAGAGGACGTGCCGAGCATAAGATAGCTTCTACGACTACAGAGAGTCTTCCGAAGACTCCAGAAGCCAAGGTATGGGTTGACATTTTGAATGCGACTCGAGGGAGCGCAGCGAAGAGGATCGCTCCTATGATGGGAAGAGATCTTCCACCCCGGAAGATGAGAAGAGTAGCGTCTTCTCGTGCGCAGAAGCAGAAGACCATGGTGGTAGAAGAGGCATCCTTGTCTCTGAAAGATAAGGAAGACACCTTCGACTGATTCGTGGAGATGAACATGTCTTCTGCGAGAAGAAGGCTAGAAGAGTTCAGCGCCTTCTTCAATTCAGAGATCCAGCCAGCCATGGAGTTGGTTGAGAAGCGTGCGATGGCTCAAGAGAAGCCATTACGACTAGGGTTTGGTCTGTGTACATTGATGCAGCATGAGGATGTCAAGAAGAAGGTGGACATGCTGGAAGCTAACCTCTGCACCACGGAGAAGCTTGCAGTGAAGTACAAGACGGAAGCTTCTGCTTCTGTCAATAGCCGCAGCAGAGAAGAAGCAGCGAGAGGAAGCAGAAGCTCAAGCGCAACAGATCATGACGTAGATGGTGGAAGCACTTCGGAAAAAGTTCAACTTCACCGCGGGTAGAAAGTTTTTCATCCTAGCACGGGAGTGGGATGACGATTCTAAGGAAATGTTAGTGGACTACAAGGAGAGCATGTTCCGCTACCTGGATCGGCAGATCGAGGACTTGAAGACTCTTTACGGTCTTCCCTCGATTTCAAGACAATCACACCTTGGAATATTTCCATACCGCACTACATACTGTTCTCTAGCCCCTGATTTCTGTACTAGAGCCTTGTCTTCGTTTGACACATGACAAACAAATTGACCACACATCTTCTCATTCTCGTCATATCTAGATTGCACAAAGGGGTGAGCACTCCATATGTAGGAACGGATATTTTTCGCTTTGCAATGGTACTCAACATATAGATCCACATCTGACATACAACACTAAAACGAGCAAAATCCTCGGATCGCTTTTAAAGCATTGTTAACAAACTGTGCCACATTCGATGTCACCTTTTCATATCTAGGAAGAGGAAACTGTGACCTTGTCCACAGTTGAGCCAGAATTTTGTGGATATATTCAGCCGCTTCAACTCCACTACAGCTAGTTATTAAGTAACAAATTAAACATGTCACAGAAATGTCATTCATGAACAAAACATGCAATAATCAAAATAGAGTTCCAAAGAGACTAAACCTGTCGCACAGAAAAGTCAATCATGAACAAAGCACTTCAAATGTGCAAAAATCAGAATAGAGTTCAAAAGAGTTCAAATGTATAGGAAACTAAGGAAGACAGTTTAGAACACTTACTTCGATTCTTTTCTCGCATACACGCAAGATAAGACACCTTCTTTACTTCTTTGCCATAACGTGCATTCACGTTCATTTTTAAATGAAGTGAACAGTGACCATGAACATTGTCAGGAAATCCATGCTTAACAACATCAAATAATCCCTTGCAACGATCGGAAAGTATCACTATTTGTGGCTGTCATATATCAATAATACTCTGCTTCGCGAGACTATAGAACCAAGTCCAAGTATTCTCGTTTCGCTCGCGGCAACAGCAAAACAGAGAATAACGGACTGGTTGTTTCCATCGAAACAACTCGCTGTAAATATTTGAGAAGGATATTTTTTATTCTTTGTGTGGCAGACATCAAGAACGATCACTTCTGTGTAAAATAGCAATACACGGTGACAAGCTGATGGACTAACAAAAATACGTCTAAAAATCTCCAAATCTGGTCAAGTCAGGTATTCCACTGTTCCATTTGGATCTTTTTCTCTTCAGAGGGCAGGTATAACGTGAAATGACCTTGTTTGATAACCTTGTATCCAGTCACGCACTTTCTCTCACATTCTAAATGCAGCTTGGTATGTCGTGCGTTTCTTAAAAGTTTACTGAAAGTCATTTTCTAACTTCCCACACTGTACTCGGATCTATAACAACTATGTTACACATCAACACATCTAGATGTTGCAAATTTTGGCAGGGCCCTCTCCAAGTATGCAAATGACAAGGACAAGTGTGTTGTAGATTACACAATGTTATGACAAAGTTATCAGATTCTTTCTGTCACTGGCAGCAGACTCGTCACTCGCATCGTCGTGAAACATCCTTATCCCTAACTGAAACATGGTCTTTGTCCTTTTATATCTCTGTTTGCATGCCAATGCCACTATCTCCCTCCTCGAACTCGTGAAATGGACCAGCAGATTGATAGTGAACTGCCTGTCCACATGCACCAGATGTTGAAATTCTCTGAATGTTTTTGGGTCTAGCTCCTAGATGGAACCATGTTCATCAATATCGTCTAGCTGTTCATTTAGATTGGTTCCACCTACCACACAACTCTGTGATGACGGATCGTTGGATGAATTGCACAAAACTCCTTGGCTCCAAGTTCGGTTTTATGTTCTCTTTGTCTGATCTCCGAGTCACTATCTGACCATTACGTTTCCGAATTAGAGGATCTGGTCTGATCGGAAACTCATACATGCATGTCCGCACCCAAGCTCTGGTTACTGAAAGAGAAGAAGAAGATGTTAATACATGTATTAAGTACGTGGTATCATTAGTTGCATGTAGGAGAGCAAATCGCACGTAACTCAAATAATGAAAATGACTTATACTCACATAGATGGTCTCACACAATAGACTATCGATATCTTGCTATACACAATACACAACATGCAGATGGAGCTACATAGTACCACGACACAAACTACACATGTACCGCGCATCTGTTGTGACACACACACTAGACTATCGATGTCCCTCCTCTACAAAGTAACTTGCTCGAACTCTATCATAGCTGTCTCTTGTACATGTCATGCAAGCTTCAAACACAAGTTTAGCTCTCAAGTTCTTCATTCGGAATGACCTTGCTCTATTCTTCTCTAGATTGACAACTATATCTAATTGATGTTTAGCTCTCAAGTTCCTTGTTCAAAAGCATCTCGTCCTATTGCTTGTCTATATCCACTAGCACATATAACCGATAAACACATACTGTAGATCCAAAGGATGATATGTTGACATGTCGTGTCCACATGGAGATAGCTTTGCTAAGCTTGCCGTCGAAACTGATATGACACTCAAACTGACCATGACATCATGTGACAATGCGATGCATTTGTAACCAGAGAAAGCAAGTTCAATGATCCTGCTCTTACTCCAAGAGAAATGACACACAGCAAAAGATCCAATGTGGTAGGCTGTGGATATCCTGAAGACACACGCTCGACCGCTCAAATATCTTCATAGGTGCAGCATTTTGTATAGCGTTACTATAGCTCGTAAGACATCCCAAACAACCTCTAGCTTGTCTATGTCAACCTACATGTTGAAATCCTTAATGCTTCAATAAAGCGTCACTTGAACTCAGACATTTGCAGTTCTTGTGACAGACTCATCAGCGAAGCCACGGACATAGACTTGAAGTCAAGACAACAAAAAGTCAGAACCTCTTGGTTTTCCCCAAGTGATAGGAACCTATCAAAAGCCTACCGCGAGAACTTCAAACTAACATTGCATGTGTTTAGAATAAAAAAAGAAAAAATTTCCAAACATAATATATCGAAGCTTTCAGATATAGTTTTCAGTACAACTTTTATTTTCTTATGCTCCGGTCGGACCTTATTAGAGCTGGATTATGTTCACTTCATGTTACAATAAAAGATATGTAAGTATTTGCATTTAAGTTTGAATACTTATATACTCGTTTTACATGAACAAGTTAAATTTTTTTGTTACTTATGGTCCTTATTTTGAATCTTCAACAAGTTATTCGTCTGATTGGTCGCGATATTTGTAAAACCGTTATAAAAAACGTCTTTGGGAAACAAGTAAGATGGAAGTTTGCTTCGTGACGATAAGTTTAGTTTTGTTGTTCAATAATTTATACTTTGAAACAGAACAGCAACAAATATCCAGAGATCTGAACTGATAAAACCCTTCATATGTTTAAATTTTTCAATGAACAATGAATGAATATTTTGATTGAGTCGATAATTAAACTTCTAAACTAGTGTAAGATGAGTGATAATATCTAACGAAATGAAACCTCTAAACTATATCTAGTGAGTTGTAAGTGAGTAGTATCTTGCTGTTAACCATAAGATAGAAACTGTAAGATAGGACTAAAATTTTTCAGATATAACTTTTATTTTCTTATGCTCTAGCTGGACCTTCTCAGAGGTGGGTTGTGTTCATTCCACGTTATAGCAAAAGATATGGTAAGTATTTGTGTTTAAGTTTTAATACTTACATACTTGTTTTACAATAATAAGTTAAATTGTTTGTTACTTATTGTCTTTATTTTGAATTCAACAAGTGATTCATTTAAGTGATCATAGTATATGTAAAAATTTATAAAACGCTTCATTGGGAAACAAGTAAGATAGAAGTTCAGCTTCGTGATGATAAGCTTAGTTATGTCATTCAATAACTTATAGTTTGGAATACAACATCAACAAATATCCAGAGATCTGAACTGATAAAACCCTTCATATGTTTTAACTTTTCAATGAACGATGGATGAATATTTTTTATTTGAGTTGGTAGTTAAACGTCTAAACTAGTGTAAGATAAGTGACCGTGTCTAGCGAAATGAAAGCTCTGAAACTATATCTAGTAAATCGAAAGTGAGCAGTACCTTGCAATTAACCATAAGTGTGAATTTGCAAGCGTTGCAACCATCAACAAGTCGCTACGCATGCAATGGAATTGCAAGGGCTATGCGTTTGCAGGACCTCACAGTCCTATTTGGTGAAAAGATTGTATAGATGGTTAATTGAGCCGAAACTTGTCTGGAATTTAGGAATGCATTGCCTAACTTTTTTATTCGTGTGGTTATTTTTTGGTTTTCCTCAGTACATTTATTGTTAATTTTCTTCATCTCATTCGTTATCGTATTATCTACTTTTGTTAGATATGATGTACAATATTGTGTTGCAGCATGTGGATCCAACACGTATTGAGAATTTGTGTTTGCTTGCCAAATTGAAGTAGCATTTTTTGAGAAGGAATTAATGTAAATATCATTTGGATGACGTTTTAGATATATGGAAGGTTTAGATAAAGAATATCTTAAAGCTAATATGTAAGTTTCATATGTAAGTTCTAAATGTTGAAGATACTGATCGAAGTTCGTCTCCATTTCAGTTTTGAAAGAAGAAATGAGGTTTGAATTCTAATAGATTTAAGTTTTATATCTCTCGTCGTTTCATCATCGAGTTCATCGTTAGTTAAAGGATAGAATATTGTTGTTTTTGATATGAGATGTCATGAAAATCAAAATCAACAACAAGAAGATCTTTATTTATAGCAAGTATTTGTGTGATGATGAGTTTGACATTTGATCATCTCTTCGCTCAATAAGTGACGATCAGTAGAAATATACTCGTCTATGAAAGTTGTTATTGATTCTTCAGGATCTATCTTAAAAACAGGAGCATTTTTTATCCACAGTAGTCCTTGATCATGTGGACTGCCTATGCTTTGGAATTCAATTACGAAAAAAAATCAGATACATTTCTCAAAAGTAATTGGTTATGTTGAATAAGTTTACGGAAACATTGTGTTCTATGTTCGTAATATCGTGCACATGTGACATGATCTTGTCTAAGAAGTTGTTTTTTTTGTGAAGAACTTAAAGTTTCTTCATCATCCGGCAATAGTATAGCAATTCTTTCTTCAACAAGCGATTCATCTGAGTAGTCGCAGCATGTAAAAACATTATAACGTTTCTCGTTATAGGTTTTGGTAATACATTGAGTTAACTAAAATTAGACAGAGTTCGAGCAGGCTACTCTGTAAGGGAAGGACATCGATAGTCTAATATGTGAATCACAACAGATTATGCGGTATAATCTGTAGCGTGTCGTGAGACCTCAATAGTTCACAGTGTGAGCCGATCCGTATTTTGTCTATTGTGTATAGCAAGATATCGGTATTCTTTCTTGTAAGATCATAAACTCTAAGTTCTTGCAGTTTTCATTGTTCGAGTTACCAGCAATTGCTCTCCTACATGCAGCTTTTGATAAACTGTACATGATATTGTTTCAACGTTTTCAGCTCTCTTTTAGTAGCCAGAAGCTTGCAACCTATGTTTCTTATCTGTCCATTTCGCTCCACAACTTCAGGTTCATTTGTTAAGATTTCATATAGTACGTATTCTATATCAAGCATTACATTATAGATAATGGGGTCAACTTCTCTTGATCCACACGATGAATACTTTGAGGACTATGATTCTTTGGATGCGGAGTATGAACCGGATGATACTCCAGATGTGGAAGAAGATGAAGTACGTCCATCCAGCCAATCATCCTCAGCAGGAAAGAGACTCCTTGATCAAGCATACATCACAGTTCACGTATCATATTTGAAGTCATTCGTACAATCATTTGTGTAATTTTTTAAATCCAATGTTTTTTGTGATGCACAGTGGATAACATTTGTTTTCTTACGAAATAGATTCTAAGGGCAAAGCCAAACATGTGTCAACGGATCATGATCAATATCGACGAGAAAGAAATGCTCATCCTTTTGTACGAGATCCACACCATGGTGAGTTTAGTGACTCGATGCTCGACAGTTCGGACGCCTTCTTGGACATCACATGTGAGTTACAAGTATTGTTACCTTCTTCTAGTATGTTGTTCTTTTTATATTATTTGTCCTTCTAGGACAACATACTCCTAAACTGAAGATCGGTAGCTAAGATGATTGAGTTCCAGGTCTTTAAACCCTCTTGCTCTCGGTTGGAGGTGCTGCAAAAAGCTGATGTTGTGTGAATCTAGTCTGGGTACGTTGTGATTATCCATAAAAGACAGTCCGATGTCCCTTGAAAGGATAAATATGAATATGATAAAGACTTTACCCCTTTATCTCTTTAATTACTCACCATTTCATGCTTTGTGTACAATATCTAATAACATCCACTATGTATCTCTCTGTAGTATCATACTTAGCATTGCAACATTCACTCTTCGATCTCCACACTTTCTTGTCCTAAGCTTAGATATTCAATTGTATGTCTCCTCCTTTGGATTTCATCTAATTGCACTATAGTCTTCAACATCTGTTGCGTACGCTTACACCTCACTTGCAATAACACGTTACAAAGCGGTCATGTGATTGTAACTAATAGCTTTGCGAGTCTGTGCTTCTATACTATGAATTAGACTTGGCTCTCAAATGTTGTGACTAAAGATGATCCTGTTGTTTCATCTTTTAAACTAGTATTCATTGTTATTTCATGCATCTTGGTTCTCATTCGTCGCTATATCATTGTACTTGTCATCTCTCTGAACTTTTTGTAATAGAAGTTCTTCTATTCTATGAATACTGCTTTATCGAAATCCATAGTGTACAAAGCGGAATTGCCTTCGAATTCTCACGACATGCTTGTCCTGTTCAGATGCATGTAGGTTTCATCGACATGTTTCAGGTATTCTTAGACAAGATTTGACATATAGACAACAGTATGGGAAAAGACCAAATCTCTGTGCATGTGAATGTTGCAAAGAACGGCTGATCTTTTAAACAAGTGCTCACAGATGCTAACACAGTTTCATGTTTTTCAATGTTGTACATACTTTATTTTTGTGACCTTCATTCTCAAGATCGAGCACAAATGCGAACAACAGAACCTTAGTGGATTTGCGCTAGATTTTGAACGTTGCGAGTAGGACTTAACGGCTTGGTCGCGAAGTCGAGGACAGATGAACCCTAAGTGGTTCTCTGAACTAAAGTTGAAACATTGGGTTAGGACGTAGGGGTCATCCATCTGTCCGAAGTCTCCATCACTAACTTCTTCGCTTTCTTCTTCCTTCACGAAGTAGCCCCTCTCGATGTTCCGCCTCAGTTCTTCGTCTCTTCGCTCGCGTACTTGGTCATGCAGAAGCGGCGGGTGTCTCTATATCCTTTTTTCATGACGTCGGTTCGAAGTCTACCTTTGTTCTTCAACGTCTTCGACCCATATAATTCTTCTTCGGCCGGTGTCAAGAGGTGCATCTCTCTATAGAACACTACAACAAAAGCTGCGAAGTACATCGATCCGCCATTGTTGAATGTATTGTATAACTTCTGCACATGCAGATGGAAGATCTTCGTCCAATGAGTCTTCTTCCCAGACAGTATCTGTTCGAGAAATATACCTACCAGTTAGTTAGGTACGAAGTCCTGTAGGGCTTGAAGATCCTATTCAACGCCTCTGCGGTAGTCTTCCTGAATGTATCTCTTTAGCAAGGCACTTTTGAACTCATTCTTCCTCACCGGCATCTGCATAAACAGCTCGGTATACTTCGTCACTTCATCCGAAGTTGACCGAGTCTTGTTGTCATACATCAAGTCGTCTTCTCGACTTGCTTCGTCCATGTCAAGTACAAAATTTCAATTCTGCAGTGTCCCTCGCGGTTCTAACGAAGGATGTCCTCGACAGATAAGGATCTCGTTGACGAGTTCCGCTGATACCACGCCCCAGTTCTGCAACAAGAAAGATAAACCTAAGTCTTCCTATCGCCTCACATACTACCGAAGATCGACTCACTTCATCGCGAAGGACTTCAGTCTTCCTTGTGTCTTCCTCGACGTCTGCATCTTGCGCATTTGACCAACAGATGAAGTCTGAAGTGCGACGAAGTATGAAGAAGTACATAGTTCTTCGTCCGAAACTCTCTTAGTTGCGTCTGGCAAAACAATGCTCTTCGACGAAGTCCAACTTCGTCGATTCTAACTCTCAACTCAGAGCGCTCGTAGTAAATAGGAGAATAAGAAAAGTAAAATGTGAACCGTCCAGTCACTTCTTAGATCTCCACTTGGTAACTTCTCAAGTGCGAAGTTTCTTCGATCGCTCGCCGGTGAAGTTGTTCTAAACTCCACTCTACTTCAGTCCTTCTTCCGAGGGTCATAACTTCGTTGTCTGATGTACGTTCTCAGCAAATAAAGTGAGAACGAGAAGCAACTCAACCTGGAAGTGAAACGCTCCAGCTTGGGAGAATGACACGCTGAGAAAAAACAAGCAGCAAAACTGAAATTCGGTACAAAAGCTGTAATATATAAACAAAAATACTAGTCCTAACGCTAATAACTAACTTAGGAACAGAAGAACAACTTTGGCTTTCTTAAGAAAAAATTAAAAATGGTAAGAGAAGAAGAATGATATGTTAGACCCATTGTTTTCTGGGTGGTTACCTCAGTAATACCAAATGTCACCGGCGGATGTAAATGCTAGCAACTCTAGAGAACTATTCGATTCGAGTATCAGTGAATCCAGTTTGTAAATGTAACAATCCACCATCGGCGGCATCTACACTAGAGTCCAGTAAAAAGCTGAAACGAACATGAAACGCCTTGACATGATGTGGCTTTTTCCTTTCCCAAGACCTCACAGAGCATGCAAGAAGAGCCGTTGTAGAGATCGTTGACCTATAAAGTGAAAGGATGCAGAGTGGAAGCCATATCCATCACGTGTACCCAGGTTGGAACTTGGAATGCTACACCTGCGGTATATTCTGTACCTGCCCACTCCAGAGTCCAGAATCCAGTCTATTCAGTACGGATATTCTCTGCAGCGTCCACGTTTTCGCAGTCGTCCTCACGATTCCTCACTAAGATTCCTCACATTTGGGTAATGATCTTTGCGTGATATCACCTGTAGTCCACTTCCCTGCCTCAGTTCTCCTCCGATCTTAGGCTCCAGACGGAAACATTGATTCGATTCGTTGCATTAAACGCCCACGCTCGATGGTATCATTCCGGATCCACAGGGTGCAAACGCTAAACGAAACTCATGTTTAAGTTTCGTTGTACTTCAAGACCTTTTCAATGCTACTTCACCCTGTCAATGCTTCTGCGGGTGAGTTTAAAACCTCGTCACAGAAGGCTGTGAGATCAATGGTCACCTTCTGCAAGTCGAGCAGGATGGATGTACTCCAGTTCCTGGCAATCTATTCCTCGACCTGGACTGCATGCCTGCAGATTAAAGCAGAGTTCGGTTCTTCTTGGGTGTCCTCGCCAGTTAGAGAAGTCTTGCTCCGACGTACATTGGAGGAGCTGCAGGTGTGTACCACATAGAAGTATGACGTCTCCTCCTCGACTATCGCTCGGTAACTCCTTCATCCGAGTCAACTAGTCAACGTTACCCTTCAGCCACTCTTCGATTTCCTCGTAGGCAATCCTCCAATGAGCCCCAAAAGCATTTTGGTAGGCGATCGACACAATAAAGTCGCATCCCTCGAAATTAAGCTCCTCCGGTCCATGCGGGCACTTTCGGCTACTTCCGCCGTCACTGCCTTCAGCTCGGTCAGCTAGGCTAGTCTTGCAAGGCATAAATTGTCTTCCTTTCTACCATTCGGCCGCCATTGCTACTCCTCGGTTTCTCTTTCTTCATAAAGCTAAAGCTCATTCCTCCCTTGCAGTCAGGTATAATTCCCCGCCTTGGTGAAGTTAACGCAGAAGTTACGAACTCGGAGTTTGTAAGGCCACGCATCTAAAATCCGGTCTTGTCGAAGACCGGAACGTCAGGAACGAGTCACTCTAAACGGGACGAAGATAGAAAGGACCGGAGCAGCTGAACATGAGGATGATCGTTTGATCCCTCAACTAAAGTGCAAATTGTCTCTAGACTGGGAGTGCAGTGCTGGTCCGGGATCTTGATACCACGAAAAGGCAGACCAACCAGTTCGAACTCCAGATCTAGATATGGGTAGCAGACATCTAGGGACATCAAATTACCTGATCAGAGAAGGTGCGAATGAGGCTCTTTATGACTAGTACTGGAGTTCAGTTTTACGGCCTACTGTTATATATGCAGCCAAGTACGAGATTGGGAGTTATAGTTCCAAGTCGAGAGATTTCAGGTCTGCTAGTCACCCACTTCCTATCAACGCTGACTGACCAACAAGGGGCGTTGTACAGCTAGGGGAAAACAAGAGCACTGACGAATGTAGACAATTCAAACCCTACTCCCATTTGAGATAATGATTCGGAAGAAGACGGTACTGGCTGCTCTAAAACTATTTTTTATGTTGTTGACTACAGGATCAACGAAGTTGAACCGTAGTCTCGCCACCCCTGGAAGCACGATTTTTGCGCAACTTCTTCTTTTATCAACTTCTATCGCATCAGAAAAGCTGATGTAAGAAGATCAATGCTCGAAGGTACTCACGGGAACTTAGATTCTAAAACCTGTCATCAACTACCAGAAAAACGTAGCTAGCAGAGAGAACGATATACGGAGAAAGATGCTGGGGCTGCTGCCTGAATGGAAGATGATGGATTGCTTGTTCTAGAAAGCGCTAGCAAGTGGACTAACTGGGATGACCCTCTCTTGAATCTCAGGAGCCATCTTCCTGTATCACAAAAGTCAAGCATCTCATTCTGATCTGTGCAGGCGAACCTACTTTCGGCACTGTTCGCGAGCTCTCTGATACTGTCATCTCTGTAGGTTGAGAACGCTCTGGTCATGATGAGTTTAATCTCTGATACTGTCATCTCTGAGGTTGGAACAGCTCCATCCAAATGTACAGTACAGCTGATGGGAAATTAATCTGTTGCGCATTAATTAAGAACGTCTAGCAATGAGTCCTAAATTTTTCCTGGTCCGAGTTTGTTTCTGTCAGGGTACGTCTAGAAGGGTATGACGAGATAAGATTGCCACTGCGATCAACTCTTTGATAAAGGACTCAATTTTGCATACCTGATACCAACCACCAAGCCCGAATTTGAGGGAAGGATAATATGTGTAGAGAGGGAAGCACATCTTGGCACTCTGTGATTTCAAGAAAGTGGAAGACGAAACCCATACGTTTACAGGGTGCACTCTCTACAGGCTCATTAGAATCTCTTACCATCATTCTCATTCCCGCTTACTTTTGCAGGCTTAAATTCTAGGTGGTTACATTAGAGCTGTACATAATTTCAGGTCAGAGGCTATCAAGACTGGGAACTATGATCTTTTATGATCTTCAGTTTACTTCGTATTTTGGTGCTTCAGATTCTTTGACTCTTAAGGTCTTCACGAAGCTACAAATATATTCATTCAAGTCGTCACTCCCGAACAGATAGCTTTATACGGTTCCGATACCGATATATAGTAGATGTAGAGTAAACGCACATCAAGAAATATTTCTCACCTTTTCTGCAGAAGTATAAATTTCGTCTGTCACAGTGTTCGAAACGTCACACGAAAGAAAGACAAAATGAATCGTATGTCGACGTGTCCGTACAAGCATTTCTCGCTCAAGTGAGTTCTCTTTGCTTGTCTCGGACAGAAATAATGCTTAGGTCATCAAAGTCCACCTAAGCCATATGCATCCACATCAACTCTAAAGCTTGAAACCTAACGCCATCCACACCAGCAAGGACCATATGATATAACTATATTTGAGAGTTTTCTATGGTCTATGAAAGTTGGGAGGTTTATCCAAATCCTCGACTCGACGGCGGGGATCATAGCATTCAGAGTGGATCGCAGAGCATACTGATTCGAGAGGGATGGATGGCATAAAAGTTGATCCAGTCAAAAGGTTGTATCTAAGTAATACCTGCGACCGTCACCTCCCCTTCAGGCTTCAGGTCCTTCGATAAGCTCATCTCATATATCATCCACGGAATTCGGAACGAGTGCCGTAGGAAAATATGCATGAACACGCAACATTCTCCGCTCCAGCTCCGTAGTTAGATTTCATTAATTTCCGGCCTTCTTGAGTTTGGTAAGCAAGTACATTATTTCTAGTTTTCAAGGGATGATGGAGTGGACTCTTGGTAGAACAAACCAGGAGGTAATTTCTTCGATATAGAGTCCATTTTCTGTTTTGCTGAAATCCGCACAGAATCCATGATCGTTTGTGCCTCCTCCAAAGGAGGCGAGTTTTACTGACGAGGAACATGAAACTGACCTGATGAAATCAACAGAGACATTCCTGCCATATACTATTCCCGTTGATTGTGGTAGTAGAGACCTACCTCAGATCAGACAAACCATGATAGCGTAGCTAGCTAGCAGCTTAGGTTTGGGAGTCCGCACGCCGAGACTCAGAACCAGAACCTGCACCAAATCAGTGTGGAAGTTCGAAGGGCCCGCAAGGAACTCAAAAGTGGGCCCGTCTTGTCTGGTAATATCCGGCTACTATCCTGTCGATGTTACTGCGTGGTCGACCGGACCCACGAGGTTGATGAAGTGCCACGTGTCTGCAGATTGAACACATAAGCAACTTCAAGGTTGAGCCAGGAAAATATCATGTATCTCAGGACCGTGGTAGATGCTCCTTACCATGTAGGCGAATCTCGAATTAATTAAAATTTTCACTAAAGATGTATTTATGAATATTTAATCATTTAGAGGCTTTGGTTTAAATTGCAATACAGTATAGTACAAGAACTTGCTACTGCAGTTGATGTTAGTACCGTGGTATGTCATACAAGGCCTGGAGCTCTAGAATGGCTAGAGCGGATTGGCATGGAAGAATAGAAGCTACCTTCCCCGAACGCATCAAAACGGAGACTTTAATAAAGAACGGTTTACCTTCCTTGCAAAGCACCAGCCTAACTGATGCCTAGCAACACTCAGATGTCAAAGAAAGGTTGCTCGCTCAGTCACGTGCCTGAGAGGTCAAATCACGAAAGACAGTTTTAAACGACAGGATGCACACGCGCTCGACGTACTCTTGCTTTGATCCGACACGAGCCCGAAAGAAAGGCCTTGGAGCGTGAGCTTGTTTCCACGCACTGTCCTTCTCAGGCAGGTCTTGAGACGCACTGAATCGCCTTGTGCGTGTGTGCTCCAGGACCTGTCTATCCTGGTACGTCATTGGCTTGGCATATTTTCTCTAAGGACAAGCAACTTAAAATAAGTCCGAATTCTTCTCCTGCTCCATGCGCCGCCGTAACGTACCTGTTCGATGGTTTCCGCATTCGGATCAAGGGCCAACCTTGTTTGGTTCTTAGTTTGACATTGCTGATTCATGCATAAAAGGAGAGGTTGGAGTGTCAGAATTCAGCAGTTCAAGGGGTGTACCAAGGGAAGCTTGGCCTGGCTAGCTGTATATGCAGCTGTCTGTCAAGAGTACTATGACTGGATGCTCGAGAATTCACCTCCTGCTCTGGCACTTGGTTGAAGGACATGCGAGTAAGTGATTACCAGTACTGCACAAAAATATTTGCTTGAGTTCGTGATAAACCCTGGACCTGATGTTGTTGGGGTGGGCAAAAGTTGCACATCAAGTGACCTACTACAAGACTACTTCTGTCTAATCTAGAGAAGTTCGGGCAGTTTCGTCATTCATGTAATCGCTAATGACGGCCGATGCAGCGTGAGTTCTGGTGTGTCTGAGTCTCAATTCAAGTTGACCAAAGCAACCTGAAATCAGTTCTGAAATCGAGCTAGGAGCTTGAAGGATGGCGCGGTACTTCAAAGGAGCCGCTCATGCGACCCTAGCACTTCAGTTACTCATGGGTCTCGCTTTGATATGGTGGTGGGTGTTTTGGTTCACTCAGCCAATAGAGAAGGCAAGGGTCTGGTTACGCAAGATGGATTCCACCATGAACCAGGACTTTCTGGGAGTCAGAGGTATGTTTCAACGTTTTCACTGATCACGACGTCTAGCTCGTAATTAGCTGCATTCGACGATGCTACACTTGTGCCCACTAGAGAAGGATCGGTTTCTTGTTTGGAGGTGGCAGACCTCAGGAGTGTTGCATGTGACGAACACAAGTTTGATAAGCCAGTGGTCGGAAAATATAGGGTCTACTTGGCTGCTTCAAATCTTCCCCTGGATCTTGATCGCGGTGGTGGCATATGCTGTCATGGAAGTTCGCAAGAGAATCAAACACACGGAGAAGTGAGTGCAAAATCATTCTGATTGTTTCGGAATTCGATTGCAGCTTGAAGATCAACTCCGCATCCGCATGCGCATCTGTTTATTCATTGGACCTTCCTGATGCACCACTTCTAAATATTCTACTTCCTCTTGTGCTTGGCAGGTCTGCAAACTCAGAGGAGAAGCCAAAGATTAGTATCTGGACACAACCAATAATTCTGAAAAGTCCCTTGGGCATGCTCACCCTCGCTGAAATCGTAATCATCGTTTTGATGATGTTTCTTGCCATGTGGTACGCCGTTAAGATGTGTGTGGATAGAGCTCGACTCATAGACAACACGAAGCAGAAACCAGGAGCGCATTCGAGGTAATCAACTTTCTTGGGATCCAAAATATTTGGAGTTTCCGATGGATGATTTCTCCATTACGAGGATTATGATTTTGAGCTAGCGCTAGCACTTTCCATTACAAGCCAGTTTTATCCGAAAAGAATCTTGTGAGATACTATACGGGAAATTTTTAGTACTAATTGTCAAATGATATCCATCTTCTTGTGGCAGGTCCGCACAGAAACTGGAGTACGTGGGTGTTATTCTTGGGAAGGTCGCATTGATCCCTTTTACACTACTATGGATCCCTGTGTCTAGAGCTTCGCCACTCTTGCGTGTCACAGGAATTCCTTTCGAGCGTGCTGTCAAGTACCACACGTGGTTAGGCATCGCTTGTGTGTGGATGCTTATCGCTCATGGCATGGTCTTCTTCGCCTACTTCCCTTCAATACATCACACCTCTGAGGTACGTACGTGTCGGCCTGTATATGCATATACATGTTTCCATGTCTTCCGCCGCTTTGCAGTTCATTGCTATCTGTCCCTCGCGATCGGTATGGTTTTCTATCGTTAAGACTAATTAATGGTCTCTGTTGATTCCGAAGCAAGTTGTCACTAACATACTTTAATTTTCTCTCACTGGTACAGCTCTGGATGTGGCAAACACAAGGAATCGCATTCCTCCCCGGAATAATTGCTCTGTTGGCTGGCGTTCTGATGCTGGTCACAGCTATAGAAAAAGTACGCAGAGGAAATTTCCGCTTGTTCTTCATAACTCACCAGTTATATTTAGTGTTTCTCCTCTTTTTCCTCTTCCACTGCCAGTCTCAAATGGTCTACGTCGTCGTCCCCATTCTTCTGTTCTTCCTCGATCGCTTCATGCGCATGGTGCAATCGCGGAAAGCTGTGGACGTGCTATCCACAAGAGTATTACCTTCCGGTGCTATTGAGCTGAAATTCGCCAAACCAGCAAGTACGAACTTCACTTACCTAGCCTCGCAACTAGTACTTGAGCTTCTGTTTGTATGTTAGTAACTGTTGTCCATCAACTTGTGCACCTGTAGGCTAGGTCTCATATGATTGGACCGATACGTATCCGCTTTTGAATGACTTTCTGTACCTGGTGTGGTGCGACTACTGAACAGATTTGGAGTACAATGCGCTCAGTTTTATGTTCGTGCTGTTTCCGAACATCTCTAAGATCGAGTGGCACCCGTTCAGCGTAGCTTCGAGTCCACTCGATGGAAGCAATCAAATCTGCGTATACATTAAACCTTTGGGTGACTACACCAAGACCCTTCACGATGCTCTCGTAGACACCAAGGCACACAAGGATGCAGGAAAGCTCAAGTGCCCCTTTGGTTTCCAGCTATCAGTGGAAGGGCCTTACGGTGACGAGTCCGAATTCTACTTGAAGTAAGTAACAGTCTACGAGGTTTGAGTTCATCTCCACCATCTCGATGATCATGATCAGTACCTTGTTTAATTAATTAGCACAATCTGTTCTCAACGTGCTACAAATAATTAGACTTGCACACACTGTTAATATTTTTTCAGATACAAAGCATTGGTCTTGGTTGCTGGAGGGATAGGAGTGACTCCATTCCTTGCAGTGGTCCGGGATATTCTCCACCGACATCGACTCCAACAAAAGGACCTTCCAGCTTCTATCCAGTTGATTTTCTGCGTAAGAAATGAGAAGGATCTATGCCTTCTGGACACGCTGAACCCCGAAGAAATTCTTCCAGGATACAAGGAACGTTTGCAGATCACTGTTCATGCTTATATCACCGGCTCTAAAGTAGCTATAGAACAGCTGGAGGAAGTGGAGGCCACGGAAGGTAGAGGAGATGTCGTATCGTATGAAGTCTACAGATATACTCGGTTGAGTGAGGCTCCTGCGGACTACAACGGTCCACCTCTTGAGGTAGTTCAAGGAATGTCAGTCCTGGCAGGATCAGGTGACACCAAGTGGGTTGCCGTTACGGTTTTTGCCACTCTAATTGGTTATGTTGTCATATGGGGACTGTTCAACCAGTTCATGGACAACACTTTTCGTAACTACAGCAGAGCACTTCTTTACTGCGCCGCCATGGCTCTCGCTGTGTGTGTTTGTGGAGGAGCTGCTATGTTCTTCTGGAACCGAAGTGTTAAGAAACATGGTTTCCAATCAAGCGCTATCGAACCGGGTCAGTCCTTGCCTCCTTCGCCTCTCAAGGAGCACCCTCAAACCGGGGACATCGAAACTGCTGCGTCTTCTCCACCAACTCCTTGGGAAGGAACTGTTGTCTTGGGCAGGAGACCAAACTGGAAAGGTGATAAAGCTAGGCTTAAGTCTTTTCTTGCATAAGCTATCCCTTCTTCTGACATGGAGTTCATGTGGAAACTTCAGAAATCTGCAACTGCAGATTCATGCAATTGCAACCCCTTTGGTATTTTTCTTAATTGTTCCTCGACTGCTATTTCTTCTTTTACGAACGCATGAAACCACCTTGCATGTCTTAAAATATCTGCTGACGTCACAAGCTGATCAATGTCATTCATTCTGCAGTTATCTTCGACCAATTTGCCAACGAGTACAAAGCAAAGAACGTCGGAGTCCTGGTATCTGGCGGGACGAGGATGCAAGAGGATGTCGCTGCAGAATGCAAGCACCATAGCACCTCAAAAGATTCTGGGGTGGCATTCCACTACCACTCCGTGAGCTTTGAGCTCTAAATCGTCGACACTACCTTAGATTTGCGGGGGGTTCCTGTGAAGCTCAACCGCTGGGAAATCATGTTCCAGTTCAGGGACTTGATGTCCAACCTCTATCTAAAGGAAACCAAAGCTTAAAGTTTTCTTAAGGTTTCTTATGTAGCAGAGCTTTTAGACTGAAAATCTGATTATATATGTAGAGCCTGCACAGCTAGATTTATCTATGTATTCATTCAAAGTCGAATCGAAATGAGGCCTAGCGACGTTTCACAGTTTTGCAGCTAGCGGATCCAGTTCTACGTTCAAGAACATGGACACATATCCTTCTTTGTATAATGTCATTATCTCATATAATTACAGCCAGGCAAGCTAGCATTTCATCTATGCCTTAGTCCTCTTTTAGATTTTGGGTAGTTTTAAGATTGTAAACATTTTATGGTTTTGGACATTATAGCTTTGATCAACCCAACCAGCATTAGTGTTCATGCCTCAATTCTCTAACTTACTACTTGGGCACCGACGGCTCAAGAGAGGTGATACCTTTCAGCACTAATAATGCAATCACTAGACTTTGACTCTGTAATCACAACTTTTGACTTGAGAAGTTTAGTCGTTGTTGTGTTGTGACAAGACTCACATGTGAATTTAGCATAGAACTTGTATTGTGTTATTTTTATGTGTCTCTCGAACCTTGTCGTGTAACTTATTAGATGGCATATTAGTTGCAACGTTCACGATTATCTGAGATATGAGATCGAACGTTAATGAGACATGCTAGCTCAATGATCTGTACGCATTTGTGTGAGTGGATCTTCTCGCTGAATTTGGGTATAAGATGGAGAGTCGAGGATTTGTGGAAGTATTCTTCCTTGCTTGGTGTTTGACAAGTGTTCTACATGGAGAGCGAGGAGTTGCAACAGTTATACTCATGAATGGAAGATTGATTCGAGTTTCATATTTTATATTTCTGAATCCATTCCATATCAAGCTTTATTACATCCGTCGCGGTCGTTTTTTACAGTGATTCGTTGTCTACTCTAAAGAAGAGTTCATGAAGAGGATGATGGACTTGTCTACTTCGATGATCCTTCTCATCATCACGTACAAAAAGAATTGGGACTTGATTGTGTATATCTTACTTGGACGGGTGAAGGAACCTAAACTTTTGAGCTAACCTTCTTTTCAACGTCTGATTGATATCCAATGTCACAATAGACACAAGGTCACTCTTTGTGTGTGGATTGTGAGGAACCTTTCGGAGGAATACTGCAATCAAGTGATGGCTTCCTCATTTTATTTTGTAGTAGCTTTCACCGTAGGTCACTTTAAGATCATAATCTTGACTTTGTATTGAATCTCCATATTTTGCTATCGTTTGATGAGGGTGATTCTCTTGTGTTAGGTTGAGATCTAAAGTGTTTTGGTTCAAGTCTTTGAGAGTGTTAGAGTTTCTTGGAGTTACAACCCGATGCATAATGCCATGTATGAGATAAGATGATCTCCAATCTTCTCTCTCATTGATACATTTTTTACCAATTGAGTTCAACCAAGTTCCATGGACGGTTTTGGAGTTTCGGAGGTCATTCGAGGAGTGTGAGGTCTCGTGGAAAGCTCTTGAGTTGGGTTACAATCTGGAGGAAAGGATCGATCAATTTGGAGTGTGAAGTTATGATCGTCCGAAAGTAGAGAGATCAAATTGATACCACAAGTCACGTTTCTGAGTTTCTGAGTGCCTAAAGGTTTGAGAGATGATAGTTTGGTTTTGTCAAGAGGATTAGAAAGTTGACTCCATGCTGAACGTAATAATGTAAATTAGTTCTACGTTTGGTTTGGGTTTGACATTGAAATGATCAATTGAAGTTGATTGTAACAATATGAGAGATAAAAGTAAAACAATTTGGTCTTGGATTCAAAGATTGAGTTGTTTCATGAGCAATGGATTGGATCTTTGAGTGAAAATCTCCAATATTGGATTGTGTCCTATCAACTTACTACTTGTGAAATTTCAATTCATTTGGTAAAGAGAAGGTGTCAAGGTCGTGGAGTTTAGCTACCGAGGTATGTAAAGCTCATAATTTAACATAAACGAAAGGCTTGGTCCATTTCGAGCAGTTGGTTGGAGTCTGAAGCCAAAATTTCAAAGAGTAACGCGAGATCAGAGAGAATTTCTTGTGAAGTTTGAGTCCAATTGGAAGTTCTAGTTGAGAGAAATATGTTGTCTAAGTTCAAATTACAGCGTAATGGGTCTGAAAGAGAAGAGAGATTTCCCCGACATCTCTTGGTTGGTCTTGAACAAACGACTTGAGTTTTGGAAGTGGAACTTCTTCCGAGTGCTACAAGTGAATCATGAGAGCTATATTGTGAATTTGATGTAGAGATCACAATCAAAGAAGGCGTTACACTATGTCAAAGTTGCTGATCAAGAATCTCTAACTACCAGATATCGTTCTCTTCGGCACCAGATCTCGAGCTCAATGATTACTTATTAAGTGCATGCTTTACCTTGTTAGAAGCTCTAGAAGATAAGGTTTCTAGTAGTATGCTGCATGTCTATTTCATAGTTTGTTTGATCACACAAAACTTAGATCAAACATGTTGATCAAGATGAAGATTTGAGATGTTTCAAGTTATAAGTGTTAGAAATGGTCAATTTTGATCTACTGTGGTAGAAGTTACTTCGATCCAATCAAAGTGTTATCTATATCATTGGAATTGTATACAATAGGCTACTAACTGCTGTAAGACTCATCTTGAATGAGATTCATATAAGCAGACTACAGAAGATCAGAGTTGAGTATTTTAGTTAATTTGTCACGGAAAAATGGTGAAGAGGATATTGTTAGTGCTTGGGATTTAGAGAGGGTATTGTTAATGCATTCAAAATGCTCTAGCAAACCCACAACAAACTATAGAGCTTTGATAGCCATCGCCTCTTTATCTGCAGCAATTTGTTCCTACTACATAACCAAAGTGAATGTCTCAAACATCGCATATCAAAACAAAAGAGCTTGCTCACCTTAGGAGGTTCTCCAAACTTAGAAGCTTTATCTATGAACTAAGACAAGTTTTCAACGTCCATGGTTGCAAAACCAGAAACGCTCCTCTCAACCTTAGACGTTTCACATCGAGTTCACCAATTGTCATAGAACGTGAAGTTTGATCTTGGAATACATGAGGTATCTAGCTAAAGAAAGATACGGTAAGATCTTGGACCAACTCGATAAAATTCTTGTGCCCTCATTACTTTGTTGATCAGTCTTTATTTGAGATATCTCTCTCATCTATTATTATGCACTATTGCGAGACAAACAAATACTAGAGTCGAGATAAAGACTGATCGACAGAGTAGTGAGGGCACAAGGATTTTATTGAGTTGGTCCAAGGTCTTGCCGTATCTTTCTTTAGCTAGATACCTTGTATATTCCACGACCAAACTTCACGCTCTATGACAGTTGGTGAACTCGACGTGAAACGTCTAAGGTTGAGAGATAATTTCTGATTTTACAACATTGGACGTTGAAAGCTTGTCTCAGTTCATAGATAAGACTTTTAAGTTTGGAGAACCTCCTAAGGTGAGCAAGCTCTTTCGTTCAGATATGCGATTGTTTGAGAAATTCACTTTGGTTATGTAGTAGCAACAAGTTGCTATACATAAAGAGGCGATGTCTACCAAAGCTCTATAGTTTGTTGTGGGTTTGCTAGACCAATTTGAATGCACTAACAATATCCTCTCTAAATCCCAATCTAGACCCATACTATGCATCCATCTCCAAGTACTATTCTTGAGAGTTGAAGTTGAGTAAGATGTGGATTTGATGATATCCACAACGCAGATCCAACTTGTTGAAGTATCTTCTTGTGATCAATCGATTCGGTGGTTTCATCCATGAGAGGAAGAGGATACTTGTTCTTGACAGTAATCTTATTGAGTGCACGATAGTCTATACACATGCGAATATCACCATCTTTCTTGATCATAAACAACACCGGAGCAACATACGATGATATACGGGGTCGTAAGATACCTTGAGCTACTAACTCTGTCAACTGAGTTTTAAGCTCTGTGAGCTCATCAAACGACATGCGTCTTGATGGCACTGCAATAGGTGTAGCCCCAAGAACCAGATCAATAACATGATCCAAGGCTCTCCTCGGAAGAAGTCTTGTTGGTAACTGATCCGGCATTATGTGAGAATATCTTTCAATCAATGCTTGCATGTCAGGATGTATGGGAAGAGCAGCAAGATGTTCTTCCTCATCCGTCTCCACCTTGAGTTTAACCATCATTGCAATCCAAGCTTCGTCTACCGACTTGATCTGCTTTCCAAACTGTCTGGTTGTGCAGATCTGAAATGTCACCTTGGCTCGTTGGAACCTACAGGCAGCATAATTTGATTCCTTGGGTCTCTCTTTGATGATCAAAGGATGTGGTTGACCCAAGTCCCATCGATCCATGATTATGTTCCATGACTATGTTCTCTTCTTGCACATCTAGCTTTGCCTTGGTCTCCTGTAACCAAGACCATGACAAGATACCTTCCATTGTGTCACCTAAGTTCATAATTAGAAATTCATGCTTCCCAGTTATCCCTCCAACAGTAATAGGAACATTCATGAGCTTTTTTGTAACGATTGTGCTGCCTTGCACAAACCTTACCAACAACGGGCTCATGATCTTGGTTCTAGTCACCCCTAAGGTCATGACTAGCTATTCATCCAAGACATTCACATCTGCTCTAGTATCTATAAAGCAAACAAACACTGTTGGTTTCATATTTTCACTTCAATCCACGGCAGAAAATCTCCATGTTCTACCAAATGCTCACCAGCACATACCTCTGCTCCAGTAGACGCCTCAACAGGTTCTTCAACACTGGTTGTCTCTTCAGCTGTCAACCCACGCACGTTGCTCGTTGTTGAACGTTGAGGACAATCACGAGCGATATGACCATCACATCTGCATCGAATATAGATGATCGTCCTTGAAGGAATAGTGTTGCTAGCTCCACTGCTCCTAGCACTTGAAGTCGAAGCTTGGTTGGATCCTGTATTGGATGCATAAGATCCAGTAGGTTGTGTCTGAGTGGGATCACGAGTAACTCCTCGTTGTTGAGACCCACGAGAAAATCTCCTTCCGGATGCACCAAATCTTCCACCACCACCTCTACTCTGAGAGAACGCTATCTGTCCTTGAGGATTGCACCAAAATCCTCTACTAGGCTCGCCACCATTTGTTTCACGCTGAAACTTGGAAGGCTGCACGGTATAGTTACACTCCCTAATGTTCTCTGCTGCTTCCAGATATGCAAACAAGTCTTGCATGTCCTCAGACTTGTGAAACATAATCCAGTTATCAAACACTCTAGCATAAAAACCTTGCAGACCTTTCTTCAAGTGGAACAACAGGTGGGTGCGATCCACCATGTGCAAACGAGTAACCAACTCAGAAAATCACTAGAGATACTGTCAGATACTCCCTGTCTGTCTCAAATGAATGAGCTCTAGTCAAAACTGTGTAGCTTCATCCACTGGTACCAAATGTCGTCGAAGCTCATCTTTCAGCTCCTGCCAAGTGGACATAGGAGTTGTACCGTTCAAACTCCTCATCCGTTGACCTCCATACCATTCCTTCGTGTCTCCTTCCAATCTACTAACAGCAAAGGTGAACCAGCTGCGCTCATCGAAATTCTCCAAGTAATTCTCCATCTCAGTAATCCATAACTCAAACTTGGAAAAGCTTTTCTCACTGTTAAAGGCCGATGGCGTTGCTGGTTCAGCTTATTTCACTTTCCGTTTGTGTCATTCTTTGGCTGAGCTACCTTCTGCAACATTATATTGTGCCTTCTGTGACCCACCTTCATTCTTATCTGCTTGAGCAGTATCAATCGCACCTTCACCTAGCAACTTTAAATCCTTGACTTGCTCGGTTTGTGGTACATTGGCCTCTGCTTCTTTCTCAGGTGTTGCCTTTGCTTGAGCTAAATCCGCCTTAAGCACATTGTTCTCAACTTCCACTTGCTCAAGTCGACCTTCCAACTTCTTCAGAAACGTCTTCATCTCGTCCATCCCAGTCGGCAGGGCTTCCATTGTCGATGATGTTCATCAAAGACTCAACCTGAACCTGCTCTGATACCAACTGCATCGTTCGACCGCAAATCATAGAATCGAGTCATCCGTCTCTAACCAATGAGTTGACAAACGTGAACCTCCCTGAAGACCTGTATACTTTATTTGTGTCTCCAGATCCAGTTCGTTAAACTTTGCACTAATAAACACCAAGGATTTGATAACCGTCGGACGGATTTAGAATAACCAACTAGTCTTTGACAGGTCTCTTGTACTAATCTCAAGTTTCAGAATATAATGGAAACTATTCTGGGCTTGGGTTGGATAAAATTTGGGCAACGCTTCCGCTACTGATGATCAAGTCGGAACGCAATAATCCCTGAAGAAGAACAGCCAGGACTAGGAAGCCTAGTGGATGCTAGAAAGTAGGAAGGCAAAGTAATTACACCGAAAGAAAATCAACACCACACCAGGTGCGTCTAATCCAACTTTGGTCCACAATCCAAGCTTGCTTATCATAGAACAGAGAAAATCAAGGGCTCATATACATTACACGACATTTACTTGTTGACCAGGTCACGGAGAACTCTTGGACTGGCAATCCTTCACTGCTCTGCAATTCTCCTGTGAGAATTTCACTCCAAGGCTACAATTTCTTCAGAAAATTGTCTTCATTCAGAATGTCTTGATTTTACTCTCAACAGGTCTAAATCTCAAATTAACAGTCTTATCAACGCTAGAATCTCTTTGGTAATCTCAGCCTGAAACTATTAATCAACGGTCTGCTCTCTGTGTAATCTGATCTGGGTCTCTAGTTTGCAAAGCTTCTTCTCTGTTCACTAAGTATCAACTTCTGCTCAGCCTCTGCTCTGTCTCTGCTGGTACAGTCCGCAGTAAAGTGAAGAATAGAGAAAAACTAACTTTTAGGGTTCACGACCCTAGTTATATGTCTCTAACCTTGCTTCAGTCCGCAGTCCTCCGGGACTGGTAGCCAGCGCCGCGTGTGCTTTGTCGTTAATCACTGCACATTTTAGAAAACGGCGTTACATTGGTTAGTAAAGTACTCTAATCACAAACACCTGGTCGTACATAGATATATTATGTAACCTGCAATTTACCTGTTAATGATCATTATAATAGGTTAATTATCAGACTATACATCGAGCAGTTTCCAAACCTAGACACGAATCCATCATTTCTATAGCATTTTGACTATGATCGTCATACTAGTTTCTCTTGACATGGCCGGCAACTTGTACTCATTTACATATGAAATTTTACACGTTGATAGAGCACCCAGTTCATAGTACTGCGCGCTGAATGTTTGGGTGATTTTAAATTAAACTGGTAGCTTTTGTCAAGCTTAAGAGAGTTTTACGGGTGTCTTAGAAGCAAAAAGAGAGTTTTATCTCTTGGAATCATCTGTACGAGGAAGTCTTCGGTAGCTTTGAATCCAATCGCAAGTGTACTCGTTTGTTGTGGTCGTTAACAATGTCATGCACACTTGTTCAGAGGTAGCTACGGACCCTTGTTCCAAGTTACGTAAACCACGAGCTGAGCTTTGCTTATTCGAGGATATGGGCCTCATGTACACTTTCAGTGTACATGAGGGTACATTTATTAATGTTCTAACCCTTCTGGCGGGAAGGGTTAGTACATTAATTAATGTCCTCAATAAACTACGCAATTAGAGATTTAGGTCTCCGGTGTTATACCCCCAGGAGCGCAGCAGCCCCCTCTTCACTTATGGGTTCTCTTCGGCTGAGTTGGCTGTTCCAGGAATGACTAACATATAACAATTATGAATTAACTTAATTTTTTATATAACTTAGTAAAATAAATTCTAGTAACACTTATACATTTTCCGATAAGAGAAAACGAATTTCAATGTACAAGGCCGTGGGGAAGGATATTCGGCCCAGAGGCCGGCAGTTAGTAAAGCAGTAATGGAGAGATATATGCAAGTAAAATCGATTTTGTTGCGTGTTTCTAGTGTGGAACCTTTTTGCTGCGGACAGGAAAGGACTTTTCGGATGCGAGAAACCCAAACAAAACCTTCTGATGAACATTTTGTAAGTATAGACTTGTTGTTATTCTAGTACGTTTTAGCATGAATTCCTTTTTACATAATCATGTTCTCTATTGAATCCCACCATCCAGATGCTTCCCATCTCCTTGCTTGTCATTTTAGTACGTTTAACATGAATTCCTTTCATATATAATCATGTCCTCTACTGAATCCCACCATCGAGATGCTTCCCATCTCCTTGCTTGTCATTCTCTCCTTCTGGATATCGATATCTGCAAGTAAAATCGGGCCGGGCTGATACAGCTGGTATATCTTGATCGAGCCTACAGGAAACACAATGGACTTTTGGAATCTTAGATTCTCGTACCATTTTGAAGGACCCTAGGACGGAAGTCTTAGAGGTTTCGTAGCAACTCATTAAATGAGACCGGTCGATAATCTGCAAAGACTTAGAAATTCAAGAGTTGAGTTTAGAACGTGAAGCACAAGAGGTTCCTCAAAAACATGTTTGTGGGGTGTACGAATTTAGTTCATTCATGTACATGTATACATCTTCGCCATGGAATTCTTCTGGCTATTCCTATCAGCTGTGTCCAGAACCAAGCTTACGTACGTGGTACTACGGGGTCGTGAGAAGGTACGGCGCTAGCTAGCTCCATCAGAACCTAAGCCAAAGAAGATTGCAACTGACGGCCGGCTTAGCAAGAATCTGAGCAGGCACATATTTCCTGATCATGAGTATGGCAATTCAGTTAAGTACGGTACCGGCGTATGAAGTGAAGCAGATCTAGAGTTTTGCACATGCGGTTTCATTGAAACTCTAGATCTTTGTGTATACAATCATGAGCTCTAGCTAGTCGTTTCCCTTGAGAAGTTTAGCAAACAGTTCTGGGTGCTATAGCTAGTTGGCGTGCGCATGCCTGGTCATGATCCTGCCCCAACAAGCTAAAGTTTGTGCCATGTCGCTTCACTAAATGCCCGAGGGATGATTAGCTACGGATGCCATGTTGGAAAACCCGGTACCAAAATCCTGGTTTCCAGTATTAACTGCGACTGTGCGGCTGAACCAGAAACTGCTCTCTTTTCAGGTAATATTAAGTGCCCCGAGAGTCTATGCACACTTGACGACTCAAGATGGTATACGTACCTAACGGTGAAAAGCACCAAGTTATAAACTCTATCATTAGGCGGAATTCGAATGGTGATCACCATATTATATCTAGTAGGTGTAAAAGCTTCCGATCCTTGAATCGTAAAACGTGGCGATGGAACCGCATACTCGTCACAATGGCAAACGCAGTTTATGTCTGTGTATATCAGCTGGCCACGAGTGTGCAAATTCATCCACACACCGATCTATACCTTGAGATTAGCCACAAATTAATACCCTGTCCGTTGCAAATGATCTCCAAAAAGCGAGATTAATTATCTTCGCATGCAAGTTAAGGTCCGATTAATATATTTAGTTCCACTCCACGGAGGCCCTCGTATGAAGAATCGACAGCGCCGCTTCGCAACTGAACGGGCGTACGCGTATCTGTACCGGTTCGCTCGAGAGTCCTATCCGAGAGGACATCGCACTGTCGGTCCGGACTTTAACGGGTTCATGGGGCGGCAGGCGAAGCTCATCTAAACGAGCAACATCACGGATCCAGACTACCTCCGCCGATAGCGCTGCTGGGGATCATGAAGCTGTCAGTCGAGACTCGTTAACGTGGGCCATCACAATGTCACGACAACAACAATAGGGCAGGTAAGCCAGAAATGCAGCTTGGAAGTCGAGCGAGAAATGCTAGAAACGGTAATTATTAACTGTGGATGCCAGGCCTAGGTGATCATGAGATGATTAAAACAGGGAAGATATCAGGTGATTACAATGCACATTATACCGAATCTTCAGATACAGGCGGAAGTGTAACTATCAAAGTTTCCTTTCTTTCGAGTTCTTCCCTGGAGGTTAAATTCCGAGTATGGATGAAATGTTGCTTGATACTCTATTTGATATACACTCCTTCTGGTGTTCACGGGTGCAATCTAGATAGTGGCGCCGGCGCTAGGTTCTAAATGAGAGGATCCCTGGAGAGTGACTGCCCCGCAGTTCTGTACGTCCGAATTAGTCGGGAACTCAGCGCAGAGATTAGAACAGCGAGATTCACATAATCTTTGGGACACGCAGGAGGCTTTCGATCAGTGAGCAACTGACCGAAAGCTAGGTACTAAATATACTAAATATATAGACGTGCTGCTGGCTCATGATCGGGGGCTCTAAGAACTCGTTTACATGGTTTCGCAGTGGCAGCTTTCGTCGCCGGATCCGGGGATTCAAGCCAGGCGGCGGCCCCGGAGAGGAGGTCCTTGCAGTTGAATCGTCTTGTGCATTCTGCTATTTGAGTCGCTCGAGTTCATCGTCACGTGGAGCTCGAGTTTCAAGGCACTTGCGCATGCGGTCGTTACGTACGATCGTCAAGCTCGGGAGAAAATATTTTGACCAGGACATCCTTCGATCACCAAGATGAGTTCGCAGCCTTCTGGATCGCAGAACTATCACAAAGTCGGTGTCGGATCTCAACAACCCCATGATCGACCCGTGAGAAAACGCTACATTGTGGACACATGGGTGAGAAAAACATCGATCCTGTGCAGATCCTTAAATTTGGGCTCCAGAATTCCCGCTTTCTAGATCTTAGTTGCGTTCTTTGCGGTTTCTCCGTATATTTGCTTCTATCCCATCGTGAGTACACTACTGATTGTACTTATCATAGGGGCGATTAACGTTCGTCTTCATTCCCTCACGTCAAATATGTATCCTCTACATTAATTACTCACAGGGCTCACTTCACTTTGACTGCTACAGATAGTGCTTAGCTTCTTACGAGTTCAATACTGCTGACACACGATCTTTTCAAAATCGTCTGCTCAAAATTTGTTTCTCCACGAACAGAGTCATCCAATGAGCTGTGTGTGCAAAGCATGCACATGTCACCTGCATCAGTGTCCAGCCTACCCGAAGTTCCCCCCGGAGGAACCAGTTCGAACCGTTGTTCCATTCGACAAAGGCAAGATGGACGAGGTTTCCACGATGAAAGCGCACTTCACAAAGAAACCTATTCATCCACCTCCTCGTCCACCGTCTCCGCCTCAACGATGGCCTGCGGACAAAATTACGACTTACCACGATCACTATCCAGAGAAGCCCCTGCCACCACCACCGAAACCATGGCCACCATTCCCTGAGCACACGCCATTCCTGGAGGATACCACATACCACTACTTCTTCAAGAAGCCGCCGGCGTGCCCGATGAATAAGAGGAGCGTGGAAACAGGTAGAGACGGCCATCTCTACGTCGTAGACGATCCACCGGGCAGATGGCAGGAAACTCAAGTCCCTGCCAAGGATCGCTTCCTGTACAGACCTCAGGACACGAAACCGCCAGGCACTACTACAGCTGAAGATGAAGGCAAAAAGTGTGCCCCTGTTTCCATCATGAAGTCCGATTACAACTTGAAACCTGTCCAACCCATCACCATGCTTACTCCACCTCCCACCCACTTGGAGAAGAGCATAACCTTCCAGTAATTCATGCTGTCTGAGAAATCAGGTAGTCTAATCTACATATATATTAGTGATCGAGTGTACGAAGCATGTTCCATCCGGGTTCCATCTTAAATTTCGGTTTACTGACATCTTGCACCGACTCTGACTACATGCGGGTAAAACGATAGTGTCTAATTGATCCTCAGAGAATTCTGTCGTGTTACTTATAAAACAAACCCGGAATCGGTAGGAGGTTCAGAACTTCAAAGTATGTCTTGCTCAATAGGTTTTCTATTAGCTCAAAAGTTGTTCAAAAGTCATGAGAACAACTTTTCACTCGAAACTCAAAACACATTTAGCAGGAGAAGAAATGTGAAATATACTTCTAGCTAAGCTACTCTGCTCCTCCCGCTTCGAGCGTGCAGCATCCAGGGGAACTTTTGTGCATCTTTCCCGTTTCTGCTGCCTCGTACTTCACACGAAGGTTTTTCCTCAATGCACTTAGGGGGAAGAATGCACAATAGGTACCTGTATTAACTCGAGTTCACCATAGCACGCTTTAACGTTTGAACAACGTATCGATATACGTTGATGCACCAAGATCGACCTTATATACGCATTTATCCTTCGTATTCAATCTACTTTTAGGTTAGCCTATGGAATTGAGAAGCATGATCATGCACCAAGACGTACGTAGAGCTTCTACGTACAATGCAGCTGTCTGTAGAGCTTTTTTCTACAATGCAGGGGCAGACACTGTCTAGATGAGGATATTGCAATATTAATTGCTCGATGGTTTTAACGGCGAGCGGTAGATTCGGATGTCGATTCCAGTGAAGAGGCTCCGGAATTAGAGAATACACAGTGTAAACTAGAAACGATGTATGATGCGCTGTAACTAAGAACGAGTTTCTTTCGACACTTTCTTATCATCACAGTCGGAGAAAAACTCTCATTTTAACGTTCAAAATTTAACTCGAGTTAAGAGAGGTACCTATTCTGCGTTTGTCCCACGAAAGCTGCACTCTAGATCTGTTGCGGTGCAAAAACCTCTTGTTAAGATGGTTGAGATCATAAGTGTGTACTTAAGAATAAAGTGCATACGTCGTTTTAACTTAGTGCAGACCAAATCAATCTACTGAATGTAAATTGATTCATTCTCCAACGTCCCGAGAGAATCTATAAGTGCTCTCTATTGGATAACTGTCAGCAAATCCCATGCACATGTACACAGTAACTTGAAGTCTTTACGCGAATCACGTTCTGCTTTCCATCGTGTTGGCTAAACGACAGTAGTTCGTGATTCACCTCCAACTTGTAAACACTTGGTCTCATATGCGACCAATATGGCTGGATCAACTACGGTAAGAACAATCCTAGTTGTAATCCGGGAGACTCCATCAAAGAGATATTCTTTCATGTTTGTGTCAGGCAACCAACTCAAATCTACATGATACATAGAAACTGAAAAACCGATTATTTTCCAATCCAAATTTTGTTTTATTTGTTTTTAGGCCTCTTTTCGCTGTGGGGCTCTCTGCAACCGTGCGCTGCTGCCCTTGCACAGCATGAGTCCTCCCGGCAGGAGAACTCGACCCCACGTCGCCCGGGCTACAGGCGGATGGGTTGCAATTGCAATGACTACATCTATCTTGTCAAGCCAAGGTGTCCTGTCACAGCCAGTCATACTGGGCTTCAACAAATTGCAAGCTTGCAACAGAATTCTCATCGTCCAAGTAGTGTACATGTGCAATCACACAAGGTCTACCCCATGCTTTTGCTTCGTAGGATGGGCCCAAACTCTGTGGAACAGGCTACTGACCCGATGAGTATGTATCACTCCAGAGTCCTGATGTGGATTTCTTCAAAATAACGCTCGTGTCAGCTCCCAAACAGTTTGGCTACTATCCCAAGACAATAACTTTGTATTTTGCTAACTTTGTATTTTGCTGATAACACAGTGCAAGTTTACTTTCGTTTTTACTAAAAATACTAAATTTAAGATGCCTTATCTTACAAATAAAGAAGAATATGTTCAATGTTCCTGCGGGCTATGGTAGTAAACTTTTCTGTAGCATAGTTCTTTCTCAAACCCCAAATCAGTCTTGGAAAATATCTATGTCCAGTTCACCTACATTCTGTTATTCTTAGCAGTGTTCTTTAACTACGAACAGAAGTTTGGCTACTTCCTCTTGTTCTTGTTTACACCAGATCTAGAGATCTTTCCTAAGTTCCCTGCTTACAATCCAACTCTTGTAGACATATCTCTAGACTAAGTCGTAGGAAGTAGTTTTCAGCGTTTCCCTCCTGTTTCCGAAAGTATAATGTTACAGTATGGTTTCATGGAAATGTCGTTCATGCTCTGCTTCACCTTAGTTTGAGCTGTGGTGTGTATGATCGTGAGGACTGAGAGACGGAACCGACTGATACGGAAGCCTCCCGGGTGAGTTGATAGATTTATGAAGTTGAAAAATCCACCTCTACTATGACGTTTTTCCCATTTGTCGACATGCTACACGGTTCAGATTTGCTCTTACAGAGTTTGTCGGATATCTCTGTTTGAGTCACATCTTCCTGCTCTGGAGTTGTAGGTACATAGTACTCCTGTCTAAAGAGAATATGGGGCGACTTCAGTCCTAGTAGGATAAAATATCGACCTTTAATATCTCTGTTTTTCTGATGCTCTGATGTCGATGTGACAAGTTCCATTTCAGCTGTCACTCGATCATGTTTAGCATATTACAGGAACGGTTAGAAAATAACTGTTTTATGAACCAGAGAATCATGGAAATACATATAACTATTGTAAGATAAACAAGATCTGGATTCTTTCTTCTCATGGCAAACAAAGACGTCTTGGAAATGTACAAGTTACCGGACTTTCTGGGAAAACCAGAAGACTGGGTCTTGCCAAGAGTTTGGCCGGTCTTTAGCTCAGGCAGTCTTCCAGAAAGGGTCCAGAAGTTATAAAATGTGTTGTCAACAGAGTAGAAGATTACAGAGAAATCAAGATCAAGTATAGATCGGTGACATGATATGAGGAATTTCCGGCAACAAGCTAGTTCTGAAAAAGGTATTGTAATAATGTTTGAGTCGGGAGAAAAAATTTCTAATTTGAGGTGTAACTTTTGATACTTCTTTGGTCATAATACCGGAAGAAAATCATACCCGTATCACATTATCTGTTAAGATAACGTTGAGCACTCAGAGCTCAAGATACAGTTAGTCCTTGGGAAAGTACCCGCGTGCAGACAACTAGTACGATAAGACTTAGTACTAGAAGTCCACAATATATAGAGCTCAAATGTATACTTGGCTAGTTCACAGGCTAAGACCAAGAGGACTCTCTGGATGCAGCTTCCATCTGAATGCAATCTCACTATAATAGCACCAGGATGCTGCATTCTAGACTTTGATCGCAAAAGAAAAACTTTGCAGTTGAG
This sequence comes from Asterella californica, assembly GCA_036924285.1. Classification (NCBI taxonomy): domain Eukaryota; kingdom Viridiplantae; phylum Streptophyta; class Marchantiopsida; order Marchantiales; family Aytoniaceae; genus Asterella; species Asterella californica. Next base: position 52,267,225 of record JAYKYS010000001.1, read on the forward strand.
GCGAGATGGTACCGGTCTTTCTTTAAAAAAATTAAATCCCGTGCACTCTGTTAGTTTATTTGCACCTTGACAGACAACATCCAGATGAAATCTCAAATTTTACAAAGCCCAAGGTGTTGGAACTATAATTTAGAAGAAGGAAAAACTTTTAGGCTTCCCACTGATTCTACTAGCTTAAGTCTAAAATACACGTGATAAGAGCTAAGCCAGGCTATAGTACTCTCTCCGATGAAATGCTAGCTTGCCGGGCTGTAATAATATGAGATAATGACATTATACAAAGAAGGATATGTGTCCATGTTCTTGAACGTAAAATTGGATCCGCTAGCTGCAAAACTGTGAAACGTCGCTAGGCGTCATCTAGATTCGACTTTGAATGCATACATAGATAAATCTAGCTGTGCAGGCTCTACATATATAATCAAATTTTCAAATCTAAAAGCTCTGCTACATAAGAAACCTTAAGAAAACTTTAAGCTTTGGTTTCCTTTAGATAGAGGTTGGACATCAAGTCCCTGAACTGGAACATGATTTCCCAGGGGTTGAGCTTCACAGGAACCCCCCGCATTCTAAGGAAGTGTCGACGATTTAGAGCTCAAAGCTCACGGAGTGGTAGTGGAATGCCACCCCAGAATCTTTTGAGGTGCTATGGTGCTTGCATTCTGCAGCGACATCCTCTTGCATCCTCGTCCCGCCAGATACCAGGACTCCGACGTTCTTTGCTTTGTACTCGTTGGCAAATTGGTCGAAGATAACTGCAGAATGAATGACATTGATCAGCTTGTAACGTCAGTAGAAATTTTAAGACATGCAAGGTGGTTTCATGCGTTCGTAAAAGAAGAAATAGCAGTCGAGCAACAATTAAGAAAAATACCAAAGGGGTTGCAATTGCATGAATCTGCAGTTGCAGATTCTGAAGTTTCCACATGAACTCCATGTCAGAAAAAGGGACAGCTTGTGCAAGAAAAGACTTAAGCCTAGCTTTATCACCTTTCCAGTTTGGTCTCCTGCCCAAGACAACAGTTCCTTCCCAAGGAGTTGGTGGGGAAGACGCAGCAGTTTCGATGTCCCCGGTTTGAGGGTGCTCCTTGAGAGGCGAAGGAGGCAAGGACTGACCCGGTTCGATAGCGCTTGATTGGAAACCATGTTTCTTAACACTTCGGTTCCAGAAGAACATAGCAGCTCCTCCACAAACACACACAGCGAGAGCCATGGCGGCGCAGTAAAGAAGTGCTCTGCTGTAGTTACGAAAAGTGTTGTCCATGAACTGGTTGAACAGTCCCCATATGACAACATAACCAATTAGGGTGGCAAATACCGTAACGGCAACCCACTTGGTGTCACCTGATCCTGCCAGGACTGACATTCCTTGAACTACCTCAAGAGGTGGACCGTTGTAGTCCGCAGGAGCCTCACTCAACCGAGTATATCTGTAGACTTCATACGATACGACATCTCCTCTACCTTCCGTGGCCTCCACTTCCTCCAGCTGTTCTATAGCTACTTTAGAGCCGGTGATATAAGCATGAACGGTGATCTGCAAACGTTCCTTGTATCCTGGAAGAATTTCTTCGGGGTTCAGCGTGTCCAGAAGGCATAGATCCTTCTCATTTCTTACGCAGAAAATCAACTGGATAGAAGCTGGAAGGTCCTTTTGTTGGAGTCGATGTCGGTGGAGAATATCCCGGACCACTGCAAGGAATGGAGTCACTCCTATCCCTCCAGCAACCAAGACCAATGCTTTGTATCTGAAAGAATATGAACAGTGTGTGCAAGTTTAATTATTTGTAGCACGTTGAGAACAGATTAATCTAATTAATTAAACAAGGTACTGATCATGCTGAGATGGTGGAGATGAACTCAAACCTCGTAGACTGTTACTTACTTCAAGTAGAATTCGGACTCGTCACCGTAAGGCCCTTCCACTGATAGCTGGAAACCAAAGGGGCACTTGAGCTTTCCTGCATCCTTGTGTGCCTTGGTGTCTACGAGAGCATCGTGAAGGGTCTTGGTGTAGTCACCCAAAGGTTTAATGTATACGCAGATTTGATTGCTTCCATCGAGTGGACTCGAAGCTACGCTGAACGGGTGCCACTCGATCTTAGAGATGTTCGGAAACAGCACGAACATAAAACTGAGCGCATTGTACTCCAAATCTGTTCAGTAGTCGCACCACACCAGGTACAGAAAGTCATTCAAAAGCGGATAGGTATCGGTCCAATCATATGAGACCTAGCCTACAGGTGCACAAGTTGATGGACAACAGTTACTAACATACAAACAGAAGCTCAAGTACTAGTTGCGAGGCTAGGTAAGTGAAGTTCGTACTTGCTGGTTTGGCGAATTTCAGCTCAATAGCACCGGAAGGTAATACTCTTGTGGATAGCACGTCCACAGCTTTCCGCGATTGCACCATGCGCATGAAGCGATCGAGGAAGAACAGAAGAATGGGGACGACGACGTAGACCATTTGAGACTGGCAGTGGAAGAGGAAAAAGAGGAGAAACACTAAATATAACTGGTGAGTTATGAAGAACAAGCTGAAATTTCCTCTGCGTACTTTTTCTATAGCTGTGACCAGCATCAGAACGCCAGCCAACAGAGCAATTATTCCGGGGAGGAATGCGATTCCTTGTGTTTGCCACATCCAGAGCTGTACCAGTGAGAGAAAATTAAAGTATGTTAGTGACAACCTGCTTCGGAATCAACAGAGACCATTAATTAGTCTTAACGATAGAAAACCATACAGATCGCGAGGGACAGATAGCAATGAACTGCAAAGCGGCGGAAGACATGGAAACATGTATATGCATATACAGGCCGACACGTACGTACCTCAGAGGTGTGATGTATTGAAGGGAAGTAGGCGAAGAAGACCATGCCATGAGCGATAAGCATCCACACACAAGCGATGCCTAACCACGTGTGGTACTTGACAGCACGCTCGAAAGGAATTCCTGTGACACGCAAGAGTGGCGAAGCTCTAGACACAGGGATCCATAGTAGTGTAAAAGGGATCAATGCGACCTTCCCAAGAATAACACCCACGTACTCCAGTTTCTGTGCGGACCTGCCATAACGAAAGATGGATATCATTTGACAATTAGTACTAAAAATTCCCGTATAGTATCTCACAGATTCTTTTCGGATAAAACTGGCTTGTAATGGAAAGTGCTAGCGCTAGCCCAAAATCATAATCCTCGTAATGGCGAAATCATCCATCGGGAAACGCCAAATATTTTGGATCCCAAGAAAGTTGATTACCTGGAATGCGCTCCTGGTTTCTGCTTCGTGTTGTCTATGACTCGAGCTCTATCCTTACACATCTTAACGGCGTACCACATGGCAAGAAACACCATCAAAACGATGATTACGATTTCAGCGAGGGTGAGCATGCCCAAGGGACTTTTCAGAATTATTGGTTGTGTCCAGATACTAATCTTTGGCTTCTCCTCTGAGTTTGCAGACCTGCCAAGCACAAGAGGAAGTAGACTATTTAGAAGTGGTGCACCAGGAAGGTCCAATGAATAAACAGATGCGCATGCGGATGCGGAGTTGACCTTCAACCTGCATTCGAATTCCGAAACAATCGATTAAGTTTGGACTCGAAATTAACAAGGTCAGATTGATTTTGCACTCACTTCTCCGTGGGTTTGATTCTCTTGCGAACTTCCATGACAGCATATGCCACCACCGCGATCAAGATCCAGGGGAAGATTTGAAGCAGCCAAATAGACCCTATATTTTCCGACCACTGGCTTATCAAACTTGTGTTCGTCACATGCAACACTCCTGAGGTCTGCCACCTCCAAACAAGAAACCGATCCTTCTCTAGTGGGCACAAGTGTAGCATCGTCGAATGCAGCTAATTACGAGCTAGACGTCGTGATCAGTGAAAACGTTGAAACATACCTCTGACTCCCAGAAAGTCCTGGTTCATGGTGGAATCCATCTTGCGTAACCAGACCCTTGCCTTCTCTATTGGCTGAGTGAACCAAAACACCCACCACCAGATCAAAGGGAGACCCATGAGTAACTGAAGTGCTAGGGTCGCATGAGCGGCTCCTTTGAAGTACCGCGCCATCCTTCAAGCTCCTAGCTCGATTTCAGAACTGATTTCAGGTTGCTTTGGTCAACTTGAATTGAGACTCAGACACACCAGAACTCACGCTGCATCGGCCGTCATTAGCGATTACATGAATGACGAAACTGCCCGAACTTCTCTAGATTAGACAGATGTAGTCTTGTAGTAGGTCACTTGATGTGCAACTTTTGCCCACCCCAACAACATCAGGTCCAGGGTTTATCACGAACTCAAGCAAATATTTTTGTGCAGTACGGATCACTTACTCGCATGTCCTTCAACCAAGTGCCAGAGCAGGAGGTGAATTCTCGAGCATCCAGTCATAGTACTCTTGACAGACAGCTGCATATACAGCTAGCCAGGCCAAGCTTCCCTTGGTACACCCCTTGAACTGCTGAATTCTGACACTCCAACCTCTCCTTTTATGCATGAATTAGCAGTGTCCAACTAAGAAATAAACAAGGTTGGCCCTTGATCCGGATGCGGAAACCATCAAACAGGAACGTTATGGCGGCGCATGGAGCAGGAGAAGAATTTGGACTTATTTTAAGTTGCTTGTCCTTTGATGAAAATATGCCAAGCCAATGACGTACGAGGATAGACAGGTCCTGGAGCACACACGCACAAGGCGATTCAGTGTGTCTCAAGACCTGCCTGAGAAGGACAGTGCGTGGAAACAAGCTCACGCTCTCAGGCCTTTCTTTCGGGCTCGTGTCGGATCGAAGCAAGAGTACGTCGAGCGCGTGTGCATCCGCGACGCGATGCATTTAAATTCTCTTGGGTGAGTCGACTCCTCAGGCACGTGACTGAGCGAGCAACCTTTCTTTGACATCTGACTGTTGCTAGGCATCAGTTATGCTGGTGCTTTGCAAGGAAGGTAAACCTTTCTTTAATGTCTCCGTTTTGATGCATTCGGAGAAGGTAGCTTCTATTCTTCCATGCCAATCCGCTCTAGCCATTCTAGAGCTCCAGGCCTTGTATGACATACCACGGTACTAACATCAACTGCAGTAGCAAGTTCTCGTACTATACTGTATTGCAATTTAACTTCGCGCTCAAAGCCTCCAAATGATTAAATATTCATAGAATGCGGGAAATACATCTTTAGTGAAAATTTTAATTAACTCGAAATTCACCTACATGGTAAGGAGCATCTACCACGGTCCTGAGATACATGATATTTTCCTGGCTCAACCTTGAAGTTGCGTATGTGTTCAATCTGCTGGCACGTGGCACTTCATCAACCTCGTGGGTCCAGTCGACCACGCAGTAACATCGACAGGATAGTAGCCGGATATTACCAGACAAGACGGGCCCACTTTTGAGTTCCTTGCGGGCCCTTCGAACTTCCACACTGATTTGGCGCAGGTTCTGATTCTGAGTCTCGGCGTGCGGATTCGCAAACCTAAGCTGCTAGCTAGCTACGCTATCATGGTTTGTCTGATCTGAGGTAGGTCTCTACTACCACAGTCAACGGGAATAGTATATGGCAGGAATGTCTCTTTATCACGTCAGTTTCATGTTCCTTGTCAGTAAAACTCCCTTCCTTTGGAGCAGGCACAAACGATCATGGATTCTGTGCGGATTTCAGCAAAACAGAAAATGGACTCCATATCGAAGAAATTACCTCCTGGTTTGTTCTACCAAGAGTCCACTCCACCATCCCTTGAAAACTATAAATAATGTGCTTGCTTACCAAACTGAAGAAGGCCGGAAATTAATGAAATCTAACTACGGAGCTGGAGCGGAGAATGTTGCGTGTTCATGCATATTTTCCTACGGCACTCGTTCCGAATTCCGTGGATGATATATGAGATGAGCTTATCGAAGGACCTGAAGCCTGAAGGGGAGGTGACGGTCGCAGGTATTACTTAGATACAACCTTTTGACTGGGTCAACTTTTATGCCATCCATCCCTCTCGAATCAGGATGGATGGCATGATTCCCGCCGTCGAGTCGAGGATTTGGATAAACCTCCCAACTTTCATAGACCATAGAAAAACTCTCAAATATAGTTATATCATATGGTCCTTGCTGGTGTGGATGGCGTTAGGTTTCAAGCTTTAGAGTTGATGTGGATGCGTATGGCTTAGGTGGACTTTGATGACCTAAGAATTATTTCTGTCCGAGACAAGCAAAGAGAACTCCCTTGAGCTAGAAATGCTTCTACAGCCACGTCGACATACGATTCATTTTCTTTCTTTCGTGTGACGTTTCGAACACTGTGACAGACGAAATTTATAACTTCTGCAGAAAAGCTGAGAAATCTTTCTTGATGTGTGTTTAGTCTACATCTACTATATATCGGTATCGGAACCGATATAAAGCTATCTGTTAGGGAGTGACGACTTGAATGAATATATTTGTAGCTTCGTGAAGACCTTAAGAGTCAAAGAAGCTGAAACACCAAAATACGAGGTAAACTGAAGATCATAAAAGATCATAGTTCCCAGTCTTGATAGCCTCTGACCTGAAATTATGTACAGCTCTAATGTAACCACCTAGAATTTTAGCCTGCAAAAGTAAGCGGGAATGAGAATGATGGTAAGAGATTCTAATGAGCCTGTAGAGAGTGCACCCTGTAAACGTATGGTTTCGTCTTCCACTTTCTTGAAATCACAGAGTGCAAAGACGTGCTTCCCTCTCTATATATATTATCCTTCCCTCAAATTCGGGCTTGGTGGTTGGTATCAGGTATGCAAAATTGAGTCCTTTATCAAAGAGTTGATCGCAGTGTCAACCTTGTCTCGTGATATCCTTCTAGATGTACCCTGACAGAAACAAAACTCGGACCAGGAAAACTTTAGGACTCATTGCTAGACGTTCTTAATTAAATGCGCAACAGATTAATTTCCCATCAGCTGTACTGTACATTTGGATGGAGCTGTTCCAACCTCACAGAGATTAAACTCATCACGACCAGAGCGTTCTCAACCTACAGAGATGACAGTATCAGAGAGCTCGCGAACAGTGCCGAAAGTAGGTTCGCCTGCACAGATCAGAATGAGATGCTTGACTTTTGTGATACAGGAAGATGGCTCCTGAGATTCAAGAGAGGGTCATCCCAGTTAGTCCACTTGCTAGCGCTTTCACAACCAATCCATCATCTTCCATTCAGGCATCAGAATGTTAAGGTTACATGAGCAGCCCCAGCATCGTTCTCCATATATCGTTCTCGCTGCTAGCTTCGCTTTTCTGGTAGTTGATGACAGGTTTTAGGACCTAAGTTCCCGTGAGTACCTTCGAGCATTGATCTTCTTACATCAGCTTTTTTGATGCGGTAGAAGTTGATAACAGAAGAAGTTGCGCAAAAATCGTGCTTCCAGGGGTGGCGAGACTACGATTCAACTTCGTTGACCTGTAGTCGACAACACGATCCCGGACCAGCACTGCACTCCCAATGTGCAACTGCTCTAATAGTTTTAGAGCAGTCAGTCCCGTCTTCTTTCGAACCGTTATCTCAAACGGAGTAGGGTTTGAATTGTCTACATTCGTCAGTGCTCTTGTTTTCCCCTAGCTGTACAACGCCCCTTGTTGGTCAGTCAGCGTTGATAGGAAGTGGGTGACTAGCAGACCTGAAATCTTTCGACTTGGAACCATAACTCCCAATCTCGGCTGCATATATAACAGTAGGCCGTAAAACTGAACTCCAGTAGTCATAAAGAGTCTCATTCGCACCTTCTCTGATCAGGTAACTTGATGTCCCTAGATGTCTGCTACCCATATCTATCTAGATCTGGAGTTCGAAAGGGTTGGTCTGCCTTTTCGTGGTATCCAGATCCCGGACCAGCACTGCACTCCCAATCTAGAGACAATTTGCACTTTAGTTGAGCTCTTGCACCTACAGATGTGCTCATGCCGTTGCAAGCTCAACAGTCAGACGTTGTAACGATCCGCAGTACTTACTGTGGTCCAGCTACATGTTCCAACTCTTAACAACACCAACCGCAATCGGACTCTCGCCGCCAAAGGTTTGATCAAACGATCATCCTCATGTTCAGCTACTTCGGTCCTTTCTATCTTCGTCCCGTTTAGAGTGACTCGTTCCCGACGTTCACGTCTTCGACAAGACCGGATTTTAGATGCGTGGCCTTACAAACACCGAGTTTGTTACTTCTGCGTTAACTTCACCAAGGCGGGGAATGATACCTGACTGCAAGGGACGAATAAGCTTTAGCTTTATGAAGAAAGAGAAACCGAGGAGTAGCAATGGCGGCCGAATGGTAGAAATCCAAAGGGAAGACAATTTATGCCTTGCAAGACTAGCCCAGCTGGCCGAGCTGAAGCCAGTGATGGCAGAAGTAGCCGAAAGTGCCCGCATGGACCGGAGGAGCTTAATTTCGAGGGATGCCACTTTATTGTGTCGATCGACTACCAAAATGCTTTTGGGGCTCATTGGAGGGTTGCCTACGAGGAAATCCAAGAGTAGCTTAAGGGTAACGTTGACCAGTTGGCTCGGATGAAGGAGCTACCGAGCGATAGTCGAGGAGGAGACGTCATACTTCTATGTGGTACACACCTGCAGCTCCTCCAATGTACGTCGACTTCTCTAACTGGCGAGGACACCCAAGAAGAACCGAACTCTGCTTTAATCTGCAGGCATGCAGTCCAGCTCGAGGAATAGATTGCCAGGAACTGGAGTACATGCTCGACTTGCAGAAGTGACCATTGATCTCACAGCCTTCTGTGACGAGGTCTTAAACTCACCTGCAGAAGAATTGACAGGGTGCGGAAAAAGGTCTTGAAGTAGTTTGGAATGATAGCATGGGCGTTTAATCCGAATCAATCTTTCCGTCTGGAGCCTAAGATCGGAGGAGAACTGAGGCAGGGAAGCGGACTACAGAGGTGATATCACGCAAAGATCATGATCCAAATGTGAGGAATCTTAGTGAGGAATCGTGAGGACGACTGCGAAGACGTGAACTCTGCAGAGAATATCCGTACTGGATAGACTGGACTCTGGACTCTGGAGTGGGAAGGTACAGAATATACCGCAGGTGTATTCCAAGTTACAACCTGGGTACACGTGATGGATATGGCTTCCACTCTGCATCCTTTCACTTTATTAGTCAACGATATCTATAACGGCTCTTCTTGCATGCTTTGTGAGGTATTGGAAAAGGGAAAAGCCACATCATGTCAAGCCGTATCATGTTAGTTTCAGCTCTTTGCTGGACTCTAATGTAGATGCAACCGATGGTGGGTTGTTACATTTGGAGTTGCTAGCATTTACGGAACTGTACAGTGATTTCATCGATTAACAAATTAATGCAGCGTCTTTCGTTTCAGTTTAATTGTAGCACGTGCGAATCCGGATAAACAAGAGAAAAATTCGGACAGGAGATATGGAAATCAAGTGGGACTCCTTTATTACTGTGCACGAGAGGATCCTGTTATCATCTCGTGGTAGCGTGGTGGGGGGAGTTCGGGAGTAAGACTATGAGGTCCTAAGTTCAATCTCTTTAATGTTCATTTTGACGCTCCGATCGTAGACCGCGGTCTTAAGGTCCTTGGAGCCCTACTGTGCGGCCTCCGGCCGCAGGCTTAGGGTCCCATTTACGTCCGCTGGTGATATTTTTGGTAATACCGAGATCACCACCCAAAATACAATGGGTCCAACATTTTTCTTTTTCTTTTTGAAGAAAGCAAAAGTTTTTTTTCTGTTCCTAAGTTGGTGACTAGCATTAGAACTTGTATCTTTGTTTCTGTATTTATTGATTTTGAACCAAATCTCTGCTTTGCTTCTTGTCTCTTCTCTAGAGTGTCATTCTCTTAAGATGAAGTGTTTCACTTCTAGCTTGCTGCTTGCGGTGGCCGTGTTAGCATTTTCTGTTTTCTGGCTTTTGGAGCAGAGGTCATTGTCTTGAGCGTGCATCACTTTTTTATTTGAAGTGATATCTGGTGCACATACTTTCTCGTACGAAACTTGCATGACGTGATTCGATAACGGCGTATGATTTTATCTTGATCTTGTGCTTCGTGTTATTGTTGCACTCGTTTTGTGATTCATTTTGATCGCTTTGGTGCTGAGTCTTATGGTGGCACAAGCTTCTTCTCCCCTCCCTTTTTCTTCTGTCCTTTCTGCACTTGATGTCGGGAGCGTAAAATGCTAATTCTTTCATCCTCTTTAGTTTGTCTCACGTTGTTGTTGCTGACCCCTTGGTTGAGTTGCTTCCCAATTTTTTATTTGTCCATTGTGGTTTATCTTGGAGAGAATAGATCCGCGTGGATTTCATTCAGCTTGGTATAGTTCTTCATGTTGGACAAATCTTGGAACGCTCCGTCTTCAAAGCACAATGTCAGTGTCATTCTCACTATGCTCCATTCTCGTCATCGATTAAGAATCTTCCTTCATTCCTCTCTTCATCACGAACACTGTTTTCAAGATTTTGCGTAGTGTGACAATGAATGGAATTTCCATCTCTTCTTCTCTAAAATGTCTATGATTTCTCTTGAGCCAAATACAGTTTGCAATTTCAACTGCTCCTACCTGACTTCTTGTGTTGTCTTTCCTGCAGATTTTGTCAATCCAAGGTATTCTGTGCTTATCTCCGAGTCACGTATTCCTTCAGTCAATCTTCTCCATTCGTCTCATTTCTTTACTACAAGTCTACATATAAGAAAGAGGTGCATGGAGTCTTCTTCTCCTTCCCCGCATCTCATGCATTTTGCTTCACAGTTTCCTGTATGTGTTTAGGCGGACTTGGGTTGGAAATCCATAAAATGTTGAATCACATTCAAGTGAAATGTGATTCATCACTTTCCACTGGAATATTTTATGTTTCTTCGTTGTCGTGTCAGATATTACGTGAAGGATGTCCAAGAAAACGTGAGGTTCCTGGCTGTGGAGATGTTTTGTGCTATCTAGAGACAAAATAGAGAAAAACAACCACGAAAATGAATGCTGCAATATATACCAACTCCAAATGTATGTACACTGCCGGTTCTTTCTTCCTAAGAACACAAAACTGAGAAATAGACCAGAGCGGTCTGTAATCTGCTTCAAAGCCCTTAAAACGAACCCCTTAATCTCAACCTTGACCCAAAACCACCGAAGCGTAGCTCAAAGCAAGAGAAACTTCTCTTTGCTAACAAAAAGAGCTCCACCAGCATCGCACGATTCAAACCCAAGTCCAAACAGCATCCATGTACAAGCTCTTAGCTAAAGCTAGCTATCACAAGCTGTACATAACCAACCAGAACTCTAACGAACTCAAAAGGGCAAAACCCGTAGCAAAGAAATCAAAAAAGACTTATCTAAGAACTTTCTTCATGGTCTTCTTTCCAAATGGTCTTCAGTTGTCAATAGGGTCTTCTTCCCTAACTCCGTTGGCCCAGAAGCCTTCAGATCCGACTCCCAACAGCCGAGATATCGTCGATTTTTTATCGCAGACGACCGAACTTTCAAAAACTCTTCTCTGCGGCTTAAAACCGCACACACCGCACAAACGGATCGTCTGAACTGATATCCGTCTTCCCTGGCAGGTAGATCTAGCTACCTTGAACCCAACGAGACTCCAAACAAGCCGTTTGGGATTCTCCTTGCAGGTTGCAAAGAACTGACGTAAATCAGCTCTTTACGACTCGAACTTGCTCACCACACCCCAACCAACAATCCAATCCACATATGGTCTTCTCCTATGCGTAGATAAAGACTCCCTGATCGCGTAGGCACCAAGAACGAAAAACTTGGCTCACCGATCGCGAAGAACAAACCAATCTCAGATCGCAGACGAACGAAAATCTGATGTAAGCGCTTCCCTACGAGTCAATTTCACTCAGAACTCCCAAACCGCTCGATGAAACTTCATATCGTCTTCAATTTCCTGAAGAACTCGTTGTTCCGATCTCGATGGATCCAAGGACAGCAAGTTTGGACTCCGGGATGGCCCAAACGATCCAACTCTCGTTCACAGATCACTGAAGCTGTCCAAATCTCCTTCTTACGGCTTAATTTCTCCCAGAACACATCCCTCGATCCGTCTCTTTACAAACCGTCTTAACTAGTGCGTAGCCTGCACAGGTCTGAACCCAACAACGCCTTGCGCGCTTACATTAGATCTCCAAATCTCTCGAACCGTTCGCTTACAGATCGCAAGTACAAGCTACCCCCTTAAGCAGCCCCCATACGTTAGTCACAGTACATACCAATTTTCTTCAATAATGAAGAAGCAAGCCCTTTACGTCTTTAATATAACGCTTGGGGCTGCAAATACCTAGTCAGCAAGTAAACTAAGATCTAACTTGATTTTCCCTTCTTTCGAGTATCATAACTTTTTCACTAGACATCCAAACGAAGTAAACAAGGTGCCTATGAAAAGTTGACAATGAGCTCTACCCATCGATGTAATGAAAATGAAGATCCGAAGTTGTGTCAAAAGTCCGTAAGCTTGCTAGAGCTTAGCTGGTTTTACCCATCTTCCGAGTCTTGTAACTTCTCCACTAGGCATCCAAACGAAGTAGACGAAGTGCCTATGGAGTGATGACAAAGAGCTCTACCTATCGATGTTATGAAAATGAAGATCCGAAGTTATGCCAAAAGCCCGTAAGCTGAGGCCTAGCTTGTTTTATCCATCTTTCGAGTTTTGTAACTTCTCCACTAGGCATTCAAATGAAGTAGACAAAGTGTCAATGGGAAGCTGACAAGGAGCTCTATCCATCGATGTAAAGAAAGTGAAGATCCAAAGTCGTCCCAAAAGCTTGTAAGCTGGGGTTTAGCTTGTTTTATCCTTGTTTTATCTCCTCCGAATCTGTGCATCCTCTGGTATACACCAGAGATATCAAACAAGGAGTGGACCGGCACGCACACTCGTTCTCATCTTGTCATCCTCCCTCCCATCTCAATCAAACTCATCCTCAAGGTTACAACCTGATCGTCATCTTGAAGTTGCTACCCTGCCATGATCTTCCCTAGATCCATGCTCATCTACTTTCTCTTCAACCTCCCATCCAATCATCCCCTCTAGATCTACACATCTTTCTATATGCGAAGACCTAGAAAAAATAACCCATCATACCATAGAAATGTCTTCCATCCGTCTTGTAGAACCTCATCATCGAGGTTTGTAATCCAAATGTCGTAGTAGACATCACCCATCCTCCCAATCATCACCACGTATCTTGACAATAACCCTCAACCTCAAGCCTGTACATGTCATCGTACGCATCCATCTCCTCTTTTTTGTTTTCTGCAAAAAAAAAACCACACTGTTGCAACCGAAATCCTCAACCGCAACCATCATTATCTCGTTGTACGATGGTATCCTCCTCAACCAACATCCTCCCTGATCTTTTCTTCTGAAAATCTTTACAACCTCCCAATCCTCATCCTCCCAACCCTAATCACATGTAAACTTTCACAACCTCTCAAGCATAATCATCTTCAGCAATGGCTTCTCCTCTGTAAGTCATCCTTATCCATCATCCTATATCTGTAGCCTCGTGAGCATCTGTCCACACTCCATCATCCTCAGCATGTTCGTCCTTGATGATGCCAATGTTGACATCATGGACTTCTCTTGTAGTTGCACCCAAGACCTCCCGTGAAATGAACCCAATCTTTGCATCTCGAATGCACTCCTCCCAACCTCCCTTCACATCCATCACTGTATCAATATCTGGTTGTTGTATGTTTGCAACTAGATCAACCATTTTCACTATCTGCACCCCAACCATCTTCTCCCGTTGTGAAGGATCGTCCTCCATTACCTGTTCAGGAAGAATAGTTTCCTGTTGAATCTTATCCTCCCCAGCTTGCTTCTCTGAAGAAATCTCTTCTTGTCCCTTCTTCTCGCTCTGCGTCGTGGATGCAGTATCCAACTTGAGCTCGCTTGGATCCACATGCTCATCCAAATCATCCATATGGAGATCATTCTCAATCTCCTCCGCCTTAGCACCATAATTTGTAGCTTCGATAGATACAACTGCATGTGTTGCAAAGTAATCATGCACCAATCTCTTCATCCCTCCTTTACCAACGTTGGTTTGATGGAGGGTACCCGTACTTCAAAGCCGAACACCTCCATCCTCCCAAGAAATAACCCCTCGTTTCAAGGGCTCTGCAAAGTCGATGCAATCATCCTATTGATGATCAGTACCATCACACCACGTACACTGATGTACCCAAGCAGGTTTGGGTACAAGTTCTGTCTTGATCAACGATCCTTTACCCTCCAACCTAGTAACCTGAGCTTGTAGATCTTGCATCTTTTGCCGTAGGTCCTCGATGGTTGGATCCTTCTCCTCTACAACCACAACTGGAAGTTGAACCTCAGATACTACCTGAACTGGTGTGGTAGTCAGCAATATAGACGTCGACCTGATAACCCTTTCCTTTGTATGTCTCCAGCAAGAAGCTCAACCGCTTCACGCACAACCTCCCAATTTCTTGTCAATCCTTCTTCTTCATCCCCATCCTCCAGAAGTAGCTCCAACTGCTCTTGCCATGGTTCATCCGCAGCTTGAAGGAACAACTCTGTCTTGTAGGTCTCCAAGGTTAGCTTGTCTACTTGAGGTAGTTGAGAGAATTGTCTCTCGAACTCCTTTAACAGCTCTGTAAGCTGTAAACCCTTGTTGGGTCGATTGATCCACCCAAAAATGATTTCTTAGTTACTATTATCTCAAGCACCGCAGCGAGTTCGAATGTTTCGATCATCTCCTTCTCCGATACCTAATCCAAATCCATCTCTATCTTGTAACATCTCAAGTACTCAAAGATGTCTCTCCCACCAAATAGATCGAGCTTCACGATCATCTTTCGAAGCGCCTTCGTCCCCAAAGCCTCCTTTTGTTGATTCCCTTGCTCTTGTCGCAAAAACAAAGTGAAGGCTTGAAACGAACGTGCAGTTGCTGCATCCAACTGCACCCTTAGTATCCCTTCTGATCCGTCCATCTCGTCCATAGTCATGGCTTGTCCTATCCTCCCATCCTCTCATCCTCGCATGATCCCAAGCATCTATATATCCATCATCCTAGGTCCGCAGCATCCTCCCGAACAACCGTATCAATCTTCATCTTCGTTCATGATTGTTGATCTCCTCTTGCAAGTTCCAGCATAGAAATCTCCACCTCGAGTCTTCACGTCGAGTTCACCACCGTTGTCGTGTCGGGTTTTACGTGAAGGATGTCTAGGAAAACGTGAGGTTCCTGGCTGTGGAGGTGTTGTGTGCTAAACGAATGCTGCAATATATATCAACTCCAAATGTATGTACACTGCCCGTTCTTTCTTCCTAAGAACACAAAACTGAGAAACAGACCAAAGCGATCTGTAATCTGCTTCAAAGCCCCTAAAACGAACCCTTGAATCTCAACCTTGACCCAAAACCACCGAAGCGTAGCTCAAAGCAAGAGAGATTTCCCTTTGCTAACAAAAAGAGCTGCACCAGCATCACATGATTCAAACCCAAGTCCAAACAGCATCCATGTACAAGCTCTTAGCCAAAGCTAGCTAACACAAGCTGTACATAACCAACCAGAACTCTAACGAACTCAAAAGGGCAAAACCCGTAGCAAAGAAATCAAAAAAAGATCTATCTTAGAACTTTCTTCTTTCGCAAATGGTCTTCAGATGTCGACAGGGTCTTCTTCCCAGACTCTGTTGGCCCAGAAACCTTCAGATCCGACTCCCAACAGCCGAGATATCGCTGATTTTTTATCAAAGGTTACCGAACTTTCAGAAACTATTCCCTGCGGCTTAAAACTGCACACACTGCACAAACGGATCGTCTAAACTGATATCCGTCTTCCTTGGCAGGTAGATCTAGCTACCCTGAACCCAGCGAGACTCCAAACAAGCCGTTTGGGATTCCTCTTGCAGGTTGCAAAGAACAGACGTAAATCAGCTCCTTGCGGCTCAAACTTGCTCACCACATGCAAACCAACAATCCAATCCACACATGGTCTTCTCCTATGCGTAGAAGCAGCCCCCATACGTTAGTCACAATACGTACCAATTTTCTTCAATAATGAAGAAGCAGACCCCTTACGTCTTTAATATAACGCCTGAGGCTGCAAATACCCAGTCAGCAAGTAAACTAAGACCTAGCTTGATTTTCTCTTCTTTCGAGTAGCATAACTTCTTCACTAGACGTCCAAATGAAGTAAACAAGGTGTCTATGAAAAACTGACAATGAGCTCTACCCATCGATGTAATGAAAATGAAGATCCGAAGTTGTGATAAAAGTCCATAAGCTGGAGCCTAGTTTGTTTTATCCATCTTTCGAGTCTTGTAACTTCTCCACTAAGTGTCCAAACGAAGTAGACGAAGTGCCTATGGAGTGCTGGCAAAGAGCTCTACCCATCGATGTTATGAAAATGAAGATCCGAAGTTGTGCCAAAAGCCCATAAGCTGAGGCCTAGCTTGTTTTATCCATCTTTCAAGTCTTGTAACTTCTCCACTAAGCGTTCAAATAAAGTAGACAAAGTGCCCATGGGAAGTTGACAAGGAGCTTTATCCATCGATGTAAAGAAAGTGAAGATCTGAAGTTGTCCTTGAGGTCTAGCTTGTTTTATCCTTGAGTGTCTTTGGAGCAATAACTGTCAAAATTTGATTTTCATGTAGGAGCCGGTCCACGACACGACACCGTTAGCTCTACTTTCCATAGTTTCTTCCATCTCCACTTGCATATACTTGAATTTTCTTTCTGTCTCATATTTTGTTCAACTTGACTTCAGTTTATATTCTCACTTGTCCTTACTGGTCGTACTTGAGGTCTCATCCTTCTACTAATTTTGTTCTCGTTTATCATGTCCAACCTTCTAGGCTGCGTAGCTTGGACTCTCCTTCATCCAGACAAATCTCTTATTCTCAAGATAGAGCCTCTGTTTTTGTCTCTCATCCATAAGTTCATTGACTGTGATCCATAGGTTCATGTAGCCATGCTAGCAGCTGTCTTAGCTTTGAAACTCCGATCTGCTTAGCAAGTTTTTGTAGCATGTTAGTCGACTTATGTTGTCCATCATTCTATCGTCGCAAGCACTATGATGTTAGGAGCATGTGTCTCATTGCCTACTGTCGTCTTTCGTCGCTCAAGCAACAAGCGAGAGTTCTCTTATGCTTTTTCATTCATGCAGTATTTTGTTGTAGGTCTATGCTTCAAAGTCTTTTGGGCTATGTTGGTCAACAGTAGTTCTTGTAGTTCCCATCCTTCAGTTTCTTGCTTTTTGTGATGGAACTCCTTACAAATTCTTCCGTGATGTTTATCCAATCATTTGGTTTTGCTTTTATGATTTGTGCACATTGTTTCTTAATCAGCATCTTGCTCTAGATCCCTGTAGCTTATATATTAATTCCTTCTTTCGTCTTTGATGCTTGCAAGACATCCCATGCTATAATGAATCTTTTCTTTTGTCTCTCCTTGCTTACACCCAAAGGAATTTTCTGAATGCGCAATTTTCTATGTTAAGTGTCAATGCCTTCCCAGTTGTGATGTCTGATGTGACGTGAATAGATATATAACATATCACTCCACTTGCAAAGCTCGTGCTTCAAATATCCAGTGGTTCAACATTCCGTTACTTTGTTTAGAAGAAAAAGTTGGATCCGACTAGATGTTATATTTCTACCTATAGGATATCTCACTATCTCTCCCTCCGCTGCTTATTTGCAACCTAGTATTGTAGTCCATGTTAAGACTTCAGTCATTCTCATTTGGATGATGAGTGATTTGGTGATGTTCAGCTTAGTCCTTGAAACCTTCTCAAACTCCGCCACTGTTTTTTGTACTCTGTGCAAAATTTCCTTGGTTGCTCTTAGTTGCACGTCAGTGTCGTCTGCAAAGAATTGCTGAAAAATTGATATGTCCACAGTTTCAACCCGTTGTCACAGAGCGTGAATTTTGATCAAGGAATACACAGAGTATCTGGCTGTAGAGAGATACAGCAAAACCTTGAACAAACTTGGTAGAATCTTTGGGCTCTCATTACCCAATCAATCGGTTTTTATGATCTCATTCATTCTCAACATTTCTTTCTGGATTATAAGTCATAGTTTGACCACGCATCTCTCATAGAATTGCTTAGCTTCAAGAATATTCAACTCTCCATGATCGGCTATAATCTTCCCAACACACTCATATCTACAAATTATGTGCTCTAACAAGAATCTGCACACTCTTTCAATAGACTTTGTACATAAAGCTCGTCCTTCCACTTGGTTAGACGAATCCTCCCGTGCAAGAGCCAAATACTACATCTGCCATTTCCCCACTAGCACAATAACTAGTATCCACTACCCACTTGTAATACATTGCAAGTGGATACATAAGTCCACCTATAAGTTGTCATGAAACTCTTAGATAAGTGGCGTTTGTATTTTCTTCTCACTCATAATTCTTTGCGATAAATAAGCGTCTCTTTTAGAACATTTCTAAAAATAACCATCTTGTAATAGATAGTTGTAGGTCTTTCGTTTGATCTGTTTGAAATGTGTACCACACCATTCATGGTGCTTCAACAATGTGCTAAGATAACACCCAATATCTATTCACCTTTATACAACTCCTCTTCGAATGATTTTGGAGCTTCTTCTTTTTCAGTCTTAGAAAATATGATGGTGCCACATCTTCGATATCCTCGATCATATCGAGGAAGAGATAAAGGAGAGGAAAAGGCTTTGGTGGCAGAAATAATAACCGATTTGGTTCTTCTGGTCGAGGTCTGTTCTCTCAGCAGCAACAGAATCTTTGACCTGACTACCAGCAGCAATAAAAATTTCAACCTGACCACCAACAGCAGCAAGCTAAAGGTTGAGGTGAGCAGCGGTTCTGTGCATACTGCAAAGCCAAAGGTCATTTGATCAAGACCTTCTTCAAGAGGCAAGGAGACATCAGGTCTGACAAGCTTTCACAGCAAAACTATGTGTCCACGGGGGAACCTTTTCAGATGTAATCTTCTAACGATGGTAAATGTCATCGGTTTCACGAGCAAACTTGATGATGAGTGATTTATTGATTCTGGAGCTTCAAACCACATGATAATACATGATGAATGATTCAATCAGAAGGAGCCATTGAAGACACCAGCAATAGTTCATATTGGTGATGATACCTAGCATAACATTACACATATGGGTACAGCGTCTCTGTCTGTTGCATCTTCAAACTTTTTTCTCTGAGATATGTATTGTATGTGCTCACCATTACTAAGAATATAGTTTTAGTAGGTCAGATGGTGGAGCAGGGTTATCAAGTTTGGTTCAATAGCGAGGGATGTCTTATTGAAACCAGTAATAATAATGTAGGTCAGAGTGTCTAGAGTAGGAAGGCTGTTCAAATTGGATGTTGTTCAGTCTAAACTTCAAGCTGCAATGTTTGTTCATATTTTTGAAATTGATAAATTCTGATGTATGGATTTCATCTTAAGCAAGCTTGAATGGTTCTCAGTACTTCGTCTCTTTCATAGATGACTTCTCGCGATTTTACTTGAGTCCACTTCCTCAAGACCAAGTCAGACATCTTTGCTATGTTCCAATCATTCAAGACCCTAGTTGAGAAGCAATATAACGGTTGTACCTATGACTCCGTTGGGATGGAGTAGACGAGTTTCATCTCTCTTCACTTTGATATCTTTTTGCAAGAGCATGGGATCAAGAGAGAGGTCACGTGTAGCTACAGCTCGCAACAGAATGGTGTAGCAGAGAGGAAGAACAAACACATTGTAGAGTCAGCACGTGCGATGCTGATGAGAAGTCTATGCCTAAGTGTTATTAGACGGAAGCTGTTGCATATGTTGTCTATCTCGTGAACCGATTGCTGATCTGGTGAAGGAAGAGATCGAGAAGCTGCACACTGCTGAGTTTATTTACGAGGTGGAGCATTCTGAATGAGTATCACTCATTGTGATTGTACAGAAAAAATATAGCAAATTGAGGGTGTGTGTTGATTAAAAAAAACTCAATGTTGTCACGACGAAAGATTATTATCTTCTAGGACACTGGCACTGTGTTTCTGCACCAATTGCACCGGTACATAAGAAGACCCCTACGAGATATTGGTAGGCAAGAAACCAGACCTCTCAAGTCTCAAAGTGTTTGATTTTGTATGTTTTGTACATATATCAGATGAAAGGCGCAGCAAGCTGGACCCGAAAGCTGAGAAGTGTATCTTCTTAGGTTATGCTTCTGATATTGAGAGATGTAGGTGTTATATCCCAACTTCGAAGAGGCTGCTCATCAGTAGAGATGTTATTTTTGCTTATCCTGGTATTAAGCTATGTCAGGTTCTGTTGCTTTTTCACTCCTTATTCTATCCTCTGTCCAACCAGTTCAAGTTGGTTCCACAATATCTCAAGCCACTAGTTAAGGTAGTGGTAGTATTGTATTTCATCCAATGCGCATGAGAGCTCTTTGGTCTGGCCAAGACCCCGTAGTTGCTATACTTACGGTTCAGGTCCCTCCACTTGTTGTCCAACCTACACAGGTTGCACATTCCAACAGTTCTCCAGTGTTGCAGCTCATGATCAATGAGCAGTGCAGTGCAGATACTGTGCATGCTTTTGACGATCACGTCAGCAGTTCTCAGCCGTATCATGGATCTGAAGCTGGACCATCAAGTCAATCTCATCTGGGGAGGTCCAACAGAGTGAGACATACTGTCCAACGTTTTCAAAGTGAAGATTTCTTGGCTGAACACCATGCCTACATGGTGAATGTCGTACATGAGCAGTAATCAAATTCTCTTGAGGAGGCGATGCATCAGGCATAATGGATGCAAGCCATGCAGTTGAGCTTTCAGCTCTACAACATCAGCAGTCTTGGGAGCTGGTTGATTTATCTTATGGTAAGAAAGCCATTGGTTGTAGATGGGTTTAGAAGGTCAAGAGGAATTCGGGTGGTTCAATCAATAAGCACAAGGCGAGACTAGTGGCTGAAGCCTATGCACATCAGTATTGCCTTGACTTTGAGGAAACATACAGTCCGGTAGCCAAGATGGCTTCGATACGCACCCTTGTGACATTAGCTATAAGTAAAGGGTGGCAACTACATCAAATGGACTTCAATAATGCTTTCCTTAACAGAGAGTTGCAAGAGCATGTCTACATGGTGCAACCCCTTAGATATGAAGACCAAAGATATCCAAATAAAGTTTGTAGACTCCAAAAGTCCTTGACTTAAGCAAGCTCCAAGAGCTTGAATGCCAAGATTAACTCGTTTCTACTATTGCTTTGCTTTCGTCTGTGTATTTCAGACTCCTCATTGAACTCCCTGCAGGTCGATGATAACACAATATTGATCATTGTCTATGTAAATGATCTAGTTATCACTGTATCTCTGAGAGCTTTATCAAGCAAGTGAAGGTTCAGCTGAAAGGGGAGTTTGATATGAAAGATCTAGATGGACTGAAGTACTTTATGGCTATTGAGTTCATCGAGGATAGAGATGATACATGGCTGTTACAGAGACAGTATGCTCTGAATAGACTAGAACAGTTTGAGATGACAGCTCGTAAGCCTATCTCTAACTCTCTTGCATCTTCTCTAAAGTTCAATGCTGAGGATGGTGAGCTAATGGTAGATCCAAATTTCTATAGACAGATTGTAGACAGCCTGATCTATTTGATCATTACTAGACCTGATCTAAGTTATGTTATAGGTCTAGTTAGTCAGTTCATGCAAGCACTTAGGAAATCTCATCTTGATGCAGTTCGACAGATTTTACGATACGTGAAATTCACAATCCAGTATGGACTTCGTTATGAAGCGGGTGGTCTTCTCTTGTTACATGGTTTTATTGATGCAGATTGAAGAAAGTACTCACGATAGAAGATCTATGTCAGGTTTTGTCTTCAGCCTTGGAGACTCTACTGTTAGTTGACTTCAGTTGATGACAGAAGCAACCTACAGTTGCTCTGTCATGACTGAAGCAGAATACAGAGGTGTCACTAATGTCATTTGTGAATCCGTTTGACTTCACATCTTATTGAAAGATATGGGTGTCAAATTTTCTGATCCTCTTGATTACACACTGACAATATCAGCAATATGAAATTTACTTCTAGTCTTGTTTTTCATGCTAAGATCAAGCATATAGAGGTCCATTATCACTTTACTGGAGAGAAGTATTGACTGTAGAGATAGATCTGAGATATGTATCTACAGTTGAACAAGTTGCTGATATATTCACCAAAGCTTTACCTAGACATAAATTTGATGTTTTCAGATTATATCTAGGTGTTAAAGATATTGATATGCGTTTGAGAGTGACTGTTGATATACGTACAAGCTTTTAAAACTACTAAGTATAACATGTACATACATAGTTAGTATACTTAGAACACAGCTAAGTTACAGGGACCCAACCCGGTTCCCCCTAATGTTTTTTACTTTCCCTATATATTGAGAAGGGGCGCTTTTTCTAGGTTAGTTCCTTTGGTGATATTTCTCTTCCTTTTTTGTTCTTCTTGTGAGAAGCTGAGAGAGCCCCCTTCCTTGTTGGAAGCTTTTCATCTCTTGTTTGAGTGTTGGGTTCTTGCTGCTCGTAAAAACTTTTAGAGTTTCTGGATTTCCAAACTCCTGCATCGATGTCGAAACAGGTCGAACTTTAAATACTGAGGAAAGAGCTTCTTTTATTGAAAGAAACTGCAGTTCTTAGACAAACGCTTCTGCGGCCTCTTATACAAAAGCGTTCTACTTTAGGTCTGGATTTCACAAATACGTAACTTGGATATACATCGTATAACGTTGGAGGAGATTGCTCTAGATCTTCGGACTCTGCTTGTTGGGTCTGTGTTCTCAGGATTCTATCAATCACTGCAGGGCACTGAGTCATGATCATGAGTCCGAGTCACTTAGAAATAATCCTTCAAGTCGACTTTCGGCCTTGATATCATATATGGGACTCAACAACATTTGGCTAGACCAACATGACACGGTACAATTTGTTCAAATGGAAATGTTTTCATGATCAAGTGGACCTGCAACGAAAATTTCTCTCGATAATATGTACGAACTTATAATTGTACGGTTTCTGTCTCATTGCCCCCCAAATATAATCCCGGAATGTTTCTCTCTGGAGAAAAAATTGCTGCAAAGGGATTTCTACCGCATCGAGATATCCTAGGTATAACAGAACTATCTAAGTTCACTGACAGGTGGTTCAAGTATTTCACTTAGAATATATACTAGTTCACTGTAGCTCTGTTCTCATGATAACGCATCTCGATATGAAGATCATGTAGCTGGCTAGTTTCATGATTGTCCTCATGCAAGCATGTATTGTGAGTAGTCCATCTAGACCGCAACATTCTCTGCAGCTGAAATCCGAATCATCATGCGAACGATTAGCAACACTAAGCTCGTCAGCTGAACACGGTTTACAGTATCACATGCTAAGAGTATATACAGAGTAAAAGTAAAATCTTCTTACAGTACAATAGCATTGAACCCGAGTACCTGATTTCGGATTCTTACTAGGGAAACTTTTCCAGTCTCACAAATTTTGATACTTTTATTCTCTGGGAAGATGTAGGGGACATACGCATAGGATGAAAAACATCGAACTCAACCTTTGGCTAGCTATCACTACTGGAAGTTATAACCAATAATACCCCTCGAGGAGAAAGTACTAACGCTCTTAATTTCCAAGCGGTAGTAATTAACGTTCTTCCAGAATACCCTCGATCTGGCTGTCATTTTCAGACTTATTGTCCGGGTCTCCTCCGGACCCTTCAAGAATTTGGAGGATGATTGATATCAACTATTGATGTATAATCGACAGGAAACATATATATATCTATATACTGCAACTTTCTCTTTCGAAGCGGTGTCAATGTGCACATGAAATTTATCTTCGGAACTAACGAACTGGAATTCGAAGGAAGATAACACATCATCTTTATGTATGCACCATCACCTCGATCTTAACTACCTGCTTGGTACCCCTCTGATCAGCTTTCGGACCATATCGCTTTCAGTCTCTGTCATTGTAGTTGCAAAGCCCAAATAAACAAGTTCCTGGCAATGAAGGAAATCTCGGTATAATGCTGGGGCACCTCAGTCCGCATCTCCCACAGTTGAAAGGATTCCTCCGAAGGTCAACACACAAGCCGTTGCAGCAGGTGGTCCCGAAGAGGCATCTAAGAAAACACACTCCGCAGTTGTTGTTATCCGTCTTTCTGTTGAGACACTGGCCATTGCAGCAATCAGGTCTCGCAGAACCGAATTGACTGCATATGGTTCTGTTGAATGTACAAGAGTTCGGCCTGGGCACCGGCGGTATGATGACACTGTTCAAAAGGGCCCTGCGTTTAAGCCGTGTCTCAGAGGAGCCCAGCACATCAGCTTGAACCTGTGCGATCATTAAGACCACAAGAACAGCGAAGGAAGAGACGAAGAGAGTTGCGAGCTTCATGTCTGTGAGAAGATTGTCGACCTAATGAAGATAGCAACCGGAAAATCGGGCTCGACCGCGGCCGATCTCAGATTCTCGAAGGCCAACTTGAAATCGGATGATTGCAAGCGTCTCGTAATTAAGCAGACGCTGCTGCCTCTGAGATCTAGAGTCCGCTTAATGGCTATTTATTCGAACGAGTACACAGGGTCAAGTCTCTTGAGCAGTAAATGTTTCCAAACGTTCAGAAGCAAAGACGTGACTGATCGTGCATGCTCACAAGACGGAAAGAAGCAGTCCGTTCAACGTGGTCGACATAACAGGACGCATTAAGTCAATCCGACTAGTACTGAACACTAAACAAAAAAGATTCGTGTGCATGCATGCAAGCGTATGTCCAAGAATGCTTAACAAAATGCATGCTGTATAATCATTCATGGCCCACAGCTATAATTACGGGCTGCAAGAGAGAGTACACTAACGATCGCGACAACTGTTAACGAAAGGTTCGTGTCTTTAGCCGCATACGTGATTCTTCCGAATCTATTGACTGAATGTGAGATTTTGAGCTACTTGCAATTGCAATGAGGTTGAGGGTGAATTCAGAGCTAATCATGTGCTCCAGGTCTGGCGTTGGGATGAGATCTCAAATGTGATGATTAAATCATTTGCAGTTTGGCTGGAACGAGGAGTTATATATGATCAGCTTTCAGACGGAGTTGGAACACCTGACCAGACTGAACCGGAAACTCAAAGACCTCAGTAATCAGCACTGTAGATCTAGACCCACTAATTAAGCTCTTTTTTAAATAACCTGGCATGCGTACGGTTGTATTAGCAAGTGCCATTTCTGTACCGTATTTCATGATCGCGTTGCTCGCAAGTCTCAAGATCAAACCGGTTGTGGCCTTGAACAGTATTGTAACAGCAAGAGTTCGAGATCACGAATGTAAAACTCATCTCATGCATTCTTCTTAGTACACATATGTTACTGATCAGATCTAGAGTTGTGGTGATCATGAAGCAAGACAAAGAGGAATAACTACAGACATCTTAAACGACTATGGTAGGTAGTTGTACTGATATCTAGCTTGGTACAGTCCGATTTCGAATAGTGTACATGCAATTGAAGGAATGAATATTAATTTCCTGAGCTGAGCTGCTGAACTGAAGCGAGTGGACAACATATCTAGTAGCCTTATTTATCCAGAAGTCCTCTTGACGTCCTACATGCAGATATGCCCCTTATTGTGTAAACATCCCATACGTAGGTTTCTACGACTGTCACAGCCCGGGCTCTACTTTGCGGCCGATAGAGCGAAGTAGAAATATAATACATGTAGGAGTCTGAATCGAATGTCTTACTCGACGGGTACCCAAAACATGTACAGGTCCTGTCAATGAGTACTCCTGGGGCGAGCGGTTATATATATCTGAAATATCCCTCAGGCTGAACAATATTACCTTCTTCACGATGACATGCGTACGTTCTTAGTGTTTATATATCTTGTAGTGTCTAGAGTTCATTGAGAGAAGTACTAGACTAAGTCATGATATCGACCATATCTATCTATCTATACATATATAATTAGTGTGTCTGATGTACCAGAGTGTTCCCGTGCCAATCTTTGCAGTTGAAGCATATACTTTGCTTCCTCTTGCTTCATGAATGTACATAACTTCAACTTACTCTTCCTTCCAAGACTGCAAAGCTGAAGAAGAATCTGGTTTCCAGTTAACGGTTTTTATCTTTGAAGTAATATAATAATTTAATTAATACAGGGTACTTCTATCAGGATACACTTTAGTCAGCAGCTACTTATAAAATACTACTGAACGTCCAAGTCAGACTCTACCTTCCAGCTGCCACTTAAAATACGCAGAACGAACGAACTCGTTAGTACAACCAGATCAGGGAACGGAGAAACGTACGTGCCTTCGACCATGCCAGTAGCTTGCAATTGGGCACGGGTACCAGAACCAGATAAACAACGTACGTATACCTCCCAGCAAGTGGCTTCTAAAAGTTGTACTAGATAACCAGGAACCAGTGCTTTCCACCGTCTAAACTGAACTTTGATCGGTTATATACAAGAGGATCCAAGTTACGTGCACAGTACTTGTCTGCATTGATCCCATAAGAGATTTCCTTCTTGAAACTAAAACACTAATCAACTGATTAGAAAAGCTAACAGACCAACAAGTTTACTAATCAACAGTACAGTAGAAGGGGAACTATGGTCACAAAGGTATCTGGCGTTATGTACGTTGTTATAAAGCATTCTCTCTCTTCATCAGTTCTCATCTGCCCTGGATCTATTCCTGCTACGTGTACGTTGCTGTGTGGCTGTCTCCCACGTGACATGGCAACGGTGTAAGACAGTGTTACCAGAGGTTTTTAGTTAAACAGCACTCGCAGACAAGAGTACAGCTTAAACGGCACCACGGTCTCACTATTTAGTTGAACAGCACCCTCAGGTTAACAAGTCGGGTCGAGTGACGGAGTGTAGCGGGCCGGGGTCGAGTCGCTGGGTCGGGTTGGCCCACTGGGCTCGGCCGGTTTTGTGTTGTGGGTGAGCCCCGCGTGGGAGTTTTCTGCCGCGGGCCAGGGCAGCCGTTGCTACGGCTCTTGATATCCCATTCCTTTGACGAAAACGCAAATAATGATTTGCCCCAGGGTCCTTTAAGCCTTAATTTAAAGACCCCATGTAACTATTTTCGTGGAGCTCGATGGAATATTCTTTCCCGATTGTGTCCTACGGCTCCCGATAGAGCGATGCTTTCATGCTGCGGCGGCTCCCGATATTAAATTCCTTTGATTTCAACGCAAAGTACTATTTAATTATAACTATTTCTCCTGGAGGCCGATGGTTTAATTTTCCATGATGGTTTCTTCCTCCTCCCAATATTAATTAAGTTGATTTTTCCCCTTGCTTTTCAGAGGGACCCTAATTAAACTAACCCTATTAATTAATTGCCTACAACTTAGGGTGAATAAATTATTGCTATTGCTTATTTATTATTTCCTTCTACGACACCACAGTGAGAGTGCAACCGAGATGTTAACATGAATTCCATAAGAGTTAAAGAGAAAATATTCAGTAATTTCAACTTTAATATAATATTTAATGTAATTATTATAAATTAGTTGCTTTGTACATGCCGAATCTTCTGGAATAATCCATAAAGCATGTGGACTGCGACGCACAATAGGAAGAGAAAAAGAGGACTATATCGTGTGAGAAAATCAGTTTTTTGAAGTTTTAATTTATCACTTTATATTCACTTTATATTCACTTTATTTATCATTTCTTATTCATAATTGTATTCACTAAAAGATTATTAGTTTAAATTATGTTATTAACAACATGAATAAATCACAAGGAGGAGGAAAACCATAAGGATGTTAGGCCACCGGAATAGTTTCGTCGAGTAAAATTAAAACCTAAAGGCACTTAAGTAAATAATTATTTATGTTGAAATCAATGGAAAATTATTTTGAATTAGAAGGATCGGCTTAAACCAGAGAAGTTCGTTAAAAGAAATATTTAAAATTAAAGATAACTTGAGAAGTGAGACTGAGATACTTGAGAAGTCATCTTCTTTTATAGAATGTCATGAAAGGTACCCCAAATGGGTTGTCCTTAGCGTTTGTGGTTTTCTCGAACATGTCAGAACGAGTTGAAATTTTGAGAATATGATGTATATGCTATGTGTATCGTACTGACAGAATTTCATGTCATTTTGAGATACTTGAGAAGTCGTCTTCTTTTACAAAATGATCTCAAAGGTACCCCAAAAGGGTTGTCTGTAGCGTTTGTGGTTTTTTCAACCATGTCAGAATGAGCTGAAATTTTGAGAACATGATTTATATGCTATGTATATCATACTGACAGAATTTCGTGTCGTTCTGAGATACTTGAGAAGTCTTCTTCTTTTACAAAATGCTCTCAAAGGTTACCAAATGGGTTGTCCTTAGCGTTTGTGGTTTTTTCGATCATCTCAGAACGAGCTGAAATTAGGTCAATATGATGTATATGCTACATATATCTTACTGAGAAAAGCTCAGCTCAATCTGAGATACTTAAAGATTCATCAAGAATTTTGTCATAGAGTATCTAATGTTTGAAATTATATGCGAAAAATATGAACTATTTTTGGCATATTAAAACCTGAATCAGCACTCACATCCGAAGCTAGAGGTATACCTTTTTTGATCTTTAACCGCATGGATCTATATCCTCGCTATGCGTTTCGAGCACCAAACAGACTCGAATTAGAATAATGCGTCCAACCTCCAAGAACTGAGAGATCTTTAATTTCTCGCGATGGTTTCCTCCTCATCCCGATATTAATTAATTTTGATTTTTCCCTGTGATTTTTAGAAGGAATAAATTAAACTAACCTTATTAATTAATTGCTACAACTTAGAGTGAACATTTTTGCTATTGCTTATTTCTTTCTATGCTATTTTTAGAACATTAAATTAAACCGTTTGCTTCACTTTTATGTGAATCTTATTTATGTTAAAATTTATGTTTACCTTTAATTTTAAATATTTCCTTTAACAAACTTCTCCGGTTTAAGCCGATCTCTTCTAATCCAAAATAATTTTCCATTGACTTCAACATAAATAACTATTTACTTCAGCGCATTTAAGTTTTAATTTTCCTCGACGGAACTATTCCGATGGCCTAACATCCTTATGGTTTTTCTACTCCTTGTGATTTATTCATGTTGTTAAATACACAATGTTCCTCCCTTTGAGTAATTTGTTTCGGGAGTAAAAACGGGACTAAATTATGAATCAAGTTCAGTGGAAAGGGAAATATTTTGAATTAAAAGGGATGGGATTAACCGGAAATATTTAAAGTTAAAGGTATAGTAATAAAGATAAAAGTGAAGCAAACGGTTTGATTGATTGTTCCGAAAATAACGTAGAAAGAAATAATAAATAAGCAATAGCAATAATTTATTCACCCTAAGTTGTAGGCAATTAATTAATAGGGTTAGTTTAATTAGGGTCCCTCTGAAAAGCAAGGGGAAAAATCAACTTAATTAATATCGGGAGGAGGAAGAAACCATCATGGAAAATTAAACCATCGGCCTCTAGGAGAAATAGTTATAATTAAATCGTACTTTGCGTTGAAATCAAAGGAATTTAATATCGGGAGCCGCCGCAGCATGAAAGCATCGCTCTATCGGGAGCCGTAGGACACAATCGGGAAAGAATATTCCATCGAGCTCCACGAAAATAGTTACATGGGGTCTTTAAATTAAGGCTTAAAGGCCCCTGGGGCAAATCATTATTTGCGTTTTCGTCAAAGGAATGGGATATCAAGAGCCGTAGCAACGGCTGCCCTGGCCCGCGGCAGAAAACTCCCACGGGGGGCTCACCCACAACACAAAACCGGCCGAGCCCAGTGGGCCAACCCGACCCAGTGACTCGACCTTGGCCCGCTACACTCCGTCACTCGACCCGAGTTGTTAACCTGAGGGTGCTGTTCAACTAAATAGTGAGACCGTGGTGCCGTTTAAGCTGTACTCTTGTCTGCGGGTGCTGTTTAACTAAAAACCTCGTGTTACCACGTGTACATGATTATGTACTTTATGGTCGATGCACAGTACAAGCGCTGGCCACGTGATCATGGCGCTGTCGATACGTTCTGTACACATCTAAAAGGAGCCGCCGATGAAATTTCAGACCTCCCGAATCTCAGAGATATTTATATATCTATATCTTTTCGTTTATTTAAATTTACCTCACAGATAGTACAGATAACATGATCGTACTTTGTGGTACTTAGTAGGATTCAGTACCAAGAGAGAAACGGAATTTGAATGATATATATTAGCACCCGTGCATTTCCATCACTGGATTAATTTATTACCAAGCCTTTCCTGCCGGAAGGGTTAGATAATACATTAACCATTGTATTAAATTAAATGTATATTTTGTGACGGTATCCCAGACTTATATCTTTTGAAGCGTGCCTTTCTGCACATGTCTTATGGGTTATTTTTTCTTTCTCGCATCACTCTTCTGTTTTAACATTTATAGAGACATAATTAAATTTTTTGAAAATTTTTTATTCGATATATATTTTTATTTATTATTAACACAATCGAACGTACTATCAACTGAAATTAATCCATTCAAGAAATTTTATATATATTATGGAAATGCAGAATTTCTTGTGTCCATGACGAGAACCAATCTGCATTAGGAGTTTTGTCTTTCTGCTCGTCTTTTTGCTTTTTCCCTCTGTAAAACTCAAGCAATATGCATATTATCATGCTATGCTCCGTATGTAATTAATTCTTGTCGCTTCAGCACAATTTAGGCAATATTTATTGTTCTAACATTCCAACGCGTTACCAAATGAAGAAGCGTGCCTACTGCAGTCGACCGAGAAGGGAACAAACGCGTGCCTGCGCGCTGATAGAAAGGAACGGACGTCTCAAGTCGACATCCGATTCATCATGGCCATATATAATTAAGACCTCAAGGAACATTACTGTACGACCTCCTCTCCTCTTTGATATTTTTGGTCCTGAGCATGAGTTTATATTGAACCTTCTCGACTGTAGTGAAGACCCAGAAGGGCCTAACGGCCGAACTGCGATGGGTCGACGATCGATGTCATCATGGAGTTGTACAGTAGTCAGTAGAATCTATCAGAGGTGATCAGTTTGCTGCTGAACCGAATACGGTGAAACGGACTTTGGAAAGTTTTACTTCAACTTGGTTCTCCAAGTTCTCTCATGTCAATTTTGTCAACTAAAGGGTGGTGTGTTTAGGTCTGATGAGTCTTCGCGAGCGAGCTATCCTGAAGCTGTTTAAATTCACAAGAACCAGGCAAGACTATTAAGACTAAACTCTGGTAAGTTGTAATCATATCTCACCACTCTGACCATGATCTGCCTCCACTCAATGGACCCACTTTTGGTGGAGAGAGTATGAGCTTTGCTCTGAGGTGATGCAACAATCTCAAGGACAAGTAAACAAACACAACATCAATGATGTCCCCATGAACAAATAGCATCTTGGAACCCCTGTCTACTTAGAACCAACACACTAGAACCCCGGGACTCATTTAGGGTGGTTCAGAACCTAAGTGTACTCCCATCATTTCCTGCGAAAAAAGAGTAAATGGAATTTCAAAGGTAAACTAAAGATCACGTGCGTTATCCCAATCTCGAAATGTTCATTGTGGGGTATGCATATGGAAGGTGCGCACGCACTTTATTGAATGGAGAGCTGGGTTCACAGTGTAAATCAGCTGAGAGCGTCAAATACCCAATTTCCTCTGGACCACATAAGTGTATAGACCAAAGAAAATGGAGGAGGGGTACCATCGTTAACCTTTTGAAACAAAGAACGGAAGATCCGTGCAACAGTAGATCTAGGGGGATCACCTTGCTAAGTGTGGCACTTCTCTAGTTTTCTTACGGTACAGTAACTACCTTAAAGTTTCTAGAATAGAATCAACTTCGATTTTCTTTGTAGTGTATTATGTTTATGACTGACACCAAGAAAATGGGGTGTGGGTACCAGCGTTAACCTTGTAAAGTGTGGTTGGTAAGCTGTTCTGTTGTTTCTTGGATAAACTCATTACTACCTTCTCAGAACAGGAAAAAATTGAATAACGAAGGGCCAGGCAAGGTTGGAAGAAAACAAGCTTGTGGTTTACACACTTAGAGCTTCTCTGCAATTACATTTTCAAAACTGTGTAATGTTCACGCTTGTGAGTGAGGGTTGGTAATAAGCGAAAGGGCTAGACTGGGTGCAGTTTCGAAACTGCGAATAGGGTTGAAGTTGAAATCGTACAGTTTCCTGCAGTTTAGGAGATGGTTTCAAAACCGGTTCTTTTCAATTCAATTTTCACATTTTTGATCGAGGCACGAGCTAGTTCTGCCACGTTATCTTCTTTCACAAAACTGCAGAGTACAGTTCAGAGACAAAGGTCAAAAGTATCCCCTAGATAGTGAAACTGCACCGAAAACTCGATAACCAAATTGCACCAAAAATTCCAGAAACTGCAATGATTAATGTTTTGAAACTATAGGTGAAGAGACGTACTTAAGCGCCAGATTGTCCAAGACAAGAAGCAAAAAGAACTACTTTCTGTTTCTTGCCTCCATGTGAAGCAGATCTGTGTATATATATGACGAGACGAGTTATCATACTGTCTGCGGAAATCCCAAGAAAGAGAAAAGATGTGACGGGATAGTTGAAAATCTATGCCATCGCACTAAGAGTGCGATACTAAAAAACGTAAAAAAATTTGCTCAGTGTAAAAACGTACAGTGGGCAAATTGATATGCACCTTATATGATGTGAAATCATGTTATCCAAGGATCATATTAACAAACTAGGGTTCATAACCAAACTCGTTTCAGTCTTCCTTCTTTCATCATATTCGACAGAGAAACTATACACAGAGAACAAGCTTAAGTATGCAAGCAATGATGAGCATTGGGTATATTTGTTGACATGCGTAGTACAAACTCCTGAAGTCCTGTAAGACTTAGGGCACAAGTTAGTAAGACTTAGGGCACAACTATGTTACGAGGACCCTAACCCCTAAAGTCTTCTGACTCTCTCTATATATTGAGAAGGGGCGCTGCCCCCAAGTCAGTTCCTTTGGTGATACTCTGTTCCTTCTTTTCTTCCTCTTGTGAAGGCTGCTAGAGCCTCCTTCCTTGTTATAAAGTTTTCCTCCCCTGTTGGAGTGGTGCTATGAGTTGGGTTCTTGCTGCCATACATCGTGACATGGTATCAGAGCTTGAGTGAAGGAATTTGAGATTGGAGACATACAGAAGACTCAGATTGCAAGTAGAGGTGTTGCAATTTCTACACATGGAGATTTCTCTAGAGGAAAAAATCCTAATAGGCGTCCTTGCTGTTTGGAGCTACTTCCGAAGGTCCAGACATCATTTTCCTGGTGCAGCAAGGAATGACAGCATTGGTGACAGGTTCTGAATTCTCGAATTGTCTCTCTGCTGTGTTTGTTGTGTGTTTTTTGAGATTTTTTACAAATCGAGTCGATCAACAAGCTTTGACTGCATTTTTGAGGAGCTTCTACTCATTTTTAGCCAAAACGGAAGAAATCATCCCAGTGGTAAAATCTACCAGAAGAAATTTTTCTGGGGTCATTCTGAGCTACTTCATTTTAGACATACAGTCAACCGTACTTTGATCACGTATTTGAGGATGTAAACGACATTTTTTAGACATTCTGACAGTTTGAGTCACACAAATCTACATCCAGACCTAAATCTATACAAACCTAGAATCGACATTTCTATCACTGTGTGAAATTTCGATCTGTTCATAGACACTATCTGTCTTTTTGTTTCTTACGTCTAATCCATCATGAATAGAATAGATATGTTTTCAGTCATTACTGGTGAACCTTTAGACAAAAGCAACTACTCCATATGAAAATATCACATGTCCGCCTTCTTGAAAGACCAAAGCCTGTTCGGCTTGATCACAGAGACAGATGCAAAACTCGTTGGAGCTGATACAGATCCTGACGTAGACGCATGAAACAAACGAGCTTGTCAAGCTGTGCATTATCTTTCTTTGTGTGTCTCACCTTCCATGTTTGGTTACATACAGTCAGTTGACATCCCCAAAGAGGTTTGGGATGCACTAGCTAATGTTTTCCAGACATCTACCAAAGCTCGTAAGTTACAACTCAAGCAGCAACTCTTGGATGTTAAGAAGGGTTCATTGAGCATTACAGACTATGTCTACCAAGTGCGAGGTGTAGTCGAGCAGCTTAACAGCATAGGGGTGAAAGTCGAGGATGATGATCTCATCCTACACACCATCAATGGTCTTGGGAAAGAGTACAAATCTTTCGAGACTTCCATTGCTTCAGGGATACTTTTCCCAAGTTCGATGAATTGATTTCTATGTTAGTCTCAGAAGAGATTCGTCCTCAAGGCAATGGTGGTTCTGCCTCATCACAAGAGCAAGCTTTCTTTGCTGGAGGTAGAGGTAGAAGACGAGGAAAGAGCTTCGGTGGTAGAGATAAAAACCGATTTGGTTCTTCTGGTCGAGGTCAGTTCTCTCAGCAGCAACAGAACTTTCGACCTGACCAGCAGCAACAGCAAGTTAAAGGCTAGGGTGAGCAACGGTTCTGTGCATACTGGAAAGTCAAAGGTCATGTGATCAAGACCTACTTCAAGAGGCAAGCAGATATCAGGTCTGGTAAGCTTCCACAGCAAAACTATGTATCCACGGAAGAACCTTTTTCAGATGGCAGTCTTCTAACAATGGCACATGTCATGGGTCCATGAGCAAACCTGCTGATGAATTATTGATTCTGCAGCTTCGAACCACATGACAGCACATGGTGAATGGTTCAGCCAGAAAGAGCACTGAAGACACCAACAATAGTCTATATTGGTGATGATGTTCAACACAACATTACACATATAGGTACAGTTCTTCTATCTGTTGCATCTTTAAACATTTCTGCTTTGGGAGATGTACTGTATGTGCTCATCATTACTAAGAATCTAGTCTCAATAGATCAAATGGTGGAGCAAGGTTATCAAGTTCGGTTCAACAGCAAGGGATGTCTTGTTGAAACCAACGATAAGAATGTAGTGGCTAGAGGGTCCAGAGTAGGAAGGCTGTTCAAATTGGATGTTGTTCAACCTCAACTTCAAGTTGCAATGTTTGTTCATACCTCTGGAGTCAGATTTGGAGATGTGGCATAAGAGAGTAGGCCATATGAACTATCAGCGGTTGAAGACCTTACTTACGTCAGAGTTAGTTACAGGTCTTCTCAAGTTCACATCTCCTATCCCATCTCAGATTTGTGAAGCCTGTCAGTTTGGCAAGCAGACTAGGCAGCCATTTCGTCATCAGGACACTAGAGCCTCCAAGGTGTTGGAGTTGATACATTCTGCTGTATGGACTGCATCTCAAGCAAGTTTGAATGGTTCTCAGTACTTCATCTCGTTCATAGATGACTTCTCATGATTTACTTAGGTCTACTTCCTCAAGGTCAAGTCAGACGTCTTTGCTGTGTTCCAAACATTCAAGACCTTAGTTGAGAAGTAGTATAACCATTGCATCCTACAGCTCCATTCGGATGGAGGAGGCGAGTTCATCTCTCGTCACTTTGATACCTTTTTGCAAGAGCATGGGATCAAGAGAGAGGTCATGTGCAACTATAACCCGTAACAGAATGGTGTAGCAGAGAGGAAGAACGGACACATTGCAGAGTCAGCACGTGCGATGCTGAATGAGAAGTCTATGCCTAAGTGTTATTGGACAGAAGCTGTTGCTTGTGCTGTCTACCTCATGAACCGTGCACCAACTGCAGCGGTACATAAGAAGACCTCCTACGGTATTGATAGATAAGAAACCAGACCTCTCATGTCTCAAAGTGTTTGGTTCTATATGTTTTGTACATGTATCAGATGAAAGGCGTAGCAACCTGGACCCGAAAGATGAGAAGTGTATCTTCTTAGGTTATGCTTCTGATACAAAGGGATATAGGTGTTATATCCCAACTTCGAGAAAATTGCTCAGTAGACATGTTGTTTTTGATGAGTTGTTATCTTGATATCAGACTACTTAAGTTCTATTGCTGTTTCACCTGTTCTATCCTATGTCCAACCAGTTCAGGTTGATTCTACAACAACTCAAGCCACTAGTTCAAGTAGTGGCAATGCTGTATTTCATCTAGTGCACATGAGAGTTCCTTGGTCTGGTCAAGTCTCCGTAGTTGCTATACCTTCGGTTCAGGTCCTTCCACTTGTTCAACCTATACAGATTGCACATTCCAACAGCTCTCTAGTGTTGCAACAGATGATCAATGAGCAGCGCAGTGCAGATACTATGCATGCTTTTGACGACTACGTCAGCAGCTCTCAGCCAAATCAGGGATCTGAAGCTGGACCATCAGGTCAATCTGATCTGCGGAGATCCACCAGAGCAAGACATCCTGTCCAACGTTTTCAGTCTGAAGGTTTCTTGGCTGAACACCATGCCTACATGCTGAATGTCGCATATGAGCAGGAACCTAATTCTCTTGAGGAGGCGATGCAATCTGACAGAATGGGTGCAAGCCATGCAAGTTGAGCTTTCAGCTTTGCAAAATCAGCACACTTGGGAGCTGGTTGTATCGTAAGAAAGCTATTGGTTGTAGATGGGTTTACAAGATCAAGAGAAATTCGGATGGTTTAGTCCACAGGCATAAGACGAGACTTGTGGCTAAAGGATATGCGCAGCAGTACGACCTTGACTTTGAGGAAACCTTCAGTCCAGTAGCCAAGATGGCTTCCATACGCACCCTTGTGGCATTGGCTACAAGTAAAGGGTGGCAACTGCATCAAATGGACTTCAATAATGCTTTCCTGAACGGAGATCCGCAGGAGGAGGTCTACATGGTGCAACCCCCTGGATACGAAGACCAGAGGTATCCAAATAAAGTTTGTAGACTCCAGAAGTCCTTGTATGGACTTAAGCAAGCTCCAAGAGCTTGGAATGTCAAGATTAACTCGTTTCTACTATTACTTGGCTTTCGTCTGTGTAATTCAGACTCCTCATTGTACTCTCTGCAGGTTGATGATAACATAATACTGATCATCATCTATGTAGATGATCTTGTTATCACTGGTACCTCTAAGAGCCTTATCAAGCAAGTAAAGGATCAGCTGAAAGGAGAGTTTGATATGAAATATCTAGATGAACTGAAGTACTTTCTAGCTATTGAGTTCATGAAGGATGGAGGTGATACATGGTTGTTACAAAGACAATATGCTCTGAATAAGCAGTTTGGGATGATAGCTTGTAAGCTTATCTCTATCCCTCTTGCGTCTTCTCTGAAGTTGAATGTTGAGGATGATGAGCTATTAGCAGTTCTTAATTTCTATAGACAGATTGTAGACAGTCAGATCTACTTTATCATTACTAGACCTGATCTAAGTTATGCTGTAAGCCTAGTTAGTTAGTTCATGCACCTAGGAAACCTCATCTTGATGCAATTCAACGGATTCTACGATACGTGAGGTTCACAATCCAGTATGGACTTCACTACGCAGCGAGTGGTCTACTCTTATTACACGGTTTTACTGATGCAGACTGGACAGGAAGTGCTCAAGATAGAAGATCTACGTCAGATTTTATCTTCAGCCTTGGAGACTCTGCTGTTAGTTGACAGTCAAAAAAGCAACCTACAGTTGCTCCGTCATCGACTGAAGCAAAATACAGAGGTGCCACTAATGTTACTTGTGAATCCGTTTGGCTTCACACCTTACTGAAAAATATAGGTGTGGAATTTTTTGAATTTGTTGTTTTACACACATACAATATCAGCAGTATTAAACTTACTTCTAATCGTGTTTTCCATGCTAGAACTAAGCATATAGAGGTTCATTATCACTTTATTCGATAAAAAGTATTGGCTAGAGAGATAGATCTGAGATATGTATCTACAGGTGAACAAGTTGTTGATATATTCACCTAGAGATAAATTTGATATTTTCAGATTATGTCTAGGTGTTAAGGATATTGATATGAGCTTGAGAGAGACTGTGACATGCGTAGTACAAGCTCCTGAAGTCTTGTAAGACTTAGGGCACAAGTTAGTAAGACTTAGGGCACAACTATGTTACGAGGACCCTACCCCCAAAAGTCTTTTGACTCTCTCTATATATTGAGAAGGGGCGATGCCCCCAAGTCAGTTCTTTTGGTGATACTATGTTCCTTCTTTTGTTCCTCTTGTGAAGGCTGCGAGAGTCTCCTTCCTTGTTAGAAGGTTTTCCTCCCCTGTTGGAGTGGTGCTGTGAGTTGGGTTCTTGCTGCCATACAACGTTACAGTATTTACTTGGGCGACCGTCTACCATCTGGCAAGCAAGAGACTGAGATCTAGAAGGACACAGAATGCACTATCGCGGATAACTATAATTTTGACGAAGTCAATCTATAACTCCAGCAACAGTAGGTCCATAAAGACGTCCATGATAACAGTTAAAGCACGTACTTCTCGATAAGCCCGAGAAGCTCCTGCTTAAGATAACAACAGAACACAAAGCATCTCTTTCTATAACGACATCCATCCTTAAAATGTCGATATGTCAACAGAAGCTTCTGTGTTAGATACTACAGCAGAGGTGACAGTCACTTAATAGTACATTTAAAGTCCAAACAATAACAGGAAAGAATGAAAAGAGAAAGTATTAGCTCACTCGCCCTTCAGACCCTTCTGTGAAAATCCAGCGTATCCTATGCTCAGTCCCCGTCAAGACTCTCAGGCTATTCTCTCCATTCGTACCAGTAACACGGTGAGCACTTACTTCACTGTTTGTGTCGATCTCGATCCATTCCGACCTGGACACTCTCCTGTTGAGTTTGGCCTCTTCTTTGTCTCAGAGTCTGTTTCTTTTCTCTCTCGGGTTCACCCAACAAAAACTATAACCTCCCCAGAAACCCTAAACTTCAATTAATATTATATATCCGCGAGCGTACAGAACGACTCTATCGCCCACTGTACCTTCGGTATAGTGAATTCGTGAATGTCGGGATGTAGAAGTAGGATTTCTAGCTGTTGATGTACACATGTATCGGTGGACATGATTCCGCCTAGGTACTATGCCTATGATTTGAGAGACAAACAGGAATAATTCTAGTCTCCTCCATTAAATGTCTCTGTGTGATGACTGCAGTTTCTTGCTGTGGATCAGTGGCCAACATCGGATTTTGGATAGATTAAAGGGGGGCTCAAAGCTGCTTCTCTTTTCTGCCCTTTCGGCATCTTCGTCAATGATTTGTAGAACAGTTGGATAGAGAACAGTCGATGTGTGTACCGGTGAATTCATCCACGGGAGTCACAAGGGCACTAGCATCGATGTACGATGGTCTGGAAGAATCTATGAAGAAGTTCCGTAGATGGAAAATGGAGGGTCTACATGTTGGGTAGTGGTTTTCAGTGGGAAAGGGAGAAAGTAGGCGATCACTGGAACCGGTGCGCACACCAGTGAAATCTTACATTTACCCAGGGATGGAATTCTCGGAGGATTGTAAGGTAATGTCCTTGTCTGCAAGAGACATTACATCCTGGTTTCCTGCACACTTCACACTCTCTTAGTGAAATCTTACCTTTACCCAGGGATTGGAATTCTCGGAGGATTGGAAGGTAATGTCCTTATCTGCAGACACACTACATCCTGGTTTCCTGCACACCTCACACTCTCTTAGTGAAATCTTACATTTACCCAGGGATGGAATTCTCGTAGGATTGTAAGGTAATGTCCTTATCTGCAGAGACATTACATCCTGGTTTCCTGCACACCTCACACTCTCTTCTCGAATGGGAATTGCTGTTTGGATCATAATACCCAGCACAGGTGGAGGCCTCGACTGGAGGCTATCCAGAATGTTGAAAGCCTCTCAAGCTCGGATCATGATCTGTACCGTTTCTACCACTGCACGACAGCTACAACGGTGCGAGAATTGGGGAATTTGATATAAACCATAGCCAAGCTCAAGTGGCGATGAAAACTGGAGCAACTTAATCGAACAGATACCCAAAGAAGCTTGGTGTCTCCTGAGTTCTCTGAAATAATATTCCTTTTGTCACCAAACCTCTTCAGGCCAAACCCAGCACTGTTCTTTGTCTTCTTATACGGTTCCTTTTATCCTGCAAAAGCAACAGAGCTGGCTTTGGTCTTCAGTAAGCCACGTCTAACAGTCTTCAGTAAACCAGAGTCTTCTGCATGTAAACGAAAAGAAGAGGAGAGTCGGCGGGCTGGCTGGGTGTTCTACTATGTTAAAAGAAACCATGTGCTATGAATTAAGGTAAAAGTGATTCACTGTAGCGTGTGATCACACCTGAGTTATAGTCATCTGACGACCTAAAATGAGGCATGATCTTTGCAAGAAGAGTACTTCTCCGATTGGCAAGTCTTAATCTTTATTTAAGTTACCACTGTGACAGTCAAAAGGTAATAAACTTTCCTGTCATTAAGATTTTGATTCTCCTCTCGAGTTCCATTCCGCAGAAGCAGTTCGCAAACACGTGAAAAGACGGAAGTAAATGTAAACACTATCACGAGAGCCAGTACTTGTACCAGTTTGAAGCTTCACGACAGACGAAGTTCCAGTTAGCCTACGTGCTCGGGGGTACCTGGAGCCCCGGAAAAGAAACTACGTGCAAAATGAGCTTCAGAATCTCTGGAGCTCTATGAAGATACGCACCCTTTGTCAAGAATTCTCCTTCGTTCGGTTACAACCCCCTCATTAATCCGCTTCCAGTCTTCGAGCCATTCTTGCTCCCTCCCATCTCTCATTGTCATTCCTAATAAGCTTCCACCACGTGCACTGTTCACCATCCCTCTCGTCCTTTTCTCTTCATGACCGTCCTCTGCTTCTCTCGCTTCCGCAGTTGGCCAAATATTTGATTTCTCACACAGGGAGTTTATATATCCCCACTGCCGACCATTTTTCCTTGATACCTATCTCCTATGCATCCACTCTCTCTAGATCTCCCTCACATGACATTCTTAATTACTGACACACACGTTGAACTTTGGCTTTCCTCATCTTTGATGGGATTTCACAACTCAAAATGGGACATTTAACCAGAAAACCTTACATGATATCAATTCCAACAGTATCGTATTTTATTCACGATGGTGAATAAACTTTTATTCACAGTAACTCTCGACAGGTGATCACCTTACATCGAACCTTGGATGCATCCTACTAATTAATTTATTGGTATAAGGAAATGTTGCAAGGAAATGTTCTAAGACTGAACCCGGTTAATGGGCAGAAGCGATGCCCCCAACATTATTAATATATAGGAGGTGGAGATGCTTCTGGGGGAGGGGGAGAGGCATACTCATAAGGAGGAGGGGGTGATGCTTCTGGAGGTGGCGGAGAGGCATATGCATATGGCGGAGGAGGAGGTGACGAATAGACGTAAGGAGGTGGAGGAGATTCGTACTTGTAGACTGGAGGAGGAGGTGACTCGTAGTTGGAGACAGGAGGTGGAGGAGATTCGTATTTGTAAACTGGAGGTGGAGGAGACTCATATCTGTAAGCTGGAGGTGGTGGTGATGCGTATTTGTAAGCTGGAGGAGGTGGAGAGCTGTAAGAATACGCAGGGGGAGGAGGAGACTTGTATGAGTAAGCTGGAGGAGGTGGAGAGCTGTAAGAATATGCAGGAGGAGGAGGAGAGCTGTAAGAATATGCAGGAGGAGGAGGAGACTTGTAGGAGTATGCAGGTGGTGGGGGAGACTCGTAGGAGTAAGCTGGAGGAGGAGGAGACTCGTAGTGGTACGTTGGTGGTGGAGGAGACTTGTAATAGTACGGAATCCCTTGCGCTGCAAATTCAATTGCAACAGTCAGCAACGGATTAATTTCGTCTCGCTTCTAGATATCCTCGAACAAATCCATATAACTTGTAACTGCTGCAGCCACAGCAACAGTATGTATTAACTGCTGCCTAACGGTCTACAAAAAACTAATCTCATTTGCCCGCTTGTGGAGAAATGTGCTTTACATCAAACAGTTAAAATCTTGCTTCGAAAGCAGAGGAATAAAACTGAACGACACAAATCTCAAAGCGAACTAAGTTTTACCTTTGCACTTCATGTTATATTTCTGGCCGTAAGGAAGCTTCTTGCCACAGATCTTAGGCAGCGCCAGAGCTTTCTTAATGTCTACGCTGAAGCGTGTGTGTCTGGATTGAGCAGCCATGCAAAGACAGTCGTGAGATCCTCTCCTGATGTACTTGCAGCATGCAGACCAAAAGTCTGGTTTTGGTGTGTGCCAACTGAATCCGTAACTCTTCTTCACAAACTTGGCGCAAGCTGCGAACCGTGATACAGCTTGACATGTCCGAAGCGGCTTCGGCTTCGACTTGTAGCCATTATGGTAGGCTTGCTCGGGCTCTGGATATACGTAAGCTGTAGACAAAACTACCATGCCCAGCAGGCACAAGGCCAGGATGACCGGCTGCTTGGAGTTCATTCCCATCGTGCTGAGCCAACGCTGCAAGCCCCAGGAACTTCAAGAGAACAGAGTACTCACTCCAACGAAAACACTTTACAGAAATCTGGAGTTACTTTTTCGTCGGATAAGTGGATGAGTGCTGCAGAAAGCTGAGAAAAATCTTCTTATACTGTTGAGACGTCCAGAACAATGGACGAAGGCACCGCACTGGGAGTAATGGCTACGAGAAACCGTCCGTCTAATCTGGGTAAGGGGCACCCTTGGCGTGAGGGTCTTGGAATGGTAATCTCCTTTCAATCTTTCGGGTCAACCCTTTAGTCTGGACCTTGCGG
Organism: Asterella californica; assembly: GCA_036924285.1. Classification (NCBI taxonomy): domain Eukaryota; kingdom Viridiplantae; phylum Streptophyta; class Marchantiopsida; order Marchantiales; family Aytoniaceae; genus Asterella; species Asterella californica. The sequence goes on from JAYKYS010000001.1 coordinate 52,309,953, forward strand.
CTTTCTGTTAAATCTATTGTAAGCATGCCACTTTTAGTACTATCATCTGGAGGGTATTTCATCTGATATTACTCTTGCTCTTACCGTAGTCCTAAGTATATTCGCCGTGACGCATTTCACTTTGGTACTTTCAGCGAAATTTCAAATGGCATTTTAGCTTTAAGCGAATAGTAAGACCAAAGTCTTTACTTCACGCGAATGTCTATTCACCATCTTGATTATTAATTTCATATATATATAAATTTGATATTATATATTATAAACGAAGTTTGGTTAGATGTGGATGATGCGCGAAACGTGATAAACTTTACTGTTAAATTCGTGAAAAATCTATCATTAATAAATTTAAGATGCGAATAACTTCTCAAGCATGTACTAACTATTCGCATACAGAGCTCCCGCGAATATACTTGGGACTAAGGTACTCTCTCCGGGATTACTGTAGCCCCAAGTATATTGTCAGCAAAGTAGGAAGTCCAAGTTATACGGATTTACCACGTAACTAACACGAAGAGTGCTGACACTGCGACTCAGCAACTGCATTATTCCAAGAGGTGCAGAACACGATACTAACGAGCAGAGAACGAGAATCCAATGCTATCCTTTACAAGACCGGTCGGTCCGTAGCATAAAGTGAGTTTACAAAACAACGGGCCAATAGTGCAAATGCAGCAAAGATACATTCATCCTTAATATTAAATGTCATTGACATTACATGGAAACTTGAACTTTTAAGTATATTGATTACCATACAGTTCCGTGGTGAATGGCCTAATAATGCACGATGCTGGCAATATAATCTTACAAATTTTCTTCAGTTTTTACAGCTAAATTAAACATTGTCACAACAGATCCTTCTCGCATATCCTTCTGGTGTAGTGGAGAATACTTGTCTGGAGTCTGGACCGAAAATATGAGTCGCTTGGGAGTATGTTCCTCGGCCTTAACACAGTTAAAGGGGTGAACTTGGTTGTTAGAACGTCTGGTGAAAATTGCAGGAGAAGTAAACGAGTTAACTTTGTTTAGTAAACCTATCATGTTGAGTCTTAAGGCTGACCAACTGGACCCTAGCTGAAACATGAACATCCGACTTTGGTGGTTACCGTACTAAATCTGAACTTTTGGTCGCTCAGTTGACGTGTTCATGTGCAACCTACATCAACTCAAGTTGGACTTTCCCATAGTTTCCTTATTTCCTCAGCTGGGAGCCTCGTGATCGTCATTGTAGAATAGGTCTTTATTTGTGCATACCACAGCTGGGAAGCTGACAAGTCTGACATCAGAACGTCATATCACTTTCTCGTCACTTCCGACTGCTGTGCTTGTGATTTGAACACAAGAAACTTAAACCTCCAGCCTTTCCGAAAGTTTTCCCTACCTCGTGTAAATTCTGATCATGTCCTATTTTATAGGGGACAATTAAGCGATTGGACAATCTCATCCTGAAAGTAGTATCAAGATGGAGCTTGTCCAATCGTCTTTTGCGCCTAGATCAGAGAATGGTTTTGCTTTCACGCTTGTTGCGCTATCAACTATGAGTATATGGGCCAATGTTCATGTAACACTACCTCATTTGAGTACGCTTCCAATTAGAGCATGCGCAGTAAAGATGGCTTCGCCACAGAGGGTTTCCTTTCTTACGCACGAGAAGCAAAAGAATTTTATTACCAAACCTCACTGTAAGGGGTACACCATGCCTCACCAAAGAAGGGTCACAAGCTGACGGCAGATACTCACCACGCAGGGAAATCGAGCACTGAAGAAACCAACTGACAGGGAATAGTATACTGGCCATGTGGAGGGATATGAGTCTCTGACGAACAACCTAATATTGAGAGGAGTGAATAGACAACATCAACAGGAGTACTTCGAAGCGAGTACACAGGCACAACACCCAGACTTCTGTCTGGGTGTTGTGCCTGTCTGGGTGTCTAGATCTGGCAAGTCGGGCATGTAACAGAGTTGCATCAGCTTCCAGGAATTCGACAAGTGTTTCCTCACTCCAAACGGCTGCAATGGCTGGCCCTGTCTTTGCAGTTTCTCGCCATGTTGGTTCTGGCTTCTGCGTACGTATATATATCCAGAGCTAGAGCCTACCACGCCTGTAAGCTGAAGCTGAAACATGGCCACCTTCGAGGTGTCAACCCGTTCCTCGTGTCGCACCTTGCGCTAAGTTTGTGAAGAAGTGCTATGGCTATAACTGGTATACGCCGCAGCCCTACAACTAGTCTGGCTGCTGCAAATACATTCGGAAGGAGTCTCAAGACTGCTATGTAAACTGCTCAATACAAGGAACAGAGGGTTCAGCTACTGTTGATAAGAAAGCTTTGAGGCTCCCGAAGAAGATTTGTGGCAAAAAGTCTCCGTATATATGGTTCGAAGTACAACATGAAGTGCAACAGTATGAGTAATCAGTTAATATGTCCATCGAAAGTGATATGAAGGGCTAAACTTGATGAGAAGCTGAAAAGTTCTTTCTGGTGGGTTTACTGGCCAGCATAAAGAGATTTCTGAATATTCAGGGAAAATACCACTCGATGTCAGAAACACGAGCCGTTTCCTCCTCGTGCATGCGCATAACTTTCTCGCAACCCCAGAGAACACGTAGGATGATACTGGAGGGTACTCATGATCAGCAGGAACTTCATTGGAGCATGTTCAGCAAAACACCGTGGAAGATGGATACTTCTGGAGAATCTGATCATTTGAAGCATTTGAATTTCAACACGCATCTTATATATAGAGTAATAAGTAGTAGTAGTCTGTGTTAAATATCATTAGAGGTCACATCTAAACTCTGCAGAAGGTAAAAAGACAAAAGTAAAAAAAGAAGAGGTGACTTGTGACATGACTTGTGACGTGAGAAGCACTGGGACAGCAGTTAGGTAAGTCACTTTGAGGTGACAGCAGTTATGTATCATTAGTATATTAACCCACATTCCCTGTAGAGTAGTATGAGTCTGAGGCCCTTTCTGTCTGTACCAGTTCTGAAGTCTAAGTAAAGCTGTGCACATATCATCTCGGAATATTTCTGTTCAGTTCTCCTTCTGATTAGTTTTAACAGGCTGATCTGTTATCAGTTCTAATAGGCTGGTAGCATTCTGTTGTGGGAGATAAATTCTATATTCTGAGAGACTAAGGAGTACAGTTCTCAGTTTTGTAACATGGTATCAGAGCTCAGGTTGCTCAAGCTAAGGTTTTAAGATTCTGATAATCTGATATTTAGTTTCTGGGGCTTTTTTGGACTCATCATTTCAGCAAGATAGCAACTATAGTTGTTACTTTCAGATGGATGACTGTATTATGCTTTCTCAACAAGCATACATAAAGTCTATACTTGGAGAGTTTCAGATGGAAGATTGCAAGTCATCAGCAACACTTATGGATCAAGAAAGTGATTTTGAGGAGACAACAGCTGACAATAGCATTGAAGAATATCTGTACAAGAAATTAATTGATGGAATTATCAGTTGGAGCAGCAAGAAGCAGAATACAGCAGCAAGATCTTCAACGGAAACTGAATATATTGTTCTTAGTGATGGTTCTATAACCTTGATATGGTTAAGGAATTTATTGCAGGAGATGAGAGAAAATACATCTGGACCTGCAGTATTACATGTGGATAATCAGAGTGCAATGTTCTTGGTTAACAATAGAGTTATCAGAGAAAGAACAAAAGGTTTGGAGACAAGGTTACATCATATAAGGGAGAAAATTGAAGCTAAAATAGTCAAGCTGGAATATTATCCATCGGAAGATCAGTTAGCTGATATTTTTACCAAAGCTTTACCAAAGCTAAGGTTTATACATATCAGAGATTTACTTGGTATGAAAGAAGTGATGCTCTAATGAAGGAGGGTGTTAAATATCATTAGAGGTCACATCTAAACTCTGCAGAAGGTAAAAACACAAAAGTAAAAAAAGAAGAGGTGACTTGTGACATGACTTGTGACGTGAGAAGCACTGGGACAGCAGTTAGGTAAGTCACTTTGAGGTGACAGCAGTTATGTATCATTAGTATATTAACCCACATTCCCTGTAGAGTAGTATGAGTCTGAGGCCCTTTCTGTCTGTACCAGTTCTGAAGTCTAAGTAAAGCTGTGCACATATCATCTCGGAATATTTCTGTTCAGTTCTCCTTCTGATTAGTTTTAACAGGCTGATCTGTTATCAGTTCTAATAGGCTGGTAGCATTCTGTTGTGGGAGATAAATTCTATATTCTGAGAGACTAAGGAGTACAGTTCTCAGTTTTGTAACAGTCTGCACTAGTGCCTGGCTCTTCTTAGCAGCCAAGAAGCAAGTATTTGGCATCAAAAGACATCAATAAATCTGGCACCTAGAACTCTCATGATCAGTCGTCCGGATCCCAAGGTGATTTTCTTTCTTCAACTCCACTGAGTTATAATTCTGTCCATGCATGTTCAAACTAAGGATACTGCATCTTATTGAGCGTACCGAAATATATATTGAATTTTCAGCTCCATGAACACATTTGAGTAGAGCGTCGAAGTGACGATCATGGCTTCATTATTCTGCAGATTAATCACCTGCCCGAGGAGCTTGGAGCGTTGGAAACGAACTACGAACGTGCAAATTTGCTTCGGAATCTCTGGGGCTCTCCTGTTACCATCTATGAGGTGTGTATAAGGGGCAACACTCCAAAGAGAGGAGTAGAGACAAGAGTTCACATAAAGAAGTGGTGCAGGGTCATCAGTTCCTCCTGTATAGATGGGTGAGAGTAAAAAGGAGTGAACTAAGGGTGGGTCTCCACACCCTAAAATAGACTATGCTATGACTAAACTTTTAGCTATGACTTAACTGAGTAGGTTACCAACATGGCAACTTCTACCTTGCAACGTTATCAACATCTGTAATCATGTATTTATTATATACACTGAAAACGTAAGCTCACAGGACAAAGTAAAGCCATTGGTCCAGGAAACGCGTTGTCAACTCATGAGACTGCAAGCTTAACATTATCGGAATCTAAAATTTGGAGCTACCGGATCCGAAGCCTTCTACGCTATCTATTCTATGCCCCGAGATGCTATATATCTTTCCGCTGTAAGAGTGAGGGATGCTCGTACCTCTCCCACACTCTTTGATTCGTGAGCTACCAGATCCGAATCCTTCTACGCTATCTAATGCCCAGAGATGCTATATATCTTCCGGCTGTAAGAGTGAGGGAAGCAAGTAGCTCTCCCGCATCCCTCTCATCCCTTTCGGCTCATGACCCATCCTCTGCTTCCTCTCGCTTCCTCCGCAGTGGGATTGAGCATTTGATTTCTCCCACAGGGAGTTTGTATAGCCCCATTGCCGACCATCCTTCCTTCATACCAATCTCATATGCATCCACTCTCTATAGATCTCCCTCCATGACATTCTTAATTTCTGGCACAAATGTTTTGCAGTTCAATCTTTGATGGAGATTTTTAACCCGACAACATGGCATTACATGATATAAATGCCAATGGTATTGTATGTTATTCACGATGGTGAATAAACTTTAAATTACAATAACTCTCGAAAAGCGAATCTTGGACGGATCATAAAATTAATTGTATCGTATAGTTCTAAGGAAATGTTCTAAGACTGGATCTAGTTAATACATTATTAATATATAGGAGGAGGAGATGCTTCTGGAGGTGGCGGAGAGGCATATGCATATGGCAGAGGAGGAGGTGACGCATAGACGTAAGGAGGTGGAGGAGATTCGTATTTGTAGACTGGAGGAGGAGGTGACTCGTAGTTGTAGACAGGAGGTGGAGGAGACTCATATCTGTAAGCTGGAGGTGGTGGCGATGCGTATTTGTAAGCTGGAGGAGGTGGAGAGCTGTAAGAATACGCAGGGGGAGGAGGAGACTTGTATGAGTAAGCAGGCGGTGGCAGAGACTTGTAGTAGTATGTTGGCGGTGATGGCGACTTGTTATAGTACGGACTCCCAGGCGCTGCGAACACAAAAGAAAAAGCAGCAACTTCAACAGTTAGCAACCGATTAATTTCGACTCACTTCTAGATATCCTCGAACAAATCCATAACTTGTAACTGCTGCAGCCACAGCAGCACCAGTATGTCCATACATACTGCTGCCTAAAGGTCCACACAAAACTAATCTCATTTGCCCGCTAGTGAAGAAATATGCTTTACGTCAAAGAGCTCGAAATCTTCCTTCAAGATGTACATACAACCTCGGAACAGAGAAAAAGACTGAACGGCAGAAATATGTAAGCGAACTAAGATTTACGTTTGCACTTCATGTTATATTTCCAGCCGTAAGGAAGCTTCTTGCCACAGATCTTAGGCAGCGCCAGAGCTTTCTTAATGTTTACGCTGAAGGTTGTGTGTTGGGATTGAGCAGCCCTGCACAGACAGTGGTGAGATTCTCTCCTGATGTACTTGCAGCATGCAGACCAAATGTCTGGTTTTGGCGTGTGCCAACTAAATCCATAACTCTTCTTCACAAACTTGGCGCAAGCTGCGAACCGCGATACAGGTTGACATGTTGGAAGTGGCTTTGGTTTCGGCTTGTAGTCGTTATGGTAGGCTTGCTCCGGCTCTGGATATATGTAAGCTGTAGACAAAACTACCATGCCCACCAGGCACAAGCCTAAGGCCAGGATGGGCGGCTGCTTGGAGTTCACTCCCATCGTGCTGATCCAATGCTGCAAGTCCCAGGAACTTCACAAGAACAGAGTACTCACTCCAACGAAAACACTTTACCAAAATCTGGAGCTACTGTTTGGTCGGGTGAGTGGATGAGTACAGCAGAAAGCTGAGCGAGACCTTCTTATACTGTTGAGACGTCCAGAAAACTGGACTTGAAGGGACGAAGTGGGACGAAGTGGGACTAGTGGATGCGAGAAACCATCTAATCTGGGTAAGGGGCTCGTTTGTCATGACGTATGCTAGTCTTCTTTCCCGGGTCAACCCCTTAGTTTGAACCCGAGTTTCTGTTTGTTAAGTCTAATGTAAGCATGCCACTTTGATTACTCTCATCTAGATAGTTTATCATCTAATATTAGCTAATCTCTCACTGTGAGCAGGCAAGCAGAGTCGAACGTCCAAGTTTTAGGAATTTATCACGTACCTAACATGCATATGGAGAACGCTGACACCGCGACTCACTTTCGGCACTGCATTACTCCAACACGTGCATAACGCAATCCTCACGAGGAGAGAACGAGAATCAAATGTTAATCCTCTACTACACCGGCCGGTCCGTAGTATAAGACCATAAAGTGAGTTTACGAAGACTAAGATCGAACAGTGCAAGCGCAGCATAGGTAGTAACCTCGAGTAATATCGAACCCTTCAAACTCTAATTCCGACTCCACCAGCCGTGCAGGCTAACTGCCAAGCATACGTTAATCCTGAACATAACATGGACACTTGAACTCCTAACTACAGTATATTGATGACCATACAGTTCCGTGGGGATATGTCTAGATCTAATAATGCACGATATATACACTTGCAAATATCCTCGAGTTATTACAGATAAAAATTTCCAGCCATAGAATCCTTCTGGTACTGAGCAACAATACTTGTCGGGACCGAAATAACAGACGCTTGGGTTTACGTACATATGTTGTGAAGGGTGGCAACGGGGTGAACTATCTTATCAATTAGTTTGGTGAAAATTGCAAGAGAAGTAAGACGAGTTAACTTTGTTAATAGACGTATCATGTGGAGTCTAGGAATGACCGACTATTATGGGCCCTAGTTGCAACATTCAACATCCGATCGAATCCGGTGGCTACGGTACTAAATCTGTCATCCAGTTAATTTGACGTGTTCATGTGCAACTGACAAAAACTCAAGTTCTCTTGTTTCCTCGTCTCCTCAACTTCGAACCTCGTGATCGTGATTGTATACTAGATCTCTATTTCTGCATACTATAACTGGGAAGCCAGGTGGTCTGACAGAAGAAGGATGTCATTTCCTCAGAAGGACCCCCATGGTACTTCACGTTGCTGTGCTTGTGACTGGAACAAGAAACTTCAGCCTCCGGGCCTACTGAAAATTTTCACCTACCTCTGTAAATTTTGTTCCTGTCTTAATTTTCCATAGGATCGGCGAAAGTAGTACTAGGATGGAATTTGGCCAATCGCTTTTTGCGCCGATTTTCCTCTTCGAGTTTAGAATTCTGTCCTTGCATGTTGAAAAACGAACTATTCTGCACCATATCATTATGCAGAGTATCGCAGTAGATATTGAATTTTCAGCTCCATGAACAGTCTGAGCAGAGAATAAGAAGTGACGATCATCGACTCGATTATTCTGCAGGATTAATCACCTGATTACCTAGACTCTGTCCTAGCAGGGTCATTGCGTCGGTATCATTTCTTTAGATTTCGGTCGGACCGGGTGCTGAATAAGGGCTTCATTGACCTAAATGATATCATGGACAGAATGCATACTTGGGCAACTGAATTGACCTTTAAATAGATACTTCACAATCAGTGTAAACTGGTTATGCTACTCTTATGCAGATTCTCAGAGCTACAAAGGTTTCTTGGTCCCCGCTCTAAGACTCATATATAGTTGTCAGGTAGGTTGTTAAGCAAGTTGGTAGCTACGCTACAAATGATGTCTCAGATTTTGCATCTAAGAATTGCAGATCGGACATAAGCAAGACATGTTTCTGTGCTTGATAGTAATATTTATATCGAATATATCGAGACATGAGTCGCACGGATTTGAAGCCAAAGAACAGATGACAAAACCATGGCAATAAGGAATTGCAGTCTATGACAGAAAGTTTGCAGATAAATCATCATTATCCTGTTGGACGGAAAGCCACCACAAACATAAGAAATGACGCTTCGTCTTAGTAACAAAAAGGTCAAACTCGGCTGAAAGTGCCCTCCAAGAAATGCAAAATAGAGTGTGAACCACTGACTTTGTCAGTTAACTGACAAAGCGGATGAACCTGTCCGTAAAGGAAGTGGACATTTTCTCTTTTGCTAAAGGCTATGTAAGAATATGTATTATATATAGCGTACTATTATGGACATTACATGAAGTTTTATATTTGTTGGGTTAGTCTAAGATGAATGCGAGTGCCACATGATCACAAAAAGAAAACAAAAGCAAAATCGCTCGCTGACAGTAGGAGGAATTAGGTGACAGACTTTCATCGACAGAGCGAAGTTCGATAACGAAGTCAGGCGAACTCAAGAGGAAATGTTGAGTTTCAAACCAGCTGAAGAATTTCCAAGTTTCACAGCTTTTCCTAACGGCAGATGATCTGGTATTGAAAAGTTAGGATAGGAAAAAGGTAGGAAAAGTTGAACGAAGAGGCTGCGATATCAACTTCACATAGGCTGAGAGACTGGAACAGAAAGTACAGACAGCAGAGCGCAGAAACGGGAAAGATGCAGAAAAGTTCCACCGGGTGCAGCACGCTCGAAGCGAGAGAACAATCCACAGTAGAATAAGGACAAGCTATATTTCACGTTTGTTCTCCTGCTAAATGTTTCGAACTTTTCAGTGAAGAGTGTTTTCTAAACAAATTGCTAACAGAAAACCCACAACTGAAGACAAGACTACTGTGAACCGCTCCTGTGATACGTACAATCAGGAGAGTCATTACGGGATAGAAACCAATATTCGCTGCCAAGAACGCTACTAAGAAAGCTGGAATTCTGAATCAGGTCAAACGGCACCCATTACCTGACTCTGCCCCCCAGTGCTAATCTCTGAAGGAAGGGGGCAAGGACTCGGTGATGCGATCAAGTGTGGATTTCTAAGAAGCAGAAAGATCGCATTGGAGATAATGGATGTTCTAAGAAGCTGCTAGACTAGTCGAATGTGTAGTAAGTGGTTAGGATTCCAGAAGTCGAGGTCCAAGATGAACTGCTGTAAGAATGAAGTTGTTCGTTTTCACCATCAGAGTTTTTCAATCCACCTGTATCTAATCCTTCACTTTCTCGTTTCTGCGACTTGTCCCACTGAAATCCGAGGTTGTAATGTTATTGTCCAATGGAGGGACGTTTCGATAATCTCATTTGCGGAATGTTCGTGAGGACTCAAAAGTTTAGCTACTACTGCTGCATTGATCAAAATCCGCAAGTGGCTGGATTCTGGTTGATTCTTAGAACTTGGACACTCCAATAGACTGTCCTGTTAAGAGAATCCAACTTTCCCTTGTTTTACAATCCTCCCTCTGCCTGCACTAATATATACTCGGGAGATAATATCCTCTACTCTTCTCGCCACTTCGATTGTGCGTAAAAGTTATCATGTTAGTCTTAATTTTCAGTCAAATATTAGGATGGATACACCTGCCAATGAAGTTCAAATGAAAACCCCATAGAAGTACGCGGTGGCACAAGCAAATTGTTTCGGCGGAGGAAATGCATGTGTCTAGGATGTAACGTTTTCTCACGGGTCAATCTTCCCACTCCCGCGATCCGATCCCAACTCTATGATCATGATAAGGCTGCTAAGTCATCTTCGCTATCAGAGGATGTCTCAGTTTGAATGCTTTCTCTCGAGCTTGAATATCGTAACGTGAACGAACGCATCTGTAGAAGACGATGGACTCGTCGAGCAGAATGCACGGCACAAGACGATCAAGGGCCTCCTCCCCAGGGCCGTCGTCTGGCTTGAATCCGCGGATCAGGCGAGGAAAGCTGTCCTGGGAACACAATGAAGATAGGCTCCTTGAATCCCTGTGCAAGCCAAACGCTACCGCGTAGGACGAAACGGTTCAAGAGAAGCGGTCTCCAAAACACCGCACAGCCCCTGTGAACCATCCTCTCCTCTGTGCGTAATTTGCCTCCATGAGTATCGTTACCCACGAGTCGCATTATCCGCAGATGGTAATCGGACGATACAGCAAACCGTGCTCTCAAGGACGGAAGTCACGAACGAACGAAATAATAGCATCTAAACCATAGACGTCTGTCAGTTACGTCGTCTCATCGATAAGCTGAAGATGTTTGCTAACAGTTGTTCCTGTTTTTTCCTGTGTTAAGTTAACCTAGTTTTTCCTCCTGTCATACAGAAAGGAGAGTCGTTTAGATTGATTATACTGCAATTATCGGTATAAAAGGGAAACGAATATTTTATTTTTCTCATCTTGTATTTTAATTATGGAAAATGTCTTCTCTTCTCAAAATACCTTATATTTTTTAAGTTAATAGATCCCTGTCACTACTTTTTGTTTTGTTTTAAGCTCGCAATAGAGGTTTTTGTTTTTACAAAGATTATAATACACTCGTAAAATGATAAATGTTATGACCTGTCCCTTGAGATCTTCGTAGACCATAGTACTGTCCATGTGAGTCCACTACAGCGGGACTCGGACCAGAAGCTTCATTACCGTTTGCAACAGCACACATCTTCAATCGTATCCGCAAGGGGTTGAACCCACTACCTTTTTCTTAGAAGAGGGAGGCTGAACCACTTGAGACACCGATCTTCGATGTCTCAAGTAGTACCTCGTTCTCGAGTACACGGGTCTCCCATGAGTACCTCGTAGTCCTCCCGGGTCGCCCATGAAAACTAGGAGAATACCACCCAACACTGGATACAGACAAGCCAGCCCGAACTTGCCAAACCAAAATATGCAGGAAAGATACACTTCGGGGAACTTCTTCCCCTTGTTGTTATCAGGAAAAGATATAAGTAATCTTATATTAAATTATTTATAAATTTATAAATTTTATAAATGTTAACCAACCTGGAGATGCGAAAAACATCCAGAGATAAACCACAAAGAAATCACTGACAGAAGTGTCTCCAAAGTATCACCCAAACATATTTTATCAAAAATTCAGTTTATTACTTAAACCTTTTCCAACGAAAGAGCTAGTTAATAAATTCAATCTTTGCATATTTGCTTCCTCAATACGGAGAAGGTGAATATGCAAGGAAGTTAACGTTTTAGGTGTGCCGTCTTCTACTCTCAGTCACTAGTAACCAGATTGATTTGAAACAAATGATAAAATATGTAAGTCATGAATAGCTTTAAATTGAAATGTATATATTCTCCTTTTGTACTTTAGTTGATGAAGAATCTTAAATAATTCTTTTCTCGAAAAAATCCCCACCATTTTAACTTCTTACTAGATCTCGATCACTACTAACCAGATTGAATTGAAACAAATCACAACATGTAGCGTTAACTCAGCTCAATTCATTCATTTATTTAAGTTGGACTGTTTTCGTAATACATAAACTTTTCCGAGTGTTGTCCGCGTGAGATCTAGCGACAATTCTTTTTAAGAATATCCTTCTAACTCTTCACTTTTCACTTCTCTTTTCTTCGTCACGTCTCGTGGTCCGAAATGATTTCAAGAGGATATGAGTTAACTATCTTTCTCCCAACACTTTTTCTTTGGAAAATCTTTCACAATGAGATTCAAGCTCACCCGGGCAAGTCTCTAGACCTGACCTTTTACCAAGATACTACCGTAGCCTGTTGTTTAAGTATAATATGTCCACTTAAGTTATATATAGGGTTGAAAGTTGCTACTGCCCTGTGAAGATTGTTCCAAGATATATGCATATGTCTTGCATTACATTCCGCACACGACTTTATTCTTTGCTCACAACCCAGAAATATAGGCTTTCACAACTCTTCCAGCAAAGTCTGTTCTTTTAAAGAGGTAAGAAATACACCCGCAACACCACAATCCATACCCGTGATACATGAGAACTTTTATACCTATGTACCTACCTTTTCATTCTTGTCATTTTCTATGCTTTCCCAATGAAGAGTAACTTGCCATTAGATGCATATCACTCTTTGGATTTCAATACAAAATGTAAATTTTAGTCAAAAGTATTTTGACCGTTAATGTCTTTTCGTTGTGCCCCATGATTGTGAACTCAAGAAAGGTTTTAGAGGCCCCGAGCCCTTGTACTAGTAGTGCATGTCAAAGCTGGGAAACATGTTTGCCTAACGGCCAAAGGTTAAAAGATCCTATGGTTGCTGGCTTAAATTTTACAATCAATTTTGGATAGAACCAGATTCTCTGGTTGCGGCTTTCACATAAGAGATGATACAAAAAAGAAATACAATTATTTTTGGACGGTGGATTAATCTTGACATGTTTTGGCCAGAGCAGTATCATCTACACCAAAGTAGCAGAAGTAACCTAGAAGGTAACACCAATCTTGATGGATATAGAGTTTGTAATACAAAGAGAATCCCACCAAGTTTGTAAGATAATAGAAAGTGAAAGTTTTTCTCTCCAGTTTCATAAGAAGTCATAAGAAGTATAGCATTTCAGTATAACTTCCTTTGTCAGTCGGCGAGACTGCCCTGCAGTGTTATATGTTCTCATGGGGCTGCGTAACAGTGGCATCAATCCGGTGCTAACTTGGGGCCAGCAGCACGTAGTTTCAGTCTACTGGTTTTCTTCTTGAAGTTAGGTTGGATAATAAGAGAACATCGCACGAGTCAGTTTATCGATTCTCAGTAAACTAGAGTAGAAAATATTCTTAAAATTAATCTATTCGTAAAGGGGTACTCTTGAGTATCTATCTTAAGGTCTTTGAAGAAATGTTACCTTGTATGATAACATTTGTCAATAATACTTGTTAAACAAAATGTAAAATAGAAAAATTACCTCTACATTCACATGAAGCCTAGAAACGGAGATCATGGTTCCCTCAACAATTACCCCTATGTTGGTGAAGTGAAAAGCTATGTGTTACCAAGCCGGATAATATATTTCGGATTTGGACAATAAACTGATAAACTACTGGTTGCGACTGTGCCCTTAGAAGACATCCTCGTCAGTTTTCTACAGACGCTTTCTTTGAGTCATGTCTCGTTAATAGTAGATCATACCATTGACATGAAGCGAATATCAATTATATAATCAGCCGGAAGAGCTGTCACTGGAATCTTGCATATGGTCAGATAGACTGGTCAGCAGATTACATAAACGTGCAATGTCTACATCTGCTGAAGATTACAACGAAACTCGAATTTCAGGACAATGCCGAAAACGGGTGGTCGGTGGTGCGGAACAAGCTCAGTTCCTCCAGACAGAAAAGCAGTATTAATTGATGTCTCCATGAATCTTGATCGTCCGATTAACTAACACATAACCGTATATTACCATTCTCATACTCATCAGGGTAAATTCATATGAATAGAATTAACGTTGCAAAAGCAAACCGTCCACAGCTGTGTTTCTGCAGAGTCTATACGGAACAAATTTGTCGGTTTTCACGCTCTCCTTTTACACCGTGGCAGCTTTCACAGTCAGTAAGGAACTATCCATTTATCAGACAAGTTGAAGATCTTGTCTCTAAAGTCCACTTTACACTGCCAAGTCCCGAGCTCCGGCTACAGTAGAGGTGCTTTATGCTTAGGTAGAGGTTCCATATTCTAGAATCATTTTAGTTTTTTCTACATTAAAAAGTTACTATTTCAGTTATAGGTTGTCAAATATTTCAGAAACCGGGTCCTGTAGAGTTGAGTCTTCCTAATACGCATGTAACATGAAGTTCTAGGGAACTTTTGCCACTTGGTGTTATCAGAAAAGACATGAGTGTTGAGCGGAAATTCTGTACAAAACTGACAGACAACTTAAAGTTATTTTTAAATGTCAAATATTCGTCCGATCTAGAACCTGAAATAACCCATAAGAAAAGTGTAGACTCATGCGTTTCAAAAATTACAATTGTGATCATCTGTTGACATAAAAACTATATTTAATTAATAATTAATTTATTATCTAATCCTTATTGATAAATTAAACCCTTACCTAGCTTCTTCCATCAGAAAGTGATGACGTGAAAATATGCATGCAAAGTGCCCCCGCCCAGTCGCTCGAGAAAAGAACAAGTGAAAAGGAGGCAGAAAATGCACAAATGAGATTAGCTGGACGGGTCAGTTGGGGGCATTTTCAGGTTAAAAGTTTAAAAGTTTCCTTGCAGCATTCTGGTGGAGTGCTTTTAGTGTCTTTTTTTGTTTCTGTTAGGTTAATATATATAGGACATATATATTAAGTAGAATTTAACTTAATATTTTTATGTAAATGTTAAATGACAAGTCTTCCGAGAATCACACTTCATCTGGATATAACCCATAAGCAGAGCATAGACGTCTCGAATGCTACAAGACCAAGATTCTGAGTACTAAAATATCATTGATCTTTAGTGACATTAATTTATTACCTAACTTTTCTTGCAGGAAAGGTTAGGTAATAAATTTATAGACATGCCACCTTCCGTTGATATAGTCTCAAGCTCTAACAGATAGATGGTTGATACCAGCCGGAGTAGTTAAGATTGTTACATACAGTTAGTTAGAGAGCTAACCCACTATTAAGGTTTCTCTTGTACTCATCATAATACATACATGAAGAGGCGAAGTCTCTCTCATCTCGTTTCTGTTTATTTCTTTGTCTACTCCCTCTCTCTTCTTAGAGTGTTTTTTTATAAATATCGATCTTCCTACATGGTATTAAAGCAGTAGAGAGCATGTGTTCCTTGCTGATGAGCAAGATGCATGAAGAAGTATAGGAGAAAGCAGCTGGAGTTCTGCTTAATTTCGTGCACTATCCTGCTGATGCGTTCGGATGAGGAGGAACTGTTCATTTCGCCACCAGAAAATTCGAACGTGATTTCAGAGCTTCCGGAACTTTGAACGATTTTTTCTCGCTGAAATCTGTCAACCAATCCTTAAACGGCTGTCTTATTCAAAAGGTGAGAATTTTATACTCGGTGGAGTTTCAGTTGATTTGGAGCTTTCAAGCGGCAGATTTTCAAACGGATCTTTTTCGACCAAAACAAAAGTTTTAGGACTGGAGTCTGATTAAAGTGGGTCCTCACACTTTGAATCTTTTTGAATTTTTGAAGTATTACGCATCTATTTTTTATCTTATTTGGTCAGTTTTCTACCTTTCTTGGTTTGTTCTTTCAACTTTTTTGCTTTGTTTTGTACACCTACAGTTCGGGGACAAGTTCTTCTTCATTCTCGCTGTAGGAAGAGTGCATTGAGTTACCTTTTTATGACTTATGATCAACTCTTGATCGCGAGATGTGAGGAAACGAATTTCCTGGAGGTTTTGTGAGGTTTTTCACGCGTATAAAACATTGCAATTTCTTGATTGTAGCTATGACAGAGTCCGTGTCTTTGATCATTAGAGAGCAACTCAACAAGAACAACTACCAAGTGTGGAACTTCTGGATGATAACTTTCTTACAAGGACAAGTTCTATAGGATCTTATCATTGAGGATGAGAAAGCGCTTGATGTATCTTTTTCCGATAAGAAATTCAAAGATGGAAAAGTGATCGTACCAAATGACTCACTACATCGTGTTGATAATTTCAACATCGATGATCCATCACATCCAAGACTGTGATATGCCCAAGAAAGCTTAGGATGCACTCACATGTCTGTTTCAACCAAGAACATAGACACAGAAGCTGCAATTGTTGCAATTCAACATTGTGAAGAAGCAATCGATGTGCATAAAAGATTATGTGAACTATGTCAAATAGCTCGTAGATCAATTGTCTTATCAAAGTTGAGACTGATCTCATTGTCTTAAGCTGCTACATTGCAGGGATTGTCTGAGTACAAGTAGTTTATCACTTCGATTTCGACCAAAGAACCCTTTATGCGGTTTGATGAACTAGTTCTAATGATGTTAGGAGAGGAGGTGTGCATGTTGGAGAGTTCTATTTCGACAATATCGTATCAGATTTTGCGCAAAGATTGTCCAGGAAAATGCGAGGTTCTTGGTTGTAGAGATATCGTGTGTTGAACGGAGGTAAGAAAGAAAAAACCAACCGCGAGAACAAGGTTCACAAGATATACTAGCTCCCACTTTATATACACTCTCGTTTCTTTCTCTCTAAGAATAAAAAATTGAGAAACATACTTGAATGATCTGTAATCTGCACCCAACCTTCTAAAACAAGTCTCTAGATCTCAACCTAGACCCAAAACTACTAGAACGTAGTTCAAAGCAAAAGAAACATCTCTTTGCTAACAAAAATCTTTGCATCAATATCACATGATTCAAACCTCAGTCCAAAGAACATTCATGTACAAGCCCATAGCTAAAGCTAGCTACCACAAGTAGTACATAACCAACTAGAACTCTAACGAATACAAAAAGATAAAAATCATAGCGAAGGAATCGAAGAAGACTTATCTGAGAACTCTTCTTTCGCCAAACAGTCTTCAGATGTCAATAGGGTCTTCCTTCTTAACTCTATTGGCTCCAAGAACTTTCAGATTTGACTCCCGACAGTCGAGATATCACCAATTATTGGTCGTAGATGATCGAACTTTCAAAGTCTCCTCCTTGCGACTTAAAACCACGTACATCTACAAAATGGACCGCATGATCTAAGATTCATCTTCTCTGATAGATAGATTTGACTATCTTAAATCCAACGAGACTCCAAACAAGCCGTTTGGAGTTCCTCTCGCGAAACCACGTAAGAAATTTGGTCACAAGAAGCAACAAACTGACGTAAATCGTTCCCCTACGGCTCAACTTTACTCACCACGCACAACACAACAGTCCGATCTATATACAATCTTCTACTATGCGAAGATAAGGAACCATGATCGCATAAGCACCAAGAACGAAGAGCTTGGCTCACCGATCACGAAGAACAATCCAACCTTAGGTCGTAGATGAACAAAAAATTGACATAATCGTTTCCTTGCTGATCAATTTTACCCATAACTCTCAAATCGTCCAGTGAAACTTTACATCCGACATAACGACGTTATGAGAGAGCATATCGAGAGAACTCTTGGAGAGGCTAGAGCTACTGCCATGCTAGAGACCTTAGAGCCATTCGTGTATCCTGTTGTCATCTACGATGCATTTGAGGTCATCTTGTATATTCTGTACACATAGGATGTTAGAATCAGCTGAAGAGAACGTGTCAAGTGTTAGAGTTTAAATCTGAGAGTAGAGTGCTTCATATAATCCTATATGTTGATGAGGGTAGAGGATCAGATCACTCTTATCAAGTTCTTTGAGTGATAGTTCTTATCGTTTCAACTAAAAAGGAGGAGAGACTAATGGTTCGAAGGTGTAGACGATTCGCTTTCTGGCCGAGTTTACAGTCATTGTCGTTTTCTCTATTTTTTTGGGACATCTTTGAAACTTCACGAAGACTAGAGGAGCTCCTGATCTATCCATTGATCCAAAGATCATTCGTTTTGGAGCTACAGAGCTCAAGATATCGTTGTCAGAAGTTCAGTTGGTAGTCCAATCGATCAAAATCTGCATGGGGTTGAATTTAAATCGAGATCATGGAGGGTCATAAAGAAGTTCAACTTCATCGAGGGTAGGAAGTTGCTTACCCTGGCTAGAGACTAGGACGAGGAGTCCAGAGCGAGGTTGGTCGAGTGCAAGGAGAGCATGTTTAGGTATCTGGATCGGCAGATAGAGGGAGTGAAGACACTCTATGGTCTTCCCTTGCCTCCGCCACCTGCAACCGCGTCTTCCCAAGCTCCAGCACCATCGACTGGATCCGAATTGGAGAAGGAGGAGTTCGACCTCGCTATACACTTAGTAGTAACAGCGTTGGAAGCTGAGAAGACATCGGAAGATGCCCCGGAAGACAGGAAGAAGAACCGTCTTCCCATGTATTCCGCGTGGAGGAAGCGACTTTCCCGGACCCCTATGAGGTCGCCATGGTCCCTAGTGTCGCACCAATACCTCAGAAGAGCGAGGAAGCACCGCTCGACCCAGCTTCCCAGAAGACGCTTCCGTCTTCCGAAGTAGAAGCAGAAGCCGAGGAAGAAGCAACAGCAGCGACAGTAGGGCCAACACAGAAAGATGAGGAGGAAGCCACCTCAGTGACACCCGAGGTAATCGCAGGGCTTTCTAGCTTATCAGAAGCCGCGTTAGGAGCTCCGATAGGGGCAGATCAGGTAGAGATTGCCACCGAGCAATCAGAGTAGATAGTAACCGAAGTTGACAATTCCAGATTTAGTAGGCACCGAACATGCTATCTTAAGGGTGGCAGTTTTCAGTGTAAAATTAGTTAGACAGCCATGTGGCAGAGTAGGAAGCGTAAGAACAAGAAGGGGAAACCGTATGCATGTGAGGGGCAACTTTTCTCTCCCTGGTGGTGGTTCCTTCTGTTCTCTTGTGGTGGATGCATAAGTAGGATCGAAGAGTAGGAAATCTAGTTCGTTAGTGACACACACTACACCCGATGTTAGAGACATACGAATAGTCGAGGATTATACATGAGGGGTCTGCATGCTTGTTACCAGCAGTGGTTCGAGGATGTAGATAGAGGTAGTGGACAGTTTAGGAACAGGGAACGGCATCCTCATGTAGTCTTGTTGGCTAGACTGTTGTGTCGAGGAGTAGGCACAGGAAGTAGAAGGAGTGAGCTTCCCAATGCCAATGTGACATCTTCTCGGGGAATGGATTGCTGATTTGAGTGCAGAAGCATAATTCGTGTCTTCTGGGTGGTGGGTTTCTTGAATTTACTCCCAATTGTGCATGAGAAGTGTTCTCCTTGAGTGGCGGTGACTGTCAGCAGTGATGGAAGTGCAGCTTGGCTCGTTCAGTGGAGCACTTAGGATCCACGTACGGATGGTCTTATGGGTAAGGGATCCCAGATGACAGAGTAGTCGGAGCAGCGAAGAGAAGAAGAAAGAAGCCTTCTTCTTCTGTACGCACGTTTGTTGTCTTCCTCCCCAAAATATTACAAGCAGGGAATGGCTTGTTAGTCAGGATCCGGACTAGAAGCCTGTCGGAATCTTAATTTCTCCTTTTCAACTTGTTTTTCTCTCGTTTGGATTTTTCCTTCTTCCCCATCTTCCCTCTTCTTCCTCATCTTCTTACCTTCTTCTAGTGAGCTTCCAAGATTTCTATTGAGCTTCCGTGAAGGTGAATGTCGTTGTAGTGCTACAGGAAGACCATTTCCGTATGCAGAAGCCTGGGAAGGCTACAGGGGCATACACCCTGTGATTAATCTAACCCGTTGGAATGAGAGTGTGAGAGTAAGGTGTAACAGCCGTACTAGTTGACTTTTGCGAACCAGGACAGTCTTCTGGAGGTACGAGAAGCCGAGTTGAACCCCTAGAAGCCGAGAATTGCTTCGGGAAGACGGTACTGAGAAGACCGGAAGAAATGACCTGGAAGTAGGAAGCGTGTCTTCCCGAGCTTCTCTGTGAATAGTTGTGTGATATTTTAGTTAGTAGTTGTTTGTTTAGATCTAGAGCACCTTTTGGCGTGTCTGGAAGACGCGTGGTTTTGTGAGAAGACTGGATTTCCAGGCAAAACCCGTGTGTTTGTGTGTTTGAACATATCTTAGAACTTAGAGCAGCGTTACTTGTGCAAATCCTCTATGGGAACGATATCTTGTATACTAAATGGGCAAAAGGAGTAATCTTGTGACACTACACCGCATCAGAGATCGACTGCGCATTAGGGATCGATTTGCACCTTGGGGGTATCGAAGTAGGTTGTGGAAGCAAGGAGAGTGAAATTGAGAACACCCAGGATCGAATTGGAGCGAGAGAGAGAGCGAGGTCGTTTTCCAGTCAGGAAGCGCACATTTGAGCTGAGAGAAGTAAGGAATCCTTGAGGATTCCAAGAAGCAGACATCGAGGGTCGATTAGAAGTCAGAGAGAGCTTCGATGCAGTAGCGAGAATTGATTGCAGCAGTAGAGGGATGCAGCTCAAGATTAAAGACAGGAGCAGGATCGTGATGTCACATTGGAGGTGAAACTGATGACCGGAAGCGCTGTCGAGGCGAGAGTTTCCTAGGAAGGGCGAACCTTCTAGCTGTGATACGATCGTGAAGAGGAGGACGAAAAACCACAAACGGAATACGGATCGCAAGAGAACACACCACCACGTTCTCGATCTGGCCAAGATAAAACACACGGCGTGCAAGTAGATCTTCAACTTCAGGTCATTCAGATTGCAAAGCTCACGTTCAGTAACTCAGAATATCAGAAAACTGCTCCTGTGAAGCACCAGCGCGTTGTCGTATTGTACATAGGTCTATACAGTGAAAAGTATTGCAGAGAGATTCTTTTTCTATATTGTGTAAAGGAAGCTGCCCTGCAGCTTAACAAGCTAGGCAGGAGCTAAGCTGGGGCTATGCTTGACAAGCTGCCCCCTAGCTTGGGTTGGAATATCACCCCTAAGGGAGTCGAAAGACGTCAGAATGCAAAGCTCGACGAGGAGAGCGGCCTCATGCTTCTAGTTTTGACAGAAAGTGTTTTAAGCAATAGTTAGTACGAGTTTTAGGCTATGAAATATGTGAAAGAGGGAAATCAGTCGGTTCTGGCTCGTGACTCGACCTCAGAATCTGATAGCATGGGTGTGTAGGTGTTCATGAATACTATAGTTTTGACTCCTTGTTCATTAAAAACGGAGTTGTATAGAGAAGTTAGCGTAGGAAAGGCTAGTAAAGACTTTACAGGAAAATTTCTTCAAGAAAACATGTGTACAAAAGTTTTTACCTTCTTGAACGGAACCAAAGGCCATCCCAGTGATAGGGCGCCTGCCTAGGAGGGAAGTGGTCTCAGGATCAATCCCCCCTGGCCTCTGGTTCCTATTCCGGCATGTTGGCCTCCTGGAAGGGAGTCTATGTTGGATATGCAGCTACGTCCTGCATATCTAGGGGCGGGAGACCGGTATCTCCCTTAATCGTGGGCTTCCTGGCCTAAGCCTCCGCATGCCATCCTGAATATACTATGGGAGATACCTGGTGCGCATATGGGGGGGCTGTAAGCCCTGTGGGGCAGCCTCATAAGTGTTGGGGCTTCGGCCTACATTGGATGGCTTGTAGTATATTCAGGGTGGCCTGAATATACTATGGGAGATACCTGGTGCGCATATGGGGGGGCTGTAAGCCCTGTGGGGCAGCCTCATAAGTGTTGGGGCTTCGGCCTACATTGGATGGCTTGTAGTATATTCAGGGTGGCATCAAGATGGCATCGAGGGCACGGGAAACTTTTGCTGAATATTATGTACGCATAAGGACAGCAGAGGAGCAGCTTTAGATGGGGCCTTAAAATTAAAGCGAAAGATTACAGTGGAAGCGGAAGATTACAACAGAAAACTGAAGCGGAAGATTACAGCGGAAGCAGAAGATTCCAGAGGAGCAGCTTTAGATGGGGCCTTAAAATTAAAGCGAAAGATTACAGTGGAAGCGGAAGATTACAACAGAAAACTGAAGCGGAAGATTACAGCGGAAGCAGAAGATTCCCGCGGAAGCTTGAAGCGGAATATTACAGCGGAAGCGGAAGATTCCCGCGGAAGCTTGAAGCGGAATATTACAGCGGAAGCGGAAGATTACCGCAGAAGCTTGAAGCGGAATATTACAGTGGAAGCGGAAAATTACAGCGGAAGCGGAAGATTACCGCGGAAGCTTGAAGCGGAAGATTACAGCGGAAGCGGAAGATTACCGCGGAAGCTTGAAGCGGAATATTACAGCGGAAGCGGAAAACTACAGCGGAAGCGGAAGATTATCGCGGAAGCTTGAAGCGGAAGACTACAGCGGAAGCGGAAAACTACAGCGGAAGCGGAAGATTACCGCGGAAGCTTGAAGCGGAAGATTACAGCAGAAGCGGAAAACTACAGCGGAAGCGGAAGATTACCGCGGAAGCTTGAAGCGGAATATTACAGCGGAAGCGGAAAACTACAGCGGAAGCTGAAGATTATCGCGGAAGCTTGAAGCAGAATATTACAGTGGAAGCGGAAAACTACAATGGAAGCGGAAGATTACAACAGAAGCTTGAAGCGGAAGATTACAGCGGAGGCGGAAGGAGGAGAATTAGAGTTTAAGAGGGGGGGCAGCTTAGCTAAGGTCCTGCTTCTGATAAGTGACTGCGCTGATAAGGACAGCAGGGGGGCAGCTTAAGCTGGGGTCTTTACTTTTAGGTAAAATACCTGCGGCGACTTGGG
This sequence comes from Asterella californica, assembly GCA_036924285.1. NCBI lineage: Eukaryota > Viridiplantae > Streptophyta > Marchantiopsida > Marchantiales > Aytoniaceae > Asterella > Asterella californica. Next base: position 52,332,839 of record JAYKYS010000001.1, read on the forward strand.
ATCGGGAGGACAGTTTTTTTTTTGCAAAGGAAGGTTTTCTGAGAGAGCGGAAGCGGAATACGCAGGAGAAGCTAAGAAGCTGGGGGAAGATCAAATTGCGGACAGATTGAATTGGGAGGGCATCGTAAGAGAGAGAGGCATGAGTTTTAGGCTTGGACGTTGTTTAAATAAACTATTTTGGGGAGAAATTACTCTGAGGAGACAGTTCTATTGAGAGATCGTTTGGAAATCTACAGGGGACTTTTGATCGACGTTGGATCAGATTTCTGAGAGTTTCAGTTGAGGCAAGGAGAGGAATAAGATTCAAGGGTCCGAATTTCTCTATTAGGTTCAGATTGAGACGTACTGGGTAGACTTTTGGCTTGACGGGTGAAGACAGTGCGCAGGAGAGGAAGAGAGAGATTTTCTGTACAATTGGAGAAATTGGTGGTGCAGACGACACTGTAATAAAGTTAATTGAATCTTGAGAGACCTATGTGTGTACCCAGGGTGTGTTTGAGTGCTTGTTTTTGTAACTGGTGAGCACAAGGAGCAGTGTTTTGAGATCACATCGTCAGCAGCAACCTATTTTCTTTTCTGGTCATTTTTCTCTGATCGATCACAGTCAGGAGGTCCGCCCTCCCCAAGAAAGACTCTCAACTCGACAGCGTTCACCTAGAAGCTTCCCGTTTTCTCTTCAGAAAAATGTGCGTACAAGTTGTAGGTCTCCTATCTACTCGATTCTGCTCTCTACTCTCGATCCCTCGATATCAAAACTTTGATCAGACAGAAAAGTATCTTCGGATGTAGTCTCTGTAAAATCTCCTAGCTCTTCGATTCTCTCTACTCGATAGCTCCCGCACGGTAAACTCTACACTGCTCGATGATCGTCAAACTCCGATAATGTGATAATGGACAATGCCCTCAGAATTCTCTCCCTCCGGAGTACACCCCTCTGGGTTTTTCTCCACCCTACGTAACCTTCAGTGTCACCTGGCAAGGGTAAAAGACGCCCTAAACAGATGGCAGCAGAAAAATAAATCACTGATAATATATCTACACGTAAGAAGACTATTTCACTAAGCTTCGCAGATTCATCTGTACGGACGGTCGCCGACTTGGCTGTACAGTCAGCATCTGACACCTCACTCGAAGTAACTCCGCCACGGGTACCTCTGGCCACCGGAATCACCTCGTTCTGACACGTGGAGCCCGAGTTATCATCAGTGTCGTTTCCCGGCCCCCTTAAACTTCGAAGTGCCGTAAGTATTGCCTCAGGTATCAGTTTCACTTGATTTTTTGACCCAAGTGAATAATATTTCAAACTCTACATTTTTTTACAAAAGAATTGATACCGACTTGGAGTATCTTTGATGCCATCTCGCTACCCCAGGACTTAGAGGGCCGCAACCGAATTCGTACTAATTACCCCGCCAACCCGAAGGTGAGAGGTCCATTTCGAAACCCGGTGGTAATCTCCCTCTAGCATCCACACTAGGTGACTGTACTAGTGCAGAGGTAGACGGAGGCGTCCCGCATTCACGGTACGTTTAAGGGACATCTAGTGTCCCGCCTCTAGGCAACTTGGTGCCCCTCATATTCCCCCGAAGGGGCCAGCCTACTCCAAGCCGGTTGTGAGTCTGAAGCGATTTGATCCGGATACCTCCTCCCTCCAAGTTTCTCAGCTACACCACGGAAGCTGATCGCACAACTGGTTTTGAAGGCCAGTTTCTAAGCTAATATGCTAGAAAGCTGCGGTATTTCGTCTTTCCTTGCTAACACGAAGTGCCATAACTTTGTCTAGACATGCTCTTTTTGTACATTTCGAATTTTAAACAAATACTGCATACGACAATCTACATGAGAAAAATCTAAAAGTATTTTTCGAACTCACTCTGATTTATGGTAAATTTCTCGGTATCAGAAATCTTGTAGAAGAACTCCAAGTAACTTTTCGCCTGCAACTCCGTTTGTAACTTTTGACCATACCACGGTGATCAGCGCGACGAGACCTACGCCGTGGTGTTTTCAGAATTTCGAATGCTCACTTCCTCCAGAATCGACTTCTCTGAGGTCTTAGCTTCACTCAGAGAGACTAACTTCTAACTAAGAGGTGAATTATTCACTTTGTGGAATAATTCACATCACAACATCCACCCCCTCCAAACCTGCACATCCTCTGGCATGTGCTAACCTCTTTATCCTTCTGTCGTTTCATCATCATCATCACTCTCCCTCGCCTCAGCCTCTTCAGTAGTCGAGACGTCTTCATCTCTTCTCATCCTCTGCTCAGACTCCAGAAAGTTGAACAAATCTACTGATCCTCCACGTTGTTTGAACAACTTCACTCGTTTGCCAGCCACATATAGTTTCAAAGGAGTATCATCTAACTCACGTAAACTATAAGTGGCATTCTCATAAACATCTAACCCGACATAAGGCCTGAACCATCTTCGCGAGAACTTATGAAGTGTAGAATGCTGGTTCTCCAGCGTGCTATCGTACACCAGAACCCAATCACCAACATGTATTGGCTTTGGTCGTAGTCGGTGAGTCTTGTCGAAACGCTCCTTGTTTCTGACTCGAGCCACCTTCAGCTTCTCTTGCGCCTCAGCAAGATCCTCCTCCCTTCGCTCCAAATGTCTAGTTCGTAAAGCAAGGAGTGAAGTATGATCTATACCATCTTCCCACGGTAGCGTAGCCCACGTAGGAAAGTCTTTCTCAGCAAGCATGATCGGCTTCTGCCCCAACATAAGCTCAAAATGATATATAGCCAGTCGTGGTACAGTGTGTGGTTCTATCAGCCCATAAAGAAAATGGGAGCAGTCTCGGCCATTCTCTAGGCCTACCATCACATGCTTTCACTAAAGCGTGAACAATAGAAGGATGTCCTCGCTCACTCTTACCAATCCCTTCTGGATTCATGGCAGTAGTAAGTCGAAGCTTTACTCCATAACGAGCAAAGAACTCCTTCGCTTCTGCACCTCTCAGCTCACCCCTATCTGCTCGTCGTCTTCCAACAGATCCATAACGACAGATGATATCCTCAAGCACGAATCTACATATGTTCTTTGTAGTCTTCGTGCGCAGTGCTCGTCCCTCCACGTAGTTGGAGAGATCTTCCCGAGCTAATACCAAGTAGCGCATCCTTCATCTTTGTGTACGTAGCCCAGACTCCACGGTGTCCAGCCCACAAGGTGTCATGAAACTCCTTAAGCAGATTCAGCTTTGTCGATTGATCATCCACCACTCTAGCAAGCATCCCATCTCTTCTCTTCGGACGTTTCCACAGATAACTTTCACGTAGAAGGTAACCGTACGCCTTTCTTCTGATCTCTTTGAACTCTACGTCACTCCATCCTTCTCGTCTGCATAATAAACTCAGATAGTATCCGATATCGCGGAACTTTTTCGTGTAGAACTCCTCGTAGAACGGCAGTGGTTCCAAGTCTAAAGTCTGCTGACCAACTTGGCACCAAACGTCTCTCTTCTCCTCATCTTCGACTTCAGTAATCATCTCTTCTTCATCTGTATAACGAGCCCTAGATAACATGTCTGCAACAGGATTATCCTTTCCTGCTATATGTTTCAACTCGGGGTTCATACTCCGGATATAAGCAATCCATCGTAGCATTGCTATGTCTGGAGTATTACAGTTTGCTATCATACCTAGCAAAGGCAAACAGTCTGTTTCTAGTATCACACGGGCATCTATCAAGAACTCTCGATCTACCTTCATAGCAGTAACAGCTCCCCACAACTCACGCTTTACTTGAGGATAGTTACGCTGCCTATCTGTTAAGATCCGGGCTCCAAACCTTGAAACAAACCGCACGCCTTCTGCATCTTCTTGACCGACTGCCCATCCGATCGCTGTTGGACTCGTGTCAACAGTCAGTATGATAGATCTTCCGCTCTCGTAACTAAGCCTCCTTAGTATAGGTGGAGACTTCAGAATCTCCTTCAACTGCTCCATCGTCTCGTGATGTTCTTGCCGCCAAGTAAACCTCTTTCATTTCCTCAGAAGTGCATATAGAGGCTTGGCAATGTGTGCATAATGAGGAATACTCACACAAAAGAACACACAAGCTCCTAAGAATCGTCGAACCTCAGTGATGTTGGTACAGTCTGCTATCCTTGCTATAGCATCTACCTTCTCTTAGTTCGGCCGTCTTCCAAAAGTACCGCATAAATGACCAACCACCACAATCTCTGACATTCCAAAACGAGATTTGGTACCTGACAGAGTGAGGTGTACCTCTTCCAAGCGCATCAGAATCTTTTCCACATCTCGGATGTGGTCTGCAACGAACTTTCTGCAACCATCAACAGTCATAGTTTCGTCCTTGTCCTCCACCGGACAGCCTTTCATGGGGATATCATCCAGAAATGGGATAGTAACCTCAGGTACAAACTCTCGTAACACCTTATGCATCGCGTTTTGCATATGAGCCCGTTTGTTGCGCCCTGAGGAAGAGTACACATCCGCATCAACCCCAAAGGTGTACGCATGGTAGTCAGATCTCTACTCTCTAAAGCAAGCTGAAACTGATCGTAACCTGAAAACAGATCTCCAATAGAATAGATAGATCTTTCAGCAAATGCCTCGGCTACTTCATCAACCACAGGTCCTGTTCCAACATTTCGAATCGTGATGTTGTTAGCAGGCTGTAAGTCTTGGATGAAGCGTAAAGCTCCTGTCTTCTTAGGTACTGTGAACCATCGGCTAGAGTACGGAGCCATAGATGGTTCAAGAATACCCATCCGCATCCTCTCCTTCAGTAACTCAATAACCTTCGGTAGCAAAGCACGAGGGACTGGAATCGGCTTCAAGTCCCAAGGTACATGAGGAACAGTGAAGATAACCATTGGAGCTATCACACTAGGACCCACACAACCAATCTCCTCAGCTGAGAAAGAAAATGCCTTACCATGGCTTATCATCTGCTCGAAAGCTCTTTTCTCCACTTCAGTCAAGAAGCCATCCCCTCCTATCTGGAGCTGCTCGAGTGTCTCTTGAGTAAACTTGTGTCCTATCTGTTTAGGATCTCTCAGTACAGGCTCAGTGGTCGCTAACTCCATCTGCTGTCGTGAATCAACAGGTAACTGGGTCGCCATTGGCTTCACCTTCTTTGCTACAGTTTTGTATTTGGTGTGAACCTCTGCTTCTTCACGAAAGCCACACCAGCAGATTGCATCCTTCCATCCACTCTCCAGTCTCGGATGAGAACGAGATTGCAAGCACGAGGCAATCTCCTCATAGACCTTACGAGAGTGGATAGGGATCACCACCCTTCCTCCCATCTGCTCCATCAACCTATCTACATCATCCAGCCAACGAACAAAAGACTGTACACCTACAAACTCCCCGTAAATACCAGAAATCATCTCATCTTCACTCAGAACTCCTGTACAGCGCAGATTTTCTGCATGCTTCTCCATCTGCCTTCTACTCTTCTCGGTCAGATCCTCTACTCGCGTTGTCGGAGTGTAATCCGTCTACCTAGGAAAGCGCCGGGCTTCTGGCTGTGGTTGTTCACTCAAGAGGTTGGCTTTCAGGTTACAACAGGGGCTATAAACACTCACACAGATGTGTAAGATCTAGTAATATACCAAGAAGGCGAAATTCAGGTCTAGACGGCAGTAACAAGATCCGGCGGTGAACTTTGACACTCACGGAGAGGAAAACTATGAAGGTTTAGACCTCTAAACTTCCCCTGCATGCAAATGAGGTACTACTGAACTCACAGACGAAATTTCAGCCTGAGATCAAATTCTGACACGGAGATATGAACAGAAAAGTTTTGAGCGAGAAAACTACGGCAATTTCTGGTACCTAGCTGGCTATTTCAACCTATAACAGGAGTTTGGCTCGATCAATTTCAAAGTTTCTTACAGGATTTGCAGTCTACAGGGTGCTGAACATCCTTGTGAAGTTGGGACTCCTGAATGTACACAGAACTGCAGATCTCCTCCTCTGAAGTCGCTGCTCTAGATTAAGAGCTTTTCAGACCCCCTCAGCTTCAGCGGCCGCCCTGAATTACTCAGTTGCTCAATCGATATGAAACTTTTTGTGAAATCGTAGCCCTGCTGGCGGAGAACACAACCTCGAAGTTTTGAAGCAATTTCCTCAAATCTGCTGCGAGTGACACTGAAAACCCTAAATCCAACAAAAGTGATTCAATTCTAGCACAATCCGAACTTCAATTGCTCATAACTCCGTCTTTATTGACTCAAATCGATCGAAATTTTCACTGGAAGTGCTTGGTCTCTCCCTGTGCTCTCAGATTTCGAAGATCCTCCACCAAATGCTCGAACTCCACTCTAGAGCTCTGTTTCTAAATTTAGAGTTTAACAAAAGACAAAAATGGACCAATGGGAGTTCATAGCTCCACTTGGTTGTCCTTTAGTACTCTAAACCACGTGGCAACTTAGTTTTACTCATAGGCTACCACGTCAAGCCCCCTAGAGCGCCAGCGTAAAACTTAAATTACTTAAAACGACACGCAGCCCCGAAAAATAACTTAAATCAGCTAGAAAGCGTGCATGGGCGACACGCAAATACAACCCATGAGCTTAAGCCCTATCAACATGGTAATCAACCTACTAAGACTCAAAATAGTGTTAACACCGTATGCAAAGGTGTCAAACATATACATAAACGACTAAAAGTAATATAAGCTAACTTCTAGAACTACTAAACTCAAGCGTCGGAGTAGAAATATAACATGTAGCCGCCAAGTAGCGCGACATCCACCCGCTTTGAACCTGCACTGTAACGACCTATGTTACACATAGGAAGTTTGTCTATTAGTAAGATGTTTAGTTATAACTAAGTGTTGAGAATGTTTATTGGCTGCCAAAGTACTTTAAGGATGTATCAAATTAGTCATGACTAGCTAAAAGTTAGTTATGGTTAAACTTAGCTGTACTTTTGGCAGAATTCAGATATTTGCTAAAGAGTGAGCACTACTATCTTGTCATCTTGTCTAAAAGGTAGAAAGGGGGTGGAAAGTATCCCTTATCTCCTTTTTGACTTGATATTAGTGGTCGGATTAAAGTTGTGGACTTTGTGGGCATTAAAAACAAGAAGAGATTCCACATGTTTCCTTTTTAGTGGGTCCTAGTGTAGAGGGGGGATGGAAATTCGAGATTCCTTAAGAATATTCCAGAATCCTTCTAGAAGTTGTTGACTTTGAAGGAATAAGCCCATGTGAAAAGGTAAAAAGCCCATGTGATCAATGCTTTTACCTTAAGTAATATCTTAGTAAAACCCGGTAAAAGTAGTTACGGCTGAGTTACCGGGGGTACCAAAGTAAAAACCTAGAATGTATAAATAGAGGAGTAGAGAAGAGCTCCTCATCCTTGTTTTCACATTGTCGTAATGACAACTTGAGTAATATAGAGAGTGTGGGACATTTTTAGCATGTGAGAACTTGAGAGACGTCGTTAGAATGGAGGATTTTAGTGGATGAGATTATGGAGATTTTAGTTGATAAGTTTGTGGGTGTATGAATGAGAGTGAACTTAGCATTTTTCCCTTCAAGATTCATGGTGTGCTTCCATCAAAGCCATCAGAGGTGACCCCTGAGTGAGAGACAGGCCCGACAGTTGCAAATTCGTGGATGACGATCGTGGAGGTTGAGAGATCGGGGGGTAGTTGATCGTTAGGACCGCGGAGGGTTTACATTTTTGGTTCCGTTGCCGAGACCTCACTTGAAGGGATCGTTGAACGATGTTTAGAGTTCAGTTCTATATTCGACAAAAGGAGATTATGAGAGAGCACATGGAGAGAACGTTGGGAGGAGAGAGAGCTAACGCGATGTTAGCAACGTTAGAACCTTTCGTGTATCCCGTAGTGATATATGACGCGTTCGAAGTCATTCTTTACATCTTGTTCACTTAGAAAGTGTTTGAGGAGAGTTGAAAGAGGGTGCAACAAGAGTTGTAGAGAAAGGAGGAGAGAAAAGTTATTAGAGGAGATAAATTTGTGAGTTTAGAAATTCTACTCTCTGGAAATTTTGTACAGTCGCTGTCAACTTTTCTGTGAATTTTATTTTCCTGTGAAACTTTCCAGTGTTCTAGATTGGCTGATAACCTATCTAAGACAAAATAAATCATAGGAAAAGGTGATCTAGAGAGGGAGCAATGAATTTTCAAAGTTGAGGGGGTCTATTCGTGAGAGTTGAGGAATTCTGTTATCTGGAAAAATTTACAGTCATTGTCAGATTTTCTGTGAATTTTATTTTCCTGAGAAACTTTCCAGTGTTTTAGAGTGGCTGATAAGCTATCCAAGACAAAAGAAATCATGAGAAGATGAGGTCTGAAGAGGGAGAAAGAATTTTTCAAAATGGAGGGGGTTGACAACCATGAGGGAAGTGAAAATATACAAATTTCAGTTCTCTGAAAATTTGTACAGTCATCACCATCTCTTCTGATTAGGGAAGTTTTTGTTGAAACTTCATGATTTAGTAGCTCGGAGGTTGAGCTACTGGAGACCACAAAAATCTTGGAGAGATCTCTTACCAACTAAGAGATATACGTTTCGGCATACAAGGAGGTCTCGTAGATACTTCATGGGGAATCCAGTTCGAATGACGAGGTGGAAGAAGAGACGTTTAGGAGTTCGAACAGAGACGGAGAAACCCAAGTTAAGTATAGATGAGTTACGAACACGCATCTATAGCACTTGGGGTGCCCTCTTTACCCTATACGAAGAAGCTTCCGCGACCATTGGCACAGATTTGAAGAAAGCTGAGTTTAAAACATCATTCACTGTGGAGGCCACGAATGCTCCTGGTGAAGTAGAGTTGGATCCTTACAAGAGTGAGTTCAAGATGTCTGTTGTGATTAGTACAAACGATGGTGAGGAGGATCATATCTTCGATAGTTAATTTTAGATTAGATTTTATTTCGTGTATAGCATGTATAATACACGATTTCCAATATAAAGCTCGGAAGAGTTAAGAAAGTGAGGTAGAATTATTTTCCTCTATGATATTTTGTCCACTTAATGGTTGAGAAGGTGCAACATGAGTGGAAATTCAAAAGATTGGAAAGTTAGACTTAGAAACCTTCCTCAAGGTTTAGATGTCATAGTAAGTGTCGGAGAAAGTTCGAGAGAGATTATCGTCGAGTTTGAAAACCCTAGTACTAAACCTCAAGTAGAATCTCCGAGGAGAAGAGTAGAAACCGACTTGTGGTGTTATTTCTGTAGAGGGTTGGGACACAAAGTAGTGAATTGTCCAACTAGAATCAGAACCGAGAGAGCTAAAGGGAAGCGGGAGTTTACAGATTTAAGTCTTCGAGTGGGTCCATCGTCACCAGCGCCAATTCATCTTCTAGGCGAAGATCCTTGTCCAAGTTATGGAGTGGGTGATCTATCCAGAGGACACAAGTGCGTCGATGTGGCCGCCCTACTTACGTCAGTAGTCGATAAGTTGGACGAGACTCAAAGAGCTGAGACGGAGAAGTTGTCAACTTCAAAAGAGAACTCGGCTGAGTTGTGATGGAGATCGTCATTCGGATGGTGGAGAAGGCGGTGATGCGACTCAGGCTCATGATTACCTTGGGAGAAGAGATGGCACAAGAGGTGTTGTTACAACCGTTTCCTTTCATTTTACCTATGGTAGATTATTCGCGAATGGAATTGGTGATGTTCGTGCTCTTTTAGCGAGTAGTTATTGCACAAAAATTGGAAGTGTAGAAGAGTAGTTACAAGATGGGGAAGTTACCAGTGTTTCATGGGAAGGACAATGAAGATGTAGAACCATTTGTACGAGATTTCAAAAGGGGTTGCATCAGAAACAACGTGAGAAGGAAGGAAGAATGGGTGTTGTTACTGCCAGAGTTTTTAGAAGATTTTACTCTTACGTGGTATGAAGACCGAGTGAGGAGCAAGACACCTGGTGCAGTTGAGGACACATGGGAGACGTTGAGTAATGCACTCATCGAAGAATTTCTTCCAGAAGAGAGTTATGAGAAGCTCATGGTGGAGCTTACTCATTTGAAGCAACGAGACGACGAGAAAGTTCGGCAATATGCCGAAAGGGTGGATAAGTTGGAGCAACGGTTTCGGACGGTCCTACGAAAGAGTGGAGACAATGTGGAGCTAACGATGGCGGGGATTGGAGCAGTGTTGACCAAGAACTTGGTGGGAGGGTTGAGGCCATCAATTCGAACCCAAGTGAGGTACGAGAAGCCAGCGACCAAAGCGGAGGCCATCAAGATTGCGACAAACATGGAAGAGAGTTTGGTTGAAGGAGATATCATCCAACCTCATCATGCTGCTCTGGTGTCAACTCCGACTCCTGGTGTAATCACAACGATCGCACCTGCACCATCACAATTGGTGATTGCTTCAACGTCAACTCCTACTCCAACGGTGGTGCCAAGACCGTTTGTCCCAACAACGATGTCTATTGTCACCTCTGATTTTCATGCCGAGTTGAAGAGCATCACCGATACTCTTGCGGATCTCAAGATAAACGTGGTGCAGTTGCGAGAATGGAGGAACAAAGGTGGAGGAGGAGGTCAAAGAGGTTACGACAACAATCCCAACCGAGGAAATCAAGGTAACTTTGGAGGCAACCAAGGTAACTTTGGAGGAATCACTTGTTGGACGTGTGGAGGTTCTCATTTCCAGCAAAATTGTCCTAACAACGGAGCAAGAGGTGCCGAAGCCGTCAGAATGAATGTGGGTGGAGGAAATCCATCACAAGGACGAGACAAGGGGGTGGCTACTATCGATGTCGTACGAGATCCCATCTACGAGAAAGGAGAGAGTTCAAACTCTTCTCATGCACCGGTGGAGCTTTTAGCTCAAGAAAGGAAAAGAACTCGATTTTCTGATGAACCGGTTTTCATGGAGGAGTCAGCAAGCAGAAGTACTCGTTCGAGTAATGTTTCGAGTACACCAAGGGAACCAAGAAGGAAGCTAGGGATGGCAGATTTCACCATTTCATCTTCCCAAGCGGGATATGATGTGGTTGAAGATGTGGGTGCTCAGAAAGCCAACATCACTGTTGGACAACCGATCGCACTTAATCCCAGCTTACGAAGAGAACTCAGAGGAGGACTGAGTTCTAAGAGAAGCAAGAAGAAGAAACCCAAGAGCAAGACATCAAAGTCTGTGGGAGTTGGTGTGGTGGATGTGCATGCTTCAGAGGTATGCACTAGGGCTTCAAAGATTGAAGTCCGGTTGAATGGTCACTACATCTCTGACGTATTGGTGGATGGAGGATCGGCTGTCAACGCCATATCGGAGAGGTTGATGAAGAAGTTGGGGATGGAACCAACTCGCCCGGCTAGTATTGTCGTGGGGATGGCTAACAAGCAACGGGTAAGACCTCTTGGCGTGTTAGAGAAGGTGGTCGTGTCTGTGATGGGAGTTCAAACATTGATGTCCTTTCAAGTGTTAAAGGACTCTAGTTATGATTTGCTCCTAGGTAGGCCTTGGTTGAGAGCTGTGCGCACCACGGATAGGTGGCACAAGGGATACTTACGGATTGGGCCTAGAGATCATAGAGTGATAGTTCCTCTCTCGGGTGTTGGAGTTGTGACTTCTGACTCCGATAGACCCACTAGTGACTACTGGGAATCTGATACTGAGGATGATCAGAGTGTCTCGGAAGTAGATACCGGAGATTCTTACGATCAAGAATCCTCCTCTGAGGACGAAAGATTTGATCGAGATGAATCATTACATCAGCTTAGTGCTATTGACTTGTTGCCTCGACCAGCAGTGGAGAAAGATCCTGACAAAGAAGAGTTGAGTGAGGCAGAGATTGTGAGAAGACTCTCTACCCTGAAGTTTGGTATCAATGTCACTCAAGAAGAGAAAAGTAGATTCCTAGATATATTTCGAAAATATATCCATGTGTTTGCTTTCAGCTACAAGGATTTGAAGGAGGTGACTCTCGAGACTCATCGAATCGAATTGGAGGAGCACGCAAGACCAGTTCGACAGAAGCAGAGAAGGGTCAATCCCACAACGGCAATGATGGTCAAGGAAGAGATAGACAAGTTGAAGGAGGCGAGTTTCATCTATGAGGTGGAGAACTCAGAATGGGTTTCACCCATTGTGATTGTCAAGAAGAAGAATGGTAAGCTGCGAGTATGCATAGACTATAAGAAGCTGAATGCAGTTACCAAGAAGGATTATTATCCTCTACCATTTATAGATGAGATTTTAGAGGAAGTTGCTGGTCATGAGTGGTACAGCTTTGGTGATGGTTATAGTGGGTATAACCAGATCAAGATAGCACAGGAGTACCAACAGTTGACTACTTTCACTACTCCTTGGGGAACATTTGCATTTCGGGTGATGCCATTCGGATTGTGTAATGCTCCGGCCACGTTTCAAAGGTTCATGAACAAGGTGTTTGAACCATTCATAGGGAAGTTTGTTCGGGATTTCATTGACGATTTCTGTGTGTACGGACGAAAGGAGGACCACTTTGATCATGTGATCAAAGTTTTGCAGCGGTTGGAGAAAGCCAACGCTTCTCTAAATCCAGAGAAGTGCATCTTTGGCTGCGAAGAAGGTCTGCTGTTAGGGCACATCATTTCCAAGAATGGAATTGCGGTAGATCCTGAGAAGGTGAAGAAGATTGTGGATCTTTCATTTCCGATCAACTTAACAAAGTTGAGGCAGTTTCTTGGCATGGTTGGATATATCGTAGGTTTGTCTTTTCCTTCTCAAACAAAGCAATAGCTTTGACTATGTACATGAAGAAGGGAGTTGATTTCGACTTAATAGTGCATGATCAGAAGGCAAAGGGAGCATTTGAGGAGCTGAAAAAGGCATTAGTGACAGCTCCTATACTTGCTAAACCTGAGTGGAGTAAAGCATTTATTCTGTATACGGATGCCTCCAATGTAGCAATCGGATGTACATTAAGTCAGCTAGATGGAGATGGACATGATCATCCTATAGCTTATGCTAGTAGGCAGATGGTTCCAGCGGAGAAGAATTACTCCGTAACTGAACGAGAAGGATTAGCGGTGATCTTTGGATTGAAGAAATTTCGACACTACTTGCTAGGAGGGAAATTTTCCATAGTCACAGATCACAAGGCTTTAAAGTATATCTTTAATAAGCCTAATGCCGAAGGTCGTATTGCTCGTTGGAAGATCCTTCTAACAGAATACGCTTATGTGATCGAAGATAGACCAGGGAAGAAGCATGCGAGTGCTGATCTTTTGTCAAGGGCTTATGATGATGAGGGAGAAGAACCGTTTGATGATTCATTTCCAGACGAGCATCTGATGGCCATCACAAGCATCGAAGAGATACCGGACGAGTACAAGGAAATCTGGAGTTTCCTTGTAGATGGCTCTTTTCCAGAAGGTATGCATACCCGAGAACGTAACGCGTTGATCAAGAGATGCAAACCTTACACCATGGTGGAGGGAATTCTGTTTCATCAAGGAGCAGATGGCTTACTAAGGAGAGCAGTTGGTCAGAAAGAGGCATTCAAGCTAATGCACGAGTTTCACGACGGAACTGTTTGCGGAGGTCACTTTGCTGGTAAGATAACAGCCTTCAAGATTTTGGATGCGGGTTATCACTGGAGAGGGATTTTCAAAGAGTGTTTAGACTATTGCAAAACTTGTGACGTATGTCAAGCATTTGCTCTAAAGTCTACTAGAACACCTCCGTTAAGATCAATTCCAGTATTAGGGCCGTTTGAGAAATGAGGTATTGACTTTGTAGGTCCTCTTAATAAGACACCTCGAGGCAATAGATACATTGTAGTCGCCACTGACTATTGTACCAAGTGGGTAGAGGCTAGACCTTTGAGAGAGACCAATGAAACAGAAGTCGGTAGATTCCTATGGGAGAGGATCATCACGAGATTTGGATGTCCGTTAGAGTTGGTCTCAGATAGAGGAGGAGAGTTTGTAGGGAGCATGACTACTGCTATGCTACAACACTTTTCTATCAAGCCACGAGTAACGACCTCATACAAACCAAATGCTAATGGTCTTGCGGAGAAGACGAATCTTACACTTTGTATGATGCTCGTCAAAGATGCTGGTGTTGAAACTGCAAAACATACTTGGGATAAGAGGCTACATGCCATCTTATGGGAATACCGAACGACAACAAAGACTTCTACTGGATACTCCCCATTTCGACTGGTTTATGGAGTGGAGTCCAAGTTGCCGATCCAATTCGAATTGGATACTTTTCAAACTATTCAACGAAAGTTGAAGAGGTCGAGAGGAGAAGACGTGGTCAGATCAAGAAGGGAGCAACTCATGGAGTTGGAAGAGACCCGAGCGGTAGCAATGATCCGGATGGAACGAGCTCAGGCGTATCAAAAGAAGAGTTACGACAAACGGTTGGGCAAGAGGGAGATAAAACCTTTTCAAGTCGGAGATTGGGTTATGTTGTATGATGCTATCAGATTCAAGAGGGCTAGGAAGAAGTTTCTTCCGAGATATTTTGGTCCTTTTGTTGTAGATAAGGTGTGGAGCAACTTCACATATGACCTTCAGGAGTTGGGAGGAAGGAGATTTGATCGAGTAAATCATGACAAGTTGAAGTTGTTTCATCGACGAAAGTTCTCTCTTCACTCCGAGGACGGAGCGAAAATTTAGTCCGGGGGTAAAATGTAACGACCTATGTTACACATAGGAAGTTTGTCTATTAGTAAGGTGTTTAGTTATAACTAAGTGTTGAGAATGTTTATTGGCTGCCAAAGTACTTTAAGGATGTATCAAGTTAGTCATGACTAGCTAAAAGTTAGTTATGGTTAAACTTAGCTGTACTTTTGGCAGAATTCAGATATTTGCTAAAGAGTGAGCACTACTATCTTGTCATCTTGTCTAAAAGGTAGAAAGGGGGTGGAAAGTATCCCTTATCTCCTTTTTGACTTGATATTAGTGGTTGGATTAAAGTTGTGGACTTTGTGGGCATTAAAAACAAGAAGAGATTCCACATGTTTCCTTTTTAGTGGGTCCTAGTGTAGAGGGGGGGTGGAAATTCGAGATTCCTTGAGAATATTCCAGAATCCTTCTAGAAGTTGTTGACTTTGAAGGAATAAGCCCATGTGAAAAGGTAAAAAGCCCATGTGATCAATGCTTTTACCTTAAGTAATATCTTAGTAAAACCCGGTAAAAGTAGTTACGGCTGAGTTACCGGGGGTACCAAAGTAAAAACCTAGAATGTATAAATAGAGGAGTAGAGAAGAGCTCCTCATCCTTGTTTTCACATTGTCGTAATGACAACTTGAGTAATATAGAGAGTGTGGGACATTTTTAGCATGTGAGAACTTGAGAGACGTCGTTAGAATGGAGGATTTTAGTGGATGAGATTATGGAGATTTTAGTTGATAAGTTTGTGGGTGTATGAATGAGAGTGAACTTAGCATTTTTCCCTTCAAGATTCATGGTGTGCTTCCATCAAAGCCATCAGAGGTGACCCCTGAGTGAGAGACAGGCCCGACAGTTGCAAATTCGTGGATGACGATCGTGGAGGTTGAGAGATCGGGGGGTAGTTGATCGTTAGGACCGCAGAGGGTTTACAGCACATCCTCCGGTATGTGTCATCCAGATCAAGACTCTTCAGCTTCGGCTTCAAACTCATCTTCAACCTGCATTGAGTCTTCAGCTTCATCCTCAGTAAGCTCTGCAATGTTCTGGTCCTCCCCTCTCCTTCTAAAGAGCTTGATTCTCTTCCCTGCGACTGGTATCTTGAGCACTGCACCATCTAACTCTCTCAAAGAGTATGTGGCATTATCATAAACTTCTAACACCACATAAGGTCCGAACCATCTCTTGGAAAACTTTCTGATAGCGCTATGCTGATTATCAAGACTACTATCATAGACTAACACCCAATCACCTTCCTTAACTGGTTTGGGTTGTAATCTATGCGTTCTATCATATCTGCCTTTGTTTCTCTCTCTAGCAGTCTTCCACAGCTTTGGCAACATCCTCAGGTCTCCGTTCTAACTGCTGGATCCTTAATGCAAGAAGATCCTCCGTACTTCTACCATCTTCCCATGGCAAAACATTCCAAGTAGGCACAACCTCCTCAATCGGCATCACAAGTTTTTGTCCTAGTATCAACTCTGCTGGCATGTAACCTGTAACGGTACTATGAGTTGTACGATCTGCCCATAAAGCAAATGGTAGCAGTCTAGGCCATTCACGGATCTTACCCTTGCAAGCTTTTACCAAAGCTTTGATGATTGGCGGATGACCTTGTTCGCTCTTGCCATTCCCTTCAAGATTGTAAGCAGTGGTTAATGCCAGCTTGATTCCCAATCGCTTGAAGAACTCAACTGCTTCTTGTGAATCCAGCTCACCCCTATCTGTAGTGATCTTTCCCACACACCCATACCTACAAATAACATCTTCAAGTAGAAAGCGGCAGACACTAGCAGTGGTCTTTGTCCTCAAGGCACGGCCTTCAACTTGGTTAGATAGATCTTCTCTAGCCAAGACTAGATACCTCATTTGTCCAAGCCCAAATGGCATAGTTACCAGATCCACTACCCATTTGTAATGAATGGCTAAAGGATAAGTAGGATGCAATCCATCACGATGACGTATGTTAGAATACATCTGGCAAGATATACAGGATGAAACAAACTGTACTACATCCTTATACATACCCTTCCACCAATACTTCTCCTTCATCTTGGCAAATGTAGCCCAAACTCCTCTATGACCGGCCCATAGACTCTCATGAAACTCCTTGATCAGCTGCTGCTGCAATTCCAAGTCACATACCACCCGCTGCGGTATACCTCCTAGTAGCTTAGGGCGCTTCCATAGATTTCCTCCATGTAAAAAGTAACCATAAGCTATTCTACGGATCCTCTTGAAATCTGCATTAGACCAGCCTTCTTGCCTTTCCAATGAACTCAAATAGCGCCCAAGATCCAACCACTCGCCATCATACATAGTTTCCTCAAATAACTCTAATGGAGCTGCAAAACAGCTTCTATCCCTTCTAGCAAGAGCACTAGAATAGAACTCTGTTCCCACATCCTCCTGATCATCTATCATTTCTTTCTCATCGTAATACCTAGCCCTTGATAACATATCTACCACAGGATTGTCTTTTCCTGCAATATGTCTAAACTCTGGGTTCAAGGACTTGATATATGCTATCCACCTCAACATAGCAATATCTGGAGTTGTACAGCTAGTGATTATTCCCAAGAGAGGTAAGCAATCTGTCTCCACAACCACAGGTGCTCCTATCAAGTATTCCTTGTCACTCTTCATCGCAGTAACTACTCCCCATAGCTCTCTCTTGACCTGAGGGTAGTCTCTCTGCCGTGAACTTAATACCTTAGCACCAAAACGTACCACATATATATTCCCATCCTCATCGTCTTGCCCTACAGCCCATCCAATGCCAATAGGACTAGTATCAACAGTAAGGATAACAGATCTCCCCAACTCATATGTTACCTTCCGTAGAGTTGGTGGTGAAGACAACACATCCTTCAACTTCTTCATAGACTCGCTTTGCTCCTCTTGCCACTGAAATCTCTGCCCCTTCCTCAGCAACTTGTACAACGGATCTGCTACATGTGCAAAGTGTGGAATCCATATATGATAAAACACACATGCACCTAGAAACCTTCTCACCTCAGTAACCGATCCACATGTCTCCTTCATCCTTCGAATGGCATCAACCTTGTTTGGACAAGGTTTCCGACCATAAGATCCACATAGGTGCCCCACAATCAACACCTCTTGTTCTCCAAATACAGACTTTGCTCCTGATAAAGTCAAATGAACCTCCTCCAGTCGACTCAGTATCTTATCACAATCAGCTATGTGATCTGCAACAAACTTACGACACCCCCTCTGATCCATTACCTCATTCTTCTCCTCCTCAGCACACCCTTTGATCGGCACATCATCAAGGAATGGCATAGTTTTTTCAGGAAAGAAATCCCTCAAAACTTTATTCATGCCATTCATCATATGTGCTACAGAATTGGTAGCACCTTGTGGCAAGGTGCACATCCTTAGTAACCCCAAATGTGTCCTCATTGTAGTCAAGTCTCTACTCTCAGAGGATAACTGAAACTGATCATACCCTGAATATAAGTCTCCCATTGAATAGATAGCACGACCAGCAAAAGCCTCTGCAAACTCGTCTACAATAGGTCCTATACCCATATTCGTGATAGTCACCTTGTTAACTGGCTGCATATCTTGGATAAATCTCAAAGCTCCACTCTTCTTCAGAACAGTAAACCATCTGCTAGAGTAGGGAGCTATAGATGGTTCCAAGATACCCATCCTAATCCTCTCATTGAGCAAGTCTATCAGCTTGGTAGATGAGCTCTAGGTACAAGGATAGGACGTAGATTCCAAGGCACATGCGGTATAGTAAAGATTACCATAGGTGCAACTACACTTGGATCTACACATCCTACTTCATGTGACTCAAACGCAAACGCCTTACCATGCCTAGACAGCATCTCCCTGAAGCTCTTCTTCTCTTGCTCAGTAAGAAATCCATCGCCTCCAATCCTCAGCTCCTTTAGTGTTGTTTCTGTGAACTGGTGCCCAATTCTTCTAGGTCCTCTGAGCGTCGCTTGTCGTGCAGCTTGCTCCATCTTCTGATTGTAATCGAGTGGTAAAGGCAAAGCCACTGGTTTGACTTTCTTTGCCACTGACTTGTACTTCGTCTCCACATACACCTCTTGCCGATCTATAAACTTATCAATTACATCATAAAGCTCCTTGGAGCTCACTCTCACCACTCTATCTACATCATCTATAGAACTTTCTACTATAGATTTCAACTCCCCTATAGTATCTAGCAAATATTGCTCTTCAAACACTCCAGATATGTATTCATCTCTTGCTAACTCTCCACTATCTCACAAAGACTGCTGTACATACTTCACATGTTGCCTCTCAAACCTCTTCAGATTCTCAACCTTCCTATAACACACTGATCCATATGACGTCAATCCTAAGAAGCTAGTGGATAAAGCTTCCTGCTCTACTGGATCAGGCGAGAATCCTAGCTCTACTGTACCGTTGAAGTCTCGCTCTTCAATGGTACTCTGCCAAAACCCCTAGACTCTCTAAACTCCTGAGTAATCTTAGGCAGTGGACGGTCTCTCAAGCTATCACGATTCCTCTCATGTTCTGCAGCAACGGTCAAAAATTGAACAGCTCTTTTGCCGTCTATACTACGTATCCTAGCATAGGCTGAACCATCATCCATAACTCGTGTCTCCATTCTAACAGCAGTAATGTAAGGCTGTTCTAGAATGATAGGATAGGTTGACATGTCTTGCATAAAGAAATTCTGAACATCACTAATGTCACCCACAGTTACCTTGATGTTGGGGCAAGCACCATAGAGTTCTCCTCGCTGGTTGTTGGCAGCACGGATAAGCCATCCATGGTCGGTGTCTATAGGCCACCTCCCACGCTTGTACAGCTCCTTAGAGCCATCTCTGAGCCATGATCCTTAGAGTAATCTCTGAGCCATGATCAATCAATGCCACCCAGCTTCACTAAGGTCTCTGTGGTTGCTCTCGCCCAATGGTTGTGAGAATAATGGCTCTTCTGTGATGCTTCCACCTCATCTTCAAACCTCACGTGCTGATCTGATCTTCCCTCTGATACTTGAGAGCAGTAACCAGCAATCTCATCTTCCTCATCCTCCGACAGTTTGGTCCCTAGAGCGTTAAGCGTAGCTGCTTCACCCAAAATCTGACGTTTCCTCTTGATGATATCTATGATAACCTCATGGAACTCACGCTTTGCAATCCCAAGAATCTCACCCAAAGTAAACTCAACTTTCCCATTCAAGATACGGTTCTCTAACACCTGCTTCAAGTCTGTAGCAATCTCAATGTCAGACTGAAGTTTGTATGCATGCATCTTACCCTTCTCCTTGCTTCTCTCCTTCTCCTTTGGTGTTGTAGATGGTAGATCCTCCATAGTCTCCTCCCGAGTAGGTGTTGTCTCCTGCCTTGCATCTGGTCTAGCCCTTTCACTCCTTGTAGCAGGTCGTTTGGCTGTAGAAGCCTCACCTGCATCCTCCTTCCTGCGTTTTTCTTCTAGTAGAGCTTCATGCTGACTTCTTGCAACATAAGCATGCACTGACATAGTATCCACACGGTCATTCCATCCTGTAGTTTCTCTAATTGAGTTGCCAACCCTTCGTAGCACATCCTTGTCTAGCTCTGTTCTAGCTACGGACCGCACTACATCTGACCACAACCCAGTAGTCCCTTTCTCTCTCTCCATTTCCACTTTCACTCCACATGTAGCAGCATTCACAAGAGAAACAGCATGTGATGCTGATATATCATTCACAAGCCTCTTCATACCACCCTTGCCAAAGTTGGTTCCCAGCATCATCCCAGTCTCTCTCAAATGGATCTTACCATCTTTGAAGAAGATAAGATCCTTCCTCAATGCATCTGAAAACTCTCCACAATCTCTTCTTACATGGTCTAGGCTATCGCACCATATACAACGATGAACAAAGCCTTCCCTCATCTGAGGTCTCTGCATAGCAGGCTGTACATTCTGCTCCTTCTCTTCTAACCTAGTGAGCTTAAGCTTAAGCTCCTTCATACTCTTAATCAACTCATCAAGCGGTGAGTCTTCCTCTCTAGCAATTACCAAAGCAGGCTTAGTAGGCAACTGCTTGACAGGAATTATCAGAGGTGCTGCTTCACTTACCACCACCTTGTCCCTTCTTCTCTGTCTCTTGGTCAGCAAAGAGACAGCCTCTTCAACTTCCTTCCAATCAGTCTTCAATCCTCTCTCCTCACTCTTGTCTTCCAGCAACAGCTCAAGCTTCTCCTGAATAGTCACGTCCGCTGCTTGTAAGAAAAGCTCGGTCTTCTCAACCTCTAGTGTAAGCTTCTCTGTCCTAGAAAGCTGAGCATATTGACGATCAAACTCCCTTAACAACTCATTTACAGACAAACCTTTGTTAGGCTTCACCACCCACTCCAAGAATGTTCTCTTGGTCACCCTCTCTGAGTCTTCAGTGTAGTACTCCTCCTTCAAGGCTCGCATAAAGCTCTCCCAACTCTGTCCTTGCTGCTGCTTGAGCTCCTTCACACGCCCACGAATCTCAGGGACAACTGCAAGTTCAAAGTTCTCCACCATCTCCTTCTCAGGTACCTTGTTCACCTCCATCTCCCTAGCATAGTATCGCACATACTTGGAAATATCTGTACCCTTGAACTGGTCCATCTGATGCACCACAGATTGCAACGCCTTGGTTGCTAATACCTCCTTCCTCTCTGTGCTCTGCTGCTGCTGCATAAACATGGAAAAAGCTTGGAACATCTTCATCGTAGCAGCATCCAACTGAACAGGTTGCTGAGCAGCAGCAGCAGCTCCACTTGATGATCCTTGGTTGGCCATGATATCTGATCCTGTGACACTCTCAAGAAAACTCCCACCCTAGGTGTTTCACGTCGAGTTCACCAAAAGAGAGAGTATGTCGGAGTGTAATCCGTCTACCTAGAAAAGCGCCGAGCTTCTGGCTGTGGTTGTTCACTCAAGAGGTTGGCTTTCAGGTTACAACAGGGGCTATAAACACTCACACAGATGTGTAAGATCTAGTAATATACCCAGAAGGCGAAATTCAGGTCTAGCCGGCAGTAACAAGATCCGGCGGTGAACTTTGACACTCACGGAGAGGAAAACTATGAAGGTTTAGACCTCTAAACTTCCCCTGCATGCAAATGAGGTACTACTGAACTCACAGACGAAATTTCAGCCTGAGATCAAATTCTGACACGGAGATATGAACAGAAAAGTTTTGAGCGAGAAAACTACGGCAATTTCTGGTACCTAGCTGGCTATTTCAACCTATAACAGGAGTTTGACTCGATCAATTTCAAAGTTTCTTACAGGATTTGCAGTCTACAGGGTGCTGAACATCCTTGCGAAGTTGGGACTCCTGAATGTACACAGAACTGCAGATCTCCTCCTCTGAAGTCGCTGCTCTAGATTAAGAGCTTTTCAGACCCCCTCAGCTTCAGCGGCCGCCCTGAATTACTCAGTTGCTCAATCGATATGAAACTTTTTGTGAAATCGTAGCCCTGCTGGCGGAGAACACAACCTCGAAGTTTTGAAGCAATTTCCTCAAATCTGCTGCGAGTGACACTGAAAACCCTAAATCCAACAAAAGTGATTCAATTCTAGCACAATCCGAACTTCAATTGCTCATAACTCCGTCTTTATTGACTCAAATCGATCGAAATTTTCACTGGAAGTGCTTGGTCTCTCCCTGTGCTCTCAGATTTCGAAGATCCTCCACCAAATGCTCGAACTCCACTCTAGAGCTCTGTTTCTAAATTTAGAGTTTAACAAAAGATAAAAACGGACCAATGGGAGTTCATAGCTCCACTTGGTTGTCCTTTAGTACTCTAAACCACGTGGCAACTTAGTTTTACTCATAGGCTACCACGTCAAGCCCCCTAGAG
The DNA here is from genome assembly GCA_036924285.1 of Asterella californica. NCBI lineage: Eukaryota > Viridiplantae > Streptophyta > Marchantiopsida > Marchantiales > Aytoniaceae > Asterella > Asterella californica. Next base: position 52,355,275 of record JAYKYS010000001.1, read on the forward strand.
CGCCAGCGTAAAACTTAAATTACTTAAAACGACACGCAGCCCCGAAAAATAACTTAAATCAGCTAGAAAGCGTGCATGGGCGACACGCAAATACAACCCATGAGCTTAAGCCCTATCAACATGGTAATCAACCTACTAAGACTCAAAATAGTGTTAACACCGTATGCAAAGGTGTCAAACATATACATAAACGACTAGAAGTAATATAAGCTAACTTCTAGAACTACTAAACTCAAGCGTCGGAGTAGAAATATAACATGTAGCCGCCAAGTAGCGCGACAGCGTGAACTCACTCCAATCATCAGAACTGAAAGTCATCAAACCAGATCTCCAACTATGTACAGTGTAACTACTCTCAGAATCTTGAGCAACCTCTTCATCAGTCTCCTGTGATCCCACAGGCTGCTCAAGCGGGATCATAGTAGTAGCACATCCATCACTCTTGGTATCCCGGCCTACAAGAGTGGTTTCAGAAAACCCTTGCTCCTATAGATAAGAGAATCTCTCAAAGTTTGTCTGTTTCGTTCTCTCAAAGTTCGTGGTTCGTACGAACGGTCAGAAACTGCACAGAACGTCTATCATCTGAACTACGGATCCTAGCATAGTGAGATCCATCATCCATCACCTTCGTCTCCATTCTAACTGCTGTGATATAAGGTTGACCAAGAATAACAGGATATGAAGCAGAAGACTGCACGAAGAAGTGCTGATCTACTTCCACATCACCTAGCTTCACCCTCATGTTGGGACAAGCGCCGTATAACTCACCCTTCTGGTTGTTTGCCGCTTGTAGCACCCAACCATGGTTCAGTTCGATAGGCCACTGACCTCTCTCGTACACCTCCCGTGACATTATGTTGATCTCTGAACCGTGATCAACTAACGCAGCAACAGGTTCAAGACTTCCAAGACGAACTCGTGTAGCTGTCGTAGCACGAGCCCAGTGTCTCTTCCTGAAGTCACTATCAGCAGCTGGACTCTCATCGCCAACTTCATCATCATCGAATTCAGCAGTATTGGTACTAGCAACCAACGCTTCTTGCTGGTACTCTGTATCATCAGCCTCCTGAAAATGCACCTTGCCGAACTCTGCATCATGAACAGAAGCTCCTACCATCTCTATCATCTGGCTTTCTACTTGTTCAGACATCACCTGTCTCTTCCGCTTGATGATGTCGATGATCAGCTCGTGAAACTCCCTCTTCGCAATACCAAGAACTTCCCGAAGAGAAAACTCGATTCGCGCGTCAAGTATCCTCTGCTCCAAGATGCTCTTGAGATCAGTTGAAGTCTCTATATCTGCTGCCAACTTGTAAGCCGGTCCTTTCTCCTTCTCTTGGGCAGTGAACCGTCTCCCAGCAGTCATTGGCTCCTGCTGGGATCTCTGCACGTCCTCCATCGGACCTGGTGCAGGTGGAGGAGTTGCAGAAGTAGAAGGGATGTCTTCAGGAAGAGCCGCTCGTCTCCTTGTGACTCTTCGTCTGTCTCCAGCCTCCTCCGGAACTCCAGTATCAAGTTCAGAGGCTTCTCGCCGCCTCTTCTCCTCCACGGAAGCATCTTGCCAGTGAACGTGTCTATCCACGTCCAAGAATGCTTTGATAGACGCAGCGTCAACAGGATCACCCCACCATGTGACTCTACAGATAGTCTCAGCTCCTCTCTTCAGTACTTCAGAAGGAACTTGAACAGGTTTCTTCTCAGTAGTCCTATCTAACAACGTAGGACTAGAAGAAACTTCAATATGACCGGCGTATACATCAGGATTTACCGGTGGTGTCATCAATGCATGTACAGTTGCAGCAGTTGTAGTCTGAGGTAGACTCCTCATGCCTCCTCGTCCAAACTGCGTGCTTAGCGGCTCTCCAGTAGAAGAAAGGTGCAACCTACCGTTCTGGTAGCGAACCACACCATCTCGCAGAGCAGCCGTGAGCTCTTGACAGTCCCCTCGGAAATGATCTTGACTGTCACACCAGATACATCTACGAACAGGAGCACCTCCTGGACGTGCAGCAGCAGGCGCCGACGGCTGCTCTCTCTGCAATCCAGCTAGCTCCACCTTCAGTTCTCTCATCTGCCGAATCAGGTCTTCGATCTGATTCTGTTGTCCATGGTTCTCCGCAGGTCTCTGAATCGGTGCCCTCTGTGCAGGAACTGGCACAACTGGCATCAAAGGTACTGCAGCCGGTACAACAGGTCTGGGAGCAGGAGCCGGAGGTTGCTGTACTTGAGGAGCAGTGCGAGGTTGAGCGGTCACTTCTGCAAGCGGACGTCCTCCCACAGCCACTCTTCCACGCCTTTGTCTCGTCAATACAGCAACAACATCCTCAACTCTCCCCCAATCAGTAGTAACTCCTCCTTCAGCAGATCGGTCAGCCAACATAAAGCATAACTGATCTGTCGTAGCATCATCGGTGGCTTGCAGAAAAAGTTCAGTTCTCCTAGCATCTAGAGTTATGCGCTCTAGAGTTGAGAGTTGTCGGTATCTCCGATCAAACTCTCTCAGCATCTCATTCAGACTCATCGTACGACCAGGTTGCTGCTCAACCCAGTCTAGAAACGTTCTTCTAGTGACCCTCTCTGAATCTTCTTCGAGAAACTCCTCTCGAAGAGATCGCTCAAAACTCATCCACACACCTAGATTTCTTCTCTGTACATCCCTAACTTGGTCCCGCAACTCAGGGATTACAGCTAACTCAAAACTGGTTATCATCTCTATATCCGTAACTCTAACCAGCTCCATCTCTCCTCTATACTCACGCAGATACCTAGAAATATCTCTTCCTTCAAACCTTCCACATCTATTAACTATCGCTTGCAAAGCTTTGGTAGATTTCAACTCACCCCCTCCAACGATCGGATGCTGTTGGACCAGGGCCGCAAGCGTCTTCATAATCTCAGTTGTGTCGAGACCAGATGCAGATGTCGCTGCAATCGCAGGGGCTACAGTAGGTGCTGCAGCAGACGTAGATGCAGCAGTCGTAGAGGTAGCACCAACAGCGCTTCCGCTCTTCCGATCCATCTTCCTCTTCGTCTTGGAACTTAACTTCACGGTCAATCACCCCAAGAAGCCTCTCAGTGGAAGCACCAGATTGTATGTCGAGGCGAGAGTTTCCTGGGAAGGGCGAACCTTCTAGCTGTGATACGATCGTGAAGAGGAGGACGAAAAACCACACACGGAATACGGATCGCAAGAGAACACACCACCACGTTCTCGATCTGGCCAAGATAAAACACACGGCGTGCAAGTAGATCTTCAACTCCAGGTCATTCAGATTGCAAAGCTCACGTTCAGTAACTCAGAATATCAGAAAACTGCTCCTGTGAAGCACCAGCGCGTTCACCTAGAAGCTTCTCGTTTTCTCTTCAGAAAAATGTGCGTACAAGTTGTAGGTCTCCTATCTACTCGATTCTGCTCTCTACTCTCGATCCCTCGATATCAAAACTCTGATCAGACAGAAAAGTATCTTCGGATGTAGTCTCTGTAAAATCTCCTAGCTCTTCGATTCTCTCTACTCGATAGCTCTCGCACGGTAAACTCTACACTGCTCGATGATCGTCAAACTCCGATAATGTGATAATGGACAATGCCCTCAGAATTCTCTCCCTCCGGAGTACACCCCTCTGGGTTTTCCTCCACCCTACGTAACCTTCAGTGTCACCTGGCAGGGGTAAAAGACGCCCTAAACAGATGGCAGCAGAAAAATAAATCACTGATAATATATCTACACGTAAGAAGACTATTTCACTAAGCTTCGCAGATTCATCTGTACGGACGGTCGCCGACTTGGCTGTACAGTCAGCATCTGACACCTCCACTCGAAGTAACTCCGCCACGGGTACCTCTGGCCACCAGAATCACCTCGTTCTGACACGTGGAGCCCGAGTTATCATCATTGTCGTTTCCCGGTCCCTTTAAACTTCGAAGTGCCGTAAGTATTGCCTCAGGTATCAGTTTCACTTGATTTTTCGACCCAAGTGAATAATATTTCAAACTCTACATTTTCCTACAAAAGAATTGATACCAACTTGGAGTATCTTTGATGCCATCTCGCTACCCCAGGACTTAGAGGGCCGCAACCGAATTCGTACTAATTACCTCGCCAACCCGAAGGTGAGAGGTCCATTTCGAAACCCGGTGGTAATCTTCCTCTAGCATCCACACTAGGTGACTGCAATAGTGCAGGGGTAGACGGAGGCGTCCCGCATTCACGGTACGTTTAAGGGACATCTAGTGTCCCGCCTCTAGGCAACTTGGTGCCCCTCATATTCCCCCGAAGGGGCCAGCCTACTCCAAGCCGGTTGTGAGTCTGAAGGGATTTGATCCGGATACCTCCTCCCTCCAAGTTTCTCAGCTACACCACGGAAGCTGATCTCACAACTGGTTTTGAAGGCCAGTTTCTAAGCTAATATGCTAGAAAGCTGCGGTATTTCGTCTTTCCTTGCTAACACGAAGTGCCATAACTTTGTCTAGACATGCTCTTTTTGTACATTTCGAATTTTAAACAAATACTAAATACTACAATCTACATGAGAAAAATCTAAAAGTATTTTTCGAACTCACTCTGATTTATGGTAAATTTCTCGGTATCAGAAATCTTGTAGAAGAACTCCAAGTAACTTTTCGCCTGCAACTCCGTTTGTAACTTTTGACCATACCACGGTGATCAGCGCGACGAGACCTACGCCGTGGTGTTTTCAGAATTTCGAATGCTCACTTCCTCCAGAATCGACTTCTCTGAGGTCTTAGCTTCACTAAGAGAGACTAACTTCTAACTAAGAGGTGAATTATTCACTATGTGGAATAATTCACATCACGACAGCGCGCAGAAGACTGAAGGAAGCGCGTAGAAGACTGAAGGAAGCAGTCAGAAGCAGTACTGAAGTTCTTCCCGTGTTTTCTCTCTCTTTTTCATCGCTTCGCACCTCTGATTTGATGTCTCCCGCGCTTCTCCGCTCGTTTGCAGGAAGCCCATCGATCGATTCCTCTACCTTGAAACTTTCTTCTGCAAAAATTGGGCACGGAAGCGCTGTCCAATTTTCGACAGCCATCTTCCCACTTCTTCCCGAGTTGGAATCGAGCTTCCCCATCTCCCATTTCCAAATTCGATCACTTGAATATCAAATTCTCTACCCTACCACGCCTTTGTTCCTGAATCTTTGGACAGAAGACGCTTCTGAAGATCGGAACATCTTCGAAGATGCTTCTGAATGTTTGAACGTCTTCGGAAGACTACTGTTTGCAATTCGTATCAAGAGTGGATTTGATTGAAATTTGTTGAGAGAAGCTTGGTACGAATCCTGAGTGAGCTTGTGAGTTGATTGTTGTTTCGAGAAGCTGGAAATTGAGAACCAGGCCTGTGCCTCCCAATCTTCCCGCCTTCTCAAATCCACATCTTCCTATAGAGACTAGAAGGTTGGAAAGGTTGGCAGAATGGGCAAGTATACTTGAGGGTCCTTTACTGGTCTCTTCAGTCCGACCCATAGCAGCCTATTCTTTCTTCTTCCCGAACTTAGAAGGGAGTTGTGAGAAGCCTTGCTGGCAGAATCTGGAGAGAATGGTCGAGGGTCATGTCTTCCCGTCATGCAGCAAGCTTCTTCTGAGTGTGTATGAGAGATAAAAAGTCGGAAGAACAAAGTATGAATGTTCTGTGTCTGTTGTGAGGCTAGATTGCATGTCGGAAGCTGAAGACAAGTGAGACTAGTGATGGGAAGCTTGGCTTGGAGAAGTCTTCTGAGTACGTCAGTTAATCAGAAGCTGTCCCCGGAGTCTTCCTGGAGGTCACTGTCACCGCAGAAGTTCGCAACCCTCTTCTGAACTTTTCGAATACTCTACTTTTCACTTATCTTGTATCTTCTGTTAGGAAGTACGATGAAATGCAAGGTGGGTTATCTTCTTGGGAATCCATGCGATGCCTTGCTTAGTTAGGATTGTTTAGATATAGCTCGGAAGACGAGAGGTACTTAAGAAGCATAATTAGACGGAATAGCTGTCTTCACGAAGCTAGATTCGTCTTCTGAGAGTGGAAGCTAGACTGTGAGGACTTGAGAAGGACTGAGCCTTCGGCTCACAACAAGTACGTGTGGCTTAGTGTTACAAAGGCTCGAAGCATGTCGATGCATCCTCGAGGGTTGGTGTTACACGCCGCAGAATTGGCAGAGGTCAAATCCTTCATCAAGGAGTTGGGTCTCGACTTCTTCCTATGGGATTGGAACCTTGCGGACCAAAGTATTCTGGAGGAGATTTGGACAGCAATGCCTTCACGCAATCTTGTATCTATGAAAACGAGGGTCGCTCGTGAAAGATCGTCTTCCTAGACAGTGGAGTGGTGGCGCAGGGCTTTTCACAAACCAGAATCCGAGAACCGATGGTACGAGCTCGAGAAGAAGATCTTACCCACATGAGAAGTGACATGTGCTTGGAAGCACGACTTGCCTCTTCTTGGAAGAAAGATAAGGGAGGAATGAGTGGAAGGTAGAAGCTTACTGGGAGCCGCGGAAGCGTCTTCTGACAAAACTATTTCTTCATCTCTTTCCCAAAGGGAAAGCGCAGAAGACGAGATACCTTGGAGATCAAGACGTGGAGTTCTTGGAAGTCGATCTGGGAGGGACTGTCCGTCAATTAAGACGTCTTTTTTCACGCTTCCATCCACGCAGAGTTGGTGTACTTGGGCATCCCAGCAGGAGGGCACCTCACTCCGTTCTTCTGCTATCTATACATGTCCAAAGGGGATCTGACAGAAGATCAGTTGACGAGATATGGACCAACGGGACAATGCCAGGTGAAGAAAAAGACCTCGGGAGAGGAAGATCGAGCAGCGACCGTGACTCCCTCTCCCACTTTAGTGCCTCAGATGAGATCATGCACTCATCAAAAGACGCTTCTAGTGCGAAAAGACGACTCCAGCGGTACAGAAGACGCATCACCGCCGAGGAAGATGGGACCTAGGAGTGTGCCTAGGAAGAGCACTTCTTTCCTGATCATTCATTCTGGATCAGAGTCGATTCCCAGGAGGAGATGCTGAGCGCTGAGCACCATGATCACGCAGAAGACAACTTTTGCAACTATAAGGAGTCTTCCGAAGACTCCAGAAGTATGGGTTGACATTCCGACTGCGACTCGAGGAAGCGCAGCGAAGAGAATCGCTCCTACAGCGGGAAGAGATCTTCCCCCCCGGAAGATGAGAAGAGTAGAGTCTTCTCGTGCGCAGAAGTAGAAGATCACAGTGGTGGAAGAGGCATCACAGTGGTGGAAGAGGCCTCTAGAAGACAAGGAAGACACCTTCGATCGATTCGTGGAGATGAACCTGTCTTCTGCGAGAAGAAGGTTGAAAGAATTCAGTGCCTTCTTCCATTCGGAGATCCAGCCAGCCATGGAGTTAGTGGAGAGCGTGCGATGGTTCAAGAGAAGCCACTACGACTTGGATTCAGTATGCGCACACTTATACAGCAGGAAGAGGTCTTGAAGAAGGTGGACACCGTGTAAGCCAACCTCCGCACCACGGAGAAGCTTGCAGCGAAGTACAAAGCGGAAGTAGCCGCTTCTGTCAGCGCAGTTAAGAAAGAGCAACCAAGAGATGCAAATACGTCTACAACAACGTGATCAGGAGGTTCTACGAATCAGGGGTAAGATCACCTCTCTCGTAGAAGAGAAGACGACATGGAAGACATTGCGGGAAGTCGCGGAAGCGCAGGCCGCAGCAGAGAAGAAGTAGTGAGAAGAAGCAGAAGCTCGAGCGAATGGAGTTATGACATAGATCGTGGAAGCTCTTTGCAAGAAGTTCAACTTCACCGCGGGTAGGAAGCTTCTCAGCCTAGCTAGGGAGTGGGATGACGATTCCAAGACAATGTTAGTAGAGTGCAAGGACATCATGTTCCGCTACCTGGATTGATAGGTTGAGAGATTGAAGACGCTTTACGGTCTTTCCTCGATTCTACAGTCAGCAGCTACATCTTCCCATGCTCCAAGACCAACGATCGGAGAAGATTTGGAGAATGAGGAGTTCGACCTCGCTGTCTATTTGGTAGTGCCAACGCTAGAAGCCGAGAAGATTCCGAAAGAAACCCCGGAAGACAAGATGTCTTCTGAAAGACAAGAAGCAGAGTTGTCTTCCCAGGTGTTTCGAGTGGAGGAGGTGACTTCCTCTGACCACTGTGAGGTCACCCCAGCTCCCAGTGTCGAACCAGTGTCGCATAAGAGCGAGGAAGTGCAGGTGGACTCAGCTTCCTAGAAGACGTTTCTATCTTCTGAAGCCGTCTCAGAAGAGCAAACCATGCACATCGAGGAGGAAGCCACCTCAGTCAGATCCGAGTACCAGCAAGGCTTTCCACTTTATCAGAGGACGATTTAGGAGTTCAGGTAGGAACCGATCAAGAGGATATCACACCTAGCGAATTAGAGTAGGCAGCAAGTTAAGAAAACAGTTGACTTGCTAATTTTGATAGGAAGCGAAGTCTGCTATCTTGGGAAATGACAGTTTCTCTTGTATTTTTAGATGACTGTCCATGTGGCAGGTTATGCAACATTAGGAGTAGAAAGTAAGTTTCTAAAACAGGGCAGGGAACCGACTGCATGTGAGGTGGTGGTCTTCTGACAACGCCCCATCTCTCTTGATTGCAAGTTGGGGATTGGAGGGGGTCCTACGATTCAAGGGATAGTATAAGGTCGATGCCTAAGAAGATTTTAAACACATGAGACATATTAACACACTACTGTACACACATTACGTCCATTGCTAGAGACATACGAATCAAATTGGATTACACCGGAGGGGTCTACATCTCTGTTCCAGCAGTGGATCGATGATGTAGATAGAGGTAATGGACAGCTTAGAGCAGAGAACGGCATCATCGTACAGTCCTGTCTCTAAGCTGGTGTGTCGAGGAGTAAGAACAGGAAGTGGATGGAGTGAGCTTTCAGAAGCCAATGTGTCTTCTTCTCGAGGAGATGCACGCAGTGGATTTGGCTCGACTTTAGTGGTTGTTTAGTGCCGGTTGACATGGTGGAGTGAGTACATATTGTTTATTGTTGTGATACACTTGTGTATGTGTATAACATCGTCCATGTGTTATGTGTATATGTGGTGTATTTCTGACAACGATGTGTATGCGCACGACAGCTATGCTGTCTTGGTGTAGCTTTTGAACCCGCTGATCCTTGTGGGAGCTCCTTTGTAAGTTGCACCGCCTTCGGTGCATCACCTTCATCTGGTTTTTGGAACCAGATGCTCCGTTCTTCTTCTGCTGCTCTTGTTCTAACCTTAAGTTGGCAATTTCAGCTCCAATATCTTCACTTCTTCTGTAAACACTGCTTCTATCTCCATCGAAACCTACTCTGATATCATATGTGACGTTTGAACGTAAATACAACACTTGTCTCTAGTGAAATTGTCATTGCACGCGAACCTCCTTGAAGACCACTATCAGTTTCTGTCTTCAGATCTATTCCGTCACTATTTCAAGGTCTATGAAAAGATAAGATATGCTAGGATTGGATTTAGATAACGGACTAGTCTTTAATGGAGCTCTAGATTCTGGTCTGGAACTTCATGTACGTCTAGGACAAAAGATTGGATAATAATTTTGGACAAAGCTTTCGCTATCCGGTGTTGATTCAGAACCTAAGCACAATACCACAACCACTCTCACGCTTGAGAGCTCTACGGAAGACTTTGAAGCACTAAATCATAGTAATTGAAGAGATTGAAGAGCATGAAGAATCTGTTCAAGAGATGGTAATTTATCAGTTTTGTCAGAGATTGAGCAATAGAGTTTATCAGTTGGCATGCTATTACTTTCTGTGTGCTCAAAGAAAGAGTGGAAGAAAATGAGATTAGTAGATCGGCTGGAGAAGAATTCTGAGAATAGTGAATTGTACTTTATGGTTAAGAGACTCAAGTCTATCCAGCAGCATTATCGACGGTCTCGGATAGATGTCGATCGGTATAAGAAAAGATTACATCCATGTAAGCTATATGAGCCCATTTTATTCTGTGAGATGTTTGGAATAAAGCTTGGATTTGTGTGCACATTTCATTTGGACTTGCGTCAGTGTTTTGGAAGCTTCATTTCTTTACAATTACTGTGATTTAATGCTTCAAAGTCGTCTGTAGAGCTCCAAAAGCATGAGAGTGGTTGTGATACTGTGCTTGGGTTCCGGATCAACATCGGACACCTGCCTAAAATTCTTGCTCAATCTTTTATACCAGACATAAGTGAAGTTTCAGATTAGAACCTGGAGCCCCGTTAAAGACTAGTTTCTGTTACCTAAATCTAGTCCCAGCATATTTTACTTTCTCATAAATCTTAAAATAACAAAAAATAGAACTGGATCTGAAAACGAATCTGAAAAATTGATAGAGATCTTCAAAATGATTTGCTTCCGACGATAATTCCACTAGAGACAGACGATGTATTTATGTCCGAACATAAGAAAATTTTCTATTAGAATATAGATGTATTAGAATATTAGAATATATTCTTCTCGTGCAAAATTCTTGGCAGAAGTGAGTACTAATAACATGAGAGAATATTAAGCATGCATAGTCACCCTCTTCCGAGTTCGGAAGAGGGGGAAATGCATGTGTGTTTAATTTAATACCTAACCCTTCCAGTCAGAGGGGTTAGGTATTAAATTAAACGCCTCATTAAGTTATGTATTTATGAGTACAGGACCCCAGACTTATACTTCCTGAAGCGGGATGATCCAGTCAACACTTATGGGTTTTTTTCTGCTCTCCTCGTGTTTCTAGACATGAGCTAACAAATAACGTCTATGAAATATTTTAATATTTACATCTACTTAATACGTTGTCGTGTTGTACATGGGTCTGTACAGTGAAAACTAGTTGCAAAGAGATATTTTCTTTGTTGTGTAAAAGAAGCTGCCTTGTAGCTTATCAAGCAGGGTAGGAGCTAAGCTTGGGTGGTGCTTGACAAGCTGCCCCTTAGCTTGAGTTGGAATATCACCCTAAAGGAGTCGAAAAACACCATAATGCAGAGCTCGACGAGGAGAGCGGCTTCGTGCTTCCAGTTTTGACAGAAAGTGCTTTAAGTAATAGTTAGCACGTGTTTTAAACTGAGAAATATGCGAAAGAGGGAAATCTGTCGATTCTGACTCGTGACTTGAACTCAAAATCTGATTGCGTAGGTGTGTAGGTGTTCACAAGTACTATAGTTTTGACTCTTTACTCGTTTAAAACGGAGTTGTATAGAGAAGTTAGCGTAGAGAAAGCTAGTAAAGACTTTGCAAGAAGATTTCCTTAGTAAAGCATATGTACAGACTGTAAAAGCTTTTTGAACGGAACCAAAGGCCATCCCAGTGATAGGGCGCCTGCCTAGGAGGGAAGTGGTCTCAGGATCAATCCTTCCTGGCCTCTGGTTCCTATTCTGGCATGTTGGTCTCCCGGATGGGAGTCTATGTTGGGTATGCAGCCATGTCCTGTATACCTAGGGGCGGGAGACCGGTATCTCTCTTAATCGTGGACTTCCTGGCCTAAGCCTCCGCATGCCATCCTGAATATACTATGGGAGATACCTGGTGCGCATATTGGGGGGCTGTAAGCCCTATGGGGCAGCCTCATAAGTGTTGGGGCTTCGGCCTACATTGGATGGCTTGTAGTATATTCAGGATGGCATCAAGAGCACAGGAAACTTTTGTTAATTAGTTAAATAACCATCGAGTCAGCTTAAGATGGGGAATGAGGCTATGAGAGCCTTTAATAGTGAAGGGGTAGAGTTTGTGGAGACAACTGTGAAACTTGTATTAAAAAGGAGCCAACTTTGTAAATAAAGCCTTGCACGCATAAGGACAGCAGGGGGGCAGCTTAAGCTAGGGCCCTGCTTGTGATAAGTGACTGCACTTATAAGGACAGTAGGGGGGCAGCTTAAGCTGGGTCCTTAACTTTTAGGTTTAATACTTGCGGCGGCTGGAGATCGTGGACACTTTTTCAAGAGAGTTTTTTGAGAGAACTGAGGAGGAAGGAGCAGAATTAAGGTTTGAGGAGAGGAGACGCTGAGAAGCTTGGAGGCTGAGTGAGGATCGATTTTCTGGACAGAATTGAGAAGGTGGACAGGGAGATCGTGACAGAGGGACAGACAAATGTTTGGAGGTTGGAGCTTCATTTGATATACAGTTGGGGTTTGGAGGCAGTAGAATTGAACGGACAGAGGTGGTTTATTTGAAGGAGATCGTTTTTGACAAAGCTTTGGTTGTCGTAAGATCAAATTCCTTGGAATTTTCAGCTGAGAAGGACTTAGGAGAGGAGGAGAGAGATATTTTCTTAACAGTGAAGCAGTTGACACTGAAATAAAGCTATTTCTACTCCGGAGTGATCTATTTGTGTACCTGAGTGCGTGCTTGAGTGTTTGTTTTGCAATTGGTGGGCACAAGAGGCTGTGTTTTGAGATTTCATTGTCAGCAGCGACCTATTTTCCTTTCTGGTCATTTCTCTTTGATCTATCACAGTCAGGAGGTCCGCCCTCCCCAAGAAAGACTCTCGCCACGACATCTGGTGCTTCCACTGAGAGCAATTGGGGTGATCGATTTGGAGAATTGGCTCGATTGGGTTGAAAATGGATCACAGTGCTGCTGTACAAGGGGTGGCTGCTGCTCAATGTGCTCATGTTCAAGGGATGAAGTTGGTTCTCAAGGAGGACCTACGGTGGTTCCAACAGCAGCAGCACAGCCTACCATAGACACATCTCAGATTCTTCAGGCGTTGGCTGCCTTGATTCAACAACAGCCTGCAGTTGGAGGAGGTGAGCAGAAATCCACGAAGGCGTTACAAGCAGTTGTTGGTCGATGTGGACGATTTGATGGGAGAGATGTTACAAGGTATCTGCGGGAGTATGTAGGTGAGATGGAGTTGATCAGAGCACCTGAAGTTGAGGTAATTGTAAGCTTTGAGTTGACTGTTGTCCCTGAACTGAGAGAGAAGGTTAGAGTTTTACAGAGAAGACATTTAGGTGGGTGGACTCTGTTTGAACGTGCACTGAGAGAAGAGTTTCTAGAAGAGGACTCTGAAAGAGTCACTAGAAGAACTCTCATGGATTGGATAGAGCGTCAGCCTGGACGTTCCATGGGATTGAATGAGGTAATTCGTGAGTTTGAGAAGAGGTATTCTCAGCTTTCTGGTCTAGAGAGGTTGACGCTAGATGCTAGGAAGACGGAGTTGTTTTTGGGGGCTCTGGATGAGTTCACAGCAGATAGACTTTGCTTCATGTTGGCTGATCGAGGAGCTGAAGGAGGAGTTACATCTGATTGGAGGAGAGTGGAGGAAGCGGTATCTACTCTTGCTAGGCAACGTCGTGGTAGGATGGTGTTGCAGCTAGAGACCTTGCCAGAGCAGAGAGTAGCTCCTCAGGTTCCTGTAGCTCCTCTTACAATACCTCAAGCGCCTATAGTAATTCCTCAAGCACCTATAGTGGTTCCTCAAGCATCTGCAGTACCTATCCCAGCACAGAGAGGACCTAGACAACCGCAGCGACCTGTTGAGAACCGAAATCAACATAACTTGATAGAAGAACTCACTCAACAGCTGAGAGATTTGAGGGTTGAGATGGCAGACCTGAGGAGAGACCAACGACCTGTTGCACCAGGTGCTCGACCTGTAGGAGGAACCTTTACCAGAAGATGTATTTGGTGCGATAGCCCAGATCATCTCAGAGGAGACTGTCAAGACTTGGCGGTTGCCTTGCGGGAGGGCGTAGTCAATTATCAGAATAACAGGCTGTATTTAACCACCACGGGGCAGCCTCTTAACACGTATTTTGGGAGAGGAGGAATGAGGAGTTCTCTTCCAGCACTTAGGAGCAGCGATGACTGCGGGTTCTGCAGAGGCTGATGTGTATACAGGGAAGGTTGAGGTGCGCGCTAATCCAACTATGGTTGAGCAGGCTAATGAGGTCTCAGTTGAAATGATGAAGAGAGGTGCAGAAAGCATTAGGAGAGCTACTGGTTGGAGAGATCCAGTAGATGCAACTTCTATTCGAGCTTTTTTAGAAGCGAGTAGCGAACAAGATGCTATGGTGGAAGACAAGAGAAGACGAGATGCTTCCGACCTAGACGCAGAGGTACCAGACGACGGTGAACGTCGGAGAGTTACAAGAAGGAGAGCAGCAGAACCATCGCCAACTATACAAACTGGAAGGTCTCCTGCTGCAGAGGATATGCCCTCTACCTCTACAGCACCACCACCTACAATAGATCTTATGGAAGGTGTACATGATTTACCACAAGAGCCTACTGCTACGGATAGAGTGCGGGGGAAAAGGTTTACAGCACAGAGAAGGGGAAAGCTCCAGCTTACAAGTTGGCGGCAGACATCGAAACAACAACAGATTTACGTGCTGTTCTAGAGCGACGCATTTTGGATGCTAGAGTTGAGTTTACTCTTCGCGAGGTACTAGGTATCGCCAAAAGAGAGTTTCATGAATTGATAATCGACATCATGAAGAGAAAGAGACAGGTATTGACTGAACAAGTAGGCAGTCAGATGGTTGGTGTGGTAGATGTTATTGGTGTTGATGGATTCAGAGATGATGAATACGAAATATGGGTTGCTGGTCCTGCTGTTATTGAGAACGAAGACGAAGAGTTTGAGGAGGATAGGTCAAGCGCAGACAGCGATTTCAAGGAAAAGCACTGGGCAAGAGCGACAACTGAGACGCAGGTTCGACTTGGGGGACTTTCTGAGCCAGTACCTGCACTTGTGGATCACGGGTCGGAGATCAACATCATTTCCAAAGAGGTGTATGAAAAGGGACAGTGGTCAATCGAAAGGAATCATGGTTGGGTGCTTCGAGCTGCAAATAACCAAAAGGGTGAGTTATATGGAGCCTGTCCCAATATACGTGCAAGGATTGGGGATGTAGAGGTTGATCAGCATTTCTTTGTACAGTCGTCTGCCTCCTATCCTGTCATACTAGGTCAACCATACATCACCGCTGTTCGAATGGAGACAAAGGTGATGAATGATTGGTCTCATTATGCCAGAGTTCGGAGTCCTGGTGATAAGTACTCAGTGCAGTTTTTGACGGTTCGTTCAAGACATGAGCGGAACCGACAAACCCTTAGAGATTCTCAAACCAAGAGATGTAAGGGTTTTCGCAGTCCACTCCTGTAGAGCGGGAAGACAGGGGTGTAGAACCTGCTGTTGAGGTCCCGTTAGAGTTGGAAGCGAGACATGTACAAAGGTCCGGAGACAAGTGTGGTGTACAGAGTTGGCAGTCTGGATTGATGATGTTTGAGGCAGATGGGTGGAGTCGGTTTACAAGAGTTGAAGATATGGAGGAAAATACAAAAAGATGGATGGTGAAACATGTATCAGAGTTGTGGCGTGTAGGAGTTCTATCTGAAGACGAAGTGGTTTCTGGTTTGTTTGAAGAGTTTATGTCTGTACAGTCAGTTGTTGGTTGGTTAGACAATGTGAGTGGATTGATGGAAGGGAAAAATAGTGTGACGGTGATCCCTATCCACTCTCGACGTATATATGAGGAGGTTTCTACATACGTGCAGTTCTTTCCTCATCCGATGCAGGATAATGAAGGGAGAGAAGCAAGTTGTTGGTGTGCACTCCCTCAAGAAGCAGACGTCCATGCGAAGTACAAATCTGTACTGAGAAAGGTAAGACCGGTAGCAACTCAACTACCTGTTAACTCCCAGTAGCAAGTACAGTTAGTGGGGACTGAGCCTATATTGCATGATCATAGACGAATAGGGCATCAGTTTACTGAGGAGACATTGAAGGAGCTCCAGATAGGAGGGGGTGAATTCTTGACTGAGGTCGAGAAGACAGTGTTTGAACAGATGGTAGTAAAGCATGGTAAAGCATTCTCTTTTTCAGCAGAGGAGATAGGTTGTGTGGACCCACAGGTTATAGCGCCTATGGTTATATTCACAATCCCTCATGTGCCTTGGGACCTGGAACCGATCCCAGTTCCTCGTGCTTTGTTGCTTAAACTCATCGAGTTGTTGAAAGAGAAGGTACAGATGGGGATACTTGAGCCGTCTATGGGGCCATATTCTAGCAGGTGGTTCACTGTGCCCAAGAAGTCAGGAGCTTTGTGTTTTATTCAAGACCTACAGCCTGCGAATAACGTAACCATTCGTAACGTTGAGACGGGTCCTGTGATTGAAGAGGTAGCAGAGGCATTTGCATGAAGAGCTATCTATTCAATAGGAGATCTATATTCTGGTTATGATCAGTTCCAGCTGGCTGTGGAGAGTAGAGATTTAACTACTATGCGTACGCCCCTGGGATTGATGCGGATGTGTACTCTTCCACAAGGAGCAACGAACTCGGTGGGTCATATGCAGAATGTAATGCACAAGGTACTAAGGGAGTTTGTGCCTGATGTTACCATTCCATTTCTAGATGATATTCCTATAAAGGGCTGCGTGATTGAAGACAGGGATGAATCAGTACTTGCGAGTGGGTGTAGAAGGTTTGTTGCGGATCATATCAAGGATGTAGAACGTATCTTGACTCGCTTGGAGGAGGTACATCTCACCCTGTCGGGAGCTAAGTCCAAGTTTGGTGTGTCTGAGATTTTAGTGGTTGGACATTTGTGTGGAGCTTTTGGAAGGCGACCAAACCCGGAGAAGGTTGAAGCCATAGCTAGGATGGCAGACTGTAGGAATATCACAGAGGTTCGACGTTTTCTAGGTGCTTGCGTATTTTATCGTTTATCTATTCCTCATTATGCTCATGTTGCTGAGCCTTTGTATGCATTATTGAGGAAGGGTAAGCGGTTTGTATGGACCTCAGTCCATCGAGAAGCTATGAATAGGTTGAAAGAGGCTCTACAGTCTCCACCTGTTCTGAGAAGAGTAGACTACGGGTGTGGGAGTCTTGTCATTGTCACAGTAGATACTAGTCCAAAGGCGATTGGTTGGGCGATATGTCAAGATGATGCGGATGGTATGCGGCTTACCTCTAGGTTTGGAGCTAGGATCTTGACAGACAGACAACGAGACTATCCTCAGGTGAAGCGTGAGTTGTGGGGAGCGGTGGCAGCAATGAAGACAGATCGTGAGTTTCAGTTAGGTGCTCATGTAGTCCTAGAAACGGATTGTCTACCTCTACTAGGCATGATATCCAACTGTACCACGCCAGCCATAGCAATGTTACGTTGGATTGCCTATATTAGAAGCTTGAATCCAGAGTTGAAGCATATAAAAGGAAAGGAGAATATGGTCGCAGATATGTTGTCAAGGGCTCGATTTGTGGATGAGCATGTCATGATTTCAGAAGCTGAGGAAGAAGAGAGAAAGGATGCTCAGTGTCAGGTTAATCGACGGGTTACAAACTTGGAGCCGTTGATGTTTAGAGAGGAGCTTTACACAGGTAGACTTCGTGACATAGGGTATTATCTGAGCTTGTTGGAGAGGCAGGAGAGGTGGAGCAAAGTAGAGTTCAGAGAGATAAGGAAACAAGCTTACAACTACCTTCTACGTGATGGGTATCTTTGGAGACGGCCGCAGAAGAGAGATGGAATGTTCATACGAGTAGTGGACGATCTGCAGACTAAGCAACAACTAATGAAGGAGTTCCATGATACTTTGTGGGCCGGACATCGAGGGATTTGGGCTACCTACGTCAAGTTGAAGGAAAGGTATTGGTGGAAAGGTCTGTATCAGGATGTGGTGAACTACGTCAGTTCTTGCCTACATTGTCAATTCTACTCAAAGATCCGGTATAGGGACGGTCTTGTGCCAACTTATCCGCCTTGCATTCACTTCCAGTGGGTTCTCGACTTGGTAGTAATGCCTCTGGGGTTATGGAGGATGCGATATTTAGTTTTAGCTCGTGAGGATCTCTCCAACTTTGTAGAAGGACGAGCTTTGAGGACGAAGACCACAGAGGGGATATGTAAGTTTGTTCTTGAGGATATTATCTGTAGATATGGGTCTGTAGGAAGGCTACGAGCAGATAGAGGAGAACTACGTGGTACAGAAGCAAAAGAATTTTTTGCTCGATATGGTGTGAAGCTCAAGCTTACTACTGCGATGAATCCAGAGGGGATTGGCAAGAGCGAGCGAGGACATCCATCAATAGTTCAGGCTTTGGTGAAGGCGTGTGACGGTAAGCATAGAGAGTGGCCCAAGTTACTCCCTTTTGCTTTATGGGCAGATAGAACAACTCATTGTTCTACTACAGGGTACATGCCTGTTGAGTTGATGTTAGGGCAAAAACCGATGATGCCAGCAAAAGAAGACTTTCCTACCTGGGCTACCTTGCCATGGGAGGACAATGTGGACCGTGTGCAACTTCTCTCACTATGAATCAGACAGCTAGAATGTAGAGAGGAGGATCTCGCTGAAGTGCAGCTCCGGCTGAAGGCGGCTCGACTTGGGAACAAGGAGAGGTTTGATAAGACTCATAGACTTCGGCCAAAATCGATACAAGTTGGGGACTGGGTGTTGATATACGACAGCACATTGGAGAACCAACACTCTACAATTCGAAAGTTTTCGAGAAGGTGGTTTGACCCGTACCTTGTCTCAGATGTAGATCAGAATGCTACTTATTCCTTGCAAGAGCTAGATGGCACGGATTTAAGACTTCCAGTTGCTGGGAAACGAGTGAAGCTATTCAAAAAAAGAGGGGAGACTGTGGAGCTAGCTGAGTTCTTAAGTTCAGAGCAGACAGGAGCAAGTGAAGATCTTTTTGAGACGGTCGAGGAGAGCAAAGACGATTTGGAGGACTACGACGATCGACGACGGATTGGCACATTCCAGAGGATGTGCTGTAACGACCTATGTTACACATAGGAAGTTTGTCTATTAGTAAGGTGTTTAGTTCTAACTAAGTGTTGAGAATGTTTAATTGCTGCCAAAGTACTTTTAGGAGGTATCAAGTTAGTCATGACTAGCTAAAAGTTAGTTATGGTTAAACTTAGCTGTACTTTTGGCAGAATTCAGATATTTGCTAAAGAGTGAGCACTACTATCTTGTCATCTTGTCTAAAAGGTAGAAAGGATGTGGAAAGTATCCCTTATCTCCTTTTTGACTTGATATTAGTGGTTGGATTAAAGTTGTGGACTTTGTGGGCATTAAAAACAAGAAGAGATTCCACATGTTTCCTTTTTAGTGGGTCCTAGTGTAGAGGGGGGGTGGAAATTCGAGATTCCTTGAGAATATTTCAGAATCCTTCTAGAAGTTGTTGACTTTGAAGGAATAAGCCCATGTGAAAAGGTAAAAAGCCCATGTGATGAATGCTTTTACCTTAAGTAATATCTTAGTAAAACCCGGTAAAAGTAGTTACGGCTGAGTTACCGGAGGGTACCAAAGTAAAAACCTAGAATGTATAAATAGAGGAGTAGAGAAGAGCTCCTCATCCTTGTTTTCACATTGTCGTAATGACAACTTGAGTAATATAGAGAGTGTGGGATATTTTTAGCATGTGAGAACTTGAGAGACGTCGTTAGAATGGAGGATTTTAGTTGATGTGTTTAAGGAGATTTTTAGTTGATAAGTTTGTGGGTGTATGAATGAGTGAACTCAGCATTTTCTCTTCAAGTTCATGGTGTGCTTCCATCAAAGCCATCAGAGGTGACCCCTGAGTGAGAGACAGGCCCGACATGTTGCAGATTCGTGGATGACGATCGTGGAGGTTAAGAGATCGGGGGGTAGTTGATCGATAGGACCGCGGAGGGTTTACATTTTTGGTTCCGTTGCCGGGAGCTCACTTGAAGGGATCGTTGAACGATGTTTAGAGTTCAGTTCTATATTCGACAAAAGGAGATTATGAGAGAGCACATGGAGAGAACGTTGGGAGGAGAGAGAGCTAACGCGATGTTAGCAACGTTAGAACCTTTCGTGTATCCCGTAGTGATATATGACGCGTTCGAAGTCATTCTTTACATCTTGTTCACTTAGAAAGGGTTTGAGGAGAGTTGAAAGAGGGTGCAACAAGAGTTGTAGAGAAAGGAGGAGAGAAAAGTTATTAGAGGAGATAAATTTGTGAGTTTAGAAATTTTGCTCTCTGGAAAATTTTTACAGTCGCTGTCAACTTTTCTGTGAATTTTATTTTCCAGTGAAACTTTTCAGTGTTTTAGATTGGCTTATAACCTATCTAAGACAAAAGAAATCATAGGAAAAGGTGGTCTAGAGAGGGAGCAATGAATTTTCAAAGTTGAGGGGGTCTATTCGTGAGAGTTGAAGAATTCTGTTATCTGAAAAAAATTTACAGTCATTGTCAGATTTTCTGTGAATTTTATTTTCCTGAGAAACTTTCCAGTGTTTTAGAGTAGCTGATAAGCTATCCAGGATAAAAGAAATCATGAGAAGATGAGGTCTGAAGAGAGAGAAAGAATTTTTCAAAGTAGAGGGGGTTGACAACCATGAGAGAAGTGAAAATATACAAATTTCAGTTCTCTGAAAATTTGTACAGTCATCACCATCTCTTCTGATTAGGGAAGTTTTTGTTGAAACTTCATGATTTAGTAACTTGGAGGTTGAGCTACTGGAGACCACAAAAATCTTGGAGAGATCTCTTACCAACTAAGAGATATACGTTTCGGCATACAAGGAGGTCTTGAAGATACTTCATGGGGAATCCAGTTCGGGTATCGAGGTGGAAGAAGAGACGTTTAGGAGTTCGAACGGAGTCGGAGAAGCCAAAGTTAAGTGTAGATGAGTTGCGAACACTTATCTATACTACTTGGGGTGCCCTCTTTACCCTATACCAAGAAGCTTCCGCGACCATTGGCGCAGATTTGAAGAAAACCGAGATGAAAGCATCATTCACTGTGGAGACCACGAATGCTCCTGGTGAAGTAGAGTTGGATCCTTATAAGAGTGAGTTCAAGATGTTTGTTGTGATGAGTACAAACGATGGTGAGGAGGATCATATCTTCGATAGTTAATTTTAGATTAGATTTTATTTCGTGTATAGCATGTATAATGCACGATTTCCAATATAAAGCTCGGAAGAGTTAAGAAAGTAATGTAGAATTATTTTCCTCTATGATATTTTGTCCACTTAATGGTTGAGAAGGTGTAACATGAGTGGAAATTCAAAAGATTGGAAAGTTAGACTTAGAAACCTTCCTCAAGGTTTAGATGTCATAGTAAGCGTCGGAGAGAGCTCGAAAGAGATTATCGTTGAGTTTGAGAACCTTAGTACAAAACCTCAAGTAGAATCTCCGAGGAGAAGAGTAGAAACCGACTTGTGGTGTTATTTCTGTAGAGTTTATGACGTGACGACGAGAAAGCAAGTTTAGCAACGTGACGACGAGAAAGTTCGGCAATATGCCGAAAGGGTGGATAAGTTGGAGCAGCGATTTCAGACGGTCCTACGGAAGAGTGGAGACAATGTGGAGCTAACGATGGCGAGGATTGGAGCAGTGTTGACCAAGAACTTGGTGGGAGGGTTGAGGCCATCAATTCGAACCCAAGTGAGGTACGAGAAGCCAGCAACCAAAGCGGAGGCTATCAAGATAGCGACAAATATGGAAGAGAGTTTGGATGAAGGAGATATCATCCAACCTCATCATGCTGCTCTGGTGTCAACTCCGACTCCTGGTGTAGCCACAATGATCGCACCCGCACCATCACAATTGGTGATTGCTTCAACGCCAGCTCCTACTCCAACGGTGGTGCCAAGACCGTTTGTCCCAACAACGATGTCTACTGCCACCTCTGATTTTCATGCCGAGCTGAAGAGCATCACCGACACTCTTGCGGATCTCAAGATAAACGTGGTGCAGTTACGAGAATGGAGGAACAAAGGTGGAGGAGGAGGTCAAAGAGATTACGACAACAATCCCAACCGAGGAAATCAAGGTAACTTTGGAGGCAACCAAGGTAACTTTGGAGGAATCACTTGTTGGACGTGTGGAGGTTCTCATTTCCAGCGAAATTGTCCTAACAACGGAGCAAGAGGTGCCGAAGCTGTCAGAATGAATGCGGGTGGAGGAAATCTATCACAAGGACGAGACAAGGGGGTGGCTACTATCCATGTCGTGCGAGATCCCATCTACGAGAAAGGAGAGAGTTCAAACTCTTCTCATGCACCGGTGGAGCTTTTAGCTCAAGAAAGGAAAAGAACTCGATTTTTTGATGAACCGGTTTTCATGGAGGAGTCAGCAAGTAGAAGTACTCGTTCGAGTAATGTTTCGAGTACACCAAGGGAGCCAAGAAGGAAGCTGGGGATGACGGATTTCACCATTTCATCTTCCCAAGCGGGATATGATGTGGTTGAAGATGTGGGTGCTCAGAAAGCCAACATCACTGTTGGACAACTGATCGCACTTAATCCCAGCTTACGAAGGGAACTCAGGGGAGGACTGAGTTCTAAGAGAAGCAAGAAGAAGAAACCCAAGAGCAAGACATCAAAGTCAGTGGGAGTTGGTGTGGTGGATGTGCATGCTTCAGAGGTATGCACTAGGGCTTCAAAGATTGAAGTCCGGTTGAATGGTCACTACGTCTCTGACGTATTGGTGGATGGAGGATCGGCTGTCAACGCCATATCGGAGAGGTTGATGAAGAAGTTGGGGATGGAACCAACTCGCCCGGCTAGCATTATCGTGGGGATGGCTAACAAGCAACGGGTAAGACCTCTTGGTGTGTTAGAGAAGGTGGTCGTGTCTGTGATGGGAGTTCAAACATTGATGTCCTTTCAAGTGTTAAAGGACTCTAGTTATGATTTGCTCTTAGGTAAGCCTTGGTTGAGAGCTGTGCGCACCACTGATAGGTGGCACAAGGGATATTTACGGATTGGGCCTAGAGATCATAGAGTGATAGTTCCTCTCTCGGGTGTTGGAGTTGTGACTTCTGACTCTGATAGACCCACTAGTGACTACTGGGAATCTGATACGGAGGATGATCAGAGTGTCTCAGAAGTAGATACCGGAGATTCTTACGATCAAGAATCCTCGTCTGAGGACGAAGGATTTGGTCGAGATGAATCATTACATCAGCTTAGTGCTATTGACTTGTTGCCTCGACCAGCAGTGGAGAAAGATCCTGACAAAGAAGAGTTGAGTGAGGCAGAGATTGTGAGAAGACTCTCTACCCTGAAGTTTGGTATCAATGTCACTCAAGAAGAGAAAAGTAGATTCCTAGATATATTTCGAAAATATATCCATGTGTTTGCTTTCAGCTACAAAGATTTGAAGGAGGTGACTCTCGAGACTCATCGAATCGAATTGGAGGAGCACGCAAGACCAGTTCGACAGAAGCAGAGAAGGGTCAATCCCACAACGGCAATGATGGTCAAGGAGGAGATAGACAAGTTGAAGGAGGCGAGTTTCATCTATGAGGTGGAGAACTCAGAATGGGTTTCACCCATTGTGATTGTCAAGAAGAAGAATGGTAAGCTGCGAGTGTGCATAGACTATAAGAAGTTGAATGCAGTTACCAAGAAGGATTATTATCCTCTACCATTTATAGATGAGATTTTGGAGGAAGTTGCTGGTCATGAGTGGTATAGCTTTGGTGATGGTTATAGTGGGTATAACCAGATCAAGATAGCACAAGAGTACCAACAATTGACTCCTTTCACTACTCCTTGGGGAACATTTGCATTTCGGATGATGTCATTCGGATTGTGTAATGCTCCGGCCACGTTTCAAAGGTTCATGAACAAGGTGTTTGAACCATTCATAGGGAAGTTTGTTCAGGATTTCATTGACGATTTCTGTGTGTACGGACGAAAGGAGGACCACTTTGATCATGTGATCAAAGTTTTGCAGCGGTTGGAGCAAGCCAACGCTTCTCTAAATCCAGAGAAGTGCATCTTTGGCTGCGAAGAAGGTCTGCTGTTAGGGCACATCATTTCCAAGAATGGGATTGCGGTAGATCCTGAGAAGGTGAAGAAGATTGTGGATCTTCCATTTCCGATCAACTTGACAAAGTTGAGGCAGTTTCTTGGCATGGTTGGATATTATCGTAGGTTTGTCTTTTCCTTCTCAAACAAAGCAATAGCTTTGACTATGTACATGAAGAAGGGAGTTGATTTTGACTTGATAGTGCATGATCAGAAGGCAAAGGAAGCATTTGAGGAGCTAAAAAAGGCATTAGTTACAGCTCTTATACTTGCTAAACCTAAGTGGAGTAAAGCATTTATTCTGTATACGGATGCCTCCAATGTAGCAATCGGATGTACATTAAGTCAGCTAGATGGAGATGGGCATGATCATCCTATAGCTTATGCTAGTAGACAGATGGTTCCAGCGGAAAAGAATTACTCCGTGATTGAACGAGAAGGATTAGCGGTGATCTTTGGATTGAAGAAATTTCGACACTACTTGCTAGGAGGGAAATTTTCCATAGTCACAGATCACAAGGCTTTAAAGTATATCTTTAATAAGCCTAATGCCGAAGGTCGTATTGCTCGTTGGAAGATCCTTCTAACAGAATACGATTATGTGATCGAAGATAGACCAGGGAAGAAGCATGCGAATGCTGATCTTTTGTCAAGGGCTTATGATGATGAGGGAGAAGAACCGTTTGATGATTCATTTCCAGACGAGCATCTGATGACCATCACAAGCATCGAGGAGATACCGGACGAGTACAAGGAAATCTGGAGTTTCCGTGTAGATGGCTCTTTTCCAGAAGGTATGCATACCCGAGAACGTAACGCGTTGATCAAGAGATGCAAACCTTACACCATGGTGGAGGAAATTCTGTTTCATCAAGGAGCAGATGGGTTACTAAGGAGAGCAGTTGGTCAGAAGGAGGCATTCAAGCTAATGCACGAGTTTCACGACGGAACTGTTTGCGGAGGTCACTTTGCTGGTAAGATAACAGCCTTCAAGATTTTGGATGCGGGTTATCACTGGAGAGGGATTTTCAAAGAGTGTTTAGACTATTGCAAAACTTGTGACGTATGTCAAGCATTTGCTCTAAAGTCTACTAGAACACCTCCGTTAAGATCAATTCCAGTATTAGAGCCGTTTGAGAAATGGGATATTGACTTTGTAGGTCCTCTTAATAAGACACCTCGAGGCAATAGATACATTGTAGTCGCCACTGACTATTGTACCAAGTGGGTAGAGGCTAGACCTTTGAGGGAGACCAATGAAACAGAAGTCGGTAGATTCCTATGGGAGAGGATCATCACGAGATTTGGATGTCCGTTAGAGTTGGTCTCAGATAGAGGAGGAGAGTTTGTAGGGAGCATGACTACTGCTATGCTACAACACTTTTCTATCAAGCCACGAGTAACGACCTCATACAAACCAAATGCTAATGGTCTTGCGGAGAAGACCAATCTTACGCTTTGTATGATGCTCGCCAAAGATGTTGGTGTTGAAACTGCGAAATACTTGGGATAAGAGGCTACATGCCATCTTATGGGAGTACCGAACGACTACAAAGACTTCTACTGGATACTCCCCATTTCGACTGGTTTATGGAGTGGAGTCCAAGTTGCCGATCCAATTCGAATTGGATACTTTTCAAACTATTTAACGAAAGTTGAAGAGGTCGAGAGGAGAAGACGTGGTCAGATCAAGAAGGGAGCAACTCATGGAGTTGGAAGAGACCCGAGCGGTAGCAATGATCCGGATGGAACGAGCTCAGGCGTATCAAAAGAAGAGTTACGACAAACGGTTGGGCAAGAGGGAGGTAAAACCTTTTCAAGTCGGAGATTGGGTTATGTTGTATGATGCTATCAGATTCAAGAGGGCTAGGAAGAAGTTTCTTCCGAGATATTTTGGTCCTTTTGTTGTAGATAAGGTGTGGAGCAACTTCACATATGACCTTCAGGAGTTGGGAGGAAGGAGATTCGATCGGGTCAACCATGACAAGTTGAAGTTCTTTCATCGACGAAAGTTCTCTCTTCACTCCGAGGACGGAGCGAAAATTTAGTCCGGGGGTAAAATGTAACGACCTATGTTACACATAGGAAGTTTGTCTATTAGTAAGGTGTTTAGTTCTAACTAAGTGTTGAGAATGTTTAATTGCTGCCAAAGTACTTTTAGGAGGTATCAAGTTAGTCATGACTAGCTAAAAGTTAGTTATGGTTAAACTTAGCTGTACTTTTGGCAGAATTCAGATATTTGCTAAAGAGTGAGCACTACTATCTTGTCATCTTGTCTAAAAGGTAGAAAGGATGTGGAAAGTATCCCTTATCTCCTTTTTGACTTGATATTAGTGGTTGGATTAAAGTTGTGGACTTTGTGGGCATTAAAAACAAGAAGAGATTCCACATGTTTCCTTTTTAGTGGGTCCTAGTGTAGAGGGGGGGTGGAAATTCGAGATTCCTTGAGAATATTTCAGAATCCTTCTAGAAGTTGTTGACTTTGAAGGAATAAGCCCATGTGAAAAGGTAAAAAGCCCATGTGATGAATGCTTTTACCTTAAGTAATACCTTAGTAAAACCCGGTAAAAGTAGTTACGGCTGAGTTACCGGAGGGTACCAAAGTAAAAACCTAGAATGTATAAATAGAGGAGTAGAGAAGAGCTTCTCATCCTTGTTTTCACATTGTCGTAATGACAACTTGAGTAATATAGAGAGTGTGGGATATTTTTAGCATGTGAGAACTTGAGAGACGTCGTTAGAATGGAGGATTTTAGTTGATGTGTTTAAGGAGATTTTTAGTTGATAAGTTTGTGGGTGTATGAATGAGTGAACTCAGCATTTTCCCTTCAAGTTCATGGTGTGCTTCCATCAAAGCCATCAGAGGTGACCCCTGAGTGAGAGACAGGCCCGACATGTTGCAGATTCATGGATGACGATCGTGGAGGTTAAGAGATCGGGGGGTAGTTGATCGATAGGACCGCGGAGGGTTTACAGTGCAGGTTTGGAGGGGGTGAATGTCGTGTTGTACATGGGTATATACAGTGAAAACTAGTTGCAAAGAGATCTTTTCTTTGTTGTGTAAAAGAAGCTGCCATGTAGCTTATCAAGCTGGGCAGGAGCTAAGCTGGGGTGGTGCTTGACAAGCTGCCCCCTAACTTGAGTTGGAATATCACCCTAAAGGAGTCGAAAAACACCAGAATGCAGAGCTCGACGAGGAGAGCGGCTTCGTGCTTCCAGTTTTGACAGAAAGTGCTTTAAGTAATAGTTAGCACGTGTTTTAAACTGAGAAATATGCGAAAGAGAGAAATCTGTCGATTCTGACTCGTGACTTGAACTCAAAATCTGATTGCGTAGGTGTGTAGGTGTTCACAAGTACTATAGTTTTGACTCTTTACTCGTTTAAAACGGAGTTGTATAGAGAAGTTAACGTAGAGAAAGCTAGTAAAGACTTTGCAAGAAGATTTCCTTAGTAAAGCATATGTACAGACTGTAAAAGCTTTTTGAACGGAACCAAAGGCCATCCCAGTGATAGGGCGCCTGCCTAGGAGGGAAGTGGTCTCAGGATCAATCCCTCCTGGCCTCTGGTTCCTATTCTGGCATGTTGGTCTCCCGGATGGGAGTCTATGTTGGGTATGCAGCCATGTCCTGTATACCTAGGGGCGGGAGACCGGTATCTCTCCCGCCCCTAGGTATGGGGCGCCCCTAGGTAACCGTGGACTTCTTGACCTAAGCCTCCGCATGCCATCCTGAATATACTATGAGAGATACCTGGTGCGCATATGGGGGGGCTGTAAGCCCTGTGAGGCAGCCTCATAAGTGTTGGGGCTTCGGCCTACATTGGATGGCTTGTAGTATATTCAGGATGGTATCAAGAGCACAGGAAACTTTTGTTAATTAGTTAAATAACCATCGAGTCAGCTTAAGATGGGGAATGAGGCTATGAGAACCTTTAATAGTGAAGGGGTAGAGTTTGTGGAGACAACTGTGAAACTTGTATTAAAAAGGGGCCAACTTTGTAAATAAAGCCTTGCACGCATAAGGACAGCAGGGGGGCAGCTTAAGCTAGGGCCCTGCTTGTGATAAGTGACTGCACTTATAAGGATAGTAGGGGGGCAGCTTAAGCTGGGTCCTTAACTTTTAGGTTTAATACCTGCGGCGGCTGGAGATCGGGGACACTTTTTCAAGAGAGTTTTTTGAGAGAACTGAGGAGGAAGGAGCAGAATTAAGGTTTGAGGAGAGGAGACGCTGAGAAGCTTGGAGGCTGAGTGAGGATCGATTTTCTGGACAGAATTAAGAAGGTGGACGAGGAGATCGTGACAGAGGGACAGACAAACATTTGGAGGTTGGAGCTTCATCTGATATACAGTTGGGGTTTGGAGGCAGTAGAATTGAACGGACAGAGGTGGTTTATTTGAAGGAGATCGTTTTTGACAAAGCTTTGGTTGTCGTAAGATCAAATTCCTTGGAATTTTCAGCTGAGAAGGACTTAGGAGAGGAGGAGAGAGATATTTTCTTAACAGTGAAGCAGTTGACACTGAAATAAAGTTATTTCTACTCCGGAGTGATCTATTTGTGTACCTGAGTGCGTGCTTGAGTGTTTGTTTTACAATTGGTGGGCACAAGAGGCTGTGTTTTGAGATTTCATTGTCAGCAGCGACATATATTCTTTTCTGGTCATTTCTCTTTGATCTATCACAGTCAAGAGGTCCGTCCTCCCCAAGAAAGACTCTCGCCACGACATCGTATATTTTATTTAATATTTATATAATTCTCTACTAATAAAAGAAAAACAAAAGTTCTCAGAAAGTTCATGTTACATGCATATTCATATTAACTCTGGATCTATATGAATATGCATATAGAACCGGGGCCGAAGGGTTCAGAGAAAGGGTGTCAAGTTGTAAACAGAACTCACATTTAGGATGAGGGAAAAATTTGTCGCCAGAGAAGCAGAAGTCTTCTGCCTACGTCGCTTGTTCCGTAACTGATCACTGAAATATCCCTTGTCTTTCTCCCTGGCTCCTCCTCATACTCTCGCGACATTATAGATGTATATTTAGATGTGTCGTTGCCTGCTAAAGAAAGTTCAGTCTAAGGGAGCACTACAGTAGCGTCAGTGGGAATTTTGCATGTTTAAGGATCTCGAATTTTCGGACCGTCAGCGACAAGAAAGCCTCCTAATTGTTTTTTATTTATTTTATTATACATAAATTTTAGAAGCCTCCTGATTGCTGAAGCCCGTGAAATTACTTGCATTCCGTTGACTAACATGTCTCCAAGGTGGAGATAAGGTGGAGCTTCGCAGGTAGGGCAGATGTCAAGACAGCGATGGAGAATCCGAAATCCCTCGTAACCTTTCGAATAGGTGGTAATCTTCGAGAAAGGCTTCTGAGATGTAGTCATCCCAAACTTCGGATGAAGTACAGGATCTGGATTCTGAATTGTAGTCCGGCTTCTACGGATAAGCTTCAGGAGACCGGCTTCAGCAGTTGATAAGCCGTCGTGAACTTCGGATCAACTAGAGGAATAGAGGACGCTTATCATCCGCTGTTCGCTGGAAGCGCCCTACCTTAGGGACGAAAGGCTGACAGGAATATTGGAGGCATAATGGCCAAAAGAGGACACCTCAGCTTCACAACCATCTGGTGGTCCATCAGTTGTCTTGTTGGGTGAGATGGAACTGGGTCAAACCTCTTCCATCTCCGCACCGGGGTCTCCGCTGAATCACTGATCAGTGCGTTGACGAGAAGTCGCCCACTCAGTCTCGCGATTGCTCTTAGATCACCGCATTAGTTTATAAGTGTGATCGACATTGGCGCAAGTTGTGCAGGATAAAAACAGGAAAAAGCTTATATTACATGCAGGATCCCACCACAGCCTGAGAGCGGCTCCCGGCGAAACTTTAACTTTGAGAAAGTACACCCGAACCGCTGAGTACCTGCATGTATCAGGGATTTGGTTCTTGTTTTCGGAAGAGAAACGTAGATTTTATATGATACAGAAATCACCTTACGTTTCAGGGCAGGAAGATCGAGTCTATCTTAATACAGAAGTCAGATTGCGAAGGGCAAGAAGCACTCAGGTTCGATGCTACACGAATTTACTATGGAGACCATAGTCGCGAGAGACCAGGGATGATAGCTACGAGTTGAACTACGGGGACGAGAAGTCTTAATACTGGAGGAGCTGCCGGTTGTACCAGAGTCCTGTCAAACCTAGCGTGTTCATGTTGCGTGTGTGCGATCTCTCTGTTCCTCCTGGCGCCTAGCAGAGTACATGCTACTCATGTAAAATAAATGCGCTAGTACTGTTTCAAGATTTTGAGATGTAGATTTGGTGTTGAGTTTGCATTTCACTAGATGTATTGGATTTTGGCTCTTCCTTGTCTTCTGCCCGTTCGATTGGAACAACTTTTGTACTCGGAAAACCCCAATTCTCTAGGTGGACTTCCTTAGCTTCACTGTAGGTCGTGCACCTGCTTCTTCACGGGTTCTAGGACTCGAAGAGACTTTGGGAATCCAGTAGAATAGACCAGACTGGTGTAGATTCTTTGTCACGCAATGTCAAAAGCAGTGGAGTGGTTTAAAGGGCGCAGCAACAAAAGTAAAGGGAAATCAAGCAGCATGCACTACTCGCCATCTCACATTGGCGAACTTGGGAAATCGGAGAGAAAGCACTCTGATGACAGGAAAGCGGAATCGGATTCGAAATCGGGCGAAGTGGAAAACCCGTTTAGGGGGAGACTGTCGCCCCACCGTGACTTGCAGTCGCGTTCCAGTGAATTTCAGAGACCGCAGAGTGAGGAATGGAGGGCGCAGGTGATTGCGACATCGAGATCGGATGATTTTGGACGGCCGCCTCCGGGAAGATGGCAAGATAGGCTGGCATCAGGCAACAATGATATACCGGAGAGAAAGGAATTCACATTTGGTGACAGGAAGCCACATATGCCACCGAGTTATAGATCGAGGGAGGTGGAAAACTCGGCCCCCCGAAGAGATCAGTCTGGGGACTGGGCATCGCAGGTTTCTCACTCTAGCACGAGTACGGACAGGACCTCATCCGGGGAGTACGAGAAACGTCCTATCGAGAGGAGACCGATTGTGGAGCAACAGGAAGGGGAGAAAGGCATGCATAGACGGCAATCTTTAGATTGGAACGCGAGATCCTACGCAAATGAAGCAGATAAACCACAAGCGCACGGGCCCAGGGTAAATGAAGCCGATTTTGATACTTTTAACGGCCTTCTGCAAAATTGGCCCAAACTGAAGTCCTCATCTTCTGACAAACGAAGATTTGAGGCACGCCTTATGAATTTGTTCGAAGTGGAAACAGATATCATAGTGACTGGCGAGCGGCCTACGCGCGAAAGGTGGAGTTTAGGTATCGTCGATGAGGGAATTAAAGCTCTCGGAAGGGCTATTGCGGCTAAGGGTTACCCTAAATTGAAGACAATACGTTTCACGCAGTGTCGCATGCTTCTCGAAAGTCCATTTGCGACGTTAGCTAAGGCTCTCAGTGCGAGCAACCTACCGAACTTGGAGGAAATCACTTTGGATCGCAATCACTACATAAATAATACGGGGTTTTTCGAGTTGGCCAGGGCTTTCAAGACAGGTGGACACTTCTCCAAGCTCAAGACCCTTGTACTCATGGACAATGGCATGCAAGATGAAGGGTTGATTGCACTTGCAAGGGACGCCTTTGGATCCGGAAATCTGTCTAACCTCAAGAAGCTGCACATTGGGAGCTACAACATGGAAGAGACAAATTATGAGGAATTCCACCTCGATGCAGCCAGGGAATTAGCAAAGGAACTGAGTTTGTCGGGGCACCTGCCGCAACTGGAGGACTTGAGGTTCAGAGGTTGCGTTCATTGGCAAGGAGTGGTTGCTGTAGTTGAGGGTCTGGAAACACGCAGCGAAGGTGCATTGACGAGCCTGGATCTCAGACACAGTCCTCTAGAGAGTGTAGGAATGAGAGTCCTTGCAAGAGCTTTTGAGGCACCGCAGTTTTCTTCTCTGGTCTCCCTAGACCTTACCGTTACAACAGAGGAATGGCCGATTCTTTTAGAGAGTTTTCAGTTGAGCAATATGTGTTCCTTGCAAAGAATAGTTTTAAGCGGCGTTAGGTTGGGAGAAAAAGAGTTGTTCGGATTGGCAGCTTTGCTGGAGGCAAGGCACCTACCAGGACTCCTGGAGTTTTATGCAGATTGTACTGAAAAGACTGTAGCGAGCGCTCGGGCGTTGGTGAGGGCCTACGAGAAGAATAATTGCCTGGTAGCGAAATTAAACATTGATCTATGGCCATTGGAAGAGTTGCAATTAGAATATGAGCGACACAGAGTCAGCAATACGGAGCTTGACGAACTTGTATAATTGATCAAACTCTGAACACTATGTCTGACAAAGAGTCTCGTTTCCTTGCTAGGGAGTGATCACGTGATTTCCGTTTGTTCATTAGTGTACATAACCGAAATTCTTCACCTTGTTCTTCTGGCAGCAACAGGTTTTATAGAATGTCAGTTTCTGTATATCTGTTGTTGTGAGCTTGTGCGAGTTTGAATTCAGTTTTCGGGTTGAGGGCGGGCCAAGAGCAAGTCCAAGATTAGAGTCAAAACTTTTGCTACGGCCTGGTTAGTATTTGTCAGGGGGGATTGTCTTAGAAGTATCGTAGCTTGAATGTGCGGCGCAGATATACCATTCCGATCACACATATCCAGTACGATACATGTCAGTTTGCCCTCTACTGCTGCAGTGGAGTGCAAGAACTTCACTTTGGAGTACTGTACAGCCCAAAGGACGGACCTCAGTCAGAGATTCATGTTACTGGTGAATACGTCCTTAGCCACTGAAACCTCGGTTTCAGACAAGCTTGGGATCTATCATCAGGTCGTACCCTCTACATTCCGTCCTGACTACTAAGCGACATCAGAAAGTATCCCCGCTGTTTCTATTGTCGTACCTCGCATGTTACTTACCTCCCGTAAACTTCTCTGGCCACCTCACTCTGTTGTAAGTATCCACGAACCAAAAACGGTTGTACTTGCTTAACTCCAAATGCCAGGGACCAGGGTGTTAAAAAGCCACTTAGGAGAATTTGCTTTCCGTTTGGAGAAAAACAGCCCATCAACTATCACTTCCTCATGAGCATGCTAGCATATAATTTACACACCTGGTACTTCTGTTTCTCCGTTCTCCACACAAAACAATTACTCAAGTCTCAGGAGGAGGAGGTTGTGAGAGGACGGTAAGCAAAAGGACGGAAAGCATCATGC
The DNA here is from genome assembly GCA_036924285.1 of Asterella californica. Classification (NCBI taxonomy): domain Eukaryota; kingdom Viridiplantae; phylum Streptophyta; class Marchantiopsida; order Marchantiales; family Aytoniaceae; genus Asterella; species Asterella californica. Next base: position 52,388,305 of record JAYKYS010000001.1, read on the forward strand.
CGAGACACTCTTTCATGCAAGAAATTAGGGGAAAGTAGCTGAATGAGGGAAGAATGAGTGTACGCTATATACTGAGCTCTTCCCTGCGCGAAGCACGTACTTTAGGGAATCTTTCATTTGCTTGAACCCACATGGCCACAAAACTGTCCATCTAAAGGACGATGTGGTGGCTTTCTCTAGCCTTATGCATACAGTACTTTCCTCATTTATTTGAAGGAGTGCTTCCAGCTACATATCAGACATGAAATAGGCATCAAATTTCCTCCATGTGCTGTCTGCTTCTTGCTTACCCCATCTGTAGGCACTGGCCGACAACCTCATGTGATTACGGCACTCACGGTGACTCACCTCTCCCTCCACAAAACTCCTTAAATGCTCAAGGACAAAACTGCTCATCTGATCCCCAGTCGGTTTCTCTTACCCTCCCACACAGCCAGCTGGTACTTCCCAGGAATACGGACGATCCCACCTGGACCAGAGGGCTCGCCACCTGGCTACACCTCTTTCAGTGTCGCTAATAGGGGGTGTCAGAGTTAAGATGATTTTGAAATATTCGAGAGCCGCGGGCGTGAGTTACGGCTTCGGCCAGACTGCGACCAGAGTTTAATGTGGCACCTCCTGAGGTACTCGCAGGAAAACGCTGCGGGCATTTTCTTAACGGCTGTTCACTGGTTTTTTTTGTTTTTTTTTGCAATGGATTCTCTACTGTCGAGAGTACTTATCTTCAGTGTAAAAATGAAAAAATAATCAATGATAAAATCTTGATGTTCATTCACAAATGCGACGCAGAATGAGCCGCGGTTCTATACAAACTTAGCTGTTACAATTTTACGGCCAGTTACCTCTTTGCCGTTGAAGAATCTTTCCTCTGAACTTTGACACCCCCTAATTTCTACCATGGTGTAGTTGACTAACCTCATCAAGAAAGTGCAATAGTCCCTTGAAGGGGAGCGGCGGAGGAAGAAGCGAGGGAGCATTTCATCGAAGAGCACTCGGCTATGGCCGCAACAGCGCGTCATAGCCAGCGAACGTAGTATAGAAAGAGAGGGAAGTACGCACGAAGTCCAAAGACACACATTGGAGACAAGGGGCATGCAATTAGCCAAGAACAAGTGTGGGAAAGAAAACGAGAACGGAGAGCCAGCGACCAATGTGAAAGAAAAAGTTGCAGACTTTATCTTTTCAGCGACAGCCACAAATGTTGGGCAAGATTGCCTACGCCCAACACAAAGTCTGGGGAAACAGAGGAGCAGACTACGAAGAACCCTGGGAGATATCTCGAACTGCCTACACACCGATAAAGCGACAACAACAGTACTGTTCCTCACCTCGCCACCTGCAAAGAAAGTGAGAGAAGACAAAATGTCAGAGTTATCCATACTGGGAAGTCAAATCGCAGAGAAGGCATCACAGGCGACCAGACAGGCAATGCAGGCTTTACAAGTCCCTCCGACACTGACAACACAAACAGCACAAGTACTCGAAAGGAGCAGGAAAGAGTACCAAGGACATGCACTAAACGCGAGCAACGCGGAAAGACCACGAGAGGTGGTACTCAATACATCGGAGGAAGTACGGGTGGAGACAGAGGACCAAAGGCAGCATGGGAAATATCACCTCCAAAAACCCATGGACCAGCCCAGACAAGGAGGTGAGGCCTGCAAGGAGTTCACCACGAAAGACGGGAGGAAACGCCCAGAAGGTAGAACAGACAGTGCGAAGGCGGAGTACAGCTGGGCTGCAATAGCAGGGTCTAAAGAGTCCATCGATAGAAATTTAGCGCGTTTCAGAAAAGAAGGCGAACCAAAGAGGAAAACGTACCCGGAGTTGTACGAAGACAAGTGCGTATCGGCAGCTACGCTGGAGAACCTCAAAGTGGCTCTGCAGGAACGCAACGAGAAGGATCCGCCGAGGGAGGGACAGAGAATAACGAGAATTCAAACCTCCAGTCGACTCCTCCTCAATAGGATGGCAATGTTAGAAAGGACCGCATTCGTATTATACACGGCCGATATAGCGCCCTCCAGGGACATGGTCCGAGAATAGACAGAAATCATTCTCACTCAACAGATGGGCATCCACGTTGAAAGACTCAGAATGCTGGGCAGGAACTTCTTTCTAATACAAGTTTACAGGGAAAGAAGAGAGAGATGAATCTTGTCAGTGTCACCCCTTTTCATGGGAACGCGAATGGTGTTCGCATTTCCCTGGGAACCTTCCTTCGACCCCGCCAATCTGCGAACAAGGAGAGCACCAGTTTGGGTAGAACTGGCAGGCATACATGCAGAATATGAGTATATGGGGCAAGAAATGTTAGAAAGCTTGGGGGAAGTATTATACCTAACAAACGAAAAGAAGGAGTGCCAGTTCAACTGTATCAGAGGATGTGTTCTGCTGGACCTCGACAGAGACCTCACCGAATATGTGGAGATCGAAGTGGAAGATGATCCGGAGATAGCAGTATACAGGCAAAAGGTGACGTACAAAAACCTTCCAGATGCTTGCTTTCACTGCCACCAAAGGGGCCACATAGTCCGACACTGCCCAAGACGAAGAACAGCACATAACACGGCTGCAAACCTGCCAGCACAAAACACCACCAAAGGACCAGAAGGGAAAGGGCACGAACAGGCTGCGCGAGCTCAAAGCCAACAGGTAGAAGAAGGTTTTCAAACAGTGGAAGGAAGGGGGAAAGCCAAAAAAGCATCAGGATTAGCTAGTGTTGGAGCACCATCCACCTCGAACCTCTATGCAATACTGGAGACGAAGGAGACGATTGAGGCAGAAGCACCCGAAAAAGAAGAGGCTGCAATAGAAGAAAATGAAGGGGGAACAAAGGCAGGAGGAAGTAAACGGGAGGAGGAAGAAGGGAAGGAGGAAACAAGGAAGCGAGAGAGAATAGCGGGTAGGGAAGAAGGAACGGAAGATGAAAGCGAAGAAGAAGAGGGAGGGAGTCTGAGCCGTCAACCCAGTCCACCCACCCAAAATAAACAGGAAGGGCTACAGAGAGAAGAAGAAATGGAGGTGGAATTCGGGATCACTAATTTCAACACTCAACATGAGTACGCAGTCGAAATGCAAAGGAGACAGGGTTTGACAGGGAAAACGATAAGTCCTCCCGTTCAGCCGAGGAACGCTTCCAGATCAAGGGGGCAACAACGCTCTAGGAGACAGAAATACGACGGGAAAGGCACGCAACAATCAAAACAATAGATGAGTAGCAACCTGAAGATATCAACATGGAACGTGAGGGGTTTGGGAAATCCGAATAGCGTCAGGAGACTTAAAAAATGGATGGCACACAGGGAGAGCGAAGACCGGACATTCTAATGCTGCAGGAACTAAAAATTAAAAAACAGAAAGCGATCTTCAACCTACAACAACTCACCAGAAGCGAAAATGTTGTGGTGGACTACAACGAGGAAGGGAAGGCCGGAGCAGCATTAATCATTAAAAGCGAGTGGCAGGTGGAAGCTAAAGGCGCAAAAGGGGACGAGACAGTAGCATGGGCAAGAATCAGGACGAACGAAAGGGTGATCAACGCAGCATCGGTATACGGACCGAACGACAGAGGAGAAAGGATAAAGGTGTGGGAATGGCTACAACAAAAGCTCACGATAGGGGACTGGGTACTAGGAGGGGACTGGAACGCGGTGGAGACACACGTAGACAGCATAGGAAGGACGGCGGTACAGCATGGGACCGAAAGACGGAAATGGCAGAGTTTGCTATTCACCTTTGATCTGGAAGACGGCCTGCACATATCATCATCACGGGAGGGCCCTTTTTTCACGAGGCAGCAACATGTGGGCCAAAGATACGACCAATCGCGTTTGGATAGAATTTACTTTTCAGGAAAAGGTGAATGGTTACCAGGGAAACCTCAGATGATTCACGAAGGAAAGGAAACGCTCTCGGATCACATCCCTGTCAGCGCAATATGTACTGTAACGACCTATGTTACACATAGGAAGTTTGTCTATTAGTAAGGTGTTTAGTTCTAACTAAGTGTTGAGAATGTTTAATTGCTGCCAAAGTACTTTTAGGAGGTATCAAGTTAGTCATGACTAGCTAAAAGTTAGTTATGGTTAAACTTAGCTGTACTTTTGGCAGAATTCAGATATTTGCTAAAGAGTGAGCACTACTATCTTGTCATCTTGTCTAAAAGGTAGAAAGGATGTGGAAAGTATCCCTTATCTCCTTTTTGACTTGATATTAGTGGTTGGATTAAAGTTGTGGACTTTGTGGGCATTAAAAACAAGAAGAGATTCCACATGTTTCCTTTTTAGTGGGTCCTAGTGTAGAGGGGGGGTGGAAATTCGAGATTCCTTGAGAATATTTCAGAATCCTTCTAGAAGTTGTTGACTTTGAAGGAATAAGCCCATGTGAAAAGGTAAAAAGCCCATGTGATGAATGCTTTTACCTTAAGTAATACCTTAGTAAAACCCGGTAAAAGTAGTTACGGCTGAGTTACCGGAGGGTACCAAAGTAAAAACCTAGAATGTATAAATAGAGGAGTAGAGAAGAGCTTCTCATCCTTGTTTTCACATTGTCGTAATGACAACTTGAGTAATATAGAGAGTGTGGGATATTTTTAGCATGTGAGAACTTGAGAGACGTCGTTAGAATGGAGGATTTTAGTTGATGTGTTTAAGGAGATTTTTAGTTGATAAGTTTGTGGGTGTATGAATGAGTGAACTCAGCATTTTCCCTTCAAGTTCATGGTGTGCTTCCATCAAAGCCATCAGAGGTGACCCCTGAGTGAGAGACAGGCCCGACATGTTACAGATTCGTGGATGACGATCGTGGAGGTTAAGAGATCAGGGGGTAGTTGATCGATAGGACCGCGGAGGGTTTACAGTACGAAGGCACTACAGCAACCCAGAAGAAGGAAGGGAACATATTATAAGGTCTCACCGGAGGTTCTCAAAGAGGAGGGAATAATTGAGGAGGCGAAACGGATCTGGGAAGGGGCTCAATTAAAACAACAAGAAGAAGACAGTAGGATCAAATGGGAGAAGAAGTGGTCACTGATTCGAAACTTACTACAACAAAAAGATAAAGATATCAAAAACAAAGGGGGGAGAGAAGGAACAGACTCGAGAAGCTGGAAACAAAACGGATAGCGATGGCACAAGGAAGAGTCAACGAGAGGGACGAAGAGTTGGAGAGGATGGAACAGGAGATCAAAATGCTGGAAGCGGAAAAAACTACGTACTAGAGGAGGATGAGCAAACTGAGGTGGATTCGGGAAGGTGATGCTCCTTCGAAGTTCTTTTTCGCGATCACGAAGGCGAAAAGAGTGAGGGAAGCCTTCACAGCCTTAAGAGACGAGGTTGGAAAGCTGCTCACCAACGAAGAAGAAATACTTAAGGAAGTCCAAAGATACTATCAACAACTATTTCAGCGTGATGAGACGGTGGAGCAGGCAGTGGGGAAGAGGAAAAAGGTTCTCAGTCTAATAGACAAGAAAGTGGGGGAGGAGCAAAATAGAAAATTAACAGCACAACCGACAAGAGATGAAGTTGAAGAGGTGGTCCGGAACCTGAGCAACGACAAGACTCCAGGGTTAGATGGAATGACTAGTGAGAAATAAAAGCATTGTGGTCGACGATAGAAGAGGACTATATGGAGCTGATCAGCAGCTACTGGGAGGACCACATACTATCCTGGAAAATGACACAAGGGGTGATCAAACTTTTACCGAAAGAAGGAGAACTAGAATTGCTCAAAAACTGACGTCCGATCTCGATGCTCGGGACTGCCTACAAAATCATCGGTAAGCTGCTAGCAAACAGGCTAAAGGGACCGACCATTCTCGAGAAAAAACAGAAGGGATTCGTGAAAGGGAGACACATAGCAGATAACGTCCTCTCATACAACCTCGGAAAGGAATGGGCGGAACAGCAAAGCTTACCTTCAATGTTTATCAAACTTGATTTTGAAAAAGCATACGTTAGGGTCAATCATACATACCTCTGGGAGACGATGGAAGCTATGCAGATAGACCCAGTCTTTTTTCAGCTAACCAAAGGCTTGGTACAAGGAGATGTATCGAAAGTGCACGTTAACGGGTTATTCACAGAAGAAATCGAGCTAAAAAGGAGGGTGAGGCAAGGATGCCCCCTAGCCCCCTTGCTCTTCGCGCTGGCCACACAACCGTTGATGAACCTCCTAGAAGAAGCGGCAAGGGAAGGGAAACTCAGCGGTATAAAAATCAAAGAAGGGAAACAGCTTCTACACCAACTGTTCGCGGACGACACAGGCATCTGCCTGGACGCGAAACAAAGCAACTTCCAGAACCTACAGGAGGTGATAAGTCTTTATGAACAGATTTCGGGAGCGAAGCTGAACGTAATGAAGTCGACGATTATTCCGATTGCTATGCAGGGGACACAGTCATGGATGCAGACAACGGGATGTCATGTAGCGAGGGAAGGAGAGGTCATAAGATACCTGGGATATCCAATCGGATGGAAAGTCACGGAGGAGGAGCAAGCTCAATTTATCTTGTCGAAGATGAGAAAGAAGCTTAGTAACTGGCAGTACAACTTACTAACGATGACAGGGAAGATTATAGTTGCACGCCATGTTCTGAGATCGATGCCGACTCATATCCTCACCTGTCTTACCTTCCGCAAGCAGACATGTGACGAGATGGAAAAGCTATGTAGAACCTTCATCTGGGGTAAAAATGGGGAAGGGAGAGACAAAATTGCAATGATTGCATGGGAAGAGTTCAAACGGCCAAAAGGAGAAGGAGGGATGGGCCTTTTCGCCTTCGACCTGCAGCAGAAAGCACTAAAGGCAAAACATTGTATGAGACTCATACAAAAACAGGAGGAAGACTGGATAGCGGTAATGGAGGAGCTGACGATAACTAGCTGCACAAAAGCCGGAAGCTGGAAGAGAGAGAAACTACAGTGGACAGCACAGGAGGTATGGCTACTAACTTCCCCACCGAAGATCACAAAAGCTAAAACCTACAGTGGGCTGCGGACTGTTTGGGAGGGACTACAGAAACACCTAAGGATGAGAAGAGAAGAGTGGAAGCTTGGACAGAGCATGTCGGTTATCCAACTAACCCTGTTGGCGATAAGGGGAAGGTGGATAGCGGAAGATCATGCACGGGCCCTACGGAAACTTGCAAAAGCACATAAGATCGAAAAGGCCAGCGTCCTCAAACAGTGGTACAGCAATCAGGAAGACAGAAGACGAATAATCAACAACATCGATAAGCAAGCAATTCAATGGCTCAACACTGTTGAAGAGACACAGGAGACGATATGTCTGCAGGAGCACAAAGGCTGGTGTTGGAAGATTGGAAAGAAGACAACAGAGGGGTGGGGACAGACCACGAACCAATGGAGAAGGGCGCTAATGCTCGATAGAGACGCCAAACTACGTTTCAATACGATGTGGGGATGTGAAGGAACCACTAAGGAATGGGGGAAGAGATGGAGGAATATATGGAAATCACGGATGCCAACGAAGGAGAAGACGATGTTATGGAGAGTCTGGCAGCAAGGGTTCCCTACTGCGAGTCGAATGGCTAAAATGCAAAAGGGCACACGCAATTGCAACAGATGCCAAGAGGGAAAAGAAACCTTCATACATCTTTTCTGGGAGTGCGCAATGACGAAGATAAAGTGGGAGCAATGGTTCTTGATATCGGAAGGAATTCAGAGGAGAAGAACAACCTCAACGACGCTGCTCTCGACACTGGGGGAGGCAATGAAAGGGAACAGAATTGCAATTCAAACTGGCACGATGGAGGTTCTAAACACAATCTGGAAGGAACGAAACGAGCGGACGTTCAACAACAAGATACAAGACATTCCCTTACAGGTGATGCTGTTGAATGCGGAAAAGAAATCGCAGGCGGCAGAATGGAAAACCGGAAGTTCGGAACGTACCTCAAGACTCTAGGAAGAAGCAACAAGCGATTTCAACATGATGCGGGAAAGAACAAACGCACCGCACTTCGTTAGGGAAATCAGGCGGATGCGAGAGGAGACCCGCAGACAAGCTGTGGGACAAAGCCGATCAAGCGAGGATCTCGCGGGTCGTCTATCGCACACGACGGCGAGCCAAATCTCAACGATGGAAGCGGTACGGAGCAGAGATGGAACTGAGGCGACCACGAACGAGACGGCGAGAATCGACGAAGCCATCGGTGATCGGTGGCGAGAGCAGAGATTCATCGCCCAGTCGGCCAGCTGTAGAGAGTCACACAATGGAAGCGCTCAAGATGCAACGTGTTAGGAAACACCGCAGTGTCAGTAGATTGCGACAAAAAGTGAAAGACGATCACAACATGAAGCATGTGTACATGACGCGCCGGACGATGTACTCGGAGCATGAGGAGAAAAGAAGAACAGATTGGAGCACGAGAAAAGCTCGTGAGAATAGAAGACACATCCATGACACGAACGACAAAGCGGAGAGGTCGAGCGGGGTCAGCTTCACGCCCAGACAAGTCGACAAGCGCCTGCGTAGGGAGCCCAGTCGAGACACGTATCGGAGGAGAACGCAGAAAAGCAACGAGGCGAGGAACATGATCATTAGCTGGTACGAGAGGAAAGACAAGCACGGGTCTAGGTTGAAGACGAACAACCACACCACCAAGAAGCTGGCGGACCTCCAGACGTGGAGAAGCGAGTGTAACGATCGTGGCAGCCAAAGACAGGATAGTGTGTGTAGGAGGGCGTGGCCCCGTTTAGGTAGGGAAAAGATGAAATGTACCAAGTGGACTGTTGTGTCCAGGCACGGAAGCGACCAGGTGATCAACCGGGTTCGCAGACGGCGAATAAAGTTACTCCGGCATCGCCCGGTTTTCAATTAAAAAAAAAAAAAAAAAAAAAAAAAGGTTGGCTAACCTCATCACCTTCCGGATTTCAGTGTCATGATCACCGTGAAACCAAAAAGTAGAATGCAGTACTCGAAGGATGGATCTGTGGAAATGAGAAGAATTAAGAAGAATCAGGGTTTAGGACAAGATGGGTTGTGTAGACTGTACAAATATTAGCATTCATCCGGATGAGGCCACAGAAGATAGGAATCAAGAGAACCGATCAAGTAGAATGATAACATCTCCGAGTGAGCTGTTACATGATCGAGTGCTTTTCCCTTTTTCTTTCCTTCAAAGGAGAAAACTGAGCTTTTATTGAACGCGAATACGTTACAACCATGAGCTAGAACGGTGTGTACACGAATCAAGGTCCTCCAGTGGTACGGAGTCACCAACCCATCCTCACTCGAGAAAACACTTCTCTGCTACAAATTGTCGATCAACACCGCTTCCAGCTTTTCATCTGGTAACTGACTCTTTTGGCTTTTGTCAGAAGAAGGAGGTCCCACTACAGTTTATTCTTCATTCTGTCTGGATGCGTTTGAAGTTGTGATGGCTACCTTTTTTACTGTCATGTGTTCTCTTCTCGTTCTACTTTGTTGTTGATATTGTTGATAAAATAATTGATCTACGGTCATAGCTGATGTCGAAATCTCTTCCAATGTATCTTTTGAGCTTGGCGAGGTTTTTATATATATTTTTCTGTTCTGTGTCAGGATCTCACTAAATGCTATGTTTTTGTTACGCATGAAATCGTCTGAGACTCTAATAAAGATGAAGAGATGAGGAGACTGTCATGATTTGATGAAAAGACTATGACTGTTCCAGTATTTTGTGGACAGTGTAGCAGAATATATGTGATGTTCGAGAAAGAGATATGTTTTCTACTTTAGTATATTACATACTTTAGTTTTTCTCTCTTCTAAGAAAAGGCGATTAATTGTTCTTGACTTTATGGTCTCATAATCTGGAAAATAGCTCTCTCTTCTCTCGTATTGTCTCCCTATGTTGAGGGAGATTATCTCAGTTCTAGTCTCTGTTTAGATGTGAAGGTGTGATCTTGGCATCTCCAGTGTGTTACTGTGACCTTTATCTTTTCCTTTCTAGAATTCCAAAGGAAGAATAGTTGATATGCTTTTATACACTTGGTCTTTGTGTTTTTCAGATTCTCTAAAGTTATTTTAATAGGATATATTTTTCTCTTCGGATGTCAATTTCATATATTATAAGGACAATTTCTTTCTTAGTATCTAAAAAATATATGAAACTATTAGTCAACCAAATACAGTCAAAAGATTTTTGTATCTATTCTCGTAAAGTTTTAAAACAGTCTTTAGAGACAGGATGAATTTTAAATCAATTTTCTAAAGATCATTCAGTTCTATATATACAATTTATTTTCATTGGTGAGCTTGTACATGTGTCACCTTTGATCACTGAACAACGTTATTGATCCTTAATTCACATCAAAAATTGAACTGGATTTTAAATTATTTATATATATAATTAAATAAAATTGATGATTTGATGATTTTTATATACCAAATTTTGCGCATGATTAATAAGTATTCTTAATAATTTGTAATATTTATTTTATATATAGATTAGTAGACATTTAATTTTTTAATTTAATATTATAGTCTACAATAAAGTGTTTTACATAAGACTTTATTGTCAAAAATTGATCTGGTAAAATTATCAAAATGGAAATGGATGAACCTAGATCACATGTGTTATATATTGTAAGTTTAGTGAAAATGTGACCCTCAGGACTTAACTCTATCCAGTGTAGAGTTAAAAGACATGATAATCCTAACAACAAGATGCGACAAATGGTTGAAGATCTCATATTTCTTAAAAAGTCAATAAGGGACATAAGGTTTTTCTTTTGAGCTTTAACATGAATGCAAGATGAATTCCGGTAACTTTTGCTCGCTTGCTGTTAATATCGGGAAATTGTATAAGTATTAACCAAAAAATTATATTAAGTTTATAAGAAAATTTAAAAATTTTATGAATGTTAACTGTTAATCCAACCTGGGAACGCGGGAAAAACCGTACATAAACCATAAGGAGAGCGCGGACAGACGTGCTCCCCATGGTCCATATGCGAGTCACTGATTGCCATTACTAGGTGAAAAGTTTAAAGTTTAATTTATTATCTAATCCTTCTTAACGAAATGATTAAGTAATAAACTTGTGACTGAAATGTGATTAATCAAAAGATGGAGGAGGTGAATATTCATACACCCGGCACACTCCCACTGTTGTTACGCTCATCATATGTAAATGTAGAGATAAATTTTCAAATCTAGTCTAGCGTTATAAATAACTTGAAATACTAACATAATATCAATATTTGGACTTTAAAAAGTATGAAATCTCTTTCTAAAACATCCATCAGTTCTGACTTTGATAACTCAATCATAGGACATCGATTCTCACATTCAAGAACTTTTTATCTATAGATACTAGCTAACACATAGGCAGTCACCTTCTCATTGTAAAACCATGTAGATGATTCTGTAATTATGTAAAAGAATGTAAAAATATATGTTGATTTTTAATCTCAAAATGGAATCCATTTTCTCCCGATTAATTTATGGTAATATTAAAAATGAGAATTGATATGTTTCTGAAATGAGTACATGGTGGTAAATTTCAAAATCTGATTTATAAATTTCTCTTTATAGTTTAGTAGTATAACTTAAAGAGCTGTCTCTACGAAGTCTTCTCATTGCTTAACTAAACTACTTAGTAGTAACCAACTACAATGCCGGTTTCTTATTAAGAGAGTATTATTTGTTATGGTTAGACATAGAACATTTGAGATTATAGATAGATTTATCATTTTAGAGTTGATTCTGAAATTAAATATTATGTATTAAAGTTAAGAATATTAACATTCTCATGGATAAACTAACATTATTACTTTGATTAATTTTCAAGATTTCCTTAATATAGAAAGACTTGATCATGACTCATTCCTCAAAGAAAATTTCCTTAATATAGAAAGACTTGTTCATAAGAATTTAAAAAGAATGACTTTGAGAAATTAAGATTTAAAAATACAATATTACGATAACTTACTCACTAACGAGATTATTTACTCTGGAATTCACTTAGACCTATTTGTCCATACCAGTTGTGAGTAAAACTATAAATCAAATATCCTATTTTATTTTTCCATTTAAGTAAAACTATCACTTTTAACTTTTAAGAACCTTTTTTATTTCAAAACTTCAAAAAAGTTTATAAAATACTCCTATTAGGGCTTAAGCGTTGTTCCAAATCTTGGATGCTTTTTAGTTCATTATAATGTCTGATAATGAACTAAAGGACTTTTTGAAAAGTGAAACTGAAACAGCCAACTATAAAGTATGAGACAAAGAGTATATTAATAGTTAAGGAAAACGAAAAGAACCCTAAACCCTCAACATAATCCTTAAACTCTATACAGTAATATATAATTCAACAACCAATATAAACAACATATTTGCTAATCGAGCCATAAATCCTTTGTATCTTGGGGTCATTTTGACCTATTATCAAAATAACGTGCAAATCAGATCTAATGACATATTACCTTAAAAATCATTAAAGATAAAAAATATATATTTTAGAGAAAACCGTGGCTAATAACAAACATGTAACCGATAATGCAACCGAGAACTCTGTGTCAATTTCTAGAATTCATAGAATTCATTTTCCATATTAATGCCCAAAAACACGAATTTTACGACTAAAGAAATGTCATTTTCAGCTGAAACTTTTAAAGTGTGGATTAAATAGTTGCTGCATGTTGATAGTGGTATTTTTTATAAGCAAAAAATAAGCGATTATCAAATCTTTTACACAAACTGAATTTATGACTTCTAAGCCTAAATATGAGCCATACTTGACTAAATGTATAACAAAGTGAATCTTCACACTTTAGTTGGAATGGAGATCCATATAAGGAAGTTTGTGGCAAGTAGATATCCATGAATTTCATGGATGTCTTGCCATCGTTTTGACGAGCACTTATTTGCAGTTCGTATAATAATGACACCAAGAGTCATATTCTCAACATATTCAACATACTGAGTGTTATATTCAAACTTGATCAAGAACGTGACCGAGACATCCATAAAGTTCAGGATATCTTCGCTCCATTTCAATCGACACGTGTCCACAAGCGGAATGAGATGTGGAGTCTAGTGGCGTTGTTCGATAAACAAAATTAAATAATTATTGAAAATTTTACACGTTCGTTTATATTTGTGAAAATATAAGAAATTCAACTGAATTTATAACTTCTAAGTCTAAATATGAGATGTGTGTGACTAAATTGTAGATGATTAAGAGGATCTTCATGCTTTTGTCGGATTGTACATCCAGAGAATGAAATTAGTGGAAAGTAGATTGGAACATTAATGAACTTAATGGATGTCTTGTCATAGTTTTGACGAGAACATTGTCATAAAATGTGAAGTTTGACATGGGAATACACGGAGTATTTGGCTGTAGAGAGATACAGCAAGACCTTGGACCAACTCGATGAAATCCTAGTGTCCTCAATACCCAATCTATCAGGTTTGTCTCGACTTCTATTGACCTAACATGACCTTATGCGTAATACACGTGCACCACACAACACAATTGGCAGTTCAATCTTATCTAAGTACATGAAGGATCTATACATGATAAGAGTGTGCTTCAGTTCACAAGAGTACCTTCAAGAAGTTCCACTTTGAAACTCCAAGTCGTTTGTTCAAGCAAACCAAGAGATGTAAGATGACATCAAAATCGAGCTTCAAATACAACATTCTGTCTATCGATCAAAACTTTCTTTTATCTAAACAGACTTGTAACTTACATGTCTATATATATATATATATATATATATATATATATTCGTGAATAAAGAAATCTCTCATCTCCTTCAAAATCCGACACGCTGTAATTTGAATTTCGACAGTCTCTTGCTCCCAACTTGAACTTCCAACTGGACTCAAATTTCACAAGAAGTTCTCTCTGACTCCTACTACTACTCTCTGAAATTTGAGCTTCCGATCTCATTCCAATTGTCCGAAATGGACCAAGTCTTTCGTTTGTGTTAACTTATGAGCTTTACAGACCTAGGTGGCTAAAATCCACGATCTCAACACTTTCTCTTAACCAAATGAGTTAAAATTTCACATGTAGTAACCTGATAAGGCACACTCTAATCTTAGAAAACTTCTACTTAGAGATTCAATCCCATGCTCATGGAACAACTCGATCTTTGAATCCAAGCAAAATGGTTTTACTTCTGTCTTTCAACTGTTACAGCCAACTCATCGACCATTTCAAGGTCAAATCCAACCCAAACGTATGACTATTTTACATCAGTGCAACCAACATGACGTCAACTATCCAATCCTCTTGACAATACCAAAAAATAATCTCATAAACTCTCGAGACATTCAGAAACGTGACTTGGAGGACCGATCTGATCCCTTTTGACTTTGAATGATCATAACACCCTGCTTAGAGCTCCAAATCGATCGATCTTTCTCTCTAGATTGTATCCGAGCTCGAGATCTTTCCAACAAGAACTCGGACTTCACAAATGATCTCCGAGAAGACCTCCGAAACCACAAAACCGTCTGTGGCACTTGGATGATCTTGATTGATAAAAAATAGACAAAAACGAAGATTGGAGATCACTTTATCTCCTACTTGGCACTATAGATCGAGTTGTAACTCTAGAAACACACTCAAATCTTCAAAGCTTGAACCAAAATACTTCGGACCCCAACCTTAACATAGGATAATCACCTTTGCCAAACGATAGAGATAACAATGACATGAAAATACACGAGATTTAATACAAAGTCAAGATAATGACCTTGAATCGATCTATGATGAAAAATACGACAAAAAAAATGAGGAAGCCATCACTTGATTATAATATTCCTCACCAAAGTTCCTCACGATCCACGCATGATGATCGATCTTTCGTCGATAGTGACATCAGATATGAATTGAGATGTTGAAAAACGTTGGCTGAAAAGTTTAGGTCCATTCAAAAGTCAAAGTCAAAGTAAGATGTACACAGCCAGTTCTCAATTCTCTCCGTATGAGACCATCGGCAAGATCACCCGAGTAGGCAAGTCCATCATCCTCCTCATGAACGCTTCACCAAAGTAGGCAACAAATCACTGTTGAAAGTGGTCGTGATGGATGTAGTGAAGCTTGATATGAAATGGATTCAGAAATGGAAGATACGAAACTCAAATCAATCCTCCATCCATATATACAACTCTTGTAGCTCCTCGTCCTTCAATAAGACATTAAGAAACACTCCCGAAACACCACGTAAAGAAGAATACCGCCATGAACCTTCGACCGTCTATCTTATATCTAACTTTGACAACAAGAGCCACTCACGCGAATGTCCACGGATCACTGAGCTGACACGTCTCATTATCATGTAATCGCATATCTCAGATAATCGTGAACGTGACACCTAATAAGCTATCGGACGAGTTACATGAAAAGGTTCACGAAACACAAAAAATACCACAATACAAGTTCTATATTAGATTTACATGTGAGCCGTATCACAACACGACAACGTTATGTGTCGGATATTGCATGAAGGATGTCCAGGAAAACGCGAGGTTCCTGGCTGTGGAGATGTTGTGTGCAAAACAGAGACAAGACAGAGAAGAACAACCACGAAAACGAACGCGCAATATATACCACTCCAAATGTATGTACACTGCCGTTTCTTTCTCCTAACAGCACAAAACTGAGGAACAAACCAGAGCGGTCTGTAATCTACTTCAGAAGCCCTAAAACAAACCCCTGAATCGCAACCCTAGCCTGAAATCGCCAAAGCGTAGCTCAAAGCAAGAGAAACTTCTCTTTGCTAACAACCAGAGCCACAACAGTATCACGCGATCCAAACCCAAGTCCAAACCACATCCACACACTAGCTCTTGGCTAAAGCTAGCTACCACAAGCCATACACAACCAACTAAGTCCTTAAAGAACTCAAAAGGACGAAACCTGTAGCGAAGGAACCGAAAAAGACCTATCTGGGAACTTTCTCCTTTCGCCAAACGATCTTCAAATGTTGATAGGGTCTCCTTCCCTGACTCCGTTGGCTCAAGAAACCTTCAGATCCGACTCCCGATAGTCGAGGTATCGTCAATTTTTGGTCGCAGGTGACCGAACCTTCAAAAACTCCTCCCTGCGGCTTAAAATCGCTCACACCGCACAAACGGATCGTCTAAACTGATATCCGTCTTCGCTGGTAGGTAGATCTGGCTACCCTGAACCCAACAAGACTCCAAACAAGCCGTTTGGAGTTCCCCTTGCAAAACCACTCGAGAAATTTGATCGCAGGTTGCAAAAAACTGACGTAAATCGGCTCCCTGCGGCTCAAATTCGCTCACCACACCCAAACCAACAATCCAATTCACTTACAGTCTTCTCCTATGCGTACATGAGGATTCCCTGATCGCGTAGGCACCAAGAACGAAGAACTTGGCTCACCGATCGCGAAGAACAATCCAATCTCAGGTCACATGCGATGAAAATCTGACGCAAGCGCTTCCCTGCGAGCCAATTTCTCTCACAACTCCCAAACCGTCCGATGAAACTTTGTATCGTCTTCAATTTCCTGAAGAACTCGTTGTTCTGATCCCGATGGATCCAAGGACAGCAAGTTTGGACTCCGGAACGGCCCGAACGGTCCAACTCTCCTTCACAGGTAACTGAAAATCTCAAATCTGCTTCCTGCGTCTCAATTTCTCCCAGAACACAACCCCCGATCCGTCTCTTCAAGAACCGTCTTAACCTCTGCGTAGCCTGCACAGATCTGAACCCAATGACACCTTGCGCGCGTGTATTGAACTTCCAAATTCTCCAAAACATCCACCGACAGGTCGTAGGAACAAGCAAGCCCCTTAAGCAGCCCCCTTGCAACAATCTTCGTACGTACAGTTCTCTCCTGAATTCTCAATAATAATAAGAAGCAGGCCCCTTGCGTCTTTGATATAACGCTTGAAGCCCTGAATACCCAGTCAGCAAGTAACTAGGAGCCTAGCTTGATTTTATCTTCTTTCGAATCGCATAACTTCTTCTCTGGATGTCCAAACGAAGTAAACAAGATGCCCATGGAAAGCTGACAGCGAGCTCTACCCATCTATGTGATGAAAGTGAAGATCCAAAGTTGCGCCAAAAGCTCGTAAGCTGGGGCCTAGCTTGTTTTCTCCATCTTTCGAGTCCTGTAACTTCTTCACTATGCGTCCAAACGAAGTAGACAAAGTGCCTATGAAATGCTGACAAGGAGCTCTATCCACTGGTGCGATAAAAACGAAGATCCGAAGTGGTGCCAAAAACCCGTAAGCTGAGGCCTAGCTTATTTTCTCCATCTTTCGAGTCCTATAACTTCTCCACTAGGCGCCCAAACGAAGTAGACAAGATGCCTATGGAAAGCTGACAAGGAGCTCTACCCATCTATGCGATGAAAATGGAGATCTGAGATTGTGCCAAAATCCGTAAGCTGGGGCTTAGCTTGTCTTCTCATGAGTGTCTTTGGAGCGACAAGCATCGAAGTCTGAATTTCAGATAGGAGCCGGTCCACGACACGACAACGTATTAACTGTTTGTATAATAATGATACCAAGTGTTGTATCCACAACATATTCAACATATCACGTGTTATATTCAAACTTGATCAAGAACTTGATCGAGAGATCCATGAAGAGATATCCTAATGTGGAGTCTAAGGATCAAATTTGATTTAGAAGGTATATTGTTCATATTAACCCAAAACTCTTTATTGTTTATAACAAAAGCACCGAGATATGATCCCAAACCCTCTTTGTTTTGTGGAAAATATCGATCAGTTATTAGAAATTTGAATTGGATGACCATATGTCTTGCTTTTCATCCTCTTTGTTATCTCGTTATTAGACGAAGTTTTCCTTGAATTTTATGGTTGACAAAAGGTAGTTAAGAGAGTATATTTTTGATGTCGTTGTGGATCAGCACATTCTTCATTTCATCAACATCCGACGAAAAAAGTCAATAACAAGAAAAATGTGTGTGATTTCAATCTTTGATTGCAATTTTGGGGGTCAAAATGATTTTTGGCAAGCTTATTTTCTTGGTAAGATTATGCTTGGATGTTTATGCAGAAAGCTTGAATTGATTACAAGAGTGATTTTCAATCAATTCAGAGCATTTTTGCAGAAATTGGTGTTGGATATCCATGAACTTCATGGATGTCCTCCCTCCAAATGTTCCAATCTGGTCAAAAATCATCATGATGATGAATGCAAGTATTTTGCATAAGACAACCTAAAAAGGTTTGAAGTCTAAATTGAGTCTAAAAGAATGGTGTTGACTTCAAAAAATACAATTAAATATTACAGTCACACATATTGAACTTTTATTCGTGTGCACTTCAAATTGAGATTGAATTCAACTTAGAACAACATTACAGTGAGAAAGGTCATTCATATTTTATCTCTCGATGTCAGTCCATTACTTCATAGACTTCATTCCGCTTATCCTTTTAGGACACATGATTGTGTTTTGATGATTAAACGACATACCATCTGCATTGAACCAAAGCTTCTCATATGATCATACATAATTTGAAGTTTTTTCTATAACAAGACGAGACTCTTACTTGTCTATAAAAATATACCACACATGATCAAAATAATGATAATTATTATTCACATCTATTTACATCAAAATTTCTTCAAGTAAGTCATCCATGAAGTTCATGGATAGCTGTAACACACGAGAAAACCAAAAGATGCTCGAAAATAGTAATTTAAAGATCGAATCCACAAAGATGCAAGTAAAGATCATCCAAAAGTAGTAAACATGTGACAAAGGTGATTCTTTATGGTTGTCTTTTATTCTCACGGGCAGAAATCAGTCTCGGTAGAGATCAAACTCAAGTCTATCCAACAAGATAGAGTTGATAATCCTGACAAATAACATAACAGGTACTAAAGGTCAAGGATCTCAAGAACAAGATAAACAACAGAGATACAGAGCTACGGATGGAAATGTCTCAACGGAGAAGTATTGCTGAAGTGCTACTAAGTAGCTTCTAACACCATAAACGCTAAGTATTTTCGCACTAAGTTATCTCCGCTACTACTGTTCTCAGAAACTCTGGCGAAGAAGACTCTTCCTATCAGCTCACAGATTAGTTCGAGGAGTTTTGCATATCACTGGAAAGCTCTCGCCGAGACCTTTTCATTGATATCTTATTCTCCTCGAGATCTTACGTGGAGCTCTATCTACGACTTAAAACGTCGCGAGATCTCCAACACTTTTCTGAAAACTTGTGGTTCGGACCAGCATCCGAACCACGGTCCGTCTGCGTCTCGAACCCACATCTCAGATCTATGTTTCGGTCTGTTTTCAACTTGCTCCCTTAGGTCAACGTTCGTCTGAGGTCGTCTTGGAGTAGGTCCTTATGTCCTAACCCAATGTTCCAACCTTTGTTCAGAGAACCACTTAAGGTTCATCTGATCTCGACTTCCCGGTCAAGCTGTTGAGTCCTAATCGCAGCGTTCACAACCTAACGCAAGTTCACTAGAGTTTGGTTGTTCATGTCTGCGTCCGACCTTGAGACTGAGGGTCGCGACATTCACTCTCATTTTGGAGGTTGATGCCTTCATCAACAATGATCCTTAAGTTAACGCCAAGTTCAGAATGGGTAGCCAACCCCTTGCATGCTAGAATCACGTTCTGGTAGCTAACCCACAATTTCCTTCTTGGCTTGAGTCTTAAGTTGCCGCTAAAACACTTAGAAAATTTCAACTAGTCTCAGAGAAAGCCTAACCTTTTTGGCCATCCCTAAACAAAACTAGTTGACAATTTCTAAACATTCTACTTATGACTCTAACTTGCTAACTTATAAGTATTCACACCTACTTACGAGGTCCCCCGAAACTCACTTTCTGGTCACAACTTGATTTGACTTAGACGCGCGACTAAGTTTACTTTGTAGTTAGAAAACCACAACGCAAGATCACCCCAAGCCTCAAGACAAGTATGAAAATTCATACTCGCTTTGTCAACGCTACGGCAAACCTAAGTCTTGACATCAAGACTTAGTCTTGATTTAGATGCTTATCCAAACTAGCTCGCTTTCTTTGAGTGTTGTTTCGTTCCTCCTCTTGACAACATCCTAAGCATCTGATTAGAACTAGTCATAGTTATGCACTATCAATACACTTAGACAATTTTCAAGAAACAAATTCTTTATTTTCACAAAATAAAAGACAAAGCTACAAAGTCCATCGGCCCAAGTCGCCTTCAAGTTGCTACTCGTATGGTTTGTCGTTCCATCACTCCTCATTGGAAGAAGATGTCCTCATCTTGCTAACGCCCTTGTTGTCCTTGTCGTCGTTTGAAGAGGTCCAATACTTCGCTTGCATGTGTTAGCTCTTCCTCTGACACCCAAGTTGCTTTCTTCAAATGGTATCCACGCCATTTGACCAAGTACTCCATCTGATTAGATTTACGCTGCGATCGCAAAATAATCTCTATCTCGTATTCTGCTTCGTCTTGCACGACATCAGGTTGAGACCTGAGAACCTATTTGCGCTCCGGCCGCAAATCATCCTTGAAGTATTTCTTTATTAAAAAATATGAAAAGTCGGATGCAATTGTCACTTGAGAAGAAGGTCTAACGTATAGATATCATCATGCGGATTCTTGACAATGACAAAAGGTCTGCGAACTTGGATGAGAACTTAGCCGAAATTCCTTTTGGAAGGGTGAAGTTCTTCGTACTCAACCATACATCTTCGTCCACTTGAAACTTCACTTGCCACCGATGCTTGTTTACCTGCTTCATGTACCGTTGTTGCGTCTTCTCGAGGTTCTTCTTCACTTGTTCCTCGCACCGCTGCATTTCCACCACTAACTCAGCTGATTTTTACCGTGTTCTTGGTCGTGTCGATGTAGAACTCCCTGCAAGAGTCTAGTCAAGATGCTCTCTGACTCACATCCATAAGCCATCAAGAAAAGCGATTCATCGGTTGTTGAATGCTTCGTGGAATTGTAGCAAGACTGAGCCACTCTGCCCAATCACTTTGGTCCGCGTTGACATAATTCCTCAAGTATTGATTCAGAACCGAGTTAACTCCTTCCGTTTGTCCATCTGTTTCGAGGTGAAAAGTAGTATTGAATTTTAGCTTAGTTCTCAACTTTTGAAACAAGTGTTTCCAAAAAGCACTTGTGAACTTAGAGTGTCGGTCTGAAATAATACTCCGAGGTAATCCATGTGAATGCCACGAAGTATCTAGGAACAATCGAGAAACTGTGAATGCTGTTGTGGTATCCAAGGTCGGGGTAAACTTCGCTAGTTTGCTAAACCAATCAACTATCACAAAGATTGCATTGTATCCGATTGAGTCAGGCAGAGAGGTAATGAAATCCATGCTAATGCTTTCCCAAGGTCTGGCCAGAATCTGCAAAGGATGAAGCAACCCCTGTTTCTTCTAATAAGAAATGCGGTTCATCTGACAAGTTACACAGGTTTTCACAAAGTAGACAACGTCATCTTTCATGTGAGGCCAATAAAACTTTTTAGCTATCACTGCTAAAGTGGACTTTTCTCCTTTACGGCCTGATAAGGGCGCATCATGACATTCTTTGAGCAACTTAGTCCTAAGTTTTCATTGTCCCAAGTTAGATATGAAAAACCCAGAGTGTATAAACAAGAGTGAAAGATCTTGTTTGAAGTATTAATCCTAAATAGGCAAGTATAGTACTTCGGTAAACATGGAAGATCTGATTGATAAGTTGTGATTCGATGGAAAATCACAAGACTCAGATAAGTCATGTAAAATAATGATTTTAATTCATAGAGATGTTACAGTTGAAAATTTAGAGTATTAGATTAATTTATGTCTGAAACTGACTTTGGCTTCCGAATTATTTTTTTGATAGTAGATATAGTTACTTGATAGTGTGAATCTGCTCAACTCTCACTTGTAATT
Organism: Asterella californica; assembly: GCA_036924285.1. Lineage (NCBI taxonomy): Eukaryota > Viridiplantae > Streptophyta > Marchantiopsida > Marchantiales > Aytoniaceae > Asterella > Asterella californica. The sequence continues at coordinate 52,410,172 of JAYKYS010000001.1, forward strand.
CATATTTGAAAAACCGAGGGTGTATAAGAATGTGACATTTGGCTATATATGAAGTCTTGATCTTAAAACAACTAATACAAACGTCAGAGTAATATGTGTAAGATGGAGTTTACAGAGTATTGTTAGAGAAAATCAATCTCAGTTGCAAGTTCTGCAACTTCACTCCTCGCTTGAGCCGTTCCAAGTACTCCTTCGTTTGTTCATCGCCCATGTAACTTTCACGTATTCATCTCTCCAAGTCTGAGTCCTTAAGATACATAGCTCTCAAAATCTGTGTTGACGATGGAAGATATTCTTTCTTGCGACTCAAGGCGTCAGGAACCACTTTGTCTTTTTCCGCTTTGTGGATTAATTCCACATTCATGAGCGTCCAGGTATCATGTCATCGTAGTTGCTTTGACGTCACCCGATCTTGTGTCTCAAAGTACTTGAGCGAAATATTGTCCGTATACATTTGAGTTTTGTGAAGTCCTAAGTAATGCCGCCATTTCCTCAAGCAATGAACCACCGCTGTACATAACCAACTAGAATTCTAACGAACTCAAAAAGATGAAACCCGTAGCAAAGGAACCCAAAAAATCTATATGAAAACTCTTTACTTTCACCAAAGGGTCTTCAGATGTCGATAAGGTCTTCCTTCTTGACTCTGTTGGCCTCAAGAAGTATCAGATCCGACTCCCGACAGCCGAGATATCGTCAATTTTTGGTCGCAGGTGGTCGAACTTGCAAAAACTTCTCTCTACGGCTTAAAACCGCACACATCGTCCAAACGGATCGCTTGATTTGATATCCTTCTTCTCTTGTAAGTAGATCTAGCTACCTTGAACCCAACGAGACTGCAAACAAGCCGTTTGGAGTTCCTCTCGCAAAACCACACAAGAAATTTGGCTGCAAGACACAAAAAATTTGACATAAATCGACTCCCTACGGCTCAAACTTGCTCGTCACACCCAAACCAGCAATCCAATCTACGTACGGTCTTCTCTTATGCGTAGATGAAGACTCCTTGATCGCGTAGATATCAAGAACGAAGAGCTTGGCTAACCGACTGTGAAGAACAACCCAATCTCAGATCGCAAGCGATGAAATTTGACGTAAGCATTTCTCTGCAAGTGAATTTCACTCAGAACTCCAAATCGCCCGATGAAACTTAGAATCGTCTTCAATTTTCTGAAGAACTCGGTGTTCTGATCCCGATGGATCCAAGGACAACAAGTTTGGACTTCGGAACAACCTGAACGATCCAACTCTCCTTCACAGAGATAACTGAAGCACTCCAAAAACCTTTCTTGTGTCTCAATTTCTCCTAGAACACACTCCTCGATCCGTCTCTTCTCGAACCGTCTTAACCAACGCGTAGCTTACACAGATCTGAACCCAATTACACCTTGCGTGTATGCATTGGACTTCTCGATTCTCCAAACTATCCATCAACAGATTGCACAAACAAGCTAGCCTCTTAAGCTGCCCCCCTTACGTCAGTCGCTATACGTACAAATTTTCTCTGATAATGAGCTAGCAGGTCCCATGCATCCTTAGTATAACGTCAGGAACTATAAATACCCAGTGAGCAACAGTAAACTAGGGCTTAGCTTGATTTTCTCTTCTTTCAAGTCTCGTAACTTCACCACTAGGCGTCCAAATGAAGTAGACGAAGTGCCCAATGACAAGCTGACCAAGAGCTCTACCCATTGATGTAATGAAAGTGAAGATCCGAAGTTGTGCAAAAAGTCTCAGTTTTAGTCTCATAAGTGTCTTTGGAGCGATAATGATAAGCATCGAAATAGATTTTCAAGTAGGACATGTCCACGACATGACAATGATTCAAAATGAAGACGAAGATACTAGATGATGGATCGACATACGTAAGGATTCATAGTCAAGATGGAAGGAGAGCACTACAGTTTTTTGACTGTATCTCCGAATCACATACGTAACCGAAATTGTTTGAGAGGAAATCTTTTGCCAAGGGTGGCTAAGGAGTTCAAGAATTGTTTAGGAGTATCACTATAGAACAGGATTGTAGTGGCGCATAAGAAAAGGTACTCTTGCTTGCACAAGAAGAAAATGCATTTTTGTACAAGGTTTGTCTGAGTTGGGGGAGTGCATTTTGTACATACAAAGAGATTAAAAATTTGAGAAAACAAGAAAAAGGAAGGCTATGTGAGGTTGAGTTGGTGTTGCCAAAGTTGGGTGGACTAGGGGAAGATGAAGTGATTGCTGAAATTTATGAACAAGATGGATTGGAAGACCCGTTCAAGAAAATCATATTTTTTGGACTGAGAAACGATGATGAGATTGTACGGCTTCATTCGAGGGAAGTTTATTCTACAATAGAAGCATTTCGAGCACCAGAAGTTTGGGTGGCGTCAAAATACAAGACTATGGATAAGAAAGTGAAGTCGGTAGTTGGATCTTTGTCAGATGATTGTACAGAGCAAGCTGAACAAGCTTCAAAGGAGGGAGGTTTACGAGATCCAAGGAGGATAAGTCACAATCTCAGAGACAACTCTCGAGGGGTTGAAGGTTGGGTCGGATGGATCACTTTTATCGAAGAAGTTGACATGTTTAAAAAAATGCTTTCGCGACATGAGAAAGGGTTTGCTTGACCCACATGAGATCGGGTGTGTGGATCCTTATGTCGTGACTCCTATGATTATTTTCACGATATCGCATGCGTCGTGGAATTTGAGATCAATGTCATTATCAAGAGTTCACTCGCCGAAGGTGATAGAGCTACTTAAAGAGAAGATGCAGATGAAGATTTTGGAGTCATCTTTTATGTCGTATTCTAGTTGATGATTTATAGTGTCGAAAAAAGACGGATCGTTGAGGTTCATTCAAGACATGCAGCTTGTGAACGTAATGATCATCAGAAATGCAAGTGTTCGACCAATCATTAATGAATTTGTTGAGGCGTTTGCAAGACAAGCGATCTAGTTGATGAGATATCTTTACTTAAGATACGATCAATTTTGGCTGGCAGAAGAGAGTAGGAACGTGACAACAACGAAGACAATACTAGGATTGGTTAGGATGTGCACATTACCTCAAAGAGCTACCAACTCGGTAGTTCACATGATGAACGAGATGAACAAGGTTTTGAGAGACTTCATCTTTGAGAAGACAATGTCATTTCTTTACGATATTCTTATCAAGGGATGCACGGAGGATGAGAAGGATGAATCTCTAGATCAAAGGGGATGCAACAAATACGTCGTTGATCACATGAAGGATTGTAGAAATTCTATCTCGACTAGAGGAAGTTCATCTCACACTCTTGGGAGTAAAGTCCAAATTCAGAGCCATGGAGGTTCTGATCGTGGGGTCATCTTTGTGGATCATTTGGACGGAAGTCAGATCCGGGTAAGATTGATGTTATAAGGACCATGAAGGACGTTTATAACTCTTTAATTGAAGTTTGATGATTTTTGGGTGCGTATGTATTCTATCATATTTGGATTCTTCACTATGTGCACGTAGCAGATCCATTTTATGGGCTAGTGTGAAAAGATCACATATTGCGTTGGACGGAAGAGCATATAGAGGCAGTACGTAAGTTGAAGATGTTGTTGTCGTCTCTTCCAATGTTGGGTAGGGTAGATTATAAGTGTGATATGCACGTATTCCTTATTGTGGATACTAGTCCTATCATGATTGGATGGGCAGTTGGACAAGACGGTTCTGAGAGAGACAAATTTGTTGTGCGATTCGAGGTTAAGATGTTGAGCACTCGTCAACGAGCTTACCCGCAAGTGAAAAGAGAGTTGTGAGGGATTTGTTTCGGCAATGAAGATCAAGAAGGAATACTTGATTGGGGCATCGGTGGTGGTTGAGACAGACTGTTTATCGCTGCTATAGATGATTATCAATTGCAAGACTCTTGATATCGCGATGTTGAGATGGATAGCCTACATCAAGTCGTTGAATCCGGAGTTTCGACATGTTGCAAGGAAGGATAATTCGCCACGCGGATATGATGTCATGAGCTATGTACGACAGAGAGGGAGAAATGATCGAGGATGCAAACGACGTGGTTGAAAAATTCTACACAGTTGCGTATACAAGGAGAGCAGACGAATTGTTTGTAGAAGGATTGTATGAGAGAAAACTACTAGATATCAAGAGATATCTAAGTACCTTGGTCAAGCAAGTTGATTGGACGGATGAGAGATGTCAAAAAGTTTGAGCGAAGGCTTACAACTTCCTTTTGCAAGATGGGTTTTTTTGGAAGCGACCCAAGCGGAAGAATGCAATGCCGCAGAGTGATTTGTCACAAAGGGAATCAATTAGGTTGTTGAAGGAATTTCACGAGAGTTTATGAACTGGACATCATGAAATCTGTGCCACCTTTATCAAGTTGAGGGAGAGGTATTGGTGGAAGAATATGTACCATGATGTAGTTTCTTTCGTAAAATTGTGCTTAACTTGTCAGATGTACTTGAGCATTCGACATCATGATGGCTTACATCTTATTTATCCTCCGGCTATTCATTTCAAATGGGTGGTGGATTTGGTAACCATGACTATTGAATTATGGCAGATGAGGTACTTGGTACTTGCTCGAGAGGATCTATCTAATCAAGTCAAAGAGAGGACACTTCGACAAAATCGACTGAAGAGGTTTGCCAGTTTCTTTTGTCGCTATGGCTTTGTAAGAAAATCACAGCGGATCAAGGAGAGCTAGATGTGCACGAGGCTCGTAATTTCTTTGAGAGGTGTGGAGTGAAGTTATCGTTTATGACTGCTTACCACCTTGGAGAAAATGCGAAAAGCGGACGAGGTCATCCGCCGATAGACAAGGCAGTAGTCAAGACTTGTAACGAAAAAAGAAAGGAGTGACTTGACTATTACTGTTTGCCTTGTAAGCAGATTGTACAACGCACAACTTGGTAACCGGCTATATGCTTGTGGAGCTTATGACAGGACAAACATGTTCCTCGATCATACCGATTGAGGAACATGTTTCGACGTGGAGCAGGTTATCTTAGAATGACAACTTATCTAAGGAAGAGCTTCTCGTGATTCATATTCGGCAGTTAGAAATTTCAAGAAATGATCTACAGATCACTTCTAAAGAATGGGAGGTTGAGAAGTGATCCACTGATCACTTCTGGAAACTTTGGGAAGGTTCGGAGTGGCTGACGAGAAGTGATCCAATGATCACTTCTAGAACTGCCGAGAAGTGATCCACTGATCACTTCTGAAGATCAAGGAGGAGACGAAGCCAAAATAGAGATAAACCAATGAAGGGCGAAAAGTGATAGACCGATCACTTCTAGAATTTATGGAGGAGTTTGGCACAAATTTCAAGAAGTGATCCACCGATAACTTATGAAGATCAAGAAGGAAGAGACGAAGACAAGCCACTAAAGGACGAGAAGTGATAGACTAATCACTTCTAGAATTGACGAGAGGTGTTTAGCACGGATTTCAAGAAGTGGTCCACCGATCACTTCTGAAGATCAAGAGGGAGGAGACGAAGATAAAGTAGAGGTAAGTCATTTAGGGGGCGAGAAGTGATAGACCAATCACTTCTAGAACAGACAAAAAAGTTGGCATGGATTTCGAGAAGTGATCCACCGATCACTTCTGGAGATCAAAAGAGAGAGAAGATCGAGGAGAGCGTTTGGAACAGTTCTCAAAGTTCAAACGCTCTCAAAGTTTTGAGAGCGTTTAGAACAGAAGTGATCCACCAATCACTTCTAGTTCTCTTTGGAACTTTGCACAGAGTACAAAAAGTGATGTTTTGCATCAGTTCTTTTGGGTTTTGCCAAGGTACAAGAGGATGACACAACTCCAAAAGGAGTTTTGACATCACTTCTGCACATCACTTCTCAAATTTTGTCATTCGCTGAAGTGAAAAACTTGTAAAAAAAAGTAGTTTATGACGGGGCATAGTTAAGGCTAAGAAACTTGGTTGGAGGAGATCTTGGTACTGTGGGAAAGCTAAGGATGAGATCTTTCCGATGCCACCAAGATATTTAGATTTGAATTTGAATTGAGTTCAGTGCCCATTTTCCATTCTGTACTTGGATTATTTGGGAAAAATGATCCGTGGATCACTTTTTTTTGTGGGGGCTGTATATTCTTGTAAGAAAGTCCACTAGAGGTAAATTTGATACCACTGCGAAGAGCTTTCAGAGTACTCCCCACTGAGATTGATAGATTTGGATCTAGATTGAGGCTTAAGAACCACATACTCTGAAAGTCTTGCTGTAATTACATTATAGAGGAAGCTTAAAAGTGTAAATAAATTCATTTTTGGATGATTTTGGTGTTTGCTGTGTTCGTACGATCTGAGGACATCTCTCACAGCCAAATATCCAGTGTATGCCCGGCACACTTTTTGCAAATAAAGATATGCTAAGTGCTAAGTTCTCACGTGAGATTTAATTGACATCTATCATCAAAGGTTGTGTCTGCTTGATTCATTCTTTCTCAGCAGTGCTGCCTGTGATACACATTCACTAGATAATATATCTCTTAAAACCAGCACTCTCGAGCTCTTGCTCTCTTGTGTGCAGAGAAGCAAGGACCTTAGGACTTTTGTGGGACAGCAGGCTGCTGCTTAACATACTTGTTATTTTCCTCCGACTGCATTTAGAAAAAAACAAGTATGCTAAGCAGCAGCCTGCTGTCCCACAAAAGTTTCCTCAAAATTTTGAACCCCCAACCTCACTTCCCCAACCAGACTGTCGCTCGTCCCCACGCTCTGGTTTGGAGTCGGGAGAGAGTCGCGCGCGGGGAGGGGACTGAGAGGATCGCAGAGTTTTAGAGTGAGAGGGGAGGGTGTTAGAGTGTGATAGGGGGTAGTTTTTTTTACATATTCTTTTTCATGTTGTTTTTTTCTTTCTTTTGGTTTTAGAATTAGCACATTTGGTGGAAAGATGAGTGAGTATTAAATAGTTTTTGATTTTCTGAGAAGTTAGGGTTAGAGAGGGTTCCTTTTAGGGTTTTTTGTGAGACTTTTGATAGTTCTTGACAGTTTTTGTCACATTCACTGTATTTGTTTCTCTCTATCTTTACATATCAGGGTTTAGGGTTCTTCTTTCTTCTTTTCTTCTTCTTCTTTTTTTCTTTTTTTCTTCGTTTTCTCTCTTTTTATTGTTGTTGTTTTTATTCTTCTATGTTCTTTTTTCTTTTTGGAGATGTTTCTGTTATGATTACCGTTTGATCGGATATCGTTTTTCTCTAGCTATGGGTACTCTCTCTCTCATGAGATCGAGACTGATTTGAGACACACCATGTCCGGTGTGCAATCAGTTATTTACTTCGCAAGGAGTAAAATCTCATGTGGAAAGATGCACAAGAGCTATGACACGACCACATGGGATGCCCAGGTTAGCCGAGATCGGAGGTCTACACGTGCAGTCACTATGGCACCATTAGCCCTTCTTCCTGGAGTTCCTCCAGAGTCGTGGGAGTGGATGAGAGCCCACTCTGGCACTATTCTGAGTTTGTTCGAGACGAGTTTCCCTTGTCCGCGTTTGTTCCATCGGTTACCTCGTGCTCTTCATGACGAGGTGAGACAAGCATTTCGTCTACCTCTCGACATGTTGGCACGGAACACCAAGGACGAGGCGGCATGGTTACTATTTCTTCTACTTCCTCGTTGGTGTCTCCGTTATACTCGAGGTGGCAGAGGAGGACATCGGGAGGTGGCGGCCCGTCTTCGGAGATTCCGTGCTGGTGATTGGGCGTCCTTACAGGAGGAATCAGTCCGTGCGGTACGAGATAGGAGTGAGTCTGCCTCTACACGTGATGTCTCATCTTCCGCTCGCATACGACGCTGTAGGATGTTAGGTCAGGCTGGAGAGTACAGTACAGCTGCTAGAGCACTACATCCTTTGTCATTGGCATGTCCTACCGAGGAGACGATCGCTGCGTTGCGTTCCCTTCACCCCTCACCGGGTGATCCTCCACCACCTGAGGTTCAGGACTATCAGCCTGAGGAGCCATTATGTCTCGATAGATCTTTGTTTGCCCAGGCCTTGTGTACAGCTCCACGTCTATCTTCTGGAGGTCTGTCTGGGATGGTCTACGAGCACCTACGGGATTGTTTTCAGACAGACGACCCCTCTAGTGGTTTCACGGAGCTTTTTTAGGTAGCGGCAGCAGTAGCTCAGGGACATATTCCTCAGTCTATAGCTCAGGTACTAGGGGCAGCTAGACTTTTGGCCATGACGAAGGATGGTGGAGGGATTCGACCGATAGCCATCGGCGAGATTCTCTTACGACTTATCAGTCGTACCATTGTCCTTCAGCTTCGAGATACTTTTCAGGACCACCTTTGCCCACATCAGTTTGGAGTTGCGACACCGGGAGGTTGTGAGTCTGTGTCTGTCGGCATTAGAGCTCTCTTGGACATCCATCCCGATTGGGTTGTCCTACAGGTGGACGTGGAAAACGCCTTTAATAGCGTTTCTCGCGCTTCCATCTTTAGGGAGCTCATGGATGGTGGGGGATCTCTGGCGGGTCTGATCCCTTTCGTGCGATCCTTCTATGGTTCTCCTTCTTCTCTTTACTACCAGCACGGTCCTACGATAGAGGGGGTTTCAGTCATCAGCTCCGCTGTAGGTACTCGTCAGGGAGATCCTTTGGGTGGACCCCTCTTTGCCTTAGCTCACTACAGAGCTCTCTTGGCCACCGCCTTGGCTGCTCCAGGTTGTGTTTTTCCATCTCTAGCCGATGATACGCACATCGTAGGTCCGACGGACCAAGTCGGTGTTGTCTTTGACCACCTTGTCTCTCAATTGGCCTTGGTAGGGCTGAGCGTGAAGGTGTCAAAGTGCAAGGCTTGGTCTCTCATAGGTATACCGTCGGACCTACAGCTCCCGGAGGGATTTGTTATCCCCACTGATGGTTTACGCATCCTCGGAGTACCTGTGGGTACAGAGGACTTTGTCTCTCGATTCTTAGATGTTGCTCTAGCGGAGGACGTTTTGCATATTGAGGATCTCCCTATGTTGGAGGATCCCCAAGTTGCCTTTGGTATCCTTTACTCTTCCATTGCGCGGCGTCCGAGTTACTTACTCCGCACAGTACCTCCATCTCTTATCTTCATCTCGCGCCTCAGAGAGTTTGATAGGAAGATCATGAGGATGTTTGGCGACATCATAGGACCTGGGACTTTTGACTGTGTGGCAGGACCTCTCGCACGTAGGCAGACATCTTTGCCGATATCATGTGGCGGAGTGGGCTTATTATCCATGGAGGAGACTGCTCCGGCAGCCTTTTTGGGTAGTTGGGCCCTCTCAGCACCTTGGCTCTGTTGTCGTTTTCTCGTGCGAGATAGACCTTTTCTAGAGAGCTACGTGACAGAGGTGGAGGATGGTTCTTACCCACTATAGATGTGTCTCCGTGAGGCAAGAGATGGCCTGACTCTTGAGGCACGTGAGGCACACCCTCGATTCGATACCTTAGCTACCGATGGATCTCGCGGACTACAGTCTTCTCTGACGGGGCACCACTTCCAGCAGGTTCTCCATGCTTTCTTAGTGGATCCTTCCATCTCACGGGATACTAGAGCTCGACTCCGCTCTTGTTCGGGCAAGGGCGCAGGCTCTTGACTCATAGCTCGACCTTGCATTAGAGCGTTCCGACTTGCACCGACTATCTTCTCTACAGCGATGAGGTTCCGCCTAGGTTTGGTACAGCCTGTTGCTTCGGCACTATCCACTTGCGAGTGCGGTGTCTCGCTCGACACATCGGGTCGTCATCTTGCTCGATGTCCTCATGGTGGAGAGCGGATAGCTACCCACGATGCCATCAGAGACGTTGTGTTTGCCTTAGCACGGGAGAGCGGTCACATGACGTGGAGAGAGCGTTGGTATGCCCTTCAGACAGGAGGATCAGTGAGAGCTGATTTGTACATGATGAGAGAGGATCAGGTCTCAGTGGCTGATGTGGTTGTCACGGATGCGACACGGGACTCAGTGGTGGCACAGGTGATCACCCATCCCCCAGGATGGGCTGCAGGCGTGGCGGCAGCAGCGAAGGTGACCAAGTACAGGGGTATGCAAGTGGGACATCGCTTCATCCCTTTAGCTATGGAGATATACGGATCGACATGTTTGGAGTTCGACGTCTTTTTGAGAGACTGTGCTAGAGCCTATCATGAGAGGCGCCAGGGAGTTCCACTTTCTCTTTCTTTCTGCACCATATTTTTCCGACAGCGAGTTTCCATTGCTCTACAGAGAGCTTTAGCAGGAGCAGTTCACAGGAGGGCAATCGCAGTAGGTGATGCCTCTTCAGGTGCGCCAGTTGTTTCTAGAGGTACTGATTTTTTGATCTCCGATATTATAGGTGCGACAGGTGATTTTAGAGCTACTGATAGCGAGGCTTAGCCCCGATCCCTTCGGGGTGGTTGTTGCTTGGCCCTTCCGGTCCTTTCTTTCCCTTGTGAGGCTTGATGGGGTCTTCCCATCCGTTTGCTATTCATTGGGTCGCGTTTCCTTCTCTTCCCCAAGGAGATTACTCACTGATACGTTATGACGTCACCTTGACGTTTAACTTGTCAGTTACTATTATAACGTGAAATCCCTCCACTCTCCTTCTATAACATACATCCTGTCTGACATGTGTATGCCTGTAAGTGCATTAAAGTTATATGGCACTGAAATCGCAGTTATTTTTCACGTGAAGTGCTCGCATTAATCCGTCATTTCGCGGAGGAGCTAGAGGCTCCACCAACTCTAGGGAGAGTAGAGTTAGCAAGTCTAGCTGTAGTTGGTATAGAGAGAGTAGCTTTACTGCGGCCCTTAGAAGGGCGGGTTTTGTCACGACCGAGTGGATGGCTCGGATTTGCGGCAAAGCAATAAACCTTCACGGCCACTAGCGCCCTCAAAAAAAAAAGAAAAAAAAAAGAAAAAAAAGGCTCCACCGTTGTTATTAGAACGTATTCAGCAAGGTCAGATTATATATGCAAATTCCCAACTTAGATAAATATTTCAGATCTTGAGATGACTTTATTTGAAGTGAAGATTTTCAGTTTAGATCAATACTAGATATTGAGATGAGTTTATTTGAACCTAGTAAAGTCAATTTCATGAAGTTCATTGTTGATCGTCATATATACTGAGTTTATGTATCGACGAGAATAAAAGTTAACAAAAAGAGATGATTTTGGGTACTCATGCATCTCTAGATAAACCATTTTTGCTCGTCACGCATGGACACTGAAATCACTTGTGAATTCTCGCGTAGCACGCTATTTAATTATTTACTGCGTGAACCTTTGTGTCATTACGATATATATTTTTTCTATGTAAAATGCACTTTTTTACAATTCTAAGTTCCACCTGCATTCCCCGTTACTGGCCAGTCACCTATCACTCATTGTTATTTACCGTACTGCTATTTAAGTTCGCTCATAAATTAAATAATTATTCGACTGTGCTAATGAACTGGGAATACAAATTCAAACTGCGCAAAATCTTGAGATAATATTACTTACACAAGTCTGACACAAGTTTAAATATATTTTTGGAAGAACGTCTTTTTCTTGCTGGATTTGCCTACAGATACAATAAAAAAATTTAAAATTAGAAATATCAAACTAAATACCAAAAGTACGCGAATATAATAAAAATAAAAAACAGACTGCGCGAAATGTTCATAGGAACCATTCTGTGTGTTCGCGCAGCTGCTGCGCGAACTTAAATAGCAATACGGTATATTGGCTGGACGACCATGCATAACAAAGCCATTGATAACCAACTCTTTCCCAATTTGTTGTCACCAATACCGTACGAGTTACTTTCTGTACTGCATTCGAATATCAGCCTTCACACCGCACACTTTTGAACTAGTACTGATGGCCATGGCTCGCCGGCATCGTGGGCGTTACGTCTCACCAGTGACGACTAGGTGGACCGGACCATCCATCTCGCATTGGGTGTGGCAATGTGCAAGCTCGCCGGTAGGGGCGGACACTAGAAAGGAATGTCTAGAAATCAGCTCTAGGTAGACAAAGCCGCTAATATAGAACGTAAAACATGGAATGTAGATGCACTCCCGAATGTTTCTCACAGATGGATTGTTGCTCACTTGAACGTGGACACCTTAATTAGAGCTCTAGTTATGAAGAGGAGGTTTTGACTTGTACATCGTCCATGAACGTCTCGACAGTGAAAGAGCTAATTCACTTCTCCAGCGTATCGTGGGTTCATAATCCAGACAGGTAATCGGGGAGAAATTCTTGAGTTACCGGAAAATATCTCACAAGAAAAGATAACAACCGGTTTTATCGATCGGTTTCTGGTTTTGGTTCTCAAATGTATAAAAACTTTTGTCGGTATCTGTTAGTTTTGCCTGTAAAAACCCGAGTGAGTACAGTTTCAACCCGCTTTTCTCCAAAAACCTCCGTTTGAACTTCCAAGCAACTTCGGTTATCCCCTAGCGCTGCTCCAGAGACGGTGCAGTGCTGAGTTATAGGTTAGCCGCTAGCGGAACCCGTCTCAACCGGGAAACATAAGGGATAGGCACATGACTTGTCACTGCAGTATGGTCTCTACCCTTGCGTTGCAGAATTTGTGGTTCAAAATATTCGAGAAGTGGTATTGATGACTCATCGTCAGATTTGGAGCATGTCTTTGTTGGGGAGATCAAGCGAGGTAGAGACAACTCGAGGTGTCCGGACTCCCGTCTACATAAGTGGATCCAGGTATTAGTTTCCGCAGTGCATCAGGTTGTGACAGACGCACTGATATCCGAGCAATGGCCAATTCAGCAAACGAATAGCGAACGAGCATGTGCTCGCAGGTCACTTGTTACTTACTACCTCCTAGTTGCAACACCTTGGTATCGTCCCAGCCCTAACCCGCGACCGAACGTCAGGCCTGTCGATTATCCCCATACGGTCGCAGTTGTCCCCTGGAAGATGTGTATATCTGGCGGTCGTATTGTAGGTTTAGTGTACAAAATCGTCTTGTCGACAGAGTTGGAGAAGTACATTATTTCAGTGTGCAGGTATAGACTTGATCAGACCTTTGCTCCATTGTTTTCCTTGACCAGGCTCTTATTGATGACGCTACTTTGATGCTACCATCGGTCACACGTTGACGTGGACCAAATAGTGAAACAGTCGTGTTCTTTATTTCTAAAACGAACGTGGTGTGAGGAATCAAAATGCCCGCTGGTGGGAAAGAAAAACTACTGTTCCAGTTTTAGAGGAAAGGGAACCTGCAGCTGACAAGGGTCTGATCAAGGAAGCAGCATCACCGGGTCTGGCTAAGGAAAAACAATGGTGTAAGGGCCCGATCAATTCTATACTTGTATCACTATGCGGACGTTCGAGTTTAACTTGGAGAACAGGGATGTAGAAGTAAAAACCTGCTCTATGTTAAAGTCCGTCCATTACAGCAGATCTTCGAGGTCCATGAGTCGCAGTTGTGAGAAAGATTGGAACTTTAGAAGAGGAAGTAGTTATTCCGTACTTATGATTGTCACTCAAATCGAAACACGTTCGGACTCTGATTTCGAACAAGTTCGGAGTGGAGTTGTTTAGAGTCAAATTTTATCTTCAACTTGCTAATTTCTAAAAGAAAATCCCTGAAAATAGTACGTTTGTAAAAGCTCAAAGGAGCAGAGGAAGTTCAAGACGTGAATGAACTTGTAGAGCATCAACGAAGTATAAAACGAATTCATAGTACTCGCCGCTATTCTGGAGTGTCTACTCGAAGATCATCGGTTTAAGTGATACCTTAGAAGATTATTCAGTTGATGGCATGGGCGGTGACAAGGTGGAGCATCTGTCGGTCCGAATTCCCCACAGTGTCAAGAAAGAAAGGCAAAGAAGTAATTTAGTCGCTTGCGAAGTTGCGAGGACCAAACGTCCGTCGTTATTGTAGTTGTGCATAAAGCCTCATTAATACAGATTCCTACGATCTTCTGGTCGGATATCATCATCTGGCCCCTGACAGTTGACGTATTGTTGAGGACAGAGGAACGAAGTCACAGTCAGGTCACTTCCAGTCATTCAGCAAATCTTATGTTTCAAGAACCCCTACGACATTGCAGCTGGAGCAGTGCATCTTTAATATCCGCGACCATCGTGCATACGCTCTGCAGTATACGGCGGCTAAAATTTCGGCCGCGTGTTGTCGAACAGATTTGATTTTTGACGAGTGTTTGATAAACACTGTCTGGAAAAGGTCTGTATCTGTTCGTTCGACTTCTTTTGTCTTGCCCTTGAGTCTGACTTTGAGTTGCAGATAAATGATATATCGAACGTAGGTGCGATTTGTACTTAGGATTTTTCTTCTTTCATCATGTAATTGGAATCCGGAATTCCTCTGCGCCGTGATGGACATGACGCACTAGGGTCGCGGGGGTGCAATTGTGTTGTCGATGATGGTGATAACAGACGATGTCTTGTGACCGTTTTTTCTGGTCTAGCACCATGACAACCGACATGACAATACTACGGGGTCCCCGATAGTATTGACAGCAGGACCCCGTAGTATTGACAGCATACTAACCAACTTGGCCTTTTGAGTTTAGGATTTCATCGACGAATGAGGTTGAGGCTCGTCATGGGAGGATGTTGGTGAGCCGATCCTTGTTTGTTAGTAGTTACAAGCCCAGCTAAACGCTCGCTCTCTAAGTGGAGTTTAGGAATCAACGATGGTGGCTTTGGAGTCTGCTAAGGGCTCTTCTCCAGCCGCGGCCTTCCTCTCACCTGAAGCAACTGCCATTGTTCAACTGCCGATTGACTTGGGAAAGGGGATGGCGGAGCTTGCTAAATCGATTTGCAACTTACCCAGTCTAGAATTACTAAACTTCCATGCAATCACTTCCTAGGAGATGCAGGACCCAAAGCTCTGGGTGATGCTCTGCCGTCCTGTCTCTGTCTAGCTCAGCAGTCAATCCTGCTTGCTGATGCAGGATTGATTGCTACCTCATTTGCCAAGGTTCTGGCCTTGTCTCTATCGCGAGACTTGCGAGACTACGAGTAGGAAGTGAAAGTGAAACTTTCCCCTTTGAAAGAGGTCGAGCTCTCGCTAGAATATTAGAATCAGCTCAAACTGCCCTTTCTGGAAGATCTCACATTTAGGATTTGCGAAGTTGAGAGAGGAAGGAATACCTACTGGTGTTAAAGCGTTGGAGACTCAACATGTTGGGGCCTTGGAACGGTTGGACTTAAGATTCTACGGTATAGGTTTGGAAGGAGCAATGGTGTTGCAATTAACTGGCGAGGGCTCTCGGTTTATCATGTTTCTCCTCCTTGCAAACATTAGATCTCAGCGATTGTGTATTAGATGATCGTTTTTGTGATCCGAACGCAACTATAAGTTTCTATAACTATCATGTCGAACCCAATTGTGATGGATGTCCAGATGTAAATTACACAAAACAGCACGGAAAGTACCGGTTTCCCACAATTGTTAACTTCAAGTGAGTTAAGCTCTCTATCCCTTGGATCTACCAGGCTAACCATAGTTCCACACGTCTCCTGCAGAATTCAAGCACCGAACATGACTAAGTTGCCTGCCCAGCATGGTGAGTCGGTGAGTACAGTACATCATAGTGGATGCGGGCTTAGTTGGATTTAAATGAGATAAGAATTCCAAAGATCTTGTTACGTGTTAGCATAGCCAGGAAAGGGGGAGTTTTGGTCGTGCAGCGTATTTCTCGTATTAGCAGACGGTTATGTGACGGAGGGAGTACGGGGTGGCTGTGAAGCCGGGAACGGAAAGGAAAGCGATATAGATCCCGATAAATCGGTGACGGATAGCTTCTCAGTTCCGTTGCAAGCGGAGCTCCTTGTTCTTGTATTGGAAAGGAGTACCAGTAAACTACAGTAGCTGATATCCCGTTCAATGTCCAAGACAACATTTCAATATCGCTGGGGATTCCGCCGGTCATAGGCGTTGAAACAAGCATGTCGCGTCAACACGGTCACATATATTATTTTTTTCTTCTCTTGCTCGATTAGAATCCTTGTATCGAATTGATTAGCTATTAAGGGGAACCAAAAATCATAAATACTTTTACAAGAGTTACTTTAACCTAATGTAAAACGTTTAATCAAAACTTTTACAAAAATATTTATGGCAATCGATAGTCTTTTATACTCTTTTATATCGGGACATAAACTTATTTGAATAAGTTAACGACAGAATATAAAAAAAGTTACGCGGAGCAGAACATCTTATAGACGTTAGGCACAACAAACCTGACACGGAGCATGTACATTGCGCTTTATAGCAGTCTTAGCCTAGATCCGGCATTCTTTGGAAGTTGTTCCGGTAGCTTTTCTGGAAAAACAGGAGAAGTACTGCAGACGTCGGATGATTTCCTTCTCAAAGTGTAAAATACAACACTCGGTAACTGCTAATAATCTCAAGACAAGAGATTTTATAAAATAACCTTGATAAATGTAATATTCAGTCATTTTTATTATCTATTCCTTGTAAAAAGTCATACGTCGATGATTATAAAGACTGGATTTGAGTCTTCCTCTTAGAGCCACTCAAACCTTTGCCGTAAAGAATTCCCATAACTCTCATAAAACTTTGTACAAGTTTTTGTCGAATTTAGGTGATAGAGGTGGTACATAAAATTTACAATCGCTAGAAATTTTCGCTGTATATATATAAATGAAAATAATTGAATAGAATAACTACATGCTTTTTGCAGTCCCAAACATTTTATACTTACATCTGAATCCTATAATTTTCGATAGAGGAGTCTTGGTTTTAGCGGCGTGTCACAGTTGGGAGAATAATTCCTTTACTGGGAAATTAGGTAAGTTGAGAGAATAAGGTCACTCAAACCTTTTTCCATAAAAAAAATTACAGAGTTTAGGTGAGAAGACGTAACTCCAAACTGTCAGGCTTTTGTCAGGGCTTGCAGAACGTGTGTAATAATTAGAACTTTTTTTCAAACGCATGCAGGAGATATGGTTTAAGGATAGAGAATAATTACGTCCAATGAGTGTTTACACGTAAAATTTACAGTAAAAACATTTACGAGAATTTTGGAATTCCGTAAAAGCCAGGTTTGAATGGCCCTAATAGATTCCTTTACGGGGAAAGCATAAAACCCAAAACCCAACCCAACGGGCAAATTCGGAAACTAACGAAGGGTAAAAGTTTGTCGGGTGTCCCTAACAGTTATCGATGCCCATTTGAAGGGATTCAAAGTTAACATGTTCCTCGTACTTTGGCCATGTTACCCAGAATTTGATTCCAGCGATCAGATCCAGAGAGAAAAGGACAACAGTGAACTGTTTCCTGCAGTTGCCTACGAATCTACCGCAGGAACACTCGCGCCGCCCGAAACTGCAGCATGCGGTGAGAGAATATTTCCAAAGGAGTAAGTTTGACACGCCCTTCTCTTCGAATCCACAAACTGAACATGACAGGTATCTTTATACACGGGACATATAAAGCCAGTCCAACACCTAGGCCTCTTGCGTCCCATTTGAGAATACCAGCGTACTTTCCATGAATGTAGACGTCAAGTGGATCAGAGCGCAAGTAGTAGCTAAAGCTAAAATGGGCCTGCTCGTATCTAGAAAAGTCTACTACTCTTGTAAGTGGAGATAGCAAGTTACAGACGATCTGTCTATCTTACAAGATCTAGAGGAGAAGACTACCCTACTGTAACCTGCTATCTGTCTTCCCACGCATCATCCTCCTCAAATAGAGATGCTAGCTAGCTATGGCTGCACGGTACCTGAGGACCAGGGTAGGACCGATGAATTATGGCCTACTGTCTGGGTTTCTACCCTACATGAAGCACAAGTATGGCCTAAGGATGTTACCATGACGGCCCATCCTCAGGCTAGGTCTACCCCTGCCAAGTTTTGTCATACACTCGAGTTTCGTGTGCTGTCATTCCTTTTCAAGTTGAGGTGGCCTGTAGAGACTCTGAGAATGTTTTCGCAAAGACTTTGTTCTCCTCGACTGTTCGTATGAGGCCAACGGTACCTTTAACCTGTTGACTTTCCTCAATGACACCATAGTTTCAGAGGCCTGAACTCTCACATCCATCAGACGTGCAATGCTGGTGAAGAATGACCTTGAAGAGAATTGAAGATCCACTTCAGCAGGGTTTAATTATCAGCTCAGTGTTAGAGAAGTTCGAGAGGGTTGGTGATATTAACATATATTCAGTTTACAGGATAATCGTGTGTTGTACTAAACCGTGACACTCGTGATCAACTTCATGAACAAAGTCTGTCATCATCAAAACTTAAGGCAGATTCGGTCCTGGAGCTCTCAAGCTTCAGAGGGTCTGCTCGTACCGTAGTTATCTCTTCCTCTTCACTTCGCCTTTTGAAGTTGTACCTGATGTTCGGGAACATGTATGTGAGATCACATGCATTCACTAAACTTTACCATTACTGAATACAATCTTCCTGACAGTTTGTACTTGGTTCTAAACTTTATTTTCAAGGAAAGAGAATATGGAAGATAGCTAAACTGATGTCGCATGTGAGCAGGTAGAACCCTGATTTAGTTTTATCAGTTCAAGCCTAACAAAGTCGGACGTCGGACGGTTATAAACAAACTCTCAAATAAAAGAGGTAATTCTCCATGATGAAACCGACCCAATCCTGATCATGAGATGTCTGTCCGATGGTTTGAAACACCGAAGTTCTACATTGTGGCAGTCAGGAAGGCATCAAACTTCAGAACACAATTATCCGTTAGTTTTTTATTTCACCCGTGAACAGGTGCACTCTGCTGACAATTTTGATTTGATGCTCCGATCACGATGTGGCCATTGTAAATGAGGAGTTTGAACTTTACCTGATGTGCAAACATACTTCCATAAAACAGCTCGTTATGCATTAACTCTATCGAGCCAGGAAAAGCTAATCTTAAGGTAACGCAACCAGAAAGAGAAGAGCATCAAGTTGAACTCCAAGCTGGACCGAGGGAACACCTGCACTAGCGTACTTCAAACTCGTCTTTATTTATAAACTTTTTCCCAGTATCATCAGACGGGATTGAGGTAAAAAGCTTCTAGTATACGTCTGCAAAATTTGTCAACCGATCCACCATGTAAAATTCTTAGAACTGAGCATTCATGATCAGCATTATCCTGACAACACTCCCTGACTATCTCCACCCTTCTTTCACTTTGTGAGCGTTCTAGGCCCGCACCTTATCGTTCTAGGCCCGCACCTTATAGGTATATACAAAACCATCCCAGTTTCCAAAACTGCCATAATGTAGACCCGGCTACCTCAGGAATCTGTCAGTATTTCTTCCTTCAGTGAGTTAACTTCCTGATACTCGTAAGGTGAGAATTCTCGTCATCAGGTTTGGTAACACAATCATCTACGACAACGCTCAGTGAATAAGGGTAGACGTCTGTTGCCAGCCATTGCTCGACGCTGAAGTGGTGGCTGCTGCAGTTCTGACCGAACTGGGCGGATGTGATTTCCAGAGAGTCACTGTACCAACCGTGATGCGTACCAGTTCCATCAGATGTCAAATTCATTTTGCAGATGGGAGCGTCCAAACACCCACCAAGTCCGCTGAAAACATCCACAGCATTTCTTTCAAAGTAGTTGCGGTTGGGTTCCAGAGCGTTTCCCCAGTCGGTGAAGTTGGCGATTTCCACGCTGTTGCCAGCGTCGGTGTAAAATGTCGCGGCGATATTTGCGTCAGTGCCTGCTCTGGGCAACCACCCGGTTTTGACGAAAACTGTGAACACGCATTGGTCCTGAATATACAAGTTCGCCAGTGGGATCAGAAAGCTGACAACCGAAGACTTAAAAGCAAGCAGTGGATAGCTAGCGAGCCATCCTATAATGTGATCAACAGAGAAGTACTGATCGCTGCATTCAGTCTCTTGCTTAAAGAGCTTCGAGTCCATGACAGCAAGTGAAACGTCACATGAAAGGAGAGTACAAACTAATTCCTAAAGAATTCGTCGACTGGCGAAACTGCTACAACCAGCAAATTAAAGTCGAAACAGAATGTCGTTTCCTAACAAATTAACAGAAAACCTGTGAGAATATCCTAGCAAACGGCGCGTTGAAGACAGTGGACACTTGCAATTGCAGTACCTGGGCAAGAACACTGGTGGAAGACAGGAACACGATAATCAGAAGAAGGGCCCCCATCGACGTAGTTGCCATAGTTCTTTATTCGGTGGAAGGTCTGTGAAGAAGACGGAAAGGTGGACCTTATTGTGTCTTGCTTCACGTTCAATCGAGTTGCTCTGCTTTGAGTTCCTGACAATTCAGGCTCGCTTATAAAGCACTTGCGCATTGTTCACCTCTGGGTCCGAGATCCGTGATATACTGTTGGACGTGAAGTACAAGACTACGGGTTGAGATTGTGGGGATCGAGAACGTTTCGGATGCTTTCACGACGGTGAATCATTGCCATATAAATAGTCGCCACGTTTTCCAACAGTTTACTAACGCGGAATCATCTTCAGAGTATCTGAGTAGCTCAATCGTTCCTGCAAATGAGAACAATATCCTGATAAGCCTCGTAGCTGCCTCTCGCACATAACAGGTCGATAAAGCAGTAAGTCATGATCAGACGTAGAGGCAAATCGAATGTTTGCAGTGTCTACGGTGCACTTATCACATGATGTCCTCCAGCTCTAATCCAGTTCAGCTGATGAAATCCATAGGCTGGATATCTGAATCATGCTAGCGTGGACGTGCTACCGGTGAGTGTGTTGCGGATGACCTCTATTTTCCTGAATTTATAGATCTTTGGAAATGCCACCTAGTTTTGTAGAATGGCAGGGTGAATTGGATAAGGGATAATTGGACCTGCATCATTAGTTAGTAGACAGACGGACAGTTTACAGTGGCTAGCGGATTCCCTTAAATAATAATAGGGGGTCTCAAACCATGCCCCGTTAGATTGAAAACGGGGATAGGGTTAGTAAAGGTAACTTGCTTATGTCATAGTTGTAAGAGAAAACGACTGCAGGTTTGAACGGAGTCTGTAAATGAATTTAAGTATTTGATAGCTTTTATCACTCTTCACGAAACTTGAACTGAACTTGTCATAAACTGTTTAATTATTTAATTATGAGACTTACGTCAAGTGATATAAGTTTGTTACAGAGTACCTCTTGAAATGCCCTGTATCGTTTACATCGGATTGCCGTGACGTGCATTACGACAACCGACGTCTAGAGTTACGACTGAAGTTTGAGACCCCCTAATATACATGCTTCCTGAGTTTCACAGCGGCGAGAAGCAAAATGACAACTTGAAGCAGAAAAATAGAGATATAACTCCATATGTAGATTGGTTCCGATACTAGCTGTAGGAGGTTCTGGATTCACGTAATATCCGTGAAGTCTTTTTCTGGATAATGATTTATCTCAGTTGATAGTCTGTTTGATTTATAGTAATAATAAATGAGAATTATTTTATAATAAACTAAATTTTAAATTTTAAATTTTTGATAGTATTAATTATTAGTTGAGGAGAGTGATGCGAGGAAAAAAGACCCATAAAGCATTTGCAGTACGGTGTGCTCCATAAAATATAAATCCAAAATTTTATCACTAAATAAATATTAGTTAGTACAGTGTACATTTCTTTTTTCTTAATCTTACATAACTCGAGGTTAGGTAATAAATTAATAGGGCCGTGCATATTTACCTCCTCCATCGAAAAATGAATAGGTGAGTCATATGCAGTGGTGCTTCACTTCTGATGCAAACACTGATTTCTCATGAACTTTTGCTTGCTTATGATAGAGGATTGTCATGGATATCTCTATTGACTCTGACATCAAAAAATAGCTAAAAATTTGCTATTGACGTTATGTCAACTCATGTAAGAATTAACAGAGTATCAAAAATATGATGAATTCTGTTAAACCTCACTAATCAATGTCTAGTCACTTTTCATCACAAAACCATATGTCTGTTATAATTAATGAATATAGTGCTCGAAGAAGAGTATATATGATAAAAGATCACATGTGCAATATTAACATGCAAAAAATTTATACCTATAAACTATAGAGAACTCGTGCGATAGAATCAAAGACAAACGTAGACATGAAAATTGTAGTTCTACTAGTTCACATAGGTTGATGCAACCAAAATTTGACAATCAAGAACTTCATATCTTCTTCACCACATGTACTCAACAGTCTTCTTGTCTAACCAAGTTGAGTGTATGAAATCTCGTTATTGCTATGCATTCGTATAGATAAAAAACGTCAAAATGAGCATCCGTTATCCATGAACTTCATGGATGTCCACTATCGATACAGTGCACTAAAGTTGATGCCATGCTTCAAAGACGAGGTGTGATTTGTCGCGGAGGCTATCATCCATGAACTTCATGGATATATCCAACATCAAAATGAGCATTGGCTATCCATGAACTTCATGGATGTCGAACTTCACACCGGAGGTTGAGTGCAAACAAAACTTGACAATCTATGAAATGCATAGATGATCACATTCTGAATAAACTCCGACTTAACAAGAATTAATCACTCTTGTACTTCTGGGATACCCAACACTGAGAGTTTATTGGTGAAAAGTACATAGGTCATTGGCTATTGTGAAGCCTTGGATTTTCATTTTGTTCATAAATTTTTATTTTCGTTAGTAAAGAAGTAGATTAGTTAGCATAGATGACGAGATAGAATCGTTTTAGTTGTAGTATAGAATTTCTTAGTCGAAGGATGATGCTGAATGAAAATAAAGGAACTATGAAGTGTATATCTTTGTTATGATAATCTGGTTGCATTCTACAGACGAAGAGCTTTCTAAGGATATCCCATTTGCTGAGAATGGATGTCAGACGACGAAGTTATGACCTCAAGAAGGAGGGCCAAAGTAGGATGAAAGTTAACACGACTTCGTGGTAGAGACATAAGTGGAACTTCGCACGTGAGGAAGCGAGAGGAATTAGATATAGGAAGAGTCAAAAGCAATTCACTTCTACTATTCCCACTCGCAGGTTTACTGTAGCGCTCTGAAACAATCGGCGAGAGATAGACGAAGACAGACTTCGAGGAAGTGAGACTTCGGAGAAGTGCGACTTTGTAAAGTGTGAGTGCTAGAAACCAGAGAAGAAGGACTTCGTATCTGAAGTGGCGAAGAACTTCGTATCCCAGCAGTTGGAGAGATGAGAGGGATGCAGACTTCGAGGAAGCCGCAGGTGAAATTGAAGACCATTGCGACGAAGTGGCCGGACTTCCATATCTATCTGAACCGACTAGAGGAAAGGGGCTTAGCGTTCATAATGCAGAATTGGGACGTAGTGTCTTCGGAGTTGGTAACAGAGATTCTCATCTGCCGAGGACACCCTTCGGATGACATAAGAGGGAGGCCGCAGAACTGGACCTTCGCAAACTAGAGCTTCGCACTTGACATCGACGATGCAGGAAGACCGGGTGATCTCATGTACGACAGCACCTACAAGCCGTCTTCGGAGGAAGTGACGAAGTACAACGAGTTTTTCTCCGCGATGCCGATGAGATCCAATGGGTTCAAGGTGCACAGCTATATCGACCCATTCCGACGAGACATCGCGATCGCTCTAAACACAATCGATCTAAGTATCGAAAATGAGCTACGGATGTTTGAACAGACGTTGGAATTTCTCAGCGGTACAGCGCTATCCATTCTCGTCCAACTGGATATGCAGCGATAGGTCTACGAGGAGGAGTCGAAGGGACCATTGTCGTTATCTTATCTCCTTAGCGCGAGACACTTGAGGAGGTAGGGATGGCTCGTGGAGAAGGATCAGCTGATGATGAAATTAGCAGCCTCTTCGGACGAAGTGAAGAAGATTACAGTGGAGCGTGATGCTTTACTACAGACGAAGTCCAAAGAGCAGGTGAAGACTTCACAAGACATCCAGGATTTGCAAGCGAAGTTGAACCTTATGACTTCACGGTTTCATGACATGAAGTCAGGAAGGGATACTATGCTGGAACAGTTGGCCACTAAAGATGAGGAGCTCACGAAGACATCAGAGGCGAATATCACTACGGAGGACAAGACAAAAGAGCTTCGGGGCAAAGTGGACGAAGTAGTGACTACGTACTTCACTGCCGAGCTCAATACATTCGAGAAGGAGCTTCTCACACGACTTCAGACAGAGATGACTACAGCACCAGTTCCTTCGGCTAAGAGTAGGATAGTTAGAGCAGCCGAGAGAATAGTACGCGAGATTCACGAGCTTAGGGAGACAGTTAAACTGTCACTATGAAATATAGGTAGGACTTTCCAGTTAGATAGAGTAGAGACTTCGGTTCCGTCTAGTGGGGGGACGTGATCTGACGCTTTCGATGTAATTCTTTTTCTTAGGATCTGAGAACCGTCGTCTTCGGACAAAATTGTATATAAACATTGTGGATTTTCTATTTTCTTAGTTTACGGAGCCATTGTGTGTTTGTCGACTCCGGGGATTTACCTTCGAAACCTCATAGTTTGTTGTGGTAGGAGTTAGTTTGGGTGACGAAGGCCTCGCATGTTTACATCTGAAATTATAGTAGGAGTTTGAGAAGAAGCCTGAGAATAGACCAGCATCTGCGAAGTTAGTTTGTTACGAAGGAGTTTTAAGACGAAGTTGACCTTCGAGGAAGTTGTTCTTTTGGTGGAGACACTCAGAAGAAGTTGAACTTCGTATTCAAGCGGTATCGATCTCGTGATCGGATTGTGGTATAGTTTTCAATGACCAAAGAGGAGGGAGGGACCGCGGATCCCCAGAAGTATATATGAGGGGGGGCTCGATGCTAGGGTGGACCAAGACAAGTCACCCGACCCTCAGGTTCGACGGATGGACTCTGGGGACATGAGGTGATGGTTGGACCGATTCCAAGGCACGTTCTGGATGTCTGAACTTAAGAACGATGTAAAGGCTGGAGCAAGACTAAGGAACGAGATTGCGGGTTAGACCACCATTCGAGAGTCTAGACCCAGACGGACATCACCAACGTTGATGGGTTGGGCCGCTAGGTGACGGTTGGGCCGCTAGCTGTGCTGGAGCATCGTTTAGGACCCTGGACTTTATGGGAAGTCCGCTTCAAATCATCTTGTGACTTGCTCATGTTTTTGGACCGACTTAGGTGGGTCTAGGGGAACTTAGGGAATGTTGAGCTTGATGATTAGGGAGATGGTCCGGCTCTGGTCCGGACCAAGTTGAGTTAAGGTAAGTGGTGCATGAACGCTAACGTGTGATTGTGGTTTGCAGGTTAGCGTTGTGAGTTTCGTGACCTACTGAGGAAGAGCTTCTGCTGCCGCAACAAGGTGGTAGCGCGCGAAAAGTTGGAAGAAAGTTGAGGAAGTGGTTGGTCTGCTTACCAAGAGAGAGCGAAGACGAGAGAAGGTTACTGTTAGGAGACGGACACCAACATCGACTGCTGTAGCACCTGTTCATGTAGTCCGACCAGTGGTTCTTGTTGCTAGACATATGGTATCAGTTGTTCCAGTTGTTCCAGTTGTCTAGGCACCTGTAGTATCTTTGAAGAAGGATGATTCAAACCTTGAGGAGATCATGCACGGAATGCGAGACCTACAGATCAAGCTCACAAGATTGGAGGAGCAAGGGTCTAGAAGCGGAGCAAAACCCGTTGAGAAGCAAGATTGGATCCAACGATGTATCTGATGCGATGGTACTAATCATCCACGCAGAGATTGCAAAGAGTTCATTGATATCTTACAACAAGGATTGATGTTCAAGAAGGACGGGAAGGTAGCCCTGAGAGATATCGGTGCATTTTTTCAGACCAACTTTGGTAGAGGAGAAATGAAGGAGTTGGTTGAGGATCACTTATAAGCGCAAGCAGTTGCAATCGTGGAGGCTGGAACATATGACACAAGGGGTAAGGATCGAGAGAAGTTTTAATGAGCATGTTGAGCCAAGTGGATTGTGGTCATATGCCATCTCGATGAAACAGAAAAGAAAGATGGCACATGAGACATTGTGGAGGACAACTGCTTCGATCATAAAGGATACTGGATGAGAAGATCCGATAGAAGCTCTATCGGTGCATGCTTACATCGTCAAGACCCAACACGAAGCGTTGTTGGAAGAGAAGAGAAGGCGAGATTCATAAGATGTAAAAGAATGAACTTCTTCCAAGAGACAGACTCGAGGAGAGAAGGTTCGTCAAGAGCTCCGGGATGCAAGAGCTCATGATCTACCGATGGATGATGTTCCTTCTTCATCGAAAGAGAGAGCGAAGGAGTTTCAGAAGGAGAAGGGTAAGCCGGTTGCATACAAACTACAGTCGGACATCGAGGCTTCAACAAACTTGAAGGGAGTCTTGGAAGATCGCATTCTGAATGCGAAGGTGGACTTTACTTTGAGGAAAGTTTTAGGCATTGCTAAGCGTGAGTTTCATGATGTCATCATCGACATCATCAAACGGAAGGATAGATTAAGAGTGAGATTGTTTTATCGCATGCTTTGGATACTAAGATGTCTGTGGATGAGGAGAGAGAGCTTGCAAAATGTAGTGTATATTCTTCAGAGGAAGAAAGAGATCGAAGACGTAGGGTACATTTTGAAGATGAAGAGGAGGATGGGAAGCAAAGCTCAAGTCATTACAGTCACAATCACTGGGCTCGAGCTATGACGGAGATGCTGATGAGGATTGAAAATTTGGATGAGCTGATGATTGCTCTGATTGATCATGGATCAAAAATCAACATAATGTCGAAGGAGTTATACAAGAAAAAGAAGTGGCATCAACATAGAGCATGGGTGGGTCATAAGAGCGACCAACAACATAAGAGGAGATTTGTATGGAGCATGTCCAGACGTTAGAGTGCGCATAGGTGAAATTGCTATCGAGCAAAACTTCTTTGTTCAAGAAGCAACATCATATCCACTCATTCTTGGTCAACCTTTCATCACAGCAACTCGGATGGAGACATGGGTACTAGACGACGGATGTGCTTATGCTAGGATCCGAAGTCAAGATGGGACGAGAGTGATACAATTCTTGACTGTACCGTCTAATC
The DNA here is from genome assembly GCA_036924285.1 of Asterella californica. NCBI lineage: Eukaryota > Viridiplantae > Streptophyta > Marchantiopsida > Marchantiales > Aytoniaceae > Asterella > Asterella californica. The sequence continues at coordinate 52,437,109 of JAYKYS010000001.1, forward strand.
ACGAGCGCAATCGAGATCATTTGAGGGAGAAACCGCTTCCCAGGGTGATTGAAGAGTTCAAGGATTTTCGTTGAGTATCACTATAGAACAGGATTGTGGTGGTGCGCAAGAGAGGGTACTCTCACTTGAAAGAGAAAGTGTCTTTTGTACATGTTTGTTGGATTTTCAGATTGTGGGATTGCTATTTACAAGAAGGTTGAAGAACTGAGAAGAAAAGAACAAAAACATTTGCGTGAGGTTGAGTTGATGTTGAAAGAGCTAGGTGAGCTGGAAGGGGATGAATGAATTTCTGGTGTTTATGAAGAGGATGGATTGGAAGATCCTTTGCGAGAGATCACGTCTATTGGATGGGAGGATATGGATAAGGTTGTGCTGATTCATTCAAAAGGGAGGTCTACTCGGTGGTCAAATCATTTTGTGCACTTGAGGTTCGAGTTGAGATGAAGTACAAGATAATGGATAAGAAGGTAAAGTCAGTTGTTGGTCCCTTGTCGGATGACACTTACCAACAGATGGATCGAGCTTCAAGGGAGAAGAGTTTGAGAGATCATGCAGTGATAAGACATAAGTTTATAGATGAGACCCTTGAAGAGCTGAAGATTGGATCTGATGGGTCTCTTCTACCATAAGAGATGATGTGCTTCAAGGAGATGCTTTCATAGCATGAGAAAGTATTTGTCAGTGAATGCTGGGGTGAGACCGATTGTGGATGAGTTTGCTGAAGCGTTTGCAGGAAGAGCAACTTACTCAATGGGAGATCTTTACTCAGGATATGATCAGTTTCAACTAGCGGAGGAGAGCAGAAGCTTCACGACAATGAGGACACGTTTGGGGTTGGTTAGGATGTGTACTTATCACAGGGAGCTACCAACTCGGTAGCACACATGATGAACGGGATGAATAGAGTTCTAAGGGACTTCATCTCTGAAAACGATGCCGTTCTTGGATGACATCCTCATCAAAGGAAGATGAGAAGGATGAAGCATAAGATCAGAGAGGGTGTCGGCGACACGTCATTGATCACATCACAGATTGTGAGAAGATCCTATCTCGACTTGAGGAAGTTCATCTCACGCTGTCAGGTGCGTAATCTATATTTGAGGTCAGAGAAGTTTTGATTGTTGGTCATTTGTGTGGATCGTTTGGTTGGAAGTCAGACCCAAACAAAGTGGATGCGATTGGGAAGATGAAGGAGGTTTGCAACTCGTTGTCAGAAGTAAGATGGTTTTTGGGTGGCTTGTGTATTCTATCACATTTGGATTCTTCATTATGCGCATGTGGCGGATCCATTATATGAGTTGTTACGCAAGGGTCATAAGTTCAGATGGGAGGAAGAGCATATTGATGCGATACGGAAGCTGAAGTCCTTACTATCATCTCCTTCAGTTTTGAGAAGGATAAATTACAAGAGTGCTAGGCCGGTAGTTCTTACTATAGATACAAATCCAGTTGCAATCGGATGGGTAGTAGGACAAGATGATGAGGATGGAGACAAATTTGCGGTTATGTTGAAACGAGGTGTTAAGCGTTCGTCAACGTGCATACCCGCAAGTGAAGAGAGAACTATGGGATATTGTTTCAGTCATGAAAACCGAGAAAGAGTATTTGATTGGAGCTGCAGTGGTGGTTGAAACTGATTGTTTGCCGTTACTAGGGATGATCATGAATTGTACGACTCCTGATATTGCGATGTTACGATGGATTGCATATATCAAGTCGTTGGATCCGGAGTTTAGACATATTGCAGGGAAGGATAATCCGATGGCATATATGTTATCTCGAGCTTGATATGATGGGAAGGATGAGATGTTTGAAGATATTATCGACGTGGGTGCAAAGTTCTATTCGATTGCACACACAAGAAGAGAAGAAGAGTTGTTTGTTGAAGGGTTGTATGATGATGAATTGCTTGACATTGGAAGGTACCTTAGCACGATGGTTAAGCACACAGGTTGGATGGATGAGAGGTTTCGCAGAGTTCGAAGGAAGACCGAAAACTTCATGTTGCAAGATGGATTTCTTTGGAAGCGATCGAAGCAGAAAAGGTGGGATACCGCTATGAGTGATTTATGACAAAGAAGATCAGTAGAAGTTGCTCAGAGCATTTCATGAGAGTCTTTGGGTAAGATATCGAGGGATTTGGACCACTTTTACGAAGATGAAAGAGCGGTATTGGTGGAAAAACATATACAGGGATGTCGTATCTTTTGTGGAGTCTTGTTTGACATGTCAGATGTATTCGACGTCGAGACAAATTACACCCGACTTCTCCGTTGACAATCCACTTCAAGTGGGTTGTAGACTTGATGACTATGCTAGTTGGATTATGACATATGAGATACTTGGTACTTGCTAGAAAAGATCTTTCAGATCAAGTTGAGGATAGGGCGCTTCGGACAAAGACAACTGAAGGGGTATGTAGATTTCTCTTGGAAGAGGTTGTTTGTCGCTATGGATGTGTGAGAAAGATTATTACAGACTGGAGAGAGTTAGATGCACATGAGGCTTGTAAATTCTTTGCAAGGTGTGGGATGAGGTTGTCACTAACAATTGCTTACAACCTCGAAGAGAATGTCAAGAGTGAATGTGGTCATCTGTCCATTGTGAAGACTTTGGTGAAGGCCTGCACCGGAAAGGTGCGAGAGTGACCTCGACTCTTATCATTTGTGTTATGGACAGATCGAATGACGCATAGCTCGATAACAGGTTACATGCCAGTGGAGCTCATCACAGGTCAGAAACCTATCATGCCGATTGAAGAACACATTCTGACATGGAGTGTGTTACATTGGGAGGACAATCTGACAAGAGAAGAACTTCTTGCTATTCGAGTTAGACAGTTAGAGAGAAGACCCGAGGATATCTAAGTTGCTTGGATAGACTACGAGGAGCACGTTTGAAGAACAAGGTCAAATTTGATCAGCGACATCGTTTAAGACCTAGAGAAATCAAGGAAGGTGATTGGGTGTTAGTCTATGACAACAGTATAGACAACCAGCATAGTGCACTACGAAAGTTTTCCAGGTGATGGTTTGGTCCGTATGTGGTGAAGAAGGTTCATGACAATGCAACTTACGTCTTGCAAGAGTTGGACGGAACGAGCTTGAAGATACCAGTGGCACGTAAACGTGTCAAGATTTTCAAAAAGAGAGATGAGGAGGTCGATCTAGTAGATATCTTGACAGAGTTTCAGTTTGAGGATAAGGATTATGCAGAAGAGCTTGAAGATGAGGTTGACTACGATAGGAAGAAAGACGACAAGACGAGGTGCGTGTCGATCCACTCCTTGGTTGGTATCTCTCATGCATACCACAAGATTCACAAGTTTAGAGGGGTGGATGTCGTGTCGTGGACCGACTCTTACTTGAAAATCTATTTCGATGCTATCATTATCGCTCCAAAGATACTCATGAGACCAAAAATGAGGTTGTTCTCACAACTTCTGATCTTCACTTTAATTACATTCAATGAGTAGAGCTCGTTGTCAGCTTTTCATGGGCACTTCGTCTACTTCATTTGGACGCTTAATGGTGAGTTACGAGACTCGAAAGAAGGAAAAATCAAGCTAGGCCCTAGTTTACTATTGCTGATTGGGTATTTGCATCTCCTGGCGCTATACTAAGGACGCAAGGGGTCTGCTAGCTCATATCTGAGAAAACTTGTATGTATAGCGACTGACGTAAGGGTGCAGCTTAAGGGGTTAGCTTCTTTGTGCGACCTGTCAGTGAACGGGTTGGAGAATTAAGAAGTCCAATGCATGCGTGCAAGATGTCATTGGGTTCAGATCTGTGCAAGCTACGTGTTGGTTAAGAGCTCCTCCTCCTTGTTTGCACATCGTCGTATGACAACTTGAGTAATATAGAGAGTGTGGGATATTTTTAGCATGTGAGAACTTGAGAGACGTCGTTAGAATGGAGGATTTTAGTTGATGAGTTTATGGAGATTTTTAGTTGATACGTTTGTGGGTGTATGAATGAGTGAACTTAGCATTTTTCCTTTCAAGATTCATGGTGTGCTTCCATCAAAGCCATCAGAGGTGACCCCTGAGTGAGAGACAGGCCCGACATTTGCAGATTCATCGATGACGATCGTGGTGGTTGAGAGATCGGGGGGTAGTTGATTGATACGACTAAATTTCTTGCGTGGTTTTGCGAGGGGAACTCCAAACGGCTTGTTTGGAGTCTCGTTGGGTTCAAGATAGCTAGATCTACCTATCAGAGAAGACGGATATCAAATCAAGCGATCTGTTTAGACGGTGTGTTCGGTTTTAAACCGTAGGGAGAAGTTTTTGCAAGTTTGGTCATCTGTGACCGAATATTGACGATATCTCAGCTGTCAGGGGCCGGATCTGGTAGTTCTTGAGGCCAACAGACCAAGAAAGAAAGGCCTTATCGACATCTAAAGACCGTTTGGCGAAAAGATAGAGTTTTCAGATAGGATTTTTTGGGTTCTTTCGCTACGGGTTTCATCTTTTTGAGTTCGTTGGAGTTCTAGTTGGTTATGTACAGCTTGTGGTAGCTAGCTTTAGCTAAGAGTTTGTACATGAACTTGGACTTGGATTTCAATCATGTGATGCTGGTGTAGCTCTTTTTGTTAGCAAAGAGATATTTCTCTTACTTTGAGCTACACTTCGGTGGTTTTGGGTCTAGGTTGAGATTCGAGGACTCGCTTTAGGAGGTTTGAAGAAGATTACAGATCGCACTGGTCTGTTTCTCTACTTTTTGTTCTTAAGGAGAAAGAATCGGTAATGTATATACATTAAGAGTTGGTATATATTGCGACACTCGTGTTCGTGCTTGTTTCTCTCTTTCTTGTCTTTGTTTAGCACACTATCTCTCCAGAGCCAAGAACCTCGTGTTTTCTTAGACATCATTCACGCAAAATCCGACACGATACCATGGTGATGTATGACTGTCCTAAGATCAATAGATATGACATAGCTTCAACAAAGTTATGCTATGCATCTACATCACTTTTCTGTATTTGAACATCAGGACATGTTCCTATAACTCCCCACGAGAGCTATTAGTCGCTCTGATTACCCACACATACTCAGTATCGATCGACTACTTTCACTTCTTGTATAAATCTTTGGACATGATGTTAATCTCTGACCCATGGTCGATGAGTGCAACAATCGGCTCATCCAAGTCTCTCACCTTCACGAGAGTCTCTATTGTCGCTCTAGTCCAATGACTATGACTACAGTGACTAGCACTTTGCTTCTCATTGTCTCTTTTGTCCTCAAAGTGTACACGACAACTTTGGTCTGCTTCTTCACCAATTCATTGTGTTGAATAGTTCCTAATTTCTTTTTCCTCCTCCCTCAATATTTTTGATCCCAAAGCGTATGGTAGTATGGCCTCACTGGTTATCTGTCATTTTTGCTTGATGACATCATGAAAATCGTGCTTAGCGATACCTAATATCTTGCATAACGTGAACTCAATCTTCACAATGAGCACACGTTTCTCCATGCATCTTAGCATATAAATTGCAGTTTATATGCTTGTGGCTTCTCCTTCTCCCTTGATTCATCTGTTGCTTTCTCCTTTGATGAAGAAGGGGTATCCTCCATCGGCAAATCTTGCTTTCTTGCTTCTCGTAACGTTTCTCGAATCTTCTCGTCTCAAATTTACCTCTCGAGATAAGTCTCAACTCTCACATGTTTTGAATGTTGTCTCCTCTTCTCGTCAATCAGAGCTTTGTGTTGGCTCTTTGTTATGTACGCATGTACAGAAAAACCTCTATAAGGTCCTCCCATCTTATCCCTTGGATAGAAATAGCAATTCTTAACAACACCTCACGTGGCATCTTCTCTTTCTCCATTGTGGAAATAGTTAACGACCAAAGTCCGCAAAGCTTTACATTTTCATGAAAACATCTCTTGTTATCCTCAACCATAACACCGTATGTTATAGCTTTTATAATCGCAATATTATAAAACTCTTCATCCCTCCTTTACCAAAGTTGGTTTGAAGAGGTCTCATGTGTCTCTCAACGCAACTTTCTCTTCCTTCCAAAAGGCACGCCTTCTTGCAAGGTCTCTGGAAAATCCTTGCAATCCTTATGAAGATGGTTAGTATCATCAACTAGATGCACCATTGCACCCAAGTCTATCCTGGATTTCATCTCTGATCTTGATCCTTTCTGCTGAAGTCTCGTCAGCTTGATTTGAAGATCTCTCATCTCTTTCATAATCTCCTCAATGGCCGAATCACTCGTCTCATGTGCTACTACTAGAGGTTGAACAAGTAGAACTAGAGGAACGGTTGGTACCACTGTCCTCGGTCGAGCAATAAGCACTAATGCGACAACAACCGGTGCTGGTGTTGGTCTCCTAGCCCACACTCTATCCTTCCTCCGATCTCTCTTTGCAAACAATCCGACGATTTCCGTGACCTCTTTTCAACTTCTTGTCAAACTTCTTCGTCCTTGTCCTCTAAAAAGATCTCCAACTTCTCTTGCAACTTCTCATCCGTAGCCTGAAAACCAACTTTATCTTATTCGATTTTAGTGTCAACTTCTCCATCATGTTAATTGAGAAAATTACAGGCAGAACTCTCGAAGTAGTTATGTGACATGCAAACCCTTCTTGGGTTGTTCGACCCATTCCAAAAATGATTTCTTGGTGACACGACCCGAGTTCTCCAAGAACTACTCATCCCTAAGTGCACGTGAAAACGTCTTCCAATCATTTTCATAATTCTTCACCAACGTCTTCATGTGATCTCTCATCTCCGGAACCGTCGCTAGCTCAAAGGTCAAAATCATCTCTCCCTCGGACACTTAATTCAGTTCCATCTCTCTCACATAATGTCTCAAGTACTTAGAGACATCTCTCCTGTCATATTGATTGACCTTGGCAACTTTTTTTGTAATGCCTTCGTCATCATGACCTCCTTCCGCTTAGTTGCTTGCTGATACTGCATAAACATCGTGAACGCTTGGTACATTTGTGCAGTTGCTGGATCCAGTTGCACTCTTGGCAATCCTCCTGATCCGCTAGCCTTGTCCGTACCATCCCTACTCATGGCTGCAATGCTCTCTTTTGAAACTCTTCGACAAACCTCCACCTTAGACTTTCACGTCGAATTCACCATCGTATCGTTTCGCTATTTGTGTTAAGTGTTTCCTGGCATACACGGGTATCTGACTGTGAGAGATGTCGTCAGACCGGAACGAACGCAGCCAACACCAAAATCATCTTCTCCAATCCAAAAATGAATTTATTTACACTTATAAGCTTCCTCTACAATGTAATTACTGCATGACTTTCAAAATCCATGGTTCTTAAGCTCTCACTCTAAATCCAAATCTACTAATCTCAGTGAGAAGTATTCGGAAAATCTTTCACACCGGTATCAAATTTACTTGCAGTGGACTCCCTTACAGGAATATACAACCGTCACAAAAAAGAAGTAATCTATGGATCATTTCTCTCAAATAACCCAAGTACAGAATGGCAAAATTCGCACTGAACTCAATTTAATTCTAAATCTAAATATCTTGGTGACACTGGAAAGATCTCATCCTTAGCTTTCCCAAGGTACCAAGATCTCCTCCAACCAAGTTCCCTAGCCTTAACTACACCCATCAAAAACTGCTGCTTTTTACAAGTTTTTCACTTCCGCCAATGGCAAAATTAGAAAAGTGATGTGGAGAAGTGATGTCAAAAGTCTTTTTGGAGTTGTGCCACCCTCTTATTCCTTGGCAAAATCCAAAAGAACTGATGCAAAATATCACTTTTCGTACTTCGTGTCAAAGGCTAAACTTCGAAAGAGAACTAGAAGTGATCGGTGGATCACTTCTAGACGTCTACTCCAAATGCTCTCAAAACTTTCAGAAGGGATCGATGGATCACTTCTCGTCCTCGATCTTGTTTCCCTTTTGATCTTCAGAAGTGATCGGTGGTTCACTTCTCAAAATCCGTCAACTCTTCCATCGGTTCTAGAAGTGAGCGGTCTATCACTTCTCGTCCTTCAATGGCTTGCCTCTACTTTGTCTTCGTCTCCTCCCTCTTGATCTTCAGAAGTAATCGGTGGATCACTTCTCAAAATTTGTGTCTAACTCTTCTTGTCAATTCTAGAAGTGATCGATCGATCTCTTCTCGTCTTTCACTATCTCCTCGTCTCCTCCCTCTTGATCTTCAGAAGTGATCGGTGAATCACTTCTCGAAATATTTGTCAAACTCCTCCTGTCAGTTCTAGAAGTGATTGCTGGATCACTTCTCACTGTCCACTAAGCACCTTCCCAAAGTTTTCAGAAGTGATCGGTGGATCACTTCTTTGTTTATGGGGCCACTTTTCTATATGATATGAGGTTAAGTCTCTTTGAAGTGATCAATGGATCACTTCTCAAAATCCGTGCTAAACCCTTTCGTGATCAAATTTAGAAGTGATCTGTTGATCACTTCTTGTCCTCTCTCGTCTGCTCCTCTTAGTTATAGAAGCGATCGATCGATAACTTCTCTGCCCAAAACCTCAACTCATCACTTCTGTCAATTATCACGGCAAAAAATGTCCACGTCGTCTCGTCAAAACCCTAAATTCTCTAGAAAGTATTTGTCGTATTTCCGTCTCAAATACTCTGTGCAACGCCCCCTTACGCTAAGGTGTTGTCATCAAGTAGGTTGAACATGGTGAAGTGATCGATGGATCACTACTAGATACGTTCCGCTGCATGTCGTCAACTAGCACGCACGTTGTCATCTCATCATCATGTCATCATATCTCGGTCGTTTGATCAGATCACCATTATGACAAATCAGCATTTGCCACATCAACTTTGTTGACACAATCAGCATCCTTCCATGTTTGTGAGTGCCACTTCAGTATTTGATGCCACGTCAGCATCTGCCACATCATTTGTATCTCCTGTCATCACACAAAATCTTAGAATCATCATAACTCTCTCACGGTAAGTCAGTTTCTGTCAATTTAAAGCTCTGTTTTAGTCCATTTGGCAAACTCTATCCGATGGTGTTGTCAGAACCACATGAACTACAAGTGGGAAAAAAATTATTCTCATACATCCGTTCTAATGACTAGCCGATGCATAACACAACACTGTCAAAACATGGAAAGACTAGAGGTTCCTCAACGACTAGTCAAGGTGCGTGGATTTCCAATGCACGTTTAATTAAACTATAAAGAGAGAAAAACGTGACCCAATGAATAGCAAACGGATGAGAAGACCCCATCAAGCATAAACTATATAAACACAACTGGGAATAAACAAAACTGGTCAGAAATGTGTCAGAAAGGGATTATCACACAGAAGCTGCACGAACCTTTGTATCACTCGCAAAAGTGCATTCCGTGAGAATTTAGAGTTCATGTGAGTTACTCTTATGCGAGAAAATCTCAAAAAATAAATCTTACATCTAGCATGAGGAGTCCAATTGTAGCTTACAAATTAATCAGTAGCTTTTGGGAAAGGAGATCATTTGAGACAATAGATAAGGTGAGGGGAAATTGGTGGACCCAATCCTAGATTTGATAATTTTCGATATAAAACTGCAATATAGTAATGACAACATAGTGATGTAAAATGAAGTCCATGTGTTTGCTTTATCCTCAAGCTGTTATCCTAATTCGTTAATAGAAAAAGGGATACTCCGTTGTTCGATTCTTAATCGGTCACGGTCTAACGAGTGTTATAATATATGTTGTGAGAACAAAAATTTAATGGTTCAATTATAAGCAATGGTCGAAGTACAGAAATTTTACTGCCTTAACACCCCATGATCATAGATTTGGAACCTCACAAAATTGTGCAAATGAATGAAATATATGAACCAAGTCTTAGAGTGAATCATGTCAAAGTGCCAAAAAGTACTATTAAATTAAAAATGTAATAGTCTTGTTGGGAAATGACGACAATAGTTTCTAGACTAAGTTTTTTGGGAAAAAACTAACGATATTTCTATGATGAGTATTTACTATTTTTGCCATATTATTAGTATGCTTTTAGTACCGAGGCTTTTACAGAGCAAGTGCAAGTGAAATCTGATATTCGACCAAAATCAATTCTTGTGTTTTCTACTTTTGGAGATTTTATCTCTATTGATATTATATATTGTGTAGCAAAGCTTTTGAGTGAACTCTTGATACCATTGCAAGCCAAAGATTTCACAGCTTTCAACATTGTTTTCTGGACTCATCGCACATATATTAAGTATCTATATTTTAATCTTTTGAAAAAGATTGAAGTTATTCTAAATCACAAATCGCTATACATTACATCTCTTAAAAGGCTGCCACATTTATTTATATGTGCTTGTCACACCACCTCAAAGATCCACCTAGCTGATGTGCAGTATGCAACTCTCTTTGTACTCTCCTTGTCATAAAGAGTTGAACCAAAGATGAGGCAAGTTTATACACATGAGTCTCATAAACTAGAGACATCAATTTGGTCCTCTACAGAATCTCTTGTGTGGATGAATGTCGTAAGCTCACTTGTAAATCAGCTCTATGACAATGATTTACACAACAACAATGATTCATAAATGGTGAACTCTTGATTGGATCGGATTATATTGAGCATGTATATTAGGAACATGCTTGCCCTTGAATTTATGTCATAACTTTTCCTCTTGGAAGGGTTACACTATAAATTAAAAGTCTTCAATTATAAATGTTTACTCGTTCCTCGCAGGGGTGTTTATCCAAGGAGAAGGATCAGTATTCTTAACTTGCTTATGAGTTTTGGGTGACTGCATCGGCCATGTCTTATGAAGTGAACTAAGTTTTGTATAGGTTTTCATTTTTAGTAATTAAAATTTAGTAAAGTAAATTTAGAGCAGACTTATCACTTATTGTTCCTTCTGTCTAAAATGTATTTTAGATTTCAATCGAACATCACTCTTGTATTTCATCGCAAGTTTTTGTCTTGTTGCTTAATGTATTGTTCACATAACTGTTCTTGAAGCAGATTGCCAACCAATTGGTGTTGATAATTTTCTGAGATCTGTAAATCTCTTGTCTTCTCCTCGGCAAGATGTGTACCTTGGATGTATATTTTAAACGAAAACGATGTACAAGCCCATGAGGGAGGATATTGAGCATGAACCAACTCCAAACAACTCGAAGTTGATGAGCTGAATTTGAATAAAAAATTAATCTTTTAACTGCAATGGTCAGATTCATTGGAAAATTTATTCTCGAATGTGAGCCATGACAAATTTAATAGTAATAAAATTATCCATATTGAATTTCACTCCAAAGAATCTCAAACTGTATTCAGCATGATAACACTGCTTTTATGTTCTCGTTAACAATTTTGTAAGGACAAGGAAGACCATTGACTCTTTCACTTTGGCTTCCCCGTCGTCTCTCGGGCTTCGCAATAATTGGAAGTTAACTTGAATTCGAAGTAAGTCCGGTTAGCCAATTCGAACAATTCGGATAATATTCATCATCCAATAATTCGAAAAAATCGATGATTCGAATTCCATTCCATTTCAAGTCCCTCAGTTCTTTAATTCTACTTAGATAATGAATTTAAAATGAGAATACAGTCACAAAAATAGATTTCTCTTGAATTTAAAGTGGTTATAATAAATAACAGAAGTGAACCGTGTGGCTAATCGTCCACGAAACACACCGGTGTATTTTTATTTCTCGCCAGTAAACGTTTCTTGACTGAGCGCCCTTAGACCGGCAGGAGAGGTCGCCCCGACAACTACCTGCCTAGGAAGGTCTCTGGAGCAATCACGATTTACCTCGCTCGAGAATACAACTGATCCGGGAGGTCTACTGAGACTGGTTCGGAATTTCTACTGCCTCCATGATTGGGAAGTAAAATATAATCCCCAAGGTACTCCCCGTGAGTCTCGTCGGACGTTCGCCATACCTTTACTGCGTGGAAGACTCATCGCTCGGCTTCACTTGTGCTAAATTCAGGCTTGCTGAACTATCTTCGTCCCTGTAGGCTCCACTAGCTGGCCCGTAATAGTAAACGAACACTGTGGTGACAGAGAAGCGTCTCTCTTGCCACTGATTACTCGTCGATGCTCTTTACATGCACGTTCTGGTCACAATGGCAGATTACTGTACTAAGAAAGAGATCAGTGGCGGGTATCTACTATCTCCATCAGTGGCCGGTATCTCCGAAAATACAGTTGATACTGGAACAGAGACTATTTCAGGTTATTCGGAGATGGCTTTTGACTCTCTACTTCGCCAACATCAATGTCTGAAGAACAGCCGTTACTGAATTCCCGAATGCGCAAGGATCTCGTCTTGTGTTTAAAACGTATGGGTAACGAAGAAGGATAGTCACCAACTGAGCTGTCTGAACATGATGGATTTCGATGGAGAGCTTTTCTACGATCCCTATGTGAGAAGACTCGTCATGAAATCAAAGCAGCACTAAGCCCGGGAAGAACGAACAACAGACAGAACAAAGCAAAGGTGAGACCCGCCATGACAGAGTATTGTCTGGAAGTTCGCTCGCAAGTCATCGAGTGCTGGTACACAAGGCCAAAATTCACGTCCAGTGTTCAAAACAGCACAATTCTTTTACATATATTGTTTTCTTTGTCCAGTTTCAGCATCATGAGCCTTGTCTCCTTCCGAGTGATACCTATACAGAGCGTCCAGCCCATGGGATCGGTAGATCAGATACCATGGAAAAACGTGCTCCTGTTCAACTTTGAGATGTGTCCAAGTGGATCTCACTGTATCTATGCCGGCCACTTACAGAGCGAGGTCAACAGCAGATTTCACAGCGGGGGCGACACAATCATCTATGTAGGTGGTCAGTGAATAAGGGAAAGCATCTGTGGATAACCACTTCTCGACTTCAAAGTGGTGATTGTTGCAGGTCTGACCCGCTCCCGAAGTGGTGACTTCTACGTATTCACAGTACCATCCGTGATGTGATCCACTTCCATCGGAGGTAACGTTGAGGCCGCAGATGGGGTTGTCGAAACAATTCCCGAACCCACTGAAGACGTCCACTTGGGTCCTCTCGAAGTAGTCGTGGTCTGCGTCTAAAAGAAAACCTCCCCATTGCGTAAGATTTTGGATTTTGAAAGAGTTCATCTTCTTGTCGAAAAACTCCACTCCGATGGCCGCATTTGTTCCCGACTTAGGCAGCCATCCTGTTTTCACAAATATGGTATACACGCAGTTGGCCTGCAAGTGTTGCCATCAGAAACTAGAATGTGATGAGAAGCTACGAGGATGTAGCCTGATGCATCCTAGCGGTAGTCCTTGCGCGGAAAGGAAAGCGCGGAATGTGTAAGGAACATTATGCAGCTAACAACCACTGAAGCTCCCATGATTCATTGACCAGCTATCAATCCTTGAAAACCACGCTCTACTGCATACAAATCAGGTAAGCAGTGTCAATCTACCTTGCGTGCACTAATATCAAGTCAGGAAATCATGACCATACCTGAGCGAGAACTGTGATTGAAGAAAGACAGACAAGGGCGAGAAGAAGTGCTTTGCCCGCCATTATTCTGTCCCACGGCAGCTAACGCTGTGCAGGAATGTGAGAGAGATTTCCAATCAGGTACCAGTAACCAGATGATCGGTTGTTTGGTCTCTCTTATTGCAAGCTGCTCGGAACTGCTCTCTTCGCGCTCTCAGCTGCTCTTATATGTCAAGGAGGAGTTGAATATTCCGTCCACTCACTAGATTCTCATGATTATTCCATGGCTCCAGACCACAGTGGAGCACTATATACTCGCATGCTCAAGGCGTAACAGTTGGTGCGTTCCATGAAAGCAAGTTACTGGTATAATTGGAAAGGCTGCAGGTCCACAACCCTTACTTCACGCGTCGGAAGTTTTCCTGTTTCTTATGCCTAGGTCGGTGAGACAGTGGCTCTAAGTTTCAGCAGAAGCAGAAAATATCTCCAAAATATCTCTTACTTGGGTATATCTCCAAACGAACGTTAAAACTTGGGTATTCCTTTATTCGGTTGTGATCAGTTTAGAGAGGATATCGGAGTATTTCAATCTTACTTGGGTATCTCCTCATCCGTTGTTTAAATATGTTAAAGTTATCACTTTAAAGATGCCTTGTTGGGTGAATTTCTGAGTGTGGTCTTGTGCAGCGACATGAACTCAGTATCAACCGGGTGTCAAAGTTAGAACAGAAAGAAGAAATCGAGTAAATTCATAGTTCCTCAAAAGGTAACTTCAAGGTAACGGATATTTTGGTAGCGTTTAGAATGATTCCTCAGCCAAACTTGTCAACAGTAACTACACTGCAGCTTGTTTCGAAGAACAACGTATAGGGCATGTGATTAGATGTCCGTTCATGCTTTACAGATTAAAACGATTTGATTTCTCACTGCTATGATTCCTTCCGAAGGAGAGCTGGAAGTGGAACTATTTTGGGTCAAGTCGATGTAACTAGCCTTTAAGGACCTTGTGCATATGTACTGTCTCCTGAGTCCTGAAGGTGGCTTGGCGACACTGTCACGTCGTAGGTCAACCCTTAAGAAGATCACCTCTGACACATGAAAGTGGGTCCCTATCGGTATCTTCGGGAATACACAACCTGCATTTTTCAACGTGGCCATTCCATACAGATCACGATGACCCACCACTATTAAAGGACCATTCCTCTTATCCAAGTTGTGAACTCAAGCATCGTGGAGATTCTTCATGGACGAGGTGGAGTCGGCTTGGTGCATTAGGTTGAGAAGTAAGTGCAGCACGATATTAATTGGTCTTGGAGTTTTGTTCAGTATGCACACTCTGCATGCGTTAGCTGGCCTGACCTGGTAGCTTGTTCCTTTTGTTCGAACCAGCTCTGAAGGAGTTGGAATCTCGGATATGAATACTAGTTTCTGAATCAGTATGTTTGAGCTTTTATACCGATACTTTGCCTGCTATCTGTTTGCTCGAAAGGCTGAACTCGTGCTGAATAGTTTCCGATGTCTCATGTGCTATGTTCTCACCGTGGCGCTCGTTTGGTATTCAGAAGCAAGAGCTGAGGACGTAGTACTGGTGGAGCTATAGAGAAGTTCGGCTGAAAACACCGGAAAAAACAAAAGGAACGTCCGAGGAGGTGGCGTCGTAGTGTGCATTAACTTGATTTGGGAAGGTACGGTGAAGTGTTCGGGAATACCATTCGTCGGTAGTGTGGAGCGATGGCAGCAATCTTCAAGGCTGTGTTGCTAGTTTTGGCGTTGGGAATATATCGTGTGGCTGCACTGGACTTCTCCAAGACCGGTTATGACCCAAAGGATCTCGAGTCGGAGGAACGCTTGAAAACCTTGTATGATACTTGGGCAGCAAAGCATGGCAGATTGCGCAGCAGCCCCGGTGAGAAGAACATGCGGTTTGCAGTTTTCAAAAGTAATTTGGAATTTATCGATGAACACAACAGGAACGCCCACGAAGACGGCTATTTGCTTGGGTTGAACGAGTTCGCGGATTTGACTCCTGATGAGTTCAAGAGTTTGTACGTGGGATCGAAATTCGTCAAGAAGAGGAATTCGGAAGGAAGAAGGTCGTTCAGATATGCACACCTGACAGTCGTGCCCAAGGCCATCGATTGGCGCTGGAAAGGAGCAGTTACATCAGTGAGAAATCAAGGGCAATGTGGAGGTTGCTGGGCGTTCTCAACCGCTGGCGCCGTCGAGGGTATCAACCAGATAGTTACAGGATCACTCGTGTCTCTCTCGGAACAAGAATTGATCGACTGTGACACAAAGTTTGACAAGGGCTGCAATGGAGGTCTGATGGATTACGCTTTTGACTTTCTCGTCCAGAAAGGGGGTCTTCATACTGAATCTGCCTATCCATACAAGGCTGTACAGGGAAGTTGTATAAGAGACACGTTGAATGGGCCTGTGGTGACAATTGATGATCACGAAGATGTTCCACAGAACAACGAGGAGGATCTGATGAAGGCAGTGGCCAATCAACCCGTCAGCGTTGCTATCGAAGCTGGCGGCAGGGAGTTCCAGTTCTACGCTACTGGGGTCTTCACCGGCTCTTGTGGCATTAAGCTGGACCACGGAGTTCTAGCAGTGGGGTATGGTGCTGATAATGGCCAAGACTTTTGGATCGTCAAGAACTCTTGGGGTCCGACATGGGGTGAGGGTGGTTACATCAGGATGCAGAGAAATATTGGTGCTGCGGAAGGGAAGTGTGGTATTGCTATGGAAGCATCCTATCCGATCAAGAAGGGCCCCAATCCCACACCTTCACCTCCTCCAGCACCCAGACCTGATGTCAAGTGTGATAGTTCGTCCTCGTGCCGGGCTGGTAGCACTTGCTGCTGCACTTGGAGTTTTGCGAGGTTCTGTTTCTCGTGGGGCTGTTGTGGCATTGAATCTGCGACCTGCTGCAAGGACCATGAACACTGCTGTCCTACAGACAAACCCGTCTGCGATACGAAGAACGGACGCTGTCTTCAGTCTAAACGTGACGCGTTTGGCGTGCCGATGCTCAAGCGCACTCCAGCAAAGCTCAATCT
The DNA here is from genome assembly GCA_036924285.1 of Asterella californica. Taxonomy (NCBI): domain Eukaryota; kingdom Viridiplantae; phylum Streptophyta; class Marchantiopsida; order Marchantiales; family Aytoniaceae; genus Asterella; species Asterella californica. The sequence continues at coordinate 52,453,560 of JAYKYS010000001.1, forward strand.
GGAACCATACCAAGAGGAGTTTAGTTCAGATTTCAGAACTGATGAAAGTGACTCCGGATCCTATGCGTCCGATTAAATCTTTTCCAGAGCAAGTTCCTGAACTTTGTACTTTATGCATCACAGTAACCGCCTTGCAAGCATCTCGATGACCGATTTTCAACAAGATAATCTGCCTACTCGGTATTGTAACAATGTTCGCATCTCAGGGTTATCTCTTTCGGAATCAACCGTAGGCGGTGTCTACTGTATCTACTGTATATTTTTGCTTTATGTGCCCGTGTGTGATGTCGACTAATTACTGGACAGCTTGCTGATCGGTGTTGAGGTGATAACCTTACCGCGTGGTCTTGCCCTCTTGACGCGGATTCAGCCTAAATACCAGTGTATCTGCCAGACTGTCGACAAGTCGTAGCAGACAGGCAAGCAAGCAAGGAGCACGAGAATGCAGCATCCCCATTGCCGGGGGCAGAGCTACATCCATCAGTTCAGGCCTTCTTTGCGCCGAAATCGGTCTCGATCACTGAAAGTTTCCTTTTTGTACTCCACCGAAATTGCAGAAGTCATTTGGTTTTGTCAGATGCAGCAGCTTGCAACTGGTTGGCTTAAGCTAAAATGTTTCTGTTCTAAACTCTACGAATGTGGATGATTGTTGGTAAATCTACATATCTGTCAGCAAAAGGCTACGCCGGGTTGATGCCCTAGCCGGGAATCACTGAGGACAGGAATTCTGAATCAACGGGTTCTCAATCACACACTACCTAGGAATTTGAAATCACTACATTCAGAGGCAAAAGACACTGTTAGCTTGGATCTGTGGTGATTGGGGAGGCTGGATGGTCCCACTTGACATGTAGGTCACTGAGACATAGTCACTTGCGCATACATGCCAAATTCTCCTCCATATCATAGACTCCACCTCCATAGTTGAGTCTTGATCAACACGGACCAATAACGGGCTTCAAGAGTGCCAGAAATAGCTGCAGGTGTGTAAGTTACAAGTCCTGCCTTGAACGGGAATTTATCACCTTCTTCTGTTTCGACTTGGGTGTTATCTACTTTGCCTGCGGTCTGGCAAGTCCAGCCTGGTCCAGCGTTCAACCCCGGCGTTTTGTGGGGACAGTTCGTGAGGATTCTACAGTCGGGTGGTGAACCGCGACCTGCTGATCTCCATGAGGTCCCCGGGTACTGGTGTAAAACACAAAGCTACACGGCGAAAACAGTTCTTAGCAAGTTTCTTAGAGCATCTCCACCCGTGTAGAGATAAATACCTCTTTATCTCTAAAGGGAAGAATTTTTTTACACACTTCTTAAATGAATCTCTGAAGAATATCATAAACTCTAACCTTTTCTAAACTACCAAAAGGTGTTCCTCAAACTGTTTGATATGGATTTTGAGGAAGGAAATTCTTTACACACTCCTTAAATGGATCTCTAAAGAATATCCAAAACTCAAACCTTTTCTAAATTACCAAAAAATGTTCCTCAAACGGTTTGATATGGATTAAGGTTTTTTATTGCAATCTTTAAGTTAAGAAAGCGTAATAGTTTTTAGAGAATTTTGTAAACTAAAGATGAATGGTGGGAAGGTTTTTCCCTAATGAACTCCCAAACTGTAGAATCCCGTAGAGTTTTATACCGATACAAATGGTATAATAGAATAGAGAAAAAAAGTTCAGAAAGAAAGAGCTATCTGCTGGGGTGGCGCCTGGTGATTACAAAGATAACTGTGATTCCAACGAAAGAAAGAACTTTCCGCGGTGTCTAGAGCTTCTCCATAGACATTTAAAATTGTATAATAATTCTTTGCGTTTCCTGTTCCGGGGGATGGGAGGTTCCCGACATAAGATCTGGTGACCTGAGTAGATATGTATCACACAAAGTACGGACGGATTTCTCTTCATAGATATCCAACTTCAGTTATTCATTTCTGTCTACGGATACTGCGGTAGTACATGATGGACTTCCTCAAACTACTGTGACGATAAATAATTTTAATATGTAGTTACCTTTCCCAGCTGAATTTCATAAGACACATCAGTTAAAATGATTTGGCAATAGTGGATAAGTATTTTTGGAGTACTGGAAACTTTTTACACAGCGGAGGCAGACACTGCCTCCACCTTGAACACCTGAGAAGTCAGCTCCTCTTCTTGTCTTTCAGAAGACCTCTTGGCTTTTGAGACTTCTTCCAACAGCTTCTTCCTCTCCAATGCTACTATCACCATGTGAACAGTCAGGTCGAACTCTTCCTCGTCTAGATCCTTGACATGGGAAAGATCTTCGGTGTCCGAAGATATGACTGTGGGCGAGGACTGATAGATGATCATAGAGTGTCTTCAGCCCTCAATCTGTCTATCCAAGTAGCTAAACATGCTGTCCTTGCATTTTAACAACCGAGTTTTGGAGGCAACATCTCAAATTCTAGCTAAGGTTAGAAGCTTCCTCTCGGTTGTGAAGTTGAACTTCTTGCTCAGAGCCTCTTCCATTTATGTCATGACCTCCCTGGTTTGATATTATGCATCCAACCGCTGCTTCTTCTCTTCGGAAGCCTTGGCTTCTGCAGCTTCTTACTAAACACTCCAAGTCTTCTTCTATCTTCTTCTTCAATCAAGTCAGCTAGTTTGTCTTTGATCCTCAAGACTTCTTGCTCCTTCTGTCGAAGTCGTATCTGCAACTCCTAGTGGGTCTTCCAGAGTTGAGCCGTCATCTTGTTTGCTAACCTCTCAGTAGTGCGGAGGTTGATTTCCAGAGCTTCCACTCGCTCTGTATGACTTTCGTCCTGCTGGATCAAGTTCCGTAGACCAAATTCGGGCTGAAGAGGTTTCTCTTAGGCTCTAGCCCACTTTTCCACCATCTCCATGACTGACTAGACCTCGACCTTGAAGAAGACACTGAACTCCTCTAGTTTTCTCCAAGCGGAAGCTAGGTTCATGTCGACATATCGATCCTTGGAAGCTTCCTTGTCTACCTACGGTTCTTCTATCTCTTCCATCATAGCGGTTCTCCCCTTCTGTGCTTGGGAAGATGCCACTCGCAGTATCCTCCTTGATGGGAAGTCTCCTCTTATAGCATAGACAGGCTGCTTGTCTTCCGGAAGTTCTGTCTCTATTTTTTACATAGTCATCTGCCGCAGTTGGGACGTCCACCCAGTTTTTGTCTTCTGGAGTCTTCGGAGGACTCCTTGGGGATCTCAAGAACCGACTTCTTGATAGACCCAGCGTCGAAGGTGTCTTCTTGAGACTCTGACTCAGATTCGGAATGAATGATGAGATAAGAACTGCTTGCCCTCAAGACACTCTTAGGTCTCATCCTCCTTGATGGAGATGCGTCCTCTGTGCCACTGGAATCGTCTGTTTGGTTGGTGATCTTCTTCGGGGTTGTACGTGGTCCTCCCTTAAGCCTTGTTTTGCCAGTAACCTTTGTGGGTCTACAAGTGGCACTAGAATTTGAGAGGAGGGCACAATGTGCACCAAGCTCTCCTCCTCGAAAGACTCCTCCTTCACTCCCGGTGGTTTTATCTGTCCATACTGTATCAATTGATTCTCCTTCAAGTCCTCTTGGGACACATACAAGTAGCAAAAGAAGAGGTTGAGGTGCCCACTCGCTGAGGTGCTTAAATAAGCTAACTCCACATGCACATATTCATGGAAAAAGACGCATCAATTGACAACTTTTCTCGTCCATACGGCTTCAGCGATCTTCTTCCATTTCCCCCTGATGTCTCTCATCAGCTTTTGGCTACGTGTCACGTCAGTTTGGTACCTCGGCTAGGTTGATCGAGTGCAAAGTGGCGCATCCCGATAAGGCCGTTAGTGTCGTTAGAGCGAGTTGGTGGGAGAGCCCACTAGGGGTATACTTCGCAGGTAGGGCTTGGAGGCCTTAGTTCTTCGAGTTGAGCCTTCAAGCTCCAGGCTATGGTGGATAGTCTAGTTGAGTGCTTCGAGGAGCAGAGGTGCGTGAGTGCGGAGGCGTGAGAGCTGAGTGCGAGAGTGCGGAGACGGAGCGGAGCTGAGCCTGAGCCTGAGCCCGCCGCAAGCCAGCTTGCTGGCGTGCGTGAGAGAGGTATCCAAGCTTCAGTTGTGTGGGAAGGGTAAAACTAGCTGGTCACCCATCCCAACACTATTCCTGGACCTGGACTCCTAACTCTGTAGTCTTAGCTTTGGCTTTACCACTAGACCAATAGCTCTTGGTGTCCTACAGGGATGCGTGCAAGTACTTATGGACTTGTATAAGGTAGTACGAGACATTCTCGCACGTCCCTAGAGGAGTGGTAAGGCGACCCCATAGTATTAGGGGTAAGCTATAGTTGTGGTAGTGCTTGCCTATGCCGTAGAGACGTGTATAGAGGCAATTGGTGACAGTTGTCTTGGGTGAGCTAGTAGAGCTACCACGTGGATGTTTTTGGAGCTACTAGAGGTGTGGACATCTAGTTAGTGACCTCCAGTGTCAATTACGACAGTTGGTGACCATATATTGTGCATGTGATCACCGACGAGGAGACGTCAGTCCGGGTGGGGCTGGGTTTCTCTTTATGTGAATGTTTGAGTGTGGAGGGTTATCGTTTGGACTTCTTGTGGTTGGAACCTCTCCATATTCTGCTTCCTGTTTGTGCGCCGCGTTTGCTTGTGTTGGCGCTTGACTTCCGGAGTGAGTTCACTCCAGTATGCTGTCGGTAGTGAGGCTGGAGTTGCGGACCAGTCAGACTATCTTTGTCTCTCTCACGGTGCGGTTGGAGTGACGACCAACAGACTGTGAGAGGCTGCCTGTGGTGATGGTAGGTACAGGTTGCCCTTACCTTGACCGTCCTAGTAGGGGATAGGTGAGCTCAGTAGGAGCGGGGTTAGGCAAGTGGTGGTTACGGTGGTGACGGGGATTGCGACATTCCAGTTGAGGAGTGTGTTAGCAGGATTCTCTCATCACGGAGTTCTCGGGAGGTTTTGGTGGGGAATTCTCTGACAGTGGGTATACACGGAGTGGGGTGAGGTACCGACTACCTACGCCATTGCCGTCGGTTGTTCCAGAGGACGAGTCAGACGTAGACAACGCGTTTTCTGATAGTGAGTCTAGTGTCGCCACACCGTTGTTGTGGGACATGGACGAGATCTATGGGGCCACGAAGGGACCTCGACGTTACTCGGGTACGATGGGTATCATTGAGCTGGATGACTTCATCCAGGAGTTTGACAGTTGGTGCGACCTGCAGCAGATGCGGAACCCACAGCTGTTTACACCTTTCATGACGTGGAAAGGTTTGTTTCAACACTTGGAGGGACCATCGATGGATGATACCACGAGTTTAGATGAGACTACGGTGTTGAGATCGAGTTGTGGAGACAACATTGGTCTCCCAACTATGTTTCTATCACTACTGGTGCAGTTTTGAGAGGTGTAGCACTTACGACTTCGGGTGCCAATAGCAGTGGTACATCCACGGGTGGCGGAGTACCTACTACCAGCGGTGCGTCCACTAGTTTGGAGCAGGTGGTAGTGCGAGCGGGATACCACCAAAGTTTAACCATGTGGTTCAGTTCTTCCACTATTTGAGAAAGAACTATCAAGGTGTGCGGACCGACAAGTTGAGGAGTCTGCAAGAGTTCCAGCGGAAGACTAGAGAGAGCCTACGCGAGGCGTTTACTCGCATGAGGCGGTTGATCAGCGTTATCCAAGGGGTGACAGAAGCACAAGCAGTCCAGTTCTGGTATGAGATACTAGACAAGGAGCTGCGTAGGAGAGTCAAAGATGCCACTCTTCTTAGAGACACCGCTCCGACGTTAGCAGTTGTCTTTGGTTTGGCTAAGCGGATAGAGCTCAACATGGTAGAGGAGAGGGTGGTGACTGCTGGGTTCAGCAAAGACGTATCACATGGGGCGACCTCTTTTTCTCGAGGATCACAAGCTATGCAACAGCGTGGTGGTGGTGGTAGTAAGGATCGTGCTGAGCACTCACGATCTCATGGAGGTGCTGGAGGATCTAGTGGACAGAAGCCCATGCCGTCCTTCTCTAGTCAGCAGCAAGTAGGCCCTTGCTGGACGTGTGATGGTCCTCATCAGCAGAAGGATTGTCCACAAAGGAGAGGTGGTTATGAGACATCTGGGACGTCTCAAGCGGTGTCTAGACAGTGTGAGCATTGCGGACGACCGGGTCACAGTAGTGACCGTTGTTTTGATCTACATCCTGAGCTACGGCAAGGGAAGGCTGATCGTGGACGAGGCGGAGGAGCTCAGGGAGGCCGTGGTGGTCGAGCTGGAGGTAGAGGTCCAGCCTTGGGAGAGGACCAGTCGGTCCACCGCTTGCTACGACGTCAAAAGCAGGTATGGCTGCTCGGATTGAGCAGTTGGAGCAGAGGATAGCTAGTATGGCTATGGCTCAGCGGAGATCTGGTGGAACAGAAGCTTCCACGTCTTATGGAGGAGAAGGAGGTGACTTCGACTTCATGGCTGGTGTGGCGCAGATTGAGGCATCTGCGGTAGTGACTCGGAGTGCAGTACGTATCTCTGAGCCACGAGGTGCGTCTGTGGAGTTGGATCCACAACGCGGAGAGGCTGGTAGACAAGCTAGACTTCCTCAATCGTTCACGCTATCAAAGGCATTGAGGACCACTTCTATGGTTCCTAAACGGTCTACCGATGGTGCAGTGGAGTTGGAGACATCGACATCCAAGAGTGGGGATAATGCGAGTCAACCCTCGACGTTTGTGGATGCGACGTCGAACTCGATGTTGAGGCGGTTACAGTAGTTTTGCGAGCTCCACTATTTTCAGCCGCGGATATGAAGGCATTGGGAGTCAGTTTGGCTCCAGTGTTCCAGTTGGCAGCCACGCTCAGTGAGAGCGAGGATGTGGTTACCTCTAGTGCTGAAGTGGTTCAGCAAGAGGCGGTAGATGTGTCCATGGAGTCAAAGATCATGACAGCTACTAGTGGTACTTGGCAAGCAGCGGCTGCCAGACTAGATGAGTTACCAGCTAGGCCGGCAATTGACCGTGTTGGATTGGCACCAGGTGTGGTGTTGTTGGACAACAGAAGTGGTATCTTTTGTTTGGTGGCACCTTCAGGGAAAGTGTATCGATCACAGAAAGTGTTGTTAGACTCTAGAGCCCAACCGTTGATGTTGGAGAAGGCGGCGTGTATCGGTTCGGGGTTGAGAAAGTCCGAAGTGGAGAGATGTCCATTCCAGCTACAGACATCTCTAGGGGGATCAAGAGGTACAACTCTACACATGACACGCGAGTTGCTGACGGTGAGAGTAAGACCAGATCATCCCACGGATGGTTCCATGGTGAGGGCCAAGGCTATCGTTACGGCCACGGAGTCTTATGATGTATTGGTTGGAGGTGTTGTATTGTATCCTATGAGATTCGTGATCGACTATTGGGCGGAGACAGCATCTTACAGACCAGGTTGGCAGTCCAGTGAGGGACGAGTGAGCCGTTTACCAGTGCGGTTCAGTGCTAGAGTTGGGACGACGGAGCCTACACCAGGGACGATGGCATCCATTGCAGGGTTCAGTTCGGTCATCACTTGGTCGAGCGAGTTGTTGGAGGGCAATGCCCATGCGGAGGATACTCCGATCTTTGAGGAGGTGGAGGACATGCCTAGCATGTCTACGTTAGTACCATCTGCCTTGGATGTTCCACTCTGGAGTTCGAGTGGAGAGTTGCAGCAGTATGCTGATCAGTTGGTGCAGCAGGCTTGGAGTGAAGCCTTTGTACCACCAGTAGATGAACAAAGGGTTGTTCTTGCTACTGATCATGTGACCTTATCACCGTTGGATACGACTCCTACTGTGTGGCAGTATCCAGAGAAGGGTGTATGTGTGCTAGAGCTGTTTGGAGGGATCAGCACAGGTTTGGCTGCGGTATTGCAGGCAGGCATACAAGTACAGCGATACTTGTATGTGGAGAGAGATGAGATTGCTAGGCGCATCTCATTGCGACATGTGGCACGTTTGGTGCAGAGATATCCTGAGTTGTTGCCCATATCAGCTGTTAGAGGATACCAGCAAGCATTACCGTCAGATATTTCGCTGCTGGGCACAGGATCTTACGTTTGTGGGCACCATTCACTTGGTGATAGCCGGATGGCCATGTCAAGGTCACACGCGTGCTGGGAGAGGTCAGGGTTTACATGACCCACGATCTAGGATGTTCTGGGATATGTTACGGATCTTACGACATGTCCAGATGCAACAGGTGGATTCTCCGGCGTACATCTTGGAGAACGTTCCTTTGTTGGGTGATGCTCGTACACAGATGATGACGAGTGTGCACCAAGTGCGGTCTTGGGTTGGACCAGCAGTGTTGATGGATGCAGCGAGAGTAGGATCTCGTGCACATCGTCCACGGATGTGGTGGACGAACTTGTTACCGAGAGAGGTGCTTAAACGCGCACACGATGGAGTGAGATAACCAGCGCATCTCACGGTTGATAGCATCTTGGATGCAGGACGACGATCTCAAGTAGTGAGAGTCGTCGATAGATCACCCATGGCAGTGGTGAACCTAGTGGGATGGCCCATGGTAGTGTTACCCACTTTGGTAAGCTTTCCAGCGTCACATGCTTACTTTCGCGCACCTACCGCCTTGTTGCGCCAGCGGAAGCTCTTGCTCAATAGGTCCCGAAATTCAAACCGCTAACCTGCAAACACAATCACAAGTTAGCGTCCATGCACCACTTACCTTAGTTTTGTTTGGTCCGGACCGGAGTCGGACCGTCTCCTTATTCATCAAGCTCAGCAGTTCCTAAGTCCCGACTTAGATCCGCCTAAGTCGGTCCCAAACATGAGCAAGTCACAATATGACTTGGGGCGGACTTCCCATAAAGTCCAGGGTCCTAAACGGTACCTCCAGCACACCTAGCGGCCCAACCGCCCGTGATGTCCGTCTGGGTCTAGGCTCCCGAGCGGTGGTCTAACCCGCCGACTCGTTTCCTAGTCTTGCCCCAGCCCTTACATCGTTCCTAAGTCCAAACATCCAAGTCTGGATCGGAACGTGCCTTGGAACCGGCCCAGCCATCACCTCATGCCCCCAGAGTCTGCCTGCCGAACCCTGGGGTCGGGTGACTCGTCCTGGCCCACCCAGGCATCGAGCCCCCCTCATATATACTTCTGGGGATCGGCGGCCCTGCCCTCCTCTTTGGTCCCTGAAAATTATACCACAACTCGATTGTGGTTCGGTCATAACTTCCAGCTCGGAGGTCAGATCGAGGAGTGTTATATATCATTGGAAAGATCTCGTCGAGATCTTTCCAATGATACCTCACTCGCCTCGAGATCTTACGTGGAGCTCCGTCCACGACCTAAAACGTCCCTGGAGCTCCAACACTTAGCAGTTTTTCCGAAACCTGGGTCCAGACCCAGGGTCTCGGACCCACGTCTCAGACCTATGTCTGAGACTCATTTTTCAGCTCATTCTCCGACTCGCCTCCTTAGGTCAGCGTTCGTCTGGGGCCCTCTTGGGGTAGGCCCTTGTGTCCTAACCCAAGGTTCCAACCTTGGTTCAGAGAACCACTTAGGGTTCATCTGATCCCGACTTCCCGGCCAAGCCGTTAAGTCCTACTCGCAGCGTTCACAACCTAGCGCAAGTCCGCTAGGGTTCTGTTGTTCGCGTCTGCGCCCGATCTTGAGAATGAGGGACGCGACACTCACCCCCCACTTTGGAGGTTGATGCCCTCATCAACAATGATCCTTTAAGTTAACACCAAGTTCAAAATGGGTAGCCAACCCCTTGGCGTCAGAATTGCATTCTGGTAGCTAACCCGCAATTCTCTTCTTGGCTTGAGTCTTAAGTTGTCGCTAAAACACTTAGAAAATTCCAACTAGTCTCGGGAAAAGCCGTACCTTTTTGGCTTATCCTAAACAAAACTAGTTGGCAACTTCTAAACATTCTACTTAAGACTCTAACTTGCAAACTATAAGTATTCACACCTACTTACGAGGTCCCCCGAAACTCACTTTCCGGTCGCAACCTGATTTGACTTAGACGCGAGACTAAGTTTACTTTGTAGAAAACCACAAAGCAAGATCACCCCAAGCCCCAAGACAAGTACGGAAGTTCATACTTGCTTTGCCAACACTACGGCAAACCTAAGTCTTGACATCAAGACTTAGTCTTGATTTAGATGCTTATCCAAACCAGCTCGCTTCCTTTGAGTGTGCTTCGTTCCTCCTCTTGACAACATCCTAGGCATCTGATCAGAACTAGTCATAGCCATGCACTACCAATACACTTAGACAAATTTTCAAGAAACAAAATCTTTATTTCCAAACACAAGTCAAAGCTACAAAGTCCATCGGCCCAAATCGCCTCAAGTTGCTATTCGTATGGTTCGTCGTTTCTTCACCTCTCGCTGGAAGGAGATGTCCTCATCTTGCTAACGCCCTTGTTGTCCTTGTCTCCGCTTGAAGAGGTCCAATGCTTCGCTCGCATGTGCGAGATCTTCCTCTGGCATCCAAATTGCTTCCTTCAAAACCACGCCATTTGACCAAGTACTCCATCCGGTTTGATTTGCACCGAGATCGCAAAATGGACTCCACCTCATATTCTGCTTCGCCTTGCACGACATCAGGTTGAGGCCTAAGAACCTGTTTGCGCTCCGGTCGCAAATCATCTTTGAAGTGTTTTTTTAATAAAGAAACATGGAAAGTCGGATGTAACTGCCACTCGCGAGGAAGGTCTAAGGTATAGACGTCTTCGTGCAGATTCTTGACAATGACAAAAGGTCCCGCAAACTTCGATGAAAACTTCGCCGATATATCCTTCGGAAGTGTGAAGTTTTTCGCACTTAACCATACTTCTTCGCCCACTTGAAACTTCACTTGGAGCCGACGCTTGTTGACCTGCTTCGTGTATCGTTGCTGCGCCTTCTCGAGGTTCTTCTTTACTTGCTCTTCGCGCCGCTGCATTGCCGCCACCAACTCTTCAGCTGATGTTTGCCGTGTTCTTGGTCGTGCCGATGTAGAACTCCCTACAAGAGTCAAGTCAAGAGGCCCTTCTGGCTCACGTCCGTAAGCCAGCAAGAACGGCGATTCACCGGTTACCAAATGCTTCATGGAATTGTAGCAATACTCCGCAAGACTGAGCCACTCCGCCCAATCACTTTGGTCCGCGCTCACATAATTCCTCAAGTATTGATTCAGAACCGAGTTAACTCGTTCCGTTTGCCCATCTGTTTCCGGATGAAAGGCGGTACTAAATTTTAACTTAGTCCCCAATTTTTGGAACAAGTGTTTCCAAAAGGCACTTGTGAACTTAGAGTCTCTATCTGAAATAATACTCCGAGGTAATCCATGTGAACGCCAGCAAGTATCTAAGAACAACCGAGAAGTCGTGAACGCTGTTGCAGTATCTAAGGTCGGGGCAAACTTCGCTAGTTTGCTAAACCGATCAACTATCACAAAAATCGCATTGTATCCATTCGAGTCAAGCAGAGAGGTAATGAAGTCCATGCTAATGCTTTCCCAAGGTCTGGCTGGAATCGGTAAAGGATGAAGCAATCCTTGTTTCTTCTCATAAGAAACGCGATTCGCTTGACAGGTTACGCATGTTTTCACAAAGTGGGAAACATCGTCTTTCATGTGGGGCCAATAAAACTTTTTAGCTATCACTGCTAAAGTGGACTTTTCTCCTTTATGTCCTGATAAGGGCGCATCATGACATTCTTTGAGTAACTTAGTCCGAAGTTTTCCTTGTCCCACATAAACCCGACTTTGCTTGAACATGAGTAAACCATGTCTTAGCTGCATATTCTGCAACTTCACCCCTCGCTTGAGTTGTTCCAGGTACTCCTTCGCTTGGTCATCACCCATGTAACCTTCACGTATTCGTCTCTCCAAATCTGACTCCTTAGGATACATAGCTCGCAAAATCTGTGTTGACGATGGAAGATATTCCTCCTTGCGACTCAAGGCGTCAGGAACCACATTGTCCTTTCCCGCTTTGTGGATTAATTCCACGTTCATGAGCGCCAAGGTATCATGCCACCACAGTTGCTTTGGTGTCATCCGATCTTGTGTTCAAAGTACTTGAGCGAAATATTATCAGTATACACTTGGGTTTTGTGAAGTCCCAAGTAATGCCGTCATGTCCTCAAACAATGAACCACCGCAAACAGTTCCTTCTCGTGAGTCGGCCATCGACTCTCTGTCCTAGATAACTTCTTGCTTTTGTATGCTACAGGTTTTCCATCCTGCACCAACACTCCGCCAATCGCATAGTCGCTCACGTCCGTGTGCACCTCGAATGGTTTCTCGAACTCCGGCAGCTTCAATACTGGCGCTTTTGACAAAATAGCTTTGATTGTCTGGAACGCATCATCCACCTCCTTGGTCCAACTTATCTGTGCGTCTTTGTCCGTCCAGTCCGTTAGCGGCTTCGTGATCTTTGAAAACCCCTTCACATACTGCGCCAATCCTAAGAATCGTCGCATCCCCTTGACTGTAGTCGGAGGCTCCCAGGTCACAATCGCGTCCACCTTCTGCATATCCGGACCGACTCCTTCTGCACTAATGACATGTCCCAAGAAGTTAATGCGGTCCAAACCAAACTCACTCTTGTCAATGTTGGCAAACAGCTTATGCTCCCGCAGCTTCGTCAACACCACCCTTAGCTGCTCCGCGTGCGACTCCAAGGTTTTGGAGTAGATCAAGATGTCGTCGATGTAGACGATGACAAACTCATCCATCTTTTCACGAAAAAATGTGTTCATCAATGTAGTGAACGTCGAAGGGGCGTTGCAGAGTCCAAATGGCATCACCACAAATTCAAATGATCCGTATCTGGTTCGACAAGCGGTCTTCTCAACATCTGGGTCAGCTATCCGGATCTGGTAATATCCTGACTTCAAGTCTATCCTGCTGAAGTACTTTGCGCCCGCTAACCTATCAAAGAAGTCATCTATCCTTGGCAAGGGATAGTTATTCTTCACCGTCACCTTATTGAGTGCACGATAATCTACGCAGAGTCGTAACTTCCCATCCTTCTTCTTTGCAAAAAGAATTGGGGCTCCATAAGGTGACTTGCTGGTTCGAATATATCCCCGCGTTAATAGCTCACCGAGTTGTCTTTTCAACTCAAGGAGTTCCACCTGATTGAGTCGGTAAGGGGCTTTGGAAGGTGGTTCTGATCCCGACAAGACTTCGATCTTGTGATCCACCACCCGCCTTGGAGGTAACTCAGCAGGTAACTCATCTGTCAAGACATCCTCAAACTCCTTAATCACTTCGCGAAGCACCGTCGGAAGTTTAGTCGCGTCTCCTGATGTTTCCTCTTGTCTGTCACCCGCCATCAAATCTGCAACCCGCATCAAACACATGACCCCGTCGTTGAAGTCCATCTGTTTGCCCTTGATCAAATTCACCGCAAAATCGTCAATTTTCCGCGCCTTCCGGATCAGCCTCACTCCCAGCTTCCGTCCTTTAACTCTGACATTCAACCTCAAATGTCTCCGTCTAAGTTCCACGTCAAACCTATCTAAGAAAGTGTTCCCCAAAATCGCATGGATATCATCCATCTCGCACACCGTGAAGTTCTCTGTGAACTCCAACTTCTCACACGCAAATCGTACGTCCAAGGCCACTTCAGAAGTTTGGTACGTCTTGCCCTTGGCAAAGCGCACCTGAATACGCTTATCTGCCTTGGAGGTAGACAAGCCCAACTTCTTCACCAACTTTGGACTTATGAAGGAGTGAGTCGCTCCTGTGTCCACAAGAAAAGTAACATCACGGTTAGCAACCTTGGCTTGTAGAAACATCAATCCCGACGTCTTCTTCGTGGTTCTCAAGGTCACAGTCATCTGGCCCTCCAACAAGTCCTTTGCAACAAACGCATTCATGCTACAATTACTAACCTTAGGTTTCGTACACCCCTTAGCAATATGGCCCGCCTCGCCACAGTTGTAGCAAGTAAACTTAGCGCCATTGCCTTTTTGAGGTGTTTGCCCCTTAGGTTTTACTCTTGTTTGCTGCCGCTTTGCTGCCGGGGCAGAAGTATCCTTCCGATCTTTCTCACCCCCATCCCACTGTCGCTTGAAGCCCTTGTTCTTTTTCTAGAACTTGTCCGTGCTGCGAGGTTCAAAGGGTTTTTGTTGCTGGACTTCGTCGTCCCCAATTCGCTCCGTTAGCTTCAAAAGTTCGGCACTTGTCGCAGGTAGCTCCGGCATCCGAAAGAGAGCCTTCTCCGAGCTTGACTTGAGTCCTCCGATAAATATACATATTTTGGTCTCCTCAGTCCACTTGGAGAACGAATCCAGCTTGGCACTGAACTCGCGCACATAAGCGCTTAAGGTCCCTGTCTGCTTCAGCCGAACTAACTCAACGCCATCCCAAATCCTTTGATATTCCGGAGTGAATCGTCTTGCGAGCAACTCCTTGAACTCCTTCCAACCAAGCGCCGAGACGGTCAAGGCATGCTCATCCCTGTATGCAGTCCACCAGAGAAGCACATGATCCTTCAGGAACGTAACCGCCGCTCTCACTTTGTCTGACTCCTGAGCCTTATGCGCTTCAAAGTATAGGTCCAACTCAGTTAAGAAATCCTTAACCTTGCGAGCCCGTCCTATACCTGTAAACGGGGTCGGCAAATTCGTCTTACAAAGCTTTCTGGTAGACGAGGAACTCCCTTGGCCTGTCTCAAGTTCAGCGATACGTTTATCCCTGGAGGCCATGCCTTCTTGCATAGTCTTCATCATTTTGATGAGTTCCGCATACAAGGCTCCTTGACTGTCCGTGCTTGAATCGTTGAGCACCGCTGGCAAGACTCCATCTTGCTGCACCGATACCGCAGCTGGTACGGGGCTTCCTTGACGTTGGGGCGAAGGTTGTCGGTTATTGTCCCCTGACTGTGCCTCGGGGCTAGCTCGAGTCGATCTGGTCCCGGTGTCAACCGCTCCACGTTTCTTGATCTTCCTCCTAGAACTCTGTCCGACGTCGACCATCGCTCCAAGTGTTCACCTAGAAACGTTGATCCGCTTCGTGTCTTGCGTCCCTCCTCAAGCGTCTAGCCTTCAGCCGCTACCTCAAGTTCTCGCTCACTGAAGCGTCGGCTCTGATACCACTTTTCGCGCACCTACCGTCTTGTTGCGTCAGCGGAAGCTCTTGCTCAGTAGGTCCCGAAATTCAAACCGCTAACCTGCAAACACAATCACAAGTTAGCGTCCATGCACCACTTACCTTAGTTTTGTTTGGTCCGGATCGGAGCCGGACCGTCTCCCTATTCATCAAGCTCAGCAGTTCCTAAGTCCCGACTTAGATCCGCCTAAGTCGATCCCAAACATGAGCAAGTCACAATATGACTTGGGGCGGACTTCCCATAAAGTCCAGGGTCCTAAACGGTGCCTCCAGCACACCTAGCGGTCCAACCGCCCGTGATGTCCGTCTGGGTCTAGGCTCCCGAGCGGTGGTCTAACCCGCCGACTCGTTCCCTAGTTTTGCCCCAGCCCTTACATCGTTCCTAAGTCCAAACATCCAAGTCTGGATCGGAACGTGCCTTGGAACCGGCCCAGCCATCACCTCATGCCCCCTGAGTCCGCCCGCCGAACCCTGGGGTCGGGTGACTCGTCCTGGCCCACCCAGGCATCGAGCCCCCCTCATATATACTTCTGGGGATCGGCGGCCCCGCCCTCCTCTTTGGTCCCTGAAAATTATATCACAACCGGATTGTGGTTCGGCCATAACTTCCAGCTCGGAGGTCAGATCGAGGAGTGTTATATATCACTGGAAAGCTCTCGACGAGATCTTTCCAATGATACCTCACTCGCCTCGAGATCTTACGTGGAGCTCAGTCCACGACCTAAAACGTCCCTGGAGCTCCAACACTTAGCAATTTTTCCGAAACCTGTAACCCCGTGGTTCGTCTGCGTCTCGGACCCACGTCTCGGACCTATGTCTGAGACTCATGTTTCAGCTCATTCCCAGACTCGCCTCCTTAGGTCAGCGTTCGTCTGGGGCCCTCTTGGGGTAGACCCTTGTGTCCTAACCCAAGGTTCCAACCTTGGTTCAGAGAACCACTTAGGGTTCATCTGATCCCGACTTCCCGGCCAAGCCGTTAAGTCCTACTCGCAGCGTTCACAACCTAGCGCAAGTCCGCTAGGGTTCTGTTGTTCGCGTCTGCGCCTGATCTTGAGAATGAGGGGCTCGACATTACAGAGATGGAGGACCTGGGCTTGTGTGAGATGCTCAATTACGATAGTTGGTGGAGCTCAATGGCGATGAGAGAGAGCGAGCGATGGGTTTCACTACGGGTACGACGGCAGTAGCTTCGGTGTCGGAGGTTTCACGTCGTCAAGTGTCAAGCAAGGAACTTGAACTGCTTGACATGGATTGTTAGCCTTGGATTGGTTGAGCAGCGTCGGATGTGATCGACGGGTGTTACTGCTCGAGCACTCTTGAGCTCTTTGCCTACCGAGTCGGTGGAGGCAAAGGCTGGGGGCGAGGCACGTGGAGTTCGTCATCCTTGGACATCATGGGATGTCATAGGAGAGAGTGTGGAGCTTGCAGCTAGAACTGCAGAAGTTTTTCGCACAGTAGCGGTGGAGGTTGTTGGTGGTGAGCAGAAGGAAACTGCTCCAGAGGCTGCAAGATAGTAGTCAACGACTTCGTCTTCTATCTCTAACATGGTGACAGAGGATACTTGGGAGCCGGAGATCGGACCCAAGCTTATAGGAGAGGAGAAACGAAGAGTCCAAAGATTCCTGAAGAGTTATAGGAATTGTTTTGCCTTCAGTATGAAGGATTTGGGTACCTTGAAAGGACCTGGTATACGGATCGACTTGGCTAATGACACGCCAATCTTTCGATGTCCTTATAAATACAGTGACATGGAGAGAGTCTTGATCCAGAGTCGGACTCAAGACTTGTTGGAGGTTGGGTTGGTGGAGATGTCGCATGGAGAGTATGCATCTGCCACAGTTATGTCAGCCAAGAAGGATATGTATGGCAATTACACGGATAGACGGATGTGCGGGACTACCGTCTTATCAATCGGCAGACGAAGTCCGATAAGTATGCCATGCCGACACCTGAGGAGATCTTTGATGTAGTGGGACATGTGAAGGTCTTCAGTACTTTCGATCTTCGAGCAGGGTATCATCAGTTGCCAGTGAGAAAAGAAGATAAGTCCAAGACAGCATTTTGGGGAATTGACTCTCACGGCAAAGATTGTTTGTATCAATGGCGGTTCTTACCATTTGGGTTGAAGAACGCCCCTGCTGAGTTCCAAAGGGTGATGGACAGAATCCTAGCAGGATTGGATTTTGTCAGATGTTATATTGACGACATCTTAGGCTATAGTGCTACAGTGGAGGAGCACGAGAGACACTTACGAGATGTGTTTGAGCGGTTGAGAGCTCATGGGTTGAAGTTACACTCTGGGAAGTGTAAGTTCTTCCAGAAGTTGGTAGAGTATCTGGGCCACACCATCTATCCAGGTGGGTTGGGTGTTCAATAGACGAAGGTTGAGGCTATTGCACGTATCCCACGTCCCACAGATGTGAGTCGAGTTCGAGCATTTGTTGGTTTGGCGAACTTTTATCGTCGATACGTGAAGAGATTTAGTGCAATTGCGAAGCCGTTGACCAAGCTGATGAAGGTGGACTAGGAGTGGCAGTGGGGAGATGAGCAGGAACGAGCTTTTGTAGAGCTCAAGGATAGGTTGACATCTGCTCTGTAAGTCGGCCTGTCTCTCACCCAGGGGTACCTCAGATGACTAGGATTACTAGTGCACCTTAATTACAAAGATTCTATCATACCCATGCTCACTTCACTCAACACTCTGACCCGCATGGTCACATCGGTCTCTCTAATAGCGTTCCTGCAAACAAGTTCTAACCCCGCCCTCCACATTGCATCACATAGTACTCAAGGACTCCCAAGGTCTCCAATGCTCACTTTACTTATAGACAAGAAAATGAGAGTGTCTTCCACCTTCTCAACTCCTCCTTATATACTCTACAACTTTTTACTGTGGTAACTTTCACTAAGTTACGTTATCTCATGGTAAGTGCGCAATCCAAAATAGTAAAACTTCTAAAGGCTACTAAGACTTAAGAATAGCACACACATTACTTGTTCTACTTTACTAAAGTAAGAGATTCTCCTACTTTAGCTTTTGTAAAGTGTTAACTTTCCACGCTATCTAGTCGAAAGACGACAACACACTAATACGTCTTTTGAGGAGCATCTTTAGATCTTTGTGCATGACTTTTCATCATGCATCCAATCAGCGATGGTCAACAAAGTTACATACTTTTGGAAAGCATATTTAGAGCTCCGCACTTGTCCTATAGTGCCATAGTGGAACCTCTAATAGTTTTCTCAACTTAGTTATAACTATCTCAGCTAGTTATGACTACTTTTGATCACTCTAAATTTAGATCTTCAAACTAGAGTAACCTTTAAGATAGTCATACCTAATGAAATGTATATAAGCATACACACAAATAATGGGATACTTGTGGTGTGACATTTACCCCCAGACTTAATTTTCACTCCGTCCTCGGAGTGAAGTATCACGTTGATGGAACTTCTTTAGCTTGTCGTGGTTCACTCGGTCGAAGAACGTACCACTCCTTTCTTGAAGATCATAGGTGCCATTACTCCACACTTTGGAGATGATGAAAGGTCCAAAATATCGACGTAAGAATTTCTTTTGAACTCGCTGGTGCCTAATAGCATCCCATAACATCACCCACTCACCCTCTTGAAATGGCTGTAACTTCATTTTGTTCTTCGCCAAGCGCTTGTCATAGCTCTTCTTCTGTTGTAGCTGAGCCATCTCAATTCGTTGAGTTGCGTCGTCTCTATTCTCCTCCAGCTCCAACAAGGTTTCTCCCCTCTCTTTCTCAGCTATTGGACCACCCTTTCTCTTCAGTCCAGCTTGCAAGGTCTGAAAGGTGGTTAGGTCGAACTGGATTGGTAATCTTGATTCCAACCCATACACCATCTTGAAAGGTGAATATCCCGTAGACGTCTTCACTGTTGTACGATACTCCCATAGAACCGCATGAAGACGCTTGTCCCAGTTGTGTTTGGCCCCTTCCATGTCAGCATCCTTTGCTAACATTTGACACAAGGTAAAGTTTGTCCTCTCTACCAACCCGTTTGAACTAGGTTTATATGAAGTAGTAACCCTCTGAGAAATGGAGAAGTGGGTGCACATAGCAGTAGTCATACCACTCACAAATTCTCGACCCCTATCAGAAACTAACTCCAGAGGACATCCAAACCTAGTAATGATCCGTTCGTACAGAAATCTACCCACCTCAACTTCTCCAATAGTTACAAGAGGTCTACCTTCTACCCACTTCGTAAGATAATCTGTGGCTACAACAATATACTTATTGTTGCGAGGGGTGCGATTCAAAGGCCCAACAAAATCTATTCCCCATTTCTCGAAAGGTCCGAGAACCGGAATAGATCTAAGAGGAGTGGAAACACTAGATTTAATAGCGAAAGCTTGACAAACATCACAAGTTTTACAATACGTCAAGCAATCTCTAAACATCCCCCTCCAGTGATATCCTGCGTCGAGTATCTTATGAGCCGTCAACTTGCCTGCGAAATGTCCTCCACATACTGGACCGTCATGGAATTCTTCCATGAGTCGTAGAGACTCCTCCTTGCTCGCAGCTCTTCTCAGGACCCCATCAACTCCTTCACGGAATAACACACCTTCCACCACCGAGTAAGGTTGACTTCGTTTCACCAACGCCTTCTTCTCTCTGGTCCGCATCCCATCTGGATAGACACCTTCCGTAACAAAATCCCAAATTTCTTGATATTCTATTGGGATAATAGAGTTGCTCATCAAGACCATCAAATCTTTGTCATGAAAGGTGTCATCCACCGGCTCCTCTCCATCGCCATCGTAAGCTCTAGATAGCAAATATGCATTCGCGTGTTTCTTCCCTGGTCGATCGCAAATCTCATAGTCGTACTCTGATAATAAGAGCTTCCACCTTGCTAATCGTCCTTCGACCATAGGTTTATTGAAGATGTACTTCAATGCCTTATGATCTGTAACGATAGTGAACTTGCCTCCTATGAGATAATGTCAAAATTTTCTCAAAGCATAGATCACTGCTAATCCTTCTCTCTCTGTCACAGAATAATTTCTCTCTGCCTTGACCATCTGCCGACTAGCATATGCGATAGGATGATCTCTACCTTCAACATCATACTGACTTAAAGTACATCCTACTGCTATATTTGAAGCATCCGTATATAGAATAAACTGTTTATTCCAATCGGGCTTAACCAAGATCGGAGTTGAAGTAAGAGCTTTCTTCAGTTCCTCAAAGGCGGCTAGAGCTTCTTCATCTCCTAAAATCAACACGTAATCTACTCCCTTCTTCAGATATACAGTCAAAGCATACGCTTTATGTGAGAACGAGAGTATAAACCTTCGATAATACCCCACCATACCTAAAAACTGTCGTAGCTTAGTGAGAGTACTAGGAAAAGGGAGCTCTAAGATCTTTTGCACCTTCTCTGGATCAACGGCAATGCCGTCCTTGGATATGATATGACCCAAGAGTAACCCTTCCTCACACCCAAAAATACATTTCTCCGGATTGAGAGATGCATTTGCTACATCTAAACATTCTAAGACCTTCACAAGGTGCTCAAAATGCTTCTCCTTACTCCCGTAAACACAAAAGTCATCTATAAAATCTCTCACAAACTTTCCTAAGAAAGGTTCGAACACTTTGTTCATAAACCTTTGAAACGTCGCAGGAGCATTACACAGACCAAATGGCATGACTCGAAATGCAAACGTACTCCACGGAGTAGTGAAAGTGGTCAGGTGTTGATGTTCTGGTGCAATTTTGATCTGGTTATATCCGCTATAATCATCTCCAAAGCTGTACCATTCGTTTCCCGCCACTTCTTCCAAGATCTCGTCGATGAAAGGTAGAGGATAATAATCCTTCTTTGTGACCGCATTGAGCTTCTTGTAATCAACACACACTCTCAATTTGTCATTTTTCTTCTTTACGATCACAATAGGTGATACCCATTCAGAATGCTCTACCTCGTAAATGAATCCAGCAGTGTGCAGCTTCTCGATCTCTTCTTTCACCAGATCCGCAATTGGAGGACTCACTCTATGCTGCTTCTGTCGTACCGGTTTGACTTCCTTCTCTAACTCGATACGGTGTTGCTCCAGTGTGACCTCCCTCAGATCCTTGTAACTAAATGCAAATACATGAATGTATTTGCGAAAGATCTCTTCGAAACAACTCTTCTCCTCTTTAGTAACCTTTGATCCATAACGTAAGGTGGCAATTCTTCTCTCCACCTCCTCGGGAGTCAACGGTTCTTTGTCTCTATCTCTTTGCACTTCCGGAGAAGAGAAAAGATCCACTACGTTCACACCCACATTTCGTTCTTCCCTCTCCTCTTCTGACGATGTATTTTCAGATTCTGAATCTGAAGAATTGGTACCTACATCAGAAGTAGTATCGACGACTTCTGACTCCCAGTAGTCCGATGTGGGTCGATCCGATTCCGACGTCCCAACTTGATCTCCGAGCAATGGAACTTTGATCTGGTGGTGATTCGGTCCGATGCGTAAATAACCTTTGTGTCAGTTATCCGTTGCATGTACTGCTCGAAGCCAAGGTCTTCCGAGTAACATTTCATAACTTGACTCTTTCAAGATTTGAAATGTCATGTTTACTTGCACTCCCATTACTGACACGCAAACTCTCTCCAGCACTCCCAATGGTCTAACTCGCTGTCTGTTAGCCATGCCAACCGTGATACTAGAAAAACGCGTTGGTACTAGATCCAACTTCCTCATGAGTCGTTCTGAGATGACGTTTATTGCCGATCCTCCATCGACAAGAACATCTGAGACATCTCTCCCATTGATACGAGCCTCTACTTTTGATGCCTTGTTGCACACCTCTCCTTCACTAGCATCTAAAGCACTCACGTCGACAGTAGAAAGATTTACCTTCTTCTTCCGACCTCGTCGAGAGCTTAGACCGCTACGAAGTTCTTTCCTCACCGAAGGATTCAGAGCAATCAACTGTCCCACAGTAATGTTTGCTCGTTGCTTACCCACGTCCTCCACCACATTGTATTTTGTTGCTCCATTGAAATTGTGAAATCAGTATTTTCCAGTTTCTTTCGCCGCTCTTTGGGTTTTGAAGAAGATTTGCTACTCCGAGTATTTTGACTTGGAGAATCTTCCATCACGACAGGTTCTCCCTCGTCGAAATGCGTCCTCATCCTCTTCCTCTCTTGAGCCAACAACTCTACAGATTGAAAACCTTCTCGTACATCTCGTGGCTCCAAGATGTCAATGCATGCCACACCCTTGTCCTTGCTTTGTGAAGTTGAAGCTCCATCCACTGTTCCACCATTACGACTTGGACAATTACGTTGGAAGTGTGATCCTCCACACGTAAAACATCCTTGGCTCGTGTAGTTACTTGGTGATCCTTGCGGTGGTCCACCTCTGGACTGATAGTTCCCATAACCTCGTGAGCCTCCTCCAACATTTGGACTGCGGTGTTGCAACAAATTCACCATATTGATCTTCAAATCCGCTCGAGACTCTGTCAAACTTTTCAACTCATCACGAAAGTCGGGAGTAACAGATCTAGATGGTACAGTGACTGTAACCGCACTAGTAGGAGCTACCGGAGTCAGATTCTGAAATCGAACAGTCGGAACACTCGCAGGCGTCAGAGTTGGCATGATCGGCCCTTGCACATCTCCACATGCTGCCCCAACAGTCATTGGTTGCAAGTCGTCTCCATCCAGACTCTCTTCCATCCTGGTTGCGATCTTCACTGCATCAGCCTTCGAAGTTGGTCTCTCATACCGCACTTGTGTTCGAATCTCCGGCCTCAATCCCCCAATAAAATTCTTTGTGAGCATTGCTCCAATGCCCACCATCGTTGGTTCTACTACATCTCCACTCTTTCGTAAAACCACCCGAAACTTTTGTTCTAATTTCTCCACCCTCTCGGCGTAAGTCCTTACTTTCTCTTTCTCTCCTTGTTTGAGGTAAGTTACCTCTACCATTAACTTCTCGTAACTTTCATCGGGAAGAAAAGTTTCAATTAAGGCCTCCGTCAATACTTCCCAAGTATCAACTGGAGTCCCCACTACGCTTCTCTTCTTCCTATCCTCATACCATGTCAATGCAGAATTCTCAAGAAATTCAAGTATCAACCCTACCCACTCGCTCTTCTTTCGATCTCCATTGCCAATGCATGCTCTTTTGAAGTCCCTCACAAATCCTTCCACGTCTTCTCCATCCTTTCCGTAAAACACCGGAAGTTTCCCCATTCTTCTCTTCTTTTCTTCTTCTTACTCAAGGAACTGCTTGCGGATGTGAAGATCGCACTTCACCGCAATCCACAATTTCCCCGTTGAGCTCTCTCCTCTCCAAAGGTTGGAATAAGTTTGACCCTCATGGTCATCTTATCTCTCGTGTGACAGACTATCTCCATCCTCGCTAGAGATCTTCACTCGTTCCGTTTCTACACTCAACCTTCTCTCGAGACCTTCGGCTACCGTTTCTAGCAAAGCAACCACTGCGCTACACCCGTGCTCAACTGGAATCCCGTCCACTCCACATCTAGGACAAAAGGTTGTAGGATCAATGACGTCTTGTCTAGGGGAAGAAGGACCTATGTGTAAGCTTAAGTCGACCAACCCTCTTCGCTCACGCAAAAGTCTATTCTTCGTAGGACACTTGCTCACTTTATGTCCTTCTTCTCCACACAAAAAGCACCTCGAGTTCTTCTCCTGGTTCTTACGACTACTCTCTGCTTCTTCCTCAAATTCTAGTCAAAATTCTCCTTTCGCCAGATCAGCGGTAACTATCACCGCATAGCCTTGAGGGATCTTGCTCAACCTCAATTTCCACTCTTGCTGTCCTTCCATGACGATGATCCGTCATACATCTCTCTCGCTATATAGCTTGTTTGACAGTTTTGATCACTCGACTATCTTCTCACTTAGCAATCTCTCACATTACTAAGTAGAAGCTTAACTTGTCAACCCTGAGCCTCAGAGATCGAACATAACCCTCTCAAGAATACTGAAATTCTTTCACTCTTTTACTTCAGCAAGCGATATAACAGATTTGACCCCCCTTCGCTTCGAATGCCATAACTCCAGTTCTACTCGATCAATTCACGCATGATTTGGGTGCCTAGATAGCTTATCTTGCAAGCTATCAGCATGGAAGATTTCAAGGTCTAACTCTAAAAACTGAAAATATGAAACTGACTGTAAACTCCTTCCCGAGAGCTCACTATTTGATACCGAAAAACCTCCTTAACTTCCGAAAGACATAACTCTCTCCTCACAATTGATCTCTCGGAGATATCAAGCTTATTGGAAAGCTTATCTTGCCCTCTATAACATGGTGTATGTACAAAGGTTCTGAACTCATGCTCAAAAACAGACATGAACTGTACTAACGACTAAATACGAATCTTTGTATCGAGGTCCCGGCAACGGAACCAAAATGTAAGCCGGCCTGTCTCTCACCCAGGGATACCTCGATGACTAGGATTACTAGTGCACCTTAATTACAAAGATTCTATCATACCCATGCTCACTTCACTCAACACTCTGACCCGCATGGTCACTCTAATAGCGTTCCTGCAAACAAGTTCTAACCCCGCCCTCCACATTGCATCACATAGTACTCAAGGACTCCCAAGGTCTCCAATGCTCACTTTACTTATAGACAAGAAAATGAGAGTGTCTTCCACCTTCTCAACTCCTCCTTATATACTCTACAACTTCTTACCGTGGTAACTTTCACTAAGTTACGTTACCTCATGGTAAGTGCGCAATCCAAAATAGTAAAACTTCTAAAGGCTACTAAGACTTAAGAATAGCACACACATTACTTGTTCTACTTTACTAAAGTAAGAGATTCTCCTACTTTAGCTTTTGTAAAGTGTTAACTTTCCACGCTATCTAGTCGAAAGACGACAACACACTAATACGTCTTTTGAGGAGCATCTTTAGATCTTTGTGCATGACTTTTCATCATGCATCCCATCAGCGATGGTCAAAAAAGTTACATACTTTTTGAAAGCATATTTAGAGCTCCGCACTTGTCCTATAGTGCCATAGTGGAACCTCTAATAGTTTCCTCAACTTAGTTATAACTATCTCAGCTAGTTATGACTACTTTTGATCACTCTAAATTTAGATCTTCAAACTAGAGTAACCTTTAAGATAGTCATACCTAATGAAATGTATATAAGCATACACACAAATAATGGGATACTTGTGGTGTGACAGCTCCCATCTTGAGGAGACCCGTTAGGAGGCGTCCTTTCCAACTGCACACCGATTGGAGTATGTTGGGACTTGGAGCAGTGCTGACTCAGCATGATGATGAGAAAAAGGAGTTCGTGGTGGCGTATGTCAGTCGCTCCAACAATTCAACGGAGGCGAGGTATAGTTCGTATGAGAGAGAGTGTTTGGCGGCAGTGTGGGCTGTTGCACACTTTCGATATTATCTGTTTGAGAACCCCTTTACTCTCATCACTGATCACCAGCCGCTCAAGTGGTTGATGGAGTCCGACAAACTTACGGGGAAGCTTGCACGATGGGCTCTGATCTTACAGGAGTATGACTTCCATGTAGTACATAGACCTGGAGTTGCAAACCTAGATGCCGATGGGTTGAGTCGTGCAGGATCAGACTGGGGCTCGATGGCATGACGAGGTTGATGAGGAGATAGTGTCAGGGTGGCATGCATCTGCCTTTCTTTGTGTGTTGGCTATGAACTCTAGTATGGAGGGCCAAGTCGTATCTTTCTCTGGTCAGAGAGTAGATGATGAGTCTCTAGATCTTGAGGGTGGAGATGGTGTTTCAGACCAGCGAGATATCCATGATGATGTGACCGTGATGAAGTATCTACGTACTGGTGTGGTTGTAGGCACAGTAAGTGCCAAGGAGCGAGATCGTGTCCTTCAACGAGCGAAGAGATTTCGACGAGAAGGACGACATGTACTTCGAGTGTGAGTGATGGGAGGGTACGGATAGTGCCACATCCATCCCAGAGGGCACAATTAGTACGACATGTCCATGAGGAGTTGGGACATTTTGGAGTGAAGCGTACGCATAGCTTACTCCAAGGACAGTATTGGTGGCGTGGTATGCACATCGATGTGCAACAGTTTGTCACGCGATGTATGGTTTGTGATCGAGTACGAGCATCGTTTAATGCTCCTACTCCACAGTTACACCCCTTATCGATTATGGGGTTGGGTTACCGTTGGAGTTTAGATTTTACGAGACCTTTATCGTTGATCGTACGTCACCACCGGTATGTGTTGGTGATGGTGGAGCACTTCTCCAAGTGGATTGAGTTGGTGGCATTACCAGACAAGGCGAGTGAAGGGACGGCGTACGCATTCTTAGATCGAGTATTGAGTCATTTTGGAGCACCAGCTGAAGTGCTGACAGACCAAGGTACAGAGTTCCTTGGTGAGTTTCAGGCCTTGTGTGATCAGGCGCTGATTGATCATCGGACTACATCTCGAGATCATCCTGAGGCGGATGGTTTGGCGGAGAGGGTAGTTCAGACGGTGAAGAGAGGATTGCGCAAGTATGGCTTGCAGAAGGGCCACTTGGGAGACTGGGATGTGCAGTTACCATTGTTGGCTATGGGCTACCGTTTTAGCCGACAAGCGTCTTTGACTTCCTTCTCACCGTATTTTCTATTGTATGGCCGAGATCCAGGTCTACCTTCGGCCATTCGTCGTGATTCTGCTGAGGTGCTAGACCTTGATGATCCGAATATGTGGGTGAGAGCATGTTTTTAACGAGCAGAGACATTTCAGAGAGTTATGCCTATGGCTTTTGAGAACCTAGCGATTGCTCAGCATAGAGACACGTTGCGATATGCGACTATCCGAGGAGGAGGTTATCGGCCGTCGATTCGCAAGTTTCATCCTGACGATTATATCTATCTACAGCAGACTGCACCGACGACGTTGGACTGACCGCAGGGCGCACTATTTTATAAGTGCGTGAGGTGTTACCTTCTGGAATACTCATGTTAGAGGACCATGTGCGTAATTGCGTGCCATGTCATCTTCCCAACATTGATGATATCGTTGACCCAAGCTTAGCAGTTGTACGCGCGGGCTTGAGGTGTATGTTGTGTGGGTCTGCTGGTGGAGCAGCCCGTATGTTAGTGTGTGATGGTTGTTCGAGAGATTGACACATGTCATGTGTCCATGTGTTATGTGTATGTGTGGTGTACCTCTGACAGCGATGTATATTGTGTAGCGATGTGTATGCGCACGACATACGATTCCTGTCTTCTAGTAAGATAGATTTTCACAGCACACTAAAATACAATCCAAGTTAGTCCCAAATGCAACTAACTACTCACACACAGATCCAGGAAGCTTAGAACAATCGTTACTAAGATGAAATCTCTGGCAGCGGCGCCAAAAATACGAGGTTACTATATGTCGTGTCTCATGATTTCTCCTTTAGTTCATTGTAGCATAAAAGATTTCGTTCTCCAAGGAGATTTACACTAGTATCGCTGCTCTAAGTTCTAAGATCAGTCTAAACTCACAAACACACGGGATCTGCCTAGAAATCTCGTCTTCTCATAAAACCACACGGGTTCTAGACCCTTCAGAAGGTGCTCTGGACCTAAATTTACAACTACTACTTAAAATATCACACAATTACCCAATGAGAAGCTCGAGAAGACGCTTCCAATTTCTAGTTCACGACGGTCTTCCCGAAGCAATTGTCGGCTTATGGGGGTTCAACTCGGCTTCTGACACCTCCAGAAGACTGTCCTTGCTTCGTAGATGTCAATTTATTAATGTCTATCACACATTGCTCTTCCAGTTTCCAATAGGGTTAGATTAATCACAGGATGTATGTCTCATGTAGCCTTCCCATGCTTCTGTCTACAGAATCGGTCTTCCTGCAGCACTACAACGACATTCACCTCCATGGAAGCTCAATAGAAGTTTCAGAAGTCAAATGGAAGAAGGTGAGAAGATGGGAAGATGAGAGAAGAAGGGGAAGAAGGGAAAATCCAAACGAGAGGAAACAAGAGAAAAAGGAAAAATTAAGTTCCAACAGGCTTCTAGTCCGGATCCTGACTAACAAGTCATCCTTGCTTGTAGTAATTTGAGAAAGAAGACCACAAATCGGCTTACAGTTACATAGTCTTCCAATCGAGGATGTCGTCTTCTGCTGTGGAAAGAAGTCTTCTTTTTTCTTCTGTCGTTGCTCCGACTACTCCGACTTCAGAGACCACTCTCTCATAGGTCAGTCCGTACGTGGATCCGAAGTGTTCTGCTGGATGAGACAAGCTTCGACTCTGCACAGCTTCTAACCATCATCGCCACTCAAGAAGAAGGCTTCACATGCACAACTGGGTATGAATTCGAGAAAACTCACTGCTAAAAAGACACAGACAAAGCTTCTACAATCAAATCTGAAATCAATTCTCCGAGAAGAAGGTACATTGGCTTCTGGAAGCTCACTCCATCCACTTCCTATCCTATCTCTCGACACACCAGCCTAGAAGTATGACTGCACGATGATGTCGTTCTCTGTCTATGCTGTCTACTACTATCTACATCCTTTCGATCTCTTACTGGGAGCGGAAGTGCAGACCTACTCTCTGTAATCCAATTTTGCGCTTGTAGTATTTGTGTATCCACATGTGTGTGCAATGTGCAAGAATGTGCCTGAAATCTTACTTTGTGATCGACCTTATACTATCGTCTTTGAGTCGTAGGAGGGAGATCCCTTCCAATCTTAACTCACAGCCAAGAAAAATAAGACGTTGTCAGAAGAGCACCATCTCCCAACATTCGGTTCCCTTCTCAGTTTAGACTACTTTCCTACTCCTACCATCGCTTCTCCTGCCACATGGGCAGTCACCTAAAAATACGGAGAAAGTTATCTCTTCTTAAAATAACAGATTTCACTTCCTACCAAAATTAACCAGACTCAACGACTTCTTATCTTACTGCCTACTCCTGATCGCTATTGTGATCTCCACTGGATACTCTCCTACCTGATCTCATAATTTGACTTCTGATAAAGTGAGAAGCCCTGCTGGTACCTCTGATACGACTGAGATGGCTTCTTCTTCGATGTTCGTTATGTGTGTCTCCACCACGGCTTCGAAAGACAGAAGATGCTTCAAGGAAACTGAGTCCACATGCGCTTCCTGACTCTTTTGCTCCACCTGTTCGACGCTGGGAGCTGGGGTGACCTCTCGTTGCATGTGAATGTTTTTGGATGAAGTCCCAAAATCCAAGAGGTGGCTCTACATAATCGACTTTCAAGTATCTTTTAAGATGCTTACATTCTTAGTGCACACTTCTTACCAATCACGTCATCTTGGGTATGAGTCCTTTTGACAATTTCCAAGGCATTAGCAAGATTATTTATCAGTAATTTAGTGCACTCTTGTTCTTTTCTAGACAACACATGCGACAACTCACGAGCTTCTGATATATCTTGGATGGTCCAAGAAATGTATCACAAACATCAACTCCACTTCATCGTTGCCACCAGCCAAGTTCTTCACGTGACTGGTCGTGCTCTTCACCATTGCAGCAGGCCGGTAGCCCAGAGCGGATATTGCGATCTGAGCGTGAGTTCTTGAACTGAGTTTCATGATTAATCGCTAAAGTCTCTTGCTTCTAAGCATATCATTTTCCTGTCATTGCACAACGATCAACCACCTCTCTTACAATCTTACGAGTATGTTGACATTGTTGATCATCATGATTTTGATCGCATACTCGACTAAGAGTTGCCCACCTAAAAACACCCGAACTACTTGAGTGAAATAATAGATCTGTTTTTCAGACCAAAACACGACAAGGTACGACGACCTGTCCGAAACTTTCTCCTTATACCTGCAACCACTGAAAAAGCAAAAACTGAGTTAATCTGGAGGGTGCAAAGAATCACAAGTAAATCTTCGAGCAAAATCAAGAGCTAATGCTCAAGAAAAATAGAGAACAAGCTCGCAGTTAACCAAGGTATGAAAAAAGATAAAGAAAGCTAGGAACGCCTAATTTGTAGTCCTTCAAACATCCTTTTGTCTTTCCTTTGACCCCACATGTAACAGTTGATCCGGACCTACTCTCCTCATTGGTACTCCTCTTCATAAAATGATTGGACGATTGTCTTTGCATAGTTGTTATCATCGACAAAAAACTTAAAAACTCATCAAAATCTACTTTTCTCCCCCTAAAAGTTTTACGCTGTGTCAGGAGGTCCGGACCTTCTTCCTGCTATCTTTGGGAGCTTAGAACTGCAGGTTTGATGGACCGTTTTGAGTGTATTTCGATACAAATAAAGAGTTTAACTGAGAAAATTCACTGAGAGATTCTCAATACACAAGTCAACTTGATCAAAAAGGTCACAAGGGGTCACAAAATACCACTAAATAAAAAAGATTTACAGATTTATAATATTAATTTTACAATCCTTTTCAACTTTGTTGGTACGAAAAAGAACATAGACATTTAGTCCTTGTTCTAAGGTTCCAACTGTATAAGGCATACCCAAAACCGATAATAGACCTGAAAAGCAGAAAGTGCCAAGACTTTAAAAGATTTTGTACTTTTGATAATTTTTAGGAAAATTTATCCATCCCAACGTGAAAACGCCCCATACTTGTTGCTATCTTATTCATTTTTTATCGGATGTTTCAAGTCTACAAGTAGTCAAACATGAGTAACCGCTGTTGACTACACATTTAAATTAGATTGAGTGAAGCATTCTACGAGAAAATATTAGATGCTGCACTGGACATATATTCTGCGTGCTGCATTCGAAATAATAATTTAAATTGTTATTTTTTGCCACCAGGCTACTGGATTTGTAGTCTCGGAGTCAAGTCGGTCCGTGTTCTATTTATGGGTAATGTGTGGGCCGTTTCGCAACTCTAGGTCTGGCTACATTTAACAGTTACATTTAAATTTACTCTTTTAATAATTATATTTTATTTATTATAATAATTTGTAATCGCATTTTTTCATAACACTTATATCTCTTTCGATAACAAAAAGACAAGCAAAAGTTCTCCAAAGGTGGTTCGGTATGCTTATTTGATCGCTTCGGGGGACTTTCTCCGCTTTCTTCATGAAGATTGATAAAGGTATTGATGTCCGGAAGATCATGACGTGAATCACTATAGTGCACAAAAAGATGCATGCAAACGGCAGTTTTATTCGCCGATAAATATGCCTTCAACATGAACTATTGGGGAACTTTTTCCCGCTTGGTGTTTTCAAAAATGAGATAAGTGTTAACTGAAAATTTCTAAACCAAGCTGAGAGAAAAAATCAAAGTTATTTTTAAATATTAAATATTATTATATTAACCAGACTTGGAGATCCCAGAAGATCTCAACATAACCCATAAGGAAGTCTAAACTCACTTGCTTCAAAGAATACAATTGCGGCAATATGTTGATGAAATATATCTAATCAACCGATTAATTTATTATCTATATTTTTAATAACAAAATTAGGTAATAAGAACTTTTGCATATTTAATTCCTCTGTAAGAAGAGGAGATGAATATGCGAGGATGAGGAAGCGGCTGTAAAATATGGAGAAGGGATTGATGTATTAGGGTTGTTTTGTGTTTTGATTACATTGACCTCATGTACACTTAGGAACAGGAATGCTTCGATTAATTTATGTTCTACCCTTCCCGTCGAGAAGAATTATAGCATAAATTAATGTGTAAATAAAATGAAGCTATTTCTTTAGCCGGGTCCTGGACTTATAATCCTAGAATGCAAGAACCAGCGTTGCTTTTCTAGGTTATTCAGATTCACTGGAAACTCTAGGGTTGTTTAACACGTCATACTTATAAAAATCTTATTCTTTTTAAAATAACTTAGTACACCCTTTTAACATAACGCTTATGCGACTTTCAATAATAGAAAACGTAATTCAATGTCCAAGGCCGTGGGAAAGATATTCACAATCTGTTCCCAACAGAGTGGGGCCACGCGGAAAAGATTATTTTTATGCATTTATTCTCCCTTGCAAGCTAAAGGGTCTTTAGCCAACCTTTTCTCATTATGAATGTGCACATGCGTATCTGTCTGTTACATAGTTTTCTAAAACATGGTTCATACTGATATGGTAGACTTGCGCGCCCATGGACAAGTGGAGTCTATGAGTTAGGTGTTTGAAGAGAATACATAATCGTAAAAGAAGAAGTTGTAAGTCATGAATGATACAGTTTTAGAGACGGTTATAGTGGGTATAACCGGATTCATATAGTACATGAGCAGCAACACTTAACGACCTTCACTACTCCTTGGAGTATGTTTGTGTTTCGAGTCATGTCATTTGGATTATGTAATGCTCCAATCTCTTTTTTAACTATTCATGACAAAGTGTTCGAACCGTTTCTTGCGAAGTTTGTTAGAGACTTCAATAATGATTTTGTGTGTATGACGGATCACATTGATCGTCTGATCCAAGTCTTAGAGCGATTGGAGCAAGCTAATGCATCTTTGAATCCAAAAAGATGCATTTTTGGATGCGAGAAGGAACCAAATTAAAATTAATCTTAACTGTTCTTTTCTTCAATATTCGATAATGTGAGGATCTAGGATTGTGCCAGTTGGGTATGGGTTATCGAACGCAGCTCGCATACAAGCTGGAAGCTACTTAATTCGGCACCTTTGCATATTGAAAAGTTTTGAAAGTCGTGCATTATCACTTGAGTCCAGTTCAAGTATCACATTGTTTTCTTATTTTTAGAATACATTATTTATCTTCACAATGAATCAGATTTTCTCTTGGAGTGCTCTAAATCTATTTTAATTCTTAGATAACCCTTCTAAGTTTTCTCAAAGAGTATGAATTCATTCTGGTGAGACATTCAACACTCAAAATCTTCATTAAATCATCTGCCATGCGCTGCATAGCACAGAGGAGGTTCTGTGGGTTTTGAACTCATAACGTGGTGCATCCGGTAGTAAACACTACTCACTGTGCTAACTAGACATACATGTCAAAAATTAGTTCTCTATGTCTCATACACCTACTCATGTACATGTGGTCCGTGGCAGTGTAATTAAAAAACATGAAAATAATGAAATGATAGACATTTTGAACGTTTCTATTTCTATTTTCCATTAGTCAAACTCTAAACAACGTTGGAGGAGCATCAAAACCAATCCCCTTTGGATATTTTTTATCTGTTCGACACGCTTCATCTTCTTCATGGCTGGCTGAAACTGCACTCTGCATGCATATTCATCTCTTCCAAGTTTGGAAGAGAAAAATATGTAAAGGCGTTTAATTTATTGCCTAATCTTTCCGGTGGAAAGAGTTAGTGATAAATTAAACTTTGTAGAAAATCAATATTTGACAAGACAGCAGACAGATTCTATGGTTCTTGCTGCGTACTGGAATGGACATGCTTTATGGGTTTTTTAAGAAAAATCTTGCATGTAGTATGTAAGTAATATATAATATATAATTTAATTTAAAGATATTAAATATTTTTTATAAAATTTCTATTAACATCTCGACGTCATCCGATTGTAGTGTCCCTTTCAATGGCACTTTTAGATGTTTCTCTTTTCTCTACATTTGTCTTTTTCCTCTCTCTAGCTAAAAGTGCACTTTGGATGCATATTCGGGAGTAAATACTACTGTCTCTTGTTATTGAGAATAAAAATTAAAAAGTTGGTAAAAATAAAATAAAATAAAATAAAATAAAAAGTAGAAGCTGGCAAGTACAATTCATTGGGGAGGAGTGGAAGCAGGTATTCCGAAAACGGTATAATGGACCTTTCCGAATCCAAGTGATGGTTTGGAAATTTATTCAGCACGATTTCTTCTCGTATAAGAGAACAGCGGTATGGGGAGTTCATTCGGATCATTGTCATGTTTTTGGTACCGACCAAGAAAACGTTCTACAATCTTTTTCGATTGTCTCCCAAAACGCCGAACGGCGGGATAAACTCGTGCGAACCTGTAATGGCTCTGACGAATATTCTTCATTGCGGGACATCATACTTACTACTTGGAATAGTCGAAATCCTAGTATTTCTTTAAGACACAGTTTACCAAATGTTGGAGGCAAGATGGAAAGAGCAGAATGGACAGATATTGGTAGATGTTTAAGTATATAATTTACAACCACAATAACGAGGCACAAGGCAACGTAAAGTGTCAAAATTCATGCTACGAGTGGTAAGCGATAGAAGCAGCTACTCAAAGCAAACAAAGAGATAAGGTTATTGCTAACCAGAACGAGGATCACGGAAGGGATGTTCTAAACAGGTGAAGCGACCGACGATGATGACATGGCTTAATTTACAGTAACCTCATTGTTTGCGTTGGTGGCCGTTACTGAACTTTAAGGTTTTTCCTTACTTTACTCGGTTGGATTGTGAGGTTGTCGTTTCTTTTGACCTCAAACTCGACTCTCGAGTATTAGTTCTGAATTCTCTGAATTATTTTTGCCACCTTATTTGGTGCCGTGGAATGTCTTATTCTGCGAGGGCTTTTTTTCTCATTCATAAATTTTTTGGTGTGCTGGCACTCTTTCTCTAGAAAAGGGAAAAGTTAAAATTAACTTTTCATTCGTCTTTTGTCCAGGTTTTATGGTATGTTTGTATAGCATATGCGCTGTACTTTTGTCCTTATCCTGTTGCCGTACGTGCCGTGGTTCATTCTACCGTCTAAACAAAAGTTCGACCGCGGATGTAGAACTCTAGTCGCTTCTATGGCGTGCCTCCTCGCCTAAACCCTCTGGGAGCTTGTAAAGAATTTGAAGTCTGGTTACTTCCCTGCCATGCTTCTCGTATAATTCGCACATTATAAGACTAGCAGAATTTACCATCTTTAATACGTTTGTCGAACTTTACCCATCCTTGTTATAATTAGTTTATTAATTTTTTTTAACTAAAAATAGTAAATTTAACAAGTTCATCCAGAAACCTACACAAGACAAATAAGAAATCACACGCAATGATAATATTATACAAGAATTTTAAATTAAATTTTTCGTCCAAATACATGATGGACTGCTGATATTCACATCTCACATTTAGATGATATGGTATTTGGAACTGCTAAACCTCCTGTTGTCAGTAAAAGATACGGTAAAGTAAAGCAATATTAAGAAGAGGCGGTGAGGGGATGAAGTTAAAGGGTGCGGTCAAGTAAATTTCCGTAAAACTGGAATCCTATCTTCTCTTTAGAACGCACGTTTTGGAGTATATTCGATACGAATGGATCAATCTTTATGGAAACGAAAGCGTCAGTTTCCACAAATTATGGGAGAAAGGCGATCCTCTACTGGATGAGGATCACACTCTTTCAGTTGCATCTTTTCAGGTTACCGCGAAAACTAAGGTTGAATCACTTTTTCTAATCTCTTTGTAAATTTTCAATGCTTGCTTTCTAGTTTCTCACACACACAGTTCATTGACAAGAAAAATTGATAATATTTAAACTGAATCTTTTGTTGATGATTCGGTTCATTCTTGTAATTTTTTGGTACTCAACTTATGCGATTCACCACTTGAGAAGATTCCATTGTCACCAACAAAAGTATGAACATAAACAGAACTCCAAAGATTCATATAATTATTACTATTATAATATAATAAGAACAAGTTTTTATCCAACCGGCAGCTTTGACCTTGCAGATGGCCAAAGCTGTATAACCCGTAAATTGTTATAATACGCAAGGTCTCTTTACAGCGACAAAGGGACTCACTTGCAAAGAAGCACTTGTACTAAAATCGCCCGTGCCCCTAGATAGAAATGCGTCTGGTACGAGATTTAACCGTTAACATACAATGTTGTTTTTGGTGATGAAACGAATTTAACAGTGGAATATACCTTGCAAAACAATGGAATCTGTGGAATAAAGAGTTAAATCATTTCAATAAATTGCTGAGTATTGATTGGTTGAGAAATGTATAGATGAAGGTAGTGTGGTCCTTTGAACAAAGGAACATATATCCCTTTTAACCTAAAGTACACTGCGAGAAATTTTTTTTCCTTTCTCTATTTCTATACCTGCACAGGATAACCTATATATAGTCAAGTCTTTTGAAAATAACCAACTTGGTGTGGTATCCCTGGAATCTGGCAACGGACCGGTGTTACCGCCTAGCTACGAGTCAAGGAAAAGCATCAGTACCTAAGGATAGCAAGACGATAAACACGAAATATGGGAAAAGTATGTATTTTCGTTTTCTACTGCAAGCGTTTCTTTCTCAAGCATGAATATACGTCAGTATGCATAACCTCCTCCATGTTCAGATTTGTGTAAGCTATGCTATGATTACGGTTTGTGAAGAGATGGATCGTGATGTATGTTAAAGAGAGAAATTACAAAGAGAAATTTTAATACTTCAATGACTTACGAAAAAGAGATGGACCATTCGAGTTGTTCTGGAGTCCAAACTTGTTGTTCTTGGATCCATTTGAGACATCTAGTTCTTCACAAAATTGAAGAAATACAAAGTTTCATTGCGCAATTTGAGAGATGTGTCAATAGGGAGTCGATTATGATAGACTAACATGAGTTTGGGTCAAAGTTTAGGTGACCCAATCTCATGTCACCTAAACTTTGACATGAGGTTGGGTTGTTCTTCGCTATAGGTGAGTCAAGCTCTTCATGCTTGATGTCTATGCCATAAAGATGCCTTTATCTATGCATAGGAGATGATCATACGTAGATCGGATTGTTGTGTTGTGCATGTTGAGTGAAATTAAATTACAAGGGACGATATACATCAGTTTTTTACTTCTTGCGATCAAATTTCTCATCGTTCTTCACGAGAAGAACTTCAAACTGCTTGTTTGAGGTGTTGTTGGGATCAATGTAGCCATACCTACCTACCAAACAAGACAGATCTCAGATCACGCGATCCGTTTTGTGGGTGTATGTGAGTTTAAGCTATAAGGAGGAGGTTTTGGAAGATCGATCATCTGTGGAAAAAAATCAGAGATACCTCGACTACCGGGAGCCGGATCTGAAGGTTCTTGGAGCCAACACCTAGAGATTCACACAACCTCACATCACGCGAGAGCTCCACATGTCACATTCTTACCTTTACCTCCTCTCCACGAGCTCAAACGTCACCTCTTCACGTCTGACCAACACACTTTCTATTTCTCCGACGTCACGTTCCACTTTGCTGGCATCGCATACTATGAACGCAGTTTCTCTTTATCATTGTGACTCCGCTTAGTTCTCACACAACCACGGTCTTCTCAGACCTTTTTTCTCCTCAGCCAACCCCTATGAGGATCTCCCTCATCGACTTCCTCTTCCCTCACAACCAACACACTACCTTGGTTCTTCACGACATGCAACGCTTTCTTATGATAACAACCAAAGCCGTGGTTCTCTAGCATCGCCATCTTGGTCACATCAGCATGCAACCACTTAACATCTTTTGTCATCACAACTCTGTTCACGGTTTATCTCTCTACATAATCCGTAACTCCATATGCATCGACTGTCAGTTCGGCAAGCAGCCTCACATCAAGTTCCACGCGCACTTGCGACTCGTGTCACAAAACTCTTGAAACTCGTCCACACCGACATCATCGGCCGCATCAACTCTCACACTTATTACGGATATGACTATTTCATCATCTTCATTGACGATTAGTTGCAACACACAGTTGTTCGATGCATACACTACAAGAGTGATTTTTTCACGGTCTTCCATGAATTCCATGCCTTTGTTGAACACCATACAAGCAAGAAGCTGAAAACATTACGCTCGGACGACAACGGTGAATTCCGATCTACTGCATTTGACGCATATTGTTTGGAGCATGACATCCAACCATAATTCACTACCCCGCACACTCCATAATCTAATGGCGTGGCTGAATGAAAAAACCGAATCCTCCTCATGATCAATTTTGTTCGTTCCATGATTGATGACACTTGTCTCCCCAAGAGTTATGGGGTGAGATTGTTATGTGCGACAACTACTTGCAGACACGTTGTTTGACAAAAGTCATTGATCCTCAAACTACTCCATTTGAGCTTTAGCACGGCCGTAAACTCGACATTTCTCATTTACGAATTTTCGGCTGCACTGTCTATGCTCAAGTCCCAACTGCTTACCACTCCAAGCTTGACAATCGCTCCTATGAATGCATACTTCTCGACTACAGTACTCAAAGCAAGACGTATCGTCTTCAGTTTAAGTCTGATAGTCACACCTTTCTCTCTTGTGATGTTATTTTTAACGAGTCCTTTCCACCTCATGTCCACTTATCATCCACTTGCCATGTCTCACTTGTCTATGATGTTGTCTTCTTCCACACCGTCACTACCAGTTCATCTTCAACAACACCTCCAGTTTCAGTGTAAGTCTCACAATCCCACACGTCTCTTTGCCTACACCTTCTATTCCATCTCCCCATCTCGGCCTCACCACCGCACACTGTCTGAATCCCACATCTTGTCAAGTCATGGAGGAGGAGGAATGAGAGAACTCGACAAAGTACACACACAACATCACGATGCTAGCCTATCAATTAGCACACAATATTGATCCAACAGTCAACTCTCTCACATTATCACCGTTCTCTCAATGGATTGTGTAGGTCATGGGAAGCGGTGTAGATAAAGATACAATAAGCTAACATTTTTAACCTTGGGTGAACGACTACGACGGGTTTTTGAGAAGTCTCTATTTTCCATGATGTCCTTCTCGCACCTCCATCACTACATCGTTCGAGTAGACTTTCAATCCCTCCACCTCGAGATCCAGTTGAGAGATACGACCTTGACTGGGGTCCTCTTGATGACACACAAACCAGTCCTCATAAAACCCGTCTCTTACAAGAAGGCATTATCATCCCCAGACACTGACAAGTGGGAGAAAGCGATCCAAGAAGGACTAAACTCACATTACGTCAACACATGAACTTTTATTGATCTATCACACGGTCGACGACTCATAACTTGTAAGTGGACCTTCAAACTGAAGCTCAACACCGACGGATTGATATCATGCTTCACGCAACTGATAGCACGCGGATTTAACCAAGTATATGATTTGGACTACATTGACACATTCTCTCCGGTGGTTTGAGTCCAATCAGTAAGATTAATCCTTGTCATAGCTGCACAATACCACTTGCACGTTGTCATGTCATGGACCGACTTCTACTTGAAAGCCGGAATTTAAGATTCTATTTTTTCGTTCCAAAGATGCTCATGAAGAGAAATAGCGACTTTTGATTTTTGTCAGATCTACATTGAGAGAGCACCAAATGATAGAGCTCGTTGTAAGTTTCTCATGGGTATTTCGTTTACTTCATTTGGACGTTTAATGATGAAGTTATGAGGTTCGAAAGATGAGAAAATCAAGCTAGGCCTTAGCTTGTCGATGATGATTGGGCATTTGCGGTTTCTAGTGCTATACTAAGAATGTAAGGGGGCTGCTTGGTCATAATCTGTGCAAAACTCACATATTGTGAACTGACATAAAGAGACAACTTAAAGGATTAACTTGTTCTTACGACTTATCGATAGACGATTTGGGAGATTGAGAGGTCCAATGCATACGCACAAGGTGTCAGTGGATTCAGATCTGTGCAAGCTACGCGTTGGTTAAGACGGTTCGTGAAGAGGTGGATCATGTTGTGTGTTCTGAGAGAACTTGAGATGTAGGGAAAGAAAATTAGAATGCTTCATTAACCTACAAAGGAGAGTTGGACTGTTCAAACCGTTTTGGATTCTAAACTTGATGTCCTTAGATCCATCGAGATGAAAACACTGAGCTCTACAAGCAATTGAAGATAATTTGAAGTTTCATTTGGTGGTTTGTGAGTCATGAGAGAAATTGACCCGCAATGAGACACGTTCGTCAAAATTTTATTCATCTACGACTTGAGGTTGGGTTGTTTTTTCCAATCGGTGGACCAAGCTCTTCATTCTTGGTGCCTACACGACCAGAGAGTCTTTATCATGCATAGGAGAAGACCATAGGTAGATCATATTGTTGTGTTGTGTGTGGTGAGTAAAGTTGAATCATAGGAGCAGGATTTACGTTAGTCGCTTCTTGCGACTAAATTTCTCATCGTTTTTTGTTTGAGGAACTCCTACCTGCTTGTTTGGGATGTAGTTGGGATGAAAGTAGCCAGATCTACCTACCAGAGAAGACATATATCAGATCAAGCAGTCCGTTTTGTGGATGTACGTGATTTTAAGTCATAAGGAGGAGGTTTTGGAGGTCTAGTCATTTGTGATAAAAAATCGGAGATACCTTGGCTATCGAAAATTAGGTCTGAAGGTTCTTGGAAGCAACGGAGTCAGGAAGGAAGACCTTAACGATATCGGGAGACCGTTTGGTAAAAAGAATAAGTTCTCAGATATGTCTTCTTCGGTTCCTTCGTTATGGTTTGTGTCTTTTTGGACTCGTTAGAGTTCCAGTTTTTTATCTGTGACTTGTGATAGCTAGTTTAGCTAAAGGCTTGTACATGGATGTTGGCTGGATCAAGGTTTGAATCGTGGTGATATTGTTGCAAAGTTTTTGTTAGCAAAGAAGTGTTTTCATTATCTTGAGCTATGCTTCAATAGTTTAGATATAGATTGGGATTCAAAGATATGTTTTAGGAGGTTCGGTGCAAATTACAGATCGCTGAGGTCTGTTTATCAGTTCTGTATCAATAGAGAAAAGAGAGAGTGTGTATAAAGTGAAGGTTGGAATATCTTGTAGAGTTTGTTCTCATGATTATTTGTCTTTCTCTTGTCTCTGTTAGCACACGATATCTCCACAGTCAAGAACCTTGAGTTTCCCAGACAATCTTCACACACAATATGATTCGATAACGTGCATCAGATGGATGTCAAGACAGCTTATCTCAATGGCGTCTTAGCCACGACAAGATCAGATATGCAAGCTGTTATAAAGCAATCCTCTTGTGAATGATATCTTGTAATAGACAGATATCTAGTCTCTCTTGGATTCATTTTGTGATATTGATATTATATGTTGATGACACAATCATTAAGAGTAGCAGCCATGAACTACTCACATACACCAAAGACAAATTGAGTTCAAAGTTTCACAAGAGTGACATCCGACCAGTCCACCATTGTCTCAACATCGAGATTCAGAGAGACATCTCACAAGGGTGGATCCGGCTGAGTCAGACCTTGTACCTAACCCAGAAGTTTTTCAGTTCGAGCTGCAGGACTCCAAACCCGTCAACACATTTCTCACCCTTGATGAGAAACTTTCTCCAGACGACGACTCAGTCGTTGAGGATTATGCGCTTCATATCTTTATCAAAGCGCCACAAGCTCTATCAACTGGGCCGTCATTTGTACACGACCTGATCTCGCATACACCATCCGTGTTTTGTCACAATACATGATAAATCATAGCTCGGTACACATCACCGTCATCAAGCGGACTTTCTGATACATCAAAGGAACCTTAACTGTTACCTTGAGTGCCAACACTCTCCTAGACCATCCTAGATGCAAGATTGGGGTGGTCATCTTCCATTACGAAGTTGGACATCATGCAAATGTTTCGCATATGCACAAAGAGCGATCAGCTGGTCATCGAAGTGACAAAAGTAAGTTGCGTTGTCTATCACAGAAGCCGAATATGCCTCCTTAAGCAATATAAGTCAAGTATGTCTCCGAAGCAATATGGCTATAACAATTCATGATCGATATTGGTTTGGCTGACGACAAAGCTGTGAAAATATTTTGTAACAATCAAAGTGTCATTGCTCTCGTCAACACAACCAAGTTTCATAACCGCACAAAGCATATAGATTTTAGATATCATTTTATCAAAGATCAGGTAGCATCTAAGACAATAACAATAGAATACTATGCCACCGAAAACATGACAGCTGACATTCTCACTAAAAGCTTGTCAGCCTCAAAAATGAAATATTTACTTCCAACGATAGGTTTGCTAGAATAATTCTGTTTTAGCCATCTTGTCGCTGAGTAGGAGTGAAGGAACCATGGGAACAGATAACCAACAAAATCTGACCATCCTGCAGTCATCGAGGTACGCGCTCGAGGCTGTTCGGATCCTCTTCTCTCCTACCTTAGACTACAAAAGGAGCTGAGAGCCCCACCATTTACTCACTTGTTACTTTCTTCCTTCTATGAGATAAAGTGCTCTCTACGTTTTCTTCTTCCTCACTACTCTCTCTTGTATGAGTTTCCCTTGATAACTAGGCATTGGTGTTTCCTCTTAGTTCCTTTATGAACAAGTATCATATCTGTAAGAAAACTCCATGCGCATTGCTTTCTACTAAAGTCATCACTCGACATTTCACTGTAATAAAAAACCTTAACCTTCCTTAGTTAAAATATGGGCGTGAAATGTAATCTCGAGAGGAATAGGCAAACAGCCCCGAGAAATAAACAAACAGCAGCCGTTTAAGAATAAGTTCTAATAATTGGCAAAGTAACTTACAAAATGATACCAAACATAAAGTGAAATCAAGGAGGCACTTAGATGGCATTTACATTTGCTTTTGTCCAGTTATAACTAATATTTAAAGGAGTCACCGTCTCAGATTCATACCTATTTCTGTTAAAGATAATGTCTAGTTGCAGAACTGATTCATTTTCACTATTGCAAATTTCAGTTCGTCAAACTCAGTCTTATCACTCTACAAAGAATCACATACCTCTTACATAACTCTTTTGTGCAACAGGTTGGATTATATAACAACCTCTCTAAGGAGATGATGAGTCTACTGATAACCTTTACGGATAAATCTCATCTAGTAGATTGCATTCCTTATCTTTGGTTTTAAACAATTTTCTTTATCCGATGCTACCGAAGAGCTCATTGAAACAAAGAGGATGTGAGAAATTGTAGCTTGTGTTTTAGCTGTGTGAGGATGATGCTGACGATCATCATCTGCTGCTCAGTTATATTCATATGTTGCTCAGTTATATTCATATGTAATTTTTTTTTATTTTTTTTTTTTGGTTTTTTTTTTAGACCTCTTTTCGCTGTGGGACTTTCTGCAGCAGTATGCTGCTGCCCTTGCAGAGCATGAGTCCCCCGCCAGGAGGACTCGACCCCACGGCGCCCGGGCTACAGGCGGATGGGGTAGCCAACTAGCTATTGCTTGTTGGTTATATCTGTTGGCTATATCATCATCTGCTGCTCAGTTATATTCACATGTCGAAATGGCATATGCTCAAAGACCACTCTCTAGTATAGAGGTAAAATGCAATTAGCCCGGCAAGTACATAGTAAGAAGCAATTAGTGGCCGAATATATGCTAGCAATGCCGATTGGAGTTAGTGAATTATTTAATAGCGGGAGGATGTCCCGATAGAATGCGTATACGTAGTGCGAAACACATTTCGATAAAAAGTTCCCCTTGGTATGAAGCAGAATGCGACAGGGTGAGGACAAGAGAACAAATGCAATATGTAATGATGCAGTCTGCTCGCTTCTAATGTAAAAACCAAAATGAACCCTAATGCAGAAATGAAGATAAACTAATTTTGTGTAAGATAATATCGAAATAACCGAATGCTATCAAGGTAAAACTTAGTAATGTCAAGTATTCTTGTCGTTCAGTTAAAACGCGTAATGGTATTAAATTTCCTTTAAGCGGTTAAAGTCAATGTATAGGGTTGAGGACCTCTCTTGCTCAGATGACTAAAGAATCTACCGAGAGAGAGTTAGTTGAAGTGAGTTGAGGAGCGGAGATTTAGTGAGTGAATATGCATAAAAACTGACCCCGTGGCTAGAAGCACAAAAAACATCAAAACATGAGTGTGGAAGAAAAATTTGAAATCATTATTCGTCTAGATGTCGACTTCCTTGTAAAATAAAACCGCAGCAAGGAAAGAATGAGAAAAGGCTTTAGGTGTTTGGCGTTCGGGCATTCATTTCGACATTTTAATGTTTAGACTGTGATAGCATGAGCAAGCGAGCGATCGAACATGATTGCAGAGTTTTGGAAGAAGCGGGTGAACCAACGAGCGAGCGAGTGACGGCGAGCAGTAGGCGGCGAGTGACGATCGGATGGACTGAACAAACGAGCGCCTTGCAGCTAAGAGACATTGACTGTTTCTCTTTTTGCTGATGAGAAATCTTTCTAGTCGCATGGATGTCCACTCCGTCTTGCGTCTTGCAGTGTTGCACATGCGATACAGACCCATACGTACTAGCATTTAAGTTTAGTGTCTTCATTTGTTCAAGAACCTACCATCTCAAAGAAATGTGTATTTCTATTGTTTCAGTTATGGATGATCTACCCGTAGAACTTCTTGTTGTCAGTGTTGCCTGTGTGAGAAGTGATGTAGAACCGATCGTAGAAGAAGGTACGGTTCCGATCGTGGGAACTGCTCTTGACATGTTGAATGATATTGTTCATCAGATTCTC
Organism: Asterella californica; assembly: GCA_036924285.1. NCBI lineage: Eukaryota > Viridiplantae > Streptophyta > Marchantiopsida > Marchantiales > Aytoniaceae > Asterella > Asterella californica. Next base: position 52,497,965 of record JAYKYS010000001.1, read on the forward strand.
GATCCTCTTGCTGTTGCGGATGGTGTCGACTGTCATGATAGTGATGAAGAGTTCTTGCACATAGTAGGTGAATGTCCTCCAAAATTTCTCTTTTTAGGAACATCATCGTCTCAGAGGCATCATAAGCTTGGATTCGATGATTCTTTTCTTTATGTTCTCAGATCTTATATCTACTTGGACCTCAATTTCTGGCAACAACTGCCAACATTTCTCATGAACTCGGATCTTGTGAAGGTAGGAAGAGTTTTCAAGAATAGCTCTCTGTCTGGCCCGTACCGATTCTTCTCAGAATCTGACGATCACTTCTCGCTTCTGTTGCAAGACAGTAATATACGTTGCTTCTCGTATCCAAAATTCTTTTCTTCCTCATCTAAGTTATTATGTCCAGCCGTACATTGTATTTATTATTTACGATCGTTACCTTGTGTGTGCTATTCACTACATCATGTCGAGCATTGTTGTCTTTGTAGACACTTCCCTCGGCCCTCTTATCTTGACAATGTTTCTTCGACAGGAAGCCAAGGCCAAGAAACACCTCGCAAAGGAGAAGCTTGAGTTGTCCATTACTGTTTGTAAGACTAGCGGTGATATGGAATTATCATATTTTCTGATCCTGAATCAGTTTTTGTGGAGAGTGTGTGTTTCGAGACTTTTCTCTTGTGGAGCGTGTGGAGTGTGGAGGTGCTCTGTTACATTTTCATTTCCAGAGAATTATTTGTATCCACTCTAACCGTCCAGTGGAAGTGAAAAAATGAATCATGTTAGCTTTAGGTTGGGTTCGTGATAGACCAATAAGCGCAAAGATTTGTGTAAAGCGGTTAAGCAACAAAGATTACATACGTTTGTGGTATGTTAGGATACTGCATGAAGGATGAAGTGGAGCAGCATCACCACGTTCATATGAAGAATATCACTGATGAGAGGCTTGCGGATGGTCGGGAATTGCACACTTTACTTGAAGCTGCAGACACGAAAAACAGGATTGAACTCATTTACAACAATATCTTTCCTCGCGCTTTACCATTCAACAAGTATAAAAGTAGTCATCTCTTGTCTGCGGCATTCTATACTTGTTTGAGTGGTATGTTGATATCAGGAAAATACTCGGAATCACCAAAATGGCTGATGCAGCGAGGAATAGAACGGCGCAGATCGGAGTCTCTATTGCGTTCGTTCTTGCATCCTGCAGACGTCACGCCTGAAGATATTCATAACGTAATTTTTTGGCACGAAAAATATCGTCGTGGCAGGTACTTCCAAGAGGACCTCCAGACAACGCATGCAACCACGATTGAACAAGTCATCACGCGTCCCGTCACACTTTCCACATGTGGACCCGATGAGTTTACACTCGCTCCGATCGAGGTCATTTCTGTCTTTTTCGACATTTTCTATTTTGCTTTGCTTCAGCACCGGGCTCCATAAGCAATTGTGGACGATGGAGGGAGTCAGTCCCATCAATCGAAAGCCATCAACACCACGTCTTGCCTCCGATTAGAAGAAACCCTGAGTGATCAGTCTGACGACCGACACGATTACATGTCGTGACAACCACGGCATCATGTTCTGCTAGGTGGGTCTGGCACAGCTGAAGATTGAGGGAGGAGCACCGGCGAGGGGGATGATGCGCACGGTTGGATGAACTGCGTGATTCTACACAAAAAGACCTTGATCGTTCTTGTTGATAAACAAAGTAGCTGTTGATTACTATTCACCGAGGGCAAATGAGAGCGAGTTAGTCGACAGCAATGTGAAGACAAGCTAGTGGCATGGTATACAATCGTAAGCCACTGGGCGAGAAAAACCGAAACATCACGGTCACGACGGACTTCTCCACGACGAAAGGCAAGAGACACACGCTGTTCTTGATCAAAGCACGGTCTACAGATAAGTCAGTCAGGTTGGCGGAGGAAACAGGGAATTCGACGGAGGAAGATGGTGTTGAAGTCCAAGATGTCCAAGAGCTGCCTCTTCAGGATATCACCGATACAGTCTGGTATACAATGTATACCCCTAATTAATCGTTCACTCCTGTTAGCAACCACGACTCGGTGTAGAAACGGTTACGGTTTTCATTCATATCTTCTAAGATTCTTCTTGTCTTGCGCCCCACATCCCTGCCCGGCTTCGCAGCTTCTGCGCCTCATTAACGCTTAATCGAGGAGTCATAGCGTCAAACGACGAATCAGTGGTCCAGGGAAGGGAAAGAGCCATGTACTAGCGTATGTTCGTATAATGAGGACGCCACGCCATTCAGAACATGACGCTTTCCGACGCAGATGATGTGGACTACAGAATTATTGGAATCAATCGATGTGGAGTCCAAACCTGCTGAAGGAGCGCAAGCCTAAGTATCCACAGAAGAGATTCCGAAGCATTCGAGTGAAGTGTTAGGCATAATATGACGCAGAGTAGCACTTCAGGTTTTTCCGTATCTGGTGAGTGAACAGATGTGCATCTGGCAACAGTTTCTGGTGTGTATGAGAGAAATTGATCTGAGTTTCAAGAAGGTTTAAGAAGGTTTAACAGTTCCGGACAATATTATACAGAATATGAACCCCTCGAGTTATATCGATCGATGCTCGGTAATACGGCCTTAAATTCCTGTCTAAAATATCTTATACGTTAAATTGATCGAAAGTGGTTTCCCACAGGTCCGACCTCGAGTTTTATTAGAACAAAATCTCTACGACGAAATGAAGCCCACTGAAACGTTTTGGAGGTTTGTCAATCTTGCAAAGATTGATTTGTGACAAAGACCGTAGTTCTGCATTTCATGGCCCAACCCATCTGAGCTTTTGCAAAAGTGCTGGAGGGGCCTTAATGGGAGCAACCGAGAGAAGGCTTAATATCCGCTCTCACCACCGACACTCTACAGTTCCCCATATCCAACGCAGACTCTCAGGGTCTTTCGCAGTTCTAAACTCACGGACCACCCTCCGGATCCAGAGCATATAAATACTCACATTCTCACTGTGCCCTTGAGTACCAAGTTTATTCGAATTCATTTCAAAGGAGAGTACGGGATAGTTCATGATCAGGAGGTTGTGAACAATAAGATCTTGAATCGGAAAAGCTGAACGTTGTGACCCGGTATCCTGAACCTCAATCCTTCGTCATGGAGGTAAGTTATCTGAAAGTACGTTTCTTGCGTATAAATTGGTGGAAGTATCGTTACAGAAAGTATCTGTTAGCTAGCTTGATCTGGGGATCGACCTCAATCTAACATCCAAATTTGCTTTGAAGAAGAGTAGAAGGGATTCTGATCGAAGACCTCAGAGCACTTCCATGACTGTAATATGCAACCTAACCTATATATGAGAGAGAATTTCCTACAGCAATGGCCAACCCACACTTCGACATTCCCGAAGTATATACTTCTTTGACCGTAGAGTCATGATATATAATGCAATCCTGCAGGCATTATAACCACTGGATACCCACGAGGCGCTATACAGGAAACTGTTCAGCTTTGCAAGCTCAAGCACATGGACACCGCTGAAACAGTGGGGGTGTGGTCATGTCAGTATGCTCGGCACAATCAGGTGCAATTCCAAATGCATTTCACCACTGTGACACTTCACAGAGAAACACTCCCCAGATCTGACACTTCGCCAATCAATGGTCCAGAGGGCATGATACTCATTTTGGAGGTAAATTCAGAATCTACTGATTAAGGTAAACCAGATAAGACACAACAGAACAGTTGTAAACCGTAAAACTGGAAACTCAAGCCTTGAGAGCTGCAGTCTTTTGCTTCGTAGCCTCCTCGTTAAACCATTTGTGAAACACTTGTTTCTCGGGATGAAGACAATCGCGGAAAAGGTAGTCTCTGTACGGGGTCTGTATCGGTCTCCAGAATCTCACTAACTCGGGGATATGATCTTTACACTGGACCATTTTACGGTTCTTCTCCACGAAGGAGTAAACTGGATCCTTACTCTCGACCCACTTTTTGATGAAGGGATATAGGGCGCCGAGAAGAAATCTGTCGTTTGTCTGATTCACTTCCCATTTTGGAGGATAAATCGCCTGGTAAGGGTGATTCAAAGTCATCTTCTCCACCGAGTCATCCACGAAAAGTATGTCCCTTTCACTACCGGGCCATATGTCTCTCAGTTCCTTCACTGGCTTTGCCCACAGTAGAGCATCATTCCCTATATTTACGGGAACACAATTCTCTTGAGTCAACTTGAATGGATTCCTGGAAAACGGAAGCGTGTCTGCCTTGTTCCGTTCACCCTGCAAGAATCGACTTCTGGTTAATTCACTAGTACTGAATCTGTATATTAGGTCTTAGAATGACACGTGATTGATCTTTAGTCGTCCTTCGACGATACGGTCAGTCTGTTCTGATAGAAGTGCGGAGTCTTGTGGTTCTGAGTCTTCACATGTACTCTGCGTGCTATAGGCTTTGATTGATCATCGGTGGGTGCATCTCGACAGAGACAACAGTTTAGCACTACAAAGATATGCTTCTTTCGCTAGCGTTGTGTAATGAACATAATTTGCAGACCGGGGCCCCTACACAGAAACGTGATTCTGGAACTTGTACCAATCTAGAGGTTGACTTAAAATTAATTGCCTTCCACAACACCATCCAACAGAGTTTAGATTATTGGGACAGTTACCTCCCAGGTCCATCTGTCTGGTATGCATTTGAGATTGTTCAGAGCTGTCCACAACTGGTCGAAGTTGTACGCCTTTCTACTCGTCCAGATACCGATATCACACGTATCGAGCAGCAATGACAGGAACTGGTACAAATCGGGTCTCACTTTCAGCGCCAAAGTTTGATTCTTCCAGTCCTCTTTCATGTTATAGTGATCAAAATCTGTCTTGAGGTTCTTCACCTTGGAGATTCGGCATAAAATACCGTTCAAATCGAGCACAACCAACCGCCTTCTGACTGCGTTCCAGTCGGCTGGATGAGCTTTCGGTGGTGAGTAAGTCATATACTTTTCCAATCCCTTGAGGGACTCCTCTTTGTGTATGCAATAATTTGCAGAGTATTCAGTGGAATATTCATCGACATGGAACCTAGACGATCCCGCCACTCCAGACATGATGCCGGCCGGGTCCACAGTGTACACGAACACTGCAGACGCAAAGCCAAAAACGTTCTATAATTCGAAGTGCTCTGCCGCTAACGACATAATTTCCTTGGGTCGAATTCGAGCAGCATGGAGACCGAAAGTCAACGAATTCGATGAATGGGTTACGATTGTCAGGCCAAGCGCCTCAGCCCTTCGTGACGTGTACATCTGAGCCGACTGAAACGGTGTGACGGTTGCACAGCGAACTGGTAGCTCGAGATACTGCAAGATATGTAGAGCACTGTATGAATCTTCCGTATCGCTGAAATTCGTGAAATTCATGCTCGGAAGCCATCCAGGACTACTCTCACCATTCCTGTCCGATCGTCAAGGACCTTACTGCCAGTTGATCCAAGGCTAAACATTATAGATCTTAATGTTCATGTCAATTTCGTGTGAGTACAAATTGTTGCGCTACTGAATCCTTGGGAATTTAGCAACAGTGCGATTCCAGATGATGTGGAGGTAGCAGTGGATTCTTGCATTGATGGATAATGTGTGGACAGAAACATGGGAAATAGCTCTGTCTCATGAATCCGCTACAAACAATCCAAGAAGTTAAAGAAGAATGTTGGGAATCCCATGAAAATCATACTTTTTGAGCTTGCTCCCAATGCTTAAGCTTCAGACTCTCACTCAGGCAGAGGAAACCTTCTTTGTATATAAAAGGGACCCGGAATTCCTCATGTCTAACCATCCACATTACTTTCCAAGGTACCGAGATAGTGTGGTGATCATGAGCAGTAACTATGCGAATCTCATGTTCGTGTGCTGGTCGTCTTATTTAATTGCTAAGAGCAAGCCAATCATTTTACCGACAAATAAATCAATGGACATGCATGTCTACAGGTGTGCCCACACTATCCACACTAAACAGGCAACCATATATATTCCGAACCAGGGAATAGCTGTAGCAGTTTCCCGTATTGTCATGGTCTCTTCTCTTCCACGGTAAGACGTCGATCGCAGAGGCATGACGTGTAGAGTAATCCGTTGCGCCACTTCGCTTCATACATGAACATGCTTCTGCTTTGGCTTGTTCAATTCTTCCCTAGCTAGCTAGAAAGAGGACACTCATGGTATGTCCAGTACTTATACACATGTAATTCGTGAGGTGCATGTTATAATAATTCGGATTCCACTGTCTAATCGATGGACTTTCCGCTACTCTTCCTATTAATGATGATGGGAGATATCTGGCGATGTTTCTCAAGCAGCTAAGTCCAGGTCACGATCATACATCGCCACGATGCAATCCACCCTGCCAATCTGCTCTAAAGTGCTATACAGAAAAGTTACAAGTCGAGCAAACTGTACATGACTACAGCCACCACTACACAAAAAGAATGCCACCGCCACTGATAACTGTCCAGAGCCCTTCGTCCTGGAAGCGAAGACACAGAACAAGGAGAAAAGACGATCAGATCCAGTAAGAGATCCTTTCAGATGGAGAAAGCATAAGTCAGGAGGTAGTGGACGAGAACTACGTTCAAGAATCTTCGTTCCAGACTGTTCCATAATTCTGCTTAAAGCTAATAAATTTCTTGTTGATTAATCAAGGCTCCGTTTAATGAGTTTCTCTACGGTACTTGCACCGACAGAGTACGTTCTCGACAACGTTGAGAGGTGAAACTTGCCACCCAACGAAACGTCAACTTCTGTCAACAGCTGAATGAACGTGTGGCGGACGGACTCGAGAAGTCCAAGTATATATCAACAGGAAACACATATCCTCACAGTAAGACGTGCGTTAAGACTCGGTAGGTCTGAGGGTTTACAAGTTCATTATATTATCTGTGAAGTCATGAAAAGCTACTACGATAGTGGTGAACCATGACCTTACATACTTCTGAGGTGGATATGATTTCGACACGACCCTAGATTCTGACGTTGTGAAGGTGCACTAGCACATACATACGCTGATATTGAGGGGAGAAACTTAAGCTTTCAGCTGCAATTTACAACCCACGTTAGGCAGCGTATCACTAAAACCTACGGAAAGATGTAAAAGTTTCAAGAATTTGATGCATACTTCTTCGATGCACGATCCTAAGCAGGAAGTTCTAATGTTGTAAACGATTTTCTAAGAGCAGGAGAGGGCTCGAAATGGAGATCATTAGATTACTCTAATACTCGGAGAGAGAGAGAGAGAGAGGAGAGAGAGAGAGAGAGAGAGAGAGAGAGAGAGAGAGAGAGAGAGAGAGAGATCCAGGAAGTCTACATTCGGAACTGTTACACGAAATGCGTGAATAAAGAGCGTCGATTACCTTGAGCTGGCATCGGAGGAGGAGCTTGAGTTGGGAGCTTTCCATCGTATGGTCCAGGAATCATAGCTAGCACAGCAATCTCGTCGGCAAAGTTGAGACTTTGAGAACCATCAGCATCATACATCATGACCCCTAAGAGCCCATTCTCATCTTGCAGTTGCTTAACGGCCTGTTGAAATGGCCTTCCCGTTATGCTGTGATTCCCATTTGTCTGGGTGCTGGCAAGAAGCTTCGTCGGATCGAACATGAGGGTCGTTTCTCTGAACTTTTCAACATAGTCTGCCACCGTAAAGATGTCGTAAGCGTAAAACTGAAAACTGATGTAGTCAATAAGATCACCGTAGTTGGCGACAAGATCTTGGTACTGCGAGATAACATCGTCAAATGGAGCAATTGTTGCAATTCCGATGGTATTGTTGCCTTTGAGCCTCTGAATAAGAGTGCCGATGCAGTACGTGAAAGTCGAATTCGAAGTGGGGTAGTTAGGCGGGAAGTGTTCGAAGTCGATGTCGATTCCGTCCATCATGTACATGTCTGCAATACTCGTCAGGGAGTCTTGAGCGTTGGCTATCCAAGCTTCGGGATCTGGAGGATCGAACCACTGAACATCTGCCGTGTAACTGTCGTTCACCCACAGGGAGGCTCCGCCTAAGCTCATCAGCAGTCGAACTCCAGGATTGTTCATCTTGAAGGCTCTTGCCGATTCACTTGTTAGATTCTCGTTCCAGTACTGCGAGAAAGCGCCGTTCGCGTAGGTGCCGTCTTGGGCATAATCGATCACGAAACCTAACACAATATGAAACACAGCCGTCGAAGCGTCGACGACGGGTTTCATGTCGTTGAACACGATCGAAACTCCGGAAGCTCCCATGTACTCGATAAAAATGCTGCCAGGACCCATGGCTACACATATCTGTTGGGACGTAGACCAGACGCTACTCTGATTCTTGACGTCTGGACAAATTATACCCGGATTCATCAATAGCAGCTCCTCGACTGTCAGTTCGTCTATGGCTGCGACTGTTTCGCAACCCCCATCCGCGCTACGTCCACCACCCACATGAACCTTCTTTTTGCAGTTGGGAGGGACTCCCTGCACGCAGACCACTTGCCCAGCCTTTAAATTCTGGCAGGTGAGGTCTGGATTCAACAAGAGGAGCTGCTGCTGACTAAGACTGTTGTTCAATCGAAGGGAAGCACATGAATCGCTTGCGTTTATTCTGTACGTCTTCAGACAGTTCGAAGAGCCATTGAGAGATAGAAAGCTGGCCTTCCCTGATTCTGTCAAAACCGAGCGCTTCCACGTCAATGTTGCTCCATTGCCACAGCAATTAATTAGAACTCTCGAGCAGGCAGAACGTTCGAGCTAACATTCTTATATATCAGGTTATAAACGAGTGACTAAATTCGTGTTTATAAATTCAGAAGTTCCTGTCGTGTTCGTAGAAATGAGGATGAATGTCAGTTACTACATTCGCTTTTCTCTTTACTTGTAATTCTAGAGTGGTCCCTAAATGTATGTTTTCTACGAATCATCACACCAGATAACATTATATCCGCAGAGGAGAAAGTCCATTCCAGGTGCCCTGACGGTGATCGACTTGTAATACTTTCTATGCATGATGCTTCATTTGTTTCCGGACTGAAATGAAATGAAATCTGCCAGAACCTACAAGATACTTACGTTCGTCTGATATGGAAAAGCCATGGCAGAAGCAGGCTAAAGCTGATTGCCACAGGAAGAAGACGCTGGTGAGCCTCAGGCTTCCGGAGTTCAGCGCACTCGAACTTTTGGCGCTCCCTCGTGAAACTCGTGGAGCTCGTCCCCGCACGGAAACAGCGTCTACCTTCGGAGAATGCATCTTGTATGCTGCCTGAATTTTGTCTCTGTAGAGAATTGTAGAGGTTGAAGGTTTTGATCTTCTTCGAAGTTCGCTAAGAATCTGTATCAAATATCTTTCAAGAGAACGTACGCGTGATGATTCGAGCTAATACCCCTTGCTCCCCTTACCTACCTATATGATCTACTACAAAAGATCTACCTGCACGCGAGAACGTGGTTTGATGAGGTCACTGGACTGGTCTTTTAAGACAAGTGTGCGAGTTAACAGCCTAGAATAGTGAGCTCTGTTGCTGTCAGTCAACATAGTTCGCAATTTAGCATGTTTGTACTAACGACCTACGACGAACGCAGGAACGAGTTTCTTCTGGACTATGTACGTTGGGGAGAGATTGAAGACGAACTATGAGAAGTCATTAATGGGACAGCTGACTTTGCTGGGCATCTTGCGACGGGTGTCGTTAGCGAGACCCTCCAGTGCATACAGCGTCGAGTAGCGGTCCATTGCTCTCGCCAATGTCTCAATCTCCTGGCCTTTCTGAGTTTTAACATGTCCGTTATATCAGTCGACATGCCCTGGACTGGGCTATCCATGGCTGAAGGCCGCTACGAGTGAGGTGTGAGGTGCTGCTACAGGCAAGCTCTTCCGGCTGCATTCATATCGACCAGCTTCTGGGCGTTTCAGAAGATGGTTGGTACTGCAGCTCAAGAAGTTCGAAAAGACAGAATTCGGAATCAGACGAATTTGGAGCCTGCACTTTCTGGTTTGGATTGCTTTGTCAACGATTCAGATCAACTGTGTCCGTTACGCAGGATAAAAGCTTTTCATCCGGCGGGGAGTGCAGCTCTGTACGTACTGCTCGCGGATTAAAGCTTTTCTGTCCTAACATGCGCGCCGGCTTGCAGGCCGGACAAAGAGTTCTCACATCAGTCGAACACTATGACGATTTTGTTTGCTTCTTCTTGGCTTCGTCTAAGTGTTCTCATAGCACTTGGTCGAACTGCGGGATTTATTATCTGGGTGAACCAGCAGATTGGCTCACCAACCATCGATGTGGTCACCTTGCTTTCACCTCGATCTAACTTTCGCCATTGTCACGTAGTCGGAGGTGTCGGCGCCACACTTGTGTCACAAGACTGCACTTCTGTCGAGGATCAGGTTGCCACTTGTCGAACTTCTCCAAGCGTTACCTTCCTTTCCAGAGAGAAAAGCGCCACTCGATGGATCTCAACCCATCTTATCCTCATCGCTCTCTCCCCTGCAGATAGACTGCACCTGTAGAGCATCTTCTCGATAGTACATAATAAAATATTGTACTCGCTGCATTCTCTTCGCGCCACAGAAAGATCAATTCTCAGTTGTTGCATTGGCAAGGGCAGGACTGTTTTGGCTTATCTAACAAAGTGATCCTTCCTGCCGGATCACCCGAGAACGTCACTGGACATTATCAGTCTTCCTCGGCAGAACAGAACTCTCACAATGTTAAACGAAGCCAGTCTGACTGAATGTTGCCCCCTGGCCTGGTAGGCAAAACAACGTGAACAGTGGCAAGTCGCAAGTTCGACGGAACTTTGACCGTCAGTCGCTGTGATGGTACTTCTTTTTCTTTTCATGATGTCATTCTATAAGGCTCCTTCGCTGTGGGGCATTCGGCAGCCGGAAGCTCCTTGCCCCTGAATCAGTCGGTGTGATGGTACTGTTCGAGGGGAACTGATGAAGTGGTGTAATTTTAGCGTAGCATCTTCGTGTCTAAATTTGACGGTCAATCTTCTCGAAAGCATTATGGTTCTGAGGGAGATGTGCTTGAGGTCGGAAGCTGCTGGTTACTGTACTGCATAGACGCTCGAGTTGACGAGACACGATCGTTTCTTCCTGTGAGCATGTGTCATGTATCGTGCCCATGCAGACGGCATTGACATTCGTTTGACTGCTCTTTTTCGAAGTCAGTGCTAATCACTGCTCCCATCGTTCTTCAGAGGATTATTCATTGACTCTGCCATTTTCCTCGATTGCGTATCTCGATTGCTTTTAGCTGTCCGATCATATCCGCATGAAAATGTTAACTTCCTTCCGTTTTAGTGCTTGATCATGCTCCAAGTTCTAACTCACATAATGGGTAAATCCCGTAATTCCTGGAGTCGTCGAACACATCTTCACAGGACGATCTCGATGCTTTCATATTTGTGGTGATCGGTGGGTTATACAACAGACTCCGTTCCGAGGAAAGCGAGATAGCCCCTGTCGCTTACAGTTTAGGGTTTGAAGGGTAGGAAATCAGGAAATCACGGGATCTGAAGGTCTGGTTGTTGGTGATGGCGGCAAGGCTCAAAGCTCGAAGCCCGACCGACTCAGACAGGCGATCTCTGATTAGTACCTGATTTGTTGAATAAGAAGAGAGTTAGCAGTAGCTAACACACAGATGAAGCTGCGTACCGGGATCAGACAATAGACCTGTTATCATCTCCAGCGTAGAGGTCATTGGAGGTGCCTCAGAGAAGGAACGGGGAACAAGGAGTTACAAGGAGGTATTACAAGAAGGAGTTACAACCCAGTTACACTAGAGGGAGTTACGAACAGATACTGAAGAGGGAGAAAGGAACTGAGAGGTCATAGTCAAAGATCATAGTCAAAGGAGAAAGAACGGGAACTTATATTATCCTTCAACACCCCCTCGTAAGATCACGGGCAGTTCACATATACCAGGGTCATTTCTCAGTTTATCAAACTGAGGCTTAGACAATGGTTTAGTGAATATATCTGCTAGTTGGTCATCGGTATGTACCCAAGTGGCATATATCTCTCCACTTTGTATTTTGTCACGAATAAAATGGACCTGCACCTCAATGTGCTTTGTCCTCGCATCATGGATTGGATTTCTGACAAGAGCAATGCTACTCATGTTATCAATGAAAATGATAGTTGGTTCTTTTTGAACCTCTCCCAGATCTTCCAGCATCCATCTTATCCACACGACTTCCTGAACTGCATTACACAGTCCAAGATATTCGGCTTCTGTGGATGACAAAGAAGAAACTTTTTGTTTCTTACTTTGCCAAGTAACAGCTGCACCTGCAAGCAGGAAGGCATAACCAGATCTTGATTTCCGGTCTATGACATCACCTGCCGAGTCAGCATCCGTAAAGCCTGTTAGAACTTTAGGAGTAATTGAAGTAAACTTCAGTCCATGAAACACAGTACCTTTCAGATACCTGAGTACTCGTTTCGCTGCTTTCAAATGTGGAACTCTTGGGTCCTCCATCTCCTGGCCAAGCTTGCTTACAGCGTAAGCTAGATCTGGTCTGGTCGTTACAACCAAGTAGATAAGCTTTCCAACTAGTCTCCTGTACTCAGTTTTATCAACAGCTTCGTCAAATCCATGCTGAGTAGATCAATCCTTCGAAAGTATCATTGGAGTAGGCATTGGCTTGCAATCCTGCATCTGATACTCCCTCAATGTATCGTTGATGTACTTATCCTGTACAAGGTACAGATCTTCTCCATCTTCGACTAACTAGGATATATAGATTAGGATCTCTCTTGTAGAAGAGAAACCCTTCTTCTTTAAGAAACTGTCTATCCTAGTAAACCAAGCTCTAGGAGCTTGCTTAAGGTCATACAAGGCTTTACAAAGTTTGTATACTAACTGTTCTTTTCCAGCAACCTGAAAACCTTGTGGCTGATGTATATACTTCCTCTTGTATCTTACCATTCAGAAAAGCATCTTTCAAATCTAGTTGCCATACTTTTCAGTTATGAAGCATAGAATATGCTATTAGCAGCCTAACTAAACTCATCTTCGCTAAAGGAGTAAACGTCTCACCATAGTCCTCCCCTTGCTGTTGTAGATAGCCCTTGGCTACAAGTCGAGTCTTATATCTCTGAACTGTACCATCAGCATGGTACTTCGTTTTGTACACCCATTTGGTTCCAATCAACTTCTTCCCTTTAGGAAGAGTTGTCAAGAACCAAGTATCGTTTTTCTGCAATGCAGTAAACTCCTCCTTCATTGCCTTTGTCCACTTCTCAGACTTCATAGCATCTTCGAACTTCAGTGGTTCTGCGTTATCAATCGTCTCTGCTAACCACATCTCAGCAAGTCGAGCAGGTAGCCTCCTGATTCGAGTAGATCTTCTTACTTGATTCGGAAGTGGTTGAAGCACTTGTTCAGGTACTGAAGTTGGAACTGTAACTTGTGTGAGAAGATCTACTACCAACTCAGGTGAGTGCACAATATGTTCTGTTTGAGCAACATCAACATCTACACCACCTCTAACAGCTTCTGGTACATTCTCATCAGACTGATTATCTTGTAACATATCAGAAAGACGAAATCTGAAAGCTAGACTAGTACCATTGGAGGTAGTGGTAGTCTCCTTCTTCTCTACCTCAAGATGAGCAGTATGATTTGCCTCATCAAAGAAAACATCCCTACTAATGACAATCTTCTCTTTGCTGTCAAGTAGTCTGTATCCCTTTGTTTGTTCAGAGTAGCCTATGAAAGTGCAAACTTTAGAGCAGCCGTCTAACTTCCTCCTCAACTCTCTAGGCACAAGTACATAGGCCTTACACCCAAAAACTCGAAGATTTGAGATATCAGGTTTTATACATGTGAAGGCATCTTCAGGGCTCATACCTTCCACCACCTTTGTTGGACTTCGGTTGAGAAAGTAAACTGCAGTGTTAACTGCTTCAGCCCACAGCTTCCTAGGTAGTCCTCCATCCTTGAGTAGACCTCTGGTTACTTCAACAACCACTCTGTTCTTCCTCTCCACCACTCGGTTTTGTTGTGGAGTATAAGGTGCATTTAGTTGTCGTATGATGCCTTTGGACTTGTAGAAAGCCTCAGCGGCTTTGGACAGAAACTCCTCTCCTCTGTCACTCCTTTTTTTTGGATTTTTTTGCTAGTCTGAAGCTCAACTTCAGTTATGAAGTCTTTCATGTGTGTGAAAGCTTCATTCTTGTTTCTCAGAAACCTCACCCACATTTTTCGTGAGTAATCATCAACTATCAAAAGATAATATTCAGCTCTACCTAATGATGGAGGATCAATGGGTCCTGCTAGATCTATATGCAATAAATCTAGTGGAGCTTTAGTACTTCTTGCTGCTGAAGGGAACTTCTTCTGAACCTGTTTTCGCTTCAAGCAGATCTCACATGACTTGTGCAAAGAATGGAATTTCTGGACTCCTTCAACTAGGTTGAACTTGTACAGCAAGTTCATTCTATCTGAACTCATGTGACTTAGCCTTCTTTGCCACAAATCTGTCCTCTTGTACAGTAGCAGCAAGCAAAACTTCAGGTAAGGAAGTAGCTTCAAGCTCATATAAATGACCTACCACATTGCCTCTTGCTACTACACCTTGATTGTCTTGTATGTTGCATCCTTTGTTGTTGAAGTTGATGTAAAAACCAGCTTGGACTAGCCTCCCAACATTGAGCAAGTTATGCACCACACCAGGTATGTACCAAACTCCCTCAACTCGAAATACTGCTCCAGTAGGTAGTTGGAGGTGAATATCACCTTGTCCCTTAACTTCGTATCTCTCACCATCTCCTAGACCAACTGTTGGTCCACTGATGATCTCCTGAAAGTTGTGGAACCACTCTCGAATGGAAGAGATATGGTTAGATGCTCCAGAATCTATCCACCATGGATGATCTAACTTACTAGTGTACAGAGCAGTAAAAAACAGCTGCTCATTACCTTCTCCTGGAGACTTAACCTGAGCAAGATTTGCTCTGTTTTTGCCCTTATCAGTACCTTTGTGTCTTGCCTTCAATCTGCACTCACGAGCAAAGTGGCCTAGTTTATCACAGTAGTGATAGGTTCCATTCTTGCGCTTCTTGTCACCTTGTGCATGTGCGGAAGAGCCTCCTCCTTGGTTGTCTGATCCAGCACTGCTATTCCACCTTTTGTTGAGAGGAAATGGTTTCCTCTTCCCTCGAAAGTTTCTTCTATGTTTGTTGATGTGCAGCAAAACAGATTCATCACTCGCTGCTTTTCTTTTGTTCTTCTCTTCGATGTTGATTTCTTCTTGTAGCACCAAACTCTCCAGTTCGTCCATCTCAATCTTTCCAGGACGTACCTCCATAGCCTTCACAAATCCCTCATAAGCAGAAGGGAGACTTTCAAGAAACGAATGAATAGCTTCTGCACTCTCAACTCTTCCTCCTAAGGTTTTGATGTCCTGTAAGAGAGATTTGAGGGCCATAAAATGATCCTCAATGCTCTTACCCTCTTGCATCTGCAAGGTTGCGAGCTTACTCTTAAGAAATCTCAACCCTCTTTCGCCACTTCATGTTTCCTGGTAAAGGTATCCCATGCTTCTTTCGAAGTTTCTGTATCTAGGATATCAACTAGTTCTGCATCTTTATTGTCATCTTGATAACAGAAAGTGCTAACTGATCACGTCTGTCCCAAACGATAGCTTCTTCAGCAACAATGGGTCTCTTTTGTAAACCAGTAACAAACTTCCACAAGTCATATCCAGCAAGTATGGCCTGTACCCTAGCTCTCCAAATAGGATAGTTCGAAGTATTCAACTTATGAGAATCAGAAAGTAAGTTCTCAGTTATGGTAACCGACGCCATTGTACACTGTCACGAACCTGGTCTAACCAAACAGTCTCCAAATGAAATGAAAATTGGTATGCGTGTTGGCAAAATGAAAGTAGGACCTCGGAAAATTTTAGTTTTCCCAAAAACGGTCTCTAAGGCCTTCAAATCGACGGTCAAAGTTCGCCGGAGGTTTCTGACAGTTTCTGACAATTTCAAAACGAGGTCAGAATCGGTCGGAAAAAAATTCGTTGGAAAGGTATTCCAAAAAAAAGCACTGCGTGCACTTTATTCTATCGATAAAGTGCCCTCAGAATTCGCAGAAAACATCTCTAACCCCCTCAAAACGCTGGTCAAAGGTGAGTTTTGGTAACTTTTCACCATGACGAAAAATCCAAGAAAGGGTGTATCCTACTTAATTCGACCCTTCCTGACAAGACACCATAGGTGGGTGCCCTTGAAATCGTCAAAAAACTTCCAGAAACCCCTCAAAATCGAGTTTCAAACTCTCTGCAACTGTAAAATAGTCTCAAAAAATGAAAAATTTTTGAGCACTCATACTGCCCACATTCGTGTTTTTCTCACACAGTCAAGAGTACTTCTGCATCCTCATTCATACTCTTTTTTCCTTAGATGGAACTTTCAGTTCATCCTGTCAAACCCCCTTGCAAAAACTCTCTCTCTACTTCTCGCTGCCTTGCTCTGATACCATGTTGAATAAGACGAGAGTTAGCATGAGCTTTTTTTTTTTTTTTTTTTAATAAACGGCACGGACGGCCAGAAAATTTATTGCCCGGCTAAGGGCGCCACCCAATACATCTCGCAGCGTCCGCAAACAGCCGCACGTAACCTCGCACACCCCCGTAATCCCCCTCCTCCCTCGACTTACCATTCGCATCCCGCTTCCCCACGCGGCGGAAGCCATTAGGGCCGCGACACCGGCTGTCTGTGCAAGTGCTCAGATTTTCCATCCTTTTGGTATTCCCGAGGCCCAGCACGCGATCCCTAATCACCTTGTTGTTCTCGTCGACCTTGTTAGCGTGCCTCTCGAGCACCCCCCTTTTCTCACGATTTCTCCTCTTATGCCTCTTCTTCATCACCTTCTGACGGCTCAGAGGCCTCGAAACAGCGACCTGGCACCTCGCAGCCTCCCCACGGCGCATGCTGCCATAGGAATTCTCCCTATCAACGGACCGCCGCTTGTCGTGCCAAAAGATCTTCTTTGAAATCCAGGTAGGAACACTTCCCCACCTGTCCATGTTGATTCTGTTCCTCTTTCTCTTATTACTCGAGTGTCTTCTGACATCGTCCTGCTTCTTGATGGTCCCACGCCTCGGTAAATGATTGCTCTCGATGTGCAGGTCGGCTCCACCCTTCTCCTTCACGTCGAGATCGACCTTCCTCTCCCCCTCCTCGTCTTTCGAAGCCGGGGTCTTGTCGCAGTCGGTCGAGGCGGCCTCGGAGCTTACCCCCTTCTCGAGAGACATCCCTTTTCTGGTATGATTAGTCTCTCCCTTCTTCCCAGGTATGCACCACCTTGCCCTCCTCTTCTCCTCGCTATTTAATTCGTTTTTGTGTCTCATTGATCTTCGTTCTCGATACTCTGTACCTGTTCTTGTCTGGTTCTCTCTTCCCGCTGCCAGTTCCCCTGGACCGCTATGATGGTCTTCATCGTGTTTTTCCACGCCTCCTTGTTCTTTTGACTAGCGTTCTCTACAAGATCAGCCCACAGAACCTTAGCTACTTCAGCTACTATTCTTCTTGCTGGGCGATGAGTACGTTGTTTCCGGAAGACCCAATCTGCCCTCTCGGCCCAGGCAACCTTCGTATGTTCGACAAGGAGAAGGAGGAGCGCCGGGTTAGTCTCTCTAGCCGTCAGAGCCCTGTCAATCGTTGTTATTAGGTTGTCCCCTGCCGCATAGTTCGAGTTGCAGTTCGGTTCCTGTAGTCATATCCTGTCCCACCTTGCTTTCACCGCTGGACACTTCCAGAAAATATGTTCTATTGTGTCTAGTTTGCTACATCCTTTTGCACATTTGCCGTCTCCGATCTTCATTTGATAGACCCTCCTGTTAGTGAAGAAGCCCCTATTCAGGATTCTCCAAATCCACAGGTTTGTTCTCACCATTCCATCTGTCTGTCAGACTTTTTTCCATCTGTTCCCCCACCCCTCTTTTTTGTTAGTAAGGTCCCATCTAGCATTCAGCGTCTCCACTTTGGAGCTGGACGTCGATAGGAGTCTCTTCCAAGTGCTAAACTCCATCGACCACCCCTTCCGGACTTGACTGCCTACCCTCCATCCCCAACTTTCGCTTTCCTGTAGGCCCCCGTTGAACGCCTGCGTGTCTCCTGCCCACCTTGTCAGTCTATCTAGTGCCCTCCCTCCCACCCCATCCAGGTAGTTTGAGCCCCCGCTCAAAGAGGCTGCCCCCATCGATACTTGGAGGTCGCGAAGTTTGAGGGAGTTGAGAGAGGGAAGCTTGCTTCTTCTCAGCCCACTTAGGATCTCTCTCCTCTCTCGGTCCTCTATCTGTACGTTTTTTAGCCAAAGCTCCACCACCATCCTTAGAGTTAGCAGGAGCTCACACACAGCTGAAGCTGCGTACATGGATCAGACAGTACAGGGATCAGACAATAGATCTGTCATCATCTCCAGAGTAGAGGTCATTGGGGGTGCTTCAGAGAAGAAACGGAGAACAAGGAGTTACAAGGCAGTTACACTAGAGGGAGTCAGTCATAGTCAAAGGTCATAATCAAAAGAGAAAGAACGTGAACTTATATTATCTTTCAACAGATTATCCTCTGTGAGCAAGTGGGACAGCGGGAGCTCGCGGGCCCCGAGAAGACTGTCCGAAACGCAAACTCGAAGCATTCTTCTACGAGGTTTTTCCTTGTACATCACCGTTTCTCATAGTTCAACTTGAACGTCATCACAGTAAGAAAATAGACTTGTATAGTCCTGATCTGACCAATGTTGAAAGGTCAGTAGATATTCCGATTATCAAACACAGTGCAAGAGAAAACACCATAACAAAATGTACTGCAATAGCAAGACATGGGACATGCTTGCTGCGCTCAGAAACTAAAACGGTCTGTTGGGCTAAATCATCAACTTTGTTGTGCTGAGCCATCAGCTCATCCGATTTTGCAACGGACAATCCAACAAAGCACCAGTTACATATGATCAACTTCAAGGTACTATCCAAGTATATTAGGGGGAGTCAATGTAAAACACAAAGATTCCTGGACGTCCGGAGTCAGGAAACACAACTGGTATTTCTCGAATTATTGTTGGGGTATTAAGAACTACTTTCAACTGTGTTGATGAAAATTTTGATAGCAACTAATATCAGACTAAAGAAGGCGAAGGAAGCGAGTAAAGACACACCCGCAAGTGTGGTCAACATGGAATCATTGCGACATCGGAAATCATCGGCAAACAATGTATGAAAGATTCTTAAAATAAACAAGGAACACACTCGAGATTGCTGAAGCACTTGAGAAATCCTTCAACATCAGAAGCAGCAAGATAAAATCCATACGTCGGCAGAGGTCGTGAATCAGTGTCGGTTGGGACGGAGGTGGGCGGCGTAGCCGCCGAGAACGTGCATTTTGGCTTCTCGTGGCTAGGGGCACGTAACCTCCAAAGTAGTCTACAGACCAAAACCTTCAGAATCGGGTGGCCCCACCGGGTCCCCATCGGGTCTTCCCATCCGTTTTTCTCAGTTATTACGTATTACAACTCTGGTGGCCCCACACCTCGGAACCACGAAAGATCCATCGCTTGACGATAAGACCACATGCTTCTTGTGAGTTTTCTAATATATATTAAACAAATCATTTTAGCACATGCTACCTTTATTTGCTTTGTACACCGCAGAATGTTTGGATTGTAGTTCAGTGGACTCCGGATCCGTACTCCCAAAGACTTTCCTTAGAGATTCATGTCCTTTCCTTGTTGCAGCAAACTTTCCTACGAAGTAAGTGCTTCTTCTCTATGCTGTCCCGAGTGCGCTGATGGTTAGCTCACCAACTCTGCTGTACAGTTTCTTTTCAAATCAAATTATAGGCAGTGCCAGTCAAACCTTTCCTGGTTGTTGCTATGCATTTGCATAGTTCTCGATTTTACAGAGTTTAGAACAAGACAACAATTAAAAAGTAAAATAAAGTTTTTTTATTTTTTATTAATGAAAAATAATTATTATGATATAATTATGAGACAAATGCATAACTTGGCAATGCAAGCATAGCATCTTGTTTTCAATGGTGTTAAGAGATTTCCTTGACGGGCATACATTGCATACGTCTAGTGACCATAAGTTTTACGTACCACCTCCACCTAAACTTACGGTAACAACCTGTAAAAGGTTTTATGGAAGTTACGGGAGTCTCAAACATCTGACCGTAAAACGAAGGAAGTCCAAAGGGTCTCCGGCAGTAGACGAATTCATTAAGAGTTTCCGGAAATGGAAATGTTTCGACATGCACCTTTACACTGCAGACGATCCGACATAGCCTACCACTTTCACGCATCCAAGCCTCCAAGGTAGTGCAGATGTTTTCCTTTTTCGGGCTTCTTATATATACTGTACTGTTAGTTGATCACGTGAGCTGTACACTTAGCGGACATGTGTCAACGCAGAATTTGGTTCGTTTGAATGTTTGAAGTTGTATCCAGAGACATAACGTCTGGAATCTCTGCCCTAGCCTCCTGGAGCAAACTACGTAGTCCTCCCACAAGGCGGGATACTTCTGACATGAACTAATTTAGATTTTCGCAATTTAGTTTCAGAACATTAGGACTTTCCACTGAAAAGCCTATCAGAGGGTATCAAAGTTAAAGTGAAAGATTCTCTATGTACAAAAGTCCATAATTTTACTACGGACGCGTTCAAAAGCGTGTTTTTTATTTTTTTCTCTTTTAAATAGTTTTGAGGAGAGTCACAAAGTTATCATATTATATTTTGTGTTATTTTGCGACTCTCGAACAATGATTCGGTTGAGTTATGAATCTAAATTAAGTTCATTTCTTCATTGATATGAATTCTCCGCCCACAATCTTTTTTCACACAATTCAGTCTTCAAGATCGTGATTCGTTTTTGAAATTGAGCAAAACGTTGAGTTATCTTGGACGAAGATAGAATGACTGGTGTTGCTGAATCAATTGCATTTGATCATCCCGTGATAGTCAAGAGAATTATAGATTCGGTAAGTTTTGAAAGTATCGCTGACTCAAGGAGTATTGAGGATCATATGGCTCCTAAAGCTGCAGAACTTGCGAAGAAGAGGAGAATTCAACTAAATCTGAGTGACTATGAGGAGATCGTGGAGTATTTAGAAGGTCCAGAGAATTTTATTTCTCTTCATGATGCTGGACAAAAAACAAAGATTGGAGGGGTCTATGTTTAACCAAAGTTACTGCTTTCAGCAGTATGACAGCTCAGCTCTCAAGGCACCAAGGTTTTCTAGTTGTGACAAGTGAAGATCTAAAGCGATGTTTTGACACAAGACAACTGAAAGACAGCAATGATGGAAGTGTATCCTGAGGTAGAGATGCTTATCAGTATCACTCTAGAGGATAAATTAAACTCTAAATGTCCATATTTTGACAAGATGAATGTAAATTTTGGTTTCAGAATAAATATAGAATCTCATGCATTGTCTTCTAGAGGATTGCTTGATGAAGATGAGGTATTAAGATATGATTCTCAATGCAGATCCATGAGTCTAGATCAGTAGATGTCATCCATCTTCATGAAGAAGATGAACAAGTTGAAGAATCCACTTATGCAGAACCATATATGGAGATGTTAAATGAGCACGATGTCAGACATGAAACACTAATGACACTGATGTTAATCTTTATTGTACATAAATCCATGAAGAAATACGACTCTTCCACTGTAGATCCTTTAGGTTTGTTGAACTATCATGAAAGTGTGAAAAGGCCATTACAAAGTATTACTGATTTGGAATATATACATCCAACAAATATGAATTATGTTACGTTATTCTGGCCAGTTAAATTATTGTTTTAATCATGGGTTCGGCTGGTGGAGATGCCCTAAACGAGGCTCCGACTTTAGAAGCCAAGGTACTAAGTACTCACTTACCCTTGAAGAATGCATAGCCACGTTTAACCGCGGCGTAGACTGATAACCCTAAAGGTTATGTCGTCGAAACTGTTCTAGCGCATGGTCGCTTTTCCGAAAAAACAAAAGGATATCGAACTTCGGGACAATCGAAGGCCCGGCCAAATTCGGAACCAGCTTCTGTGAATGGCGGATTGAATAGAATATTCTTTGCTCCCGTCTG
Source organism: Asterella californica (assembly GCA_036924285.1). Classification (NCBI taxonomy): domain Eukaryota; kingdom Viridiplantae; phylum Streptophyta; class Marchantiopsida; order Marchantiales; family Aytoniaceae; genus Asterella; species Asterella californica. The sequence goes on from JAYKYS010000001.1 coordinate 52,520,040, forward strand.
TTTTCGTTCGTCGATACTTTGACTTGAGTTTACAGATGACTACTACTATGCGTGTAGGTTAAACTTTGTTCAGAGAACATGGGTATGAGAAAGTAAATTTATTATCTTCTCCGCTTCAAGTCGTGGTGGACCTGGTGAAGATTCCAGACTCTAGAGTAGAAGGATCTGAATGAATTACAACTTCATCTTTCAAATGGTCAGTCAGCATTTTCATTAACTACAAATGAGTGGAATTTTTTTCTCAATGGCAAACCTCAAGAGAAAACCAGGCATAGCATTGAACACTTCTCCTCAGTATCTTGTCAGGAATAAGGAGGTGCAATTAGGCGACAACACTGCTCTGTATTTGCATGTTCCAGAATTTGAGTTTCTCTATCGAGTGCACGTTGTTGCTACAGGTTATCAAAACGGACCTTACAACTCACTGCTGTTACTGTTGAGATGCTCAGAAGGAGATATGTACCAGCTGACTCTCTGTGTGTGCCCTGAAAATAAGTTTCTCCCACAGGCAAGGACCTCTGAACCCGGAGGATAGAGCAGAGCTTTTGAGGTCAGAGGTTTAGGTGATGACGTACGGTATCTGGCGTATAAAGTCCGGCTTCTGGACCTCTGCTGCAGAGCTCCCCTCCTTTGGGAACACACATTTTGATCACAACGAGCATATCTTTCGATGTGTTGAGCAGGGAACGTCAAGAAGCTGTCTAGGTGAACGGAGAACGGCCTCTGATCGATATCTGAGGCAGTTCAGTTTTGCTGCTTCCCCAACAAAGGAAAAGGAAACCTTGAAACTGGAACTACAGAACCAGCCGTGAAAGAAATTCCGTGTGTTCGTGTAGCTCATCTGATCCGATCTGATCGATATAGTTGGGCATGTTGAGCACCGTTCTGGTCGTCCGGATTGAACGGAACTGAGGATAATTCTGCAGGGTAAATATCGACGTCTTCTGGTCCTCGTAAGCATTTCGTTTGGCTGAATAGGGGAATCATGGATACCATAAACGGAGAGTTGGGTCGGTCTTTGATGGAGAAGAAGCGGCAACATGTAATTAAGGAGGGATTTATGAAATATCTGGTGGCCTTCGAGTTCCTCGAAAGAGTAGCCCTGCGAGGAGTGCAGGCTATTTTAGCGATATATCTATTAGAAAGCTTGCACTTCAACGAAGCGGTGGCCACAGAACTCGTGCATTTCTTTCTCATCGGGTCGTTCATAAGCCCCATCATCGGGTCGTTTGTTAGCGATGGCTTTACGGTGAGTTCCTGCTAGCGTCAGATATATTTCAATATGATTTTGAATCTTTTCATCTGAGATAATAGAAGAAGGAAGCGTTTGAACTGATAGATAGATGCTACAGTCCGGGCCTCGTATGACAAGCTAACTCTTGGGGCTTACGCAGATTTCGGACTTCATGTTTCTTACCATGGTTACGGGAGCAAGTTCTTAGCAGTATGAGATATATTCAACTGGTAAGACTGACGGGCGATAAACTTTATGATGCATTGGCAGGGAAATTACACGGCCTGCTATCTTTTCTCCTGTTGTGAGCTTTTCGGGCACATACTACTCACAATTTCAGCCATCTCAGTCGCAAGTTGGCAGAGGTCTTCTTTCAATCACGTACTCGTATCCTTCGCCCTGTTTATGGTGGTTCTGGGAACTGGAGCTTTGAAACCGTGTCAACTCACGTTCGGAGGGGACCAGATGGACCACTACTTCCATAAGAACGGTGGATCAAACTCCCCTGGAGGAGTAAAGAGAAAATTTAGTAACGAGTTCTTTTCCGCATATTACATGGCGATGAACCTGGGTACCATGTTCAGTGCCATTGTTTCACCCATACTACGAGTGAAAGGCCGCGGGAACTACTTCTATGCCTTTCTCATGCCTGCTTGTTCGATGGCCCTGTGCATCTACTCTTTTTGGCTCGGACGAGGTCGTTATTACTACAGACCGGCTGGGAAGCTTGTTGGCGAGAGCATTACGCCACCAGCGCTTACGGATGCGGATGCTGGACGTGGGACTCGAAGAGAGGAGGCAGAGGAGAAGCATAAAGCCTCTTACTTGCAGGACTTCAAAGACACATTGTACGTGCTGTCTGTGCTCGCCCCTTGTCCGTTCTTCACGGCTATGTTCTTTCAGACCAGTTCCACATGGGTGTTTCAAGCTCGGTGCATGGATGGTCATGTAAGCTGGCTCGGAGGTCTCACTATCCAACCCGATCAAATGCCGGTGCGTAACTTCTGCCCTGCCTTCTTGTCCAAGATGTCAACCTAACGTGCTCACTCAAATCCATGGGTGTCCTTTGGTCCTGAACTCTCCGTTCTGATTTTGCCTCTATGCTCGTTAGCAACAACTTGAGTGCTCCGAAGCGAATTTTAAGCTGGTAATTTGACGAACTTTTGGAAGAAACTTGAGTTCCTTGTTCCGTGTATGAATCATCGCCAGACCATGAAATCATTGAGGCGTGCCTCACCCGTTCGAATTACTGGCAGACACCCGGTAGATGACTCGGCTCTCCACTGCAATGGGCGATAGACGGGAAATTGTCCGTTGGGTTCCTCAAACTTCTCTAATCTGTGAAAGAATGGATCAAATACTAATATTTAACGATGTTCGTCGTCCCACAATCAGTGACCACACTTTCGCCGCCTTCCTCGGCTGCGGGATGTCCTCCGCAGCAACAATGTCCTTAGCTATGTTCACTGAGAAGGATGTGATTGGTTTATCAGTTACGCATCTGACTTTGATTCCTCTGAACGAATGGATTGTTAGAGATGGTCGTGATCTTTGCTTTATTTGTTTTAACGGTGGCTGCTGCGGAATCCGCTATTGGGTTGGCCATTCTGGTTATTACTTTTCGAATTCGCGGTACTATTGCAGTTTTTTTTCTCACCCGTTTTATCACCTTTTTTGGCGGGAGTCGGATTCGAACCCACAACATTCAGATTATGAGCCTGACGAGTTAGCACTTACCCGCGAACAGCCAACAAAAAAAGAAATCTATTTTTCTTTATCGCCTTTTATTTATCTATGATGAGCGGAATCCTTGGTCACAGCCATGACGTCACTTACTGTGAAAGTGTTCGGTTTTTATTTTTTCTGCTTTGAAAGCGTTCGCTTTCCTTACCTTAATTAGCGAACTGATGAGCCTCGATTGGGTGAATCTTCTGCGTGACCATCCAACTTCCTCTAGTCTTCTCCATATCTGGCACGATTTGACAGCTACGTCCACAACGTTCTTTTTCGGGCTCTGACTAGTTTCTACAAGAAACAAGTGGTCAACTTCATTAAGACTGCGAACACTGTTGGGTCGCTTCTGGGAGGATTCTCCGACATCACCGTATATATCTTTAGTTTAGCTCAGACATACTCGTCTATATCTTTCTGATGTCGGTAACTAGCTGCAATCATTCTGTAACAACAAGATTTCTCGTCGTGATCATCATTCTCACGAATCTCACCCCTGCACCTGTCATGACGTTTGCGTCTGTCAAAGCTGACATCTTTAGTTACTGGGTTGTAAGCGTCATATCTTCCTATAATCCCAGACAGGGTTAAGGTACAAAGTAGACTTCGTGACTCAGTGATCAGTGTGGTTGCTGATGACATCTCTTTCCTTCTTGTGATATTCACAGGCGTTGAACCCCATCCTGGTGGTTTTGATTATCCCTCTCATGGATAGCCTCGTATATCCCTTTGTTGAGAAGCACATTATGGTGGTGCCCAATTTGAAACGTATGGTGCTGGCACTCGTCGCGGCGTCGCTCGCCTTCGTATTATCCGGTGTTCTCCAGATGTTCATCGACTCGGACTTGCAGGAGAAACAGGAGAGGGGTTTGTACAGCACCGCGCAAACAGATATTTCTGTTCTCTGGCAGATACCTCAGTATTTTCTGATAAGTTTGGCTGAGACACTCATGTTCATTCCCGCCATTGATTGGGGTTACACGGAAGCTCCCGAGTCGATGAAGACAGTTGTTCAGGCCGCGCTTCACGTTTCATCTGCACTAGGTAATTTGGCAAGACTTCTTTCCGCTTTCAACTTCTTTACTCCAGAACATGGCTTCGTCTGCGTGGGTTCTCAGTTATGTCTTTCTTAGTCATATACCTGTATGTTACACACCGCTCCGAATGAAACTTGATCGTACTCCTTGTTCTCGAGTTCAAAGTCTTGCTTTGCTGGTTACTGCAGGAAATCTTATCACCATAACGGTGGTGGCCATTATTGGAGCTGGGGGCTCGAAGGTCACCGAATCTTTCGTCTTCGCTGTGTTGGGTGCTTTTGCAACTGGGATGATGACTGTCCTGAGCTACACTTACGTTCCCAAAGACAAAAGAGTTGCAAGAAGACGAGAACTACAATCTCAGTGAGCTCTTGAGTTCCAGTCTTGAGTTTTGATGTTGGAAAAGAGCATTCGGTGTTGAAACCTACGTACAATTAGGCGGTAACCCGCACCCAGCTGTTCGAATATAATTTTCGGTATTCACGCGTGCGAGTTGAGGGTTGGTAATAGTGGGGTTCCTTGCATTGCCACGCCTTACCTGATTCAAGTCGGCCGGAGTACCATTTCGTACAGATTCCAGTATTTCAGGATAGGTACTGTCAAGCCTCTTGGTGTAGAGTTTTCGTCACATAACACATTCGTTCCAAAACTCAAGAATCATTGTTCTTTATGTTACAATAGGCTATACAGTATGTACGTGCGTACAGCAACTAGTTTAGGCTCTTTGGGCTCATGCCTTTCGCAGGCTTTTCCTGCCCTTGTACCAAAGTATAAGTACCTGGCCTTTGGGTCTCTTACTTCATTATTCATTTCAGTAAACAAGCTTACTTATACTTGGTCTCTCACATCGATTCTCTCTTTTCTTTTCCTATATGGTATCAGAGCTACTGGTTGTTATTTTCCCAGCACAACAACGTAGGCTTCAGGTAGACCCTAGGCACAGGTGAAGGAGCAATCAGGGGACGCCTTGATTGCTAAAGCGCGAAGGACGCTTCTTGCTCAGACGATCGCAGCGCTCAATAGAACCTCAGTAGTCCAGGGATACATCTGCGATGACGAACACGTTCAGCACTAAAGGCTGGGCAAAGTTCGATGGGTCGAGGTTCACATACTGGAAACACAAGTTGAAACTCCAGTTAGACGCTGAAGGCGTTCTCGAAATTGTCGATGGTAGTCGTCATTGCCGCTAACCCCCTACCTGCCACCGGACCAGGTAGCACTGCGGAGTGGGATCATCAGAGCAAGAATGCTCTGACGGCAATAAATCAGTGTTGCGAGAACACTGTTATCGGTCGCATTATTTCTTGTCGCTCGGCAACAGAAACTTGAAACACATTGACTTCTAACTTTGCCGCGCAAGACACAGTGACCCAGATGCATTTGAAAGAAAAGCTGCGAACTCTCAAGATGAAGACGAACGACACAATCACATCGCATGTAAACACTTTCAAGTCGATTGTCGAGCAGCTGGCGTCTGCAAGTGTACAAGTAGGCGCACAAGAGCAGCTTCTCACACTCATGGGTAGCATGCTTGACAGCTACCAAATGTTCCTACAAGTGATGAGATGCAACACCAACTTGATGTTGCAAGATCTCATCTCGTTTCTTCTCACCGAAGAAACTTTTCGTCGAAGAATGCAGCATGAATCTTCGACCGCATTGTTTGCAGGAAAGAGGCAACCACCCAAGCAAGGCAAGAACGGCAATCGTTCTAAGAAGCGGACACCAGATTCCAACATTCAGTGCTTCGGGTGCAATTTAACTGGACATCGTGTCCAGAATTGTCCAAATCAAGCCTCAAGCAGCAGCGCTCCGCCCAATCAACCTCAGCAACAAGGTGGAAATCAAAAGAACCGCAACCAGAAGAATCGTCAGCGCAACAACAACAACACTAGGCGAGTACTGATGACCCAGCTCTACAACGAATTTGCACTTTTTCCGGCTATGAGTACTTCATGACCATGACCGACGACTACTCTCGTTATACCGTTGTCCATCTACTGCACTACAAGAGCGACTGCTTCACAGCATTCAAGGAGTTTCACACATTTGCCGAGCTTCAGACTGGCAAGAAACTCAAGACTCTACGCTCCGACAACGGTGGTGAGTTCTCATCCACCCTCTTTGATGCTTATTGTCAAGAACACGGTATCCAACGCCAGCTGACCGTCCTTGACATTCCTCAGCAAAACGGGGTAGCTGAGCATAAAAATCACACCTTCTTAAACTTTGTCCGCGCTATGATGTTTTCAGCAGGACTAGACAAACAGTTTTGGGGTGAGGCTATCAACCACGCCACTTATGTTTTGAATCGTTGTCCCACCAAGGCCATCGATCCTGCCACCACTCCCTTTGAGCTATGGCATGGCCGCAAGCCCACCATCTCACATCTTCGAGTTTTTGGCTGCACAGCTTTTGCCAACATTATAGAGACTCACCGCTCTAAGCTAGATAGTCACTCCCACGAGTGCCTTCTTCTCGGCTACAGCAGTCAAAGTAAGGCGTACCGTCTCCAACAAATCTGACGGTCACACTTTTGTTTCTCGCGATGTTATTTTTGATGAGTCTTTCTCCGCATCGACACCATCCCCTCCAATCCTGCTCTCACTGCTATCACTGAGGATGAAATTCAGAATGATGTGCACTTCTTCCATCACCATCCTGCTACTTTGGGTCTAGCCCCTAGCCCTTCAGTGGGAGCTACTCTTCCCCCTCTGAGTTCTTCTGTTCTGCCTCCTTTTGCACCATCTCCCGCCTTCGGTCCTTCCTTTGGCCCTGGTCCTGGTCATCCTTCAAGTAGTAGTCTTGTCCCGGGTCCCGTTCCTCTTCTCCCCTCAGCAGGATATGGAGGAGGAGGAGTTATTTCACACACCAACTCAATCTGTGGCCAGCTCATCCACTAGTAGCTCACAATCTCACAGTCGATATTCGTTTTCAACTTATTCTATCATGAATTTATCTTCTCCAATCCGAACCAGACATAGTACAGATGTAGAAAACATGAGCACGCTACACCCATACCTACATCGTTCACCATCGCAGTCTCCACCACCGCACTCAAGTGACTTTGAGATGACATCGTCTCCTCTCACTGAGATCCAAGCACCACCACCACTCCAGCGTTTAACACGTCAGTCCAACCCTCCTAACCGTGATCCAGCTGAAGGTTACGACACAACGACTTTGATCCCGAAGGCACGAACGAGTAAGAAGCATGCGCTAATGATGACTTTGAGACCAGTCCCGATGGAGTCCAACTCCTATCAGGAGGTCTTATCATCTCCAGATGCTGCTCGATGGTTCGAGACCATCACCAAAGAGTTCAAGTCCCACGAGGAGAACGGTACATGGACACTCACAGATTTACCACACGGACGAAGGCCCATAACCAACAAGTGGACCTTCAAGTTGAAGCTGAATTCAGATGGGTCTATCACCCGATACAAGGCACGCTGTCGTGTTGTGAGACGTCCCACATGTGAATCCAGTGAAGAACGGGTGTTGTGTTTTCTTTGTGTTCGGTGAACCTTTTGTGTAGTTCGCATGAGAGGGTATTAGGTGTCACGTTCACAAAGATCTGGATGTGAGATCGCACGATAACAAGATGTGCCGACTCAATGATCCGTGAATGTTCGCGTGAATGGCTCTTGTTGTCAAACATAGGTATAAGATAGTGGGTTGGGGGTTTGGGAGGCATTCTTCTTTGGGGTAGTTTTCATGAGTGTGTCTTAGTGTCTTACGTGATAAGAAGGAGCGGCAAGTGTTGTATTCATGGATGGAGGATTGAATCGAGTTCCAAATCTGTCATTTCCGAACCCGTTTCATATCAAGCTTCACTTGATCCACCGCGATCACTTTCGACAGTGGTTCGTCGCCTACTTTGGTGAAGAGTTCATGGGGAGGATGATGGACTCGCCTACTCCGGTGATCTTACCAATCGTCACGTATGGAGAGGGCTGGGACTTGACAGTGTACATCTTACTTTGACGAGGACCAATGGACCTGAATTATCCAGCCAACATCCCTTTCAACGTCTAGGTGGATGTTCGATGTCACTGTCGGCGGAAGATCAATCATCGTGCGTGGATCGCAAGGAACTTTGGGGAGGAGTACTGTAATCAAGTGATGGCTTCTCCATTTCTTTTTGTAGTACCTTTCATCGTAAATCGGTTCCAGCTCGTCATCTTGACCTTGTACTGAATCTTAAGTATTGAGTACGATCTCTATAGTTCGACGAATGTAATTAACCTAAGGTTGGGGCCGATGCCTTGAAGGCATGAGAGGATAGTAAGGTTATAGTTGTTCTAGGGTACCAAGTAGAGGACAAAAGAGGTTTTCAGATCTGTTTTTTTATTGGTCCATTTTCGACCAATCAACGCCATTCCAGATCTGCAGACGGCTTTAGGGTTTTGGAGGTCTTCCCGAGGGTCATTTGAGGAGTGAGTGGTCTTGTTGGAAAGCTCTTGAGACGGGCTACACTCTGGAGACAAAGATCAGTCGATTTGGAATTCTGAGGAGAGAGTGATGGACGTTGAAAGTCAGGGGGGTCAAATCGGTACCCCGAGCCACGTTTTGGAGTGATCCGGGAGTTTGCGAGGTGATCTTTAGGAGCTGTCAAGGGGATCGAGTAATTCACTCCGTGCTGGTTGTATTGATGTAAAACAATCCTACATTTGGGTTGGATTTGCTCCTGAAATGATCAACTGAAGTTGGCTGTTACAGTTGAGAGGTATGAGAAAGCCCGCTTTCTTTGGATTCAAAGCTTGAGTTGCTCCGTGCACATGGGATTGGATCTCTGAGTGAAACTTTCCAGGATGAGAGTGTGCCCTATCAGCTAGTCACATGTGAAATTTCAGTTCAATTGGGTAAGAGAATGTGTAGAAATCTAGGATTTTGACCATCGAGATCTGTAAAGCTCAAAAGTTAGCACAGGCGGGTGGCTTGATTCATCGCGGACAGTGGGGGGTCAGATCTGAGACTGAAATTTCATACAGTAGTAGAGAAGGGTCAGAGGGGGTGTCCTGTGAGGTTTGAGCCTGATTGGATAATCGAGGTGAAGGCACGAGATTGTCAAAGTTTAGTTTGCAGCGAGGCGAGAAAGACGTAGAGAGATTTCGCTTAAATCTCTTGGTTGGAGTTGAACAAAACGACTTGAAGATGGGAGGTGTGCTTCTTGGAGGTGTCGTGTGGATGACAAGGAGGCTGTATTGTGAGATTGGTACGACGATCACGCTCAGTGGAGGTGCCACGTCTTGCTGAAGCTGAGGTACCGTTATCCTCGGTATCACGTCCCGAGTTTCTAGCTGTTTTGCTGCCGATATGTCTTGTATCGTTGGGAAGCTTGTGTAGTAGGCGGTCCTTGCTGTGGACATCTTCCTGAGCAAACTCGTATCAGCGAACAATAGAAGGTCAGAGTCTACAATTAGGTAGTTTGTCGAGAAGAAGTAGTGAAGCGGATGTGGATGAGAGATTGTATGAAGAGTGCTTGGGATCTAAAGCAGACACGTACCGTGTATGAGCCTTGCCTTTATCTAGAGGAATCGAGCTCCGAGTCATTTGTGTGATGCACATGTGCTACACTTGGGTCAAGTTAGCTCGCTAGTAACCTACAAAAAAGACTGATAGATTAGATATTGAGAGCATAAGTTTTCATCGGTTAGGTCGTAGATCCAGTTGTATCTCTCTACAGCCCGATACCCCGTGTATTCCCAGACCATATTTCACGCCCTACGACAACGCCTGGTGGTCCGAGGATTCACTCAAGTGTATGGGTTCGACTACACTGACACCTTCTCCCTTGTGGTCAGTGTGCAATCAGTGCGATTGATACTAGCAATCGCAGCTCAGCACAACCTCCACGTCCATCAGATGGATGTGAAGAAAGCCTTCCTGAATGGAACGCTGAGTGAAGAAATCTACATGGCAATCCCTGACGGCATCAACGCCCCAGGAACTGATAAAGTGTGCAGGCTACTTCGTACACTTTTTGGATTGAAGCTATCTTCTAGAGAATGGTATTTGATCATAGAGAAGTTCTTACTTTCTCTTGGGTTCTGTAAGTCAGGAGCTGATGATAACGTATACTACATTCATAAGGATAATCAGTTTGTCATCCTAGCACTCTACGTTGATGATACAATCATAGCAAGCAGCAGCGAAGGATTATCTAACATACATCAAGAGTAAACTCAGCGCAAGGTTCAAGATGAATGACATCGGTAATATCCACCATTGCTTGAGTATAGAGATTAACCGAAATCTATAGCAGGACCCATTGATCCTCCATCATTAGGTAGAGCTGAATATTATCTTTTGATAGTTGATGATCACTCATGAAAAATGTGGGTGAGGTTTCTGAGAAACAAGAATGAAGCTTTCACACACATGAAAGACTTCATAACTGAAGTTGAGCTTCAGACTAGCCAAAAAATCCAAAAAATCAAGAGTGACAGAGGAGGGGAGTTTTTGTCCAAAGCCGTTGAGGCTTTCTACAAGTCCAAAGGCATCATACGACAACTAAATGCACCTTATACTTCACAACAAAACGGAATGGTGGAGAGGAAGAACAGAGTGGTTGTTGAAGTAACTAGATGTCTATTCAAGGATGGAGGACTACCTAGGAAGCTGTGGGCTGAAGCAGTTAACACTGCAGTTTACCTTCTCAACCGAAGTCCAACAAAGGTGGTGGAAGGTATGAGCCCTGAAGAGGCCTTCACAAGTATAAAACCTGATATCTCAAATCTTCGAGTTTTTGGGTGTAAGGCCTATGTACTTGTGCCTAGAGAGTTGAGGAGGAAGTTAGACGGCTGCTCTAAAGTTTGCACTTTCATAGGCTACTCTGAACAAACAAAGGGATACAGACTACTTGACAGCAAAGAGAAGATTGTCATTAGTAGGGATGTTTTCTTTGATGAGGCAAATCATACTGCTCATCTTGAGATAGAAAAGAAGGAGACTACCACTACCTCCAATGGTACTAGTCTAGCTTTCAGATTTCGTCTTTTTGATATGTTTGTAGTGATGTAGGATTTCTCCTTTTGCCCATTTAGTATACAAGATATCGTTCCCATAGAGGATTTGCACAAGTGACGCTGCTCTAAGTCTAAGATCTGTTCAAACACACAAACACACGGGTTTTGCCTAGAAATCCTGTCTTCTCACAAAACCACACAAAACAACACGTCTTCCAGACACGCCAAATGGTGCTCTGGACCCCAACAAACAACTACCAATTACAATATCATACAACTATTCACAGAGAAGCTCGGGAAGACGATCTTCCTGCTTCCAGGTTGCTTCTTCCGGTCTTCTCGATACCGTCTTCCCGAAGCGATTCTCGTCTTTTGGGGGTTCAACTCGTCTTCTCACACCTCCAGAAGGCTGTCTGGCTTCGCAGAATCGACTAGTAACAGTCGTTACACCTTATTCTCACATTCACATTCCAACGGGTTGGATAAATCACAAGGTGTATGCCCCCTGTAGCCTTCCCAGGCTTCTGCCTATGGAAGTTGTCTTCCTGCAGCACTACAACGACATTCACCTTCACGGAAGCTCAATAGAAGTATCGGAAGCTCACTAGAAGAAGGTAAGAAGATGGGGAAGATGGGAGAAGATGGGGAAGATGAGAAAAGCCAAACAAGAGAAAACAAGAGAAAAAGAGTAAATTAAGATTCCGACAGGCTTCTAGTCCGGATCCTGACTAACAAGCCATCCCTGCTTGTAATAGTTTGGGGATGAAGACAACAAACGTGAGTACTGTTGCACCGTCTTCTACTCGAGGATGTCGTCCTCTGTTGCGAAAAGAAGGCTTCTTTCTTCTTCACTTCGCTACTCTGACTGCTCTGTCTTCCGGGATCCCTTACCCAGAAGACCGTTCGTACGTAGATCCCAAGTGCTCTACTGAACGAGTCAAGCTACACTCCACAACTGTTGACATTCACCGCCACTCAAGAAGAACACTTCTCATGCACAATTGGGAGCGAATTCAAGGAACCCACCATCCAGAAGACATGGACAAAGCTTCTGCACTCAAATCCACAATCTATTCCCCGAGAAGAAGTCACAATGGCATTGGGAAGCTCACTCCCTCTACTTCCTGCGTCTACTCCTCGACACACCAGCCTAGCTAACAGGATTGCACGAGGATGCCGTTCTCTGTTCCTAGATTGTCCACTACTTCTATCTACATCTTCGAACCACTGCTGGTGCGAGTATACAGACCCCTCCTGTATCTTCCAAGACTATTCGTATGTTTCCAACAACGGGTGTAGTGTGCTAAGACTGTCTCTGCTCTAATGTGTCTCGCCTGCCTGCCTGTAGAATCGGTGTATATGTTCAGTTACTACAGAATTCTACAGAACTGGCAGAACTCGCAGAGCTTCATTTCCTACTCTACGATCCTACTTAACCTTCTGCCTCGAGTCAGGGGAGACGACCACCATGGAGAGAGAGAAAGGCGCTGACAAGAGGTTGTCACCTCACATGCATGCGGTCTCTCTTCCCAATTAGCCCTCCACTGTGTTACTCCTACGCTACCTATGCTGCCACATGGGGCCTAACTATTTTTACATGAAACTGCCACCCTTAAGATAGCATGTCCGATCCTACTAAATCTGGAAGTGTCGATTAAGTTTGCTAACTACTCTGATTGCTCGGTGGCAATCTCCACATGATCTGCTCCTACCGGAGCTACTACCTCGACTTCTGATGGGCTGGGAAGCCCTGCACTTACCTCGGGTACCACTGAGGTAGCTTCCCTCTCCTCGCTCTTCGCTGGCCTTGCTGTTTCTGCGGCTGCGTCTTCCTCGGCTTCGACTTCGGAAGATGGAATGATCTTCTGGGAAGACGAGTCGAATGGTGCGTCTTCGGTCTTCTGAGGCACAGATGCAGTACTAGGGACCATGGCGACCTCATAGGGGTCCGGGGAAGTCGCTTCCTCCACGCAGAATACCTGGGAAGAAGGCTCGTCTTCTTGTCTTCCGAAAGACATCATGTCTTCCGGGGCGTCTCCTGGAGTCTTCTCGCCTTCCAACGCTGTCACCACCAAGTGTACAGCGAGATCGAACTCCTCCTTCTCCATTCCGGATCAAGTCGAGGGTGCTGGGGCTTGGGAAGATGCGGTTGCAGGTGTTGGAAGTGAGGGAAGACCATAAAGTGTCTTCACTCCTTCTAACTGTCTATCCAGGTACCTGAACATGCTATCTCTGCATTCCACCAACCTCGTCTTGGACTCGCTGTCCCATTCCCTAGCTAAGGTAAGTAACTTCTTACCCGCGGTGAAGTTGAACTTCTTCCGAAGCGCTTCTACCGACTGAGCTAACATCTTCTGCGCACGAGCCTCCGCTGCTTCCCTCTGCGTCTTCTCCACTGCAGCTCGTGCTTCTGCGGCTTCTCGCTGCATCTTCCAAGTGGTCTGCTCTTCTACGAGGGCAGTGATCTTCTCCCGCACCCGGAGAACTTCCTGATCGCGCTGCTGTACTCGCGTCTGCAACTCCTGGTTGCTCTTCCGAAGTTGCATCGACTCCTTGGCAGAAGCGGCTGCTTCCGCCTTGTACCTGGCTGCAAGCTTCTCCGTAGTGCGGAGGCTAGCTTCCAGCGACTCCGTCTTCTGCTGGCTGTCTTCCTGTCGCAGCAAGGTGCGTAGGCCGAATCCAGGCTGTAAAGGCTTCTCCTGTGTCCTCGCTCTCCTCTCCAGCAACTCCATAGCGGGCTGGATCTCCTTCTGGAAGTAGGCACTGAACTCCTCCAGTCGTCTTCCTGCGGAAGACAAGTTCATCCCCACCACTCGCTCCATGGTGTCGACTTCGTCTTCCAGAGGCAAGGAAGCCTCTTCCAACACTACGGCCTTCATATTCTACGCACGAGAAGAAGCTACTCTTCTCATCTTCCGAGGTGGAAGACTCCTCGTGGCAGGAGCGGCTCTCCTCTTTGCGCTTCCTCGCATCGCAGTAGGAGTGCCCATCCATCCTTTGTCTTCTGGAGTCTTCGGAAGACTCCCAGGTGTTACAGAAGCTGTCTTCTGCTCCGATCGGGTACTCAGCAAGTCTTCCTCCGAGTCCGACTCCGATCCTGAATGAATGAGGGAGATGGGTGTCCTCGGTACACTTCTGTGACTCATCTTCCTCATTGGCGTGGCGTCTTCCGACCCACTAGACTCGTCTTCCCTCACCAGAAGCGTCTTCTGGTGAGAGCCGGGTCTCAGCTGTGGCATCAGAGTGAGAGGGGGCGTTGCTGCTGCCTCTCGGTCATCGTCTTCCGAGGTCTCCTCCTTCACCTCCTGTCGCTCCGTTGGCCCATACACTGCCAGCTGATCTTCCCTAAGATCCCCCATGGCTACATACAAGTAGCAGAAGAAGGGCGTCAGATGTCCTCCCGCCGGGGTATCCAAGTATGCTAGCTCCGTCTGTACATAGTTGTGGATGTACGCGCCCCAGTAGATTGACACTCTGTCATCCCACACTGATTCCAGGAACTCCACGTCCTGATCTCCTAAGTACCTTGTCTTCTGCGCTTTTCCCTTGGGGAAAAGATGCAGAAACAACTTCGCCAGAAGTCGCTTCTTCGGCTCCCGGTAAGACTCTATCTTCCAACCGTTCCTCCCCTGCCTGTCTTCCACGAAAAGGCAAGTGGTACTCCCAAGCACATGCCATGAACTCACAATCCTAGGTAAGATCTTCTTCTCGTACCAATATCCTCGGTTCTCGGTCTCAGGCCTGTGAAACGTCTTACGCCACCAATCTTCAGTCCAGGAAGATGGTCTTCCCCGAGCTACTCTTGCCTTCGCAGGTACACGGTTACGCGGTGGTAACGCGGCCCACACCTCCTCCAGAAGCCCTTGATCTGCGAGGTTCCAATCCCACAGGAAGAAGTCGAGACCCAACTCCTTGAGGAAAGGAGTGGCCTCGGCCAATTCTGTCGCGGGTAACACCAAGCCTCGCGGATGCATCGACATACCTGGAAGATCTGTTGCACTAAACCACAAGCACCTACTATGAGCTGAAGGCTCAGTTCTTCCCGAGTGCCCACAGTCTAGCTTCTACTTCTCAGAAGACGAAACTAGTCTTCCAGAAGACAGCTACTCCGTCTTCCGGGATTCTAACAGTACTTCCTAGATAGCTCTCATCTTCCGAGCTATATCTAAACAATCCTATCTAAGCAAGGCCTCGCATGGATTACCAAGAAGACAACCCACCTTGCATTACATCCTACTTCCTATCAGAAGATACAAGATATGCGAGAAGTAGAGTATGAGAAAGGTTCAGAAGATGGTTGCGGGCTCCTGCGGTGACAGTGGCCTCTGGAAAGACACTTGGGACAGCTTCCGATTCAATGTCTTTCTCGGAAGACTTCTCGAAGTCAGACTTCCCTTCACTGGTCTCACCTGTCTTCGTCTTCCTACACGCAATCTATCCTCACAACAGACTCAAGACATTTGCACTCTGTTCTTCTGACTTCTCACCTCTCATACACACTCAGAAGAAGCTTGCTGCGTGATGAGAAGACATGACCCTCGACCATTCTCTCCAGATTCTGCCAGCAAGACGTCTCACAACTCTCTTCTAAGTTCGGGAAGAAGAAGGAACGGCTGCTATGGATCGGACAAAAGAGACCCGAATGGACCCTCGCGTCTTCTCGCTCATTTTGCCAGCCCTCCAGTCTTCTAGTCTCTCTAGGAAGATGGGGAGTTGAGAAGCTTGGAAGACCGAGAGGCACAGGCCTAGTTCCCGACTTCCAACTTCTCGAAATAACAAAACAACTCACCAAGCCACTCAGGATTCGTACCAAGTCTCTCTAAACACAAAAGCAAAGCAAATCCACTCTTGATACGAATTGTGTTCAGTCGACTTCCGAAGACAGTCTTCCGAAGATGTCTTCCGAAGACAGTCAAGTTCAAGAAGCGTCTTCCGAAGATGTTCCCATCTTCCGAATCGTCTTCTGTTCCAAGTTTCGGGGATAGAGAGGTAGGGGGTAGGGAAATTGATAGTTGGGGTCTCCAATTTGAGGGCTAGGAGTAGGGAAGCTCGAATTGAGCTCAGGAAGAAGCAAGGAGATATCTCGACAGAAATTGGGCAGCGCTTCCGCGCCCAATGTCTCAATAGAAAGAATGGGGGTGGGATAATCGATCAGGCTGCCTGCACACAATCAAGGAAGCGCGGGGAGTACCAAGAAAAGGCGAGAAGAAGTGGGAGGGGAAAAGAACAGGGGAAAGAACCTCTATAGTCTTCTTCGGCTCCCCGAGTTGCCTTCGACCTCCGCGCGCTTCTAGCTCTTGTCCTAGCTTCCAATGCGACTCCACACGACTGCGCCTGCTGTCAATTTCGGTCCACACCTCGATTCCACCTCTGCTTCTACTCGCCACTCTTCACTGTCAACTTCTCGGAAGCTCCACAGAAACGCCTTCGCTTTCTCTGCTGTTTGTGCTCCCGCAATTCGATCTCACCCTTCGCCTAGCTACCAACTTACTCTCTCCTACCTCGATGTGTCACTTGATTCCTCTCTCAATGTTAGCTCGCGAAGCTCACTCTCTCAATCGATCTTCTTCAGGCGCGCTATGCTGCGGGAAGTTAGAAGGTGCCTAATGTGCTTCCTCACGCATCTTCCCTGCAGATTAGGGGTTCTCGTCTTTGGTGTCTTCCTGACCTACCTACCTATTCGGTGCGCTCCAGTAGGTACACCTACTGTCTTTACCCGAAAACTCGTGGTTGGTCCTTTGTGGTCGCTGTCTTCTGGAAGATAGGTGTCTTCTGCCGTCTTCTCATCTTCCGCCGTCTTCCCATCTTCCGAAGACGCAACTGAGAAGACGATCTTCCGAAGACGGTCGTCTTCTGAAGAAGTCAACTTCTTACTACAAACAGCTCCTAAGATCATCTTCCTGTTAAGGAAGACGTAACATTAAGTAACAACGCTTCTTCAGTTATACAAACAAGTCATTATTCTTAAAAATTTCAAAAATTTGTGCATCCTGTAATTTGTGGGCACCACAATGTTACAAGATAATCAGTCTGATGAGAATGTACCAGAAGCTGTTAGAGGTGGTGTAGATGTTGATGTTGCTCAAACAGAACATATTGTGCACTCATCTGAGTTGGTAGTAGATCTTCCCACACAAGTTACAGTTCCAACTTCAGTACCTGAACAAGTGCTTCAACCACTTCCGAATTAAGTAAGAAGATCTACTCGAATCAGGAGGCTACCTGCTCGACTTGCTGAGATGTGGTTAGCAGAGACGATTGATAACGCAGAACCACTGAAGTTCGAAGATGCTATGAAGTCTGAGAAGTGGACAAAGGCAATGAAGGAGGAGTTTACTGCATTGCAGAAAAACGATACTTGGTTCTTGCCAACTCTTCCTGAAGGGAAGAAGTTGATTGGAACCAAATGGGTGTACAAAACGAAGTACCATGCTGATGATACAGTTCAGAGATATAAGAGCAGAAGGATGGATCAGACTGAGTCAAACCTTGTACCTGACCCAAAAGTTATTCCAGTTTGGCTTAGAGAATTGTCAACCTGTCAGTACACCATTGACCCCAAGAGAAAAGTTCTCAACTGAAGATTGTCCTGCTACTACTGAAGAGAAGGCGCAATGTGCTTCTTATCCATATCAGAGTGCAACAGGCTCCATCAACTGGGCTGCCGTCTGCACTCATCTTGATCTTGCCTTTAGCATTAGTGTATTATCTCAATACATGGCTAACCCAAGATTAAAACACATCATTGTCATAAAGCGCACATTTCGCTATATCAAGGGTACTTTAGACCAGTACTTAGAATACAAGTACTCGCCTCAACCGATTTCTCTATTTGGCTACACTGATGCTGACTGGAGAGGTCACATCGAGTCACGATGTTCAACTTCTGGAAATTGTTTCATCTACTCACAAGGAGCAATCAGTTGGTCGTCGAAGAGACAGAAATCTGTTGCACTATCGAGTACTGAAGCTGAGTATATGGCACTCAGCACATGTTCATCAGAAGCAATGTGGCTTCGACAACTCTTAGCTGATATAGGTTTAGCTGAGAATGAGGCTACTACTTTGTATTGTGATAACCAGAGTGCGATAGCACTCGTAGAATCATCCAAGTTTCATGACAGGACGAAACACATAGATATTCGGTACCACTTCATTAAGGATCAAGTTACATCCAAGACAATTGAAGTGAAGTACTGCCTTACTCAGGAGATGATAGCGGATGTCTTAACTAAGGGCCTACCGCCTCCTAAGTTGGATTACCTTCTACCAAGACTAAGATTGAAAGTTTAAATCTATAAACAACTAGTCGTTGAGTGGGAGTGTTAGAATAGGCTATACAGTATGAACGTACGTACAGCAACTAGTTTAGGCTATTTGAGCTCATGCCCTTTCGCAGGCTTTGCCTGCCATTGTACCAAAGTATAAGTACTTGGCCTTTGGACCTCCTATCTCATTATTCATTTCAGTAAACAAGCTTACTTATACTTGGTCTCTCACATCGATTCTCTCTCTCCTTTTTCTATACTTTACACCGAAGCCGAAAAGCTCGCAGTCCCGAGATACAAGCGAAAATGTTCTGGAAAACAACGATAATCCGCTTGGAAAATTCGGGTGCGATTACTTTTTAGTATTCAGTTTATTCTTGACCTGTAATTTTAGTTCAAGTGGTGCGGAACATGAAGAGTAGAAACCTACAGAGGACTTGTGTAAGAGTGGCTGTATACAATCATGCGGGCTCTTGTTCAAAAAAACAGACAGTTCGCTAAGTTGAAACCTTGCTAAGGTACGGATGAAAGGGCCATATATACATGTTAACTCTACTCGTATTAATTTCTCGATCTCCTGGTCCGGGTACACGCGAGCGGGATATTGCAGGGGTGGTGTGATTCGTGTAAGAGCAAAAAGCTCCAAAGGGCGAAAATAGCTCTAAAAGATATATTTAAAGATTAACCTTGCAATGCATAGAAATAATAACATATCGTTATTTGTTATTATTTGTTATTTCATTGGACGAGTAGGATTCATGCACAACATCAATTAATATGAGACGAGTTAAGTATATATATTAGCTATATCAATGATTATCTTGGATCAGTTAGCAGGGAAAAAAACTCAGAACTTCAACATTGTGTACTCTTCTTTGCGGCTTCTAATTTTATGATCTCATGCCGTGTTGTTCCAGTTGCCTCTTTGCATGTTCTATACTGAGACCTGGGGCATTCTTCTTAGGCTATGGAGCTTTGTCTGGGGAAGGTCTCTTTCACTCAGTGAACCCGTCCTGTAGGAAAGAATGATTGCAAGATCTGACTTGGGTGGTGTTGGAAATGGACTACTGCTAGAATAGGTTTAAGGTAAAACTCTAAGTCACGGCATAAGAACAGTGTGAGTGTGAGAGAGTGAGAGAGCTCCTTGAGAGAGAGTAGGCTGAACCAAGCAAATGAATTACTTAATGTACAATGGCCTTGGGCCTGGATAATATAGTCATGGGTCTTGACCTTGGTGACCTTACGGAAGGTCACCACCTAATAACCTGAACCAGTTACTGTAAAAATGTATTCATACTGTAGTGTATTCTAACACTCCCACTCAGTAACAGTTTAGATAAAAACATTATCAGCTAGAAAACATTCCTAGCTTTGGTAGTTGATAATCCAAGTTTGGAGCCGGTAAGCTCTTTGTCAAAATATCTGCAACCATGTCCTCAGTAGGACTAACTTCTATAACTCTTCCAGCGACGTGATCTTTAATGAAATGATATCGTATGTCGATATGCTTCGTACGGTCATGGAACTTGCTAGTGTCGAGAAGAGCCATCGTACTTTGGTTGTCACAATATGTCATAGTGGGCTCCTTGTCATGTAATCCGATGTCAGCTAGGAGTTGATGTAACCAGATTGTTTCTGAACAGCTCGTACTAAGAGCCATATATTCTGCCTCTGTGCTTGACAGTGCTACTGACTTTTGTCTCTTAGAGGACCAGCTAATGGCTCCTCCAGAGTAGATGAAACAATGACTTGATGTAGAACTTTCTTGTTTCCGCATGTCCTTCCCAGTCAGCATCGGAGTAACCCAACAGAGAGTAGGGCTGGGATGATTGAGAATACTCAAGGTATAAATTCACAGTTTCCTTGCTGTAACAAAAAATTTGCTTCATAGCGGCAATGTGTCTAGGTCCAGGACTACTCATGAACTGGGAGAGTACACTAATGCGATAAGACAAATCAAGACGAGTGCATACTACGGCTCAATTAATAGAACTAGCTGCACTTTGATAAGGATAACTATTACATAGTTTCTTCTCCTCCTCAGTGATAGGAGAGTCGTCTGAAAAAAGTTTCTCACCTGTAACTAGAGGTGTGCTTACAGGTTTGCAGTCTTGTAAACCAAACTAGAATAGCTTATGTGTCAAATACAGAGCTTGACTAAGTCTGATACTGCCAAAAGATAGATCACGGTTAATTTCAATGCTTAGGCAATGATAGACTAGACCGATGTTAGTCATTTTAAACCGTGAGCTCAATTTCTCTTTTGCATGGGATAATAGAGTCTCATTGCTACTGGCAATCACAATGTCATCCACGTAGAGGGCAAGGATGACGAAGTGCTATTTATGATGCAGGTAGTAAACATTTTTGTCTGCACCGGACTTAGCAAATCCAAGAGAAAGCAAGAATTTATCGATGATTAAATATCATTCTCTTGATGACTGCTTAAGACCGTAGAGAGTCTTAAGCAATCTGCATACTTGGCTGCGCCCTGCTGCAGTCACTCTTTCCAGAGACACACATGTATATTTCCTCGTTAAGTGTTCCATTCAGAAATGCAGTTTTAACATTCATTTGATGTACATGTAGATTGTATTGCGCTGAGATGGCAAGGATGAGCCATATTGATTGTATACAGACTACAAGGAAAAAAGTTTCTGTGTAATCCAGCCCGTAGATTTGAGTGAAACCACGAGTCACGGGTCTCGTCTTATAACAAGCAATGGACCCATCGGTATTAAGTTTCAACTTAAAAGTTCACTTACATGTTATCGGTCGGCGTCCTTGTGACAAATCGATAAGTTTCCAGGTACCGTTAGATTCGTGAGAATCTAACTCCTCCTCTATTGCTCTTCTCCACTTATCAACATCATGAGAAGATACTGCTTCTGTGTAAGAGGCAGGTTTCATTGACACAGGCTTGAGGGTTATCATCAACGCCCGCTTGGTATTTTTTTGGACTTCAGGATCAGCGATGAAGGGTCGTAGCCCTCATAAGGATTCCACTGTGGGAGAATTGACTGCCGAGCTGATGCTGGGAAATCCAATGAGAAAAGCCAAGACTTGCTGTTGACAGGGCTAGAAATGCGTGGTGAGCATGGTGATGTGCGCCAGAGATAGGGATGACGCAGGCTCATATGCTCTGCAGGAGAAGAGTGATTGTGTGTATGACTAGAAGAGTGAGTACGTGGAGGACAACTACTCTCACTAACTTGTGAACTGTTGGTGATTCCTCCTCCAGTGCCACGACTGCTACAAACTCCTCCTCCAGATCCAAGACAAACGGATGAGATTGGAGCTGGAACCGTAGGAGAGGGCAGAGGAACTCCCACTGAAAGAAAGCCGGGAGAGATGGACGGAATGTAAGCTGGGCCACCAGAAGGAGCGGGTACAGTGTGATAAAAATGGACGTCGATCTCATGAAGCTCTTGAGTGAAGGATTAACAGAGAGGACGGATGTTAGAGAGAGAGTCAGAAAAGACTCATCAAAAATTACATCGCGAGAGGTGAAAGTACGACTGTCAGATTTTCTTTGGAGACGGTAGCCTTTACTCTGGCCGCTATAGCCAAAGAAAATACACTCGTGGAGCGACCATCGAGCTTTGTGCGCTCAACCTCGGAGACTTGGGAAAAAGAGTGACAGCCAAAGATGCGCAAAAAGGAGAGATCGGGTCGTCGAGGAGCAGTAGAGACATAGGAGTGTCAGAGTTCATAAGGTGTGGTCATAGACGGGATGGTCTTAGACATCGGTTTTGGAGGAAGGTGGCGCAGGTGATTGCTTCACCTCAGAAGGGCTTGATGAGGTTGGTGGTGAAAAGCATAGAACAGACAGCATCACGCAAGCTACGGTTCTTGCGCTCAGCAACATCATTCTGCTGAGGTGAGTAGGAGATAGTGAATCGACGCTGGATGTCGCGCTCATGACAGAAAGCGTCAAAAACAGCTAAATGATATTCTTCGCCGTTGTCAGATCGCAAGATGATAAAGGATTGACCAGTGGTGCGCTCAGCAAAGACAAGATAGTCCCAGAAAGCAGCAAAATAGTCACTTTTATAGTAAGAGACGAGTGACAATGTAGCACGAGTAATCATCAATAAATGTGATGAAGTATTCATAGTCAGAAAAAATGCAAAAAGAGATGCGACCGCTAATGTCAGAATGGACCAGTGCCAAAGGACGAGTTGAGCGGTTGGAGCTAGCACGTGGGAATTTAGTACGCGCATGCTTGCCGTGTGCACAAGCTGGACAAATATCCTCAGAGAGTGGGAAGGAAAAGAGACCAATAACGTACCTGCGGTGACTCAGCTCGTGGACTTGGTGGTGGTTGATATGACCGAGTCGCTGGTGTCACAAGATAGAGAGATCACAAGTTGTAGTAACAAGAGCACAGGGTCTAGATGACGTCGGAGGAGGGGTTTGGCTATCGGATGTAAAACCCTGAAGGTCGTCCAAGAGATGCGGAGAAGATCGAAAAAATGAACCAGACGGGTCGGAAATTGCAGAATGCAAGCCGAGAGGACCCTAAGCTGGAGAAGGTAAGTCGTTAGTGACTAAAGTCAGCTCGGGTGGGCCAGGGCGCGGGCCAAGAAGACCTTGCACGGATGACAGAGATTGCACGGGGATCAGCGTGGATCCTTGAGGGATCGTGTCCCTAGGCTCGGGGTCGTCGGAGGTCAGCATGACCTCTAGGGACCTGAGGGACTGTCCCCGCAGTCTGTGGAGAGGCAGTTCGTGTCAGGTGCCAAGTCCCGAAGTGACGGCGCGGATCTCGGAGGGACCGCTTTGCGAGATGCAAGGTCCTAGGGTACCGATGTGAAACACGGGGCTCCCTTTCAGAAATCGTTGCGGATCTATGATGGACCACGTGGGAGTCCTCGGAGATGGGAGGCTACAGGGGTCATTAAGGCCTCTCGTGACCTCGGAGGTCATGCATGGCCGGCGAGACGTGCGAAAAAAGGTATGGGCACTTCAAGGGGTGCGAGGCTGAGATCATTAACTGATCTCTTCCAGTGTGCGGTTGTCACTTGACGATTGTCAGCGGGGGAGGGCAAGTCAACATACGCGATCCGTGTGTGGGGGTTTGTTGCACGCGCATAGGATAGTGTGTCGATGCCTATGCAGTCAATGATCACGCGCGGGGCTGGAGAAAGGCCTGCAGGTGGGGTGCACGTTGGGAAACTACCAAGGGGTGTCATGGTAAAGGGGGTAGAGCTCGGCTGAAAAGAAATTGGACCCTCATTATCCAAGTGTGCGATTTTCGTCAATTGTGGAGCAAAGATTTCAAGTGTGGCCATAGGCTCCAAAAACGGAGCAGGAAAAATCCATAAATCAGTTGTGTGCTCTTCCTCTTGGTTGTGCACATTGTGTGCGACTGAGTTTAGACTAGACCTTGGGAAGCGAATCCTGCGCATGTTGTGATTTAAAAGAGAGACGATGGTCCGCTAGTTGGATTGTGGTCTGGCTCGTAGGCGAGATCTTGATCTCTGGTTGGGAGATAAATTGTGAAGTATTGGGGTCCTTCCAGCTGTGACTACGAGCGCGGTTTGGTCAACGACCAAGACTGAGTCTCTGAGCATATAGAGATCATCAACAGTTGGACAGGGAGCTAGCACTTGTCCAAATCTGTCCTCGAGATGACAGAGTCCGTTGTCAATTAAACACCAGCCGTCATTGGCATCGGATTGCTGAGCTGAAAATAGATTTTTCTGCAAGACAGAAACATGGAAGACGTCACATATGTACACATGCTCATCGTTGAGCAGGCGTACTTCCACCATGTCAGAACCGGCAACGTGGATTGTAGTGTTATCATCGAGTAGAATTGCATCATCCTAGGTGTTTTCACTTGAGACGGGTGACTATTTGATGAATTGTCGTCGATTATGTGGCATGTGACGTGTGACACCCGTGTCCATATACCATGAGGGTCATCTGTCTGCACGATTGCAGATGAGCATTGTGTCATCAAAACCCGACGAGTGTTGCTATTGTTGTTCTGAGAACGGTGATTTCTATTTCGATTCTCGTTTTGGTTGTCAGCATTCAAATTTTCATTGCTGCTGTTGGGTTTGTCCAGACACGCGGTGATGCGATGTTCAGTCTTGTTGAACTGGAAACATTTCTCGTTAGGATCTGGAGGTCTTTTCGGTGGCTGATTATCACCTTATCGGTTGTTGTCATTGTTACACCGGTTGTTGCTATTGCATCTTTGCCGACGCCTTGCAAACAAAGCAGTAGATGGTTCGATCGATAGCTTGCGCCCTATCGTTTCCTCTTGGATGAGGAAGGTGATAAGATCCAGCAGCGAGAGATTTGGGTTTATTCTCATTACCTGCAAGAATAGATGGTAGTTGTTGGCATGCTGCCCATCAACGTGAGGACTTGCTCCTCGTTGTCAATGACTAATCTAACTGAAGTCATCTGCTGGAGAAGGAACTTGAAGTCGTTTACCTGTTGAGTGAACGTCTCGTTGGATTTCATCTTTAAAACTCGCAACTTCTCTCTTAGATGCATCTTGGTCACGATGTCTTGATCAGCGAAGTGTCTGATCAAGGTGGTCAATGCATCATTCCCTTAGTGCAAGACATTATATGTCTTGTCATATTATTCTCGCAGCATTCGTTGATTGCTGCGAGTGCATTGACGTCATGCTGGTCTCAATCCATGATACTACCGAGTCCAGTAGCAGGAGGAAGGATGGGTACCGCAGTACCTGGGGGGTCGTGGCGCGTGGTCTTCGCGTATTTTTCTCCACGATGTCAAGCACACCGTGGGTCCTAAGCCGCAAGATCATCTTGTGCTTCAAAGTGTGAAGTACGTGCCGTTAAATTTGACCCAGCCTTTGGTGTCAAAGGGGGCAGATATTCTATACTAGATTGATCGTTGGAACTGTAAAGTTCTGTTAGCGGAGGTACAAAATCTTAGTGCTGAAGCGTCCTTCTTGCAGCAGTTGAAGCGTCCTCCAACTGCTCTCACCTAAGGACCGAAGACCTACCTAGTGCCTATGCTATTGTGCTAGTACATCAACAAAGCAAAGCTCTGATACCATGTTGGAAATGGATTACTGCTAGAATAGGTTAAGATAAAACTCTAAGTCACGGCATAAGGAAAGAGTGAGTGTGAGAGAGTGAGAGGAGCTCCTTGAGAGAGAGTAGGCTGAACCAAGCAAATGAATTACTTAATGTACAATGGTCTTGGGCCTGGATAATATAGTCTTGGGTCTTGACCTTGATGACTTTACGAAAGATCACCACCTAATAACCTGAACTAGTTATTGTAAAAGTGTATTCATACTATAGTGTATTCTAACAGTTGGTGTGTAGAGCCGGTGGTCTGCTGGATGTGGGACAAGACCACCATCCTTGCACCAAACCTTGTGGTTTTGCGGAGTTCTTCCAAGTTCCAGTGATGAATGTGCCCAGTAGATACTTACAATGCAGTAATTATATCTTTTTCATCTGGACAAATGTGTCCAGAGCGGGTACTCCATCGCGTTTAACTCAGAAGGAAAAACACTCAACCGCTTGAACCTTATAGTGATGTCACAGATTAACAAATAAATACAACGTGCTTCATGTCAGTTTAATTACGACATGTGCGAATCCAAGGAGGCAAAAGAGAAATTTGTGCTAAAGATGTGGAGGTCGAGCTGAAATTGTTTATTATTGTGTAGGAGAGAAATCTGTTATTTTCTCATGGTAGCATGGTGGGGAGAAATGATGCCTTCTGTTGCCACTTATCTAAGGCATCATTTCACTCTTGTTAGCTGACGGTGGATGTCACATAGGGAGAAAGAAAATTCCAGAGGGGGTGTACAGCAGAGAGGAGATCTTTTTTCCCAAGGAGATTATCGAGTAGAGTTATCGAAGAGTTGAGGAGAGAAGTTTATGGAGCTTACGACTAGAGAATTTTCCGACTGATTTCTAGACATTGAGGACACTGAGGAATTGAGGAATTGATGATAGAGTGTAGAAACGAGTAGAGAAGAGACCTGCAACTTTTACGCATATCTTCTTGAATAGGAATGAGAAGCTTTGAGGTGAATGCGTGAGTGCTTCACATGAGCAGTTTTCTGAATTTCTGAGTTCTTGAACGTGAGATTTTCAGTTTGGGTGATTTGGAGTTGAAGACTTATGTGCATATTGTGTGTTATATTCAGAGAACGTGGTAGAGATTCTTTTGCGAGCCTATTCTATGTGTGATTTTTGTCTTCTTTTTCACGATCGTATCACAATTAGAAGATTCTGTCCTTCCCAAGAAACTCTCATCTCGACAGTGCATTCAACGATATTGACTCGTTTCCCTGAATTCATGTATAAGATGGTGGGTCGAGTGTTCGTAAAGATATTCTTCTTCCTTGCTTGGTGTTTCACGAGTATTTTTTAGTGTTCTACATGGAGGGTGGTTCTGAAGTGATCCTCTTAATCGTCACGTGCAAAGAGAATTGGGACCTGATTGTGCACATCTTACTTTGACGTGTGAATGGACTTGAACTTTCTAGCCAACATTCCTTTCAACGTCTAGGTTGATATCAGATGTCATTGAGATTACTCATCGTGCTTTGATCATGAGGAACTTTGGTGAGGAATACTGCAATCAAATGATGGCTTCTTCTTTTGTCGTACCTTTTATTCTAGATCAGTTCAAGGTTATGATCTTGACTTTTGTATTGGATGTCGTGTATTTTCATGTCGTTGTTATCTCTATCATTCGACGAGTGATTATCTTGTGTTAGTTTGAGGTCCAAAGTGTTTTGGTTCAAACTCTTAAAGGTATCAGAGTATTTTAAGGTTACAATTTGATCCATAGTGCCAAGTAGGAGATAAGGTGATCTTCAATCTTCACTCTCATTGGTCTATTTTTTACCAATCAGATTCAACCAAGATCCATGGACAGTTTTGAGATTTCAGAAATATTCCCAAGGGTCATTCACGGAGTATGAGGTCTCGTAGTCGTTGTGCCTTGTGAACATATAGAGAAAGACAGAATCTGACAAAGGATGAAAAACTTTGGTTGGAAGTCGAGAAAATGATCTCGGAACTAGAGACATAGAAGCTCTAGAAGAGGAGAGGTCTTATTTCAAAAAATTAGTCCTTGCGTCGAAACGTATGCTAGGTTTCTTTATCTCTAAAAGAAGCCCTAAAAAGGGATCAAGAGATGTAACATCCAGGGCATTTAACTCTTTGCACCAAGAAGGTACGTTACTTGAAAATCACATTTCGAGGTTCTATATTTTCGCTCCAAAGACGCTCATGGAAGGAAATAATGACTTCTTGATCTATTTCGTATCTCTACTTTCATTGCACCAAGTGGTAGAGCTCCTTGTTAGATTCCTAAAGACATTTCATTTGGGTGTTTAATGATGACGTTATGAGGTTCAAAAGATGAGAAAATCAAGCTAGACCTTAGCTTACCGATGCTGATTGGGTATTTGCGGTTCTTGGCGGTATTAGGAGGACGCAAAGGGTCTGCTTTGGTCATAATCTGGAGAAAACTTCACGTATTGTGACCGACGTAAGGGGGCAACTTAAAGGACTAATTTGTATCTGCAAATTGTCGATTGACGATTCATGAGATTGGGAGGTCCAGTGCAAGCGTGCAAGACGTCATTGGGTTCAGACCAGTGCAAGCTATATACTGGTTAAGATGGTTCGTGAAGAGGAGGAGTGTGTTCTGGGAGAAATTGGGATGTAGGGAAGAGATTTAAAGTATTTCATGTTGTTTAAAGCTGTTCCGGAGTCCAAACTTGGTGTCCTGGATTCATCGGGATAAGAACACTGAGTTCTTCAAGAAATTGAAGACTATATATGAAGTTTCATTTGGCAATTTGAGAGATGTGAGAGAAATTGACTCGCAAGGAAGCACTTACGTCAATTTTTTGTTTGTCTGCGATCTGAAGTTGGATGGTTCTTCGCGATAAGTGAAAAAATTTATTGGTGCCTATGCAATTAAGGAGTCTTCACCTACGCATAGGAGAAGACCTTATGTGGATTAGGTTGTTGGTTTGGGTGTGGTGAGAGAATTTGAGCAGTAAGGAGTCGATCTACGTCCATTTTTTGCTTCCTACGACCAAATTTCTTGCATGGTTTTGCGAGAGGAACTCCAAACAGCTTGTTTGGAGTCTCATTGGGTTCAAAGTAACCATAAATATCTACCAAAGGAGACAGATCTAAGATCAAGCAGTTTGTTTTGTATATGTACGTGGTTTTAAGTCACAAGGAGGAGTTTTTTGAGATTCGATCACATGCGACTGAAAATTAGAGGTATCTCTGCTGTCGAGAGTCAAATTTGGGAGTTCTTGGAGATAACAAAGTTAAGGAGGAAGACCTTATCAACATCTGAAGACCGTTTGTCAAAAGAAGAAAGTTCTCAAATAGACCTTCTTCGGTTCTTTCGCTATGGTTCGTCTTTTTGGATTTGTTAGAGCTCTAGCTGGTTATGTACGGCTTGTGGTAGCTAGCTTTAGCTAAGGGCTTGTACTTGGGTTTTGTTTGGATCTGACCTTGAATCCTATGATACAGGTGCAAAGCTTACAAAACATGTGCAAAGCTTTTTGTTATCAAAAGGGTGTTTCCCTTGCTTGGAGCTACGCTTCGTAGTTTTGGATCTAGGTTGAGACTCAGAGGCTTGTTTTAGGAGGTTGGGTGCAGACTACAGACTACTGAAATCTATTTCTTAGTTTGATGTTCTTAGAGAGAAAGAAACTGGAGAGTACATAAAGTGAGAGTTTGTATATCTTGCGAAGCTTATTCTCGTGGTTGTTTTTCTCTTCTTGTCTCTGTTCAGCACACGATATCTCTACAGCCAGGAACCTCACATTTTCCTAGAAAACCTTCACGTAAAATTTGATATGATAATATGATGTATTTCCACCCATGTTGGGAGCACAGAAGGAACGTAGCCATTGACCTCCGTCATTGGCTCTTAAGACAGATGTGTTGCTAAGCAATTGCGTATGAAGGGAGCAGAAAAAGAAAGTGTAGCAGATCAAACAGCCGTGGTCTCAAAGAGCATAACAAAAGAGGAAAGAGTAAGTTGACGAGTCAAAAGAACTACTAATCGTGCTGATCGAATCCAATTGGTGACAATCCACCCTCAATAAGTCTTCAGAGTGATGCCGCTCTCAAAATAGAATGTAAGCACCGCTGTCGTAGCGAGAGCCTTTCCTTTGAGCAAGGGCGTACCTTCTGGCTGTGGTTAGCGATCGATGCACAACAGAGCGACTAGTATCTCGTAGATTTCTCTCTAACTTCCTCGATAACTAAGCACTTTCTTTCTCTCAGTAAAGGGTCAAGATAACTACACGAAAACGTTGGATGATCATGGACACGACAAACGGGATATGTGATGACATGATCTCTCGGTAGTATTCCTCTCCGAAGTTTCTCACTACTAGGGCTTCGTACATGGCTTTGGGTCGACAGATGTGTCTTATCTCGCACTGGGTGTTAAAGTTTACAGGAGGGAGCTGATTTAGATCCATCTTTCGTTAGATGAGGATAAAGACGGTGAGATCTCATTCTTGGCCGTAAGTGACAACAGGTAAGATCACAGGGACGGGCGAGAGCATGACTTGCGCGGTAAAGTTATGCCCGAAGGATCCTATCAGAAACTGTTGAAAGTGAACTCGTTCCATATA
This sequence comes from Asterella californica, assembly GCA_036924285.1. Classification (NCBI taxonomy): domain Eukaryota; kingdom Viridiplantae; phylum Streptophyta; class Marchantiopsida; order Marchantiales; family Aytoniaceae; genus Asterella; species Asterella californica. The sequence continues at coordinate 52,549,919 of JAYKYS010000001.1, forward strand.
CATCAGTTTAATCGAGAAAGGGTTTCGAAAAAGGGAATCTGGGCGGTAAGTAGAGTCCTTCGTCCATCTCTCACAACATGTGCACTCCAACTACAAAGGTATATCGATCCATAAAACTCTGATTCAATCTCATAGGATCACCACGATCTCTCCACGAACAATCTCTTGGATTTTTCCCCAGGTCCAATGCCCCCACACAGGTCACTCCCCTTTGCTTAAAAGTTTCGAACACAAAACAAGGATAGGTGCAAGCTCCCTAACCAAGCAACCCAAGCCTCACGGACCGATGAGGTGGCACACGTGCACATCGCATGTTTGGTGCCGTCATACTCATCCACGTTGTCGCGCTACTTGGCGGCTACATGCTTGACTTCTACTCCGACGCTTAGGTTTAGTAGTTCTAGAAGTTAGCTCATACTACTTCTAGTCCTTTATGTATATGTTTAACACCTTTGCATACGGTGTTAATACTATTTTGAGTCCTAATAGGCTGATAGTATGCTAGTTATCTTGTTCAAGCATTTGTGCGCTTGTGCAAGTGACTTCTTACTTGTCTATGACGTTCAATGCACATAACTTAGGGTTTCCATGCTGATAGGGGTTTGAGCTCATGGGTTGTACTTACTTGTCGCCCATGCACGCTTTCTAGCTGATTTAAGTTATTTTTCGGGGCTGCGTGTCGTTTTGGGTAGTTTAAGTTTTACGTTGGCACTCTAGGGAGCTTGACGTGGTAGCCTATGAGTAAAAATAAGTTGCCACGTGGTTTAGGGTACTAAAGGACAACCAAGTGGAGCTATGAACTCCCATTGGTCTGTTTTTGTCTTTTGTTAAACTCTAAATTTAGAAACAGAGCTCTAGAGTGGAGTTCGAGCATTTGGTGGGGGATCTTCGAAATCTGAGAGCACAGGGAGAGAGGTCTCGTCATGCCAAGCACTTCCAGTGAAAATTTCGATCGATTTGAGTCAATAAAGACGGAGTTATGAGCAATTGAAGTTCGGATTGTGCTAGAATTGAATCATTTTGGTTGGATTTAGGGTTTTCAGTGTCACTCGCAGCAGATTTAAGGAAATTGCTTCAAAACTTCGAGGTTGTGTTCTCCGCCAGCAGGGCTACGATTTCACAAAAAGTTTCATATTGATTGAGCAACTGAGTAATTCAGGGCGGCCGCTGAAGCTGAGGGGGTCTGAAAAGCTCTTAATCTAGAGCAGCGACTTCAGAGGAGGAGATCTACAGTTCTGTGTACATTCAAGAGTCCCAACTTCACAGGGATGTTCAGCACCCTGTAGACTGCAAATCCTGTAAGAAACTTCGAAATTGATCGAGCCAAACTCCTGTTATAGGTTGGAATAGCCAGCTAGGTACCAGAAATTGCCGTAGTTTTCTTGCTCAAAACTTTTCTGTTCATATCTCCGTGTCAGAATTTGATCTCAGGCTGAAATTTCGTCTGTGAGTTCAGTAGTACCTCATTTGCATGTAGGGGAAGTTTAGAGGTCTAAACCTTCATAGTTTTCCTCTCCGTGAGTGTCAAAGTTCACCGCCGAATCCTATTACTGCCAGCTAGACCTGAATTTCGCCTTCTGGGTATATTACTAGATCTTACACATCTGTGTGAGTGTTTATAGCCCTATTGTGACCAGAACGCCAACCTCTTGAGTGAACAACCACAGCCAGAAGCTCGGCGCTTTCCTAGATAGACGGATGCATGCACCGTAACGTGTCTAAAAAAACCAGAGACTAGGCTAGACAGGTAATCGACTCTACAGGTCAAGGATCGCACTTTGCCACGTTGAGTGCGAACCTAACAACCACATGACGTGGATACAACGTAGGTCGCTAAAGTCATATCTACGCCTAGAATACTCCCCAAAGCAATACAAATGTCGCACTGGATACTTTTCAGCCAGCTGCCGCTAACAACTCGAGACCTAGAGTAGATATCGTTGCCGATACAACTCGGCAGAAAAACCAGCGAACTTTCACACATGATAGGTACAGATCTAAAGTCAGTCTCCTCTCAAACTTGCCACGTAGGTAGGATACTAAAATCTCTACTTGCAGGTCAAATTTCAGGAAGATCTGACGGCTAGATCTCCTCCCACAATTAACACAAATCCACAGAAACTAACACGCACTTTCAATCTCAGATTCAGGACAGAAGCTTCTTCGACTAAATGAACCGTCCACTTCCACTCCAACTTCCTGTGCTATCAATTCAGAAGGTAAACTCACTACACAGGAAATTTGAGCCGATTTGGCCGTTCTGATCGTCCTCCATAAATCTGCAAACTCGCTGCTTCAGATTGACAGCTTTCTGCACCCCGTCGCCTTCAAATCGCCATTGCGCTCAATCCGCAGAACATCCGGTGGTGAAATTTGTGGCCAGAGCTTCAGCAGCTGACAGACTACAAGCTCATGAAATCTGGTCTCAATCTGACGGCTCAATCACTCAAACCCTTTAATCTTACAATCGGAAGAGAAAACTATGTACTCTCATCACTCTATGAACTTCAAATCGTCATAACGTATGCCCTGGACCTCCAAATCGAGTGAAATTTGTGGTCAGATTGCTCCTCCCGTCGAGAGCTCTCCGTCCATGCCCTCTGATCTTCCAAATCCCTCGTCAAAGTGCCCCGAACCTCCCAGAGCGCACACTTAGGTAGATGACAAGTTATCTTCACTTTTGGGTGGACCAATGGGAAGTTAAAGGACTCAACCTTGTCCTTTTCTGCCCCATGGAGACCCCCAACAGATAATAGAGCATTCTAAGCTCATAAGAGCAATGTTTTAGATCCCATTACACCACAACTTCTACAACTGTGTGCAAAACGTACTTATACGGGTAATTTACATACTAACTGGTCCCGCAACAGGACACCGCATGATCATCGTAGTGACGGTGTCATGTTGTGATGCAACTCACATGTGGATTTTACGTATAACTTGTATTGTGTTATTAATTTTTGTTTTGTGAACTTTATCGTGTAACTCACTAGACGGCGTATTAGGTGTCACGTTCACAGTTATTTGGGATGTGAGATCGCACGTTATTGAGACATGCCAACTCAATGATATGAAAGTATACGCGTGAATGGCTATTCTCACCGAATTAGGATATAACATGGTATGTCGAGGGTTTGAAGGATATTCTTCCTTGCTTGGTGTTTTGTGAGTGTTTCTTAGTGTTCTATATGAACGATGAGGAGCTATGAGAGTTGTATTCATTGATGGAGGATTGACTCGAGTTCTGAATCCATCCATATCAAGCTTTACTATATCCACCGCGATCACTTTCAACAATGATTCGTTGCCTACTTTCAAGAAGAGTTCATGAGGAGAGTGGTGGACTTGTCTGCTTCGGTGATTTTCTTGATCGTCATGTACGAAGAGAATTGAGACTTGACTGTGTACATATTACTTTGATGGGTGGATGGACCTGAACTTTCCAGCCAACGTTCCTTTCAACGTCTAGGTTGATATCCAATGTCACTGTAGGTAGAAGGTTACTCATCATGCGTGGATAGCAAAGAACTTTGGTGAAGAATACTGCAATCAAGTTATGGCTTCCTCATTTCTTTTTGTCATACATTTCATCATAGATTACTTCAAAATCATTATCTTGACTTTGTACCGAATCTTATATATTTTCATGTCATTATTATTTTTATCGCTCGACGATGGTGATTATCTTAATTGAGTTTAATGTCCAAAGTATTATGGTTCAATCTCATGAGGATGTGAGAGTGTTTTATGATTACAACTCGATCCATACTACCAAATAGGATATAAAGTGATTTTCAATCTTCTCTCTCATTTAATCAATAGAATTCAACCAAAATAGTTGAGAAGTAAAAGTAAATCAGTTTTGCTTAGATTCAAAGATTGAGTTGTTTCATGAGCACTTGGTCGAATCTTTGAGTGGAAATCTCCAAGATTGAGGTATGTTTTATCAGCTTACTACTTGTGAAATTTCAACTCTTTTGGTTAAGAGGAGGTGTTGGATCGTGAATATTAGCTACCGTAATCTATAAAGCTCATAAGTTAGCACAGACGAAAGGCTTGGTCCATTTCAAGCAATTAGTTTGAGGTCTGGAGTCTAAATTTCATAAGATAGTAGCGAGGGATCAGAGGAAATTTCTTGTGAAATTTGAGTTCAATTTGAAGTTTGAGTTGGGAGCAGTAGGTTGCCTAGATTAGATTACAGCGTGACGGGTTTGAAGGAGAAGAAAGATTTCACCCACATCTCTTGGTTGGTCTTGAGCAAATAATTTGGAGTTTGGAGGTGGAACTTCCTGCATGTGACGCAAGTGAGCCACATTGTGAATTTGGTATGGAGATCACAATCAGAGAAGATGTTATGTTGGTTGCTCATGGAGAATCTCTAATTGAAAGATATTGTTGTCTTCAGCGAGCTCAGTAGTTGCTTACTGCATGCATGCCTTGCCTTGTTAGAAGCTCTAGAAGACAAGGTTTCTACTGGTATGTTGCATGTCTAATTTGGAGCTTGTTTGTTCACTCAAAACTTAGATCAAACATGAAGATCAAGATCAAGATCAAGATAGGAGACGTTTCACGTTATAAGTGTTAGAGATTGTAAATTTTGATCACTTGGGATAGGAGTTCTCTTGATTCGATCAAGGTGTTATCTATATCATTGAAAAGCTCGTACAATACACTTTCAACTACTATAAGATTCATCTTGAATGGAGTTCATATCAGCGAACTGTAGAAGGTCAAAGTTGAGTATTTTTGTTAGGTTGTCATAGAAGCAATGAACAAGATATTGTTAGTGCACAAGTCGACTTAAAGGATCGTTTGATGGTGCTTTTATGAACTAAAGCATATGTTTATCATGTATGGATCTTTCATCTACTTAGCATATGATTGTACGTCTAGTTGTGTTGTATGATGCACGTGCGCTACACTTAATGTCATGTTAAGTCGGGAAAATCTAGACAAATAGATGCTAGAGTCAAGACAAAGACTAGTTGACCAAGGGAGTTTTATCGAGCTGGTTCAAGATCTTATCGTATCTCTCTATAGCCGAATAACCCATGTATTCCTAGACCAAATTTCACGCTCTATGAAAATGGAGGTAGTGCAAACTTTCATTTTCTGCTAATTGCACGACCATCGTCTCTTTGGGAAGCTCTTCCATTCGTACCGTTAGATGTTGAAGTTTAGTTACAAGGGCCTCGTTGGTACACTCCTGCGTACGTGCTACGCTAACTGCAAAGTCTACCATCTTGGACATCTCAAAGATAAATGAAGCCCTGGAACCTAAACAGAAGGATGTAGGTCTCATTCTCGATCCCTTCTTTGGTATATCTCAAGCCTTCTGAAGAGCGCAAAAGACAATATGATCGGAAGGTGATGAGCCCCACTGTGCTAAATCTCGAGGATGAGGACGATGTCTACAAATTTGCTCCCAAGATCTAACAAGAAGATGATTGGTCAAAAAGATGATTTCGACTTACAAGAAGCACATACTATCGTAAGAAATTAGCAAGAAAGAGAAAGAGACGAGGGAGAAAGAGAAAATAACAAGATTGCAAGAGTAGATTTGGTGCGAAGAGCGGATGGAATTGGTGTGGGAGAAGTAGAGAGTGTGTGGAGAGAAGATGCAGGTAGGAATTGCTAGAATCGTGAACAAGAACACAGAACATATAGTGTCGATGATTGAACCAAAAAATACATGCGCACTTCGTGCCAACCTTCACTCGACACTTCTCTTCTTAATCATTCTTCTCTTAAAGTATGCACTTTAGTCTGTTAGAGGTTCTCTTTGCTTCTTGCACATTGGCTCTCTTTCTTAAATTTTACTTTGATCTTCATGATAACGAGCTCTAGACTATTGACTTTCTTGTCTCTGATCCGTCTTTCTCTCACTTTAGTATACACTGCGATTGGATTAGAGCGTAAATCTAAAGCAACTCATAACAATCAGAATCTGCTCACTAGGTCTCATTGCATCAAGTACGTACGCGGAAATATGTCAGTCAGCAAAAGTCAAAATTTGTCCATTTTCACGGAAAATGTAAATACAGAACCGAAGTTCTTTTGCTCCATGCAGATATCAAGCACTGGACTTTGACATGAATAGTTCGAGTTCAAGATGAATCATTCATGGAGACGTTGGTGAGGATAGGGTAACTAATGGAATGTGGGGATACCAAAAGTGCCAAAAGGCGCTTCCGTGCTTGCGAAAGCTAAAAAGGTGATTACGTAGAGAAGAGAAGCCTGTTATAATGGTCAGTCCACTTCAGCAGCACTAGAACAATCTTGTAAAGTGTATGAGTACAGTCATTCTCATGTGGCATGTGAGTAGTAAAAGTGCATGAGCAGCCTGGAAGCAAAGACGAAAGCAATTTCACCGGGACATTCAGATGGCTTATTCATATTCTCATGTTACTTTTACTTTCCCCCGTATAAAGTCTCTTTGATTCTATATTCCTCATTTCTTTCCTTCTTTTATTTGTGTGTCGTTGCTTTTGTTATTTTCATTTGCACTTGCTATCTGATGAGCAGAGAATTCTTCTTTCATTTCACTTTTACATGAGATAAGATAGAATGTTTGAAGCCACAACACCAACCAGTCCTTTAGGCTCTCCATCCAAGTCATCCGTCGTAAATTCCATTGCACAAAAGAGCTTTTTTATTTCTTTATTCGCTGACACACCTCCACTTTTCTCCTCCCTCGATGCATTCCCTACCTCTGCAAAGCTCTTGCTGAACTTTGATGACAGTTGTTTGGAACTGGGTATGTATTAAATATACATGGATCTTGCTTTTCTGATCATCCTCTAGCCTTTTTACTTGATACTGATATTTTCAAGGTCAATAGTTTGCTAGGTCGACAAGCTGATCTCTCCATCCGTGCGCATTCTGGTCCTTACATGTGCTTGGGTACTACTGATGACAGATACTGATCCGTCTTGTCTGATAGAGAGTTATGAATGTTTAGTTACCATGGATATTTCATGTATCTTTTTATCAAAACTTGCACGTCTTAGCATACATAGTGTTTACCATCTCCAGTCCCTCCCTTGCGTTTGCTTCCATCCTTAATAGGTTTCTTTTGTCTACACTTATCACAACCAACTCAATACCACTCAATATATACCAAATAATACTTCAATATCATCTCAATGATATTGAAGAAATAGACGGGAGGCAAAATATATAACCTTTGTGAAGAAGATCGCAATTCTTTCAACAATCAAAGATTTGCATGATCCTCGAGCAAGAGAGATTGACAATATGTAAAATTCTAATTGATGGTGACAAGAAAGTCAAAAGGGTCAAAGGAATCAATTCGGGAGAAAAAACATCTAATTTGTTACTCAAAGTTGCAAAACCAAGGAAGTCAATGGACAGAGAAAAATTGATCTTTATTGCAAAGAGGAATAAAGCAAATAAATAAAAATAACTTTTTTCTTTCGATTCTTCTTAATCTTAAAATTATGGTTTTTTGCAGCAACCTTATATTTTACGACTGAAGTCACCAAAACACTTTACAAAAAGAGTGGTTCACTTTGAATTTTAATATTTTTTCGAGTGATAATAAGTCATAATAATCTTTTGTTGAGCATCTCTTTCTGCAAAATTATATCATTGTATAAAACATCGTGCACGACAACGAAAACATAAAACTGAAAGAAAATAATAATCATTGACAACATCAATGATGATTGGAGTTGTTTTTTCTCAAGAAAAATAAGGAAAGAGAGAGGATTTTGTCATGGATGTCTTTTAGTGCTGTTATTTTCTACATTAAACACAAAATCTCTAATGTCCCTATCGAGAAAAAAATAACAAAGAAATATCAATAGTGTCAATGTTAGAAACGATAGAGATATATTCCACCAACTTCTTGCCAATGAAAGAGAGAGTTGCGTCATTGCCAACCAAGATAGTCAAAAGAAAAATAATCCGAATCTTCAAAAGAAGATATTTCGTATTCGGAAGGTGGTAGGAAGATTAACAAGACCGCTCTGAAATTATAACAATGACCATCAAATTTCCATATCTAAGTGCAACATCATTCAAAAGTTGTGAACAAGGTTTGTCATGACTATGAACGACGACATGAAAGAACTATTTCGTCAATTTTCATAGAGTTAGCGCGACAATGACAACATTAAGACAACGACCATTACCATAAGATAACGCAAAGAATAGATGGAGATCTGGATTGGACACCACTAGTACTGAAAGGAACTGTCCTCCAAATGAAGTGCATGATAATTGGAAAACAAAAATGCAGAGTGATCTACTTGACTAAAAGAATATGATTAAAACCGCTCTTGCAAAAAATCTATTGTTCAGGTACTCAGAGCAACTGCATATTCACCTTCTCCATCGAAAGATGGAGGAGGCAAATATTTAACATATTTAATATATAATTTATTTAATTTATTACCTAACTCTTCGCGTAAGAAGGATAAAGGAATAAATTAAACTCAGAATAAATTAATGTATATTTAGTTTCAAGTTCTCGGACTTGTATCTACTCATTATTTATGGTTTATATCTGAGTCTTTGCGTGTTTCCAGGTATAGACTAACAGTTAATATTTAAAAAATAAAATTACTTTTATTCACTTGGTATATAACTTTTTTTAACACTTATTTATTTGCCCATCACAACAAGAGAGCAAAAGTTCCCACCATTCATCGAGCACGCATATGATTTGATCTCACCAAAAAGACCTCATCTTTCTCTTCGCGTAGAAGATCAAAAGAACACCTATCATGAATAGGTCGTTGAAAAATGACCTAAGTTTCGAAGAATCCTGCAAAAGTGAATATATATCTTTCTCAATGCTGAGGGGAGGTATCCTTCGCAATGACCTTTCCTCAGTTTGACCGACTAACCAAGTTCTATAATGGAAAGAGAGACATTGAAACTGAAATGGTGTTTAAATTTCTGGAAGAATATTAGTGCAGAATCAAAGACCAATTCAACTCAAGAAGAGAAATAACACTCGTACCACAGTGGTGGAGTTCAAAAGACAAAGCACACAAAGATGTGGAGAGAGGAAAAAGTTATTAAGAAGACGCGATGGTTTGAGTGGCTTCACAATCTCAAAATCTCTAACAACACGTTAACGAAACGATCGGCTAGCAATAATATTGATGAAAATACAGACAAGGAGTGAGAGAAAAATACCAAAGAATGATGAGGCTGATCAGTGTAAAGTCCACAAGATCAACAGCGACGACAACACGCTGATAGTCAAGGCATTTATGGAATTGGTGTGGAAAAGGATCAAAAACTACAAGATCAAATTGTAGTTCTCGATAATACTACATACATGATTCTTTCCATGGAATCAAACCACACGGATCAAATAAATGTCCGTATTGATCCCGAATTAAAAGGCAGTCGAAAATATTTGGTTCACATATTCAAACATACAAAGTAAATGGACACTACAACACATTACAAGTCGGAATCATAGTCCAGTGCTTAATTTTGAGAGACAAGGTAATAGATTCTCGTACCTCAAGCTTAAAAGTCAGATATATCATATATACTTGGACAAGTGTGGTTTGAGAGGAACGAACGTATCTTTGGAGTCAAAAGAAATACATGTCGTTCCGAGAAATCCTCAAGCGATCCTCTTAGAAACTGATGCTGCAAAGGAAGCAAAGCAAGAACATCAAAGAAGATTAACTGATACATAGTTAGAGATCAAATGGAAATGTGCAAGCAGTAAAAGAGGTTTCCAGATTTTCTCCTAACGTCCCATGGATCTATGTACAAAACAGGAGCGCATAATAGTACTTCTCCACACAACCAGAGACGAGTCCAAACAGCAACGAGCTCTCGTTCATCATCAATCGACTCAAGCGGAATATCGATAAGAAATCATGATCAACGGGAGTCCATTGAAAGATCTGATTGGAGATATTTGACCCAACTATTCGGTATGTTCAATGGGTAAAATGAAAATCAACCCTCGTGCCCGCGGCATCGAATAACGTTTAACACAATCTTTTAAGAAACCCTGTCATCACTGACAACTCAAATAATCAAGTCTTTCTTTTCATTCGATCGTGACTACGACCACGGATTAACGCAGATTACTGATTCTGACAGTTGTGATTGACAAAAGTTGAAGGAAGACGGTAACTCGCTTGAGTTCTCGAGCGGCAACGGGACACCCGACCCGGTCAGATACAGTAGAGAGGTTGGAAGGAACGCACATGGCCTAGAGTTAACAGGAATAGTATTTCGAGAACCAATTCCCAAGAAAGGGCAATGTGGGAGCTGGTTCGCTGCTGGAATCTGGCAGAACGCCAGATTAAATAACACCCATCTATCATTTTTCCGTGTTTCCTTCTGTTTGTCACAACATAAATCGCCTCTGCGGTTTCCTAACCTCATGTGCTCCTCTGACTTTCTTTGTCTACATGGATGAGCTGTGCACTGACTGTCATATTAGCTTCTGAAGCTCTGGTTATATCCCTGTACTATGTTCCTGCGCTGCAGTCATCTTCAACCAGACGTGTTTTTCACTTATGATTTCCCTCTGATTTACCTGGATCTCATCTGTATCCTGAAACATTCGGCCCATCCCTTCAAAGAAGCTTTTACCGATGAGAGTGAAACTGAAACTGAATCTGGCGTTCTTCAGCACATCCTGCTCTTTAAATTCTCGACTGGCTGCAGATGCTGCGCATGCTGAATCTGTAGCTTCTCATACTCGATCATGGTATGTTCTATGAAGGAGAAGAGAGAAATGAAAACTCTTTTATCCGACCCAATTCATACATGGATTGGTTATCTGATATCTCAGGAAATAATTTCCTCAGAACTTCGTTCACAGGCTAACTTGCATCGAACTAGTATGAAATCACTCCTACTTCGATTTGGATTACAGTGACCCTGAAACAACATCAAGCGAGGTCAACTCGTGCTGTCAGAAGAACTCACGTTTCTCGAGTTTACCGACGACCCGTGAAATGAATTCCAAGAGCCCTTCTCCGAGAGTCGTTATGAGACAGCCAATCCACAAAGTCATGCCGCAGTTGTAATCCCTAGGGCAAATGGCAGCAGCGTTGATAGCCGTCCGACCACCAATTTCATTTATCAAATTGTTCATACGGCACAATGCTTCGAAGTCGGTGCTCGAAGGATGATCATCATTCATTCGTGAGTATAGAAGTGCACGAGCAGCCAGTAGTGTCCCTTTGTCGTCATTCCTCTTGTGTAGAATTGCTCGGGCCGCTAGCAATGTTACTCTGTTTCTTTCAAATTCTCCCACGAAATCGAAATCATCAGAGCAGAGCTGCAAGCAGTTGCACATACCGTAGTGTGATGAAGTTTCAGTCTTCAACATGAATTTCCCTCGTCTGACGGGTAACCTTTGAGCTTAAAGTTAACAACAGCCGTCACCCAAGTTCAGAACCTGCAAAGCACATAAAATAGAATGAGCATACTGTCAGTGAAACAAATACTTTCTCAATCGTCTAATTCCAGTCTTAACGCACGCGTGATGACGCCTGCAAGCTTTAGAAACTCGACAGAGTCTTGAGGGAGCGAAAACGGAGAGTACAAGTAAACTGCACTGGAAGCAAACTGGGTTGACCTGATGGCCTGAGTCCTGAGTCCTGAGTCCTGAGAGATGTGGACCGACTAGTTCCAGAAGACTACTGCAGTCCACAGCTTGCTGTATACGAATCTCATGGGAAGTGCTACAAGTTACAGCAAGCCGCTATGATTGGAGGCGTTACTCGCCACTTTCTTGGAACTTGAGTTTGAAAGGAAGCACTGCGTGACACGACTATATATCATAGCTGTTTGTGTTCCATTCTTGAGCTAGCGCTGGCTGATAGGCAGGATGGATATGTCCCACAGATAAGGAGTAGCTGCTTTCCCACGCAGGAACTCGAACACCCACGCAGGAACTTGAACCACTTCTCCTGAAGCTACCACGATGTCCCTACTTTTGTATCTTCTTTAGAATTGTAGTTGAAATCACTGAATGCTTACTAATTTAACTGCGCTTAATCCTTTAATCCCTTGAAAAGGTTGGGACAAATATGTCATTCATTATCCCCATGGCGCCTGAATTGGAAAGAAAATGGTCCACCAGGAGGAGTAGATGAAGATGCCTTTGAAACATTTACTGGCCACAAGCGTCAGTTCAGGAATACTGAGGAAGCTCTGCTGTGTTTTCTAAAGTTTCGTCGGTAATCATCTCCTAATTTTGGAGGTAAGTATTATTCTCTGGTGGAACGTTTACTTGCGAATCACCCGACCAAATAACCATGCTCAATCCATTCTCGGGAACTTTTGCTCTTTTTATGTTATAAAAAATATTGTAACTGTTATATAGATATTCTAAATTAAGTTTAATAAAAATCAAATAATAATTTAAATATTATATATTAGTTGTTTTTGAAAACGTGGTTAGAAAACCCATAAGTGGAATGCACGACTTTGCGCTTCAGGGGTTCAAGTGCGAGAGCATACTTAACCAGAACCATACATTAATTAATATATTAATTTATTATCAAATCTTTCTCGTGAGAAAGATTAAGTAATAAATTAAGCTTTAATTTCATCACAGCAACTCGGATGGAGATAAGGGTACTAGACGACGGATCTGCTTATGCTAAGATCCGAAGTCAAGATGGGACGAGAGCGGTACAATTTTTTATTGTATCATCCAATCACGAGCGCAATCAAGATCATCCGAGGGAGAAATCGCTTCCAAAGATGAGTGAAGAGTTCAAAGATTTTCGTTGAGTACCACTATAGAGCGGGATTGTGGTGGTGCGCAGGAGAAGGTACTCTCGCTTGAAGGAGAAAGTACTTTTTATACAAAGTTTGTTGAGTTTTCCGAGCGTGGGATTGCTATTTACGAGAAGGTAGAAGAATTGAGAAGAAAAGAACAAAAATATTTGCATGAGATTGAGTTGATGTTGAAAGAGTTGGGTGAGCTAGAAGGGCATAGAATAACCGACCAAATAAAGGATACTTCACAACACTTCACGTTTCGGGAGCGTGCGTGCATATTTATATATGCTAATTTATTACATGACTCTTCTGTTGAGAAGGGTTAGGTAATAAATTACTCTCTTTATCTAAATTAATGTTTCTTTCCCAGCAGCATTCCGCACTTATACTCTCAGAAGTGAGTTTCTTTGTCTTCTCTTATGGGTTATGTTTGGAGTATCCTGCAACTCTAGATATCACTTAACTATCACTTAACACTAAGAGTAAAAATTGATACAATGTAGTGTCCAGTTTCCACAGAGTACTTATGTCTTTCTCGATAACAAAAAGTGAACAAAATTCCCTGAAGTCGCAACGCTAGAAATCGTATGCCTCCCATGCCAAAAAACAAGAAAAATATTTGAACAACTAAAAGTTTTTACCCTAAACTCTATTCCATCCACTAATCACTATCTCGTCTTAAAACATATGGAGAATGCATATTCACCCTCTTCCATAAGAAAGAGGTAAATATGCAAGGTTTGAATTTATTATCTAACTATCTTCGTGAGTACAGAGGAGAGATGGAGCTTGTAAGGGTGATCGATGCGGAGATGATTGGTAGTTTTGAGTTGGCTGTGATTCCTGAGTTGAGAGATCAAGTGAGAGACGTACAGAGGAGAAATCTTGGTGTTTGGGCAAGTTTTGAGAGAGCTCTCCGAGAGGAATTCCTTGAGGAGGATTATGAGAGAGTTACTAGGAGAACTTTTTTGGATTGGATTGAACAACAACTTGGCCATAGGATGGGGCTGAATGAGTTGCTAAGAGAGTTCGATCGAAGATACCGATAGCTTTCGACGCTCGAACGGATAACATTGGATGCTAGAAGGACAGAGTTCTTCTTGCAAACCACCGATGAGGCTACAGCAGATCGATTATGCTTCATGTTAGCAGATCGATCAGCTGAAGGGGGTGTTACTATGGATTGGGGGAGAGTGGAAGATGTTGTGGCCGTTCTAACAAGATAGAGGCGAGGGAGAGTGGCTGTAGGGGGACGGCCGCTTGTAGAGGTGATCCATCAACCTTATGCTCCTCAGGTATAGCAGCCTCAGGCTCTTGCTCCTAGACCTGTTATTCCTATAGAAGCGCCTCCAGTGCCAGTTGTGCCAGTTCCTGCACAGAGGGTACCTGTTCAGAGGGTGGTTGAGAACCAAGGTCAGCACAATCAAATTGAGGAGTTGATCCGACAAATGCGTGAATTGAAGGTAGAGCTGGCTGGTTTACGTAGAGACCTATCACCGACGCCTGGTGCTGCTCGTCCAGACGGTGCTCCTGTCCGTAGGTGTATATGGTGTGACAGTCCAGATCATCTTCGAGGAGATTGCCAAGAGCTTACAGCCGCTCTACGAGATGGTGTGGTTCGCTATCAGAATGGTAGACTGCACCTCGTTTCTACTGGAGAGCCATTGAACTCGTAGTTTGGACGAGGGGGTATGAGGAGTTTACCTCAGGTCGCTACAGCTGCAACAGTAACTACAGTAACAGTACCACCGATGAATCTTGATGTGTATGCTGGGCATATTGAAGTCTCTTCTAGCCCTACTTTGCTGGATAGGTCTCTTGAGAGGAGCAGTACTGAAGTTCCTTCTGAGATGTTGAAAAGAGGAGCAGAAACTATTCGTAGAGTCATAGGGTGGAAAGATCCCGTAGATATAGCGTCCATTAAAGCTTTCTTGGACGTAGATAAGCATGTCCACTGGCAGGATGCTTTTGTGGAGGAAAAGAGACGACGAGGTGCCTCTGAGCTTGAAACTGGAACTCCAGAGGAGACTAGAGAGAGACAGGGACGGAGAGTCACTAGAAGGCGAGCAGCTCCTCTAGAGGATGTCCCGTCTACCTCCCAGGCTCTGCCACCTGCACCAGGTCCAATGGAGGACGTACAGAGATATCAGCAGGAACCAACGACTGCTGGCAGACGGTTCACTGCTCAAGAAAAAGGAAAAGGGCCGGCTTACAAGCTGGCTGCAGATATTGAGACCTCCACTGATCTCAAAAGCATTCTGGAGCAGAGGATATTAGATGCACGGGTTGAGTTTTTACTTCGGGAAGTTCTTGGCATCGCAAAGAGAGAGTTTCATGAGCTGATTATCGATGTCATCAAACAAAAGAGACAAGTCATATCTGAGCAGGTAGAGAGCCAAATGATAGGTGTGATAGGAGCTTCTGTAAATGATGTGGAGTTTGGGAAGGTACATTTTCAAGAGACTGGCGACAAGAGATACCAGCAGGAGGCGTTAGTTGCTGGAACTAGCACTATTGAAGCTGATGATGATGAAGCTGATAGAGAGAGACCAACTGTTGACAATGACTTCAAGAAGAGGCATTGGGCTCGTGCTACAACTGCCACACGTGTACGTCTTGGGAGTTTGCCCGAACCTATTGCTGCTTTAGTTGACCACGGATCAGAAATCAATATCATGTCGCGAGAGATATATGAAAGAGGACTGTGGCCTATTGAGTTGAATCATGGATGGGTGCTGCGTGTTGCTAACAACCAGAAGGGCGAGTTGTACGGAGCTTGCCCTAACGTGAGAGTGATGATAGGTGATGTAGAAGTAGATCATCACTTTTTTGTGCAATCTTCTGCTTCGTATCCAGTCATTCTTAGTCAACCTTATATCACTACAGTGCGCGTGGAGACCAAAGTGATGGACGATGGATCACACTTTGCTAGGATCCGTAGTCTTGATGATAGACGTTCTGTTCAATTTCTGACTGTTCGGACAAACCACGAGCGAAACAGACAGACCGTGAGAGACTCTCCTATTTGTAGAAGTAAGGGTTTTTAGAACCCACTCTTGTAGAGCGGGAAGACAGGAGTGAAGGGTTAAAGACTAATATGATTTCGCTTGAGCAGCCCAAGGGGTCACATGAGACTGATGAAGAGACTGCTCGAGGTTCTGAGAATGTATATGGAGTACCAAGTTGGAGATCTGGTTTGTTGGGGTTGAGTCGTGAGGATTGGAGTAAGTATACACGGGTAGAAGATATGACTGTAAAAAGTAGGAGACAGATAGAGAAACGTATAGCTGATCTGCGCTATATAGGAGCTTTGGAGGAAAAGGAAGTGATTTCCGGTGTATATCAAGAGTTTATCGATGTAAAGTCTTTTGTTCGTTGGCTGGATGAAGTAGATAGGATGGAAGAACAGTTAGGAGGTAGGGTGGTGATCCTCATCCATTCTCCTGAAGTCTATGAGGAGATTGTCTCATACTTGCGATATCGATCTCATCCGAGACTGGAGAATGAATGGAAGGATGCAGTCTGTTGGTGCGGCTCTCGTCAGAAAGCGGAAGTACACGCCAAATATAAAGCTGTGGCGAGGAAGGTGAAGCCTGTGGTGACCCAATTGTCTGTTGATTCGCAACAGCAGATGGAGTCAGCAGCCACTGAGCTTGTACTCAGAAATCCTGCACGAATAAGGCATCAGTTTACTAAGGAAACACTCGAACAACTCCAAATAGGAGGGGGTGGTTTCTTGACTGAAGTAGAGAAGAAGACTTTTGAACAGATGATTGTCAGTCATGGTAGAGCATTTTCTTTTTCAGCTGAAGAAATTGGTTGTGTGGATCCGAGTGTGATAGCTCCGATGGTTATCTTCACTGTGTCTCATTTGTCTTGGGACTTGAAGCCGATTCTAGTCCCTCGTGCCTTGCTGCCAAAGCTCATTGAGCTATTGAAGGAGAAGATGCAGATGGGTATCCTTGAGCCATCCATGGCTCCGTACTCTAGCCGATGGTCCACGGTGCCTAAGAAGTCTGGGGCTTTGCGCTTTATCCAAGACTTGCAGCCTGCCAACAACATCACGATTCGGAACGTGAGAACAGGACCTGTGGCTGATGAGGTAGCTAAGGCATTTGCTGGGAGGTCTGTCTATTCTATCAGAGATTTGTTTTCGGGTTATGATCAGTTTCAATTTGCCTTGGAGAGTAGAGACTTGACTACCATGCGTACGCCTTTGGGACTGATGCAGATGTGCACTCTTCCTCAGGGAGCAACAAACTCAGTAGCACATTTGCAGAACGCGATGCATAAGGTGTTGCGAGATTTGTACCTGAGATCACTATCTCATTTCTGGATGACATTCCCATGAAAGGCTGTCCGGTGGAAGACAAGGATGAGACTGTGACTTCCAATGGTTGCAGGAAGTTTATTGCTAATCATATTCAAGACGTGAGCAAGATTCTAACACGTCTGGAGGAGGTACACCTCACTCTATCAAGTACTAAGTCTCGTTTTGAGATGTCAGAGGTTATGGTGGTTGGTCATTTGTGTGGCACATTTGGAAGAAGACCGAACCCAGAGAAGGTAGATGCTATAGCAAGAATAGTAGACTGTACCAATATCACTGATTGTGTTCTTTTGTGTGAGCATCCCTCATTATGCACACATTACCGAGCCTTTGTATGCGCTTCTGAAGAAGGGGAAGAGGTTTACTTGGCGGCACGAACATCATGAGACGATGGAACGGTTAAAGGAGATTCTGAAGTCTCCACCCATATTGAGGAGACTTAACTATCAGAGAGGAAGGCATGTGATACTAACTGTAGAAACAAGTCCAAAGGCGATTGGATGGGCAATTGGCCAAGAAGATGCAGATGGTGTGCGGTTTGTTTCTAGATTTGGAGCCCGAATCTTGACAAGCAGACAACGTAACTATCCTCAAGTAAAACGTGAACTATGGGGAGCTGTTACTGCTATGAAGGTAGATCGGGAGTTCCTGATTGGTGCTCATGCGATTTTAGAAACAGATTGTTTGCCTTTGCTTGGTATGGTAGCAAACTGTGATACTCCAGACATAGCAATGTTGAGATGGATTGCTTACATCCGGAGCTTGAACCCTGAGTTGAAACACATTGCCGGGAAAGAAAATCCAGTTGCAGACATGCTGTCTAGGGCTCGTTACGTAGATGAGGATGAGATGATAATAGAAGCTGAGGACGAAGAGAAGAGGGATGGTTGGTGTAGTCAGCAGACTTCGGATTTTGGATCACTGCCATTCAAAGAGGAGTTTTACACTGGAAGGTTACGTGATATTGGACTCTATCTGAGTTCTTTAAACAGACGAGAGGGGTTGAGTGATGTAGAGTTTAGAGAGATAAGGAGGAAGGCATATGACTACTTGTTGCGAGATGGGTACCTTTGGAAACGTCCAAAGAGAAGGGATGGAGCACTTCTACGAGTTATAGATAATATGCAGACCAAGCAACGGTTGATGAAGGAGTTTCATGACACCTTGTGGGCCGGACATCGAGGAGCTTGGGCTACCTATACAAAGTTGAAGGAGAGATACTGGTGGAGAGGACTTTATCAAGATGTGGTGAACTTTGTGAGTTCATGCTTGCACTGTCAATTTTATTCAAAAGTACGTTACAGAGATGACCTGGTACCAACCTATCCGCCTAGTATCTATTTTCAATGGGCTCTTGATTTGGTAGCAATGCCTCCTGGGTTATGGAGTATGAGGTACTTGGTGTTGGCTCGAGAAGACCTCTCCAACTTTGTGGAAGGACGAGCTCTGAGGACGAAGACCACGGAAGGGATATGTAGGTTTGTTCTTGAAGATATTATCTGTAGGTATGGATTTATAAGGAGATTGCGCGCAGACAGAGGAGAGTTGCGTGGTACGGAAGCGAAAGAGTTCTTCGTCCAACACGGAGTAAAACTCAAACTCACTACTGTCATGAATCCAGAAGGGATTGGTAAGAGCGAGAGAGGGCATCCGTCGATTGTTCAAGCTTTGGTAAAGGCATGCGATGGTAGACATAGATAGTGGCCTAGGTTGCTCTCTTTTGCTTTGTGGGCTGACAGGTCAACTCATTGCACTACTACTGGGTACATGCCCATTGAACTGATGCTGGGTCAGAAGCCGATTATGTCGGCAGAGGAGGATTTTCCTACATGGGCTACTTTACCGTGGGAAGATGAAATGGATCGTATACAACTTCTTGCACTTGGAATAAGGCAGTTGGAACATAGAGAGGAGGATCTCATAGAGGCACAACAGAAATTGAAAGAGGCCTGTCTCAAGAACAAGGACAGGTTTGACAAGACCCATCGGCTCCGACCAAAACCCATACATGCTGGAGATTGGATTTCGGTATATGACAATACTTTAGAAAATCAGCACTCTACGGTTCGGAAATTTTCTAGGAGGTGGTTTCGTCCGTATGTTGTCTTACAAGTGCATCGGAACGCTACTTACTCTTTACGAGAGCTTGATGGTACACCTCTAAGGCTTCCTATTGCGGGTAAGCGTATCAAGTTGTTTAGAAAAAGAGGAGAACCCGTTGAGCTAGATGAATTTTTGGAGTCAGATCAGATTATGGATGCCGATGCAGATTTGCTATCAGAAGAAGACGTTGAGGACGTTGAAGAGGACGATGGCAATTTAGGGAACCTTGGAGACTAGTGGGAAAGTTGGCACATACCGGAGGATGTGCAGGTTTGGAGGGGGTGAATGTCGTAGTGCGTGGCGTTCAAGATGATAAAATGGAGCTTCAGAAGACACTCAACCAGCATTTGTTCAGGAAGCTGCGGCCTAGCTTATCAAGCTGGGCAGGAGCTAAGCTAGGGCTATGCTTGACAAGCTGCTCCCTAGCTTGGGTTGAAATATCACCCTGAATGAGGGCGAAAGTTTTCAAAATGCAGAGCTCGACAAGGAGAGCGACCTCATGCTTCCAGTTTTGACAGAAAGTGTTTTAAGCAATAGTTAGTACGGGTTTTAGATTGAGAAATATGCGAAAGAGGGAAATCTGTCGATTCTGGCTCGTGACTCGAACTAGGAATCTGATAGCGTGAGTGTGTAGGTGTTCACAAGTACTATAGTTTTGACTCCTTATTCATTAAAAACGGAGTTGTATAGAGAAGTTAGCGTAGGAAAGGCTAGTAAAGACTTTACAGAAAATTTCCTCAGGAAAACATATGTACAGAAACTTTTACCTTCTTGAACGGAACCAAAGACTATCCCAGTGATAGGGCGCCTGCCTAGGAGGGAAGTGGTCTCAGGATCAATCCCTCCTGACCTCTGGTTCTTATTCCGACATGTTGGCCTCCTGGAAGGGAGTCTATGTTGGATATGCAGCCATGTCCTGCATATCTAGGGACGGGAGATCGATATCTCTCTTAATCGTGGGCTTCTTGGCTTAAGCCTCCGCATGCCATCCTGAATATACTATGGGAGATACCTGGTGTGCATATGGGGGGGCTGTAAGCCCTGTGGGGCAGCCCCATAAGTGTAGGGGCTTCGGCCTACATTGGATGGCTTGTAGTATATTCAAGGTGGCATCAAGAGCACAGGAAACTTTTGCTGATCAGTTAATTAATCATCGAGTCAGCTTAGCAATGACGAAGAAAGATGTGAGACCTTTAATAATGAAGAGGTCGGCTTTGTAAAGACAACTGTGAAGCTTTTATTAAAAAGGGAGCTGCTTTAGAAATTAAAAGTTCAGTACGTAAGGACAGCAGCGGGGGCAGCTTAGCTAGGGCCCTGCTTTTGATAAGTCACTGCGCTTATAAGGACAGCAGGGGGGCAGCTTAAGCTGGGGCCTTAACTTTTAGGTTAAATATTTGCGGCGGCTTGGGATCGGGGACACTTTTCAAGAGAGCTTTTGGACTGAGAGCTGAGAGCTGAAGCGGAAGGAATGAGATTAGGGATTTAGGATCGGGGAAGTGCCAAGAGAAGGTTGGAAGCTGGGGGAGATCAATTTTTCTGACAGAACTGAGGCGGACAAGTGTGTGGGAGCGGGAACTTTATCTATTATACAATTTGGAGGCAGAACTACCTTCTGAACGGACAAGAGGTTGTTTTATTGAGGGAGATCGTTTGATAATCTGCAGAGGACTTTTGATCGACGTTGGGTTAAATTCCTGATAGGTTCAGTTGGGAGATTGACGCAGAGGGAGGATTAAGAGTTGGAAGAGCTTGAATTTACCTACTAGGCTGTTTGAGGTGAATCTGGTGAGTTGGAGCATCTATCTGAGCGGAGCAGAAGACAGGGACTGAGAAGATCAAGTTTTTCTGAGAAATTTCAGTGCTGAAGCTGTTGTAAGAAGGGATACAAGGCGTTGGGGTTTCAGATCTTCATCGGTTGTAGGTTTTGGAGAGAAATCTGCTGGAGAGAAGACTAGTTGAGTGGGAATTGGCTGTTTGGCATCTGCGGTGATCAACATAAGGAGCTGAGTAGAGATAGGTTGTAAACTGATGTATGTGGAAGACTATTGAGTGTGTTTGGAAGAGAAATAAAGCATCGTGAGTTCAGGTTTCTCCTATCTGTTGTGTCTGAAGGTGGATCTGTCTCCTGAGACTTGATCAGAAAAATAGCAAGTGACCTATAGTCAAAGAGTAGTCTATGTGAGTGACTTCAGCCGTTGTGTACTACCAGCCTTGGCTCTTATCTTGGTATTCGATTTCTACTCCTACCTCGAGATTTGTCACAGTCAGAAGGCTCGCCCTTCCTGAGAAGGACTCTCCTCGACAACGTAGATATTTTTGGAGCTACTAGAGGTGTGGACATCTAGTTAGTGACCTTAAGTATCAGTTACGACGATTGGTGACCATACATTGTGCATGTGGTCAACAAAGAGGAGACGTCAGTCTGGGTGGGACTGGATTTCTCTTTATGTGAATGTTTGAGTGTGGAGGGTTATCGTATGGACTTCTTGTGGTCGGAACCTCTCCATATTCTGCTTCCTGTTTGTGGCATCGCGTTTGCTTATGTTGGCGCTTGATTTCCGGAGTGAGTTCATTCAAGTGTGCTGTCGGTAGTGAGACTGGAGTTACAGACCAGTCAGACTATTTTTGTTTTTCTCACGGTGCGGTTGGAGTGACGACCAACAGACCATGAGAGGCTGTTTGTGGTGATGACAAGTACAGATTGTCCTTATCTTGACCGTCCTAGTAGGAGATAAGTGAGCTCAGTAGGAGCGGGGTTAGGCAAGTGGTGGTTACAATGGTGACAAAGATTTCGACATTCTGGTTGGAGAGTGTGTTACCAAGATTCTCTCATCACGGAGTTTTGGAGTTCTCAAGAGGTTCTGATGAAGACTTCTCGGACAGTGGATATACACAGAATGGGATGAGATACCGACTACTTACACCATTGCCATCGGTTGTTCCAGAGGACGAGTCAAACGCAGATAGCGCATTTTTTGGTGGTGAGTCGAGTGTCATCACACCGTTGTTGTGGGACATGGACGAGATCTATGGGATCACGAAGAGACATCGACGTTACTCGGGTACAGTGGATACTATCGAGCTAGATGACTTCATCCAGGAGTTCGACAGTTGGTGCGATCTGCAGCAGATGCGAAACCCACAACTGTTTACATCTTTCATGACGTGGAAGGGTTTGTTCCAACACTTGGAGGGACCGCCGATGGACGATTATCATGAGTTCCGGTGAGACTGCAGTGTGGAGATTGAGTTGTGGAGACAACATTGGTCTCCCAACTACGTTTCTATCACTACTGGCGCAGTTTCAAGAGGCGTAGCACTTACGAGTTTGGGTGCCAGTAGCAGTGGTACATCCACAGATGACGGAGTATCTACTACCGGCGGTGCGTCCACTACTAGTGGAGCAGGTGGTAGTGTGAGCGAGATACCACTAGGGTTTACCCTGTGGTTCAATTCTTCCAGTGTTTGAGGAAGAATTATCAAGGTGTGCGGACCGACAAGTTGAGGAGTTTCCAAGAGTTCCAGCGGAAGACTAGAGAGAGCCTACGCGAGGTGTTTACTCGCATGAGGCAGTTGATCAGCGTTATCCAAGAGGTGACGAAAGCACATGCAGTCCAGTTCTAGTATGAGATACTAGATCGGGAGTTGCGTAGGAGAGTTAGAGATGCCACTCTCCTTAGATACACTGCTCCGACGTTAGCGGTTGTCTTTGGTTTGGCTGAGTGGATTGAGCTCAACATGGTGGAAGAGAGGGTGGTGGTTGCTGGGTTTAGCAAAGAGACACCACATGAGACGACCACCTCTTCTCGAGGATCACAGGCTACGCAACAGTGTGGTGGTGGTGGTGGTAAGGATCGTGCGGAGCAGTCACGATCCCAATGAGGTGTTGGAGGATCTGGTAGACAGAAGCCCATGCCGTCCTTCTCTAGTCAGCAGCAAGCGGGTCCTTGCTAGATGTGTGATGGTCCTCATCAGCAGAAGAACTATCCACAGAGGAGATGTGGTTATGAGACGTCAGAGACGTCTCAAGCGGTACCTAAGCGGTACTGCGACATCTGCGGCAGTGACTCGAGGTGCAGTACGTACCTCTATGCCAAGAGGTGCATCAGTGGAGTTGGATCCACAACGCGGGGAGGTTGGTAGACAGGCCAGACTTCTCTAGTCGTTCACGTTATCGCAGGCGTTGAGGACCACATCTATGGTTCCTAAACGATCTATCGATGGTGTAGTGGAGTTAGAGGTATCGACATCCAAGAGTGAGAGTGATGTAAGTCAACCCTCGACGTCTGTAGATGCGATGTCGAATCTGATGTTGGGGGTGGCTATAGCAGTTTTGCGAGCCCCACTATTTTCAATCACGGATATGAAGGCATTGGGAGTCAGCTTGGCTCCAGTGTTCCAGTTGGCGGCCACGCTCAATGAGAGCGAGGATGTTGTTATCTCTAATGCTGAGGTGGTTCAGCGAGAGACGGTAGATTTGTCCATGTAGTCGAGGATCAAGACAGCTATCAGTGGTACTTAGCAAGCGACGGCTGCCCGGTTAGATGAGTTACCAGCTAGGCCGGTGATTGACCGTGCTAGTTTGGCATCAGGTTTGGTGTTGTTGGACAACAGAAGTGATATCTTCTGTTTGGTGGCACCGTCAGGGAATGTGTATCGACCGCAGAAAATTTTGTTAGACTCTGGAGCCCAACCGTTGATGTTGAGGAAGGCGGCGTGTATTGGTTTGGGTCTGAGGAAGTCCGAGGTGGAGAGATGTCCATTCCAACTACAAACATCTCTAGGGGGATCAGGAGGTACAGCTCTACACATGACACGTGAGACGTTGACGGTGAGAATTTGATCAGATCATCCTACGGATGGCCCCATGGTGAAAGCCAAGGCCATCGTTACGGCCGCTGAGTCTTATGATGTATTGGTTGGAGGTGCTGTGTAATATCCTATGGGGTTCGTGGTCGACTATTGGGTAGAGACAGCATCTTACAGACCAGGTTGGCAGTCCGGTGAGGAACGAGTGAGCCACTTATCAATGCGGTTCAGTGCTAGAGTTGAGACAATGGAGCTTACACCAAAGACGATGGCATCCGTTGCAAGGTTCAGTTCGGTCATCACTTGACCGGACGAGTTGTTGAAGGGCAATGTCCATGCAGAGGATACTCCAGTCTTTGAGGAGGTGGGAGACATGCTTAGCATGTCTACGTTAGTACCATCTGCCTTGGATGTTCCACTCTGGAGTTCGAGTGGAGAGTTGCAGCAGTATGCTGATCGATTGGTGCAGTAGGCTCGGAGTGAAGCCTTTGTACCACCAGTAGAGGAACCAAAGGCTGTTCTTGCTACTGGTCTTATAACCTTATCACTGTTGGATACGACTCCCATTGTGTGGTAGTATCCGGAAGAGGGTATATGTGCTGGAGCTGCTTGGAGAGATCAACACATGTTTGGCTGCGGTATTGCAGACAGGCATACAAGTACAGCGATACTTGTATGTAGAGAGAGATGAGGTGACGAGACGCATCTCATTGTGTCATGTGGCACGTTTGGTGCAGAGATATCCGGAGTTGTTGCTCATATCAGCCGTTAGAGGATACCAGCAAGCATTACCGTCAAATATTCCGCTGCTAGGGGCGCAAGATCTCATGTTTGTTGACACCATTCACTTGGTGATAGCCGGGTGGCCATGTCAAGGTCACACGCGTGCTGGGAGAGGTCAGGGTTTACATGACCCGTGATCTAGGATGTTCTGAGAGATGTTACGGATCTTACTACATCTCCAAATGCATCAGATGGATTCTCCAGCGTACATCTTGGAGAACGTTTTTTTGTTGGATGATGCTCGTACACAGATGATGACGAGTGTGCATCATGTGTGATCCTGAGTCGGACCGGTAGTGTTGTTGGATGCAGCGAGAGTAAGATCTCGTGCACATCGTCCACGGTTGTGGTGGATGAACTTGTTACCCAGAGAGGTGCTTAAGTGCGCACACGATGGAGTTAGACGACCAGCGCACCTTACGGTTGATAACATCTTGGATGCGACGATGATCTCAAGTAGTGAGATTCGTCGACATGTCACCCATGGCAGTGGTGAACCTAGTGGGACGGCCCATGATAGCATTGCCTACTTTGGTGAGCTTTCCAGCGTCACATGCTTACAGAGATGGAGGACCTGGGCTTGTGTAAGATGCTCAGTTACGACAGTTGGTGGAGCTCAATGCCGATGAGAGAGAGCGAGCGATGGATTTCGCTACGGGTACGACGGCAATAGCTTCGGTGTCATAAGCTTCACGTCGTCAAGTATTGAATCAAGCAATGGACTTGAATTGCTTGACATGGATTGTTAGCTTTGGATTGGCTGAGCAGCATTGGAAGCGATCGATGGGTGTTACTGCTCAGACACTTCTGAGCTCTTTGTCTATCGAGTCGGTGGAGGCAAAGGTGGAGGCGAAGCGTGTGGAGTTCGTCATCCTTGGACATCATGGGATGTCATAGGAGAGAGTGTGGAGCTTGCAGCTAGGACTGTAGGAGTTTTTTGCACAGTGACACTATTTGTTGCGAGGAAAATTTTCTATAGTGATTGATCACAAAGCGTTGAAGTACATCTTCAATAAGCCTAACGCGGAGGGGAGGATAACTCGATGGAAGATCCTCATGATGGAATATGATTACGTCATTGAGAATAGATCAAGGAAGAAACATGTCAACATATATCTGTTGTCTAGAGCTTACGATGGATTAGGAGAAGAACCATTAAATGATACTTTTCCAGATGAGGACTTGATGACTATCACCTTAAGCGATGAGGTACCAAAAGAGTACAAGGAGGTGTGAGATTTTTTTCTGATGGTTCATTTCTTGAAGGTATGAGAATACTGGAATATTGCAGAACTTGTGATGTATGCAAAGCCATTGTCATGAAGTATACTAGCACTCCTTCCTTGAGATCAGGTGCTAAGACAGTTTGAGAAGTGGGAACTTGTTCATGTAGGCCCTTTGAACAAAACATCTCATGGCAACAAATATATCGTGATTGCAATCGACTATCTAACCAAGTGGGTGGAAGCCATACCACCTAAAATCACGAGTGAGGAAGAGATTGATCATTTTTTTGAGAGCGATCATCACCAGATTTGGATGTTTTCTTGAGTTGATTTTTGATAGAGGTGATGAATTTGTGAGAAGCATGACATCCGCTATGTTGGAACATTTCTTCATCAAACCGTGAGTGACAACTTCTTACAAACCGTATGTCAACGGTCTTGCTGAGAAGATTTTGTGTACGATGTTGATCAAGGATGTTGATATGGACGGAACAAAACACAATTGAGATAAGGCGTTACATGTCATCTTGTGAGACTACATGACTACTACAAAAACTTCAACAAGGTATATTGCCTTACATCTCGTTTACTATGTTGAATCAAGTTGCCGATACATCCCTACCTATCTTTGAAACCATCCATAAGAGGTTAAAGAGGATGATTGGAGCAAAAGTTTAGAAGTTTAAAAGGGAGCAACTATAGGAGTTAGACGGGGCACGAGTTGTGACAATGGTTCAGATGGACAAGACACAAGAACGTCAAAAGAAGTACTACGACGAGCGTCTTGATAAGACAGAGGTGAAGCCATTCAAGGAAGAAAATATGATAATGCTCTTTGATACCATTAGGTATAAAAGAGCTAGGAAAAATTTTCTTTCATGTTATTTTGATCCATTTATTGTTGAGAAGGTGTGGAGCAACTTTACCTACGACTTGAAGGAGCTCGGAGGACGGAGGTTTGATCGTGCGAATCACGACAAGCTCAAGCTCTTTCAACAAAAGAATGTTACTATTCACTCTGAGGACGGAGTGAAAACTTAGTCCGGAGATAAATGTAACACCTAGGGGTTGTATAATATTAAATATGTGATAAGTTATAACTATGTGTGGTGAGTCTTCTAAATAAGCCTTAAGGTAGACGACACTCTAAGTTACTGATAGACAATTATGATTAGTCACACTTAGAGTTGGCTATATTTGTGGATAGAATATTAAAATATTTTAAAGTCTGAGAATCACTATTTTGTTTTGTTGTGTATAAGATGACAGGTTGGTCAATTATACCCTCTTGTCTTATGCGTGACTGGATTTTATTGGTTGTAGAAGCTTAAGATCAAAGAATCAAGAGTTGTTTATCTTTTTGGGTCAATTATGTGTTAGTACTTTGTCTTATAGAGAGAAATCTGAGATTCTTTCTCAAAGAATTCTTTATGCTTCCAGAAGGATTTAAATTATTAGAGTATATTCAACATCTATTCTTGACTTATGACTTTTAGTTTTGACTTAGTTTCGATAAACTGCGGCAAATCATATTACGGATAATTACCATGGTAAATCTGGAATAGTATAAACAGACGGGTTATATTAGTGATCCTTCATCTTTATTTTCTTGGTATTCTAAAGTCGTTAAGCTATATCTTTATAAAAGGTGTGTTCTTCATCTCTTGTGCAAGAGAGTGATATGAGTGTGTTGAGAGTTAGATTTAGCTATGTCTTTCTAGTTCTATGGTGCGTGTCATCAAAGACCATCAGAGGTTAACCTTGGGTGAGAGATAGGACCGATAGCAAGCTTGAGGGTAACTATTTTGTTTATCTTCCAATTCTTCACAGCTACTACTAGAGGTCTTACTCACTAAAGTGGACAACGAACCACTGTTGAAAGTGATAATGATAGATGTAGTGAAGCTTGATATGAAACAGATTCGGAAATGAAAGATCTAGAACTCGGATCAATCTTCCCTCCATGAGTATAACTCTCGCAACTCCTCACCCTTCATGTAAGACACTAAGAAACACTCACGAAACACCACGCAAAGAAGAATGTCTCACGAACTCTCTATCCTCTATCTTATATCCAAATTTGACAACGCAAGGATACGAGAGATATCATTGACGCACATCACGACAAACAGGAAATGAAGTGGTAACTTGTCTGTTGACTTGTACTTGTGCGACTGTTCCCTCGGTAAAGTAAGTGATCAACTGAATAAGTTCATATCCCAACTTATGTAATAACACCCACTGATAGAGATGGAGACACTGTCGTAAGCTTTATCAAAGTCTAGCATTAAGAAAGTTGCCGAATACCGAAATCTTCATAAGAAGTCATGCGTAAACTGGTAGGTGAATAGACAATTCTATACATATCGTTTTTTTAATAAAGCCATGTTGTTGAATTAAGACTAACTTGGACATAAGTAACGCCAAACGAGAAGCAAGGATTTTTACAACTAGTTTATAATGCACCGAAAGGAATGAAATCGCGCAAGTCATTAAGCGAACTTGGGTTTGAGCTCTTTGGCACTAGTTGGATGATCCCTTCCATGAAGACAAACGGGAATGGTCGTCCTGCCCAACAAGCTTGCAATAAAACATTCTTCCCTGCCTGAAAAGTCCCAACGTGCTAAGCGTGGCAAGGACAAAGCAAACAGCTGCAGTCCGTCAGCCCATACACCCATGGGAGTTATCTACTCTGAAAAGGGGTACTCGAACTACCAAGTCAACTGATAAAATATCTTCTATAATATGCCAAATCAACAATTGCAAAGCTAATTCCACATGCTTGTTTAAATCAAACAGTCATTTTTGGCTCTATTCTATGTATTGACATCGATCCGAAACTTTACATTCTCATGTGAAAGTAATATAAAAACATTATATTCAATGGGAGTGGAGTAAAGGAGGCAGATACCTTCTTTTCTTACGAGTAAATAAATTGAAGAAAATTTAGTTACCATAGTGATATTTAGCTCTACGCATTACTTAATTAATTATTCAAATACACGAGAGAAAAATTAAAACTCTTTGAGATTTAAGCGATTTAGTCTAAAAACTAATCTGGAGGTTGGTGATTTACATGGAAATTGAAAATGTATTTTCACCATAATCAAACAAAAATTATTGTTTGATTATTATTATTGTTTCAAAAGAAGATGAGATTATTCTCTTAACATCGATTCGTACGTGAATAATAAAATGGACTCAGAGTGATCATTAAATGTCAAATTTATTCTCTATGCAGTTAGTAGATTTATATAGGAATTTATTAATTAATTATCATTGCGGTAAGGACAGTTGTTTATTTAGCCTACAGCAGCAATGCCGCAACCTTGTTTACCTCTCAACCGCTATAGGTCAAGTCGTAACAGTAAGCAAGATGATAAGATCGGAACACATGGCAGAAAATCCAAATCAAGCGAGTAGACAAACCATAACGTGACCATGTGCTCCGTGCATAACCTCACAAAAGGGAGGGTCGAAACTGATGTACCCAACGCTCCGGTCAGACCGGTCTTCGATGAAGTGAGACGGTCCACCAACTAACATGAGGATTCGCGTCGCAAACAAGTTGCTGACGTCCATCCACTGTCATCCACCACATGTAGATACTAGGCCCACTGTAAAGATGTTGAGTGGCCGCAATGCGCTAAGGGTTGAGCCAAAGCACTGTAATCTTCTATTTCCGAAAGTTCTTTTTGCTATGCATTTGGATAGTTAACTGTCGATTGTAATCTTCTATTTTGGAAGTTTTGTTTTTGCTTTGCATTTGGATAGCTAACTGTCGATTACGTCAAAATAAGAAAAAGTAAAAAAGGAAAAAGAGAAGGTAGGAATTTGTTTGTCGGTTCGGTTTGTCGATGCACATAGGCTTGAGATATAAAGCTCAAATGTTCCATTATATGCATGTAAATTGGATATTTTCATTCTCTTGATGGACTATCTGGAGAAAAAGAAATTGAACATTTATCAAAACATTTACTTTCGTTGATAATTTTTTTAACAAAAAGAATCAAAATCAGAATTCTCTCATAACTTTACCATATATGATTAATTTTATAATTAAATTTCAATTTATATAAATATATTAAATAAAATTTTGATGATTCTTTGAAATAAAATAATATCTTTTTCTTAACCTAAAATAAACAGAAAAATGTCAAATGAATTTACTTTTATATATACTCCTATGGTTTAATATATTATATTTACAGTTAAACTATAAATTCATCTAGTATAGTTTGTTGTACATCTAAACTGTTTGAACTTTCCCTTTGATAGATTATGTATAGCTATCCCTCGATCGTGAATCACATAAAAAAGAAATATGTTTTTTCTTTGAGTATATTTATCGTATCAGATAGAAAGAGTTTAGATTTGGATAACTCTCAAATGTATTGTCTTGCAATTCCACTACAAACGCAACACCTTGTTGTACGATGTGTTGTTGTGAAATGGTAATAAACTCGAATTTGAAATCTTTTTCTTTGCAAAGCTCCATCTCTCTACTCATGAAAAAATCAAACGAATCATTTCTTGCAAACATGCTTTGTGCGAACGCACAAAGCACGTTTGATTTGAAAGATAGGAAGAGTTTGATTTGTCCAAAAGTGATGCCAATGAGAAAGAATTAGTACTACTTTCTCGTTAAGGTATAACTACTTGTCTTTTTTCCACTTCATGTAAGATTTATGTAGGAGATGAGAAAAGTCATTCGATGAATGTAATATATTGTGTTGTGGTGCTTAACTCGATAATTTTTTTCACAGCTAGAGAACACATGATTATCTTTAGAGGTGGGTTATCCTACACCCTCACCGGTAAGTTACAATGCTACACTCTGGATAACCTATGAAAAGATAGTTATTATGCTCTAGTACGGTTATATGAAAATAAACTACCTTTTCGTGTGTACCTTAAACCCTAAACAGCTGATCAACTCTAACACCTAGATTGAAAGAGAGAGGATTTTCTAGAGATCAAGGACTTTAAAGAAAGCTGCCTGGGACCGCATGAATTGAGTGTGCAAGCACTCTAAGGGTCTCTTTCGACTACATCTTTTAACGCGTCTAATGAGTCTCGTCGGACCTGAAGGGTACAGCTGCCAGTCCTGCAGCTTTTTGTAACTACTGCAGTAGCGATAGTTATCGTCTTCTCATCACATATCGTTATGTTCGTGATTTTCAAAGAAAAGAGTAATCTCACGTGTCGTGACAGTGGATTCGTGTCAGTTTCACTTGAGCTCCACGCGTCCGCCTGAGTTTGTGTAAGCGAAATACACGGAAATGCTAGCTCTGAGGTACCCCCAGCCAAAAACCTTGGAGATGCTATATGCTGACGAATATACTATTGTCACACTTGCGAAATTACAGTCTGAAGACAATTCTTATTATCGAACCAATCTGACAATGTCTGATAAGCACACTAAGGACCTAGTCGGAAGAGACTCTAAGGATCTCTTCCGACTAAGTCTAAGCGAGAGTGGAAAAATGAATTCGAGACTTCTTTGCTCTATTCATTAGATCGGAAAGATAGAAGAGTTAACTTTTCAAATTGAATTTAGTGAAATGTATTACCATATGATTCGAATGTGTATCATCGTAACTTACCCAAGGAACGGTGGTTTATCTTTACCCTTATCTTTATTTCCTTGTAATGAGTAAGAGAGGATTCTTGCACCTATGTATAATTCGAGTTTTCCATGTTCATATTGAATTAGTACAGTGGCTGTTTTCTTTCGATATTTATCTTTGTTCTCAGTTAACGCGGTGTCTTGTGAAACAGTCTTGTACCCGTTTCGCAAAACACTGGAGAAATTTTTGCCGAGCAACATAATGTCACTGGCAAACGACGTGAAAGTACAACACAAATCGAAATTATCACAACATGTTTTACACAAGCTAATGCATTGCCCGGCGTGTACTTCCGGGCAGCATAAGCCACGTGCTCGGCAGTGTGCTCACGCTTGTAAGCCCACTGCAGGCAGTGAATTACCCTATACTTCCATACCTTATAGTGATTATTTCTCTTCCATAACAGTATTTTGTTCAAATCATTAGTTTCATTCTCTGGATCTCACTGGAGACGTTTTTACAATGTGTAACATTGAACTACTGACATACATTTCTTTATCAAACCTCAATAGATTTGTTGTGCTTTATCACATCTCTCTTAACAATGTATTCCTTTATCAAATCGTTTACAGACTATCGGTTATGAAACTAGTCACTTTGCTATGTCAGTAATATGTCTATTTTGTACACATCAGTTTTCTGAGTATGTAATTTATTATTGAAAAAAATTGAATGAAAAATTTATTTTTACAGAGTAGAGTTTCTACTCTGTAAAAATAATGAAATAATGAATGATACGTAAGTCAATGATGTATCATTGATTTACGTATCATTCATTATGTCAGTTATCACCTGAGCTTCACGAGGTCGAGAGGAAACCCATACCTGCTTGCTTCCGTTATTATAATGATACCCACCATATGAATCCTGATAATCTGACGAACCGTGCGACTTTCTAGTGACGTTCAGTTTTGCCATGATGTTAAAATAGTATATATATGCTTTCGAAATGGGCCAATGATCAATACTAGTCAGCATTTGTTGTCCACATGTTTCCTTACACAGTGGACTCCATTTGGCTGATTACTGAAAGAAAATAGTGAATTTATTCTTTGTGAAATATTCTTGTGGTCTCCCGCATCCTCTTTCTATAGGAAAGCTGGGACGCAATATTATTTTCGAGATGGATGAGTGCAACATGCTCAATTAATTATCTAACCTTTCAAGCAATATTAAGTAAAAGTTAATGTTTATTTGGTACTAGGTTCCCATGCTTGTAGCTTTTGAAGTGTGCGTGCAGTTGCTTTATGGGTTGTGTTCGGATCTCTTTGCAACTCACTGTCTAGTTAATATTTAATATTTATAAATAATTTTAATTTTTTAAGTATTAATCTGAAATTTATATATTTTATGATAACACAAAATGAACAAAAGTTCTCCAAAGGACGTTGGGATGCATGTTTTTCCTTGTTTCCTCTATTATAGAACTACTGTAAGAACTAGAACTGCCTGATGTTATTGGAAGTAACGCTTGGTGGAGTCATGAGCATATGAAGTTAAGGAAATGATACATGAAACCGAAAACGAGAAAAGACCGAAACCGAAAAGAAAAAAGGAAACTCCAAAGAGTGGATCAATGCGAGAGAAGAAAATTAATCACACGGAGGGCAAGCTAAACTTTAAAAGCCGTTGCATTAGGTGCTAGTTAGCTTACGACGTATCTAGGAACAAGGGCATGAAGTCATCGTAAGTAATGAAATTTATACAATACGCATGGCACTCTACTACAAAGAAATACTATCTGGTGAGCAGAAATTTGCTTGATCACATCTCCAAGATGTTAGTTAAGTTTGATCACATTCTTCAAGTCAGATGATACATGTTCGGAAAGCTGATGTTTATAGTCCGACATGTCATTAAAATAACAAAACAAAATGACTGATTTCATCATCAATAATCAGGTATAGATATGATCAAGCAATACATTGTTAAGAGAAAGTGATCAAGCTCAACTAACTTACAAGAGATTTTACAAGAGATGTGATAAAGCAAATTCCTGGTTGGCTGAGTGAGTACAGAAAATTCTCTATCGTGTGATAGCTACCCTGAGTTTGATTACTGGAAAGAGCGAACCTGCAAGTTCGGGTGCCCTGGGCAGGTTTACTTTGGAGCATAGACTTTGAATAATATGTTTTATATTACGGAAATATGCATATTCACCTCTTCAAGATGGAAGAACCCAGTATGTAATATTAATTTACTATTTAAATTTTCCGACAGGAAGAATTAGATAATGTTTAGATTGTTTAATGTCTTTTGATGATCCAATCTTGTAGTTCCAGAAATACATTTCTGCACCCTAGCTTTACAGGTTATATCCCAAAAGCGTGCACCTCCGTCTTCTGTTAACAGTCAATGATTATCATATTTCAATTTCTCATAAATTTTCCACTTATGTACGACTGTAACACTCACATATTTTCATATCACAAAGCGAAATAACTTTCTCTCGTAAACTAATCCACATTTTCACTTGTCCGCTTGTCACTGCGTTTATCTTCTTCACGCTCTCTGTTCGCCACGGCACTTTGGATGCATATTGATCACCTCCATAGTAAACTACATTACCACAGTGATTGCACGACATGACTTCTCGAAGTTGTTTCTCCAGCTGTGTGCCACTGGTAAACTACCATGTACGAGCTTCCAGCTCATGTGATCGCGATCGCTTACTGAACTTGCTTTCGTAGTCATGCCAAATTCCAGTGTGTGGTTTGGCATCAGAATATTTTATCAAATATCCGTTGTGTGTCTACTAGCGTGTTCGGTTCAGCATACACGAGATGAGTTTTTGCTGGTGGGACAATAGTATAACGAGAGTCATAAGCCGCACATTTTGTAGTAGACGTGTGGCTGAAATCCTCGTGATTTAGCATAAGATCACCTTCTGTACTTCCTTGCATATTTCACCTCTTCCAATTTCGGAAGAGGGGAATATGCAAAGAGCTTTAACTTATTTATTAACCCTTCCCTTTAGAAGGGTTAGACTATAAAATTAAAGCTTACAAATTTAAAAAAAGTTCATTTGTGCCAGTCACATATTTTTATATCAGAAAAAAAGTTTTGTTCGAGTGAGTAATTTATGGATTTTGTATAACTGAAGTGAGCGTGTGTAATCAAATTATCAAATAGATTTTATATTTAATAATTTTTGAAAACTTTAACAAATCAAAATTTATAAACCCTGTCGAGCAGTACTTTCTTCTCTGACTGTGCATTTTAGTATGCTGTATTTTTCAACTAAATTACTTTTGAAGACGATTGTCAACCAATTGCTCATGATTATTTTGGTTGCATGTTTAAACGTTTATCTTTTTCTTCCATTTTCCTATAAGTACAATTTGGATGCATATTAACGAAAAAATCACATAGATACTCGTACTCGTACCCAAGAAAAAGAGGGAGAAACAAAAAGAGGAAAACGTGAAAAGAACGGGCAAGCCCTTAAAGAACTAGTTCAATCTCACTATTTTGCCATGAGCTTTATCTTTAACTAATTTCATACCGAGTGTCACAGAGGTCTTAAGCGCTAATGTCTCTTAAAACCCGATTATGAGTATAAAGCACTTTTTTCCTCTTAGTGTTATTTTAGTTTGAAGAAAAGATTTTTTTCTGTTCCAAGAAATCCCGAATGATTTCTTGGAACAGAAATTTTTTTTCATTTTAACATTTCTCTGTCATTACTAAGTAATTTACTTTTAGATGAATCATAACTTGTAAATCTAGTGAACCGTTTTAATTTGATTCTTTGTTTTACAAATTAAGATGAAGATAATTGATACCATAATCATTTTATACCTAATGGTTAAATTTCTCAGTTCTCTAAACCACAAAATAAGGTATTCTGGGTTACCAATAGCACTTATAGTCATTCTCAAGGTTTAAACGTGGAAATGATTCTTCTGTAGTGTCTCTGTTAATATGTATACAACTTGGAGTTTTGCCCCGAGGGAAAAAAAGACAAACGTGGAGAAAAGGGCAAAATCTAATAGTACAATTGGATCGGATAATGCAATGAGTTGTTATCAAACTTCTATACTCATTAGTCAATATCAGATTAATAAGTTCTTGCGGGGTATTACTTATAATTATATAAGTGTTAAAAGAGAAATGTAAAGTAACCTCAAAATCAAAATATATTTTAAAAATAAATATTAACTTTATATACATAGCACATGCTGGAACTTCCAGAGAAAATCTATAAACCATGGTTGAAGCATGCTCCAGGACCATAAGATCGGGTTTCTGTACTGTCAAAAGTTATAGTATATTAATCACTTAACCTTTTCTATCAAAAAGATTAGATGATAAATTAAACCGATTTGCATTATTCTCCTCTTCCTAACTTGGAAGAGGTGAAAATATGCAAGTGTTCGCAAATGATATGTGGAATGTTAGTATATGGACATTAATCTTTTGTTTGACAAAGAACAATAAACCAACTAAAATATGATATTGAGCTCTTATATATATATATATATATATATATATATATAATTTTGCCTATCCTATCCACCCGAGGTAAACGAACTTTGCAAGACTAAAGGAAAAACACCAAATTATGCATCTCTCAGCATAGTCTCATACTATTTTACTTTTATCAACGGCAATGGATGCAGTATGTCCGGTGAACGGAAAAGGATAGAGATCTTCTTCACCTGGAAGAAGTTATGAGATGAGGAAGCAGTTTTCATGATATTCGCTTTTACTTCGGTAGGGTAAAAGAGTTTTTGTAATTCGGTCCTCTTCACTTCTTTTTTTCCTTCTTTCCTACACTATCCTTGTTGGCTTCCATTTCCGGCTCTAGTGCTACGCCCGAGATTAAAGGTCTTCTCGTCTGTCTCTTTTTCTCGCTTTAATTTTTTTTCTCTGACTATATCTCCTCTCATTCTCGTGCCGTGAGTTCGGTGATCTTTTTTTCGTTCGCGCTTTTGGTTGGACGGGTAATCTGTGGCAGACAGCATGACATATTTATCGTCAACTGTAAACGGACGTTCGCTAATTCACAACGCTCTTCCTGTTCGGCACAGCGACTTCTTTCGCTACGTTTTTGACAAGTTGTAGTGAAGTTGGACGTGAAGTTGGAGGTCATTTATTGAAAATGCTGTGCAGCCACTGTAAACATGTTGAACTGAAATATATGTATTTCCATAACTTGAATGTAACGACTCTTCAGTGCGAACTTGAAGTGAAGACGAGTTTATGTACGTATAAACGGTAAGCTAAGACTGTCAGTCGGCTGCGTCATCTACTGACAGTAAACGAAGAAACAAAGTATGTGTCGAAGACGATACCGAACGCCGTGATAAAAGGCACAGTGTGAACAGTTGGGGCTGGTTACTACACATGAGTAGTAACTACCGCATCTACTTTGCACCCCGTCTGAAGTCCAAGTAGTGACGACTGCTTATGCCTACCTCTGTACTCCGCTGTCTGTGTACTCTGCTCCTGCGTCAAAAATTCTACTTGCATGGTTCTTGCTCTTCAGACGCGGCTCCATCGTCCGTGTTTACTTCTGTATACAGCCATATGTGATACTCAGAGAAAAAAAATAGACCTCAAAACTGTATGGTTCGTCGCGGATGCGTGCATTATCTTCAGCGCGTCTGGCGGACGTCTCTGGATACAAAGCTGAACATAGTGGCATATATTCGGGGAAGACGCGGACAACTTCGAAGAGTGGAGCATTGTTGTCCACTGTGGGGGAAGGTAAACTAAGGAGACGCTCTTCCTCTTCAGCAGGAATAGGCGAGAAGTATCTCCTCCTGTCTTGATGAGTGGAGAAGAAGATAATATCTATGTCCTTGATGGTGACAGTTTCTGGAAACACGATGGACTTCCATAATGCTTCACTACGAGCTCGCTGCAAACCGTTCCCCATAAGCCACTTACAAGATGGAGAGTACTTCCCTGACCAAACCATGGACCTGAGCGAAGTCCGCAGTGTGCTTCCCAGTGGGTGCTGGCTCCTATATTTGTTGTATTGCAACGCCCGCTGCAGAATGTTGTTGGCAGTTAGCTCCACCCTGTTCGTAGTATCTGCAGCGCCTAACAGCGTGAATAGTTCCTGTCCATCAGCGAGCATAGCATCAGTAATATTTTTCATCTGCATGAAGGACCAATCTGAGATACACTCAGATTGGTCCTTCATGCAGTAGCCTATCATACCGACGAAAGTATAAAGGCCACGATTGTTCAACTTCTTAACGCACACTTCCCCACCCAGGGGTCTGTTAGGGTCTTTCCAACCTAGGACTAATATGAGTCGGTTTTTGACATGTATAGTGCTGCTGGCTTCCAAACAAAGTACTCCTTGAACATGGATATGTAGCAATGCACCCCCTTTCTCAACACAGATAAGACCACTGTGACAATCTTGCTGTAGAAACGTGCACAAGGAGCCCCAACAAGCGAGGTCCAGATCTCCTCCGGTCTGAGCAACAGTTAGGGAGACTTCAAGTGTTTTCAACGGTGTGGACTTTTTCGACCGAGAGAGAGGGTTGCGCATCGTGCGAGCAGCTTGTCTCATCTGCATCGGATGGAAAAGGTCGATGCTTCAGGTAATTCTATAAAGCCGTGTATTGAATCCAGTGCAAACGCACTTCAATGTCTTTAGTTTGTACACTGACGTTACCACCGGTTTTAGAAGCTGAGCATCGTAACGGAAATATTTCGGATAACAGAAGGTGAACGATCTGATTGTCTCTGAGGACGAGCCACAACTCGTTGGATTCTAGAAATAAGTAAGGGCCTTTGATGCATTGGTAGCATCAGGTAGGAGCTGAAAAAGCGTAACCAATTTTTACGTAATCAAGGACAAGGAGGAGAAAATCTGGAGGTCTGCGACAGTAGCGAAAGTCGATATATATGTAACTTCTAGTGATATACAAATCTGTTTCGGAGAAAGAAAGTAGTTTTGAAGATAAGATTGGATAAGGAGCTGCAATGGTTGGAAGAGCGAACCGCTCCAGTTGACAACCGTGGGAACATAAAGGCTGTATTTCTTGTAGGAGGCTGGACGAAGACGAGAGCAGGGGACTGAAAGACGAGTCGGCAGAGGGAGACGTCGGAATTGGAGGATTGGATGGCAGGAGCAAAAGAGACGTCAGAATTGGAGGACTGGATGGCATGAGCAGAAGGCTGCAAGGTACAAGTAAAGGGGGAGTGGAAGACGAGTGTGGGGACGGAGATGAAGAAATGAGAGGACTGGAGGGTACAACTATAGGGCTACAGGGAGTCGAAAGGTCGATGCACTCGGACTTCTCATCATTGGCTGGAGGCATTACAGACATTGGAAGGAAGAGGAAGGTATGTATGTACCTCAATTTTGTGTACTTGATGTACGTGAAGAACGCAGAAGAAGAAGTACGTACGAAAAGAGAGGAGACGTGAACGAACCATTGGGCTTGCTGGCAAAAGACGGGTAGAAAAGATGGCTGCAGCGTAGTTGCTCCAAATTTGGAGCAAGGGACGTCTTTCCCGTCATGTCATCGACTCTGTTAGCATCAGCAACCCGCTCCCAGCTCCCGCAGCAGCGCCACATCTCGTGTGACGAGAGACAGCAACAACTCCATCTGAAAATGTAGTCGCCGATCTGTAAATGACGGAATTGAACACAGCAGCAGCATATGTGAAGATGACAAGTTTATTTTCAGATCCGACATCGTCAGACACTTGGTCCCACATCGTCAGCCACCAGCTCTTCTGTCGAAAAGTGGTGGCTCACGAATGGGATTATATGTGACGACCGATCAAGAAATAACGTTCTCCAGGAGAAACCGCCATCCCGAAAAGCGGTGACGAAAGAGTAGAAGCATCTTGACAAACGGCATCAAAAACTGCCATTTCGACAAAAGAGCCCCCGCTACCAGAAGTAGAGAAAACAATAGCGACAACCACCGTCGCTGACCTAAAGCTTCCACTAACAGTAGCGACCACAACTTGGACGAGAAACGTCAAAGCAAGAAAGTGAGGTCCACTTCAAGAGCAATCCCGTCGGGACAAAAGACACGCATCGTCAAACCAGAGACTTTGAAAAGAGGCATCGCCAAAACCAGAGAGTTTCCCGAGAAACGGGGAACTGCGAACGAACGAGTCCCGCTACCACGAAATGTTAACAAATCATCGGAGACGATGATGGACAAAGATCATAAAATCATAACGGACGCCTCCCGTCCCGCTTCCGCTGACAGCCAACACGAAGTAACATCGAGAAGCGGTTCCACGTCCTGACTCAAACGAGGTCCAAGTTCCTGCCATAAACGATACAGCCGGTTCCACCGATGAGACGAAAGCGAGCAACCGTCAGCGAAGAAGAAGATAGGCGACCGAGAACGTCAGTGAGCAAGAAGTGACGAAGAAAAAGATACACGACCGAGAACGTCAATGACCACTTTTCCTACGAGAAGGAGAAGGACAGCTCGGCGGTAGTGAAGCAAAGCGAAAGGAGGTGTTGTCGAAACTATCGGCGCCTACGTAAAGCTTCGGCTAGAAAGCCGCGCCCCTTTTTCCAAACGTCTTCAACTTGGCCCTTTCCCTTTCAAATGTTCGCCGTCATTGCTTCACTGCTATAACCTAAGGGAATTGAGGCGTTGTCGCCAAGACCAGCGAGAAATAAGGCAAGTTGTAGTTGCCGATACTGCCGTCGTGCCTCTAGTTGTCATTTTCCAGCTTCGGCTACAAACCCGCCAGCGAATCTCGTTTTACGTTACACGTTTACGTTGACCATTTCGCGTTGGGGTTACTTATTATTCAGTGGTGTTAGCAGGAACACCATTCAGAAATATGTTCCGAACGTCAGAAATGAGAGGTTAGCAAAAGCTGAACAGGAACACTGAATCATAGATCAGAGGTTTCCCCTTGGTAAAGAAAATTAAATCAAACTGTACCGCAATGGTAAAATATGCATACAACATGGATTTTTGGCCCAGAGAAAGAAGAGGAGAAGCAGATTATATGCACTAAAAATCTGGACTTCCTATTGTTTATCACCTCGGTAGTCACCGTACTTTTCCGTTATGTGGATACAAAAATTGACTATACTTTAGAAAGTGATGCAGTCAAAGGAAAAAAATGCCCAGTAGAGAAGATTAGATAATCCTATTCTAAGTGTGCATAATCTTCTCATGAGTTCCCTTCATTCCCGTAGAATTTATATTATACATAGTATTTTCATCAGTGATAATGTGAGGGTCATATGTATATGCACTGGTTATATCACACATGAAAATTTTAGCCCAGTGGTTGGTGCTTGCGTTAGACTCAAGAGAGTCAAAACCCAATCTGACTCTCAAGAGTTATTTTCTCTCCTCTATACAGCGGACATGACAGTAATAAATCCAAACGAGTGAAGCTTCTTTAATAAAGGTGTAGAGAAATAAATGAGTCTTATTGAGAAAGTTCAAAAAGTTTAGGGGTATAGTCTAAGAGTTAAAATGTATTTAGAG
Organism: Asterella californica; assembly: GCA_036924285.1. Classification (NCBI taxonomy): domain Eukaryota; kingdom Viridiplantae; phylum Streptophyta; class Marchantiopsida; order Marchantiales; family Aytoniaceae; genus Asterella; species Asterella californica. The sequence continues at coordinate 52,590,993 of JAYKYS010000001.1, forward strand.
GACTCCAAGATGGTATCTGATTTGTTGTCAAAGTAAAATACTATATCTGAAAGAAAACTATTCTAATACATGAAGTGAACTGAGCTCAAGTGATTATACACTCTTTAAATATACATTCATGTGTGCAAGTTTTAAGGACTATCCAACATGTGCTGCTCAACAAGCAAAACGGTGGCACATTACTGTATGTCATGTTGTTGTTATGCATTTGCAATGTTAACCGTCTATTTTGCAACACTCAGAAAAGAAGAAAGCTTGAAATCTGGGTGAGCATTTCTGATCTTTTTCTACAAGAGAGAATTTTTTCGTTTCTAATAATGTAACATGTAACTAATATTTATTTTTATAAAAAATAATAAACAAATTAAAAGTTTAGTCTTTCGGAATCTCTCCGCAAGAAAACCATTAACTCGATAGACAGAGACATTGTTATCTCTACTTCCTGGTTGACTACGTCGCTACTACTACGGGCGAACACATAATGCCTATCATCCAACCCGCATTCATTCGGTATATTCAAGTTTGAACTTACATCTTCATGTTTTGCACTATACTCCGTTTAAAGAACCTCATGTCGTGAATATCGACTATTTCCTCTCTATGCCTATAGCTCTCTCTCAGATTGCTAACATGACTAAGATCAGTTCTAGCTCTGATTCTACTCTCTCTAATCTCATTCTCCTCCTCGACCCCTCTCTGTTATCTTCTTTCAGGTTCATGAAGTTGAATTGGAGTTGAAATCAATCATTCTTTCTGTATTCGATTTGACGTCCCATCTCCCGTTGCATGTTAGAGCTCATGTTGTTTGCGCACTAATGCTCCTTCCTTCATCTCTCCGATTGCTACAACCATCCTCGCGTTCGATCACATCACCTCACTCTCTTGAGTCTTCATCGTTATCGCTACCGAAGTCGTCCATGTTTGCTGCCCCACTGACATTGAATTGTTGCTATGCCGAGGATCCTTCGTTGAGCCTTTCCATTTCCGCTGTTTGCCGTCGACTTCAAATTCTGCTTTGCCAACTGAAGAATTCTGGATCATAGCTTTCTCCATTCCACTCGGCTATGAAGACAAGTATCATTTCTCAATGTCTTTGTGATCTATTTTCCTAACCTCGCTCCTTATTTTTGCTAGTATATATTGATATTGGTATTGATCGACTGCCTTTGATTTTTAAACATCATTGTATTCTTTTTTCTCCACGCTTCCGTAGTGAGTGTTTCGAGTACACTCAACTCTTTGCTCGTTTGCACATTATGATATATCATCTACAAGAATGTAATGTCATATGCAATCTTGCTCTTTATTCTCATGATTTTAATGACTACACATTTCTTCTGTCTTGCTGTTGGCCGCACCCCCATAAACAATGTTGAAGTGTTTCGATTCCATTGCTATCGTATATTCTACAACCTCCATCCGATTTTCTAATTTTCTTCGCTCTTGACAAAATAAAGAATCCTCTTCTCAGTATCTTCCAGAGAAACCAGATTTTTATCTTTAAAGAAGCCTTTCCACTCCAAAGCTCTTCTATCTATTTTCTCATCCCACTCTCATATCTTTCCCTCTCCATCTCCGAGCTAGCGTCTCATTACTTGCTTCTATTGCCGCTATTTTGTTCCACATGAGTGTGCATGAGGAAGTGATTCTCTATTAATCCATAAGCTCCTATTTTCAAAAGTATTATAGCTAAAAGCACACATGTACTATAGTGTGATTCTCCATGAGTATATGGTAACCAAGTATGGACAAGTATAATTGATCATTTACAAGCGTAAGATTTACTAACAAAATATATTAATATAATCGAAACATCAATTTATTATCTAATCTAATCTTCTTGGCGGAAATGTCTTTTCACCAAACGAAGCAAACTTTTCCGAAGGTCCGGCTCCCACCACTGATCTCTACCTTTGTTGCTAGGCATTTTGTATAGCTAACCGTAGATTTTGCAAAAGGGAGTATAAAAAAATATTATCGTTTTTTGTTTTGAATTTACGTACATTTTTTATTTTTGATTCCTATGTAACTCACTATGTCTACTATCTCTACTGTACCAAATGCATTTGCGGTTCACTATCTTTACTGTACCAAATGCATAGCCTTGTTCTCCCTAGGTTTAATCTTGACACAAAAACTAGAATTACGCATCTTAATATGAGAGCACGGAGGTTTTGTCTCTTCTGATATCTTGAACCCAGTTTATTTGTCTTACATAGATGGTTGCTTACGTTAGCATTGTTATACGTCGATTGTGAATACCGAAATGAGAAGAGAATTTCTTTTGTCGTATTGAAAAAGACGGTAAGAAACGGATGAGAGGATGTGAAACCGGAAAAGAAGGTATAGATTCAAATAAACCGTTAACACATAGCAAACGTAGCTCTTTGTTCTTGAAATCTCACGAGTAATTGACATGTATAAATACACTAAGAGCATCAGAAACTCAAATATTACATGTTTCTTGGGTTTTACAGTGAGGAGAAACAGAAAAATAAGAATAGAACTTTTGATTTAGATTGGTTCCGGTCTTGATTGCAAGAGATTTTAGATTCGCGGGATACAGATACAGTTTATTGAGTGGATTAACATCACTTGATAGTATGTTTGATTTGTGTTAAAAATAAACAAATATTTTAAAATATTTTAAAATAAATTGTCTTTTTTAATTATTTTTCCCAAAATCACTCAGAAAAGAAATACGGAAAAAAGAAATAACTCATAAAACATGTGCGGGCCAGCACGCTTCAAAAGGTACAAGTCTGGAATCTTGTCACTAGATATATATTAATCCAATGTATATTTAATTTATTACTTTTTTTAATCCCGTGGAGAAAGTGGATATGGAAGGTGCTCTGTATAATGTAGATGCATGAGTCTGGCTTATACAACACTTTTGATTTATAAAGTAATTATTGTGCAGTTTTATAATTCCCAGAAAGTACGAGTACAACGCGAGGAGTATTTGTACGGATATTACCTTGTGTGTTCTTACATAAATCTACTTGACCACACCTCTAATAGATTTCTCTGACATTACCTCACCCCCAATAGGTTTATCAGACTTTACCCCACTCGTCTTAACTTTACATCACTTGAATCCACCTCGACCTTGCAACAACAGGTTCAGCCGGTCAAAATGATTTGAATGTAAGAAATGCATGTCAACAGCATATCATATCTCTGTAAATATATATCATATATCAAAACTTCAGTTTAGGGTGATATATAAAAACAGCAAATTAGGCAGCAAATTATATTCAGCAAATTATCAACTTAGCTTATCAGCTTTTTATTTATTTTATAAAACGTCTTCACATAAAAAGAGACCTGTTGAACCTGCTGTTGTGAGTAAGGGTGGGGTCAATTAATGCAAAGTTAAGAGGGATAGGTCAAGTCCGACAAACGTATTAGCGATGCGGTAAAATAAATTTCTGTGTATTTTAATGATTTATTGGTACAGTACAAGGGACTTGTATTCGAAATCACTCAAAAATGATGGAAACACGTGCTCTTATAAATCTAAAAGGTTTCAAGATGGTCGGGTTGCCTTCAGGGATGCTGCTCCCCGTTACGCCACTGTCCTGCCCATTGATTTTCCTTTTGCACCAAAGGTGACCAAACCATTGTCTGGACTGAGATGTTAAAATGCAGGTAACTATCTTGACATTGCTCAAGTAAGTTCAGGTAAGTTCCTGTTTACCGCTTGCCATGAGATCAACTTAAGAAGAACGATACAGTATGTCGACAGAGCATACAGGTTGTGGTCAGATTCGCCGGGTGAGAACCGCGACAAAAGTCTTGTAAGAAATTGGTACGTACATTAGCTACAGTGGTCACATCGGCTCAGCTCACAGAGACGTGTAGGGCCACAGCATTGGCAGAGTCCAGGTACCTCTGCTGCCGGCTCTGAGTTCGAGTTCACGAACAGTCAGATAACTTCTCCATTCCGATGAAATTCTCTGAGGCCTCAGTGCGCGCAGACTACGCTAGTTTGACTACAGTGCTCTCGTAAGTCGTGAGCCGTTCCAGGTCTCTTTCAGGAGAACTTCCAGTGTGCGTCGATCATACTATCATCATAGTCTGTTTCGGTGTGTATTAGTGTTTGGTGGATAGCGGAAATAGCCATTTGAGCACGCTACTTCAGTTTGGAATCCGGTTTCCGACCGAATTTATTGGGGAGGTAGCTGAGATTGTGGAGGTGCGAATGGCAGAGCTCTTCGTGTAGTTGGAAGGAGGGGCCGATCGATATCGGCTGTCAGTCCATCTCCTGCATCAGCATTCACTGCTGAACTAGTCGTCGAAGATATTTGTCGAAAAGATCCATTAGGAATGTAGATAAGAAGTGTTTTATGTACAGTCCTTGAAATTCAGGAGCAATGAAAATATAGAGATTTAAGGACAAGCTTTTGGATCCTCTGTATTCTCAGCGCAAGGCGCGGGCAGGGTCATGGAACTCAGTAATGGGGATTTAGGACGGCCGCTGCTCGAGGAGAAGCAGCGGCATGTGATATTGGAGGGCTTCACCAAGTATCTCCTAGTACAGGAACTCCTGGAAATGGTAGCATTGCGAGGGCTGCTAACAATCCTGGGCATTTTTCTGTTGGAAAGCCTCGAGTTAAGCGAGGAAAGTGCGACGGAGGTTGTGCATTCATTTTTCATGGGAACGTTGGTGAGCTCAATCATCGGCTCGCTAGTGAGCGATGCATGCATGGTAGGCTATCCTGCAGAGCTCTAGTTTCCCAAACATTGCCTGGAGTCGTTGTCTGTTTCTGTTTGAATTTCTGTCAACATGCTTCACCCAACTCGTTGGAAGGTTCTCCATGAGTCGTTCAATCAGGCAGTCACCTCCGGTTCATTTGGGGGCTGGTGCAGTTGCTGTGTCTTGTGTGTTTCGTGCATAACAGGGTTTTGAACCTCTGAGCTGAACTGTAATACTGAGTATCGATAACAGGCTGTGATTTGTCCTAGTCGGGCGTAATATACTGAAGTGGAAATGTCTAACTGCGGCGAAATTCACTTGTAATCTATGGCGGATGGGTGGACAGGGAAAATATCGAGCAATTTTTCTGTTCTCGATTTGCGAGTTTTGTGGATACATTTTGCTGGTCACAGCATCGGTGCCAAACGCACATTGGCAGTCGTCTGGGCTGCGTGTATATTTGACTTATGTCGGCCTCTTCTTAGTGGCGGTTGGATTCGGAGGGTTGAGGCCGTGCACAGCTACCTTCGGCGGCGAACAGGTGATGCGTTCAGTGAAGACGAACGATGGGGATGATACAGAGGATATTTTGACAAGGCAACAGAAAAGAGCTAGTAAGCAGTTCTTTTCGGCGTACTACATAGCCATGATTTGTGGTACCCTTCTTAGTGCTATTTTATTTCCATGGGTCAGAGTTGAGGGCCATGGTAGTTACTTCTATGTGTTTCTTCTGCCCGCCTGTTCCATGCCACTCGGTACCTTCAGCTTCTGGTTAGGGAGGAAGGAGTATCGCTTCGACGCTACTGATGGAGCGCCAGCACTTGGGAATGGTAAGCAGGACGAAGGAGACACTTTACTGGAGATAGCCGATGACTCCGGGGAGAGGTTTTCGATCGCTCAGAAAGGAACTACATCCGGGGAGGACTGGAAAATTTTGCTCTCTGCGCTGATTGTTTTGAGTCCGACCCCATTTTTCACATCGCTTCATTATCAGCCTAGTTCTACGTGGATATTTCAAGCGAACGAAATGGATGGTCACGTGCCTTGGCTCGGAGGCTTAGTGATCCCACCCGATCAAATTGGGGTAAGCCTCTGTCACTTCTCTCATCCTTCACAAGGAAGGATTTGTTCTTTGAATTGTGTTAGTTTTGAGTTTACTATTCTGGTTGAAATTGAGTGGAAAGATTCGAACTAAAACGTTTGCATTTTCAGATGTTTCTCATTAACATTTTGAGTTCCTTTCCTTCTCCTGTCTTCTTAGCGCTGTCTTAAATGGATACTGTCTCTTGAGCGCGTCTTAAAGGTCTCAGGACGGAACAGTAATCGTAGTTTCTCCTCCAGACTCTTGGAATCATCATTAAAACTGGTTGTAATGCCGGAGTTAGCTCTGTATCACGAACTCAAGGCTTTTCTATCTCGAGTCTCAACTTGTCGATATTATTTTTTCTCCTCACCGCACCTGATTTCTGCAGCTCCTAGATGTCAAGAAATGTGTAGGAATTGTCAAGCAGTAGAGGCTTAGTAGGTCGGCAGTTCGCTATCATGGGTCACAACTTAATGTAGCGTGAGAGTAAGTGCATATTGCGAGAAATGGAGGTCGTGTACAGACCAGATTCTTGTCTGCTTATCTCACGAGCACACAAACTCCCCTTACGACTCTAAACATTCCTCAGGTTCTTCTCGAAAACAATGCTGACACAGCTGCCCTTTTCAAGAAGACCGTGAAAATAATTACAGCTCCCCGAAAACACTGAACCCCGTGTTTATAGTCCTGAACCTGAGACTCCACCAATAATGAGCTGGTGAAAACGAACTTTCCACTTTCTTGTTAGGTCGAGCTGAGTTCCTTCTTGGTTAGATTGAGCCATACTGGGATCTGTTGGAGTGCTGCCAAGTAGTACGCCGGAAGTATAACCCGGGTGGTCTCGCGGTTTCTCCTTCTCTTTGCAAACCGTAGATTCCTCCAAAGTTCACTTCCAACTTAAGTCAAATTGCCACGATCCACGAGATCGAGGGATATGGTTTCTCAGCAGTTGTGAAGGTGTTAAGGGTGTTGGTTACTCTTACGTGACAGGATGTAGTGCTGAACTGGACTAAATGTATCTCAAGATCGTTACGATCCCTTGTAGGTTACTTACAGAAGACTGTGTTTCTGACGCTTATCATCTTTCTCGTGTGGCAGGCTGTAAAACCAATCTTCGTGATTTTAATCATTCCGATTCTGGACGAAATCGTGTACCCGTTCGTTGAGAAGCACATCATGGCAGTGACTAACTTGAGAAAAATGGTGGTGGCTCTGTTCATGGCCACCCTTTCATTTGTTATGACTGGAGTTCTGCAGTTTGTCATAGATGCCAAACTTGAGGAGAAGCAAATGGGTGGCATAGATTCGTCAGGATATGCAGACATATCAAGACTTTGGCAGGTGCCCCAGTATATCGCAATAAGCATTGCGGAGGTTATGATGTTGATCCCGGCAATGGAATGGGCGTATCACGAGGCCCCCAAGTCTATGAAGACTGTAGTGAATGCAGCTCACAACGCATATCAAGCCATCGGTAATTTTCGGACTTCATGTGCATTCTGTTTCGAGTTATCCAACTATTGAGGCTGAAAACATTACGCTCGTGGATCAGCTGTTAGGTTCTTCTCCATCGTATGCCAATCGGTTCCTGCTTGTTAAACAACGTTCATCATTGCACTCCTTATTTCTTATACGGACGAAGACTCAGATACTTTATGTGGTTGATGGGTGCAGGAAACCTTCTTATCATAGTTATCGTGGCGCTTCTTGGACAAAGGGTGTCGAAAGGTACCGAAGATTTCGTCTTCGCCGGACTTGGTGCTTTCGGAACAACTTTGATGGCCATTTTCAGCTACACATACATCTCAAGAGAGTCGAGAGCCTTACAAACGCACGGAAAACAACCACAGGACTGAGGCTAAAAAGGTACAGATCCCGACTGTAAAAACCCAGAAAGTCCTTAAACAGGCAAAAATAGAACAAATTCTTTTGTCCTCCTATGTGAAAAGCACTATCCTGTAATGGTCGCGCTTCCTGAAGCCAGCTTGTAAAATAAAACATGCATTCGAACTGAAGTTCTCGCCGGAAAGAAAGAAGAGGACAAGCGCGGATAGGGAACAAAAGATCGTCGCAATTTGCCCAGACAGGAGTTGTTATGAGATTTATTCTTTTTGATCCAAGTCAAATAAATTCTTGTTCATGAACTGTTACTAAAACTGTTAAAAGAATTAAATTAAATCAAGAATTAAAATTGTGAAAATTAAAATTTATAGATAATTGTTAAATTTATCATAAGTGGCAGAAAGATTTTATAAATAATACATGTAAAAGCTCGCTCCAAAAACGACTGATTTTTAATAAAAAAAGTACTTTGTTAAAAATTTAATTTATCACTTAACCTTTCTCGTTTAAAAAGTTAGGTAATTACACCAGAAACTTCAAACAAATATATTTTAAAGCACCATCTTCCTACGAATGAAAGATAAATTTAAACTCAAGGCTCTTCCCCATCCGCAGTCATTGATAAGGGTAAGCCGGATCCTTGTTCTTGTGAGAGGAATGTTGCTATCCGAACATCAAATTACTAACATACTGTCTTATAGGACAGAAAGTACGTAAATATAAGATTAGGACTTAGTTCAACCCCTTGTAATGACAATAGGAAATGAAAAGAAAAATAGGATTGATTTGTTACGTTTGAAGCAAAATTACACGTTTCTTAAGGTTTGTACGAAGGGAAAGAAGAGAACAAGCTACGGAAAAGAAGGGAAATTCAGGGTTGTGAGAGGAGGTGAGAGCAAAAGTTTAGTTTTTTCTCTTTTTGAGATTTAGGATAGATTCTACTTATGACATATAGAATATATTAGTGATGATATTAATGTTATAAATAATGATAGAATGTAATAAATGTCTCCGTATGGGTTACATGTGGATTGGGGATCTATTAAAAGATATTTAACATAGAGGTAAACCAGAATACTTTATTTGCTGGTTTGCTTTCAGAGAACTGAGAGATGTAACCATTATTTAGAAAATGGTTCTCGTCTTTTCATCTTCATCCCAATTGAAATCTGTGAAATAAGGTATCAAATTTAAGCTAATCACTACCTTTACAAGTTATGATTCATCTCAAAATAAAGAACTTAGCATTGCAAAAGAAATGATTATTATGAAAATTTTGGGGGTTAATTCTAGCAGAAAAGAATCTTTTCTTTACACTAAAAACACTTTAAAGAAAAAAAATATTCTTTTTCATGCATTATAATCATAATCGAGGTTTAAGTACCGATGTATGTCTTATCTACTATAGGTATGATATGTTACATAGGTTTATAGAACATACAAAGAAGATTCAACCCATGGAATAGATTGGTTTTCTCTCTCCCAACATACCAACGTATCTGTCGGTGTCCGTTTTAAAACCAGGAGATACTGTCCAGGTTTACGTACTCTCCCCTCTCGGCCACCTAGGAGAGGTGAGAACTCTGGCAATTCAAAATGAAATTCGTCTACCTGTTATCACCTCGACAACATCGAGCCAAGAGAATCTATCTAGCTGTTACCATGAAGTTCAAACGTTGTCAAGATGAACCGTTGTTTAAGTGGTCACTCACATGTGCATATGAATATGTCCGTTAATCTGGGTCGAGTAATCGGTTCGAGAACTGAAACCAATATGTCAGGCTAGGGCATGACCAACTAGTACAATGCAAGCTTACACAAGTCTAGCTGTAAACGGTCGGAATCTGGAGATATGAATGTATTCCAATTGAAAGGGAGCTTTCTTCTAACTGTATGGGCATCCTGCATAACACGCTCGCTCCAGCCTGGTGCATCCGGATGATTGATCCGGCCTCTGGAACCTTGATGTCAAGAGAACTCTTATGAAGGACAGCTTTAGTTGGCACTTTGGTCCCAAATTTGGCACTGGGAACGAGCGTTGAATCTGGATGGATCTGACTCTCGGATTGGCCAGCAACCCAGCCACCAGCATGGAAATCAACGTGAGCAGTGTCTGGATTCAGACCTCGAGCTGTTGCAGTACCGAATTCTGGAGTCGGGAGTTTTCACTGTGTTCTCCCGGGAAACGGACGTGGTGACTGAGATTATCTCGGAGACTGATCATCTCTAACCCCTTCATCTCGAAACAGATCGATATGGTAGAACGTGACGGACTAGACTGTACTATGTTCGATCAGGAATTTTTCCTACAGGAATCTAGAAGATGTTTATAACATGCTAGCTGTTACATCAAGATCAGTTGTCCACAGTAGGCTATTTCTGCCAAAGCCGTAAAATTTTGACAGTGTCTTTTTATATTGAAGGGTTTTGATGTTCAATCGAAACTTCACCTCGATACAACAGCACTCTGAAACGTAATTCTCGTAGCAATCACAGTGAGGATTCAACGGTTTCGTAGGTATTAGAAGGAGTAAGATAATGACGTCTTCAAGTGCAACGATGAAGCTAGCGACTTTCGGCAGTCAGAAAGGGCATGCTCAAATGAAAACATGTACATACTTCCGTGGCACAATTTGGAGCGAATGTAGAGACGGAGAACGGCAGCGAACGGCAGGGATGAGATTGGTGGACTTCAATTACTCTGACGAGGGGAGAGATTTTAAGAGGATACAGTCCACGGGAACTCCTCGACGCACACGGAAACGTATAAGCGCTTCGCGTGAGTTCTCGGATAATGCTGGAGCTCGTATAGCAATAGCTGGAATTGCCAGTAAATTACTCGAAGAGTTCTCCACGCTCTTGGTATATCAGGATGTCTTCAGAAGCCCGCCAGCACAGGCATTTTTGAGGATCCTAGTCGGATTCAAGAGACAGGATGATGATTCACAGCTTTTCAGGTACTACGGAGAATTCTTCAAGCTCATGGCTGTCACTCGCCTTCCCAGTTGGAAAGAATACATCTTAGACAGTATACTCCTTTGTGACAACAATCCTTTCGTGGAAGCAGCTGCGAACGTAGGAAACCCGAGGAGTATCTGGTGGCCAGCCGCCGCACGAGTTCCACCCACACTCGAAGCAGCTGCTGCTTCTGATCTCGGCGTTCTGCAACGGCTTAGTATTTCTGAGTCGACACTGAGCGCATGGGTGGCAGAAACGGTATCATTTTGTAAACCAGATTGGCTTATTGCCGCATCGAGTTTCAGCTTCGACACTTTTCCTGGTAAGCCTCCGACATATTTAGCCTCCGAGGACATCTTTGGCGCCGATTCTCCTGAAGACTCCGGGGAGCATCTAAGATCTTCAAAAGTTCCTCTTTTCTATCGAAATACAACCGAGTCGGAGTTTGGAAGCTCTGAGTGCAGCGAGTTCGGATATGAGTCAGATTCGGAAGAATCTGAAGGCAGCAAATCTGCGCTTGATCCTCGCAGTGGAATTAGAACAGAGCATGCCTGGATAGCTGAAAACAGGGCACGGTGGAGGAAACGAATTGAAGAACACGGGAGGTGGTCTGAGGCCGTGCCCCTGTTGGCGAGATACTACGCCGAGCACGGTGTGGGAATGATTGCATCCGCCCAGTTTCTGCAGGGTGTAAATGGGAAGCTTCGTCCGAACTTTAAATGGCTTGCGAGAACCAGAAAGGCATGCGATCTGAGCCTGCACAGAGCTAGAAAAGAAATTCTGCTCAAGAACTTCACGGAACATGCTCGAAGACGTTCAGCTCAGCATGTCTTCCTGCACGGCCCTAGTGGGGTGGGAAAGACTTGGCTCCTCAGGTCAGCGCTCACTGAGGTCAGCAGGAACGAAGATCTAAGAATCGTTACACTTCCTGTCGCTGAAGTGGAGTATCTACACGAGGTTCTTGATCAACTGGGACGACGCCAATGGAGACTCCGTTTCGCTCTCGTCATAGATGACTTGATAAGTACTCAATTTTTAGATGAAACATCAGCATACGAGCTATTAAAAGCGGCACTGGACGGGAATAGGCACGAATGGCCAGAAAATGTATTGCTCTGTGTCACGAGTTCGAAGCAAAAGTTCTCAAAAGTTAGAGATAACGAGATTCTGGATCTACATCTGGCACATCTTTTTGATTCGAGATACGTCTTAGAATGTGGGCAGCTTAACGAGGAAGACTATATGCAGTGTGTAAAGGAATTAGTTGAACACCGGATGGCTGCTGCCTTGTTCGAATCAAGCTTGTCTGGCCAAGAAGTGCATGGGCACGCAAAGTTGTGGGCGGAGAACCTTACAGCGAGAAACGTCAGAGTAGCTGCCCTGTTTGTCAATGGTCTAAAGTTGTGATCAAATATGACCTTCCGTGAGGCCAAAAAAGAAAGCTGTTCAGCGCAGTATGTTATGGTCATCGGTAGATTTGATTACATGTACAGTTACGATTTGTGAGCTTTCACAGATTACCATAAGATGAACTGAGCAATTCAAGGAGATCCATGACGTTAACCTTGTAAGGTGGTGGAAAAAATGCACTATAGAATCTTTCTCTTATCAACAGTCGTTACGTCCGATGAGATTATTCAAAGTGCTGTGATCTTCATGTGATACTGCAGGTGATTTGAAGGAGTCGACTCCTCGTATAGTATGCACATATTTCGCTGCTGCATTCTTCTGACTTCACATGGTTCGGGCAAACTGGTTGTGGTAGGAGTAATCACTCCCTTCCTCATATGGCCGGCTTATATCTTAAATTGCCTTTGGCGGGAATCCTCATGCTCCATTCGATAGTCCGCTAGCTGCATTCTATGTTTCCGAAAAGTATTCTAACCGTCTCGTTCCCTAGTCTTGTCCCAACCCTTGGGTCATTTTTAAGTCCAGACGTCACAGTCTGGATCGGAACGCGTCTTGGTACTGATCCAGTCATCACCTCACGTCCCCAGAGTTTATCGTGGAACCCTGAGGTCGAGTGACTCATCTTGGTCCGTCCAGACATCGAGCCCCTCTCATATATACTTCTGGGGATCGGCGGCCCTGCCCTCCTCTTTGGTCTTTGAAAATTATACTACAATCTGATCACAAGATCGGTCATAATTTTTAAGCTGTGAGGTCAGTTCAATGAGTTCTACATATCATTGGAAAGTTCTTTCAAATGATACCTTACTCGCTTCGAGATCTTACTTGGAGCTCTGTCCATGACCCAAAACGTTTCTAGAGCTCTAACACTTTAGGATTTTTCTGAGGAACCGTGGTCCACCTAAGTGGTTCTCTGAACCAAAGTTGGAACATTGGATTAGGACATAAAGGCTTACTCCAATACGATCTCAGACGAACTCTGATCTAAGGGGGCAAGTCTAGAAACAGATTGAAACATAAGTCTGAGATGCGAGATCGGGACGTGAGTCCGACGCAGACGGACCGTGGTTCGGATCAATGTCCGAACCACGGTTCGTCTGTACATCTAGGGTTCTGTTGTTCGCATCTGCGTCCGATCTTGAGACTGAGAATATGGAGAATATGATACTTGATCGCGATATGGATAATGTGATAATGCAATTGAAAGAAAATATATAAAATTATTGGACTTTAAAAAAACCTTCTAGTTCCACAGTTGACATAATCAAGGTTCTACAACCTGCGCTTAATTAATAAAGTACTAAGTAGTGGATATTTATTAGAGTTATTAGGTTCGGTAATAAAGAGCACAAGCGCACATATAGAGCTTAATTTTTCCAGGAAAACGGGATTGCAAAAATCCATGCACAAACGTCATTTCTAAGGATACTAAGTGGGGCCTAAGCCTCTAGTACTCTCATTCAATCCGAGATCATCGATGTTCGTTACGATCGGTATCTGAAAGCAGTTGTTCTTGATCAATGCAAGTAATTCATTCAGTCTTTCTTAAAATAAACAACATTCGGGGATTATATCTCATCATCGAAGTCAAGGTACAAAATTGAGTTATAGACTCGCATTAATTTGCTAAGATGGCATTAATCAAAGATATGTCAGGTGCGACCCCAAAATGCAAGTATCTGATCTTGCAGCGTGAAACAATATGAGAGTTGAAGTTAAATAAGGACAGGGATAAACGCATTCATTCTAAATGATCATGATGTGAACTGCGACCTTTAATGTTCGTGCAAGATGAAGAACTGTAGTGGCAAACGTTGAACATGAGCGTGGAGCTCAACTTTGCATGCAGCTTTTGTTGACTACTGTACAAGCTAACTATGTAATGTAGTTATGGTTTGCTCTTTTTGCTAACCTAGTTAGTTTAAGGTATGAGGACCCAACCCATGTTCACTCTTTCCTTGTCTCCTTCTCCTTCCTACTAGTAAAGAGAGACTGATGACACACAATTCATTCTCTTGCATGAACTTTCAAACTCTCCACTTCTCTTCAGATTAGGCTTAGGCTATGGCTGTCTTGTCATATGAATGCTTACAGTTTTCTTGAATCTTACCATGGTATCAGAGCAGGAGAGTAAAGATGAGAGTGATTGAAGTTCGAGAATGTGAGGGGGAGGTGATAGGTTTTCAGGTATCTTTCAATTTTCAGCAGAGTCGGACATACCTAACTTGAGTGAAACCTTAAATGTAAAAGTGCATTTTTAGAGGTTTTCCACTCAGTTTTAGCCTCTATAAACATGTGGTAGTGATAGAAAAAGACTCCACCTTTGGATTAAGATTTGTCTTTAGCTACCGGGAGAAATGGTTTTTGTCTCCATCGGAGGTCGTATGCACAAGTTGTTGTTTTTGCTGTTTAGTGTAGAAGTATATTTTATTTGCGATTTATTTTTTCGATACTTTTCTATTGCACCTTTTTCACTTCATTCTGAGCTTGTTTGCACATTCGATGTCTGCCACCTATTGCATCATGAGTGGCAGGATAGACACATTCTTAGGCATCACAAGTGAACCTCTTTGCAAGAACAACTACTCGATATGGAAGTATCGAATTACTGTCTTTTTCAAGAGGTAGGGACTCCATGGTTTTATGTCAAGCACTAATAGCAAACCACTTGAGGATGATGGAGATCAGTTTGTTGCTGAATGGAATAGACGTGCTCAGCAAGTTGTACACTACATGTCATTGTGTGTTTCGTCACAAATATTTGGTTACATACAGACAGTTGACACTCCTAAGGAGTTTGGATGCCTTGGCAAATGTGTTCCACACATCAACCAAAGCTCGTAAGTTGCAGCTGAAGCAACAACTTTTGGAGGTCAAGAAAGGTACTTCGACGATTACAGATTATGTCTACCTGATCAGAGGTCTGGTTGATCAACTGAGCAGCATTGATGTCAAGGTCGAAGATGATGATCTCATTCTTCACACCATTCAAGGACTTGGTAAGAAATACAAACCCTTCAAAATTTCTATTACTTTCAGTGATACTTATCCCACATCTGAAGAACTAGTACCTATGTTGATATCAAAAGAGACAATGCTATAGAGTGCAGCTGGTCCAAATTCGACTCTGGAGCAAGCCTTGTTCGCTGGTAGGGACAGAGACAAGGATTGAGACAGAGAAAGAGGAAGAAACAACTCTGTTGGACGAGGTCAACAACAACAACATACCCAAGACAAAGGTTCTGCAGATACTCGGTTTTGCAACTATTGCAAAAAGACGGGTCATTTTGCGAAGAACTGCTTCAAGAAGCAGAATGACATCAAGGTTGGTAAGCAACCTCAAAATTTGAATTTTTCTTCCATGGAGGATTATCATTCAGATGATAGCATGTTAATCATGCAATATGTCATGGTTGTTATGATCAAATCCGTTGAGAGTTGATACATAGACTGTGGTTGTTCAAACCACATGACTGCACAAGGAGAGTGGTTCAGCAGCAAAGATCATGTGAAGACTCCAGCAAATGTCTACACTGGTGGTGGTACTCAACGTTTGATTACTCATCACGATACTGTACTGTACAGTAAAGCCTTGTAACACAAGAGGCTTACCAGAAGGAAAGTGAAGTCCAAACTGAAGTGTAGACTTCACATACCGTAGAATCCGTCGAGCTGCATCACGGTGAGACTTCTTTGGAGCATGTACGAACTGGCTGACTAAGCCAACATCATAAGATAAATCTGATCTATTTATAGTAAAATAGATCAAGCGATGAAGGGATCTTCTAGCAACTCTTCATCTTCCTCATTAAGCTTAATACTAACAGCAAGAGGAGTACAGATTGGTTTAGAGACAATCATCTCGAACTTCTCCAACATGTCTAGACAATATTGTCTCTGAAACAACCATAACGCAACACCATTCTTGAAAAAACTCAATGCCCAAGAAGTACTTGAGTTTTTCAAGATCTTTCATGTCGAACTCTCCCTTCAACTGATTTTTCATCCATTAGATGAGATGATCACAACTCCCAGTGAAGATCAAATCATCAACATAGATGACCAGTAGTACTAATTCTTGACCTCAACATAGAGAGTACAACGAAGAGTCCGAATTGCACACATTAAAGCCAAGAGATAACAAAAAAAGGAATTGATCTTTGCATTCCAAGCTCTATGAGCTTGCTTAAGTCCATATAAGGACTTCTTGAGTTACGGACTCTCTCTGGATACTTGGAATCCTCATATCAAGGGGGTTGCACCATGTAGACCTCCTCCTCCAAATCTCCATTAAGAAAAATATTGTTGAAGTCCATCTGATGAAGGTGTCACCTTCTACTTGTAGCCAATGCCACAAGTGTACAAATTTCTAGAAGCCATCTTGGCTACAGGATTGAATGTCGCACCGAAATCAATTCTGTACTGTTGTGCACAACCTTTGACCACAAGTATGACCTTGCACTTAGACACAGAACCATCAGAATTCCTCTTGACTTGTAATTCTACATGGAACGAATGGCTTTCTTACTAGGGGGTAACTCAACAAGTTCCTAGGTTTGTTGATGTTGTAACGCTGCAAGTTCAACCTCCATGGCTTGCACCCATTCTGCTAAATGCATCGCCTCCTCAAGAGAATTCAGTTCTTGTATATTATGTATTACATTCACCATGTGTGCATGGTGTTCTATAAAAAATTCTTCACTTGGAAAATGTTGCACAAGGTACTTGACCTTACTAGACCTTCGTCGATCAGACGTCTGAGCTGAAGGAGCAGTCTCAACTCTAACAAGATGAGATGAAGTGATAACGTGATCATCTATTGGAGATAGATTATGCAATACGTTGCTGATCTGCCATATGTTGTAACATAGGATGCGAGCTAGTGAATTGAGTAGATGCTTGAGCAAACACCCAAATTGTAGCTGGTGCAGCAACCTGTCCAGACCAAGGAGTTCTCGCATGATATAATAGTAGTGGAACTACTAGGTTGTGAAGTAGATGGAGTAGCAACTACTGGTTGTATAACAGACACAATAGGTATAAAAGGTAGTACAACTACCGATGTAGACTTGAATCAGGACTTGGTTTCGTCGAAGACAACATCTCTGCTTACATGTAGGATTTTCAAAATGAGATCATAACACGTATATCCCTCTCGATCTGAAGCATAACCTAGAAACAAACATTTCCAAGCTTTCATATCTAACTTACTACGCCTTTCATTTGATATATGAACAAAGCAAATGCTACCAAATATCCTTAGAGAAGCTAGATCTGGTTGTTGACTGTATAATATCTCAAATGGTGTCTTCTTATGAACTGCTGCAGTTGGAGACCTGTTCATAAGGTAAACAGTAATGGATATAGCTTCTGCCCAGTAATACTTAGGCATAACTTTCTCATTGAGCAAAGCTCTAGCGCATTCAGCAATATGCATGTTCTTGCGTTCTGCAACTCCATTCTGCTGAGGACTGTAGCTGCATGTGATTTCTCTCTTGATGTCATGTTGTTGCAAAAAAACATCAAATTGGTTGAAAATGAACTCACCTCCTCCATCAGAACGTAGACAAAGGATGCTATGCCCGAACTACTTCTCTACTAGGTTCTTAAACTGCTGAAATACAACAAATACATCTGACATGGCCTTCAAGAAATAGACCCAAGGAAATCTCGAACAACCGTCAATGAATGAGACAAAGTACTGAGAACCTTGCATACTCGCTTGAGAAGTTGTCCATACAGTTGTGTGAATAAGCTCTAACACAATAGAAGCTCTAGTGACCTTATGGGAGAAGGATTGCCTAGCTTGCTTATCAAACTGACAAGGTTCACAAACCTTTACAGGAATAGCATCTATGAAATTTGAGATACCTACAATTAGATTAGAAGGCAAAACCTTCAAGCGTGAGAAGTTCATATGTCCGAACCTCTTATGCCACAACTAAAATCAAAATTTGAGAACTAACTACAAACATGGCAGTCTCAGTTTTTGATATAGTTGCATCTAACTTGAAAAGCCTATTAAACTTAGTTCCTTTGGTCACTACAATGTGATCTTCAGTTTGAACAAAGCAACCATGCTTGTTGAATTGAATCTCATAACCCTATTCAACAATCTAACCTACTGAGACCAAATTCTTGGTTATCGTAGGAACATACAGAACATCTCTTAAAGTAGATTGGACTGGGAGTACCCAAGATATGAAATCTACATCAAGTTTCATTTTCTGCCTTGGAGATTCTGTAATTAGTTGACAATAGAAAAAGCAACAAACAGTTACTTTGTCTTCTATAAAAGTAGAATACGGAGGTGCTACCAATGCTATGTGTGAATCTATTTGGCTTCACACCCTATTGGATGATATGAATGTCACATTTTTTGATCCAGTTGTTTTTCACTGTGGTGCCCACAATTTGCAAGATTTGAGATTTTTTTGAAAATTTTAAGTTAATGACGTGTCTATATAATTGAAGTAACCTTATTACTTAAGATTACACCCTGCTTAGCGGGAAGATGATCTTAAGGTGAATTCATGAAAAGAAGTCGACTTCTTCTGAAGTCGGAAGATGGATGTCTTCTGGAAGTCGGAAGTCGGAAGTCGGAAGCCAGAGTACGCTTCCGGGAAGACAGTGACTACAACCACGAGAAGTACCAACCACGCACCGACTAGGTAAGGGTAGGTACGAACATATAGTCACCATCGTAGTAGATAGGTCTAGGATAGTTGAGCCATTACCTAATCACGAAGAGAAGACAAGGAAGCAGAGGCGGATGTACACCATAGCTCTCTTTGCTATTTCACGATCTGAGAATTGGAGAGGACATTGGAAGTGCGCAGAAGCAAAATTACAATGAGCAAGCAAGAGAGGACGTCTTCCAGTAGGAAGCGCACTCGAGGTAGAAGAGTTGAGGATCCCCACAAGACTAGAAGATTAGAAGTTAAGGGTCGAAGAGGAAATCGAGAGTGGAAGCTTCAAATTGCAGCAAATCGAGTTCGATTGTGGAAGCAGTGTTGCAGCAGCTCGAGATTGGAAACAGAAGCAGGATCATGGCAAGACGATGAAAATGAAATCAAAGTCCTGAAGCGCGCAGAAGATCAAAGAAGCGATTAGAAGCGTAGCACATTGGAAGCAGTACTAAGGTTCTTTTCATTTCTTCTCCCTTCCTCATCGCTTCCTCCCTCTGTTCTTATGTCTCTCATGCTTTCCCGATCGTTTGCAGGGAGCCTATCTATCCTTCCCTCTCTTGAATTTTCTCTGAGAAGATTGGACGCGGAAGCGTTGTCCAATTTTTGTCAACCATCTTCTCCAACCTCTTCCCGAATCAAAATTGAGCTTCTCCTTCTTGCCTTCCAAAATTCGACGGTATGACTATCAATTTTCCTACCCTACTGCGCTTCTATCCTAGAATCCGTGGACAGAAGACTTGTTTGAATGTCTGGACATTTCCAGAAGCTGAATGTTTGCAACACATCAAGTGGTTGGATTGGATTGGAATTGGAGGTGTGAGAAGCTTGATGTGAATCCAGAGTGAACTTGAGAGTTGATTGTTGTTTCGAAAAGTAGGAAACTGAGAATCATGCTTGTGCCTCCCAAACTTCCTGATTTCTCAAATCCACATCTTCCTAGAGAGCTAGAAGATTGAAAAGGCTGGCAGAATGCGCGAGAAGACGTGAGGGTCCTTTACGGGTCTCCTCTGTTTGACCCATAACAGCCTGTTCCTTCTTCTTTCTGAACTTTTGAAGAGAGTTGTGAGAAGCCCGTGTTGGCAGAATTTGGAGAGAATGATCAAGGGTATGTCTTCAACAAGCTTCTTCTGAGAGTGTATGCGAGGTGAGGAGTCGAAAGACAGAGTATGAATGTTCGGTGTCTTTTGCGAGGCTAGATTGCGTGTAAGAAGCCGAAGACAGGTGAGATCAGTGATGAGAAGCCTGGCTGCGAGAAGTCTTCTGAAGACGTCAGTTAACTAGAAGCTGTCGAGAGTCTTTCTGGAGGTCACTGTCATCGTAAGAGTCCTCAACCTTCTTCTAATTCATTCGCAGACTTCGCTTCTCACGTTTCTTCTCATCTTCTGTTAGGAAGTAGGATGAATTGGAAGGTGGATTGTCTACCTAGGAATCCATGCGATGCCTTGCTTATAGAAAGCACTGTTAGAATTCTAGAAGACAGAATAGTTGTCTTTTGGAAGACTAGATTAGTCTTCTGAGAGTGGAAGCTGGACTGTGAGGACCTGGTAAGGACTGAGTCTTAGGCTCACATCAAGTATGTGTGGTATAGTGTAACAGAAGCTCAAAATGTCGATGCATCTTCAAGGATTGGTGTTACCGCAAGCAAATTTGATGGAGGTCAAACCTTTCATCAAGGAGTTGGGCCTCGACTTCTTCACATGGGATTGGAATCTCGCGGACCAAGGTATTCTGGAAGAGGTCTGGGCAGCATTGCCTCCTCGCAATCGTGTACCTGTCAAGGTAGGGGTCGCCCGAGGAAGACCATCCTTGTGGACGATGGAGTGGTGGCACAGAGCTTTTCACCGACCGGAATCAAAGAACCGCTGATATGAGCTCGAGAAGGGGAAGATCCCCACCATCATCTTAGGAAAATGACATGTACATGGGAGTACTACATGCCTCTTCCTGGAAGACAGACAAGGGAGGAACGGATGGAAAGTGGAAGCTTATCGGAGCCAAAGAAACGTCTTCTGGGAAAGTTGTACCTTCATCTTTTTCCAAGAGAAAGACTCAGAAGGTTAGATACCACGGAGACCAAGATGTAGAGTTTCTGAAAGCGGTGTGGGCAGGAGAAGTCGTCAACTGAGGTACCTTCTTCCACGCCAACGTCCATGCCGAGTTGGTGTACTTGGGCACCCCAGCAAGAAGACATCTCACCCCCTTCTTCTGCTATCTGTACGTGTTCAATGAGAACTGAAGGAGAACCAGTTGGCCAAGTATGGGCCAGCGGGACAGCGAGAGGTGAAAGAAGAGACTCCGGAGGAAGAAGATCGGACAGCTGCCATGTCTTCGTCTCCCACTCTAGTGCCTCAAGCAAGACCAGGCACTCATCAGAAGACGATTGCAGTGAGAGAAGATGACTCCTACGACACGGAAGACGCATCGTCACCAAGAAGGATGGGACCTAGGAGCATTCACAAGAAGAGTACATCTTTCCTTCATTCACTCTGGATCCAAGTCGGATACGCAAAAAGATACCTCCAGCACCAAGATCGCCAAGAAGACAGCTTCTGTGACCACAAGGAGTCTTCCGAAGACTCCAGAAGCCAAGACTTGGATTGATGTTCCGACTGCGACAGGAGGATGCACAGAGAAGAGGACTGCTTCTGCGGTGGGAAGAGATCTTCCACCTCAGAAGACATTGAGGTTGTGTCTTTCCGAGCACCAAAGGAAAAGACCATTGTGGTGGAAGAGGTACCCATGCCTCTAGAAGACAAGGAAGCGGCCTCAGATCGATTTGTGGTCATGAACTTGTCTTTTGTGAGAAGACGACTGGAGGAGTTCAGCGCCTTCTTCAGTTCGGAGATCTAGCCAATGATGGAGTTGGTAGAAAAGCGCACGATGGCTCAAGAGAAACTGCTGCAGTCTGGATTAGGTCTTCGGACCTTGACCTAGCAAGAGGAAACCTAGAAGCAGAAGCTGGAAGCTCTGGAAGCCAACCTCCGCACCACGAAGAAGATTACCATGAAGTACAAGACGAAAGCTTCTGCTTCTGTCAAGGAGTTGGCACAGCTGCGGAAGAGCAACCAGGAGTTGCAGACGCGACTTCAGCAGCGTGAGCAGGAAGTTCTGCTGATCAGGAGTAAGTTAACTGATCTCGTAGAAGAGAAGATGACTTTGAGTGCATTGCGGGAAGCCGTAGAAGCCCAGGCTACAGAGAAGAAGAAGCAGCGGAAAGAAATAGAGACTCGAGCCAAGGAGATTATGACACAGATGAGAGAAGCGCTTCGGAAGAAGTTCAACTTCACAACGGGAAGGAAGCTTCTGGCCCTAGCTCGTACATGAGACGACGCTTCTAGGGCGATGTTGGTGGACTGCAAGGAAAGCATGTTCCACTACCTGGATCGATAGGTCGAGGATCGGAAGACTCTCTACGGTCTTCTCTCGATTCTTCATTCTACAGCTACGTCTTTTGGTGCACCAAGACCAACAATTGTGGAGAACCTCGACAAGGAGGAGTTCGACCTCGCTGTCCACTTGGTGATGACAACGTTGGAAGCCGAGATGAAGAGTGAGGAAGCCCCGGAAGACAAGCAGAAGAGATGGCTTCCCAGAGTGGAGGATCTGACTACCTCTGATCTCTGCGAGATCACACCAGCTCCTACCGTCGAGCAGGTTGCACAGAAGAGTCAGGAAGCGCAGGTGGATTCGGCTTCCCAAGGGCCTCTTCTGGCTTCCGAAGCCATGGCAGAAGCGCACATGATCAGCACCGAGGAGGATGCCACCTCATCCGCACCAGAGGTACCAGTAGGACCACTCACGGTATCAGAAGCCGAATTAGAGGGTCAGGTAGGTGAGGATCCCGTGGAGATCACACCTGACGGCCATGAATAGATAGTAGATGTACTTAGCTATTATTACATGGCTATTTTGTAGAAAATCAGAATCTGCTGTTTTAAGATATGCAACTCTCTTTATTTTTAGATGATTGTCCATGTGACAGGATAAGCAACAGTAGGAGTAGAAAGTACTTTCCAAACTGAGAGTACTTTCTACTTTGGTACTCTCAGTATCAAAGTACTCTGAGAGTACTTTGTACTGAAGAGTACTTTGTATTGAAGAGTACTTTGTACCGAGAGTGGTGGTCTTTTGACAGCGTCTCATTTTCCTCTGGATTGTGAGTTGTGATTGGAAGGGATCTCTCTCTTGCGACCCAAGGCAATTGTATAAAATTGATGCCAATGTAGAATTTTAGACACACATATACACATACACTACACGCGTAGAGTTTTAGTTACACATAGAGTATATCTGTACCTCCGCTCCCAGTAGAGGATCGAAAGGATGTAGACAATAGTAGACAACATAGACAGTGAACGACATCATCGTGCAGTCCTGCTTCTAAGTTGGTGTGTCGAGAGGTAGTGACAGAAAGTAGATGGAGTAAGCTTCCAGAAGTCAATGTAACTTCTTCTCGGGAATTGGATTTCAGATTTGATTGCAGAAGCTTTTTCCGTGTCTTCTGGAGAGTGGATTTCATTGAATTCATACCCAATTGTGCATGAGAAGTCTTCTTATTGAGTGGCGGTGATTGTTAGAAGTTGTGCAGAACCAGCTTGTCTCATCCAATGGAGAACATCGGATCCACGCACGGACTGTCTATGAGAGATTGATCGCTTGAGTCAGAGTAGTCGGAGCCTTCTTTCCACAGCAGAAGACGTTATCCTCGATTGGAAGACAATGTTACTGTAACCAGATCTTTGGTCTTCTTCCCCAATTTACTACAAGCAAAGATGGCTTGTTAGTAAGGATTCGGACTAGAAGCTGTCGAAATCTTACTTTCTCTCTTTTTCTTTGTTTTATCTTGTTTGGATTTTCTCTTCTTTCCCCTCTTCTCTCATCTTCCCATCTTCCTATCTTCTTCCATTTGATTTCCGAAGCTTCTTTTGAGTATCAGTGAATGTAAATGTCGTTGTAGTGCTGTCTGAAGACCGTTTCCGCAGGCAGAAGCATAGGAAGACTACAAGCGCCATACATCCTATGATTAATCTAACCCGTTGGACAATTGTAAGAACAATGTGTGATAAGGAGTAGTAATTTGACATCTACAAAGCAGAGTCAGTCTTCTGGAGGTGTCAGAAGTCGAGTTGAACTCCCAGAAGCCGAGAACTGTTTTTGGAAGCCGACGTGAGAAGACTGGAAGCCGTGACCTAGGAGCAGTAATATTCTTCTTGGACTTCTCAGTGGATATTTGTGTGATATTTTAAGTAGTAATTGTATGTTAAGGTGCAGTAATTATCTGAAGGGTCTTGAAGCCATGTGGTTTTGTGAGAAGAAGAGATTTTTAAACAAATCTCAAGTGTTTGTGAGTTTGGACAGATCTTAGAACTTAGAGCAGCGTAACTAGTGTAAATCTTCTTGGGGAACAAAATCTTTTATGCTATAATAGGCTAAAAGAGATATCCTGGGACACTACATTCACCAAAGCCTTGCCTAGAGACAAATTTTTCAGATTGTGTTTAAGTGTAAGGACATAAATTCTAGTTTGAGGGAGAGTGTTGAATACTGGACAAGCTAACTATGTAGTGTAGTAATAGTTTGCTCTTTTTGTACAAGCTAACTATGTAGTGTAGTAATGGTTTGCTCTTTTTGCTAACCTAGTTAGTTTAGGGTATGGGGACCCAACTCCATTTCACTCTTTCTTTGTCTCCTTCTCTGTAAAGAGGGTCTGACTCATTCTCTCCACTCATTCTCTTGTGTTAACTTTTAGACTCTCCACCTCTTTACAGATTATGCTTAAGACTATGGCTCTCTTGTCATATCAATGCTTACAGTTTCCTTAACAACTTCAATGAGAAAGTTATGCCCATGGATAATTTCCAACTACTCCTCGAAGTTCGAACAAACCAATGCTTCTCATATTGCGAGATTCCGAACCCAAGCTGGTGTAAGAATTCCAGTCGTAAGAACTTATCGAGCTGCCATTCCACAGTAGAAAACTGTAGCATCTAACGTTCCCCACTGTTACCTGTGGTTCCACGCATTACTGCAAGAACCGGTCATAATACCGGTGAATACTTGTCAGCTCTTCAGCTGATAGTGGTCGTCAATTTAGAACTTCAACGTTGCTATTTTGTCCCCACTCTTACAGCGTCAGTTACCTGGTCGCTGACAAGCTTAAAGTTGAACGTCTGCAGTTGGGCAAGCTCCCATATCGCTGCTTATAAGAAGCAAGCTAGTGCCAGAAACAAAGGCTACAACAATGACTTCTTCGTTGTTGCCACTCGTGAATCTTGAATGGATTCCTCCGGATCCCGATGGGGTGCTGTTCTATGATCTATAAAAGGTGCTCAGCTCTCTACAGGAACTTCGTCGACATGGAGAGACTGAAGGCGTGAATCCTTGGTGAGTTTGTTTCAGAAGCTGAGGTGGTTTCGAATTCCAAGGTGAACCCCATGCAACGATGCCGATTGTTGCTGTTAGTACTCAGCGTTGAGCTCGAGCGATGTCATGATATATATATATGCTTCTGCATCTGTTGCTTTGTAATCACGAGACAATAGAAGCGGAAATTGACTAGATTCATCCTACAGTTTCAAAGGAGTCGATAGGATCTCTCACATTATTACAGTCCTTTCATGATCAAATCGGCCAAGGTAGATGCTCGGTGATCCTGTTCTTGAGTCCTGACTATGATAAATCGCCTCTTCATTTCACTCCGTCCTGTTCTATGATCCTCTATCATTACCATGCGTCATCTAACTTGATTGACCGACGTTTTGTTGCTGTTCACTTTTACCTGAGACCTCTGCGCCTGCTGCCACTGATTCGCTTACTTCTACATTTCATATTACACACTGTTTGTACATCTTTTATGTGCTGGGCAGGTTTGACGCAGGTTACTACGATGGTATTATGTATACCTCAAGGCCCTTGTGCCGCTTGTAGACATCAACGCAGAAAATGCACAGCTGACTGGCCCCTGGCTCCATGGTTTCCAAGGGATAAAGCAGAAAACTTTAAAAACATTCAGGAGTTGTTTGGTGTGGGACGTGTTGTCAAACTCTTACGTGACAATCCGTGTCGAGCTCAAGAATTAATGGAGACTTTAACATACGAACCCAATGCACGGAAACGAGATCCTGTCGATGGTGCATACGGTATCCTGAAAAGGCAGCGAGACGAAGTTGAACGCTTGGAGAACCTATGAGGACTCTTGGAGAGACAGATAGAAGAAATAATTAGTAATCGGCGGTCTGGAACGAGCTCTGACATTGATTGTGATGCTCCATTGATGCTGCTGGGCTTCTCAGAGGATAAAGGATTTTCAAATAGTAACACTTTTCCATTGAACTGTGGAAATGATCAATCCTCTTACTACATCCAGAGTACTAGAGCTGGTGATCATGAAAGCATCTATCGGGCACCAGATGAGAATCAGATCATACCATATCATGCCAACACTTCGTATTCTCAGTTTTACAGTGACATCCAATACAATGCGCAAGCTGGTCCTTCAACTCCTTGTGTGGTTCCTGTTGGTTATAACCACTGTCATCCACAAATTACGTTGAAGGTGAGAGCTGGTGAAACAGTACAGGAGGGACTTCCTTTCGTGCATCAGTATCGAAGTCCGGACACTAGCTACCGACAACAGATCACACCGGACAAAAGAGCTGCAGCTTCGGATCCGGAGGCAGGTCTTACAATACACCAATGTCTGCATCACGACTTCTGTATCATGTACAACCGTCAACAACATCTTATATCAAACATGAGAGCTGGGAAGCAAGAGGCTCCTCCTATGATGAATCGATTTCTTTATTCAGATCCTCTATATGTAAAGCGAAGTAACTCCAGCATGGCAGCTGCTAAGCATGATGCATCTTCAGTGACAGACTTGAACCGGATAGACTCTGCAGCAACCAACAGCATCTTCGAAACTGTTGACAAGAAAAGAGAATGAATTCTTCTAAGACACGATTTAAGCAACTTAATACATCTGAAAACAAAGATGGAACCATCTCAAGCTCATCTAATCGTGACTTTTTGAGTCGTAGACTAGTGACTTCATTCCATTCAGTTATTCGAATGATCAAATTCCTTCTACAAATACTCACTATTTACGTTTCTGTGAGTGAACTACTTATTCACAACTTGTGTTTCTCATTCACTGCAGCAAACCTGCCCACATAATTAGCCTAAGTTTGAGACTTGCTCGAGCGCCATACATCTGAATTCGAAATTTATCCCTTGCGGTAATCCTTCCACATGTAGATGATTAAAGATCAAATAATCCAATTTCCGAAGTAATTATTCTTCACTGTTCGTCTGCTAGTGTAGTTCAGGCTTGCATATTATATAAATAGTAAATGTTATTACCTGTCCTTTGGGGTCTTCGTGTACCATGGGACTATCCATGTGAATTCATCACAATGAGACTCGGACCAAAAGTTTTGTTAACATTCGCATGCACCTCCAACCGTATCCACTACCTTTTTCTTAGAGGACTGTAAGCTAAATCTTCGGTGTAGTAGTGATCTTCGATATTATGCAGTAGTAATGATGTTAGAGTCCAAACTTCTTTATCATCGTCATGAAGCCTCCCCTTTTATAGACTTTTCTGGGTTTCTAGGAAATTGACGATGACTATAAAGTAAGTAGTAGTCATTTATTTCCGTGTCTGTTTTTCCTGTTTTTCACAAAATAACAGATAATATTTGATGTTTTCTATCTGCAAAAAACCAGAAAATTTTCGACCGATCGATAATCCAAAACTTTAACCGGTACCACCTGTGCAATATACATATGGAACTGGTATTGTCCGAGCGCTATCTCCGCCGCAACACTGGAAACAGGCCGGTGAGATTCAATTGCTAGTCTCTTTAAAATCACTAGTGCACGAAGGAAAATAATAATAATATCACATAATTTCTTTCATTTGTTAAAAACTATATCGCGAACGTCTTGCGAAACAGTAAACACCATAATATACCGGTCGGAAAAAAACACCATTTATCACAGTTTAGGACACACAACGTAAAATAGAAGAGTAGATACCGAAAAGAAATTAGTGTGTTGAGGTAGTGCTTCGGTGGAGATGCACTTAGAGTGCAGCAATTCCTGATCTTGGTTCTTTCCATATTTACAAATTATATTTAAAAGAGTCTAATCGCATTTTGAGTTTTAATAAAGGGTGTCAATCTAATAACCCAAGAGGTGGCAATCCCAACTAGCAAGACGGATGTTCTGGCAGTTCTCAAGAGTGGTTCGGTCAGTCGTTGATATCCATCTAAGGGCCTTTTTCCATTGTGGAGGAGCCGAAGCCATCGATCCAAAATGAAAAACCAGATACTAGTCATTTGTTTTAATTTCTAATGAATTTTTTAATAAAATTTAAAATCTAATATCTAATATGTTCTGTTTAATTCTAATTGGTCTGTTGAATATTAGTGGAGTGTAAATTCTCTAGAGATCATGTCTCATTTTGCGAAGGCCATTTATTATGAAGATTCCATTTACATTTCCCCAAGGACATTGTTCAATTTAGAATTATTTATCCACTTTCTAATCTAAGCGCGGTGGTAATAAAAGCTTTGCAACAAAAAGATATTTGATTTTATCAAAAATAGCATTTGTTATGTCGTAGATCTGTAAATTTCCACAAGATACCAGAAAATAAAAAGGACACAACTATGGATAAACCATCCTTCTAGCCGGAGTAAAAAGATGGTATTTTGTTTCGAGACTTAAGCCATCCGTGTACTATGTGGATGCTTGCTGCGTGTGATATAGGATCGGTACATTATGGACTAAAGCTTTAATAGTGTAAGGAGAAGTTAGACTAAAGATCATCTCTAAAGGGTATAAATTTCTACAGACCTTAGAGGTTTTTGGTATGTTATAATGATACTATATCATGACTCGTTATCATCTACTCAAAAACTGTCCCCTCAGTCTCAATTAAGAAATCACCCCTTTCTATCTGAAGCTACTTCAATGTCTTCTTAATAAACTGATGTCCTACTCGTCTAGGATACGCAATATGGACTCAATGCCTACTAACTATACTTGCTATTGCGAGTAAGTAGGTGGTTGAGTTGCTACCGACTTCACCTTCTTCAGTACAGACTTGTACTTTGCACGGACTTCTGTCTCTTGAGAAGTGCACACCAACAAACCGCATCCTTTCTTTCATTCTTCTACATCGGATGGATAAGAATCATCAACATGCAGTAATCGCTTCATACATTCGTCGGTAGTGAATAAGGATTACCATCATACCATCTCTGTCCTCCATCAGTCTATCCACACTGTCCAACCAACTAACAACTGATAGTACAGATATGAACTCTTCAAACAAACTAGAAACCACATCATCTTCATGTAAAATCCTTGCAAGCCATAGCTCTGACATCCGTTTCACCATCCATTTTCTCTCATATCCTCAACTCATGTAAACTGACTCTATCCATCGTTCTCAAACATCAACAACCCAGACTGTCAGTTGTATATCATATACATGTCTTTGGACTCTTGTACATGTTTCTCATCAGACTCTTCCATCTTTGTATCAACCTTGATGGAGGATCCCAATAGTAGGTTCTACACCGTGTCGGTTCTACTCATGTCTTGAACGAAAAGTCAAAAACTATACTGAATATTTGTCATCAGGACTCCAAATTCTAGCATAATGAGATCATCATTCATTACTTTATCTCCATCCGAACAACGTTAATGTAAGATTGGGCTAGTATGACAAGATAAGAAGCAGATGAATGTATAAACATCTCGAATCTTTATGCACACATTGGGACAAGCTCCGTATAACTCAACCTTTTGATTGTTTGCAGCACGAAGTACCCAACCATTGTTCTTCTCAATTGACCATCGTCTTTTCTCATATACCTCCTTCAAAATTATGTTGATTTTTTCCATAGTTCACACAGGTACTGATTCATAAAGCCCTCCAAGCTGAACTTGCGTCTCTATGATTGCACATGCCCAATGTCTCTGTCTGAAGTCGTTGTCTATGCTTGACTTTTTCTCATCGAATTTCTCTTCTTCATTCTCAAGGACAACAAGATCAACAATCCACGCCTCATGTTTAACATCCCCAAATCTCTCAACGTCAATGGCATCAACCACTCCAACCATCTGACTAATCATTTGTTCTGCCAACACTTATCTTTTCCTTTTCATGCTATTAGTTATCAATTCATGAAACTCTCTTTTGCAATGCCAAGTAACTCACGGAGAGAAAACTCAACTCTAACATATATAATATGTTGCTCCAGAATAATACGCAAGTCTGTGGTTGTTTCGATGTCATTAACCAACTTGTAGGCTGAAGCCTTCCACTTTCTTTCCAGGTGTGTTGTATACCTCTTTTCTGATACTTTGTCAATAGCAATAACCTCTTATGACAAACCCTGTACACCTTCCATATGTTCTACAACAAGTGGTGAAACTGTAGTGATAGAAGATATATCCTCTGCAGCAGGAGACCTATCAGTTGGTACAGATCTAGATGACAATGACTCCACTGCTCTTCTCCTCATAACTCTTCGTTTATGATTGATCTTGAGAGTGGTAGAAAGGAAAACATACTGTTGCTAGTATTCATAGCTCAGATACAATCGCTTGTAGCCACCAAGGTCATTCAGACACTCAAATCTGTGCAAATAAGTCTTCCAAGCCTCAGAAATCTTTATTCACGTCTCAACTTTACAATCAATGTCCTCAACGATCACAATCTTCTCTCCTCTCAAGCACACATCATCTCTTGAACTCCATTGAATGTCTCTCGAACTCTGATCCGTATGTCTCGTTACCTAAAAAACAAACCTTTTGCTAAGCAGCCCTCTAGCTAAGTTGAGGTCTTTAGGTCCTTATATGCACGTTTGCTTATCAAGCAGTCCACTAGATAAGCAAACCTCTTACTTTAATTAAAATTTCCTAGCTCTCGATGCCATCTTGATGCAACCTAGATTATAGAGCCTTTATATCCTTATACGCACATCTTCTTATCAAGCAACCCTCTAGCTAAGCAAACCCTTTGCTTTAATAAAAAATTTTCAACTCTCGATGTCATCTTGATACAACTTAGATAATGAGTTAAGTCATGATTTTACAGCCGAAGTCACAACTACAAGACCACCTCATAATACTTACAGTTCTTTCACAATTGACATCTCCTAGTCCATAATCTCGGTTGCATGCGGAGCTTAGACCAAGAAGCCCACGTTTAAGAAAGATACTGATCCTCCTCCCCTAGATGTGCAAGACGTAGCCACACATCCAACATAGACTCCCTTCCAGGAACCAAGAGCCAAAAAGATTTGATCTAGATATCTCTTTTTCCTAGGCATGCGCCCTTCCACGGAGGTGGCTCCTGCTTTCGTTTAATAAAGTAATTAAAACATGTACATATGTCAACAAAATCTGCTTTTATCTCTTTTGTTAACTTTTAACACATTACTTTCAATGTTGATCTCTATTTTTAATAACAAAAGAGCCAAAACTATACTACTCAAAAACACTTACAGATGGTGTCATCAAATAATAAATTGATGACATAAAGCTGGATATATTGAAAAGATTTCGTGCACCTACCGTCTTGTTGCGTCAGCGGAAGCTCTTGCTCAATAGGTCACAAAATTCAAACCGCTAACCTGCAAACACAATCACAAGTTAGCGTCCATGCATCACTTATCTTATCTCAGTTTGGTCCGGATCAGAGCCGGACCGGTCTCCCTAATCATCAAGCTCAGCAGTTCCTAAGTCCCGACCTAGACCCGCCTAGGTCGGTCCCAAACATGAGCAAGTCACAAGATGACTTGGGGCGGACTTCCCGTAAAGTCCATGGTCTTAAACGGTGCCTCCAGCACACCTAGCGGTCCAACCGTCCGTGATGTCCGTCTGGGTCTAGGCTCCCGAACGGTGGTCTAACCCGCCGACTCGTTCCCTAGTCTTGCCCCAGCCCTTACAGCGTTCATAAGTCCAGACGTCCAAGTCTAGACGAGAACGTGCTTTGGAACCGGCCCAGCCATCACCTCATGCCCCCAGAGTCCGTCCGTCGAACCCTGGGGTCGGGTGACTCGTCCTAGCCCACCCATGCATCGAGCCTCCCTCGTATATACTTCTGTGGATCGACGTCCACGCCTTCCTCTTTGGTCCTTGAAAATTATACCACAACTCGATCTTGGTTCGGTCATAACTTCCAGCTCGAGGTCAGATCGAGGAGTGTTATATATCACTGGAAAGCTCTCGACGAGACCTTTCCAATGATACCTCATTCACCTCGAGATCTTACGTGGAGCTCCGTCCACGATCTAAAACGTCCATGGAGCTCCAACACTTAGTCATTTTCCGAAAACCTGTGGTCCAGACCCAGACTCGAACCCTGTGGTTCGGACAAGCGTCCGAACCACGATCCGTCTGCATTTCGAACCCACGTCTCAGACCTATGTCTCAGATTCATATTTCAGTCTTTTCCCAGACTCGCCCTCTTAGGTCAGCGTTTGTCCGAGGTCCTCTTGGGGTAGGCCCTTAAGTCTTAGCCTAATGTTCCAACCTTGGTTCAGAGAACAACTTAGGGTTCATCTGATCCCGACTTCCTGATCAAGCCGTTAAGTCCTACTCGCAGCGCTCACAAATAGGGTTCTGTTGTCTACGTCTGCGCCCGATCTTGAGAATGAGGGTCGCGACACTCATCCCCACTTTGGAGGTTGATGCCCTCATCAACAATGATTTTTTAAGTTAACACCAAGTTCAAAATGGGTAGCCAACCCCTTGGCGTCAGAATTGCGTTCTGGTAGCTAACCCGCAATTCTCTTCTTGGCTTGAGTCTTAAGTTGTCGCTAGAACACTTAGAAAATTTCAACTAGTCTCGGGAAAAGCCTTACCTTTTTGACTTATCCTAAACAAAACTAGTTGACAATTTCTAAACATTCTACTTAAGACTCTAACTTGCTAACTATAAGTATTCACACCTACTTACGAGGTCCCTCGAAACTCACTTTCCGGTCGCAACCTGATTTGACTTAGACGCGCGACTAAGTTTACTTTGCAGTTAGAAAACCGCAAAGCAAGATCATCCCAAGCCCCAAGACAAGTATGAAAGTTCATACTTGCTTTGCCAATGCTACGGCAAACCTGTCTTGACATCAAGACTTAGTCTTGATTTAGATGCTTATCCAAACCAGTTCGCTTCTTTTGAGTGTGCTTCGTTCCTCTTTTTCACAACATCCTAGGCATCTGATCAGAACTAGTCATAGCCATGCACTACCAATACACTTAGACAAAATTTCAAGAAACAAAGTCTTTATTTTGGTATCCATCGGCCCAAATCGTCTCAAGTTGCTACTCGTATGGTTCGTCGTTTCTTCACTCCTTGCTGGAAGGAGATGTCCTCATCTTGCTAACGCCCTTGTTGTCCTTGTCTCCATTTGAATAGATCCAATACTTCACTTGCATGTGTTAGCTCTTCCTCTGGCACCCAAGTTGCTTCCTTCAAATGGTAGCCACGTCATTTGACCAAGTACTCCATCCGATTAGACTTGCGCTGTGATCGCAAAATGATCTCTACCTCATATTTTGCTTCGCCTTGCACGACTTCAGGTTAAGGCCTGAGTACATGTTTGCACTCCGGTCGCAAATCGTCCTTGAAGTATTTCTTTAATAAAAAAACATGGAAAGTAGGATGCAACTGCCACTCGTGAGGAAAGTCTAATATATAGACATCTTCGTGCAGATTCTTGACAATGACAAAAGGTCCCGCGAACTTCGATGAAAACTGCACCGATATTTCCTTCGGAAGTGTGAAGTTTTTCGTACTTAATCATACTTCTTCGTCCACTTGAAACTTCAGTTGCCGCCGATGCTTGTTTACCTGCTTCGTGTATCGTTGCTGTGCCTTCTCGAGGTTCTTCTTTACTTGCTCCTCGCGTCGCTGCATTGTCGCCACCAACTCTTCAGCTGATGTTTGTCGTGTTCTTGGTCGTGCCGATGTAGAACTCCCTGCAAGAGTCAAGTCAAGAAGCCCTTCTGGCTCATGTCCATAAGTCAACAAGAAAGACGATTCGTCGGTTACCGAATGCTTCGTGGAATTGTAGCAATACTCCGCAAGACTGAGCCACTCCGCCCAATCACTTTGGTCCGCGCTCACATACTTCCTCAAGTATTGATTCAGAACCGAGTTAACTCGTTCCGTTTGCCCATTTGTTTCCGGATGAAAGGCGGTACTAAATTTTAACTTAGTCTCCAATTTTTGGAACAAGTGTTTCCAAAAGACACTTGTGAACTTAGAATCTCTCTCTGAAATAATACTCCGAGGTAATCCATGTGAACGCCACCAAGTATCTAAGAACAGCCGAGAAGTCGTGAACGCTATTGCGGTGTCCAAGGTCGGAGTAAACTTCGCTAGTTTGCTAAATCGATCAACTATCACAAAAATCGCGTTGTATCCATTCGAGCCAGGCAGGGAGGTAATGAAGTCCATGCTAATGCTTTCCCAAGGTCTGGTTGGAATCGGCAGAGGATGAAGCAACCCTTATTTCTTCTCATAAGAAACATGGTTCGCTTGACAAGTTACACATGTTTTTACAAAGTGAGCAACACCATCTTTCATGTGGGGCCAATAAAAATTTTTAGCTATCACTGCTAAAGTGGACTTTTCTCCTTTATGGTCTGATAAGGGTGCATCGTGACATTTTTTTACCAACTTGGTCCTAAGTTTTCCTTGTCCCACATAACGACTTTGTTTGAACATGAGTAAACCATATCTTAGCTGCATGTTCTGCAACTTCACTCCTCGCTTGAGCTGTTCCAGATACTCCTTCGCTTGATCGTCGCTCATGTAACCTTCACGTATTCGCCTCTCCAAGTCTGACTCCTTATGATACATAGCTCGCAAAATCTGTGTTGACGATGAAAAATATTCCTCCTTGCGACCCAAGGCGTCAGGAACCACATTGTCCTTTCCCGCTTTGTGGATTAATTCCACGTTCATGAGCGCTAAAGTATCATGCCACCGTAGTTGCTTTGGCGTCACCCGATCTTGTGTCTCAAAGTACTTGAGCGAAATATTATCAGTATACACTTGGGTTTTGTGAAGTCTCAAGTAATGCCGCCATTTCCTCAAGCCATGAACCACCACAAACAGTTCCTTCTCGTGAGTCGACCATCGACTCTCCGTCCCAGATAGTTTCTTGCTTTCGTACGCTCCAGGTTTTCCATCCTACATCAACACTCCGTCAATCGCATAGTCGCTCGCATCCGTGTGCACCTCGAATGATTTGTCGAACTCCGGCAGCTTCAATACTGACGCCTTTGCCAAAATAGCTTTGATCGTATGAAACACATCATCCACCTCCTTGGTCCAACTTACCTGTGCGTCTTTGCCCGTCCAGTCCGTCAGCGGCTTCGTGATCTTTGAAAACTCCTTCACATACTTGCGGTAGAACTGCGTCAATCTTAAGAATCGCCGCATCCCCTTCACTGTAGTCGGAGGCTCCCAAGTCACAATCGCGTCCACCTTCTGCATATCCGGGCCGACTCCTTCTACACTAATGACATGTCTCAAGAAGTTAATGCGCTCCAAACCAAACTCACTCTTCTCAACGTTGACAAACAGTTTATGCTCCCGCAGCTTCGTCAACACCACCCTTAGCTACTCCGCGTGCGACTCCAAGGTTTTGGAGTAGATCAAGATGTCGTCGATGTAAACGATGACAAACTCATCCATCTCCTCGTGAAAAATTGTGTTCATCAATGTAGTGAACGTCGAAGGGGCGTTGCAGAGTCTAAATGACATCACGAATTCAAACGATCCGTATCTGATTCGACAAGCGGTCTTCTCAACATCTGGGTTAGCTATCCGGATCTGGTAATATCTTGACTTCAAGTCTATCCTGCTGAAGTACTTTGCGCCCGCTAACCTATCAAAGAGGTCGTCTATCCTTGGCAAGGGATAATTATTCTTCATCGTCACCTTATTGAGTGCACGATAATCTACGCAGAGTCATAACTTTCCATCCTTCTTCTTTGCGAAAAGAACTGGGGCTCCATAAGGTGACTTACTGGTTCGAATATATCCCCGCGCTAATAGCTCACCGAGTTGTCTTTTCAACTCAAGGAGTTCCACCTGATTGAGTCGGTAAGGGTCTTTGGAAGGTGGTTCTGATCCTGGCAAGACCTCCATCTTGTGATCCACCACCCGCCTTGGAGGTAACTCAGCAGGTAACTCATCCGTCAAGACATCCTCAAACTCCTTAATCACTTCGCGAAGCACCTCCGGAAGTTTAGTCGCGTCTCCTGATGTTTCCTCTTGTCTGTCACCTGCCATCAAATCTGCAACCCGCATCAAACACATGACTCCGTCGTTGAAGTCCATCTGTTTGTCTTTGATCAAATTCACTGCAAAGTCGTCAATTTTCCGTGCCTTCCGGATCAGCCTCACTCCCAACTTCCGTCCTTTAACTCTAACGTTTAACCTTAAAGGTTTCCGCCTAAGTTCCACTTCAAACTTGTCCAAGAAAGTGTTCCCCAAAATCGCATGGATATCATCCATCTCGCACGCCGTAAAGTTCTCTGTGAACTCCAACTTCCCACACGCAAATCGTACGTCCAAGACCACTTCAGAAGTTTGGTACGTCTTGCCCTTGGTAAAGCGCACCTGAATAGGCTTGTCTGCCTTGGAGGTAGACAGCCCAACTTCTTCACCAACTTTGGACTTATGAAGGAGTGAGTCGCTCCTGTATCCACAAGAAAAGTAACATCACGGGTAGCAACCTTGGCTTGTAGAAACATCAATCCTGACGTCTTCTTCGTGGTTCTCAAGGTCACAATCATCTGGCCCTTCAACAAGTCCTTTGCAACAAATGCATTCATGCTATAGTTACTAACCTTAGGTTTCGTACACCCCTTAGCAATATGGCCCGTCTCGTCACAGTTGTAGCAAGTAAACTTAGCACCATTGCCCTTCTGAGGTGTTTGCCCCTTAGGTTTTGCTCCTGTTTGCTGCTGCTTTGCTGCCGGGACGGAATAATCCTTCCCATCCTTCTCACTCCCATCCCACTGTCGCTTGAAGCCTTTGTTCTTCTTCTGGAACTTGTCCATGCTGCGTGGTTCAAAAGGTTTTTGTTGCTGGACTTTGTCATTCTCAATTCGCTCCACCAACTTCAAAAGTTCGGCACTTGTCGCAGGTAGCTCCGGCATCCGAAAGAGAGCCTTCTCCGAGCTTGACTTGAGTCCCCCGATAAATATACATATTTTGGTCTCCTCAGTCCACTTGGAGAACGAATCCAGCTTAGGACTGAACTCGCGCACATAAGCACTTAAGGTCCCTATTTGCTTCAGCCGAACTAACTCAACACCATCCCGAATCCTTTGATATTCCGGAGTGAATCGTCTTGCGACCAACTCCTTGAACTCCTTCCAACCAAGCGCCAAGACGGTCAAGGCATGCTCATCCTTGTATGCAGTCCACCAGAGAAGCGCATGGTCCTTCAGGAACGTAACCGCCGCTCTCACCTTGTCTGACTCCTGAGCCTGTTGCACCTCAAAGTATAGGTCCAACTCAATTAAGAAATCCTTAACTTTACGAGCCCGTCCTATACCTGAAAACGGGTCAGCAAATTCGTCTTACAAAGCTTTCTGGTAGACGAGGAACTCCCTTGGCCTGCCTCAAGTTCAGCGATACGTTTATCCCTAGAGACCATGCCTTCCTGCATGGTCTTCATCATCTTGATGAGTTCCGCATACAAGGCTCCTTGACTTCCCGCGTTTGCATCGTTGGCAAGACTCCATCTTGCTGCACTGGTGCCGCAGCTGATACTGGGCTTCCTTGACGTTGGGACGAAAGTTGTCGGTTGTCGTCTCCTGACTGTGCCTCGGGGCTAGCTCGAGTCGATCTGCTCCCGTTAGTCGTTCCTCGTTTCTTGGTCTTCCTCTTGGAACTCTGTCCGTCAACAGTCATCGTTCCAAGTGTTCACCTAGAAACGCTGATCTGCTTCGTGTCTCGCGTCCTTCCTCAAGCGTCCAGCCTTCAGTCGCCACCTCAAGTTCTCGCTCACTGAAGCGTCGACTCTGATATCACTTTTCGCGCACCTACCGCCTTGTTGCGCCAGCGGAAGCTCTTGCTCAGTAGGTCACAAAATTCAAACCGCTAACCTGCAAACACAATCACAAGTTAGCGTCCATGCACAACTTACTTTATCTCAGTTTAGTCCGGATCGGAGCCGGACCGTCTCCCTAATCATCAAGCTCAGCAGTTCCTAAGTCCCGACCTAGACCCGCCTAGGTCGGTCCCAAACATGAGCAAGTCACAAGATGACTTGGGACGGACTTCTCATAAAATCCAGGGTCCTAAACGGTGCTTCTAGCACACTTAGCGGCCCAACCGTCCGTGATGTCCATATGGGTCTAGGCTCCCGAACGGTGGTCTAACTCGCCGACTCGTTCCCTAGTCTTGCCCTAGTCCTTACAGCGTTCTTAAGTCCAGACGTCCAAGTCTGGACGAGAACGTGCCTTGGAACCGACCCAGCCATCACCTCATGCTCCCAGAGTCCGCCCGCCGAAACCCAAGCATCGAGCCCCCCTCGTATATACTTCTGAGGATCGGCGGCCCCGCCCTCCTCTTTGGTCCTTGAAAATTATACCACAACCCGATCTTGGTTCGGTCATAACTTCCAGTTCGGATGTCAGATCGAAGAGTGTTATATATCACTGGAAAGCTCTCGACGAGACCTTTCCAATGATACCTCATTCGCCTCGAGATCTTACGTGGAGCTCCGTCCACGACCTAAAACGTCCATGGAGCTCCAACACTTAGTCATTTTTCTGAAACCTGTGGTCCAGACCCAGACTCGAACCCTGTGGTTCGGACCAGCGTCCGAACCACGGTCCGTCTGCGTCTCGGACTCACGTCTCAGACCTATGTCTTAGACTCATGTTTTAGTCCTTTCTCAGACTCGCCCCCTTAGGTCAGCGTTTGTCCGGGGTCCTCTTGGGGTAGGCCCTTAGGTCCTAACCCAATGTTCCAACCTTGGTTCAGAGAACCACTTAGGGTTCATCTGATCCCGACTTTCCGGTCAAGCCGTTAAGTCCTACTCGCAGCGCTCACAATCTAGCGCAAGTCCGCTAGGGTTCTGTTGTCCGCGTCTGCACCCGATCTTGAGAATGAAGATCACGACAAAAGATCTCAAATTCGAGTCATCAATTGAAAATGATAGAGTTTCCTCTTTTGTCACATTCTTGAACTAGAAATGACGCAAACATTTATGAATAACATTGTTTTGCATAAATGAAAACACATGCTTGCTTTATTCAAGAAAGAGCTTCCATATGCCACCTTCATAACTTCTTAGTAGTTCTTATGAATATAAGCTAGAGGCAGCTTGTCTACTTCGGCCCTAGCTTGGCTCTTGCTCAACTTAACAAGCTCTAGGACAGCTTTTTTTAAAAGTACGTACATTATGAAAAAACACCCTTTTGTTACTATCTTTCATTATACAAAAGATCACGTAACACGACAGAGGTTGTGTAAGCTTTTTTTCAGGGAGTCCCTTCTACGAGATCTCGTTTTCTCCTTAGCAGCAGAAAAGCTTGCTCGGCGACGCAAGCTTACATCTCCGCTGAGAAAAAACTTATGCGATCACGCAAGCTTTTCCTCAGAATAAGAAGTTCTTATTTTCTGAAAGTCCTTTTGTTTGAAACAACTATTCAAATAAATATAGAGCTCAACTTTTCATAAGAAATAGATCTTGAATATACTAGTATGATGTGGCATTTTCAGAAAACGGAAACTGCAGGATGATGAAATTGCAGAGGACCATTTTGCGTTGTTGTTATATACTCCAGATTTTAGATGTAAAAAGTTTCTCATGTTCGAGTGCAAAGATCTATGAACACGTAAAAGATTCAAAATAATAACGTGAGATATGATTAACAGTTGATCATAGATGGACCGATAAGGGATAATCGATATCCCTTATCGGTCCATCTATTTATAACCTAACTACATCGCTTTGGATTATTGTAATAAATTTTGAAGTAAAGGTCTTTACGAACCCAACTCTTCCTAAGGGGCCATCCCTTTGAGATCTATTGTAAGAAAATGTGTAAGTTATCTTTGTAACTAGATGTCTATATGAGCTCAACTCTTCCTAGGGGTAACAGTCGGCCCCGTTCGTTCTCAAACCGACCCGTTTTACATAGAGCCGGACTGGACCAAGATCAAACCATTTCCAAAATTTTAAACTAAACCAATTATGAACTAAGCTGTTTTGAAAAAACTTTTGAACAAAACGGTTTTAGAACCAAACTGTTTTCTAAAGGATTGCATCGAATCGTTTAATTGCGTGATTAATGAGATTTTATAAATAAATTTTGTTTGGTTATTACTTAATACTATAATGTTTAACATCCAAAATTAGTATTTCATATTTATTACACTCAAAGTATATTTATATCAAACTATATTAAATTCTTCTTTTGGGACAGTGGAATCGAACCGTTTTAAAGATCTCTTATTTTCCGAACCGGATTGATTAAAAATTATTCAAATGGAAAACAGACTAAACCAAAACAAAACCGAATCACTTACAAAAATTTCAACCAAACCGTTGATGAAACTACCTCATTTTGAACCGAACCGCCAAAACCGGTTAGATCCTAGATGGTCCGGTTCGGGACTGAACCGGAGCCGAATCGTACCTAGGGGGTCATGCTAGTAAAGAGTCTAAAGACGGACCGTCTAGCCCCTCCACGAATTGGCAAATAAATGAGGGGTTTTCACGTGCCGGTTAAATGCCTTTGCTCTCGAAGTCCGCGCCTCTAAACCCGACTGCGACCGCGTATCCCTGTCCGACTGCGATGGATGGGACTGCGAAAGGATGACGGACTACAGAGACTTTTCCGTCCATAGTGCTTAGTTTGAATTAGTGCGGGCGAGTTTGAATTAGGGGGGCCTGCTCTACTAGCTTTGGCTAGCTCCTGAGCTCTACTGCTCTACTGCTTTGGCTTTGTTGCTCGTGGGCTTCCGTGCTCGACTGTGTGCTCGTAAACGACGAGCTCTACTGCTCGCTTGATCGATTGCTTTCGTTGCTCGTGGGCTTCCGTGCTCGACTGTGTGCTCGTAATTTCTTATCGATTGCTTTCGTTGCTCGTGGGCTTCCGTGCTGGACTGTGTGCTCGTAAACGAAGAGCGAGAACAGCTTCTTGCGAGCACTGCGAGACTGTGCTTTGGCTTTGTGCTCGACGCATACGAGAGAGGAAGCATTTGAGACAGCGAGACTGTGTGCGACGGCTTTGTGCTCGACAAGGACGAGCTTGTTGCGAGGAAGCTCGGCTGGCTGCTCGACTGCTCGATTGCTTTGTGTCAATGTCTGTGTGCCTGTCATAATCATTGTCTGTGTAGTTGTCATAACGTTCTCGTTCTCGTTTAAGGACGTTGACACTCATCTTCCGATGCGTATGTGCAGATAGACGGCAGCGGAAGTGAAACAATGAGCCATCGCGAGAAATCAGTACTAGAGTTGATGACCGAATTGAAGAATGTACAAGATCAGATTGGCCAAATAATGATGACACTAGGCTCACTTGCTAACACCATCGGTCAGATCCACAAGAAAGCCGATGACTTGCACAGCAGCATTGTTGTGATGGATGCTCGTCAAGAAATAGAGATGGAAAAGGAGTTTAGCGGGGGCCTGAGGTATTATGATTATGACGACTCATTGTTCACCGAGCCGAAGAGAGTTTCGGTTGGAGAATTTCACAATGGGGATGAATCGTCTTGCTCCGACTGTGAATGTTCTGTGCACCAATCTTTACGGGACTGATTCAACGGCGTTTCGACGATACTTTACCCATTCGTTTTCGTGGATAGATGAGTTTCGATAGAAAGACAGTGCAAGCAGTGCACCTCTGTTGAAGAGATTGTGCAAAATGATGAATAAATTCCCTCGATGACATCTTTCCTTCCCTGTATGTGTTGTTTTTCTCACCACGAGGTTATATGGTGTGTGTATGGAGGTTTTTGCGAAGCGTTTACTGGTATTGGACAGCTATTTTGACGCTAGTCGTAGCTTTTTTACGTCATAGCATTTCATAGCAAAGTCTATAAGCATCGATAATTTTTTCGGAGTACATTTTTCCAACTATGCAACCATTTCATAGTGTTCATAGTTGTTGTTCAGTTCTTTCTTTGTTATCGATGCTTTATCATGTTACTACTATCGTCTTAGCATTTCATAGCATCATAGCATTGTTTTAAATCCACTACACTGCAAGTCTTGAAACTGTCGGCCTGAACTGCCCCAATCGACAACCAGTTAACCAGCTAACCCCAAGATCCCAACCCTTAACTTGGTCACCTGCAAAAGGATTCCGCAAAATGACACGGATTAGTGAGAGTACTGACGTGTATGAGGACCTGCAAGACTGTTGAGTGAAAACTGAAGAAATGACGGTGAATTAGTGCGAACTAGTTGGGAGTATTATAAACCAGTCAAGCATTTTCTATAAACTGTCACGCGTGCCTCGACAAACAACCAGAAAGAGAGGAGAGCGAGAGAGAGTGCCGTCGATGAAGATGAGATGAGATAGGTCGATTCCATGTCCTCGGACGATCGAACTGTCTGCTGGAGACCTTAAACTCATGTCAGCAAGCCTCTGGGACCTGTAGGGTTCTTCACATGACCAGTTAATCGGCTGAAATGAAGCTGAAGGTCGTTGATTGCTTGATATCACCTGGGCCCCATCATTTTTTGTACATCGCTCATTACCCACAGCGCTCATAGTCATAATCGTCCCACTACCAGGGTAGACTACCCTGGTAGTGGGACGATGTTGATTATGATCGTTGTGGGTAATGAGGGTAACCTTGCGGTACAAAGAGTCGAATAATGTCGAGAAGCCTACATACTGTGTAAAAGAATATAACATACATAAATAAAGCTAACCATCTCGAGAACTAGACGGGAAAAGGACCTTTGTCAGGAGTTGAACCTGCAAGCCTCACCAGTTGAGGACAAAGGTGACCCAACCCAACCCAAAAAACAACGCAAAACCTCAAACATAACCTTCCCTTCCCCTTCCCCTTGCCTTCCCCTTCCCTTCCCCATCCCAACCCAAAAAAGCACTCCAAACTTCCCTTCCCATCCCAACCCAACATGCACAACTTCTCCCAAACCTTCCCTGGCCCGCACAAAAGTCCCACACATGAACATTAACAAAGTATAAACTTAACTGCATGAAAGAATGCTTGTACAGTAGTAAAACTTCACGAACTTACCTGAACTACCGAAGAACGTCAGCTGGACCATTCGTCGTGAAGGTCCGTTGTTGAGTACGAGCATTTAGCGCTCGATCGCATTCGTCTAGCCGACGTTCGAACGTAGCAATTATCTTACTTATCCGCGTTAAAAATAGCACGTTATCACATTCTCTGTGGCAAAAACTCTCCACTCTTGACGTATTTCGTCGTAAACGAGCAAGTACAGAGTGTACAGACAAGCTCTCATCCTCCGCTTCTTGCGAAGCTTCGGGCCCAAGAGAACCTCGCCCAGGAGAACCTCCTTCTACCTCAAGAACTCGAGGCCAAGGATCATGCTCCGGGTAAATGGTGTGACGTTCCAAAATGTCACCACATGGTCCAAACTCCATCAAAGGATAGTCGTGTCGACGGGTGGTATCCAAAAACTCGGGTGAACTGCCGTGTTCCAGATGATAAGCCTGAACTAAGTGCTTACAAAGTAAATAAGCATTGTTCAAGTAGGATGGACAACTACAAACCCATTTTGCCACATCTGTCTTGTACCGCAATTGTGCCCCAGGAGGAATGGTCGACTCTGACAACTTCGTCCAAGACAACCGAAAATCCCTCCACCATGATGGAAAGAAACGCCCATTTTGCATCTGATTGACGTTAATCTGCAAATCCCGAATCAGTGTTCCTGCAATAATCTCACACAATTTATCAAGACGCGGTCTGTTACATGAGAACTTGTAATCATACTTTAGTTTCCTCCAGTGGCTCTCAATTATGTTAGTTGTTCTTGACATACATAGCACTGGCTTCGACGATCGCGCGAATAGACTCCATCTATCAGGACGATACCACTCATTCCACATATAAGCCCACAAGTGCACCAGTTCGTGCGAATAACACCACATATATGCTTCCTGCACACAACCGTGGTAATGCTCTTCCGCAGATAAGTATACACCCGGTCTCACTGGAATTAATGGGTGTACGTTAAAGTGTCTGCTAAACCACATGTTAATCTCCCGTCGCATGTCCATTGGAGCAATGTGCTCTGGAATCTCAACACCCACGTTAGTCCAAGTTGAGTTGATACATGAAAATAACAAGCCAGCAGACTGGGAATCATAATTGGAAACAGGACGCTTCACTTGACGGACGCGGGTCTCTACTGCAGCCTGCGCATGTCGTAGACATAACTGCACATATGTTCGCGTAAACACTTGTTGTATGGCTCGGATCTGTCCCATGTCCTTGTCGGAAAGGATAAACGTCGGCTTCAAACCCAGGGCATACATAGCAGAGAACCAAGATACAAGGGCACTCACACGAATGCTTTCCCCATCTCCTTGAGATGGGGTCACTCTCCTACCTTTATCATCAAGCTTTCTTGAATAAAACATATACGATAATGGCAAGCCGAATCCTCCAACGTTAGCATTGACAGCGAACAGCTCGAATCTCACCTGGTTCGTCTTAAAAGTCGAATCGATCAGAAGTTCTGTGACATTCTGCACCTTATCGAAAAAAGGTGAGACAAACCCAAACACTGAAGCCTTCTCGTCATTTTGAAACACAATAGACCGAAAGCCTTGACTGCAATACTTCTCGCTGCTTATTAATTCATGAGCAGATGCAAGCTGGTCGGTGACATTCTTGATATAACTACGAGCGACAATGGAACTTAAATGATAGTTCACCTGAGACCGTGTGACTATGGTAGGATCGATGAGACGCTCCATACAAAGAGCACGATACAGTTCAGTCTTCCGAAAACAAGTATGCACTGACTTCTCCAAGTAATCTATAGCAGCAACTGGAATGCATAACTCGCGGAATTGAGGCTTTTCATGCTCGCAAAGATGCTGAAT
This sequence comes from Asterella californica, assembly GCA_036924285.1. NCBI lineage: Eukaryota > Viridiplantae > Streptophyta > Marchantiopsida > Marchantiales > Aytoniaceae > Asterella > Asterella californica. Next base: position 52,635,796 of record JAYKYS010000001.1, read on the forward strand.
CAGTAAAACACATACCTTCTCCTTCACATCTAGATCTATTTTCACCGATCCCTTGCAAGGAAAACGAGGAATGGCCTTACGTTTACCTGGCTGCCGTGCCAAGTTGCTCGTTTCTGCCTCATGTCGCGGTGAGGCTCGGTCGTCCCGACTCGTACACCATAAAGATCCGGTGCATAGATGCAACTTCTTCATGTTCGTCGAGGGGCGAGCATACTGAAAACCCCAATAATACCCAGATGCACACTCGATGTCGCCTTTCAAGTACTCCTTAACAAACAAACCGTACTTATGCTCTAAAATACCAACATCGATCTCGCTTTGCGGTCCTAAGGTGAGTATCAAACCTGAGTCGATCAACAGATCCTCCGGCAATGAGATTTCGACTCTACTTAACAGCGAGCCATGTCGGAGGTCTTCGGAGTCAAAAATCTCTGTCATTACGTCTAAAAAGCTATCGAACTCGCAGACGATCTTCTCGACTACATCAACAACATCTTCGCTGATTTCTCCAACGTTTGGATCGCTACATGAGTTACAACGTTTGAACATCCGAGTCCCGAGAGGGTTGTTACATCGTCTCTCTCTGAAGAACATGGATATCGGGAGTCGCTGATTACATCTCGTACATTGCATAAACTCCGCCATGGACTTAACATACAGATTCAATGGACTTAACATACACAATCACTTACACATACCAAGACAATGGTACCAAATACCCTATGTCGCTCCCCTCTCGTGTCGTCGTCGCGGCAGTGCTGCTCCTCTCTCGAGTTACTGTCGATCGTAATGTACTGCCGCTCCCTTCTCGTATTACTGTCGATCGTAATGCAGTGCTGCTCCCCTCTCGTTATGGACCTGCACAAACATCCCAAACAACGAGCAGTCGCACCCTAATGCACTATTGGTAAGCGCGGCAACGAGCGCGGCAATGAAATCGCAATCCCTAACATCGATTAACGCAGCGATTAAAGCTCGACACTCTCCTCGAGGCTACGAGGAAGTAGGAAGCTCCTTCAGGCTGCAGAAGAACAGAAAGAACCCGTGCAATTCCTCGAACGGCAATCGACAATCGGACCTCTGCTATCGCGCAACTCGACAATCGGCAATCGGCAAACAGCTGTTCAGAATAGACAGCTGCAACGACCTCTCCGCACCCTAATGCACTATTGGTAAGCGCGGCAACGAGCGCGGCAATGAACTCGCAATCCCTAACATCGATTAACGCAGCAACTCCTAATGCACTCCATCGATTAACGCAGCAACTAACTAATGCACTTATCGCGGCAGTCGAAAGCTCGACACTCTCCTCCAGGCTACGAGGAAGTAGGAAGCTCCTTCAGGCTGAGAACAGAAAGAACCCTAAATTCCTCGAACGGCAATCGACAATCGGGCCTCTACTATCGCGCAACTCGACAATCGGCAATCGCTGATCAGAATAGACAGCTGCAACGACCTCTCCGCTAACGAAATCGGCAATCGCTGATCAGAAATTCCTCGAGGTAACCCTAAACGAGCGCGCGGGCAACGAGAACGAGCACGGGATCAGAGTCTCCTCCTAATGGTAAGCTAACAGGATCGACAATCGGCAATCGGCAATCAGATGCTCCTCGATCAGTAGCCTAAACGAGCGCGGTAATGGTAATGGTAAGCGAGACAACGAGAACGAGAACGAGAACGAGACTGAGACTGCGGGTAACGTGAGCGAGAACGAGACTGCGGCAACGAGAACGAGAATGCGGCAACGAGAACGAGAATGCGGGCAACGACAACGAGTGCAACGAGAACGAGTGCGGGCGAGTGCGGGCAACGACAACGAGTGCGGGCGAATTCCTGCCGCTAACGACAACGTTAGCGTTAACGTCCGTGGACTCGCGCGCCGAACCTAAACGGACATAAACGGACACTAATTAACGGACAGAAACGGACGGATGCACTAATAAGTTCGAGCAGTCACATCCATCCCATCCATCACAGTCGGACAGGGATACGCGGTCGCAGTCGGGTTTAGAGGCGCGGGCTTCGAGAGCAAAGGCATTTAACCGGCACGTGAAAACCCCTCATTTATTTGCCAATTCGTGGAGGGGCTAGACGGTCCCTAAAGACCTCCATGTCCAGGCTGGAGTGAGTTCCGAAGCGGCCCCGAAGCTCGTTTGGTTAGAAGCGGTAGAGAGGAGAGCCTAGAGGGACCGTCTAGCCCCTCCACGAATTGGCAAATAAATGAGGGGTTTTCACGTGCCGGTTAAATGCCTTTGCTCTCGAAGCCCGCGCCTCTAAACCCGACTGCGACCGCGTATCCCTGTCCGACTGTGATGGATGGGATGGATGTGACTGCTCGAACTTATTAGTGCATCCGTCCGTTTCTGTCCGTTAATTAGTGTCCGTTTATGTCCGTTTAGGTTCGGCGCGTGAGTCCACGGACGTTAACGCTAACGTTGTCGTTAGCGGTAGGAATTCGCCCGCACTCGTTGTCGTTGCCCGCACTCGCCCGCACTCGTTCTCGTTGCACTCGTTGTCGTTGCCCGCATTCTCGTTCTCGTTGCCGCAGTCTCGTTCTCGCTCACGTTACCCGCAGTCTCAGTCTCGTTCTCGTTCTCGTTCTCGTTGTCTCGTTGTCTCGCTTACCATTACCATTACCGCGCTCGTTTAGGCTACTGATCGAGGAGCATCTGATTGCCGATTGCCGATTGTCGATCCTGTTAGCTTACCATTAGGAGGAGACTCTGATCCCGTGCTCGTTCTCGTTGCCCGCGCGCTCGTTTAGGGTTACCTCGAGGAATTTCTGATCAGCGATTGCCGATTTCGTTAGCGGAGAGGTCGTTGCAGCTGTCTATTCTGATCAGCGATTGCCGATTGTCGAGTTGCGCGATAGTAGAGGCCCGATTGTCGATTGCCGTTTGAGGAATTTAGGGTTCTTTCTGTTCTCAGCCTGAAGGAGCTTCCTACTTCCTCGTAGTCTGGAGGAGAGTGTCGAGCTTTCGACTGCCGCGATAAGTGCATTAGTTAGTTGCTGCGTTAATCGATGGAGTGCATTAGGAGTTGCTGCGTTAATCGATGTTAGGGATTGCGAGTTCATTGCCGCGCTCGTTGCCGCGCTTACCAATAGTGCATTAGGGTGCGGAGAGGTCGTTGCAGCTGTCTATTCTGAACAGCTGTTTGCCGATTGCCGATTGTCGAGTTGCGCGATAGCAGAGGTCCGATTGTCGATTGCCGTTCGAGGAATTGCACGGGTTCTTTCTGTTCTTCTGCAGCCTGAAGGAGCTTCCTACTTCCTCGTAGCCTCGAGGAGAGTGTCGAGCTTTAATCGCTGCGTTAATCGATGTTAGGGATTGCGATTTCATTGCCGCGCTCGTTGCCGCGCTTACCAATAGTGCATTAGGGTGCGACTGCTCGTTGTTTGGGATGTTTGTGCAGGTCCATAACGAGAGGGGAGCAGCACTGCATTACGATCGACAGTAATACGAGAAGGGAGCGGCAGTACATTACGATCGACAGTAACTCGAGAGAGGAGCAGCACTGCCGCGACGACGACACGAGAGGGGAGCGACATAGGGTATTTGGTACCATTGTCTTGGTATGTGTAAGTGATTGTGTATGTTAAGTCCATTGAATCTGTATGTTAAGTCCATGGCGGAGTTTATGCAATGTACGAGATGTAATCAGCGACTCCCGATATCCATGTTCTTCAGAGAGAGACGATGTAACAACCCTCTCGGGACTCGGATGTTCAAACGTTGTAACTCATGTAGCGATCCAAACGTTGGAGAAATCAGCGAAGATGTTGTTGATGTAGTCGAGAAGATCGTCTGCGAGTTCGATAGCTTTTTAGACGTAATGACAGAGATTTTTGACTCCGAAGACCTCCGACATGGCTCGCTGTTAAGTAGAGTCGAAATCTCATTGCCGGAGGATCTGTTGATCGACTCAGGTTTGATACTCGCCTTAGGACCGCAAAGCGAGATCGATGTTGGTATTTTAGAGCATAAGTACGGTTTGTTTGTTAAGGAGTACTTGAAAGGCGACATCGAGTGCGCATCTGGGTATTATTGGGGTTTTCAGTATGCTCGCCCCTCGACGAACATGAAGAAGTTGCATCTATGCACCGGATCTTTATGGTGTACGAGTCGGGACGACCGAGCCTCACCGCGACATGAGGCAGAAACGAGCAACTTGGCACGGCAGCCAGGTAAACGTAAGGCCATTCCTCGTTTTCCTTGCAAGGGATCGGTGAAAATAGATCTAGATGTGAAGGAGAAGGTATGTGTTTTACTGATTCAGCATCTTTGCGAGCATGAAAAGCCTCAATTCCGCGAGTTATGCATTCCAGTTGCTGCTATAGATTACTTGGAGAAGTCAGTGCATACTTGTTTTCGGAAGACTGAACTGTATCGTGCTCTTTGTATGGAGCGTCTCATCGATCCTACCATAGTCACACGGTCTCAGGTGAACTATCATATAAGTTCCATTGTCGCTCGTAGTTATATCAAGAATGTCACCGACCAGCTTGCATCTGCTCATGAATTAATAAGCAGCGAGAAGTATTGCAGTCAAGGCTTTCGGTCTATTGTGTTTCAAAATGACGAGAAGGCTTCAGTGTTTGGGTTTGTCTCACCTTTTTTCGATAAGGTGCAGAATGTCACAGAACTTCTGATCGATTCGACTTTTAAGACGAACCAGGTGAGATTCGAGCTGTTCGCTGTCAATGCTAACGTTGGAGGATTCGGCTTGTCATTATCGTATATGTTTTATTCAAGAAAGCTTGATGATAAAGGTAGGAGAGTGACCCCATCTCAAGGAGATGGGGAAAGCATTCGTGTGAGTGCCCTTGTATCTTGGTTCTCTGCTATGTATGCCCTGGGTTTGAAGCCGACGTTTATCCTTTCCGACAAGGACATGGGACAGATCCGAGCCATACAACAAGTGTTTACGCGAACATATGTGCAGTTATGTCTACGACATGCGCAGGCTGCAGTAGAGACCCGCGTCCGTCAAGTGAAGCGTCCTGTTTCCAATTATGATTCCCAGTCTGCTGGCTTGTTATTTTCATGTATCAACTCAACTTGGACTAACGTGGGTGTTGAGATTCCAGAGCACATTGCTCCAATGGACATGCGACGGGAGATTAACATGTGGTTTAGCAGACACTTTAACGTACACCCATTAATTCCAGTGAGACCGGGTGTATACTTATCTGCGGAAGAGCATTACCACGGTTGTGTGCAGGAAGCATATATGTGGTGTTATTCGCACGAACTGGTGCACTTGTGGGCTTATATGTGGAATGAGTGGTATCGTCCTGATAGATGGAGTCTATTCGCGCGATCGTCGAAGCCAGTGCTATGTATGTCAAGAACAACTAACATAATTGAGAGCCACTGGAGGAAACTAAAGTATGATTACAAGTTCTCATGTAACAGACCGCGTCTTGATAAATTGTGTGAGATTATTGCAGGAACACTGATTCGGGATTTGCAGATTAACGTCAATCAGATGCAAAATGGGCGTTTCTTTCCATCATGGTGGAGGGATTTTCGGTTGTCTTGGACGAAGTTGTCAGAGTCGACCATTCCTCCTGGGGCACAATTGCGGTACAAGACAGATGTGGCAAAATGGGTTTGTAGTTGTCCATCCTACTTGAACAATGCTTATTTACTTTGTAAGCACTTAGTTCAGGCTTATCATCTGGAACACGGCAGTTCACCCGAGTTTTTGGATACCACCCGTCGACACGACTATCCTTTGATGGAGTTTGGACCATGTGGTGACATTTTGGAACGTCACACCATTTACCCGGAGCATGATCCTTGGCCTCGAGTTCTTGAGGTAGAAGGAGGTTCTCCTGGGCGAGGTTCTCTTGGGCCCGAAGCTTCGCAAGAAGCGGAGGATGAGAGCTTGTCTGTACACTCTGTACTTGCTCGTTTACGACGAAATACGTCAAGAGTGGAGAGTTTTTGCCACAGAGAATGTGATAACGTGCTATTTTTAACGCGGATAAGTAAGATAATTGCTACGTTCGAACGTCGGCTAGACGAATGCGATCGAGCGCTAAATGCTCGTACTCAACAACGGACCTTCACGACGAATGGTCCAGCTGACGTTCTTCGGTAGTTCAGGTAAGTTCGTGAAGTTTTACTACTGTACAAGCATTCTTTCATGCAGTTAAGTTTATACTTTGTTAATGTTCATGTGTGGGATTTTTGTGCGGGCCAGGGAAGGTTTGGGAGAAGTTGTGCATGTTGGGTTGGGATGGGAAGGGAAGTTTGGAGTGCTTTTTTGGGTTGGGATGGGGAAGGGAAGGGGAAGGCAAGGGGAAGGGGAAGGGAAGGTTATGTTTGAGGTTTTGCGTTGTTTTTTGGGTTGGGTTGGGTCACCTTTGTCCTCAACTGGTGAGGCTTGCAGGTTCAACTCCTGACAAAGGTCCTTTTCCCGTCTAGTTCTCGAGATGGTTAGCTTTATTTATGTATGTTATATTCTTTTACACAGTATGTAGGCTTCTCGACATTATTCGACTCTTTGTACCGCAAGGTTACCCTCATTACCCACAACGATCATAATCAACATCGTCCCACTACCAGGGTAGTCTACCCTGGTAGTGGGACGATTATGACTATGAGCGCTGTGGGTAATGAGCGATGTACAAAAATTGATGGGGCCCAGGTGATATCAAGCAATCAACGACCTTCAGCTTCATTTCAGCCGATTAACTGGTCATGTGAAGAACCCTACAGGTCCCAGAGGCTTGCTGACATGAGTTTAAGGTCTCCAGCAGACAGTTCGATCGTCCGAGGACATGGAATCGACCTATCTCATCTCATCTTCATCGACGGCACTCTCTCTCGCTCTCCTCTCTTTCTGGTTGTTTGTCGAGGCACGCGTGACAGTTTATAGAAAATGCTTGACTGGTTTATAATACTCCCAACTAGTTCGCACTAATTCACCGTCATTTCTTCAGTTTTCACTCAACAGTCTTGCAGGTCCTCATACACGTCAGTACTCTCACTAATCCGTGTCATTTTGCGGAATCCTTTTGCAGGTGACCAAGTTAAGGGTTGAGATCTTGGGGTTAGCTGGTTAACTGGTTGTCGATTGGGGCAGTTCAGGCCGACAGTTTCAAGACTTGCAGTGTAGTGGATTTAAAACAATGCTATGATGCTATGAAATGCTAAGACGATAGTAGTAACATGATAAAGCATCGATAACAAAGAAAGAACTGAACAACAACTATGAACACTATGAAATGGTTGCATAGTTGGAAAAATGTACTCCGAAAAAATTATCGATGCTTATAGACTTTGCTATGAAATGCTATGACGTAAAAAAGCTACGACTAGCGTCAAAATAGCTGTCCAATACCAGTAAACGCTTCGCAAAAACCTCCATACACACACCATATAACCTCGTGGTGAGAAAAACAACACATACAGGGAAGGAAAGATGTCATCGAGGGAATTTATTCATCATTTTGCACAATCTCTTCAACAGAGGTGCACTGCTTGCACTGTCTTTCTATCGAAACTCATCTATCCACGAAAACGAATGGGTAAAGTATCGTCGGAACGCCATTGAATCAGTCCCGTAAAGATTGGTGCACAGAACATTCACAGTCGGAGCAAGACGATTCATCCCCATTGTGAAATTCTCCAACCGAAACTCTCTTCGGCTCGGTGAACAATGAGTCGTCATAATCATAATACCTCAGGCCCCCGCTAAACTCCTTTTCCATCTCTATTTCTTGACGAGCATCCATCACAACAATGCTGCTGTGCAAGTCATCGGCTTTCTTGTGGATCTGACCGATGGTGTTAGCAAGTGAGCCTAGTGTCATCATTATTTGGCCAATCTGATCTTGTACATTCTTCAATTCGGTCATCAACTCTAGTACCGATTTCTCGCGATGGCTCATTGTTTCACTTCCGCTGCCGTCTATCTGCACATACGCATCGGAAGATGAGTGTCAACGTCCTTAAACGAGAACGAGAACGTTATGACAACTACACAGACAATGATTATGACAGGCACACAGACATTGACACAAAGCAATCGAGCAGTCGAGCAGCCAGTCGAGCTTCCTCGCAACAAGCTCGTCCTTGTCGAGCACAAAGCCGTCGCACACAGTCTCGCTGTCTCAAATGCTTCCTCTCTCGTATGCGTCGAGCACAAAGCCAAAGCACAGTCTCGCAGTGCTCGCAAGAAGCTGTTCTCGCTCTTCGTTTACGAGCACACAGTCCAGCACGGAAGCCCACGAGCAACGAAAGCAATCGATAAGAAATTACGAGCACACAGTCGAGCACGGAAGCCCACGAGCAACGAAAGCAATCGATCAAGCGAGCAGTAGAGCTCGTCGTTTACGAGCACACAGTCGAGCACGGAAGCCCACGAGCAACAAAGCCAAAGCAGTAGAGCAGTAGAGCTCAGGAGCTAGCCAAAGCTAGTAGAGCAGGCCCCCCTAATTCAAACTCGCCCGCACTAATTCAAACTAAGCACTATGGACGGAAAAGTCTCTGTAGTCCGTCATCCTTTCGCAGTCCCATCCATCGCAGTCGGACAGGGATACGCGGTCGCAGTCGGGTTTAAAGGCGCGGGCTTCGAGAGCAAAGGCATTTAACCGGCACGTGAAAACCCCTCATTTATTTGCCAATTCGTGGAGGGGCTAGACGGTCCGCCTAGAGAGGCCAGTGGCCAAGGTTTTGGTGCACGTAGAGTTCTTGGCCCAGATTCGAGAAATGTGAAGCCGGGGGCGTAAACTTCGCGAAAGAATCCGTGGGCTCTCATTGGGGGTGGAGTTTGGAGTGAGCATTGACAAATGTCGTGACGTTGCTGCAGCGAGAAGCTCGCTGCGCAACGACGAATTGTTGGTGGGAAGAAAGGAAATGGAGGGAAATGGTGCGAAACGAATGCGTTCGTGTGTGAATTGGAACCCTAGTCGTGTAGAATGTCGCTGTAGAGCTTCAGCGTGTTGATTGTTGGGTTCGTAGCGTACCGTAAACTTCATAAGCTAGGGTTTTTAGTGACGAGTGGACGGGTAGAGCATGACGACGAGGAGTACTTTTACCTGGAGCTCAGCTGTGCGAAAGGAAGGACGTTTTCATGCGATCCCCTCATTCGCGCCGAATGGGAGGACACTCTTTTGAACTTTGTGCTCCAATTATGCTCCAATTGGCCCAGCTAACGGCTTAGTCTCCATGGCGTAGGGGTTGAGCAGGCAATTGCAGGAGAAGAGCCGTTGCTATCATTGCTCGAGTCACTGAAGGAGCTTCTGATCGATCACGTGTGCCCTCCGCCAAGCCGGTGATAGCAAAGGCTAGCTCTCAGTGGATTTGTAGTTGAGGAAATTTTCCTCTGGTAGATGCAACATTGTATCAGCTTTAACCTCTGCATTCCAGTATACTGGAATTATTAATAGATCGGATTCGCGTTCTTAGTTGGGAGATACAGCTGCATGTTCTGCGATGATTAGAGTACTTGAAAATCTCCGGTGCTTGTGAAGGGGGTTGAGGCTTGGAGCTATCCCCAGTTTCTCGTTCCAATGGGGATTCCAACTCCTGTAAGTAAACTGATACTCTGGTTTGGTTCATCGATTCTGTTAGTAATAAGTTCAAAGGGTTCTAGCAAATGAAGACGAAGTCAACTTCTGATGAAGATTCTAATGCCAGCGGTAAAGAATTCGCTTGAGGCCACTATTGTGTGATTTCTGATCCTAGACTCCCGGACCCTGTTTGTTTTAGACCGAAGTTTCTGACTCTAGTAGCCATTGCTTCATTGCTTTCCTTTTCCTCACCGAAGCAGACTGCTTTCTTGCTTTTGACCAACTTCATCCAGCTTTTATCGTGCTCAACCGCACTCCCCTGGCTCACCTAACTGAGATTAGCATAGCGTTTCTGCAGACCTTGTACACTAGATGAATTACAGATGTTTTAAGGACCTCAAAAGACTGAGAAAACAGCAAGTTGAGTGTGAAGGATGGTGTTCTTTGTTTCGGACCAGGTAGAGGAGCTGGCATGGTTAATAAAAGACAACCTGTACTCCAAACACCTTGTTCTCTCTGTTGAAGAGTTATTTGTGGAGTTCTTGGAATGCCCCTTAAGGTGAGATTTAAAGCTGTAACCCGTTATTCCTGCGTAGACTTGAGAACTTTGACTTCGAGTATGGAAAACCTTTTCAACACAAGTTCTTGCCTCAAGATGCACGTGAATTGTGGACGATTTCAGATTGCTTATTGTACGTCTATGTTGTAACAGCGAAGAGGAAACCTTGGCCCTGGAGCCAATGGTTTCTTACCAACGTATGTTGCTGCACCGACTTGCTGATCTCTTTGGGTGAGAGAGCAAACTCCTACCGTAATCCTTTATGCAGAACGATCCATGCGGAAGACTCACTTATTCTGAGGAAGGCCCTGGTTCCATATCATTCTGAGTCGGTTGTGCTAGATGTACTGAAAGTAAATGCTACAGAGCTCTCTACTTTCCGTACTCGTTGCTCTTACATGAATGGACTTGGATACCTACTAGAAGCAGATTGACACCTTACTTAGTTAGTTCTTTATCCTTGTCAGACTCTGGAATCTTAGAATAAACGCTGATAGCACAGTTAGAATTATTCCTCGTTTACAGAGGGTTTACTTACGTGCAGATATGTTACAGAAGCAGTAAATGTAATATCGTACATTTCTGCTTCCGTCCGTGCAGCCATCAAAACAGTGACTTTATCTAGTTCCTCATTGAAATACCTAAGAAGGTTTTACGGTGTCCCTTTTACTCCGTACCACAACTGTTGCCAATGATCATATGAAAGAAACGAATGACTTTATCTAGGTCCTCATTGGAATACCTAAGAAGGTTTTACGGTGTCCCTTGTACTTTTACTTTTACCACAACTTACACCAAGTTGTGGTGTTGCCCGTGAGCAGAAATCTTTCATCCCGGAAGTTTGAAATACTGAAAATGCTACTTACAGGTTGGCACACGAGTCGGTTGGGGAGGGAGATGAAAGGCACCTTGTGGTGGAGAAATCCGATGAATCTATGATGTAAGCGTGATGGCCTTGTTTTCCTTCTTGAGTGGCATCTGGTACTCTATGGCGCAGCACTAGAGTACCATTGAATTAGGCTTGTCATGTACTTAAACAGAGTATCCAAGCGTTTGCACTTAGTGTCCATACTGATGTGGAATCTAAGGGTTAGAGTGGATTTTCAGCCCTGCGGTGCTCGTCAGTGATGTTCTGGAACACAACGACGGAGAAGCACAGCCCCCTAAATCATCTCGGCAGTTGTTGAAGCGTCATGCTGCTCCATCAGGTTCGTCGTATGCTTCCAGTGTTCTTCAGCAAGTTGGTACATCCTTATAGTATCCTTAAAGTCGTGTCAGTCTGGATCTTCATTGCCTCTTTCCCTGGCCAACCTTGTAGTATACAAAGTACCAAGTTTCTGTCACAGACATTTGTGCTTACGGGGAAGAGATGATATTGCAAAGTTAGCGTACAACAGTAGGGCGTTAAAATTTTGCTTCACCTTTTTATTTTTCTTGGCAATTGACCTCAACAGGTCAACTGGAAAGATGTGAGCTTCTCTTCCTTCTGACTTGCACAGGTTAGCCTCAAAAAATTGTTTCGTATCACGCTAACGGAGAACACGTGCATTCGGGGTGCGTGCAGATGGCCTCCAAGGCCAAACATTGGTGACTTCTCCTGGTTTGTCTCTGGAGGAGAGACAAGCAGCATATTTAGCAGCAAGGCAAAGGATATTCTCTGAAAAGTGGAAACATACAGATGAGGTTAGAAAAGAATCTGGCCATGCTAGGCCTCGATCAGATCCTAAGGTCGCTCGGAGAATGATCGCCCATGCTTTGGGTAAGCCCAAGCTTTTGGCTGTCACCAGTCCATCGATCGAAGTTATTGCTTCACAAGATCTGGTTATCCAGTTAGGCGAAAGGACGACGGACGGTCTCTCGAGCCCTACATACATAAAGCAGACGACTGAAGAGACGAAGGAAGCAATTCAACAGTCGTCAGTCAAAGCTGCGAAGAGAATCTTTGCCAGTGCTCTTGGTTTACCACCGTCTGGTACACCAAGGATCGCTTCCCGGCACTCTCCCTGCAAAGGTGCTAATGAAAGCATCAATCTGGTAGAAGAATCTGCTTGTTCGGCTCTACCTACACCCGGTACGATCCTCGAATCCATCATTGTTCTTGTCATCATGCTTGGTCAGTCTCTATATACAGGATGTACTGAAGTGTGGTTCTTTGTCATGTCAACTTGCAGAGAGCAGTGGGGTATCTTCACCGGGTGGAATCAGTATGCTAACCAGTGGAGTTCAAATCAGGGAAATCGTCGGTGTTGTTTCACCTCGTTATGATGGAACCGTTTGTGAGAGTGCTCACAAAGTTGTCAAAGATCCTACCATGACACAAATGAGACCAACCAGAAATGCGCGGCCCGGTGTTGCAGCTTGCAGGATTTTTGCCCAAGCTCTTGGTCTTCCAGATCCTGTCTGTTCATCTGAAGTCAGCAGATCTCCTTCCGTTCAGAGAGGTGGCTCGCTGGCCAGTGGTTGACAGAGTTTTACCTTGAGTCCTTCACATGTTTGTTTCTGATCTTTGACTCGCGAAGCGCAGCTACCGTAAAGGACATTCGCACGCAGATTATTTTCTTGGCGTTGTATAGATGCCCTGACAAAGTTCCATGATGATGCAGTTAAAGGTTAAATGAGAGAGGTCTCTTCCAACCAGTTGTAAAAATTGACACAGCAGGATATTAGAGTTTGCTGTTGTTGGGAGAGAACTGCCTTTCCGAAGTTTCTCGCTGAAGTTTATTGGTGCTGGGAGTCATTGTACAGCTGGTGGAAGCGAATTGTGACGCTTACATGACTACCGAGAGTTTCAGTTTGGTGACGCTTGATCTCAGCGCACCCAGTTATCGGTTGAAGACATACGCTCCACGAAATTCACGAATCTCTTCGGTCCTCTTCTCCCATCACTTTCTCTTTGTGGTCTTTCTGTACATGTTTTAGATCAGACCTGATAACTGGTGCCCAGTTTTCGCTAGTGAGAGCTAGGATTGTGGCCAGTAGGATTATCGTTGTAAAGGTACAGTTTTGACACTTCAGTAGTATTTTTCAGTGTAGCAGGCAACGTGGTCGATGTCTGCCCACATACAGACATGAAAACAGTAGCATGTGGCGTTAGTTCTTGTCTGAGCAGGATTTGGTCTTGGACTCGCAGCTCGTGCCTGTTGAGCTGCATATTATTGTGAGTAAACTTTTACTTTGAAAGTTGTGGTAGTAGAGGACTGATCGACCGGAGGCCCGCAGAAAGGGTTGTCACCATATTCTGGCTGTATGGGGTATCTTAGCAGGTCAGATGTTTCGGGTACTTGCGTGGTTGCATAGCCCATCTGCAGCCCAGATGTCAAACGTGTTGCCAGAGGCTTTTTAACTCGAAACTAGTGCCAGATAGAGTTGCGATATGGAATTCCCATCGTGTTTAAACTCGGACATGACTTGGGAAAAGTTGCTTTTTGTATATCTAGTGAAGGAGAGTACGAGATAGTGCCACAGTCTTCAGCACAGTTCTGCTGCAACGGACTAGAGTGTTGTGCCCATACGAGTGAATTGAGAGAGTCCGTCACGGATGTAACTGTATATCAATGCGCATTCGTTAGATTTATCTTGCGTTTTGCAGATTTATCTTGCGTTTTGCATCTGTTTTACTATGATGGTTCCAAGGACACTATATACATAACGCTGCCGAATGTAGGAACCATACACGAGGTTCAAACCGAACTTCGTGTATTACGGGCCCAACTGGTAAATGAGAATTTGAATCGAAACTAAACCGAACCATTATAACCAGAAGAACCATTATATACCAAACAGATTTGGCGCGACTACTGTGCAATTCCCCCCTCCCCTGCACCTGAAAATTTTTGGACTTAACCGATACGGACCGAGCTGGTTAGAGCCCGAGTATGACTACAAGTGCTCTTGGTAACCCAGAAGTTTTTAGTTTGTGGGTTGCTTTCAGAGAAATTTAACCGTTATGCAAAAATTTGTTACTGGTGATTACGATCATCCCAACTTGGAACTTATGAATTAAGGGAGTTAGAGCTATTCACTTGTTTACAAGTTATGATTCATCTCGAAACAGAGTATTGACAAAATTTGTAGATGTAAACCTCGAACTAGGGAGCAAAAGGGAACCTCTTCTTCATACTCGAAATACACTGGGAGGAAGAAAAGGAATATTCTTTTATGTTTTTATACTCATATTCGGGGTTTAAACAAATTCGATTGACTATTTAAACTAAAATGGTATAACTTTACTATTTAAACTATATGGAACCATCTAAACTGAATTTTAGAAATCAGAACCACGAAATTAATAAATTTGATTATTTTAACGGTCATTTTGAACCAAACCATATGTCTAAACCGTTAAAATTTTAGATCTTTCAGAAAATCTAAACTTGAATCATTCTGAAGATTCAGATGTATAAGCCTGTGGTTCGAACTGCTTAAACCGATTAAAGATTAGCTAATGATCTGTAATAGGGTCTCGTGTTCAAAACCTCTGCTAGTGTTCTGATCAAATTTTTCAATCTCTATTTATGTTATTTAAACTACAATTTGAACCATCTGAATCTAAACTGAACCCTTATTGTAACTTGGAGTCGTTTAAACTTGAACCGTTTTTAAACTAAAACATATAATTTGAAACTTGAACCAAACATGATTGACACTGAATGTTTAAATTTAAACCGTTTATAAACTACATCATATAATTGTACTCAGTTTGAACCAAACCACGCTAAATCTATACTGCTTTCAACCGTGTTCCACGGTTCGCTTCGGCTCAAACAAACTGGGGCCGAGGGTGAGTTAGACGTGCTGAGGGATGTTCGACGATCAGCACGAAACGAAACGTTTGTCATAACCATTATCAGTAGTCTAAAGTGGAGGAAACGTAATACTTGTGTGTTATGGGACATTGGATTTGTCTACCTCAAGTGGTACCATTCATATCTTTTGCACATGTATTTGGAGCCCTACAGTTCCCTCTAGTTAGAGATGGCGTCGCGGGATATTTACTTGGTCACCCTCCAGAATTCGTAAAGCTATTTCGTCACACCCTGCACTTGCAAATCAAGTCATGGTCACACCCATGCTTGTTCTCATGTATCGAATCCAAGTTGACATCCGGCGTGGCATGAGGTACCTTGTTGACGATTGGTATGCTTGACATGCCAAAGACGAACACAGAGGGGGTGGCAAAGCGCGCACGTGAATTGTGTCAACACCGTAGCGCACGATAATCCGGTGGGAAGTAAAGTGGTGCAAAATCTGGAATCGAGTTGGAGAGCATCGATACTGCGGCAGGGATTGTAATCTTAGAGTGCAGGTATGAAATTCACCGAAGCAGAGATGGATGATGATAGTGTTAACGCTCATATCGATCACTTCTATTTCCCTAACGGTCAGATGGACATGCAGAACTCAGACCGAACGAAATGCAAACGGTATTCAAAAGGTGGAGGTCGCAGATGCAAGAGAGTAATAGAACAACCCATGATCTACAAGGATGAACTTTAGAGCAAGTTCTTGTAGCAGCCAGTAGACTGAGATTGGACGAAGAATTTGCAAATTTTATAGAGTTTGATTGGTCTGTAGAATGTTGATCTTTTCTTCATAGTCGCACCTTCCAAAGAACTAGACTGCACGTGTGCAGATATGGATCTAAACTGAAAGCACGAAGAAGGTTTAGAGAAATCTTTTCTAGTTCAGGTGTGTCAAGTTCAGAAGGACCATCTGTGCAAACACCATCCGAATGGAGGTCATTACAGATTTTACTTTGCGATGTAACATACGACGTACACTTATTGCTGGAGGTGAAATCCACGACTCAAAAGTAGAGTCAGAGAGGACAGATCAACTGCTAACAGAGGGAATGGTAGGGCTGGTGAGAACGGAAGGGTTGTTGAGAGAATGCGTTACTTAACATCAAGTCAGATAGTCTATCGCAGTCGAGTTGCATCTCCAGTGCCGAGTATGGTGATAAACCGTTGTCCTTGGAGAGTAAGGGCTCAACGAGACAAGCATTGTGGTAGTATAAGGATCACCATGTACGAGCTTTTGCCACTTGCTCGAGCCATCTGGCAGTTTGGCGTGGAGCCTCTTCAAATTCAAAGTTTCTGGGTACAGTACTGGGCGATGGTGTGGTTGTGGATCTTATGATATCTGTTCGAAATCTGCAGGAAGAGCTACGAGGTACTTACTTGAAACGAACCGAGTACACGCTGGCACGACAAAGATGAGAGCATGCTTGGGGTGGATGTTCGATGCAGAAGGCTCTTCTTTCTACTACATACTAGCATTGTGCTCTCGTATCTCTAGCATTGATCTCATGACTACAGTACATTGGGACACTAGAAGTGATAGCATATTTTGTAGAGCTTTCATCTCACTAGGAGCCTGCAAGCATGTTTTTCCTTTCTGTCAGAAGAGCATTGCTATTGATGTCTGTCATAGTAAGAACTGTAAGTACCCGTGTCAGATCCTGATGGCTTCCATTTTGGACTGAGGAAACAAATCTATTATACTAGCTTATGCAGTCACCCCAGCTGAGAATTCTGAAACGTGACTTTTGGTTCTGTTAGTTATTACGGGACGTGGAACATACAGTGAGTGAAGAGATTGTGATTATATCAGACAGACAGAAGGATCTTGAAGGTGCAACATGAACAGTACACGCGCATTGTACCCACCACCTCAAAATGGTTTGAGAAACGTGCTGATTCACTCTTCAAAGAGTTCATCTATGTTAACAGTTCAACACAGTTGAGTATCTCTGTCCTCATGAATCGTAGATATTAGATGTCTGGTTCTTTTCTGTTCATGGTATTATGTTCTCCTTGAACGCCCCAGTTGAGAATTTACTTCCTATCGAATGTCATTTCTATGTTTTCTCTAAACAACAAATGACACTTAGTTGTCATTTTACATACGATACTTGAACTTGACGCACGTTGTTTGCATCGTCGCGGTTACTGCTGGCCCACTTATATGCGATTGATCCAAAAGGTCTATGTTTTCCTTAGTTCATGAAATGGTGCTTGGTCGTCATATACTAGGACGGTATGATATTCTACCGTCCTTGAATTTATTATTTTATCATGCATTTGCCTTAGGTGCTATGGGGGTTCTCGAGTCTCATTTTCATGATTTCTCTCTCCAAGGAATTGAGCTAGCAGTCGAATGACATCGGATTGTCATTCAACGGCTCGGTCACTCTGGCAGAGTGGACGGTCGTTCGTCTCACATGGTGTATTGTTGTACTGTGGGGTGTTGTCCCTTGATACACCAATCTTACGGTCTCGATTCGGGTCCTTGTATCTGACGAACGACATCAGATTGTCATTCGCTAGGATAAGCGGCTGGCGCTCTGTTGCTGTCTCTGGAATTGAGAGTCTTAGAGGTCAGTCGTAGTAAACATGTGTAGGTTAGTGGACGAGCGGGTGAATGACACGCGGTTGTCATTCGGCAGCTCTGTTCACTATGGCAATAGAGAAGGCTGTTCGTCTTGCTTCCGGTATTGCTGTATTGTGGAGGTGTTGTCTCTTGATACGTAAGTCTTACATTTCCGATTTGGGTCTTGGTATTCGTGTGTATAATGACGTTTGGTTGTCATTTGCGTAGTACATGCATCTTGTTTGCTTGGTGTGGGTAAGTATAGTGGAGGTTTTACTAACATTAAAATATGAGACCAGTTCCCGTGTAAAACAAATGACTCCGAGTCGTCATTCTGCTTGGACAGTTCAGGCATAGAGTCCAGGGAGTTTATGCATGGTACACCTCGTGTTGTTTACACACCTCAACAATAACCTGAGTTCTTGGACGTTCATACGTAGATACAATGCGTTGTTAGAAAGATTGGACAGAACCAGAGAACAGCAATGGAAGGCGCTGGCTGATTACATTCGATCAATATCTCTAGAGAGGTACGCTAGGTGTGCATTCCCATATCATCGCTATGGGAAAACCATGTCCAATCTGGCAGAATGTATGAATGCGAGCTTGAAGCGCTCAACTATAACTTTATCCGGCCCGCGCTTAACATCCTGGTTGATATTTGGTTTTACTCAATGCACAAGTTCTTCCAATGACGCAGACAACTTGAAAGTCGCAAGGCTCTGTTTTCAGAGTTCACGCAGAAACGACTGGCCGAGAATGAACGAAATGCAGAGACCTTGCAATGTATTATCTCCAGTGCAACTGAAGCATCAATATAGAGCCGGAATGACAGAGAAGACTTTATTGTACGCGTTGTGGAGAATGGCAAGTAAGAATGCAGTTGCTTGGAGTTCCAAGAAACGCGGTGGTCATGTTCACATGTTATTAGTTGAGACATGGAGCTCGGTGAATGTCCGACAAATCGGTTTGATCCCATTTGGTATTCAGAAAGTCTTTTTTCAATCTATATGAACCCTTATCTTCACAAGACTTGAAACCATTAATGGGATGTGTCCCCTGTCCATTTGCTGTTCGTAAAGACAGACACAAGATGGTACGTATTCCCAAATGGGGTTCTACAGGACATGCTACTCAAAGTCCTTCTGATGTTGAACTGTTGGAATATCCAATTGAAGATGACGGTGAACAAGCTGGAACTATAACTCATATGAGAAATAGAGTCTCTGCAAGTAAAAGTACTCAACAGTGTAGTATATGCAGAGGTGTAGGGTATAATGCCAAGACTTGTGGAAGATGGCAGTCAACCACCATGGACGGTAGAGGAGACTCCGGCCCGTCTCACAATGTGGAAGGTCCCAATAGTGATACTGGTGAAGAGCGGTTCTATTTCTCAGTCGGATCTGAGTCCTCTGACCATGATATGGATTCAACCATGGGTTTCAACGAGTAGGCACTCACTGAACTAAGTATGTAAACCATGATGTGAGTTCTTAGATGTAGATGGAGACGCCCTTTCCTTGGGAACGAAAAAACTCTATGTACTCTTCAGGTTCAATAAAATCTGTTAATCTTTTGTGACTAAAGCTGAATTTGTCTCTATCCACTATGTGTAAATGTTATCTCTATTACATGTAATACTTAAAAGGCTGTGTACCTAAATGCAGTGTGGTTTGTTGTGGTTCTAATATATCTCATGAATTAAATATTTCTGTTCTTATATATCTTACAAACTCGTTTGATGAAGAGTTTATTTTCACGGTATGCCGTCATTGGAGACCTGGAGCGGGGAGCACAACTATGAAAGGATAGTCCGTATACAACGAACCAGTAATGTGCATGCAAACTCTGCTAACTAAACTAAACCCTGCTAGTTGTGAAGTAAGTATGCATGCATACGAGCAGAATGAGGTAGAGGAGGTTGAGCTTTAGAGGAGGGTTTAGGTGTAGAGGAGGTTGAGCTTGTAATTTAGGCTGTAACCAGGGGATGGCAGTAGCTACACAGGAGATTCTTCGAAACCTCTATTGCTAGAAGCGCGGCTTGCGCTAGATTGATTGGAGGTGCATTTGCAGCCTTGGGGCGTTTGCAGTCTCCGCAGTAATTTAGATTTCCACCATAGGAGCTCGATGTTGTATCACCGATCGATGAAGAATACATACACCGCCGAATTGTGCCATGGCACAATTCGACGTATGCATACAATAAGTCACCGCAGACTCTTGCTCCAGGTACCTTTCATGGTACCTTTCCCTAGATACCTTTTCAAGTGCTGGTGTTTTTCCACTCCCCGCTCTCGAAACAAAAGATTTGATCGAAGTTCAATTGTCTATGACCTTGTTATGCACGTACACTGGACTCTTATTTGTCTCACTTCTTCTTTGGTCCCTTGTCACCGTAAAGAGCTCAGTTCTTGAAACATCATGTTAGGGTTTGCACCATGCTACACATTGTTGAGGTGATCACAACTGTTAGAGACGAAACGGCTCTAAGCAGCACAATGTCTCATCTCTATACCGAACATTATGCATGACTCTCGTAGTTCGAGCATATAGAGTTTGCAATCTTCGAGAATATAGTGAAGCGAAGCCCATAATTATTTGCTATCTTGTACTTCTTCAGAGTGCTCGCGAGAAGGACCACAAGCTTCTCATGTCCAACTTCTTCGATGATGAATGATCAATCGTCCGTTCGTTGATTCCTTCAATCGTTCGTAGAAGTGCAGATAGCTTTCATAGTTAAGGGAGCCATGCATTGGTATCTCTGGATCTTCAAGGCGTTACTGAAGGTGAGTCCCAACCAACATGGTTACATCGGACCTCAAACGTCAACTTCCTCGTCTCTCATGTGCATCAGCTGTTTCTTGCATTTTTAAACGTTCTTGGCGTGTTACATTTTCTGCAAGTGTTCTGCTCAATTGCAACTTACGTCTTTGCTGGACTTCTGGTAGTACGATTAGCTTGGTCGGTGGTGATTAGCGCTGAACCTGATGATGACTCGAACTAGTCTCCTCAAGCGTATAGCGATAACGAAGGTTGAACAAGTCTAACGGTTTGCAAATCTTGCATCTGTTGTACAACACAAGGTAACTACGAGATTCAGCACAAATATGTTGAAAGGTCTTTTCTGCACTACCTCTAGCATACGATTCACCTTTTGCATGAATGGCCCAATTCTAGGACAGCTAGCTTTGACTCATATCCATGAGATAGCAAAGTTTCCAAACATATAATAGTAGAAGTTCGTTGGATGCAGCTGGGCACACTATTCAAGGATGCAGAGTGAGCCTCAATATTCATTAATGCATCGCTGTTGCTTCTAATTTTGAAGTTCAGCAGTTGTTATCGAGGCTCGAGAGACTCAAGTTTAGCTTTTAACTCTGGAGATTGCTGGCTAACTAGAAGGCTAATACCACGTCACAATATCAGATATATGATAGTTAGATGATTCTGATGAAGTTGTGATTGTTGTTGTGTGAGTAACACCCGCTCATTACCTACGGCTGTGTAGAAAATAGTTGGTTATATATTTCGGGTTCTAGACCTGCGCTGGATTATTTTTACTACTTTTTGGATAGATGTGCAAAGTGACTTCTCTACATGCTACTATTCTTTCCTCTGGTTGCGCATGTGCACCTCGGATAGATGTTAATCGGGTTACTGTCATGTCTGTGATCTGGTTGCATGTTAGTGCAAGAAACGTTTCGGTGCAGACATTGTTTACTTCTGTGTTGCTAGGAATTTTTGTTTTTCTTTTTTGTTTGGTTTTTTTTAGGCCTCTTTTCGCTGTGGGGCTTTTCACAGCCGTATGCTGCTGCCCTTGCACAGCATGAGTCCCCCCGCCAGGAGGACTCGACCCCACGGCGCCCGGGCTACAGGCGTATGGGGTAGCCAACAAGCTATTGCTTGTTGGCACTAGGAACTTTTGTTAACTTCGTGGTTTCCATACAGATTTTAGGTTCTCTGAGTTACATGTTAATGTCAACTAACCA
Organism: Asterella californica; assembly: GCA_036924285.1. Lineage (NCBI taxonomy): Eukaryota > Viridiplantae > Streptophyta > Marchantiopsida > Marchantiales > Aytoniaceae > Asterella > Asterella californica. The sequence continues at coordinate 52,657,241 of JAYKYS010000001.1, forward strand.
TCGGTTCGCAGCTTGTCTGGGTACTCGGATCAAAAGCTGCAAGGCTGCAATCCCCCCTGGTTACAGATTGAAAGAAGCCAAATTTGCCCATTGTCAAGGAGGATGTCCACCGGATCATGTCCTAGTGGAATGCAACTTACGTTGCTTGCAGTTCCGCTGCCTACTGAAGACATCCTACACTTGACTGACATGACAGAGATCCAAGTCTTTCGTCAAGCACATGGAGAGCATTCATGGCATGGTCCCAGAAGCCTGTAGACGCGGTATACCGGATCTGAAAGGAAAGAAGACAACGAAGGTGAAGGATACAAATGCTATCGAGAGGAGTGCCGGCTCGAGGGGTTCACTAATGATTTTTGTTATAAACACGTGCAAGTAAAAGTAGGATATTTTAAATTATTTTCAGCAAAATTTTAAAAGATCGATAAAACTAAAATATACTATTTTATCTTTAAATGAGTTTTAAAGTGACAATAGAATATTTTATATACGAAAAAGTGAATTTTTTGAGAATAAATTATTGTTTTTAAATAGGGTACTTAAAAGGATGGAAACAAAATAAGTATATTAAAATACCTCTTGCCTTGCAGGGTATTTTAAATTATTTTCAGCAAAAATTTAAAAGATCAATAAAACTAAATATACTATTTTATCTTTAAATGAAGTTTAAAGTGACAATACAATATTTTATATACAAAAAAGTGAATTTTTTTGAGAAATTTTATTTTTTAAAAATGGGATACTTAAAAAGATGAATATATAAAAAGGTGAATTCTTTTGAGAAATTTTATTTTATTTTAAATAGGATACTTAAAAAGATGAAAATAAAATAAACATATTAAAATATCTCTTGACTCGAAGGTGTTATCAGCAACGGATGTTTCCCAACGAAGTGGTAGAGGGCTCGAAAATATCATGTAGAACAATTCTTGACTCGGGTAAGGAACCCTCCTCCTCTATGGCTTATTGCTTATGTCCACTTGTGTGACTATGCTATTGGTATACTTGGAGTAGACACGAAGAGTTCACCGTATACAGCTCAATACAACTGTAAGGACAGATACTTGAGTGCAGCTTTGATCGATGGTGTATATAGTAAACAGGTGGTGCCAAGATGTCATTTATCACCTCGGATCCACTATCTGTCTCAAGCAGATTGCTCATCATCTGTATCTGATAAGTATCGAGGCACAAATGCTTGGTACGCAACTTCTGACCCACCTTAAATAGCATGTTGACAAGAGGATCATCTGTAGGAGAGGGTAGTACTGGGCCGAACAGTGACGAGGCTGTAATTCATCAGAGGAGGATGGTACTTCAGTATGAGGACTACATAGTTGACGGCAGTGAAGATGCAGAGCAAACTGTAGAAGATGATTAGCGTTGTGAGGATGTAGAGTAGACTGTCGAAGAAGATTAGACTAGCAAGGTTTCAAAGACTGTATGGAAAATGTAGCTGATGAGACAGAGACTACGGATGCTTCGGAGGTGTACTTGCCTACCGGCCGTCCACCAAATCTGCCGTCTGCTTCTTATGAAGCGATGCTTACCGGACATGAAACTCCCATCATCCTTCACGATCATCGCAAGCTTAACATAAGAGCAAGGGGAAGAGGAAGAGGACGAGGAAGCACGACAAGACTCACTACGGCAGCACGGGTGGTCCAAGATTTATCTACTAGGAGAGCTACAGTCCGAACATAGATTTTATCGAATAGCCAACACAAGAAGTCAGGCAAGAGTACAAGACGACGATGATGCGAATTAAGAGAACAATTCAACAAACTGGACACAGAATTCCATAGCTCCCTCTCAGTCTCATAACTACATTGCATTGATGACATGTACATTCAGAGGAGAAATTCCTTCTTGTCTGTTCAATAAAATGGCTCGGCCAACCTCAAGAAATACAATTTGCATATTATTTTTCCACTCATTCTCTAATCTTTTAGTATTGCTATTCCCTGCACACATTACATTGATTGGCATGTTGCGCATCTACAGTCGGAGTCCACGTCGCTCTCTTCTCTGTTGTGGGTTACTCACTTTGGATACGGTGAAGTTCTGCATTTTAACATCGATGGCTCCTTGAATGAAATCACGGCAGCATGAATGAGCAGTTTGTCCAGGTCCAATGTCACATCGATCGCACTTTCTAATTTCGATTGCAAATCTGCTGTATGCAAGGGCGGATCATTGACCAGAGAGATACAATCGCCAAGCACTTTCAACAGCACGTCGATGCTTGCATCCATATTCTCGTTGTCATTTTTGTGCAATACGATCGTGAATGTTCTCTGAACGCTGTTCTCTATCACCTCGTCCAAATTCCATCCAAAACCACAAACCGCCATCTCTTTTCCAGTGCTGTCTTCAGAGTCTCGTCTCGTGCAATTTCCTCTACGGTGCTTCGCAACTCGACACACCTTCAAAATCCGTTCTGATTAAGTGGCTTGCCATATCACTATGGCACTGTCCAGATCAAAGCTTCACATGCCACGATCGATGCCACGGAAGATGCGAGATCGGCTTACAATCATGGGACGTGATCAAGTTCCCTTGGAAAGTCAATGGTGTCACCAAGAAGGTGTATGAAATATGCAGGGTGACAAAGTAAATATCCCTCTCGTCACTCATGGGTTATCTCGTTCTGGTCGAGAGCCAGACCAGAACGCTAGGCGTGCTCGTCAATTGGTATAGCTTTACCATTGTTTGCTTGGAAACGAACACCGAATGAATCAAGCAGAACAAGGGAAAAGAGGAATCAGAAGGGCCAAGCAACATGACACCCCATGAGGAAGAGTATTTTTAACTCTAAAGTCACCTCTCATTTTTATCTCACACGTCGATAAATTAAAACTCTTATATATAACTGATGTAGAAGAAGTTAATCGTTTATTATGATGATTCTTCTGTGGATCGTGTCAGTTCAAATTTTCCGTAGAATAATGAAAAACGTTGTCTAAGCACGTAGCGTAAAAAGAAAAATAAATTTTAACACCACTGACGTTTATCGTGGTAGGCTCTAGCTCTCGCAATTGTCTGACTTATATGTATGTGTCTGATACCTTCGTTCCGCTATGCTCATGTCGAAAACATAGATATATTATGTGTGGCTCTAGATGTCCCGGAATTGAATGGACACTCTTGGACCCGCAAGGCCCTCCTGAGTCACTTTCCTACTCATTTATGGCCTACCATGTATGATGATGAAGTGAGAGGCAGGTTGAGGTGCATGCAGCGGGATGTGAGTTCTACTGCATGCCCTGCGTGTAACTCGTGGTGCTTAGAGATTCTTCAGAGACGCCTATTCATTACTTACACATGTGTCAATAACTTCTGTGCACAGTCCCTTCGGCTGCCGCGGACTTTCTTTTGGGTTTACTTTAAAATTTATTCCTTCGAAGGAGTTCTGTTCAAAAAGGTCAAAAGTAAACTGACAGGAAAAGAACACGAGCTGAAATGGTTGATGAGTTGTAAACTTTCTGCCTGGCTTGTGAATGTGCTCCACTCGTCACTTCCAGCTGGTTTCACAGTCTTCCTGAACTTTATGTTTCTTTATCTCTCGTCCTTGCGGGTTTATAATCACATACTTTACACTTTATACGCTATTATTTCACTCTTGCTTAATTTTAGCCTAGCCTTATAAAGCCCAGGAATTCAGTTGTGCATTATATTCTTGATTCCCTTCGATCCGCTTGCACTGCAGACTGTACATGAGAACTAATCATTCCCGTTGATCAGTCCCCTTAAGATGCAATTTCTCACTAACTTGACGTTGCAAGAATACAGGCACTTTCTGTTTGCTTCCTTGCCATTCTTACTGTTATTCTACATGGTTTTCCCTCTGTTCATGAGCGTTGTTATTGCCATTCTTGTGTTCCAATCATATATATATATTGGCACACTTAGGGTAACCCCCAAATAGTTTTGAACCAAGTACAAGGTGACTAACAAAGAGTGATAAACATGTATGCTAACTTGGTTCGAGAAGTTAGCAAAATACGTATAACCGAGGTAGGACCAAGGGGAAATGTGTAGCGAAAGCACATTTCCAAGATGGAACCCCAGGTTCGTAGGTGCATGATACATTCTGCCCTGTCTTTTTCTATTTTTTTTTGTCATGGTAGTGCTATACGCGATGCCTACCGATCTGTGCGAATATACATGTCTACATTCTATTGTTTATCAACTTCCTAAACTAAAACTAAACAATAAAATAGAGCCACAAACCGAAAACCAAAGTGCATGAGGGATGAGTTAATATATGTATATGGCTGCAACCAATTTCTGCTTGTCTTCAGATGTGTAAGTGATTGAGACCAAGTGTGCTGCGGTTTTGGATCAAGCTTACTGCGTAGACGAAAAGACTTTACTGTAGTGTCTATTCTTACTTCTTCATGTCCACTCCAAAACCTCAGTGTCGAGGTAAGAAGTTACTTGATGTCAAGTACAGGAACATGCAACCAGACTCTTCAGTCGCTTGCTACTACTGGATGTAAATCCCTAGCACAATCTTGTAGACAGCCGAATTCCAAGAGTACATCTTCGGACTGTGCTAAGTTAACAGCTACTTTGCCGCCACGTCTAGCTGCTTACGACATACTATAAGCATCTTCGGCAAATTCCTAGTCATTAAATGTTTCCAAGATTTGTCTCTCCCGTCCTACTTGATGTAACCGCCAAATTGTACCACAGGTCCCGTCCTAATCAGTCTTTGCATGAATTGCTCCTTGGTGTCGTCCAACGTAACTGAGACATGATCTAAGGGAGCAAGAGGTTACCTTCTCATATAGAGGCCTTGCAATATCGATACAAACCTTTACGGGTTTTGCCTGTATCTTCCTACGCTGGCTTGTTTCTGACCAGCGCCTTTCCATTCCGAGTGGAAAGATCAAAACTGAGGGTCACCAACTCTACACCATAGTACACGTTTCGATCTCAAGAATCATTCGATCTATCTCCTTACTCAGAGAGTTTAGCCTCAATCTGCTCAAGACTTAGGCCTTTCGTTTCTGGTACCTTCGTTAAGACGAAAACTAGTGCTCCAACACCGACCAGTCCAAAGAGGAGAAACGTCGCGGATACGCCTATCAAATCCTGTTGACCACATACCGAGAGAGATCAAATTCACGGGAAACTCTACGCTACACTACCTCTCTGATGCGACGCAAAAATACATACAACTATGGTAACTGAATCCCTAGGAAACTGAAACACCCAACTAAGGGTACAAAGCTTCCGCTCGGGATAAATAAGGAAAAGGACTCTGGAATAAAGTTTCAGATGATACATGTGTTTAACAAGAGGTCACTAACCTGAATAGGAGCAAATGCGAAGGCAACCACAGCGTTGGAAGCGAAGTTGATCAGGGTTGTCAAACTGAGGGCCTTGCCCCTTGTGCGCAGTGGGAAGACTTCAGACACCATCAGCCATGAAATAGGCCCAAACGAGACCTGTAAACCAATCAGCCAACAAATGGTCAGGACAGATCAACATCCAAGACTGTGAACCTCAAAGCGTAAGAAGTTGCGGTGACGGATCTTCGGTCAGGTAGCACGTCAGGAGAATACAGGTAACCAGGTATTACGCACGAACTTCAACTTCCGTATGCTCCGAGATTTGTTTTAAGAAACGGTAATGATACTCGTACAAACTTGCCGACTTTACTCGCAATACGTACCTGGTACGATCCAACGTATAACAGCAACGCACCAACTGCCAACGCTGGAACTCCTGAAGCGAAGGAGTAGTACGCTGACAAGAGAAGGAGAGCCAACACCTGAACAGGGAGAATACAGGTGAAGATCAGGCACAGAGCGCTTCAGACGACTGATCAAAAGCCGACTTTGCAAGACTGTCAGTCGGGAGTGTCTGAAAATTTAAGACTCAAGGTCCGGGAACCGAAAAACTGGACGCAAATGTGAAGAATAGGAAGTCTCACAATTCCACTGACACCTCCGATGAGCAACGGCCGTCGGCCAGCTTTGTCCACGTACAAAACTGCTACACATGTCATGATCAACTGCAAAGCAGATCCGACACATCCGGCACATTTTCAGCAAGAAATTGCAAGACCAACATCCAGTACGGTGGCTATCAATGGAGGGTTTACACACATGAAAAGATAAACTGACAGGAATCACTTATTCACAAAGTGACAGATGACCTACCTTGAAAAAGCCGAGAATGACTGAAACATTTGTCGCGTCTGCAGCAGCTGAAAAGCCTGCACTCTAAATCATTGATGTCGAAAATCCACATTAGTTCTTGTATCGATGGCAGATCGTTTATTCACAAGGACCCTCCTGATGTGAACATTTTGTCTTCGGGATAGGTGATTACATCCTAAAGAAGAGATATTGAACGCCAGGTTTAACTACACAGTTTCACGGCTACTACATAACTCTGGTGAGATCATTTCCCACAAGTAGATCTAGCAAGGCCGAAATATAAGCTATACCAAATTCTGCATTCAGTACCTCCTGTACGCAGGTTGGCAACTTACTTGGAGAATTGGGGCCGCGTAGTACAAAACACTTGGCTGGCCTGTCACCTGAAAAACACTCCCCATGCCAGTGGTTACTCCAGGCCAAGCGTCAAGGGGTCTGGAACAGTCAGACCTTGCGTCCGGGAGAAAGCTTTATGTGTGCGTACTTAAGGAGTCACGAAAACAAATCAGTACCTGCTGTAGAAAAACCAAACCTCCTCCGATAAAGAGGGCTTTCCGATTTAGATTGCCTTGAAATAATTCCCCGAAGGTAATTTCTTCTTGACCGCCAGCGCCAGTTTGTACCGACGACAAGGTCTCCTCTAGCTCCGCCTCAATTCCAGCTTGACTTCTCTTCACCCCTCGGAGCCTGCTCAGAGCATTCATGGCTTGAGTCTTAGCCCCTTCGAGACTACTCTTTCCCTGCACTGCTCGTAACAGTAACCACCGCGGTGAAGGTGGTAGCCAAAACACTCCCAAACCCATCAGCACTGCCAAAGGTATTGCAGCACCGAACATGATACGCCATCCGCCGACTGTGCTTATCTCCAAGCTGCCCAAGAGGTAACCAAGCTGCGAAGCCAAACATACGATCGATCAAATACTGAGTCTCAGTGTTCATAATGAATACTACATATTATAGAAACATTCCCGACTTCTCTAGACTAGAAGAAAGCAATGGTTTTAGGGGCAAAAATGCTCGGTAAAATCTGGCCTTCAACCTGCAACAAGTGGATACAAGGATCCAAAGAAAGTGATGATGTACACTAAGAACCAAAGATGGAGGGAAGAGTCCAGAAAACTTTTCGACAGAAATAACTCACCAGAATTCCCAAGACAATTAGAGCTTCCTTCAAGGAGATCAAAGTTCCACGGATATCGGTTGGCGAAGTCTCTGAAATATAACAAGGAGCCGCATGCATAGCCTGCAAGATAAGGATCCCTACTTTAGTTTTCAGCTCCCATTTTCCCTGGTATTGGTAACAAAATCAAGACACTAGACTGCTGCTAGACCGCAACAAACATTGGCTGAAAGATTGGCAGATTTACCAGTCCAATCGCAACCCCATAAACTAGCCGCCCTGCTATAAGAATTGGCATACTCGATGCTAAACCCGTCGTGGCAGCGCCCAACACATAGGTTATGGACGCGACGATAAGCTCGCGACGCCGGCCTTCATGACGAAAAATATGTCAGTGAGGATTGATAGCCTTCTCATCTGCGAAGAAACTTAAACAACTAGCACTCCCTCTCTCGGACGGACGGCCATCGTAGGGTAAACGAGTTGTCTGCAGAGACATTACACCCATAGCTAAACGAACTGTATTCTTGCACACCACACGCCCTATTCTCGAATATCGAGCTGCTGTTTAGGATGCTAATGCCAAGCGAAGACCTCGGCTGGAGGCTATCCAGTTGAAAGCGCTTGGCGCTGATGATCGGTATCGCTTCTGCTACTGCAAGAGTAGCGGTGCGGGAGGAATTTGGTATACAGAGCCACTGGAAGAGCAAAGGGACAGACCTCAAGAGCCGATGGCAACTTGAGCAACTAGTACCCAGCAGATACCCAAAGAAGATGTTTAATTACCATGGTGCGGAATCGGCCAGTTAAACAAGCCAAGACTTGGACAAAGAAGATAGCAGAAATTCTGATAGTAGCAGACCCATCAGAGAACCTCTGGAACATGTCAGGGTCTCAAGACAAGAGAGTCGTACCAAGAGTGTCCGCGATATTGAAAGCAAGGATGGATCCCAGCAGAGCACCATAGAGGGAGCCACTAACCTGTGACACAGAATTTCAAGGCAACCAAGGTTACGATCTTTTTCCTCAACCAAGAATGGACAATCTATGCCATAGCACTGCGAGTAAGTAGACAAGTACCCGGTTTGACGTGATACACGTGAGGTGATCAGGTCGATTACTATTGATCCATGTTCTGGGATTCAATGAGTGAAGTACTTACGACAAGACCAGTTTCGATGGATGACAATGTAAACCATGTAGTTCCGCTTAGCTCTGGTGACTGCCATACAGGGTAAATTACACTTGTCAAAGCGGTCACCAAAACTCTCCACTATTTCGCAGCGCGCAAAAGACTCCTTTTTGTCTCCTCAGCTAAATTAGAAACGTTCCTGAACTACCTGAATGTTTGTTGCAGTGCAATCAAAATCGCCACTCTTGCAGTGCAGTAACGAGAGGCAGCTGAACGACTATTCATAGAAAGCATTTGATAGGTTTGTTATATTACCGTCAAAGATAGTACAGCGCCTGAAGTAGCTCCAATGTCATAACCGAACAACATACCCCCGAGAGCCGGGAAGAGAAAACTGTAAACAGACACGGGCAATCATGAAACTGACTCCCGAGTACCGCAACGAATACCGCACTTACTATCACACTTGGCCAAAGCGTTCATCGGACTGTTAAACGGAAGGAGTTTGTTACACAGGACTCACGGTAGAATGACAGCCTGATACGTCCAAGACTTGTCATAGTCATCCGTCGGTAAAAGTGGGTCATTAATTCCTTCACCTTCTAAGTCCGTCCCATCACCCTTTGCGTGCATCTGCGTACCAATATAAAGCGGTAAGATTGTTGCCTTCATACATAAGAAGATGGTGAAGTGGTGTGCCCCTGTGAACCTGCTAGACTTTTCATCCACTCCCCTCTGTTTTCAACCAACCTTCATTAATTGCTAAAACTCCCACCATCTAAAAGGTCCCGCAACCCGGATTTGGAGGACTCCAAAGCTGCAAGTCCGTGGCTATCACACTATACTGAGGATTGCGACAAGATCATCATTAAAGTACATGCAGTTGTAGAATTCGAGCAGTACATTGCAACAAATCCTCCTTTGCCAAAATCATAGTGGGAAGGAACAAGATCATGAATGAAGCTTGGTGTAACCGATAATAGCGTCGCACATTTCGCTGCTCTATTCAAAGCTGTAACTCTAACGAAGACGATCTACGCTCAGAACCGTTGCTGAAGTTCACGTCATACTATGAAGCCCACCAGGAGGTATCTCCTCCAGACTTTTCATCCACGAGTCACTGATCGACAAACCAGCCGATTGTCCAATACGTATCAGTATTCGATATGTTTCTGTATTCAGCAGATCCAGCCCCAACGGTGCCCAAGAAACACATTTCCGTGTTGAGATTAGAGAAGTTAACACACCGCAAGGCTTGCAAGGCATCGTGAAATCGTGCATGACCTCAGGCAATCTCATCAGAGCTTGCATGCCGAACAGGCCAATCACATTTCCGTGCACCAATTTGTCGCTGAATACCCGGAGAACCAAGATCACCACAGTACATTTCTAGATATGCTGGGTCACGGAGGAAGAGGCAGAGGACAACATTCGATGACTGTTTGGACACACTGTTTCCCAAACACAAAGAAAGAAGAAATCTGGCTGACTAACTCTTACCAGTTGACGATGTTGGTCGATCTCGGGACCACTCCCATCATCCACCACAGCAACTTCAACAATGTCCATCTAAAGATGGTTGAAATTAAGTGGGCAGCTAGTAACAACCTTCGACAGCGACACGATAACAAAAAGCCAGTCTGTGCTTAGGAGGTATGGAAGAACAGGGAGGCACCTTTGTGTGGATTTTGCGATCGTGTAAAATATTCCAACCGTTGTGCAGACCATCGCTCTTATTCTCATCGTTACTCTGCAACTTCCCCATGGGAGTCCACGTCTTGCTTCCTCGTGCACTCGTCGGAGAAGAAGTAGTACGCTGTGCACTTACTGCAGACAGCCGGCCTCCGATTGATGATATTGCTTTGGAAGGCGTACTAAAGGCCAGCGAAAGCAATGAAGCAGCAGCTGCCATGGCTGGCTAGTCCAAGCACGTCCCTCCTTACGCACTTCTTTTCCTTTCCTTCAGTCCTCCCGCTCCTTGATTTCCTCACGGCTCCCCTGCCTCTCTCTCGTCAACAGGTTCCCGGCCAGTTTGCAGTTCCGACACCGACTGGTGGGACAAGGTGCTCGGAATCAAAGCCACCCTTGAGTCAAATAATTCATCTGGTCAGAATCGTTCATGTGCTGCAAGCATGTCGAACATGAGAAGTGCTGGGGCAGTAACTATGACCGGCGCCGCAGTCGTCATGAGTCATGTGGTCTGCCGCATCTGCGAGGATCCGGATTCGGGTCATGAACCACTCGACCATGCTATACGCTTTGGTGCTTTTGAATAAAGATTGACGGGCGGTCCTCCCGGTTATTAAAAAGTTCAAAGGTTTTGGAAGAAAATAAAGCAAGGTGTTGCTCGGCCGAGAAGGTTGAGATACTGAGTGGCACAAGAGTACATACTGAAAAGATGCATCTGAAGAGGGAGAAAAACGACAACTATTCCATTTTTGCTATGCGGTAGCATATATATATACGTCGATTGTCAAAACAAAAAGGAGGGGGTCTTTTGTCGTGTAGTGAAACGGACGGATGGAATCGTGGTAAAAATCGAGAAGTGAATACAAGGAGCGGGACGGAAGAGTGGAATCGTTGTGAAACCGGAAAAAGAGAAAGGAAGGAGATAGATCGGAAAATCGCTAACGAATATACCCGCAATCTCACTGCAAACGAAGCTCATTGTTTGTCATCTTTCGGGTTCTTTTTCCAAATCGACGATTACTATGCAAATACATAGCAAAAGACCGGCCCGTCCAGTCAGTGCTTGACGAAGTTCGTCTCGCAGAAGAACGTCCGTAATACTCATGAGACTTAACGGATTGCGTAAACTGTGCACTAAGCGTATGCTTCTGCATACGCTACTCCAGCACGCAGCTACGAGACGAGATACGTGGTCGGAATACTGCTGTGATTCTTCAGTAGGTAGAATAAGCACGAGGAGCATATAACTATATAAACAACATATAAAACAACTGACAGATCCTGGATATATACACTACAAGCATGATTTTATATTCTCTTCTTCTTTTGAATCTTTTCGAACACGAGCCACAATGTGCTCGGACAGTGGTAACTGTGAGCCTGAGAAAGCGGAAAGTTTGGATGAGATAATCTCGTTGCTTTAGTGGGTCCACTACAGTAGACAAAGTGCAAGAAACGTTACTGTATCGTACAGTACTCATCTTTGGCAAGAAGCTGGCGGGTGGTTTAGGGTTCAGTTATTGACGCGGAAACAGGGACACTCGACCTTAGGGAGCAGGTAGTGCCAATCAACGTCCATCCCTTTCCTTCGGTTCCAGGCTCGAAAAAGCTTCCATCCCGTCTTTTCAGGACTCCGAGCCCGAGTCTTCTGTGGCTGCTTGGACAGATCATCCAACTTCCAACTTCCAACTTCCAAGCTTCTCCAATCTGGCGCACCGGATGAGTAATCCGAACAGATGGGACATATTGGACAAATGAGTACGGAGTTATCCCGTAGCCTGGGAATTCGTATACTACTGGAGGAATCCGGGGTGTAACGTTCGACCGCAGATCTCGGGACAGATTCTTTAATCTCTAACCAATGAACTGCCGAACGTGAACCTCCCTAGAGACCTGTATACTTTATTTGTGTCTCCAGATCCAGTTCGTTAAACTATCAGCTAATGAGCACCGAGGATTTGATAACTGTTGAACGAGTTTCGAATAACCAACTAGTCTTTTGTAGGTCTCTGGTCAATCTTAGGTTGCTAAATACAGGTGGAACTATTCTAGACCTGGGTTGCATAAAATTTGGGCAGCGCTTCCGCTACTGGTGATCAAGTCGGAACGCCAGGACCCACAAGGAGCAACCGCCAAGACTCAGAGACCTAGTAGATACTAGGAAGTAGGAAAGTACACCAGAATAGAGTCAACTCCACACAAGACGCTTCAATCCAGCTTTGGCACTCAATCCAAGCTTGCTGATCATAAAATAGAGAAATCAAGGGCTCATATACATTACGTGGCTTTCAATTGCTGACAAGGTCTCGAAGAGCTCATGGACCGACAATCTTCCTTGTTCTAGCTACTCTCCTGTGAAAATTCCCCTCCAGAATCAGAATTTCTCCAGAAAGCTTGATTTCACTCTGAACGCTCTGATTTTGTACTCCAATGAACTAAATCTCAGATTAACAGTCTGAACAAGACTAAAATCCCTCGGGTATCCTTAGCCTGAAGCTTTCCATCCACAAGATGCACTCTATAGAATCTGGTCTAAATCTCCAATCTCCAGATTTGCTTCTCTGTTTACTGTATGTCAATGTCTGCACTCTGCCAGCCTCCTGCCTGAGAACACAAAAACTAAACTCCCGTGAGTTTTAGGGTTCGCGAACAAGGTTATATGGTCTCCTTGAGTCTTTCTTTGGACCTGTAGCTGCCACGCAATCTTATCTAATCCTTGCCCCTTTTTAAAAGTAAACGGCGTTACAATCGCCCCAACCAAGAAAAAGCAGTTCTTCCACTGAACTGCGGTACCTGCAATACCACATTAGGAACCACACTTCCTCAAATCCAGAGGAACATTACCCCATCCAGGGTAAGCTCTTTCTCAGAGCTATGCTCCATTACCGAGCATTCATTGAAGCTTTCGGGTGAGACAAAACCCTAGCTTCCAGGTGGTGAACTCGTCAGTCTCCTTTTATCCACCTCCTTACTATGATATACACATAGTAGCGTCAGCCTAAACCTGATTGACATCCGACAGTCATAAGAAGTCAGCAGACCACAACTCCACCTTTAGACGAGCAGATTGGCCAGATCTACTCGGTTCCAGTGTCCTTGAAGGGCCCTTTGCATGACTCTCCTGACTCGATTCAATCCACCGCTTAGCTGGAAGAGACCACTGCAGATTGTCGTCTCACAAAATATCTACGCAGTGGTTCCTGAAACTTGTACAATGCTAGATCATCTAGGTACTCCCAAGCTTCACTTACCAATCCCGGGACTCTACCTGTCCAACGACATAGGTATTGAGTGACGGGTTCTCCAGCTCCATCTGGATTCGGTGATGCTCGATGATCTACTATCTCAATCAACTCAAGATCATCAGCTCTTGGTAATGCTTCTAACACTGGATGCCATTTCTGATATCTTCCTGGCAACGATTCTAGTTCTTCACGGAACATTTTCAAGTTAGAAACATGAATGATGGGGTGATAGTGCTTCATACTAGCTGGAAAACGTAACTTATAGGTCACAGGACCTAACTTCTTTTCGATCAGGAACGGTCCTGCCCACTTTGGAAGCAGCTTCTTGGCTAAGTCCACCCCTGCTGGTATTCTGAAGTTCTTGGTTCTCAACCAAACTCTCTGTCCTTCCTCGAACTGTACGTCTTGCCTACCACGGTTTGCATACTTAGCATACCGTTGTTGTGCCTTCTCCATGTGTTTCTTGGCTTCTTGAAACACGGTCCCCTGAACACGTATGAAAGTCTCTAGATCTGGAGGATCCTGATTCGACCTTCCTGTGTTTTCATGCCCCTTGGTAGCTAAAGCTATAGGAGTCCAAGGTGCATGAGAGCCCCGATAAACCACTTCAAATGGTTTAAATCCTGTACTCGAGTGCTTGGTGTTGTTATATGTAAACTCCACCAAGTCTAAGTGCTCGCTCCAATCACTCTGATCCCGCATGATATAGTTTCTCAACCCTTGCTCTACTATCTGTATAGTCCTCTCTGTTTGACCATCAGTTTCAGGATGATAAGAGGAACTGAACTTGAGGGTAGTTCCGAGCCTTCGAAACAAACCCTTCCAAAAATCAGCTACAAACCTCCTATCCAGATCTGAAACAATGTCTTTAGGCATCCCATGATACTTAAAAACATATCGTATAAACAGTTCAGCGGCACCTCTTGACGTCACTGCTTCCCTACAAGGGATGAGGTGAGCTTGCTTACTGAAACGATCTATAACAACTAACAGGGCATCAAAACCTCCTGATTCGGGTAAACCTGTGCATAAGTCCATACTTATGCTCTCCCAAGGCCCATCAGGTATTGGCAATGGCCTCAGCAACCCTGCAGGTCTCCTCCGCTCAATTCGTTGTTGCTGACATGTCAAGCAAGTCTGCACGTACTTGATTACATCCTCCAACATGGACGGCCAATAGAACTGCTCTTTAACTCGTTGCAATGTTCTATTTTGTCCTCCATGTCCAGCTAGTTCACAATCATGACATTCTTGCATGACTAGTGTCCTTAGAGCGCCAGCTGGAACATAGACCTTGGTTTGCTTATAAAACCAAAGGCCATTGCGAAATGAGAGATGACGTACCAATGGATCTCTCCCTTGTTGGCTGGTCCAACGTTGAGCCTGAGGATCATCTGGCAATGCTTGTCTGATTCGATCCAAAAGCTCTTCACTTGTGTCTTGGGTTGTTAACGCCTGGACACGTCTGCTTAACACATCCGCTGGAATATTTTCCTTCCCCTTTTGATACCGCCATTCGATATCAAAACGTGCAAGCTCCACTTGCCACCTCTGTTGTTTACGTGACAAACGAGGTTTACTCTGAAAGTATGTATTACCCTCACAGTCCGTTACAACAGTAACTTTGCTTGGTAACAAATAATGCTCCCAACGCTTCAAACAATGGATAACTGCGAACATCTCCTGTTCATGAGCAGGCCATTTTGCCTCAGTCTCTGAGAACTTGTGACTTTCGTAAGCCACCGGATGCTTTCCTTGCATCAACACTCCTCCAATGGCCCATTGAGAAGCATCTGTGTGAACCTCGAAAGGTTCTCCCATCTTTGGAAGAGCTAGCACGGGCATCTCTGTCAGTGCTTGTTTCAATCCTTGAAACGCTCGTTCAGCTGCTGGATTCCAAACAACTTTGGAAGCCTTGCGCAATAAGCCAAACAAAGGTGCGGCTTTATGCGCATACTGATAAACAAAGCGCCGAAAATATGTGGCTAATCCAAGAAAAGATCTGAGCTCATGAACACTCTCAGGTCTCTTCCATTCAACAATGGCTCGAATCTTAGCCCTGTTAGGATGAATGCCCTGCGCATCGATTAAACATCCTAGAAACACTACACTCTCTTGTCCAAAAGAGCACTTGCTCTTCTTGAGATAGAGTTGATGTTCTTCTAGGCGTTTAAACACCATTTCAACATCTACTAGATGCTGATCCCAAGTGGATGAGAAGATGATGATATCGTCTAGGTACACGATAACACTCTCATCCAAGAGATCTCTGAAGATCTCGTTCATTAGCCTGCAGAAAGTACCAGGTGCATTGGACAATCCAAACGGCAACACTGTATACTCAAACAAGCCATACCTCGTCCTTACAGCTGTCTTTTCTTCATCACCTTCTTTGATCCGGATTTGATGATATCCAGAACGCAGATCCAGCTTGGTGAAATACCTTCCTATGGCCAACCGATCGGTGGTTTCATCCATGAGAGGAAGAGGATACTTGTTCTTGACAGTAACCTTATTGAGTGCACGATAGTCCGCACACATGCGAATACCACCATCCTTCTTGGCCACGAACAACACCGGGGCAGCATAAGGTGATATACTAGGTCGTAAGATACCCTGAGCTACCAACTCTTTCAACTGAGTCTTCAGCTCTGTCAGCTCATCAAACGACATCCGTCTTGATGGCACTACAGTAGGGGTAGCCCCAGGAACCAGATCAATAGCATGATCCAAGGCTCTCCTCGGCGGAAGTCCTGTTGGTAACTGGTCCGGCATTAGGTGAGAATACCTCTCAATCAATGCCTGCATATCAGGATGTATGGGAAGAGCAGCAACACGTTCTTCCTCATCCGTCTCCACCTTGGGTTTAGACATCACTGCAACCCAAGCTTCGTCAACCAACTTGATCTGCTTTCCAAACTGTCTGGCCGTGCAGATCTGAAATGCCACCTTGGCTCGTTGGAACTTATGAGCAGCATGGTTTGGCTCCTTGGGTCTCTCTTTGATGATCAAAGGATGTGGTTGACCCAAGCCCCATCGATCCATGACTATGACGTTCCCTTCTTGAACATCTAGCTTGGCTTTGGTCTCTTGTAACCAAGACCAGGACAAGATACCTTCCATCGTGTCGCCTAAGCTCATAACTAAAAACTCGTGCTTCCTAGTTACCCCTCCAACAGTAACAGGAACACTCATGAGCTTTTCTGTAACGGTTGTGCTACCTTGCACAAACCTTACCAACAACGGGCTCATGATCTTGGTTCTAGTCACCCCTAAGGTCCTGACTAGTTTTTCATTCAAGACATTCACATCTGCTCCAGTATCAATAAGCAAACAACACCGGTGGTTTCCTATTTTCACTTCAATCCACGGCAGAAAATCTCCATGCTCTACCAAATGCTCACCAGCACATACCTCTGCTTCAGTAGTCGCCTCAACTGGATCTTCAACACTGGTTGTCTCTTCAGCTGTCAACCCACGAACGTTGCTCGCTGTTGAACGTTGAGGACACTCACGAGCAATATGACCGTCTCGTCCGCATCGAAAACAGATGATCGTCCTTGAAGGTGTAACACTGCTAGCTCCACTGCTCCTAGCACCTGAAGTCGAAGCTTGGTTGGATCCTGCATTGGATGCATAAGATCCAGTAGGTCGGGTCTGAGTAGGACCACGAGTAACTCCTTGCTGTTGAGATCCACGAGGAAACCTCCTTCCCGCTGCACCAAATCTTCCACCACCACGTCCTCTACCACCTCTACTCTGAGAGGACGCTATCTGTCCTTGAGGATTGCGCCAAAATCCTCCACTAGGCTCGCCACCACTTGTTCCACGCTGAAACTTGGAGGGTTGCACGGTGTAATTACGTTCCCTAGTGTTCTCTGCTGCTTCCAGAAATGCAAACAAGTCTTGCATGTCCTCGGACTTGTGAAACATAACCCAGCTATCAAACACACTAGCATAGAAACCCTGCAGACCTTTCTTCAAGTGAAACAGCAAGTCGGTGCGATCCACCATGTGCAAACGAGTAACCAACTCAGAAAATCGCTGGAGGTACTGTCTGATACTCCCTGTCTGTCTCAGATGAATGAGCTCCAGCCGAAACTGTGTAGCTTCATCCACCGGTACCAGATGTCTTCTGAGTTCATCCTTCAGCTCTGGCCAAGTGGACATAGGAGTTGTACCGTTCAAACTCCTCATCCGCTGTTGACCTCCATACCATTCCTTAGCCTCTCCTTCCAGTCTACTAATAGCATAGGTGAACCAGCTGCGCTCATCGAAGTTCTCCAAGTAATTCTCCATCTCAGTAACCCACAATTCAAACTTGGAAAAGCTTTTCTCACCGTTGAAGGCTGATGGTGTCGCTGGTTCAGCCCACTTCACTTTCCGCTTGTGCCCTTCTTTGGCTGAGCTGCCTTCCGCAACATTCTCTTGCGCCTTCTGTGACCCATCTTCATTCTTATCTGCTTGAGTAGCATCAACTGCTCCTTCACCCAGCAGTACTAAATCCTTGACTTGCTCAGTTTGTAGTACAGGGACCTCTGCTTCTTTCTCCTGTGTCGCTTTTGCTTGAGCTAAATCCGCCTTAAGCACCCTGTTCTCAGCTTCCACTTGCTCAAGTCGGTCTTCCAACTTCTTCAGAAACGCCTGCATCTCGTCCATCCCAGTCGGCACGGCTTCCATTGTCAATGGTGTTCAACAAAGATTCAACCTGAACCTGCTCTGATACCAACTGTAACGTTCGACCGCAGATCTCGGGACAGATTCTTTAATCTCTAACCAATGAACTGCCGAACGTGAACCTCTCTAGAGACCTGTATACTTTATTTGTGTCTCCAGATCCAGTTCGTTAAACTATCAGCTAATGAGCACCGAGGATTTGATAACTGTTGAACGAGTTTCGAATAACCAACTAGTCTTTTGTAGGTCTCTGGTCAATCTTAGGTTGCTAAATACAGGTGGAACTATTCTAGACCTGGGTTGCATAAAATTTGGGCAGCGCTTCCGCTACTGGTGATCAAGTCGGAACGCCAGGACCCACAAGGAGCAACCGCCAAGACTCAGAGACCTAGTAGATACTAGGAAGTAGGAAAGTACACCAGAATAGAGTCAACTCCACACAAGACGCTTCAATCCAGCTTTGGCACTCAATCCAAGCTTGCTGATCATAAAATAGAGAAATCAAGGGCTCATATACATTACGTGGCTTTCAATTGCTGACAAGGTCTCGAAGAGCTCATGGACCGACAATCTTCCTTGTTCTAGCTACTCTCCTGTGAAAATTCCCCTCCAGAATCAGAATTTCTCCAGAAAGCTTGATTTCACTCTGAACGCTCTGATTTTGTACTCCAATGAACTAAATCTCAGATTAACAGTCTGAACAAGACTAAAATCCCTCGGGTATCCTTAGCCTGAAGCTTTCCATCCACAAGATGCACTCTATAGAATCTGGTCTAAATCTCCAATCTCCAGATTTGCTTCTCTGTTTACTGTATGTCAATGTCTGCACTCTGCCAGCCTCCTGCCTGAGAACACAAAAACTAAACTCCCGTGAGTTTTAGGGTTCGCGAACAAGGTTATATGGTCTCCTTGAGTCTTTCTTTGGACCTGTAGCTGCCACGCAATCTTATCTAATCCTTGCCCCTTTTTAAAAGTAAACGGCGTTACAGGGGGAGTGCACGTACTGTTGGATGATACGTGTTCCGTGCCGTCTTGTTTTCTCGTTTCTGGAATCTCGCTCCGTCGTAAAGCCCTGCCCCGGTAAAGCTTCGAAATCGGACTCAGGAATCTGGAATCTCGTTACGTGGGAGATGGTTCGCCAGTACAGTAATATGTCTTACTTTCCGGCTACTTACGACGTGCACCACCTGTCCTCTGACACATATCCTCTTGACACATACACCGATACTCAGTCTCTGTATACCAGCCTCCGGTAACCAGACTTGGTCAGAGCCAAGCCAGTGCTCGGGGTTAACCGGAACTACTTGGAGATAAACCGTCCTCCTCTAATCACTGAGGCGACACGTCCGAGATTTCAACTTGTATACCGTTTCCTGGTATATGGTGACTTGTTCAAGAAATCCGGTTGCCGCAGTCAAAGCCAGCAAAAGCCGAAACCCCGAGCGATGACGTAGGCTAGACTGAGGACGTCGAAATCAAGCGGCGTAACTTTGTGTAGATGGTACCAATCAGTTTCTACCACATCTAGTGAGTATCAGTAGAGGTGGTAGAAACTGCTGAGGCATGATACTAAGGAAGTTGAAAAGTACAAGTCAACTGAAATCACCAAATACAAAAATGGATCAAAACTGTCTACTCATATTGTATTACCCTAGAGAAGAGTAGTTTGAATCTCCACAAAAGCAAGATTTCGAATCGTATGGTTCTTTTTCTTCTGAAAGAGAACTTGCCTCCATCCCAAAGAGAATAATATATGCATGCTTCCTGAGTTTGATAGCGGAGAAACTTGAAGTTTAAGGACATTAAAAGTTAGAGATATAACTCTCGACAGAGATTGGTTCCGGTAATGGCAAGTGTAGTTTCTGCATTCAGGCAATACATAGAAAGTAATATCGGGTTGATATTATGTTTAATTTATGTTATCAGTAAATAGATAAATATTATATAAAATTTTTTAAATAAATTGAAATTCAAAATTCAGAATCTTTGGTTAATTTTAGGTATGAACCAAAAATAGTGATGCAAGAAAGCAAGACATAACGCATAAGATGGGCAAAATCAACACGTACATTGTGTAACTCTTCCAATGGGATCCAATGACTAATTGCCATTAATTTAATATGTATTAATTTATTATCTAATTTTTTCAATAGAATAGTTAGATAATAATTTAAACTCATGTACATTTGCCTCTTCAAGATGAAGGAGGTGAATATATATGCCCGGGTGCCATAAGATTCTCTATAGTGTCCATCTTCTATCCTGAGTTATATTTAACAACCAAGATACTTCAAAGTGATAGAACTCCAAGTATATATGATTTTTTGAACAAACTTTACTTAAATTTTTGCAAAGAAATTAAACCACTGTATGAAAAAACATTGAGAGAACTCAAAGGAGATAACTCTCTGATCTGCTGATAACATGTTGTCGTGTCGTGGACATGATGTGGTGGGAAACTGAGATTCATATAATATATATTTTATATCTTGATATGAAACACATTTTTGAAAGTACTTTTGTGTATGTCTCACCAAGGAGATCAAAATTGGTATTTGATCTTTGCTAACAAAGCTACAAGAAAAGAGTTACATGATCAGAAAATTTGGGGTTTCGGTTGTCACATATGCTGATGTAGCATTAAATAACATGACAGATGGAAGACTGACATGGCGATATGAGGCTGATAAGGAGCTGACATGTGTCAAAACTTTGCTGATGTGGCATATTGTGATGAAGTGGGAGATGACAGTTGATGTGGAATTTGCAGATAGAACACTTCTCCTGTCGTGCTGATTGAAAAATTCATTGACTTGGTAACTTTAAGTGACATCTCACTTGCTGATTGATCGTGATGTCACGTGGAGGTATCCAATTGTGATAAGTGATGACGGGAGAAAAAGTCATATCGACTGACGATGGATGACGCTGATTAGATTTAAGAAAAAGTAACGTTCTGCATGTGCACAACTTCATAGACTCTAGAAGTGACACTTATTGTCTTTAAGAGGGTTGCTTCATGTATATAAAGACTGACCTAAGCTCATTATTTAAGATTTGTGCTCCGACGTTGAAAGACTATGTAAATCTAGTTGTAGTTTTTGGAGAGAATTGGGTCGATTCAAAGTTTATATTTTCCAGAAGGTCTTTGCGATAAAGTACTCTCTTGCGTTCATAGTTTATCGCGATCTTGGCTGAGTTAGGTTGGATTGGTTGAAAGAAGAAGAAGGAGCTCAGGGGAGACAAAATAGATCATTTGGGAGGAAAATGGTGGAAATTTACAAACTGATGTTTGTAGATTACCGTAGCTTTTGAAGTTTGGAAAGGGTCAAAAGACGTTGAGATGTTGTAAGTTCCTATAAGGAGCTCATATTGATGAGAAACTAGTCTTGTTCTAGAGAGAGGTTAAAGAGGTTCAGGTGAAACTGAAATCACTGGATACACAAAACTGACCTCCTTAGAGAGAGATATGTCTTTCCAAAATTGCCAATCTTTCTCACCACCAAAGTTAAAAATAAACTGTAAATTTACGTTTGTAGATCGCAGCAATTATCTTCTTTAAAAAGTCTACTTCAAATCTCAATAACTTTCGCTACACAAGTCCATATCCGTGAAATTTTGCCGTTGGAAAGCTATTGTTGATACTTTCTAACCATGTTGTTAGTTTGGTACAATAATGAGTGAGGATAAAACCTGGCGGTAATCTATAATGGAGGTCTGTAAATTTCAGTCACTTTCCTTTTGAGATCTTGTTGGATACTTGGAGGAGTTTAACACTTATTAACAGATTTTTTTCAGAGTAAAGTTCTGTTATTAAGGGAGTGAGACAAATATATCCATAGACCTCTCTGTTATTTGTAGTTACGGTGGAACCCTTAGCTTGTAACATTAGAAGCTCAAATCCACAAAAGACCACTTTATCATTTTCGGTCCATGTCATATACAACGATTACCAGATGATATCATCTTTTACTTAAATAATTTAGATGAGATAAAACCAATTAGTCTCATTTTCAATGAATTTGAAGACTTTTAACGACTTGGAATGAACACAAGTAAATATACAATTTTCTTGGATAATTTCTTAACCTCTTGCTTGACCTCAAAATTGATGAGCTTGCCTCATAAATGACTATAAAAAAACAATATGACATCAAGATTGTTATGTATAATGATTTACTATATGTTATGATACATGGAAAGATCTACTATATGATCTAGTCTAAGTTATATAAAAAAGAAACTAAAATACCAATATATATAATTTTTACTGAAAAGGAAAATGAATATAATAATGAGTTAAGTCAGCTGATTTATTCTCTCTCAAGTCCAACCTCACTAAAGTCCCTCCAAAAGATTCAAACAAGATATATGAAGCATCATTAAAACTAGTTAATGGTAGAAATTAACGGAACAAACGTTCATTTTTCATCGTGATATGTTCACATGTGGAATCCTCTAGCAGAGGTTATGCATCATAGACGATCTAGTTGAGATCAACGTGCTCCATGTTAAATGGATAGTCTTTCTGCTTTTGAACTTATACAAGAATTAGATGTAAAAATAAGTTGACGTTCAAGTTTCTTTGCACTCGGCTTGTAACATAACTTCTTCTCCTCTTGTGAAATCAACAGAATAAAGAAATCATTTTCATCAATTACCATCTCTACAATGTGTTAGTGGTATGAAGAGTTCGAGATTGACACTCAGATTATAACTGGTAAGTTATAATCCGAGTGCACTGGTAAGTTATTGTCACTAAAGCTTGTGATACATGTATGCGTGTTGTAGACACATCTTGCAAATATTTCAGTATGAAGTGTGAAACATATCTCGTTGTAATGATCAGTTAGAAGCTAGACCCAGTGCAAGAAAATGATGTCAATTTCTACTAAACACTATATGACTAGACGATTACTACTAGTAGTGGACTCATACATGACCCTGTTAGTCATGTGACGAAAACATATTGCTGATATGACAACTCGTATTTTTTATTAGCAACATGTAGAGTCATATATGATAAAACTAATCATATAAGATAAACATGTTGTTGGCCTTGAGGTTTCCTAAGTATACAAGATTGATAAAAATGGATTTACAACTAATGTGATGTTGCTATGACGTTGACTTGTCATCACTCCTATCACGACACAACAATTTTAGTATTTTGAGAGATGAAACTTTAGCTTCTGTATAACTCTCATATATTAAACAAACATATATCATTATGTAATAAAAAATCTAAATAAATTTAGTAACATATATTTGAAGATTACTTATTATTGATATGTATATACATACAGTTTTTGAAATTTCTAATGAGATTTTAGTTCACAAGTAACCAACAAATATATTGTATGCTAAAATTTTGATAAACATTAAAATTATCTCAAACAATATGATAAAACTGACAGTGGACAACATGATGAGACATTCGACAAAACTACATTATCAAAGCATTTGAATTAGAGAGAATTCTTGCTCCAGTTAAGCACGTATGGAAGAATAAATTATTTATTGTGTAAACATGACTATGTTTCATCATTGTGTGTTTGAAACTGTCATATCATTGTGTAAACATGACTATGTCATAGATCTTTCTACAAATGGTATCAACACTTTGCAAGAGTCTAGAGTCTTGTTAATTTTCAGTTCAATTGAATCGACGCTACTAATTAGTATGTATAAATAACGCGAACTGCAGCAGACTTTGCAAGGTTACTCATTGCAGAACTTCCTGCTGATGACAAACATGGTCTTGTGCAACCTAGTATGAGGCAAAAGAACTATGCTGATATACTTGGGATTGAACCTTGTAAATGGAATAGCAATAGCAATGCTTACGAGCACTGCTATCAGCAAGATGATTAAAGATCAATGTCTTTGGACAGATGAATTCTACACTGCCAACACTAAATCTTGTGCAACAAGACTCCTCAAAGAAACACTTTGTCATCGGCACATCACGTTCGAAGAATGAACACTCATAAAACAACAAGCTCTCCGTCTCTTTATAAACAATTCGGGAGATATTTGACTCGATCAGATCAAAATACTTCATCATGAGATGCATATCCCCATAGCAGACATCCTCAACTTGACGAAGATCCAAGCTCAACAACTCAAAGATGCTCAAAATGATGGCCTTCTTACTGACTTACCTGCGGAAGCAGCTAGCACTTCCACTGAGGAGCGTGAACATGAGGACACAATATGAATTCTGCCAACCTATTACCAGAATTAGGTGAGCTCACTATTACACCTTATAGTTTTATATCCATCTAGGTGTTTTTTCGTAGTAAAGTTTTGAAGACAAGTTTTCTTTCGGAAAACTTTTCACTGAATATTTATTTAGTTGAGAAACCTTTTGTTTTTGTAAGTTCGTATAATAGCATAATGCTGATAAATCTTCAATAATCTTGACATGCAATGAGTTACTACATAAGTTATATGGTTCAAGAATTTTTAAACATATTTCCAATGAAAATTGAACCATTTCATTTTCATAAATATAAAATGAAATAGAAAAAAATATATTTCTATTTTATATTATTTTATCTCACAACGACATATACATTATGCAGCCTAATATACTCCATTTTCAGTTTACCTTTTTTTCTCATAATTACTCATACCATTTCCATACTAATTCTATCCAGCGGTCCAAACCCTCCATGCACTTGTTCTTTTCTTCTTCCTGACTTCCGGGCCAAAGCTCAGGTTGCATGCATATTTTTCCCCGGACACAAACTAGAAACGAATACATATAACAATCACAGAAAGCATAGAGTAATCCAGACTAGATATACATGTGGCAGCCTGAGAAGGAGTTTCATCGTGTCGAAAGTAGAGACTCCGATTGGTAGGGCCGCGCTCAATAGACTTCCTTCAAGGAACCTAGCATTCTCTCCAAGTGAAGCATTCGTTACAGCCAGGAGTTGCGAGTTTGTTCGAATTCGAATTGTCTACTAGTAACCGATTTTGTTTGAATTCAAATCCGTAGGTGGAAAGTAGGGAAAACCTGTTCCGGTGCTTGGATCCCAAATTGGGATTCAAGTCTGTGTCTGTTGAAACAGAGATTGCTCCGCAATTTCACGTTTCTAAAACCTCTGAACCCTACTACCCTCGCAGAAGTCTCTGCGAGTAATTCTTGCCTCCCATTCTCATGAACCATCAGACACTACTCCAGAGGTCGATACAATCCTTAAGACCAATTGAACTTCTGGATCATGGCTGCAGCAGGTGCACGGGTAGTGCATACGTTTGCGCACTCACTGTAAGGACTGACGAACCTCGATTTTGTCGCAGTGCACGCAGGACTGCAACATCAGTAGGGCGTGTTATCAAGAATGGTTCCGTTGCCATCAGATCGCAGACGAGGAATGAAGAGCTGGAGGAGAAGTCTCGATCTTCTCTGGGAGTATTTCACGAAACTGGAGACGTGATTGGAGATAAGTATAAAGTAATTGGCGTTCTTGGTCAAGGTGGTGTCTGTACAACATACGAGGCCGAAGTCGAAGATGGGAGTACTGTGGCTTTGAAGGCCATATCCCTAAGATTAATGAAAGGCTGGAAAGACCTCGAACTCTTCGAAAGGGAAGCGAGGGTTTTGAAATCCTTGAGACATCCGGGCATTCCGGAGTACCTAGATTATTTTGAGGTTGACACAGTACAGGATCGAGCGTTTTATATCGCGCAGAAAGTCGCGAAGGGTAGGTCATTGGCAGAGATTGTACAGAATGGATCTCGAATCACTGAAAGCGATGTAGTTCGCATTGCCCTCGAGGTTTTGGAGGTGTTGAAATATCTGGGGAATTTGAGACCCCCAGTTTTCCACCGGGATATCAAGCCAGAGAACATAATATTGGATGAGGAAACAGGGCAGGTCAAAGTTGTGGATTTCGGTGCAGTGCAAGATGCAGCTTCCATGACGGTGATTGGCAGCACTGTGGTTGGCACATACGGTTACATGGCTCCAGAACAGTTTCAGAATAGGGCAACGCCGCAGACTGATCTTTATGGGCTCGGTGGTACACTTCTCTACCTTCTGTCTGGTCGCTCTCCTTCTTCTTTCCCGCAGGCAAGGCTCAAAGTAGACTTCAATGCAGTTACTATGAGTCCTGGACTTCGATCTGTTATTGATAAACTTCTCGAGCCTGCTCCTGAAGACAGGTACCAATCAGCAGAGGAGGTTCAGTTTGTTCTAAGGACTCTGAACGAACCTCGTCCATCACAAGTGAGATCAAACCCATTCCTTGTCCAGCAGCAGGGCACACGAACGATCTCAAAACCAGCAGGGACAAAAGTGGACATGAGAAGGACCAGTGGAACTTTACAGATTGAAATACCTCCGGTGGGTCTCACTGCAGAGACTGTTGGAACAGGGTCTTTTGCAGTGGCTTGGAATGCGTTCATTGTTTTCTGGACGGCTACAGCAATTAGAGGGGGTGCTGGATTCATGTCCTTGTTTTCTATACCATTTTGGGTTGTGGGCATAGGGCTGGCCAGGAGCACATTGGCCAACCTCACAGTGAGCGTGAGTTTGGATTTCGGCCGTGACAATTTTGCAGTAGAATGGCGAGTTGGTAGATTCTGGAATCATAGGGTGTCGGGGCAGATCAAGGACATAAACTCAGTGGAAATGATTGCGGAAGGAGAGCTGAATGGGCGGCCGATAACCGCTTGTAGACTGAATGAGGGCGTTAACAGTCACTTGTTTGGATCAGGACTGGAGATGATTGAGAAAAGTTGGATCATCCAGGAAATCAGTGACTTCCTAAATTTGCCTCCCTCTCAAGAGAGAGGGCCTCTCATACGAAAGAGTGATGCGCTCAGGAATGGTGTCGGCGGAAGGTTCTTCAGACGAACTAACCGTTCCTGGGATGATACAGGGTTCTGAGATACAGTCTCCTTTTAGTGGAGCCATGGTGTACTATAGAGTGTCAATCAGGAGCAGGTGACACGTACGTGTAAGAATCGCAAGTTACATGTTGTAAATCTCAGGTTTTTGTAGTAATAAGTTGTGTATTTTATGTCTATTGAATTGCGGAAATCCATCCATTCTTTTCTGCACTCTGAATACATTAATGAGACTGTCTGCCTCGGTCACCCGGACGATTTAGTCTTTTCTGTCTCACTTTTAGTTGGCTTTATGAAGAGATGTACACTGCTTCAAGAGAGAAGCATGAAGATTGGACTGCCGTTTGTCCTCCCCGATCAGAAACGATTGTCTCGACCAGGAGGGGTATGTCAGTCAAGTGTTTTGGAATTGCAAGATTTGCGGTTATATAGTACGACGTCAGCATCTCCGGGATCTGGATATAGCCAGATCTGGGAAGACTAGCCTCAGTTTATGCATTCTTGGAAGTGTGTATGATATACACGACTATAATTACCCTGAGTGATACAAACGCCAGTCAATCAGTCCATCTAATGTACTGCGGGTAGAACCTACCAGTAGATTCGTCCGACTCGGACAGGAACCCCAGAGACCGGCACGTGATGTACGTGTCTTGGCTTTGTATTCATGAGAAAACTTGCTGATACCAGGAAGACATGGGATTACATTGTAATGCTCACTAACAGAAACTCTTCTCATCACTTTCGTACAGCCCACACAGCGAGCCCAAACATCGCATGAGAAATGCCTCCAGAAATCAAGACAGGGATTGCTTGAAGCTACTGTGGTCGGTGAATGGCATTGTTGCAAGCTCCCATACCAACAGTTCTCTGTGACTTACTAAAATGGTTGGAAGATCAAGCAGACGTCAGTTTTGGACAGTACAGAAAGGTTGCCTCAGTCCTGACGTACGAACGTGATTACAGATTGAGTATCAAATCCACATACTGTAAGTGTACTTTAGCTCCGATACTATATTCAAGTTCAACAGTCTGGAGTCTTCCTATCCATACGGTGTCGTTGCAGTGTATGAAGAAGGCTTCGCATTCGGACTTACTGCTGCAGTTCCCCGCATATGTATCAGCACAGCGTCGTTTAGAACTTGGGCTTTTGTTCTTGTTTACTTTGATCCTTTGATGTCAGAAATGAACCCATTGCACCAAAAAGCTGACGCCAAGCCCTCTGGAAGGAAGGACTTCAGATACTTTTCTCCAACAAGCATGACAATAATTCCTCCAAACGTAAGTACTGCTTTACCACTTCCATTTTCATATCGCCCTCTTGGAAATCCGTCCGGCTGCTTACTCGTCAAAAGACTTTATCATCCTTGCCAAAATCTTGACAAGTTCATGTGATGAATTGCGACCAAACTTGTTGAGGATAAAAGTCCCTCTTGTTTATCATCCAGCACATGCTGTCACATTCTTCATCTCTATTTCGTATGTCTTCTAGCTTTTGCGTGGCACCGGTGGAACAAAAGATGGATAAACTTCAATTGGACCGGTTATTCAATATGTTGCCCTGTTAGTTCTAGAATAACAGGGCCTCTTCTAGATACGTCAAGCATATTGAAGTTAGATAACTTCTCACTGCTCCTCTCCGTCGATCATTCATCCAAAGTATTTCTTTCGATATTTTACGCCACTGCTCGACGGTTGAATGAGCATCGCTGTTCAGTGAGCATACGCTGCAAGTCTTTGCAAAACCAGCACATTTGATCAAAGAAGAGAGTCCGACGAGGAATTTACAAATTTATGGAATCTTCTCCACAGTCCTCCTGATTGAGGCTCTTAGTGAAGGCCGTCTCGTTTTATAAGCTTCTCACGGGGGAACAACCGTAATCAATATCAGAACTCTGCTGCCTTTTGTCTTTGGTGGTCTGTCAAGTCCCATATCTAAACAGAAGCACTGCTACTTAAGAATCCAATGACTCCTAGGTTTGAAGTGGATCCAGGTCTCCAGTCGGAAGTTTACGGTTATGCTATCAAGAAATCCCGCAGCGGACCTAGGCCTACAGTTGCCGTTTCCTTGCTGTCCTGCAATTAGTCCCTTGCCTGAGTTTTACCATTCAAATCTATACTGCTCTCTAATCAAGTAGTTTATATTTGTACAAGCTTGTAGTTAACTTCCTCGATAATCTGACTTCTGCTAGGAGGTAGTGCATCGCATACTCGAGCTCCGACTCATCGTCCAGGAAGTTAGGCCTCGGCCCCGGTTCGGTTCAAACCAGTTTGAGAAAGTACGGACTGAACTGGTTAAACAAAATCTTAACCTTAACCGAAAATAAACTGAACCATTTAAACCAGAAATCGTTTAAATTGAACCGTTTAAATCGTAAAATTATTTAAATCAAACCACGAAACCAATAAGCGAAATCATTTAAAAATTTTGAAACGAATCACGTTAAATCAAACCATCTGAAAATAAACTGTATAAACCATGGTCCGAATTGTTCAATCTGATTAAAACTGTAATTTATAATATAAGAGTTTTCGAGTTAAAAATTATAGATAATACATATATAATATACATATATAATTTGAATATTAAATCAAACCATTTACAAAATATATATTATTTGAATATTGAATCGAACCATTTAAACCTGAACCGTTATAAACCAAACCATATAAATTATATTTTACTTGAACCAAACCATGGTGCACCAAACCTAAACTGCTTTAAACCACAGTTTCGTGGTTAGGTTCGGCTCGAACCGAACTGGGGCCGACTCCTACAGGAGGTTGACAGTTGAAGGTTCTCGTGCATTCCAAGTTCGGGATCGGATGTCGTCAGGACTTTACAGCTCGAAGCTGACAGAATGATAGAGGAAACCGACCGCTTGCTGGCCGGAAACGGTATGATATTTACACTCTGCGGCCACATCCTCTTGCATTCTTTGGCCACCGGAAACAATCACTCCCACATTCTTGCCTTCGTACTGCTTCGCATATGCCCCGAACAATTCTGAAACACGGCCCAATAGCTCATAAGTAACAGCGGCACGAGAAGACACTGTGGACTTCTATGAGAAACAAGAAGGTCATTCAAAAGGTTCGAATACAATCTAGTCTGTGTCGTACCTTTCCAGTTTGGTCTTTTCCCTAAAGTAACATCGCCCTCCCATGCCGCATGTTCGGCACCAAAATTGCTGTTCAAGCCACCTGCTGAAAGTTGTTCATCCTTAACGGGCGAAGGAGGCATAGACTGGGCTACCACTTGAGAAGAAGTCGATTTTGCCGAGGCCCTCCTTTGAAAATGGGCCCAAACTGCCATCACTCCTCCTCCAAATACTACGACAGCTACTGCTATGGCCAAGCAGTAGAGGAAAGCTTTACCGTAATTGGTAGTTGAGTTATCCACGAAGGTTTCCCCAAAGATACCCCAGATGATGAGGTATCCGACGAGGGTTGCAAAGACAGAAGCTCCGACCCAAGAGCTGGACCCAGTAAGAGCTAGGGATGACATGCCGCGGACGACCTCCAGAGCAGGGCCGTAGTAAGGAACTGGAGCCTCGTTCAAATATGTGTAGCTGAAATGCTCATACGGCACAACATCTTTACCAGGTTCAGACGAATCCATCTCTTCGTCTTTGGAGAGTTGAGACTTGGTTGTAACATAAGCGTGGATATTGATCTGGACTCGTTCTTCGAAGTCAGGGAGAATCTCATGAGGATTCAGCGTGTTCAAGATACATAGCTCCTTCGGGTTCTTCACGCAGATTATCAACTGGATGGATGTCGGAAGGTTTTTCTGCTCAAGTTTGTGCCTGTAGAGGATATCTCGGATCATTGCGAGGAACGGAGTCACGCCAATCCCTCCTGCAACTAGAATCAGGGACTGGTACCTGTAATTCCCCAAGAGAATCGGTCAGTGAAACAAAATTAATAAGGAGGTCATATGAAGCCATGCATTATGATGAAATCAAAGTCACCTATCGGTAGGATTTGGTACTCACTCCAAGTAGAAGTTTGATTCGTCTCCATGGGGCCCTTCAAGGGCCAGCTTGAAGCCGAATGGGCATTTCAACTTTCCTGCTTCTTGGTGTTGCTTGGTGTCAATGAGGGAGTCGTGAATAGTTTTAGTGTAACCTCCCAAAGGCTTAATGTAGATGCAGATTTGGTTTGTGTTGTCCAGAGGACTGGATGCCACGCTGAAAGGGTGCCACTCGAACCGCGACACCTTTGGAAGGAGCACATAGATGAAACTGAGAGCGTTGTATTCCAGACCTGTAATGGATTGTTCTAGTCCTTAGAGAACTATGCCAGTAATACTCATTATCAATCCCAACAGTGGATGTTTCCTTACACGTAACAACTTAGTGATCAGGATAACATACAATACACAAGAAGAAGAAAAAAGGATTTGTCTTACTCTGTGGCTTGGCGAATTTCAACTCGATGGCACCAGATGGAAGCACCTTTGTGGAAAGTACATCCACAGCTTTCCGTGATTGAACCATACGCATGAATCGATCGAGGAAGAAGAGCAGGATGGGAGTTACTACGTAGACCATCTGAGATTGGCAGTGGAAAAGGAAGAAAAGAAAGAAGACCAGATAAAGATGGTGGGCCAAGAAGAATATATTGAAGTTGTTTCTCCGCACCGTTTCTAAAGCTGTGACCAGCATGATCACCCCGGCTGCGAGGGCAATTATGCCTGGAAAGTTTGCTATCCCGGTGTGTTGCCATGCCAATAGCTGCAACAACCAAATTATTAGCTAGAAATTTAAGCCGCGTATTTAAGCCCTTCAAAATTCTTCAGCCAATAAAGCTCACTTTTCACTCTCTATTTGCTCTTGCATTTCCAATCCCCACTCTAATTAGCAGACTAGCAGTGAAGTTTTGTTCAGATGACACATTTGAGCTTCTGAATCTTATGCATCTGATACCGCAACTAAGGGTTTGTGATCATACCTCATGAGCTTCATGGATGTACGGAAAGTAGACGAGGAAGACTATTCCGTGTACTATGTACAACCAGACTGTCACCAAGCCAAGCCACGTGTGATACTTGACGGCACGCTCGAAGGGAACTCCACAGACTCGAAGGATAGGGGATCCACGGGATACGGGAATCCAGAGGAGAGCGAACGGAATCAAACCCGCCTTTCCTAGATAGACTCCAACTGATTCTAGCTTCTCAGAAGATCTGATGAGACAGAGTGCGTGTCGTGTTAGGTTTTGATTCAAACAATCGATTCAAACAATCAAAGCAAGAACATTTCATATGATAATAAAAAGGAAAGATGATTCAAGTTAGACCTGCTATGGCTGCCCGGTTTCTGTTTTGTGTTATCGATGTCACGAGCTGCATCCACTGACATTTTCGTGATGTACCACACAAGGAGAAACACCATGGCCACAAGGAAAATGATGTCGGCGAGTTGAAGCATTCCCAGAGGACTCTTCACAATCATTGGCTGTGACCAAATGCCCACCTTGGGCTTTGTCTCTGAGCTTTCTCCACTGTACAAGAAAACACTCAAGTTCAGGTTGTTGATTACCTGATATGAACTTCGGGATACCCAAGGAATATATATGTCTTTCTATAACGTATTATATATTTTACTCGGTGGAAAGTATTTTATAGTATATAATTATGGTATTAATCAATTAATGAACTCTCGATTATGGCACTTAGTCCATGAACGGTTGAAGAGAAAGAGAGAAGAAGGGTGGACGTTGGGGGAGATGAAGAACTCAAAGGGGATATCGATACACGACTTTAACAGCGAGGCCGGTCGGGTGAACCCTAACTCCTAAGTACATATGTTGACATTTTTCATATATACATCGAAAGTGGTACCTAGACAGAGACATCTCCAGGACTCCAGAGGAATAGAGAAATCTGCAGAACTCTCTGTGTCGTACAGAAGAATAATTGAGGATGAGAATCTGTTTGATCAAACCTACTTACCTCTGGGATGGCTTCTTGGTTCGTCTTCGGAGCTCAATGACAAAGAAACCCAGGAATGCAATGACCATGAAAGGCAAGATTTGCAGCAGAAACGTAGAACCTGCATGCAAGTAAGCAAGTAGCTATAGATTTCGCTCCCAAAATCACTGGCCATTGAATACATCTTCCTTTTACAAGACTCTGCTTCAACTGATTTGGAAAGGCCCATCATGACCACCGACAAGGGAGCATATACTATTCTCCTTTAAGCTAGTCATCATCATATATGCACGAGACTACATTGTCAATAATCTTAGACTGTCACAAGTGTGTTCTGTGAAAGAGCTTACCTCTTGTTCCCAGAAAAGAAGAATTGACTTTGGGATCCACTTCACGTAGCCAGAGTCTGGCTTTCTCAATTGGCTGCAGAAACCAAAAGAGGTACCACCATGCGAAGGCTGCAGCTATCAGCACTTGCAGTGCTAAACTCACTTGGGACGCTCCTTTCAGGTATGTTGCCATCGTGTAATTAAGAGCTGCTGGCGTAAGAGAGATAGATGATCGATTGATGTGACAAGACCGGAACTTGAGCTTTCGGCTCAGAAGAGCCGACTAGTAGGATCCGGACCTGCATACATTACCATCGACCACGTTTTAGACCAGCATGCAGCGTAGAAGCTTTGTCACAGAAAGAGTTCTTCGGTACCAGAATCGATTTCTCGTTTTCGACCGTATGCATGCATGCGAAGAGAACGAGAATGTATATAATAAACAAAGTAGTTAACAATATTAAACTACAATTACAAAGCACTCGACGGAATCAGAGTCATTCGGAGTTTTCCATAAGCAGGTGTCGTGAACTTACTCGATCTTTAAATATCACCGAGCACGGGCTGAGCCTCGAGCATTGTTGGTGGAGGCACTTATACCGAACCAAACCAAACCAAACGAATCCAAATCATAACACTCAGGAACTCGAGCCGAAATCTGCTGCTGGATCTCTATCTCCCCTCGTTTATATACTCACTGGAGAATAGGGTCCACCGAAAAGATCAGTGCAGCACCGGCGGGGTCAACTCCCGTAGAGTGAATTGAGTAGAAACTGGCGGCGCTTTTCTTGCATTCGGGCAACGGATCAAACTCCGTGGCAGCACTTTCTGCCCATGGACTTCATGGACATGCATGTCCATGGCGTCCGTCCAATCCTGTCATGGATGCTACAATCCTCTAAGGCGTCAAGTCATAAACATGATGCAGTACTGAATCGGGCGATCGAGCGCTAGCGCACAGTGTGTAGAGCCTGCAACTGTTTCACTTCGCAGCGACCGGGGAGCTAGAATTGTACCCAGATAGAGACAGCAACTGTCGCATGAGGGCATGTGTCCAAGCATATCAGGCATTCTCCTCGGTTTTGTCACGATTGTCCTTTAATAGATAATTCCTCGATCTGTCTTGCGAAACAATGCGTTCGACACGGGCACCCTCGAGTTGGAAGAAAATATGAGATTTCCGCGAGACCAACACTACAGGGGAATCTCAACTGGGGCTGGTTCCCTACCGCGTCACAAATATGCACACTTATGCCTTGCACACCACTCTAAAACCGATCCGAGTAACTTCCGCAGCTCCAAGAATAGTAGCTTGCACCTTCTTTAGCAGGCTCTCTTGAAACTGCCGAGAAACTCGATACTAAGAAAAACTTATCTACAGTTGATAGAGATACATGAATAACGTTAAGCATCATAAACAAATTATAGTCGTGATCTGTCGTGATCGGCTCTAATTTATGCTTGACAATGTCCCTTAGACGACGACGGCATGCCGCAAACTAAGAGGTGCATGCGCAGTTGTTCCCTTTCAAGAATTGAACACGGGTTAAAACTAAAATTTTTGGGTACAGAATTACGTTCCAGATCGGGTTCAATGTCAGAGGCAGGCAGGCAGAAGTAGTCTATAGTCCTGCGTCGATGGTAGTAAAGTCCTTTAAATTTGCCTTATGGCATGATGTCATGGTTCTAATAGACACCTTATGCTGGAACTATAGCTAGCTGCTTGAAAGGTCTATAAAAGAATTGAAGCAAATGACGGCACCATATCTGATATCCAACTGAGGTAGGCCCTGCAAGTACAGTAATTAACAGTGTTAACTAAGAACTTGTTTCTGCCTGTGGATATGGGAAGCAGTTTTCGGCTGCAGAAAGCGGCACAGCGAAGTATGGACTATAAAATTGAGGGGATTGTCTCCCTGCTGCCGATCCTCTCTGCCGTTGTGTGTGTAGACCCTCTTCTGTAAATTAAAGTTTATAGATTACCTACTGTGAGGAAGGAACATGCATGTGCTTCGTGCACAATGCAGCAGTTAGCTCAAGTCTCGTAGAAACAGTACGTACTCTAGTTCTTTCTTCACCTCCTTTGCATGGAGACGGTGATGATGAGAGTTCAACTTGATATCTAGCTTATAATCAACTACATATTAATTGTTAGAAATGCGAAAGCTGTAGACCAGAAAGGAAAGCGTTGGACAATCACAGTGGGAAGTTCGGAAAAATTTACTCACTAATAAACGTGTGAGTATACATGAGCGGACGGGAACCGCATGAAAGAGAGTCCACGACGTGACACCCGCTCATGAATGTGCAGCTAGCACTGTCACCAAATGCAACAGGAAGTGTTATTTTTCTTAAGAACTACCAAGTTTCATGATAAGAACGAGCATATTGATATACGATATAATTTCATAAATCGGCATGTGTGATAAGGTTATCCTCGTGTTATATTGCTCTAGTGAGTATCAACCTGGCTGACATTTTCACTAAACCCATTGTCAAAGAAAATCATTATTTACTCAAACCAGCTTCTAAATTGAGTTCTAAAATGATATCGTATATATAGTTCTCGATGACGAGAGTTGCTAACTACAGTATTCAACTAACACTTCCACATAGTAAGTAACTCTCATTTCATAATTACCAAATAGCGTGGATATCCTTACCAGCTTATAATGATCTTTGGCTATAGATTTAGAGAAAATGTTAGTTAGCTGAGGACCTTAGTTGCCACGTGTCTGTTTATTAACTTATAACGTAGATCAATATGCTTGTTCCTATCATGAAACTTGATAGATTTTAGATGATGATGATTCTCGACGGAGTAAAGATGTCAAGGTATGGTCACGTGTGTTAATATAAGCGGTTACGCACCATCTATGGTCTTAAGCAATCATTTCGTGAGTGGTTTAGATAATTGACGTTGATCTTTCCCCTCGGAGATTTCCAATCCAACATCTGCTACTTGCATAAAGAATGACACTTGGTGATATTTGCGTTGTACGTTGAGAACACAATCATCACCAATAGTAATGAAGAACTAGTTACCTATATCAAGGATAAGTAGAGTTTCATATTCCACATGAACGCTCATTGACATGTGAAATATGGAAGCTAAGTTTTTGTTTGTCATAACGGGGCCACTGAATTCGTAGGAAATCATCGGTTTCTCTGTTGAGTGCAAATAAATAAATATGTTTTTCTGAATGCGAAAGCGACCGAATTCACACGTTTGTAGTTCATGGAGGAAGCAATATACTCTGAGAATCTAAAGCCGACTCAGTTAATGGTTGACAGAGCGTCATTCCGAAATGATCATGAACCTCTCTTACATCATGAACCTCTCTTACTGGCAGCTTGTTAATCGCGTGCTGCACCAGTTTTCATATATATGGCCTGTTAATCAGTGCAACACAGAAAACGCGGAGCCGAAAGAAAGGACACAGACGAAGAAGCGGGTCCGGGCACTAGCATATAATTCAATTATGTCTACTTCTTAGCAGCAGGTTAGAGTGCATGAATGCTGCGCAGTTTATATATACTGGATGTGACTGAGATATCGTTAGGATTAATCAATCGATATCAAGACTACAATTTAGCGTTTGCAGAAAATAAGTTTGTGCTATAGATGCTCTAATGTCCGGCTGAGAGGAATTAAGGGTCAACTCACGTGCGTTCAGGATGATACCAGCGTCAAGCTGCAGTAGCATCTAGTGTAGTGAAAATTAAACCTTAAGTGATATTCTGTACTGTACATGACAATGTAATCTGCGGTAAGCTGTACCCCACTAGCAACGTCCGGCTTACTTGCCTCTGAGTACCTGCAGCCAATGTATGTATATACAGCATGTGCGGCAATGCATAAGGAGATAACGAGCAGAGCAGAGAGGTCTGTGTCCGCATGAGGCAAGCATAAGCCGAGCACGTGGAGATCCTCCGTTCCTTTCTTGTCATTTTAGCCGGCTAATTTGACACACTTTTCAACGTCTTGGACACGGGCTAATCACGGGACGCACATATGAGATTCTCCTACAGAGAAAAGATCGTTACTGGGAAGTTTACCGGACTCACTTGGAAGAGGATTTACGGACACAATAGCAGAGGCTCGACGGGAGGGAGGCTTTCGGCTTTCTGCAGCCGAAAACTCCTCCCCGTATACACAGGCAGAAACAAATTCTTTCTTAACACAGTTAATTACTGTACGTGCAGGGCTTAGCTCAGTTGGTATCAGATATGGTGCCGTCATTTGTTTTAACTCTTTTATATACCTTTCAAGCAGCTAGCTATAGTTCCAGCACAAGGAGACAATGGTCAGAACAATGACATCATGCCATAAGGCAAATTTAAAGTTCTTTACTACCGTAGACGCAGGACTATAGACTACTTCGGCCTGCCTCTTATTGAACCCCAGCTAGGAAGTAATTGTGTACCGAAAACTTTTAGTTTGACCTATGTCCTTGAAGGGAACTACTGCGCATGCACATCTTAATTTGCGGATCGGTTTTAGAGTGGTGTGCAAATTTGTGCCGTGGAACCAGGCCCAGTGGAGATCCCACTGTAGTGTTGGTCTCGCGGAACTCCCATACTGTCTTCCAACTCGAGGGAGCCCGTGTTGAACGCAATGTTCGCAAGACAGAACGAGGAATACTCTATTCAAGGATGATCGCGACAAAGCCGAGGAGAATGCCTGATGTGCTTGGACACATGCCGCTGATGCGACAGTTGCTCTCTCAATATGGGTACAATTCTAGCTCCCCGGCCGCTGCGCAGTGAAAGTTGCAGGTTCTACATGTACACTTGCACTAGCGCTCGGTCGCCCGATTCAGTACTGCATCATTTTATTACTTGACGCCTTTAAGAATTGTAGGCGAGTGCTGCCACGGAGTTTTACCCGTTGCCCGAATGCAAGAAAAGCACCGCCAGTTTCTACTCAATTCACTCTACGAGGGTTGACCCCGCCGGTGCTGCAGTGATTTTTTCTGTGGACCTTATTCTCCATTGAGTTCATAAACGAGGGGAGAGATAGATCCAGCAGCAGATTTGGGCTCGAGTTCCTGAGTGTTATGATCTGGAGTAGTTTGGTTTGGTCGGGTGTCATGATTAGTACCTCCACACATGAAGAAATATCGAAAATGAACTCGTGGGTTCTCTTTGTTAATTGAAGTGCATAAGGTTCACGAATTGCATTAGCGTTGCTCACAATACACTGTTATGATGAGTACCTCCACATATGAAGAAATATCGAGAATGAACTCGTGGGTTCTCTTTGCTAATTGAATTGCATAAGTGCATTAGCGTTGCTCACAATACACTGTATCAAGTGTTGTCTTGAGAACCAACTATTGCACTGGGATAAAACTCAGAGTGCATGGCAAAGTGCACTTGAAGGTGGAGGGTCTCAGTATTTTTGCACTATGTACCATAGAAATAGAAGTGCATTTTAAAGAGCATAGTAAAGTTTGCAACAATTCAAGTGCAAAAAGAATAGTCTATCGAGCGCAACAATCCAAGTGCAGAAAGAATAATCTGCCGAGGGCGATGTCAAATTTGACATATATGAGAACATAATATTATAAATGAATTCACAAATGACAAGAAAAGATATGGACGAAATGGTAAAGTGCATTATTCTCCTGCACTTCAAAACTGCATTAATATTCTACACTGTAGAAACTGAAATGCATTATTTTGTCATGTAGCTTGACACATCAGCAGAAATTAAAGTCACTGTCACTAACATGTCAACAGTGGTCTATTTTGTATTTCGATAAAACAAATTCAAAAGCAAGATGTCACGTAAATGACTTTGATATGATCATTACAGCCTATCTAGAGCCGGTAGACATCAATTTAGTTTTATCTCTCCATATGAACTGTAGAGAAAATTATACAATTGAATCTCAACATATATACAAGATATAAGAAATCTAAAGGAAGTTTGCATCCGTTTCAAAGTTCATTAAGTGTATACAAAATTTCTTACAGAAACGAAAATGGTTTCACAAGTTTTTTGAAAGTGCATCACCGCAAGTTCTAGTTTGCTAGGAAGAGACAGAATGGACAGTCTTCATGATCATCCAAACACATGCATGAGTAAAAGATTTGTATATGTATTCTAAGTCTGTTAACTGTAATTTTGTTTTAAACTCTATGTTATGCTTACTCATTCGAATAACCTCATTGACTAGATTTGACAAATTAACCAGTTCTATTTTGTTTCTCGGTCTTCATACTGCTATCATGTCTAGTTGAACTGCTGTAGAAGCTCCTTGATGATGAGTAAATGGCAGTTTACAATTGTCATTATTCTGTTTGTGTTTCTTGTTTTTCTCTGTCATGTACTTGGTCAAAGATGGGCAGACGTCTTGCTTCCTCTTCAATTTCATCGCGTGCGTGTGTGACGATGGTAAGCTCTCCATCTTCATCAAAGCTTGTTAAATCCGGAATGATCTGTTACAAACAACCTTGAATATGAATTCGAGTATTTAATCAAACGAGTTAACAACGAATACTGTCTGAATTGCAAAAGTAAAGACTAATGCATGCATGAAGCATGATTTGCCTCTAAGTAGGACCTCGGAAGTCTATGTTTTGACGGTAGACTATTAGATCTGTTGTGATCTACAGCTTGTGTCAAGATACCGCTTCCAATTCTGGTGACCATTCCCATTACTTGTTCCTATCCTCTTTTATTTTCCTACAGACGGAGCGGACAACACTAGCATAAGTAAGAGTTTAATTTACTTACGTGCATGTTATCAAAGAATGTAGTGTATATAGAACCTCAAGAAAGGAATGGAAGGAGGCCTAGGACAGTCGTCTTTGTATGTCAAGAGTCATTGTTTCAACATACATTCCTGTAATCACACAAGTATAGTTTTGCATATTACCAAATTGATAGGTCGTTTGCCTTGTGTGATTTTGGTCGTGGTGTCTGTGTCAAGCGAATCTAGATTAGCATCAGTCTTAAGAGAGTTCTCCAGTGACGTATCTCCTTCGAGTGTACTTGGTGATAATTTGACACAAAGTCTAGTGATGTCCATTGAGTTTTGGGTTTGAATTCCATTGTCAGCAGTCATGGTTGTTATAGAGTTGCTGACATCCATGTTGTTATAAAACAATAGGTCCGTCTTTGTTGACACATTAGTCGATCGTGAAGTTTCTGGAGCTTTCTGTCCGTAATCTTCACCAATCTGCCCTGTTGCAATTGAGTTTTTGTAGAATTCTTGAAATGTACATTTAAACACATGTTCAATCATTTAAGGGTCTGAATGAAAGGAACACTATAGCTACTGCACAAAGGAACTCTGTAAGAAAAAGACATTGCGACAAGAACATTGTAGCTATTGCGCAAAAGAAATCTAGCTTGCAGTTGGACTCCTAGAATGGATAAATGAATCGATATACATAGACATGGTGTGCATGTGGGAAGTTACCCTACGATTGATCTCGTCCTCGGAGAAGCATTGAGAGTAGTCCTTGTCATCTACTCGATTCTTTGGATTTAGCACATTCGATACAAACAACATAGAAGATGTTGGAATACAGACTTGTTTGACAATATGCTTTTGATCTCTGATTTGCTCTATTTCATCATTGGAATCCAACTCGCTGTGTCCTAGATCGATACTTGTCGTTGCATGAAGATCATTCTGATCTCGTTCTGCAGGATCTTCGACATCAATAGAGGTGTGCATCTTCTTTTTTCTTGGACAATGGGATCTGCTTGCAAAGCAGCGTACAGACCATTGAAGTTATGAAAGTCTGCATATCCAATTCCTCCAGTACCCATAGTTGAGTCCGTCATCTGGTTAAATACCTCTTGAGGAGCGGAGGTATCCATATCTGATACACTGGAACAATAGGTCGTTATTTCATTCAGTCTTACAGCACTGTAGTGTTTCTTGTGGTTTTCAAACTAGTTTCTAAATATCAAGTCCAGGATGTGGACCAATTTCAATGTGTGC
This sequence comes from Asterella californica, assembly GCA_036924285.1. Lineage (NCBI taxonomy): Eukaryota > Viridiplantae > Streptophyta > Marchantiopsida > Marchantiales > Aytoniaceae > Asterella > Asterella californica. Next base: position 52,698,370 of record JAYKYS010000001.1, read on the forward strand.
ACCAGAAATGTTGAAGGGTAGAGAAGATAATCTCTCTCGATGATATTTTCTGTGAACTTCAATGTACCGATCTCTATCTATTTGTGTGACGAAAGTTTTCTACCCATGCTGTTGGCACTTCTGGTTGACTCATGTCATGGAAAGTATCCCTCACATCTCTTACTATCTGTAGTGTCTCATGATTTCTCCTTTACACCATTGTAGCATAAAAGATTTCGTTCCTCAAGAAGATTTACACTAGTTACAATGTTCTAAGTTCGAAGATCTGTTCAAACTCACGAACACCTTGGTTTTACCCAAAAGTTACTTCTAACTCATGAAACTATACGGCTTCCAGACCTTTCAACAGGTGATCTGGTTCATAACACACAACTATTACTTAAAATACCACACAAATATACACTGAGAAGACATAGAAGACAATTATTACTCCTTGACCAAGCTTTCCAATCTTCTCACGTCGGCTTCCAGAAATAAGTCTCATCTTTTGGCGGTTCAACTCGGCTTCTGACACCCTCAAACACTGTCACTGCTCAGTAGATGCCAATTACTACTCCATACCACAAATTATCCTTACGATAACTGATTAGATCATTCACAAGGTGTATGTCCCTTGTAGCCTTCCCAAGCTTTTGCTTGCTGAAACGATCTTCTGGCAGCATTACAACGACACTCACCTCCACTGATACTCACACAAAGCTTCTATAATCAAATAGAAGATAGAATGAAGATGGGAAGATGAGAGAAGAGAAAGAAAAAGAGAAAATTAACAAAAGAGGAAATGAAAGAAAAGAGAGAAATCAATCTTCCGACAGGTTTCTAGTCTGGATCCTGACTATAAAGCCATCCTTGCTTGTAGTAAATTGGGGGAGAAGACCAAATACCTACTTACAGTTCCACTGTCTTTTTGTTGATGATGACATCTTCTGATGTAGTAAGAAGCAATCTGCCAGCTTCTGTGTACTTTAGGTCTTTCCTCTTGAGACAATAATGGAGTTAATTACCACCCACTGTCTCTTTGACCAAATGAGCTTTTACAGAGGTTCAGACCTGCCGACACTCTCATTGTTTAACTTCTCGACTTCCTGCTTGATACTCAATTAACTTCTACAAATATGACTTCTAGCTTCTTCTGCCCTTGCTTTGACTGCTCTGTCTCAGAGGATCAATCTCCCATGGATAGTTCGTATGTGGATCCGAAATGCTCCACTGGACAAGCTTGGACACTACACAACTTCTAACAATCACTACCACTCAACAAGAAAACTTTCCATGCACAATTAGGTATAAATTCGATGAAATCCAATCCTCAGAAGACATAGACAAAGCTTCCGTAAGCAAAAATTATCAATCCAATCCTGGTAGCTACTCCTTTGCTTCTTGTCACTACTCCTCGACACACTAGACTAAACAGGACTACACGAGAATTGTCAGTCCTTGTCTACTCTGTCTACTCCTATCTACACTCTCGTGATCTCTTCTTGGATGCGGATGTGCATACCTACTATGCGCGTGTATATTTGATATGTGCGCTCTTTTGTATCCCTTGTGGGTGTAGTAGCATGTGTCAAAACTAAACATCAACCTCAACTTTATACAACTGCTTCTAATCGTAGGAGGGGATTCCCTCGAATCATAACCACAACCTAGAGGATGAAATGGCTCATTGTCAAATGATCACTTCCTCCTAGACTTCGGTTCTTCTCAATTCGGAAAGTCTTTCCTATTCCTGCTGTAACTAACCCTGCCACATGGACAGTCTTAAAAATATAGAAGGGAGTTGTCAAGCTAAGAATAGCTAACTTCAATTCTCTAAAAATCAGTGAGATATAAATAGCTAACTAATGTTCATATCTATTCTTGGTCACCAAGTGTGACAAATTCGACTTTTGGGACCATGGGCTGCTCAATTGGTACCTCCGGCGTGGCTGAGGTGACATCCGTCTCAGTGGCAACCATGTGCTCTTCTGTATTTGACTCGGAAGACAGAAGACGTCCTTGGAAAGCCGTACCCATCTGCGCTTCTGAGCCCTTCTGCAAGACTTATTTGCTGTTGGGAGTTGGGGCAATCTCCTCGGGGTCAGAGGCAGGCAATACTCTGAATATATGAGAAGTCGTCTCCTCTTCTTGTCTTCTAGAAGACGTCTTGGCTTTTGGAGCTATTTCGCGTGTCTTCTCCAATTCCAATTGTAGTGACGCAAGATTTCTCCTTTTGCCCATTTAGTATACAAGATATCGTTCCCACAGAGGATTTGCACAAGTAACGCTGCTCTAAGTTCTAAGATCTGTTCAAACACACAAACACACAGGTTTTGTCTAGAAATCCCGTCTTCTCACAAAATCACACAAAACCACACGTCTTCCAGACACGCCACATGGTGCTCTGGAACTAAACAAACAACTACCAGTTACAATATCACACAACTATTCACAGAGAAGCTCGAGAAGACGATCTTCTTGCTTCCAGGTTACTTCTTCCGGTCTTCTCGATACCGTCTTCCCGAAGCGATTCTCGTCTTCTAGGGGTTCAACTCGTCTTCTCACACCTCCAGAAGATTGTCCTGCCTCGCAGAAGTCGACTAGCAACGGTCGTTACATCTTATTCTCACACTCACATTCCAACGGGTTAGATAAATCACAGGGTGTATGCCCCCTGTAGCCTTCCCAGGCTTCTGCCTACGGAAATGGTCTTCCTGCAGCACTACAAAGACATTCACCTTCACGGAAGCTCAATAGAAGCCTCGGAAGCTCACTAGAAGAAGGTAAGAGGATGGGGAAGATGAGGGAAGATGGGGAAGAAGAGAAAATCCAAACAAGAGAAAAACCAGATGAAAAGAGTAAATTAAGATTCCGACAGGCTTCTAGTCCGGATCCTGACTAACAACCCATCCCTGCTTGTAATAGTTTGGGGAGGAAGACAACAAACGTGAGTACTGTTGCACCGTCTTCTACTCGAGGATGTCGTCTTCTGTTGCAGGAAGAAGGCTTCTTTCTTCTTCACTTCGCTGCTCTAACTGCTCTGTCTTCTGGGATCCCTTACCCAGAAGACCGTTCGTACGTAGATCCCAAGTGCTCTATTGAACGAGTCAAGCTACACTTCCACAACTGCTGACAGTCATCGTCACTCAAGAAGAACACTTCCCATGCACAATTGGGAGCGAATTCAATGAACCCACCATCCAGAAGACATGGACAAAGCTTCTGCACTCAAATCCACAATCTATTCCTCGAGAAGAAGTCACAATGGCATTGGGAAGCTCACTCCCTCTACTTCTTGCGTCTACTCCTCGACACACCAGTCTAGCTAACAGGACTGCACGAGGATGCCGTTCCCTGTTCCTAGACTGTCCACTACTTCTATCTACATCTTCGAACCACTGCTGGTACGAGTATGCAGACCCCTCCGGTGTATTCCAAGACTATTCGTATGTTTCCAACAACGGGTGTAGTGCGAAGAACTTCCTATCCTGTCCCTGCTCTAATGTGTCTCGCCTACCTGTCCGTAGAATCGGTGTGTATGTTCAGTTGCTACAGAATTCTACAGAACTGGCAGAACTCTATCTCCTACTCTGCTATCCTACTTATGTTGTTGTCGTGAGAACCAGGGGAGGCGACCACCAAGGAGAGAGAGGCGCTGACAGGAGGTTGTCACCTCACATGCAAGCGGTTCTCCTGCCCGAATTGGTCATCTGCCTTGTCCTTCCTACGCTACCTATGCTGCCACATGGTGTCCTAACTAATATTACATGGAAAAACTGCCATCCTTAAGATAGCATGTTCAATCTCACTATATTTGGAATTGTTAATGGAGTTACTAACTACTCAGATTGCACGGAGGTAATCTCTACCTGATCTGCTCCTATCGGAGCTTCTAACGTGGCTTCTGATAAGCTAGAAAGCCCTGCAGTTACCTCGGGTGTCACTGAGGTGGCTTCCTCCTCACCGTCTCTTGCTGGCCCTGCTGTCGCTGCTGCTGCGTCTTCCTCGGCTTCGGCTTCTGCTTCGGAAGACAGAAACGTCTTCTGGGAAGAGCTTTCGACCGGTGCTTCTTCCGTCTTCTAAGGCACGGGTGCGGGACTAGGGACCATGGGGACCTCATGGGGATCCGGGGAAGTCGCTTCCTCCACGCGGAATACCTGGGAAGACGGCTCGTCTTCCTGTCTTCCAGAAGACATCTTGTCTTCCGGGGCGTCTTCTGGAGTCTTCTCGGCTTCCAACGTTGTCACCACCAAGTGCACAGCGAGGTCAAACTCCTCCTTCTCCATTCCGGATCCAGTCGAGGGTGCTGGAGCGTGGGAAGATGCGGTTGCAGGTGTCGGAAGCGAGGGAAGATCATAAAGTGTCTTCACTCCTTCTATCTGTCTATCCAAGTACCTGAACATGCTCTCCCGGCATTCCACCAATATCGCTTTGGACTCGTGTCCCATCCTCTAGCTAAGGTAAGTACCTTCCTACCCGCGGTGTAGTTGAACTTCTTCCGAAGCGCTTCCACCGACTATGCCAACATCTTCTGTGCACGGGCCTCTGCTGCTTCCCGCTGCGTCTTCTCAAATGCAGCTCGCGCTTCCGCGGCTTCTCGCTGCGTCTTCCATATGGTCTGCTCTTCTGAGAGGGCGGTGATCTTCTCCCGCACTCGGGTGACTTCCTGATTGCGCTGCTGTATCCGCGCCTGCAACTCCTGGTTGCTCTTCCGGAGCTGTACCAGCTCTTTGGCAGAAGCGGCTGCTTCCGCCTTGTACCTGGCTGCAAGCTTCTCCGTGGTGCGGAGACTAGCTTCCAGCGACTCCGTCTTCTTCTGGTCTTCCCCCTGTCACAGCAAGGTGCGCAGGCCGAATCCAAGTTGTAAGGGCTTCTCTTGTGCCTCGCTCTCTTCTCCAGCAACTCCATAGCTGGCTGGATCTCCTTCTGGAAGTAGGCACTGAACTCCTCCAGTCGTCTTCCTATGGAAGACAAGTTCATCTCCACCACTCGCTCCGCGGTGTCGACTTCGTCTTCCAGAGGCAAGGAAGCCTCTTCCACCACTACGGTGTCGTATTGTACATAGGTCTGTACAGTGAAAAGTATTGCAAAGAGATGTTTTTTCTATATTGTGTAAAGGAAGCTGCCCTGCAGCTTAACAAGCTGGGTAGGAGCTAAGCTGGGGCCATGCTTGACAAGCTGCCCCCTAGCTTAGACTGAAATATCACCTTGAAAGAGGTCGAAAGGCATCAGAATGCAGAGCTCGACGAGGAGAGCGACCTCATGCTTCCAGTTTTGACAGAAAGTGCTTTAAGCAATAGTTAGCACGTGTTTTAAACTGAAAAATATGCGAAAGAGGGAAATCTGTCGATTTTGACTCGTGACTCGAACTCAGAATCTGAATGCGTAGGTGTGTAGGTGTTCACAAGTACTATAGTTTTGACTCTTTACTCGTTTAAAACGGAGTTGTATGGAAAAGTTAGCGTAGAGAAAGCTAGTAAAGACTTTACAGGAAGATTTCCTTAGTAAAGCATATGTACAGACTGTAAAAGCTTTTTAAACGGAACCAAAGGCCATCCCAGTGATAGGGCGCCTGCCTAGGAGGGAAGTGGTCTCAGGATCAATCCCTCCTGGCCTCTGGTTCCTATTCTGGCATGTTGGTCTCCCGGATGGGAGTCTATGTTGGGTATTCAGCCATGTCTTGTATACCTAGGGGCGGGAGACCGGTATCTCCTTTAATCGTGGGCTTCCTGACCTAAGCCTCCGCATGCCATCCTGAATATACTATGGGAGATACCTGGTGCGCATATGGGGGAGCTGTAAGCCCTGTGGGGCAGCCTCATAAGTGTTAGGGCTTCGGCCTACATTGGATGGCTTATAGTATATTCAAGATGACATCAAGATGGCATCAAGACTTGATGCCATCAAGAGCACAGGAAACTTTTGCTAATTAGTTAAATAAGCATCGAGTAGGCTTGCGATGGAGAATGAGGTTATGTGAACCTTTATTAGTGTAGGGTAGAGTTTGTGGAGACAACTGTGAAACTTGTATTAAAAAGGGGCCAACTTTGTAAATAATGCTCTGTACGCATAAGGACAGCAGGGGGGCAGCTTAAGCTAAGTAAATTCTTCCAAATTCACACTTACACAAATGCAACTACTGCTTTACCACTTACATTTTGATATCGCCCTCTTGGAAGTCCGTCCTGCCGCTTACTCGTCAAGACACTTGATTATCCTCGCCAAAATCTTGACAATGTGATAAATTGCAACCAAACTTGTTGAGTATAAAAGTCCCTCTTGTATATCATCAAGCATATGCTATCACATCCTTCATCTCTCTTTCGTACGTCTTCTAGCTTATGTGTGGCACTAGTGGCACAAAAATCGATAATCTAGTGGACCGATTAGCATATTGAAGTTAGATAACTTCTCACTGCTCCTCTTCGTTGGTCATACATCCAAAGCTTCTCTTTCTATATTTAACGCCACTGCTTGACGGTTAAATAAGCATCGCTGTCCAGTGTCCAGTGAGCATAGGCTGCAAGTCTTTGCCAAACCAGCACAATTAATCACAAAGGGGAGTCCGACGAGGAATTTACAAATTTATGAACCTTCTCCACAGTCCTCCTGATTGAGGCTCTTGGTGAAGACCGTCTCGTTTTATAAGCTTCTCACGGGGGAACAACCGTAACCAATACCAGAACTTTGGACGGTCGACGAAAGCGCAAAACTACACTCCGACTTATTTACACACTGTCTGCCTTTTGTCTTTGGTGGTCTGTCAAGCGACTTAAGAATCCAATAACTCCTAGGTTTGAAGTGGATCTCTCAGTTGGAAGTTTACGGTTATGCTATCAAGAAATTCCGGAGCGATGCCGCACAGGGTCTAGGCCTACCGTTGCAGTTTCCTTGCAGTCCCTGCAACTAGTCCCTTGGCTGACTTTGATCATTCAAATCTGTACTGCTCTCTAATCAAGTATTTTATATTTGTACAAGCTTCTAATTAACTTCCTAGATAATCTGGCTTCTGCTAACAGGCTTCTAGAGATCGGAGGTAGTGCATCGCATACTCGAGCTCTGACTAGTCGTCCAGGAGGTTGAAGGTTCTTGTGCCCTCCAAGTTCGGGATCGGATGTCGTCATGACTTTACAACTCGAAGCTGACGGAATGATAGAGGAAACCGACCGCTTGCTGACCGGAAACGGTATGATATTTACATCCTCTTGCATTCCTTGGCCACCGGAAACAATCACTCCCACATTCTTGCCCTCGTACTGCTTCGCATATGCCCCGAACAATTCTGAAACACGGCCCAATAGCTCATAAGTAACAGCGGCACGAGAAGACACTATGGACGTCTATGAGAAACAAGAAGGTCATTCAAAAAGGTTCGAATACAGTTTAGTCTGTGTCGTACCTTTCCAGTTTGGTCTTTTCCCCAATGTAACATCGCCCTCCCATGCCGCATGTTCGGCACCAAAATTTCTGTTCAAGCCACCTGCTGAAAGTTGTTCATCCTTAACGGGCGAAGGAGGCATAGACTGGGCTATGACTTGAGAAGATGTCGATTTTGCCGAGGCCCTCCTTTCAAAATGGGCCCAAACTGCCATCACTCCTCCTCCAAATACTACGACAGCTACTGCTATGGCCAAGCAGTAGAGGAAGGCTTTACCGTAATTGGTAGTTGAGCTATCCACGAAGGTTTCCCCAAAGATACCCCAGATGATGAGGTATCCGACGAGGGTTCCAAAGACAGAAGCTCCGACCCAAGAGCTGGACCCAGTAAGAGCTAGGGATGACATGCCGCGGACGACCTCCAGAGGAGGGCCGTAGTAAGGAACTGGAGCCTCGTTCAAATATGTGTAGCTGAAATGCTCATACGGCATAACATCTTTACCAGGTTCAGACGAATCCATCTCTTCGTCTTTGGGGAGTTGAGATTTGGTTGTAACATAAGCGTGGATATTGATCTGCACTCGTTCTTCGAAGTCAGGGAGAATCTCATGAGGATTCAGCGTGTTCAAGATACATAGCTCCTTCGGGTTCTTCACGCAGATTATCAACTGGATGGATGTCGGAAGATTTTTCTGCTCAAGTTTGTGCCTGTAGAGGATATCTCGGATCATTGCGAGGAACGGAGTCACGCCAATCCCTCCTGCAACTAGAATCAGGGACTGGTACCTGTAATTCCCCAAGAGAACCGATCAGTGAAACAAAATTAGTAAGGAGGTCGTATGAAGCCATGCATTATGATGAAATCAAAGTCACCTAAAGGTGCACGATATATGTCGGTAAGATTTGGTACTCACTCCAAGTAGAAGTTTGATTCGTCTCCATGGGGTCCTTCAAGGGCCAGCTTGAAGCCGAATGGGCATTTCAACTTTCCTGCTTCCTGGTGTTGCTTGGTGTCAATGAGGGAGTCGTGAATAGTTTTAGTGTAACCTCCCAAAGGCTTAATGTAGATGCAGATTTGGTTTGTGTTGTCCAGAGGACTGGATGCCACGCTGAAAGGGTGCCACTCGAACCGCGACACCTTTGGAAGCAGCACATAGATGAAACTGAGAGCGTTGTATTCCAGACCTGTAATGGATTGTTCGAGTACTTAGAGAACTATGCCAGTAATACTCATTATCAATCCCGACAGTGTATGTTTCCTAACACGTAACAACTTACTGACCCAAGATAACATACAATACACAAAAAGAAGAAAAAAAGATTTGTCTTACTCTGTGGCTTGGCGAATTTCAACTCGATGGCACCAGATGGAAGCACCTTTGTGGAAAGTACATCCACGGCTTTCCGTGATTGAACCATACGCATGAATCGATCAAGGAAGAAGAGCAAGATGGGAGTGACTACGTAGACCATCTGAGACTGGCAGTGGAAAAGGAAGAAAAGAAAGAAGACCAGATAAAGATGGTGGGCCAAGAAGAATATATTGAAGTTGTTTCTCCGCACAGTTTCTAAAGCTGTTACCAGCATGATCACCCCGGCTGCGAGGGCAATTATGCCTGGAAAGTTTGCTATCCCGGTGTGTTGCCATGCCAATAGCTGCAATAACCAAATTATTAGCTAGAAATTTAAGCCGCGTATTTAAGCCCTTCAAAATTCTTCAGCCAATGAAGCTCACTTTTCACTCTCTATTTGCTCTTGCATTTGCAATCGCCACTCTAATTAGCAGGCTAGCAGTGAATTTTTGTTCAGATGACACATTTGAGGTTTTGAAACTTATGCATCTGATACCGACAACTAAAGGTGTGTGATCATACCTCATGAGCTTCATGGATGTAAGGAAAGTAGACGAGGAAGACTATTCCATGTACTATGTACAACCAGACTGTCACCAAGCCAAGCCACGTGTGATACTTGACGGCACGTTCGAAGGGAACTCCACAGACTCGAAGGATAGGGGATCCACGGGACACGGGAATCCAGAGGAGACCGAACGGAATCAAACCCGCCTTTCCTAGATAAACTCCAACTGATTCTAGCTTCTTGGAAGATCTGATGAGACAGAGTTGGTGTCGTGTTAGGTCTTGATTCATCAGAGTTGATGTCGTGTTAGGTTTTGATTCAAACCATCGCAAGCAAGAACATTCCATATGATAATAAACAGGAAATGTGATTCAAGTTAGACCTGCTATGGCTGCCCGGTTTCTGTTTTGTGTTATCGATGTCGCGAGCTGCATCCACGGACATTTTCGTGATGTACCACACAACGAGGAACACCATGGCCACAAGGAAAATGATGTCGGCAAGTTGAAGCATTCCCAGAGGACTCTTCACAATCATTGGCTGTGACCAAAGGCCCACCTGGCGCTTCTTCGTTGAGCTTTCTCCACTGTTCAAGAGACAACTCAAGAGGATTATTTTCATGAACGGTTGATGAGAAAGAGAGGAGGGAGGGTGGAGGTTGGGGGAGATGAAGAACTGAATGGGATATGGGACGACGACTTTAACAGAGAGTCCGGTCGGGTGAACCCTAATTCCTAAGTACATATGTTGACATTTTCCATATATATATATACACAGACAAAGATATCTCCAGGACTCTAGAGGAATAGAGAAATCGATATCTAGAATTGTATCTATCGTACAGAAGAATAATTGAGGATACGTCACGTACCTCTGGAATGGCTTCTTGGTTCGTCTTCGGAGCTCAATGACAAAGAAACCCAGGAATGCAATGACCATGAAAGGCAAGATTTGCAGCAGAAACGTAGAACCTGCATGCAAGTAAGCAAGTAGCTATAGATTTCGCTCCCGAAATCACTGGCCATGGAATACATCTTCCTTTGACAAGACTCTGCTTCAACTGATTTGGAAAGGCCCATCATGACCACCGGCAAGGGAGCACATGCTATTCTCCTTTAAGCTAGTCATCATCATATATGCACGAGACTACATTGTCAATAATCTTAGACTGTCACAAGTGTCTTCTGTGAAAAAGCTGACCTCTTGTTCCCAGAAAAGAAGAATTGACTTTGGGATCCACTTCTCGTAGCCAGAGTCTGGCTTTCTCAATTGGCTGCAGAAACCAAAAGAGGTACCACCATGCAAAGGCTGCAGCTATCAGCACTTGCAGTGCTGAACTCACTTGGGACGCTCCTTTCAGGTATGTTGCCATCGTGTAAGAGCTGCTGGCGTAAGAGAAATAGATGATCGATTGATGTGACAAGACCGGAACTTGAGCTTTCAGCTCATGAGAGCCGACTAGCCGGATCCGACCTGCATACATTTACCATGGACCACATTTTAGAGCAGCATGCAGCGTACAAGCTTCTTCACAGAAAAACTTGTTCGGTATCAGAATCGATTCCTCGCGATCGTAAGCATGCATGCCAAGAGAACAAGAATAATAAACAACATAGTTAACAATACTAAACTAAAATTGTAAAGCGATCGATAGAATCTGTTCATAATATTCCAGTCATTCAAAGATTTTTGTAAGCAGTGTCGTACATATATGGCAACTCTATTTGTCAACGAGTACTTACTCGATCTTTATATATCACCGAGCACGGGCTGAGCTTCGAGCATTGTTAGTGTGGAGGTACTGATCATGATACCCAACCAAACCAAACTACTCCAGATCATAACACTCAGGAACTCGAGCCCAAATCTGCTGCTGGATCTATCTCTCCCCTCGTTTATGTACTCAATGGAGAATAGGGTCCACCGAAAAGATCACTGCAGCACCGGCGGGGTCAACCCTCGTAGAGTGAATTGAGTAGAAACTGGCGGCGCTTTCCTTGCATTCGGGCAACGGTTCAAACTCCGTGGCAGCACTCGACTTCTTCTGCCCATGGAGTTCATGGACATGCATGTTCATGGTCCGTCCAATCCTGTCATGGATGCTACAATTCTTTAAGGCGTCAAGTAATGAACATGATGCAGCACTGAGCCCTAGCGCAAGTGTACATGTAGAACCTGCAACTGTTTCACTGCGCAGCGCCGGGGAGCTAGAATTGTATCCAGATTGAGAGAGTATCAGGTATTCTCCTCGGCTTTGTCGCGATCGTCCTTGAATAGAGTCTTCCTCGTTCTGTCTTGCGAACAATGCGTTCGATACGGGCTCCCTCGAGTTGGAAGACAGTATGGGAGTTCCGCGAGACCAACACTACAGTGGGATCTCCACTGGGCCTGGTTCCACGGCACAAATTTGCACACCACTCTAAAACCGATCCGAGAAGCTTCCGCAGCTTCAACCTTCTTCAGCAAGCTTTCTTCAAACTGCCGAGAAACTCGATACTCAGAAAAAGTTATCAACAGTTGATAGAGATACACGAATAAAGTTAAGCATCAGAACCAAATTATAGTCATCTGTCGTGATCGGCCCTAATTTATGCTTGACAATGTCCGTTAGACGATAACGTCATGCCGCAAATTAAGATGTGCATGCGCAGTAGTTCCCTTCAAGAACATGGGTCAAACTAAAAGTTTTCGGTACACAATTACTTCCTAGCTGGGGTTCAATAAGAGGCAGGCCGAAGTAGTCTAGTCCTGCGTCTACGGTAGTAAAGAACTTTAAATTTGCCTTATGGCATGATGTCATTGTTCTGACCATTGTCTCCTTATGCTGGAACTATAGCTAGCTGCTTGAAAGGTATATAAAAGAGTTAAAACAAATGACGGCACCATATCTGATATCCAACTAGCTAAGCCCTGCACGTACAGTAATTAACTGTGTTAAGAACGAATTTGTTTCTGCCTGTGTATACGGGGAGGAGTTTTCGGCTGCAGAAAGCCGAAAGTCTCCCTCCCGTCGAGCCTCTGCTACTGTGTCCGTAAATCCTCTTCCAAGTGAGTCCGGTAAACTTCCCAGTAACGATCTTTTCTCTGTCTGAGAATCTCATATGTGCGTCCCCGTGATTAGCCCGTGTCCAAGACGTTGAAAAGTGTGTCAAATTGGTAACGGCTAAAATGACAAGAAAGGAACGGAGGATCTCCACGTGCTCGGCTTATGCTTGCCTCATGCGGACACAGACCTCTCTGCTCTGCTCGTTATCTCCTTATGCATTGCCGCACATGCTGTATATACATACATTGGCTGCAGGTACTCAAGAGGCAAGAGCCAAGTCAAGTAAGCCGGACGTTGCCAGTGGGGTACAGCTTACCGCAGATTACATTGTCATGTACAGTACAGAATATCACTTGAGGTTTAATTTTCACTACACTAGATGCTACTGCAGCGTGACGCTGGTACCACCGGCATAAGGTGTCTATTAGAACCATGACATCATGCCATAAGGCAAATTTTAAGGACTTTACTACCATCGATGCAGGACTATAGACTACTTCTGCCTGCCTGCCTCTGACATTGAACCCGATCTGGAACGTAATTCTGTACACAAAATTTTAGTTTTAACCCGTGTTCAATTCTTGAAAGGGAACAACTGCGCATGCACCCTTAATTTGCGGCATGCCGTCGTCGTCTAAGGGACATTGTCAAGCATAAATTAGAGACGATCACGACAGATCACGACTATAATTTGTTTGTGATGCTTAACTTTATTCATGTATCTCTATCAACTGTAGATAATCTTTTCTGAGTGTCGAGTTCCTCGGCAGTTTCAAGAGAGCTTGCTGAAGAAGGTGCAAGCTACTATTCTTGGAGCTGCGGAAGTTACTCGGATCGGTTTTAGAGTGGTGTGCAAGGCATAAGTGTGCATATTTGTGACGCGGTACGGAACCAGCCCCAGTGGAGATCCCCCTGTAGTGTTGGTCTGGGGGAACTCTCATATTCTCTTCCAACTCGAGGGTGCCCTTGTCGAACGCATTGTTTCGCAAGACAGATCGAGGAATCATCTATTAAAGAACAATCGCGACAAAACCGAGGAGAATGCATGATATGCTTGGACACATGCCCTGATGCGACAGTTGCTGTCTCTATCTGGGTACAATTCTAGCTCCCCGGTCGCTGCGGAGCTACACACAGTTGCAGGTTCTGCACATTCTGCGCTAGCGCTCGATCGCCCGATTCAGTACTGCATCATGTTTATGAGTTGACGCCTTTGAGAATTGTAGCATCCATGACAGGATTAGACGGACGCCATGGACATGCATGTCCATGAAGTCCATGGGCAGAAAGTGCTGCCACGGAGTTTGATCGTTGCCCGAATGCAAGAAAAGCGCCGCCAGTTTCTACTCAATTCACTCTACGGGAGTTGACCCCGCCGGTGCTGCAGTGATCTTGGTGGACCCTATTCTCCAGTGAGTATATAAACGCGGGGAAATAGAGATCCAGCAGCAGATTTGGGCTCGAGTTCCTGAGTGTTATGATCTGGAGTCGTTTGGTTTGGTTCGGTATCAGTCCCTCCACCAACAATGCTCGAGGCTCAGCCCGTGCTCGGTGATATATAAAGATCAAGTAAGTTCTCGTTGACAAACAGAGTTGCCATGTATGTACGACCCTGCTCATGTAAAACTCCGAATGACTCTGATTCTGTCGCGTGCTTTGTAATTGTAGTTTAATATTGTTAACTACTTTGTTAATTATATACATTCTCGTTCTCTTCGCATGCATGCATACGGTCGAAAACGAGGAATCGATTCTGGTACCGAAGAACTCTTTCTGTGACGAAGCTTGTACGCTGCATGCTGCTCTAAAATGTGGTCCATGGTAAATGTATGCAGGTCCGGATCCGGCTAGTCGGCTCTCCTGAGCTAAAAGCTCAAGTTCCGGTCTTGTCACATCAATCGATCATCTATTTCTCTTGCACCAGTAGCTCTTACACGATGGCAACATACCTGAAAGGAGCGTCCCAAGTGAGTTTAGCACTGCAAGTGCTGATAGCTGCAGCCTTCGCATGGTGGTACCTCTTTTGGTTTCTGCAGCCAATTGAGAAAGCCAGACTCTGGCTACGAGAAGTGGATCCCAAAGTCAATTCTTCTTTTCTGGGAACAAGAGGTCAGCTTTTTCACAGAAGACACTTGTCACAGTCGAAGATTATTGACAATGTAGTCTCGTGCATATATGATGATGACTAGCTTAAAGGAGAATAGCATGTGCTCCCTTGTCGGTGGTCATGATGGGCCTTTCCAAATCAGTTGAAGCAGAGTCTTGTCAAAGGAAGATGTATTCCATGGCCAGTGATTTCGGGAGCGAAATCTATAGCTACTTGCTTACTTGCATGCAGGTTCTACGTTTCTGCTGCAAATCTTGCCTTTCATGGTCATTGCATTCCTGGGTTTCTTTGTCATTGAGCTCCGAAGACGAACCAAGAAGCCATTCCAGAGGTACGTGACGTATCCTCAATTATTCTTCTGTACGATAGATACAATTCTAGATATCGATTTCTCTATTCCTCTAGAGTCCTGGAGATATCTTTGTCTGTGTATATATATATATGGAAAATGTCAACATATGTACTTAGGAATTAGGGTTCACCCGACCGGACTCTCTGTTAAAGTCGTCGTCCCATATCCCATTCAGTTCTTCATCTCCCCCAACCTCCACCCTCCCTCCTCTCTTTCTCATCAACCGTTCATAAAAATAATCCTCTTGAGTTGTCTCTTGAACAGTGGAGAAAGCTCAACGAAGAAGCGCCAGGTGGGCCTTTGGTCACAGCCAATGATTGTGAAGAGTCCTCTGGGAATGCTTCAACTTGCCGACATCATTTTCCTTGTGGCCATGGTGTTCCTCGTTGTGTGGTACATCACGAAAATGTCCGTGGATGCAGCTCGCGACATCGATAACACAAAACAGAAACCGGGCAGCCATAGCAGGTCTAACTTGAATCACATTTCCTGTTTATTATCATATGGAATGTTCTTGCTTGCGATGGTTTGAATCAAAACCTAACACGACATCAACTCTGATGAATCAAGACCTAACACGACACCAACTCTGTCTCATCAGATCTTCCAAGAAGCTAGAATCAGTTGGAGTTTATCTAGGAAAGGCGGGTTTGATTCCGTTCGGTCTCCTCTGGATTCCCGTGTCCCGTGGATCCCCTATCCTTCGAGTCTGTGGAGTTCCCTTCGAACGTGCCGTCAAGTATCACACGTGGCTTGGCTTGGTTACAGTCTGGTTGTACATAGTACATGGAATAGTCTTCCTCGTCTACTTTCCTTACATCCATGAAGCTCATGAGGTATGATCACACACCTTTAGTTGTCGGTATCAGATGCATAAGTCTCAAAACCTCAAATGTGTCATCTGAACAAAAATTCACTGCTAGCCTGCTAATTAGAGTGGCGATTGCAAATGCAAGAGCAAATAGAGAGTGAAAAGTGAGCTTCATTGGCTGAAGAATTTTGAAGGGCTTAAATACGCGGCTTAAATTTCTAGCTAATAATTTGGTTATTGCAGCTATTGGCATGGCAACACACCGGGATAGCAAACTTTCCAGGCATAATTGCCCTCGCAGCCGGGGTGATCATGCTGGTAACAGCTTTAGAAACTGTGCGGAGAAACAACTTCAATATATTCTTCTTGGCCCACCATCTTTATCTGGTCTTCTTTCTTTTCTTCCTTTTCCACTGCCAGTCTCAGATGGTCTACGTAGTCACTCCCATCTTGCTCTTCTTCCTTGATCGATTCATGCGTATGGTTCAATCACGGAAAGCCGTGGATGTACTTTCCACAAAGGTGCTTCCATCTGGTGCCATCGAGTTGAAATTCGCCAAGCCACAGAGTAAGACAAATCTTTTTTTCTTCTTTTTGTGTATTGTATGTTATCTTGGGTCAGTAAGTTGTTACGTGTTAGGAAACATACACTGTCGGGATTGATAATGAGTATTACTGGCATAGTTCTCTAAGTACTCGAACAATCCATTACAGGTCTGGAATACAACGCTCTCAGTTTCATCTATGTGCTGCTTCCAAAGGTGTCGCGGTTCGAGTGGCACCCTTTCAGCGTGGCATCCAGTCCTCTGGACAACACAAACCAAATCTGCATCTACATTAAGCCTTTGGGAGGTTACACTAAAACTATTCACGACTCCCTCATTGACACCAAGCAACACCAGGAAGCAGGAAAGTTGAAATGCCCATTCGGCTTCAAGCTGGCCCTTGAAGGACCCCATGGAGACGAATCAAACTTCTACTTGGAGTGAGTACCAAATCTTACCGACATATATCGTGCACCTTTAGGTGACTTTGATTTCATCATAATGCATGGCTTCATACGACCTCCTTACTAATTTTGTTTCACTGATCGGTTCTCTTGGGGAATTACAGGTACCAGTCCCTGATTCTAGTTGCAGGAGGGATTGGCGTGACTCCGTTCCTCGCAATGATCCGAGATATCCTCTACAGGCACAAACTTGAGCAGAAAAATCTTCCGACATCCATCCAGTTGATAATCTGCGTGAAGAACCCGAAGGAGCTATGTATCTTGAACACGCTGAATCCTCATGAGATTCTCCCTGACTTCGAAGAACGAGTGCAGATCAATATCCACGCTTATGTTACAACCAAATCTCAACTCCCCAAAGACGAAGAGATGGATTCGTCTGAACCTGGTAAAGATGTTGTGCCGTATGAGCATTTCAGCTACACATATTTGAACGAGGCTCCAGTTCCTTACTACGGCCCTCCTCTGGAGGTCGTCCGCGGCATGTCATCCCTAGCTCTTACTGGGTCCAGCTCTTGGGTCGGAGCTTCTGTCTTTGGAACCCTCGTCGGATACCTCATCATCTGGGGTATCTTTGGGGAAACCTTCGTGGATAGCTCAACTACCAATTACGGTAAAGCCTTCCTCTACTGCTTGGCCATAGCAGTAGCTGTCGTAGTATTTGGAGGAGGAGTGATGGCAGTTTGGGCCCATTTTGAAAGGAGGGCCTCGGCAAAATCGACATCTTCTCAAGTCATAGCCCAGTCTATGCCTCCTTCGCCCGTTAAGGATGAACAACTTTCAGCAGGTGGCTTGAACAGAAATTTTGGTGCCGAACATGCGGCATGGGAGGGCGATGTTACATTGGGGAAAAGACCAAACTGGAAAGGTACGACACAGACTAAACTGTATTCGAACCTTTTTGAATGACCTTCTTGTTTCTCATAGACGTCCATAGTGTCTTCTCGTGCCGCTGTTACTTATGAGCTATTGGGCCGTGTTTCAGAATTGTTCGGGGCATATGCGAAGCAGTACGAGGGCAAGAATGTGGGAGTGATTGTTTCCGGTGGCCAAGGAATGCAAGAGGATGTGGCCGCAGAGTGTAAATATCATACCGTTTCCGGTCAGCAAGCGGTCGGTTTCCTCTATCATTCCGTCAGCTTCGAGTTGTAAAGTCATGACGACATCCGATCCCGAACTTGGAGGGCACAAGAACCTTCAACCTCCTGGACGACTAGTCAGAGCTCGAGTATGCGATGCACTACCTCCGATCTCTAGAAGCCTGTTAGCAGAAGCCAGATTATCTAGGAAGTTAATTAGAAGCTTGTACAAATATAAAATACTTGATTAGAGAGCAGTACAGATTTGAATGATCAAAGTCAGCCAAGGGACTAGTTGCAGGGACTGCAAGGAAACTGCAACGGTAGGCCTAGACCCTCTGCGGCATCGCTCCGGAATTTCTTGATAGCATAACCGTAAACTTCCAACTGAGAGATCCACTTCAAACCTAGGAGTTATTGGATTCTTAAGTCGCTTGACAGACCACCAAAGACAAAAGGCAGACAGTGTGTAAATAAGTCGGAGTGTAGTTTTGCTCTTTCGTCGACCGGCCAAAGTTCTGGTATTGGTTACGGTTGTTCCCCCGTGAGAAGCTTATAAAACGAGACGGTCTTCACCAAGAGCCTCAATCAGGAGGACTGTGGAGAAGGTTCATAAATTTGTAAATTCCTCGTCGGACTCCCCTTTGTGATTAATTGTGCTGGTTTGGCAAAGACTTGCAGCCTATGCTCACTGGACACTTGACAGCGATGCTTATTTAACCGTCAAGCGAGTAAGCGGCAGGACGGACTTCCAAGAGGGCGATATCAAAATGGAAGTGGTAAAGCAGTAGTTGCATTTGTGTAAGTGTGAATTTGGAAGAATTCATGCTTGTTGGAGAAAATTATCTGAAATCCTTCCTCCTAGGGGGTTTGCGCTGGAGCTGTTACTTTTGTGCATAAATTTCAAAATCTATTTGAATTCGGAAAAATATATATGAGTTGACTTCGATTGCAACGTATGATAACTTTGAGAAATATCAACATCTAGTTGAATTTTACAATTAACATTACATTAATATTATGTTCAATAATTCTAATTTATCGTCATCTATATAACTATTTTTACGACTTGGACAAAACTATTACTTGACTTCATTGCCAGATGATGAATGGAAAAAGGAATTTTTCTTTGCTAACCAACCAAATTCATGCACATTCATAAAATAATCTACAAGAACTTATCTTTATTTTGGTACTTATCTAGAATTGTACAGAAAATTATGAAAATACATCACTCACACACAATTTATCTTGGAGCGGTTGATGAACTTCATAGAATAACATCTCCAAATAGTATAAGTATATAACTCATATTCATCACATTTTGAACTAGTTGATGAGAATTAGCGTACTTAAAGTATTCAGAATAGATTTGTTTAACAAAAAGATCTATTTATCGATTTTTAGACAAATACAGTTACATAATTTGTAAATTTTGGGTTAATGTGAACAACATTCTAATTGCACAAAGAATGTCCATTAAAAAAGACACGCAAAAAAATTATACAAAGAATTAGATAAGAAGGCCATGAAGTCCACGGACCGTATCATCTTTTTAAATGTATATGCAACAAACCGGATGAAGATAAACTCATGAAACTCATGAATATCTCGACAAAAATCTACTACGGATTTTAATCTCTGTCTGAATTATAAGACTCTTCTGATTCTTCATCATCGATAATATTGATAAAATCATCATCTTCTTCAACGTTCTCTTTGTCTTCACCTTCGCTTCATCTCATATTCTTGTTATGGTCTCAATCTACTAATTGAATAATTAATTCATTATTTGTGTTACGATGACTTGTTACAACCGATTGATTGCAATAAAAAGAAAACTAAAGTTAAGACTCTGATTTCAAAAATATCTATTTTGTGATTGTAGAGAGTTGGTCTTCTCTTCCCACACAAAACTCTTCATTTCTGTAGAAAGTATTGTCTTATGTTTATGTAAGGACCAAACGAGCATGAGTCATACGTTTAGACCTAACATGGTTCTTCTTTTTTGTCACGAGTGATGATTCACAACACTTATTATTTATCAGATTTATCATCTTTATCAAAACTGCGAGTAATTGTTGACTAACACATCTTTGTTTTCGTAATATATTGTTACTGGTGGATCTTTAATGTGATCTTGTTGCAAGTCAAACTCAATCTCATTCCCATTCAAAATGAAGAACAACTGTAAATGAATTATACTTATCGTTCAAATCTTTGATCGCATTTTGGAAGTCAAGATGATATTTTGTGTGTTCAAATTTATCGACTAGTCTTTTCAAGATTGTCTTGTGCAAAATGCTTGAACTGATCTCCAAGATAATTCTCAGTAGATTTGGAGCATCTTAATCGGATTAGGAGGGTGCAACCCATGAACTTCATAGACTACACATGCCAAATGGATTGGCACTCGATGAGGTTCATGAGTTGCACCTTCAGAATAAATCTAAGGATGCCTAGAATCGGCTGAAATTATCTTGTAGGGCAATTCAATTTTGCACAAGATAACCTCAAAGGAGTTGGTCAACAGTTTGCCTAGCCCAAAAAAGGAGCCTAAAAAATAGTTTTGATCTTCAAAAACACAATCAAAGATTATAACCAATTATATTTTTCTCGTTATTGATCATTTCTTCTCTTTTTGTTGAAACTGAGAGTAGACATGACATAGCATAACATCACAATGAGTGCTGCTCTTTTTTTCTAGTGTCAATGACCACACATTAATACTTGTATCTTAATTTAATTGATTGTCTGATGTCTTTTTGTATTTCATGATTTTTGGGTTAATTCATCAATTATGACAAAAATCACTTTTTCTTACGACAAGTTTGTTTGAGCATTATCTCCTATGATGCACGAATCAAAGTGACATGAATTATATCATCGTAAATTTTTTCTATTTTTAATATCAACGTCAGTTAATATTCTTAAGATATGAGTCGCGACTGAGAAATCCATGAGTGTATACTTAGGAGTTGTGAGTTGCAATTTTTTCTTCATATTTTGAGATCAAATCTAATATTAAATAAATTTCATGAATGTTGTCTTCAAATTATATTTTTGGTACTTTGAGTTCGAATCACTGTTTAATAATCTACACATAAGTGGCATCTTCGATTGAATTCATGTCTAGTGTTTTAATCACGACTTTTTCACTTTTTGTCTAGGATGATAAGAGGACTTCAAAGGCATCATTTTTGAAATTATTCAATTGTTGAAATTCATGCGCATTTATTTTCTCGATTACAATCCGTGCATGAATTCCAAGGATGAATTACACCAGTGAGATCTAAAATATATATTGTTCCACACTGGTGGACTGCTTGTACTTCATGGACTGCACGGCAGCAAACTCATGTAGCCCTTGGAGTTATTGATCAACTTTGAATCGAAAGAGATAGTCCATGAAGTTCATGGGCTACACTGCATCAAAGCAATGTAGTCTATGAAGTTCATGGACTACTTTGCACCAAAATGATGTAGTTCTTGTAGTTCATGAGCTTCTCAAGATTAGAGGAGTGAAGTCCGCGTAACTCATAGACTTATTCTCATTCAAAGGGCATAGTCTTTGGAGTTCACTGATTGTTCTTCGCTTGACGATTATCATGTTTTGACTTTTTTTGGGAAACACAGTTTTATGTAAGATTGATTATATAATATTAGAATGAGAAGGTAAAATTTTAGATATCTATTGATAGTTATTTCTTGATTTATCAACAATAAAAACTGCTCGATATTAATACAATTATTTTGTTGGTCATCGAATTTGTGGTTTTCTCATGAATGTATAATTTTGTACAACAATTATGTTAACTTTAGTTTTTTAGAAATTGTATAAATATTTTAAATTATTTTCATGTGAATTCTAAAATATTTTTGAATGCAACATTTTTTGATCCTCCATGTCATGTAAAGCTAAGTGACCTCAAAACAGGAATTCATTCGCGAGTACTTGGTTGTTGTTAGCGGCTGTTTAATGAAAATTTCAAGCTAATAAAAATGAAAGAATATGTCTTTCACTGTCTGTCTGCTCGGTCATTGAGGACATAACACCTAACTATATATGTATATATAACAACGAACCTTGAACCTACACGTTCTCTAGCACCTATTTTGATGCATGAACATATTACATAACCAGTTGCTCTCGTTTGCAATCTATCTTTTCCCCATCTTTCCAGTTTGATGGATGGAGACATGGATACTTTCTACTTCTGTAACTATTATAATGTTTGTATCATCGACTAATAGAACATCAGATCATGTGGTAAGTGTTTCCAATCTTCCAACCTTTAATCCATTGATGGCTTGGTCTGTCACATCCGAGTGGAGCTAACTCAATTCATGCGACTTAGAATAATCTTGGACAATCATTTCATCCATATTATCTAGAGGAGAAGCATTCCCACTTGAAACTACCTAATCAATGCTAGACTGAGTAGTTTGCAAGTAGTCTAGTTCACAACTTTTGCAACGACAGCATCGTTCAAGTCCAGCCATGGTAAAGCGTTCCAGGACGGAGTAAATGAGTCTTGAAATGAGAGTCTACATCATCAAGCTCGTAAGCGACTACACAAGGTTTATTGTTGTGTTAACTGATTTATAGGATGCGGAAAGAACCTATGTAAAAAATGATCCATTGATCAGATATTATCTCTAGAAAGGGAGAAGGTTTTCGAACAACCACCCTCATGTCAGACACGAGCTTCACTTCTGATTCACCGCAAGACCACAACTACTTGTATCACCTCGCAATAAAGAATATTTGATAATATTCATCGCAAGAATGGATGAAAAATACCTTGATCTCCATGGTTCTTGCATAACGTCATCATTTGGACAATTGCACGGTCATTCACCTTGAACAAGTTTTTCTTGTAGAACACATTATGCAGTAATTGCATGGTTAGCCGGAAGAAATGTTGATTGTCGTAAGTCAACAAACCTTTCGTCCTCCATAAAAGACTGTAGGTATTCTTCCCACTTGTCTTCGGGCTTCAGCAAGACATCTGTGAAGTGCTATAAGTATATAACTCATATTCATCACATTTTGAACTAGTTGATGAGAATTAGCATACTTAAAGTAGTCAGAATAAATTTCTCCAACAAAAAGATCCATTTATTAATTTTTAGACAAATACAGTTACATAATTTGTAAATTTTGGGTTAATGTGAACAACATTCTAATTGCACAAAGAATGTCCATTTAAAAGGACACGTAAATCAAGTATAATAACCAATCAATTTGAGGATAATCAAGTGTCTTGACGAGTAAACGGCAGGACGAACTTCCAAGAGGGCGATATCAAAATGGAAGTGGTAAAGCAGTAGTTGCATTTTGTGTGAGTGTGAATTTGGAAGAGTTCATGCTTGTTGGAGAAAATGATCAGAAGTCCTTCCTTCCAAAGGGCTTGCGCTTGAGCTGTTTGGTGCAACGAATTCATTTCTGACCTCAAAGGCCTAAAGGCTCAAAGTAAACACATAAGAAAGCCAGGTTCTAAATGACTCTATGTTGATACGGATGCGCGGAACTGCAGCAGTACTGTTGCATTCTCTAGGTTCGCGTATTAATTATCAATGTTCTCTGTTATTTTCGCAAACCAGATATAGCCTTTTCTTTCAGTTGGACGAATTTGAGTAAAAACAGAATCATGATAGAATAAATTATTGTTTAGGTATGCGAACTTGGAGGGATTTCAGAAGCTGAGAACAATCGTGCCAATTGGACTAGAGGGGAGGACGCATTGAGTATACAAAGAGAACTGAGGAGTCAAGGCGCGAATGGAGATTGAGTAACAGTTAGAGTTCACAGAGCCTATTATTTTCATAGGAACCTCTTAAGTTACGAGGAGGTTTTGTATAATCCACCAAGAGTAAGAATCCAATCGCAAAGACACTAGTAAAAATGAGATTTTTAAATGACATTACAAATGACATTACAAATGATATATACTGTATTGTTTAAACCAACCTTTTAGGTAACCGTTGTATCACAAAAGGTGTGTTTATTCTGGTGTTGATGAAATAGAGCATTTTCATTTATTTGTATATAAATATTAGTTGTTTTAATCATAACAAGTTGATGATATGAGTTTAAATGATAGAAAGAATTATGCTGAAACATTTCAATTACTCATCAAAGTATGATTTGTGTTAAGAATAATATTACTATTTATGATGTTATTATAAATGACTATGTAAAATATATGATATTATTATAAATAACTATATAAAATATCATCGTCCCATCATCTTGTCATGTCATCACTATTTTGTCATCTACAGTCACTATGTCACACGTGTGAATACACTATCACATCAGGTCTCTCGTTATGTCACCTCTAACACCTCGTCACAACATATCTCTTGCCATGTCATCTCTTGCGTCTCATCGCAACATATCTCTTGTCATGTCATCTCTTGTGTCCCTCACAAGATATCTCTTGTCATGTGACCTCTTGCGCCGCGTGTAGATATGACATAAGAAGCTCTTAACTTATGAGGAGGTTTGGCACCGTCTACCAAGAGTAAGAATCCAAGCGCACAGATCTAGAAGAAAGTATCAAGGGGAACTTTTCAGACTATAGAATAATTCTGGAGGAAAATACTGTGCAGCGGTGTCATGTTGTGGTTCGGCTCTTGTGTGAAATTCTCATGGAACGTAGGTTGTGTTTCTTTTCTGTGTTTCGTGAACCGTATCACATAACTCGTCGAACAGTGTGATGGATGTCACGTTCGTGATTATCCGTTTAAGTGATCATACGGTTGAGGAACGTGCCAAGTCATCGATCTGTGCGCGTTCACTTCAGTGGTCCTTCTCGCCGCATTTGTGTATAAAATGGTGAGTCGAGGGTTCATACGACATTCTCTCTCAACGCGTGATTTGTGAGGGTTCTTGAAGGTCTGCATGGAGAAGTGAAGAACTGCAAGCGTGGTGTTATGGATGGAAGTCTGATATCGTCTTTTTTTCTCGAATCCGTTTCACATCAAGCTTCATTGCATCCACCGCAATCACTTTCGACAGTGGTTAGTTGCGTATTTTGGCATGAATTCATGGAGGGGGTGATGGAGTTACTGCTTCCAGTGATCCTTCCGATCGTCACATGCGGAGAGACTTGAGATATGACGGTGTACATCTTGTTGTGAGAAACAATGGATCTCAACTATCTGTCAAACGTTCATTTCAACCTTTGGATCGATGTCCGATGTCATTGTAGACCGAAGATCAATCATGGGGTTTGGATCGTGGGAAACTTCGGACAAGAATATTTCAATCGAGTGATAGCTTTACATTTTGTCATACCTTTTATTATAGATCGTTTCCAAGTTGTAATATTGACTTTGTATTAGTATGCGACTCAATCGTTCCATTCAGGTTGAGCGCTTCTGTCTAGTTACGGACCGCAAAGAATCCGTCGGCATATCTGAAGAATTTTCTGAGATCTTAGAGTCTTGTTGATGTCTTGTGCCTCTTTGGGAGTAAAAATTCGTTCTAGGAGAAAAAGTTGAGTGGAGAAAAGACAAAAGTAAAGCTTTTTTGCTGTTATTGGTCTACTTTTGGACCAATGGTGTTCTAGCTGATCCTCACAACGTTTCTGTGATTTCTGGAGGCTTCGGAGGTCCATTCGCAAAATGAAGGATATGGTTGGAAAGCTCTCGATCGGAGCTACAATCTGAGCTGAAGAATCGATCGATTTGATGAAAGAATGAGGGCGTCATGATCGATCGAGTGGAGGGGATGAAATTCGTACCTACCGCTATGTTTCTGGTTGTTCCGAGAGACTCGTGAGGAGTTTTGAGGAGCTGTTTGTTGGGTTGGAGATCTGATGACGTGTTGGTCGTTTTGATATCAATTTCATCAAGTTCTTGATCGATTTGGATTGTGAACCGATCGATTGAAGTTGAGAAGTACAGACGTGATAAGACGAGAACAGCGAACTGTGATAGTCATGGATAGTTTGCTATTGCTTGAGTTCTGGGTCGAATTTCTGAGTGAAACTTTCAAGGATTGAAGTATGTCTTATTAGTAAGATACTTGGGAAGTTTCATCTCAAATGGTGGAGTAGTTTGTTTAGAATCTTAGATCAAATGTACCTGGGTCTGTAAAGCTCTTAAGTTAGCACAAATTACGGTTTGATCCATATCTGAGAATTGGTTTGAGATTTCGATCTGAAAATTATTCAGAGTAGGAGTGAAGGGTTCAGTCAAGCTTCTTGTGAAGTTTGATCATCATTGGTCGACTGGTTTGAGATGACTGAGGTCTCAAAGTTCAAAGATACTTCTGTTATAGCGGGTTCGGGTTTTTTTTATCACATCTATTGTCAGTTTTGTCATTTTCAAGCCATTTGGAGAGGAGCTTGTTGCTGAAACTGCCATATCTACATACAACTCGACATTAGAAGGTGTGGGGCTGATTTCAGCTCTTGGTGATGAAAGAAAACGGAGTCGTCATGAGTCATAAGCCGTTGTTTGGGTTCTCGGAGCTACTAGGTACTACTGCCGTTGGTGCTATATTGAGATCTGAGATGGAGAGCTTATGCTCGCAAGTCATTAAAGAACACTCGATGATAAAACAACAAGTAAAATGATGCTTATTTAACCATCAAGCAGTGGCGTTAAATATAAGAGAAGCTTTTGGATGTATGATCAATGGAGAGGAGCAGTGAGAAGTTATCTAACTTCAATATGCTAACCGGTCCACTAGATTATTCATTTTTGTGCCACTAGTGCCACACAAAAGCTAGAAGACGTACGAAAGAGCGATGAAGAATGTGATAACATATGCTTGATGATATACAAGAGGGACTTTTATCCTCAACAAGTTTGGTCGCAATTTATCACATTGTCAAGATTTTGACGAGGATAATCAAGTGTCTTGACGAGTAAGCGACATGACAGACTTCCAAGAGGGCGATAAGTGATAAAGCAGTAGTTGCATTTAGTGTAAGTGTGAATTTGGAAGAATTCATGCTTGTTGGAGAAAATGATCAGAAGTCCTTCCTTCTAGAGGGCTTGCACTTGAGCTGTTTGGTGAACGAGTTCATTCTGACCTCAAAGGTGGACGCAAAAGAAAGTCAGGTTCTAAACGACGTTATGTTGATACGGATGTGCGGAATTGCAGCAGTACTGTTGCATTCTCTAGGTTCGCGTCTCAATTATCAATGTTCTCTGTTCTTTTCGTAAACCAGATCTAGCCTTCTTTTTCAGTTGGATGAATTTGAGTAGAAACAGAATCACGACAGAGTAATTATTGTGACTTGGCGGGATTTCAGAAGCTGAGAACAATTGTGTCAATTGGACCAGAGGGGTTTAGAAGATACCCGCAAGTCATTAAAGGACACTCGATGATAAAACGACATTTTCACTTACTGTAACTCAAGTCCGGCGGGCTTTAGAAGATAGAATATGGACCGGAAGGGCTGAAGAGAACATCTTCTTTTCAGAAATATGGCGCATCATTGAGCTGATGGAATATGTGATAGCTTTGATTGAATTCTCTTGTCCTAGTACATTGCTCTTCTCTTGGACGCTGGAAGCGCATTAGTTTATTACCTAACCTTCAAAGGTTAAGTAATAAATTAAACATGTCATCATATATTCATATATTTCTCAAGAGTCGAACCTTTTGTCATTGAGATACTTCCTCTGGGTTTGGATCCAAACCCATAGCTTCCTGCTGCTTTGGGTTTGGAAAGCAAGTGGATTTTTTTCTCCGGTTAAAATGTACTGTACACGAGCAGAAGCCTTGGAGCACCATCCGAATCTGAAGTTGATCTAGAAGAGATGGACTTTTTGTGTTATCGGGAGGACTAAATCTTTTCGGACGGAGGCAAAGGATGACCACTAGAAGGTGAGTTCAGTATACTTTACAAGGGAGGACCATATGGGTTACCATCACCGTGTGTTCATGTAGGAAACTGAAGGAAAATGAGTAAAAGGGATCTTTCGCCTTAGGGGCTCTAGCCATAGAGTAATTCTTGATAATTCTCTGAGAGACAACAAGGGGGAAAAAGAAAAATTTCTGAGAGGAAAAATCAGAGCTCTTAAGGAAACTATCTTTCCTTAAGACCTTATTATTTTGACTTGGGATCAACCCAAAAGCTGAGGTAAGACTAAGAAACAAGACGATGGGTTAGATCACCGTTCGAGAGCTCATATGAACATCACAAGTGGTTGGACGTTATGTATGCTAAAGATACCGTTTAAGACCTTGTACTTTATGGGAAGTTTGCCCCAAGCCACGTTGTGAGTTGCTCATGTTTTGAGACCGACTTAGTTAAGTCTAGCTCTAGGCTTAGGAAATGCTAAGCTTGAGAGTTAGAGAGACGAACCGGCTCCGATCTAGACCAAATCAGATCAAGATAAGTGGTATTAGAGCTTAACGTCCCGGTGAGCAAGAACTTGAGATAACAGTTGAAGATTAGATGCTTGAGGAGGAACATTTCTAGGTGAACATTTGGAGCAATGATCGGCCTAGGACAAAGTTCCAAGGAGAAGTCCAAGAAACGAGTGACGACTGAACCCAAGATCAGATCAACTCAAGCTAACCCTGAGCCACAATCAACGGAAGATAACCGACAATCTTCCCCGTAATGTCGAAGAAGTCTTGTACCAATTGTGGTACATGTGCAACCGGATGGAGTATTGTCAACAATATCTAACGTTTCAAGTGCGAGAAATAGATGAGCTTTGTATGTAGAGCTCATCAAGATGATAAAGACCATGCAGGAGAGCCCATATGGATATCACGAGTGGTTGGACATTATGTGTGCTAAAGATACCGTTTAAGACCTTGTACTTTATGGGAAGTTTACCCCAAGCCACTTTGTGAGTTGCTCATGTTTTGAGACCGACATAGTTAGGTCTTGAGCTTCAAGAGGCCAAATGAGTTCTTCATCTACTAAAAAGCTTTGAAAGATAAATCTGCCGATCTCATTTTCAAGCATAGGACAAGCTCATAAGGTTAAAGATTCTTTAAGTAAGTTAGATGTATACTTTTAGGCGTAATAGGTTAAAGAGTTAGACAAAATGAGAGCGGTGACTACGTTCTTAAAGGAGCATGCGCTTCTTTGGTGGACTGCATACAAAGACAAGCACGTCTTAACCGTCTCGATGTTTGATTGGAAAGAGTTGAAAGTGTTGTTCGTGAGACTATTCACTCCAGAGTATCAAAGATATCATATCAAGTTAGCTAAGTTGAAGCAAGGAACCTTGAGTGCTAATATGCACGAGCCAAGCTAGATTAGTTCTCCAAGTGGACTGAGGAGATCAAGATATGTATATTTATTGAGCGACTTAAGTCTAGCTCGAAGAAGGTTCTCTTTCGAATGCTGAAGCTACCCGAACCAAATTCCAAACTTTTTAAATTGGTGGAGCGAACTGGGTACGATTATCATGCGATCAATAAATTGACGGTGAAGAATAATTATCCCTTGCCAAGGATAGTTGATCCGTTTGATAGGTTAGCAGAAAAAAATTACTTTAGCAAGATAGACTTGAAGTTAGGATATTATCAAATCCAAATAGCTGACCTAGATGTTGAAAAGATCGCTTGTCGAATCAGATATGAATCGTTTGAGTTCGTAGTGATGTCAATCAGATTCTATAGTGCACCTTCGACGTTCACTTTATTGATGAACACAATTTTTCAGGAAGAGATGAATGAGTTTGTCATCATTTACATCGATGATATCTTGATCTAGCCATACATCGATATATCTAGAAAAGAAACCCTTTGCTAAGTAGGAGTCTTTATGACTTTACAATGACATTTACTTATCAAACAACCCTCTAGCTAAGCTGGGACCTAGTTGAATAGAAATTTCTCCAACCCCGATGCAACCCAGATTATGAACTAAGCCATGATTTTACGGCCAAAGCCATAGCTACAAAACCACCTCTAGATGTGCAAGACATAGCCACACACCTAACTCCCATCCATGAGGTCAGCATGCTAAGATAGGAACCAAGAGCCAAGAGGATTTGATACAAGAATCTCTTTTTCCTAGATGGACGTCTCTTCCATTAGGTGGCTCTTGCTTCTATTTTATAAAGCAAATAAACATGTACATAAACCTACAAAACTTGCTTTTATCTCTTTTTCTAGCTTTTTGAGTGTTACTCATTACCTCATGTTTCTAGTAACGGAAGACTCAAGAATATACTATTCAAGAACACCTACATGATGATGTAATCAGATGAATCAAAGTAACCAACTAAAAATTATAGAGTTTTCTCTTTTGTCACTTTCTTAAACTAGAAATGACGCAAAGATCTATATATAATCTTGTTTCGCATAAATGAAAACATGTGCTTGCTCTATTCAAGAAGAGCTTCCATCTAATACCTTCATAACTTCTTAGTAGTTCTTTAGAATATAAGCTAGAGGACAACTTGTCTGTTTTAGTACTAGTTTAGCACATGTCCAGCTTAACAAGCACCAAGACAACTTCTTTTACAACTACGTACACAATGGAAGAAAAATTCTTTTAATACCATCTTTCTTTATTACTACTTGTTAGACCTGATTTTTGCTTTCTTAACATATTAGAAGACCCAATAGACTTGTGTAAGTGCTTATAGTCCCAAGTTATAATCTGAAGCCTACTTCTTAAGTAAACAACCACAGCTAGAAGTCCAGCGCTTTCTAGGTAGACGTATCATACTCCGACACCACAAATATCTAGTCAGCATAGGTAAGCTAGAGCTTAGCTTGATTTTCTCATGTTCCGAACCTCATAGCTTTGTCATTAAATGTCAATTTAAAGTAAATGAAGTGTCTGTGGGAAGCTCATAACGAGTTCTACCACTTCGTGCAATAAAAGTGAAGATCCAAAAATTGTGTAAAAGTCCATTTTTTGTCCTATAAACGTCTTTGGAGCGATAATACAAAGCATCAAATTTAGATTTTCAAGTAGGAGTAGGTCCACAACACGACAATGGACAAGTGATAAATCTGTACCAGAAACCTATGAAGTTGATTAGTTGATTCGTGGAACATTTCTCGCGAGAAGGTGATTGGATTCTTGATTTGTTTGCAAGAAGTGGCTCAACCACATTGACATCTTTACAGTTGGGAAGGAATGTTGCAGCTGTAGAGATTAGTCGACGGTAATCTCATTTTATAGTCTCTCGTGTTCACATGATGGAACCTACATTAGATTTTACTCTAGACTTAGAGAAGCAAGAGAGGACGTTATGGTGGGTGTAGTATGTTCTTCCACCGAATGACGATAGAGCTCTAGTTGCACTAGCGCTTCATTCATATTCTAGTCCGTTAGAGGAGAACTTTGACTTTAGAGCTCCTCTTACAGAGGAGGTTCTTCCTTCAGAATGTATGTATTTTCACAACCACAAGATGACATTACTCCTCAACGAGAAGATTGTATTCTTAATTTTTATATTTTGTTCTTGTGTAATATGTGTTTATTTCTGTTCTTTTATTGTTTTTTGTGTGAATTGATGAAACGTAAAATCTCACAAAGTACTTTTACTAAAAATCAATAAGATCTTCAACATTGCTAGAAGAAGTGGTATAATTTTTTGTTACTAAATAGCATTGCCAAGTAATCATATTTATTGTAGTGTTACAGCTTGATTGAAATTCAATTCTTTGAACTAGCGAAGTATTCAAATTCGTTATTGAGCAAGATGTTCCAAAAGATCTTTGGGCTGAAGCTGTGAATGCTACGGTTTACAGTCCAACAAATGATGTTCACAATAGAACTCCATTCGAAGTTTTCAAAGAGAGGAAACCAGACTTCTCTAACTTATGAATTTTTTGGCTGTAAAGCATATGCTAGAACTCTTCAAAAATTGCTCCAGAATTTTGATGATAGATCTCAAATGTGTACATTCATAAGATATCCAGCAAGAAAAAAAGGATGTAGGCTCTTGAGTGCTGCAAGAAAGATCATTATCTGTCGAGATGTAGTATTTTTGGTCCTTTCATCTCTAAATTCACAGCATCATCTTTTTGATCTGCCACCTCTCTAAGTCCAAACACCTACTTCAGAGAATCATGGAGAAGAAGCTCACCAAGAACCACCACCTACACAAGTTGAAGTTACTGATTCAGGTCCAACTACAGCAGATTCGCCTATGATACACCAGACTACTCAAGATTTGAATTTTGCTGCTCAACGAAGGAGACCCGTCAGAATAAAGAAGGTTCTTGCAAGGCTAGAGGATTGTCAAAAGGCTGAAGCTCAAGGTGATGGAAAAACTATTTCATTCAAGGAGGCTTTCAGCAAAGATCAATGAAAACGAGCAATGGAGGAAGAATATGATGCATTACTCAAAAATGAAACATGGAGCATAGTACCTCTTCCATCTAACAGGAAAGCACTTGGCCGTAAGTGGGTTTATAAGATCAATAGACATGCCGATGGATCTATTGAGAGATACAAGGCTCGACTTGGTGCAGAAGGCTACTTACAAACAGCGGGAGAGGATTTTCAAGAGACCTTCACACTTGTGGTAAAATTGAACTCCATTCGAATTCTTTGTGCCCTTGCAAAACATCATGGTTGAAAATATCTACAAATAGATGTCAAGAATGCATTTCTTAATGAGATTCTTCAAGAAGATATCTACTTGCAGCAACCATCTGAGTTTGGTTCCTAGAGGAGGAGAGCAATTAGTGTGCAAGCTACATAAGACATTGTATGGCCTCAAACAAGCTCCAAGAGCTTGGTACACAAGAATAAACACCTTCTTGAAGCAGCAAGGCTTCTCATCTACTAGAGGTGATCCACACTTCTATGTTTTGATTACTTCTCAGGGTATTGTGTTATTAGGGGGTGTCAAAGTTGAGAGATACAGATTCTTCAACAAAGAACAGAGAAAGAGCTGTAATTTCACATGAGTTAATTTTGTATGGAAGCGCGACTGAGTCTGGGTCGCGCTTGTGACTCCATCACAATTTTTTCAATTAATTTTTTGTATTTTGACACTTAGAATAATTACTCAGCATAGTAGATATTCCATTGCAAAAATAAACGGGCAAAATGAATGAATGGTCGTTAAAAAATACCTGCGGGTATTTTTCTGTGGGTACCTCCGGAGGTGCCTGCACGAAACACCTCCCAAGGTTTATCCGAAGTCGTAACTCTTCCCGCGGGTGTAGAATCTCTATGAAAGATTCCTAACTTTGACACCCCTATTATTACTGTATGTGGATGACTTGATAATATCCGGAAGTAATCAAGGAGGAGTACAGAAGATTCAACAAGCTTTACTGCAAGAGTTTGATATGAAAGATCTAGGACTTCTCAATTTTTGCCCCGGAGTTCAATTTTTGGAAGACAACGTCATGTTGTACCTCATTCAAGCAAAATACACAGAAAGTATACCTCAGAATTTTCAAATGGAGAAGTGCAAGCCTGCGCCTACTCATGGTTATCTGTAAGGAGTGGCAACGTTCTTCTGTTGATAATGAGCGTGCAGATGCAACAGAATTCAAGAAACTGATTGGGTAGTTGATATACTTGGCTGTCACTACTGATCAGAAATCTTGCAAACTCAGTCAGAATGTGATCAGCAAACTCAATCAGAATATGGAGTCTCCCACAATAATGCATATGAGGGCAGCAAACAGAGTTTTGCGCTACCTCAAGGAGACTATCAGTTATAGGCTCAAATAAGTCACTTGCACTTGTCAGATTTACAGATGCTGATTGGGCAAACAATTCTTCAGATCATAAATCAATGTTTGGATTTGCATTTATTCTTGGAGGAGATGCCATCACTTGACAGTGTAAAAAGCAGTCACTATTGCTTTATCCTCCTCTGGAGCATAATATCGTGACCTGCGTAATGCAGCACGAGAAATCATTTGACTAAGATGGTTGTTGGAAAATGTAGATGTGAACCAAGACACTCCAACAGTAATCTGGACTGATAGCATGAGTGCAATAACATTGGCAAAAAATCCAGTGCACCATGTTAGAACAAAGCACATTGAAATGCAAATCCACTTCATTAGAAAAAAAATAATTTCAAGAGAGGTTGTTACTCAATGAATAACAACTGATGACCAAACTGCTGATATACTTTTGGGAGATGATGAGTCTGCTGATCTCCTTACTGATATCTCTTGTACAAGAGAGAGTATTCACTTCGTTTGGTTCTCTAAAAGTTTCTTAACTTTTAGAGAACCAAACGATAGTGAGTATAGTGAGTATAAACCGATGTATGCTTCGGGGTGTGTGAAAGTTGCGCATGCGTATACATTCTTCTTTCTTCGATGCACTCCAAAGTACGAGGCAGTACTAATATATATATTTTGCGCATTCCTTCTTCAGCTCTCGATACCGCGCCGTTCCGAAGTTATGTTTTTCCTGATCCCACTCCTACGTGTTCTTTTCACAGCTACATCTCTATTGTCACTACAGTAGAATTCTGTGCCAGTGCTCGTTGTGCTTTGCAGGACCAGAATTTAAACAAACTTTCACGATTA
The DNA here is from genome assembly GCA_036924285.1 of Asterella californica. NCBI lineage: Eukaryota > Viridiplantae > Streptophyta > Marchantiopsida > Marchantiales > Aytoniaceae > Asterella > Asterella californica. The sequence goes on from JAYKYS010000001.1 coordinate 52,732,452, forward strand.
TGTAGTTCAACCTTGTCGGACCATGATGTGAGAATTTTCTCGGTAGAAAGTGTCAGCTCCTTCAGGTGCTTGCCAGTGATCAGTTTTTACTTTCGAATATAGTTGGGGACGAATTTTGGACTGTTCATAGGTACTCATGGTCATAAAACATTCATGACACTTTGGCGCTCTGACTTATTTCACTGCATGCGTACTCGAACGGCAATTGCAAATGCAATTTTAGGTTGAAGGTTTTCGGTCTGCGAATATTCCACCAGATAGAACCTTTACCTCTAGAGTCGCTTCTGTTACTCGTTCTAGTTGAGAGCCGATCAACTTCAAAAGCTTTACGTATACCCGGCCCGTTCGTGGTACTTGAAATGATCGATTTGAACGGCAAAATCGAATTTGAGAGAAGTTAAAGTTCTGTTTTATCTTCCACAACATGCTGTGGATGGAATCACAGATCCATTAGGTGACTCACCTGTTTAGAACGAACTCATGGTTTGCATGAATTGAATCGAAGAGGACTATGCGTCTACATGGCCGCCTGGGGATCAAAATTGACCTGTTCAATTTCACCCGAAATACGAATTGTAGTAATGACAATTCATACAGTGCGCTTCAGTTCACATAATGAATACACAAGGAGGACGTGCTCAAGTTATATTACCATCTCGTGTCAAAGTTTAGGATGTCCACTCGCATTAACAGGCATAATTACCGTCCGACTTATCTGCTATGAAACACAGCAGCTGCAGCTAGCTCTGGCCAGAGTACACATCCCCTTGAAAGTCGGATGGAAGGCAGAAAATTCTAGCACAGTTTAGACATCGGCAAATGGATTTAGACCGGGTGCAAAAGGACTTGACATCCAATCAAAATAGTACAGGTTTGTCAGTGCAGAAGGGATACTCGGGACTGGGGCCCATTCCTGGCTATAAACGTCGTACGTCCAGATAGATCGCAGTACTGTGCTAGATGCATCAGTAATGCACAAGTAGATGTACCCTTCTTGGCAAATCATCTTAATCACTGGAAACCGAAATCCTCCACCGAACTTCGTGGGTGGACTGAGTGACATATCTCCTGTTCGAAACTCCAAGGTTTGCAGGTTCACAGGAACGATGTGGATGAAATATTGAGCTTGGTATCCTGGAGGTATGTAACCTGATGCCGATTCATATCCATGTTGCCGTATCAGAAGTAACAGTTTACACTCAGATTTTTGATAGTACAGGCTTGCAAGGCAGTACCTGTTCGATATCCGAAGCCGGAAATGAAAGAAGTTGGCGGTCAATTCTTCCATATTCGTATCAAACTTCCACAAGCCCAGCTGCACATACGGATGACCGCAAGATAGAAAATATACAGTCTCACCATGTACCAGCGAAGACTCTCTCAGCGAAAACACGTGCTTATAAATTTCGATACCATTGGGCAGCGGGAACTCTGATTGTACACACCTCCATGAGTTCAGTGCGGGATCAAAGACGTGACCAGTGACTCGTATAGCGCCCCCCGCGTCGAAAGGAGGGTACAGTAGAAGTACTTTATAGTCATAGCTTCCTCTGGTGATTACATGGACCGCTGCGGGGTATCTAAGAGCAAACGGTGGAGTTGGCACGTCCCGGTCGACCCAGCTTCCAGTCAGAAGATTCTCCACTCTCAAGTGCCATGCGCGAGAGTCAGCAGTGTAAACGATGGTCAGAAGAGACCCCCAACAAGCAGCGAGTCGAAGACGCGGAGGGAATGAGCGCGTAGTCGGTAGTAGCGGGTGAATGAAGATTCTGTGCCATCTAGATGATGTTCGTTCGAATCCTATGAACTCATTCTGCTTAGAGAAAACGGGAAAAAACGTAGGCCATCTGCCAGATACGGAAGTAACTTCACGCTGGAAGAAAGTATTGTCCAAGGGACGAAGAACATCGTGACCCAGCTGTAGAGTCCTCCACATGTCCAATGCCTTTTGCTTGCTAGCAAGTTTGACGGCCCAGGCTTTGGACAACATTCGGACTTTGACGATATGTGGAAAAGGTAATCTAGCCAGTATGCACTCAATCAAGGGTTCGGGCAGAGCAGGAAGAAGATCCGCCATCTTGTCCGTCACGAAAACAAGAATTGTAGGACGTATTCAACGTGAAACACCCGGACCGGTGATCAGGAGTCGAGTAGTAAACTTGATAGCGTTCGCGAAGAGATATAAATCATCGAATACCAGACGAGCAGTACTAGTTTGTTGACTCAGTGCAGGCGTCCGGATCCCAGCTTAATGAACCTTCAAGAGGCACCTTGCTCTGAATGCTACTACGGAACTCATGGATGAAAGTATACGGTGGGTTTGCTGGTGGGAACACAGAGTCTGGCCCTCACGGGCCATAGAGGGATCTGCTCATAAACCCATCACTCCACCCTTCCGGATATGAAGCATAATGAGGTTCTTGTAGTATCCTCGTGTGATTACTCCAGTGAAACCAACCTCCGAAACCGTTCGGGGTACAAGGTGCATGTTCGGGATTTCAAAACGACGATACTGGCATGGCGACCTGCTGTTCATTACAACGTTTAGGTTATCGTGTTATGAGTTACCGTTGCAGGAAATTCGAATTCTGCAGTACCCCAGGATCTTGCATGGGTAAATTGCTTGAGCAGGCCCTTTCGGATTCGGAAACATTTAATCTCCACTCCAGTCTTATAGTGGGAGTGGAGGTTACAGCGCTCCCCGATAGGGATGCTCTCTATCGGGGAGCGCTAAATTTGATGCATCCCCACCGGATATTAGCAGCAAATTTGAATATGTAGTGGAAAATGTTGGAAATGTAACGTAGAGATGTTACTGCAGTTCTCGTCAAGTGTTAATTTACTTTACTTTCATTCTTCTTGAATCTTATATTAATTTTTGATTTCATACATTCCGACTGATCACATTCAAAGCGTTATGTTCTTTTTTTAAAGAGACAGTAAATCATTTCTTTCCTTACCTTCGGACGGTCTACTATCACCAAGTTCTTTGATTCATATCTAAGTTTCTAACACTGTATAGAGTTTGATAATTCTGATCTTGGGTTTTGGTGAAGTTTTGTCTTAACCTCTCGGCTACTTGCTCCAAACTAGAAAGCATCATCCCCCACTATCGTAGAGTGTAGTGTGTTAGAATTTTATCATGATATCACAGCAAGTTGCTTTCTAAGTGACAATTGCAAGTAGGTTGTGATGGAGAAAGTGAGTGATAATTTACTTTCAGAGAATCATAAATTAGATAGTTGTAACTATCAGATATGGAAATTCTGAGCCCAAACTATACTTGCAAATTACTGTTTGGGGGATATAGTTATTGGAGATGAACGGCAATCTGATGGAAGGATAGTTCCGATCAAAGCAAAGGCTTGGGAAAAAGAGTATCGCTCCATCATAACAAAGAAGCTCCATCATATCAAGCAAGCAAGCATAAATCACCTCCTCAATTTCAGATGGAGGAGGTATATGGATATTACCTTTAAATTTATGACCATACCTTTTGTTTCGGATGGGTTTGATGATAAATATATAAATAAATATATTATAGCTGAACCTGGATAACCAATCTATTTATCTATTTTTCACTTCATACCTCGGTTGTTCTCTAGCACACTGTCTAAACGACAGTGCCCTGGGATGCACATTCGATCAAGTTCGTCCAAATTCCGCTTCTTTTTTTTATCGGATTTTTTAATATTATCTAAATTAGATATTAAATTGCTATTAAAAAGTGAGTTTATCTGTAACTGTTAAGTGACAACTAAGCTTAGAACTGTAGGCAGATCCAGACATAAACCAAAAGTGTTCAATCGGAGGTAAGTTCTTGTTTGCCATAACGTGAACGCTTCTTATGTCTTGTCACTGCATCGATATCTTTGTTTGCTGAAAATAAATAAATAGGTTTTTCTGAATGCGGAAGCGACCGAATTCACACGTTTGTAGTTCACGGAAGATTGCAGTAATATCTTCTGAGATTCTAAAGCCGACTCAATTAACGACAAAATGATTGATTCAGGTCGAGCTCAAAGATTCATCTTGTTAATGGTGTGCTGCACCAGTTTTCAAATATATGGCCTGTTAATCAGTGCAACACAGACAAAGCGGAGAGCCGAAAGAAAGCATACAGACGAAGAAGCGGGGCCAGGCACCAGCATATAATTCTATATTTTCTACTTCTTATCAGCAGCTGCAGAGTGCAAGAATGCTGCTCAGTCTATATACACTGGATGTGACTGAGATAGGATTCAGAGAATCAAGAATGCAATTTATCCTTAGGAGAAAATATGATGAGGATCGTGCTATGGCGTTGGAGATGCCTAATGTCCAGCTGAAATTAAAGGAATTGAGGGTCAACTCAAGGGCGTTCACGATCGATCGTACCAGCGTCAAGCTGTAGTGCAAATTAAGCCTCAAGTGTACATAACAATGTAAGCTGCGGTAAACTGTACCCCACTAGCAGCGTTCGGCTTACGTGGCTTGCCTCTTGCCTCTTGAGTAACTGCAGCCGATGTCTGTGCATACAGTATGCGGCAATACATAAGGAGATAACGACCAGAGCAGAGCGGTCTGTGTCCGCATGAGGCAAGCATGAGCCGAGCACGTGGAGATCCTCCGTTCCTTTCTTGTCATTTTAGCAGCTACCAGTTTGACACACTTTTAAACCTCTTAAACATGGGCTAATCACGAGGACGCACATATGAGATTCTCATACAGAGAAAGGCCTAGGGTCGATCGAGAAAGTGCGCAATTAATTAATCACACTCACTAGCTTTCTGTTGAGTACCGGATGAAGAGTACAGTTTGAACTCTGTAGGGTGAGAACTAGGGCCGAGCGCGCTAGATCTCTGTGCTTGCTGTCTAAAATTGGGCAGATTATCAAATTAAGCTTCACCCACCACCAAACTGTCAAAACTGTTAGACTCTAACGCAAAGAGAGTTTACTCTACTATTATGGTCAATCGTGTCTCAAGCGTGTTGTTCTCGTCGTTTGCTCCTCGGCTGGATAATCTGGAATGTGACATTCTGGGAAGCACTTTTTGAGCGTGCGAAAATGGTGAGCATGTACCTGTTTGGAGTACTTCCATAGTGTACGGTATATGATCATGTAGTGAGCCGATGCTCTATGTCGTTCCTTGTAAGTCTACCACATCTCAAGTCATTTCCGTCACTCTTTGACAGCGGGAAAAGTTACTGGGAAGTTCAATGACTCACCTGGAAGAGGATCTACGGACACAGCGGCAGAGGCTCGACCGCAGGGGAGACTTTCGGCTTTCTGCAGCCGAAAACTGCTCCCCGTATACACAGGCAGAAACAAGTTCTTTCTTAACACAGTTAATTACTGTACGTGCAGGGCTTAGCTCAGTTGGATATCAGATATCGTGTCCTCATTTGTTTAGATGCCGTCATTTGTCATTTTGGAGCCGAACATGCGGCATGGGAGGGCGATGTTACATTGGGGAAAAGACCAAACTGGAAGGGTACGACACAGACTAAACTGTATTCGAACCTTTTCAATGACCTTCTTGTTTCTCATAGACGTCCGTAGTGTCTTCTCGTGCCGCTGTTACTTATGAGCTATTCCTTGCATTATAGTTGCAACGAGGTTCGACTAATCAATTAATTTTCTCCTGCCTTGTATTTACGGGAGTCTTCCAGTGGCTTGTCGCGAAGGGGTTCTTTGTGCCTTGGTGTGCTGTATTATTCTCCACAGTGACTTTTTCGGTGGCCGAAGGTGGTGGTTTTCGTGCATGAATTTTTTTTTCGCTAAGCGATTTTCAAGATGAAAGGGGTACGGTGACCCACATGGCTTTATTTCATTAAAAAAAAACAAGTACAATACTCTCGCGCAAACTCATCAAAAAACTGTTACAGATTGTCCGGCACCGGATCAAACTGTCTATATGTAATAGCTTCTCTGCTCTACGTCTAGTATCTACCGCATGCCTCCTAGGTCCCTTTCGTGTCCTGTGCTTCGATTCATAGCATCTGCAAGGGGAATGTACTAGGGATCGAGCTCTGTAGTGAACGTATTGTCTCCTTCTTCTACCGGACTTTCAGTGTCCGCAGCCACATCTTCCTGCTCAGGTACCGCTGGAACCTCCACTCCAGTCTCAGGTTGCTAGTTGTCCGCTCCTGAGCTGCAGTACCTGTGTGAACAATGAGGGCAGAGACGATGTCCCTAAAGAAGAAAATATTATCGATATCATCTGTGAATAACCTCTTCAGACCTGATGAACGAATTCCATAAGGAATCGGACAAGCTCTTCTGCATATCTGCCTGGATCAGCCAACGAGGAAATGCTGTGTACTTGTCAGACTTCAGCATCACTCGCAAACACCGAGGAAAGGTAGTGGACAGAGGACTGCGACTCTTGTACCTGTTGTACTGTAGAGCTCGTGGAAGGATGTTTAAGTATGTCAACTCCACTCGATTCTTTGTCTCGGCCGTCCTCATGAGCATAAATAGCTCCTTGCCGTCTTGCACCATACTGTCACTAATATTCTTACTTACAACCTGGTGATGCTCCTGGTCTGCGTCCTTGAGACAATAGTCAACCATTCCAACAAAGGTATGGATACCTTTGTTGGACAGCTGCTTTATACAAACCTCTGCACCGAGTGGTCTCTCCTTGTCCCATCCTAATGCCTGATAGATTCGCTTCTTTACCTGCACAGACGACTTCGCATATATACAGATCACATCCTGGAAGTGGAGGTGGAGAAGCGATCCACCCTTCTCGATGAAAAATATGTCGGACACATTGTTTCTTCAGAAACTCAGAAATAACAGAAAAATATGCAAGATCGAGGTCACGACCAGTTGTACAGACAGTGACAGAAACTTCTAGGCTGGGACGCCTGGCCCTTGCTTCTCGACGGAGAGACATTGCTGGCTCGGAGAGGGAGAGAAATGACGGCACATTACAATACTGTCTTCGAGGTCCACCTGTGTACATATGCAAGGATGACAATAAAAGCGGAAAATTCCATGCACAGTAGACCTTAAAGGACCATCACCACGAGTAAAATACGCGAGATAAGAAAACATTCGGAACCGCCTGTCCTGCAAGTACAAGTAGAAGTTATCGACAGAATACGAGAAAAATCGAAATGGACCAGCCAACGTCTGCAATGGAAGACGATGGACAACACAGAGATGACATGTTCTCTCTATCAGAACATAATCGTACTTCACCAAAAACTATGGAGGGTCCTGCGAAAAGCCCATCTGCAGATACACGTAACTGCGCGTGCGCTGTAGGAACCGCTGATCGAACAAAAGCATAGGTGGTCCACTCCAAAATGGAGGAAAACAGAGACTACCGCCGCTGACATCCAAAAATTCAAATTCTGAATCCGGGTCGACAGTTTGCTCGACAGTGCTCACTTCTTCGCCACTGTCGAGCGTTTCGTCAACTTCTTCACTCTCATCAACAACCTCTCAATCCTTGGTATCTTCAGACATTGTAGCAAACTATGAAAGAATGGAAAGATAGAGTCATACAACACACCTCGGGAGGATCGCTCGTCTGTACCACCATCGAAACACAAAAAACCAAACTCTTACCGGTACCACGCCAGCAGCCCAGCCCGCAGCATGTCACACTCATTGGGTACTGCCGGGAGCACAGCCAGCAGCACACAGATCAAAATGTCGACAAAGCACGGACCACAGCCATCATCGCACAGATCCGTAACCAGATCGACCGACAAACCGCGCAGCACAACGATCACCTCATGCACCATGACACCAATCCTCTAACCATGATACCGCGCACCAAAGCGAACCAACACACCACCTGCACGACAAAGAGCAAGAACAAGCAAAACCGATGAACGAATTGAACCAAACGCCGACAAAGCACGGACCACTGCCATCACCAGACAGATCCGAAACCACCTCGATCGAGAAACCGCGCAGCACTGACTCTCAACCAGGACATCGATCTTGGAAAAACCTACACCAAGCGAGAAACCGACGACACCACCTGCACGACCAAACAAGGACCAAGAACATGCAAAACCTACCGCACAATGCATAACACAGCAAACAAGACGACGAAGAAATCATTCAACCGCTGCCAGCGACCACCGCACAGACGACGACAAAGAGAAGCCATTAGACTGCAGCCAGCGACGTCCAAGCAGGAAGAAGGAGCCTACGAGGAACGACTGACCCCACAGTGTTTAGGTCGCAGACCACTCTCCATCGCCAACCCGCCGAAAAAGATAATACGGGCTAACACCATCGGCCGAACGACTAACGACACCCCGTCGAGAAAATAACACGCTTGAAGACAATCGGTAGAATGACTAACGTCACCCTGCCGAATTAATATGACTAACGCAACCCCGCCGAATTAATACGCCTTTACACCATCCGCCGTTCAATTTTTCACCGAACCCCTCCCTACCCGCATCACATCAACCGCAAATGGGCCGCTCCAGCCGCTTGTCGTTATCCGGCCCCCGGCCATGTGTTCACTTTAGTAGCATATTGGGCCGTGTTTCAGAATTGTTCGGGGCATATGCAAAGCAGTACAAGGACAAGAATGTGGGAGTGATTGTTACCGGTGACCAAGGAATGCAAGAGGATGTGGCCGCAGAGTGTAAATATCATACCGTTTCCGGTCAGCAAGCGGTCGTTTTCCTCTATCATTCTGTCAGCTTCTAGCTGTAAAGTCATGACGACATCCGATCCCGAACTTGGAGGGCACAAGAACCTTCAACCTCCTGGACGACTAGTCAGAGCTCGAGTATGCGATGCACTACCTCCGATCTCTAGAAGCCTGTTGGCAAAAGCAAGATTATCTAGGAAGTTAATTACAAGTTTGTACAAATATAAAATACTTGATTAGAGAGCAGTACAGATTTGAATGATCAAAGTCAGCCAAGGGACTAGTTGCAGGGACTGCAAGGAACTGCAATGGTAGGCTTAGACCCTCTGCGGCATCGCTTCAGAATTTCTTGATAGCATAACCGTAAACTTCCAACTGAGAGATCCACTTCAAACCTAGGAGTTATTGGATTCTTAATTCTTAAGTAGCTTGACAGACCACCAAAGATAAAAGGCAGACAGTGTGTGTAAATAAGTAGGAGTGTAGTTTTACTCTTTCGAGGTTTGGGACTTCGTTACTCATTGAGCAGTATGTCGACAAGGTTTGAAGTTGGTGAGAGGGTGGTGATATGATGTTCAAGCTGTAGAACAAGAAATGGTAATTAAAGTGGAGCAAACGAGACATGAGAGGCAAGAAGTGAAGAGATATATGTTAAACACAAAATTAAACTAACTTATCTTCAAGAGATCTTAGCCAAGTGATGACAATGTTGAACAACGTTTATCCTCCTTGTCAGAAGAGCACTAGCTCTAAGAGAATATAATAGGGTAGACGGTGAAAATACAGAAACCGAAAGAAACACCAACACAAAGGAACGATCAGTATGTATGATCATCATCTGCGATAGATGCAATGGCACCACGAGCATCATAGGCACGAGCGTTCTTGGCTTGTGACATAAGAAATAAATAGACATAAATAGCCTACTGTAAGCCCATGTATCTTTCCATAACTGTGTCTCTTCGTAAAGATAAATGAAGTCCTCCTTCTCGACAGCCCGTCGGAAGTCATCCATGCACTTTCGGATTTGAGCTACCTGTTCCGAGCAATAAGTGTGAGGTGTACGCCGCTGACTTGGAATATGAGAAACAATGAGTTGTTAGAGAAACAAAGAGGATAGAAACTCAAAACTGAGAAAAAAGATAAAGTAGAGTATTGTTAAGTGTACAACTTCCTCTCCCTTTGGGAAAATGATACAAGTATCACTTCTCCTTGGACGATATCGTGTCGGATATTGCGTGAAGGATGTCCAGGAAAACGCGAGGTTCCTGACTGTGGAGATGTTGTGTGCTGAAACAGAGACAAGACAGAGAAAAACAACCACGAAAACGAACGTTGCGATATATACACTCCAAATGTATGTACACTGTCGGTTCTTTCTCTTAAGAGCACAGAACTGAGAACCAGACCAGAGCAGTCTGTAACCTGCTTCAAAAGTCCCTAAAAGAAACACTTGAATCACAACCCTGACCGAAAACCACCGAAGCGTAGCTCAAAGCAAGAGAAACTTCTCTTTGTTAACAAACAGAGCCACAACAGTATCACGTGATCCAAACCCAAGTCCAAACCACATCCATGTATAAGCTCTTAGCTAAAGCTAGCTACCACAAGCTGTATACAACCAACCAGAACTCTAACGAACTCAAATGAGCAAAACCCGCAGCGAAGAAATCGAAAAAAGCCTATCTGTGGACTTTCTCCTTTCGCTGAACGGACTTCAGATGTTGATAGGGTCTCCTCCGCTGACTCCGTTATCCCAGGAAACTTTCAGATCCGACTCTCAACAGCCGAGATATCACCGATTTTCGGTCGCAGGTGACTGAACCTTCAAAAATTCCTCCCTGCGGCTTAAAACCGCACACACCGTACAAACGGATCGTCTAAACTGATATCCGTCTTCCATGCCAGATAGATCTAGCTACCCTGAACCCAACAAGACTCCAAACAAGTCGTTTGGAGTTCCTCTTGCAAAACCACGCAAGAAATTTAGTCGCAAGTTGCAAAAAACTGACGTAAATCAGCTCCCTGCGGCTCAAACTTGCTCACCACACCCAAATCAACAATCCAATTCACGTACAGTCTTCTCCTATGCGTACATGAAGACTCCCTGATCGCATAAGCACCAAGAACGAAGAGCTTGGCTCACCGATCGCGAAGAACAACCCAATCTCAGGTCGCAGGCGAACGAAAATCTGATGTAAGCGCTTCCCTGCGAGCCAATTTTGCTCACAACTCCCAAACCGCCCGATGAAACTTTGAATCGTCTTCAATTTCCTGAAGAACTCGTTGTTCTGATCCCGATGGATCAAAGGACAGCAAGTTTGGACTCCGAAACGGCCCGAACGGTCCAACTCTCCTTCACAGGTAACTGAAAACCCCAAATGTGCTTCTTGCGTCTCAATTTCTCTCAGAACACAACCCCTGATCCGTCTCTTCCCAAATCGTTTGAACCAGTGCGTAGCCTGCACAGATCTGAACCCAACGACGCCTTGCGCGCTTGCATTGGACTCCTAAATCTCCCGAACCGTTCGTTGACAGGTCGCATATGCAAGCTAGCCCCTTAAGCAACCCCCTTGTCACAGTCTCTATACGTACAGTTCTCTCCTGAATTCTAAGAAGCAGGCCCCTTGCGTCTTTGATATAACGCCTGAAGCCCTAAATACCCAGTCAGCAAGTAACTAGGGGCCTAACTTGATTTTGCCTTCTTTCGAATCGCATAACTTCTTCACTAGATATCCAAACAAAGTAAACAAGATGCCCATGGAAAGCTGACAACAAGCTCTACCCATCTATGCGATAAAAGCGGAGATCCGAAGTTGCACCAAAAACTCGTAAGCTGGGGCCTAGCTTGTTTTCTCCATCTTTCGAGTCTTGTAACTTCTTCACTAGGCGTCCAAACGAAGTAGATGAAGTGCCTATGAAAAGCTGACAAGGAGCTCTATCCACTGGTGCGATAAAAACGAAGATCCGAAGTTGTGCCAAAAACCCGTAAGCTGGGGTCTAGCTTATTTTCTCCATCTTTCGAGTCCTGTAACTTTTCCACTAGGCGTTCAAACGAAGTAGACAAAGTGCCTATGGAAAGCTGACAAGGAGCTCTACCTATCTATACGATGAAAATGGAGATCTGAGATTGTGCCAAAAACCCGTAAGCTGGGGTCTAGCTTGTCTTCTCATGAGTGTCTTTGGAGCGAAAAGCATCGAAGTTTGAATTTCATGTAGGAGCCGGTCCACGACACGACAACGAGAAACACAAGTCTCTCACAAAGAGTAACGTTACACGAAGTAGGTAAACAAGCATCAGTGGCAATTGGAGTTTTCATGTGGACGAAGAAGTATGGTTGAGTACGGAAAACTTCATTCCTTTAGAAGGAATGTCGACGAAGTTCTCATCAAAGTTTACGGGACCTTTTGCGATTGTCAAGAATTTGCATGAAGATGTATATACTTTAAACCTTCTTATCAAGTGACAATTGCATCCGATCTTTCATGTTTCTTTACGGAAGAAGTACTTGAAGAATGATTTGTGACCGGAGCACAAACAAGTTCTCAGGCTTCAACTTGATGTCATACAAGCGAGATATTATATTGTGATCATGACCAAATCCAACCGAACGAAGTACTTGATCAAATGACGTGGATATCATTTGAAGGAAGTAACTTGGATGCTAGAGGAAGATCTAGAACATGCAAACGAAGTACTAGATCTCTTCAAACGGCTATAATGTGAAGAACGAGAAGTGGATGAACGATGAACCAGACGAAGAGCAACTTGAGGTGATTTGGACCGATGGACTTTGTAGCTTTGACTTGTATTTTGTGCAAATAAAGAGTTTGTTTATTGAAAATTATCTAAATATATATTGATAATGCATGGTTATGACTAGTTCTGATCATATGCATAAGATGTTCCCAAGAGGAGGAGCGAAATGCACTAAAAGAAAACGAGCTGGTTTGGATAATATTCAAATCAAGACTTAGGTTTTTCTTACCGTTGGCAAAGCACGTGTGAATAGTTTACATTTTTTTTGAGACTTTGTGTGATCTTGCGTTGTAATTTCTTAACAGCAAGGTATACTTAGTCGCGCGTCTAAGTCAAATCAAGTTGTGACCAAAAAGTGAACTTCAGGAGATCTAGTAAGTAGGTGTCAATAGTTATAAGTTAGCAAGCTGGAGTTTGGAATTTTTCTAAGTGTTCTAACGACAACTTAAGGCTCAAGCCAAGAAGAGAACTGCGGACTAGCTACCAAAATGCAATTTTGATGCCAAGGGATAACAACCCATTTTGAACAAGGATAACAACTCATTTTGATCTCCAAAGTGAAGATGAATGTCGCGACCTTTAATCTCAAGATCGGGCACAAACGCTAACATCAGACCCCTAATGGACTTGCGTTAAGTTGTGAACATTGCAAGTAGGGCTTAACAACTTGATCGAGAAGTAAAGAATAGATGAACCTTAAGTGGTTCCTTGAACCAAGATTGCAACCTCGGGTGAAGACGTAGAGGCCTACTCCAAGAGGATCTTAGAAGAACGTTGACTTAAGGAGGCAAGTCTGGAAACAGATCGAAACATTGTCATGTTGCAAAATAGTATGTACAGTGAAACATGGTATCAAAAGGATTTTCTTCCACAGTGTACGTAGTTGTAAAAGAGGCTGTCTTGGAGCTTGTGCTAAACTAGGACTAAGGTAGACAAGCTGCCCTCTAGCTTATATTCTAAAGAACTACTAAGAACTTATGACGATATTAGGTGAAAGCTCTTCTTGAATAGAGCAAGCACGTGTTTTCATTTATGCGAAATAAAGTTATATATAGATCTTTGCGTCATTTCTAGTTTAAGAAAGTGACAAAAGATGAAACTGTGTCGTTTTCAGTTGGTGACTCCGATTCATTATCGGATGACATCATCATGTAGGTGTTCTTGAATAGTATAGTTCACTAAGAAAGGTAGAAAAAAAAAAGCAAGTTCTGTAGGTTTATGTACATGTTTATTTGCTTTATAAAATGGAACTAGAAGCCACCTCAGTGGAAAGGATGTCCTAGGAAAAAGAGATTCTAGATCAAATCCTCTTGGCTCTTGATTCCTATCTTAGCATGTTGGCCTCATGGATGAGAGTTGGGTGTGTGACTACGTCTTGCACATCTAGGGGTGGTCTTGTAGCTATGGCTTTGCCGTAAAATCATGACTTAGTTCATAATCTGGGTTGCATCGAGGGTGGAGAATTTTCTAGTCAACTTGGTCTTAGCTTAGCTAGAGGGTTGTTTGATAAGTAAATGTCAATGTAAAGTTATAAAGACTCTAGCTTAGCAAGGGGTTTGTTTTCTAGGTATATAGTTGCACAGCTAGATCAAGATGTCATCGATGTAAATGATGACAAACTCATTCATCAATATAGTGAACGTCGAAGGTGCATTGTAGAATCTGATTGACATCACTACAAACTCAAACGATCCATATTTGGTTCGAAAAAGCAATATTTTCAACATCTAGGTCAGCTATTTGGATCTGATAATATCTTGACTTCAAGTCTATCTTGCTAAAGTACTTCTTTTCCACTAACCTATCAAACGGACCAACTATCATTGACAAGGGATAATTATTCTTCACCGTCACTTTATTAAGCGCATGATAATTGCCCCAGTTTTTTTCACCATTTTCAAAAGTTCGGCATTTGGTCCGGATAGCTTCGACATTCGGAAGAGAATCTTCTTCGAGCTAGACTTAAGTTCCTCAATAAATATGATCTCCTCAGTCCACTTGGAGAACGAATCTAGCTTTGCACTCAACTCGTGCATATTAGCACTCAATGTTCCTTGCTTCAACTTAGCTAACTTGATATGATACCTTTGATATTTTGGAGTGAACCGTCTCATGAGCAACTCTTTGAACTCTTTTCAACCAAACGTCGAGACGGTCAAGACGTGCTCGTCTTTGGATGTAGTCCACCAAAGAAGCGCATGCTCTTTTAAGAACGTAACTGCCGTTCTCATTTTGTCTAACTCCTTAGCTTGTTGCACCTAAAAGTATACATCTAACTCACTTAAGGAATCCTTAACCTTATGAGCTTGTCCTATGCTTGAAAATGAAGTCGGCACATTTGTCTTATAAAGCTTTCTGGTAGAGAACTCCCTTGGCCTCTTGAAGCTCGACTATATGCTTATCCTTAAGTGATAAAGCCATGTCCTCTTGCATGATCTTTATCATCTTGATGAGCTCTACATACAAAGCTCATCTACTTCTCGCGCTTGAAATGTTAGACATTGTTCACAATACTCCATCCGGTTACACATGTGTCATAGTTGGTATAAGGCTTCTTCGACGTTAGGACGAAAGTTATCAGTTATCTTCCGTTGATTGTGACTCGGGGCTAGCTCGAGTTGATCTGATCTTGAGTTCAGTCGTCACTCATTTCTTGGACTTCTCCTTGGAACTTTGTCCTAGGTTGGTCATTGCTCCAAATGTTCACCTAGAAATGTTCCTCCTCAAGCATCCAACCTTCAATCATTATCTCAAATTCTTGCTCACCGGGGCGTTAAGCTCTAATACCACTTTTCGCTCACCTACCACCTTGCTGCACCAATGAAAGCTCTTACTTAATAGATCATGGCACTCACAACTCTAATATGCAAACCACAATCACATGTTAGCATTCATGGATCACTTATTTTGATCTGATTTGGTCTAGATCGGAGCCGGACCGTCTCTCTAACTCTCAAGCTCAGCATTCCCTAAGCCTAGACCTAGACCTAATTAAGTTGGTCTCAAAACATAAGCAACTCACAACATGGCTTGGGGCAGACTTCTCATAAAGTACAAGGTCTTAAACGGTACCTTCAGCACACATAGCGGTTCAACCACTCTTGATGTCCATATGAGCTCTCCACAGTGGTCTAACCCATCGTCTTGTTCTTTAGTCTTGCCCCAGTCTTTGGGTTGATCCCAAGTCAAAAAGAAATAAGGTTTTAAGAAAAGAGAGTTTCCTTATAAGCTCTGATTTTTCTCCTCGGAAATTTTTCTTTCTCCCCCATTGTTGTCTCTAAGAGAATTATCAAGAATTACTCTATGGCTAGAGCCCCTAAGACGAAAGATCCCTTTTATTCTTTTTCATCATAGTTTGATGAGTCGTTGAAATGTTTCGTCTATCATTTTAACTCATATCATAAACAATTCATTTTTACTAGTGTCGTTTTAACTCGTATCGTAAACAACTCATTTTTAGTAGTGTCTTTGCGCTTGGATTCTTACTCTTTCGTACGTCTTCTACCTTCTGTGTGGCACTAGTGGCACAAAAATGGTATAATCTAGTGGACCGGTTAGCATATTGAAGTTAGATAACTTCTCACTGCTCCTCTTCGTTGGTCATACATCGAAAGCTTCTCTTTCTATATTTAACGCCACTGCTTGACGGTTGAATACAGCACAATTAATCACAAAGGGGAGTCCGACGAGGAATTTACAAAAGTATGAACCTTCTCCACAGTCCTCCTGATTGAGGCTCTTGGTGAAGACCGTCTCGTTTTATAAGCTTCTCACGGGGGAACAATCGTAACCAATATCAGAACTTTTGACGGTCGACGAAAGAGTAAAACTACACTCCGACTTATTTACACACTGTCTGCCTTTTGTCTTTGGTGGTCTGTCAAGCTACTTAAGAATTAAGAATCCAATAACTCCTAGGTTTGAAGTGGATCTCTCAGTTGGAAGTTTACGGTTATGCTATCAAGAAATTCCGGAGCGATGCCGCAGAGGGTCTAGGCCTACCGTTGCAGTTTCCTTGCAGTCGCTGCAACTAGTCCCTTGGCTGACTTTGATCATTCAAATCTGTACTGCTCTCTAATCAAGTATTTTATATTTGTACAAGCTTGTAATTAACTTCCTAGATAATCTGGCTTCTGCTAACAGGCTTCTAGAGATCGGAGGTAGTGCATAGCATACTCGAGCTCTGACTAGTCGTCCAGGAGGTTGAAGGTTCTTGTGCCCTCCAAGTTCGGGATCGGAGGTCGTCATGACTTTACAGCTCGAAGCTGACAGAATGATAGAGGAAACCGACCGCTTGCTGACCGGAAACGGTATGATATTTACACTCTGCGGCCACATCCTCTTGCATTCCTTGGCCACCGGAAACAATCACTCCCACATTCTTGCCCTCGTACTGCTTCGCATATGCCCCGAACAATTCTGAAACACGGCCCAATAGCTCATAAGTAACAGCGGCACGAGAAGACACTATGGACGTCTATGAGAAACAAGAAGGTCATTCAAAAGGTTCGAATACAGTTTAGTCTGTGTCGTACCTTTCCAGTTTGGTCTTTTCCCCAATGTAACATCGCCCTCCCATGCCGCATGTTCGGCACCAAAATTTCTGTTCAAGCCACCTGCTGAAAGTTGTTCATCCTTAACGGGCGAAGGAGGCATAGACTGGGCTACGACTTGACAAGATGTCGATTTTGCCGAGGCCCTCCTTTCAAAATGGGCCCAAACTGCCATCACTCCTCCTCCAAATACTACGACAGCTACTGCTATGGCCAAGCAGTAGAGGAAGGCTTTACCGTAATTGGTAGTTGAGCTATCCACGAAGGTTTCCCCAAAGATACCCCAGATGATGAGGTATCCGACGAGGGTTCCAAAGACAGAAACTCCGACCCAAGAGCTGGACCCAGTAAGAGCTAGGGATGACATGCCGCGGACGACCTCCAGAGGAGGGCCGTAGTAAGGAACTGGAGCCTCGTTCAAATATGTGTAGCTGAAATGCTCATACGGCACAACATCTTTACCAGGTTCAGACGAATCCATCTCTTCGTCTTTGGGGAGTTGAGATTTGGTTGTAACATAAGCGTGGATATTGATCTGCAGTCGTTCTTCGAAGTCAGGGAGAATCTCATGAGGATTCAGCGTGTTCAAGATACATAGCTCCTTCGGGTTCTTCACGCAGATTATCAACTGGATGGATGTCGGAAGATTTTTCTGCTCAAGTTTGTGCCTGTAGAGGATATCTCGGATCATTGCGAGGAACGGAGTCACGCCAATCCCTCCTGCAACTAGAATCAAGGACTGGTACCTGTAATTCCCCAAGAGAACCGATCAGTGAAACAAAATTAGTAAGGAGGTCGTATGAAGCCACCCATTATGATGAAATCAAAGTCACCTAAAGGTGCACGATATATATCGGTAGGATTTGGTACTCACTCCAAGTAGAAGTTTGATTCGTCTCCATGGGGTCCTTCAAGGGCCAGCTTGAAGCCGAATGGGCATTTCAACTTTCCTGCTTCCTGGTGTTGCTTGGTGTCAATGAGGGAGTCGTGAATAGTTTTAGTGTAACCTCCCAAAGGCTTAATGTAGATGCAGATTTGGTTTGTGTTGTCCAGAGGACTGGATGCCACGCTGAAAGGGTGCCACTCGAACCGCGACACCTTTGGGAGTAGCACATAGATGAAACTGAGAGCGTTGTATTCCAGACCTGTAATGGATTGTTCGAGTACTTAGAGAACTATGCCAGTAATTCTCATTATCAATCCCGACAGTGTATGTTTCCTAACACGTAACAACTTACTGATCAGGATACCATACAATACACAAGAAGAAGAAAAGATTTGTCTTACTCTGTGGCTTGGCGAATTTCAACTCGATGGCACCAGATGGAAGCACCTTTGTGGAAAGTACATTCACAGCTTTCCGTGATTGAACCATACGCATGAATCGATCGAGGAAGAAGAGCAAGATGGGAGTTACTACGTAGACCATCTGAGATTGGCAGTGGAAAAGGAAGAAAAGAAAGAAGACAAGATAAAGATGGTGGGCCAAGAAGAATATATTGAAGTTGTTTCTCCGCACAGTTTATAAACCTGTGACCAGCATGATCACCCCGGCTGCGAGGGCAATTATGCCTGGAAAGTTTGCTATCCCGGTGTGTTGCCATGCCAATAGCTGCAACAACCAAATTATTAGCTAGAAATTTAACCCGCGTATTTAAGCCCTTCAAAATTCTTCAGCCAATGAAGCTCACCTTTCACTCTCTATTTGCTCTTGCATTTGCAATCGCCACTCTAATTAGCAGGCTAGCAGTGAAGTTTTGTTCAGATGACGCATTTGAGCTTTTGAATCTTATGCATCTGATACCGACAACTAAGGTGTGTGATCATACCTCATGAGCTTCATGGATGTAAGGAAAGTAGACGAGGAAGACTATTCCATGTACTATGTACAACCAGACTGTCACCAAGCCAAGCCACGTGTGATACTTGACGGCACGTTCGAAGGGAACTCCACAGACTCGAAGGATAGGGGATCCACGGGACACGGGAATCCAGAGGAGAGCAAACGGAATCAAACCCGCCTTTCCGAGATAAACTCCAACTGATTCTAGCTTCTTGGAAGATCTGATGAGACAGAGTTGGTGTCGTGTTAGGTCTTGATTCATCAGAGTTGGTGTCGTGTTAGGTTTTGATTCAAACCATCGCAAGCAAGAACATTCCATATGATAATAAACAGGAAAAGTGATTCAAGTTAGACCTGCTATGGCTGCCCGGTTTCTGTTTTGTGTTATCGATGTCGCGAGCTGCATCCACGGACATTTTCGTGATGTACCACACAACGAGGAACACCATGGCCACAAGGAAAATGATGTCGGCAAGTTGAAGCATTCCCAGAGGACTCTTCACAATCATTGGCTGTGACCAAAGGCCCACCTGGCGCTTCTTCGTTGAGCTTTCTCCACTGTTCAAGAGACAACTCAAGAGGATTATTTTCATGAACGGTTGATGAGAAAGAGAGGAGGGAGGGTGGAGGTTGGGGGAGATGAAGAACTGAATGGGATATGGGACGACGACTTTAACAGAGAGTCCGGTCGGGTGAACCCTAATTCCTAGGAATTAAGTACATATGTTGACATTTTCCATATATATATATATACACACTGAAATGGCTAGACAGAGATATCTCCAGGACTCCAGAGGAATAGTGAAATCGATATCTGCAGAACTGTATCTGTCGTACAGAAGATAATTGAGGATGAGAATCTGTTTGATGCAACGCCGTACCTCTGGGATGGCTTCTTGGTTCGTCTTCGGAGCTCAATGACAAAGAAACCCAGGAATGCAATGACCATGAAAGGCAAGATTTGCAGCAGAAACGTAGAACCTGCATGCAAGTAAGCAAGTAGCTATAGATTTCGCTCCCGAAATCACTGGCCATGGAATACATCTTCCTTTGACAAGACTCTGCTTCAACTGATTTGGAAAGGACCATCATGACCACCGACAAGGGAGCACATACTATTCTCCTTTAAGCTAGTCATCATCATATATGCACGAGACTACATTGTCAATAATCTTAGACTGTCACAAGTGTCTTCTGTGAAAAAGCTGACCTCTTGTTCCCAGAAAAGAAGAATTGACTTTGGGATCCACTTCTCGTAGCCAGAGTCTGGCTTTCTCAATTGGCTGCAGAAACCAAAAGAGGTACCACCATGCGAAGGCTGCAGCTATCAAGACTTGCAGTGCTAAACTCACTTGAGACGCTCCTTTCAGGTATGTTGCCATCGTGTAATTAAGAGCTGCTGGCGTAAGAGCGATAGATGATCGATTGATGTGACAAGACCGGAACTTGAGCTTCCGGCTCAGAAGAGCCGACTAGTAGGATCCGGACCTGTATACATTTACCATCGACCACGTTTTAGACCAGCATGCAGCATACAAGCTTCGTCACAGAAAGAGTTCTTCGGTACCAGAATCGATTCCTCGTTTTCGACCGTATGCATGCATGCGAAGAGAACGAGAATGTATATAATTAACAAAGTAGTTAACAATATTAAACTACAATTACAAAGCACGCGACAGAATCAGAGTCATTCGGAGTTTTACATAAGCACGTGTCGTACATATATGGCAACTCTGTTTGTCAACGAGAACTTACTCGATCTTTATATATCACCGAGCACGGGCTGAGCCTCGAGCATTGTTGGTGGAGGCACTGATACCGAACCAAACCAAACGACTCCAGATCATAACACTCAGGAACTCGAGCCCAAATCTGCTGCTGGATCTCTATCTCCCTGCGTTTATATACTCACTGGAGAATAGGGTCCACCGAAAGATCACTGCAGCAGCGGCGGGGTCAACTCCCGTAGAGTGAATTGAGTAGAAACTGGCGGCGCTTTTCTTGCATTCGGGCAACGGATCAAACTCCGTGGCAGCACTTTCTGCCCATGGACTTCATGGACATGCATGTCCATGGCGTCCGTCCAATCCTGTCATGGATGCTACAATTCTCTAAGGCTTCAAGTCATAAACATAATGCAGTACTGAATTGGGCGATCGAGCGCTAGCGCAGAGTGTGTAGAACCTGCAACTGTTTCACTCCGCAGCGACCGGGGAGCTAGAATTGTACCCAGATAGAGACAGCAACTGTCGCATCAGGGCATGTGTCCAAGCATATCATGCTTTCTCCTCGGTTTTGTCGCGATCGTCCTTGAATAGAGTATTCCTCCTTCTGTCTTGCGAAACAATGCGTTCGACACGGGCTCCCTCGAGTTGGAAGACAGTACGAGAGTTCCGCGAGACCAACACTACAGTGGGATCTCCACTGCTGGTTCCGTACCACGGCACAAATTTGCACACCACTCTAAAACCGATCCGAGTAACTTCCGCAGCTTCAACCTTCTTCAGCAAGCTCTCTTGAAACTGCCGAGAAACTCGATACTCAGAAAAAGTTATCAACAGTTGATAGAGATACATGAATTAAATTAAGCATCAGAACCAAATTATAGTCAGCTGTCGTGATCGGCCCTAATTCATGCTTGACAATGTCCGTTAGACGACGACGTCATGCCTCAAATTGAGATGTGCATGCGCAGTAGTTCCCTTCAAGAACATGGGTCAAGCTAAAAGTTTTGCGTACACAATTACTCCCCAGCTCAGGGTTCAATTAGAGGCAGGCCGAAGTAGTCTATAGTCCTGCGTCTACGGTAGTAAAGACTTTAAATTTGCCTTATGGCATGATGTCATTGTTCTGAGCTCCTTATGCTGGAACTATAGCTAGCTGCTTGAAAGGTATATAAAAGTGTTAAAACAAATGACGGCATCTAAACAAATGAGGACACGATATCTGATATCCAACTGAGCTAAGCCCTGCACGTACAGTAATTAACTGTGTTAAGAAAGAACTTGTTTCTGCCTGTGTATACGGGGAGCAGTTTTCGGCTGCAGAA
The DNA here is from genome assembly GCA_036924285.1 of Asterella californica. Taxonomy (NCBI): domain Eukaryota; kingdom Viridiplantae; phylum Streptophyta; class Marchantiopsida; order Marchantiales; family Aytoniaceae; genus Asterella; species Asterella californica. The sequence goes on from JAYKYS010000001.1 coordinate 52,754,272, forward strand.
AGCCGAAAGTCTCCCCTGCTGGTCGAGCCTCTGCCGCTGTGTCCGTAGATCCTCTTCCAGGTGAGTCATTGAACTTCCCAGTAACTTTTCCCGCAAAGAGTGACGGAAATGACTTGAGATGTGGTAGACTTACAAGGAACGACATAGAGCATCGGCTACAGTACATGATCATATACCGTACACTATGGAAGTATTCCAAACAGGTACATGCTCACCATTTTCGTACGCTCAAAAAGTGCTTCCCAGAATGTCACATTCCAGATTATCCAGCCGGGGAGCGAACGAAGAGAACAACACGCTTGAGACACGATTGACCATAATAGTAGAGTAAACTCTCTTTGCGTTAGAGTCTAACAGTTTTGACAGTTTGGTGGTGGGTGAAGCTTAATTTGATAATCTGCCCAATTTTAGACAGCAAGCACAGAGATCTAGCGCGCTCGGCCCTAGTTCTCACCCTACAGAGTTCAAACTGTACTCTTCATCCGGTACTCAACAGAAAGCTAGTGAGTGTGATTAATTAATTGCGCACTTTCTCGATCGACCCTAGGCCTTTCTCTGTATGAGAATCTCATATGTGCGTCCTCGTGATTAGCCCATGTTTAAGAGGTTTAAAAGTGTGTCAAACTGGTAGCTGCTAAAATGACAAGAAAGGAACGGAGGATCTCCACGTGCTCGGCTCATGCTTGCCTCATGCGGACACAGACCGCTCTGCTCTGGTCGTTATCTCCTTATGTATTGCCGCATACTGTATGCACAGACATCGGCTGCAGTTACTCAAGAGGCAAGAGGCAAGCCACGTAAGCCGAACGCTGCTAGTGGGGTACAGTTTACCGCAGCTTACATTGTTATGTACACTTGAGGCTTAATTTGCACTAAAGCTTGACGCTGGTACGATCGATCGTGAACGCCCGTGAGTTGACCCCCAATTCCCTTAATTTCGGCTGGACATTAGGCATCTCCAACGCCATAGCACGATCATCATCATATTTTCTCCTAAGGATAAATTGCATTATTGATTCTCTGAATCCTATCTCAGTCACATCCAGTGTATATAGACTGAGCAGCATTCTTGCACTCTGCAGCTGCTGATAAGAAGTAGAAAATATAGAATTATATGCTGGTGCCTGGCCCCGCTTCTTCGTCTGTATGCTTTCTTTCGGCTCTCCGCTTTGTCTGTGTTGCACTGATTAACAGGCCATATATTTGAAAACTGGTGCAGCACACCATTAACAAGATGAATTTTTGAACTCGACCTGAATCAATCATTTTGTCGTTAATTGAGTCGGCTTTAGAATCTCAGAAGATATTATTGCAATCTTCCGTGAACTACAAACGTGTGAATTCGGTCGCTTCCGCATTCAGAAAAACCTATTTATTTATTTTCAGCAAACAAAGATATCGATGCAGTGACAAGACATAAGAAGCGTTCACGTTATGGCAAAAAAGAACTTACCTCCGATTGAACACTTTTGGTTTATGTCTGGATCTGCGTACAGTTCTAAGCTTAGTTGTCACTTTACAGTTACAGATAAACTCACTTTTTAATAACAATTTAATATCTAATTTAGATAATATTAAAAATCTGATTAAAAAAAGAAGCGAAAGTTGGACGAAGTTGATCGAATGTGCATCCCAGGGCACTGTCGTTTAGACAGTGTGCTAGAGAACAACCGAGGTATGAAGTGAAAAATAGAAAATAGATTGGTTATCCAGGTTCAGGCTATAATATATTTATTTATATATTTATCATCACACCCATCCGAAACAAAAGGTATGGTCATAAATTTAAAGGTAATATCCATATACCTCCTCCATCTGAAATGGAGGAGGTGATTTATGCATGCTTGCTTGATATGATGGAGCTTCTTTGTTATGATGGAGCGATACTCTTTTTCCCTAAGCCTTTGCTATGATCGGAATTATCGCTCCATCAGATTGCGGTTCATCTCCAATAATTATATCTCACAAACTGTAATTTGCAAGTAAAGTTTGGACTCAGAATTTCCATATCTGATAGTTATAACTATCTACTTTATAATTCTCTGAAAGTAAATTATCACTCACTGTGACCATCACAACCTACTTGTCACTTAGAAAGCAACATGCTCTGATATCATGATAAAATTCTAACACACTACGCTCTACGATAGTGGGGGAGGATGCAGTCTAGTTTGGAGGAAGTAGCCGAGAGGTTAAGAGAAAACTTCATCAAAACTCAAGATCAGAATTATCAAACTTTATACAGTGTTAGAAACTTAAATATCAATGAAAGAACTTGGTGATAGTGGACCGTCCGAAGGTAAGGAAAGAAATGATTTACCGTCTCTTTAAAAAAGAAGAACATGACGCTTTGAATGTGATCATTCGGAATGTATGAAATCAAAAATTAATATAAAATTCAAGAAGACTGAAAGTAAAGTAAATTAACACTTTACGAGAACGGCCGTAACATCTCTACGTTACATTTCCAACACTTTCCACTATATATTCAAATTTGCTCCAAATATTGGCGAACCCGGTGGGGATGCATCAAATTTAGCGCTCCCCGATAGAGAGCATCCCTATCGGGGAGCGCTGTAACCTCCACTCCCACTATAAGACTGGAGTGGAGATTAAATGTTTCCGAATCCGAAAGGGCCTGCTCCAGCAATTTACCATGCAAGATCCTGGGGTACTGCAGAATTCGAATTTCCTGCAACGGTAACTCGTAACACGATAACCTAAACGTTGTAATGAACAGCAGGTCGCCATGCCAGTATCGTCGTTTTGAAATCCCGAACATGCACCTTGTATCCCGAACGGTTTCGGAGGTTGGTTTCACTGGAGTAATCACACGAGGATACTACAAGAACCTCATTATGCTTCATATCCGGAAGGGTGGAGTGATGGGTTTATGAGCAGATCCCTCTATGGCCCGTGAGGGCCAGACTCTGTGTTCCCACCAGCAAACCCACCGTATACTTTCATCCATGAGTTCCGTAGTAGCATTTAGATCAAGGTGCCTCTTGAAGGTTCATTAAGCTGGGATCCGGACGCCTGCACTGAGTCAACAAACTAGTACTGCTCGCCTGGTATTCGATGATTTATATCTCTTCGCGAACGCTATCAAGTTTACTACTCGACTCGTGATCACCGGTCCGGGTGTTTCACGTTGAATACGTCCTACAATTCTTGTTTTCGTGACGGACAAGATGGCGGATCTTCTTCCTGCTCTGCCCGAACCCTTGATTGAGTGCATACTGGCTAGATTACCTTTTCCACATATCGTCAAAGTCCGAATGTTGTCCAAAGCCTGGGCCGTCAAACTTGCTAGCAAGCAAAAGGCATTGGACATGTGGAGGACTCTACAGCTGGCTCACGATGTTCTTCGTCCCTTGGACAATACTTTCTTCCAGCGTGAAGTTACTTCCGTATCTGGCAGATGGCCAACGTTTTTCCCCGTTTTCTCTAAGCAGAATGAGTTCATAGGATTCGAACGAACATCATCTAGATGGCACAGAATCTTCATTCACCCGCTACTACCGACTACGCGCTCATTCCCTCCGCGTCTTCGACTCGCTGCTTGTTGGGGTTCTCTTCTGACCATCGTCTACACTGCTGACGCTCGCGCATGGCACTTGAGAGTGGAGAATCTTCTGACTGGAAGCTGGGTCGACCGGGACGTGCCAACTCCACCGTTTGCTCTTAGATACCCCGCAGCGGTCCATGTAATCACCAGAGGATGTTATGACTATAAAGTACTTCTACTGTACCCTCCTTTCAACGCGGGGGGCGCTATACGAGTCACTGGTCACGTCTTTGATCCCGCACTGAACTCATGGAGGTGTGTACAATCAGAGTTCCCGCTGCCCAATGGTATCGAAATTTATAAACACGTGTTTTCGCTGAGAGAGTCTTCGCTGGTACATGGTGAGACTGTATATTTTCTATCTTGCGGTCATCCGTATGTGCAGCTGGGCTTGTGGAAGTTTGATACGAATATGGAAGAATTGACCGCCAACTTCTTTCATTTCCGGCTTCGGATATCGAACAGGTACTGCCTTGCAAGCCTGTACTATCAAAAATCTGAGTGTAAACTGGTACTTCTGATACGGCAACATGGAGATGAATCGGCATCAGGTTACATACCTCCAGGATACCAAGCTCAATATTTCATCCAAATCGTTCCTGTGAACCTGCAAACCTTAGAGTTTCGAACAGGAGATATGTCACTCAGTCCACCCACGAAGTTCGGTGGAGGATCTCGGTTTCCAGTGATTAAGATGATTTGCCAAGAAGGGTACATCTACTTGTGCATTACTGATGCATCTAGCACAGTACTGCAATCTATCTGGACGTACGACGTTTATGGCCAGGAATGGGCCCCAGTCCCGAGTATCCCTTCTGCACTGACAAACCTGTACTATCTTGATTGGATGTCAAGTCCTTTTGCACCCGGTCTAAATCCATTTGCCGATGTCTAATGTGCTAGAATTTTCTGCCTTCCATCCGACTTTCAAGGGGATGTGTACTCTGGCCAGAGCTAGCTGCAGCTGCTGTGTTTCATAGCAGATAAGTCGGACGGTAATTATGCCTGTTAATGCGAGTGGACATCCTAAACTTTGACACGAGATGGTAATATAACTTGAGCACGTCCTCCTTGTGTATTCATTATGTGAACTGAAGCGCACTGTATGAATTGTCATTACTACAATTCTTATTTCGGGTGAAATTGGACAGGTCAATTTTGATCCCCAGGCGACCATGTAGACGCATAGTCCTCTTCGATTCAATTCATGCAAACCATGAGTTCGTTCTAAACAGGTGAGTCACCTAATGGATCTGTGATTCCATCCACAGCATGTTGTGGAAGATAAAACAGAACTTTAACGTCTCTCAAATTCGATTTTGCCGTTCAAATCGATCATTTCAAGTACCACGCACGGGCCGGGTATACGTAAAGCTTTTGAAGTTGATCGGCGCTCAACTAGAACGAGTAACAGAAGCGACTCTAGAGGTAAAGATTCTATCTGGTGGAAGATTCGCAGACCGAAAACCTTCAGCCTAATAATGCATTTGCAATTGCCGTTCGAGTACGCATGCAGTGAAATAAGTCAGAGCGCCAAAGTGTCATGAATGTTTTATGACCATGAGTACCTATAAACAGTCCAAAATTCGTCCCCGACTATATTCGAAAGTAAAAACTGATCACTGGCAAGCACCTGAAGGAGCTGACACTTTCTACCGAGAAAATTCTCACATCATGGTCCAACAAGGTTGAACTACATAATCGTGAAAGTTTGTTGAAATTCTGGTTCTGCAAAGCACAACGAGCACTGGCACAGAATTCTACTGTAGTGACAATAGAGCTGTAGCTGTGAAAAGAACACGTAGGAGGGGGATCAGGAAAAACAAAACTTCGGAACGGCGCAGTATCGAGAGCTGAAGAAGGAATGCGCAAAATATATATGTTAGTACTGCCTCGTAATTTGGAGTGCATCGAAGAAAGAAGAATGTATACGTATGCGCAACTTTCACACACCCCGAAGTATACATCCGTTTATACTCTCTTAACTGTTAGAGAACCAAACGAATACTCTCTCCTGTACAAGAGATATCAGTAACGAGATCAGCAGACTCATCATCTCCCAAGAGTGGGGTTGTTAAATACTCTAACCTATGGACAAGAGGTCAGCCATTAGTCATTCCTAGAGAGATGTGACTGAGGTTAATATACTAGAGGTGATTGAACCTAGATATTATTTTTAACACCCTTTTAATGTTTGTGATACTGAATATCACCAAGTTCATATCTTAATTTTTTAAACATGTCTGAAGACAAAGGTTTGATGAATATATCAGCAGTTTGGTCATCAGTTGTTACTCATTGAGTAACAACCTCTCTTGAAATTATTTTTTCTCTAATGAAATGGACTTGCATTTCAATGTGCTTTGTTATAACATGGTGCACTGGATTTTTCGTCAATGCTATTGCACTCATGCTATCAGTCCATATTACTGTTGGAGTGTCTTGGTTCACACCTACATTCTCCAACATCCATCTTAGTCAAATGATCTCTCGTGCTGCATTACACAGGTCACGATATTTTGTTTCAGAGGAGGATAAAGCAATAGTGATTGCTTTTTACACTGTCAAGTGTTGACATCTCCTCCAAGCATAAATGCAAATCCGGACATTGATTTACGATCTGAAGAATAGCTTGCTCAATCAGCATCTGTAAATTCGACAAGTTCAAGTGATTTATATGAACTCATAACTGATAGTTTCTCTGAGGTAGCGAAAAACTCTCTTTGCTGCTCTCATATGCTTTATTGTGGTAGACTCCATATCCTGATTGAGTTTCTTGAGCACATTCTGACTGAGTTTGCGAGATATCTGGTCTAGTAGTGACAGCCAAGTAAATCAACTTCTCAATCAGTTTCTTGAATTCTGTTGCATTTGTACGTTCGTTATCAACAGAAGAACGTTGTCACTCCTTAGAGATAATCATGAGTAGACACATGCTTGCACTTCTCCATCTGAAAATTCCGAGGTATACTTTCTGTGCATTTTGCTTGAGTGAGATACAACATGTCGTTGTCTTCCAAAAATTGAACTCTGGCGCAAAAATTGAGAAGTCCTAGATCCTTCATATCAAACTCTTGCAGTAAAGCTGGTTGAATCTTCAGTACTCCTCCTTTATTACTTCCGGATATATCAAGTCATCCACATACAATAATAATAGAGGGTGTCAAAGTTAGGATCCTTTCATAGAGATTCTACACTCGCGGTAAGAAGTTACGACTTCGGACAAACCTTGGGAGGTGTTTCTTGCAGGCACCTCCGGAGGTACTCGCAAGAAAACACCCGCGGGTATTTTTTAACGGTCATTCATTCGTTTTGTCTGTTTATTTTTGCAATGGAATATCTACTACGCTGAGTAATTATTCTAAGTGTCAAATAAAAAATTTAATTGAAAACATTGTGATGTTTGAGTCACAAGCGCGACCCAGACTCAATCGCGTTTCCATACAAGTTAACTCATGTGAAATTACAGCTCTTTCTCTATTCGTCGTTGAAGAATCTGTACCTCTTAACTTTGACATCCTCTAATAATACAATATCTTTAGAAGTAATCAAAACAAAGAAAGTTTGGATCACCTCTAGCAGATGAGAAGCCTTGCTGCTTCAAGAATGTGTCTATTCTTGTGTACCAAGCTCTTGGAGCTTGTTTGAGGTCATACAGTGCCTTATGTAGCTTACACACTAACTGTTCTCCTTCTCTACGAACAAATCCAATTGGTTGCTGCAAGTAGATATCTTCTTGAAGAATCTCATTAAGAAATGCATTCTTGACATCCATTTGTAGATATTTTCAACCATGATGTTTTGCAAAGGCACAAAGAACTCGAATAGAGTTCAGTTTTACCCACATGTGTGAAGGTCTCTTGAAATTCCTCTCCCTCAGTTTGCAAGTAACCTTTTGCACCAAGGCGAGCCTTGTATCTCTCAATAGATCCATCTCTTGATCTTATAAACCCACTTACAACCAAGTGCTTTCTTGTGAGATGGAAGAGGTACTATGCTCCATGTTTCATTTTTGAGTAATGCATCATATTCTTCCTCCATTGCATGTCTCAATTAATCTTTACTGAAAGCCTCCTCTAATGAAATAGTTTTTTCATCACCTTGAGCTTCAGCCATGAGAATACAATCCTCTAGCCTTGCAAGAACCTTCTTAATTCTGATGAGTCTCCTTGGTTGAGCAGCAAAATTCGAATCTGGAGTAGTCTGGTGTATCAGAGACGAATCTTCTTTGATACACCTGAGAAGATTCGTCTCTGATACACCATGGTGGTGGTTCTTGCTGAGCTTCTTATCCATGATTCTCTGAAGTAGATGTTTGGACTTAGAGAGATGGCAGACCAAAAAGATGATGCTGTGAATTAAGAGATGGAAGGACCTCTAAAAATACTATATCTCGACTGATAATGATCTTTCTTGCAGCACTCGAGCCTATATCTTTTTTCCCTTGCTGGATATCCTATGAATGTATAGATTTGAGATCTATCATCAAAAATTTGGAGTAATTTTTGAGGAGTTCTAGCATATGCTTTACAGCCAAAGTCCCTGAAAATTATACCACAATCTGATCCTGGTTCGGTCATAACTTCCAGCTCGAAGGTCAATTCTAGGAGTGTTATATATCACTGGAAAGCTCTCAACGAGACCGTTCCAATGATATCTCACTCGTCTCAAGATCTTACGTGGAGCTCCGTCCACGACCTAAAACGTCGTTGGAGCTCCAACACTTAGTCATTTTTCCGAGAATCTGTGGTCCAGACCCAGACTCGAACCTTGTGGTCGGACCAGCGTCCGAACCACGATCCGTCTGCATCTCGGATCCACGTCTCGACTCGCATCTCGGACCCACGTTTCAGACTTATGTCTCAGACCTATGTTTCGATCCGTTCTCAGACTTGCCCCCTTAAGTCAGCGTTCGTCTGGGGTCGTCTTGAGGTAGGCCCTTACGCTCTAACCCAATGTTCCAACCTTGGCTCAGAGAACCACTTAAGATTTCTCTGATCTCGACTTCCTGGCCAAGCCGTTCAGTCCTACTTGCAGTGTTCGCAACCTAGCACAAGTCCACTAGTTGCGTTGCTCGCGTCTGCGTCTGATTTTGAGATCGCGACAGCTGCTAAATGACATATATAGAACGACTCGGTGAGCACGTAATCGGCGATTTCGGACATTGAAGACTTCAGCTGTGCGACAAGTCCTCTAGTTGGAGCTGTTGACTCCTACTAGAGCTCAAAATTTGGTGCTCTGGAGGTGAACCAAGACCTTAGGAAAAACAAATAGTTCCATTGTTTTCAAGTCGAGGTGAGGAGCTTGTTGGTCGCGGCGTCGACGTCGAGAACCCTTCCGATGATGGAGAGAAGTTCAATCTCTCTGAGTGCGAGGAGGGCAGAAATTTACTTCCTCCGTGTCTCGTACGAACATTTGGTCCTCTTTGTCTCTCAAAGTTGAAACTTTCTTCCTCGGACCCAATCGGATGAGATCTCGATGTCAACTGTGATAAAATGGATATCACGTGAACTATAAGTACTCTCGCGACTGCAGTTTGACTTAACAAGAATCTGATCACTGGTGGTCAGAGATAGATATGGAAGTAAACTTAAAATTTCATGGACAGTCGAGGCTATCAGTGACTTTTTTCACTCGAGTGTGAGAAACTAACGCTCTTCTCGTCGCGATGATTGCGTTGATTCGAGTTGAAACTGGTGTATGAATCTGACGTTGTCGTGTCGTGGACCGGCTCCTACATGAACATCAAATTTTGATGTTTGTCGTTCCAAAGACTCATGAGAAAAGCAAGCTAGGACCCAGCTTATGGATTTTTGACACAATTTCGGATCTTCACTTTCATTGCATCGATGGGTAGAGCTCCTTGTCAGCTTCCCATGGGCACTTTGTCTACTTCATTTGGACGTCTAGTGGAGAAATTATGAGACTCGAAAGAGGGGTAAAACAAGCTAGGCTCTAGCTTACGAGCTTTTGGCACAATTTCGGATCTTCACTTTCATCGCATCGATGTGTAGAGCTCATTGTCAGCTCTCTATAGGCGCTTCGTCTACTTCATTTGGATGCTTAGTGGAGAAGTTACGTGATTCGGAAGATGAGAAAATCAAGCTGGACCCTAGTTTACTTGCTGATTGGGTATTTGTGACTCCAAGCGCTATACTAAGGACGCAAGGGGCCTGCTTCTTGATTATTGAAGAAAACTGGTACGTACTATGACTGACGTAAGGGGGCTGCTTAAGGGGTTAGCTTGCACCTACGATCTGTAAGCGAACGGTTCAAGAGATTGGGAAGTCCAATGCAAATGTGCAAGGCGTCGTTGGGTTCAGATCTGTGCAGGCTACGCTTTGGTTAAGATGGTTTGTGAAGAGGTGGATCGAGGAGTGTGTTCTGGGAAAAATTGAGACGCAGAGAGGAGATTTTGAGAGCTTCAGTGACATGTGAAGAAAAGTTGGACCGTTCGGACCGTTCGGACCGTTCCGGAGTCCAAACTTACTGTCCTTGGATCCATCGGGATCAAAACGCCGATTTCTTCAGGAAATTGAAGACGATGCGAAGTTTCATCGAGCGGTTTGAGAGTTATGAGTGAAATTGGCTCGCAGGGAAGTGCTTGCGTCAGGTTTTTCACTGTCTGCTACCTGAGATTGGGTTGTTCTTCCCAATCGTTGAGCCAAGCTCTTCGTTCTTGGTGCTTATGCAATCAAGGAGTCTTCATCTACGCATAGAAGAAGACCATACGTGGATTGGGTTGTTGGTTTGGGTGTGGTGAGCAAGTTTGAGCCGCAGAGAGTCGAATTATGTCAATTTTTTTACAACCTACAACCAAATTTCTTGCGTGATTTTGCAAAGGGAACTCCAAACGGCTTGTTTGGAGTCTTGTTTGGTTCAAGGTAGCTAGATCTACCTACGAGAGAAGATGGATATCAGTTTAAACGATCCGTTTTGTGCGGTGTGTGCGGTTTTAAGCCGCAGGGAGAAGTTTTTGAAGGTTCGATCACCTGCGATCAAAAACCAGCGATATCTCGGCTATCGGGAGTCGGATCTGATAGTTCTTGAGACCAACGGAATCAAGAAGAAGACCCTATCGACATCTGAAGACCGTTCGATGAAAGGAGAAAGTTCTCAGATAGGCTTTTTTTGGTTCCTTCGCTACGAGTTTCGTCCTTTTGAGTTAGTTAGGGACTTAGTTGGTTGTGTACGACTTGTGATAGCTAGCTTTAGCTAAGAGCTTATACATGGATGTGGTTTGGACTTGGGTTTCAATCGTGTGATACTGATGCAGCTCTTTTTGTTAGCAAAGAGAAGTTTCTCTTGCCTTGAGCTACACTTCGGTGGTTTTGGGTCAAGGTTGTGATTCAGGGGTTTGTTTTAAGGGTTTTGAAGTAGGTTACAAACCGCTCTGGTCTGTTTCTCAGTTTTGTGCTCTTAGGAGAAAGATCTGATAGTGTACATACATTTGGAGTTGGTATATATTGCAGCATTCGTTTTTGTGGTTGTTTTTTTCTGTCTTGTCTTTGTTCAGCATACAACATCTCCACATCCAGGAACCTCATATTTTCCTGGACATCTTTCACGTAATAATCGACACGACAACGGACAGGATGACTTTCCTTTCTGCTTTGCTGCAAGAGATTTCCAATGGATGTGGGTGTGTGATCAATGCTTGTGAAGGAAATGGCTACGAAAGAAAGTCTTACAACAAATGGAATTGCAGCTATGACAGAGCGGTGACTCTATTGATTCATCTCAATAATTTGGCACTAACTGTTGGAGTGAAGGGTTGTAGTGCACTGGACCTTCTGCGGGGTTGGCCGTAGTACCACGAGAACTTGCGCGACCGTGTCCCGTGTACCACTCTTGAGTTGTAATTCAGCTAGATCAAGTCCGTGGTGACTCAAGACCTCCTTCAGTTTCTTACGACATTATGAAAGCATACAGCAAAGTTCACAGTCTTGACACGAACCTAATCAAGCTCTGGATATTAATCTAAATTTGAGTAGCTTAGGAATAGCAGCACTGGTGTAACCAGTCGCGAGAGATGACACAAGAACTGAGCTGCTGCTCATTCAGAAAGATCGACCATTCCTCGGTCACAGTAACATCCATCACAGCAAAACTTTGGGAAAAATGTTCGTCATCCCAGAGAATGCGTCACATAGATTCTAGTCGGTCGATTCCACTTCTAGCAGTAAACTACCGCGCTCCCTTCTGACTGAGCTCAATGCTCCTCCAGTTCTCAACATCGAGTCTAACATTTCGACTCTCTCAATGCATTGTCCGTGCCAGCGCAGTTCACAACATGCTGCGAATCTTTACTCACCGATAGGAAGTCAGAGGAAGAAAGGAGTTCGGAGGATTGAGGAATAACTCATGTTCGTACGGGGGACTGAGGAAGTAAAAAGCCGGTGGGGACGCTGGGGAGGGTTGACACTCCGTTGAGGGTATTGAAGAAGAGAGGAAGCTTAAGAAACGCAGAGCCCAGTGAGAGTGAAGAAAAATCCAGTTTTTACTCGGGTCACTGTAGTTGTGTGCTGGTCACGTCTTCCAGGAATTCAGGTTGGGAATCCTTGAGTCATAATTATGTAAACATTAAAGAATTGTACAAAACTAAATGTGAATTTTTAATGATAAATTTTAATGCATTAGCATATAGATTTTAGTGCATAGTATAACACATTAAATTTAAATAATCAAGACCAGACTTGTACTAAAGGAATATATGAGGTAAAACTAGTGAAAGAAGAGAAGAAGATAGAAAAGTACAACTTCTTCAAACACTATTTTCTTGGAATTACCTGGAGTAGGAGGTAATAATTACTCAGATATCTTGGCAACAACATCTCTTTGTACGAATCTCTCTTGAAGCTTGTGCTTCTCGGGGTTATTTACACACAAATCATAAAAGGTTACCCCTGTAAGTTAATTTTCAAATCTTTGAGAGATTATAGTGAGCACTTGTGCTTATAGATGAAGAATAATATTCCTCTCGAATGTACCATAAATATGAAACGTCTTCACGCTGTAAAACTCCAAAATCTTATAGTAGCGTGATGGGATCAAAGATGTAACTTTTGGCATGCAATGAGTTACTGTTCATTCTAAAGTTTTCTTGATATTTCTTTGCACACAACATATCTGTGAGATTCCTCCGTCAACTATGAGAATTGGACAACTTCGACTCCAAGATCGTGTACGAGCATGATGATATCAATTTGAAAGATGATGAGTAGATATTTTATCATTTTTGGCATGTAAGTAATTAAGGCTAAGGTCTTCTTAACATGTAGAGAGCATGGACGAAGAGCACATGCCTACTTGAGAAGTGCATGAAGTCGGTTCCACTGTCACTTACGAGTCAGGATGGCACGTATTATATATATACGTGCCATCTCAGTGATATACGTGCCATCTCAGTGATATATTATATCACTGAGAATTTACAATTTAGAGTTTTTAATTAATGATGGTGTAGATGCAAAGAGATCAAAACTTGCACGAGACAAGTATGGAGGTCTGATTTTGGATATAAGGATAGAGAGAGAAAAGGATGATAAAGATATGAGGGTAAAAATGAGGAGTTTGTATTTGTACAGAGTACTGAAAAGTACTCATAGGTTCACTTCGACCTGTTTGTTCATATCACATGTGAATCAGGCATGTGATACTTGAGTTTATTTTTTCAAAAGAAAAATATTTTTGAGTAAAAATTTCACCTTTGAACTTTTTAGAACCTGATCCACATCGGATGGGAGAGAAAAGAATTCCATGTGGGTTCAGTCTAAGCCCTCGTTAAACAACATGAAAGAAAAGACTTTTCAAAATTGTTGCACGAAGAACTGCCGGTTCGTGACTAGGTTATAATGAGGGATTGGAACATAGTTGAATCCACAAAAGAATATTCTCCGAATAACTTAGTCATCAAACTGTCATAGGAGACATCTTTTTAGAAGGCTTAAGATCAAACTAGGCTTGGTGGATGGTCTCTCGTTGGCCGTTGAGGTTGATGGTTTGATCTATATTAAGTGGTAGGAACTATCATTGAGTAAACTGATCTAGATTAGAAAAACTTTAAGCAAGAAATTGAGGCTTATGGGTACTAGAAATCACATCCCACATTCATCGTTTTGATTTTTCTCTGTCTGATCATTTTTGGCTAGTAGAGGGAACGCAATCAAGGTCTCGAAAGAGTATGCATTTTAAGATATGATCCGTCTTGGCTTAGGAAACCAGAAGTCTTATCTAGATCCGGCCAACAATACCTGGACAGACTTCTCAAGATTATGCGACGATATAATGGTTGAGTAAGTGACCAAGTGAAATCGGATCCAGAAAATACTTAAACGGAGGACGAGAAGGAGAAGGATAATATCAGTAAGCAGTCACTACGCACCATGGAACTGAAATTCCTTCATTCCAATCTTCAAAAACTGATCTTCAAAATAAACAACCATCAGCCTCATGGCAAAAATGAAGAAACAGAGGGACTATTAACCACAATGGAATTCGAGATTTTATTTATAGCTCTATCAGGACAAGTCAATTCAAGATGATATAATCACAATCAGATCTAATGTGATGGAATCAGTGAAGGCCAAGCTCATTCAAGTCTTGATGCTCGAAGATCCACCATCAAAAGTGGACTTGAAGAGGTGATCAAAAGCCTATGCGAAGGCAAGGCTCTAGGTGCGGATTACCTCATGATTGAATCCCTTCATCTCTTATGGCGAGCAGATTTTCTTGAAATCACATTGAGGTTTTGGGAGAAAAGATTTCTGCTTGCTTCTTTTGTAGAAGGGGTAATTAAATTACTCCCAAAAACTACAATCCTACATCACTATCGGATTGGTGTCATGTAGTACTTTTGAACTTGCACTACAAGATTCTTGTCAAGCTGCTAGTCGTCCGTATTGCAATAGTATTCCAAGCAATAAGCCACACCAGCAAAACGACTTCACCCAATGACGCTCTTGACATCTTCTCCAAATTTCTCTAGTTTATATAATTAACCTCACAATTTATGATGCACTAAAGTTCAAGTATAGTTCTAGTTTATGTTCAAGTTGGACTTCGGAAAAATATATGATCGTCAAGATCACACGTTCCTTTGGTCCACGATGGAATATCTAAGATTTGGACGTAAATTTTCTAGTCTACTACAAGGTCTGAGGGTTGGTGCACATACTTCAATACACGTAAATTGTGACTTCACCAGGTGGTTTGAAGTTACTCGCGGAGTAAGGCAGCGGTGTCCCATTGCCCCTTTCCTGTTTACAATCTCAACTATTATGTTGGTGGTTCAACTCACATCTGCCAATTACGAGCAGGATAAGATTTATTGCTATGCATTTGCATAGCTAACCATCGATTGTAGTGAAAGGAGAAGAAGACAAAATGCGGATATCAAGGGAGAAATTCTTTGTCGTTATACATGTAAGCCGGTAAGTGGAGTCTAGGGTTACCAAGTACATTTGGGTCCTGGTCCCAAGATACATCTGTTGATCCCTCATAATTATAGGATGCAAGCAATCTTCCCTACACTAGATTCTGTCACAAGTTTTAATTCATCCATTCCTCTTACCAGGAATGGGTCACCTTATGTGTGTTAGTTGCTTGGCCCTTGGGGTCCTCTTTCCCTTGTTCGGCTTGATGGGACTTCTCATCGACTTGGTATTCTTCAATCTTATTTTTACGAGGTTAATTATGGTGTAAAACAGGTAAAACTTCTTCTTGAAAATTAAGTAGTATCGCAGAGGAGGACAGCTGGGCTTGACATGTTTCACGGTTAGATTAGTGAGAACGGAACAGATTAAGACCATGTAGAGCTAGCGGCACACAAGACAAACTGTCGCAGTTACGTGTTCCAGTATGTAGCAACTACTCTGATCATTCTAATTAATTCAACAATTAAGGCCAAAGTAAAATGTATTACGTAAACAGACTAGACTCAGGCATACTCAGGCATCTGTGACAGTCCGGATCTCAACCGCTCACAATTATTCGTCCATTGCGTTTGTCCTTTACTGAAAGTTTGAGTTCTCAGTCTCTTCTAAGTTTTCACTTTGCCCTCTATCCAGAAATTCAATTCTAAACAGTATCTCTTTTGTAAACCAAGTCAAGGACACAAAGTCTGCTAGAAGTTTCCTCACAGTTACATTCGCTGCGGGTATCTTTCTCCAAATTTTAAACTTGTTAAAACTGTTAGCAATAATTTTTTAAAATTTCGTAAGCATTCCGCACACTTTCGTACCTACCTGCAGTAACTCCACTGAAACCACTGCCATTCAAGACCAAATCATACTGATACTTGTGCTGGTCGAGAGAATAGAGCTCACGATCCAAGATGGTATTGTGCACTAATTTCATTTTCATTTCTGCTGTGGAAAAGCCTCTGCGAAAATACACTGGTATAAGCTAGCGTCCATATAAGAATGCTAAAGGTCGGACTCTGTTAATACTTGATCAATGTATGACAACTTCAAGCGAAGGCTTTGTGAATGCTTGTCATTGTTTTGGTTCTGTAGCACATGCATGTGCAACTCTTTGGGTCGACAGATCGCATCGTTGACACATATTTCGAACGGAAGTTACACTGTTGCATTCAAGTAGCAGATGAACGCGAAGCAGGATGTCTGTTTCCAAGCCTTAACAGGCAGAGACCGTCATCAGTGGGCATTGCATTCCCCGTTTTCTTGGTCATTTCCAAGCTTAGAAATCTAACGTGGCGGCCTAGCCTTCAAGTCTCTGGTGGGTCAAAATTGGAACAAGGTGTTGGAAATGGACTGCTAGTAGAATAGGCTAAGGCAAAACTCTAAGTCACGGCATAAGGACAGTATGAGAGTGTGGGGAGAGCTCCTCAAGAGAGTGTAGGCAAAACCAAGTAAGTAGATACTCAATAATGTACAATGGCCTTGGGCCTGAATAATATACCTTGGGGTCTTGGCCTTGGTGACCTTACGAAAGGTCACCATCCTAAAAGCCTGAACTGCTTACTGCTAAGAGGGGTATTCACACTGTGTACGGTATTCTAACACTCCCACTCAGTAACAGTTCGGATAAAAGTATTACTTAGCTAGAAAACATTCCTAGCTTCGGTAGTAGATAATCCAACTTGGGAGTTGGTAAGCTCTTCGTCAGAATATCTGCAACCATGTCCTCAGTAGGACAATATCTAACTTCTATAACTTTTCCAGCGACGTGATCTTTGATGAAGTGCTATCGGATGTCGATGTGCTTCGTACGGTCGTGGAACTTGCTGGTGTCGACAAGGACCATAGTACTTTGGTTGTCACAATATGTAACGGTCGGCTCCTTGTCATGCAATCCGATGTCGGTCATGAGCTGACGTAACCAGATTGTCTCTGAGCAGCTCGTGCTAAGAGCTACATATTCTGCCTCTGTACTTGACAAGGCTACTGATTTCTGTCTCTTGGAGGACCAGCTGATGGCTCCTCCAGAGTAGATGAAGCAATGTCCTGATGTGGATCGTCTTGTCTCCGCCTGTCCTCCCCAATCAGCATCGGTGTAACCGAACAAAGAGTAGGACTGGGGTGAGTGAGCATGCTCAAGGTACAAATTTAAAGTTCCCTTGATGTAACGGAAAACCCGCTTCATAGCGGCAATGTGCTTATGGTCCAGGACTACTCATGAACTGGGAGAGTACACTAATGGGATAAGACAAATCAGGACGAGTGCATACTGCAGCCCAATTAATAGAGGCGGCTGCACTCTGATAAGGATAACTATTACATAGCTTCTTTTCATCCTCAGTGACAGGGGAGTCATCCGAAGAAAGTTTCTCACCTGTAACTAGAGGGGTGCTTACAGGTTTGCAATCCTGTAAGCCAAACTGAAATAGTTTCTGTGTCAAATACAAAGTTTGACTAAGTCTGATAGTGCCAGAGGACGGATCACGATTAATCTCAATGCTAAGGCAATGATGGACTGGACCGATGTCAGTCATGCTGAACCGTGAGCTCAGTTTTCCTTTTACGTGAGACAGTAGAGCCTCACTGCTGCTGGCAATCACAATGTCATCCACGTAGAGGGCAAGGATGACGAAGTGCTGTTTCTGGTGCAAGTAGTAAACGTTTCCGTCTGCACCGGACTTAGCGAATCCAAGAGAAAGCAAGAAGTTGTCGATGATCAAGTACCATTCTCTTGATGATTGCTTAAGACCGTAGAGAGTCTTGAGCAATCTGCATACTTGACTGCGCCTTGCTGTAGTCACACCTTCCGGAACACTCATGTATATTTCCTCGTTAAGTGTTCCATTCAGAAATGCAGTTTTAACATCCATTTGATGTACATGTAGATTATACTGCGCTGAGATGGCAAGGATGAGCCGTATTGACTGAATGCGGACTACAGGGAAAAAAGTTTCTGTGTAGTCCAACGCGTAGACCTGGGTGAAACCACGAGCCACTAGTCTCGCCTTATAACGAGCAATGGACCCATCGGTATTAAGTTTTAACTTAAAGGTCCACTTACATGTTATCGGTCGGCGTCCTTGTGGCAAGTCGGTGAGCTTCTAGGTGCCGTTAGATTCGTGGGAATCTAGCTCCTCCTCTATTGCTCTTCTCCACTGATCGGCATCAGGAGAAGATACTGCTTCTGTGTAAGAAACAGGTTCCATTGGCACTGGTTTGAGAGTTACCATTAATGCACGCTTGGTGTTCTTCCGAGACTTCGGGATCAGCGATGAAGGGTCGTAGTCTTCATCTGGGTTCCGTTGTGGAGGAACTGAATGTCGAGCTGATCGTCTCAATGGAGGAGGTGCTGGGAAATCCAATGGAGGAAGAGAGGACTCGCTGTAGGTGGAGCTGGAAACTCGTGGTGAGCATGGTGATGTGCGTCGAAGGTAAGGATGGCGCGGGCTCAAGTTCTCTGCAGGGGGAGAGTGATTGCTTGAGGAGTGAGAATGTGGAGGGCGACTGCTCCCACTGGACTGTGTACTGCTGGTGACTCCTCCGTCAGGGCCATGACTGCTAGGGACTCCTCCTCCAGATCCAAGGCCAATGGATGGGATTGGAGCTGGATTGGCAGGAGATGGCAGAGGAACTCCCACTGAAGGGAAACCGGGAGAGACGGACGAGACATGAGCTGGGCCGGCTGAAGGAGCGGACACATTATGATGAAAATGGACGTCGGTCTCAGGAGATGCTTGAATGAGTGGGAGATTAGCAGAGGGGGTGGATGTGGGAGGGAGAGTCAGAGAAGACTCATCGAAGATAACATCACGAGAAGTGAAGGTATGACCGTTAGATTTTCTTTGGAGACGGTAACCCTTACTCTGGCCGCTATAGCCAAGGAAGATACACTCGTGAGAGCGATCATCGAGCTTTGTGCGCTCAACCTCGGGGACCTGGGAAAAAGCGCGACAGCCAAAGACGCGCAGAAAGGAGAGATCGGGTCGACGAGGTGTTGTGGAGGTATAGGAGTGCCAGAGTTCATAAGGTGTGGTCATAGGTGGGATAGCCTTAGACGGACACCGGTTCTGGAGGAAGGTGGCGCAAGTGATTGCTTCACCCCAGAAGGGCTTGATGAGCTTGGAAGTGTAAAGCATAGAACGGACAGCATCAAGCAAGCTGCGGTTCTTACGTTCAGCAACGCCATTTTGTTGAGGAGAGTAAGGGACTGTGAATTGGCGCTGGATGCCACGCTCGCGACAGAAAGCGTCAAAAGCAGCTGAACGATATTCCCCGCCATTGTCAGATCGCAAAGTGACAAGAGATTGACCAGTGGCGCGCTCAGCAAAAGCTAGATAGTCCCGGAAAGCAGCAAAACAGTCACTCTTATAGTAGAGAAGACGAGTGACAGTGTAGCGCGAGTAGTCATCAATAAAGGTGATGAAATACTCATAGCCAGAAAAGGTGCAAGGGGAGATGCGCCCACTAATATCAGAATGGACCAGTGCTAGAAGACGAGTGGATCGAATGGAGCTAGCACGTGGGAATTTAGTGCGTGCATGCTTGCCGTGTGCACAAGCTGGACAAATATCCTCAGAGAGCGGGAAGGAAGGGAGGCCGGTGACATACCTGCGGTGGCTCAGCTCATGAACTCGATGATGGTTGATATGGCCGAGTCGCTGATGTCACAGGGTAGAGAGATCACCCGTCGTAGTAACAAGGGCAGAGGGTCGAGGTGGCGTCGGTGGAGGAGTCCGACTGCCAGATGTAAAGCCTTGAAGGCCTGCCAACAAATGCGGAGGAGACCGAGGCCGAGAAAAAGAGGAACTCGACTGTTCGTCAAAAGAAATCCGAGGTGAAACCAGATGATTATGGTAAGGACTGTAGGGACGAGGACCAAGAAGGCCCTCTGTCCCACCTTGGGGGACTGTGTCCCTGTTTAGGGAGTCGTCTCCCTGGTCCCTTGACGGACTGCCATCGGGGCAATCCGTGGGAGACGGACGGCCGTCGGGACTGACTCCGGACGGACTGCCAACAGGGCAGTCCACGGGGGATAGCCAAACGACCCCGCCGCGCGGGGGAGCAATATCCCCTGTGCGGAGATATTGCGTATCCCCGTCTGGGGATATATCTTGTGGCCGGGGAGTCCGGTCCGAATTTCCAGGCCAGGGGGCCTGGCGCGGATCCCCAATCCTCGGAGATCCGTGCCGGCCCCTTCCTCCCAGGTCAGCGGGGGTCGTGGCGACCTCCCGCGGCCTGGGAGGTGGACTGCCTCCGTGCGGAGGCAGTCCGTGGGGATGGGATGGCATCCCATCCTCTTGGAGCATGGGGATGGGGTTATGCCCCATCTCCAAGTGTATTGGGATGGGTTCCCCATCCGTTTCCCACGGATGGGGATCCCATCCCAAACCTCGGAGGGTGCGTTGCCCCCGGCGCGAGATCCGGAAGCGAGGGGCTTCCGAGAAAGGGCGCCAGTGCCAGGAGGCGCGCGTGGGAGTCCCCACTGGCTGCGGGTTCCGTGTGTGTACTGTGTGTGGCCCCTGTAGTGACAATTTGGCTTAGAGGTGCGGGGCTTTCAAGAGGTGTGCCAATTGAGTCGATCCGTGTGAGGGGAAGAGGTGTGCTGTCAGTGGACGCGCGCGGAAGAGGTGGAGCACCAAGAGGTGGTGTCCTAACAAGAAATTGACCAAGGGGTGTCATAGTGAGGGGGGTAGACCGCGTGCGGACTGAATTTGAGCCTTCATTTTCCAAGTGAGACAATTCCGAATTTTGTGGAGTGATAGGGACTTCTCTAGTGAGAGAGTGCTCCGAATTAGGGATTTGAAAATTCCGTGAGTGACTTGGGTGATTTGGGTGAATTTCAGCTTGGGTGTGCGCATGCTGTGAGGCGGGGCTGGGCCTGGACCGTGGGAAGCGGATCTTGCACATGTTGCGGTTGAATAGTGAGGTGCTAGTCCGCTGGTTAGATTGCGGTCTAGCTCGCAAGCGCGGTCCTGATCTCTGGCTAGGTGGTAGTGTGTGGATTACTGAAGTCCTACCAGCTGTAGCTACAAGCGCGGTTTGGTCAGCGACCAAAATTGAATTCCCGAGCATGTAGAGATCGTCCACAGTGGGACAGGGAGCTAGCACTTGACCAAATCTGTCTTCAAGGTGACAGAATCCGTTGCCGATTAGGCACCAGCCGCCATTGGCATCAAATTGCCGAGCTGAGAATAAATTCTTTTGCAAGGTAGGCACGTGAAGAACATCACGTATGTACACATGCTCGCCGTTGAGCAGGCGCACTTCCACCATGCCGGAACCAGCAACGTGGATGGTGGTGTTGTCACCGAGTAGAATCGCATCATTCTCGGCGTTCTCAGAAGAGACGGGTGAGTATTCGACGAATAGTCGTCGATTATGCGCCATGTGGTGTGTGGCACCCGTGTCTACATACCAGTTAGGATCAGCTGTCTGCACGATTGCAGACGAACATTGTGCCACCAAAACCCGATGAGTGTTGCCGTTGTTGTTCTGTGAACGGCGATTCTTGTTCTTATTCTTGTTACCAGCAGTCGAGTTTTCGTTACTGCTGCTGGGCTTGTCTGGGCACTCAGCGATGCGGTGCCCGGGCTTGTTGCACTGGAAACATTTCTCGTTAGGATCTGGCGGTCTTTTCGGTGGCTGGTTACCGCCTTGTCGGTTGCCACCATTGTTGCGCCGGTTGTTGCCATTGCGACCTCCTTGCCGACGATCTGCAAACAAGGCAGTGGATGGTTCCATCGATAGCTTGCGCCCGATCGTTTCTTCCTGAATGAGAAAGGTGATGAGGTCCTGTAGCGAGAGATTTGGGTTCGTTCTCATCGCCTGCAAGAATAGATGGTAGTTGTTGGACATGCTGCCCATCAACGCGAGGACTTGCTCCTCGTTGGCAATTATCAATCCAGCTGAAGTCATCTGTTGGATGAGAGACTTGAAGTTGTTGACATGTTGGGTAACAGTCTCGTTGGGTTTCATCTTTAAAACCCGCAACTTCTCTCTCAAGTGCATCTTGGTCACCATGTCTTGACCTGCAAAGTGTCTGGTCAAGGTGGACCATGCATCGTTCGACGTGGTGTAGGACATTAGATGTCCTGCCACACTGTTCTCGCAGCATTCGTTGATCGCTGCGAGCGCGTTAACGTCACGCTATCCCAATCTGCGATGCTACCGGGTCCGGTAGCAGGGGGAGGGATGGGTACCGCAGTACCTCCGAGTGTCGTGGCACGTGGTCTCTGCACGTTCCTTTCCACGATATCAAGAACACCATGGGCCCTGAGCCGCAAGGTTGTCTTGTGCTTCCACAGCGTGAAGTATGTGCCGTCGAACTTGGCCCAGCCTTTGGTGTCAAAGGGGGCAGACATTCTGTATCAGATTGATCGCTGGAACGGTGAAATTCTGTTAACGAAGGTACAGAATATGGGTGCGTGAAGCGTCCTTCTCGCAGCAGCTGAAGCGTCCTCCAACTGCTCTCACTTAAGGGCCGAAGGCCTACCTAGTGCCTATGCTATTGTGCTAGTGCATCAACAATGCAAAGCTCTGATACCATGTTGGAAATGGACTGCTAGTAGAATAGGCTAAGGCAAAACTCTAAGTCACGGCATAAGGACAGTATGAGAGTGTGGGGAGAGCTCCTCAAGAGAGTGTAGGCAAAACCAAGTAAGTAGATACTCAATAATGTACAATGACCTTGGGCCTGAATAATATACCTTGGGGTCTTGGCCTTGGTGACTTTATGAAAGGTCACCATCCTAAAAGCCTGAACTGCTTACTGCTAAGAGGGGTATTCACACTGTATACGGTATTCTAACACTCCCACTCAGTAACAGTTCGGATAAAAATATTACTTAGCTAGAAAACATTCCTAGCTTCAGCTAGTTATCCGGACAGTTCTAAAAAGTTTAGAATGAGTTCCTTGAAAGCCTTTTATGCACTAGGGGCCTGCGGAGAGCTAAAGCCTTGAGGCAAGTCCGAAGGACGCGAGACCCGATAGGCACGAGGTTAAGTCGTAACAATCCAGCCACAGGTTCCCCTGAGCGCACATGACAGTCCAGTCGTAGATATATAGCGGCGTTAACAACTATGAGGTAAGAATATATAATATCAAGCTTCCGAATGTTAAACGGTTCGTACCTGTAGGGCGAGAGCTCTCATGGTATCATAGCCTGTACAGTCCGGTCGGTCCAGAAGGTAATCCCAAACTGGTAAGTAGATATATCGCACAGGCTGATCGTCCACATCACTCTCGTTTAGAAATTTGCGTAGGAGGTCTTGGGTGGCGAGCGTGGTACGCGTTTCTTTGGTTCCACCTTTCACTCTTCTAGCATCAGTGGTTTGAAGTTTGCTGGCTTCCTGTCTCTCCGACCCACTGAACCCGGCGCATATACTCAAGGTACCCAAGGGTTAGAGTCCTTCGGCCTTTACACATGCTTTGGTCTCCATCTCCCACTGTTTGTAGTTGCAGTTGGATTTTGCACTGCTCCGGCTCTGGAACACTGCGCCATTGTAAGCGGCATTAACGATGTGAGAGCCCCACTTGTTCATGAAGCTTTGAAAAGGAGTCCAGGCCAGATCCTTGTGTGGATCTTCTAGGAGCACCGGCAAGCTTTGAAAGTCAGACCAGAAATCACTCTTCAGAAGAAAACTGTTAAACTTAGAACCCTTCTCCACGGAAGTTCTGAAGGACAAGATCATAGCATGTACGTCAGCCACTGTGACGTTGATCTCATAACCGGTAACTTTACTGAATGCCGAAGAGACGCTGAGCTCAACTGTTTTATAAGTTCCGCTAATGCCCATATCCGCAGCTATCTGTGTAGGCAAAAAACACCAAACGGGGAACATGGATGACATGAGTAGTTAGTTCTCCTATTCTTCATGCATAGCTATATTTACGTCTGCTAAATCTCTGGGTGCTTCATTTCCGAAGTCTTTCAGTATAATAATCATGGCTGAATGCACAGAAGAACAGCGGTGTTGTTGGAGCCAGAGAAACATACCGTAACCCGCTTCGGTTTGCACAGAGCTATTACAATGATAAAGCTTCGATGGATAGTTGACTCGGGATGCTGTTGAGCCGATATATTGACATTCTGAAAGCTATGTTCGAGTTCAAGTAAGAAAATCAGTTGGTTTACATCGACGTATTGTGGATACGTTTGGACATGTTCAGATGTACAGTTGCTCTACAGCTCGAGGAAATGCTACTTTGTTACAGCTAGAAATTTGGAACGTACAGAGGTGCCTCAATCCAACTGATAAATGAGCCTCAGATTACGGTATTTTACTTATATCCATCGTCTCATGAAGTTCGTTTGTCACATGTTAGTGCCTCCAGAAACAATTCTTTACTTATGATGAGACACGATAGTTTCAAGATAAAACTAGCCATGTTTACATATATGATCACGTAGTTATACTCCGTCCCGGTAGCGAGGTGTCGACTGTGGAGGGTTCTACTCATGGTGAAATATATTCTAACATCGTCTATTCCTGAATAATATAACACAAATGAAAGGAAGGCTAGCTGCATAGGGAATCTGTTGCGAACGAATGGACTTGAGGTCAGCTTTTGTGAGGAAGATAGAAGTAAAATTTAACAGGTGCACAACTTACAGTGAATTTGCATGCATTCGTATTTTTATTCTGTGAAGAATTTTCATTTTTAAGAGCTATCGACTGAAGGAATAGAAGCTGTTGAAACTTTCAAAATTCTTCTCTCTCTGAAGGTAATGGATAAGTTTAGAATATTTGATTATTTAAATGTAATGATAGATTTATTATATGATTTTAGTTAATAAGTAATTTAGTTATACTATTTTAATTAATATATTATTATTCAAATCTAGATAAATATAACATCATATTTATTGTACTTAGTGAGATAAAAGATATATATATTTTTTTATCTTAGAAGGGACAATAATTTGTGATTGATGAAAAAACATAGTAGAATAAAGTCATATTGATTTTATTCTAGATGGCTTTTTCATCATTGCATAAAATATAATGATTGATGATTGATTAAAAAATATAGTGGAATAAAGTCATATTGATTTTATTCTAGATGGCTTTTTCATCATTGCATAAAATATAATGATTTATGATTGATGAACAAACATAGTGGATTAAAGTCATATTGGTTTTATTATAGATGAATTTTTCATCATTGCATTAAAATATAATGATTTTTTATTGATGAAAAAACATAATAAAAGAAAGTCAAATTGATTTTATTCTAGATGGTTTTTTCATCATGCATAAAATATAAAAATAATCACTATACTTAGTGGAAGAAAGTTGTACATCTTTTTTTCTAGAAGAAACAATGATATGTTGAAAGAACATAGTGGAATAAATCATTCATTTTATTCTAGGTGGATTTTTATAATTTAAATAAACATAATATATAGAATTAATTATTACTAATTTATTCTATGATATATTTATAATATTATGTCTTTAATTTAAATTTATGTTACTGTGTTGTGACAGGTACACATTCTCATGGAAAATGTCTAAACGTCCAACCATGGAAACTAAAACTGATGGCTCTAGCTGCAAAAAGAGAAGGCTGACTGAAAGCAAAGTCTGGATAGACACATTACGTCGCATTCGAAGAGTTTGGATCACGACTTTCCTTTCTCTTCCTGTTGAAATTCGTCTGAATTGGGTGGTACGAGAAAACATCGGTGTGGAAAATTTTCGTGAATGGTTGAATGCTACAGCAATGGAAGTGATGTCCACCAGTTCGTTTTCTTCACCATCTGAGAAGAAAATAATATCGAGTCATATAAAAAATATGACGTCGTGTATAATTGATCACTTTGTTGATCAATATGCATTAATGTGTTCAAAGCACGATCGTGATTTATATCGTGATAGTGCAGAATCCGAACTTGTCAAAAAGTTCGACTCCGAACTCACAAGACGTTATCACGGACGAACGATTCAGCCCGACGCCATCATTTGGTTTCTTAACAACAATGTTGAGAAAAAGAAATACCTCAGAGGTGGAGTCAACGGAAAAGTCTATACTTGTTTGTCCAAGATGTTCTTAATTTTGATGCTTCCATCCTCTATTGCGTCAAACAGTACACAGCAAAATGTGAAATCGAAGCGTTGGAGAAACGAGACATCGAACTATTAGCAGCAAGAGTCTGTCATTTTGGTGTGATTCGAGCGATTAGAGCTAGCATTGATAATCCTCCCATAGCTCTTTTCTCGTACTGGAATGGAGGAAGTTTTCATTCTTTTTCTCTTCTCGCAAAAAAAGAAAACGGTAGTGCTTCTATTTGTGCAGGTGAAGTGAAGAGACTAACAAACTTTAGAAAGAACTTTCATCTTGTTTGTTCGACTCTTTGGAGTACTCTTGAAGCCATTCATGCTTCAGATATTCTACATTGCGATCTCCATACAAGAAATATCTTCTTACATTTTGAAGGTGATGAAAAAGCATTTGTTGGCATAAGAGATTGGGGAATGGCACAGACTGTGGAAAGAGCACAAAGTGCATATGGACACCAGTGGCCAGCTCAAATAACATATCATTTTGGTCATGTGGCCCCAGAGCTAACACCAGATTCGAAAGAATCGCAGTCATATACTAGAGCCACAGACGTTTATGCCATAGGATTTATCATTCGACATATGTTTATGAATAATCCAATGATAACTACATGTTTGCATCAAACTTTCATACATGCAGTACGTAATAGTTGGTTATGGAGTAGTAAGAAAGATCCACATGATAGATTTACTGCTTCTCAATTAGCATCATATTTTGTAGTCCTGCATCAGGAAATAATAACCGATCCTATGATATGCTTACGAAAGCTCATGTACACATGAGTCTAGACTATGGACATGAGATATATGTAATTTGAATTCACTACTTGTCCATTTTATATGTCGATTTTTTCTTTCAGTTGATATGATTACAACTATTCTATATTCGTATGTTTCAAATATTAATATTAGAATTATTTTAATTTGATTATTGTGATGTTAAGAGGTGAGTAAAGTGAGGGATCCAGCTCGATCTTTTTCTCTGAAATGAAATCTTGCAAGACATCCTAGCTCGAAATCTGCTTCTTCGAAACATGCCTCTCCCACCCACGTCACGACTGTCGTAGAGCATGAGACCCTCGATACTATGCCCTCTCCTCAATCATCTATCTCCATGCATGTTTCTCAATCTCCTCCGCTGTCTTACCCATCTGTGTCGCTCTCATTGTCTCCCAATGTAACGACTCATTTAACTCCAAAACAAAAAGAGCTTGATGCAAATGTTGCTACACTCCCCTCTATTTCATCTGTAGAAACCATTCTGACACTATTACCCACGGAAAAAAAACAAAAATATCCGTAGAAGTTCTCCCAATAGCATCTTCCTCAGATCAATATTCTGATGACACTAAGATCCCTATTTTAATTGATGATCTCGAATATGCATCTAGAGATGATATATTCGAAGGAATGGTTCTCAATCACTACGGAAATGCCTTTGTGGCTGAAGAAGCAAAGTGCTTTCTCCTATTTGATATGGTTGATCGCAACATGAATAAGACGGTAACTTGCAATGCACAAGGAAACATTGCAAGGATATGGTCTATGAAAATAACAAGAAACTGTTGCTACCGTTTTCAGTTCTTAACTCATAGATCTGCAACGGTTGAACGTCCACTCAAAACCAAGAGTCACAGAGGAGACGTAAAGATTCAGTTACTTGCAGATGGACAAACGACCATCCAGAACATTCTCTCTTGGACATCTGAGCCTAAATTCAAGTTCTGATTTTACTCTTTCATTCGAGATTGTTCGATGTTATTGATAGATAGCTTTCATACCACAGATATCTCGGTGGTTGTAGTCTCAGACAAAGGACGCGGTTGATAACATTAAATTCGAGATATCCATCGCTGATGATATAGCAGATGAAGACAAAACCACGATAAAGAAACATTGATTGAGATCAAAAGTAATTCTTGTCTTTGTGAATTTTTTATTGTTAATGTTTCATTAAGTTTCTTACATCTCTTTTTTTGCTATAGTTGTTGATTGATAGAGAATTTTGGTCTGAGTATGACGAAGTAACAACCAAGTTCGCAAGAGGAAATGCGGTGTTTTTACATTTGAAAAATGTTACTCGAGTAATTTACACTCGGGAACAAAATGCTGTTATGAAGTTACATACATACAAGGCAACGATATGAGCTACACCGTCTTGTCCGAAAAGGATTAATCATCTGAGAGCAGTATACAACCATCATAAGCAAATTACACTTCAACACTATGAGGTATTGTCATGAAATTGTACTAATTATTTATGATTTCTCAATAGATTTTTTAATATTAAATTCATATTTTATCCTCACTCATCTTATACTATACTTGACTTCATATACGTTGTTGTAGGTATGAGGAGTCTTTTGACCACGAAATTGTGAAGAGAGACCGTATCGATACATATGTGCGGGTTGTCATTCTCCGCGTGTGAAGATTAAGAACTTGAAAGATCTTCGTGGTCGATGTGAGGATTGTGCAATTAAATGCGAATTAGTGACAAAACCATGGATTAAATGATACGTGCTTGATGAGTCCAGTGAGAAAGAGTACACCATACATGCTCGAGGCAAATGGTTTGGAAATCTCACCGGTCTCGGTTCAGAAGATGTGGTCAAAGATTATAATACTCCGAATACAAAAGATGTGCTCCTCAACATAATGGAAGAGATATGCACGCCTGGAATATTTCATTTCAACTCGTCCGATGACTTTGTGATTTTGATGAGGTAAAATTCTTAATCTCTAATCACAAATAATATATAGTAAATCATATGAATTGATTATGTTTTTCATCATAGATAATTAATCAAATATGAAATAAAACTATACAAATAAACACATCGTCATACCATGACGTGTAAGAAGAAATATAAATCCATGGTATGTAGATTTCAATTTCCTTGGCCACTTATGGCAACAACAATGATATTGTACCCCATACATATAACTGAATTTGATACAAAAACTTTGAAACACATACAAAATATCAATACACAAATATACAATAAGCTTTTATTTCTTAAAAATGATATAGTTATGAATTATGATGAATTCCTCCAAATTTTGAACCTCGACCATGAAACCTACCTTCAAGGTTTACGATATAATACACGTAAACCTTCTGTGTATCTAAAACGTGAACCTCGTGATATCTACATTAATCCTTTCTCAAAAGGAGGTGCTCATCTTTGGCAGACAAATAGTGATTGTCAATATGTTCTTGATCCACATGCTGCTGCACAATATTATACATCTTACTTGACAAAAATAGATAATACCATAACTGAAGAGATGAAGAAAATCAATGATAGATGTATTGAAGAAAATATTGATGCTAGTGCAAAAATTAAAAAATTAAGTAATGTTTTTTAAAATTCTAGACAAGTCTTAGCTCAATTAGCCATTTATACTATTTTAAGCTTACCATTATATCATGCTTCTCGTAGTTTTCAATTTATTGACACAAGCAATGCATCAAATCGGACTTTTGTTCTTAAAAGTGATCATCAATTATCTTTGGAAAAAGATGGATCTTCCACATCCATAGGACTACCATCTGTGGTCGATAAATATGCCATTCATCTCCAAAATGCAGAAAATAATATATTATCACTCATAGAATTTGTAGCTAATTATAATATGTATACCTATAAAAAATTAAGAAAATCAAAAATTATTCGCTGGACTTCAACCAATTCAAGATCCTGAAGAATATTTTAGAGAGCAAGTATTATTATATATACCATTCATTGGTGATGAAAATTCAGTGAAAAATGAAATGAATTATGGCAAGACGTATACATTGAGCATAAATCACACATTCCTTTGTTAACCACTTCTTATAGAAGTGGTTATATACTTCTTCAATATAAAACAAAAGAAGTGAATAAAGAATGGGGCAATTTTCAGATCTAGTGATCAAACTAGAGAATGAAAATGCACTTCTTATGAACCGACAGGAACATGAAAGCATCAATGACCATATTACTTACGATAATATTGATCTAAGCACAACCAATATTTTCCATAAACAAAAAACAACATGTGCAGATATTTCAAAACAAATTTCCTTGTAAATATATATTTCTTCCTTTCCACGCTCTATATGTTGAACTAAGACAACTCAGTAAACAACAAAAATGATATTCTATGCCTGTATATATAAAAAAAGATATTTTCTTGAACAACCTTTGTTTTTATTTCTTGGAAGAGAAGTCGGTACGGGAAAAATATTTACACTCTTAAAAATTGTCCAAGGTCTCTCTTGGATATACGAAGATGATAAATCAAAATTCAATGATCTTGAAGCAATCAAAATATTGAAACTTGCATACACAGGCAGAGCTGCTTACAACATTCAAGGAATGACTATCCATAGTGGTTGTCCATACCTAAAGAGTCATATGACGTCCTAGTTTCTAAATTACATCATGACTCTCTTGATCGTTACATAAGTTTTATAAAAATTTAAAATTAGTAGTCATTGACAAAATTTCTCTCGTTGGAGCTAAAATGTTCTCTTATATAAATCAACGATTACAACAAATAACACAAAACTTTGCTCTCTCATTTGGTGGGCTTGACGTAATCGTTTCAGGAGATTTTTACCAAGCACAACCTGTAAAAGATACATGGATCTTTCAACCATCTGCTGCAAACTCTTCAAATATTGCTATTAATATTTGATCTTCTTATTTCAAATACTATGAATTATCTCAACCTATGCGACAATATAATACTAAAGTTATAGATATTTTAAATCGTATTCGTATCAACAGACAAACATCAATGGATCTTGAATATCTAAATTCGTCTTTTATCAAATCTAATATCAATATATCTTCATTCCCTCATCTATTTTATACAAACAATGATACAAAAAATCATAAAAATATATTTTTTCTATTAGTGAAGACCAACAATATTTATTTGAGTGTGTTGATCATATACCTTCTTCTATATCAACTCATTTCAAAATTTCAGACAATCCTAAAGATACTGGCGGATTACACAAACTTCTACGTCTAAACACAAAAATATTAATTGAATTATGTTACAACTATAATACTAAAGATGACCTCACAAACGGAAGCGATGGTACTTTTATGTCAACGACAAATCATAAAAATAATCAAATTAAATGGATTATGTTCATTAATAGTCATATAGGAACACTAACTAGACAGAAACATAAAGCACTATTCACAGATTGTATACATCCATCTTGGACACCTATATTTAAAATTTCTCAACAATTTCTAGTCAATAAATATAACAAAGATATCAAAATTACAAGAACTCAGTTTCCAATTCAACAAGCATCAGCAAGAACTTTCTATAGGTCACAAGGTTTAATAATGCATCAACTGGTTTTCTCTCCAAAATATATAAATCGACACGGATTAACATATACAGCGTTATCTAGAATAAAAAATCCAGATAATTTATATTTACTAGAACCCATTCAACAACATCATATTATTGTCGATAAGAAAGTACAACAAGAAATGCATCGCTTAAACACAATCTCAAAATAGAATATGTCTATTTGTGATCTACAATTATACACGTCAGAACTTACATATACATTGGTTCAATACCTAAACACAAGATCTCTTCCAAAATATTATGAAGATATTAAAACAGATCATCAACTACAACTCTCGGATGTTCTATGTTTAAGCGAAACATTAATCAAAGATCCACATTCTGTTAAATATTTTATCGATAACAATAAATTTCAATACATTCATACTTATACTTGTAGAGGCTTGTTATTATTATACCAATCGACTATGAAATTATCTTCTTCTATCATTTATGGATCAAATCTTCTAGAAATTATTTCAGCTAATTTTAACGTCAACACCTCGTCGCATAATCAATCTCATGACTCTTTATAAATCACCTCATATGCTTCTTACTGAATTTCTCAGCCAGTTACATCAGACCTTAGTAAACAACTTTACTCGTATCTCTTCAATCCTCATAGGTGACTTTAACATAAATATGTTAGAAATCACCAATCATCAAACAAAACATTTGCTCTCTTTCATGAATGATCATAACTTCTCCCTTGCATTCTCTAACTCAACAACTAAATATCATTCACATTTAGATCATATATGGATAAATTTTCCACAATACAATAATCTCTCTTCATCACTTCAAACTTATTGGTCAGATCATGATCCGATCTTCATTCTATATAAAAACCCTTCTCATGTTTCTGATTTCTTCTCTTCTCCGAACACAAATGCATAGCCTCGCAATCCTATTGCAAGCGCAGCAACTTGTTTCGTTCGAAGCACAAACCATGACAATTTATCCTTATTTGCAGATTATATCAGTCATATGTAATGCCAATGATGCCTACCCTAACTTGCTCTCTCTCTGATTTCTACTCCAATTAACTTGAATTCTTGATTGTCCTCTAGTTTGAACTGCTGAACTAGAAGTCAGGAAATGCTGAATTCGGATTGTCATTCGGAAAAGAGAACTTGAATTTGGCTGGTTTTGACTTATCACTTAAACCACCTTGACTCTAGTTTATATGACATGTTGAATGGATCTCTGTTTCGCGCATACACATCGCTACACAACATACATCGCTGTCAGAAGTACACCACACATACACACAACACATGGACGATGTCATACACATGCACAAGTGTCTCACAATAATCTCAATAGAGAAATTCATCATCTCCAACACGGCAACAACGATTACTCACAAAACGGTCAAGCCAAACCCACTCTATACTCGCAGAGAATTTGAGTTACACCCAACTAGACTATCCATCATAACCAGGAGCTCGAAGGCTCAACTCTGAGAACTAAGGCCTACAAGCCTTGTCTGCAAAGTATAACCCTAGTGGGCTATCTCAAAAACTCGCCCTAACAGCACTAATTGGCCTATCGAGATTAGCCACTCCGCACTCGATCAACCTAGCGGAGGTGCCAAACAGACATGACAGCTGTCGTGCGCATACACATTGCTACACAACATACATCGCTGTTAGAGGTACACCACACATACACATAAAACATGTCATATACATACACAAGTGTATCACAATCGTCTCCCCTAACTGACGGTTAGATCTCTCTAACTCCAGATAGCCCCATATCTCAAGTACGTGATATACACCTTCGTGGGTGCAAGGATCAGGAGATCGGGTGCTACATCGTCTCAGCATTAGTCGCTTGTCTGCAATCCATACAACACAAAGATCTAATCGGCTATCCTTGCTATATACATCGAGGGTAAATCCACCGCCTAGTAGGAACGACATGAGAGATGGAGTCAAACATGACATATGCTACCTCTCGAACAGCCATCACACATCAACATACAAGCTGCTCCACCAGCAGACTCACATAACATACACATCAAGCTCGCACATACAATTGCTAAGCTTGGGTCAACGATATCATCGATGTTGAGAAGATGACATGACGCGCAATTACGCACATGATCCTTTTAAACAACATCATCACGGTCCTCTAACATGAATACTCCAAAAGTTAACACCTCACGCATTCGTAAAATAGTGCGCGTTGTGGTCACATCCAACGTCCGTTGGTGCAATTTGTTGTAAATAGATATAATCGTCAAGATGAAACCTGTGAATCGATGGTCGATAACCTCCTACTCGAATAGTCGCATATCGCAACGTGTCTCTATGCTAAGCAATCGCTAAGTTCTCAAAAGCGTTAGGCATAACTCTCCAAAATGTCTCTACTCGTTGAGAACATGCTCTCATCCACATATCGGAGTCATCAAGGTTCAACACCTCAGCAGAATCACGACGAATGACCGAAGATAGATCTGGATCTCGGTCATACAATAGAAAGTACGATGAGAAAGAAACCAAAGACACTTGTCAGCTAAAATGGTAGCTCATAGCCAACCATAGTAATTGCACTTCTTAGTCTCCCAAGTGGTCATTTTGCAAACCATACTTGTACAATCCTCTCTTCACGGTCTGAACTACCCTCTCCGTCAAACCATCCACCGCAAGATGATCTCGAGATGTAGTCCGATGATCAATCAACGTCTGATCACACAAGGTCTGAAACTCACCAAGAAACTCTATACCTTGGTCCGTCAGCACTTCAGCTAGTGCTCCATAACGACTCAGACTCGGTTTAAGAACGCATACGTTGTCCTCTCACTCGTCTTGTCAGGTAATGTCACCATCTCAATCCACTTGGAGAAGTGCTCCACCATCTCAACGCATACCGGTGGTGACGGACAGTCAACGATAAGGGTCTCGCAAAATCTAAACTCCAATAGTAACCTAACACATAATCGATAAGGGGTGTAATTATGGAGTAGGAGCATTAAACGATGCTCGTACTTGATCACAAACCACACATCGTGCGACAAACTGATGCACATCGATGTGCATACCACGCCATCAATACTATCGATGGAGTAAGCTATGTGTATGCTTCACTCCAAAATGTCCAAACTCTTCATGGGCATGTCGTACTAACGATACTCTTTGAGATTGATGTGGCACTATCTTTACGTTCACATCATCTCACACTCGAAGTACATGTCGTCCTTCTCGTCCAAATCTCTTTGCTCGTTGAAGAAAACGATCTCGTTCCTTGGCACTTCCTGTGTCTACCACCATGCCAGTATGTAGATACTCCACTACGGTCACATCGTCGTGGATATCTCGCTGGTCTAGAACACCATCTCCACCCTCAGGATCCGGAGACTCGTCATCTACTCTTTGACTTGAGAAAGATGCGACCTGGCCCTCCATACTAAAGTTCATGACCAACACACAAAGAAAGGCATATGCATGCCACCTTGGCACTATCTTCTCATCAACCTCGTCATGCCATCGAGCTCCAGTTTGATCCTGCTGACTCGTGCATGAGTTGCGACTCAACCCATCAACATCTAGATTTGCAACTCCATGTCTATGCACTACCTGGAAATCATACTCCTGTAAGATCTGTAAACTCTTCGCGGTCCTATCGATCAACTATCCCACATTCTCTCAACCTCCAAGATAGTCATCGATGAATGTGCAACATGTCGGGCCGATCTCTCACTCAAGGGTCACCTCTGATGACTTTGATGGAAGCACATCATGAACTTGAAGGAAAAATGCTAAATTTAATCATTCACACACCCATAAACTCATAAACTAAAATTCTTCATTCTAACAACGTCTCTCAAGGTCTCACATGCTAAAATATCACACTCTCTCGATATTGCTCAAGTTGTCATTATGACGATGTGAAACAAGTATGAAGAGCTCTTCTCTACTCCTCTATTTATACATTCTAGGTTTTTACTTTGGTAACCTTCGGTAACTCAACGATAATTATTTTTACCAAGTTTTATTAAGATATTACTTAAGACAAAAGCATTAATCACATGGGCTTCTTTTCTTTTCACATGGGCTTATTCTTTCAAAGTCAACAACTTCTAGAAAGATTCTAGAATATTCTCAAAGAATCTCGAGTTTCCACCCCTCTACACTAGGACTCACTAAAAACGAGACATATGAAATCTCTTCTTGTTTTTAATGCTCACAAAGTCCACAACTTTAATCTCACCACTAATTTATCAAGTCAAAAAAGAAATAAGGGATACTTTCCACCTCTTTTCTATCTTTTAGACAAGATGACAAGATAGTAGTGCTCACTCTTTAAGAAACATCTGAGTTCTACCCAAAAGTACAACTAAGTTTAACCATAATTAACTTTAGC
The DNA here is from genome assembly GCA_036924285.1 of Asterella californica. Lineage (NCBI taxonomy): Eukaryota > Viridiplantae > Streptophyta > Marchantiopsida > Marchantiales > Aytoniaceae > Asterella > Asterella californica. Next base: position 52,790,062 of record JAYKYS010000001.1, read on the forward strand.
TAGTCACGACTAACTTGATACCTCCTTAAAGTACTTGGGCAGCAAATAAACATTCTCCACATTTAGTTATAACTAAACACCTTACTAATAGACAAACTTCCTATGTGTAACATAGGTCGTTACATTTTACCTCCGGAGTGAAGAGAGACTTCAACTTCACCTTGTCATGATTTACTCGATCGAATCTCTTTCCTCCCAGCTCCTGAAGGTCATATGTGAAGTTGTTCCACACCTTATCTACAACAAAAGGACCAAAATATCTAGGAGGAAACTTCTTCCTAGCCCTCTTGAATCTGATAGCATCATAAAACATTACCCAATCTCTGACTTGAAAAAGTTTTATCTCCCTCTTATCAATCGTTTGTCGTAACTCTTCTTTTGATACACATGAGCTCGTTCCATCCGGATCATTGCTACCGCTCGGATCTCTTCCAACTCCATGAGTTGCTCCTTTTTTTATCTAACCACGTCTTCTCTCCTCGACCTCTTCAACTTTCGTTGAATAGTTTGAAAAGTATCCAATTCGAATTGGATTGGCAACTTGGACTCCACTCCATAAACAAGTCGAAATGAAGAATACCCAGTAGAAGTCTTTGTTGTCGTTCGATACTCTCATAAGATGACATGTAGTCTCTTATCTCAAGTATGTTTCATAGTCTCAACATCAACATCTTTGACGAGCATCATACAAAGTGTAAGATTGATCTTCTCCGCAAGATCATTAGCATTTGATTTGTATGATGGCGTTACTCGTGGTTTGATAGAAAAGTGTTGCAACATAACAGTAGTCATGCTCCCTACAAACTCTCCTCCTCTATCTGAGATCAACTCTAACGTACATCCAAATCTTGTGATGATCCTCTCTCATGAGAATCTATCCACTTTTGTTTCATTAGTCTCCTTCAAAGGTCTAACCTCTACCCACTTGGTACAATAGTCAATGGCGACTATAATGTATCTATTGTCTCGAGGTGTCTTATTAACAGGACCTACAAAGTCAATACCTCACTTCTCAAATGATCTTAATAATGGAATTGATCTTAACGGATGTGTTCTAGTAGACTCAAGAGCAAATGCTTGACATATGTCACAAGTTTTGCAATAGTCTAAGCACTCTTTGAAAAACCTTCTCCAGTAATAACCCGCATCTAAAATCTTGAAGGTTGTTATCTTACCGGCAAAGTGACCTCCGCAAACAGTGCCGTCGTGAAACTCGTGCATTAGCTTGAGCGTCTCCTTCTGACCAATTGCTCTCCTTAGTAATCCATCTGCTCCTTGATGAAATAGAATTCCTTCCACCATGGTGTAAGGTTTGTATCTCTTGATGAACGCATTACGTTCTTGGGTATGCATACCTTCTGGAAAAGATCAATTTGCAAGAAAACTCCATATTTCCTTGTACTCGTCTGGTATCTCCTCAATGCTTGTGATTGTCATCACTTGCTCGTCTGAAAATGAATCATCAAACGGTCCTTCTCCCTCATCATCATAAGCCCTCGACAAGAGATCAACATTTGCATATTTTTTCCTTGGTCTATCTTCGATCACGTAAACGTATTCTATTAGAAAGATCTTCCAACGAGCAATACGACCTTCGGCATTAGGCTTGTTAAAGATATACTTTAAAGCCTTGTAATCTGTGACTATGAAAAATTTCCCTCCTAGCAAGTAGTATCGAAATTTCTTCAATCCAAAAATCACAGCCAATCCTTCTCGTTCAGTCACGGAGTAATTTTTCTCCGCGGGAATCATCTGCCTACTAGCATAAGCTATAGGATGATCATGCCCATCTCCATCTAATTGACTTAATGTACATCCGATTGCTACATTGGAGGCATCCATATACAAAAAAAATGCTCTACTCCACTCAAGTTTAGCAAGTATAAGAGTTGTCACCAATGTCTTTTTCAACTCTTCAAATGCTTCTTTTGCCTTCTGATCATGCACTATCAAGTCAAAATCAACTCCTTTTTTCATGTACATTGTCAAAGCTATTGCTTTGTTCGAGAAAGATAAGACAAACCTACGAGAATATCCAATCATGCCAAGAAACTGCCTCAACTTTGTCAAGTTGATAAGAAATGAAAGATCAACAATCTTCTTCACCTTCTCAAGATCTACCGCAATCCCACTCTTGGAAATGATGTGTCCCAACAGTAAACCTTCTTCGCAACAAAAGATGCACTTCTCTAGATTTAGAGAAGCGTTGGCTTGCTTCAATCGCTGCAAAACTTTGATCACATGATCAAAGTGGTCCTCTTTTCTTCCGTACATGCAAAAATCATCAATGAAATCACGGACAAACTTCTTGATGAATAGTTCAAACACTTTATTCATGAACCTCTGAAATGTGACCGGAGCATTACACAATGCGAATGACATCACCCGAAATGTAAATGTTTTCTATAGAGTAGTGAATGTAGTCAACTGCTGGTACTCTTGTGCTATCTTGATCTGGCTATACTCACTATAACCATCACCAAAGCTGTATCACTCATGACCAACAACTTCTTCCAAAATCTCATCTATAAATGGTAGAGGATAATAATCCTTCTTGGTAACTGCATTCAGCTTCTTATAGTCTATGCACACTCACAGCTTACCATTCTTCTTCTTGACAATCACAAAGAGTGAAACTCATTCTGAGTTCTTCACCTCGTAAATGAAACTTGCCTCCTTCAACTTGTCTATCTCCTCCTTGACCATCATTGCCGTTGTAGGATTGACCTTTCTCTACTTTTGTCGAAGTGGTCTTGCATTCTCCACCAATTCGATTCGATGAGTCTCTAGAGTCACCTCTTTCAAATCCTTGTAGCTGAAAGCAAACACATGGATATATTTCTGAAATATATCTAGGAATATACTTTTTCATCTTGAGTGACATTGATACCAAACTTCAGGGTAGAGAGTCTTCTCACAATCTCTGCCTCACTCAACTCTTCTTTGTCATGATCTTTCTCCACTGCTAGTCGAGGCACCAAGTCAATCACACCAAGCTGATGTAATGATTCATCTCGACCAAATCCTTCGTTATCAAACGAGAATTCTTGATCATAAGAATCTCTCGTATCTCTCTCTGAGACACTCTGATCATCATCCGTACAAGATTCCCAGGAGTCACTAGTGGGTCAATCAGAGTCGAAAGTCACAACTTCAACACCCAAGAGAGATACTATCACTCTATGATCTCTAGGCCCAAGTAAATATCCCTTGTGTCACTTATCTATGGTGCGCACTGTAACGACCTATGTTACACATAGGAAGTTTGTCTATTAGTAAGGTGTTTAGTTATAACTAAGTGTTGAGAATGTTTATTGGCTGCCAAAGTACTTTAAGGATGTATCAAGTTAGTCATGACTAGCTAAAAGTTAGTTATGGTTAAACTTAGCTATACTTTTGGCAGAATTCGGATATTTGCTAAAGAGTGAGCACTACTATCTTGTCATCTTGTCTAAAAGGTAGAAAAGGGGTGGAAAGTATCCCTTATCTCTTTTTTGACTTGATATTAGTGGTTGGATTAAAGTTGTGGACTTTGTGGGCATTAAAAACAAGAAGAGATTCCACATGTTTCCTTTTTAGTGGGTCCTAGTGTAGAGGGGGGGTGGAAATTCGAGATTCCTTGAAAATATTCTAGAATCCTTCTAGAAGTTGTTGACTTTGAAAGAATAAGCCCATGTGAAAAGGTAAAAAACCCATGTGATCAATACTTTTACCTTAAGTAATATCTAGTAAAACCCGGTAAAAGTAGTTACGGCTGAGTTACCGGAGGGTACCAAAGTAAAAACCTAGAATGTATAAATAGAGGAGTAGAGAAGAGCTACTCATCCTTGTTTTCACATTGTCGTAATGACAACTTGAGTAATATAGAGAGTGTGGGATATTTTTAGCATGTGAGAACTTGAGAGACGTCGTTAGAATGGAGGATTTTAGTTGATGTGTTTAAGGAGATTTTTAGTTGATAAGTTTGTGGGTGTATGAATGAGTGAACTCAGCATTTTCCCTTCAAGTTCATGGTGTGCTTCCATCAAAGCCATCAGAGGTGACCCTTGAGTGAGAGACAGGTCCGACATGTTGCAGATTCGTGGATGACGATCGTGGAGGTTGAGAGATCGGGGGGGTAGTTGATCGATAGGACCGCAGAGGGTTTACATTTTTGGTTCCGTTGCCGGGACCTCACTTGAAGGGATCATTGAAAATGTTTAGAGTTCAGTTCTATATTAGACAAAAGGAGATTATGAGAGAACACATGGAGAGAACGTTGGGAGGAGAGAGAGCTAACGCGATGTTAGCAACATTAGAACCTTTCGTGTATCCCGTAGTGATCTATGACGCATTTGAGGTTATTCTTTACATCTTGTTCACTTAGAAAGAGTTTAAGGAGAGTTGAAAAGGGATGAAACAAGAGTTTAGAGAAAAGAGGAGAGAGAAGTATTAGAGGAGAAAAATTTCCGAGTTTGAGGATTTCTGCTCTCTGGAAAATTTTTACAGTCATTGTCAGATTTTCTGTGAATTTTATTTTCGAGAGAAACTTTCCAGGATTGTAGCTTGGCTGATAACCTATCTACTACAAAAGAAATCATAGGAAAAGGTGGTCTAGAGAGGGAGCAATGAATTTTCAAAGTTGAGGGGGTCTATTCGTGAGAGTTGAGGAATTCTGTTATCTGGAAAAAGTTTACAGTCAGTGTCAGATTTTCTGTGAATTTTATTTTCCTGAGAAACTTTCTAGTGTTTTAGAGTGGCTAATAAGCTATCCAGGACAAAAGAAATCATGAGAAGATGAGCTCTGAAGAGGGAGAAAAAATTTTTCAAAGTGGAGGGGGTTGACAACCATGAGGGAAGTGAAAATATACAAATTTCAGTTCTATGAAAATTTGTACAGTCATCACCATCTCTTCTGATTAGGGAAGTTTCTGTTGAAACTTCATGATTTAGTAGCTTGGAGGTTGAGCTACTGGAGACCACAAAAATCTTGGAGAGATCTCTTACCAACTAAGAGATATACGTTTCGGCATACAAGGAGGTCTCGTAGATACTTCATGAGAAATCCAGTTCGAATGACGAGGTGGAAGAAGAGACGTTTAGGAGTTAGAACAGAGACGGAGAAGCCCAAGTTGAGTATAGATGAGTTCGAACCCGCATCTATAGCACTTGGGGTGACCTCTTTACCCTATACGAAGAAGCTTCTGCGACCATTGGCACAAATTTGAAGAAAGCCGAGTTTAAAGCATCATTCACTGTGGAGGCCACGAATGCTCCTGGTGAAGTAAAGTTGGATCCTTACAAGAGTGAGTTCAAGATGTCTGTTGTGATTAGTACAAACGATGGTGAGGAGGATCATATCTTTGATAGTTAATTTTAGATTAGATTTTATTTCGTGTATAGCATGTATAATACACGATTTCCAATATAAAGCTCGAAAGAGTTAAGAAAGTGATGTAGACATGATGATGATGATATGATATTTTGTCCACTTAATGGTTGAGAAGGTGCAACATGAGTGGAAATTCAAAAGATTGGAAAGTTAGACTTAGAAACCTTCCTCAAGGTTTAGATGTCATAGTAAGTGTCGGAGAAAGTTCGAGAGAGATTATTGTCGAGTTTAAAAATCCTAGTACTAAACCTCAAGTAGAATCTCCGAGGAGAAGAGTAGAAACCGACTTGTGGTGTTATTTCTGTAGAGGGTTGGGACACAAAGTAGTGAATTGTCCAACTAGAATCAGAACCGAGAGAGCTTAAGGGAAGCGGGAGTTTACTGATTTAAGTCTTCGAGTGGGTCCATCGTCACCAGCGCCAATTCATCTTCTAGGCGAAGATCCTTGTCCAAGTTGTGGAGTGGGTGATCCATCAAGAGGACACAAGTGCGTCGATGTGGCCGCCCTACTTACGTCAGTAGTCGAGAAGTTGGACGAGACTCAAAGAGCTGAGACGGAGAAGTTGTCGACTTCAAAAGAGGACTCGGCTGAGTTGTGATGGAGATCGTCATTCGGATGGTGGAAAAGACGGTGATGCGACTCAGGCTCATGATTACCTTGGGAGAAGAGATGACACAAGAGGTGTTGTTACAACCATTTCCTTTCATTTTACCTATGGTAGATTATTCGCGAATGGAATTGGTGATGTTCGTACTCTTTTAGCGAGTAGTTATTGCACAAAAATTAGAAGGGTAGAAATAATAGTTACAAGATGGGGAAGTTACCAGTGTTTCATGGGGAAGGACAATGAAGATGTAGAACCATTTGTACGAGACTTCAAAAGGAGTTGCATCGGAAACAACGTGAGAAGGAAGAAGAATGGGTGTTGTTACTGCCGGAGTTTTTAGAAGATTTTGCTCTTACGTGGTATGAAGACCGAGTGAAGAGCCAGACACCTGGTGCAGTTGAGGACACATGGGAGACGTTGAGTAATGCACTCATCGAAGAATTTCTTCCAGAAGAGAGTTATGAGAAGCTCATGGTGGAGCTTACTCATTTGAAGCAACGGGACGACGAGAAAGTTCGGCAATATGCCGAAAGGGTGGATAAGTTGGAGCAACGGTTTCGGACGGTCTTACGGAACAGTGGAGACAATGTGGAGTTAACGATGGCGGGGATTGAAGCAGTGTTGACCAAGAACTTGGTGGGAGGGTTGAGACCTTCAATTCGAACCCAAGTGAGGTACGAGAAGCCAGCAACCAAAGCAGAGGTCATCAAGATAGCGACAAATATGAAAGAGAGTTTGGATGAAGGAGATATCATCCAACCTCATCATGCTGCTCTGGTGTCAACTCCGACTCCTGGTGTAGTCACAACGATCGCACCTGCACCATCACAATTGGTGATTGCTTCAACGTCAACTCCTACTCCAATGGTGGTGCCAAGATCGTTTGTCCCAACAACGATGTCTACTGCCACCTCTGATTTTCATGCCGAGCTGAAGAGCATCACCGATACTCTTGCGGATCTCAAGATAAACGTGGTGCAGTTACGAGAATGGAAGAACAAAGGTGGAGGAGGAGGTCAAAGAGGTTACGACAACAATCCCAACCGAGGAAATCAAGGTAACTTTGGAGGCAACCAAGGTAACTTTGGAGGAATCACTTGTTGGACGTGTGGAGGTTCTCATTTCCAGCGAAATTGTCCTAACAACGGAGCAAGAGGTGCTGAAGCTGTCAGAATGAATGTGGGTGGAGGAAATCCATCTCAAAGACGAGACAAGGGGGTGGCTACTATAGATGTCGTGCGAGATCCCATCTACGAGAAAGGAGAGAGTTCAAACTCTTCTCATGCACCAGTGGAGCTTTTAGCTCAAGAAAGGAAAAGAACTCGATTTTCTGATGAACCGGTTTTCATGGAAGAATCAGCTAGTAGAAGCACTCGTTCGAGTAATGTTTTGAGTACACCAAGGGAGCCAAGAAGAAAGCTGGAGATGGCGGATTTCACCATTTCATCTTCCCAAGCGGGATATGATGTGGTTGAAGATGTGGGTGCTCAGAAAGCCAACATCACTGTTGGACAACTGATCGCACTTAATCCCAGCTTACGAAGGGAACTCAGAGGAGGACTGAGTTCTAAGAGAAGCAAGAAGAAGAAATCCAAGAGCAAGACATCAAAGTCTGTGGGAGTTGGTGTGGTGGATGTGCATGCTTCAGAGGTATGCACTAGGGCTTCAAAGATTGAAGTCCGGTTGAATGGTCACTACGTCTCTGACGTTGTCGTGATGTGAATCATTTGACATAGTAAATGATTCACTTATCACTGCTGTCGCGTTACTTAGCGCATGTTATTTCTACTCCGACACTTGATGTTCAGTAGTCTTAGAAGTTAACTCTGTACTGTTCTTAGTCTTTTATGCTTATGGTTGACACCTTTTGCATATGGTGTTAACTCTGTCATATATTTTGGATCCTAGTAGGTTGGTAGTATGACATTTATCTTGTTCAAGCATTCGTACGCTTGTGCAAGTAAATTCATACTTATCTATGATACTCAATGTACATGACTTAGATTTACCATGTAGATAGGGGTTTGAGCTCATGGGTTGTACTTACTTGTCGCCCATGCACGCTTTCTAGCTGATTTAAGTATTTTTCGGGGCTGCGTGTCGTTTTAGGTAGTTTAAGTTTTACGCTGGCACTCTAGGGAGCTTGACGTGGTAGCCTATGAGTAAAACTAAGTTGCCACGTGGTTTAGGGTACTAAAGGACAACCAAGTGGAGCTATGAACTCCTATTGGTCTATTTTTGTCTTTAGTTAAACTCTAAATTTAGAAACAGAGCTCTAGAGTGGAGTTCGAGCAATTTGTGAGGGCACTTCGAAATCTGAGAGCATAGGGAGATAGAGCTCGTCGAGCCAAGCACTGTCAGCAAAAAGTTTGATCGATTTGAGGCAATAAACAAGGAGTTATGGCTGATTGAAGTTCGATTTGTGTCAGAATTGAAGCACTTTTGTTCAATTTGGGGTTTTGAGTGTCACTTTCAGCAGAATCGAGGAAATTGCTTCAAAACTTCGTGGCTGTGTTCACTGTCAGCAGGGCTACGACTGTCTCCAAATTTCCATGTCAATTGAGTCAGTGAGTAATTCAGGGCGACCGCTGAAGTAGAGGGGGTCTGAAAAGCTCTCAATCTGGAGCAGCAACTTTGGAGAGTGAGATCTGGAGTTCTGTGTGGAATCAGGTGGCCCAACTTCACAGGAGTGTTCATCAAGCTGTGTACTGCAAGTCCTGTAAGAATTTCCCAAAGTGATCGAGCCATTTCCTTGTTATAGGTCGAAATAGCTGTCTGGGTACCAGAAACTGCCGTAATTTCTCTACTCAAAAAGTTTCTGCTCATATCTTAGTGCTCTGAATTGATCTGAAGCTGAAATTTCGTATGTGTATCCAGTAGAACCTTGTTTACATGTAGGAGGAGTTCTGAAGTCTGAACCTTCACATATTTCTCAATCCTGAGTGTCAAAGTTCGCCATCTGATCTTATCATTGCTAGTTAAGCCTGAACTTTGCTTCCTGAACTTATCAGAAGAGCCTGGAGACTTATATGAGTGTTTTCAGTATCACCTTGAGACCTGAAGCCTATCCTGTGAGTAAACCAGCCATAGTCTGAAGCTCAACGCTTTCCTGAGTAGATTGAACACAGCCTTCAAGCTCATATCACAGCCAGAAGGTTCGCCCTTCCCAGGAAGACTCTCAACCCGACAACGTATGGGTGGATGGAGGATCGGCTGTCAACGTCATATCGGAGAGGTTGATGAAGAAGTTGGGGATGGAACCAACTCGCCCGGCTAGCATTGTCGTAGGGATGGCTAACAAGCAACGGGTAAGACCTCTTGGCGTGTTAGAGAAGGTGGCCGTGTCTGTGATGGGAGTTCAAACATTAATGTTCTTTCAAGTGTTAAAGGACTCTAGTTATGATTTGCTCCTAGGTAGGCCTTGGTTGAGAGCTGTGCGCACCACGGATAGGTGGCACAAGGGATACTTAGGGATTGGGCCTAGAGATCATAGAGTGATAGTTCCTCTCTTAGGTGTTGAAGTTGTGACTTCTGACCCTGATAGACCCACTAGTGACTACTAGGAATCTGATACGGAGGATGATCAGAGTGTCTCGGAAGTAGATATCGGAGATTCTTACGATCAAGAATCCTCCTCTGAGGACGAAGGATTTGATCGAGATGAATCACTACATCAGCTTAGTGCTATTGACTTGTTGCCTCGACCAGCAGTGGAGAAAGATCTTGACAAAGAAGAGTTGAGTGAGGCAGAGATTGTGAGAAGACTCTCTACCCTGAAGTTTGGTATCAATGTCACTCAAGAAGAGAAAAGTAGATTCCTAGATATATTTCGAAAATATATCCATGTGTTTGCTTTCAGCTACAAGGATTTGAAGGAGATGACTCTCGAGACTCATCGAATCGAATTGGAGGAGCACGCAAGACCAGTTCGACAGAAGCAGAGAAGAGTCAACCCCACAATGGCAATGATGGTCAAGGAGGAGATAGACAAGTTGAAGGAGGCGAGTTTCATCTATGAGGTGGAGAACTCAGAATGGGTTTCACCCATTGTGATTGTCAAGAAGAAGAATGGTAAGCTGCGAGTGTGCATAGACTATAAGAAGCCGAATGCAGTTACCAAGAAGGATTATTATCCTCTACCATTTATAGATGAGATTTTGGAGGAAGTTGCTGGTCATGAGTGGTACAGCTTTGGTGATGGTTATAGTGAGTATAACCAGATCAAGATAGCAAAGGAGTACCAACAGTTGACTACTTTCACTACTCCTTGGGGAACATTTGCATTTCGGGTGATGTCATTCGGACTGTGTAATGCTCCGGCCACGTTTCAAAGGTTCATGAACAAGGTGTTTGAACCATTCATAGGGAAGTTTGTTCGGGATTTCATTGACGATTTCTTTGTGTGTACGGAAGAAAGGAGGACCACTTTGATCATGTGATCAAAGTTTTGCAGCGGTTGGAGCAAGCCAACGCTTCTCTAAATCCAGAGAAGTGCATCTTTGGCTGCGAAGAAGGTCTGTTGTTAGGGCACATCATTTCCAAGAATGGGATTGCCGTAGATCCTGAGAAGGTGAAGAAGATTGTGGATCTTCCATTTCCGATCAACTTGACAAAGTTGAGGTAGTTTCTTGGCATGGTTGGATATTATCGTAGGTTTGTCTTTTCCTTCTCAAACAAAGCAATAGCTTTGACTATGTACATGAAGAAGGGAGTTGATTTTGACTTGATAGTGCATGATCAGAAGGCAAAAGAAGCATTTGAGGAGCTGAAAAAGCATTAGTGACAGCTCCTATACTTGCTAAACCTGAGTGGAGTAAAGCATTTATTCTGTATACGGATGCCTCCAATGTAGCAATCGGATGTACATTAAGTCAGCTAGATGGAGATGGGCATGATCATCCTATAGCTTATGCTAGTAGGCAGATGGTTCCAGCGGAGAAGAATTACTCCGTGACTGAACGAGAAGGATTAGCGGTGATCTTTGGATTGAAGAAATTTCGACACTACTTGCTAGGAGGGAAATTTTCCATAATCACAGATCACAAGGCTTTAAAGTATATCTTTAATAAGCCTAATGCCGAAGGTCGTATTGCTCGTTGGAAGATCCTTCTAATAGAATACGATTATGTGATCGAAGATAGACCAGGGAAAAAGCATGCGAATGCTGATCTTTTTTCGAGGGCTTATGATGATGAGGGAGAAGAACCATTTGATGATTCGTTTCCAGACGAGCATCTGATGACCATCACAAGCATTGAGGAGATATCGGATGAGTATAAGGAAATCTGAAGTTTCCTTGCAGATGGCTCTTTTCCAGAAGGTATGCATACCCGAGAACGTAACGTGTTGATCAAGAGATGCAAACCTTACACCATGGTGGAGGGAATTCTATTTCATCAAGGAGCAGATGGCTTACTAAGGAGAGCAGTTGGTCAGAAGGAGGCGTTCAAGCTGATGCACGAGTTTCACGATGGCATTGTTTGCGGAGGTCACTTTGCTGGTAAGATAACAGCTTTCAAGATTTTGGATGCGGGTTATCATTGGAGAGGGATTTTCAAGGAGTGTTTAGACTATTGCAAAACTTGCGACGTATGTCAAGCATTTGCTCTGAAGTCTACTGGAACACCTCCGTTAAGATCAATTCCAATATTAGGACCATTTGAGAAGTGGGGTATTGACTTTGTATGCCCTCTTAATAAGACACCTCGAGGCAATAGATACATTGTAGTCACCACTGACTATTGTACCAAGTGGGGTAGAGGCTAGACCTTTGAGAGAGACCAATGAAACAGAAGTCGGTAGATTCTTATGGGAGAGGATCATCACAAGATTTGGATGTCCGTTAGAGTTGGTCTCGGATAGAGGAGGAGAGTTTGTAGGGAGCATGACTACTGCTATGCTACAACACTTTTCTATCAAGGCACGAGTAACAAGCTCATACAAACCAAATGTCAATGGTCTTGCGGAGAAGACCAATCTTACACTTTGTATGATGCTCGCCAAAGATGCTGGTGTTGAGACTGCGAAACATACTTGGGATAAGAGGCTACATGCCATCTTATGGGAGTACCAAACGACAACAAAGACTTCTACTGGGTACTCTCCATTTTGACTGGTTTATGGAGTGGAGTCCAAGTTGCCGATCCAATTCGAATTGGATACTTTTCAAACCATTCAACGAAAGTTGAAGAGGTCGAGGGGAGAAGACGTGGTCAAGTCAAGAAGGGAGCAACTCATGGAGTTGGAAGAGACCCGAGCGGTAGCAATGATCCGGATGGAACGAGCTCAGGCGTATCAAAAGAAGAGTTACGACAAACGTTTGGGCAAGAGGGAGGTAAAACCTTTTCAAGTCGGAGATTGGGTTATGTTGTATGATGCTATCAGATTCAAGAGGGCTAGGAAGAAGTTTCTTCCGAGATATTTTGGTCCTTTTGTTGTAGATAAGGTGTGGAGCAACTTCACATATGACTTTCAGGAGCTGGGAGGAAGGAGATTTGATCGGGTAAATCATGACAAGTTGAAGTTGTTTCATCTACGAAAGTTCTCTCTTCACTCCGAGGACAGAGCGAAAATTTAGTCCGGGGGTAAAATGTAACGACCTATGTTACACATAGGAAGTTTGTCTATTAGTAAAGTGTTTAGTTATAACTAAGTGTTGAGAATGTTTATTGGCTGCCAAAGTACTTTAAGGATGTATCAAGTTAGTCATGACTAGCTAAAAGTTAGTTATGGTTAAACTTAGCTGTACTTTTGGCAGAATTCAGATATTTGCTAAAGAGTGAGCACTACTATCTTGTCATCTTGTCTAAAAGGTAGAAAGGGGGTGGAAAGTATCCCTTATCTCCTTTTTGACTTGATATTAGTGGTTGGATTAAAGTTGTGGACTTTGTGGGCATTAAAAACAAGAAGAGATTCCACATGTTTCCTTTTTAGTGGGTCCTAATGTAGAGGGGGGGTGGAAATTCGAGATTCCTTGAGAATATTCTAGAATTCTTCTAGAAGTTGTTGACTTTGAAGGAATAAGCCCATGTGAAAAGGTAAAAAGCCCATGTGATCAATGCTTTTACCTTAAGTAATATCTTAGTAAAACCCGGTAAAAGTAGTTACGGCTGAGTTACTAGAGGGTACCAAAGTAAAAACCTAGAATGTATAAATAGAGGAGTAGAGAAGAGCTACTCATCCTTGTTTTCACATTGTCGTAATGACAACTTGAGTAATATAGAGAGTGTGGGATATTTTTAGCATGTGAGAACTTGAGAGACGTCGTTAGAATGGAGGATTTTAGTTGATGTGTTTAAGGAGATTTTTAGTTGATAAGTTTGTGGGTGTATGAATGAGTGAACTCAGCATTTTCCCTTCAAGTTCATGGTGTGCTTCCATCAAAGCCATCAGAGGTGACCCCTGAGTGAGAGACAGGCCCGACATGTTGCAGATTCGTGGATGACGATCGTGGAGGTTGAGAGATCGGGGGGGGTAGTTGATCGATAGGACCGCGGAGGGTTTACAGCACAGCCCTCAACCAAGGGCTACCTAGGAATAAATCATAGAGTCATTTAACACTCGAAAAGACATCAATGTTTGAACTCTCATCACAGACACAACCATCTTCTCTAACACACCAAGAGGTATTACCCGTTGCTTGTTAGTCATTCCCACGACAATGATAGCCATGCGAGTTGGTTCCATCCTCAACTTCTTCATCAACCTCTCTGATATGAAATTTACAACCTGTGGTGCCCACAAATTACAGGATTCACGAATTTTTGAAATTTTTGAGATTAATAACTTGTTTGCATAACTGAAGAAGCGTTGTTACTTAAGATTACTGCTTCCTTAGAAGGAAGATGATCTTATGAGCTGTTTGTAATAATAAGTTGACTTCTTCGGAAGACGATCGTCTTTCGGGAAGCGTCTTCTCGGTGATGTCTTCGGAAGACGGAAGACGACGGAAGACACGCATCTTCCGGAAGACGACAGCCGCGGAAGCTTAACCACGTAAGGAGTAGGTGCACCTATCAGGTAGCACCAAATCGGTTAGGTAGGTCAGGAGGGTCGAAATCCCTAAACTGGGGGGAAGATGCACAGGAAGCGCATTAGCACAGAAACCTACCTACTTCCCGCATCGAGAGATTGGAGAACGAGAAGATCGATTCAGGCAGCGAGTTGATTTGAGTGAGGAAATCAGCGAGTGAAATCGAGTGAGGTTAAGATCGATTCGAAGCTAGAAGAAAGGCAAAGTCGAATTGCTGAGCGCAGAAGAGTGTCGAGCTGAAGACGGTTTTCTGTGAGCTCCCGGAAGCTGACATTGGAGGGTGGCTGAGTGGAATCGAAGATAGAATTGAGGTGTAGTCAGAAGCTGACCGCGGAAGCAGCCTTGTGGGGTCGCATTGGAGCTAGAACCAGAGACAGAAGCGCGCAGAAGATCGAAGACAGCTCGAGAAGTCGACAGAAGACAGTAGAGGTTCTTCCCATGTTCTCTTCCCTTCCCTACTGCTTCTCGTCTTTATTTGGTATCTCTCGAGCTTCCCCGATTGTTTGCAGGCAGCCTGATCAATCAACCCCCCACCCCTATTTTCCTATTGTGACATTGGGCGTAGAAGCGCTGTCCAATTTCTATCAGACATCTTCTTGCTTCTTCCCGAGTTCAATTCGAGCTTCCCTACTCCTAGCCCTCAAATTAGAAATCCCCGCTATCAATTTCCCTACCCTACCATCCATCTACTCCCGAAACCTTGAACAGAAGACGCTTCGGAAGATTGGAACATCTTCGGAAGACTATCTTCGGAAGACGCTTCAGTAGCTTGACTGTCTTCGGAAGTCGATTGTGCACAATTCGTATCAAGAGTGAATTTGCTTTGCCTTTGTGATAAGAGAGGCTTGGTACGAATTCCGAGTGGCTTGGTGAGTTGTTTGTTATTTCGAGAAGTTGGAAGTCGGGAACTAGGCCTGTGCCTCCCGGTCTTCCAAGCTTCTCAAATCCACATCTTCCTAGAGAGACTAGAAGACTGAAAGGACTGGCAAAATGCACGAGAAGACGTGAGGGTCCATTTCGGGTCTCTTCTGTCCGACCCATAGCAGCCCATTCCTTCTTCTTCCCGAACTTAGGAGAGAGTCGTGAGAAGTCTTGCAGGCAGAATCTGGAGAGAATGATCGAGGGTCATGTCTTCCCATCATGCAGCAAGCTTCTTCTGAGTGTCTATGAGAGATGAGAAGTCAGAAGAACAGAGTGCAAATGTCTTGAGTCTGTTGTGAGGATAGATTGCGTGTAGGAAGAAGAAGACAAGTGAGACTAGTGAAGGGAAGCCTGACTTCAGGAGGTCTTCCGAGAAAAACATTGAATCAAAAGTTGTCCTTGGGGTCTTCCCAGAGGTCACTGTCACCGCAGGAGCCCGCAACCATCTTCTAAACCTGTTATGCACTCTACGTTTCGCGAATCTTGTATCTTCTGATAGGAAGTAGGATGTAATGCAAGGTGGGTTGTCTTCTTAGGAATCCATGCGAGGCCTTGCTTCGTTAGGATTGTTTAGATATAGCTCGGAAGACGAGAGGTATCTAGGAAGTACTGTTAGAATCTCGAAAGACGTAGTAGCTGTCTTCTGGAAGACTAGTTTCGTCTTCTGAGAAATAGAAGTTAGACTGTGGGCACTTGGGAAGGACTGAGCCTTCAGCTCACAGTAAGTGCGTGTGGCTTAGTACAACAGATCTTCCAGTATGTCGATGCATCCTTGAGGGTTGGTGTTACCGGCAGCAGAGTTGGCCGAGGCCACATCCTTTCTCAAGGAGTTGGGTCTCGACTTCTTCTTGTGGGATTGGAACCTTGCCGACCAAGGACTTCTGGAGGAGGTTTGGGCAGCATTACTGCCTCGCAACCGTGTACTTGCGAAGGCAGGAGTAGCTCGAGGAAGACCATCTTCCTGGACTGAAGATTGGTGGCGCAAGGCCTTCCACATGTCAGAATCCGAGGACCGAGGATATTGGCTCGAGAAGAAGATCTTGCCCAGGATCGTGAGTGAGTGACACGTGCCTAGAAGCACAACTTGCCTCTTTCTGGAGGACAGGCAGGGAATGAACGGGTGGGGAATGAATCTTACCGGGAGCCGAAGAAGCGACTTCTGACGAAGTTGTTTCTGCATCTCTTTCCCAAGGAGAAAGCGCAGAAGACGAGGTACCTTGGAGATCAGGACGTAGAATTCCTGGAAGCAGTGTGGGATGAGGGAGTGCTCGTCAACTGGGGCTCATTCTTCCACATATATGTACAGGCGGAGCTAGGGTACTTGGATACCCCGGCGGGAGGACACTTGACACCTTTCCTCTGCTACTTGTATGTAGCCATGGGGGATCTCACTGAAGGACAGTTGGTGAAGTATGGGCCGACAGCGCAACCTGAGACGAAGGAGGAGACCTCAGAAGAAGACGACCGAGCAGCAGCCGCAACTCCCCCTCCCACTCTGATGCCGCAACTGAGGCCTGGCTCTCATTAGAAGACGCTTCTGGTGAGGGAAGACGACTCCAGTGGGTCGGAAGACACCACGCCTCTGAGGAAGATGGGATCTAGAAGTGTACCTAGGAAGACCACCTCCCTCATACTTTCGGGATCAGAGTCTGACTCGGAGGAAGAACTGCTGAGTACCCGATCGGAGCAGAAGATTGCTTTTGCCACACCAGGGAGTCTTCCGAAGACGTAGGATGGATGGATACTCCTACTGCGATGCGGGGAAGCGCAGTGAAGAGGATCGCTTCTACCATGGGGAGAGATCTTCCACCCTGGAAGATGAGAAGAGTAGCTTCTTCCCGTGTGCAAAAATTGAAGATCATTGTGGTGGAAGAGTCATCCTTGCCTCTAGAAGACAAGGTCGACACCTCCAACCGAACTGTGGAGATGAACCTGTCTTTCGTAGGAAGAAGACTGGAAGAGTTCAGCACCTTCTTCCACACAGAGATCCAACCAGCTATGGAGTTGCTGGAGAAGAGAGCGAAGGCTCAGGAGAAGCCCTTGCATCCTAGATTCGGTCTGCGCATCTTGATGCGTCAGGAAGAAGACCAGAAGAAGACAGAAGCGCTGGAAGCTAGTCTCCGCACCACGGAGAAGCTCGCAGCGAGGTACAAGGCAGAAGCAGCCGCTTCTGCCAAGGAGCTGACCCAACTGAGGAAGAGCAACCAAGAGTTGCAAGCGCGTTTACAGCAGCACGACCAAGAGGTTCTCCGAGTGCGGAGGAAGATCACCGCCCTCGCAGAAGAGAGAACAACATGGAAGACACAGCGGGAAGCCGCAGAAGCGCGAGTTGCAGCCGAGAAGATGCAGCGGGAAGCAGCGGAAGCTCGTGCGCAAGAGATGCTAGCACAGTCGGTGGAAGAACTTCACCGCGGGTAGGAAGTTGCTTACCCTGGCTAGAGACTAGGACGAGGGGTCCAGAGCGAGGTTGGTCGAGTGCAAGGAGAGCATGTTCAGGTATTTGGATCGGCAGATAGAGAGAGTGAAGACACTCTATGATCTTCCCTTGACTCCGTCACCTGCAACCGCATCTTCCCAAGCTCCAGCACCATCGACTGGATCTGAATTGGAGAAGGAGGAGTTCGACCTCACTGTCCACTTGGTAGTGACAGCGTTGGAAGCCGAGAAGACATCGGAAGATGTCCCGAAAGACAGGATGTCTTCTAGAAGACAGGAAGAAGAACCGTCTTCCCAGGTATTCCGCGTGGAGGAAGCGACTTCCCTAGACTCCTATGAGATCGCCATGATCCCTAGTACCGCACCAATACCTCAGAAGAGCGAGGAAGCACCACTCGACCCAGCTTCTCAGAAGACGCTTCCGTCTTCCGAAGCAGAAGTAGAAGCCGAGGAAGAAGCAGCAGCTGCGACAGCAGGGCCAGCACAGAACGATGAGAAGGAAGCCACCTCAGTGACACCCGAGGTAATCGCAGGGCTTTCTAGCTTATCAGAAGCCGCGTTAGGAGCTCCGATAGGGGCAGATCAGGTAGAGATTGCCACCGAGCAATCAGAGTAGATAGTAACCGAAGTTGACAATTCTAGATTTAGTAAGAACCGAACATGCTATCTTAAGGGTGGCAGTTTTCAGTGTAAAATTAGTTAGGCATCCATGTGGTAGAGTAGGAAGCGCAAGAACAGGAAAGAGAAACCGTTTGCATGTGGAGGGGCAGCTTTTCTCTCTCTGGTGGTGGTTCCTTCTGTTCTCTTGTGGTGGAGGCATAAGTAGGATCGAAGAGTAAGAAATCTAGTTCGTTAGTGACACACACTACACCCGATGTTAGAGACATACGAATAGTCGAGGATTATACCGGAGGGGTCTGCATGCTTGTTACCAGCAGTGGTTCGAGAATGTAGATGGAGGTAGTGGACAGTTTAGGAACAAGGAACGGCATCCTCGTGCAGACCTGTTGGCTAGACTGTTGTGTCGAGGAGTAGGCGCAGGAAGTAGAGGGAGTGAGCTTCCCAATGCCAATGTGACATCTTCTTGGGGAATAGATTGCTGATTTGAGTGCAGAAGCTTAATTCGTGTCTTCTGGGTGGTGGGTTCCTTGAATTTACTCCCAATTGTGCATGAGAAGTGTTCTTCTTGAGTGGCGGTGACTGTCAACAGTGGTGGAAGTGCAGCTTGGCTCGTTCAGTGGAGCACTTAAGATCCGCGTACGGATGGTCTTGTGGGTAAAGGATCCCAGATGACAGAGTAGTCAGAGCAGCGAAGAGAAGAAGAAAGAAGCCTTCTTCTCATCACAGAAGACGACATCCTCAAGTAGAAGACAGTGCAATTGTACGCACGTTTGTTGTCTTCCTCCCCAAACTATTACAAGCAGGGATGGCTTGTTAGTCAGGATCCGGACTAGAAGCCTGTCGAAATCTTAATTTCTCCTTTTCATCTTGTTTTCTCTTGTTTGGATTTTCCCTTCTTCCCCATCTTCCCTCATCTTTCCCATCTTCTTACCTTCTTCTAGTGAGCTTCCGAGACTTCTATTGAGCTTCCGTGAAGGTGAATGTCGTTGTAGTACTGCAGGAAGACCATCTCCGTAGGCAGAAGCCTAGGAAGGCTACAGGGGGCATACACCCTATGATTAATCTAATCCGTTGGAATGTGAGTGAGAGAGTAAGGTGTAACAGTCGTTACTAATTGACTTCTGCGAAGCATGACAGTCTTCTGGAGGTGTGAGAAGCCGAGTTGAACCTCCAGAAGCCGAGAATTACTTCAAGAAGACGGTACTGAGAAGACCGGAAGAAGTGACCTGGAAGTAGGAAGAGCGTCTTCCCGAGTTTCTCTGTGAATAGTTGTGTGATATTTTAGTGAGTAGTTGTTTGTTTAGTTCTAGAGCACCTTTTGGAGTGTCTGAAAGACGCGTGGTTTTGTGAGAAGACGGGATTTCTAGACAAAACCCGTGTGTTTGTGTGTTTGAACAGATCTTAGAACTTAGAGCAGCGTTACTTGTGCAAATCTTCTGTGGGAACGATATCTTGTATACTAAATGGACAAAAGGAGTAATCTTGCGACACTACCCGGACCCTCTATCCACCAACATATCAAAGACGTAGTGATCATTTAGTTGGACTTCAATCTTTGAAGCCCTAGTGCATATCTCTGAAGCATGCACATCCACCACACCAACTCCCACAGACTTTGATGTCTTGCTCTTGGGTTTCTTCTTCTTGCTTCTCTTAGAACTCAGTCCTCCTCTGAGTTCCCGTCGTAAACTGGAGTTGAGTGCAATCAGTTGCCCAAGCGTGATGTTGACTTTCAGATTATCTACATCTTCAATCACGTCATATCCTACTTGAGAAGATGAAATGATGAAATCTGTCATCTCCAACTTCTTTCTTGGCTCTCTTGGTGTACTTGAGTAGTTCTACCTGGTGACTCCTCCATGAAACCCAGTTCATCTGAAAATCGAGTTCATTTTCTTTCTTGAGCTAAAAGCTTCATCGGTGCATGAGAAGAGTTCAAACTCTCTCCCTTCTCATAGATGGGATCCCGTACTACATCAATAGTAGTCACTCCCTTGTCTCGTGTTTGTGATGGATTTTCTCCACCAACATTCATTCTGACAACTTCAACACCCCTTGCTCCATTGTTAGGACAGTTTTGTTGAAAATGAGAACCTCCACACATCCAACAAGTGATTCCTCCAAAGTTACCTTGGTTATCACTAAGTTATCTTGATTTCCTCGGTTGGGACTGTTGTCATAACCTCTTTGACCTCTGTTCCCTCATTCTCGTAACTGCACCACACTTATCTTGAGATCCGTAAGAGTATCGATGATGCTCTTGAACTCGACATGAAAATAAAAGGTGGTAGTAGACATCGTTGTATCACCGTTGGAGTAGGAGCTGACGTTGAAGCGATCACCAATTGTGATGGTGCAGATGCTATCGTTGTGGCTACACCAAGAGTCGGAGTCAACACCAGAGCGGCATGATGAGGTTGGATGATATCTCTTTCATCCAAACTCTCTTTCATATTTGTCGCAGTTTTGATGACCTTCGCTTTGGTTGCTGGCTTCTCGTACCTCACTTGGGTTCGAATTGAAGACCTCAACCAAGTTCTTGGTTAGCACTGCTCCAATCCTCACCATCGTTAGCTCTACATTATCTCCACTCTTCCGAAGGACCATCCGAAACTGTTGCTCCAACTTATCCACTCTTTCGACATATTGCTGAACTTTCTCGTCGTCCCGTTGCTTCAGATGAGTGAGCTCCACCATAAGCTTCTCATAACTCTCCTTTGGAAGAAACTCTTCGATGAGTGCGTTACTCAATGTCTCTCATGTGTCCTCAATTGCACCAGGTGTCTTGTTCTTCATTCGGTCTTCATACCACGTAAGAGCAAAATGTTTTAAAAACTGTAGCAGTAACAACACCGATTCTTCCTTCCTTCTCACATTGTTTCCGATGCAACCCCTTTTGAAGTCTCAAACAAACGGCTCTACATCTTCATTGTCCTTCTCATGAAATACTGGTAGCTTCCCCATCTTGTAACTACTCTTTCTACTCTTCTAATTTTCGTGCAATAACGACTCGCTAAAAGAGTACAAACATCACCAATTCCATCCAAGAATAATCTACCATAGATAAAATAAAAAGAAATGGTTCTAACAACATCTCTTGTGTCATTTCTTCTCCCAAAGTAATCATGAGCCTGACTCTCATCACCGTCTTTTTCACTATCCTAGTGACGATCTCCATCACAACCCAACCGAGTCTTCTTTTGAAGTCGACAATTTCTCTGTCTCAGCTCTTTGAGTCTCGTCCAACTTCTCGACTACTGAGGCTAGTAAGGCGGCCACATCTACGCAGTTGTGTCCTCTTGATAGATCACCCACTCCACAACTTGGACAAGGATCTTCTCCTAAATCACTAAACTCTCACTTTTCTTTAGATACTTTCCACCTCCTTTTTATCTTTTAGACAAGATGACAAGATAGTAGTGCTCACTCTTTAAGAAATATCTGAATTCTACCCAAAAGTACAACTAACTTTAACCATAATTAACTTTAACTAGTCATGACTAACTTGATACCTCCTTAAAGTACTTGGGCAGCAAATAAACCTTCTCCACACTTAGTTATAACTAAACACCTTACTAACAGACAAACTTCTTATGTGCAACATAAGTCGTTACAGATCAGAGCCCATCGTGCAAGCTTTCTTGTAAGCTTGTCGGACTTCATCAACCACTTGAGCGGCTGGTGATTAGTGATGAGAGTAGAGGGGTTCCTAAACAGATAACATCAGAAGTGTACGACATCCGACACTGCAGCTAAACACTCCCCCTCGTACGAACTGTACCTCATCTCCACCGAATTATTGGAGCGACTGGCATACGCCATCACAAACTCAATTTTCTCATCATCATGTTGAGTCAGCACTGCTCCAAGTCCCAATATACTCCAATCAGTGTATAGTTGGACACCTCCTAACGGATCTTCTCAAGATGGGAGCAGATGTTAACCTATCCTTGAGCTCTACAAAAGCTCGCTCCTGCTCATCTCCCCACTGTCACTCCTGGTCCACCTTCATCAGCTTGGTCAATGGTTATGCAATTTCTTTCATGTATCAACGATATAAGTTCACCCGAACTCGACTCACATCTATGGGATGTGAGATATGTGCAATAGCCTCAACCTTCGTCTGTTGAACACCCAACCCACCTAGGTAGATGGTGTGGCCCAGATACTTTACCAACTCATAGAAGAACTTACACTTCCCAAGGTGTAACTTCAAGCCATGAGCTCTCAACTGCTCGAACACATCTCGTCTCTCGTGCTCCTCCAATGTAGCACTATAGACTAAGATGTCGTCAATATAACATCTGACAAAATCCAATCCGGCTAAGATCCTGTCCATTACTCTTTGGAATTTCGCAAAGACGTTCTTCAACCCAAATGGTAAGAACCGCCACTGTAGTGTCGCAGGATTACTCCTTTTGCTCCTTTAGTATACAAGATATCGTGCCCACAGAGGATTTGCACAGTAACGCTGCTCTAAGTTCTAGGATCTGTTCAAACACACAAACACACGAGTTTTGTCTAGAAATCCCGTCTTCTCACAAAACCACACGTCTTCCAGACTCGCCAAAAGGTGCTCTGGACCTTTAACAAACAACTACTAACTAAAATATCACACAACTATTCACAGAGAAGCTTGGGAAGACGCTTCCTGCTTCCAGGTCACTTCTTCCGGTCTTCTCAGTACCGTCTTCCCGAAGCAATTCTCGGCTTTTGGGGGTTCAACTTGGCTTCTCACACCTCCAGAAGACGGTCTTGCTTCGCAGAAGTCGACTAGTAACGGCTGTTACACCTTACTCTCTCACTCACATTCCAACGGATTAGATTAATCACAAGGTGTAAGCCCCCTGTAGCATTCCCACGCTTCTTCCTACGGAAATGGTCTTCCTGTAGCACTACAACGACATTCACCTTCACGGAAGCTCAATAGAAGTCTCAGAAGCTCACTAGAAGAAGGTAAGAAGATAGGGAAGATGGGAGAAGATGGGGTAGAAGGAAAAATCCAAACAAGAGAAAACAAGATGAAAAAGGAGAAATTAAGATTCCGACAGGCTTCTAGTCCGGATCTTGACTAACAAGCCATCCTTGCTTGTAATAGTTTGAGGAGGAAGACAACAAACGTGCGTACAGTTGCACCGTCTTCTACTTGAGGAGGTCGTCTTCTGCTGTGAGAAGAAGGCTTCTTTCTTCTTCTCTTCGCTGCTTTGACTACTCTGTCTTCTGGGATCCCTTACCCATAAGACCGTCCGTACGTAGATCCTAAGTGCTCCACTGGACGAGCCAAGCTGCAATTCTACAACTGCTGACAGTCACCGCCACTCAAGAAGAACGCTTCTCATGCACAATCGAGAGTGAATCCAAGAAAACCCACCACCCAGAAGACATGGACAAAGCTTCTGCACTCAAATCAGCAATCCATTCCCCGAGAAGAAGTCACGTTGGCATTGAGAAGCTCACTCCCTCTACTTCTTGCGCCTACTCCTCGACACACCAGTCTAGCCAATAGGACTGCACGAGGATGCCGTTCCTTGTTCCTAAACTGTCCACTACCTCTATCTACATCTTCGAACCACTGCTGGTAACGAGCATGCAGACCCTTCCGATATAATCCCAATCTATTCGTATGTCTCAAACATCTGGTGTAGTGTGTGTGCGCACAGTACACAACAACGTACTTAGTGCGCCTCTCAAATGTGTACACTCTGTCTAATGTGTCATGAGTCTACACCGTAAAATGTTTGTGTGTGTGAAGAACTCTGATTTCCTACTCTTTGATCCTACTTATGCATCTGCCACGAGAAAACAGAGGAGACGATCACCAAGGAGAGATGGGCGCTGTCAGAAGACTGCCCCTCCACATGCAAGCCGTTTCCCTTTTCCGGTTTTGCCCTCTACTTTGCTGTTCCTACGCTACATATGCTGCCACATGGTATCCTAACTAATTTTACATTAAAAAACTGCCACCCTTAAGATAGCATGTTCGGTCCTACTAAGTTTAGAAATGTCAACTTGTCTCTTACGTTTGCTACCTACTCTAATTGCTCGAAGGCAATCTCTACCTGATCTGCTCCTATTGGAACTACTAGCTCGGCTTCTGATAAGCTGGAAAGCCCTGCAATTACCTCAGGTGTCACTGAGGTGGCTTCCTCAATAGTCGTCGCTGGCTCTGCTGTTGCTGCTTCTGCTTCTGCTTCTGCTTCAGAAGACGGAAGCGTCTTCTGGGAAGCGGAATCGAGTGGTGCTTCCTCGCTCTTCTGGAGCATTAGTTCGGTACTAGAGACCATGGCGACTTCATAGGGGTCCGGGGAAGTCACTTCCTGCACGCGGAATATCTGGGAAGACGGTTCTTCTTCCTGTCTTCCAGAAGACATCTTGTCTTCCGGGGCTTCTTCCGGAGTCTTCTCGGCTTCCAACACTGTCACTACCAAGTGCACAGCGAGGTCGAACTCCTCCTTCTCCATGTCGGCACGATGGATGGTACTAGGACTTGGGAAGATGTAGTTACCGTTGGTGGAGTCGAGGGAAGTCCATAGAGTGTCTTCATCTCCTCTATCTGCCTATCCAGGTATCGGAACATACTCTCCTTGCACTCTACCAACATCGCCTTTGACTCATCGTCCCACTCTCTAGCCAAGGTAAGCAACTTCCTACCCGCGGTGAAGTTGAACTTCTTCCGAAGCGCTTCCACCGACTGTGCTAGTATCTCCTGCGCACGAGCTTCCGCTGCTTCCCGCTGCATCTTCTCGACTGCAACTCGCGCTTCTGCGGCTTCCCGCTGCGTCTTCCATCTTGTCTTCTCCTCTGCGAGGACGGTGATCTTTCTCCGCACTCAGAGAACCTCTTGGTCGCGCTGCTGTAAACACACCTGCAACTCCTGGTTGCTCTTCTTCAGTTGGGTCAGCTCCTTGACAGAAGCGGCTGCTTCCGTCTTGTACCTCGGTGCGAGCTTCTCCGTGGTGCGGAGACTAGCTTCCAGCGCTTCTGCCTTCTTCTAGTTTTCTTCCTGACGCATCAAGGTGCACAGACCGAATCCAAGCTGTAAGGGCTTCTCTTGAGCCTTCGCTCTCTTCTCCAGCAACTCCATAGCGGACTGGATCTCTGAGTGGAAGAAGGCACTGAACTCTTCCAGTCTTCTTCTCGCGGAAGACAGGTTCATCTCCACAATCCGATCGGAGGTGTCAACCTTGTCTTCTAGAGGCAAGGATGCCTCTTCCACCACTATGGTCTTCTGCTTCTGCGCACGGGAAGAAGCTACTCTTCTCATCTTCCGGGGTGGAAGATCTCTCCCCATGGTAGAAGCGGTCATTTTTACTGCACTTCCTCGCATCGCAGTAGGAGTATACATCCATTCTTCGTCTTCTGGAGTCTTCGGAAGACTCCCTGGTGTGGCAAAAGTGATCTTCTACTCCGATCGGGTACTCAGCGGCTCTTCCTGCGAGTCAGACTCCGATCCCGAATGAATGAGGGAGGTGGTCTTCCTAGATACACTTCTAGGACCCATCTTCCTCAGAGACGTGGCATCTTTCGACCCACTGGAGTCGTCTTCTCTCACCAGAAGCATCTTCTGATGAGTGCCGGGCCTCAGCTGCAACATCAGAGTGGGAAGGGGAGTTGCGGCTGCTGCTCGATCGTCTTCTTCCGAGATCTCCTCCTTCGTCTCATGCTGCCTTGTTGGCTCATATTTCACCAACTGATCTTCCGTGAGATCCTCCATGGCTATATACAGATAACAGAGAAAGTGTCCTCCTGCTGGGGTACCTAAGTACGCTAGATCCGCCTGTACATATATGTGGAAGAACGCACTCCAGTTGACAGGCACTCCTTCCTTGCACACTTCGAACATAAACTTGAACTGCTGAGGAGAAATTAATGAGGGTAATCCCGGAGGTTGTGAAGATGAACTTTCAAGGGGATGTACAACTTTCACAGAGAAGCCGGTTGAAGGAACCCCCTAACTCTACATATGTTGACATTTTACATATGTATACTGACAGTGGAAAGTAGAAAGAGAAAACTACATTACTCTTGAGAAATAGAGGAATCTGGCAAACTGTGTACTAGGTAAACAGCTTTTTCTCGTCAAAAGAATTATTGAGAGTGAGAGTCTATTTGATGAAATGTCACATACCTCTTGTATGGTTTCTTGGTTCGTCTTCGGAGCTCAATAACAAAGAAGCCGAGGAATGCAATGACCATGAACGGCAAGATTTGCAGCAGAAATGTAGAACCTGCACGCAAGTAAGCGAGTAGATTTCCGCCCAAAATTACTGAAGTTCTTTTTTGCTTCAACCGAAAAACCGAGATCATGATCGCTGACAAGGGAGCACATACGTATACTATTCACCTTTCATTATAAGGATGACACCCGATCGAAACTTGAGCTTTCAGCTCACTAGAGCCTGGGGCTTAGAACCTGCACGAACTAAGCGCTGAAAACATTTTAGACCATTAAGCTGCAGCGTACAATGCAATCTTCAGAAAATGCTCAGAAAGAGTTCGTCGGTGTCCGAATCAATTCTTCGGATGTATGCACGCCAAGAGAACCAGAATTATAAACGTGGAATAGAATCTGGATGCTTATAATTGCAGTACTCTAGATCTCGTTTCCTGTAAGTTGATGCACATATATTGCAACTCAGTTTGGAAACTTACTCGATCGCCATATCCGAGCATGGGCTGACCCACGAGCCCTTGATGGAGAGTCTGGTATATACTGATACTGAACTCAGGAACACTCAGGACACTCAGGAACACTTACGAACTCGAGCCCCAAACTGCTGCTGGATCTATCGCTCCCCTCGTTTAAATACTCACCGAAGATCGGTTCCACCGACATAAGACACTGCAGCAGCTGAGGAGTCAGACTGAGTATGTTGAGTAGGAATTGGCGGCGCGTTTCTTGCATTCGGGCAGCGGATCAAAATCCACTGAAAGAGTTTTTTATATGCATGCTTCCTTCTCTTTCTTTCTTCTTTCTTTCTTCTAAAAAACTCTTTCTTGGTGCCACCATATGGTGGCACCAAGAACTGTTTTTCTTACATTCGTTTATACAGCAAGACTTGTTTCTGCTCCATGCACCCCAACAGCAGTGGACAGACTCCACGGACAGGAATGGTACAATTCTTAAGATGTCAAGTCATGAGCATTATTCACGGAAACGGGCAACCATGCGCTAGCTTAGGACCTGCAGCTGTTTGACCGCGCAGTGCCTGGGGAATAACTGTTTCTGCAGATCTAGCTAGTGTGATGACGACCTAGAGCCAGCAACCGTCGCTTCTCAGCGGCATGTGTCCGAGCACATCAGGCATACGCCAACCTCGTGCAACCCTTATAGTCGCCATTGTCGTTTGTTCGATGACAAATGACGAGTAGAAGGCTTCTTCCCTCTGCTTGCGGAAGAATGCGTTCGACACGCGTTGCGTCGAGTTGGAAGACAATATGAAAGTTCCGCGAGATCGACACTACAGTGCATACCAATTCGGGCTTGTCCCATAAGAGGCAACCAGTCGTACACTCGCGCCCTGCACATCACTCTATAAACGATCTGGTCTCAGGAAGTTACAGCGGTTTGCACCTTGTTTTGCAAACTCTCTTCAAAGGTCAAGCTGCCCAGAAACTGGATAGCCGAGAAAAGCAAAATTTGGTGGAGTTATGGTAGTGTCAACAGTCGGCTTTACTCTATGGTTGGACATGGTTATCTGTGAGAAGGCATCATGCCGCAAATTAAGAAGTGCAGTATCCGGAGACGTTGGAGCTGATAGTGATTTTGCACGCCTCGGCGTTGGTGGGAATTTTCTTTTTTCTTTTAGCGTACTCAAAAAGCGGTTAGTGTAGAACTGGTTCTTACACTTAGTCGCTAGCAGATGGTGGAAAGTAGGGACACGACGAATTTTGGCTGGCCGGAAGAGAACTGCAAAATGTGACTCTCGCAGGCATGTCAAGAATCCAACTAGAATAGAGAGTGATGTAAATCAAACTAGTAACTTAGCAGAGACATCAACTTCATGAGTGTCAAAAGTGAAAAACGCAACGTAATGAATAGCCAACAGATGGAAAGATCTCATCAAGCCTTACACAGGAAAGAAGGACTCGAAGGACCAAGCAACTAACACCTCGGAGGGAAGAACACCGGGGCTAAACCTCGCTATCCGTAGCTCTAAGGTCGCTTATCGTTTCTATAATATCAGAAACAGATAAGTCAATGGTCATGTAAACAACAGGTGCACATGAAATAGCATCGCTTACTACAATTGCTCTCTTGTGGACTGCGTCTATGTGAAGCCTTGGATTTCCAATTTGTTAGAAAATTTTTGTTTTTGTTAGATAAAACAGTAGATTAATTAGTATAGATGATAGATAACATAAGTTTAGTGTAGTATAAGATTTCTTAGTCGAAGAATGATGCTGAGCAAGAAGACAGAACCTGTGAAGTGTATCTCTTTGGAATAATAACCTAGCTGCATTCTTCAGACGAAAAGCTTTCCAGGGACACCTCATTTGCTGGGAACGGACATCGGACGACGAAGTTATGGCTCAAAAAAGAAGGACCAAAACAGGACAAAAACAGTCCTTCGCGGTTGCCTTAACAATCCTTCGCGGTCGAGGGACCTTACACGTGAGGAAGCGAGAAGGAGAAAGCTATAAGAAGAGTCAAAAAGCATTTCACTTTACTATTTCCTTTCGTGAGTTTACTGTAGCGCTCCGTATCGATCGAACGAGAGTGGGCGAAGGCTGTCTTCGACGAAGAGTCTCTTCTAGAGTTTGTGCGCAGGAGTGGCAAGATTTGTCTTAGACGAAGTTTGAAGTCTGAGCTTTTCACGATCAAGTGCCGAGTGAGGAAGTGTCGTAATCGCAGAAGAGTGAAGGAACTTCGGACCTTCGGGGAAGATGAGAGGGATGCAGACGGCGAAGAAGCCGAAGTTGAAGACCATAGCGACGAAGTGGCCGGACTTCAGTCCGTATCGAGAGCGACTGGAGGAAAAGGGAATGACATTTCTGATGGAGAACTGGAGAGTGATATCTTCGGATCTAATGCATGAGATCCTCATCTGTAAAGGACATCCTTCGGAAGATCTTCGGACGAGACCGCTCAATTGGACGTTATCGCATTGGAGCTTCGTCTTGAGAATCGACGATGCAGGAAGATCAGGTGATCTAATATACGACAGCACCTGCAAGCCATCTTCGGACGAAGTGGTGAGGTACAACGAGTTATTCTCAACGATGTCAGTAGGGTCCAATGGATTTAAAGTACACAGTTACATCGATCCTTTCAAGAGAGATGTCGCAATCGCTCTCAATACTATCTTCAAACCGCAACGGACTTCGTATCTGATCTATTGGCAGATACACTTCATTGAACAGATCTTCAGAGGTAGGAAGGCGTATTGAGCGAAGATCTTCCACGAGTATGTCCAAAAGTTGTACGTTATCTTTGACGATGGTGGGTCGACATACTTCGAGGTCTTCGCAGTGATGTTCTACCGAGGTATGAAGTTGTTGTCTCCGGAGGAAGACGAGAAGTTCGAGCGAAGGACAACGTCCGAAGATGAACTTCTAATGGAGGTAACTCCTCGGAGGGAGGAAGTAACGACTCCGGTGACTTCGGCGGGACTTAGTACCAAGGCGAAGAGGAAAATCGAGGAATTTACACCGAGTGGCATGACTTCGAGGAGAAAGAAGAAAGCGAGAAGAACGACTATGACAACTTCGGATGAAGGAGCCGAAGGCGTGCGATCTCTAGTGAAGTCATCTTCTGTAGAGATAGTAGGAATCTCGAGTCCGAGAAGAGACCAAGAAGAGACGAGTTTAAGAAGAGTACCTTAGGGTGTGCAAGCAGTCGAGGCGGAAGTCTCTCAACCAGAACTTCGGAGTCGTCCAGATCAGACGAGGCTACGACTTCAGAACCGAGTGACTTGAATTTCGGAAGAGAGTTGAAGATGTTTGAACAGACTCTGGAATTCCTAAGCGGTACAGCGTTGCCGATCATGGCGCAGTTGGACATGCAACGGCATGTATACGAGAAGGAGGCGAAAGAGTCGATATCGCTAAACGATCTTCTCAGTGCGGTGCACTTCGGGCGACAAGGATGGCTAAAGGAGAAAGACGCTCTGACGAAGACACTTTGCTCGTGACGCAGACGGAAGAACAGACACGAACTTCGCAAGAACTTCAGAACTGGCAGGCGAAGCTCAATCTTATGACTTCGCGCTTCCGCGACTTGAAGTCAGAGAGGAATGTTATTTTGGAACAACTAGCGACTAAGGACGACCAGTTGGCTGCAAAGGATGAGGAGCTGATGAAGATTCTAAAGGCGAAGGAGATAGCAGAAGTGAAGGCCGAAGAACTTCGGACGAAGGTGGACGAGGTTGCGACGACATACTTTGCCACCGAACTCAACGCGACAGAAATGCAGCTACTCTAGCGACTTCGGGTAGAGTTAACGATAGCGCCAGATCCTTCGGCGAAGAGTAGAATAGTTAGGATAGCGGAGAGGATCATTAGAGATCTGAAGGAGCTTAGAGAGACAGTTAAGTTTACCTTATGCAATATAGGATAGACGTTACAGTTAGGTAGAGTAGAAACTTCGGTTCCGCCAAGTGGGAGGACGTGATCATACGATCTAGATGTAATTATCTTTTTGTAGAAATGAGATCCGCCATCTTCGAGCAAAAGACTATATAAGCGATACGAGTCTCAGACATTTTACCTTTTCCATGTTTTCAGTTTTTGTTAGTTAATTTTCGATTGCGCAAGGTTGCCGAGTGAGAGTGTGTGAATAAAGTGAGCGAAGGCAATTACCTACGAAGGACGTAGTTTGCTGTCGCAAGTGTAAATCTGATTGGTCCGACGAAGAGAGTCTTCAGACTATTTAAGTGAAGGACATTTCGAGAATCTGCGAACATATTAGTTACTGTGAAGTGGAAGAGCATAAGTTAAATTGTAAGAAGAGTTCGGAATATGGTGGCTTCGTCTTAAGTTTGGCTTCTTCAAATAAGTGGGATTCTTAAGAGTAAGGATTTAGTTGGAAGAACATTTTTTAGGAAGAGTAGGGGCTTATTCTTTGAGCCTTGATGTGAAGTTTGTATTCTTCTGTCTTTTGAGAAGAAGACTAGTAACATTTCAGCATATTTGCTATCTCATTTGTTCATACGTTTGTCTTTTCGAATCTTTTATATGTTGTTGGAAGGGTCCCTGATCAAGAACTATTTCATTGTTGTTTGTATTCGATTTATCAAGTTGTACTTGGGTTTGGTTTCTTATCAGACTTAAATTCTCATCCGGATATTATTCCATTCCGTGAGAATAACAGAAAACTACCTGAATTATCATTGTGACGTTGTAGTACTATGTTTTGTGTAATTGTTAACTGTATCTTCGTGGGAACGATCCTTAAATTACTATTTCTGATACTTTGTGTTTCTCTGGGTTGTTACAGCCTGCTAAAGCTCTCTGTAGAGCAATGAAAACTCGCTGTCTAAAAAACATAATACAAAAAAAAAAAAAAAGTGATACCCTGGCGCATCTCATGGTAGGCTCTAGCACAATCTCGAAAGAAGACGTCGAACTCCGAAGCTGTCGATCCGTATATCTCCAAGGCTAAAGAGATGAAGCGATGTCCCACCTGCATACCTCTATACTTGGTCACCTTCGCTGCTGCCGGCACGCCTGTAGTCCATCTTGGGAGATGGATGATCACATGATCGCTACTGAGTCCCGTGTCAGATCTGTGACAACCACATCTATTTCAGAGACTTGATCCTCTCTTATAATGTACAGGTCAGCTCTCATTGATCCTCCCGTCTGAAGGACGTATCAACGCTCTCTCCACATCATGTAAAGGTCCGCTCTTCCGTGCTAAGACGAACACGACATCCATGATGACATCATGGGTGACTATCCGCTCTCCACCGTGAGGACAACGAGCAAGGTGTGTAGTGACGCAGGATTACTCTTTTTGCCCATTTAGTATACAAGATATCGTTCTCACAGAGGATTTACGTAAGTAATCGCTGCTCTAAGTTCTAGGATCTGTTCAAACTCACAAACACACGGGTTTTGTCTAAAAAGCCCGTCTTCTCACAAAACCACACAAAACCACACGTCTTCCAGACACGCCACATGGTGCTCTGGAACTAAACAAACAACAACCAACTAAAATATCACATAACTATTCACAGAGAAGCTCGGGAAGACGATCTTCCTACTTCCAGGTAGCTTCTTCCGGTCTTCTCGATACCGTCTTCCCGAAGCGATTCTCGTCTTCTGGGGGTTCAGCTCGTCTTCTCACACCTCCTGAAGGCTGCCCTGCTTTGCAGAAGTTGACTAGTAACGGTCGTTTACACCTTATTCTCACACTCACATTCCAACGGGTTAGATCAATCACAGGGTGTATGCCCCTGTAGCCTTCCCAGGCTTCTGCCTACGGAAGTTGTCTTCCTGCAGCACTACAACGACATTCACCTTCACGGAAGCTCAATAGAAGTCTCGGAAGCTCACTAGAAGAAGGTAAGAAGATGGAGAAGATGGAGAAGATAAGGAAATCCAAACAAGAGAAAACAAGATGAAAAGAGACTATTAAGATTCCGACAGGCTTCTAGTCTGGATCCTGACTAACAAGCCATCCCTGCTTGTAATAGTTTGGGGAGGAAGACAACAAACATGAGTACTGTTGCACCGTCTTCTACTCGAGGATGTCGTCTTCTGTTGTGAGAAGAAGACTTCTTTCTTCTTCACTTCGCTGCTCTGACTGCTCTGTCTTCTGGGATCCCTTATCCAGAATACCGTTCGTACGTAGATCCCAAGTGCTCTACTGAACGAGTCAAGCTACACTTCCACAACTGCTGACAGTCACCGCCACTCAAGAAGAACACTTCCCATGCACAATTGGGAGCGAATTCAAGGAACCCACCATCCAGAAGACATGGACAAAGCTTCTGCACTCAAATCCACAATCTATTCCCCGAGAAGAAGTCACAATGGCATTGGGAAGCTCACTCCCTCTACTTCCTGCGTCTACTCCTTGACACACCAGTCTAGCTAACAGGACTGCACGAGGATGCCGTCCCTGTTCCTAGACTGTCCACTACTTCTATCTACATCTTCGAACCACTGCTGGTACGAGTATGCAGACCCCTCCTGTGTATTCCCAGACTATTTGTATGTTTCCAACAACGGGTGTAGTGCGAAGAACTATCTATCAGGCATCTTCTCTCTAATGTGTCTAGTCTGCCTGCACCATAGAATCGATGTGTATGTGCAGTCGCTACAGAATTCTACAGAACTGGTAGCACAGGCAGAACTCTATCTCCTACTCTGCGATCCTACTTATCTCGCTGCCATGAGAACCAGAGGAGACGACCACCAGGGAGAGAGAGGCGCTGACAGGAGGTTGCTACCTCACATGCAAGCGGTTCCCCTGCCCGAATTGACCATCCACCTTGTCCTTCCTACGCTACCTATGCTGCCACATGGTGTCATAACTAATTTTACATGGAAAAACTGCCACCCTTAAGATAGCATGTTCGATTCTACTATATTTGGAATTGTCAATGGAGTTACTAACTACTCAGATTGCACGGAGGCAATCTCTACCTGATCTGCTCCTATCAGAGCTCCTAATGCAACTTCTGATAAGCTAGAAAGCCCTGCAGTTACCTCGGGTGTCACTGAGGTGGCTTCCTCCTCATCGTCTCTTGCTGGCTCTGCTGTCGCTGCTGCTGCGTCTTCCTCGGCTTCGGCTTCTACTTCGGAAGACAGAAGCGTCTTCTGGGAAACGGAATCGACCGGTGCTTCTTTCGTCTTCTGAGGCACGGGTGCGATACTAGGGACCATGAGGATCTCATAGAGATCCGGGGAAGTCGCTTCCTCCACGCGGAATACCTGGGAAGACGGCTCGTCTTCCTGTCTTCCAGAAGACATCTTGTCTTCCGGGGCGTCTTCTGGAGTCTTCTCGGCTTCCAACGCTGTCACCACCAAGTGCATAGCGAGGTCGAACTCCTCCTTCTCCATTCCGGATCCAGTCGAGGGTGCTGGAGCTTGGGAAGATGCGGTTGCAGGTGCCGGAAGCGAGAGAAGACCATAAAGTGTCTTCACTCCCTCTATCTGCCGATCTAAGTACCTGAACATGCTCTCCCGGCATTCCACCAACATCGCTTTGGACTCGCTGTCCCATCCTCTGGCTAAGGTAAGTAACTTCCTACCCGCGGTGTAGTTGAACTTCTTCCGAAGCGCTTCCACCGACTATGCCAGCATCTTTTGTGCACGGGCCTTTGCTGCTTTCCTCTGCGTCTTCTCAACTGCAGCTCGCGCTTCTGCGGCTTCTCGCTGCGTCTTCCAGGTGGTCTGCTCTTCTGCGAGGGTGGTGATCTTCTCTCGCACTCGGAGGACTTCCTGATCACGCTGTTGTACCCGCGCCTGCAACTCCTGGTTGCTCTTCCGAAACTGCACCAGCTCCTTGGCAGAAGCGGCTGCTTCCACCTTGTATCTTGCTGCGAGCTTCTCCACGGTGCGGAGACTAGCTTCCAGCAACTCCGTCTTCTTCTGATCTTCCCCTTGTCGTAGCAAGGTGCGCAGGCCGAATCCAGGTTGTAAGGGCTTCTCCTGTGCCCTTGCTCTCCTCCAGCAACTCCATAGCTGGCTGGATCTCCTTCTGGAAGTAGGCACTGAACTCCTCCAGTCGTCTTCCTGCGGAAGACAAGTTCATCTCCACCACTCGCTCCGTAGTGTCGACTTCGTCTTCCAAAGGCAAGGAAGTCTCTTCCACCACAATAGCCTTCATCTTCTGCGCACGAGAAGAAGCTACTCTTCTCATCTTCCGGGGTGGAAGACTCCTCATGGCAGGAGCGGCTCTCTTCTTTGCGCTTCCTCGCATCGCAGCAGGAGCACCCATCCATCCTTCGTCTTCTGGAGTCTTCGGAAGACTCCCAGGCGTTGCAGAAGCAGTCTTCTGCTCTGATCGGGTACTCAGCAGGTCTTCTTCCGAGTCGGACTCCGATCCTGAATGAATGAGGGAGATGGGTGTCCTCGGTACACTTATGGGACCCATCTTCCTCAGTGGCGTGGCGTCTTCCGACCCACTAGACTCGTCTTCCCTCACCAGAAGCGTCTTCTGATGAGAGCCGGGCCTCAGAGTGGGAGGGGGCGTTGCTGCTGCCTCTCGATCATCGTCTTCCGAGGTCTCCTCCTTCACCTCCTGTCCGTTGGTCCATACACTGCCAGCTGATCTTCCCTAAGATCCCCCATGGCTACATACAAGTAGGAGAGGAAGGGCGTCAGGTGTCCTCTCGCCGGGGTACCCAAGTATGCTAGCTCCGTCTGTACGTAGTTGTGGATGTACGCGCTCTAGTAGATGGGCACTTTGTCATCCCACACTGATTCCAGGAACTCCACGTCCTGATCTCCTAAGTACTTGGTCTTCTGCGCTTTCTCCTTGGGGAAAAGATGCAGAAATAACTTCGCCAGAAGTCGCTTCTTCGGCTCCCGGTAAGATTCTATCTTCCAATCGTTCCTCCCCTGCATGTCTTCCACGAAAAGGCAGGTGGTGCTCCCAGACACATGCCACGAACTCACGATCCTAGGCAAGATCTTCTTCTCGTACCAATATCCTCGGTTCTCGGACTCAGGCCTGTGAAAAGCCTTGTGCGACCAGTCTTCAGTCTAGGAAGACGGTCTTCCTCGAGCTACTCCTACGTTCGCAGGTATACGGTTACGCGGAGGTAACGCTGCCCACACTTCCTCCAGAAGTCCTTGATCTTCGAGGTTCCAATCCCACAGGAAGAAGTCAAGACCCAACTCCTTGAGGAAAGGAGTGGCCTCGGCCAATTCTGCCGCTGGTAACACCAAGCCTCGCGGATGCATCGTCATGCTGGAAGATCTGTTGCACTAAGCCACAAGCACTTACTATGAGCAGAAGGCTCAGTCCTTCCCAAGTGCCCACAGTCTAGCTTCTACTTCTCAAAAGACGAAACTAGTCTTCTAGAAGACAGCTACTCCGTCTTCCGGGATTCTAACAGTATTTCCTAGATAGCTCTCGTCTTCCGAGCTATATCTAACCAATCCTATCTAAGCAAGGCCTCGCATGGATTACCAAGAAGACAACCCACCTTGCATTACATCCTACTTCCTATCAGAAGATACAAGATTCGCGAAACATAAGTGCATGACAAGTTCAGAAGATGGTTGCGGGCTCATGCGGTGACAGTGGCCTCTGGGAAGACACTCGTGACAGCTTCCGATTCAATGTCTTTCTCGGAAGACTTCCCTTCACTGGTCTCACCTGTCTTCGTCTTCCTACGCGCAATCTATCCTCACAACAGACTCAAGACAATTGCACTCTGTTCTTCTGACTTCTTACCTCTCATACGCACTCAGAAGAACCTTGCTGCTCGGTGAGAAGACATGATCCTCGACCATTCTCTCCAGATTTTGCCAGCAAGTATTCTCACGACTCTCTTCTAAGTTCAAGAAGAAGAAGGAATGGCTGCTATGGATCGGACAGAAGAGACCCGAATGGACCCTCACGTCTTCTCGCTCATTTTGCCAGCCTTTCAGTCTTCTAGTCTCTCTAGGAAGATGTGGAGTTGAGAAGCTTGGAAGATCGGGAGGCATAGGCCTGGTTCCCGACTTCCAACTTCTCGAAATAACAAAACAACTCACCACACCACTCAAGATTCGTACCAAACCTCTCTTAACACAAAGCAACACAAATCCACTCTTGATACGAATTGTGTTCAGTCGACTTCCGAAGATAGTCAAGCTTAAGAAGCGTCTTCCAAAGATGTTCCCATCTTCCGAATCGTCTTTTGTTCCAGGTTTCGGAAATAGAGAGGTAGTAGGGTAGGGAAATTGATAGCTGGGATCTCCAATTTGAGGGCTAGGAGTAGAGAAGCTCGAATTAAGCTCGGGAAGAAGCAAGGAGATGTCTGACAGAAATTGGGCAGCGCTTCCGCGCCCAATGTCTCAATAGGAAAGATGGGGGGTGGGGGTAATCGATCAGGCTGCCTGCACACAACCAAGGAAGCGCAGGGAATACCAGAAAAAGGCGAGAAGAAGTGAGAAAGAGAAAGAACAGAGGGAAGAACCTCTACAGTCTTCTTCGGCTCCCCGAGTTGCCTTCGACCTCCGCGCGCTTCTTGGCTCTGGTCCTAGCTCCAATGCGACTCCTCACGACTGCGCCTGCTGTCAATGTCTGACCACGCCTCGATTCCACCTTCGATTCTACTCGCTGCTCTCCAATGTCAGCTTCTCGGGAGCTCACAGAAACGCCTTCGCTCTTTTGCCTTCTGTGCCTCAGCAATTCGGTCTCGCCTTCGCCTAGCTGCCAACTGATTCTCTCCTACCTCGATGTCCTCACCCGATTCCTCTCTCAAAGCTCACTTGCGAAGCTCACTCTCTCCAATCGATCTTCTCAAGCGCGCTGTGCTGCGGGAAGTTGGAATGTGCATAATGTGCTTCCTGCGCATCTTCCCCGCAGATTAGGAGTTTTCGACCTTAGGTGTCTTCCTCGACCTACCTACCTATTCGGTGCGACCCAGTAGGTACACCTACTGTCTTACCCGAAAACTCGTGGTTGGGTCTTCGCGGTCGCTGTCTTCTGGAAGACATGTGTCTTCCGTCGTCTTCTCATCTTCCGCCGTCTTCCCGTCTTCTGAAGACGCAACTGAGAAGACGCTCTTCCGAAGACGGTAGTCTTCCGAAGAAGTCAACTTCTTATTACAAACAGCTCTTAAGATCATCTTCCTGTTAAGGAAGACGTAATCTTAAGTAACAACGCTTCTTCAGTTATACAAACCAGTTATTATTCTTAAAAATTTCAAAAATTCGTGCATCCTGTAATTTGTGGGCACCACAAGGTGTCGATCCGAAGTGTCGAGCGAGATCTCGCACGCGCAGGTGGACAGTACCGAAGCAATAGGCTAGACCAAGATCTATTCTGGAGAGCTAGGTGACATAGGTGGAGGATGGTTCCTATCCTCTATAGTTGTGTCTCCGTGAGCCAAGAGATAATTTGACTCTTGAGGCACATCCTCAATTCCATACCCTAGCTTCAGTGGATCTCGTGGACTACAATCCTCTCTAACGGGACACCACTTCCAGCAGGTTCTCCATGCACTCTTACTAGATCCTTCCATCTCACATGATAGTAGAGCTAGACTCTGCTCTTGTTTGGGCAAAGGCGCAGGCTCTTGGCTCATAGTTCGACCTTGCATTAGAGCGTTCCAACTCGCACCAACTATTTTCTTTACAACGATGAGGTTCCGCCTACGAGGAAACAATAAGAGAGCCAAGGTGCTGAGAGGGCTCAACTATCCAAAAAGGCTGTAGGAGCAGTTTCCTCCATCGATAATAAGCCCACCCCGTCACATGATATCGACAAAGATGTCTGTCTACGTGCGAGAGGTCCTGCTACACAGTCAAAGACCTCGATCCTATGATGTCACAAAAAGCCTCCATGATCCTCTATCAAGCTCTCTAAGGTGCAAGATGAAGATAGGAGATGGAGGTACTATGTGAAGTAAGTAACTCGGACGACGTGCAATGGAAGATGAAAGGATGCCAAAAGCAAACTGTGGGTCCTCTAACATAGAGAGATCTTCAAATGCAAAATGTCCTCTGTCAAGACAACATTAAGAATCTCGACATCAAGAGACAAACTCCTCAATACCCACTGATACTCCGAGGATGCGTAAACCATCTCTAGGTGTAACAAATCTCTCTCGGGAGATGGAGGTCTGACAATATATCTATGAAAGACCAAGCCTTGCACTTTGACACTTTCACTCCCAACCCTACCAAGATCAATTGAGAGACGAGGTGATCCTAGACAACACAAACTTGATCTGCCGGACCTACGATATGCGTATCATCAACTAGAGATGGAAAAATACAACTTGGAGCAGCCAAGGCGGTGACCAAGAGAGCTCTATAGTGAGCTAAGGCAAAAAGGGATCCACCCAAAAGATCTCTCTGATGAGTAATTGCAGCGGATCTGATGATTGTAACCTCCTCTATCTAAGGACCGTGTTGGTAGTTTCCTAAAGATGGAAGCACGAGAAATACTATTAAAAGTATTTTCCATGTCCACTTGTAGGACGACCCAATCAAGTATTTATGGACTTGTGAAGGTAGTAAGAGACCTTCTCGCACATTCCTAGAAGAGTGGTAGGGCGACCCCACAGTATTAGGGGGAAACTATAGTTGTGATAGTGTTTGCTTATATCGTAGAGATGCGTATGAAGACAGTTGGTGGCTGTTGTCTTGGGTGAGTTAGTAGAGCTACCACATAGATATTTTTGGAGCTACTAGAGGTGTCGACATCTAGTTAGTGACCTTAAGTACCAATTACGACAGTTGGTGATCATATATTATGCATGTGGTCACCGAAGAAGAGATGTCAGTCTGGATGGGGTTGGGTTTCTCTTTATGTGAATGTTTGAGTGTGGAAGATTATCGTTTGGACTTCTTGTGGTTGGAAGCTCTCCATATTCTACTTCTTGTTTGTTGTGCCGCGTTTGCTTGTGTTGGCGCTTGATTTCCGGAGTGAGTTCACTCCAGTATGCTGTCCGTAATGAGACTGGAGTTGCGGACCAGTAAGACTACTTTTGTTTCTCTCACGGTGCGGTTGGATTGACGACCAACAGACCGTGAGAGGCTTCTTGTGGTGATGACAGATACAGGTTGTCCTTATCTTGACCGTCCTTGTAGGGGATAAGTGAGCTCAGTAGGAGCGGGGTTAGACGGGAGCGGGATTACGGTGGTGATGCGGATTTCGACATTCTTGTTGGAGAGTGTGTTCACGAGATTCTCTCATCACGGAGCTCCCAGAAGGTTCTGGTGGAGACTTCTCAGACAATGGATATACACGAGTGGGGTGAGGTACCGACTACCTACATAAATGCCGTCGGTTGTTCTAGAGGACGAGTCAAACGCAGACAACGTGTTTTCTGATGGTGAGTCTAGTGTCATCACACCGCTGTTGTGAGACATGGACGATATCTATGAGGTCATGAAGGACCCTCGACGATACTCGAATACAATGGATACCATTGAGCTAGATGACTTCATCCAGGAGTTCGACAGTTGATGCGATCTGCAGCAGATGCGGATCTCATAGCTGTTTACATCTTTCATGGCTGGAAGGGTTTGTTCCAACACTTGAAGGGACCGCCGATGAACGATTATCATGAGTTCAGGTGAGACTACAATGTGGAGATTGAATTGTGGAGACAACATTGGTCTCCCAACTACGTTCTATCACTACTAGCACAGTTTCAGGAGGCGTAGCACTTGCGAGTTCGGCTGCTAGTAGTAGTGGTACATCCACAGATGACGGAATATCTACTACCAGCGGTGCTTTTAGTAGTAGTGGAGCAGATGATAGTGTGAGCGGGATACCACCACGGTTTAACCACGTGGTTCAGTTCTTTTAGTGTTTGAGGAAGAACTATCAAGGTGTGCGGACCGACAAGTTGAGGAGTCTGTAGGAGTTCTAGAGAGCTTACACGAAGCGTTTACACGCATGAGGCGGTTGATCAGCGTTATCCAAGGGATGACGGAAGCACAAGCAGTCCAGTTCTGATATGAAATACTAGACCGAGAGCTGTGTAGGAGAATTAAGAATACGACACCGCTCCGACGTTGGCGGTTGTCCATGCCGTCTTTGTTCATGCCGTCCTTTTCTAGTCAGTAGCAAGCGGGTCCTTGTTGGACCCTTATGATGGTCTTCATCAACAGAAGGACTGTCCACAAAAAGATGGTTATGAGACATTTGGGACGTCTCAAGTGATGCATAGACAATGTGAGCATTGCGGATGACTAGGTCACAGTAGTGATCGTTGTTTTGATCTCCACCTCGAGCTATAATAAAGGAAGGCTGATCGTGGACGAGACAGAGGAGGTCATGAAAACCGTGGTGGTCGAGCTGGAGGTAGAGGTCCAGCACCTTGGAGAGGAGCAGTCGATCCATCATCTACTACGACGTCAAAAGCAGACATGGTTGCTCCGATTGAGCAGTTGGAGCAGAAGATAGCTAGTAAGGCTATGGCTCAGCAGAGATCTGGTGGAACAGAGGCTTTCACGTCCTATGGAGGAGAAGGAGTTGACTTCGACTTCATGGTTGGTGTGGCACAGATTGAGACATCCGCGGAAGTGACTCGGAGTGCAGTACGCGTCTTTGAGCCACGAGGTACGTCGATGGAGTTGGATCCACAACGTGAGGAGGCGGGTAGAGGACCACGTCTATGGTTCTTAAACAGCCTACCGATGGTGCATTAGAGACATCGAGATCCAGGAGTGGAAGTGATGCAAGACAACCCTCGACGTCTGTGGATGCAACGTCAAAATCGATGTTGGTGGCGGCTACAACAGTTTTCTGAGTCCTACTATTTTCAGCCATGGATATGAGAGCTTTGGGAGTCAGCTTGGCTCCAGTGTTTCAGTTGGCGGTCACGCTTAGGGAAGATGTAATTACCTCTAGTGCCGAAGTGGTTCAGCGAGAGACGGTAGATGTGTCTATGGAGTCGAAGATCAGGACAGCTACCAGTGGTACTTGACAAGCGGCGGCTGCCAGGTTAGATGAGTTACCAACTAGGCCGACGATTGGCCGTGCTGGTTTGACACCAGGTGTGGTGTTGTTGGACAACAGAAGGGGTACAACTCTACACATAACACACGAGATGCTGACGGTGAGAGCTCGACCAGATCATCTCACGGATGGCTCCATGGTGAGGACCAAGGTCATCGTTACGACCGCAGATTCTTATGATGTATTGGTTGGAGGTGTTGTGTTATACTCTATGGGGTTCGTGATCGACTATTGGACGGAGACAGCATCTTACAGACCAGGCTGGCAGTCCGGTGAGAGACGAGTGAACCGTTTATCAGTATGATTCAGTGCTAGAGATGAGACAACGGAGTCTACACCAGAGACAATGACATCCGTTGTAGGGTTCAGTTTGATCATCGCTTGGTCCGGTGAGTTGTTAGAGGATAATGTCCATGCGGAGAATACTCATGTCTTTGAGGAGATAGAGAGCGTGCATAATATGACTACGGCAGTACCATCTTTCTTGGATGTTCCATTCTGGAGTTTGAGTGGAGAGTTGTAACAATATGCTGATCGGTTGGTGCAGCAGGCTTGGAGTGAAGCTTTTGTACCATCAGTAGAGAAACAAAGGGTTGTTCCTACTATTGACTTTGTGATCTTATCACCGTTGGATATGACTCCCATTCTATGTCAGTATCTAGAGGAGGGTGTGTGTGTGCTAGAGCTGTTTGATTACGATATTACAAGCAGGCATACAAGTACAACGATACTTGTATGTGGAGAGAGATGAGATTGCAAGACGTATCTCATTGCCTCATGTGGCACGTGTGATGCAGAGATATCTTGAGTTGTTATCCATATCAGCCGTTAGAGGATACCAGCAAGCGTTATCGTCGGATATTTTGTTGTTGGAGGCGCAAGATCTCACGTTTGTTGACATCATTCACTTGGTGATAGCCGGCTGGCCATGTCAAGGTCACATGTGTGTTGGAAGAGATCAAGGTTTACATGACCTACGATCTAATATGTTTTGGAAGATGTTATGGATCTTACGACATCTCCGGATGCATCAGGTGGATTCTTCAGCGTACATCTTGGAGAACGTTCTTTTGTTGAGTGATGCTCGTACGCAGATGAACAAGTGTGCACCAAGTGCGGTTTTGGGTTGAACCAGCAGTGTTGTTCGATGCAGCGAGAGTGAGATCTCGTGCACATCATCCACAATTATGGTGGACGAACTTGTTATCAAGAGAGGTGCTTAAGCGCACACACGATGGAGTGGGACGACCAGCGCACCTCACGGTTGATAGCATCTTCGATGCAGGCCGACTATCTCAAGTAGTGAGTCATCGATAGATCACTCATGATAATGGTGAACCTAGTGAGGCGACACATGGCAGCATTGCTCCCTTTGGTGAGCTTCCCAGCATCACATGCTTACAGAGATGGAGGACCTGAGCTTGTGTGGAATACTCAGTTATGGCAGTTGGTGGAGTCAATGTCGATGAGAGAGAGCGAGCGACGAATTTCGCTATGGATACAACGGCAATAGTTTCTGTGTCGGAGGCTTCTGTCGTCAGGTGTTGGATCAAGCGATGGACTTGAATTGCTTGACGTGGATTGTTAACCTTGGATTGGCTGAGCAGCGTCGGATACGATCGACAGGTGTTACTGTTCGGACACTTCAGAGCTCTTTGCCTACTAGGTCAGTGGAGGCAAAGAATGAGGGCGAGGCTTGTGGAGTTCGTCATCTTTGGACATCATGAGATATCGTAGGAGAGAGTGTGGAGCTTGCAGCTAGGACTGCAAGAATTTTTTACACAATGGAGGTGGAGGTTGTTGGTGGTGAGCAGAAGGAAACTGCTCCAGAGGCTGCAAGATAGTAGTCAACGACTTCATCTTCTACCTTTAGCTTGGTGACAGAGGATACTTGGGAGTCAGAGATTAGACACAAGTTTATAAAGAGGAGAGACGAAGAGTTCAGAGATTCCTGAAGAGCTACATGAATTGTTTTGCCTTCAGTATAAAGGATTTGGTTACCTTGAAGGGACTTGGCATACAGATCGACTTGGCTAATGACATGTCAATCTTTCGACGTCCTTACAAGTACAGTGACATGGAGAGAGCCTTCATCTAGAGTAGGATTCAAGACTTGTTGGAGGTTGGGTTGGTGGAGATGTCGCATGGAGAGTATGTATTTGTCACAGTTATGTCAGCAAAGAAGGCATTGCTTCCTGATCGTGACCTGCTCAAAAGCGCAGAAATGAAAGCAATGGCCGAGTCCCCGTATTACATAAACAACAAAATGATCTTTGCTCTCCAGTAGCAGCCAGGGATGAGTGATAAGATTGTGAGAGAAAAGAGAACATCCGTTTGGACCTAGATCGTGCAAGTGGAGGAAGTATTTGCATATAGAGAGAAGGAAATGTTTGGCCTAACAGGAGGACCACTGTATCTCCCTAGTCAGATGAGAAAAAACAAGTTTGTCAACATTCGAGGGTGCGTGTTGGTAAACACAGAGGAGGAGTTCCTGCAGACGGTCAAAATTAAGGTCAAAGGTGGGAAGACATACACCTTCATGGTTACCGTGAGAAAGACCTCATCAAGCCTTACAAGGAAAAGAAGGACTCGAAGGACCAAGCAACAAACGTCCCGAAAGGAAGAACACCTGGGCTAAATCCCGCTATCAGTAGCTCTATGATCGCCTACCACCCCTATAATATCAGACACAGATAAGTCAGAACTCCTGCATATAATAGATGCACATGAAGTAGCATCGTCTACTGCAATTGCTCTCCTGTGGACTGTGCCTGCTAAAGCTCTCTGTAGAGCAATAAAACTCGCTGTCTAAAACCATAGTACAAAAAGAAAGAGAAAGTGGTACCCCTTGACGTCTCTCATGGTAGACTCTAGCACAATCTCGAAAGAAGACGTCGAACTCCAAAGCTTTCGA
This sequence comes from Asterella californica, assembly GCA_036924285.1. Classification (NCBI taxonomy): domain Eukaryota; kingdom Viridiplantae; phylum Streptophyta; class Marchantiopsida; order Marchantiales; family Aytoniaceae; genus Asterella; species Asterella californica. The sequence goes on from JAYKYS010000001.1 coordinate 52,834,549, forward strand.
TCTGTATATCTCCAAGGCTAAGGGGATGAAGTGATGTCTCACCTGCATACTCTTATATTTGGTCACCTTCGGTGCTGTTGTCACACCTGCAGTCCATCCTGGGAGATGAGTCGCTGCTGCCGCCACTGAGTCCCGTGTCGGATCCGTGACAATCACATATGTCACTGAGACATTATCCTCTCTTATCATGTACATGTCAGCTGATTCTCACTGATCCTCTTGTCGGACATACCAACGCTCTCTCCACGTCATGTAACCGCTCTCTCGTGCTAGACAAACACGACGTACTTGATGACATCGTGGGTGGCTATCCGCTCTCCACCGTGAGGACAGCGAGCAAGATGTTGATCCAAGATGTTGAGTGAGACACCGCACTCGCAAGTGGACAATGCCGAAGCAACAGGCTGGATCAAGCCTAGGTGAAACCTCATCGCTGTAGAGAATATAGTCGGTGCGAGTCGGAATGCTCTAATGCAAGGTCGGGCTATGAGTCAAGAGTCTGCACCTTTGTCCGAACAAGAGCGGAGTCGAGCTTTAGTATCATGTGAGATGGAATGATCCACTATGAGTACATAGAGACCTGCTAGAAGTGGTGTCTCGTTAAAGAGGACTGTAGTCCGCGAGATCCACTGGTAGCTAGAGTATCAAATCAGGGTGTACCTCACGTGCCTCAAGAGTCAAACTATCTCTTGCCTCACGGAGACACATAGGTAGTGAATAAGAACCATCCTCCACCTCTGTCACGGAGCTCTCTAGAATAAGTCTATCTCGTAGGAGGAAACGACAACAGAGCCAAGGTGCTTAGAGAGCTCAACTACCCAAAAAGACTGTCAGAGTAGTTTCCTCCGTGGATAATATGTCCATCCCGTCACATGATATCGGCAAAGATGTCTGCCTACGTGCGAGAGGTCCTACCACACAATCAAAGTCCTTGATCTTACGATGTCATCAAAAATCTCCATGATCATCCTATCAAACTCTCTAAGACGCGAGATGAAGATAGGAGATGGAGGTATTATGTGGATTAAGTAACCAAGACGACGTGCAATGGAAGAGGAAAAGATACCAAAGACAACATGTGGGTCCTCTAACATAGAGAGATCTTCGTTATGCAAAACGTCCTCCGCCAAGGCAACATCTAAGAATCGAGAGACGAAGTCTTCTGTACCCACCGGTACTCCAGGATTGCGTAAACCATCTCTATGTGTAACAAATCTCTCCGAGATCAAGCCTTGCACTTTGACACCTTCACTCTCAGCCCTACCAAAGTCAATTGAGAGATGAGATGATCAAAGATAATACAAACTTGGTCCATTCGACCTACGATATGCGTATCATCACCTAGAGATGGAAAAACACAACCTAGAGCAGCCAAGGCGGTGGTCAAGAGAGCTCTATAGTGAACTAAGACAAAGAAGGATCCACCCAAAAGATCTCCCTAACGAGTACTTGCAGCGGAGCTGATGACTGTAATCTCCTCTATCAAAAGACAGTGCTGGTAATAAAGAGGAGCGGGAGAACCATAGAACAAACGCACGAAGGGAACGAGACTCGTCAGAGATCCACCGCCATCCATGAGCTCTCTAAAGATGAAAGCGCGAGAAACACTATTAAAAGTATTTTCCACGTCCACTTGCAGGACGACCCAATCGGGATGGATGTCCAAGAGAGCCTTGATGTCGAAGGACATAGACTCACAACCTCCCGGCGTCGCAACTCCAAACTGATGTGGACAAAGATGATCTTGAAAAGTATCTCGAAGCTGAAGAACAATGATACGACTAATAAGTCGTAAGAGAATCTCGCCAATGACTATCGATCTAATCCCTCCACCATTCTTCGTCATGGTCAAAAGTCTAGCTGCTCCAAGTACTTGAGCTATAGAATGAGAAATATGTCACTGAGCTACTACTGTCGCTACCTGAAAAAGCTCCGTGAAACCACTAGAGAGGTTGTCTGTCTGAAAATAATCTCGTAGGTGCTTGTAGACCATCCCAGACAGACCTCCAGAAAATAGACGTGGAGCAGTACACAAGACCTCGACAAACAAAGATCTGTCGAGACATAATGGCTCCTCAAGCTGATAGTCTTGAACCTCAAGTGGTGAGAGATCACCCGGTGGAGGTGAAAGAGATCCGACGTCTCCTCAGTAGGACATGCCACTGATAAAAGATGCAATGCTCTAGCAACTCTACTATACTCTCCAACCTGACCTAACATCGAATGAGGATGAAGATGAGACATCACCATGTACATATAGACTCACGCATACCTCGTACCGCACGTACTGATTCCTCTTCCTACACAAGAATCTCTGAAGACAGACTGCAACCTCCCGATGTCTCCCTCTACCACCTCGAGTATAACAAAAACATCAACGAGGAAGTAGGAGAAAACAGAAACCATACCATCTCGTCTATGATGTTCCGTGTCAACATGTCGAGAGGTAGATAGAATATCTATCTCACCTCGTATGGAGAGCACGAGGTAACTGAAAACTCGTCTCGAACAATCTCAGAATAGTGTCAGAGTGGACACTCAACCATTCTTACGACTCAGAAGGAACTCCAAGAAGAAGGGCTAACGGTGCCATAAGGACTACACGTGTAGACCTCCGCTCTCGGCTAACCTGGGCATCCTATGTGGTCGTATCATAGATCTTGTGCATCTTTCTCACATGAGATTTTACCCCTTGTGAGATAAATAACTGATTGCACACCGGACATGATGTGTCTCGAATAAATCTCGATCTCATGAGAGAGAGAGTATCCATAGCTAAAAAAGACGATATGTAACCAAACAGTACTCGTAATAAAAACATCTAAAAAAAGAAAAACATTAATATGTAGATAAAAACACACTAAATGTAACAATAAATCTCTCAAAAATCTCTCGAAAACTCTAAACAGAAGACTGTAAAATCTTAAAACTCAAAAGAACTCAAGAATATTTAATATTCTCTCATTTCTTCACAGAACATATCAATTCTAAAACCAACAGAAAAAACAAAAATGTAAAAAATACTTCACAAAACATATCAATTCTAAAACCAACAGACAAAAAGACAAAAAGGAAAAAATATAGGAAAAGATAACCCATCGCATCCCACCTCACTCCACCCTCTCAAACGCAGTCCCCACCCTCTCCTCTCCCTCCCGCACTCCGCCGCGCGAACCCAAGACATGCAATTCATCAATCCTGGTTACCTACAAGCGGTTATCGGATGCCTGTTCAATTGCAGAGAACAAGGTCACTTAGCTCAAGACTGTACAAGAAACAGAAGACTGCTGACCAACCAGAACGGCCAACAACAGACAGGAGGGACCGGACGAGGGACAACACCCATTGTCCAGACACTAGGATCAAAAGTCCTAGACAAAGGGAAAGATGTAGCTCCAGTCCAAAACGCGGAGACAGACATCAAAGAAGTACGTCGCAACCGAAGGCAAGTGCTCTACTGCAATAGAGTACAAAAACAAGTGGAGGAAGATTAAAGAAGGGATCAGAAACGATAGAAAGATAGCATGGATAAGGATCTAGACAGATGTTGGGACGGTAGGTATACTCAATATCCATGCCCCGAACGAAATAGCGGCGAGAAGTAGCACATGGAGATGGCTATAGGAGAATCTACCCATTGGGAAGTGGATCCACTGTGGAGACTAGAACACGGTCGAAGACTGTCGGGATATCAACAAGTCTAGCCCAGGCTTTTCCTGCTTATATGTAATTTGCGGGCGGTTTTTGACAATTGACGGACTACTGTGTTAATTCATCAGTATTTTTAGCAATTTTTAAGTTCTTTTTCACCTTTTTATTGTTTTGAGAAAGAAATTATCTGACGCATTCCCTACTTCTATGCCGGGGCACATTACACGGGATGCCGGATCTAAGCTGGCGCTGGATAGCAAAGGACGAGACGCTGTACTACAAGGATCGGAGTTGAGGAGCTGGGCAACATTCATGAGCCATCTTGATCTAGCAGACGCCTACTACTGCACAGTGATGAGAAGTGTACCCCACTACATCCGTCAACGAGTCCATGGAGATAAGCTTGATCAATCAAGACTCGACCGGGTGTATTTGTCAGTGGGAGGAGACTGTCTGGATTCGACATGAGAACTGAAACACTGCGGAGGGCAATCTCTATCGGACCACTGCCCAGTCTATATAGAAATTCATCTTACCAACCAACTCACGACGAGTCAGTCCTACTTCTAGAGGACCGACCGAGACTTAAATTAGCAACAACGTTGAATCACATACTAGCAGCTTGGAGCGATGTGAAAAGTTGCCTTGAGTTCAACGTTATTAGCTGGGCTAAATGCCGATTCTCTGGATGGGCTGTGGTGGAAGGACAGGGAATGGAGCCATGGAAACCTAGAGTTAGGATATAGACTGTTGGAGGAAGGAGCAACAGAAGTAGAGAAATTGATGAGGACTTTGATAGGTAGGAAAATCTGGGTATCAAGACAACGGTCTTGGATACTCTACAAAGTGGAGGTGGTCCATCCTAGGACACAAACAGAAGGACGGCTGGAATCCATCCAATCGGCAATGGTTGCAAATTTTTGATCGCACCTCAATGAACCAAGCTGACCTTAATAGAAGATGGAGGTAGAAAATGTCAAGCAAGGAGTGGTCGAAATACTTTGAGCGATTATGGAGAGGGCCAGCACTGACTCGCACAAAACATACAATGTGGCGAGTCTTAAATCATGGCTACCCTACGGAGATGCGAGCATTGAGATGGGGAGTAAGCAGTGGAACGTGTCAAGTCGGTGGAGAAGGGACGGAGGACACCAAACACCTATTCTGGCACTGCCGTCATATCAAACAGATGTGGGAGAAACTTCGGTTCCTAGCCACCTTTACGAGATGTCACTTAGGAGAGACCGACAATCTTCAAACTCAGCAAGGGTAGAAGGAAAGCAGGGACAACTCTGCCTTTTCTGGTCCCACGAAGTCATCAGTACCGGATGGAGAGGAAGAAACAACAAGGTATTCCGAGGCGCATACATCACTACCAACTGGTTCACATTTTGGCTGAATGTAAACTAGCAGTTCAGCTAACCATGCCTGGTACCGAAACTAGTTCCAACACCAAGAAAGCTATGTTCCATGACTTGGAAACAATCGCCACTAGAAGAAAGGCTTTTATCCGACACAAAGGGAGGAGGCAAACCCAAAACATTGACTACGGAAGATCGAGTCTGACAAGGCGGCTATTTAGCTTGGAAACTGATGACAAAACATCTCCACAACGACGTCAACATGCACAAAGAAAGCGGAGAGGACCACCTCCTCGAACCTACAATGATGTCACGGATTAGCAACTGAATGTAGCGTCTCTCGTGATAGGTTTTTGCGACACGTGCGAATCCGAGTAGGCATAATAGAATTTGTAAGCAAGATAGAAATTTGTGCAAAGGATGTGGAAGTCGAGCCAAACTTTCCGTGAGAAAAATTTATCATCATCTCATGATAGTATGGTGGTGAGAATTCGAGAATAGAATAGAACAGAGAAGAGAGTTCTCCTCCTCGGCCTTTCCGTTTCTTCCAGAAACGAAGTTCCAGCATGGTTCTGGATTCGTCAGAACTACAAGACGAACCCAGGAATTCAACACACAGATGGAAGAGACCCCACCATCACTGAGACTATGAAAGTCCCACACCACGACAGAACTCTTTCCAACGACAGCCACTCTAAACAAGTCTTCCTGCAGCAAGAAACTTCTTGCTACTATCTTCGAAGTTTCGCAGCCATCTTCACAACACGATTCCATGAGGACTCCCCGCCCTAATACTTGCAATCAAAACTGGATGAGCAAGCACTAACTTTGTAATCCTCACAAGGATAGGGAGTATATCAATGGAAGTGGGAATACCTGGTCTAACACTTGTACCCACTGTCAACAGATGTTTGGCGTTAATACTAGGTCTAGCTTAGACCATGCCACCAACTTGGTGCATGAAGATCGTAACACTTACTTTTGTTACAATCTCTTCACTCTCAATAAACTTAAGGGGCCCGTCCCTCTTCTCTCAAAAAATAAATAAAATAGAAGAATTGCAGTATCCACATGGACGTTTCCCTGAAAGGGGGGTCAAACTTAAAGCTTAGGGTACGTCCGGCTACGTTTCAGCCAAATGTCAGAGGCAGGTATAACTATGTCTCCCTTGGGCTTTAATTTTGTCGTGCGATGCGGCAAACCATCCATGGTGTTGCAAAGATCTTTGCAAGGCGCAGGACGTGTATAGGTATACGCCACTGTTCTGATAGAACAAATAGCATAGATAGGCCGTGTTGTTATTTGGTTGAGGTACCTAGCAAAGGGCATCCGCATTTCTCAGTTAACTTCCTACAGTCAACGCAATTAATGAATGACTCCTCATGCAGCTGGTTGCGCTTGAGCAGGAGCAACGAGTGTGGACCTAGCTACACGAAAGGTCTAAAACAGAACAGAAGGCACATAGTGACAGAAACGATGACTATGATCTTTGATATTGAACTGAGCTAGGCAGTAACTGTCTTATGGTCGAGCTTTTCAACTCCAAGGGTGATGCCTTGGGCAGGTAACAACGGCATTAGTTAACTGAATGGACGTACAGATGATCTCCATATCTTCCTTTACATACTTCTGAAACCCTAAAGTCCCGTGGGTAAAAGGGAATAACGTTCGCCCATTACAACATACACACTAAACTGGAAGAACCAGTGCAAGTCGACTGAGCATCAGTAATAGCTATTGAGCATGACAGCTAAAGTTTGGGTGATGGGAACTCCTAAATGCTTCATATGCAATATGAAGCATGCGGTGGTTACTACTCAAGGAATTGCTCGTCGTTCATTCCAACGACTGGTGACACTCAGTCAGACTCAGTGCTGCCACCGTTCTTTTCTTCACTTCTTTTCGCGGAGGGTGATAATTAGGGCTCCGTTAAATATCCTTGGAGTTAACATCTAAACTCTTGCTGAAGGTAAAAGGATAAAAGACTGAAAAAGAAGAGGTGACTAGTGACAAGAATTTGACGTGAGGGGACTGGACTGATATTATGTTGCGAGAGATAAAAGTCTTCATATTCTGAGAGAATTGCAGTGCAGTTTTCAGTATTGTAACAGGCTCCATGTATACATAATACAATCTTGGTTCAACTTGCCAATGGGATGTTATTCAAATCGATAGAGACAACCCCTTGCAATTATTCTGCAGATTCAGAGACGCTGTGTCACTTAAGCGTTCATAACGTTACTTGAACTGGGCGGGTGTACCGAGCTCTAGAGAAGCCTTGCACATCGAAACAGTGAAGATTAATAATAATCTTAATTAGCGTGCCTGCCTCAATAAAACAACCTTTCTCGTTACTCGTGTTATTCTTGGATATTCCGTACATGCATGTATACGTACTCCTCGACAGAGAAAAAGAACATAAATTTATGATACAGCCTGCAGTAGTACGTACGTTTAAGAAGGGGACACTGCGAAGTAAAAATGCAGCAGTTACCGTGTAGAAACAAAACAGGAAGTTCAGCCCTGTATAGGACTTCAGTCTTAGCTTCTGATGAGGCAGATCTGCTTCTAAGTAGTGGGTCCATGTGTGCAAATTCCAAGCTACGTTAATACGTAGCTGGTGCCTTCGGCCTCCTTAAGCTAGCTATACAAATAATGGCCAGACCCATCAAGGTCAGGGAGGTCCGGTAGTGGTTGTTAATTTCATACATGAATCAATCTGTTTTGCAAACAAGCTCAATGCAGAACTTCCTAGTGACCTTCCGAGCTCTAAACTTAAAGAGTGAATGATGTAAAACTTTCCCACAGTTCCTACAGGGAACGACATGGATCAGCTAAAGTACATAACCATATACCTTAATCAGAAAAGTACAGTTATATGTACAAGTACAATGTTCAGGTGCCCATCTAATACGCCCTTCCAAGATGTAACGTTCGACCGCAGATCTCGGAACAGATTCTTTAATCTCTAACCAATGAACTGCCGAACGTGAACCTCCCTAGAGACCTGTATACTATATTTATGTCTCCAGATCCAGTTCGTTAAACTTCCCGCTAATAAACATCAAGGATTGGATAACCGCCGGACGGGTTTAGGATAACCAACTAGTCTTTTGCAGGTCTCTGGTCAACCTTAGATTACTAAATACAGGTGGAACTATTCTAGACCTGGGTTGCATAAAATTTGGGCAGCGCTTCCGCTACTGGTGATCAAGTCGGAACGCCAGGACCCAAAAGGAGCAACCGCCAATACTAGGAGACCTAGTAGATGCTAGGAAGTAGGAAAGTACACCAGAATAGAGTCCACTCCACACAAGACGCTTCAATCTGGCACTCAATCCAAACTTGCTTATCATAAAATAGAGAAATCAAGGGCTCATATACATTACGTGGCTTTCAATTGCTGACAAGGTCTCGAAGAGCTCTTGGACCGACAATCTTCCTTGTTCTAGCTACTCTCTTGTGAGAATTCCCCTCCAGAATCAGAATTTCTCCAGAAAGCTTGATTTCACTCTGAACGCTCTGATTTTGTACTCCAATGAACTAAATCTCAGATTAATAGTCTGAACAAGACTAGAATCCCTCTGGTATCCTTAGCCTGAAACTTTTCATCCACAATATGCACTCTATAGAATCTGGTCTAAATCTCCAGTCTCCAGATTTGCTTCTCTGTTTACTGTATGTCAATGTCTGCACTCTGCCAGCCTCCTGCCTGAGAACACAAAAACTAAACCCCCGTGAGTTTTAGGGTTCGCGAACAAGGTTATATAGTCTCCTTGAGTCTTTCCTTGGACCTGTAGCTGCCACGCAATCTTATCTAATCCTTGCCCCTGTTTGGAAAAAGGCGTTACAATCGTCCCAACCAAGAAAAAGCAGTTCTTCCACTGAACTGCGGTATCTGCAATACCACGTTAGGAATAACACTTTCTCAAATCCAGAGAAATACTACCCCATCCAGGGTAAGCTCTTTCTCAGAACTATGCTCTTTTACCGAGCATTCATTGAAGCTTTCGGGTGAGACAGAACCCTAGCTTCCAGGTGGTGAACTCGTCAGTCTCCTTTTATCCACCTCCTTACTATGATATACACATAGTAGCGTCAGCCTAAACCTGATTGACCTCCGACAGTCATAAGAAGTCGGTAGACCACAACTCCACCTTTAGACGAGCAGATTGGCCAGATCTACTCGGTTCTAGTGTCCTTGAAGGGCCCTTAGGCATGACTCTTCTGACTCGATTCAATCCACCGCTTAGCTGGAAGAAACCACTGCAGATTGTCGTCTCACAAAATATCTACGCAGTGGTTCTTGAAACTTGTACAATGCTAGATCATCTAGATACTCCCAAGCTTCACTTACCAATCCCGGAACTCTACCTGTCCAACGACATAGGTATTGAGTAACGGGTTCTCCAGCTCCATCTGGATTCGGTGATGCTCGATGATCTACTATCTCAATCAACTCAAGATCATCAGCTCTTGGTAATGCTTCTAACACTGGATGCCATTTCTGATATCTTCCTGGCAACGACTCTAGTTCCTCACGAAACATCTTTAAGTTAGAAACATGAATGATGGGGTGATAGTGCTTCATACTAGCTGGAAAACGTAACTTATAGGTCACAGGACCTAACTTCTTCTCGATCAGGAACGGTCCTGCCCACTTTGGAAGAAGCTTCTTGGCTAAGTCCACCCCTGCTGGGATTCTGAAGTTCTTGGTTCTCAACCAAACTCTCTGCCCTTCTTCGAACTGTACGTCTTGTCTACCACGGTTTGCATACTTAGCATACCGTTGTTGTGCCTTCTCCATGTGTTTCTTGGCTTCTTGAAACACGGTCCCCTGAACACGTATGAAAGTCTCTAGATCTGGAGGATCCTGATTCGACCTTCCTGTGTTTTCATGCCCCTTGGTAGCTAAAGCTATAGGAGTCCAAGGTGCATGAGAGCCCCGATAAACCACTTCAAATGGTTTAAATCCTGTACTCGAATGCTTGGTGTTGTTATATGTAAACTCCACCAAGTCCAAGTGCTCGCTCCAGTCACTCTGATCTCGCATGATATAGTTTCTCAACCCTTGCTCTACTATCTGGATCGTCCTTTCCGTCTGACCATCAGTTTCATGATGATAAGAGGAACTGAACTTGAGGGTAGTTCCGAGCCTTCGAAACAAACCCTTCTAAAAATCAGCTACAAACCTCCTATCCAGATCTGAAACAATGTCTTTAGGCATCCCATGATACTTAAAAACATATCGTATAAACAGTTCAGCGGCACCTCTTGACGTCACTGCTTCCCTACAAGGGATGAGGTGAGCTTGCTTACTGAAACGATCTATAACAACTAACAGAGCATCAAAACCTCCTGATTCGGGTAAACCTGTGCATAAGTCCATACTTATGCTCTCCCAAGGCCCATCAGGTATTGGCAATGGCCTCAGCAACCCTGCAGGTCTCCTCCGCTCAGTTCATTGTTGCTGACATGTCAAGCAAGTCTGCACGTACTTGATTACATCCTCCAACATGGACGGCCAATAGAACTGCTCTTTAACTCGTTGCAATGTTCTATTTTGTCCTCCATGTCCAGCCAGTTCACAATCATGACATTCTTGCATGACGAGTGTCCTTAGAGATCCAGCTGGAACATAGACCTTGGTTTGCTTGTAAAACCAAAGGCCATTGCGAAATGAGAGATGACGTACCAATGGATCTCTCCCTTGTTGGCTGGTCCAACGTTGAGCCTGAGGATCATCTGGCAATGCTTGTCTGATTCGATCCAAAAGCTCTTCACTTGTGTCTTGGGTTGTTAACGCCTGGACACGTCTGCTTAACACATCCGCTGGAATATTTTCCTTCCCCTTTTGATACCGCCATTCGATATCAAAACGTGCAAGCTCCACTTGCCACCTCTGTTGTTTACGTGACAAACGAGGTTTACTCTGAAAGTATGTATTACCCTCACAGTCCGTTACAACAGTAACTTTGCTTGGTAACAAATAATGCTCCCAACGCTTCAAACAATGGATAACTGCGAACATCTCCTGTTCATGAGCAGGCCATTTTGCCTCAGTCTCTGAGAACTTGTGACTTTCGTAAGCCACCGGATGCTTTCCTTGCATCAACACTCCTCCAATGGCCCATTGAGAAGCATCTGTGTGAACCTCGAAAGGTTCTCCCATCTTTGGAAGAGCTAGCACGGGCATCTCTGTCAGTGCTTGTTTCAATCCTTGAAACGCTCGTTCAGCTGCTGGATTCCAAACAACTTTGGAAGCCTTGCGCAATAAGCCAAACAAAGGTGCGGCTTTATGCGCATACTGATAAACAAAGCGCCGAAAATATGTGACTAATCCAAGAAAAGATCTGAGCTCATGAACACTCTCAGGTCTCTTCCATTCAACAATGGCTCGAATCTTAGCCCTGTTAGGATGAATGCCCTGCGCATCGATTAAACATCCTAGAAACACTACACTCTCTTGTCCAAAAGAGCACTTGCTCTTCTTGAGATAGAGTTGATGTTCTTCTAGGCGCTTAAACACCATTTCAACATCTACTAGATGCTTATCCCAAGTGGATGAAAAGATGATGATATCGTCTAGGTACACGATAACACTCTCATCCAAGAGATCTCTGAAGATCTCGTTCATTAGCTTGCAGAAAGTACCAGGTGCATTGGACAATCCAAACGGCAACACTGTATACTCAAACAAGCCATACCTCGTCCTTACAGCTGTCTTTTCTTCATCACCTTCTTTGATCCGGATTTGATGATATCCAGAACGCAGATCCAGCTTGGTGAAATACCTTCATGTGGCCAACCGATCGGTGGTTTCATCCATGAGAGGAAGAGGGTACTTGTTCTTGACAGTAACCTTATTGAGTGCACGATAGTCCGCACACATGCGAATACCACCATCCTTCTTGGCCACGAACAACACCGGGGCAGCATAAGGTGATATACTAGGTCGTAAGATACCCTGAGCTACCAACTCTTTCAACTGAGTCTTCAGCTCTGTCAGTTCATCAAACGACATCCGTCTTGATGGCACTACAGTAGGGGTAGCCCCAGGAACCAGATCAATAGCATGATCCAAGGCTCTCCTCGGCGGAAGTCCTGTTGGTAACTGGTCCGGCATTAGGTGAGAATACCTCTCAATCAATGCCTGCATATCAGGATGTATGGGAAGAGCAGCAACACGTTCTTCCTCATCCGTCTCCACCTTGGGCTTAGACATCACTGCAACCCAAGCTTCGTCTACTGACTTGATCTGCTTTCCAAACTGTCTGGATGTGCAGATCTGAAATGCCACCTTGGCTCGTTGGAACCTACGAGCAGCATGGTTTGGCTCCTTGGGTCTCTCTTTGATGATCAAAGGATGTGGTTGACCCAAGCCCCATCGATCCATGACAATGACATTCCCTTCTTGAACATCTAGCTTTGCCTTGGTCTCTTGTAACCAGGACCAGGACAAGATACCTTCCATCGTGTCACCTAAGCTCATAACTAAAAACTCGTGCTTCCTAGTTACCCCTCCAACAGTAACAGGAACACTCATGAGTTTTTCTGTAACGGTTGTGCTACCTTGCACAAACCTTACCAACAACGGGCTCATGATCTTGGTTCTAGTCACCCCTAAGGTCCTGACTAGTTTTTCATCCAAGACATTCACATCTGCTCCAGTATCAATAAGCAAACAACACCGGTGGTTTCCTATTTTCACTTCAATCCACGGCAGAAAATCCCCATGCTCTACCAAATGCTCACCAGCACATACCTCTGCTTCAGTAGTCGCCTCAACTGGTTCTTCCACACTGTTTGTCTCTTCAGCTGTCAACACACGAACATTGCTCGCTGTTGAACGTTGGGGACACTCACAAGCGATGTGACCATCTCGTCCGCATCGAAAACAGATGATCGTCCTTGAAGGTGTAGCACTACTAGCTCCACTGCTCCTAGCACCTGAAGTCGAAGCTTGGTTGGATCCTGCATTGGATGCATAAGATCCAGTAGGTCGTGTCTGAGTAGGACCACGAGTCACTCCCCGCTGGTGAGAGCCACGAGAAAATCCTCTTCCAGATGCACCAAATCTTCCACCACCACGTCCTCTACCACCTCTACTCTGAGAGGACGCTATCTGTCCTTGAGGATTGCGCCAAAATCCTCTACTAGACTCACCACCACTTGTTCCACGCTGAAACTTGGAAGGCTGCACGGTGTAATTACGTTCCCTAGTGTTCTCTGCTGCTTCCAGAAATGCAAACAAGTCTTGCATGTCCTCGTACTTGTGAAACATAACCCAGCTATCAAACACACTAGCATAGAAACCCTGCAGACCTTTCTTCAAGTGAAACAGCAAGTCGGTGCGATCCACCATGTGCAAACGAGTAACCAACTCAGAAAATCATTGGAGGTACTGTCTGATACTCCCTGTCTGTCTCAGATGAATGAGCTCCAGCCGAAACTGTGTAGCTTCATCCACTGGTACAAGATGTCTTCTGAGTTCATCCTTCAGCTCCGGCCAAGTGGACATAGGAGTTGTACCATTCAAACTCCTCATCCGCTGTTGACCTCCATACCATTCCTTAGCCTCTCCTTCCAGTCTACTAACAGCATAGGTGAACCAACTGCGCTCATCGAAGTTCTCCAAGTAATTCTCCATCTCAGTAACCCATAACTCAAACTTGGAAAAGCTTTTCTCACCGTTGAAGGCTGATGGCGTTGCTGGTTCAGCCCACTTCACTTTCCGCTTGTGCCCTTCTTTGGCTGAGCTGCCTTCCGCAACATTCTCTTGCGCCTTCTGTGACCCATCTTCATTCTTATCTGCTTGAGTAGCATCAACTGCTCCTTCACCCAGCAGTGCTAAATCCTTGACTTGCTCAGCTTGCGGTACAGGGACCTCTGCTTCTTTCTCCTGTGTTGCTTTTGCTTGAGCTAAATCCGCCTTAAGCACCTTGTTCTCAGCTTCCACCTGCTCAAGTCGACCTTCCAACTTCTTCAGAAACGCCTGCATCTCGTCCATCCCAGTCGGCACGGCTTCCATTGTCGATGGTGTTCAGCAAAGATTCAACCTGAACTTGCTCTGATACCAACTGTAACGTTCGACCGCAGATCTCGGAACAGATTCTTTAATCTCTAACCAATGAACTGCCGAACGTGAACCTCCCTAGAGACCTGTATACTATATTTATGTCTCCAGATCCAGTTCGTTAAACTTCCCGCTAATAAACACCAAGGATTGGATAACCGCCGGACGGGTTTAGGATAACCAACTAGTCTTTTGCAGGTCTCTGGTCAACCTTAGATTACTAAATACAGGTGGAACTATTCTAGACCTGGGTTGCATAAAATTTGGGCAGCGCTTCCGCTACTGGTGATCAAGTCGGAACGCCAGGACCCAAAAGGAGCAACCGCCAATACTAGGAGACCTAGTAGATGCTAGGAAGTAGGAAAGTACACCAGAATAGAGTCCACTCCACACAAGACGCTTCAATCTGGCACTCAATCCAAACTTGCTTATCATAAAATAGAGAAATCAAGGGCTCATATACATTACGTGGCTTTCAATTGCTGACAAGGTCTCGAAGAGCTCTTGGACCGACAATCTTCCTTGTTCTAGCTACTCTCTTGTGAGAATTCCCCTCCAGAATCAGAATTTCTCCAGAAAGCTTGATTTCACTCTGAACGCTCTGATTTTGTACTCCAATGAACTAAATCTCAGATTAATAGTCTGAACAAGACTAGAATCCCTCTGGTATCCTTAGCCTGAAACTTTTCATCCACAATATGCACTCTATAGAATCTGGTCTAAATCTCCAGTCTCCAGATTTGCTTCTCTGTTTACTGTATGTCAATGTCTGCACTCTGCCAGCCTCCTGCCTGAGAACACAAAAACTAAACCCCCGTGAGTTTTAGGGTTCGCGAACAAGGTTATATAGTCTCCTTGAGTCTTTCCTTGGACCTGTAGCTGCCACGCAATCTTATCTAATCCTTGCCCCTGTTTGGAAAAAGGCGTTACAAAGAGTATACGGTACCAGATTATAAGGAGCAAAGGAAGAGAACACGCTTGACTCCCGATGGAATATAGAGAGAGGTAAGACTGACATCAGCATGCGCACCATGTATAATGCCTTGCCTGCCCGAGCGGGGCGAAAGTTGTGAGTTGTAAGGTGATGTTGTGGTCGACCTTGTTTGGAAGGATGGCTTGCCAGTTGCAGGATCAATCAATCCAAGGACAGCTCCAGTACGACAGCCAACATTTGGACAGCGATCAAGAAACCTTTATTACGGATCTTCGTCGAGAAATCATCTAGATCTATACAGCGTCATCGTAACATCCTGAAAGTCGGCACAAAAAATAAGGTAGATTAGTTAGTATAGATGACAAGATAAAATAGTTTTAGTTATAGTACAGAGTTTTTTCACCAAAGTATTATGTTGAGTGGAAATATAAAAATTATGAAGTGTATATCTTGTGTATGGCACTCTAGTTGGATTCTACAGACGAAGATCTTTTGCAGGGATATCTTATTGCTGAGAATGTACATCATACGACGAAGTTATGACGGAAGAATGATTGAAATAGAGTTACAGTTAACGTAAAGAACTAGAAGAACGTAACTAGAAGAATTCCACACGTGAGAAATTACCGAGTGGAGATATAAGAAGCATCTGAACAATTCACTTTTTACTTCTCAGATTTACTAGAAGGCCTTTGAGTTAATAGCGAGAATTGATTTCAAACAAGCTTTCGCAAGCAAGCTGGATGGAGAACTTCCTAGTGACCTTCCGAGCTCTAAACTTAAAAGACTGAATGATGTCAAACTTTCCCACAGTTCGTACAGGGAACGACATGGATCAGCTAAAGTACAGACCATAACCCTTAGTCAGAAAGTACAACTATATGTACAAGTACAATGTTCAGGTGCCCGTCTCATACGCCCTTACCAGATTATAAGGAGCAAAGGAAGAGAACACGCTTGACTCCCGATGGAATATAGAGAGAGGTAACACTGACATCAGCATGCGCACCATGTATAATGCCTTGCCTGCCCGAGCGGGGCGAAAGTTGTGAGTTGTACGGTGATGTTGTGGTCGACCTTGTTTGGAAGGATGGCTTGCCAGTTGGAGGATCAATCAATCCAAGGACAGCTCCAGTACGACAGCCAACATTTGGACAGCGATCAAGAAAGCTTTATTACAGATCTTCGTCAAGAAACTTGCACAACAATCATCTAGATCTATACAGCGTCATCGTAACATCCTGAAAGTCGGCACTAAGGAGCAACAAGTTCGACGTTCGTCGTCGGTATGTCACATCATGGAGCAATTGGCGTATGACCGGAGAAAGCGACCGACACTGCATGGCCCCGAGCTCGAGCTTCGGGGGACTTCCGATTTCGCACTTCCGGCCTTACCCAATCTCTATCATTAAATATTGTGCTATCTATTACTCATGATCACAACACCAACGATTTGCTGAAATTCAGCGGATTATTTCTTTTCTGTACATGTATCTGTGGCACGATTCCTAATGTATTTGTTCTTAGTTTCGCCGTCGTTTGCGCTGAACCCCGAGGAATTTTCAACGAATCTATAGACTCAGTGTCATGGTTCCTGTCATTCCTGCGAGGACGACCATCAACATTGAAGTCCAGGTTATGGATGCACCCGGTCCGGAAGAGGGTGCCGGTGCTGGCACTGCCTTTGTTGGTGGGTTTGCTGATGGCTCAGGTGCCATATGCTCGTGATCTGGTGGCATGGCCGTCAGTGGTGGTGGCACTGCACAGATACCAGGCATTTTCTCCGAGAGTCAAGAACGATGAGTACAGTATCTTTATGGGCGTCCTGAGATATATACGTACGTCTACCCTTGATTACTGTCACATGAGGCCGAGGGAGCAAGTTCATGGTATAGCGTCGTTGATTGGCCCTTTACGAGAATAAATGGAATGAAAGCCTTCTGCTATATGAGAGTGGAAAGTCACAAATACTCGCATCCCAGACTTACCAAAGGGAACAGTAGAAACATTGACGAAGATTCTGAATTTCTGGCCATCAGCGCAGTGCTTACTGCTTCCCAGGTTGTAAAATCCCATCTCCGGCAAGAACCACTGAGTATTTGGGGACAAAATCTTCAAGTGAGTGAACTTGTAAACACTGACAATGTCCGCAACTCATCGAGCTAAGTTACTGGTTCAAGGACACTATGCCTTGAATGATTAATTATAATGAACAGAAGGTACCTCGGAAACGCCAGAAGTTCCCTTGTCCAGCAACACAGCGCCCGAAATGTTGCAGGAAGTGAGTGAAGCAAGATTACTGTAGGCGTATACATCACTCTCAGTGGGGTCATAGACGAACTCTGCAGTTGCAAATCATGATGGTCATTACGCAGAAGATGCTGGAGCTCTAGGACGCCATTTCATAGCAGGCATTGTGACATATAATCCAAGCGATGTATAACAAAATTTCGGAAGGAATCCACATGTAAATGCGACCAGCAGGCGAGCTCGACATTTCTTTGAGCTGATCATGATAAGGATGATCTCGCAGATCGAAAGTTGAGAAAATCATGCAATTGTATATGACTCAAACTGATAGTTGGACATACTGGACGTCGACTAATTGCAAGTGAACTTACTCAGCACGTCGTTGACAAAGAACGTGTGCTGTGCTGCCCAAGCTTCATAGTCCGCAGGTTTCCCGCTGGTTTCATTTATGTACGTCCACCCAATTTCATCACCCACTTTGTACGTCATACGATAATTCTGTGCTACGGCTGTCTGTGCAACTGCACAGAGAGCAATGCAGAGTGGTAGTGCAGCCCATGATGCAGCCTTATAACCTGGTCTGGCCATGATTCCTCCCCTTAGTCACCTGCCAGTAGATTTAGAGATGACAGAATCCTATCTCTTAGGCGCTCAGTGCAAATGAATCCTTGTACGACGATCCTAGTTACTGACCTCCTGAAATCCCCTGCTTTTCAGAAGGTACCAGCAAGCAAATCATAGAGCAATGCCTTCGTCTATAGCAAGACTCTAGATACTGCTGCTGGGTTTGATGATCCAGGGTGGTGATCCCTGCAAGTTCAGTAAACCCTTTAAAGGTCTCAATCGCTGACCAAACATGCTGCTTACCCCCAACATGAATGTGTAATTTTCAGCTCCTAGTGCGCATAATCAGGAAGCAATCCGAAAATCAGGCCACCAAAGTTGGAGGTAAACACTTTCCTGTACTGAAACTCGTGTTTAGCTCTCTCCAGGCTGCTTTTCGCTGGAGTCAACTCCTTAGTTTGGACGGATTTGATCCGGATGCTTAATTTTGATGATTTGTCTATTTTTTCACAACAAGCACAGACTCAAGGGCGCCCTGTTTCTCACCGTACGAGTTCAGTTTTACACTTTCATCTGCTGTTCAGTAGATACCATGAGTTAGTGTGATTCTATACTTTTAATAGACTGAGTTTGTTTTCTACCTAAAGCTTGGATGAATATGCAGTGCAAAATGACTCCAAATGTAATTCCACGTCAAACCTTGGGAGCATACATCAGCCTGAGGACAAATCTAGCTTCAGGACAAAGTTTAAACGACAGAAGAAACAAGGTACGGTAGATCTGTGCTCGAGGTTTTTAGTTAAACAGCACCCGCAGACAATAGTACAGTTTGAACGGCACCACAGTCACATTATTTAGTTGAACAGCACTCGCAGAGGTTAACATCCAGGGTAACGGTGACTAGAACCGGGAGGGCAAGGAGACTTCGTCAGCAACCGTCCGGCCGTGGATCAATTTTGGTCGGGGCGGGGTTTCAGTTACGTGGTCCCTTCTCTACTTTGATGGAGTTAGGAGTCAATACCTTTTTGGGGACCTGTCTTCAGATCTGGGACCACGTAACCCACAACCCGCCCTCCGGGTGGGTGGGTTGGGGTTGTGGAGGGTGTAAGCGTGGTCTCCCAACCAAAGGGCGGGCGGTCTGACTGGTCCCGCGGATGGTCCAGAGAAGCACAACCTGAGCCAGTGTGGTCTCCACAACCACAACCCATCTGACCGTGGTTACCTCTGTACGTACGAGGTTGCCAGCGGTACTAACTAGGTTGGAGCCTGTCTTCGTACGTGTTGCATGGCCCAATGAGAAAGAAGAACCAGATATAATTTGAACTAATTGAGTAAACAGATAAATAAATAGATAAAAATTAAAAATAAATAAATAAAAATTAAAGAATGAATGAATAAATAAATAATGAATAAATAAAATTAAAGATAATAAAAAATTATTTTTAAATAATTAAATTTGGTGTTCCGTTTTACCTTGGCCATTTTCTATGTTCAGACACACCTACGGGCTATTCCATGTGGCAAGTTGGCATTTTGTCCCTTCCAGGTTTAGATCTGAGTGGCAGAACACCTGCGACGTGTCAAAAGAATATTAGATATTGAGTGGGACCCGTACGTCCACGTGGCATCCAATCCAACATTTAGACGGAAATAATTCTTCCGCATAAATTTCGAGTATTCTGGCGATATAAGGACACCCTCACGTGTTAACACGTGGCAACATCCGTACTTCCAACATTCAAGGAAAGGGATTTTCTGAGTACATTTCCATCTCATAAAAATGAAGGAGTACTGCGAATGAGAGAGTGCCACCTTTCCACACGTATGGCCATGTGGCATTGGAATTCCACAAGAGATGGCCGTTTTCGATGTCCAGGTTTACCCTCACACGTGCGTCCACGTGACACCCACTTCCAACACTTGGTCAAAAGAAAGAAGAAAAGAAAAAGCCTTGTTCTCACGTGCGGGTTAGAATTTGTGAGTTCAGACAGAGTAGTAATAATAATATTATTATTATCATTATTATTATTATTTCATATAAATAAATAAAATTATAAAATTATAATAAAGTAAAAATTATATACCTGATCAAATCCACAAAATCACCGTGAACTACGGATTACCATGAAGGGCGATAAAGCGAGAATTATTCTAAAGTTATACTTCTACTTTATTTGAAATTATATTTTAAATTTAATATTTTAGAATTAAATAATTCTATCTTGAATTTACTAACTTCATTATCGATGTTACACTTAGTCGTTAATGACTAAAAAAAACTGTAAGTGAAAGTACAGAACGACCTTGATTTTACTATAAAAATAATATTTAAGATAAATTAATCCAGATATTTTTTAATTTATAATCTAAATATTCCAAGAGAAAAAGTTTAGTAATAAAATAATACTAAATAACTTTTAATAACTTTATTTTAATATTAAAAAGTGGACATATATCTCCTCCTTCTTAACATAGAAAAAGTGAATATACATGCTCCCAAAAAAGTAAATATAACCGTTTCTTAAGTAGAACAATGGTCTCCTTTTTCTTTCTTATTACTTTCACTAATAAACAATTCCGTTTCCTCCTTCCTGTCCTCACTTCAGGTTTTTGTATCATAAATTTTCTACAGATTCACCTTCCAAAATGAAATCGTCCAATACTTCAAACAATATACATCCAAAGTACACTTCTGGCCGAAAGGAGGAAAAATGAAAGTGAAAAATCTAAAACTTCCATTGGATCGGACACCACAGTGAGAGTGCAACCGAGATGTTAACATGAATTTCATAAAAGTTAAAGAGAAAATATTCAGTAATTTCAACTTTAATTTAATATTTAATGTAATTATTATAAATTAGCTGTTTTGTACATGCCGAATCTTCTGGAAATAACCCATAAAGCATGTGGAATGCGACGCACAATAGGAAGAGAAAGGAGGACTATATTGTGTGAGAAAATCAGTTTTTTGAAGGTTTAATTTATCACTTTATATTCACTTTATTTATCACTTTATATTCACAATTGTATTCACTAAAAGGTTATTAGTTTAAATTGTGTATTTAACAACATGAATAAAGCACAAGGAGGAGGAAAACCATAAGGATGTTAGGCCACCGGAATAGTTTCGTCGAGTAAAATTAAAACCTAAAGGTACTGAAGTAAATAGTTATTTATGTTGAAATCAATGGAAAATTATTTTGAATTAGAAGGGATCGGCTTATACCGGAGAAGTTCGTTAAAGAAAATATTTAAAATTAAAGGTAACTTGAGAAGTGAGACTGAGATACTTGAGAAGTCATCTTCTTTTATAGAATGTCCTCAAAGGTACCCTCATGGGTTGTCCTTAGCATTTGTGGTTTTTTCGAACATGTCAGAACGAGTTGAAATTTTGAGATTATGATGTATATGCTATGTATCTTACTGATAGATTTTCGTGTCGTTCTGAGATACTTGAGAAGTAGTCTTCTTTTACAAAATACTCTCAAAGGTACCCCAAAAGGGTTGTTTGTAGCGTTTGTGGTTTTTCCAACCATGTCAGAATGAGCTAAAATTTTGAGAATATGATGTATATGCTATGTATATCATACTGATAGAATTTCTTGTCGTTCTGAAATACTTGAGAAGTCGTCTTCTTTTACAAAATGCTCTTAGAGGTTACCCAAATGAGTTGTCCTTAGCGATTGTGGTTTTCTCGATCATCTCAAAACGAGCTGAAATTAGGTCAATATGATGTATATGCTACATATATCTTACTGACAAAAGCTCATCTCGATCTGAGATACTTAAAGATTCATCAAGAATTTTGTCCTAGAGTATCTAATGTTTGAATTGTACGCGAAAAATATGAACTATTTTTGGCATATTAAAACCTGAATCAGCGCTCACATCCGAAGCTGGAGGTATACCTTTTTTGGTCTTTAACCGCATGGATCTATATCCTTGCTATGCGTTTCGAGCACCAAGCAGACTCGAATCAGAATAATGCGCCCAACCTCCAAGAACTGAGAGGTCTTTAATTTCTCGTGATGGTTTCCTCCTCATCCTGATATTAATTAAGTTTGATTTTTCTCCGTGATTTTCAGAAGGAATAAATTAAACTAACCCTATTAATTAATTACTACAACTTAGGGTGAATATTTTTGCTATTGCTTATTTCCTTTTATACTATATTTAGAACATTAAATTGAACCGTTTGCTTCACTTTTATGTTTACTAACATTTATGTTTATCTTATTATGTTAAAATTATGTTTACCTTTAATATTAAATATTTCCTTTAATGAACTTCTCTCCGGTTTAAGCAGATCCCTTCTAATTCAAAATAATTTTCCATTTACTTCAAGATAAATAACTATTTAATTCAGTACCTTTAGGTTTTAATTTTACTCAACGGAACTATTCATGTTAACATCTCGGTTGCACTCTCACTGTGGTGTCCGATCCAATGGAAGTTTTAGATTTCACTTTCATTTTTCCTCCGTTCGGCCAGAAGTGTACTTTGGATGTATATTGTTTGAAGTATTGGACGATTTCATTTTGGAAGGTGAATCTGTAGAAAATTTATCGATACAAAAAACTGAAATGACGACAGGAAGGAGGAAATTGAATTGTTTGTTAGTGAAAGTAATAAGAAAGAAAAAGGAGACCATTGTTCTACTTAAGAAACGGTTACATTTTACTTTTCTGGGAGCATGTATATTCACTTCTTCTATGTTAAAAAAGAGGAGATATATGTCTACTTTTCAATATTAAAATAAAGTTATTAAAAGTTATTTAGTATTATTTAATTACTAAACTTTTTCTCTTGGAATGTTTAGATTATAAATTAAAAAATATCTAGATTAATTTATCTTAAATATTATTTTTATAGTAAAATCAAGGCCGTGCTGTACTTTCACTTACAGTTTTTTTTAGTCATTAACGACTAAGTGTAACATCGATAATGAAGTTAGTAAGTTCAAGATAGAATTATTTAATTCTAAAATATTAAATTTAAAATATAATTTCAGATAAACTATAAGTATAACTTTAGAATAATTCTCGCTTTATCGCCCTTCATGGTAATCCGTAGTTCACGGTGATTTTTGTGAATTTGATCAGGTATATAATTTTTACTTTATTATAATTTTATAATTTTATTTATTTGTATGAAATAATAATAATAATAATATTATTATTATTACTACTCTGTCTGAACTCACAAATTCTAACCCGCACGTGAGAACAAGGCTTTTTCTTTTCTTCTTTTTTTTGACCCAGTGTTGGAAGTGGATGTCACGTGGATGCAAGTGTGAGGGTAAACCTGGACCTCGAAAACGGCCATCTCTTGTAGAATTCCGATGCCACGTGGCCATACATGTGGAAAGGTGGCACTCTCTCATTCGCAGTACTCCTTCATTTTTATGAGATGGAAATGTACTCAGAAAATCCCTTTCCTTGAATGTTGGAAGTATGGATGTTGCCACGTGTCAACACGTGAGGGTGCCCTTATATCGCCAGAATACTCGAAATTTATGCGGAAGAATTATTTCCGTCTAAATGTTGGATTGGATGCCACGTGGACGTACGTGCAGAGTCCCACTCAATATCTAATATTCTTTCGACACGTGGCAGATGTTCTGCCACTCAGATCTAAACCTGGAAGGGACAAAATGCCAACTTGCCACGTGGAATAGCCCGCAGGTGTGTCTGAACACAGCAAATGGCCAAGGTAAAAAGGAACACCAAATTTAATTATTTAAAAATATTTTTTATTATCTTTAATTTTATTTATTCATTATTTATTTATTCATTCATTCTTTAATTTTTATATATTTATATTTATTTTTTATCTATTTATTTATCTATTTATTCAATTAATTCAAATTATACCTGGTTCTTCTCTCTCATTGGGCCATGCCACACGTACGAAGACGGGCTCCAACCTAGTAGTACCGCTGGCAACCTCGTACATATAGAGGCAACCACGGTCGGATGAGTTGTGGTTGTGGAGACCACTGGCTCAGGTTGCGCTTCTCTGGACCATCCGCGGGACCAGCCAGACCGCCCGCCCTTTGGTTGGGAGACCACGTTTACACCCTCCACAACCCCAACCCACCCACCCGGAGGGCGGGTTGTGGGTTATGTGGTCCCAGATCTGAGGACAGGTCCCCAAAAAGATATTGACTCTTAACTCCATCAAAGTCGAGAAAGGACCACGTAACTGAAACCCCGCCCCGACCAAAATTGATCCACGGCCAGACGGTTGCTGTCGAAGTCTCCCTGCCCTCCCGGTTCTAGTCACCGTTACCCTGGATGTTAACCTCTGCGGGTGCTGTTCAACTAAATAATGTGACTGTGGTGTCGTTCAAGCTGTACTATTGTCTGCGGGTGCTGTTTAACTAAAAACCTCTCTGTTCTCCGCTAATTCAGAACATGTGTCTACCCAAAACAGTTCACCATACCGAGGTACATACCACAGGCCCCGACCACCATTAAACTGCACACATTACAATGGTATATCAGATTCTCATATTGGCCTCGTGATTAGCGCATGTCCAAAACGTTGAAAAGTGTGTCAAACTGGTCAAGCAAGTGATGGCAAGAGAAGAACAGAGGATCTACACGTGCTCAGCTCCTGCTTGCCTCACTCGGACACAAACCGCTGCTCTGCGCCAAACCTGCTTAGATTATGGGAAGGTACCACTCTTCCAGCAATGGTTCAATCAGAAAGGAGCAATGGGAGGTGGACTTTACGGTTCACCTCTTTACATGGCGTTAGAAGTATGCTGCGCGATCTATATAGGTGGCCGATGGGTGCAAGTAATGTGACTACCACGAAGCTCTAGAAGATGATGGATGAGGGTGACCAATATCCTCCTGATCCTTGCGAGGAGTTCTACAACGGCAACAGGTCAGGGGTTTTGTCAAACTACGCAACGAAGAAACAAAGTGGAATGCGCCCGAGTCTTACTTGTTACATACTGGAAAACATTGGCAGTGTCACAATATATTCATCATCATTCTCACACGCCACACGCAGCCCTGCGCATGCAACGCGTTTTGAACAGAATTTAGTTGAAGGGTGCAGCTTACTTTAATTGGTTGCAGCTAGGCACATCAAAGAAGAATATATTACTTATAATATCTGTTTGAAAGATTTTATAATTATTAGTGATTCAGGAGGTATGGTAAAGCATATATAGTACTAGGATAACCTTAAAACACACAGGTAATTCGGACTTTTCCAACCCTAAAGTTCGCTGGGTGTACTTGCAGCTAGATAGTATATCACGTCAACACGCAATATATATATCAATGAGAATGATATTGGGAAGCAGTTCTTTGACATCTTTGAAAACAGACCAAATGTTCTCCTTACTGTTTGTAGTCAGATTGAGAATCACAAAATAACTAGAATGGTTCGGATTTTTATATTGCTTTCTGATACTGTATCTCATGTATACTTCATTGTCTAAATATATTCAAGATTAATGAACACTATCTACCTTGGGTAAGTGCAAGGGAATGGAAGTAGCATGTACCATTTCACTTATGAAGGGTTGCATTCGTGGATAATATCACAAGTATCGCAGCACTTAAATGCATAAATCCCCAAGTTTGCGAATATTTCACTTGCAAACTTGGGTACCTATGTATACACAGTTAGTCATAAACAAAAACTAGAGTCTCTATGGATATAAGACGCAGCCTCTATCCGAGGCAAATAATGATCAGTACTGGGTTGAATAAGCGCATCTACGTGGTCTTTCTCTAACTTCTAACATCCCTAAGTTTTGCCAAAATCGTCACGGACCGGCAAAACAGAATCACCGCGCAGGGAACTGCCGGTTGGCGGAAGGGTCCCTACTGTATAGAACTGAAGGTCAAGAAACAGAAAGAAGGGAAGGGACACCCGAACCGCATACCTACACCATAATATAAATATTTTATTTTATTTTATTTTATTATAAACCCGCAGTGGGCGGAGAAGAAGTTTATTAGAAACCGGCTAAGGGGGCAACCCGTACAAGGAGAGGTCGATCATCGACTCGCTATTACCCGCATTCTTCTCCCTAGCTATACGGTCGTCTTTTTTCGTCCGGCTCCCCTTCCCCCGGCTCGACCCCGTGTCATGCTTCTTCGTTCTGTGTTCGCTCTCCTCTGACAGCCCTCGTGGTTTCTAGGGCGAGCTCTATTGCCATCGACCGTCTCCTGCATAATCATCGAGTAGCACGTCGGAGGGGGATTCTCTCAGGCCCGATGGCCTTCATTATCATTACCTTTATCTCTCTTCCATTTAGATTTGACAACGTGTTTTGATCTGATACCCCGTTTAGGTTTGACGCGATTTGGCACGACCGTGCCCTTCTTTTTGATCTTGCGGAGGCTGCGATTCGTGAGTCCCGATGCAGGAGTTTTCCTCTTCTTATCCGCCCGCTCAGATCTGACAGCTTTGTAGTTTCTTCTATTGCAGGGAGAGCCGAGGATCTGCGTTTTCTGGCCCACCTCACCTCGACAGTCTCGCTGCTGCGGATCTCCTCGGTCTGGTACTCCTTTCGGCTTTGACAGTGTACCTTTCATCTTTGGCGGTGGTCACCTGGCTTGGTGATGTGCATATTACCCTTACCTTTATTCGTTTTCTGTGTTTGCAATCCGATCTTGGCATTCATCTGGTAGAGATGGGGTTTGTGATCAGGTCTGGTCCTCCTCTTTCTCTTGACTGCCACCCGTGTTGCACTTCTCCTAGCGTCTGCATAGCGTTGGTCCAGGCATTTTTCTTCTCTTGGCTCGCATTTTCCTTGAGCTCAGCCTACAATGTTTTGACGACTTTTGTCATGATTCTCGCTGTCGGACGATCCGTCTTGTGACCTCTGAAGATCCAGTCCGCTGTCTCCTTCCGCATGGCCTGAGTGCGTTCCACAGAATGTATGCCAAGGCAGGGTTGTGTTCCCTTAACTTTAGAGTCCTGTCCACAGTATCGAGAAGCTCGCTTCCTTCCACATAGTTCAATTTGCATTCAGAGTTGTGAAGCTTAAATCTCTCCCATCTACCTTTGCTCGATGGGCACTCTCAGAAGCAGTGCTCAATCTTCTCGGATTCGCAGCAACTCTTATGGCATCTCTCATCCTTGACCTTCATCTGTTGGACCCGGTGGTTGATAAAAAGCCCACGGTTTAGCAGCCTCCATAACCATAGATTGGTTCTCATCGCTCTCTCTTTTTACCACACCTCCCTCCAGCGATCTTCCCACAGTTTCTTGTGTCATATGTCCCTCATCTCGTATTAAGAGTGTCGAACGAAGGGAGAGACAGGGAGAGAAGCTCTTTTCAGACATGCAACTCTAGCTTCTAGCCTTCGTGGAACGCAGCCCCCCTGTATTATCTTTACCTCCCTTGCCCACCTCGTCAATCTTTCAAGATACCGGTTCTTGGCTTAACCCTCAGGGACCGAGTGATATCGAGTCTCTTAAGTCTTTGAGTTTTAATGCGCTTAGGGCGGTAAGCTTCTCTCTTTTTAGGCAGCGGAGAACTTCCTTCTTTCCCTGTTCATCTATCTGATTGCTCTGTTGTCATAGAGCAACAGTCAGAAGGGACGAGATAGTCCCCGGTAGATGAACATTTTCCCTTTCAAACTTGAGCTGCTTGGCAGCAGTCTTTCAGCTTTTAAGCATGTTGTCCAGGGTCGGAAGGGAGCGGACCCGGAGGTCAGATAACATCAAGAGGCACTCTTCAGGGGTTCATCCCATCATCAACCTCTTCTTTTTGTCTTTCCTTACAGTCTCCTTGATGCCTCATCTCGCTATGCTCACCCATTCTTGTCTACCTCCGTTTAGTAGCTTAGTTAGGTACTTCAACTTGAGAGCTTGTGATACCGTTCTGAAAGGGGATATTCTCAAACCCCTTTCCTTCTTGGGTCTGGTTAAAATCAAGGTCACCATCGGAACCTTGGGCTTACGTTCCTCCCTTGTGCCCCACAGGAAGATTTTGCATATCTCCTCCATTCTCTTAAACTCCGATATCCGTGCTTGTAAATTGATATACTGATATAGATCTAAAGACGTGTGTGAGAAGGATGACTCGGCTAGACCACAATAGGAGACGGTTAGATCAGTGTTGGAGCTTGCTTTGTAGACGATTGATGATTGTCTCAACTATCTGAATCTCCGTCAGTCCCTTCCTTATCCATGCTCCTAGGTATTTGATCATTTGCCTTGATCTCTCAATAATGCACCTTGAGTCTTCCAACCACCTCGGAATAGCGCCCATTCTCATCGAGATGACCACCGATTTCTCCAAGTTCAGGCCCCGAAGATTTTCTCATACCGGTGTATTAGGACCGGCGTAGCTTGGAAGCACTCTTGTATACGTTTTATGATGAGCCTTGTATCGTCGACGAAGAGCTGATGCAGGAGGGGAGTCTCCTCTCCCGTACTGATTTCATCTATGACACCTTCATCCTTTGTTTGTTTTAACATGTTCATCAAGGGTTGAGTGACGATGACGAAGAGATAAGGAGTGACATGGCATCATGATCTAACCCCCTGCTCAGGTCAATAGCCTCGATGAAACTCCCATTCACATGTATTTTAGACATCCTCCTTTCTGATAGTCTCTTCACCAGGTCCACAAAGTGAGGGTCGAACTTCATATGCTCCATTGTCTCTCACAGATATTCTTGTGACACTCTATCGTATGTCTTTGTGAAGTCGATCTTTAGGAAGAACGACGGTCAGCCCTTGATCTCTGTCTCATCTCTTGTCTTGTAATGACCTATGTTACACCTAGAAAGTTTATCTATTAGTAAGTTATTTAGTTATAACTAAGTGTGGAGAATGTTTATTTGCTGTCCAAGTACTTTAAAGAGGTATCAAATTAGTCATGACTAGTTAAAGTTAGTTATGATTAAACTTAGTTGTATATTTGAGTAGAGTCGAGAGGAGCAGTTGTCACTGGAGGATCTGCATAAAGAAACCACAACAGCGGAAGTCCGGCCGGTGGAACCTCTTGAGTTCACTCTCGCATCTGCAGATCGTGGCTGTCGTGCGCATATACATCGCTACACAACATACATCACTGTTAGAGGTACATCACACACACACACAACACATGGACGATGTCATACACATACACAAGTGTACCACAATGATAACAAGGTATGTACTCACTCCACCATGCCAACCGGCATTAGACAATCACTACAGTCGAGCCAAATCCACTTTGTGCTCGCAGAGAATCCAGATCTCTCTCACAAGACTACCTACTATAGCTCGGAGTTTGAAGGCTCAACTTGAAGAACTGAGGTCTCCAAGCCTTACTTGCGAAGTATACCCTTTGTGGACACTCCCACCAACTTGCCCTACCTGCACTAACGGCCTTATCGAGATTCTCCACTTCGCACTCGGTCAACCTAATTGAGTAGCCAAACTAACGTGACAGCTCTCGTGCGCATACACATCGCTACACAACATACATTGCTGTCAGAGATACATCACACAAACACAAAACACATGGACGATATCATACACATACACAAGTGTATCACAATCGTCCCCCTAACTGACGGTTAGGTCTCTCTAACTCCAGATAGCTCCATATCCTAACTACGCGATATACACCTTCGTGGTTGCAAGGATCAGGAGGTCAGGTGCTACATTGCCCCATCGTTAGTCGCCTGTCTGCAATCCATACCACGCAAAGATCTAATCGGCTATCCCTGCTATATACATCGAGGACAAACCCATCGTCCAATAGAGATGACAGTGAAAGATGGAGTCAAACATGACATGTGCCAACCTCTCGAACAACCATCACATACCAACATACGGATTGCTCCACCAGCAGACCCACACAACATACACCTCAAGCCCGCACGTACAACTGCCAAGCTTGGATCAACAGTACCATCGATGTTGGGAAGATGACATGACGCGCAATTATGCACATGGTCCTTCCAAACAACATTATCACGGCCCTCTAACATGAGTACTCCAGAAGGTAACACCTCACGCATTCGTAAAATAGTGCGTCTTGCGATCACATCCAACGTCGTCGGTGCAGTCTGCTGCAGATAGATATAATCGCCAGGATGAAACTTGCGAATCGATGGTCAATAACCTCCTCCTTGGATAGTTGCATATCGCAACGTGTCTCTATGCTGAGTAATCGCTAGATTCTCAAAAGTCATGGGCATAACTCTCCGAAATATCTCTACTCGTTGAAAACATACTCTCACCTACATATCCGGGTCATCAAGGTTCAGCACCTCAGCAGAATCACGACGGATGACCGAAGGTAGATCTGGATCTCGACCATACGAGAATATGGTGAGAAGGAAGCCAAAGACGCTTGTCGACTAAAACGATAACCCATAGCCAACCATGGTAACTGCACATCACAGTCTCCCAAGTGGTCCTTCTGCAAGCCATACTTGCGCAATCCTCTTTTCACCGTCTGAACTACTCTCTCCTTCAAACCATCCGCCTCAGGATGATCCCGAGATGTAGTTTGATGATCAATCAGCGCCTGATCACACAAGGCTTGAAACTCACCAAGGAACTCTGTACCTTGGTCTGTCAGCACTTCAGCTGGTGCTCCAAAACGACTCAGCACTTGATCTAAGAACGCATACGCCGTCCCTTCACTCGTCTTGTCTGATAATGTCACCAACTCAATCCACTTGGAGAAGTGCTCCATCATCACCAACACATATCGATGATGATATATCGTCCGCACACGAGAACCTCTCCATATAGTAGAGTGCCCTTTGGGTCATTGGCCCATAGGGAGCAGGCTAAGAGTGTTGTTCGTAAAACAATATTAAAAAATTTCATCGTATATCTTCTTCTGTTAGTATTATATTTTTAAGTCTAGGAATGCTAGTTTCGATTCATTTATTTTGGCAACAAATAACCGGTAGTCCAATTCTTCTCCAGTAACTTGGAGAAGAATCAACTATTTTGTTGATTTATGTTGCGAATAGAATAAAGAAATACAAGGGAAGCCAAGAAAATGCGTTGAGACCAAAGGTGGAGAACGTCTAGCGTTTTCCAAATGCAAAGTCTCCCAAAGTCAATCCCAGGGAACAGTAAAGCTTCATCCTTTGATGTCTCCTTCGATCATCCAGGAGGTGCCTGTCCATCGACAGATTTTTTGTAGAGCCGTGTGTGGTGATCGATGAGGTCTAAATCCGTGAGACGAATCCAGGAACCGCGGTTCAAATAGAGGTTCAAGGATCCTCCTCATGACCTCTTGTACTATCTTGTCTAAAGTGTATGAACTTTCATCAAGAATTTCCGAAATTCTATATTATAGATGATGTAATTACCAAAAAACACGGGATCAAGGCTGGCAAGCCTTCAGGGCGGAAATCGTAAAGCCGGCCAGAGGACCCGTAAAGCCAAATAAGTCTTTATGTAAGAAGGACCCTTCTTTCTCGACCATTTCGAATGCCTCTTGGGCCCAAGCAAAGGCCAACGGTAAAGGTCTCGCAAAATCCAAACTCCAACGATAACCCAACTTCATAATCGGTAAGGGGTGTAGTTGTGGAGTAAGAGCATTAAACGATACTCGTACTTGATCACAAACCACACATTGTGCGACAAACTGTTGCACATCGACGTGCATACCACGCCACCAATACTATCCTTGGAGTAAGCTATGCGTATGTTTCACTCCAAAATGTCCCAACTGCTCATGAGCATGTCGTACTAACTGTGTCCTCTGGGATGGATGTGACGCTATCCGTACTCTCTCATCATCCCACACTCGAAGTACATGTCGTCCTTCTCGTCCAAATCTCTTTGCTCGTTAAAGGACACGATCTCGCTCCTTAGCACTTATTGTGCCTACCACCACGTCAGTACGTAGATAATCCATCACGGTCACATCGTCATGGATATCTCGATGGCTTAGAACACCATCTCCACTCTCAGGATCTGAAGACTCATCATCTACTCTCTGACCAGAGAAAGATACGACTTGGCCCTCCATACTAGAGTTCATGGCCAACACACAAAGAAAGGAAGATGCATGCCACCCTGACACTATCTCCTCATCAACCTCGTCATGTCATCGAGCCCCAGTCTGATCTGCTGACGCTTGCATGGGTTACGACTCAACCCATCAGCATCTAGGTTTGCAACTCCCGGTCTATGCACTATCTTGAAGTCATACTCCTGTAAGATCAGAGCCCATCGTGCAAGCTTCTCTGTAAGCTTATCGGATTTCATCAACCACTTGAGCGGCTGGTGATCAGTGATGAGAGTAAAGAGGTTCTCAAACAAGTAACATCAGAAGTGTGCAACAGCCCACACTGCAACTAAACACTCCCCTTCGTACGAACTGTATCTCGTCTCCGTCGAATTGTTGGAGCGACTGGCATACGCCACCACAAACTCCTTTTTCACATCATCATGTTGAGTCAGCACTGATCCAAGCCTCAACATACTCCAATCAGTGTGCAGTTGAAAAGGATGTCTCCTAACGGGTCTCCTCAAGATGGGAGCAGATGTCAACCTATCCTTGAGCTCCACAAAAGCTCGCTCCTGCTCATCTCCCCACTGCCACTCCTGGTCCACCTTCATCAGCTTGGTCAATGGCCTCGCAATTGCACTAAACCCTTTCACGTATCGACGATAAAAGTTCGTCAAACCAACAAATGCTCGAACTCGACTCATATCTGTGGGGCGTGAGATACGTGTAATGACCTCGACTTTCATCTGTTGAACACCCAATCCACCTGGGTAGATGGTGTGACTCATATACTTTACCAACTCTTGGAAGAACTTGCACTTCCCAGGTGTAACTTCAACCCATGAGCTCTCAGCCGCTCGAACACATCCCGTAAGTGTCTCTCGTTCTCCTCCACTGTAGCACTATAGACTAACATGTCGTCAATATAGCATCTGACAAAATCCAATCCTGCTAGGATCTTATCCATCACTCTTTGGAATTCAGCAGGGACGTTCTTCAACCCAAATGGTAAGAACCGCCACTGATACAAACAATCCTTGCCGTGAAAGTCAATCTCGTAGAATGCTGTCTTGAGCTTATCTTCTTCTCTCACCGGCAACTGATGATACCCTGCTCGAAGATCCAAAGTACTGAAGACCTTCACATGCCGTACTGCATCAAAGATCCCCTCAGGTGTCGGCATGATACACTTATCGGACTTCGTCTGCCGATTGATAGTCTCCACACATGCGTCTATCCGTGTAGTTGTCATACATATCCTTCTTTGCTGACATAACTGTGACAGATGTATACTCTCCATGCGACATCTCTACCAACACAAGCTTCCACCAAGTCTTGAGTCCTATTCTGAATCAAAGTTCTCTTCATGTCAATGTATCTGTAAAGACGTCGAAAGATTGACGTGTCATTAGTCAAGTTGATCCGTATACTCGGTACAAGGTACCCAAATCCTTCATACTAAAGACAAAACAATTCCTGTAGCTCTTCAGGAATCTCTGAACTCTTCGTCTCTCCTCTCGTATAAGCTTGGATCCAATCTCCGGCTCCCAAGTATCCTCTGTCACCATGGTAGAGGTAGAAAACGAAGTCGTTGACTGTTATCTTGCAGCCTTTGGAGTAGTTTCCTTCTGCTCACCACCAACAACCTCCACCGCTACAGTGCGAAAAACTTCTGCAGTTCTAGCTTCAAGCTGCACACTCTCTCCTACGACATCCCATGATGTCCAAGGATGACGAACTCCACGTGCTTCACCCTCAGTCTTTGTCTCCACCGACCCGGTAGGCAAAGAGCTCAGGAGTGTACGAGCAGTAATACCCGTCAATCGCATCTGACACTGCTCAGCCAATCCAAGACTAATGATCCATGTCAAGCAGTTCAAGTCCATTGCTTGATCCAACACTTGACGACGTGAAGCCTCTAACATCGAAGCTACTGTTGTCGTACCCATAGGAAAACCCATCGCTCTTTCTCTCTTGTCGGCATTGAGCTCCACCAACTGCTGTAACCGAGCATCCCACACAAGCCCAAGTCCTCCATCATCTGTAAGCATGTGACGCTGAAAAGCTCACCAAAATGAGTAACGCTATCATAGGTCGTCTCACTAAGTTCATCATTGTCATGGGTGACCTATCGACGACTCTCACTACTTGAGATCGTCGTCATGCATCCAAGATGCCATAAACTGTGAGGTGCGTTGGTCGTCTCACTACATCGTGTGCGCGCTTGAGCACCTCCCTCGATAACAAGTTTATCCACCACAACCGTGGATGATGTGCACGAGATCCCACCCTCGCTGCATCTAACAACACTGCCGGTCCGATCCATGATCGCACCTGGTGCACACTCTTCATCATATGTGCACAAGCATCACCCAACAAAGGAACGTTCTCCAAGATGTACGCTAGAGAATCCACTTGATGCATCTGGAGATGTCGTAAGATCCGTAACATCTCTCAGAACATCCTAGATTGCGGATCATGTAAACCCTAATCTCTCCCAGCACGCGTGTGACCTTGACATGACCACCCGGCTATCACCAAGTGAATGATGTCAACAAACGTGAGATCCTGCATCTCCAGCAGTGAAATATCTGACGGTAATGCTTGCTGGTATTCTCTAACAACTGATATAGACAACAACTCAAGATATCTCTGTACCAAACGTGCCACATGATGCAATGAGACGCGTCTTGCGACCTCATCTCTCTCCACATACAAGTTTCGCTGTACTTGTATGCCTACCTACAATACCGCAGCCAAACCTGTGTTGATCTCTCCAAACAGCTCTAGCACACACACCCTCTTTTGGATACTGCCATGCAATGGGAGTCGTATCCAATGGTGTTAAGGTCGCAGGGCCAGTAACAAGAACACCCAATGTTCCTCTACTGGCGATATAAAGGTTTCACTCCAAGCCTGCTGCACCAACCAATCAGCATACTACTGCAAATCTCCACTCGAACTAACGTAGACATGATAGGCATGTCCTCCACCTCCTCAAAGACTGGAGTATCCTTATAGTGTCGCAGGATTACTCCTTTTGTCCATTTAGTATACAAGATATCGTCCCCACAAAGGATTTACACAAGTAACGCTGCTCTAAGTTCTAAGATCTGTTCAAACACACAAACACACGGGTTTTGCCTAGAAATCCCGTCTTCTCATAAAACCACGCGTCTTCTAGACTCGCGAAAAGGTGCTCTGGACCTAAACAAACAACTACTAACTAAAATATCACACAACTATTCACAGAGAAGCTCGGGAAGACACTTCCTGCTTCCAGGTCACTTCTTCCGGTCTTCTCATTACCGTCTTCCCGAAGCAATTCTCGACTTCTCACACCTCTAGAAGAGTGCTCCTGCTTCGCAGAAGTCGACTAGCAACGGCTGCTACACTTTACTCTTGCTCACATTCCAACGTGTTAGATTAATCACAATGTGTATGCCCCCTGTAGCCTTCCCAGGCTTCTGCCTACGGAAACGGTCTTCCTGTAGCACTACAACGACATTCACCTTCACGGAAGCTCAATAGAAGTCTTGGAAGCTCACTAGAAGAAGGTAAGAAGATGGGGAAGATGATGAGGTAGAAGAGAAAATCCAAACGAGAGAAAAACAAGAAAAGAATAAGAAATTAAGACTCCGACAGGCTTCTAGTCTGGATCCTGACTAACAAGCTATCCATGCTTGTAATAGTTCGGGGGGGAAGACAACAAACGTGAGTACAGTTACACCGTCTTCTAGTTGAGGATGTCGTCTTCTACTGTGGGAAGAAGACTTTTTTTTTCTTCTCTCGCTGCTCCAACTACTCTGTCTTCTGGGATCCTTTACTCATAAAACCGTCCGTACGTAGATCCGAAGTGCTCCACTGGACGAGCCAAGCTGCGAATCTGCACAACTGCTGACAGTCACCGCCACTCAAGAAGAACGCTTTCCATACGCAATAGGGAGTGAATCCAAGGAAATCTACCACCCAGAAGACATGGACAAAGCTTCTGCACTCAAATCAGCAATTCATTCCTCGAGAAGAAGTCACATTGGCATTGGGAAGCTCACTCCCTCTACTTCCTGCTCCTACTCCTCGACACACCAGTCTAGCCAACAGGACTGCACGAGGATGCTGTTCCCTGCTCCTAAACTGTACACTACCTCCATCTACATCTTCGAACCACTGCTGGTAACGAGCATGCAGACCCCTCCGGTATAATCCCAATCTATTCGTATGTCTCTAACATCGGGTGTAGTGTGTGTGCGCACAGTACACACCAACGTACTTAGTGCGCCACTCAAGAGTGTATACTATACTCAGTGTATTAATGTGTGTTATGTCCAAAATCCTACTCTTCGATCCTACTTATGCATCTGCCTTGAGATGCAGAGGGGATCTCTTCCAATCCTCGACTACAACTAGGGAGAGATGGGCGTTGTCAGAAGGCTGCCAACCCACATGCAAGCGGTTCTCTTTCCTAATTAGTCATCCACCTTACTACTCCTGTGCTGCCTACTCTGCCACATGGTCACCTATCTAATATTACACTAAACTGCCACCTCCCAAGATAGCATGTTCGGTTCCTACTAAGTTTGGACAAGTCAACTTGTCTTCTGCGCTTTGCTATCTACTCTAACTGCTCCGATGCAATCTCCATTGGATCTACTCCTACTTGAACTACTAGCTCGGCTTCTGATAAGTTGAGAAGCCCTGCAATTACCTCGGGTGTCACTGAGATGGCTTCCTCCTCGACATTCATCGCTGGCTCTGCTGCTTCTGCTAATGCTTCTGCTTCTACTTCGGAAGACGGAAGCGTCTTCTAGGAAGCTGGGTCGACTTGTGCTTCCTCGCTCTTCTGAGGCACTAGTTCGACACTGGGAGCCATGGTGACCTCTAGAGGTCCGGGGAAGTCGCTTCTTCCACTCGAAATACCTGGAAAAATAGCTCTTCTTCTTGTCTTCCAGAAGACATCTTGTCTTTCGAGGCTTCTTCCGGGATCTTTTCGGCTTCCAACGCTGTCACTACCAAGTGGATAGCGAGATCGAACTCCTCCTTCTCCAAGTCGGACCCAGTCGATGGTGCTGGAGGTTGAGAAGATGCAGTTGCAGGTGGCGGAATCAAGGAAAGATCATAGAGTGTCTTCACTCTCTCTATCTGTTGATCCAAATACTTGAACATGCTCTCCTTGCACTCTACCAACATCGCTCTGGACTCGTCGTCCCATTCTCTAGCTAAGATAAGAAGCTTCTTACCCGCGGTGAAGTTGAACTTCTTCCGAAGCGCTTCCACCGACTGAGCTAACATCTCCTGCGCACGAGCTTCCGCTGCTTCCGGCTACGTCTTCTCAGCTGCAGTCTGCGCTTCTGCGACTTCCCGTAGTGTCTTCCATGTCGTCCTCTCCTCTGCAAGGGCTGTGATCTTACCCCGTACTCGCAGAACCTCATGGTCACGCTGTTGTAAACGCGCCTGCAACTCCTGGTTGCTCTTCCTCAGCTGCGTTAGCTCCTTGGCAGAAGCGGCTGCTTCCACCTTGTACTTCGCTGTGAGCTTCTCCATGGTGCAGAGGTTGGCTTCCAGTGCTTCTTTCTTCTTCTGGCCTTCTTCCTACTGCATCAGGGTGCGCAGACCGAATCCAGGCTTCTCCTGAGCTTTCGCTCTCTTCTCCAGCAACTCCATAGCTGGCTGGATCTCTGAGTGGAAGAAGGCACTGAACTCCTCCAGTCTTCTTCCTGCGGAAGACAGACTTATCTCCACAATCCGATCGGAGGTGTCGACCTTGTTTTCCCGAGGCAAGGATGCCTCTTCCACCACTATGGTCTTCTGCTTCTGCGCGCGAGAAGAAGCTACTCTTCTCATCTTCCGAGGTGGAAGATCTCTCCTCATGGCAGAAGCGGTCCTCTTTACTGCACTTCCTCGCATCGCAGTAGGAGTATCCATCCATCCTTCGTCTTCTGGAATCTTCGAAAGACTCCCTAGTGTTGCAGAAGCGATCTTCTGCACAGCTGGGGTACTCAATGGCTCATCCGGTGAGTCGGACTCCGATCTAGAGTGAATGATCGAGAAGGAGGTGATCTTCTTAGGCACGTTCCTAGGACCCGTCTTCCTTGGTGGTGTCGCGTCTTCCGATCCACTAGAGTCATCTTCTCTCACCAGAAGCGTCTTCTGATGAGTACCGGGTCTCATCTGCGGCATCAGAGTGGGAGGGGGAGTCATCGCTGCTGCTCGGTCGTCTTCTCCTGAGGTCTCCTCCTTCGTCTCATGCTGCCCTGTTGGCCCATATCTCGCCAACTGATCTTTCGTGAGATCCCCCTTGATCACGTACAAGTAACAAAAGAATGGAGTAAGATGTCCTCCTGCCGGGATACCTAAGTACACCAACTCTGCCGGTACATAAGCGTGGAAGAACACACCCCAGTTGACATTCTCCCCCCATGCACACTGCTTCCAGGAACTCCACGTCCTGATCTCCAAGGTACCTCGTCTTCTGCGCCTTCCCCTTAGGAAAGAGGTGAAGGAACAGCTTCGCCAGAAGACGTTTCTGCGGCTCCCGATAAGATTCGACCTTCCAGCCGTTTCTTCCCTGCCTGTCCTCCAGGAAGAGACAAGTTGTGCTTCCAGGCACATGTCACCTATCCGAGATGATGGATAAGATCTTCTTCTCGAGCTAACAACCTCGGCTCTCAGATTCTGGACTGTGGAAGGTCCTACGTCACCAATCTTCGGTCCAAGAAGATGGTCTTCCTCGAGCTACTCCTACCTTCGCAGGTACACGGTTGCGAGGCGGTAAGGCTGCCCAAACCTCCTCCAGAAGACCTTGATCGGCGAGGTTCCAATCCCATTGGAAGAAGTCGAGACCCAACTCCTTGATGAAGGGTTTGGCCTCGGCCAACTCTGCTGCCGGTAACACCAACCCTCGAGGATGCATTGACATACTTGAAACTCTGTTGCACTAAGCCACACGTACTTACTGTGAGCCGAAGGCTCAGTCCTTCCCAAGTTCTCACAGTCTAGCTTCCACTCTCAGAAGACAGCTACTCCGTCTTCCGGGATTCTAACAGTGCTTCCTAAATAGCTCTCGTCTTCCGAGCTATATCTAAACAATCCTAACTAAGCAAGGCCTCGCATGGATTCCTAAGAAGACAACCCACCTTGCATTACATCCTACTTCTTAACAGAAGATATAAGATTTGTGAGAAGTAGAGTGCGTAACAGGTTCAAAAGATGGTTGCGGGCTCCTGCGGTGACAATGGTCTCTGGGAAGACTCCCGAGACAGCTTCCGATTCAATATCTTTCTCGGAAGACCTCCCGAAGCAAGGTTTTCCTTCACTGGTCTCACCTGTCTTCTGCTTCCTACGCGCAATCTATCCTCACAACAGACTCAAGACATTTGCACTCTATTCTTCTGACCTCTCACCTCTCATACCCACTCAGAAGAAGCTTGCTGCATGATGGGAAGACATGACCCTCGACCATTCTCTCCAGATTTTGCCAACGAGACTTCTCACAACTCTCTTCTAAGTTCGGGAAGAAGAAGGAATAGGTTGCTAGGGGTCGGACAGAAGAGACCCGTAACGGACCCTCACGTCTTCTCGCTCATTCTGCCAGCCTTTCTAGTCTTCTAGTCTCTCTAAGAAGATGTGGATTTGAGAAGCTTGGAAGACCGGGAGGCACAGGCCTAGTTCCCGACTTCCAACTTCTCGAAATAACAAACAACTCCCCAAGCATCTCGAGATTCGTATCAAGTCTCTCTTAACACAAAAACAAATCCAATCCAATTCTCGATACGAATTGCATACAGTCGTCTTTTGAAGACAGACAAGCTTCCGAAGCGTCTTCCGAAGATGTCCCGTTTACAGAAGCGTCTTTCGAAGATGTTCAGTTTATAGAAGCGTCTTCCGAAGATGTTCAACTCTTCCGAAGCGTCTTCTGTTCAAGGTTTCGGGAGTAGAGGGATGGTAGCGTAGGGAAATTGATAGCTAAGATCTCCAATTTGAGGTCGGTGGATAGAGAAGCTAGAATTGCACTTGGGAAGAAGCAAGAAGATGGCTGTCAGAAATTGAGCAGCACTTCCGCGCCCAATGTCTCAGATGGAAAAACGTGAACAGGGAATAAATCAATCGGGTTGCCTGCAAACAACTGAGGAAGCGCGGGGGATACGAAACAAAAGGCGAAAATCCTTCGCATCTTCTCACGCAGGTTAGGAGTTCTCAACCTAGATGACCTACCTAACCTACTTGGTGTTACCTGGTGGGTACACCTACTTCTTTACTTGAAAATACGTGGTTAGGCTTCCACGGTTGCCGTCTTCTGGAAGAAACGTGTCTTCCGTCTTTCGTCTTCCGTCTTCGAAAGACACAACCGAGAAGACGCTTCCCGGAAGACGATTGTCTTCCAAAGAAGTCAAGTTCTTATTACAAAAAGATCGTAAGATCATCTTCCTTCTAAGGAAGCCGTAATCTTAAGTAACAACGCTTCTTCAGTTATACAAACAAGTTATTAATCTTAAAAATTTCAAAAAATCGCGAATCTTGTAAATTGTGGGCACCATAATCCTCCGCATGGGCATTATCCTCTAACAACTCATCCGACCAAGTGATGACCGAACTGAACACTGCAACGGATGCCATCGTCCTTGATGTAGGCTCCGTCGTCCCAACTCTAGCACTGAACCGCACTCGTAAGCGGCTCACTCGTCTCTCACCGAACTGTCCACCTGGTCTGTAAGATGTTGTCTCCGTCCAATAATCGATCACGAACCCCATAGGGTATAACACAGCATCTCCAACCAATACATCATAAGACTCTGCGGCTGTAACGGTAGCCTTGGCCCTCACCATGGAGCCATCCGTGGGATGACCCGATCGAACTCTCACCGTCAACATCTCGCGTGTCATGTGTAGAGCTGTACCTCCTGATCCCCTTAGAGATGTCTGCAACTGGAATGGACATCTCTCCACCTTGAACTTCTTCGGACCCAAACCAAGACACGTCGCCTTCTCCAACATCAACGGTTCGGCTCCAGAGTCTAACAACACTTTCTGTGGTCGATACACCTTCCATGAAGGTGCCACCAAACAGAAGATACCACTTCTGTTGTCCAACAACACCACAGCTGGTGCCAATCCAGCACGGTCAATTGTCGGTCTAGTTGGTAACTCATCTAGCCTGACAGTCGTCGCTTGTCAAGTAGCACTAGTAGTTGTCTTGATCTTCGACTCCATGGACACATCTACCACCTCTTGCTGAACCACCTCATCACTAGAGATAACC
Organism: Asterella californica; assembly: GCA_036924285.1. Classification (NCBI taxonomy): domain Eukaryota; kingdom Viridiplantae; phylum Streptophyta; class Marchantiopsida; order Marchantiales; family Aytoniaceae; genus Asterella; species Asterella californica. Next base: position 52,875,595 of record JAYKYS010000001.1, read on the forward strand.
ACATCCTCGCTCTCACTGAGCGTGGCTGCCAACTGGAACACTGGAGCCAAGCTCCCAATGCCGCTGACTCCCAATGCCTTCATATCCGTGGCTGAAAATAGTGGGGCTCGCAAAAATGTTGTAGCCTTCCCAATATGAGATTCGCGGCGCATCTACAGACGTCGAAGGTTGACTCGCATCACCTCCACTCTTGGATGTCGATGTCTCCAACTTTACTACACCATCGGTAGGCTCGTTTAGGAACCATAAAAATGATCCTCAATGCCGCTGATAGAGTGAACGATTGAGGCAGCCTGACCTGTCTACCAGCCTCCCCGCGTTGTGGATCCAACTCCACTGACGCACCTCGTGGCTCAGAGATCGTATTGCACTCCGAGTCACTGTCGTAGATGCCTCAATCTGCGCCACACCAGCCATGAAGTCGAAGTCACCTCCTTCTCCTCCATAAGATGTGGAAGCTTTTGTTCCACCACATCTCAGCTGAGCCATAGCTAGCTATCCTCTGCTCCAACTGCTCAATTCGAGCAGCCATACCTGCTTCTCACGTCGTGGCAGACAGTGGACCGACAGGTCCTCTCCTAGGTGCTGGACCTCTATCTCCAGCTCGACCACCACGGTCTCTTTGAGCTCCTCCGCCTCGTCCACGGTCAGCTTTCTCTTGCCGTAGCTCGGGATGGAGATCAAAAGAACGATCACTACTGTGATCTGGTCGTCCGCAATGCTCACACTGCCTAGGCACTGCTTGAGACGTCCCAGATGTCTCATAACTACCTCTCCTTTGTGGACAATCCTTCTGCTGATGAGAACCATCACACGTCCAGCAAGAACCTGCTTGCTGCTGACTAGAGAAGGACGGCATGGGCTTCTGCCTACCAGATCCTCCAACACCTCCATGGGATCGTGAGTGTTCAACACGATCCTTACTCCCACCACCACGCTATTGCGCAGCCTGTGATCCTCGAGAAGAGGAGGTCGCCCCATGTGATGCGTCCCTGCTGAACCCAGCAGTCACCACCTTCTCCTCTACCATGTTGAGCTCTATCCGCTCAGCCAAATCAAAGACAACCGCCAATGTCGGAGCAGTGTCTCTAAGGAGAGTGGCATCTCTGACTCTCCTACGCAGCTCCCTGTCTAGTATCTCATACCAGAACTGGACATGCTTGTGCTTCCATCACCCCTTGGATAACGTTGATTAACCGCCTCATGCGAGTAAACGCCTCGCGTAGGCTCTCTCCAGTCCTTTGCTAGAACTCCTGCAGACTATTCAACTTGTAGGTCCGCACACCCTGATAGTTCTTCCTCAAACAGTGGAAGAACTGAACCACAAGGTTAAACCCTGGTGGTATCCCGCTTGCACTACCACCTGCTCCACCACTAGTGGACGCACCGCTGGTAGTAGGTACTCCGTCACTTGTGGATGTACCACTGCTACTGGCATCCGAACTAGTAGGTGCTACGCCTCTAGAAATTGCACCAATAGTGATAGAAACGTAGTTGAGAGACCAATGTTGTCTCCACAACTCAATCTCAACATCATAGTCTCGTCTGAACTCGTGGTCCCTCCAAGTGCTAAAACAAACCCTCCACGTCATGAAAGGTGTAAACAGTTGTGAGTTCCGCATCTGCTGCAGATCGCACCAACTGTCGACTCATCCAGCTCGATGGTACCCACCGCACCCGAGTAACGTCGAGGTCCCTTGGTGGTCCATAGATCTCGTCCATGTCCAACAACAACGATGTGATGACACTAGACTCATCACCACAAGCGGTTCCCCTTCCTAATTAGTCATCCACCTTACTACTCCTGCGCTGCCTACTCTGCCACATGGTCACCTATCTAATATTACACTAAACTGCCACCTCCCAAGATAGCATGTTCGGTTCCTACTAAGTTTGGACAAGTCAACTTGTCTTCTGCGCTTTGCTATCTACTCTAACTGCTCCGATGCAATCTCCATTGGATCTACTCCTACTTGAACTACTAGCTCGGTTTCTGATAAGCTGGAAAGCCCTGCAATTACCTCGGGTGTCACTGAGATGGCTTCCTCCTCATCGTTCGTCGCTGGCTCTGCTGCTTCTGCTTCGGCTTCTGTTTTTGCTTCTGCTTCGGAAGACCGAAGCGTCTTCTGGGAAGCTGGGTCGACTTGTGCTTCCTCGCTCTTCTGAGGCACTAGTCCGACACTGGGAGCCATGATGACCTCATAGGGATCCGAGGAAGTTCGCTTCCTCCACTCGGAATACCTGGGAAGACAGCTCTTCTTCCTGTCTTCTAGAAGACATCTTGTCTTCCGGGGCTTCTTCCGGGATCTTCTCGACTTCCAACGCTGTCACTACCAAGTGGACAGCGTGGTCGAACTCCTCCTTCTCCAATTCGGATCCAGTCGATGGTGCTGGAGCTTGAGAAGATGCAGTTGCAGGTGGTGGAATCAAGAGAAGACCATAGAGTATCTTCACTCCCTCTATCTGCCGATCCAAATACCTGAACATGCTCTCCTTGCACTCTACCAACATCGCTCTGGACTCGTCGTCCCATTCTCGAGCTAAGGTAAGAAGCTTCCTACTCGCAGTGAAGTTGAACTTCTTCCGAAGCGCTTCCATCGACTGAATTAACATCTCTTGCGTAGGAGCTTTTGCTGCTTTCCGCTGCGTCTTCTCGGCTGCAGTCTGCGCTTCTATGGCTTCTCGCAGTGTCTTCCATGTCGTCCTCTCTTCTGCAAGGGCGGTGATCTTATCTCGCACTCGCAGGACCTCCTGGTCATGCTGCTAAACTGCGCCTGCAACTCCTAGTTGCTCTTCCTCAGCTACGTTAGCTCCTTGGCAGAAGCGGCTACTTCCGCCTTGTACTTCGCTGCGAGCTTCTCCGTGGTGCGGAGGTTGGCTTCCAGCGCTTATTCCTTCTTCTGGTCTTCTTCCTGCCGCATCAGGGTGCGCAGACCGAATCCAGGCTGTAAGGGCTTCTCCTGTATCTTTGCTCTCTTCTCGATCAACTCCATAGCCGGCTGGATCTCGGAGCGGAAGAAGGCACTGAACTCTTCTAGTCTTCTTCCTACGGAAGATAGACTCATCTCCACAGTCTGATCGGAGGTGTCGACCTTGTCTTCCTGAGGCAAGGGTGCCTCTTCCACCACTATGGTCTTCTGCTTCTGCTCGCGAGAAGAAGCTACTCTTCTCATCTTCCGAGGTGGAAGATCTCTCCTCATGGTAGAAGCGGTCCTCTTTACTGCGCTTCCTCGCATCGCAGTAGGAGTATCCATCCATCCTTCGTCTTCTGGAGTCTTCGGAAGACTCACTGGTGTTGCAGAAGCGGTCTTCTGCGCAGCTCGGGTACTCAAGAACTCATCTGGTGAGTCGGACTCCGATCCAGAGTGAATGATCGAGAAGGAGGTGTTCTTCCTAGGCACGCTCCTAGGACCCATCTTCCTTGGTGGTGTCGCGTCTTCCATCCACCGGAGTCGTCTTCCCTCACCAGAAGCGTCTTCTGATGAGTACCGTGTCTCATCTGCGGCATCAGAGTGGGAGAGGGAGTCATCACTGCTGCTCGGTCGTCTTTCCTCGAGGTCTCCTCCTTCACCTGCTGCTGCCCTGTTGGTCCATATCTCGTCAAGTGATCTGCCGTGGGATCCCCCTTGGCCACGTACAGGTAACAGAAGAATGGAATAAGATGTCCTCCTGCCGGGGTACCTAAGTACACCAGCTCTGCCTGTACATCCGCGTGGAAGAACGCACCCCAGTTCACATTCTCTCCCGGACACACTGCTTCCAGGAACTCCACGTCCTGATCTCCAAGATACCTCGTCTTCTGCACCTTCCCCTTATGAAAGAGGTGAAGGAACAGCTTCGCCAGAAGACGCTTCTGCGACTCCCCGTAAGATTCAACCTTTCATCCGTTTCTTCCCTGTCTATCCTCCAGGAAGAGGTAAGATGTGCTCTCCGGCACATATCACCTACTCGAGATCATGAGTAAGATCTTCTTCTCGAGTCAACAACCTCGGTTCTCAGATTCTGACTTGTGAAAGACCCTACGCCTCCAATCTTCGGTCCAGGTTGATGATCTTCCTCGAGCTACTCCTACCTTCGCAGGTACACGGTTACGAGGTGGTAAGGCTGCCCAAACCTCCTCCAGAAGACCCTGGTCGGCGAGGTTCCAATCCCACAGGAAGAAGTCGAGACCCAACTCCTTGATGAAGGGTTTGACCTCGGTCAACTCTGCTGTCGGTAACACCAACCCTCGAGGATGCATCAACATACTTGAAAATCTGTTGCTCTAAGCCACACGTACTTACTTTGAGCCAAAGGCTCAGTCCTTCCCAAGCTCTCACAGTCTAGCCTCCACTCTCAGAAGACGAATCTAGTCTTCCAGAAGACAGCTATTCCATCTTCTGGGATTCTAACAGTGCTTCCTAAATAGCTCTCGTCTTCCGAGCTATATCTAAACAATCCTAACTAAGCAAGGTCCAGATGGATTCCTTAGAAGGTAACCCACCTTGCATTACATCCTACTTCCTAACAGAAGATACAAGATTTGCGAGAAGTAGAGTGCATAGTAGGTTCAGAAGATGGTTGCGGGCTCCTGCGGTGACAGTGGTCTCTGGGAAGACTCCCGGGACAGCTTCCGATTCAATATCTTTCTCGGAAGACCTCCCGAAGCCAAGCTTCCCTTCATTGGTCTCACATGTCTTCTGTTTCCTACGCGCAATCTATCCTCACAACAGACTTAAGACATTTGCACTCTGTTCTTCTGACTTCTCATCTCTCATATCCACTCAGAAGAAGCTTGCCGCATGATGGGAAGACATGACCCTCGATCATTCTCTCCAGATTCTGCCAGCAAGACTTCTCACAACTCTCTTCTAAGTTCGGGAAGAAGAAGGAATAGGCTGCTATGGGTCAGACAGAAGAGACCCGTAACGGACCCTCACGTCTTCCTGCTCATTCTGCCAGCCTTTCCAATCTTCTAGTCTCTCTAGGAAGATGTGGATTTGAGAAGCTTGGAAGACCGGGAGACACAGGCCTAGTTCCCGACTTCCAACTTCTCGAAATAACAAAACAACTCACCAAGCCACTCGGGATTCGTATCAAGCCTCTCTTAACACCAAAGCAAATCCAATCCACTTCTCGATACAAATTGCACACAGTCGTCTTCCGAAGATGTTCAGGTTTCACAAGCAGTTTGGGGAGGAAGACAACAAACGTGTATACAGTTGCACCGTCTTCCTATCCAAAGACGGTGAGGTAAAAAGATACTCCTCCAATTACCGTCAAGACATCTTTCAGTTGCCCCAAAGGTCGTCTTCTGGTCTGATCCGTCATTCTGAGGATTCTCGGAGTAGGCTGGAACTCAGTGAAGCCTAAGGCATGCGCCGTTTCTTCAGTCATGATGTTAACTCCAGAACCGGAATCAATGGGTACCTTCTTCAAAAGACAACCATGGATCTCCATATCAAGTTTGGGGCTCCCAAGTCCTCATGCTCTATCCTTAGGATCGGGGTGCTCTTGGGAAGTTTAGCTGTTCTCCTCTTCCTCGATCCTCGAAGCACGGATTGTAACAACTTCCTATAACCAACGTTGTCATCCAACAGCTGTTGGAAAGTTACATCCGCCTTCTGGTTCCACAAGTCTCGCAAGAAGTCGTAAGGGGATCGCTTCATAAGAGTGACTGGTGTTCCAACAGAGAAGATGTAGTAGCTGCTTCCTTGGGTGGAAAACCAGAATGGGATCTTCTCTCGACTGAGGACTCTTCCCTTGAGACAAGGGCTGTCGTAGTCGGTGGAGGAAGCTGCTGTACTATCTTTCATCGCTTCTCCAGCTCTTCTTGCATGATCGCTTCAACTTCTTGCCTAATATCAGGAGCAAAGTACTTCGGATCTTCTCGGTCGTAAGTAGGAGAAGAAGGCCGCTCAGGGGGAGATGACCTCTCCTTTCTTTGCTTCTTCTTCTTGATCTCCTTTTGACGAGATTCTGACTTCCCTTTGCTTCTGGTACTTACTTTGAACACCGCTTCATCCAGGACTTCTTCTAGAGGCCAACTGTCTGAATCCGGGCTAGGGCTCCAAACAGTGTCATCCGCCAAGGCGAAAGAAGAAGCTGCTTCAATTGACTTCGTCTTCTGAGCTGCAGTCGTCTTCTGCAGCCGAGATTCTTTTTCTTCGCGCTTCCCGGGGTCTGGTTCGTCTTCCTCGATATGGAGACAATCCGTACAATCCCCATGATCTTCTTCTTCTACCGTGATGTGTTGTACCACTGCTAGCTTGAGTTTAGAAGCTGATGCAGCTTCTGCAGGAGGCGTGGTCTCTGCAAATCTAACCATTTGTCGTGGTCGTAAGGTCTGAAGACAATTTCTTGTGAAATGACCTGCTTCCTTACAGTTTCCACATAAGGGCACTTGCCCAATCTGTCTTCTCGGATGAGGACAGGTGGACCACCAGTGTCCTGTCTCGCCACAATTATTGCACGCTCTAGGAAGAGGGTTTAGAGGTCGTTGTGATGAAGAAAGTTGCCAGGGCGTCCTGATCTGTACATTAGTAGCTCTATCCTTAGGTACATAACGATTATATTGGGCGGGAGGAGTAGGAGTGAAGGGTTGTATCGTCTCGATTCTATAACAGGTTTCTCCACTAGGATCGTGTAGATATCCCTCATCGTCTTCTTCCCAGCTTGCCCAATTGACAGCTTGGTCCTGCGTACACTGATCTCCGGTGTGCCCAGAAGAGTTACAAAGAGTGCACCAAAGGTTTGGCCGGGAAGCCGTAGGTTGCTTCCGCTTGTCCTTCTGGTTCAGAAGATGAACTTTCAGGTCGGCAAACTGCTTCAGATCTTCATCGATACGGGGATCCGGTGCAGACTGAATGATCTGAGTTTGAGACATCATCTGCACAACTTCCTCCCTTGCTCGTGTCTTCTCCTTCTTCTTCTTCCGTGTCTTCTTCTCTTGTTCAGATTCGAATTTTGAACTTTCGACAATAGACTCTTCAGTTTCAGTGGACTTGGACTTCTTCTTGGACTTCCTAGAAGACTTCTTGGACTTCTTCGATGTCTTCCCTTTGTCTTTCGTCATATTCCGAGTGATGCTCGAGGTTTCATACTGCTCGGCATGCTTCTGTACTTCTACTAAATCATCACCTCCTCCTCTTCTGCAATACAACTCCATATCCTGAGACAATCCTCCCAAGTACCAGTCCACGGCTTGCTGGGCACAATAACCGGGTCTTCCTTAGTTCTGAGGAATGTGATCCAGGAGGTCTTCAAACCTCTCGGTGTAACCCCGCAGTGTCTCTTCTTTCGTTCGAGCCTTTGAAGTTCTATGAGGGACATCCGATCATAGCCCACTCCTCTGAACTTTTTCAGAAAAGCTGTCTTCAGAGTAGCCCAAGCGGCCATTACTAACCCCATCATCCAACATTTTACTCATCCATTTCCTTCCCTTCCCTACGATCAAACTGGGAAATACACGAAGTCTGTCGACATCCGAGTCTTCCTTGTTGGATCGAGAGATGGTCTCGAACATTATGATGAAGTCGTCCGCGTCAGCATCATCGTCGTACGAATGGTACTTCTGCCGAGTGTGAGAAGCCATGTCGACTGCCGGCTGGTGCGATTGCCAACTTCTTCCTCCCTCAGGTCCAGGTGGTGGAGATGGTCTTCTCGAGGATCCAGGCCTGTCTGACTCACGAAGGTCGTCTTCTGAGTCAGAACTACTGTCGTTGTCGTCTTGTGAGACGTCTGGAACGATCTCCTCTAGTCTTCCTTCACCTTGAGAAGCTTTTTCCGCACTTGGGAAGATGTCTTCCGAGTAACCAGTACCAAAATCTACTTTATACACGTGATCACCCGGTTGGCTTCTGTCTTCTCCAAAGATTATGCTCGAGATGGATGGTTCTTCCAACTCTACTGATCGGATCTTCCTGAGCTCTTCTTCTTTCCTTTGGTGTCTCAGGGATATCCGTTGCTCTCTAGAAGCGGTTCGCTGGGGTGGTACCCACTCAAGATCTTTACCTATGCGTCTTCTGCTTCTTCCTCTGGTCGGAGACATCCACCAGAGTGCTGACAAGAGATGTCCCTCTTCTTCTAATACTAGATCCGGCAGACCGAATGACTGAACAACCGATCACAGGTTCGGAACGTCTTCTTCTCCTGCTTCTTGTTGTACTCACGGCAATCGTCCAAGATCGAGTCTTCCAAGAAACTCTTGGAAGCGGGGAAGCGGCTTCTTCCAGTTTCCCCTAATGTATCTCATCAGCTTCTGGTTGCGGTTCATGTCTTCCAGCAAGATGGAGACCCACAACACATTCAACTACAATCGAAGTTAGTTCGAATGGAAACTAACTACTGGCACATAGATCCAGGAAGCTTAGAACAGAAGTTGCTAAGATGAAATCCCTGACAGCGGCGCCAAAAATAGTGCTCACTATATGTAGTGTCGCAAGATTACTCCTTTTGCCCATTTATTATACAAGATATTGTTCCCACAGAGGATTTGCACAAGTAACGCTGCTCTAAGTTCTAAGATCTGTTCAAACACACAAACACACGGGTTTTGCTTAGAAATCTCGTCTTCTCACAAAACCAAGCATCTTCCAGACACTCCAAAAGGTGCTCTAGACCTAAACAAACAACTACTAACTAAAATATCACACAACTATTCACAGAGAAGCTCGGGAAGACGCGCTTCCTGCTTCCAGGTCACTTCTTCCGGTCTTCTCAGTACCGTCTTCCCGAAGCAATTCTCGGCTTCTGGAGGTTCAACTCGGCTTCTCACACCTCCAGAAGACTGTCTTACTTCACAGAAGTCGACTAGTAACGACTGTTACGTCTTACTCTCGCACTCACATTCCAACGGGTTAGATTAATCATAGGGTGTATGCCCCCTGTAGCCTTCCCAGGCTTCTGTCTACGAAAATGGTCTTCCTGCAGCACTACAACGACATTCATCTTCACGGAAGCTCAATAGAAGTCTCGGAAGCTCACTAGAAGAAGGTAAGAAGATGGGGAAGATGAGGGAAGATGAGGAAGAAGGGAAAATCCAAACAAGAGAAAACAAGATGAAAGAGATAAATTAAGATTCCGACAGGCTTCTAGTCCGGATCCTGACTAACAAGCCATCCCTGCTTGTAATAGTTTGGGGAGGAAGACAACAAACGTGTGTACAGTTGCACTGTCTTCCACTTGAGGATGTCGTCTTCTATTGTGAGAAGAAGGCTTCTTTCTTCTTCTCTTCGCTGCTCCGACTACTCTTTCTTCTGGGATCCCTTATCCATAAGACCGTCCGTACGTAGATCCGAAGTGCTCTACTGGACGAGCCAAGCTACAATTCCAGAACTGCTGACAGTCATCGCCACTCAAGAAGAACGCTTCCCATGCACAATCGAGAGTGAATCCAAGAAAACCCACCATCCAGAAGACATGAAGAAAACTTCTGCACTCAAATTCGCAATCCATTCCCCGAGAAGATGTCACATTGGCATTGGGAAGCTCACTCCCTCTACTTCCTGCGTCTACTCCTCGACACAACAGTCTAGCCAACAAGACTGCACGAGGATGCCGTTCCCTGTTCCTAAACTGTCCACTACCTCTATCTACATCCTCGAACCACTGTTGGTAACGAGCATGCAGACCCCTCCGGTATAGTCCTAGACTATTCATATGTCTTTAACATCGGGTGTAGTGTGTGTGGAACTAACTCACTCATGTGTCTCTGTCTGCACTGAAAAATGTGTATGGGCGTGCAGCAGCTCGAATTCCTACTCTTCGATCCTACTTATGTCTTCTACCACGAGAAAAACAGAGGAGACGACCATCAGGGAGAGATGGGCGCTGTCAGAAGGCTGCCACTCCACATGCAAGCCAATTCCCTTCCTGATTAGCCATCAACCTTGTTGTTTCCTACGCTACATATGCTGCCACATGGTATCCTAACTAAATTTACACTGAAAACTGCCACCCTGAAGATAGCATGTTCGGTCCTACTAAATTTGGAAACTGTCAACGTCGGTTGTGTTTACTATCTACTCTGATTGCTCGGAGGCAACCTTTACCTGATCTACTCCTACCGGAGCTCCTAACGCGGCTTCTGATAAGCTAGAAAGCCATGCGAACACCTCGGGTAACACTGAGGTGGCTTCCTCCTCATCGTTCTTTGCTGGCCCTGCTGTCGCTGCTGCTGCTTCTTCCTCGCTCTTCTGAGGCATTCGTGCAGTACTAGGGACCATGGCGACCTCATAGGAGTCCGGAGAAGTCGCTTCCTCCACACGGAATACCTGGGAAGACGGTTCTTCTTCCTGTCTTCCGGGGCTTCTTCCGGTGTCTTCTCGGCTTCCAACGCTGTCACTACCAAGTGGACAGCGAGGTCGAACTCCTCCTTCTCCAATCCGGATCCAGTCGATGGTGCTTGAGCTTGGGAAGATGCAGTTGCAGGTGGCGGAATCAAGGGAAGACCATAGAGTGTCTTCACTCCCTCTATCTACCGATCCAAATACCTGAACATACTCTCCTTGCACTCTACCAACATCTCCTTGGACTCATTGTCTCACTCTCTAGCCAAGGTAAGCAACTTCCTACCCGCGGTGAAGTTGAACTTCTTTTGAAGCGTTTCCATCGACTGTGCTAGCATCTCCTGCGCACGAGCTTCCGCTACGTCCTGCTGCATCTTCTCCTCTGCAACTCGCGCTTCTGCGGCTTCCCGCTGCATCTTCCATGTTGTCTTCTCCTCTGCGAGGGCGGTGATCTTCTCCCGTTCCTGCCCTGCTTGTCCTCCATGAAGAGACAAGTTGTGCTTCCAGGCACATGCCACTCACTCACGATCATGGGCAAGATCTTCTTCTCGAACCAATACCCTCGGTCCTCGGATTCTGATCTATGGAAGGCCCTGTGTCACCAATCTTCAGTCCAGGAAGATGGTCTTCCTTGAGCTACCCCTGCCTTCGCAGGTACACGGTTGCGAGGCGGTAATGCTGCCCAAACCTCCTCCAGTAGTCCCTGGTTGACGAGGTTCCAATCCCACAGGAAGAAGTCGAGACCCAACTCCTTGAGGAAGGGTGTGGCCTCGGTCAATTCTGCTGCCGGTAACACCAACCCTCGAGGATGCATCGACATACTGGAAGATCTGTTGCACTAAGCCACACGCACTTACTGTGAGCTGAAGGCTCAGTCCCTCCCAAGTGCCCACAGTCTAGCTTCTACTTCTCAGAAGATGAAACTAGTCTTCCAGAAGACAGCTACTCCGTCTTCCGGGATTCTAATAGTGCTTCCTAGATAGCTCTCGTCTTCCGAGCTATATCTAAACAATCCTAACTAAGCAAGGCCTCGCATGGATTACCAAGAAGACAACCCACCTTGCATTACATCTTACCTCCTATCAGAAGATACAAGATTCGCGAAACGTAGAGTGCATAACAGGTTCAGAAGATGGTTGCGGGCTCCTGCGGTGACAGTGGCCTCTAGGAAGACTCCAAGGACAGCTTCCGATTCAATGTCTTCTTCGGAAGACCTCCCGAAGTCAGGCTTCCCTTCACTGGTCTCACTTGTCTTCTTCTTTCTACGCGCAATCTATCCCAGACATAGGTCTGAGACGTAGGTCCGAGACGTGAGATCGAGACGTGGGTCTGAGACGCAGACGAACCATAGGGTTCGACTCTAGGTCTGGACCACAGGTTTCCGAAAAATGGCTAAGTGTTGGAGTTCCAGAGACGTTTTATGTCGTGGACGGAGCTCCATATAAGATCTCGAAGCGAGTGAAGTATCATTGGAAAGGTCTCGTCGAGAGCTTTCCACTGATATATAACACTCCTCGATCTGACCTCCGAGCTGGAAGTTATGGCCGAACCACGATCGGGTTGTGGTATAATTTTCAGGGACCAAAGAGGAGGGCGGGGTCGTCGATCCCCAGAAGTATATATGAGGGGGGCTCGATGCCTGGGTGGACCAGGACGAGTCACCCGACCCCAGGGTTTGGCGAGCGGACTCTGGGGGCATGAGGTGATGGCTGGACCGGTTCCAAGACACGTTCTCGTCCAGACTTGGATGTCTGGACTTAGGAATGCTGTAAGAGCTGGGGCAAGACTAGGGAACGAGTCGGCGGGTTAGTCCACCGTTTGGGAGCCTAGACCCAGACGGACATCACGGGCGGTTGGACCGCTAGGTGTGCTGGAGGCACCGTTTAGGACCTTGGACTTTATGGGAAGTCCGCCAAGTCATCTTGTGACTTGCTCATGTTTGAGACCGACCTAGGCGGGTCTAGGTCGGGACTTAGGGAATGCTGAGCTTGATGATAAGGGAGACAGTCCGGCTCAGGTCCGGACCAAACTAAGATAAGATAAGTGGTGCATGGACGCTAACTTGTGATTGTGTTTGCAGGTTAGCGGTGTAAAGTTTGCGACCTACTAAGCAAGAGCTTCCGCTGGCGCAACAAAGCGACAGGTGCGTGAAATTCTATGTGTAAGAAAATGATGCTCAAGTCACAAGTACACTCAAATGCATGAGGGATCAACGGTTGATTAAGAAAAGACTTACAAGTTGTTTAATCCTAGTATTAAGAAGGTTAGCTTTAGTAGAGACGTAGCATTTGATGAAAGATCATCAGTCAAATGTTTGTCATTCGTCCTTCCTCATCCGTCATTATAGCACCATGGGATGCAAATGACGAAAGAATTATAAAATCCACAAGTCAATGTCCTTTTGGTTCTCATCATATTCGTGTAACTCACGAGGTGCGTAATGTCTTTCTTCCATCTTCTGGTGCAGACAGAACCCAATTGATAGTATCTCGAGTACAGGTCAAGCTTTTCTTGTTCCACGGAGAGAAGCTGAAGATCTACGTTTTGTTCGGAGATCATCTCGTCCTAACAAAGGACAACTTCCTTCTCGGTACATCTCACTTCTTGCACTCTTGATCAAGATGGGAGAGATGCAAGAGCCCAATTCTTATGAAGAAGCAGTGAAAGATCCACATTGGGTTGAGGTATGAAACTTGTGTACGAGGCTATTATCGCCAATGAGACATGGAGGTTGGTTGACTTGCCTCTCATCAAAGTTGCTATTGGGACAAAATGGATCCACATGATAAAATACAATGGCGATGGGAGCATCAACAAGTACAAGGTACGTTTAGTTTCTAAAGACTATGCTCAGAAAGAAGGCAATGACTACAACAAAATGTTTGCCAGTGCTGTAAAGATAAGCACAGTACGATTTCTCATCTGTATTGCTGTAATGCGTAACTAGCCGTTCCTACAGATGGATGTTTGAATGCCTTCTTGAATGATAGATTACTTGAGGAGTCTATCTCACCCAACCACAAGGTTTTGTCATCAAGGGGAATGAACACTTAGTATGTACAGTTATTAAAGCTGTGTATTGACTTGTAGAAGCCTATAGAGTATGGAACACTGAGTTTGACAACTTCATGATCCAAGTTCTACGCTTTGTTCATAATCCATATGACAATAATCTCCACACAAATCAAGTGGAAGATGGTATTGTGATGTTACTTTATGTAGATGACATTACGATGTCAGGTGATAATGAGCAAGGAATCAGTGAATGGAAGATGAAATATGCAAGAAGTTCTGCATGAAGGACTCAGGTACTTTAGATTTAGTAAGGACAGCAGACTCACTGCTCCTTTTACAGAGAAAGGCTATCTTAGACTTACTGAGAGATTTTGGAGTGGAGAACTTTCCACTCCCATCAATGTTACATTGGTGTTGATGAGTTGTAGGGGAAAGTTGACGCAAAGTTATTCAGACAGTTGGTTGGGACATTTATTTATATCATCACTACTCGTCTAGACATTGCTTTTGCGATCAGCAAAGTGAGTCAACACATGGCTGATCTTAGAGTTTTAAGATTCAAGGTAGCTAAGAAAATTGTGAGATATTCCAGCAGACCAAACATCATGGACTTCAGTATAAGAAGTGCACAGATCCAGTTCTCTATGGCTTTGTTGATGCAGATTATGCAGGAGATTCTGCTTACATGCGCTTTGTATCAGGATATGCATTTTCTCTTGGAAATGGTGCTGTCACATTGTCAGCAACGTAGCAGCTGACTATGTCCTTGTCTTCTACTGAGTCTGGATATAAAAGTCTGAAGAATGCAGCTCATGAGACTATCTGGCTAAGAGATATTGAAGCTTTGGATTTTCATTTTGTTTGTATATTTTTGTTTTTGACAAAAAAAAGGTAGATTAGTTAGTATAGATGACAAGATAAAATAGTTTTAGTTATAGTACAGAGTTTTTTCACCGAAGTATTATGTTTAGTGGAAATATAAAAATTATAAAGTGTATATCTTGTGTATGGCACTCTAGTTGGATTCTACAGACGAAGATCTTTTGCAAGGATATCTTATTGCTGAGAATGTACATCATACGACGAAGTTATCACCTTCGGAAGAATGATTGAAATAGAGTTACAGTTAACGTAAAGAACTAGAAGAACGTAACTAGAAGAATTCCACACGTGAGAAATTACCGAGTGGAGATATAAGAAGCATCTGAACAATTCACTTTTTACTTCTCAGATTTACTAGAAGGCCTTTGAGTTAATAGCGAGAATTGATTTCAAACAAGCTTTCGCAAGCAAGCTGGATGGAGAACTTCCTAGTGACCTTCCGAGCTCTAAACTTAAAAGACTGAATGATGTCAAACTTTCCCACAGTTCGTACAGGGAACGACATGGATCAGCTAAAGTACAGACCATAACCCTTAGTCAGAAAGTACAACTATATGTACAAGTACAATGTTCAGGTGCCCGTCTCATACGCCCTTACCAGATTATAAGGAGCAAAGGAAGAGAACACGCTTGACTCCCGATGGAATATAGAGAGAGGTAACACTGACATCAGCATGCGCACCATGTATAATGCCTTGCCTGCCCGAGCGGGGCGAAAGTTGTGAGTTGTACGGTGATGTTGTGGTCGACCTTGTTTGGAAGGATGGCTTGCCAGTTGGAGGATCAATCAATCCAAGGACAGCTCCAGTACGACAGCCAACATTTGGACAGCGATCAAGAAAGCTTTATTACAGATCTTCGTCGAGAAACTTGCACAACAATCATCTAGATCTATACAGCGTCATCGTAACATCCTGAAAGTCGGCACTAAGGAGCAACAAGTTCGACTTTCGTCGTCGGTATGTCACATCATGGAGCAATTGGCGTATGACCGGAGAAAGCGACCGACACTGCATGGCCCCGAGCTCGAGCTTCGGGGGACTTCCGATTTCGCACTTCCGGCCTTACCCAATCTCTATCATTAAATATTGTGCTATCTATTACTCATGATCACAACACCAACGATTTGCTGAAATTCAGCGGATTATTTCTTTTCTGTACATGTATCTGTGGCACGATTCCTAATGTATTTGTTCTTAGTTTCGCCGTCGTTTGCGCTGAACCCCGAGGAATTTTCAACGAATCTATAGACTCAGTGTCATGGTTCCTGTCATTCCTGCGAGGACGACCATCAACATTGAAGTCCAGGTTATGGATGCACCCGGTCCGGAAGAGGGTGCCGGTGCTGGCACTGCCTTTGTTGGTGGGTTTGCTGATGGCTCAGGTGCCATATGCTCGTGATCTGGTGGCATGGCCGTCAGTGGTGGTGGCACTGCACAGATACCAGGCATTTTCTCCGAGAGTCAAGAACGATGAGTACAGTATCTTTATGGGCGTCCTGAGATATATACGTACGTCTACCCTTGATTACTGTCACATGAGGCCGAGGGAGCAAGTTCATGGTATAGCGTCGTTGATTGGCCCTTTACGAGAATAAATGGAATGAAAGCCTTCTGCTATATGAGAGTGGAAAGTCACAAATACTCGCATCCCAGACTTACCAAAGGGAACAGTAGAAACATTGACGAAGATTCTGAATTTCTGGCCATCAGCGCAGTGCTTACTGCTTCCCAGGTTGTAAAATCCCATCTCCGGCAAGAACCACTGAGTATTTGGGGACAAAATCTTCAGGTGAGTGAACTTGTAAACACTGACAATGTCCGCAACTCATCGAGCTAAGTTACTGGTTCAAGGACACTATGCCTTGAATGATTAATTATAATGAACAGAAGGTACCTCGGAAACGCCAGAAGTTCCCTTGTCCAGCAACACAGCGCCCGAAATGTTGCAGGAAGTGAGTGAAGCAAGATTACTGTAGGCGTATACATCACTCTCAGTGGGGTCATAGACGAACTCTGCAGTTGCAAATCATGATGGTCATTACGCAGAAGATGCTGGAGCTCTAGGACGCCATTTCATAGCAGGCATTGTGACATATAATCCAAGCGATGTATAACAAAATTTCGGAAGGAATCCACATGTAAATGCGACCAGCAGGCGAGCTCGACATTTCTCTGAGCTGATCATGATAAGGATGATCTCGCAGATCGAAAGTTGAGAAAATCATGCAATCGTATATGACTCAAACTGATAGTTGGACATACTGGACGTCGACTAATTGCAAGTGAACTTACTCAGCACGTCGTTGACAAAGAACGTGTGCTGTGCTGCCCAAGCTTCATAGTCCGCAGGTTTCCCGCTGGTTTCATTTATGTACGTCCACCCAATTTCATCACCCACTTTGTACGTCATACGATAATTCTGTGCTACGACTGTCTGTGCAACTGCACAGAGAGCAATGCAGAGTGGTAGTGCAGCCCATGATGCAGCCTTATAACCTGGTCTGGCCATGATTCCTCCCCTTAGTCACCTGCCAGTAGATTTAGAGATGACAGAATCCTATCTCTTAGGCGCTCAGTGCAAATGAATCCTTGTACGAC
Organism: Asterella californica; assembly: GCA_036924285.1. NCBI lineage: Eukaryota > Viridiplantae > Streptophyta > Marchantiopsida > Marchantiales > Aytoniaceae > Asterella > Asterella californica. The sequence goes on from JAYKYS010000001.1 coordinate 52,892,360, forward strand.
GATCCTAGTTACTGACCTCCTGAAATCCCCTGCTTTTCAGAAGGTACCAGCAAGCAATCATAGAGCAATGCCTTCGTCTATAGCAAGACTCTAGATACTGCTGCTGGGTTTGATGATCCAGGGTGATGATCCCTGCAAGTTCAGTAAACCCTTTAAAGGTCTCAATCGCTGACCAAACATGCTGCTTACCCCCAACATGAATGTGTAATTTTCAGCTCCTAGTGCGCATAATCAGGAAGCAACCCGAAAATCAGGCCACCAAAGGTGGAGGTAAACACTTTCCTGTACTGAAACTCGTGTTTAGCTCTCTCCAGGCTGCTTTTGGCTGGAGTCAACTCCTTGGTTTGGACGGATTTGATCCGGATGCTTAATTTTGATGATTTGTCTATTTTTTCACAACAAGCACAGACTCAAGAAAGCCCTGTTTCTCACCGTACGAGTTCAGTTTTACACTTTCATCTGCTGTTCAGTAGATACCATGAGTTAGTGTGATTCTATACTTTTAATAGACTAAGTTTGTTTTCTAACTAAATCTTGGATGAATATGCAGTCCAAAATGACTCCAAATCGTAATTCTAGGTCAAAGCGTGGGAGCATATATCAACCTGAGGACAAATATAGCTTCAGGACAAAGTTTAAACGACCAGAAGAAACAAGGTACGGAAACGTAGATCTGTGCTCAGCTAATTCAGAACATGTGTCTACCGACAACAGTTCACCATACCGAGATACATACCACAGACCCCGACCATCATTAAACTGCACAAACTATAATGGTATATCAGATTCTCATATTGGCCTCGTGATTAGCGCATGTCCAAAGCGTTGAACAGTGTGTCAAACTGGTCAAGCAAGTGATGGCAAGATAAGAACAGAGGATCTACACGTGCTCAGCTCCTGCTTGCCTCACTCGGACACAAACCGCTGCTCTGCGCCAAACCTGCTTAGATTATGGGAAGGTCCCACTCTTCCAGCAATGGTTCAATCAGAAAGGAGCAATTGGGAGTGGTCTTTACGGTCCACCTCTTTACATGGCGTTAGAAGGGTGTTGCGCGATCTATATACGTGGTCGATGGGTGCAAGTTATGTGACTACAACGAAGCTCTGGAACAGTGTTCGGGGAGGTTGTCAAGGAAAAACTGCATTTCGCCGGAAATATTTACTGGAGATCGGTGGCACTGTTTTACTTCCGGAACCTTCCGTGAATTTTATCCTGAAGCATAAACTTTCCGATGATAATTAAATAGGGTAATGATTTTCCCGAACATCCTGTTTCCTTCATGTCGAGTTTCCGCTCGTTTCTTTTAACAAGTTGTTTTTTTCCGACTTCCCGAGAAATTTTTTTGGTAATTATATTAAACGTTTATTATTAATATAAATTTACTATTTTTATTATTTATTACTTATTATTATAAATTTAATCGTTAATTGGTTATACGTTTGGTTTCGCTTTGTCTCCAGTTTACGCCCATCTTTTGAATTCCTCCTCCTCTCGAATAGTTTGAGGACATCGCCGGCCATGAATAAACTTTAAACCTGCCTATATAGCTAAAGCATGTGTGCTAAGGTGGGTTGCTAAAACTCAAAGGTCTCTTGCGGGAATTGAACCCGAGAACCCCCCAACTGGGACAAGAGATCGTACCTCTCCAAAATACAACTGAAAAACAGTTGTATTTCGGAGAGGGTTCCCAAGAAGTCCCAGACAGTAAAATGCAAACACAAAACAGACTCAACAGAGAAACAACACAAAACAGACTCAGCAGAGAAACAACTAACTTTCAAGACAGTGCAGCAGTAACACTGCATGAACCTCGATCAGAAGAAGTGGAACTCAAATGCACAGCAGGATGTGGGTAAAGGTGCCTATACTCCACGCTGTTCCTCCACATAGAAATAGCTTCAGAAAGAAGTTCTTCGTCTCCTCCAATACCTTGTAAACTCACTCGCATTGTAGCTTCAAGATGTTTGGTTTGCAGTTTATTTCTAAACTTCGTCTTGATAGCATTCTGGATAGAAAAAGCTCGTTGAATGATGCATGAAAGTGCATGAAGCGATACTTGAAGATCCGATGGTTAAGCCGTTGGCAAGCTGTTACCAGTGTCTGTGATAGTTATGAATCAGTCTTGGTTTACTTTCGTGATGTTGCAAAATCTGATGACTGTGTGGCTTCGTCTTTTTTTCAGAAGCTTGGGTCTTTCAAAATGTTGTATATTTTTTACTACTTAGCTGATATTCTAGGTAGCTTGGCGAGATTGAACAAAGCCTTCCAGAGTGTATCCATAGACTGTTTTAATGTAGGTCCTCTAGTGAGGACTACGATAACTGAGATTGGTGTTAACTTCTTAGTGGAGACCACAGATCTCAACGTCTGTCTTCTGAACGAGGACACAGGATATCATGTTCTGCCGGAGTATGGTCCTCCAGGTGGTTATCTGAATCGCCTTCAATCTGAACTAAGAGGTAAAATGTTTCACTCTGTGACTTTGGAGAGAGATCGCATTGGCAGAGATTTGGAGAGTGCTTTGCTTTTCCAGAAAGAGTTTTCTCAAGCGGTGTGCTCTGCTTTGGAGGAGAGGTTCGAGGATAATTTTGTCATTAGCTGTTTCAGGGGTTTGAACCCTCTTCTGATCGTTCAACAGCATTAGCGGTAAGAGAATGGGGTGCGAGAGAGATAGAGCAGCTTTGTGACTTTTTTGGACAAGATCTGTTATTCGGTTCGAGTAGTACCCAAAAAGTCTTGATTTCTTCATCTGCTATTCGAGGTGAATTTTGATCTTTTAAGATTCACTGCAGATCAGAATGGGCAGAGAAGCGGTTTAACAATTTGTAGTTTATGTTGTCTGATGATGAAGTGTACGAAAGTCAGTATCCAAATTTGTTTACTTTGGTCAATATTGCAAGCATTCAGTGTGTTTCCACCTCCGTCTGTAACGATGTCAGACTTGCCTTACGCTTAGAACTACTCTGGAAATAAGAAGCAAGCATATTAAAGATACTATCGACATTATCACTAATCTCTTTGCAGCCAGGACTTTTAGCTGCGGCAAGACTTGCCAAGTTAGTTCGATGTGCGATACAATGCACAGAAAGCATGTGAGGATTAACCGTTCGTTTTAAACGAGCTGCGACTCCATTTCGAACACCGATCATGGTGCTCGCACCATCCCAACCAAATCTCATAAAATGGTTAGACTCTAAGTTACAGTCAGAAACAAGACGTATTATAGCAAAAGTGATAACTTCGGAGTCTTTTAACCGCATTTGCAACAACCCGAGAAAACTAGATTTCACTACACCTTCGTCCAAAAAGGTAGCAAAGATCACTAAATGACCGGTCACGGAGACGTCAGTCGACTCGTCCACCATTATCCCAAAAAAGGGAGACTTTTTTACCTTGTCCAAGACACGCTTGTGCAGTATCTGACTAATACAGAAGATAATCTCAGCACAACTCTTGTCGTCTTGATACATAGAAGTGGTTATGTCGCCAGTAACAAAATGAAGCATCTTGCATAGCTTCGGAAACTTCGAGAAAGAGATACCTTCCTTACCAATAAAGTAAGCAGCACGAAATAGTGTTAGAACTGCTTTGTCGCATGTCTCTCTCGCGGTTGTCATGGCTTTCTCTAAGGTTTTTGCACCCAGTAATTTTACTGTAAGTATTGTCTTATGCTCATCTGAGGCAGCATGGTCATGGAAAGCAGAAGTCCTTATATTTCTAGACCCTCTTGTAGCAAAGTGCCCTCGCCCCCTACCTTTCTCGCAGAGTTTACAAAATACTCTGCCAATGGAAGGATCGAAGCGGATCAAGTCAAAATCAAGCAGCCATTTATCATTCCATGTCTTACAATTATGTAAGATTTCTGTCTTCTCCGCGGCAGTGAAACGTTCGGTACTAACGCTCTCATCTAAGCTTGCAGTATCTATCTCGATGGATGGTAACTGTACAGTCACCTTCTCGGACTCCACCTGCTCGCTCCCATAGAAAGGATTGTAAAACACCTACATGGGAAAGGCTTATGTACCCCGACTGGAAAATCCAAACCCGTTAGATAATGGATCTTTTTGGACGTGAAACCTGAATCAAAAAGACACTTCTGTCTCTTCATTGCTCTAAGCTGTAAAAACTCAAGAAAAAACTGCGCCACTATTATGTCTAAAGCTAACTTGCAGTATCAGTTCACAATGATTACCGAATATCGATGTGTTTCGAGACTTGGTACTTCTCTCCTGTCGAAGCTGAGTTGGTTCTACACAGACCCTTCTCTTCAACAATTCACTCCCGAGTCCCGACTTTAGAAGCTCAACCCTTCTTGACAGTTCTCTCTTCAGTCTTGAGTCTACACCAGAAATACTCAGTCGCAGATCGGATCGCTGTAGTATAGTCAACCTTGGGTTCACTAAATAAAAAGAATGAAGACAACTGAACTACTATGCACACAGAAAGATTAAACCTCTACAATACTAGCAATGTTAGCAACATCTCAACCGAGGTTAAAGACGTACGAACCTCCACAAGCTGACTCACAAAACTACCACGGTACCACCTCTTGGAGAAGACGAAGAAAGACGAGAAGAACTCCGAACGGCAGACGGACTTGGACCAGCTCGCACGTTTAGAGATAGACGATAAGAGACGCAGCGATGCAAAATGTGACGCAGTATGTGAGAGGGGAGGAAGCGCGTAAGGTATGAAGGGAAACAGCGGCGAATGTAAGAGGTTCGGAGGTGAGGAGAAAATGGACACTGAAGCGATTGACAGCAAAAGCGATTCACAACAAAATCAAAGCGTAAGCTGCGTAGACCCACATCAGTCACTGTGAACAGTCTCGATTCCCCAGTCGACTCGTAGTCCGCGGCCCACCGCCTGCAGCTTCAAGTTCAAAAATCGGTAAGAAAAAGATGCGCGCGGTAGTTCAATCTCAAAAAGCAAGAAACATAATCTAATCCAGCGAAAAGTCTCTTCACAATTAGACAACGGAGAAACAATAAACAAATGAAACGAGAGTACTCGATTAACATGTGCATAATGAGACGGAGACCAGCAATAAACAAATCATACGAGTAGAGCCAGCAGCCCTAAATGACAAAAATCCATCTCCTCTTTGTCAATCCTCTTCCGCCTTGTCTAGACTGTACAGCACGCACTGCAAGAACAAGCAAGTCCACCCAAAAGCAGACGATCGAGTACAACCAGCTGTAAATGACGAAAAATCATCTCCGTCTGATCCAAAATGCCCCGCAAAGTCGACTGATTCACATCATCGCAATGACCGCGTGCCAATCCTCTTCCGTCTTGCCTCGACTGCACAGGACGCACTGCAAGAACAAGCAAGTCGACCGAAAAGCAGACGATCGAGTACAACGACGAAAAATTATCTCCGCCTGGTCCAAAATGCCCCGCAAAGTCGATTGATTCGCATCATCGCAATGACCGCGTATTAGTCCTCTTCCGCCTGACCTCAAATGTACGCACTACAGTCTCAAATTCTCTCAATACCCCAAATTCCCATCCTCAACTGCGAATTTGCGTCGACGATCGACTACGCTCGACGACTCGATGAGAGCACGGAGGACGCGGAGCTCGATATCGACACTGTCGATCTCGTAAATGAACATTAAGGCTCGCAAGCGAAGAGTGCCGGCACCTCATTGTTTGCTACGGACGAACGAGATTCATTCTCGTTCGTCTTGTGCGGTCACGATTTGTTTACATGCAAATTCAAACATACTTAACCCTAAAAATTAGCTTACGTGTTCTTTTACGTACGCGTCATTTCCGGTCTTGAAAAACGGCCATCCGCTATTATCCGGAAAGTTCAAACGCAACCGTAAATAGTCCGAAGACAGAATCCGTCGATCGGCCGTTTTTCCGAAATACTCACGAATATTCCCGTAGATTTCTGGCCTCTGTGTGTTCGAACCGTGAATTCCTGATTTTCCGCCGGATTTCCCTCCATCTCGGTAATTGGCAATTCGAACCGGAAATGACACAACGTGTAACCGGTACTCCCCGAACATTGCTCTGGAAGATGATGGATGACGGTGACCAATATCGTCCTGATCCTTGCGAGGAGTTCTACAATGGCAACAGGTTAGGGGTTTTGTCAAACTACGCAACGAGGAAACAAAAGTGGAATGCGCCAGAGTCTTACTTGTTTCATACAGGAAACGTTGGCAGTGTCACAATATATTCATCATTATTCTCACACGCCACACGCAGCCCTGCGCATGCAACGCGCTTTGAACAGAATTTAGTTGAAGGAGAAAATGTGCTTCTTGTAAATGAGCAGATCAACTAATTTAGCTAAGAGTGAAGTGACTGGGAGGGCATCAATGAGCAGAAAGCGATTTGCGAATGTGGACACAGGAGATACTGAGCACGCTTAATTTACACTGAGTTAACGTTGTGATGATCTACTATTTATTAGCAAACGTCAAGTATCTGAAGCAAAAATGAACGAAGTCAGACGCTACTAAAGTACAGAGTATCGTATACTACTCAGTTAGTATGATTGCCGCGAGTTTACTTTAATTGGGTGCAGCTAGGCACATCAAAGAAGAACATATTACTTATAATATCTGTTTGAAAGAATCTTATAGTTATTAGTGATTCAGGAGGTATGGTAAAGCATATAGAGTACTAGGATAACCTTGCAACACAAAGGTATTTCGGACTTTTCCAACCCTAAAGTTCGCTGGGTGTACTTGCAGCTAGATAGTATATCACGTCAACACGCAATATATATATCAATGAGAATGTTTTTGGGAAGCAGTTCTTTGACATCTTTGAAAACAGACCAAATCTTCCCCTTACTGGTTTTTAGTCAGACTGAGAATCACACCTTGATTAACTCTCCTCACCCTAAATGGCGCTTTGATGATCGCAAGTCGATGTCATGTTTGATTGACTTGCAGTCTTTAAATTTATGAAGAAGGTAGAAAGCTAAGGTACGCACTGCCAGGGTACTGGATCGGTCTTGAGTTCCAGACTTTTGTGATTTCTTCCGACAATAGCGCACAACATCAGCTTTGATTGCTTGTTGGTCTCCATAAGGGACCTAAGCTATGAACAAGATTATGCAGTAATCTCGGTTGTAGTGCGTTCGGTCGGTACTAACACGTTCCAGTGATGTTGAAAGGGCCCGCAAATGATAGAATAGTATATCTGTTATATACGTACTACTTGTTACTGTGGCAAAGAATGTGACTGCGACCCATTTCGTGCTTACCCAATCTCTCGGATCACCAGGAGGTCCATATGTACATATATCCACAGTACTGCTTGATGATTCCTTCATAAAGGTTTGGTTGTAGTCTTCGTACGTGAAAACGGACCCGAAACCAGTTCATCTCCTCATCTTTGATGAATTCCACCTTGGACGTGACGAATGCATAAAATGTTATCTGTACAAGGTCCGCCGGGTGATCTGGATGGCCTTCATGATAATTAGACGACGGCTTGATAACGTCCAGAAGACACAGATATCGATCCTTGGATTTTCAGAAAAGAAAAGTACGGAAGTGGGTAGATTTTGCTGACGCAACTTGCAATTGGAGCAAGGGCGAGCTATAGCTAGCATACCGAGCAGATTTCTAAGGATTGTTGGTTGCAACAAAATCTGTGTTTTGGTTTCTGATCCCTGGAACTATTCTTGGAGAACATGCACTCGTCAACGCGAGTCAAGGAAACATGCTGCTATGGCAACTTGTTTTCCAGAGGTTACCTCATTACCATCTAACGATACTTAGGGATGGTACAAGCGGTGCCCCAAGAACAGGAATGAAGAATTCTTGCACCTCTTTTCGGGTGCCCCCAACGGAGAGTCGTCTGGAATTAATTGGACCCAAACTGTCTTCTTCAAAGCTTGTCTGGGTGCTGGTTCGTGACGACCCTGGGCTGCACAATCATTTTTCCGCGATCGGCTATAACTCGACCTTCTGGAACATCCTTCGGGATGTGAGAATTTATCTGGATCAATCAAAATGACAAAGTCGGTTTTAACAATCAAAGAAGGCCAAGATCGGGTGTCGACCTAATAAGATATACATTAAACCACCAGGGTATATAAAACCCCCTCGCACGCGGCAGCATCTTTTGGTCATTGTAGAGTGGGTCTGGGACCAAGAGCAAGAGCGAAGAGAGAGCTTTTCCGGTGATTGTCTAAGGTTCAAGACTCTGGAGCAGTGGGGTCGGTTGAGTGCTATCGGCTGAGTGTGAGTGTGGGATCGATTGCTTGGTTTTCTTTTGACTTCGCTTTACTATGCAGTGGATGGGGTCGGTTCGCTACATGCAGTACAGCCATCGCATGATTGTTTCTGTGGAGACGGCGGTTCAGCCAGACGACATCGTTATGTTTTTGTGAGGGCAGTGGTTCAATCAGATCGACATCGTTATTTTCTTGCACTCCCGCTCTGTTTTTTGTGACTTATTGCAGGTCGTAGCTTCTTGTTTGATACATTTTGAACCTCATTTGTGCATCAAAGTGAGCTTGAGATCTTTTGTCGTGGTCTCTGGAGTCTAGCCTTCGCTTTGCACATAACTTATTCCATTGACTTTTTGCAGATCTTACGGCCTTGTTTGGTATGTTTTGAAACTCATTTGGCCGCATCAACGTGGGCTTTCTTGCACTGTCGCTCTACTTCTGGTGACTTTTTGCAGGGCGCAGCTTTCCATTTGGAGCTTCCTTGCACTCTCGCTCTACTTCTGGTGACTTTTTGCAGGGCGCAGCTTTTCATTTGCGGCTTCCTTGCACTCTCGCTCAGCTTCTGGTGACTTTTTGCAAGACGCAGCTGTTCATTTGGTGCTTTTTGAAACTCATTTTTGTCTAGTACGCGGACTCTATTGTTGGCTTGTGTGTTTCTGGACTCTGACGGTTTATTCCTAGGACATTTTCTCAATATCTTGTGGTCGATTGTCCATCGTCGGTTGCAGTTTCTGCGGTGTTGTCGGCTTAATGCTCTTCTTCTCTGGGGTGAATTCTTTAGTGGTGGCTCAATCTGATTTCTTGATAATATCGGCTTCGGTGACCTTTCTGGCTCCGTTTTCCACTGCTTGATATATTTTGAACTCCCAGTGAGGATCTATGGGTCCTAGGTATAAACAACACCATTCTTGGGACGAGGATCGAGGATATTGGATGGTTTTGGAGAGAACTTCGAAAAGTATATTATTAGTCACTCTCGACAGACTGAAACAGTGTCCCAATCTTTCATGAAGCTTGTGTTCAAGTGGCGAAGATGGAACGATTTGCTAGTATGTGGGACAGTCTTGATCTTTTGGAACACTCGCTTCTTGGATGTGCTTATGTTTCCTATTCAGAATCTGGTTCATCCAAACAGCGATTTCAGGTCTATCGAGTTGTGGCACTCGTTCTGGGTTTTATTGAACGTACACAGTTGCCAGGTGTCTTGGAAGCTGCAGTGAAATCCACATAGAGCAGTCCAGGTGAAATATTTGTTGGGTATCAAGAGTAAGTGCGTCCTTTAGTTTTGCATCTGTACACATTTTGTTTTTGCATTGTTTTGTAAAAAAGTTTGAGCATTTGCATCCCTCCGGGGTCCAGGGGAGTGTGCCCCTGCGGTGAAGACTGCCACTGGGGCATTTACTAGGTTCAACTCCCAAGTCTTCAAACTGAAATTTTATAGAAGTTTATCTTACAAACAAAACATGAGCTTTCCAAATCTTGAATGAAGTGCAGCTCTAGCTCTGTAGGCCACACAGCGCTAAGAATCAAAAACCAAGTGCTGAAAACCGAGAACTGAAGGATACAGCTATCACCCAAATCACAAGAATTTTTCCAACACAAAAAACCCAAACAGGTAATGAATACTTGTTTCGTTCTAAACTGGTAACCTGTTTTGGCCTTAGTATTATATGCAAAACCATTAGTAGGATATGCAAAACCAGAAAATTTGATCAAAACGGCTTAGAAAAATTTATTCTTTGACAAGAACAAGTTTTCGTAACCTGTTCAAGCCCAAACATGTGCATATGGGCCATGCATAAAGAGTTCGGCCGAATTCTAATGTGTCTCATGTAAGAAAATTCTGAAGTAACGTAAGAAGATCAAGTAGAAAGGTTTTCTTCTGAAGTGATGCAAGAAGATCAAGTAGAGAGGAATATAACACTTCATGGACATAACAACTGATATTCCCTAACCAACATTGCATCCAACCATTTATGAAAGTTTGCAAATCCTTCAATCTAGAATTATGCATTTTGCTTGTAAAGAAACAGAGGTCCTTAGTTTTTGATATAAATATAACATAAAGTTCTGAAGTCTTAGACAAGAATTATATGTGTCATAGTAGATACGTCAGACTCGACATAATCTGCATAGAAAATATTGAAATGTTTAGTAAATCACATAAAAAATAAAATATATTACAAAAACTAACATTGCAATGAGTTTTATGCAGATTCAGTGTTTTTTATCTTTCAATTGTCATGTCTCACGTTGTAGAGTTGAGAGTTTTCCTCGGGAAGGGCGAACCTTCTGGCTGTGATATGAGCTTGAAGGTTGTGTTCAGTCTACTTAGGGAAGCACTAGACTCCTGGCTGTGGCCGGTTTGCTCAAAGGATAGGCTTCAGGTCTCAAGGTGATACTGAAAAACACTCATAAAGGTCTCTTGGCTCTTTTGATATGTTCAGGAAGCAAGGTTCAGACTTAACTAGCAATGATTAGATCAGATGACGAACTTTGATACTCAGGATTGAGAAATATGTGAAGGTTCAGGCTTCAGAACTCCTCCTACATGTCAATAAGGTCCTACTGGATACACATGCGAAGTTTCAGCTTTAGATCAATTCAGAGCACTAAGATATGAGTAGAAACTTTCTGAGTAGAGAAATTACGGCAATTTCTGGTACCCAGACAGCTGTTTCTACCTAGAACAAAGAATTGGCTCAATCACTTTGGGAAATTCTTACAGGATTTGCAGTACACAGCTTGCTGAACACCCCTGTGAAGTTGGGCCTCCTGATTCCACACAGAACTCCAGATCTCGCTCTCTGAAGTTGCTGTTCCAGATTGAGAGCTTTTCGGATCCCCTCTACTTCAGCGGCCGCCCTGAATTACTCAGTAACTCAAATCACTTGAAACTTTTTTGACAGTCGTAGCCCGGCTGACAGTGAACGCAACCACGAAGGTTTGAAGCGATTTCCTCAATTATGCTGCAATTGACACTGAAAACCCCAAAATCAACAAAAGTGTTGCAGTTTTGGCACAATCCGAATTTCAATTGGGCATAACTCCTTGTTTATTGATCCAAATCGATCAAGAATTTCACTAACAGTGCTTGGCTCGACGAGCTCTATCTCCCTGTGCTCTCAGATTTCGAAGTGTCCTCACAAATTGCTCGAAATCTCCTTTAGACCTCTGTTTCTAAACTTAGAGTTTTACAAAAGACAAAAAATGACCAATGGGAGTTCATAGCTCCATTTGGTTGTCATTTTGTGCCTTAAACTACCCGGTAACTTATCTACACTCATAGGCTACCAAGTGAAGCCCCCTAGAGTGCCAGCGTAAAACTAAAACTACCTAAAACGACACGCAGTCCCGAAAAATAACTTAAATCAGCTAGAAAGCGTGCATGAGCGACACGCAAATACAACCCATGAGCTTAAACCCTATCAACATGGTAATCAACCTATTAAGATTCAAAATATATAACATCTTCCAAAAATGGACTTCTCCGAGGTCTTAACTTCACTCAGAGAGACTAACGCCTGACAGAGAAGTGAATCATTTACTACGTGAAATGATTCACATCACGACATCCACTCCCTCCAAACCTGCACATCCTCCGGTATGTGCCAATCTCCTCAGTCTTCCGTTTGATCTTCATCATCATCGTTCTCCTCCGCCTCAGCCTCATCAGACACTGGGACGTCTCCGTCTCTGGTTGTCCTCAGCTCTGACTCCAGAAAGTTGAATAACTCAATTGACCCTCCGCGTCTCTTGAACAGTTTCACACGTTTGCCAGCCACATATAGCTTCAAAAGAGTACCATCCAACTCACGCAAACTATAGGTGGCATTCTCATACACATCTAGCACAACATAAGGCCCGAACCATCTTCGAGAGAACTTACAAAGTGTAGAATGCTGATTCTCCAACGTGCTATCATATACCTGAACCCAGTCATCAACATGTATTGGCTTCGGTCGTAGTCGGTGAGTCTTGTCAAAACGTTCCTTGTTTCTGACTCGAGCCACCTTCAGCCTCTCCTGCGCATCAACAAGATCCTCCTCCCTTCGCTCCAACTGCCTAATACGTAACGCAAGGAGTGAAGCACGATCTATGTCATCTTCCCACGGTAACGTAGCCCACGTAGGAAAGTACTCCTCAGCAGGCATGATCGGTTTCTGCCCCAGCATAAGCTCAACTGGCATATAACCAGTCGTGGTACAGTGTGTAGTTCTATCAGCCCACAAAGCAAATGGAAGTAGTCTCGACCATTCTCTAGGCCTACCATCACATGCTTTCACTAAAGCATGAACAGTAGAAGAGTGTCCTCGTTCACTCTTACCAATGCCCTCTGGATTCATAGCAGTGGTAAACCGAAGCTTTACTCCATAACGAGCAAAAAACTCCTTCACTTCAGCGCCTCTCAACTCGCCTCTATCTGCACGTAATCTCCCAACCGATCCATAACGACAGATGACATCTTCTAACATGAACCTGCAGATATTCTCTGTAGTCTTCGTCCGTAGTGCTCGTCCCTCCACATAGTTGGAGAGATCCTCTCGAGCCAGCACCAAGTAACGCATCCTCCATAACCCCGGTGGTATCATCACAAGATCAAGAACTCACTGAAAATGAATACTAGGTGGGTAAGTAGGTACAAGCCCATCTCTGTAACGGACTTTAGAGTAGAACTGGCAGTGCAGACACGACCCAACAAAGTCCACCACATCTTGATACAAACCCTTCCACCAGTAACACTCCTTCAGCTTCGTGTATGTAGCCCAGACTCCACGATGTCCAGCCCACAAGGTGTCATGAAACTCTTTCAGCAGATTCAGCTTCGTCAGTTGATCATCCACCACTCTAGCAAGCATTCCATCTCTTCTCTTCGGACGTTTCCACAGATAACCTTCACGTAGAAGATAACTGTACGTCTTCCGTCTGATCTCTTTGAACTCTACATCACTCCACCCTTCTCTCCTGGATAACGAACTCAGATAAAATCCAATATCACGGAACTTTTCTGAGTAGAACTCCTCATTGAACGGCAGTGGTTCCAAGTCTGAAGTCTGCTGATCAACTTGGCATCAAACGTCTCTCCTCTCTTCATTCTCCACTTCTGCAAACATCTCATCCTCATCTGTATAGCGAGCCCTAGACAACATATCTGCAACTGGATTGTCCTTCCCTGCTATATGCTTTAGCTCAGGGTTCAGACTCCGGACATAAGCAATCCATCGTAGCATTGCTATATCTGGTGTATTGCAGTTTGCTATCATACCCAACAAAGGCAAACAATTTGTTTCTAGTATCACACGAGCTCCTATCAAGAACTCTCGATCTACCTTCATAGCAGTAACAGCTCCTCACAACTCACGCTTCACTTGAGGATAGTTACGCTGTCTATCTGTTAAGATCCGAGCTCCAAACCTTCAAAACAAACCGCACACCTTCTGTATCTTCTTGACCAACTGCTCATCCAATTGCCTTTGGACTCGTATCAACAGTCAGTACCACAGGTCTCCCGCTCTCGTAGCTAAGCCTCCTTAGTATAGGTGGAGACTTCAGAATCTCCTTCAGCTGCTCCATCGTCTCGTGATGTTCTTGCCGCCAAGTAAACCTCTTTCTCTTTATCAGAAGTGCATACAGAGGTTCGGCTATGTGTGCATAATGAGGAATACTCACACGAAAGAACACACAAGCTCCCAAGAACCGTCGAAACTCAGTGATGTTGGTGCAGTCAGCTATCTTTGCTATAGCATCTACCTTCTCTGGGTTCGGACGCCTTCCAAAAGTACCACACAGATGACCCACCACTACAATCTCTGACATACCAAAACGAGATTTGGTACCTGATAGAGTGAGGTGTACCTCCTCCAAACGCATCAGAATCTTCTCCACATCTCGAATATGGTCTGCAACGAACTTCTGCATCCATCAGAAGTCACAGCTTCGTCTTTGTCTTCCATCGGACAGCCTTTCATGGGAATATCATCCAAAAACGGAATAGTGACCTCAGGTACAAACTCTCGTAACACCTTATGCATCGCATTCTGCATATGGGCTACTGAGTTTGTCGCACCCTGAGGAAGAGTACACATGCGCATCAACTCCAAAGGTGTACGCATGGTAGTCAAGTCTCTACTCTCCAAAGCAAGCTGAAACTGATCATAACCTGAAAACATATCTCCAATAGAATAGATTGACCTTCCGGCAAACGCCTCAGCTACTTCATCAACCACAGGTCCTATTCCAACGTTTCGAATCGTGATGTTGTTGGCAGGCTGCAAGTCTTGGATGAAGCGCAGAGCAGTCTTGAACCATCGGCTAGAGTACGGAGCCATAGATGGTTCAAGAATACCCATCCGCATTCTCTCCTTCAGTAACTCAATCACCTTTGGTAGCAAGGCACGAGGGACTGGAATCGGCTTCAAGTCCCAAGGTACGTGAGGAACAGTGAAGATAATTATCGGAGCTATCACACTAGGATCCACACAACCTATCTCCTCAGCCGAGAAAGAAAATGCCTTACCATGGCTAACTATCATCTATTCAAAAGCTCGTTTCTCCTCTTCAGTCAAGAAGCCACCTCCTCCTATCTGGAGCTGCTCAAGTGTTTCTTGAGTAAACTTGTGTCCTACCTGTGTAGGATCTCTAAGCACAGGTTTAGCAGCCGCTAACTCCATCTGCTGCTGAGAATCAACAGGTAATTGGGTCGCCACAGGTCTCACATTCCTCGCTACAACTATATACTTGGCGTGTACTTCCGCTTCCTGATGTAAGCCACACCAACAGACTGCATCCTTCCATCCATTCTCCAGTCTCGGATGAGGAAGATATCGCAAGTATGAGACAATCTCCTCATAGACTTCACGAGAATGGATGGGGATCACCACCCTACCTCCCATCTGCTCCATCAACTTATCTACATCATCCAGCCAACGAACAAAAGACTGTACACCTACAAACTCCTCATAAACACCAAAAATCATCTCATCTTCCTTCAGAACTCCTGTACAACGCAAATTTGCTGCACATCTCTCCATCTGCCTTCTACTCTTCTCAGTCAAATTCTCTATCCGCGTGAACTCACTCCAATCATCAGAACTGAAAGCCATCAAACTAGATTTCCAACTTTGTACAGTGCAACTACTTTCTGAATCTTGAGCAGCCTTCCCATCAGCCTCCTGTGATCCCTCAGGCTGCTCAAGCGGGATCATAGTAGCAGTAGATCCATCACTCTCGCTATCCCGTCCTACGAGAGTGGTTTCTGAAAACCCTTCCCCCTACAGATAGGAGAATCTCTCAAAGTCTGCCGGTTTCGTTCGTGGTTCGTACGAACGGTCAGAAACTACACAGAACGTCTATCATCTGGACTACGGATCCTAGCATAATGAGATCCGTCATCCATCACCTCGGTCTCCATTCTAACCGCAGTGATATAAGACTGACCAAGAATCACAGGATACGAAGCAGAAGACTGTACAAAGAAATGTTGATCCACATCCACATCACCTATCTTTACCTTCACGTTAGGACAAGCGCCATATAACTCACCCTTCTGGTTGTTTGCAGCTCGTAGCACCCAACCATGGTTCAGCTCGATAGGCCACTGACCTTTCTCATACACCTCCCGTGACATGATGTTGATCTCAGATCCGTGATCAACTAAAGCAGCAACAGGTTCAGCCAAACTTCCAAGACGAACTCGTGTAGCAGTTGTAGCACGAGCCCAATGTCTCCTTCTGAAATCACTATCAGTAGCTGGACTCTCCTCGCCAGCTTCCTCATCATCGAACTCAATAGTGTTGGTACCAGCAACCAACGCTTCTTGCTGATATCTCTTGTCATCGGCTTCCTGAAAATGCACCTTTCCAAACTCTACATCATTCAGAGAAGCTCCTATTGCATCTATCATCTGACTCTCTACCTGCTCGGACATCACCTGTCTCTTGCGCTTGATGATGTCGATGATCAGTTCGTGAAACTCCCTCTTTGCAATACCAAGAACTTCCCGGAGAGAAAACTCGATTCGCGCATCCAATATCCTCTGCTCCAAGATGCTCTTGAGATCAGTTGAAGTCTCAATATCAGCTGCCAACTTGTAAGCCGGTCCCTTCCCCTTCTCTTGGGCAGTAAACCGTCTACTAGCAGTCGTTGGCTCTTGCTGAGATCTCTGCACGTCCTCCATCGGACCTGGTGCAGGTGGAGGAGTTGCAGAAGTAGACGGGATGTCCTCAGGAAGAGCCGCTCGTCTCCTTGTGACTCTCCGTCTATCCCCAGTCTCCTCAGGAACTCCAGTATCAAGTTCAGAGGCTTCTCGTCGCCTCTTCTCCTCCATAGAAGCATCCTGCCAATGAACGTGTCTATCTACATCCAAGAATGCTCTGATAGAAGCAGCATCTACAGGATCTCTCCATCCTGTGACCCTACGAATAGACTCGGCTCCTCTCTTCAATATCTCAGAAGGAACTGGAGCCACACTCTTCTCAGCAGTCCTATCTAGCAATGTAGGACTAGAAGAGACCTCAATATGCCCAGCATATACATCAGAATTTACCAGCGGTGTCATTAACGCAGTTGCTGTTGCAGCTGCAGCAATCTGAGGTAAACTCCTCATGCCTCCTCGCCCAAACTGCGTGCTCAACGGCTCTCCAGTAGAAGAAAGGTGCAGCCTACCGTTCTGATAGCGAACCACACCATCTCGCAAAGCAGCTGTGAGCTCTTGACAGTCTCCTCGGAAGTGATCAAGACTGTCACACCAGATACATCTACGAACAGGAGCACCTCATGGACGTGCAGCAACAGGCGCCGATGGCTGCTGTCTCTGCAATCCAGCTAACTCTACCTTCAGCTCTCGCATATGTCGAATCAGGTCTTCAATCTGGTTCTGTTGACCATGGTTCTCCGCAGGTCTCTGAACATGTGCCCTTTGTGCTGGAGCTGGCACAACTGGCATCAAAGGAACTGCAGCTGGAACAACAGGTCTGGGAGAAGAGACCAAAGGCTGCTGTACTTGAGGAGCAGCATAAGGTGGAGTGATCACTTCTGCAAGCGGACGTTGTCGGAGTGTGATCCATCTACCTAGGAAAGCGCCGGGCTTCTGGCTGTGGTTGTTTACTCAAGAGGTTGGCTTTCAGGTCACAACAGGAGCTATAAACACTCACACAGGAGTGTAGGATCCTCTAATATGCTCAAAAAGTGAAATTTAGGTCTCACTAGTAGTAATAGGTTTAGACGGTGAACTTTGGCACTCAAAGAGAGGAAAACTATGAAGGTTTAGACTTCTAAACTTCCCCTACATGTAAATGAGGTACTACTGAACACACACACGAAGTTTCAGCCTGAGATTGAATTCTAGCACCGAGATGTTGACAGAAAAGTTTTGAGTAAGAGAATTATGGCAATTTCTGGTACCTAGACAGCTATTCTGGCCTAGAACAGAGAATTGGCTCGATGAATTTCGAATATTCTCACAGTATTTGAAGTCTACAGGATGCTGAACATCCTTGTGAAGTTGGGACTCCTGAATGTACACAGAACTCCAGATCTCCTCCTCTGAAGTCGCTGCTCTAGATTAAGAGCTTTTCAGACCCCCTCAGCTTCAGCAGCCGTCCTGAATTACTCAATCACTCAAATGATTCAAAACTTTTTGGACAGTCGTAGCCCTCCTGACAGTGAACGCAACCACGAAGTTTTGAAGTGATTTTCTCAATTCTGCTGCAATTGGCACCGAAAACCCCAAAATCAACAAAAGTGACGCAGTTTTGGCACAATCCGAACTTCAATTGGGCATAACTCCTTGTTTATTGATCCAAATCGAGCAAAAATTTCACTGATAGTGCTTGGCAAAACGAGCTCTCTCTTCCTATGTTCTCAGATTGCGAAGATACCTCACCAAATGCTCGAACTCCACTCTAGAGTTCTGTTTCTAAACTTAGAGTTTTACAAAAGACAAAAATGGACCAATGGGAGTTCATAGCTCCACTTGACTGTCCTTTTGTGCTTTAAACTACCTGGTAACTTATTTTCACTCATAGGCTACCACGTCAAGCCCCCTAGAGTGCCAGCGTAAAACTTAAACTACCTTAAACGACACGTAGCCCCGAAAAATAACTTAAATCAGCTAGAAAGCGTGCATGGGCGACAAGTAAGTACAACCCATGAGCTCAAACCCCTATCAGCATGGAAACCCTAAGTTATGTACATTGAACGTCATAGACAAGTAAGAAGTCACTTGCACAAGCGCACATATGCTTGAACAAGATACCTAACATACTATCAGCCTACTAGGACTCAAAATAGTGTTAACACCATATGCAAAGGTGTCAAACATATACATAAAGGACTAGAAGTAATATGAGCTAACTTCTAGAACTACCAAACCTAAGCGTCGGAGTAGAAGTCAAGCATGTAGCCGCCAAATGGCGCGACAACGTCCTCCCACAGCCACTCTTCCCTTCCTCTGCCTTGTAAGTACAGCCACAGCATCCTCAACTCTCCCCCAATCCATAGTAACACCTCCCTCAGCAGATCGATCGGCCAACATAAAACATAACCGATCTGCTGTAGCATCATCGGTAGCTTGCAAGAAAAGCTCTGTTCTCCTAGCATCTAAGGTTATTCGCTCTAGAGTTGAGAGTTGCCGGTATCTCCGATCAAACTCTCTTAGCAACTCACTCAGACTCATCATACGACCAGGTTGCTGCTCAACCCAGTCTAGAAATGTCCTTCTAGTAACTCTCTCTGAATCCTCCTCAAGAAACTCTTCTCGAAGAGATCGCTTAAAACTCATCCAGATTCCAAGATTTCTTCTCTATACATCCCTAACTTGGTCCCGCAACTCAGGAATGACAGCTAACTCAAAACTTGCTATCATCTCAGCATCAGAAATCCTAACCAGCTCCATCTCTCCTCTATACTCACGCAGATATCTAGAAATATCTCTACCTTCAAACCTTCCACATCTGTTCACAATAGCTTGCAAAGCTTTGGTGGATTTTAACTCACCCCCTCCAACGATCGGATGCTGTTGGACTAAGGCCGCAAGCGTCTTCAGAATCTCAGCCATATCCAGACCAGGTACAGAGGTCGCTGTAGTCACAGATGCTACAGAAGGTGCTGCAGTAGACGTAGATGCAGCAGCCGTAGAAGTAGCAGCAGTAGCGCTCTTGCGATCCATCTTCTCTCC
This sequence comes from Asterella californica, assembly GCA_036924285.1. Taxonomy (NCBI): domain Eukaryota; kingdom Viridiplantae; phylum Streptophyta; class Marchantiopsida; order Marchantiales; family Aytoniaceae; genus Asterella; species Asterella californica. Next base: position 52,911,743 of record JAYKYS010000001.1, read on the forward strand.
TTGTAGTAAACTCAACCTTCTCAATCAATCACCCCAAGAGCTCTCAGTGGAAGCACCAGATGTAGAGTTGAGAGTTTTCCTCGGGAAGGGCGAACCTTCTGGCTGTGATATGAGCTTGAAGGCTATGTTCAGTCTACTTAGGGAAGCACTAGACTCCTGGCTGTGGCCGGTTTGCTCAAAGGATAGGCTTCAAGTCTCAAGGTGATACTGAAAAACACTCATATAGGTCTCTTGGCTCTTCTGATATGTTCAGGAAGCAAGGTTCAGACTTAACTAGCAATGATTAGATCAGATGACGAACTTTGACACTCAGGATTGAGAAATATGTGAAGGTTCAGGCTTCAAAACTCCTCCAGACAGCTGTTTCTACCTAGAACAAAGAATTGGCTCAATCACTTTGGGAAATTCTTACAGGATTTGTAGTACACAGCTTGCTGAACACCCCTGTGAAGTTGGGCCTCCTGATTCCACACAGAACTCCAGATCTCACTCTCTGAAGTTGCTGTTCCAGATTGAGAGCTTTTCGGATCCCCTCTACTTCAGCGGCCGCCCTGAATTACTCAGTAACTCAAATCACTTGAAACCTTTTTGACAGTCGTAGCCCAGCTGACAGTGAACGCAACCACGAAGGTTTGAAACGATTTCCTCAATTCTGCTGCAATTGACACTCAAAACCCCAAAATCAACAAAAGTGATGCAGTTTTGATACAATCCGAACTTCAATTGGGCATAACTCCTTGTTTATTGATCCAAATCGATCAAGAATTGCACTAACAGTGCTTGGTTCGACGAGCTCTATCTCCCTGTGCTCTCAGATTTCGAAGTGTCTTCACAAATTGCTCGAAATCTCCTTTAGACCTCTGTTTCTAAACTTAGAGTTTTACAAAAGACAAAAAAGGACTTGTAAGCCGGCCTGTCTCTCACCCAGGGGTACCGCAGATGACTAGGATTACTAGTGCACCCTACTTACAAAGATTTAAGTACACCCATGCTCACTTCACTCAACTCTCTGACCCGTATGATCACATCGGTCCCTCTAATAGCGTTCCTGCAAACAAGTTCTAATCCCGCTCTCACATTACATCGCAAAATACTCAAGGACTCCCAAGGTCTCCAATGCTCACTTTACTTACAGACAAGAAAATGAGAGTCTCTTCCACCTTCTCAACTCCTCCTTATATACTCTACAACTTCTTACCGTGGTAACTTTCACTAAGTTACGTTACCTCATGGTAAGTGCGCAATCCAAAATAGTAAAACTTCTAAAGGCTACTAAGACTTAAGAATAGCACACACATTACTTGTTCTACTTTACTAAAGTAAGAGATTCTCCTATTTTAGCTTTTGTAAAGTGTTAACTTTTCACGCTATCCAGTCGAAAGACGACAACACACTAATACGTCTTTTGAGGAGCATCTTTAGATCTTTGTGCATGACTTTTCATCATGCATCCAATCAGCGATGGTCAACAAAGTTACATACTTTTGGAAAGCATATTTAGAGCTCCGCACTTGTCCTATAGTGCCATAGTGGAACCTCTAATAGTTTCCTCAACTTAGTTATAACTATCTCAGCTAGTTATGACTACTTTTGATCACTCTAAATTTAGATCTTCAAACTAGAGTAACCTTTAAGATAGTCATACCTAATGAAATGTATATAAGCATACACACAAATAATGGGATACTTGTGGTGTGACATTTACCCCCAGACTTAATTTTCACTCCGTCCTCGGAGTGAAGTATCACGTTGATGGAACTTCTTTAGCTTGTCGTGGTTCACTCGGTCGAAGAACGTACCACTCCTTGCTTGAAGATCGTAGGTGCCATTACTCCACACTTTGGAGATGATGAAAGGTCCAAAATATCGACGTAAGAATTTCTTTTGAACTCGCTTGTGCCTAATAGCATCCCATAACATCACCCACTCACCCTCTTGAAATGGTTGTAACTTCGTTTTGTTCTTCGCCAAGCGCTTGTCATAGCTCTTCTTCTGTTGTAGCTGAGCCATCTCAATTCGTTGAGTTGCGTCGTCTCTATTCTCCTCCAGCTCCAACAAGGTTTCTCCCCTCTCTTTCTCAGCTATTGGACCACCCTTTCTCTTCAGTCCAGCTTGCAAGGTCTGAAAGGTGGTTAGGTCGAACTGGATTGGTAATCTTGATTCCAACCCATACACCATCTTGAAAGGTGAATATCCCGTAGACGTCTTCACTGTTGTACGATACTCCCATAGAACCGCATGAAGACGCTTGTCCCAGTTGTGTTTGGCCCCTTCCATGTCAGCATCCTTTGCTAACATTTGACACAAGGTAAAGTTTGTCCTCTCTACCAACCCGTTTGAACTAGGTTTATATGAAGTAGTAACCCTCTGAGAAATGGAGAAGTGGGTGCACATAGCAGTAGTCATACCACTCACAAATTCTCGACCCCTATCAGAAACTAACTCCAGAGGACATCCAAACCTAGTAATGATCCGTTCGTACAGAAATCTACCCACCTCAACTTCTCCAATAGTTACAAGAGGTCTAGCTTCTACCCACTTCGTAAGATAATCTGTGGCTACAACAATATACTTATTGTTGCGAGGGGTGCGATTCAAGGCCCAACAAAATATATTCCCAATTTCTCGAAAGGTCCGAGAACCGGAATAGATCTAAGAGGAGTGGAAACACTAGATTTAATAGCAAAAGCTTGACAAACATCACAGGTTTTACAATACGTCAAGCAATCTCTAAACATCCCCCTCCAGTGATATCCTGCGTCGAGTATCTTATGAGCCGTCAACTTGCCTGCGAAATGTCCTCCACATACTGGACCGTCATGGAATTCTTCCATGAGTCGTAGAGACTCCTCCTTGTTCGCAGCTCTTCTCAGGACCCCATCAACTCCTTCACGGAATAACACACCTTCCACCACCGAGTAAGGTTGACTTTGTTTCACCAACGCCTTCTTCTCTCTGGTCCGCATCCCATCTGGATAGACACCTTCCGTAACAAAATCCCAAATTTCTTGATATTCTATTGGGATAATAGAGTTGCTCATCAAGACCATCAAATCTTCGTCAGGAAATGTGTCATCCACCGGCTCCTCTCCATCGCCATCGTAAGCTCTAGATAGCAAATCTGCATTCGCGTGTTTCTTCCCTGGTCGATCGCAAATCTCATAGTCGTACTCTGACAATAAGAGCTTCCACCTTGCTAATCGTCCTTCGACCATAGGTTTATTGAAGATGTACTTCAATGCCTTATGATCTGTAACGATAGTGAACTTGTCTCCTATGAGATAATGTCGAAATTTTCTCAAAGCATAGATCACTGCTAATCCTTCTCTCTCTGTCATAGAATAATTTCTCTCTGCCTTGACCATTTACCGACTAGCATATGCGATAGGATGATCTCTACCTTCAACATCATACTGACTTAAAGTACATCCTATTGCTATATTTGAAGCATCTGTATATAGAATAAACTGTTTATTCCAATCGGGCTTAACCAAGATCGGAGCTGAAGTAAGAGCTTTCTTCAGTTCCTCAAAGGCGGCTAGAGCTTCTTCATCTCCTAAAATCAACACGTAATCTACTCCCTTCTTCAGATATACAGTCAAAGCATATGCTTTATGTGAGAACGAGAGTATAAACCTTCGATAATACCCCACCATACTTAAAAACTGTCGTAGCTTAGTGAGAGTACTAGGAAATGGGAGCTCTAAGATCTTCTGCACCTTCTCTGGATCAACGGCAATGCCGTCCTTGGATATGATATGACCCAAGAGTAACCCTTCCTCACACCCAAAAATACATTTCTCCGGATTGAGAGATGCATTTGCTACATCTAAACATTCTAAGACCTTCACAAGGTGCTCAAAATGCTTCTCCTTACTCCCGTAAACACAAAAGTCATCTATAAAATCTTTCACAAACTTTCCTAAGAAAGGTTCGAACACTTTGTTCATAAACCTTTGAAACGTCGCAAGAGCATTACACAGACCAAATGGCATGACTCGAAATGCAAACGTACCCCACGGAGTAGTGAAAGTGGTCAGGTGTTGATGTTCTGGTGCAATTTTGATCTGGTTATATCCGCTATAATCATCTCCAAAGCTGTACCATTCGTTTCCCGCCACTTCTTCCAAGATCTCGTCGATGAAAGGTAGAGGATATTAATCCTTCTTTGTGATCGCATTGAGCTTCTTGTAATCAACACACACCCTCAATTTGCCATTTTTCTTCTTTACGATCACAATGGGTGATACCCATTCAGAATGCTCCACCTCGTAAATGAACCCAGCAGTGTGCAGCTTCTCGATCTCTTCTTTCACCAGATCCGCAATTGGAGGACTCACTCTTCGTTGCTTCTGTCGCACCGGTTTGACTTCCTTCTCTAACTCGATACGGTGTTGCTCCAGTGTGACCTCCCTCAGATCCTTGTAACTAAATGCAAATACATGAATGTATTTGCGAAAGATCTCTTCGAAACAACTCTTCTCCTCTTTAGTAACCTTCGATCCATAACGTAAGGTGGCAATTCTTCTCTCCACTTCCTCGGGAGTTAACGGTTCTTTGTCTCTATCTCTTTGCACTTCCGGAGAAGGGAAAAGATCCACTACGTTCACACCCACATTTCGTTCTTCTCTCTCCTCTTCTTACGATGTATTTTCAGATTCTGAATCTGAAGAATTAGTACCTACATCAGAAGTAGTATCGACAACTTCTGACGGGTAACCCTGGGGCCGTATAGGGTGGACTCTTGACTCTATCCCGCAAATCCCATGTCAACCCCGGCTTCCCAGTAGTCCGATGTGGGTCGATCTGATTCCGACGTCCCAACTTGATCTCCGAGCAATGGAACTTTGATCCGGTGGTGATTCGGTCCGATGCGTAAATAACCTTTGTGCTAGTTATCCGTTGCATGTACTGCTCGAAGCCAAGGTCTTCCGAGTAACATTTCATAACTTGACTCTTTCAAGATTTGAAATGTCACGTTTACTTGCACTCCCATTACTGACACACAAACTCTCTCCAGCACTCCCAATGATCTAACTCGCTGTCTGTTAGCCATACCCACCGTGATACTAGAAGGACGAGTTGGTACTAGATCCAACTTCCTCATGAGTCGTTCTGAGATGGCATTTACTGCCGATCCTCCATCGACTAGAACATCTGAGACATCTCTCCCATTGATACGAGCCTCTACTTGATGCCTTGTTGCACACCTCTCCTTCACTAGCATCTAAAGCACTCACATCGACAGTAGAAGGATTTACCTTCTTCTTCCGACCTCGTCGGGAGCTTAGACCGCTACGAAGTTCTTTCCTCACTGAAGGATTCAGAGCAATCAACTATCCCACAGTAATGTTTGCTCGTTGCTTACCCACGTCTTCCACCACATTGTATTTTGATTGCTCCATCGAAATTGTGAAATCAGTATTTCTCAATTTCTTTCGCCGTTCTTTGGTTTTTGAAGAAGATTTGCTACTCCGAGTATTTTGACTTGGAGAATCTTCCATCACGACTGGTTCTCCCTCGTCGAAATGCGTCCTCATTCTCTTCCTCTCTTGAGGCAACAGCTCTACAGATTGAAAACCTTCTCGTACATCTCGTGGCTCCAAGATGTCAATGCATGCTACACCCTTGTCCTTGCTTTGTGAAGTTGAAGCTCCATCCGCCGTTCCACCATTACAACTTGGACAATTACGTTGGAAATGTGATCCTCCACACGTAAAACATCCTTGGTTCGTGTAGTTACTTGGTGATCCTTGCGGTGGTCCACCTCTAGACTGATAGCTCCCATAACCTCGTGAGCCTCCTCCAACATTTGGACTATGGTGTTGCAACAAATTCACCATATTGATCTTCAAATCTGCCAGAGACTCTGTCAGACTTTTCAACTCATCACGAAAGTCGGGAGTAACAGATCTGGATGGTACAATGGCTGTAACTGCACTAGTAGGAGCTATCGGAGTCAGATTCTGAAATCAAACAGTCGGAACACTCGCAGTCGTCAGAGTTGGCATGTTCGGCACTTGCACATCCCCACATGATGCCCCAACAGTCATTGGTTGCAAGTCGTCTCCATCCAGACTCTCTTTCATCCTGGTTGCGATCTTCACTGCATCAGCCTTCGAAGTTGGTCTCTCATACCGCACTTGTGTTCGAATCTCCGGCCTCAATCCTCCAATAAAATTCTTTGTGAGCATTGCTCCAATGCCCACCATCGTTGGCTCTACTACATCTCCACTCTTTCGTAAAACCACCCGAAACTTTTGTTCTAATTTCTCCACCCTCTCGGCGTAAGTCCTTACTTTCTCTTTTTCTCCTTGTTTGAGGTAAGTTACCTCTACCATTAACTTCTCGTAACTTTCATCGGGAAGAAAAGTTTCAATTAAGGCCTCCGTCAATACTTCCCAAGTATCAACTGGAGTCCCCACTACGCTTCTCTTCTTCCTATCCTCATACCATGTCAATGCAGAATTCTCAAGAAATTCAGGTATCAACCCTACCCACTCGCTCTTCTTTCGATCTCCATTGCCAATGCATGCTCTTTTGAAGTCCCTCACAAATCCTTCCACGTCTTCTCCATCCTTTCCGTAAAACACCGGAAGTTTCCCCATTCTTCTCTTCTTTTCTTCTTCTTACTCAAGGAACTGCTTGCGGATGTGAAGATTGCACTTCACCGCAATCCACAATTTCTCCGTTGAGCTCTCTCCTCTCCAAAGGTTGGAATAAGTTTGACCCTCATGGTCATCTTATCTCTCGTGTGACAGACTATCTCCATCCTCGCTAGAGGTCTTCACTCGTTCCGTTTCTACACTCAACCTTCTCTCGAGACCTTCGGCTACAGTTTCTAGCAAAGCAACCACTGCGCTACACTCGTGCTCAACTGGAATCCCGTCCACTCCACATCTAGGACAAAAGGTTGTAGGGTCAATGACGCCTTGTCTAGGGGAAGAAGGACCTATGTGTAAGCTTAAGTCGACCAACCCTCTTCGCTCACTCAAAAGTCTATTCTTCGTAGGACACTTGCTCACTTTATGTCCTTCTTCTCCACAAAAAAAACACCTCGAGTTCTTCTCCTGGTTCTTACGACTACTCTTTGCTTCTTCCTCAAATTCTAGTCGAAATTCTCCTTTCGCCAGATCAGCGGTAACTATCACCGCATAGCCTTGAGAGATCTTGCTCAACCTCAATTTCCACTCTTGCTGTCCTTCCATGACGATGATCCGTCATACATCTCTCTCGCTCTATAGTTTGTTTGACACTTTTGATCACTCGACTATCTTCTCGCTTAGCAATCTCTCACATTACTAAGTAGAAGCTTAACTTGTCAACCCTGAGCCTCAGAGATCGAACATAACCCTCTCATGAATTCTGAAATTCTTTCACTCTTTTACTTCAGCAAGCGATATAACAGATTTGACCCCCCTTCGCTTCAAATGCCATAACTCCAGTTCTACTCGATCAATTCACGCATGATTTGGGTGCCTAGATAGCTTATCTTGCAAGCTATCAGCATGGAAGATTTCAAGGTCTAATTCTAAAAACTGAAAATATGAAAATGACTGTAAACTCCTTCCCGAGAGCTCACTATTTGATACCGAAAAACCTCCTTAACTTCCGAAAGACATAACTCTCTCCTTACAATTGATCTCTCTGAGATATCAAGCTTATTGGAAAGTTTATCTTGCCCTCTATAACATGGTGTATGTACAAAGGTTCTGAACTCATGCTCAAAAACAGACATGAACTGTACTAACAACTAAATACGAATCTTTGTATCGAGGTCCCGGCAACGGAACCAAAATGTAAGCCGGCCTGTCTCTCACCCAGGGGTACCTCAGATGACTAGGATTACTAGTGCACCCTAATTAATGCGCGTGAAGAGTTCGTATTCCCACAAATAATTTATACCAGCATAAGTACATATATATTTCATATTAGATAACCGTTATAATTAAAGAATATCGGATTCGAAGGTTCATATTGATCAACAACCTAATTTACGGTTGTTTGTTGTACAGTGAAGAAAGCTCAGAGATAAAGCCCAAAGTGGGCATTTGGTCACTGCCAATTATTGTGAAGAGTCCTCTAGGAATGCTTCAACTCGCCGACATCAATTTCATTGTGGCCACGGTGTTCCTTGTTGTGTGGTACATCACGAAAATGTCCGTGGATGCAGCTCGCGACATCGACAACACAAAACAAAAACCGGGCAGCCATAGCAGGTATAACTCGAATCATCTTTCCTGTTTACTATCATAGGAAATATTCTTGCTTGTAGTGATACATAACACAACACCCACGCTATCTGATCAGATCTTCCAGGAAGCTAGAATCCGTTGGAGTTTATCTCGGAAAGGCAGGTTTGATTCCGTTCGCTCTCCTCTGGATTCCTGTATCTCGTGGGTGCCCTATTCTGCGAATCTGTGGAGTTCCCTTCGAGCGTGCTGTCAAGTATCACACGTGGCTGGCTTAGTGACAGTCTGGTCATACATAGTACATGGAATAATCTTCCTCGTCTACTTCCCTTACATCCATGAAGCTCATGAGGTATGATCACACACCTTTAAGTTGTCGTTATCAATTGCATAAGATTCAAAAGCTAAAATCTATCATCTTCACTCCTAGCCTGCGGTTGCAATTATAGTAAATAGAGAGCGAAAAGTGAGCTTCACTGCGTGAAGAATCAAGAACTTCAAGGCTTAAATTTCTAGTTAATAATTTGCTTGTTGCAACTATTGTCATGGGCACACAGCGGGATAGTTACTTTTCTTGACATAATTGTCCTCATGATGCAAAGGATTGATTATAAACGTTTCAAGCCGATTGTTTTTATAATAGATACAAGTCTGATTACAATTGGATGATCATAAGATGAACATTAAGACAAGTACACGAGGATGGAGTGGAAGTGTTAAGTGCACGTCAACATGTTTATTTGCAAAAGAAGAAAGAACTATGAAATATGTTTCAATTATGAAAATCAAAAGAAATATTTGATTGAAACATCAGTGGTGGTTGAAACTGACTGTCTGTAGATGTTAAGGATGATCAAGAATTATACGACTATTAATATTGCTATGTTGTGATGGCTCACATGTATCAAGTCGTTGGATCCGGAGTTTAGACAGATTGTAAAGAAGGATAATCCGATGATAAATATGTTATCTCGAGTTCAATAAGACGGAAAAAATGAAATAGTTACAAATATTAATGACATGGTATAAAGTTCTATGGGATGGTGCACACAAGAAAATAGGATGAATTGTTCTTTGAAGGATTATAGGATGATGAAATGCTTGACACTGGAAGATATCTGAATATGTTGATCAAGCAATCAAGTTGGACGGATGAGAGATTTTGAGAGTTCAAAAAAAAACCTATAATTTCATGTTGTAAGATGGATTGTTTTGAAAGTGGTCATAGCAAAAAGATAAGATATCGTTACGGATTATTTGTGACAAAGAAGATCAAAGAAAGTTGCTTAAAGTATTTCATGAGAGTCTTTGTGCTAGACATCGGGAGATTTGGATCACTTTTACGAAGAAGGAGCAGTATTGATGGAAGAACACGTACAAAGATGTCTTATTTTTTGTGAAATCTTGTTTGACATGTCAAATGTACTCAAACATCCGGTATCGAGATGGATAACATCCAACTTATCCGTTAGCAATTCACTTCAAGTGGATCGTAAACTTTGTGACTATGCCGGTTGGGTTTGTGACAGATGAGATACTTGATACTTGCTCGAGAAGATCTTTCAAATCAAATTGAGGATAGAGCACTTCGGACAAAGACAATTGAAAGATGAGATTTACATGCAGACTTCAATAATATGTGATGTTTACCCAAGTGCTCAAAACTTGAATCTAACTCCTCCATTGCTTAGCTCTTGGTAAACTCTTCGAAGTGATATCCCACATCTCTATAATTAACATTTTTCCAAAAAGTTACACCACGTCAAATTTTTTATTTTTGTCTCAAAAACTCTTCTCTCAATTTCTCAAAATCCAATCTCACAACCCCATCGGAAAATACCATCTTTTTTTGTCGTGACACGTTACATCTTCCCATGACCTCTCAGTACATCCGAACACTGAATACTTTGTTTCGTGCAAAATCGGCTTAAGACTTCAACACGCTTTCTGTCTCAAAAGCTTGTCTGTGTATATGATTCTCAACTTGGTTCTGAACACTTCGACAGTTGAGACACAAGTAACTCCACAAAAGAAACACAGAAGGCCATGTTGTGACAGAAGTGTCGCGAATGAAGTCTCTTTTGACAGATGACTAGGGCTTGTCATGGGATGTGACCAAGATATCTGTGTAAGTTAAAGGTGTTACCAACAAAACAGAACTTGAATAATACTTGATCAACTAATTTTCCTGTTTATTTAAGAATCAAACTCTTCCGTGAATCTTGTCATCAATAAAAGTCCTTGCATATCCATTATCAGTTCAAATATGCAGGGAACACAGATACGCGGAATACGAGAATGTGAGCGAGTGAAAGACAAGTGACTGGTGGTGGAGAACAAAGGATGTAAGAATGCAAGAGAAGAAGAGCAAAGAATATCGAATTTGCGTATCAGGTTTAAAAAAGCTACCCCTATTTATAGCATGCACCCATGCAACACCATCCGTTTATAGATTATGCGACGGAATGCTGAGCTTCTTGGCCAGCTCCGTCAGGCTACATCCACTGCAGATCTGTTGGTTTACCTGTGATGTGTAGCTGGAAGATTGGAAGAAGAAGACTGCATGAAAGGAGAGAAACAAACCAGTCCTGTGACATCTGGAGTTATTTGCTCCAACCGCGAAACGAGAGCTTGCCCTAGACATACGGCTGCAGAAAGCCCCACAGCGAAAAGAGGCCTAAAAACAAATCCAAACAAAAAAAAAAACAAAAAAAAAAAATTGGAACGGATTGCGTGGACAATATCAAGGTCAAGTGGAACTGCTTTCTCCGCTGAGGAAAGGAAGGAAGGAAAAAGGTTTTTGCAGTTGGTAGGTAGAACGCTGAAACTGAATTGCACATGCGCTGTGGAAATAGGGTTTCAAACTCTCATGTAGGAGGTTCATGAGTAGGATAAAAGGCACTGCTGGGTAACGCTTCCCCTTTACCTATTCGAGATTTTCTACCACCTAAAAGTGTAAACTAGTACCTACTCGAACTCACTCACTGTATATGCTGACCGAATCATATTTGCTAATCACACGATCTGTCATAACAGATGACTGCTAGTGTGTCAGGTTATGCACGAGTATCTAGGCGCACATCCAGATATAGTAAATGCTTGGATAAAGTAAAGGACTAAAACTCTTCAAACAGAGACTGCGGCGTCACTGCGCTCGAAAAAGAAGTAGGCATACTGTACATGAGGCGTAGTGTTACTTCACTCTTAGTGGCTGAACAGTCTGACATGTCCCACCAAGACAAAGTTCTTGAATCGTACATAAACATGTTTCATAACAACCTGAAGCTCAATAACTACTTCGCTTGGGCTTGGGCTTTTGGTGGAGGCCGTCGACCCTTCTGTCCCTTCGGCACCTCCTCAGCTGGTGGAGGGGGCTTTCCAAAGTCCTGGTTCAGAAGATCATATAACGAACACCTCAATCTAACAGTGAACTGACACACATAATGTATATTGTTGTATGTGAGCTATCTGTCATATATGTGCTGCATCTGCTGACTGAATGAAGTTGATAGAAGCCAAAATTTGTGCAACTAGTCCGAATCGAGCAAATCAAATATATATATATGTAGTGCAGTTACCTTCACCCTGTTATGAGTCAGTTCATCCCAAGCTTGAATCTTATAGAAATGGTCCAGCAACTCTTGAGGGTGCAGTGTCACCCTCTTGATCTGCAATTCGAATCTCCTCGTCAGGTAAGAGAGACATCAAATACGGTTGATAAGTTCGAAAAGATTCTCAAACTCGAGCACAGTCATAACTGTTCTGTTGGAATATGTCGAATAGGCTACAGATGTTGTGACTTACTGGAGGAAGGGATTTACGAACATCACAGTAGCGAAGAGCTAATTAGACAAAGAGCTACCTGACGGCAACAACATCGATGACCGCATGAACACGGTAATGCTGTTCAAAGAAGGATAGAGAGTCTTTACTTACAGAACGCATGCGCTTCTGCGTACATGCCCATTTGATGACCTGTTCAATGGAGCTTATACTGAAATCTTTAGAGTAGCTGGCCAGAATTGATACATCAAATCCATACTTCAATTGTGCTCCGTGTCTCTCCAAAAGAGTTCTCCAAATCATAAGCCTGCTCGCATACTCCGGGTATGGGCAGTATATGCGTTTCGTAAAGAATTTTAGAAATGTTCTTGTAAGATTGTTCGGGCCTTTTTTGCCTGCACAATCCTGACAGCCATACAGACCACATCCTTTCTTTTGAGAGTTTGGAACCCCCATTAAATGATGGTTCGTCTCGGAGCATGATATTGTGACGATGAGGATACAAGCTTTCGGTGCTCCTTATATGAGAAGTATTAAACCAACCTGTTAAATTCATAGCGGAGATTACAAAAATGTGTATTGGGTAACAAACTAGCATCGAGCCATCAGTTACAAATACGGTGTTCGGAAGATATCATCATCGCTTATAATTATAAGCACGAGAAAATCATCCACACCTGTGGTCTATTGGTACAACCAACAATAAGAACTCGATCGCCTGGCCAAACAGCTTTCATTTCTTTGATCAGTGATCTCTTGATTCTATTGGGTTTATCCTTCATTCCCCAGCTCTTAATTTTCTTCTTTGATGATATAAACACCTGAATAATGATCCAACACCGCTGTTGCATATTTCGGAAGAGAATATCTACAACGTGTCTTATCAAATCCATAACCCTCACAAAATTTGACCTTAATGCACTTTCAAGGCATAGTGGTGGTCCTGTGCACTTCTTTAAGTGTGAGATTTTCCAGGACAACTGGAAGAGGTGGTAAGAAGCTCTCTGAAGACAGAGAAAACTGAGGTGATATCCCAGTATATAACAATCTGAAATGACAATACGCACCTTTTCAACTTCATCTATGTAGATCATACTAGGCGCCATGATTTTGGCCATCTTGAACGTCATCTGAATCATCTGCGTTACCTTCTTGCCTCCTTGGAATTTTCCGTTCGTATTTCGTGGTGATAAGTTGAAAAGTGTACAACCTGCTGCACGACAAGCTGCATTTACCTGTCCATCGGGGTTTCAACATACTCTCTGTATTATGTTCCAAACTGGAAGGACAATCAACGCCCATGCAGCAGGGGTTAACAGTACGATGAAGAAAAGTACCAGCAGAGTCTTGCCAACACCTACACCACCATATAAGAGGACAGATCTGACCAACGGAGCCTCTGAGTTGACCATCTCTGTCGCTAAGGGAAAAATGCAGTACTCAATCACTTGTCTTTTAACCTGCAGAAATAGCGGTGTTGAATAAACAGTAAATTTGCGTTCTCCGTTTTTCACAAGCAGAGAAAACATAATGCGTGAAGAACATCACAGTCACGTTGGATTTACAAACAGATGTCTATTTTTCCAAACGGTTAGCGTATCTCGTAAAAGCCCAAGGAGGAGGAGGGTGGTAGAGTCGGACCTGTGCCATGGACGGGTCGACCCTGGCAGCCCAACCCGGCTTTGGAGGGACTATAGTGTAGTTCTCCGCTCCTACATACTCAGAGAAGGAACGGTTCGGGCAAAGCTGCAAAATTCCGTTCTTCACAAGCTCGTCGAAAATGATATCTAAACTTTTGTTCTTGCTGGCATCTTTTTTCCTTTTCTTTTTCTTCTTAGGCGCTGGTAGAGCTCCTTCTTCTTTCGCTTTTTCTTTCTCCCTTTCTTTTCTGGCTTTCTTTGCAGCAACTCTATCCTTCTTTTCCTGAGCTTTCTCAGCCTTCAATCTGGCTTTGAACTCTTTTTCCTTTCCCTCCTTCTTGGCTTGCTTCCGCAATTGCTTGATCCTGGCCTTTTTCTCAAGTCTCATCTTCCTTTTTAAGTTCTTCAGCAGCTGTTTCGTGTTTTCATCTGTAAGGAGCCTCATCTGTTAAACAGACAGTTCACACCATCAGCTAGACTTTCAACGTTTCATCGCAAGCCCCTCAAGAACGATGAATATAATTCAAGTCCCAATAGGACACAACAATCGCATCGAATCCAAAGAACAGTGGTTTGAAACTGGAGCAAGTTCCTTCCTCCAGCTCACGAGCGAACCTCTTCAAAGACTATGGGTCTTAAGCTCTGCTTCAGAAGGTCTGGAACGAATGTCTGCTCGTAGTTGTCATAGTCATCTTTGTCAAACCAGTGTTTCTTGTAAAGGTCATGAGACTCTTTCACGAATCTTCTGAAGTAATCAATGCATGTGGGTGGGCCATCTGCATCTGTCTCGGGGAATTTAGGTGGTGGCACTTGACCTCCTTTTGTTCTCTTTTGTTTTTCATCGCCCTTCTTCTTGTCCTTGTCTGAAGCAGGTCTTTCGATGGGCGGTAGAGGATCAACAATATTAGCACTTCCACCCTGTTTCTTTTTCGGCAACCCTTCATACATTCCTGTCTCGGGCTCTCGATGATCGTTCAAGTACACATTTATTCTTTCCTGTATGATCTCGCACATCTCCTGCCCTTCTAATTCCTTGATTTTCTCAAGTGTCGAGCAAGTCGCATTCTGCAGCTCTAGTTCATTTTCCAACTGTGCCCTTTTGCGTCTATCACTGATCGTAACCAACTGTTTTCTCGGATCTTCTGGATCTGGTGGCTGGAAGTTGTTCATACCTAAGCACGCCCAAACACGCCCAGACCATGACAAAAGGAATTCGATTAGAAGTAGAGTTGCTGTCGAACACAGATAATGAGACTTGGATGAACAGAAAGTATACTTCAGGCTTGCCAATTATTATCTTCCTCTTCCACTGGCAGAGTCCAAAAGCCTGCTAACAGCGTGCAAGCTGCTTGAGGTCTCCAGGCAGACCTTGCCAATTGGCACCAGAAATTGGGAGCAGATCCAGTATGCTATAATCTTACTGAATGCAGAGGAATGTAGCTTAAAATCGGATTGAAGTAAGTACTTGAACCAAACTGCAAACAACTTCTGAACCATGCATGGAACTTACCGATGAAGGTAAGCTCTTCCAGGGCAGCCTTCTTTGTACGTACTCTCCCAAGGAATCCCCGGATACTAAAGACTCGTTCAGGAGAACATCATCACCTAAACGACTTATATCTCTTGTGCCATGCATGTGCTAATCCGCCAACTGCACCTGAATTTTAGGGTACAGAACGTACCCGGATAGAACAGTGCAGGACAACTATTGTATCTTTCCTCTTTCCTTGTCTATTTTTCTGTTTCGTTACTCTCTTCCCTCTTCTCATGCATCATTTCCATTTCAGAGAACAAGACCGCACAGTCCAGGAGATGACCTCCCTTGGGTATAACCCAAGCAGAAGCGTTGAAAAGGTTTTCCTTGTGTTTAAGGTGTGGTTGGTACTTCCGGTTAGTCCTAGATGGAACACGGGCAAATCAGAAGTTTTCTCAAGGATACACCCGCTGAATAATCAATGCAGCACTTTCACGTGAGTGAGATTCAACTCCAGCTTTTTGACGTGCCAGTTCTATCTCTTGCATTGCTCTGTAGTCCTTTGCAACTTTGCCAAGACCACTAGTTAGGCTTGTCTAACTCGTGGTCTTGGCAGACATCGTATAGTTGACGACGCTCGCGTTTCTTTACTAGAATACCAAGCGGAAAGGATTGTGATCGAGGAAGGGGACCATCACGACACCTGATATACACTCTATGGAAAATTCAGTAAAAGTTCAGACAATCCGACTTGTTTCCATCAAACAGGAGCAGAGAGTAAGTACACCATGCACTGTAGATATCCTCATTACCGAATCTTTTGGATTTCGGCGATCTTTTGTCGTGCTTGACGTCCCCTTTCCTCCGCCTGTCAAATTTCTCATCACTTAGCTCAGGACCGAATACGACTATCCACCAGCCGTGACGTAGTTCTTTCGTATTAGGTACATACTACGTCTTTCGTATTAGGTACATAGTTCATGAATATGATATAGAACTCTTTCAAGTAGAAGAATCAATGATTCAAGACAAGGGTCTGAGACTTTGTACCTGGATAATGATCGCAGCCTCATCTACTGTCAACTCGGAAGGTGGTTTTGATGGGTCCGGAACGTTCATCAATCCATGAGCTGTTAATGCAGCAATCTAGGTCTCTCATTAAAACAAGAACAGCGTTTAGAAGTTGAGACTTGCTAAGTAATCGCGGAGAATACTGACAGGGTATGAACTCTGCATCGACGTGCTAGCTAATCTAATAGAAATAATGAGCAAACATGTTGCTTTCATTGCAGAGGCACCGAACTCCGGCTGTGACTGCCTCTATATGGTTGACGAGTGAGTACTTTGACAAGCTCACAAAGCCAAGAATTCAAGTGAACGTACAAGAAATTTCTCACGCGATTCCATAAGAGCTTTGTTATCATCAGTAAGGAAACGTGGAGGAAGAATATTCAGAACGTCAAAACTCTGTTTCCTGCTCAACTGCAAAGCGGCACGTTACCATTGACCACAAAGCAGTTTGTAAGCTGGTACATCTCGGCTGCCTTTCGAAACACAGAATTCTAAGAGTACTAAGTTGCTGAACAAGCACAAGATAAACTAAATGTTTAGAGCTTTACAGAATACATTATGCATACATAGTTCTGGATATACCAACAGTTCAGAAAAATCATAATATTCCGCTCCATCGTTGAGAATCACCATAAACTGTCATAAGAGAATCACAAGTTTAGACTTCTTACCCTCAGTATCCTATCAGTCTCTCAAAAAGCTTGCAACGGTGTGTTCTACAACAGTGCAGCATCTGAATTTCAAGTTACTCGGCTTCTTCTTCTTGGAGTCACATTTCCATGACGAGATACATTCTCTTAATTCTACAGTCAGATGTAACGAGCAGTGGTATCTCACTGATTTAATCTCCAATATACGACCGATGCATGCCTCCAATGCTTTCTTTGCATCTCTCCGCTTTTGAGGGTGAACAATCTGCAACAGTGCTCATGTGTTAGAAAAGCGTCTTTCCATCAGCTCGTGGTGGGTCCCATTATCGCGAAGTAACGACGCCAAAGGGTCGTGTAAGTATTTACAACAGTCGGCTGTAAGCACCAGCACGGCCTTAATTAATTACAGAAAAGTGATGCCGAGTAGACCATGTAATGTGCTACACGTGCACCTGATCATAGCAGTCTTCCAGTTTGGTGTAGACTTGGAGATACTTGAAGTACAAAGTCGACCACTCGACCAAACCACTCTGCGAAGAAAAGAAAGGACATGAAACCTCGTAAGCACGCAGGCGGCACAAAAGCTTGAGGCAGTGAGCACACGATAGGCGATGATATTGGAGCTAGCTAGCTAAGGGAAGAGCGGGATTGTGTTGTATAGAAGCTCTTGCCGAAACAGGCGCTTTGTCTTTCTTCCGCCTGTTCTTGTTGTCATCTTTAGGTTTTGTCAAGATCGCTTCCTCCTCAAACAACGCCAACATACCCTTCATACCTTCGCTCCATTGCTCGTCCAGTATTCTGTCCCACCGTTCGAAGTCAATCTGAGTACCTCTTATCACAATTACGATCACATCGGGAACACTCACTACCCACACGGAACCCAAAAGTAATTCACAGGTTTGTGGTTAACTAAAACAAAACCGCCAGCTGACTTAATTGGGCAAACGAATAGCGTTGTCGTCGTTCCGTTCAGAAATTGCGAGTACAAATTAAGGCTTTGAGGATTTGTCAGTAGAAGATTGTATCAGATTCCCTGATGGCGAAATATACGCCGCTGTGAGAAGAGTCCTTAGATACAGTACATGAACCACTTTACGTGCAGTGCCTTTCAACAACGTATTGTGCAAACTGTGTAACTTACACGTGCGACGCCATTGCAGAGCTTTCTGTCTCGAGCCGTTTGTGCGGAAGACGGTTGCAGAGGAGTTCTGACCCTAGTATGGACACAGGCGAGTGGCACGAACCCCGGTCTCGAAGCCAACCCCAGGCCGCGATCGATGCGTTGAGGATCTTGGAAAATTGGCAGAGGAATAACTACCTGTCACTGAAAACATCATGAAATGCCCAGTACATTACGATTTCCTCTGCAGTTCTGCTCTGAGCCTTTGAGGTAAATAGTCTACCCGGTGCACCAGACAGCTCAAGCGCAGGACCTCTGAAAGGAGGAAGGCCTCGAAAGCGTCATAGTAACTCCTACAAATTCGCACTTGAACTAAATGGAAGCACGGCTGTAACGCTTCTATGCTGATATCGCCCTCCTGGAAGTCCTGATGTCTACTTGTGAAAATACTTAAACCATCCTTGCCAAACTCTTGACAAGTTCACGTGTAATGACTGCGACCAAAACCGTTGAGGATAGAAGTTCCTCGTGTTATCATCAAGCAAATGCTATCACATTCTTCATCTTTATTTTGTAAGTTCTCTAGCTTCTGCGTGGCACCGGTGGAACTAAATGTGTCATGCGAACAACTGCCAGTCACAGGCAGTATATCAAAGTTTCCTCCTCGGTTCTCAGTCCAAAAGTAGAGACGGTGCTCAATCACACCATAAAACCAAGGATCGAAGTTTCAACCCTCCCGACGCTCATGTTGGTACTGCCTTCAGGTATGCATACATCCCCACATAGAGGTGAAGCTGACAGTAATGGACATCCTATTGTTTGCGACTTGCATACACAGTGCCGACCATTAGAGCAACAGTCGCTCCCTGCATCAAGACACGAGCGCGCATGAACAACTGACTCTGATGAGACTTCCCCTTCTGGAAAGAATAAAGCCCTCCACCCAAAATCGCAGCTGTGGCAAATGCACCTGAAAGATAAACCGTGGGAGTTTATGGTTAGAGTAAAACAGTTCCAGCCGTAAATAAATCATCCTAGTCGTCCATGATTGGAGTGCTACAAAGTTTATGTCAGAATAGGGCAGGATCACTCATTCCAGTCAGTGGTTACCACACAGACGCCAAGAAATCAGCTTGAACTGATGTGCAAGGTAAAAGATGGATTATACTGCAAAACCTCTCCCAATCATGCTGCCTCATCCCAAATCCATGAAATACTCTAAGGACCAAGATCAGTTTTGATAGCTTGCCAACGAGTTGTACACGAATACGACGAGCTGGTATCAATTCCATAAGAAATAGTGAGCCACAGGTCTTAAACTTAATCGACAAGCCAGACAGTCAAGGGCTTGATACTCCAGTGCAATCAAACAGGCTGATTGTACGCCCGAGAATGATCAACTGACAAAAACAACCAAAGCTACTGACTATGCTAATGCAACATAAGTCCAAGTTGAAGAGTAGTACAAAAGACGATCTGAGTAGAATCATCCTAAAAGAATTACTCCACACAAGTGGTGAGACAAGTGAGAGGAACTAAAGAACCTTACCAAGCCACACGAGAGGATTGCGGTGATCGTCCTTCGTCTCAAACATGTCGTTATTCTTCACGGTCTCTAACTCCGCGGTGGAGCCCATAATTCGACGCCTGAACAGAATCTCAACTCTCTATTTCCTCACTTCGTTCTGCTGGATCACCGCAGTCTGCTTGATCCAGTATACACTAAATTCACCACCATCATCCGATGGAAACAGAGCCTGGCGGTTATCTCAGCAATTGCATCACAGCACTTTAACCGAGAGCAAGTAGCGGGGAGAAACAAGATTCCACACAGAAGTTTGAGTAAGGGTAGTAGTCGGTGCTGTAACACCAAGAAGATTCAGACAAGTTTAAAAGCTGTGAAATTGGAACAATCTAGTCAGTCCTCGCGCACCCGCGCAGAATGGACTTTTGGACCGATTAGGTCACAGAAGGCCACCTGCCAGCGAGCGCACTACTCGAGCCACGTCCGTCGTCCCTTGCGACACGTAGGACAAATGTATGCTTTTGCGAGCGGCTTTGATGGGAGCTCCACAAGCACGTGCGCTGCTTGCAGCCCCAAGCTTCTCCATCTCAATCAAAAAGGAAATCTGCACCCATCACTCGATAGGCTCGTCAGGTGCCTGCCAAGGCTAGCCTCGACTTCGGTATCCAAATCCAAAGAGTGATCACGGATAATCAAGAAGCCTTTGCGTTATTTCCTCACAACGTGGGGGAGTGTGGAGTGCCAAGGAAAATTCCAAGTTAGACGGAAGAGAAGGGGGACAGGAGAAAACGAACGGAAAATGGAGGGTGTTCTCAGCGTTGCTAGCTGTGTAGTCAGCCCGGCGAGATGCTCCTGTCGCGCTTCCACTTCGAGTAGCTCCAGAAATGTCTCCTCTGCGTCATGTGAGCTTCCCTCGTTGTGCAATCTCACATCACAGTTCTACATCAATTTAAGGCGTTTTGTTCGGGATGAATAGAGATATTAATTCGTCTGGTGGTTGATCGTGAAGCTCCCCGTTGATACGTGCATGTTCAACAGAAAGCATAGGCAGATGGCTGATGGCCCCTATCTCATCCACATTACGTGATTGACAGCGTTGTTGAATACGTCACCGTCACCCGAGCTCAGAGACAGAACCATGTTTCAGTGCCATTCACCCAAGCCGTAATTCATATGGTCTACGCTATTTTACCGTGTGCAGCGTGCGGGCGTATATTGTCAACGCTTTAATATCTGGACCGATTCGTCCGAATGTCTCATCAGCATTACCTCGTTTCCAAACGCTTCGAACAATCATTTTGTTCATATGGTAGTTGTTCGACGGAATGTGTCTTTACCTGGATGGATAAGTTCCGGCTAGCTTTCTAATCTGGACGGCTTGATATTGATCTAGATGGGGGCAATTCGAGCTTTGGAGATGAGGTATTTGGAGTACAATTACCGGAACGGATATCCAGACATCAAAGGCAGACAGTGAGAGCCGTTGCCGATGTAAGTATATTCTTTGTTTCTCTAGCGGATAGAGTGAATGCTGAGTTGATGGCACAGAAAATCAAGGAAAGAAATATTTTACGCCTCCCTAGGAAAGTGGGATCATGTTGGCCCACTGTAACTTTCTCCGCGTCCCTAGGAGAGATGCAGGCAAGGTGCAGGTTTTCACACGGAAATAAATTTTCGGCAACAGGTTTCGGTTATGGAAGAAGATGGTCTCATCGAGTCACTTGACTGGTTCGACGGCTCGATTGAATCGAAGCATCTTCACTAGTCTTGTCTGATCGGTTCAAGATGCTCAAAGCATCTCGGTGACTTTCTGGTCGCATCCATTCATCCTTAAGGTGGTTCAAGGCCC
Organism: Asterella californica; assembly: GCA_036924285.1. Lineage (NCBI taxonomy): Eukaryota > Viridiplantae > Streptophyta > Marchantiopsida > Marchantiales > Aytoniaceae > Asterella > Asterella californica. The sequence goes on from JAYKYS010000001.1 coordinate 52,933,047, forward strand.
GCAGATGAACGCCTTGAAAACCTTTCGCCGTCAGGTTGAAGCAACTAGAGTCCGAGAAGCTTAAACTATACCGCGACTAGAGGCTGAAGACATCTGGAGAGCCTTCAACATTAAGGTGACTAAGGTCCAGTATAGAGGGTTCTCAGCCACCCAAGGTGCTTTTAGAATTTCTGAACTGCAAACCTGCATGGGAGTTCGAATACCGTGAAGCAGTCTATGGGCCTTTTTGGCCCAAGCCTCCAAGGCTTAAGCACTCGCTTACAAGACTCTTTTACAGTCCGTATAATGTGTTCTGTTGCCTTCTAGGGCCCCGTTCCTATCCCAAGAAGAGTAAACAAGGTCAGGGAGACGAAGGAGGTCATCATGGTAGACCCGGTGGAGGCTAAGCGACTAGCTGCTGTAGAAATGGAAGTATTGAGAGCCAAGCAGAAGCTTAAGGTCTGTTTTCTCACCCTTTGGCAACTTCCTGACTGCATGAGTGCTTAAAGACTAGCTTCGAGAACCCAGTTAACGTAGTTCGTTACTTCGTCGTCTCTCGGCCAGTATGTTTTTTCCGTGAAATGTGTGCACTGGAAGTCTGGTGTTCTCAGATGTTTTACTTAGCGGTCAACTGTAGGTTGTTCCTCTTCAAGAGCTCGTGAAAATCAAGCCCCTATGAACGTTGGAATTACTAACCTCAACAGCTTACAGTCCCACGTCGAAATCACTGACTGATGCAGAAACAACGAGACGTTGAGGCTATCAACGGTGGTTTTGCCGTTCTTGGCCTCACAGCCGGCCTAGTTTTAGAAGGATATACCGGCAAGAGTATACTCTATCAGGTTGGTAGGCTCAAACTTCTTACCTGCTGTTAACAGTTGGGTGATCACTGGAATGTCGGCCTCCAGAACCCCGGTGGGAATTGGACGTGAGACGAGCGGTTTGGGTTTATTAGTGGTTTTCAGCTAGTTTCATGCCGCTGCGACATCCTTAGCTGTTTAACCTTGAACGCCCAGGAACGTTGTGTTTGTTACTGATGACAGATTGCCGGCTATCTCGACGGCCTGGCTGACTTCTTAACACAAGCTTCTGCACCGGTATTACCGTCACAGGAAGCGCTTCAGGGGATTACCTCACAGTTTTCGTCAACACAGGAGGCACTCCAGAAAATTGTCAACTCTCAGTAATGTTAGACAGCAGTGTTGAATAAGAATAGATTGTCTCCGGTGTCCTGAAAGGCTGGGACGCGCGAGGATCAGTCAAAACGAACCGTACGAGGTGTAGTGTGTAGTGTGTAGGCCCTCATAAAATCACGTACCGTGTACCATGACGTATCTTGGTCCATGGGAACAGCAGTTGGAGCCAAGAACTAGCCTCATATACTTAAAAGGTAACCGCAAAAATTTAACTCAGAGAACGTCATGCTACAGTGAACCATGACGTATGTTATTCTTGGGTCTGTCATGACAGACACCTGTGTATCTTTTCAGACTACAAGAAAGAGCCAAAGGCACGATTTGCTTAGAGGGCACAGCAAGCACAATTTCTAGAGAGTCTCTCATTTAACAATGGTGTCTTATGGATATGAACAAGCACTGATCATTCCAGCAGGAGGAGCCCAACTGGCTTCTCCGGCAGTGAAGGGCTTAGAGCGAGGACTAGTGTTGAAAGTCGATGGAAGAAAACGAAGGAATCCAGATATGGACATTTTATACTGCATACACAAGTTTTAGAGTCCAAGGTTGATAAAGTATCTCGTGCGCAAAGACCAACAGTATCGCTCTCCGAACTTAATATTGTCAGTGACTTCTTGGCAGAAGATTTCACACATGTTGCAGTGTTGATACTCGGACTCTAAGCTAACTACTTTCCCGGCCGTTTGTGATCTAGTTCAGAGATCCGGCGGTACAGTAGACATCAGGATCGTCATCGCTGTGAACTGGTTTTAGCACCTGTCCCCTCACTGAACGAGATACATGTCGTACCTGACCTAAATTGGAGGTGTTGATATAAATGCGTGACATCCAACCACTCAAGTATTCTTCGCTACATTTGCAGTTACTCAAAACTCAATCTGCCTGTATGATAAATGACAGCGTCCTGGGAGTCAAAAATAAATCAAGGGCCTTCTGCACACCAAGACTGTACAAGGCTCGAACTCGGTTAGGCTTAATGGGAGCGTTCACCGCTCCTTGTCCAATCCGCCTTTATCACATATCCCTGCTGATTAAGACTCTTAGAGAGTCGTCTTCCTCGGTAGAGGTGGGGCCGGGACGATACCCCATTTCGTCCGAACTGCTTCTAAGTCTTCACCTAAATGTTTTTCGTAATAAATACACATGAGATCGGAACAAGAAGTTCCAGCCTTGAGTGCCCAAGGTGCATAATGCGTGAACAGGTAATTTCGCTGTTTGGGCTTCAGTCTCCACGACGCCCCTGCCACCGACAGGAAACACATCGGCAGCCCAGTTTGATGGAACTCCACCATTTTGAGGGCTAGCTCACCCAACACACTCGTCGGAAGGTCAAACAGCAAATGCCAGAAATCATGCACCTCTCTAGCTCTGGTTGCAACATACGCGAGCTCTTCCGTCTCGATAAATCTGACAGGAGGTCTGTCATCCGGCGAGAAGTTTCTGTCGCCCATGAATTTCGCATAAGCTCCGCCGAATGTGTAAGGAGGCATGTCCCATGCAGGCCCCATGGCTGCGGAAGTTACTCTCGGGCGGTCGGCCAAAACACGCTGCAGGAAACGAAGATACGATCAAGTCCAACTTTTCAAGCTGCAGAAAATGTAGATTAGAAGTCGACCAACGTCATGACACCCGTTGCGCGGAAACGCCTGAAATCCTTGAACTGGTTCAATGGCATTAATGACTATACCATTTGAGATAGGTCTAAACGAAGAGACTGTAGTCTCTTCGCTTGAATCAATCGCTAAGAATGACTCCAACGAGCAAGAGAATATTGCACAAGAGAAAATTCTTCACATTCCAGGATGAATCTCTACTTTAGTAAACGTTTGCAAGCGAATTAGTTGATTCTTGTATCAAGGAGCGCAGTGCAGAACAACAATATCTTAATCGACATAAAAACCTTGTGAATTTATCTCTCATATACTACGCTGTGGTTCACTTCAGAAATGGTTTAACAAACAAAGTTGTATACCAGAACGGAAATAAAAACAAGGTGCTTTCACATACGAGAAAAGCCTCTTGCGAATCGTAACGGGACACAGCTCCAGAGGAAATTTTCGAGGGTCCCATCAAGCACAGAGGTGGTCACTAAGAATATGAAGTGCGCATAAGTTGAGTTTAGGAGAAAACGTTTCAGGAGGGTCTAAGGATGGCAAGGAGATACGAATCTGGGAAAGATCGTACCTGTCCTTCAGGGCTCCTTTTCATCTTCTCCTGAATCCTCTTGAATGCTGGCCCTCCTGTTGTTTCTCCGAGTGCTGCTACTAGATCCGCTCTCGCAGGGTTCAGTGCAGCTCCAACGGCCGATCCTACTGCAACAGCAGCCTGTTGCCATGTGTTCAGCGGAACCCTAGCCCCTTGCCAGAATTTGCTTGCTTCCTCTCCCCATCGCCTGTCTCCAGACGAGGATTCAATAAATTCTGAACTTCCACAGGACTCATGTCGATGATCAGCGCCCACAGCATACCGTCTAACAGAATTACCTCCAACTGGAGATTTCCGAACAAGATTTTGCAGGTCAAGGACGAAATAATTTGCAGACAATTTTCCCCGGGAGACGACACCGCAACAGCGCCGCATCTTCAGAATTCAGAAAACTTGTGAAACCGGTCGCAACCAGCTACAAAAGTTACACTACACTACAATGCACGGCGATCCTAGTAGCCAGTGTCCGCCTCCTCAAACTTTCTCTAGCTCTGGACACTCGGTTGATCCTCTTGTTTCACTTCCTGACCTTCTTCGTGCCTAGATTTTCTGGAAACACTGAGTCTTCCTCCTCCGCCCTGAAATTTGAGTGGGACACGACTACCAACTGACTAGAAAACGCTTGGATGAAACACCCTATTTGGAGGTGAGAACTGTCATCAGTTCTCAGTATTTCCTTCCTTCTTTCTGTCTTCTTCACCCTCCTGCTTTGTTCAGCTGAATCGCCGCGGTTCGCTCTACTACGATGTCCAGGGAGAAGTTCCAAACGCGCCTCACACAAACATACGGAAATGACATTTCCAATTTTATATCATGGTAATACGATGATCATGAGAGCACCTTCATGTACGTAGCTGATCTTTGGATTGAACACCACTACTAAGGGATTCCACAACTGGACAGAAAAAATACGATAATCATGAGAGAACCTTCACCTTCAGGTATGTAGCTGATCTTTGCACTGAACACAACTACTAAGGAATTCCGCACCTGGATAGAAAACGGAATACGCTTTTACGAACTATTGACCCAGGCCTATTCTCAGGGCCAATTCTGATTGTGAAAACTGTCCTTCAAGGCCTCCAAATTGTTCCTTTCCGGTCTCGACACCCTTTCCCATTATGCTTACCACCGCCACGGTAGTTATGAAAGATAAGTACGTAAACATCTATTTTCCACCTGACTTGGCAACGAATTTTGTGAACTGGAGTACGGACGATCTAGAGGAGTCGGCGCCACGACAGTAGCATACAAGATCCTAGGACGCTAATCTCAAGTGTATTCTCGATGAAGAAACCCTGGGCTTCCGCGCATCCCGTGTCGTTGGTCGCATTGAAAATGAACTTAGTGATGTAAAGTAGCAGATACTTCCAAAATGTGTACTCCTGACGAATGCCTCACAAGAGTGCAAGTAATCCACCCAGTACAGACTAGACACATAAGTAACTTCTACACGCGAGGTGCCGAAGGTGTTCACAGTAGACAACACATTTCATGTTTACACGGCCAACACGACTTGGATGGTTCCGTACAGAAGCATGAGGCATACAAACTGCTGGAAGTACAACAATGAGCCATTACGACTTGGATGGTTCCGTACAGAAGCATGAGGCATACAAACTGCTGGAAGTACAACAATGAGCCATTAGACGCCAGTACAGAGTCACAAGATTTTTTCTAGCGATCAATAGATGATAGCTGCTCCTGTGAACATGCTCAGAATCATATGACGATTGTAGCTAACGTTTGACACTTGAATACTTACTACGGTTCCAGAAAACTTGGGCTAGACTGGCACCGTCCTAGGTGCCAAACAATCGGCAACCAGAACTTGCGTTCCACATTCTCTTCAGAAAGCTACGTAAAAACCGACAAAAATATCACCACAGCAGGTATGAAAGTACGGAATGAATCACTCCAATCATAGGAGCAGAACCAAGAAACGCCTCCATTGGGTCCGTACATACATTGCCCAATACTGTTCTCCCATCTAAAGTCTCTTGACGAATCGCATATGCTGAGAAACTCATCCACGTGATATCACGTTTGTTTTAACAGTAAGCGCGCTGGAGATTCTACTGCTGGCTCGACATAATCACTCAAGAAAAGTGGCTCTCACGAAGAACTCATCTCACGGGGACATCTATACTCTAGCATCTCATCCAAGGCCGTAAATCCAAGGTGCAACATGGATATAAAAAGAAAAGATTTGACCCTGGGCTTGGATGCTGTATGCTCAACACCGCACACTTCCACCCTGGAGTGTAAACAGCTCTATACAAGTAATTCCCTGACGACCTAATAATGTACAGACCAGTCCTAGAAACTCTCTTAAAGCAATTCTCATAGGTACAGGATCTCTCCATCGTTTAGTTGGCCCCAAGTTTCGGATTCGTCCTCGGAACCAAACAGCTCTGCAACTTCACACCTCAACTCTTCCAGATCTTTGATAAACTCCGCCCGTTCTTGGTCCGGTTCAGATATCAACTTTTCAAAGTGCAACCGTAATCTCTCCAAAGCAGCCTCGACACGGCACACTGTTCGCAACGTTTCTCGTGTTGATATGTTCACACCATGCAGGCTCTTCAAGGTTTCTAGTGTCTACACAACGTTCCAACGGGAGAGGAGATTATTTAAAATATTAAAAAAGAGTAGGCGAAATACTTTTAACGTTCTGGAGTTGATAAAAGTTGGCTTGTTATTCAAGATAATCACCAGAAAATTCCGTGATTACAAGTGTCAAACGAGTCAACCGTAGCGCAATCCTTGATGCCACAGAACACATACCTTTTGTAAAGTATCCAAATCGACCGACTCTGTTTGCCCCACGACCGATTTCAGAAGTCCTTCATCTAGTTTATACGAGTCAAGTTGACCTTGAGTTTCTACCCGTTGTTCAGCTAAATCACCTACCAAAAACAGCGCCTTTTTGCACAACCTCATGTCCACGTTATCATTGCTCATCAAATCCTGCACCCTCCCAAAGATACAAATCATGGTTCTTGTCCAAAACACCTCGTTCACCTACTATTTCTCATAAAGAAACGGAAGCCTATAACTGGTCCGACAACTTGGTCTTTGCGGGAGTTTCCAAGGTGTGAGACCGCAACTAAAAGCAGGGCACAACTACTTTCATGACTGATAAGCACAGGAGTTCAGCGACTACTTAGACGAATCTCTCTCATTTCTAATCCTCAAATACACAATAAATGCCCTCTAGATACGTCCCGTCGCACGACTTGACATGCAGTCGAGTCTAGTCTCTTGCCTCGGAAGAAGAAGGTTAACTAACCGTCAATAACAACACTCCTCCATTGAGGTAAAAGGTTTCGTGGCCTGCTGGATAATTCCGGATGATAGCAGACAAGGCGTAAAACGCTTTCACGGCTTCTTCCGTATTCAGTGACCGCACCATCTTTACCAACTTAGGAAGCGCACCATGACGCAACAGCTGCACAGAGGCGCACCCTTTGTAACATAACTTCACACTCTTATATTTCTTCCTCATTATCCCTTGCAGAATAACCGAGTAAGCCGTGTTGTTTCAAGGGCAGTACATATAAGACAGTATCACAGAGTAAGATCATACAGAACGCAAGGTCTTCAAAAAGCTCCAAGCACACAAATTCTTCTGACCAGAACGACTAATGAGCCTTACGGACTTCTTTTCATTTCACAGAAGGTAAGTTTTGGATCCCTCCAAGGGTAATAAAGAAGACTTACTTGAGATTGAACAATCGGATTGTTCTGGCTAGCTATTCCGAGAACTTCAGCCGCTGCTGTTCGGAGTTCTACCTCCTCTCTATCAAGCTCTCCAATAACGGCGACCAGGCCTCCTAGTTTATTCAAATCTGCCATATCTTTACACGATGAATCAAAATCTGGGATAAGGAACCTCTTGACTGAACCTCATTCATATTACCAAGTTGGAACTGGCCTTCTGGGTCTGCATATATAAACAAAGTCTAAATATACAACCGCAACTAGTTAAGAACGAGATAATGAGCAAGACGCATTACAAGTAACGAGATCGACTACTCGGCCCTCAGTCTCAGGAGTCTAATAAGGACAGGCAGCGTTCTACGAGACGCAGAAATCTCCAGTACAAAAGAGTTGTTTGAAAATACCATTAGCATTATCGATGGGTTCAACAAGAATGAGAAGTTCTTCCAAGGCTCGTTTGCGGTCCTCGGCAGGCAAGGAGACATTATGGAGGTCAGCAATAGCTATCTTCATGAGGTCTGCATCAGATGGCATTCGCAACTTCTCCATCAATTCCTGCAGATATCAGGTATAAGACTTAAGCTGGCCAGAACTGGCAGTCCTTTTCCCATCACCGAACATCCAACATGGTAGTACAGTCTAAGAGTTATTCCGCAGAAAGTCATCTCCAACAAGGCAAACAGCTGACCTTGTCAGCTTTCCTCACGATCCGAACTTCACAATTATTCAGCTGAGTCAAAGACATACGACCTAGTTTCGAATTTCTTCTGCATGCAAAAGAACTGCGAAAGAAGTTTTCTTTTGCAAGAAAACTGTTAAATACAAAGCTCACCCTGATTTCGGCTCGACGCTTTTCTAGTTCTTGAGGAGTCATGCGCTGTACTTCTTGTGCCGACCCTTTCAGTTTCTCGGGATCCGCATGACCTGTATCACAACAATGAGTATAACCACATCAGCTACCAGATCAATTAAAACTCCACGTTCAAGGCCAAAATTCACCCTCGTGTGATCACCGTTGCATACGCACAGTATCAGAACAGCTCCTATGGATGATAGAAAGACTTCTGAAAAAAGATCTGCACACTTCCGTCACGTTGCAACTCCAGTTGTTGCATTGTCAGCTAAAATTCTCGTGGCGTTTGGGCCCAGGAAACTACCAAACATTGAGAATGCTTGCCAGGCTTTCTACATTTTTATAACGGCACGAAAGAAGGTCCTGACTTTGCCCAGCCGTTGAAGAAAATTATTTACCCGTGAGGCCAACTGGCAAATTGACACCGTCAATCACGGCATGACAAGCAAATTACAGTTCAAGCTAGGATGTTGTGATTATACGTCTGAATACATACCAATTGCCCACTGCAACATAGAATCGATTGATGTGAATGCCGGCTCCACCTCTGTATCTCGCTCAACCTTGTCATCACCCTTCACGGAGTAGGTCTCTACATTCCCATCGCTATGCAGATCATCTCCATCCATAGCCGTAACCCATGCGTATCCGGCACTGGTCATATTGATCGTAGAACCTAAATCCGAAAGCTTTGAAAACCCAGTGACCCCATCGGAAGCACATAGAACGCAGACTAATAAAACCGCCACCAATTTCGCCTTTGCCGTTACACTGGCCACCATCCTCGAGCGTCTTTTCATACTCGCAATTCGTACTTTCCCAATAAGCCCAACACGGGTAACGTCTGTGCTCACTGCAGCCACCAAACCCCAACTCGAATTCAGTTGACGAGATTTTTATCTAAGAAAGCAGGATACCTGGTACGCACATTTCCACGCATAGAGACTGAGAAGCACTTTTCCTGTATCTCCGTCTAGAACTGCACGAGCATATCAACTAAGAACTCTATCAATCATCAAATTTTAGAGGACACAGTACCTATGCGATCCCCACTCATACACATCGACCCAAGTTAAGTTACTAACCTGACCATGCAAAACTGGGTAATACCTCCACCTCCAAAAAATATGGAATCCCAGTCACTGACTGGCTCTCTCACTGGGCGCCTGAAACCACCGACTGGTACCGAGAAACTTATTCACGCAAGCCGTGAAAAGAAGCATGGTGGTGTGGAGGTGAACGGAGTTGTCGATCCAGGGAGGGGCACAGTCCTGCGTCACCGGCTTCGTCTCATTGGTGTTCTCATCCCTCTCCCCTATGAAAGAAAGGACGGAACGAAGAAGGGAAGGAAAGAATCCAGGCCGAGCGTGATAGAGAGAGGCATCGGTTTTCCTACAGAGCAGAAATTTACTGCGATCAGACCCCTAGAAGGAATGTCAGACTTGATCGTACCCTATAATTCCTTAGTTGTTTGGACTCCTCACTTGGAAGTTTCAAGTCGTACAGGTCACTTTGTCTTGTCCGGAATACGTGTTAACATAATTATGATGTAATATATAGAGACAAGTCAATCAACAATCTATTTAATTTTTAGAGTTTCTTCTCGTATCCTTGTTCTTGTAGGAAGAAAAAGCAATTCTCTGTTTTTGGTGTGACTAAGCAACATGTCCTGTTTGACTGGAAACTCCAGGTCAGAGGTATGATCAAGCAAGAAATAATTGAGGAATCTGATAAAATCTGATCTTCGTTGTGGAGGTCTGATCAAGTAAAGCTTTGGTCCTAAGTTCCCACCTTGCTTCTCAAAGACCAAGAAAAAAACTCAAAGTTGTGCATCCAACACCCAAGTCCAAGCTATCCCACTATGTTCCTAGTAAAGACACTCAAACTTAGCATTTACATAATTCTCGTACAACCTTTTACAGGTTTCTGCCATAAATTGTACATATCACCTCCGGTTATCAAAGGTGATATGCAATGTATACTAGTAAAGAAATCTCTTGAACATCATTGAAAATAATTAAATCAGATGAGTATAGGATTTCTGCATTCTCTTCCATATTGGATTTAAGCTTTCTCCTCTAAATTTTGCTATGGAAAAAAAATCGGACAAAACTAATTTTATTTGTAAACTGTGAACTTCTTATCCAAAACATGATATTACATGTATTCTCATTGTACCATAGTTGATCTATTTTTATTTATCCCTGCTCGGTTCTTTTTGGAAAATGCGACCAATGGCCTTTCTAGTACAGTTCAATATGTTCTAGCTTTCCAGTTTTCGTGACTCCTATAGCCAAATAGACAACTCATTGACAAAACTGATTTATTTTAAACAAATTCTATACGAACAAAGGATGACAAAGCACCTATCAAACATTGGCAATACAAGAGTACGTTTTGTCTAGTTTCACAGTCGATCCTTCAGCGGATGTCTGTTTGACCGCAAAGTCTGTTTCTACAAGTATTTATTGTGTCCGTAACACAAGCTATTTATCATGGACATCCATACATAACCCGTTAAACTCTCTATCAAAACCAAAGTACTATACTATACTGCAGTCATGTGTTTTATCTTACACCATATCACTTCTTGCTAAGTCCTATTGGTATCCACTCGTCTTAGTAGGACATCCGATAACGAATAATATACATCCAAAGTGGCATTCTGGTCCAGAGAAGGAAGACGACAATCGTATGTTTAGTAGAGAAAATCATGAAATATTACTGGTTCATAGGCTTGAGAAAAACTTACGGAGAAAAAGAATGAGAATTTAAGTCAAATATACATGCTCTAAGTGAAGAAGAGACGGCTACTTAGGCTAATCAGCAACGAAGGATATATGTACTTTACATGTTCAGGAGAAGCAGTTATATATAGCAGATAGACTGAAATGTCCAAACTTTCTTTTCCTGGTAAAGGACCCAAATCCTTGCTTACGAGGAAAGTAAATAGGCTCCATGTGACACGAGTTTCCTGTCACCATGGAACAGTCTGCGGAAACGATACTGGAAGCACAGCTGGATGTTAACGATAAGAAAAACCATAAAGACTGGGCCTGAAAGAGTTCTCATTCCGTCATAAGAATGACCCTGCAGACATAAATAATAATCTAAAACTTTGATTTATGGCCTAACCCTTCCAAGAGGAAGGGTTAAGACACATAAATTAAAATCATGCATATTCCCCTCTTCCGAAACTTGGAAGAGGTGAATATACATGAATAGTCGTCAACCGATATCTAGTCGGTTGACGACTCAGGACATTGCACACTCCTCTGCATTGTGGTGTTTGTGAAATCCTTGAATGGTTGTCTACCTTGCTCAACAACTTCTATGACTGGTTCTTTGTCTTGGTCCTCAACTTCTCCGATTGGTTGTCCGTCTTGGATATACTTGCGACTGCAATTCAAAACACTTATTCTTTTCCTGTCAGATAATTAATATTCTGATTATCTTTTGGATTGACATCTTGTGGATTTAAAAAGAGGCTAACATGAATTCACACGCTGCATCTAGATTCTACTCTGTGTGAACCATCTAAGAGATGAAAAATATTTTCTTGAGATAATCATTGACATCAAGCGGATGTTTGTAGAGCGTGAATTTTTGTTCAGGAATACATTGGATATCTAGCTATAGAAAGATATGGCAAGACCTTGGACCAACTAGGTAAAATCTTTGTGCTCTTACTACCCATACGATATGATTTTATCTCGACTATAGTATCTATTTGTCTTGATTTATACCGACCTAACTTGACCTTAAGTGTAACACACGTGCATCACACAATACAACTAGGCAGTCAATCATGCTCTAAGTACAAGAAAGATTCGTACATGATAAAACAAATGCTTTAGTTCATACAATCACCTTCAAACAATCCCTTAGGCCGGCTTGTGCACTAACAATACTATCTTAACTACTTTTCCATGAAATTATCTAAAATGCACGATTTTGACTTTCTACAATTCGCTGATATGAGCTTTATTCAGTATGAATCTTATAGCAATGGATAGCTTATTGTACAACCTTGCACATGATACTGATAACACATTGATTGGATCAAGATAACTCCTACCATAATAGATTGAAATTAATCATTTCTAACACTTATTCTTTGAAACGTTTCAACTCTTCATCTTGACCCGTATGTTTGATCTAAGTTTTGAGTGATCAAACAAGTTTCAAACTAGACATGCAACATATCACTAGAAAGCTTGTCTTCTAGAGCTTCTAACAAGATAAGGCATGCGTGCAGAAAGCAACCATTGAGCTTGAGACGTGACGCTGAAGACAATGATATCTTGTAGTTAAAGATTCTTGATCAACAACTTCAACATAATGTAATACCTTCTCTGATCGTGATCTCCGTGTCAAATTCACAACATAGCTCTTATGACTCACTTGCATCATCTCTAGGAAGTTCTACCTCCAAACCCTAAGTCGTTTGTTCAAGGTCATCCAAAAGATGTAGTTGAAATCACTCTTCTTTTTCAAAACTCGCCACGCTGTAATATGAAATTCGGCAACCTATTTCTCCCAACTAGAACTTCCAACTGAGCTCAAACTTCACAAGAACTTCACTCTAATATCTCATTATTACTCTCTGAAATTTCAGCTTCAGACCCTAAACACAATATCTCGAAATGGACAAAGCTTTTTGCTTGTGCTAACTTATGAGCTTTACAGACCCCTGTGGCTAAAATCCACGACCCCAACACATTCTCTTAACCAAATGAGCTGAAATTTTACAAGTAGTAATTTGATAGGACACACTCCAACCCTGGAAATTTTCACTTAGAGATTTGATCCCATGCTCATGAAACAACTCAACCCTTGAATCCAAGCAAAACGGTTTTATTTCTGCCTCTCAATTATTACAACCAACTTCAATCGACCATTTCAAGATCGACCCAAATCCAAACGTAAGAATAATTTACAGCACTGAAACCAATACGGTATCAACTATCCAACCCCTTTGATAATACCAAAAATCATCTCTCAAACTATTGAGACACTCAAAAACATGACTTAGGATATCGATTCAACCCCTTGACTTTGAACGATCATAACTGCACACCTCCAAATCGATCACTCTTCCCCTCCAGATTTTAGCTCAGCTCGGGAGCCTTCCAACGAGACCTCACAATCTACAAATGACTCCCATGAAGATCTCCAAAATCCCAAAACCGTCCTTGAAACTTGGATGAACTTGATTTGTCAAAAATAGATCAATGAATAAGAAGATTGGAAATCACTTTATCTCCTACTTGGCTCTATAGATCGAGTTGTAACTCTAAAATCCTCTCGCACCTTCAAAGCTTGAATCAAAATACTACGAATCCCAAACTTAACATAGTCACTCTTGCCGAGCAATAAAGATAATAATGACACAAAAATATACGAGATTCAATACAAAGTCAAGATAATGACCTTGAATCGATATATGATAAAAGGTGCGACAATAAAAAAGAGGAAACAATCACTATTCCTCATCAAAGTTATTCGTGATCCACGCATGATGATTGATCTTCCGTCGACAATGACATCAAATATCAACCTAGACGTTGAAAAGAACGTTGGCTAGAAAGTTCAAGTCCATTCACTCGTCAAAGTAAGATGTACACAGTCAGATCCTAATTCTCTCCGTACGTGATGATCAACAGGATCACCGGAGTAGGTAAGTCCATCATCCTCCTCATGAACTCTTCATCAAAGTAGACTAGACAACGAATCACTATCAAAAGTGATCGCGATGGATGTGCTGAAGCTTGATATAGAGATTTGAGAATGAAAGATTCAAAACTCGGATCAATCCTCCATCTATAAGTACAACTCTCGCAACTCTTCGCCCTTCAGACACTAAGAAACACTCACAAAATATCTCATGAACCCTCAACCTTCTATCTTATATCCAAATTTGATGACAAGAGCCACTCAAACAAATGCCCATGGATCACTAAGCTAGCACGTCTCATTATCGTGAGACCTCATATCCCAAATAACTATTAATTGACATCTAATACGCTATCAAACGAGTTACACGAAAAAGTCCATGGAACATAAGAAATCAATACAATATAAGTTTTACGTTAAATTCACATGTGAGCCGTGCCACAACACGACATCGATGCTGAAGGTAGCAGAGAGAAGGTGAATTCTTATACTTGTTGTACTGCAAGGACCTTTGAAGGATACCGTAGTACATTCTCATTCTATTTTTAATATCAGTTACGCCAAATAGAGTTCACAATTCTTTATCATATGTCAATATGCTCTCATACATGTTTTTGAGGTATGCATCGTGATGCACTTTCTCATCTTTCATGCAACATATCATGCCTATGTATTATGCTTATCTAGGTATGAATGCCTTTACTAGTCATGACTTTCACACAAACTTCTACACCAAGAGGACCTTCGCTCATCCATCCAAGAGCAAAAGTGATGCAATTTTCTTACTTCAAAAGGAGGCTTAGCATGACTATAGATAACACATCAGAAATGCAAGTGCAATAAAGCTCCAATCTCGACAAAAAAATACCTCTTTCAAGATGTATATGAAAAAATAGTCCAAGAAAAGAGAAGAAAGATAAATCTAATTTACGTCAGTTCTACATACAGTCACTGAGAGCTCAAGAAGTTTTGTCTTCTTGGCTTGAGTATGCTTGCACAAGAACATTTAGCCTTGTAAGCTGTGGAAAATGAGGAAGAAAGATAACGTAAAAAAATAGGACCTAGTACTATAAGATATACAATAATCCGTGTAAGCGTAAAATAACACTATCAATGATTCTCACAAATTAGTGTCAATATCAAAAAAATAACATGGATATGTAAACATGCACAGATATCGGTCTTCATGACCAGCCAAAATCATCATTAGTGCTACCTATGTACATAAGATCTAGTAAAGTAGATCATTCATAAGCAATTTTCAGAAAAATCAGTATCGAGAAGAACTTGATGTGTCTTACCACAAAAAGTCAAGTCGAGATAGATGTAAAAATGGTGGCATTCCAAACGCTTATCGCAATAGCTAGGACATAGTGCATCAATAGCAAACAAGTCGTCCAAGGTTCGAAAAAGTGATGGGAAATCTATTGGGAGGTACAAATTTGTCTTTCCTATATTGTAGTCTTTTATGTAGAAGAAGAAGTATGTTTCTGAAGGGTCGCAAACTGATATGCAACAAGAGTGGAAACATCAGGAGGAGTGGAAACAAGAGTGATTGTTTTTGAGGACTTGACCTCAATAAGCGAAGAAACTATAATGGTCTCACATGGTTCAGGTTAGTTTCCATGAGACAAAGATCTATCAGTAAAGAGCAAGAAGTGGAGCAGAAAGTCTGTCATCATGGAACAATCGATCAATATATTAGACAAGGAAAGTCATAAATGATATATGCATTTAGTAGAAAAAGCTTATATCGCTAACAAGATGAAAAATATGTTTCTTTTTCACCAAATGTATGTGTACATCAGAGTGTGTAGGAAGAAGTATATAAGAGAAAATGTCATACGGATGAGATGAGTTATTTCTATCTACCCCGGTCGTATTTACGTACGAAATGCATTATGACGTAATCTTTACAAACTCGATGAGAAAGATCAGTAGCAACAACTCTCAGAAACATCAAGAAAGTGAATGTAACACAAAAAATTCACGAGCAAAAGTATAGAGTCGAATAAAGCAAGAGACTCGATGATGAGCAAACTTACCTTGATTTGTTTGGTCGTTGTTACGTCTTAAATGTGAAAAATAGGATCGTGACAACTCTTGTGAACATTGACATGACCATAGCAGTGTCAATGTCATCCTTCCATCCTTACGTGACTCTCAAATGATATTAGATGATAACTCTCATTGACAATAAAAAAGCTGGTACAACATCATAGTCAAAGAGAATTAGCGAGATAGCATGTAAACACAAAGGAGGCAAGTCAGATCCAAAAACGAATGAAACAGATCCGAGAGAAAGATCCACCCAGAGGAAGAGATGGTATTCTAAATCTACAAGTGAATTAAAATTATCTGAGAGAAAGTAATGAGATGAAAAGCATTCACCGTATGTGAAATCTTAATCATTCTAAATCATCATCGTGAACTAAAAGTATATGTAACATAATGAGGTGAAAAGCTTTGCTCATATGAGCTTAGAATACTCTGATTTTTGCTAGAGATCTCCAAGATGTGCAAAGGGACAAGGTTGAGTATTTTAATTTCTTATTGATCCACCAAAAAGTGACGATAAAGAGAATGCTTCAGGAGGAACAGAGCACTTTTATGAAGAATTGGGTGATCATGGACGGAGAGCTCTCGATGGAAAGAGCAACTTGGGTCCAAATTTCACTTGAATTGGAGGTCTAGGGCATAAGTTATGATCATTTGAAGTTCATGGAGTGAGAGAACTACATAGCTTCCTATACAAAGCGGAAGATTGGTGAGATTAAGTGAGTACACCATCAGATAGAATCAAACTTCATGAGCTTGTAGCTTGTCAATTGTTGAAGTTCTGACCTTAAAATTTCATCATCGGATGTTTTGCGGATCGAAGGTTATGACAAATTCAAGACAAAGGGGTGTAGAAAGCTTTCAAAACCACTGTCCAAGAGACATAGACAAAGCTTCAGCAATCAAATATGAAATCCAATCCGCGAGAAGAAGTTACGTTGACTTTTGGAAGCTCACTCCATCCACTTTCTGTCACTACCTCATGACACACCAGCTTAGAAGCAGGAATGTACGATGATGTCATTCCCTGTTCTATGCTGTCTATTCTTATTCTACATCCTTTCGATCTCTTGCTGGGAGCGGAGGTACAGACCTACTCTAAAACTCTGCACCCGTAGTGCCTCTGTGTAGAAATGTGTATGATGCGTAAGTGTGTGCTTAATATGTATGAAATCTTATCTAGGCATCTACTTTATACAATTTGTCTTGAGTGGCAGGAGGGAGACCCCTTCCAATCACAACTCACAGCTAGGGAAAATGAGACATTGTCAGCAGTCCACCACCTCCTAGGCTTCGGTTCTCTTCTCAGTTTGGAAACTGCTTTCTTATTCTTACTGTTGCTTACCCTGTCACATGGACAGTCACCTAAAAATAAAGTGAGAGTTATTTTTCTTAAAATAGCAGACCCCGATTCCTATCCAAAATAGCCATGTCAACTGACTACTTACCTCTACTGCCTACTCCTGATCGTCACGTGTGGTCTCCACTAGATTCTCACTTACCTGATCTCCTAATGTGGCTTCTGATATCGTGAGAAGCCCTGCTGGTATTTCTGGTGCGACTGAGGTGACATCCTCCTCAGTGCTCGTAATGTGGACTTCCACCATGGCTTTAGAAGCCAGAAGAGGCTTCTGGGAAGTTGAGTCCACTTGCGCTTCTTGACTCTTCTGCTCCACCTGTTCAACACTAGGAGTTGAGGTGACCTCATAGTGGTATGAGGTAGTCACTTCCTCCACTCTAAACACCTGAGAAGACACCTATGTTTCATGTCTTCCAGTCTTCCAGAAGACACCTTGTCTTCTAGGACTTCTTCTGTCTTCTTTTCGGCTTCTAGAGCTATCACCACCAAGTGGACAGCGAGGTCGAACTCCTCCTGATCGAGATCCTTCCCAATCGCTGGTCCTGGTGCACGAGAAGATATAGCTGCATGCTGGAGAATCGAGAGAAGACCGTAAAAAATCTTCAGGTCCTCAATCTGCCGATTCAGGTAGCGGAACATGCTCTCCTTGCAGTCCACTAACATTTCTCTAGAAGCGTCATTCCAGTCACGAGCTAAGGTCAGAAGCTTCCTTCCCGCAGTGAAGTTGAACTTCTTTTGAAGTGCTTCTTCCATCCGTGCCATGATCTCCTTGGCTCGAGCGGATGAGGTATATCAGGCATAACAAAAGCTTCATGGTTTGTCTCACCGTGTTGACATTCTTCTTCTTCTTCTTCATTTATTATTCTATCTTCAGCAATAAGACTCATTTTTTCTCGTAAGCTTGGTATCCACTTTCAGAAATATTCATATCTCCATCGCCTTCTTTTTCAATTGAATGTTCTCAATATCATATCGAGGTAGAGTTCTCTCGACTTGACACTGAAAGTCATAACCTAGTAACTCTTCTTCTGATGAATTTATAGTGGAAAGATCATTGTTCACTCGACTTTATAAAACAACATTCATCCAAAAGAATGAAGACATTTTCTATTCAACTTCTCCTCTAACGTCAAATCTGTTAACATCTCATCCTAGATAAATCCACCGCCTGTATTATCTTGAATTTCTTTCGCTCTCTTATACATATCTACTTATCTCTCAAAACGTTTCTTCAGTTTGATATCTTTGACCACAAAGAATTCATTATTTTCTGAAAGTTGGGGTACCATAGTCCCAAATGCAATAGCTTTGCTCAAAGCACTTTCTTACACCAACTTTGATGTTTGTCCTGCTCCGTACAATGCGATAAAGTTCTTCTCATCTTTGATATATATTATAATTTTCCGAAGTCATCTGAATTCAAACAAAATCTCCAGTTTTGAGAGTCATAGCAGATGGTACTCTATCGATATTGACTATATCATTCTCAATCTTTCTGAAACTAGCTGCATCTGACTTGATCTCTTCACATATAGAGCTCATTTTCTCACGCTTGTGTTTTCAAGTTAGGTTGCGTTTTCAAGTTCGTTCTGTCACTCGCTCCACTACTTCACACAAACTGAATGTTGCTTCTCAAGAAGTGAGTGATTTTGATCTTCACATGATCACTATCATATCAAGTTAAACGTTATTTATGTAAAAAATACAGACTAAATTGTTCTGCCATGTTTGAGACCTCTCCTCAATTATCCACATATGTAGGATGTAGTACCCTGTAACGCCGTTTACTTAATATAAACCGACTTGACTGGGCAGTGATTAATGAAACACACGCGGCGCTGACTAGTGGCTCGGGAGCAAAGACCGAAGACTGGAACCAGATGAGGAATGCTTAACTAGGGGTCACGAACCCTAAATTGTCACTTTTCTGGTTTTCACAGACTGTACACAGAGAAAGTCAGGCAGAGAGCACGGATAGCCGCTGATAGATTGTAATAGAAGAGACGGAGAGAACCTGAGTACAGAGACTATGCTATTTTGTGAGTAGAATGTTAATAAACTACTGAGTACTTTAGATACTTGGACAATTTAGTTATTGAGTGAGAAATCAGCATATTCAAGGCGAGGACAAGTTTTCTGGAAGGATTGGAGTTCCGAAGTTGAATTCTCATCACAGAATTCCAGTAGCAGGAAAGATTGCCGGTCTGAGCGTTTCTCCGAGACCTTGTCAGCAAGTAAACGCTGTGTAATGTATATGAGCCCGTGATTTGCTTTGATATATGATAAGTAAGCTTGGATTGAGTGCCAAAGTTGGATTGAAGCGTCTGGTGTGGAATTGACTCTATTTCTGTGTACCTTCCTACTTCCTAGCCTCCACTAGGCTTCCTAGTCTTGGCTGTGGTTCTTCAGGGCTTACTGCGTTCCGACTTAACCACCAGTAGCGGAAGCGCTGCCCAAATTTTACCAAACCCAAGCTTGGAATAGTTTCCACAGTGTTCTGAAACTTGAGATTAGTAGCAGAAGCTTGCCAAAGGTTAGTTAGTTATTCCAAACCCGTCCGACGGTTATCAAATCCTTGGTGTTTATTAGCGAAAAGTTTAACGAACTGGATCTGGAGACACAAATATAGTACAAGGTCTTCAATGAGGTTCACGTTCGGCGATTCATTGGCTAGAGACGGACGACTCGATTCCGTGATCTGCGGTCTAACGTTACAGTTGGTATCAGAGCAGGTTCAGGTTGAATCTTTGCTGAACACCATCGACAATGGAAGCCGTGCCGACTGGGATGGACGAGATGCAGGCGTTTCTGAAGAAGTTGGAAAGCCGACTTGAGCAAGTAGAAGCTGAGAACAAGGTGCTTAAGGCGGATTTAGCTCAAGCAAAAGCAACACATGAGAAAGAAGCAGAGGTCCCTGTATCACAAGCTGAGCAAGTCAAGGATTTAGCACTGCTGGGTGAAGGGGCGGTTGATGCTACTCAAGCAGATAAGAATGAAGATGGGTCACAGAAGACGCAAGAGAATGTTGCGGAAGGCAGCTCAGCCAAAGAAGGACACAAGCGGAAAGTGAAGTGGGCTGAACCAGCAACGCCATCAGCCTTTAATGGTGAGAAAAGCTTTTCCAAGTTTGAGTTATGGGTTACTGAGATGGAGAATTACTTGGAGAACTTTGATGAGCGCAGCTGGTTCACCTATGCTGTTAGTAGACTAGAAGGAGAGGCTAAAGAATGGTATGGAGGTCAACAGCGGATGAGGAGCTTGAACGGTACAATTCCTATGTCCACTTGGCCGGAGCTGAAGGATGAACTCAGAAGACATCTGGTACTAGTGGATGAAGCTACACAGTTTCGGTTGGAGCTCATTCATCTGAGACAGACAAGGAGTATCAGACAATATCTCCAGCGATTTTCTGAGTTAGTTACTCGTTTGCACATGGTGGATCGCACCGACTTGCTGTTTCACTTGAAGAAAGGTCTGCAGGGTTTCTATGCTAGTGTGTTTGATAGTTGGGTTATGTTTCACAAGTCCGAAGACATGCAAGACTTGTTTGCATTTCTGGAAGCAGCAGAGAACACTAGGGAACGTAACTACACCGTGCAACCCTCCAAGTTTCAACGTGGAACAAGTGGTGGTGAGCCTAGTAGAGGATTTTGGCGCAATCCTCAAGGACAGATAGCGTCCTCTCAGAGTAGAGGTGGTAGAGGACGTGGTGGTGGAAGATTTGGTGCAGCGGGAAGGAGGTTTCCTCGTGGATCTCAACAGCAAGGAGTTTCTCGTGGTCCTACTCAGACACGACCTACTGGATCTTATGCATCCAATGCATGATCCAACCAAGCTTCAACTTCAGGTGCTAGGAGCAGTGGAGCTAGCAGTGCTACACCTTCAAGGATGATCATCTGTTTTCGATGCGGACGGGATGGTCACATCGCTCGTGAGTGTCCTCAACGTTCAACAACGAGCAATGTTCGTGAGTTGACAGCTGAAGAGACAACCAGTGTTGAAGAACCAGTTGAGGCGACTACTGAAGCAAAGGTATGTGTTGGTGAGCATTTGGTAGAACATGGGGATTTTCTGCCATGGATTGAAGTGAAAATAGGAAACCAAAGGTGTTGTTTGCTTATTGATACTGGAGCAGATGTGAATGTCTTGGATGAAAAGTTGGTCAAGACCTTAGGGGTGACTAGAACCAAGATCATGAGCCCGTTGTTAGTAAGGTTTGTGCAAGGCAGCACAACCGTTACAGAAAAGCTCATGAGCGTTCCTATTACTGTTGGAGGGGTAACCAGGAAGCATGAATTCCTAGTTATGAACTTGGGTGATACAATGGAGGGTATCTTGTCCTGGTCCTGGTTACAAGAGACCAAGGCAAAGCTGGATGTTCAAGAAGGGAACGTCGTAGTCATGGATCGATGGGGCTTGGGTCAACCACATCCTTTGATTATCAAAGAGAGACCCAAGGAGCCAAACCATGCTGCTCGTAGGTTCCAACGAGCAAAGGTGGCATTTCAGATCTGCACAGCTAGACAGTTTGGAAAGCAGATCAAGTCAGTAGATGAAGCTTGGGTTGCAGTGGTGTCTAAACCCAAGGTGGAGACGGATGAGGAAGAATGTGTTGCTGCTCTTCCCATACATCCTGATATGCAAGCATTGGTTGAGAAGTATTCTCACATAATGCCAGATCAGTTACCAACAGGACTTCCTCCGAGGAGAGCCTTGGATCATGCTATTGATCTGGTTCCTGGGGCTACGCCTATTGCAGTGCCATCAAGACGCATGTCGTTTGATGAGCTGACAGAGCTGAAGACTCAACTGAAAGAGTTGGTAGCTCAGGATATCTTACGACCAAATATCTCATCTTATGCTGCCCCGGTGTTGTTCGTGGCCAAGAAAGATGGTGGTATTCGCATGTGTGCGGACTATCGTGCACTCAATAAGGTTACTGTCAAGAACAAGTATCCTCTTCCTCTCATGGATGAAACCACCGATCGGTTGGCCACCGGAAGATACTTCACCAAGCTGGATCCGCGTTCTGGATATCACCAGATCCGGATCAAAGAAGGAGATGAAGAAAAGACAGCTGTAAGGACGAGGTATGGCTTGTTTGAGTATACAGTGTTGCCGTTTGGATTGTCCAATGCACCTGGTACTTTCTGCAGGCTAATGAACGAGATCTTCAGAGATCTCTTGGATGAGAGTGTTATCGTGTACCTAGATGATATCATCATCTTCTCATCCACTTGGGATCAGCATCTAGTAGATGTTGAAACAGTGTTTAAGCGCTTGGAAGAACATCAACTCTACCTCAAGAAGAGCAAGTGTTCTTTTGGACAAGAGAGTGTGGTGTTTCTCGGATGTTTGATCAATGCGCAAGGTATTCATCCCAACAAGGCTAAGATTCGAGCCATTGTTGAATGGAAGCCTTATCGAAAGCCGATTCTCCGATCCGGGGATTGCCAAGCCGGTCAACGCCCTTTGCCAACAGGGCAAAGGCCAAAGAGTCGGAAACCTCTTCAACGGGTGAATTGGGTAGCCAGTTGACATATGATCATACAAGGTTGTCGATATTCTCCGACGAACGAAGCTCTCAGAGCATTGTACACTTCACACTGAGTTCCTCAGTCTTAGTACATTCCTAGTAAGGGCTCGCAGTGCATGGCCCCCAGCCCAAACCAAATTACAATCGAGGCCGTGTAGGGTCGTATTAAACACCTTGCTTAGTTGCTCTATAGATACTAGTAAATTTGACCAACAAAGACGCGAAACGAAAACACGAGGCATAATTTGACAAGCAAAGCAGACAAAGCATTTTTTTCTCTTGCTTATTTTTTTGAAAGCATATCTTGCTCATCCGACATGGCATGAATCACTGAACTAAACCGTCCCAGGGTAATGAATCCTCTAAAAAGTCATTATTGGAAGCCGCGACAAATTCGAAAAAGTCGACCGCAGCCCACGTTGGTACTAGTGAGTCTCCGGACAACAATAAAATAAGCCGGCATGGGGTGTTCTATGTAAAGCGTTGTCGGAGTGTAATCCGTCTACCTAGGAAAGCACCGGGCTTCTGGCTGTGGTTGTTCACTCAAGAGGTTGGCTTTCAGGTCACAATAGGGCTATAAACACTCACACAGATGTTTAAGATCTAGTAATATGCTCATAGAGCGAAATTCAGGTCTAGCTGGCAGTAATAGGATCCGGCGGTGAACTTTGACACTCACGGAGAAGAAAAATATGAAGGTTTAGACTTCCAAACTTTCCCTACATGCAAATGAGGTACTACTGAACTCACAAGCGAAATTTCAGCCTGAGATCAAATTCTGACACGGAGATATGAACAGAAAAGTTTTGAGCAAGAAAACTACGGCAATTTCTGGTACCTAGCTGGCTATTTCAACCTATAACAGGAGTTTGGCTCGATCAATTTCAAAGTTTCTTACAGGATTTGCAGACTACAAGGTGCTGAACATCCCTGTGAAGTTGGGACTCCTGAATGTTCACAGAACTGTAGATCTCCTCCTCTGAAGTCGCTGCTGTAGATTAAGAGCTTTTCAGACCCCCTCAGCTTCAGCGGCCGCCCTGAATTACTCAGTTGCTCAATCGATATGAAAATTTTTGTGAAATCGTAGCCCTGCTGGCGGAGAACACAACCTCGAAGTTTTGAAGCAATTTCCTCAAATCTGCTACGAATGACACTGAAAACCCTAAATCCAACAAGAATGATTCAGTTTTGACACAATCCGAACTTCAATTGCTCATAACTCCGTCTTTATTGACTCCAATCGATCGAAATTTTCACTGGAAGTGCTTGGCATGACGAGACCTCTCTCCTTGTGCTCTCAGATTTCGAAGATCCCTCAAATGCTCGAACTCCACTCTAGAGCTCTGTTTCTAAATTTAGAGTTAAACTAAAGACAAAAACAGACCAATGGGAGTTCATAGCTCCACTTGGTTGTCTTTTAGTACCCTAAACCACGTGGCAACTTAGTTTTACTCATAGGCTACCACGTCAAGCCCCCTAGAGTGCCAGCGTAAAACTTAAATTACTTAAAACGACACGCAGCCCCGAAAAATAACTTAAATCAGCTAGAAAGCGTGGATGGGCGACACGCAAATACAACCCATGAGCTTAAGCCCTATCAACATGGTAATCAACCTACTAAGACTCAAAATAGTGTTAACACCGTATGCAAAGGTGTCAAATAGATACATAAACGACTAGAAGTAATATAAGCTAACTTCTAGAACTACTAAACTCAAGCGTCGGAGTAGAAATATAACATGTAGTCGCCAAGTAGCGCGACATCCACCCCCTCTGAACCTGCACATCCTCCGGTATGTGCCATCCAGATCAAGACTCTTCAGCTTCGGCTTCAAACTCATCTTCAACCTGCATTGGGTCTTCAGCTTCATCCTCCGTAAACTCTGCAACGTTCTGGTCCTCCCCTCTCCTCCTAAAGAGCTTGATTCTCTTTCCTGCGACTGGTATCTTGAGCACTGCACCATCTAACTCTCTCAAGGAGTATGTAGCATTATCATAAACTTCTAACACCACATAAGGTCCAAACCATCTCTTGGAGAACTTCCTGATAGTGCTATGCTGATTATCAAGACTACTATCATAGACTAACACCCAATCACCTTCTTTAACTGGTTTGGGTCGTAATCTATGCGTTCTATCAAATCTGCCTTTGTTTCTCTCTCTAGCAGTCTTCAACCTTTCCACAGCTTTGGCAACATCCTCAGGTCTCCGTTCTAACTGTTGGATCCTTAATGCAAGAAGATCCTCCGTACTTCTACCATCTTCCCATGGCAAAACATTCCAAGTAGGCACAACCTCCTCAATCGGCATCACAGGTTTTTGCCCTAGTATCAACTCTGCTGGCATGTAACCTGTAACGGTACTATGAGTTGTACGATCCGCCCACAAAGCAAATGGTAGCAGTCTAGGCCATTCTCGGATCTTACCCTTGCAAGCTTTTACCAAAGCTTTGATGATTGGCGGATGACCTCTTTCGCTGTTGCCATTCCCTTCAGGATTGTAAGCAGTGGTTAACGCCAACTTGATTCCCAATCGCTTGAAGAACTCAACTGCTTCTTGTGAATCCAGCTCACCCCTATCTACAGTGATCTTTCCCACACACCCATATCTACAAATAACATCTTCAAGTAGAAAGCGGCAGACACTAGCAGTGGTCTTCGTCCTCAAGGCACGGCCTTCAACTTGGTTAGATAGATCTTCTCTAGCCAAGACTAGATACCTCATTTGTCCAAGCCCAAATGGCATAGTTACCAGATCCACTACCCATTTGTAATGAATGGCTAAAGGATAAGTAGGATGCAATCCATCACGATGACGTACGTTGGAATACATCTGGCAGGGTATACAAGATGAAACAAACTGTACTACATCCTTATACATACCCTTCCACCAATACTTCTCCTTTATCTTGGCAAACGTAGCCCAAACTCCTCTATGACCGGCCCATAGACTCTCATGGAACTCCTTGATCAGCTTCTGCTGCAATTCTAGGTCACATACCACCCGCTGTGGTACACCTCCTTGTAGCTTAGGGCGCTTCCATAGATGTCCTCCACATAAAAAGTACCCATAAGCTGTTCTACGGATCCTCTTGAAATCTGCATCAGACCAGCCTTCTTGCCTTTCCAATGAACTCAAATAGCGCCCAAGATCCAACCACTCGCCATCGTACATAGTTTCTTCAAATAACTCCAATGGAGCTGCAAAACAGCTTCTATCCCTTCTAGCAAGAGCACTAGAATAGAACTCTGTTCCCACATCCTCCTGATCATCTATCATTTCTTTCTCATCGTAATACCTAGCCCTTGATAACATATCTGCCACAGGATTGTCCTTTCCTGCGATATGTCTAAACTCTGGGTTCAAGGACTTGATATATGCTATCCACCTCAACATAGCAATATCTGGAGTTGTACAGCTAGTGATCATTCCCAAGAGAGGTAAGCAATCTGTCTCCACAACCACAGGTGCTCCTATCAAGTATTCCTTATCACTCTTCATCGCAGTAACTACTCCCCATAGCTCTCTCTTGACCTGAGGGTAGTCTCTCTGCCGTGAACTTAACACCTTAGCTCCAAAACGCACCACATATCTATTTCCAACCTCATCATCCTGTCCTATAGCCCACCCAATGCCAATAGGACTAGTATCAACAGTAAGGATAACAGGTCTACCCAACTCATATGTTACCTTCCGTAGAGTTGGTGGTGAAGACAACAGATCCTTCAACTTCTTCATAGACTCGCTTTGCTCCTCTTGCCACTGAAATCTCTGCCCCTTCCTCAGCAACTTGTACAACGGATCTGCTACATGTGCAAAGTGTGGAATCCATATATGATAAAACACACATGCACCTAGAAACCTTCTCACCTCAGTAACCGATCCACATGTCTCCTTCATCCTTCGGATGGCATCAACCTTGTTTGGACAAGGTTTCCGACCATAAGATCCACACAGATGTCCCACTATTAACACCTCATGTTCTCCAAATACAGACTTTGCTCCTGATAAAGTCAAATGAACCTCCTCCAGTCGACTCAATATCTTATCACAGTCGGCTATGTGATCTGCAACAAACTTACGACACCCCCTCTGATCTATTACCTCATTCTTCTCCTCCTCAGCACACCCTTTGATCGGCACATCATCAAGGAATGGCATAGTTTTTTCAGGAATGAAATCCCTCAAAACTTTATTCATGCCATTCATCATATGTGCTACAGAATTGGTAGCACCTTGTGGCAAGGTGCACATCCTTAGTAACCCCAGAGGTGTCCTCATTGTAGTCAAGTCTCTACTCTCAGAGGATAACTGAAACTGATCGTAACCTGAATATAAGTCTCCCATTGAATAGATAGCACGACCAGCAAAAGCCTCTGCAAACTCGTCTACAATAGGTCCTATACCCATATTCCTGATAGTCACCTTGTTAACTGGCTGCATATCTTGAATAAATCTCAAAGCTCCACTCTTCTTCGAAACAGTAAACCATCTGCTAGAGTAGGGAGCTATAGATGGTTCCAAGATACCCATCCTAATCCTCTCATTGAGCAAGTCTATCAGCTTTGGTAGACGAGCTCTAGGTACAGGGATAGGACGTAGATTCCAAGGCACATGCGGTATAGTAAAGATTACCATAGGTGCAACTACACTTGGATCTACACATCCTACTTCATGTGACTCAAACGCAAACGCCTTACCATGCCTAGATAGCATCTCCCTGAAGCTCTTCTTCTCTTGCTCGGTAAGAAATCCATCACCTCCAATCTTCAGCTCCTTCAGTGTTGTTTCTGTGAACTGGTGCCCAATTCTTCTCGGTCCTCTGAGCGTGGGTTCTCGTGCAACTTGCTCCATCTTCTGATTGTAATCGAGTGGCAAAGGCAAAGCCACTGGTTTGACTTTCTTTGCCACTGACTTGTACTTGGTCTCCACATACACCTCTTGTCGATCTATAAACTTATCAATAACATCATAAAGCTCCTTGGAGCTCACTCTCACCACTCTATCTACATCATCTGTAGAGCTTTCTAATATAGATTTCAACTCTCCTATAGTATCTACCAAATACTGCTCTTCAAACACTCCAGATATGTATTCATCTCCTGCTAACTCTCCACTATCTCTCAAAGACTGCTGTATATACTTCACATGTTGTCTCTCAAACCTCTTCAGATTCTCAACCTTCCTATAACACACTGATCCATATGACGTCAATCCTAAGAAGCTAGTGGATAAAGCTTCATGCTCTACTGGATCAGGCGAGAATCCTATCTCTACTGTACCGTTGAAGTCTCGCTCTTCAATGGTACTCTGCCAAAACCCCTAGACTCTCTAAACTCCTGAGTAATCTTAGGTAGTGGACGGTCTCTCAAGCTATCACGATTCCTCTCATGCTCTGCAGCAACAGTCAAAAACTGAACAGCTCTTTTGCCGTCTCTACTACGTATCCTAGCATAGGCTGAACCATCATCCATAACTCGTGTCTCCATTCTAACAGCAGTAATGTAAGGCTGCCCTAGAATGATAGGATAGGTTGACATGTCTTGCACAAAGAAATTCTGAACATCACTGATGTCACCCACAGTTACCTTGATGTTGGGGCAAGCACCATAGAGTTCTCCCCGCTGGTTGTTGGCAGCACGGATAAGCCATCCATGGTCGGTGTCTATAGGCCACCTCCCACGCTTGTACAGCTCCTTAGACATCAGATTAATCTCTAAGCCGTGATCAATCAATGCCACCACAGGTTCCTCTAGATCTCCCAACTTCACTAAGGTCTCTGTGGTTGCTCTCGCCCAATGGTTATGAGAATAATGGCTCTTCTGCGATGCTTCCACCTCATCTTCAAACCTCACGTGCTGATCTGATCTTCCCTCTGATACTTGAGAGCAGTAACCAGCAATCTCATCCTCCTCATCCTCCGACAGTTTGGTCCCTAGAGCGTTAAGCGTAGCTGCTTCACCCAAAATCTGACGTTTCCTCTTGATGATATCTATGATAACCTCATGGAACTCACGCTTTGCTATCCCAAGAATCTCACCCAGGGTAAACTCAACCTTTCCATTCAAGATACGATTCTCTAACACCTGCTTCAAGTCTGTAGCAATCTCAATGTCAGACTGAAGTTTGTATGCAGGCATCTTACCCTTCTCCTTGCTTCTCTCTTTCTCCTTTGGTGTTGTAGGTGGTAGATCTTCCATAGTCTCCTCCCGAGTAGGTGTTGTTTCCTGCCTTGCATCTGGTCTAGCCCTTTCACTCCTTGTAGCAGGTCGTTTGGCTGTAGAAGCCTCACCTGCATCCTCCCTCCTGCGTTTTTCTTCTAGTAGAGCTTCATGCTGACTTCTTGCAACATAAGCATGCACTGTACATAGTATCCACAGGGTCATTCCATCCTGTAGTTTCTCTAATTGAGTTGCCAATCCTTCGTAGCACATCCTTGTCTAGCTCTGTTCTAGCTACGGACCGCACTACATCTGACCACAACCCAGTAGTCCCTTTCTCTCTCTCCATCTCCACTTTCACTCCACAGGTAGCAGCATTCACAAGAGAGACAGCATGTGATGCTGATATTTCATTCACAAGTCTCTTCATACCACCCTTTCCAAAGTTGGTTCCCAGCATCATCCCAGTCTCTCTCAAATGGATCTTACCATCTTTGAAGAAGATAAGATCCTTTCTCAATGCATCTGAAAACTCCCCACAATCTCTTCTTACATGGTCTAGACTATCACACCATATACAACGATGAACAAAGCCTTCTCTCATCTGAGGTCTCTGCATAGCAGGCTGTACATTTTGCTCCTTCTCTTCTAACCTAGTGAGCTTAAGCTTAAGCTCCTTCATACCCTTAATCAACTCATCAAGCGGTGAGTCTTCCTCTCTAGCAATTACCAAAGCGGGCTTAGCAGGCAACTGCTTGACAGGAATTATCAGAGGTGCTGCTTCACTTACCACCACCTTGTCCCTTCTTCTCTGTCTCTTGGTCAGCAAAGAGACAGCCTCTTCAACCTCCTTCCAGTCAGTCTTCAATCCTCTCTCCTCACTCTTGTCTTCCAGCAACAGCTCAAGCTTCTCCTGAATAGTCACGTCCGCTGCTTGTAGGAAAAGCTCGGTCTTCTCCACCTCTAATGTAAGCTTTTCTGTCCTAGAAAGCTGAGCATACTGACGATCAAATTCCCTTAACAACTCATTTACAGACAAACCTTTGTTGGGCTTAACCACCCACTCCAAGAACGTTCTCTTGGTCACCCTCTCTGAATCTTCAGTGTAGTACTCCTCCTTCAAAGCTCGCATAAAGCTCTCCCAACTCTGTCCTTGCTGTTGCTTGAGCTCCTTCACACGCCCACGAATCTCAGGGACAACAGCAAGCTCAAAGTTCTCCACCATCTCCTTCTCAGGCACCTTGTTCACCTCCATCTCCCTAGCATAGTATCGCACTTACTTGGAAATATCTGTACCCTTGAACTGGTCCATCTGGTGCACCACAGATTGCAACGCCTTGGTTGCTAACACCTCCTTCCTCTCTGTGCTCTGCTGCTGCTGCATGAACATGGAAAAAGCCTGGAACATCTTCATCGTAGCAGCATCAAACTGAATAGGTTGCTGAGCAGCAGCAGCAGCTCCACTTGATGATCCTTGGTTGGCCATGATATCTGATCCTGTAACACTCTTAAGAAAACTCCCACCCTAGGTGTTTCACGTCGAGTTCACCAAAAAGAGAGTATGTCGGAGTGTAATCCGTCTACCTAGGAAAGCACCGGGCTTCTGGCTGTGGTTGTTCACTCAAGAGGTTGGCTTTCAGATCACAATAGGGCTATAAACACTCACACAGATGTTTAAGATCTAGTAATATGCTCATAGAGCGAAATTCAGGTCTAGCTGGCAGTAATAGGATCCGGCGGTGAACTTTGACACTCACGGAGAAGAAAACTATGAAGGTTTAGACTTCCAAACTTTCCCTACATGCAAATGAGGTACTACTGAACTCACAGGCGAAATTTCAGCCTGAGATCAAATTCTGACACGGAGATATGAACAGAAAAGTTTTGAGCAAGAAAACTACGGCAATTTCTGGTACCTAGCTGGCTATTTCAACCTATAACAGGAGTTTGGCTCGATCAATTTCAAAGTTTCTTACAGGATTTGCAGACTACAGGGTGCTGAACATCTCTGTGAAGTTGGGACTCCTGAATGTTCACAGAACTGCAGATCTCCTCCTCTGAAGTCGCTGCTCTAGATTAAGAGCTTTTCAGACCCCATCAGTTTCAGCGGCCGCCCTGAATTACTCAGTTGCTCAATCGATATGAAAATTTTTGTGAAATCGTAGCCCTGCTGGCGGAGAACACAACCTCGAAGTTTTGAAGCAATTTCCTCAAATCTGCTGCGAATGACACTGAAAACCCTAAATCCAACAAGAATGATTCAGTTTTGACACAATCCGAACTTCAATTGCTCATAACTCCGTCTTTATTGACTCAAATCGATCGAAATTTTCACTGGAAGTGCTTGGCATGACGAGACCTCTCTCCCTGTGCTCTCAGATTTCGAAGATCCTTCACCAAATGCTCGAACTCCACTCTAGAGCTCTGTTTCTAAATTTAGAGTTAAACTAAAGACAAAAACAGACCAATGGGAGTTCATAGCTCCACTTGGTTGTCTTTTAGTACCCTAAACCACGTGGCAACTTAGTTTTACTCATAGGCTACCACGTCAAGCCCCCTAGAGTGCCAGCGTAAAACTTAAATTACTTAAAACGACACGCAGCCCCGAAAAATAACTTAAATCAGCTAGAAAGCGTGCATGGGCGACACGCAAATACAACCCATGAGCTTAAGCCCTATCAACATGGTAATCAACCTACTAAGACTCAAAATAGTGTTAACACCGTATGCAAAAGTGTCAAATAGATACATAAATGACTAGAAGTAATATAAGCTAACTTCTAGAACTACTAAACTCAAGCGTCGGAGTAGAAATATAACATGTAGTCGCCAAGTAGCGCGACAGCGTCCCACTATCCTTGCGGGGAAAGCCCAAAGGGTATTGTAGCATGTGGGGAAAAGGGGAACACGGCCTTCCTTTTTTCTTGCCGTTGACAAGTTTTGGAAGAAAATTTTGATGAAAAGAGAAAAAAAGCTCTTTGTGTTGTCCCAATTTAGTTACAGGTGGAGTTTGAGGAATGATGCTATTTCAGCTCTTATTGCCAGCGCTACCTTCTTGGAGCCAACCACCCCCCCTCGGGGCCTTCTCCCGCTACCCGCGCACTCCGTGCCTATGGGTCCGAAGGAAACTTTCTTTGGCTTTACGAAAGAAGGACCTGAAGGGCGCGAGACTATAGGGAGAGAACCCTAACTTTTAAATAGAACCTGCGAACTAGAAAAAAAAACGTTCAATAAATTTGGAGCTAATTTTCTGTGCCCAAATACCAAGAGCAGCCTGAACATTCCAAAGAACTATAAGGTTCTACAGCATTACAAAATGCGCGGACCCATATATATACAAACAGAAAGAAAAGGCTCGCCGGGGTATACCTGTAAGTCCCGCTCTTTAGTTTCGAACTAGTGTCTTGGAACCACTTGGTGTCGATACCATCTAGAGTTTCGGGAGTTGTCCCGGGGGTTAAGTTACCTGGCTTGCTTCTTATGCTGTTTAAATTAATATTGTTACGTTTTTTAATTTGTTCTAATAAAGAAATATTAATAAAGGTAGAAATCTTCTTATTTTGTTTATTAATATTTAAATTTTTGTTTTCTTCTTTTTTCCAATGCTGACTAACTTGAGACCTGAGAGTGTTCATGAGCTCAGATCTTTTCTTGGGTTAGCTACATACTTCCGGTGCTTTGTTTATCAGTTTGCGCATAAAGCCGCACCTTTGTTTGGTTTATTGCGCAAGGCTTCCAAGGTTGTTTGGAATCCAGCAGCTGAAAGAGCGTTTCAGGTGTTGAAACAAGCACTGACAGATATGCCCGTGCTAGCTCTTCCAAAGATGAGAGAACCTTTCGAGGTTCATACAGATGCTTCTCAATGGGCCATTGGAGGAGTGTTGATGCAAGAAAAGCATCCAGTGGCTTACGAAAGTCACAAGTTCTCAGAGACTGAGGCGAAATGGCATGCTCATGAACATGAGATGTTCGCAGTTGTTCATTGTCTGAAGCATTGGGAGCATTATTTGTTACCAAGCAAGGTTACTGTTGTGACGGACTGCGAGGGTAATACATACTTTCAGAGTAAACCCCGTTTGTCCCGCAAACAGCAGAGATGGCAAGTGGAACTTGCACGTTTTGATATCGAATGGCGGTATCAAAAGGAGAAGAAAAATATTCCAGCGGATGTGTTAAGCAGACGTGTCCAGGCGTTAACAACTCAGGACACAAGTGAAGAGCTTCTAGATCGAATCAGACAAGCATTGTCAGACGATCCTCAAGCTCAACATTGGACCAACCAACAAGGGAGAGATCCATTGGTACGTAATCTCTCATTTCGCAATGGCCTTTGGTTTTATAAGCAAACCAAGGTCTATGTTCGAGCTGGATCTCTACGGACACTAGTCATGCAAGAATGTCATGATTGTGAACTGGCTGGACATGGAGGGCAGAATAGAACGTTGCAACGAGTTAAAGAGCAGTTCTATTGACCGTCCATGTTGGAGGATGTTGTCAAGTACGTGCAGACTTGCTTGACATGTCAACAACAACGAACGGAGCGAAGGAGACCTGCAGGGTTGCTGAGGCCATTGCCAATATCTGATGGGTCTTGGGAGAGCATAAGTATGGACTTATGCACAGGTTTATCCGAATCAGGAGGTTTTGATGCTCTGTTAGTTGTTATAGATCATTTCAGTAAGCAAGCTCACCTCATCCCTTGTAGGGAAGCAGTGACGTCAAGAGATGCCGCTGAATTGTTTATACGATATGTTTTTAAGTATCATGGGATGCCTAAAGACATTGTTTCAGATCTGGATAGGAGGTTTGTAGCTGATTTTTGAAAGGGTTTGTTTCGAAGGCTTGGAACTACCCTCAAGTTCAGTTCCTCTTATCATCCTGAAACTGATGGTCAGACGAAAAGGACGATCCAGATAGTAGAACAAGGGTTGAGGAACTATATCATGCGAGATCAGAGTGATTGGAGCGAGCACTTGGACTTGGTGGAGTTTACATATAACAACACCAAGCACTCGAGTACAGGATTTAAACCATTTGAAGTGGTTTATTGGGGCTCTCATGCACCTTGGACTCCTATAGCTTTAGCTACCAAGGGGCATGAAAACACAGGAAGGTCGAACCAGGATCTCCCAGATCTAGAGACTTTCATACGTTGTCGGAGTGTAATCCGTCTACCTAGGAAAGTGCCGGGCTTCTGGCTGTGGTTGTTCACTCAAGAGGTTGGCTTTCAGGTCACAATAGGGCTATAAACACTCACACAGATGTGTAAGATCTAGTAATATACCCAGAAGGCGAAATTCAGGTCTAGCTGACAGTAATAGGATTCGGCGGTGAACTTTGACACTCACGGAGAGGAAAACTATGAAGGTTTAGACCTCTAAACTTCCCCTACATGCAAATGAGGTACTACTGAACTCACAGACGAAATTTCAGCCTGAGATCAAATTCTGACACGGAGATATGAACAGAAAAGTTTTGAGCAAGAAAACTACGGCAATTTCTGGTACCTAGCTGGCTATTTCAACCTATAACAGGAGTTTGGCTCGATCAATTTCGAAGTTTCTTACAGGATTTGCAGTCTACAGGGTGATGAACATCCCTGTGAAGTTGAGACTCCTGAATGTACACAGAACTGTAGATCTCCTCCTCTGAAGTCGCTGCTCTAGATTAAGAGCTTTTCATACCCCCTCAGCTTCAGCGGCCGCCCTGAATTACTCAGTTGCTCAATCGATATGAAACTTTTTGTGAAATCGTAGCCCTGCTGGCGGAGAACACAACCTCGAAGTTTTGAAGCAATTTCCTCAAATCTGCTGCGAGTGACACTGAAAACCCTAAATCCAACCAAAATGATTCAATTCTAGCACAATCCGAACTTCAATTGCTCATAACTCCGTCTTTATTGACTCAAATCGATCAAAATTTTCACTGGAAGTGCTTGGAATGACGAGACCTCTCCCCCTGTGCTCTCAGATTTCGAAGATCCCTCACCAAATGCTCGAACTCGCTTTTAGAGCTCTGTTTCTAAATTTAGAGTTAAACTAAAGACAAAAACAGACCAATGGGAGTTCATAGCTCCACTTGGTTGTCCTTTAGTACCCTAAACCACGTGGCAACTTAGGTTTACTCATAGGCTACCACGTCAAGCCCCTTAGAGTGCCAGCGTAAAACTTAAATTACTTAAAACGACACGCAGCCCCGAAAAATAACTTAAATCAGCTAGAAAGCGTGCATGGGCGACACGCAAATACAACCCATGAGCTTAAGCCCTATCAACATGGTAATCAACCTACTAAGACTCAAAATAGTGTTAACACCGTATGCAAAGGTGTCAAACATATACATAAACGACTAGAAGTAATATAAGCTAACTTCTAGAACTACTAAACTCAAGCGTCGGAGTAGAAATATAACATGTAGTCGCCAAGTAGCGCGAGATCCACCCCCTCTGAACCTGCACATCCTCCGGTATGTGTCATCCTGATCAAGACTCTTCAGCTTCGGCTTCAAACTCATCTTCAACCTGCATTGAGTCTTCAACTTCATCCTCTGTAAACTCTGCAACGTTCTGGTCCTCCCCTCTCCTCCTAAAGAGCTTGATTCTCTTTCCTGCGACTGGTATCTTGAGCACTGCACCATGTAACTCTCTCAAGGAGTATGTGGCATTATCATAAATTTCTAACACCACATAAGGTCCAAACCATCTCTTGGAGAACTTCCTGATAGTGCTATGCTGATTATCAAGACTACTATCATAGACTAACACCCAATCACCTTCTTTAACTGGTTTGGGTCGTAATCTATGCGTTCTATCAAATCTGCCTTTGTTTCTCTCTCTAGCAATCTTTAATCTTTCGACAGCTTTGGCAACATCCTCAGGTCTTCGTTCTAACTGCTGGATCCTTAATGCAAGAAGATCCTCTGTACTTCTACCATCTTCCCATGACAAAACATTCCAAGTAGGCACAACCTCCTCAATCGGCATCACAGGTTTCTGTCCTTGTATCAATTCTGCTGGCATGTAACCTGTAACGGTACTATGAGTTGTACGGTCTGCCCATAAAGCAAACGGTAGCAATCTAGGCCATTCACGGATCTTACCCTTGCAAGCTTTTACCAAAGCTTTGATGATTGGCGGATGACCTCTTTTGCTCTTGCCATTCCCTTCAGGATTGTAAGCAGTGGTTAACGCCAACTTGATTCCCAATCGCTTGAAGAACTCAACTGCTTCTTGTGAATCCAGCTCACCCCTATCTGCAGTGATCTTTCCCACACACCCATATCTACAAATAACATCTTCAAGTAGAAAGCGGCAGACACTAGCAGTGGTCTTCGTCCTCAAGGCACGGCCTTCAACTTGGTTAGATAGATCTTCTCTAGCCAAGACTAGATATCTCATTTGTCCAAGCCCAAATGGCATAGTTACCAGATCCACTACCCATTTGTAATGAATGGCTAAAGGATAAGTAGGATGCAATCCATCACGATGGCGTACGTTGGAATACATCTGGCGAGGTATACAGGATGAAACAAACTGTACTACATCCTTATACATACCCTTCCACCAATACTTCTCCTTTATCTTGGCAAATGTAGCCCAAACTCCTCTATGACCGGCCCATAGACTCTCATGGAACTCCTTGATCAGCTTCTGCTGCAATTCTAGGTCACATACCACCCGCTGTGGTAGACCTCCCTGTAACTTAGGGTGCTTCCATAGATGTCCTCCATATAAAAAGTACCCATAAGCTGTTCTACGGATCCTTTTGAAATCTGCATCAGACCAGCCTTCTTGCCTTTCCAATGAACTCAAATAGCGCCCAAGATCCAACCACTCGCCATCATACATTGTTTCCTCAAATAACTCCAATGGAGCTGCAAAACAGCTTCTATCCTTTCTAGCAAGAACACTAGAATAGAACTCTGTTCCCACATCCTCCTGGTCATCTATCATTTCCTTCTCACCGTAGTACCTGGCCCTTGATAACATATCTGTCACAGGATTGTCTTTTCCTGCAATATGTCTAAACTCTAGGTTCAAGGACTTGATATATGCTATCCACCTCAACATGGCAATATCTGGAGTTGTACAGCTAGTGATCATTCCTAAGAGAGGTAAACAATCTGTCTCCACAACCACAGGTGCTCCTATCAAGTATTCCTTATCACTCTTCATCGCAGTAACTACTCCCCATAGCTCTCTCTTGACCTGAGGGTAGTCTCTCTGCTGTGAACTTAATACCTTAGCACCAAAACGCACCACATATCTATTTCCTTCCTGATCATCTTGTCCTATAGCCCATCCAATGCCAATAGGACTAGTATCAACAGTAAGGATAACAGATCTGCCCAACTCATATGTTACCTTCCGTAGAGTTGGTGGTGAAGCCAAAAGATCCTTCAACTTCCTCATAGCCTCGCTTTGCTCCTCTTGCCATTGAAATCTTTGCCCCTTCCTCAACAGCTTGTACAACGGATCTGCTACATGAGCAAAGTGTGGAATCCATATATGATAAAACACACATGCACCTAGAAATCTTCTCACCTCGGTAACTGACCCACATGTTTCCTTCATCCTTCGAATGGCATCAACCTTGTTCGGACAAGGTTTCCTACCATAAGATCCACATAGGTGCCCCACTATTAACACCTCCTGTTCTCCAAATACAGACTTTGCTCCTGATAAAGTCAAATGAACCTCCTCCAGTCGACTCAATATCTTATCACAGTCAGCTATGTGATCTGCAACAAACTTACGACACCCCCTCTGATCCATTATCTCATTCTTCTCCTCCTCAGCACACCCTTTGATCGGCACATCATCAAGGAATGGCATAGTTTTTTCAGGAATGAAATCCCTCAAAACTTTATTCATGCCATTCATCATATGTGCTACAGAATTGGTAGCACCTTGTGGCAAAGTGCACATCCTTAGTAACCCCAAAGGTGTCCTCATTGTAGTCAAGTCTCTACTCTCAGAGGATAACTGAAACTGATCGTAACCTGAATATAAGTCTCCCATTGAATAGATAGCACGACCAGCAAAAGCCTCTGCAAACTCGTCTACAATAGGTCCTATACCCATATTCCTGATAGTCACCTTGTTAACTGGCTGCATATCTTGAATGAATCTCAAAGCTCCACTCTTCTTCGGAACAGTAAACCATCTGCTAGAATAGGGAGCTATAGATGGTTCCAAGATACCCATCCTAATCCTCTCATCGAGCAAGTCTATTAGCTTTGGCAGATGAGCTCTAGGCACAGGGATAGGACGTAGATTCCAAGGTACATGCGGTATAGTAAAGATTACCATAGGTGCAACTACACTTGGATCTACACATCCTACTTCATGTGACTCAAACGCAAACGCCTTACCATGTCTAGATAGCATCTCCCTGAAGCTCTTCTTCTCTTGCTCAGTAAGAAATCCGTCACCTCCAATCCTCAGGTCCTTCAGTGTTGTTTCTGTAAACTGGTGCCCAATTCTTCTCGGTCCTCTGAGCGTCGGTTCTCGTGCAGCTTGCTCCATCTTCTGATTGTAATCGAGTGGTAAAGGCGAAGCCACTGGTTTGACTTTCTTTGCCACTGACTTGTACTTGGTCTCCACATACACCTCTTGTCGATCTATAAACTTATCAATAACATCATAAAGCTCCTTGGAGCTCACTCTCACCACTCTATCTACATCATCTGTAGAGCTTTCTACTATAGATTTCAACTCCCCTATAGTATCTACCAAATACTGCTCTTCAAACACTCCAGATATGTATTCATCTCCTCCTAACTCTCCACTATCCCACAAAGACTGCTGTACATACTTCACATGTTGCCTCTCAAACCTCTTCAGATTCTCAACCTTCCTATAACACACTGATCCACATGATGTCAGTCCTAAGAAGCTAGTGGATAAAGCTTCCTGCTCCACTGGATCAGGCGAGAATCCTATCTCTACTGTACCGTTGAAGTCTCGCTCTTCAATGGTACTCTGCCAAAACCCCTAGACTCTCTAAACTCCTGAGTAATCTTAGGTAGTGGACGGTCTCTCAAGCTATCACGATTCCTCTCATGTTCTGCAGCAACGGTCAAAAACTGAACAGCTCTCTTGCCGTCTCTACTAGGTATCCTAGCATAGGCTGAACCGTCATCCATAACTCGTGTCTCCATTCTAACAGCAGTAATGTAAGGCTGCACTAGAATGATAGGATAGGTTGACATGTCTTGCACAAAGAAATTCTGAACATCACTGATGTCACCCACAGTTACCTTGATGTTGGGGCAAGCACCATAGAGTTCTCCCCACTGGTTGTTGGCAGCACGGATAAGCCACCCATGGTCAGTGTCTATAGGCCACCTCCCACGCTTGTACAGCTCCTTAGACATCAGATTAATCTCTGAGCCGTGATCAATCAATGCCACCACAGGTTCCTCTAGATCTCCCAGCTTCACTAAGGTCTCTGTGGTTGCTCTCGCCCAATGGTTGTGAGAATAATGGCTCTTCTGCGATGCTTCCACCTCATCTTCAAACCTCACGTGCTGATCTGATCTTCCCTCTGATACTTGAGAGCAGTAACCAGCAATCTCATCCTCCTCATCATCCGACAGTTTGGTCCCTAGAGCATTAAGCGGAGCTGCTTCACCCAAAATCTGACGTTTCCTCTTGATGATATCTATGATAACCTCATGGAACTCACGCTTTGCAATCCCAAGAATCTCACCCAAAGTAAACTCAACTTTCCCATTCAAGATACGGTTCTCTAACACCTGCTTCAAGTCTGTAGCAATCTCAATGTCAGACTGAAGTTTGTATGCAGGCATCTTACTCTTCTCCTTGCTTCTCTCCTTCTCCTTTGGTGTTGTAGATGGTAGATCCTCCATAGTCTCCTCCCGAGTAGGTGTTGTCTCCTGCCTTGCATCTGGTCTAGCCCTTTCACTCCTTGTAGCAGGTCGTTTGGCTGTAGAAGCCTCACCTGCATCCTCCCTCCTGCGTTTTTCTTCTAGTAGAGCTTCATGCTGACTTCTTGCAACATAAGCATGCACTGACATAGTATCCACAGGGTCATTCCATCCTGTAGTTTCTCTAATTGAGTTGTCAATCCTTCGTAGCACATCCTTGTCTAGCTCTGTTCTAGCTACAGACCGCACTACATCTGACCACAACCCAGTAGTCCCTTTCTCTCTCTCCATCTCCACTTTCACTCCACAGGTAGCAGCATTCACAAGAGAAACAGCATGTGATGCTGATATCTCATTCACAAGTCTCTTCATACCACCCTTGCCAAAGTTGGTTCTCAACATCATCCCAGTCTCTCTCAAATGGATCTTACCATCTTTGAAGAAGATAAGATCCTTCCTCAATGCATCTGAAAACTCTCCACAATCTCTTCTTACATGATCTAGGCTATCGCACCATATACAACGATGAACAAAGCCTTCTCTCATCTGAGATCTTTGCATAGCAGGCTGTACATTCTGCTCCTTCTCTTCTAACCTAGTGAGCTTAAGCTTAAGCTCCTTCATACCCTTAATCAACTCATCAAGCGGTGAGTCTTCCTCTCTAGCAATTACCAAAGCGGGCTTAGCAGGCAACTGCTTGACAGGAACTATCAGAGGTGCTGCTTCACTTACCACCACCTTGTCCCTTCTTCTCTGTCTCTTGGTCAGCAAAGAGACAGCCTCTTCAACCTCCTTCCAGTCAGTCTTCAATCCTCTCTCCTCACTCTTGTCTTCCAGCAACAGCTCAAGCTTCTCCTGAATAGTCACGTCCGCTGCTTGTAGGAAAAGCTCGGTCTTCTCCACCTCTAATGTAAGCTTTTCTGTCCTAGAAAGCTGAGCATACTGACGATCAAATTCCCTTAACAACTCATTTACAGACAAACCTTTGTTGGGCTTAACCACCCACTCCAAGAACGTTCTCTTGGTCACCCTCTCTGAATCTTCAGTGTAGTACTCCTCCTTCAAAGCTCGCATAAAGCTCTCCCAACTCTGTCCTTGCTGTTGCTTGAGCTCCTTCACACGCCCACGAATCTCAGGGACAACAGCAAGCTCAAAGTTCTCCACCATCTCCTTCTCAGGCACCTTGTTCACCTCCATCTCCCTAGCATAGTATCGCACATACTTGGAAATATCTGTATCCTTGAACTGGTCCATCTGGTGCACCACAGATTGCAACGCCTTGGTTGCTAACACCTCCTTCCTCTCTGTGCTCTGCTGCTGCTGCATGAACATGGAAAAAGCCTGGAACATCTTCATCGTAGCAGCATCAAACTGAATAGGTTGCTGAGCAGCAGCAGCACCTCCACTTGATGATCCTTGGTTGGCCATGATATCTGATCCTGTAACACTCTTAAGAAAACTCCCACCCTAGGTGTTTCACGTCGAGTTCATCAAAAAGAGAGTATGTCGGAGTGTAATCCGTCTACCTAGGAAAGCGCCGGGCTTCTGGCTGTGGTTGTTCACTCAAGAGGTTGGCTTTCAGGTCACAATAGGGCTATAAACACTCACACAGATGTGTAAGATCTAGTAATATACCCAGAAGGCGAAATTCAGGTCTAGCTGGCAGTAATAGGATTCGGCGGTGAACTTTGACACTCACGGAGAGGAAAACTATGAAGGTTTAGACCTCTAAACTTCACCTACATGCAAATGAGGTACTACTGAACTCACAGACGAAATTTCAGCCTGAGATCAAATTCTGACACGGAGATATGAACAGAAAAGTTTTGAGCAAGAAAACTACGGCAATTTCTGGTACCTAGCTGGCTATTTCAACCTATAACAGGAGTTTGGCTCGATCAATTTCGAAGTTTCCTACAGGATTTGCAGCCTACAGGGTGATGAACATCCCTGTGAAGTTGGGACTCCTGAATGTACACAGAACTGTAGATCTCCTCCTCTGAAGTCGCTGCTCTAGATTAAGAGCTTTTCATACCCCCTCAGCTTCAGCGGCCGCCCTGAATTACTCAGTTGCTCAATCGATATGAAACTTTTTGTGAAATCGTAGCCCTGCTGGCGGAGAACACAACCTCGAAGTTTTGAAGC
Source organism: Asterella californica (assembly GCA_036924285.1). NCBI lineage: Eukaryota > Viridiplantae > Streptophyta > Marchantiopsida > Marchantiales > Aytoniaceae > Asterella > Asterella californica. The sequence continues at coordinate 52,974,829 of JAYKYS010000001.1, forward strand.
AATTTCCTCAAATCTGCTGCGAGTGACACTGAAAACCCTAAATCCAACCAAAATGATTCAATTCTAGCACAATCCGAACTTCAATTGCTCATAACTCCGTCTTTATTGACTCAAATCGATCAAAATTTTCACTGGAAGTGCTTGGAATGACGAGACCTCTCCCCCTGTGCTCTCAGATTTCCAAGATCCCTCACCAAATGCTCGAACTCGCCTTTAGAGCTCTGTTTCTAAATTTAGAGTTAAACTAAAGACAAAAACAGACCAATGGGAGTTCATAGCTCCACTTGGTTGTCCTTTATTACCCTAAACCACGTGGCAACTTAGTTTTACTCATAGGCTACCACGTCAAGCCCCCTAGAGTGCCAGCGTAAAACTTAAATTACTTAAAACGACACGCAGCCCCGAAAAATAACTTAAATCAGCTAGAAAGCGTGCATGGGCGACACGCAAATACAACCCATGAGCTTAAGCCCTATCAACATGGTAATCAACCTACTAAGACTCAAAATAGTGTTAACACCGTATGCAAAGGTGTCAAACATATACATAAACGACTAGAAGTAATATAAGCTAACTTCTAGAACTACTAAACTCAAGCGTCGGAGTAGAAATATAACATGTAGCCGCCAAGTAGCGCGACAACGTGTTCAGGGTACTGTGTTTCAAGAAGCCAAGAAACACATGGAGAAAGCACAACAACGGTATGCCAAGTATGCAAACCGTGGTAGACAAGACGTACAATTCGAAGAAGGGCAGAGAGTCTGGTTGAGAACCAAGAACTTCAGGATTCCAGCAGGGGTGGATTTAGCCAAGAAGCTTCTTCCAAAGTGGGCAGGACCGTTCCTGATCGAGAAGAAGTTAGGTCCTGTGACATATAAGTTACGTTTTCCAGCTAGTATGAAGCATTATCACCCCATAATTCATGTTTCGAACTTGAAAATGTTTCGTGAAGAACTAGAATCGTTGCCAGGAAGATATCAGAAATGACATCCAGTGTTAGAAGCATTACCAAGAGCTGATGATCTTGAGTTGATTGAGATAGTAGATCATCGAGCATCACCGAATCCAGATGGAGCTGGAGAACCCGTTACTCAATACCTATGTCGTTGGACAGGTAGAGTTCCGGGATTGGTAAGTGAAGCTTGGGAGTACTTAGATGATCTAGCATTGTACAAGTTTCAGGAACCACTGCGTAGATATTTTGTGAGACGACAATCTGCAGTGGTTTCTTCCAGCTAAGCGGTGGATTGAATCGAGTCAGAAGAGTCATGCCTAAGGGCCCTTCAAGGACACTGGAACCGAGTAGATCTGGCCAATCTGCTCGTCTAAAGGTGAAGTTGTGGTCTGCTGACTTCTTATGACTGTCGGATGTCAATCAGGTTTAGGCTGATGCTACTATGGTGTATCATAGTAAGGAGGTGGATAAAAGAAAACTGACGAGTTCACCACCTGGAAGCTAGGGTTCTGTCTCACCCGAAAGCTTCAATGAATGCTCACTAATGGAGCATAGCTCTGAGAAAGAGCTTACCTTGGATGGGGTAGTATTTCTCTGGATTTGAGAAAGTGTTATTCCTAACGTGGTATTGTAGATACCGCAGTTCAGTGGAAGAACTGCTTTTTCTTGGTTGGGGTGATTGTAACACCGTTTACTTAATATAAACCGACTTGACTGGGCAGTGATTAATGAAACACAAGCGGCGCTGACTAGTGGCTCGGGAGCAAAGACCGAAGACTGGAACCAGATGGGGAATGCTTAACTAGGGGTCGCGAACCCTAAATCGTCACTTTTCTGGTTTTCATAGACTGTACACAGAGAAAGTCAGGCAGAGAGCACGGATAGCCGCTGAGAGATTGTAATAGAAAAGAAGGAGAGAACCTGAGTACAGAGACCATGCTATTTTGTGAGTAGAATGTTAATAAACTACTGAGTACTTTAGATACTTGGACAATTTAGTTATTGAGTGAGAAATCAGCATATTCAAGGCGAGGACAAGTTTTCTGGAAGGATTGGAGTTCCGAAGTTGAATTCTCATCAGAGAATTCCAGTAGCAGGAAAGATTGCCGGTCTGAGCGTTTTTCCGAGACCTTGTCAGCAAGTAAACGCTGTGTAATGTATATGAGCCCGTGATTTGCTTTGATATATGATAAGTAAGCTTGGATTGAGTGCCAAAGTTGGATTGAAGCGTCTGGTGTGGAATTGACTCTATTTCTGTGTACCTTCCTACTTCCTAGCCTCCACTAGGCTTCCTAGTCTTGGCTGTGGTTCTTCAAGGCTTACTGCGTTCCGACTTAACCACCAGTAGCGGAAGCGCTGCCCAAATTTTACCAAACCCAAGCTTGGAATAGTTTCCACAGTGTTCTGAAACTTGAGATTAGTAGCAGAAGCTTGCCAAAGATTAGTTAGTTATTCCAAACCCGTCCGACGGTTATCAAATCCTTGGTGTTTATTAGCGGAAAGTTTAACGAACTGGATCTGGAGACACAAATATAGTACAAGGTCTTCAAGGAGGTTCACGTTCGACGATTCATTGGCTAGAGACGGACGACTCGATTCCGTGATCTGCGGTCGAACGTTACAATTGTCACAAAGTTATATTTCATAAACTACGGAAACTAGCCGTAACGGAGTTACAGCAAAGATTTTTTTGTCTGTTAAAGAATCATTCCTCAGAACTTTGACACCCCCTATTGTTGGATTACTTGCGGGTCTGAAGTATGAGAGGTAGTTAAGTAACTTGGATTACTTCCGGGTCTTGGAACTTCCCGAACTAAAATACCACCTAAGATACAGTAGTATCCATTGTAACACCTTTTGCTTTTTCCCCAAACCAGATGGCATTCGGGCAGTGATTAATCCAAAAGTGGCAGCTGCATGGTCATAAAGCAGGCTCAAGAGACTAGATAAAAGAGTGTCGCGAGCCCTAAAGGAGACCATTCTCAGTTTCAGTTTTGGGAGAAGAGCACTCTTGGTGATGAGGAGAGAATACTGTATTTCCAGAATAGAGAGATTGTATCTTGGAGTTCAGAAAACAGAGAGCATGCAAATCTGATTCCTTGGAGAGTAGACTTGGAGAGCAGATCTGGAGAGCAGACTTGGGGTGTTGATTAGGGCACTGACTTGGGGTCTGATCTGTTGAGTAACAGAAATCAGGACGTTCAGAGTGAAAGTAGGTTCTCTGGTGAAGTCTTAGTCATAGCAGAGTTGCTGAATAGTGAAGGATTGCCGGTCCAAGAGCGCTGCGTGACCTTGTCAGCAAGTAAATGCCATGTAATGTATATGAGCCCGTGATTTCCTCCATTTTGATAAGTAGGCTTGAGTTGTGTGCCAAAACTGAGTTGGGCGCATTTGGTGTCGTGTTGACTTTATTTTGGTGTAATTGCTTTACCTTCCTACTTCCTAGCATCTACTAGGTCTCCTAGTCTTGGCGGTTGCTCCTTGTGGGTCCTGGCGTTCCGACTTGATCACCAGTAGCGGAAACGCTGCCCAAATTTTATGCAACCCAGGTCTAGAATAGTTCCACCTGTATTTAGTAACCTAAGATTGACCAGAGACCTATAAAAGACTAGTTGGTTATTCGAAACCTGTTCAACAGTTATCAAATCCTCGGTGCTCATTAGCTGATAGTTTAACGAACTGGATCTGGAGACACAAATAAAGTATACAGGTCTCTAGGGAGGTTCACGTTCGGCAGTTCATTGGTTAGAGATTAAAGAATCTGTTCCGAGATCTGCGGTCGAACGTTTCATCCATCCTGATCCATTTTGCCTCCCACTTCGCTAGTATCGCTACTGACCGAAGGAAATGTACACCGTACATACAGTACCAGATTCTCTGTACATCGGAATGATAAGAACGTCTCGGCCGAATATAGTTGTACAGGATGACGTATAGGTAAAAGGAGGCAAAGACGGTGGGAGTCCGTGGGACATCATGGATAATGGGAACTACGGCATCGATGGAGTAAAAAGGAGAAAAGACAAGGCCTCAAGTTTATCGGCAGCGAGTGACAATGAGTCCGGAGTCGGTACTGTAGTAAAAAAGGTGGTACCGACTGTAGTAAAAAAAGTGGTACGGTAACTTGGACCCTGGACGGAGCAGGAAGAACTGTGTTGGTCTGGACCGACTGGATCCATGATCCATCACACGGCGACCGAACAAGAAGAGAAAACTGTGGCGGCTTCTTTTCACAAGCGGACACAGCTCCAGCATATTTTCAAAATGTCGTCCCTCATACTTGCTCCAGCAGGCCGAGTGGATCTTTACTCTTTCCGGACAGCATACGCTACTATTACTGCTGCCACAGCAGGACTGCTCGATGTCTAGAACTTTCGCATCCTACCCCTACTGTCTATGTAACGTTCTACCGCAGATCTCGGAACAGATTCCTTAATCTCTAACCAATGAACTGCCGAACGTGAACCTCCCTAGAGACCTGTATACTTTATTTGTGTCTCCAGATCCAGTTCGTTAAACTATCCACTAATGAGCACCGAGGATTTGATAACTGTTGAACGGGTTTTGAATAACCAACTAGTCTTTTGTAGGTCTCTGGTCAATCTTAGGTTGCTAAATACAGGTGGAACTATTCTAGACCTGGGCTGCATAAAATTTAGGCAGCGCTTCCGCTACTGGTGATCAAGTCGGAACGCCAGGACCCACAAGGAGCAACCGCCAAGACTAGGAGACCTAGTAGATGCTAGGAAGTAGGAAGGCAAAGCAATTACACCGAAATGAAGTCAACACGACACCAGATGCGCCCAACTCAGTTTTAGCACACAACTCAAGCCTACTTATCAGAATGGAGAAAGTCACGGGCTCATATACATTACATGGCATTACTTGCTGACAAGGTCACGCAGCGCTCTTGGACCGGCAATCCTTCACTACTCAGCAACTCTGCTGTGACTAAGACTTCACCCGAGAACCTACTTTCACTCTGAACGCCCTGATTTCTGTTGCTCAACAGATCAGACCCCAAGTCAGCGATCTAATCAACACCCCAAGTCTGCTCTCAAGGTCCCTCTTCAAATCTGCTCTCCAAGGAGCTTGATGTGCATCAGTTCTAGCTCCTGATTTCTGACCTCAAAGGCAATGTACACTACACTGAAAAATACAGTCTCCTCCTTCACCACCAAGAGCTCTCTCTCCAAAACTGAAAAACTGAGAATGGCCTCCTTTAGGGTTCACGACACTCTTTTATCTAGTCTCTTGAGCCTGCCTTGTGCCATGCAGCTGCCACTTTTGATTAATCACTGCCCGAATGCCATCTGGTTTGGGGAAAAAGCAAAAGGTGTTACAATCGCCCCAACCAGCAAAACGCAGTTCTTCCACTGAACTGCGGTATCTACAATACCACATTAGAAACAACACTTCCTCAAATCCAGAGGAACAGTACCCCATCCAGGGTAAGATTAAGCCCTTTCTCAAGGCTATGCTCCATTACCGAGCATCCGTTGAAGCTTTCGGGTGAGACAGAACCCTAGCTTCCAGGTGGTGAACTCGTCAGTTTCTTTTTGTCCACCTCCTTACTATGATACACCATAGTAGCGTCAGCCTAAACCTGATTGACATCCGATAGTCATAAGAAGTCAGCAGACCACAACTCCACCTTTAGACGAGCAGATTGGCCAGATCTACTCGGTTCCAGTGTCCTTGAAGGGCCCTTTGCATGACTCTCCTGACTCGATTTAATCCACCGCTTAGCTGGAAGAGACCACTGCAGATTGTCGTCTCACAAAATATCTACGCAGTGGTTCCTGAAACTTGTACAATGCTAGATCATCTAGGTACTCCCAAGCTTCACTTACCAATCCCGGAACTCTACCTGTCCAACGACATAGGTATTGAGTAACGGGTTCTCCAGCTCCATCTGGATTCGGTGATGCTCGATGATCTACTATCTCAATCAACTCAAGATCATCAGCTCTTGGTAATGCTTCTAACACTGGATGCCATTTCTGATATCTTCCTGGCAACGACTCTAGTTCCTCACGAAACATCTTTAAGTTAGAAACATGAATGATGGGGTGATAGTGCTTCATACTAGCTGGAAAACGTAACTTATAGGTCACAGGACCTAACTTCTTCTCGATCAGGAACGGTCCTGCCCACTTTGGAAGAAGCTTCTTGGCTAAATCCACCCCTGCTGGGATTCTGAAGTTCTTGGTTCTCAACCAGACTCTCTGTCCTTCTTCGAATTGTAAATCTTGTCTACCACGGTTTGCATACTTAGCATACCGTTGTTGTGCCTTCTCCATGTGTTTCTTGGCTTCTTGAAACACAGTACCCTGAACGCGTATGAAAGTCTCTAGATCTGGAGGATCTTGATTCGACCTTCCTGTGTTTTCATGCCTCTTGGTAGCTAAAGCTATAGGAGTCCAAGGTGCATGAGAGCCCCGATAAACCACTTCAAATGGTTTAAATCCTGTACTCGAGTGCTTGGTGTTGTTATATGTAAACTCTACCAAGTCCAAGTGCTCGCTCCAGTCACTCTGATCTCGCATGATATAGTTTCTCAACCCTTGTTCTACTATCTGGATCGTCCTTTCCGTCTGACCATCAGTTTCAGGATGATAAGAGGAACTGAACTTGAGGGTAGTTCCGAGCCTTCGAAACAAACCCTTCCAAAAATCAGCTACAAACCTCCTATCCAGATCTGAAACAATGTCTTTAGGCATCCCATGATACTTAAAAACATATCGTATAAACAGTTCAGCGGCACCTCTTGACGTCACTGCTTCCCTACAAGGGATGAGGTGAGCTTGCTTACTGAAACGATCTATAACAACTAACAGAGCATCAAAACCTCCTGATTCGGGTAAACCTGTGCATAAGTCCATACTTATGCTCTCCCAAGGCCCATCAGGTATTGGCAATGGCCTCAGCAACCCTGCAGGTCTCCTCCGCTCAGTTCGTTGTTGCTGACATGTCAAGCAAGTCTGCACGTACTTGATTACATCCTCCAACATGGACGGCCAATAGAACTGCTCTTTAACTCGTTGCAATGTTCTATTTTGTCCTCCATGTCCAGCCAGTTCACAATCATGACATTCTTGCATGACGAGTGTCCTTAGAGATCCAGCTGGAATGTAGACCTTGGTTTGCTTGTAAAACCAAAGGCCATTGCGAAATGAGAGATGACGTACCAATGGATCTCTCCCTTGTTGGCTGGTCCAACGTTGAGCCTGAGGATCATCTGGCAATGCTTGTCTGATTCGATCCAAAAGCTCTTCACTTGTGTCTTGGGTTGTTAACGCCTGGACACGTCTGCTTAACACATCCGCTGGAATATTTTCCTTCCCCTTTTGATACCGCCATTCGATATCAAAACATGCAAGCTCCACTTGCCACCTCTGTTGTTTACGTGACAAACGAGGTTTACTCTGAAAGTATGTATTACCCTCGCAGTCCGTCACAACAGTAACTTTGCTTGGTAACAAATAATGCTCCCAACGTTTCAGACAGTGGACAACTGCGAACATCTCTTGTTCATGAGCAGGCCATTTTGCCTCTGTTTCTGAAAACTTATGACTTTCGTAAGCCACTGGATGCTTTTCTTGCATCAGCACTCCTCCAATGGCCCATTGAGAAGCATCTGTGTGAACCTCGAAAGGTTCTCCCATCTTTGGAAGAGCTAGCACGGGCATCTCTGTCAGTGCTTGTTTCAACTCCTGAAATGCTCTTTCAGCTGCTGGATTCCAAACAACCTTGGAAGTCTTGCGTAATAAGCCAAACAAAGGTGCAGCTTTATGCGCATACTGATAAACAAAGCGTCGAAAATATGTGGCTAATCCAAGAAAAGATCTGAGCTCATGAACACTCTCAGGTCTCTTCCATTCAACAATGGCTCGAATCTTAGCCCTGTTAGGATGAATGCCCTGCGCATCGATCAAACATCCTAGAAACACTACACTCTCTTGTCCAAAAGAGCACTTGCTCTTCTTGAGATAGAGTTGATGTTCTTCTAGGCGCTTAAACACCATTTCAACATCTATTAGATGCTGATCCCAAGTGGATGAGAAGATGATGATATCGTCTAGGTACACGATAACACTCTCATCCAAGAGATCTCTGAAGATCTCGTTCATTAGCCTGCAGAAAGTACCAGGTGCATTGGACAATCCAAACGGCAACACTGTATACTCAAACAAGCCATACCTCGTCCTTACAGCTGTCTTTTCTTCATCACCTTCTTTGATCCGGATTTGATGATATCCAGAACGCAGATCCAGCTTGGTGAAATACCTTCCTGTGGCCAACCGATCGGTGGTTTCATCCATGAGAGAAAGAGGGTACTTGTTCTTGACAGTAACCTTATTGAGTGCACGATAGTCCGCACACATGCGAATACCACCATCCTTCTTGGCCACGAACAACACCGGGGCAGCATAAGGTGATATACTAGGTCGTAAGATACCCTGAGCTACCAACTCTTTCAACTGAGTCTTCAGCTCTGTCAGTTCATCAAACGACATCCGTCTTGATGGCACTACAGTAGGGGTAGCCCCAGGAACCAGATCAATAGCATGATCCAAGGCTCTCCTCGGCGGAAGTCCTGTTGGTAACTGGTCCGGCATTAGGTACGAATACCTCTCAATCAATGCCTGCATATCAGGATGTATGGGAAGAGTAGCAACACGTTCTTCCTCATCCGTCTCCACCTTGGGTTTAGACATCACTGCAACCCAAGCTTCGTCTACCAACTTGATCTGCTTTCCAAACTGTCTAGCTGTGCAGATCTGAAATGCCACCTTGGCTCGTTGGAACCTACGAGCAGCATGGTTTGGCTCCTTGGGTCTCTCTTTGATGATCAAAGGATGTGGTTGACCCAAGCCCCATTGATCCATGACAATGACATTCCCTTCTTGAACATCTAGCTTTGCCTTGGTCTCTTGTAACCAGGACCAGGACAAGATACCTTCCATCGTGTCACCTAAGCTCATAACTAAAAACTCGTGCTTCCTAGTTACCCCTCCAACAGTAACAGGAACACTCATGAGTTTTTCTGTAACGGTTGTGCTACCTTGCACAAACCTTACCAACAACGGGCTCATGATCTTGGTTCTAGTCACCCCTAAGGTCCTGACTAGTTTTTCATTCAAGACATTCACATCTGCTCCAGTATCAATAAGCAAACAGCACCGGTGGTTTCCTATTTTCACTTCAATCCACGGCAGAAAATCCCCATGCTCTACCAAATGCTCATCAACACATACCTCTGCTTCAATAGTCGCCTCAACTGGTTCTTCAATACTGGTTGTCTCTTCAGCTGTCAACCCACGCACGTTGCTCGTTGTTGAACGTTGAGGACAATCACGAGCGATATGACCGTCCCGTCCGCATCGAAAGCAGATGATCGTCCTTGAAGGTGTAGCACTGCTAGCTCCACTGCTCCTAGCACCTGAAGTCGAAGCTTGGTTGGATCCTGCATTGGATGCATAGGATCCAGTAGGTCGTGTCTGAGTAGGACCACGAGAAACTCCTTGCTGTTGAGATCCACGAGGAAACCTCCTTCCCGCTGCACCAAATCTTCCACCACCTCTACTCTGAGAGGACGTTATCTGTCCTTGAGGATTGCGCCAAAATCCTCTACTAGGCTCGCCACCACTTGTTCCACGCTGAAACTTGGAGGGCTGCACGGTGTAATTACGTTCCCTAGTGTTCTCTGCTGCTTCCAGAAATGCAAACAAGTCTTGCATGTCCTCGGACTTGTGAAACATAACCCAGCTATCAAACACACTAGCATAGAAACCCTGCAGACCTTTCTTCAAGTGAAACAGCAAGTCGGTGCGATCCACCATGTGCAAACGAGTAACCAACTCAGAAAATCGCTGGAGGTACTGTCTGATACTTCCTGTTTGTCTCAGATGAATGAGCTCCAGCCGAAACTGTGTAGCTTCATCCACCGGTACCAGATGTCTTCTGAGTTCATCCTTCATATAAGTTACGTTTTCCAGCTAGCTGGCAGTAATAGGATTCGGCGGTGAACTTTGACACTCACGGAGAGGAAAACTATGAAGGTTTAGACCTCTAAACTTCCCCTACATGCAAATGAGGTACTACTGAACTCACAGACGAAATTTCAGCCTGAGATCAAATTCTGACACGGAGATATGAACAGAAAAGTTTTGAGCAAGAAAACTACGGCAATTTCTAGTACCTAGCTGGCTATTTCAACCTATAACAGGAGTTTGGCTCGATCAATTTCGAAGTTTCTTACAGGATTTGCAGTCTACAGCGTGCTGAACATCCCTGTGAAGTTGGGACTCCTGAATGTACACAGAACTGTAGATCTCCTCCTCTGAAGTCGCTGCTCTAGATTAAGAGCTTTTCAGACCCCCTCAGCTTCAGCGGCCGCCCTGAATTACTCAGTTGCTCAATCGATATGAAACTTTTTGTGAAATCGTAGCCCTGCTGGCGGAGAACACAACCTCGAAGTTTTGAAGCAATTTCCTCAAATCTGCTGCGAGTGACACTGAAAACCCTAAATCCAACCAAAATGATTCAATTCTAGCACAATCTGAACTTCAATTGCTCATAACTCCGTCTTTATTGACTCAAATCAATCAAAATTTTCACTGGAAGTGCTTGGCATGACGAGACCTCTTCCCCTGTGCTCTCAAATTTCGAAGATCCCTCACCAAATGCTCGAACTCGCCTTTAGAGCTCTGTTTCTAAATTTAGAGTTAAACTAAAGACAAAAACAGACCAATGGGAGTTCATAGCTCCACTTGGTTGTCTTTTAGTACCCTAAACCACGTGGCAACTTAGTTTTACTCATAGGCTACCACGTCAAGCCCCCTAGAGTGCCAGCGTAAAACTTAAATTACTTAAAACGACACGCAGCCCCGAAAAATAACTTAAATCAGCTAGAAAGCGTGCATGGGCGACACGCAAATACAACCCATGAGCTTAAGCCCTATCAACATGGTAATCAACCTACTAAGACTCAAAATAGTGTTAACACCGTATGCAAAGGTGTCAAACATATACATAAACGACTAGAAGTAATATAAGCTAACTTCTAGAACTACTAAACTCAAGCGTCGGAGTAGAAATATAACATGTAGCCGCCAAGTAGCGCGACAACGTGTTCAGGGTACTGTGTTTCAAGAAGCCAAGAAACACATGGAGAAAGCACAACAACGGTATGCCAAGTATGCAAACCGTGGTAGACAAGACGTACAATTCGAAGAAGGGCAGAGAGTCTGGTTGAGAACCAAGAACTTCAGGATTCCAGCAGGGGTGGATTTAGCCAAGAAGCTTCTTCCAAAGTGGGCAGGACCGTTCCTGATCGAGAAGAAGTTAGGTCCTGTGACATATAAGTTACGTTTTCCAGCTAGTATGAAGCATTATCACCCCATAATTCATGTTTCGAACTTGAAAATGTTTCGTGAAGAACTAGAATCGTTGCCAGGAAGATATCAGAAATGACATCCAGTGTTAGAAGCATTACCAAGAGCTGATGATCTTGAGTTGATTGAGATAGTAGATCATCGAGCATCACCGAATCCAGATGGAGCTGGAGAACCCGTTACTCAATACCTATGTCGTTGGACAGGTAGAGTTCCGGGATTGGTAAGTGAAGCTTGGGAGTACTTAGATGATCTAGCATTGTACAAGTTTCAGGAACCACTGCGTAGATATTTTGTGAGACGACAATCTGCAGTGGTTTCTTCCAGCTAAGCGGTGGATTGAATCGAGTCAGAAGAGTCATGCCTAAGGGCCCTTCAAGGACACTGGAACCGAGTAGATCTGGCCAATCTGCTCGTCTAAAGGTGAAGTTGTGGTCTGCTGACTTCTTATGACTGTCGGATGTCAATCAGGTTTAGGCTGATGCTACTATGGTGTATCATAGTAAGGAGGTGGATAAAAGAAAACTGACGAGTTCACCACCTGGAAGCTAGGGTTCTGTCTCACCCGAAAGCTTCAATGAATGCTCACTAATGGAGCATAGCTCTGAGAAAGAGCTTACCTTGGATGGGGTAGTATTTCTCTGGATTTGAGAAAGTGTTATTCCTAACGTGGTATTGTAGATACCGCAGTTCAGTGGAAGAACTGCTTTTTCTTGGTTGGGGTGATTGTAACACCGTTTACTTAATATAAACCGACTTGACTGGGCAGTGATTAATGAAACACAAGCGGCGCTGACTAGTGGCTCGGGAGCAAAGACCGAAGACTGGAACCAGATGGGGAATGCTTAACTAGGGGTCGCGAACCCTAAATCGTCACTTTTCTGGTTTTCATAGACTGTACACAGAGAAAGTCAGGCAGAGAGCACGGATAGCCGCTGAGAGATTGTAATAGAAAAGAAGGAGAGAACCTGAGTACAGAGACCATGCTATTTTGTGAGTAGAATGTTAATAAACTACTGAGTACTTTAGATACTTGGACAATTTAGTTATTGAGTGAGAAATCAGCATATTCAAGGCGAGGACAAGTTTTCTGGAAGGATTGGAGTTCCGAAGTTGAATTCTCATCAGAGAATTCCAGTAGCAGGAAAGATTGCCGGTCTGAGCGTTTTTCCGAGACCTTGTCAGCAAGTAAACGCTGTGTAATGTATATGAGCCCGTGATTTGCTTTGATATATGATAAGTAAGCTTGGATTGAGTGCCAAAGTTGGATTGAAGCGTCTGGTGTGGAATTGACTCTATTTCTGTGTACCTTCCTACTTCCTAGCCTCCACTAGGCTTCCTAGTCTTGGCTGTGGTTCTTCAAGGCTTACTGCGTTCCGACTTAACCACCAGTAGCGGAAGCGCTGCCCAAATTTTACCAAACCCAAGCTTGGAATAGTTTCCACAGTGTTCTGAAACTTGAGATTAGTAGCAGAAGCTTGCCAAAGATTAGTTAGTTATTCCAAACCCGTCCGACGGTTATCAAATCCTTGGTGTTTATTAGCGGAAAGTTTAACGAACTGGATCTGGAGACACAAATATAGTACAAGGTCTTCAAGGAGGTTCACGTTCGACGATTCATTGGCTAGAGACGGACGACTCGATTCCGTGATCTGCGGTTGAACGTTACAACTGTCACAAAGTTATATTTCATAAACTACAGAAACTAGCCGTAACGGAGTTACAGCAAAGATTTTTTTGTCTGTTAAAGAATCATTCCTCAGAACTTTGACACCCCCTATTGTTGGATTACTTGCGGGTCTGAAGTATGAGAGGTAGTTAAGTAACTTGGATTACTTCCGGGTCTTGGAACTTCCCGAACTAAAATACCACCTAAGATACAGTAGTATCCATTGTAACACCTTTTGCTTTTTTCCCAAACCAGATGGCATTCGGGCAGTGATTAATCCAAAAGTGGCAGCTGCATGGTCATAAAGCAGGCTCAAGAGACTAGATAAAAGAGTGTCGCGAGCCCTAAAGGAGACCATTCTCAGTTTCAGTTTTGGGAGAAGAGCACTCTTGGTGATGAGGAGAGAATACTGTATTTCCAGAATAGAGAGATTGTATCTTGGAGTTCAGAAAACAGAGAGCATGCAAATCTGATTCCTTGGAGAGTAGACTTGGAGAGCAGATCTGGAGAGCAGACTTGGGGTGTTGATTAGGGCACTGACTTGGGGTCTGATCTGTTGAGTAACAGAAATCAGGACGTTCAGAGTGAAAGTAGGTTCTCTGGTGAAGTCTTAGTCACAGCAGAGTTGCTGAATAGTGAAGGATTGCCGGTCCAAGAGCGCTGCGTGACCTTGTCAGCAAGTAAATGCCATGTAATGTATATGAGCCCGTGATTTCCTCCATTTTGATAAGTAGGCTTGAGTTGTGTGCCAAAACTGAGTTGGGCGCATTTGGTGTCGTGTTGACTTTATTTTGGTGTAATTGCTTTACCTTCCTACTTCCTAGCATCTACTAGGTCTCCTAGTCTTGGCGGTTGCTCCTTGTGGGTCCTGGCGTTCCGACTTGATCACCAGTAGCGGAAACGCTGCCCAAATTTTATGCAACCCAGGTCTAGAATAGTTCCACCTGTATTTAGTAACCTAAGATTGACCAGAGACCTATAAAAGACTAGTTGGTTATTCGAAACCTGTTCAACAGTTATCAAATCCTCGGTGCTCATTAGCTGATAGTTTAACGAACTGGATCTGGAGACACAAATAAAGTATACAGGTCTCTAGGGAGGTTCACGTTCGGCAGTTCATTGGTTAGAGATTAAAGAATCTGTTCCGAGATCTGCGGTCGAACGTTACATCCATCCTGATCCATCTTGCCTCCCACTTCGCTAGTATCGCTACTGACCGAAGGAAATGTACACCGTACATACAGTACCAGATTCTCTGTACATCGGAATGATAAGAACGTCTCGGCCGAATATAGTTGTACAGGATGACGTATAGGTAAAAGGAGGCAAAGACGGTGGGAGTCCGTGGGACATCATGGATAATGGGAACTACGGCATCGATGGAGTAAAAAGGAGAAAAGACAAGGCCTCAAGTTTATCGGCAGCGAGTGACAATGAGTCCGGAGTCGGTACTGTAGTAAAAAAGGTGGTACCGACTGTAGTAAAAATAGTGGTACGGTAACTTGGACCCTGGACGGAGCAGGAAGAACTGTGTTGGTCTGGACCGACTGGATCCATGATCCATCACACGGCGACCGAACAAGAAGAGAAAACTGTGGCGGCTTCTTTTCACAAGCGGACACAGCTCCAGCATATTTTCAAAATGTCGTCCCTCATACTTGCTCCAGCAGGCCGAGTGGATCTTTACTCTTTCCGGACAGCATACGCTACTATTACTGCTGCCACAGCAGGACTGCTCGATGTCTAGAACTTTCGCATCCTACCCCTACTGTCTATGTAACGTTCTACCGCAGATCTCGGAACAGATTCCTTAATCTCTAACCAATGAACTGCCGAACGTGAACCTCCCTAGAGACCTGTATACTTTATTTGTGTCTCCAGATCCAGTTCGTTAAACTATCCACTAATGAGCACCGAGGATTTGATAACTGTTGAACGGGTTTTGAATAACCAACTAGTCTTTTGTAGGTCTCTGGTCAATCTTAGGTTGCTAAATACAGGTGGAACTATTCTAGACCTGGGCTGCATAAAATTTAGGCAGCGCTTCCGCTACTGGTGATCAAGTCGGAACGCCAGGACCCACAAGGAGCAACCGCCAAGACTAGGAGACCTAGTAGATGCTAGGAAGTAGGAAGGCAAAGCAATTACACCGAAATGAAGTCAACACGACACCAGATGCGCCCAACTCAGTTTTAGCACACAACTCAAGCCTACTTATCAGAATGGAGAAAGTCACGGGCTCATATACATTACATGGCATTACTTGCTGACAAGGTCACGCAGCGCTCTTGGACCGGCAATCCTTCACTACTCAGCAACTCTGCTGTGACTAAGACTTCACCCGAGAACCTACTTTCACTCTGAACGCCCTGATTTCTGTTGCTCAACAGATCAGACCCCAAGTCAGCGATCTAATCAACACCCCAAGTCTGCTCTCAAGGTCCCTCTTCAAATCTGCTCTCCAAGGAGCTTGATGTGCATCAGTTCTAGCTCATGATTTCTGACCTCAAAGGCAATGTACACTACATTGAAAAATACAGTCTCCTCCTTCACCACCAAGAGCTCTCTCTCCAAAACTGAAAAACTGAGAATGGCCTCCTTTAGGGTTCACGACACTCTTTTATCTAGTCTCTTGAGCCTGCCTTGTGCCATGCAGCTGCCACTTTTGATTAATCACTGCCCGAATGCCATCTGGTTTGGGGAAAAAGCAAAAGGTGTTACATCTACATCCCCTTCTCTTAATATTCCTCACGTATCAAATTGCCAACTTAACTACCTCTCATACGGAGTCTGGGTGCTTCTGCATACTTCCGTCGTCCCCTCTGTCCATCATTATCATCATCCAGGGTATTGCGCTTGTCATTCCGACTTTCCGAGAGAATTTTGTGACGAATTCATTTCTCAACTGCAAGGGGAAGTTGCGCTCTGCGTGCGAGAATCAGGTTTGGGGTCATCCCACTGTCCCGGACGAGGGTGAGGTCCTTTGGTCTTTCTTTCGTTCTATCCAACCCTCTCTCTTGTAGGTTGGCACCTGACCTGACCTCCCGTCCCGAAGAAGTGTCCGCTCGGCTCGGCTGGTCTTGTCTCGTTCCGGCTCGGGGGCTTATTGCTTCCGCTGCGATTTGCAAATTCAATCGACCCTCTTGACGCAGTGTCTTGTTACAGATCTTTATTTTCACTGTTGATGTTTATGGAATGAAGAGAGGATCTCTATGAAAGTTTCTAACCACATGTTTTTGTCCGTCTAGTTCAACAGAAGAAGCTGTGGGAGATCACAAAGTAGGAACGCGCTTACCCGGGTCATCAAGTGAAACGGCCACAACGATGGAAACGGTCAAGGAAGCAACCGTAGTTGAGGTCGGTGCGACGCCGATGGAAACCGTGAATGGTGTGCAAGACGCAGTGGATGCAGGACCTCTAGTCGATCCCGCTCCGCAGCCACCCGCACCACCCAAATACAGGTGAGGGAAAGAAATGTTAATCGTCCTTCCCTCTGTACGTTTGAGAGTGGTACTGTTCTGCCTTGTGAGTGAGCTCTAGGAGTTAAGATTGATGTTCAGGACTCCTGGGTGTGAGTGAATTTTTTTAATTCGATTGTCGTTGGGCAATTGCTGCAGACATGAATTCTATCAAACGAGGAATCAAGTTGTGGTCACTATATTTGCCAAGAACATTCAGCAAGAGCATGTTACCGTTGAGTTCGGGCCTCAAATTGTAATATTCAGCTTCTCCTTCTGTAGCATTTCTCCATGTTTATTCCTAACGTCCAAACTATGTTTTTTGATCATGTGATAGTTTACCCTTTGTTGCGCTACGATTTCTTACTTTCTGTCAGATTTCAACGAGGTTGTTTTGGTCTAAACCTTCAGTTCTGATATTTTCTACAGCTCCATGTGGTAATAGAAGTTCCTGGTGAGAATCCGTACTACCTCCAGCTGCGCCTTTTTGGCAAGGTAATTTCGTTTAACATCCGTCCATATCGTACGAGATGAAAGAACTGATGTCTTTTTCTACCTGTGATAGTATCACAGGAAGGCACCGTTGCACGGACCACTTTGCTGTGTAGTGGGGCAATTACTGAAGATCAGTGTCACTGATGTTTTTCAGACGATATGTGTCCTGTTTAGCGTTCTTCGTAGTCGACATATCGCTTTCCTACGCACACAGCTGTTCTCCTTGTTCCTCACTTGTTTTACCTCTAAAATTTCAATGCAGATCGAACCTGCAGATTGCAAGTACAGTCGGTTGAGTACTAAGATTGAAATTCGACTAGCCAAGGCGGAGCTGATTGAGTGGAAGAAACTGGAGTATGATCCCAGTCTAGCGGTTCTTCCTACTGCCAATCCTCCTGGTATGTTTTGGTCCTGAAAATATTCTCCAGCATGGGGCTGCCTGGTCTCAAGGTGTTGAGATCCATCCCTCATATGGGTAGTCGATTCTCAAGTGCCTAGCAATGCATATTTTGTACTCTTGTGCCGTCGGTGATCAGCAGTTTGACCAGCAGACGTCTGTTCAGACGCTAGAGTGATAAACTTGTGTTGATGAATCTGCACAGCACCATCTTTACAATATCCATCGTCGAAGAAAGGGCCAAAGGATTGGGACAAGCTTGAAGCGGAGGTCAAGAAAGAGGTACGCATTTCATCGTCGACTTTGGCTCGTATAGGATAGTTCTGTGGTTATGCATAAGAGGACAGGGATGGAGGACTGTCATGAAGCGTAGTGGGTATGGGCTAGAAGAAGGTTGCGCGAAGTGAAGGAAGTGAAAGGTTTTCCTCGTGACGAGACCACTGTAAGATTGATATATTTCGGCTACAGGAAAAGGATGAGAAGCTAGAAGGTGATTCGGCCCTAAATAAACTCTTCCAGGATATATACAAGAACGCAGACGAAGATACCCGCCGAGCAATGAACAAATCATTCGTACGTTCATTTCGTACCCTCATTCGTTTGTCGGTGATTGAACAGTTACTCTTTTTTAAACGTCCAGTATGTGTTGCAACTTGTCTTAACGATTGACAAGAAAAGCATTTAGCTTGTGGCGTATTTCCGTTTCTCTAGTATATGAGCATCATGCACGGACATATATTAGTTTATATACTTTGGTGGCCACTTGGAGTAAGAAGGAATTTGTATGTATTGTGTCAGGTGGAATCGAATGGTACAGTGCTTTCCACAAACTGGAAGGAGGTAGGTAGCAAAGCAGTTGAAAAGAGTCCTCCAAAGGGTATGGAGGAGAAAAAATGGGACCAATGATGGTCCCTAGAGATAGGTAGCTGAGTTTCTTCCTGTATTTGGGTGCAATCCGCTGTCTCTGCAAAACGATGGGGATCCGGAGCCAAGTTTTGATGCGAGAGAAGGTTCCCTTGTATATATACTTTGGAGGCTTGGATTATCCATTCAAGGTTGTATTCTAGTCCATGCAGTGTGAAGATAGATTTGCTGTGATTGAAGCGTGTGCGAGAAACGACGATGAAACGAGGTGATGTTGGTCTCAGCGTTACATGTTAAAATCTCTAAGTTGAAGAGTGGCAAATTATTCACATGGGCACTTAAGGTAACATTTCTAGGAAGAATGCGTGCGTATTGAGGTTGCCACATGTATGATAAGAGTGTAGACTGATGTGTTCCTAAAATAGTACACTCTCTGAATGCTTGGGCGTATCTCGTAGACGCGGGAACGTTTGGCTTCAGTGTTTTTTCTGTCTGCTGTTTGTGTTCAATCTGCACACGAGCTGTTGGTTACCATGGTCGGCGTGTTTTGAAGATTGTCACTATCTGGTGTATCTTACACTGCCGGAGCGAGCTCGCGATTCAGTTATCATGAAATTTCTAGGAAGAATGCGTGCGTATTGAGGTTGCCACATGTATGATAAGAGTGTAGACTGATGTGTTCTTAAAATAGTACACTCTCTGAATGCTTGGGCGTATCTCGTAGACGCAGGAACGTTTGGCTTCAGTGTTTTTTCTGTCTGCTGTTTGTGTTCAGTCTGCACACGAGCTGTTGGTTACCATGGTCGGCGTGTTTTGAAGATTGTCACTATCTGGTGTATCTTACACTGCCGGAGCGAGCTCGCGATTCAGTTATCATGAAATTTCTAGGAAGAATGCGTGCGTATTGAGGTTGCCACATGTATGATAAGAGTGTAGACTGATGTGTTCCTAAAATAGTACACTCTCTGAATGCTTGGGCGTATCTCGTAGACGCAGGAACGTTTGGCTTCAGTGTTTTTTCTGTCTGCTGTTTGTGTTCAATCTGCACACGAGCTGTTGGTTACCATGGTCGGCGTGTTTTGAAGATTGTCACTATCTGGTGTATCTTACACTGCCGGAGCGAGCTCGCGATTCAGTTATCATGAAATTTCTAGGAAGAATGCGTGCGTATTGAGGTTGCCACATGTATGATAAGAGTGTAGACTGATGTGTTCTTAAAATAGTACACTCTCTGAATGCTTGGGCGTATCTCGTAGACGCAGGAACGTTTGGCTTCAGTGTTTTTTCTGTCTGCTGTTTGTGTTCAGTCTGCACACGAGCTGTTGGTTACCATGGTCGGCGTGTTTTGAAGATTGTCACTATCTGGTGTATCTTACACTGCCGGAGCGAGCTCGCGATTCAGTTATCATGAAATTTCTAGGAAGAATGCGTGCGTATTGAGGTTGCCACATGTATGATAAGAGTGTAGACTGATGTGTTCTTAAAATAGTACACTCTCTGAATGCTTGGGCGTATCTCGTAGACGCAGGAACGTTTGGCTTCAGTGTTTTTTCTGTCTGCTGTTTGTGTTCAATCTGCACACGAGCTGTTGGTTACCATGGTCGGCGTGTTTTGAAGATTGTCACTATCTGGTGTATCTTACACTGCCGGAGCGAGCTCGCGATTCAGTTATCATGAAATTTGTAGCTGTATACATCTGGCAACGATAAGTATCCTCCTTTGCAGTGCCGTTGCCAGATGGATGATGTTCGTACGTCCGACGAACGAGATTAGCACTCGAATATTAAGCAAAATATTCGATGGTTAATTAGGCTTTCAGGATGGTCAGTCGTGTTTTGAATTAAGGACGGAATCCTCACTCCAGTTAAATGTTAATCGAGCGGTTAGGGTTAGGGCGATCGGAATCACCTCCCTCAAAGCTGGCAGGAACAAGGGGAAAATACGTCTTCTGCATAGGGTTCGCTTAGCAACGCGATGGAAGAGTCAGTCCTATTCACTGAAATCGTGATGATAATGAGAAGAAGCTGATTATATCCTTAAATACTACAAAGCAATACAGAAACAGATATGAAAATGGCTTTGCTCAGTTGATCACAGGGTGTAAAGATGATCATTATTAAGTACCGGGGGTAAAAAACCAGTACACGATCTATTTTGAGTAGGATGTGTCGTAAAGTACTTAAACCACTGTCATGAAAGCAGCGTTCATTTTCTCATCATCATAACCATCGGGATTAAAATGTAGAACGATGATTAAATAACATACAGAAATCACGGAATGAAATCACGGAATGAAATTAGAAGTACATTTAACTTGAAGATGATATGATTAGTAGGATCAGTATCGCTAATATATGCTTTTTAATAACTCTTATCGATGAGGATAGATACATTTGATAGTCTTTGCATAGGTGCAGATTTATAACCTGGACATGGTTAGTTTCGTTACTGTGTTGTTGGATTCTTTTATACTCCAGATTTTATAGATGTATTTGCATCTAGCTCCTTTACTGAATATCATTTCTATTATCTGAATCGAGAAGGTAGGAAAAAGGATGCCTGATAGGATCATGATCCACACTAGTGGAACTAGATGGTGTTTGGTACCCGTGCATGTATACACCTCTTCCATCGTAAGATAGAAGAGGGCAAATATACATTTCCAAGAACTTTAATTCGAAATCACAGTTTCCTTCGTGGAAAGGTTTAGTTTTAGATTAAAGAATTATTAAAATAATAAGTTTCCAGTCGTTAAACCGTTGACACTCATGGTGGACTGGGGATGTTTAGTGCATATTGCTTGTCGTTTTCCTTTTTTCTCTCGGTTATGTGTAAAGACGGTTGTTGTTT
The DNA here is from genome assembly GCA_036924285.1 of Asterella californica. Lineage (NCBI taxonomy): Eukaryota > Viridiplantae > Streptophyta > Marchantiopsida > Marchantiales > Aytoniaceae > Asterella > Asterella californica. Next base: position 52,995,917 of record JAYKYS010000001.1, read on the forward strand.
GTTCACGGTTCAATGGTGGACGACGGACATCGCTTATTTGCTCTCACCCTCACAAGGAATATCAGAGTACAAAGCTAAGTTTAAAAATTATAAACTTGTCTCGTTCAGCGCACCGCCTATATTCGGAACCTGCTACCATTCTGCCATGCATGATTTTAGTTTCTTCCAGCAAGATTTTCTTCCTGCATAGCTCTTAGGATGATTTCTTCCAATGACCCAAAGAAACAGATGCACGACTCACATGGAGAATGTAGCGTCCGTTTAGAGATTATTATTAGCTTTCCGGCTAGTTATCCGATGATTCTTTTCTTAGATCTTGCTCAAAAGATTGATCAAGGACACACTTCCGAAAACTTTTTCTCTTTGTTTGAGCGACTAAGTGTTAATCTTCAATCTTCGACCATCAAACATTATTTAGAAATCCGTGAACACAATCCATCCAGTATATAAACTCCACTCTCATCTTCATCGAGCATGCATATTCCGATGAGGTTGCTTATTTGCTTATTCACCTCTTCCATCTTCAGATGGAAGAGGGCTGCAATCCTAATTTATTATTTAATCTGTTCCAAGGACAAGGTTAGGTAATAAATTAATGTATTTATGGATGAGTCAATTCTGTGCAGTACTTTCGCAGTTCTACAGTTTGAAGCGCAAAGTTCCAGACATCACTTATCGGTTTTTTAATTAGGTTTTCTACGTTTTAAGAATATGTAACACTTAACATCTAAACAATATTTTGATTTTTTTTTGTTTAATCTAAAATATTTATAAAATATTTATATTATTTCAAATATATTAAAGAGAGCAAAAGTACGATAGTTGATCGAGCATGCTTATTTATTCATCCTCTTCTTAACTCGTTCATTCATATAATTTTTTAATAAAAAAATTAAATAATAAATTAAATTTATATTTAATAAATACATTAATGTCTATAGTTTCCCAGACTTGTACTATAGCACGAAAATCAACTCATCACTATGGTTTATCTTCTGCTCTCTCTGTGTTGCAGATATGGATTAATATTTATTTATAAAAATATAATTATTTTTCATACTTGGTAAATAAATTTTATTTAACATTTATTAATTTTCCCAATGAGAATAAAGGAACAAAAGTTCCCAGAAGTTCATCTACCCCACTCTCATGCGCCGGATGTGTAACCTGCGAAACCTAACTTGAGATGTGAATCGGGAAAGAGATTTCTGTCCCGGTACCAACACCTCTCTTTCTGCGAGAAAACGTTGGTTGCATGCATATTGCAGAAATAGGTGAATAGTTGAAGAAATGGTGTAAACGACTGGATAAATTATAATTTACCACTTGACACTCGAGATGGAAAGGGCCATCACTACTCTTTGTCTTTCCGTTTCCACATTCCACCAAAGCATCTTACGTGGTGTGATTGTTGTTCTTTTCTTTACTAAGAGGACAAAACACCCACAAAAACTGTATCAAAGGAGGAACAAAATACTTCAGAGAAGCAACCCAAAAGCCACACACTCAGAGGAGGCGCCCAAGCCTCCCCGTATATTTTTAGTAAGAGGAGGACACAACCGAACCAACAGAGTGAGGGCTGGAACAAGTTTGCACCAAAGTAAAGGACCGAGGACCCCAGAAACGCCCATAAGCCCTTGGCTGAGAGTACAGCTAAAGAGGAGCCAAAATCGAGCAATAAGGTGAACAGCCCCAGGTAAATCCATAACCTCCAAGGGTAGCAAATCAGGTAGCAAGAAACTGACGAGCCACCTGCAGCAGCCTTAAAACCGAGCAGCAAGGTGCACCACCCAGATAAAGCCATAACCACAAAAAGTACCAACTCAGGTAGCAAAAAACTACGAGTCACCTGCAGCAGCCGTAAAACCCAACGGTGAATAGCGAATAATCTTAAGAGCTTGTCCGTGGAAACGAACCGAGGGAGATAAAGTCCGAGATAGTGAAAGCACAAATACCAGGGTTAGAGAACAGAGAAGAGTAGGCCCTGTGCTGAAAATGCATAAGCAGCTGTGATTCAAACAACCTCGCCAAGCAAACACCAGAATAGAGCCGATTGGTGACTAGAATGAGTAGAGCCGATTGTTGAACAGAATAGAACTTTTGGAACGGACATTAATATATAATCTACGCAGAAAGAAATTATGTTATCAGTATTTTCCAAGTTCGATACGGCTACTAAAACCAATATAGACCCATAGTCAAGCACGACCTGGAGAAGCCGGGAAAAGAATGAGAAGCCTGAATTTACTTGCCTCAGATCGCCCATGTCGTTTTGCTCATGTATTGTCCCCAGGTCGCTTTGCATGCATACTATTTGGACTATGAGGAAAGAGTTCCATGTGGCTGTTACGTATTGTGACGAATATCCCGAGGAATGCTCATAGCAAGGTTCTAGTGTACAACAAATTTAGAACCCAGCGACTCCAAATCATACACGGTATACCGATCAGTGAGGATTGAAGCTTGAAGAGTTTCTTGAAGAATGACCAACGGTAGAGAAAGCATATTCTACATGATGGGGCAAAGGTCACTTGTTTCCCTCATAACATCTGGACCGTAACCAAATCTCAAGTATTCCGGGCTGGACAGTATCAAAGTTATACCTTTGTTTGCATGCGGACCGGATCCGGATGCAAACAAAAGCCAGTTTGGATAAAAGTTCGAAGGTCAGGGCTCTGGAAACACAATAAAGTAGTCCTTACCTCCACGGACATTAGTGGCCCACAACTCCACAACGGGAGCGAGAATCTGGAGATGTTTCCTTCCCAGAAAAGTGACAAAAGGGAAAAGATCTGATACCTTTACCTGATTGGTCTTGACGCTCACGTTGCTTCAACTGATTTGTACTCTTCTTTGTACGAAAGGGAAGTTCTTTGCAGTTCTTATCATCAAGATCAAAACTGAAAAAGACGAACCACATTCGCTGCGAGAATCTAGATTCGTTCTCTCATGAAGCCATGTTAAACACCCCAGGCCGTATTTCAGTGAGGTTTAGTACGATAAAGATTGACCGTGATAAACAAGACGGGTTGAAGAATGATACAATGAACTCATAGCAACTATGTTATCTTTATTGACCCAGCATTTTGGTCAACTCATCCAAGCCAAGACCACCCGGTGGTTTTGCATCGAATGGTGACTGAGTGGGAATCTCAGGATCTTTCTTCTTCTTCGGGACTTCCTCCGCTGTTTCTGCTTCTATCTGCAGAACATCAGTGTCGGGCACTTTGACAGATTCCGAAAGCTCAGAGGCCTTCTTGAAAACAAGATCCGGATCCACTGCCAACGGATCCAACTGTACTGCTTTTCCCTCTTCAAGCGCCTGCTGCAAAAGAAAATCAACCTCGTCCATTTCAGAGCAAGTAGATGACTCTGCATCAGATGAAGTGTGACAATTGGCCGTCACCACATCAGCAGATGATTCTACGTTGGCGTCACTGGTCGTTGCTACGTTTAATTCCGAGGATGATACTGCGCTGACTGAAGTGGCATCATCAGTCGTTGCAGCTTCAAACTCATTCTCAACAGTTTCCTCCGCACGCTTTCCCCTCCACATCATAATCTGTTCCTTTTCGAACGAAAGAAGAACACACGGGACCAAATCCTGAAACAAATAATAATAAAAGCATCCGTTAAATCAGGTGATGATCAGGGCAAGATCAATAACAAATACTGACCTACGTCAAGGCCAACTATTAATACCAAGGCATTCAGGTACCTAAGGTGAGCGAAACGTACCTTCAACTTAGCACCGACCTTTTTGTAATCACTGGGATTCAATCCTGTGCAGTCTACCCTGACAACCTCATCTACAGTGAACTGTGCCCTTACGTCTTCTACAAGGTTCAAATAGACACCATTCTTTGCTGCATCCAGCAACAGCACGTCCGTATTAGAGAAAAGTAAACAAGAAACAAATGCTAAGAATAGGAACTTACTCTCCGAAGTAGCAAAAGAACGATATTCAATCATAACACGTTGTTGTTTCCAAAATCGAAACTGTTAAATCTGTTGTTGCAGTCTTGATAATTGCAAAAACAGATAACTGCAACAATCATGAGACAGTAAGGTGCGACTCACCAAGCTTGCAAAGAGGCTGCGTTTTTCTTGCTTTGCCACGAAGCAATTTAGCTTCTTGTTCCGTAAGACCCTCAGGAACTGGAACTATAAGCTTTGGGTAGATGGGTGTAGGAGGCTTCCACAACATAAGAGGAATTCTGGGCCTGGTCTTGTAATTGTAGTTCCGACCTCTGAATAAATAAACGGTGCCACCCGCCCGGGAAATAACAACTCCTCCAGTTTTCTCCTGTGAGCATGACAAACAATTCAATTGAGCGCAAACATTCCTGACCCCGTGTATGGGATATTCTGGTGTGAGCTGGCTTCGACCTAAACAGTGATCATAACTGGCATTCAAAGATAGAAACAGAGGACAGACTTACCTCGATCACTTCAACCAAGTTGTCCATATCTACTGTTGGTACGCCTTTGCATCTAATCTTGCAGCATACACTCCTTTTCCAGTGTGTATGAATAACTTCCAGCATATTATGTGTCAGCCCGTCTCTTCCTGCATGTTACTTGACACGATCAGTCTACTCATAACCAAGCTTGGAAGTTTTCATTTGTAAATCGTAAATGTCTCCAACATTCAGGATCCTGCTGACAGAAGTAGCATCTATACAATGAAAGACGTGTACCTAGATTGACCATCTTCTGCGTCTTGATGCAAGTTTCGACAAGCTCCTTGACTTCTCGAGGTGTCAGAGGTTCCCCGATGATCTCCTCTCTCGTCTTTCCCTCCCTGGGGCCCTGACCTGGTGGAAAAGGACCTGGCTTCTGGACATACTTCACTCCTTTCTTCGTTGGAGGAGGATTAAAAGAATCGAATTCCGGGGGCTTTTTCTTTTGCGGCTTCAAAGGAGCACTACCTGTCCACGGCCTTGAGATTAAATCTTGCGGACCAAACGGTGAGAAAGGAGTTTCTCTAAATCCCAGTATTGGTGCCTTCGGAACTTCAGAGTAGCTGTACTGGTACTGGTCCATCCAAGCCGGCAACTTGTCCACACCATTGGGATTCCTTCGAGCAACATTAGCTGGCATAGGCTGCAATTCCTCCATCAACGAAGTATCTGAATCAGATTCGGCAACGGATTCGGCCTCGTCCTCGAGAGAAGAGTCAGGATCGTAGTCACGGGGAGGATCATAAGGAGAGAGTGTTGAAGGACGAGCAGGACTTCTAACGTTCGCCATTGGCTTCCGGTAAGCTTTTTTGTTGGGCCTCTGATATTTTGCTGGGGCATTTGTGGATAAATTTCTGATCGATTTGGAGTACTTCGAGAATTTTCCAGGTATAGAGGGAAGAGAAGGGTCGGAACGAGAACCAACTGACCTAAACCCTCCATAATTAAAATAGTCTCGATTACTCTCGCCTACGACATACCTCCCTGGTCGACCAGTGAAAGGAGGAGGAGGAGGAGGAGGAGGAGGGACACTTGAGAAAGGGTTTAAGGACGAATCAGAGAGCAAGGTTTCTGACAGAACAGAAGAATTAGAGTTGGGGTTAACAGGGGTACCCAAAGACTTTGGTTCAGGATCAGAGGACTTGCTATCTGAGCACCAGGCAATACGAGAAAGAGAAATTCTGCGGGAGAGAGTATGACGAAAATGGAACGAGAGTCGTGAAGGAGCATTCCTAAAAGCTACTCCCGGCATTGGAGAAATGTGCAGCATTTCCACGAGCGATCTTTAAACCCTAAATCTCATCAACTCCTCAACCTTCTGCCTCTGCATAGCCACACAAACTTAAGCGTTTCTCTCAGCTGAAGAATCCGCGCCACGAGAAGGCCTCCGTCGTCATTCTGCCCAGACCCCATAACTCTCACAAGTCCACCTTTGTCGCTGCAGAATAAAAGAACTCCTCCCAGGCTTCCTGCGCAGCACCTCCGGACTTACGAAATGCTCTTCCTCGCAACGAAGCGAGGGCATCCGCTCCTAAGCCTCCAATTCACGGATCTCGCAAACTCTTGTTGGATGAAAGATTGTGCTAAATCCTCACACCCTGTTTGCTTCCATTTTGCGGCCGTACACATCAGCAGGTTTCAAGCATAGAGGAAGGTCGTCATCGTCAACCGGTAACTTTGTAACGGAAATTGTTTCTGCTTTCTGGCGACAGGTCCCCCTGTGAATTTGTCCTATTCTCGTAGTCAATTAGCGTCCTAGTCGGCTATTAGTATCCCAATCCGACTGCTTTACCGATAATCCCATGTTGCAAGCAGTTTCTTTTAGGAATATGTTAATCTTCTGGTCATGTCTTTAGCATCATGGACTCATGATTTCCTTAAACGCATGGGTTTAATCTCAATCTCCGACACTGGAAAACATCGTTACCCTTATGGCTTTAGTCTCAAGGTTTACGAATCCTGCAAAGACATCTCCCCTCATCGTACTTTGACTGACATAAGAAGGCTGCGTAAGAGATTAGCTCTCACGTACGACTGGTAGGTATACAACTGCGGCCGGCCTTCTTGTCTCACTGGTCCATACTTGACCAACGGAGTCTTCTTTAAATTTCCTTTGGACACATATAGATAGCAGAAGAAAGGGGTGAGATGTCCTCATGCTTGGGTGCCCAAATAAGCTAACTCGGTGTGTACATAAGCGTGGAAGAAGACGTCCCAATTGACGACCTCTCCTGCCCAGACAGCTTCCAAGAATTCCACATCCTGATCTCCTAGGTATCGGACCTTCTGAGCTTTTCCCTTGGAAAAAGATGAAGGTAAAGTTTCCCCAGAAGACGTTTCTTCGGCTCCCGGTAGTCATTGGACCACTAAGATCAAAACACTTAAATTTTTTAGGAACTTGAAGATAGTACAAGGTTTCATCTGGCAGTTTGAGAGTTATGAGAGAGATTGGCTAACTCGTGAAGACATTTTCGTCAATTTTGTTCACTTATGATAAGTGGTGCTTCGTTCTTCATGATTGATGGATCAAACTCTTCATTCTTGATGCCAACGCGACCAGGTACTCTTCATATATGCATAAAAAATGACCGTATGTGGATTGGGTTGTTGTGTTGTGTGTGACAAGTGAAGTTGAGTCATAAGAGATCGATTTATGTTAATTTTTGATTTCTTATTATTCAAGTTTTCATCGATCTTCGCGAGAAGAACTTCATACTACTTGTTTGGAGTATTGTTGGGATCAAGGTGATCAATCTATCTAAGATTAGACGATTTGTTTTGCTGGTGTGCATAACTTTAAGCTACAAGGAGGAGGTTTTTAGAAGTTTGGTCATCTGCGATCAAAATTCAAAGATATATCTATATCAAGAATAAGATATGAAAGTTTCTAGAGCTAGCAGCTACAAGTTTTAACTTGATGGTTCTAGTTGGTTGTGGACTTGTATGTAGCTTGTTTATGCTACAAACATGTACGTGAGTGAATTTTGGATCATGGTTTAGATCGTGTGATACTATTGCTTAACTTCTTGTTAGCAAATGGAGGTTTTCTTTCAGAAAGAGGAGGTTAAGCGAGGAAGAGGAGGTTAAACAAGATACAATGAACAAGAGTGAACTGATTGTGTACAGATAACAACTAGGTACTAGAATGACAACGAGTGTTGTGAAGGAGGTTAGAAGGAGCACACTCAAAATATGAGGACTGGATTTCTATTGGATGTGACTATAAGGGAGGTTCATGATATCATCAAGGACACCCGACATCTCGAGGATGAAGAAAAATGGACATAAGATCTCAATGTTAGAGGTGTTAAGTGATGGATCAAGATGGTTTATGAGGATAAACTCATTGTCGAGGGTGAATAAAGATACAACTGTAGAGTAAGAATATAGTAGTTTGCAATTGATTATTTTGATTACAATAATATTGATTATTTTTCAAAAGCAAAAAAAGAGATGGATATGAAGGATGACATGTATGAGTTTGAGATTGACAATCAAAGTACATAATGATGGTCGAGATGACGAGTGATATCTATGATGACAACAAGGTCACAAATCTCAATGGTGAGGTTCAAGTAGATGAAAGAGAGGTTGACATGTTTCTGCAATCTGATGATTCACTTCTTCTATGTCTTCTAACACATATTGAAAGATGCGTAGATTTACAGGGGGTGCACTCATAACAAGAAAATAGATGAAAGTTTTGAAATTTGAAAGAGAGAGAGAGAGAGAGAGAGAGAGAGAGAGAGAGAGAGAGAGAGAGAGATAAAAAGAAGACCTCCAGATCTCACGATTATAGGAGGTCATAAGATTATGATCAACACACCATCAAATTTAAAAGAAGGAGCAATATGACCAGTACGTGGACTCAATTTGTGTGTAACCCTTAGGTAACAAGTAGAATTCATACATTTCATCTCGCGTTGCAACCTATGTTTTTTAGAGATTCAAAGATTTTGCGCTTTGAGAGTTCTTACCCAAAAATGGTTCCTCACTATATGTAGTGACGTAAGATTTCTCCTTTTGCCCATTTAGTATACAAGATATCGTTCCCACAGAGGATTTGCACAAGTAACGCTGCTCTAAGTTCTAAGATCTGTTCAAACACACAAACACACGGGTTTTGCCTAGAAATCTCGTCTTCTCACAAAACCACACAAAACAACACGTCTTCCAGACACGCCAAATGGTGCTATGGACCCAAACAAACAACTACCAATTACAATATCATACAACTATTCACAGAGAAGCTCGGGAAGACGATCTTCCTGCTTCCAGGTTGCTTTTTCCGGTCTTCCCCATACCGTCTTTTCGAAGCGATTCTCGTCTTTTGGGGGTTTAGCTCGTCTTCTCACACCTCCAGAAGGCTGTCCGGCTTCGCAGAAGTCGACTAGTAACAGTCGTCACACCTTACTCTCACACTCACATTCCAACGGGTTGGATAAATCATAGGGTGTATGCCCCCTGTAGCCTTCCCAAGCTTCTGCCTGCGGAAGTTGTCTTCCTGCAGCACTACAACGACATTCACCTTCACGGAAGCTCAATAGAAGTCTCGGAAGCTCACTAGAGAAGATAAGAAGATGGGGAAGATGAGGGAAGATGGGAAGAAGAAGAAATCCAAACAAGAGAAAACAGGATGAAAAAGGGCAATTAAGATTCCGACAGGCTTCTAGTCCGGATCCTGACTAACAAGCCATCCCTGCTTGTAATAGTTTGGGGAGGAAGACAACAAACGTGAGTACTGTAGCACCGTCTTCTACTCGAGGATGTCGTCTTCTGTTGCGGGAAGAAGGCTTCTTTCTTCTTCACTTCGCTGCTCTGACTGCTCTGTCTTTTGGGATCCCTTACCCAGAAGACCGTTCGTACGTAGATCCCAAGTGCTCTACTGAACGAGTCAAGCTACACTCCACAACTGTTGACATTCACCGCCACTCAAGAAGAACACTTCCCATGCACAATTGGGAGCAAATTCAATACATTCCACCACCCAGAAGACATGAGCGAAGCTGCTGCACTCAAATCCACAATCTATTCCCCGAGAAGAAGTCACAATGGCATTGGGAAGCTCACTCCCGCTACTTCATGCGTCTACTCCTCGACACACCAGCTTAGCTAACAGGACTGCACGAGGATGCCGTTCCCTGTTCCTAGACTGTCCACTACTTCTATCTACATCTTCGAACCACTGCTGGTGCGAGTATGCAGACCCCTCATGTATATTCCAAGACTATTCGTATGTTTCCAACAACGGGTGTAGTGCGCTAAGACTGTCTCTGCTCTAATGTGTCTCGTCTGCCTGCCTATAGAATCGGTGTGTATGTTCAGTTACTACAGAACTGGCAGAACTGGCAGAGCTCCATTTCCTACTCTACGATCCTACTTAACCATCTGCCTCGAGAGTCAGGGGAGGCGACCACCAGGGAGAGAGAGAGAGGTGCTGACAAGAGGTTGTCACCTCACATGCATGCGGTCCCTCTTCCCAATTAGCCCTCCACTGTGTTACTCCTACGCTACCTATGCTGCCACATGAGGTCCTAACTATTTTTACATGGAAAACTGCCACCCTTAAGATAGCATGTCCGATCCTACTAAATCTGGAAGTGTCGATTGAGTTTGCTAACTACTCTGATTGCTCGGTGGCAATCTCCACATGATCTACTCCTACCGGAGCTACTACCTCGACTTCTGATGGGCTGGGAAGCCCTGCACTTACCTCGGGTACCACTGAGGTAGCTTTCCTCTCCTCGCTCTTCGCTGGCCCTGCTGTTTCTGCGACTGCGTCTTCCTCGGCTTCGACTTCGGAAGACGGAATGGTCTTCTGGGAAGACGAGTCGAATGGTGCGTCTTCGGTCTTCTGAGGCACAGATGCAGTACTAGGGACCATGGCGACCTCATAGGGGTTCGGGGAAGTCGCTTCCTCCACGCGGAATACCTGGGAAGACGGCTCGTCTTCCTGTCTTCCAAAAGACATCATGTCTTCCAGGGCGTCTTCTGGAGTCTTCTCGTCTTCCAACGCTGTCACCACCAAGTGTACAGCGAGATCGAACTCCTCCTTCTCCATTCCGGACCCAGTCGAGGGTGCTGGGGCTTGGGAAGATGCGGTTGCAGGTGTCGGAAGTGAGGGAAGACCATAAAGTGTCTTCACTCCTTCTATCTGTCTATCCAGGTACCTCAACATGCTATCTCTGCATTCCACCAACCTCGTCTTGGACCCGCTGTCTCATTCCCTAGATAAGGTAAGTAACTTCTTACCCGCGGTGAAGTTGAACTTCTTCCGAAGCGCTTCTACCGACTGAGCTAGCATCTTCTGCGCACGAGCCTCCGCTGCTTCCCTCTGCATCTTCTCCACTGCAGCTCGCGCTTCTGCGGCTTCTCGCTGCGTCTTCCATATGGTCTGCTCTTCTGTGAGGGCAGTGATCTTCTCCCGCACTCGGAGAACTTCCTGATCGCGCTACTGTACTCGCGCCTGCAACTCCTGATTGCTCTTCTGAAGTTGCATCGACTCCTTGGCAGAAGCGGCTGCTTCCGCCTTGTACCTGGCTGCAAGCTTCTCCGTGGTGCGGAGACTAGCTTCCAGCGACTCCGTCTTCTGCTGGCTGTCTTCCTGTCGCAGCAAGGTGCGCAGGCTGAATCCAGGCTGTAAGGGCTTTTCCTGTGCCCTCGCTCTCCTCTCCAGCAACTCCATAGCGGGCTGGATCTCCTTCTGGAAGTAGGCACTGAACTCCTCCAGTCGTCTTCCTGCGGAAGACAAGTTCATCCCCACCACTCGCTCGGAGGTGTCGACCTTGTCTTCTAGAGGCAAGGAAGCCTCTTCCACCACTACGGTCTTCATCTTCTGCGTACGAGAAGAAGCTACTCTTCTCATCTTCCGGAGTGGAAGACTCTTCGTGGCAGGAGCGGCTCTCCTCTTTGCGCTTCCTCACATCGCAGTAGGAGTGCCCATCCATCCTTCGTCTTCTGGAGTCTTCGGAAGACTCCCAGGTGTTACAGAAGCTGTCTTCTGCTCCGATCGGATACTCAGCAAGTCTTCCTCCGAGTCCGAATTCGATCCTGAATGAATGAGGGAGATGGGTGTCCTCGGTACACTTCTGTGATCCATCTTCCTCACTGGCGTGGCGTCTTCCGACCCACTAGACTCGTCTTCCCTCACCAGAAGCGTCTTCTGGTGAGAGACGGGTCTCAGCTGTGGCATCAGAGTGGGAGGGGCAGCAGCAGTCAGTGGCGACTACAATGTATCTATTGCCTCGAGGTGTCTTATTAAGAGGACCTACAAAGTCAATACCCCATTTCTCAAACGGTCTTAATATTGGAATTGATCTTAACGGAGGTGTTCTAGTAGACTTCAGAGCAAATGCTTGACATACGTCGTAAGTTTTGCAATAGTCTAAACACTCCTTGAAAATCCCTCTCCAGTGATAACCCGCATCCAAAATCTTGAAAGCTGTTATCTTACCAGCAAAGTGACCTCCGCAAACAGTGCCATCGTGAAACTCGTGCATCAGCTTGAACGCCTCCTTCTGACCAACTGCTCTCCTTAGTAACCCATCTGCTCCTTGATGAAATAGAATTCCCTCCACCATGGTGTAAGGTTTGCATCTCTTGATCAATGCGTTACGTTCTCGGGTATGCATACCTTCTGGAAAAGAGCCATCTGCAAGCAAACTCCAGATTTCCTTGTACTCGTTCGGTATCTCCTCAATGCTTGTGATGGTCATCAAATGCTCGTCTGGAAATGAATCATCAAACGGTTCTTCTCCCTCATCATCATAAGCCCTCGATAAAAGATCAGCATTTGCATGCTTTTTCCCTGGTCTATCTTCGATCACGTAATCGTATTCTGTTAGAAGGATCTTCCAACGAGCAATACGACCTTCGGCATTAGGCTTATTAAAGATATACTTTAAAGCCTTGTGATCTGTGACTATGGAAAATTTCTCTCCTAGCAAGTAGTATCGAAATTTCTTCAATCCAAAAATCACCGCTAATCCTTCTCGTTCAATCACGGAGTAATTCTTCTCCGCTGGAACCATCTGCCTACTAGCATAAGCTATAGGATGATCATGCCTGTCTCCATCTAACTGACTTAATGTACATTCGATTGCTACATTGGAGGCATCCGTATACAGAATAAATGCTTTACTCCACTCAGGTTTAGCAAGTATAGGAGCTGTCACTAATGCCTTTTTCAGCTCCTCAAATGCTTCCTTTGCCTTCTGATCATGCACTATCAAGTCAAAATCAACTCCCTTCTTCATGTACACAGTCAAAGCTATTGCTTTGTTTGAGAAGGAAAAGACAAACCTACGATAACATCCAACCATGCCAAGAAACTGTCTCAACTTTGTCAAGTTGATCGAAAATGGAAGATCCACAATCTTCTTCACATTCTCAGGATCTATCGCAATTTCATTCTTGGAAATGATGTGTCCCAACAGTAGACCTTCTTCGCAGCCAAAGATGCACTTCTCTGGATTTAGAGAAGCGTTGGCTTGCTCCAACCGCTGCAAAACTTTGATCACATGATCAAAGTGGTCCTCCTTTCTTCCGTACACACAGAAATCGTCAATGAAATCCCGGACAAACTTCCTTATAAATGGTTCAAACACCTTGTTCATGAACCTTTGAAATGTGGCCGGAGCATTACACAGTCCGAATGGCATCACCCGAAATGCAAATGTTCCACAAGGAGTAGTGAAAGTAGTCAACTGTTGGTACTCCTGTGCTATCTTGATCTGGTTATACCCACTATAACCATCACCAAAGTTGTACCACTCATGACCAGCAACTTCCTCCAAAATCTCATCTATAAATGGTAGAGGATAATAATCCTTCTTGGTAACTGCATTCAACTTCTTATAGTCTATGCACACTCGCAGCTTACCATTCTTCTTCTTGACAATCACAATGGGTGAAACCCATTCTGAGTTCTCCACCTCATAGATGATACTCGCCTCCTTCAACTTGTCTATCTCCTCCTTGACCATCATTGCCGTTGTAGGATTGACTCTTCTCTACTTCTGTCGAACTGGTCTTGCGTTCTCCTCCAATTCAATATGATGAGTCTCTAGAGTCACCTCCTTCAAATCCTTGTAGCTAAAAGCAAACACATGGATATATTTTCGAAATATATCTAGGAATCTACTTTTCTCTTCTTGAGTGACATTGATACCAAACTTCAAGGTAGAGAGTCTTCTCACAATCTCTGTCTCACTCAACTCTTCTTTGTCAGGATCTTTCTCCACTGCTGGTCGAGGCAACAAGTCAATAGCACTAAGCTGATGTAATGATTCCTCTCGATCAAATCCTTCGTCCTCAGACGAGGATTCTTGATCGTAAGAATCTCCAGTATCTACTTCTGAGACACTTTGATCATCCTCCGTATCAGATTCTCAGTAGTCACTAGTGGGTCTATCAGAGTCAGAAGTCACAACTCCAACACCCGAGAGAGGTACTATCACTCTATGATCTCTAGGCCCAATCCGTAAGTATCCTTTGTGCCACCTATCAATGGTGCGCACAGCTCTCAACCAAGGCCTACCTAGGAGCAAATCATAACTAGAGTCCTTTAACACTTGAAAGGACATCAATGTTTGAACTCCCATCACAGACACGACCACCTTCTCTAACACACCAAGAGGTCTTACTCGTTGCTTGTTAGCCATCCCCACGACAATGCTAGCCGGGCGAGTTGGTTCCATCTGCAACTTCTTCATCAACCTCTCCGATATGGCGTTTACAGCCGACCCTCCATCCACCAATACGTCAGAGACGAAGTGACCATTCAACCGGACTTCAATCTTTGAAGCCCTAGTGCATACCTCTGAAGCATGCACATCCACCACACCAACTCCCACAGACTTTGATGTCTTGCTCTTGGGTTTCTTCTTCTTGCTTCTCTTAGAACTCAGTCCTCCTCTGAGTTCTTTTCGTAAGCTGGGATTAAGTGCGATTAGTTGCCCAACAGTGATGTTGGCTTTCTGAGCACCCACATCTTCAACACATCATATCCCGCTTGGGAAGATGAAATGGTGAAATCCGTCATCCCCAACTTCCTTCTTGGCTCCCTTGGTGTACTCGAAACATTACTCAAACGAGTACTTCTACTTGTTGACTCCTCCATGAAAACCGGTTCATCAGAAAATCTAGTTCTTTTCCTTTCTTGAGCTAAAAGCTCCACCGGTGCATGAGAAGAGTTTGAACTCTCTCCTTTCTCGTAGATGGGATCTCGTACGACATCGATAGTAGCCACCCCTTTGTCTCGTCTTTGTGATGGATTTCCTCCACCCACATTCATTCTGACAGCTTCGGCACCTCTTGCTCCATTGTTAGGACAATTTCGCTAGAAATGAGAACCTCCACACGTCCAACAAGTGATTCCTCCAAAGTTACCTTGGTTGCCTCCAAAGTTATCTTGATTTCCTCTGTTAGGATTGTTGTCGTAACCTCTTTGACCTCCTCCTCCACCTTTGTTTCTCCATTCTCGTAACTGCACCACGTTTATCTTGAGATCCGCAAGAGTATCGGTGATGCTCTTCAGCTCAGCATGAAAATCAGAGGTGGCAGTAGACATCGTTGTTGGACAAACGGTCTTGGCACCACCGTTGGAGTAGGAGCTGACGTTGAAGCAATCACCAATTGTGATGGTGCAGGTGCGATCGTTGTGACTTCACCAGGGGTCGAAGTCGACACCAGAGCAGCATGATGAGGTTGGATGATATCTCGTTCATCCAAACTCTCTTCCATGTTTGTCGTAATCTTGATGGCATCCGCTTCGGTTGCTGGCTTCTCGTACATCACTTGGGTTCGAATTGAAGGTCTCAACCCCCCCACCAAGTTCTTGGTCAACACTGCTCCAATTCCCGCCATCGTTAGCTCCACATTGTCTCCACTCTTCCGTAGGACCGTTCGAAACCGTTGCTCCAACTTATCCACCCTTTCGGCATACTGCCGAACTTTCTCGTCGTCTCGTTGCCTCAAATGAGTAAGCTCCACCATGAGCTTCTCATTAAACTCTCTTCTGGAAGAAATTCTTCGATGAGTGCATTACTCAACATCTCCCATGTGTCTTCAACTGCACCAGGTGTCTTGCTCTTCACTCGGTCTTCATACCACGTAAGAGCAAAATCTTCTAAAAACTCTGGCAGTAACAACACCCATTCTTCCTTCCTTCTCACGTTGTTCCCGATGCAACCCCTTTTGAATTCTCGTACAAATGGTTCTACATTTTCATTGTCCTTCCCATGAAACACTGGTAACTTCCCCATCTTGTAACTATTCT
This sequence comes from Asterella californica, assembly GCA_036924285.1. Taxonomy (NCBI): domain Eukaryota; kingdom Viridiplantae; phylum Streptophyta; class Marchantiopsida; order Marchantiales; family Aytoniaceae; genus Asterella; species Asterella californica. The sequence continues at coordinate 53,011,658 of JAYKYS010000001.1, forward strand.
TTCTACCCTTCTAATTTTTGTGCAATAACTACTCGCTAAAAGAGTACGAACATCACCAATTCCATTCGCGAATAATCTACCATAGGTAAAATGAAAGGAAATGGTTGTAACAACATCTCTTGTGCCATCTCTTCTCCCAAGGTAATCATGAGCCTGAGTCGCATCACCGTCTTCTCCACCATCCGAATGACGATCTCCATCACAACTCAACCGAGTCCTCTTTTGAAGTTGACAACTTCTTCGTCTCAGCTCTTTGAGTCTCGTCCAACTTCTCGACTACTGACGTAAGTAGAGCGGCCACATCGACGCACTTGTGTCCTCTTGATAGATCACCCACTCCACAACTTGGACAAGGATCTTCCCCTAGAAGATGAATTGGCGCTGGTGACGATGGACCCACTCGAAGAGTTAAATCAGTAAAGTCCCGCTTCCCTTTAGCTCTCTTGGTTCTGATTCTAGTTGGACAATTCACTACTTTATGTCCCAACCCTCTACAGAAATAACACCACAAGTCGGTTTCTACTCTTCTCCTCGGAGATTCTACTTGAGGTTTTGTACTAGGGTTCTCAAACTCAACGATAACCTCTTTCGAGCTCTCTCCGACGCTTACTATGACATCTAAACCTTGAGGAAGGTTTCTAAGTCTAACTTTCCAATCTTTCGAACTTCTACTCATGTTGCACTTTCTCAACCATTAATTGGACAAAATATCGTAGAGGAAAATAATTCTACATCACTTTCTTAACTCTTCCGAGCTTTATATTGGAAATCGTGTATTATACATGCTATACACGAAATAAAATCCAATCTAAAATTAACTATCGAAGATATGATCCTCATCATCATCGTTTGTACTCATCACAACAGACATCTTGAACTCACTCTTATAAGGATCCAACTCTACTTCACCAAGAGCATTCGTGGCCTCCACAGTGAATGATGCTTTCATAGCTTTCTTCAAATCTGCGCCAATGGTCGCGGAAGCTTCTTGGTATAGGGTAAAGAGGGCACCCCAAGTAGTATAGATAAGTGTTCGCAACTCATCTATACTTAACTTTGGCTTCTCCGAATCCGTTCGAACTCCTAAACGTCTCTTCTTCCACCTCGGCACTCGAATTGGATTCCTCATGAAGTATCTTCAAGACCTCCTTGTATCCCGAAACGTATATCTCTTAGTTGGTAAGAGATCTCTCCAAGATTTTTGTGATCTCCAGTAGCTCAACCTCCAAGTTACTAAATCATGAAGTTTCAACAGAAACTTCCCTAATCAGAAGAGATGGTGATGACTGTACAAATTTTCAGAGAAATGAAATTTGTATATTTTCACTTCCCTCATGGTTGTCAACCCCCTCCACTTTGAAAAGTTCTTTCTCTCTCCTCAGACCTCATCTTCTCATGATTTCTTTTGTCTTGGATAGCTTATCAGCCACTCTAAAACAGTGGAAAGTTTCTCAGGAAAATAAAATTCACAGAAAATTTGACACTGACTGTAAACTTTTTCCAGATAACAGAATTCCTCAACTCTCACGAATAAACCTCCTCAACTTTGAAAATTCATTGCTCCTTCTCTAGGCCACCTTTTCCTATGATTTCTTTTGTCCTAGATAGGTTATTAGCCAATCTAAAACACTGGAAAGTTTCTCAGGAAAATAAAATTCACAGAAAAGTTGACAGCGACTGTACAAATTTTCCTGAGAGCAGAATTTCTAAACTCACAAATTTCTCTCCTCTAATAACTTTTCTCTCCTCCTTTCTCTACAACTCTTGTTGCCCCCTCTCCTCAAAACCCTTTCTAAGTGAACAAGATGTAAAGAATGACTTCGAATGCATCATATATCACTACGGGATACACGAAAGGTTCTAATGTTGCTAACATCGCATTAGCTCTCTCTCCTCCCAACGTTCTCTCCATGTGTTCTCTCATAATCTCCTTTTGTCTAATATAGCACTGAACTCTAAACATTTTCAATGATCCCTTCAAGTGAGGTCCCGGCAACGGAACCAAAAATGTAAACCCTCCGCGGTCCTATCGATCAACTACCCCCCCCGGATCTCTCAACCTCCACGATCGTCATCCACGAATCTGCAACATGTCGGCCCTGTCTCTCACTCAAGGGTCACCTCTGATGGCTTTGATGGAAGCACACCATGAACTTGAAGGGAAAATGCTAAGTTCACTCATTCATACACCCACAAACTTATCAACTAAAAATCTCCATAAACTCATCAACTAAAATCGTCCATTCTAACGACGTCTCTCAAGTTCTCACATGCTAAACATATCCCACACTCTCTATATTACTCAAGTTGTCATTACGACGATGTGAAAACAAGGATGAGGAGTTCTTCTCTACTCCTCTATTTATACATTCTAGGTTTTTACTTTGGTACCCCTCGGTAACTCAACCGTAACTACTTTTATCAGGTTTCACTAAGATATTACTTAAGATAAAAACATTAATCACATGGGCTCCTTACCTTTTCACATGGACTTATTCCTTCAAAGTCAACAACTTCTAGAAGGATTCTGGAATATTCTCAAGGAATCTCAAATTTCCACCCTCCCTCTACACTAGGACCCACTAAAAAGGAAACATGTGGAATCTCTTCTTGTTTTTAATGCCCACAAAGTCCACAACTTTAATCCAACAACTAATATCAAGTCAAAAAGGAGATAAGGGATACTTTCCACCTCCTTTCTACTTTTTAGACAAGATGACAAGATAGTAGTGCTCACTCTTTAGCAAATATCTGAATTCTGCCAAAAGTATAGCTAAGTTTAACCATAACTAACTTTTAGCTAGTCATGACTAACCCTTAAAGTACTTTGGCAGCAAATAAACATTCTCAACACTTAGTTATAACTAAACACCTTACTAATAGACAAACTTCCTATGTGTAACATAGGTCGTTACAGACCAACCCCAACGATGTCCTTATGGTGGTGATATCTCTACTCTGTTCAGCAAGTTGAAACTGATCGTATCCAGAGTAAAGATCTCTTATAAAGGTAAATAGCCCTCCTAGCAAACGCTTCAACAAACTCTCCGACGATAGGTCCTATGCCTGTATTTCTGATGGTCACTTGGTTTACAAGTCGCATATCTTGGATGAATCGTAATGCACCACTTTTCTTTGGTACTGTAAACCAACGACTAGAGTATGATGCAAATGATGGTTCCAAGATCTTCATCTGCATCTTCTCCTTCAAGAGCTCTATGAGTTTCGGTAGATGCGCTCTAGGTACAAGAATTGACCTCAAGTCTCAAGGAGCGTGTGGAACTGTGAATATGATCATTGGTGTCACAATGCTGAGATCTACACATCCGATTTCTGAGGCTTCAAAAGCAAAGGCTTTCTAGTATCTAGCTAACATCTCCTTAAACATATTCTCCTCCACAGGCAAAAGAAAATCCGCAGAACCAACCTTCAACTCCTTGAGCGTAGCTTTAGTGAACTTGTGACCGACCCGGCTAAGATCTCTCAAGCTTTTCTCCTTCGAAGATTGTTGGACTCGCTGGTTAGAATCACAAGAGCAACAGGTTTTACCTTCTTGTCTACCGTTTTGTACCTAGTATCAACTCTAACTTCAGGATCTATGAATGACTCTATAGTTGTATAGAGCTCCTTAGAGTGCATTTCCACCACATGATCCTCATCTTCTTGCCCATCCATAACAATCCTAACTCCAAATAAACACCTTCTATTTTATAATCCTCTTCAAGCACACCAACTCTCTTTACGTCTTTTTTAGTTTTCCGCACAACTTTCTGCTCCCACTTCTACAAGTCAGCAAGTCGTGTATGTGTTGCAAATCCACTCCTAGAAAATCTCACAATTCTTATACAAAAAGCACTTTCTTTCTCTAGCGAGAGTACCTTCTCCAGTGTACCACTATGTCCTCGCTCTATAGCAGTACTTGTCAAAAATCCTTGAACTCCTCCGTGACCTTAGGCAAGGAGCCACCCCTCAGATAATCTCTGTTCCGCTCGTGGTTTGCTGATACAGTTAGAAATTGTACCGCTCTCTTGCCATCATGACATCTGATCCGCGCATAAGCAGATCCATCATCCAAAACCTTGGTCTCCATCCTCACAGCTGAACAAAGAAGTTTTGTTCAATAGTTACATCTCCAACCTTCACTCTCACATCAGAACAAGTTCCATAGAGTTCTCCTCGTGTGTTGTTCGCTTTTCTGATCATCCAACCATGATCTATATGCTTGTAGATGTCCTTAGAGACAATATTGATCTCTGATTCATGATCAATGAGAGCAACCACCGGATCTGTCATCTCTCCTACCTTGACTAAGACTTCGGTAGTAGCTCTAGCCCAATGTCCTCTAGTGTAATGACTAGATACCTTGCCATCACTATCATCCTCAAACCGAACCTTGCGATTTATGCAGCATTGAGCTAGTTCTAACTCTTCCTCTTTTGATATCCTTGTGTCTAATGCATTAGACACAGCGATTTCCCCTGCCAATTGTCTTTTTCGTTTGATGGTGTCAATAAGGACATCATGAAACTCCTTCTTGGCAATCCCAAGAACTTCTCGCAAGGTAAACTCGATCTTGGCATTGAGTACTCTCTCTTCTAGTACTCCTTTCAGATCTGTAGCAGCTTCAATATCAGGCTGAAGCTTGTATGAATGAGGTTTACCTTTCTCTTTACCTCTGCTCTTCTCTGACTTTTCAGGAGTAGAGGATATGACCTCTTCCATAGTCTCCTCTCATAGAGGTATGGTCTTCGGTCTGAACTTTTCTCCTCTTGTTTGTCTCTTGAGAGCTGCTCTCTCTTCGCTAGGGCCTACTTCATCTCGTTTGCGCTTCTCCTCCATGAGAGCCTCATGTTGACTCTTCGCCAAATAAGCATGAACAAACATTGTATCCACGGGATCATCTCATCCAGTAGCACCCCTGATTGCCATGGCTGTTCTGAGCAACTCCTCCCTTGTCATTTTCTCCTTTTTGTTCGTGCTCATCGCGTGACTCCACATATCAAGAGTAATTGATCTGAAGCTGAAACTTCGCATGTGTATCCAGTAGGACCTTATTGACATGTAGGAGGAGTTCTGAAGCCTGAACCTTCACATATTTCTCAATCCTCAGTGTCAAAGTTCGCCATTTGATCTTATCATTGCTAGTTAAGTCTGAACTTTACTTCCTGAACATATCAGAAGAGCCAAGAGACTTATATGGGTGTTTTTCAGTATCACCTTGAGACATGAAGCCTATCCTTTGAGTAAACCAGCCACGACCTGAAGCCCAACGCTTCCCTGAGTAGATTGAACACAGTCTTCAAGCTCATATCACAGCCAGAAGGTTCGCCCTTCCCGAGGAAAACTCTCAACCCGATAACGTGCGTGGTTTTTCCACCATGGACGTTGAAGGATTGGGTCATTTTGTAGATGAGGCTTCTACATCTGGAGAAGCTCCAAAGGTGACCAAGCTTTCATGGTCTGATATGCGATTGCTTGAGGCATTCGCGTTGGTAATGCAACAACAGCAAGCCACTGAATGAAAAGAAGCAATGGCTACTAAAGCCTTGCAATCTGTTGTGGGGTTGATAGATCAATTTGATGGGAAGAACATATCCAAGTACCTAAAGTACTATTCCCGAGAGATGGAGTTGAGTAAGGTGCCAGAAGAGAGATGGTGAGTACATTTGAGCTTGCTGTCGTACCTGAGCTACGAGAGCATGTGAAAGACATCATCCGATGTCATGGTGCGACATGGGAAGGATTTACTCTTCAACCGAAAGAAGAGTATTCTTTAGAGGATGTAGATCGAGTGACTAAGAAGTCATTCATGGAGTGGGTAAACAAACCCAACAAAGGGTTTGTTGCCACAGAGCTATTTCGGGAGTTTGAGAGACAATTCCTTCAGTTGTCTCGGATGGAGAAGCTCACATTGGAGAACGACAAGATGGAGTTGTTTCTGCAAGCAGCTAACAATGAATTACAAAAGGAGTTGGAGCTGCTTCTGGAAGATAAGATGGAAGATAACGGACTCACAACTGACTGGAGAAAAGTCTATGAAGCAGTGAGTGTACTTGCCAAACGAGAGTATCGGAGAGGGAAGGTGGTGGTAAGACAAGAAGAGAGACCACCACCGATCATACTACCTCGTAGGCAACCAATGGTACCTAATGTGCAAGTACACCTATTGTGCATGTACCTCAAGTTCCACTTCCTACTGTTCCTGTCTCGAAAGTTATATCGCAAAGAGATGCTATGGAAGAGTTGGTAAAAGAGATGAGGGACTTGTAGATCAAGTTAGCAAGGTTGGAAGAGAAGGGAGGAACACATGATACCAAACTTGCTCCTAAGCAAGATTATGTACAAAGATGCATTTGGTGTGATAGTTCTGATCATGCTCGAAGAGAGTGTGGTGATTTTGCCAAAACTCTACGAGATGGTGTAGTCTATTGGAAGGAAGGAAAGATTGCTTTGAAAGATAATGGAGAGATTCTTAGAACCAACTTCGGGAAAGGAAGAATGAAGCAAGTACTGGAGGAGTATCTATCTCAGCATACTACTGCGTCGGTAGAAGCTGCTACTTATGGAGTCGAGGTAGTACGAGAAAGAAGTGCTTCTAGGATATGAATAGAAGCACTAAGATATGAGTAGAAACTTTCTGAGTAGAGAAATTACGGCAATTTCTGGTACCCAGACAGCTGTTTCTACCTAGAACAAAGAATTGGCTCGATCACTTTGGAAAATTCTTACAGGATTTGCAGTACACAGCTGATTCCACACAGAACTCCAGATCTCGCTCTCTGAAGTTGCTGTTCCAGACTGAGAGCTTTTCGGACCCCCTCTACTTCAGCGGCCGCCTTGAATTACTCAATAACTCAAATCACTTGAAACTTTTTTGACAGTCGTAGCCCGGCTGACAGTGAACGCAACCACGAAGGTTTGAAGCGATTTCCTCAATTCTGCTGCAATTGACACTCAAAACCCCAAAATCAACAAAAGTGATGCAATTTTGACACAATCCGAACTTCAATTGGGCATAACTCCTTGTTTATTGATCCAAATCGATCAAGAATTTCACTGATAGTGCTTGGCTCGACGAGCTCTATCTCTATATGCTCTCAGATTTTGCAGTATCCTCACCAATTGCTCGAAATCCACTCTAGAGCTCTGTTTCTAAACTTAGAGTTTTACAAAAGACAAAAATGAACCAATGGGAGTTCATAGCTCCATTTGGTTGTCATTTTGTGCCTTAAACTACCTGGTAACTTATCTACACTCATAGGCAACCACGTCAAGCCCCCTAGAGTGCCAGCGTAAAACTTAAACTACCTAAAATGACATGTAGCCCCGAAAATTAACTTAAATCAGCTAGAAAGCGTGCATGGGCGACACGCAAATACAACCCATGAGCTTAAAACCCTATCAACATGGTAATCAACCTACTAAGACTCAAAATATATAACATCTTCCAAAAATGGACTTCTCTGAGGTCTTAACTTCACTAAGAGAGACTAACGCCTGACAGAGAAGTGAATCATTTACTATGTGAAATGATTCACATCACGACAACGTACCTCTCACCCCAGACTTTCACGTCGAGTTCACCAACTATCGTATAACGTGTTTTACTGTCTAGGAATACATGAGGTATATGACTATGTAGAGGTAGGTGACTTGAACAGGTTGGCTCTGAACCTTAATCCTTCAACCCTAATGCTCTCTATCTACTCTTCTCGGACAAGTGACCTTGTATCTCTCGACTCAAGGTTAAAGGTTGCTACGGTCCAATGATACGTATAAGTTGTACAAATTCGTGTTACATACAAATCCTTTTGTACTCTACCTGAAATACTCAGCTCTGTATTATCTGCATGCAAGTAACTCTAAATCACTAGAAGCATGATTTAACAACTTCTCAGCGACGCTAGCTACCCATCAGTTTGGCCGCCACAACTCTATTTGATACAACCGAAAGATATTATAAGATCGCTCGACCAACTTGATCGAGTCTAGATACAACTTGTTGTAAACCCTGGCCTACCAAGCATTCCAGCAAGGTAAAGCATGCATGCTCCAAGACACAACTCAGATCTCAATATAGCACCAACGGCAGCAGTACCTGGCAGCTCCGAGAACGCAAATAGCGGCTTAAGACTCATGGCGACTCCATTCTCCTTCATCATCAAGAGCTAAAATCAGCCCCACACCTTCCATTGTCAAGTTGTATGCAGGCATGGCAGTTTCAGCAACAAACTCCTCTCCAAATTTGCTCAAAAATGATCAAAGTGACAATAGATGTGACCGAAAAAACCCAAAATCGCTAATAACAGAAGTATCTTTGAACTTTGAGACCTCAATCTTCCCAAACCAGTCGACCAATGATGATCTTACTTCACAAGAAGCTTGATTGGACCCTTCACTCCTACCCTGAATAATTTTCAGGTCGAAATCTCAAACCAATTCTCAGATATGGATCAAACCATAATCTGTGCTAACTTAAGAGCTTTACAGACCCATGTACATTTGATCCAAGATTCTGAACAAACTACTCGACCATTTGAGATGAAACCTTCCAAGTATCTTACTAATAAATTCTTCTCAACTTCACTCGGTCGGTTCACAATCCAAATCAATCAAGAATCTGCTGAAATTGATATCAAAACGACCAGCACGTAGTCAGCTCCTCAAAACTCCTCACGAGTCTCTTGGAACAACCAGAAACATAGCGATAGGTATGAATTTCATCCCCTCCACTCAATCGATCATAACGCTCTCATCCTTCCGTCAAATCGATCGATTCTTCAGCCCAGATTGTAGCGCCGGTCGAGAGCTTTCCAACCATACCCTTTGTTTCGGGAATGGCCCTCCGAAGCCTCCAAAAACCACAGAAACGTTACGAGGATCAGCTAGAACACTATTGGTCTAAAAGTAGACCAATAAGAGCAAAAAGAGCTTTACTTTTGTCTTTTCTCCACTCAACTTTTTCCACTAGAACTAATTTTTACTCCCAAGGAGACACAAGACATCAACAAGACTCTATGACCTCAGAAAATCCTTGAGACTTGTCGAAGGATTCTTTGCGATCCGTAACTACACAGAAGCGCTCAACCAGAATGGAACGATTGAGCCGCACACTAATACAAAGTCGATATTACGACCTGAAAACGATCTACAATAAAAGGTACGACAAAAATAAAGTGAAGCTATCACTCGATTGAAATATTCTTACCCAAAGTTTCTCACGATCCAAACCCCATGATTGATCTTCGGTCTGCAATGACATCGGACATCGACCCAAAGATTGGAAGGAACATTCGATGGATAGTTGAGATCCATCGTTTCTCACAACAAGATGTACACCGTCATTTCCCAAGTCTCTCCGTATGTTACGATCGGAAAGATCACCGGAAGTTGTAACTCCATCACCCTCCCCATGAATTCATCGCCAAAGTACGCAACTAACCACTGTCGAAAGTGATCGCGGTGGATGCAATGAAGCTTGATGTGAAACGGATTCGGAAAAGGAAGATCCAGAGCCGGTAACAAACCTTCGTCCATAACCACCACTCCTGCAGTTCTTCACTCCTCCATGCAGACCATCGAGAACTCTCACGAATCTCCCGCTGAGAGAGAATGATGTATGAACCATCGACTCACCATTTTATACACAATTGCGACGACAAGGATCACTGAAGTGAACACGCACAGATCGATGACTCAGCACGTTCCTCTACCGTGCGATCACTTAAACAGATAGTCGCGATCGTGGCACTCATCACACCGTTCAGCGAGTTACGCGATACAGTTTACGAAACACAGAAAAGAAACACAACTTACGTTTCACGAGAATTTCAAACAGGAGCCGAACCACAACATGACAACGCCGGTTCTCACCCCGTTGAAACCCAAAAAAATGACGTTTAGATATGGACGCTAACCCCACCTCTCTAAACATAGAGTCTAGTTGAGTGTATCTCATTCGAGCGCATAGTCCCGCATGATAAAGACGGTGTATCATCATGGACGCTATGATAGACCTCCATTTCTGTAGATCTCCAACCAAATGTGTGACCGGTCGTACATCTTAACTTCACACTCCAAGTCTGATGAATGAGATTAATAATAGGACGTAAGCAAAACTCCTCGCAGCCATAGTGAGGACACTGAACCTTGAAATATGTAAATAGCTCCCTTAGTCTAGACAAAGCTATCATAGCATACTCTAGGAGAGTCTCTGTTGATGTGGATGCAACAGTAGGATCCTCCACGGGTCTTTGAGAGTCTTGGACAAGATCTACCACTCCATGTGAATCTAGAACAATAGACTTGGTCCTCAATGATGCATCATCTCCATCCTAAACAATAGAAATAAAGTTAAAAATATTTGTAAAATACAAGCACAATCATAAAAATGAAACTCATTCTATTCATACATATGCATGGAAAATTGAGAAATCTGATTTGCATCATAATCCACGCCAAGAGCGTGAAGAACTAGTGGATCGACATCTTCTCCTTGTTGAACATCTCCGCTACGAACGTCTCCTAGACCACCCTCCTCACGTATTACATCTAGCTCGACACGTACTCCTTCTGCTTCTCTTGCCATATTGTCAATCCGAATACGAGCTGTCACAAAAAGAAATTGCATAACAGCGACATGTCCGGTACCTGGTCCCCGAAGTCCCATAAGTTCCACATATCGTGACAACATGATTCTGGAGCTCGGATCATCCCCTCCGGACCTCCAGACATCCTCTAGGCTGGTGCCGATCGTCTGGACGTCTAGGATGTTGTCTAGGAGGTATTGTTGAAAATAAATGTGATCTAAGTTCCCGATGGTCTATCCGTCCAGAGGTCCAACTCTAACTTGGTATAAAGCCCTCGAGTATCTACCAAGAAATGTTAATTCCTAAATCTGTATATAAATATGACGGTTATCTGAAAAAGAAGTACATAATAAATATCTGAAAGATCTAGTGGAAGAAGAAAAGAAAAATGCTAAAAATTCTTATTTGTCAAATCCAATATATCTAAATAAAAAACAAATAAATATATGCTAGCTTACTCACTATGAAAAAGAGAAAAAATCAGAAGTAGAGCAAAATAGGAAGGGAAAGAGAAAAACAAGGAAGTATGAGAAGGGTCTCAAGAAATGAGTCCCTTCTGGTAGGAAAATAGACTCATATGAGGGCGCGGCCGGAGTGAGCTGGGCAGAGAGGCTGGACCCTGCAGCCTTTCTGCCGAGCTCTGGTTTTCTCATACTGTCGAAAACAAGATTATGGCAGCCAGAATCCAGTTTCCGGCAGTGACAAGAAAAAGACAACAGCCAAAGAGTTGTCATCCGACCTCTCCCGCAGAGACATAAACCTGGCTCCGTTTCTCTCTTTCCATGATGTTCTTGTCCAATCATTTAGTCACTAAATCAAGACTAATTTTGGAAAAGAACCTTTTGAATTTCAAATAAAAGAATTTTTTTTATACTACGTGAGGACACTACGATCTATTTGTACTCATTTCTGAACCGTCAGATGTCAGAATGTACTTATCAATGGCTCAAATTCTAGGTTTTCGAAAACTGCTCATTTTGAGCCATAGATCATAAAAACGGATAACAAATGATTACAGATCACGTAGGCGCAGATACTACGGGTTTCTCACCTCGACTTCTTCCTGACTAGGATGATGAGCGATGGGATATCCCACCGCTCAAATACCAGTACTAGTGGTTTAAAAGAACGCCTGAAGAGAGGTGCAATGAGAAGCACTTTGGTCTATGTGTAGTGTCGCAAGATTACTCCTTTTGTCCATTTAGTATACAAGATATCGTTCCCACAGAAGATTTGCACAAGTAACGCTGCTCTAAGTTCTAAGATCTGTTCAAACACACAAACAACGGGTTTTGTCTAGAAATCCCGTCTTCTCACAAAACCACACGTCTTCCAGACTCTCCAAAAGGTGTTCTGGACCTAAACAAACAACTACTAACTAAAATATCACACAACTATTCACAGAGAAGCTCGGGAAGACGCGCTTCCTGCTTCTAGGTCACTTCTTCCAGTCTTCTCAATACCGTCTTCCCGAAGTAATTCTCGGCTTCTGGAGGTTCAACTCGGCTTCTCATACCTCCAGAAGACTGTCCTGCTTCGCAGAAGTCAATTAGTAACGACTGTTACACCTTATTCTCGCACTCACATTCCAACGGGTTAGATTAATCACAAGGTGTATGCCCCTTGTAGCCTTCCCAGGCTTTTGCCTACGGAAATGGTCTTCCTGCAGCACTACAACGACATTCACCTTCACGGAAGCTCAATAGAAGTCTCGGAAGCTCACTAGAAGAAGGTAAGAAGATGGAGAAGATGAGAGAAAATGGGGAAGAAGGGAAAATCCAAACAAGAGAAAACAAGATGAAAAGGAGAAATTAAGATTCCGATAGGCTTCTAGTCCGGATCTTGACTAACAAGCCATCCCTGCTTGTAATAGTTTGGGGAGGAAGACAACAAACGTGTGTAGAGTTGCACCGTCTTCTACTTGAGGATGTCGTCTTTTGCTGTGGGAAGAAGGCTTCTTTCTTCTTCTCTTCGCTGCTCCGACTACTCTGTCTTCTGGGATCCCTTATCCATAAGATCGTCCGTACGTAGATCCGAAGTGCTCTACTGGACGAGCCAAGCTGCAATTCCACAACTGCTGCCAGTCACCGCCACTCAAGAAGAACGCTTCTCATGCACAATCGAGAGTGAACTCAAGAAAACCCACCACCCAGAAGACATGAACAAAGCTTCTGCACTCAAATCCGCAATCCATTCCTCGAGAAGATGTCACATTGGCTCACTCCCTCTACTTCTTGCGCCTACTCCTCGACACAACAGTCTAGCCAACAAGACTGCACGAGGATGCCGTTCCCTGTTCCTAAACTGTCCACTATCTCTATCTACATCCTCGAATCACTGCTGGTAACGAGCATGCAGACCCTTCCGGTATAATCCTAAACTATTCGTATGTCTCTAACATCGGGTGTAGTGTGTGTGGAACTAACTCACTCATGTGTCTCTGTCTGCACTGAAAAATGTGTATGGGTGTGCAGCAGCCCGAATTCCTACTCTTCGATCCTACTTATGTCTTCTACCACGAGAAAAATAGAGGAGACGACCACCAGGGAGAGATGGGCACTGTCAGAAGGCTGCCACTCCACATGCAAGCCAATTCCCTTCCTGATTAGCCATCCACCTTGTTGTTTCCTACGCTACCTATGCTGCCACATGGTATCCTAACTAATTTTACACTGAAAACTGCCACCGTGAAGATAGCATGTGCGGTTCCTACTAAATTGGGACAAGATTAACTTGTCTGCGGTGCTTCCTGCCTACTCTGATTGCTCGGTGGCAATCTCTACCTGATCTGTTCCTATCGGAGCTCCTAGCTCGGCTTCTGATAAGCTAGAAAGCCCTACGATTACCTCGGGTAACACTGAGGTGGCTTCCTCCTCATCGTTCTTTGCTGGCACTACTGTCGCTGCTGCTGCTTCTTCCTCGACTTCTGCTTCTGCTTCTGCTCCGGAAGACGGAAGCGTCTTCTGGGAAGCTGGGTCGCCTCACGCTTCCTCGCTCTTTTGAGGCAGTGGTGCGGTACTAGGGACCATGGCGACCTCATAGGGGTCCGGGGAAGTCGCTTCCTCCACGCGGAATACTTGGGAAGACGGTTCTTCTTCTTGTCTTCTAGAAGACATCCTGTCTTCCGGGGCTTCTTCCAGGATCTTCTCGGCTCCCAACGCTGTCACTACCAAGTGGACAGCGAGGTCGAACTCCTCCTTCTCCAATCCGGATCCAGTCGATGATGCTGGAGCTTGGGAAGATGCAGTTACAGGTGGCGGAATCAAGAGAAGACCATAGAGTGTCTACACTCCCTCTATCTGCCGATCCAAATACCTGACAGCTTCCGGTTCAATATCTTCTTTGGAAGACCTCCCGAAGTCAGGCTTTCCTTCACTGGTCTCACCTATCTTCTCCTACCTACGCGTAATCTATCCTCACAACAGACTCAAGACATTTGCACTCTGTTCTTTTGACTTCTCACCTCTCATACACACTCAGAAGAAGCTTGCTGCTTGGTGAGAAGACATGACCCTCGACCATTTTCTCCAGATTCTGTCAGCAAGTCTTCTCACGACTCTCTCCTAAGTTTGGGAAGAAGAAGGAATGGGCTGCTGTGGGTCGGACAGAAGAGACCTGAAATGGACCCTCACGTCTTCTCGCGCATTTTGCCAGCCCTTCCAGTCTTCTAGTCTCTCTAGGAATATGTGGATTTGAGAAGCTTGGAAGACCGGGAGGCACAAGCCTAGTTCTCGATTTCCAACTTCTCAAAATAACAAAACAACTCACCAAGCCACTCGGAATTCGTACCAAGCCTCTCTTAACACCAAACCAAAGCAAATCCACTCTTGATACGAATTGTGTATAGTCGACTTCCGAAGACAGTCCGGCTTCCGAAGACAGTCTTTCGAGGATGTTCCAATCTTCCAAAGCGTCTTCTGTTCAAGGTTCCGAGAGTAGAGAGATGATAGGGTAGGGAAATTGATAGCTGGGATCTTCAATTTGAGGGCTAGGGGTAGGGAAGCTCGAATTGAACTCAGAAAGAATCTTCGCTCTTCCGCGCGCTTCTGGCTCTGGTTCCAGCTCCAATGCGACCCCACAAGGCTGCTTCCACTGTCAGCTTCTGGCTACGCCTCAATTCCACCTTCGATTCCACTCAGCCACCCTCCAGTGTCAGCTTCCGGGAGCTCACAGAAAACGCCTTCAGTTCACTACGCTTCCTACGCTCAGTAGTTCGACTTCGACTTCCTTCTAACTTCGAATCGATCTTGTCCTCACTCGATTTCACTCGCTGCTTTCCTCACCCAAATCAACTCGTTGCCTGAATCGATCTTCTCTGTCTCCAATCTCTCAATGCGAGAAGCAGGTAGGTTTCTGTGCTAATGCGCTTCCTGCGCTGTCTTCTCGCAATTTAGGGGTTTCGACCCTAGATGACTTACCCGACCTACCTACCTTCTTGGTGTTACCTAGTAGGTACACCTACTCCTTTACCTGAAAAGTCCGTGGTTAGGCCTTCGCGGTTCGTCGTCTTCTGGAAGATGCGTGTCTTCCGCCGTCTTTGTCTTCCGCCGTCTTCCGGAAGATGCGTGTCTTCCGTCTTCCGAAGAAGTCAACTTCTTATTACAAACAGCTCGTAAGATCATCTTCCTTCTAAGGAAGCCGTAATCTTAAGTAACGACGCTTCTTCAGTTATACAAACAAGTTATTAATCTTAAAAATTTCAAAAATTCGCAAATCTTGTAATTTGTGGGCACCACATACGCCCACCCTCACATGTTTGCATCCCCGCAAACATCAGCGCTTCAGCACTTCTGTTCACGTCCAGTACTTCTTGACATGCCACCCATTTACACGAGTGATCATCAACGTACCGTCTAACTCTTCCAACTGCAGGGAACCATTGGTGAAGACTTCCAAGACGCGGTAAGGACCCATCCAGCGAAGATGAAGTTTCTCGGGGAACTTAAGATGTCGATTGTCGTAGAGAAGAACCAAGTCCTCATCTACGACGGTCACCTTCTTCAGCTTGCCATCGTAGTTCACCTTACGTTGCGCTTGTACTTCGTACGTCTTCTCCAAAGCTGCATACCTGTCTTCTTCGAACTCTACGAAGTTCAGAAGACGCTGCTCCTGGCTTTCCTCTTCTCCCATGCGTTCGGTTACAGCTAACCGGTAAGTAGGGACCTCTAACTCGATGGACACAATAGGTGTCATGCCATAAGTTAGGTAGAAAGGTGTCTTCTGGGTCATGACTTTGGGTGAAATCCTGAAAGCTCATAACACAGATGGTAATTTCGTGTCCCAATCATACGCATGGTTAACAGTTACCTTATTCAGGATATTACATAGAAGTCCATTCGACTTCTCTGTCAGTCCGTTCACTTTCGGATTGTACGGCGTCGTCTTTCGATGCTTTATCTTGAAATAATGGGTCAAGAGGGAAATAGTCTCATTCAAGAAATGAGTACTCCTATCTGATACCAATTCCAGCGGACATCCGTATCGGGTGATAATGTTGTGCTAGAGGAACCTGGCTACCACTGCAGCGTCGTTCTTCCTTGTGGCTTCGTCTTCCATCATCTTGGTAGCATAGTCGGTAGCTATCAAAATATACCGTGCTCGTGTTCTTCTAGCCACCGGGGCGATAGATCCAACAAAGTTGATTCTCCACTTTTCAAAAGGAGCAAGCGGAAGAATGGGAGTAAGAGGCCACCTAGTAGTAGCTGTTGGTCTTCCCACCCTCTAGCACGCATCACATTTCCTGATCTCCTGAAAAGTGTCTCTGTACATGGTCGGCCATCAGTAATCGGCGTCCAACATTTTCTTCATTGTGGTCTTCAGCCCGTAGTGACCCCAAGCATCTTCGTAGTGAAGACCCGTGATCACTAGATTAATCTCTGAAGGCTCAAGACATCTCCTTAGCTTCTCGTCATGTCCCTTCTTGAACAAGATACCTTGGAAGATGGTATCTTGTTCAAGAAGACAGCCTTCTACTCCGCATCCAATCCCTCGGGATACTGTTGGTCTTCCAAGAACTTCCTCAAGTCCATGAAGATCGACTCTTCTGTGAAAGTCGCAAAGACTGGATCAGAAGACTAGTCTCGTCTTCTGGGAAGTAGGCGGTACGTCCCCCCTCAGATGAAAGTGTCTCTGCGAAAACTGAAAACAGCTTCTCGTCAGGGAACTCGTCTTCCACTTCATCTTTTCGTCGTCCGTCTCCAACCTGGATAGGTAGTCAGCATTGACATGCTGTCTTCCAGGCATGTACTCAACTGTGTAAGTAAATTCCTGGAGTAGCAGAATCCACCTAGCTATCCTACCAGACAAATCTGCTTTCTTCACAAGATGTTTTAAAGAAAAATGATTCACATAGAAGACAAACGGGTTGGCTAGAAGATAGTGCCTAAACTTTCTACATGAGTAAATCATGCCGAGACACTCCCTTTCAGTTGTAGAGTACTTCTCTGCATCACTGAGTTGTCTTCTCGCATAGTAGATGAGATAATCCTTCTTCTTCTCATCTTTCTGACTCAATACCACCCCTATGGCGAAAGCGGAAACATCCACATAAATATGGAAGACTCTCTCTCAATCAGGTGGTCTTAGGACAAGGGATTCCGACAGAAGTCTCTTCATTTCTTCGAATGCTTCCTGCTGCTCAGAAGACCAAATGTAAGGTTAGTCCTTCTTCAACAACCTGGTAAGTCTTCCTGCTACCTCTGCGTACCTGTCAATAAACCTCCTGTAGTATCCTACGTTGCCCAGGAAGCTTCTCAACTGAGTCAAGTTAGCAGGTGGGTGAAGTTTCATGATGACTTCCACCTTAGCACAGTCGACTTCTATACCTCTTCCAGAAATCCTATGTCCTAGCAAAATTCCCTCTGACATACCAAAGAAGCACTTCTCAGGATGAAGAGCCAAACGATGTTCTCTACACTTCAAAAAACACTTCCTCAGAAATATCAGGTGGTCTTCTTTTGATCCAAACACACAGAAATCATCCAAGAAGATCTCCATGAAAGTGCGAAGATACTCCTTGAAGATTGTAATCATCAATCTCTGGAATGTGACGGGCGCGTTGCACAAACCAAATGACATTTGATTATACGCGTATGTGTCCCAATCAGTAGTGAAAGTAGTTTTCGACTTGTCTTCTTCTCTGATTGAAACTTGGTTGTACCCAGAATACCCATCCAGGAAGCTGTAGAACTCATGTCCTGCCACCTGGTCTAACACAGAATCGGTGAACGGTAAAGGATGATGATCCTTTCTCGTGGCCAAGTTCAGCTTCTGGAAGTCCTGACACACTCAGATCTTCCCTGTCTGCTTCTTCGGCACGATGACGATAGGAGCTACCCACTCACTACTAAGCACTGGGAAGATGACTCCTGCCTTCAGATATTGGTCGATCTGGTCCTTCATCAGAAGCGAGTACTTGGAGTTGAGCTGATACTGCCTCTGCCGTGTAGGAACAACGCCCTCCAGCAAGTCGATGCGATGCCTCTCCCAACTCTCGAGGTATGCCCTTCATGTCTTCTATGGTCCACGCTGTCGCGCTACTTGGCGGCTACATGTTATATTTCTACTCCGACGCTTGAGTTTAGTAGTTCTAGAAGTTAGCTTATATTACTTCTAGTCCTTTATGTATATGTTTGACACCTTTGCATACGGTGTTAACACTATTTTGAGTCCTAGTAGGCTGATAGTATGTTAGTTATCTTGTTCAAGCATTTGTGCGCTTGTGCAAGTGACTTCTTACTTGTCTATGAGGTTCAATGTACATAACTTAGGGTTTCCATGCTGATAGGGGTTTGAGCTCATGGGTTGTACTTACTTGTCGCCCATGCACGCTTTCTAGCTAATTTAAGTTATTTTTCGGGGCTATGTGTCGTTTTAGGTAGTTTAAGTTATACGCTGGCACTCTAGGGGGCTTGACGTGGTAGCTTATGAGTGTAGATAAGTTACCAGGTAGTTTAAGGCACAAAAGGACAGTCAAGTGGAGCTATGAACTCCCATTGGTCCATTTTTGTCTTTTGTAAAACTCTAAGTTTAGAAATAGAGCTCTAGAGGAGAGTTCGAGCACTTGGTGAGGGATCTTCGAAATCTGAGAACACAGGAAGAGAGAGCTCGTCGTGCCAAGCACTGTCAGTGAAATTTTTGCTCGATTTGGATCAATAAACAAGGAGTTATGCCCAATTGAAGTTCGGATTGTGCCAAAACTGCGTCACTTTTGTTGATTTTGGGGTTTTCGGTGCCAATTGCAGCAGAATTGAGGAAATCACTTCAAAACTTCGTGGTTGCGTTCACTGTCAGGAGGGCTACGACTGTCCAAAAAGTTTCGAATCATTTGAGTAATTGAGTAATTCAGGGCGGCCGCTGAAGCAGAGGGGGTCTGAAAAGCTCTTAATCTAGAGCAGCGACTTTAGAGAAGGAGATCTGGAGTTCTACAAACAATCAGGAGTCCCAACTTCACAGGGATGTTCAGCACCCTGTAGACTTCAAATACTGTGAGAAGATTTGAAATTCATCGAGCCAATTCTCTGTTCTATATATGAATAGCTATCTAGGTACCAGAAATTGCCATAATTCTCTTATTCAGAACTTTTCTGTTCATATCTCCGTGTCAGAATTTGATCTCAGGTTGAAACTTCGTCTGTGAGTTCAGTAGTACCTCATTTGCATGTAAGGGAAGTTTAGAAGTCTAAACCTTCATAGTTTTCCTCTCTTTGAGTGTCAAAGTTCACCGCTTAAACCTATTACTACTAGTTAAACCTAAATTTCACTTTTGAGCATATCAGAGGATCCTACACTCCTGTGTGAGTGTTTATAGCTCCTATTGTGACCTGAAAGCCAACCTCTTGAGTAAACAACCACAGCTAGAAGCCCGGCGCTTTCCTAGGTAGACGGATCACACTCCGACAACGCGAAGACATCTTGGAACTCCGTCAGAAGTTCTCAAAAGTCTTCCAACTGTTGGCCCTCGATCACCTTGGAAAGCTTCAACTTCTTCTAGGAGCAACCTCCATTTCTTGAAGATCATCTGAGTTTACCATTCCTTCAGTGTGACTGTACTCACTAGCACCAAAGTATTCTGGTTTGGGAGCTTCTTCCGATTCAGATTCGTCTTCTGGAAGACCAACTATCGGATCTTCCGAAGGAAAGACGGTATCTTCGTCTTCTAGAAGACCAACTGTCGGATCTCCCGAAGGGAAGACGATACTTTCGTCTTCTAGAAGCTCTTCTTCCGCAACTTCATAGCACTCAATGTACCCAAAGATCACTTCCTCTGCTATCGCTGTTACTTCTGTAGTACACAAGTTATTCACCACAAACTCATTATATCGTTCATCACTGTCAGAAGACGCAACTGAGTCTTCTGAAGTGTACCCCTCTGTCGTAGAAGGTGTTTCACCTTGGTGTCCAATCTTAATCCAAGGAAGCGAGACCTTGGTCTTCTCACCTGGCTTGGGTGTAGGATTGGGAAATCTCAAACGATGTCTTCTCCAATCGGTATTTACATTTGCAGCATACAGCCATGGTCTTCCTATCAACACCTGATATCCAACCCTAGCTACAGGTCGCAAAATGATGTAAGTGAGATAAAAAGATACTCCCCCAATTATCATCAAGACATCTTTCAGTTGCCCCAAAGGTCGTCTTCTGATCTGGTCTGCCATTCTGAGGATTCTCGGAGTAGGCTGGAACTCAGTGAAGCCTAGGGCATGCGTCGTTTCTTCAGTCATGATGTTAACTCCGGAGCCAGAATCAATGGGTACCTTCTTCAGAAGACAACCATGGATCTCCATATCAAGTTCTGGGGCTCCCAAGTCCTCATGCTCTATCCTTAGGATCAGGGTGCTCTTGGGAAGTTTAGCTGTCCTCCTCTTCCTTGATCCTCGAAGCACGGATTGTAACAACTTCCTATAACCAGCGTTGTCATCCAACAGCTGTTGGAAGGTTACATCCGCCTTCTGATTCCACAAGTCTCGCAAGAAGTCGTAAGGGGATCGCTTCAGAAGAGTGACTGGTGTTTCCAACAGAGAAGATGTAGTAGCTGCTTCCTTGGGTGGAAGACCAGGATGGGATCTTCCCTCGACTGGGGGTTGCTCCCGTGAGACAGGGACTGCCGTAGTCGATGGAGGAAGCTGCTGTACTATCTTCCGTCGCTTCTCCAACTCTTCTTCAACTTCTTGTCTAATGTCAAGAGCAAAGTACTTCGGATCTTCTCGGTCGTAAGTAGGAGAAGAAGGCCGCTCAGGGGAAGATGACCTCTCCTTTCGCTGCTTCTTTTTCTTGATCTCTTTTTGACAGGATTCTGACTTCCCTTTGCTTCTAGTACTTACTTTGAACACCGCTTCATCCAGGACTTCTTCTGGAGACCAACTGTCTGAATCCGGGCTAGGGCTCCAAACAGTGCCATCCGCCAAAGTGAAAGAATAAGCTACCTCAAGTGACTTGTCTTCTGAGCTGCAGTCGTCTTCTGCAGCTGAGGTTCCTTTCCTTCATGCTTCTGGAGGTCTGGTTCGTCTTCCTCGATATGGAGACAATCCGTACAATCCCCAAGATCTTCTTCTTCTACCGTGATGTGCTGTACCACTGCTAACTCGAGTTTAGAAGCTGATGCAGCTTCTGAAGGAGGCGTGGTCTCTGCAAATCTAACCATTTGTCGTGGTCGTAAGGTCTGAGGAGAATTTCTTGTGAAATGACCTGCTTCCTTACAGTTCCCACACAAGAGCACTTGCCCAATCTGTCTTCTCAGATGAGGACAGGTGGACCACCAGTGTCCCGTCTCTCCACAATTATTGCACGCTCCATGAAGAGGGTTTAGAGGTCGTTGTGATGAAGAAGGTTGCCAGGGCGTCTTGGTCTGTACATTACCAGCTCTATTCTTAGGTACATAACGATTATATTGGGCGGGAGGAGTAGGAGTGAAGGGCTGTATCGTCTCGATCCTATAGCAGGTTTCCCCACTAGGATCGTGTAGATATCCCTCATCGTCTTCTTCCTAGCCTGTCCAATTGACAGCTTGGTCCTGCGTACACTGATCTCTGGTGTGTCCGAAAGAGTTACAAAGGTTGCACCAAAGGTTTGGCGGGAAGCCGTTGGTTGCTTCCGCTTGTCCTTCTGGTTCAGAAGATGAACTTTCAGGTCGGCAAACTGCTTCAGAACTTCATCGATACGGGGATCCGGTGCAGACTGAATGATCTGAGTTTGAGGCATCTTCTGCACAACTTCTTCTCTGGATCGTGTCTTCTCCTTCTTCTTCTTCCGTGTCTTCTTCTTTTGTTCTAATTCTGATTCTGAACTTTCGACAGTAGACTCTTCAGAAGTAGAGGATACTTCCGAATCACTGTTATCAGTTTCAGTGGACTTGGACTTCTTCGAGATCTTCCCTCTGTCTTTCGTCATATTCCGAGTGATGCTCGAGGTTTCATACTGCTCGACATGCTTCTGTACTTCTACTAAATCATCACTTCCTCTTCTTCTGCAGTACAACTCCATATCCTGAGACAATCCTCCCAAGTACCAGCTTGCTGGGAACAATAACCGGGTCTTCCTTGGTTCTGAGAAATGTGATCCAGGAGGTCTTCAAACCTCTCGGTGTAATCCCGCAGTGTCTCTTTCTTCCTCCGCTCGAGCCTCTGAAGTTCTATGAGGGTCATCCGATCACTAGCCTACTCCTCTGAACCTTTTCAGAAAAGTTGCCTTCAGAGTAGCCCAAGCGGTCATTACTAACCCATCATCCAACATTTTACTCATCCATTTCCTTCCCTTCCCTACGATCAAACTGGGAAATACACGAAGTCTGTCGACATCCGAGTCTTCCTTGTTGGAGCGAGAGATGATCTCGAACATTGTGATGAAGTCGTCTGCGTCAGCATGATCGTCGTACGGATGGTACTTCTGCCGGGTGTGGGAAGCCATGTCGACTGCCGGCTGGTACGACTGCCAACTTCTTCCTCCCTCAGGTCCAGGTGGTGGAGATGGTCTTCTCGAAGATCCAAGCCTGTCTGAATCACGAAGGTCGTCTTCTGAGTCAGAACTACTATCGCTGTCGCCTTCTGAGACGTCTAGAACGATCTCCTCTAGTCTTCCTTCACCTTGAGAAGCTTCTTCCGCACTTGGGAAGACGTCTTCCGAGTAACTAGTACCAAAATCTACTTTATACACGTGATCACCCGGTTGGCTTCTGTCTTCTCCAAAGATTATGCTCGAGATGGAAGGCTCTTCCAACTCTATTGATCGGATCTTCCTGAGCTCTTCTTCTTTCCTTTGGTGTCTCAAGGATATCCGCTGCTCTCTAGAAGCGGTTCGCTGGAGTGAATGTACCCACTCAAGATCTTTACCCGTGCCTCTTCTGCTTCTTCATCTAGTCGGAGGCATCCACTAGAGTGCTGAGAAGAGATGTCCCTCTTCTTCTAATACTAGATCCGGCATACCGAAGGACTGAACAACCGATCACAGGTTCGGAACGTCTTCTTCTCCTGCTTCTTGTTGTACTCACTGCAGTCTTCCAAGATCTAGTCTTCCAAGAAACTCTTGAAAGCGGGGAAGCGGCTTCTTCCAGTTCCTCCTGATGTATCTCATCAGCTTCTGGTTGTGGTTCCTGTCTTCTAGCAAGATAGAGTCCCACAACACATTCAACTACAATCGAAGTTAGTTCGAAACGAAACTAACTACTTGCACACAGATCCAAGAAGCTTAGAACAGAAGTTACTAAGATGAAATCCCCGACAGCGGCGCCAAAAATGGTGCTCACTATATGTACTGTCGCGGGATTACTCCTTTTGCCCATTTAGTATACAAGATATCGTTCCCACAGAGGATTTGCACAAGTAACGCTGCTCTAAGTTCTAAGATCTGTTCAAACACACAAACACACGGGTTTTGCCTAGAAATCCTGTCTTCTCACAAAACCAAGCATCGTCCAGACTCGCCAAAAGGTGCTCTAGACCTAAACAAACAACTACTAACTAAAATATCACACAACTATTCACAGAGAAGCTCGGGAAGACGCGCTTCCTGCTTCCGGGTCACTTCTTCTAGTCTTCTCAGTACCGTCTTCCCGAAGCAATTCTCGGCTTCTGAGGGTTCAACTCGGCTTCTCACACCTCTAGAAGACTGTCCTGCTTCGCAGCAGTCAATTAGTAACGACTGTTACACCTTATTATCGCACTCACATTCCAACGGGTTAGATTAATCACAGGGTGTATGCCCCTTGTAGCCTTTCCAGGCTTCTGCCTACAGAAATGGTCTTCCTGCAGCACTACAACGACATTCATGTAGTGACGTAGGATTTCTCCTTTTGCCCATTTAGTATACAAGATATCGTTCCCATAGAGGATTTGCACAAGTAACGCTGCTCTAAGTTCTAAGATCTGTTCAAACACACAAACACACGGGTTTTGTCTAGAAATCCTGTCTTCTCACAAAACCACACCAAAACAACACGTCTTCCAGACACGCCAAATGGTGCTCTGGACCTAAACAAACAACTACCCATTACAATATCATACAACTATTCACAGAGAAGCTCGGGAAGACGATCTTCCTGCTTCTAGGTTGCTTCTTCCGGTCTTCTCGATACCGTCTTCCCGAAGCGATTCTCGTCTTCTGGGGGTTTAGCTCGTCTTCTCACACCTCCAGAAGGCTGTCCAGCTTCACAGAAGTCGACTAGTAACAGTCGTTACACCTTACTCTCACACTCACATTCCAATCGGGTTGGATAAATCACAGGGTGTATGCCCCATGTAGCCTTCCCAGGCTTCTGCCTACGGAAGTTGTTTTCCTGCAGTCCACTACTTCTATCTACATCTTCGAATCCACTGCTGGTGCGAGTATGCAGACCCCTCCTGTATATTCCAAGACTATTCGTATGTTTCCAACGACGGGTGTAGTGTGCTAAGACTGTCTCTGCTCTAATGTGTCTCGCCTGCCTGCCTGTAGAATCGATGTGTATGTTCAGTTACGACAGAATTCTACAGAACTGGCAGAACTGGCAGAGCTCCATTTCCTACTCTACGATCCTACTTAACCACCTGCCTCGAGAGTCAGGGGAGGCGACCACCAGGGAGAGAGAGAGAGGCGCTGACAAGAGGTTGTCACCTCACATGCATGTGGTCCCTCTTCCCAATTAGCCCTCCACTGTGTTACTCCTACCTTACCTATGCTGCCACATGGGGTCCTAACTATTTTTACATGGAAAACTGCCACCCTTAAGATAGCATGTCCGATCCTACTAAATCTGGAAGTGTCGATTAAGTTTGCTAACTACTCTGATTGCTCGGTGGCAATCTCTACATGATCTGCTCCTACCGGAGCTACTACCTCGACTTCTGATGGGCTGGGAAGCCCTGCACTTACCTCGGGTACCACTGAGGTAGCTTCCCTCTCCTCGCTCTTCGCTGGCCCTGCTGTTTCTGCGGCTGCGTCTTCCTCGGCTTCGACTTCGGAAGATGGAATGGTCTTCTAGGAAGAAGAGTCGAATGGTGCGTCTTCGGTCTTCTGAGGCACAGATGCAGCACTAGGGACCATGGCGACCTCATAGGGATCCGGGGAAGTCGCTTCCTCCACGCGGAATACCTGGGAAGACGGCTCGTCTTCCTATCTTCCAGAAGACATCATGTCTTCCGGGGCGTCTTCTGGAGTCTTCTCGTCTTCCAACGCTGTCACCACCAAGTGTACAGCGAGATCGAACTCCTCCTTCTCCATTCCGGATCCAGTCGAGGGTGCTGGGGCTTGGGAAGATGCGGTTGCAGGTGTCGGAAGTGAGGGAAGACCATAAAGTGTCTTCACTCCTTCTATCTGTCTATCCAGGTACCTGAACATGCTATCTCTGCATTCCACCAACCTCGTCTTGGACTCGCTGTCCCATTCCCCTAGCTAAGGTAAGTAACTTCTTACCCGCGGTGAAGTTGAACTTCTTCCGAAGCGCTTCTACGGACTGAGCTAGCATCTTTTGCGCACGGGCCTCTGCTGCTTCCCTCTGCGTCTTCTCCACTGCAGCTCGTGCTTCTGCGGCTTCTCGCTGCATCTTCCAAGTGGTCTGCTCTTCTACGAGGGCAGTGATCTTCTCCCGCACTTGGAGAACTTCCTGATCGCGCTGTTGTACTCGCGTCTGCAACTCCTGGTTGCTCTTCCGAAGTTGCATCGACTCTTTGGCAGAAGCGGCTGCTTCCGCCTTGTACCTGGCTGCAAGCTTCTCTGTAGTGCTGTCACGTCACAAGTATCCCATTATTTGTGTGCATGTTTATATAAGTTTCATTAGGTATGACTATCTTATAGGTTACTCTAGTTCGAAGATCTAAATCTAGAGTGATCAAAACTAGCCATAACTAGCAGAGATAGTTATAACTAAGTTGGGGAAACTATTAGAGGTTCCACTATGACACTATGTGACAAGTGCGGAGCTCTAAATATGCTTCTCAAAAGTATGTAACTTTGTTGACCATCGCTGATTGGATGCATGATGGAAAGTCATGCACAAAGATCTAAAGATGCTCCTCAAAAGACGTATTAGTTTGTTGTCGCCTTCCGATTGGATAGGGTGGAAAGTTAACACTTTACAAAAGCTAAAGTAGGAGAATCTCTTACTTTTGTAAAGTAGAACAAGTAATGTGTGTGCTATTCTTAAAGGCTTAGTAGCCTTTAGAAGTTTTACTATTTTGGATTGCGCACTTACCATGAGGTAACGTAACTTAGTGAAAGTTACCACGGCAAGAAGTTGTAGAGTATATAAGGAGGAGTTGAGAAGGTGGAAGACACTCTCATTTTCCTGACTGTAAGTAAAGTGAGCATTGGAGACCTTGGGAGTCCTTGAGTATTTTGCGATGTAATGTTGAGAGCGGGATTAGAACTTGTGTGCAGGAACGTTATTAGAGGTACCGATGTGACCATACGGGTCAGAGAGTTGAGTGAAGTGAGCATGGATGTACTTAAATCTTTGTAATTAGGGTGCACTAGTAATCCTAGTCATCTGAGGTACCCCTGGGTGAGAGACAGGCCGGCTTACATTTTGGTTCCGTTGCCGGGACCTCGATACAAAGATTTGTATTTAGTTGTTAGTACAGTTCATGTCTGTTTTTGAGCATGAGTTCAGAACCTTTGTACATACACCATGTTATAGAGGGCAAAATAAGCTTTCCAATAAGCTTGATATCTCCGAGAGATCAATTGTAAGGAGAGAGTTATGTCTTTCGGAAGTTAAGGAGGTTTTTCGGTATCAAATAGTGAGCTCTCGGGAAGGAGTTTACAGTCCTTTTCATATTTTCAGTTTTTAGAGTTAGACCTTGAAATCTTCCATGCTGATAGCTTGCAAGATAAGCTATCTAGGCACCCAAATCATGCGTGAATTGGTCGAGTAGAACTGGAGTTATGGCATTCGAAGCGAAGGGGGGTCAAATCTGTTATATCGCTTGCTGAAGTAAAAGAGTGAAAGAATTTCAGAATTCTTGAGAGGGTTATGTTCGATCTCTGAGGCTCATGGTTGACAAGTTAAGCTTCTAGTTAGTAATGTGAGAGATTGCTAAGCGAGAAGATAGTCGAGTGATCAAAAGTGTCAAACAAACTATAGAGCGAGAGAGATGTATGACGGATCATCGTCATGGAAGGACAGCAAGAGTGGAAATTGAGGTTGAGCAAGATCCCTCAAGGCTATGCGGTGATAGTTACCGCTGATCTGGCGAAAGGAGAATTTCGACTAGAATTTGAGGAAGAAGCAGAGAGTAGTCGTAAGAACCAGGAGAAGAACTCGAGGTGCTTTTTGTGTGGAGAAGAAGGACATAAAGTGAGCAAGTGTCCTACGAAGAATAGACTTTTGCGTGAGCGAAGAGGGTTGGTCGACTTAAGCTTACACATAGGTCCTTCTTCCCCTAGACAAGGCGTCATTGACCCTACAACCTTTTGTCCTAGATGTGGAGTGGACGGGATTCCAGTTGAGCACGAGTGTAGCGCAGTGGTTGCTTTGCTAGAAACTGTAGCCGAAGGTCTCGAGAGAAGGTTGAGTGTAGAAACGGAACGAGTGAAGACCTCTAGCGAGGATGGAGATAGTCTGTCACACGAGAGATAAGATGACCATGAGGGTCAAACTTATTCGAACCTTTGGAGAGGAGAGAGCTCAACGGGGAAATTGTGGATTGCGGTGAAGTGCGATCTTCACATCCGCAAGCAGTTCCTTGAGTAAGAAGAAGAAAAGAAGAGAAGAATGGGGAAACTCCCGGTGTTTTACGGAAAGGATGGAGAAGACGTGGAAGGATTTGTGAGGGACTTCAAAAGAGCATGCATTGGCAATGGAGATCGAAAGAAGAGCGAGTGGGTAGGGTTGATACCTGAATTTCTTGAGAATTCTGCATTGACATGGTATGAGGATAGGAAGAAGAGAAGCGTAGTGGGGACTCCAGTTGATACTTGGGAAGTATTGACGGAGGCCTTAATTGAAACTTTTCTTCCCGATGAAAGTTACGAGAAGTTAATGGTAGAGGTAACTTACCTCAAACAAGGAGAGAAAGAGAAAGTAAGGACTTACGCCGAGAGGGTGGAGAAATTAGAACAAAAGTTTCGGGTGGTTTTACGAAAGAGTGGAGATGTAGTAGAACCAACGATGGTGGGCATTGGAGCAATGCTCACAAAGAATTTTATTGGGGGATTGAGGCCGGAGATTCGAACACAAGTGCGGTATGAGAGACCAACTTCGAAGGCTGATGCAGTGAAGATCGCAACCAGGATGGAAGAGAGTCTGGATGGAGACGACTTGCAACCAATGACTGTTGGGGCAGCATGTGGAGATGTGCAAGGGCCGAGCATGCCAACTCTGAAACCTGTGAGTGTTCCGACTGTTCGATTTCAAAATCTGACTCCGATAGCTCCTACTAGTGCGGTTACAGTCACTGTACCATCTAGATCTGTTACTCCCGACTTTCGTGATGAGTTGAAAAGTTTGACAGATTCTCTGGCAGATTTGAAGATCAATATGGTGAATTTGTTGCAACACCGGAGTCCAAATGTTGGAGGGGGCTCACGAGGTTATGGAAACTATCAGTCCAGAGGTGGACCACCGCAAGGATCACCCAGTAACTACACGAGCCAAGGATGTTTTACGTGCGGAGGATCACACTTCCAACGTAATTGTCCGAGTCGTAATGGTGGAACGGCGGATGGAGCTTCAACTTCACAAAGTAAGGACAAGGGTGTAGCATGCATTGACATCTTGGAGCCGCGAGATGTACGAGAAGGTTTTCAGTCTGTAGAGCTGTTAGCTCATGAGAGGAAGAGGATGAGGACGCATTTCGAGGAGGGAGAACCGGTCGTGATGGAAGATTCTCCAAGTCAAAATACTCGGAGTAGCAAATCTTCTTCAAAAACCAAAGAGCGACAGAAGAGATTGGGAAATACTGATTTCACAATTTCAATGGAGCAATCAAAATACAATGTGGTGGAAGACGTGGGAAAGCAACGAGCAAACATTACTGTGGGACAGTTGATTGCTCTGAATCCTTCGGTGAGGAAAGAACTTCGTAGCGGTCTAAGCTCCCGACGAGGTCGGAAGAAGAAGATAAATCCTTCTACTGTCGGTGTGAGTGCTTTAGACGCTAGTGAAGGAGAGGTATGCAACAAGGCATCAAAAGTAGAGGCTCGTATCAATGGGAGAGATGTCTCTGATGTTCTTGTCGATGGAGGATCGGCAGTAAACGCCATCTCGGAACGACTCATGAGGAAGTTGGATCTAGTACCAACACGTCCTTCTAGTATCACGGTTGGCATGGCTAACAGACAGCGAGTTAGGCCATTGGGAGTGCTGGAGAGAGTTTGCGTGTCAGTAATGGGAGTGCAAGTAAACATGACATTTCAAATCTTGAAGGAGTCAAGTTATGAAATGTTACTCGGAAGACCTTGGCTTCGAGCAGTACATGCAACGGATAACTGGCACAAAGGTTATTTACGCATCGGACCGAATCACCACCGGATCAAAGTTCCATTGCTCGGAGATCAAGTTGGGACGTCAGAATCGGATCGACCCACATCGGACTACTGGGAGTCAGAAGTTGTCGATACTACTTCTGATGTAGGTACCAATTCTTCAGATTCAGAATCTGAAAATACATCGTCAGAGGAGGAGAGAGAAGAACGAAATGTGGGTGTGAATGTAGTGGATCTTTTCCCTTCTCCGGAAGTGCAAAGAGATCGAGACAAAGAACCATTGACTCCCGAGGAGGTGGAGAGAAGAATTGCCACCTTACGTTATGGATCGAAGGTTACTAAAGAGGAGAAGAGTTGTTTCGAAGAGATCTTTCGTAAATACATTCATGTATTTGCATTTAGTTACAAGGATCTGAGGGAGGTCACACTGGAGCAACACCGTATCGAGTTAGAGAAGGAAGTCAAACCGGTGCGACAGAAGCAACGAAGAGTGAGTCCTCCAATTGCGGATCTGGTGAAAAAAGAGATCGAGAAGCTGCACACTGCTGGGTTCATTTACGAGGTGGAGCATTCTGAATGGGTATCACCCATTGTGATCGTAAAGAAGAAAAATGGCAAATTGAGGGTGTGTGTTGATTACAAGAAGCTCAATGCGGTCACAAAGAAGGATTATTATCCTCTACCTTTCATCGACGAGATCTTGGAAGAAGTGGCGGGAAACGAATGGTACAGCTTTGGAGATGGTTATAGCGGATATAACCAGATCAAAATTGCACCAGAACATCAACACCTGACCACTTTCACTACTCCGTGGGGTACGTTTGCATTTCGAGTCATGCCATTTGGTCTGTGTAATGCTCCTGCGACGTTCCAAAGGTTTATGAACAAAGTGTTCGAACCTTTCTTAGGAAAGTTTGTGAGAGATTTTATAGATGACTTTTGTGTTTACGGGAGTAAGGAGAAGCATTTTGAGCACCTTGTGAAGGTCTTAGAATGTTTAGATGTAGCAAATGCATCTCTCAATCCGGAGAAATGTATTTTTGGGTGTGAGGAAGGGTTACTCTTGGGTCATATCATATCCAAGGACGGCATTGCCGTTGATCCAGAGAAGGTGCAGAAGATCTTAGAGCTCCCTTTTCCTAGTACTCTCACTAAGCTACGACAGTTTTTAGGTATGGTGGGGTATTATCGAAGGTTTATACTCTCGTTCTCACATAAAGCATATGCTTTGACAGCATATCTGAAGAAGGGAGTAGATTACGTGTTGATTTTAGGAGATGAAGAAGCTCTAGCCGCCTTTGAGGAACTGAAGAAAGCTCTTACTTCAGCTCCGATCTTGGTTAAGCCCGATTGGAATAAACAGTTTATTCTATATACGGATGCTTCAAATATAGCAGTAGGATGTACTTTAAGTCAGTATGATGTTGAAGGTAGAGATCATCCTATCGCATATGCTAGTCGGCAAATGATCAAGGCAGAGAGAAATTATTCTGTGACAGAGAGAGAAGGATTAGCAGTGATCTATGCTTTGAGAAAATTTCGACATTATCTCATAGGAGGCAAGTTCACTATCGTTACAGATCATAAGGCATTGAAGTACATCTTCAATAAACCTATGGTCGAAGGACGATTAGCAAGGTGGAAGCTCTTATTGTCAGAGTACGACTATGAGATCTGCGATCGACCAGGGAAGAAACACGCGAATGCAGATTTGCTATCTAGAGCTTACGATGGGGATGGAGAGGAGCCGGTGGATGACACCTTTCCTGACGAAGATTTGATGGTCTTGAGCAACTCTATTATCCCAATAGAATATCAAGAAATTTGGGATTTTGTTACGGAAGGTGTCTATCCAGATGGGATGCGGACCAGAGAGAAGAAGGCACTGGTGAAACGAAGTCAACCTTACTCGGTGGTGGAAGGTGTGTTATTCCGTGAAGGAGTTGATGGGGTCCTGAGAAGAGCTGCGAGCAAGGAGGAGTCTCTACGACTCATGGAAGAATTCCATGACGGTCCAGTATGTGGAGGACATTTCGCAGGCAAGTTGACGGCTCATAAGATACTCGATGCGGGATATCACTGGAGGGGGATGTTTAGAGATTGCTTGATGTATTGTAAAACCTGTGATGTTTGTCAAGCTTTCGCTATCAAATCTAGTGTTTCCACTCCTCTTAGATCTATTCCGGTTCTTGGACCTTTCGAGAAATGGGGAATAGATTTTGTTGGTCCTTTGAATCGCACCCCTCGCAACAATAAGTATATTGTTGTAGCCACAGATTATCTTACGAAGTGGGTAGAAGCTAGACCTCTTGTAACTATTGGAGAAGTTGAGGTGGGTAGATTTCTATACGAACGGATCATAACTAGGTTTGGATGTCCTTTGGAGTTAGTTTCTGATAGGGGTCGAGAATTTGTGAGTGGCATGACTACTGCTATGTGCACCCACTTCTCCATTTCTCAGAGGGTTACTACTTCATATAAACCTAGTTCAAACGGTTTGGTAGAGAGGACAAACTTTACCTTGTGTCAGATGTTAGCAAAGGATGCTGACATGGAAGGGGCCAAACACAACTGGGACAAGCGTCTTCATGCGGTTCTATGGGAGTATCGAACAACAGTGAAGACATCTACGGGATATTCACCTTTCAAGATGGTGTATGGGTTGGAATCCAGATTACCGATCCAGTTCGACCTAACCACCTTTCAGACCTTACAAGCTGGATTAAAGAGAAAGGGTGGTCAAATAGCTGAGAAAGAGAGGAGAGAAACTTTGTTGGAGCTGGAGGAGAATAGAGACGATGCAGCTCAACGAATTGAGATGGCCCAACTACAACAGAAGAAGAGCTACGACAAGCGCTTGGCAAAGAACAAAACGAAGTTACAGCCATTTCAAAAGGGTGAGTGGGTGATGCTATGGGATGCTATTAGGCACAAGCGAGTTCAAAAGAAGTTCTTACGTCGATATTTTGGGCCTTTCATCATCTCCAAAGTGTGGAGTAATAACACCTATGATCTTCAAGAGAGAAGTGGTACGTTCTTCGACCGAGTGAACCACGACAAGTTGAAGAAGTTTCATCAACGTGATACTTCACTCCGAGGACGGAGTGAAAATTAAGTCTGGGGGTAAATGTCACGTCACAAGTATCCCATTATTTGTGTGCATGTTTATATAAGTTTCATTAGGTATGACTATCTTATAGGTTACTCTAGTTCGAAGATCTAAATCTAGAGTGATCAAAACTAGCCATAACTAGCAGAGATAGTTATAACTAAGTTGGGGAAACTATTAGAGGTTCCACTATGACACTATGTGACAAGTGCGGAGCTCTAAATATGCTTCTCAAAAGTATGTAATTTTGTTGACCATCGCTGATTGGATGCATGATGGAAAGTCAATGCACAAAGATCTAAAGATGCTCCTCAAAAGACGTATTAGTTTGTTGTCGCCTTCCGATTGGATAGGGTGGAAAGTTAACACTTTACAAAAGCTAAAGTAGGAGAATCTCTTACTTTTGTAAAGTAGAACAAGTAATGTGTGTGCTATTCTTAAAGGCTTAGTAGCCTTTAGAAGTTTTACTATTTTGGATTGCGCACTTACCATGAGGTAACGTAACTTAGTGAAAGTTACCACGGTAAGAAGTTGTAGAGTATATAAGGAGGAGTTGAGAAGGTGGAAGACACTCTCATTTTCCTGACTGTAAGTAAAGTGAGCATTGGAGACCTTGGGAGTCCTTGAGTATTTTGCGATGTAATGTTGAGAGCGGGATTAGAACTTGTGTGCAGGAACGCTATTAGAGGTACCGATGTGACCATACGGGTCAGAGAGTTGAGTGAAGTGAGCATGGATGTACTTAAATCTTTGTAATTAGGGTGCACTAGTAATCCTAGTCATCTGAGGTACCCCTGGGTGAGAGACAGGCCGGCTTACAGTGCGGAGGCTAACTTCCAGCGACTCCGTCTTCTGCTGGCTGTCTTCCTGTCGCAGCAAGGTGCGCAGGCCGAATCCAGGCTGTAAAGGCTTCTCCTGTGCCCTCGCTCTCCTTTCCAACAACTCCATAGCGGGCTAGATCTCCTTCTGGAAGTAGGCACTGAACTCCTCCAGTCGTCTTCCTGCGGAAGACAAGTTCATTTCCACCACTCGCTCCATGGTATCGACTTCGTCTTCCAAAGGCAAGGAAGCCTCTTCCACCACTACGGCCTTCATCTTCTGCGCACGAGAAGAAGCTACTCTTCTCATCTTCCGGTGTCGTGCTACTTGGCGGCTGCATGTTATATTTCTACTCCGACGCTTGAGTTTAGTAGTTCTAGAAGTTAGCTTATATTACTTCTAGTCGTTTATGTATATGTTTGACACCTTTGCATACGGCGTTAACACTATTTTGAGTCTTAGTAGGTTGATTACCATGTTGATAGGGCTTAAGCTCATGGGTTGTATTTGCGTGTCGCCCATGCACGCTTTCTAGCTGATTTAAGTTATTTTTCGGGGCTGCGTGTCGTTTTAAGTAATTTAAGTTTTACGCTGGCACTCTAGGGGGCTTGACGTGGTAGCCTGTGAGTAAAACTAAGTTGCCACGTGGTTTAGGGTACTAAAGGACAACCAAGTGGAGCTATGAACTCCCATTGGTCTGTTTTTGTCTTTAGTTTAACTCTAAATTTAGAAACAGAGCTCTAGAGTGGAGTTCGAGCATTTGGTGAGGGATCTTCGAAATCTGAGAGCACAGGGAGAGAGGTCTCGTCATGCCAAGCACTTCCAGTGAAAATTTCGATCGATTTGAGTCAATAAAGACGGAGTTATGAGCAATTGAAGTTCAGATTGTGCTAGAATTGAATCATTTTGGTTGGATTTAGGGTTTTCAGTGTCACTCGCAGCAGATTTGAGGAAATTGCTTCAAAACTTCGAGGTTGTGTTCTCCGCCAGCAGGGCTACGATTTCACAAAAAGTTTCATATAGATTGAGCAACTGAGTAATTCAGGGCGGCCGCTGAAGCTGAGGGGGTCTGAAAAGCTCTTAATCTAGAGCAGCGACTTCAGAGGAGGAGATCTACAGTTCTGTGTACATTCAGGAGTCCCAACTTCACAGGGATGTTCAGCACCCTGTAGACTGCAAATCCTGTAAGAAACTTCGAAATTGATCGAGCCAAACTCCTGTTATAGGTTGAAATAGCCAGCTAGGTACCAAAAATTGCCGTAGTTTTCTTGCTCAAAACTTTTCTGTTCATATCTCCGTGTCAGAATTTGATCTCAGGCTGAAATTTCGTCTGTGAGTTCAGTAGTATCTCATTTGCATGTAGGGGAAGTTTAGAGGTCTAAACCTTCATAGTTTTCCTCTCCGTGAGTGTCAAAGTTCACCGCCGAATCCTATTACTGCCAGCTAGACCTGAATTTCGCCTTCTGGGTATATTACTAGATCTTACACATCTGTGTGAGTGTTTATAGCCCTATTGTGACCTGAAAGCCAACCTCTTGAGTGAACAACCACAGCCAGAGTCCCGGCGCTTTCCTAAGTAGACGGATTACACTCCGACATATTCTCTTTTTGGTGAACTCGACGTGAAACACCTAGGGTGGGAGTTTTCTTAAGTGTGTTACAGGATCAGATATCATGGCCAACCAAGGATCATCAAGTGGAGGTGCTGCTGCTGCTCAGCAACCTATTCAGTTTGATGCTGCTACGATGAAGATGTTCCAGGCTTTTTCCATGTTCATGCAGCAGCAGCAGAGCACAGAGAGGAAGGAGGTGTTAGCAACCAAGGCGTTGCAATCTGTGGTGCACCAGATGGACCAGTTCAAGGGTACAGATATTTCCAAGTATGTGCGATACTATGCTAGGGAGATGGAGGTGAACAAGGTGCCTGAGAAGGAGATGGTGGAGAATATTGAGCTTGCTGTTGTCCCTGAGATTCGTGGGCGTGTGAAGGAGCTCAAGCAGCAGCAAGGACAGAGTTGGGAGAGCTTTATGCGAGCTTTGAAGGAGGAGTACTACACTGAAGATTCAGAGAGGGTGACCAAGAGAACGTTCTTGGAGTGGGTGGTTAAGCCCAACAAAGGTTTGTCTGTAAATGAGTTGTTAAGGGAATTTGATCGTCAGTATGCTCAGCTTTCTAGGACAGAAAAGCTTACATTAGAGGTGGAGAAGACCGTTTTCCTACAAGTAGTGGACGTGACTATTCAGGAGAAGCTTGAGCTGTTGCTGGAAGACAAGAGTGAGGAGAGAGGATTGAAGACTGACTGGAAGGAGGTTGAAGAGGCTGTCTCTTTGCTGACCAAGAGACAGAGAAGAAGGGACAAGGTGGTGGTAAGTGAAGCAGCACCTCTGATAATTCCTGTCAAGCAGTTGCCTGCTAAGCCCGCTTTGGTAATTGCTAGAGAGGAAGACTCACCGCTTGATGAGTTGATTAAGGGTATGAAGGAGCTTAAGCTTAAGCTCACTAGGTTAGAAGAGAAGGAGCAGAATGTACAGCCTGCTATGCAGAGACCTCAGATGAGAGAAGGCTTTGTTCATCGTTGTATATGGTGTGATAGCCTAGACCATGTAAGAAGAGATTGTGGGGAGTTTTCAGATGCATTGAGGAAGGATCTTATCTTCTTCAAAGATGGTAAGATCCATTTGAGAGAGACTGGGATGATGCTGGGAACCAACTTTGGCAAGGGTGGTATGAAGAGACTTGTGAATGATATATCAGCATCACATGCTGTTTCTCTTGTGAATGCTGCTACGTGTGGAGTGAAAGTGGAAATGGAGAGAGAGAAAGGGACTACTGGATTGTGGTCAGATGTAGTGCGGTCCGTAGCTAGAACAGAGCTAGACAAGGATGTGCTACGAAGGGTTGGCAACTCAATTAGAGAAACTATAGGATGGAATGACCCTGTGGATACTATGTCAGTGCATGCTTATGTTGCAAGAAGTCAGCATGAAGCTCTACTAGAAGAAAAACGCAGGAGGGAGGATGCAGGTGAGGCTTCTACAGCCAAACGACCTGCTACAAGGAGTGAAAGGGCTAGACCAGATGCAAGGCAGGAGACAACACCTACTCGGGAGGAGACTATGGAGGATCTACCATCTACAACACCAAAGGAGAAGGAGAGAAGCAAGGAGAAGGGTAAGATGCCTGCATACAAACTTCAGTCTGACATTGAGATTGCTACAGACTTGAAGCAGGTGTTAGAGAACCGTATCTTGAATGGGAAAGTTGAGTTTACTTTGGGTGAGATTCTTGGGATTGCAAAGCGTGAGTTCCATGAGGTTATTATAGATATCATCAAGAGGAAACGTCAGATTTTGGGTGAAGCAGCTACGCTTAACGCTCTAGGGACCAAACTGTCGGAAGATGAGGAAGATGAGATTGCTGGTTATTGCTCTCAAGTATCAGAGGGAAGATCAGATCAGCACGTGAGGTTTGAAGATGAGGTGGAAGCATTGCAGAAGAGCCATTATTCTCACAACCATTG
Source organism: Asterella californica (assembly GCA_036924285.1). Lineage (NCBI taxonomy): Eukaryota > Viridiplantae > Streptophyta > Marchantiopsida > Marchantiales > Aytoniaceae > Asterella > Asterella californica. Next base: position 53,048,590 of record JAYKYS010000001.1, read on the forward strand.
GGCGAGAGCAACCACAGAGACCTTAGTGAAGCTGGGAGATCTAGAGGAACCTGTGGTGGCATTGATTGATCATGGCTCAGAGATTAATCTGATGTCTAAGGAGCTGTACAAGCGTGGGAGATGGCCCATAGACACCGACCACGGATGGCTTATCCGCGCTGCCAACAACCAAAGGGGAGATCTCTATGGTGCTTGCCCCAACATCAAGATAACTGTGGGTGACATCAGTGATGTTCAGAATTTCTTTGTGCAAGACATGTCAACCTATCCTATCATTCTAGGGCAGCCTTACATTACTGCTGTTAGAATGGAGACACGAGTTATGATGATGGTTCAGCCTATGCTAGGATACGTAGTAGAGACGGCAAAAGAGCTGTTCAGTTTTTGACTGTTGCTGCAGAACATGAGAGGAATCGTGATAGCTTGAGAGATCGTCCACTACCTAAGATTACTCAGGAGTTTAGATAGTCTAGGGGTTTTTGCAGAGTACCATTGAAGAGCGAGACTTCAACGGTATAGTAGAGATAGGATTCTCGCCTGATCCAGTAAAGCAGGAAGCTTTATCCACTAGCTTCTTGGGATTGACGTCATGTGGATCAGTATGTTATAGGAAGGTTGAGAATCTGAAGAGGTTTGAGAGGCAACATGTGAAGTATGAACAGCAGTCTTTGTGGGATAGTGGAGAGTTAGCAGGAGATGAATACATATCTGGAGTGTTTGAAGAGCAGTATTTGGTAGATACTATAAGGGAGTTGAAATCTATATTAGAAAGCTCTACAGATGATGTAGATAGAGTGGTGAGAGTGAGCTCCAAGGAGCTTTATGATGTTATTGATAAGTTTATAGACCGACAAGAGGTGTATGTGGAGACCAAGTACAAGTCAGTGGCAAAAAAAGTCAAACCAGTGGCTTTGCCTTTACCACTCGATTACAATCAAAAGATGAAGCAAGCTGCACGAGAACCGACGCTCAGAGGACCGAGAAGAATTGGGCACCAGTTCACAGAAACAACACTAAAGGAGCTGAGGATTGGAGGTGATGGATTTCTTACTGAGCAAGAGAAGAAGAGCTTCAGGGAGATGCTATCTAGACATGGTAAGGCGTTTGCGTTTGAGTCACATGAAGTAGGATGTGTAGATCCAAGTGTAGTTGCACCTATGGTAATCTTTACTATACCGCATGTGCCTTGGAATCTACGTCCTATCCTTGTACCTAGAGCTCATCTACCAAAGTTGATAGACTTGCTCAATGAGAGGATTAGGATGGGTATCTTGGAACCATCTATAGCTCCCTACTCTAGCAGATGGTTTACTGTTCCGAAGAAGAGTGGAGCTTTGAGATTCATTCAAGATATGCAGCCAGTTAACAAGGTGACTATCAGGAATATGGGTATAGGACCTATTGTAGACGAGTTTGCAGAGGCTTTTGCTGGTCGTGCTATCTATTCAATGGGAGACTTATATTCAGGTTACGATCAGTTTCAGTTATCCTCTGAGAGTAAAGACTTGACTACAATGAGGACACCTTTGGGGTTACTAAGGATGTGCACCTTGCCACAAGGTGCTACCAATTCTGTACCACATATGATGAATGGCATGAATAAAGTTTTGAGGGATTTCATTTCTGAAAAAACTATGCCATTCCTTGATGATGTGCCGATCAAAGGGTGTGTTGAGGAGGAGAAGAATGAGGTAAAGGATCAGAGGGGGTGCCGTAAGTTTGTTGCAGATCACATAGCTGATTGTGATAAGATACTGAGTCGACTGGAGGAGGTTCATTTGACTTTATCAGGAGCAAAGTCTGTATTTGGAGAACAGGAGGTGTTAATAGTGGGACATCTGTGTGGATCTTATGATCGGAAACCTTGTCCAAACAAGGTTGATGCCATCCGAAGGATGAAGGAGACATGTGGATCGGTTACTGAGGTGAGAAGATTTCTAGGTGCATGTGTGTTTTATCATATATGGATTCCACACTTTGCACATGTAGCAGATCCGTTGTACAAGTTGCTGAGGAATGGGCAGAGATTTCAGTGGCAAGAGGAGCAAAGCGAGTCTACGAAGAAGTTGAAGGATCTGTTGTCTTCACCACCAACTCTACGGAAGGTAACATATGAGTTGGGCAGATCTGTTATCCTTACTGTTGATACTAGTCCTATTGGCATTGGATGGGCTGTAGGGCAAGACGATGAGGATGGGAATAGATATGTGGTGCGTTTTGGTGCTAAGGTGTTAAGTTCACGGCAGAGAGACTACCCTCAGGTCAAGAGAGAGCTATGGGGAGTAGTTACTGCGATGAAGAGTGATAAGGAATACTTGATAGGAGCACATGTGGTTGTGGAGACAGATTGCTTACCTCTCTTGGGAATGATCACTAGCTGTACAACTCCAGATATTGCTATGTTGAGGTGGATAGCATATATCAAGTCCTTGAATCCAGAGTTTAGACATATTGCAGGAAAAGACAATCCTGTGGCAGATATGTTATCAAGGGCTAGATATTACGATGAGAAAGAAATGATAGATGATCAGGAGGATGTGGGAACAGAGTTCTATTCTAGTGCTTTTGCTAGAAGGGATAGAAGCTGTTTTGCAGCCTCGTTGGAGTTTTTTGAGGAAACTGTGTATGATGGCGAGTGGTTGGATCTTGGGCGCTATTTGAGTTCATTGGAAAGGCAAGAAGGCTGGTCTGATGCAGATTTCAAAAGGATCCGTAGAATAGCTTATGGTTACTTTTTACATGGAGGACATCTATGGAAGCGCCCTAAGCTACAAGGAGGTATACCGCAACGGGTGATATGTGACTTGGGATTGCAGCAGCAGCTGATCAAGGAGTTTCATGAGAGTCTATGGGCCGGTCATAGAGGAGTTTGGGCAACATTTGCCAAGATGAAGGAGAAGTATTGGTGGAAGGGTATGTATAAAGATGTAGTACAGTTTGTTTCATCCTGTATACCTTGCCAGATGTATTCCAACGTACGTCATCGTGATGGATTGCATCCTACTTATCCTTTAGCCATTCATTACAAATGGGTAGTTGATCTGGTAACTATGCCGTTTGGACTTGGACAAATGAGGTATCTAGTCTTGGCTAGAGAAGATCTATCTAACCAAGTCGGAGGTCGTGCCCTGAGGACGAAGACCACTGCTAGTGTCTGCCGCTTTCTACTTGAAGATGTCATTTGTAGGTATGGGTGTGTGGGAAAGATCACTGCAGATAGGGGTGAGCTGGATTCACAAGAAGCAGTTGAGTTCTTCAAGCGATTGGGAATCAAGCTGGCATTAACCACTGCTTACAATCCTGAAGGGAATGACAAGAGCGAACGAGGTCATCCGCCAATCATCAAAGCTTTGGTAAAAGCTTGCAAGGGTAAGATCCGTGAATGGCCTAGACTGCTACCATTTGCTTTATGGGCAGACCGTACAACTCATAGTACCGTTACAGGTTACATACCAGCAGAATTGATACTAGGACAGAAACCTGTGATGCTGATTGAGGAGGTTGTGCCTACTTGGAATGTTTTGTCATGGGAAGATGGTAGAAGTACGGAGGATCTTCTTGCATTAAGGATCCAGCAGTTAGAACGAAGACTTGAGGATGTTGCCAAAGCTGTGGAAAGGTTGAAGATTGCTAGAGAGAGAAACAAAGGCAGATTTGATAGAACGCATAGATTACGACCCAAACCAGTTAAAGAAGGTGATTGGGTGTTAGTCTATGATAGTAGTCTTGATAATCAACATAGCACTATCAGAAAGTTCTCCAAGAGATGGTTTGGACCTTATGTGGTGTTAGAAGTTTATGATAATGCCACATACTCCTTGAGAGAGTTAGATGGTGCAGTGCTCAAGATACCAGTCGCAGGAAAGAGAATCAAGCTCTTTAGAAGGAGAGGGGAGGATTGGAACGTTGCAGAGTTTACAGAAGATGAAGCTGAAGACTCAATGCAGGTTGAAGATGAGTTTGAAGCTGAAGCTGAAGAGTCTTGATCTGGATGGCACATACCGGAGGATGTGCAGGTTCAGAGGGGGTGGATGTCGCGCTACTTGGCGGCTGCATGTTATATTTCTACTCCGACGCTTGAGTTTAGTAGTTCTAGAAGTTAGCTTATATTACTTCTAGTCGTTTATGTATATGTTTGACACCTTTGCATACGGTGTTAACACTATTTTGAGTCTTAGTAGGTTGATTACCATGTTGATAGGGCTTAAGCTCATGGGTTGTATTTGCGTGTCGCCCATGCACGCTTTCTAGCTGATTTAAGTTATTTTTCGGGGCTGCGTGTCGTTTTAAGTAATTTAAGTTTTACGCTGGCACTCTAGGGGGCTTGACGTGGTAGCCTATGAGTAAAACTAAGTTGCCACGTGGTTTAGGGTACTAAAGGACAACCAAGTGGAGCTATGAACTCCCATTGGTCTGTTTTTGTCTTTAGTTTAACTCTAAATTTAGAAACAGAGCTCTAGAGTGGAGTTCGAGCATTTGGTGAGGGATCTTCGAAATCTGAGAGCACAGGGAGAGAGGTCTCGTCATGCCAAGCACTTCCAGTGAAAATTTCGATCGATTTGAGTCAATAAAGACGGAGTTATGAGCAATTGAAGTTCAGATTGTGCTAGAATTGAATCATTTTGGTTGGATTTAGAGTTTTCAGTGTCACTCGCAGCAGATTTGAGGAAATTGCTTCAAAACTTCGAGGTTGTGTTCTCCGCCAGCAGGGCTACGATTTCACAAAAAGTTTCATATAGATTGAGCAACTGAGTAATTCAGGGCGGCCGCTGAAGCTGAGGGGGTCTGAAAAGCTCTTAATCTAGAGCAGCGACTTCAGAGGAGGAGATCTACAGTTCTGTGTACATTCAGGAGTCCCAACTTCACAGGGATGTTCAGCACCCTGTAGACTGCAAATCCTGTAAGAAACTTCGAAATTGATCGAGCCAAACTCCTGTTATAGGTTGAAATAGCCAGCTAGGTACCAAAAATTGCCGTAGTTTTCTTGCTCAAAACTTTTCTGTTCATATCTCCGTGTCAGAATTTGATCTCAGGCTGAAATTTCGTCTGTGAGTTCAGTAGTATCTCATTTGCATGTAGGGGAAGTTTAGAGGTCTAAACCTTCATAGTTTTCCTCTCCGTGAGTGTCAAAGTTCACCGCCGAATCCTATTACTGCCAGCTAGACCTGAATTTCGCCTTCTGGGTATATTACTAGATCTTACACATCTGTGTGAGTGTTTATAGCCCTATTGTGACCTGAAAGCCAACCTCTTGAGTGAACAACCACAGCCAGAAGCCCGGCGCTTTCCTAGGTAGACGGATTACACTCCGACACCGGGTTGGAAGACTCCTCGTGGCAGGAGCGGCTCTCCTCTTTGCGCTTCCTCGCATCGCAGTAGGAGCGCCCATCCATCCTTCGTCTTCTGGAGTCTTCGGAAGACTCCCAGGTGTTACAGAAACTGTCTTCTGTTCCGATCGGGTACTCAGCAAGTCTTCCTCCGAGTCCGACTCCGATCCTGAATGAATGAGGGAGATGGGTGTCCTTGGTACACTTCTGTGACCCATCTTCCTCACTGGCGTGGCGTCTTCCGACCCACTAGACTCGTCTTCCCTCACCAGAAGCGTCTTCTGGTGAGAGCCGGGCCTCAGCTGTGGCATCAGAGTGGGAGGGGGCGTTGCTGCTGCCTCTCGGTCATCGTCTTCCGAGGTCTCCTCCTTCACCTCCTGTCGCTCCGTTGGCCCATACACTGCCAGCTGATCTTCCCTAAGATCCCCCATGGCTACATACAAGTAGCAGAAGAAGGGCGTCAGATGTCCTCCCGCCGGAGTACCCAAGTATGCTAGCTCCGTCTGTACATAGTTGTGGATGTACGCGCCCCAGTAGATTGGCACTCTGTCATCCCACACTGATTCCAGGAACTCCACGTCCTGATCTCCTAAGTACCTTGTCTTCTGCACTTTTCCCTTGGGGAAAAGATGCAGAAACAACTTCGCCAGAAGTCGCTTCTTCGGCTCCCGGTAAGACTCTATCTTCCAACCGTTCCTCCCCTGCCTGTCTTCCACGAAAAGGCAGGTGGTACTCCCAGGCACATGCCATGAACTCACAATCCTAGGCAAGATCTTCTTCTCGTACCACTATCCTCGGTTCTCGGTCTCAGGCCTGTGAAACGCCTTACGCCACCAGTCTTCAGTCCATGAAGACGGTCTTTCTCGAGCCACTCCTGCCTTCGCAGGTACACGGTTACGCGGGGGTAACGCGGCCCACACCTCCTCCAGAAGCCCTTGATCTGCGAGGTTCCAATCCCACAGGAAGAAGTCGAGACCCAACTCCTTGAGGAAAGGAGTGGCCTCGGCCAATTCTGTCGCTGGTAACACCAAGCCTCGCGGATGCATCGACATACCTGGAAGATCTGTTGCACTAAACCACAAGCACCTACTATGAGCTGAAGGCTCAGTTCTTCCCGAGTGCCCACAGTCTAGCTTCTACTTCTCAGAAGACGAAACTAGTCTTCCAGAAGACAGCTACTCCGTCTTCCGGGATTCTAACAGTACTTCCTAGATAGCTCTCGTCTTCCGAGCTATATCTAAACAATCCTATCTACGCAAGGCCTCGCATGGATTACCAAGAAGACAACCCACCTTGCATTACATCCTACTTCTTATCAGAAGATACAAGATTCGCGAAACGTAGAGTGCATAACAGATTCAGAAGATGGTTGCGGGCTCCTGCGGTGACAGTGGTCTCTGGGAAGACACCCGGGACAGTTTCCGATTCAGTGTCTTTCTCGGAAGACCTAAACACATCCTACTTCCTATCAGAAGATACAAGATATGCGAGAAGTAGAGTATGAGAAAGGTTCAGAAGATGGTTGCGGGCTCCTGCGGTGACAGTGGCCTCTGGGAAGACACTTGGGACAGCTTCCGATTCAATGTCGTTCTCGGAAGACTTCTCGAAGTCGGACCTCCCTTCACTAGTCTCACATGTCTTCGTCTTCCTACACGCAATCTATCCTCACAACAGACTCAAGACAACTGTACTCTGTTCTTCTGACTTCTCACCTCTCATACGCACTCAGAAGAAGCTTGCTGCATGATGGGAAGACATGACCCTCGACCATTCTCTCCAGATTCTGCCAGCAAGACTTCTCACAACTCTCTTCTAAGTTCGGGAAGAAGAAGGAACGGCTGCTATGGGTCGGACAGAAGAGATCCGAAATGGACCCTCACGTCTTCTCGCTCATTTTGCCAGCCTTCCAGTCTTCTAGTCTCTCTAGGAAGATGGGGAGTTGAGAAGCTTGGAAGACCAAGAGGCACAGGCCTAGTTCCCGACTTCCAACTTCTCGAAATAACAAAACAACTCACCAAGCCACTCAGGATTCGTACCAAGTCTCTCTAAACACAAAAGCAAAGCAAATCCACTCTTGATACGAATTGTGTTCAGTCGACTTCCGAAGACAGTCTTCCGAAGATGTCTTCCGAAGACAGTCAAGTTCAAGAAGTGTCTTCCGAAGATGTTCCCATCTTCCGAATCGTCTTCTGTTCCAAGTTTCGGGGATAGAGAGGTAGGGGGGTAGAGAAATTGATAGTTGGGGTCTCCAATTTGAGGGCTAGGAGTAGGGAAGCTCAAATTGAGCTCGGGAAGAAGCAAGGAGATGTCTCGACAGAAATTGGGCAGCGCTTCCGCGCCCAATGTCTCAATAGAAAGAATGGAGGTGGGGTAATCGATCAGGCTGCCTGCACACAATCAAGGAAGCGCTGGGAGTACCAAGAAAAGGCGAGAAGAAGTGGGAGGGGAAAAGAACAGGGGGAAGAAACTCTACAGTCTTCTTTGGCTCCCCGAGTTGCCTTCGACCTCCGCGCGCTTCTGGCTCTTGTCCTAGTTCCAATGCGACTCCACACGACTGCACTGTTGTCAATTTCGGTCCACACCTCGATTCCACCTCTGCTTCTACTCGCCACTCTTCACTGTCAGCTTCTCGGAAGCTCCACAGAAACGCCTTCGCTTTCTCTGCTGTTTGTGCTCCCGCAATTCAATCTCACCCTTCGCCTAGCTGCCAACTTACTCTCTCCTACCTCGATGTCTCAATTGATTCCTCTCTCAATGCTAGTTCGCGAAGCTCACTCTCTCAATCGATCTTCTTCAGGTGCGCTATGCTGCGGGAAGTTGGAAGGTGTCTAATGTGCTTCCTCACGCATCTTCCCCGCAGATTAGGGGTTCTCGTCCTTGGTGTCTTCCTGACCTACCTCCCTATTCGATGCGCTCCAGTAGGTACACCTACTGTCTTACCCGAAAACTCGTGGTTGGTCCTTCGCGGTCGCTGTCTTCTGAAAGATAGGTGTCTTCCGCCGTCTTCCCATCTTCCGCCGTCTTCTCGTCTTCTGAAGACGCCACTGAGAAGACGATCTTCCGAAGACGGTCGTCTTCTGAAGAAGTCAACTTCTTATTACAAACAGCTCTTAAGATCATCTTCCTGTTAAGGAAGACGTATCCTTAAGTAACAACGCGTCTTCAGTTATACAAACAAGTCATTATTTCTAAAAATTTCAAAAATTCGTGCCTCCTGTAATTTGTGGGCACCACAATTCACCTTCACAGAAGCTCAATAGAAGTCTCGGAAGCTCACTAGAAGAAGGTAAGAAGATGGGGAAGATGAGAGAAGATGGGGAAGAAGGGAAAATCCAAACAAGAGAAAACAAGATGAAAAGGAGAAATTAAGATTCCGACAGGCTTCTAGTCCGGATCCTGACTAACAAACCATCCCTGCTTGTAATAGTTTGGGGAGGAAGACAACAAACGTGTGTAGAGTTGCACCGTCTTCTACTTGAGGATGTCGTCTTTTGCTGTGAGAAGAAGGCTTCTTTCTTCTTCTCTTCGCTGCTCCGACTACTCTGTCTTCTGGGATCTCTTACCCATAAGACCGTCCATACGTAGATCCTAAGTGCTCTACTGGACGAGCCAAGCTGCAATTCCACAACTGCTGACAGTCACCGCCACTCAAGAAGAACACTTCTCATGCACAATCGGGAGCGAATTCAAGGAACCCACCACCCAGAAGACACGAATTAAACTTCTGCACTCAAATCAGCAATCCATTCCCCGAGAAGATGTCACATTGGCATTGGGAAGCTCACTCCCTCTACTTCCTACGTCTACTCCTCGACACAACAATCTAGCCAACAGGACTACACGAGGATGCCGTTCCCTGTTCCTAAACTGTACACCACCTCTATCTACATCTTCGAACCACTGCTGGTAACGAGCATGCAGACCCCTCCGGTATAATCCTAGACTATTCGTATGTCTCTAACATCGGGTGTAGTGTGTGTGGAACTAACTCACTCATGTGTCTCTGTCTGCACTGAAAAATGTGTATGGGTGTGCAGCAGCCCGAATTCCTGCTCTTTGATCCTACTTATGTCTTCTACCACGAGAAAAATAGAGGAGACGACCACCAAGGAGAGATGGACGCTGTCAGAAGGCTGCCACTTCACATGCAAGCCAATTCCCTTCCTGATTAGCCATCCACCTTGTTGTTTCCTACGCTACATATGCTGCCACATGGTGTCCTAACTAATTTCACACTGAAAACTGCCACTCTGAAGATAGCATGTTCGGTCCTACTAAATTTAGAAAATATCAACATCTGTTGTGTTTACTATCTATTCTGATTGCTCGGAGGCAACCTCTACCTGATCTGCCCCTACCGGAGCTCCTAACGCGGCTTCTGATAAGCTAGAATGCCCTGCGAACACCTCGGGTAACACTGAGGTGGCTTCCTCCTCATCGTTCTTTGCTGGCCCTGCTGTCGATGCTGCTGCTTCTTCCTCGGCTTCTGCTTCTGCTTCGGAAGACGGAAGCGTCTTCTAGGAAGCTTTGTCGACTCACGCTTCCTCGCTCTTTTGAGGCGGTGGTGCGGTACTAGGGACCATGGCGGCCTCATAGGGGTCCGAGGAAGTCGCTTCCTCCACGTAGAATACCTGAGAAGACGGTTCTTCTTCCTGTCTTCCGGGGCTTCTTCCAAGATCTACTCGGCTTCGACAGCGACAGCGAGGTCGAACTCCTCCTTCTCCAATCTGGATCTAGTCGATGGTGCTGGAGGTTGAGAAGATGCAGTTACAGGTGGTGGAATCAAGGGAAGACCATAGAGTGTCTTCACTCCCTCTATCTGCCGATCCAATACCTGAACATACTCTCCTTGCACTCTACCAACATCTCCTTGGACTCATTGTCCCACTCTCTAGCCAAGATAAGCAACTTCCTACCCGCAGTGAAGTTGAACTTCTTTCGAAGCGCTTCCACCGATTGTGCTAGCATCTTCTGCGCACGAGCTTCCGCTGCGTCTCGCTGCATCTTCTCCTCTGCAACTCGCGCTTCTGCGGCTTCTCGCTATCGTATAACATGTTTTTCTGTCTAGGAATACACTAGATATATGACTGTGCAGAGGTATGTGGATTGACAAGGTTGGATCTAGATCTAGATGTTTCCACTCAAATGTTTCACTATCTACTCTTCTAGCCCGAGTGACCTTGTATCCGCTCGACTCAAGTTTAAAGCTTGCTACGATCCAAGGTTACGTATAGGTTGCATAAACTTGTGTTACAAACAGATCTTTTGTACTCTAACTAAAAATACTCAGCTCTGTACTATCTAACTGAAGTTATTCCTCTATGTCACTGGAAGCATGACTTCTGAATAGCTCCCCAGCGACGCTAACTACCCATCAATCCAACTATCACAACTTCATAGTACAACCAGAAGATGCTATAAGATCACTCAATCAACTTGATAGAGTATCGATACAACTTTCTGTACACCCTGGTCTACCAAGCATTCCAGCAAGGTAAAGCATGCATGCTTCAAGACACTACTCAGATCTCAACATAGCACCAACGGCGGTAGTACCTGGCAGCTCCGAGGACCCAAACAACGGCTTAAGATTCATGACGATTCCTTTCTCCTTCATCACCAAGAGCTAAAATCAGCCCCACACCCTCCATATCGAGTTGTATGCAGGCATGGCAGTTTCAGCAACAACTCCTCTCCAAATTTCTCGATAATGATCAAAATGACAATAGATGATACTGAAAAAATCCGAAACTGCTAATAACAGAAGTATCTTTGAACTTTGAGACCTCAGTCCTCCCAAACCAGTTGACCAATGATGATCAAACTTCACAGGAAGCTTGATTGGACCCTTCACTTCTACCCTAAACAATTTTCAGGTCGAAATCTTAAACCAATTATCAGATATGGATCAAACCGTAATCTGTGCTAACTTCAGAGCTTTACAGACCCAAGTACATTTGATCCAAGATTCTGAACAAACTACTCGACCATTTGATGTGAAACTTCCCAAGTATCTTATTGATAAGACATGCTTCAATCCTAGAAAGTTTCACTCAGAAATTCAACTCAAAACTTAAGCAATAGCAAACTATCCATGACTATTACAGTTCACTGTTCCCGTCTTATCAAGTCTGCACTTCTCAACTTCAATCGGTAGGTTCAGAATCCAAATCGACCAAGAATCTGATGAAATTGATATCAAAACGACCAGCACGTTGTCAGCTCTCCAACCCAACAGACAGCTCCTCAAAACTCCTCGCGAGTCTCTCGGAACAACCAAAAACGTAGTGGTAGGTACGAATTACACCCCCTCCACTCAATCGATCATAACGCGCTCATCCTTCCATCAAATCGACCGATTCTTCAGCCCCGATTGTAGCCCCGGTCGAGTGCTCTCCAACCATACCCTTCGTTTCACGAATGGACCTCCGAAGCCTCCAGAAACACAGAAACGTCGCGAGGATCAGCTAGAACACCATTGGTCCAAAAGTAGACCAATAAGAGCAAAAAGAGCTTTACTTTTTTGTCTTTTCTCCACTTAACTTTTCCCCTAGAACGAATTTTTACTCCCAATGAGATACAAGACATCAACAAGACTCTAAGACTTCAGAAAATCCTTGAGATATGTCGAAGGATTCTTTGCGATCCGTAACTACACAGAAGCGCTCAACTAGAATGAAACCAGTGAGCCGCAGACTAATACAACGTCAATATTACAACCTGGAAACGTTCTACAATAAAAGGTACGACAAAAGAAAACGGTGAAGCTACCACTCGATTGTAATATTCTTGCCTGAAGTTTCTCACGATCCAAGCCCCATGATTGATCTTCGGTCTGCAATGACATCGGACATCGACCCAAAGGTTGAAAGGAACGTTCGATGGATAGTTGAGATCAATTGTTCCTCACAACAAAATGTACACTGTCATATCCCAAGTCTCTCCGTATGTTACGATCGGAAGAATCACCAGAAGCTGTAACTCCATCATTCTTCTCATGAATTCGTCGCATCAAAGTATGCAACTAATCACTGTCGAAAGTGATCGCGATGGATGCAATGAAGCTTGATGTGAAACGGATTCGAGAAAGGAAGATCCGGAGCCGGTAACAAACCTCCGTCCATAACCACCACTCCTGCAGTTCTTCACTCCTCCATGCAGACCACCGAGAACCCTCACGAATCACCCGTTGAGAGAGAATGCCGTATGAACCTTCGACCCACCATTTTATACACAAATGCGGCGACAAGGACCACTGAAGTGAACGCGCACTAATCGATGACTTAGCACGTTCCTCTACCGTGCGATCACTTAAACAGATAATCACAAACGTGACACTCATCACACCGTTCGGCGAGTTACGCGATACGGTTCACGAAACATAGAAAAGAAACACAACATAGGTTACACAGGAATTTCACCCAAGAGCCGAACCACAACACGACATCCACCCCTTCTAAACCTACGCATCCTTTGGTATGCGCCAACAGTCACAAGTTGTGGTCGGCATCACACTATATCTTCGTCATCCAAATCTTCTCCGTCATCATCCAAGATATCAAACTCTGCTCCGACTTCCTCCATGGTTATCTCTTCATCTCGCTTCTTGAAGAGTTTCACACGCTTGCCTGCAATGGGAACCTTAAGCTCTACCCCATCAAGCTCTCTTTGGGAATATGTGGCATTGTCAAGCACGACAAGAACCACATACGGGTCAAACCATCGCTTAGAGAATTTTCTAAGCGCACTATGTTGGTTGTCCAAGCTACTATCGTAGACCAACAGCCAATCTCCTTCTTTAATCTCTTTTGGCCTTAATCGATGACGCTTATCGAATCTGTCCTTGTTTCTTAAGCGTGCCTCTTTCAGCTTCTCCAATGCAATCTCTACATCTTCAGGTCTTCTCTCCAGTTGACGGATTCGGACAGCAAGAAGATCTTCTGTAGACATACCATCCTCCCAAGGTAGAACACTCCAAGTGGGTATGTGCTCCTCAATGGGCATGATAGGTTTCTGCCCCTGCATCAACTCCGCCGACATATATCTCGTAACTGAACTATGAGTCGTACGATCAGCCCATAATGCAAACGGAAGAAATCTTGGCCATTCTCTTGCCCCCCCCCTTGCAAGCTTTCACAATAGCTTTCACAATAGGAGGATGATCACGTTCACTCTTCACATTACCCTCCGGATTGTAGGCTGTGGTGAGAGCTAACTTCACACCACACCTCTTGAAGAACGCTTTAGCCTCATCATTGTTCAGCTCCACTCGATCAGTCGTGATCTTCCCAACACAACCATATCTACAAATCACATCTTCCAACAAGAATTTGCAGACTCCCTCTGTGGATTTTGTCCGTAAGGCTCGCCCTTCCACTTGGTTGGACAAATCCTCACGTGCCAAAACTAAGTATCGCATCTGTCATATACCAACTGGCATGATAACAAGATCTACTACCCGCTTGTAATGCATTGCAAGTGGATAAGTAGGATGTAACTCATCTCGATGCCGAATTCTTGAATACTCTTGACAAGTTTGGCATGTCTCCACAAATTGAACTACATCTCTGTACATGTTACGCCACCAATATCTCTCCTTCAGCTTTGTAAAGGTGGCATAAATACCTCTATGTCCTGCCCACAAGCTCTCATAAAACTCTTGCATGAGTAACTTCTGCATGTCAACCTTGCACACAACCCTTTGTGGCATCTTACCACCTTGCTTAGCATGTTTCCACAAATAACCACCTTGTAGCAAGTAGTTATAAGCCTTCCTCTTGATTTGTTTAAAGTGGGCATCACTCCATCCTGGCTGTCTAGTCAACAGGCTTAGATAACGTCCTATGTCTATCCATTCTCCTTCATATAGCTCCTCCATGAACGGTTTCGAATGCTCACTCTCACCTCCTTGAGCTCTACAAAAAACAATAGTACCAACATCTTCTGTATCTTCTATCATCTCCTCCTCATCCTCATACCTCGCACGAGATAACATATCAGCTATTGGATTGTTCTTTCCCGCTATGTGTCGGAACTCAGGATTTAAAGACTTGATGTAAGCAATCCAGCGTAGCATAGCAATATTAGGGGTGTTACAATTTGTAATCATCCCTAATAGTGATAAACAATCTGTTTCTACTATTACTGACGCTCTAATCAAATAGTCCTTTTCAGCTTTCTTAGCTTTAACTACTCCCCATAACTCACTCTTCACTTGAGGATAGTTTCTATGTCGCTCACTCAACACCTTTGCTCCAAATCTGACTGCAAACCGATTCTCTTCTTCATCATCCTGTCCTACTGCCCATCCAACTTTGCCTCTGGAAGACGAAGTCGACACCGCGGAGCGAGTGGTGGAGATGAATTTGTCTTCCGCAGGGAAGACGACTGGAGGAATTCAGCGCCTACTTCCAGAAGGAGATCCAGCCAGCTATGGAGTTGCTGGAGAAGAGAGCGAAGGCTCAGGAGAGGCCCTTGCAACCTGGATTCGGCCTGCGCACCTTGCTGCGACAGGGAGAAGACCAGAAGAAGACGGAGTCGCTGGAAGCTAGTCTCCGCATCACGGAGAAGCTCGCAGCCAGGTACAAGACGAAAGCAGCCGCTTCTGCCAAGGAGCTGGTGCAACAGAAGACGCTTCGGAAGATGGGAACATCTTCGGAAGACGCTTCTTAAACTTGACTGTCTTCGGAAGACTGTCTTCGGAAGTCGACTATAACAAATTCGTATCAAGAGTGGATTTGTGTAGCTTTTGTGTTAAGAGAGGCTTGGTACGAATCTTGAGTGGTGTGGTGAGTTCTTTTGTTATTTCGAGAAGTTGGAACTCGGGAACTAGGCCTGTGCCTCCCGGTCTTCCAAGCTTCTCAACTCCACATCTTCCTAGAGAGACTAGAAGACTGAAAGGCTGGCAAAATGAGCGAGAAGACGTGCGGATCCATTTCGGGTCTCTTCTGTCCGACCCATAGCAGCCATTCCTTCTTCTTCCCAAACTTAGAAGAGAGTCGTGAGAAGACTTGCTGGCAGAATCTGGAGAGAATGGTCGAGGGTCATGTCTTCCCACCGAGCAGCAAGCTTCTTCTGAGTGCGTATGAGAGGTGAGAAGTCAGAAGAACAGAGTGCAATTGTCTTGAGTCTGTCGTGAGGATAGATTGCGCGTAGGAAGACGAAGACAGGTGAGACCAGTGAAGGGAAGTCTGACTTCGGGAGGTCTTCCGAGAAAGACATTAAATCGGAAGTTGTCCAGAGTGTCTTCCTAGAGGCCACTGTCACCGCAGGAGCCCGCAACCATCTTCCGAACCTGTTATGCACTTGATGTTTCACGAATCTTGTATCTTCTGATAAGAAGTAGGATGTAATGCAAGGTGGGTTGTCTTCTTGGTAATCCATGCGAGGCCTTGCTTAGATAGGATTGTTTAGATATAGCTCGGAAGACGAGAGCTATCTAGGAAGTACTGTTAGAATCCCGGAAGACGGAGTAGCTGTCTTCTGGAAGACTAGTTTCGTCTTCTGAGAAGTAGAAGCTAGACTGTGGGCACTTGGGAAGGACTGAGCCTTCAGCTCATAGTAGGTGCTTGTGGCTTAGTGCAACAGATCTTCCAGTATGTCGATGTGTGAAGCCTTGGTTTTTCGTTTTTGTTAATTAATTGATTAGTTGTAAAGTAAATAAGAAGAATAGATGATAGAAGATAACCGATATGAGTAGAATAGTGTTAATTAGAAGTTTAGAGAAGAATCTCAGTTCTAGAGGAATTTATCGAATCTATAGAGACACTGAAAGATGATTTTCTCATAGAAGAATTCCTCGGGCGAAGACCTTTATAACGGTATGTTGTGCGAGGCAATCGGAGACCGAACGACGAAGTTACAGTCGACGGAAGAATGTCAGTCGTCAAGAGGAAAACCCTAACTTCGGCACGTGCAGGAAAGCCTATCGCGGGATATAAGCAAGGTAACAAGTTGTTTACTTTACTCTTTTACTATTCCCAGAGCGAGCGATAGCAGGGCGCAGAGAGCCGCATTTACCGAACGCCGAAGTACGTCAGTTACGGGCGAGGAAGCCAATTCGTGAGTGAACGGCGAGGAAGCCAGTTCACGAGGAAGTACGTCAGTTACGGACGAGGAAGAGATTGCAGCGAAGAATCCGTTTGTAGCGAAGATCGTTGCAGTGATCCTGGGGATGCGCGGAATGCAGACGGCTAAGCCGCCGAGGCTCCGATCGTTTGAAGTTAATCGAGCGGCTCTTCGTCGCTATGAGAAGGAGCTTGAGGAAATGGGGCTAGCGTTCCTCTTACTTCCTTGGTGGGGGATGGTTTCCTCCAAATTGGTGCATGAGCTGAAGATTTGCAAGCAGCATCCGGCCGATGAGCACTATGGACGACCGAATAACTGGACCGAAGCTCACTGGTCTGCTGTCTTGGGAATTGACGATGCAGGTCGAGAGGGTGATCTTCTGTTTGATACCACGTCTGCCGCTGCTTCGCCCGAAGCAGTGAAGACCTTCCCGAATTTGTTCAAGGAGTTACCTCTAGGGAGGAACGGCTACCGAACAAGCGATTACTGCGATCCGAAGAAGAGAGAGGTAGCCGATGCGATTATGGCGATCTTCAAGCCACGAAGAACGACATACTTGTCAAATTGGCAAATCAACTTTATCGAGCCGGTGTTGAAGAACTACTTCGCCGTTGAGCTAGACACCGAAGAATTGGGATTTCTTCGTCAGGTTAGAGAGGAGTTCTTAGCTGCAGATGCGGAGGGTACTTCAGCTAGGAACCGGATAGCTAGGTTAGGACAGCGAGTAGTTAGGGAGCTTAGGGAGGTTAGAGCAACCGTAGAGTTCTCAGTTTGTGAGATAGGTAGAGAGTTAGCAGTAGAAAGCGGTGTCGTTCCTGGTGTCGTTTCGGACACAGGACCTTCATCCGGCGGACCAGAAGTAGTTCCGACTTCTTAGGAAGAAGATCCGTCATCTTCGGGGAAATCTGTATATAAGCGTTGTGTTGTTCGTATTCTGGACCTCTATGTGTTTTATCATTTTTGAGTTTTCTATTTCCTGAGTTTGCGGAGCCATTGAGTGTTTTGTCTTCGTCTGAAGATTTACCTACGAAGTATCGTAGTTTGCTGTGGTAGAAATTAGTCTGGGTGCCGAAGAATTTGCTGTTGACATTTGAAATCAGAGTAGAACGTTTACGGCGAGGACTGAGAATAGACCAGCATCTGCGGAGTTAGTTTACTACGAAGACGGTTTTGGGCGAAGTTCACTTTGGAAGAAGTTGTTCTTTGGTAGAACACTTAGGAAGAAGTTCAATCTGGTTCTTCGGCGGAAGAAGAGTCTTCTTCGCCAGAGATTTCCGAGAGCAGTAGTAGTGAAAGTAACTCAGTGTGAAGATATTTAGCATTTATGTTGTTAGAGGCTACTTAGTAGCACTTCAGCAGTACTTCTTCATGTGACATTTCCGTCCGTGGCTCTGTTTCTCTGTTGTTTATCTGTTTCTTGAGGTCCCTGACCTGTTCAGTACCTGTTATGTTTATTTGTCAGGATTGTCAACTCTGTCTTGTTGGATAGATCTGAGTTTGATCTCTACCGGGACTGATTTCTGCCCGTGAGAATAAAAGACAACTATAAAGAATCACCTTTGTCATGTGTTTACTACTTTTGGATGATCTTTACTTGCATCTCTGTGGGTTCGATCCTTAAATTACTACTTTCGAACATCTTTTGGTTTTCTTGTGTGTTACATATAGAAGACTGAATAAATTTTGGCGCCGCTGCCGGGGATGCGAATGCTGAAATTATCCAAGATCAGTGAACAGAAGTCCAGAGACATGTATGTCGACGGGCAAGCCTGATCCTCCTGGAAACGTGCAATCTGAGAGAGACAGGAGGCGAGAAAGACGAGCAGAATATCGAGAACAAATTCTGGAAGAAGCTCGTCGGTTGAAAGAAGAGCATAAGAAGAGAGAACGAGGTTGGAGAACACCTAACTCAAAAGAATGGAAGAGGAAGGAACCAAGCCTTGGTGAATCAAGTTCACCCCGGACACCAAAGTCATTACCTCCAACCCCTTTCGAATCTGCTCAAAGAGAACTTGACTTCGAAGAAGTTACCACTCGGCTAAGTGCTGAGAACGAACATCCAGAAAGTGAAGTAGGGTGGAAACCTTTCCCCGAAGTCAATACTGTTTTATATCCGCAGTTGTTTACTCCTGACCCAGAGGTAGGAAGTGCTTCTGCAGATCAAGATCAGTTTACTTCTTCGAATGAAGAAGCTGCAACTAAGGCAGTAGAAGCTGTTACTACCTTAGTGGAACTTTTACAGGCGCAGGAACTTATTCCTCAAGCACTGGTACGGGAAATCCTTCCGTTAACTCCAGTGACTCAGAAGGACAGCGCTGCTCCTTACTTACAGCCAACCACAGGACCGTCCATATTCAAGAAGAGACAAGCCCAAGCAGCTGCTGCTGCGGGTATTGCCCCTGCTGTCCTCGTTCAAGCTGCAGTACCAACGCCGATTCCAGCTCCTACCAAGATAGCAACTCAAGTTCCAAGGGCTCCTTTTGTTCGAAGTATGGCAGGCCAACCCATCACGAAACATGGTTACCCAAAGTTCAGAGGAGGATCTTCAGATGACGATGAGGATGCAGATGCTTACATTAAACTGTTTGAATCTGTATCTGTCACTAATAAGGAAGATGATGAACCAGATCGGCTGCGAATCTTTCCGAGTCTTCTCAGGAAGAGAGCACGCAGCTGGTACAATCATGCAAATAGAGTACCAGGAGACATCGATACTTGGGACAAGCTGAGGACAAAGTTCTTAGAGCGATTCCGGGAAATTGGGTACAATCGTCAAGTTCTGGGAAAGCTGACCAGACTGATCAGAGGAAAGAAAGAGAGCTTAAAAGATTATGTTCAAAGATTCTACAATCTACTGGACAGAATTCCGAGGATGGGTACAGCCAACCCATACTCTATGGATCAAGCCACAGAATGGCTAGTTACAGGCTTACCGATTGAGATGGAGATCTGGTGTCGCAGAGGAAAGATGGACGCCATCGAAGAGGTTGTTGCCTCAGCAGAAGCATTTGAAGCATCCACTCTCGGAAGTAAAGGAGGATGGATAAAAGGGAAGAAGAAAGGAAAGAGAGAAAGGAAGGAAGGTAAAACGACTCGAAGGAAGAAGCAGAAGAAGGGTCGCAGAGAACCTTCTTCCTCCGAGGAATCTTCTGACGATGAGTCTTCTTCGGCCGAAGCCGAAGAGTCTTCATCGGCGAGTTCATCTTCTTCGAGCGAAGAAGAACGAAGAATGAAACGCAGTTCTTCGTCCAAAGAAAAGAAAAGCTCGAAGGAAAAGAAGGGCAAGAAAAAGGGGGATAGTAATCAACTCATGGAGGAGATGATTAAAGGGTTTGCAGACTTGAAAGTGCAATTGGTACGATCTCCTGAAGGGAGAAAATCACCTGCTACATCTCGTTCAAGTTTATGGTGTACGACATGCGGTAAATCAGGACATGCTAATACGGAATGTAAGAACAACAGAACATTTCAAGCACAATCGCTTGACTGGGCACCAGCATTCGAATCATATTATAGCTCATTCTTTGTGGAAACTCCGGACGAAGTATATGGAGTATTAACGAATCCACCCCCAACACAGCCAGCAATTACCCCAATTCAACCCATACCAATTCAAAGGTTTGCACCAAAAGAGAGGGCCCTGAATGTATCTCAGAAACGTTTGATGAGTCCGCCAGGAGCAAATAAACCACCACCCCATGGGTCTTGTTTTAATTGTGGCAGTTTGGAACATTGGTCACCAAACTGCCCTCAACCAAAGAAATCGATGGGATATGTAGCACTTTGCGGAAGGTGTCATCAGCCAGGACATGCCACAGCGGATTGTACTAACCCACCCGCAGAGAAGAGAGGGGTTCGCTTCGATCCCAAAACAGAACGTCCTGGAGAAGCTCAACTGCACAAAGTAGACCTGGAAGAATGGAAAGCCGCTGGAGATGAAGGATGGCCACCAGAAGAAACTTGGGTTTGCAAAGTGGACACCAGAAGCTCCTTCAAATCCAAGAGAAAGGCAGAAGAAGCGCCCATAAAAACTCAATCGAAGAAAGAGCTAAAGAAGCAGAAGAAGGCTGCGGAGAAAGCCAAGAAGAAGATAGTTGAGGAGGAAACTGAGGAAGAGGAAGAAGAAATACTGAAGAGCGTAAATCCTCCGAGACTACCAGTTGACATTACGGACGAAGTCCGCGAACTCCTGAAGAAGGAGTTACTACGAGCAGGAACTTCGGCAAGAGAAGCTGATACAACTTCGGCCGAAGTACCAGAACGATCAACTTCGTCCGTACCCAAGATTTTCCGTTCTTCGGTCACTGAAGACAAGACTGCAGCCAAGAACGAGAAGGTTCCGAAGAAGCACAGTCGACCGGAACCTATGAAGAAAGAACCTGTGGCAGTACCACACTATGATGTGGTAGCTGATCTGGAAACACAGAAGGCTAACATAAGTTTCAAGCAGTTGATTGAAGATAACAAAATCTATAGAAAATTGTTACTTCAAGCACTGAAGAAACCCACTAAAGCAAGAAGATCAAAGTTGCCTTCTCTGTTTCACATCGAGGCAGAAGACCTGGGATCTCCAGAAGTGGAAGTGGAGGTTGCAGGCTGTGTAATTAGGAAAGTGCCAATTGACTCCGGGTCAGGAGTCAACATAATGACAGAAGACACGGCACACGCGTTGGGTTTCAGCAAGTTTGAAGAAACTCAGCGGGTGTTACGACTGGCAGATCAAACGAGAAGACGACCACTTGGGTTACTGCGCAACATCCCCACCTTAATAGGCGGAATTTCTTTTAAACTTACTTATGTTGTGCTGCGCCCTTTGGTTAAATCTGGTTATCAAATTTTGATTGGGAGGCCATGGTTGTATGGTGCCAAGGTACTAACAGATTGGTACCGGCACCGTTTACAGTTCAAAGATACACAGAAACCAACTGATAAGGCTGTGATGGTTTCTTGGAAGAAGATAACACATCAGGGCGAAACAGAGTCGACTGATGAAGGTTACACTTCAGGATCTGATTCATCAACAAGTAGCGCAGGAGAAAGGAAAGGAGACCCTTATTCGATGGTCAACTATCTACAGTGCTATGAAATTGATGAAGAAGAAGATATGAACGAGGCCGAATAGCAATCACAGCTAGGTCACGGGAGTGCAGAGACCAGTCATACAGATGGTATAGTCCTTCCAGGAGCATCCCAAGACCTACTAATAAGCGAAGGTAAGAGCCTCAAGATTTCTGTTGTGGTACAAGGAGAAGAGTTGGAAGTGTATCGTCAGATGCTGATCCATTACCAAGATGGCTTCGCCTGGACTGTGGAGGACATGAAGGGGATACCTGCACAATGGGGAGAACATCGTATCGACCTCATTGAAGGATCAGTACCTGTACGACAGAGGCAGTACCGACTCAACCCAAAATACTCTTTGATGGTTAAAGACGAGATAGATAAGTACCTAAAGGCAGGTATTATTTTTCCTGTGTTAAGCAGCGAATGGGTAGCACCCATAGTAGTGGTACCCAAGAAGCAAACAGGAAAGATAAGAGTCTGTCAAGATTTTAGAAAGCTGAATGCAGCAACCAAGAAGGATCATCACCCTTTACCTTTTACTGATACCATTTTGGATCATGTATCTGGAAAGGAATGTTACAGCTTTCTAGATGGGTTTTCAGGGTACAATCAAGTGTCCATAAGAGAGCAAGATAAGGACAAGACTACCTTTACTACGGATTGGGGCACTTATGCTTATCATAAGATGCCTTTTGGACTATGCAATGCACCAGCTACCTTTCAGAGGATGATGACCTCAATTTTTCAAGATTATTTGCGAAAATTTTTAGAGATCTTTATAGATGATTTTTGTGTTTTTGGCACACGTGAAGAACATGCAGCGTGTTTAGCCAAAACTTTTCAGAAGTGTAGGGAAGCCAGGCTTGCATTACATTCTGAGAAGTGTTTCTTCGTGATGACTGAAGGAATACTTCTTGGACATAGAGTATCAGGTCGAGGCATAGAAGTAGATGTAGAGAAAGTTAGAGTGATACTCTCCTTACAGCCCCCTACTGACATCAGCGAGTTGAGAGCCTTCCTAGGACATGTTGGATATTACAGAAGGTTCATCAAAGATTACGCCATACTTGCTGCGCCACTGACAGAATTGCTGAAGAAGACGACAGAGTACCATTGGCACGAGAAACAGCATGAGGCGTTTGAGACGTTGAAGAAGAAGTTGGCAGAAGCACCTGTCATGCGACCCCCAGACTGGGAGAGACCTTTTCAAGTGTATGTAGATACTTCTGCGTTTGCTATAGGAGTGGTTCTCAGTCAGAAAGATGATGAGAAGAGAGACCACCCAATCTACTATGCGAGTAGACAACTTTCAGCAGCAGAAAAGAACTACACCACTACTGAACGTGAAGCGCTGGGAATGGTGTACTCAGTAAAGAAGTTTAGACATTATCTTCTTGGCTATGAGTTTGTTTTTCATGTGGATCATTATGCATTGAAGCATCTAGTACAGAAGTCAGACTTGTCAGGAAGGATAGCAAGATGGATGTTGTTACTTCAAGAATTCACTTTCACCGTTCAGACCAGACAAGGGATTCATCATGAGAATGCTGATTACTTGTCTCGACTGAGAACGGGAGAACGAGTGGATACTGTGGCAGACGACTTTCCAGATGAGGAATTGTTTCAGCTGACCGTAGCACCTGCTACGAAGTACTATGATCTGTACAGATATTTACAGACTTTGCAGTGCCCAGAAGAAATGGATGCTGAACAGCGAACAGTCTTCATACATCAGGCGGGACCCTACGAGATGAAGAACGGGATATTGTTCAGAAGAGGGCCTGATGAAGAACTTCGAAGATGTCTGGAAGTGCATGAGATACCACAAGTGGTAGGAGCACTACACTCGGAACCTGAAGGTGGACACTATGCGCTGAGAAACACTGTGAAGAAGATCCTCTCAGCTGGATACTGGTGGCCAACGATGTACAAAGATGTTCAGGAGATCATCAAGAAGTGCGATAACTGTCAACGAGTGGGTAAGCCTACGCCAACCACTCAATGGCCGTTACATCCGATACTCCCATTAGCACCATTCGAGAAGTGGGGGATTGATTTTGTAGGACCTATACAACCTGCAACACGCCGCACAAGAAGAAGGTACATACTGATAGCTACTGATTATGCAACGAAGATGGTTGAAGCAGCAGCTACCAAGAAAGACGATGCAGCCACTGTGGCTGAGTTTCTGTACACACAGATCATTACTCGATATGGATGCCCACTGGAGTTGGTGAGTGACCGAGGTACACATTTTTTAAACAAGATGATAGAAGAACTGACAGATTACTTTGGTATAAAACACCGGAAGACAACACCGTACAATCCAAAAGCTAACGGATTGACAGAGAAGTCTAATGGAGTGTTGTGCAAGATTCTGAACAAGGTGACAGTGAATCATGCATATGATTGGGATACAAAGTTACCGGCTGTCTTATGGGCATTTCGGAATGCAGAGAAGATTACAACTCGACAAACACCCTTTTTCCTAACATATGGCATGACACCGATTATGCGAGTTGAATTTGATGTGCCTACTTACAGAATCCTGTCTGAAGATAGACTGTCAGTGGAGGAGAGTCAACTGTTACGACTTAAGAGTCTGATGACACTTGAGGAAGACCGTGAAGAGTCTAAACGACTAACGGAGATCATTCAAATGAAGCGGAAAGAGAAGCACGATAAGAAGATCCGCAAAGTGGACATCAAGGATGGAGATTTAGTACTACTGTATGACAGTAGGTACACTAAATTTCCAGGGAAGTTACACTTACGTTGGATGGGCCCTTACAAAGTAACGCGTCGTTATAGTAATGGTTCGGTTCAGTTGGAAGAACTCGATGGAACATTGTTAGCTACCCGAGTCAATGGGTGGAGGATCAAGAGATACTACTCTTAAGTGTTCGCGGGGTCGCTTCACAATTGAGAGGGGGAGTATGTGAAGCCTTGGTTTTTCGTTTTTGTTAATTAATTGATTAGTTGTAAAGTAAATAAGAAGAATAGATGATAGAAGATAACCGATATGAGTAGAATAGTGTTAATTAGAAGTTTAGAGAAGAATCTCAGTTCTAGAGGAATTTATCGAATCTATAGAGACACTGAAAGATGATTTTCTCATAGAAGAATTCCTCGGGCGAAGACCTTTCTAACGGTATGTTGTGCGAGGCAATCGGAGACCGAACGACGAAGTTACAGTCGACGGAAGAATGTCAGTCGTCAAGAGGAAAACCCTAACTTCGGCACGTGCAGGAAAGCCTATCGCGGGATATAAGCAAGGTAACAAGTTGTTTACTTTACTCTTTTACTATTCCCAGAGCGAGCGATAGCAGGGCGCAGAGAGCCGCATTTACCGAACGCCGAAGTACGTCAGTTACGGGCGAGGAAGCCAATTCGTGAGTGAACGGCGAGGAAGCCAGTTCACGAGGAAGTACGTCAGTTACGGACGAGGAAGAGATTGCAGCGAAGAATCCGTTTGTAGCGAAGATCGTTGCAGTGATCCTGGGGATGCGCGGAATGCAGACGGCTAAGCCGCCGAGGCTCCGATCGTTTGAAGTTAATCGAGCGGCTCTTCGTCGCTATGAGAAGGAGCTTGAGGAAATGGGGCTAGCGTTCCTCTTACTTCCTTGGTGGGGGATGGTTTCCTCCAAATTGGTGCATGAGCTGAAGATTTGCAAGCAGCATCCGGCCGATGAGCACTATGGACGACCGAATAACTGGACCGAAGCTCACTGGTCTGCTGTCTTGGGAATTGACGATGCAGGTCGAGAGGGTGATCTTCTGTTTGATACCACGTCTGCCGCTGCTTCGCCCGAAGCAGTGAAGACCTTCCCGAATTTGTTCAAGGAGTTACCTCTAGGGAGGAACGGCTACCGAACAAGCGATTACTGCGATCCGAAGAAGAGAGAGGTAGCCGATGCGATTATGGCGATCTTCAAGCCACGAAGAACGACATACTTGTCAAATTGGCAAATCAACTTTATCGAGCCGGTGTTGAAGAACTACTTCGCCGTTGAGCTAGACACCGAAGAATTGGGATTTCTTCGTCAGGTTAGAGAGGAGTTCTTAGCTGCAGATGCGGAGGGTACTTCAGCTAGGAACCGGGTAGCTAGGTTAGGACAGCGAGTAGTTAGGGAGCTTAGGGAGGTTAGAGCAACCGTAGAGTTCTCAGTTTGTGAGATAGGTAGAGAGTTAGCAGTAGAAAGCGGTGTCGTTCCTGGTGTCGTTTCGGACACAGGACCTTCATCCGGCGGACCAGAAGTAGTTCCGACTTCTTAGGAAGAAGATCCGTCATCTTCGGGGAAATCTGTATATAAGCGTTGTGTTGTTCGTATTCTGGACCTCTATGTGTTTTATCATTTTTGAGTTTTCTATTTCCTGAGTTTGCGGAGCCATTGAGTGTTTTGTCTTCGTCTGAAGATTTACCTACGAAGTATCGTAGTTTGCTGTGGTAGAAATTAGTCTGGGTGCCGAAGAATTTGCTGTTGACATTTGAAATCAGAGTAGAACGTTTACGGCGAGGACTGAGAATAGACCAGCATCTGCGGAGTTAGTTTACTACGAAGACGGTTTTGGGCGAAGTTCACTTTGGAAGAAGTTGTTCTTTGGTAGAACACTTAGGAAGAAGTTCAATCTGGTTCTTCGGCGGAAGAAGAGTCTTCTTCGCCAGAGATTTCCGAGAGCAGTAGTAGTGAAAGTAACTCAGTGTGAAGATATTTAGCATTTATGTTGTTAGAGGCTACTTAGTAGCACTTCAGCAGTACTTCTTCATGTGACATTTCCGTCCGTGGCTCTGTTTCTCTGTTGTTTATCTGTTTCTTGAGGTCCCTGACCTGTTCAGTACCTGTTATGTTTATTTGTCAGGATTGTCAACTCTGTCTTGTTGGATAGATCTGAGTTTGATCTCTACCGGGACTGATTTCTGCCCGTGAGAATAAAAGACAACTATAAAGAATCACCTTTGTCATGTGTTTACTACTTTTGGATGATCTTTACTTGCATCTCTGTGGGTTCGATCCTTAAATTACTACTTTCGAACATCTTTTGGTTTTCTTGTGTGTTACACGATGCATCCTCGAGGATTGGTGTTACCAGCAGCAGAGTTGGCAGAGGCCACGCCTTTCCTCAAGGACTTGGGTCTCGATTTCTTCCTATGGGATTGGAACCTCGCAGACCAGGGACTTCTGGAGGAGGTGTGGGCAGTGTTGCCACCTCGCAACCGTGTACCTGCGAAGGCAGGAGTAGCTCGAGGAAGACCATCTTCCTAGATTGAAGATTGGTGGCGTAGGGCTTTCCACATGTCAGAATCCGAGAACCGAGGATATTGGTTCGAGAAGAAGATCTTGCCTAGGATCGTGAGTTCGTGGCATGTGCCTGGGAGCACCACCTGCCTTTTCCTGGAAGACAGGCAGGGGAGGAACGGTTGGAAGATAGAATCTTACCAGGAGCCGAAGAAGCGACTTCTGGCGAAGTTGTTTCTGCATCTTTTTCCCAAGGGGAAAGCGCAGAAGACAAAGTACTTAGGAGATCAGGACGTGGAGTTCCTGGAATCAGTGTGGGATGACAGAGTGCCCATCTACTGGGGCGCGTACATCCACAACTATGTACAGACGGAGCTAGCGTACTTGGGTATCCCGGCGGGAGGACACTTGACACCCTTCCTTGGCTACTTGTATGTAGCCATGGGGGATCTTAAGGAAGATCAGTTGGCAGAGTATGGACCAACGGAGCGACAAGAGGTGAAGGAGGAGACCTCGGAAGACGATGACCGAGCGGCAGCCGCAACGCCCCCTCCCACTCTGATGTCACAACTGAGGCTCGGCTCTCACCAGAAGACGCTTCTGGTGAGGGAAGATGAGTCTAGTGGGTCGGAAGACGCCACGCCATCAAGGAAGATGGGTCCCAGAAGTGTACCGAGGACACCCATCTCCCTCATTCATTCAGGATCGGAGTCCGACTCGGAGGAAGAACTGCTGAGTACCCGATCGGAGCAGAAGACCGCTTCTGCAACACCTGTCCGAAGACTCCAGAAGACAAGAGAAGAAGGGATACTCCTACTGCGATGCGAGGAAGCGCAGTGAAGAGACCCGCTCCTGCCATGAGGGATCTTCCACCCCGGAAGATGAGAAGGGTAGCTTCTTCTCGTGCGTAGAAGATGAAGGCCATTGTGATGGAAGATGGCTATCAGACTAGTATCAATAGTAAGTATCACTGGTTTGCTATCCTCATAGCTCACACGACGAAGTACAGGTGGAGAAGATAACAGTTGCTTCAATCTCTGAATCGCCTCAGTATGTCTCTCCTCCCATGCAAATCTCTTGTGCTTTCTCAACAGATCGTAAAGAGGATCAGCCACATGTGCAAAATGTGGAATCCACACATGATAGAAGACACAAGCTCCAAGAAACCTTCTCACCTCTGTTGTTGAACCACATGTATCCTTCATCGGCCGTATAGCATCCACTTTACCAAGATCAGGCTTGCGTCCAAACCATCCACATAGGTGCTCCACAATCACAACTTCTCGCACTCCAAATGAAGACTTATGTAGTGACGCAAGATTACTCCTTTTGCTCATTTAGTATACAAGATATCGTTCCCACAGAGGATTTACGCAAGTAAAGCTGCTCTAAGTTCTAAGATCTGTTCAAACACACAAACACACGGGTTTTGCCTAGAAATCCCGTCTTCTCACAAATCCACACAAAACCACACGTCTTCCAGACACGCCAAATGGTGCTCTGGAACTAAACAAACAACTACCAACTAAAATATCACACAACTATTCACAGAGAAGCTCGGGAAGACGATCTTCCTGCTTCCAGGTTGCTTGTTCCGGTCTTCTCGATATCGTCTTCCCGAAGCGATTCTCGTCTTCTGGGGGTTCAGCTCGTCTTCTCACACCTCCAGAAGGCTGTCCTTCTTCGCAGAAGTTGACTAGCAACGGTCGTTACATCTTATTCTCACACTCACATTCCAACGGGTTAGATTAATCACATGGTGTATGCCCCCTGTAGCCTTCCCAGGCTTCTGCCTACGGAAGTGGTCTTCCTGCAGCACAACAACGACATTCACCTTCACGGAAGCTCAATAGAAGTCTCGGAAGCTCACTAGAAGAAGGTAAGATGGGGAAGATGGGAGAAGATGTGGAAGATAAGAAAATCCAAACAAGAGAAAACAAGATGAAAAGAGGCAATTAAGATTCCGACAGGCTTCTAGTCCAGATCCTGACTAACAAGCCATCCCTGCTTGTAATAGTTTGGGGAGGAAGACAACAAACGTGAGTACTGTTGCACCGTCTTCTACTCGAGGATGTCGTCTTCTGTTGGGGGAAGAAGGCTTCTTTTTTCTTCACTTCGCTGTTCTGACTACTCTGTCTTCTGGGATCCCTTACCCATAAGACCGTTCATACGCAGATCCCAAGTGCTCTACTGAACGAGTCAAGCTACACTTCCACAACTGTTGACATTCATCGCCACTCAAGAAGAACACTTCCCATGCACAATTGGGAGCGAATTCAAAGAAACCCATCACCCAGAAGACATGAACGAAGCTTCTGCACTCAAATCCACAATCTATTCTCCGAGAAGAAGTCACAATGGCATTGGGAAGCTCACTCCCTCTACTTCTTGCGTCTACTCCTCGACACATCAGTCTAATCAGCAGGACTGCACGAGGATGCCGTTCCCTACTCTAGAATGTCCACTACTCATCTACATCTCCAAACCACTGCTGGTACGAGCATGCAGACCCCTTCTGTGTATTCCCAGACTATTCGTATGTTTCCAACAACGGGTGTAGTGTACACTGTGTACTTCTAGTGTCTAATCTGTCTCCTGCACCGTAAGATTGGTATGTGCGTGCAGAACTACAGAACTATCGAACTCTAAAACTCTAGAACTCTGTCTCCTACTCTTCGATCCTACTTATGTCGCTGCCATGAGAACCAGGGGAGACGACCACCAGGGAGAGAGAGGCGCTGAAAGGAGGTTGACACCCCACATGCAAGCGGTTCCCCTTCCTAATTAGCCATCCACCTTGTTGCTCCTACGCTACCTATGCTGCCACATGGTATCCTAACTAATTTTACACTAAAAACTGCCACCCTTAAGATAGCAAGTTTTGGTCCTACTAAATTTGGAATAGTCAATGGAGTTACTAACTACTCTGATTGCTCGGTGGCAATCTCTACATGATTTGCTCCTATCGGAGCTCCTAACGCGGCTTCTGATAAGCTAGAAAGCCCTGCAGTTACCTCGGGTGTCACTGAGGTGGCTTCCTCCTCATCGTCCTTGGCTGACTCTGCTGTCGCTGCTGCTGCGTCTTCCTCGACTTCGGCTTCTGCTTCGGAAGACAGAAGCGTCTTCTGGGAAGCGGAATCGACCGGTGCTTCTTCCGTCTTCTGAGCCACTGGTGCGGGACTAGGGACCATGGCGACCTCATAGGGGTCCGGGGAAGTCGCTTCTTCCACTCAGAATACCTGGGAAGACGGCTCGTCTTCCTGTCTTCCAGAAGACATCTTGTCTTCCGGGGCGTCTTCCGGTGTCTTCCCGGCTTCCAACGCTGTCACTACCAAGTGCACAGCGAGGTCGAACTCCTCCTTCTCCATTCCGGAACCAGTCGATGGTGCTGGAGCGTGGGAAGATGCGGTTACAGGTGTCGGAAGCGAGGGAAGATCATAAAGTGTCTTCACTCCTTCGATCTGTCGATCCAAGTACCTGAACATGCTCTCCCTGCATTCCACCAACATTGCCTTGGACTCGCTGTCCCATCCTCTAGCCAAGGTAAGTAACTTCCTACCCGCGGTGAAGTTGAACTTCTTCCGAAGCGCTTCCACCGACTGTGCTAGCATCTCTTGTGCACGAGCCTCCGCTGCTTCCCGCTGCGTCTTCTCAGCTGCAACTCGCGCTTCTGCGGCTTCCTGCTGCTTCGCCCACGTCATCTTCTCTTCTGCGAGGGCGGTGATCTTCTCCCGCACTCAGAAGACCTCCTGATCGCGCTGCTGTACACGCGCATGCATCTCCTGGTTGTTCTTCCCGTAGAGGGGTAGTCGGGTAGGGAAATTGATGGTTGGGATCGTTAATTTGGGGAGGAGGTGTAGGGAAGCTTGAATTGAACTTAGGAAGAAGTAGGAAGATGTCTGACAGAAATTGGGCAGTGCTTCCGCACCCAATGTCACAATAGGAAAAATGGAGGGTGGGGGTAATCGATCAGGCTGCCTGCAACCAACCGGGGAAGCGCGAGGAACACACAACAGAGGCGAGAAGTAGTGGGAAAGGAGAAGAACGTGGGAAGAACCTCTACAGTCTTTTGTCTTCTTCCCGAGATGTCTTCGACCTCCTGCACGCTTCTGGCTCTGGTCCTAGCTCCAATGCGACTCCACACGACTGCTTCCGCTGTCAATCTCTGGCCACGCTCCAATTCCACCTTCGATTCTACTCAGCGATTCTCCAATGTCAGCTTCTCGGGAGCTCACAGAAACGCCTTCGCTCTCTGCCTTCCGTGCTTCAGCAATTCAGTCTCGCCCTTCGCCTAGCTGCCAACTGGTCCTCTCCTCACTCGATTCCTCTCTCGATGCTCACTCGACGCTCACTCGATGCTCACTCGCGAAGCCTACTCTCGTAAATCGATCTTCTCAAGCGCGCTGTCAGGTTGAGAGTCTTCCTGGGAAGGGCGAACCTTCTGGCTGTGATATGAGCTTGAAGGCTGTGTGCAATCTACTCAGGGAAGCGTAGGGCTCCTGGCTGTGGCTGGTTTACTCACAGGATAGGCTTCAGGTCTCAAGGTGATATTGAAAACACTCATATAAGTCTCCAGGCTCTTCTGATAAGTTCAGGAAGTAAAGTTCAGGCTTAACTAGCAAACTTTGGCGATGGCGAACTCAGATGGCGAACTTTGAAACTCATGATTGAAAAATATGTGAAGGTTAGACCTCAGAACTCCTCCTACATGTAAATGAGGTTCTACTGGATACACATACGAAATTTCAGCTTCAGATCAATTCAGAGCACTAAGATATGAACAGAAACTTTCTGAGTAGAGAAATTACGGCAGTTTCTGGTACCCAGACAGCTATTTCGACCTAGAACAGGGGATTGGCTCGATCAATTTCAAAGTTTCTTACAGGATTTGCAGTACACAGCTTGTTGAACACTCCTGTGAAGTTGGGCCTCCTGATTCCACACAGGACTCCAGATCTCGCTCTCTGAAGTTGCTGCTCCAGACTGAGAGCTTTTTGGACCCCCTCTACTTCAGCGGTCGCCCTGAATTACTCACTGACTCAATTGACATGAAAATTTGGAGACAGTCGTAGCCCTGCTGACAGTGAACACAGCCACGAAGTTTTGAAGCGATTTCCTTGATTCTGCTGCAAATGACACTCAAAACCCCAAATTGAACAGAAGTGCTTCAATTCTGACACAAATCGAACTTCAATCAGCCATAACTCCTTGTTTATTGCTCCAAATCGATCAAACTTTTCGCTGACAGTGCTTGGCTCGACGAGCTCTATCTCCCTGTGCTCTCAGATTTCGCAATCCCTCACAAATTGCTCGAACTCCCCTCTAGAGCTCTGTTTCTAAATTTAGAGTTTAACAAAAGACAAAAACAGACCAATGGGAGTTCATAGCTCCACTTGGTTGTCCTTTAGTACCCTAAACCACGTGGCAACTTAGTTTTACTCATAGGCTACCACGTCAAGCTCCCTAGAGTACCAACGTAAAACTTAAACTACCTAAAACGACACGCAGCCCCGAAAAATAACTTAAATCAGCTAGAAAGCGTGCATGGGCGACAAGTAAGTACAACCCATGATTTCAAACCCCTATCTACATGGTAAATCTAAGTCATGTACATTGAGTATCATAGATAAGTATGAATTTACTTGCACAAGCGTACGAATGCTTGAACAAGATAAATGTCATACTACCAACCTACTAGGATCCAAAATATTTGACAGAGTTAACACCATATGCAAAAGGTGTCAACCATAAGCATAAAAGACTAAGAACAGTACAGAGCTTACTTCTAAGACTACTAAACGTCAAGTGTCAGAGTAGAAATAACATGCGCTAAGTAACGCGACAGCAGTGATAAGTGAATCATTTACTATGTCAAATGATTCACATCACGACAGCGCTATGCTACGGGAAGTTGGAATGCGCTAATGCGCTTCCTGTGCATCTTTCCCGCAGATTAGGGGTTTCGACCCTAGGTGTCTTTCCTGACCTACCTACCACCTGTGTGTTACCTAGTAGGTACACCTACTGTTTTACCTGAAAACTCGTGGTTAGGCCTTCTCGGTTGCTGTCTTCCGGAAGACAGGTGTCTTCCGCCGTCTTCCCGTCTTCCGAAGACGCAACTAAGAAGACGTTTCTCGGAAGACGGTCGTCTTCCGAAGAAGTCAACTTCTTATTAAAAAGCTCATAAGATCATCTTCCCTCTAAGGAAGCAGTAGTCTTAAGTAACAACGCTTTTTCAGTTATACAAACAAGTTATTAATCTTAAAAATTTTAAAAATTCGTGAATCCTGTAATTTGTGAGCACCACAACTTAGTACCTGATAGTGTCAAGTGCGTCTCTTCAAGTCGTGATAAGATTTTATCACAATCTGAAATGTGATCAGCAACAAAGTTTCTACACCCCTTCTGATCCATTGTCTCATCTTTCTCCTCCTCAACGCATCCCTTAATTGGAATGTCATCCAAGAAAGGCATGGTCTTCTCAAGAATGAACTCACGGAGAACCTTGTTCATCCCATTCATCATGTGCGCTACCGAGTTTGTTGCTCCTTGTGGTAGCGTGCACATTCTGACCAATCCCAACGGTGTCCTCATGGTGATATCTCTACTATGTTCAGCGAGTTGAAACTGATCATGTCCAGAATAAAGATCTCCTATAGAGTAAATAGCCCTCCCAGCAAACGCTTCAGCAAACTCTTCGACGATAGGTCCTATGCCTGTATTTCTGATGGTCACTTGGTTCACATGTTGCATATCTTGGATAAACCGTAATGCACCACTCTTCTTTGGTACTGTAAACCAACGACTAGAGTATGGTGCAAACGATGGTTCCAAGATCTTCATCTGCATCTTCTCCTTCAAGAGCTCTATGAGTTTCGGTAGATGCGCTGTAGGTACAAGAATTGGCCTCAAATCTCAAGGAGCATGTGGAATTGTGAATATGATCATTGGCGTCACAATGCTAGTATATACACATCCGATTTCTGAAGCTTCAAAAGCAAAAGCTTTCCCGTGCCTCGTTAACATCTCCCTAAACCTATTCTCCTCCACAGGCAAAAGAAATTCTGTTGAACCAACCTTCAACTCCTTGAGCGTAGCTTCAGTGAACTTGTGACCGACCCGACTAAGATCTCTTAAGCTTTTCTCCTTCGAAGATTGTTGGACTCGCTGGTTAGAATCACTAGGTAATGGCTGAGCAACATGTTTTACCTTCTTGTCTACCGTTTTGTAACTAGTATCAACTCTAACTTCAAGATCTACGAATGACTCTATAGCTGTATAGAGCTCCCTAGAGTGTACTTCCACCACATGATCCTCATCTTCTTGCTCATGCATAGCAAGCTCATCGATGAAATCTCCCAATCCTAACTCCAAATAAACACCTTCTATCTTATCATCCTCTTCAAGCACACCAACTCTCTTTAGGTCTTTTTCAGTTTTTCGCACAACCTTCTGCTCCCACTTCTGCAAGTCAACAAGTCGTGTATGTATAGCAAATCCACTTCCAGAAAATCTCACAATTCCTGTACAAAAAGCACTTTCTTTCTCTAGCGAGAGTACCTTCTCCAGTGTACCACTATGTCCTCGCTCTATAGCAGTACTTGTCAAAAATCCTTGAACTCCTCCGTGACCTTAGGCAAGGAGCCACCCCTCAGATAATCTTTGTTCCGCTCGTGGTTTGCTGATACAGTTAGAAACTGTACCGCTCTCTTGCCATCCTGACTTCTGATCCGCGCATAAGCAGATCCATCATCCAAAACCTTGGTCTCCATCCTCACAGTTGTAATGTAAGGTTGACTGAGTATCACCGGGTATGATGTACTATCTTGAACAAAGAAGTTTTGTTCAATAGTTACATCTCTCACCTTCACTTTCACATCAGGACAAGCTCCATAGAGTTCTCCTCGTGTGTTGTTCGCTGTTCTGATCATCCAACCATGATCTATATCAACAGGCCATCCACCTTGCTTGTAGATGTCCTTAGAGACAATATTGATCTCTGATCCATGATCAATGAGAGCAACCACCGGATCTGTCATCTCTCCTACCTTCACTAAGGCTTCGGTAGTAGCTCTAGCCCAATGTCCTCTAGCGATTTTCCTTGCCAATTGCCTTTTTCGTTTGATAGTGTCAATAATGACATCATGAAACTCCTTCTTGACAATCCCAAGAATTTTTCGCAAGGTAAACTCGATCTTGGCATTGAGTACTCTCTCTTCTAGTACTCCTTTCAGATCCGTAGCAGCTTCAATATCGGACTGAAGCTTGTATGAAGGAGATTTACTTTTCTCCTTATCTCTGCTCTTCTCTGACTTCTCAGGAGTAGAGGATATGACCTCTTCCATAGTCTTCTCTGGTAGAGACATAATCTCCGGTCTGAACTTTTCTCCTCTTGTTTGTCTCTTGAGAGCTGTTCTCTCTTCGCTAGGGCTTGCTTCATCTCGTTTGCACTTCTCCATCATGAGAGCCTCATGTTGACTCTTCGTCAAATAAGCATGTACAGACATTGTATCCACGGGATCATCCCATCCAGTAGCACCCCTGATTGCCG
Organism: Asterella californica; assembly: GCA_036924285.1. NCBI lineage: Eukaryota > Viridiplantae > Streptophyta > Marchantiopsida > Marchantiales > Aytoniaceae > Asterella > Asterella californica. The sequence continues at coordinate 53,083,836 of JAYKYS010000001.1, forward strand.
TGGCTGTTCTGAGCAACTCCTCCCTTGCCATTTTCCCCCTTTTGTTCGTGCTTACCGCGTGACTCCACATATCAAGAGTATTTCCATGCTTCTTAGAAGCACTTCTTTCTCGTACTACCTCAACTCCATAAGTAGCAACTTCTACCGACGCAGTAGCATGCTGAGATAGGTACTCCTCTAGTACGTGCTTCATTCTTCCTTTCCCGAAGTTGGTTCTAAGAATCTCTCCATTATCTTTCAGAGCAATCTTTCCTTCCTTCCAATAGATTATTCCATCTCGTAGAGTTTTGGCAAAATCACCACACTCTCTTCGAGCATGATCAGAACTATCACACCAAATGCATCTTTGTACATAATCTTGCTTAGGAGCAAGTATGGTATCATGTGCTCCTCCCTTCTCTTCCAACCTTGCTAACTTGATCTGTAAGTCCCTCATCTCTTTTACCAACTCTTCCATAGCATCTCTTTGCGATGCAACTTTCGGGATAGGAATAGTAGGAAATGGAACTTGAGGTACATGCACAATAGGTGCTTGTACATTGGGTACCATTGGTGGCCTACGAGGTACTATGATCGGTGGTGGTCTCTCTTCTTGTCTTACCACGACCTTCCCTCTCCAGTACACTCGTTTGGCAAGTACACTCACTGCTTCAGAGACTTTTCTCCAGTCAATTGTGAGTCCGTTGTCTTCCATCCTATCTTCCAGAAGCAGCTCGAACTCCCTTTGTAATTCATTGTTAGTTGCTTGCAGAAACAACTCCACCTTGTCGTTTTCCAATGTGAGCTTCTCCATCCGAGACAACTGAAGGAATTGTCTCTCAAACTCCCGAAATAGCTCTGTGGCAACAAGCCCTTTGTTGGATTTGTTTATCCACTCCATGAATGACTTCTTAGTCACTCGGTCTGCATCCTCTAAAGAATACTCTTCTTTCAGTTGAAGAGTAAATCCTTCCCATGTAGCACCATGAGATCGGATGATGTCTTTCACGTGCTCTCGTAGCTCAGGTACGACAGCAAGCTCAAACGTACTTACCATCTCTCTTTCTGGCACTTTACTCAACTCCATCTCTCGGGAATAGAACTTTAGGTACTTGGATATGTTCTTCCCGTCAAACTGATCTAGCAACCCCACAACAGATTGTAAGGCTTTAGTAGCCATCGCTTCTTTCCGTTCAGTGGCTTGCTGTTGTTGCATTACCAATGCGAATGCTTGATCACCTTTGGAGCCTCTCCAGATGTAGAAGCCTCATCTATGTAATGACCCAACCCTTCAACGTCCATGGTGGCAAAACCACGCAGGTACCACTCACCCTAGACTTTCACGTCGAGTTCACCAACTATCGTATAACGTGTTTTTCTGTCTAGGAATACACTGGGTATATGACTGTGCAGAGGTATGTAGATTGACAAGGTTGGATCTAGATCTGGATGTTTCCACTCAAATGTTTCAGTATCTACTCTTCTAGCCCGAGTGACCTTGTATCCGCTCGGCTCAAGTTTAAAGCTTGCTACGATCCAAGGTTACGTATAGGTTGCATAAACTTGTGTTACAAACAGATCTTTTGTACTCTAACTAAAAATACTCAGCTCTGTACTATCTAACTGAAGTTATTCCTCTATGTCACTGGAAGCATGACTTCTGAATAGCTCCCCAGCGACGCTAACTACCCATCAATCCAACTATCACAACTTCATAGTACAACCAGAAGATGCTATAAGATCACTCAATCAACTTGATAGAGTATCGATACAACTTTCTGTACACCCTGGTCTACCAAGCATTCCAGCAAGGTAAAGCATGCATGCTTCAAGACACTACTCAGATCTCAACATAGCACCAACGACGGTAGTACTTGGCAGCTCCGAGAACTCAAACAGCGGCTTAAGATTCATGACGACTTCGTTCTCCTTCATCACCAAGAGCTGAAATCAGCCCCACACCCGCCAATGTCGAGTTGTATGCAGGCATGGCAGTTTCAGCAACAACTCCTCTCCAAATTTCTCAAAAATGATCAAAATGACAATAGATGATACCGAAAAAATCCAAAACTGCTAATAACAGAAGTATCTTTGAACTTTGAGACCTCAGTCCTCTCAAACCAGTCGACCAATGATGATCAAACTTCACAAGAAGCTTGATTGGACCCTTCACTCCTACTCTGAACAATTTTCAGGTTGAAATCTTAAAACAATTATCAGATATGGATCAAACTGTAATCTGTGCTAACTTCAGAGCTTTACAGACTCATGTACATTTGATCCAAGATTCTGAACAAACTACTCGACCATTTGAGGTGAAACTTCTCAAGTATCTTACTGATAAGACATGCTTCAATCCTGGAAAGTTTCACTCAGGAATTAGACTCAGAACTTAAGCAATAGCAAACTATCCATGACTATTACAGTTCGTTGTTCCCACCTTATCACGTCTGCACTTCTCAACTTCAATTGGTCGGTTTAGAATCCAAATTGATCAAGAATCTGATGAAATTGATATCAAAACGACCAGCACGTCGTCAGCTCTCCAACCCAACAGACAGCTCCTCAAAACTCCTCGCGAGTCTCACGGAACAACCAAAAACGTAGTGGTAGGTACGAATTGCACCCCCTCCACTCAATCGATCATAACGCGCTCATCCTTCCATCAAATCGACCGATTCTTCAGCCCAGATTTTAGCCCCGGTCGAGAGCTCTCCAACCATATCTTTCGTTTTGTGAGTGGACCTCCGAAGCCTCCAAAAACCACAGAAACGTCGCGAGGATCAGCTAGAATACCATTGGTCCAAAAGTAGACCAATAAGAGCAAAAAGAGCTTTACTTTTTTGTCTTTTCTCCACTTAACTTTTCCCCTAGAACGAATTTTTACTCCCAATGAGATACAAGACATCAACAAGACTCTAAGACTTCAGAAAATCCTTGAGATATGTCGAAGGATTCTTTGCGATCCGTAATTACACAGAAGCGCTCAACTAGAATGAAACCAGTGAGCCGTAGATTAATACAACGTCAATATTACAACCTGGAAACGTTCTACAATAAAAGGTACGACAAAAGGAAACAGTGAAGCTACCACTCGATTGTAATATTCTTGCCCGAAGTTTCTCACGATCCAAGCCCCATGATTGATCTTCGGTCTGCAATGACATCGGACATCGACCCAAAGATTGAAAGAAACGTTCGATGGATAGTTGAGATCCATTGTTCCTCACAACAAAATATACACTATCATATCTCAAGTCTCTCCGTATGTTACGATCGGAAGGATCACCGGAAGCTGTAACTCCATCATTCTTCCCATGAATTCGTCGCATCAAAGTATGCAACTAATCACTGTCGAAAGTGATCGCGGTGGATGCAATGAAGCTTGATGTGAAATGGATTCGGGAAAGGAAGATCCGGAGCCGGTAACAAACCTCCGTCCATAACCACCACTCCTGCAGTTCTTCACTCCTCCATGCAGACCACCGAGAACCCTCACGAATCACTCGTTGAGAGAGAATGCCGTATGAACCTTCGACCCGCCATTTTATACACAAATGCGGCGACAAGGACCACAGAAGTGAACGCGCATAGATCGATGACTTGGCACGTTCCTCTACCGTGCGATCACTTAAACAGATAATCACAAACGTGACACTCATCACATCGTTCGGCGAGTTACGCGATACGGTTCACGAAACATAGAAAAGAAACACAACATAGGTTACACAGGAATTTCACCCAAGAGCCGAACCACAACACGACATCCACCCCTTCTAAACCTGCGCATCCTTTGGTATGCGCCAACACTCACAAGTTGTGATCGGCATCACACTATATCTTCGTCTTCTTCACTGATGTTGTCGTTAGCAATATCTTCGTCATCCAAATCTTCTCCGTCATCATCCAAGATATCAAACTCTGCTCCGACTTCCTCCATGCTTATCTCTTCATCTCGCTTCTTGAAGAGTTTCACACGCTTGTCTGCAATGAGAACTTGAAGCTCTAAGAAACACAACATAGGTTACACAGGAATTTCACCCAGGAGCCGAACCACAACACGACACCGCTGCGTCTTCCATGTTGTCTTCTCCTCTGCGAAGACGGTGATCTTTCCCCGCACTCGGAGAACCTCTTGATCGCGTTGCTGTAGACGCGCATGCAACTCTTGGTTGCAGTTGGGTCAGCTCTTTGACAGAAGCGGCTGCTTCCGCCTTGTACCTTGCTGCGAGCTTCTCTGTGGTGCGGAGACTAGCTTCCAGCGCTTCTGTCTTCTTCTGGCCTTCTTCCTGACGCATCAAGGTGCGCAGACCGAATCCAGGCTGCAAGGGCTTCTCCTGAGCCTTCGCTCTCTTCTCCAACAATTCCATAGCTGGCTGGATCTCTGAGTGGAAGAAGGCGCTGAACTCTTACAGTCTTCTTCCTGCGGAAGACAGGTTCATCTCCACAGTTCGATTGGAGATGTCGATCTTGTCTTCAAGAGGCAAGGATTTCTCTTCCACCACAATGATCTTCAACTTCTGCACACGGTGTCGTGATGTGAATTATTTTACATTGTAAATAATTCACCTCTTTGTCAAGCGTTAGTGTCTCTGAGTAGAGTTAGGACCTCAGAGATGTCGACACTTGAGGATGATATATATTTTGAGTCTTAGTAGGTTGATTACCATGTTGATAGGGGTTTAAGCTCATGGGTTGTATTTGCGTGTCGCCCATGCACGCTTCCTAGCTGATTTAAGTTAATTTTCGGGGCTGCGTGTCGTTTTAGGTAGTTTAAGTTTTACGCTGGCACTCTAGGGAGCTTGACGTGGTAGCCTATGAGTAAAACTAAGTTGCCACGTGGTTTAGGGTACTAAAGGACAACCAAGTGGAGCTATGAACTCCCATTGGTCTGTTTTTGTCTTTTGTTAACTCTAAATTTAGAAACAGAGCTCTAGAGTGGAGTTCGAGCAATTTGTGAGGGCACTTCGAAATCTGAGAGCATGGGGAGATAGAGCTCGTCGAGCCAAACACTGTCAGCGAAAAGTTTGATCGATTTGAGGCAATAAACAAGGAGTTATGGCTGTTTGAAGTTCGATTTGTGTCAGAATTGAAGCACTTCTGTTCAATTTGGGGTTTTGAGTGTCATTTGCAGCAGAATCGAGGAAAGCGCTTCAAAACTTCGTGGCTGTGATCACTGTCAGCAGGGCTACGATTGTCTCCAAATTTTTATGTCGATTGAGTCAGTGAGTAATTCAGGGCGGTCGCTGAAGTAGAAGGGGTCCAAAAAGCTCTCAATCTGGAGCAGCAACTTTGGAGAGCGAGATCTGGAGTTCTGTGTGGAATCAGGAGGCCCAACTTCACAGGAGTGTTCAACAAGCTGTTTACTGCAAATCCTGTAAGAAATTCTCAAAGTGATCGAGCCAATCCTCTGTTCTAGGTCGAAATAGCTGTCTGGGTACCAGAAACTGCCGTAATTTCTCTACTCAGAAAGTTTCTGTTCATATCTTAGTGCTCTGAATTGATCTGAAGCTGAAATTTCGTATGTGTATCCAGTAGAACCTCATTTACATGTAGGAGGAGTTCTGAGGTCTGAACCTTCACATATTTCTCAATCCTGAGTGTCAAAGTTCGCCATCTGATCTTATCATTGCTAGTTAAGCCTGAACTTTGCTTCCTGAACTTATCAGAAGAGCCTGGAGGCTTATATGAGTGTTTTCAGTATCACTTTGAGACCTGAAGCCTATCCTGTGAGTAGACCAGCCACAGCCAGGAGCCCTACGCTTCCCTGAGTAGATTGCACGCAGCCTTCAAGCTCATATCACAGCCAGAAGGTTCGCCCTTCCCAGGAAGACTCTCAACCCGACATCTGGTGCTTCCACTGAGAGCTCTTGGGGTGATTGATTGAGAAGGTTGAGTTGCTACAAGGAGAAGAGATGGATCGCAAGAGCGGAGCTGCTGCTGCTGCCTCTGGAGCTGGAGCATCAACGTCTACTGCTGCACCGTCAACTGCACCTGCGTCTTCTACAACGACAACTGCATCTGGTCTGGACACGGCTGAGATCTTGAAGACGCTTGCGGCCCTGGTCCAACAACATCCGATCGTTGGAGGGGGTGAGTTAAAATCCACCAAGGCCTTGCAAGCGATAGTGAATAGGTGTGGAAGGTTTGAAGGTAGAGATATTTCTAGATATCTGCGTGAGTATAGAGGAGAGATGGAGTTGGTTAGGGTTACAGATGCTGAGATGATAGCAAGCTTTGAGTTAGCTGTCATTCCTGAGTTGCGGGACCAAGTTAGGGATGTACAGAGAAGAAATCTTGGAGTCTGGATGAGTTTTGAGCGATCTCTTCGAGAGGAGTTTCTTGAGGAGGATTCAGAGAGAGTTACTAGGAGGACGTTCTTAGACTGGGTTGAGCAGCAACCTGGTCGTATGATGAGTCTGAGCGAGTTGCTGAGAGAGTTTGATCGGAGATATCGGCAACTCTCAACTCTAGAGCGAATAACTCTAGATGCTAGGAGAACAGAGCTTTTCCTGCAAGCTACCGATGATGCTACAGCAGATCGGTTATGTTTTATGTTGGCCGATCGATCTGCTGAGGGAGGTGTTACTATGGATTGGGGGAGAGTTGAGGATGCTGTGGCTGTACTTACAAGACAAAGGAGAGGAAGAGTGGCTGTGGGAGGACGTCCGCTTGCAGAAGTGGTCACTCCACCTTATGCTGCTCCTCAAGTACAGCAGCCTTTGGTCCCTGCTCCCAGACCTGTTGTCCCAGCTGCAGCTCCTTTGATGCTAGTTGTGCCAGCACCGGCACAAAGGGCACCTGTTCAGAGACCTGCGGAGAACCATGGTCAACAGAACCAGATTGAAGACCTGATTCGGCAGATGCGAGAGCTGAAGGTAGAGCTAGCTGGATTGCAGAGAGAGCAGCCACCGGCGCCTGCTGCTGCACGTCCAGGAGGAGCTCCGGTTCGTAGATGTATTTGGTGTGACAGTCCTGATCATTTCCGAGGAGACTGTCAAGAGCTCACAGCTGCTTTGCGAGATGGTGTGGTTCGCTATCAGAACGGTAGGCTGCACCTTTCTTCTACTGGAGAGCCGTTGAGCACGCAGTTTGGGCGAGGAGGCATGAGGAGTCTACCTCAGATTGCTGCGGCGGCAACTGTACATGCATTGATGGCACCACCGATAAATCCTGATGTATATGCTGGACATATTGAGGTTTCTTCTAGTCCTACGTTGCTAGATAGGACTGCTGAGAAGAGTATTGCCCCCGTTCCTTCTGAAGTACTGAAGAGGGGAGCCGAGTCTATTCGTAGGGTCACAGGATGGGGAGATCCTGTAGATGCTGCTTCTATCAGAGCATTCTTGGATGTAGATAGACACGTTCATTGGCAGGATGCTTCTGTGGAGGAGAAGAGGCGGCGAGAAGCCTCTGAACTTGATACTGGAGTTCCTGAGGAGATTGGGGATAGACGGAGAGTCACAAGGAGACGAGCGGCTCTTCCTGAAGACATCCCGTCTACTTCTGCAGCTCCTCCACTTGCGCCAGGTCCTATGGAGGATGTGCAGAGATCCCAGCAGGAGCCAACGACTGCTGGTAGGCGGTTTACTGCCCAAGAGAAGGGGAAGGGACCGGCTTACAAGTTGGCAGCTGATATTGAAACTTCTACTGATCTGAAGAGTATCTTGGAGCAGAGGATACTGGATGCGCGAATCGAGTTTTCTCTTCGAGAAGTTCTTGGTATTGCAAAGAGGGAGTTTCACGAACTGATCATCGACATCATCAAGCGCAAGAGACAGGTGATGTCCGAGCAGGTAGAGAGTCAGATGATAGATGTAGTAGGAGCTTCTCTGAATGATGCCGAGTTTGGAAAGGTGCATTTTCAGGAAGCTGATGACAAGAGATACCAGCAAGAAGCGTTGGTTGTTGGTACCGACACTATTGAGTTCAACGATGAGGAAGCTGGTGAGGAGAGTCCAGCTAGTGAAAGTGATTTCAGAAAGAGACATTGGGCTCGTGCCACAACTGCTACGCGAGTTCGTCTTGGAAGTTTGGCTGAACATGTTGCTGCTTTAGTTGATCACGGATCTGAGATCAACATCATGTCACGGGAGGTGTACGAGAGAGGTCAGTGGCCTATCGAGCTAAACCATGGTTGGGTGTTACGTGCTGCAAACAACCAGAAAGGTGAGCTATACGGCGCTTGTCCTAACGTGAAGGTGAAGATAGGTGATGTGGATGTGGATCAACATTTCTTCGTGCAATCTTCTGCTTCATATCCTGTGATTCTTGGTCAGCCTTATATCACTGCGGTTCGAATGGAGACCAAGGTGATGGATGATGGATCTCATTATGCTAGGATCCGTAGTCCAGATGATAGACGTTCTGTGCAGTTTCTGACCGTTCGTACGAACCACGAACGAAACCGTCAAACTTTGAGGGATTCTCCTATCTATAGAGGTAAGGGTTTTCTGAAACCACTCTCGTAGGACGGGATAGCGAGAGTGATGGATCTACTGCTACTATGATCCCGCTTGAGCAGCCTGAGGGATCACAGGAGGTTGATGGAAAGGCTGCTCAAGATTCAGAAAGTAGTTGCACTGTACATAGTTGGAAATCTGGGTTGATGACTTTCAGTTCTGATGATTGGAGTGAGTTCACACGGATGGAGGATTTGACTGAGAAAAGTAGAAGGCAGATGGAGAGGTGTGCAGCAAATCTGCGTTGTACAGGAGTTCTGAAGGAAGATGAGATGATTTCTGGTGTTTATGAGGAGTTTGTAGGTGTGCAGTCTTTTGTTTGTTGGCTGGATGGTGTAGATAGGTTGATGGAACAGATGGGAGGTAGGGTGGTGATCCCCATCCATTCTCGTGAAGTCTATGAGGAAATTATCTCGTACTTGCGATATCGTCCTCATCCGAGACTGGAGAATGGATGGAAGGATGCAGTCTGTTGGTGTGGCTTACATCAGGAAGCGGAAGTACACGCCAAGTATAAAGCTGTAGCGAGGAAGGTGAGACCTGTGGCGACCCAATTACCTGTTGATTCTCAGCAGCAGACGGAGTTAGCGGCTGCTGAGCCTGTGCTTAGAGATCCTACACAGGTAGGACACAAGTTTACTCAGGAGACACTCGAGCAGCTCCAGATAGGAGGGGGTGGCTTCTTGACTGAAGAGGAGAAACGAGCTTTTGAACAGATGATAGTTAGCCATGGTAAGGCATTTTCTTTCTCGGCTGAGGAGATAGGTTGTGTGGATCCTAGTGTGATAGCTCCGATGGTTATCTTCACTGTTCCTCACGTACCTTGGGACTTGAAGCCGATTCCAGTCCCTCGTGCCTTGCTACCGAAGGTGATTGAGTTACTGAAGGAGAGGATGCAGATGGGTATTCTTGAACCATCTATGGCTCCGTACTCTAGCCGATCGTTCACAGTACCTAAGAAGACAGGAGCTCTGCGCTTCATCCAAGACTTGCAACCTGCCAACAACATCACGATTCGAAACGTTGGAACAGGACCTGTGGTTGATGAAGTAGCTGAGGCGTTTGCTGGAAGGTCAATCTATTCTATTGGAGATCTGTTTTCAGGTTATGATCAATTTCAGCTTGCTTTGGAGAGTAGAGACTTGACTACCATGCGTACACCTTTGGGGTTGATGCGGATGTGTACTCTTCCTCAGGGTGCGACAAACTCAGTAGCCCATATGCAGAATGCGATGCATAAGGTGTTACGAGAATTTGTACCTGAGGTCACTATCCCATTTCTGGATGATATTCCCATGAAAGGCTGTCCGGTGGAAGACAAAGACGAAACTGTGACTTCTGATGGATGCAGAAAATTCGTTGTAGATCACATTCGAGATGTGGAGAAGATTCTGATGCGTTTGGAGGAGGTACACCTTACTCTATCAGGTACCAAATCTCGTTTTGGTATGTCAGAGATTGTGGTGGTGGGTCATTTGTGTGGTACTTTTGGGAGGCGTCCGAACCCAGAGAAGGTAGATGCTATAGCAAGGATAGCTGACTGCACCAACATCACTGAGGTTCGACGGTTCTTGGGAGCTTGTATGTTCTTTCGTGTGAGTATTCCTCATTATGCACACATTGCCGAGCCTCTGTATGCACTTCTGAGAAAGGGAAGGAGGTTTACTTGGCGGCAAGAACATCATGAGACGATGGAGCCAGCTGAAGGAGATTCTGAAGTCTCTACCTATACTAAGGAGGCTTAGCTACGAGAGCGGGAGACCTGTGGTACTGACTGTTGATACGAGTCCAAAGGCGATTGGATGGGCCGTTGGCCAAGAAGATGCAGAAGGTGTGCGGTTTGTTTCAAGGTTTGGAGCTCGGATCTTAACAGATAGACAGCGTAACTATCCTCAAGTGAAGCGTGAGTTGTGGGGAGCTGTTACTGCTATGAAGGTAGATCGAGAGTTCTTGATAGGAGCTCGTGTGATACTAGAAACAGATTGTTTGCCTTTATTGGGTATGATAGCAAACTGCAATACACCAGACATAGCAATGCTACGATGGATTGCTTATGTCCGGAGTCTGAACCCTGAGCTAAAGCATATAGCAGGGAAAGACAATCCAGTTGCAGATATGTTGTCTAGGGCTCGTTATACAGATGAAGATGAGATGTTTGCGGAGGTGGAGAATGAAGAGAAGAGAGACGTTTGGTGCCAAGTTGGTCAGCAGACTTCAGACTTGGAACCACTGCCGTTCAATGAGGGGTTCTACTCAGAAAAGTTCCGCGATATTGGATTTTATCTGAGTTCGTTATCCAGGAGAGAAGGATGGAGTGATGCAGAGTTCAAGGAGATCAGACGGAAGGCGTACAGCTACCTTCTACGTGAAGGTTATCTGTGGAAACGTCCGAAGAGAAGAGACGGGATGCTTGCTAGAGTGGTGGATGATCAACCGACGAAGCTGAATCTGCTGAAAGAGTTTCATGACACCTTGTGGGCTGGACACCGTGGAGTATGGGCTACTTACACGAAGATGAAGGAGCGTTATTGGTGGAAGGGTTTGTATCAAGACGTGGTGGACTTTGTTGGGTCGTGTCTACACTGCCAGTTCTACTCTAAGGTCCGTTACAGAGATGGACTTGTACCTACCTATCCACCTAGTATTCATTTTCAGTGGGTTCTTGATCTTGTGATGATGCCACCGGGGTTATAGGGGATGCGTTATTTGGTGTTAGCTAGAGAGGATCTTTCCAACTATGTGGAGGGACGAGCACTACGGACGAAGACTACAGAGAATATCTGCAGGTTCGTGCTTGAAGATATCATCTGTCGTTATGGATCGGTTGGGAGATTACGTGCAGATAGAGGCGAGTTGAGAGGTGCTGAAGTGAAGGAGTTCTTTGCTCGTTATGGAGTAAAGCTTCGGCTTACCACTGCTATGAATCCGGAGGGCATTGGTAAGAGTGAACGAGGACATCCTTCTATTGTTCATGCTTTAGTGAAAGCATGTGATGGTAGGCCTAGAGAATGGCCGAGACTACTTCCGTTTGCTTTGTGGGCTGATAGAACTACACACTGTACTACGACTGGCTATATGCCAGTTGAACTTATGCTGGGGCAGAAACCGATCATGCCTGCTGAGGAGAACTTTCCTACATGGGCTACGCTACCATGGGAAGATGGTATAGATCGTACTTCACTCCTTGCTTTACGTATTAGGCAGTTGGAGCGAAGAGAGGAGGATCTTGCTGATGCGCAGGAGAGGCTGAAGGTGGCTCGAGTCAGAAACAAGGAACGTTTTGACAAGACTCACCGACTACGACCGAAGCCAATACATGTTGGTGATTGGGTTCTGGTATATGATAGCACGTTGGAGAATCAGCATTCTACACTCCGTAAGTTCTCTCGAAGATGGTTCGGGCCTTATGTTGTGCTAGATGTGTATGAGAATGCCACTTATAGTTTGCGTGAGTTGGATGGTACTCCTTTGAAGCTACCTGTGGCTGGCAAACGTGTGAAACTGTTCAAGAGACGCGGAGGGTCAGTTGAGTTATTCAACTTTCTGGAGTCGGAGCTGAGGACAACAAGAGACGGAGACGTCCCAGTGTCTGATGAGACTGAGGCGGAGGAGAGCGATGATGATGAAGATCAAACAGAAGACTGAGGAGATTGGCACATACCGGAGGATGTGCAGGTTTGGAGGGGGTGGATGTCGTGATGTGAATTATTTTACATTGTAAATAATTCACCTCTTTGTCAAGCGTTAGTGTCTCTGAGTAGAGTTAGGACCTCAGAGATGTCGACACTTGAGGATGTTATATATTTTGAGTCTTAGTAGGTTGATTACCATGTTGATAGGGGTTTAAGCTCATGGGTTGTATTTGCGTGTCGCCCATGCACGCTTCCTAGCTGATTTAAGTTAATTTTCGGGGCTGCGTGTCGTTTTAGGTAGTTTAAGTTTTACGCTGGCACTCTAGGGAGCTTGACGTGGTAGCCTATGAGTAAAACTAAGTTGCCACGTGGTTTAGGGTACTAAAGGACAACCAAGTGGAGCTATGAACTCCCATTGGTCTGTTTTTGTCTTTTGTTAACTCTAAATTTAGAAACAGAGCTCTAGAGTGGAGTTCGAGCAATTTGTGAGGGCACTTCGAAATCTGCGAGCATGGGGAGATAGAGCTCGTCGAGCCAAGCACTGTCAGCGAAAAGTTTGATCGATTTGAGGCAATAAACAAGGAGTTATGGCTGTTTGAAGTTCGATTTGTGTCAGAATTGAAGCACGTCTGTTCAATTTGGGGTTTTGAGTGTCATTTGCAGCAGAATCGAGGAAAGCGCTTCAAAACTTCGTGGCTGTGATCACTGTCAGCAGGGCTACGATTGTCTCCAAATTTTTATGTCGATTGAGTCAGTGAGTAATTCAGGGCGGTCGCTGAAGTAGAAGGGGTCCAAAAAGCTCTCAATCTGGAGCAGCAACTTTGGAGAGCGAGATCTGGAGTTCTGTGTGGAATCAGGAGGCCCAACTTCACAGGAGTGTTCAACAAGCTGTTTACTGCAAATCCTGTAAGAAATTCTCAAAGTGATCGAGCCAATCCTCTGTTCTAGGTCGAAATAGCTGTCTGGGTACCAGAAACTGCCGTAATTTCTCTACTCAGAAAGTTTCTGTTCATATCTTAGTGCTCTGAATTGATCTGAAGCTGAAATTTCGTATGTGTATCCAGTAGAACCTCATTTACATGTAGGAGGAGTTCTGAGGTCTGAACCTTCACATATTTCTCAATCCTGAGTGTCAAAGTTCGCCATCTGATCTTATCATTGCTAGTTAAGCCTGAACTTTGCTTCCTGAACTTATCAGAAGAGCCTGGAGGCTTATATGAGTGTTTTCAGTATCACTTTGAGACCTGAAGCCTATCCTGTGAGTAGACCAGCCACAGCCAGGAGCCCTACGCTTCCCTGAGTAGATTGCACGCAGCCTTCAAGCTCATATCACAGCCAGAAGGTTCGCCCTTCCCAGGAAGACTCTCAACTCGACAACGGGAAGAAGCTACTCTTCTCATCCTCCAGGGTGGAAGATCTCTCCCTATGGTAGAAGCGATCCTCTTTACTGCACTTCCTCGCATCGCAGTAGGAGTATCCATCCATCATTCGTCTTTTGGAGTCTTCAGAAGACTCCCTGCTGTTGCAGAAGCGATCTTCTGCTCCGGTCGGGTACTCAGCGGCTCTTCTTGCGAGTCAGACTCCGATCCCGAATGAATGAGGGAGGTGGGCTTCCTAGGTACACTTCTAAGACCCATCTTCCTCGGAGGTGTGGTGTCTTCCGACCCACTGGAGTCGTCTTCCCTCACCAGAAGCGTCTTCTGATGAGAGCTGGGCCTCAGCTGCGGCATCAGAGTGGGAGGGAGAGTTGCGGTTGTTGCTCGGTCATCTTCTTCCGAGGTCTCCTCCTTCGTCTCATGTTGCCATGTTGGTCCATACTTCACCAACTACCCTTCCGCGAGATCCCTCATGGCTACGTACAAGTAGCAGAGGAAAGGTGTCAAGTGTCCTCCCGCCGGGGTACCTAAGTACGCTAGCTCCGCTTGTACATATATGTGGAAGAATGAGCCCCAGTTGACATTCTCTCTAGCATACACGGCTTCCAGAAACTCCACGTCTTGATCTCCAAGGTACCTCGTCTTCTGCGCTTTCCCCTTGGGAAAGAGATGCAGAAACAGCTCCGCCAGAAGTCGCTTCTTCGGCGGTAAGATTCGATCTTCCATCCATTCTTTCCCTGTCTGTCCTCCATGAAGAGACAAGTTGTGCTTCCAAGCATATGTCACTCACTCACGATCCTGGGCAAGATCTTCTTCTCGAGCCAATACCCTCTGTCCTCGGATTCTGACCTATGGAAGACCTTGCGTCACCAATCTTCAGTCCAGGAAGATGGTCTTCCTCGAGCTACTCCTGCCTTGGCAGGTACACGGTTGCGAGGTGGTAAGGTTGCCCAAACCTCCTCCAGAAGTCCCTGGTCGGCGAGGTTCCAATCCCACAGGAAGAAGTCGAGACCCAACTCCTTGAGGAAGGTGTGGCCTCGGCCAACTTTGCTGCCGGTAACACCAACCCTCAAGGATGCATCGACATACTGGAAGATCTGTCGCACTAAGCCACACGCACTTACTGTGAGCTGAAGGCTCAGTCCTTCTCAAGTGACCACAGTCTAGCTTCTACTTCTCAGAAGACGAAACTAGTCTTCTAGAAGACAGCGACTCCGTCTTCCGAGATTCTAACAGTACTTCCTAGATAGCTCTCGTCTTCCGAGCTATATCTAAACAATCCTAACTAAGCAAGGCCTCGCATGGATTACCAAGAAGACAACCCACCTCACATTACATCCTACTTCCTATCAGAAGATACAAGATTCGCGAAACGTAGAGTGCATAACAGGTTCAGAAGATGATTGCGAGCTCTTACGATGACAGTGGTCACTGGGAAGACTCCCAGGACAGCTTCCGGTTCAATATCTTCTTCGGAAGACCTCCCGAAGTCAGGCTTCTCTTCACTGGTCTCACCTGTCTTCTTCTACCTACGCGCAATCTATCCTCACAACAGACTCAAGACATTTGCACTCTGTTCTTCTGACTTCTCACCTCTCATACACACTCAGAAGAAGCTTGCTGCTTGGTGGGAAAACATGACCCTCGACCATTCTCTCCAGATTCTACCAGCAAATCTTCTCACGACTCTCTCCTAAGTTTGGGAAGAAGAAGGAATGGATTGCTGTGGGTCGGACAGAAGAGACCTGAAATGGACCCTCATGTCTTCTCGCGCATTTTGCCAGCCTTTCCAGTCTTCTAGTCTCTCTAGGAAGATGTGGATTTGAGAAGCTTGGAAGACCGGGAGGCACAGGCCTAGTTCCCAATTTCCAACTTCTCGAAATAACAAAACAACTCACCAAGCCACTCGGAATTCGTACCAAGCCTCTCTTAACACCAAACCAAAGCAAATCCACTCTTGATACGAATTGTGTACAGTCGACTTTCGAGGACAGTTCGGCTTCCGAAGACAGTTTTCCGAGGATGTTCCAATCTTCCGAAGCGTCTTCTGTTCAAGGTTCCGGGAGTAGAGAGATGGTAGGATGGGGAAATTGATAGCTGGGATCTTCAATTTGAGGGCTAGGGGTAGGGAAGCTCGAATTGAACTCGGGAAGAACAAGAAGATGTCTGACAGAAATTGGACAACGCTTCCGCGCCCAATGTCACAATAGGAAAATAGGGATGGGGGATTGATCGATCAGGCTGCCTGCAAACAACCGGGGAAGCGCGCAGGATATCAAATAAAGGCGAGAAGCAGTGGCGAAAGGAAGAGAACATGAGAAGAACCTGTACTGTCTTCTGTCGACTTCTCGAGCTGTCTTCGCTCTTCCACGCGCTTCTGGCTCTGGTTCCAGCTCCAATGCGACCCCACAAGATTACTTCCGCTGTCAGCTTCTGGCTACGTCTCAATTCCACCTTCAATTCCACTCAGCCACCTTCCAATGTCAGCTTCCGGGAGCTCACAGAAAACATCGTCAGTTCACTACGCTTCATGCACTCAGTAGTTCGACTTCACCTTCCTTCTAACTTCGATTCGATCTTGTCCTCACTCGATTTCACTCGCTGCTTTCCTCACTCAAATTAACTCGTTGCCTGAATCGATCTTCTCAGTCTCTAATCTCTCGATGCGGGAAGCAGGTAGGTTTTTGTTCTAATGCGGTTCCTGCGCTGTCTTCCCTGCAGTTTAGGGGTTTTGACACTCCTGACTTACCTAACCTGTTCGGTGCTACCTGGTAGGTGCACCTACTCCTTACATGATTAAGCTTCCGCGGTTCGTCGTCTTCCGGAAGATGCGTGTCTTCCGCCGTCTTCTGTCTTCCGCCGTCTTCCGAAGACACTACCGAGAAGACGCTTTCCGGAAGACGGTCGTCTTCCGAAGAAGTCAACTTCTTATTACAAAAAAGCTCGTAAGATCATCTTCCTTCTAAGGAAGCCGTAATCTTAAGTAACAACGCTTCTTCAGTTATACAAACAAGTTATTAATCTTAAAAATTTCAAAAATTCGTGAATCCTGTAATTTGTGGGCTCCACAGATCTCTTATTTGAGGACGATGGGCAGGGAAGCTCGAATTGCACTCGAGAAGAAGCAAGAAGATGGCTGTCGAAAATTGGACAGCGCTTCTGCGCCCAATGTCTCAGAAGGAAAAATGTGGAGAGAGAATCAATCGATCGGGTTGTCTGCAAACAACCGGAGAAGCGCGGGGAATACCAAGCAAAAGGCGAGAAGCGGCGGGAAGGAAAGAGAACATGGGAAGAACCTCAAACAGTCTTCTGCTGCTTCCCGAGCTGTCTTCAATCTTCCGCGCTTTTCCAGACCCTGACCCCAGCTCCAATGCGACTCCACAGAAGCTACTTCCGCCGTCAATTTCTTGCTACACCTCAATCGAACAAGACCTCACCTTCGATTCTTCTCAGCCGTCCTTCAATGTCTGTTCTCGGGAGTCTCCAGAAGACCTCTTCAGCTCGATGTGATTCCTACTCTTAGCGATTTGCCCTCGCCTTCTTCCTAGCTGTGAATCGATCCTGGCTCCACTCAATTTCACTCTGCTGCCTTCACTCAACTCGATTACCTTCCAATTTGATCTTCTAGGCCAAAGCAACCTCGATGCGGGAAGTGGTAGTGTTCTGCGCTAATGCGCTTCCTTCACATCTTCTCGCGCAGTTTAAGGGTTCTCAACCTAGATGACCTACCTGACCTACCCACCACCTCGGTGTTACCTGGTGGGTACACCTACTTCTTTACTTGGAAATACGTGGTTAGGCTTCCGCGGTTGCCGTCTTCAGGAAGATACGTGTCTTCCGGAAGATAAGTGTCTTTCGTCTTTCGTCTTCCGTCGTCTTCCACCGTCTTCGGAAGATACAACAGAGAAGACGCTTCTCGGAAGACGGTCGTCTTCCGAAGAAGTTAACTTCTTATTACAAAAAAAGGGTCGTAAGATCATCCTCCTTCTAAGGAAGCCGTAATCTTAAGTAACAACGCTTCTTCAGTTATACAAACAAGTTATTAATCTTAAAAATTACAAAAATTTGTGAATCCTGTAAATTGTGGGCACCACATACGCCCACCCTCACATGTTTACGTCCCCGCAAACATCAGCGCTTCAGCACTTCTGTTCACGTCCAGTACTTCTTGACATGCCACCCATTTACACGAGTGGTCATCAACATACCACTCTTCCAACTGCAAGGAGCCATTGGTGAAGACCTCCAAGACTCGGTAAGGACCCATCCAGCGAAGATGAAATTTCCCAGGGAACTTAAGATGTCGATTATCATAGAGAAGAACCAAATCTCTATTTGCGACGATCACCTTCTTCAGCTTATCATCATAGTTTACCTTACGTTGCACTTGTACTTCGTACGTCTTCTCCAAAGCTGCATTCTTGTCTTCTTCGAACTCTACAAAGTTCAGAAGACGTTGCTCCTGGCTTTCCTCTTCTTCCATGCGTTCGGTTACGGCTAACCTGTAAGTAGGGACCTCTAACTCGATGGGCACAATAGGTGTCATGCCATAAGTTAGGTAGAAGGGTGTCTTCTGGGTCGTGACTTTGGATGAAATCTTGAAAGCTCATAACACAGATGGCAATTTCGTGTCTCAATCATACACATGGTTAACAGTTACTTTATTCAGGATATTACATCATTCAGAAGATCATTCGACTTCTCTGTCAGTCCGTTAGCTTTTGAGTTGTACGGCGTCGTCTTCCGATGCTTTATCTTGAAGTACTGGGTCAGAAGGAAAATAGTCTCATTTAAGAAATGAGTACCCTTATCTGATACCAATTCCAGCGGACATCCGTGATCGAATGATAATGTTGTGTGGCGTCGTTCTTCCTTATGGCTTTGCCTTCCACCATCTTGGTAGCATAGTCGGTAGCTATCAAAATATATCGTGCTCGCGTTCTTCTAGCCACCGAGGCGATAGGCCCAACAAAGTCGATTCCTCACTTTTCAAAAGGAGCAAACTGAAGAATGGGAGTAAGAGACCACCTAGTAGTAGCTGTTGGTCTTCCCACCCTCTGGCACGCATCACATTTCTTGATCTCCTGAAAAGTGTCTCTATACATGGTCGGTCACCAGTAACCGGCGTCCAACATCTTCTTCACTGTGATCTTCAGCCCGTAGTGACCCCCAACAACTTCGTAGTGAAGACCCGTGATCACTGGCTTAATCTCTGAAGGCTCAAGGCATCTCCTTAGCTTCTCATCATGTCCCTTCCTAAACAGGATACCTTGGAAGATGGCATAGGGACATGCCTTGTGTAAGAAGACAGCCTTCTACTCTGCATCCAATCCCTCGGGATACTGTTGGTCTTCCAAGAACTTCCTCAAGTCCTTGAAGATCGATTCTTCTATGGAAGTCACAAAGACTGGATCAAAAGATCTAGTCTCGTCCTCTAGGAAGCAGGCGGTACGCCCCCCTTCAGATGAAAGTGTCTCTGCGAAAACTGAAAATAGCTTTTCGTCAAGGAACTCGTCTTCCACTTCATCTTCTCGTCGTTCCGTCTCCAATCTGGATAGGTAGTCAGCATTAACATGCTGTCTTCCAAGCCTGTACTCAACTATGTAAGTAAATTCCTGGAGTAGAAGAATCCACCTAGCTATCCTACCAGACAAATCTGCTTTCTTCACAAGATGTTTCAAAGAAAAATGATCCACATAGAAGACAAACGGATTGGTTAGAAGATAGTGCCTAAACTTTTTACAAGAGTAAATCATGCAAAGACAATTCCTTTCAGTTGTAGAGTACTTCTTCTCTGCATCACTGAGTTGTCTTCCCGCATAGTAGATGGGATAATTCTTCTTCTTCTCATCTTTCTGACTCAATACCACCCCTATGGCGAAAGCAGAGATGTCCACGTAAATGTGGAAGACTCTCTCCCAATCAGGTGGCCTTAGGACAGGGGATCGTGTAGATATCTCTCATCGTCTTCTTCCTAGTCTGCCCAATTGACAGCTTGGTCCTGCGTACACTGATCTCTGGTGTGCCCGGTATCGTGTCGGATATTGCATGAAGGATGTCTAGGAAAACACGAGGTTCCTGGCTGTGAAGATGTTGTGTGCTGAAACAAAGACAAGATAGAGAAAAACAACCACGAAAACGAACGCTGCGATATATACACTCCAAATGTAAAAAGAGCAAAACTTGTAGCGAAGAAACCAAAAAAGACCTATCTGTGAACTTCCTCCTTTCGTCGAACGGACTTCAGATGTCGATAGGGTCTCCTCTGATGACTCTGTTAACCCTAGAAACCTTCAGATCCGACTCCCAACAGCCGAGATATCACAGATTTTTTATCACAAGTGACCGAACCTCCAAAAACTCCTCCCTGTGGCATAAAATTGCACACACCACATAAACGGATCGTCCAAACTTCCCTGGCAGATAGATTTAGCTATTACAAACTCAACGAGACTCCAAACAAGTCGTTTGGAGTTCCCTTTGCAAAACCACGCAAGAAATTTGGTCGCAGGTTGCAAAAAACTGACGTAAATCGGCTCCCTACGGCTCAAATTCACTTACCATCCCCAAACCAACAATTCAATCCACGTATTGTCTTCTCCTATGCGTAGATGAAGACTCCCAGGTCGCGTAGGCACCAAGAACGAAGAGCTTGGCTCACCGATCGCGAAGAACAATCCAATCTCAGGTCGCAGGCGCTGAAAAACCTGACGCGCTTCCTTACGAGTCAATTTCACTCAGAACTCCCAAACCGCCCGATGAAACTTTGTATCGTCTTCAATTTCTTGAAGAACTCGTTGTTTTGATCCCGATGGATCCAAGGACAGCAAGTTTGGACTCCAGAACGGCACGAAGGGTCCAACTCTCCTTCACATGTAACTGAAAACTCCAAATCTGCTTCCTACGTCTCAATTTCTCTCAGAACACAACCCCCGATCCCTCTCTTCAAGAACCGTCTTAACCTGTGCGTAGCCTGCACAGATATGAACCCGATGACACCTTGCGCGTGTGTATTGGACTTCTCAATTCTCCAAAACGTCCACCTACAAGTCGTAGGAACAAGCAAGCCCCTTAAGGAGCCCCCTTGCGTCAGTCTCTGTACGTACAAAGTTCTCTCAATAATAATGAAGCAGGCCCCTTGCGTCTTTGATATAGCGCCTGAAGCCTCAAATACCCAGTCAACAAGTAAACTAGGGTCTAGCTTGATTTTGCCATCTTTCGAGTCTTGTAACTTCTCCACTAGGCGTCCAAACGAAGTAGACAAAGTGCATATGGAATGCTGACAAGGAGCTCTATCCACTGATGCGATGAAAGTGAAGATCCGAAATGGTGCCAAAAGCTCATAAGCTGTGGCCTAGCTTGTTTTCTCCATCTTTCGAGTCCTGTAACTTCTCCACTAGGCATCCAAACGAAGTAGACAAAGTGCATATGGAATGCTGACAAGGAGCTCTATCCACTAATGAGATGAAAGTGAAGATCCGAAATGGTGTCAAAAGTCCGTAAGCAGGAGCCTAGCTTGTCTTTCTCATGAGTGTCTTTGGAACGACAAGCATCGAAGTCTGAATTTCAAATAGGAACCGGTCCACGACACGACATCCACCCCCTCCAAACTTGTGCATCCTCCGGTATGCACCAGAGATACCAATCAAGGAGTGGACCGGTATCAACCCATCTTGTCATCCTCCCTCCCATCTCAGTCAACCTCATCCTCAAGGTTGCAACCTGATCGTCATCTTGAAGTTGCTATCCTGCCATGATCCTCCCTAGATCCATGCTCATTGACTTTCTCCTTGAACCTCCCATCCAATCACCCCCTCTAAATCTACACATCTTTTAATATGCGAAGACATAGAAGAAATAACCCATCATACCATGAAAGTGTCTTCCATGCGCCCTGTAGAACCTCACCGTCGAGATTTGTGAACCAAGTGTTGTAGTAGACATCACACATCATCCCAATCATCACCACATATCTTGACTGTAACCTTGAACCTCAAATCGATACAGGTTATCGTACCTAATCCTCTCTTCTCTTTTGTTTTTCTGAAAAAAAGAAACCACACTGCTGCAACAAAAATCCTCAACCCCAACCATCATTATCCCGCTGTACAATGATATCCTCCTCAACCATCATCCTCCTTGCTCTCTTCTTCTGGAAATCTTTACAACCTCCCAAGCCTCATCCTCCCAACCCTAATCACATGTAAATTTTCACAACCTCTCAAGCATAATCACCTTCAGCAATGGCTTCTCTCCTGTAAGCCATCCTTACCCATCATCCTATACCCGTAGCCTCCAGAGCATCCATCCAGTCTCCGTCATCCCCAGCAGGTCGTTCGTCCTTGATGATGTCAATGTAGACATCATGAACTTCCCTTGAAGTTGCACCCAAGACCTCCCGTGATAGGAATCCAACCTGTGCATCTCGAATGTGCTCCTCCCAACCTCCCTTCACGTCCATCACTGTATCAATATCTGGTTGTTGTATATCTACAACCAGGTCACCCATATCCATTGTCTGCACCCCAACCATCTCGTCCGGTTGTGAAAGATCGTCCTCCATTGCCAGTTCAGGAAGAATACTTTCCTGTTTAACCTTATCCTCCCTAGCTTGCTTTTCTGAAGAAGTCTCTTCTTGTTCCTTCTTCTCGCTCTGCATCGTGGATGCAGTAGCCAACTTGAGCTCGTTTGGATCCACGTGCTCATCCAAATCATCTATATGGAGATCAGGCTCAATCTCCTCCACCCTAGCACCATAACTTGTAGCTTCGATAGTTACAACTGCATGTGCTGCAAAGTAATCGTCCACAATCTTCTTCATCCCTCCTTTACCAACATTGGCTTGAAGGAGAGTACCCGCACTTGTGAATGCAACCTTTCCGTCCACCCAAGAAATAACCTGAAGTTGCAAAGACTCTGCAAAGTCAATGCAATCGTCCCGCTGATGATCAGTACCATCACACCACAGACAGTGATGTATCCAAGCTGGTTTGGGTACAAGCTCCGTCTTGGATCTCTTATCTTCCAACCTAGTAACCTGAGCTTGTAGATCTTGCATCTTTTGCTGTAGGTCTTCGATGGTTGGATCTTTCTTCTCTACAACCGCAACTGGAGGTTGAACCTCAGATACTACCCGAACTGGTGTGGTACTCAGCGATGCATGTGTCAACCTTGTAGCCCTTTCCCTTGTCTGTCTCCGGACAAGAAGCTCAACAGCTTCATGCACAACCTCTCAATTTCTTGTCAACCCTTCTTCTTCCTCTCCGTCCTCCAGAAGTAACTCCAACTGTTCTTGCCATGGTTCATCCATAGCTTGAAGAAACAGCTCCATCTTGTAGCTCTCTAAGGTTAGCTTCTCCACACGAGATAGTTGAGAGAATTGTCTCTCGAACTTCTTTAACAGCTCTGTAGGCTGTAAACCCTTGTTGGATCGGTTAACCCATTCCAAAAAAGATTTCTTGGTTACTCGATCTGAGTTCTCCAAGAAATACTCCTCCATCAGCGCATGTGAAAATGTATCCCTGTTCCTCCCAAAACGCTTTGCTAGACCTTTCACATGCTCCTTTATCTCAAGCACCACAGCGAGTTCGAACGTCTCGATTATCTCCTTCTCCGGTATCAGATCCAAATCCATCTCCGTCTTGTAACATCTCAAGTACTTTGAGATGTCTCCCTCATCAAATAGATCGAGCTTGTCGATCATCCTCCGAAGCACCTTCGTCCCCAAAGCCTCCTTTTGTTGGTTCCCTTGCTCTTGTCGCATAAACAAAGTGAAGGCTTGAAACAAACGTGCAGTTGCTGCATCCAACTGCACCCCTGGTATCCCTTTTGATCCATCCATCCCATCCATAGTCATGGCTCGTCCCAACTTCCCATCCTCCCATCCTCCCATGATCCCAAAACATCTAGATATCCATCATCCTAGGTCCGCAGCATCCTCTCGAACAATCGTATCCATCTTCATCCTCGTTCATGATTGCTGATCTCTTCTGTCTAGTTCAAACACACAGATCTCCACCCCGGACCTTCACGTCGAGTTCACCACCGATGTCGTGTCGGATATAGCGTGAAGGATGTCCAGGAAAACGTGAGGTTCCTGGCTGTGAAGATGTTGTGTGCTGAAACAGAGACAAGACAGAGAAAAACAACCACGAAAACGAACGCTGCGATATATACACTCCAAATGTATGTACACTGCCAATTCTTTCTCCTAAGAGCTCAGAACTGAGAACCAGACCAGACCTGTCTGTAACATATTTCAAAAGCCCCTAAAATAACCCTTGAATCACAACCCTGACCCAAAAAACACCGAAGCGTAGCTCAAAGCAAGAAAAACTTTCCTTTGCTAACAAGCAGAGCCACAACAATATCACGCGATCCAAACCCAAGTCCAAACCACATCCATGTACAAGTTCTTAGCTAAAGCTAGCTACCACAAGCTGTATATAGCCAACCAGAACTCTAACAAACTCGAAAGAGCAAAACCCGTAGCGAAGAAACCAAAAAAGACCTATCTGTGAACTTCCTCTTTTCGCCGAACGAACTTCAGATGTCGATAGGGTCTCCTCCGCTGACTCCGTTAACCCTAGAAACCTTCAGATCCGACTCCCAACAGCCGAGATATCGTCAATTTTCGGTCGCAGGTGACCGAACTTCTAAAAACTCCTCCTTATGGCTTAAAATTGCACACACCGCATAAACGGATCGTCCAAACTGATATCTGTCTTCCCTGGCAGATAGATCTAGCTATTACGAACCCAACGAGACTCCAAACAAGTCGTTTGGAGTTCCCCTTGCAAAACAACGCAAGAAATTTGGTCGCAGGTTGCAAATCCAATCCAAATATCGTCTTCTCCTATGCGTAGATGAAGACTCCCTGGTCGCGTAGGCACCAAGAACGAAGAGCTTGGCTCACCGATCGCGAAGAACAATCCAATCTCAGGTCGCAGGCGCTGAAAAATCTGACGCAAGCGCTTCCCTGCGAGCCAATTTCACTCAGAACTCCCAAACCGCCCGATGAAACTTTGTATCGTCTGCAATTTCTTGAAGAACTCGTTGTTCTGATCCCGATGGATCCAGGGACAGCAAGTTTGGACTCCGGAACTGCACGAAGGGTCCAACTCTCCTTCACAGATAACTGAAAACCCCAAATCTGTTTCCTGCGTCTCAATTTCTCTCAGAACACAACCCCCGATCCCTCTCTTCAAGAACCGTCTTAACCTGTGCGTAGCCTGCACAGATCTGAACCCGATGACACCTTGCGCGTGTGTATTGGACTTCCCAATTCTCCAAAACGTCCACCTACAAGTCGTAGGAACAAGCAAGCCCCTTAAGCAGCCCCCTTGCGTCAGTCTCTGTACGTACAAAGTTCTCTCAATAATAATGAAGCAGGCCCCTTGTGTCTTTGATATAGCGCCTGAAGCCTCAAATACCCAGTCAACAAGTAAACTAGGGTCTAGCTTGATTTTGCCATCTTTCGAGTCTTGTAACTTCTCCACTAGACGTCCAAACGAAGTAGACAAAGTGCCTATGGAATGCTGACAAGGAGCTCTATCCACTGATGCGATGAAAGTGAAGATCCGAAATGGTGCCAAAAGCCCATAAGCTGTGGCCTAATTTGTTTTCTCCATCTTTCGAGTCTTGTAACTTCTCCACTAGGCGTCCAAACGAAGTAAACAAAGTGCCTATGGAATGTTGACAAGGAGCTCTATCCACTGTGCGATGAAAGTGAAGATCCGAAATGGTGTCAAAAGTCCGTAAGCAGAGGCCTAACTTGTCTTTCTCATGAGTGTCTTTGGAGCGACAAACATCGATGTCTGAATTTCAAATAGGAACCGGTCCACGACACGACACCGAAAGAGTTGCAAAGGTTGCACCAAAGGTTTGGCCAAGAAACCGTAGGTTGCTTCCGCTTGTCCTTCTGGTTCAGAAGATGAACTTTCAAGTCGGCAAACTACTTCAGAACTTCATCGATCCGGAGATGAGGTGCAGACTGAATGATCTGAGTTTGAGGCATCTTCTGCACAACTTCCTCCCTTGATCGTGTCTTCTCCTTCTTCTTTTGTGTCTTCTTTTCTTGTTCAGATTCAGATTCTGAACTTTCGACAGTAGACTTTTCAGAAGTAGAGGAGGCTTCCGAATCACTGTTATCAGTTTCAGTGGACTTGGACTTCCTCTTGGACTTCCTAGAAGACTTCTTCGACTTCTTGGACTTCTTCGAGGTCTTCCCTCTGTCTTTCCGAGTGATGCTCGAGGTTTCATACTGCTCGGCATGCTTCTGTACTTCTACTAAATCATCACCTCCTCCTCTTCTGCAGTACAACTTCATATCTTGAGACAATCCTCCCAAGTACCAGTCCACGGCTTGCTGGGCACAATAACCGGATCTTCCTTGGTTCTGAGGGATGTGATCCAGGAGGTCTTCAAACCTCTCGGTGTAATCCCGCAGTGTCTCTTTCTTCTTCCGTTCGAGCCTCTGAAGTTCTATGAGGATCATCCGATCATAGCCCACTCCTCTGAACCTCTTCAGAAAAGCTGCCTTCAGGGTAGCCCAAGCGGCCATTACTAATCCATCATCCAACATTTTACTCATCCATTTCCTTCCCTTCCCTACGATCAAACTAAGAAATACACGGAGTCTGTCGGCATCCGAGTCTTCCTTGTTGGACCGAGAGATGGTCTCGAACATCGTGATGAAGTCGTTCGCGTCAGCATCATCATCGTATGGATGGTACTTCTGCCGAGTGTGAGAAGCCATGTCGACTGCCGGTTGGTGCCTATCAACTTCTTCCTCCCTCAGGCCCAGGTGGTAGAGATGGTCTTCTAGAAAGTCCAGACCTGT
Source organism: Asterella californica (assembly GCA_036924285.1). Classification (NCBI taxonomy): domain Eukaryota; kingdom Viridiplantae; phylum Streptophyta; class Marchantiopsida; order Marchantiales; family Aytoniaceae; genus Asterella; species Asterella californica. The sequence goes on from JAYKYS010000001.1 coordinate 53,110,126, forward strand.
CTGAATCAAGAAGGTCGTCTTCTGAGTCAGATTTACTGTCGTTGTCGTCTTCTGAGACGTTTGGAACAATCTCCTCTAGTCTTTCTTCACCTTGAGAAGCTTCTTCTGCACTTGGGAAGACGTCTTCCGAGTAACTAGTACCAAAATCTACTTTATACACGTGATCACCCGGTTGGCTTCTGTCTTCTCTAAAGATTATGCTCGAGATGGAAAGCTCTTCCAACTCTACTGATCGGATCTTCCTGAGCTCTTCATCTTTCCTTTGGTGTCTCAGGGATATTCGCTGCTCTCTAGAAGCGGTTCGCTGGGGTGAATATACCCACTCAGGATCTTTACCCGTGCGTCTTTTGCTTCTTCCTCTGGTCGGAGGCATCCACCAGAGTGCTGAGACGAGATGTCCCTCTTCTTCTAATACTAGATCCGGCAGACTGAATGTCTGAACAACTGATCACATGTTCGGAACGTCTTCTTTCCTGCTTCCTGTTGTACTCACTGCAGTCTTCCAAGATCGAGTCTTCCAAGAAACTCTTGGAAGCGGGGAAGCGGCTTCTTCCAGTTCTCCCTGATGTATCTTATCAGCTTCTGGTTGCGGTTCCTATCTTCTAGCAAGATAGAGTCCCACAACACATTCAACTACAATCGAAGTTAGTTCGAAATGAAACTAACTACTGGCACACAGATCCAAGAAGCTTAGAACAAAAATTACTAAGATGAAATCCCCGGCAGTGGCGTAAACAATGGTGCTCACTATATGTAGTGTCGCAAGTTTACTCCTTTTGCCCATTTAGTATACAAGATATCGTTCCCATAGAGGATTTGTACAAGTAACGCTGCTCTAAGTTCTAAGATCTGTTCAAACACACAAACACACGGGTTTTGCTTAGAAATCCCGTCTTCTCACAAAACCACACGTCTTCTAGACTCTCCAAAAGGTGCTCTGGACCTAAACAAACAACTACTAACTAAAATATCACACAACTATTCACAGAGAAAGCTCGGGAAGACGCTTCCTGTAGTGATGCAAGATTACTCCTTTTGCCCATTTAGTATACAAGATATCGTTCCCACAGAGGATTTGCACAAGTAACGCTGCTCTAAGTTCTAAGATCTGTTCAAACACACAAACACACGAGTTTTGTCTAGAAATCCCGTCTTCTCACAAAACCACGCGTCTTCCAGACACGCAAAAAGGTGCTCTGGAACTAAACAAACAACTACTAGCTAAAATATCACACAACTATTCACAGCAAAGCTCGGGAAGACGATCTTCCTGCTTCCAGGTCACTTTTTCCGATCTTCTCGATACCGTCTTCCCGAAGCGATTCTCGTCTTCTGGGGATTCAGCTCGTCTTCTCACACCTCCAGAAGATTGCCCTGCTCCATAGAAGTCGACTAGCAACGGTCGTTACACCTTACTCTTCCACTCACATTACAACGGGTTAGATTAATCACAGGGTGTATGCCCCCTGTAGCCTTCCCAGGCTTCTGCCTACGGAAATGATCTTCCTGTAGCACTACAACGACATTCATCTTCACGGAAGCTCAATAGAATCCTCGGAAGCTCACTAGAAGAAGGTAAGAAGATGGGGAAGATGGGAGAAGATGGGGAAGAAGAGAAAATCCAAACAAGAGAAAACAAGATGAAAAGGAGAAATTAAGATTCCGACAGGCTTCTAGTCCGGATCTTGACTAACAAGCCATCCTTGCTTGTAATAGTTTGGGGAGGAAGACAACAAACATGTGTACGGTCGCACCGTCTTCTTCTTGAGGATGTCGTCTTCTGCTGTGAGAAGAAGGCTTCTTTCTTCTTCACTTCGCTGCTCTGACTACTCTGTCTTCTGAGATCCCTTACCCATAAGACCGTCTGTACGCAGATCCCAAGTGCTCTACTGGACGAGTCAAGCTACAATGCCACACCTGCTGACAGTCATCGTCACTCAAGAAGAACACTTCTCATGCACAATTGGGAGCGAATTCAAGGAAACCCACCACCCAGAAGACATGAACAAGCTTCTGCACTCAAATCAACAATCCATTCCCCGAGAAGAAGTCACATTGGCATTGGGAAGCTCACTCCCTCTACTTCTTGCACCTACTCCTCGACACATCAATCTAGACAACAAGACTACAGGAGGATGCCGTTCCCTGGTCCTAAACTGTCCACTACCTCTATCTACATCCTCGAACCACTACTGGTAACAAGCATGCAGACCCCTCTTGTGTATTCCCAGACTATTCGTATGTTTCCAACAACGGGTGTAGTGTACACTATAATGCCTATCATGTGTCTGTGTGTGCTCTCCGTCTGCACCGTCAAATCGATGTGTGTGGATGCAGAGCCTACAGAACCTCCATTTCCTACTCTTCGATCCTACTTATGTCGCTGCCATGAGAATCAGAGGAGACGACCATCAGGGAGAGAGAGGCACTGACAGGAGGTTGCCACACCACATGCAAGCGGTTCCCCTTCCTAATTAGCCATCCACTTTGTTGCTCCTACGCTACCTATGCTGCCACATGGTATCCTAACTAATTTTACACTGAAAAACTGCCACCTTTAAGATAGCATGTTCAACCCTACTAAATCTAGAATAGTCAACTTTGGTTACTATCTACTCTGATTGCTCGGAGGCAACCTCTACCTGATCTGCTCCTATCGGGGCTCCTAACGCGGCTTCTGATAAGCTAGAAAGCCCTGCAGTTATCTCGGGTGTCACTGAGGTGACTTCCTCCTCATCGTTCTTCGCTGGTCCTGCTGTCGCTGCTGCTGCGTCTTCCTCGGCTTCGGCTTCTGCTTCGGAAGACAGAAGCGTCTTCTGGGAAGCGGAGTCGACCAATGCTTCCTCGCTCTTCTGGAGCATCAGCTCGGTGCTAGGGACCATGGCGACCTCGTAGGGGTCCGGGGAAGTCGCTTCCTCCACGCGGAATACCTGGGAAGACGGATTGTCTTCTTGTCTTCCAGAAGACATCTTGTCTTTCGGGGCGTCTTCCGGAGTCTTCTCGGCTTCCAACGCTGTCACTACCAAGTGCACAGCGAGGTCGAACTCCTCCTTCTCCATTCCGGATCCAGTAGATGGTGCTGGAGCTTGAGAAGATGCAGTTGCAGGTGTCGGAAGCGAGGGAAGACCATAGAGTGTCTTCACTCTCTCTATCTACCGATCCAAGTACTTGAACATGCTCTCCCTGCATTCCACCAACATTGTCTTGGACTCGCTGTCCCATCCTCTAGCCAAGATAAGTAACTTCCTACCCGCGGTGAAGTTGAACTTCTTCCAAAGCGCTTCCACCGATTGTACTAGCATCTCCTGTTCACGAGCTTCCGCTGCTTCCCGCTGCATCTTCTCTTCTGCAACTCGTGCTTCTGCGGCTTCTCGATGCGTCTTCCATGTGGTCTTCTCCTCTGCGAGGACGATGATCTTCTCTCGTACTCGGAGGACCTCCTGATCGCGCTGCTGTACACGCACCTGCAACTCCTGGTTGCTCTTCCGAAGCTCCACCAGCTCCTTGGCAGAAGCGGCTGCTTCCGTCTTGTACTTTGCTGCGAGCTTCTCTGTGGTGCAGAGACTAGCTTCCAGCGTCTCTGTCTTCTTCTGGTCTTCTTCCTGTCGCAGCAAGGTGCGCAGATCGAATCCAGACTGTAGCGGCTTCTCCTGAGCCTTCGTTCTCTTCTCCAGAAGCTCCATATGGATCTCTGTGTGGAAGAAGGCGCTGAACTCTTCCAGTCTTCTTCCTGCGGAAGACAAGTTCATCTCCACCACTCGCTCTGAGGTGTCGACCTTGTCTTCCAGAGGCAAGGATGTCTCTTCCACCACAATGACCTTCATCTTCTGCGCACGAGAAGAAGCCACTCTTCTCATCTTCCGGGGTGAAAGATTTCCCCCCATGGCAGAAGCGGTTCTCTTCACTGCGCTTCCCCTCATCGTAGTAAGAGTATCCCTTCTTCTCTTGTCTTCTGGAGTCTTCGGAAGACTCCCTTGTGTTGCAGAAGTGGTCTTCTACTCCGATCGGATACTCAGCGGCTCTTCCTCTGAGTCAGACTTCGATCCTGAGTGAATGAGGGAGGTGGGCTTCCTAGGTACACTTCTAGGACCCATCTTCCTCGGAGGTGTGACGTCTTCCGACCCACTAGACTCGTCTTCCCTCACCAGAAGCGTCTTCTGGTGAGAGCCGGGCCTCAGCTATGGCATCAGAGTGGGAGAGGGAGTTGCGGCTGCTGCTCGGTCGTCGTCTTGCGAGGTCTCCTCCTTCGCCTCTTGTTGCTCTGTTGGCCCATACTTCGCCAACTGATCTCCCCGGAGATCTCCCATGGCTACGTACAAGTAGCAAAGGAAAGGTGTCAAGTGTCCTCTCGCCGGGGTACCTAAGTACGCTAGCTCCACCTGTACATATACGTGGAAGAATGAGCCCCAGTTGACATTCTCTCCAGCATACACGGCTTCCAGGAACTCCACGTCTCGATCTCCAAGGTACCTCGTCTTCTGCGCTTTCTCCTTGGGAAAGAGATGCAGAAACATCTTCGTCAGAAGTCGCTTCTTCGGCTCCTGGTAAGATTCGATCTTCCACCCGTTCCTTCTCTGCCTATCCTCCACGAAGAGGTAAGTTGTGCTTCCAGGCACATGCCACTCACTTACGACCCTCGGTAAGATCTTCTTCTCAAGCCAACACCCTCGGTCCTCGGATTCTAACATGTGGAAAGCCTTGCGTCACCAATCTTCAGTCCAGGAAGATGGTCTTCCTCGAGCTACTCCTGCCTTCGTAGGTACACGGTTGCGGGATGGTAATGCTGCCCACACCTCCTCCAGAAGTCCCTGATCTGCGAGGTTCCAATTCCACAGGAAGAAGTCGAGACCCAACTCCTTGAGAAAGGGTGTGGCCTCGGCCAACTCCACTGCTGGTAACACCATCCCTCGAGGATGCATCGACATACTGGAAGACCTGTTGCACTAAGCCACACGCACTTACTATGAGCTGAAGGCTCAGTCCTTCCCAAGTGCCCAGAGTCTAGCTTCTACTCTCAGAAGACGAAACTAGTCTTCCAGAAGAGAGCTACTCCGTCTTCCGGGATTCTAACAGTACTTCCTAGATAGCTCTCGTCTTCCGAGCTATATCTAAACAATCCTGTCTAAGCAAGGCCTCGCATGGATTACCAAGAAGACAACCCACCTTGCATTACATCCTACTTCTTATCAGAAGATACAAGATTCGCGAAACGTAGAGTGCATAACAGATTCAGAAGATGGTTGCGGGCTCCTGCGATGACAGTGGTCTCTGGGAAGACACCCGGGACAGTTTCCGATTCAGTGTCTTTCTCGGAAGACCTCCCGGAGTCAGGCTTCCCTTCACTGGTCTCACATGTCTTCGTCTTCCTACGCGCAATGTATCCTCGCAACAGACTCAAGACAATTGCACTCTGTTCTTCTGACTTCTCACCTCTCGTACGCACTCAGAAGAAGCTTGCTGCTTGGTGAGAAGACATGACCCTTGACCATTCTCTCCAGATTCTGCCAGCAAGTCTTCTCACGACTCTCTCCTAAGTTTGGGAAGAAGAAGGAATGGCTGCTAGGGGTCGGACAGAAGAGACCCGAAATGGACCCTCACGTCTTCTCGCTCATTTTGCTAGCCTTTCAGTCTTCTAGTCTCTTTAGGAAGATGTGGAGTTGAGAAGCTTGGAAGATCGGGAGGCACAGGCCTAGTTCCCGACTTCCAACTTCTCGAAATAACAAAACAACTCACCAAGCCACTTAGGATTCGTACCAAGCCTCTCTTAACACAAAAGCAAAGCAAATCCACTCTTGATACGAATTGTGTACAGTCGACTTCCGAAGAGAGTCTTCCGAAGATGTTCCAATCTTCCGAAGCGTCTTCTGTTCAAGGTTTCGGGAGTAGAGAGATAGTAAGGTAGGGAAATTGATAGCTGGGATCGTCAATTTGAGAACGATGGGTAGGGAAGCTCGAATTAAACTCAAGAAGAAGTAGGAAGATGTCTGAAGGAAATTGGACAGCGCTTCCGCACCCAATGTCACAATAGGAAAAATGGGGATGGAGGGTAATCGATCAGGCTGCCTGCAAACCACTGGGGAAGCACGGGGGATACCAAATAGAGGTGAGAAGCAGTGGGAGGGGAAAAGAACATGGGAAGAACCTCTACAATCTTCTGTCTGCTTCCTGAGTTGTCTTCGACCTTCCGCGCGCTTCTGGTCTTGGTCCCAGCTCCAATGCGACCCCACTGAGCTGCTTCCGTCGTCAGCTCCTGTCTACGCGTCAATCAATTAAGTCGTCCACCTCTGATTCCACTCAGCTGCTTCCAATGTCAGCTTCCGGAGGTTTCACAGGAAACGCGTTTAAATCAGTACGCTTCCTGCGCTTCAGCAATTCGACCTCGCCTTCCTTCTAGCTTCTAATCGATCCTATCCTCAATCAATTTCACCTCGCTGCCTCCTTGCTTGAAGCTCACCCTCTGAAATCGATCTTCTCAAGAAGCGTGCTTGCTGCGGGAAGTTGGAATGCGCTAATGCGCTTCCTGCGCATCTTCCCCGCAGATTAGGGGTTTCGACCCTAGATGGCTTACCCGACCTACCTATCACCTTGGTGTTACCTAGGTGCTGACTCTACAAATTTCCAGAGACTGAAATTTGTATAGTTTGACTTCACTGGATTGTCAACCCTCTCCACTTTGAAAACTTCTTTTTCTCTCTCCAAGCCTCATCTTCTCATGATTTTTGTTTCCTCTAATAGCTTACAGATAAACTACAATCTTGGAAACTTTCACAGAGAAATAAAAAACACGGAAAAGATGGCAGCGACTAACAAAATAGCTTTCTCCCTACACCTCTTCTTCCCATGATTTCTGTTGCCCAAGATAGGTTATCAGCCAAGTTGTAATCTTGAAAAGTTTCACAGGAAAATAAAAATCACAGAAAATCTGACAATGACTGTACAAATTTTCCAGAGAGCAGAATTCTTAAACTCTCATGAATATACTCCCTCAACTTTGAAAATTTATATTTCTCTCTCTAGACCATATTTTCTCATGATTTCTGTTGTTCTAGATAGCTTATCAGCCAGTCTAGAATACTAAAAAATTTCATAGGAAAATAAAAAACACAAAAAATCTGACAACCACTGTATAAATTTTCCAGAGACCTCAATTCCTAAACTCTCGAAATTTTCTCCTCTAATAACTTCTCTTTTCTCTTTTCTCAACCTTTCCTAAGTGAACAAGATATAGAGAATGACGTCGAACACGTCATAGATCACTACGAGATACACGAAAGGTTCTAAAATGACTAACATCGCGTTAGTTCTTTCTCCTCCCAACGTTCTTTTCATGTGCTCTCACATGATCTCTTTCTGTTGAATATAGAATTCAACTCTAAACATCCTTCAACGATCCCTTCAAGTGAGATCTCGGTAATAGAACCAAAAATGTAAACCCTCTACGGTCCTATCGATCAACTACCCCCTAATCTCTCAATCTCTAATCTCTCAATCTCCACGATAGTCACCGATGAATCTACAACATGTCAGTTTGTCTCTCACTCAGAGTTCACCTCTGATGGCTCTGATAGAAGCACACCATGAACTTGAAGAGAAAAATGTTAAGTTCAATCATTCACACACCCATAAACTCATTAACTAAAATTTTCTATTCTAACGACGTCTCTCAAGTTCTCACATGCTAAAATATCACACTCTCTCTATATTGCTCAAGTTGTCATTACTACGATGTGAAAACAAGGATGAGGAGCTCTTCTCTATTTATACATTCTAGGTTTTTACTTTGGTACCCTCCAGTAACTCAGCCGTAACTATTTTTACTGAGTTTTATTAAGATATTACTTAAAATAAAAGCAGTAATCACATGGGCTTCTTATCTTTTCACATGGGCTTATTCCTTCAAAGTCAATAACTTCTAGAAGGATTCTGAAATATTCTCAAGGAATCTCGAATTTCCTCCTCCTCTACACTAGGACCCACTATAAAGAAGACATGTGGAATCTCTTCTTATTTTTAATACCCACAAAGTTCACAACTTTAATCCCACAACTAATATCAAGTCAAAAAGGAGATAAGGGATACTTTCCACCACTTTTCTACCTTTTAGACAAGATGACAAGATAGTAGTGCTCACTCTTTAAGAAATATCTGAATTCCTTCGCCCCGAAAGCTTTCTTCCTTTCCTCTTGCGTCCCGTCCATACTTGGTTCACTCTCATCCCTCACACTACGTTTTTTCTGGAGGTGAAGGAGCCCTTCCACTGTGGCTTTGTTTCTGTTGGGGTTCTATGTCCTTCTCGAGTCAACCATGTTCAAAGATTCCCGTCTACATCTTTTTTTTTCTATGTCAACCTCGATGCTAGACCCTCTATTTCTTGTTGCTCCAAACATGAACGCCCTTGGACTTTCACTTCTCATTGTTCCCTCTCTCGCTGACTCCATTTTGTCTTTTAACGACGCCAAGTGCACCCTTTGAGAGTCGTCGATCTCCTACCGCGCCTGAGTACCCTCCCTTAATCGACTTTAAAAATGCAATCTTAATTTTCAATTGTCCCTCTAATTGCAGTTTTCCTCGAACTTGTTGCCTGGCTTCCCTAACTTGCTCTGCTATCCCCGGCGTGCCTCCGTCAGCTCCATCTCCTCCCTTGATTTGTTTCCCCGGAGATCCCTCCACCTACACCATAATATGACACGAGTCGCACAAACGAGAGTGGAGAGGAAATGTCAGCGATACACGCACACGGACGGACATGCGGCGATCAGTGACAATATGAGTAGTCAGAAAAGAAGAACACATGACACGTATGGGACAAACGTCCCAGAAAGAGTCTTAGGGCATATCCGCACAACGACTTTCCAGATTGGTTTATCAGTCTCCCGCGTGTGAGTGATAGAGTTGGAAATAAGAGTGTACACCGCATATAAGAATGTCTGTATTGTCACTGACAAAACGTCTAAACCTCAACCTTTCTTGAGTATATTTTTTGTTTGTACCTGTACATCGTGTGGTGTCCACAATTTACAGGATTCACGAATTTTTGAAATTTTTAAGATTAATAACTTGTTTGTATAACTGAAGAAGCGTTGTTACTTAAGATTACGGCTTCCTTAGAAGGAAGATGATCTTACGACCCTTTTTTCGTAAAAAGAAGTTAACTTCTTCAGAAGACAACCGTCTTCCGAGAAGCGTCTTCTCAGTTGTATCTTCCGAAGACGGTGGAAGACGACGAAAGACGGAAGACACGTATCTTCCGGAGACGGCAACCGCGGAAGCCTAACCACGTATTTCCAAGTAAAGAAGTAGGTGAACCCACCAGGTACCACCGAGGTGGTGGGTAGGTCAGGTAGGTCATCTAGGTTGAGAACCTCTAAACTGCGCGAGAAGATGCGAAGGAAGCGCATTAGCGTAGAACACTACCACTTCCCGCATCGAGGTTGCTTTGGCCTAGAAGATCGAATTGGAAGATAATCGAGTTGAGTGAAGGCAGCAGAGTGAAATTGAGTGGAGCCAGGATCAATTCACAGCTAGGAAGAAGCCGAGGGCAAATCGCTGAGAGTAGGAATCACATCGAGCTGAAGGGGTCTTCTGGAGACTCCCAATAATAGACATTGAAGGACGGCTGAGAAAAATCGAAGGTGAGGTCTTGTTCGATTGAGGTGTAGCAAGAAATTGACGGCGGAAGCAGCTTCTGTGGAGTCGCATTGGAGCTGGGGTAAGAGCCGGAAGCGCGCAGAATATTGAAGACAGCTCGAGATGCAGCAGAAGACTGTTTGAGGTTCTTCTCATGTTCTCTTCCCTTCCCGCCGCTTCTCGTCTTTTGCTTGGTATCCCCCGCGCTTCTCCGGTTGTTTGCAGGTAACTCGATCGATTGATTCCCTCCTCATATTTTTTCTTCTGAGATATTGGGCGCAAAAGCGCTGTCCAAGTTTCGACAACCATCTTCTTGCTTCTTCTCGAGTGCAATCCGAGCTTCCCTGCCCATCCTCCTCAAATTAGAGATCACAGCTATCAATTTCCCTACCCTACCATCCTTCTACTCCCAAAACTTTGAACAGAAGACGCTTCAGAAAATCTGAACATCTTCGGAAGACGTTTCTGTAACCTGAACATCTTCGGAAGATGCTTCGGAAGCCTGACTGTCTTCGGAAGACGACTATGTGCAATTCGTATCAAGAGTGGATTTGCTTTGCTTTGGTGTTAAGAGAGACTTGATACGAATCCCGAGTGGCTTGGGGAGTTGTTTGTTATTTTGAGCAGTTGGAAGTCGGGAACTAGGCCTGTGCCTCCTGGTCTTCCAAGCTTCTCAAATCCACATCTTCCTAGAGAGACTAGAAGATTGGAAAAGCTGGCAGAATGCGCGAGAAGACGTGAGGGTTTGTTACATGTCTCTTCTGTCCGACTCATAGCAGCCTATTCCTTCTTCTTCCCGAACTTAGAAGAGAGTTGTGAGAAGTCTTGCTGACAGAATCTGGAGAGAATGGTCGAGGGTCATGTCTTCCCCATCATGCGGCAAGCTTCTTCTGAGTGTGTATGAGAGGTGAGAAGTCAGAAGAACAGAGTGCAAATATCTTGAGTCTATTGTGAGGATAGATTGCGTGTAGGAAGCAGAAGACATGTGAGACCAATGAAGGGAAGCCTGGCTTCGGGAAGTCTTTCGAGAACGGTATTGAATCGGAAGCTGTCTCGGGAGTCTTCTCAGAGGTCACTGTCACCACAAGAGCCCGCAACCATCTTCTGAACTTGTTACGCACTCTACTTCTCGCAAATCTTGTATCTTCTGTTAGGAAGTAGGATGTAATGCAAGGTGGGTTGTCTTCTTAGGAATCCATGCGAGGCCTTGCTTAGTTAGGATTGTTTAGATATAGCTCGGAAGACGAGAGCTATTTAAGAAGCACTGTTAGAATCCCGGAAGACGGAGTAGTTGTCTTCTGGAAGACTAAATTCGTCTTCTGAGAGTGGAAGCTAGACTGTGAGAACTTGGGAAGGACTGAGCCTTCGGCTCACACTAAGTACGTGTGGCTTAGTGCAACAGAGTTTCAAGTATGTCCATGCATCCTCGAGGGTTGGTGTTACCAGCAGTAGAGTTGGCCGAGGCCAAACCCTTCATCAAGGAGTTGGATCTCGACTTCTTCCTGTGGGATTGGAACCTCGCCGACCAGGGTCTTCTGGGGGAGGTTTGGGCAGCCTTACCGCCTCGCAACCGTGTACATGCGAAGGTAGGAGTAGCTTGACGAAGATCATCTTCTTGGACCGAAGATTGGTGGCGCAGGGCCTTTCACAGGTCAGAATCTGAGAACCGAGGTTGTTGGCTCGAGAAGAAGATCTTACCCATGATCTCGGGTAAGTGGCATGTGCCTGGAAGCACAACTTGTCTCTTCTTGGAGGATAGGCAGGGAAGAAACGGCTGGAAGGTTGAATCTTACCGGGAGCCGCAGAAGCGCCTTCTGACGAAGCTGTTCCTTCACCTCTTTCCTAAGGGGAAGGCGCAGAAGACGAGGTACCTCGAAGATCAGGACGTGGAGTTCCTGGAAGCAGTGTGCGCAAGAGAGAATGTCAACTGGGTGCGTTCTTCCACGCTTATGTACAGGCAGAGCTGGTGTACTTAGGTACCCCGGCAGGAGGACATCTTACTCCATTCTTTTGTTATCTGTACGTGGCCAAGCGGGATCTCACGGAAGATCAGTTGACGAGATATGGACCAACAGGGCAGCATGAGACGAAGGAGGAGACCTCGGGAGAAGATGATCGAGCAGCAGCGATGACACCCTCTCCCACTCTGATGTCGCAGATGAGGTCTGGTACTCATCAGAAGACGCTTCTGGTGAGAGAAGACGACTCCAGTGGATCGGAAGACGTGACACCACCAAGGAAGATGGGTCCTAGGAACGTGCCTAGGAAGAACACCTCCTTCCCAATCATTCACTCTGGATCGGAGTCCGACTCACCGGATGAGCCACTGAGTACCCGAGCTGCGCAGAAGACCGCTTCTGCAATACCAAGGAGTCTTCCGAAGACTCCAGAAGACGAATGATGGATGGATACTCCTACTGCGATGCGAGGAAGCGCAATAAAGAGGACCGCTTCTGCCATGGGGAGAGATCTTCCACTCTGAAAGATGAGAAGAGTAGCTTCTTCCCGTGCGTAGAAATAGAAGACCATAGTGGTGGAAGAGGCATCCTTGCCTCGGGAAGACAAGGTCGACACCTCCGATCGGATTGTGGAGATGAGTTTGTCTTCCGCGGGAAGAAGACTGGAGGAGTTCAGTGCCTTCTTCCACTCAGAGATTCAGCCTGCTATGGAGTTGATCGAGAAGAAGACGGAGGCTCAGGAGAAGCCACTACAGCTTGGATTCGGTCTACGCACCCTGATGCAGCAGGAAGAAGACCAAAAGAAGGTAGAAGCGCTGGAAGCCAACCTTCGCACCACGGAGAAGCTCGCAGAGAAGTACAAGGCGGAAGCAGCGCTTCTGCCAAGGAGCTAACACAACTGAAGAAGAGCAACCAGGAGTTACAAGCGCGTATTAGAGAATTTTTTGTTGAAACTTCATGAGTTAGTAGCTTGGAAGTTGAGCTACTTGAGACCACAAAAATCTTCGAGAGATCTCTTACCGACTAAGAGATATACTTTTTTATATACAAGGAGATCTTGAAGATATTTCATGAGGAACCTAGTTCGGTTGCCGAGGTGGAAGAAGAGACGTTTAGGAGTTCGAACGAAGACGGAGAAGCTAAAGTTAAGTATAGACGAGCTACGGACACGCATCTATAGCACTTGGGGTGCCTTCATTACTCTATATCAAGAAGCTTCCCAGATAATTGACACAGATGTGAAGAAGGTTGAGTTGAAAGCATCATTCACTATGGAGGCCACAAATGCTCCTAGTGAAGTAGAGTTGGATCTTTACAAGAGTGAGTTTAAGATGTATGTTGTGATTAGTACAGACGATGGTCATGAGGATCATATCTTAGATAATTAATTTTAGATTGAATTTTATTTCGTGTATAGCATGTATAATACACGATTTCTTATATAAAGCTCGAAAGAGTTAAGAAAGTTGTGTAGAATTATTTTCCTCAAAGGTATTTTGTCCACTTAATGATTGAGAATGCGCAACAACATGAATGGAAGTTCAAAAGACTGGAAAATTAGACTTAGAAACCTTCCTCAAGGTTTAGATGTCATAGTAAGTGTCGGAGAGAGCTCAAGAGAGATTATCGTTGAGTTTGAGAACACTAGTACAAAACCTCAAGTATAATCTCCGAGAAGAAGAATAGAAACCGACTTGTGGGACCACCAAGGGAACCAAGAAGAAAGTTGAGGATGGTGGATTTCACCATTTGATGTGGTTGAAGATGTGGGTTTCTCAAAAAGCTAACATCACGGTTGGGCAATCGATTGCACGCAACTATAGTTTACGAAGAGAACTTAGAGGAGGATTGAGTTCTAAGAGAAGCAATAAGAAGAAACCCAAGAGCAAGACATCAAAGTCTGTGGTGGATGTGCATGCTTCAGAGGTATGCACTAAGACTGAAGTCCGATTGAATGGTCACTACGTCTCTGACGTGTTGGTGGATGGAGGATCGGTTGTAAATGTCATATCGAAGAGGTTGATGAAGAAGTTGAGGATGGAATCAACTCGCTCGACTAACATTATTGTGAGAATGACTAACAAGCAACGAGTAAGACCTCTTGGTGTGTTAGAGAAGATGGTTGTGTTTGTGATGAGAGTTCAAACATTGATGTCCTTTCAAGTACTAAAGGACTCTAGTTATTATTTGCTCCTAGGTAGGCTTTGATTGAGAGATGTGCGCAACACAGATAGGTGACACAAGAGATATTTATGGATTGAGTCCAAAGATCATAGAGTGATAGTACCTCTCTCGGGTGTTGGAGTTGTGACTTCTGACTCTGATAGACCCATTAGTGACTACTGAGAATCGAAGACAGAGGACGATCAGAGTGTCTCAATGATAGATACAGGAGATTCAAGGATCCTCGTCTGATGACGAAGAATTTGGTCGAGATTAATCATTACATCAGCTTAGTGCTATTGACTTGTTGTCTCGACCAACAGTGGAGAAATATCGCAAAGAAGAGTTGAGTGAGGTAGAGATTGTGAGAAGACTCTCTACCCTGAAGTTTGGTGTCACTCAAGATGAGAAAAGTAGATTCCTAGATATATTTTAGAAATATATCCATGTGTTTGCTTTCAGTTACAAGGATTTGAAGGAGGTGACTCTAGAGACTCATCGAATCGAACTGGAGGAGAACGCAAGACTAGTTCGATAGAAGTAGAGAAAGGTCAATCCTACAACGACAATGATGGTCAAGGAGAGAGATAGACAAGTTGAAAGAGACAAGTTTCATTTACGAGGTGGTGAATTCAGAATGAGTTTCATCCATTGTGATTGTCAAGAAGAAGAATGATAAGATGTGAGTGTGCATAGACTATAAAAAGTTGAATGTAGTTACCAAGAAGGATTATTATCCTCTACCATTTATAGATGAGATTTTGGAAGAAGTTGCTGGTCATGAATAATATAGCTTTGGTGATAGTTATAGTGAGTATAACCAGATCAAGATAGCACAAAAGTACCTACAGTTGACTACTTTCACTACTCCTTGGAAAACATTTGCATTTCGGATGATGTCAATTGGACTGTGTACTGCTCCGACCACATTTCAGAGGTTCATGAACAAAGTGTTTGAATCATTCATAGGGAAGTTTGTCTGAGATTTTATTGAAGATTTTTGCATGTATGGAAGAAAGGAAGACCACTTTGATCATGTGATCAAAGTTTTGCAGCGGTTGGAGCAAGCCAATGCTTCTCTAAATCAAGAGAAGCATCTTTAGATGCGAAGAAGATCTATTGTTGAGACACATCATTTCCAAGAATGGGATTGCGGTAGATCTTGAGAAGGTGAAGGTGTCTTTTGGAATTATAGCTTTTATCCAATCTCATTCCGAAAACGAGATTTCAGACTAATTTTTTGCTAAGTTTCGAAACCACTCATTTCAGCAGGCTGACGGCTCTAGACTCGAAGAAATGCATGTACGAAGTACAAACTCTAATCTCTATACCCATGAGCCAACTGCTTGTCATCCACCTGTCTCGTCTCAAAATGCCATGTGATAGCCATGTATGTTGTCCTGTTAGCATCAACCTGCCATGTCACCAACTTGTTGTCACGTCAACACAAAAAACCACCTCAGTAATTTACCACGTCAACAAAAATATACCAATTCATCAATCGCCATGTCAACAAAAATATACCATATTAGATTTTTGACATGTCATACTTTGGTGTCATATCAGCACCTGCTACATCATCGCTCGGATGTCACATCAATATCCGTTGTCATCAAAACCTTAAAATCTCTGACATCCATAACTCTCTTAATATAAGTTTTTTTTATGAGAATTTAAAAATCAATCTTGCTTTACTCGTGGAACTCTGAACAATGACTTCCACATATTGCATTCTGAATAAGTTTGAGGAAATTTATTTCTCAATCTCTCTTTCTCTCACTAACCGGTCCACGACTCGATAGTTATAAAGGCTAGACTCGAATAATCATACAATGCTCGTCCGGATCCCAGAATTATACCATTATACGAATCTATGTGACATTCTGGACTTCAGCAAGGGCAAAGAGACATTTATTCTAGAATCATGCATATGTGATCACTTTCGTTGGTTAAGCAGTTCGGGATCTCGTCATAAATCTGAAAATACAACGTTCCGTTACAATTTCAGGCCATAGAGGAACTGAATTTCTCAAGTGATCATCGTGACACTAATCTAAAGACAAGTGAAGTCTACTCTGATTTGCTTCAACCTAAAAAGTCTCTTGTACTATACACCATTCTGAGTCAAAGGCTAGAATCTCACGAGGTTCCAGAAGGACTAACGCTGCTTGAGGGTGAATATTCTGAATTGCTAGCTAGCTCCACATCAAAGATTGGCCTATATTTATCGTCCCCGATCGATTTCCTTATGCCGTTTCTGTTCTACTGGATGAGTTCATTTCCTCGTTCCCTGACCATACGTGCATGATCTTCAAGATGCTTCTGTCAAGATGCTTCTGATCAGATGATTGCAGTAACCTCTATATCCATGACGTGCACCAGGGAGATTTTATGTGATTTTACAGTTTCTGCCCGAGTTTCTTATCATTACAAGATCATGCTACGTCCTTTGATACCTCTTATCATGAAGCGAATGTCTTCTTTGTATGCAGTTCTGCTCCATATGAATTATACCTGCCATTGTCGCCTTCCGTCCCGGTTAATACTTTGTCCTCCTCTGATGTGCTGAAACGCATCTCGTCCTCTGCCTTGCGACGCAGTTCCTGAGATCCTTGCTACTGCAGCCAGAATGCCCTCGTCTATGCATTTCTCTTTCTTGGCATGTTGTATCTGCTCGATTCTCTACTTCCCCGTGCCAATTATAGCTCTTCCAATAGCAGTAAACATTTCAGCAATGGCCATCCACCCACAGCAGTGTGATCGCGGGCAGTCAGTAGTTCTCATCGTTCATCTCGGTGATGTGAGTGATCTGTGCGCTGTACTCACTGGCGTTGTCTTCAAAATCTGCCTTTATCATCTCCAGTATCTCTCTTTCTCTGTTGATCAAGCTTATATCCTCGTCGAATCCACAGCGCGATTCTCCGGAATTTACCAACAAACCTCTTCTCTTTGCCGAATTCTCTGAGGCTTCCGAAGGTCGGAAATCGTCATCTCACATCTCGTACTCGCGTGAAACTCTCACCTTCAGCACTATCGATACTAAAACTAGAAAATCAGATGAGGAAAACCCTGGAAAATAAGTCCGGTGCATCGAGTGAAGTACAATCATACTTCTGTCTCTCCTTTGTACAACTTTCCAGGTGCATTGAGTGAAGTATCACTACCCTACTTCTGTATCTACTCCTACACAAACAAATGTACATGTGAACAACTGTCACTCTTAGGTATCAGCATGTAGTCCCACGAACAAAATCACCTCATCTACACTCCCCATGCACAATCTTGCGCGTCAGTAAGGGACGACGACGCCTGCGCTGTCGAGGACCACGTGTACTCATTCAAGTAGCGAATGTGTTCTTCGAATTCGTCCATATTTCTCTTCTGGGCAGTTGCGAACATTCCAAGTACCCTCCATCACCAGAAGTGCCCTCATTTATGAGTTCATCCCAAAAATTTCACCTGATTGCAGTCAGTTACTACAATCCTCTACGCAGTGATTTGTGATAGAGTTTGATCAGTTGAAGCAATCATCCACTTCTACCTGCTGCCTAAACCAGAATTGACGCTACTGGTGGTGGAAAATCAGTAGTACTCGAGCATCTCCATCTTATCGACAACCCCTGTAAAGTACTCAAGAAGCACCTGGCGTAAGGAAGCCAGAAACAAGCCAAACCACAAAGTTACTCCTCCTTTGAACTTCCATGGACTAAATCTTCCGAGCGTCAAGATTCTTTGATCATCCCCAGCTGTGCCAGTCGCTTTGATTTCCCCACTAGATACTGGCTGGTTGGGCATTTCAGTATCGAAGTCTCTGCGCAACAGCACATGAGCGGCTATGACGGCCATTCTGTTTCTCTCCATACCTTCTTCCTCGCTATTCTTTATAAGAGGCAAACACCTCCGCATCTCGAAGGATAGATTGACCGAATCTGAGCCCTGACGATGGTACTCTGGATGTTGGAGGAGAATTTGGACGCCTACGCCTACCTATTCCAAAAATCCTTGACCTGCGACCTGCAAGCAAGCGCATATGTTTCCAATGTATAAGAAGCCGGTGCGAATAGGTAAAGAATGCTACCTATCTTGTTCAATCCGGTGTCTTCAAGTCCAGTAAAAAGTCACAAACAGCGTATTCATCGTCCATAGAGTAGGTTTCTAGTAAGGTTACCCGCTAGCTTGCAATTGTAGAACTGGTGGCACAATGTGCAAAAGTCTGATGTGAACGTACGGTGGCAGGTAAATGCAAAGAGAGAGAGAGGAGCAAAAGTTGTATCAGACAAGTTTTAAAAATTCTATACATAACTGCACGCTGAGAACTAGAGAGTATGCTTCAGAACTACGGAGAGAGAGAGAGAAAAGAGCAAGAGTTGTACCAGAATAGTTTGGAAATCTAAAGATAACTGCATAGAGAGAGGTAAAGAGTATGCTTCTGAACTTTCTGCCTCTGTCTTTTATACACTCCATGAACTTGAATAAGTGCCTGAGGATCACAGATCTGCTGAGGTCTTCTTTGCACGCATGGTTCAAGGAGTTGGGGATCCTGAATGGCAGAAGGCATGTTCCCCCGCGAGCACATACTCCAATTAGAACGGTTCCGTGGCTTCCGGGACAGGATTTGGCCTTTGAGTACGGGTTGGTTGACACGTACTATCCCTTACTTCCTCAAGGGAGTACCAAATTCTGCTTGAACCAAAGATGTTTATCACTATAACGGAAGTACAGCTACAGACAGACAGTCTCCAATCAAAGAAAAAGGAAAAGGATACAGGCCGGCAGTATGCTCAATCGTCCCTCTTTTCTTCAGGCCGACTCGAAAGTTAGCGTAGTGTGGAGATACCCCTTAATTTGCCCTTCCTCCTCTCAAGTCTTCAGTCGACGTTGGAAGGAGATGCACACTACTGTGCACAGATAGTGTATATGGGATGCTGCCACGGGAGTGTATCTCGTTCTGCAGCAGGCCTGTGATTTCAGGGTCCCCTTTAGAAACCTTGTTCCCATTTCGACCCACCAGAGCCTTGAAGGCTAGGCCGCCACGTTAGGTTTGTAAGCTTGGAAATGGCCAAGGAAACGGGGAATGCTATGCCCACTGATGACGGTCTCCGCCTGTTAAGGCTTGGAGACAGACATCCTGCTTCCCGTTCATCTGCTACTGGAATGCAACAGTGTAACTTCCGTTCGAAATATGTGTCAGCGATGCGTTCTGTCGACCCAAAGAGTTGCACATGCATGTGCTACAGAATCAAAACAGTGACAAGCATTCACCAACTCCTCGGTTGAAGCTGTGTACATTGACCGAGTATTAACAGAGTTCGACCTTTAGCATTCTTATATGGACGCTAGCTTATACCAGTGTATTTTCGCAGAGGCTTTTAGTTAAAATCAAAATTAGTGCACAATACCATCTTGGATCGTGAGCTCCATTCTCTCGACGAGCACAAGTATCAGTATGATTTGGTCTTGGATGGCAGTGGTTTCAGTGGAGTAATTGCAGGTAGGTACGAAAGTGTGCGGAATGCTTACGAAATTTAAGTAAATTATTGCTAACAGTATTAACAAGTTCAAAATTTGGAGGAAGATACCCGCAGCGAATGTAACTGTGAGGAAACTTCTAGCAGACTTTATGCCCTTGACTTGGTTGACAAAAGAGATACTGTTTAGAACTGAACTGTGAGGAAACTTCTAGCAGACTTTATGCCCTTGACTTGGTTGACAAAAGAGATACTGTTTAGAACTGAATTTCTGCATAGAGTGCAAAGTGAAAACTTAGAAGAGACTGAGAACTCAAACTTTCAGGTAAAGGACAAACGCAACGGACGAATAACTGAGAGCGATTGGGATCCGGCCTGTCACAGAGAAGCCTGAGTATGCCTGGGTCTAGTCTGTTTACGTAATACATTTTACTCTGGCTTTGATTATTGAATACATTAGAATGATCAGAGTAGTACGTACTGAAACACGTAACTGCGGCAGTTTGTCTTGTGTGCCGCTAGCTCTACATGGTCTTAATCTGTTACGTTCCCACCAATCTAACCGTGAGGCATGTCAAGCCCAGCTGTCCTCGTCTGCGATACTACTTAATGTTCAAGAAGAAGTTTTTCCTGTTTTGCACCATAATTAACCTCGTAAAAGTAAGGTGACGCAATGGATATCAAACCGATGGGAAGCCACATCAAGCCGAACAAGGGAAAGAGGACCCCAAGGGCCAAGCAACCAACACCCAGAAGGTGAACCATTCCTGGTAAAAGGAATGGATGAATTAAAACCTGTGACAGAATCTCGTGTAGGGAAGATTGCTTGCATCCTATAATTATGAGGGACCAACAGATGTATCTTGGGACAAGGACCCAAAAGTCATGTCATGAGTTCCGTCTTTGGCGATCAACCAGTTCTATCTGTCTAAGGATGGCAGGGCATCATTCTTGCTCATCACCAGAACCGTGCGCCTTTCGGGCCGGATTCTCCATGTGGGTTCGTTTTATGGAAGGATGATCCAACGAATTGGAAACCGAAGCAGATGTCCGGCACCAACTCAGGTGACAGAAACTGTACAGAGTGGTGGCGATTCCGACTGATTGATGATGACCGTTCAGAACTTCAGGTTGGATCATTGGCCAAATCTATACGAAACCATCAAATCGAGCAGAGTCAGCAGATTCTCTAGTTGCCACTATGTTGAGCCACCTAATCGTACGCAACGTACCTTCTTGGGTTGTACTCATGATCATCTACAGCGAAAAGAAACTTAATCAACCCCTAGATATAGTCCATGGATCTAGACTGAAGGCTGTGTGTCATGATAGTAAGCGAATATCCTACTGTTGGAATAGTACTGTGCCTTGGACATTCGCACAAAGTTCTAACAGCGAAAGCAACCGACTTCTGCGAAGCAAATGAAGGAACGCAATTGCAAATTCGAAGGTCAGCACGCGTAAGCTCTTCATAACTACTTTCAGTTAAGGTTGAAGGTACCGCTAAACTCGGATATCTGCAGATTCTCACGTTTAATTTCAGTGCCATCAGAGGAACTGTATAGATTAAGCGATGGATAACGAGGGTAGATATAGCGCAGTCCACCTGTAGATCTTGAGGCAGTGTTCTCCTGTTTGTTAGAGCACGTTCTTCGCGGAACATTCAGCGAGCCTGTGTCATGATAAGGTTTCTCCGAGCTTCTCGAGCTCCTTTTGACGGAGTTCCTGTTCTCACTACTTCTCTCTCTAGATCTCTTCATCTGTCTCGTAAAAGTTAATCTACATTAAAGCTTCATGCTGCGTCAACTCGAAGGCCACTTCATATTGTATGCTTGGGTCATAGACGTCTACGATTCGCACTGAAGAGAGTTTAGAATCTGCTGTGAATTATGAGAAGTGTTAATATTCAATCGAAACTCGGTAAAACAAAAACTGAAAACAAAGGCCGGGGCAATTTACATTCTTCGTTGTTCTTATGATCACTACCCGCCTGCCGTCTCACGGTTTAATTCCCCTCCTCCTCTAGATCTTCTGCCCCCATCGCATCTCCCCCGTCGTACTGCCCTCACTAGCTGACCATTCGTCATTCTTGAGGTCAGATTCGCGTGATTTCAAAGAGAGAAATTTGTCAATTTAGCTCCCATCATGACGAAGTCGGGTTACTCATCGATAGCTAAACAGAACGCAAGGACCACAACTTGGAGAGCAGATATTCCGCAGTCCTTACATCAACGATCGCTTAGAATAATGCTCTCGACTAGTCACTCGTATAATTAATGAATGCATTCGGTGGTTGTGACCGTGAATATTCCAAAATGTGCTTCGCCAAGCTATAGTTGCATCGAAAAAGATTACTCAGTCTGCTAATTTAACATTATCATGCTGACACTCGTAGTCACCGTTAAGGTCTTACGTGCTAAGTTTCCTCGTGGCGTCTCACAGAATTCGATCCCCACGACTGGCGCTTTCTGGATGTTTTGACATTTCCTCCGAGAAGGCTATGCAATAATTCCATTTTTGCGCACTCCTCGCCTCATCTTATACATATAGTTAGGTTTGACATGAATCTGCTCTCCCTGAGCACCCTTTCCTAAACCGGCTTTTCTACTTTCCAGACGCAGAGTAGAGAGTGTTTCGTTCCGAAACATCAATATTCCCCTAGACATTGATGCTCAAATCGCAAACTCCTGCAGACTAGGCCGAACACCATGGTTTCCTGTAATTAAGTTTCGAAGTTATGCATGTTTCATCTCCTGCCGTAGCTTCAGGTTGCTTGCCTCAAACTCACTGGCTGATCATGAATCCGCGCCGTGCTTTTCTCATAAAGAGAACTGCTAGATGCAGAATAGTGCTGAAGAAAGAAAATCAAGTTGCTATCTCCTCGAGCTCGAGCATTCTTCCCTTCAGCGTCACTGCATCGCTTCCGAACTTGATTTCATGTAATGGGGATTTTATTCGTTGGTGAGATTGAATGCATATGCTGTTTGTAGATTTGATACGCTGGGTTGTTGTTGAAGAGTATCAACGCAATAACAGGACGTTAGGGACGTTAGGGACGAAAGCATAACCAGCCCAAGAACCGAACCCTTCCAGTGATGAATTTCATAGTTCTGGTCGTAAGTGGGAGACGGACTGGAAGCTGAGGTGGCCACCTCTTTAGGAAGAGCAACGGACGAACTAAGACTAGGCACGATGCATTCCTGACGATGTTTTAGATTTCGCTGCCGCAGAGGGACTACATGATATTCCTGGAGCAGATTCCTCAAGTACTCTTCGAGCTGATAGTTCCTTCGACTCGGGTATGTCGGAAGATATGTTGGAACGCTTGGAAGATATGTTGCCGTTGTAAACATCTCTGGAAGGTGAATGATTGTCCGCGTCTCCACAGTTCAGTGAAGCCGTATTCGTTTCACTTGTCTGAGAAACAGGAGCTTTATCCCATCGTTGAATCGGCCTGCTCCATACACGATGCATCACTAACTCCAAACCAATTTGCGAAGTATCTCTGGTAATTCACAAGAATCAGTGACCAATTCAGATAACGGAGATTCAAGTGCTTAAACAGGAGTGGACAATTCAAGGGATTGACGAATAACGTGGAAATACGCTATCTGTTTACTCTATTCAGCGCAGAGGTACCCATAGGGCTGGACGAGCGTTCCACAAAACTGGGTTTCATAACCGTGGCCACAGCTAGCGCTGCCACTGTCATATAAAACGACATAAGTTCGAACTCTAGACATTCCTGTGTTGCGAATTCCTCCAGTAGATCGGGGGTTCTCCATAGGAGCTACCAATTGGCTTCGTTGTGCAGAGTCGCGTCTACGAGCACGAGTCTGATTCGTCATGATGCTACTGTGTCTTCTGAAGAGCTGACAGCCATTGAACAACGACAGTCCTCGTGAATGTCCTACCAGTCGAGTGAAATATCTTTCACTTACATGGTCCAGGTTTTTATATAGTAGCACCAGACAACCATAGCAGCGAAGGTCCGGTCACGTGAAAATGTACGGCGCGTATGACAGGCGCGGTTTTGTTTCATTCGTAGCCGAATTATCAGGGCAGAGCGAGTAGAATACTAAATCTAGTTAACTTCAGTGCAGGTTTCCTGATAACTGGTCTCATATGACGGAAACTGCTCAGCACAGAATGGACAAAATCCGTAAACTGAATACTGGAATTATGATAAATGGTTCACGCCTTAGTCTTTGAGACTACCGCCTCGTGGAACAACCATCACAACTGCACTGGCAACTTAAGCCATTACAGTAACAGATAACATTAAGTTACGTAATGGATAGCCCAGTTCGCACAAGATCGATTACGTATTCTCTGGTAGTTTCTCTAGTCAGAGTTATTACAAGTTCTCTCACCTGTCTACACGACTCTGTATTCTCATATTGCTGGATATGCGTTATAAGGGCTCTTGGTGGCGTCAAAGCATCCACCTTGGCCGGGAACATAGAGTCCAAGAACGCCAAGAAACTTGTTGGATTTGATTTGGTGGAGGGCCGCGCGAACGCGAGCCCTCTGCTATCACGAATTATGACGTGCATTTTCCCACTTCGGGAAATGCTACAACTTGCTACACCGAAGTCCAATGGAAGCGCTTGTCATAGGTTGTAGCCCTTCTGGATAAAAATAGGCCCCGCCCAGGTAAGTATGATTCTACCTAATTGCACACAGTTCATATAGCTCGATCGAGTCCACTACGTAAGCAGCGGTTATGGTTCTGTTGACCCAACGCAGTAGAGTCATTCAAGCTGTCCCTGTTCAAAACAGAGAAAACAACTCTCCTCTCCAAATAGATGTCAGACCACTCCACGAGGCTGCTCGTAAGCTAGGTAATCATGAGTTGGACAAAGAAACGCTCGATCAACGTTGAGTTCGTTTCCATTCTCGGTTAGAAATCCTGGTGCACGATGAAAAGCTTGATATGTACAATTCCCCCTGGGAAATGAACCCCACCCCAGCAGATACTTCGAGGTCTGGAACTGAGTCTCAAGAGGGGCAAGCCAAGTACTCACGACTGAAGATCAAGAAGACGTGAGCGAAGATTCCGGCCTAGCAGGATTTCGCCCTCTTGACTTTCCAGAACTTGCGCACGCCGATCCTGGTCGTGATTATCTGCGATTCGTAGGTGATGGATTGATTATATTGTAATAGAGTCCGTGCATGTTAATCCTTGCGCTAAGTGAAATAGCTGAGTGCACGAAGTTACAAATAAGAGTAACTGAGCAACCTATCGTGAAATTCCCGTATGGTTGCTCTTAGGTCGTTCGTAGAATTACTTTGTGTCCGGAAGGTACTTCTGTGAAGTTTATTATAAACTAATCACCAACAATAATAGTATTTAGTTCGGAAGAGGGGAATATACAAAGAACTTTAATTTATGTCCTAATTTTTAGGCTATAAATTAAAGCTTATGAATTAAAAGTTTTTTTACTCGTAAGAATGAAAAACTTTTATACTAAAAAACTATTCTGTTCGTGTGGCTTACTTATAGGTTTTACAAAAATGAACATGTGTAATGCAGTGACCAAATGGAATCTATATTTAATTAACTAATTTTAGTTCATTAAATTTAATGAAGTTAATTTGGAGATAAATAACAATTACAAACTTTGTGACTGTGGATAACTATTTACAAACCGTGTGACTCTGCGCTTTAGACTAAATTCTTCACTAAAATATATTTGAAGTCTTATGTCACCCAGTTACAAATGATTATTTTGGCGGTGTGTTAAAATGTTTAACTTTTTTCTCCTTCTTCTTAGAAGTGTAGTTTGGATGCAAATTCATCTCATCCATTTTTCGATGGAAAAGACAAATATCCAGACATTTAATTTATTACCTGATCCTTCTTGTTAGAAGAGTTAAGTAATAAATTAAACTCACAGTAAATTAGTGTATTGTAGAGCTCACTTTTTCAATTTTTGACAGAAGATGCTTGAAATGTAGAAGTTTGTAGAAGAAATAAAGAAGTTAGAAGAAGAATAGCTTAGTTTTAGTGAAGAAGATCATTTGTGAAGAGAAGAGTCTTCGGAAGAAGACCTTCGCAGATAGAGCTCTGGAGATAGAAGATGAAGAGGAGGAAGATTTCTTAAGAATGGACTCCTTAAGTGTAATCTCTTCACGAATAGACAATAGGATTCATAGCGGAGTACTACGAAGTCTTAGTAGGATAAGGCAAGCTACCTATCCGAAGAGAGACAGGAACCGCAAGAAGCGAAGACGAAGACGATCTGCGCACACCTTTGTCAGACCTGTAGCAAAGAAGGAGTGACGACTTCGGCACGTGTGAAAAATTTGAACTTAATTATATACTCAGAAAATAAGCTCAATATCCAAATCCACTTTTAGCACGCAATGATTTTCTATCTACGGAGAGAGCGTTTAGACTAAGACAGTGAATTGGACGAAGTCTATCGCACCTGGGCGTAGACTAATCTGGGTGAAGTCTAGCACATTAGACGAAGTTCATCTCACAGCTCATTCAGCTATCTTCGTAGGGTACGATGTCCGTCACATCAAAGTTACCGAGGATTAGAGCTATTGAGTTAGACCAGGAGGAACTTCGGCAGCTTCGACCGAAGCTGAAGAAGTTAGGTTTAAGCTTCCTAACATGGGGAGGTTGGACGCGAGTATCCGGCAAATTCATCAGCCAGATACAAATGTGTGAAGACCATGCGACCAAAGATAGATATGCGCGGCCAGAGAACTAGACGGTGGAAAATTAAGAGAAGGTCTTGCTCGACGAAGCGAGAGAGAAGGGAGATTTGCTCTTCAATCATTTGTCGATGAAGAGCCATGCATTTGAAGGTCAAGATTATGGAGAACTCTTTGCCAATCCAATCTACTCGACGAATGACTACAAGTTAGCCGATTACAGAGATCCGGTGAAGAAGAAGATCGTCAAAGCGGTGATGTTGATCCTAAGTCCTACGAGGACCACGTACTTGTTTGTGTGGAAGGTGTGTTTTTTTGAGAACTTGTTCACAAGAAAGCGAGCACATTGGACGAAGATCTTCCACGATGAAGTTTAGCGTCCTCGGTCAAACAAGACTACGTCTACTTGGGAGGATTCGTTTCAGTCTTCTACTTCGGAATGGGCTGGTTGAACGAGAGTGAGCAGAAGTAGTTGGGTTTTGGTCCAGACGAAGATGAAGACTATGATGGAGAATATCTTTTGTCAATTCACGAAGAAGAAATAGCACCGAGCGAAGATGCACAGCAAGTGGAGGCTTCAGCCGAAGTTACAGAGGAGGACGCACAACCGACGGAGGTACCAGAAGCCGGAGAAGAAGAAGAGAAGTGCCACAGCAAGAGAAAGAGAAGTCTTCCGACTACGCTTCAGAAGAAGCCGAAGGTGAGGAAGAAAGGCAAAGAGCACGACGAAGAAGACTATTGAGCTGAGTAGCTTCAGAGGTGAAGATGGAAGACGCTGCCATCTTTGTGAGGAGACTTCGGAGGGACTAGCACTTTACGATGTGGATATGTTTCAAAGGACGATGCTCTTCGACGATGAGCTGGTAGTACCGATGCTGTGTCTTTTGGAGGAGAACATGGCAGAGTATGAAGAGGAGGCAGGAAAGAATATCTCTCTAGCGGAGATGATTGCCTTTGTATACTTCACCAAAGAGAACTAACGAGAAGAGAAGAACAATCTTCGCGAAGAGACAAGGAACGCCACTAAGTTGAGACTAGAGGCTGAGAAGGAGATCGAAGACCTCGGCGTCAGTGCGAGGAGCTCAAGACAACGGTGAAGACAAGAGATGAGGAGCTGAAGGTTTCAACGGAGAGCTTCTCCGACCGTCTTCAGGAGTTGTCAAACCAGAAGGCGGACTTGCAACGAAGTCGAGAAGAGTTCCAAGTTACAGTCGCAGAACTCACCAAGGAGAAGGAAGATCTTCGGACGAAGATGGAAGACTCTGAAGACCTTTGGAAGAAGTTGATGCTTGTGCTATCTGCGTACGTGACTTCAGAGTTGGAGTCCGAAGAGCTCGCTCTTCTACTAACATTGGAGGTAGTGCAAGCAGAAGCGAACCCGGACGTTGTGAAAGCACACCTTTCTAGACTTAGACAAAAAGTAGATAGAGAGTTAGGGGAGATACGAGCAAACGCAGAAGTTCGGTTAGAAGAGTTCAGAGCACAGTTAGGATAAGGATTGTAGATTCGATGAAGATGAAGACATATCATAGGGTAGTGAAGGTCTTCCGCCTTCTTAGGAAGAAAAGCAGTTAGGTTAGTGAGAAGAGTATATAAGCGATGCAGCTTTCGGAAGTTGTGCCTTTTTTCATATTTTCAGTTCTTTATTAATTAATTTTCATTTCTCAAAAGTGTGGAGCAAATGTTGTGAATGATTTGGACGAAAACGGTTTCCTCCGAATACTAGGAGCTTGCTGTCGCATGAGTAAATATGAGTGACGAAGATCTTCGTAGGTAGACTTCGACGAATAGTCTTTGACGAAGAGCGGACATGCGTAGCCTGTGAATGAGAGATTAAGCGTAGATCCGAGAACAAATCACTTACTATGAAGTGGAAGAGATAAGTTAAATTATAAGGAGAGTTCGGAAGATGGTTGCTTCTTCTTGAAATAAGTGGTGGGTCTTTAAGATTGAGGATTTAGTTGAAACAACACTTCTTAGGAAGTGTTGGGGTTTATTCTTTGAGTCTTGATGTGAAGTCTGTGGTATTCTGTCTTTTCAGAAGAAGACTAGTAACATTTCAATAGTATTTTGCATTCTTTATTCATTCATACATTGGTTTTCTCGAATCTTTTGTCTGTACGGTTGGAAGGGTCCCTGATCAAGAACTATTTCATTGTTGTTTGTATTCAATTTGTCAGGTTGTGCTTGGGTTTGGTTTCTTATCAAACTTAAACTCTAATCCGGATATTATTCTATTCCGTGAGAAAAACAGAAAATTTCTAGAATTATCATTGCGATAATTGTTGTTGTTGTTATACTGTGATTTGTGTAATTGTTAACTATATCTTCGTAGGAACGATCCTTAATTTATCATTTCCGATACATTTGGTTTCTCTGGGTTGTTACAAATTGAAACACAAAACTTTTGGTGCCGTTGCCGAAGATACATATTTAACTTTTACTTGAATTCAGTACGGGATAACTGTCAACATGTATGTCAGGGGGAGCACCAGCGCCTTCTGAAGAAGACGAGAAGGGCAAAACGAGCATTGAAACGAAGATTTGTTCCTAAACATCTGTTGGAAGAAGTTCAACGCCAAAAAGAAGACACGAAAGAGCGGAGACGTCAAGCAACACAGAAGTGATAAGAGGTGAAAAGTTTGTCAGAAAGGACCATCTTGAGTAGGGAGGAGTTCGATACCTATCTCACCATGAGCTCTCTATGAAAAAGACGAGCGGAAATATTAGAAGAAGAATGTGATATCAGATCAGTCCACCCGACGAATGACTACAAGATTACCGAGATCCCATGAAGAAGAAGATCACCGAAGCGGTGATTTTGAGTCCGAGGCGGACAACATACTTATCTGCATGAAAAGTATGCTTCTTCGAGAACATCTTCGTCGGTAAGCACACACATTGGGCAAAAATCTTCCACGAGGAGGTACAGCGAATATGGACGAAGCAAGACTACGTCTACTTGGGAGGATTCGTGAGTGTTTTCTACTTCGGCATGGGATGGCTCACGGAGAAGGATGCGAAGCAGTTGGGCTTCGACGAAGACGAAGAGTGCGAGGGTGGAGATCTTTCACCAATCCGTGAAGAAGGAGCACCAAGGGAAGTAACTCAGCAAGTGGAGACTTTGCCGAAGGCTCCTGTCGAAGCCACACATGAGACACCACCGGTGGAGAATACCCCCGAGACAGTTGAAGACACGGAGAAGCGACGCAGCAAGAAGAAGCGGAGCTTTCCAACCTCGCCGCAAGAGAAGCTGCAAGAGAAGCCGAAGGCGAGAAAGAAGGCTAAGGGCACCAAGAAGGAGACCGTCGAGCTAAGTAGCTCGGGGGCGAAGATGGAGGGTACAACCAACTTCGGCGAAGGTACTTCTGAAGGACCAGCACTTGGTGAGAGTGACAACTTTCAGAAGACGATGCTCTTCGGCAAAGAGGTGGTAGTTCCGATCCTTCGACTTCTTGAGGAGAACAAGGCAGAGTATGAAGACGAAGTCGAGAAGAAGCTATCTTTGTCCGAATTGCTCGTCGCGGTACACTTCAACAAGGGTAATTGGCGGCAGGAGAAGAACAACCTTCGCGAAGAGGCGAGGAATGCTACCAAGCTTCGGTTGGAGACGGAGAAGGAACTAGAAGACCTTCGGCGTCAATGCGAAGAGCTGAAGGCAACTGTGACGAAGAAGGACGAAGAGCTCAAGGTGTCAATGAAGAGCTTCTCCGTTCGACTTAAGGAGTTGTCGAACGAGAAGGCCGAATTGCAGTGAAGTCGTGAAGAGTTCCAAGTTACAATTGCAGAGCTTAGTAAGGAGAAAGAAGATCTTCGGACGAAGATAGAAGACTCCGAAGACCTTCGGAAGAAGTTGATGCCGGTATTATCTGCGTAGGGACTTCGGAGCTACATTCTGAAGAGCTTAATCTTCTTCGAACGTTGAAGGCGGAGGTAGTGCAATCGGACACGAACTTGGATGGTGTGAAAGCGCATCTTTCTAGACTTAGACAGAAATTAGATAGGGAGTTAGGAGAGATACGAGCGAACGCTGTCCTGTTGTGGGACCAGTTAATATGTAAATTACTCGTATAAGTGCGTTTTGCACACAATTGTAGAAGTTGTGGTGTAATGGGATCTAAAACTTTGCTCTTGGGCTTAGAATGCTCTATTGTCTGCTGGGGGTCTCCATGGGGCAGAAAAGGACAAGGTTGAGTCCTTTAGCTTCTCATTGGTCCTCCAAAAAGTGAAGATAACTTGTCTTCTACCTAAGTGTGCGCTCTGGGAGGATCGGGACACTTTGACGAGGGATTTTGGAGATCAGAGGGCATGGGCGGAGAGCTCTCGACGGGAGGAGCAATCTGATCACAAATTCACTCGATTTGGAGGTCCAGGGCATACGTTATGGCATTTTGAAGTTCATAGAGTGACGGGAGTACATAGCTTTCTCTTCAGATTGTAAGATTAAGGGGTTTGAGTGATTGAGCCGTCAGATTGAGACCAGATTTCATGAGCTTGTAGTCTGTCAGTTGCTGAAGCTCTGACCACAAATTTCACCACCGGATGTTCTGCGGATTGAGCGCAATGGCGATTTGAATGCGACGGGGTGCAGAAAGCTCTCAATCTGGAGCATCAACTTTGCAGATTTATGGAGGATGATCCGAACGGTCAAATCGGCTCAAATTTCCTGAGTAGTGAGTTTACCTTCTGTGTTGATAGCACAGGAAATTTGAGTGGAAGTGGACGGTTCATTTAGGCGAAGAAGCTTCTGTCCTGAATCTGAGATTGGAAGTGCGTGTTAGTTTCTGTGGATTTGTGTTAATTGTGGGAGAAGATCTAGCCGTCAGATCTTCCTGAAATTTGACCTGTGAGTAAGGATTCTAGTATCCTACCTACGTGGCAAGTTTGAGAGGAGACTGAGATGTAGATCTGTACCTCTGATGTGTGAAAGTTCGCTGGTTTTCTGTCGAGTTGTATCGGCAACGGTATCTAGTCCAGGTCCCGAGTCTTGTTAGCGACAGCTGGCAGAAAAGTATCTAGTGTGACGTTTGTATTGCTTGGGGGTGTATTCTAGGCGTAGATAAGACTTTTGCGACCTACGTTGTAACCACGTCATGTGGTTGTCAGGTTCGCACTCAACGTGACAAAGTGCGATCCTTGACCTGTAAAGTCGACTAGCTGTCTAGCCTAGTCTCTTGTTTTGGGACACGTTACGGTGCATGCATTAGAACCTATCACCCAGAAGACCCACACGTGGATGAGTATGACGGCACCAAACATGCGATGTGCATGTGTGCCACCTCATCGGTCTGTGAGGCTTGGGTTGCTCGGTTAGGGAGCTTGCACCTGTCCTTGTTTTTGTGTTCGAAACTTTTAAGCAAAGGAGAGTGGCCTGTGTGGGGGCATTCGACCTGGAGGAATTCAAAAGATGGTTCGTGGAGAGATCGTGAGGGGGATCCTATGAGATTGTATCAGAGTTTTATGGATCGAGATACCTTTGTAGTTGGAGTGCTCATGTTGTGAGAGATGGACGAAGGACTCTACTTACCGCCCAGATTCCCTTTTCGAAACCCTTTCTCGATTAAACTGATGTATATGGAACGAGTTCACTTTCAACAGTTTCTGATAGGATCCTTCGGGCATAACTTTACCGCGCAAGTCATGCTCTCGCCTGTCCCTGTGATCTTACCTGTTGTCACTTATGGTCAAGAATGGGATCTCACCGTCTTTATCCTCATCTAAAGAAGGATGGATGTAAATCAGCTCCCTCCTGTAAACTTTAACACCCAGTGCGAGATAAGACACATCTGTCGACCCAAAGCTATGTATGAAGCCCTAGTAGTGAGAAACTTCGGAGAGGAATACTACCGAGAGATCATGTCATCACATATCCCGTTTGTCGTGCCCATGATCATCCAACGTTTTCGTGTAGTTATCTTGACCCTTTATTGAGAGAAAGAAAGTGCTTAGTTATCGAGGAAGTTAGAGATAAATCTACAGGAAACTTGTCGCTCTGCTGTGCATTGATCGCTAGCCACAGCCAGAAGGTACGCCCTTGCTCAAAGAGAAGGCTCTCGCTACGACAACGCAGAGGTGCAGTTAGAAGAGTTCAGGGCACAGTTAGGCTTAGGAGTGTAGATTTCGTGAAGATGAAGACAGATCGTAAGATAGTGAAGATCTTCCGTCTTCTTAGAAAGAAGAGCAGTTAGCTTAGGAAGAAAAGCAGTTAGGTTAAGCCGATGAGTATATAAGCGCTCCAACCTTTTGAAATTGGGCGTTTTTCCATGTTTTCAGTTCTTTGTTAATTAATTTTCATTTCCCAAAAGTGCGGAGCAATGTTGTGAATGTTTTGGACGAAAATATTTTCCTCCGAATATTCGGAGTTTGCTGTTGCATGTGTAATTCTGATTGACGAAGATCTTTGTAGGTAGACTTCGACGAAGGGACTTGAACGAAGAGACTTCGGCGGAAGACGAACTTGTGTTCTTCGCGAATGAATTTGAACGAAGATCTGAGAACAAATCAGTTACTGTGAAGTGGAAGAGATAAGTTAAATTGTAAGGAGAGTTTGGAATATGGTGGCTTCTTCTTAAGAATGCCTTCTTCAAATAAGTGGGGTCTTTAAGGGTGAGAATTTAGTTGGAAGAACACTCCTTAGGAAGAGTAGGGGCTTAGTCTTGGAACCTTGATGTGAAGTCTGTATTCTTCTGTCTTTTCAGAAGAAGACTAGTAACATTTCAGCAGTATTTTACATTCTTCATTCATTCACACAATTGTCTTCTCGAATCTTTTGTTTGTATTGTTGGAAGGGTTCCTGATCAAAAACTATTTCATTGTTGTTTGTATTCGGTTTATCAAGTTGTGCTTGGGTTCTTATCAAACTTAAACTCTCATCCAGATATCATTCCATTCTGTGAGAATAACAGAAAACTATCAGAATTATCATTGTGACGTTATAGTACTGTGTTTTGTATAATTGTTAATTGTATCTTTGTGAGATCGATCCTTAATTTACTATTTCTAATACTTTTTGTTTCTCTGGATTGTTACATCTTCAAAGCAACAAACGTGGGTCAGACGGTTCGATATGATAACATCAGAGCGAGTCATTGATTCTGCTGAGAACTATGAGTCCTCAAATATCCTCAGCAGAGGCCATGACAAGACCTCGAGGACGAGAAGAAAAAGGATTTCATGAAGTCTAAAAATAGTCATAAGAAAGAAAAGAAGAAGAAAAAGTTGAAGTGAAAAGGCAAAAAAATTTCATCCTCAAAAGAATCCTCAGAAGACGAGTCTTCGGACAAAAGTTCAACATCGGAGGACAAAGATTCTTCCTCTTCGGACGAAGAGAGAAGACGTAAGAAGAGGAAGAGAAAGATCAAAGTCAGACCTCCAATTGTGAAGAGAACAACACCACCGAAAGACCACGCACTTGACGATCTTCTCAAGAAATTCGAAGACCTTAAGGTGCAATTAGTAAGGACGCCAGAAAGACGTAAGTCACCATCTTCGTCCCGTCCAATTCTGTGGTGTACTAATTGTGAAAAACCTGGACATACTAATACGGAATGTTTTAATACCAAACCATCTTACAATACACGTTCAGTGGAATGGACGTCAGTGTATGAGCCCAACTACTTCGTGGAATGTGAAGATGGGGTCTATGGAGTACAAGCCGAAGATGGTGCTGTGGTGTTCACTCAGCTCCAACAATTCACTCCAATTTCTCCGGTACACATCCAACGCTTTGTACCCAGATAAATGACAACTAACGTCTCTCAACGGAAGTTTGCGCCTGTAAGGTACCAAGAGTCATCACCTCTTGGTATGTCATGTTATATTGTGGAGCTGTTGGTCATTGGGCTCCTAACTGTCCTCATCCAAATAAACAAGTAGGATATATGCCACTATGTGGAAAGTGTGATAAGCCTGGACATGGATCACTGACTGAACAAATGAACCAGCCCAAAAGACCGGTGTGAGATTTCAACCACCTTCCATCCAATCAAGACCAGATGTAGGGGTGAACATGATCGACTTGATGGAGGAACCAAAAATCCAGAATTCACCAACGGATGATGGAGATGGATGACCGAAAGTCAAAGACATTCTGATAAACAAAGTGGAGACTCGAAGTGGGAAGAAAATACTCGAAAAAGAGAGACTCAAAGCTCATGAAGCGAAGGACCTTAAGAAGACTGAGCGGAAAGAGTTGAAGAAGAAGAAAAGAGCGCACAAAACCTTGACAGAACAAGTGCGTGAATTAGCAGAGAAGCGTACGAAGTTGGATTCGGCCGAAGTTTGCAAAGAAGAGGAGAGAACGAAGAAGACATCAGCAAGACTACCTGCTGACATTTCTGAAGAAGTGAAAGCACTACTCAGTAAGGAACTGAGTAGACAGACAAACGAAGTAGAACCTAGCCAGGAAAGGCTTGTGAGAGTGAAGGCCGAAGACTATTCGTCTGAAGATAATCGACCATCTGAGCTTCGACATCAGGTGATTGAGCAGACCAAGAAGACTGCTCAAGTGATAAGCCCTCATTATAATGTTATAGAGGACTTACTGAACCAACAGGCTAACATAAGGATAAAGCAGTTGGTCGATGACAATAAGTTGTATAGGAAGTTGTTGCCGGCAGCCTTGAGAAAACCAGCGAAGACCAAGGTGAAGAAGCTGCCTTCAGTGTTTCAAGTGGGATCAGAGGACTTCAGATCTCCAGAAGTGGACATCGAAATAGATGGATGTCTGATCAAGCATGTACCTATAGACTCTGGATCAAGTGTGAACATCATCACAGAGGATACAGCACATGGGTTGAGATACATAAAGTTCGAATCAACACCAAGAGTGTTGAGAATGGTTGATCATAGTCGACGAAGATCATTGGGAGTACTGCAAGATATCCCCACGACAATTGGTGGGATCATCTTCAAACTCACTTCTATTGTACTAAGACCATTGGTTAAATCTGGTTATGGAGTACTGATAGATAGACATTGGTTATATGGTGCTAAATTCCTTACTGACTGATACAAACAAAAGCTATCCTTTAATGACCCAATGAAGTCTAATAATAAA
This sequence comes from Asterella californica, assembly GCA_036924285.1. Classification (NCBI taxonomy): domain Eukaryota; kingdom Viridiplantae; phylum Streptophyta; class Marchantiopsida; order Marchantiales; family Aytoniaceae; genus Asterella; species Asterella californica. The sequence continues at coordinate 53,145,069 of JAYKYS010000001.1, forward strand.
TATGTGTCAGTAAGTTGGAGGAAGATGTCACACCAGGGTGAGACGTCTTCAATAGATTCAGGGTACACTTCGGAGGAAGACTCTTCATCTTCAAGCACCAGCTCGGAGAATGAGAGGTCAGGACCTTACATAGTTGTGAACTACTTGCAATGCTATGAGACAAAAGAAGAAGAAGAAGAGTGCGTAAGGCCTGATGGAGAATAGCAATCACAGCTACTACCCGAAGTACTACCTCTTAGTCAAAGATGAGACTGATAAGTACTTAAGTGTTGGTATTATCTTTCCTATCCTTAGCAGTGAATGGGTATCACCTATAGTGATAGTACCCAAGAAGAAGACTGGTAAAATAGAGTATGCCAAGATTTTTGAAAACTGAATGCATCAACAAGAAAATATCACCATCACTTACCTTTTACAGACTCTAATCTGGATAGGGTAGCTGGTCATGAGTGCTATAGTTTTCTTGATGGATTTTAAGGATATAATCAAGTATCCATTAGGGACAAAACAAGACAAAACAACTTTTATCACTGAATGAGGTACTTTTGCATATCATAAGATGTCTTTTGGTTTGTGTAATGCTCCTGCCATATTTTAGAGAATGATGATAAACATTTTTCAGTAATATCTTTGAAAGTTCTTAGAAATTTTTATAGATGATTTTTGTGTTTTTGGCCCAAGGAAAGATCATGTAAATTCGTTGGCTGTAGTTTTTCAGCGTTGTAGAAATGTTCCGTTAGCACTACACCCCGAGAAATGTTTCTTTATCATGACAGAAGGTATTCTATTAAGACATAGAGTCTCGCAGCGAGGCATTGAAGTAGCTGTAGATAAGGTCCAAGTCATAGTAGCGTTGGAGTTCACCCTCCTTCTAATGTTAGTGAGTTGCGGAGATTCTTAGGACACGTGAGTTACTAGCGAAGATTTATCAAAGATTATGCGACCTTCGCAGCCCCACTAACAGAATTGTTGAAGAAGTCTACTGAGTATCTTTGGCAGGAACAAAAACAAAAAGCTTTTGAAGTACTGAAGACGAAGCTGATTGAAGCTCCGGTCATGAAGGCACCGGATTGGAGTCTACGATTTCAAGTGTATGTGGATACATCAGCGTTTGCTATTGGAGTGGTGCTGAGCCAAAAAGACGTAGAAAAGAAAGATCATCCAATCTACTACGCAAGTAGACAATTGTCAGCTGCAGAGAAGAATTACTCTACTACAGAGCATTGTCGCGCTACTTGGCGGCTACACGTTACACTTTTACTTCTACGCTTGAGTTTAGTAGTTCTAGAAGTTAGTTCATATTACTTCTAGTCCTTTATGCATATGTTTCACACCTTTGCATACGGTGTTAACACTATTATGTTATATATTTTGAGTCCTAGTAGGTTGATAGTTGTTAGCTATCTTGTTCAAGCACTCGTACGCTTGTGCAAGTGATTTCATACTTATCTATGTTGTCAATGTACATAACTTTAAGTCTACCATGTGGATAGAGTTTAAGCTCATGGGTTGTACTTACGTGTCGCCCATGCATGCTTTCTAGCTTGTTTAAGTTATCTTTCAAGGTTACGTGTTATTTTACATGTCTTCGCATGAAGTTTAAGATTTACGCTGGCACTTTAGAGGCTTGACGTGGTAACCTATGTGTGAAATTAAGTTACCACGTGGATTAAGGCACAAAAAGACAGGAAGTGGAGCTATGAACTCGCATTGGTCCATTTTTGTCTTTTGTGAAACTCTAAACTAGAAGCAGAGGTCTTAAGAGGAGTTCGAGCTTTTGGTAAAGGCATTGAGAAATTTGAGGACACAAGGAGATAGAGCTCGTCGTGCCAGTCACTGTCAATGAAATTCTTGATCGATTTGGAGCAATAAAGGAGGAGTTATGCCAAATTGAAGTTCGGATTGAGTTGAAACTGCATCACTTTTGTTGATTTTGGGGTTTTGAGTGTCAATTCTAGCAGAAAAGAGATAATCGCTTCAAACCTGAGTAGTTGCGTTCAGTGTCAGCAGGGCTACGACTGTCCAAAAAGTTTCATGTCATTTGAGCGATTGAGTAATTCAAGGCGACCGCTGAAGCAGAGGGGGTCTGAAAAGCTCTCAATCTAGAGCAGCAACTTCAGAGAACGAGATCTGGAGAACTGTGTTCAATCAGGAGGCCAAATTTCATAGGGATGTTCAGCATCCTGTAGAATCCAAATCCTGTAAGGATCATCAAAAGTGATCAAGCCAATTTGCTGTTCTAGGTCGAAATAGCCATCTGGGTGCCAACAATTGCCATAATTTTCTTATTCAGAATGTTTTTGTTCATATCTCAGTGCTAGAATTTGATCTCAGGCTGAAACTTCGTGTGTGTGTTCAGGAGGGCCTCTTTGCCATGTAAGAGGGTTTTAGAAGTTTGAATCATCATATTTTTCTTCTCCTTGAGTGTCAAAGTTCACCGCCTGATCCTATTACTACTAGTTAGACCTAAATTTCACTTTCTGAGCCTATTAGAGGATCCTACACACATGCGTGAGTGTTTTTAGCGCCCTGTTGTAACCTGAAAAGCCTACTTCTTGAGTAAACAATCACAGCCAGAAGCCCGGTGCTTTCCTAGGTAGACGGATCACACTCCGACATACTCTCTTTTTGGTGAACTCAACGTGAAACACCTAGGGTGGGAGTTTTCTTGAGAGTGTTACAGGATCAGATATCATGACCAACCAAGGATCATCAAGTGGAGGTGCTGCTGCTGCTCAGCAACCTGTTCAGTTTGATGCTGCTACGATGAAGATGTTCCAAGCTTTTCACATGTTTATGCAGCAGCAGCACAGCACAGAGAGAAAGAAGGTATTAGCAACCAAGGCGTTGCAATCAGTGGTGCACAAGATGGACCAGTTCAAGGGGACAGATATTTCCAAGTATGTGCGTTACTATGCTAGGGAGATGGAGGTGAAGAAGGTGTCTGAGAAAGAGATGATGCAGAACTTTGAACTTGCTGTTGTCCCTGAGATTCGTGGGCGTGTGAAGGAGCTCAAGCAGCAGCAAGGATAGAGTTGGGAGAGCTTTATGCGAGCTTTGAAGGAGGAGTACTACACTGAAGATTCAGAGAGGGTGACCAAGAGAACATTCTTGGAGTGGGTGGTTAAACCCAACAAAGGTTTGTCTGTAAATGAGTTCTTAAGGGAGTTTGATCATCAGTATGCTCAACTTTCTAGGACGAAGAAGCTTACACTAGAGGTGGAGAAGAGGAGCTTTTCCTACAAGCAGCGGACGTGACTATTCAAGAGAAGCTTGAGTTGTTGTTGGAAGACAAGAGTGAGGAGAGAGGATTGAAGATTGATTGGAAGGAGGTTGAAGAGCCTATCTCCTTGCTGACCAAGAGACAGAGAAGAAGGGACAAAGTGGTGGTAAGTGAAGCAGCACCTCTGATAATTCCTGTCAAGCAGTTGCCTACTAAACCTACTTTGGTAATTGCTAGAGAGAAAGACTCACCGCTTGATGAGTTGATCAAAGGTATGAAAGAGCTTAAGCTTAAGCTCACTAGGTTAGAAGAGAAGGAGCAGAATGTATAGCCTGTTACGCGGAGACCTCAAATGAGAGAAGGCTTTGTTCATCGTTGTATATGGTGCGATAGCCTAGACCATGTAAGAAGAGATTGTGGGGAGTTTACAGATGCACTGAGGAAGGATCTTATCTTTTTCAAAGATGGTAAGATCCATGTTGAGAACCAACTTTGGCAAGGGTGGTATGAAAAGACTTGTGAATGAGATATCTCCATCACATGTTGTTTCTCTTGTGAATGCTGTTACATGTGGAGTGAAAGTAGAAATGGAGAGAGAGAAAGAGACTACTGGGTTGTGGTATGATGTAGTGCGATCCGTAGCTAGAACAGAGCTAAACAAGGATGTGCTACGGAGGGTTGGCAACTCAATTCGAGAAGCTACATGATGGAATGACCTTGTGGATATCATGTCAGTGCATGCTTATGTTGCAAGAAGTTATCATGAAGCTTTACTAGAAGAAAAACGCAGGAGGGAGGATGCAGGTGAGGCTTCTACAGCCAAACGACATGCCACAAGGAGTGAAAGAGCTAGGCCAGAGACAAGGCAAGAGATAACACCTACTCGAGAGGAGAGTATGGAGGATCTACCACCTACAACACCAAAGGAGAAGGACAAGAGCAAGGAGAAGGATAAGATGTCTACATACAAACTTCAATCTGACATTGAGATTGCTGCAGACCTGAAGCAAGTGTTAGAGAATCATATCTTGAATGGGAAGGTTGAGTTTACTTTGAATGAGATTCTTGGGATAGCAAAGCGTGAGTTTCATGAGGTTATCATAGATATCATCAAGAGGAAACGTCAGATTTTGGGTGAAGCAGCTACGCTTAGCGCTCTAGGGACCAAACTGTCGGAAGATGATGAAGATGAGATTGCTGGTAACTGCTCTCAAGTATCAGAGGGGAGGTCGTATGAGCACGTGAGGTTTGAAGATGAGATGGAAGCATCGCAGAAGAGTCATTACTCTCACAACCATTGGACAAGAGCAACCATGGAGACCTTAGTGAAGCTAGGAGATCTAGAGGAACCTGTGGTGGCATTGATTGATCACGGCTCAGAGATTAATCTAATCTCTAAAGAGCTGTACAAGCGTGAGAGCTGGTCTATAGACACCGACCATTGATGGCTATCCGTGCTGCCAACAACCAGAGGAGAGAACTCTATGGTGCATGTCCCAACATCAAGGTAACTGTGGGTGACATCAGTGATGTTCAGAATTTCTTTGTGCAAGATATGTCAACTTATCTTATCATTCTAGGGCAGCCTTACATTACTGCTGTTAGAATGGAGACACGAGTTATGGATGATGGTTCAGCTTATGCTAGGATACGTAGTAGAGATGGCAGAAGAGCAGTTCAGTTTTTGACCGTTGCAGTAGAACATGAGAGGAATCGTGATAGCTTGAGAGACCGTCAACTACCTAAGATTACTCAAGAGTTTAGAGAGTCTAAGGGTTTTGGCAGAGTGTCATTGAAGAGCGAGACTTCAACGATACAGTAGAGATAGAATTCTCGCCTGATCCCATAGAGCATGAAGCTTTATCCACTAGCTTCTTAGGATTGACATCATGTAGATCAGTGTGTTATAGGAAGGTTGAGAATCTAAAGAGGTTAGAGAGACAACATGAAGTATGTACAACAGTCTTTGTGAGATAGTGGAGAGTTAGCCGGATATGAATACATATCTGGAGTGTTTGAAGAACAGTATTTGGTAGATACTATAGGGGAGTTGAAATCTATAGTAGGAAGTTCTATAGATGATGTAGATAGAGTGGTGAGAGTGAGCTCCAAGGAGCTTTATGATGTAATTGATACTTCATAAACCGACAAGAAGTGTATGTGGAGACCAAGTACAAGTCAGTGACGAAGAAAGTCAAACCAGTGGTTTTGTCTTTACCACTCGACTATGATCAGAAGATGGAGCAAGATGCACGAGAACAGACGCTCCGAGGACCAAGAAGAATTGGACACCAGTTCACAGAAACGACACTGAAAGAGCTGAGGATTGGAGGTGATGGATTTCTTACTGAGCAAGAGAAAAAGAGCTTCAAGGAGATGCTATCTAGGCATGGTAAGGTGTTTGCGTTTGAGTCACATGAAGTAGATGTGTAGATCCAAGTGTAGTTGCACCTATGGTAATCTTTACTATACCGCATGTGTCTTGGAATCTACATCCTATCCTTGTACCTAGAGCTCATCTACCAAAGCTGATGGACTTGCTCAATGAGAGGATTAGGATGGGTATCTTGGAACCATCTATAGCTCCCTACTCAAGCAGATGGTTTATTGTTCTGAAGAAAGAGTAGAGCTTTGAGATTCATTCAACATATGCAGCCAGTTAACAAGGTGACTATCAGGAATATGGGTATAAGACGTATTGTAGACGAGTTTGCATAGGCTTTTGCTGGCCGTGCTATCTATTCAACGGGGGACTTATATTCAGGTTATGATTAGTTTCAGTTATTCTCTGAGAGTAGAGACTTGACTACAATGAGGACACCTTTGGGGTTACTAAGGATGTGCACCTTGTCACAAGGTGCTACCAATTCTGTAGCACATATGATGAATGGCATGAACAAAGTTTTGAGAGATTTCATTCTTGAAAAAACTATGCCATTCCTTAATGATGTGCCGCTCAAAGGGTGTGCTGAGGAGGAGAAGAATGAGATAAAGGATCAGAGGGGGTGCTGTAAGTTTGTTGCAGACCATATAGTTGACTGCGATAAGATATTGAGTCGACTGGAGGAGGTTCATTTGACTTTATCAGGAGCAAAGTCTTTATATGGAGAACAAGAGGTGTTAATTGTGGGGGCACTTATGTGGATCTTATGGTCGGAAACCTTGTCTAAACAAGGTTGATGCCATTCGAAGAATGAAGAAGACAGGTGGATCAGTTACCGAGGTGAGAAGGTTTCAAGGTGCATGTGTGTTTTATCATATATGGATTTCACACTTTGTCCATGTAGCAGATCCGTTGTACAAGTTGTTGAGGAAGGGGCAAAGATTTCAGTGGCAAGAGGAGCAAAGCGAGTCCATGAGGAAGTTGAAGGATCTTTCGACTTCACCACCAACTCTACGGAAGGTAACATATGAGTTGGGCAGATCTGTTATCCTTACTGTTGATACTAGTCCTATTGACATTGGATGGGCTGTAGGACAAGACGATGAGGATGGAAATAGGTATGTGGTGCATTTTGGAGATAAGGTGTTAAGTTCGCGGCCGAGAGACTACCCTCAGATCAAGAGAGAACTATGGGAGTAGTTGCTGCAATGAAGAGTGACAAAGAATACTTGATAGGAGCACCTGCGGTTGTGGAGACAGATTGTTTACCTCTCTTGGGAATGGTCACTAGCTATACAACTCCAGATATTGCTATGTTGAGATGGATAGCATATATCAAGTCCTTGAACCCAGAGTTTAGACATATTGCACGGAAAGACAATCTTGTGGTAGATATGTTATCAAGGGCTAGATACTACGGTGAGAAGGAAATGCTAGATGACCAAGAGGATGTGGGAACAGAGTTCTATTCTAGTGTTCTTGCTAGAAAGGATAGAAGCTGTTTTGCAGCCCCATTGGAGTTTTTGAGAAAACTATGTATGATGGAGAGTGGTTGGATCTTGGACGTTATTTGGGTTCATTGGAAAGACAAGAAGGCTGGTCGATTGCAGATTTCAAGAGGATCCGTAGAAGAGCTTATGGTTATTTTTTACATGGAGGACATCTATGGGAGCGCTCTAAGCTACAAGGAGGTATACCACAACGGGTGGTATGTGACTGGAATTGCAACAGCAGCTGATCAAGGAGTTCCATGAGCGTCTATGGGCTGGTCATAGAGGAGTTTGGGCTACATTTGCCAAGATGAAGGAGAAGTATTGGTGGAAGGATATGTATAAGGATGTAGTACAGTTTGTTTCATCATGTATACCTTGCTAGATGTATTCCAATATACGTCATTGTGATGGATTGCATCCTACTTATCATTTAGCTATTCATTACAAATGGGTAGTGGATCTGGTAACTATGTCATTTGGGCTTGGACAAATGAGGTATCTAGTCTTGGCTAGAGAAGATCTATCTAACCAAGTCGAAGGCCGTGCCCTGAGGACGAAGACCACTGCTAGTGTCTGCCGCTTTCTACTTGAAGATGTTATTTGTAGGTATGGGTGTGCGGGAAAGATCACTGCAGATAGAGGTGAGCTGGATTCACAAGAAGCAGTTGAGTTCTTCAAGCGATTGAGAATCAAGTTGGCATTAACCACTGCTTACAATCTTGAAGGAAATGACAAGAGCGAACGAGGTCATCCCACAATCATCAAAGCTTTGGTAAAAGCTTGCAAGGGTAAGATCCGTGAATGGCCTAGACTGCTATCATTTGCTTTATGGGCAGATCGTACAACTCATAGTACAGTTACAGATTACATGTCAGTGGAGTTGATACTAGGACAAAAACCTGTGATGCAGATTGAGGAGGTTGTGCCTACTTGGAATGTTTTGTCATGGGAAGATGATAAAGTACGGAGGAACTTCTTGCATTAAGGATCTAGCAGTTAGAAAGAAGACCCGAGGATGTTGCCAAAGCTGTGGAAAGGTTAAAACTGCTAGAGAGAGAAACAAAGGCAGATTTGATAGAACTCATAGATCAACCCAAACTAGTTAAGGAAGGTGATTGGGTGTTAGTCTATGATAGTAGTCTTGATAATCAGCATAGCACTGTCAGAAAGTTTTCTAAGAGATGGTTTGGACCTTATGTGGTGTTAGAAGTTCATGATAATGCCACATACTCCTTGAGAGAATTAGATGGTACAGTGCTCAAGATACCAGTTGCAAGAAAGAGGATCAAGCTCTTTAGACGGAGAGGGAAGGATCAGAATATTGCAGAGTTTACTGAAGATGAAGCTGAAGACTCAATGGAGATTGAAGATGAGTTTGAAGCTGAAACTGAAGAGTCCTGATCTGGATGTGGCACATATCGGAGGATGTGTAGGTTCAGAGGGGGTGGATGTCACGCTACTTGACGGCTACACGTTACACTTCTACTCCTACGCTTGAGTTTAGTAGTTCTAGAAGTTAGCTCGTATTATTTCTAGTCCTTTATGCATATGTTTGACACCTTTGCATACGGGGTTAACACTATTATGTTATATATTTTGAGTCCTAGTAGGTTGATAGTAGGTTATCTATCTTGTTCAAGCACTCATACGCTTGTGCAAGTGATTTCATATTGGAGTTTTGAAGCAGATTACAGACCGCTGTGGTCTGTTTCTTAGTTTTTTGTTCTTAGAGAGAAAGAACTGACAGTGTATGTACGTTGGGAGTTGGTATATATTGCGACGCTCGGTTTCGTGCTTGTTTGTCTCTTTCTTGTCTCTGTTCAGCACACTAAATCTCCAGAGCCAGGAACCTCGTTTTTTCCTGGACATCCTTCACGCAAAATCTGACACGATAATGTGGGATGATGCCTTCCAAGGAGATGTTGATGGAATGCAAGGATAGCATGTTCCGCTACTTGGATCGGCATGTCGAAGATCTGAAGACTCTCTACGGTCTTCCTTCGGTTCTCAACCCTACAGCCACATCTTCTAGTGCCCCTAGACCAGCCCTTGTGGAAGATCTAGACAAGGAAGAGTTCGAACTCGCTGTTCACCTGGTGGTAACAACGTTGGAAGCAAAGGAAGACATGCGAGGAAGCTCTAGAAGCCAAGACGTCTTCTGGAAGACAAGAAGAGGAGTTGGCTTCTCAAGTGTTCAGAGTGGAGATAATGATTGTCTCTGACTCTGAAGAGATCGTCCTAACTCCCAACCGCGAGCAGGTCTTGCAGAAGAGCTCGGAAGCACAAATGGGTTCGGCTTCCATGGGAGCGCTTCCAAATCTCTTTTCCTTATCTTCAACAATTGATCTTTTCCCCCCTTGTTGTCTCGAATCTCTTTGCTCTGTCCATCCACTTCCTCACCTCCTTGCACTTCTGTCTCCAGTCCCGCAGAAAGAAGTCGAGGCCCAACTTCTTGATGTAAGGTTTGGCCTCAGCCAACTCCGCTGCCGGTAACATCAACCCTCGAGGATGCATCGACATGTTCGAGCTTCTGTTACACTAAACCACACATACTTGTTGTGAGCTTAAGGCTCAGTCTTTACCAGGTCTTCATAGTCCAGCTTCCACTCTCAGAAGACAAATCTAATCTTCCAGAAGACAGCTACTCCGTCTTCCGGGAGTCTAACAGTGCTTCCTAAGTACTTCCCGTCTTCCGAGCTACATCTAAGCAATCCTAACTAAGCAAGGCATCGTATGAATTCCTAAGAGACAATCCACCTTGCAATTCATCCTACTTCCTAACAGAAGATAACAAGATACGTGAGAAGCAAAGTCTACGAAAGGTTCAGAAGAAGACTGAGGACTCCTGCGGTGACAATGGCCTCCAGAAAGACTCCCAGGACAACTTCTGGTTAATTGACGTCTTCAGAAGACTTCCCGTAGTCAGACTTTCCATCACTGATCTCACCTTTCTTTGGCTTCCGACACACAATCTAACCTCACAACAGACACGAAACATTCATACTCTGTTCTTCCGACTCCTCACTTCTCATACACTCTCAGAATAAACTTGTTGCATGACGAGAAGACATGACTCTTGATCATTCTCTCCAAATTCTGCCAGTAAGGCTTCTCACACCTCTCTTCTATGTTCGGGAAGAAGAAGGAACAAGCTGCTATGGATTAGACAGAAGAGACCCGTAAAGGACCTTCACGTCTTCTCGTGCATTCTGCCAGCCTTTCCAGTCTTCTAGTCTCTCTAGGAAGATGTGGATTTGAGAAGTCGGGAAGATAAGGAGGCATAGGCCTGGTTCCCAATTTCCAGCTTCTCGAAACGACAATCAACTCGCAAGTTCACTTAGGGTTCGTATCAAGCTTCTCTCAAAGTCCAATCCAATCCAATCTTCTTGATACAAATTTGCAAACAGTCGTCTTTCGAAGATGTTCAGACATTCAGAAGCGTCTTCTGTCCACGGATTCTGGAACAGAGGCGTAGTAGGATAGAGAAATTGATAGTCAGATTATCAAATTTAGGGATGGGAAGCAGGGAAGCTCGATTTCAACTCGAGAAGAAGTGAGAAGATGGATGACGAAAATTGAACAGCGCTTCCACATCCAGTTTTCTCAGAGGAAAGTTGGGGTAGGGAAAACGATCGATGGGCTTCCTGCAAACGATCGGAGAAGTACGGAAGACATCACAACAAAGGGCAGAAGCAATGGAGAAGGAAGAAGTACATGGGAAGAACCTCAGTAGTGCTTCGACTGCGCTTCTGATTGCTACTTCGGGCTTCTATGCACTTTTGCTCTTCGATTCTACCTCCAATGCGATACCTCTGTCCTGCTCCGTCGATATGCGCCTAGCTGCTTCTGTAATCGAGCTTGCTGTTGCACTCCAAAGATTCTCTCTCTATTTCCTACCTCGACCTTCAATTTCTTATCTTCGAAATGCTCAGGGATTCCTTACTCTCCCAACTCGAATGCGTTTCCTAACTGGAAGACACCTTCGCTTACTCTCTCTCTTCAATTCGATTCCTCTTGCTTCCAATGTCCTCTCCGATTCTCAATGTGCAGTCGATTCTTAATGCGCAGTGAATTTTCAATGCGAGAAGCAGCAAGAGAGTATGAGCTAATGCGCCTCCGCTCCGTATCTTCTCTATGCGATTTAGGTAATGACTTGGGTTACCTCGACTTACTTACTACTACGGTGGCTGCCTGGTTGGTACACCTACCCCTTATCTATGTGGCGCGCGATTGGTACCCCCGTAGTTGTAGTCACTGTCTTCTCGAAAGCGTCTTCCGTCTTCCGTCTTCCGAAGACACCCTCCAGAATACGTCTTGTCAAAAGATGTCTGTCGACATCAGTGTCTTCCTTGTTGGATGAGAGATGATCTCGAACATCATGATGAAGTCATCAGCATCGACATCATCGTCATACGGATGGTACTTCTACCGAGTGTGGGAAGTCATGTTGATGACCGGCTGATGTGACTACCAACTTCTTCCTCTATCAGGCTAGGTGGTGGAGATGATCTTCGCGATGGGTCAGGTCTGTCTGAGTCAGGAATGTCATCTTCTGAGTCAGAGCTTCTGTCACTTTTCTCCTCTGAGATGTCTGGAGCAATCCCCTCCGATCTTCCTTCATCTTGAGAAGCCTCTCCCGCACTTGGGAAGACGTCTTCTACGTAACCAGATCCAAAATCTACCTTGTAAACGTGGTCACCTGGTTGGCTTCTGTCTTCTCCAAAGATAATGCTCGAGATGGACGGCTCTTTCAAATCTATTGTTCGGATCTTCTTGAGCTCTTCTTCTTTCTTTTGGTGTCTCAGGGATACCCCCTGCTCTCTAGAAGCGATTCATTGGGATGAATGTACTCACTCAGAGTCCTTACCCGCGCGTCTTCTGCTTCTCCCTCTGATCAAAGACATCCACAATTTACTATTTCCGATACATTTCGATTTCTCTGAGTTGTTACACCAGGAAGATAATCTTGCTCGAGCGATCTCTGTCTTGACAGGTTCACGATTGCGAGGAGGCAACGCTGTCAGCCCTCCAGAATACCTTGGTCCGTGAGACTCCAGTTCGAACCGAGGTCCAACTCTTTGATGAAAGGTACTCAACCAACTCCGCTGGCGATAACACCAACCCTCGAGGATGCATTGACATGTTCGAGCTTCTGTTACACTAAACCACACATACTTGTTGTGAGCCTAAGGCTCAGTCCTTACCAGGTCCTCACAGTCCAGCTTCCACTCTTAGAAGACGAATCTAGTCTTCCAGAATTCTAACAGTGTTTCCTAAATACATCTCGTCTTCCGAGCTATATCTAAGCAATCCTAACTAAGCAAGGCATCGCATGGATTCCTAAGAAGACAATCCACCTTGCAATTCATCCTACTTCCTAACAAAAGATGTCAAGGTATGTGAGAAGCGCAATATACGAATGGTTCAGAAGAGGACTGAGGACTCTTGCGGTGATAGTGATCTCCAGGAAGACTCCTAGGACAGCTTCTGGATTACTGACATACTCAGAAGACTTCTCGCAGCCAGGTTTTCCATCAATGATCTCATCTGTCTTCGGCTTCCTACACGCAATCTAGTCTCACAACAGACACGGAACATTGGTACTTTGTTTTTCTGACTCCTCACCTCGCATACACTCTCAGAAGAAGCTTGTTGTGTAACAGGAAGACATGATCTTTGATCATTCTCTCCAGATTCTGCCAGCAAGGATTCTCACAACTCTCTTCTAAAGTTCGGGAAGAAGAAAGAACAGGCTGCTATAAGTCAGACAAAAGAGACCCAATAAAGGACTCTCCCGTCTTCTTGCACATTCTGCCAACCTTTCCATTTCCAATCCAATCACTTGATACGAATTGCACACATTCGTCTTCCAAAGATGTTCAGACATTCAGAAGCGTCTTCTATCCACGGATTCTGGGACAAAAGTGCAGTAGGGTAAGAAAATTGATAGTCAGACCATCGAATTTTGGAATGAGAAGTAGGAAAGCTCAATTCCAATACGGAAAGAAGTGGAAAGATGACTGACGAAAATTGGACAGCGCTTCCGCGTCCAATTTTCTCAAGAGAAATTCAGGGTAGGAGGAACTATTGATGGGCTTCCTGCAAAGACATGGGAAGAACATCAGTATTGCTTCCAGCTACACTTCTGATTGTTCCTTCAGTCTTCTGCGTGCTTCAAAACTTCAATTTCACCTTCAATGTCCTGCCACGATCCTGCTTCTACCTCCAATCTAAAGCTGCTGCTACACTACTCCCACAATCGATCTCGATCTGCTGCACTCCGAAGTTTCTCTCTCTCGATTTCTACCTCGACTCTCAATTTCTAATCTTCTGGTCCCTCGAGGATTCCTCATTCTTCCTCCTTGAGTGCGCTTCCTGACTGAAAGATGTCTTCTCCTACTTAGTCTCTTCAATTCGCTCTTGCACGCTTCCAAGGTATTCTCCAATTCCTGAATCGAAGTAAGTTCTTGAATCGAGAAGTAGCAAGGAGTGCTCTAGTGCTAATGCGCCTCCAGCTTCCATATCTTCTCTGCGTGATTAAGTAATAGCTCGACTAACCCAGACCTACCTACTACAGTTGCGACTACACGGTAGGTATACCTACCACTTACTTAGTTGGTGCGTGGTTGGTACCTCCCGCGGTTGTAGTCGTTATCTTTCCGGAAACGTCTTCCGTCTTCTGGCTCCCGGCTTCCGACTTCCAGAAGACACTCTCCAGAAGACGTCCGTCTTCAGGCTTCGGAAGAAGTCGACTTCTTCTCATAGATTCTCTTAAGATCATCTTCCCGTTAATCAGGACGTAATCTTAAGTAATAAGGTTATTTCAATTATATAGACACGTCATTAACTTAAAATTTTCAAAAATATCTCTAATTGTGCAAATTGTGGGCACCACACAGCGTGTCGGATTTTTAAAGAGAGGAGAGATTTCACCTACATCTCTTGGATGGTCTTGAACAAACGATTGAGATTTCAAAGTGGAACTTCTTGAATGTACTCTTGTGAACTAAAGCATATGTTTATCATATATAGATATTTCATGTACTAAAATAAGATTGAATGCCCAGTTGTGTTGTGGTGCACTTGTGTTGAGCTTAAGGTCAAGTTAGGTCAATAGAAACCGAGACAAAACTTGATAGATTGGGTAGTGAGAGCGTTAAGATTTCGTCGAGTTGGTCCAAGGTCTTGCATTATCTCTCTACAGCCACAAGAGGTAACAAAAGGAGAGGATATACACTAAGAGCCGCAAAGTGAAGTCACAACTATTTCAGATCCAGGAGTTTAACTGTCGCTAGTGAGCTAAAGAGAGAACGAGTTACTAATCATGTATGTGTTGCAAATTCTATGATTGATCATCTGTTCAGTTGAGCAGATCAAATTCTTGTATCATTACAGTGTCTTTATATATATATATATATATTTGAGATTTGAAGTATTCACATGTGATTTTCTTATTATTCAGTTGGAATTTTTCTCAATCAGTGTTGAATCATGATGGAATATGGGAAATATATCATAAAATTTTCACCAATTCATAAATTATAGATGATCTTGGATAAAAAAGAAACTCTTTTTGGAAGTTATGGTTTGAAAATTTCAAAACAAGAATCCATTAGCAAGTTTCTGGTTGTTGTTAGCGGGTGTTGTCAGTAGAATTATTTTGAAATTTATAACTGTTACACTAAAACAGTCCTTTAATGTCAAGTACGTTGAAAAGCATTTCAACAACATTATGCTTCAAGGATTTGTAAAATAAATTTGATTTTAAATAGCTCATCTAAGTCGTGAAAAAGGAACAAGATCAAACGTTTGGATGAAACTGGTTTTAGGGAGGCAAAGGACACCTTAAGGAATGGGTTTTGTGAAGTAACGTGTCTTGTCTCAAATGAAAACACTTATCTCATTCAACCCGCTTCTTACCGAGATTTTTTCTAAATACAAATTTTTGTTTAGAAAATAATTACAAAATTAAACTGTATTAAATAATTCTACTTTTCTAAAGTATAATTATTTTATTACTATTATTTGCACGTAAAGTATGACAATAGACAATTTCTATATTTTCATTCCAGTCGAAGGAATGTTGGTTAATGTTACTAGACTAACCGTGATGCCACATCGGTTATTTTGCCGTATTGACTTTTATACTCACAGCAAACGTCAAATTTCTTGAATATTGTAATCTACTTGGACGTAAGAAAATAGTCAATGTATGGATCAGATCCTGATAATATGTATCCTTAGCGTACATCCGGTCGGGGAGGGGAAGAAGACAAATGTGAAAATCGTTTATAAAATACAGAGTCGAGATTCGAGCGGTCAAGATGATAAGATGGTTTGACTTTTTTATTAATTGTATCCCATAATCTAGTGAATGCTGTGTGTATAGATATTCTTATAAGAAAGAACAAATGTATAGACAAATGACATGATTATTTCAATACTATATTATATTTAATAGTCTAAAGATAGTAATTTACAAGATCGACAGAGAAGATTGGATGAAACGTACAAGACAAGCTGCTGATGATAACTGTTGGATACATATAAAAAAAAATCTGTAAGTAAAATGATATGAAGAGTTCCGCAGATCACTATTTATATCATATTTTTAACGAAATATATTATAATTTAAAGATTTAATTTATGAGTAAACCTCTCCCAACACAATGGTTAGATCATAAATTAATCTCCTTGCATATTCTCCTCTTCCGAACTTGGAAGAGGGTGAATATGCATTCTTGATAAAATATTGGCGTAGCAATGAACTTCTGGCGAATTTATTCTTGCTTGGTGTTATCTGAAATGACATAAGTGTTAAGCGACAATTCTATCAAGCTTATAAGAAATTAAAATTACTTATATATATTAGATGTTTACTTGGAGATGCAAAAAGATCTTAACATAACCTATAAGGAAAATGTAAAGTCACAAGCTTCGAATAACATAAATGTACCCATCTGTTGAAGAAAAAACAATTTAGAGATTGTTTTCTTTTACCAAAAGAGTTAGGTAATAAATTACACCCTCTCATATATTTGCAATATATGAGAGGGTCAATGCAAGAAGTTAGACTTTTGAGTTGATAAAAGTGCAATTCTTACTGTAAACCATTTTCAAACAAAACGCACGGCGGCCACGTGAACCGTACTAACCGGTTTGGTTCCGACCTTTCAAGGTGAAACCCAATTCAATTAATGTTGTGAAACCGAACCAGATTCACTGGACTATTTCAGAACAGATAACCGCTGGCAGGTGAACCCTTGCATATTTCACCTCCTTCCAAGTTCCGAAGAGGGGAGATATTCACGTTTTTTAATTTATGTCTATTTATATTTATGGATTAGGTTATAAATTAAAATAGATAAATTGAAAATATTTTTACTCATCCAAAGTAGATCTTTATACCAGAAAAATGAGCAGTGATGTGTAGTGAAGTTAACTAAGTCAAATATAGTAATTTACTTTTAATAACTTAAATTTAATACTTTAAATAAAGTAAAAGTTAAATAGTAAGTAAAATAAATATTGAAAAATTTATTACTCTCTAAAATGTGTTTGCAAAGCCAGTCAAGCATCAGTCATGTATTTTCTCGTAAGTCTGCACTTTATTCCATGTTGCTTTTCACTAATCTTTCTGAAGCAAATTGTCAACCAACGCTTTATGATAATTGTGCTGTGTAAATTTTTGTCTTCTTCTCCTTGGCGAGTCTGCGAGTATGCATTATACTGCGAGCATACATTATAATTCACCTGTTTCATCTTCTGACGGAGAAGGTAAATATGAAAGGTTTATTACTTAATCTTTCCGTTGGAAGGATTAGATAATAAATTAAACTCTTGATAAAATGTGATTTCTTGAGATCAAAGGACAAGAAATGTAGTTTGGGGAGTGTTTGCGTTCCGGGTCCTCTCGCATTTCCTGTTTTGATTAATATTTAAATATCTCAAATTTTTCTTTCAGTTTGATAGGATTTATGTTTAACACTTATTATATTTTTTCCAATAACAGCAAGCGATCAAATGTTCTCCAAAACTCCATCTTGCATGCATATTGCAAGTTGCTTATTTTCTCTGATGGCAAGGGTGATGTCATATCAGCCACCAGTATTATAGTGCTTCATCTTCGACGCTTGCGCCGTTCCATTTTCTCTGCAAACCTCCACTTTGGTTGCATATTACAAAATTTTGTGAATAAATTATTTTCATGTGAACTTAAATAGTTAGATATGAATTAAGAGATACTATGCAACTGCATTTTCAAAACTGCATATCGTGCAGTTTTTGATCTTTTTGCTACTACAAGACTACCTCTGAGCCAAAGATAGTTTTGTTGCAGTTTTATCTGTATTCATTTTTTCTCTCCGCACTATTTTTGCAGTTTCGATTCAACTTGCTGATGTGGAGGCAACAAGCAGCCAATAAGGATAGCTCTCGCGTGAATCTGGACCAAAACTGTTTGTTTGAAACTCAAAAACACCCTGAAACAATCCTTTTCTGGAAATGCGAGAAACTGTATTTTTTCCACTCAACCGTATTATCAAAGTTGAAACTGCATGCAGTCTGGAGCTTTCACTTATTACCACCCTTAACACAAACGCAAGAATTCAGCTTCTACAATTTTGAAACTGAGATTGCAGAGTACCTCTAACTACAGCATGAGGCTACTCTAGTTTGATTCGGAACCCAACTATTGAAAGTAAGAATCAAACTGAAACCGAACCATCTAAATCTTTAAACTTTTAGGACTAGACATTTTCTCAACTTTTGAAACCGAATCGAAACTGAACCGCCTACTAACTTAAAACAAAACCATTTAAAACCAAAACTGGAAAATATGGTTCGTGCGTAATCGAGTCAGTTTTGAACCGAATCAATGTCGGACCCTAACCGGCACGCTGGACTGGTAACAATTTCAAAAAGTGCCGAGCGAATTGGTTAGTACTAAAACCTTCTTATTGCACATGGACCAACCAAGTACATCATAAGAATTTGTACCCTGAGTTCCAAAAAGTTCCGTTTGTTGGTGTGCATATTTAACCTCTTGTAGGAAAGGTGAATATGCATAAGATAATACACTAAACTATCCATATGTTGTTAGAATAAGTAAAAAATGATTTCGATTTATGATTAGGATAATCATAAATCGAAAATCTTTCCTCCCATAACGATTAGGTCATAAATTAAAGAATATAAACGATATGTGTCACTCGTTCATGACCACAAATTTTATAGGGAGGTCGATGTGAAACATGACCCGATGTTTATAGTTTATCTCTTTCTTGCTGAAGAGAAAAGAGTCTCTTAAGACTCCATCCAGCTGACACCCGCCGGGAGGTCATTCATCCTCCAATACCCAGCCATGTATGACTTAATTTTAGATAATAATATTTAATTGGTATAAGTAATTAAGGTGTAGGGTATAACACACTAATTATACTAAAAATCAAAATCAAATTAGAATAACAGTAGTTTATGATAGAAATTAAGTACATAAAATATCCACAATAAAAAAGGAAAACAAATGATATTTAGCTTCTGTCTAGAGGAAAGACAAAATAGTTTCCATTGTAAAGATGTATAAATCTACTGAACGAGTTGGTACATGTTCCTAGCCGGTGAGAACAAAACCAGAAAACAGAAAGAAATTATTCTTAGACCTCTAAAATGTGTTTAACATATTCGTTAAAATGTTGATTTAGTTAATTAATTAACGAAGAAGACGATATAATTTGGACTGACGAATATTAATAATTCTATAAAGAAATTTTTTAAAAGTTTACATAATAAAGTTACTAAAATTAGTTTCTTAAACTACTATAACATAGTAAATATTTGAAAATATCCTTTTGTCGCATTATGGAGCTTCCATGTGACGACCTCCTCCGGAAGAACCAGAGTAGAGAAGTACTCTAGAAAACTAGAAACAATTAATGAATTCTACACATAGAATACATAAGACTTAGTTTAGTGTTTTCACTTTGATATATCCCTAACGGTTGTATTTATCTTCGTTTCCTTTAACGGCAAAGAGATCAATGTAGACTAGGTAACCACCGTAGCGTACTTCAGTTTTCACACTCAGTTCACGGTTGTCTCTATCCGCTTCCCGGCTCGCAAGGGGAGTTGGGTTGCATACTGTTTACTCCTCTCATTAATCGATTTCCAATTTATACATGAAAGTTCGAAAACCTTTTCAGTTTATTCATGAAAACTTGAATACAACTGGATATTATATCATCTCATGTAGACATAGAAAACCGGAGGGTTCTCAATAATTTATCCTCTAACTTTTCAGACGCCAAAGGTTAGGTAATAAATTAAGGTGTAAAAGAAATTTCTGAACCCGGTCTCGGAATTATACTTGTAGTAGCGCGAGAGTCAGCGTAGACTTATCGGTTCTTTCTGGATCGATGGGCAACCCAGAAATTTACTTCCTCAGTCCCCCGTACGAACAATTCTTCTTCCTCTGTCCCTCAAAGTTTAAACTTTCTTCCTCGGTCCCCTTACCGGCTATCGTCCGTTTTCGGAACCGATTCTTGAGGTGAAGAAAGATTCGCAGTGCAAGAACGACTGCGTGGATACGGGCGCGGGTTCGCGGTCTAAACTTTCTCTTGGGCCCGTGTTTGATCTAGAACTTTGATTGGGTTCAAAGCTGTTGTTAACCGAGACTGCTGTTGATTGATGGACTTTGAGGATAAACTACTGTACTACCGGCAGTTAGCTGAAATGCAGTTTCCATGAAGCTCATGGGAGAAGCTATTACAGCGGCTGCATCTTCTCTAGCATTAGCCTCAAGTAAAAGACGTCGTCATTCGTAGAGATTTCTTACCACTCCATAACCGTTCTGCAAGCAGTGACCAAGCTCTCCCATGACATCCACATGACCAAGTGTCGCTGCCTTTACACAAAGGACAACACCAGCCTTCAAATCTTTGTCTTTTCGTGTACCTCCACTTCCGTTGAACTGAATCACGGCCAATGAGTACAGAGCAGCTGCATGAGATTGCATCGCTGCAACAGCTCGAAAGCTTGGTTAGCACCGGACACATACGGCCGCGATCTCAGTACAAGCACGACAGCAACATGAGACCAGCACATGGCTAAGTCTATAATCCTCCGATCAGAACCAAATGATATTATATCTTCAACCAAACCAGAGAAAGGTGATACAAGACGCAATATAAGCAAAGAGCAACTAAGGAGATATCTAACCTAGTTCAGACAAATGAGTAGCTACAATATAACAATGCGGATAGCAGGATCAGAGGACAGTTAGATCCTTCCAAGCCGCGATAATCAACATACAGACTTGAATCTTGTTAAAAGCACGTTCTTCTGACTTCGGGCATCCTTTTCAGCAGTTATTCTGAAACCAAGACGAGGCAGAAAGCAAATAGTTATAAGACTACGAGTTGACAAAGCTGCTTGTGGTAGCCTGATTGTCAGCAATCCACCGAACTGAAGATCGTGAGAACAACCTTCCGCAATGTAAAGCCCCAAGCTTTCCTTGCAGACACATTTAACTTACATAATCCATACCTGAACTAGATCAGTAGACCACTGCATAAAAAGCTGATCATATACCGCGCCCGCGGAAATTGGTCCAGAGAGGAGACAAGGTAAGTAATTTCATATCTGTTCACATCCATCCGTCACCCGTGACCATGATGCGCTCAACTCAAACTGCATTTGCTGAACTTGTCTTGTTGTCACATGGTTCGGACCTTACCGCAGTTCGTACCGGGACCATAACCGGTAAGGGACCGAGGAAGAAAGTTTGAACTTCGAGGGACAGAGGAAGAACAATTGTTGGTACGGGGGACTGAGGAAGTAAATTTCTGATGGGCAACCCCAAGGTTACTTAACAGTTATAAAGATTGATGTACAAAGCCGTGGGGAAGATTCACAGTAAGGTACGGGTCGCGTTGAAATAGTGCGAACCGACGGACAGGGCCGGGCTGGGCCGCCGGACCTCCGTCGACCACGGCCGAAGCGGACTGTGCTTGGGAAGATCCGCTGCGGACTGGGCTTTCCGCCTCGACGTGAATGGGCCTTCTGGCCGTGGCGACTGCCACTCAATAACAATTGCTTCCAGATTTCAAAATCCAGGAAATTATGTCTTCAGTTACCCGGATTCCAGGACCCGAACAATTTAACGTCAGAATATAAAGGCAGCGGTTCTTTGTAAGATTCGTCAGGCGTCTGCGCGCATGCATTTCTCGTGAAATGTCTATATGGTCACTGTTTCTATTCGAGACCATTTGAACCGGACAGAGTTCGAGTGTGAATCACTGGCAGATCGATCGTGCATGAAAAGCGTGACACTGTCTATACACGTGAAACAGACGATTATAGTTTGAAGCTTGGAAGTAAAACATGGCGGAAAACTAATGCCTACCTTAACCATTTAGTTTGATAGCTGAAAGGGACCGTGAATGAAATACAATAGAGCATATAGGCTGTGGACTCGATTACGGCAATGCTGTAGATGTATACTTAGAGTTATATATGACGCCGGCTGTAAGTCACTGGACTTGCGTGACTACCATGGCCAGTGAGATGCTTCAGGAACCGAGACTACAGCCGAAGGACTGGGGAATCGGCAAAGGACAGCTGTATTCCACCAATATGGAGCGAAACGTGCTCTCCAGATACTCACAAGGAAATAAAAAATGCCTCCTCTCGGAAAATTCAAGGGACACAACTTGCAAACGTATTTCGATCCTAGCGTCAAGAACGAAAGAGCTCGAGCATCAGCAGTGCAACTGTACTCCAGCCCTTGTAAGAAACATGTGGGACCAGCAGCATGCAGTTTGTGTGTGGATTTATCTGCCAGCTTTGTTGCAAGGCTGATGGATCTGTATGTCATAGACCTGAGTTTGCATTCTATAAGATTCAGACCTTCGGTAGCTAGCTACCTGCAGATACCGGAATTCAGACGCAGAGCACTTGTAAGCTAATCGGGAGCCTTCGAAAACAGAAGCATGGCCGATCACATAAAGTATACATCGATTGATTCTGCAGTAGCAATATAATTGTTCCTTCTGCTAGAGATGTAAGCTGTTACTAAGTTACAGTACATGAGCATGTGCAGGGTAGACACAATGGCTGAGGGCTTCCCGGAGAGATGCAGAGACTTCGACTGACCACAAACTGGTCGGCGTTTGGTTTATTTATCTTGCAGGACAACTGCCTTGTATGCTGCAGTGATAATTCTGGTATTAGTCGCATCTGACTATGCTTACGGCGAAGACAACGTTTTTCTGGTGAATTCACATGAGGTCTATCTGCACAATTGTGGAGACTCGGACAGTCACTGCAGGCCCAGTAGCCTAATTATTGAATCGGATGAAGAATGTCTTTGTGATGTCATCGCTCCTATCCCCATAGACGCACAAGTAGAAATACAGTGCAGGGTTAAAGGTGATAAAGTTGCGAATGATCCATGGTGGCTATATGTTTACGTGCCTTTGATAGACGAGTTTGGATGGATAGCAGATTATCATGTCGAGTGTGGTCCACGGATTTGTCCAGGCTCAAGATGCTAAGCTGATAAAGACATGTACAATGTGAGATCCATGATATTACTATACGAGTTCGGGTTTGCACTGACTTCAGAATTCCTTAAGATTAATCCATGGAGTTGGCAAGGCCATTTCGCAGTTGAACTTTACAACTCGAGGAGAATCTGGAGTGCCCAGCCTCACAATAATCTCCTCATGTTCCTCATTTCCCAGAATCATCATGAGTTCGGCGTGTTCATGATCAGCTTGCCTCATGGTCTCACTTCATCGCCTCCAAATGCTCCAAGGCTAGGCATCGTGTATATAATATGTCCTACCGTTTCATATATCGGGAATGCGAATAAAAGACAAGCTTGCAGTTGACAAACTCTAGTCTCAACTCTGCAACTTTGCATTTGGTACGCACGCTAGAAGGAGTACTAGTGCTTGCCCGGTAAATTCCAAACCAGAAATGATGAAGACGGCTTTGTACTATTCTCTACTAATGAACACAGGAGCGCGAAGTGAGTACCCATCGGGGTGGCGGGACATGGAATTCATCGAAAGAATACCGCTGAACGTAACGAGATAGGAGAACAGCAGCTGGTAGTACAAGAATTTTCTTTGAGCTCAAGCGTTTTCCCTGATAACCAGAACCAGAAGAGGGAAGATCTTACAAAGGCTCCCTGCATGGAAACTCCTCTTTCAAGTTTGCATATAACAAACAGAGGGAAAGGACGAGTTCTCTCGTGAGCTTTAGCTGTCACCTCAGGCTTGAGTTCTTGTCCAGCATGTCTGGGAAAGCACTTCCAGAACTGCATTGATACCGACAATCTGAACATACTGTCTCTCTAGATCTTGTTCCAAGCATCATCCCTTAGCTGTGCACATAATCAGCAAAAATGGCAGGTAGTCCAATACATGTACAGAGCCTAAATTCTACCGTCCATGAGGAGAGATTGGTGATGAAACGAAACCTGCCCATCGCTGCAAGAAGCTGTAACGATCCTGTCTACATTATTCTAGCTGCGAAGGTTCAGGCATTCGTGGTACTCCTTAGACTGTTGATGCATGCCGGAATACTGAGTGCACGAAAACGGAATTGTTGAACGTTGAATGTCTGTTCCCCAGAGTTAAACTGAACATGAAAGCGTGCTGAATGAAATGAAACTCCAGAAGTAATTAACTGATGTGATGCAGGACAGAACACAATGCTCCATCCTAAATTATCTGGTCAAATATGTGAGCTATCACTGCCTTGGAATTCGAATGAGATTCAAAGCTCCCCATATACAAGCACAGTCTGGAGCTGTAGTGAAGAACCTAAAGTGCTCCACACACTTCCACTTCCTCCAGTTTTTCTTCTTCAAGTCCTGAACACTAGGCTCAGCCTGAAGGAATATCGTTGTAGCTAGAGCTGCCGCCGCATTAGTGCTTCTTGACACAGATTCGTTAATTCGGAAGACATGAACAGGAAGATCTTTCAGCCTCCTAGCTAGCAGTCCACTGCATAACGGTTCCGTTTCACCTTCTCCGACCGTGCTTATAGGTTGATAGCATTCACTGCTTTAGACTGGAAGATCACTTTTCAGGACAGACCGACCTGGCTATAGTCATCTTCAGAGGAGACTAATCATCCTGCTCTTCTTAGAGACCTCTCACTCATACATAGGAATGTATCTAATTTAACAGACCATTCGATCGAGTGATTGAGGCATGCTTGTGTGGCATTTTCGTCTTGTGCGCCTTCTCAAAAAGAAATTATATAGACCTCGTTTGCTCCCTTAAATTTCAACTCTTCCATTAAGTTTTGCACTCAGGCAAATCTCCGAATATGAGATGCCACAATTTTACGATATTAAACCAAGAACGTTCTCTTGGATCTGAACCTTCAAAAGCCTAAACAATCGACCTCAAGCAACACCACAGCAGACCACCTGTCCACCTTTCTAGAGAATACATGTACTGTAACTTTTCTTGCAGGACCTTAAGAAGTGAACATCAGCACCATTTTCCGTCAACCGATTCAGCGATACTAGCTATATAGGCTTTTGGTATATTCAAGTATGTACATAACACCTTTTGAAGACGTCTTTTCTGACATCGCACGCCTTCTTTACTACTGGTGAAAAAAGTGCGACAGAACCGATGTCGAGAACAGCACTCAGTATCCCGGTCAACATTTCACGGTTATCACTCGAAGTTTTGGGAAGAACTCCCTCTGATAACAGATGTGCGCTGTTTCTCACTTTTGGCACTCTGATCGCTCGATGCTGTATTGAATGTCCAATCCGGATCTGAGCTACTCTCGTGGTTGTTAACTTGCAATTCAAAGTTTATATATAGCTGCAGTAATAAGTTTCCCTTTGCTCTCCTGTCATAATTTAGGAAAGCTCTTCTTGCCTTTCTTCTCTTCTTTCCCCTTTGATTCGGGCTGTAAGACAGGTGTCCCGTTGCTCACCACAATAACAAACTGTTCAAGACTCCTTCTTTCAATGGTTGTTTCTCTCCGTTTGCAGTGAAGAGGCTGCAGCCGAGAACATGACGATATTAAACTCTCTAATTTCTCTGCATTTATAAGCAGTTAACATAAAACATCAAATATATATTATTAATATATATTATTTAAAAAGATTGATACTTCTAGGAAAATATTTTAAGAAGAGAGAAAATGTAAACAAAAAAATAAAATAGAAATGAGATGAGAGAATCTTTGTTTCTCCATGTATAGGTGAGTACAAGAGAAACTCAATGGTGAGTTAGCTCTCGAACTAATTATATTTAATTATTTTAATCTTATTGGCTTATATTAATCGTTGATATACTAAAGCTTAGAATGAAATGAACATTTCTTTTCCAAGCTCAACTCTACATATTGTACTCTTAGATAATGTTTTAAATCTCAAATTTTCTCTAAACAATACTTTAGTGAAGATATCAATAACATAATCTCTTGTGTTCACATAATTAAGTTCAATCTCTTCTATAATAACTTTTTCTCTAATGCGCTTCAATGTATTTCGTCCTAGTATGAAATATAGAATTATTAACTAATTTCATGTTACTAATGTTTTCAATATATATAACAACAGATATGTACACTCCATACCAATATCAAATAACAGACATCGAAGTCAAATTGATTCACATGTTGCGTTCGTTACTTTTTGATACTCCACTTCTGTGGATGATAAATCAATCGTAGGTTGCATTTTAGAAACTCAACTTATAACAATACTTCCAAGTCCAAAAGTATAACATGACTTGGATCTCTTGTCGGCACTCCTTGCCCAGTCAACATCAGTGTAACCATAACATCAATAATACACCATAGTGATAGTGAAGTCCATATTGCATTGAGAGCTTCACGTAATGAAAGACCGCTTGACAACCTCCAAATGTGATCTCCGTGATGATTGCATAAATTGATTGATGAAATCGACGCCATAGCTCAAGTCTGATTTGGTGATAATCAAGTAGATAAGACTCCCAACCATCTGTTTGTACATGCTTAGACCATCAAGTAACTCACCATCCTTTGCTCCTAGCTTTGCCCTTTACTCTAATTGATTTCCAGTCAAGCATATCAAATATCTAAAGCATACTGAGAGCATATTATCGCTGTATAAACCAAACATCTTTCTCACCTCTATTGAACTCCACAGCAAGGAAGTACTTGACCTCTCCTAAGTCTTTCATCTCGAACTCGAATTTCAAGTGATCCTTGATCTAGGAAATAAGCTCTTCATAGTTGTCCGTAACGATCAAATCATCAACATAGATGGTGATCATAACAATCAGATCTCGTATTTTTCAATGAATACAAGATAGAGTCTGAATTACAAAGATGGAAATCAAGAGAATGCAAGTAAGAATTGATCTTTGCGTATCATATTTTTGGTGCTTGTTTCTGATCATAGAGAGCCTTTCGTAACTTACACACACGAGAAGAGAACTTAAGATCCTCATAACCTAGAGGTTGTTGCATGTAGACCTCCTCCTCAAGATGACCATTGAAGAAGGCGTTCTTGAAGTCTATCTGGTGCATCTTCCAACCTTTCTAAGTTGCCATTGCAACTACGGTTCGAATAGTCATCATCTTCGCAATTGGAGCGAAGGTCTCCTCAAAACTCACTCCATGTTGCTATACGTAGCCCTTGGCTACCAATTTGATCTTGTATCGACACACGGTACCATCCGAGTTACGTTTGATCTTGAAGACCTACCTACAACCAATCGCTTTCTTACATTCAAGTAAGTCCACCAACTCCCGAGTTTGTTGGTGGTGAAGCGCAACAAGTTCAGCTTCCATAGCACTCACCCATTGGACTTTGTGCATCGCTTTCTCAAATGAACTCGATTCTTGTTCTTGAAGAACATTCGTCATATATGCATGGTGTGCAATAAGAAAACTTTCATGCATATACCTACTCACTGAATGTTTTATCCGTTCAGATCTGCAAAAGATAATCGATGCACTAGTCACCTCCTCTTGCAACTGATCCAACATAGATGCTAAGGTATGAGACAAAGTATCCAATGGATGTGGAAGATATATCTAGACGAGTCAAACATACGCTATAATAGTACTTGCTCGTGTTGTGTAAAAACTATACTAGTTTCACTAGGTGGTGTTAAGTGGACTCCAGCGTTAACAACAGCTCTATGTGGAATTGATTTTTACTTGAAATCAATGACTTCTCCAGATCCCCCACTCAACGTATAACTCTGAGATACTACAATGGATTGACTTCTTGGTTCTACAGTAAGTACAAGAATGACTACGACAAGTGCAAGAACAAACCAAGACTATAGCTTATCAAAAACAACATCTCTACTGATATAGAACTAGTTTGACGAAAGATTGTAACATCTGTCAAAAGCATATCCACAGAATATACATCTATTTGCTTTCGGATCTAGTTTCTTGTGTTTTCATTAAGTATGTGCCATAACAAATACATCTGCAAATTTTAAAGAAAGAGTAATCAGGCTTATTGTCTGTAAAGATCTCAATTGGTCTGACTGTGGATTGCCGCTGTAGGCATCCGATTCATCAAATACATCGCACATGAACAACTTCTGCCCAGTAAGGTCTAAGCATGATCTTCTCATTCAACATCGCACGAGTAGCTTCTACAATGTATCGATTCTTGCACTCCGCAACCCGTTCTGATGTGGATTGTAATTGTAGGACTTTTAGCATCAGATGTCATGCTCACGCAGATATAAACTGAACTCTCCAGAAAGAAACTAGTCTCCTCCATCATATCCATTCTCTAGATTGTTTGTCCACCAACTTGCAGAAAGTTTGGAATGTTGATAGTACCTCTGTAGAGAACTTGTGTCTCAACAAATAGATCCAAGTATAACATGAATGATCATCAATGAACGACACGACATATTAGAAATCGGTCATACTTGGCTGAGAAGCAGTACATACATCAGTGTGAACAAGCTCCAAGAGCTTGTTCATTTAGCTACCTGATCCCTTAAAGGGCTATTCTAGCTTGATTGCCGAACTGACATGATGCATAGACTTTAATGGACTCATTGGATTCGAATTTGGACACACTTATAACTAGGTCAAAACTCGAGAGATTTTTCAGCTTCTGAAAGTTCATGTGTCCAATCTACTTGTGCTAGATGTGATATTAGACATTATTGGATCACTCTGTCGATATATGGTAGCTTGTAACTTAAGCCTAGATGCATCTAGTTTGAATAGCCTACCACTCTTGTTACCTCGAGCTATGACAATGCTATTTGAATCTTCAATAAAACATCCATCTTTATTGAAGCCCACTTGAATTGTCTACATATAGCAAGTTTCTAGTCAATGTGGATACATGTAAGACATTCCGTATACTAGTAAACGGTGAAGTAGGAATGTCAAGCGAAATGTTACCTTTGTGCTGGATCTGGTGCTTATTATCATCGCTTGTCATCATAAACTGAGGAGTCTCCACAAGCTCGAGTGAATTGAATCACTCTCGATGATGTGTCATGTGACTGGTGGCGCCGGAGTCGATCACCCAATCAATCTTTGGTCGAATGCTGCATAACTCTGATGCGTTTTAATCAGCAATTGTTCTGAATAGACTTGCTTAGTTACTGCAGAGCCTTGCTGGTTGCTGTTACCTTGCTGGGAGTTGTTGTCATATTGTCTTTGGTTGTTCTATCGCTTGTAGCATCGATTTGCATTGTGGTCTTACATCTTACAGTAGTTGCAAGAACCATGCGCACGTCTCTGATTGTTGGAAGAACCAACCTGTTGCTGGTTCTGCTGTTGTTGCTACGACCTCGTTCACGTCTAGCTCTTTTCCACGACCTCTATCTCGAGATCCTCCAAAACTTACAAAATAGATAGATTCTTGTTGACCCGTTGTCATGTTGTGAAATCAATTAGTATGTAAATTACGCATATAATTGCATTTTGTGCGTAATTGTATAATTTGTGAAGTAATGAGGTGAAAACCCTTGCTCTTATGAGCTTAGAATGCTTTATTATTTGATGGAGTGCTCCATGGGGTGCAAAAGGACAAGGTGGGGTTCTTTAATTTCCTATTGGTCCACCAAAAAGTAGAGATAACTTGTCATCTACCTAGGTGTGCGCTTCGGAAGGAAAGGGGTACTTTCACGAGGGATTTGAGAGATCAGAGGATATGGATGGAGAGCTCTCGACGGGAGGAGTAACCTGAGCCCAAATTTCACTCAATTTGGAGGTCCATGGCACACGTTATGACCATTTGAAGTTCGTAGAGTGATGGAAGTACATAGCTTTCTCTTCCGACTGAAAGATTGAGGAGTTTTGTGCCGTCAGATTGAGACCAGATTTCATGAGCTTCTGACCCCAAATTTCATTACCATATGTTCTGCGGATTGGACGCAATGGCGATTTGAAGACGATGGGGTGTAAAAAGCTTTCAATCTAGAGCAGCAAGTTCGCAGATTTATGGAGGATGATCCAAACAGTCAAATCAACTGAAATTTTTTGAGTAGTTAGTTTACCTTCTAAGTTGCTAGCACATGAAGTCTGAGTCGAAGGTGATTGGTTATTAGGCGTGGAAGCTTCTATCTTGAATCTGAAATTGGAAGTGCGTGTCAATTTCTGAGAATTTGTGTTAATTGTGAGAGGAGATCTAGCCGTCAGATCTTCTTGAAATTTGACTTGTAAGTAGAGATCTAGCATCCTACCCATGTGGCAAGTTTGAGAGGAGTATGAGCTGTAGATCTGTACTTATCATGTGTGAAACTTCGCTGTCTTTTCTGTCGAGTTGTATCGACAATGGTATCTAAGCTAGGTCTTGAGGCTTGTTAGCGACAGCTGGCAGAAAAGCATCCAGTGTGACATCTTTTTGCTTTGGAGGGTATACTAGGCAAAGATAGGACTATAGCGACCTACGTTGTGACCGCGTTATGTGGTTGTCAGTTTTGCACTCAACGTGACAAAGTGCGATCCTTGACTTGTAAAGTCGACTACTTGTCTAGCCTAGTCACTAGTGTTAAGATATGTTAGGTGGCATGCATTAGAATCGTCCACCCAGACGACCTACACGAGGATGAGTATGATGACACCAAGCATGCGATGTGCATGTGTGCCATCTCATCGGTCCGTGTGGCTTGGGTTCATTGGTTAGTGAGCTTGCACCTATCCTTGTTTTGTGTTCGTAACTTTAAAACAAAGGAGAGTGACCTATGTAGGGACATTCGATCTTAAGGAAATTCAAGTGATTGCTCGTAGAGAGATGGTAGTGGTCTTATGAGTCTGTATCGATGTTCTATGGATCCATATACCCTTGTAGTTGGAGTGCGAATGTTGTGAGAGATGGACAAAGGGCACTACTTACCGCCCAGATTCTCTTTTCAAAACCCCTTCTAGATTAAATTGATGTACATGGAACGAGTCCATTTCCAACAATTTCTGATAGGATCCTTCAGACATAACTTCACCGCGCAAGTCATGCTCTTGTCTGTTCCGGTGATCTTACTTGTTGTCACTTACCAAGTGATAACAAATAAGATCACAGCCAAGAGTGTGACTTTATCATCTTCATCCTCATCTAACGAATGATGGATCCAAATCAACTCCCACTTGTAAATTTTAACACTAATTGCGAGATAAAATACATCTGTCGATCGAAAGCCATGTACGAAGCCCTAGTAGTGAGAAATTTTGGAGAAGAATACTACTGTGAGATTATGTCATCGCATATTCCGTTTGTTGTACCTATGATCATCCAACGTTTTCGTGTGGTTATCTTGACCCTTTACTTAGAGAATGGAAGTGCTTAGATATAGAGGAAGTCAAAGAGAAATTATAAGATACTAGTCGTTCTGTTGTGCATCGATCGCTAGCTACAGTCAGAAGGTACGCCCTTGCTCAAAGGAAAGGCTCTCGCTACGACATATTTGGTGCTTCCACTGAGAGCACGCTTTGAGGTGGTGGAGTGAGTTGTTGCCGAGGAGTGTCAAGTATCAATCTTCTCAAAGCGATGAGGACGAGTGGAGGAGGAACGGACGATGTGCTTCGAGCATTGATGATGTTGTTGAGACAACAACAAGGAGGTGATGTTGGGGAGCAGAAGTCTACAAGAGCTCTACAAGCAGTGGTGAAGAAGTTAGGGAGGTTCGGTGGAAGGAACATCACAAAGTATGTTCGAGAGTATAGTTGTCAGATGGAGGTAAATCGTGTGCCCGAGAGAAAGATGATTTCTAGTTTCGAGTTGGCTGTGATACCTAAGATACGTAATCAAGTGACAAGCTGAAGGATGCACGTACGAATTCTTGGGAGGAATATGAGCAGAGGTTGAAGAATGAGTTTTTTGATGATGATGTAGATAGAGTAACCAAGAGAACGTTCTTGGAGTGGATAGAGCATCGTCCGAGGAATGAGATGACACCGAATGAGTTGTTGCGTGAGTTTGAGAAACGGTTCTGTCAATTTTCTCCATCCGAGAGGACGACACTTGATTTAAGGAAGACAAAACTTTTTCCTAGAAGTCATTGATGAAAATCTAGAGAACAAGCCTTTCTTGATGCTAGCAGACAAGGGAGAAGAAGGAGAAATGAGCACAGACTAGAGAAAGGTGGAGGAAGATGTTACCATTCTCACAAAGCAGAAACTTGGTAGAGGTAGAGCTGCAACCTTGAGGTCTGATGGTTCTTTAGCTCCGTTACCCAAGCCTGCTAGTAGTAAGATTGAAGATTTTGCAATCGATGAGTTGGTTAAGGATTCGAGGGAATTAAGAATAGAAATGACTGAGCTAAAGCATAGTCGAAGTCCTGGTGATACCAATGCATCTTCAACGAGCAGAAATTTTGTTAGAAGGTGTATCTGATGTGACAGTACTGAACACCAACGTCGAGATTGTGAGGAGTTTTTTGAGGCCCTCAGAACTAGAGTTGTGAATTCAGAGATGGAAAGATTCATCTCGCGGAAACTGGCGCACAGTTAGGTACCAACTTTGGTAAGGGAGGAATGGAGAGCTTGGTGAGAGGTCAGGTTGGTATAACTACAGCAATACCTACAATAGAGCTAGAAATATTTGCGATTGAAATAGATGCACCGGTTGTATCAGTTGTTAAGAGTGATGTAGTTGAAGTTTCACGAGAAATAATGTTACGAGGTGCAGAGGCAATTCGTCGCATTACTGGATGGGATGATCCGGTAGAGGCAAGATGTGTAAAAGCGTACTTGGTACAAGAGAAGCATGTAACTTGGCAAGATGCGATTGTGGAAGATAAAAGGAGACGTGATGATGATGTTGCTGATTCGGAAGAGGTTACAAGGAGAACCAGAGCTACTAAGAGGAGAGGGCAACAAGAAGCATCACCTTCTGATATCTCATCGACGTCTCAAGAGGCATCTACATCTGAACCTATGGTGGATGTTCCTATCCACGACACGGAGATGAGAAAGAAAGACAAAAGATCTTCTTCAAAGGGCAAAGGTAAAGCACCGACCTAAAGACTACAGTCTGATATAAAGATCAGTACCAACTTGATTGAGATTTTTGAAGAGAGAATTTTGGATGTAAAGATAGAATTTTCTTTGCGAGAGACCTTGGGAATAGCAAATCGTGACTTTCATGAGTTGATCATTGATGTGATCAAGAGAAAGAGAAAGATGACTGCAGATACAGTGATGGTAAAGGCCTTGGATACTGACATCACTGGTGAAAAAGATGAAGAGTTAGGTCGCGTATTTGCGCAAAAGCATGTATTACAGACATCGAATAGAAGAGAGGCAAGAGTTTCAGACTGTGCTGCAGAACATGATGACGAGAAGCAGCATGAGAGCCACTACAGCATGAGAGCCACTATTCTCGAGCGTATTGAACTCGTGCAACTACAGAGACAAGGATCCGACTAGGTAACTTGTCAGAGGTTATAATGACGTTGGTGGATCACGATTCAGAGATTAATATCATGTCCAAATATGTATACAAGAAAGGGAAGTGGTCAATCGACACAAGACATGGATGGGTTCTTCGTGTTGCTAACAACCAAAGAGGTGAACTTTTTGGTGCTTGTCCAGCTGTCAAGACTAGAATAGGAGGTATAGAGATAGAACAAAATTTTTTTGTTCAGAATGTAGCTGCTTATCCTGTGATCCTTGGTCAACCGTACATTATTGCATCTAGGATGGAGATGAAGATAATGGATGATGAATCTCATTATGCTCGTATCAAAAGTCAAAATGGTACGAGGGCGGTACAGTTCCTTACAGTACGTACGGGTCATGAAAGGAACATAGAGAAGCTAAAGGACAGTCCTTTAAGGACTGACAAAGAGTTTCTAGATTTTTAGTTAGCACTCTTGTAGAGCGGGAGTATGGGAGTGTTAATAGGAGAAAGAGCCTTCCGCTAGCTCCAGAAGATGAAGAAGAGATGTTTAAATGTGGATTTGTTCAGTTTTGTGAAACATGTGCAACTAGATTTCGAATGATAGAAAGGATGGATAGTGTATAAAGACAATGTGTGAAGAAGCAAGAAGATTTCTTCAAAACTCAAGAAGTTTTGATAGATCAAGAGTTCATTAATGGGGTGTATGAAGAAGAGTGCTTTGAAGATACTCTTGAGGAGGTTTTGTCGTTCATAAGCACCGATTCATTGGCTAATGGATTAGTCGCAATCCCTTCACGCGAGTTACATGAGGAGATTGCAAGGTTCGTAGAGGATGGCTGCAAGGTTCAATTTCAGATGAAGGGAGATCATGAGTTGGAGTTAAAAAGGAGTAGAGTCGTGAAACACCAAGAAGCGCAGGTTCATACGAAATACAAGACTGTGGCGCGTAAAGTGAAGCCGGTGGTAAAGTGAAGCAAGTGGAAACGAACGTCGACTGAACCAGTTCTACGAGATTCACAGAGAGTATGACACAGGTTCACAAAAGAGACACTCAAACGATTGCAGGTTGGAGGAGGTGAGTTTCTCACTGAGGAAGAGAGAAAGCATTTTCATGAGATGTTGAGAAGGCATGGAAAAGCTTTTGCTTTCAGTGCAGAAGAGATTGGATGTGTAGATACGAGTGTCGTAGCACCCATGGTGATCTTCACAGTACCACATGTGCCTTGGGACTTGAAACCTAATACCAGTACCACGAGCTATGTTGCCAAAGCTTATTGAGTTGTTGAAGGAGAAGATACGCATGAGTATTTTAGAGCCATCTATGGGACCTTACTCGAGTTGGTGGTTTACTGTATCCAAGAAGTCAAGAGCTCTTAGGTTCATCCAAGACATGCAGCATGCTAACAAGGTGACTATCCGGAACATGGGATCAAGACCCATAGTAGATGAAGTTGCGGAAGCTTTTGCTAGTCGTGCTATCTACTCGATTGGAGATTTATACTCTGGGTATAATCAGTTCAAGTTGACAATAGAGAGTAGAGATCTCACCACCCATGCGTACTCACTTGGGCTTGTAAGGATGTGCACATTACTACAAGGAGCGACAAACTCCGTTGCTCATGTGCAGAATGCAATGAATAAGATTTTGAGAGAATTCATTCTTGAGAAGATCATACCTTTCATAGATGATATTCCTATGAAAGGATGTGCGGTCGAAGACAAGGATGAGAAGCTTATTGAGGATAGATTTCAAAGATTTGTGGTTGATCATATTCACGATGTAGAGATGATCTTAACAAGGCTTGAGGAGGTAAATCTCACTCTTTCAGCAGAAAAATCGAGCTTTGGAGTTCCGGAGATTGTTGTGGTTGGTCATCTTTGTGGAGCTTTTGGCCGACGGCCGAATCCATCAAAGGTTGATGACATTGGGAGGATGAAAGATTGTTCCAACACCACAGAGGTTAGGAGATTCTTAGGAGCTTGTTTGTTCTATCGTGTATAGATTCCTCATTTTGGTCACATGTCTGAACCGTTGTATGAGTTGTTGAGGAAGCGAAGAAGGTTCACTTGGGGTGAGGAGCAGAGGGTTGCTATGATGCGACTAAAAGAAGTGTTGAAATCACTGTTAGTTCTACGACAGTTAAGCTATGATTGTGATAGACCCCTAGTCATTACTGTTGATACTAGTCATATCGCTATAGGTTGGGCAATAGGACATGATGATGGTGAGGAAAAGAGATTTGCAACAAGATTTGGTGCTCGCATATTTACGGATCGACAAAGGAGATACCCTCAAGTCAAACGAGAGCTCTAGGGCGTTGTAACCTCAATGAAAGTTGAGAAGGAGTATCTCATTGGAGCACATGTACTACTTGAGACTGATTGCTTATATTTGTTGGGGATGATAGCAAATTGCACAACACTTGATATTGCTATATTACGCTAGATAGCTTACATTAGGTCATTGAATCCAGAGTTGAGACACATAGCAAGGAAGATGAATTCGATGACAGACATGTTGTCTAGAGCTAGGTACTCTCAAGAAGAAGATATGGAGGCAGAAGATATGGACGAAGATGATGCAGAGGAGGGGCAAGTTCTACAACTATCAAGCGAGGACAGGAGTCGCTTGGATGGTGTTCTTTCTTTCAAAGAAGAACTCTACCGTTGGAGGTTCAAGGAAATCGGATGCTATCTAAGCACTCTTCAGAAGTATGATGAATGGACGGAGAAAGTTTTCAAGGAGATTCGACATCAAGCCTATGGTTATCTATTACGAGACGGATATCTGTGGAAGAGACCAAAGAGGAGAGATGGAGTACTCTTGAGAGTAGTGGAT
Organism: Asterella californica; assembly: GCA_036924285.1. Taxonomy (NCBI): domain Eukaryota; kingdom Viridiplantae; phylum Streptophyta; class Marchantiopsida; order Marchantiales; family Aytoniaceae; genus Asterella; species Asterella californica. The sequence continues at coordinate 53,180,862 of JAYKYS010000001.1, forward strand.
GATGCAGAGACCAAGATACAAATACTCGAACAATTTCATGATACCTTATGGACAGGACATCGAGGTACATGGGCGACCTTTACCAAGATCAAAGAGAGGTATTGGTGGAAAGGATTGTATCGAGATGTAGAGAAGTTTGTTGGGTCATGCATTGAATGTCAATTCCAATCCAAGATTCAATATAGGGATGGATTGAGACCCACATATCCCTTGTCCATTCATTTCCAATGGGTTTTGGATTTGGTTGCCATGCCACCAGAAATTTGGGGCATGCGTCATTTAGTTTTGGCTCGAGAAGAGTTATCTAACTTTGTAGAAGGGAGAGCTCTACGCGTCAAAGTTATTGAGCATGTCTGTCGATTCATATTAGAAGATATTATTTCTCGATATGGAAGCGTGGGGAGAGTCCGTGCAGATAGAAGAGAGTTGAATGCAGATGAAGCACGTAAGTTCTTCAATAGATATGAGATACGATTGAAGTTGACCACTTCAATGAACCCGGAAGCAAATGAGAAAAGTGAACGAGGGCATCCACCAATCATCCAAGCATTGGTGAAAGCATGCAAGGGACGTCATGGAGATTGACCTAGACTTCTTCCATTTGCGTTGTGGGCTGATAGAACTACTCATAGTATTGTCACTAGATGGTGTTACGTGAACTCCAACGGTAACAACAAGTCTATGTGGAACTGATTCTGACTTGAAATCAATGACTTCTCCAGATCCTCCACTCAACGTTTAACTATGACGTACTACAATGGATTGACTCCTTGGTTCTACAATAAGTACAAGAATGACTACGACAAGTGCAGGAGCAAACCAAGACTGTAGCTCATCAAAAACAACATCTCTACTGATATAGAACTAATTTGACGAAAGATTGTAACATCTATCAAAAGCATATCCACAAAATATACATCTATTTGCTTTCGGATCTAGTTTCTTGTGTTTTCATTAAGTTTGTGCCATAACAAATACATCTGAAAATTTTAAGAAAAGAGTAATCAGGCTTATTGTCTATGAAGATCTCAATCGGTTTCTAACTATGGATTGCCGCTGTAGGCATCCGATTCATCAAATACATCGCACATGAACAACTTCTGCCCAGTAAGGTCTAGGCATGATCTTCTCATTCAACATCGCACGAGTAGCTTCTACAATGTGTCGATTCTTGCACTCCACAACTCGTTCTGTTGTGGACTATAATTGTAGGTCTTTTAGCATCAGATGTCATGCTCATGCAGATATAAATCGAACTCTCCAGAAAGAAACTAGCCTCATCCATCATATCGATTCTCTAGATTGTTTCTCCACCAACTTGCAGAAAGTTTGGAATGTTGATAGTCCCTTGATGTTGAACGAACAAGCTCCAAGAGCTTGTTCGTTCAGCTACCTGATCCCTTAAAGGGCTATTCTAGCTTGATTGCCGAACTGACATGATGCATAGACTCTAATGGACTCACTGGATTCGAATTTGGACAGACTTATAACCAGGTCAGAACTCGAGAGACTTTTCAGCCTCTAAAAGTTCATGTGTCCAATCTGCTTGTTCTAGATGTGATATTAGACATCATTGGATCACTCTGTCTATATATGGCAGCTTGTAACTTAAACGTAGATGCATCTAATTTAAATAGCCTACCACTCTTGTTACCTCGAGCTATGACAATGCTATTTGAATCTTCAACAAAACATCCATCTTTATTGAAGCGCACTTGAACTGTCTACATATAGCAAGTTTCTAGTCAATATGGATACATGTAAGACATTCCGTATACTAGTAAACAGTGAAGTAGGAATGTCAAGCGAAATGTTATCTTTGTGCTGGATCTGATGCTTGTTATCATCGCATGTCATCATAAACTGAGGAGTCTCCACAAGCTCGAGTGAACTGAATCACTCTCGATGATGTGTCATGTGACTGATGACGCCGGAGTCGATCACCCAATCAATCTTGGTTTGAATGCCGCATAACTCTGAGGCTTTGTAATGAACAATTGTTCTAAATAGACTTGCTCAGTTACTGCTTAGCCTTGCTGGTTATTGTTACCTTGCTGGGAGTTGTTGTCGTATTGTCTTTGGTTGTTCTATCGCTTGTAGCATTGATTTGCATTGTGGTCTTACATCTTGTAGTAGTTACAAGAACCAAGCACGTCTCTGATTGTTGGAAGAACCAACCTGTTGTTGGTTCTGCTGTTGTTGTTGCGACCTCGACCACGTCTAGCTCTTTTCCATGACCTCTATCTCGAGATCCTCCAAAACTTACAAAATAGATAGATTCTTGTTGACCCGTTGTCATGTTATGAAATCAATTAGTATGTAAATTATGCGTATAATTGCGTTTTATGCGTAGTTGTATAAGTTGTGAAGTAATGGGGTGAAAACCTTTGCTCTTATGAGCTTAGAATGCTCTATTATCTGCTGGAGGGCTCCATGGCGTGCAAAAGGACAAGGTGGGGTTCTTAACTTCCTATTGATCCATCAAAAAGTAGAGATAACTTGTCATCTACCTAGGTGTGCGCTTCGGAAGGAAAGGGGCACTTTCACGAGGGATTTGAGAAATCAGAGGACATGGGCGGAGAGCTCTCGATGGGAGGAGCAACCTGAGCTCAAATTTCACTCGATTTGGAGGTCCAGGGCACACGTTATGGCCATTTGAAGTTCGTAGAGTGATGAAAATACATAGCTTTCTCTTCCGACTGAAAGATTGAGGAGTTTGAGTGATTGTGCAGTCAGATTTAGACCAGATTTCAAAAGCTTATAGCCTATCAGTTGTTGAAGCTCTGACCCCAAATTTCATCACTGGATGGTCTACGGATTGGACGCAATGACGATTTGAAGACGATGGGATGTAGAAAACTTTCAATCTTGAGCAGCAAGTTCGAAGATTTATGGAGGATGATCCGAACGTTCAAATCGGCTGAAAGTTTCTGAGTAGTTAGTTTACTTTCTGAGTTGCTAGCACATGAAGTTTGAGTCGAAGGTGACGGTTCATTTAGGCATGGAAGCTTCTATCTTGAATCTGAGATTGGAAATGCGTGTCAGTTTCTGAGAATTTGTGTTAATTGTGGGAAGAGATCTAGCCGTCATATCTTCCTGAAATTTGACCTGTAAGTAGAGACCATAGTATCCTACCCATGTGGCAAGTTTGAGAGAAGTCTGAGCTATAGATCTATACTTATCATGCGTGAAACTTCGTTGTCTTTTCTGTCGAGTTGTATCGGCAATGATATCTAAGCTAGGTCCCGAGGCTTGTTGGCGACAGTTTGCAAAAAAACATCCAGTGTGACGTCTGTTTGCTTTGGAGAGTATACTAGACAAAGATAGGACTATAGCGACCTACGTTGTGACCGTGTCATGTGGTTGTCAGTTTCGCATTCAACGTGACAAAATGCGATCCTTGACTTATAAAGTCGACTACTTGACTAGCCTAATTACTAGCGTTAAGATATGTTAGGTGGCATGCATTAGAACCGTCCACCCAGACGACCTACACGAGAATGAGTATGATGGCACCAAACATGCGATGTACATGTGTGTCACCTCATCGATCTGTGTGGCTTGGGTTCATCCGTTAGTGAGCTTGCACCTATCCTTGTTTTGTGTTCGTAACTTAAAGCAAAGGAGAGTGACCTATGTGGGGGCATTCACCTTAAGGAAATTCAAGTGATTGCTCATAGAGAGATGATAGTGATCTTATGAGTCTGTATCGGCGTTATATGGATCCATATACCCTTGTAGTTGGAGTGCGAATGTTGTGAGAGATAGACAAAGGACACTACTTATCGCCCAGATTCCTTTTTCAAAACCCCTTCCAGATTAAACTGATGTCCATGGAACGAGTCTATTTCCAACAGTTTCTGATAGGATCCTTCGGACATAACTTCACCGCGCAAGTCATGTTCTCGTCTGTTCCTGTGATCTTACTTGTTGTCACTTACGGTCAAGAGTGGGACCTTACCATCTTTATCCTCATCTAACGAAGGATGGATCTAAATCAACTCCTACCTGTAAACTTTAACACTGATTGCGGAATAAAATACATATGTCGACCTAAAGTCATGTACGAAGCCCTAATAGTGAGAAACTTTGGAGAAGAATACTACTGTGAGATTATGTCGTCGCATATCTCGTTTGTTGTACCTATGATCATCTAACATTTTCGTGTGGTTATCTTGACCCTTTACTGAGAGAAAGGAAGTGCTAATGTACCTTCTTCTTGGGGAATGGATTTTGGATTTGAGTGCAAAAGTTTTGTCTGTGTTTTTTGGGCAGTGGGTTTCTTCGAATTCACACCCAATTGTGCATGGGAAGCCTTCCTCTGGAGTGGCGGTGATTGTTAGAAGCTGTGCAGAGTCGAAGCTCGTCTCATCCACTGGAGCACTTAGGATCCACGTACAGACGATCATATGGATAAGCAATCCCAGAAGACAGAGTAGCCGGAGCAACGACAGAAGAAGAAAGAAGCCTTCTTTCTACAGCAGAAGACGACATTCTTGAGTAGAAGACTGTGTAACTGTAAGCAAATTTGTGGTCTTCTTCCCCAAATTACTACAAGCAGGGATGGCTTGTTAGTCAGGATCCGGACTAGAAGCCTGTCGGAGTCTTAATTTCTTATTTTCATCTTGTTTTCTCTTGTTTGGATTTTCTCTTCTTCCTCATCTTCTCTCATCTTCCCATCTTTCTATCTTCTTCTAGTGAGCTTCTGAGACTTCTATTGAGCTTCCGTGAAAGTGAATGTCGTTGTAGTGCTGCAGGAAGACCGTTTTCGTAGGCAGAAGCATGGGAAGGCTATAGGGGGCTTACACCCTATGACTGATCTGACGCCGTTGGGAATTGGAAGAGCAATGTGTGATAGACAGTGGTAATTTGACGGCTACGAAGCAGGAGCAATCTTCTAGAGGTGTGAGAAGCCGAGTTGAACCCCCTAGAAGCCGAGAATTGCTTCGAGAAGATTGTCGTGGGAAGATTGGAAGCCGTGACCTGGAAGCAGTAAGCGTCTTCTCGAGCTTCCCAGTACATATCTGTGTGATATTTTAGGTGGTAGTTGTTTGTTTGGGTCCAAGGCCGTGTGGTTTTGTTAGAAGAGGAGATTTATAGGTAAAACTCGTGTGTTTATGTGTTTGAACAGATCTTAGAACTTAGAGCAGCGATACTTGTGCAAATCCTCTATGGGAATGATATCTTGTATACTAAATGGGCAAAAGGAGCAATCCTGCGACACTATATGTATAGTGCACCAGAAGCTTCAGTATGACTACCATGTATCCTTAAGATCTTGTGCTACCTCAAGCGGAGCTGAGTGCAACCAAACCTTTCATTAAGAAGAGAGATCTACGGCACGATCAAAAGAAGTTTGAGAACTCCTACGATGACAATGGTCTCCAAGAAGACTTCTAGAACAGCTTTTGAGTAATTGACTTCTTCATAAGACTTCTCTCATTTAGGCTTCTTATCACTGGTCTTACTTGTCTTTTGACTTCCAACATGCAATTCTATCCTCACAACAAACACTGAACACTCGCATTCTATCGTTTGACTCCTCACCTTGTATACACTCTCGAAAGAAACTTGCTGTGTAAATGGAAGACATGACTCTTGACATTGCTCTCCAGATTTTGCCAGCAAGACTCCTTACAATTCTCATCCAAGATTGGAAGAAGAAGGAACAGGTTGCTATGTGTCAGAAAGAAGAGATCCGCATAAGATCCTCACATCTTTTCGCACATTCTGCCAATCTTTCTAGTCTTCTAGCTCTTTAGGAAGATGTGGACTTGGGAAGACATGAAGCTTGGGAGGCACTGGCATGAATCCCAATTTTCTGCTCCTCAAAATATTTACCTACACATAATTCCACTATAGATTCACATCAAGATTCTCGCAACTCAAATCAAACCCATACTACTTGATGTGAATTTAAAATTCAGCTTCTGGAAATATCCAGACTTGAAACAAGTCTTTTGTCCATGGACTCTGGGGACAGAAGCACAATGAGGTAGTGAAGTGGATGGGCAAAAACAAAGGGGTTCAGGACAGAGGGTGAGAAGATCAAATTCGATTACGAGAAGTGAGATTTGGAAGTGAGTACTGTCAAAAATTGAGCAGCGCTTTCGTCTGAAATCTCACCCATGGGAATTTTCAGGAGAAAAAAAGTGGATACGCAAGAATTCCTGCAAGAAATCGGAGAGAACTGTGGAAACAGAAAAGAGATAAGGCAGTGAGAAGGAAAGAGAAGAGAGAAGAACCTCACGATGTGTTGGTGACGATGCGCTTGTTCTCTACTTGGTCTCCAACTGCCTCCTGCGCACATTCTATTGTGGATGTGATTTTTTCACTCACTACCAACTCGCGAGCGACCTCTCTTAGAAATTCTTGCCTTGTACTATTTCGAGCTCTGCTGTTTGTAGCCTGAAGCTCCAATCTTCAATTCCGGAGTTCCAAATCCCGTAATCCTTGGGAAATCCTGTCTGTGACTACTTCTACTCTCTTCTTGCTGAAGGACGATCGTCCTCACAACCTCTCACTTGGTCACAGCAATTTCTTTTCACGAAATTCTGAAATCTCCCTCAAAGTGTTTTCAAATTCGAGTAGGGGGAAGGAAAAAGACATGATGCTTCTGCGCCTCTTCCCTAATTTGGTATTTTTCTATCTACTGCTCGGCTGCCCGTGTGCTTCTTCCTGCTGCTCGTGTTTTAGGTAGGTGTCATGTCAACCCTGGTCCTACCTACTGCTTAGGTGGCTGTCCTTTAGATCCACCTAACACCTAGTGTGTCTTTCAGCTAGTACTAGGTTGGTATATCTCTCCATTACATTCACGGGACTCCTCTAGAAGACTCACATTGTATCTTCTGGATTCTGTTTTCCAGAAGATGCCTTCCGGAAGAAGTCTACTTTTTCTCAAAAATTCTGTCTTAAGTTCATCTTCCTGCTAAGCAGGGGGTAAACTTAAGTAACAAGGTTAATTCAATTATATATACACAACGTTAACTTAAAAATTTTGAAAAAATTCTCAAAATTCTCAAACTGTGGGCACCACAGGTAGCTTTGTTATTTCAAACTCTTGACGTACATCACTTAAACGGTTAAAACTTCCATATATTTTAAGCAAGTAAAAATATATAATATAATTAGAAGACTTTGGACATTACATATATTGCATTTGAAGAATAACTATGATCAAATAGTGTGCATGTTTAATAAGGAGTTCTTCACGGTACACATTTCACTTTCAAACATGTTTTGGTGTATATACATATTAAATTGAAAATGTACATTCACATCTTTCATTTTGACACATTGTTAGGATTTCAGTTTATTGTACGGAACTTCAGTTTATGTCGTACTATTCTCATCTTTTGATGTTAGAATTGTGTTGTATTTTCACATTATTTGATGGTCAAGATTCTAGAACATTAATATTAAACTAGACTATCAATTTACGATGCTCAATAAATGATTAAGTATTTATCCAACTAATGACTTGTTTAACACTGAATTTGGTGACGATTTGCTTCTATCAAAAATCTGACCCAACGCTATCGTGTCGGATATTTTGTGCGTGAAGGATGTCCAGGAAAACGTGAGGTTCCTGGCTGTGGAGATGCTGTGTGCCAAACAGAGACAAGACAAAGAAGAACAACCACGAAAAGGAATGCTGCGATATATATCACTCTGAAAGTATGTACACTGTTGATTCTTTCTCCAAACAGCACAAAACTGAGGAAAAGACCAGAGCGGTCTGTAACCTACTTCAGAAGCCCTAAAACAAACCCCTGAAACGCAACCCTAGTCTGAAATCGTCAAAGCGTAGCTCAAAGCAAGAGGAACTTCTCTTTGCTAACAACCAGAGCCACAACAGTATCATGCGATCCAAACCCAAATCCAAACCACATCCACACACTAGCTCTTGGCTAAAGCTAGCTACCACAAGCCATACACAACCAACTAAGTCCTTAACGAACTCAAAAGGACGAAACCTGTAGCGAAGGAACCGAAAAAGACCTATCTGGGAACTTTCTCCTTTCGCCAAACGATCTTCAAATGTTGATAGGGTCTCCTTCCCTGACTCCGTTGACCCAAGAAACCTTCAGATCCGACTCTCGATAGTCGAGATATCGTCAATTTTCGGTCGCAGGTGACCGAACCTTCAAAAACTCCTCCCTGCGGCTTAAAACCGCTCACACCGCACAAACGGATCTTCTAAACTGATATTCGTCTTCGCTGGTAGGTAGATCTGGCTACCCTGAACCCAACAAGACTCCAAACAAGCCGTTTGGAGTTCCCCTTGCAAAACTACTCGAGAAATTTGGTCGCAGGCTACAAAAAACTGACGTAAATCGGCTCCCTGCAGCTCAAATTTGCTCACCACACCCAAACCAACAATCCAATTCACTTACAGTCTTCCCCTATGCGTACATGAGGACTCCCTGATCGCGTAGGCACCAAGAACAAAGAGCTTGGCTCACCGATCGCGAAGAACAATCCAATCTCAGGTCGCAAGCGATGAAAACCTGACGCAAGCGCTTCCCTGCGAGCCAATTTCTCTCACAACTCTCAAACCGTCCGATAAAACTTTGTATCGTCTTCAATTTCCTGAAGAACTCGTTGTTCTGATCCCGATGGATCCAAGGACAGCAAGTTTGGACTCCGGAACGGCCCGAACGGTCCAACTCTCCTTCACAGGTAACTGAAAATCCCAATTCTGCTCCCTGCGTCTCAATTTTTTCCAGAACGCAACCCCCGATCCGTCTCTTCAAGAACCGTCTTAACCTGTGCGTAGCCTGCACAGATCTGAACCCGATGACACCTTGCGCGCGTGTATTGGACTTCCCAATTCTCCAAAACATCCACCGACAGGTCGTAGGAACAAGCAAGCCCCTTAAGCAGTCCCTTTGCAACAGTCTGTACGTACGAAGTTCAACCCTCAATAATAAGAAGCAGGCCCCTTGCGTCTTTGATATAACGCCTGAAGCCCTAAATACCCAATCAGCAAGTAACTAGGGGCCTAGCTTGATTTTGCCTTTTTCCGAATCGCATAACTTCTTCTCTGGATGTCCAAACGAAATAAACAAGATGCCCATGGAAAGCTGACAATGAGCTCTATCCATCTATGCGATAAAAGTAAAGATCCAAAGTTGCGCCAAAAGCTCGTAAGTTGGGGCCTAGCTTGTTTTCTCCATCTTTCGAGTCCTGTAACTTCTTCACTATGCGTCCAAACGAAGTAGACAAAGTGCCTATGGAATGCTGACAAGGAGCTGTATCCACTGGTGCGATAAAAACGAAGATCCGAAGTGGTGCCAAAAACCCGTAAGCTGGGGCCTAGCTTATTTTCTCCATCTTTCGAGTCTTGTAACTTCTCCACTAGGCGCCCAAACGAAGTAGACAAGATGCATATGGAAAGCTGACAAGGAGCTCTACCCATCTATGCGATGAAAATGGAGATCTGAGATTGTGTCAAAATCCATAAGCTGGGGCCTAGCTTGTCTTCTCATGAGTGTCTTTGGAGCGACAAGCATCGAAGTTTGTATTTCAGGCAGGAGCCGGTCCACGACACAACATCCACCCCCTCTGAACCTGTGCATCCATGCACCAGAGATACCAACCAAGGAGTGGACCGGCTTATCGTCCTACTTCCCATCGTAACCAACCTCACCTTCAAGATCTTCTGCATAATCCTCATCCTCAAACTGAAACTCCGTCAAGATATCTGCTAGATCGACCTCCTCATCTCTCTTTTTGAAAATCTTGACACGTTTACCTGCCACTGGTATCTTCAAGCTCGTTCCATCCAACTCTTGCAGGGCGTAAGTTGCGTTGTCATAAACCTTCTTCACCACATACGGACCAAACCATCTTCTGGAAAACTTCCGGAGTGCACTATGCTGGTTGTCTAGACTGTTGTCATAGACTAACACCCAATCACCTTCTTTGATTTCCCTGGGTCTCAAACGATGTCGCTGATCAAATCTGACCTTGTTCTTCAACCGTGCTTCTCGCAGCCTATCCAAAGCAATTTGGATATCCTCTGGTCTTCTCTCTAACTGCCTAATTCGAATAGCAAGAAGCTCTTCTCTAGTCAAATTGTCCTCCCAAGGTAACACACTCCATGTCAGAACGTGTTCTTCAATCGGCATAATAGGCTTCTGACCTGTTATGAGTTCTACCGGCATGTAACCTGTCACCGAGCTGTGCGTCGTTCTATCTGCCCATAACGCAAATGGTAAGAGTCGAGGCCACTCGCGCACCCTTCCGTTGCAAGCCTTCACCAAAGCCTTCACAATGGGTGGATGACCATGTTCACTCTTGGCATTCCCTTCGGGGTTGTAAGCAGTTGTCAGTGACAACCTCACCCCACACCTTGCAAAGAATTCACGAGCCTCGTGTGCATCTAACTCTCCCCGATCTGCAGTGATCTTTCCCACACATCCATACCGACAAACAACCTCTTCCAAGAGAAATTTACATACCCCTTCAGTTGTCTTCGTCCGAAGCGCCCTACCCTCGACTTGATTTGATAGATCTTCTCTAGCAAGTACCAAGTATCTCATCTGCCACAACCCAACCGGCATAATCACCAAGTCTACCACCCACTTGAAATGTATTGCCAGCGGATAAGTTGGATGTAATCCGTCGCGATGTCGGATGTTCGAATACATCTGACATGTCAAACAAGACTCCACAAAAGATACAACATCCTTGTACATGTTTTTCCACCAATACCGCTCTTTCATCTTGGTAAAAGTGGCCCAAATCCCTCGATGTCCAGCCCAAAGACTCTCATGGAATGCCTTGAGCAACTTCTGCTGATCTTCCTTGTCGCAAATCACCCGTAGCGGTACCCCACCTTTCTGCTTCGGTCGTTTCCAAAGAAACCCATCTTGCAACATGAAGTTGTAGGCCTTCCTTCGAACTCTCCGAAACCTCTCATCCGTCCAACCTGTCTGCTTAACCATCGTACTAAGGTACCTCCCGATATCAAGCAAATCACCATCATACAACCCTTCAACAAACAATTCTTCTTCCCTTCCTGTCTGTGCAATCGAATAGAACTCTGTACCCACGTCGTCAATGTCTTCTACCATCTCATCTTCCCCATCATATCGAGCCCGAGATAACATATCCGCCATCAGATTATCCTTCCCTGCAATATGTCTAAACTCCGGGTTCAACGACTTGATATATGCGATCCATCGTAACATCGCAATATCAGGAGTTGAACAATTCATGATCATTCCTAACAACGGCAAGCAATCAGTTTCAACCACCACTACTGCTCCAATCAAATACTCTTTCTCAGTCTTCATAGCTGAAACAATACCCCACAGTTCTCTCTTCACTTGCGGGTAAGCACGTTGTCGAGGACTTAACACCTTCGCTCCGAACCTAACTGCAAACCTGTCTCCATCCTCGTCATCATGTCCGACTGCCCATCCAATTGCAACTGGGCTTGTATCCACAGTAAGAATCACCGGCCTAGCACCCTTGTAATCAATCCTTCCCAGGACTGGAGGAGATGATAGTAAAGACTTCAGCTTCTTTACCGCATCAATATGCTCTTCCTCCCATCTGAACTTATGACCCTTACGCAACAATCCATACAACGTATCTGTCACATGCGCATAATGAGGAATCCAAATGTGGTAGAATACACAAGCACCCAAAAATCTTCTCACTTCTGTTAGCGAGTTGCAAACCTCCTTCATTCTTCCAATCGCATCCACCTTGTTCGGATCTGGCTTCCGACCAAACGATCCACACAAATGACCAACGATCAAAACCTCTCTAACACCAAATGTAGACTTCGCACCTGACAGCGTAAGATGAACTTCCTCAAGTCGAGATAAGATCTTCTCACAGTCTGCGATGTGATCAGTGACATATCGCCGACACCCCCTCTGATCTAATACTTCATCCTTCTCATCTTCCACACATCCTTTGATGGGGATGTCATCCAAGAACGGCATCGTCTTTTCGGGGATGAAGTCCCTTAGAACTCGATTCATCCCGTTCATCATGTGTGCTACCGAGTTGGTAGCTCCCTGTGGTAAGGTACACATTCTAACCAACCCCAAAGGTGTCCTCATTGTCATGAAGCTTCTGCTCTCCTCCGCTAGTTGAAACTGATCATATCCCGAGTAAAGATCTCCCATTGAGTAAATCGCTCTTCCTGCAAACGCTTCTGCAAACTCATCCACAATCGGTCCCACCCCAGCATTTCTGATTGTTACTGCGTTCACCGGCTGCATGTCTTAGATGAACCGCAGCGACCCATTCTTCTTTGGTACTGTAAACCATCTGCTTGAATATGGTGCAAACGACGGCTCCAAGATCTTCATCCGCATCTTCTCCTTCAGCAACTCCACTAGTTTGGGCAAGTGAGCTCGCGGTACTAGAATTGGTCTCAAGTTCCATGGCACATGCGGTACCGTGAAGATAACCATCGGGGTAACAACGTACGGATCTACACATCCAATCTCAAGTGGCTCAAAAGCAAATGCTTTCCCATGTCTTGAAAGCATCTCCTTGAAGCACATCCTCTCTTCTGGTAGAAGAAACCCATCAGATCCAATCTTCAGCTCTTCAAGGGTCTTCTCCGTGAACTTGTGTCCTATCATTGCAGGATCTCTCAAACTCTTCTCCTTTGAAGCTCGATCCATCTGTTGGTTGGTGTCTTCCGGCAAAGGACCAGCAACTGGCTTTACTTTCTTATCCACTGTCTTGTACCTTGTCTCAACTCGAACCTCCGGTGCACGGAATGATTCGATCACCGAATAGACCTCCCTTGAATGAATCTGCACGACCTTATCCATATCCTCCCATCCAATAGACATGATCTCTCGCAAGGGATCTTCCAACCCATCCTCTTCATAAACACCAGAAATCCTTTCATCCCCTTCTAGCTCATCCAACTCTTTCAACATCAACTCAACACCACGCAAATGTTTTTGTTCTTTTCTTCTCAGCTCTTCTATCTTCTTGTAGACAGCAATCCCACACTCTGAAAATCCAATAAACCCTGTACAAAAGGCACTATCTCCATCAAGCGAGAGTACCTTCTCTTGCGCACCACCACAATCCCGCTCTATAGTGGTACTCAACGAAAATCCTTGAACTCTTCACTCACCCTTGGAAGCGGCTTCTCCCTCAAACGATCTCGGTTGCGCTCGTGGTTGGACGGTACAGTCAGGAACTGTACCGCTCTCTTCCCATCTTGACTTTGGATCCTAGCATACGCAGATCCGTCGTCGAGTACCTTTGTCTCCATCCGGGTTGCTATGATGAAAGGTTGACCTAGAATGAGTGGGTATGATGTTGCTTCCTGAACAAAGAAGTTTTGCTCGATAGCAACATCACCTACGCGCACTCTGATGTCTGGACAAGCTCCATACAAGTCTCCTCTCGTGTTGTTGCCTGCTCTTATGACCCATCCATGCTCTGTGTCGATCGGCCACTTCTTCCTCTTGTATAGCTCCTTGGACATGATGTTGATTTCTGATCCATGATCGATCGGAGCAACCACCGGCTCATCCAAGTCTTCGATCCTCACCAACGTCTCCGTCGTAGCTCGAGCCCAGTGACTGTGGCTATAATGACTTGAGCTCCGCTTCCCATCCTCCTCTTCATCCTCAAAATGCACCATGCGTCTTCGATCTCTTTCTTCCTCTGGAGAATAGACACTGCACCTTGCAAGCTCTCTCTCCTCATCCACAGACATCCTAGTATCCACAGCATGCGATAAACTAGTCTCACCCGTAATCTGTCATTTCCGTTTGATGACATCGATGATGACATCATGAAACTCACGCTTGGTGATGCCTAACACTTCTCTCAAGGTAAACTCCATCTTCGCATTCAAAATGCGATCTTCCAAGACTCCCTTCAAGTCTGTTGAAGCCTCGATATCCGACTGCAGCTTGTATGCAGCCGACTTACCCTTCTCCTTCTGAGATTTCTCCTTCGATGGAGAAGGAGCATCGTCCATCGGTAGGTCTTGAGCTCCTGCATCCCGAAGCTCTTGGCGAACCTTCTCCCCTCGAGTCTGTCTCTTTGAAGAAGTCCCTTCTCCTGAATCCTCTGAATCTCGCCTTCTCTTCTCTTCCAACAACGCTTCGTGTTGGTTCTTGGCGATGTACGCATGCACCGATAGAGCTTCTATCGGATCCTCCCATCCAGTATCCCTTCTGATCGTAGCAGCTGTCCTCTGCAACGTCTCACGTGCCATCTTCCCTTTCTGTTTCATGGAGATGACAGATGACCACAACTCACTTGGCTCAACTTGCTTGTTGAAACTCCTCTCAGCCTGATCCTCTACCCTTGTGCCTAAGTTCCAGCTTCCACGATGGCGACTGCTTGTGCTGATAGGTGGTCCTCAACCAACTTCTTCATCCCTCCTCTACCAAAGTTGGTCTGAAGAAGTGCACCAGTATCCCTCAACGCTACCTTCCCATCCTTCCAGAAGATCACCCCTTGCTGCAAGGTATCACTGAACTCCTTGCAATCTCTGCGCGGATGATCGGTACCATCGCACCAGATACACCGCTGGATCCAGCTTTGCTTCTCAACAGGTTCCGCTCCGCTTGTAGACCCTTGTTCCTCCAATCTGGTGAGCTTGATCTGCAAGTCTCGCATTCCACGCATGATCTCCTCAAAGTTTGAATCATCCTTCTTCGGAGGTACCATAGGTGCCTGAACAACTGGAACAACTGGAACAGCTGGAGCAACTGGTACTACCTGTCTAGCAACAGGAACCACTGGTCGGACTACAGGAACAGGTGTTACAGCTGTAGGTGTTGGCGCCAGTCTCCTAACAGGAACCTTCTCTCGCCTCCGCTCCCTCTTGGTGAGCAGACCAACAGCTTCTTCAACCTTCTTCCAGCTGCTAGTCAATCCATCGTCCTCCTCCCGGTCTTCCAGAAGTACCTCTAGCTTCTCCTGCAACTTCTCATCTGCAGCCCGGAGAAATAGCTCTGTCTTGTTGGACTGCAACGTCAACTTCTCCATCCTGGTTAGCCGTGGAAACTGCTTCTCAAACTCCCTGAGCAACTCAGTAGCCTGTAGACCCTTCCTTGTTTGCTCAAGCCACTCCAAGAAGGACTTCTTGGTGACTCGATCAGAGTCCTCCAAGAAGTACTCATCCATCAAGGCACGAGCAAACGTCTCCCAATCCTTGTTAAAATGCTTCGTTAGCATTTTAACATGATCCCTAATCTCTGGAGCTGCTGCTAACTCAAACGTCTCAATCATCTCATCTTCTAAGACCTGGTTCAGCTCGATCTCCTTCACATAATGCCTCAAATATCTTGAGACATCTTTCCCTTCAAACTGGTCAATCCTGCTGACCACCGCTTGTAGCGCCTTTGTTGCCAAAGCTTCCTTCCGCTCATCAGATTGTTGCTGCCGTAAGAACATAGTGAAAGCTTGGAACATCGATGCAGTCGCTGGATCCAACTGCACCTTCGGCAACCCACTTGAACCAGTAGCTCTATCTCCATCACCTTTCCCATCCCCACTCATGACTGCCAATCTCTTCTTCAAAGTTCACACACAGAAGAAATCTCCACCCCAGACCTTCACGTCGAGTTCACCACCGTATCGTGTCGGATATTTTGTGCGTGAAGGATGTCCAGGAAAACGCGAGGTTTCTGGCTGTGGAGATGCTGTGTGCCAAACAGAGAAAAGACAGAGAAGAACAACCACGAAAAGGAATGCTGCGATATATACCACTCTGAAAGTATGTACACTGTCGATTCTTTCTCCAAACAGCACAAAACTGAGGAAAAGACCACAGCGGTCTGTAACCTACTTCAGAAGCCCTAAAACAAACCCCTGAAACGCAACCCTAGTCTGAAATCGTCAAAGCGTAGCTCAAAGCAAGAGGAACTTCTCTTTGCTAACAACCAGAGCCACAACAGTATCATGCGATCCAAACCCAAATCCAAACCACATCCACACACTAGCTCTTGGCTAAAGCTAGCTACCACAAGCCATACACAACCAACTAAGTCCTTAACGAACTCAAAAGGACGAAACCTGTAGCGAAGGAACCGAAAAAGACCTATCTGGGAACTTTCTCCTTTTGCCAAACGATCTTCAAATGTTGATAGGGTCTCCTTCCCTGACTCCGTTGACCCAAGAAACCTACAGATCCGACTCCCGATAGTCGAGATATCGTCAATTTTCGGTCGCAGGTGACCGAACTTTCAAAAACTCCTCCCTGCGGCTTAAAACCGCTCACACCGCACAAACGGATCTTCTAAACTGAAATCCGTCTTCGCTGGTAGGTAGATCTGGCTACCCTGAACCCAACAAGACTCTAAACAAGCCGTTTGGAGTTCCCCTTGCAAAACTACTCGAGAAATTTGGTCGCAGGCTACAAAAAACTGACGTAAATCGGCTCCTTGCGGCTCAAATTTGCTCACCACACCCAAACCAACAATCCAATTCACTTACAGTCTTCCCCTATGCGTACATGAGGACTCCCTGATCGCGTAGGCACCAAGAACAAAGAGCTTGGCTCACCGATCGCGAAGAACAATCCAATCTCAGGTCGTAGGCGATGAAAACCTGACGCAAGCGCTTCCCTGCGAGCCAATTTCTCTCACAACTCTCAAACCGTCCGATAAAACTTTGTATCGTCTTCAATTTCCTGAAGAACTCGTTGTTCTGATCCCGATGGATCCAAGGACAGCAAGTTTGGACTCCGGAACGGCCCGAACGGTCCAACTCTCCTTCACAGGTAATTGAAAACTCCAATTCTGCTCCCTGCGTCTCAATTTTTTCCAGAACACAACCCCCGATCCGTCTCTTCAAGAACCGTCTTAACCTGTGCGTAGCCTGCACAGATCTGAACCCGATGACACCTTGCGCGCGTGTATTGGACTTCCCAATTCTCCAAAACATCCACCGACAGGTCGTAGGAACAAGCAAGCCCCTTAAGCAGTCCCCTTGCAACAGTCTGTACGTACGAAGTTCAACCCTCAATAATAAGAAGCAGGCCCCTTGCGTCTTTGATATAACGCCTGAAGCCCTAAATACCCAATCAGCAAGTAACTAGGGGCCTAGCTTGATTTTGCCTTTTTCCGAATCGCATAACTTCTTCTCTGGATGTCCAAACGAAATAAACAAGATGCCCATGGAAAGCTGACAATGAGCTCTATCCATCTATGCGATAAAAGTAAAGATTCGAAGTTGCGCCAAAAGCTCGTAAGCTGGGGCCTAGCTTGTTTTCTCCATCTTTCGAGTCCTGTAACTTCTTCACTATGCGTCCAAACGAAGTAGACAAAGTGCCTATGGAATGCTGACAAGGAGCTCTATCCACTGGTGCGATAAAAACGAAGATCCGAAGTGGTGCCAAAAACCTGTAAGTTGGGGCCTAGCTTATTTTCTCCATCTTTCGAGTCCTGTAACTTCTTCACTATGCGTCCAAACGAAGTAGACAAAGTGCCTATGGAATACTGACAAGGAGCTCTATCCACTGGTGCGATAAAAACGAAGATCCGAAGTGGTGCCAAAAACCTGTAAGCTGGGGCCTAGCTTATTTTCTCCATCTTTCGAGTCCTGTAACTTCTCCACTAGGGGCCCAAACGAAGTAGACAAGATGCATATGGAAAGCTGACAAGGAGCTCTATCCATCTATGCGATGAAAATGGAGATATGAGATTGTGCCAAAATCCGTAAGCTGGGGCCTAGCTTGTCTTCTCATGAGTGTCTTTGGAGCGACAAGCATCGAAGTTTGTATTTCAGGCAGGAGCCGGTCCACGACACGACAACGCTCAACACTCAACATACTTTGCTTAAATTTATTGTGATTTATTTATTCATCGGCGTATGTGTATATCATGATATATCTTTGTGTCGACATCGATTGTTTCATATATCCGCATCAATCTATCGACACGTGCTGCATGTCTTAATTTCTCCCTTTCATCTTGTTTTCTCTTGTTTGGATTTTCCTTTCTTCCTCATCTTCCCTCATGTTCCCCATCTTCTTATCTTCTTCTAGTGAGCTTTCGAGACTTCTATTGAGCTTCCGTGAAGGTGAATGTCGTTGTAGTGCTGCAGGAAGATCATTTCCGTAGGCAGAAGCTTGGGAAGGCTACAGGGGGGCATACACCATGTGATTAATCTAACCTGTTAGAATGTGAGTGCGAGAGTAAGGCGTAACGGCCGTTACTAGTCGACTTCGGCGAAGCAGGACAGTCTTCTCGAGATGTGAGAAGCCGAGTTGAACCCCCAGAAGCCGAGAATTGCTTCGGGAAGACGGTACTGAGAAGACCGGAAGAAGTGATCTGGAAGCAGGAAGCGCGTCTTCTCGAGCTTCTCTGTGAATAGTTGTGTGATATTTTAGTTAGTAGTTGTTTGTTTAGGTCTAGAGCACCTTTTGGAGTGTCTGGAAGATGTTTGGTTTTGTGAGAAGACGGGATTTCTAGACGAAACCCGTGTGTTTGTGTGTTTGAACAGATCTTAGAACTTAGAGCAGCGTTACTTGTGCAAATCCTCTGTGGGAACGATATCTTGTATACTAAATTGACAAAAGGAGTAATTCTGCGACACTACACATCCCACTGCTTCTCGCCCTTTGTTTGATATCCCCCGCGCTTCCCAAGTTGTTTGCAGGCAACCCGATCGATCAATTCTTTCCCCACGTTTTTTCTTCTGAGACATTGGGTGCAGAAGCGCTGCCCAGTTTCCGACAGCCATCTTCTTGCTTCTTCCCGAGTGCAATTCGAGCTTCCCTACTCCTAGCCCTCAAATTGGAGATCCCAACTATCAATTTACAGCGATGTTACTCAGCAAAGCTATATACACTCATCGAAGCACGATGCTAGTCTGCACATAGTTGCAAGAGGGTGGACATGGAAATTCACAATGTAGAGCCGTGATAAGTTCTTTATCAACAAACTGCAGCGATGGGACTCCAAACATCGATGTAGTGACGTAGGATTTCTCCTTTTGCCCATTTAGTATACAAGATATCGTTCCCACAGAGGATTTGCACAAGTAACGCTGCTCTAAGTTCTAAGATCTGTTCAAACACACAAACACACGGGTTTTGCCTAGAAATCCCGTCTTCTCACAAAACCACACAAAACAACACGTCTTCCAGACACGCCAAATGGTGCTCTGGACACAAACAAACAACTACCAATTACAATATCATACAACTATTCACAGAGAAGCTCGGGAAGACGATCTTCCTACTTCCAGGTTGCTTCTTCCGGTCTTCTCGATACCGTCTTCCCGAAGCGATTCTCGTCTTCTGGGGGTTTAGCTCGTCTTCTCACACCTCCAGAAGGCTGTCCGGCTTCGCAGAAGTCGACTAGTAATAGTCGTTACACCTTATTCTCACACTCACATTCCAACGGGTTGGATAAATCACAGGGTGTATGCCCCTTGTAGCCTTCCCAGGCTTCTGCCTACGGAAGTTGTCTTCCTGCAGCACTACAACGACATTCACCTTCACGGAAGCTCAATAGAAGTCTCGGAAGCTCACTAGAGAAGATAAGAAGATGGGGAAGATGAGGGAAGATGGGAAGAAGAAGAAATCCAAACAAGAGAAAACAGGATGAAAAAGGGCAATTAAGATTCCGACAGGCTTCTAGTCCGGATCCTGACTAACAAGCTATCCCTGCTTGTAATAGTTTGGGGAGGAAGACAACAAACGTGAGTACTGTAGCACCGTCTTCTACTCGAGGATGTCGTCTTCTGTTGCGGGAAGAAGGTTTCTTTCTTCTTCACTTCGCTGCTCTGACTGCTCTGTCTTCTGGGATCCCTTACCCAGAAGACCGTTCGTACGTAGATCCCAAGTGCTCTACTGAACGAGTCAAGCTACACTCCACAACTGTTGACGTTCACCGCCACTCAAGAAGAACACTTCCCATGCACAATTGGGAGCGAATTCAATACATTCCACCACCCAGAAGACATGAGCGAAGCTGCTGCACTCAAATCCACAATCTATTCCCCGAGAAGAAGTCACAATGGCATTGGGAAGCTCACTCCCGCTACTTCCTGCGTCTACTCCTCGACACACCAGCCTAGCTAACAGGACTGCACGAGGATGCCGTTCCCTGTTCCTAGATTGTCCACTACTTCTATCTACATCTTCGAGCCATTGCTGGTGCGAGTATGCAGACCCCTCCTGTATATTCCAAGACTATTCGTATGTTTCCAACAACGGGTGTAGTGCGCTAAGACTATCTCTGCTCTAATGTGTCTCGCCTACCTGCCTGTAGAATCGGTGTGTATGTTCAGTTACTACAGAATTCTACAGAACTGGCAGAACTGACAGAGCTCCATTTCCTACTCTACGATCCTACTTAACCATCTGCCTCGAGAGTCAGGGGAGGCGACCACCAGGGAGAGAGAGAGAGGCGCTGACAAGAGGTTGTCACCTCACATGCATGCGGTCCCTCTTCCCAATTAGCCCTCCACTGTGTTACTCCTACGCTACCTATGCTGCCACATGGGGTCCTAACTATTTTTACATGGAAAACGGCCACCCTTAAGATAGCATGTCCGATCCTACTAAATCTGAAAGTGTCGATTGAGTTTGCTAACTACTCTGATTGCTCGGTGGCAATCTCCACATGATCTGCTCCTACCGGAGCTACTACCTCGACTTCTGATGGGCTGGGAAGCCCTGCACTTACCTCGGGTACCACTGAGGTAGCTTCCCTCTCCTCGCTCTTCGCCGGTCCTGCTGTTTCTGCGGCTGCGTCTTCCTCGGCTTCGACTTCGGAAGACGGAATGGTCTTCTGGGAAGACGAGTCGAATGGTGCGTCTTCGGTCTTCTGAGGCACAGATGCAGTACTAGGGACCATGGCGACCTCATAGGGGTCCGGGGAAGTCGCTTCCTCCACGCAGAATACCTGAGAAGATGGCTCGTCTTCCTGTCTTCCAGAAGACATCATGTCTTCCGGGGCGTCTTCTGGAGTCTTCTCGTCTTCCAACGCTGTCACCACCAAGTGTACAGCGAGATCGAACTCCTCCTTCTCCATTCCGGATCCAGTCGAGGGTGCTGGGGCTTGGGAAGATGCGGTTGCAGGTGTCGGAAGTGAGGGAAGACCATAAAGTGTCTTCACTCCTTCTATCTGTCTATCCAAGTACCTGAACATGCTATCTCTGCATTCCACCAACCTCGTCTTGGACCCGCTGTCCCATTCCCTAGCTAAGGTAAGTACCTTCTTACCCGCGGTGAAGTTGAACTTCTTCCGAAGCGCTTCTACCGACTGAGCTAGCATTTTCTGCACACGAGCCTCCGCTGCTTCCCTCTGCGTCTTCTCCACTGCAGCTCGCGCTTCTGCGGCTTCTCGCTGCATCTTCCAAGTGGTCTACTCTTCTGCGAGGGCAGTGATCTTCTCCCGCACTCGGAGAACTTCCTGATCGCGCTGCTGTACTCGCGCCTGCAACTCCTGGTTGCTCTTCCGAAGTTGCATCGACTCCTTGGCAGAAGCGGCTGCTTCCGCCTTGTACCTGGCTGCAAGCTTCTCCGTGGTGCGGAGACTAGCTTCCAGCGACTCCGTCTTCTGCTGGCTGTCTTCCTGTCGCAGCAAGGTGCGCAGGCCGAATCCAGGCTGTAAGGGCTTCTCCTGTGTCCTCGCTCTCCTCTCCAGCAACTCCATAGCGGGCTGGATCTCCTTCTGGAAGTAGGCACTGAACTCCTCCAGTCGTCTTCCTGCGAAAGACAAGTTCATCCCCACCACTCGCTCGGAGGTGTCGACCTTGTCTTCTAGAGGCAAGGAAGCCTCTTCCACCACTACGACCTTCATCTTCTGCGCACGAGAAGAAGCTACTCTTCTCATCTTCCGGGGTGGAAGACTCCTCGTGGCAGGAGCGGCTCTCCTCTTTGCGCTTCCTCGCATCGCAGTAGGAGCGCCCATCCATCCTTCGTCTTCTGGAGTCTTCGGAAGACTCCCAGGTGTTACAGAAGCTGTCTTCTGCTCCGATTGGGTACTCAGCAAGTCTTCCTCCGAGTCCGACTCCGATCTTGAATGAATGAGGGAGATGGGTGTCCTCGGTACACTTCTGTGACCCATCTTCCTCACTGGCGTGGCGTCTTCCGACCCACTAGACTCGTCTTCCCTCACCAGAAGCGTCTTCTGGTGAGAGCCGGGTCTCAGCTGTGGCATCAGAGTGGGAGGGGGCGTTGCTGCTGCCTCTTGGTCATCATCTTCCGAGGTCTCCTCCTTCACCTCCTGTCGCTCCGTTGGCCCATACACTGCCAGCTGATCTTCCCTAAGATCCCCCATGGCTACATACAAGTAGCAGAAGAAGGGCGTCAGATGTCCTCCCGCCGGGGTACCCAAGTATGCTAGCTCCGTCTGTACATAGTTGTGGATGTACGCGCCCTAGTAGATTGGCACTCTGTCATCCCACACTGATTCCAGGAACTCCACGTCCTGATCTCCTAAGTACCTTGTCTTCTGCGCTTTTCCCTTGGGGAAAAGATGCAAAAACAACTTCGCCAGAAGTCGCTTCTTCGGCTCCCGGTAAGACTCTATCTTCCAACCGTTCCTCCCCTGCCTGTCTTCCACGAAAAGGCAGGTGGTACTCCCAGGCACATGCCATGAACTCACAATCCTAGGCAAGATCTTCTTCTCGTACCAATATCCTCGGTTCTCGGTCTCAGGCCTGTGAAACGCCTTACGCCACCGGTCTTTAGTCCAGGAAGACGGTCTTCCCCGAGCTACTCCTGCCTTCGCAGGTACACGGTTACGCGGTGGTAACGCGGCCCACACCTCTTCCAGAAGCCCTTGATCTGCGAGGTTCCAATCCCACAGGAAGAAGTCGAGACCCAACTCCTTGAGGAAAGGAGTGGCCTCGGCCAATTCTGCCGTGGGTAACACCAAGCCTCGCGGATGCATCGACATACCTGGAAGATCTGTTGCACTAAACCACAAGCACCTACTATGAGCTGAAGGCTCAGTTCTTCCCGAGTGCCCACAGTCTAGCTTCTACTTCTCAGAAGACGAAACTAGTCTTCCAGAAGACAGCTACTCCGTCTTCCGGGATTCTAACAATACTTCCTAGATAGCTCTCGTCTTTCGAGCTATATCTAAACAATCCTATCTAAGCAAGGCCTCGCATGGATTTACCAAGAAGACAACCCACCTTGCATTACATCCTACTTCCTATCGGAAGATACAAGATATGCGAGAAGTAGAGTATGAGAAAAGTTCAGAAGATGGTTGCGGGCTCCTGCGGTGACAGTGGTCTCTGGGAAGACACTTGGGACAGCTTCCGATTCAATGTCTTTCTCGGAAGACTTCTCGAAGTCAGACTTCCTTTCACTGGTCTCACATGTCTTCGTCTTCCTACACGCAATCTATCCTCACAACAGACTCAAGACAACTGCACTCTGTTCTTCTGACTCTCACCTCTCATACGCACTCAGAAGAAGCTTGCTGCATGATGGAAAGACATGACCCTCGACCATTCTCTCCAGATTCTGCCAGCAAGACTTCTCACAACTCTCTTCTAAGTTCGGGAAGAAGAAGGAACGGCTGCTATGGATCGGACAGAAGAGATCCGAATGGACCCTCGCGTCTTCTCGCTCATTTTGCCAGCCTTCCAGTCTTCTAGTCTCTCTAGGAAGATGGGGAGTTGAGAAGCTTGGAAGACCGGGAGGCACAGGCCTAGTTCCCGACTTCCAACTTCTCGAATTAACACAACAACTCACCACTCCACTCAGGATTCGTACCAAGCCTCTCTAAACACAAAAGCAAAGCAAATCCACTCTTGATACGAATTGTGTTCAGTCGACTTCCGAAGACAGTCTTCCGAAGACAGTCAAGTTCAAGAAGCGTCTTCCAAAGATGTTCCCATCTTCCGAATCGTCTTCTGTTCCAAGTTTCGGGGATAGAGAGGTAGGGGGTAGGGAAATTGATAGTTGGGGTCTCCAATTTTAGGGCTAGGAGTAGGGAAGCTCGAATTGAGCTCGGGAAGAAGCAAGGAGATGTCTCGACAGAAATTGGGCAGCGCTTCCGCGCCCAATGTCTCAATAGAAAGAATGGGGATGGGGTAATCGATCTGTGACCCTCAAGCTTGCTACCAGTCCTGTCTCTCACCCAGGGTAAACCTCTGATGGCCTTTGAGGGGGCGCATCATGGAACTAGGAGGCCCTCGACTAAATCCAACTCTCAACATTCTCATATCTCTTCCTTGCTGGGAACGAGAACTCTCATGGAGACGCAGAGATGAAAAACACGCCCTTTATAGATATGGCCTAACGGCTTCCAAATACAAGGCAAAGGGAGGATGAGAGATCACTCCACAACCCCTCTATTTAAACTACTGCAGATTTATCATGGTAACTACTTGTAAATCTGATTTACTGCAATTTACCGAGACCAAGTCAAAGGTAAAAGTCCTAAGTCAAGAGTAGATTTCTCCTCTTTTGACTCTACTCTAATAATTAGGATTCTTCTAGAAGTATAAAGGAATCTTTGAAAGGAATCTCGGATTGCTCCTTACAAGACAAAATACTAAAACATAATTGAACCAAAAAGGTCAACAACCCTCTTGATTGTTTGACCCTTAAGTCTCTACAACCAATAAAAATCAGTCACGCATAAGACAAGAGTGTATTATTCACATCCTTGTCATTTTTATGCACAACCAAACAAAATAGTAGTTCTCACACTTTAGAATATTCTAATATTCTGTCCTCAAATACCTCCAACTCTAACTGTGACTACTCCTAGTTATCTGTCACTAACTTAGAGTATGGTCTAGCCTTGGGACTTATTTAGAAGACTCACCACACATAGTTATAACTTATCACATATTTACTACTATGCAACCCCTGGTGTTACATTTACCCCCGGACTAAATTTTCAATCCGTCCTCGGAGTGAACGATGACTTTCCTTTGATGAAAGAGCTTGAGCTTGTCGTGATTCACCCGGTCAAACCTCCGTCCTCCTAGCTCTTTCAAGTCATATGTAAAATTACTCCACACCTTCTCGATGATGAAAGGACCAAAGTAGCGTGAAAGGAACTTCTTCCTAGCTCTCTTATACCTAATGGCATCAAAAAGCATTACCATATCTCCTTCCTTGAACGGCTTCACTTCTCTCTTACCGAGACGCTTGTCGTAATATTTCTTCTGACGTTCTTGCGCCTTCTTCATCTGAATCATTGCCACCACTCGTGCTTCCTCCAACTCCAATAGTTGCTCTCTTCTAGACTTCTCGGCTGCTGCTCCAATCCATCTCTTTAACCTCTTATGGACAGTTTGAAAGGTAGGTAAATCAAACTGTATGGGCAACTTCGATTCCACACCGTAAACAAGATGAAAAGGAGTATACCCCGTCGAAGTCTTCGTAGTAGTCCTATACTCCCACAAGATTGCATGTAACCTCTTATCTCAGTTGTGCTTCGCGTCCTCCATATCAGCATCCTTGGCCAGCATCGCACACAAGGTATGATTGGTCTTCTCAGCTAACCCGTTAGCGTTCGATTTGTAAGAAGTTGTCACTCGCGGCTTGATGGAGAAATGTTCCAACATAGCGGTTGTGATGCTTCCCACAAATTCACCACCCCTATCAGAAACCAACTCAAGAGGGCATCCAAACCTAGTAATGATCCGTTCTCATAAGAAACGGCCAACCTCTTCCTCACTTGTGGCTTTAAGTGGTTTGGCTTCCACCCACTTGGTCAAATAATCGGTTGCAATCACGATATATTTGTTGCCACGAGGTGTTTTGTTTAAAGGACCGACATGATCAATTCCCCATTTCTCAAACGGACCTAGCACAGGAACTGATCTCAAGGGAGGAGTGCTAGTAGACTTCTTGGCAAAGGCTTGGTACACATCGCAAGTTCTGCAATACTCCAAACAGTCCTTGAAAATACCCTTCCAATGATATCCAGCGTCTAAGATTTTGAAAGCCGTCACCTTACCAGCAAAGTGACCACCACATACAGGTCCATCATGGAACTCCAGCATCAACCTCGCAGCTTCCTCCTTGCCCACAGCTCGTCGTAGCAGTCCATCAGCACCTTGATGAAAAAAAACTCCTTCAACAATGGTGTATGGCTTACACCTTCTCATTAGAGCATTCTTCTCTCTCGCTCGCATACCTTCAGGAAATGATCCATCAGAAAGGAAATTCCACACCTCCTTGTACTCTTCCGGCACCTCGTTGCTCAACGTGATGGTCATCAAGTCTTCGTCCGGAAAAGTATCATCTAATGGTTCTTCTCCCAATTCGTCGTAAGCTCTCGACAACAAATCTGCGTTGGCATGCTTCCTCCCCGGTCTATCCTCAATGACGTAGTCATATTCTGCCATGAGGATCTTCCATCGAGCTATCCTTCCCTCCACGTTGGGCTTATTGAAGATGTACTTCAAAGCTTATTGAGCTATCCTTCGGGCTTATTGAAGATGTACTTCAAAGCTTTGTGATCAGTCACTATAGAAAATTTTCCTCTTAACAAATAGTGCCGAAACTTCTTCAAAGCAAAGATCACGGCCAACCCTTCTCTCTCTGTCACGGAATAGTTCTTCTCAGCTTGCACCATCTGTCTACTAGCATAAGCTATTGGATGGTCGTGTCCATTCTCATCTAACTGACTCAAGGTACATCCAATCGCAACATTGGATGCATCAGTATAAACAATGAATGACTTGCTCCAGTCAGGTTTGGCGAGGATTGGGGCTATCACCAATGCCTTCTTCAATTCTTCAAACGCCTCCTTAGCCTTCTGATCTTGAAGTATCAGCTCGAAGACTACACCCTTCTTCATGTAGTTGGTCAACGATTGAGCTTTATTGGAAAAGGATGAAATGAATCTACGATAATATCCCACCATCTCAAGAAATTGTCTCAACTTGGTCAAGCTAGTAGGGAATGGTAGTTCTACTATCTTCTTCACCTTGTCTGGATCCACTCCTATTCCATTTTTTGGAGACGATGTGTCCCAACAGCAAACCCTCCTCGCATCCAAAAATGCATTTTTCTGGATTCAGAGATGCATTAGCTTGCTCCAATCGCTCTAATACTTTGATCAGATGATCAAAGTGATCCTCCTTCCGTCCATACACACAAAAGTCATCAATGAAGTCTCTAACAAACTTCCCAAGAAACGGTTCGAACACTTTGTTCATGAACCGTTGAAAAGTAGCTGGAGCATTACATAACCCGAACGGCATCACGCGAAACGCAAATGTACCCCACGGAGTAGTGAAGGTCGTTAAGTGTTGATGCTCAGGGACTATATGGATCTGGTTATATCCACTATAACCGTCTCCAAAACTGTACCATTCGTGACCTGCGACTTCTTCCAAGATCTCATCGATGAATGACAACGGGTAGTAATCCTTCTTCGTGACTGCATTCAACTTCTTGTAATCCACACATACGTGAAGCTTACCATTCTTCTTCTTCACGATCACGATGGGCGATACCCATTCTGAATTCTCCATTTCGTAAATGAACCCAGCTTCCTTCAGTTTATCAATCTCTTCTTTGACGATCACTGCTGTTGACGGGCTGATCCTCCATTGCTTTTGTCGAACAGGTCTCGCGTCCTCCTCTACGTCGATCCGGTGCGTCTCCAATGTCACCTCCTTCAGATCTTTATAGCTGAAAGCAAACACGTGGATGTACTTCCTGAATATCTCCAAGAACCTTCTCTTCTCTTCCGAAGTCACCTTGGGACCAAACTTGATGGTTGCTAGTCTTCGCTCTAGCTCCTCTCCACTTAATTTTGTTTTGTCCGGGTCCTTCTCAACAGATGGACGAGGGAGCAAATCAATAGCTCCAATATGAGGCGTGATACAATCCATATCAAACTCTTCATCTTCTGACGTCTCCTCATCAGAAGAACCACCTGTATCTACTCCGGAGACACTTCCACTGTCTTCGGTTTCTGACTCCCAATAGTCGCTGGTTGGTCTATCAGAATCAGAAGTTACACAGCCACCACTTGAGAGAGGCACCTTCACTCGATGGTCGCTAGGTCCTATCCTCAAGTAACCTTTGTGCCATCTATCAGTTGTACGAACGGCTCTCAACCAAGGTCTTCCAAGGAGCAAGTCATAGCTGGAATCTTTCAGAATTTGAAAAGACATCAAGGTTTGTACCCCCATAACCGACACCACTACTTTCTCTAGGACTTCGAGAGGTCTCACCCTTTGCTTGTTTGCCATACCAACAATGATGCTCGTCGGTCTCGTGGGTTTCATCCCCAACTGCTTCATCAAACGTTCAGATATCGCATTCACAGCAGAACCTCCGTCCACCAACACATCAGGTACAAAGTGTCCATTCAAACAAACCTTGATCTTGGATGCTTTAGTGCATACCTCAGAGGCCTGAGCATCCACTACACCAACTCCCACACTTGAGACGTTGATCTTGCCCTTAGATTTCTTCTTCTTGGTCCTTCTCGAGCTCAATCCGCCTCGAAGCTCTCTCCTCAAGCTTGGGTTGAGTGCGATCAATTGACCCACTGTTATGTTGGCTTTGTGCGTGCCAACATCCTCCACTACGTCATATCTAGGTTGAGCAGCTGAAATGGTGAAATCCTCCATTCCCAGCTTCTTCCGGGGCTTCTTCTGAGAAGAAGACATAGTGCTCGAACGAGTGCTCCTACTTTGAGAATCCCCAATGATCTTAGGTTCCTCTGAAAACCTCGTCCTCTTCCTCTCGTGAGCTAAGAGTTCCACTTGAGAGTAAGAGCATTCTCCTCTCTCATAAACGTTTGGCACCTTCACCGCATCGATTGTGGCAACTCCTTTGTCTTTGTTTTGTGGCGGGACTCCTCCGCCCATATTTCCTCTTGTACCCTCATTGTTCCGTCCTCCATTTTGGATGGAGTGTGGACAATTCCTTTGAAAATGAGGACCACCACATCCGTAGCACGAGATACCACCGAATTCATTTTGAGGCCCTCGATTGAAATTTCTTCCATAACCTCGTTGGCCTCCTCCTCCTCCTTGGTTCCTCCGCTCTTTCAACTGCACTACATTGATCTTCAGATCCGCCAACGTTTCTGTTATCTGTCTTAGTTCATCTTGAAGATTAGGCGCCGGAGGGTTGACAGCAACCACAGCAGATGTGTTAACCACAGCAGGCGTCGGGATTCTTTGAGCAGCTCTACCACCGAGTGTAATCCCTGCGACACTCGCCGCCTTTGCTTCTCCTAGAAGAACGTCATCATCTTCCAAACTCTCTTCCATTCGAACTGCAATTTCAATCGCCTTCGCCTTAGTGGTGGGCTTTTCGTACTTCACCTGAGTTCTGATTTGAGGCTTCAGACCTGCCACAAAGTTCTTGGTAAGCATGGTCACAATTCCCACCATTGTAGCCTCCACATTATCACCGCTCTTCTTCAATATAGTCTTGAAACGAGCCTCCAACTTCTCGGTCCTTTCTGCGTAAACCCTCACCTTCTCAGCATCTCCTTGCTTCAAGAAGGTCACCTCAGTCATGAGCTTCTCATAGCTCTCATCCGGCAGAAAGTTCTCAATTAGAGCCTCCGTCAAGCTTTCCCATGTATCCATCTCAGTCTTGTTCCTTCTGTATTCCTCATACCAAGTCAATGCGATATCCTCTAGGAAACCAGGCAATAGTGATGCCCACTCTTCCTTCTTCTCTCATGGTTTCCTATGCATGCTCGCTTGAAATCTCGCACAAAGGTTTCTACATCCTCACCATCCTTTCCATAGAAAATCGGAAGCTTCCCCATCTTAAATTCTTGATGTCTTCTCCTCTCCTCAACACGATATCTCTCTTCGTTTTCTAATATAGGATGAACATTACTAACTCCATGCGAGCATAATCAACCATCGGTAGCAAGAAAGGAAAGGATTCCATCATAATCGCTTGCGCTATCTCCTCTCCGAACGTATGCATGAGTCGCATCCTCATTGTCATCTTCTCCACCATCTGGATTACCATCTCCATCATGCGTTAGCTGAATTTTCGTCTGAAGATGGCAGCTTCTCCGTTTCAACTCCTTGCTCCTCTTTCAATCTTCTAGACGTAGATGCCAACAGGGCAATCACGTCTCCACACTCGTGCTCCTTTGGCAAACCTTCAATTCCACAGTTTGAGCAGATGTTTTCATCTTTAAAAACACGCGAAGGAGACGATGGACCAACTCGGAGACCTAGATCGATAGAACTCCTTCCTTCACGAGGGTTTTCTCTCTTGAATCTCACGGGACAACTTGCTGCATAGTGACCCAACCCTCTACAAAAGTAGCACCACGATTCTGCCCTCAACTTCTTCTTGGAAGAGTCTTGCTTGTTTCTCTCCGTTCTCTCTTCAAATTCGACCTTTAACTCTCTAGAACGTTCGTCTACACCCACTATGACATCAAGATTTTGAGGAAGGTTCCTAAGCCTCACTACCCACTCTTTCTGACCCTCCATGATCTTGACTTAAATTCGACCCCATGCAGATTTTGATCGATTGGACTACCAACTGAACTTCTGACAGCGATATCTTGAGCTCTGTAGCTCCAAAACTAGTGACCTTTGGATCAATAGATAGATCAGGAGCTTCTCCAGTCCGTCGTGAAGTTTCAAGGACGTCCGAGAAATACAAAGAAAATGACGGTGACTGTAAACTCGATCAGAAAGCGAATCGTCTTCACCTTCGGACTCTTAGTCTCTCCTCCTTTTAGTCTCAGCGATAAGGACTATCACTCAAAGAACCTGATAAGAGTGATCTGATCCTCTACCCTCATGAACATATAGGATTATATGAACCACTCTACTCTCAGATTTAAACTCTAACACTCGACACGTTCTCTTCAGCTGATTCTAACATCCTATGTGTACAAAATGTACAAGATGACCTCAAATGCATCGTAGATGACAACCGGATACACGAATGGCTCTAAGGTCTCTAGCATGGCAGTAGCTCTAGCCTCTCCAAGAGTTCTTTCGATATGCTCTCTCATAACGTCCTTCTGTCTGATGTAAAACTGCACACGAAACATATCTCTCAAGCCTCCTAGTGAGGTCCCGGCAACGGAACCAAAAATGTGACCCTCAAGCTTGCTACCAGTCCTGTCTCTCACCCAGGGTAAACCTCTGATGGCCTTTGAGGGGGCGCATCATGGAACTAGGAGGCCCTCGACTAAATCCAACTCTCAACATTCTCATATCTCTTCCTTGCTGGGAACGAGAACTCTCATGGAGACGCAGAGATGAAAAACACGCCCTTTATAGATATGGCCTAACGGCTTCCAAATACAAGGCAAAGGGAGGATGAGAGATCACTCCACAACCCCTCTATTTAAACTACTGCAGATTTATCATGGTAACTACTTGTAAATCTGATTTACTGCAATTTACCGAGACCAAGTCAAAGGTAAAAGTCCTAAGTCAAGAGTAGATTTCTCCTCTTTTGACTCTACTCTAATAATTAGGATTCTTCTAGAAGTATAAAGGAATCTTTGAAAGGAATCTCGGATTGCTCCTTACAAGACAAAATACTAAAACATAATTGAACCAAAAAGGTCAACAACCCTCTTGATTGTTTGACCCTTAAGTCTCTACAACCAATAAAAATCAGTCACGCATAAGACAAGAGTGTATTATTCACATCCTTGTCATTTTTATGCACAACCAAACAAAATAGTAGTTCTCACACTTTAGAATATTCTAATATTCTGTCCTCAAATACCTCCAACTCTAACTGTGACTACTCCTAGTTATCTGTCACTAACTTAGAGTATGGTCTAGCCTTGGGACTTATTTAGAAGACTCACCACACATAGTTATAACTTATCACATATTTACTACTATGCAACCCCTGGTGTTACAGATCAGGCTGCCTGCACACAATCAAGGAAGCGCGGGGAGTACCAAGAAAAAGCGAGAAGAAGTGGGAGGGGAAAAGAACAGGGGGAAGAACCTCTACAGTCTTCTTCGGCTCCCCGAGTTGCCTTCGACCTCCCCGCGCTTCTGGCTCTTGTCCTAGCTTCCAATGCGACTCCACACGACTGCGCCTGCTGTCAATTTCGGTCCACACCTCGATTCCACCTCTGCTTCTACTCGCCACTCCTCACTGTCAGCTTCTCGGAAGCTCCACAGAAACGCCTTCGCTTTCTCTGCTGTTTGTGCTCCCGCAATTCGATCTCACCCTTCGCCTAGCTGCCAACTTACTCTCTCCTACCTCGATGTCTCACTTGATTCCTCTCTCAATGCTAGCTCGCGAAGCTCACTCTCTCAATCGATCTTCTTCAGGCGCGCTATGCTGCGGGAAGTTGGAAGGTGCCTAATGTGCTTCCTCACGCATCTTCCCCGCAGATTAGGGGTTCTCGTCCTTGGTGTCTTCCTGACCTACCTACCTATTCGGTGCGCTCCAGTAGGTACACCTACTGTCTTACCCGAAAACTCGTGGTTGGTCCTTCGCCGTCGCTGTCTTCTGGAAGATAGGTGTCTTCCGCCGTCTTCCCATCTTCCGCCGTCTTCTCGTCTTCTGAAGACGCAACTGAGAAGATGATCTTCCGAAGACGGTCGTCTTCTGAAGAAGTCAACTTCTTATTACAAACAGCTCTTAAGATCATCTTCCTGTTAAGGAAGACGTAACCTTAAGTAACAACGCTTCTTCAGTTATACAAACAAGTCATTATTCTTAAAAATTTCAAAAATTCGTGCATCCTGTAATTTGTGGGCACCACAATCGACAGTAACTGCTGCTTTACAGCATCACGCTTCAAACGATGACCAGGATTGCCAAAGCTAGCTACAATCGTCATAAACAAGTCCAACACATTTTCATAAGGAACTTGCTCATTTACTCGCTCTGCTTCAAAGTGCCACTCGAGGCAAGTTTTGAACCATGTGGAGAATTCCTCACGAGTCTTTTGAACACAGTACCGCCTGACGTTTTAGATTATGTCCCGCTGAAAAATCCAACGCTCATACTCCTCGTCCGCACCACTGCTTATGACTGGGAAAATTACACAAGAAGGTGCGCGGAGCACAATTTCTAGCTCCACTGTAGCCTCAACTAACATCTCTCCGGTAGAGTCCATCGATTCATAGACGAAGGGCAGTCCTGCAAGCGAGTACAACCATGACGATAAATGCATGCGCGATAAATTCATTCCATCATACAACCATGACGATAAATTCATTTCCTGTAAATGCCAGAAGGCATTTACAGGAAATGAAAACCGAGCTTCAGTCCGAAGCCTAAACGGTTCTTGCAAATCCGAGAACTGGAAAGCAGACTTCGAGAAAAAAGCAATCGATCCAAAGTATATTCGAAAGTAAATTTGACCGAAAGTAAATTCTGGAAAGCAAATTCAACCCAATGGGAGAAGACGAAGTGCAGCTCAAAGCGAGACGACGAATCCAAGCCCAACCAGAAACGAGACCTCGCAACTCTGCGACTACAACCATGACAGTCCGATAATCAAAGTGATATGTCTGCGAACAGACCCATGAGCCCACAATTTGAAGCGACGATAACAGCAGTGAAGGAGCGAGGGTACAACTCGGTGGAAAAAGAGCAGCAGGGAGAAATCTCCAAGTTCCATCGATGTCATATCTTGTCCAGAGACCTCGATGTTTTACTGCACTGCAAAGTATAGGCTTACATCGCAGTGATTTTGGAAGAGGAGAGGCTAGGAGAGAGATTCGCTTCAAGTAACGACTTCGGAAGAAGAGAGGCTAGGAGGGGGACTCGCAACTCCTTTAGACTTCGGAAAGGAGAGGCTGGGAGGGAGACTCGAGCTCGCTGCTGTGGAGTTTGCGGAATCGCACGAAGGCTTCCACGCAGGCATTCACTCCATGCTAAAAATTGCAAAGCCACGAAGGTTTTCCACGCAGTCATTCGCTTCCTCGCAACAACCATGTAAGGCACATGTATAATACGTTGTATAGCAGATTACGATGTTAGCATTCAGGGCTTCGAGTCGAGAAAGAACAAGCAGAAGGCTACACACGATGAAATTGTATTACACTTCTGAAATTTGACTTACACTTCTTAACAAGCAGAAGGCTACACAGAAGGAAATTTGAGATACACACACTTCACCTCGATGTACTGTACATGTCAACTTATAGCTAGAAAGTCCCCTAAGGCTTCTCTCACTGCATTGCTTGAATCTCGAGCCCTGCTCATATTGACCCCTTCAGTGACTCCTTCCGAATAGAGTTGGCTGATTGTATCCGATAGTGGTCTATCCATCTGCACCCTGTGCTCAACCAAGAAGTTGTGAAGAACACAACAAGCTTTCACCACTTCTGCTGTCCAGAGAACGCTGCTAGTTATGCCTGCTTGCAATATTTGCCATTTGTCTTTGAGAATGCCGAAGGTCAGCTCAATACAAATTTGCCCCCTTAGTTGTCTTTCAGTGAATAATCTCTGTCGAGATGTACTTCTAGGCCCCAAGCTGTAGGGAGTCATTAGCCACCGCTCCATAGTATAGTCCGAATCGTCCAACATGTAAGGTCGGAGCTGAAACCCGTTAGGCAAGGTAAGAACCGGCTCGTTTAGTACTTATCCATCTCGAATGTTAGTAATCAAGACAGAGTTGCGAAGAACTCTAGAGTCGTGGCAAGACCCTGCCCTCCCACAGCTTACGTCAAAGAACCGACCATCACTATCACACACACATTGCAAGACGATAGAGTGATATTGTTTCCTGTTGTAATATTCGACAGGGTACAGATTAGAAGGAGGAGCTCATATCTTTTTATGTGAACCATCAATGCTCCATGACAATTAAGAAGCCCAGCTTTTCTTGCGGAGCTAGCGGATACCCTCTCCATCTCTGTGACAGTGGGTCATCGAATATACTTAGGTGCCATGATAGCATTGATAGCCATGATAACTTGTTGAAATACTTCGGCAGAAGTTGACTCACCAATACTGAAACGTTCACCTACATGAAAATGATTCATTCCAATCGATAGCCTGAGAAGGGCTACACCGATCCGAACCTCCACTGAAACCACTTTTCTGTAACGAGTGTCTTGTTTCTTAATATGTGGACTCAGCATATCCACTATGGTTAGGAACAGGTGCTTAGGCATGCGTAGAGTTTTTATCCAACGACTGTCATCATAACTACACCACAAGTAAAAGTCGAACCATATCAGGGATCTAGGCTTTACCCACCACTTTGCAGCTGTCGATTTTCACCTGATGTGCAGCCACCAGTTGATTCGGATTAATGAGTCATACATTGAGTTTTGCTGTTCAGTTAAAACTGAACAGCAAAACTCTAGACGGGTCGAAGCTGAGCTCCCACAACTGTACAGCAAAACTCTGGACAGGTCAGACTGATGTATCTACCGTCTCTGGCTGTTCAAAGCAGACCCAATGTCCAGTAGAGCAAAAGCCATCTTATCTAACACTGAGACTCTCTTATCTAAACGCACGTTCAAACTCTCTGCTTCTCTAGCGAATTCTAATTTCTGTTTCTCAACAAACACAATTTCGATAGAGAATGAGCTAAGAGTGTCATTGAGTGTTGAA
Organism: Asterella californica; assembly: GCA_036924285.1. Taxonomy (NCBI): domain Eukaryota; kingdom Viridiplantae; phylum Streptophyta; class Marchantiopsida; order Marchantiales; family Aytoniaceae; genus Asterella; species Asterella californica. The sequence goes on from JAYKYS010000001.1 coordinate 53,216,317, forward strand.
CCAGTTCTATTTTGAGACCTCTTCTTTTTTTCAGAATTATGTCGACTAGCCACCTCAGTTTTAGGTGATGAAACATTTCGAACTTTTGATTCCTGTTGAGCAACAGGAGGAGGGCCGAGTACAAGAGGAGGTCCAGTGCTCGAGCTAGGGGCCATTGACTCTGCCATGCAAGGCGGTGTCGTAGCGAGAGCCTTTCCTTTGAGCAAGGGCGTACCTTCTGGCTGTGGCTAGCGATCGATGCACAGCAGAGCGGCTAGTATCTCGTAGATTTCTCTCTAACTTCCTCGATAACTAAGCACTTTCTTTCTCTCAGTAAAGGGTCAAGATAACTACACGAAAACGTTGGATGATCATGGGCACGACAAACGGGATATGTGATGACAGGATCTCTCCAAAATTTCTCACTACTAGGGCTTCGTACATGGCTTTGGGTCGACAGATGTGTCTTATCTCGCACTGGGTGTTAAAGTTTACAGGAGGGAGCTGATTTAGATCCATCCTTCGTTAGATGAGGATAAAGACGGTGAGATCCCATTCTTGGCCGTAAGTGACAACAGATAAGATCACAGGGACAGGCGAGAGCATGACTTGCGCGGTAAAGTTATGCCCGAAGGATCCTGTCAGAAACTGTTGAAAGTGAACTCGTTTCATGTACATCAGTTTAATCTGGAAAGGGTTTCGAAAAGGGAATCTGGGCGGTAAGTAGAGTCCTTCGTCCATCTCTCACAACATGTGCACTCCAACTACAAAGGTATCTCGATCCATAAAACTCTGATACAATCTCATAGGATCACCACGATCTCTCCACGAACAATCTCTTGGATTTCTCAAGGTCGAATGTCCTCACACAGGTCACTCCCCTTTGCTTAAAAGTTTCGAACACAAAACAAGGACAGGTGCAAGCTCCCTAACCGAGCAACCCAAGCCTCACGGATCGATGAGGTGGCACACATGCACATCGCATGTTTGATGCCGTCATACTCATCCACGTGTGGATCTTCTGGGTGATAGGTTCAAATGCATGCACCATAACGTGTCCCAAAACAAGAGACTAGGCTAGACAGCTAGTCGACTTTACAGGTCAAGGATCGCACTTTGCCACGTTGAGTGTGAACCTGACAATCACATGACGTGGTTACAACGTAGGTCGCAAAAGTCTTATCTACGCCTAGAATACACCCCCAAGCAAAACAAACATCACACTAGATACTTTTCTGCCAGCTGCCGCTAACAAGACTCGGGACCTGGACTAGATACCGTTGCAGATACACTCGACAGAAAACCAGCGAACTTTCACACATCAGAGGTACAGATCTACATCTCAGTCTCCTCTCAAACTTTCCACGTAGGTAGGATACTAGAATCTCTACTTACAGGTCAAATTTCAGGAAGATCTGACGGCTAGATCTCCTCCCACAATTAACACAAATTCTCAGAAACTAACACGTACTTCCAATCTCAGATTCAGGACAGAAGCTTCTTCGCCAAAATGAACCGTCCACTTCCACTCAAACTTCCTGTGCTATCAATTCAGAAGGTAAACTCACTACTCAGGAAATTTGAGCCGATTTGACCGTTCGGATCATCCTCCATAAATCTGCAAACTTGCTGCTCCAGATTGAGAGCTTTCTGCACCCCGTCGTCTTCAAATCGCGATTGCGCTCAATCCGCAAAACATCCGGTGGTGAAATTTGTGGTCAGAGCTTCAGCAACTGACAGACTACAAGCTCATGAAATTTTGTCTCAATCTGACGGCTCAATCACTCAAACTCCTTAATCTTACAATCGGAAGAGAAAGCTATGTACTCTCATCACTCTATGAACTTCAAATCGCCATAACGTATGCCTTGGACCTCCAAATCGAGTGAAATTTGTGGTAAGATTGCTCCTCCCGTCGAGAGCTCTCCGCCCATGCTCTCTGATCTCCAAAATCCCTCGTCAAAGTGCCCAGATCCTCCCAGAGCGCGCACTTAGATAGAGGACAAGTTACCTTTACTTTTTTGAGGACCAATGAGAAGTTAAAGGACCCCACCTTGTCCTTTTGCAGACGAAGAACCTGAGATGAAGCTGAAGACGAAGCTGAGACGAAGCTCTGTAGACCCAAAAACTCCCGCTCTCCAAAAACTCTAGCTAAAACTGACGATATTGGACCTGAGCTGGATGGGACAAAAGTCCATTGCGGCAAAGTTCACTCGTGTGGCGCTCAAAACTGCAAAGACTTATGTGAAAAGAAACTGTTCTGAAATCTGTCTCCCAAAATGCGGACCGCTGTACTATTTCACTCCAACCCTATTCGCAGTTTCGAAACTGTGTGCAGTCTCGACGTCCCGCTTATTACCAACCCTCACTCGCACGCGTGAACAGCCTCTCAGCAGTTCTGAAACAGCGGGTGCAGAGAAGCTCTAATCCTTATTCCTCCACTTCATATCGAATCTGGGCTTCGAAAGAAACAAACGTGTCATAGGATAGGATGACGATTGTTCTACATGGAATCAAGGAAATGGAGTCAGTTCACCTGATCAACAGAGTAAATAAGTCTAAACCCAATCAAGTTGTTCCTCCTCGCCAAAACAGCATCGTAAGTAGACTTTCTCCCCGAAAAGGTTAATTAATAGAATGATGCAGACCTTAAAAGACTCGAGCAACCGGATTCCACTTTCTTTGACGTTCTTTGGTCAAGATGGTGATCCAGTTAAATCTGTTTACCTTAACATCCACATATCCATAATTCTCATTCTGAGGGTGCTATTTACAAGCTTTAAGTTTATTAAAGCTCAAATCCCGCACGAGAACTTCAAGCTCTTTGCTAGCATGTGGCAACATATTACGATCTGACAGTCTTCTTGATGAACCCCTACTGCTAGGATCGGGATTCAGGATACAGTATTCCCACTAAACATGTACATGTGCCCACTTAAAGCAGTGTTTACGTCATCCACCCACTGACAAGTTTTGGAAAGGTATCACAAAACCTTAGAACCCCTTAATAAGCTTGTAGTCCTCAGAAGTCAACAGTATCAAGTTTCTGAAATATCGATCTCCAGGCTGAACAATTAAGCGATCGATCTAATTATACTGACTCGTGTCTAAGACTCTAAGCTCAGATGATAGCAGAAATATGACAAGTTTGTTCCAAGAAGCTAGTTTTCAGTTCATAGAAGCGACAATGGTTAGGAAGCTTAACCTCAGTAAAATATTGATTTAATAAAAATTTGATGTATATACAACAACTTTCCATACCTTGTAATCACAGTAATTGGAGAGTTTTAAAAACTATACCGTTCACCAGATTACTGTTGTAGGCTCCCTTCGAACGAAGTTTCACTCGATTAACAGGTTTGTTTCAAGTGCCATGCATGGAAGCAGTAGACTTTGTATTGACGGTAGGCAACTTGATTATAAGCGCGGTCTACAACTTAACTATGGTGCTCTCTATCCCGTACAGCGGGCTATAGACTTCGGAACTACATGTACATGCTCATAAAGGTTTATGATTAGCTCCTTCATGACATCCTTCTGGTACTCCCCAACTTATACGAAAGCCGTCCCTAGCTTTTTACGAGAAAAAGTACTGCTCCTGTTTGAACAATTGTACATGTGAATATGATGCATTGTATTGAAACTCTCCTTCAAAGTGAGTTTATGCACTGGGATTTCAGATCACTGCTTTGGTGAACGTTACAAACAAAAAGTACCTCATAAACAGGAATGTATGACACATTCGTTATTCACCCACATGCATCTCCATGGCCAGAACACAAACTGATTACGGAGTAGAACCTCAGTAGAACTAGTTCTGTGGGTCATCAAATTCTGTGAAGCATGCAATGTTAACATCCTGATGGGTTCTTTGCTTCTCTCTGAGGCCTTCTTAGACCTATTACATCTTTTCGTTTATTCTACTACCCTGATGCTCTTTATTTTCTCTGCTATCTTCTTCTTTCGAGTTCTACATGCTAGCAGTTACTGCTACACGAGTTGCGTGGGAACTCATGCTAGCAGTTAAGTACCTAGTATTAGACTAAGTGAATGCTGAGTCTGTCTTTGTAGAGCAGGCATTTCTGTGCAAATGGTTTCATTCATGATTACAGAGATTGTGGTTATCTCAGGGTGTACTTAATTCTGATTGCCTTATATATTCTGATTGCCTTATACTCATTCTCAATCTTGTGACCTTGGTCCACATGTCATCAATCCGCATAAATATCATGGGAAAATTATTACACGTCTATATCTGATTTGCAAGCAAGCAGATACTGGTGATACTGGAGATACATCAAATAGTACTAGGAAAAATGGTTGAAAATCTATTCACTCGTGCTAGTCTTTTCAACTAAGTAATAAAATCTATCGGGGAGCAGAATCAGCATATCATGCTATATCAACTTACAGCACTGATCTTGGGAAGTACTCAACAACCTATGCTATCGCTCTGCAGCTGTGTACATGCGGCATTCAGCGTGATCGTAAGGGAAGTAGTGTGACGTTATATACGAGCCGTCACGTGCACGCTCATATGTTGAGAGTCCATTGTGCTGCAACTAAAGTAGATTGTCACTGAACACGGTGATCTTCTGCTTTGCGCACAGTAACATGTGTACCTGTTACTCAACGAACGTTGGAACTTACTCTAGTACTGCTAGTAAAGCCACTATAACAGTGTTGAACTGGTTCGTTGGATAGCGAAAGGCAGTTCTGATGACTTCGTCTCTGGACACGGACAACCACTATGATCTTCGGGAGAGATGTTACGCTTTCAAGATGGCTGTCATGACGTGCCAACTCCAAAATCATTAGAAGATTCCGCAAGCTAAGGTAGAACTGTGCTCTGAAGCTAGCCCTGTTCCACCAAGGGTTGCTTTGAAGCAACAAGTCAGTAGTCTTCCCGTTTCTCCTAATCCTCCACGCTGTCATCGTTGTCTACAAATCCAAAGAATCGGTATTCTATCGCCATGGTTTACACGTTTGCCGAGAGGATTGCATTTAATTTACTCAATACATGATATAAGGTCAAATCTTTGGCTTTCTTTTTCCTTCCAAGTGTAGATATATTATTTTACTTTCGTATCTTGAATTTCTGTATTCCTTCTGGTCTGCTCATGACCTTACAGTGGTTTGATGCTTTTTCTCACGTGTTTGAGTGTTTGAGTCCTTACGTTCTCAAGGGATTGCAATACTGTTGAGCACTATGTGTAGTGCCCTGTTGGGCGCCGATAATACCGTTTTCTTGCGCCAGTCTCCAGGAAATATCGCTTTCATCAGATGCACTTACATATATAAGTAAGTAACCTGGGATTCAGATTCTGAATCTTCGAAGTGTGCAGGATACATATACACGTTGTACGCTGCATCGGAGAGCAGCTCTATGTTACATCGAATGAAACCCAAATAATGTTTTAAAACACATCTTTCCAGTCATGACAGTTGCTGGATCGAACTAGATGAATTCAATAGCATAGAATCTGATGTATGTATGTACGGATCTAACGAGCACGTACTGGGGACCTTAGGTAGGGTCGTCTCTCCAGTTAGGGTACAATGCACCAAAGTATCTGACAGTGTGTAGATTTGAGGATTGTTTTATGGATAATCAGTCCTAAAAAGTACTTTAGAGTCTCACCTGTCCCTTAGGTAAGGTTCAATGGAAGTTCTTCCATGTCGCCCTTCACGCTTATTCACTCTGACAAGTACGCTTAGTAAGTTAAGGAGCCCTTATAATTGTATATCTAAGAACAAATTTCTCTAGATCTCGTACCATGGAAGATATCCCTTGAGCAACAGATGATTTGAATAGATCGGCACATATCAGTGTATCTCGAGGTCTGACTAGTAAGCTGGAAAGATACCACGATCCTCTTGACTTGCATACAGCACCACGCACATTTCCCCCTCAAGTGTATTGCTGTGAATTACGGCACATAGCTCTCGATTATGTCTTCGAAAGCTGATGTTTCTCAAATTTGGCCCATCAAATCAACGGTATGAAGCTCCTGAAGCTGAAAAGAGATCGTCAGATCGTTTCTTTGCTTCACAGCAATGAAAAGGAATTTGTATTTATGGGGCTAAATAATACACAGCTGAATATATATCTATATATATAGCCATCTGGGCAGACATGCTGAAAATGATAAAAGTCTCATGATCAAGATAAACCAGACTGTGCTTGAGTTAAATCTTTAACTGAAGCTTCAGCAAACTCCATTACTTTTCATTGGATACCTCGAGCTCTAATATACACATTCAAGGAATGAGACTAGTATCTGCCAGGAAGCATTATTTGTTTAACCATGGAGGACTACCATTCAATGGATCAGGATTGGCGGCTTCCATAGTGTGCACACCTCCAGAACCACGTATTGTATTTCACGATCTCGGTGATCAGGGATTGTTTCCAAGCTTAAGCATGAGGACCACACAACAGTGGTGAATCAACAGTTTCAAATTCAACGCAATGCTTCATATTCGTCTTGTCAGCTGACTCCAACTGATCATAAACTAGGAAGCTTCTTACTAGTACTGGCCTAGTTAAATTCAGCTTATTACAGGCCTGTAACTTCTGGTGGGAAAAGCTTCCATAAAAGTATACTCACCAGGCTAACAGCCGAGAGTAGAATCCTCAGTGTATACTCAACATTTTCACTTGAGAACGCCACGTGATATAGCTAGCCCGATAAGTACAACTTCAAAGAGAAACACCGAATGGATCAGACTGAGCCACGATATGCAAGGCTGATTGGTCCTAAGGAAATCTCTGCACGAAAAGAAAGAAAGTCGTATGTTTGAACCAGTTATTACCGTAACTCGGATCCCAGAACATACGGGGAGGAAATCGGATGTATCGCTCACTCAGTCTGGACTCAGCCATCCTCCATGGGAGCCGTAATGGTCAATGTCACTTCGAATTCCAGGTCTACGTACAATAGCCTGTAAAGGATCGTCCTTACCTGGTCATATTGTACCATATCTAGAAATATTGGCAAAGATTACCAGGACACAAAGCCGACGATGTCGTCGAAGTATGTATCTGGTTATCAGGATGACAGGTTTGTTCCCTCTCAGATTATCTACATGACATGCTTTCCCCTCCTCTGCCGTGACCCTCCTTTGCAGTAACGGAAAGTTCCTAAACTGCTTTCCAATTTGAATTCGAAGCGACCGCGCTCGTGATTATTCAGCTTGGAATGTTCATCTCCAACCTGATGATCAGTAGTCGCATCTCCTTCCCGAATTGGAATGGTATCGAACTCCTTCACTTAACTCTACGCTACGAATCTTTTCTAGTACAGCAGCTGACCAACCAAATTGTTTTCGGAACTCGTGTCCTCAGATATGCATGCAAACGGCATAGAGTTCTAGGCACTGAGGAGTGCAAACATGTTACACTTTGTAGTACGTGCATAGTGGCAATTGCTGCTGCAGCTGGTTCAGGTCCAAATGTCAAAAGCTGAACTGCTTTTGCTCTGGATCAGTAATGGATACGACGCTTTCGCGTCGTGGGTGGTGGACGGTACTTGCTCGCTCCTAAAAAGCGGCTGGTCTGAAAAGACCAAAGCGACAAGCATCAAGTGCACATAGTGCTGTAGTTACAACATGGCTGGCAATGGTACAGAGCATGGGGACACTTGCTTTTACCTACACAAGAGAGGGTTTCTGGGTAGTTTACTTGAATGCCACGACCTGCAGTAGAATGAGTCATTCTCCCGAGTGTTCCGGCTTGTATTTCTGGTTGATTGGCCGTCTCGGGACATGTACTAAAAGTTGGGATTGAATTTCTGTGAATACTGATAGATGCATATGCCAGCCTAGAGCTCAAGATGAACTTTAGTTTTTGTCATATGTTTCAGGACGTAAGCGCAGCGTTCTTATGATTATCAAAGTGTTAGCTACCTGCAGTACTAATAGAATCGACAGAGGCTTTGTGAATTTAAACTCTGCATGATTCACTGTACGGATGTACATGTTGAGGCGCGCATGCATTCATGAAGTTGAAATATGTGGACATCGTTATGATCCTGACAGAGTATGTCGTTGAAATTCGTGTGGAATTCCATTCCAGAAGGTCAACGGGTGGAATCCACCTCCGGGAGTCCAGCAGGGCCTTGCAATTGCTTTTCTGACGGTACTTAGGAGATCGGACCGCTCGTGGGCGTGAAAGGAGAGCAGAAAATTGATGACGGATGGATCGGAGCATCGTCCCGTGAAGATTTTCATTCTTTAAGCATATGAAGCTGCAGCTGCAGCCGTTCCCTTTTATACATATATATCAGCCATATCAATACATCTGTGGGGTCACTGTTCGGCATTTCGCGCTTCCCTGAACTTGGATTTCCCGGACAGCTTGCAGTTGCCTGGGAATTCGTCAAAGGGAGAGCCCTGTTAACAGCAGCAGTAATAGCAGCTTCAATTGCCCAAATTTCCATTCTAGTTGGCAGTTTCAGTTCCCAAATTCGCATTCTAGTTTAGGCCAAATGAAATGCACGGATTCTTTGTTCACTGGATGCAGCATGCGCAGATAAAAGTCTTGATCTGTCTAACGTAAGAATTTACTTCCACCGTCTCCCCAGGAACCGACTGCAGTCAACGTATTTCTCATTTCCAGCGTTTGCTAGGGATGCCCATAATGTCCCGAGGCTTACAATGGCTGACGAAGGGACTTGAATGTTTTGTAAACTACTGAAAGTCTTGATTCTCGTGGTTATTCTGGCAATGGCAGATTTATCCGACAGCGTCTAGCTACAAAGTTGGGGATCTTTTTCTCCATCCCCTTTATTTTGCTGGACTTATCCTGAACTCGACGTCCTCATGAGAACTCTCAGATTAACACTCTCTGGTTTGGGAGCTCTTTCACACCAAGATCTGGTACTAAACTGGAATGCAAAAGCTTTTCCTACTGAACTTATTCCTTCGAATCTCCTGTCCAAGATGGAAGAATCCATTGGGCCAGATCCCTTCAGTCTTCAGTACTGAGCATGAAACGAGTCTAGATATTTTAGATCCCAGCCTCACACTATAATTATGGAAGGCACTGCAGTCTTCAAGATGTCACTCTCCCTCATGATCATGATCATTGTCTACTCTGTGAAGTGTACACAAGTTTCAGGGGGTCTGTAGCAAGCTTCGGTGGATTACCGAATCCAATGGTCCAATAAACTTCAGGGCTGTATACGAGAAGTGCAAGCGAGTGTCTGTGAGCGTAAGTGAGACGATAAGATCTATGACTGCGTTAGTTCTAGATGCTTCCGCATCTTTAACAAATGACCGCTAGGAATAAACTTTTTAGACGAAGTAACAGCATGCAGCTGTTCGAAATGGTTGAAACCTATCTCGTCAAGCTAATAAAGAGACCTGCTCATGCGAAGCTCTCTTGCAGTCACCACTAGACGAAACGCGAAATAATTCTCCACCTTATCCAACGTAAATGGAAAGAAACACATCACCCTGATCGCGAATGAGTGGAGTCTCCCCATCGTCGATGCGTGAAATCCAAGGTCCGACATTTTGCGTGGCATCAGGGGTAGTTCTCGCGAACTCGAAAAGCGCTACGGTATCTTATTCACTGATAGATGATTTTTAGTTCTGTGTGTAAACGATCGCCAATCTCCTTCCTTACATTCTGGATTCTCTGTAACCTCCACATCTCTCATTCTGTTGGATGGGTGATTGTCCTTCGATTTAAGTCATTGTTGAACCAAACACACATGCAAGAATAGTTTTTACTGTTGTCACGACAGAATCTGTTATTTGTGTATATATTGACGCTAAGCTTTTATGTAGGACACTTCCAAGTAAGATACCGACAAGCTGCTCCCGTGACAAGACTTCGATCGAAATATTCCGTGACAAAACTCCTGAAGAAGCCGTACGTATATCGCATGCGCGAGGCTAAGGAGATCGTCAAAAGTTTATCCGCCGGATATTCTTGAGCTTGCTATGCGGACACCTTGATATCCTGATCCAAGACATTGCGCAAGCTTGACGGTGCATTTTCGGAGTCCCGAGCTTCATTGCAGTTATATGAATACTTGAAGTTTAGAAATCTGCTGAAAATAGGACGGTCGTTAAAACCCTTTATTTTTTATTTGGAGATATATTATGCTTTAGAAATATCTTTAGAAAAAATTTTAGTTCATTAGAGGGAATTGTTTATGTAACTCCATAGAGGATAAAAGATATCAAACTGCACACGCTTTGTTCTCCTCGTGTTTCTCGATCACAGTTAGGGTACTGATATTCGTTTGTTGAGGGTAAATTACGGCTCAGCATCCTGGATCCGGAGACGGCACTTTCTGGTGCAGTATACGATTTCGAAGTCGTAACCAGATGTAGGGAATTCCTTTGTGGACGGCAAGCCTGAGCTTCTCGCTCGACACACAGGTCCTCAGGTAAACTTCTCGATGCTCATACGCTTTTCTTCTGCTCCCTACATGATGTCTCCAGCTGCCTGCTAGCTTCCCAGTATGACAATTTGGCAACAGGTGAAATTTCAGTTAGTCTTATGGAGTACTGCGATTCTCTGGTTACTCGGATAAAACTTTCTGCTTCGCTTCCTACTGTCACTCGCGCTGTTGGCAACTCTGCCTGTAATTATATCAGTAGTTCACTCCCGTGTGCTTTCCTGGTCTTGAGATCCGGTCTAGAATGCCAGGGCATAAGTTTCTGATCCGGCGCCAGCAGATGGCTATTCATTCAGCTACTTCCTTCCAAAGTATTGCTTTTTCCCTGGAAATGATCATCCAATCGTTTTATGAAAACGTGCTGTTGAATTCGTGGGCTCTATCCACTCGTGCTCGGAATGAACAACATCCGGCCGTGGACTGTGTCTCATAAACAGGGAAGTGACCAGTTCGTGTTGCAGAGTGAAGAGATGTACGTATAGCCTACGAGTCGGCTAGGTTTGTGGCCCGTTGAAGCTCAGAATGGAACCTTTTCGCCAGTGCTCCTGCGCTTTTGATAGCAAGACTATCAAGAATTTAATTCCACGTCTAAAACGACTCCAAGCGAGTCCGTCCTCCGTCGTCTCAGCTGATGTAATCTAATCGAATCTACATACTGTGAGTGCCCGCCCGCCAACAGACTTGCCGTGTACATCACTCCTGGAGCAACAGAGCAGCAAGCACAAGTATGATGATGTCAATCTCTACCAGCTTTATGCAGTAAATATCTCCAGATTCCGCTACTTTTAGTCATACGAACTCTGACCTCACCGTATCAAAGCAGATATGGACTGAATTGATACATTTGCTTTGGATGTCCTATCTTTACTCGAACAGTAGCTTCTTCAGCATGCGCGAAATGTTCAGCATTAAAATGTCAAAAGGAGCAGATGATTTCTCTACCTCCTGTAGCAGAACTTACTACTTGCTTGAGAAAGTTAGCATTGCGGGGTAAATGATAAATCACATTAATAGAATCTGCCAGTTGTTTACGAGATCATTTGATAAAAAGACTAATATGTTGATATAGACCGACAGCTAATATAAGCTAGAATAGTTAAGATAATTACTTACAATTAGTTAGAGAACTAATCCACCATTAAAGTTTTCTTCGTATTCATCTCTACTATATATACATAGACAGCCAAAGCTTCTCTCATCTCATTCTTACTTTACTTCTTTGTTTACGCTGTCTTTTTTTTCTTGAAGTCTTTTCTTAGAAGTATTGATTTTTCTATATAAAAACATAGCAATAGAGAACATGTGTCTTTTGCTGACGAACAAAATGGAATTTATGCATAGAGAAGTACAAGAAAGAACACTTAGAGTTTTGTTTGATGTCGAGCACTATCCTGCTGATGCGTTCAGATGAGATAATTTCTTTTGTCATTAAAAACTTTGAATGCGATTTTGGAGACCATAGACGATTTTTTCTCGCTGAAATCTGCCGACCAGTCATATTGAGGCTATCTTGCTCAAAAGATGCAGATTGTGTACTCGGTCAAGTTTCAGTCAATTTAGAGCTTTCCAAGCTTTCAATTTGGAGATTTTCAATCGAATATTTTTTGACCAAAATGTAAATTTTAGTACATGAGTCCAAAAGAAATACTGGTTCGATTACGCCCTAGCACTTTGAAAATTTTGTAAAATTTCAAGGTACCGTGCGTCCATTTATTATCTTATTTGGTCCAATTTCGACCTTTCTTGATCAGTTCTTTCGACGTGTTCATCTGTTTTGTACAACTGCAATTCACAGACAAATTCTTTCTTCATTCTTGCTCAGGAGGACTGCGCGGAGTTGTCGTTGTTGTGATTTTTATCGCGAGATGTGGGCAGACAAGTTTCGTGAAGGTTTTGTGAGGTTTCCGTGTACAGAACAATGCAATTTTTCAATTGTAGCTATGACGGAGTACGTATCTTTGATCACCAGAAAGAAACTCGACAAGAACAACTACCAGGTGTGGAAGTTCTAGATGATGATCTTCTCAATGACAAGATCTATGAGATCTTATCATTGAGAAGGAGAAAATATTTGATGTATCCATATCTGACACAAAATTCAAGGAGTGGAAGAAGCGATTGTACCAAACGATTCACTACATCCCGTTGGCAGTTTCATGACCGAGGACAGTGATACACCCAAGAAAGCTTAGGATGCACTCGTCCGTCTATTTCAATCAGAAACAGAGACGCAGAAGCTGCAATTGCTACAGTAGTTCAACTCTATGAAGAAGAGGTCGATGTACATCACCGACTATGTTAACCATGTCAAACAGCTCACAGATCAATTATCTTCTATCAAAGTCGAGATTGATCTCATTGTCTTGATCAGGATCACATTGCAAAGATTGCCTACTGAATACAAGCAATTCATTACTTTAATTTCGATCAAAGAACCCCTTCCGAGGTTTGATGAACTTGTTCCTATGATGTTATGAGAGAAATTGCACTTACTGAGGAATACTACTTCAACAGTGTTGTAGCGAGAGCCTTTCTTTAGAGCAAGGGCGTACCTTCTAGCTGTGGCTAGCGATCGATGCACAACAGAGCGACTAGTATCTTATAATTTCTCTCTGACTTCCTCTAGATGTGTTGGGAAGCTCACTCCTTCTACTTCTTGCTCCTACTCCTCGACACATCAGCTTAGAAACAGGACTACACGATGATGCCGTTCCATGCTCTAGGTTGTCCATTATCTCTATCTACATCTTCGATCTCCTGTTGGAAGTGAGAATGCAGACCCTTCCGGTGTAATCCACATCTATTCGTATATCTCTAGCATCGGGTGTAATGTGTTTAGTCCGTATCAAATCCTACTCTGTATCCTAACTTATACTACTACCTTGAGGCGTAGGGGAGATCTCCTCCAATCCTCAACTTGCAATTAGAGAGATGAGGGACTGTCAGAAAGCCACCACCTCACATGCAGTCGGCTCCATGCTTTCGTTTAGAAACTTGCTTTCTACTCGTCACATGGACAGTTAGCAAATTTACAAGAGAAACTGTCACTTCCCAAGATAGCAAATTTTGACTCCTATCAAAATTAGACAAGTCAACTGTCTTCTTAACTTGCTGCTTACTCTAATTCGCTGGGTGTGATCTCCTCCTGATCTACTCCTAAATCGACCTCGGATAAGATGAGAAGCCTTGTGAGTACCTCGGGTGTGACTGAGGTGACTTCCTCCTCTCTGTTCGTGGCTTGCTCTTCTAGGACAGCTTCGGAAGACGGAAGCGTCTTCCGGGAAGCTGAGTCCACCTGTGCTTTCTCGCTCTTCTGTGACATTGGTTCGACATTGGGAGCTGGGGTGACTTTGCAGTGGTCCGAGGAAGTCACCTCCTCCACTCGAAACACCTAGGAAGACAACTCCACGTCCTGTCTTCCAAAAGACACCTTGTCTTCCGGGGCTTCTTCCACGGTTTTCTCGGCTTCCAGCCCTGTCATCGACCGCTGATCTTGGAGCATGGGAAGATGTAGCTGTTGGTCGTGGGATCAAAGGAAGACCGTAAAGTGTCTTTGGGTCCTCAATCTGTCGATCCAGGTAGCGGAACATGCTGTTCTTGCACTCCACTAACATCGCCCTAGAATCATCATCCCACTCCCTAGCTAGGGTGAGAAGCTTCTTACCCATGGTGAAGTTGAACTTCTTGCAAAATGCTTCCACCAACTACGTCATGAGTCCATTCGCTCGAGCTTCTGCTTCTTCTCGCTCGTCTTCTCTGCTACAACTTGTGCTTCTGCGGCTTCCCGCAATGTCCTCCATGTCGTCTTTTCTTCTGCGAGGGCAGTGATCTTATCCCTGACCCGGAGAACCTCATAGTCACGCTGCTGTAGACGTGCCTGCAACTCCTGGTTGCTCTTCTTTAGCTGTGCTGACTCCTTGGCAGAAGCGGCTGCTTCCGTCTTGTACCTCGCTGCAAGCTTCTCCGTGGTGCGGAGGTTGGCTTCCAGCGCGTCCACCTTCTTCTGGACATCTTCCTGCTGCATTAAGGTGCGCAGACCGAATCCAGGCCGTAGTGGCTTCTCCACCAACTCCATGGCTAGCTGGATCTCTGAATGGAGGAAGGCGTTGAATTCCTCCAACCTTCTTCTCGCGGAAGATAGGTTCATCTCCACAATCCGATCGGAGGTGTCTTCCTTGTCTTCCAGAGGCAAGGATGTCTCTTCCACCACTGTGATCTTCTGCTTCTACGCGTGGGAAGACGCTCCTCTTCTCATCTTCCGGGTGGAAGATCTCTTCTCATTGTAGGAGCGGTTCTCTTAGCTGCGCTTCCTCGAGTCGCAGTCGGAATGTCAACCCATACTTCAGCTTCTGGAGTCTTCGGAAGACTCCTTGTAGTTGCAAAAGCTGTCTTCTGCGCAGTTCTGGTGCTCAGCGTCTCCTCCTATGTATCCGACTCTGATCCAGAGTGAATGATCGGGAAAGATGTGTTCTTCCTAGGCACACTCCTAAGCCTCATCTTCCTCGGCGGTGACTCGTCTTCCGTACCGCTAGAGTTGTCTTCTCGCACCAGAAGCGTCTTCTGATGAGTGTCCGGTCTCGTCTGAGACACTAAAGTGGGAGGGGGTGTTACGGCTGCTGCTTGGTCGTCTTCTCTCGATGATGCTTCCTTCACCTTGCACTATCCGGTTGACCCATACCTTACCAACTGGTCTTTTGTCAAATCCTCCTTGGACACGTATAGATAACAGAAGAACGGGATGAGGTGTCCTCCTGCTGGGGTACCCAAGTACACCAACTCTGCTTGAACGTAAGCGTGGAAGAAGGCGCTCCAATTGATAGACAGCCCTTCCCAGACGGCTTCCAGGAACTCCACGTCTTGATCTCCAAGGTATCTCGTCTTTTGTGCTTTCCCCTTGGGAAAGAGGTGAAGAAATAGCTTCACCAGAAGACGCTTCTGCGGCTCCCGATACGCTTCTACCTTCCATCCATTTCTTCCTTATCTATCTTCCAAGAAGAGACAAGTCTTGCTTCCAGACACATGTCACTTCCTTGAGATCAGGGGTAAGATTTTCTTTCTCGAGCTCGTATCTTCAATTCTTTGATTCTGGTCTGTGAAAGGCCCTGCGCCACCACTCCGTCGTCCAAGAAGATGGTCTTCCACGAGCTACTTCTGCCTTCGCAAGTACAAGGTTACGAGGAGCCAGTGTTGCCCAAACCTCCTCCAGAAGACCCTGGTCCGTGAGGTTTTAGTCGCACAAGAAGAAGTCGAGACCCAACTCCTAGATGAAGGGTGGCCTCTGCCAACTCCGCTACTGGCAACACCAACCCTCGAGGATGCATCGACATGCTTCAAGCCTCTGTTACACTAAGTCACACGTACTTGCTGTGAGCCGAAGGCTCAGTCCTTCCCAAGTCTTCACAGTCTAGCTTCCACTCTCAGAAGACGAATCTAGTCTTCTAGAAGACAGCTATTGCGTCTTCCGGGATTCTAACAGTGCTTCCTAAGTAGCTCTCGTCTTCCGAGCTATATCTAAACAATCCTAACTAAGCAAGGCATCGCATGGATTCCCAAGAAGACAACCCACCTTGCATTTCATCCTACTTCATAACAAAAGATACAAGATATGTGAGAAGCAGAGTGTACGAAAAGTTCAGAAGATGGTCGCGGGCTCTTGCTGTGATAGTGACCTCCAGGAAGACTCCTGAGACAACTTCCGATTAACTGACGTACTCGGAAGACTTCCCGCAGCTAGGCTTCCCATCACTGATCTCACCTGTCTTCGACTTCCGACACGCAATCTAACCTCACAACAGACACGAAACATCCATACTCTGTTCTTCCAACTCCTTATCTCTTCATACACGCTCAGAAGAGGCTTGTTGCATGACAAGAGGACATGACCCTCGACCATTCTCTCCAGATTCTGCCAGCAAGACTTCTCACAACTCTCTTCTAAGTTCGGGAAGAAGAAGGAATAGATTGCTATGGGTCAGAGAGAAAAGACCCGTAAAGGACCCTCACGTCTTCTTGCGCATTCTGTCAGCCTTTCCAATCTTCTAGTCTCTCTAGGAAGATGTCGATTTGAGAAGCCCGAAAGATCGGGAGGCACAGGCCTGGTTCTCAACTTCCAGTTTCTCGAAACAACAATCAACTCACCAAGTCACTTATGATTCGTATCAAGCCTCTCTCAACACAAAACCAATCCAATCCAATCTCGATACGAATTGAACACAGTCGTCTTCCGAAGACGTTCATACATTCAGAAGCATCTTCCGAAGATGTTCAGATCTTCAGAAGCGTCTTTTGTCCATGGGTTCAGGAACAAAGGTGTGATAGGGTAGGGAAATTGATAGTCAGGTGATCGAATTTAAGAATGAGAGGTGGGGAAGCTCGATTCCAACTTGAGAAGAAGTGGGAAGATGGTTGTCGAAAATTGGATAGCGCTTCCGCGCTCAATTTTCATAGAAGAAAGTTCAGGGTAGGAAAATTGATCGATGGGCTCCTTACAAATGAGCGGTGTCGTGTCGTGGACCGGCTCCTACCTGAAATTCAAACTTCGATGCTTGTCGCTCCAGAGACACTCATGAGAAGATAAGCTAGGCCCCAGCTTACGAGTTTTGGCACAATTTTGGATCTCCACTTTCATCGCATCAGTGGATACAGCTCCTTGTTAGCACTCCATAGGCACTTCGTCTACTTCGTTTGGACGCCTAATGGAGAAGTTACAAGACTCGAAAGATGGAGAAGACAAGCTAAGCCCCAGCTTACGGGCTTTTGGCACAACTTCAGATCTTCGCTTTCATCGCATCAGTGGATAGAGCTCATTGTTAGCACTGCATAAGCACTTTGTCTACTTCGTTTGGACGCTTAGTGGAGAAGTTACAAGATTCGAAAGATGGAGAAAACAAGCTAAGCCTCAACTTACGAGCTTTTGGCACAACTTCAGATCTTCGCTTTTATCGCATCAGTGGATAGAGCTCCTTGTCAGCTTTTCATAGACACTTTGTCCACTTCCTTTGGATGCCTAGTGGAGAAGTTACAAGACTCGAAAGATGGGTAAAACAAGCTAGGCCCCAGCTTACGGGCTTTTGGCACGACTTCGGATCTTCACTTTCATCACATAGATGGGTAGAGCTCATTGTCAGCTTTCCATGGGCATCTTGTTTACTTCGTTTGGACGTCTAGTGAAGAAGTTATGCGACTCGAAAAAAGGAAAAATCAAACTAGGCCGTAGTTTACTTGCTGACTGGGTATTTGAGACTTCGGGCGTTATATCAAAGACGCAAGGGGCTTGCTTCATTATTATGACAGAACTTCGTACCTACATAGACTGTGACAAGGGGGCTGCTTAAGGGGTTAGCTTGCGCCGGCGATCTATCAACGGACGGTTCGGGAGATTGAAGAGTCCAATGCAAGCGCGCAAGGCGTCGTTGGGTTCAGATCTGTGCAGGCTACGCACTGGTTCAAATAGTTTGGGAAGAGACGGATCAGGGATATGTACCGAGAGAAATTGAGACGCAGGGGAGAGATTTGGAGATTTCAGTTACCTATGAAGGAGAGTTGGACCGTTCGGACCGTTCCGGAGTCCAAACTTGCTGTCCTTGGATCCATCGGGATCAGAACACCGAATTCTACAGGAAATTGAAGACGATACCAAGTTTCATTAGGCGGTTTAGGAGTTCTGAGTGAAATTGGATCGTAGGGAAGCACTTGCGTAAAGTTTTTCATCGCCTGCGACTTAAAATTGGGTTGTTCTTCGAGATCGGTGTGTCAAGCTCTTCGTTCTTGGTGCCTACGCGACCAGGGAGTCTTCGTCTACGCATAGGAGAAGACAATACGTGGATTGGATTGTTGGTTTGGGTGAGGTGAGCAAGTTTGAGTCGCAGGGAGTCCATTTACGTTAGTTTTTTGTTACCTGCGACCAAATTTCTTGTGTGGTTTTGCAAGGAGAACTCCAAACGACTTGTTTCGAGTCTCATTGGGTTCGTGATAGCTAGATCTATCTGCCAGGGAAGACGGATATTAGTTTAGACGATCCGTTTGTGCGGTATGTGCGGTTTTAAGCCGTAGGGAGGAGTTTTTGGAGGTTCGGTCACCTACGACAAAAAATCGGCGATATCTCAGCTGTTGGGAGTCGGATCTGAAGGTTTCTTGGATCAACGGAGGAGACCCTATAGACATCTGAAGTCCGTTCGGTGAAAAGAGGAAGTTCACAGATAGGTCTTTTTCGATTTCTTCGCTACGAGTTTTGCTCTTTTGAGTTCGTTAGAGTTTTGGTTGGCTATATACAGCTTGTGGTAGCTAGCTTTAGCTAAGAATTTGTACATGGATGTGGTTTGGACTTGGATTTGGATCGCATTGTCGTATTGTACATAGGCCTGTACAGTGAAAAGTAATGCAAAGAGATTTTTTTCCATATTGTGTAAAGACTTATGCTAGAGTTGAGTTTACTCTTCGCGAGGTACTAGGTATCGCCAAGAGAGAGTTTCATGAATTGATAATCGACATCATGAAGAGAAAGAGACAAGTATTGACTGAATAAGTAGGTAGTCAGATGGTTGGTGTGGTAGATGCTATTGGTGTTGATGGATTCAGAGATGATGAATATGAAGTATGGGTTGTTGGTCCTGCTGTTATTGAGAACGAAGACGAAGAGTTTGAGGAGGATAGGTCAAGCGCAGACAGCGATTTCAAGGAAAAGCACTAGGCAAGAGCGACAACTGAGACGCAGGTTCGACTTGGGAGACTTTCTGAGCTAGTACATGCATTTGTGGATCACGGGTCGGAGATCAACATCATTTCCAAGGAGGTGTATGAAAAAGGACAGTGGCCAATCGAAAGGAATCATGGTTGGGTACTTCGAGCTGCAAATAACCAAAAGGGTGAGTTATACGGAGTCTATCCCAATATACGTGTAAGGATTGGGGATGTAGAGGTTGATCAACATTTCTTTGTACAGTCGTCTGCCTCCTATCCTGTCATACTGGGCTAACCATACATCACCGCTGTTCGAATGGAGACAAAGGTGATGAATGATGGGTCTCATTATGCCAGAGTTCGGAGTCCTGATGATAAGTACTCAGTGCAGTTTTTTATTGTTCGTTCAAGACATGAGCGGAACCGACAAACCCTTAGAGATTCTCAAACCAAGAGATGTAAGGGTTTTTGCAGTCCACTCCTGTAGAGCGGGAAGACAGGGGTGTAGAACCTACTGTTGAGGTCCCGTCAGAGTTGGAAGCGAGACATGTACAAAGGTCTGGAGATAGGTGTGGTGTACAGAGTTGGCAGTCTGGATTGGTGAGGTTTGAGATAGATGGGTGGAGCCGATTTACAAGAGTTGAAGATATGAGGGAAAATACAAAAAGATGGATGGTGAAACAGGTATCAGAGTTGTGGCGTGTAGGAGTTCTATCTGAAGACGAAGTGGTTTCTGGCTTGTTTGAAGAGTTTATGTCTGTACAGTCAGTTGTTGGTTGGTTAGACAATGTGAGTAGATTGATGGAGGGGAAAAATAGTGTGGTGGTGATCCCTATCCACTCTCGATGCATATATGAGGAGATTGCTACATATCTGCAGTTCTTTCCTCATCCGATGCAGAATAATGAAGGGAGAGGAGCAAGTTGTTGGTGTGCACTCCCTCAGGAAGCAGACGTCCGTGCAAAGTACAAATCTGTACTGAGAAAGGTAAGACCGGTAGCAGCTCAACTACCTGCTAACTCCCAGCAGCAAGTACAGTTAGTGGGGACTGAGCCTATATTGCGTGATCATAGACAAGTAGGGCACCAGTTTACTGAGGAGACATTGAAGGAGCTCCAGATAGGAGGGGGTGATTTCTTGACTGAGGTCGAGAAGACAGTGTTTGAACATATGATAGTGAAGCATGGTAAAGCATTCTCTTTTTCAGCAGAGGAGATAGGTTGTGTGGACCCAAAGGTTATAGCGCCTATGATTATATTCACAATCCCTCATGTGTCTTGGGACCTGAAACCGATCCCAGTTCCTCGTGCTTTGTTGCCTAAACTCATCGAGTTGTTGAAGGAGAAGGTACAGATGGGGATACTTGAGCCGTCCATGGGGCCATATTCTAGCAGATGGTTCATTGTACCCAAGAAGTCAGGAGCTTTGTGTTTTATTCAAGACCTACAGCCTGCGAATAACGTAACCATTCGTAACGTTGAGACGGGTCCTGTGATTGAAGAGGTAGCAGAGGCATTTGCAGGGAGAGCTATCTATTCAATAAGAGATCTATATTCTGGTTATGATCAGTTCCAGCTGGCTGTGGAGAGTAGAGATTTAACTACTATGCGTACGCCCCTGGGATTGATGCGGATGTGTACTCTTCCACAAGGAGCGACGAACTCGGTGGCTCATATGCAGAATGCGATGCATAAGGTTCTAAGGGAGTTTGTGCTTGATGTTACCATTCCATTTCTAGATGATATTCCTATAAAGGGTTGCGCGGTTGAAGACAAGGATGAAGCAGTACTTGTGAACGGATGTAGAAGGTTTGTTGCGGATCATATCAGGGATGTAGAACGTATCTTGACTCGTCTGGAGGAGGTACATCTCACCCTATCAGGAGCTAAGTCCAAGTTTGGTGTGTCTGAGATTTTAGTGGTTGGACATTTGTGTGGCGCCTTTGGAAGGCGACCAAACCCCGAGAAGGTTGGAGCTATAGCTAGGATGGCAGACTGTAAGAACATCACGGAGGTTCGACGCTTTCTAGGTGCTTGTGTATTTTATTGCTTATCCATTCCTCATTATGCTCATGTTGCTGAGCCTTTGTATGCATTATTGAGGAAGGGTAAGAGGTTTGTATGGACCTCAGTCCATCGAGAAGCTATGAATAGGCTGAAGGAGGCTCTACAATCTCCACCTGTTCTGAGAAAAGTAGACTACGGGTGTGGGAGACCTGTCATTGTTACAGTAGATACTAGTCCAAAGGCGATTGGCTGGGCAATAGGTCAAGATGATGCGGATGGTATGCGGTTTACCTCTAGGTTTGGAGCTAGGATCTTGACGGACAGGCAACGAGATTATCCTCAGGTGAAACGTGAATTGTGGGGAGTGGTTACAGCGATGAAGACAGACCGTGAGTTTCTGATTGGTGCTCATGTAGTCTTAGAGACGGATTGTCTACCTCTACTAGGCATGATATCCAACTGTAACACGCCAGACATAGCGATGTTACGTTGGATTGCCTATATTAGAAGCTTGAATCCGGAGCTGAAGCATATAAAAGGAAAGGAGAATATGGTCGCAGATATGTTGTCGAGGGCTCGATTAGTAGATGAGGATGTCATGATTTCAGAAGCGGAGGAAGAAGAGAGAAAGGATGCTCAGTGTCAGGTTAATCGACGAGCTACAAACTTGGAGCCTTTGATGTTTAGAGAAGAGCTTTACACAGGTAGACTTCGTGACATAAGGTATTATCTGAGCTTGTTGGAGAGGCAAGAGAGGTGGAGCAAGGTAGAGTTCAGAGAGATAAGGAAACAAGCTTACAACTATCTTCTGCATGATGGGTATCTTTGGAGACGACCACAGAGGAGAGATGGGATGTTCATACGAGTAGTGGACGATCAAGAGACTAAGCAGCAACTAATGAAGGAGTTCCATGATATCTTATGGGTCGGACATCGAGGGATTTGGGCTACCTACACCAAGTTGAAGGAGAGGTACTGGTGGAAAGGTCTTATCAGGATGTGGTGAACTACGTCAGCTCCTGCTTGCATTGCCAGTTCTATTCAAAGATGCGGTATAGGGATGGTCTCGTGTCAACTTATCCGCCTTGCATTCACTTTCAGTGGGTTCTCGACTTAGTGGTGATGCCTCTGGGGTTATGGGGCATGCGATATTTGGTTCTGGCTCGTGAGGATCTCTCCAACTTTGTAGAAGGGCGAGCTTTGAGGACGAAGACCACAGAGGGGATATGTAAGTTTGTTCTTGAAGATATTATCTGCAGGTATGGGTCTGTAGGAAGGCTACGGGCAGATAGGGGAGAACTACGGGGTACGGAAGCGAAAGAGTTTTTTGCTAGATATGGTGTGAAGCTCAAGCTTACTACTGCGATGAATCTAGAGGGGATTGGCAAGAGCGAGCGAGGACATCCATCGATAGTTCAGGCTTTGGTGAAGGCGTGTGATGGTAAGCATAGAGAGTGGCCTAGGTTACTCCTTTTTGCTTTATGGGCGGATAGAACAACACATTGTTCTACTACAGGGTATATGCCTGTTGAGTTAATGTTAGGACAGAAACCGATGATGCCAACAGAAGAAGACTTTCCTACCTGGGCTACCTTGCCATGGGAGGACAATGTGGACCGTGTGCAGCTTCTCTCACTACGACAGCTAGAATGTAGAGAGGAGGATCTCGCTGAAGCGCAGCGATGGCTGAAGGCGGCTCGACTTGGGAACAAGGAGAGGTTTGATAAGACTCATAGACTTCGACCAAAACTGATACAAGTTGGGGACTGGGTGTTGGTATACGACAGCACATTGGAGAACCAACACTCTACAATCCGAAAGTTTTTGAGAAGGTGGTTTGGCCCGTACCTTGTCTCAGATGTACATCAGAATGCTACTTATTCCTTGCAAGAGCTAGATGGCACGCCTTTAAGACTTCCAGTTGCTAGGAAACGAGTGAAGTTATTCAAGAAGAGAGGGGAGACTGTGGAGCTAGCTGAGTTCTTAGGTTCAGAGCAGACAGGAGCAAATGAAGATCTTTCTGAGGCGGTCGAGGAGAGCGAAGACGATTTGGAGGACCACGAGGGTCGGTGACGAATTGGCACATACCAGAGGATGTGCAGGTTTGGAGGGGCTGAATGTCATATTGTACATAGGCCTATACAGTGAAAAGTAATGCAAAGAGATTTTTTTCTATATTGTGTAAAGGAAGCTGCCCTACAGCTTAACAAGCTAGCCAGGAGCTAAGCTGGGGCCATGCTTGACAAGCTGCCCCCTAGCTTGGGTTGGAATATCACCCCTAAGGGAGTCGAAAGACACCAGAATGTAAAGCTCGACGAGGAGAGCGACCTCATGCTTCTAGTTTTGACAAAAAGTGCTTTAAGTAATAGTTAGCACGTGTTTTAAACTAAGAAATATGCGATAGAGGGAAATCTGTCGATTCTGACTCGTGAGTCGAACTCATAATCTGATTGCGTGAGTGTGTAGGTGTTCACAAGTACTATAGTTTTGACTCTTTACTCGTTTAAAACGGAGTTGTATAGAAGTTAGCATACAGAAAGCTAGTAAAGACCTTACAGGAAGATTTCCTTGGTAAAGCATATGTACAGACTGTAAAACTTTTTGAACGGAACCAAAGGCCATCCCAGTGATAGGGCGCCTGCCTAGGATGGAAGTGGTCTCAGGATCAATCCCTCCTGGCCTCTGGTTCCTATTCTGGCATGTTGGCCTCCCGGATGGGAGTCTATGTTGGGTATGCAGCCATGTCTTGTATACCTAGGGGCGGGAGACCGGTATCTCTCTTAATCGTGGGCTTCCTGGCCTAAGCCTCCGCATGTCATCCTGAATATACTATGGGAGATACCTGGTGCGCATATGGGGGGGCTGTAAGTCCTGTGGGGCAGCCTCATAAGTGTTAAGACTTCAGCCTACATTGGATGGCTTGTAGTATATTCAGGATGGCATCAAGATGGCATCAAGAGCACAGGAAACTTTTGTTAATTTGTTAAATAACCAACGAGTCAGCTTAGGATGGGGAATGAGACTGTGAGAACCTTTATTAGTGAAGAGGTAGAGTTTGTGGAGACAACTGTGAAACTTATATTAAAAAGGGGCCAAACTTGTAAATAAAGCATAAGGACAGCAGGGGGGCAGCTTAAGCTAGGGCCCTGCTTCTGATAAGTGACTGCGCTTATAAGGACAGCATGGGGCAGCTTAAGCTGGGGCCTTAAAACTTTAGGTTAAATACTGCGGCGGCTGAAGATCGGGGGGACTTTTCAAGGGAGTTTTCTGAGAGAACTGAAGCGGAAGGAGGAGGATTAGGGATTGGGGGTTGAGGACACGCAGGAGAAGCTAGGAGGCTGGAGAAGGTCAAATTGCTCACAGATTGAATTGGGAGGGCATCGTAAGAGAGAGAGGCAGGAGTTTTAGGCTTGGACGTTGTTTAAATAAACTGTTCTGAGGAGAAATTACTCTTAGGAGACAGTTCTATTGAGAGAGATTGTTTGGAAATCTACAGGGGACTTTTAATCGACGTTGGATCAGATTTCTGAGAGTTTCAGTTGAGCAAGGAGAGGAATAAGATTCAGGGGCCTGAATTTCTCTATTAGGTTCGGATTGAGACGTACTGGGTAGACTTTTGGCTTGACGGGTGAAGAGAGGTGCGTAGGAGAGGAAGAGAGAGATTTTCTGTACAGTTGGAGAGATCTCCAAAACCCTGCTTCTTGCGTCCACCAATTACAAAAACAAGCACTCAAACACACCTTGGGTACACAGATAGGTCTCTCAAGATTCAATTAACTTTATTATAGTGTCGTCTGCACCTCTCTTCACCGGAGAGGAAATGAGGTGCAAGGAGAACATCAAATCAGAGGCGGGAAGCGGTGGGAATGAGAAAGAACACGGGAAGAACCTCAGTACAGCTTTTGGCTGCTTCTGGTGTGTCTTCAGTCTTCTGTGCGTTTCCGCTCGTCAATCCCAGCTCCAATGTGATCCCACGATCCTGCTACTGTCGTCAATCTTGAGCTGCGTTCCTTGGCTGCTACAATCGACCTTGCTCCACCTTCGAACCTCTCTAATCGACCCTCAATGTCTGCTTCCTAAAATCCGCAAGGATTCCTTCAGCTCGACTGTGCTTCCAGCTCACCAGAATCGATCTCGCTCCTTCTTTGACGTCAATCGATCCTATGTTCACAATCTCACCCTTCTTGCTTCCACCACTCAATTCGATACTCTGATTGCAATCGACCTCCCAGTGCACAGTTGTCCTTCGGTGCGAGAAGCAGTCAGCTGATTTCAGACTAATGTGCCTTCTCTCGTATCTTCCTTGCACGATTAGAGGTTCGACCTCCTTGACCTACCTACTACCGTGGTGGCTACTTGGTAGAACCTATCCCTCTCTTAGGTTGTGCGTGGTGGGTACCCATGCAGTCGTGGTTGCTGTCTTCTAGAAGACACCCGTCTTCCGTCTTCTATCTTCTATCTTCTGGAAGACACAACCGAGAAGACGTGTTCCCGGAAGATGTACGTCTTCCGTCTTCTGAAGAAGTCAACTTCTGCATACAAAAGGACCTTAAGATCATCTTTCCTCTAAGCAAGGTATAGTCTTAAGTAACAAGGTTATCTCAATTACACAGACATGTTATTAACTTCAAAAATTTCAAAATATCGTAAATCCTGTAAATTGTGGGCACCACAATACAACACATGATAACTTGTGAGCCTAAGGCTCAATCCTTACTAGGCCCTAACAGTTCAGTTTTTACTCTTAGAAGACGAGTTCAAACTTCCGAAAGATAGCTATTTTGTCTTCCAAAGTTCTAAAAGAGCTTCCTGACAGCATCATGTCTTCTAATCTATATCTACGCAATTCTAACTATGCAAGACATACCATGGATTCTTAAAGAGACAATCCACCTTGCAATTCGTCCTACTTGCTAGCAGAAGATAAAGAGGTATCTGTTGGGCCTTGACTTCTTCACTTAGAATTGAAATCTTGTCGACCATCGTCTGTTAGAAGAAGTCTAGGCAGCCCTACCTCTTCAAAACCGTGTACTTGCCAAAGCAGAGTGGCTATGTCTTCTGAAGAAGAGGAGTAGAGTTCTCAAGTATTCAGAGTGGAGATAATGTCTATCTCTGACCCCCAGGAGTTCACATGAACACATGGCAACCACTGACTGAGGCAGATGTCACCTCAACCGCTCCGAAGGTACTGGTGGAGAAGCGAGCTAGAGCCTAGGAGAAGCCACTACAGCTTGGATTTGATCTTCGGACCTTGATTCAGCAAGAGGAAGCCCAGAAGCAGAGGATGGAAGCTCTGGAAGCCAACCTCTGCACCACGGAGGAGATTGCCACGAAGTACAAGATGGAAGCTTCTACTTCTGTGAAGGAATTGACCCAACTGCGAAAGAGCCACCAAGAGTTACAGGTGCGATTTCAGTAGGAGTAGTAGGAAGTTCTGCGGATCAGGGGTAAGTTAACTGATCTGGCAGAAGAGAAGAAGACTTAGGACTCACAATGAGAAGCTGCAGAAGCTAAGACTGCAGAGGAGAAGAAGCAGCGGATGGAAGCAGAAGCCTGAGGTAAAGAGATTATGGCGTAAATGGAGGAAGCGCTTCGGAAGAAGTTTAACTTCACCGCAGGGAGGAAGCTTATGGCCCTAGTCCGCACATGAGATGACGCCTCTAGGAAGATGTAGGTGGAATGCAAAGAAAGCATGTTCTGCTACTTGGATCGGCAGGTCGAACATCTGAAGACTCTCTACGATCTTTCCTCCGTTCTCACCCCTGCAATTACGTCTTCCGGAGCACCAGGACCAACCCATGTGGAAGACCTTGATAAGGAGGAGTTCGACCTTGCTGTTCACCTGGTGGTAGCAGCATTGGAAGCAGAGAAGAAGTGCGAGGAAGCTCCGGAAGACAAGACGTCTTCTGGAAGACATGAAGAGGAGACGGCTTCCCAGGTGTTCGGAGTGGAGATAATGACTACCTCTGACCCCGCTCTCAACTCCCAACTCCCAACATCGAGCAAGTCGTGCAGAAGAGCTAGGAATCGCAGGTGGATTTGGCTTCTCAAGGACCTCTTCTGGCTTCCGAGCCAATTGCAGAAGTACACATGGCTGCCACTGAGACGGATGTCACCTCAGCCGAGTCAGAGGTATCAATAGAGCAGCCCACGAGTTAGGGTGTCAGGCAGGTGCGGATCTTATGGAGATCACACCTGGTGACCAAGAATAGACAGTAGACTAGTTAGTTGTTTATACCTTGCTATCTTTAAGAAATCAAAGTTAGCTATTTTAAGTTGAGCAACTCTCTTTTTTATTTTTAGGATGACTGTCCATGTGGTAAGATTAGCTACGGTAAGAGTAGGAAATACTTTCTAAAACTCAGGAGAACCGACATCTAGGAGATGGTGGCTTTCTGACAGCGTCTCATTTTATCTCTAGGTTGTGGTTGCGATTTGGAAGGGATCTCCCTCTTGCGACTCAAGGCATTGTATAAGATCGATGTCGATGTAGAAATTCACACACATTACACACTTCACGCGAGACTACACACATAGTTAGTTACACATAGAGTAGATATGCACCTCCGATCTCAAGAAGGGATCGTAAGAATATAGACAGGAGTAGACAACATAGACAAGGAACGACATCCTCGTGCAGTTCTGCTTCTAGGCTGGTGTGTCGAGGGGTAGTGATAGGAAGCTGAAGGAGTAGCTTCCAGAAGTCAATATAACTTCTTCTCAAGGATTGGATTGTAGATTTTGTTTACATAAGCTTTGTCTATGTCTTCTAGGGAGTGGATTTCATTGAATTCATATCAATTGTGCATAGGAAATCTTCCTGTTGAGTGGCGATGATTGTTAGAAGCTATGCAGAGTCCAAGCTTGTCTCATCCAGTGGAGCACTTTGGATCCAAGCACGGACTGTCCATGGCAGATTGGTCTCCTCAGTCAAAGTAGTCGAAGCAAAGACAGAAGAAGCTAGAAGCCTTCTTTCCGCAGCAGAAGACGTCATCCTCAACCAGAAGACAATGAGTCTGTAAGTAGATATTCAGTCTTCTTCCTCAATTTACTATGACCAGGGATGGCTTGTTAGTCAAGATCCGGACTAGAAGCCTGTCGAACTCTTAATTTCTCTCTTTCCTTTTATTTTTTCTTGTTTTGGTTTTCTCTTCTTTCTTCTCTTCCCTCATCTTCTCATCTTCCTTCTTTCTTCTATTTGGTTTCAGAAGCTTCGTTTGAGTATCAATGAACGTGAATGTCGTTGTAGTGCTGTCATAAGACCGTTCTAGCAAGCAGAAGCCTGGGAAGACTACAAGGAGCATACGCCCTGTGATTAATCTAACACGTTAGAAATCGAAAGAGTGATTTGTGATATGGAGTAGGAATCGACATCTACGAGGCATAGATAGTCTTCTGAAGGTATCAGAGGCCGAGTTGAACCCCTAGAAGCCAAGAATTGCTTCGGGAAGTCGACGTGAGAAGACTGGAAGCCGTGACCTGGAAGTAGTAATTGTCTTCCCAAACTTCTCAATGAGTAGGATATTTTAAGTAATAATTGTATGTTAGGGTCCAGAGTACCTTCTGAAGGATCTGGAAGCTGTGTGGTTTTATGAGAAGAAAAGATTTTTGGACAAAACCCAAGCGTTTGTGAGTTTGGACAGATCTTAGAACTTAGAGCAACGTAACTAGTGTAAATCTTCTAAGGGAACAAAATCTTTTATGCTACAATGGGCTAAAGGAGGAATCCTGAGACATTACAAGACTTGAATAGAAGAAGATTTACGATCAAAATTTAGATGATTTTTGTCAGTGAAAGATTATTGAAGATGATTTTCATCGACGAATGACATCACCGGCAATCCATCATTCGTTGACGTTCTAGCTGTCCTCTGATGACGACCGTGCACAGATTCTTTGACGATCTGCCGATCTCCTTTCATCCGTGAAGGGTCATCCACTGGCAAAAGGCCAGAGATCCATCAACGGAGGAGGAGTAATCCTAGACCTTCCTCCTCCTCCCTCTTCCCTCCTCCTCTTCCCTTTTATCTCCCCTACTCCCTTCTCTTCTCTCGTTCTTATCTTTTCTTCCCTCTTCTCCTCTCCGAGTTCTCTCCTTTTCACTTCTTGGTTGCTCTATTTATCAAAATATTTATGATTTATGGACATTCAAAAATAATAAATAGTTTGAGTTACACTAACAACCCCGAGTTGGTTCAAGGTTTTGTCATATCTCTCTATAGCCAAATACCCAGTGTATTCTCGGACAAAAGTTCACGCTCTTGTACAGTGAGAGAACTCAAAGATTGATCGTATGAGATGCACCAAGAGTAGTCTAACTTAGCATTGCTGCGAAATCCAAATGAGTAGAACAACATACATAATAATAGCTCCGATTAGATTGATCGTATGAGATGCACCAGGAGTAGACAAAGCTTGAATCAATTTCATCGCGAGAAATTCTCATGTGTATGATCTCGAGGAGAAGAAGAATATGAGAGAGTGAGTAGAGCAGTTCGGAAAATTCAAAGACCTTCGCATCTAGGATTTCGATGCAGAGCATTAGTATCAATGCATATCCGAAATGGTCGACGAGTAAGAGAATCTACTATGCTTCAAGGTGCAATGACAAATTGTGGAATCATTGCATGAGTTGGATCAACATGGTCGTAGCCAAAACACAAGAAGGAAGAGAGATTGTGAAGAGCTTGATCGCGATGGTGATACTGAATGCGGAAGACGGAAGAGAAGTTGACTGAGCACAATACGTGACATAATGACTTAGAAGCGAATCTGTGAGATTGTAAGAGATGAAGATGAGAAAGGTAGCATCTTCATACGTAAGTCACAGTTCACGTGGATATACCGTTAAGCATCCAAGGAGGATGGTTCTCCAGAAAGAGCAGTACCGAAACTAACAATGCAACTGGGACTAACAATGCAAGAAAGAGATGTTCCTGAAGAAAGTGATGGACAGAGAAGAGAGAAAGAGATGATGACCAGCTCTAGAGAGAAAAGTGCGGACACTGCAAAATTGATAAGAAGTAAGAGAACTATCTTATCTGGGATACCACCTACGGAGTCATCAAGAGAAGAAAAGGTTGTAGATAGCTCGAGAAAGAGAACTCAAGGTACAAGCATTCTAGTGATAGAGCGTAGATCCCAAAGATTAGCCACATCAAGAGAGAGGCCGCATGAGATAAAGAGGAAGAACTATCTCTGAACTATCCAAGATGTTGATCTTGGATAGTTTAGAGTTATCAGAGAAAGAACCGGCAAAACAAGATATAACCAAGATGGTGGATTACGAATCTTCCGAGACCGATACTCTGAGTGCAAGGAATACGGTGACTCCAAAGAGGGCTTTCTTCCACGGAAGATAAAGGACGAGAGCAGCTCAAAGAGTGAAGAAAATGAATCTGAGGAAAGCACAAAGAGTAGTGATACAGAATCCACAGATTTGGAAGACAAATTGACACGATAAGAAGCAGCAACATGTACGGAAAGACTTAGCAAAGAACATACCATTTGTACAATCATCCCGGATAGTCAGCTAACATTTCTTTATCTGTTCTATCTATACTCAACATGTTGATCTCAAAGCCTTCTATGCTAGTTTTAGTTTCTACTCTCCTCGAGTCTCTTCGGATATACACACTATCCAAAATGAACTGTCCTTAGGAGCTGTCCTTATTATCCAGATATCCGTGACTCTCGGATCATCCGATCATACGAGATCTCTAAATAGTATACACATACGCGAATCCCAGATAATCTAACGTCCGTTGGCTATCCAAGAGTACTTCTATTACGAGGCTCTAAGTCAATTCATCTACTTAACTCTACTGCCTGTAACATTTATCTCTTTCTCTGTTGGACGTTGTCGTGTTGTGGTTCGACTCCTGTGTGAAATTCCCGTGGAACTTGATTGTGTTTCTTTTCTACGTTTCATGAACCTTATCGTGTAACTTGGCGAACGGTGTGATGGATGCCTCAAGCACAATTATCTGTTTAAGTAATTGCATGGCAGTGATAAGTGCCAAGTCATCAATCTGTGTGCATTCACTTCAATGATCATTGTTGTCAAATTTGGATATAAAATGGTGGGTCGAAGAGTTGTGAGACATTGTCTCTTAGCGGGTGCTTCTTGAGAGTTCTCGACGGTTTGCATGGAGGAGTGAAGAAGTGCGAGAGTGGTGGTTATGGACGGAGGTTTGATACCAGCTCTAGATCTTCCTTTCTCGAATCCATTCCACATCAAGCTTCATTGCATCCATCATGATCATTTTTGACAATGGCTTGTTTCGTATTTTGGTGAAGAGTTCATGAGGAAGGTGATGGATTTACAACTTCCGATAATCCTTCCGATTGTTACAAACGGAGAGACTTGAGATCTGATGGTGTACATCTTGCTGTGATGAAGAATGGATCTCAACTATCCAGCCAACGTTCCTTCCAACGTTTGAGTCGATATCCAGTGTCACGGCAAGTCAAAGATTAATCATATGGATCGCAAGGAACTTCGGGGAAGATTATTTCAACCGAGTGATGGCTTCATCGTTTTCTTTTGTCGTACTTTTCGTTGTAGATCATTTTCAGGTTGTAATGTTGACTCTATATTAGTCCACGACTCAATTGTTCCGTTCTAGTTGAGCGCTTCTGTGTATTTATGTTTTACAGAGACTTCAACATGTCTAGGGATTTTTTGGATTTTTCTAGTCTTATCGGTGTTTTGTGTCTCCTTGGGTGTTAAAAATCGTTCTAGAGGAAAAGGAAAAGACAAAATCAAATCTCTTTTTGCTCTCATTGGTCGACTTTTGGATCAATTGTGTTCTTGTGACTCCCTGTGACGTTTTCTGTGTTTTCGGGAGGCTCCGGAGGTCCACTCGAGTGACGAATAATATGGTAGAAAGCTCTCGACCGGAGCTACAATCTAGGCTGACGAATCGATTGATTTCATGAAGGATTGAGGACGTTATGGTCGATTGCATGGAGGGGATTGAGATTCATAATCACTATGACGTTTCTGGTTGATTTTCTGGTTCTGGGGGATTTGTGAGGAGTTTTAAGGATCTATGAGTTGGATTGGAGAGCTGACAAGAGGCTGGTCGTTTTGATATCAAGTTCAGTCGATTCCTTATCGTTTTGGTCTGTCAAAAGTTTGAAGTTGAAGAGTGCAGACGTGATGAGACGGGTGTTGAAACTATGACAATCAAGGGAGATTAGCTAGGTTGAATTTCTGAGTGAAGCTTTCCAGGATTGAGGGATGCCTTATCAGTAAGATATCTGGAAACTTTCATCAGGACTGATCGAATAGATTGTTCAAGGTCTTGGATCAAGCATACCTGGGTTTGTAAAGCTCTGAAGTTAGCACAGATTAAGGTTTGGTCCATAGTTGAGAGTTGGATTGAGGTTTTGATCTGAAAATTATATAGGGTAAGAGTGAATGGTCCAATAAAGCTTCATGTGAAGTTTTATCATCATTGGGCAAACAGTTTAAGAAAACCGAGGTCTCAAAGTTTAGAAAAGCTTCTGTTATTAGACGTGATGAGACGAGTGTTGCAAACTCGTAATAGTCAAGAGAGATTAGCTATTGCTCAAGTTCTGGGTCAAATTTCTGAGTGAAACTTTCCAGGATTGAGGGATACCTTATGAGTAAGATATCTGGAAAGTTTCATCAAGAATGATCGAATCGATTGTTGAGGGTCTTAGATCAAGCATACATGGGTCTGTAAAGCTCTGAAGTTAGCACAGATTAAGATTTTGTCCATAGCTGAGATTTGGATTGAGTTTTTGATCTGAAAATTAGTCAAGGTATGAGTGAATGGTCCAATAAAGCTTCCTGTTAAGTTTTATCATCATTGGTCAAACAGTTTAAGAGAACCAAGGTCTCAAAGTTCGGAGAAGCTTCTATCACTAGCGGATTCGAGTTTCAGCCAAAACTATTGTCACATTTTTGTTCTTTTCGAGAAAATTGGGAGGAGTTGCTATTGAGACTACCATACCAGTATACAAATCGACATTGTGAAGGTGTGGGGCTGATTTCAGCTCTATGTGGTAAAAGAGGAAATGGTTGTGGTGAATCAAAGACCGTTATTTGGATTTCAAAGTTGTCAAGTACCGCCACCGTTGGTGCTATGTGTGAAATGAGTATTGTCTTGAGGCATGTATGCTTTATCTTGCTGGAAATGTTTAAGAGACCAAGGTGTTCGGCAAGTTGCATTGGGACTTGATTAGCTTATAAACTTGGATACGAAATTTGATTGAGAGATTACTAGAACATCTTTCGGTTGTAATAGATAAAGTTGGAAGCACTCGGTTTGAAAGATCAAGATCTAGAGTCGAACTATTTCAGCCACATATCTCTACACAATGATATACCCAATGTATTTCCAGACCGAAAAACACGTATTACGATAGCGTCTGTTGTCATGGTGAGAGTTTTTTTGGGAAAGGCAGAACCTTTTAGCTGTGATATGGTCGTGAAGAATGTGATGCATCTACTTAGAGAAAAGCTGGGCTTTTGGCTGAGGTTGCTCACTCAAAAGGTAGGTTTCAGGTTATAAGGTGGCACTATAAACACTCACTCAGGTCTATTGGGTCCTCTGATATGTTTAGAAGGTGAAAATCAAGACCAACTAGTAGTAATAAGGTCTGACGGCGAACTTTAACACTCAAGAACGGAAAACATGTGAAGGTTTAGACTTCAAAACTTCTCCTACATGTAAATGGGACCCTACTAAACACACATACGAACTTTCATCTTGAGATCAAATCTGAGCACTAAGATATGGGTAGAAACATTTAGAGCAAAGAAATTATGGCAATTTTTGATACCCAGACAGCTATTTCGACCTAGAACAGAGAATTGGCTCGATAACTTTCGATGATTCTTAACGGATTTGAAGTCTACAGCATGCTGAACACCCTTGTGAAATTGGGCCTGGTGGTTGTACACGGATCTCTAGATCTCGGACTCTGAAGTTGCTCCTCTAGATTGAGAGCTTTTCAGATCCCCTCTGCTTCAGCGGTCGTCCTGAATCAGTCGTAGCCTTGCTGACAGTGAACAGCAACCACGCAGGTTTGAAGCGAATATCTCAATTCTGCTACAATTGACACCAAAAACACCAATTGTGTTGTAATTCTGACTCAACTCGAACTTCAAATTAGCATAACTCATTCTTTATTGATCCAAATCAATCAAAACTTTCACTAGTAGTGACTGGCACGACGAGCTCTATCTTCATGTGCTCTTAGATTTCGGAATGTCCTTACCAAAAGCTCAAACTCCTCTTAAGACCTCTGCTTCTAAGTTTAGAGTTTCACAAAAGACAAAAATGGACCAATGGAGTTCATAGCTCCACTTAATTGTCCTTTAGTGCCCCAATCCACGTGGTAACTTCACTTAACTTCACTTCACACTTAAGTTACCACGTCAAGTCTCTAAAGTGCCAACGTAAACCTCAAACTTGCGTGGTTGCGTTCATTGTCAACAGGGCTACGACTGTCCAAAAAGTTTCATGTCATTTGAGTGAGTGATTAAATTAGGACGACTGCTGAAGCAGAGGAGGTCTGAAAAGCTCTCAATCTAGAGTAACAAGTTCAGAGCTCGAGATCTAGAGAACCATGTACAACCAGCTGGCCAGACTTCACAGGGATGTTCAGCATGCTGTAGACTCTAAATCCTGTAAGAATGAGCGAAAGTGATTTAGTCAATTTTCTGTTCTAGGTCAAAGTAGCCATCTGGGTGGCAGAAATTACAATAATTTTGTTAGTAGAAATGTTTTTGATCATATCTCAGTGCTCAGATTTGATCTCAGGCTGAAAGTTTGTATGTGTGTTCAGTAAGGTCTCCTTTATATGTAGGAGAAGTCTTGAAGTCTAAACCATTATATGTTTTCTCTCCTTGAGTGTTAAAGTTCATCGTCAGATATAATTACTACTAGTTAAACTTAATTTTTATTTTTTGAACATATTAGAGGACCCAACAGACATGTGTGAGTGTTTATAGTGTCCTGCTGTAACCTGAAGCCTACCTCTTGAGTAAACAACCACAGCCAGAAGCCCAGTGTAGTGTCTCAGGATTTCTCCTTTAGCTCATTTAGCAAAAAAGATATCGTTCTCATAGAGGATTTTGTCGCGACCCTCATTCTCAAGATCAGACGCAGACACGAACAACAGAACTCTAGCGAACTTGCGCTAGGTTGTGAACGCTGCGAGTAGGACTTAACTGCTTGGCCGGGAAGTCGGGATCAGATGAACCCTAAGTGGTTCTCTGAACCAAGGTTGGAACCTTGGGTTAGGACATAAGGGTCTACCCCGAGAGGACCTCGGACAAACGCTGACCTAAGGGGGCGAGTCTGGAAACGGATCGAAACATGAGTTTGAGACATAAGTCTGAGATGTGGATCCGAGATGTGAGACCGAGACGTGAGTCTGAGACGCAGACGGACCGTGGTTCAGACGCTGGTTCGAACCACAGGGTTCGAGTCTGGGTCTGGACCATAGATTTTCGAAAAATGACTAAGTGTTGGAGCTCCATGGACGTTTTAGGTCGTAGACGGAGCTCCACGTAAGATCTAGAGGCGAGTGAGGTATCATTGGAAAGGTCTCGTCGAGTGCTTTCCAGTGATATATAACACTCCTCGATCTGAACTTCGAGCTGGAAGTTATGACCGAACCACAATCGAGTTGTGGTATAATTTTCAGAGACCAAAGAGGAGAGCGGGGCCCTCGATCCCCAGAAGTATATATGAGGGGGGCTCGATGCCTGGGTGGGCAGGACGAGTCACCCGACCCCAGAGTTCGGCGGGTGAATTCTGGGGACATGAGGTGGTGGTTGGGCCGGTTCCAAAGCACGTTCCGATCTCGACTTGGACGTCTGGACTCAGGAACGATGTAAGGGCTGGGGCAAGACTAGGGAACGAGTCGGCGGGTTAGACCACCGTTCGGGAGCCTAGACCCAGACGGACATCACGGGCGGTTGGACCGCAAGGTGTGCTGGAGGCATCCTTTAGGACCTTGGACTTTATGGGAAGTCCGCCCCAAGTCATATTGTGACTTGCTCATGTTTGGGACCGACCTAGGCAGGTCTAGGTCGGGACTTAGGAACTGCTGAGCTTGATGATTAGAGAGACGGTCCGGCTCCGGTCCGGACCAAACTGAGATAAGGTAAGTGGTGCATGGACGCTAACTTGTGATTGTGTTTGCAGGTTAGCAGTGTAAAGTTTGCGACCTACTGAGTTAGAGCTTCCGCTGGCGCAACAAGGCGGTAGGTGCACGAAAATTTGCACAAGTATCGCTGCTCTAAGTTCTAAGATCTGTTCAAACACACAAATACACGGGTTTACCTAGAAATCCCGTCTTCTCACAAAACCACACGACTTCCAGACCTTTCAGAAGGTGCCCTAGACCTAAACAAACAACTACAACCTAAATATCACATAGATATCTACAGGGAATCTCGAGAAGACGCTTTTTGCTTCTAATTTATTATGTAATTGCAGGTCACGGCTTCCAGTATTCCCACGACAGTCTTCCTGAAGCAATTATCGGCTTCTGGGGGCTCAACTCGGCTTCTCGCACCTCCAGAAGACTGCTCCTACTTCGTAGACGTCAAATTACCACTGTTTGTCACACATTGCTCTTCCAATATCCAACGGGGTTAGATCAATCACAGGGTGTATGCCCCCTATAGCCTTCCATGACTTCTGTCTACGAAAACGATCTTCCTACAACACTACTACGACATTCACCTTCACGGAAGCTCGATAGAAGTCTCGGAAGCTCACTAGAAGAAGATAGGAAGATGGGAAGATGAGGGAAGATGGGAAAGAAGAGAAAATCCAAACAAGAAAAAACAAGATGAAAATGAGAAATTAAGACTCCGACAGACTTCTAGTCCGGATCCTGACTAACAAGCCATCCCTGCTTGTAGTAATTTGGGGAAGAAGACCACAAATTTGCTTACAGTGACACATTCTTCTACTCAAGGATGTCATCTTCTTTTGTGGGAAGAAGACTTCTTTCTTCTTTTGTCGTTGCTCCGACTATTCTGTCGTCCGAGATCACTTACCCATAGGACTATCCGTACATGGATCCTAAATGCTCCACTGGATGAGACAAGGTTCGACTCTGCACAACTTCTAACAATCACCGTCACTCAAGAAGAAGGCTTCTCATGCACAATTGGGTGTGAATTCGAGGAAACCCATTGCCCAGAAGACACGGACAAAGCTTCTGCACTCAAATCTAAAATCAATTCTCCAAGAAGAAGGTACATTGGTTTTGGGAAGCTCACTCCCTCCACTTCCTGCTCCTACTCCTTGACACACCAGCTTAGAAAATAGGATTGTACGATGATCCCGTTCCCTGCTCTAGGCTGTCCATTACCTCTATCTACATCTTCGATCCACTGCTGGAAGCGAGAAGGCAGCTTCTTGTGTAATCCAATTCTATTCGTATGTCTCTACCAACGGACATAATGTGTGTATAATGTGTCCCCCACATGTGTGTCTAAAATCTTACTCTGTATCCTACTTTATACTTTTGTACTTGAGTCGCAGGAGAGAGTTCTCCTCCAATCCTCACTCGCAACCAAGGAAAATGAGGTGTTGTCACATTGGTTCGACGTTGGTAGTTGGGGTGACTTCACAGTGGTTAGAGGAAGTTACCTCCTCCACTAGAAACACCTGGGAAGACAACTCTACTTCCCGTCTTCCAGAAGACACCTTGTCTTCTGGGGCTTCTTCTGTGATCTTCTCGGCTTCCAGCATTGTCATTACCAAGTGGACAGCGAGGTCGAACTCTTCCTTCCCAAATCTGTCTCGATCGCTGATCTTGGAGCATGGGAAGATGTAGCTGCTGGCCGTGGGATTGAGAGACGACCGTAAAACGTCTTCAAGTCCTCAATCTGCCGATCCAAGTAGCGGAACATGTTGTTCTTGCACTCCATTAACATCACCCTGGAATCGTCATCCCACTCCCTAGCTAGGGTGAGAAGCTTCCTACTCGCAGTGAAGTTGAACTTCTTGCGAAGTGCTTCCACCGTCTACGCCATAAGTCCATTTGTTCGGGCTTCTGCTTCTTCTCGCTGCGTCTTCTCTGCTGCAGCTTGTGCTTTTACGGCTTCCGGCAATGCCTTCCGTGTCGTCTTCTCTTCTACGAGAGAGGTGATCTTATCACTGACTCGTAAGACCTCTTGATCACACTGTTGTAGACGTACCTGCAACTCTTGGTTGCTCTTCCTCAACTGTGTTGACTCCTTGACAGAAGCGGCTGCTTCCGTCTTGTACCTTGCTGCAAGCTTCTCCGTGGTGCGGAGGTTAGCTTCCAGCGCGTCCATCATGTGAGTCATTTTGAGAACAATTCTCGTTTCCCCAAATGTTGTTTTGCTTTTCCATATCGAGCCATTCTCGGGAAGTACAAGCAACTAAAATTGTGACTTCCGGTCGAAAACGTACTCTTTGAAGCTAGAGATAGAAGTTACCGGTGATACACGAAACCTAGAACTCCTCAACCTCTAAACATGAAGTATACCAAAAACTGCCGGTTGATGCGTCGTGGAAAACAACCGGTTGCTTCAAAGGAGCTTCGGAACACTGAAATGGGTTAATAAATTCTTACTGCTTTTCAGATGTTGCTTTGCTTGTCGCTTATAAACATGGAATGTAAAATAGCAGCTAAACAAGTGATGAAATTAATATATCTGAAGTACACTGCAGAACAATTTATCCTTTGCTAATCTGCATGTTGTTAGGTCCATTTTACACCGTTTTTAATTCCTGAGTTCCAGCCGGGTCATATTGTGCTTCGGTAGAGGTTCTCTTTTCTTGTTATCTTTTTACACAACAATATAGTTCGATGGGGTGTCAGCAAAGAGCTACGCTTGCTATGGTATTGCGGTGTATGCGTTAGTGATTTATCCGGAGTTATTCTCTTCTTTTCTCTTTTCAGTTTTCACGACAATTTCATCTTTTCGTTTCGGTTATTTTTTCTCTTTCCTGCGTTCATAACGTTCATCCGTTAATCAAAAATCACCTCTTCTTTTTCGATTTTCACAATCAACGTATAGCTATGCATTCACAACAAAGCACTACGCTTGCAACGGAATTACGAAGCTATGCTTAATTCATTTATCCAGATCTAAATTCTTTTTTTTCTTTCAGATTTTCACTACTCTATCCATCCGTCTCTACTAGAAGACAAGAAATTCTTCTCTTAGTTTCCTGTTTTCACAATCGACGTATAGCATAGCAGAAAAAATATGTCCCAAAACCAAGTCCTGTGGAGTGGAATCTTGCTAATATATAGTTCTAAAGAATGAAACGAGTTTCATATCACATAATCACCATCTCATCACTATGTCGAAATAGTGAATTCCTGCACCAAAATGAGTACAACTTAATATGCATGCTCAACCACCTCTGGGGAACTTTTTATCGGTATCTATTATCGAGAAAGTTGTAAGTGTTATATAGAACTTCAATATCAAGTTCTGTAAAAAATTAAAATTAACATCTAAGTGTTAAATATTAGCTCTACAGGAAACTGCGAAAAAATCCAAGAAAACCTATAAATGAAGTTCATAGCAAAGCGCCTCCAACTGTATAACTACGGCCGCTTGCCGACTGTAATAAACTATTCATCCAATATTTTAATAAATGAAGCTTGAGTGAATATGCAAGGATATGTAAAGACAAATGAGAACAAGTTCCACGATTATTATTAATCGTGGTTAGGTTTACATCCCTCCTTACTTGGGAAGCACATGGGACTCTTGGACTTGATGTGTAAAGGGTCTCATGGTTACCATAGTTTGCTCTATACACTCTCACAGCTTTCGTTTTTTGACCGTTCGGCTCCGACAAGGAAGACCATGGCGGCATGTTCAGAATTTGGAGTTAGGAAGTTTACATGGAATACCGGTCATAAGCAATGAATTTTGTATTTACAATATCACAGTGTACTGAAGATTCTAATTGAGACACCAAATATCGGTGTCTCAATTGGTTTAGCCTACAGTCCTCTAAGAGAAAGATAGTGGGTTCAATCTTTTACGCGTACGCTTGGAGGTGCATACGTGCAAACTGTTAATGAAGCTTCTGGTCTAAGTCCCGCTGTGGTGGACTCACATGAACAGTCTCATGGTCCGTGAAAAACTTAAGGGAAAGATAATAACATTTATCATTTACCATATTACATACATTTCGTTATTACTCACATATGTAAGAGAGTTTACATCAAAATCCCTCATGGAAGAATGACACATAATCAACTGATGCAAACACATATATAAAATATTCATTGGTAGGATGTTTGAAAATTCACGTTAGAAGATGAACGGTTGATAACGTAACATGTTAGTTGAGAAACTCATGCACAGAACTGAGAATACTACTTTGCTTTTAGAAATTCAGAATTATTCAAATATGCACAAGATGAACTTTTAAAAATATAAATCTTTTCCATTTATGTTTATCGTTCGTTATCTAACAGGGTTGTGCAAAAAAGACGTAAGGTGAGAGTAAGGGAGTCTCACATGTTGTATCATGCGTTTTGTAGGAAAAGAATTGGTTATACAACTTTGGTGCATTCCTTTTCCTTTCAAATCCTAAGAGAATAATTATACTGAAAGCATTTTGTCTAGATCTAACTTTTAAATTTTAGTTTTGTAAAATTTGCTCCTCTCAAGTCCTAGGTATTAATTATACTGAAATTAATTTTTCTACCTCTATCTTTTTCTTTTCTTAAAATTGTTTCCTCCCAAATAGAAGGATATAAATTCTAATGAAAGCATTCTGTCTACAGCTTGCTAGAGTCTTCGGAAGACTCCATGTAGTTGCAGAAACTGTCTCCTGTGCGATTCTGGTGCTCAGCGTCTCCTCTTGAGAATCTGACTCCGATCCAGAATGAATGATCAAGAAAGATGCGGTCTTCCTAGGCACACTCCTAGGCCCCATCTTCCTCGGCAGTGAAGCGTTTTCCGTACCGCTGGAGTCGTCTTCTCGCACCAGAAGCGTCTTCTGATGAGTGCCCGGTCTCGTCTGAGGCACTAAAGTGAGAGGGAGAGTTACGGCTGCTGCCCGATCTTCTTCTCCCGAGGTTTCTTTCTTCATCTCGCACTGTCTTGTTGGCTCATACCTTGCCAACTGGTCATCTGTCAAGTCTCCTTTGGACACCTACATATAACAGAAGAACGGGATGAGGTGCCCTCCTGTTGGGATGTCTAAGTACACCAACTCTGTCTAAACGTAAGCGTGGAAGAAGGCGTCCCAATTGATAGACAGTCTCTCCTAGATGGCTTCCAGGAACTCCACGTTTTGATCTCTAAGGTATCTCGTCTTTTGTGCTTTCCCCTTGGAAAAGAGGTGAAGAAATAGCTTCACCAAAAGACGCTTCTGCGGCTCTCGGTAAGCTTCTACCTTCCATCCATTCTTCCCCATCTATCTTCCAGGAAGAGGCAAGTCGTGCTCCCAGACACATGCCACTTCCCTGAGATCATAGGTAAGATCTTCTTCTCAAGCTCGTACCCTCGGTTCTCAGATTCTGAAGTGTGAAAGACCTTGCGTCACCACTCCTTCGTCCAGGAAGATGATCTTTCTCGAGCGATCCCTACCTTCGCAGGTACAAGGTTGCGAGGAGGCAGTGCTACCCAAACCTCCTCCAGAAGACCCTAGTTCGTGAGATTCCAGTCTCACAAGAAGAAGTCGAGATCCAACTCCTTGATGAAGAGTTTGACCTCTGTCAATTCTGCGACCGGCAACATCAACCCTCGAGGATGCATCGACATGCTTCGAGTCTCTGTTACACTAAGCCACACGTACTTGCTGTCAGTCGAAGGCTCAGTCCTTCCCAAGTCTTCATAGTCTAACTTCCACTCTCAAAAGACGAATCTAGTCTCCCAGAAGACAGCTATTCCGTCTTCGAGGATTCTAACAATGCTTCCTAAGTACCTCTCGTCTTCCGAGCTATATCTAAACAATCTTAACTTAGCAAGGCATCGCATGGATTCCCAAGAAGACAACCCACCTTGCATTTCATCTTACTTCCTAACAGAAGATACAAAATATGTGAGAAGCAGAGTGTACGAAAATAGGTTCAGAAGATGATCGCGGACTCCTGCGGTGACAGTGGCCTCCAAGAAGACTCTTGTGACAGCTTCCGATTAACTGACGTACTCGGAAGACTTCCCGTAGCCAGGCTTCCCATCACTGGTTTCACTTGTCTTTGACTTCCGACACGTAATCTAGCCTCACAACAGACACTAAACATTCATACTTTGTTCTTCCGACTCCTTATCTCTCATACACGCTCAGAAGAACCTTGCTGCATGACGAGAAGACATGACCCTCGACCATTCTCTACAGATTCTGTCAGCAAGGCTTCTCACAACTCTCTTCTAAATTCAGGAAGAAGAAGGAATAGGCTGCTATGGGATGGACAGAAGAGATCCGTAAAGGACTCTCACGTCTTCTCTCGCATTCTGCCAGCCTTTCCAATCTTCTAGTCTCTCTAAGAAGATGTGGATTTGAGAAGCTCGGAAGATCGGGAGGCACAGGCCTGGTTCCCAACTTCTAGCTTCTCGAAATAACAATCAAGTCACCAAGTCACTCAGGATTCGTACCAAGCCTCTCTTAACACAAAACTCAATCCAATCCAATCTTGATACGAATCGAACACAGTCGTCT
Organism: Asterella californica; assembly: GCA_036924285.1. Classification (NCBI taxonomy): domain Eukaryota; kingdom Viridiplantae; phylum Streptophyta; class Marchantiopsida; order Marchantiales; family Aytoniaceae; genus Asterella; species Asterella californica. The sequence continues at coordinate 53,259,064 of JAYKYS010000001.1, forward strand.
TCTGAAGACATTCAGACATTCAGAAGCGTCTTCTGTCCATGGATTCGAGAATAAAGGTGCGATAGGTAGAAAAATTGATAGTCAAGTGATCGAATTTTAAGAATGAGAGGTGAGGAAGCTCGATTCCAACTTAGGAAGAAGTGGGAAGAAAATTTGATCGATGGGCTTCCTGCAAACGAGCGGGGAAGCGCGAGGGACATCAAATCAGAGATGGGAAGCGGTGGGAAGGAGAAAGAACCCTAAACCTCTGTACTGCTTTCGGTGCACCGTCAGTCTTCCACGCGCTTCCAACCTTCAATTCTATCTTCGATGTGACACTACGATCCTGCTTCTGCTGTCAATCTGAAGTTGTGCCCCTCTGCTGCTACAAACGATCCTTACTCCTCCTTCGAAACCTCTCTAATCAACCCTCGATGTCTATCTCTTGAAATCCGCAGGGATTCCTTCAGCTCGACTGTGCTTCCAGTCCAACAGAATCGACCTCGCTCTCAATTCGATCCTATGAGTTCTCAGTTCCACTTTCTTTGCTTCCATGACTGAAGTCGATATCTCGATTGCAATCGACCTCTCAAAGCGCAGTTGTCTTCAGTGCGAGAAGCAAGCGACTGATCTCATGTGCCTCGTCCCGTATCTTCTCTACGATTTAGGTTAATGCCTTCGATTATCCTGAATTACTTACTACTGGGTAGTACACCTACTCTTGGGTGATGTGACACGTGGTTGGTACCCCCGAAGACACAGTCACCGTCTTCCGAAAGATGTTTTCTGGAAGACACTCGTCTTTTGTCTTCCGTCTTCCGGAAGAAGTCGACTTCTTCTTACAAAAAGACCTTAAGATCATCTTTTCTCTAAGCAAGGTGTAATTTTAAGTAACAAGGTTATTTCAATTATATAAACATGTCATTCACTCAAAAAATTTCAAAAAATTTCAAATCCTGTAAATTGTGGGCACCACACCCAACGCTTTCCTAGGTAGACGGATCACACTCCGACAACGGGTTTCTAATTCGGATGCGTACGTACGCTATGAATAAATCTTGCATCACTCTGAACATTCCAAATGTTACCTGAACATTCCATTTACGCTTCTTGCTTGAGCTTTGAATCTCTCCCTTAACTGCTCCTCTAGACGTAATAAGCGTTCTCTTTCTCCATGATGTCATCGAATGATTTCTGATGCTTCCTCAGAAATGCATTCTCTAACATTTGTCCGAACTTCCTTATAGGCGGTGGATACCCACTAGACATAGTTCTTGGTGTCTTAGAGCTCTACACGTAATTCTGGTTGAACTTTACTCTATCCATTCATTCTCTCTCGGTCGCTCGTTGACACGCTTCTTTAATGAACTCATCATCCTTCGAGTCCATCTCTAGAGCCTGTCCTCTGTTCCCTCTGAACTTCTGTTTCAGAAATGTGTTAACGTCATTCAGTTCCTCATGAGCATTCCATCTCTTTTCTGTTTCCTGCTTGCTTTCTCCCAACGCTTTCAAGTTGAGATAATCCTTAAGGATGACTCCTTCTGTCATTGAGGTTCTTCCACAAAAGATGCTATGTATAAATGAGTATGTTCTTTTTCTTTTATCGACTTGGTATGTGGATTTGGCCTTACATTCAACCACCACTTCTTCGATCGTATTCCTCTCTAGATCGCTTTGGATGTCTGATGTTTCTTTCGCACTATTCTGCTCTCTTTCTAGTCTCCAAAGGATCATGGACTCCTCGAATTCTACCTCCATCTATGAAGCTTTGGATTTTCATTTTATTCGTAAATTATTTTTTTTGTTAATAAACAGATAGATTAGTTAGTATAGATGACAAGATAGAATAATTTTAGTTGTAGTATATAATTTCTTCTTCAAAGTATTATACTGAGTAGAAATGAAGAAACTACGAAGTGTTTATCTTGTGTATGGAAGTCTAGTTGGATTCTACAGACGAAGAGCTTTCCAATGATATCTTGTTTGTTGAGAATGGACGTCGAACGAAGAAGTTATGATCTCAAGAAGAATGACCAAAGTAGGGTGATGGCTAGGGCAACTTCGCCGACGAGAGAACGGAGGAACTTCACACGTGAGGAGAAAACGAGTAGAGGTATAAGAACATTTCACTTTTTACTTTTTCACTCATGGATTTACTAGAGCACCTCTGAGCTAAGAGTTGAGAATTGATGAAGTTCAACTTTGTAGAAGTCATTGAGAGTAATACTTCGTATGTCGGAGTTGGAGGGAGAGTTTGAGATGAAGTACTTCTTACTTCGTACTTCAGGAGTGCTTCGGACTTCGTCTGCTAGACGAATGCATGGAATGCAAACGGTGAGGAAGACAACGGTGAGGTTGAAGTCCTTCGTGATGAAGTGGTCGGATCTTCGGCCGTATGCGAGGCAACTTGAAGACTTGGGGTTGTCCTTTCTTCTACAGAACTGGAGCGTGGTGTCGGCAGACGTCATCATGAGATTTTGATATGTAGAGGACATTCTTCGTCAGGACCACGAGGAAGACCACAGAACTAGACTCTGCAGAATTGGAGTTTTGTTCTAAGGATCGACGAAGCAGGTCAAGAGGGTGATCTCATGTACAACAACACCACCAGGTCTACTTCGGACAAAGTGATAAAATACACAGAGTTATTCAAGAAGATGCCGGTAGGTACGAATGACTTCAAGGTGCCATGTTACAGAGATCCATTCCGAAGAGCGATCGCTGGAGTCTTAAACACTATCTCAAGCCTTATAAGACTTCGTTCCTGATCTACTGCAAGTGCACTTCATTGAGTTGATACTAAGAGGGTGGAAAGCGTAATGGGTGAAGATTTTTCACTTGCACGTATAGAAGTTGTACAACGCATTCGATGATAGAGGATTGATGTACTTCGTAACTTTTGCTGCGGTGTTCTATCGGAGTATGCATCTGTTGACATCGACCGAAGAGGATTTGTAAGGACCAAAGGCATTGGATGACGAAGTATTGGATTTGAACCAACACCACAAAGAGAGAATAAGGATACACCCATGACTTCTACTGGACCAAGTATACCGGCAAAGAGATGAAAGCCAGAGACAAGATGTCAAGAGCGACTACTTTAAGGAGAAAGAAGAAGACAAAGAGGTTGGTGATGGAAACTTCAGATGAAGAATCTGAAGACCACGAACATCAGGAAGAACCTCAAGCATCAGCAAAGTCTTCGTCGGTAGAAATCTTAGGCGAAGTTAGACCAAGACGAAGTGAGGACCAAGAAGAAGGGACTAAATAAGAAGACTTGTACTTCAGAGGGTCAACTCGGGACTTTCAAGGAGAAAGTGAAGGAGCAAGACTTCATCTTGAAGGACTTCGTATTTCGCAGCATCAAGACGAAGGAACGAGTTCGGCCTTTGGTGTACGAAGTATAGACAAGGAGTTACAAACCTTCGAGCACACTCTGGAGTTCTTGAGTGGGATCGCGTTACTAGTCCTTGCGGAGTTGGATATGCAGAGGTATACCTACAAAGACCAAGCGAAGGTACCGTCAACTTTGAGAGACCTGATAAACTCGATAATCTTCAGACGGAAAGGATGGTTGGAGAAGAAACACCAGTTGCCGACAAAATTGACCAAAACTTTGGACGAAGTGAAGAGGTTAATCTTGGAGAATGATGTCTTATTTCAAGCGAAGTCCGAAAAACAAGTGCGGTCTTTGCATCGTATTGAGGACTTGGAGGTGAAGTTGAACTTGACGAGACTTCATGATATGAAGTCAGAGAGGGATAACCTGCGAGACAAGATGGCAGAAATGGAAGTGCATGTTACGAAGTCCAAAGAAACGAAGACTTCGACGGTACAGGAGGTAGAAGAACTTCACGGTAAAGTTGACGGCTTCCGTATTCTTCCCTTGTTCTTATACTTGCTCTCTTACATTGCTCAGATTGATGAAATTCTATGTGTACTTCTCCAATCCTTGACCCTCCGGATTCTCTTTCGACCTTCATCTGCTCAATCTTCTCCTTGATTCTTCATTATCGCTCTCGCTGGTTCAGTATTTCTTAGAAGCGTGATAGAATTCATCTCCATCATCATAGAGGACGAGTACTTCATCGTCTCTACTTCCCTTAGAACTCGTCCTGATTGCCAAACCCAATACTTCGTTCACAAGTTTTAGAAATTTCATTCCTTCCTTTGGTTCCCCTCCAGCCGATACGTTATCCGAGATATCCTAGAGTCGAATGTGCGTGTTCACTAGTTTGGATTCCACAGGGACTTGTATATTGATTATTTGGTATGGAGTAGTTAAACAGTTAACGATTTGAGCTTAACGGTTTGCATTGGGCGAGTTATCATTGTTGGCTGTCTTCTTAGGAAGACCTCGACCTCAAAGATCTTCATTGATCAATCATAAATGTATAGAGGAATTTTCTATTTTTAATATATAAAAAGGAATTGCAGTTATGAGAGACATTTGTCGCACTTGTTTCATATATGAATGCTTTTGGAATTTGCAATTGTAAAGAGGAGTGAGAAAGGTTATTCGATATGGAGGCAGTGTATTTCTAGAAGTATAAGAAGTATTAGAAGTTAGCAAATGTGTCTGACGTCTTGACGCGCACATTCAAGGACCTTCGTCTGTGTTCTCACGAGAGATTATTTCTCACGAAGGTGTAAGAGTTCTCTCGTTATCACCTTTGTTTCTGTCGAGAATTTATAAAATACTTAGTGATTTTCTCAATAAGTTTTTCTTAGTAGTCAGTGCTGTCTTTGTTCTCTCGGTTGTGGTTCCTGTTGTCAAGTATTTGTTGATGATAAGTTAGTTTGAATTACTTGCCGTGCTCTAATATCGTTGCCGCACTCTCATTTCTTGATTCGTTGATGTGTTTTTGTACTTATCCGTTAACAGAATCGATCATACGTGAATGTCCAGAGCTTCTTCCGTATTGTCATTTGAGTCGTCTTCCAGGTTGTCTTCCGTATTATCATTTCAGTCATCTTCTAGGTTGTCTCATCTTTCTTTTCTTTATCTTACCCGTTTGAGCATATCTTAGAACTGAGTCATCCTCCTCAAATTTAAAGTTTTATGTTGTTATTGAACCAAATCCTTTGAACTTTCTTCCGTGGTATTGTCATTTGAGTCCTCTTTCTCTTTTTTCTTCAGAAGTTGTTCCTATCATTGTTGTTATGCCTTCTCCTGATTCAAGTCATATGCGGTTGCTATCCGGAGGCTTGGGACTATATATTTCATTAGTACTAGTGCTTCAACTCCATATATCATCCATAATGATGTATGTTTTGTGGAAGTTGTATGTGCAAGGCACATACAATTTCCACAAGACAGATGGTAAGTGTACATCCCAAAAGGATGGATTTCTTTCCACAAGTTTCCGTAGGATAGTTATTAGTATTTTGTTTATAGATTCTGCTTGTCTGTTACACTGAGGGTAAGACGGAGTGGAGAATCTGAGTTTAATCCTGTAGCGGTTTGTCATTTCTTCTATAGCTACATTTAATAAATGTCAACCTTCATCTTATATCAATGGACATCCAAACTTTGTGATTATGAGCTCATAGAGAAATTTGGCTCTTATTTCTGTTGTGCTCTCTCTATAGGCTTGTGCTTCTATCCATTTTGAAACATAATCAATGTAGTCATAATGCACTTTTTTGTGTAAAATGGGTGGAAGGATTGATAGGTCTTATGAAATCAATTCTTCATTTTTGGAAGATACCAACAAGAAATACTAGGTGTAAGGGCATTTCTTCTTTGATGCACGGTGACGTGCTCATACGGTTCGGAGAGCACTTCCTTTTATGCACTATGGGCCTGCGGAGAGTACTTTCCACAGAGAAGAGAACTTGTTCACAAATGAGTTATTACTTTTTGAATTCTTGGTACTATTGCAGACAAGGAATTGTAATGTGTTTTTAAGGTATTGCAGGTTTATCTATTAGTTTCTACTTATGGTCAATCCAGCCGTTTAAGCCCTTGGATTGTAATTCTTTGACATTCATCGCAAGTTTGAACATGTCCTTTATAGTCTTTGAATAGGATAGGTCACCACATTCGGATTGTAGAATCTTGTGTGTTGTGTTGGTCTCCTACAAAGAGTCCTCCGGTTGATCTTTCATGAGCTTCTTCATAATATCAATTTTTTTGTTGTTCGGTATGCATCTCTTGAGAATACCATCGCGTCTCTTTTTGTAAAAGTTTCCTTCAATGAGTGTATAATTCTTTGTGTCGTGAATGAACTCCATTTTCTATGAAGTGGAACATTTGGGTGTATTTCTTCCCTCTCATACATACGTATTTCTTCTTGCTAGTGTTCTGGTTCTAGATCTTCATCGGATTTCTTTTCTTGTTCCTCGTCTATTTCTCTCCCGACTCTATTGTTCTGGATGTCTTCATCTAGATTCGTGTCTGCAAGTGGTGATGATATGATTTCTAAGATTTCTTCATCTGGAAATGAATCACCCTCTTATTCTTTCTCGCGTCTTGCTTCAACTCGGCTCAGTTGGTCGACATCATTTATAAACTTGACATGTTAACTTTATCGAGTTTATAGTGTTGATATAGTCCCAAGCTCTAGTAGATCAACGGCCAATATAAGCTAGAGTGGTTAAGGTAGTTAAGTACAGTTAGTTAGAGAGCTAACTCACCATTAGGATTTCTCTTGTAGTCACCTCCATTATATAAACATGGAGAGACAAAGCCTCTCTCATCTCATTCCTATTTTACTTCTTTCTCTACTCGCTCTTTTTTCTTGGAGTGTCCTAGAAGTATCGATCTTTCTACATGGTATCAGAGGATTAGAGAGCATTGTGTCCCTTGCTGATGAGCAAGATGGAGTTTGTGCATGGAGAAGTACAGGAGAGAGCAGCTGGAGTTGTGCCTGATGTCGAGCACTATCCTGCTGATGCGTTCGGGTGAGACAAAACCGTTTCATTCGTCACCAGAAACTTTGAACGCAATTTCAGAGACCTAGACGATTTTTCTCGCTGATATCTGTCGACCATCCCTAAGGCTGTCTTGTTCAGAAGGTGCAAATTGCGTACTTGACCAAGTTTCAGCTGATTTGGAGATTTCCAGTGGCAGATTTTCAATTGGATCTTTTTCGATCAAAACGAAAATTTAAGTCCAAAAAAATACTGGTCCGATTAGATACAATTAGGGCCTCTAGCACTTTGAAAAATTTGTGAAGTTTCAAGATATCACCTGCTCATTTCTGACCTCATTTGGCCTAGTTTCGACCTTTCTTGGTGTGTTCTTTCGACGTTTTCGCCGTGTTTTGTACACCTACAGTTCGCGGACATGTTCTTTCTTTATTCTCGCTGCAGGAGGAGTTCACGGAGTTTCCTTGTTGTGACTTGTGATAACTCTTGATCTTGAGGTGTGGGCGGACGAGTTTCATGAAGTTTTTTTTGTGAGGTTTTCCGCGTACAAAACAGTGCAATTCTCGACTACGACTATGACGAAGTTTGGGTCTTTGATCACTGGAAAGAAGCTCGACAAGAACTACTACCAAGTGTGGAAGTTCTGGATGATGATCTTCCTGCAGAGACAAGATCTGTGAGATCTTATCACTAAGGAGGAGAAAGTATTGTCGTGTCGTGGACCGGCTCCTACCTGAAATTCAAACTTCGATGCTTGTCGCTCCAAAGACACTCATGAGAAGACAAGCTAGGCCCCAGCTTACGAGTTTTTGGCACAATTTTAGGTCTCCACTTTCATCGCATCAGTGGATATAGCTCCTTGTCAGCACTCCATATGCACTTCGTCTACTTCGTTTGGACGCATAGTGGAGAAGTTACAAGACTCGAAAGATGGAGAAAGCAAGCTAAGCCCCAGCTTACGGGCTTTTGGCACCATTTCGGATCTTCACTTTTATCGCATCAGTGGATAGAACTCCTTGTCAGCATTCCATAGGCACTTTGTCTACTTCGTTTGGATGCCTAGTGGAGAAGTTCTAGGACTCAAAAAATGGAGAAAATAAGCTAGGCCCCAGCTTACGGGGTTTTGGCACAACTTCGGATCTTCACTTTTATCGCATAGATGGGTAGAGCTCGTTGTAAGCTTTCCATGGGCATCTTGTTTACTTCGTTTGGACATCTAGTGAAGAAGTTATGCGATTCGAAAGAAGGTAAAATCAAGCTAGACCTTAGTTACTTGCTGACTGGGTATTTGAGACTTCATACGTTATATCAAAGATGCAAGGGGCCTGCTTCATTTATTATTCTGAGAGAAGTTCGTACGTACAGTGACTGTGACAAGGGGGCAGCTTAGGGGTTAGCTTGCGTCTGCGACCTGTCAACGGACGGTTCATGAGATTTGGAGGTCCAATGCAAACGCGCAAGGCGTCGTTGGGTTCAAATCTGTGCAGGCTACGTGTGGGTTAAGACGGTTCATGAAGAGACGGATCGGGGGTTGTGTTCTAAGAGAAATTGAGACGTAGGAAACAGATTTGAGATTTTCAGTTATCTGTGAAGGAGAGTTGGACCGTTCGGGCCATTCCGGAGTCCAAACTTGCTGTCCTTGGATCCATCGGGATCAGAACAACGAGTTCTTCAGGAAATTGAAGACGATACGAAGTTTCATCAGGCGATTCGAGAGTTTTGAGTGAAATTGGCTCGCAGGGAAGCGCTTACATCAGATTTTTGTTCGCCTGCGATCTGAGATTGAATTGTTCTTCACGATTCGTGAGCCAAGCTCTTTGTTCTTGGTGCCTACGCGATCAGGGAGTCTTCATCTACGCATAGAAGAATGTACGTGAATTGGATTGTTGGTTTGGGTGTGGTGAGCAAGTTTGAGCCGCAGGGAGCTGATTTACGTCAGTTTTTTACAACCTACGACCAAATTTCTTGCGTGGTTTTGCAAGGGGAACTCCAAACGGCTTGTTTGGAGTCTCGTTGGATTCAGGATAGCTAGATCTACCTACCAGAGAAGACAGATATCAGTTTAGACGATCCGTTTGTGCGGTGTGTGCAGTTATAAGCCGCAGGGAGGAGATTTTTAAACTTCGATCACTTACGACCGAGAATCGGCGATATCTCGGCTATCAGGAGTCGGATCTGAAGGTTTCTTGGGTTAACAGAGTCAGCGGATCAGACCCTATCGACATCTGAAGTCCGTTTGGCGAAGGAGGAAGTTCACAGATAGATCTTTTTCGGTTTCTTCGCTACAGGTTTTGCTCTTTTGAGTTCGTTAGAGTTTTGGTTGGCTATATACAGCTTGTGGTAGCTAGCTTTAGCTAAGAACTTGTACATGGATGTGGTTTGGACTTGGGTTTTGATTGCGTGATACTGTTGTGGCTCGGCTTGTTAGCAAAAGGAAGTTTCTCTTGCTTTGAGCTACGCTTCGGGTGGTTTTGGGTCAGGGTTGTGATTCAGGGGTTTGTCTTAAGGGCTTTGAAGCAGGTTACAGACCGCTCTGGTCAGGTTCTCAGTTTTGTGCTCTTAGTGTACATACATTTGGAGTTGGTATATATTGCAACATTCGTGGTTGTTTTTCTCTGTCTTGTCTCTGTTCAGCACACAACATCTTCACAGTCAAGAACCTCACATTTTCCTGGACATCCTTCACGCAACAATATCCGACACGATACGGTGGTGAACTCGACGTGAAGGTCCGGGGTGGAGATATTTGTGTGTTAGAACTGGGCAGAAGAGATTGGCAGTCATGAGTGGGGATGGGAAAGATGATGGAGATGGAGCTAGTGGTTCAGGTGGGTTGCCGAAGATGTAGTTGGATCTAGCGACTACATCGATGTTCTAAGCTTTCACTATGTTCTTACGGTAGCAACAGTCTGATGAGCGGAAGGAAGCTTTGGCAACAAAGGCGCTACAAGCGGTGGTCAGCAAGATTGACCAGTTTGATGAGAGAGATGTCTCAAGATATTTGAGGCATTATGTGAAGGAGATAGAGCTGAACCGGGTCTCAGAAGATGAGATGACTGAGACGTTTGAGTTAGCAGCAGCTCCAGAGATTAGGGATCGTGTTAAAATACTAACGAAACATTTTAACAAAGATTGGGAGACGTTTGCTCGTGCTTTGATGGATGAGTACTTCTTGAAGGACTCTGATCGAGTCATCAAGAAGTCATTCTTGGAGTGGGTTGAGCAACCAAGGAAGGGTCTACAAGCTACTGAGTTGCTAAGGGAGTTTGAGAAGCAGTTTTCACGGCTGACTAGGATGGAGAAGTTGACTCTGCAGTCCAACAAGATAGAGTTATTTCTTCGGGCTGTAGATGAGAAGCTGCAAGAGGAGCTAGAGGTACTTCTGGAAGATCGAGAAGAAGACGATGGATTAACCAACAGTTGGAAGAAGGTTGAAGAAGCTGTTGGTCTGCTTACCAAGAGGGAGCGAAGACAAGAGAAAGTTCCTGTTAGGAGACTGGCACCAACATCGACTGCTGTAACATCTGTTCCTGTGGTCCGACCAGTGGTTCCTGTTGCTAAACAGGTAGTACCATTTGTTCCAATTGTTTCAGTTGTTCAGGCACCTGTAGTATCTCCGAAGAAGGATGATTCAAACCTTGAAAAGATTTTGCGTGGAATGCGAGATCTGCAGATCAAGCTCGCAAGATTGGAAGAGAAGGGGTCTACAAGCGGAGCAAGACCGGTTGAGAAGCAAGGCTGGATCCAGCGGTGTATCTGGTGCGATGGTAGTGATCATCCGCGTAGAGATTGTAAGGAGTTCACTGATATTCTGCAGCAAGGAGTGATCTTCTGGAAGGATGGGAAGGTAGCGCTGAGGGATACTGGTGCACTTCTTCAGACCAACTTTGGTAGAGGAGGGATGAAAAAGTTGGTTGAGGACCACCTATCAGCGCAAGCAGTTGCAATGGTGGAAGCTGGGACTTATGGCACGAGAGTTGAGGATCAAGCTGAGAGAGGTTTTAACGGGCAAGTTTAGCCAAGTGGATTGTGGTCATCTGTCATCTCCATGAAACAGAAAGGGAAGATGACACATGAGACGTTGCTGAGAACAGCTGCTACGATCCGGAAGGATACTGGATGGGAGGATCCGATAGAAGCTCTATCGGTGCATGCTTACAACGCCAAGAACCAACACGAACCGTTGTTGGAAGAGAAGAGAAGGCAAGATTCAGAGGATTCAAGGGAAGGGACTTCTTCTAAGAGACAGACTCGAGGAGAGAAGGTTCATCAAGAGCTTCGGGATGCAGGAGCTCAAGATCTACCGATGGATGATGCTCCTTCTCCATCGAAGGAAAGAGTGAAGGATTCTCAGAAGGAGAAGGGTAAGCCGGCTGCATACAAACTACAGTCGGACATCGAAGCTTCAACAAACTTGAAAGGAGTCTTAGAAGATCGCATTTTGAATGCGAAGGTGGAGTTTACCTTGAGGGAAGTGTTGGGTATTGCTAAGCGTGAGTTTCATGATGTCATCATCGATGTCATCAAACGGAAGCGACAGATTACGGGTGAGATTGGTTTATCGCATGCCTTGGATACTAGGGTGTTTGTGGATGAGGAGAGAGAGCTTGCAAAGTGCAATGTTTATTCTCCAGAGGAAAAAAGAGATCGAAGACGCAGGGTGCGTTTTGAGGATGAAGAGGAGGATGGGAAGCAGAGCTCAAGTCATTACAGCTACAATCACTGGGCTCGACTACAACAGAGACGTTGGTGAGAATCGGAGACTTGGATGAGCCGGTGGTTGCTCTTATCGATCATGGATCAGAAATCAACATCATGTCGAAGGAGCTGTATAAGAGGAAGAAGTGACCTATCGACACAGAGCATGGGTGGGTCATAAGAGCAGTCAACAACACAAGAGGAGACTTGTATGGAGCTTGTCCAGACATCAGAGTGCGCGTAGGTGATGTTGCTATCGAGCAAAACTTCTTTGTTCAGGAAGCAACATCATACCCACTCATTCTTGGTCAACCTTTCATCATAGTAACTCGGATGGAGACAAAGATACTAGACGACGGATCTGCTTATGCTAGGATCCGAAGTCAAGATGGGACGAGAGCGGTACAATTCTTGACTGTACCGTCCAATCACGAGCGCAATCGAGATCGTCTGAGGGAGAAACCACTTCCAAAGGTGAGTGAAGAGTTCAAGGATTTTCGTTGAGTACCACTATAGAGCGGGATTGTGATGGTGCGCAGGAGAAGGTACTCTCGCTTGATGGAGATAGTGTCTTTTGTACAGGGTTTGTTGGATCTTCAGAGTGTGGGGTTGCTATTTACAAGAAGGTAGAAGAGCTGAGGAGAAAAGAACAAAAACATTTGCGTGATGTTGAGTTGATGTTGAAAGAGTTGGGTGAGCTAGAAAGAGATGAATGGATTTCTGGTGTTTATGAAGAGGATGGGTTGGAAGATCCTTTGTGAGAGATCATGTCTATTGGATGGGAGGATATGGATAAGGTCGTGCAGATTCATTCAAGGGAGGTCTATTCGATGATCGAATCATTCCGTGCACCGGAGGTTCGAGTTGAGACAAGATACAAGACAGTGGATAAGAAGATAAAGCCAGTTGCTGGTCCTTTGCCGGAAGACACTAACCAACAAATGGATCGAGCTTCAAGGGAGAAGAGTTTGAGAGATCCTGCAATGATAGGACACAAGTTCACAGAGAAGACCCTTGAAGAGCTGAATATTGGATCTGATGGGTCTCTTCTACCAGAAGAGAGGATGTGCTTCAAGGAGATGCTTTCACGACATGGGAAAGCATTTGCTTTGAGCCACATGAGATTGGGTGTGTAGACCCGTACGTTGTTACCCCGATTGTTATCTTCACGGTACCGCATGTGTCATGGAACCTGAGACCAATTCCAGTACCGCGGGCTCACTTGCCCAAACTAGTGGAGTTGCTGAAGGAGAAGATGCGGATGAAGATCTTGGAGCCATCGTTTGCACCGTATTCGAGCAGATGGTTTATAGTGCCTAAGAAGAATGGGTCGCTGCGGTTCATCCAAGACATGCAATCGGTGAACGCAGTAACAATCAGAAATGATGGAGTGGGACTGATTGTGGATGAGTTTGCTGAAGCGTTTGCAGGAAGAGCAATTTACTCAATGGGAGATCTTTACTCAAGGTATGATCAGTTTCAATTAGCGGAGGAGAGCAGAAGCTTCATGACAATGAGGACACCTTTGGGGTTGGTTAGGATGTGTATCTTACCACAGGGAGCTACCAACTCGGTAGCACACATGATGAACGGGATGAATCGAGTTCTAAGAGACTTCATCCCTGAAAAGATGATGCCGTTCTTGGATGACATCCCCATCAAAAGATGTGTGGAAGATGAGAAGGATGAAGCATTAGATTAGAGGGGGTGTCGACGAAACGTCACCGATCACATCGCAGATTGTGAGAAGATCTTGTCTCGACTTGAGGAAGTTCATCTTACGCTGTCAGGTGCGAAGTCTATATTTGGGGTTAGAGAGGTTTTGATCGTTGGTCATTTGTGTGGATCGTTTGGTCGGAAGCCAGATCCGAACAAGGTGGATACGATTGGAAAGATGAAGAAGGTTTGCAACTCGCTGATAGAAGTAAGAAGATTTTTGGGTGCTTGTGTATTCTACCACATTTGGATTCCTCATTATGCGCATGTGGTGGATCCGTTGTATGGATTGTTGCGTAAGGGTCATAAGTTCAGATGGGAGGAGAGCATACTGATGCGGTAAGGAAGCTGAAGTCTTTACTATCATCTCCTCCAGTTCTGGGAAGGATTGATTACAAGGGTGCTAGGCCGGTGGGTCTTACTGTGGATACAAGTCCAGTTGCAATTGGATGGGCAGTCGGTCAGGATGATGAGGATGGAGACAGGTTTGCGGTTAGGTTCGGAGCGAAGGTGTTAAGTGCTAGACAACGTGCTTACTTGCAAGTGAAGAGAGAACTGTGGGGTATTGTTTCAGCTATGAAAACTGAGAAAGAGTATTTGATTGGAGTAGTAGTGGTGGTTGAAACTGATTGCTTGCCGTTGTTATGGATGATCATGAATTGTTCAACTCCTGATATTCCGATGTTACGATGGATCGCATATATCAAGTCGTTGAACTCAGAGTTTAGACATATCGCAAGGAAGGATAATCCAATGACGGATATGTTATCTCGGGCTCGATATGATGGGGAGGATGAGATGGTAGAAGACATTGACGACGTGAGTACAGAGTTCTATTCGATTGCACAGACAAGAAGGGAAGATGAGTTGTTTGTTGAAGGGTTGTATGATGATGATTTGCTTGATATCGGGAGGTACCTTAGTACGATGGTTAAGCAGACAGGTTGGACGGATGAGAGGTTTCGGAGAGTTCGAAGGAAGGCCTACAACTTCATGTTGTAGGATGAGTTTCTTTGGAAGCGACCGAAGCAGAAAGGTGAGATATCGCTACGGATGATTTGCAACAAGGAAGATCAGCAAAAGTTGCTCAAGGCGTTCCATGAGAGTCTTTGGGTTGGACATCGAGGGATTTGGGCCACTTTTACAAAGATGAAAGTGCGGTATTGGTGGAAAAACATGTACAGAGATGTTGTATCTTTTGTGGAGTCTTGTTTGACATGTCAGATGTATTCGAACATCTGACATCGTGACGGATTACACCCGACTTATCCGTTGGCAATCCACTTCAAGTGGGTGGTAGACTTGGTGATTATGCTGGTTGGATTGTGGCAAATGAGATACTTGGTACTTGCTAAAGAAGATCTTTCAAATCAAGTTGAGGGTAGGGCGCTTCGAACGAAGACAACTGAAGGGGTATGTAGATTTCTCTTGGAAGAAGTTGTTTGTCGATATGGATATGTGGGAAAGACCACTGCAGATCGAGGAGAGTTAGATGCACATGAAGCTCGTGAATTCTTTGCAAGGTGTGGGATGAGGTTGTCATTGACAACTGCATACAACCTCGAAGGGAATGCCAAGAGTGAACGCGGTCATCCCTCCATTGTGAAGGCCTTGGTGAAGGCATGCAACGGGAAGGTGCGGGAGTGACCTCGACTCTTACCATTTGAATTATGGGCAGATCGAGCGACGCACAGCTCGGTGACAAGTTACATGCTAGTGGAACTTATCACAGGTCAGAAACCTATCATGCCGATTGAAGAACATGTTCTGACATGGAGTGTGTTACCTTGGGAAGACAATCTGACTAGGGAAGAGCTTGTTGCTATTCGAATTAGGCAGTTAGAGAGAAGACCAGAGGTTATCCAAACTGCTTTGGATAGGCTACGAGAAGCACGATTGAAGAACAAGGTCAGATTTGATCAGCGGCATCGTTTGAGACCTAGGGAAATCAAGGAAGGTGATTGGGTGTTAGTCTATGACAATAGTCTAGATAACCAGCATAGTGCACTTCGGAAGTTTTCCAGACGATGGTTTGGTCCGTATGTGGTGAAGAAGGTTCATGACAACGCAACTTACGTTCTGCAAGAGTTGGACGGAACAAGCTTGAAGGTGTGAGTGGCAGGTAAATGCGTGAAGATTTTCAAAAAGAGAGATGAAGAGGTCGACCTAGCAGATATCTTGACAAAGTTTCAGTTTGAGGATGAGGATTATGAAGAAGACCTAGCAGATGAGGTTGGTTACAATGGGAAGTAGGACGATATGACGAAGTGTGTGTCGGTCCACTCCTTGGTTGGTATCTCTGGTGCATATCGGAGGATGCATAGGTTTGGAGGGGATGGATGTCATGTCGTGGACCGGCTCCTACCTGAAATTCAAACCTCGATGCTTGTCGCTCCAAAGACACTCATGAGAAGACAAGCTAGGCCCCAGCTTACAAGTTTTTGGCACAATTTTGGATCTCCACTTTCATCGCATTAGTGGATACAGCTCCTTGTCAGCACTCTATAGGCACTTCGTCTACTTCGTTTGGACGCCTAGTGGAGAAGTTACAAGACTCGAAAGATGGAGAAAGCAAGCTAGGCCCCAGCTTACGGGCTTTTGGCACCATTTCGGATCTTCGCTTTTATCGCATCAATGGATAGAACTCCTTGTCAGCATTCCATATGCACTTTGTCTAGTTCGTTTGGATGCCTAGTGGAGAAGTTATAGGACTCGAAAAATGGAGAAAATAAGCTAGGCCCCAGTTACTTGCTGACTGGGTATTTGAGACTTCAGGCGTTATATCAAAGACGCAAGGGGCCTGCTTCATTTATTATTCTGAGAGAACTTCGTACGTACAGTGACTGTGACAAGGGGGCAGCTTAGGGGTTAGCTTGCACCTGCGACCTGTCAACGGACGGTTCATGAGATTTGGAGGTCCAATGCAAACGCGCAAGGCGTCGTTGGGTTCAGATCTGTGCAGGCTACGTATGGGTTAAGATAGTTCATGAAGAGACGGATCGGGGATTTGTGTTCTGTGAAGCCTTGGATTTCCACTTTGCTAAGAACTTTTTGGTTTTTGATAAGTAAAACAATAGAATAGTTAGTATAGATGATAAATAAGATAGATTCAGTGTAGAATAGGATTTCTACGCCGAAGAATGATGCTGAGTAGAAATACAGAAGTTATGACAAATATATCTTGAGGAGATAACTTGGTTGTATTCTACGGACGAAGAGCTTTCCAGGGATACCTCATTTGCTAAGAATGGACATCGGACGACAAAGTTATGGCCTTGGAAAAAAGAACTAAAATGAGACAAGAGTTAGCGCACCTTCGCGTTCGAGAATCAAGAAGGACTTCGCACGTGAGGAGAAGAGAGGAAAAGCTATAAGTAAGATAAAAAAGAATTTCACTTTACTATTTCCAATCGCGAGTTTACTGTAGTGCTCCGCATTTATCGATCGGAAGAGAGTGGACGACGACTGTCTTCGGCGAAGGGCTTCTGTTAGGTTTTGTTCGGTGGGGTGTCGATAACTACCTTCGGCGAAGTCTGAAATCTGAGGTCCGTGGCGGTTCAGTGGCGAAGTCCGAAGTCGGCATTTTCACGATTAGGTATCAACTTCGAAGAAGAAGCGTCGTAAACGCAGAAGATCGACGGGACTTCGTATCTTCAGCGAAGATGAGAGGAATGCAGACGGCGAAGCTAGCAGAGACTTCGGCCGAAGTCAGGAAGTATATGTCACAGCAGGAGGCATTGCTCATAGCGCAGTCGCACGAACAGACACGATTCTTGGATGAGATTCAGGAACTACAGATGAAGTTGAACCTCATGACTGCGCGTTTTCATGACTCGAAGTCAGAGAGGGATGCCATGTTGGAACAGCTAGCGACAAAGGACGAGCAGTTGGCTGCAAAGGATGAGGAGCTGGCGAAGACAGAGAAAGCGAAGGAGATAGCAGAAACGAAGGCCGAAGAACTTTGGACGATGTCGGGTTGAGAGTCTTCCTGGGAAGGGCGAACCTTCTGGCTGTGATATGAGCTTGAAGGCTGTGTTCAATCTACTCAGGAAAGCGTTGAGCTTCAGACTATGGCTGGTTTACTCACAGGATAGGCTTCAGGTCTCAAGGTGATACTGAAAACACTCATATAAGTCTCCATGCTCTTCTGATAAGTTCAGGAAGTAAAGTTCAGGCTTAACTAGCAATGATAAGATCAGATGGCGAACTTTGACACTCAGGATTGAGAAATATGTGAAGGTTCAGACTTCAGAACTCCTCCTACATGTAAACAAGGTTCTACTGGATACACATACGAAATTTCAGCTTCAGATCAATTCAGAGCACTAAGATATGAGCAGAAACTTTCTGAGTAGAGAAATTACGGCAGTTTCTGGTACCCAGACAGCTATTTCGACCTATAACAAGGAAATGGCTCGATCACTTTGGGAAATTCTTACAGGACTTGCAGTACACAGCTTGATGAACACTCCTGTGAAGTTGGGCCACCTGATTCCACACAGAACTCCAGATCTCGCTCTCCAAAGTTGCTGCTCCAGATTGAGAGCTTTTCGGACCCCCTCTACTTCAGCGGCCGCCCTGAATTACTCACTGACTCAATTGACATGAAAATTTGGAGACAGTCGTAGCCCTGCTGACAGTGAACACAGCCACGAAGTTTTGAAGCAATTTCCTCGATTCTGCTGAAAATGACACTCAAAACCCCAAATTGAACAGAAGTGCTTCAATTTTGACACAAATCGAACTTCAATCAGCCATAACTCCTTGTTTATTGCCTCAAATCGATCAAACTTTTCGCTGACAGTGCTTGGCTCGACGAGCTCTATCTCCCTATGCTCTCAGATTTTGAAGTGCCCTCACAAATTGCTCGAACTCCACTCTAGAGCTCTGTTTCTAAATTTAGAGTTTAACTAAAGACAAAAACAGACCAATAGGAGTTCATAGCTCCACTTGGTTGTCCTTTAGTACCCTAAACCACGTGGCAACTTAGTTTTACCCATAGGCTACCACGTCAAGCTCCCTAGAGTGCCAACGTAAAACTTAAACTACCTAAAATGACACGCAGCCCTGAAAAATACTTAAATCAGCTAGAAAGCGTGCATGGGCGACAAGTAAGTACAACCCATGAGCTCAAACCCCTATCTACATGGTAATCAATCTACTAAGACTCAAAATATATAACATCCTCAAGTGTCGACATCTCTGAGGTCCTAACTCTACTCAGAGACACTAATGCTTGACAAAGAGGTGAATTATTTACAATGTAAAATAATTCACATCACGACATCCACCCCCTCCAAACCTGCACATCCTCCGGTATGTGCCAATCTCCTCAGTCTTCTGTTTGATCCTCATCATCATCGCTCTCCTCCGCCTCAGCCTCATCAGACACTGGGACGTCTCCGTTTCTTGTTGTCCTCAGCTCCGACTCCAGAAAGTTGAATAACTCAACTGACCCTCCGCGTCTCTTGAACAGTTTCACACGTTTGCCAGCCACAGGTAGCTTCAAAGGAGTACCATCCAACTCACGCAAACTATAAGTGGCATTCTCATACACATCTAGCACAACATAAGGTCCGAACCATCTTCGAGAGAACTTACGGAGTGTAGAATGCTGATTCTCCAACGTGCTATCATATACCAGAACCCAATCACCAACATGTATTGGCTTCGGTCGTAGTCGGTGAGTCTTGTCAAAACGTTCCTTGTTTCTGACTCGAGCCACCTTCAACCTCTCCTGCGCATCAGCAAGATCCTCCTCTCTTCGCTCCAACTGCCTAATACGTAAAGCAAGGAGTGAAGTACGATCTATACCATCTTCCCATGGTAGCGTAGCCCATGTAGGAAAGTTCTCCTCAGCAGGCATGATCGGTTTCTGCCCCAGCATAAGTTCAACTGGCATATAACCAGTCGTGGTACAGTGTGAAGTTCTATCAGCCCACAAAGCAAATGGAAGTAGTCTCGGCCATTCTCTAGGCCTACCATCACATGCTTTCACTAAAGCGTGAACAATAGAAGGGTGTCCTCGTTCGCTCTTACCAATGCCCTCTGGATTCATAGCAGTAGTAAGTCGAAGCTTTACTCCATAACGAGCAAAAAACTCCTTCACTTCAGCGCCTCTCAACTCTCCTCTATCTGCACGTAATCTCCCAACCGATCCATAACGACAGATGATATCTTCAAGCACAAACCTGCAGATATTCTCTGTAGTCTTCGTCCGTAGTGCTCGTCCCTCCACATAGTTGGAGAGATCCTCTCGAGCCAACACCAAGTAACGCATCCCCCATAACCCCGATGGCATCATCACAAGATCAAGAACCCACTGAAAATGAATACTAGGTGGATAGGTAGGTACAAGTCCATCTCTGTAACGGACCTTAGAGTAGAACTGGCAGTGTAGACACGACCCAACAAAGTCCACCACGTCTTGATACAAACCCTTCCACCAGTAACGCTCCTTCATCTTCGTGTAAGTAGCCCATACTCCACGATGTCCAGCCCACAAGGTGTCATGAAACTCTTTCAGCAGATTCAGCTTCGTCGGTTGATCATCCACCACTCTAGCAAGCATCCCGTCTCTTCTCTTCGGACGTTTCCACAGATAACCTTCACGTAGAAGGTAGCTGTACGCCTTCCGTCTGATCTCCTTGAACTCTACATCACTCCATCCTTCTCTCCTGGATAACGAACTCAGATAAAATCCAATATCACGGAACTTTTCTGAGTAGAACCCCTCATTGAACGGCAGTGGTTCCAAGTCTGAAGTCTGCTGACCAACTTGGCACCAAACGTCTCTCTTCCCTTCATTCTCCACCTCTGCAAACATCTCATCCTCATCTGTATAACGAGCCCTAGACAACATATCTGCAACTGGATTGTCTTTCCCTGCTATATGCTTTAGCTCAGGGTTCAGACTCCGGACATAAGCAATCCATCGTAACATTGCTATGTCTGATGTATTGCAGTTTGCTATCATACCCAACAAAGGCAAACAATCTGTTTCTAGTATCACACGAGCTCCTATCAAGAACTCTCGATCTACCTTCATAGCAGTAACAGCTCCCCACAACTCACGCTTCACTTGAGGATAGTTACGCTGTCTATCTGTTAAGATCCGAGCTCCAAACCTTGAAACAAACCGCACACCTTCTGCATCTTCTTGGCCAACTGCCCATCCAATCGCCTTTGGACTTGTATCAACAGTCAGTACCACAGGTCTCCTGCTCTCGTAGCTAAGCCTCCTTAGTATAGGTGGAGACTTCAGAATCTCCTTTAGCTGCTCCATCGTCTCATGATGTTCTTGCCGCCAAGTAAACCTCCTTCCCTTTCTCAGAAGTGCATACAGAGGCTCGGCAATGTGTGCATAATGAGGGATACTCACACGAAAGAACACACAAGCTCCCAAGAACCGCCGAACCTCAGTGATATTGGTGCAGTCAGCTATCCTTGCTATAGCATCTACCTTCTCTGGGTTCGGACGTCTCTCAAAAGTACCACACAGATGACCCACCACCACAATCTCTGACATACCAAAACGAGATTTGGTACCTGATAGAGTGAGGTGTACCTCCTCCAAACGCATCAGAATCTTCTCCACATCTCGAATGTGATCTACAACGAATTTTCTGCATCCATCAGAAGTCACAGCTTCGTCTTTGTCTTCCACCGGACAGCCTTTCATGGGAATATCATCCAGAAACGGGATAGTGACCTCAGGTATAAACTCTCGTAACACCTTATGCATCGCATTCAGCATATGGGCTACTGAGTTTGTAGCACCCTGAGGAAGAGTACACATCCGCATCAATCCCAAAGGTGTACGCATGGTAGTCAAATCTCTACTCTCCAAAGCAAGCTGAAACTGATCATAACCTGAAAACAGATCTCCAATAGAATAGATTGACCTTCCAGCAAACGCCTCAGCTACTTCATCAACCACAGATCCTGTTCCAACGTTTCGAATCGTGATGTTGTTGGCAGGCTGCAAATCTTGGATGAAGCGCAGAGCTCCTGTCTTCTTAGGTACTGTGAACCATCGGCTAGAGTACGGAGCCATAGATGGTTCAAGAATACCCATTTGCATCCTCTCCTTCAGTAACTCAATCACCTTCGGTAGCAAGGCACGAGGGACTGGAATCGGCTTCAAGTCCCAAGGTACGTGAGGAACAGTGAAGATAACCATCGGAGCTATCACACTAGGATCCACACAACCTATCTCCTCAGCTGAGAAAGAAAATGCCTTACCGTGGCTCACTATCATCTGCTCAAAAGCTCGTTTCTCCTCTTCAGTCAAGAAGCCACCCCCTCCTATCTGGAGCTGCTCGAGTGTCTCCTGAGTAAACTTGTGTCGTACCTGTGTAGGATCTCTAAGCACAGGCTCAGCAGCCGCTAACTCCATCTGCTGCTGAGAATCAACAGGTAACTGGGTCGCCACAGGTCTCACCTTCCTCGCTACAGCTTTATACTTGGCATGTACTTCCGCTTCCTGATGTAAGCCACACCAACAGACTGCATCCTTCCATCCATTCTCCAGTCTCGGATGAGGACGATATCGCAAGTACGAGATAATTTCCTCATAGACTTCACGAGAATGGATGGGGATCACCACCCTACCTCCCATCTGTTCCATCAACCTATCTACACCATCCAGCCAACGAACAAAAGACTGCACACCTACAAACTCCTCATAAACACCAGAAATCATCTCATCTTCCTTCAGAACTCCTGTACAACGCAGATTTGCTGCACACCTCTCCATCTGCCTTCTACTCTTCTCAGTCAAATCCTCCATCCGTGTGAACTCACTCCAATCATCAGAACTGAAAGCCATCAACCCAGATTTCCAACTATGCACAGTGCAACTACTTTCTGAATCTTGAGCAGCCTTTCCATCAACCTCCTGTGATCCCTCAGGCTGCTCAAGCGGGATCATAGTAGCAGTAGATCCATCACTCTCGCTATCCCGTCCTACGAGAGTGGTTTCAGAAAACCCTTACCTCTACAGATAGGAGAATCCCTCAAAGTTTGACGGTTTCGTTCGTGGTTCGTACGAACGGTCAGAAACTGCACAGAACGTCTATCATCTGGACTACGGATCCTAGCATAATGAGATCCATCATCCATCACCTTGGTCTCCATTCGAACCGCAGTGATATAAGGCTGACCAAGAATCACAGGATATGAAGCAGAAGATTGCACGAAGAAGTGCTGATCTACATCCACATCACCTATCTTCACCTTCACGTTAGGACAAGCGCCGTATAGCTCACCTTTCTGGTTGTTTGCAGCACGTAACACCCAACCATGGTTCAACTCGATAGGCCACTGACCTCTCTCATACATCTCTCGTGACATGATGTTGATCTCTGATCCGTGATCAACTAAAGCAGCAACAGGTTCAGCCAAACTTCCAAGACGAACTCGTGTAGCAGTTGTAGCACGAGCCCAATGCCTCCTTCTGAAATCACTATCAGTAGCTGGACTCTCCTCGCCAGCTTCCTCATCATCGAACTCAATAGTGTTGGTACCAGCAACCAACGCTTCTTGCTGGTATCCCTTGTCATCAGCTTCCTGGAAATGCACCTTTCCAAACTCTGCATCATTCAGAGAAGCTCCTACTACATCTATCATCTAACTCGCTACCTGCTCGGACATCACCTGTCTCTTGCGCTTGATGATGTCGATGATCAGTTCGTGAAACTCCCTCTTTGCAATACCAAGAACTTCTCGGAGAGAAAACTCGATCCGTGCATCCAGTATCCTCTGCTCCAAGATGCTCTTCAGATCAGTAGAAGTTTCAATATCCGCTGCCAACTTGTAAGCCGGTCCCTTCCCCTTTTCTTGGGCAGTAAACCGCCTACCAGCAGTCGTTGGCTCCTGCTGGGATCTCTGCACATCCTCCATAGGACTTGGCGTAGGTGGAGGAGCTGCAGAAGTAGACGGGATGTCTTCAGGAAGAGCCGCTCGTCTCCTTGTGACTCTCCGTCTATCCCCAATCTCCTCAGGAACTCCAGTATCAAGTTCAGAGGCTTCTCGTCGCCTCTTCTCCTCCACAGAAGCATCTTGCCAATGAACGTGTCTATCTACATCCAAGAATGCTCTGATAGAAGCAGCATCTACAGGATCTCCCCATCCTGTGACCCTACGAATAGACTCGGCTCCCCTCTTCAGTACTTCAGAAGGAACGGGGGCAATATTCTTCTCAGCAGTCCTATCTAGCAACGTAGGACTAGAAGAAACCTCAATATGTCCAGCATATACATCAGGATTTACCGGTGGTGTCATCAATGCATGAACAGTTGCCGCCGCAGCAATCTGAGGTAGACTCCTCATGCCTCCTCGCCCAAACTGCGTGCTCAACGGCTCTCCAGTAGAAGAAAGGTGCAGCCTACCGTTCTGATAGCGAACTACACCATCTCGCAAAGCAGCTGTGAGCTCTTGACAGTCTCCTCGGAAATGATCAGGACTGTCACACCAAATACATCTACGAACCGGAGCTCCTCCTGGACGTGCAGCAGCAGGCGCCGGTGGCTGCTCTCTCTGCAATCCAGCTAGCTCTACCTTCAGCTCTCGCATCTGCCGAATCAGGTCTTCAATCTGATTCTGTTGACCATGGTTCTCCGCAGGTCTCTGAACAGGTGCCCTTTGTGCCGGTGCTGGCACAACTGGCATCAAAGGAACTGCAGCTGGGACAACAGGTCTGGGAGCAGGGACCAAAGGCTGCTGTACTTGAGGAGCAGCATAAGGTGGAGTGACCACTTCTGCAAGCGGACGTCCTCCCACAGCCACTCTTCCTCTCCTTTGCCTTGTAAGTACAGCCACAGCATCCTCAACTCTCCCCCAATCCATAGTAACACCTCCCTCAGCAGATCGATCGGCCAACATAAAACATAACCGATCTGCTGTAGCATCATCGGTAGCTTGCAGGAAAAGCTCTGTTCTCCTAGCATCTAGAGTTATTCGCTCTAGAGTTGAGAGTTGCCGGTATCTCCGATCAAACTCTCTCAGCAACTCGCTCAGACTCATCATACGACCAGGTTGCTGCTCAACCCAGTCTAAGAACGTCCTCCTAGTAACTCTCTCTGAATCCTCCTCAAGAAACTCCTCTCGAAGAGATCGCTCAAAACTCATCCAGACTCCAAGATTTCTTCTCTGTACATCCCTAACTTGGTCCTGCAACTCAGGAATGACAGCTAACTCAAAGCTTGCTATCATCTCAGCATCTGTAACCCTAACCAGCTCCATCTCTCCTCTATACTCACGCAGATATCTAGAAATATCTCTACCTTCAAACCTTCCACACCTATTCACTATCGCTTGCAAAGCCTTGGTGGATTTTAACTCACCCCCTCCAACGATCGGATGTTGTTGGACCAGGGCCGCAAGCGTCTTCAAGATCTCAGCCGTGTCCAGACCAGATGCAGTTGTCGTTGTAGAAGACGCAGGTGCAGTTGACGGTGCAGCAGTAGACGTTGATGCTCCAGCTCCAGAGGCAGCAGCAGCAGCTCCGCTCTTGCGATCCATCTCTTCTCCTTGTAGCAACTCAACCTTCTCAATCAATCACCCCAAGAGCTCTCAGTGGAAGCACCAGATGTCGGGTTGAGAGTCTTCCTGGGAAGGGCGAACCTTCTGGCTGTGATATGAGCTTGAAGGCTGTGTTCAATCTACTCAGGAAAGCGTTGAGCTTCAGACTATGGCTGGTTTACTCACAGGATAGGCTTCAGGTCTC
This sequence comes from Asterella californica, assembly GCA_036924285.1. Classification (NCBI taxonomy): domain Eukaryota; kingdom Viridiplantae; phylum Streptophyta; class Marchantiopsida; order Marchantiales; family Aytoniaceae; genus Asterella; species Asterella californica. Next base: position 53,284,058 of record JAYKYS010000001.1, read on the forward strand.
AAGGTGATACTGAAAACACTCATATAAGTCTCCATGCTCTTCTGATAAGTTCAGGAAGTAAAGTTCAGGCTTAACTAGCAATGATAAGATCAGATGGCGAACTTTGACACTCAGGATTGAGAAATATGTGAAGGTTCAGACTTCAGAACTCCTCCTACATGTAAACAAGGTTCTACTGGATACACATACGAAATTTCAGCTTCAGATCAATTCAGAGCACTAAGATATGAGCAGAAACTTTCTGAGTAGAGAAATTACGGCAGTTTCTGGTACCCAGACAGCTATTTCGACCTATAACAAGGAAATGGCTCGATCACTTTGGGAAATTCTTACAGGACTTGCAGTACACAGCTTGATGAACACTCCTGTGAAGTTGGGCCACCTGATTCCACACAGAACTCCAGATCTCGCTCTCCAAAGTTGCTGCTCCAGATTGAGAGCTTTTCGGACCCCCTCTACTTCAGCGGCCGCCCTGAATTACTCACTGACTCAATTGACATGAAAATTTGGAGACAGTCGTAGCCCTGCTGACAGTGAACACAGCCACGAAGTTTTGAAGCAATTTCCTCGATTCTGCTGAAAATGACACTCAAAACCCCAAATTGAACAGAAGTGCTTCAATTTTGACACAAATCGAACTTCAATCAGCCATAACTCCTTGTTTATTGCCTCAAATCGATCAAACTTTTCGCTGACAGTGCTTGGCTCGACGAGCTCTATCTCCCTATGCTCTCAGATTTCGAAGTGCCCTCACAAATTGCTCGAACTCCACTCTAGAGCTCTGTTTCTAAATTTAGAGTTTAACTAAAGACAAAAACAGACCAATAGGAGTTCATAGCTCCACTTGGTTGTCCTTTAGTACCCTAAACCACGTGGCAACTTAGTTTTACCCATAGGCTACCACGTCAAGCTCCCTAGAGTGCCAACGTAAAACTTAAACTACCTAAAACGACACGCAGCCCCGAAAAATACTTAAATCAGCTAGAAAGCGTGCATGGGCGACAAGTAAGTACAACCCATGAGCTCAAACCCCTATCTACATGGTAATCAATCTACTAAGACTCAAAATATATAACATCCTCAAGTGTCGACATCTCTGAGGTCCTAACTCTACTCAGAGACACTAATGCTTGACAAAGAGGTGAATTATTTACAATGTAAAATAATTCACATCACGACAACGACGGTGGATGAGGTCACGACAACATACTTCGTCATCGAACTCGACGCGACAGAGATGGAGCTACTCCAGCGACTTCGGGCAGAGTTAACGATAGCACCAGATCCTTCTGTGAAGAGTAGGATAGTTAGGCTAGCGGAGAGGATCATTCGAGATTTGAAGGAGCTTAGGGAGTCGGTTAAGTTTACACTATGCAGTATAAGACAGAAGTTACAGTTAGGTAGAGTAGATACTGCGGTTCCGTCAACTGAGGAGTCGTGATCAAGCGGTCTAGATGAAATCATATTTTTGTAGAAATGAGATCCGCCATCTTAAGGCGAAGGGCTATATAAGCGATGCGATTCTCAGTCATTTTACCTTTTCCATATTTTCAGTTTTTGTTTCTTAATTTTTGATTGCACAAGATTGCGGAATGAGAGTGTGAATGAAGTGGGCGAAGGCGATTTACCTACGAAGGACGTAGTTTGCTGTCGTAGGTGTAATTTTGATTGACGAAGACCTTCGTCATTTACCTTAACGAAGAGACTTCAGTGTGAAATTTGACTGAAGAGACTTCGGCCGAAGTTGAAACAGTATACTTCGAAGGTGTTTGAACGAAGATCTGAGAACATATTAGTTACTGTGAAGTGGAAGAGCATAAGTTAAATTGTAAGAAGAGTTCGGAACATGGTGGCTTTGTCTTAAGTTTGGCTTCTTCAAATAAGTGGGATTCTTAAGAGTGAGGATTTAATAGGAAGAACACTTCTTAGGAAGAGTAGAGGCTTATTCTTTGAACCTTGATGTGAGGTCTGTATTCTTCTGTCTTTTCAGAAGAAGACTAGTAACATTTCAGCAGTATTTTGCTACCTCATTTACTCATACATCTATCTTCTCCAATCTTTTATATGTTTGTTGGAAGGGTCCCTGATCAAGAACTATTTCATTGTTGTTTGTATTGATTCATCAGGTTTTTGCTTGGGTTTGGTTTCTTATCAGACTTAAACTCTCATCCGGATATTATTCCATTCCGTGAGAATAACAGAAAACTATCTGAATTATCATTGTGACGTTGTAGTACTGTGTTTTGTGTAATTGTTAACTGTATCTTCGTGGGAACGATCCTTTATTTACTATTTCCGATACTTTGTGTTTCTCTGGGTTGTTACATTTTCTGAGAGAAATTGAGACGCAGGAAACAGATTTGGGGTTTTCAGTTATCTATGAAGGAGAGTTGGACCATTCGGACCGTTTCGGAGTCCAAACTTGCTGTCCTTGGATCCATCAAGATCAGAACAACGATTTCTTCAGGAAACTGAAGATGATACGAAGTTTCATCGGACGGTTCGAGAGTTTTGAGTGAAATTGGCTCGCAGGGAAGCGCTTACATCAGATTTCCGTTCGCCTGCGACCTGAGATTGGATTGTTCTTCGCGATTCGTGAGCCAAGCTCTTCGTTCTTGGTGCCTATGCGATCAAGGAGTCTTCATCTACGCATAGGACGTGAATTGGATTGTTGGTTTGGGTGTGGTGAGCAAGTTTGAGCCGCAAGGATCTGATTTACGTCAGTTTTTTGCAACCTGCGACCAAATTTCTTGCGTGGTTTTGCAAGGGGAACTCCAAACGGCTTGTTTGGAGTCTCGTTGGGTTCAAGGTAGCTAGATCTACCTACCAGAGAAGACGGATATCAGTTTAGACGATCCGTTTGTGCGGTGTGTGCAGTTTTAAGCCGCAGGGAGGAGATTTTTAAAGTTCGGTCACTTGCGACCGAAAATCAGCGATATCTCGGCTATCAGGAGTCGGATCTGAAGGTTTCTTGGGTTAACGGAGTCAGCGGGGGAGACCCTATCGACATTTGAAGTCCGTTCGGCGAAAGGAGGAAGTTCACAGATAGGCTTTTTTTGATTTCTGCGCTATGGATTTTTGCTCTTTTGAGTTCGTTAGAGTTTTGGTTGGCTATATATAGCTTGTGATAGCTAGCTTTAGCTAAGAACTTGTACATGGATGTGGTATGGACTTGGGTTTGGATCTGTAACACCAGGGGTTGCATAGTAGTAAATATGTGATAAGTTATAACTATGTGTGGTGAGTCTTCTAAATAAGTCCCAAGGCTAGACCATACTCTAAGTTAGTGACAGATAACTAGGAGTAGTCACAGTTGGAGTTGGAGGTATTTGAGGACAGAATATTAGAATATTCTAAAGTGTGAGAACTACTATTTTGTTTGGTTGTGCATAAAATGACAAGGATGTGAATAATACACTCTTGTCTTATGCGTGACTGATTTTTATTGGTTGTAGAGACTTAAGGGTCAAACAATCAAGAGGGTTGTTGACCTTTTTGGCTCAATTATGTGTTAGTATTTTGTCTTGTAAGGAGCAATCCGAGATTCCTTTCAAAGATTCCTTTATACTTCTAGAAGAATCCTAATTATTAGAGTAGAGTCAAAAGAGGAGAAATCTACTCTTGACTTAGGACTTTTACCTTTGACTTGGTCTCGGTAAATTGCAGTAAATCAGATTTACAAGTAGTTACCATGGTAAATCTGCAGTAGTATAAATAGAGGGGTTGTGGAGTGATCTCTCATCCTCCCTTTGCCTTGTATTTGGAAGCCGTTAGGCCATATCTATAAAGGGCGTGTTTTTCATCTCTGCGTCTCCATGAGAGTTCTCGTTCCCAGCAAGGAAGAGATATGAGAATGTTGAGAGTTGGATTTAGTCGAGGGCCTCCTAGTTCCATGATGCGCCCCCTCAAAGGCCATCAGAGGTTTACCCTGGGTGAGAGACAGGACTGGTAGCAAGCTTGAGGGTCACATTTTTGGTTCCGTTGCCGGGACCTCACTAGGAGGCTTGAGAGATATGTTTCGTGTGCAGTTTTACATCAGACAGAAGGACGTTATGAGAGAGCATATCGAAAGAACTCTTGGAGAGGCTAGAGCTACTGCCATGCTAGAGACCTTAGAGCCATTCGTGTATCCGGTTGTCATCTACGATGCATTTGAGGTCATCTTGTACATTCTGTACACATAGGATGTTAGAATCAGCTGAAGAGAACGTGTCGAGTGTTAGAGTTTAAATCTGAGAGTAGAGTGGTTCATATAATCCTATATGTTCATGAGGGTAGAGGATCAGATCACTCTTATCAGGTTCTTTGAGTGATAGTCCTTATCGTTGAGACTAAAAGGAGGAGAGACTAAGAGTCCGAAGGTGAAGACGATTCGCTTTCTGATCGAGTTTACAGTCACCATCATTTTCTTTGTATTTCTTTGACGTCCTTGAAACTTCACGACGGACTGGAGAAGCTCCTGATCTATCTATTGATCCAAAGGTCACTAGTTTTGGAGCTACAAAGCTCAAGATATCGCTGTCAGAAGTTCAGCTGGTAGTCCAATCGATCAAAATCTGCATGGGGTCGAATTTAAGTCAAGATCATGGAGGGTCAGAAAGAGTGGGTAGTGAGGCTTAGGAACCTTCCTCAAAATCTTGATGTCATAGTGGGTGTGGACGAACGTTCTAGAGAGTTAAAGGTCGAATTTGAAGAGAGAACGGAGAGAAACAAGCTAAGACTCTTCCAAGAAGAAGTTGAGGGCAGAACCGTGGTGCTACTTTTGTAGAGGGTTGGGTCACTATGCAGCAAGTTGTCCCGTGAGATTCAAGAGAGAAAACCCTCGTGAAGGAAGGAGTTCTATCGATCTAGGTCTCCGAGTTGGTCCATCGTCTCCTTCGCGTGTTTTTAAAGACGAAAACATCTGCTCAAACTGTGGAATTGAAGGTTTGCCAAAGGAGCACGAGTGTGGAGACGTGATTGCCCTGTTGGCATCTACGTCTAGAAGATTGAGAGAGGAGCAAGGAGTTGAAACGGAGAAGCTGCCATCTTCAGACGAAAATTCAGCTAACGCATGATGGAGATGGTAATCCAGATGGTGGAGAAGGTGACAATGAGGATGCGACTCATGCATACGTTCGGAGAGGAGATAGCGCAAGCGATTATGGTGGAACCCTTTCCTTTCTTGCTACCGATGGTTGATTATGCTCGCATGGAGTTAGTAATGTTCATCCTATATTAGAAAACGAAGAGAGATATCGTGTTGAGGAGAGGAGAAGACATCAAGAATTTAAGATGGGGAAGCTTCCAGTTTTCTATGGAAAGGATGGTGAGGATGTAGAAACCTTTGTGCGAGATTTCAAGCGAGCATGCATAGGAAACCATGAGAGGAAGAAGGAAGAGTGGGCATCACTATTGCCTGATTTCCTAGAGGATACCGCATTGACTTGGTATGAGGAATACAGAAGGAACAAGACTGAGATGGATACATGGGAAAGCTTGACGGAGGCTCTAATTGAGAACTTTCTGCCGGATGAGAGCTATGAGAAGCTCATGACCGAGGTGACCTTCTTGAAGCAAGGAGATGCTGAGAAGGTGAGGGTTTACGCAAAAAGGACCGAGAAGTTGGAGGCTCGTTTCAAGACTATATTGAAGAAGAGCGGTGATAATGTGGAGGCTACAATGGTGGGAATTGTGGCCATGCTTACCAAGAACTTTGTGGCAGGTCTGAAGCCTCAAATCAGAACTCAGGTGAAGTACGAGAAGCCCACCACTAAGGCGAAGGCGATTGAAATTGCAGTTCGAATGGAAGAGAGTTTGGAAGATGATGACGTTCTTCTAGGAGAAGCAAAGGCGGCGAGTGTCGCAGGGATTACACTCGGTGGTAGAGCTGCTCAAAGAATCCCGACGCCTGCTGTGGTTAACACATCTGCTGTGGTTGTTGTCAACCCTCCGGCGCCTAATCTTCAAGATGAACTAAGACATATAACAGAAATGTTGGCGGATCTGAAGATCAATGTAGTGCAGTTGAAAGAGCGGAGGAACCAAGGAGGAGGAGGAGGCCAACGAGGTTATGGAGGAAATTTCAATCGAGGGCCTCAAAATGAATTCGGTGGTATCTCGTGCTACGGATGTGGTGGTCCTCATTTTCAAAGGAATTGTCCACACTCCATCCAAAATGGAGGACGGAACAATGAGGGTACAAGAGGAAATATGGGCGGAGGAGTCCCGCCACAAAACAAAGACAAAGGAGTTGCCACAATCGATGCGGTGAAGGTGCCAAACGTTTATGAGAGAGGAGAATGCTCTTACTCTCAAGTGGAACTCTTAACTCACGAGAGGAAGAAGACGAGGTTTTCAGAGGAACCTATGATCATTGGGGATTCTCAAAGTAGGAGCACTCGTTCCAGCACTGTCTTCTTCTCAGAAGAAGCCCCGGAAGAAGCTGGGAATGGAGGATTTCACCATTTCAGCTGCTCAACCTAGATATGACGTAGTGGAGGATGTTGGCACGCAAAAAGCCAACATAACAGTGGGTCAATTGATCGCACTCAACCCAAGCTTGAGGAGAGAGCTTCGAGGCGGATTGAGCTCGAGAAGGACCAAGAAGAAGAAATCTAAGGGCAAGATCAACGTCTCAAGTGTGGGAGTTGGTGCAGTGGATGCTCAGGCCTCTGAGGTATGCACTAAAGCATCCAAGATCGAGGTTCGTTTGAATGGACACTTTGTACCTGATGTGTTGGTGGACGGAGGTTCTGCTGTGAATGCGATATCTGAACGTTTGATGAAGCAGTTGGGGATGAAACCCACAAGACCGACGAGCATCATTGTTGGTATGGCAAACAAGCAAAGGGTGAGACCTCTCGGAGTCCTAGAGAAAGTAGTGGTGTCGGTTATGGGGGTACAAACCTTGATGTCTTTTCAAATTCTGAAAGATTCCAGCTATGACTTGCTCCTTGGAAGACCTTGGTTGAGAGCCGTTCGTACAACTGATAGATGGCACAAAGGTTACTTGAGGATAGGACCTAGCGACCATCGAGTGAAGGTGCCTCTCTCAAGTGGTGGCTGTGTAACTTCTGATTCTGATAGATCAACCAGCGACTATTGGGAGTCAGAAACCGAAGACAGTGGAAGTGTCTCCGGAGTAGATACAGGTGGTTCTTCTGATGAGGAGACGTCAGAAGATGAAGAGTTTGATATGGATTGTATCACGCCTCATATTGGAGCTATTGATTTGCTCCCTCGTCCATCTGTTGAGAAGGACCCGGACAAAACAAAATTAAGTGGAGAGGAGCTAGAGCGAAGACTAGCAACCATCAAGTTTGGTCCCAAGGTGACTTCGGAAGAGAAGAGAAGGTTCTTGGAGATATTCAGGAAGTACATCCACGTGTTTGCTTTCAGCTATAAAGATCTGAAGGAGGTGACATTGGAGACGCACCGGATCGACGTAGAGGAGGACGCGAGACCTGTTCGACAAAAGCAACGGAGGATCAGCCCGCCAACAGCAGTGATCGTCAAAGAAGAGATTGATAAACTGAAGGAAGCTGGGTTCATTTACGAAGTGGAGAATTCAGAATGGGTATCGCCCATCGTGATCGTGAAGAAGAAGAATGGTAAGCTTCGCGTATGTGTGGATTACAAGAAGTTGAATGCAGTCACGAAGAAGGATTACTACCTGTTGCCATTCATCGATGAGATCTTGGAAGAAGTCGCAGGTCACGAATGGTACAGTTTTGGAGACGGTTATAGTGGATATAACCAGATCCATATAGTCCCTGAGCATCAACACTTAACGACCTTCACTACTCCGTGGGGTACATTTGCGTTTCGCGTGATGCCGTTCGGGTTATGTAATGCTCCAGCTACTTTTCAACGGTTCATGAACAAAGTGTTCGAACCGTTTCTTGGGAAGTTTGTTAGAGACTTCATTGATGACTTTTGTGTGTATGGACGGAAGGAGGATCACTTTGATCATCTGATCAAAGTATTAGAGCGATTGGAGCAAGCTAATGCATCTCTGAATCCAGAAAAGTGCATTTTTGGATGCGAGGAGGGTTTGCTGTTGGGACACATCGTCTCCAAAAATGGAATAGGAGTGGATCCAGACAAGGTGAAGAAGATAGTCGAACTACCATTCCCTACTAGCTTGACCAAGTTGAGACAATTTCTTGGGATGGTGGGATATTATCGTAGATTCATTTCATCCTTTTCCAATAAAGCTCAATCGTTGACCAACTACATGAAGAAGGGTGTAGTCTTCGAGCTGATACTTCAAGATCAGAAGGCTAAGGAGGCGTTTGAAGAATTGAAGAAGGCATTGGTGATAGCCCCAATCCTCGCCAAACCTGACTGGAGCAAGTCATTCATTGTTTATACTGATGCATCCAATGTTGCGATTGGATGTACCTTGAGTCAGTTAGATGAGAATGGACACGACCATCCAATAGCTTATGCTAGTAGACAGATGGTGCAAGCTGAGAAGAACTATTCCGTGACAGAGAGAGAAGGGTTGGCCGTGATCTTTGCTTTGAAGAAGTTTCGGCACTATTTGTTAGGAGGAAAATTATCTATAGTGACTGATCACAAAGCTTTGAAGTACATCTTCAATAAGCCCAACGCGGAGGGAAGGATAGCTCGATGGAAGATCCTCATGGCAGAATATGACTACGTCATTGAGGATAGACCAGAGAGGAAGCATGCCAACGCAGATTTGTTGTCGAGAGCTTACGACGAATTGGGAGAAGAACCATTAGATGATACTTTTCCGGACGAAGACTTGATGACCATCACGTTGAGCAACGAGGTGCCGGAAGAGTACAAGGAGGTGTGGAATTTCCTTTCTGATGGATCATTTCCTGAAGGTATGCGAGCGAGAGAGAAGAATGCTCTAATGAGAAGGTGTAAGCCATACACCATTGTTGAAGGAGTTCTTTTTCATCAAGGTGCTGATGGACTGCTACGACGAGCTGTGGGCAAGGAGGAAGCTGCGAGGTTGATGCTGGAGTTCCACGATGGACCTGTATGTGGTGGTCACTTTGCTGGTAAGGTGACGGCTTTCAAAATCTTAGACGCTAGATATCATTGGAAGGGTATTTTCAAGGACTGTTTGGAGTATTGCAGAACTTGCGATGTGTGCCAAGCCTTTGCCAAGAAGTCTACTAGCACTCCTCCCTTGAGATCAGTTCCTGTGCTAGGTCCGTTTGAGAAATGGGGAATTGATCATGTCGGTCCTTTAAACAAAACACCTCGTGGCAACAAATATATCGTGATTGCAACCGATTATTTGACCAAGTGGGTGGAAGCCAGACCACTTAAAGCCACAAGTGAGGAAGAGGTTGGCCGTTTCTTATGGGAACGGATCATTACTAGGTTTGGATGCCCTCTTGAGTTGGTTTCTGATAGGGGTGGTGAATTTGTGGGAAGCATCACAACCGCTATGTTGGAACATTTCTCCATCAAGCCGCGAGTGACAACTTCTTACAAACCGAACGCTAACGGGTTAGCTGAGAAGACCAATCATACCTTGTGTGCGATGCTGGCCAAGGATGCTGATATGGAGGACGCGAAGCACAACTGGGATAAGAGGTTACATGCAATCTTGTGGGAGTATAGGACTACTACGAAGACTTCGACGGGGTACACTCCTTTTCATCTTGTTTACGGTGTGGAATCGAAGTTGCCCATACAGTTTGATTTACCTACCTTTCAAACTGTCCATAAGAGGTTAAAGAGGTCGATTGGAGCAGCAGCCGAGAAGTCTAGAAGAGAGCAACTATTGGAGTTGGAGGAAGCACGAGTGGTGGCAATGATTCAGATGAAGAAGGCGCAAGAACGTCAGAAGAAATATTACGACAAGCGTCTCGGTAAGAGAGAAGTGAAGCCGTTCAAGGAAGGAGATATGGTAATGCTTTTTGATGCCATTAGGTATAAGAGAGCTAGGAAGAAGTTCCTTCCACGCTACTTTGGTCCTTTCATCATCGAGAAGGTGTGGAGTAATTTTACATATGACTTGAAAGAGCTAGGAGGACGGAGGTTTGACCGGGTGAATCACGACAAGCTCAAGCTCTTTCATCAAAGGAAAGTCATTGTTCACTCCGAGGACGGAGTGAAAATTTAGTCCGGGGGTAAATGTAACACCAGGGGTTGCATAGTAGTAAATATGTGATAAGTTATAACTATGTGTGGTGAGTCTTCTAAATAAGTCCCAAGGCTAGACCATACTCTAAGTTAGTGACAGATAACTAGGAGTAGTCACAGTTAGAGTTGGAGGTATTTGAGGACAGAATATTAGAATATTCTAAAGTGTGAGAACTACTATTTTGTTTGGTTGTGCATAAAATGACAAGGATGTGAATAATACACTCTTGTCTTATGCGTGACTGATTTTTATTGGTTGTAGAGACTTAAGGGTCAAACAATCAAGAGGGTTGTTGACCTTTTTGGCTCAATTATGTGTTAGTATTTTGTCTTGTAAGGAGCAATCCGAGATTCCTTTCAAAGATTCCTTTATACTTCTAGAAGAATCCTAATTATTAGAGTAGAGTCAAAAGAGGAGAAATCTACTCTTGACTTAGGACTTTTACCTTTGACTTGGTCTCGGTAAATTGCAGTAAATCAGATTTACAAGTAGTTACCATGGTAAATCTGCAGTAGTATAAATAGAGGGGTTGTGGAGTGATCTCTCATCCTCCCTTTGCCTTGTATTTGGAAGTCGTTAGGCCATATCTATAAAGGGCGTGTTTTTCATCTCTGCGTCTCCATGAGAGTTCTCGTTCCCAGCAAGGAAGAGATATGAGAATGTTGAGAGTTGGATTTAGTCGAGGGCCTCCTAGTTTCATGATGCGCCCCCTCAAAGGCCATCAGAGGTTTACCCTGGGTGAGAGACAGGACTGGTAGCAAGCTTGAGGGTCACAGATCGCGTGATACTGCTGTGACTCGGCTTGTTAGCAAAGGGAAGTTTCTCTTGCTTTGAGCTATGCTTCGGTGGTTTTGGGTCAGGATTGTGATTCAGGGGTTTGTCTTAAGGGCTTTGAAGCAGGTTACAGACCGCTCTGGTCTGGTTCTCAGTTCTGTGTTCTTAGTGTACTTACATTTGGAGTTGGTATATATTACAGCATTCGTGGCTGTTTTTCTCTATCTTGTCTCTGTTCAGCACACAACATCTTCACAGCCAGGAACCTCATGTTTTCCTGGACATCCTTCACGCAACAATATCCGACACGATAGCGTCTGATGTACCCATTTCAGATTCAAAATTCAAGGAGTAGAAGAAGCGATTGTATCAGACGATTCATTACATCGCGTTGACAGTCTCAACATTGATGATCGGTCACATCCATGATTGTGATACGCCCAAGAAAGCTTAGGACGCACTCGTGCATCTGTTACAATTAGGAACAGAGACTCGAAAGCTACAATTACTGCACCAGTTCAACACTGTTAAGAAAGAGTCGATGTGCATCAACGACTACGTGACCCATGTCAAGTAGCTCGTATATCAATTATCTTCTGTCAAAGTCAAGATTGATTCCACTGTCTTGATCGGGGTCACACTGCAAGGACTACCTGCTGAATACAAGCAGTTCATTACTTCAATTTCGACCAGAGAACCCGTTCCACGGTTTGATGAACTTGTTCCTATGATGTTAGGAGAGGAGGTGCGCCTACTGGGGAGTACTACTTCAACGGGTCAGCAAGAATCTATCTATTTTGCAGGTTTTGGAGGATTTCGTGATAAGGGTCGTGGAAAAAGTGCTGGACATGGACGGATTCACGAACAACAATAGCAGTTGCAGCAATAGTCTGGATCCTCTAACAATCAGAGACGTGCGTCTGGTTCTTACAACTACTGCAAGAAGCAATGCCACAATGCAAATCAGTGTTACAAGCGACAAAACAATCAAAGGTAATATGACAACCATCCCCAACAAAGTAACCACAACCAGCAATACTATGCAGTGATTGAGCATCTATTCGGAGCAGTTGTTGATAACAATGCATCAGAGTTATGCGGCTTTCGAGCCACATATTGACTGGGTGATCGACTCTGATACCACCAGTCATATGACACTCCATCGGGAGTGATTCAGTCCACTCGAGTCTTTGGAGACTTTTCATGTTATGGTGACAAGCGATGACACCAAGCACAAAGATAACATTTCGCTTAACATTCCTCCGTCAACTTTTACTGGTATACAGAATGTCTTACATGTATCCATATTGACTAGAAATCTGCTATTTGTAGGACAGTTGATAGAGTAGGGTCTGCAAGTGCGCTTCAATAAAGATAGATGCTTTATTGAAGATTTGAATGGACAGAATGGTCCAATATTGTCTAATATTGACATCCGACACAAGTGAATTGAGCACGTGAACTTTCAAAAGATGAAAAGCCTTCCGTGTTCTAACATGGTTACATGTCTGTCCAAATTCGAATCCAGTGAGCCCACTGGAGTCTGTGCGGCATGTCAGTTAGGCAAGCAAGCTAGACAGCCCTTTAAGGGATCAGGTAGCAGAGCGAACAAGCTTCCAGAGCTTGTTCACAGTGATGTATGGACTGCTTCTCAGCCAAATATGACCGGTTTTTAGTACTTTGTGCATTGAAGATTATTCGCGTCATACTTGGATCTATTCGTTGAGAAACAAGTCCTCTATCGAAGTACTGTCAGCATTCCAGACTTTCCACAAGTTGATGGGAAAATAATCTGAAGAATCTATCCTCTGTTTGAGATCTGATGGAGGAGGTGAGTTTCTTTCTGGAGAGTTTGATGCATATCCTCGTGAGCATGGCATCTGACCTCATAAGACCTGCAGTTACAGTCCGTAGCAGAACGGGGTTGCGGAGCGCAAGAATGACACATAGTAGAAGCTGCTCGTGTGATGTTGAATGAAAAGACCATGCCTAGACTTTACTGGACAGAAGCTGATTCATGTGCGGTGTATCTGATGAACCGTACGTCTACAATGGCAGTCCACAGTCAGACATCGATGAAGGTCTTCACAGACAATAAGCCTGATTACTCTTTTCTTAAAGTTTTTGGATGCATATGTTATGTGCACATACCTTATGAGAGACGTAAGAAACTAGATCCGAAAGCAGATAGATGTATTTTCCTTGGATATGCTTATGATACGGAAGGACATAGATGTTACAATCCTTTGTCCAAGCAGTTCTATATCAGTAGAGATGTTGTTTTTGATGAGCTATAGTCTTGGTTTGCTCCTGCACCTGTCGTAGCCATCTTTGTATCTACTATAGAATCAAGGAGTCAGTCTACTGTAGTACCTCAGAGTAATACGTTGAGTGGAAGATCTAGAGAAGTCACTAATTTCATATCAGAGTCAATTGCACATGTAGCTGTTGTTAACGTTGGAGTCCACGTAATACAGCCTAGTGGAACTAGTGTAGTTTCTACACAGGATGAGCGAGTGCTATTGCAGCGTATGTTTGACTCGTCCAGAGATGTGGATCTTCCACATCCATTGGATACTTTGTCTCAAATCTTAGCGTCTACGTCATATCAGTTGCAAGGAGAGATGACTAATGCACGGAGTATCTCTCACAAATCTGAACGAGCAAAACATCCAGAGAGTAGGTATATGCATGAAGTTTTTCTTGTTGCACACCATGCATATGACCAATGTTCTTCAAGAACAAGAACCGAGTTCACTTGAGGAGACGATACACAAAGTTCAATTGGGTGCTATGGAAGCTGATCTTGCTGCGCTTCATCATCAACAGACTTGGGAGTTGGTGGACTTACCTGTGTGTAAGACAGCGATTGGATGCAGGTGAGTCTTCAAGGTCAAGCACAACTCGGATGGTACCGTGTGTCGGTACAAGGTCAGATTGGTAGCCAAGGGCTATGCACAGCAACATGAAGTAGACTTTGAGGAAACCTTTGCTCCAGTTGCGAAGATGATGACTATTGGAACAGCAGTTGCAATTGCAACTCAAAAAGGTTGGAAGATGCACCAGATGGACTTCAAGAACACCTTCCTCAATAGTGATCTTGAGGAGGAGGTCTACATGCAGCAACCTCCAAGTTATGAGGATCCTAAGTTCTCTTCTCGTGTATGTAAGTTACGGAAGGTCCTCTGTGGTCTGAAACAAGCACTAAGAGCATGTATGCAAAGATCAATTTCTACTTGCAGTCTCTCAGTTTCCATCTTTGTAGTTCAGACTCTACCTTGTATTTATCAAGAATACAAGACCGGATTGTTGTGATCACCATCTATGTTGATGACTTGATCATTATCGGTAACTATGAGGAGCTTATTTCCTAGATCAAGGATCACTTGAAATCCGAGTTCGAGATGATGGACTTAAGAGAACTCAAGTACTTCCTTGATGTGGAGTTCATTACAGATGGGAAGGATGTTTGGCTTGTACAACGACAGTATGCTCTCAATATGCTTGAGAGATTTGGTATGCTTGACTGCAAATTCATTGGTACGTCATTAGAGCAAGGGGTAAAGCTAGGAGCAGAGGATGGTGAGTTACTTGATGATCTATGCATGTACAGACAAATGGTTGTGAACCCTCAGGCGTTGTCGGCGGCGCAGTCAGAGAGAGTATTGTCATCCATAGCATGATCGGAGAATGTTTCAACGGTTTTGACGGTCAGATTCGCAGTCACGAGACTGTGAATCTGGTCATCAAAATCGGTGCAAAGATACGTGCGTGCATGGTAAGCTTTGTTAACACTTGGAAGCTCCGAATATCAGTACGTGATGTACACATTCCACAATTCACAATATGAAGTCTAGATCTTCCGAAGCAAAATTATGTCTGCATCAACGGAATCGAGTGTAACGAATTACTGAATGGCATCTTATCTACCTGATGATCACCAGATCAGACTTGAGCTATGTCGTCGATCTGATTAGTCAATTTATGCAATCATCACGGATATAACATTTGGAGGCTGTCAAGCGGATCCTCCGCTACATGAAGTTTTTGATGCAGTACGGACTTCACTATCAATATTGAGGACCATTGTTGTTATATGACTACACTGATGCTAATTGGGCAGGGAGTGCAGAAAAGAGATCCACGTTAGGTTATGCTTTTGGACTTGAAAGCGTTGCTATAAGCTAAGCTTCTAAGAAGCAACCTATAGTTGCTTTGTCATCCATAGAAGCAAAGTACCGAGGAGCAACGAACGCAACATGTGAATCAATTTGGCTTCGATGTCTGCTATCTAATATTGGTCTACAGTGTACAGATTCTGTTGTTGTATATACAGACAACATTAGCAGTATGAAGTTAGCTAGTAATCATGTTTTCCATGCTAGGACGAAGCACATTGAGGTGCACTATCATTTCATTAGAGAGAAGTTCCTTGCAAGAGAGATTGAGCTCAGTTATGTGAGCAAAGGAGATCAGGTTGTCGATATCTTCACTAAGACATTGCCTAAGGATAAGTTTGATGCTTCTTGACATTGTCTAGGAGTACAGGATGTAGAGTCGAGCTTGAAGGGGAGTGTTGATATAGTCTCAAGCTCTAGTAGATCGATGGCTAACATTAGTCGGAGTGGTTAGAGTTGTTACATACAGTTAGTTAGAGGGTTAACCCACAATTATGATTTCTCATGTACTCACCTCCACTACATATACATGAAGAGACAAAGCCTCTCCCATCTCATTCCTATTTTACTTCCATGTTTACTCGCTCTCTCTTCTTGGAGTGTCTTTTTGGAAGTATCGATCTTTCTACATCACTAACGTCACGACGGTCAAAGTTTTCACAGTCATCACAAGTGGAGTGACTCTAGTGAGCTTGGAAGAGGTTCTCTAACTTTTTCTTGCCTCGAGTAAATTGGAGAGTTGTGATGACAACTGTCATTTTTGAAGCAGGTGGATATGTTACATACATGTCACGAGGTTTGTTGTCACCATTTGTGTGTCACCTATATGAGCATAACGGAGAATCGTGCCGATGAGTATCAGCCAAGTCCATTCTGAAAGAGACGACATAAAATATAACCTACAGCCATGATGACACTTGTACGAGCTAAGCACAAAGAAGGAAGTACTGTGGGAGGTTCAGGATCTCAAGTTACAGCGGAGGTACCTACGTTTATCCATCTGTTGGTTTTGAAGATCCATTGGTTACAATGGAGGTTCCAGGAAGAAATTGACCATGTAGTGCAATTGCTTAGTAAGGAGGTAGAATCAGAAATGATCTTACGACCGAGAGAGCTAGCAGAAGCCATTAAGATTATGCAAGGACGTGTGAAGAGTGCAGACATAAACTCTTAGGAAATAACTTTTTTTGTGCTCGATCCATTACTTCCCTCTCCTCAAATCGAGTGTAGCACTAAGCCAAGACGTCAGAACTCAAGCCCGTGGGAAAATTGTGGTGCCCGCAATTTACAAGATTGGAGATTTTTTGAAAATTTTAAAGTTAATAACATGTCTATGTAATTGAAATAACCTTATTACTTAAGATTACACCTTGCTTAGAGAGAATATGATCTTAAGGAGTTTTTGTAAAGGAGAAGTCGACTTCTTCGAAAGACGGAAGACGGACATCTTCTGGGAAGACGTCTTCTCGATCATGTCTTCCAGAAGACAGAAGACGGAAGACGGTGACCACGACTGCATGGATACCAACCACGTGCCACATAGACGAGGGATAGGTGTACCTACCAGGTAGCCACCACAGTAGTAGGTAATTTGAGATAACCGAAGGCATTAACCTAAAACACAGAGAAGATACGGGGCGAGGCGCATTGGCACGAAATCGATCGACTGTTCCCCGCAATGAGAATCGACTGTGCCTTAGAGGTCAATTGCAATCGGGGTATTGAAGTATGTCCTAGAAGCAAGGAGAGTGAAATTGGGAACTCATAGAATCGAATTGAGACAAGAGAGAAAACGAAGTCAATTTTCCTGAAATTTGACCTGTAAGTACAAATCTTAGTATCCTACCTATGTGGCAAGTTTGAGAGAAGACTGATTTGTAGATCTGAACCTATCATATGTGAAACTTTGCTGTTTTTCTGTCGAGTTGTATCGGCAACGGTACCTAGTCCAGGTCCCGAGACTTGTTAGCGATAGCTGGCAGAAAAGCATCCAGAGTGATGTCTGTATTGCTTTGAGGGGGGTATACTATGCGTAGACAGGACTATAGCAATCTAGGTTGTGATCGCGTCATGTGGTTATCAGTTTCACACTCAACGTGGTAAAGTGCGATTCTTGACTTCTAAAGACGACTACTTGTCTAACCTAATGACTAGTCATAAGACGTGTCACGGTGCATGCACTAGAATCGTCCACCAAAACGATCTACACGAGGATGACTATGATGGCATCAAACATACGATGTGCATGTGTGCCATCTCATCGATCCGTGTGTCTTTGGTTGATCCGTTAGTGAGTTTGCATCTGTCTTTGTTTATGTTCGAAACTTTTAAAGTAAAGAAGAGCGACCTATGTGAGGAGATTCGACCTTAAGGAAAGTGATTATTCGTAGAGAGGTCGTAGTGGTCTTATGAGTCTGTATCGACGCTCTATGGATCTATATACCCTTGCAGTTGGAGTGGGAATGTTGTGAGAGATGGACGAAGGGCTTTACTTACCGCCAAGATTCTCTTTTCGAAACCTCTTTCAGATTAAACTGATGTACATGGAACGAGTCCATTTCCAATAGTTTTCGATAGGATCCTTCGGACATAACTTTATCGCGCAAGTCATGTTCTCGTCTGTCCTTGTGATCTTACCTGTTGTCACTTACGGCCAAGAATGAGATCTTATCATCTTTATGCTCATCTAATGAAGGATGGATCTAAATCAGCTCTCACCTGTAAACACTGAGTGCGAGATAAGATACATATGTCGACCTAAAGTCATGTACGAAGCCTAGTAGTGAGGAACTTCGAGGAGGACTACTATCGAGAGATCATGTCATCGCATATCTCATTTGTCGTGCCCATGATCATCCAATGTTTTGTGTGGTTATCTTGATCTTTTACTGAGAGAAAGAAAGTGCTTAGATTTAGAGAAGTCAGAGAAATTACATGATACTAGTCGTTTCGATGTGCATCGGTCACTAGCCATAGCCAGAAGGTACGCCCTTACTCTAAGGAAAGGCTCTCGTTACGACAGTGCTTCCAATGTTCTCTCCAATTCTTAATTCGGAGTCAATTCCAATCTCGAGAAGCAGCCAAGAGAGCTCTGTGCTAATGCAAGCTTCCCTGTCTTCTCTACGCGATTTAGGTAATGACTTCGACTACCTTAGACCTACCTACTATAGAGGTGATTGTACAGCAGGTACACCTACTCTCTTATCTAGTCGGTGCGTGGTTGGTACCTTCTGCGGTTGTAGTCACTGTCTTCTTGGAAGCGGCTTCCGGCTTCCGGCTTCCGGAAGACACTCTCCAGAAGACGTCTTCCGGCTTCAGAAGAAGTCGACTTCTTCTCACAAATTTCCTTAAGATCATCTTCTCGCTAAGCAAGGTGCAATCTTAAGTATTAAGGTTACTTCAATTATATATACACGTCATTAACTTAAAATTTTCAAAAAAATCTCCAATCTCGCAAATTGTGGACACCACATTCAGGTACACCAAACACCTATTGGTTCACCCAGTTGGTGCTAGGTTGGTGTTTCTCATAGTTACAGTCATGGTCCTCTCTGGAAGACTCCCCACTATGTCTTCTATCTTCGAGACGACATCTTCCGGCTTCTGAAGAAGTTGGCTTCTTTTCAAAATCCGTCTTAAGTTCATCTTCCTACTAAGGAGAGTGTAAACTTTAAATAACTTGATTTTTTTTAAATCCTCAAAACTTGCAAACTGTGGGCACCACATGTTGTTATGGTGGTATGTTGCTAATATTTCTCTTGTGCCTTTCAAGAATGGATGAAAATGGCCTGCCAAACCATGAAAAGAAATTTATACAAGGAGGTGAGACCTTTCATTACTTGCTCGGATGAAACCTTCAAGGAGTTCGATTCTTTTGTTACAAAGTGACCTAAAGGTCTAATCCCTGATCATAGTGGAGAAACAAGCTTGAAGAAAAATGACAAAGGTCATTTTTTGCCACGGTCCTATAAAGATCTTACTGCAAATGCATTTCGATCACATAATGGTCTATCTGACATAGAGCTAAGACAAATGTGGCATAACTTGATCATCGAGAAGTTGTGGATGAAGAAACCAGCCAACTTGAAGCACGTGCCAGAAGAAACTTTCTATGAGTTTTGCACGAAATTCAAGCTGAAGAACCGGTTGACGAAGTGGAATCTGGAGCACTGGATACAAAGATAAGAGAAAGTTTATTGTCTACTCTATTATAGTCTCCTTGGATTTTGTTTTCATTTATGAACATTTTCTCATCCATCTTTATGCTTAGATATAAAGTAGTGTTCGAGATATGGTTTGATCTTGCTGGGAAGTACGACATGGATGACACTTTTCTTGAGGAGATGCTTCATCGTGTCTCGGACAAGAAGGAGAAGGCCAAGATTAGAATATTTGAGGAGCTTCCAACAGTCATAGTAATCGCATCTCACAAGGTGTACCTTGTCAAGAAAGAACTTCAACTTACTCGAAGAAAAGAACTTACTGTAATCAAATATGTCAACGAGAATATTTTTGTACGGGAGTTGCTGTTTGTAGAGCAGTATGACTGCCTGTTGATTTTCTTATACCTCACCTCTCCTCACATTGATGGGGTGTTCTCGAGTTTAAAGCGTTCTTGGCAATTGTAAGTAATGTTATTACAGCCAAGGGTTGTGATGTTGTTGTCATATTGGAGTTTCATCAACAGGTGAATGTGATGAAGGATAATGAATTTGTCCACGTTACTACATATTGGGGTGCGTATGAGGTGTCGGCTGTAAAGCAAGAGAAGAACCAGTACTTGGCATATTCTTCTTGGCAGTTGATGTATATTTTTGTTAGTTTTGACGCTACAGATTTCTAACCGGGGTTGGTTGACAAGATCACCGATCAACCCAACTTGACAGTATTGCAACAAAAGGATAAAGCTCTCACGTTCAGAATATATAAGATGTCGGCAAAGAGCAGTTACTTGAGGTTGGTTTGAGTGAAATAGAAGTGATCGTACAAGCTCGAAATATCAATATGAACATTCCACATTGGAGTTTCATGAGGATGACAAGGCATGAGTTTCATGTACATGTGTATAACAAGCATTCGTCTTTATGCAAGAAGTTGATCAGGAACTTCTTGATGAAAGGACAAGTGGTTATGGATTTCTTCAATGGTGGAGTATTTTCTCGTGAAGCACTTTTGCACTCAAGAGAGGTCGTGTATTTTTCCAACAATGTCACAAAGACACAATTTATTACAAAGTACTCGGTGGAGCTGATGCGCCATAGTAACAAAGTGCATAAGTGGTACTCTGAATACGTTCGGCTTAGGACAACTCAGCAAAACGATGAAGCAACACTCAAATAAAGCGGATCTATCATCAACGTCATCCGAGCAAGACATTCATTTTTGCGATCTTGACGCAAGCGTTGCAGATGACCTCGTGCATGGAGACGATGAGACAAGTTCTAGCAAAGTAAATTTTAGAGAGAATGAGGTCGACTTAGATGAACAAGGAGAGACATAACAAAGCTTTATCATCAGAGAATACTGTAATTATTGCACAGACATATCGATATTGTAACAACCCAGAGAAACACAAAGTATCGGAAATAGTAAATAAAGGATCGTTCCCACGAAGATACAGTTAACAATTACACAAAACACAGTACTACAACGTCACAATGATAATTCAGATAGTTTTCTGTTATTCTCACGGAATGGATAATATCCAGATGAGAGTTTAAGTCTGATAAGAAATCAAACCCAAGTATAAACCTGATAAATCGAATACAAACAACAATGAAATAGTTCTTTGATCAGGGACCCTTCCGACAAACATACAAAAGATTGAGAAGACAAATGTGAATGAATGAATAAGGTAAAATACTACTGAAATGTTACTAGTCTTCTTCTGAAAAGACAGAAGAATGCTGATTTCACATCAAGGTTCCAAGAATAAGTCCCTACTCTTTCTAAGGAATGTTCTTCCAACTAAATCCTCATACTTAAGAATCCCACTTATTTGAAGAAGCTAAACTTAAGATGAAGCCACCATCATCCAAACTCTCCTTACAATTTAACTTATGCTCTTCCACTTCATAGTAACTGATTTGTTCTCAGATCTTCGTTCAAAAGCATTCACAAAGATTACAGTTCAACTTCGGTCGAAGTCTCTTCAAAGTTCCTACACCGAAGTCTCTTCTTTCAAGTCTAACAGCGAAGATCTTCGTCAATCAGAAAATTACACCTGCGACAGTAAACACCAAATATTCGGAGGAAAATATCTTCGTCCAAAGCATTCACAACATCGCTCCGCACTTTTGGGAAATAGAAATAAATTAATAAAGAACTGAAAACATGGAAAAGGCACGAGGGCTGAGGATCGTGCTGCTTATATACTACTTCGTCCTAACCTAACTGTTTTCTAACTACACTAACTGTCTAACTTCCTACGAAGGCGGAAGACCTTCGCTACCCTACGATCATCTTGATCTTCAACTGAATCTAAACTCCTAAGCCTAACTGTGCTCTGAACTCTTCTAACTGAACTTCCGCGTTCGCTCGCATCTCGCTAACTTCCCTATCTACCTTCTGTCTAAGCCGGGAAAGACGTGCTTTCACACCGTCGGGATTAGTCTCCGCTTGAACCACCTCCGCCTTCAACGCCCGAAGAAGACCTAGCTCGTCCGCATCAAGTCCCGAAGTCACGTACGCAGACAATACAGACATCAACTTCTTCCGAAGGTCTTCGGAGTCTGCTACCTTCGTCTTCAAATCTTCATTCTCCTTGGTCAGCTCTGCTACTGTAGTCTGGAACTCTCCACGACTTCGCTGCAAGTCAGCTACTTGATCAGACAACTCCTTAAGACGGTCGGCGAAGCTCTTCGTCGAAACCTTCAACTCTTCATCTTTGCCGATCAAAGCAGTCTTTGCTTCTTCGCATTGTCGCCGAAGATCTTCAAGCTCCTTCTCCGACTCCAACCTCAACTTCGTCGCGTTCCGGACCTCTTCACGAAGATTGTTTTTCTCCTGCTGCCAAGTCCCCCGACTGAAATGCAACTTCGCCAGCATCTCTGGAAATGTCACCTTCCGCTGTACTTCCTTCTCGTAATCCTCCTTGTTATCTTCAAGAAGTCGGAGGATCGGGACGACTACCTCTTCGCCATAGTTCATCGCCTGCCTGAAGAGATCGACTTTGCTCAAGGTTGTTCCCCCCGAAGTACCTTCGCCACAGACAGCTTCTCCCTCTATCTTCGCTCCTGAGCTGCTCAGGTCAACTGTCTCCTTCTTCGTGCTCTTGACCTTCTTTCGGGCCCTCGGTTTCTCCATAGGCGAAGTCGGAAGAGGCTTCTTCCTCTTGCTACGCCTCTTCTCTTCTTCATCAACTGTTATCTGAACAGTCGCTGCCTGCTGCTCCTCTTTAGTGTCTTCGGCCTGCCCCTTCGGCGAAGACTTCAATTGCTGAACATCTTCGGCTTGTCCCTCTTCTACCTCACGAACTGGTGATGAATAATCCTGTTCTTCATCTTCGCCGAAGCCCAACTGCTTGACTTCGCTCTCCTTCAGCCATCCCATACCAAAGTAGAAGATACTGACAAAGCCTCCCAGGTACACATAGTCCTGCTTCTTAAACAGGCGCTGGACTTCGTCGTGGAATATCTTCGCCCAGTAAGCCCGTCTTCCGGCGAAGAGGTATTCGAAGAAGCATACCTTCCAAGTCGACAGGTAAGTTGTTCTTCGGGGGCTCAAAATCAGCATGATGACCTCCGCAATCTTCCTCTTCACGAGATCTCTGTACTCGGACAACTTGTATCCATTCGTCGGGTGCATCGAATGCTCGAAGAGCTCCCCGTAGTTCTGGTCTTCCTTGACCAGGTTCTTCATTGACGCGTTGTCGAAGAGCATGTCACCCTTCATCCCAGCTTCATCCAGCAGAACCTTCTCCCAGTTCTCGACAGTCCAGTTGCCAGGTCGCGCATATAGTTCTTTGCCTGCGTGGTCTTCACACATCCGAATCTGGCTAATGAATTTGCCAGACACCTTCGTCCAGCCTCCTAGGGTTAGGAAGCTAAGACCTATCTCCTTCAGCTTCGGCCGAAGACGTACTAATTCCTCTCGATCTAACTCGAAGGCTCTAATCCTTGGTAACTTCGTCGCGACAGACATCGTGGTCAAATGAAGGTTGCTAGTTGGCTGAGATGAACTTCGTCTAAAACTGCTAGTCTTCGCTCAAGTTGATCGTCCGCAATTGGAGATTAGGCTGAGCGCTAAGAGGGAATGTGAGAAATGAGCAACTTTTCCTAGTATATAGTTCGGTTCAAACTCTCACACGTGCCGAAGTCGTCTCTGATTGCTCGTCCTCTGACCTGACAAGGGCATGCGCAATGTTGTCTTCGCCCACGCCACTTATCGTTCCTGTCCCTTTCTGGTTAGGTAGTTCGTCTTCACTCGGACTATTCGTGAAGAGAATGTACTGACGATATACATTCTCGGATCTTTCCTGGAAAGGTCTTCTTCCGAAGACTCTTCGTCGAAAGTTGTTCTCTTTTTCCGAAGACTCTTCTTCGAAAGTCTCTTCTTCATTAAAACCCAGCTATTCTTCTTCTAACTTCATTGTTTCTTCTACAAACTTCTACATTTCGATCCTCTTCTATAAAAAAAATGAAAAAGTGGGCTTTACAGATATTTTGCTTATAGTCTTATAACTAGTGGATATTATCTTCGACTTCAGATCTTGTTTTGGTTAGACATTTTCATATACGGATGAATCCATTTACATTGATAAGTCTACTGCTCATGACTTTTTTTTTGCATATTTAGTTATATAAAACACACATATCCAAGAAATCTAATAACTTAAATATTTCCGCTAGTTTGAGATTACACATCTTGGTGCAAACTGCAATAAATCACTAAGACTTCAGAGACATCACCAATGTGCATAGCTCATTACCATTATGAGTAGTCACTATGAATTTCTTAAACAATTAGTTTGCAACCAGCTTCAACAACTATAAAGATTTTGTCTTCTAATAACATAAAAAGACTTCGAGATGCATCCCAAAGTTATATAACCTCTAATTAATAATGCGGAGCTCGTTGAGAGGAGCGACTTCATGCTTTCGGTTGCGAGAAAAGACGTCCTAGGTAATAGTTAATACAACTCTTGAGTTATGAAAAGTGCAAAAGAGTGAAATCTGTCGATTCTGGCTCGTGATTTGAATTCATGATCTAACTGTGTGAGTGCGTAGGTGTTCGTGAGTACTATAGTTTTGACTCCTCACTCACTAGAAACGGAGTTGTACACAGAGAAGTTAATGTAGGAAAAGCTAGTAAAGATCGTAAAAAAAAATTTCCTTAAGGATATGTACCAACTGTATTTCCTTTTTTAACGAAAACAGAGACCATCTCAGTGATAGGCGCCCACCTAGGAGGAAAGTGGTCTCAGGATCTCCTGGCAATGTGTTTTCACTCCACCCGGTCGTATGTCACTGGCATGCATCCTGGCTCCCGAGACTCTTTCATAGAATTGTCAAAGTTTTTCTCGCTCTTCAAAAGCTCAAAGGAATGGAGTTAGTGCTCCTACATCCATAGCATGAGTAGTTAAAGCAAGTCCTATTCTTGCATGTTGGTCTCTTGGAACGGAGTCTATGTTGGATATGCAACCACATCTT
Source organism: Asterella californica (assembly GCA_036924285.1). NCBI lineage: Eukaryota > Viridiplantae > Streptophyta > Marchantiopsida > Marchantiales > Aytoniaceae > Asterella > Asterella californica. The sequence continues at coordinate 53,308,777 of JAYKYS010000001.1, forward strand.
GCATATGTAGGGACGGGAGACCAGTATTTTCTTTAATCGCGGGCTTCCTGGTCTAAGCCTCTGCATGCCATCTTAATTATACCATGGGAGATACTTGATGCGCATATGGGAGGGTTGTAGGTCTTGTGAGGTGGCCCCATAAGTGTAGGGGCTTCGGTCTACTTGGATGGCTTGAGGTATAATCAAGGTGGCATCAAGATGACATCGAGAGCCAGGAAATTTTTATTAATCAAGGGTACAGCTTGGCAAGGGGCGTGCTTACTTGATAAGTACATCTACTTATAAGGACAAGGGTACAGCTTAGCAGGGGTGTTAGGGTTTGGATAAAACAATCGACTTCGCGGAAGAAAGGTATTCTATCTTTTGCCCAAGAGGAAGCCGTCGGGATGCGCAATAGAAGCCAGAGACTGAGAGGATTGATTTTCTAAAGGATTTTCATTGAGAGGTTGCCGCAGAGAGAAGGATAAGAGATAGGAGCTTGAATTTTATCTACTAGACTATCTGATGAACAGAGAACGGAATTGAGAGTAGAGAAGAGGTACGTAAGAGTGAGAGGAGAGGTTTTTGATCACTGAAGATTTTGGTGATAAAATTGATACTGAAATAAAGTTTATTGAGTCGTGAAAGACCCATGTGCACATATTTGAGTGTCTTGTTTGAATTGGTGGATGCAAGATATCAAATTTGAGTTCTGAGCGTTGACAGCAGTCTGTTTTTCTTTTGATCGATCAATTCAAAATCAGTCACAATCATGAGGTCCACCCTCTCCAAGAGAGACTCTCACCATGACACCGTGCTTGTGATGGATTTCCTCTACCACATTAATTCTGAACTAGCTGACAATTCTAGCTCTATTGTTAAGACAGTTCCGTTAGAAATGAGAACCTCCACAAATCCAACATATGATTACTCCAAACTTATCTTGATTTCATCTTTTGGGATTGTTGTCGTGCCCACTTTGACCTCCTCCTCCATCTTTGTTCCTCCATTCTTGTAGTTGCCCCAAGTTTATTTTGAGATCAACAAGAGTATCGATGATGCTCTTCAACTCAGTATAAAAACTTGAGGTGGTAGTAGACATCTTTGTAAGGACAAACAATCTTAGCACCACTGTTGGAGAAGGAGCTAACGTTGAAACAATCACCAACTACGATGGTGTAGATGCTACCATTGTGACGAGAGTCGAAGTAAATATCAGAACAGCATGATGAGGTTGGATGAGATCTCCTTCATCCAAACTCTTCTTCATATTTGTCGTAATCTTGGTGACCTCCGCTTTGGTTGTTGGCTTCTCGTACCTCACTTGGGTTTGAATTGAAGGTCTTAATCCCTCCCATCAAGTTCTTGGTCAGCATTGCTCGAATCCTCATCATCGTTTGCTTCACATTATCTCCACTCTTCTGTAAGACCGTCTGAAACCGTTGCTCCAACTTATTCATTCTTTTGACATATTGTCAAACTTTTTTGTCATCTTGTTGCTTAAAATGAGTGAGCTCCACGATGAGCTTCTCATATCTCTCTTCGAGAAGAAACTCTTTAATGAGTATGTTATTCAACGTCTCTCATGTGTCTTCAATTGCACCATATGTTTTGCTCTTTACTCGATCTTCATACCACGTAAGAACAAAATCTTCTAAAAACTCTGGCAATGACAACACACACTCTTCTTTCCTCCTCACGTTGTTTCCGATGCAACTACTCTTGAAGTCTCGAGCAATGACTCTACTTCTTCCTTATCTTTCTCATGAAACATGATAACTTCCCAATCTTGTAACTATTCTTTATGCTCTTCTAATCTTCACGCAATAACGACTCGCTAAAAGAGTACAAATATCACTAATTTCATTTGAGAATAATCTACCATAGATAAAATGAAAAAATATGGTTGTAACAACACCTCTTATGTCATTTCTTTTCTCAAGTGAATCATGAGCTTGAGTCACATTATCACCTTCTCCACCATCCGAATAACGTTCTCCATCACAACTCAATCGAGTTCTCGTTTGAAGTCGGTAACTTTTCCGTCTCGGCTCTTTGAGTTTCATCTAACTTCTGGACTGCTGACGCAAGTAGAGACGTCATATCTATGCACTTGTGTCCTCTCGACAAATTATCCATAACTTGGACAAAGATTTTCTCATAGAAAATAAATTATGCGTTAATTTTCTAGTCTTACATCTACCAGTTTATCTCTTCATAACATTCTGACAGAGATTCTAATATGTGAATCTAATAGAGTACTTCGAGATGTAAGTCGAAGTTGAATAGATCGTAATCGATTTTCCTCTTTACTTAAAGAAACTCTAATATGTTTATCTTTTCTGCTAGTATGTTTTCACATTTATTCCTTACTTCTCCGCAATAATATTGCTAGGCTTCAAGATGCATCCTTAAGTTTAATAAATTTTAATATATATTTTCTGTTTATTTAAAGATCTATATTTAGCTTTATTTTATTTATTTATTTTTAGTTTACTCAGTGGTTGCTTTATGACTTCGCAGGTTTGGGATAAAAACATATCACCATGAAGAGAGTGAGTTATACATACATTCTGGAGAGACTAGATTTGAGAGTCAAGAAGACAGTTTGGGTTGCGCAGGTTCTAGATCAGCTTCTGAGAATGATCAAGACATGAGTATCGACCTAAATGAAAAACTACCGTCTCAAGTAACAGAAGTAACGTATAATGCTGATAAACAAGATGAAATTGTGGAGCCTTTCTCGTCTGATGTAGGTACCAAGAGAGATGCGGTGGGAATTGCTGAAATCCATAGCTAGAAACAAAGAAGAACAAGCAGATGAAATTTTATAGAAACTTCGAGTCGCTCTTTACACTTTGTCAAATGTCTAGGTGTCTTGTTTTGGACCTCACATGTGAAACTTGATCCATGCCTCTTATTTTCATTGGTCGTCTTTTCAAAATTTTGATCTAACGACTGTCCCTACAAGTTTGTTAGCATCAACGAAAGCTTAAATCTGCCTTTTTCAGCTTGTTTCACTTAAATCTGTCTTGTCCCCTTTAACCTTTGCGGCCTGTAAGGGCTCCGAACCATGTTTGACCTATCCTTGGAAGGTCAGCTATCAGTACTCAATGCGTAATTTCTTCTGAAACTCTCTGGACTTCTTCCAATACAAGCTGACTACCTTCTTGCGAAAGATCAATCCAAATTTCTTAATACAGAGGTCAATTCGATGATTCAGGTTACAAGGGGTCAACAAATACACCAAACTGAAAGGTCCTTTTCTAGTTTTAAAATAATATATTTGACGCACTCTTCAACTCTGTTGGTTAAAAGAATTTTATAAAAGTTCTAAACTTTCCAACCGGACCAAACATGTCCAGAAAGGAAGAATGTTTGATCACTGAAAAATCTTTGACTTCATGTTATTTATAGTTTTGATATTTTTTTATGAATTTGATCCATCCTAACGTGAAACAGCCATTCATTATTCACACCAGCTGTGAATAATGAACATGTACATGAGCAAAAGAAGTTGCAACGTGAAGAGCGGCAACCGATCAAAAAAAGGCTGTAGTGTGAAGAACGAGGGCAATGTTCAAACCAAGTAATGAGCAAGAGTTTAAACCTAAGTTGTGCGATATTTCTTGATCTTGTTAAGTCGTCGCTCTTTCATCTTTAAACTCTAGCGGGTAGTATCGATACACTATCACTGCACTCTAGTAGTCAGAAGTTAACTATGAATCTTTTTCCTCGCTTTTCTCTAAACATGATAGATTTTGTTTCAAATTGAGACTTAGTACTGCCACAAGCACGAGAAGACTGTAGAATGAAGAGTGGCAAGAGAAATAGAGAACTGAGAGTTGCTCTTATTGCTAGAATTGGTTCAAAACTATTCCCAAATTCCTTGTCTCGAATTAGTAACGCACATGAATGGATGAACGAGATTCTCATTATCCTTATCTACTATCCAGAGAACCCACGGTCAAGAGAACGGGCTTGGAAGAATCAACGGGGAAAGAAGACATTGTTTAGCTTGACTCTAATCCGACTTTGTGAAATGAATCGAGAGGTGTAGAGTAAGTGAGAGGTCCCTTCACTTCGTGGGGGCCGCAAGTGAAATATCACTTATTTGAAGCTATTTCCACGTTATTTTATTTATTCTTTGAGGTGATACGGACCTATGGCTAACTTCGATTATAGTCTTAGCGTCCGTTCTTTATCTGGTGAGTGCCATCTAGGTGGAAGACAATGTCAGGTGAGGAGTTTAGCTGTGACGACACATCTGTTAAAAGATAACGCTGATGTCCTAAGATGAACTTAACGAGAACAGGAATCTTGTGAAGAACAAAAGGATAAAAGCTCATTTGATTCGGATTTTCAGTACTAATACAAACTGTGAAAACATGGCATATCGAACCTTTGGAACTTTCGGAATTTGAAGTTAGAGGTGTGAAAAATATTCATGATGTCTTTACATCCCTAGTTGTTAGGTAAGATTACTGTCGTGTTTTGTGGAAAATAGTTTCTTTAATGATTTTTATCATGAATTATGTCTGTCCTTCATGTCCATAGTAAATTCGATGACAAATGCAATCTGAAAGGGCGAAAGAGAAACTATCTTCAACATGTTTGTCATTATTAATTATTGAAGGGATCATAAATAGTAATTATAATAATAGGTCTGTAGAATAGACCATCATCTTATAAAGATGAGAAAAAATAGAAAAGAGTTAATATATTAAGAATAATAAGGACTAGTTTTAATGGTTTTTGCCATACATGACGTATATGGTTAGCATAGACTGAGGACCCCGAGGTCCAACGCATCTACCAATTCATCTTACTATGCCCAAAACTCCCCGAGAATCGTAGGAATACATAAAAATTGATACCGTCAGGAATTTTCCAAGAAGGATACTAGTTAGGTACAATAGTATCCTTCTTGGAAAACAAATGGAACACCTTTTGCTTTCCAACCAGATGTCATTCGGGCAATGATTACCAAAAAGGTGGCAGCTACAAGGTCACAAGGCAGACTCAAGGAGACCAGATAAAGAGGGTCGCGAACCCTAAATGAGCCATTTTCAGTTTTCAGTTTTTGGAGAAGAGCACTCTTGGTGGTGAGGAGGGGAGACTGTATTTTCAGGATAGAAAGATTGTATCTTGGAGTTCAGAAAATAGAGAGCTAGAACTGAATGCAAGTCAGATTCCTTGGAGAGTAGACCTGGAGAGCAGACTTATGATCAACAAGAATGATATGGTGTTGATTAGATCGCTGACTTGGGGTCTGATCTGTTGAGTAACATAAATCAGGGCGTTCAGAGTGAAAGTAGGTTCTCTGGTGAAGTCTTAGTTCTGGAGTTAATTTCTCACAGCAGAGTTGCTGAGTAGTGAAGAATTGCCGGTCCAAGAGCGCTGCGTGATCTTGTCAGCAAGTAAACGCCATGTAATGTATATGAGCCCGTGATTTTCTCCATTCTGATAAGTAGGCTTGGGTTGTGTGCCAAAACTGAGTTGGGCGCATCTGGTGTTGTGTTGACTTTATTTCGGTGTAATTACTTTGTCTTCCTACTTCCTAGCATCTACTAGGTCTCTTAGTCTTGGCGGTTGCTCCTTGTGGGTCCTGGCGTTCCGACTTGATCACCAATAGCGGAAGCGCTGCCCAAATTTTATGCAACCCAGGTCTAGAATAGTTCCACCTGTGTTTAGTAACCTAAGATTGACCAGAGACCTACAAAAGACTAGTTGGTTATTCGAGACCCGTTCAACAGCTATTAAATCCTCTGTGCTTATTAGCGGATAGTTTAACGAACTGGATCTGGAGACACAAATAAAGTATACAGGTCTCCAGAGAGGTTCACGTTCGGCAGTTCATTGGTTAGAGATTAAAGAATCTGTTCCGAGATCTACGGTCGAACGTTACAGTTGGTATCAGAGCAGCCTCAAGTTGAGTCTTTGCTAAACACCATCGACAATGGAGGCTATGTCGACCGAGTTGGACGAGATGAAAGCATTGCTGAGAAAGTTGGAAGGCCGACTTGAGCAAGTGGAAGCTGAGAACAAGGTGCTTAAGGGGGATTTAACTCAAGCAAAAGTGACACAAGAGAAGGAAGCAGAGGTCCCTGTATTGCAAATCGAGCAAGTCAATGATTTAACACTACCAAGTGAAAGAGCAGTTGATATTGCTCAAGTAGATAAGAATGAAGATGGGTCATAGAAGGTGCAAGAGCATGTTGCGGAAGGCAGCTCAGCCAAAGAAGGGCAAAAGCGGAAAGTGAAGTGGGCTGAACCAGCGACACCATCAGCCTTCAACGGTGAGAAAAGCTTTTCCAGGTTTGAGTTATGGATTACTGAAATGGAGAATTACTTAGAGAATTTCGATGAGCGTAGTTGGTTCACCTATGCTGTTAGTAGACTGGAAGGAGGTTTCCTCGTGGGTCTCAACAGCAAGGAGTTACTCGTGGTCCTACTCAGACCCGACCTACTGGATCTTATGCATCCAATGCAGGATCCAACCAAGCTTCGACTTCAGGTGCTAGGAGCAGTGGAGCTAGCAGTGCTACACCTTCAAGGACGATCATCTGTTTTCGATGCGGACGGGACGGTCACATGGCTCGTGAGTGTCCTCAACGTTCAACAACGAGCAATGTTCGTGGGTTGACAGCTGAAGAGACAACCAGTGTTGAAGAACCAGTTGAGGCGACTACTGGAGTAGAGGTATGTGCTGGTGAGCATTTGGTAGAACATGGGGATTTTCTGCCATGGATTGAAGTGAAAATAGGAAACAAACGATGTTGTTTGCTTATTGATACTAGAGCAGATGTGAATGTCTTGGATGAAAAATTAGTCAAGACCTTAGGGGTGACTAGAACCAAGATCATGAGCCTGTTATTGATGAGGTTTGTGCAAGGCAGCACAACCGTTACCGAAAAGCTCATGAGTGTTCCTATTATTGTTGGAGGGGTGACTAGGAAGCATGAATTCCTAGTTATGAACTTAGGTGACACAATGGAGGGTATCTTGTCCTGGTCTTGGTTACAAGAGACCAAGGCAAAGCTAGATGTGCAGGAAGGGAACGTCATAGTCATGGATCAGTGGGGTTTAGGTAAACAACATCCATTAATCATCAAAGAGAGACCCAAGGAGCCAAACCATGCTGTCCGTAGGTTCCAACAAGCCAAAGTGGCATTTCAAATCTGCACAGCTAGGCAATTTGGAAAGCAGATCAAGTCGGTAGACGAAGCTTGGGTTGCAGTGATGTCTAAACCCAAGGTGGAGACGGATGAGGAAGAACGTGTTGCTGCTCTTCCCATACATCCTGATATGCAAGTACTGACTGAGAGGTATTCTCATATAATGTCGGATCAGTTACCAACAGGACTTCCTCCGAGGAGAGCCTTGGATCATGCCATTGATCTGGTTCTTGGGGCTACACCTATTGCAGTGCCATCAAGACGCTATCCGCATGTGTGCAGACTACCGTGTACTTAATAAGGTTATTGTCAAGAACAAGTATCCTCTTCCTCTCATGGATGAAACCACAGATCGTTTGGCCACAGGAAAGTACTTCACCAAGTTGGATCTTCGTTCTGGATATCATCAAATCCGGATCAAAGAAGGAGATGAAGAAAAGACGGCTATAAGGACGAGATATGGCTTGTTTGAGTATACAGTGTTGCCGTTTGGAGTTCCAATGCATCTAGTACTTTTTGCAAGCTCATGAACGAGATCTTCAGAGATCTTTTGGATGAGAGTGTTATCGTGTACTTGGACGATATCATCATCTTCTCATCCACTTGGGATCAGCATCTAGCAGATGTTGAAACAGTTTTTAAACGCCTGGAAGAACATCAACTCTACCTCAAGAAGAGCAAGTGTTCTTTTGGACAAGAGAGTGTGGTGTTTCTAGGATGTTTGATCGATGCGTATGATATTCACCCTAACAGGGTTAAGATTCGAGCCATTGTTGAATGGAAGAGACCTGAGAGTGTTCATGAGCTCAGATCTTTTCTTGGGTTAGCCACATACTTTCGACGCTTTGTTTATCAATTTACGCATAAAGCCGCACCTTTGTTTGGCTTATTGCGCAAGGCTTCCAAGGTTATTTGGAACCCAGCAGCTGAAAGAGCATTTCAAGAGTTGAAACAAGCACTAACACAAATGCCCATTGTCGGAATGTGATCCGTCTACCTAGGAAAGCGCCGGGCTTCTGGCTGTGGTTGTTTACTCAAGAGGTTGGCTTTCAGGTCACAATAAGGCTATAAACACTCACACAGATGTGTAAGATCTAGTAATATGCTCAGAAAGCGAAATTCAGGTTTAGCTGGCAGTAATAAGTTCTGACGGCGAACTTTGACACTCACGGAGAAGAAAACTATGAAGGTTTAGACTTCTAAACTTCCCCTACATGCAAATGAGGTACTACTGAACTCACACACGAAGTTTCAGCCTGAGATCAAATTCTGACACGGAGATATGGACAGAAAAGTTCTGAGCAAGAAAACTACGGCAATTTCTGGTACCTAGCTGGCTATTCCGACCTATAACAGAAGATTGGCTCGATCAATTTCAAATATTCTTACAGGATTTGGAGTCTACGGGATGCTTAACACCCCTGTGAAGTTGGGACTCCTGAATGTACACAGAACTCCAGATCTCCTCCTCTGAAGTCGCTGCTCTAGATTAAGAGCTTTTCAGACCCCCTTTGCTTCAGCGGCCGTCCTGAATTACTCAGTCACTCAATCGATGCGAAACTTTTTGGGAAATCGTAGCCCTCCCTGTGCCCTCAGATTCCGAAGTCCCCTCACCAAATGCTCGAACTCTCCTTTAGAGCTCTGTTTCTAAATTTAGAGTTAATCTAAAGATAAAAATAGACCAATGAGAGTTCATAGCTCCACTTGGTTGTCCTTTAGTGCCCTAATCCACGTGGTAACTCAACTTCACTCAAAGGCTACCACGTCAGCCCCTAAAGTGCCAGCATAAATCTTGAACTTCACGCGAAGGCATGTAAATTAACACGTAACCCTAAAAGATAACTTAACCAATCTAGAAAGCGTGCATGGGTGACAAGTAAGTACAACCCATGAGCTTAAACCTCTATCAGCATGGAAACCCTAAGTTATGTACTTTCACAACATAGATAAGCATGATATCATTTGCACAAGCGCAAGAGTGCTTGAACAAGATAGATAACATACTATCAACCTACTAAGACTCAAAATATATAACACAATAGTGTCAACACCGTATGCAAAGGTGTCAAACATATGTATAAAGGACTAGAAGTAATATGAGCTAACTTCTAGAACTACTAAACTCAAGCGTAAGAGTAGAAGTCAAGCATGTAGCCGCCAAGTAGCGCGACATCCACCCCCTCTGAACCTGCACATCCTCCGATAAGCGCCATCCAGATCAAGACTCTTCAGCTTCGGCTTCAAACTCATCTTCAACCTGCATTGAGTCTTCAGCTTCATCCTCAGTAAACTCTGCAACGTTCTGGTCCTCCCCTCTCCTCCTAAAGAGCTTGATTCTCTTTCCTGCGACTGGTATCTTGAGCACTGCACCATCTAACTCTCTCAAGGAGTATGTGGCATTATCATAAACTTCTAACACCACATAAGGTCCAAACCATCTCTTGGAGAACTTCCTGATAGTGCTATGCTGATTATCAAGACTACTATCATAGACTAACACCCAATCACCTTCTTTAACTGGTTTGGGTCGTAATCTATGCGTTCTATCAAATCTTCCTTTGTTTCTCTCTCTAGCAATCTTTAAGTCTTCGACAACTTTGGCAACATCCTCAGGTCTTCGTTCTAACTGCTGGATCCTTAATGCAAGAAGATCCTCCGTACTTCTACCATCTTCCCATGGCAAAACATTCCAAGTTGGCACAACCTCCTCAATCGGCATCACAGGTTTTTGTCCAAGTATCAATTCTGCTGGCATGTAACATGTAACGGTACTATGAGTTGTACGGTCTGCCCATAAAGCAAACGGTAGCAGTCTAGGCCATTCACGGATCTTACTCTTGCAAGCTTTTACCAAAGCTTTGATGATTGACGGATCACCTCTTTCGCTCTTGCCATTCCCTTCAGGATTGTAAGCAGTGGTTAACGCCAACTTGATTCCCAATCGCTTGAAGAACTCAACTGCTTCTTGTGAATCCAGTTCGTCCCTATCTGCAGTGATCTTTCTCACACACCCATACCTACAAATAACATCTTCAAGTAGAAAGCGACAAACACTAGCAGTGGTCTTTGTCCTCAGGGCACGGCCTTCGACTTGGTTAGATAGATCTTCTCTAGCCAAGACTAGATACCTCATTTGTCCGAGTCCAAATGGCATAGTTACCAGATCAACTACCCATTTGTAATGAATGGCTAAAGGATAAGTAGGATGCAATCCATCACGATGACGTACGTTGGAATACATCTGGCAAGGTATACATGATGAAACAAACTGTATTACATCCTTATACATACCCTTCCACCAATACTTCTCCTTCATCTTGGCAAATGTAGCCCAAACTCCTCTATGACCGGCCCATAGACTCTCATTAAACTCCTTGATCAGCTGCTGCTGCAATTCCAAGTCACATACCACCCGTTGCGGTATACCTCCTTGTAGCTTAGGGCGCTTCCATAAATGTCCTCCATGTAAAAAGTAACGATAAGCTATTCTACGGATCCTCTTGAAATCTGCATCAGACCAGCCTTCTTGTCTTTCTAGTGAACTCAAATAGCGCCCAAGATCCAACCACTCGCCATCATACACAGTTTTCTCAAAAACTCCAACGAAGCTGCAAAACAGCTTCTATCCTTTCTAGTAAGAGCACTAGAATAGAACTCTGTTCCCACATCCTCCTGATCATCTATCATTTCTTTCTCATTGTAATATCTAGCCCTTGATAACATATCTGCCACAGGATTGTCTTTTCTTGCAATATGTCTAAACTTTGGGTTCAAGGACTTGATATATGCTATCCACCTCAACATAGCAATATCTGGAGTTGTACAGCTAGTGATCATTCCCAAGAGAGGTAAACAATCTGTCTCCACAACCACAGGTGCTCCTATCAAGTATTCCTTATCACTCTTCATCGCAGTAACTACTCTCCATAGCTCTCTCTTGACCTAAGGGTAGTCTCTTTGCCGTGAACTTAACACCTTAGCTCCAAAACGCACCACATATCTATTTCCATCCTCATCATCCTGTCTTATAGCCCATCCAATGCCAATAGGACTAGTATCAACAGTAATGATAACAGATCTGCCCAACTCATATGTTACCTTCCGTAGAGTTGGTGGTGAAGACAACAGATCCTTCAACTTCTTCATAGACTCGCTTTGCTCCTCTTGCCACTGAAATCTTTCCCCCTTCCTCAGCAACTTGTACAATAGATCTGCTACATGTGCAAAGTGTGGAATCCATATATGGTAAAACACACATGCACCTAGAAACCTTCTCACCTCGGTAACTAACCCACATGTCTCCTTCATCCTTCGAATGACATCAACCTTGTTTGGACAAGGTTTCCGACCATAAGATCCACATAGGTGCTTCACAATCAACACCTCTTGTTCTCCAAATACAGACTTTGCTCCTGATAAAGTCAAATGAACCTCCTCCAGTCGACTCAGTATCTTATCACAATCAGCTATGTGATCTGCAACAAACTTACGGCACCCCTTCTGATCCATTATCTCATTCTTCTCCTCCTCAGCACACCTTTTGATCGGCACATCATCAAGGAATGGCATAGTTTTTTCAAGAATGAAATCCTTCAAAACTTTGTTCATGTCATTCATCATATGTGCTACAGAATTGGTAGCACCTTGTGGCAAGGTGCACATCCTCAGTAATCCCAAAGGTGTCCTCATTGTAGTCAAGTCTCTACTCTCAGAGAATAACTGAAACTGATCATACCCTGAATATAAGTCTCCCATTGAATAGATAGCACGACCAGCAAAAGCCTCTGCAAACTCGTCTACAATAGGTCCTATACCCCTATTCCTGATAGTCACCTTGTTAACTGGCTGCATATCTTGAATGAATCTCAAAGCTCCACTCTTCTTCGGAACAGTAAACCATCTGCTAGAGTAGGGAGCTATAGATGGTTCCAAGATACCCATCCTAATCCTCTCATTAAGCAAGTCTATCAGCTTTGGCAGATGAGCTCTAGGCACAGGGATAGGACGTAGATTCCAAGGCACATGCGGTATAGTAAAGATTACCATAGGTGAAACTACACTTGGATCTACACATCCTACTTCATGTGACTCAAACGCGAACGCCTTACCATGCCTAGATAGCATCTCCCTGAAGCTCTTCTTCTCTTGCTCGGTAAGAAATCCATCACCTCCAATCTTCAGCTCCTTCAGTGTTGTTTTTGTGAACTGGTGTCCAATTCTTCTCGGTCCTCTGAGCGTCGGTTCTCGTGCAGCTTGCTCCATCTTCTGATTGTAATCGAGTGGCAAAGGCAAAGCCACTAGTTTGACTTTCTTTGCCACTGACTTGTACTTGGTCTTCACATACACTTCTTGTCGATCTATAAACTTATCAATTACATCATAAAGCTCCTTGGAGCTCACTCTCACCACTCTATCTACATCATCTGTAGAGCTTTCTAATATAGATTTCAACTCCCCTATAGTATCTACCAAATACTGCTCTTCAAACACTCCAGATATGTATTCATCTCTTGCTAACTCTCCACTATCCCACAAAGACTGCTGTACATACTTCACATGTTGCCTCTCAAACCTCTTCAGATTCTCAACCTTCCTATAACATACTGATCCACATGACGTCAATCCCAAGAAGCTAGTGGATAAAGCTTCCTGCTTTACTGGATCAGGCGAGAATCCTATCTCTACTGTACCGTTGAAGTCTCGCTCTTCAATGGTACTCTGCCAAAACCCCTAGACTCTCTAAACTCCTGAGTAATCTTAGGTAGTGGACGGTCTCTCAAGCTATCACGATTCCTCTCATGTTCTGCAGCAACGGTCAAAAATTGAACAGCTCTTTTGCCGTCTCTACTACGTATCCTAGCATAGGCTGAACCATCATCCATAACTCGTGTCTCCATTCTAACAGCAGTAATGTAAGGCTGCCCTAGAATGATAGGATAGGTTGACATGTCTTGCACAAAGAAATTCTGAACATCACTGAGGTCACCCACAGTTACCTTGATGTTGGGGCAAGCACTATAGAGTTCTCCCCGCTGGTTATTGGCAGCACGGATAAGCCACCCATGGTCGGTGTCTATGGGCCACCTCCCACGCTTGTACAGCTCCTTAGACATCAGATTAATCTCTGAGCCGTGATCAATCAACACCACCACAAGTTCCTCTAGATCTCCCAGCTTCACTAAGGTCTCTGTGGTCGCTCTTGCCCAATGGTTGTGAGAGTAATGGCTCTTCTGTGATGCTTCCACCTCATCTTCAAACCTCACGTGCTGATACGATCTCCCTTCTGATACTTGAGAGCAGTAACCAGCAATCTCATCTTCCTCATCCTCCGACAGTTTGGTCCCTAGAGCGTTAAGCGTAGCTGCTTCACCCAAAATTTGACGTTTCCTCTTGATGATATCTATGATAACCTCATGGAACTCACGCTTTGCAATCCGAAGAATCTCACCCAAAGTAAACTCAACCTTCCCATTCAAGATACGATTCTCTAACACCTGCTTCAGGTCTGTAGCAATCTCAATGTCAGACTGAAGTTTGTATGCAGGCATCTTACCCTTCTCCTTGCTTCTCTCCTTCTCCTTTGGTGTTGTAGGTGATAGATCCTCCATAGTTTCCTCCCGAGTAGGTGTTGTCTCTTGCCTTGTCTCTGGTCTAGCCCTTTCACTTCTTGTAGCAGGTCGTTTGGCTGTAGAAGCCTCATCTGCATCCTCTCTCCTGCGTTTTTCTTCTAGTACAGCTTCATGACGACTTCTTGCAACATAAGCATGCACTGACATAGTGTCCACATGGTCATTCCATCCCGTAGTTTCTCGAATTGAGTTGCCAACCCTCCGTAGCACATCCTTGTCTAACTATGTTTTAGCTACGGATCGCACTACATCAGACCACAACCAAGTACTCCCTTTCTCTCTCTCCATTTCCACTTTCACTCCACATGTAGCAGCATTCACAAGAGAAACAGCATGTGATGCTGATATCTCATTCACAAGTCTCTTCATACCACCCTTGCCAAAGTTGGTTCCCAACATCATCCTAGTCTCTCTCAGATGGATCTTACCATCTTTGAAGAAGATCAGATCCTTCCTCAATGCATCTGAAAACTCCCCACAATCTCTTCTTACATGGTCTAGACTATCACACCATATACAACGTTGAACAAAGCCTTCTCTCATCTGAGGTCTCTGCATAGCAGGCTGTACATTCTGCTCCTTCTCTTCTAGCCTAGTGAGCTTAAGCTTAAGCTCCTTCATACCCTTAATCAACTCATCAAGCGGTGAGTCCTCCTCTCTAGCAATTATCAAAGCGGGTTTAGTAGGCAACTGCTTGACAGGAATTATCAGAGGTGCTGCTTCACTTACCACCACCTTGTCCCTTCTTCTCTGTCTCTTGGTCAACAAAGAGACAGCCTCTTCAACCTCCTTCCAGTCAGTCTTCAATCCTCTCTCCTCACTCTTGTCTTCCAGCAACAGCTCAAGCTTCTCTTGAATAGTCACGTCCGCTGCTTGTAGGAAAAGCTCGGTCTTCTCCACCTCTAATGTAAGCTTTTTTGTCCTAGAAAGCTGAGCATACTGACGATCAAATTCCCTTAACAACTCATTTACAGACAAACCTTTGTTGGGCTTAACCACCCACTCCAAGAACGTTCTCTTGGTCACCCTCTCTGAATCTTCAGTGTAGTATTCCTCCTTCAAAGCGCGTATAAAGCTCTCCCAACTCTGTCCTTGCTGCAGCTTGAGCTCCTTCACACGCCCACGAATCTCAGGCACAACAGCAAGTTCAATGTTCTCCACCATCTCCTTCTCAGGTACCTTGTTCACCTCCATCTTCCTAACATAGTATCGCACGTACTTGGAAATATCTGTCCCCTTGAACTGGTCCATCTGATGCACCACAGATTGCAACGCCTTGGTTGCTAATACCTCTTTCCTCTCTGTGCTCTACTGCTGCTGCATAAACATGAAAAAAGCTTGGAACATCTTCATCGTAGCAACATCCAACTGAACAGGTTGCTGAGCAGCAGCAGCAGCTCCACTTGATGATCCTTGGTTGGCCATGATATCTGATCCTGTAACACTCTCAAGAGAACTCCCACCCTAGGTGTTTCACGTCGAGTTCACCAAAAAGAGAGTATGTCGGAGTGTGATCCGTCTACCTAGGAAAGCGCCGGGCTTCTGGCTGTGGTTGTTTACTCAAGAGGTTGGCTTTCAGGTCACAATAGGGCTATAAACACTCACACAGATGTGTAAGATCTAGTAATATGCTCAGAAAGCGAAATTCAGGTTTAGCTGGCAATAATAAGTTCCGGCGGCGAACTTTGACACTCACGGAGAAGAAAACTATGAAGGTTTAGACTTCTAAACTTCCCCTACATGCAAATGAGGTACTACTGAACTCACACATGAAGTTTCAGCCTGAGATCAAATTCTGACACGGAGATATGGACAGAAAAGTTCTGAGCAAGAAAACTACGGCAATTTCTGGTACCTAGCTGGCTATTCCGACCTATAACAGAAGATTGGCTCGATCAATTTCAAATATTCTTACAGGATTTGGAGTCTACGGGATGCTTAACACCCCTGTGAAGTTGGGACTCCTGACTGTACACAGAACTCCAGATCTCCTCCTCTGAAGTCGCTGCTCTAGATTAAGAGCTTTTCAGACCCCCTTTGCTTCAGCGGCCGCCCTGAATTACTCAGTCACTCAATCAATGCGAAACTTTTTGGGAAATCGTAGCCCTCCCTGTGCCCTCAGATTTCGAAGTCCCCTCACCAAATGCTCGAACTCTCCTTTAGAGCTCTGTTTCTAAATTTAGAGTTAAACTAAAGACAAAAATAGACCAATGGGAGTTCATAGCTCCACTTGGTTGTCCTTTAGTGCCCTAATCCACGTGGTAACTCAACTTCACTCAAAGGCTACCACTTCAGCCCCTAAAGTGCCAGCATAAATCTTAAACTTCACGCGAAGGTATGTAAATTAACACGTAACCCTAAAAGATAACTTAACCAATCTAGAAAGCGTGCATGGGTGACAAGTAAGTACAACCCATGAGCTTAAACCTCTATCAGCATGGAAACCCTAAGTTATGTACTTTCACAACATAGATAAGCATGATATCATTTGCACAAGCGCAAGAGTGCTTGAACAAGATAGATAACATACTATCAACCTACTAAGACTCAAAATATATAACACAATAGTGTCAACACCGTATGCAAAGGTGTCAAACATATGTATAAAGGACTAGAAGTAATATGAGCTAACTTCTAGAACTACTAAACTCAAGCGTAAGAGTAGAAGTCAAGCATGTAGCCGCCAAGTAGCGCGACACCGTGCTAGCTCTTCCAAAGATGGGAGAACCTTTCGAGGTTCACACAGATGCTTCTCAATGGGCCATTGGAGGAGTGTTGATGCAAGGAAAGCATCTAGTGGCTTACGAAAGTCACAAGTTTTCAAAAATTGAGACGAAATGGCCTGCTCATGAACAGGAGATGTTCGCAGTAGTCCACTGTCTGAAACGTTGGGAGCATTATTTGTTACCAAGCAAAATTACTGTTGTAACGGACTGCGAGAGTAATACATGCTTTCAGAGTAAACCTCGTTTGTCACGTAAACAACAGAGGTGGCAAGTGGAGCTTGCACGTTTTGATATCGAATGGCGGTATCAAAAGGGGAAGGAAAATATTCCAGCGGATGTGTTAAGCAGACGTGTCCAGGCGTTAACAACTCAAGACACAAGTGAAGAGCTTTTGGATCGAATCAGACAAGCATTGACAGACGATCCTCAGGCTCAACGTTGGACCAGCCAACAAGAGAGAGATCTATTGATACATAGTCTCTCATTTCGCAATGGTCTTTGGTTTTATAAGCAAACCAAGGTCTATGTTCCAGCTGGATCTCTAAGGACACTCGTCATGCAAGAATGTCATGATTGTGAACTGGCTGGACATGGAGGACAGAATAGAACGTTGCAACGAGTTAAAGAGCAGTTCTATTGGCCGTCCATGTTGGAGGATGTAATCAAGTACGTGCAGACTTGCTTGACATGTCAGCAACAACGTACTGAGCGGAGGAGACCTGCAGGATTGCTGAGACCTTTGCCAATACTTGATGGGTCTTGGGAGAGCATAAGTATGGACTTATGCACCGGTTTACCTGAGTCAGGAGGTTTTGACACTTTGCTAGTTGTCATCGATCGTTTCAGCAAACAAGCTCACCTCATCCCTTGTAGGGAAGCAGTGACGTCAAAAGATGCCGCTGAGCTGTTCATACGATATGTTTTTAAGTATCATGGGATGCCTAAAGACATCGTTTTAGACTTGGACATGAGGTTTGTAGCTGAGTTCTGGAAGGGTTTGAACTACCCTCAAGTTCAGTTCCTCTTATCATCCTGAAACTGATGGTCAGACAGAGAGGACTATACAGATAGTGGAGCAAGGGTTGAGAAACTATATCATGCGAGATCAGAGTGATTGGAGCGAGCACTTGGACTTGGTGGAGTTTACATATAACAACACTAAGCATTCGAGTATAGGATTTAAACCATTTGAAGTGGTTTATCGGGCCTCTCACGCACCTTGGACTCCTATAGCTCTGGCTACCAAGGGACATGAAAATGCAGGAAGGTCAAATCAGGATCCTCCAGATCTAGAGACTTTCATACGTGTTCAGGGTGTTGTGTTTCAAGAAACCAAGAAACACATGGAGAAGGCACAACAACGGTATGCCAAGTATGCAAACCGTGGTAGGCAAGACGTACAGTTCGAAGAAGGACAGAGAGTCTGGTTGAGAACCAAGAACTTCAGAATCCCAGCAGGGGTGGATTTAGCCAAGAAACTTCTTCCAAAGTGGGCAAGACCGTTCCTGATCGAGAAGAAGTTAGGTCCTGTGACCTATAAGTTACGTTTTCCAGCTAGTATGAAGCATTATCATCCCATTCATGTTTCTAACTTGAAAATGTTTCGTGAAGAACTAGAGTCGTTGTCAAGAAGATATCAAAAATGGCATCCAGTGTTAGAAGCATTACCAAGAGCTGATGATCTTGAGTTGATTGAGATAGTAGATCATCGAGCATCACCGAATCCAGATGGAGCTGGAGAACCCGTTACTCAATACCTATGTCGTTGGACAGATAGAGTTCCGGGATTGGTAAGTGAAGCTTAGGAGTACCTAGATGATCTAGCATTGTACAAGTTTCAAGAACCACTACGTAGATATTTTATGAGACGACAGTCCGCAGTGGTCTCTTCCAGCTAAGCGGTGGATTGAATCAAGTCAGAAGAGTCATGCAAAGGGCCCTTCAAGGACACTGGAACCGAGTAGATCTGACCAATCTGCTCGTCTAAAGGTGGAGTTGTGGTCTGCTGACTTCTTATGACTGTCGGATGCCAACCAGGTTTAGGCTGACGCTACTATGTGTGTATCATAGTAAGGAGGTGGATAAAAGAAAACTGACGAGTTCACCACCTGGAAGCTAGGGTTCAGTCTCACCCGAAAGCTTCAACGAATGCTCGGTAATGGAGCATAGTTCTGAGAAAGAGCTTAACCTTATCCTGGATGGGGTAGTGTTTCTCTGGATTTGAGAAAGTGTTATTCCTAATGTGGTATTGCAGATACCGTAGTTCAGTGGAAGAACTGCGTTTTGTTAGTTGGGGCGATTGTAACACCTTTTGCTTTCCAACCAGATGTCATTCTGGCAGTGATTACCAAAAAGGTGGCAGCTACAAGGTCACAAAGCAAACTCAAGGAGACCAGATAAAGAGGGTCGCGAACCCTAAATGAGCCATTCTCAGTTTTCAGTTTTTGGAGAAGAGCACTCTTGGTGGTGAGGAGGGGAGACTGTATTTTCAGGATAGAGAGATTGTATCTTGGAGTTCAGAAAACAGAGAGCTAGAACTGAATGCAAGTCAGATTCCTTGGAGAGTAGACCTGGAGAGCAGACTTATGATCAACAAGAATGATATGGTGTTGATTAGATCGCTGACTTGGGGTCTGATCTGTTGAGTAACATAAATCAGGGCGTTCAGAGTGAAAGTAGGTTCTCTGGTGAAGTCTTAGTTCTGGAGTTAATTTCTCACAGCAGAGTTGCTGAGTAGTGAAAAATTGTCGGTCCAAGAGCGCTGCGTGATCTTGTCAGCAAGTAAACGCTATGTAATGTATATGAGCCCGTGATTTTCTCCATTCTGATAAGTAGGCTTGGGTTGTGTGCCAAAACTGAGTTGGGCGCATCTGGTGTTGTGTTGACTTTATTTCGGTGTAATTACTTTGTCTTCCTACTTCCTAGCATCTACTAGGTCTCCTAGTCTTGGCGGTTGCTCCTTGTGGGTCCTGGCGTTCCGACTTGATCACCAATAGCGGAAGCGCTGCCCAAATTTTATGCAACCCAGGTCTAGAATAGTTCCACCTGTGTTTAGTAACCTAAGATTGACCGAGACCTACAAAAGACTAGTTGGTTATTCGAGACCCGTTCAACAGCTATTAAATCCTCTGTGCTTATTAGCGGATAGTTTAACGAACTGGATCTGGAGACACAAATAAAGTATACAGGTCTCCAGCGAGGTTCACGTTCGGCAGTTCATTGGTTAGAGATTAAAGAATCTGTTCCGAGATCTACGGTCGAACGTTACACAAATGTATAGCAGATACCAGCAGCAATCTATGATGACCGTCTACATCTGGTCTGGACGAAAATACAAACAAACTGATGAAGACACTTTGAACACCGTCTGTCTCTCTTCATCATGTGTATGTTGTTCCACCCTGGTGATATTACAAGTATGTATCGTTAGCTTAGAACGAACTTTACTGTTGTCATCTACTACTTGATACGTATACCGACGAACTACTAGTATTCTAGTAGGACAAAAATGCTAACACTTTAATAAATGTCCAAGCAAAGAAGAACCATGCTTCTCTTTTTACTTTACTCTGAAAGGGTAGACCCCGAAAGTATATTAATTAAGAAGAGGAAATGAATGCACTAGCAGCTGGTCTCGTAGCTATCCCCTGTATTCTCCGAAAAGGATTGTTGCTATACGTTAGCATAGTTATATGTCGATGTGAAAACTAAAAAGTGAGGGGAATTTATAGTCATGTAGAGTAGTTTGTTGTATGAGTAAACAACGAAGTGACGGAAAGTGCGGACGGAGCGGCTATGGAACCCGAAAGGAATTATGTTAGATCCTGAATTAATCCGGAACAAAATAGCGTAGCTACTTGTTACATCTCTACAGAGTTCCATGTACCTACCTAAATGAAATTTACCAGACATTAATGTTCACTGATGTCTTGTTTCTGTTTGGCTAGTCTAACATGTACAAAAGCCTCAGGTCTGATCTGATCAAGAGTCACTCACATGACCTCCAAAATTCCAAGGAACGCAATTTTCCAGAGTAGAATCTTATATATTCTGTCCTTGTACAATACACTTTTTCAGAATCCCGCATTTCACAACTTGCAGATATATACCACTTGCATTCCGTGGAATTTGCCCGTCACCTATCACTCACAGTTATTTATACTTATGTTAGACAATACAACCATATTTATAACTTGTTTCTCTATATATTTTGTTATTAATGACAGTGACCGAGTAATCTAAGTTAGATAAGCACACTAAGTTTTGGATTTTATTCCTTATCGGGATCTCCTCCGCTTTCATTCTCCGCTTCCGCATTCCGCAAAGTCGTGTTTCTGGTAAACTTGTAAATTCAAAGCAGCTTGCCGACTCTGCAGCTCCCATGGTATGAAGAAATGAGCAAACCTAAAACCCTAAATTCTTCCACATTGCTGCCTATATAATGCCGGTGACATCTTACAGCTGATCATGATCTAGATATACCTGAAACTCTTTACTGTTCAGTAGATCCTAAATATTATTCCTTTTCGGGAAAGGGACATGAGCTTGAGAATCTGTACAGTGAGTCTTTTAACTGCTCAAGTCAACTAAACTACAATCTAACTCAGGTGACCTGCGTCACGCCTTATACACGGTGATAGAGTAAAATATGTCAAACCCGGTGCACCGGTCAGCTGAAACTTATATATTATAATAATATAATTACGACCGTCACTAAGTAATCTCAAGACCGTTGGTTGGCATATGACAGTCGTAATACAGACTGCAACTTGGAAGGTGGAATTGTTGAAACCACCTTTGGAAAAGTGGTATATACTTAGCTCTTGCTACAGCTGAACTACAAACTACCCTTTTTCAACTGGAATCTTGAAGTAACTTAGGTATCCATCAGCGTTAACGTTAACCTGCAGTTGCAAGTTGATCTTATATCGTACAACAAAAACATCTAAACAGAATGGTATGGCCTCAACTTCGAGTTGTGTGCAGATAGTCGTAATTCAATTTGGCATGGGTAGTCTAATAGGTGCATGATGACAATGACATTGTCTAAACTATATACTGCTTGCAACGAGTGTACCCGAATTTAGGGTTCTGGTCTTTACATAATCCATTAGCTACCGAACTGAATTAATTCAACTTCCAGATCTAGACTTAATCTACTAAGCTAAGCTACTAAGAATGATGATAAGTTACGTATTTAGAAATTTCCCAACCAGCCCTTTGAATACTGTGGAGTTACAATTTTTACTTGCAGAGATTGGTTTCATCACACCTTTAATAAGTTTGTCATGCTTGATGCTTGTATTGCTTGATCACACCTCTTACTAGCTATGACTGTACAACCAGTCACTTGATCGTGTCTATTTTGTCGGACTACATATTTTCAAGCATGTATGGTTGATAGCATATTTATTTTTCAAGAAATTTGAATGACTGAAGTATTTAATTAAAGTAGTAAAATGAAAAACATGGTACATGGTAAAATAACCAGTTAAGAGGTGTGTGATCAAGCAAACTTCTGAAATTTTACTTGTAATCTATCTATCTAATTTTACTTTGCAATCTGAAATAAAAGTAACATAATCTATTATATGTAACATATATTAGTGTTCGGTGTACGGATATCATGGTTACACGCTTTCTGTGAAACTATTGAATAGAATTGTACACTTTGACCCCATTCAGTGCAATATATAGTTGTCTAAGTAATAGTACCTATGTAACCATTGTCTACTTTGGATGTTCATACCAAAATTTCTAAAGCATTAATCAATCTAGCAAGACAAAGAGAATATATAATGTATTTGTCCTTCAAAATCGCATTCACTGATTGTATTGGCTGAATAGCTCAGCTACTATTATCCAGCTAAACCTTAGGTTTGTCTCTAGTCAGTATGTACACTAGTCGACTTGTGTTATCCAGTGCCAGAACCAAGCTCTAGTCTACTACATCTGTTGTTCCCCTTTGGTTGCATATACTTGTAACTCTAAGTCGAACACCTTTGCCAATTGTCCACTACTGCTTGATTCGGAGGGAATAATTCATTCTGAGTCCTGTTTCATTAGCCGGATGATTATTCGGTACTGAGTCTAGCATTCTTTTGATTTCTTATTATGAGGTAACTTATTGTACGATACTCGATTAAAGTTCGACCCTTTTCAAGATCGCTCCTTATATAAACTCGCTTACATCGATCTTCTCAGTGTCCAGAAACTACCACAGCTGCAGTACGTAGTTCCCTCGATCCCTGTGGTTTCTCTTCGGCTTTCAGAAATCCGGATCCTCAGTCATGAACTCTGCTAGTGACAAGAACGTGGAATCTTCCTTTGAAGCACAGCCGAGCGAGCTTCTACCAATGCCGTTGCTTGCTTTTCAACCTGAGGTCGGAATGCTCGATATACAAGCCAGAGCTGGAGATAGCTTGATTGTGATTTCGTCTGTCCAGCAGGTTGCTACTTCAGTAGCACATTACCAAACACTGCTTGAGAACGGTGGTGCTGTGTCATGCCGAAAACCTCTGGAAATTCTCGTCGGGGCACCTGCTGCAGGTGGGCCTTCCCGACATGACGCCAAGGATCTTGCGAGTTCCAAGGTGGAGTCAGACGGATCTGCTGATGATGTTGATCACGGGAGTCCGTTTCGAATGCGTGCAGTGTTACGAACACTGTTCCAGGTAGCCGAGCCCGACGTCGGCTGTAGCCATAAGAACCCTAAAATAGAAAATGAAGCTGCAGTTGAAATTGACGACTCCGGCGATTTCGGATGTCAGGATATACCGTCGAAAACAGTAGGTGCTGTGGCCTCGGCTGTCACACACAAACTCGACGGAATAGCGATGGGAGCCGAGAAGAATGGAAATGAGGAGATTATCATATTGAATTTGAAGGACGGAAGGAGTTTCCGTGAGGAACCCGGAAGTGTAGAACTTGATAATGACAGCAGCCACACCGATAGAGAAACTCTTGCTGGTACTGAAACACAGAAGGAGGACCTTGTGGTCGAGACCAGTGTGCACCTGACGAATTTTACTCTTGCACATATGGATGAAGAGAAAATATCATCTTCGCAGGAAGTAACATCTCCGGCCAAAACTCCAAATTCTTATACGAAACCGCTCACGGTTTCTGCTCCTTGTAAGTAGCTGGGAAATATGATACCTGTCCTTCCTGCAGGACGATGAAGTTTCTCTCTTTACTTCCGATTTTAGTGATTGGACATGTCACGACTGATGTTCCCGATGAAGGAGAAGATCTCATGGTTTTTGTGACTTGTTTTATTTGCATGTACAGATCAGTTGTCTCACGCATTAGACAGAACCAAATTGTAATCATGCATGTAATTTACAGCCGCTATCTATGAACATACACCTGATTCATTATCATAGTGAAAACCACTTTATAGCTCAGATCAAATTGGATTGAGTACCAAGGACTGTCACAGCGGCCTACTGATTCTCATAGAAACTTGTGTGCGTGTTTATGTATTACAGTCGAATTCACAGGTTTAAATCATGTCGCCTTCTGTTGTGAGAACCTTGAGAAAACGCTGGAGTTTTACTGTGGACTGCTGGGTATGTTTCTCCATTACAAGAAATTCAGTTTAAATCATACAGACTTTGAACTTACAGTAAGTACTAGTAGAGGTTGAAAGACCAAATGCCGAAGTATAAATTTAGATATGATCTCGAGGGTTCCTACCATCTGCACCAACTCAATGACAGTGGCTCTTTTACGCTCTTTGTCTGCTCCCGGGCAGGTTTGAAGGCCAGTCCAGATAGACCAAACCTTCCATACAGAGGAGCTTGGTTGCTTCTAGGAAAAGATGGAATTCACATTATGGAGGTTCCTAATCCTGATCCAGTACATGGTCGCCCCCAGCACGGAGGGTGGGATAGACATGCATGCTTGAATTGCAGAAACGTTGAAAGTCTTCGGAAAACACTTGACAACGCAGGTAATAATTTTACCTTCACAATACGTTCAAATTTGAACGATATAAATAGTCGGATCTGTGCAGAAATGTACCTCTTCGGTTAGGCATGCGCGCAAAAGCTGACTAAGAATATCAAGATCTAATCCACAGACATTTGCACTGATAACAATGCATAGTTCACGTTCTTTTCTGATCTAAGTATTGTTCGGATGATGAAGAGATACCATATCAGCTCAGCATGGTGCCATCAATATTCTGCCGTGATCCTGATGGTAACGGACTGGAGTTCATTGAGATCAGTTCATGATCAGGAGGATGAATCTTGTGGAAGATACAATCACAGTATGCTCGCTCTTGGCCGTACGTAAGCAGTCTCAACTGGAGAGCTCTTGAAATTAAAAACACTGAAGAGTCTGAAGACTTGTAAATGCATGTATACGTAATTTAATCCACAGGCCGCGCTAGCTGTAAAGGCCTGGAATATGCGTACAGAGATATATAGTATGAGTCTCGTTTGCTTCTAGCTCGTTGTTGGAACGTCAATGAAATCACATATTTAGAGATACAATGTGTTGTGTTATTAACACATATGTCATGGTAATGCGTACGCGTGCTATCAGAACTCAGAGTAAGAAATTTTTTGTGGAGAGTTATGAATGTACACTAAGCCTACTGTCCATGGATCTATATCTTCCATGAAACAGCTGATTTGTATACGTTATACATCTGATCTCGTTTATAGTAACTGTTACTACTCAAAGTATTTAGGTGTAAAATTCTCATATTTTCAACTAAGTAGACTATTGTTTACTCGAAGAGCGAGAATCTGGACGCTGAGAGTTTCTTCTGGGCCTTACCACTGGATCACTGGATATTCACGAATGTTTTGCAGTGCATGAGATGGCCAAGGTAGGTCCGACCTTCATCAGAACATTGTCTGACTCAGTGGTTAGTCTTTAAATCATACTGCTGACTGTCCAACTGGTTCTGCTCGGATTCGATTCATGATCAGTTCACCCATTCCGAAATCTTGCTTACAGTCAAAGCTTTCCTCGGTTCTCATGCATGAGAAAAGAAACCGTTGTATTACACTGAATGGTTGTCGAATATATGACCAGTTGTTGTGCAAATACGAATATGTTGATATTAGCATAAAAAACCATTTGCAGTGTCACATGAACGGTTGCATAATTTACACTGACAGTGTAGGGCTAAGTGTAGTTGCTGATATGATCATAAACAATTGCAACGTATGTTGTAAGATTTAAATCTCGTTTCCGTTTTCAGTCTCACCGCTGAATTTACAAATATTAACTTGACAGACTAGTGTATATATTGAGAGCTCAGAAATGTATATGATCAGTACATGTGAGAATGAAATCATCGACCGTTTCTGTTACCTCCTTGCAATCCTGTAGATGGATTAATCTGAATGTTAGTAAACGTGGTATTACTCACTTCATTGTCATCGCTGTCTTTATCGTACATGGAGATCACTCACTAACACTCAGTGTCTAGATGTGTTGATTAAAGCAGTTTCATCAACTCCTCTCCCACTCTACTGTACGTTGGATTACATAACTGACTAGATGCAAATGTCCGCGAACAACTCACACAGAGAAGAATGATCTTGGATTCATCACAGAGAAGAATGATCTTGAGTTATGAATCCGACTCAGATAAACATTCCTCGGACAGATCGGCCAGAAGTCACCCAGACCTGCGTGCGAAGAGAGTGTTGTGAAAGGAGCGACTTAGGTTTACACGGCACAGCATATATAGTCTAACTATTCATTAAAACTGGACATTCTACCAACATACTTTTTGAGACAAAAAGTCCATATAGTCAAAATGATTAGTCCAAATTGACGTTTCCACTAGTCCATAAGGTTGTTTTGAAAGTCCATTAGAGAGTTTGAAATGTCTGTTTTTTAAATCGGACTTATATTTTAGTGCTCTACCTACCTTTTGTGGTCAGAAATCCAAAATATAAACTCGATTATTTTTATTTACTCATGAACTTAGAATTTATTTATCTCCTCATGAACTTAGAATTAGAATTTACTAATGAACATAGAATACAAAATACAAAAGTGTATGAGAAAAAGAGATATCCATAAATGATACAATAATCTTAATTGTTGACAATTGGTGTACATGTACCAGTCTTGAAGGTGTATCTACAACATCTAAAGTATATAGATCATCTAAAATCTTGTAGAATTCTTCACCCTTGAAGTTATTCTTTCAAATCTTTTCTTAAGTTGATCCCACAAAAGAGGATGATCTTCTTTCAAAGAATCAGAAAAAATAATAAACTAATAAATCCCATCCCTCTGAAAAGTTCTTGTATTGCAAAAAACCTAACAAATTTACTAGATGGAAGCTATTTATCCTATAATACATAGAAATATATCAGAATTGTTTTTTTCTAAAATAAAGTTCACAGGAAAACCATATGGGGAAATATTTAATATAAGAATATGTGGTTTCTTATCCTATTCTTTGAATAATTATTATGAGTATTATGCCGAACTATAAAGTTTCAAAATACCTAACATGAAATGTAGGTTATCAAAGAGGTCTAAAAAGGAGATATATAAGAAATACTACATCAAGTGTGTATGATGAGTATATATATAAAATTTTGGTGTACCTTGCATGGTATATACTTGTATATAGAGTTATGTAGGGATTTATATAGATCATTATTTATTTAATGCAAAGAATATATTTCATACATGAGAAAACTTCTGCTGTTCTAGATTGATCATGTGTAAATCATCACATATACATGTATATATTTTTATATATATACACATCTCGAGTGATTTACCGGTATTAAATCTAGATTTGTATATTTAATACAGTATTAAACATATGAGTACTTTCAGCATTAATATCTAAGACACGTGGAATGCCTACACCATATATACATGATATGTAATCTTTGCTTTTTGTTCAAAATTGGTACTCGTGTTAGTTAATTTTCTAGATAAATCTCAAGTGATTAGTGATGCTTAATATATTTTTAAATATTTAGTACTTTAGGAAACTCAACCAGTACTATTGATATATACGTGCACGTTGGCCTCCCATTGCTATTTGAGAAAGGGTACATGTACACATGTCTAATATTCCATATTATTCTTGAGTGGTTTATTAGTAATTTGTTGTATTTTATGAGGTTTTTAGTACTTAAATATTAAAATATTTTGTAAGAAAATTAATATATTTTGACACAAGATTGCACAAAGAAGTGCTGATCTACTTCCACATCACTTATCCTCAACCTCACATTAGGACAGACTCCATACAACTCACCCTTCTTGTTGTTTGCAACACGTAGCACCCAACCATGATTTAGTTTGATAGATCATTGTCCTCTCTCGTATACCTCACGCGACATGATATTGATTTCTGATCCATGATCATCTAAAGCAGCAACAGGCTCAGACAAACCTCCAAGACGTACCTATGTAGCAATTGTAGCACGAACCCAATGCCTCTTTTTGAAGTCACTATCAGCAGATGGGCTCTCTTCATCAACTTCATCATCATCAGCTTCGATAATGTTGGTACCAACAACTAACTCCTCTTGCTGGTATCCTTTGTCACGAGTCTCCTAGAAATGCACCTTTCCAAATTCCATATCATTCACAGAAGCTCCTATCACATCTATCATCTAGCTCTCCACCTGCTCAATTATCACTTGCCTCTTTCGTTTGATGACATCGATAATCAGCTCGTGAAACTCCCTCTTTGCAATATCAAGAACCTCCCGAAGTGAAAACTCAACCCATGCATCTAATATCCTCTGCTTCAGAATGCTCTTAAGATCTATAGAAGTCTCAATATCTACAGTCAACTTCTAAGTCGATCCTTTTCTTTTTTCTTGAGCAGTGAACCGTCTACCAGCAGTCGTCGATTCTTGTCGATTCCCCACTATACGGCCTCTATTGGACCTGGTGCAGACGGCAGAGCTTGAGAGGTAGATGAGACATCCTCTGGAGGAGCTGCTTGTCTTCTAGTGACTCTCTGTCCTGATTCCTCTCTAGTCTCCTCTGGAGTCTCAATTTCAAGCTTAGAGGCATCTCGTCGTCTCTTCTCTTCCACAGAAGTATCCTGCCAATGAACATGCTTATCTACGTCCAAGAAGGATTTAATGGACGTTGTATCTACTGGGTCTCTCCACCTTGTGACTCTACGGATAGTTTTTGCTCCTCTTTTCAACATCTCAGAAGGAACTTCAGTACTGCTCCTCTCAACAGTCTTATCCAGCAAGGTAAGGCTAGAAGAGACTTCAATATGCCCAGCATACACGTCAGGATTCATCGGTGATATCGTCAACGTAGTTACTATTGCAGCTGTAGCGACCTGACGTAGATTCCTCATACCTCTTCATCCAAATAGCGTGCTCAATGACTCTCCAGTAGAAACAAGATGCTAGTCTACCATTCTGATAACGAACTACACCATCTCGCAGAGAGGCTGTAAGCTCTTGGCAATCTCCGTGAAGATGATCTGGACTGTCACACTAGATATACGTATGGACATGAGTACCTCCCAGACGTGCACCACCAGACATCGGTGGTAGCTCTCTGTGTAAATCAGCCAGCTCTACCTTTAACTCGTGCATCTGCTGGATCAACTCCTCGATTTGATTTTGTTGAGCCTAGTTCGCAACATTTCTCTAAACATGCACTCTATGTGCAGGAACAGACACAACTGGCACTGGAGGCGCTGCTACAGGAACAACAGGTCTAGGAGCAAAAGTCGGAACCTGTTGTACTTGAGGAGCAGCACAGGATTGAAAGATCACCTCCGCAAGTGGTCACCCCCTACAGCCCCTCTCCCTCGTCTTTGCCTTGTTAGAATAGCCACAACGTCTTCCACTCTCCCCCAATCCATAGTAACACCCCCTTCAGCTGATCGATCTGCTAACATGAAGCATAATCGATCTACTGTAGCCTCGTCGGTGGCTTGCAAGAAGAGCTGTGTCCTTCTAGCATCCAAGGTTATCCGTTTGAGCATTGAAAGTTGTCGGTATCTTAGATCGAACTCTCTTAGCAACTGATTCAGCTCATCCTACAGCCAGATTGTTGCTCAATCCAATCCAAAAACGTCCTCCTAGTAACTCTCTCAGAATCTTCTTCAAGAAATTTCTCCTCTGTACGTCTCTGACTTGATCTGTCAACTCAAGAATCACAGCCAACTCAAAACTACCAATCATCTCCGCATCGGTCACCCTCACAAGCTCCATCTCTCCTCTGTACTCACGAAGATATCTGAAAACATCTCTACCTTCGAATCTTACACACCTATTCACAATCGCCTGCAAAGCCTTTGTAGATTTTAACTCACCCCCTCCGACCATCGGATGTTGTTGAACTAAGGCCGCAAGTGTCGTCAATATCTTAGTTGTATCCAGATCCGATGCAGCAGTTGCTGCAGAAGATGTTGGTATAGCTGAAGGTGCAGCAGTAGATGTTGATGCTCCAGCCTTAGAGAAACTAGCACCACTTCCGCTCTTGCGATCCATCTCTTCTTTGTATGAAAATCTCAACCTTCACGATTAATCACCCCAAGATGACTCTCAATGAAAGCACCAGATTTTATGTCGAGGAGAGTCCTTCTTAGGAAAGACAAGCCTTCTGACTGTGATCGATCACAAGGTAGAGATAGGGATTGATCAAGAAAACAAGAGCCAACTAGCTCGTCAACAACGGCTGAAGTCACTCACAGAGGCTATATTCTGACTATAAGCCACTTTACTCAACAGGTCAAGTCTCAGCCACCAGAAGACAGATCTACCTCCGGACACAACAGATAGAAGAAATCTGAACTCAAAATGCTTTATTTCTTTTCTAGAAACACTCAATAGTCCTCCACAGACATCAATTTTACAAGCGATCTCTACTCAACAAGACCTCTTTACGCTGATCACAGCAGATCACTCCCAAGCAGTCAATTCCTCTTCAACTAATCTTCTCTCGTTCTTCAGATAACATATTACTCTCCAAAGTCTACAATTGATGAAGATCTGAACCCCTAACGTCTTATATCCCTTCTTGCCACAACTCCAACACTGAAATCCTTCAGAAATCTGACCTTCTCAGTCCCTGTCTTCTCCTCCGCTCAAATAGATGTTCCCTGCTCACCAAATTCACCTCCAAGCAACCAAGTAGGTAAATTCAAGCTCCCTAACTCTTAGTCCTCTCTCTGTGTCAACCTCCCAACTGAAAACTCTCAGAAATGTTATCCAACGACGATCAAAAGTCTTTCATAGGTGATCAAATCGATCTACACTCAGTAAGACTGCCTCTTGTCCGTTCAAAAGATAGTTCTCCCTCCTAACCTCCTAACCTCCTAACCCTCCTAACCTACTCCTTCTCCTCTCTCTTTGCGACGCCTTCTCAATTCAATTTCCTCAGAAATTTGATCTCCTCAGCCCCCAAGCTTCTCCCGTGCGTCCCGACGGCTTCCTCTCAGCAAAAGTAGAAAATCCTTTTCTATGATGTTTTTTGCAACATTCCTTGTTCACAAAGTCCATTGTTTTCCTTGAACGCAACGTTTTTCACAACGTCCATTGCTTTCCTCAAAAACTAACGACGTACTTTATCAGATAAGCATGCCTCCTGTTAAGCTAGGCCTTGTTGTAAAAGTTTCCCGGCTCTCGATGCCATCTTGATGCCATCTTGAATATACCACAAGCCATCCAATGTAGACGGAAGTCCCAACACTTATGAGGTTACCTCATAGGGCTTACAGCCACCTCATATGTGCACCAAGTATGTCCCATGGTATATTCAAGGTGGCATGCGAAGGCTTAGGCCAAGAAGCCCACGATTAAAAGAGATATTGGTCTCTCGCCCTTAGATATGCAGGATGTGGCTGCTTACCCAACATAGACTCCTTTCCAGGAGGTCAACATGCCAGAATAGGAAACACAGACCAAGGAGAACTGATCGTGAGACCACTTTCCTCCTAGGTGGGCGCCCTATCACTAGGATGGCCTTTGTTTCCGTTCAAAAACGAAATAAAGTTGGTACATATCCTTTTGAGAGAAAATGTTCTGTGAAACGTTTGCTAGCATTATCTATTCTAACATTTGTGTACAACTCCGTTTTTAATGAATAAGGAGTTAAAACTACAGTACTCATCAACACCTATGCACTCGTAACTCTCAGATTATGAATTTGAATCACGCGCCAGAATCGACAGATTTCTCTCTTTTTCTCTTTTCACGATCTACGACTTGCACTAACTATTACCTAGAATGCTTTCTCTCGAAACTGAAAGCATGAAGTCGTACTTCCGGATGAGCTCTGGATTCTGGAGCTTTTCGCTCCTTCCCAGGATGAAATCTCAATCTCAAGCTAGGAGGCAGCTTGTCGAGCATAGCCCCAACTTAACTTCTGCCCAGCTTGATAAGCTAAGGCGCAGCTTCGTAAACGAATGCAAGTTGAGTGTCTTCTGAAGCTCCGTTTCATCGTCTAGAATGCCACGCACTTCGACAATGGTCGCCTTCAACTCTTTGCACTAGCGTCGAAGATCTTCATTCGCGTTCTCGGTCTCCGGTCTCAAGTTAGTTGCGTTCCGTGCCTCCTGACGAAGATTGTTCTTCTCTTCTTGCCAGTTTCCCTTGTTGAAGTGCACGAAGGCAATCAGCTCTGCCAAGGACATCTTCTTCTCAGCCTCTTCTTCGTACTCAGCCCTGTTCTCCTCCAAAAGTCTCAGCACTGGTACAACAACCTCTTCACCGGAGAGCATCGCCCTCAGAAATATGTCCACGCTAAGTGCTGGTGCCTGCGAAGTTCCTTTGCTGAAGATGACCACATCTTTCATCTTCACCTCCGAGCTGCTAAGGTCAATGGTCTCCTTCTTAGTTGATTTGACCTTGTTCCTCGCCTTCTGCTTCTCCTGAGACGTGGTAAGAGGACTCCTCTTCCTCTTGCTCTTATGCGCCCTTAGTCTTTGTCCGCCGGTTGCACATCCTCCTGTCTAACATCTTCTTCTGCTGGAGCCATCGGTGAAGTCTCCATTGATTGTGCACCTTTGCTCGGTGTCTTCTCTTCCTCTATCGAACAGTCTTCGTCTTCAAAGTCTTCGTCTTCGTCTGGTCAGAACTCCAGCTGCTTCTGCTCATTCTCCGAAAGTCATCCCATCGCGAAGTAGAAGACTGATACAAAACCACCCAAGTAAACATAATCCTGCTTGGCTCAGAGACGCTACACTTCGTCATGGAAGATCTTCGCCCAGTGCGCTCTCTTCCCCGCGAAATAGGTTCTCTAAGAAACTAACCTTCCGTATCGACAAGTATGTCTTTCTCCTCGGACTCAGAATCAACATCACATCTTCGGCGATCTCTGTCTTCACCGGGTCCTTGTAATCGGCCAGCTTGTAGTCATTCGTTGGGTGAATTGAGTGGGTGAAGAGTTCCTGGTAGTCTTAATCTTCAATCGCGTGGGTCTTCATCGAAGAATGGTCAAAGAGCATATCTCTCTTCTCGTCAGTTTTGTCCAGCAAGACTTTCGTCTAGTTCTCCATGTCTAGTTTCCTGGCCTCGCATATTCGTCTTCAGTCGCATGGTCTTCGCACATCTTGATCTAACTGATAAACTTACCAGAAACTCGGGTCCATCCTCCCCATGTTGAGAAGGTTAATCTTAACTCTCTCAACTTCAGTCGAAGGTGTTGAAGTTCATTCCTTGTTTCAACTCAAAGGCTCCGATCCTCGATAATTTTGACGTTATTGAGATTGTGCTCTACGAAGACTGTCAAATTCGCTCTAACGGGGTAGACTTCGCTTGAGTGTACTAAACTTTACCTGAGATAGACTCCGCTTGAATGCGAAAGACTTCACCTAAACTATCACTCTTCGTCTAAACGCTCTCGTTTCGTTTTTGTTAATTAATTGATTAGTTGTAAAGTAAATAAGAAGAATAGGTGATAGAAGATAAAAGATATGAGTAGAATAGTGTTAATTAGAAGTTTAGTGAAGAATTTCTGTTCTGGAGGAATTTATCGAATCTATGGAGACACTTGAGAGATGACTTCCTCATAGTTGAATTCCTCGGACGAAGAGCTTTCTAACGATATGTTGTGCGAAGCAACCGGAGGCTGAATGACGAAGTTACAGCAGGTTGAAGATGTATCGCAGTTGGAGAGAAAAAACATCGCCGCACTGCGAGCGCCGAAGAACGTCAGTCAAGAAGGAGGAAACCCTAACTTCGACACGTGCGGAAAAGCTACCGCGAGATATAAGTCGAATGACATAAGCCATTTGTCTTATTGTCTTACCATTTGCAGAGTGTTAGCAGGAGCGGAGTGCGCCGCATTTTTTGACAGACGAAGAACCTACTCTTTGTCGAAGTGAGTTACTAGCGAAGAACTGAGTTACTAGCGAAGAAATGAGTTACTGACGAAGAATTTGATATTGACGAAGAACTGGATTGAACTACGAAGAAGCGGTCTTCTTCGTACCTTATTGTAGCTAAGTCTCGACACATGCGAGGGATGCAGACGTCCAGGTCACCGAGGCTCCGAGCGTTAGATGTCAACCGAGCGGGTCTTCGCTGCTATGAGAAGGAGCTCGAGGAGATGGACTTGGCGTTCCTCTGACTTCTTTGGTGGGGATGGTTTCTTCTAAGCTGGTGCACGAACTGAAGGTGTGCAGATAGCATCCAGCGGACGAATCCTATGGATGACCGTGTAATTGGATTGAGACGCACTGGTCCTTTGTCTTGGAGATCGACGATGCAGGCAAGGAGGGCGATCTTCTCTTTGACAGCGTTTCAGCTGCAGCATCGCTCGAAGCAGTGAAGAACTTCCCCAAGCTCTTCAAGGAAGTACCACAAGGGAGGAATGGTTACAGAACCAGTGATTATCGCAACCCGGAGAAGCGAGAAGTCGCTGATGCAATCATGACGATCTTCCGGCCAAGAAGAACAACTTATATGTCGAGTTGGCAGATTAACTTCATCGAGCAGCTCTTCGCCAGGAAAAGAGCTCATTGGATGAGGATCATTCACCTTCATGTGCAGAAGCTCTGGAAGGAAGAAGACATGATCTACATCGGAGCATTTGTCTCACTGTTCTGCATGCGGATGGGACTACTATCGGCCGAGGATTAGAAGAGATTAGGCTTCATAGCAGTAGCCCAAGAAGAAGAGTTTGAGGTCGTACCAACTCCCGTAAGAGATGTACAGCTGGAGAAGTTCTTCGATGAAATAGTCATCGAGGATGTAGCGACCGAGGTAGCGACCGAGACAACACAGAGACAGGAAGCGTCGACCTCAGCAGCAGTTCCAGAGAAGGCGACTGAGGAGGTGAATCTGAACGAGGACGAAGATGTAGTTGAAGTATTCCCTCCAGTCCGAAGAAGTGGAAGGAAGAAGACCTTAGATGCGACACTGAGGTCCGCACAGAAGTCAAGGAAAAAGATGAAAATGACCAAGACAGTCTGTGTCGATGGGGAAGCAGCCGATGAAGAAGCGACTGAGGAAGCCGAAGATATGGACACTCCTCGGACGGAGAAGAACGACGATATCACATCGAAGACTACCGTTTCTTTATTGACGATGGGAGAAGTAGAGCAACTTGTGACTTCGGTGAAGTACATTCAGGAGGAAGTTGTACCACTGCTGCACACCTTGGAGGAGAACCGAGGAAGTTACGAGGAAGTTATTGGTCGAAAGTTGAACTTAGCGGAGTTAGTGCATACGATGCACTTCGACCGAGGTAACTGACAAGAGGAGAAAGATAAGTACCTCTATGTGTTTTATCATTTTTGGATTTTCTATTTCCTGAGTTTGCGGAGCCATTGTGTGTTTGTCAACTCAGGGATTTACCTACGAAGTATCGTAATTTGCTGTGGTGGGAATTAGTCTGGGTGCCGAAGACATTGCTGTTTGACATCTGAAATCAGAGTAGGAGTTTCTGGCGAAGTCTGAGAATAGACCAGCACCTGTGAGGTTAGTTTACTACGAAGATGTTTTTGGACGAAGTTGACTTTGGAAGAAGTTGTTCTTTAATGAAGACACTTTGGAGGAAGTTGAACCTGGTACTTCGGCGGAAGAAGAGTCTTCTTCGCCGGAGTTTTCCGAGAGCAGTAGTAGTGAAAGTAACTTAGTGTGAAGATACTTAGCGTTTATGGTGTTAGAGGTTACTTAGTAGCACTTCAGCAGTACTTCCTCGTATGACATTTCCGTCCGTGGCTGTGTTTCTCTCTTGTTTATCTATTTCTTGAGGTACCTGACCTGTTTAGTACTTGTTATGTTATTTGTCAGGATTATCAACTCTGTCTTGTTGGATAGACCTGGGTTTGATCTCTATCGAGACTGATTTCTGCCTGTGAGAATAAAAGATAAGTATAAAGAATCACCTTTGTCACATGTTTACTACTTTTGGATGATCTTTACTTGCATCTCTGTGGGTTCGATCCTTAAATTACTACTTTCGAGCATCTTTTGTTTTTCTTGTGTGTTACATATAGAAGACTGAATGAATTTTGGCGCCGCTGCCGGGATGCGAATGCTGAAATTATCCAAGATCAGTGAACAGAAGTCCAGAGACATGTATGTCAACGGGCAACCTTGATCCTCCTGGAGACGTGCAATATGAGAGAGACAGGAGGCGTGAAAGACGAGTAGAATATCGAGAACAGATTTTGGAAGAAGCTCGTCGGTTAAAAGAAGAGCATAAGAAGAGAGAACGAGGTTGGAGAACGCCTAACTCAAAAGAATGGAAGAGGAAGGAACCAAGCCTTGGTGAATCAAGTTCATCCCGGACACCAAAGTCAGTACCTCCAACTCCTCTCGAATCTGCACAGAGAGAACTTGACTTTGAAGAAGTTACCACTCGACTAAGTGCTGAGACCGAACATCCAAAAAGTGAAGTAGGATAGAAACCTTTCTCCGAAGTCAATACTGTTTTATATCCGCAGTTGTTTACTCCTGACCCGGAGGTAAGAAGTACTTCTGCAGATCAAGATCTGTTTACTTCTTTGAATGGAGAAGCTGCAACTAAGGCAGTAGAAGCTGTTACTACCTTAGTGGAACTTTTACAGACGCAAGAACTTATTCCTCAAGCACTGGTGCGGGAACTCCTTCCGTTAACTCCAGTAGCTCAGAAGGACAGCGTTGCTCCTTACTTACAGCCAACTACAAGACCATCCATATTCAAGAAGAGACAAGCCCAAGCAGCTGCTACTGCGGGTATTGCCTCTGCTATCCTTGTTCAAGCTGCAGTACCAGCGCCGATTCCAGCTCCTACCAAGATAGCAACTCAAGGTCCAAGAGCTCCATTTGTTCGAAGTATGGCAAGCCAACCCATCACGAAACATGGTTACCCGAAGTTCAGAGGAGGATCTTCAGATGACGATGAGGATGCAGATGTTTACATTAAACTGTTTGAATCTGTATCTGTCACTAATAAGAAAGATGCTGAACCAGATCGTCTGCTATCTTTCCAAGTCTTCTCAGAAAGAAAGCGCGCAGTTGGTACAACCACGCAAATAGAGTACCGGGAGACATCGATACTTGGGACAAGCTGAAGATGAAATTTTTAGAGCGGTGTCGTATTGTACATAGGTCTATACAGTGAAAAGTATTGCAGAGAGACTTTTTTCTATATTGTGTAAAGGAAGCTGCCCTGCAGCTTAACAAGCTAGGCAGGAGCTAAGCTGGGGCTATGCTTGACAAGCTGCTCCCAAGCTTGGGTTAGAATATCACCCCTAAAGGAGTCGAGAGACACCAGAATGCAAAGCTCGACGAGGAGAGCGACCTCATGC
The DNA here is from genome assembly GCA_036924285.1 of Asterella californica. Lineage (NCBI taxonomy): Eukaryota > Viridiplantae > Streptophyta > Marchantiopsida > Marchantiales > Aytoniaceae > Asterella > Asterella californica. The sequence continues at coordinate 53,346,014 of JAYKYS010000001.1, forward strand.
TTCTAGTTTTGACAGAAAGTGTTTTAAGCAATAGTTAGTACGAGTTTTAGGCTGTGAAATATGTGAAAGAGGGAAATCTGTCGATTCTGGTTCGTGACTCGAACTCAGAATCGGATAGCGTGAGCGTGTAGGTGTTCACAAATACTATAGTTTTGACTCCTTGTTCATTAAAAACGGAGTTGTATAGAGAAGTTAGTGTAGGAAAGACTAGTAAAGATCTTACAGAAAAATTTCTTCAGGTAAACATATGTACAAAAGTTTTTACCTTCTTGAACGGAACCAAAGGCCATCCCAGTGATAGGGCGTCTGTCTAGGAGGGAAGTGGTCTCAGGATCAATCCCCCCTGGCCTCTGGTTCCTATTCCGGCATGTTGGCCTCCTGGAAGGGAGTCTATGTTGGATATGTTGGCCTCCTGGAAGGGAGTCTATGTTGGATATGCAGCCACGTCCTGCATATCTAGGGGCGGGAGACCGGTATCTCCCTTAATCGTGGGCTTCCTGGCCTAAGCCTCCGCATGCCATCCTGAATATACTATGGGAGATACCTGGTGCGCATATGGGGGGGCTGTGAGCCCTGTGGGGCAGCCTCATAAGTGTTGGGGCTTCGGCCTACATTGGATGGCTTGTAGTATATTCAAGGTGGCATCAAGATGGCATCGAGGGCACGGGAAACTTTTGCTGAATATTATGTACGCATAAGGACAGCAGAGGAGCAGCTTTAGATGGGGCCTTAAAATTAAAGCGAAAGATTACAGTGGAAGCGGAAGATTACAACGGAAAACTGAAGCGGAAGATTACAGCGGAAGCGGAAGATTACCGCGGAAGCTTGAAGCGGAAGATTACCGCGGAAGCTTGAAGCGGAATATTACAGCGGAAGCGGAAGATTACCGCGGAAGCTTGAAGCGGAATATTACAGCGGAAGCGGAAAACTACAGCGGAAGTGGAAGATTATCGCGGAAGCTTGAAGCGGAATATGACAGTGGAAGCGGAAAACTACAGCGGAAGCGGAAGATTACCGCGGAAGCTTGAAGCGGAATATTACAGCGGAAGCGGAAGATTACCGCGGAAGCTGGAAGCGGAATATTACAGCGAAAGCGGAAAACTACAGCGGAAGCGGAAGATTACCGCGGAAGCTTGAAGCGGAAAACTACAGCGGAAGCGGAAGATTATCGCGGAAGCTTGAAGCGGAATTTTACAGTGGAAGCGGAAAACTACAGCGGAAGCGGAAGATTACCGCGGAAGCTTGAAGCGGAAAACTACAGCGGAAGCGGAAGATTACTGCGGAAGCTTGAAGCGGAATATTACAGCGGAAGCGGAAAACTACAGCGGAAGCGGAAGATTATCGCGGAAGCTTGAAGCGGAATATTACAGTGGAAGCGGAAAACTACAATGGAAGCGGAAGATTACAACAGAAGCTCGAAGCGGAAGATTACAGCGAAGGCGGAAGGAGGAGAATTAGAGTTTAAGAGGGGGGGCAGCTTAGCTAAGGCCCTGCTTCTGATAAGTGACTGCGCTGATAAGGACAGCAGGGGGGCAGCTTAAGCTGGGGTCTTTACTTTTAGGTAAAATACCTGCGGTGACTTGGGATCGGGAGGACAGTTTTTTTTGCAAAGGAAGGTTTTCTGAGAGAGCGGAAGGGGAATACGCAGGAGAAGCTAAGAAGCTGGGGGAAGATCAAATTGCTGACAGATTGAATTGGGAGAGCATCGTAAGAGAGAGAGGCATGAGTTTTAGGCTTGGACGTTGTTTAAATAAACTATTCTGGGGAGAAATTACTCTCAAGAGACAGTTCTATTGAGAGATCGTTTGGAAATCTACAGGGGACTTTTGATCGACGTTGGATCAGATTTCTGAGAGTTTCAGTTGGGGCAAGGAGAGGAATAAGATTCAGGGGTCCGAATTTCTCTATTAGGTTCAGATTGAGACGTACTGGGTAGACTTTTGGCTTGACGGGTGAAGACAGGTGCGCAGGAGAGGAAGAGAGAGATTTTCTGTACAGTTGGAGAAATTGGTGGTGCAGACGACACTGTAATAAAGTTAATTGAATCTTGAGAGACCTATGTGTGTACCCAGGGTATGTTTGAGTGCTTGTTTTTGTAATTCGTGAGCATAAGGAGCAGTGTTTTGAGATCACATAGTCAGCAGCAACCTATTTTCTTTTCTGGTCATTTTTCTCTGATCGATCACAGTCAGGAGGTCCGCCCTCCCCAAGAAAGACTCTCAACTCGACATCTGGTGCTTCCACTGAGAGCTATTGGGGTGATTGATTTGGAGAATTGACTGAATTGAGAAGATGGATCACAGTGCTGCCGTACAAGGTGTAGCTGCTGCTCAAGGTGCTCCTGTTCAAAGGACTCCTGGTCAAGATGGAATTGGCTCTCAAGGAGGGCCTACAGCGGTTCCAACAGCAACAACACAGCCTGCTGTAGACACGTCTCAGATTCTTCAGGCGTTGGCTGCCTTGATTCAGCAGCAGCCTGCAATTGGGGGAGCTGAGCAGAAGTCCACAAGAGCATTACAAGCAATTGTTGGTCGGTGTGGACGATTTGATGGAAGAGATGTTACTAGGTACCTACGGGAGTATGTGGGTGAGATGGAGTTGGTCAGGGCACCTGAAGTTGAGGTAATTCTGAGCTTTGAGTTGACCGTTGTCCCTGAACTGAGAGAGAAGGTGAGAAATTTACAGAGAAGACATCTAGGTGGGTGGACTTTGTTTGAGCGTGCATTGAGAGAAGAGTTTCTAGAAGAGGACTCTGAAAGAGTCACCAGAAGAACTCTCATGGACTGGATAGAGCGTCAGCCTGGACGTCACGTCGAATTACCTCATTCAATCCCATGGGATTGAATGAGGTAATTCGTGAGTTTGAGAAGAGATACTCTCAGCTTTCTGGTCTAGAGAAGTTGACGCTGGATGCTAGGAAGACGGAGTTGTTCTTGGGGGCTCTGGATCAGTTCACAGCAGATAGGCTTTGTTTCATGTTGGCTGATCGAGGGACTGAAGGGGGAGTTACATCTGATTGGAGGAGAGTGGAAGAAGCAGTATCTACCCTTGCTAGGCAACGTCGGAGTAGGATGGTGTTACAGCTAGAAACCTTACCAGAGCAGTAGAGAGTAGCTCCTCCAGTTCATGTAGCTCCTCCTACAATACCTCAGGCATCTATAGTGGTTCCTCAAGCACCTATAGTGGTACCTCAAGCTCCTGTAGTACCTAATCCAGCACAGAGAGGACCTAGACAGCAGCAGCGACCTGTTGAGAATCGAAATCAACATAACTTGATAGAAGAACTCACTCAACAGCTGAGAGATTTGAGGGTTGAGATGGCAGACTTGAGGAGAGACCAACGACCAGTTGCACTAGGTGCTCGACCTATAGGAGGAACCTTTACCAGGAGATGTATTTGGTGCGACAGTCTAGATCATCTCAGAGGAGACTGTCAAGACTTGGCGGTTGCCTTGCGAGAGGGCGTAGTCAACTATCAGAATAACAGGTTGTACTTAACCGCCACAGGGCAGCCTCTGAACACGTATTTTGGGAGAGGAGGAATGAGGAGTTCTCTTCCAGCACTTACTAGTGCGAATACTACAGCGATGACTGCGGGTTCTGCAGAGGCTGATGTGTATACTGGGAAGGTTGAGGTGCGCTCTAATCCAACTATGGTTGAGCAGGCTAATGAGGTTTCAGTTGAAATGATGAAGAGAGGTGCAGAAAGTATTAGGAGAGCTACTGGATGGAGAGACCCAGTAGATGCAACTTCTATTCGAGCGTTTTTAGAGACGAGTGGTGAACAAGATGCCATGATCGAAGACAAAAGAAGAAGGGACGCTTCTGATTTAGATGCAGGGATACCAGAGGACAGTGATCGTCGAAGAGTTACAAGAAGGAGAGCAGCAGAACCATCACCAACTATACCAACTGGAAGGTCTCCTGCTGCAGAGGATATGCCCTCTACCTCTACAGCACCACCACCTACAGTAGATCCTATGGAAGGTGTACATGATTTACCACAAGAGCCTACTGCTACGGATAGAGTGCGGGGGAAAAGGTTTACAACACAGGAGAAGGGGAAAGCTCCAGCTTACAAGTTAGCGGCAGACATCGAGACAACAACAGACTTGCGTGCTGTTCTAGAACAACACATTTTGGATGCTAGACTGTTATTGAGAATGAAGATGAAGAGTTTGAAGAGGAAAGGTCAAGCGCGGACAGCGATTTCAAAGAGAAGCACTGGGCAAGAGCGACAACTGAGACGCAGGTTCGACTTGGGGGACTTGTGGATCACGGGTCGGAGATCAACATCATTTCCAAAGAGGTGTATGAGAAGGGGCAGTGGCCAATCGAAAGGAATCATGGTTGGGTGCTTCGAGCTGCAAATAACCAAAGGGGTGAGTTATACGGAGCCTGTCCCAATATGCGTGTAAAGATTGGAGATGTAGAGGTTGATCAGCATTTTTTTGTACAGTCGTCTGCCTCCTATCCTGTCATACTGGACCAACCATACATCACCGCTGTTCGAATGGAGATAAAGGTGATGAACGATGGGTCTCATTATGCCAGAGTTCGGAGTCCTGATGACAAGTACTCAGTACAATTTTTGACGGTTCGTTCAAGACATGAACGGAACCGACAAACCCTTAGAGATTCTCAGACGAAGAGATGTAAGGATTTTCGCAGTCCACTCCTGTAGAGCGGGAAGACAGGGGTGTAGAACCTACTGTTGAGGTCCCGTCGGAGTTGGAGGCAAGACATGTACAAAGGTCTGGAGACAGGTGTGGTGTACAGAGTTGGCAGTCCGGATTGCTGATGTTTGAGGCAGATGGCTGGAGTCGATTTACAAGAGTTGAAGATATGAGGAAAAATACAAAAAGATGGATGGTGAACCAGGTATCAGAGTTGTGGCGTGTAGGAGTTCTACCTAAAGACGAAGTAGTTTCTGGCTTGTTTGAAGAGTTTATGTCTGTACAGTCAGTTATTGGTTGGTTAGACAATGTGAGCAGATTGATGGAGGGGGAAAATAGTGTGGTGGTGATCCCTATCCACTCTCGGTGCATATATGAGGAGATTGCTACATACATGCAGTTCTTTCTTCATCCGATGCAGAAAAATGAAGGGAGAGAAGCAAGTTGTTGGTGTGCACTCCCTCAAGAAGCAGATGTCCATGCGAAGTACAAATCTGTACTGAGAAAGGTAAGACCGGTAGCAGCTCAACTACCTGCTAACTCCCAACAGCAAGTACAGTTAGTGTGATATTGCGTGATCATAGACGAGTAGGACACCAGTTTACTGAGAAGACATTGAAGGAGCTCCAGATAGAAGGGGGTGATTTCTTGACTGAGGACGAGAAAACCGTGTTTGAGCAGATGATAGTGAAACATGGTAAAGCATTCTCTTTTTCAGCAGAGGAGATAGGTTGTGTGGACCCAAAGGTTATAGCGCCTATGGTTATATTCACAATCCCTCATGTGTCTTGGGACTTGAAACCGATCCCAGTTCCTCGTGCTTTGTTGCCTAAGCTCATCGAGTTGTTGAAAGAGAAGGTACAGATGGGGATACTTGAGCCGTCTATGGGGCCATATTCTAGCAGGTGGTTCACTGTACCCAAGAAGTCAGGAGCTTTGCGTTTTATTCAAGACTTACAGCCTGTGAATAACGTAACCATACGTAACGTTGGGACGGGTCCTGTGATTGAAGAGATAGCAGAGGCATTTGCAGGGAGAGCTATTTATTCGATAGGAGATCTATATTCTGGTTATGATCAGTTCCAGCTGGCTGTGGAGAGTAGAGATTTAACTACTATGCGTACGCCCCTGGGATTGATGCGGATGTGTACTCTTCCACAAGGAGCGACGAACTCGGTGGCTCAAATGCAGAATGCGATGCATAAGGTACTGAGGGAGTTTGTGCCTGATGTTACCATTCCGTTTCTAGATGATATTCCTATAAAGGGTTGCGCGGTTGAAGACAAGAATGAAGCAGTACTTGCGAATGGATGTAGAAGGTTTGTTACAAACCATATCAGGGATGTAGAACGTATCTTGACTCGACTGGAGGAGGTGCATCTCACCCTGTCAGGAGCTAAGTCCAAGTTTGGTGTGTCTGAGATTTTAGTGGTTGGACATCTGTGTGGTGCTTTTGGAAGGCGACCAAACCCCGAGAAGGTTGAAGCTATAGCTAGGATGGCAGACTGTAAAAATATCACGGAGGTTCGACGCTTTCTAGGTGCTTGTGTATTTTATCGTTTATCCATTCCTCATTATGCCCATGTTGCTGAGCCTTTGTATGCATTATTGAGGAAGGGTAAGAGGTTTGCATGGACCTCAGTCCATCGAGAAGCTATGAATAGGCTGAAGGAGGCTCTACAGTCTCCACCTGTTCTAAGAAGAGTAGACTACGTATGTGGGAGACCTGTCATGGTCACAGTAGATACTAGTCCAAAGGCGATTGGCTGGGCAATAGGTCAAGATGATGCGGATGGTATGCGGTTTACCTCTAGGTTTGGAGCTAAGATCTTGACAGACAGGCAACGAGATTATCCTCAGGTGAAGCGTGAGTTGTGGGGAGCGGTGACAGCGATGAAGACAGACCGTGAGTTTTTGATTGGTGCTCATGTAGTTCTAGAAACGGATTGTCTACCTCTACTAGGCATGATATCCAACTGTAGCACGCCAGACATAGCGATGTTACGTTGGATTGCCTATATTAGAAGTTTGAATCCAGAGCTGAAGCATATAAAAGGAAAGGAGAATATGGTCGCAGACATGTTATCAAGAGCTCGATTTGTAGACGAGGATGTCATGATTTCAGAAGCTGAGGAAGAGGAGAGAAAGGATGCTCAGTGTCAGGTTAATCGACGGGCTACGAACTTGGAGCCGTTGATGTTTAGAGAGGAGCTTTACACAGGTAGACTTCGTGACATAGGGTATTATCTGAGCTTGTTGGAGAGGCAAGAGAGATGGAGTAAAGTAGAGTTCAGAGAGATAAGGAAACAAGCTTACAACTATCTTCTGCATGATGGGTATCTTTGGAGACGGCCACAGAGGAGAGATGGGATGTTCATACGAGTAGTGGACGATCTGCAGACTAAGCAGCAACTAATGAAAGAGTTCCATGATACCTTATGGGCCGGACATCGAGGGATTTGGGCTACCTACGTCAAGCTGAAGGAAAGATATTGGTGGAAAGGTCTGTATCAGGATGTGATGAACTACGTCAGTTCTTGCTTGCATTGTCAGTTCTACTCAAAGATCCGGTATAGGGACGGTCTCGTGCCAACTTATCCGCCTTGCATTCACTTCCAGTGGGTTCTCGACTTGGTGGTAATGCCTCTGGGGTTATGGGGCATGCGGAATTTGGTTCTGGCTCGTGAGGATCTCTCCAACTTTGTAGAAGGGCGAGCCTTGAGGACGAAGACCACAGAGGGGATATGTAAGTTTGTTCTTGAAGATATTATTTGTAGATATGGGTCTGTAGGAAGACTACGTGCAGATAGGGGAGAACTACGTGGTACAGAAGCGAAAGAGTTTTTTGCTCGATATGGTGTGAAGCTCAAGCTTACTACTGCGATGAATCCAGAGGGGATTGGCAAGAGCGAACGAGGACATCCATCAATAGTTCAGGCTTTGGTGAAAGCGTGTGATGGTAAGCATAGAGAGTGGTCTAGGTTACTCCCTTTTGCTTTATGGGCAGATAGAACAACTCATTGTTCTACTACAGGGTACATGCCTGTTGAGTTAATGCTAGGACAGAAACCGATGATGCCAGCAGAAGAAGACTTTCCTACCTGGGCTATCTTGCCATGGGAGGACAATGTGAACCGTGTGCAGCTTCTCTCACTACGAATCAGACAGCTAGAATGCAGAGAGGAGGATCTCGCTGAAGCGCAGCGACGGCTGAAGGCGGCTCGACTTGGGAACAAGGAGAGGTTTGATAAGACTCATAGACTTCGACCAAAACTGATACAAGTTGGAGACTGGGTGTTGGTATACGACAGTACATTGGAGAACCAACACTCTACAATTCGAAAGTTTCGAGAAGGTGGTTTGGCCCGTACCTTGTCTCTGATGTACATCAGAATGCTACCTATTCCTTGCAAGAGCTAGATGGCACGCCTTTAAGGCTTCCAGTTGCAGGGAAACGAGTGAAGTTATTCAAGAAGAGAGGGGAGACTGTGGAGCTAGCTGAGTTCTTAGGTTCAGAGCAGACAGGGGCAAATGAAGACTTTTCTGAGACGGTCGAAGAGAGCGAGGACGATTCAGAGCAAAGATCGGTGACGGATTGGCACATACCAGAGGATGTGCAGGTTTGGAGGGGGTCAATGTCGTATTGTACATAGGTCTATACAGTGAAAAGTATTGCAGAGAGACTTTTTTCTATATTGTGTAAAGGAAGCTGCCCTGCAGCTTAACAAGCTAGGCATGAGCTAAGCTGGGGCTATGCTTGACAAGCTGCTCCCAAGCTTGGGTTAGAATATCATCCCTAAAGGAGTCGAGAGACACCAGAATGCAAAGCTCGACGAGGAGAGCGACCTCATGCTTCTAGTTTTGACAGAAAGTGTTTTAAGCAATAGTTAGTACGAGTTTTAGGCTGTGAAATATGTGAAAGAGGGAAATCTGTCGATTCTGGTTCGTGACTCGAACTCAGAATCGGATAGCGTGAGCGTGTAGGTGTTCACAAATACTATAGTTTTGACTCCTTGTTCATTAAAAACGGAGTTGTATAGAGAAGTTAGTGTAGGAAAGACTAGTAAAGATCTTACAGAAAAATTTCTTCAGGTAAACATATGTACAAAAGTTTTTACCTTCTTGAACGGAACCAAAGGCCATCCCAGTGATAGGGCGTCTGTCTAGGAGGGAAGTGGTCTCAGGATCAATCCCCCCTGGCCTCTGGTTCCTATTCCGGCATGTTGGCCTCCTGGAAGGGAGTCTATGTTGGATATGTTGGCCTCCTGGAAGGGAGTCTATGTTGGATATGCAGCCACGTCCTGCATATCTAGGGGCGGGAGACCGGTATCTCCCTTAATCGTGGGCTTCCTGGCCTAAGCCTCCGCATGCCATCCTGAATATACTATGGGAGATACCTGGTGCGCATATGGGGGGGCTGTGAGCCCTGTGGGGCAGCCTCATAAGTGTTGGGGCTTCGGCCTACATTGGATGGCTTGTAGTATATTCAGGGTGGCATCAAGATAGCATCGAGGGCACGGGAAACTTTTGCTGAATATTATGTACGCATAAGGACAGCAGAGGAGCAGCTTTAGATGGGGCCTTAAAATTAAAGCGAAAGATTACAGTGGAAGCGGAAGATTACAACGGAAAACTGAAGCGGAAGATTACAGCGGAATATTACAGCGGAAGCGGAAAACTACAGCGGAAGCGGAAGATTACCGCAGAAGCTTGAAGCGGAATATTACAGCGGAAGCGGAAAACTACAGCGGAAGCGGAAGATTATCGCGGAAGCTTGAAGCGGAATATTACAGTGGAAACGGAAAACTACAGCGGAAGCGGAAGATTACCGCGGAAGCGGAAAGCGGAAAACTACAGCGGAAGCGGAAGATTATCGCGGAAGCTTGAAGCGGAATATTACAGTGGAAGCGGAAAACTACAGCGGAAGCGGAAGATTACCGCGGAAGCTTGAAGCGGAAAACTACAGCGGAAGCGGAAGATTACCGCGGAAGCTTGAAGCGGAATATTACAGCGGAGGCGGAAAACTACAGCGGAAGTGGAAGATTATCGCGGAAGCTTGAAGCGGAATATTACAGTGGAAGCGGAAAACTACAATGGAAGCGGAAGATTACAACAGAAGCTCGAAGCGGAAGATTACAGCGGAGGCGGAAGGAGGAGAATTAGAGTTTAAGAGGGGGGGAAGCTTAGCTAAGGCCCTGCTTCTGATAAGTGACTGCGCTGATAAGGACAGCAGGGGGGCAGCTTAAGCTGGGGTCTTTACTTTTAGGTAAAATACCTGCGGTGACTTGAAATCGGGAGGACTGTTTTTTTTGCAAAGGAAGGTTTTCTGAGAGAGCGGAAGGGGAATACGCAGGAGAAGCTAAGAAGCTGGGGGAAGATCAAATTGCTGACAGATTGAATTGGGAGAGCATCGTAAGAGAGAGAGGCATGAGTTTTAGGCTTGGACGTTGTTTAAATAAACTATTCTGGGGAGAAATTACTCTCAGGAGACAGTTCTATTGAGAGATCGTTTGGAAATCTACAGGGGATTTTTGATCGACGTTGGATCAGATTTCTGAGAGTTTCAGTTGGGGCAAGGGGAGGAATAAGATTCAGGGGTCCGAATTTCTCTATTAGGTTCAGATTGAGACGTACTGGGTAGACTTTTGGCTTGACGGGTGAAGACAGGTGCGCAGGAGAGGAAGAGAGAGATTTTCTGTACAGTTGGAGAAATTGGTGGTGCAGACGACACTGTAATAAAGTTAATTGAATCTTGAGAGACCTATGTGTGTACCCAGGGTATGTTTGAGTGCTTGTTTTTGTAATTGGTGAGCACAAGGAGCAGTGTTTTGAGATCACATCGTCAACAGCAACCTATTTTCTTTTCTGGTCATTTTTCTCTGATCGGTCACAGTCAGGAGGTCCGCCCTCCCCAAGAAAGACTCTCAACTCGACAGCGGTTTCGGGAAATTGGGTATAATTGCCAAGTGTTGGGAAAGCTGACCAGACTGGTTAGAGGGAAGAAAGAGAGCCTAAAAGATTATGTCCAAAGATTTTACAATCTACTGGATAGAATTCCGAGGATGAGTACAGCCAATCCATACTCTATGGATCAAGCTACAGAATGACTAGTTACAAGTTTACCGATTGAAATGGAGATTTGGTGTCGTCGAGAAAAGATGGATGCCATTGAAGAGGTTGTTGCTTCAGCAGAAGTATTTGAAGCATCCACCCTCGAAAGTAAAGGAGGATGGATAAAAGGGAAGAAGAAGGGGAAGAAAGAAAAGAAGGAGAAGAAGGAAAAGAAGTCGACTCGAAGAAAGAAGCACAAGAAGAGTCGCAGAGAACCCTCTTCTTCCAAAGAATCTTCTGATGATGAGTCCTCTTCGGCCGAAGCCGAAGAATCTTCATCGACGAGCTCATCTTCTTCGAGCGAAAAAGAACGAAGAATGAAACGAAGTTCTTCGTCCAAAGAAAAGAGAAGTTCGAAGGATAAGAAGGACAAAACAAGAGGGGATAGTAATCAACTTATGGAGGAGATGATTAAAGGGTTTGCAGACCTGAAAGTGCAGATGGTACGATCTCCTGAAAGGAGAAAATCACATGCTACATCCTGTCCAAGCTTATGCTGTACGACGTACGGTAAACCAAGACATGCTAATATGGAATGTAACAACAACAGAACATTTCAGGCACAATCACTTGAATGGGCATCAGCGTTCGAATCATATTATAGCTCATTCTTTGTGGAAACTCCGGACGAAGTATATGGAGTACAAACGAATACACCCCCACCACAGTCAGCAATTATCCCAATTTAACCCATACCAATTCAAAGGTTTGCATCAAGAGAGAGGGCCCTGAATGTATCTCAGAAACGTTTGATGAGTCCTCCAGGAGCAAATAAACCACCACCCCATGGATCTTGTTTTAATTGTGGCAGTTTGGAACATTGGTCACCAAACTGCCCTCACCCAAAGAAATCGTTGAGATACGTAGCACTTTGTGGAAAGTGTCATCAACCAGGACATGCCACAGCAGAAACTATACTAACCTGCAGAGAAAAGAGGAGTTCGCTTTGATCCCAAAACAGAACGTCCTGCAGAAGCACAACTGCACAAGGTGGACTTGGAAGAATGAAAAGCCGCTGGAGATGAAGGATGACCACCAGAAGAAACTTGGATTTGCAACGTGGACACCAGAAGCTCTTTCAAGACAAAGAGGAAGGCGGAGGAAGCACCTCTAAAGACTCAATCGAAGAAAGAGTTGAAAAAGCAGAAGAAGGCAAAGGAGAAAGCAAGAAGCAGATAGTTGAGGAGGATACTGAGGAAGAGGAAGAAGAAATACTGAAGAGTGTAAACCCTCCGAGACTACCAGTTGACATTACGGACGAAGTCTGCGAACTCCAGAAGAAGGAGTTACTACGAGCAAGAACTTCGGCAAAGGAAGCTGATACAACTTCGGCCGAAGTCCCACAACGATCAACTTCGTCCGCACCAAAGATTTTCCGTACTTCGGCCACTGAAGACAGGACTGCGGCCAAGAACGAAGAGGTTCCGAAGAAGCACAGTCGATCAAAACCTGTGAAGAAAGAGCCTGTGGCAATATCACACTATGATGTGGTAGCTGATCTCGGAACACAAAAGGCTAATATAAGTTTCAAACAGCTGATTGAGATAACAAAATTTACAGGAAATTGTTACTTCAAGCACTGAAGAAACCCACTAAAATAAGAAGATCAAAGTTACCTTTTCTGTTTCACATCGAGGCAGAAGACATGAGATCTCCAGAAGTGGAAGTGGAGGTTGCATGTTGTGTAATTAGGAAAGTGCCAATTGACTCCGGATCAGGAGTCAACATAATGACAGAAGACACGGCACACGCGTTGGGTTTCAGCAAGTTTGAAGAAACTCAGCGCGTGTTACGGCTGGCAGATCAAACAAGAAGATGACCACTTGGGCTGCTACGCAACATTCCCACTTTAATAGGCGGAATTTATTTTAAACTTACTTATGTTGTACTGCGTCATTTGGTTAATTCTGGTTATCAAATTTTGATTGGGAGGCCATGGTTGTATGGTGCCAAGGTACTAACGGATTGGTACCGGCACCGTTTACAGTTCAAAGATCCACAGAAACCAACTGATAAGGTTGTGATGGTTTCCTAGAAGAAGATAACACATCAGGGCGAAACAGATTCGACTGATGCTGGTTACACTTCAAGATCTGATTCATCAACGAGCAGCGCAGGTGAAAGGAAAGGAGACCCTTATTCGATGGTCAACTATCTACAGTGCTATGAAATTGATGAAGAAGAAGATATGAATGAGACCGAATAGCAATCAGAGCTAGGTCACGGGAGTGCAGAGACCAGTCATACAGATGGTATAGTCCTTCCAGGAGCATCCCAAGACTTAGTGATAAGCGAAGGTAAGAGCATAAAGATTTTTGTTGTGGTACAAGGAGAAGAGTTGGAAGTGTATCGTCAGATGCTGATCCATGACCAAGATGTCTTCGCTTGGACTGTGGAGGACATGAAGGGGATACCTGCACAGTGGGGAGAACATCGTATCGACCTCATTGAAGGATCAGTACCTGTACAACAGTGACAATACCGACTCAATCCAAAAATACTCTTTGATGATTAAAGACGAGATAGATAAGTATTTGAAGGCAGGTATTATTTTTCCTGTGTTAAGCAGCGAATGGGTAGCACCCATAGTAGTGGTACTTAAGAAGTAAACAGAAAAGATAAGAGTCTGTCAAGATTTCAGAAAGCTTAATGCAGCAACGAAGAAAGATCATCACCTTTTACCTTTTACTGATATCATTTTGGATCATGTATCTGGAAAGGAATGTTACAGTTTTCTGGATGGGTTTTCAAGGTACAACCAAGTGTCCATTAGAGACCAAGATAAGAACAAGACTACCTTCACTACAGATTGGGGCACTTATGCTTATCATAAGATGCCTTTTGGACTATGCAATGCACCAGCTACCTTTCAAAGGATGATCTCAATTTTTCAAGATTATTTGAAAATTTTTAGAGATTTTTAGAGATGATTTTTGTGTTTTTGGCACACGTGAAGAACATGCAGCGTGTTTAGCCAAAAGCTTTCAGAAGTGTAGGGAAGCCAGACTTGCATTACACCCTGAGAAGTGTTTCTTCGTGATGACTGAAAGAATACTTCTTGGACATAGAGTATCAGGTCGAGGCATAGAAGTAGATGTAGAGAAAGTTCGAGTAATACTCTCCTTGCAACCCCTACTGACATCAGCGAGTTGAGAGCCTTCATAAGACATGTTGGATATTACAGGAGGTTCATCAAAGACTACGTCATACTTGCTACGCCACTGACAGAACTGCTGAAGAAGACGACAGAGTACCATTGGCACGAGAAACAGCATGATGCGTTTGAGACGCTGAAGAAGAAGTTGGCAGAAGCACCTGTCATGCGACCACCAGATTGGGAGAGACCTTTTCAAGTGTATGTAGACACTTCTGCGTTTGCTATTGGAGTGGTGCTAGGTCAAAAAGATGATGAGAAGAGAGACCACCCAATCTACTATGCGAGTAGACAACTTTCAGTAGCAGAAAAGAACTACACCACTACTGAACGTGAAGCGTTAGGAATGGTGTACTCAGTAAAGAAGTTTAGACATTACCTCCTTGGCTATGAGTTTGTTTTTCATGTGGATCATTATGCGTTGAAGCATCTGGTACAGAAGTCAGACTTGTCAAGACGGATAGCAAGATGGATGTTGTTACTTCAAGAATTTACGTTCACAGTTCAGACCTGACAAGGAATTCACCATGAGAATGCTGATTACTTGTCTCGACTGAGGACGGAAGAACGAGTGGATACAGTGGCAGATGATTTTCCATATGAGGAATTGTTTCAGCTGACAGTAGCACCTGCTACAAAGTACTATGATCTACACAGATATTTACAGACTTTGCAGTGCCCAGAAGAAATGGATGCTGAACAGCGAACAGTCTTCATACATCAGGCGGGACCCTACGAGTTGAAGAACGGGATACTGTTCAAAAGAGGACCTGATGAAGAACTTCGAAGATGTCTGTAAGTGCATGAAATACCACAAGTGGTGAGTGCACTACACGCGGAATCTGAAGGCGGACACTATGCATTGAGAAACACTGTGAAGAAGATCCTCTCAGCTGGATACTGGTGGCCAACGATGTACAAAGATGTTCATGAGATCATCAAGAAGTGTGATAACTGTCAACGAGTGGGTAAGCCTACGCCAACCACTCAGTGGCCGTTACATCCGATACTTCCATTAGCACCATTCGAGAAGTGGGGGATTGATTTTGTAAGACCTATACAACCTGCAACACGCCGTTGTCGTGATGTGAATCATTTCACAGTGTAAATAATTCACCTCTCTGTCAAGCGTTAGTCTCTCTGAGTGAAATTAGGACCTCAGAGAAGTCGACACTGGAGGATATATATATTTTGAGTCTTAGTAGGTTGATTACCATGTAGATGGACTTAAGCTCATGGGTTGTAATTACGTGTCGCCCATGCATGCTTCCTAGCGAGGTTAGGTTATCTTTCGGGATTACGTGTCATTTTACATGTCTTCGCATGTAGTTTAGGGTCTATGCTGGCACTTTAGGGGCTTGACGTGGTAGCCTATGTGCAAATTCAAGTCACCACGTGGTTTGGGACACAAAAGGACAGGGGAGTGAAGCTATGAACTCCCATTGGTCCAATTTTGTCTTTGTGTACTGCTAAACTTAGTAGTAGAGGTCTTAAGAGGAGTTCGAGCATTTGGAGAGGGATCTTCGAAATCTGAGAGCACAGGGAGATAGGGTTCGTCGTGCCAAGCACTGTCAGGGAAATTTTTGATCGATTTGGAGCAATAAAGAAGGAGTTATGGCTGATTGAAGTTCGATTTGTGCCAGAATTGCAGCACTTCTGTTGACTTTGGGGTTTTCGGTGTCAATCGCAGTAGATTTGAGAAAATCGCTTCAAACCTTCGAGGTCTCGTTCATTGGCAGCAGGGCTACAACTGTCCCCAAATTTTCATGTCAATTGAAATTGTGATTAATTCGGGGCGATCGCTGAAGTAGAGGGGGTCCGAAAAGCTCTCAATCTGGAACAGCAACTTCAGAGAGCGAGATCTGGAGTTCTATGTACAATCAGGAGGCCCAACTTCACAGGAGTGTTCAGCAAGCTGTGTACTGCAAATCCTGTAAGAATCTTCGAAAGTGATCGAGCCAATTCTCTGTTCTAGGTCGAAATAGCTGTCTGGGTACCAGAAATTGTCGTAATTTCTCTGCTCAGAACGTTTCTACCCATATCTCGACACTCTGATTTGATCTCAAGCTGAAACTTCGTGTGTATGGTCAGTAGGGCCTCACTTGCATGTAGGAGGAATTCTGAAGTCTGAACCATCGTATGTTTCTGTTTCTGGACTGTTAAAGTTCGCTGTCTGACCTTATTACTGCTAGTCTGACCTGATTTTCGCCACCTGAACATACTGGAGGGTCCATTCGACCTAAGTGAGTGTTTATAGTGTTTCTTTATGATCTGAAGTCTACCTCTGTATAGTAAGAAACCATAGCCTGAAGTCCAACGCTTCCCTGAGTAGGCCAAACACAGCCTTCAAGATCATATCACAGCCAGAAGGTTCCGCCCTTCCCAGGAAAACTCTCAATTCGACACCGTACGAGAAGAAGGTACATACTGATAGCTACTGATTATGCAACGAAGATGGTTGAAGCAACAGCTACCAAGAAAGACAATGCAGCCACTGCGGCTGAGTTTTTGTACACACAGATCATTACTCGATATGGATGCCCACTGGAGTTGGTGAATGACCGAGGTACGCATTTTTTGAATAAGATGATAGAGGAACTGACATACTACTTTGGTATAAAACACCGGAAGACAACACCATACAATCCAAAAGCTAATGCATTGACGGATAAGTCTAATGGAGTGTTGTGCAAGATTCTGAACAAGGTGATAGTGAATCATGCATATGATTGGGATACAAAGTTACCGGTTGTCTTATGGATGTTTCGGAATGCAGAAAAGATAACGATCCGTCAGGCACCTTTTTTCCTAACATATGGTATGACATCGATCATGCGAGTTGAATTTGATGTACCTACTTACATAATCTTGTCTGAAGATAGATTGTCAGTGGAGGAGAGCCAACTGTTACAACTCAAGAATCTGATGACACTTGAGGAAGACCGTGAAGAGTCTAAACGACTAACAGAGATCATTCAAATGAAGAGGAAAGAGAAGCACGATAAGAAGATCCGCAAAGTGGATATCAAAGATGGTGATTTAGTACTGCTGTATGACAGTAGCTACACCAAATTTTCAGGGAAGTTACACTTATGTTGGATGGGCCCTTATAAAGTAACGCGTCGTTATAGTAATGGTTCGGTTCAGTTGGAAGAACTCGATGGAACATTGTTAGCCATCCGAGTCAATGGGTGGAGAATCAAGAGATACTACTCTTAAGTGTTTGCGGGGTCGCTTCACAATTGAGAGGGGGAGTATGTGAAGCCTTGATTTTTCGTTTTTGTTAATTAATTGATTAGTTGTAAAGTAAATAAGAAGAATAGGTGATAGAAGATAAAAGATATGAGTAGAATAGTATCAATTAGAAGTTTAGTGAAGAATCTCTGTTCTGGAGAAATTTATCGAATCTATGGAGACACTTGAGAGATGACTTCCTCATAGTTGAATTCCTCAGACGAAGAGCTTTCTAACGATATGTTATGCGAAGCAACCGGAGGCTGAATGACGAAGTTACAGCAGGTTGAAGATGTATAGCAGTTGGAGAGGAAGAACATCGTCGCACTACGAGCGCCGAAGAACGTCAGTCAAGAAGGAGGAAACCCTAACTTCGGCACGTGTGGAAAAGCTATCGCGAGATATAAGTCGAATGACATAAGCCATTTGTCTTATTGTCTTACCATTTGTAGAGTGTTAGCAGGAGCGAAGCGTGCCGTATTTTTTGACTGACGAAGACTCTTCGCCGAAGTGAGTTACTAGCGAAGAACTGAGTAGAACTCGATACTGACGAAGAACTGGATTAGTGGCGAGGAAGTCGATTACTGACAAAGAAGCGGTCTTCTTCGTACCTTGTTGCAGCTAAGTCTCGACACATGCGAAGGATACAGACGTCCAGACCACCGAGGCTCCGAGCGTTAGATGTCAACCGAGCGGGTCTTCGTCGCTATGAGAAGGAGCTCGAGGAGATGGGCTTGGCATTCCTCTGACTTCCTTGGTGGGGAATGGTTTCTTCTAAGCTGGTGCACGAACTGAAGGTGTGCAGACAGCATCCAGCGGCGAATCCTTGAGGATCGACGATGCAGGCAAGGAGGGCGATCTTCTCTTTGACAACGTTTCAGCTGCAGCATCGCCCGAAGCAGTGAAGAACTTCCCCAAGCTCTTCAAGGAAGTACCACAGGGGAGGAACGAGTACAGAACCAATGATTATCGCAGTCCGAAGAAGCGAGAAGTTGCTGATACGATCATGGCGATCTTCCGGCCAAGAAGAACAACTTATATGTCGAATTGGCAGATTAATTTCATCGAGCAGCTCTTCGTCGGGAAAAGAGCTCATTGGACGAGGATCATTCACCTTCATGTGCAGAAGCTCTCGAAGGAAGAAGATATGGTCTACATCGGAGCATTTGTCTTAGTGTTCTACATGAGGATGAGACTACTATCGGCCGAGGATCATAAGAGATTAGGCTTCACAGCAGCAGGCCAAGAAGAAGAGTTCGAGGTCGTACCAACTCCAGTAAGAGATGTACAGTTGGAGAAGTTCTTCGATGAAGTAGTCACCGAGGATGCAGCGACCGAGGTAGCAACCGAGACAGCGCAGAGGCAGGAAGCGTCGACCTCAGCAGCAGTTTCAGAGAAGGCGACTGAGGAGGTGAATCCGAACGAGGACGAAGATGTAGTTGAAGTATCCCCTCCAGTCCGAAGAAGTGGAAGGAAGAAGACCTTAGATGAGACACCGAGGTCCGCACAGAAGTCAAAGAAAAGATGAAAATGACCAAGATAGTCTGTGTCGATGAGGAAGCAGCCGATGAAGAAGCGACTGAGGAAGCCGAAGATGAGGACACTCCTCGGACGGAGAAGAACGACGATACCACACCGAAGACTACCGTTTCCTTATCAACGATGGGAGAACTAGAGCAACTCGCGACTTCGGCGAAGTACATTTAGGAGGTAGTTGAACCACTGCTGCACACCTTGGAAGAGAACCGAGGAACTTACGAGGAAGTTATCGATCAAAAGTTGAACTTAGCGGAGTTAGTGCATACGATGCACTTCGGCCGAAGTAACTGACAAGAGGAGAAAGATAGTCTACGTGCAGCACTCCTCATGGCACAGAAGGAGACTCAAGTGAAGACCGACGAGCTCAAGAACGTGACTTCGGAGAAGGAAGAACTTCTTCAGCAGAAGTTGGATCGGGAGAAGGAACATGAGAAGGTTCTTTCTCTGACGAAGAAGGAGTTGGACGAGATGCGTGGACAGCAGAACAAGAACCAAGACATCGTCGCGGGGATGACGAAGGAGGTCGAGGACTTGAAGCGCCGCATAGTCAAGGCTGAGGAACTGAGCGCTCAACTTCGGAGTAGGGTCGAACCAACGTTGAAGAACTACTTCGCTACAGATTTGAATACTTCGGAGCTGAGATTTCTTTGGCAGATTAGAGAGGAGTTTACAGCTGCAGACGTAGAGGGTTCTTCGGCCAAGAACCGAGTAGCTAGACTAGGACAACGGGTAGTTAGAGAGCTTAGGGAGGTTAGAGCGACCGTTGAGTTCTCAGTTAGTGAGATAGATAGAGAGTTAGCGTTAGGAAGTGATGTTGTTCCTGATGTCGTTTTGGTCACAGGACCTTCATCCGACGGACCAGAAGTACTCCCGACTTCTTAGGAAGAAGATCCATCATCTTCGAGAAATCTGTATATAAGCATTGTGTTGTTCTTGCTCAGTACCTCTATGTGTTTTATCATTTTTGGATTTTCTATTTCCTGAGTTTGCGGAGCCATTGTGTGTTTGTCAACTTCAGGGATTTACCTACGAAGAATCGTAATTTGCTGTGGTGGGAATTAGTCTGGGTGCCGAAGACATTGCTGTTTGACATCTGAAATCAGAGTAGGAGTTTCTGGCGAAGTCTGAGAATAGACCAGCACCTGCGAGGTTAGTTTACTACGAAGATGTTTTTGGACGAAGTTGACTTTGGAAGAAGTTGTTCTTTAATGAAGACACTTTGGAGGAAGTTGAACCTGGTACTTCGGCGGAAAAAGAGTCTTCTTCGCCGGAGTTTTCCGAGAGCAGTAGTAGTGAAAGTAACTTAGTGTGAAGATACTTAGCGTTTATGGTGTTAGAGGCTACTTAGTAGCACTTCAGCAGTACTTCCTCGTATGACATTTCCGTCCGTGGCTCTGTTCTCTCTTGTTTATCTATTTCTTGAGGTCCTTGACCTGTTTAGTATCTGTTATGTTATTTGTCAGGATTATCAACTCTGTCTTGTTGGATAGACCTGGGTTTGATCTCTACCGGGACTGATTTCTGCTCGTGAGAATAAAAGACAACTATAAAGAATCACCTTTGTCACATGTTTACTACTTTTGGATGATCTTTACTTGCATCTCTGTGGGTTCGATCCTTAAATTACTATTTTCGAGCATCTTTTGGTTTTCTTGTGTGTTACATGCTCTAAAAACAGATTTGAATAATGAACGGATTTTTTGAGTATGTAGTTGGTTCAAATGTTACACACGTGCCGAAATCGTCTAACAAGAGAGTGCGCAGACCATCTACGTCTTCGTCTTCTTGGTTCTTGTCACTCTTCAGTAATGTAGTCTGCCTCAACCTACTCACTTCGTAGTACTCCTCTACGAATTCTACTAACTGCTCTTGAAGAGACTAAAAGTCTTTCTTCTCTTCTTCTGAAGAATTCCCCTTATCGAGAATTCTCTTCTTCCGAAGACTCTTCTTAAGAAAGCTCTTCTCTTCACAAATAATATTTTTCACTAAAACTAAGCTATTCTTCTTCTAACTTCATTATTTCTTCTACAAATTTCTACATTTCAAGTATATTCAATCAAAAATTGAAAAGGTGAGCTCTACACTTGGCTTCTTCATCGTCTTGTCTCTCTCTCTCATGGACTTCCTCTTCTTCTTTTAACTCGTCATTTTCATCATCTTTTTGACTATGATGGACTTGCGCATATTCACTGCTAGAGTGATCTTTCAACTTAACCACATTCTGAACGTTTTCAGAGTCTTCACTTAGCAAATCTGTGTCAAAATCTAACTCTTCCGCTGCAGCATTTTCGAAGCCTACAGTAGCAGACCCTCTTGCAACGGTCCTCATTTCGAGACGGATTAGCACACCAGTGACTTCAGCATTAGCTTCTGGTGTCTCATGTTGCTAAGAGGCGGGAGGTGCATGATCCGATTGTGAGACTGGATCCATCCCTGTTGTCTTCCACGATTCTGCATATTTCTGAAGCATATGCTTTGGAC
Source organism: Asterella californica (assembly GCA_036924285.1). Taxonomy (NCBI): domain Eukaryota; kingdom Viridiplantae; phylum Streptophyta; class Marchantiopsida; order Marchantiales; family Aytoniaceae; genus Asterella; species Asterella californica. Next base: position 53,367,209 of record JAYKYS010000001.1, read on the forward strand.
CCACCATCGTTGTCAAACTTAGAGATCATCATTTAAAAATTGTATCTCTTTCTCAGAGTCATCGACGTAACTACTTTGACGGCATAGTAACAGAGCTTCTCTTAAGAACACACCATATGAGAAAAAGTCCATAAGGACCTCTTTCTTCCTTGAGAAAGTTTATGATCAACTCTTTGATCGTTTTGATCAAAGAGTTGATCATATTTTTGCTCTTTATCTGCAGATTCACGAGACCACCGTCAGAATTGACAAAGCTGTACTTTGGAGGACAAAAGAGGTTGAGGGCCACAGTATCCCTCGTCTTTCATTCAACCTTCTTTTCATTGGACTCCCCATGAAGAACTTCTTCTGTCTTGTACGCGAGATCTGTATCGCGACTCTTAAGAATCCACATGGAGTTTAGTATCACCGGCTTTTCTTCCGTCCATGTTGGAACAACATCTTTCCAAGAACCTTCTGGACAATCCACACCTTCTTTCGTAAGGAACAAACAAAACACAATAGTGTTTGGTTACAGACACCACTTATGCGAGGAGGACGGACGATTCAAGAATTCTGAACTCTCTCATATAAGATTCTACTTTTCATGAGTGAAGAAAGAATCGGATCATGTTAAGACAAGTAATAATATCATCGTCAGACCAGAGACATATAGCAAACACGATAGGTATCATAATTGCGAGAGATTCGAAATTGTCTCAATGATCGTCTTGATCGTGTTTTCTATATTGAAAACTGACTTCAGATCTCTCGCAAGGTCAACAAGCACGAAGGAACAACACTTGTTCGTTGGGATTTCTCCAAGGATGGACTTTAAGTCTTGTCGAGATGGAAGTATTGTCCAAGGGTGGGTTTCCTTTCTTCAAGACTTTCTTGAGCTTCAAAAGATGTGAGACCTTACTCTGTTCACTGAAATTGATTTTGAAGTCCGACTCGAGTTTCTCAACTGCCAATCCTGACTCCTTGAACTCCCTCTCATAAAACTTAATTATCTGAGTGACAATGCGCACATCATCCTTGAGAGCAACTGCATATTCTTCGAAAAAAATCTTCTTATCTTTGTAACTTGCATCTATCTTGAACGAAATCTTCTTCGACGTTATTGCATTAAGAACTTTCATAATATTTGCATCCTCCAAACCTTGAAAGCAACGATAATTATTTTTCACCAAAGTTCCAGGAGAATGTGTCTTTCCGCTCATCTTATCCATGCCATCTGGGAGAAGTCTCTTGCATCACTTGTCAAAAACATCAAACCAAAGATATGCAAGACCTCGTCAGACCTACTATACGATTTAGAGAATCCGTAAATCCGCACGACAATTCTATTTTTCTTCTTTTCTTTCTTCTTTGTTATGTTATGTCTCCTTCTCGTTTCTTCTAACGCTCTTTCTCGTCTCTTCTGCAATACGGTCCGATAATCTAGGATTCTGTTCTACAAAATCCACAGTTTTATGTTACTTGAGTGTGAGACTGTTAAGTTGATATTTACTAGAGGTAGATTTATCCCGTCCTCGAAGCAGATATCACGAAGTACCTTCCTTATCCTGATCTCATAGCTCCTGAGCTTGTCAGGGAACCTATCACACAGGATCCGGCTCCTCTTCATCCATCTCGTACTCTTGGTAGGTCATCTCAAATGGCGGCTCCCTCGAGGAAGAAGGATAAAGAAATAGTAGTGGAAGACGTGGAGTGACAAGCTCTTCAACGAGCTTTACGAGAATCTTTGTCAGACATACACGAAGATCAACATAGCGACAATTATCTGGGGGTTGATGAATCTATCCCTCGGCAACCAAGGACAAGATCTTTGAATCCTTCTTCTAGAGGTCTTTCGTCTAGTAGACAGTTTTGTGTAGTGGAACGCCCTACCTTTTTAATAGAGGGTGAACTGATCTTTTCAACATGGACTCTCCTTTGTCCGGTAATATAGAGGAATATTTTCCATCAAGTGCAGCTTCGCTGAATACTTTGACCTCACTGGAAAAGATGAATCTTCAAGACGACTTGAAGAATGAAAGGCGACGTGAAGCTATCACGAGATGTCGAGTTAGCGATGGGATCATTCAGATTTCTCTCAACCAACTCTTACAACCGTTTGAGGACCCTGATAGTTCTAAGTAGGTTCTATTTCAGATTCAGGGTATCAATCGGAGCTTCATTGACGAATTACGGACAAAGATGAAACAGAATGTGTACTCGCATTATCATAATTTTATTATCATCGTTGACAAAAATGATTGTCCTACAAAAACGAGTTGGACTATCAATTTTCTGACAACTTGGAAGTTTCATGTCATTGGCGGTAATCATAGCACGCTCGCCAGAATGGAATTGGTGAACCAATATCCAAGTCATTATCCACAGTTCGAGACCTCAATTGCATCGTATACTCTGGACTCACGCAATCAGAAGCAGCATTATTTACGCATGATGACAATGCATATTCAGATGTCCGGCATAAATATACATTTATGCAGCAAGTTGAGTATTTTCACAAGCAGTTCAGTTAGAAGGAGGGTTAGCTGAGTATCCTTGAGTTACGCAAACGTTTGGCCATGGAGACTCGTAACTGTCCTGACAGTAAAACCTAGACAAAGGAGATGTTAAATCTTGAGGGTCATTTCTAGGTAGCGTTCTGTGTTGGTGATATTTGAGACGTTGAAGAGAGACATTTAGTAAGTGGGAGCACAAACAACTCAAAGGTCAAAAAGCCGGAGTAGAAGGTTCAAAGAAGAAGGATGCAGACATGAAGGCAACTTCGTGAAATTCACTTCAAGACGTGGGTGACGATAAAAAACAATCCAAACTAAAATAATGGATGTTATGTCCAGTTCTTTTGTCCAACAAGTCAGTTGTAAATCTTGGACCGGGGCAATCACAATGATGAACTGTGCTCATCAGAGGCAAGAGTGCACCAGTATTTCCTTAGTCTTCAAGATGCTTTTGGTATGTGTTGACTATTATGGTATTGTAACAACCTAGAGAAACACAAAGTATCTGAAATAGTAATAAAGGATCGTTCCCGCGAAGATACAGTTAACAATTACACAAAACACAGTACTACAACGTCACAATGATAATTTAGATAGTTTTCTGTTATTCTCACGGAATGGAATAATGTCCGGATGAGAGTTCAAGTCTGATAAGAAACCAAACCCAAGCAAAAACCTGATGAATCGAATACAAACAACAATGAAATAGTTCTTTGATCAGGGACCCTTCCAACAAACATATAAAAGATTCGAGAAGATAGATATGTGAGTAAATGAGGTAGCAAAATACTGCTGAAATGTTACTAGTCTTCTTCTGAAAAGACAGAAGAATACAGACTTCACATCAAGGTTCAAAGAATAAGCCCCTACTCTTCCTAAGAAGTGTTCTTCCTACTAAATCCTCACTCTTAAGAATCCCACTTATTTGAAGAAGCCAAACTTAAGACGAAGCCACCATGTTCCGAACTCTTCTTACAATTTAACTTATGCTCTTCCACTTCACAGTAACTAATATGTTCTCAGATCTTCGTTCAAACACCTTCGAAGTATACTGTTTCAACTTCGACCGAAGTCCCTTCGGTCAAATTTCAAACTGAAGTCTCTTCGTTAAGGTAAATGACGAAGACCTTCGTCAATCAGAATTACACCTGCGACAGCAAACTACGTCCTTCGTAGGTAAATCGCATTCGCTCGATCACTCCGCAATCTTGCGCAATCGAAAATTAAGAAACAAAAACTGAAAACATAGAAAAGATAAAATGACTGAGAATCGCATCGCTTATATAGCCCTTCGCCCTAAGATGACGGATCTCATTTCTACAAAAAGATGGTTACATCTAGACCGCTTGATCACGACTCCCCAGTTGGCGGAACCGCAGTATCTACTCTACCTAACTGTAACTTCTGTCCTATACTGCCTAGTGTAAACTTAACCGTCTCCCTAAGCTCCTTCAAATCTCGAATGATCCTCTCCGCTAGCCTAACTATCCTACTCTTCGCCGAAGGATCTAGTGCTATCGTTAACTCTGCCCGAAGTCGCTGGAGTAGCTCCATCTCTGTCGCGTCGAGTTCGGTGACGAAGTATGTTGTCGTGACCTCATCCACCTTCGTCCGAAGCTCTTCGGCATTCGTTTCTGCTATCTCCTTCGCTTTCTCTGTCTTCGCCAGCTCCTCATCCTCTGCAGCCAACTACTCGTCCTTTGTCGTTAGCTGTTCCAACATGGCATCCCTCTTTGACTTCGAATCGTGAAAACGTGAAGTCATAAGGTTCAACTTCGCCTGTACTTCCTGAATCTCATCCAAGTATCGTGTCTGTTCGTGCGACTGCGCTATGAGCAATGCCTCCCGCTGTGACATATACTTCCTGACTTCGGCAGAAGTCTCTGCTAGCTTCGCCGTCAGAGCATCCTTCTCCTTTAACCATCCTTGTCGTCCGAAGTGCACAGCGCTGAGAAGATCGCTCTACGAAATTAATTCCTTCGTCTCCTTCTCATAGACATGCCGTTGTAGATCCAACTGCGCTATGATTGGCAACGCCGTGCCACTTAGGAATTCCAGAGTCTGTTCGAACATCTTCAACTCTCTTCCTAAGTTGGAGTCACTCGGTCCCGCTGAAGTCGTCACCCCGTCTGGTCTGGGCGAAGTCCGAAGTTCTTGTTGAGGGACTTCGGTCTCAACTGCTTGCACCCCCGAAGGTACTCTTCTTATGCTTGACTCTCCTTGGTCTCTCTTCGGACTCGAGGCTCCTAATATCTCCACTGAAGACGACTTCGCTGGTGATTGAGCGCCATCGACTCCTTCGTCCGAAGTCGTTATCGTCGTTCTTCTTGCTTTCTTCTTTCTTCTTGAAGTCACGCCCCTGGTGTAAGTTCCTCAATCTTCCTCTTCGCCCGAGTACTAGGTCTCGCCGAAGTCACTAGGGTCGTCACTTCTTCTTCTCTCTGAGGGGTTGCTTCCATTACACGCTCATCTTCCGAGATTGTTCTTCGGTCGAACTTCTCCTCTTCTTCTGGAGATAGTAACCTCATTCCTCGATAGAAGAATACTGCGAAGGCTGCAAAGTATGTCGACCCACCTTCGTCGAAAGTATTGAACAGCTTCTGCACATGGTCGTGCAAGATCTTCGCCCAATACGCCTTCTTGCCTCCAAAGATCTGTTCGATGAAGTTAATCTGCCAATTAACCAGATAAGAAGTACGTTGTGGTTTGAAGATGGTGTTGAGGGCGATCGCGACATCCTTCTTGAAAAGATCGATGTAGATGTGTACTTTGAATCCATTCGATCCCACCGACGACTTCCAGAACAGATCGTCATACTTCGCCACTTCATCCGAAGTCGGCTTACAACTACTATCGTACATCAAGTCACCTGGTACTCCTGAGTCATCGATTCCTAGGGCGAAGTTCCAATGATTAAGAGTCCAGTTGCTCGATTTACCCGAAGATCGTCAAAGGGATGTCCCTTGCAAATGAGTATCTCGTGTAACAGATCCGAAGATATTACACCTCAGTTCTCCAGCAAGAACGCCATTCCCATCTCCTCGAGTCGTTCTCGATACGGACTGAAGTCTGGCCACTTCGTCGCTATAGTCTTCAACTTCGGACGCTTCGCCGTCTGCATTCCTCTCATCTTCGCTGAAGATACGAATTCCCGTCGATCTTCTGCGTTTACGACGCTTCTTCTTCAAAGTTGATACCTAATCGTGAAAACGCCGACTTCGGACTTCGCCACTGAACCCCCACGGACCTCAGATTTCAGGCTTCGCCGAAAGTAGTTATCGACACCCCACCGAACAAAACCTAACAGAAGCTCTTCCGATCGATAAATACGGAGCACTACAGTAAACTCGCGATTGGAAATAGTAAAGTGAAATGCTTTTTGATCTTACTTATAGCTTTTCCTCTCTTCTCCTCACGTACGAAGTCCTTCTTGATTCTCGAGCGCGAAGGTGCGCTAACTCCTGTCTCATTTTAGTTCTTCTTTCCAAGGCCATAACTTCGTCGTCCGATGTCCATTCTTAGCAAATGAGGTATCCCTGGAAAGCTCTTCGTCCGTAGAATACAACCAAGTTATCTCCTCAAAGATATATTTGTCATAACTTCTGTATTTCTACTCAGCATCATTCTTCGGCGTAGAAATCCTATTCTACACTGAATCTATCTTATCTATCATCTATACTAACTATTCTATTGTTTTACTTATCAAAAACCAAAAAATTCTTAGCAAAGTGGAAATCCAAGGCTTCACAAGTATACGTTACTTGTTAAGTTTATATGTTTTACGATATAGTTGACATGTTCTAATCGAGAATTAAATCTTGCAGAAAGAGAAGTCAAATAGAGCTGTCTTGACGAAAGGTATCCACTCGGACGAGACGAGTGTTGTACACCCCAAACGTCGTGGTGCAAAATCCAGAACGCTTTTGATGATATTACTTACGAGTTCGTTGACTTCACAAGACGAGCCAAAAAGTATCGTGAGGCTGTCTAGCAGAGTGAGAGTGAACCTCTACGGGATTTTGATACACGCTTTTGCAACTGGGTGCCAAAAGGTCTTGAAGAGAGTTTCAAGTGGCATGTCTTCAAGGCCAACGTGAAGCACATGACAACGGTTCCTCAACAGTTGTACACGTTGGTCATCACGGATGTATCTTACTGGTTAAACTTCAAAGAGTGTTTGCATGATGACATGGTCCCGTTTTCTCAAAGTGATATCTCGAGAATGGTTACTAATTTCAGTCTCGTCACTACTTCTGACTACTGGACATTCATTATATTCCACAATCTATAGCAGGCAACTTGGGTGACAAATGCTCTCAAAGATATCAATTGCACTGTCAACACGGGTGTTTGGATGACGTCTAAATGCAAGAATGCTGGAGGTCTTAGGTTGATAATGAACCATGAATACAATACCGTTGGCTACTAATACTATATATACACTAATACTATATGAATACTATACTACCATTGGCTTCTAGTTCGTGATGAGAAGATGTTCATGCGTCATTCTGGCATAGCAGCTTCTCGTACGTAAGCGTTGTATTTTCTATATCTTCTTTACATATCGCCGTTTTGTGTTTTATCATTTTGTATTTTTCATGGACTTCATGGATACTTATCGTCTGATCTCTTCTTCCTTTGTCTCCAACGTTTGTGTTGTCCATGCATTCCATGGATGTCATACTGACTGGAGTTATCTTCTCGTAGGTTTTCATACACATTTTGTGTCCAGTCCTCCTTCGTCGAGGATCATTGTGCTAACCACGACATACAAGATAATGTTATCGAACGACAAGCTGACAAACATCTATCAGAAGTCACAAAAAGTGATAGCTCAGTTGATCAACGACTACTCCTCACGGCTAGGCAATTGGATTATGGACCTCTGTAGCGGCTCTGGGACTACTCTGGTGTGGCTCTCCAAGCCGGCTGACATTGTTCTGCAGTTGAGACGACATCCGCCAATACATGTATATTCCGGTGCATGTTTTCCAACTGAAGAATTTGCAAGATACAGATGCGGAGACCAAGAAAGGAGGAAAGCTCAACATTGACGTGTCTTCCAATCCTCTTGATAACTCTGCCGTGGTTACACCTCTGGCGTTGAGTTACCACTAAACCCTAAACACCACTTTCAAACTTTAGAGACACCTATTCTGTTAAGTGAGCCTGACCCGACAGAGAGACATGTTCAAGAACAAACAGACGATAGAGTTGATGACGAAGAGCGTCTAGAGGATGATAGTCAAGGCCATAGTCAAGTGGTTGATCCCACAGCTGCTATGCAATCTATAGTGACGGATTCGATAGCGTACTGCAGTCATGTAGACTTTCTTTCTTTTCATAAAATTTGTCAATATTTGATGGTTGTTCGTATCATATTGTATGCATCTTGAAGCCGTAATATGATTTTTTTTTTACAAATTATTTTTCATGTTTGGTGTTTTTGTTTATGATCGTAAACGTCGGTTGGCTGAATAACAATTAAAAATGTTTTTGAAAGTAGAAGCAAGAGCGAAATATATTCAAAATCTGAATAGATACAAATTTCATGAACTTGCAATTTTCAAATACAGAGGGTGAGTGAAAACTCAAAAAAGAACCTCGTGAGCGGAAACTGGTTGTTATGAGTGGTTGTTCCTTCTGCTTCCTAGGATACACAAAGCTCCTTCTACTTTTGTCATCAGTAAAAGTAATGTAAAATTCACAATCACCATAGGACTTCTCCATCAGACCTCCAACATCAGAATGTACCAACTCAAGTAACTCACTGGTTACACATTTTGACTTCTTGGGCTTTGCTCACAATGCAACTTACACATGGAGTAAGTGCTCGGGAAGGAACTGCTGATAAACCAATTGCCGATGTGGTTAAGGTACGCAACCCGCCTTCACACAAACCTACAAACAAACCTTGGGTCAAGCCTACAGTGCCATAAATCAACCATCGGTGTTTCAAGAAGAAACACTTTTTCGTCTCTTGTTAGCAGCCAAAATAGACCTCTCCTGCTCTTGATCCCGATGCTGAGAACGGTGTCGCACTACTTGGCGCCTACATGTTATATTTCTACTCCGACGCTTGAGTTTAGTAGTTCTAGAAGTTAGCTTATATTACTTCTAGTCGTTTATGTATATGTTTGACACCTTTGCATACGGTGTTAACACTATTTTGAGTCTTAGTAGGTTGATTACCATGTTGATAGGGCTTAAGCTCATGGGTTGTATTTGCGTGTCGCCCATGCACGCTTTCTAGCTGATTTAAGTTATTTTTCGGGGCTGCGTGTCGTTTTAAGTAATTTAAGTTTTACGCTGGCACTCTAGGAGGCTTGACGTGGTAGCCTATGAGTAAAACTAAGTTGCCACGTGGTTTAGGGTACTAAAGGACAACCAAGTGGAGCTATGAACTCCCATTGGTCCATTTTTGTCTTTTGTTAAACTCTAAATTTAGAAACAGAGCTCTAGAGTGGAGTTCGAGCATTTGGTGAGGGATCTTGGAAATATGAGAGCACAGGGAGAGAGGTCTCGTCATGCCAAGCACTCCCAGTGAAAATTTCGATCGATTTGAGTCAATAAAGACGGAGTTATGAGCAATTGAAGTTCGGATTGTGCTAGAATTGAATCATTTTGGTTGGATTTAGGGTTTTCAGTGTCACTCGCAGCAGATTTGAGGAAATTGCTTCAAAACTTAGAGGTTGTGTTCTCCGCCAGCAGGGCTACGATTTCACAAAAAGTTTTATATCGATTGAGCAACTGAGTAATTCAGGGTGGCCGCTGAAGCTGAGGGGGTCTGAAAAGCTCTTAATCTAGAGCAGCGACTTCAGAGGAGGAGATCTACAGTTCTGTGTACATTCAGGAGTCCCAACTTCACAGGGATGTTCAGCACCCTGTAGACTGCAAATCCTGTAAGAAACTTCAAAATTGATCAAGCCAAACTCCTGTTATAGGTTGAAATAGCCAGCTAGGTACCAGAAATTGCCGTAGTTTTCTTGCTCAAAACTTTTCTGTTCATATCTCCGTGTCAGAATTTGATCTCAGGCTGAAATTTCGTCTGTGAGTTCAGTAGTACCTCATTTGCATGTAGGGGAAGTTTAGAGGTCTAAACCTTCATAGTTTTCCTCGCCGTGAGTGTCAAAGTTCACCGCCGAATCCTATTACTGCCAGCTAGACCTGAATTTCGCCTTCTGGGTATATTACTAGATCTTACACATCTGTGTGAGTGTTTATAGCCTTATTGTGACCTGCAAGCCAACCTCTTGAGTGAACAACCACAGCCAGAAGCCCGACGCTTGCCTAGGTAGACGGATTACACTCCGACATACTCTCTTTTTGGTGAACTCGACGTGAAACATCTAGGGTGGGAGTTTTCTTAAGAGTGTTACAGGATCAGATATCATGGCCAACCAAGGATCATCAAGTGGAGGTGCTGCTGCTGCTCAGCAACCTATTCAGTTTGATGCTTCTACGATGAAGATGTTCCAGGCTTTTTCCATGTTCATGCAGCAGCAGCAGAGCATAGAGAGGAAGGAGGTGTTAGCAACCAAGGCGTTGCAATCTGTGGTGCACCAGATGGACCAGTTCAAGGGTACAGATATTTCCAAGTATGTGCGATACTATGCTAGGGAGATGGAGGTGAACAAGGTGCCTGAGAAGGAGATGGTGGAGAACTTTGAGCTTGATGTTGTCCCTGAGATTCGTGGGCGTGTGAAGGAGCTCAAGCAGCAGCAAGGACAGAGTTGGGAGAGCTTTATGCGAGCTTTGAAGGAGGAGTACTACACTGAAGACTCAGAGAGGGTGACCAAGAGAACATTCTTGGAGTGGGTGGTGAAGCCTAACAAAGGTTTGTATGTAAATGAGTTGTTAAGGGAGTTTGATCGTCAATATGCTCAGCTTTCTAGGACAGAGAAGCTTACACTAGAGGTTGAGAAGACCGAGCTTTTCCTACAAGCAGCGGACGTGACTATTCAGGAGAAGCTTGAGTTGTTGCTAGAAGACAAGAGTGAGGAGAGAGGATTGAAGACTGATTGGAAGGAGGTTGAAGAGGCTATCTCTTTGCTGACCAAGAGACAGAGAAGAAGGGACAAGGTGGTGGTAAGTGAAGCAGCACCTCTGATAATTCCTGTCAAGCAGTTGCCTACTAAGCCTGCTTTGGTAATTGCTAGAGAGGAAGACTCACCGCTTGATGAGTTGATTAAAGGTATGAAGGAGCTTAAGCTTAAGCTCACCAGGTTAGAAGAGAAGGAGCAGAATGTACAGCCTGCTATGCAGAGACCTCAGATGAGGGAAGGCTTTGTTCATCGTTGTATATGGTGCGATAGCCTAGACCATGTAAGAAGAGATTGTGGAGAGTTTTCAGATGCATTGAGGAAGGATCTTATCTTCTTCAAAGATCCATTTGAGAGAGACTAGGATGATGCTGGGAACCAACTTTGGCAAGGGTGGTATGAAGAGACTTGAGAATGATATATCAGCATCACATGCTGTTTCTCTTGTGAATGCTGCTACGTGTGGAGTGAAAGTGGAAATGGAGAGAGAGAAAGGGACTACTGGGTTGTGGTCAGATGTAGTGCGGTCCGTAGCTAGAACAGAGCTAGACAAGGATGTGCTACGAAGGGTTGGCAACTCAATTAGAGAAACTACAGGATGGAATGATCCTGTGGATACTATGTCAGTGCATGCTTATGTTGCAAGAAGTCAGCATGAAGCTCTACTAGAAGAAAAACGCAGGAGGGAGGATGCAGGTGAGGCTTCTACAGCCAAACGACCTGCTACAAGGAGTGAAAGGGCTAGACCAGATGCAAGACAGGAGACAACACCTACTCGGGAGGAGACTATGGAGGATCTACCATCTACAACACCAAAGGAGAAGGAGAGAAGCAAGGAGAAGGGTAAGATGCCTGCATACAAACTTCAGTCTGACATTGAGATTGCTACAGACTTGAAGCAGGTGTTAGAGAACCGTATCTTGAATGGGAAAGTTGAGTTTACTTTGGGTGAGATTCTTGGGATTGCAAAGCGTGAGTTCCATGAGGTTATTATAGATATCATCAAGAGGAAACGTCAGATTTTGGGTGAAGCAGCTACGCTTAACGCTCTAGGGACCAAACTGTCGGAAGATGAGGAAGATGAGATTGCTGGTTATTGCTCTCAAGTATCAGAGGGAAGATCAGATCAGCACGTGAGGTTTGAAGATGAGGTGGAAGCATCGCAGAAGAGCCATTATTCTCACAACCATTGGGCGAGAGCAACCACAGAGACCTTAGTGAAGCTGGGAGATCTAGAGGAACCTGTGGTGGCATTGATTGATCACGGCTCAGAGATTAATCTGATGTCTAAGGAGTTGTACAAGCGTGGGAGGTGGCCCATAGACACCGACCATGGATGGCTTATCCGTGCTGTCAAACAACCAGCGGGGAGAACTCTATGGTGCTTGCCTCAACATCAAGGTAACTGTGGGTGACATCAGTGATGTTCAGAATTTCTTTGTGCAAGACATGTCAACCTATCTTATCATTCTAGGACAGCCTTATATTACTGCTGTTAGAATGGAGACACGAGTTATGGATGATGGTTCAGCCTATGCTAGGATACGTAGTAGAGACGGCAAAAGAGCTGTTTAGTTTTTGACCGTTGCTGCAGAACATGAGAGGAATCGTGATAGCTTGAGAGACCGTCCACTGCCTAAGATTACTCAGGAGTTTAGAGAGTCTAGGGGTTTTGGCAGAGTACCATTGAAGAGCGAGACTTCAACGGTACAGTAGAGCTAGGATTCTCGCCTGATCTAGTAGAGCAGGAAGCTTTATCCACTAGCTTCTTAGGATTGACGTCATATGGATCAGTGTGTTATAGGAAGGTTGAGAATCTGAAGAGGTTTGAGAGGCAACATGTGAAGTATGTACAACAGTCTTTGAGAGATAAAAGAGAGTTAGCCGGAGATGAATACATATCTGGAATGTTTGAAGAGCAGTATTTGATAGATACTATAGGGGAGTTGAAATCTATAGTAGAAAGTTCTATAGATGATGTAGATAGAGTGGTGAGAGTGAGCTCCAAGGAGCTTTATGATGTAATTGATAAGTTTATAGATCGGCAAGAGGTGTATGTGGAGACCAAGTACAAGTCAGTGGCAAAGAAAGTCAAACCAGTGGCTTTGCCTTTACCACTCGATTACAATCAGAAGATGGAGCAAGCTGCACGAGAACCGACGCTTAGAGGATCGAGAAGAATTGGGCACCAGTTTACAGAAACAACACTGAAGGACCTGAGGATTGGAGGTGATGGATTTCTTACTGAGCAAGAGAAGAAGAGCTTCAGGGAGATGCTATCTAGGCATGGTAAGGCGTTTGCATTTGAGTCACATGAAGTAGGATGTGTAGATCCAAGTGTAGTTGCACCTATGGTAATCTTTACTATACCGCATGTGTCTTGGAATCTACGTCCTATCCCTGTGCCTAGAGCTCATCTGCCAAAGCTGATAGACTTGCTTAATGAGAGGATTAGGATGGGTATCTTGGAACCATCTATAGCTCCCTACTCTAGCAGATGGTTTACTGTTCCGAAGAAGAGTGGAGCTTTGAGATTCATTCAAGATATGCAGCCAGTTAACAAGGTGACTATCAGGAATAGGGGTATAGGACCTATTGTAGACGAGTTTGCAGATGCTTTTGCTGGTCGTGCTATCTATTCAATGAGAGACTTATATTCAGGTTACGATCAGTTTCATTTATCCTATGAGAGTAGAGACTTGACTACAATGAGGACACCTTTGGGGTTACTAAGGATGTGCACCTTGCCACAAGGTGCTACCAATTCTGTAGCACATATGATGAATGACATGAATAAAGTTTTGAAGGATTTCATTCCTGAAAAAACTATGCCATTCCTTGATGATGTGCCGATCAAAGGGTGTGCTGAGGAGGAGAAGAATGAGATAATGGATCAGAGGGGGTGTCGTAAGTTTGTTGCAGATCAAATAGCCGACTGTGATAAGATATTGAGTCGACTGAAGGAGGTTCATTTGACTTAATCATGAGCAAAGTCTGTATTTGGAGAACATGAGGTGTTAATAGTGGGACATCTGTGTGGATCTTATGGTCGGAAACCTTGTCCAAACAAGGTTGATGCCATCCGAAGGATGAAGGAGACATGTGGATCGGTTATAGAGGTGAGAAGGTTTCTAGGTGCATGTGTGTTTTATCATATATGGATTCCACACTTTGCACATGTAGCAGATCCGTTGTACAAGTTGCTGAGGAAGGGGCAGAGATTTCAGTGGCAAGAGAAGCAAAGCGAGTCTATGAAGAAGTTGAAGGATCTGTTGTCTTCACCACCAACTCTACGGAAGGTAACATATGAGTTGGGCAGACCTGTTATCCTTACTGTTGATACTAGTCCTATTGGCATTGGATGGGCTGTAGGGCAAGACGATGAGGATGGGAATAGATATGTGGTGCGTTTTGGTGCTAAGGTATTAAGTTCACGGTAGAGAGACTACCCTCAGGTCAAGAGAGAGTTATGGGGAGTAGTTACTGCGATGAAGAGTGACAAGGAATACTTGATAGGAGCACCTGTGGTTGTGGAGACAGATTGTTTACCTCTCCTAGGAATGATTACTAGTTGTACAACTCCAGATATTGCTATGTTGAGGTGGATAGCATATATCAAGTCCTTGAACCCAGAGTTTAGACATATTGCAGAGAAGGACAATCCTGTGGCAGATATGTTATCAAGGGCTAGGTATTACGATGAGAAAGAAATGATAGATGATCAGGAGGATGTGGGAACAGAGTTCTATTCTAGTGCTCTTGCTAGAAGAGATAGAAGCTGTTTTGCAGCCTCGTTGGAGTTTTTTGAGAAAACTGTGTATGATGACGAGTGGTTGGATCTTGGGCGCTATTTGAGTTCACTGGAAAGGCAAGAAGGCTGGTCTGATGCAGATTTCAAGAGGATCCGTAGGATAGCTTATGGTTACTTTTTACATGGAGGACATCTATGGAAGCGCCCCAAGCTACCAGGAGGTATACCGCAGCGGGTGGTATGTGACTTGGAATTGCAGCAGAAGCTGATCAAGGAGTTCCATGAGAGTCTATGGGCCGGTCATAGAGGAGTTTGGGCTACATTTGCCAAGATAAAGGAGAAGTATTGATGGAAGGGTATGTATAAGGATGTAGTACAGTTTGTTTCATCCTGTATACCTTGCCAGATGTATTCCAACGTACGTCATCGTGATGGATTGCATCCTACTTATCCTTTAGCCATTCATTACAAATGGGTAGTTGATCTGGTAACTATGCCATTTGGACTTGGACAAATGAGGTATCTAGTCTTGGCTAGAGAAGATCTATCTAACCAAGTTGAAGGTCGTGCCCTGAGGACAAAGACCACTGCTAGTGTCTGCCGCTTTCTACTTGAAGATGTTATTTGTAGATATGGGTGTGTGGGAAAGATCACTGCAGATAGGGGTGAGCTGGATTCACAAGAAGCAGTTGAGTTCTTCAAGTGATTGGGAATCAAGTTGGCGTTAACCACTGCTTACAATCCTGAAGGGAATGGCAAGAGCGAACGAGGTCATCCGCCAATCATCAAAGCTTTGGTAAAAGCTTGCAAGGGTAAGATCCGTGAATGGCCTAGACTGCTACCATTTGCTTTGTGGGCAGATCGTACAACTCATAGTACCGTTACAGGTTACATGCCAGCAGAGTTGATACTAGGACAGAAACCTGTGATGCCAATTGAGGAGGTTGTGCCTACTTGGAATGTTTTGCCATGGGAAGATGGTAGAAGTACGGAGGATCTTCTTGCATTAAGGATCCAGCAGTTAGAACGAAGACCTGAGGATGTTGCCAAAGCTGTCGAAAGATTAAAGATTGCTAGGGAGAGAAACAAAGACAGATTTGATAGAACGCATAGATTACGACCCAAACCAGTTAAAGAAGGTGATTGGGTGTTAGTCTATGATAGTAGTCTTGATAATCAGCATAGCACTATCAGGAAATTCTCCAAGAGATGGTTTGGACCTTATGTGGTGTTAGAAGTTTATGATAATGCCACATACTCCTTGAGAGAGTTAGATGGTGCAGTGCTCAAGACACCAGTCGCAGGAAAGAGAATCAAGCTCTTTAGGAGGAGAGAGGAGGACCAGAACGTTGCAAAGTTTACAGAGGATGAAGCTGAAGACTCAATGCAGATTGAAGATGAGTTTGAAGCCGAAGCTGAAGAGTCTTGATCTGGATGGCACATACCGGAGGATGTGCAGGTTCAAAGGGGGTGGATGTCGCGCTACTTGGCGGCTACATGTTATATTTCTACTCCGACGCTTGAGTTTAGTAGTTCTAGAAGTTAGCTTATTTTACTTCTAGTCGTTTATGTATATGTTTGACACCTTTGCATACGGTGTTAACACTATTTTGAGTCTTAGTAGGTTGATTACCATGTTGATAGGGCTTAAGCTCATGGGTTGTATTTGCGTGTCGCCCATGCACGCTTTCTAGCTGATTTAAGTTATTTTTCGGGGCTGCGTGTCGTTTTAAGTAATTTAAGTTTTACGCTGGCACTCTAGGAGGCTTGACGTGGTAGCCTATGAGTAAAACTAAGTTGCCACGTGGTTTAGGGTACTAAAGGACAACCAAGTGGAGCTATGAACTCCCATTGGTCCATTTTTGTCTTTTGTTAAACTCTAAATTTAGAAACAGAGCTCTAGAGTGGAGTTCGAGCATTTGGTGAGGGATCTTGGAAATATGAGAGCACAGGGAGAGAGGTCTCGTCATGCCAAGCACTCCCAGTGAAAATTTCGATCGATTTGAGTCAATAAAGACGGAGTTATGAGCAATTGAAGTTCGGATTGTGCTAGAATTGAATCATTTTGGTTGGATTTAGGGTTTTCAGTGTCACTCGCAGCAGATTTGAGGAAATTGCTTCAAAACTTAGAGGTTGTGTTCTCCGCCAGCAGGGCTACGATTTCACAAAAAGTTTTATATCGATTGAGCAACTGAGTAATTCAGGGCGGCCGCTGAAGCTGAGGGGGTCTGAAAAGCTCTTAATCTAGAGCAGCGACTTCAGAGGAGGAGATCTACAGTTCTGTGTACATTCAGGAGTCCCAACTTCACAGGGATGTTCAGCACCCTGTAGACTGCAAATCCTGTAAGAAACTTCGAAATTGATCGAGCCAAACTCCTGTTATAGGTTGAAATAGCCAGCTAGGTACCAGAAATTGCCGTAGTTTTCTTGCTCAAAACTTTTCTGTTCATATCTCCGTGTCAGAATTTGATCTCAGGCTGAAATTTCGTCTGTGAGTTCAGTAGTACCTCATTTGCATGTAGGGGAAGTTTAGAGGTCTAAACCTTCATAGTTTTCCTCGCCGTGAGTGTCAAAGTTCACCGCCGAATCCTATTACTGCCAGCTAGACCTGAATTTCGCCTTCTGGGTATATTACTAGATCTTACACATCTGTGTGAGTGTTTATAGCCTTATTGTGACCTGCAAGCCAACCTCTTGAGTGAACAACCACAGCCAGAAGCCCGGCGCTTGCCTAGGTAGACGGATTACACTCCGACAACGGAGCCTCCAGTCCCTTCACATTTTGACACATTAAAGCGATGTATTCGCACGCTGGAAGTTGAATGTGGCTGCCCAAACAAGCGCACACCGGGCAGGTGTAGTGAAATGTGAAAGGGGCTGTAGGGCTGTAGAGCTGCTATAAGGTGACTTGGGGGTACATTTCACAAGGTGGCGCAGTAGCGTATCTGCGGATGAGTCCATGTGGGACAGAGAGGTTTCAGGTTCAAAATTCAGAATCTAATTTTATGCGACCGCAGGTCGCAGTTTAGGGTGCTTGTGCCCTCTAAGTGCGGCCGAAGGCTGCAAGCTTAGGGTTCTAACTTCTCTCTCTTAGAGAGAAACGAGTCTCACACATTTCTCGGGTTTAGGTGATAGATTTGCAGGTCGCGTAATTACATACTTGGGGTAACATAAACGGACAGGGAGAAATTTCGCAGGCACGGAAAGCGATGATCGATCTCAATTAATTCTCACGTGAAAACGCTACATTTATCAGTCAAAACGTGGAGGGGCTGGAGGGTCCCTGAGAACTCTTCCATCTTTTTCAGTTATGCAACGTTTCTTGACTTTTCTAAAGTGAACATCACAACCCACCTCCAATAACCGTGAAAGTGAAACCAGATTTCTCTTGAAATTTGGTATAAGCAGAACGTCTGTTAGAACAAGCTTGGTAGTGCGTTGCTCCTCATCCTTGAACAAACCAACAATTATACCATGCTGGTAGTTAACAATTTACTGTCATTTCTCATCCGGACAACTTTGGGATCAATTTCCTGAAGAGATGAGAATGCATTGATGTCTCCACAAATGTGAGAGGTTGCCCCCGAATGTACATACCAGGCATTCATGATCTCTGAAGTTTATGACTTTCAGTCGCAACAACATTGACCACCAAAACTTCATCTTCAGAGCGTGCAAGGTCACATTATCACCTCTCACATTTTCCTGGCTCAGCTCGGTAAGACAATCAGTGGAACTCCCACTGGTTTTGCATTTTCCAGATTTTGGATTTTGGATTTTGGATTTTCCAAATTCTAAATTTCAAAATCAAAATTAGGGTGGAACCCACCTGCAATGGTGAGAGCTTAGGGTTGAGCGACCTTAGTTGAGGGACCTTGTGTTCAGGTGGGCCATTCTGTATCCTGGACTGGATACCTAGGTCCATGGCCTTGCATGGTGCAGGATCATAAGCGGTGATAGGCTTGGTCAACTCATGATCAGGCATTGAGGATCGGGAGACTGAAGGGCAAGGAATTTTTTACTTGGACTCTGACATCCTGTTCCCGGCGCGGTATTGTAGTACCTAGGGGTACATGTCGTACTGACATTTATCATTCGCCTGGTACACATGGCCGGGGTCCTTCTCGTAAACTGGGTCCACCAGATAAATAATAAAACCTTGGAATAACGTTTCAGTCTCGGAATTTAACAGATAGTTTGTGCACTGCCAGTATGTATACCAAGGGATATAACTGGAGAGACGGCGCAGAGCGTTATAATTTAGAGTCATGATCATATATATCTCGGTTTGTAATGGGACGAGAACTTCTTTGCAATTAATCACCCAGGTCCTGGCGCTGCTCTCGAGACTTCGTCAAGAGGATGGATATGGATGTATTATGTATTATGTATATATATTTATCTGACCTTATCTCAACCGAAAACATTCCCAGCTCATTTCAGAAGACAAACAGCCAGGAAAATTGCTCCCCTGCAGTACGGGAAGCATGTTACCCCAACCGATTATTGAATTTCCAAAGTCGAACTGATATGAACACTTTCTTTTCCAAATTGAACGGCGTTGTACTCCCGGAATATACCCGCTGTTGTCGAATATTTATGATTTTATAGTTCTACTCTTCAGAAGTGGGAACCAAGTAATGATGAACCTTGAGAAACGTATGTTTGGTTCAAATTTGAACATGGCCGTGTGAGCTCGTTCGCACTCATGAAGGTAATAGTATCTGATCATGTTATATTCCGTGCATTAACTTTGAGAAAGTAACCTTCAAGTTGCCATATTTATTCTATTGTATTCACTCTCCATGATTAAAACTTTACGAAAGATGTCGTCTGCTTGACTGTCACAGTGGCTCCTTTTCCACGTTTCCATTGAGGACAGATGTCTCGATTTAAGAAAGATGGCGTGGTCAACGCAGAGCTAAGTGAGTCTGGAGTGTAGCGAAGTCAATCACGTACCAAAAGCTTCAATGGTGTAAAAGAACTTCCCGGTCGATGGTTTGGGACCTACAAGTCACTGACTTCCGGAGATTCTCCATAAGCAAATTAAATGTCTGTAGAACATGATGATCAATACTCCAAGTCCTACGTGAAGCTGGAAACTCATCTACAAGAAGCCAAACCCAGTTCCCAAGGTTGTTTAATTAGAAGTCGCACAAGATTCTACCCTCTACGTACTGCCCATAGCAGGCGCAGAATTCGAGAACAATACCACCTTAGTCCAGGATGCATGAAGTACATCAGAAGTGTACAGAAGTGTGATACGCTCTGAGCTTTGATGCATTCGAACTCTGTGATGCAGATGATACTTAAACTAGATCGTTCCATGAGGGTTATCATGTCAGCCATCCCAAATCTACGGTTTTCGGAGCTGACTTTGGGTGTCGATACGCTCCTGTCCTTTCTGGAGGAGGACATCTGGATCGTGCTGCTGGGATCGATTAAAAGGCAACAGGTCGACTGGTAATAAACTACTTCTTCACCCCAATAATAGAAAGAAGGCAACAGGACAAGCAGTAGTCAACGCACTGGCAACCTTGAAAATAAAAGAATAAGAAAGTGCAGTGGTTCCTCAGCGGAACTGATCAATCAGCGTATATATTTTACCAGATTTCTCTTAGTGTTGACGATGGGCAATCGATATATTTACGTGCTCGACTAATACAGAACCAGTTCGGATCGAGACACTCGTGCAGTTCAAATTCTTCTACGAAAGTCGACGTTCTCCTCAGCCAAGATAGAAAGTCCTTCAGCTGGTAGGATTTCAGTCAGTCTATCTATTAACAAACAGGAGAATCAGGTGCTCGCTTTTCCAGTCATTTCGAGGATGCCATTCACCCTCCAGGTCTTAAGAGGTAATCAGTTACTGTGGTACTAGTTGATCATGATATATGCTCGGTCTACGTTTCCCTAGGTCACGGTAAAGCTTCGGATCACAACGTCGACTGCAGCTATAGATCTACCCTTGAGCTGCTCATGACCAGCTCCAGATAAAGCTCGAGATCGGAAACGAATAGTATTATCGCGGCAGTGGGTTTTCGTTTGAGAAAATGAGTCGATCACCCTAGATCATTTCATCAGCATCATTCTCATGTAAGATTGGAACAACTCGATTAAAAGGACCCGAACAACTAGACGGGGGTGGAGGTGTATCTGCACCGTTCCAAACAGTTGAATTGGCTGCATCTTGGAGTAAAATATGGCCCCAATCACTCAGGACGGCGTGGTCGACATTAGATGTGCCATTGCTAAACGCAATCCTTCCACCGGAGAACGATTCACCTAGAGAGAGTGTCAAATTACCTTCGCTTGTTAGACCAAAGAAGCACGATTCGTTCTTGCTTAAGCGCTCCAACTCTTGATCACATGGTGCCTGCCACACTTTTTGGTGGTTATCAGGATCTGCTTGATCCATAACTGCAAGCCAGCAGAACTTGTCCACTCCATGGTCGGAACTCATCCCTTGGACCGCTAAGTAGAATTGGTTTGTTGCCGAGGAAATCATCGGAGTGCTCGAGCTGACACTGAGAGGGAAGCGTATACTAAAACTCGCTCTACCTATCGGCCAAGAAAGAGTCGCCTCTGGGATGACTGCTGATTCAGAAAGCGAAAGCGATGAACACACCTGCAGCAGTGCAAGGCAGAAACCTACCACTGCTTCTCATTCTGGCACAATCCAATATACATAGCTAGCTAGGTTGTGTGAATTCGATGATACCAAAGGGTATAGAAAATCAGGGCTGTATACCTAATCAGAAGAGACACTGTCCTTTTAAATCATCTGCTCTATATTACGCTTGTAGTTTGGGTGAGGTGAAGACCCAACGGGTTCAGAATATTCTGAAATGATCATATCCCCCTCGGTGCTCCGGTAATCAAATGGAGAACTGAATAGGGATCGATTTGCTTCAGTCGACACGTCCACTTTTCTCGAAACCCGTGATAAGGATCATAGATACAACTAAACAACTTCGCTAGTCGAAACTTGGAATTCAAGCGAGATGTGTGAACCCGGTGGATGGAGGTGAAAAGATGACAAGCAACATACTTGGCTGTAGATCGGTGCTGGAATCCAAGGTTCAAAATCAGATAACCTTTTGTCCACACACATGGCACTTGATCTGTTCAGCCTTGTAGGACACACTAAATTGACCAGCAGAAAAGCTTGTCGACTTGTTCGTCGACAATACTGTGAAGGAATATATACGATGGACATGCAGTCGTGCGACCGAATCAAATAAAGGAATCAACGACTGTTTTATCGGAATTCCAGGTGTGTAGATCTGTTGAGCAGCATATTCTCAATGATGGGAAACAGATCCCAGAAAACAAGAAACTATGTCTAGTAGCTAGCTATAGAACCTCGGGTCTTAACGGTACCGGTCGCCCACGTTTCTGCCAAAAGAGTCCAAGCGAGCTACGAAACTGTGGTCCAGGAGAACTTAGGATCATCAGTTTTCGAAGAAATTCTCAAATCAAAGCAGATTGGTTGTCAGCACCAAGAGATCCTTTTATCCACAATTACGTCATATGTTGACTCAAATCCGGAATATGTGCCAAGGAAGAAAAGGGCCGACCAACAGTAGAGCTGAACAAACCCAGTACGCAAGCAGTGTACTGCACTGGCAAAATATTTAGGTATTTCCTAAACTGAAGATTGAAGTACTGTTTATGTACAGCACTGTATGCAATAGAATCGTACACCGATTTGAGTCGGCGAGATCACTAACTTTATATTTCTCATCAATCATAGCAGTAATTCGATGGGGTACATTAACATCTCACGCATCCGGAACGCACTGACTTCGATACTCGACGATACCCAGTTTTCTGACCAAGATATCTGTTCTGCCTTACAGCTCCATATACTCCATACTCATATTCCATTACAAACAGGAATGGAATATGAGTAACTGACACAAGTGCAAGCGCCACTTGTGCAGTTTGTGGGAGGTGGACAATGCCAAGTGTGAGTCTACAGGAACGTGTTACATGCGGGTTTGTACAACCTGTATTAGTGTTAATTGCTGACGGAGCTCTATTGCTGTCTCTAACCCAACTTACTGAGGCAGGCGGTAATTGTCTTTCATAATTTAACCTTGCCACCGTTACTGGAAACTCAAATTGACCGGTAAGTATACCCACGTGTTCAATGCATTGGAACAATTTGCGACGCTAAGGAGCCAGCTTGGTGGAGTTTTATCAGTGCTATTGTACGAATCTGACTGATCATGAACTAGAGATTCTGAATCCAATCTGATCTGGCAAGAGTGAATTTGCGGTGCACACTCGATCGGCTGAGCCAATCTTGTGCGCAGTACTAGTGTCCAGCGACACTTGGTCTACTTCGTCCCCGGTGCACACCTTGAGCAAACATGCAGTGATAACAAAAACGTACCCAGAACCTTCCGAGTTCAAAGAAGAACCAACTGAAGTCTGAATCAGGCATCAGTCACAAATTCATGATTCTCTACGTACTTGCCTACAGATCTAGACAACGTCGGCGGTTTACAAATACACAGAGGCACCCATCTCACAGTTGCCTAGCATACTATATAGGATGGAGCTGTCGGTTTGATGTTTCAAACTGAGTAAATATGAAAAATGGGGCCGTCGTTTAAAAATCTTGGATGATACTTCCTCTCCAGATTGTGGAAGAGTGGCAGTTTATACTTACGTTTATCTGCCAAAGGCTTTTGCACGTCGATTTACATTTAGGCACTGGAGTCGTAAGTAAATACTCTGACAGTAGTAACGAGCAAAATCATTTCCTGAGTAGCGTGCATGAGCAGATAACGGTACAGAAACATGCATACTGGGTCATAAATCTTGGGTGCGTATGCTGGATCAAACAAGCTTCAAATTTGTGGAATTATCTGTGTATGCAAGTCACGCCTGTGCGCGTGCTCGCAGAAAATCTGGCTCGTACCGGTTCTACCTTGAACAAGTATGCAGTTCCTGGTCTTAGCTGTATAAATTAAAGACAACAAAGCCACAGTTTATATTTAGTGCATAACTTATGGTGCGTGTCATATGACAGATGTAGGAAACAGTGTACGCGTTCTATTCTTCTCTGTCGTGTGAGGGACAGTTCCATAGACTTATTCTATTTGCTAATTCTTTGAACTTCCAAGTGGCTCTCTTGACGTCTCCTTGTGCTGGCAAATATTCTTCTACTCATTTATGTTTCAGCTAGCGCTTTGGCGTCACACGTGCAGTGCTGTTTCTGTCGCTCCAGATGCGGCCTGCCTCATGGGATCGAGATTCAGTCTACAGTTTCCTCCGAACTAGCTACTTATGGTGGAGCGTGTTAACGGCCACTTCAACCACATAACGAGATATCAGTTATTAGCCCATAGGCGTTCTTAGTACTGCACGAGTACTAGTACTAGTACTAGGAAAGTGTTTGCTGATCTCTTAAAATGTACATGTAGTTTCTTCTATGTTTGCTATACTCACTTCTATGTGTGCTGATGTTTCACGTTGAGTCTGTTGCAGGAGTTGGAGAAAGAAGGCGTCACCGGTTTACAGTTTGCAGTCACCATTTTCTGTACGGAATCACAGGCGCAAAGTATAGTAGGCTGTACTTATCTCTCAAGTCATCCAGGTATTGGGTGCTTAGCTTATGTAATAGATATCTCATGCATGTTCAATGGGCATAGTCGGTCCATCGTTATACACACACCTTTTCAGTCAGAATCTACTCACGTATTTTCTTCCCAGCATTTCCAGACTTACCACGTCTGAGGTGGTAAGACTGCAAGCGCAATCATAAGAACTTCGGCGTTCAAAGTACATGATACGAGTTTCTCAACTGTTCTTGGATCGACATTTCATCGGTGGGAATGCATTGGGTACTGGTTATTCGATTCTTGGTTATGTCAACATGCCCTCCTTTTGCTGCCAAGACCATGGGCTAGTGCCGAAATCAGATTTATTCATTCGTTTAACTTGATTAGAACGTCTTTCTGGAAGCTAGAATCATGAACTCCTGTCGTGAAGTACGTACTACAGAAACTGAAGATGTCCAGAAAAATGCGGTTCTTCCAACTCGAAAAGCGAATGAGGCCTGGAAGCATACTAGCTACTGTACGTAGTGTCCGAATCAAGCAGCCGTTGCAGAGGAGAAAGACAAGTAACTTGAGAGCAACCGATTCCGGTGGAACTTTGAAAGTCTGCGGCAAGTAGGACAGAGAAAACATGGACAGCAACTCGACATGTACAGACAAGATCCAGATGCAATACATGTCAACCAGATACTGGTGAAAACATTTGACCTGCATTTCGTGCTTGCAAAAGAGTTAAGAGCCACATACACAGGAGTTCATGATCAAATGCATGATCTGATTGCATCCAGGCAGACTCTGTGGCTTTGGCAGCCAAAAGAAGGACTTGTTGAAAAAACCAAGGATCAAGTTACCAGTATTTCCACGATCAGGCCCAGTACATTTGGTTAGTACACTATCTCGTCCCTGCGCAGCTAGTAAATACTTCGTCGACGTACAGTTCTAAGGGTCCGAGGTACTTCGGTTTCCCAACTTAAGGTTCTTGATGTCATATGGCTTAACATTGTCTTGGTATATTCCCTTTACTTGCAAACAATACTTCCCTATGATCTAGTACGTATATGTTCACTAACTTAAGTTAGTCGCTTAAGCTTGTACCTAGTATGGTTGTGGTTTCTACTGCAGCTGCAGTTGAACTTGTGCTAATGATCGATATGATGGTATCAATGCTTAGCTCATTACTGGGTTACCTCTTCAACTGGTAGCAGATGTCAGAGCCAATGCATCAGGTAAGGTTATCTCTGTATCAATCTCCAGAATCGGATATGTATGACCAGTGCATATCTATACGACTTATGCATCAATCAGGAAGTCTGCCAAGCTATATATATATATTGGTCCACAATCTTACATTTGTTATGGACCGTGTTTGTGTGTAGCGAAGAAAGGGCCGTCGAGGGAATTGTAGACTGTCGATGTGCGTAGTACAAGCTCTTAACTACTGCTACCATGTAGTGTAGCCTGCATAAACGAGGTTCATCTACTCCTAACTGGAGCCACTTAGGCCCACGCGGATTAGGCGGTTAGGTGATGGGGACCAAACCCCTAATGTGTCTTCCCCCTATATATATTGAGAACTTGGTGATATTTGGTCTCTTCCTGTTTTTGTTCCTCTTGTTTGCAGTTGGTGGGTACGTGAGCGTTCCGGTTCCCTCTTGAACCCGGTTCCTCCTTTATTGGAGAGGTGCGTTAGTGTATGTGCGAGAGTGTGTACTCCTTGGTTCTTGCTGCCATACATTTCAACACGTACATATACAGTTTGCAATGCTAGTTCGTCGTCCGAATCCAGGAAATCTGAAACTTGGATTCGACAACAAATATTCTTAAAAATGCTGAGTTTTTAGCACTTCAATGATCGCATTCTAGCAAAGTTCAAATCAGGGGCGACCATATGGGTTTATAAGTTATTTGGTTCAAACTGAGAACAGTCAACTGTACATCTCATGAAGGAGACGCCTTCTTTTCATATTCTGTGATCTGCATGAGATTAATCTCAGACTGTAACTTCTTGCAGACTGCAATTGTAGATCTAGATCTAGAATGCATGCATGGCTCTTTCCTGGACCAGGAATATCTTCACGTTCTGAATGACATTTTGGCAGTATACATGTTACGTACACTGTTGTACAAACTTCTGACAAGGTATATTTTAATTTGTGATAGCCTGTCGACTCTGGTTGAACAGGAGAACAGCACAGAGCACGCATAACCCAGGTTACCAACTCCTAGGCCTGTTCGGGAACTCTAACTTGAGAATCATGTTGCGAGCAGTCTGAGACGCAATCTGAAGTCAGCTCACAAGTAAACACTACCTACTCGATTAAACAGATCAACTTGATGCATTTCATTATCCATTTGATCCTAAACATATTATGTTTAGGGTCAAAGGGAAGACTCTGAGTCTCTTGCGAGAGGTAAGCTAACGTAGAACTACGTACTTTGGTGACAGTCGTCTGAGGCTCAAGTCAGCTCATGATCACTACTACCTCGATTAAACAGATCAACTGGATGCATGAAACGATATTGTCCTTCTCATATTATCCATTTGACCCTAAACATATTATGTTTACTAGGGTCAAATAAAGAGTATCTGTTCTTGCGAGAGGTAAGTTAACGTAGAAATACTTTGATGACATACCTTTGAGCCTCAACTGAAGCCAATAGCAACTCACTAGTGCTTCTATGAAACACATCAAGATCTAGAAAAGATATAGATTGAAAAGGTTTCTTGTCAATGCATATGCTAGAAGCCAAGACTCTGTAACTATTGCGATTCAGTGTATGCTAAACTTATCGCTAAGCTGTAACCACCAAAATCTGCACGCAAACATGTACATATATACAATTGCAAGCATGATTTACGTCCTCCGCGTTCTTTATAGCTGATTCATATGTCTCCTGTTTCCGTTCTGCATAACTTTAGGAAGAGTCAGAATTCGAACGCCGTCCATCAGAGTATACTTTCTGCGTACTAGCCTGTGTGCAGTGAACTGAAGGAACAACAATATGTGTGAGCTAATAATTTCATTACGCATCTGGTGGGTGCAAATGTTAGATACAAAAGGAGGAAAATCAGATCTAGAGCAGAGCTAGCATGCCAAACGCACAGCAGTAACTCATGCAGGTATAGTGACAAATTTGGTGCAGAAATCTATTCTTCAAGTGTTCCTCCTCCTAAGCCTGTCTACCATGCATGCTACCCGTTGTCCAAATACAAGCCTCTCACATGCATATATCGATTCTTGGTACCAAGAATGCGATCCCAAAAGTTTCGGATGCGATTGTAAACAAACGGAACAGTCTAGCAAATATAACATATTCTTGCATTGACAGTAAGGTATAATAGTTGTTTGGTCGTTTGTGATGCTCAAATTCACACATGGAACGGTGTTCCTTCAAGCTGGGAAGAAGTTGTTCATTAGAGAGTGAATAGATGGAGATGCATTATATATATGGTGAATCTGACTTTCTCATGGAATGCACGTACTGGCTAGTAAGAGAATAGCACCAGTATACTTCTGATTGTTCGAGTGTAATTCGTCACGCATCATCAATGCAGTTAGTTGATAATATTAGTTTGTGTTTCTGGAAAGTTCACTTTCGGCCCCAGGAAAGCAAGGTTGACTGTGATTGCTGATCTAGATGCTGAAACTGACGAAGAAGAAACACATAAATTCAGACGAGCCTCTCTTGACTCGAATCTAACGGCCATGTTATATATAACGTCCCATTCCGGTGGAACTTGTTAAATTAACCGATCCAGATATCGGATCCGATTCCCATGGCTGTATGCAGATAGCAATCGTTGTTGCAGAGCTGCATCTTGAACTCGGTTCGACTACAGATCTGATTCTGTAATTCAGCGCTGAAATACAAAATCAGAGATCGATTGGCGAGTAGGTTTACACGTACGTAGAATCTAAGGCTGCAGAGCGATTGCATACGCGTGTATATATGTGCCGACCTATGTACTACCTGCTTACAAGTTATTCGTGCCTGTACGTGAAACAGTAGATGTAAGCATGGGGATATCTGTTACCCCAAAAGATTCCTATTAACTGAACTTGAGGGAATTAAAGTGATTTAGATCCCAGCCAAACAGTACGCATGTATCCATGCCAAAATGAACAGGTCCAATCCATAGGGTCGTCCAATCCTGATTTCACGAACCCTGATTCGCGAAATCAGGATTCTGTGTATGAATCTGGAAATCATATTAAGCTATTGTAGCACGCAAGCAATCAAAACGGAATATTGATACACTGTCAGACCTCTACGCTGCAATGCCACTTTCAAGGGCCCCTCAAGCGCGAAAGGGAGTTCAGTTGCAAACGCGCGTTAAAGTTTGTTATCCCTCTCGTAGCTAGCTTCGTTGCGGATCATGCT
Organism: Asterella californica; assembly: GCA_036924285.1. Taxonomy (NCBI): domain Eukaryota; kingdom Viridiplantae; phylum Streptophyta; class Marchantiopsida; order Marchantiales; family Aytoniaceae; genus Asterella; species Asterella californica. The sequence goes on from JAYKYS010000001.1 coordinate 53,395,452, forward strand.
TCTGATCATGTGAAGCTGTGGTAATTATTATAATCACTTGAGGAGACATAAACAAACTTTGTTTTAGTGACGTTGTGTTAATGTTAAAAGTGAGTCGTAAATCACATAGGAAATATTCGGACATGAAAGTATACACTGGTCTGTGATCACTCGTGAGGCCTAGATACAGTCGTTTAATAAAACGACTGTATCTAGTTACCCCCCATTAAGCAGATGGAAGAGTAAGGACGACCACTAGAAGGAAAAATATAATTTGCTGGGAAATATCGTTAACGTTCGATAAAACAAATAAGGCCGTTTGATTGATCGTTAAGTCGAAAATGTAACATCAGTAAGTTATTCAGCTCCGCACTACATTTGAACTGTTCCACGTTCCCTCCTATCCGGTTGAGAAAGCTTTCCATCTCCTTTTTGCACACGAAAGTGTCCTGATAAGAATATTGCAACGCCGCAAAATGTCAAGTTGTCTATGTGAGGCCTTCGGAATCAGCTATCCATTTCACACAGTTACTATGCACACAAGCAGAAATTTTCTGCTGGACGGGGAAGGACTAGCGGACGAGTTGGAAATTCTTAGTATGCAAGTCTGTCCGCTAGCTAAGGTTCTCCCAAAGGTAATGACTAAGTCCGAGGAGCTGCGCAGTATTTCAAGTCCAGTCGGGTCCAGAACGGATCGAACTCAGTTTTCTGCCAAAATGCTTCTTTCTTGCTGGTGATGGTGATCAAGCTAAAATAAGTTAAGCCTCATCGCTGCCTGCATTTGAAGAGATCGATATAATTTGAACTTTTACTGAGTTGGGTATCCACATACTAGGCATAAGATGCTTGGCTCGATTGCATCCCGTCCCGGAGACGCTCTTTTCCGTTAATATCGATCAAGAGCTTCACAAAAATCACTTCGTCTCAGAACCAATTTCCCGATTGCATTACGGAAATACAGCTAGGTTTCAAGGTACCTTGAAACAGCGTGTAAACGTAGAAGTCAAAGTACAACATGGAATGGGAAGCGAAAGCAAGATTGTAAGCCTGCAGTAGCAGCAGCGGCCTGATCAGTATATCTACCATCGATACCTAAGCAGACCAAATATATGTACTGCACACACCCTAAACCATATATAGTGCGTGCATTTGAACAAATGTACATCTCGACACAGGTATATATGCATGCAGTTGTCACATGAAATGTGCATCATAATTGAGTAATCACATATATTCACGCATACTCAGTCTTCAGTGTAACTCCTGCAGCCTCGCCTATGCATACTGCTTTGCTGGAAGGGGCTACCTAGATCCATCTCTCATATCTCTCTCTCGTAATTAATGACGTGTGGAACATGTCCCTTCCGATGTCGAAAAGACGTGAAAGAGGCGGTGCTCTAAAATAAAAAATAGCGACAGAAACGTCGACAACAAAGTCATCTCTCTCCTTGATCAGAGTGTATCTGGAAATTTGGAAGACTTCAAGACTTACCTTACAGCTGCCCCAGCCCTCTGAACATTTGACAAATAGAATAAGATGAACGAGGCAAAGGTTTGCACTCTATGCCTGCATGAGCATGAAGATACTGTTGCATTGTCAAATGTTTGCGTTTAATTCATGTTGACCTTGGAAACAGATCCTTTTCAATGAAAAGTTGATATGTAATGGAGTGGTCCGGATCCTAGTTAGTTATGCGTAGTCCACCATTGTAATGACTGATGAAACATCCAAACATCATAATGAAGACGGTGTTATGAACTTTGTTGAAACATTGTCAATGAAAATCAAAGCTATTGACTGCGCATGCAATTGAGCATGAAAAGAAATTGAGTTCCATCAGGTGCCGAGATCAGAACAAGACCAATCAGTCATTAGGATATTATGAGCACCACGTGTACAGTCCGAATCGCCTGTACTGGATTCATCATAGCGTCGAACTTAAGGTTGACGCTAGTTCGTGTTCTGATCGACCATGGAGACAGATGCAACACCAAAAGCATAATTAAGCTTAAGCTTCGGAGCTAGAATGACTTCATAGGACCTAGTTCTAGGCTTGTACTTACTCTACTAGATTCAATCGGAGATACTAAGCGTTGAAGATGCTCTCCACCCCATCCCTGGCTATATCATCAGGTCCTCCTTTTGGCTGCCAAAGCCATGGGAGTTGCCCCAGCTGATACTTTTCATTACCTAACTGAGAACCCGTACTCAGCATGGCCATTCGTTCTTCAGCCCCGCAGAGGAAAGCGTAAAATCGTCAGGATCCTTCTTCATCAGACTTGGCAGTTTGCATTATCATCGGGCAGGGTAGGTATACGTATGTATCTTTGTTGAGTACACCCTCTGGAACCCTGCATGTCGCGCTTCTGGGAGTCGCCTCCCTCGAAACATATTTTATCACGATTCTGCTTGGCGAAGACCTCACTATCCATATCTGTTGACTGGATGCTGTTGGTATCTGTTAGTTTGGACGCAGATGCCTCTGGAACACATTACCCATGGTGTGCCTGTGTTCATAAACTGCCGAGCTCTCAATTCATGTCAATTTTGACTGACCACTAAACTGTCACTGGTCCTAGCTCCGCCCCATCTGAGGATGCGAAACCATGATGCATGGCGATATTCTTCGTACTCATGCATGTCTAGTTTGCTGCGGGCAAAGGTCGCATGGTCTTGGCACCAAAAGACGGACCTGTTAACCTAGCCAGAGATAGGGTTGAAAGCATCTGATGCATTTGCTGCTCGGTGCTGGTTGATCAAATGTTGCTAGCTCTGATCCAGCTTCGAATAGAAGAAAAACTTGGTTTTACTCGCGATCGCTAACTCCAGGACCTGTGAATCTGCAGTCAAAACGTCGTCACATAGAACTTGTGGTAAGGTCTAGAACTAAAACGATCGTTGATATATAAAACTAAATCATCTGACGGACCTCGACCTCGATTCAACTGCAGGCTACAAAAGTTCATGAACTTCTGCTATGCCTGAAACGCAATTCAAGGCTGTACCTGGGTTGAACGTCGCTTCTGGAGGGCGAACATGCACGAAAGTTTCCAATTAGCTCCTGCAAATGATCAGAGAACGAAGAGCAACCTAAATTAGCGAACGAATGAGCAAGAAAATCCTAAGAATCAAGACATTATACAAGCTCCGTATTAGTATGGTGTTAAATCAAGCCTCAAGACTAATTATAAGAGTCATGAAGCTGACAGCCAAAAAGAACTTTACACAGATAATGGTGATAGCGCAAAGTAGCCGAAGCTTGATTCAGATTCTGACTGCTTAAGCTTGGCACTGAGGATGCAAGTAAAGTGGATCAGACAACTGCTATCGCTACTACATGACTGGAGCTACTGCAGCCACTGCGTTATTCATTTGTCACTTCATGATTATGTTGAAGAAGCACGAGAGGCTATCCTTTTATAAGGTCCCTGTGAGCAGAAAGTACAGCTCAACACACTTCACTAAAGTCGGTCCACACAATGCAAAAGGGCAACGCTTTGCAGTAACCTATGGAATATTCGTCGTGTGAATTTCTCGTAAAACAGGTTTACATGTAAGGTTTACTCTGGCGCGGCTACATAGTCGCGCTTCGAATTCGACCCGCAAAGAAATGTGGAGGCACACATCCATGAGGTTTGTTCCGTGGCTTTGTCTGTATTATTATTATTATTATTAGACTCTATATCTGTTTTGACAGCGAAATTCATATCAACAGCAGTAATCTGCGCTATGCTTCAGATGCTCTTTTGGTATCTGTGTAAATCAAAGTAGACAGGGTTCGGAGCCAACGAGATCTCGTTCCATAGTTTAGGCAGTCAGAACACAAGTTAAGGACGTTGATTTTCTTTAGTCTTTTTGCCTTGCACGCGCGCACATTCCTTACTACACGGGAATAACTGACTGGAGCAGTTCTAGTACACGCTCAGAGATGAGCCTTCATCCTCTTGCCCTTTCAGCCCTATTCATATGCATTCATCGACTCATGTTCATCTCGTGGCAAGAAGGCTTCTTGCTGCTCATATGGTAAAACTATCAGCATGCACATGCTTTGGTGCACAATCATAGTCGACATTGACGAAGCTCAAAGCTGGTCCGATCTCTATATTAAGAACGATCAATATTGCTGGAACATTATGGTCTAAGCATAGGCCTGAATTTATTTGCTATTATATGTTCATTCTCTCTTATGTGGTAACCTAAGTGGTAACGAGCTCCGATGACCACTTTTCACCTTTTGCTCCTAAAACTTTAGTGGATCTGACAGGGGAGCAAGTGCATTGGGAGAAAATGAAGTCTAGGTTACTCTTTAATTTTCAGGTTGATCTGAATCGTCGAGAAAAGTACCAGTCAGTTGATTGGAACCGTTCAAAAAGAGGAATTGAAGGGACGATATAGCTATAGATAAACCTACAATAATTTCCCACCAACTATATAGCTAGATGAGCGAGAAAGGTATATAATCTGATACCCCTGCAACTCCATTAGACTGGTACCACCTGCTTATGCTTGCAAGCAAGCTAAAGGAGCCAACTTGTAGGTTGCGTGTCGGTGCCACTGTACGAGTTTAACTGACATACACTTCGGAATCCAACTTAGAATCTGGCAGCTGTGCCTACTCGTTGGCTGAGCCTAGTGTCCTGCGAAACTTGGCCTTCTGGGTCCCCCAGTGCACACATTCAGCAAACAGTGAGAAACAAAAATTTAGACACCCAAGATCTAGAGATCAATCCAAGATTCTCCAGATTCCAAGTTTAAGGGAATCAGCTTCTGAATCAGGTATGTCACAAATTCACGATCGATGCTCTACTTGCCAACAGACAACTTTCAAGCGCCGTCTACAAACGCACAGGTCCACCCACCGATCTCGCCACAGTGGCTTTGTAATTCATCTTTGTTTACCTCCCACATGCTCTTGCGCGTCGATTTCTTATAAGCTCTACAGGCGCAAGCTAGCAAAAGCGCCTAGCCGTAGTTGGGAAGAAAAATATTTGGCTAAGTAGTATGATCATGAGCAGATATGTTTGCCATTGAAGATATTATATATTGTCTAGGTTTACTCTTCAGTCATCCCTGTTACTGTCAAGTTCAATTACTGTCATAACGTCAGACTGCAAGTGTTCTCCAGGTGACTGCCTACTAACGAGTGTGACAAGTGTATCTTCCTACGTAATCTAGCTTGCAGAAGTGTATAAACTAGTGTATACATATAATGACGACGTTTTAAACTCGAGTGTCTTGAGAGTTCGTTTTCTGATCCTTAGTTAGAGTTTCATCTAGACGTCGACGTCTGCAAAGACAGCTACTGTATGTATACAACTCCCGCTTTGAGCGAAAAATATGTAGCTCTCCACTGCAGCCGGTCCCACAGGGACATCTGTGATGATCCGTGTACCTTGAAGATTCCACAACATCCTCGAGGGCCATGGCCAGTATAGGCAATATCACGCGAGGGGCGTGAAATTTCTTTCTCTGGACTGGTGACGGATTCACAGTTGTAGAGGTGGCTCTCGGTAGTGGGCATATTCGAGTTATTTACTTTTACTTTTAGATAACTTTAGCTTGACCCTTTTCTATTCGAAGTAAACCTTAACGACATGTGAATGCTGTTTGCATATTGCTAAATAAAGCTTGGGCAGTACAGAAACTTTCGTCATTGACATAATACAATCAAACAGTTGAAGGTGCTATTCAACTGAGTAAACTCCCACAATGAGAACATGCATTGGTAGGAACCGTTACGTCACATGATCAGCAACAAAATATGAATCGTAAATACGATCTTCGTGGAGAGGAAGAAATCATCGATCATACCCCAGCTAGCTTATGTAGTGATTCACCGGGTTGGCCGTCTCTCATGACTTAGTTAAATCTGCATGTAACGAAGATACACCCGCAATTTTAACAGGTACATAAATAATGATGGCGACGGACAAATATAGAGCCTGAAACATCTATCATGGTTCTCCGATTCATGCAAAGTTGATCATGACCACGTTCAACACTCAGATATCTAGATAACATCAAAGTGGTAAAGTTCCAAGGCAATGACAGATAGCACAGAATTTGCTCCCGATCCAAGAATCTACTGTTTGCACAACTGGAAGCAAGTCTAGTATAGGAAATTTGGGGAAACTGATGACTGCTAACAAATCGCCGCGTTAACTTTATAACACAATAGGAAGTTTTGTTGAACTGAAACTTCACCTTGTTATCTTCGACCTGTAATCTTTGTATCATAATCATGGGGATACAACGCACCCAACACAGTGACACATTTCCATGGGAACTAACGACTACACGCGGAAGTTGTAATCACGTCCCACAAGAAGACATTTCAATATTACACTTCTCCCTGAACCGAATAGCACTCAAAATACACTCCTGGAGTTACTTATTGGTGCAAAATGAAATTTCTTTTCCTTACCCGTCCGTAGGTGCTTCACAAAGTGCTATTTTCTACTCTGTACATCAAATGGTGCTATACAGAGCGTACCAATCATATTATTCTCATTTTGCACCAACTAAACTTCTATTGGTGTTATTTTCTGCAGACACCAGACAAAAAGTACATAACTGTCAAAAATTCCTTACCTTACCCGTCCGCAAAGTGCTTCACAAGGTGCTATTTTCAACTATGTACATCAAATGGCGCTATACAGAGCATACGAATCATATTATACTCATTTTGCACTAACTAAACTTCTATTGGTGTTATTATTTGCACACACATACAAAAAGTACATAACTGTCAGAAATACCACAAGTAACAAAAACACTTATCTACGATCATAAAGAGTGTACTTATGTGAAAATGCTCCGTCGCTCGCTAATCAACATGTACATGTTTTCATCCTTCTGAGCGCACAGACACATGATTTCTTCTTTCAACACTTCATGCTCAATCTCAGAGAGCAACGTAGCAAGACTAGAAGCATGTCAAAGTGTACACACGAAGGCAACATCACATTAATCTTACACACAACTACAGTAATCCATATCATCACAGACGTCTGCTTCAAAGGTAATTCTCTTCATTTACTAAAATTTTCACGTTTTAACTTGACACTGTTCAACCAAGTGCTCAATCCTTTCCACCGTTTGGGTTCATATAATCTCACTTTCTCAATTCTAACGGTTTCAAACTCTACCGCGATGATTTGAGTGGGATGCACTATAGATAAAATATTTACCCATGTACTAGTAGTGACTTGTCGCGATACAGTAAACTTTTCTGTTTCTCTCTCTGCCTATCTGTCAAAAAAGTGCTAAGTTTATGGAATTGTACGTACGTATTTGGAATGATAAAACTCTTGTGCTATATTTTAAGGTGCAAGATTATGCACTTAGCATAAACAAGGCAGCTGAGTGTATATCAGACACTGCGTCATTTGCAGCTTCTCTCTCCTTCTGCACCCATTGTACCTCTTAGCAGTACTTGGGCAACTTGTACGATTACTGTATATATATATATATATAGAAGAACATCGTGTACACATGGAATATCTGGAAGAATAAATTGGAAATGAATGAAAGTAAGACGCACCATCCAGGACCGTAGTTACCCTTTACGAAAAGCTGATAAGCAAGTAGATAGCTGGGTTCACGTAACCATACACACCTTTTAATCATGTACGAAGTAATGTAGATACCACAGAACGCAGTAAGATAGTAACGAACAGATGTATGAGACACAGAACACAGACACCTCAAAGGTGATAGTTGAACAAGTTGAAATTCAAGATAGGCGATAAAATTTATGGTTATAGGTCGTCAAACTTTTTGATTTCAAAATACTAGTACCATTTATAAACTTTACAACCCAGTCACACAATGTGTGATCTTTTTCCCGTAGTGTCGTACTTGATGAGCCTTGTCGCATTCTTGACACCAGTGTTTCTAGTCTATCAAGTAACGAGACTTCTAGTTCCATATTCAATTTACCACAGCAGTCATTTTCTCCCAATATGGTTGAGTCTACCAGCAAACCACATGTACCTAATACGTCAAATCTTCCAGTTCGTCCTCTTCAAATTTCAGAACCTGATCATGGTCCCTTATAATTAGAAACTGAAGATATCAGTTCCATTGGTAGATCCGATCAAATCACGTCTAATCCAGTTCTAAGTGAGACGAGTCCAGAACCAAAGACGTCTTTGAGGAGAAGCAAATGGTGGAATTTTGGGAGACCTCTCACCGCTTTGGTCAAGAAGAAGAGTACATTTTTGCCGTCAAGAATCTGGAATCTGGAAATATTGATCACATCACGGAACCTCAATCTTATGAACAAGCAATTTCGAGAGAACTGAGAGAAGAGGATTGGAAGCACTGGAAAAGGAGTATAAATTTTGTGCTAAATGTACTTGTGAATTGTTTATCTGTCACCGGACAAGACATGTGTTTGCTGTCAATGGGTTTTCAGAATTAGACGTAAAGCGGATGGCTCAATCGATCGATTTAAGGTCAGATTAGTTACAAGAGGTTCTCTCAAGTCAAAAGTGTGGATTATACATAGACATCCGCACCTGTCTCTAAATTGAACTCCTTCGTATGATCTTATCTTTGGCTGTGGCATATGACCTTGAGATACATCAAATGGATGTATTCTCTGCTTTTTTCCATGAGGAACTGGATGAGGTGATCCACATGGGACAACCACTCAGCATCCAGGAAGATGTCTTAATTTGAGAAAATCAATTTATGGTCTAAAACAGACAGGTGTGTGTGGGATGGGAAGTTACTACGCTTTCTACTCTCAGTGGGTTTTGTGGCAAGCCCAGCAGATTTAAGCATCTACATGCATTCTGAATATTTCTTCATCATATTAGTATTCACAAACGATTGCTTGTTAATTAGCGATAACTTGGAGAAGATCAGATCCTTCAAGCTAACTTTCAGCAGGACAAAAAAATTACAATTTTAATACAATTTCAAAAAGTTGCAATTTTATTTTACAAGAATATACTATTAAAAAAGAATTAACTTGTCCATTATTTCTTAAAATAAAAAAATGGTATTTTAAACCCACTTAATGGAGATGGAGTACTTCCTAGAGATATTAATTCATAATGACTGAGAAAAAAACGGCTACTGAGGATGTCACAGGCACACTATGTATGCAGTACATGGGAATGATTCAACATGAGCAACTGCAAATCTGTTGCAACGCCTATGGATGCAAACTTGAAGCTGAATGGTGACATGATTCCTTCAACTCCCAGCGAAGTTGAAGAAATGAGTAAAATTCCATACAACCATGCTATAAGAAGCTTGATGTACTTATGGTCGGAACGAGGCCGGACATTGCAAGGCGTGACATTGCATTGTTGTGTCACTAGTTTCTAAGTTTCTTTCCAACCCAGGAGAATAACATGGGATCGTCATGAAACGAGGTATCTTTAGGTATCTATAAGATATTAACGATTTAACTTTGATTTTCACAGGCACTATTTGCTCTGCTAAAGAGGTTGCTCTCAGTACGTACAGAGATTCTGACTGAGAAGGTGATACCGATAATCTAAAGTCAGTGTCTGGATATTTTTTTTGCTAACCAATGCTTGTTTAAGTTGGTCGTCAAAAAGACAAGATGTAATAGCTCTATCTAGTACTTAAAAAGAATATATATATCTGAGTAATGCTGTTGCTGTTAAGGAAGCACTATGGTTCAAGACATTACTTCTTTCATTGAGACATAATCAATCTGCACCTACTCTACTTCTTGTAAATAATCAAGATGCATTCGCACAAAGTAATAATCTCATGAATCATCCTCGGATGAAGCATATTGAGATTAGATTTCATATTGGTCAATCAGTTGATGTTCAGAACTTTGCTGACATTTTCATTTAGCTGTTGGACCGTCTTCTGTTTGAAACCCTGAGAGCTAGATTGGGTTTAGTTCATGATATGAGGAAGGGTGTTGTATTATCAGTTATTGAAGCTTCAGTTTAGTACTTTCACGTGAACTTTACAAGTTTAGGAATTATCATTTCTGGTTAATGACTAGTAAACTTGATGCTCTTGACTAGTAAACTTGTGCAGAGCATCGCCAAACCATGTGACTGCACCGGAGTCTGTATGGTGTTTCTTATCTTCCAACTTTAGGGCTGGTGTATAAATTCCACTGTAATGTTCTCTTGGTATCATCAGAAAGTGAATACTGTGTGCATTAGAATCTCTTGACGAGATCAAGAAAGAGATTCGTTCATCTTGCGTACAGTCACTGGTTCAATCCGTGACTATATAGTGATTCAAATAATTTAACTGATTGAAATCTATGCTCAGTGATTAGAGATTATTACTTCTACGGCTCTAATGGTGGCTCTGCCGCATAGAGCATCTGTCCAGCTGGTCCTATTGCTCAACCTGGCACCGTTGATGAACACATGAAGGAGTGCATATGAAAGAGATCGGTGAAGTCGTTAGTTCGCATCACGAAGTAATCCAGGAGCAGGCGTAGTCCATAAAGTGCCCCTTACTGGAGTTGCATCTAGAAGTTATGGACAAGCTAACCTTACGGCGAGCATAACAGCGACACAGACTGGATAAGTTAAGGGGATGGCATAGATAAAAACCCATGGTCATGAAGTTCCCGTTATCTGTTCGGATTTAGAAGAGCAAGGAGACTTGGGTTTCAATCCTGCATTTCTTGACCACGAATTGCTCTCCACGGTGCAGTACGTAGCTAGGCCTAGCTTGAAGCGGTCGTCTTCCTTAGGCTTGAAACTGGGGAATCTCAAGCTGTCCTCACTGCAATACAACTGAAATACGAGTCCTGTCGAAGATCAGCACACAGTACTGATCCAGACTCGTCGTCCTTAAGCTTCTCTAGGGTGGTTCCTCATCTTCACAGTTCATTCTTACACCGGAACCCTTAACCAAGTAACATACATAACCGCCTCGAATCTGGTCATTAAAAGCAGTGACTGTGGTGAAAACATTTAACTTTGTCTGGCAAAATACTACCTCGAGCTCTAAAGTGATATGGATAGCCGAACCCGATATAGATACCCGATTTGTAAACCAAATCCTCTTGACCCGACACAATTCTGTGGTCTGGACGATGTTTGGAGTGAAAAAGTACAACTGTACTAGCAGGAACCTACTTTGTAGACAGTTGATAAGGACTAGTTTCTCCTTGAGCTAGCCCCTTGCACTCCTATAGTACGAAACTTTGAATTGTTGAATGATGATTGTACACAACCGACTGGTCGGTGACAACTATGTCACTCCATGTAGCTCAATGAAACTGAATCAGCGCGGACTTCTACGTAGGCTTGAACAAACATGTGACCAAATTACTCGGTATGAGTTGTCATTTGGAATGGGATGCTTGCGGAGGGGACGACCGTCTGCTTCTTCCGTGTGCATGCATTGGCGGGCCCTCTCTGTTTGGGCTGGGGACGCGGTAGGAAGTAGAAAACCCCCGCTAACTGGCTGGATCTGACTTTAGGCGGAGAGTAATGTGGCTCGAACGTAATATAATATAGATCTCATAGATCTCTCCACCGCTTTTGGCTAGTCGGACGTGGAGTTGGCGAAGATCTGAGTGCTAGAAATGGAATATCATTATCAGTACACCGCAACTAGTGATTCAGTTCGGGCTCAAGAACGTAAAGATTCAAGTCTGGATATGTGAAGATCACGACCTCTCCATTTATGATTTAAAAAACTGATTATGAATAAAGAGTAAAGTTAATTGGAGTTGTCAGACAACAATATGGTCAATCGAACATAACTGATTATGAAAGGCTTCATCTAGAATACAGATCCGTATAGCCTTTTCTCCCTTGCGTGCAAAGCTAACCTTGGCTTAACAGTTCACAACGGGATGGTCATGCTTCCGATTAATGTGTAATCCAATGAATCAACTTGAAGATGTATTTTTGTTATGACTATAAGATACTTCTAATATAATGCTTCATGAATTTTAGGTTCATCAGCTGTCAGGACAGGCAGCTATCATGCACAGGTGTTCGAGTTCTTGCAATCTTCAGAAAAATTTGGAGGAGCCAGATCTAGTTAACTAACTCTCAGTTTCCCAGTGAGTTCCTCAACTACGTATACTGCACTTAAATACGCTTAAAATGCGTGTGCAAAACAGAGGCTGGTCCTTTAATCTACTCAGAAGAAACAAATGGTTTAGTCTACAAGAAGCTTCTCAATGCTGCAACAGTTCCCTTGATGGTGATGTCGAATGTATATTGTTTTTCTCCGCTCGGGTTTGTGCGAGCTAACTTGTACTTGTTTTTCAGTTGGCCACTAACACCCGCGTGAAGCTTAAGGATATTACCACTTTCTGGCCACAATCGAGTGTCGACATCTTTCCTGGCACTGGTAATAAGCAACTCGTCGAGATTTTCTCCAAACCAAATTGGTTGTGTTGGCCTCTTTGCAGGAAGGTTATATACTCTGTCCACCTTGGCGTCAGGTGATATTCTGACCAAATGGTGACCATCATAGAAGCACACCCAGAGGTATCCCTCTCTATCAATATTGGCTCCATCAGGAACCCCATCAAAATAGTTAGCAACATCAAAGAACAGCCTTTGGTTGCTTGGAGTGCCTGATTCTTCTTCGTAATCCCACACAAAGATCTTCTTCAGCGTGCTGTCTCCGCAATACCTGTACAGTCATGCATTGAGAGGAGAACGTTGTAAGATTCTCAAACATCAGGCTTACGGACGTACGTAGAACACGCGTTCGGATGTTAAGCTCGAAAGTTTTACTCCCTTGATATAGCTTCCAACTCATTACAAGCGGTGAGTACGTGAAGAAGAGGTTTTGCCGTAACAGATCTGCTCCCCACAAACTACAGTACGAGAATAAATTTCACTGGGTGTCCTTGGATGCAGGGGACAAGCAAGAAAGTTTGGCAGATCATACTGGCAAGGTTATTGGATCTGTTTTCTTTTCGTCTCTAGATCTAGTCTGTCTCTTCTTCTGTACCATGCCTTCGATCGACAGATCCGCCAACTGTTCTAGAAGATATCAACCGTCACCCAACATTTATGTCTGAGGGGCTTCATGATTCGAATTCCAAACTGTCGCATCGTAACCACGGAAGACACATCTGATGAAATCAACTCGCAAATAGCTGTGATTGTCAAGCATACTGATGGTACGACGGGTATTGCCCTAAGCTTTGTTATCTGCGGAATTTTTAAGCTCTTCGATCCGAAAGGCTAGATCATGATCTCAACCGGCGGTGTGAACCTAAAACACATTTAATTTTCTGCTCTGAGCAACTCCAAATCATTCTCGGAGAAGCTGGATCAGGAACATCGAAGTATCCGGATACTTCGATGTTCCTCAAGTTAGATACAAGTTTCTGTTGAAAAGCATTCCACTTGATACAGATCCCACAAACACGATCCATAGATATATTGCACAGAACAAAGAGCAACGTACATGCGCTTGTTGTCAGGACTCCATAGAAGTCCGTTTGTGCAGCATATTCCATCAATAACAGGAGTGGCTGTCTTGCCATCCAGCTCCAATCGATAGATCATACCAGGCTTGGTCTCATCAGTGTCATAAAGACGGCCAGCCCAAAATCGTCCTCTGGAATCGACATTGCCGTCATTCATCCTCCAGCCACTGTTGATTCCGTATGGGGTGGCAACCAGTTCGAACTTCTTCGTAGCAAAGTCCCAGATTCCAAATCCATCTCGGACAGCCATCACAATTCCTGAACCTCCTTCGATGAGTGCCATCGCACCGACTTGCATTCCGATGCTATGATCCTCACGTGACATATCGATGAGATCCAGAACGTGGAAGGAACCCTGTGTTATGTCACAGTAGTAATATTTGTGAATCTGGGGATCCCATATCCCACTCTTACCTACTTCAGCAGCGGCTGAGTAGAATCGGTACACTTCGTGGCTCTCCTCCATTACTATCTTGCGATCGAATCGAATTGACGCTGGCTCTCACTTCCTACTAATACTTCGGAGCGGAAACGCTTTCTTCCTCTTTATCCATAATGAAGATCGGACCTTTTATCTTTGCAGAGTCCTTCTTGTCTGTTACGAAAGGAACTCATCTACTTGGCTTTGGCTCCCGGAGTTCCATACAACACATACATTTGCTGTTCGCCTTTTCCTTGTGGATGAAAGCCGTTTTAGCAAAAAACGTGACCACTTCAGCCTCGTGCATCTTTTCACTGGTACCATCTATGTAATTAATGGATGTGCGAGCTGGAGCTGAGCCACTCACTGTTCTCCGGGCAAAGTTGTATTACCTGCCCCGCTTTGCGTTCTCACAAATTTCACTGCAGGACAATCTTGTAAACTGTTTACGAAGTACTGAAACTTCGACATATCCCTAACTCAGTAAACTATCTAGTCCAAGATTATATACTGAATGAACGATATTGTTATTAGTTAAATTAGTAGGGTTACTATTGTTTACGTGATGCGCCTACGTTTATGATAACTGTAGGTTGATCATGTCTGTTGGGCCTCCTCGTCAACGCAGTCATTCACCACCTACCTACCAGCTAACGAAGAGAGCTGCTTCGATGACCTGCAAACTTAGCTTCGTAAAGCAGAGGTAAACATGTCCAAACCTCAATACACCTCACTGGTACATGTGTACAATGATGCCAAGCAAGGAATCACGTGCATGAATCATTTAAATGCTTCTTTTCTTCACTTTGTGCGGCGATTCTCAGTTGAAACTTCATGGCCCTTTATCATTTGTAGGAGAGGCAGGTTTCATAGCTGTTGCCTAGTATTATTCCCCATACACCTGTTCATACGAGCTGATAGCGAGGAAGAGGGGATAAACGCGAGCGAAGTGAGAATCGACCACTGTACACAGAGTGTTCGAGTAAAGTGCAGCACGTTCAAGCACAAGTTATATTAATTTAGGGTGGAGAATCATATCTTGCTCAAGTCTGTGCACAGTGTCACGATCTTCTGGCCTTGTGATACTGCGAGTTCTGAGGTAATTTAAGCAATAATGATAATAATATTTCCAACTAAATAGCACTAATTACATATGTTTGCAGGCGAAAAAGGGAATCATCTTTTTGGGCCAACTTAATGCTCTAAAGATATCCTGTGGATGATGAAACTTGCACGTAGTCTCTCCAGCTATGTCAAACTAAAGCTGTACCATCAAATACAGCTTGCTATAGCTGTTTGCGATCAGCACGATGAGTTCATGCTTCGCATTATGTAACTGTACAACGTAGACTGATGATGAGAATGAGCAGTTGGTTAGTAGATTAAGTGTTGTGATCTGACCACTACTGGTTTATTACCATGTGTCTTCGAAATTCTGAATCTGAAAGATATATGGAGTATATCAGATCACTTTAGAGCCACTAAAGTATGTAACCACTTCCGTGTATACACAGCTAATTCTCATGTTTGATGTAATCTCTTAGTATTTCTCCTTTACATCATTGTAGCATACAAGATTTCATTCTCCAAGAAGATTTATCTAAGTACTAAGATCTGACCAAACTCATAAACACACTAGTTTTGCCCAAAAGTTTCTTCTAACCCACACAACTTAGTAACTTTCAGACTCTAAAAGATGCTCTGGAACGTAACACTCAACTACTACTTCAAATATAACACAGATGTACATTGAGAAGACAGGGAAGATGATTATTGACCGCTTGCTTGGCTTCCAGTCTTCTCAAGTCGACTTCCAGAAGTAGATCTCGTCTTCTGGTGGTTCAACTCGACTTCTGACACCCTTAGAACACTGCCACTGCTAGGTAGATGCCAGTTGCTACTCCACACAGCAAACTCCTGCAGTGAGGATGCTGCACTTTTCAGGTCCATCTGAGGCTTCTGGAGGCTCACACCCTCTAGAATGACTTCTTCTGGACGTCTGAGAGTCCCTAAGTCTCTGTTACAAACTCAGATGCGATGTCAATCATCCTTACGGATGCTCCTGATTAGATCAATCATAGAGTGTTTGCTCATTGTAACCTTTCTAAGCTTCTGCTTACTGAAACAATCTTCTGGCAGCACTACAACGAAACTTACATCCAATGATGCTCACCCAAGGCTTCTGTAGCCGGGTAGAAGATAGATGAAGATGGAGAGATGATAGAAGAGAAAAGAGTAATAGAAAAGAATAAGACAATGAAGGAGAAGATGATGAGAAAAAAAGCTTCAGATAGGCTTCTAGTCTAGATCTTGAGTAACAAGCCATCCATACCTTTAGTAATATAGGAGAGAAGACTAATTACATACTTACAGTCCTACCGTCTTCTTGTTGAGGATGACGTCTTCTGATGTGACAAGAAGCGATCCGTTAGTTTTGTGTATCTTAGGTTTTTCTCTTGAGGCAACTTGGAGTTAACTACCACCCACTATTCCTTTGATCAAATGAGCTTTTACATTATTTCAAGCTTGTGCTGACACTCTCATCGTCTAACTCCTCAGCTTCCTACTTGTTACTCAGCCAAAGTACTACAGATACAGCTTCTGGCTTCTTCTGTCCTCATCTTCTACTACTCTATCTCAAGGAATCTATACCTCACAGTCCGCATGTGGATCCCAAGTGCTCCACTGGATGAGATGAACCTTGACAATACACAATTTCTGACAACCACCACCACTCAACAAGAAAACTTCACATGCACAATTGGGTATGAATTCGATGAAACCCAATCTCCATAAGACATAGAAAAAGTTTTTGTAAACAAATAATCAGTCAAATCCATGAGAAGGGAAGAAGTTACATCGGCCTACGGTTGCTACTCCTTCAGCTTCCTAACTCTACTTCTCGACACACTAGACTAAACATGACTACACGAAGATATCATTCTCTATCTACTTCTGTCTGCACTTCTGCTTGGGTGTGGGTGTGTAGAACACACTATGTGTCAAACTAGACAACAATCTCAGGTCTTATACTTCTTCTATGACATGGACTGACTAACAGCCGAGCAAAACTATCTCCTAAACATAGGAGAAGATTCTCTCAAACAACAGTATAGAAGACGAAAAGACTCATTGGATGATGACCACCTCATCCTTGGACTTCAGCTTTTCCAAATTTGGAAGTCCTTCTTTATTCCTTCTCTACCTAACTCTACCACTTAAGCAGTGATATAAAAATACAAAAGAAAGATACGAAACTAAAAACAGCTAAGTCTGAACTTTCCTAAAAGTAAGCAAGGTAAAAAAGCCTCGGACAAAAACTAAATCTCCTATCTATTCTTGAACTCCATGTGTGATGTCCATGGCTTCCGCACCTATCTGCATGTCCAACTCGGTTGGTGTCATGTGCTACTGTGCTGGCACCTCTGGAGCTACTGAGGTGGCGTATGTCTCAATGACGGTCATCTGTACTCAGTCTAGAAGATGGAAGATGATTATGGGAAGTTGTACCCAACTTGACTTTTGGACTCTTCTATGAGGCCTGGCTACTTCTTGAAACTCTGATAGATTCTAAGAGGAGATTGGCACTACCTCCACTCGAAACACCCTAGAAGTCGACTCCTCTCCTTGTCTTCCAGAAGACATCCTAGCTTTTAGGACTTCTTCGATGACTTCTTCATCTCCAATGCTGCTACCACCATGTGAACATCCAGGTCACTTTTCTATGTGAGCATCCTCGACATGAGAAGGTCCTCCGGCGCCAGAAGACATGGCTGTAGGAGCGAGGATTGGTAGAAGACCATAGAGTGTTTTCATACCTTCAATCTGTCTATCCAAGTACTTGAACATGTTGTTCTTGCATTCTAAACACTTGGCCTTAGAGATAACATCCCAAGTTCGAGCTAAGGTTAGAAGCTTCCCCCAGTTGTGAAGTTGAACTTCTTCCTCATAGCTTCTCCCATCTGTATCATGACTTCCCTGGTTCGGTATTCTGCTTCTAGTCGCTATCTCTTCTCTTCGAGAGCCTTGGCTTCTGCAGCTTTCCACTGGTCACTCCAAGTCTTCTTCTCGACCACCATGTCGTCTAAGTTGCCCTTGATCATCAAGACTTCTTGCTCCTTTGTTGAAGTCGCATTTGCAACTCTTGGTGAGTCTTCTGGAGTTGAGCCGACTTCTTAGAAGAAGAAGAAGCTTCTCTCTTGTATCTATTTGCTAACCTCTCAATGGTGCGGAGGTTGGTTTCCAGAGCTTCCACTTGCTCTGTGTGGGTTTCTTCCTGCTGGATCAGGTTCCGAAGACCAAATTTGGGCTGAAAGGGCTTCTCTTGGACTCTAGCTCTATCTTCCACCACTTCTATGGCTGGCTGGATCTCGGTCTTGAAGAAGACATTGAACTCCTCCAGTCTTCTCCAAGCAGAAGCCAGGGTCATGTTGACATATCAATCTTCTGGAAGCTTCCATATCTTCGTACGGTTCTTCTATCTCTTCCACCATGGCTGCCTTCCCCTTCTGTGCTTGGAAGAAGCCACGCTCAATATCCTTCTTGGTGGGAGACTTCCTCTCACAGCAGAGACGGACTACATGTCTTCTAGACTTTCTACTTCTACTTCTACATGCTTATCCTCCCCATCTCGGACTTCCATCCAGTTTTTGTCTTTTAGAGTCTTCGAAAGACTCTCTGGGATCTCAAGAACTGACTTTCTGATGGATCGAGTGCAGGGGTGTCTTCTTGAGACTCCGACTCAGATCCGCAATGAATGATAAGGTGAGAAGTACCTGCCTTAAGGACATTCTTAGGTCCCATCCTCCTTGGTGGGGACGAGTCTTTTGTGCCGCTGAAATCACTTGTTTGGTTGGTGATCTTCTTTGAGGTTGTATCTGGTCCTCCCCTAGGTCTTGGAATTCAAGGATAAAGCATAATATCCACCAAACTCTCCTCCTCAGAAGACTCCTCCTTCACTTCCTGTGGTTTTACTAGCCCATACTTGACCAACTGATTCTTCCTCAAGTCTCCTTGGGACAAATAAAAGTAGTAGAAGAAAGGGGTGAGGTGCCCACCTGTTGGGTTGCCTAAATAAGCTAACTTTGCATGCAAATATTCATGGAAAAAGACGCCTCAGTTGATCATTTTTCCTGTCCAGATGGCTTTTAAGAAGACAACATCCTGATCACGTAAGTATCTGACCTTCTGAGCTTTCTCTTTAAGGAAGAGGTGAAGATAAAGTGTCTTCAGAAGTCGCTTCTTTTTCTCGGTAAGCCTCCACTTTCTGCCATTTCTTCTTTGTCTGTCTTCCAAAAAGAAACAGATAGTGCTTTCGGATATATGCCATTGTCCAGTAATGACTAGGGAGATTTTAACTTTCTCCAGCTCATAACCGCAATTCTCAGCTTCTGGTCGATGGAATGCTTTTCTCTAGCACTCCACGTTCCATATTGCTGACCTTCCTATGACCACTCTTGCCTTGGCAGGTACACAATTTCAGGGAGGCTTGGCTGACCATACTTCTTCCAACATATCTTGGTCGATCAAATTCTAGTCCCAGTTGAAGAAGTCGAGGCCAACTCCTTAATGAGAAGTTTGACTGCGCTCAACTTCGCTTATGATAACAAAAGACCACGAGGATGCACGACAATCATACTGAAGCTTCTGATACACTATACAACACATGATTGTTATGAGCTTAAGGCTCAATCTTTACTAGGCTCTCTCAGTTCAGATTTCTGGAAGATAGCTATTCAGTCTTCCAGAATTCTAAGAGAGCTTCTTGATAGCATCACGTCTTCTAATCTACACGTACGCAGTTTTAACTAAGCAAGGCATAACATGGATTCTTGAGGAGACAATCCACCTTGCAATTCATCCTACTTCCTAGTAGAAGATAACGAGTTATCTGATACGAGAGGCATAAAGAATGGTCAGAAGAGGTTCTAGGGCTCTTGCAATGACAGTGGTCTCCAAGAAGACTTCAGGGACAACTTTTGGATAAATGACTACTTCTCACCTCTAGGCTTCTTATCACTGGTCTCACTTGTCTCTGGCTTCTTGCTCGCAATTATATCCTCACAACAGGCACTGAACTTCAAGCCTGTTGAGGGTTTGAGCACTCGCACTCTATCTTTTGACTTCTCATCTCGCATACACCCTCATAAGAAACTTGCTGCATAAATGGAAGACAAGACCCTTGACTCTTCTCTCCAGATTTTGCCAGAAAGACTTCTTACAACTCTCACCTAAGAGTGGAAGAAGAAGAAACAGGTTGCGATGGGTCAGATAGAAGAGATCCGCATAGTATCTTCTCATCTTTTCGTACATTTTGGCAGCCTTTCCAATCTTCTAGCGCTCTAGGAAAATGCGGATTGGGAAGACAAGAAGATTAAGAGGCACTGGCTTGAATCCTTGTTTTCTTCTTCCCAAAATAGTCGCCAACTCACAATTCTACTCAAGATTCACATCAATCTTCTCTCAAATCTACACTACTTGATGTGAATTGAATTCGATTTCTCGAAATGTTTAGACTTAAGATCAGTTTTCTGTCCATGGATTCGAGAGACAAAAACGCAATTGGGTAAAGAATTTGGATGCGAGGAGCAAAGGGGGTTCGAGACAGAGGGGAGAAGATCAATTGCTGGAGGAAAGTGAGAAGGTTGTCAAAAATTTGGCAGCGCATCCATCTGTAATCTCAAACAAGGGAATTTTTTAAGAAAAGAGAGGGAACAAGCAAAGGGTTCCTACAAGCAATTGCAGAAAAGAGAAACGCAAAAACAGAAGAGAGAAAGGGCCAAGGAAAGGGAAGAGAAGAAGAAAGAAGAAAGAACCTCACAATCTTCTGGTGATGATGCGCTGATCTAATGGTTTTCTACTTGGTCTCCAAACACCTCTAGCTCTTCAATTTCACAGCTCTACCTCCAATTCCTCCTTCGCAAGCGTATGAAGTCTTCGAAGTGCTTCGAATTCTAGTTCAGCGGGGGAGAAGGCAAGAAGTGGTGTTTCTGCATCTTTTCCCTTGATGCGATATTTTCTCAAAGTGCTTCGAATCCGAGTTCAGCGGAGGAGAAGGCAAGAAGTGGTGTTTCCTCACCTTTTCACTTGATGCGATATATGGAGATCATGTTCAATCTCCTCCATCCTAGCACCATAGCTTGTAGCTTCGATATATGCAACTGCATGTGTCGTAAAGTAATCATCCACCAACTTCTTCATCCCTCTTTTACCAACGTTGGTTGAAGGAGAGTACTTGTACTTCTGAATCCAACATTTTCATCCTCTCAAAAAATAATCTCTCGTTGCAAAGACTCTGTAAAGTCGACGACCTCTTATCGTCCAACCTAGTAGCTTGTAGATCTTGCATCTTTTGTCATAAGTCCTCAATGATTGGATTCTTCTCTTCTACAATCACAACTGGAGGTTGAACCTCAGATATTATCCGAAATGGTATGGTAGTTAGTGACACAGGTGTCAACCTTGTAACCCTTTCCATTGTATGTCTCTTAAGCTCACAACAAGCATGTGTGATATAGTGTAACAGAAGCTTCGAAATGACGATGCATCCTCGAGGTCTTGTGTTACCCCAAGCGGAGCTAAGCACGGTCAAACCTTTCATCAAGGAGTTGGGCCTCGATTTCTTCACGTGAGATTGGAATCTCGCCGATCAGCCTTATAGATGATGGAATGGTGACGAAGAGCGTTTCATCGATCTGAATCTGAGAAGCGCTGTTATGAGCTCCAGCTCGTAACCGGAGGAAGAAGAAGAAGATTCCAACGAACATTTTAGAGAAATGACATGTACCTAGGAGTACTACATGCCTCTTCCTGGAAGATCGACAGGGAAGGAATGGTTGGAAGATGGAAGCCTACTGAGAGCCGGAGAAGCGTCTTCTGGGGAAGCTTTATCTTCATCTTTTTCCCAAGGGAAAAGCTCAGAAGGACCGATACCTAGGAGACCAAGATGGAGAGTTCTTGTAAACTGTCTGGACAAGAGAGGTCGTCAACTAGGCTGCCTTCTTCCACGCTTATGTCCACGCCGAGTAAACTTATTTGGGCACCTCAGCAGGAGGACATCTCACTCCTTTCTTTTGCTACCTATTTGTGCTCAAGGGGGATTTGAAGGAGACTCAGTTGGCCAAGTACGGGCTAGTGAGACAGGAAGAAGTCAAGGAGGAGACTTCAGAGGAAGAAGACCGAACAGATATTTGTTCTGGAAAGTTGTCTTCTGGAGGGTGTCTTCTGGAAGATGGAAGCCAGAAGCCAGAAGAGAGAAGACACTTCCGGGAAGACAGTGACTGTAACCACAGGGAGGTACCAACCGCGCACCAACTAGATAAGGGGTAGGTATACCTACTGTGTAGTCACGATTGTAGTAGATAGGTCTAGGATAGTCGAGCTATTACCTAATCACGCAGAGAAGATACGGAAGCTGGAGGTCCATTAGCACCAGAGCACTCCTTGCCGCTTCTCGATTCAAGAATTTACTTTGATTTAGGAATTGGAGAATATCTTGGAAGCGTGCATGAGCGAATTGAAAGGACTGAGTATGAGAAGCGTCTTTCAGTCAAGAAGCGCACTCAAAGAGGAAGAGAGAGAAATCTTCGAGGGACCAGAAGATTAGAAATTGAGAGTCAAGGTGGAAATCGAGAGAGAGGCTTTGGAGTGCAGCAGATCGAGCTCGATTGTGGAAGTAGTTAGCAACAACTCGAGATTGGAAGCAGAAACAGGATCGTGGTAGGATATTAAAGGTGAAATCAAGTTCTGAGACGCACAAAAGACTGAAAGAGCAATCAGAAGCATAGTTGCAAGCAGTACTGAGGTTCTTTCCATGTCTTCCCTCTTCTCCATTGCTTCCGTCCTCTATTTCGATGTCTCCCGCGCTTCTCCGATCATTCTACAGAAAGTCCATTGATCGTTCTCCCTAACTTGAAATTTCTCTGAGAAGATTGGGTGCAGAAGCGCTGTCCAATTTTCATCAGCCATGTTCCCACTTCTTCCCGAAGTGGAATTGAGCTTCTCTTCTTCCCATACCCAAATTTGATGATCTGACTATCAATTTCTCTATCCTACTACGCTCCTGTCCCAGAATCCATGGACAGAAGACATGTCTGAATGTTTGGACATCTTCGAAAGACGAATGTTTGCAATTCGCATCAAGTAGTTAGATTGGATTGAAATTTGTGTTGAGAGAAGCTTGATGCGAATCCATAGTGAACTTGAGAGTTGATTGTTGTTTAGGGAAGCATGAAACTGGGAATCAGGCATGTGTCTTGCAATCTTCCTAAACTTCTCGAATCCACATCTTCCTTGAGAGACTAGAAGATTGGAAAAGTTGGCAGAATACGCGAGAAGACGTGAGGGTCCTTTATGGATCTCTTCTGTTTGACCCATAGTAGCCTGTTCCTTCTGCTTCCCAAACTTAGAAAAGAGTTGTTAGAAGCCTTGCTGGTAGAATCTGGAGAGAATGATCAAAGGTCATGTCTTTCTGTTACGCATCAAGCTTTTTCTGAGTGTGTATGCGAGGTGAGGAGTGGGAAAATGGAGTGAATGTTCCGTGTCTGTTGGGAGGTTAGATTGCGTGTATGAAGCCGAAGACAGATGAGACCAGTGATGGAAAGCTTGACTGCGTGAAGTCTTCTGAGTACGTCAGTTAACCAGGAGCTTTCCCGAGAGTCTTCCTGGAGGTCACTATCACTGTAGGAGTCCGCAATCTTCTTCTGAATCATTCATATATTGCGCTTCTCACATATCTTGTTATCTTTTGTTATGAAGTAGGATTACAAGGTGGATTGTCTTCTTGGGAATCCATGCGATGCCTTGCTTAGTTAAGATTGCTTAGATATAGCTCGGAAGATGAGATGTACTTAGGAAACACTGTTAGAATTCTGGAAGACAGAATAGTTGTCTTCTGGAAGACTAGATTCATGTTCTGAGAGTGGAAGCTGGACTGTAAGGACTTGGTAAGGATTGAATCTTAGGCTCACAGCAAGTATGTGTGGTTTAGTGTAACAGAAGCTCGAACATGTCGATGCATCCTCGAGGGTTGGTGTTACCGTCAGCAGAGTTAGCCGAGCCCAAACCTTTCATCAAGGAGTTGGCCCTTGACTTCTTCACGTGGAACTGGAATCTCGCGGACCAGGGTATTCTGGAGGAGGTTTGGGCAGCGTTGCCTCCTCGCAACCATGTATTTGTCAAGACAGGGGTCGCACGAGGAAGATCATCTTCGTGGGCGATGAAGTGATGACACGGAGCTTTTCATCGACCAGAAGTAGAGAACCGTGGATATGAGTTGCAGAAGAAGATTCTGCCGATGATCTCAGGAAAGTGGCATGTATCTGGATACTACGTGCATCTTCCTGGAAGATAGATAAGGGAGGAACGGATGGAAGGTAGAAGCTTACTGGAAGCTGAGGAAGCGTCTTCTGAAGAAGCGTCTTCTGCAGAAGTTGTACCTTCATCTTTTTTCCAAGAGAAAGACCCAGAAGATGAGATACCTTGGAGACCAAGACATGTAGTTCCTGAGAAGCTTTATGAGAAAGACATGTCGTCAATTGGGACGTCTTCTTCCATACTTACATCCTGACTGAGCTAGTGTACTTAGGCATCTCAACAGGAGGGCATCGCACCCCGTTCTTCTGCTATCTGTACGTGTCCAAGGGAGATCTGAAGGAAGAACAGTTGACCAAGTATGGACCAGTAGGACAGCGAGAGGTGAAGGAAGAAACCTCGGAGGAAGAAGATCGGACAGCTGCGATGTCTCTCGCTCTCATTCTAGTGTCTCAGGCAGGACGAGACATTCAGCAGAAGTCGATTACGGTTCGGGAAGACGACTCCAAGGACACAAAAGATACGTCGTCGTCATGAAAGATGGGACCTAGGAGCGTGCTTCGGAATAGTATATCCTTCTCGACCATCCACTCTGGATTCAAGTCGGATTCACAGGATGACATGTCCAGCATCAAGATCGCACGGAAGACAGCTTTTGCAATTATAAGGAGTCTTCTGAAGACTATAGAAGTCAAGACATGGATTGATGTTCCGACTGACCAGAGGAAGCGCAGCGAAGAAGACTGCTTCTGCGATGGGAAGAGAGCTTCCACCCGGAAGACATTGAGGGTAGCGTCTTATCGTGCATAAAAGGAGAAGACGATGGTGGTAGAAGAGGTATCCATGCCTCTGGAAGACAGGGAAGACGTCTCAGATCGATTCGTGGGGATGAACTTGTCTTATGCGAGAAGACGGCTGGAAGAGTTCAGCGCCTTCTTCAGTTCGGAGATTCAGCCAACAGAGAGAAGCGCGCTTGGTGAAGAAGCGCGCGATGGCTCAGGAGAAGCCACTGCAACTTGGATTTGGTCTTCAAACCTTGATCCAGCAGGAGAAAATCCAAAAGCAGAAGCATGAAGCTTTGGAAGCCAACCTCCGCACCACAGAGAAGATGACCACAAAATATAAGACGGAAGCTTCTACTTCTGCCAAGGAATTGACACAGCTGCGGAAGAGCAACCAAGAGTTGTAGATGCGACTTCAGCAGCGCGAGCAGGAAGTTTTACGGATCAGGGGTAAGTTGACTGATCTTGCAGAAGAGAAGACGACTTGGAGTGCACTGCGGGAAGCTGCGGAAGCCCAAGCTGCAGCAGAAAAGAAGCAGCGGGTAGAAGCAGAAGCCTGAGTGAAGGAGATCATGGCACAGATGGGAGGAGCGCTTCGGAAGAAGTTCAACTTCACTGCGAGAAGGAAGCTTCTGACCCTAGCTCGTGAATGGGATGACGCTTCCCAGGAGACGTTAGTGGATTGCAAGAAAAGCATGTTTCGTTATCTGGATCGACAGATCGAGGACCTGAAGTCTCTTTACGGTCTTCTCTCGATTTTTCATCCTGCAGCTGTGTCTTCTCGAGCACCAAGACCAGCGATCGAGAAGGATCTCGACAAGAAGGAGTTCGACCTCGCTGTCCACTTGGTGGTGACAACATCAGAAGCCGAGAAGAAGAGCACAGAAGCCCCGGAAGACAAGACGTCTTCTGGAAGACATGAAGTAGAGATATCTTCCTAGATGTTTAGAGTGGAGGAGGTGATTATCTCTGACCACTGTGATGTCACCTCAGCTCCCAATGTTGAGCAAGTGCCACAAAAGAGCCAAGTGTTGAGCAAGTAGACTCAGCTTCTCAGAAGTCTCTTCTGGCTTCCGAAGCCATGGTGGAAGCTCACATTACGAGCATTGAGGAGAATGTCACCTCAGCCGCACTAGAGGTACCAACAGGGCTTCCCATGATATCAGAAGCCAAATTATGAGATCAAATAGATGAGAATGCAATGGAAACCACACCTGGGGATCAGGAGTAGGCAGTAGAGGTAGGTAGTTAGTTGATATGGTTATTTTGGATAGGAATCAAAACCTGTTATTTTAAGAGAGACAACTCTCACTTTATTTTTAGGTGGCTGTCCATGTGGCAAGATAAGCAACGGTAGGAGTAAGAAAGCAATTTCCAAACTGAGAAGAGAACTGAAGCCTGGGAGGTGGTGGTCTTCTGACAGCGCATCATCTTTCCTTAGCTGTGAGTTGTGATTGGAAGGGATCTCTCTCCTGCTACTCAAGGCAATTGTATAAAGTAGATGTCTAGATAGGATTTCAAGCACACACATACGCATCATACATATTTCTACACACAAGCACTACGGGTGCAGAATTTTAGAGTAGGTCTATACCTCCGCTTCTAGCAGCGGATCAAAAGGATGTAGAACAAGAGTAGACAGCATAGAATAAAGAACGGCATCATCGTGCAATCCTGCTTCTAAGCTTGTGTGTCGAGGGATAGTGACAAGAACTGGAAGGAGTGAGCTTCCAAAAGCCAATGTAACTTCTTCTTGGGGATTGGATTGCAAATTTGATTACAGAAGCTTTGTCTGTGTCTTCTTAGCAGAGAGTTTCATCGAATTCATACCCAATTGTGCATGAGAAGTCTTCTTCTTGAGTGGTGGTGATTGTTAGAAGCTGTGCAGAGTCCAAGCTCGTCTCATCCAGTGGAACACTTAGGATCCACGTACAGACTGTCCGGTGGGAGATTGGTCCTTGAAGTCTGAGTAGTCGGAGCAAAGACAGAAGAAGCTGAAAGCCTTCTTTCTCAGTAGAAGACGGTGTAACTGTAAGTAGATTTTTGATCTTCTTCCCCAAAATACTACAAGCAGGGATGGCTTGTTAGTTAGGATCCGGACTAGAAGCCTGTCGGAATCTTAATTTCTTCTTTTTCTCTTGTTTTCTCTCGTTTGGATTTTCCCTTCTTCTCCTTCTTCCCTCTTGTTCCCATCTTCCTACCTTCTTCTATTGGATTTCAGAGACTCC
This sequence comes from Asterella californica, assembly GCA_036924285.1. Lineage (NCBI taxonomy): Eukaryota > Viridiplantae > Streptophyta > Marchantiopsida > Marchantiales > Aytoniaceae > Asterella > Asterella californica. The sequence goes on from JAYKYS010000001.1 coordinate 53,422,603, forward strand.
TATTGAGTATCCGTAAAGGTGAATGTCGTTGTAGTGCTGCTCGAAGATCGTTTCTGTAGGCAGAAGCATGAGAAGGCTACAAAGGATATACACCATGTGATTAATTTAACCCCGTTGGAAATTGTAAGAGTAATGTGTGATAAGGAGTAGTAATTTGACATCTACAAAGTAGGGACAGTCTGTTGGAGGTGTTAGAAGCCGAGTTGAACCCCCAGAAGTCGAGAATTACTTCAAGAAGACCGTCGTGAGAAGACTAGAAGCCGTGACCTGGAAGTAGTAATCGTCTTCCTGAACTTCTAAATGGATATTTGTGTGGTATTTAAAGTAGTAGTTGTATGTTTGGGTCGAGAGCACCTTCGAAAGGGTCTGGAAGCCGTGTGGTTTTGTGAGAAGACGGGATTTCTAGACAAATCATGTGTGTTTGTGAGTTTGGACAGATCTTAGAACTTAGAGCAGCGATACTAGTGTAAATCTTCTTGGGGAACGAAATCTTTTATGCTACAATGGGCTAAAAGAGAAATCTTGAGACCCTACAATAAACGTGGAAAAAGGTGCCTCAAATTGAGGACCTCTCCAGCCCAGACAGCTTCTCGGAACTCCACATACTGGTCTCTTAGGTATGGGACCTTTCGAGCTTTTCTCTTGGAGAAAAGGTGAAGATAAAGTTTTCTTAGAAGACGCTTTTCGGCTCCCGGTAGGCTTCTACCTTCCAATCATATCTTCTTTGTCGATCTTCCAGGAAGAGGCAGATAGTACTCTCAAGTACATGTCATTTCTCTGAAATGATCTAAGAATCTTCTCTTTCTCCAGCTCGTAACCGCGATTCTCAGATTCAGGTCGGTGGAAAGCTCTTCGTCATCATTCCACCATCCATAAGACTGGTCTTCCTCTAGCGACCCTTGCCTTGACAAGTACATGGTTTCGAGGAGGTAAGGCTACCCAAACATCTTCCAGTAGACCCTGGTCGGTGAGATTCCCAACTCTTTGATGAAAGGTTTAGCCGCGATCAGCTCCGCTTGTGATAACACAAGACCTCGAGGATGCATCGTCATTTCGAAGCTTCTGTTACACTATACCACACATGCTTGTTGTGAGCATAAGGCTCTGTAAACCCTCCACGGTCCTATCGATCAACTACCTCCTGATCTCTCAACCTCCACGATCGTCATCTACGAATCTGCAACATGTCGGGCCTGTCTCTCACTCAGGGGTCACCTCTGATGGCTTTGATGGAGGCACACCATGAACTTGAAGGGAAAAATGCTAAGTTCACTCATTCATACACCCATAAACTCACCAACTAAAATTCTCCGTAAACTCATCAACTAAAATCCTCCATTCTAACGACGTCTCTCAAGTTCTCATATGCTAAAATATCACACACTCTCTATATCACTCAAGTTGTCATTACGACGATGTGAAAACAAGGATGAGGAGCTCTTCTCTACTCCTCTATTTATACATTCTAGGTTTTTACTTTGGTACCTTCTGGTAACTCAGCCGTAACTACTTTTACCGGGTTTTACTAAGATATTACTTAAGGTAAAAGCATTAATCACATGGGCTTTTTATCTTTTCACATGAGCTTATTCCTTCAAAGTCAACAACTTCTAGAAGGATTCTGGAATATTCTCAAGGAATCTCGAATTTCCACCCCCCTCTACACTAGGACCCACTAAAAAGGAGACATGTGGAATCTCTTCTTGTTTTTAATGCCCACAAAGTCCACAACTTTAATCCAACCACTAATATCAAGTCAAAAAGGAGATAAGGGATACTTTCCACATCCTTTCTACCTTTTAGACAAGATGACAAGATAGTAGTGCTCACTCTTTAAGAAATATCTGAATTCTGTCAAAAGTACAGCTAAGTTTAACCATAACTAACTTTAGCTAGTCATGACTAACTTGATACCTCCTAAAGTTCTTGGGCAGCAAATAAACATTCTCAACACTTAGTTATAACTAAATACCTTACTAATAGACAAACTTCCTATGTGTAACATAGGTCGTTACATTTTACCCCCGGACTAAATGTTCGCTCCGTCTTCGGAGTGAAGAGATGTAGTGACGAAGGATTTCTCCTTTTGCCCATTTAGTATACAAGATATCGTTCCCACAGAGGATTTGCACAAGTAACGCTGCTCTAAGTTCTAAGATCTGTTCAAACACACAAACACACGGGTTTTGCCTAGAAATCCCGTCTTCTCACAAAACCACACAAAACAACACGTCTTCCAGACACGCCAAATGGTGCTCTAGACCCAAACAAACAACTACCAATTACAATATCATACAACTATTCACAGGGAAGCTCGGGAAGACGATCTTCCTGCTTCCAGGTTGCTTCTTCCGGTCTTCTCGATACCGTCTTCCCGAAGCGATTCTCGTCTTCTGGGGGTTTAGCTCGTCTTCTCACACCTCCAGAAGGCTGTCCGGCTTCGCAGAAGTCGACTAGTAACAGTCGTTACACCTTATTCTCACACTCACATTCCAACGGGTTAGATCAATCACAGAGTGTATGCCCCCTGTAGCCTTCCCAGGCTTCTGCCTACGGAAGTTGTCTTCCTGCAGCACTACAACAACATTCATCTTCACGGAAGCTCAATAGAAGTATCGGAAGCTCACTAGAAGAAGATAAGAAGATGGAGAAGATGAGGGAAGATGGGAAGAAGAAGAAATCCAAACAAGAGAAAACAGGATGAAAAAGGGCAATTAAGATTCCGACAGGCTTCTAGTCCGGATCCTGACTAACAAGCCATCCCTGCTTGTAATAGTTTGGGGAGGAAGACAACAAACGTGAGTACTGTAGCACCGTCTTCTACTTGAGGATGTCGTCTTCTGTTACGAGAAGAAGGCTTCTTTCTTCTTCACTTCGCTGCTCTGACTGCTCTGTCTTCTGGGATCACTTACCCAGAAGACCGTTCGTACGTAGATCCCAAGTGCTCTACTGAACGAGTCAAGCTACACTCCACAACTGTTGACATTCAACACCACTCAAGAAGAACACTTCCCATGCACAATTGGGAGCGAATTCAATACATTCCACCACCCAGAAGACATGGACAAAGCCTCTGCACTCAAATCAACAATCTTTTCCCCGAGAAGAAGTCACAATGGCATTGGGAAGCTCACTCCCTCTACTTCCTGCGTCTACTCCTCGACACACCAGTCTAATCAGCAAGTCTGCACGAGGATGCCGTTCCCTGTTCCTAGACTGTCCCTGCTCTAATGTGTCTCTCCTGCCTGCCTGTAGAATCGGTGTGTATGTTCAGTTACTGCCGAATTCTACAGACCTGGCAGAGCTCTCAGAGAGCTTTTCTCCTACCATGCTATCCTACTTAACCATCTGCCTTGGGAGGCGACCACCAGGGAGAGAGAGAGGCGCTGACAAGAGGTTGTCACCTCACATGCATGCGGTCCCTCTTCCCAATTAGCCCTCCACTGTATTACTCCTACTCTACCTATGCTGCCACATGGGGTCCTAACTATTTTTACATGGAAAACTGCCACCCTTAAGATAGCATGTCAAATCCTACTAAATCTGGAAGTGTCGATTAAGTTTGCTAACTACTCTGATTGCTCGGTGGCAATCTCCACATGATCTGCTCCTACCGGAGCTACTACCTCGACTTCTGATGGGCTGGGAAGCCCTGCACTTACCTCGAGTACCACTGAGGTAGCTTCCCTCTCCTCGCTCTTCGCTGGCCCTGCTATTTCTGCGGCTGCGTCTTCCTCGGCTTCGACTTCGGAAGATGGAATGGTCTTCTGGGAAGACGAGTCGAATGGTGCGTCTTCGGTCTTCTGAGGCACAGATGCAGTACTAGGGACCATGGCGATCTCATAGGGGTCCGGAGAAGTCGCTTCCTCCACGCAGAATACCTGGGAAGACGGCTCGTCTTCCTGTCTTCCAGAAGACATCATGTCTTCCGGGGTGTCTTCTGGAGTCTTCTCGTCTTCCAACGCTGTCACCACCAAGTGTACAGCGAGATCGAACTCCTCCTTCTCCATTCCGGATCCAGTCGAGGGTGCTGGGGTTTGGGAAGATGCGGTTGCAGGTGTCGGAAGTGAGGGAAGACCATAAAGTGTCTTCACTCCTTCTATCTGTCTATCCAGGTACCTGAACATGCTATCTCTGTATTCCACCAACCTCGTCTTGGACTCGCTGTCCCATTCCCTAGCTACGGTAAGTAACTTCTTACCCGCGGTGAAGTTGAACTTCTTCTGAAGCGCTTCTACCGACTGAGCTAGCATCTTCTGCGCACGGGCCTCCGCTGCTTCCCTCTGCGTCTTCTCTGTTGCAGCTCGCGCTTCTGCGGCTTCTCGCTGCATCTTCCAAGTGGTCTGCTCTTCTGCGAGGGCAGTGATCTTCTCCCGTACTCGGAGAACTTCCTGATCACGCTGCTGTACTCGCGTCTGCAACTCCTGGTTGCTCTTCCGAAGTTGCATCGACTCCTTGGCAGAAGCGGCTGCTTCCGCCTTGTACCTGGCTCCAAGCTTCTCCGGTGCGGAGACTAGCTTCCAGAGACTCCGTCTTCTGCTGGCTGTCTTCCTGTCGCAGCAAGGTGCGCAGGCCGAATCCAGGCTGTAAAGGCTTCTCCTGTGCCCTCGCTCTTCTTTCCAGCAACTCCATAGCGGGCTGGATCTTCTTCTGGAAGTAGGCACTGAACTCCTCCAGTCGTCTTCCTGCAGAAGACAAGTTCATCCCCACCACTCGCTCGATGGTGTTGACTTCGTCTTCCAGAGGCAAGGGAGCCTCTTCCACCACTACGGCCTTCATCTTCTGCGCACGAGAAGAAGCTACTCTTCTCATCTTCCGGGGTGGAAGACTCCTCGTGGCAGGAGCGGCTCTCCTCTTTGCGCTTCCTCGCATCGCAGTAGGAGTGCCCATCCATCCTTCATCTTCTGGAGTCTTCGGAAGACTCCCAAGTGTTACAGAAGCTGTCTTCTGCTCCGATCGAGTACTCAGCAAGTCTTCCTCCGAGTCCGACTCCGATCCTGAATGGATGAGGGAGATGGGTGTCCTCGGTACACTTCTGTGACCCATCTTCCTTACTGGCGTGGCGTCTTCCGACCCACTAGACTCGTCTTCCCTCACCAGAAGCGTCTTCTGGTTAGAGCCGGGTCTCAGCTGTGGCATCAGAGTGGGAGGGGGCGTTGCTGCTGCCTCTCGGTCATCGTCTTCCGAGGTCTCCTCCTTCACCTCCTGTCGCTCCGTTGGCCCATACACTGCCAGCTGATCTTCCCTAAGATCCCCCATGGCTACATACAAGTAGCAGAAGAAGGGCGTCAGATGTCCTCCCGCCGGGGTACCCAAGTATGCTAGCTCCGTCTGTACATAGTTGTGGATGTACGCGCCCCAATAGATTGACACTCTGTCATCCCACACTGATTCCAGGAACTCCACGTCCTGATCTCCTAAGTACCTCGTCTTCTGTGCTTTTCCCTTGGGGAAAAGATGCAGAAACAACTTCGCCAGAAGTCGCTTCTTCGGCTCCCGATAAGATTCTATCTTCCAACCGTTCCTCCCCTGCCTGTCTTCCACGAAAAGGCAGGTGGTACTCCTAGGCACATGCCATGAACTCACAATCCTAGGCAAGATCTTCTTCTCGTATCAATATCCTCGGTTCTCGGTCTCAGGCCTGTGAAACTCCTTACGCCACCAGTCTTTTGTCCAGGAAGATGGTCTTCCCCGAGCAACTCCTGCCTTCGCAGGTACACGGTTACGCGGTGGTAACGCGGCCCATACCTCCTCCAGAAGCCCTTGATCTGCGAGGTTCCAGTTCCACAGGAAGAAGTCGAGACCCAACTCCTTGAGGAAAGGAGTGGCCTCGGCCAATTCTTTCGCTGGTAATACCAAGCCTCGCGGATGCATCGACATACCTGGAAGATCTGTTGCACTAAACCACAAGCACCTACTATGAGCTGAAGGCTCAGTCCTTCCCGAGTGTCCACAGTCTACCTTCCACTCTCAAAAGACGAAACTAGTCTTCCAGAAGACAGCTACTCCGTCTTCCGAGATTCTAACAGTGCTTCCTAGATAGCTCTCGTCTTCCGAGCTATATCTAAACAATCCTATCTAAGCAAGGCCTCGCATGGATTACCAAGAAGACAACCCACCTTGCATTACATCCTACTTCCTACCAGAAGATACAAGATATGCGAGAAGTAGAGTATGAGAAAGGTTCAGAAGATGGTTGCGGGCTCCTGCGGTGACAGTGGCCTCTGGGAAGACACTTGGGACAGCTTCCGATTCAATGTCTTTCTCGGAAGACTTCCCGAAGTCAGACTTCCTTTCACTGGTCTCACCTGTCTTCGTCTTTCTATGCGCAGTCTATCCTCACAACAGACTCAAAACATGTGCACTCTGTTCTTCTGACTTCTCACCTCTCATACGCACTCAGAAGAAGTTTGCTGCATGATGGGAAGACATGACCCTCGACCATTCTCTCCGGATTCTGCCAGCAATACTTCTCACAACTCTCTTCTAAGTTCGGGAAGAAGAAGGAACGGCTGCTATGGGTCGGACAGAAGAGACCCGAAATGGACCCTCACGTCTTCTCGCTCATTTTGCCAGCCTTTCAATCTTCTAGTCTCTCTAGGAAGATGTGGAGTTGAGAAGCTTGGAAGACCGGGAGGCACAGGCCTAGTTCCCGAGTTCCAACTTCTCGAAATAACACAACAACTCACCACACCACTCAGGCTTCGTACCAAGTCGCTCTAAACACAAAAGCAAAGCAAATCCACTCTTGATACGAATTGTGTTCAGTCGACTTCCGAAGACAGTCTTCCGAAGATGTCTTCCGAAGACAGTCAAGTTCAAGAAGCGTCTTCCGAGGATGTTCCCATCTTCCGAATCGTCTTCTATTTCAAGTTTCGGGGGTAGAGAGGTAGTATGGTAGAGAAATTGATAGTTGGGTTCGCCAATTTGAAGACTAGGGGTAGGGAAGCTCGAATTGAGCTCGGGAAGAAGCAAGGAGATATCTTGACAGAAATTGGGCAGCGTTTCCACGCCCACTGTCTCAAGAGGAAAGATGGGGGGTGGGGTAATCGATCAGGCTGCCTGCACACAATCAAGGAAGCGCGGGGAGTACCAGGTAATGACGAGAAGAAGTGGGAAGGGGAAAGAACAGGGGAAAGAACCTCTACAGTCTTCTTCGGCTCCCGAGTTGCCTTCGACCTCCGCGCGCTTCTGGCTCTTGTCCTAGCTTCCAATGCGACTCCTCTCGAATGCGCCTGCTGTCAATCTCGGTCCACACCTCGATTCTTCTTCCGCTTCTACTCGCCCCTCTCCATTGTCAACTTCTCAGAAGCTCCACAAAAATGCCTTCGCTCTTTCTGCTGTTTGTGCTCCCGCAATCCGATTTCACCCTTCGCCTAGCTGCCAACGTACTCTCTACTACCTCGATGTCTTACTCGATTCCTCTCTCCATGCTAGCTCGAAGTTCACTCTCTCAATCTATCTTCTTCAGGCGCACTGTGCTGCGGGAAGTTGGAAGGTGGCTAATGTGCTTCCTCACGCATCTTCCCCGCAGATTAGGGGTTCTCGTCCTTGGTGTCTTCCTGACCTACCTACCTATTCGGTGCGCTCCAGTAGGTACACCTACTTGTTTACCCAAAAACTCGTGGTCAGGCCTTCGTGATCGCTGTCTTCCGGAAGACAGGTGTCTTCCGCCGTCTTCCCATCTTCCGTCGTCTTCCTATCTTCTGAAGACGCAACTGAGAAGACGGTCTTCCGAAGACGGTCGTCTTCTGAAGAAGTCAACTTCTTATTACAAACAGCTCTTAAGATCATCTTCCTGTTAAGGAAGACGTAACCTTAAGTAACAACGCTTCTTCAGTTACATAAACAAGTCTTTAATCTCAAAAATTTCAAAAGTTCGTGAATACTGTAATTTGTGGGCACCACAAGAGAGAACTTTCGTCGATGAAGCAACTTCAACTTGTCATGATTTACCCGATCGAATCTCCTTCCTCCCAACTCTTGAAGGTCATATGTGAAGTTGCTCCACACCTTATCTACAACAAAAGGACCAAAATATCTAGGAAGAAACTTCTTCCTAGCCCTCTTGAATCTGATAGCATCATACAACATTACCCAATCTCTGACTTGAAAAGGTTTTACCTCCCTCTTGCCCAACCGGTTGTCGTAACTCTTCTTTTGATACGCCTGAGCTTGTTCCATCCAGATCATTGCTACCGCTCGGGTCTCTTCCAACTCCATGAGTTGCTCTCTTCTTGATCTGACCACGTCTTCTCTCCTCGACCTCTTCAACTTTCGTTGAATAGTTTGAAAAGTATCTAATTCGAATTGGATCGGCAACTTGGACTCCACTCCATAAACCAATCGAAATGGAGAGTACCCAGTAGAAGTCTTTGTTGTCGTTCGGTACTTCCATAAGATGGCATGTAGTCTCTTATCCCAAGTATATTTCGTAGTCTCAACACCAGCATCTTTGACGAGCATCATACAAAGTGTAAGATTGGTCTTCTCCGCAAGACCATTAGCATTTGGTTTGTATGAGGTCGTTACTCGTGGCTTGATAGAAAAGTGTTGTAGCATAGCAGTAGTCATGCCTTACAAACTCTCCTCCTCTATCTGAGATCAACTCTAACGGACATCCAAATCTCGTGATGATCCTCTCCCATAGAAATCTACCGACTTCTATTTCATTAGTCTCTCTCAAAGGTCTAGCCTCTACCCACTTGGATCTATTGTCCCGAGGTGTCTTATTAAGAGGACCTACAAAGTCAATACCCCATTTCTCAAACGGCCCTAATACTAGAATTGATCTTAGCGAAGATGTTCTAGTAGACTTTAGAGCAAATGCTTGACATACGTCACAAGTTTTGCAATAGTCTAAACATTCCTTGAAAATTCCTCTCCAATGATAACCAGCATCCAAAATCTTGAAAGCTGTTATCTTACCAGCAAAGTCCTCCGCAAACAGTACCGTCGTGAAACTCGTGCATTATCTTGAACGCCTCCTTCTGACCAACTGCTCCCTTTAGTAACCCATCTGCTCCTTAATGAAATAGAATTCCCTCCACCATGGTGTAAGGTTGCAGCTCTTGATTAACGTGTTACGTTCTCGGGTATGCATATCTTCTGGAAAAGAACCATCTGCAAGGAAACTCTAGATTTCCTTCTACTCGTCCGGTGTCGAGTTGAGAGTCTTTCTTGGGGAGGGCGGACCTCCTGACTGTGATCGATCAGAGAAAAATGACCAGAAAAGAAAATAGGTTGCTGCTGACGATGTGATCCCGAAACACTGCTCCTTGTGCTCACCAATTACAAAAACAAGCACTCAAACACACCTTGGGTACACACATAGGTCTCTCAAGATTCAATTAACTTTATTACAGTGTCGTCTGCACCATCAATTTCTCCAACTGTACAGAAAATCTCTCTCTTCCTCTCCTGCGCACCTGTCTTCACCCGTCAAGCCAAAAGTCTACCCAGTACGTCTCAATCTGAACCTAATAGAGAAATTCGGACCCCTGAATCTTATTCCTCTCCTTGCCCCAACTGAAACTCTCAGAAATCTGATCCAACGTCGATCAAAAGTCCCCTGTAGATTTCCAAACGATCTCTCAATAGAACTGTCTCCTGAGAGTAATTTCTCCCCAGAATAGTTTATTTAAACAACGTCCAAGCCTAAAACTCATGCCTCTCTCTCTTACGATGCTCTCCCAATTCAATCTGTCAGCAATTTGATCTTCCCCCAGCTTCTTAGCTTCTCCTCCGTATTCCGCTTCCGCTCTCTCAGAAAACCTTCCTTTGCAAAAAAACTGTCCTCCTGATCCCAAGTCGCCGCAGGTATTTTACCTAAAAGTAAAGACCCCAGCTTAAGCTACCCCCCTGCTGTCCTTATCAGCGCAGTCACTTATCAAAAGCAGGGCCTTAGCTAAGCTGCCCCTCCTCTTAAACTCTAATTCTCCTCCTTCCGCCTCCGCTGTAATCTTCCGCTTCAAGCTTCTGTTGTAATCTTCCGCTTCCATTGTAGTTTTCCGCTTCCGCTGTAATATTCCGCTTCAAGCTTCCGCGATAATCTTCCGCTTCCGCTGTAGTTTTCCGCTTCCGCTGTAATATTCCGCTTCAAGCTTCCGCGGTAATCTTCCGCTTCCGCTGTAGTTTTCCGCTTCCGCTGTAATATTCCGCTTCAAGCTTCCGCGGTAATCTTCCGCTTCCGCTGTAGTTTTCCGCTTCCGCTGTAATCTTCCGCTTCAAGCTTCCGCGGTAATCTTCCGCTTCCGCGGTAATCTTCTGCTTCAAGCTTCTGTTGTAATCTTCCGCTTCCACTGTAGTTTTCCGCTTCCACTGTAATATTCCGCTTCAAGCTTCCGCGATAATCTTCCGCTTCCGCTGTAGTTTTCCGCTTCCGCTGTAATATTCCGCTTCAAGCTTCCGCGGTAATCTTCCGCTTCCGCTGTAATCTTCCGCTTCAAGCTTCCGCGGTAATCTTCCGCTTCCGCTGTAGTTTTCCGCTTCCGCTGTAATCTTCCGCTTCAAGCTTCTGTTGTAACCTTCCGCTTCCACTGTAGTTTTCCGCTTCCACTGTAATATTCCACTTCAAGCTTCTGCGATAATCTTCCGCTTCCGCTGTAGTTTTCCGCTTCCGCTGTAATATTTCGCTTCAAGCTTCCGCGGTAATCTTCCGCTTCCGCTGTAGTTTTCCGCTTCCGCTGTAATATTCCGCTTCAAGCTTCCGCAGGAATCTTCCGCTTCCGCTGTAATCCTCTTCAGTTTTCCGTTGTAATCTTCCGCTTCCACTGTAATCTTTCGCTTTAATTTTAAGGCCCCATCTAAAGCTGTTCCTCTGCTGTCCTTATGCGTACATAATATTCAGCAAAAGTTTCCCGTGCCCTCGATGCCATCTTGATGCCACCCTGAATATACTACAAGTCATCCAATGTAGGCCGAAGCTCCAACACTTATGAGGCTACCCCACAGGGCTCAAAGCCCCCCCATATGCGCACCAGGTATCTCCCATAGTATATTCAGGATGGCATGCGGAGGCTTAGGCCAGGAAGCCCACGATTAAGAGAGATACAGATCTCCCGTCCCTAGATATGCAGGACGTGGCTGCATATCCAACATAGACTCCCTTCCAGGAGGCCAACATGCCGGAATAAGAACCAGAGGCCAAGAGGGATTGATCCTGAGACCACTTCCCTCCTAGGGAAGTGGCCTATCACTGGGATGGCCTTTGGTTCCGTTCAAGAAGGTAAAAACTTTTGTACATATGTTTACCTGAAGAAATTTTTCTGTAAGATCTTTACTAGTCTTTCCTACACTAACTTCTCTATACAACTCCGTTTTTAATGAACAAGGAGTCAAAACTATAGTATTTGTGAACACCTACACGCTTACGCTATTCGATTCTGAGTTCGAGTCACGAACCAGAATCGACAGATTTCCCTCTTTCACATATTTCACAGCCTAAAACTCGTACTAACTATTGCTTAAAACACTTTCTGTCAAAACTAGAAGCATGAGGTCGCTCTCCTCGTCGAGCTTTGCATTCTGGTGTCTCTCGACTCCTTTAGGGGTGATATTCTAACCCAAGCTTGGGGGCAGCTTGTCAAGCATAGCCCCAGCATAGCTCCTGCCTAGCTTGTTAAGCTGCAGGGCAGCTTCCTTTACACAATATAGAAAAAAGTATCTCTGCAATACTTTTCACTGTATAGACCTATGTACAATACGACATTCACCTCCTCCAAACCTGCACATCCTCTGGTATGTGCCAATCCGTCACCGATCCTCGTGGTCCTCCGAATCGTCCTTGCTCTCTTCGACCGTCTCAGAAAAGTGTTCATTTGCTCCTGTCTGCTCTGAACCTAAGAACTCAGCTAGCTCCACAGTCTCTCCTCTCTTCTTGAATAACTTCACTCGTTTCCCTGCAACTGGAAGCCTTAAAGGCGTGCCATCTAGCTCTTGCAAGGAATAAGTAGCATTCTGATGTACATCAGAGACAAGATAAGGGCCAAACCACCTTCTCGAAAACTTTCGAACTGTAGAGTGTTGGTTCTCCAATGTGCTGTCGTATACCAACACCCAGTCCCCAACTTGTATCGGTTTTGGTCGTAGTCTATGAGTCTTATCAAACCTCTCCTTGTTCCCAAGTCGAGCCGCCTTCAACCGTCGCTGCGCTTCAGAGAGATCCTCCTCTCTACATTCTAGCTGTCTGATTCGTAGTGAGAGAAGCTGCACACGGTCCACATTGTCCTCCCATGGCAAGGTAGCCCAGGTAGGACAGTCTTCTTCTGCTGGCATCATCGGTTTTTGTCCTAGCATTAACTCAACAGGCATGTACCTTGTAGTAGAACAATGAGTTGTTCTATCCGCCCATAAAGCAAAAGGGAGTAACCTAGGCCACTCTCTATGCTTACCATCACACGCCTTCACCAAAGCCTGTACTATCGATGGATGTCCTCGCTCGCTCTTGCCAATCCCTTCTGGATTCATCGCAATAGTAAGCTTGAGCTTCACACCATATCGAGCAAAAAACTCTTTCGCTTCCGTACCACGTAGTTCTCCCCTATCTGCCCGTAGCCTTCCTACAGACCCATATCTACAGATAATATCCTCAAGAACAAACTTACATATCCCTTCTGTGGTCTTCGTCCTTAAAGCTCGTCCTTCTACAAAGTTGGACAGGTCTTCACGAGCCAAAACCAAATATCGCATGCCCCATAACCCTAGAGGCATTACCACCAAGTCGAGAACCCACTGGAAGTGAATACAAGGCGGATAAGTTGGCACGAGACCGTCTCTATACCGCATCTTCGAATAGAACTGGCAGTGTAAGCAGGAACTGACGTAGTTCATCACATCCTGGTACAGACCTTTCCACCAATACCTTTCCTTCAACTTGACATAGGTAGCCCAAATCCCTCGATGTCCAGCCCACAAAGTATCATGGAACTCCTTCATCAGTTGCTGCTTAGTCTGCAGATCGTCCACTACTCGTATGAACATCCCATCTCTCCTCTGTGGCCGTCTCCAAAGATACCCATCATGCAGAAGATAGTTGTAAGCTTGTTTCCTTATCTCTCTGAACTCTACTTTGCTCCATCTCTCTTGCCTCTCCAACAAGCTCAGATAATACCTTATGTCACGAAGTCTACCTGTGTAAAGCTCCTCTCTAAACATCAACGGCTCCAAGTTCGTAGCCCGTCGATTAACCTGACACTGAGCATCCCTTCTCTCCTCTTCCTCAGCTTCTGAAATCATGACATCCTCGTCTATAAATCGAGCTCTTGACAACATATCTGCGACCATATTCTCCTTTCCTTTTATATGCTTCAGCTCTGGGTTCAAGCTTCTAATATAGGCAATCCAACGTAACATCGCTATGTCTGGCGTGCTACAGTTGGATATCATGCCTAGTAGAGGTAGACAATCCGTTTCTAGAACTACATGAGCACCAATCAAAAACTCACGGTCTGTCTTCATCGCTGTCACCGCTCCCCACAACTCACGCTTCACCTGAGGATAATCTCGTTGCCTGTCTGTCAAGATCTTAGCTCCAAACCTAGAGGTAAACCGCATACCATCCGCATCATCTTGACCTATTGCCCAGCCAATCGCCTTTGGACTAGTATCTACTGTGACCATGACAGGTCTCCCACATCCGTAGTCTACTCTTCTTAGAACAGGTGGAGACTGTAGAGCCTCCTTCAGCCTATTCATAGCTTCTCGATGGACTGAGGTCCATGCAAACCTCTTACCCTTCCTCAAAGGCTCAGCAACATGGGCATAATGAGGAATGGATAAACGATAAAATACACAAGCACCTAGAAAGCGTCGAACCTCCGTGATATTTTTACAGTCTGCCATCCTAGCTATAGCTTCAACCTTCTCGGGGTTTGGTCGCCTTCCAAAAGCACCACACAGATGTCCAACCACTAAAATCTCAGACACACCAAACTTGGACTTAGCTCCTGACAGGGTGAGATGCACCTCCTCCAGTCGAGTCAAGATACGTTCTACATCCCTGATATGGTCTGTAACAAACCTTCTACATCCATTCGCAAGTACTACTTCATTCTTGTCTTCAACCGCGCAACCCTTTATAGGAATATCATCTAGAAACGGAATGGTAACATCAGGCACAAACTCCCTCAGTACCTTATGCATCGCATTCTGCATATGAGCCACCGAGTTCGTCGCTCCTTGTGGAAGAGTACACATCCGCATCAATCCCAGGGGCGTACGCATAGTAGTTAAATCTCTACTCTCCACAGCCAGCTGGAACTGATCATAACCAGAATATAGATCTCCTATCGAATAAATAGCTCTCCCTGCAAATGCCTCTGCTACCTCTTCAATCACAGGACCCGTCCCAACGTTACGTATGGTTACGTTATTCGCAGGCTGTAAGTCTTGAATAAAACGCAAAGCTCCTGACTTCTTGGGTACAATGAACGACTTGCTAGAATATGGCCCCATAGACGGCTCAAGTATCCCCATCTGTACCTTCTCTTTCAACAACTCGATGAGCTTAGGCAACAAAGCACGAGGAACTGGGATCGGTTTCAAGTCCCAAGGCACATGAGGGATTGTGAATATAACCATAGGCGCTATAACCTTTGGGTCCACACAACCTATCTCCTCTGCTGAAAAAGAGAATGTTTTACCATGCTTCACTATCATCTGCTCAAACACGGTTTTCTCGTCCTCAGTCAAGAAATCACCCCCTCCTATCTGGAGCTCCTTCAATGTCTTCTCAATAAACTGGTGTCCTACTCGTCTATGATCACGCAATATAGGCTCAGTCCCCACTAACTGTACTTGCTGTTGGGAGTTAGCAGGTAGTTGAGCTGCTACCGGTCTTACCTTTCTCAGTACAGATTTGTACTTCGCATGGACATCTGCTTCTTGAGGGAGTGCACACCAACAACTTGCTTCTCTCCCTTCATTATTCTGCATCGGATGAGAAAAGAACTGCATGTATGTAGCAATCTCCTCATATATGCATCGAGAGTGGATAGAGATCACCACCACACTATTTTCCCCCTCCATCAATCTACTCACATTGTCTAACCAACCAATAACTGACTGTACAGACATAAACTCTTCAAACAAGCCAGAAACTACTTCGTCTTCAGGTAGAACTCCTACACGCCACAACTCTGATACCTGGTTCACCATCCATCTTTTTGTATTTTTCCTCATATCTTCAACTCTTGTAAATCGACTCCAGCCATCTGCCTCAAACATCAGCAATCCGGACTGCCAACTCTGTACACCACACCTGTCTCCAGACCTTTGTACATGTCTTGCTTCCAACTCCGACGGGACCTCAACAGTAGGTTCTACACCCCTGTCTTCCCGCTCTACAGGAGTGGACTGCGAAAACCCTTACATCTCTTCGTCTGAGAATCTCTAAGGGTTTGTCGGTTCCGTTCATGTCTTGAACGAACCGTCAAAAACTGTACTGAGTACTTGTCATCAGGACTCCGAACTCTGGCATAATGAGACCCATCGTTCATCACCTTTGTCTCCATTCGAACAGCGATGATGTATGGTTGGCCCAGTATGACAGGATAGGAGGCAGACGACTGTACAAAAAAATGCTGATCAACCTCTACATCTCCAATCTTCACACGCATATTAGGACAAGCTCCGTATAACTCACCCTTCTGATTATTTGCAGCTCGAAGCACCCAACCATGATTCCTTTCGATTGGCCACTGCCCCTTCTCATACACCTCTTTGGAAATGATGTTGATCTCCGACCCGTGATCCACAAGTGCAGGTACTGGCTCAGAAAGTCCCCCAAGTCGAACCTGCGTCTCAGTTGTCGCTCTTGCCCAGTGCTTCTCCTTGAAATCGCTGTCTACGCCTGACCTTTCCTCTTCAAACTCTTCATCTTCATTCTCAATAACAGCTGGACCAGCAACCCATGCCTCATACTTATCATCTCTGAACTGATCAACACCAATAGCATCTACTACTCCAACCATCTGACTACTCACTTGTTCAGTCAACACCACCTGTCTCTTTCTCTTCATGATGTCTATTATCAACTCATGAAACTCTCTCTTTGCGATACCAAGCACTTCACGAAGAGTAAACTCAACTCTAGCATCCAAAATGCGTTGCTCCAGAACAGCACGCAAGTCTGTTGTTGTTTCAATGTCTGCCGCTAACTTGTAAGCTAGAGCTTTCCCCTTTTCCTGTGCTGTAAACCTTTTCCCTCGCACTCTATCCACAGCAGTAGGCTCCTGTGGCAAATCCTGTACACCTTCCATAGGATCTACTGCAGGTGGTGGAGCTGTAGAGGTAGAAGGTATATCCTCTGCAGCAGGAAATCTACCAGCTGGTACAGATGGTGGTGATTCCGCTGCTCTCCTCCTCGTAACCCTCCGACGGTCACTGTCCTCTGGTACTCCTGCATCTAAATCAGAAGCGTCTCGTCTTCTTTTGTCTTCCATCATGGCATCCTGTTCACTGCTCGCTTCTAAAAACGCTCGAATAGAAGTTGCATCTACTGGGTCTCTCCATCCAGTAGCTCTCCTAATGCTTTCTGCACCTCTCTTCATCATTTCAACTGAAACCTCATTAGCCTGCTCAACCATAGTTGGATTAGAGCGCACCTCAACCTTCCCAGTATACACATCAGCCTCTGCAGAACCCGCAGTCATCGCTGTAGTATTCGCACCAGTAAGTGCTGGAAGAGAACTCCTCATTCCTCCTCTCCCAAAATACGTGTTCAGAGGCTGCCCTGTGGCGGTTAAGTACAACCTGTTATTCTGATAGTTGATTACGCCCTCTCGCAAGGCAACCGCCAAGTCTTGACAGTCTCCTCTGAGATGATCTGGACTGTCGCACCAAATACATCTCCTGGTAAAGGTTCCTCCTATAGGTCGAGCACCTGGTGCAACTGGTCGTTGGTCTCTCCTCAGGTCTGCCATCTCAACCCTCAAATCTCTCAGCTGTTGAGTGAGTTCTTCTATCAAGTTATGTTGATTTCGATTCTCAACAGGTCGCTGCTGCTGTCTAGGTCTTCTCTGTGCTGGATTAGGTACTACATGCGCTTGAGGTACCACTATAGGTGCTTGAGGAACCACTATAGGTGCCTGAGGAACCACTATAGGTGCCTGAGGTATTGTAGGAGGAGCTACATGAACTGGAGGAGCTACTCTCTGCTGCTCTGGTAAGGTTTCTAGCTGTAACACCATCCTACCACGACGTTGCCTAGCAAGGGTAGATACTGCTTCTTCCACTCTCCTCCAATCAGATGTAACTCCCCTTCAGTCCCTCGATCAGCCAACATGAAACAAAGCCTATCTGCTGTGAACTCATCCAGAGCCCCCAAGAACAACTCCGTCTTCCTAGCATCCAGCGTCAACTTCTCTAGACCAAAAAGCTGAGAGTATCTCTTCTCAAACTCACGAATTACCTCATTCAATCCCATGGAACGTCCAGGCTGACGCTCTATCCAGTCCATGAGAGTTCTTCTGGTGACTCTTTCAGAGTCCTCTTCTAGAAACTCTTCTCTCAATGCACGCTCAAACAAAGTCCACCCACCTAGATGTCTTCTCTGTAAATTTCTCACCTTCTCTCTCAGTTCAGGGACAACAGTCAACTCAAAGCTCAGAATTACCTCAACTTCAGGTGCCTTGACCAACTCCATCTCACCCACATACTCCCGTAGGTACCTAGTAACATCTCTTCCATCAAATCGTCCACACCGACCAACAATTGCTTGTAATGCTCTTGTGGACTTCTGCTCAGCTCCCCCAATTGCAGGCTGCTGCTGAATCAAGGCAGCCAACGCCTGAAGAATCTGAGACGTGTCTACAGCAGGCTGTGTTGTTGCTGTTGGAACCGCTGTAGGCCCTCCTTGAGAGCCAATTCCATCTTGACCAGGAGTCCCTTGAACAGGAGCACCTTGAGCAGCAGCTACACCTTGTACGGCAGCACTGTGATCCATCTTCTCAATTCAGTCAATTCTCCACATCAATCACCCCAATAGCTCTCAGTGGAAGCACCAGATGTCGAGTTGAGAGTCTTTCTTGGGGAGGGCGGACCTCCTGACTATGATCGATCAGAGAAAAATGACCAGAAAAGAAAATAGGTTGCTGCTGACGATGTGATCCCGAAACACTGCTCCTTGTGCTCACCAATTACAAAAACAAGCACTCAAACACACCTTGGGTACACACATAGGTCTCTCAAGATTCAATTAACTTTATTACAGTGTCGTCTGCACCACCAATTTCTCCAACTGTACAGAAAATCTCTCTCTTCCTCTCCTGCGCACCTGTCTTCACCCGTCAAGCCAAAAGTCTACCCAGTACGTCTCAATCTGAACCTAATAGAGAAATTCGGACCCCTGAATCTTATTCCTCTCCTTGCCCCAACTGAAACTCTCAGAAATCTGATCCAACGTCGATCAAAAGTCCCCTGTAGATTTCCAAACGATCTCTCAATAGAACTGTCTCCTGAGAGTAATTTCTCCCCAGAATAGTTTATTTAAACAACGTCCAAGCCTAAAACTCATGCCTCTCTCTCTTACGATGCTCTCCCAATTCAATCTGTCAGCAATTTGATCTTCCCCCAGCTTCTTAGGTTCTCCTCCGTATTCCGCTTCCGCTCTCTCAGAAAACCTTCCTTTGCAAAAAAACTGTCCTCCCGATCCCAAGTCGCCGCAGATATTTTACCTAAAAGTAAAGACCCCAGCTTAAGCTGCCCCCCTGCTGTCCTTATCAGCGCAGTCACTTATCAGAAGCAGAGCCTTAGCTAAGCTGCCCCTCCTCTTAAACTCTAATTCTCCTCCTTCCGCCTCCGCTGTAATCTTCCGCTTCAAGCTTCTGTTGTAATCTTCCGCTTCCATTGTAGTTTTCTGCTTCCGCTGTAATATTCCGCTTCAAGCTTCCGCGATAATCTTCCGCTTCCGCTGTAGTTTTCCGCTTCAAGCTTCCGCGGTAATCTTCCGCTTCCGCTGTAGTTTTCCGCTTCCGCTGTAATCTTCTGCTTCAAGCTTCTGTTGTAATCTTCCGCTTCCACTGTAGTTTTCCGCTTCCACTGTAATATTCCGCTTCAAGCTTCCGCGATAATCTTCCGCTTCCGCTGTAGTTTTCCGCTTCCGCTGTAATATTCCGCTTCAAGCTTCCGCGGTAATCTTCCGCTTCCGCTGTAATCTTCCGCTTCAAGCTTCCGCGGTAATCTTCCGCTTCTGCTGTAGTTTTCCGCTTCCGCTGTAATCTTCCGCTTCAAGCTTCTGTTGTAACCTTCCGCTTCCACTGTAATATTCCGCTTCAAGCTTCCGCGATAATCTTCCGCTTCCGCTGTAGTTTTCCGCTTCCGCTGTAATATTCCGCTTCAAGCTTTCGCGGTAATCTTCCGCTTCCGCTGTAGTTTTCCGCTTCCGCTGTAATATTCCGCTTCAAGCTTCCGCGGGAATCTTCCGCTTCAGTTTTCCGTTGTAATCTTCCGCTTCCACTGTAATCTTTCGCTTTAATTTTAAGGCCCCATCTAAAGCTGTTCCTCTGCTGTCCTTATGCGTACATAATATTCAGCAAAAGTTTCCCGTGCCCTCGATGCCATCTTGATGCCACCCTGAATATACTACAAGCCATCCAATGTAGGCCGAAGCCCCAACACTTATGAGGCTGTCCCACAGGGCTCAAAGCCCCCCCATATGCGCACCAGGTATCTCCCATAGTATATTCAGGATGGCATGCGGAGGCTTAGGCCAGGAAGCCCACGATTAAGAGAGATACCGGTCTCCCGCCCCTAGATATGCAGGACGTGGCTGCATATCCAACATAGACTCCCTTCCAGGAGGCCAACATGCCGGAATAGGAACCAGAGGCCAGGGGGGATTGATCCTAAGACCACTTCCCTCCTAGGCAGGCGCCCTATCACTGGGATGGCCTTTGGTTCCGTTCAAGAAGGTAAAAACTTTTGTACATATGTTTACCTGAAGAAATTTTTCTGTAAGATCTTTACTAGTCTTTCCTACACTAACTTCTCTATACAACTCCGTTTTTAATGAACAAGGAGTCAAAACTATAGTATTTGTGAACACCTACACGCTTACGCTATCCGATTCTGAGTTCGAGTCACGAACCAGAATCGAAAGATTTCCCTCTTTCACATATTTCACAGCCTAAAACTCGTACTAACTATTGCTTAAAACACTTTTTGTCAAAACTAGAAGCATGAGGTCGCTCTCCTCGTCGAGCTTTGCATTCTGGTGTCTCTCGACTCCTTTAGGGGTGATATTCTAATCCAAGCTTGGGGGCAGCTTGTCAAGCATAGCCCCAGCTTAGCTCCTGCCTAGCTTGTTAAGCTGCAGGGCAGCTTCCTTTACACAATATAGAAAAAAGTCTCTCTGCAATACTTTTCACTGTATAGACCTATGTACAATACGACACCGGTATCTCTTCAATGCTTGTGATGGTCATCAGATGCTCGTCTGGAAATGAATCATCAAACGGTTCTTCTCCCTCATCTACCGAAGATCGGTGGCTGAGTTGGTTGGGCCGCAGACCTCTAAGCGAAAGGTCTGAGGTTTGAGCCTGCCTGCCCCCGGTTGGAGGTGCAAGAAGTCGCTGTGTGTGTTATGTGTGCAATCTGGTTCGGGTACGCTGTGGTTACCCACAAAGGACAGTCCCATGCCCCTCGAAGGGATAAAGCGGACAAGTTAACAACTTTAACTTTAACTTTTAACTTCATCATCATAAGCCCTCGACAAAAGATCAGCATTCGTATACTTTTTCCCTGGTCTATCTTCGATCACGTAATCGTATTCTGTTAGAAAGATTTTCCAACGAGCAATACGACCTTCGGCATTAGGCTTATTAAATATATACTTTAAAGCCTTGTGATCTGTGACTATGGAAAATTTCCCTCCTAGCAAGTAGCGTCAAAATTTCTTCAATCCAAAGATCACTGCTAATCCTTCTCGTTCAGTCACGGAGTAATTCTTCTCTGCTGGAACCATCTGCCTACTAGCATAAGCTATAGGATGATCATGCCCATCTCCATCTAACTGACTTAATGTACATTCGATTGCTACACTGGAGGCATCCGTATACAGAATAAATGCTTTATTCCACTCTCTTATACTTTAGCAAGTATAAGAGCTGTCACCAATGCCTTTTTCAGCTCCTCAAATGCTTCCTTTGCCTTATGATCATGCAGTATCAAGTCAAAATCCACTCCCTTCTTCATGTACATAGTCAAAGCTATTGCTTTGTTTGAGAAGGAAAAGACAAACCTACGATAATATCCAACCATGCCAAGAAACTGCTTCAACTTTGTCAAGTTGATCAGAAATGGAAGATCCACAATCTTCTTCACCTTCTCAGGATCTACCGCAATCCCATTCTTGGAAATGATGTGCCCTAACAGCAGATTTTCTTCGTAGCGAAAGATGCACTTCTCTGGATTTAGAGAAGCGTTGGCTTGCTCCAACCGCTGCAAAACTTTGATCACATGATCAAAGTGATCCTCCTTTCTTCCGTACACACAGAAATCGTCAATGAAATCACGAACAAACTTCCCTATGAATGGTTCAAACACCTTGTTCATGAACCTCTGAAACGTGACTAGAGCATTACACAGTCCGAATGACATTACTCGAAATGCAAATGTTTCCCAAGGAGTAGTGAAAGTAGTCAACTGCTGGTACTCCTGTGATATCTTGATCTGGTTATATCCACTATAACCATCACCAAAGCTGTACCACTCATGACCAACAACTTCCTCCAAAATCTCATCTATAAATGGTAGAGGATAATAATCCTTCTTGGTAACTGCATTCAACTTCTTATAGTCTATGCACACTCGCAGCTTACCATTCTTCTTCTTGACAATCACAATGGGTGAAACCTATTTTGAGTTCTCCACCTCATAGATGAAAACTCGCCTCCTTCAACTTGTCTATTTCCTCCTTGACCATCATTGTGGTTGTAGGATTGACCCTTCTCTGCTTCTGTCGAACTGGTCTTGCGTTCTCCTCCAATTCGATTCGATGAGTCTCGAGAGTCACCTCCTTCAAATCCTTGTAGCTGAAAGCAAACACATGGATATATTTTTGAAATATATCTAGGAATCTACTTTTCTCCTCTTGAGTGACATTGATACCAAACTTCAGGGTAGAGAGTCTTCTCACAATCTATGCCTCACTCAACTCTTCTTTGTCAAGATCTTTCTCCACTGCTGGTCGAGGCAACAAGTCAATAGCACTAAGCTGATGTAATGATTCATCTCGACCAAATCCTTCGTCCTCAGACGAGGATTCTTGATCGTAAGAATCTCCGGTATCTACTTCTGAGACACTCTGATCATCCTCTGTATCAGATTCCCAGTAGTCACTAGTGGGTCTATCAGAGTCAGAAGTCACAACTCCAACACCCGAGAGAGGTACTATCACTCTATGATCTCTAGGCCAATCCGTAAGTATCCCTTGTGTCACCTATCAGTGGTGCGCACAACTCTCAACCAAGGCTTACCTAGGAGTAAATCATAACTAGAGTCCTTTAACACTTGAAAGGACATCAATGTTTGAACTCTCATCACAGACACGACCACCTTCTCTAACACACCAAGAGGTCTTACCCGTTGCTTGTTAGCCATCCCACGACAATGCTAGCCGGGCGAGTTGGTTCCATCCCCAACTTCTTCATCAACCTCTCCGATTTGACATTTACAGCCGATCCTCCATCCACCAACACGTCAGAGACGTAGTGACCATTCAGTCGGACTTCAATCTTTGAAGCCCTAGTGCATACTTCTGAAGCATGCACATCCACCACATCAACTCCCACCGACTTCGATGTCTTGCTCTTGGGTTTCTTCTTTTTGCTTCTCTTAGAACTCAGTTCTCCTCTAAGTTCTCTTCGTCAATTGGGATTAAGTGCGATCAGTTGTCCAACAGTGATGTTGGTTTTCTGAGCACCCACATCTTCAACCACATCATATCTCGCTGACGTGGCGAGAGTCTTTCTTGGGGAGGGTGGACCTCCTGACTGTGATCGATCAGAGAAACGACCAGAAGAGAAAAACAGATAGCCGCTGACGATGAGATCTCCAAAATCCTGCTTCTTGCGGCCACCGATTACAAAAACAAGCACTCCAACACACCTTGGGTACACAGATAGGTCTCTCAAGATTCAAATAACTTTATTTCAGTGTCGTTGCACCATCAATCTCTTCAACTGTAAAGAAAATCTCTCTCTCTTCCTCTCCTACATGCCTCTCTCTCTCGTCAATCAGTTCTCAGTCAAAAGTCTACCAAGTACGTCTCAATCCGAACTTAATAGTGAAATTCAGACCCCTGAATCTTATTCCTCTCTTTGCCCCAACTGAAACTCTCAGAAATTTGATCCAGAAAGTCCTCTGTAGATTTTCAAACGATCTCTCTCAATAAAACTGCCTCCTGAGAGTAATTTCTCCTCAGAACAGTTTATTAGACAACATCCAAGCTTAAAACTCCTGCCCCTCTCCCTACGATGGTCTCCCAATTCAATCTGTCAGCAATTTGATCTTCCCCCAGCCTCCTAGCTTCCCATTCGTGTCCTCAACCCCCAATCCTTAATCCTCCTCTTTCCGCTTCAGCTTCAGCTCTCTCAGAAAAATCCTTTGCAAACTGTCCCCAATCCCAAGCCGCCGCAGGTATTTAACCTAAAAGTTAAAGCCCCAGCTTAAGCTGCCCCCCCTGCTGTCCTTATAAGTGCAGTCACTTATCAGAAGCAGGGCCCTAGCTAATCTGCCCCCCTGCTGTCCTTATGCGTACAGAGCTTTATTTACAAACTTGTATTTAATACAAGTTTCACAGTTGTCTCCACAAACTCTACCCCTTCACTAGTAAAAGTTCTCATAGCCTCATTCCTCATCGCAAGTCGACTCGATGGTTATTTAACTAATTAGCAAATTTCTCGTGCTCTTGATGCCACCTTGAATATACTACAAGTCATCCAATGTAGGCCAAAACCCCAACACTTATGAGGCTGCCTCACAAGGCTTACAGCCCCCTCATATGCGCACCAGGTATCTCTCATAGTATATTCATGTCGTATATGCGCACAAGGTATCTCCCATAGTATATTCAGGTGCCATGCGGAGGCTTAGGCCAAAAAGCCCACGATTAAGGGAGATACCGGTCTCCCGCCCCTAGATATGCAGGACGTGGCTGCATATCCAACATAGACTCCCTTCCAGGAGGTCAACATGCCAGAATAGAAACCAGAGGCCAGGAGGGATTGATCTTGAGACCACTTCTCTCCTAGGCAGGCGCCATATCACTGGGATGGCATTTGGTTCCGTTCAAGAAGGTAAAATTTTCTATACATATGTTTTCCTGAAGAAATTTTCCTGTAAAGTTTTTACTAATCTTTCCTACACTAACTTCTCTATACAACTCCGTTTTTAATGAACAAGGAGTCAAAACTATAGTATTTGTGAACACCTACTGTAGTGTCGCAGGATTACTCCTTTTGCTCATTTAGTATACAAGATATCGTTCCCACAGAGGATTTGCACAAGTAACGCTCCTCTAAGTTCTAAGATCTGTTCAAACACACAAACACACGGGTTTTGTCTAGAAATCCCGTCTTCTCACAAAACCACACGTCTTCCAGACTCGCCCAAAGGTGCTCTGGACCTAAACAAACAACTACTAACTAAAATATCACACAACTATTCACGGAGAAGCTCGGGAAGACGTGCGTCCTACTTCCAGGTCACTTCTTCCGGTCTTCTCAGTACCGTTTTCCCGAAGCAATTCTCAGCTTCTGGGAGTTCAACTCGGCTTCTCGCACCTCCAGAAGATTGCTCCTGCTTCACAGAAGTCGACTAGCAACGGCTGTTACACCTTACTCACTCTTACATTCCAACGGGTTAGATTAATCACAGGGTGTATGTCCCATGTAGCCTTCCCAGGCTTCTACCTACGGGAATGGTCTTCCTGCAGCACTACAACGACATTCACCTTCATGGAAGCTCAATAGAAGTCTCGGAAGCTCACTAGAAGAAGATAAGAAGATGGGGAAGATGAAGGACGATGAGGAAGAAGGGAAAATCCAAACAAGAGAAAACAAAATGAAAAGGAGAAATTAAGATTCCGACAGGCTTCTAGTCCGGATCTTGACTAACAAGCCATCACTGCTTGTAACAGTTTGGAGAGGAAGACAACAAACGTGTGTACGATTGCACCGTCTTCCACTTGAGACCGCGTGGAGGAAGCGACTTCCCCGGATCCCTATGAGGTCGCCATGGTCCCTAGTACCAAACCAATGCTTCAGAAAAACGAGAAAGCACCAGTCGACTCCGCTTCCCAGAAGACGCTTCCGTCTTCCGAAGCATAAGCATAAGCATAAGCCGAGGAAGAAGCAGCAGCAGCGATAGCAGGGCCAGCAAAGAACGATGAGGAGGAAACCACCTCAGTGTTACCCGAGGTGTTTGCAGGGCTTTCTAGCTTATCAGAAGCCCGTTAGGAGCAGATCAGATAGAGGTTACCTCCGAGCAATCAGAGTAGATAGTAAACACAACCGACGTTGATATTTTCCAAATTTAGTAAGACCGAACATGCTATCTTAAGGGTGGCAATTTTCAATGTAAAATTAGTTAGGCAGCATAGGTAGCGTAAGAACAACAAGGTGGATGGCTAATCAGGAAGAGAAATGGCTTGCATGTGGAGTGACAGCCTTCTGACAGCGCCCATCTCTCTCTGGTGGTCGTCTCCTCTGTTTTTCTCGTGGTAGAAGGCATAAGTAGGATCAAAGAGTAGGAAATCTAGTTACACACACACTACACCCGATGTTAGAGACATACGAATAGACTAGAATTATACCGGAGGGGTCTGCATGCTCGTTACCAGCAGTGGTTCGAAGATGTAGATAGAGGTAGTGGACAGTTTAGGAACAGGGAACGGCATCCTCGTGCAGTCCTGTTGGCTAGACTGTTGTGTCAAGGAGTAGGCGCAGGACTTAGAGGGAGTGAGCTTCCCAATGCCAATGTGACTTCTTCTCGGGGAATGGATTGTGGATTTGAATGCAAAAGCTTTGTCCATGTCTTCTGGGTGATGGGTTTTCTTGGATTCGCTTCCGATTGTGCATGGGAAGCGTTCTTCTTGAGTGGCGGTGACTGTCAGCAGTTGTGGAATTGCAGCTTGGCTCGTCCAGTAGAGCACTTCGGATCTACGTACAGACGCTCTTATGGATAAGGGATCCCAGAAGACAGAGTAGTCGGAGC
Organism: Asterella californica; assembly: GCA_036924285.1. NCBI lineage: Eukaryota > Viridiplantae > Streptophyta > Marchantiopsida > Marchantiales > Aytoniaceae > Asterella > Asterella californica. The sequence goes on from JAYKYS010000001.1 coordinate 53,448,817, forward strand.
AGCGAAGAGAAGAAGAAAGAAGCCTTCTTCCCACAGCAGAAGACGACGAAATACCTAAGAAGACGATTCTTTTTTCTGTCTTCCGGGGCTTCTTCCGGAGTCTTCTCGGCTTCCAACGCTGTCACTACCAAGTGCACAGCGAGGTCAAACTCCTCCTTCTCCATGTAGGCATCGATCGATGGTAATAAGGCTGGGGAAGATGTAGTTACCGGTGACGGAGTCAAGGGAAGTCCATAGAGTGTCTTCACCCCCTCTATCTGCCTATCCAAGTATCGGAACATACTCTCTTTGCACTCTACCAACATCGTCTTGGACTCATCGTCCCACTCTCTAGCCAAGGTAAGCAACTTCCTACCCGCGGTGAAGTTGAACTTCTTTCGAAGCGCTTTCACCGACTGTGCTAGCATCTCCTGCGCACGAGCTTCCGCTACTTCTCGCTGCATCTTCTCGGCTGCAACTCCCGTTTCTGCGGCTTCTCGCTGCGTCTTCCATGTTGTCTTCTCCTCTGCGAGGGCGGTGATCTTCCCCCGCACTCGGAGAACCTCTTGGTCACGCTGCTGTAAATGCGCCTGCAACTCCTGGTTGCTCTTCTTCAGTTGGATCAGCTCATTGGCAGAAGCGGCTGCTTCCGTCTTGTACCTCGCTGCGAGCTTCTCCGTGGTAACACCAACCCTCGAGGATTCATCGACATACTAGAAGATCTGTTGCACTAAGCCACACGCACTTACTGTGAGCTGAAGGCTCAGTCCTTCCCAAGTGCCCACAGTCTAGCTTCTACTTCTCAGAAGACGAAACTAGTCTTCCAGAAGACAGCTACTCAGTCTTCCGAGATTCTAACAGTACTTCCTAGATAGCTCTCGTCTTCCGAGCTATATCTAAACAATCCTAACTAAGCAAGGCCTCGCATGGATTACCAAGAAGACAACCCACCTTGCATTACATCCTACTTCTTATCAGAAGATACAAGACTCGCGAAACGTAGAGTGCATAACAGGTTCAGAAGATGGTTGCGGGCTCCTGCGGTGACAGTGGCCTCGGGGAAGACTCCTGAGACAGCTTCCGATTTAATGTCTTCTTCGGAAGACCTCCTAAAGTCAGGCTTCCCTTCACTGATCTCACATGTCTTCTTCTTCCTACATGTAATCTATCCTCACAATAGACTCAAGACATTTGCACTCTGTTCTTGTGACTTCTCACCTCTCATACACACTCAGAAGAAGCTTGCTGCATGATGAGAAGACATGACCCTCGACCATTCTCTCCAGGTTCTGCCAGCAAGACTTCTCACGACTCTCTCCTAAGTTTGAGAAGAAGAAGGAATGGGCTGCTATGGATCGGACAAAAGAGACCCGAAATGGACCCTCACGTCTTCTCGCGCATTTTGCCAGCCCTTCCAGTCTTCTAGTCTCTCTAGGAAGATGTGGATTTGAGAAGCTTGGAAAACCGAGAGGCACAGGCCTAGTTCCCGACTTCCAACTTCTCGAAATAACAAAATAACTCACCAAGCCACTCGGAATTCGTACCAAGTCTCTCTTAACACCAAACCAAAGCAAATCCACTCTTGATACAAATTGTGTAAAGTCGACTTCCGAAGACAGTCAGGCTTCCGAAGTGTCTTCCGAAGACAATCAAGTTTCAGAAGCGTCTTCCGAAGATGTTCCAATCTTTCGAAGCGTCTTCTGTTCAAGGTTTCGAGGGTAGAGGGATGGTGGGGTAGGGAAATTGATAGCTGGGATCTCCAATTTGAGGGTTAGGGGTAGAGAAGCTCGAATTGAACTCGGGAAGAAGCAAGAAGATGTCTGACGGAAATTGAGCAGCGCTTCCGCACCCAATGTCACAATAGGAAAATAGGGATGGAAGAATTGATCGATCAGGTTGCCTGCAAACCACCGGGGAAGCGCGGGGGATACCAAATGTGGTGCCCACAAATTACAGGATTCACGAATTTTTGAAAATTTTAAAAATAATAACTTGTTTGTATAACTGAAGAAGCGTTGTTACTTAAGGTTACGTCTTCCTTAGCAGGAAGATGATCTTACGAGCTGTTTGTAATAATAAGTTGACTTCTTCGGAAGACGACCATCTTCGGAAGAGTGTCTTCTCAGTTGCATCTTTGGAAGACGGAAGACGGGAAGACGGCGGAAGGCATCCATCTTCCGGAAGACAACGACCGCGAAGGCCTAACCACGGCTTTTTCAGTAAAGGAGTAGTTGTACCTACTGGGTCGCACCGAACAGTTAGGTAGGTTAGGTAAGTCACCTAGGGTCGAAACCTCTAATCTGCGGGGAAGATGCGCAGGAAGCGCATTAGCGCATTCCAACTTCCCGCAGCAAGCACGCCCTTCAGAAGATCGAAATCAGCGAGGTGAGCTTCGAGTTAGGAATTCAGCAAGGAGAAATTGAGTGAGGACATAGCGATTAGAAGCTAGCAAGAAGGCGAGGTCGAATTGCTGAAGCGCAGGAAGCATACTGAGTGAAACGCGTTTCTTGAGAATCTCCCGGAAGCTGACATTGGAAGCAACTGAGTGAAATCGGAGGTGGGTGACTCAATCGATTGAGGTGTAGACAGGAGCTGACGACAGACGCAGCTCAGTGGGTCGCATTGGAGCTGGGACCAGAGCCAGAAGCGCGCGGAAGGTCGAAGGCAACTCGGGAAGCAGAAGAAGACTGTAGAGGTTCTTCCCACGTTCTTTCTCCTTCCCACTTTTTCTCGCCTTTGTTTGGTATCCCCCGCGCTTCCCCGGTTGTTTGCAGGCAGCCTGATCGATTACCCCCCATCCTCATTTTTCCTATTGTGACATTGGGTGCGGAAGCGCTGTCCAATTTCTGTCAGACATCTTCTTGATTCTTCCTAAGTTCAATTCGAGCTTCCCTACCCATCGTCCTCAAATTGACGATCCCAGCTATCGATTTGCCTATCCGATTACTCCTCTCCTCCCGAAACCTGGAACAGAAGATGCTTCGGAAGATTGGAACAATCTTCGGAAGACTGTCTTCGGAAGTCGACTGTAACCAATTCGTATCAAGAGTGGATTTGTGTTGCTTTTGTGTTAAGAGAGACTTGGTACGAATCCTGAGTGGTGTGGTGAGTTCTTTTGTTATTTCGAGAAGTTGGAAGTCGAGAACTAGGTCTGTGTCTCCCGGTCTTCCAAGCTTCTCAACTCCACATCTTCCTAGAGAGACTAGAAGACTGAAAGGCTGGCAAAATGAGCGAAAAGACGTGAGGGTCCATTTCGGGTCTCTTCTGTCCGACCCATAGCAGCCATTCCTTCTTCTTCCCAAACTTAAGAGAGAGTTGTGAGAAGACTTGCTGACAGAATCTGGAGAGAATGGTCGAGGGTCATGTCTTCCCACCGAGCAGCAAGCTTCTTCTGAGTGCGTATGAGAGGTGAGAAGTCAAAAGAACAGAGTGCAATTGTCTTGAGTCTGTTGTGAGGATAGATTGCGCGTAGGAAGACAAAGATAGGTGAGACCAGTGAAGGGAAGCCTGACTTCGGGAAGTCTTCCGAGAAAACATTGACACAGAAACTGTCCCGGGTGTCTTCCCAGAGGCCACTGTCACCGCAAGAGCTCGCAACCATCTTCCGAACCTGTTATGCACTTTATGTTTCGCGAATCTTGTATCTTCTGATAGGAAGTAGGATGTAATGCAAGGTGGGTTGTCTTCTTGGTAATCCATGCGAGGCCTTGCTTAGATAGGATTGTTTAGATATAGCTCGGAAGACGAGAGCTATCTAGGAAGTACTGTTAGAATCCCGGAAGACGGAGTAGCTATCTTCTGGAAGACTAGTTTCGTCTTCTGAGAAGTAGAAGCTAGACTGTGGGCACTTGGGAAGGACTGATGAGCCTTCAGCTCATAGTAGGTGCTTGTGGCTTAGTGCAACAGATCTTCCAGTATGATGATGCATCCTCGAGGATTGGTGTTACCAGCAGCGGAGTTGGCCGAGGCCACACCCTTCCTCAAGGAGTTGGGTCTCGATTTCTTCCTATGGGATTGAAACCTCGCAGACCAGGGACTTCTGGAGGAGGTGTCGGCAGCGTTATCACCCCGCAACCGTGTACCTGCGAAGGCAGGAGTAGCTCGAGGAAGACCATCTTCCTGGATTGAAGATTGGTGGCACAGGGCTTTCCACAGGCCAGACTCCGAGGACCGATGATACTGGTTTGAGAAGAAGATTTTGCCCAGGGTCGTGAGCGCGTGGCATGTGCACCACTTGGGGAGCACCACTTGTCTTTTCGTGGAAGACATGCAGGGTAGGAATGGGTGGAAGATCGAATCTTACCGGAAGCCGAAGAAGCAACTTCTGGCGAAGCTGTTTCTGCATCTCTTCCCCAAGAGGAAAGCGCAGAAGACGAGGTACCTGAGAGATCAGGACGTAGAGTTCCTGGAAGCAGTGTGGGATACCAGAGTACTCATCTAATGGGGTGCATACGTCCACAACTATGTACAGACGGAGCTAGCGTACTTGGGTACCCCGGCGGGAGGACACTTGACACCTTTCCTCTGCTACTTGTACGTAGCCATGGGGGATCTTAAGGGAGATCAGCTGACAGAGTATGGGCCAACAGGGCAACAGGAGGTGAAAGAGGAGACCTCAGAAGACGATGACCGAGCGGCAGCCGCAACGCCTCCTCCCACTCTGATGCCACAATTGAGGCTCGGCTCTCACCAGAAGACGCTTCTGGTGAGAGAAGACGAGTCTAGTGGGTCGGAAGACGCCACGTCACCGAGGAAGATGGGTCCTAGAAGTGTATCTAGGAAGCCCACCTCCCTCATTCATTCAGGATCGGAGTCCGACTCGGAAGAAGAACTGCTGAGTACCCGATCGGAGCAGAAGACCGCTTCTACAACACCTGGGAGTCTTCTGAAGACTCCAGAAGACAAGAGAAGAAGAGATACTCCCACAGTGATGCGGGGAAGCGCAGTGAAGAGAACCGCTTCTGCCATGAGGGATCTTCCACCCCGGAAGATGAGAAGAGTAGCTTCTTCTCGTGCGCAGAAGATGAAGGCCATTGTGGTGGAAGAGGCTTCCTTGCCTCTGGAAGACGAGGTCAACACATCAGAGCGAGTAGTGGAGATGAACTTGTCTTCCGCAGGAAGAAGACTGGAAGAGTTCAACGCCTTCTTCCACAAGGAGATCCAACCAGCTGTGGAGTTGCTGGAGAAGAGAGCGAAGGCACAAGAGAGGCCCTTGCAACATGGATTCGGTCTGCGCACCTTGCTGCGATAGGAAGAAGATCAGAAGAAGACGGAGTCGCTGGAAGCTAGTCTCCGCACCACGGAGAAGCTCGCAGCCAGATACAAGACGGAAGCAGCCGCTTCTGCCAAGGAGCTGGTGCAACTTCGGAAGAGCAATCAGGAGATGCAGGCGCGTGTACAGCAGCGCGATCAGGAAGTCCTCCGAGTGCGGGAGAAGATCACCGCCCTCGCCGAGGAGAAGACCACATGGAAGACGCAGCGAGAAGCCGCAGAAGCGCGAGTTGCAGTTGAGAAGACGCAGCGGGAAGCAGCGTCAGCGGAGGCTCGTGCACAGGAGATGCTAGCACAGTCGGTGGAAGCGCTTCGGAAGAAGTTTAACTTCACCGCGGGTAGGAAGTTACTTACCTTAGCTAGAGAATGGGATAGCGAGTCCAAGGCAATGTTGGTGGAATGCCAAGAGAGCATGTTCAGGTACTTGGATTGGCAGATAGAGAGAGTGAAGACACTTTATGGTCTTCCCTCGCTTCCGACACCTGCGATTGCATCTTCTCAAGCTCCTGCACCATCGACTGGATCCGGAATGAAGAAGGAGGAGTTCGACCTCGCTGTGCACTTGGTAGTGACAGCGTTGGAAGCCGAGAAGACTCCGGAAGAGACGTCCCGGAAGACAGGAAGACGAGCCGTCTTTCCAGGTATTCCGCGTGGAGGAAACGACTTCCTCGGACCCCTATGAGATCACCATGGTCCCTAGTACCGCACCCGTGCCTCAGAAGACCAAAGACGCACCACTCGACTCTGCTTCTCAGAAGACGCTTCTGTCTTCCGAAGCAGCAGCAGCAGAGCCAGTGATGGAGGAGGAGGCCACCTCAGCGGACGTGGAGGAGGAGACCACCTCAGCGACACCCGAGGTAATTACAGAGCTTCCCAGCATATCAGAAGCCGTTTTAGTAGTTCAGGTAGGAGTAGATCAGGTGGAAATGGCATCCGAGCCATTAGAATAGATAGCAAAGCGCAGAAGATCAGGAGCTTGTCCAAACTTAGTAAAGTACTAAATATGCTATATTAGGAAAAGATATGTCCAATTTAATTTTAGATCAGTGACCATGTGGGAGAGTAGACAGCGCAGGATAAACAACCAGATGGCTAATTAGGAAAGGGAACCGCTTGCATGTGGGGTGACAACCTCCTATCAGCGCCTCTCTCTCCTTGGTGGTCGCCTCCTCTGTGTTCTCATGCTAGTGACATAAGTAGGATCGAGGAGCAGAGAGTTCGCTAGTTGCTGCACACCCATATCGATTCTATGGTGCAGGCAGACTAGACACAATAGAGACACATGACAAATAGTTCTTGACACACTACACCCGTCGTTGGAAACATACGAATAGTCTTGGAATACACATGAGGGGTCTGCATGCTCGTACCAGCAGTGGTTCGAAGATGTAGATAGAGGTAGTGGACAGTTTAGGAGCGGCATCCTCGTGCAGTCTTGTTGACTAGACTGGTGTGTCGAGGAGTAGACGCAGGAAGTAGAGGGAGTGAGCTTCCCAATGCCAATGTGACTTCTTCTCAGGGAATAGATTGTTGATTTGAGTGCAGAAGCTTAATCCGTGTCTTCTGGGTGGTGGGTTCCCTTGAATTCGCTCCCAATTGTGCATGGGAAGTGTTCTTCTTGAGTGGCGATGAATGTCAACAGTTGTGGAAGTGTAGCTTGACTCGTTCAGTAGAGCACTTGGGATCTGCGTACGAACGGTCTTATGGATAAAGGATCCCAGAAGACAGAGTAGTCAGAGCAGCGAAGTGAAGAAGAAAGAAGCCTTCTTCTCACAGCAGAAGACGACATCCTCGAGAAGAAGACGGTGCAACCGTACTCACGTTTGTTGTGTTCCTCCCCAAACTATTATAAGCAGGGATGGCTTGTTAGTCAGGATCCGGACTAGAAGCCTGTCGAATCTTAATTTCTTCTTTTCATCTTGTTTTCTCTTGTTTGGATTTTCTCATCTTCCCCATCTTCTCTCATCTTCCCCATCTTCTTACCTTCTTCTAGTGAGCTTCCGAGACTTCTATTGAGCTTCCGTGAAGGTGAATGTCGTTGTAGTGCTGCAAGAAGACTATTTCCATAGACAGAAGCCTGGGAAGGCTACAGGGGGCATACACCCTGTGATTGATCTAACCCGTTGTAATGTGAGTGTGAGAGTAAGGTGTAACAGCCGTGCTAGTCGACTTCTGCGAAGCAAGACAATCTTCTGGAGGTGTGAGAAGACGAGCTAAACCCCCAGAAGACGAGAATCGCTTCGGGAAGACGATATCGAGAAGACCGGAAGAAGCAACCTGGAAGCAGGAAGATCGTCTTCCCGAGATTCTCTGTGAATAGTTGTGTGATATTTTAGTTAGTAGTAGTTTGTTTGGTTCCATAGCACCTTTTGGAGTGTCTGGAAGACGTGTGGTTTTGTGAGAAGACGGGATTCCTAAGCAAAACCCGTGTGTTTGTGTGTTTGAACAGATCTTAGAACTTAGAGCAGCGTTACTTGTGCAAATCTTCTTTGGGAACGATATCTTGTATACTAAATGGGCAAAAGGAGTAATCCTGCGTCACTACATATAGTGAGCATCATTTTTGGTGCAGCTGCCGGAGATTTCATCTTAGTAACTTTTGTTCTAAGCTTCCTGGATCTGTGTGCCAGTAGTTAGTTTCATTTCGAACTAACTTCGATTATAGTTGAATGTGTTGTGGGATTCTATTTTGCTAGAAGACAAGAACTGCAACCAGAAGCTGATAAGATACATCAGGGAGAGCTGGAAGAAGCCGCTTCCCTGCTTCCAAGAGTTTCTTGGAAGACTCGATCTCGGAAGACTGCAGTGAGTACAACAGAAAGCAAGAGAAGAAGACGTTCCGAACCTGTGATCGGTTGTTTAGACATTCAGTCTGCCGAATCTAGTGGTAGAAGAAGAGAGACATTTGTTCTCAGTACTCTGGTGGATGCCTCCGACCAGAGGAAGAAGCAGAAGACGCACGGGTAAAGATCCTGAGTGTTCACCCCAGCGAACCGCTTCTAGAGAGCAGCGGATATCCCTGAGACACCTAAGGAAAGAAGAAGAGCTCAGGAAGATCCGATCGGTAGAGTTGGAAGAGCCTTCCATCTCGAGCTTTCGCGCACCTACCGCCTTGTTGCGCCAGCGGAAGCTCTAGCTCAGTAGGTCGCAAACTTTACACCACTAACCTGCAAACACAATCACAAGTTAGCGTCCATGCACCACTTATCTTAGTTCTGTTTGGTCCGGACCGGAGCCGGACCGTCGCCCTAATCATCAAGCTCAGCAATCCTAAGTCCCGACTTAGATCCGCCTAAGCCGGTCCCAAACATGAGCAAGTCGCAATATGACTTGAGGCGGACTTCCCATAAAGTCCAGGGTCCTAAACGGTGCCTCCAGCACACCTAGTGGCCCAACCGCCCGTGATGTCCGTCTGGGTCTAGGCTCCCGAACGGTGGTCTAACCCGCCGACTCGTTCCCTAGTCTTGCCCCAGCCCTTACATCGTTCCTAAGTCCAGACATCCAAGTCTGGATCGGAACGTGCCTTGGAACTGGCCCAGCCATCACCTCATGCCCCCAGAGTTCGTCCGCCGAACCCTGGGGTCGGGTGACTCGTCCTGGCCCATCCAGGCATCGAGCCCCCCTCATATATACTTCTGGGGATCGGCAGCCCCGCCCTCCTCTTTGGTCCCTGAAAATTATACCACAACCCGATTGTGGTTCGGCCATAACTTCCAGCTCGGAGGTCAGATCGAGGAGTGTTATATATCACTGGAAAGCTCTCGACGAGACCTTTCCAATGATACCTCACTCGCCTCGAGATCTTATGTGGAGCTCCGTCCACGACCTAAAACGTCCCTAGAGCTCCAACACTTAGCCATTTTTCGGAAACCTGTGGTCCAGACCCAAGGTCGAACCCTATGGTTCGTCTGCGTCTCGGACCCACGTCTCGGACCTATGTCTGAGACTCATGTTTCAACCCGTTCTCAGACTCGCCCCCTTAGGTCAGCGTTCGTCTGGGGCCCTCTTGGGATAGGCCCTTATGTCCTAATCCAAGGTTCCAACCTTGGTTCAGAGAACCACTTAGGGTTCATCTGATCCCGACTTCCCGGCCAAGCCGTTAAGTCTTACTCGCAGCGTTCACAACCTAGCGCAAGTCCGCTAGGGTTCTGTTGTTCGCGTCTGCGCCCGATCTTGAGAATGAGGGGCGCGACACTCACCCCCACTTTGGAGGTTGATGTCCTCATCAACAATGATCTTTTAAGTTAACACCAAGTTCAAAATGGGTAGCCAACCCCTTGGCGTCAGAATTGCGTTCTAGTAGCTAACCCGCAATTCTCTTCTTGGCTTGAGTCTTAAGTTGTCGCTAGAACACTTAGAAAATTCCAACTAGTCTCGGGAAAAGCTTTACCTTTTTTACTTACCCTAAACAAAACTAGTTGGCAACTTCTAAACATTATACTTAAGACTCTAACTTGCTAACTATAAGTATTCACACCTACTTACAAGGTCCCCCGAAACTCACTTTCCGGTCGCAATCTGATTTGACTTAGACGCGCGACTAAGTTTACTTTGCAATTAGAAACCCGCAAAGCAAGATCACCCCAAGCCTCAAGACAAGTATGAAAGTTCATACTTGCTTTGCCAACGCTACGGCAAACCTAAGTCCTGACATTAAGACTTAGTCTTGATTTAGATGCTTATCCAAACCAGCTCGCTTCCTTTAAGTGTGCTTCGTTCCTCCTCTTGACAACATCCTAGGCATCTGATCAGAACTAGTCATAGCCATGCACTACCAATACACTTAGATAAAATTTCCAGAAACAAAATCTTTATTTCCAAATACAAGACAAAGGTACAAAGTCCATCGGCTCAAATCGTCTCAAGTTGCTACTCGTATGGTTCGACGTTCCTTCACTCCTCACTGGAAGGAGATGTCCTCATCTTGCTAACACCCTTGTTGTCCTTGTCGTCGTTTGAAGAGGTCTAGTACTTCGCTCGCATGTGCGAGATCTTCCTCTGGCACCCAAGTTGCTTCCTTCAAATGGTAACCACGCCATTTGACCAAATACTCCATCCGGTTGGATTTGCACCGAGATCGCAAAATGGACTCCACCTCATATTCTGCTTCGCCTTGCACCACATCAGGTTGAGGCCTGAGTACTTGTTTGCGCTCCGACCGCAAATCATCCTTGAAGTATTTCTTTAATAAAGAAACATGGAAAGTCGGATGCAACTGCCACTCGCGAGGAAGGTCTAACGTATAGACATCTTCGTGCGGATTCTTGACAATGACAAAAGGTCTCGCAAACTTCTATGAAAACTTCGTCGATATTTCCTTCGGAAGTGTGAAGTTTTTCGCACTTAACCATACTTCTTCGCCCACTTGAAACTTCACTTGCCGCCGATGCTTATTTACCTGCTTCGTGTATCTTTGCTGCGCCTTCTCGAGGTTCTTCTTTACTTGCTCCTCGCGCCGCTGCATTACCGCCAGCAACTCTTCAGCTGATGTTTGCCGTGTTCTTGGTCGTGCTGATGTAGAACTCCCTGCAAGAGTCAAGTCAAGAGGCCCTTCGGGCTCACATCCGTAAGCCAGCAAGAAAGACGATTCACTGGATGCCGAATGCTTCGTGGAATTGTAGCAATACTCCGCAAGACTGAGCCACTCCGCTCAATCACTTTGGTCCGCGCTCACATAATTCCTCAAGTATTGATTCAGAACCGAGTTAACTCGTTTCGTTTGCCCATCTATTTCCGGATGAAAGGCGGTACTAAATTTTAACTTAGTCCCTAATTTTTGGAACAAGTGTTTCCAAAAAGCACTTGTGAACTTAGAGTCTCTATCTGAAATAATACTCCGAGGTAATCCATGTGACCGCCACCAAGTATCTAGGAACAACCGAGAAGTCGTGAACGCTGTTGCAGTGTCCAAGGTCGGAGCAAACTTCGCTAGTTTGCTAAACCGATCAACTATCACAAAAATCGCGTTGAATCCATTTGAGTCAGGCAGAGAGGTGATGAAGTCCATGCTAATGCTTTCCCAAGGTCTGGCAGGAATCGGCAAAGGATGAAGCAATCCTTGTTTCTTCTCATAAGAAACACGATTCGCTTGACAGGTTACGCATGTTTCACAAAGTGGGAAACATCGTCTTTCATGTGGGGCCAATAAAATTTTTTAGCGATTACTGCTAAAGTGGACTTTTCTCCTTTATGGCCTGATAAGGGCACATCGTGAGATTCTTTTAACAACTTGGTCCGAAGTTTTCCTTGTTCCACATAAACCCGACTTTGTTTGAACATGAGTAAACCATGTCTTAGCTGCATGTTCTGCAACTTCACCCCTCGCTTGAGTTGTTCCAAGTATTCCTTCGCCTGGTCATCGCCCATGTAACCTTCACGTATTCGCCTCTCCAAGTCTGACTCCTTAGGATACATAGCTCGCAAAATCTGTGTTGACGATGGAAGATATTCCTCCTTGCGACTCAAGACGTCAGGAACCACATTGTCCTTTCCCGCTTTGTGGATTAATTCCACGTTCATGAGCGCCAAGGTATCATGCCACCGTAGTTGCTTTGGCGTCACCCGATCTTGTGTTTCAAAGTACTTGAGCGAAATATTATCAGTATACACTTGGGTTTTGTGAAGTCCCAAGTAATGCCGTCATTTCCTCAAGCAATGGACCACCGCAAATAGTTCCTTCTCGTGAGTCGATCATCGACTCTCTGTCCCAGATAGCTTCTTGCTTTCGTACGCTACAGGTTTTCCATCCTGCACCAACACTCCGCCAATCGCATAGTCGCTCGCGTCCGTGTGCACCTTGAATGGTTTGTCAAACTCCGGCAGCTTCAAAACTGGCGCCTTTGACAAAATAGCTTTGATCGTCTGAAACGCATCATCCACCTCCTTGGTCCAACTTACCTGTGCGTCTTTGCCCGTCCAGTCCGTCAGCGGCTTCGCGATCTTTGAAAACCCCTTCACATACTTGCGGTAGAACTGCACCACATCAGAGCAAGATGTAGACAGTAAGATCCCAGACAGCGTCGTAAGTGACAATGGGAAGAATGATAAGATCCGGAGTAGCCATCACCGCAACCATAAACAACTCTCTCCAATGAGCTATCATAAACACTCGAAAGTGATCCCGCGGCAGACAATGGATCTTAATGACAAATGGATGCGCAAGTGGAAGATCAGGAGCACGGTGTTGTATTGTACATAGGTCTATACAGTGAAAAGTATTGCTGAGAGACTTTTTTCTATATTGTGTAAAGGAAGCTGCCCTGCAGCTTAACAAGCTAGACAAGAGCTAAGCTGGGGCTATGCTTGACAAGCTGCCCCCAAGCTTGGGTTAGAATATCACCCCTAAAGGAGTCGAGAGACATCAGAATGCAAAGCTCGACGAGGAGGGCGACCTCATGCTTCTAGTTTTGACAGAAAGTGTTTTAAGCAATAGTTAGTACGAGTTTTAGGCTGTGAAATATGTGAAAGAGGGAAATCTGTCGATTCTGGTTCGTGACTCGAACTCAGAATCGGATAGCGTGAGCGTGTAGGTGTTCACAAATACTATAGTTTTGACTCCTTGTTCATTAAAAATGGAGTTGTATAGAGAAGTTAACGTAGGAAAGGCTAGTAAAGACTTTACAGGAAAATTTCTTCAGGAAAACATATGTACAAAGGTTTTTACCTTCTTGAACGGAACCAAAGGCCATCCCAGTGATAGGGCGCCTGCCTAGGAGGGAAGTGGTCTCAGGATCAATCCCCCCTGGCCTCTGGTTCCTATTCCGGCATGTTGGCCTCCTGGAAGGGAGTCTATGTTGGATATGCAGCTACGTCCTGCATATCTAGGGGCGGGAGACCGGTATCTCCCTTAATCGTGGGCTTCCTGGCCTAAGCCTCCGCATGCCATCCTGAATATACTATGGGAGATACCTGGTGCGCATATGGGGGGGCTGTAAGCCCTGTGGGGCGGCCTCATAAGTGTTGGGGCTTCGGCCTACATTGGATGGCTTGTAGTATATTCAGGGTGGCATCAAGATGGCATCGAGGGCACGGGAAACTTTTGCTGATTATTATGTACGCATAAGGACAGCAGAGGAACAGCTTTAGATGGGGCCTTAAAATTAAAGTGAAAGATTACAGTGGAAGCGGAAGGTTACAACGGAAAACTGAAGCGGAAGATTACAGCGGAAGCGGAAGATTACCGCGGAAGCTTGAAGCGGAAAACTACAGCGGAAGCGGAAGATTACCGCGGAAGCTTGAAGCGGAATATTACAGCGGAAGTGGAAAACTACAGCGGAAGCGGAAGATTACCGCGGAAGATTACAGCGACAGCGGAAGCGGAAGCGGAAGATTACAGCGACAGCGGAAGCGGAAGCGGAAGATTACGTCGTTGTAGTATAGTGGGGCGACAGCGGAAGCGGAAGCGAAAGAAAGAGAATTAGAGTTAAAAAGGGGATCATCGATAAGGACAGCAGGGGGGGGCAGCTTAGCTAGGGCCCTACTTCTGATAAGTGACTGCGTTTATAAGGACAGCAGAGGGGCAGCTTAAGCTGGGGCCTTAACTTTAGGTTATTTACCTGCGGCGACTTGAGATCGAGAGGACAGTTTTGCAAAGAATGTTTTCTGAGAGAGCTGAAGCGGAACACGCAGGAGAAGCTAAGAAGCTGGGGAAAGATCAAATTGCTGACAGATTGAATTGAGAGAGCATCGTAAGAGAGAGAGGCAGGAGTTTTAGACTTAGACGTTGTTTAAATAAACTGTTCTGGGGAGAAATTACTCTCAGGAGACAGTTCTATTGAGAGATCGCTTGGAAATCTACAGGGGACTTTTAATTGACGTTGGATAAAATTTCTGAGAGTTTCAGTTGGGGCAAGGAGAGGAATAAGATTCAGGGGCCTGAATTTCTCTATTAGGTTCAGATTGAGACGTACTGGGTAGACTTTTGGCTTGACGGGTGAAGACTGGTGCGTAGGAGAGGAAGAGAGAGATTTTCTGTATAGTTGAAGAAATCGGTGGTGCAGACGACACTGTAATAAAGTTAATTGAATCTTGAGAGACCTATGTGTGTACCCAGGGTGTGTTTGAGTGCTTGTTTTTGTAATTGGTGAGCACAAGGAGCAGTGTTTTGAGATCACATCGTCAGCAGCAACCTATTTTCTTTTCTGGTCATTTTTCTTTGATCGATCACAGTCAGGAGGTCCGCCCTCCCCAAGAAAGACTCTCAACTCGACATCTGGTGCTTCCACTGAGAGATATTGGGGTGATTGATTTGGAGAATTGACTGAATTGAGAAGATGGATCACAGTGCTGCCGTACAGGGTGTAGCTGCTGCTCAAGGTGCTCCTGTTCAAGGGACTCCTGGTCAAGATGGAATTGGCTCTCAAGGAGGGCCTACGGTGGTTCCAACAGCAACAGCACCGCCTGCTGTAGACACGTCTCAGATTCTTCAGGCGTTGGCTGCCTTGATTCAGCAGCAGCCTGCAATTGGGGGAGCTGAGCAGAAGTCCACAAGAGCATTACAAGCAATTGTTGGTCGGTGTGGACGGTTTGATGGAAGAGATGTTACTAGATACCTGCGGGAGTATGTGGGTGAGATGGAGTTGGTCAGGGCACCTGAAGTTGAGGTAATTCTAAGCTTTGAGTTGACTGTTGTCCCTGAACTGAGAGAGAAGGTGAGAAATTTACAGAGAAGACATCTAGGTGGGTGGACTTTGTTTGAGCGTGCATTGAGAGAAGAGTTTCTAGAAGAGGACTCTGAAAGAGTCACCAGAAGAACTCTCATGGACTGGATAGAGCGTCAGCCTGGACGTTCCATGGGATTGAATGAGATAATTCGGGAGTTTGAGAAGAGGTACTCTCAGCTTTCTGGTCTAGAGAAGTTGACGCTGGATGCTAGGAAGACGGAGTTGTTCTTGGGGGCTCTGGATGAGTTCACAGCAGATAGGCTTTGTTTCATGTTGGCTGATCGAGGGACTGAAGGGGGAGTTACATCTGATTGGAGGAGAGTGGAAGAAGCAGTATCTACCCTTGCTAGGCAACGTCGTGGTAGGATGGTGTTACAGCTAGAAACCTTACCAGAGCAGCAGAGAGTAGCTCCTCAAGTTCATGTAGCTCCTCCTACAATACCTCAGGCACCTATTGTGATTCCTCAAGCACCCATAGTGGTTCCCCAAGTGATTGCTCAAGCGCCTGCAGCACCTATCCCAGCACAGAGAGGACCTAGACAGCAACAGCGACCTGCTGAGAACCGAAATCAGAATAACTTGATAGAAGAGCTCACTCAACAGCTGAGAGATTTGAGGGTTGAGATGGCAGACTTGAGGAGAGACCAACGACCAGTTGCGCCAGGTGCTCGACCTGTAGGAGGAACCTTTACAAGGAGATGTATTTGGTGCGACAGCCCAGATCATCTCAGAGGAGACTGTCAAGACTTGGCGGTTGCCTTGCGAGAGGGCGTAGTCAATTATCAGAATAACAGGTTGTATTTAACTGCCACGGGGCAGCCTCTGAACACATATTTTGGGAGAGGAGGAATGAGGAGTTCTCTTCCAGCACTTACTGGCGTGAATACTACAGCGATGACTGCGGGTTCTGCAGAGGCTGATGTGTATACTGGGAAGGTTGAGGTGCGCTCTAATCCAACTATGGTTGAGCAGGCTAATGAGATTTCAGTTGAAATGATGAAGAGAGGTGCAGAAAGCATTAGGAGAGCTACTGGATGGAGGGACCCAGTAGATGCAATTTCTATTCGAGCGTTTTTAGAGACAAGTGGTGAACAGGATGCCATGGTGGAAGACAAGAGAAGACGGGATGCTTCTGATTTAGATGCAGGGGTACCAGAGGACAGTGACCGTAGGAGGGTTACGAGGAGGAGAGCAGCAGAGCCATCACCAACTGTACCAGCTGGTAGATTTCCTGCTGCAGAGGATATACCTTCTACCTCTACAGCCCCACCACCTACAGTAGACCCTATGGAAGGTGTACATGATTTACCACAGGAGCCTACTGCTGCGGATAGAGTGCGGGGGAAAAGATTTACAGCACAAGAAAAGGGGAAAGCTCCAGCTTACAAGTTAGCGGCAGACATCGAAACAACAACAGACTTGCGTGCTGTTCTGGAGCAACGCATTTTGGATGCTAGAGTTGAGTTTACTCTTCGTGAAGTGCTTGGTATCGCAAAGAGAGAGTTTCATGAGTTGATAATAGACATCATGAAGAGAAAGAGACAAGTATTGACTGAACAAGTAAGTAGTCAGATGGTTGGAGCAGTAGATGCTATTGGTGTTGATCAGTTCGGAGATGATAAGTATGAGGCATGGGTTGCTGGTCCTGCTGTTATTGAGAATGAAGATGAAGAGTTTGAAGAGGAAAGGTCAGGCGCAGACAGCGATTTCAAGGAGAAGCACTGGGCAAGAGCGACAACAGAGACGCAGGTTCGACTTGGGGGACTTTCTGAGCCAGTACCTGCACTTGTGGATCACGGGTCGGAGATCAACATCATTTCCAAGGAGGTGTATGAGAAGGGGCAGTGGCCAATCGAAAGGAATCATGGTTGGGTACTCCGTGCAGCAAATAATCAGAAGGGTGAGTTATACGGAGCTTGTCCTAATATGCGTGTGAAGATTGGAGATGTAGAGGTTGATCAACATTTCTTTGTACAGTCGTCTGCCTCCTATCCTGTCATACTGGGCCAACCATACATCACCGCTGTTCGAATGGAGACAAAGGTGATGAACGATGGGTCTCATTATGCCAGAGTTCGGAGTCCTGATGACAAGTACTCAGTACAGTTTTTAACGGTTCGTTCAAGACATGAACGGAACCGGCAAACCCTTAGAGATTCTCAAACCAAGAGATGTAAGGGTTTTCACAGTCCACTCCTGTAGAACGGGAAGACAGGGGTGTAGAACCTACTGTTGAGGTCCCGTCAAGATTAGAAGCGAGACATGTACAGAGGTCTGGAGACAAGTGTGGTGTACAGAGTTGGCAGTCTGGATTGCTGATGTTTGAGACAGATGGGTGGAGTCGATTTACAAGAGTTGAAGATATGGGGAAAAATACAAAAAGATGGATGGTGAAACAGGTATCAGAGTTGTGGCGTGTAGGAGTTCTACCTGAAGACGAAGTGGTTTCTGGCTTGTTTGAAGAGTTTAAGTCTGTACAGTCAGTTATTGGTTGGTTAGACAATGTGAGTAGATTGATGGAGGAAAAAAATAGTGTGGCGGTGATCCCTATCCACTCTCGACGCATATATGAGGAGATTGCTACATACGTGCAGTTCTTTCCTCATCCGATGCAGAATAATGAGGGGAGAGAAGCAAGTTGTTGGTGTGCACTCCCTCAGGAAGCAGACGTCCATGCGAAGTACAAATCTGTACTGAGAAAGGTAAGACCGGTAGCAGCTCAACTACCTATTAACTCCCAGCAGCAAGTACAGTTAGTGGGGACTGAGCCTATATTGCGTGATCATAGACGAATAGGGCATCAGTTTACTGAGGAGACACTGAAGGAGCTCCAGATAGGAGGGGGTGATTTCTTAACTGAGGTCGAAAAGACATTGTTTGAACAGATGGTAGTAAAGCATGGTAAAGCATTCTCTTTTTCAGCAGAGGAGATAGGTTGTGTGGACCCAAAGGTTATAGCGCCTATGGTTATATTCACAATCCCTCATGTGCCTTGGGATCTGAAACCGATCCCAGTTCCTCGTGCTTTGTTGCCTAAACTCATCGAGTTGTTGAAGGAGAAGGTACAGATGGGGATACTTGAGCCGTCTATGGGACCATATTCTAGCAGATGGTTCACTGTACCCAAGAAGTCAGGGGCTTTGCGTTTTATCCAAGACCTACAGCCTGCGAATAACGTAACCATTCGAAACGTTGGGACGGGTCCTGTGATTGAAGAGGTAGCAGAGGCATTTGCAGGGAGAGCTATCTATTCGATAGGAGATCTATATTCTGGTTATGATCAGTTCCAGCTGGCTGTGGAGAGTAGAGATTTAACTACTATGCGTACGCCCCTGGGATTGATGCGGATGTGTACTCTTCCACAAGGAGCGACGAACTCGGTGGCTCATATGCAGAATGCGATGCATAAGGTACTAAGGGAGTTTGTGCCTGATGTTACCATTCCATTTCTAGATGATATTCCTATAAAGGGTTGCGCGGTTGAAGACAGGGATGAAGCAGTACTTGCGAATGGATGTAGAAGGTTTGTTGCAGACCATATCAGGGATGTAGAACATATCTTGACTCGTCTGGAGGAGGTACATCTCACTCTGTCAGGAGCTAAGTCCAAGTTTGGTGTGTCTGAGATTTTAGTGGTTGGACATTTGTGTGGCGCTTTTGGAAGGCGGCCAAACCCGGAGAAGGTTGAAGCCATAGCTAGGATGGAAGACTGTAGGAATATCACAGAGGTTCGACGCTTTCTAGGTGCTTGTGTATTTTATCGTTTATCCATTCCTCATTATGCTCATGTTGCTGAGCCTTTGTATGCATTATTGAGGAAGGGTAAGAGGTTTATATGGACCTCAGTCCATCGAGAAGCTATGAATAGGTTGAAGGAGGCTCTACAGTCTCCGCCTGTTTTAAGAAGAGTAGACTACGGATGTGGGAGACCTGTCATGGTCACAGTAGATACTAGTCCAAAGGCGATTGGCTGGGCAATAGGTCAAGATGATGCGGATGGTATGCGGTTTACCTCTAGGTTTGGAGCTAAGATCTTGACAGACAGACAACGAGATTATCCTCAGGTGAAGCGTGAGTTGTGGGGAGCGGTGACAGCGATGAAGACAGACCGTGAGTTTTTGATTGGTGCTCATGTAGTTCTAGAAACGGATTGTCTATCTCTACTAGGCATGATATCCAACTGTAGCACGCCAGACATAGCGATGTTACGTTGGATTGCCTATATTAGAAGTTTGAATCCAGAGCTGAAGCATATAAAAGGAAAGGAGAATATGGTCGCAGACATGTTATCAAGAGCTCGATTTGTAAACGAGGATGTCATGATTTCAGAAGCTGAGGAAGAGGAGAGAAAGGATGCTCAGTGTCAGGTTAATCGGCGGGCTACGAACTTGGAGCCATTGATGTTTAGAGAGGAGCTTTACACAGGCAGACTTCGTGACATAGGGTATTATCTGAGCTTGTTGGAGAGGCAAGAGAGATGGAGTAAAGTAGAGTTCAGAGAGATAAGGAAACAAGCTTACAACTATCTTCTGCATGATGGGTATCTTTGGAGACGGCCACAGAGGAGAGATGGGATGTTCATACGAGTAGTGGACGATCTGCAGACTAAGCAGCAACTAATGAAAGAGTTCCATGATACCTTATGGGCCGGACATCGAGGGATTTGGGCTACCTACGTCAAGCTGAAGGAAAGATATTGGTGGAAAGGTCTGTATCAGGATGTGATGAACTACGTCAGTTCTTGCTTGCATTGTCAGTTCTACTCAAAGATCCGGTATAGGGACGGTCTCGTGCCGACTTATCCGCCTTGCATTCACTTCCAGTGGGTTCTCGACTTGGTGGTAATGCCTCTGGGGTTATGGGGCATGCGATATTTGGTTCTGGCTCGTGAGGATCTCTCCAACTTTGTGGAAGGGCGAGCCTTGAGGACGAAGACCACAGAGGGGATATGTAAGTTTGTTCTTGAAGATATTATTTGTAGATATGGGTCTGTAGGAAGGCTACGTGCAGATAGGGGAGAACTACGTGGTACGGAAGCGAAAGAGTTTTTTGCTCGATATGGTGTGAAGCTCAAGCTTACTACTGCGATGAATCCAGAGGGGATTGGCAAGAGCGAACGAGGACATCCATCAATAGTTCAGGCTTTGGTGAAAGCGTGTGATGGTAAGCATAGAGAGTGGCCTAGATTACTCCCTTTTGCTTTATGGGCAGATAGAACAACTCATTGTTCTACTACAGGGTACATGCCTGTTGAGTTAATGCTAGGACAGAAACCGATGATGCCAGCAGAAGAAGACTTTCCTACCTGGGCTATCTTGCCATGGGAGGACAATGTGAACCGTGTGCAGCTTCTCTCACTACGAATCAGACAGCTAGAATGCAGAGAGGAGGATCTCGCTGAAGCGCAGCGACGGCTGAAGGCGGCTCGACTTGGGAACAAGGAGAGGTTTGATAAGACTCATAGACTTCGACCAAAACCGATACAAGTTGGAGACTGGGTGTTGGTATACGACAGTACATTGGAGAACCAACACTCTACAATTCGAAAGTTTTCGAGAAGGTGGTTTGGCCCGTACCTTGTCTCTGATGTACATCAGAATGCTACCTATTCCTTGCAAGAGCTAGATGGCACGCCTTTAAGGCTTCCAGTTGTAGGGAAACGAGTGAAGTTATTCAAGAAGAGAGGGGAGACTGTGGAGCTAGCTGAGTTCTTAGGTTCAGAGCAGACAGGACCAAATGAAGACTTTTCTGAGACGGTTGAAGAGAGCGAGGACGATTCGGAGGACCACGAGGATCGGTGACGGATTGGCACATACCAGAGGATGTGCAGGTTTGGAGGGGGTGAATGTCGTATTGTACATAGGTCTATACAGTGAAAAGTATTGCTGAGAGACTTTTTTCTATATTGTGTAAAGGAAGCTGCCCTGTAGCTTAACAAGCTAGGCAGGAGCTAAGCTGGGGCTATGCTTGACAAGCTGCCCCCAAGCTTGGGTTAGAATATCACCCCTAAAGGAGTCGAGAGACATCAGAATGCAAAGCTCGACGAGGAGGGCGACCTCATGCTTCTAGTTTCGACAGAAAGTGTTTTAAGCAATAGTTAGTACGAGTTTTAGGCTGTGAAATATGTGAAAGAGGGAAATCTGTCGATTCTGGTTCGTGACTCGAACTCAGAATCGGATAGCGTGAGCGTGTAGGTGTTCACAAATACTATAGTTTTGACTCCTTGTTCATTAAAAACGGAGTTGTATAGAGAAGTTAACGTAGGAAAGCCTAGTAAAGACTTTACAGGAAAATTTCTTCAGGAAAACATATGTACAAAGGTTTTTACCTTCTTGAACGGAACCAAAGGCCATCCCAGTGATAGGGCGCCTGCCTAGGAGGGAAGTGGTCTCAGGATCAATCCCCCCTGGCCTCTGGTTCCTATTCCGGCATGTTGGCCTCCTGGAAGGGAGTCTATGTTGGATATGCAGCTACGTCCTGCATATCTAGGGGCGGGAGACCGGTATCTCCCTTAATCGTGGGCTTCTTGGCCTAAGCCTCCGCATGCCATCCTGAATATACTATGGGAGATACCTGGTGCGCATATGGGGGGGCTGTAAGCCCTGTGGGGCGGCCTCATAAGTGTTGGGGCTTCGGCCTACATTGGATGGCTTGTAGTATATTCAGGGTGGCATCAAGATGGCATCGAGGGCACGGGAAACTTTTGCTGATTATTATGTACGCATAAGGACAGCAGAGGAACAGCTTTAGATGGGGCCTTAAAATTAAAGTGAAAGATTACAGTGGAAGCGGAAGGTTACAACGGAAAACTGAAGCGGAAGATTACAGCGGAAGCGGAAGATTACCGCGGAAGCTTGAAGCGGAAAACTACAGCGGAAGCGGAAGATTACCGCGGAAGCTTGAAGCGGAATATTACAGCGGAAGCGGAAAACTACAGCGGAAGCGGAAGATTACCGCGGAAGATTACAGCGACAGCGGAAGCGGAAGCGGAAGATTACAGCGACAGCGGAAGCGGAAGCGGAAGATTACAGCGGAAGCGGAAGCGGAAGATTACGTCGTTGTAGTATAGTGGAGCGACAGCGGAAGCGGAAGCGGAATATTACAGCGGAAGCGGAAAACTACAGCGGAAGCGGAAGATTACCGCGGAAGATTACAGCGACAGCGGAAGCGGAAGCGGAAGATTACAGCGGAAGATTACAGCGACAGCGGAAGCGGAAGCGGAAGATTACAGCGGAAGCGGAAGCGGAAGATTACGTCGTTGTAGTATAGTGGGGCGACAGCGGAAGCGGAAGCGAAAGAAAGAGAATTAGAGTTAAAAAGGGGATCATCGATAAGGACAGCAGGGGGGGGCAGCTTAGCTAGGGCCCTACTTCTGATAAGTGACTGCGTTTATAAGGACAGCAGGGGGGCAGCTTAAGCTGGGGCCTTAACTTTAGGTTATTTACCTGCGGCGACTTGAGATCGAGAGGACAGTTTTGCAAAGAATGTTTTCTGAGAGAGCTGAAGCGGAACACGCAGGAGAAGCTAAGAAGCTGGGGAAAGATCAAATTGCTGACAGATTGAATTGAGAGAGCATCGTAAGAGAGAGAGGCAGGAGTTTTAGACTTAGACGTTGTTTAAATAAACTGTTCTGGGGAGAAATTACTCTCAGGAGACAGTTCTATTGAGAGATCGCTTGGAAATCTACAGGGGACTTTTAATCGACGTTGGATAAAATTTCTGAGAGTTTCAGTTGGGGCAAGGAGAGGAATAAGATTCAGGGGCCTGAATTTCTCTATTAGGTTCAGATTGAGACGTACTGGGTAGACTTTTGGCTTGACGGGTGAAGACTGGTGCGCAGGAGAGGAAGAGAGAGATTTTCTTTACAGTTGAAGAAATCGGTGGTGCAGACGACACTGTAATAAAGTTAATTGAATCTTGAGAGACCTATGTGTGTACCCAGGGTGTGTTTGAGTGCTTGTTTTTGTAATTGGTGAGCACAAGGAGCAGTGTTTTGAGATCACATCGTCAGCAGCAACCTATTTTCTTTTCTGGTCATTTTTCTTTGATCGATCACAGTCAGGAGGTCCGCCCTCCCCAAGAAAGACTCTCAACTCGACAACGGAAGGGCTCTCCGTTCATGCCTACCACTCGCACTGCCGCTTACTTCATCCGATGATAATGATCACACTCACACTACACTTGGATACTCTACACTCTATCCCTCAAGCTTCGCGAACCTCTCTTCTTATACATCAACCTCGCATGTGACGACAAGAATACTACTCTTATCTCCACTCAGCGGAGAGTACACGGATTGTCCACGTGGAACTTTATCTTTTGACTCGATAAGGTCCCAGTGGCTCTTCAACACCAAACACGTATGATAAGGATAGGTGGTGGTTTCACACCCTAGCCAATCCACAACACGACAACGTGAAGACACTACGGGAAGCAGGCAGAAGACTGTTTGAGGTTCTTCTCATGTTCTCTTCCCTTCCCAATGCTTCTCGCCTCTTGTTTAGTATCCCCCGCGCTTCCCCGGTTGTTTGCAGAAAATCCATCGATCGTTTTCCCCATCCCGCATTTTCCTTCTGTGAAATTGGACGTGGAAGCGTTGCCCAATTTTTGACAGTCATCTTCTCGCTTCTTCCCGAACTATAATCGAGCTTCCTTGTCCGTCGTTCTCAAATTCGATCTCGCAGCTATCAATTTCTTTACCCTACTGCACCTCTACTCCCGAATCTCTGGACAGAAGACGTTTCGGAAGATCTGAACATCTTCGGAAGACGCGTCTGAAACCTGAACATCTTCGGAAGACGTTGCTGATGTCTGAATGTCTTCAGAAGACGAATGTGTGCAATTCGTATCAAGAGTGGATTGGATTTGCTTTTGTGTTAAGAGAGGCTTGGTACAAATCCTGAGTGACTTGGTGAGTTGTTTGTTATTTCGAGAAGCTGGAAGTTGGGAACCAGGCCTGTGCCTCCCGATCTTCCGAGCTTTTCAAATCCACATCTTCCTAGAGAGATTAGAAGACTGGAAAGGCTGATAGAATGCGTGAGAAGGCGTGAAAATCCTTTAACGGATCTCTTCTGTCAGACCCATAGCAACCTATTCCTTCTTGTTCCCGAACTTAGAAGAGAGTTGTGAGAAGTCTTGCTGGCAGAATCTGGAGAGAATGGTCGAGGATCATGTCTTCTCATCGTGCAACAAGTTTCTTCTGAGTGTGTATGAGAGGTGAGGGGTCGGAAGAACAGATTATGAATGTCTTGTGTTTGTTGTGAGGTTAGATTGCGTATAGGAAGCAAAAGATAGGTGAGACCAGTGAAGGGAAGTCTGGCTTTGGGAAGTCTTTCGAGAACGTTATAGAATCGAAAGCTGTCCCGGGAGTCTTCCTGGAGGTACTGTCACCACAAGAGCCCGTGACCATCTTCTGAACTTTTTGTACACTCTACTTCTCGCAGATCTTCTATCTTCTGCTAGGAAGTAGGATGAAATGCAAGGTGGGTTGTCTTCTTAGGAATCCATGCGATGCCTTGCTTAGTTAGGATTGTCTAGATATAGCTCGGAAGACGAGATGAGAACTCTCCTTGTAGCAACTCAACCTTCTCAATCAATCACCCCAAGAGCTCTCAGTGGAAGCACCAGATGTAGAGTTGAGAGTTTTCCTCGAGAAGGGTGAACCTTCTGGCTGTAATATGAGCTTGAAGGTTGTGTTCAATCTACTCAAGGAAGCGTTGGGCTTCAGGCTGTGGCTGGTTTACTCAAAGGATAGGCTTCAGATCTCAAGGTGATACTGAAAAACACTCATATAAGTCACTTGGCTCTTCTGATATGTTCAGGAAGTAAAGTTCAGACTTAACTAACAATGATAAGATCAGATGGCGAAATTTGACACTCAGGATTGAGAAATATGTGAAGGTTCAGACTTCAGAACTCCTCCTACATGTCAATGAGGTCCTACTGGATACACATACGAAATTTCAGCTTCAGATCAATTCAGAGCACTAAGATATGAGTAGAAACTTTCTGAGTAGAGAAATTACGGCAATTTCTGGTACCCAGACAGCTGTTTCGACCTAGAACAAAGAATTGGCTCGATCACTTTGGGAAATTCTTACAGGATTTGCAGTACACAGCTTGCTGAACACTCCTGTGAAGTTGGGCGTCCTGATTCCACACAGAACTCCAGATCTCGCTCTCTGAAGTTGCTGTTCCAGATTGAGAGCTTTTCTGACCCCCTCTGCTTCAGCGGCCGCCTTGAATTACTCAGTAACTCAAATCACTTGAAACTTTTTTGACAGTCGTAGCACGGCTCACACTGAACGCAACCACGAAGGTTTGAAGCGATTTCCTCAATTCTGCTGCAATTGACACTCAAAACCCCAAAATCAACAAAAGTGATGCAGTTTTGACACAATCCGAACTTCAATTGGGCATAACTCCTTGTTTATTGATCCAAATTGATCAAGAATTTCACTGACAGTGCTTGGCTCGACGAGCTCTATCTCTCTGTGCTCTCCAATTTTGTAGTGTCCTCACCAGTTGCTCGAAATCTACTCTAGAGCTCTGTTTCTAAACTTAGAGTTTTACAAAAGACAAAAATGGACCAATGGGAGTTCATAGCTCCATTTGGTTGTCATTTTGTGCCTTAAACTACCTGGTAACTTATCTACACTCATAGGCTACCACGTCAAGCCCCCTAGAGTGCCAGCGTAAAACTTAAACTACCTAAAATGACACGGAGCCCCGAAAATTAACTTAAATCAGCTAGAAAGCGTGCATGGACGACACGCAATTACAACCCATGAGCTTAAGCCTTATCAACATGGTAATCAACCTACTAAGACTCAAAATATATAACATCTTTCAAAAATAGACTTCTTTGAGATCTTAACTTCACTCAGAGAGACTAACGTCTGACAGAGAAGTGAATCATTTACTATGTGAAATGATTGACATCACGAGAACGCCAACACGGAATGTTTCAACACTAAACCATCTTACAATACACATTCAATCGAATGGGCGTCAATGTATGAGCCCAACTACTTTGTGGAGTGCGAAGATGGAGTCTATGGGGTACAAACCCAAGATGGTGCTATAGTGTCCACTCAATCTCAACAATTTACCCCTATTCATCCGGTACTGTAAACCCTCCATGATCACATCGATCAACTACCCCCCGATCTCTCAACCTCCACGATCGTCATCGATGATTCTGCAAATGTCGGATCCGTCTCTCACTCAGGGGTCACCTCTGATGGCTTTGATGGAAGCACACCATGAATCTTGAAGAGAAAAATGCTAAGTTCACTCATTCATACACCTACAAACTTATCAACTAAAAATCTCCATAAACTCATCAACTAAAATCCTTCATTTTAACGACGTCTCTCAAGTTCTCATATGCTAAAAATATCCCACACTCTCTATATTACTCAAGTTGTCATTACGACGATGTGAAAATAAGGATGAGGAGCTCTTCTTTACTCCTCTATTTATACATTCTAGGTTTTTACTTTGGTACCCTTCGGTAACTCAGCCGTAACTACTTTTACCGGGTTTTACTAAGATATTATTTAAAATAAAAGCATTAATCACATGGGCTTCTTATCTTTTCACATGGGCTTATTCCTTCAAAGTCAACAACTTCTAGAAGGATTCTGAAATATTCTCAAGGAATCTCGAATTTCCACCCCCCTCTACACTAAGACCCACTAAAAAGGAAACATGTGGAATCTCTTCTTGTTTTTAATGCCCACAAAGTCCACAACTTTAATCCAACCACTAATATCAAGTCAAAAAAGAGATAAGGGATACTTTCCACCTCCTTTCTACCTTTTAGACAAGATGACAAGATAGTAGTGCTCACTCTTTAAGAAATATCTGAATTCTGCCAAAAGTACAGCTAAGTTTAACCATAACTAACTTTAGCTAGTCATTACTAACTTGATACCTCCTTAAAGTACTTGGGCAGCAAATAAACATTCTCAACACTTAGTTATAACTAAATATCTTACTAATAGACAAACTTCCTATGTGTAGCATAGGTCCTTACATTTTACCCCCGGACTAAATTTTTGCTCCGTCCTCGGAGTGAAGAGAAAACTTTCGTCTATGAAATAACTTCAACTTGTCATGGTTGACACGATCAAATCTCCTTCCTCCCAGTTCTTGAAGGTCATATGTGAAGTTGTTCCACACTTTATCTACAACAAAAGGACCAAAATATCTAGGAAGAAACTTCTTCTTAGCCCTCTTGAATCTGATAGCATCATACAACATTACTCAATCTCCGACTTGAAAAGGTTTTACCTCCCTCTTGTCCAGCCGTTTGTCGTAACTCTTCTTTTGATGAGCATGAGCTCGTTCCATCCGAATCATTGCTACCGCTCGGGTCTCTTCCAACTCCATGAGTTGCTCCCTTCTTGATCTGACCACGTCTTCTCCTCTCGACCTCTTCAACTTTCGTTGAATAGTTTAAAAAAGTATCCAATTTGAATTGGATGGGCAACTTGGACTCCACTCCATAAACCAATCGAAATGAGGAGTACCCAGTAGAAGTCTTTGTTGTCGTTTGATACTCCCATAAGATGGCATGTAGCCTCTTATCCCAAGTATGTTTCGCAGTCTCAACACCAGCATCTTTGGCGAGCATCATACAGAGTGTAAGATTGGTCTTCTCCGCAAGACCATTAGCATTTGGTTTGTATGAGGTCGTTACTCGTGGCTTGATAGAAAAGTGTTGTAGCATAGCAGTTGTCATGCTCCTTACAAACTCTCCTCCTCTATCTGAGACCAACTCTAACAGACATCCAAATCTGGTGATGATCCTCTCTCATAGGTATCTACCGACTTCTGTTTCATTAGTCTCCCTCAAAGGTCTAGCCTCTACGCACTTGGTACAATAGTCAGTGGCGACTACAATGTATCTATTGCCTCGAGGTGTCTTATTAAGAGGACTTACAAAGTCAATACCTCACTTCTCAAATGGTCCTAATATTGGAATTGATCTTAACCGAGGTGTTCTAGTAGACTTAAGAGCAAATGTTTGACATACATCGCAAGTTTTGCAATAGTCTAAACACTCCTTGAAAATCCTCTCCAGTGATAACCCGCATCCAAAATCTTGAAAGCTGTTATCTTACCAGCAAAGTGACCTCCGCAAACAATACCATCGTGAAACTCGTGCATCAGCTTGAACGCCTCCTTCTGACCAACTGCTCTCCTTAGTAACCCATCTGCTCCTTGATAAAATAGAATTCCCTCCACCATGGTGTAAGGTTTGCATCTCTTGATCAACGCGTTACGTTCTCGTGTATGCATACCTTCTGGAAAAGAGCCATCTGCAAAGAAACTCCAGATTTCCTTGTACTCGTCCGGTATCTCCTCAATGCTTGTGATGATCATCAGATGCTCGTCTGGAAATGAATCATCAAATGGTTTCCCTCATCATCATAAGCCCTCGACAAAAGATCAGCATTTGCATGCTTTTTCTCTGGTCTATCTTCGATCACGTAATCATATTCTGTTAGAAGGATCTTCCAACGAGCAATACAACCTTCGGCATTAGGCTTATTAAAGATATACTTTAAAGCCTTGTGATCTGTGACTATGGAAAATTTTCCTCCTAGCAAGTAGTGTCGAAATTTCTTCAATCCAAAGATCACCGCTAATCCTTCTCGTTCAGTCACGGAGTAATTCTTCTCCGCTGGAACCATCTGCCTACTATCATAAGCTATAGGATGATCATACCCATCTCCATCTAACTGACTTAATGTACATCCGATTGCTACATTGGAGGTATTCGTATACAGAATAAAATGCTTTACTCCACTCAGGTTTAGCAAGTATAAGAGCTGTCACCAATGTCTTTTTCAGCTCCTCAAATGCTTCCTTTGCCTTCTGATCATGCACTATCAAGTCAAAATCAACTCCCTTCTTCATGTACATAGTCAAAGCTATTGCTTTGTTTGAGAAGGAAAAGACAAACCTACAATAATATCCAACCATGCCAAGAAACTGTCTCAACTTTGTCAAGTTGATCAGAAATGGAAGATCCACAATCTTCTTCACCTTCTCAAGATCTACCGCATTTCCATTCTTGAAAATGATGTGTCCCAACAGTAGACCTTCTTCGCAGCCAAAGATGCACTTCTCTGGATTTAGAGAAGCGTTGGCTTGCTCCAATCGCTGCAAAACTTTGATCACATGATCAAAGTGGTCCTCCTTTCTTCTGTACACACAGAAATCGTCAATGAAATCCCGAACAAACTTCCCTATGAATGGTTCAAACACCTTGTTCATGAACCTCTGAAACGTGGCCGGAGCATTACACAGTCCGAATGGCATCACTCGAAATGCAAATGTTCCCCAAGGAGTAGTGAAAGTAGTCAACTGTTGGTACTCTTGTGCTATCTTGATCTGGTTATACCCACTATAACCATCACCAAAGCTGTACCACTCATGACCAGCAACTTCCTCCAAAATCTCATCTATAAATGGTAGAGGATAATAATCCTTCTTAGTAACTGCATTCAGCTTTTTATAGTCTATGCACACTCGCAGCTTACCATTCTTTTTCTTGACAATCACAATGGGTGAGACCCATTCTGAGTTCTCCACCTCGTAGATGAAACTTGTCTCCTTCAACTTGTCTATCTCTTCTTTGACCATCATTGTCATTGTGGGATTGACTCTTCTCTGCTTCTGTCGAACTGGTCTTGCGTTCTTTTCCAATTCGATCCGATGAGTCTCTAGAGTCACCTCCTTCAAATCCTTGTAGCTGAAAGCAAACACATGGATATATTTTCAAAATATATCTAGGAATCTACTTTTCTCCTCTTGAGTGACATTGATACCAAACATCAGGGTAGAGAGTCTTCGCACAATCTATGCCTCACTCAACTCTTCTTTGTCAAGATCTTTCTCCACTGCTGGTCGAGGCAACAAGTCAATAGCACTAAGCTGATGTAACGATTCATCTCGACCAAATCCTTCGTCCTCAGACGAGGATTCTTGATCGTAAGAATCTCCGGTATCTATTTCTGAGACACTCTGATCATCCTCCATATCAGATTCCCAGTAGTCAATAGTGGGTCTATCAGAGTCAGAAGTCACAACTCCAACACCCGAGAGAGGTACTATCACTCTATGATCTCTAGGCCCAATCCGTAAGTATCCCTTGTGTCACCTATCAGTGGTGCGCACAGCTCTCAACCAAGGCCTACCTAGGAGCAAATCATAACTAGAGTCCTTTAACACTTGAAAGGACATCAATGTTTGAACTCCCATCACAGACACGACCACCTTCTCTAACACACCAAGGGGTCTTACCTGTTGCTTGTTAGCCATCCCCACGACAATGCTAGCCGGGCGAGTTGGTTCCATCCCCAACTTCTTCATCAACCTCTCCGATATGACGTTTACAGACGACCCTCCATCCACCAATACGTCAGAGACGTAGTGACCATTCAACAGGACTTCAATCTTTGAAGCCCTAGTGCATACCTCTGAAGCATGCACATCCACCACACCAACTCCCACAGACTTTGAGGTCTTGCTCTTGGATTTCTTTTTCTTGCTTCTCTTAGAACTCAGTCCTCCTCTGGGTTCTCTTCGTAAACTAGGGTTGAGTGCAATCAGTTGCCCAACCATGATGTTAGCTTTCTGAGCACCCACATCTTCAACCACATCATATCCCGCTTGAGAAGATGAAATGGTGAAATCCGTCATCCCCAACTTCCTTCCTGACTTCCTTGGTGTACTCGAAACATTACTCGAACGAGTACTTCTACTTGCGGACTCCTCCATGAAAACTGGTTCATCAGAAAATCGAGTTCTTTTCCTTTCTTGAGCTAAAAGCTCCACCGGTGCATGAGAAGAGTTTGAACTCTCTCCTTTCTCGTAGATGGGATCTCGCACGACATCGATAGTAGCCACCCCCTTGTCTCGTCCTTGTGATGGATTTCCTCCACCCACATTCATTCTGACAGCTTCAGCACCTCTTGCTCCGTTGTTAGGACAATTTTGCTGGAAATGAGAACCTCCACACGTCCAACAAGTGATTCCTCCAAAGATACCTTGGTTGCCTCCAAAGTTATCTTGATTTCCTCGGTTGAGATTGTTGTCGTAACCTCTTTGACCTCCTCCTCCACCTTTGTTCCTCCATTCTCGTAACTGCACCACGTTTATCTTGAGATCCGCAAGAGTATCGGTGATGCTCTTCAACTCAGCATGGAAATCAGAGGTGGCAGTAGACACCGTTGTATGGACAAATGATCTTGACACCACCATTGGAGTAGGAGTTGACGTTGAAGCGATCACCAATTGTGATGGTGCAGATGCTATCGTTGTGGTTACACCAAGAGTCGGAGTCGACACCAGAGCGACATGATGAGGTTGGATGATATCTCCTTCATCCAAACTCTCTTTCATATTTGTCGCAATCTTGATGGCCTCCTCTTTGGTTGTTGGCTTCTCGTACTTCACTTGGGTTCAAATTGAAGGTCTCAACTCTCCCACCAAGTTCTTGGTCAGCATTGCTCCAATCCCCGCCATCGTTAGCTCCACATTGTCCCCACTCTTCCGTAGGACCGTCCGAAATTGTTGCTCCAACTTATCCACCTTTTCGGTATATTGCTGAACTTTCTTGTCGTCCCGTTGCTTCAAATGAGTAAGCTCCACCATGAGTTTCTCATAACTCTCTTCTGGAAGAAATTATTCGATGAGTGCATTACTCAACGTCTCTCATGTGTCCCCAATTGCACCAGGTGTCTTGCTCTTCACTCGGTCTTCATATCACGTAAGAGCAAAATCTTCTAAAAACTTTGACAGTAACAACACCCATTCTTCCTTCCTTCTCACGTTGTTTCCGATGCAACCCCTTTTGAAGTCTCGTACAAATGGTTCTACATCTTCATTGTCCTTCCCATGAAACACTAGTAACTTCCCCATCTTGTAACTATTCTTTCTATCTTTCTAATTTTTGTGCAATAACTACTCGCTAAAAGAGTACGAACATCACCAATTCCATTCGCGAATAATCTACCATAGGTAAAATAAAAGGAAATGGTTGTAACAACACCTCTTGTGTCATCTCTTCTCCCAAGGTAATCATGAGCCTGAGTTGCATCACCGTCTTCTCCACCATCCGAATGACGATCTCCATCACAACTCAGCCGAGTCCTCTTTTGAAGTCGACAACTTTTCCATCTCAGCTCTTTGAGTCTCGTCCAACTTCTCGACTACTGACGTAAGTAGGACGGCCATATCGACGCACTTGTGTCCTCTTGATAGATCACCCATTCCACAACTTGGACAAGGGTCTTTTCCTAGAAGATTAATTGGCGCTGGTGACGATGGACCCATTCGAAGACTTAAATCAGTAAACTCCCGCTTCCCTTTAGCTCTCTCGGTTCTGATTCTAGTTGGACAATTCACTACTTTATGTCCCAACCCTCTACAGAAATAACACAAGTCGGTTTCTACTCTTCTCCTTGGAGATTCTACTTGAGATTTTGTACTCGGGTTCTCAAACTCAACGATAATCTCTTTCGAACTCTCTCCGACGCTTACTATGACATCTAAACCTTGAGGAAGATTTCTACGTCTAACTTTCCAATCTTTCGAACTTCCACTCATGTTGCACCTTTTCAACCATTAAGTGAACAAAATATCTTTGAGGAAAATAACTCTACATCACTTTCTTAACTCTTTCGAGTTTTATACTGAAAATCGTGTATTATACATTCTATACACGAAATCTAAAATTAAGAGTACATGATAATATCCTCATGATCATCGTTTGTACTGATCCTAGCAGACATCTTAAAGTCACTCTTGTAAAGATCACACTCTACTTCACCAGGAGCATTCGTGGCCTCCACAGTGAATGTTGCTTTGAACTCAATCTTCTTCGCATCTGCGCTGATGCTCGCAGAAGCTTCTTGATATAGAGCAAAAAGGGCACCCCAATTGCAATAGATGCTTGATCGCAACGCCTCTATACTTAACTTTGGCTTTTCCGTCTCCGTTCTAACTCCCAAACGTCTCTTCTTCAACCTCGGCACTCGAACTGGATTCCCCATGACGTATCGTCAAGACTTCCTTGTATGTCGAACCGTATATCTCTTAATCGGTAAGAGATCTCTCCACGATTTTTGTGATCTCCAGTAGCTCAACCTCCAAGCTACTAACTAATGAAGTTTCAATAGAAAATTCCTTAATCAAAAGAGATGGTGCTAACTGTACAAATTTTCAGAGAACTGAAATTTGTATATTTTTACATCTCTCATGACTTTCAACCCCCTCAACTTTGAAAATTCATGGCTCTCTCTCCATACCACCTTTTCTCCTGATTTCTGTTGTTCTAGATAGCTTATCAGCCAATCTAGAACACTGGAAAGTTTCTCAGGAAAATAAAATTCACATAAAATCGAACAATGATTGTAAACTTTTTCCAGAGAACAGAATTCCTCAACTCTCACGAATAGACCCCCTCAACTTTGAAAATTCATTGCTCCTTCTCCAAACCACCTTTTCCTATTATTTATTTTGTCATAGGTAGGTTATCATCCAAGTTACAGTCCTGGAAAGTTTCACTAAAAAATAAAATTCACAAAACATCTGACAATGACTGTAAAATTTTTCCAGATAGCAGAAATCCTCAAACTCGGAAAATTTTTCTCCTCTAATAACTTCTCTCTCCTCCTTTCTCTACAACTCTTGTTTCATCCCCTTTCAACTCTCCTCAAACTTTTTCTAAGTGAACAAGATGTAAAGAATAACCTCGAATGCGTTATAGATCACTACAGGATACACGAAAAGTTCTAATGTTGCTAACATCGCGTTAGCTCTCTCTCCTCCCAACGTTCTCTCCATGTGTTCTCTCATAATCTCTTTTTGTCTAATATAGAACTGAACTCTAAACATTTTCAATGATCCCTTCAAGTGAGGTCCTGGCAACGGAACCAAAAATGTAAACCCTTCACGATCCCATCAATCAACTACCCCCCGATCTCTCAACCTCCACGATCATCATCGATGATTCTGCAAATGTCGGGCCTGTCTCTCACTCAAGGGTCACCTATGATGGCTTTGATGGAAGCACACCATGAATCTTGAAGGGAAAAATGCTAAGTTCACTCATTCATACACCCACAAACTTATCAACTAAAAATCTTCATAAACTCATCAACTAAAATCCTCCATTCTAACGACGTCTCTCAAGTTCTCACATGCTAAAAATATCCCACACTCTCTATATTACTCAAGTTGTCATTACGACGATGTGAAAATAAGCATGAGGAGCTCTTCTCTACTCCTCTATTTATACATTCTAGGTTTTTATTTTGGTACCCTCCGGTAACTCAGCCGTAACTACTTTTACCGGGTTTTACTAAGATATTACTTAAGGTAAAAGTATTAATCACATGGGATTCTTATCTTTTCACATGGGCTTATTCCTTCAAAGTCAACAACTTCTAGAAGGATTCTGAAATATTCTCAAGGAATCTCGAATTTCCACCTGCCTCTACGCTAGGACCCACTAAAAAGGAAACATGTGGAATCTCTTCTTGTTTTTAATGTCCACAAAGTCCACAACTTTAATCCAATCACTAATATCAAGTCAAAAGGAGATAAGGGATACTTTCCACCTCGTTTCTATCTTTTAGACAAGATGACAAGATAGTAGTGCTCACTCTTTAAGAAATATCTGAATTCTATCAAAAGTACAACTAAGTTTAATCATAACTAACTTAAGCTAGTCATGACTAACTTGATACCTCCTTAAAGTACGTGGGCAGCAAATAACCATTCTCAACACTTAATTATAACTAAATATCTTACTAATAGACAAACTTCCTATGTGTAACATAGGTCGTTACAGTACACACCCAACGTTTTGTACCCAGACAAATGACAACTAACGTTTCTCAATGAAAGTTTATCCCTACAGGTTACCAACCACCACCATCTCTTAGTACATCATGTTTTAATTGTGGCTCTTATGGTGTTTGGGCTCCTTCTTGTCCTCATCCAAAGAAACAAGTAGGATATATGCGACTGTGTGGAAAGTGTGATAAACCCGGACATGGAGCCACGGATTGTACAAATGAACTAGCTCAGAAGACAGGTGTGAGGTTTCAACCAGCTCCCAATCAACAAGGACCAGATGCAGGAGTGAACATGGTCGATTTGGTGGAAGATCTAAAGACTTGCACTCTTTCGAAGGACGATGGATATGGTTGGCCAGAAAATAAGGAGATTCTGATAAACAAAGTCGAGACTCTGACGAAAGCCGAAGCTCAAGAAGCAAAGAACATCAAAAAGACTAAGCGTAAGGAGTTGAAGAAGAAGAAGAAGGCGCACAAAAACGTTGACAGAACAAGTGCGTGAACTAGTAGAGAAACGGGCAAAGCTGGTTTTAACCGAAGTTCGCAATAAAGAAGAGGAGACGAAGAAGACCTCGTCAAGTTTACCTGCTGACATTTCCGAGGAAGTGAAAGCATTACTCAGTAAGGAACTGAGTAAAGAAGAAGAAAAAGAACTTAGCCAGGAAGGGCTTGGGAGAGTGAAGACCGAAGTCACTTCGTCCGAAGGCAATCGATCACCAAAACTTCGAAACCAGGTGGTTGAGCAGACGGAGAAGACAACTCAAGTAGTAAGCCCCCACTATAATGTAGTAGAGGACTTACTGAACCAACATGCTAACAAAACAATAAAGCAGTTGGTCGAAGACAATAGGCTGTACAGAAAGTTGTTGTTAGCAGCCTTGAGAAAACCAGCGAAGGCTAAATCGAAGAATCTGCCTTCATTGTTTCAAGTGGGTTTGGAGGACTTAGGATCTCCAGAAGTAGACATCGAGATAGATGGATGTCTAATAAAGCATGTGCCTATAGACTCTAGTTCTAGCGTGAACATTATTACAGAGGAGACAGCGCATGGATTGGATTATACAAAGTTTGAACCAACACCAAGAGTGTTGAGGATGGCGGATCAGAGCAGACGAAGACCTTTAGGCGTACTACGAGATATCCCTACGACAATCGGTGGGATAATCTTCAAACTTACTTACATAGTACTGAGACCATTGGTTAAGTCTGGCTATGGAGTGCTTATAGGCAGACCTTGGCTATATGGTGCTAAGGTAATCATTGACTGGTATAAGCAGAAGTTATCCTTTAATGACCCGATGAAACCCACGGATAAGGGTGTCTCTGTAAGTTGGAAGAAGGTGTCGCACCAGGGCGAAACATCCTCGACAGATTCAGAGTACACTTCGGACGAAGACTCTTCATCTTCGAGCACTAGTTCGGAGAATGAAAGATCAGGACCTACATAGTTGTGAACTACTTGCAATGCTATGAGATAGAAGAAGAAGAAGAGTGCGAAGGGCCTGAGGAAGAATAGCAATCACAGTTGGGACAGAGAAGTTCAGAGATAAGCCACACCGAAGGAATGGTACTGAAGTCAGCAACAATGGATTTAGTCCTCGAAGAAGAGAAGGTCTTGAAGATCACAGCGAAGCTACAGGGAGCAGAATTGGAGGCGTACCACGACATGTTAACTTACTACCAGGATGTCTTCGCCTGGAAGATAGAAGACATGAAGGGTATTCCTGCGAAGTGAGGTCAACATCGAATTGACCTGTTGGAAAAATCTGTACCTGTGAGACAAAGACAGTATCGGCTAAACCCGAAGTACTCTCTTTTAGTCAAGGATGAAATTGATAAATATTTAAGTGCTGGAATTATCTTTCCTGTCCTTAGCAGTGAATGGGTATCTCCTATAGTGATAGTACCCAAGAAGAAGACTGGTAAAATCAGAATATGTCAAGATTTTTGAAAACTGAATGTAGCAACTAGGAAAGACCATCACCCCTTACCTTTTACAGATTCTATTTTGGATAGAGTAGCTGGTCATGAGTGCTATAGTCTTCTGAATGGATTTTCAGGATATAATCAAGTATCCATCAGAGAAGAAGACAAAGATAAGACTACTTTTACCACTGACTGGGGTACTTTTGCATATCATAAGATGCCTTTTGGTTTGTGTAATGCTCTTGCTACATTTCAGAGAATGATGACAAACATTTTCCAGGAGTATCTTAGGAAGTTCTTAGAAATTTTTATAGATAATTTTTGCGTTTTTGGTCCAAGAGAAGAACATATAAATTCCTTGGCTATAGTTTTTCAGCGTTGTAGAGATGCTCAGTTAGCATTACACCCAGAAAAGTGTCTCTTCGCCATGACAAAAGGTCTTTTATTAAGACATAGAGTCTCGCAGCGAGGCATTGAAGTAGACATAGACAGAGTTCAAGTTATAGTAGCTTTGGATCCTCCCTCTAATGTTAGTGAGTTGCGGGGGTTTTTAGGACATGTGGGTTACTATCGGAGGTTTATCAAAAACTATGCAACCTTGGCAGCACCACTAACCGAATTGTTGAAGAAGACTACTGAGTACATCTGGCAGGAACAGAGACAGAACGCTTTTGAAACGCTGAAGACGAAGTTGATTGAAGCTCCAGTCATGAAGGCACCAGATTGAAGTCTACCCTTTCAAGTGTATGTGGATACTTCAGCATTCTCTATTGGAGTGGTGTTGAGTCAGAAAGACAGCGAAAAGAGGGACCATCCGATTTACTATGCGAGTAGACAATTATCAGCTGCAGAGAAGAATTATTCTTCTACATAGCGGGAAGCACTAGGGACGGTGTATTCTGTCAGAAAATTTCGACACTACTTGTTGGGATGCAAGTTTGTATTCTACGTGGATCACTATGCTTTAAAACATCTGGTACATAAATCTGATTTGTCCGGAAGAATAGCAAGATGGATGTTGTTATTGCAAGCGTTCAAATTCACAGTTCAAACTCGAGCAGGCAAACATCATGAGAATGCAGACTACTTGTCTCGGTTGAGGACAGGAGAGCGTCAAGATAACGTAGCAGATGACTTCCCAGATGAAGAACTTTTCCAGCTTACAGTAACCCCCACAAGCAGGTATCATGAGATATATAGATATCTGTATACATTGCAGTGTCCTGAAGGAATGGATGTGGAACAGCGTATGGTGTTCATACACAA
Organism: Asterella californica; assembly: GCA_036924285.1. Lineage (NCBI taxonomy): Eukaryota > Viridiplantae > Streptophyta > Marchantiopsida > Marchantiales > Aytoniaceae > Asterella > Asterella californica. Next base: position 53,486,801 of record JAYKYS010000001.1, read on the forward strand.
AGTCGGACCGTACGAGCTGAAGAGTGGTATTCTGTTCAAAAAGGGGATCGATGATGAAATACAAAAATGTCTGGAAGAAGAAGAAGTAGGAAGAGTGGTGGATGTCATGCATTCCGAATCAGCAGGAGGACATTATGCCCTTCGCAACACAGTGAAGAAGATCTTGGATGCAGGATAGTGGTGGTCCACCATGTACAAAGATGTGCAAGCGATCATTAAAAGGTGTGACAGTTGCCAACGAATAGGTAAGCCTACTCGAACTACTCAGTGGCCACTCCATCCTATCTTACCTCTTGCACCATTCGAGAAGTGAGGAATTGATTTTGTGGGACCTATTCAGCCAGCAACAAAGAAGACACGAAGAAGATACATATTGGTTGCTACAGATTATGCAACCAAGTGGGTGGAAGCTGAAGCAACAAAGAAAGATGATGCGATAACAGTGGCAGCGTTTCTACACAAGAATATCATCACCAGGTTTGGATGTCCATTGGAACTGGTGAGTGATAGAGACACACATTTTTTGAACAACACCATAGAGGCACTAGAGTACTTTCAGATCAAGCATCGAAATACTACTCCGTATAATCCTAAGGCGAATGGACTTACTGAGAAAAGCAATGGATTACTATGTAAAATTTTGAACAAAGTGACTGTCAACCATGCCTATGATTGGGACACCAAGTTGGATGCAGCATTGTGGGCATTCAGAAATACAGAGAAGATAACAACACGACAGACGCCGTTCTTCTTAGCGTATGGAATGCATCCCATTATGCCTATTGAGTTCGAAACCCCTACTTACCGGATTCTGTCACATGATAGACTATCTGCAGAAGATAGTCAACTCATCAGATTGCAAAGTTTGATGGCATTAGAAGAAAATCGCGAGGCATCTCTGGAGTTAACTAAGGACATATAAGAAAAGCGGAAGGAGGTATATGATAAGAGGTTGAGGAAAGTGGATGTGAACGACGGAGACTTAGTCTTGCTATATGATAATAGACATATTAAGTTTCCAGAGAAGTTACAGCTACGATGGATGGGACCATACAAAGTCTCACAATGTTATGGCAATGGTTCAGTCCAACTTGAAGACCTGGAAGGAAATCTCTTCGCTACTCGAGTAAATGGAGGAAGAATCAAGAGATACTACTCTTGAGTGTTCGCGAGGTCGCTTCACAATTGAGAGGGGGAGTATGTGAAGCTTTGGATTTCCAATTTGTTAGAAATTTTTGTTTTTTGTTAGATAAAACAGTAGATTAATTAGTATAGATAATAGATATGATAAGTTTAGTATAGTATAGAGTTTCTTAGCCGAAGGATGATGCTGAACAATAATATGAAACCTGTGGATGTATCTCTTTGGAATAATAACCTAGCTGCATTCTTCAGACGAAGTGCTTTCCAGGGATACCTCATTTGCTGAGAACGGATGTCGGACGACGAAGTTATGGCTCAGAGAAGAGGACCAAAGGAGAACATTTTTAGTTGTTCTAAAAAATAAAATTTTTTTATCTAAATTTTGAATTAAAAAAATTCATGCAACTTCGCGCACGAGAAACAAGACGGACTTCGCACGTGAGAAGACGAGAGGAAAAGCTATAAGAAGAGTGAAAAAGCATTTCACTTTACTATTTTCATTCGCGAGTTTACTGTAACGTTCCGGATCGATCGAGAGAGATTGAGCGAAGGCTGTCTTCGGCGAAGGGTATTTTCTAGGATTTTGTACGAAGGAGTGGCAACATCTGTCTTCCACGAAGTCTCAATTTGGGTTCAGAGGGCGAAGTCTGAAGTCTGCGTTTTTCACAATCAAGTGCTGTCTTCGGAGAAAGTGTCGTAATCGCAGGAGAGCGAAGGAACTTCGAATCTTTGGCGAAGATGAGAGGGATGCAGACGACCAAGAGGTCGAAGCTGAAGACCATAGCAATGAAGTGGCCGGACTTTGGTCAATATCGAGTACGTCTGGAAGAAATGGGTATGGCATTTCTGATGGAGAATTGGGGGGTGATATCTTTGGATCTGATGGAGGAGATTCTCATCTGCAAGGGACATCCTTCTGACGATCTTCGGGCGAGGCCACTCAACTTGACGTTAGACCATTGAAACTTTGTCTTGAGGATCGATGACTCAGGAGTGTGTGGTGCCTACAAATTACAGCACGAATTTTTAAAATTTTTAAGATTAATAACTTGTTTGTATAACTGAAGAAGCGTTGTTACTTAAGATTACTGCTTCCTTAGCAGGAAGATGATCTTATGAGCTTTTTAATAAGAAGTAGACTTCTTCGGAAGACGACTGTCTTCCGAGAAGCGTCTTCTCAGTTGCGTCTTCGGAAGACGGAAGACGACGGAAGACGGGAAGACGACAGAAGATACCTATCTTCTGGAAGACAGCGACCGCGAAGGCCTAACCATGAATTTCCAGGTAAAGGAGTAGGTGTACCTACTAGGTAACACCAAGGTGGTAGGTAGGTCGGGTAAGTCACCTAAGGTCGAAACCTCTAATCTGCGGGGAAGATGTGCAGGAAGCGCATTAGCGCATTCTAACTTCCCGCAGCAAGCACTTCTTGAGGAGATCGATTACAGAGGGTGAGCTTCGAGTGAGGGAATCGAGCGAGGTGAAATCGAGCGAGGTGAGGTCCAGTTAGCAGCTAGGAGAAGGGCGAGACTGAATTGCTGAAGCACGGAAGGCAGGAAGCAAAGGCGTTTTCTGTGAGCTCTCGGGAAGCTGACATTGGAGGGTAGCTGAGTAGAATCGAAGGTGATTGAGGCGTGGTCAGAAACTGACAACGGAAGCAGCCGTGTGGAGTCACATTGGAGCTAGGACCAGAGCCAGAAGCGCGCGAAAAGTCGAAGACAACTCGGGAAGCAGCCAGAAGACTGTAGAGGTTCTTCCCATGTTCTTCTCTCTTCCCACTGCTTCTCGTCTCTGTTAAGTGTCCTCCGCGCTTCCCCGATTGGTTGCAGGCAGCCTGATCGATTACCCCTCATCCCCATTTTTTCTATTGTACATTGGCGCGGAAGCGCTGTCCAATTTCTGTCAGACATCTTCCTACTTCTTTCTAAGTTCAATTCGAGCTTCCCTACCCATCGTCCCCAAAATTGACGATCCCAGCTATCAATTTCCCTACCATACTACCCCTCTGCCTCCAAAACCTTGAACAAAAGACGCTTCGGAAGATGCTTTGCTTTTGTGTTAAGAGAGACTTGGTACGAATCCTGAGTGGTGTGGTGAGTTGTTTTGTTATTTCGAGAAGTCGGAAGTCGGGAACTAGGCCTGTGCCTCCCGGTCTTCCAAGCTTCTCAACTCCACATCTTCCTAGAGAGACTAGAAGACTGAAAGGCTGGCAAAATGAACGAGAAGACGTGAGGGTCCATTTCGGGTCTCTTCTGTCCGACCCATAGCAGCCATTCCTTCTTCTTCCCAAACTTAAGAGAGAGTCGTGAGAAGACTTGCTGGCAGAATCTGGAGAGAATGGTCGAGGGTCATGTCTTCCCACCGAGCAGCAAGCTTCTTCTGAGTGCGTATGAGAGGTGAGAAGTCAGAAGAACAGAGTGCAATTGTCTTGAGTCTGTTGTGAAGATAGATTGCGCGTAGGAAGACGAAGACAGGTGAGACCAGTGAAGGGAAGCCTGACGTCGAGAAGTCTTCTGAGAAAGACATTGAATCGGAAACTGTCTCGAGTGTCTTCCCAGAGGCCACTGTCATCGTAGGAGCTCGCAACCATCTTCCTAACATGTTATGCACTTTATGTTTCGCGAATCTTGTATCTTCTGATAGGAAGTAGGATGTAATGCAAGGTGGGTTGTCTTCTTGGTAATCCATGCGAGGCCTTGCTTAGATAGGATTGTTTAGATATAGCGCGGAAGACGAGAGCTATCTAGGAAGTACTGTTAGAATCCCGGAAGACGGAGTAGCTGTCTTCTGGAAGACTAGTTTCGTCTTCTGAGAAGTAGAAGCTAGACTGTGGACACTTGGGAAGGACTGAGCCTTCAGCTCATAGTAGGTGCTTGTGGCTTAGTGCAACAGATCTTCCAGTATGACGATGCATCCTCGAGGGTTGGTGTTACCAGCAGCGGAGTTGGCCGAGACCACGCCCTTCCTCAAGGAGTTGGGTCTTGATTTCTTCCTATGGGATTGGAACCTCGCAGACCAAGGACTTCTGGAGGAGGTGTGGGCAGCGTTATCACCTCGCAACCGTGTACCTGCGAAGGCAGGAGTAGCTCGAGGAAGACCATCTTCCTGGACTGAAGATTGGTGGCGCAGGACTTTCCATAGGTCAGAAACCGAGGACTGAGGGTATTGGTTTGAGAAGAAGATTTTGCCCAGGGTTGTGAGTGCGTGGCATGTGCTTGGGAGCACCACTTGTCTCTTCGTGGAAGACAGACAGGGTAGGAATGGGTGGAAGATCGAATCTTACCGGGAGCCGAAGAAGCGACTTTTGGCGAAGCTGTTTCTGCATCTCTTTCCCAAGGGGAAAGCGCAGAAGACGAGGTACCTGGGAGATCAGGACGTAGAGTTCCTGGAAGCAATGTGGGATAAAAGAGTGCCCATCTACTGGGGCGCATACGTCCACAACTATGTACAGACGGAGCTAGCATACTTGGGTACCCTGACGGGAGGACACTTGACACCTTTCCTCTGCTACTTGTACATAGCCATGGGGGATCTTAGGAGAGATCAGTTGGCAGAGTATGGGCCAACAGGGCAACAGGAGGTGAAGAATGAGACCTCGGAAGACGATGACCGAGCAGCAGCCGCAACTCCCCCTCCCACTCTGATGCCACAGCTGAGGCCTGGCTCTCACCAGAAGACGCTTCTGGTGAGGGAAGACGAGTCTAGTGGGTCGGAAGACGCCACGTCACAGAGGAAGATGGGTCCTAGAAGTGTACCTAGGAAGCCCACCTCCCTCATTCATTCAGGATCGGAGTCGGACTCGGAAGAAGAACTGCTGAGTACCCGATCGGAGCAGAAGACCGCTTCTGCAACACCTGGGAGTCTTCCGAAGACTCCAGAAGACGAAGGATGGATGGGCGCTCCTGCTGCGATGCGAGGAAACGCAACGAAGAGAGTTGCTCCTACCATGAGGAATCTTTCACCTCGGAAGATGAGAAGAGTAGCTTCTTCTCGGGCGTAGAAGATGAAGGTCATTGTGCTGGAAGAGGCATCCTTGCCTCTAGAAGACAAGGTTGACACCTCAGAGCGAGTGATGGAGATGAACTTGTCTTCCGCAGGAAGAAGACTGGAAGAGTTCAGCGCCTTCTTCCACAAGGAGATCCAGCCAGCTATGGAGTTGCTGGAGAAGAGAGCGAAGGCACAGGAGAGGCCCTTGCAACCTAGATTCGGTCTGCGCACCTTGCTGCGACATGAAGAGGACCAGAAGAAGACGGAGTCGCTGGAAGCTAGTCTCCGCACCACGGAGTAGCTCGCAGCCAGATACAAGGCGGAAGCAGCCGCCTCTGCCAAGGAGCTGGTGCAACTTTGAAAGAGCAACCAGGAGATGCAGGCGCGTGTACAGCAGCGCGATCAGGAGGTCCTCCGAGTGCGGGAGAAGATCACCATCCTCGCAGAGGAAAAGATGACATGGGCGAAGCAGCAAAAAGCCGCAGAAGCGCGAGTTGCAGTTGAGAAGACACAGTAGGAAGCAGTGGAGGCTCGTGCGCAGGGGTTGCTAGCACAGTCGGTGGAAGCGCTTCGGAAGAAGTTTAACTTCACCGCGGGTAGGAAGCTCCTTACCTTAGCTAGGGAGTGGGACGATGAGTCCAAAGCAATGTTGGTGGAGTGCAAGGAGAGTATGTTTCGATACTTGGATCGTCAGATAGAGGAAGTGAAGACACTTTATGGTCTTCCTTCGCTTCCGACACCTGCAACTGCATCTTCTCAAGCTCCAGCCCCATCGATTGGATCCGGAATGGAGAAGGAGGAGTTCGACCTCGCTGTGCACTTGGTAGTGACAGCGTTGGAAGCCGAGAAGACTCCGGAAGACGCCCCGGAAGACAAGATGTCTTTTGAAGACAGGAAGACGAGCCGTCTTCCCAAGTATTCCGCATGGAGGAAGCGACTTCTCCGAACCCCTATGAGGTCGCCATGGTCCCTAGTGCCGAGCTGATGCTCCAAAAGAGCGAGGAAGCACCGGTCGACTCCGCTTCCCAGAAGACGCTTCTGTCTTCCGAAGCAGAAGCCGAAGCCGAGGAAGACGTAGCAGCAGCGACAGCAAGGCCAACGAAGAACGATGAGGAGGAAGCCACCTCAGTGACACCCGAGGTAACTGCAGGGCTTTCTAGCTTATCAGAAGCCGAGCTAGTAGCTCCGATAGGAGTAGATCAGGTAGAGATTACCACCGAGCAATCAGAGTAGATGGTAACCAAAGTTGACTATTCCAGATTTAGTAGGACCAAACATGTTATCTTAAGGGTGGCAGTTTTTCAGTGTAAAATTAGTTAGGATACCATGTGGCAGCATAGATAGCGCAGGAGCAACAAGGTGGATGGCTAATTAGGAAGGGGAACCGCTTGCATGTGGGGTGACAACCTCCTGTCAGCGCCTCTCTCTTCCTGGTGGTCGTCTCCTCTGGTTCTCATGGCAGCGACATAAGTAGGATCGAAAGTAGGAAATGAGGTTCTGTAAGTTCTGTAGCTACTGCACAAACACATCGATCCTATGGTGCAGGCAGACTAGACACATTAGAGAGAAGACACATGATAGACCGTTCTTCGCACACTACACCGTTGTTGGAAACATACGAATAGTCTGGGAATACACAGGAGGGGTCTGCATGCTCGTACCAGCAGTGGTTCGAAGATGTAGATAGAGATAGTGAACAGTTTAGGAACAAGGAACGGCATCCTCGTGCAGTCCTGTTGACTAGACTGGTGTGTCGAGGAGTAGGCACAGGAAGTAGAGGGAGTGAGCTTCCCAATGCCATTGAGACTTCTTCTCGGAGAATGGATTATGGATTTGAGTGCAGAAGCTTGGTTCATGTCTTTTGGGTGGTGGATTTCCTGAAATTCACTCCCAATTGTGCATGAGAAGTGTTCTTCTTGAATGGCGGTGACTGTCAGCAGGTGTGGCATTGTAGCTTGACTCGTTCAGTAGAGCACTTGGGATCTGCGTACGGACGGTCTTATGGGTAAGAGATCCCAGAAGACAGAGTAGTCAGAGCAGCAAAGTGAAGAAGAAAGAAGCCTTCTTCCCACAGCAGAAGACGGTGCGACTGTACACATGTTTGTTGTCTTCCTCCCCAAACTATTACAAGCAGGGATGGCTTGTTAGTCAGGATCCGGACTAGAAGCCTGTCGAAATCTTAATTTCCTCTTTTCATCTTGTTTTCTCTTGTTTGGATTTTCTCTTCTTCCCCATCTTCTCTCATCTTCCCCATCTTCTTACCTTCTTCTAGTGAGCTTCCGAGACTTCTATTGAGCTTCCGTGAAGGTGAATGTCGTTGTAGTGCTGCAAGAAGCCCATTTCCGTAGACAGAAGCCTGGGAAGGCTACAGGGGGCATACGCCCTGTGATTGATCTAACCCGTTGTAATGTGAGTGTGAGAGTAAGGTGTAACAGCCGTGCTAGTCGACTTCTGCGAAGCAGGACAATCTTCTGGAGGTGTGAGAAGACGAGCTAAACCCCCAGAAGACGAGAATCGCTTCGGGAAGACGGTATCCAGAAGACCGGAAGAAGTGACCTGGAAGCAAGAAGATCGTCTTCCCGATATTCTCTGTGAATAGTTGTGTGATATTTTAGTTAGTAGTTGTTTGTTTAGTTCCAGAGCACCTTTTGGAGTGTCTGGAAGACGCGTGGTTTTGTGAGAAGACGGGATTCCTAGGCAAAACCCGTGTGTTTGTGTGTTTGAACAGATCTTAGAACTTAGAGCAGCGTTACTTGTGCAAATCCTCTGTTGGAACGAAAAACTTGTAAACTAAATGGGCAAAAGGAGTAATCCTGCGTCACTACAGAGTGCCAGGTGATCTTATGTACGATAGTACTTGCAAGCCATCTTCGGAGGAAGCGGCGAAGTATGATGAGCTCTTCTCAACAATGCCGATGGGATCGAATGGATTCAAGGTACACAGCTATATCGATCTGTTCAAGAGGGATGTAGCGATCGCGCTTAACACGATCTTCAAGCCACAGTGCACTTCGTATCTGACCAATTGGCAGATACACTTCATCGAACAGATCTTCGCGGGTAGGAAGGCGTATTGGACGAAGATCTTCCACGACCATGTGCAGAAGCTGTTCAATACCTTCGACGAGGGTGGATCGACCTACTTCGCAGCCTTCGTGATATTCTTTTATCGGGGAATGAGATTACTGTCTCCGGAGGAACAAGAGGAGTTCGAGAGAAGGACGACGTCCGAAGATGAACTTCTAATGGAGGCAACTCCTCAGAGAGAAGAAGTAACGACTCCAGTGACTTTGGCGAGACCTAGTACTAGGGCGAAGAGGAGGATTGAGGAACTTACACTAGGAGGCGCGACTTCAAGAAGAAAGAAGAAAGCGAGAAGAATGATAATGACGACTTCGAACGAAGGAGCCGAAGGCGTGCAATCTCCAGTGAAGTCGTCTTTTGTAGAGATAGTACGAGAGTCAGGTCCGAAAAGAGTACCTTCGGGCGTACAAGCAGTCGAGGCAAAAGTCCCTCAACAAGAACTTCGGACTTCACCCAGACAGAACGAGGCTACGACTTCGGGACCAAGTGATCCAAACTTTGGGAGAGAGTTGAAGATGTTTGAACAAACTTTGGAGTTTCTAAGCGGTACAGCGTTGCCAATCATAGCACAGTTGGACATGCAAAGGCATGTCTATGAGAAGGAGGCGAAGGAGTCGATTTTGTTGAGCGATCTCCTCAGTGCGGTGCACTTCGGGCGACAAGGATGGATCAAGGAGAAGGATGCTCTGACAGTGAAGCTTACGGGGACTTCGGCCGAAGTCAAGAAGTATATTTCGCAGCGAAATGCGATGCTCATAGCGCAGTCGCATGAACAGACACGGTACTTGGATGAAATTCAAGAAAGACAGGCGAAGTTGAACCTTATGACTTCACGCTTTCACGATTTGAAGTCAGAGAGAGATGTCATTTTGGAACAGCTAGTGACAAAGGACGAGCAGTTGGTTGCAAAGGATGAGGAGCTCGCAAAGGTTTACAAGGCGAAGGAGATAGCTGAGACGAAGGTCGAAGAGCTTCGGACGAAGGTGGAAGAGGTTACGACGACATACTTCGTCATCGAACTCAACGCGACAGAGACGCAGTTACTCCAGCGACTTCGAGCAGAGTTAACGATAGCGCCAGATCCTTCGGCGAAGAGTAGGATAGTTAGGATAGCGGAGAGGATCATTAGAGATCTGAAGGAGCTTAGGGAGACGGTTAAGTTTACATTATCCAGTATAGGACAGACGTTACAGTTAGGTAGAATAGATACTACGGTTCCGCCAAGTGGGGAGTCGTGATCATACGGTCTAGATGTAATCATCTTTTTGTAGGAAATGAGATCCGCCATCTTAGGGCGAAGGGCTATATAAGCGATGCGACTCTCAGTCATTTTACCTTTTCCATGTTTTCAGTTTTTGTTAGTTAATTTCGATTGCGCGAGATTGCGGAGTGAGTGTGTGAATAAAGTGGGCGAAGGCAAATTTACCTACGAAGGACGTAGTTTGTTGTTGCAGGTGTAAATCTGATTGATGCAGAACCTCCGAAGTTGGCCTTCGGCAAAAAGAGTCTTCGGGCTATTTAAGTGAAGGACAATTCAAAGAATCTAAGAACATATTAGTTAATGTGAAGTGGAAGAGCATAAGTTAAATTGTAAGAAGGGTTCGGAACATGATGGCTTCGTCTTAAGTTTGACTTCTTCAAATAAGTGGGATTCTTAAGAGTGAGGATTTAGTAGGAAGAACACTTTTTAGGAAGAGTAGGGACTTATCCTTTGAACCTTGATGTGAAGTCTGTATTCTTCTGTCTTTTCAGAAGGACACTAGTAATATTTCAGCAGTGTTTTGCTATCTCATTTGTTCATACATCTATCTTCTCGAATCTTTTATATGTTTGTTGGAAGGGTCCCTGATCAAAGAACTATTTCATTGTTGTTTGTATTTGATTTATCAGGTTTTGCTTAGGGTTTGGTTTCTTATCAAACTCAAACTCTCATCCAGATATTATTCCATTCTGTGAGAATAACATAAAACTATCTGAATTATCATTGTGACGTTGTAGTACTGTGTTTTGTGTAAATTGTTAACTATATCTTCTTGGGAACGATCTATTTTCTGATACTTTGTGTTTCTCTGGGTTATTACAATGCAACGACGGATATCAGTCTAGGACACAACGAGTTGGATTCCAATGGTGAAACTGAACGAGTCAGCGAGCAAAATCATATTGCCAAACAAGCATGTGTTCCAACATCTTTTACTTCGAATGTGCTAAATCAAAAGACTCAAGTAGATGAAAAGGACCACTCTCAATGCTTCTTCGAGGAAGAGGTCAGTCGACGTTGGATAACTGTTCATATGCACACCATGTTTATGTATATCGGTTCATTTATCCATTCTAGTAGTCCAATTGCAAGCTAGATTTCTTTTGTGCAATAGCTATAGTGTTCTTTTCATTCAGACCCTTAAATGATTGAACATGTGTATATATACATTCCAAGAATTCTACAGAAAACCAATTGCAACAGGGCAGGTTGGTCAAGATTACGAGCAGATAGCTCCAAAAACTCCATGGTCGACTAATGTGTCGATAAAGACGGAGCTGCTGTACAATTACAACATGGATGTCAACAACTCTGTGACAACCGTGGCTGCCGACAATAGAATTTGAATTGAAACTCAGTGGACATCACCTGACTCTTTGTCAAATTCTCATGCAGGTACACTTGATGGAGATGCGTCAGTGGAGAACTCTCTTACGTCTAGATTCGTCTGATACAGACACCATGGCCAAAATCACACAAGGCAAACAACCTATCAGTTTGGTCTACGAGAGGGTACCAAAGCTGCCCAATCCATCATTTTCAGCTTCTTTGATGGAGAATGACAATGTGCTAGTATGTAGAAACAAGAAAGGTTCGAGATATTTGCTGTCAAAGCTAAACTCCTGATTATTCACAAATTAGATACGCAAGTGAACATCTATAGCTCTTATTTTGTTTCATACCTTCTCAATGTTTTGCTTTCCTTCTCTCTCCGAGCATACAAAGATGACTGGTAAATGTAAGAAAGGAAAATGAGCGATTACAAATAAGTTACTGTATGCTATAGATGACAAGGTGATTTACATCAGGTGTCCTAGACCTCCTGCCATTTCTTTCTTGAGCTTCTGTATATACTACACTTTTGATCACATGCACATAAGTAAATTAAACTATTAATTATGCTAAAGTTGTCGGCGCTCGTCTGTAAGAAAATGAAAGAGGACAGAAACAAGTAACGAGGAATGATCACCAGAATTGGAAGCGGTGTCTTGACACCAACTGTAGATCACAACAGGTCTAATAATCTACATCCAAAACATGAACATCCACGGTCCTACTCTGTGATAAATCATGCTTCATGCATGCATCAGTCTTCACTTTTTACAATTCCCTTTGGTTAGTAAGTTCAGACAGTTTTCATTGTTAACTTGTTTGATTAAATATTGGAATTCATATTCAAGGTTGCTTGTAATAGATCCTTCGATGAAGATGGTGTGAAGCCTTGATTTTTCGTTTTGTTAATTATTTGATTAGTTGTAAAGTAAATAAGAAGAATAGGTGATAGAAGATAAAAGATATGAGTAGAATAGTGTTAATTAGAAGTTTAGTGAAGAATTTCTGTTCTGGAGGAATCTATCGAATCTATGGAGACACTTGAGAGATGACTTCCTCATAGCTGAATTCCTCGGGCGAAGAGCTTTCTAACAATATGTTGTGCGAGGCAACCGGATGCTGAACGACGAAGTTACAGCAGGTTGAAGATGTACCGCAGTTGGAGAGGAAGAACATCGCCGCACTGCGAGCGTCGAAGAGGAAACCCTAACTTCGGCACGTGCGGAGAAGCTATCGCAAGATATAAGTCGAGTGATATAAACCATTTGTCTTATTGTCTTACTAGTTGTAGAGTGTTAGTAGGAACGGAGCGCACCGCATTTTCTGATCGACGAAGTATCTATTCTTCGCCGAAGCGAGTTATTGACGAAGAACTCGATTGTGACGAAGAACTCAATTAGTGACGAGGGAGTCGATTACTGATGAAGAAGCTGTCTTCTTCGTATCTTGTTGCAGCTAATCCTCGATACATGCGAAGGATGCAGACGTCCAAGCCACCGAGGCTCTGAGTGCTAGATGTCAACCGAGCGGGTCTTCGCCGCTATGAGAAGGAGCTGGAGGAGATGAGCTTGTCGTTCCTCTTACTTCCTTGGTGGGGAATGGTTTCTTCGAAGATGATGCACGAACTGAAGGTGTGCAGACAGCATCCGACGGATGAATCGTATGGACGGCCTTGTAATTGGACCGAGGCGCACTGATCCCATGTCATGAGAATCGACGATGCAGACAAGGAGAGCGACCTTCTCTTTGACAACGTTTCAGTGGCAGCCTCGGCCGAAGTAGTGAAGAACTTCTCCAAGCTCTTCAAGAAAGTACCGCAGGGAAGGAATGGTTACAGAACCAGTGACTATCGCAGCTCGAAGAAGTGAGAAGTCGCTGGTGCGATAATGACAATCTTCCAGCCAAGAAGAACAACATATATGTCGAATTGGCAGATTAATTTCATCGAACAGCTCTTCGCCGAGAGAAAAGCTCATTGAGCAAAGATCATTCACCTTCATGTGCAGAAGCTCTGGAAGGAAGAAGACATGGTCTACATCGGAGCATTTGTCTCAGTTTTCTACATGGAGATGAGACTACTGTCTGATGAAGATCAGAAGAGATTAGGTTTCACATCAGCAACCGAAGAAGAAGAGTTCGAGGTCGCACCAACTCCAGTTAGAGATGTACAACTGGAGAAGTTCTTCGATAAGGTAGTCGTCGAAGACGTAGCGACCGAGCCAACGAAGAGATAAGCAACGTCGACCTCAGCGGCAGTCCCAGAGAAAGAGATTGAGGAGGTGAACCCGAACGAGGACGAAGATGTAGTTGAAGTATCTCCTCCAGTCCGAAGAAGTGGAAGGAAGAAGGCCTTAGAGGAGACATCGAGGTCCGCGTAGAAGTCAAGGAAGAAGATGAAGATGACAAAGACAGTCTGTGTCGAGGATGACGATGTAGAGGAAGAAGCCGAAGACGAGAACACTCCTCGGACGAAGAAGGACGACGGTACTAAACCGAAGATTACCGTTTCTTTCTCGACAATGAGAGAGGTAGAGCAACTCGCTACTTTGGCGAAGTATATTCAAGAAGTAGTTGTACCACTATTGTACACCTTGGAGGGGAACCGAGGAACTTATGAGGAAGTTATTGGTTGAAAAGTGAACTTATCAGAGTTAGTGCATACGATGCACTTTGGCCGAGGTAACTGACAAGAAGAGAAAGATAATTTACATGCGGCACTCCTCATGGCGCAGAAGGAGACTCAAGTCAATGTCGAGAAGCTGAAGAACGTAACTTCGAAGAAAGAAGCACTTCTTCAGCAGAAGTTGGACCGGGAGAAGAAGCATGAGAAGGTTCTTTCTTTGATGAAGAAGGAGTTGGACGAGATGCGCGGATAGAGGAATCAAAATCAGGACATCGTCACGGAGATGACGAAGAAGATCGAGGACTTAAAGCGCCGAATAGAGAAGGCTAAGGAACTGAACGCTCAACTTCGGAGTAGGGTCGAGCCAACGCTGAAGAACTACTTCGCCATCGATTTGGATACTTCGGAGCTGACGATTCTCCGAGATATTAGACAGGAGTTCACAGCTGCAAATGTAAAGGGTCCTTCGGCGAAGAATCGCATAGCTAGATTAGGACAACGGGTAGTCAGAGAGCTTAGAGAGGTTAGAGCAACCGTTGAGTTCTCAGTTAGTGAGATAGCTAGAGAGTTAGCGATAGGAAGTGGTGTTGTTCCTGATGTCGTTTCAGGCACAGGACCTTCATCCGACGGATCAGAAGTACACCCGACTTCTTAGGAAGAAGATCCGTCATCTTCGAGGAAATCAGTATATAAGCGTTGTGTTGTTCGTGCTCAGTACCTCTATGTATTTGTTATTTTGGATTTTCTATTTCTTGAGTTTACGGAGCCATTGTGTGTGTGTCAACTTCAGGGATTTACCTACGAAGTATCGTAGTTTGTTGTGGTAAGAATTAGTATGGGTGCCAAAGGCTTTGCTGTTTGACATCTGAAATCAGAGTAGGAGTTTGTGGCGAAGTCTGAGAATAGGCCAGCACCTGCGAGGTTAGTTTACTACGAAGAAGTTTTTGGACGAAGTCCACTTTGGAAGAAGTTGTTTTTTTGTGAAGACACTTTGGAAGAAGTTGAACCTGGTACTTCGGCGGAAGAAGAGTCTTCTTCGCTTGAGTTTTCCGAGAGCAGTAGTAGTAAAAGTAACTTAGTGTGAAGATACTTAGCGTTTATGGTGTTAGAGGCTACATAGTAGCACTTCAGCAGTACTTCCTTGCATGACATTTCCATCCATGGCTCTGTTTCTCTGTTGTTTATCTATTTTTTGAGGTACCTGACCTGCTTAGTATCTGTTATGTTATTTGTCAGGATTATCAACTCTGTCTTGTTGGATAGATCTGAGTTTGATCTCTACCGGGACTGATTTCTGCCCGTGAGAATAAAAGACAACCATAAAGAATCACCTTTATCACATGTTTACTACTTTTGGATGATCTTTACTTGCATCTCTGTGGGTTCGATCCTTAAATTACTACTTTCGAGCATCTTTTGGTTTTCTTGTGTGTTACATATAGAAGACTGAATTAGTTTTGACGCCGCTGCCAGAGATGCGAATGCTGAAATTATCCAAGATTAGTAAACAAAAGTCTAGAGACATGTATGTCGACGGGCAAGCCTAATCCTCCTGGAGACGTGCAATTTGAGAGAGACATGAGGCGTGAAAGACGAGCAGAATATCGAGAACAGATTCTAGAAGAAACTCGTCGGTTAAAAGAAGAGCATAAGAAGAGAGAACGAGGTTGGAGGACGCCTAACTCAAAAGAATGGAAGAGGAAGGAACCAAACCTTGGTGAATCAAGTTCACCCCGGACACCAAAGTCACTACCTCCAACTCCTCTCGAATCTGCTCAAAAAGAGCTTGACTCGAAGAAGTTACCACTCGGCTAAGTGCTGAGACCGAACATCCAGAAAGTGAAGTAGGGTGGAAACCTTTTCCCGAAGTCAATACTGTTTTATATCAGCAGTTGTTTACTCTCGACCCGGAGGTAGGAAGTTCTGCAGATCAAGATCAGTTATTTCTTCGAATGAAGAAGTTGCAACTAAGGCAATAGAAGCTGTTACTACCTTAGTGGAACTTTTACAGGCGCAGGAACTTATTCCTCAAGCACTGATGCGGGAACTCCTTCCGTAAACTCCAGTAGCTCAGAAAGACAGCGCTGCTCCTTACTTACAGCCAACCACAGGACCATTCATATTCAAGAAGAGACAAGTCCAAGCAGCTGCTGCTGCGGGTATTGTCTCTGCTGTCCTTGTTCAAGCTGCAGTACCAGTGCCGATTCCAGCTCCTCCCAAGATAGCAATTCAAGTTCCAAGGGCTCCATTTGTTCGAAGTATGGCAAGCCAACCATCACAAAACATGGTTACCCGAAGTTAAGAGGAGGATCTTCAGATGACGATGAGGATGCATATGCTTACATTAAACTGTTTGAATCTGTATCTGTCACTAATAAGGAAGATGCTGAACCAGATCGTCTGCGCATCTTTCCAAGTCTTCTCAGGAAGAGAGCGTGCAGCTGGTACAACCACGCAAATAGAGTACCAGGAGACATCGATACTTGGGACAAGCTCAAGACGAAGTTCTTAGAGCTATTCCGGGAAATTGGGTACAATCGCCAAGTGTTGGGGAAGCTGACCAGACTGGTCAGAGGGAAGAAAGAGAGCCTAAAAGATTATGTCCAAAGATTTTACAATCTACTTGATAGAATTCCGAGGATGGGTACAGCCAACCCATACTCTATGGATCAAGCTACGGAATGGCTAGTTACAGGCTTACCGATTGAAATGGAGATTTGGTGTCGTCGAGGAAAGATGGAAGCCATCGAAGAGGTTGTTGCTTCAGCAGAAGCATTTGAGGCATCCACCCTCAGAAGTAAAGAAGGATGGATAAAAGGGAAGAAAAAGGGGAAGAAAGAAAAGAAGGAGAAGAAGGAAGAGAAGTCGACTCGAAGGAAGAAGCACAAGAAGGGTCGCAGAGAACCCTCTTCTTCCGACGAATCTTCTGATGATGAATCCTCTTCGGCCGAAGCTGAAGAATCTTCATCGGCGAGCTCATCTTCTTCAAGCGAAGAAGAACGAAAAAACGAAGTTCTTCGTCTAAAGAAAAGAAAAGTTCGAAGGAGAAAAAAGACAAAACAAAAGAGGATAGTAATCAACTTATGGAGGAGATGATTAAAGGGTTTGCAGACCTGAAAGTGCAGATGGTACGATCTCTTGAAAGGAGAAAATCACCTGCCACATCTCGTCCAAGCTTATGATGTACGACGTGCGGTAAACCAGGACATGCTAATATGGAATGTAACAACAATAGAACATTTCAGGCACCGCACTGTGAGCGCCGAAGAACATCAGTCAAGAAAGAGGAAACCCTAACTTCGGCACGTGCGGAGAAGCTATCGCGAGATATAAGTCGAGTGATATAAGCCATTTGTCTTATTGTCTTACTAGTTGCAGAGTGTTAGCAGGAGCGGAGCGCACCGTATTTTCTGATCGACGAAGTATCTACTCTTCGCCGAAGCGAGTTATTGATGAAGAACTCAATTATGACGAAGAATTCAATTGTGACGAAGAACTCGATTGTGACGAAGAACTCAATTAGTGACGAGGGAGTCGATTACTGACGAAGAAGTTGTCTTCTTCGTATCTTGTTGCAACTAATCCTCGATACATATGAGGGATGCAGACGTCCAAACCACCGAGACTCCGAGCGCTAGATGTCAACCGAGCGGATCTTCGCCGCTATGAGAAGGAGCTGGAGGAGATGAGCTTGTCGTTCCTCTTACTTCCTTGTGAGGAATGGTTTCTTCGAAGCTGGTGCATGAACTGAAGGTGTGCAGACAACATCCGACGGACGAATCGTATGGCCGGCTGTGAAGCCTTGATTTTTCATTTTGTTAATTAATTGATTAGTTGTAAAGTAAATAAGTGTTATATAGAAGAATAAGATTAGTGTTAATTAGAAGTTTAGTGAAGAATCTCTGTTCTGGAGGAATTTATCGAATCTATGGAGACACTTGAGAGATGACTTCCTCATAGTTGAATTTCTCGGGCGAAGAGCTTTCTAACGATATGTTGTGCGAGACAATCGGAGGTCGAATGACGAAGTTACAGCAGGCTGAAGAATGTATCGGAGTTGCAGAGGAACAACATCGTCGCACTGTGAGTGCCGAAGAATGTCAGTCGTGAAGAGGAAACCCTAACTTTGGCACGTGCGAGAAAACCTATCGCTAGATATAAGCCAAATAACAAAGCCATTTGTCTTATTATCTTACTATCTCTAGAGCGATAGCAGGAGCGCAACACGCCGTATTCTTCGATCGCCGAAGTACCTCTGCTTCGCCGAAGTCAGTTACTGGCGAGGAAGCCAATTAGAGAAAAAGAACTCGGTTACAGGCGAGGAAGTGAATTGCAACGAAGAATCCGTCTTCACCGAAGCCTGTTGCAGCGATCCTAGATACATGCGAGGGATGCAGACATCTAAGCCACCGAGGCTCCGAGCACTAGAAGTCAACCGAACGGCTCTTCGCCGCTATGAGAAGGAGCTCGAGGAGATGGGCTTGGCATTCCTCCTACTTCCTTGGTGGTGGATGGTCTCCTCGAAGTTGGTACATGAGTTGAAGGTCTGTAGACAGCATCCGGCGGATGAGTCGTATAGGTGACCTTGCAACTGGATCGAAGCGCACTGGTCCGACGTCTTAGGGATCGACGATGCAGGCCAGGAGGGCGATCTTCTCTTTGACAGCGTTTCAGCTGCAGCATCGCCCGAAGCAGTGAAGAACTTCTCCAAGCTCTTCAAGGAATTGTCTCAGGAGAGGAACGGTTACAAGACGAGCGATTACTGTAATCCGAAGAAGAGAGAGATTGCTGATGGCCACGAAGAACGACTTATATGTCGAATTGGCGGATCAACTTTATCGAGCAGCTCTTTGCCGGAAAAAGAGCACATTGGGCGGGGATCTTTCATTGTCATGTGCAGAAGCTCTGGAAGGAGGAAGACATGGTTTACATAGGAGCATTTGTCTCAATGTTCTACATGAGGATGGGATTGTTATCGGCCGAAGACCAGAAGAGATTAGGCTTCACCGCAGTAGCCGAAGAAAACGAATTCGAGGTTCTACAGACTCAAGTCAGAGATGCTCAACTAGAAAAGTTCTTCGACGAAGTCATTGTCGAGGAAGTAGCGACCGAGACAGTGCAAAGGCAGGAAGCGTCGACCTCAGCAGCAGTTCTAGATAAGACGACCGAGGAGGTGAATCCGAACGAAGACGAAGATGTGATTGAAGTATCTCCTCCGGTCCGAAGAGTGGAAGGAAGAAGCCTTTAGAAGAGACACCGAGGTCCACACAGAAGTCGAGAAAGAAGATGAAGATGACCAAGACAACCTGTGTTGATGAGGAAGCAGCTGACGAAGAAGCGACCGAGGAAGCCGAAGAAGGAGACACTCCTCGGACGGAGAAGGACGCCGATACTGCACCGAAGACTATCATTTCTCTATCGATGATAGGAGAGATAGAGCAACTTGCTTCTTCGGTGAAGTACATCCAGGAGATAGTTGTACCACTGCTGCACAGCTTAGAGAGGAACCGAGGGACATACGAGGAAGTTATCGGTCGGAAGCTGAACTTTATGGAGTTAGTGCAGACGATGCACTTCGGCCGAGGTAAATGGCAAGAAGAGAAGGAGAACTTACGAGCAGCACTCCTCATAGCACAGAAGGAGACCCAAGCGAAGACCGAAGAACTCAAGAATGTGACTTCAGAGAAAGAAGAACTTCTTCAGCAGAAGTTGGATCGGGAGAGAAAACATAAGAAGGTTCTTTCTCTGACGAAGAAGAAATTGGAGGAGATGCGCGTGCAACGGAACAGGAATCAAGACATCGGCGCTGAGATGACGAAGGAGGTCGAGGACTTAAAGCGCCGCATCATCAAGACCGAGGAGCTCAACGCTCAACTTCGGAGTAGGTCGAGCCGATGTTGAAGAACTACTTCGTCACCGATTTGGATACTTCGGAGCTAGATTTTCTTCGGCAGATTAGAGAGGAGTTTACTGCCGCAGATGTAGAGGGTTCTTCGGCGAAGAACCGACTAGCTAGACTAGGCCAACGGGTAGTTAGAGAGCTTAGAGAGGTTAGAGCGACCGTTGAGTTCTCAGTTAGTGAGATAGGTAGAGAGTTAGCGATAGGAAGTTGTGTTGTTCTTGGTGTCGTTCTAGGCACAGGACCTTCATCCGGCGGACCAGAAGTACTCTCGACTTCTTAGGAAGAAGATCCGTCATCTTCGGGAAAATCTGTATATAAGCGTTGTCGTGTCGTGGACCGGCTCCTACTTGAAATTCAAACTTCGATGCTTGTCGCTCCAAAGACACTCATGAGGAATAAGCTAGGCCCCAGCTTACGGGTTTTTGGCACAATCTCAGATCTCCATTTTCATCGCATAGATGGGTAGAGCTCCTTGTCAGCTTTCAACAGGCACTTTGTCTACTTCGTTTGGACGCTTAGTGGAAAAGTTACAGGACTCGAAAGATGGAGAAAATAAGCTAGGCCCCAGCTTACGGGTTTTTGGCACCACTTCGGATCTTCGTTTTTATCGCACCAGTGGATAGAGCTCCTTGTCAGCTTTCCATTGGCACTTCATCTACTTCGTTTGGACGCCTAGTGGAGAAGTTACAGGACTCGAAAGATGGAGAAAACAAGCTAGGCCCAAGCTTACGGGCTTTTGACGCAACTTCGGATCTTCGCTTTCATCACATAGATGGGTAGAGCTCGCTGTCAGCTTTCCATGGGCATCTTGTTTACTTCGTTTGGACATCCAGAGAAGAAGTTATGCGATTCAAAAGAAGGTAAAATCAAGCTAGGCCCCTAGTTACTTGCTGACTGGGTATTTAGGGCTTCATGCGTTATATCAAAGACGCAAGGGGCCTGCTTCTTATTATTGAGGGTTGAACTTCGTACGTACAGACTGTTGCAAGGGGGCTGCTTAAGGGGCTTGCTTGTTCTTACGACCTGTCGGTGGATGTTTTGGAGAATTGGGAAGTCCAATACACGCGCGCAAGGTGTCATCGGGTTCAGATATGTGCAGGCTACGCACAGGTTAAGACGGTTCTTGAAGAGAGGGATCGAGGGTTGTGTTCTGAGAGAAATTGAGACGCATGGAGCAGAATTGGGATTTTCAGTTACCTGTGAAGGAGAGTTGGACCGTTCGGGCCGTTCCGGAGTCCAAACTTGCTGTCCTTGGATCCATCGGGATCAGAACAACGAGTTCTTCAGGAAATTGAAGACGATACAAAGTTTTATCGGGCGGTTTGAGAGTTGTGAGAGAAATTGGCTCGCAGGGAAGTGCTTGCGTCAAGTTTTCATCGCCTGCGACCTGAGATTGGATTGTTCTTCGCGATCGGTGAGCCAAGCTCTTTGTTCTTGGTGCCTACGCGATCAGGGAGTCCTCATGTACGCATAGGGGAAGACTGTAAGTGAATTGGATTGTTGGTTTGGGTGTGGTGAGCAAATTTGAGCCGTAGGGAGCCGATTTACGTCAGTTTTTTGTAGCCTACGACCAAATTTCTCAAGTAGTTTTGCAAGGGGAACTCCAAACGGCTTGTTTGGAGTCTTGTTGGGTTCAGGGTAGCCAGATCTACCTACCAGCGAAGACGGATATCAGTTTAGAAGATCCGTTTGTGCGGTGTGAGCGGTTTTAAGCCGCAGGGAGGAGTTTTTGAAGGTTCGGTCACCTGCGACCGAAAATTGGCGATATCTCGACTATCGGGAGTCGCATCTGAAGGTTTCTTGGGTCAACGGAGTCAGGGAAGGAGACCCCATCAACATTTGAAGAGTGTTTGGCGAAAGGAGAAAGTTCCCAGATAGGTCTTTTTCGGTTCCTTCGCTACAGGTTTCGTCCTTTTGAGTTTGTTAAGGACTTAGTTGGTTGTGTATGGCTTGTGGTAGCTAGCTTTAGCCAAGAGCTAGTGTGTGGATGTGGTTTGGACTTGGGTTTGGATCGCATGATACTGTTGTGGCTCTGGTTGTTAGCAAAGAGAAGTTCTTCTTGCTTTGAGCTACGCTTTGGCGATTTCAGACTATGGTTGCGTTTCAGGGGTTTGTTTTAGGACTTCTGAAGTAGGTTACAGACCGCTCTGGTCTTTTCCTCAGTTTTGTGCTGTTTGGAGAAAGAATCGACAGTGTACATACTTTCAGAGTGGTATATATCGCAGCATTCCTTTTCGTGGTTGTTCTTCTCTGTCTTGTCTCTGTTTGGCACACAACATCTCCACAACCAGGAACCTCGCGTTTTCCTTGACATCCTTCACGCACAAAATATCCGACACGATACGGTGGTGAACCCGACGTGAAGGTCTGGAGTGGAGATTTCTTCTGTGTGTGAACTTTGAAGAAGAGATTGGCAGTCATGAGTGGGGATGGGAAAGGTGATGGAGATGGAGCTAGTGGTTCAAGTGGGTTGCCGAAGGTGCAATTGTATCCAGCGACTGCATCGATGTTCCAAGCTTTCACCATGTTCTTACGGCAGCAACAATCTGATGAGCGGAAGGAAGCTTTGGCAACAAAGGCGTTACAAGCGGTGGTCAGGAGGATTGACCAGTTTGAAGGGAAAGATGTCTCAAGATATTTGAGGAATTATGTGAAGGAGATGGAGATGAACCGGGTCTCAGAAGATGAGATGATTGAGACGTTTGAGTTAGCAGCAGCTCCAGAGATTAGGGATCATGTTAAAATGCTAACGAAGCATTTTAACAAGGATTGAGAGACGTTTGCTCGTGCCTTGATGGATGAGTACTTCTTGGAGGACTCTGATCGAGTCACCAAGAAGTCCTTCTTGGAGTGGGTTGAGCAACCAAGGAAGGGTCTACAAGCTACTGAGTTGCTCAGGGAGTTTGAGAAGCAGTTTTCACGGCTAACCAGGATGGAGAAGTTGACGTTGCAGTCCAACAAGACAGAGCTATTTCTCCGGGCTGCAGATGAGAAGTTGCAGGAGAAGCTAGAGGTACTTCTGGAAGACCGGGAGGAGGACGATGGATTGACTAGCAGCTGGAAGAAGGTTGAAGAAGCTGTTGGTCTGCTCACCAAGAGGGAGCGGAGGCGAGAGAAGGTTCCTGTTAGGAGCCTGGCGCCAACACCTACAGCTGTAACACCTGTTCCTGTAGTCCGACCAGTGGTTCCTGTTGCTAGACAGGTAGTTCCAGTTGCTCCAGTTGTTCCAGTTGTTCAAGCACCTATGGTACCTCCGAAGAAGGATGATTCAAACTTTGAGGAGATCATGCGTGGAATGCGAGACTTGCAGATCAAGCTCACCAGATTGGAGGAACAAGGGTCTACAAGCGGAGCGAAACCTGTTGAGAAGCAATGCTGGATCCAGCGGTGTATCTGGTGCGATGGTACCGATCATCCGCGCAGAGATTGCAAGGAGTTCAGTGATACCTTGCAGCAAGGGGTGATCTTCTGGAAGGATGGGAAGGTAGCGTTGAGGGATACTGGTGCACTTCTTCAGACCAACTTTGGTAGAGGAGGGATGAAGAAGTTGGTTGAGGACCACCTATCAGCACAAGCAGTCGCCATCGTGGAAGCTGGAACTTATGGCACAAGGGTAGAGGATCAGGCTGAGAGGAGTTTCAACAAGCAAGTTGAGCCAAGTGAGTTGTGGTCATCTGCCATCTCCATGAAACAGAAAGGGAAGATGGCACGTGAGACGTTGCAGAAGACAGCTGCTACGATCAGAAGGGATACTGGATGGGAGGATCCGATAGAAGCTCTATCGGTGCATGCGTACATCGTCAAGAACCAACACGAAGCGTTGTTGGAAGAGAAGAGAAGGCGAGATTCAGAGGATTCAAGAGAAGGGACTTCTTCAAAGAGACAGACTCGAGGGGAGAAGGTTCGCCAAGAGCTTCGGGATCCAGGAGCTCAAGACCTACCGATGGACGATGCTCCTTCTCCATCGAAGGAGAAATCTCAGAAGGAGAAGGGTAAGCCGGCTGCATACAAGCTGCAGTCGGATATCGAGGCTTCAACAGACTTGAAGGGAGTCTTGGAAGATCGCATTTTGAATGCGAAGGTGGAGTTTACCTTGAGAGAAGTGTTAGGCATCGCCAAGCGTGAGTTTCATGATGTCAACATCGATGTCATCAAACGGAAACGATAGATTACGGGTGAGACTAGTTTATCGCATGATGTGGATACTAGGATGTCTGTGGATGAGGAGAGAGAGCTTGCAAGGTGCAGTGTCTATTCTCTAGAGGAAGAAAGAGATCGAAGACGCAGGGTGCATTTTGAGGATGAAGAGGAGGATGGGAAGCGGAGCTCAAGTCATTATAGCCACAGTCACTGGGCTCGAGCTACGACGGAGACGTTGGTGAGGATCGAAGACTTGGATGAGCCGGTGGTTGCTCTGATCGATCATGGATCAGAAATCAACATCATGTCCAAGGAGCTATACAAGAAGAAGAAGTGGCCGATCGACACAGAGCATGGATGGATCATAAGAGCAGCCAACAACACGAGAGGAGACTTGTATGGAGCTTGTCCAGACATCAGAGTGCGCGTAGGTGATGTTGCTATCGAGCAAAACTTCTTTGTTCAGGAAGCTACATCATACACGCTCATTCTGGGCCAACCTTTCATCATAGCGACCCGGATGGAGACAAAGGTACTGGACGACGGATCTGCGTATGCTAGGATCCGAAGTCAAGATGGGAAGAGAGCGGTACAGTTCCTGACTGTACCGTCCAACCACGAGCGCAACCGAGATCGTTTGAGGGAGAAGCCGCTTCCAAGGGTGAGTGAAGAGTTCAAGGATTTTCGTTGAGTACCACTATAGAGCGGGATTGTGGTGGTGCGCAAGAGAAGGTACTCTCGCTTGATGGAGATAGTGCCTTTTGTACAGGTTTTGTTGGGTTTTCAGATTGTGGGATTGCTATTTACAGGAGGATAGAAGAGTTGAGAAGAAAAGAACAAAAACATTTGCGTGGTGTTGAGTTGATGTTGAAAGAGTTGGGTGAGCTAGAAGGGGATGAATGGATTTCTGGTGTTTATGAAGAGGATGGGTTGGAGGATCCTTTGCGAGAGATCATGTCTATTGGATGGGAGGATATGGATAAGGTCGTGCAGATTCATTCAAGGGAGGTCTATTCGGTGATCGAATCATTCCGTGCACCGGAGGTTCGAGTTGAGACAAGGTACAAGACAGTGGATAGGAAGGTAAAGCCAGTTGCTGGTCCTTTGCCGGAAGACACCAACCAACAGATGGATCGAGCTTCAAAGGAGAAGAGTTTGAGAGATCCTGTGATGATAAGACACAAGTTCACAGAGAAGACCCTTGAAGAGCTGAAAATTGGATCTGATGAGTCTCTTCTACCAGAAGAGAGGATGTGCTTCAAGGAGATGCTTTCAAGACATGGGAAAGCATTTGCTTTTGAGCCACATGAGATTGGGTGTGTAGATCCGTACATTGTTACCCCGATGGTTATCTTCACGGTACCGCATGTGCCATGGAACCTGAGACCAATTCCAGTACCGCGGGCTCACTTGCCCAAACTAGTGGAGTTGCTGAAGGAGAAGATGCGGATGAAGATCTTGGAGCCGTCGTTTGCACCATATTCAAGCAGATGGTTTACAGTACCAAAGAAGAATGGGTCGCTGCGGTTCATCCAAGACATGCAGCCAGTGAACAATCAGAAACAATCAGAAATGCTGGGGTGGGACCGATTGTGGATGAGTTTGTAGAAGCGTTGCAGGAAGAGCGATTTACTCGATGGGAGATCTTTACTCAGGGTATGATCAGTTTCAACTAGCGGAGGAGAGCAGAAGCTTCACGACAATGAGGACACCTTTGGGGTTGGTTAGGATGTGTACTTTACCACAGGGAGCTACCAACTCGGTAGCATACATGATGAACGGGATGAATCGAGTTCTAAGAGACTTCATTCCTGAAAAGACGATGCCGTTCTTGGATGACATCCCCATTAAAGGATGTGTGGAAGATGAGAAGGATGAAGCATTAGATCAGAGGGGGTGTCGGCGATACGTCACTGATCACATCGCAGACTGTGAGAAGATCCTATGTCGACTTGAGGAAGTTCATCTTACGTTGTCAGGTGCGAAGTCTACTTTTGGGGTTAGAGAGGTTTTGATCGTTGGTCATTTGTGTGGATCGTTTGGTCGGAAGCCAGATCCGAACAAGGTGGATGCGATTGGAAGGATGAAGGAGGTTTGCAACTCGCTGACAGAAGTAAGAAGATTTTTGGGTGCTTGTGTATTCTACCACATTTGGATTCCTCATTATGCGCATGTGGCGGATCCGTTGTATGGATTGTTGCGTAAGGATCATAAGTTCAGATGGGAGGAAGAGCATACTGATGCGGTAAGGAAGCTGAAGTCTTTACTATCATCTCCTCCAGTTCTGGGAAGGATTGATTACAAGGGTGCTAGGCCGGTGGTTCTTACTGTGGATACAAGTCCAGTTGCAATTGGATGGGCAGTCGGACAGGATGATGAGGATGGAGAAAGGTTTACGGTTAGGTTCGGAGCGAAGGTGTTAAGTGCTCGACAACGTGCTTACCCGCAAGTGAAGAGAGAACTGTGGGGTATTGTTTCAGCTATGAAAACTGAGAAAGCGTATTTGATTGGAGCAGTAGTGGTGGTTGAAACTGATTGCTTGCCGTTGTTAGGGATGATCATGAATTGTTCAACTCCTGATATTGCGATGTTACGATGGATCGCATATATCAAGTCGTTGAACCCGGAGTTTAGACATATCGCAGGGAAAGATAATCCGATGGCGGATATGTTATCTCGAGCTCGGTATGATGGGGAGGATGAGATGGTAGAAGACATTGACGACGTGGGTACAGAGTTCTATTCGATTGCACAGACAAGAAGAGAAGATGAGTTGTTTGTTGAAGGGTTGTATGATGGTGATTTACTTGATATCGGGAGGTACCTTAGTACGATGGTTAAGCAGACAGGTTGGACGGATGAGAGGTTTCGGCGAGTTCGAAGGAAGGCCTACAACTTCATGTTGCAGGATGGGTTTCTTTGGAAGCGACCGAAGCAGAAAGGTGGGGTACCGCTACGGGTGATTTGCAACAAGGAATATCAGCAGAAGTTGCTCAAGGCGTTCCATGAGAGTCTTTGGGCTGGACATCGAGGGATTTGGGCCACTTTTACAAAGATGAAAGAGCGATATTGGTGGAAAAACATGTACAGGGATGTTGTACCTTTTGTGGAGTCTTGTTTGACATGTCAGATGTATTCGAACATCCGACATCGTGACGGATTACATCCGACTTATCCGTTGACAATCCACTTCAAGTGGGTGGTAGACTTGGTGATTATGCCGGTTGGATTATGGCAGATGAGATACTTGGTACTTGCTAGAGAAGATCTTTCAAATCAAGTCGAGGGTAGGGTGCTTCGGACGAAGACAACTGAAGGGGTATGCAAATTTCTCTTGGAAGAGGTTGTTTGTCGGTATGGATGTGTGGGAAAGATCACTGCAGATCGGGGAGAGTTAGATGCACATGAGGCTCGTGAATTCTTTGCAAGGTGTGGGGTGAGGTTATCACTGACAACTGCTTACAACCCCGAAGGGAATGCCAAGAGTGAACGTGGTCATCCACCCATTGTGAAGGCTTTGGTGAAGGCTTGCAACGGAAGGGTGCGCGAGTGGCCTCGACTCTTACCATTTGCGTTATGGGCAGATAGAATGACGCACAGCTCGGTGACAGGTTACATGCCAGTGGAACTCATCACAGGTCAGAAGCCTATCATGCCGATTGAAGAACATGTTCTGACATGGAGTGTGTTACCTTGGGAGGACAATTTGACTAGAGAAGAGCTTCTTGCTATTCGAATTAGGCAGTTAGAGAGAAGATCAGAGGATATCCAAACTGCTTTGGATAGGCTGCGAGAAGCACGGTTGAAGAACAAGATCAGATTTGATCAGCGACATCGTTTGAGACCCAGGGAAATCAAAGAAGGTGATTGGGTGTTAGTCTATGACAACAGTCTAGACAACCAGCATAGTGCACTCCGGAAGTTTTCCAGAAGATGGTTTGGTCCGTATGTGGTGAAGAAGGTTCATGACAACGCAACTTACGCCCTGCAAGAGTTGGATGGAACGAGCTTGAAGGTACCAGTGGTAGGTAAACGTGTCAAGATTTTCAAAAAGAGAGATGAGGAGGTCGATCTAGCAGATATCTTGACGGAGTTTCAATTTGAGGATGAGGATTATGCAGAAGATCTTGAAGGTGATGTTGGTTACGATGGGAAGTAGGACGATAAGCCGGTCCACTCCTTGGTTGGTATCTCTGGTGCATACCGGAGGATGCACAGGTTCAGAGGGGGTGGATGTCGTGTCGTGGACCGGCTCCTACTTGAAATTCAAACTTCGATGCTTGTCGCTCCAAAGACACTCATGAGGAATAAGCTAGGCCCCAGCTTACGGGTTTTTGGCACAATCTCAGATCTCCATTTTCATCGCATAGATGGGTAGAGCTCCTTGTCAGCTTTCCACAGGCACTTTGTCTACTTCGTTTGGACGCTTAGTGGAAAAGTTACAAGACTCGAAAGATGGAGAAAATAAGCTAGGCCCCAGCTTATGGGTTTTTGGCACCACTTCGGATCTTCGTTTTTATCGCACCAGTGGATAGAGCTCCTTGTCAGCTTTCCATAGGCACTTCATCTACTTCGTTTGGACGCCTAGTGGAGAAGTTACAGGACTCGAAAGATGGAGAAAACAAGCTAGGCCTCAGCTTACAAGCTTTTGACGCAACTTCGGATCTTCGCTTTCATCACATAGATGGGTAGAGCTCGCTGTCAGCTTTCCATGGGCATCTTGTTTACTTCGTTTGGACATCCAGAGAAGAAGTTAAGCGATTCGAAAGAAGGTAAAATCAAGCTAGGCCCCTAGTTACTTGCTGACTGGGTATTTAGGGCTTCATGCGTTATATCAAAGACGCAAGGGGCCTGCTTCTTATTATTGAGGGTTGAACTTCGTACGTACAGACTGTTGCAAGGGGGCTGCTTAAGGGGCTTGCTTGTTCCTACGACCTGTCGGTGGATGTTTTGGAGAATTGGGAAGTCCAATACACGCGCGCAAGGTGTCATCGGGTTCAGATCTGTGCAGGCTACGCACAGATTAAGACGGTTCTTGAAGAGAGGGATCGGGGGTTGTGTTCTGAGAGAAATTGAGACGCAGGGAGCAGAATTGAGATTTTCAGTTACCTGTGAAGGAGAGTTGGACCGTTCGGGCCGTTTCGGAGTCCAAACTTGCTGTCCTTGGATCCATCGGGATCAAAACAACGAGTTCTTCAGGAAATTGAAGACGATACAAAGTTTTATCGGGCGGTTTGAGAGTTGTGAGAGAAATTGGCTCGCAGGGAAGTGCTTGCGTCAAGTTTTCATCGCCTGCGACCTGAGATTGGATTGTTCTTCGCGATCGGTGAGCCAAGCTCTTTGTTCTTAGTGCCTACGCGATCAGGGAGTCCTCATGTACGCATAGGGGAAGACTGTAAGTGAATTGGATTGTTGGTTTGGGTGTGGTGAGCAAATTTGAGCCGTAGGGAGCCGATTTACGTCAGTTTTTTGTAGCCTACGACCAAATTTCTCAAGTAGTTTTGCAAGGGGAACTCCAAACGGCTTGTTTGGAGTCTTGTTGGGTTCAAGGTAGCCAGATCTACCTACCAGCGAAGACGGATATCAGTTTAGAAGATCCGTTTGTGCGGTGTGAGCGGTTTTAAGCCGCAGGGAGGAGTTTTTGAAGGTTCGATCACCTGCGACCGAAAATTGGCGATATCTCGACTATCGGGAGTCGAATCTGAAGGTTTCTTGGGTCAACGGAGTCAGGGAAGGAGACCCTATCAACATTTGAAGATCGTTTGGCGAAAGGAGAAAGTTCCCAGATAGGTCTTTTTCGGTTCCTTCGCTACAGGTTTTGTCCTTTTGAGTTTGTTAAGGACTTAGTTGGTTGTGTATGGCTTGTGGTAGCTAGCTTTAGCCAAGAGCTAGTGTGTGGATGTGGTTTGGACTTGGGTTTGGATCGCATGATACTGTTGTGGCTCTGGTTGTTAGCAAAGAGAAGTTCTTCTTGCTTTGAGCTACGCTTTGGCGATTTCAGACTATGGTTGCGTTTCAGGGGTTTGTTTTAGGGCTTCTGAAGTAGGTTACAGACCGCTCTGGTCTTTTCCTCAGTTTTGTGCTGTTTGGAGAAAGAATCGACAGTGTACATACTTTCAGAGTGGTATATATCGCAGCATTCCTTTTCGTGGTTGTTCTTCTCTGTCTTGTCTCTGTTTGGCACACAGCATCTCCACAGTCAAGAACTGTGGTGCCCACAAATTACAGGATGCACAAATTTTTGAAATTTTTAAGGATAATGACTTGTTTGTATAACTGAAGAAGCGTTGTTACTTAAGGATACGTCTTCCTTAACAGGAAGATGATCTTAAGAGCTGTTTGCAATAAGAAGTTGACTTCTTCAGAAGACGACCGTCTTCGGAAGATCATCTTCTCAGTTGCGTCTTCAGAAGACGAGAAGACGGTGGAAGATGGGAAGACGGCAGAAGACACCTATCTTCCAGAAGACAGCGACCGCGAAGGATCAACCACGAGTTTTCGGGTAAGACAGTAGGTGTACCTACTGGAGCGCACCGAATAGGTAGGTAGGTCAGGAAGACACCAAGGACGAGAACCCCTAATCTGCGAGGAAGATGCGTGAGGAAGCACATTAGACACCTTCCAACTTCCCGCAGCATAGCGAGCCTGAAGAAGATCGATTGAGAGAGTGAGCTTCGCGAGCTAGCATTGAGAGAGGAATCAAGTGAGACATCGAGGTAGGAGAGAGTAAGTTGGCAGCTAGGCGAAGGGTGAGATTGAATTGCGGGAGCACAAACAGCAGAGAAAGCGAAGGCGTTTCTGTGGAGCTTCCGAGAAGCTGACAGTGAAGAGTGGCGAGTAGAAGCAGAGGTGGAATCGAGGTGTGGACCGAAATTGACAGTAGGCGCAATCGTGTGGAGTCACATTGGAAGCTAGGACAAGAGCCAGAAGCGCGCGGAGGTCGAAGGCAACTCGGGGAGCCGAAGAAGACTGTAGAGGTTCTTCCCCCTGTTCTTTTCCCCTCCCACTTCTTCTCGCCTTTTCTTGGTACTCCCCGCGCTTCCTTGATTGTGTGCAGGCAGCCTGATCGATTACCCCACCCCCATTCTTTCTATTGAGACATTGGGCGCGGAAGCGCTGCCCAATTTCTGTCAAGACATCTCCTTGCTTCTTCCCGAGCTCAATTCGAGCTTCCCTACTCCTAGCCCTCAAATTGGAGACCCCAACTATCAATTTCCCTACCCCCATACCTCTCTATCCCTGAAACTTGGAACAGAAGACGATTCGGAAGATGGGAACATCTTCGGAAGACGCTTCTTGAACTTGACTATCTTCGGAAGACATCTTCGGAAGACTGTCTTCGGAAGTCGACTGAACACAATTCGTATCAAGAGTGGATTTGCTTTGCTTTTGTGTTTAGAGAGGCTTGATACGAATCCTGAGTGGCTTGGTGAGTTGTTTTGTTATTTCGAGAAGTTGGAAGTCGGGAACTAGGCCTGTGCCTCCCGGTCTTCCAAGCTTCTCAACTCCCCATCTTCCTAGAGAGACTAGAAGACTGGAAGGCTGGCAAAATGAGCGAGAAGACGCGAGGGTCCATTCGGATCTCTTCTGTCCGATCCATAGCAGCCGTTCCTTCTTCTTCCCGAACTTAGAAGAGAGTTGTCAGAAGTCTTGCTGGCAGAATCTGGAGAGAATGGTCGAGGGTCATGTCTTCCCATCATGCAGCAAGCTTCTTCTGAGTGCGTATGAGAGGTGAAAAGTCAGAAGAACAGAGTAAAGTTGTCTTGAGTCTGTTGTGAGGATAGATTGCGTGTAGGAAGACGAAGACAGGTGAGACCTGTGAAGGGAAGTCCGACTTCGAGAAGTCTTCCGAGAACGACATTGAATCGGAAGCTGTCCCAAGTGTCTTCCCAGAGGCCACTGTCACTGCAGGAGCCCGCAACCATCTTCTGAACCTTTCTCATACTCTACTTCTCGCATATCTTGATCTTCTGATAGGAAGTAGGATGTAATGCAAGGTGGGTTGTCTTCTTGGTAATCCATGCGAGGCCTTGCTTAGATAGGATTGTTTAGATATAGCTCGGAAGACGAGAGCTATCTAGGAAGTACTGTTAGAATCCCGGAAGACGGAGTAGTTGTCTTCTGGAAGACTAGTTTCGTCTTCTGAGAAGTAGAAGCTAGACTGTGGGCACTCGGGAAGAACTGAGCCTTCAGCTCATAGTAGGTGCTTGTGGTTTAGTGCAACAGATCTTCCAGGTATGTCGATGCATCCGCGAGGCTTGGTGTTACCAGCGGCAGAATTGGCCGAGGCCACTCCTTTCCTCAAGGAGTTGGGTCTCGACTTCTTCCTATGGGATTGGAACCTCGCAGATCAAGGGCTTCTGGAGGAGGTGTGGGCCGCGTTACCACCGCGTAACCGTGTACCTGCGAAGGCAGGAGTAGCTCGGGGAAGACCGTCTTCCTGGACTGAAGACTGGTGGCGTAAGGCGTTTCACAGGCCTGAGATCGAGAACCGAGGATATTGGTACGAGAAGAAGATCTTGCCTAGGATTGTGAGTTCATGGCATGTACCTGGGAGTACCACCTGCCTTTTCGTGGAAGACAGGCAGGGGAGGAACGGTTGGAAGATAGAGTCTTACCGGGAGCCGAAGAAGCGACTTCTGGCGAAGTTGTTTCTGCATCTTTTCCCCAAGGGAAAAGCGCAGAAGACAAGGTACTTAGGAGATCAGGACGTGGAGTTCCTGGAATCAGTGTGGGATGACAGAGCGCCAATCTACTGGGGCGCGTACATTCACAACTATGTACAGACGGAGCTAGCATACTTGGGTACCCCGGCGAGAGGACATCTGACGCCCTTCTTCTGCTACTTGTATGTAGCCATGGGAGATCTTAGGGAAGATCAGCTGGCAGTGTATGGGCCAACGGAGCGACAGGAGGTGAAGGAGGAGAGCTCGGAAGATGATGATCGAGAGGCAGCAGCAACGCCCCCTCCCACTCTGATGCCACAGCTGAGGCCCGGCTCTCACCAGAAGACGCTTCTGGTGAGGGAAGACGAGTCTAGTGGGTCGGAAGACGCCACGCCAGTGAGGAAGATGGGTCACAGAAGTGTACCAAGGACACCCATCTCCCTCATTCATTCAGGATCGGAGTCGGACTCGGAGGAAGACTTGCTGAGTACCCAATCGGAACAGAAGACAGCTTCTGTAACACCTGGGAGTCTTCCGAAGACTCCAGAAGACGAAGGATGGATGGGTACTCCTACTGCGATGCGAGGAAGCGCAAAGAGGAGAGCCGCTCCTGCCACGAGGAGTCTTCCACCCCGGAAGATGAGAAGAGTAGCTTCTTCTCGTGCGCAGAAGATGAAAGCCGTAGTGGTGGAAGAGGCTTCCTTGCCTCTGGAAGACGAAGTCGACACCATCGAGCGAGTGGTGGGGATGAACTTGTCTTCTGCAGGAAGACGACTGGAGGAGTTCAGTGCCTACTTCCAGAAGGAGATCCAGCCCGCTATGGAGTTGCTGGAGAGGAGAGCGAGGGCACAGGAGAAGTCTTTACAGCCTGGATTCGGTCTGCGCACCTTGCTGCGACAGGAAGACAGCCAGCAGAAGACGGAGAAGCTTGCAGCCAGGTACAAGACGGAAGCAGCCGCTTCTGCCAAGGAGTCGATGCAACTTCGGAAGAGCAACCATGAGTTGCAGACGCGAGTACAGCAGCCCGATCAGGAAGTTCTCCGAGTGCGGGAGAAGATCACTGCCCTCGCAGAAGAGCAGACCACTTGGAAGATGCAGCGAGAAGCCGCAGAAGCACGAGCTGCAACAGAGGAAGACGCAACCGCAGAAACAGCAGGGCCAGCGAAGAGCGAGGAGAGGGAAGCTACCTCAGTGGTACCCGAGGTAAGTGCAGGGCTTCCCAGCCCATTAGAAGTCGAGGTAGTAGCTCCGGTAGGAGCAGATCATGTAGAGATTGCCACCGAGCAATCAGAGTAGTTAGCAAACTTAATCGACACTTCCAGATTTAGTAGGATCGGACATGCTATCTTAAGGGTGGCAGTTTTCCATGTAAAAATAGTTAGGACCCCATGTGGCAGCATAGGTAGCGTAGGAGTAACACAGTGGAGGGCTAATTGGGAAGAGGGACCGCATGCATGTGAGGTGACAACCTCTTGTCAGCGCCTCTCTCTCTCTCCCTGGTGGTCGCCTCCCTTGACTCTCGAGGCAGATGGTTAAGTAGGATAGCATGGTAGGAGAAAAGCTCTCTGAGAGCTCTGCCAGTTCTGTAGAATTCTGCAGTAACTGAACATACACACCGATTCTACAGGCAGGCAGGCGAGACACATTAGAGCAGAGACAGTCTTAGCGCACTACACCCGTTGTTGGAAACATACGAATAGTCGTGGAATATACAGGAGGGGTCTGCATACTCGCACCAGCAGTGGTTCGAAGATGTAGATAGAAGTAGTGGACAGTCTAGGAACAGGGAGCGGCATCCTCGTGCAGTCCTGTTAGCTAGGCTGGTGTGTCGAGGAGTAGACGCAGGAAGTAGCGGGAGTGAGCTTCCCAATGCCATTGTGACTTCTTCTCGGGGAATAGATTGTGGATTTGAGTGCAGCAGCTTTGTCCATGTCTTCTGGATGGTGGGTTCACTGAATTCGCTCCCAATTGTGCATGAGAAGTGTTCTTCTTGAGTGGCGGTGAATGTCAACAGTTGTGGGATCTACGTACGAACGGTCTTCTGGGTAAGGGATCCCAGAAGACAGAGCAGTCAGAGCAGCGAAGTGAAGAAGAAAGAAGCCTTCTTCCCGCAACAGAAGACGACATCCTCGAGTAGAAGACGGTGCTACAGTACTCACGTTTGTTGTCTTCCTCCCCAAACTATTACAAGCATGGATGGCTTGTTAGTCAGGATCCGGACTAGAAGCCTGTCGGAATCTTAATTGCCCTTTTTCATCCTGTTTCCTCTTGTTTGGATTTCTTCTTCTTCCCATCTTCCCTCATCTTCCCCATCTTCTTATCTTCTTCTAGTGAGCTTCCGATACTTCTATTGAGCTTCCGTGAAGGTGAATGTCGTTGTAGTGCTGCAGGAAGACAACTTCCGTAGGCAGAAGTCTGAGAAGGCTACAGGGGGTATACACCCTGTGATTGATCCAACCCGTTGGAATGTGAGTGTCAGAGTAAGGTGTAACGACTGTTACTAGTCGACTTCTGCGAAGCCGGACAGCCTTCTGGAGGTGTGAGAAGACGAGCTAAACCCCCAGAAGACGAGAATCACTTCGGGAAGACGGTATCGAGAAGACCGGAAGAAGCAACCTGGAAGCAGGAAGATCATCTTCCCGAGCTTCTCTGTGAATAGTTGTATGATACTGTAATTGGTAGTTGTTTGTTTGGATCTAGAGCACCATTTGGCGTGTCTGGAAGACGTGTTGGTTTGTGTAGTTTTGTGAGAAGACGGGATTTCTAGGCAAAACCCGTGTGTTTGTGTGTTTGAACAGATCTTAGAACTTAGAGCAGCGTTACTTGTGCAAATCCTCTGTGGGAACGATATCTTGTATACTAAATGGGCAAAAGGAGAAATCCTTCGTCACTACAGGAACCTCGCGTTTTCCTGGACATCCTTCACGCACAAAATATCCGACACGATAGCGTTGTGTTGTTCGTGCTCAGTACCTCTTTGTGTTTATCATTTTTGGATTTTCTATTTCCTGAGTTTGTGGAGCCATTGTGTGTTTGTCAACTTCGAGGATTTACCTACGAAGTATCGTAGTTTGCCGTGGTAGGAATTAGTCTGGGTGCCGAAGGATTTGCTGTCGACATTTGAAATCAGAGTAAGACGTTGACCGTGATGTCGAGGCGAGAGTTTCCTGGGAAGGGCGAACCTTCTAGCTGTGATACGATCGTGAAGAGGAGGGCGAAAACAACACACGGAATACGGATCGCAAGAGAAAACACCACCACGTTCTCGATCTGTCCAAGATAAAACACACGGCGTGCAAGTAGATCTTCAACTCCAGGTCATGCCGATTGCAAAGATAACGCTCAGTAACGCAGAATATCAGAAAACTGCTCCTGTGAAGCACCAGCGCGTTCACCTAGAAGCTTCCCGTCTTCTTTTCAGAAAAGATGTGCGTACAAGTTGTAGGTCTCCTATCTACTCGATTCTGCTCTCTACTCTCAGACAGAAGTTCTCTTCAGACGTAACCTCTGTGTAAAATTTCTCTCCTCAGCTCTACTGTTTCTCTCTACTCGATAGCTCCCGCACGGTAAACTCTACACTGCTCGATGATCGACAATCTTGATAATGCGATAATGGACAATGGACTGAGAATTCTCTCTCTCCGGAGTACACCCCTCTGGGTTTTCCTCCACCCTACGTAACCTTCAGTGTCACCTGGCAGGGGTAAAAGACGCCCTAAACAGATGGCAGCAGAAAAATAAATCACTGATAATATATCTACACGTAAGAAGACTATTTCACTAAGCTTCGCAGATTCATCTGTACGGACGGTCGCCGACTTGGCTGTACAGTCAGCATCTGACACCTCCACTCGAAGTAACTCCGCCACGGCTACCTCTGGCCACCGGAATCACCTCGTTCTGACACGTGGAGCCTGAGTTATCATCATTGTCGTCTTCCGGCCCCCTTAAACTTTGAAGTGCCGTAAGTATGGCCTCAGGTATCAGTTTCACTTGATTTTTCGACCCAAGTGAATAGTATTTCGAACCCTACATTTTTCTACAAAAGAATTGGTACCGACTTGGAGTATCTTTGATGCCATCTCGCTACCCCAGGACTTAGAGGGCCGCAACCGAATTCGTACTAATTACCCCGCCAACCCGAAGGTGAGAGGTCCATTTCGAAACCCGGTGGTAATCTCCCTCTAGCGTCCACACTAGGTGACTGCACTAGTGCAGGGGTAGACGGAGGCGTCCCGCATTCACGGTACGTTTAAGGGACATCTAGTGTCCCGCCCCTAGGCAACTTGGTGCCCCTCATATTCCCCCGAAGGGGCCAGCCTACTCCAAGCCGGTTGTGAGTCTGAAGGGATTTGATCCGGAGACCTCCTCCCTACAAGTTTCTCAGCTACATCACGGAAGCTGATCTCACAACTGGTTTTGAAGGTCAGTTTCTAAGCTAATATGCTAGAAAGCTGCGGTATTTCGTCTTTCCTTTGCTAACACGAAGTGCCATAACTTTGTCTAGACATGCTCTTTTTGTACTTTTCGAATTTTAAACAAATACTACATACTATAATCTACATGAGAAAAATCTAAAAAGTATTTTTCGAACTCACTCTGATTTATGGTAAATTTCCCGGTATCAGAAATCTTGTAGAAGAACTCCAAGTAACTTTTCGCCTGCAACTCCGTTTGCAACTTTTGAACATACCACGGTGATCAGCGCGACGAGACCTACGCCGTGGTGTTTTCAGATTTTCGAATGCTCACTTCCTCCAGAATCGGCTTCTCTGAGGTTTTAACTTCACTCAAAGAGACTAACTTCAACTGAGAGGTGAATTATTCACTATGTGGAATAATTCACATCACGACATCCACCCCCTCCAAACCTGCACATCCTCTGGCATGTGCCAACCTCTTCATCCTTCTGTCTGCTCTTCATCATCATTACTCTCGTCTGCCTCAACCTCTTCAGTAGCCGAGGCGTCTT
This sequence comes from Asterella californica, assembly GCA_036924285.1. Classification (NCBI taxonomy): domain Eukaryota; kingdom Viridiplantae; phylum Streptophyta; class Marchantiopsida; order Marchantiales; family Aytoniaceae; genus Asterella; species Asterella californica. The sequence continues at coordinate 53,523,908 of JAYKYS010000001.1, forward strand.
CATCTCTCGTCATCCTCTGCTCAGACTCCAAAAAGTTGAACAAATCTACTGATCCTCCACGTTGTTTGAACAACTTCACTCGTTTGCCAGCCACAAATAGTTTCAAAGGAGTACCATCCAACTCACGTAAACTATAAGTGGCATTCTCATAAACATCTAACACGACATAAGTCCCGAACCATCTTCGCGAGAACTTACGAAGTGTAGAATGCTGGTTCTCCAGCGTGCTATCATACACCAGAACCCAATCACCAACACGTATTGGCTTTGGTCGTAGTCGGTGAGTCTTGTCGAAACGCTCCTTGTTTCTAACTCGAGCCACCTTCAGCTTCTCTTGCGCCTCAGCAAGATCCTCCTCCCTTCGCTCCAACTGCCTAGTTCGTAAAGCAAGGAGTGCAGTATGATCTATATCATCTTCCCACGGTAGAGTAGCCCACGTAGGAAAGTCCTCCTCAGCAAGCATGATCGGCTTCTGCCCCAACATAAGCTCAACTGGCATATACCCAGTCGTGGTACAGTGTGTAGTCCTATCAGCCCATAAAGCAAATGGAAGTAGTCTCGGTCATTCTCTAGGCCTACCATCACATGCTTTTACTAAAGCGTGAACAATAGAAGGATGTCCTCGTTCACTCTTACCAATCCCTTCTGGATTCATGGCAGTAGTAAGACGAAGCTTTACTCCATAGCGAGCAAAGAACTCCTTTGCTTCTGCACCTCTCAGCTCGCCCCTATCTGCTCGTAGTCTTCCAACAGATCCATAACGACAGATAATATCTTCCAGCACGAATCTACATATGTTCTCTGTAGTCTTCGTTCGCAGTGCTCGTCCCTCCACGTAGTTGGAGAGATCTTCTCGAGCTAACACCAAGTAGCGCATCCCCCACAGTCCCGGCGGCATCATCACAAGATCAAGGACCCACGAAAAATGAATACTAGGTGGGTAGGTAGGTACAAGTCCATCTCTGTAACGGACTTTAGAGTAGAACTGGCAGTGCAGACACGACCCAACAAAATCCACTACGTCTTGATACAAACCCTTCCACCAGTATCGCTCCTTCATCTTCGTGTATGTAGCCCAAACTCCACGGTGTCCAGCCCACAAGGTGTCATGAAACTCCTTCAGCAGATTCAGCTTCGTCGGTTGATCATCCACTACTCTAGCCAACTCCCATCTCTTCTCTTCGGACGTTTCCACAGATAACCTTCACGTAGAAGGTAACCGTACGCTTTTCTTCTGATCTCCTTGAACTCTGCATCACTCCATCCCTCTCGTCTGCATAATAAACTCAGATAGTATCCGATATCGCGGAACTTCTCCGTGTAGAACTCCTCATAGAACGGTAGTGGTTCCAAGTTTGAAGTCTGTTGACCAACTTGGCACCAAACGTCTCTCTTCTCTTCATCTTCGACTTCAGTAATCATCTCTTCTTCATCTGTATAGCAAGCCCTAGATAACATGTCTGCAACAGGATTATCCTTTCCTGCTATATGCTTCAGCTCAGGGTTCATACTCTGGATATAAGCAATCCATCGTAGCATTGCTATGTCTGGAGTATTACAGTTTGCTATCATACCTAGCAAAGGCAAACAGTCTGTTTCTAGTATCACACGTGCACCTATCAAGAACTCTCGATCTACCTTCATAGCAGTAACAGCTCCCCACAACTCACGCTTCACTTGAGGATAGTTACGTTGCCTATCTGTTAAGATCCGAGCTCCAAACCTAGAAACAAACCGCACACCATCTGCATCTTCCTGACCAACTGCCCATCCAATCGCCTTTGGACTCGTGTCAACAGTCAGTATGATAGGTCTTCCGCTCTCGTAGCTAAGTCTCCTTAACACAGGTGGAGACTTCAGAATCTCTTTCAGCTGCTCCAACGTCTCGTGATGCTCTTGCCGCCAAGTAAACCTCGTCCCTTTTCTCAGAAGTGCATACAAAGGTTCGGCAATGTGTGCATAATGAGGAATACTCACACGAAAGAACACACAAGCTCCTAAGAATCGTCGAACCTCAGTGATGTTGGTACAGTCTGCTATCTTTGCTATAGCATCTACCTTCTCTGGGTTCGGCCGTCTTCCAAAAGTACCGCATAAGTGACCAACCACCACAATCTCTGACATTCCAAAACGAGATTTGGTACCTGACAGAGTGAGATGTACCTCTTCCAAGCGCATCAGAATCTTCTCCACATCTCGGATGTGGTCTGCAACGAACTTTCTGCAACCATCAGCAGTCACAGTCTCGTCCTTGTCCTCCACCGGACAGCCTTTCATGGGGATATCATCAAGAAATGGGATAATAACCTCAGGTACAAACTCTCGTAACACCTTATGCATCGCGTTTTGCATATGAGCTACTGAGTTTGTTGCACCCTGAGGAAGAGTACACATCCGCATCAATCCCAAAGGTGTACGCATGGTAGTCAAGTCTCTACTCTCCAAAGCAAGCTGAAACTGATCATAACCTGAAAACAGATCTCCAATAGAATAGATAGATCTTCCAGCAAATGCCTCGGCTACAGGTCCTGTCCCACCACAGGTCCCTGTCCTGTCCTATCCACCACAGGTCCTGTCCCAACGTTTCGAATCGTGATGTTGTTGGCAGGCTGTAAGTCTTGGATGAAGCGTAAAGCTCCTGTCTTCTTAGGTACTGTGAACCAACGGCTAGAGTACGGAGCCATAGATGGTTCAAGAATACCCATCCGCATCCTCTCCTTCAGTAAGTCAATAACCTTCGGTAGCAAGGCACGAGGGACTGGAATCGGTTTCAAGTCCCAAGGTACGTGAGGAACTGTGAAGATAACCATCGGAGCTATCACACTAGGATCCACACAACCAATCTCTCCAGCTGAGAAAGAAAATGCCTTACCATGGCTAACTATCATCTGCTCAAAAGCTCGTTTCTCCACTTCAGTCAAGAAGCCACCCCCTCCTATCTGGAGCTGCTCGAGTGTCTCTTGAGTAAACTCGTGTCCTATCTGTTTAGGATCTCTCAGTACAGGCTCCGTCGCAGCTAACTCCATCTGCTGCTGTGAATCAACAGGTAGCTGGGTCGCCACTGGTTTCACCTTCTTCGCTACAGTTTTGTATTTGGTGTGAACCTCTGCTTCTTCACGAGAGCCACACCAGCAGATTGCATCCTTCCATCCACTCTCCAGTCTCGGATGAGGACGAGATTGCAAGCACGAAGCAATCTCCTCATAGACCTTACGAGAGTGGATAGGGATCACTACCCTTCCTCCCATCTGCTCCATCAACCTATCTACATCATCCAGCCAATGAACAAAAGACTGTACACCTACAAACTCCTCGTAAACACCAGAAATCATCTCATCTTCACTCAGAACTCTTGTACAGTGTAGATTTTCTGCATACTTCTCCATCTGCCTCCTACTCTTCTCAGTCAAATCCTCTACTCGCGTGAACTCACTCCAATCATCAGAACTGAAAGTCATCAAACCAGATTTCCAACTATGTACAGTGTAACAGTTTTCAGAATCTTGAGCAACCTCTTCGTCAGCCTCTTGTGATCCCACAGGCTGCTCAAGCGGGATCATAGTAGTATCAGATCCATCACTTTTGATATCCCGTCTTACAAGAGTGGTTTCAGAAAATCCTTGCTCCTACAGATAGGAGAATCTCTCAGAGTCTGTCTGTTTCGTTCGTGGTTTGTACGAACGGTCAAAAACTACACAGAACGTCTATCATCTGGACTACGGATCCTAGCATAGTGAGATCCATCGTCCATCACCTTGGTCTCCATTCGAACTGCAGTGATATAAGGCTGACCAAGAATTACAGAATACGAAGCAGAAGACTGTACGAAGAAGTGCTGATCTACCTCCACATCACCTAGCTTCACCCTCACGTTGGGACAAGCGCCGTATAACTCACCCTTCTGGTTGTTTGCCGCTCGTAGCACCCAACCATGGTTCAGTTCGATAGGCCACTGACCTCTCTCGTACACCTCCCGTGACATGATGTTGATCTCAGAACCGTGATCAACTAATGCAGCAACAGGTTCAAGACTTCCGAGACGAACTCGTGTAGCCGTCGTAGCACGAGCCCAGTGTCTCTTCCTGAAGTCACTATCAGCAGCTGGACTCTCATCGCCAGCTTCATCATCATCGAATTCAGCAGTATTGGTACCAGCAACCAACGCTTCTTGCTGGTACTCTGTATCATCAGCCTCCTGAAAATGCACCTTGCCGAATTCTGCATCATTAACAGAAGCTCCTACCATCTCTATCATCTGGCTTTCTACTTGTTCAGACATCACCTGTCTCTTCCGCTTGATGATGTCGATAATCAGCTCGTGAAACTCCCTCTTCGCAATACCAAGAACCTCCCGAAGAGAAAACTCGATTCGTGCGTCAAGTATTCTCTGCTCCAGGATGCTCTTGAGATCAGTTGAAGTCTCTATATCTGCTGCCAACTTGTAAGCAGGTCCTTTCCCTTTCTCTTGGGCAGTAAACCGTCTCCCAGCAGTCGTTGGCTCCTGCTGGGATCTCTGCACGTCCTCCATCGGACCCGGTGCAGGTGGAGGAGCCGCAGAAGTAGATGGGACGTCTTCTGGAGGGGCTGCTCGTCTCCTTGTGACTCTTCGTCTGTCCTCAGCCTCCTCCGGAACTCCAGTGTCAAGTTCAGAGGCTTCTCGCCGCCTCTTCTCCTCTACAGAAGCATCCTGCCAATGAACGTGTCTGTCCACGTCCAAGAATGCTTTGATAGACGCAGCATCAACAGGATCTCCCCACCCTGTGACCCTACGGATAGTTTCTGCTCCTCTCTTCAGTTCATCAGAAGGAACTTGGACAGGTTTCTTCTCAGCAGTCCTATCTAGCAACGTAGGACTAGAAGAAACTTCAATGTGACCGGCATATACATCAGGATTTACCGGTGGTGCCATCAATGCATGTACAGTTGCAGCAGCTGTAATCTGAGGTAGACTCCTCATGCCTCCTCGTCCAAACTGCGTGCTTAGCGGCTCTCCAGTAGAAGAAAGATGCAGCCTACCGTTCTGGTAGCGAACCACACCATCTCGCAGAGCAGCCGTGAGCTCTTGACAGTCCCCTCGGAAATGATCTTGACTGTCACACCAGATACATCTACGAACAGGTGCACCTCCTGGACATGCAGCAGCAGGCGTCGGTGGCTGCTCTCTCTGCAGGCCAGCTAACTCCACCTTCAGTTCTCTCATCTGCCGAATGAGATCTTCGATCTGGTTCTGCTGTCCGTGGTTCTCTGCAGGTCTCTGAACCGATGCCCTTTGTGCAGGAACTGGCACCACTGGTATCAAAGGTACTGCAGCCGGTACAGCAGGTCTAGGAGCCGGAGCAAGAGCCGGAGGTTGCTGTACTTGAGGAGCAGTGCGAGGTTGAGCGGTTATTTCTGCAAGCGGACGTCCTCCCACAGCCACTCTTCCTCTCCTCTGCCTCGTTAGTACGGCAACAGCATCCTCGACTCTTCCCCAATCAGTAGTAACTCCTCCTTCAGCAGATCGATCAGCCAACATAAAGCATAACCGATCTGCCGTAGCATCATCGGTAGCTTGCAGAAAAAGTTCAGTTCTCCTAGCATCTAGAGTTATGCGCTCTAGAGTTGAGAGTTGTCGGTATCTCCGATCAAACTCTCTCAGCATCTCATTCAGGTTCATCATACGACCAGGTTGCTGCTCAACCCAGTCCAGAAACGTTCTTCTAGTGACTCTCTCAGAATCTTCTTCGAGAAACTCCTCTCGAAGAGATCGTTCAAAACTCATCCACACACCTAGATTCCTTCTCTGTACATCCCTAACTTGGTCCCGCAACTCAGGGATTACAGCTAACTCAAAACTGGTTATCATCTCTATATCCGTAACTCTAACCAGCTCCATCTCTCCTCTGTATTCACGCAGATACCTAGAAATATCTCTACCATCAAATCTGCCACATCTATTCACTATCGCTTGCAAAGCTTTGGTAGATCTCAACTCACCCCCTCCAACGATCGGATGTTGTTGGACCAGGGCCGCAAGCGTCTTCAGGATCTCAGCTGTATCGAGACCAGATGCAGATGTCGCAGCAGTCGCAGGTGCAACAGCAGGTGCTGCAGCAAACGTAGATGCAGCAACCGTAGAGGTAGCACCAGCAGCGCTTCCGCTCTTCCGATCCATCTTCTTCTTCGTCTTTGGAACTCAACTTCACGGTCAATCACCCCAAGAAGCCTCTCAGTGGAAGCACCAGATTGTATGTCGAGGCGAGAGTTTCCTGGGAAGGGCGAACCTTCTAGCTGTGATACGATCGTGAAGAGGAGGGCGAAAACAACACACGGAATACGGATCGCAAGAGAAAACACCACCACGTTCTCGATCTGTCCAAGATAAAACACACGGCGTGCAAGTAGATCTTCAACTCCAGGTCATGCCGATTGCAAAGATAACGCTCAGTAACGCAGAATATCAGAAAACTGCTCCTGTGAAGCACCAGCGCGTTCACCTAGAAGCTTCCCGTCTTCTTTTCAGAAAAGATGTGCGTACAAGTTGTAGGTCTCCTATCTACTCGATTCTGCTCTCTACTCTCAGACAGAAGTTCTCTTCAGACGTAACCTCTGTGTAAAATTTCTCTCCTCAGCTCTACTGTTTCTCTCTACTCGATAGCTCCCGCACGGTAAACTCTACACTGCTCGATGATCGACAATCTTGATAATGCGATAATGGACAATGGACTGAGAATTCTCTCTCTCCGGAGTACACCCCTCTGGGTTTTCCTCCACCCTACGTAACCTTCAGTGTCACCTGGCAGGGGTAAAAGACGCCCTAAACAGATGGCAGCAGAAAAATAAATCACTGATAATATATCTACACGTAAGAAGACTATTTCACTAAGCTTCGCAGATTCATCTGTACGGACGGTCGCCGACTTGGCTGTACAGTCAGCATCTGACACCTCCACTCGAAGTAACTCCGCCACGGCTACCTCTGGCCACCGGAATCACCTCGTTCTGACACGTGGAGCCTGAGTTATCATCATTGTCGTCTTCCGGCCCCCTTAAACTTTGAAGTGCCGTAAGTATGGCCTCAGGTATCAGTTTCACTTGATTTTTCGACCCAAGTGAATAGTATTTCGAACCCTACATTTTTCTACAAAAGAATTGGTACCGACTTGGAGTATCTTTGATGCCATCTCGCTACCCCAGGACTTAGAGGGCCGCAACCGAATTCGTACTAATTACCCCGCCAACTCGAAGGTGAGAGGTCCATTTCGAAACCCGGTGGTAATCTCCCTCTAGCGTCCACACTAGGTGACTGCACTAGTGCAGGGGTAGACGGAGGCGTCCCGCATTCACGGTACGTTTAAGGGACATCTAGTGTCCCGCCCCTAGGCAACTTGGTGCCCCTCATATTCCCCCGAAGGGGCCAGCCTACTCCAAGCCGGTTGTGAGTCTGAAGGGATTTGATCCGGAGACCTCCTCCCTACAAGTTTCCCAGCTACATCACGGAAGCTGATCTCACAACTGGTTTTGAAGGTCAGTTTCTAAGCTAATATGCTAGAAAGCTGCGGTATTTCGTCTTTCCTTTGCTAACACGAAGTGCCATAACTTTGTCTAGACATGCTCTTTTTGTACTTTTCGAATTTTAAACAAATACTACATACTATAATCTACATGAGAAAAATCTAAAAAGTATTTTTCGAACTCACTCTGATTTATGGTAAATTTCCCGGTATCAGAAATCTTGTAGAAGAACTCCAAGTAACTTTTCGCCTGCAACTCCTTTTGCAACTTTTGAACATACCACGGTGATCAGCGCGACTAGACCTACGCCGTGGTGTTTTCAGATTTTCGAATGCTCACTTCCTCCAGAATCGGCTTCTCTGAGGTTTTAACTTCACTCAAAGAGACTAACTTCAACTGAGAGGTGAATTATTCACTATGTGGAATAATTCACATCACGACAGCGAGGACTGAGAATAGACCAGCATCTGCGAAGTTAGTTTGCTACGAAGACGTTTTTGAAGTTGACTTCGGAGGAAGTTGTTCTTTGGTGAGAACATTTTGGAAGAAGTTGAACCTGGTACTTCGGCGGAAGAAGAGTCTTCTTCACCAGAGTTTTCCGAGAGCAGTAGTAGTGAAAGTAACTCAGTGCGAAGATACTTAGCGTTTATGGTGTTAGAGGCTACCTAGTAGCACTTTAGCAGTACTTCCTCGTGTGACATTTCCGGCCGTGGCTTTGTTTCTCTGTTGTTCATCTGTTTCTTGAGGTCCCTGACCTGTTTAGTATCTGTTATGTTATTTGTCAGGATTATCAACTCTGTCTTGTTGGATAGACCTGAGTTTAATCTCTACCGGGATTAATTTCTGCCCGTGAGAATAAGAGACAACCATAAAGAATCACCTTTGTCACATGTTTACTACTTTTGGATGATCTTTACTTGCATCTCTGTGGGTTCGATCCTTAAATTACTACTTTCGAGCATCTTTCGATTTTCTTGTGTGTTACACCGGCCTTGTAATTGGACCGGGACACACTGGTCTCATGTCCTGAGAATCGACGATGCAGGCAAGGAGAGCGACCTTCTCTTTGACAGCGTTTCAGCGACAGCCTCGACCGAAGCAGTGAAGAACTTCCTCAAGTTCTTAAGAGAAGTACCGCAGGGAAGGAATGGTTACAGAACTAGTGACTATCGCAGCCCGAAGAAGCGAGAAGTCGCTGATGCGATAATGACGATCTTCCGGCCAAGAAGAACAACCTATATATCGAATTGGCAGATTAATTTCATGATGATGCAGAGGAAGAAGGTGAAGACGCGGACACTCTTCGGACGAAGAAGGAGGACGGTGTCGTATTGAACATAGGTCTGTACAGTGAAAAGTAATGCAAAGAGATTATTTTCTATATTGTGTAAAGAAATCTGCCCTGCAGCTTAACAAGCTAGGCAGGAGCTAAGCTGGGGTCATGCTTGACAAGCTGCCCCCTAGCTTGGGTTGGAATATCACCTCTGAGGGAGTCGAAAGACACCAGAATGTAAAGCTAGACGAGGAGAGCGACCTCATGCTTCTAGTTTTGACTCTTTACTCGTTTAAAACGGAGTTGTATAGAAAAGTTAGTGTACAGAAAGCTAGTAAAGACCTTACAAGAAGATTTCCTTAGTAAAGCATATGTACAAACTGTAAAACCTTTTTGAACGGAACCAAAGGCCATCCCAGTGATAGGGCGCCTCCCTAGGAGGGAAGTGGTCTCAGGATCAATCCCTCCTGGCCTCTGGTTCCTATTCTGGCGTGTTGGCCTCTCGGATGGAAGTCTATGTTGGGTATGCAGCCATGTCTTGTATACCTAGGGACGGGAGACCGGTATCTCTCTTAATCGTGGGCTTCCTGGCCTAAGCTTCCGCATGTCATCCTGAATATACTATGAGAGATACCTGATGCGCATATGGGGGGGCTGTAAGCCCTGTGGGGCAGCCTCATAAGTGGTAGGGCTTCGGCCTACATTGGATGGCTTGTAGTATATTCAGGATGGCATCAAGAGCACATGAAACTTTTGTTAATTTGTTAAATAGCCATCGAGTCAGCTTAAGATGGGGAATGAGACTGTGAGAACCTTTATTAGTGAAGAGGTAGAGTTTGTAGAGACAATTGTGAAAATTATATTAAAAAAGGGCCAAACTTGTAAATAAAGCTTTGTACGCATAAGGACAGCAGGGGGGCAGCTTAAGCTAGGGCCCTGCTTCTGATAAGTGACTGCGCTTATAAGGACAGCAGGGGGGTAGGGGGGCAGCTTAAGCTGGAGCTTTAAAACTTTAGGTTAAATACTGCGGCGGCTGAAGATCGGGGGGACACTTTTCAAGGGAGTTTTCTGAGAGAACTGAGGCAGAAGGAGGAGGATTATGGATTGGGGGTTGAGGATACGCAGGAGAAGCTAGGAGGCTGGAGAAAGTCAAATTGCTCACAGATTGAATTGGGAGAGCATCGTAAGAGAGAGAGGCAGGAGTTTTAGGCTTGGACGTTGTTTAAATAAACTGTTCTGGGGAGAAATTACTCTCAGGAGACAGTTCTATTGAGAGAGATCGTTTGGGAATCTACAGGAGACTTTTGATCGACGTTGGATCATATTTCTGAGAGTTTCAGTTGGGGCAAGGAGAGGAATAAAATTCAGGGGCCTGAATTTCTCTATTAGGTTCAGATTGAGACGTACAGGGTAGACTTTTGGCTTGACGTGTGAAGAGAGGTGCGCAGGAGAGGAAGAGAGAGATTTTCTGTACAGTTGGAGAAATTGGTGGTACAGACGACATTGTAATAAAGTTAATTGAATCTTGAGAGACCCATCTGTGTACCCAAGGTGTGTTTGAGTGCTTGTTTTTGTAATTGGTGGACGCAAGAAGCAAGATTTTGGAGATCTCATCGTCAGCGGCTATTTGTCTTTCTCTTCTGGTCGTTTTCTTGGATCGATCACAGTCAGGAGGTCCGCCCTCCCCAAGAAAGACTCTCGCTCTGACATCTGTGCTTCCACTGAGAGCAATTGGGGTGATCGATTTGGAGCATTGGCTAGATTGGGTTGAAAATGGATCACAGTGCTGCTCTACAAGGGGTGGCTGCTGCTCAAGGTGCCATGTTCAAGGGACTCCTGGTCAAGATGGAGTTGGTTCTCAAGGAGGACCTACGGTGGTTCCAACAGCAGCAGCACAGCCTGCCAGAGACACATCTCAAATTCTTCAGGCGTTGGCTACCTTGATTCAACAACAGCCTGCAGTTGGAGGAGGTGAGCAGAAATCCACGAAGGCGTTACAAGCAGTTGTTGGTCGATGTGGACGATTCGATGGGAGAGATGTTACTAGGTACCTGCGGGAGTATGTAAGTGAGATGAAGTTGGTCAGGACACCTGAAGTGGAGGTCATTCTAAGCTTTGAATTGACTGTTGTTCCTGAACTGAGAGAGAAGGTTAGAATTTTACAGAGGAGACATTTAGGTGGGTGGACTCTGTTTGAACGTGCACTGAGAGAAGAATTTCGAGAAGAGGACTCTGAAAGAGTCACTAGAAGAACCCTCATGGACTGGATAGAGCGTCAGCCTGGTCGTTCCATGGGATTGAATGAAGTGATCCGTGAATTTGAGAAGAGGTACTCTCAGCTTTCTGGTCTAGAGAGGTTGACGTTGGATGCTAGGAAGACAGAGTTGTTCTTAGGGGCTCTGGATGAGTTCACAGCAGATAGACTTTGTTTCATGTTGGCTGATCGAGGGGTTGAAAGGGGAGTTACATCTGATTGGAGGAGAGTAGAGGAAGCAGTATCCACCCTTGCTAGACAACGTCGTGGTAGGATGGTACTGCAACTAGAGACCTTGCCAGAGCAGAGAGTAGCTCCTCATGTTCCGGTAGCTCCTCCTGCAATACCTCAAGCACCTATTGTGATTCCTCAAGCACCTATAGTGGTTCCCCAAGTGGTTCCTCAAGCGCCTGCAGTACCTATCCCAGCACAGAGAGGACCTAGACAGCAGCAACGACCTGTTGAGAACCGAAATCAACATAACTTGATAGAAGAACTTACTCAACAGTTGAGAGATTTGAGGGTTGAGATGGCAGACTTGAGGAGGGATCAACGACCTGTTGCACCAGGTGCTCGACCTGTAGGAGGAACCTTTACCAGGAGATGTATTTGGTGCGACAACCCAGATCATCTCAGAGGAGACTGTCAAGACTTGGCAGTTGTCTTGCGAGAGGGCGTAGTCAACTATCAGAATAACAGGTTGTATTTAACCGCCACAGGGCAGCCTCTGAACACGTATTTTAGGAGAGGAGGAATGAGGAGTTCTCTTCCAGCACTTACTGGTGCGAATACTACAGCGATGACTGCGGGTTCTGCGGAGGCTGATGTATATACTGGGAGAGTTGAGGTGCGCTCTAATCCAACTATGGTTGAGCAGGCTGTCGAGGTTCCGGTTGAAATGATGAAGAGAGGTGCTGAAAGTATTAGGAGAGCTACTGGATGGAGAGACCCAGTAGATGCAACTTCTATTCGAGCGTTTTTAGAGACGAGTGGTGAACAAGATGTCATGATCGAAGACAAGAGAAGACGGGACGCTTCTGATTTAGATGCAGGAGTACCAGAGGACAGTGACTGTCGGAAGATTACAAGGAGGAGAGCAGCTGAACCATCACCATCTGTACCAGCTAGTAGATTTCTTGCTGCAGAGGATATACCTTCTACCTCTACAGCTCCACCACCTGCAGTAGATCCTATGGAAGGTGTACAAGATTTGCCACAAGAGACGACTGCTATAGATAGAGTACGGGGAAAGAGGCTTACAGCACAGGAGAAGGAGAAAGCTCCAGCTTACAAGTTAGCGGCAGACATCGAAACAACAACAGACTTGCGTGCTGTTCTAGAGCAACGCATTTTGGATGCTAGAGTTGAGTTTACTCTTCGTGAAGTGCTTGGTATCGCAAAGAGAGAGTTTCATGAGTTGATAATAGACATCATGAAGAGAAAGAGACAGGTATTGACTGAACAAGTAAGTAGTCAGATGGTTGGAGCAGTAGATGCTATTGGTGTGGATCAGTTCGGAGATGATAAGTATGAGGCATGGGTTGCTGGTCCAGCTGTTATTGATGAAGAGTTTGAGGAGGATAGGTCAAGTGCAGATAGTGATTTCAAAGATAAGCACTGGGCACGAGCGACAACAGAGATGCAGGTTCGGCTTGGGGGACTTTCTGAACCAGTTTCTGCACTTGTGGATCACGGATCGGAGATCAACATCATTTCCAAGGAGGTGTATGAAAAAGGACAGTGGCCAATCGAAAGGAATCATGGTTGGGTGCTTCGAGCTACAAATAACCAAAAGGGTGAGTTATACGGAGCTTGTCCCAATATGCGTGTAAGGATTGGAGATGTAGAGGTTGATCAGCATTTCTTTGTACAGTCATCTGCCTCTTATCCTGTCATACTGGACCAACCATACATCACCGCTGTTCGGATGGAGACAAAGGTGATGAATGATGGATCTCATTATGCCAGAGTTCGGAGTCCTGATGATAAGTACTCAGTGCAGTTTTTAACGGTTCGTTCAAGACATGAGCAGAACCGACAAACCCTTAGAGATTCTCAAACCAAGAGATGTAAGGGTTTTCGCAGTCCACTCCTGTAGAGCGGGAAGACAGGGGTGTAGAACCTGCTGTTGAGGTCCCGTTAGAGTTGGAAGCGAGACATGTACAAAGGTCTAGAGACAAGTGTGATGTACAGAGTTGGCAGTCTAGATTGTTGATGTTTGAGATAGATGGCTGGAGTCTGTTTACAAGAGTTGAAGATATGGAGGAAAATACAAAAAGATGGATGGTGAAACAGGTATCAGAGTTGTGGCGTGTAGGAGTTCTATCTGAAGACGAAGTGGTTTCTGGTTTGTTTGAAGAGTTTATGTCTATACAGTCAGTTGTTGGTTGGTTAGACAATGTGAGTGGATTGATGGAAGGGGAAAATAGTGTGACGGTGATCCCTATCCACTCTCGACGCATATATGAGGAGATTGCTACATACGTGCAGTTCTTTCCTCATCCGATGCAGAATAATGAGGGGAGAGAAGCAAGTTGTTGGTGTGCACTCCCTCAGGAAGCAGACGTCCATGCGAAGTACAAATCTGTACTGAGAAAGGTAAGACCGGTAGCAGCTCAACTACCTGTTAACTCCCAGCAGCAAGTACAGTTAGTGGGGACTGAGCCTATATTGCGTGATCATAGACGAATAGGGCATCAGTTTACTGAGGAGACATTGAAGGAGCTCCAGATAGGAAGGGGTGAATTCTTGACTGAGGTCGAAAAGATAGTGTTTGAACAGATGGTAGTAAAGCATGGTAAAGCATTCTCTTTTTTAGCAGAGGAGATAGGTTGTGTGGACCCACAGGTTATAGCGCCTATGGTTATATTCACAATCCCTCATGTGCCTTGGGATCTGAAACCGATCCCAGTTCCTCGTGCTTTGTTGCCTAAACTCATCGAGTTGTTGAAGGAGAAGGTACATATGGGGATACTTGAGCCGTCTATGGGAGCATATTCTAGCAGGTGGTTCACTGTGCCCAAGAAGTCAAGAGCTTTGCGTTTTATTCAAGACCTACAGCCTGCGAATAACGTAACCATTCGTAACGTTGGGACGGGTCCTGTGATTGAAGAGTTAGCAGAGGCATTTGCAGGGAGAGCTATCTATTCAATAGGAGATCTATATTCTGGTTATGATCAGTTCCAACTGGCTGTGGAGAGTAGAGATTTAACTACTATGCGTACGCTCCTGGGATTGATGCGGATGTGTACTCTTCCACAAGGAGCAACGAACTCGGTGGTTCATATGCAGAACGCTGTCGTGCTACCTGGTGGCTACCTGTTATATTTCTACTCCGACGCTTGGGTTTAGTAGTTCTAGAAGTTAGCTCTTATTACTTCTAGTCGTTTATGTATATGTTTGACACCTTTGCATACGGTGTTAACACTATTTTGAGTCTTAGTAGGTTGATTACCATGTTGATAGGGCTTAAGCTCATGGGTTGTATTTGCGTGTCGCCCATGCACGCTTTCTAGCTGATTTAAGTTATTTTTCGGGGCTGCGTGTCGTTTTATGTAGTTTAAGTTTTACACTGGCACTCCATGGGCTTGACGTGGTAGCCTATGAGTAAAACTAAGTTGCCACGTGGTTTAGGGTACTAAAGGACAACCAAGTGGAGCTATGAACTCCCATTGGTCTGTTTTTGTCTTTTGTTAAACTCTAAATTTAGAAACAGAGCTCTAGAGTGGAGTTCGAGCATTTGGTGAGGGATCTTCGAAATCTGAGAGCACAGGGAGAGAGGTCTCGTCATGCCAAGCACTTCCAGTGAAAATTTCGATCGATTTGAGTCAATAAAGACGGAGTTATGAGCAATTGAAGTTCGGATTGTGCTAGAATTGAATCATTTTGGTTGGATTTAGGGTTTTCAGTGTCACTCGCAGCAGATTTGAGGAAATTGCTTCAAAACTTCGAGGTTGTGTTCTCCGCCAGCAGGGCTACGATTTCACAAAAAGTTTCATATCGATTGAGCAACTGAGTAATTCAGGGCGGCCGCTGAAGCTGAGGGGGTCTGAAAAGCTCTTAATCTAGAGCAGCGACTTCAGAGGAGGAGATCTACAGTTCTGTGTACATTCAGGAGTCCCAACTTCACAGGGATGTTCAGCACCCTGTAGACTGCAAATCCTGTAAGAAACTTCGAAATTGATCAAGCCAAACTCCTGTTATAGGTTGAAATAGCCAGCTAGGTACCAGAAATTGCTGTAGTTTTCTTGCTCAAAACTTTTCTGTTCATATCTCCGTGTCAGAATTTGATCTCAGGCTGAAATTTCGTCTGTGAGTCCAGTAGTACCTCATTTGCATGTAGGGGAAGTTTAGAGGTCTAAACCTTCATAGTTTTCCTCTCCGTGAGTGTCAAAGTTCACCGCCGAATCCTATTACTGCCAGCTAGACCTGAATTTCGCCTTCTGGGTATATTACTAGATCTTACACATCTGTGTGAGTGTTTATAGCCCTATTGTGACCTGAAAGCCAACCTCTTGAGTGAACAACCACAGCCAGAAGCCCGGCGCTTTCCTAGGTAGACGGATTACACTCCGACAACGCGATGCATAAGGTACTAAGGGAGTTTGTGCCTGATGTTATCATTCCATTTCTAGACGATATTCCCATAAAGGGTTGCGCGGTTGAAGACAAGGATGAAGCAGTACTTGCGAATAGATGCAGAAGGTTTGTTGCAGACCATATCAAGGATGTAGAACGTATCTTGACTCGTCTGGAGGAGGTACATCTCACCCTGTCAAAAGCTAAGTCCAAGTTTGGTGTGTCTGAGATTTTAGTGGTTGGACATCTGTGTGGCACTTTTGGAAGGCGACCAAACCCGAGAAGGTTGAAGCTATAGCTAGGATGGCAGACTGTAAGAACATCACGGAGGTTCGACGCTTTCTAGGTGCTTGTGTATTTTATCACTTATCCATTCCTCATTATGCTCATGTTGCTGAGCCTTTGTATGCATTATTGAGGAAGGGTAAGAGGTTTGTATGAGCCTAAGTCCATCGAGAAGCTATGAATAGGTTGAAGGAGGCTCTACAGTCTCCGCCTGTTTTGAGAAGAGTAGACTACGGATGTGGGAGACCTGTCATTGTCACAGTAGATACTAGCCCAAAGGCAATTGGCTGGGCGATAGGTCAAGATGATGCGGATGGATTGCGGCTTACCTCTAGATTTGGAGCTAGGATCTTGACAGACAGGCAACGAGATTATCCTCAGGTGAAGCGTGAGTTGTGGGGAGCAGTGACAGCAATGAAGACAGATCGTGAGTTTCTGATTGGTGCTCATGTAGTCCTGGAAACGGATTGTCTACCTCTACTAGGCATGATATCCAACTGTACCACGCCATACATAGCAATGTTACGCTGGATTGCCTATATTAGAAGCTTGAATCCAGAGCTGAAGCATATAAAAGGAAAGGAGAATATGGTTGCAGATATGTTGTCAAGGGCTCGATTTGTGGATGAGGATGTCATGATTTCAGAAGCTGAGGAAGAAGAGAGAAAGGATGCTCAGTGTCAGGTTAATCGACGGGCTACAAACTTGGAGCCGTTGATGTTTAGAGAGGAGCTTTACACAGGTAGACTTCGTGACATAGGGTATTATCTGAGCTTGTTGGAGAGGCAGGAGAGATGGAGCAAAGTAGAGTTCAGGGAGATAAGGAAACAAGCTTACAACTACCTTCTACGTGATGGGTATCTTTGAAGACGACCGCAGAGGAGAGATGGAATGTTCATACGAGTAGTGGACGATCTGCAGACTAAGCAACAACTATTGAAGGAGTTCCATGATACTTTGTGGGCCGGACATCGAGGGATTTGGGCTACCTACGTTAAGTTGAAGGAAAGGTATTGGTGGAAAGGTCTGTATCAGGATGTGGTGAACTACGTCAGTTCTTGCTTGCATTGTCAGTTCTACTCAAAGATCCGGTATAGGGACGGTCTTGTGCCAACTTATCCGCCTTGCATTCACTTCCAGTGGGTTCTCGACTTGGTGATAATGCCTCTGGGGTTATGGGGCATGCGATATTTAGTTTTAGCTCGTGAGGATCTCTCCAACTTTGTAGAAGGACGAGCTTTGAGGACGAAGACCACAGAGGGGATATGTAAGTTTGTTCTTGAGGATATTATCTGTAGGTATGGGTCTGTAGGAAGGCTACGGGCATATAGAGGAGAACTACGTGGTATAGAAGCGAAAGAGTTTTTTGCTCGATATGGTGTGAAGCTCAAGCTTACCACTGCGATGAATCCGGAGGGGATTGGCAAGAGTGAGCGAGGACATCCGTCAATAGTTCAGGCTTTGGTGAAGGCGTGTGATGGTAAGCATAGAGAGTGGCCTAGATTACTCCCTTTTGCTTTATGGGCAGATAGAACAACTCATTGTTCTACTACAGGGTACATGCGTGTTGAGTTAATGTTAGGGCAGAAACCAATGATGCCAGCAGAAGAAGACTTTCCTACCTGGGCTACCTTGCCATGGGAGGACAATGTGGACCGTGTGCAACTTCTCTCACTACGAATCAGATAGCTAGAATGTAGAGAGGAGGATCTCGCTGAAGCGCAGCGACGGCTGAAAGCGGCTCGACTTGGAAACAAGGAGAGGTTTGATAAGACTCATAGACTTCGGCCAAAACTGATACAAGTTGGGGACTGGGTGTTGGTATATGACAGCACATTGGAGAACCAACACTCTACAATCCGAAAGTTTTCGAGAAGGTGGTTTGGCCCGTACCTTGTCTCAGATGTACATCAGAATGCTACTTATTCCTTGCAAGAGCTAGATGGCACGCCTTTAAGACTTCCAGTTGCTGGGAAACGAGTGAAGTTATTCAAGAAGAGAGGGGAGACTGTGGAGCTAGCTGAGTTCTTAGGTTCAGAGCAGACAGGAGCAAATGAAGATCTTTCTGAGGCGGTCGAGGAGAGCGAAGACGATTTGGAGGACCATGAGAGCCGGTGACGAATTGGCACATACCAGAGGATGTGCAGGTTTGGAGGGGGTGAATGTCGTATTGTACATAAGTCTGTACAAGTGAAAAGTAATGCAAAAGAGATTTTTTTCTATATTGTGTAAAGGAAGCTGCCCTGCAACTTAACAAGCTAGGCAGGAGCTAAGCTGGGGCCATGCTTGACAAGCTGCTCCCTAGCTTGGGTTGGAATATCACCTCTGAGGGAATCGAAAGACACCAGAATGTAAAGCTAGACGAGGAGAGCGACCTCATGCTTCTAGTTTTGACAGAAAGTGCTTTAAGTAATAGTAAGCACGTGTTTTAAACTAAGAAATATGCGATAGAGGGAAATCTGTCGATTCTGACTCGTGACTCGAACTCAGAATCTGATTGCGTGAGTGTGTAGGTGTTCACAAGTACTATAGTTTTGACTCTTTACTCGTTTAAAACGGAGTTGTATAGAGAAGTTAGTGTACAGAAAGCTAGTAAAGACCTTATAGGAAGATTTCCTTAGTAAAGCATATGTACAAACTGTAAAACCTTTTTGAACGGAACCAAAGGCCATCCCAGTGATAGGGCGCCTCCCTAGGAGGGAAGTGGTCTCAGGATCAATCCCTCCTGGCCTCTGGTTCCTATTCTGGCGTGTTGGTCTCCCGGATGGGAGTCTATGTTGGGTATGCAGCCATGTCCTGTATACCTAGGGGCGGGAGACCGGTATCTCCTTTAATCGTTGGCTTCCTGGCCTAAGCCTCCGCATGCCATCCTGAATATACTTTGGAAGATACCTGATGCGCATATGAGGAGGGGCTGTAAGCTCTGTGGGGCAGCCTCATAAGTGTTAGGGCTTCGGCCTACATTGGATGGCTTGTAGTATATTCAGGATGGCATCAAGATGGCATCAAGAGCACAGGAAACTTTTGTTAATTTGTTAAATAGCCATCGAGTCAGCTTAAGATGAGGAATGAGACTGTGAGAACCTTTATTAGTGAAGAGGTAGAGTTTGTAGAGACAACTGTGAAACTTATATTAAAAAAGGGCCAAACTTGTAAATAAAGCTTTGTACGCATAAGGACAGTAGGAGGGCAGCTTAAGCTAAGGCCCTGCTTCTGATAAATGACTGCGCTTATAAGGACAGCAGGGGGCAGCTTAAGCTGAGGCCTTAAAACTTTAGGTTAAATACTGCGGCGGCTGAAGATCAAGGGGACACTTTTCAAGGGAGTTTTCTGAGAGAACTGAGGCAGAAGGAGGAGGATTAGGGATTGGGGGTTGAGGATACGCAGGAGAAGCTAGGAGGCTGGAGAAAGTCAAATTGCTCACAGATTGAATTGGGAGAGCATCGTAAGAGAGAGAGGCAGGAGTTTTAGGCTTGGACGTTGTTTAAATAAACTGTTCTGGGGAGAAATTACTCTCAGGAGACAGTTCTATTGAGAGAGATCGTTTGGGAATCTACAGGAGACTTTTGATCGACGTTGGATCATATTTCTGAGAGTTTCAGTTGGGGCAAGGAGAGGAATAAAATTCAGGGGCCTGAATTTCTCTATTAGGTTCAGATTGAGACGTACAGGGTAGACTTTTGGCTTGACGTGTGAAGAGAGGTGCGCAGGAGAGGAAGAGAGAGATTTTCTGTACAGTTGGAGAAATTGGTGGTGCAGACGACATTGTAATAAAGTTAATTGAATCTTGAGAGACCCATCTGTGTACCCAAGGTGTGTTTGAGTGCTTGTTTTTGTAATTGGTGGACGCAAGAAGCAGAATTTTGGAGATCTCATAGTCAGCGGCTACTTGTCTTTCTCTTCTGGTCGTTTTCTTGGATCGATCACAGTCAGGAGGTCCGCCCTCCCCAAGAAAGACTCTCGCTCCGACAACGGTACTAAACCGAAGACTACCGTTTCTTTCTCGACGATGGGAGAGGTAAAGCAACTCGCTACTTCGGTGAAGTATATTCAAGAAGTAGTTGTACCACTACTGTACACCTTGGAGGGGAACCGAGGAACTTATGAGGAAGTTATCGGTCGAAAATTGAACTTAGCAGAGTTAGTGCATACGATGCACTTCGGTCGAAGTAACTGACAAGAAGAGAAAGATAATTTACGTGCGGCACTCCTCATGACGCAGAAGGAGACTCAAGTCAAGGCCGAGGAGCTGAAGAACGTAACTTCAGAAAAAGAAGCACTTCTTCAGCAGAAGTTGGACCGGGAAAAGGAGCATGAGAAGATTTTTTCTCTGACGAAGAAGGAGTTGGACGAGATGCACGAACAGAGGAATCAAAATCAGGACATCGTTGCGGAGATGACGAAGGAGATCGAGGACTTAAACTACCGAATAGGGAAGATCGAGGAACTGAGCGCTCAACTTCGGAGTAGGGTCGAGCCAACGCTCAAGAACTACTTCGCCACCGATTTGGATACTTCGGAGCTGACGATTCTCCGAGATATTAGGTACGAATTCAGAGCTGCAGATGTAGAGGGTTCTTCGGCGAAGAACCGCATAGCTAGATTAGGACAACGGGTAGTCAGAGAGCTTAGAGAGGTTAGAGCAACCGTTGAGTTCTCAGTTAGTGAGATAGCTAGAGAGTTAGCGATAGGAAGTGGTGTTGTTCCTGGTGTCATTTCAGGCACAGTACCTTCATCCGACGGATCAGAAGTACACCTGACTTCTTAGGAAGAAGATCCGTCATCTTCGGAGAAATCAGTATATAAGAGTTGTGTTGTTCGTGCTCAGTACCTCTATGTGTTTGTTATTTTAGATTTTCTATTTCTTGAGTTTATGGAGCCATTGTGTGTGTGTCAACTTCAGGGATTTACCTACGAAGTATCGTAGTTTGTTGTGGTAAGAATTAGTATGGGTGCCAAAGGCTCTGCTGTTTGACATCTGAAATCAGAGTAGGAGTTTGTGGCGAAGTCTGAGAATAGACCAGCACCTGCGAGGTTAGTTTGCTACGAAGAAGTTTTTGGACGAAGTCCACTTTGGAAGAAGTTGTTCTTTAGTGAAGACACTTTGGAAGAAGTTGAACCTGGTACTTCGGCGGAAGAAGAGTCTTCTTCGCTTGAGTTTTCCGAGCAGTAGTAGTAAAAGTAACTTAGTGTGAAGATACTTAGCGTTTATGGTGTTAGAGGCTACATAGTAGCACTTCAGCAGTACGTCCTCGCGTGACATTTCCATCCATAGCTTTGTTTCTCTGTTGTTTATCTATTTTTTGAGATCCCTGACCTGCTTAGTATCTGTTATGTTATTTGTCAAGATTATCAACTCTGTCTTGTTGGATAGATCTGAGTTTGATCTCTACCGGGACTGATTTCTGCCCGTGAGAATAAAAGACAACCATAAAGAATCACCTTTATCACATGTTTACTACTTTTGGATGATCTTTACTTGCATCTCTGTGGGTTCGATCCTTAAATTACTACTTTCGAGCATCTTTTGGTTTTCTTGTGTGTTACAGATGGAAAGCTTATCATCGTCATGCACTCGATGAAACTGAAGAGGAAACAAGACGTCTTTCCAGCTTTGACCAAGTTCATGACAGAGAAAAACAAGAAACACAAAAAGAATAACGACGACTGTAAACTACCATGTACTCATCATCAAGGAGCTTCTGCAGCAGTTCAGCTGGACCTGGTTGCAGAATGAGGATTGAGAAACAAAATAGAACTAGTTAATTTGCCAAATCCAGTCAATGGAGGTATTCGACTGAGTTAGCACTTTCAACATCTTGTGTTAGCTCATTATTATGTAGAGAACAACTAGCATTTCTACTTCTCACTGTACTACTTGCTTGGGATCTATAAAATTGTATAAGTAGCTTGTTGAAACTATCACGCAAATCACCTACCTGTGTAGCTTCTTGGCCAGCATGCGCATGTGAGAGTGCATAAACTTGATCATAAGATTCGAGCTGCAGCAGCGGACATTCTACCCTCTTCTAGAATAGAGTCATCACTTCACTCGTCTCCAGCTTTGGCATGTTCTTGTTCAGACATTTTTTGAATTTCACCTTCTTCGCGATCGTCTTTTTCTACATCGTCGAAATCTTCATCATGTGTCTCATCTTGTCTTTCTTCAAGAGGACTAGATCCACCATCGACTGCGAGTTCCTCACCGTCGCTTCCGTGTTCTATGTAGTGTTCTACACGAGCCTTGTTTTTTAAACCATCATCTCAGTTGTATTGGCGGCAGAAGTGGATTCTTTTTCCCAAAAAGTGAATCTTTAGGTTATTTTCACCATGTCTTACACCAGTTGGATCATGCAAAATATCCATATCAGCCAAAGAAAGTTTTTCATTGACGAGCATCTCCTCAAAGATTAGATCTAATCCAACTATAACACCTGAAAGCAAGCCACTGTTCACATAGAGAGATAAAACTAATTTGATGTCTACTGGCTCTAGGCAGGCTGTAATGAACATATCAAAGTCGCTGATGTGATATCCTGCTTTTGAATTTGTTTTTACCAAACACAATATAGACCACTGTTGTCATGTCAGTGATATTCATTTTATTGATGTGGCACGCTAGTGATAAAATAGTGCATTTCAATTTCTACAGTGCAGAATATTAATGCATTTTTGACATGCAAGAGAATAATGCACTTGATCATTTCATTCGTACCTTTTCTTGTCGTTTGTATATTCATTTATAATACTAAGTTCTCATATATGACAAATTTGGCATCACGCTCGGCAGACTATTCTTTCTGCACTTGCATTTTACTAATGCTCTTTGAGATGTATTTCTGTTTATATGGTGCGGAGTGCAAAAGCAGAGTGCAGATATATTGAGACTCTGCACCTTCAAGTGCACATGCACGCAACGATAATGTCGAGTGCAAACAAAGTCACAAGTTCAAATGCATACTCTGCCATGCACTCTAGTTTTGTCCAAATGCAATAGTTAGTTCTCAAGAGCGCACTTGATACAGTGCATTGTGACCACTTGCGCCAATGCACTTCGTGAACCTTGTGCACTTCAGTTAACAAAGAGAATCCACGAGTTCATTCTCGATATTTCTTCCTGTAACTCTCATGCATGTGATAAAAAAATATTTTGGTTCACTCTGGTCATTTTGAGCTTGGACGTATCTTACGGACTGGTTTGCGAAAATGTTACGTCAAGCTTTAACACGTACAGCTTGGAAAAGCTTCCTATAGACATGAAATGTATGGACTTTCGTGCAAGATTGTACTACCGCTTGAAAACAGTGCAGCAAGCTTGGTACATGTCTGTGACGGTAAGACCTTCGCGCTTGAGGCTAGTGTGTTGTTCAAACATTTTGAGAAAGAAACCAAGCTTGAGAGCATTACAGAACGAGCGTCATTGCAGATGAATTAGCACTGCAACAACTGTCGAGTCTCACTTAGTGACACCATAGAACTAGTTGAAGTTCTCATAAAATATCCTAGTTCACTTCGGCCATTTTGAGCTTGGATGTATCTTTCATGTTGATCTGCAGAACATGTCACTTGAGGTTTCCACAAGTACAGCTTGGGATAGCTTACTATCGTCATGAACTGTAAAAATCCAATCATTCTCAAATTGTCTAACAAACTACTCCAAACAGTCCAAAATTTAGATGCAAAATGTCCAGAGTCAAGACTAGAATTATCTAGACTTAAGATGTGAATAATCAATCATTTGTATTGAATATTCTCAAAACAAATTTCTAATAAGCAGAACTTAATTTAAGTATTTATAGTTAATATAAAATTAATCATTAATTCGTATAGAATATTAGTTTCTATAATATATATCAATTTTTAATGTAATAGAAATATAATTAAAAATGATAAATATTTTATTTTTATATCATAATTTCAAGAAGAAGTGCATCGGAAAGAGACAAGAGAGGAAAAACTACAGAGGATTGCGAAGGATCAGTCAAACCTCAATCTTTATGGATCACCATAATTTTCCTTGGCTAAATCCCTGGTGGATTAGTTAACCTGGAGATAAAACCATGTTGCATGTGTCTCTCTCTTCTCCGTTTGTTCACATGGCGGAATGAGACAATAATGGATTATTTCTCCGGTGGTGTTATGATGCGAGAAGCTATTATGTTGGAAAGATCATGTCTCTGTTTTGGAGAGAGCGATGAAGAAGCAGAGTTTTTGAGTCATTGACAACTCACGATTCTTGAAAACATATAAAAAAGCCACAAGCTGTCGAAGTACATCCAATCATGGAAGAAGAACGACAAAGCACCTAGTCAATCGAGAGAAACGTCGAGACAAGATCCAGATGTTGGAAATCTGACAGACCAAGTGGATGATCTTAACATCAACTATATGATTGATTATGCCGATCTTTTAGCTCAATCTCATCTAGAACTTAGATCTCAGTTCAAATTCATTTGGAATGAGACTCATTGTACTAGTACATGTCTACTTATGAGAAAGCACTTCAAGAAGATCTCGGTGCTACTCAAAGATTTTTCTATGATTCTTGGAAAGTTTCTCCAGTATGATATGTTCAATTGTATCTCGATTGACGAAGATTTTTATAAAATTTTTGTCAATCAGCCATACACTTCTGTAGTGCTACACCGTTTGAAGGTTCTCTCACGGATATGTTTTTACTAGACATATTGTGGTCATATTTAGAATCTTAGCTGCTTCTTTCAACGCAGCAGCTTATATCAAATTACATCCTCTGGTTTGGTATTTTTGAACCACACTAGTCTCTCTTTTGGAAGAGAGGAATGCAAGATTATATAAACAACTTGTTAAGTGATATTTTTCCCAAAATGGAAAAATTGTTTTCTTTGTTACATCTCAAGCTAGATAAAGTACTTCATAATCTACATGAGATATTAACACATCTACCAAACCCAAAAGATCGTGAACCTGATCAATGTTGGAAGTATACTATCCAATTAAGATTTTTAGGCAATGAAGATGTTTGGCATTCAGATGATTATAACAATGCTCTAGAATATCTTACTAAAGTGCAGAATTGTCATTATTGTTAAGTGTTTGATGTAATTATGTTTTTATTAATATATTAATTTGTTTTTTGGAA
Organism: Asterella californica; assembly: GCA_036924285.1. Taxonomy (NCBI): domain Eukaryota; kingdom Viridiplantae; phylum Streptophyta; class Marchantiopsida; order Marchantiales; family Aytoniaceae; genus Asterella; species Asterella californica. The sequence continues at coordinate 53,548,913 of JAYKYS010000001.1, forward strand.
TAAATTTGTATGGTTAAATTTTCCAATAAAAATTTATTATGAATATTCAAAATAGTTCATTTCGAATCAATATTCTATGATTAATTATACATTTAAATATTTACCTCACATCGGTATCTTTCTCTGGAATGAATTGAAAATTAAGTCAAACAGATTTTCTCTTCAACCGCTCCACGTTGGTCACGATTGCTTTCCACTTGTCGTCCCTATCTACATGAGTGCCGCTGACACTTTCTTCCAATTCCGAGAATGAGAAAAGCAAAATATAGCATCTGATTTTATATGCCATTGCCCTTCCGAAACTTTTTTGAGAAGAACTCGAACGATCCTCATAATACAACTTCTTCGTATCCGTCCCCAAAAGAATCTTTGGCTTTGAGAACAGTCAACACATCAGGTCCGAGACACACAACGAATGAAAAAACCAACGTCTTGTATTGATAGAAGATAAGGCCGTTCTCCATGATCATCTTTGTTTTCTATAGATCACAAATCACAGCCGACAGCTTCGTGCAAAATCCACCAATACAAAAGAAAGCTTGTGCTCCGAACTTGGAAGTGCACTTATGTCAATGGAACATTTTGCATTGAACAGCAGGACGAACCAAAGATAAGAACTTGATGGTCTTGATTCCTTCTTCGCAGCATAGTACAGATATAGACATCTGTGTGCGAACTTCAACTCTTTGTCCTTTTCATTCTTTGTCTTCAAGATCTGCGAGATGTTACTCCGTTCTTTGAAATTTATGCCAAACTCTCGCTCCAACTTCTGTTGATCCAGACTCGAGACACCCACGAAAGGAACTTTGAATTCATTCTCAAGAAAAGACGTCGTTTTTTTGAAGGTTTTCGCATCTTCTTTGTGTTGTTGGCCATCTGTTCGAAAGTAATTAACTTCTCTTTGTAATCCGGATCTCGTTTAAAGAGAACAGTATTTGCGCTAACACCTTTGAAAATCGCTATGATTTGTCCTTCGTCTTCAACGTCACCAAAACAACACAACATTTTTTGTCATCTCCTTCTGAGTGTGCATTTTTCCGGGGTCTATCTCATTCCATCGGAGAGTCTCCCATTGCACCAATCATTAATCATTGATATCCACAAGTCCACGACGACATACGATGCGTAACGTATCCGTTGTACCTCTTTAATGTTGTTGGTCCTGAAAACATACCGTAAACGAGTTTGAAACTCCTATAAAACCTGACAGAAGAAAAGAAAAGGTAAGTTACCAAAAAGCAAGTACGCGAGCCATCACAGAGAAATCTTAAGCAGCCAACGAGCAAGTACGCGAGGGTTCGTGCAAAGTTAAGTGACAATCAAGCAAGTAAATGAAGACACGCGTAAAGTTAAGTAGCAGTCGAGCTAGCACGTGAAGGATGAAGGGCCGATGAGTCCTCGCATAGAATAGCTGAAGGACCGACAAGCCTTCATGCATAATAGATGAAAGGGCGGCGAGCCAACACTTGAACTCCCACGCAGAATAGGTGAAAGACATGCGAGCAAGCACGTGAACCCTCATGCAGAATAAGTGAAGGATCAACGAGCAAGTACGCAAGCCCTCGCACATAATAGGTGAAGGACCTACCAGCAAGTTTGCAAGTCCTTGTGCAGAATAGGTGAAGGATCGACGAGCAAGTACGCGAGTCCTCGTGCAGAATAGGTGAAGGGTAAATGAGCATGTCGCGAGCCCTTGTGTAGAATATGTGAAGGATTGGCAAGCCAGCACTCGAGCCCACGCGTATAATAGGTGAAAGATCTTCGAGCAAGTATGTGATCTCACGCGTAGAATAGGTGAAGGATCTTCGAGCAAGTATGCGAGCCCTCACATAGAATAAGTGAAGAGAATAGGAAAATGTTTAACGAGCAAGTACGCATTGTCGTGTTGTGACACGGCTCATATGTGAATTTAGCGTAGAACTTGTATTATGTTATTTTTTGTGTTTCGTAAATCATTTCGTGTAACTCATTTGATAAGATATTAGGTGCCACGGTCACGATTATCTCGGATGTCAGATTGTAGTATAAGAAAACGTGCTAGTTCAGTGATCCGTGGACATTCGCATGAGTGGCTCTGGTTGTCAAATTTGGGTATAAGACATTCGCATGAGTGGCTCTGGTTGTCAAATTTGGGTATAAGATAGAGGGTCGAGGGTTCGTGATGGCATTCTCCCTTACTTGGTGTTCAGTGAGTGTTTCTTAATGTCTCACATGAAAGATGAGGAGCTACGAGAGTTATATTTATGGATGGACAATTGATTCAAGTTCTAGATCTTTCATTTTCAAATCCGTTCCATATCAAGCTTCACTACATCCATTGCGATCATTTTTGACTGTGGTTCGTTGTCTATTTTGGTGAAGAGTTCATGAGAAGGGTGATGGACTTACCTACTCCAGTGATCTTATCAATAGTCACATACGGGAAGAATTGAGACTTGACTGTGTACATCTTACTTTGACATGTGAATGGACTTGAACTTTCTAGCCGACGTCCTTTTCAACGTCTGGGTTGATATCCGATGTCACTATCAGCGGAAGATCAACCATCATGCATGGATTACAAAGAACTTTGATGAGGAATATTGTAATTAAGTGATGGTTTTCTCATTTCTTTTTGTAGTATATTTCATCGTAGATCGATTAGAGGTCATTATCTTGACTTTGTATTGATTCTCGTGTAATTTTGTATCATTGTTATCTCTATTATCCTATGTTAAGGTTAGGATCCGAAGTGTTTTGGTTCAAGCTTTGAAGGTGTGAGGGTGTTTTTGGTTACAACTCGATCTATAATGCCAAGTAGTAGATAAAGTGATCTCCAATCTTTTTTCTCATTGGTCTATTTTTTCCCAATCAATTTCATCCAAGTTCCAAGGATGGTTTTGGGATTCTAGAGGTGTTTCTAGGAATCATTCGCAGAATGTGAGATCTTGTTGGAAAGCACTCGAGCTGGGCTACAATCTGGAGGGGAAGATCAATCGATTTGGAGTTCTAGGCGAGGTGTTATGACATATATATCCCAAGTCACGTTTCCAAGTGCCTCAAGAGTTCTAGAGATGATCATTCGGTGTTGTCAAAGAGATTGGATAGTTGACACCGTGCTGGTTGCATTGATGTAAAATAGTCTTATGTTTGGATTGGACTTGATCTTGATATTATTGATTGAAGTTGGCTGTAATAGTTGAGAGAAAGAAATAAAACTATTTTGCTTGGATTCAAGGATTGAGTTGTTCCATTAACATAGGATCGAATCTCTAAGTAAATATTTCCAAGATTGAAGTGCGTCCTATCAGCTTACTACATGTGAATTTTCAGCTCATTTGGTTAAGAGAAGGTGTTGAGGTGTTAGATTTTAGCCACCGGGGTCTATAAAGCTCAAAAGTTAGCACAGATGAAAGGCTTGGTCCATTTCAAGCATTTGGTTTGAGGTTTGAAGCTGAAATTTCAGGGGTATATGGTTATGGAGATATCATAAGTGTTTGAAAACAATGACAAAAAGAGAGAGAAACAGACACACAATCAAGAGAACAAGATGAGATATATCCAAACCTCTCTAAACGCTTTTGATATGTACCACAAAAATGAGATGAGTAGACTAGAAAGATCTCTAGTCTGACTCAAGTTCTTGACCTAACCATAGAATCCAATCATGAGACAAGAACTATCAAAGCGAAACTCGAAGCAAGGGAAACATCTTTTTGCTAACACTTAGTTTCACAACAGTGTCATGATACCTAGACTCCCTTTGTACAAGAACCACATCCGTAACATCACCACTACATCGTCGCTGCTCAATATATCACTAGCCCAAATGATCAAATCACCCTAACCCAATGAGGATCGAGAGTGCAACCCACGTAGCTACGATACACAAAGCATAACTTGTATCTAAAACTGAACTCGCAGCGCCTCCACTACTCACTATATCACTAACACAAATGATCAGATCGCTCTAATCCAAATGAGGGTCGAGAATGTAGCCCACGTAGCTAGCGATATAGTGAGAATCGTTCCGAATGCTGAAGTAGACACCCAACCGTAGTAAAGAAGTCAAAGAACACCGATTCGGAGATCTCCTCATTTGGTCGAACAGTCTTTAGAAACCTGTAGGGTCCTTCGTCTTGACTCCGTAGGCTCCAAGAACCTTAAGATCTGATACACAACACCTAAAATATGAATAATTTTTGGTCGCAGATGACCGAAAATCATAAAACCTCCACCCTTCGGTCTAAATCCACAAGCACCGTCCAAATGAATCACTTGATCTATGATTCATCTTCCCTGGTAGGTAATCAGACTACCTTGAACGCAACAAGACTCTAAATAATTTTGAAGTTCCTCTCACAAAACCACATGGGAAGTAATTTGATCACAAGAAGTAAAAACAAATTGACGTAAATTGACCCTTTGTGACTCAAATTAGCTCATCACATCCAAACCAACAATCCAATCCACTTACGATCTTCTCTTTTACGTAGGTGAAGACTCCTTGGTCGCGTTGGTACCAAGAACAAAGAGCTTAGCCCACCGATCGTCAAGAACAGTCCAACCTCAGATCGCAGGTGAAGAAAATTTGACATAAGCACCTCCCTACGAGCCAATTCTACCTAGAACTCCCAATCCGCTTGATTAAAATCCATATCTTCTTCAATTTCTGGTAGAACTTGTTGTTATGATCTCGTTAGATCCAAGGACAACAAGTTTAGACCACGGAACGACTCAAACGGTCCAACTCTCTTTCACAGATAACTGAAGTGTCCAATCCTCACTCCTTGCATCTCAATTTCATCCAAATTTCAATCTTCAATCCGCCTCTGCATAAACCGTGAGATCCTATGCGTAGCTTGCACAAATTTGAATCCAATGACGTCTTGCGTCCTTGCATTGGATTCATCAATCTCCAAAAAATTTAATCGCTAGCTCGTAGGTTCAAGCTAACTCCTTAGCATTGTCGGTCACATTACGTACGTCTCTCAAATCCTACCAAGTTGACATGTTGTCAGAAATCCACCTAAAAAGAATAATCAAACCCTCAAAAATTTGTTGACATATGTTTTATATATTTTCAAAACAAAAATATGTTGTTATTACTACTATCATTTTCCATCCACAGACAGTGATCCGTATGTCGATGATCCATCCATAAATAACAATATATTGCTATTTAATATGCACCGACGATGATCTGTTGCGAGTCGATGATACATCCGTCGATGATCTACGAGTAACAACATGTTATTGTTTCTCATGTTCACTGATGGTCCTTCTCAAAATAACAGCTTGTTGTAATTTGTCATCGTATGCTAGAGGTCCATCCACTTATTATTTGTCATTTACAAATCGGCGGTCTGCAAGTTTGTCACACTCGCCGAGGGATGGACCGCTAGTGATCTTCTCTAACAACTTCTTGTTAATTTCCATAGTTCATCGATACTTGGTGATAAATAAATAACAGCTTATTGTTATTTATCATGTTCCATCGGCGGTCCGTCGGTATGCCGTCCATCCAAAAATCCATAAATATAAAAATCCCCGTAACTTCTCTGCACATTCTCATGCATGTACCAAAGACGGCAACCAAGGAGTAGGTCTACTTTTCACCGTAGTTAGACATCCTCCTTCTCACCTAGTCAACTTTAACATGAAAGTTTGCAACTTGATTGTCATCTTGAAGTTGAAAACTTTGTCGTGGTATTCCTTGATCCTCTCTCCCAAAACTCTTTACCCAGTTGCTTGCCATGGGTACACCCTTTCTAAATCTACACATTTTCGATTCGCATTTGATGACATAGAAAAAGTGAAATCCTCCCTAGAAATTTACAACCACATATCCATCCACTTGACTTCACTGTTGAGTTTTGTGGCCCTTGGTGGTTGCAGACATCTCTCATTATCCTAATCACATCACTCGTACCCTTATTGGTATCCTCAACCCTATACATGTAATCCGTAATCCAAATCTAAATCTTTTCTTTTATTTTTGTTTTGAAAATAAGTTCATGTTTCACAAACAAAACCCTAAACCATAACCAATATAATCTCTATGTACAGTGGTATCCTCTCAACCCTTCAAACAGTTTGAAACTAGAACTTGAGCTCAAGAAAACATGGAATTCCACCAGTTTATAAAGTTTCTTTCCTTTCACATTGCTGGTTACCTCGGTTCCTTCTCGTTAATTTCGGTACAGTTGCTTTGAACTTTCGATAGCAATGCTATTAGAGGAAGTTGTATTCGGTGCCATAGGTGTACTTGTTTGAAATTTTCAATGGCAGTCAGAATTTCGAATCAAGTTTTTCTGTCCAGCTAGAATTCGAGGCCGAATTAGAGGTTGATAGTGTCACGTCTTCAAATCGTCTTTGAAATCACCACGGCTATGCTACGTGAAGTATTATATGAAAACGTCTCGCGCGAGTTCACTTACACCTCCTTGCATGGCAGTTCCCGTGGATGAAGCGAGGTCAGTCTGGTCGTCAAATCGCCTTCATTACATCGATAGTGCTGCGTCGAAATGATAGATACCATGCAATGACAGTAGATTTTCGAGTTGAAAAACCCTCGTCTCGTACACTCATGTTTACAGCCTCAAGACCAAGATAATTATCACACTAATTCAGATTAACAGTTTTCAGAATGTGGGTGTGGTTATAACTCCTCCATCTACGTGGTTTCCTATTGAGCTACTTATCCTCTACCCTAAAGTCTGGGGATGGTAAGTTTGGCGGGATCTCAGTCCTGATATCGTATCACGATCATTTCTCCGGACTAAATCTTCAACATTGGTGGAACTTTTCACAATGATGGAACCTTTCATAGTGTCCCGGGAGCCTATTTCAGTCGAGGAGTATGAAGACTGTTTCTATATCCACTGTTCAACCATCATAATGTGTATACACTCCCCGGTACTTCAAATTTCCAGATCTGTACCATACACAAATGTGATCCGAAGAGTTTCAGTTTTCAGTAGCATGACACTCAGAATGAAGTCGATGATCGACTCTGGACGGGAAGACAAACCAGAATGAGATTAAGCACTAGGCGCACGATGATGTCAAACGGAAGTATCTTCGTATTGTGTTTGTGACTAAGTCATGGCTGTCACAAATTATCGCGACCTTCTCAAACAATATTAACCTGGACTATTCGAGGGGAAGGTAGATAGAGAACGACAAACATATCACCTCCGGGGAACCGCACGGCTCAAGACCGCAGGCACTCGCGGTATGCGCTTCTAGGACGCTTTTATCAGGAACCAATCCTGGCACATGTTGGTAACCTGCATGAGGTGGTTTCCTCCGAACGACTACGAACAATCAAATGAAATTCAAAGCTGCCGACTGTGCTGTGAAGGACACAGGTATCTAATCGCCTGAAATTGGCTCATGCCAAAACTGCAATTATTGCGGGAGGTATCTCTCGAATTACTTCAGTACAGAATATACAGAGGGGAAAGCGACTAAAAGTACACGTTTGTGAAATTCAGTGGTTGTGTAAATTACTGTGTGTTCAGGGGCACCATATCCTTGAAGCTTCTTCTAATAGCAGTAACGCGGGAACTTCTCCGGAGAGGCCGATCTTTCATTCGAGAGAATTCCTCGAAATTCCCATCACTATTGCTCTCTTCGGACGTTTGAAATTCACTGTCAACCTGCCTCCGCCGGATCACGGGGAATTCGGGGGAGCTCATGACGCCCGAGAAAGAGATTGGTCGCGAGACAATCTCCTTCGAAGGAGTTTCGACTGCTTTAGTTGGTGGCGAAACCCGTAATGAAAGAGTAGGAGTTAGCCGCGACGATTTCGATTTTCCAACAAGCGGAGGTGACTGAGGAGAATCCTTCGTCAGTCTACGCTTTGCAGGAGGAGAATTCTCCTTGTTTCTGAAGTTCCCTGTAGCAAGCTTCACTGCCGTTCTGGGCTTAAACACCTTTCGCGCTTTCAGAACCTTCTTAGGGGCATGTGGTTCCTCATCCGAAGAAGGTTCCCCTGCCTCATTCTCATCTCGCAACTTCTTAAGCCGCCCCTCGATTTTCCCTCGCATTCGGTGCCGCTTGAATGATGTACCACCCATTGACCAGTGCGCACTGGCAGCCCACCAAAGAAGAGAATCATTGACACCGATAGGAGGATCAACTCTTGCATCATTATGCTTCACGTCGTCGTGAATTCGAGGCCTTGGCAATGCGCTCCCATAAAAGCGTATAGGTTTCAGAGGTAACATTGTTAGGTCGACCAGGAAAGCGAAAATGGAGACAAACCCGAGAGCAAAAACGAAGAAAACAGCGGAGACTTTGAACAGATAGACTGTTCAAACCGAAAGGAAGGCAAGCAGTGTTGTCGGCGCTAACCACACTCGAACTAGCAATGAGCATGAGCGAAACAAAGGGACAAGAGCGATGGAAGGTCTCGAACGCGCGGGGAGGTTGCAAGGGGGGGGGACGGAGGCAGGATCGAGAAAACAGAGAGTAGAAATCCAGTCAGGAGAGTAAATGTGGCAGGAACCGTGCATATGAAAAACAATGGAAACAGAGCTGGAACTGGAAAATGCAATCAACTGCGGTCTCGGGGAGGGCATTCATGCAGAGCTCAAGAAAGAAGCTCACAGCGCTTAACAGACATGCAACAGCTGCCTCTCGCTGGCGAACCGATCACTTCATCGCATGCGGCAGGCTTGACATCAGAAACAGGGATTGAGAGAGGAGGACTCGTAGGACATGACGCGCCAAGATCTAAAGCAGAGAACGAGGCTGACGGAGAGGCCATGGGCCATTTGACAAAGAGCGGGAGTGGGGTGAGAGATGACTGGCAGGAGGACGGACAATGCCCGTGCCATTCCGAGGTCGTTCATCGTTGCCAATTGGCTTATGGTTTGAATTCGAAACTCCCGGAAGAGTTACATGGCGGGGCGGGCAACCTAGTAGCTACTAGGGGGTGCATTTCTTTCCAAAAGTCAGTTTGTGCGGGAATAGTTTCATAGCGGGTGATGTCCGAGGACAGCGTCGGGTCATGTCCGCGGGAAGTTCAAATGGGTTAGGTCTTGTGCTTGCCGCGAAGATCATCCGCGGATGATGGCCGTGGAAATAATCTGTTTCATTAACTACACTGTACATAGAGTAAAAAGCTGATTCATGTTAGTGGACCGGACTTCCTTTCCGGTTTCAACTTTTCATCCGTGAACGTCTCCCGCGGACCTAGTCCGTGGTATTCAGAAATAACCCGTGAAGATAAACAAAATGAGGGTGTTAAAGTTACTTGCAGTGAGGATTATTCCATTCTCCATGGGTTATAGTAACGGACAACGGTCATTATGGTTACGGGTTGCTCTGGAGGTACTCATAGATTTGATCCACGGATTTTATTTTACTTGCGTCGGGGTTTGACTCATAGAGTAAATATTTACAAGGACGTGATACATAATCATGTGTACATGTCACGTTTAAAGAACCTTCTCGATCTTGAAAATTGAAACAACTACACAGTTTTTGCAGAAAGCAATGGCAAGTTAGTGATGATGGTTAGTTCATCCGCATTCACGAAGAGGAGGATAGTTTTTCGACAATTTTGAACAGTCATGGAGATCTTGAGAAGAACTTGACTCTTGCGTTGAGAACAAAACAGAACGTTTGTTGATAGCGGACCGTGGCGGAGTTGAGTATACTGCGTTTGTGAGTTTTGTCAGTATCGTGCATTTACGGACAGCATATTTTGTGGATACCGAGTGTTTTTGGATAACTGATCTTCGATTTCATAGATATCCAAGATTGGAGATAACGGATCTTACGTTCTGGTTGTAGGTTTCAGTCTAATAACTGTTGACACGTCTACATCTTACCAAGCCGTGCATTTCAGAAAGAAAACAGTTGTTAGGAAACTTAGAAGAGATTGTGGAGATGTGTGTGATGTTAACGTCCTCCAGTTCAGAAAGTTTTGGGAGTTTTGAAGAATTCGAATAGGGTGTAAGCGAGAAGGCGATACGTAGTCAAGAAAATAAAGATTAAAGGAGAGTGCGTTCACGAATTCTATTGATAAAGATGATGTGTTTGATTCAGATTCTGAGATGAACAATTTCTGGAGTTATATCAAATCTTGCGTACTTCTCGATACTTTGAACGACCTGATCATTTTACTTTTTCAATAATTATTTCAAAAATCTTCCTCCTCACTCCTTCAGAGAGATTATTAGAATGGATAGAAGGAGTTTTGCTCGATTGGTGAGTTTGATTGAAAGACATCCTCTTTTTTAGAACCAAGCTCACATCAAGCAAGCTCTCATGTCATTACAACTTGCGGTTGCACTGGATAGATTTCATCACGATGAAAACGGTGTTGCGATTGGAAGGTCTTTGTTTTTATGAGGAATCGCTCATAGCATGATAGTTCTTTATACGAAGAGGATAATGAGAGCTCTTGAGTCGACATTGCAAGGACTCCATTCTCTTCTGTCCACTCGTTGTTGTTTTTTAATAAAAGGTTATGCAAAATATCACAACAACCAACCCACCTAACCAAAAATTGATTCTCATATCTATCTGGCAACTGTGTTTGCAACTGTACTAAAGAATACGCTTCCTTGGTATGAAGAAGATGACGATGGCAATATGGACATCTCATAATGTGGATATCAAACATGTGGAAATCAAACCTACAAAGAGGACATGAGTCTGATTCTTGAGGAGAGGATGAGCAAGAAGAAGGAGGATCCGATGAAACAAGCCGCGGAGCTGTTCTTGATATGTCTCAGACCGTCACCCAAGAAACGTCTAGAAATCTTAGAGCCGGATCTACCAAGAATGTGAAAGTGGGACTATTAAATTTATACGAAGAGAGTATCAGAGAGAAGGTACAATAGAAAAGTATCTGTTGAATATCGTATGGTTACACTAGAAGAAGAAAAAAAGAGCTAGAGAGAATCATCAGAAAGAAGAGAGTAGGAAGAGACATTCCTCTTTGTTTGTCGAATTATGCAAAGCCGTTAAGTCTTTCAAGGAAATTAAAGAAATTATTGAGAAGCTCGATAATATGTAATTTTAAAATAAAGTTTTTATGCGGTTCTGTTCCTTCTACTTTCATAGTTAACTTAGCAATGTTATGATTCAATTGTGGTCTGTCATATTCGCAAGTCCATGTCGTTGATGTGGGTACATGTGGGAGGACTAGAATCTTGAGGTTTCTATCATTTAGGATTTAGGTCATATCTTCGTGCGCATTGTGTATAGTTGGTTGGAGAAGACGAAATCGAGAGTATGAACGCGGCTTCCTCTCTGTGACAAGGGTGAAGTGCTACTCAAATATAGGTGTTACAAGACCCTGTGAAGGGTTTAGTTCTAGGGTACTCGTGCTCACAGGAGGTGCGGCACAGTATCAACCTGAAGTTTCATGAGTTAGAGTCATTCGAGTTGGAGGAGATTTGTCCGTAGCGTGGTATCACAAGCTGCAAGCCTCAATTTCAATACAAGCATCAGTTTCAGTGCAAGAAGTCATCGGGGTGTTCATCAGTTCCATTGCGAAGAGTCATTCGAGGTGTGTTTAAAGTTCATCTGCAACCACGTATCACTAGTGCAAGCACTTTAGGGTTTATTCTCAAGTATTCGGCACTTCATTTTGTAGTAATGAAATTGATGTGTTTCAGTTGGTTGCAAGTTCTCAAATTTTTGTTAGTAGGTTGAAATCGGTGTGAGTTTAGACAGTGATCTCAGTTCGAAAGGACCTCTGAGCACTTGTGATTTGAGTTTACTTGAGCTGATTTGCGAATCAGAATACCTCTAACTGTGATCAGTAGCTCGATGAGGGAGGCGAATTCTAGTGGGAGTCTACTCTTAGTCGATTAGCAATGTCAATGAGTTTAGAAATGTGCGATTTGTCATCAAATCGCATCGAGTCCAGAGCGATCTGGAGTGTGTGATACATAGTGCGATTGCATGCACGTGCGCAGTGAGTACGAATATGCAGAAATCACACTAGACTACATTATGCGGATGGGTACGTAGTGGACTAAAGTGTAGTCTAGTGCGAATGAACACAAGATTGCGCTGAATGGGATTGCACGCACATTCACACTGACTGCGAATGGGATAAAAATCGCACTAGACTAAGTGTAGTCCAGTGCGATTGATATCAACTAAGTATAGTCTAGTGCAATTGCACTCACATTCGCACTCACGCGAATTTGACAGACATAATTGACAGAGTTCACACTGCATGGAGTACGAATTCTTAGATTCTAGGGTTCGACTTCTCTCATGTGCTTCAAAAATCTTCGGAAATGCAATTTGAACCCATGCTACAGTTTTGGATTAGTTGAGAGCTCTTACAATGTTATAATCACTCTGAACGTATGACATTATTATTGTTAGAAAGTTCATGTGCTAAATATTCATGTGCTTTTATTCGATTTAGCAGCCATGGCTCCTCGTAAAAAGAAATCGGTATTGGAAGAGGATATCCCTCGAGTACCAAGTGAAGAAGGACCGTTTCTGATCACTCGACATAGACAAAGATGCCATAGACAAGTTTGACTTGTTGATAGCATTGACATTCGAGTTTACACCGCCAGATGTAAGCAAATGTTGACTCTGAACCTTTGTATTTCAATTTCAATTGAACGTATAAGGTGTTTCGATAGTAAATAACTCAGACTCCGGATCTGAGACATTCAATCGATGGTATATGATGTTTGCATATATGCAATTTTAGTAAGCATGATGTTTATCAAGTTTGACTATCATTTGTCGTCAACTCATTATTTGCATTATGTTTATCCTACTGAGTTCTTGTCTGTGCTATGCATTTACAGATTGGACTGTGTAATGCATTCTTATGCGTTTATGATTGTGAAACACTCATTGCAAGTATCGGAGATACAAAGATAGTGTTAAAAGTTGACTTGATCAATGATGCTTTTCTTCTTCTTTCCGATGGAATTGAAATACCTCCATTCGTGAGATATGTCCAAATTGAGAACTGATTTTCTTATTATGATAAGATAAGAAAAATATATTTTGCAAGAGGATGTGCAATTCTAGAGTGGAGAGCCATTTTTCAGTACCTAAACATAGTTTTCTTGACGAGGAGAAGATCGAAAGTGGTTACACGTCAATTGACGTTATATGTGAAGCCTAAAGTCGACGAGCTGGACATAGACTATGACTGGGCACAACTGATAATAGATTACATAGAAAGAGAACTTTTGCATCTTCAAAGACATGTTCGAGGATCCTAAAAGAACAAGACGATAGAGACCTTCTTGGGACTAACACTTACCCATGTTATGATACATGTTATCATGAGAGAAGATCAAGTTGTTGAAGATTCAGAAGTTCCAGATCATGAAACAACGATGGTTGATGGTGTATGATGGTGCAACAAGTACTGAATGCTTTTCATGCTTTTCATGTTCTTTGCTTTCGCAAATGTCTTTCAAGTTGTTGGTTTTTGCAAATATAGTTCTTGAACATCTATATTTCACAAATGTAGTTCTGTAAACAATAGAGCATTGCAAACATTGTAGTGTTGTATGTAGTTTTCTAAACAATGTTGTGTGTCGTAAGATCTTGAATAGTGTTTAAAGGTCTTCTGTAAACATTAGAGTCTCTTCAATGCAGTGCGAGAGTTTCTGTCCGATCGCACTATATATTTAATGCATGTCGATACAAATTTCTTCTCGCACTAAAAACTTCCATTACATTGTATATGTAGTGCGATAAGACCTTGGGTTGCACTGAATATTCAGTATGACCAGATGTCTGATCGCATTGCATTGAATCTCAGTGCAATCGAATGCATATCACACTGTAGATTCAATGCGAAATGTATTTGACTTTTTACTTCTAACTTTTGTGGACTGTCTCATACTTTCGTCATGTGATTTCTTGACCTACGTCTCGCAAGCAAAATGAAGGAAGAAGAACTTGACAAACATCTGGAGAAGAAAAGGTTTGAGTAGGAAGCAATAATCACGAGAATATCTTACGCCGAACAGAAAGAAGAAGAAATTAACGAGCGAGTGCAAAGTCAAGAAATTACAATCATTCGTAAAGATGAGGAGTTGCAAGCATTGAACATGAAACTTGTGTTCTTGTTCTTCCAAGAGTTTTTATCTCCGATTAGTCGATCCAAGTAATGCTAGGAGGAAAACGCTCATCTTGGACTTGAATGGATTGTTGATGAAAACTGATTGTAATGAGATAGAACTTCAAGGTGCTAAATAAAGAGTGTACAAGGTCGAAACATGTCAATGAAAGGATATGTGCTACGTGATTCGAAAAGGAGTACGAGAGTATATGACAGCATGTTGCAAAGAGTTCCAAGTTTTGATCTCGACGACGTGCACATTGAACAATTGTCTCATCCTTCGATCTATGGAAAGTAAGAAGTACTTGCCACTGGAGATTGCATCAAGTAAAGTAAGTTCATTATAATCGTTTTCCCTTCAATCATGTTTGGTTGAAATCAATTCAGTCTAAATTTTGTAGATAAATATTTTCTGGTTTCTTCACATGTCTTCATATAAGTGTTCAACTTCATTTTGTAATAAAATGGATATTTTTGCAGCTATGTAATATTTTTGCACAAAACATGTGTGTGAGATTCAAGACACACATAGATGTTGTCATTGGTAATTCTCTGTATCTGAAGGATTTTTCTCGGCTGTACTCTTTTAATTTATGTACTCGATTCTTTGATGATTGACGATTCTTCCGAAAAGAATAGCACAAATCATCTGTTTAATGCTATTCATCCTCCTTTTTTCTTCTTGACGGTAGTGAGATCGACACAAATGATTATCTCTTGAATGTCCTCTTGTCTTGGTTGATAGTATGAGGAAGTAGTATGATAGAAATCCTCACTTACGTGTAGTATAAATATTCACAAGTATTTCGACAAGAACCCTTCTCAACTTTGAAATAGTACTGGGGTAAAATGACTAAAGCAAAAACTGATATCGTATGGAGATGTTGTAGCATTCAACAGCATGAAGAGTTTCTAAAAGGATACAAGCGGAGTTCATGAGAAACTTGTGTTTTGTGTGAACTACATAACTTTCTTTCAGTAAAGATAGTTTTTATATCTAGTTTATGCTACTTTTACTTACAATTTATGCTACATCATGCTTTCTGTATCCAGTTCTATATCACTGTGTTACCAGTCCAAGCGGAGT
Source organism: Asterella californica (assembly GCA_036924285.1). Taxonomy (NCBI): domain Eukaryota; kingdom Viridiplantae; phylum Streptophyta; class Marchantiopsida; order Marchantiales; family Aytoniaceae; genus Asterella; species Asterella californica. Next base: position 53,564,062 of record JAYKYS010000001.1, read on the forward strand.
CTCATTATTTATACATGACAATATGTTCTCACTTCATGACAATAAGTTCTGCTTAAATATACGTATATAAGAATTTTACAACTAAATGTCATGGAACAATCTCCAGTTGGGCTTCAGAAAGAGTCTCTTTGTTAAATATAAGTTCAGGAAAGAATCTCAACCTGACTCAACTCAAGAGCTCTCAAAAGTACGTTCATCCTATAGAAATGAGGACGTTTCTCGTTCAGCTTGTCCTCTAATGTCAAACTAGTCAACCTCCCGTCCACTTGCCTTGCTATCTTGGATTTCTTTAGTTTTCTTGTACATGTCAACGTATCATTTAAATCAATTTTTCAACTCAACACCGATGACAACAGAAAAGTCATTCTTCTCAGAAAGTTGAGCACCCATGATCTTGAAGGCAGTTGCTTTGCTGAGACACTTCCCAGCAACGACTTTGGTTTTTGGTCCCGCTCCATGTAGTGCTGCAAACTTTTCTTCATCTTCTATATACGTCACAATTTTCTCATAATCAACGAGATTCAAACGAATGTGCGTTTTCTTCATCGCTTCAAGATTTTTAGAAGCCATAGCAATAAGAAATATATCGAGACTGTTCGCACATAGAAATATATCGGCCGAGTCTACATCAAACTTGATCTCCTCACATAGGCTGTACATTTTTGCGCATATATGAATCATCTTCAAACGAAAAGGTAACTCTTGAAGTAACATCATTCTGTCATTCGCTCCACTACTTCATCGATTAAATGCTATATTTTTGAATGTGAGCGGTTTTGATCCTTTTCATGCTGACTATCATTCCAAGGCATTTAAATCTGAAGTACATATTCTAGATGTGGATAAGTTTGACATCCTCATTAGATTACCGCAGGTATGAGATGTAATACTATGATAAAGTTAGATGCGTTAAAATCTATATAGTGTACGTAATCGGTTATGATAAAGATTTTATCGACCGTTAGAGAATAATTCTTCCGAACTTTTACACCCCTGATATTCCGAGACGATAACCCTCGCACGTCTCGTTTCTCCAGAAAACTCAGAAATGACACCCCTACTGTGTTGGTTCCCGCGATCACGTACCGCCGACGTTTCCTGGACGCGTGAAGTTCCGCCGTGAACTACTGTATGTATTCTTCAGGTTCACGGAGTTACTTTAGTGGAAGACATGTTACGATTCACCTAGTACTTGGTGGAAGATAACATCTTATGATTCACATCGTCCGCCCAGCCTCCGTCTAGCCAACAACTCTTGGTGTCAGTCGTGCGTAAAACATTGCCGGCTGATGGCAAGGTTCAGGCTTTTTGGCCAACCAGAATATACAAGAAATAGGGATCTCACACCTCCCCGTCCAAGATCCCATCTATCCCGTAAGAGAAAAAGAGACTTTATGATGTTCGTAACTAAATGAAACAGAATACCCTGTCACAGTTTAATATGCATGCTCGATTAACTTCGGGAAACTTTTTTTCGTTTATTGTTATCAAGAAAATATATAAATATTAAATAAAATATATATATTAAGTAAATATAAAGAATTAAAAAATTCTATAAAGTTATTTATTAACTTATACCTGGAAACACGGAGAGAGGAAGAAAAAACTCATACGTATTAAATCGACTCTCGCGCTTCAGAACTTACAAGACTGAGGACCGAGAGCATGTACTCATGAAAACACTACTTTATTCAGGTGTTTAATTTAATACCTAACTTTTTTTTCCTGAAAAGTTAGATATTAAATTAAATGAACATGCATTTCCCCCTCTTCCGAACTCGGAAGAGGGTGAATATGCATGCATGAATGCTCGCAAGCCGTAAGTCTCCATTTTCGAAAGCAGTTGGGAATTTCTCGACTGGATGTTTAGGTCATTTCTGCATTTAGGTCATTTCGTTTCACCTTGGAAACTTAAGGCTTAAAGGTTTAAACCTTAATTTCGACATTCTTTGTACTGTGAGGTATGAGATCCTTTACTATTTTCTAAGTTAATTCGAAAGAGAAAGGAAAGTTATTCACGGTAGCATTAGGGGTCTCAAAGTTAGGAGAAAAATTCCTTAACGGAAAGAGCGAGAAAAAAGATATACATTCAACATGGACTCTTCGGAATAGAGAAAGAATAGGACAAGCGCATAGTGTGAATGAAAATTTTAGATCTTAGAGCTTTTTTATCACTGGTTGGGACAAGAGCATAACCTTGTTATGAAAAAAGATTGTAAATGTAGCATGTTCCATCAATCTGAAATCATGTTAGCTTTGTGTTAGTTAAAAAATATATAACTATTATTTACAAAATCTATACTAAAAATATAAGTTTTTAGTTTTATCATTACATATTATTGAAGTTGCATTATTCACCCTCTTCCAAGTTCGGAAGAGGGGGAGTATACATGGTTTTTAATTTAAGTTCTAACTAGTCTTCTTTTAAATATTAGGCTATAAATTAGAGCTAAGAAGTTAAAAATATTTTTATTCCTAGAAGGTAAAGTCCTTAATGCCTGAAAGAGGTTTAGTCTGCGAGAGTTGCTTATGGATTTTCAGTATCTGCAGTGACAACGTGTAATCAAATGAACCAAGTATAATTTTAATTTAACTATTTAAATTTAATTAAATAAAATTAGATAATTTTATCACTGTCTAAAATGTTTTCTCAACCTCAGTCGAGCACCAGTCTTTCTCGTAAGTCTACGCATGTTGTTAATGTACTTTTCACTATACATTTTTGAAATAAGTTTTTACGTTTGGTTTCTTCTTCTCTTTGGCAAGAAGTGCACTTTGCATGCATATTATCCAAACTGAGAGTTTCGAAAAGAATCCATAAAATATAAGCATGCCTATATGCTTCCAAATTAGATTACAAGGACTTTGATGCAGAATACACATGGAATAACTTTAACATTAACTTTTTACTAATTTTTCCTACAATGGCACAAGTTATGTAATAGATTAATGCACTATCCCATCTCTCATCCAAAGAGGTGATAATGCAGAGAAGTTAAGAGTAATTTAATTTATCAACGGGTAACGTTGTATAGAACTTTTAATCGCTGATGGGTGCCTTTATGAATTGAAATTACGGTTTCATCCTAAGTTTCTTTTTAACTTTTGGAAACTTCACTTGAGTATGAACTTGAGTATTAAACTTCCCTACTTCCAAAACAATGAAAAGCAGGAAAAATAAAATGCTTGCGGCGTAATCATAACTCCACCGCGCACAAGAATATTTATAGACTTTGACACCCTCTATTATGTATCCTTAAGTGCTACAGATACCTCATTTAACTGAGAATATTATAAACCAAGATCATTTCCGTTAATCATACTTCTACATGCATAATCAAGCGTTTAGCGTATAATGCAACAATGAGTGCGCGAGGGTCTTGCACACTTTCAACATGGAAGGATAGAAGTATGAGAGACCTCGCGCATTTGCAAAGCGAGCGGATAAAAGTGCACGAGCCTTCACGCACGACCGAGGGAGTAGAGAAGTGCATGAGACCTCGCACACTATTAAAGAATACGGACATAAGTGCGCAAGCCCTGGTGACTTATGGTGGAAGGGCTCACCTTGACACATTATCAAACGTGTAAGCTAACGTGGCATGCGCTTATTGATCGCAGCGGAATGCAAGTTAAAGTGCACAAGATCCGTCGAATCTTTTACTTGTATCGGTCGGAGATCATGAGGACACGTACTACTTATGGGTCTATTCAACCTCACCGAGGAGTAACAAGTAGTTGATACATGTCCACGCTTGTGGATCCTATGCTGCGTAGTTTATTAATTTTTGATTTAAGATGGAGAAGTGTACGATACCTTGTGCATTTCTTCCCTCCCGAGCAACTTCCACTTATCCTTGGTGTACATACTATGCTCGACGTTTTCTATGTTCAACACCTACATTGTAACTATATCCATCTGATGCCAAATAGATCTAGAGGCACAATCACTCATTGTCACTAGGTAAAATCACTCATCATACCTTGCTTTCGAAGAGGTCGATCATCCAGACTCTCATCCTAATTTCTGCACCTTCGGAACATACTCACCTTACATGTACTTTTTTGAACTATCAATCTTCTATAAAAACATATGTTAGTGCTAAGGCCAAATGTATATCTAATCAATGGTCAAAAAATTGAAGGTCGTACACTTATGATGTGCTACTTTCTCTGACTATGGAAGACTAATGTCCTACCCCTAACTCCTCAAAATTGGATACAATCTCAGAATCTGTCATCAGAGAATGAGTATCATTATGATGTTGACCCGGTTGGTTGTTCCTCCTCCGAGTCATTTCATCAAACGTCTGCATCCGCACGTATTCATCTGCAATATTCGCTGCCTATTGCTTTCTCTCTCCATGACAGTTGGATGAGGTGATCCTACGATCTGGTTTGAAAGTCTCACACGAGAGAATGGACATCCTTTGCTCAATCTATCGAACATGTGGATGTCAAGTCCTTAGGACCAATAGCTATTGGGAATGACAGTTGATGAACACTGATCCTTACGATCTAATGGTCTCCTTTGAAAGGGCATGAGTCTTAATGATAGCAGTTATCGTCGCATCGAGGTGACCGTACTTTCTTGGATAGACCTGTAGGATTCTCTGCATATGGCTTTGTGTCGCGACCTTCAGTCTCAAGGTCGGACGCAGACGTGAACAATAGGACCCTAGTGGACTTGCGCTAGGTTGTGAACGCTGCGAGTAGGACTGAACGGATTGGCCGGGAAGTCGGTATCAGATGAACCCTAAGTGGTTCTCTGAACCAAGGTTGGAACATTGGGTTAGGACATAAGGGCCTACCCCAAGACGATCCCAGACGAACGTTGACTCAAGGGGATAAGTCTGAGAACGGACCGAAACATAGATATGAAACATAGGTCTGAGACTCAGACGGACCGTGGTTTGGATGCTGGTCTGAACCACATGGTTCGAGTCTGGGTCTGGACCACAGGTTTCCAAAAAATGTTGGAGCTCCAGTGACGTTTTAGGTCATGCACGGAACTCCATGTAAGATCCCGAGACGAGTAAGGTATCATTAGAAAGGTCTCGGCGAGAGCTTTCCAAGTGATATGTAGAACTCCTAGAACTGACCTCCGAGCTGAGAATTATAGCCGAACCAGGATCAGATTGTGATATAATTTTCAAGGACCAAAGAGGAGGACGGGACCGTCGATCTCCAGAAGTATATACGAGGGGCTCGATGTCTAGGTGGGCTAGGACGAGTCACCCGACCCCAAGGTTCGACAGACGGACTCTAGAGACATGAGGTGATGGCTGGGCCGGTTCCAAGACACGTTCCGGTCCAGACTTTGACATCTGGACTTAGGAACAATGTAAGGGCTGGAGCAAGACTAGAGAACGAGTCGGCGGGTTAGACCACCGTCCGGGAGCCTAGACCTAGATGGACATCACGGGCGGTTGGACCGCTAGGTGTGCTGGCCTTTCGTTAACTGATTCTTACAAGAAATCTAGGTACTCGGTGCGGTAACTCGGTCTGGACCAGATCAGGACTCTAGTCTGAATCCTTTTTTGGCAAAAAATAGAGTCCTGTTTTGTCTCGACGGTCGATCAGCTCAATTACCAAATGATAAATTAATTTAATAATTACAGGTATTTATCCCCTTTGGTCTAGCAGCTCGGCTACACAAGGATAATTAATAAATCAATCTAATAAGTACAGCTATTTATTCCCTTTGGCCGAGCAGCTCGGCTACGAAGGGATTAAATAAATAAATAATCACAGGTATTTCTTCCCTTTGGTCTAGCAGCTCGCCTACGAAAGGATAAATTAATAAATTAATTTAGTAACTCCAAGTATTTATCTCTTTTGATCGAGCAACTCGGCAATAAACGACAAAAAATCAATCTAACTCCATGATGCAAACCCATATTTATTCGTACAAGTATTTATTTGCTTGTACAAGCAAGTACTCGTCCATATTTACTCGTACTCTGGGGCGAGTACCTGGTTTGGGTCAGGTCTCAAGTTAGAATCCTCTTTGGGACAAAACAGAGTCCTGTTTTGTCCTCAACGACCGAGCAGCTCGGCTATCAAGGATAAATTAATTTAATAATTACAAGTATTTATCCCCTTTTGTCGAGCAGCTCGGCTACCAAGGGATAAATTAATTTAATAATTTAATATCATTGATCTATTTATCCCCTTTGGTCGAGCAGCTTGGCTACCAACGGAGAAATTAATTTAAAGTTTACAAGTATTATCTCTTGTGGTCGAGCACCTTGGCAGTAAATGACCAAAAAAGTCAGCTCCATGATGCAGGTCCATATTTATTCATAGAAGTAAATTACTACCCTCTCTTTTTAATAATAAAAGTCTTTCAGTTCTTCTCTTTTATAGGAAATCCATGTATCTTGGTGTAAGTCTCTCTGTCTGGGTTTGGTATGGGAGAGTAGAAGAATTCTCACCAGATAGATTTTGCCTTGCAAAATGACCTTATAACATCAGAATATCTCAACTGGAATCCTTGCCCAGATATTCCAGGAGATAAGGTCTCGAGCTCGAATTCACTTTTTGGTCTAAAACGGATCATTTTTTGTCCTCCAAGGCCGAGCAGCTCAGCACTGAACGCAAAAAATCAATACACTGCACTGACTCAATAATTACAAAACCAGTGGTATTTTTTCTCTTTGGTCGAGCAGCTCGGCACTAAGCGACAAAAGATCCATATACTGCATAAAACATTTATCACCTGAATACACAACCACGTAAAAGACACCACTGTCGTTCAATCGCTCCTTCAAAATCTTCACCTGCATTATCTCCTGTGCTCCAGCTCTACAGGTTTGGAATTCCCCGCTTAAATTCTCATTCTTTCACCACTCGTTTCAACGACTCCAAAGATGTTAGCGTTTACTCATGTGACTCCAAATGCTCTCAGAATCACGCCCTCTTCAGTTCAATTGCTAGTATCTTTCGAAATGGATGATTCTGATATTGACAATGGAATGGATCTTGTCAAAAGAGTTCGTCTGCTTGTGCTTTGTGATTGTTCGTTCAAATGTTCTAAGCTGCCTGGTGGAGCTGAAATGGTCCTAGAATTGCCGTGAAGGTTGCACATGCACAAGTCTAGATCGGGAGTTGTACGTCACCTTCTCAGAGTTGATACTGTGAGAGAGGGCTCGAACCATCTTATCAACGATGCTCGAAACATGTGTCACTGTAGAGTTTGTGGTGTGGAGGGTCAATGGGTATCTTCATGGACTTTCTGAAGGCACGCTGACTAATCCAATCTAGATTCAACTGAGGATCATGACTTAGATCTACTTGCTGCTCTGCACTGAAACAATCCATCTCCTGTCCCTAGTGAGCATGAGATGGTCCCGCATTCAATACCGATCCTTCTTGATGAGGATCTGCAAGAAAAAGTAATAGAAGTGTCAACTTTCATCGATGAGCACAAATGTTTCATTGCCACACAAAATGGACTTCTGCAGCTCTTATTCCACGGATTCATAAAAGATGCTAGTGTAACTGTCCACTAGAGACAGACTCACGAGAAACTATAGCACCTGATAATTATAGACAGTTGTCTGTGGCTCGTTTGCTCACTTCAGTTGACAACTCTTGGGGAGATGGCGACAAAGGGGAGTGTATTCCAACTATGAAAACTTGTATCATCATGGGTTGGTAAACCCAAAACAGTGGAATATGTACACATGCATTTTGTCCAATGCACATCCACCGTAAGTGTATGATCCCAACGACTCACGTATACTCTGTGGAGCAGAAAGCTATATAGTGAGACATGACAAAATCAGGTTTGATTTCATTCCTATTAGATCAGTGCTCGAACCTCTGTTCAGGAGTCGGACCTTCTGCCACGATTTACTTAAGTTTTGGAGACATAGAGCAGAATGATGAAACAAGGTAGTTGACGAGGTTCCCGAACAAGAGTTCTGGCGTGGCTCCAAAGTGATAGAGTACTAGCAGTTCTGGGATCCAGCTCATGAGTACACTCTGCTTATCATATGTCCAAACCAGTGCTGTCCTGCGGTTTAGAGATTCTGACCGTTTCTGGCAAATCTTTTTTTAGCTTCTATTATTTCCATATTGCACTTGTGGACACCGCTTACATGTTTTTGGACAATGACTTTGTATCACTGCAGAGTGAGCCATTCAATGTCGCACTGATGGGACATTGGGACGGCTTTCAAGCTGCAACAACTGCTAAAACAGACTGTTTGACATTCGAGATAGTAATTCTAAATGGTCGCAAGGAATGAGTCCCTACACCTTGCTGGGTAAAGCTATACCCATCTTGTTGATTTCGATGTCTTCAAAACTAATCAGTGATAAAAAGAAATCTGACTATCATATGTTAGAAGCTTAGCCGACCAACCGTGCAATTACTTCGTAGTGTGTTCTACAAGAAACATTTGTTCAAGGTGAATGATTGTGTAGTTGTCCGTCATGATGATGTTACGCAAGAATCATGGAGATGCAAGATCAAGGCATTTTTCATCCATTTTTTTGCTGGATATAATCAAATATTTTTTGTTGCAAGGTGGTACGAGCAGTTGTGGTCTTGCGGTGAACCAGAAGTGAAGCCCGTGTCTGACATGAGGATTGTTGTTCGCAAATTTTCTCCTTTTTCAGAGGATAATATCCGGTCAGTAGATCACTTATTACATAGGTTCTGCGCATGTTACAAATCAGAAACACAATAGTAAATCTTGTGTAGTCGCTTGCGAGCTTGTTCTTTACCATGACTGGAGTTGAAAGATGTGTCGTTGCAAAAGTAGTGAACTGGACGGCATGCAAACCATTCAGTCTAGCACAGTCTAGCACTGGTTAGGTGGGTTTTAAGTGAGAATGCTTCTCCTTCAGAGAATATGGATGAAATGATGGTCCAAGATTATTCTAATTCACTTGTAGAATTGAGTTGGCTCCACTTGGATGTGACACACCAAGCCGTCAACAGATTTAAGGTTGGAAGATAGACAACACTTACCACATGGTCTGATATTCTATTAGTCGTTGATACAAACATTCTGATAGTTACAGAAGTAGAAAGTTCTAAGAAAGGCTTTTTATGGTGGACATAAGGATGCAAGCCTTATGGCGAGAATCTCTAGGTTTATGACTCTAATTCCTTATATCCTTTTTCTACAGTATGGAAACTCTGCTTTACCACTTTGAGAATGAGTTTTCAAAACCGGGACTTTTAGGCCCAAGCAATACAGCAATTCTGCGCCTTTCAAATTGTTCCTTTATTTCCATGCGCCTCGCGAACCTATTCAAGTTCGTAGACGTTCTATGATTTATGGGTTTACTGGAGTTACCAACTTTGAGGAATTAGCTAAGATTTTCACTGGATATGAAATCACTTTGTTTCGGTGCTCAATCTTGAACCAAGAAAATGACTAAAAAAACCCTGCCGTAAAACTCCGAATCAACGGTAAAATGACATCCGTATCCCCATCCATAGACATACGGATAATAGGCATCAAATTAGAAGGCTGGGAAAAAGATGGACTGCAAATGAGAGCAACTGGTTACGTAATTTGTTCATTCAGCAAATGGATTTATGTCTAGCTAATGCGCAAGGTGTGTGCAGATCTCCTTGAAGTTAGCATTCTAAAATGCTGTTGTAACATACATGCAAATACTTATTTTGGTAATAATAATCAATATTTTGATACTTTTATGTTACTAGATAACGTGAATTGGATATCGGGACGATATGCAGATATGAATGTGCAAGAGTACTATATGCTAATATATGTTACAGAGAATTCTGTCCTCTAGCGGAGAGCAGATAGGTGGTATAGAATAAAAAGTGTGTATGCATTATATAATAACTGCCCTCTAGCACCGAGCAAGCATATGTTAGAGGACAATGTAGTACCCTTGAAGTTTTCATTGCCTTCCTTCTTACATATGTATATACATATATAGTTTTAGTTATGTGTTCTTTCCTCAATGATCTAGAAGGTAGATCGTGAAAAACAAATTCTTCCATTTTTATTCGCTTGAAGTTTTCATTAATGCACATGTTCATTTCGTTCATATGTTGAACTGAATTCTTCTTGTTCGATATGTCCATCTCGAATTCTGCCAGAATATGAACGTGTTCTGAAATAATGCAGGTTGGACGAAGCATTCGTCTGAGTAAAATTGGAGCACATAAAATGCATCAGACAGCTCGGTGCAGATGCATATTAAACTTGCCCATTATGCAGGATCCTCTTTGGATGAAGTATTCGTCTTTGCAGATAAAATGTACCTGATGAAGGGGTGCAGATGTATACTGAACTTGTCGAATAAGTGCAAGAACTTAAACCCAACCATCTGCACAGTGGAGTACAGTGCACTTGGATCATCAGTTCTTCCCTGTCCAATGGTACTCTCGGTCCCGTGCATGTGCAATATGGTCGACTGCTAAGAGGTCAAGTACCACTCTTTACAAGTCCAACTCAAGACACGTGATGAATGAAACACGGTTTGGACTTGCAAATACATTCTGGGATTGCACGTGATGAATGGAACACGGTTTGCAATTACAAATGCATTCTGGGATTGCAAGTTGATGTGTTATTGAGTTCATTGCAGATATTTCTTCATGTGAGTGACCATGTATACTTTTCCGTATACATGTAATGAGTAAAGATTTGGGGTCGATGAGTTCGTGTAAATACAAAATTAACCTTGCCTCTACCTAACTGTAAACCTATGTCCACTTACAGTGACAAATCAAAGTGAAAAGGAGGCATGGACTTAAGATGATTTAAATCTATTTCGGCCGTAGGAGTCATAACTTCATCAGGTACTCCATTCAAAGGATGAGGAAAATATTGGAAGAAACTGTGCACGTGGATCAGCTGCTGACTCTCCTGAACAGCACCAGGTCCTGCATTCTGCAGGATCGATACAAGCAGATCAAGTCCTACGTAAGGACAACGCAGATCAACGGAAAGAAAACTCTGAGTACAATGAAAGTAGTTTCCCTCTATCCAAGTAGAATAATGTTGTAAAAGACGTAGGAAACTATATATTGTGTAGATACCTTTTCCTCTCCATGACCTTGATCATGATACTTCGGGAGCATCCAGTAACTTGATGTATCAGTCTGATACTCCCCGCATCGTTCGTTAAATTGCATCACATCTTGATGGTCGCAGTTGCACGAAAGACCTCCCCCTTCTGTATCCATTGCAAGGACTTCCATAGAAAAGCAAAGGCTTGCAACTGATGGGTCTTCTGCATATGGAACAGATCGACTTTCAAGAGTCTGCAGGAAATCATATTCTTGAATTTCAGATTCGCATCCCACAGGCTCTACCTCAAGAGCCACGAGACAATTGTTCCCGCTGTCCGTATGGGTCTCTTCAGGATATAGTTGAGCTCCAGTTCCAGCCAGTCCATCGCATTGCATCACATCCTCAGGTTGATGCTCCCAGCTATGCAAAAGCCATTCCCCTTCCATTCCAAGCGATTGCACCAAGAAACCAGGACTTGATGGTTTTTCTGCATGTGGAACAGGTCGACTTTCGAGAATCTGCAGGAAATCATATTCTTGGATTTCACATATGCATTCAGTTCCCACCGGCTCTACCTCTAGAGCCACAGAATCATCGAGACTCATCACATCCTGATGGTCGCAGTTAGCCGAGAGACCTTCCCCTTCTATTCCAAGGAGTAACACAGAAGCGAAAAGATTTGATGCATATGGTTCCTCCACATCTGGTACAGGTCTTTCGTGAATCAGGATAGCATCTTTGTGAGTTTCAGATTCACATCCCACCGGCTCTTCCCCGAGAGCCACGAGACCACTGTTCCCACTGTCTGTATGAATTTCTTCTCGTCTCACTACAGCTACAGCTGGAGTTTTTGCAGCCAGTCCAAGGAGTTGCTCCTGGGATGTTGTGGGAACATTAGGGGCGATTCCCGTTGATGCATCCGAATGATCATCGCTTAGGACAGGTAAGTTGTCTTCGGCTAGGTTACTAACCATCTCAATGACCATCCTGTACCTTGGCTCATCGTCCCGAGCTGTACTTGTGATGTACGGCAGAGATCTTGTGATGCCTGCAGCTGCAGATAGATGAATCAGATTCTTCCTCACGGTTATTCTAGCCCATCGTTTTCATATTGCGACTTTACACTTGCACACTTAAATCTACAACTAAGCTTGAGCAAACATATGTACATTGAGAGCATACGGATCACGTGGAGACTTACCAAGTTGTCTTGTTTGAAAACTTGTGATGATAGCTGATGGACCGGCATATGTTAGAGCAGTTTCATTGTAAGCTCTGAAGTCAGGATCAAGCGTCATATTAGGTCTCCTCAGATAACAGAGCTGACGATGATAATCATGATAATCATTCACAATAAGGTTTTTGCACCATGACTAAACTATGTCAATGAACTCACGTTCAGAGTCAAAGAGTCTAGATACTGTACATACAGTATTCCTTGTCACTACCACATTTCGTGTTATCGTTTGCAGCGACACATTCTAAATCATGCCCAATTCATATTTGCAGCGGTCCAACTAAATGGATTTGATATCTATCATCCTCTGAACATGGCCTCAGCTGTGTTCAGGTAGTAAATACAAAGAATGGTTCCCTAGTATAATCACGACGATTGTATCTTCTGACTTGCTTCCAAAGCTGCTATATGTATTTGCGATTAAGTATTAGCTACAAAAGAGATCAACTAGTCTTACGGTGAAGCAAAAGAATTTTGGTGTTGGTCTAGATCGATTTCCTACCTTAAAGCTGTCTCCTCCGTAGCGTAGCGGCCAACTAACACGTAACTAAATCTGGACATAAACAACAGACAGTAAGTACATGCTAGTAAAAGCAATATATCAAGTAAACTAGATGTATGTGGCAGGAAGAAGTACGGCAAACTTAACCACTGAGCTACATGGCCTGCGGTAGGTCGGGGACTGGCGGCTGAAAAGACAAATGGCTTCTTATACTCCAGTTCTAGCGAGTCAGTCCATTCTATTCAACAGGCTAGGCCAAGCACATTTCGTTCCCTAGTGAAAGGGAAACCAGTAAAACGATAGCAGAGACCAAGCGGTCCAAGCGCTTCCAGATGCTATCATTTGCTGTTCATGAACAGGTTCTTACAAGGCAAATAGCGACGTGGAACAGTTTGAAGCATTGCGATTGAAGAGTACATCCAATAGAGGTACAACTTGAACAAACTTAAAACGGGTGAAAGATGCACAAATCCGATAAGTGGAAAGAAGAAACGTATAAGGTTTTACAACTCACTTGGGAGGGGATTGTTGATTCGCCACACGGTACTTCACCTCCCACCTCCCATTCAGATCAATAAGAACTCCTTTGTACAAATCGTTGACAATGTGACAATTTGCTTGTCTACTTAAGTCCCGTATGTACTGTTGGCACTCGAGGAAACTCTTGAATCCATGCATCTGCAGGAAGTAAGGAACCGTCAGGTTACGTATACAGTACTAGTGAAATAAAATTGAACATGTAGAGTCTTGCAGGTTCCCCACGCTGCGTTCCACCACTTTACATACACACAATTCTTCGGAACATTTTCAAGCTGGCGCACAGGAAACAGTCTGGGAGACTACTCTTCCCAGTGCGGAGACACCCCAACCAACACTGTAGGACGGAGAAGTGCGTTTTCCGACATTTCCGGCAGAGCGTCGAGGGATGACTATAACCCGCCTTTAGTATATACATAATTCTCAAAGCCAACTGAGAATTCTCGTGGATACGTCAATACACTGGGTGCCGCATTCCAGACACGTGGTGTCTATATCTTAACACCATAAGTTTCCTGTAGCCGCACCGGAGGGGTTCCTCCGGCCGCTACAGACTGCAGAATCAGTACCAATGAACGTACCGTCTGCAAGGGCGGCAGCACACGGCTGCCGAAAGCCCCACAGTGAAAAGAGCCTTAAAAACAAAGGAACGTACCGTCTGCATGTAGTTGCTGTAATCCGTCGGACTGAAGTTCAGTTCTGCGCTCGAAGAACGAGTACACAAAATTCCCATGTCATAACCCCTGTCAAGTAAACGATAATTCTGGGTCAGAGGTTGCAAAGGCTGCGCATTTTGTCGGCGAGTGAAGTGTTCATATATCATAGTCTAAAACTCGTTAACTCCCACCACATACCTCGCCGCCTCCAGCGCAGTATAAAAAGCACCTGTAATGAGGAATCATGACAAGCACTTCAGTCTTCGATCAGAAAGCGAAAGTTCAACGTCGACTTTGAAAGAGTGAAAGCATGCATCTGCGTTTTATCCATATACAAGACAAGAACTTAGTCTGCACTCTACTTTTCATGTTCAGCAGTGGAAGTGTTCAGTAATCGGTTGCCGGAATATCCTTCCGGGATGCGACTTTACCTAAGGAATATTGTCTTTTTTCATACCTGCATCAGAAACGGACTTACAGGGTCAGAGGTGGGTTCACAATCCCGAATAGGAAGAAAAAGAGCAGAATCAGAATGATAGTGTCCAAGACTCTGCAAGGATCACTTACCAAAGGTTGGCTTCCCATCTTCCAGTTCTCTTGTAGAAAGTAACACCTCTATACGGACGTGAATCACGAGGCAGGGACTTAGAACTGCGTGGACGTCGACGCCCCGTCGAATTCTGCAGACGTATGCGCTCCATCTTTCCTTTTGAGAATTCGAAGTAATCTAGCAGAAAAACGAAGTACAGTGTCTGTTGCACCTTCAGAGCTATCGAAACTCAGATAAAACACAATGTGTGGGAGCGGTAGCAAAGATCGATTGTCCTCAGCTTCGGATGCTGGAGGCTGAGAGGTCATACAAGGTCCTCGCCCAATTGGTTAAAGGACTGAGGAGACAAACAAACGCGAGAAGAATGCACAATAAGTACTTCTCTTAACCCGAGTTAACCATAGCACGCTTTAACGTTTAAATAATGTATCGATAGACGTTGATGCACCAGTAAGCATGATTGATCACACACAAAGACGTACCTAGAGGTTTTTTCCTACAATGCAGGGCAGACACTGAATGATCCTCATCGATGATCTAGATTAGGATATTGCTCGATGGTTTTAACAGCAAGCTGCCTATACAGATGCCACTGTACGTTGATGGAACTGAGAAGCATGATCACACACCAAGACGTAAGTAGAGCTTTTTACAACATTGTAGGTGTCTGTAGAGCTTTTTTCTACAATGCAGGGGCAGATACTGATGAGGATTCTCATGATCACACACCAAGACGTACGTAGAGCTTCTTCCTACAATGCAGTGCAGGGGCAGACACTGAAGGATCCTCATCGATGATCTAGATGATGATCTTGCTCGATGGTATTAACGGCAAGCCGCAGATTCAGATGCCACTGTTTGTCGATGGAATTCAGAAGCATGATCACACACCAAACGTACGTAGAGCCTTTTCCTACAATGCAGGTGTCTGTAGAGCTTTTTACTACAATGCAGGGGCAGACACTGAACGATCGTTATCGATGATCTAGATGAGGATCTTGCTCGATGGTTTTAACGGCAAGCTGCAGACTCAGATGCCGATTCCAGTGAATTGCCACCGGAAGTAGAGAATCCACAGTGTAAACTAGAAACGACGTAGGATGGGCTGTAACTAGGAACCAGTTTCTCTCGAAGCTTTCTTATCATCACTCATTTTAAAGTTCAAAAGTTCAACTCGAGTTAAGAGGGGTACCTCTTCTGCATTCGTCCCAGTGATCAGTTCAACTCTTGCGTCAAGCACGTGGCAGGTACTCAGAACTGCGTCGACGCCCCAATCGAATTCTGCAGGCGTCTGCGCTCCATCTTTCCTTTTGAGAATTCGAAGTAGTCTGGCAGAAAAACGAGTAGAGTGTCTGTTGCACCCTCGGATCGGGCTATCGAAACTCAGATAAAACACAATGTGCATGTGTGAGAGCGGTAGCAAAGATCAATTGTCTTCAGCTCCGGATGCTGGACCGGAGGGTGAGAGGTCATACAAGATCCACACCCAATTTGATCCAAGGACTGAGGAGAGAACGCAGTCGTAGGCCTGTGTCCGCTGTTGCGATTGTCTACGATCCGTCCCCGCCTGACTCACCCAGACCGTCATCCCCATTCAGTCATCAGTTCGACTCTTGTGTCAAGCAGGTCAGCTTCACAGTTACATCGCCATCACAGTGGTTAAATCAGACACGAGCGGTAGCAAAGATTGGAGCGGCAGCAAAGATCGCTGGTCTGTTGCACCTTCTGAGCTATCGAGACTCAGATAAAAAGCAATGTGTGGCAGCGGCAGCAAAGATCATTTGTCCTCAGCTTCGGATGCTGGAGGAGTGAACGCGATCCTGTGTCCGCTGTTCAAATTCTCTACGATCCGTCCCCGCCTGACTCACTCAGACCATCATCCCCATTCAGTCATCAGTTCGACTCTTGCGTCAAGCAGGACAGCTTCACAGTAACATCGATATCACCATCACATTGGTCAAAATCAGACACGAGCGGTAGCAAAGATCGGTTGTCTGTTGCACCTTCTGAGCTATCGAAACTCGGATAAAACACAATGTGTGGGAGCGGCAGCAAAGATTGATTGTCCTCAGCTTTGGATGTGGAGGAGAGAACGGAATCTTGTGTCCACTGTTCTCTACGATCCGTCCCCGCCTGACTCACTTAGACCATCATCCCCATTCAGTCATCAGTTCGACAGCTTCACAGTTACATCGTCATCACAGTGGTCAAATCAGACACGAGCGGATTCAGACACCTTGCAAAGCAATGCAAGTCCACTGACTGCTTGAGGTTTTCGGGTCCAGTACCTTCCGGCAAAGATGTGCCGTCCTCGAGTCCTAGACGGTAGGCGATGCTCACACGAATTAACCCAGGAGCCTACTACTTCCTATATCCGAGCGACTACAACTTCTATACTGTTACGATACACGGTATGTACGAGATATATGTTACCCGAAAGGTGGACACTCCGTGAGAGTAAGTGGGGACTGACCGCCTAATTAGAGTTTTAGGACTGCTCGACCAGGTTCCAGGCATGGCGGGGATTTGCAAGTAAGCGCACTTATAGAAGGTGAAAACACACTTTTAGCTAAGCAGCCTTGGCACATATCAGATACCAGATATCCAAGTGTCCGGCCGATTGTACGTTGAACGTTCTGTAGAATTGTCCGTCCAGCTCCATCGAACAGTGTGTTTCTCGCGTCCGACAGAATTCGTCTTACAGTGGATTGAATACTGGAGACGGGAAGTTAGGGTAGAGGCAGCTTGCGAGGGAGATACATCCATGAGGAGTCTCTAAATTAGGTTAATTTCATTGCGGCTTAGAGAGAGACATGGTTGGCTTTTGACGGCGAGTGGACGCGTACGAGACTTTACAATCACGTGCCGAACACCCATCCGACAGGCAGCTTGTGTACCGCCAGTGCTCGCATCAACTTCTTCCAAAATTAGAACTTGGAGGACTTTAGTAGCTATGGTCCGGTAGAGAGCCCGTCACCGTCAACGTATCGGCTCGGACTGCTCACCGTTAAGGTACACTTCCATACGTGCATTTATTTGGAAATCCTAGTCATAGTGTCTTCTTCTTGGAGCGAGAAGTAGAAAAGTTTTACTCAGCAACCGCACAAGGAACAGGAAAGTCTCACGATCATCAGGATCCCAGGAGGGGACCCACCAGCTCACCAAGCAGGGAGGCGGATGGGTCGAATCCTAGTCATAGTCGTACTCTTGGCCAGGTGGTGGTGACGGATGTGACATGTTTCTCAGAATGTCACTTTCCGATCGATTAAAATGTGGCAACATGAACTGTATACCGTGTTGTAGTCTTTATGAAGGCGTGTTTATAATCATCAATCGTACCGGATCACTCTGATCACGACTTCACAAGTACAGTATAGCTGTGGAGGAATTGTGCGGGACTTTTAAAATTTCAGCCTTCGTCGAGATATTTCTGACTATAGAGTCACCCTTATCTTTTCTGGCTCTCGGTTTTCCTGGTCGATCGCATCCCGCAGTTTACGACGCTTTCCCGCATTTGATGATAACTATCGTCAAATGCGGGAAAGCGTCGATATCGTTTGTTTCGGAAATACAGAAACTCCGTCGGTCCAGCTAAAAAGAATCGCCGTTCTTGCAAAGCAAGTTAATTCCTGACGTTCGAAGTATGCAAAATTCTTTCCGAACGAGAAGAAAGCTTCATTCACCTCTACCAAATCTCTCGTTCCGGCCACTTTACGCACCAAAGTATTCTGAAACTGATATGTTCTGCCGAACCTTCTCCATGGAATGGAGAATCCCACCTTTGTGCAGAACTGAAACCATATAGTCGAAATCGCCAATTGGAACTGGATTTTTGATGATTATAATAGAGAGTGATTTCATTGTGAAAGTGTGACTAATGACTTAGTTTGAATGTTTCAATGGTGGTTTCTGCTACGAGCTCGATTAAAAAGGTTGCAACTTTAGTTACAACAAATGTCGCCTTCTTCAAGCACTCGTATTCTTACGAGAACACTGTATTCATCTCATGGACCATGTATCCTTTTTATCTCGACAGGGTAGTTCTGAGACTATCAACGATTAATATATAGTGGACACTCATGTTACTCTAAGTCAGTTTTTAGATGGGTTTTTATTACATGGTTGTTAGAGACTCTTCACATTTGCATGATATTTTATTTCCTGTACACGAAAGACTCCTTAACTCTTATCTCTGGTGTCCTCGTGCGAAGGCTCTATAGAAAAACTTTAGTGGAAAACTGTAGCCTGTGAACACTATCCCAACCCTGAGTGATACAATACTGGGTACAAATTCTAATGAACTATCACGCAAGTGTGAAAATGCCCTTAGTATATGTGATTATTCCAGTTTCGACGCTCCTTGTACATAGTTTGAGGACTGTATATAGGGGCCAGAATAGGGTTATATAATAGGTGTTATATGTTATGTTTTCAGCACCTTGTACTGATTCCCATCGCGAGTATGTGTGGGTCAGCACGAGACTGTACGTGCCATGAAAACGGGCATGTACAGTCTACATGTCACAGTGAGGAGGGAAAAAGGCGTCTCCCGATCAGAAGTGCGAAGGGTGTGATTAATCACAAGATACATACTGGGGTGTGATCAAACAAATTTCTGTAAATATTAAGGGTCATCAGCGTTTCCTGTCTTTGCTGGGGCTTGTACCTTTTGTTCGAGTACATCAATAAAACTTCAGACTTATATCATCTTTGAAAAGAATGAGAACTTAGTTAGAAAGCACAACCTATTCCACCAAGTGGAAAATCAGATCATTGCAGTCCTGGCAAATACTGACTTCCCCAAACCCTGCCCCGAAGGTTGTTGATAACTGAGGGTTTCTTTGATCTTAACCCAAACTCCGACTGCTTCGTCCGACATGTCCATGGTTGTGAGTTTTACCGACAGTTTCTCGTGGGCTTTTTGCTTTCGCATCCATGAGATCTCCAAGGCTCTAAGCATGATGCTGTTGTATGTAAAGGAAGAGGTTTAGGATAATGCACTCTAAGAGTATCTCCACCTCAGGTTTTTAAAGGTTGCCTAACCAGTTAGAGAGTCAATTAAAAATCTTCATACCGCATATTTTTATAGCATCCTTTGATTTAAGTATTCTCCACCGACTTCAGCACTTCTTTAACTTAAAAGAATATATCAATTAAGATTGTTTAAATTTAAACACAAACAAACACTGTCAGTTATCATGCACGTAATGTTCGATCTATTTTCTTTTTTCTATATACGTACCGGTTATGATGTGGGACATTCTATCATTTAAGATATTTAAGGAACTGCGGTTGGGAAGTCTGACCTTTACGATAAAGAAGCTTTAGGTTTAATCTCTAGAATAGAGATTACCTTGTCTTTGCCACTATAGGGGTAAAGATGCTAAGAGTAATATGTTTTTTTAGGGTCTAGTAGAGGAAAATACAAACAAAGTGTGGATGCGTTATCTTGAATAATGCTTTTATTCACATTTATTCAAACTGTGGCTATAGTTGTGATATCTAGTAGATAGCTCTCTAAGTAGTGAGATTATGCTTTATAATCACAAAGTGTTGTAACCTTTCAAATTCAAGGCAAGCATAGCCTTATTGCTTTTAAAGCCACTACAGATATTCAGAAGATGAGTGTGAAAACTGGATACTCACGTAAAAGGTAAAGAAAGCACCCACCGCGAAAGAGACTTAAATAACAGAGAGCTATTGCGTCTCAGTAACAGAAAAGAAAGCAAAGCATGTTGAATCTAGACCTGAGGTCATGTCATGAGTGCAGAATACATAAACCCATTTAGAGAAAAATAAGATAACAGTTAGGTAGTTACCGAATCCCTCGTACTTGTCTCGCTAGAGAAATGAACAGAGAAGATAATGGCCGGAACTATCTGGGCAAAAATCTAACAGTTAACAAAAACTAACTAACTGCTCTATGGGAAAATGCAAACTAGAACACAAGTTAATCCTATTAACTAGGTTAAATTAAACCTAAAACTATAACTTCCTTGCAAGTATACAAGGGTTTAATTTATTACCTAACCCTTTTTAATAAGGCTTAGGTAATAAATTAAACCTTTAGTACAATATGCTCTGGTGATAATCGCATCCCCTTATGCTTGATGTTCGAGTCTTCCTGCATCTCCAGGTTGACTAACACCTAATATTAATAAAATATTTCTACCTTTCATGTTAGCTTGGTATAATATTTTTCATTAACACATAACTTTTAATGGGCAAAGTTTCCCCGAAGTTGATCTTGCGTGCATATTATTTAACTAAGTCTACGATGGCTCTTTCGGAGTCTATCCGCTTCGGGAAATATTTTCAATTATTTCCATGACGAGATGTCGGAGATGTTGGGTGGAGTGGAAAACGGCGCAACATGTTTGACTTAGAGCATTATACACTTGCCAGGAACAATCAAAATACACGTGAGATCTAGATCACGTACGACTTGTACAAGGTAGTATATGTACAAGAGGTAAAACTGCTGCTAAAAGAGCAAATCCGAGGGACAGATACATACTCTGACCGATTAGAACGAGAAAAGACGAAGAGGTAAGAGTTTCTAACACTTGGGGGCTTGAGCATCCATTAGAAGAGAAGTTTGATGGACATATCCTCGTACTTTTAACTTATCAGTACTTCAATTTGGACGTCCACCAATAAAACAGTAGAAATGGACGTCCACCAATTTTATTCTGGTTGCATGTTGCTTCACGTTTCCTTGACCAGTTAGAAAGACACCTCAAAAGCTCATCATGACAAACGTAGCAAAGTCTTTCCATTTATATGGTTAACGGAGGAGACCGAAATTCTAATGAAACCAGCACACTCACTGCAGCTCAAAGTTCTTCTGTGTCCAGGTCAGATTAACCACTGGTCTTGTCGGATTAACCAATGGTTCGATAGGACATTGCTTTCGCTAGCACGCCAGAGCAAAGTCCGTAGAGTTCGAGGCATAGGTAGCCGACAAGGTCCAAATTTGATAATAACTGGGAACTAGCCAGAGCAAATGAGTAAAAGTAGTAGGAAAGTGAATTCAAAAGTGTTGCGAAGGACACGTGATCACATGTGCATCCATAAGCGCCAGTAGCTGACAGCAGAATACACGTGAGCATATACACGTGTACTCCATGCTCACGTTCATCTGTTCGTGACATCGTGATCTAGATCTCCTTCTCCTGGAGAAAGGAGAAGGAGATATAGATTCAGAGACGTGAAGGGAGAAATGAACTTTAAATAACTTTTAGATGTAAGGGAGCTTTAGTATAGCTAGGAATATCCACCTTATATATATTTTTGATATTTTTGTTTTTTTATATGATACTAATAAAATTTCCAAAATAACCAAAGAACTTTATAGCTTCCAGGAGGAGCTGTATTGGTGCTCAGGTGGGCGCTCACATAAACACAAGATCCAGAGAAGATCATTACATTGGACATAAAAAATAAAACAAAATAAATACGGTGCTCATAAGATTCAGTGTACTACAATTTCAAATATTCGAATTTTAGAACCAAAACCTAAGACTATTTGTTCATCATACTACTATAATCTCTTTCTTTTCTTTTACTGGTAAAGATTCTTTCCTTCATGTATAGATTACATACTCAAATGTCATCTATATTTTATTAGCTAAAATGCCTTGCGTAATATGCCTCGTGATACGGATGTTAACCATGTATATACTCTTAGTTAAAGATCTCTCGAACTTTCTCTTCTTTCTAAGTCACTTCTGAGGTCTGAATGCATCATCGCTAACCTAGTGTTACAGTAGTTCACAGATCATGGAACGAATTTTACTTTTACCAGTCAATTTTGAAGGGTATTTATAATCTCTAGATAACCCTGTTACTCCCGGATTCCGAAGAAAGGAGTCCGAATTTCGGGAAAACCAGTTCATGTGAATCAAGCTTCCTTCTCAAGGTCTAGGAGCAAATCTATCTGAAGGTCAAGAGGGCAAGGGAATATTGGACTGATAAGTTTTAAGCGTGGATGTGAGTGCATATTATATGAGATCCAGGTGACCCGGAATTTCATAGGTTCTTTGGCATCAAAGAGAGTTTAGCAAAAATTGAAACTACAAATTGTTAGCACTTTTAAATTTGGTAACAGTTCTGATTATTAATAGATAATTTAAATGCGCAACGTGAGAAACTCTTTCCAATGCAATTAATATCATTCACTCACTACAAGACTTGGTATTAGAGTAAGAGGAAAGTTATAGAAACTTTTGCCTTTCTAGTTGTCCGGATTCAAAGTAAAATATAGTAAACATTCAAATTGACTTCCATAAGAACCCTCGTCGAGGATGGAGGAAGAGGGAAATGATTCACCCTAAGACTTGCCTTCTATAAGAATACCCGAGGTTTAAAGAATCTTAAAGTTTGTAAGGGCCACTACTCACTTGGTACTCTATTTCATTGAGCGGTCATTCCTGAACCTTGTTTATGTCAACGGCGGAACTAAATGTTCTTTTAAAACTACACGAGTTTAACATTTTTTCTTTCAACTGCATAATTAATGTCAATGATCTTCTTAGCTTCAAGCGTTATCTTTGTCCGTTGGCTTGGCTTGAGTAATGAGGATATGAAACGCTTCGGTATTATTATTTACAGACGAAATATGCAGAAGGATAACCTAGGAGGTGCCTCTAGCCAAAGGTGTGGAGTGTAATGGTCAGGTTAGTGAATGGTGAATGAATTAATTGTAAATCTTTGAAGTGGATAGAAGACTGTTATTACCATACCTCAGCTACGGAAGTATCAAAAGGAAATAGAGTACTGAGTACTAAGTGGATAGGATCCCTAACACCGCGTAATGATATGCTTGTAGTGATTTCAAGACATGCTACTCTTAGCATGGTTCTTCACTATCTGTACTCTTTGAAAATTTCGTAAGATGAGCTGAAGTTCGAATGAAATTCACTAGTTCAAAATTTGTAACTCTTATGTTACTACGTTAAAATCATTTGAAGCAAGGCAATGGTTAATGCTTTTCCTACTACAACTAAGCATATGAACAATGTGCACAAAAGTCATATCGAATATATATTAAATAACTCTGAAAATGATTTAAAAGTTCATGAATGAATTTCGTTAAAGTTTCTGTTTACAGTTGCAACTCGAGTCACGCGATAGTAAAATGATGTTGAAAAAGAGATACAATGAAGAGAGGTTCAGGTTTGATCTCAATGACCATCTCCTTTTTATCTTCTCGTTATCATTCTGATCTAGAACATGTCCCCCTTCCTAAATGCTTGACTCTCAACGTGCAAATCTGCATGACCTCGTGTTAGTTTTATACACAACAGTTTTTACGCTGTTTCTGCAACCTTTAACTAAGAATTAACTTACACTTCAATGCCATTTACTACAAAGAACACATTCGTATGGGAAGGTAATTTCAAATTCAAGAATGTGTTCTGAATAGGAAAAAGCAAGTAAACAATGCTTTCGTCCATGTATTCTATCTAATGAGTGGAATTGATTCCACTCATTAGAGTTGAGCTGTTGAAGAGCGAGTGCACAAAATGCCCACGCAACAGCCCCTGTCAAGTATAGCATAATTCTTCCCAGGTTAGAGACTGCAAAGCTAAGCATTTAGTTCATGAGTGAAGTGCTCATACATAATTGTCGGAACTCTTTAATTCCCGGCAAATAACTCATGGCGTCTAGTGCAGTAAACGAAGCACCTGTACGAAGTAATCCTGCTGAGAACTTCAATCTTGGATCCCAAGGGAAAGTCTTAAGAATTTAGTGGTATCAAGCATGTGTTTCATGAATCCACATACAAGACAAGAACTTACTCTGCGCTCTTATCTGGATGTGCAATGGACCTAAGGAAAGTTGTCTTCTTTTGTACCGGCATAAGGACGGAGAGGATGGTTTTACAATCCTGAAAGCACGCAAGAGAGGAGAATCAACGACAAAGCTATAAGTTCGAGGATCACTCACCAAAGGTTAGCTTCCCATCTTCTTATTCCTGTTCTGTTGTATAAATTAACGTCTGTATACGTTAGTATAAAGACAAACGTATACGTAAATACGTAATACGAGTAAATCACGAGGCAAGAGATGGCACTCAGAACTGTCTGGAAGTCCCCCCATCAAATTCTGCAGGAGCATGTGCGGCATCTTTCATGAAAAATATAGCCTAGCTGAAAAACACAGTAGGGGTTGAAAAAGTTGCAAGAACTCCGGAGCTCTCGAAAGTTGGAGAGACAAAATGTATGAGAGCGGTAGCAAACATCTATCGTAGTCAGCTTTGGATACTGGAGGCTGAGAGGTCCACGCCCCAGGAGGACTGAGGAGAGAATGCAAACCTTGTCCGCTGTTGTTTCCAATCCATCCCCACCTTGTGTCCAAGTAGACTCACTCCGACCGCTATTTCTATTCAGTCATCAGTTCGCTTCTCCTGTCAACCAGGTGAGCTTCACTGTTGCCTGTCCAAAGTACATGCTAAATCACCAGCACATGTACAGTGGTCAAAATCAAACACCAACATATTCAGACATCTGCAACTGGATGTGAGTCCACTGATAGGTCGTTGAAAAGAGCACTGTTATCGGTAGTCACTCCTGCCACCGGTGGACCAAACTACTGTTCCAAACCATACCTGATAAGCACCTGAAACAAAATTGAAGCGCGTGTTAACCCCAGCTGCTCTGAGACAAAGAACTCACACCAGTAAAAGGGTCTGATGCAGTCATGTAATGCTAGAAATCAAGATAAAAAACCAAGAAACATAACTTAAAAGAAGTTACACGAAGGATTCTCTCCAGATATCTGACGAAGCTTCGTGTCTGATCGGAAGAAGAAGAAGGTACAATGATTCCTCAACATTGAAAGTCTAAAATTTTCTTCGTCCAGTTTCTTGAATAAGATGATCCGGTTGTCTAAAAGAGTGCAAATAGAACCTCCAGACGTATTCCAACAAGATCATCATGTGGCAGAATTAATGACTTCAGAATATGACTCTAAAGAAGACATCACTTACTGCGCCTTACAACCTTCTGGACAAAGTAGCTTCGAATCCACACCAATGAACTCTAAACAAAGAGGGGCCCTTCTTCTATTCTCACCCCGGTGATATCGAAAGTAGTCAGATGTGCTAGTATAGACAAGAAGAGACAAACCAACCATAAAGTTTTTCCACAGCCTGCTTCAAAAGATATCAACGCAATTTTGTCAAATTCAAAACCTTGCAGATAAACAGTAAGATAACATATGCAGTCTCTGCTGTGATGGAAAAATCCCCATACTATCGCTCCAGGAAAACTATTCTATAAAGCTAGAGAAGTGCAAACTAAGTTCAAGAAGTTGGCCAGAAAATCAGGCCCCTTCACTTGTTAGACACCACGGTCAATGCCCACTTGAAAAACCACGCGGAAACGCATGAAGCGCGTACTTGAGGTTGCCTGGCGGGACTTCTGGAAATGGATGAGACTTTAGCAGCTTCAACAGCCTTTTCGATTCCGTTTCCAGTGATCTTCTCTCCTGCCTTCTCTCCTGCCTCGATTCGAAGAGAAGGGCAGTACTAACTGACTTTCGACTGAGAACCTGGCGTCTAATGTGTCAGGGTCGTCAAGTCTCCGAGCTGATCCGGTATCTCCTGCCACTCCTTCAAGCTCATCTTCTTCTTTCTCTGAGAGACATCTGGAAGAAACCGGACTGTTGGACAATCTCGGTCCGCCCGACGATGCAGATCTCCTAAGGTCCAATTCTTGTTGAATTTGCTTCCACTTCAATGCCTTCCATCTTGTGGCCAACCTATCTGCACTCTAGGTAGTTTCCCTCAAATACGCTACCGCAGTGCTATCCTCCTGGAAGTTCGGCCCGTAATTTAACCACTCTCCAACAAGTCGTGCTTATAGAATCCCAAACTGGATTTGCTATGGGAACATGCATCGTCCTGCATAGCACGGCACATAAGTAGGTTTGGTTTCGACAACGATATCACACGATATAACCACAATGGCCCTGAAGAGATAGTCAGGAGTGAATAGCAGAGGAGCACGGTCTTCCACAACGTGGCCACTAAGAAAACTCATCCTTTCGGACCAGTAGAAAGCTTAAGCTTGTTATGCGTCTATGGCCTATTGCAGGCTGGCTTGCGAGCAAGGTAAGAAGTTTGAAGCGCTCTGAGATTCGCGGAAAACCCTCTGTATCAGACATCGCATAAGCGGGAGCACTGTCCCCTGGATTATGCAATTCCTGTCCATAAGCCTGTCAGATGCACATGAGAACCTTACCTCTTTACAGTTCTGGGTTAGATTCAAGGTCGAGGCAGTTCCGTACCTAGGTGCACTGCGGTGCGGGCTATATCGTCTCAGTATCTCAGTACTTCCAGGTATCGAATCACTCGAACGAACCGCTTATAAATTGAACAATTTCAACTGTGAAAGGGCTTGGTTGCCAACAGTGTGAAAAGCAGCTCGGAAATGCTTCCCTAGAAGAGGCATGATGTCCGGTCGATAGGCCGCCAATACCAAAGTGAAACGAGCTGGCCTTACAGTTACGTCAGATCCCACAGTATTTCAGGAAATGGATATCGCAATGGAGATCGCAAAATTTGAGAACCGAAGACGAGTCGCGACATTAGGATCTCTCAGGCATTACGTTCCTTCGAGAAAAATACCGTACAGATGCAAACAAATATGAAGGAGATAAGGCTGCAGCTTAGCTGGAGAAGAAGATTCACCGATGCCAAGCCCGGGCCACGCAACGAGTGGCTGGCAATTGACATGACTCGATTGCTTTGTCGCAGGTGCTGGTAAACATAAAGTATACACTGGCTCCGTGTCACGCTCTCTGTGCCTGAGCATGCACTGCAAGTGAATATACAACCCGCTTGTATTTCATGCACGAAATCGATCGGGAAGAGTGGCCAGGCAAAAGACGGAGCGGCGCCAATGACTCTTGGTACGGTGCAGAGAAACCAGGCTTTGGACACGACGCACGGAGTAAACCCTGTCAGGAACACAGGATTTATAAAGGAGCTCACTGTAGCTTCCATCACACAAGGTACAGACATAGCCTGGGCTTCCTCACATTCGCTACTCCCTTGGACCGATACCCGACGGGCCTTGTATCTCAAACATCATCCTTTCCTTAGCTCCGCCGCTGCGGCAGACAAATCCAAACTTTACTAGTGATCTGTCTTTTCTTTACTTCTTGACTCGCCCGTATTCCCCTCATCGGACCAGAAATGGATGCTCCAAACCTTGATTTCCTCCCCACTGTTCTCTTTGTCGTAACCCCGCCGCCCGACTAACCACCATCTAACCAGCGGAAACATGTTCGTCCACTCCCCATTCTCAGTTATATTTTCTTTCAAGTTACTAGCCAGATCAGTGCCCATTTACAAACATGAAGATAAGGTTCTCGTACATCACCAATTTCGACCGTTGTGAGAGGAGTAACTAACATCGGGCTTGTTACGGCAAGCATCTCTGTGTGAGTGAACTCGGAGCCACTAGTACTACTTACACTACGTACATTTTACTCCAAATTGCACCAGAGATCGGGTGTTAACGAAAATCAGGACGCACACACGCAGGAGGACTAGTCAGTCCTTTCCAGGTTGTTGTTTTCACACACGCTATACTACACTGCTAATCAAGTTTCTACTCTTGTCCTACCTCCGCCCTTTGGTTCTACTCACTCAGATACTAGGGAATCAAAAACGTTTCAACTTCCATTTTTTCTAAAACTTTCAGAAAGTGACGTAACAGGTAGAAATCGAGGAAGATGTTATTATGGAACTATAGATTCTCCCCCAAGATGGTGAACGAGAAGGAGCCAAGTGGGAATCTCTGATAATGCGCATGAACTTCTCACTGGAAAGTGAACTGACATATGTCTAAAAACTAGCCACAGCAACAAAACATTCAGATGTCTTTCATCTTTAAAAATAGCAAACTTTTCTTTCCGAAAGAGAGAAACATGAAAACCTTGTATGTTTTTTGTTCCCCTTTATAGAGATCAGCGTATTGATGTAGAGAGTGAAGAAATTTGAGGATAGTCTTCTTACTTCACGTAAGATTTATCACGTTAGATTGTTTTTCTCAGGAAAGAAAAAGTGGTAGATGAGGTCAGAAACTATCTTACGCGTAATGACTCAGAGTGATATATATATATAAAGATGTTAAAGATTCAAATTTTCTGAACGAAGAGTGTTAGGATCCAAAAGTTTATAGACAATGCTCTGACAGAAATATAGTTATTAAAATGAAAACAAGAAGTGCTGCAATAAAGTACAGAAGCAATAGCTCATTATCTGATGCACTGATTGGTAGAAATAAACCTCTTTGATCAAGAGGTCAACCACTTTTTTTGTTCTTCATGTCTTCTTGCACAAAACTTTTTTTTACTTTTTGATGAATCACAGAACATGTAATCCCAATCACAAGTGTGTATAAAGTAACACCTGTGCAAGAAACATATTGTACATTCTTTGGCATTGTGCATTCTTTAGTATACATATATGTATAAGAATAATTTCTTTAAATGTATATACATCACTACACAGACCCTCCAGTCATATTTAATAGCATTATCTTTTCACATGCAATGTTAATGTAGTATCAAGACATACTGACACATTTAAACTTCATCCAACCAGTTCATCTATCACATTATCGACTGCGAGACCGTTACATTAGATACACCTGACAAACGCCAAAGTTGAATGGTTGGTTTAATTTGAATTTAGATGCAGATTTAGATATAGATGTAGGTGCGTTCTAACGGGATGCAGGGGTGTATCTTGTTAATTCTCAATGAACATCTCCGAAAGATGCAATCTCAACAGGCAGCAGCGAGCTAAGTAGGATGAAGAATGTGACAAAGATACTTTGTTATAGCGCCAAGGGCGATGCAATTGGAACCAATGGAAGTGCCACACCCATCTCTACAGTGAGCATGATCCCATCTTGGTAGTAAAGGCTATTGCGACGTTGGGTACTCTGGACATGCTTTCCAAGGCATCGAAGAAATCCTTCAATGTCTTATCATTGTTGATTTCATGCTGAATAGCATGATAACGTTCATGATCTGCAAACGCTTTTCTCCAAGTCAGTCATGAGAATAACAAGATCGAGCTCTGCTGGACAGGTGTATTGTAGAGCTCACTTTTTCAATTTTTGATAGAAGATGCTTGAAATGTAGAAGTTCGTAGAAGAAATAATGAAGTTAGAAGAAGAATAGCTTAGTTTTAATAAAGAGTATCATTTGTGAAGAGAGGAGTCTTCTTAAGAAGAGTCTTCAGAAGACCTCTATAGATAGAAGATGAAGAGAAAGAAGACTGCTTAAAGAGTAGTCTCTTCACGAGCAGTTAGTAAAAATTCACAGAGGAGTACTACGGAGAAAGAATAGGTTAAGACAAGCTACCTTCCCGAAGAGTTACAGCCACTTAGACGAAGATAAAGACGGTCTGCACACTCCCTTCTCACGCCAGTAAGATGAAAGAGAAGAGACTTTGGCACTTGTGTGTGCCATATGAACTAAGTATATACTCAGAAAATCAGCTCATTATTCAAAACTATTTTAGCGCGTAGCGATTTTTTGTTCTCGCATCTTGTAATTATTCGGCTTGTCTGAGCATAGTTACCAGGACCAAGAACGCTAATTACAACTATTAAATAGTCTGAAGCGTATATTTCTTCATTCCACAAGCGAAGGAGTTGAAACTTGGGAAGAACGACATGATCAGATGATTGTTCTGATTGATGCGCACCTTCATGCTTTTACAAGACAATGTTTTTTAGCCATGTAAAAGGTGATTAAGCAAGTAAGAGAAAATAATTAACAGCCTATGTATTGGAGGTATATGGTTGTATGCATATTCACCTCTTCCGTCTTGTCGGGAGAGGGGTATATGTATGCTCTTTAATTTATTTTTTAACCTTTCTTTTTGGAAAGGTTAGCCAATAAATCAGAGTTTATATTGTATTTTATTATTCATAGGGAGATTGGTTATGGTGGCATGAGATAAATTTCATATGCAGTCTTTATGGTTTTATGGTGAGCAACATCCAAGTGTGCTTTCCGTAGACTGTTTATGGTTATGGCGGCAAGAGATCCGTTTCACGTGCGGGCTGTATAGTTCCATTCGTTAGCAAGATTCAAGTGTGCTTTCGAGAAATACGTCTATTTACATTTATATATGTCTATTTTGAATTCTTTACCAAAAATTGGTAGAGTTGAGAAGGGCATAGCTCCGGAAAGGGTGTAGGTAGCATCTTTCAAAAATCAGTTTGGCAGCGAGATGAAATAACATAGTGATGGCAATTGGAGCTCGATAGAGATAGATCTATGGTTTTAAATCTTTAGATCTCTACTTTTAATCTGATGCACATCCTCAAGCGGGTCTGTGTCATTCCTGGTGCCTTTCTCGTTGGATCTTAGCGTTAATACTATGAAACGAGCGAATACTCGAGTAGTTAGTTACTCGACGGCTATACACGCATCATGATCAGAGAAAGAACTATTATACGTTAGAGAGGAAGAATACCGCAGGGGTCAATAGAGATCCTGAGGCCCAGAGGGGCTATGTAACCCCAAAAATAATGGGGTTTAGATCTGAGTAGATCGCTCTGAAACCCGGAAAGCAATGGGTTCAGATCCAAATTAAATGGCTAGTTATGCGCGTAGCTCCTAGCTGGTCCACGATGGAGGCTGATTTCCTTTACTCAACTTGGTACCTAAAATATGGATTAAGTTAGTATGGACTCTATCACAACTTGAAGAGAAATAAAAGCCAAAGGGATTACCATTGTAGAATTATTTTAGTTAAAGCATGAGTATTACTACAAGTGCTCAGAGTAACCCAGAATACCTTGATTTACGGGTTTGCATTTAGAGAATTGAGAAATTTAATCGTTAAAATGCTTTTGGTGGTTAAGACTTCATCTCAACTTGGAATCTATGGAATGTGGAATAAGGAATCTAACTTAAAGCTATTCAATAGTTTTACAAGACTTAGTTTTGATTCATCTCGAAACGAACTACTGATCATGAGTATTGAGAGAGAAATTTATGTTAAGATGAAGATTCCGAGGTCTTTTGGAACAAAAAGAACTTTTTTTTGCAGACACAAAGAACACTAGAAGGAAAGAGGAATATTCTATTTCATGCTGTTATACTCTTTCTCGGGCAAGGTGTGTGACTGTTGGTTTTCATTTCACAGCAAAGGATTTCAGTAACTTCCGTAACACCTTATATGGATTTTAGCCTAAACTTTTCTCACCACCTTTGAAGGTGGAATATAAAATTACCGTCACTAGACGTTCACATTCTATTCAAGTAATGAGATTTCCTGATCACCATATGACAGCAGTCTTACACTTGGGGACTTCACGTCTTTTCGTCCGAATCTTGTAACTTTTAGTACTGGGAGAGGTTTGACCGACTCTATTAATTAATTCCTTAGTACCACTTCTCTTCCTCTTACACTAATGTCATTCTTTGTATATGTTGTATATATAAAGAATGAACTGTGTAGATCTCATATCATTGACAACTCTAACGTCTAGAAATTATGCAGAATTTGAGTTACCCCACATCCACCATATTTCCTTGATATGAATTCCCCCACTTGTTTGATTCAGGTGTTATTTGAGAAATCATCGAATGGCATTGCACGTACTATTTACATTAAATTTGTATCACATCAGAAATGGATTAAGCTTAACGTTCATAGCATCAAAGACTACGATAATACCCTTGCGATCCATAGACGAATGATTCCTGTTTGATTGAATGTGATTAGCAACCAAGTATGTACACGAATAAAGAGAAGAACAGTCCGTGAGTGACGCTTACATCAGATGATCTTAAAGGGAAGAAAATGCATTTTCCTTATTTCGGGCCTACAAATACTGATAGTTACCGCCACAAAATGATTTTTGACATCGACTCTTCCTTCCTTTTGCAACCTCGCGTCTTGAGGCAGGCCGTGGTCGAGCATCCCCACTACCCAACTTTTCTTGGACTCAATGCATATGTAAGCTAATCAAATGAAAACCCAGTTACCAAGAAAC
Organism: Asterella californica; assembly: GCA_036924285.1. Taxonomy (NCBI): domain Eukaryota; kingdom Viridiplantae; phylum Streptophyta; class Marchantiopsida; order Marchantiales; family Aytoniaceae; genus Asterella; species Asterella californica. Next base: position 53,596,594 of record JAYKYS010000001.1, read on the forward strand.
CATTCTCGTCGGAGATAGGAATCTACATCAGCAAAATTCAGTCCTTTCGTTTGGAACAGAACCACACTTCTCTCTGCACCTTCGAAGGTCAATATGCGACAATTCTGTTCCCTTAGAAGGTTAAAAAACATGTTAACAAACAGTCCAGATAACTCAACTGAGACTTCTGACATCCAAGCATATGGTTTCAGTTGTGGAAATCTAAACGTGTAGAAACCGCTGATTTCCTGTAAGATACTCGGATTATCATTCGAGGAAGTGGTTGATTTTTTGCTGCGTAAGTTTCGGACTCCACACCATTCTCTTAATGCCGTGTTTGGTCACATTTTTCTTCTTTGTGTAATGAAGAGGCACGAGGGACTGACAGCCTTATTGGAAAACGACTGGGCGTACACCAGCAGAAAGGATCAGACCATGCAGAAGAGCAAGAACGTTCAGACCAAGATCACTAGGGCACGACAATCTAACCGAGACATGAAGGACAGACACATCCGCTGGGACCCAGGAGATAATACGCGATGGAGAAGACTATGGTCTCCTTTATGGGCTGCACAAGAAAGCATGTTACTGTGGCAGCTCGTCTTCCAGACCCCAGCAACTCATACTTGGAGGCTTCTCCACTTACCACCTAACGATCCTCTAAGGTGCTGCAATCGATGTGAGAAGAATCGGAATAAAGATTGTCTGTACCTTTTCTGGGGTTGTCCTCAATCGAGAGTCATCTGGATCTCTACTTGAAAGCATGCCCAGGTGCAGGATCGTGGAGGCCGTAAGTGGCCCAAGGTCTTCTTGGAGAACGACTGCCCATGAAACTCTATCCATACTCAACATTCTGGAACATCCTCCGGGGAGTGATCATCTGGTTTGTCTGGATAGATCGAAAATGATAAAGTCTTCCAAGGCATTGACAGCAATTGCCACAGAACGCAAGCGAAGATCTGGGCACGAACCAAGACTTGCATCAAGAACGCCTGGAGAAATCTACAGAAAAAATGCGTACTGCTAGATGCACAAGCACAAAAGGAAAAGTCCAAAAGTTCAAAAAAGGCTAGGGGCTACACGGGCTGGAGTGACAATACAGGGAGAGCTGCTGCGCTTCTCTCTCATGTACCGCAAACTTGAGAACTGGGACACTTGAGCCATCATATGACCTTCTGTTGTGACAAACTATGTTCCTGTCACTCGTGCCTCACCTCCGTCTGTGGTGGTTTCGTCCAACAGCTGCTGAAGGTCAACCACCTCCGACCTCCGTTCGTGCGGCCCATAATGTGGTGTATAAAGCCCGATGTCCTTTCCATTTGGATTATGTCGGCTCAAAGCTTAGGCATTCATTTTGCATCTCACACCTCATTCTCCTATTGGTTCTCTCGGTTCCGGACTCCTTGCGTGGTGATTCGGTCTCGACGGTCTGTGATCCTCTGAAGAAGCCTTACTTCTTGTCCACATCTGGTGATCGTCCCGATAAAAGATTTCGAGTCTTTCAGTCACCAAAGAAAAAGCAGAATCAACAACAGAGGTTAGCTTCCCATCTTACTGTTCTGTTGAAGAAAGTAACCACCACTTTGTACAACAGAACAGGAAGATGGGAAGCTAACCTTATATTCGTATAAAGACGTTATGCAAATCGAGCGGACGAACGTAGATCACGAGGCAAGAGTTGTCAGTCAGAACTGTCTGGACGTCCTCCCATCAAATTTTGCAGAAGCATGTGCGATATCTTTCGTGCGAGAAGTAACCTGGCTGAAAAACGCAGTAGGGATTAAAGAAGTTGCAAGAAGATTGTTGCACCTTCGAAGCGCTCGAAAGTCGAAAAAAACACTATGTACGGTAGCGGTAGTTCAACTTTGGATACTAGAGGCTGAAAGGTCATGGAAGGTCCACGACCCAGGAGGACTGAGGAAAGAATGACCTGTGTTCGCTATTGTTTCCAATCCATCCCCACCTTGTGTCGAAGTCGACTCACTCCCACCAGCATTTCTTTCAGTAATCAGTTCGCCTCTCCTGTCAAGCAGGTGAGCTTCACTGTTGTCTGTCCAAAGTACATGCTACATCACCATCACATGTACAGTGGTCAAAATCAAACACCACCGTATTCAGACATCTTGCAACTGGATGTGAGTCCACTGACGCCTGAGTTCACATCCATAACATTTCCCAGTACAGTACCTGCCCCCATGTGTACTGGACAGAGATGTGACGTTTAGAGTTCTGCACTGGACCGATGCTTACACACTTGCTACAACTTCTATACGTTACGATTAACAATACAAAGCGCATGTATTGAGAGCTGAGAGTATGTGGAGACTGAGCGCCTAATTAGGATTTATCTCTAGAGACTATCACCCTTTAGGACTGACGTTTAAGACATCCCGTCGCTAGTCTTAGGTATATCTTAGGGTACATCTTTTGTTCTTTTCAGATTTTCTTTTGTGCCATGGGTTGGTTATCCCACCACCCCTTAGGCTAAACTCTCAATCTTAAATTTTCTTTTTATTCTTTTGATGGAGTTTGCTGGTTACAGCAAGCGGTCGCAAAGGTTTTTGTTTCAAAGTTACATATTTGGTTAATCACTATAAAAGTAATAGTTCATGGAAAACACAAGTAAAATATTTCTGTGTCCACAACCTCTGTAGCAACTTAATGTAATTCTGGATATTCCTTTAACTTGATCATGTGGTAATCATATGCATAACTTTATATGCTTAGTATAATATACATTCGGTATATTAAACTAAAAGAAAGAGAGGCGCGCTAAGATGCAATGTAATGCGCTCTTTTTCTGGTGCAAAAACTGCATGTTCAAATGCAGTGAGTAGATGCATAACTAAAGTGGCTGAATGTGTTTGATATTCCAAGGTTGCATACATTAAATATAACGCTCTAGAGGGGTAAAAATAAGAAAACCACAAGATGATAAAAAGGAAAAGAAGATGCTACTTTTGCAAAAGGAATTGCGGGGTTATGTTGTCAAATATTATTCAGATTACACTACAATTCTTTCTAACTTGTAAAAGATTTTCGTATTGATAACATGTTGTTTTGTAATCAGAAAGAATGAGATCTTAGCATCATACTACAACTCAGTTGGAGAATCTGAAAGTTGTTATCCAACTCTATAAAGATTCACTGTGGAATGTTGTTCTAGATAGAGATCAAACGTGGAGTCTTTGAAACTCGTCCCAAGAAACATATAAATCACAATCAGACTACACGTCCAAAACAATGTATGAAAGCATCAAAAGATGACGTAAAATCAATCTGGAAGTTGACGTCAAAGAGTTATATAAAACATCAACCGGATGAACTTTTCATCAAAAGATCTTGAATGAATATAGAAACAATCTACATGTGATATTGGATGTCTTACTTACCATGGAAGCCGAACAAAGATTTAAGAATCATGAAGATCTGAGAGAACTATGAGAGAAATTTACTCTCTTATTTTTATAAGAAGAGAGTAAATTTATCTCACCTTCGACGTCTGTGGATGCGACGGTGAATCCGATGTTGGGGGCGGCTACAGTAGTTTGACGAGCTCCACTATTCTCAGCCACGGATATGAGAGCATTGTGAGTCAACTTGGCTCCAGTGTTCCAGTTGGCGGCCACGCTCAATAAGAGCGAGGATGTAGTTACCTCTAGTGCTGAGAGACGGTAGACGTGTCCATGAAGTCGAGGATCAGGATAGCTACCAGTGGTACTTGGCAAGCGGTGATTGCTAAGTTAGATGAGTTACCAACTAGGCCAGCGATTGACCGTGCTGGTTTGGCACCAAGTGTGGTGTTGTTGGACAACAGAAGTGGTATCTTCTGTTTGGTGGCACCTTCAGGGAAGGTGTATCGACCACAAAAGGTCTTGTTAGACTCTGGAGCCCAACCGTTGGGGAAGGCGGCGTATATTGGTTTGGGTCTGAAGAAGTCCGAGGTGGAGAGATGTCCATTCCGGTTGCAGACATCTCTAGGAGGATCAGGGGGTACAGCTCTACACATGACACGTGAGATGTTGACGGTGAGAGTTCGACCAGATCATCCCACGGATGGCTTCATGATGAGGACCAAGGCCATCGTTACAGCCATAGAGTCTTATGATGTATTGGTTGGAGGTGTTGTGTTATACTCTATGGGGTTCGTGATCGACTATTGGACGGAGATAGCATCTTACAGATCAGGTTGGGAGTCCGGTGAGAGACGAATGAGCCGCTTACCAGTGCGGTTCAGTGCTAGAGTTGGGACGACAGAGCCTACACCAGGGACGATGGCATCCGTTGCAGGGTTAAGTTCAGTCATCACTTGGCCGAGCGAGTTGTGGAAGACAATGCCCATGCGGAGGATACTCCGGTCTTTGAGGAGGTGGAGGACATGCATAGCATGTCTACGTTAGTACCATCTGCCTTGGATGTTCCACTCTGGAGTTCGAGTGGAGAGTTGCAGTAGTATGCTGATCAGTTGGTGCAGTAGGCTTGGAATGAAGTCTTTGTACCACCAGTAGAGGAACAAAGGGTTGTTCCTGCTACTGGCCCTGTGACCTTATCACCGTTGGATACGACTCCCATTGTGTGGCAGTATCCAGAGGAGGGTGTATGTGTGCTGGAGCTGTTTGGAGAGATCGGCACAAGTTTGGCTGCGGTATTGCAAGCATGCATACAAGTACTCGATATTTGTATGTGGAGAGAGATGAGATTGCAAGATGCATCTCATTGCGACATGTGGCACATTTGGTGTAGAGATATCTTGAGTTGTTGTCCATATCAGCTGTTAGAGAATATCAGCAAGCATCACCGTCAGATATTTTACTGCTGGGGGTGCAGGATCTTACGTTTGTTGGCACCATTCTTGATGATAGCTGGATGGTCATGTCAAGGTCACACGCGTGTTGAGAAAGGTCGGGGTTTACATGACCCGCGATCTAAGATGTTTTGAGAGATGTTACGAATCTTACGACATCTCCAGATGCATCAGGTGGATTCTCCAACATACATCTTGGAGAATGTTCTTTTGTTGGGTGATGTTCGTACACAAATGATGACGAGTGTGCACCAAGTGCGGTCTTGGGTTGGACCAGCAGTGTTGTTGGATGCAGCGAGAATAGGATCTCGTGCACATCGTCCACGGTTGTGATGGACGAACTTGTTACCGAGAGAGGTGCTTAAGCGCGCACACGATGGAGTGAGACGACCAGCGCATCTCACGGTTGATAGCATCTTGGATGCAGGACGACGATCTCAAGTAGTGAGAGTCGCTGATAAATCACCCATGGCAGTGATGAACCTAGTGAGACGGTCCATGATAGCGTTACCCACTTTGGTAAGCTTTCCAGCGTCACATGCTTACAGAGATGGAGGACCTAGGCTTGTGTGGGATGCTCAATTACGGCAGTTGGTGGAGCCCAATGCCGATGAGAGAGAGCGAGCGATGGGTTTCGCTACGGGTCCGACGGCAGTAGCTTCGGTGTCGGAGGCTTCACGTCGTCAAGTATTGGATCAAGCAATGGACTTGAATTGCTTGACATGGATTGTTAGCTTTGGATTGGTTGAGCAGCGTCGGATGCGGTTGACGGGTGTTACTGCTTGAGCACTCTTGAGCTCTTTGCCTACCGGTTTGGTGGAGGCAAAGGCTAGGGACGAGGCACGTGGAGAGAAGTCCCCTTTCAAGATGTTCTCTCTCTATTTCAACTTCGGGACACATCTTGAAGTTGGAGTGAAGGAAGTCCTCTTGAAAAAATATTTCCGCCCACTTCAACTACAAGATGTGTCCTGAAGTTGGAATGGAGAAAGTCTCCTTGAAGAGGTCTTTGCCTGCACTCTCTGGACGCGTCATGAAGTAAGAATGGAGGGAAGTTCCATTAAAGAGGTATTTTTCTCCATTTCAACTTCGAGACGCATCCCAAAGTTGGAGTGGGAGAAAGTCCTATTGAAGAGGTGTTTTCTTCCACTTTCACTTGGGGATGCGTTTCAAAGTTGAAGGAGGGGAAAGTCCTACTGAAGAGGTATTTTATCCCACTCCAACTTCCAGATCGCTTGAAGAGTTCAAGGAGAACCAAGATGCATTGATTGGAGAACGGAATGATCATCCTCAAGAATAAGATGGAGGAGAATCTGATGTCGTGGACCTCACCGGTCACGCGGACACTCTTGACATGGAGCAAGAACAAGACGACACATTGTCGGTGATGTTTGTTAGTGACTTGCTAGCTGTTGACCCCAGTTTCACCTTTGTTAAACATGGAGGTTGGTGCATAGAGTTGCAAGAATTTCTTACAGTCACCTCAAAGAAGCATCCACGCCGACCATTAATGAAGAATGATAAGAGATTCATCAAGATGGGCTTCTAACCTTCGCCTTGGGAACAAGAGAAGGAGCTCCTTGCTATGTGGAGGACTGTGAGAACAAAGAAATCCACGAATACAAGTTGGTTTCTCCATGTTATGACATGGAAGGAATGATCGCTTCTAAGCGCAATTATCCGTTGTCAACGAACAAGTTTAGGTTCTGGTTGAAGCCTGCAGAGTTCCAAGACAAACAGGTTTTAGTTCAGAAGTCTGGGATTCACGTATGGAGTTGAAAAAAGAGAACGTCATAGTTTCCCAACTAATAAAGTATGTTCTTGCCAATAGAGGCGATGTTGTTGTTACATCCGCCAAAGTATTTACAGACTTGATGTTGCAGGAGGAGACGTATCATACCTAGGAGAAAAAGTAGAAACGGGTTGCAAGTCAAGAGAAGAAGAAAGATGAAGCGGTGGAGAAAACAAAAAAGTCATCGAAGAGTAGCAAGAAGTCCAATGATACAGTGGCGTTGGGCTCTAAGAAGAGCCTTGTAGCTTTCAGCGAGAGCGAAGTTGAACCTCCTGATGAGATAGACTCCGCAGAGTTCATGTCCAACTTCTTCTCGTAAAAAGAGGAAGAAGCTATGCAAAAGCTTGATTGGGACAAGTATGCAAGCATCTATGCTTTTGAAACAAAAGTGGCGTTCCAGATACCTCTAGAGAAGATACACAAATCGCCATCGATATTCATTTATCGTCGACATCAGAGGAACATGTAAAGACCATCCTCATCTCTATGATTGAGAACTCCTCGATGACACTCAATATTGCAGATCTTTTTTCATTTAATGAGAAGATGTGAAAGCCAATTGACATGTGCTGATGTATGAAAAGGAGCAGAATTTGGATGGAGCATCCACCATTGTTGTACCAAGAATTGTCCAAAATGTCCAACAAGGTGAATGAAGAGAATATATGAATACCCTCTTTTCTAGATTGTTTTAAAGAGACTCAAGCACAATCACTAACGGTGAAGAGACCAACCAGCTCACAAAAGATAGGAATGTCAACAAAATATAAGATACAGTTCTTTTTTTCTATGTATTTGTGATGTTGTAACCTTGTTCTCTCCAGTCTAACTTCAAGACACTTCTCGAAGTTAGATTGTGAAAATGTATAAACTTTTCTCATGTTTTCCTTAGTTTAATTTCGAGACGCGTCCTGAAGTTAGACTGAGAGAAACTAGTTAGACTCTACACACCAAAGAGACATCTCATTTCTCCAATCTAATCACTCACCAAGTGTTAGACAAGAGAAACAAAAGAGACACGTTAATGTGATATGTTGCTAAAATTTCTCTTGTCCCTTTCAAGAATGGATGAAGATGGTCTATCAAACCATGAACAAGAATTCATACAAGGAGGTGGGATCATTTATTACGTGCTCGAATGAGACCTTCAAGGAGTTAGATTCCTTTGTTACAAAATGATGCAAAGGTCTAATCTCATATCATAGTGGAGAAACAAACCTGGAGAAAAATAACAAGGGTTGGTCTTTGCCACGGTCTTATAAAGATCTCACGGCAAATGCTTTTTGACTACTGAATGGTTTTTTGGACATAGAGCTTAGACAAGTGTGGCTAGGCTGAGAAAGAATACCTGAATGGGACACCGGTGGTAGTGGAGACAGATTGGTTGTCACTGTTGGAAATGATTACAAACTATAACACTCATGATATTGTGATGCTAAGATGAATAGCGTATATCAAATCAATGAATCATGAATTCAAGCACATAGCAAGCAAGAATAACCCAGCATATATGTTGTCGAGCAAGGTATGAGAGAGAGGAAGATATGATATAGGATACAAAAGATTGTGACACTATTGTCTTTTCTAAGACACAAAAGAGAGTAAATTCAAAATCATTTGAAGAGGAGTTGTATGAGGGTGAACATGTAGATATGGGACGTTATCTTAGCATGTTATTGAAGCATCATGAATGGAGTGATACACATTTTAAACAAATCAGACGAAAGACTTATAACTACCTACTACAAGTTGGTTATCTGTGGAAGCGATATAAACGAGATGTTAATCTACCACAAAGGATTGTGTGCAAGAAGGAGATGTAGACGTGACTTATCCAAGAGTTCTATGATAGCTTATGATTGGACAATCGAGGTATTTATGTAACCTTTACAAAGCTCAAGGAGAGATCTTGGTAGCATAACATGTACAGAGATGTTATGATCTTTGTAAAATCGTGCCAGACTTGTCAGATATACTCAAAGATCAGGCATCGAGATGATTTGCACCCTACGTATCCGCTTGCAATGCATTATAAGTGGGTAGTATATCTGATTACCATGCTAGTTGAGATATGACAAATGGGTTATTTGGTTCTTGCATGAGAGGATATGTCCAATCAAGTGGAAGGAAAGATTACGTATATAGTCCACTGAAAGAGTTTATAGATTCTCGCTAGAGGACGTGATTTTTAAGTATGGGTGTGTTGGAAAGATTACAACCGATCGTGACGAGTTGAATATTCTCGACGCTAAGCAGGTTTTTGAGAGATGCGGGGTCAAATTAGCTCTTACTACGGTCTACAATCTAGAATGGAATGCTAAGAGTGAGAGAGGTCATTCTCCTATTGTGAAAGTCATTGTGAAAGCTTGTAGAAAAAGGATGAAGGAGTGGTTGGAGCTCTTACCATTTGCTCTATGAGCTTATCGTTGCACGCATAGTTCAGTGATCGAGTACATGTCAGCAGAGCTAATGCAAGGACAAAAACCTATCATGTTCATCGAAGAGCAAATACTCACTTGGAGTGTTCTACCTTAGGAGGATAATTCTACTAAAGATCAGCTTATCTCTTCATCTCGCTTCTTGAAGAGTTTCACACTCTTCCTTGCTTTGAGCTTTGTCTCATCAAGCTCCCGAAGCGAATATGTAGCATTGACGTATATAACAAGAACTACATATGTCCAAACCGGTGCTTAGAGAATTTTCTAAGCACACTATGTGGTTGTTCAAGCTACTATCATACACCAACATCCAATCGTCTTTCTTTATGTCTCTTGGTCGTAACACGATGATGCTCATCAAATCTATCCTTATTTTTCATCTGTGTTTTTCTCGAACTATCAATTGTAATCTCTATGTCATTTGATCTTTTTTAGTTGAGAAATCCGAAATGGAGTTTAGAAGTTAGAGTGGAGTTTGATCTCTTGAATGACGACGAAGATGACTTGGTTCTTGAGGATGCTTATAACGACGACATCATTAAGGAGGACAAAAAAGTTGTGTGATGCCGTCCACAACTTGTAAGTGTTTGTGACGTATGCTAGAGAATGTGCAGTTTAGAGAGAGTGGATGTTAGCGTAAAACCGGATGAACTGGATGTTAGCGTAGAACTTGTGTTGTGTTGTTTCTTTATGTCTCACAAATCTTTTCATGTAACTTGTTTGATAGCATATTAGGTGTCACATTCACGATTATTTAAGATATGAGACCGCATAATAATGAAATGTGCCAAGTCAATGATCCATAGATATTAGCGTGAGTGGCTCTTGTTGTCAAAATTTGTATAAGATAGAGGGTCGAGAGTTTATGGGAGTATTCTTCTTTGCGTGGTGTTTCGTGAGTATTCTTAATGTCTTACATGGAGGTTGAGGAGCTACGAGAGTTGTACTCATGGAGGAAGGATTGATCCAAGTTCCGGATCTTTCATTTCCAAATCCATTCTATATCAAGCTTCAGTACATCCATCTCGACACTTTTGATAGTGATTCATTGCTTATTTAGGTGAAGAGTTCACGAGGAGAGTGACGGATTTGCCTACTCTGGTAATTTTGCCGATTGTCACATATAGAGAGAATTAGACCCTGACTGTGTACATCTTATTTTGACGAGTGATGGACTTGAACTTTCTAGTCAACATCCTTTTCAAAGTCTAGGTTGATATCTAATGTTAGTACCGGCAAAAGATCAGTCATCGTGCATGGATCACGAGGAATTTTGATGAGGAGCAATCAAGTGATGACCTCCTCATTTTCTTTTGTCGTACCTTTCACCATAGACGATTCAAGGTCATCTTGACTTTGTATTGAGTCTCATGTATTCTTGTTTCATTGTTATCTCTATCGCTTGAAGCGAGTGATTATTGTATGTCAAGGTTGGGGTTCAAAGTATCTTGGTTCAAGCTCTAAAGGTGTGAGGGTTGTTTTTAGGATTAGAATTGGATCTAAAGTGCCAAGTTAGAAAAAAGTGATTTTCTAATCTCTTTTCTCATTGATCCATTTTTTACCAACCAAGTTCATCCAAGTTCCAATGATGATTTTGGGATTTCGAGGTGGAACTTCATGGAAGTGCTGCAAGGGAGATGAAAGAGCTATGTTGTGAAGTAAGCATAGAAATCATATTCATATAAGACGTTACAGTATGTCGAAGTTGTTGATTAAAAATCTCTAACAACGAGGTATCGTTCTCTTCGGCACCACGTCTTGAGCTCAATGATTTTTTATTGTGTGCATGTCTTACCTTATTGGAAAGCTTGTACAGTAGGACTATCCGTTGTTGTAGGGTTCATCTTGAATCATCTTCATATCAACGAACCATAAGAAGTCAAAAAGTTGAGTGTTTAGGTAGCTTGTCGGATAAATCCAGTGAAAGTGTATTGCTAGTGCATATTTGAAGGTGCTTCTGTGATTAAAACAAATGTTTATCATGTTTGAATCATTCTTGTACTTAGAATAAAGTTGAACGCCAGTTGTGGTGTGTGGTGCACATGTGTTACACTTGAGGTCAAGTTAGATCAGTAGAAACCAAGACAAAGCTTGATAGATTGGATATTGAGAACATAAGTATTTCATAGAGTAGGTTTTAGATCTTGCTGTATTTCTCTATAGCCAGATACCTCATGTATTCCCAGACTGAACTTTACGCTCTATGACAACGAGCAGGTAAGATAAGACTCCAGGGGACCTAGAAATGACCTTTGTGATTATTTATAGTGATAATTGTGGTTTAACGTTGGTGAGCAAAAAGATCCTCTCACGGGCTATCTTGTTCATCTTCCAGCAAATGACATCTAGTCGACCATTCCATTCATCGATCGCTCGTGAGAGATTTTCAGCGAATGGGATCGCCACTTCAACCAGCAGAGAGAACTACTCTGGTTTTGGCTGTCGCTCTCCGATGATATGTTCGCTGGTCTTTACTTTTCTAGTTTTTTTTTACAAATAAAACTGTCGGTGGACGAGATTGCAAAAAGCACCTACAGGTGATCTTTCGACAATTCTACCAGCTAGGTAGCACGTGGTGAAAGATTGGTCATAAAATAAAACCAACAAATGAAAAACCGCTAGTGGTTTCATCCCTCTACAAAAAGTTTCACCAGAAGTATCTGGACTATTAGAGCTCCATCCATCTAATGATCCATATTCGTCCACTCGTTCTATATTCTAATTTAAATAAATACATAAATAAATAAAAAGTAAAAAATTATGGTAAGGTCCACTAAATTTTACCACTAAATTTTGTCAAAACCTGGTGAGTATTATGTTCACATGAGGCTACTTAGGGAGAACCACGTTCCTGTTCGGTTTAAAGTGTGCTCTAAACTTAGAAGTGATCCATCTTTTTAGAGAAGTTTTGTTTGGATGTTTAAAAGTAACCTGATACATACAAAACCTATTTTCAAATTTGAATTAGAACAAATATGGGTTTGAACAACGATAGAACAGAGATGGATTCAACCATCGTAAGAGTATTAATATCTATATTCAATATCGGTATGACTCTTACAGTTATTATAAGACATATGTTACGCTCACTCAAGAATGTTGCGACTAAATATTTACCGTCAGACTGTTCTTATTGGTGGGAATAGAAATAACGTTGCTACTCATGTCCGACCCGCAACATTTTTTGGTGGGGGAAAATTAAGACTTGCCTGCTCTTGTGGTCACTACGCGCTTAGAAGACCGTAACGGTGTCTCTTGTTGCAATTAAACCTCTGGTACAAAGCAAGAACAAGAATATCCGCTTTGGTTTCAATAAAGCGGATAATTTAAGTACTTGATTAATAAACGTAAATTGTATTTCTCAAGTGTAATTAGTTTATTTTGAAATTATCATGGAAATATTTTATGATTAAACCTCCCCTGCCTTTATAAAAGCAAAGAAAAGAATATTCTATTTTGTTCCATAAAACAAAAGAAATTTTGTTTGTACAGTTTTTACTCAGTATTTAGCAACTTTTTGCATTTTGTTACACTCTTAGAAATTTGATTTCAGTCTTTACTCCACAGATTCTATTCTCGCACAAATGCTTCTTTGCTCACATGGAGTGAACTCCCAAAATGATGCCCTGTTTAAAGAATTCTTTAAATTACCAAGATTACTTATGGGGACAGTTTAAGGTCGAATCTTGTACGAGCAGTGGAATCTTGAGAATTTAAAAAGAATTTCTTTGTTCTTCGTACGGTGGCACTGCGAAGTTCTTCCAAATTTGCACTGTGAATGCCATTGAATCATTGTGCTACCACACCGTTAGCAGGTAGCGCTGGCCGTGAAACGAAATCCGCACAAGATGAACCAGTACGTAGTGGAGAATTGAAGAACTCAGAAGACCAGAAAATCAGAACACAGACGAATTTCAGACAAGTGTGCAAGAGGGTAGCGCAGCCGTAAGGACCGTTGTCTCGTCGGATGTGACATCCTCGGTTCGATTTCCGGCAGTTTCTCCCGACTGACTACGTTTGCCTGTACACGTTGGTTAGAAGCTAGCGCCAAATCAGCGAAAACATTGAGAACTCGGTAGGTTACTCAGAGCGTACAGTATTTCATAGCACATCCTCAGCTATATGCTGTAATAGTATGCTTCAAGATCTTCGTTATCCAGGATACATTATACACCCTTATTCTGCTGGAACGTCCTTTTTGTTTTGGCGCACGGAAAGCGTCCAGATTTATGAACGAGACAATCAACATATAAGCACGTATTATTCTTCTTGGTTTCAAACTGAAAAAAAATATATATTACCTGCAGCTGATAGTTGGTTATCACCTTGTGAATGGGTGAATCGTGAAACTGTGGAATTATCACAAGCAATGATCATGAGAAGAACGTGCGCTTCAAAATTGCCCAACATGCAGTCCGACATGTCTATGTCCTTTTACTTCCATAGCCCACATCGCGACCAGGCTTGTGAATTCTGGACTCCGAGAATGGGTCAAGACCGGTTACTTCAATAGGAACCAGGTTTTGCGAATTCTGGACTCCGGGAGTGGATTAGTACCGGTTACTTAACGGCTCTAGTAGAATAGGACCGGTTACTTTCTAAGTGCTCATGATTACATCGCGACCAAGTTTGTGAGTTTTGGACTCCGGGAGTGGATTAGTACCGGTTACTCACGGCTCGAGTAGAATACGACCGGTTACTTTCTTAGTGCTCATGATCACGTGGCGACCAAGTTTGTGAGTTTTGGACTCCGGGAGTGGATTAGTACCGGGTACTTCACGGCTCTGGTAGAGACCGGACTTCGAGAGTAGAATAGGTTCGGTTACTTTCACATCACGAACACGTTTCTGCTTTTTGGATCGGAGGGTGGGTTAGATTCAGCTTCCGATGGTCCGCTTGTCTTTCTTCGTCGGGGCTTGAAGTATTAAAGGCACGACGAGGCAAGAGACCAATCGCATCCGACTAAATTGATCTAATCAGAAAGTATTATTGAATCTATGTATTACGTAAAACACTTACGATACTGTCCAATTATTGATCTAGTTGAAACTCTCCATCTGGAGTTGTCTTTAAATCTACTATAGCACCTCGAGGTCAGATTCCGCACTTGTTTACTTAATATATATATATTGCATCAATCATATTTGCGTAGTTGAACTACGGCATACTTTTCAGAACGACATACGAGACCTAGAATTTGATCTGAATTTCTCCACTTGTTCGATTCGGGTCTTATTTGAGAAATCCTTCAATGGCATTGGATGTACTACATATATTATCTGAATTCCTCCACTTGTTCGATTCTGGTTTTATTTGAGAAAACTTTCAATGGCATTGGATGTAGTACATATATTATCAAACTTGTATCACATCCGAAATAGATTAGGCTTAAGCTTCATAGCATCAAAGACTGTCATAATACCACTGCGATCCATAGAGTAATGATTTTCATTTTGATTGAATGTGATTAGCAGCAACCAAGTATGTAACATGGAATAAAGAGAAGCACCAGTCTGTGAGGGACGCTTACATCAGATGATCTTTAGGAAAAAAATTGCATTTTTCATTTTTGATCTATGAATACTGATAGTTACTGCCACAAAACCATAGTAAGTTTTGATTTGGTTGGAGAATTAAGACTAGGAACCCGATTGTGACGAGAACTTTTGTGTATTTCTAGTTGCAATATTTGGAGCTAGAGAAATAGTTGATGGAATGGTAGTGGTGTTGGTAGCTGCTGTTTGTTGATTGGTGACGTTTATGAGTAGTGTTTGGTGTGCAGAAAATACTTGGTTTAATTAGAGTGGTAGGTTTTTGTTGTTGAGAAAAGGATAAGAAAAGATGATAATAACGATATTTTAGCTTTTGTGGTCGATGACGTCTCTTTTCTTTTTTCCCAAACGTGTGTGTACGATAGTAATTTTTCTCCGACAACACTCAACTTCTGATCTCTCATCTGATTCTGGTGTGAGTAAACCTCTACGTTGAAATTTCTCTGTTTATACAAGTTCAAAGAACTCTTGCAGATTTGTTCGAGAGATGGTAGCTTCAGAACCACTTGTTACTTAATACCCAGATTTCAGTTTCAAACATTTCATTTATTCTTTAAGCACTCGTTGTTCGTCGTATTTTTATAAGAGGGGAGTAAATTTCTCTCGTAGTTCTCTCAGATCTTCATAGTTCTTAAATCTTGGTTCGGCTTCCCTGGTAAGTAAGACATCCAATACCACATCTAGATTGTTTCTATATTTATTCAAGATCTTTTGATGAAAAGTTCATCCGGTTGATGTTTTATATAACTTTTTGACGTCAACTTCAACATTGGTTCTACATCATCTTTTTATGTGCTTTCGTACCTTGTTTTGGACGTGTAGTCTGATTGTGATTTTCATATTTCTTGGGACGAGTTTCAAAGACTCCACGTTTGATCTCTATCTAGAACAACATGCCACAGTGAATCTTTATAGAGTTGGATAACAACTTTCAGATTCCTCCAACAGAGTTGTAGTATGATGCTAAGATCCCATTCTTTCTGATTACAAAACAATATGTTATCAATACGAAAATCTTTTACAAGTGAGAAAGAATTGTAGTGTAATCGGAATAATATTTGACACATAACCCCGCAATTTCTTTTGCAAAAATAACACCTTCTTTTCCTTTTTACCACTTTGTGATTTTTTTATTTTTATCCCTCTAGAGCGTTATATTTAGTGTATGTAAGCTTGGAATATCAAACACATTCAGCCACTTTAGTTATGCATCTACTCACTGCATTTGAACATGCAGCTTTCGCACCAGAAAAAGAGCGCATTACATTGCATCTTAGCGCGCCTCTCTTTCTTTTAGTTTAATATACCGAATGTATATTATACTAAGCATATAAAGTTATGCATATGATTAGCACATGATCAAGTTAAAGGAATATCCAGAATTTCATTAAGTTGCTATAGAGGTTCTGGACACAGAAATATTTTACTTGTGTTTTCCATGAACTATTACTTTTATAGTGATCAACCAAATATGTAACTTTGAAACAAAAACCTTTGCGACCGCTTGCTATAACCAGCAAACTCCATCAAAAGAATAAAAAGAAAATTTAAGATTGAGAGTTAAGCCTAAGGGGTGGTGGGATAACCAACCCATTTCACAAAAGAAAATCTGAAAAGAACAAAAGATGGACCCTAAGATATACCTAAGACTAGCGACAGGATGTCTTAAACGTCAGTCCTAAAGGGTGATAGTCTCTAGAGATAAATCCTAATTAGGCGCTCAGTCTCCACATACTCTCACCTCTCAATAAATGCGCTTTGTATTCTTTATCGTAACGTATAGAAGTTGTAGCAGGTGTGTAAGCATCGGTCCAGTGCAGAACTCTAAGACGTCACATCTCTGTCCAGTACACATGGGGGCAGGTAATGTACCGGAAACGTTACGGATGTGAACTCAGGCATCAGTGGACTCACATCTAGTTGCAAGATGTCTGAATACGTTGGTGTTTGATTTTGACCACTGTACATGTGATGGTGATGTAGCATGTACTTTGGACAGGCAACAGTGAGCTCACCTGCTTGACAGGAGAGACGAACTGATTACTGAAAGAAATGCTGGTGGGAGTGAGTCTACTTCGACACAAGGTGGGGATGGATTGGAAACAATAGCGAACACATGTCATTCTCTCCTCAGTCCTCCTGGGTCGTGGACCTTCCATGACCTTTCAACCTCCAGTATCCAAAGCTGAGCTACCGCTACCGTACATAGTGTTTTTTTTGACTTTCGAGCGTTTCGAAGGTGCAACAATCTTCTTGCAACTTCTTCAATCCCTACTGTGTTTTTCAGCCAGGTTACTTCTCGCACGAAAGATATCGCACATGCTCCTGCAAAATTTGATGGAGGGACGTCCAGACAGTTCTGACTGACAACTCTTGCCTCGTGATCTACGTTCGTCCGCTCGATTTGCATAACATCTTTATACGAACATAAGGTTAGCTTCCCATCTTCCTGTTCTGTTGTACAAAGTAGTGGTTACTTTCTTCAACAGAACAAGAAGATGGGAAGCTAACCTCTGTTGTTGTTGATTCTGCTTTTTCTTTGGTGACTGAAAGACTCGAAATTTTTTATCGGGACGATCACCAGATGTGGACAAGAAGTCAGGCTTCTTCAGAGGGTCACAGGCCATCGGAACCGAATCACCACGCAGGGAGTCCGGAACCGAGAGAACCACTAGGAGACTGAGGTGTGAGATGCAAAATGAATGCCTAAGCTTTGAGCCGACAGAATCCAAATGGAAAGGACATCGGGCTTTGTACACCACATTATGGGCCGCACGAACGGAGGTCGGAGGTGGTCGACCTTCAGCAGCTGTTGGGCGAAACCACCACAGACGGAGGTGAGGCACGAGTGACAGGAACATAGTTTGTCACAACAGAAGGTCATATGATGGCCCAAGTGTCTCAGCTCTCAAGTTTGCGGTACATGGGAGAGAAGCACAGAAGCTCTCTCTGTATTGTCACTCCAGCCCGTGTAGCCCCTAGACTTTTTTGAACTTTTGGACTTTTCCTTTTGTGCTTGTGCATCTAGCAGTACGCATTGTTTTCTGTAGATCTCTCCAGGCGTTCTTGATGCAAGTCTTGGTTCGTGCCAAGATCTTCGCTTGCGTTCTGTGGCAATTGATGTCAATGCCTTGGAAGACTTTGTCATTTTCGAACTATCCAGACAAACCAGATGATCACTCCCCGGAGGATGTTCCAGAATGTTGAGTATGGATAGAGATTCATGGGCAGTCGTTCTCCAAGAAGACCTTGGGCCACTGACGGCCTCCACGATCCTCCACTTGGGCATGCTTTCAAGTAGAGATCCAGATGACTCTCGATTGAGGACAACCCCAGAAAAGGTGCAGACAATCTTCATTCCGATTCTTCTCACATTGATTGCAGCACCTTAGAGGATCGTTAGGTGATAAGTGGAGAAGCCTCCAAGTATGAGTTGGTGGGGTCTGGAAGACGAGCTGCCACAGTAACATGCTTTCTTATTCCTTCGCTTGTGGAATGAAGAAATATACGCTTCAGACTATTTAATAGTTGTAATTAGCGTTCCTGGTCCTGGTAACTACGCTAAGACAAGCCGGATAATTACAAGATGATCATGTAGAAATTGTTGCAAATTACGTGAGTTGAATGCAGAAATCCCAAGACATTAGAAGCTGTTAAGTTGTAGGATATTTGAATGATAACGAACGGAATGTACAAAAAAGATGATGTAGATTCATAAGTTAATCTTTCTTATGAAGATGAATAAGAAAGATTCAGAAGTTTGGCAAATTTATTTACATTTTAAATTTTCGATGCTGAATTCATTTTGTAAGAAAATATATATGAGGCAAACAAGTGGCGAATCTGACCTCTAGGTGCTGTAGTAGATTTAAAGACAACTCCATATGGAGAGGTCCAACTCTAGATCAATAACTGGACAGTAACTTACGCGTTTTACGTATACGCAGATTCAACAATATTGTCTGATTACATTAATATAGACGAATGCGAGTGGTCTCTCTTGCCTGGTCGTGCCTTCAGTACTTCAAGCCCCGACGAAGAAAGACAAGCGGACCATGGAACGCTGAATCTAATCCACTCTCGGATCCAAAAATCACAAACGTGATCGCGACGTCATCAGCAGTAAGAAAGTGACCGGACCTATTATACTCTCGAAGACCGGTCCTAATCCACTGGAGTCCCAGTATTCACAGACATGGTTCTGATCATGACTACAGCGGTGAAGTAACCGGTACTAATCCACTCCCGGATTTCAAAATCACAAACGTGGTCGCGACGTGATCATGAGCACTAAGAAAGTTACGGATCCTGTTCCCAACCGATCCTATTCTACTGGAGTGTGAAGTAACCGGTACCAATCTACTCCCGGAGTCCAAAACTCACAAACTTGGTCGCGACGTGATCATGAGCACTAAGAAGAAAGTAACCGGTCTTATTCTACTAGAGCCACTGCGGTGGGGTTCATCTTCTCGCTCTTGTGCCGATTAGTTCACGGCCAGTGCTACCTGTTGATGGTACGCTAGCACTATGGTTCAATGGCATTCACAATGCAAATTTGGAAAAACTGCGCAGTCCCACCGTACAAATAGAAGATTCTACTGCTCGTACAATATTCGACTTAAAGTGTCCCTAGCAGTACTCTTGGTAATTTAAGGAATTCTCTTGCTTGCTTCATTTTAATTTCAGAGAACTAAAAATTTTACTATTAAACCCCGGTGTCCCTATAAATAGTCCTGGTAACCAGCAGGGCATCATTTTGCAGAGTTCACTGTGAGAGGAGCAAGGAAATTTAACCGCTAAATCTAAAATGCTTCTGCTGCTAAACAATTTTTGTGAGAATAAAATCTTTCGAGGAAAGATTTAAATCAAAGCTCTCTAAAGAAATTAAAAATCTGCAGTTCTTTCCAAAACAAACTGTTACATCGATTGAGAAATGTTCAAAGGAAATTAATTTTTCTTTCGAAACAAAATAGAAAAATAGAGCAAAATTTGCTTTTTGCTGGAGGTTTAACAGCACAATATTTTCCATGATAAATCTTAAAGTTTCATGCCAGAATAAAATCTCTGAAGTAATAACTTAAATAATAATACTCTTTACAAGTTTTACACTTTGTAATTCATCTCAAATAAATTGATTACCCATGAAAATATATTTACATTTGTTAATCAAGAAAGTTATTAAGCTTCATGTTTAAACATGAAACTCCCTTTAACCTTTCTTGGAACCAAAGCAGATATTCAGTTTCTGGCTTTATACCAGAGAGCAACGTCACTGTTTTCTAAGCGCGTAGCAACCACAAGAGCGGTCGAGTCTAATTTTCATCCCCAAGACATGTTGCGGGTAGGACATTAACAACAATGTAATTTACGTTCTCATTAATAAGAACAATCTTCTAGTGAATAAGATGCAGTTGGGATGTGCTTGAGTGAGGGTTTCGCATCCAGAAATGAACAAGAACTTTGCAGTGACTATGAGTGTTTAAGTGCGAGAAGATTTCTCCACTTTATCTCGAGTTAGTTACTGTTTAGGAGAAAGAGGTGCAATGGATACTAACCGGATAGAAGACCCCATCAAACTGAAGAAGAGGAAAGAGAGACAGGTCTCTCTTTCCTCCAAGGGATAGATTTCCGGAGTAAAATACGTCCAGTTACTTTCTTACTTTTCTGATTCACCATGATTACAAGATTGAAAGCATCTCTTTTATTTCACATCATCAAAATTTTTAAACTATTTAATTGATGTCAACTCATGAACGAAAGATATATATCAGTTTTGTGGATATAATCGCATTGTACATATTATTTGTATATACATGTATTATATAGCTGTTTTGAGCGTGTTGATATTACATTGTCGAGTCGGCGCTTTAATAATGTAAAGTTTCACCATAAATACTCATTAGGTTATTAACGCACTTAATGAAATATGAACTAGATAAGAGCTCTACAATGAACTTGAATAAAGTTAATTCGAATGTGAAATGAGGACACATGCGAAATGAGGTGGTGATCGGACCACGCACATAGTAAAATTATCGTTCATCATTGCAGATAATAGTGGTGGTTGCAACCAGTCTGACCTCTGTATCCAAAGATTGAAGTATTTCAGATCTGAGGCATAGAAACAATGCATTATCACTTATGTGTAACAAAAAACAGAGATCTCAGACACAAAGATGGAGTGTTTTGTCAAGCCAATTGCTAGGTGAGCAATATTATGCATAACTAGTGTTGTATATTGTGTGATGACACACAAATCATTCTGTTTGGTCGCTTCACTTGATACACAATTGTTGCCGCAAGCTTGATTGAATGTTTTGTGCAGGACAGAACCTACCGTCCGCATAGCATTTGAATGCACAAAAAAGGCTGGTTGCTGAACGCACATTCTTTGTTCTTCAAGCAACTAGTTTACACGATATGACGATGATAGGACATGAACTCAAGAAGTCTTGGGTTCCATTCTCTTGCGCTAATGACAGTTACATCTCCAGTACGTTTGTTAATTGTAAATTTAAGATACACATTGAAATTCTTAGTAACATGGACATCAGAAACAAGGGGGTCTTTGGTACATAAGTTTTAAATTATTTGTTAATACCTTGCAATGATATAAGTACACTTCTTTAGGTCCGAGTGGGAGTGTATACTGAAGGTTGCAACTGCTGCTCAAAATCTCATGTTGGGGCATTTAGAGAAGGTTATCAACGAACAATTATCAATCGATGCATCTAGAATGGATTACGATGACGCGTATGTGTTCAATGGAGTTGCATGGTCTCTATGAATAATGCAATATGTGAAAGCAGATTAGGTGAAGTTAATTGTCTTGATGAAATTGATCACGTACATCGATGTACAAGAGACTGATCCAAGTCATCGGATGTAACGCATGTAGTCTTGCATAAAGTAGTGTTGTAGTGTAGACTATGTCAATACGTTAAAGATAAATGTACAACTACGCACCATCATAGGACTGTTTCAATGAAACTCTAATCTTTTCTTTGAGATCACCAGATCCTTTTTCTCACAGAACCTTGTTGAAAATTATTTCTTGGATTCAGCTACAACTGCTGTCTCAAACTGTCTTTTTGATGACAGTGTACGTAGTTCAGTCAATAATTTGAAATCTCTCCCCTTGAGGCAGTCAAGTGTTCTTTGTGCATTGTACTAGTAACCGAAAGCGTACCAATGAGTTGTTTTTAGATGTTTTAAATCTTCTAATGTCTTATCTCTATGTTTCTAACATTTCTCTCATCAAGTCGGACCTCCAAGCTCCCGAGTCTTGAACGCAGCGTGACCTTCACATTGCATACGTTAACCTCAACATCCTCGAGGTTATTGTGAATACAATTTTCACGTGAAGCTTGGATAAGCAAAGTTTTGCGGTTGGGAGTTAACTTTACTTGTCAAGCTTAGGTCAATGTCCAATTGGAGCATGTAGTTACACCCTTGTTGAATTTATCAATCAATGACAAGAAAGTTAACAGGGTCAAGGACTTTATATCACTCTTTACTTTCTGTTATAAAATTTAAGAAGGTGCATTCGAAAACTAAGCCGTGTGCCAAGAATAGAATACATACTCCACGTGCACCGACTCATTCCCATCACTAATACTTGGAAGTATAAAGAAGAAATGCTTGCAAGCTCGCAGTTTGTCTAGTGCCATGTTGATCAGACACTTATATATAACTTAAAGCTTTTTGCCGGACCTTTTGTCTCTCTATCTAACTTTCCTCAAAATCAGTTCAGCCTCCGTCCCAACAAGAGCACTTATAACCCACTGCATTCAAACTTTGCACGTTGTCGTGATGCGAATTATTTTACATTGTAAATAATTCATCTCTCTGTCTAGCGTTAGTCTCTCTGAGTAGAGTTGGGACCTCAGAGATATCGACACTTGAGGATGTTATATATTTTGGGTCTTAGTAGGTTGATTTGCCATGTAGATAGGGCTTAAGTTCATGGGTTGTACCTACGTGTTACCCATGCACACTTTTAGCTAGTTTTAGTTTACTTTCAAGGCTATGTGTCGTTCTAGGTAGTTTAGGTTATACGCTGGCGCTTTAGGGGACTTGACGTGGTTGCATATGAGTTGAATTGAGTTACCAAGTAGTTTAAGGCACAAAATGACAACCAAATGGAGCTATGAACTCCCATTGGTCCATTTTTGTCTTATGTTAAATTCTAAGTTTAGAAACAGAGCTCTAGAGAGGTTTTCGAGCAATTTGTGAAGACACTTCGAAATCTGAGAGCACAGGGAGAGAGAGCTCGTCAAGCCAAGCACTGTCAGTGAAATTTTCAGTCGATTTGAAGCAATAAAGACGAAGTTATGCCTAATTGAAGTTCGGATTATGCCAAAACTGCATCACTTTTGTTGATTTTGGGGTTTTCAGTGTCATTTGCAGCAGAATTGAAGAAATCGCTTCAAAACTTCGTGGTTGCGTTCTCTGCCAGCAGGGCTACGATTTCCCAAAAAGTTTCATATCGATTGAGTAACTGAGTAATTCAAGGCGGCCGCTGAAGCAGAGGGGGTCTGAAAAGCTCTTAATCTAGAGCAGCGACTTCAGAGGAGGAGATCTGGAGTTCTGTGTACACTCAGGAGGCCCAACTTCACAGGGATGTTCAGCATCCTGTAGACTTCAAATACTCTGAGAAACTTTGAAATTCATCAAGCCAATTCTCTGTTCTAGGTCAGAATAGCTGTCTAGGTACTAGAAATTGCCATAATTTCTCTGTTCAGAAAGTTTCTACCCATATCTCGGTGCTCTGAACTGAACTCAAGCTGAAACTTCGTCTGTATGGTCAGTAGGGCCTCATTGACATATAGGAGAAGTTCTGAAGCCTAAACCATCTTATGTTTCTGATTCTTGACTGTTAAAGTTCGCTGGTGAACCTTATTACTGTTAGTTTGATCTGATTTTCACTTCCTGAGCATACTCGAGGATCTATTTGACATGTGTGAAGATTTATAGTGCCCTTATGACCTGAAGCCTACCTCTGGATAGTAAACAACCAGAACCTGAAGCCCAGCACCTTCCATAGTAGTCTTCCCACAACCTTCACGATCATATCGCAGCCAGAAGGTTCCGCCCTTCCCGAGGAAAACTCTCAACTCTACATCTGGTGCTTCCACTGAGAGATCTTGGGGTGATTGATTGAGAAGGTTGAGTTTACTACAAGGAGAGAAGATGGATCGCAAGAGCGCTACTGCTGCTACTTCTGCGGCTGCTGCATCTACGTCTACTGCAGCACCTTCTGTAGCACCTATGACTGCAACGACCTCTGTACCTGGTCTGGACACAGCTGAGATTCTGAAGACGCTTGCGGCCTTGGTCCAACAGCATCCGATCGTTGGAGGGGGTGAGTTAAAATCCACCAAGGCTTTGCAAGCGATTGTGAATAGATGTGGAAGGTTTGAAGGTAGAGATATTTCTAGATATCTGCGTGAGTATAGAGGAGAGATGGAGCTCGTTAGGGTTACTGATGCTGAGATGATAGCAAGTTTTGAGTTAGCTGTCATTCCTGAGTTGCGGGACCAAGTTAAGGATGTACAGAGAAGAAACCTTGGAATCTGGATGAGTTTTGAGCGATCTCTTCGAGAGGAGTTTCTTGAGGAGGATTCAGAGAGAGTTACTAGGAGGACGTTCTTAGACTGGGTTGAGCAGCAACCTGGTCGTATGATGAGTCTGAGCGAGTTGATGAGAGAGTTTGATCGGAGATACCGGCAACTCTCAACTCTAGAGCGAATAACTCTAGATGTTAGGAGAACAGAGCTTTTCCTGCAAGCTACCGATGATGCTACAACAGATCGGTTATGTTTTATGTTGGCTGATCGATCTGCTGAGGGAGGTGTTACTATGGATTGGGAGAGAGTTGAGGATGCTATGGCTGTACTTACAAGGTAGAGGAGGGGAAGAGTGGCTGTGGGAGGACGTCCGCTTGCAGAAGTGGTCACTCCACCTTATGCTGCTCCTCAAGTACAGCAGCCTTTGGTCCCTGCTCCCAGACCTGTTGTCCCAGCTGCAGTTCCTTTGATGCCAGTTGTGCCAGCACCGGCACAAAGGGCACCTGTTCAGAGACTTGCGGAGAACCATGGTCAACAGAACCAGATTGAAGACCTAATTCGGCAGATGCGAGAGCTGAAGGTAGAGCTAGCTGGATTGCTGAGAGAGCAGCCACCGGCGCCTGCTGCTGCACGTCCAGGAGGAGCTCCGGTTCGTAGATGTATTTGGTGTGACAGTCCTGATCATTTCCGAGGAGACTGTCAAGAGCTCACAGCTACTTTGCGAGATGGTGTGGTTCGCTATCAAAACGGTAGGCTGCACCTTTCTTCTACTGGAGAGCCGTTGAGCACGCAGTTTGGGCGAGGAGGCATGAGGAGTCTACCTCAGATTGCTGCGGCGGCAACTGTACATGCATTGATGGCACCACCGGTAAATCCTGATGTATATGCTGGACATATTGAGGTTTCTTCTAGTCCTACGTTGCTAGATAGGACTGTTGAGAAGAGTATTGCTCCCGTTCCTTCTAAAGTACTGAAGAGGGGAGCAGAGTCTATTCGTAGGGTCACAAGATGGGGAGATCCTGTAGATGCTGCTTCTATCAGAGCATTCTTGGATGTAGATAGACACGTTCATTGGCAGGATGCTTCTGTGGAGGAGAAGAGGCGGCGAGAAGCCTCTGACCTTGATACTGGAGTTCCTGAGGAGATTGGGGATAGACGGAGAGTCACAAGGAGACGAGCAGCTCTTCCTGAAGACATCCCGTCTACTTCTACAGCTCCTCCACCTGCACCAAGTCCTATGGAGGATGTGCAGAGATCCCAGCAGGAGCCAACGACTGCTGGTGGGCGGTTTACTGCCCAAGAAAAGGAGAAGGGACCGGTTTACAAGTTGGCAGCTGATATTGAAACTTCTACTGATCTGAAGAGCATCTTGGAGCAGAGGATACTGGATGCACGGATCGAGTTTTCTCTCCGAGAAGTTCTTGGTATTGCAAAGAGGGAGTTTCACGAACTAATCATCGACATCATCAAGCGCAAGAGACAGGTGATGTCCGAGCAGGTAGAGAGTCAGATGATAGATGTAGTAGGAGCTTCTCTGAATGATGCAGAGTTTGGAAAGGTGCATTTTCAGGAAGCTGATGACAAGGGATACCAGCAAGAAGCGTTGGTTGCTGGTACCAACACTATTGAGTTCGATGATGAGGAAGCTGGCGAGGAGAGTCCAGCTACTGATAGTGATTTCAGAAGGAGACATTGGGCTCGTGCTACAACTGCTACACGAGTTCGTCTTGGAAGTTTGGCTGAACCTGTTGCTGCTTTAGTTGATCACGGATCTGAGATCAACATCATGTCACGAGAGGTGTATGAGAGAGATCAGTGGCCTATCGAGCTGAACCATGGTTGGGTGTTACGTGCTGCAAACAACCAGAAAGGTGAGCTATACGGCGCTTGTCCTAACGTGAAGGTGAAGATAGGTGATGTGGATGTAGATAAGCACTTCTTCGTGCAATCTTCTGCTTCATATCCTGTGATTCTTGGTCAGCCATATATCACTGCAGTTCGGATGGAGACCAAGGTGATGGATGACGGATCTCATTACGCTAGGATCCGTAGTCCAGATGATAGACGTTCTGTGCAGTTTTTCTGACCGTTCGTACGAACCACGAACGAAACCGGCAGATCTTGAGGGATTCTCCTATCTGTAGGGGTAAGGGTTTTCAGAAACCACTCTCGTAGGACAGGATAGCGAGAGTGATGGATCTATAGCTACTATGATCCCGCTTGAGCAGCCTGAGGGATCACGGGAGGCTGATGGAAAGGCTGCTCAAGATTCAGAAAGTAGTTCCACTGTACGTAGTTGGAAATCTGGTTTGATGGCTTTCAGTTCTGATGATTGGAGTGAGTTCACGCGGATAGGGGATTTGACTGAGAAGGGTAGAAGGCAGATGGAGAAGTATGCAACAAATATGCGTTGTACAAGAGCTCTGAAGGAAGATGAGGTGATTTCTGGTGTTTATGAGGAGTTTGTAGGTGTACAGTCTTTTGTCCGTTGGCTAGATGATGTAGATAGGTTGATGGAACAGATGGGAGGTAGGGTGGTGATCCCCATCCATTCTCGTGAAGTCTATGAGGAGATTATCTCGTACTTGCGACATCATCCTCATCCGAGACTAGAGAATGGATGGAAGGATGCAGTCTGTTGGTGTGGCTTACATCAGGAAGCGGAAGTACACGCCAAGTATAAAGCTGTAGCGAGGAAGGTGAGACCTGTGGCGACCCAATTACCTGTTGATTCTCAACAGCAGATGGAGTTAGCGGCTGCTGAGCCTGTGCTTAGAGATCCTACACAGGTAGGACACAAGTTTACTCAAGAGACACTCGAGCAGCTCCAGATAGGAAGGGGTGGCTTCTTGACTGAAGAGGAGAAACGAGCTTTTGAACAAATGATAGTTAGCCATGGTAAGGCATTTTCTTTCTCAGCTGAGGAGATTGGTTGTGTGGATCCTGGTGTGATAGCTCCGATGGTTATCTTCACTGTTCCTCACGTACCTTGGGGCTTGAAGCCGATTCCAGTCCCTCGTGCCTTGCTACCGAAGGTGATTGAGCTACTGAAGGAGAGGATGCGGATGGATATTCTTGAACCATCTATGGCTCCGTACTCTAGCCGATGGTTCACAGTACCTAAGAAGACAGGAGCTCTGCGCTTCATCCAAGACTTGCAGCCTGCCAACAATATCACGATTCGAAACGTTGGAACAGGACCTGTGGTTGATGAAGTAGCTGAGGCGTTTGCTGGAAGGTCAATCTATTCTATTGGAGATCTGTTTTCAGGTTATGATCAGTTTCAGCTTGCTTTGGAGAGTAGAGACTTGACTACCATGTGTACACCTTTGGGATTGATGCGGATGTGTACTCTTCCTCAGGGTGCTACAAACTCAGTAGCTCATATGCAGAATGCGATGCATAAGGTGTTACGAGAGTTTGTACCTGAGGTCACTATCCCGTTTCTGGATGATATTCCCATGAAAGGCTGTCCGGTGGAAGACAAAGACGAAGCTGTGACTTCTGATGGATGCAGAAAGTTCGTTGCAGACCACATTCGGGATGTGGAGAAGATTCTGATGCGTTTGGAGGAGGTACACCTCACTCTATCAGGTACCAAATCTCGTTTTGGTATGTCAGAGATTGTGGTGGTGGGTCATTTGTGTGGTACTTTTGGAAGGCGTCCGAACCCAGAGAAGGTAGATGCTATAGCAAGGATAGCTGACTGCACCAACATCACTGAGGTTCGACGGTTCTTGGGAGCTTGTGTGTTCTTTCGTGTGAGTATTCCTCATTATGCACACATTGCCGAGCCTCTGTATGCACTTCTGAGAAGGGGAAGGAGGTTTACTTGGCGGCAAGAACATCACGAGACGATGGAGCAGCTGAAGGAGATTCTGAAGTCTCCACCTATACTAAGGAGGCTTAGCTACGAGAGCGGGAGACCTGTGGTACTGACTATTGATACAAGTCCCAAGGCGATTGGATGGGCAGTTGGTCAAGAAGATGCAGAAG
Organism: Asterella californica; assembly: GCA_036924285.1. Classification (NCBI taxonomy): domain Eukaryota; kingdom Viridiplantae; phylum Streptophyta; class Marchantiopsida; order Marchantiales; family Aytoniaceae; genus Asterella; species Asterella californica. Next base: position 53,624,721 of record JAYKYS010000001.1, read on the forward strand.
GTGTGCGGTTTGTTTCAAGGTTTGGAGCTCGGATCTTAACAGATAGACAGCGTAACTATCCTCAAGTGAAGCGTGAGTTGTGGGGAGCTGTTACTACTATGAAGGTAGATCGAGAGTTCTTGAGAGGAGCTCGTGTGATACTAGAAACAGATTGTTTGCCTTTGTTGGGAATGATAGCGAACTGCAATATACCAGACATAGCAATGCTGCGATGGATTGCTTATGTCTGGAGTCTGAACCCTGAACTAAAGCATATAGCAGGGAAGGACAATCCAGTTGCAGATATGTTGTCTAGAGCTCGTTATACAGATGAGGATGAGATGATTGCAGAGGTGGAGAATGAAGAGAGGAGAGACGTTTGGTGCCAAGTTGGTCAACAGACTTCAGACTTGGAATCACTGCCATTCAACGAGGAGTTCTACACGGATAAGTTCCGTGATATTGGGTTTTATCTGAGTTCGTTATCCAGGAGAGAAGGATGGAGTGATGCAGAGTTCAAGGAGATCAGACAGAAGGCGTACAGCTACCTTCTGCGTGAAGGTTATCTGTGGAAACGTCCGAAGAGAAGAGACGGGATGCTTGCTAGAGTGGTGGATGATCAACCGACAAAGCTTAATCTACTGAAGGAGTTTCATGATACCTTGTGGGCTGGACATCGTGGAGTATGGGCTACTTACACGAAGATGAAAGAGCGTTACTGGTGGAAGGGTTTGTATCAAGACGTGGTGGACTTTGTTGGGTCGTGTCTGCACTGCCAGTTCTACTCTAAGGTCCGTTACAGAGATGGACTTGTACCTACTTATCCACCTAGTATCCATTTTCAGTGGGTTCTTGATCTCGTAATGATGCCACCGGGGTTATGGGGGATGCGTTACTTGGTGTTGGCTCGAGAGGATCTCTCCAACTATGTGGAGGGACGAGCACTACGGACGAAGACCACAGAGAATATCTGCAAGTTCGTGCTTGAAGATATCATCTGTTGTTATGGATCTGTTGGGAGATTACGTGCGGATAGAGGCGAGTTGAGAGGCGCTGAAGTGAAGGAGTTTTTTGCTCGTTATGGAGTAAAGCTTCGACTTACTACTGCTATGAATCCAGAGGATATCGGTGAGAGTGAACGAGGACACCCTTCTATTGTTAATGCTTTAGTGAAAGCATGTGATGGTAGGCCTAGAGAATGACCGAGACTACTTCCGTTTGCTTTGTGGGCTGATAGAACTACACACTGTACTACGACTGGCTATATGTCAGTTGAGCTTATGCTGGGGCAGAAACCGATCATGCCTGCTGAAGAGTACTTTCCTACATGGGCTACGCTACCGTGGGAAGATGATATAGGTCAGGCTTCACTCCTTGCTTTACGTATTAGGCAATTGGAGCGAAGGGAGGAGGATCTTGCTGATGTGCAGGAGAGGCTGAAGGTGGCTCGACAAGGAACGTTTTGACAAGGCTCACCGACTACGACCGAAGCCAATACATGTTGGTGACTGGGTTCTGGTATATGATAGCACGTTGGAGAATCAGCATTCTACACTTCGTAAGTTCTCTCGAAGATGGTTCGAACCTTATGTTGTACTAGACGTGTATGAGAATGCCACTTATAGTTTGCGTGAGTTGGATGGTACTCTTTTGAAGCTACCTGTGGTTGGCAAACGTGTGAAACTGTTCAAGAGACGCGGAGGATCAGTTGAGTTATTCAACTTTTTGGAGTCAGAGCAGAGGACAGCAAGAGACGAAGATGTCCTAGTTTCTGAAAAGACTGACGGACAGCGATGATGATGAAGATCACACAGAAGACTGAAGAGATTGGCACATACCGGAGGATGTGCGGGTTTGGAGGGGGTGGATGTCGTGATGCGAATTATTTTACATTGTAAATAATTCACATCTTTGTCTAGCGTTAGTCTCTCTTAGTAGAGTTGGGACCTCAGAGATATCGACACTTGAGGATGTTATATATTTTGGGTCTTAGTAGGTTGATTTGCCATGTAGATAGGGCTTAAGTTCATGGGTTGTACCTACGTGTTACCCATGCACGCTTTTAGCTAGTTTTAGTTTACTTTCAAGGCTATGTGTCGTTCTAGGTAGTTTAGGTTATACGCTGGCGCTTTAGGGGACTTAACGTGGTTGCATATGAGTTGAATTGAGTTACCAGGTAGTTTAAGGCACAAAATGACAACCAAATGGAGCTATGAACTCCCATTGGTCCATTTTTGTCTTATGTTAAATTCTAAGTTTAGAAACAGAGCTCTAGAGAGGTTTTCGAGCAATTTGTGAAGACACTTCGAAATCTGAGAGCACAGGGAGAGAGAGCTCGTCAAGCCAAGCACTGTCAGTGAAATTTTCAGTCGATTTGAAGCAATAAAGACGAAGTTATGCCTAATTGAAGTTCGGATTATGCCAAAAATGCATCACTTTTGTTGATTTTGGGGTTTTCAGTGTCATTTGCAGCAGAATTGAAGAAATCTCTTCAAAACTTCGTGGTTGCGTTCTCTGCCAGCAGGGCTACAATTTCCCAAAAAGTTTCATATCGATTGAGTAACTGAGTAATTCAGGGCGGCCGCTGAAGCAGAGGGGGTCTGAAAAGCTCTTAATCTAGAGCAGCGACTTCAGAGGAGGAGATCTGGAGTTCTGTGTACACTCAGGAGGCCCAACTTCACAGGGATGTTCAGCATCCTGTAGACTTCAAATACTCTGAGAAACTTTGAAATTCATCAAGCCAATTCTCTGTTCTAGGTCAGAATAGCTGTCTAGGTACCAGAAATTGCCATAATTTCTCTGTTCAGAAAGTTTCTACCCATATCTCGGTGCTCTGAACTGAACTCAAGCTGAAACTTCGTCTGTATGGTCAGTAGGGCCTCATTGACATATAGGAGAAGTTCTGAAGCCTAAACCATCTTATGTTTCTGATTCTTGACTGTTAAAGTTCGCTGGTGAACCTTATTACTGTTAGTTTGATCTGATTTTCACTTCCTGAGCATACTGGAGGATCTATTCGACATGTGTGAAGATTTATAGTGCCCTTATGACCTGAAGCCTACCTCTGGATAGTAAACAACCAGAACCTGAAGCCCAGCACCTTCCATAGTAGTCTTCCCACAACCTTCACGATCATATCGCAGCCAGAAGGTTCCGCCCTTCCCGAAGAAAACTCTCAACTCTACATCTGGTCATCACGTGCATTTTATCATCAAACACGTTCAAAGTGTGGTGAGATCTAGAGAGAGAGATAGAGTCCCATAAGCACCAATGTGTCTCAGATCTCCACATGATTAACAACAAATTTGACTCAATAGAACATTCTACACAAGAACCTAACAATATAAGGATATGGTGTAAACTTTTGAGCTTAATATGTACACTTGTAAGCATGCACAGCTGCAAGTTTCTACAGTTTCGTCTAAAATCCGGATTCCTAATCATGATAAGAGCAACTGCAACTGTAAGAGTACGTGTCATAGATGCTTATAATTACTGAGAAGTATAGCTTTAGCTATCTAAGATCGAATGCTTTGAACGTTGTTTCACAATTGTCTCGAAGGACGGCAGGCCCGTACAAGTGTTTGAAATTTGTTGAACGATTATAGCAAAGCAGCCAAGTGAGTAGCTAGGCTATACTCTAAAACATGAGTGCATGTATGCTTATATTGTACTTATGTTCTGGTGGAAAGGAACTTCTACAAGTGCACGATCAGGCGTATCGTATAAATCATCTTTGTGTAAGACTGATAACTTCTAAGTTCAAGTTACACTTAGGTCTGACAAGCGAGTGTCAGGACTGTGAAGAATTGTCAGTAGACTAGATTACATTCATATGATTTTTCTTAAAACTAATTTACCAGGTGAGTGAAGACTCACGTTGAGAATGTAACGGAAAGCTCTTGAAACAAGGAGGACGAGCTATGATCATTAACTGAATACTTTGTTATCTTTGAGGTAATATGATAAGCTTGAGATTACATATTTCACTAAATGAATAAAGTATTCACTCTATAAACCTAATAGATCATCTTTACGTTTCCAGCTCTTCTATTTAACTTGAAGATGGAAATACTCGCATGAGTGTAGCAACAGGACTGGACGTCTTGTTACAGCGAATGTCTGGTTCCTCGCTTGTTGCTCCATCTTCGATGTCTAATATACTTGTAGTGTTCCTCTTTGTCGTTCTTTATGGAGGTTATTAAAAAATTAGATTGTTCATATTAGTTCCAACGTGGAGTGTGTTAGGATGTTAAACTACATAGTGAAGCAATTTAAAACCAAAGTAAAGAGCAAAAGCATGATATTAAAGACGACGTATAGCGCAGATAGTAACATCTGTGAGGATAATAGCACATACTACCACGTGCATGATGCATCAACTTGTTCTGCCTTTGAACCGTTGTCCTAGAATGAGAAGTGTTGGTTAAAAGACTTGTCATTCATGGTATGGAGCTTTTGCTTTTATCGCCAAAAGTGATACGGACATAAGCTCGAGCTCGGTTATCACATGTTTTCACTATTAATTTAAAGCTAAAAAGCAACCTTCCGTTGCGCATGCAGTACAAGGTCCCATCCTCCATAAGAGCAGCTTGGACTGTACATGTCTTCATGATTTCATGCAACCCTCGTTGCTTTTGTTGTGGATAATGGTCTGGAAGAGAATTCAGATGCCAAGTTCAGTCGTACTATCCTCCACAAAGTACGAGAGTTTAAATTGTGTAAAAGAACATAACCTCAGGATTACCTGCAGTATATGAGAACTTAGGATTTTAGATATAAATCGACATCCCATGAGCTTTGTCCCAAAGATACACATCTTCTGTGAATGCCTCGTGCATTCTTTCGAACATCGGCACAGCAAAATGATGGAAGTCTAGCTTGATCCAGGGCACCATACTCAACTCGTAGACTATGACATCCATTATAGATACATGTAACAACGCAGAGAAACTAAATGTATCAAAAATAGTATTAAATAAAGGATCGTTCTCACAAAGATATAGTTAACAATTATACAAATAATAGTACAACAATGTCACAATGATAATTCTAGAAGTTTGATGTTATCCTCACGGAATAGAATTTCAGGATGAGAGTTTAAGTTTGATAAGAAATCAAACCCAAGCACAACCTAACAAATTGAAATCGTTCTTGATCAGGGACCCTTCCAACAACACAGATAAAAGATTCGAGAAGACAAAGATGTGAATGAATGAAGAATGCAAAATACTGCTGAAATGTTACTAATCTTCTTCCAAAAAAACAAAAGAACACAGACTTCACATTAAGGCTTCAAGAATAAGCCCCCTACTCTTCCTAAGAAGTGTTTTCCAACTAAATCTTCAAGTCTTAAAGACCCACTCTTATTTGAAGAAGTCGTCTTCAAGAAGAAGCAACCATCTTCCAAACTCCGTACAATTTAACTCACTCTCTTCACCTTCGCAGTAACTGATTTATTCTCAGATCTTCATTCTAATCTCTCAATCGTGTACTGCGCCGCTCTGCTCTTCACCGAAGTCTACCTACGAAGGTCTTCGTTACTCAGATTTACTCTTGTGACAACAAGCTCCGAATATTCAGAGGAAATCATCTTCGCCCAAATCATTCACAACATTTGCTCCGCACTTTTGAGAAATATAAATTTGTTAATAAAGAACTGAAAATATGGAAAAAGGCCCATCTTCAAGAGGTCGGGTCGCTTACATACTCATCTTCCTAACCTAACTACTTTTCTTCCTAAGAAGGCGGAAGACCTTCACTACCCTACGATCTATTTTCATCTTCACCGAATCTATAATCCTAAGCATAACTGTGCTCTGAACTCTTCTAACTGCACCTCCGCGTTCGCTCGTATCTCTCGTATCTCTCTTATAATTTTGTCTAAGTCTAGAAAGGCGCGTTTTCACACCGTCGGGGTTTGTGTCCACCTGCAGTATCTCCGTCTTCAACGCTCCTAGAAGACCAAGCTCTTCGGAGTCCAACCATGAAACCACGTATGTGGACAACACGGACATAAGCTTCTTCCGAAGGTCTTCAGACTCTTCAACCTTCGTCTTCAAATCCTCCTTTTCCTTTGTAAGTTCGGCAATGGTGACTTGGTACTGCTCACGACTTCGCTGCAAGTCCACATTCTGATTCGTTAAGTCTTGAAGTCGGTCGGAGAAGCTCTTCGTCGACACCTTACTTCGGCGTTTGTCACGTGTATCTAATGTAACGGTTATCACAGTCGGTAATGTGATAGATGAACTGGTTGGATGAAGTTTAAATGTGTCAGTGTGTCTTAATACTACATTAACATTGCATGTGAAAAGATAATGCTATTAAATATGACTGGAGGGTCTGTGTAATGATGTATATACATTTAAAGAAATTATTCTTATACATATATGTATACTAACTAATGTACAATATGTTTCTTGCACAGGTGTTACTTTATAAACACGTGTGATTGGGATTAAATGTTCTGCGATTCATCAAAAAGAAAAGAAAAGTTTTGTGCAAGAAAACATGAAGAAGCAAAAAAAGTGATTGACCTCTTGATCAAAGAGATTTATTTCTACCAACCAGTAAATCAGATAATGAGCTATTGCTTCTGTACTTTATTGCAGCACTTATTGTTTTCATCTTAATAACTATATTTCTATCAGAGCATTGTTCAATCATTTTATTCTACACCATATAAACTTTCACTTCTAGAAACTTTTGGATCCTAACACTCTTCGTTCAGAAAATTTGAATCTTTAACATCTTTACATATATATATCACTCGAGCCATTACGCGTAAGATAATTTCTGAGCTCATCTACCACTTTTTCTTTCCTGAGAAAAACAATCTAACGTGATAAGTCTTATGTGAAGTGAGAAGACATTCTCAAATTTCTTCACTCTCTACATCAATATCTTTATCTTTATAAAGGAGAACAAAAAACATACAAGGTTTTCATGTTTTTTTAGAGATTTCTCTCTTTCGGAAAGAAAAGTTTACTATTTTTAAAGATGAAAGATATCTGAATGTTTTGGCTAGTTTTTAGACATATGTCAGTTCACTTTCCAGTGAGAAGTTCATGCGCATTATCAGAGATACCCAACTGGGCTCCTTCTCGTTCACCATCTTGGGGGAGAATCTATAGTTCCATAATAACATCTTCCTCGATTTCTACCTGTTACGTCACTTTCTGAAAGTTTTAGAAAAAGTTGAAGTTGAAACGTTTTGGATTCCCTAGTATCTGAGTGAGTAGAACCAAAGGGCGGAGGTAGGACAAGAGCAGAAACTTGATTAGCAGTGTAGTATAGCGTGTGTGAAAACAACAACCTGGAAAGGACTGACTAGTTTTCTGCGTGCGTGCGTCCTGATTTTCGTTAACACCCGATCTCTGGTGCAATTTGGAATAAAATGTACGTAGTGTAAGTAGTACTAGTGACTCCGAGTTCACTCACACAGAGATGCTTGCCGTAACAAGCCCGATGTTAGTTACTCCTCTCACAACGGTCGAAATTGGTGATGGACGAGAACGTTATCTTCATGTTTGTAAATGGGCACTGATCTGGCTCGTAACTTGAAAGAAAATATAACTGAGAATGGGGAGTGGACGAACATGTTTCCGCTGGTTAGATGGTGGTTAGTCGGGCGGCGGGGTTACGACAAAGAGAACAGTGGGGAGGAAATCAAGGTTTGGAGCATCCATTTCTGGTCGGATGAGGGGAATACGGCGAGTCAAGAAGTAAAGAAAAGACAGATCACTAGTAAAGTTTGGATTTGTCTGCCGCAGCGGCGGAGCTAAGGAAAGGATGATGTTTGAGATCCAAGGCCCGTCGGGTAGTCCAAGGGAGTAGAGAATGTGAGGAAGCCCAGGCTATGTCTGTACCTTGTGTGATGGAAGCTACAGTGAGCTCGTTTATAAATCCTGTGTTCCTGACAGGGTTTACTCCGTGCGTCGTGTCCAAAGCCTGGTTTCTCTGCACCGTACCAAGAGTCATTGGCGCCGCTCCGTCTTTTGCCTGGCCACTCTTCCCGATCGATTTCGTGCATGAAATACAAGCGGGTTGTATATTGCACTGCATGCTCAGGCACAGAGAGCGTGACACGGAGCCAGTGTATACTTTATGTTTACCAGCACCTGCGACAAAGCAATCGAGTCATTTCAATTGCCAGCCACTCGTTGCGTGGCCCGGGCTTGGCATCGGTGAATCTTCTTCTCCAGTAAAGCTGCAGCCTTATCTCCTTCATATTTGTTTGCATCTGTACGGTATTTTTCTCGAAGGAACGTAATGCCTGAGAGATCCTAATGTCGCGACTCGTCTTCGGTTCTCAAATTTTGCGATCTCCATTGCGATATCCATTTCGTGAAATACTGTGGGATCTGACGTAACTGTAAGGCCAGCTCGTTTCACTTTGGTATTGGCGGCCTATCGACCGGACATCATGCCTCTTCTAGGGAAGCATTTCCGAGCTGCTTTTCACACTGTTGGCAACCAAGCCCTTTCACAGTTGAAATTGTTCAATTTATAAGCGGTTCGTTCGAGTGATTCGATACCTGGAAGTACTGAGATACTGAGACGATATAGCCCGCACCGCAGTGCACCTAGGTACGGAACTGCCTCGACCTTGAATCTAACCCAGACACTGTAAAGAGGTAAGGTTCTCATGTGCATCTGACAGGCTTATGGACAGGAATTGCATAATCCAGGGGACAGTGCTCCCGCTTATGCGCTGTCTGATACAGAGGGTTTTCCGCGCCCTCAGAGCGCTTCAAACTTCTTACCTTGCTCGCAAGCCAGCCTGTAATAGGCCATAGACGCATAACAAGCTTAAGCTTTCTACTGGTCCGAAAGGATGAGTTTTCTTAGTGGCCACGTTGTGGAAGACCGTGCTCCTCTGCTATTCACTCCTGACTATCTCTTCAGGGCCATTGTGGTTATATCGTGTGATATCGTTATCGAAACCAAACCTAATTATGTGCCGGGCTATGCAGGACGATGCATGTTCCCATAGCAAATCCAGTTTGGGATTCTATAAGCACGACTTGTTGGAGAGTGGTTAAATTACGGGGCGAACTTCCAGGAGGATAGCACTTCGGTAGCGTATTTGAGGGAAACTACCTAGAGTGCCGATAGGTTGGCCACAAGATGGAAGGCATTGAAGTGGAAGCAAGGATCTTCAGAGAATCTATAATTCAACAAGAATTGGACGTTAGGAGATCTGGATCGTCGGGCGGACCGAGATTGTCCCACAGTTCGGTTTCTTCCAGATGTCTCTCAGAGAAAGAAGAAGATGAGCTTGAAGGAGTGGCAGGAGATACCGGATCAGCTCGGAGACTTGACGACCCTGACACATTAGACGCCAGGTTCTCAGTCGAAAGTCAGTTAGTACTGCCCTTTTCTTCGAATTTAGAGGCAGGAGAGAAGATCCCTGGAAACGGAATCGAAAAGGCTGTTGAAGCTGGTAAAGTCTCATCCATTTCCAGAAGTCCCGCCGGGCAACCTCAAGTACGCTCTTCATGCGTTTCCGCGTGGTTTTTCAAGTGGGCATTGATCGTGGTGTCTAACAAGTGTAGTGGCCTGATTTTCTGGCCAACTTCTTGAACTTAGTTTGCACTTCTCTAGCTTTATAGAACAGTTTTCCTGGAGCGATAGTATGGGGAGTTTTCCATCACAGCAGAGACTGCTATGTTATCTTACTGTTTATCTGCAAGGTTTTGAATTTGACAAAATTGCGTTGATATCTTTTGAAGCAGGCTGTGGAAAAACTTTATGGTTGGTTTGTCTCTTCTTGTCTATACTAGCACATCTGACTACTTTCGATATCACCGGGGTGAGAATAGAAGAAGGGCCCCTCTTTATTTAGAGTTCATTGGTGTGGATTCGAAGCTACTTTGTCCAGAAGGTTGTAAGGCGCAGTAAGTGATGTCTTCTTTAGAGTCATATTCTGAAGTCATTAATTCTGCCACATGATGATCTTGTTGGAATACGTCTGGAGGTTCTATTTGCACTCTTTTAGACAACCGGATCATCTTTATTCAAGAAACTGGACGAAGAAAATTTTAGACTTTCAATGTTGAGGAATCATTGTACCTTCTTCTTCTTCCGGTCAGACACGAAGCTTCGTCAGATATCTGGTGAGCATCCTTCGTGTAACTTCTTTTAAGTTATGTTTCTTGGTTTTTTTATCTTGATTCTAGCATTACATGACTGCATCAGACCCTTTTACTGGTGTGAGTGCTGTGTCTGAGAGCAGCTGGGGTTAACACGCGCCTCAATTTTGTTTCAGGTGCTTATCAGGTATGGTTTGGAACAGTAGTTTGGTCCACCGGTGGCAGGAGTGACTACCGATAACAGTGCTCTTTTCAACGACCTATCAGTGGACTCACATCCAGTTGCAGATGTCTGAATATGTTGGTGTTTGATTTTGACCACTGTACAAGTGGTGTACTTTGGACAGGCAACAGTGAAGCTCACCTGGTTGACAGGAGAAGCGAACTGATGACTGAATAGAAATAGCGGTCGGAGTGAGTCTACTTCGACACAAGGTGGGGATGGATTGGAAACAACAGCGGACAAGGTTTGCATTCTCTCCTCAGTCCTCCTGGGGCGTGGACCTCTCAGCCTCCAGTATAGACTACGATAGATGTTTGCTACCGCTCTCATACATTTTGTCTCTCCAACTTTCGAGAGCTCCGGAGGTGCAACAATCTTCTTGCAACTTTTTCAACCCTTACTGTGTTTTTCAGCTAGGCTATATTTTTCATGAAAGATGCCGCACATGCTCCTGCAGAATTTGATGGGGGGACTTCCAGACAATTCTGAGTGGCATCTCTTGCCTCGTGATTTACGTATGCAGACGTTAATTTCTACAACAGAACAGGAATACGAAGATGGGAAGCTAACCTTTGGTGAGTGATCCTCGAACTTCAAGCTTTTTCGTTGATTCTCCTCTCTTGCGTGCTTTCAGGATTGTAAAACCATCTTCTCCGTCCTTATGCCGGTACAAAAGAAGACAACTTTCCTTAGGTCCATTGCACATCCAGAAAAGAGCGCAGAGTAAGTTCTTGTCTTGTATGTGGATTCAACACATGCTTGATACCACTGAATTCTTTAAGACTTTCCCTTGGGATCCAAGATTGAAGTTCTCAGCAGGATTACTTCTTACAGGTGCTTCGTTTACTGCACTAGACGCCATGAGTTATTTGCCGGGAATTAAAGAGTTCCGACAATGATGTATGAGCACTTCACTCATGAACTAAATGGTTAGCTTTGCAATCTCTAACCTGGGAAGAATTATGCTATACTTGACAGGGGCTATTGCGTGGGCATTTTGTGCACTCGCTCTTCAACAGCTCAACTCTAATGAGTGGAATCAATTTTTGATTCCACTCATTAGATAGAATACATGGAAGAAAGCATTGTTTACTTACTTTTTCCTATTCAGAACACATTCTTGAATTTGAAATTACCTTCCCATACGAATGTGTTCTTTGTAGTAAATGGCATTGAAGTTCACAACGTCGAAGAGCGATTGCACAAAATGCCCATGTCATAGCCTCTTTCAAATGCAAGTTAATTCTTAGTTAAAGGTTGCAGAAACAGCGTAAAAACTGTTGTGTATAAACTAACATGAGGTCATGCAGATTTGCACGTTGAGAGTCAAGCATTTAGGAAGGGGGACATGTTCTAGATCAGAATGATAACGAGAAGGTAAAAAGGAGATGGTCATTGAGATCAAACCTGAACCTCTCTTCATTGTATCTCTTTTTCAACATCATTTTACTATCGCGTGACTCGAGTTGCAACTGTAAACAGAAACTTTAACGAAATTCATTCATGAATTTTTAAATCATTTTCAGAGTTATTTAATATATATTCGATATGACTTTTGTGCACATTGTTCATATGCTTAGTTGTAGTAGGAAAAGCATTAACCATTGCCAATCTTCAAATGATTTTAACGTAGTAACATAAGAGTTACAAATTTTGAACCAGTGAATTTCATTGGAACTTCAGCGCATCTTACGAAATTTTCAAAGAGTACAGATTCCTCAGTTAATTGCTATGTTATATATGTTAGATTAAACTGGATTGTTGTTAACTTCTATTTGATCAGACTCTTCTTCAGTCTTGAAGTTAGAAATGAGAGAAAAGGTTGTATATTTTAAACTCATTGCTTCTTTTGTCACAGTGAGTACTACAAAGGTAGTGAATGAGCTTGGAGTGAAGAACCATGCTAAGAGTAGCATGTCTTGAAATCACTACAAGCATATCATTACGCGGTGTTAGGGATCCTATCCACTTAGTACTCTATTTCCTTTTGATACTCCCGTAGCTGAGGTATGGTAATAACAGTCTTCTATCCACTTCAACGATTTACAATTAATTCATTCACCATTCACTAACTTGACCATTACACTCCACACCTTTGGCTAGAGGCACCTCCTAGGTTATCCTTCTGCATATTTCTTCTGTAAATAATAATACCGAAGCGTTTCATATCCTCATTACTCAAGCCAAGCCAACGGACAAAGATAACGCTTGAAGCTAAGAAGATCATTGACATTAATTATGCAGTTGAAAGAAAAAATGTTAAACTCGTGTAGTTTTAAAAGAACATTTAGTTCCGCCGTTGACATAAACAAGGTTCAGGAATGACCGCTCAATGAAATAGAGTACCAAGTGAGTAGTGGCCCTTACAAACTTTAAGGTTCTTTAAACCTCGGGTATTCTTATAGAAGGCAAGTCTTAGGGTGAATCATTTCCCTCTTCCTCCATCCTCGACGAGGGTTCTTATGCAAGTCAATTTGAATGTTTACTATATTTTACTTTGAATCCGGACAACTAGAAAGGCAAAAGTTTCTATAACTTTCCTCTTACTCTAATACCAAGTCTTGTAGTGAGTGAATGATATTAATTGCATTGGAAAGAGTTTCTCACGTTGCGCATTTAAATTATCTATTAATAATCAGAACTGTTACCAAATTTAAAAGTGCTAACAATTTGTAGTTTCAATTTTTGCTAAACTCTCTTTGATGCCAAAGAACCTATGAAATTCCGGGTCACCTGGATCTCATATAATATGCACTCACATCCACGCTTAAAACTTATCAGTCCAATATTCCCTTGCCCTCTTGACCTTCAGATAGATTTGCTCCTAGACCTTGAGAAGGAAGCTTGATTCACATGAACTGGTTTTCCCGAAATTCGGACTCCTTTCTTCGGAATCCGGAAGTAACTAAGATCGCTTTGGAACCCTGTTATCTAGAGATTATAAATACCCTTCAAAATTGAGTGGTAAAGTTCGTTCCATGATCTGTGAACTACTGTAACACTAGGTTAGCGATGATGCATTCAGACCTCAGAAGTGACTTAGAAAGAAGAGAAAGTTCGAGAGATCTTTAACTAAGAGTATATACATGGTTAACATCCGTATCCTCACGAGGCATATTACGCAAGGCATTTCAGCTAATAAAATAAAGATGACGTTTGAGTATGTACTCTATACATGAAGGAAAGAATCTTTACCAGTAAAAGAAAAGAAAGAGATTATAATAGTATGATGACAAATAGTCTTAGGTTTTGGTTCTAAAATTCGAATATTTGAAATTGTAGTACACTGAAATCTTATGAGCACCGTATTTATTTTGTTTAATTGTTTACGTCCAATGTAATGATCTTCTCTGGATCTTGTGTTTATGTGAACGCCCACCTAAGCACCAATACAGCTCGTCCTAGAAGCTATAAAGTTCTTTGGTTATTTTGGAAATTTTATTAGTATCATATAAAAAATTAAAATATAAAAAATATATATAAGGTGGATATTCCTAGCTATACTAAAGCTCCCTTACATCTAAAAGTTATTTAAAGTTCATTTCTCCCTTCATTCCGAATCTATATCTCCTTCTCCTTTCTCCAGGAGAAGGAGATCTATATCACGAGGTCACAACAGATGAACGTGAGCATGTAATACACGTGTATATGCTCACGTGTATTCTGCTGTCAGCTACTGGCGCTTATGGATGCAGATATGATCATGTGTCCTTCGCAACACTTTTGAATTCACTTTCCTACTACTTTTACTCATTTGCTCTGGCTAGTTCCCAGTTATTATCAAATTTGGACCTTGTCACCTACCTATGCCTCGAACTCTACGGACTTTGCTCTGGCCATATAAATGGAAAGACTTTGCTACCTTTGTCATGATGAGCTTTTGAGTTCAATAATGATAGTGTTCAGTGATCACTTAGTGTTATGTGTAAATTAATAATAAGTAATTAAGACTAATTACTTATGAATAACATTATTCTCTCTGGAGAAATTTATGTTCGATATGCAGTTCCTTGCAGATATCCAACCTTCCCATCTTCAAAATGAAAGCTCTGGAAGTTTACTTCGAATTCTTTGAGTTCTTTCATAAGTGTTCAAAGGTCATGTCTCTTTCTAAGGGCAAGGACACGTGAAGCAACATGCAACCGGAATAAAATTGGTGGACATCCATTTCTACTGGTTTAGGGTCCACCAATAAAATTTATGGACGTCCAAATTGAAGTACTGATAAGTTAAAAGTACGCGGATATGTCCATTAAACTTCTCTTCTAATGGATGCTCGAGCCCCCAAGTGTTAGAAACTCTTACCTCTTCGTCTTTTCTCGTTCTAATCGGTCAGAGTATGTATCTGTCCCTCGGATTTGCTCCAAGCAAGATCCTTCTTTTCTTTTAGCAGCAGTTTTACCTCTTGTACATATACTACGTTGTACAAGTCGTACGTGATCTAGATCTCACGTGTATTTTGATTGTTCCCGGCAGGTGTATAATGCTCTAAGTCAAACATGTTGCGCAGTTTTCCACTCCATCCAACATCTCCGACATCTCTCGTCATGGAAATAATTGAAAATATTTTCCGAAGCGGATAGACTCCGAAAGAGCCATCGTAGACTTAGTTAAATAATATGCAAGCAAGATCAACTTCGGGGAAACTTTTGCCCGTTTGTTGTTCTCGTTAAAAGTTATGTGTTAATGAAAAATATTATACCAAGCTAACATGAAAGGTAGAAATATTTTATTAATATTAGGTGTTAGTCAACCTGGAGATGCAGGAAGACTCGAACATCAAGCATAAGGGGATGCGGATTATCACCAGAGCATATTTTACTAATTTATTACCTAAACCTTATTAAAAAAGGTTAGGTAATAAATTAAACCTTTGTATACTTGCAAGGAAGTTATACTTTTAGGTTTAATTTAACCTAGTTAATAGGATTAACTTGTGTTATAGTTTGCATTTTCCCATAGAGCAGTTCGTTAAATGTTAGGTTTTTGCCCAGATAGTTCCGGCCATTATCTTCTTTGTTCATTTCTCTAGCGAGACAAGTACGAGGGATTCGGTAACTAGCTAACTGTTATCTTATTTCTCTCTAAATGGGTTTATGTATTCTGCACTCATGACATGACCTCAATCTAGATTCAACATGCTTTGCTTTCTTTTCTGTTACTGAGACGCAATAGCTCTCTGTTATTTAAGTCTCTTTCGCGGTGGGTGCTTTCTTTACCTTTTAAGTGAGTATCCAGTTTTCACACTCATCTTCTGAATATCCGTAGTGGCTTTAAAAGCAATAAGGCTATGCTTGCCTTGAATTTGAAAGGTAACAACAGCACTTTGTGATTATAAAGCATAATCTCACTACTTAGAGAGCTATCTACTAGATATCACAACTATAGCCACAGTTTGAATAAATGTGAATAAAAGCATTATTCAAGATAACGCATCCACACTTTGTTTGTATTTTCCTCTACTAGACCCTCAAATATATTTCCTGAAGAGCATCTTTACCCCTATAGACAAAGACAAGGTAATCTCTATTCTAGAGATTAAACGTAAAGCTTCTTTATCGTAAAGGTCAGACTTCCCAACCGCAGTTCCTTAAATATCCTTAATGTAAAAGAATGATAGAACGTCCCACATCATAACCGGTACGTATATAGAACAAAGAAAATAGATCGAACATTACGTGCATGATAACTGACAGTGTTTGTTTGTGTTTAAATTTAAACAATCTTAATTGATATATTCTTTTAAGTTAAAGAAGTGCTGAAGTTGGTGGAGAATACTTAAATCAAAGGATGCTATAAAAATATGCGGTATGAAGATTTTTAGTTGACTCTCTAACTGGTTAGGCAACCTTTAAAAACCTGAGGTGGAGATACTCTTAGAGTGCACCTCTTCCTTTACATATAACAGCATCATGCTTAGAGCCTTGGAGATCACATGGATGCGAAAGCAAAAAGCCCACGAGAAACTGCCGGTAAAACTGACAACCATGGACATGTCGGACGAAGCAGTCGGAGTTTGGGTTTAGATCAAAGAAACCCTCAGTTATCGAAAACCTTCGGGGCAGGGTTTGGGGAAGTCAGTATTTGCCAGGACTGCAATGATCTGATGTTTTTCCACTTGGTGGAATAGGTTGTGCTTTCTAACTAAGTTCTCATTCTTTCAAAGATGATATAAGTCTGAAGTTTTATTGATGTACTCGAACAAAAGGTACAAGCCCCAGCAAAGACAGGAAACGCTGATGACCCTTAATATTCACAGAAATTTGTTTGATCACACCCCAGTATGTATCTTGTGATTAATCACACCCTTCTTAACGATATATTTCTTAATCGCACTTCTGATCGGGGGACGCCTTTTTCCCTCCTCACTGTGACATGTAGACTGTAAATGCCCGTTTTCATGGCACGTACAGTCTCGTGCTGACACACACATACTCGCGATGGGAATCAGTACAAGGTGCTGAAAACATAACATATAACATCTATTATATAACCCTATTCTGGCCCCTATATACAGTCCTCAAACTATGTACAAGGAGCGTCGAAACTGGAATAATCACATATACTAAGGGCATTTTCACACTTGCGTGATAGTTCATTAGAATTTGTACCCAGTATTGTATCACTCAGGGTTGGGATAGTGTTCACAGGCTACAGTTTTTCACTAAAGTTTTTCTATAGAGCCTTCGCACGAGGACACCAGAGATAAGACCTTGGAAGGAGGGATGCTTTTGTCAGTATACTAGCTCTGTAATTGTGGGAGGAGAATATGACAGGAAGAGAATCAAATTAAAAGTCCTAATTAAAAGAGTAGCTTAAAGTTTACAGGTATGAAGGAAAATATCTCTATTGCACAAAAGCCCATGCAAAAGTCACACTCTTCCATGGTGGATTCTCTAGGTTGCAAAGGTGTATAGGAAATAAAATATCATGCAAATGTGAAGAGTCTCTAACAACCATGTAATAAAAACCCATCTAAAAACTAACTTAAAGTATCATGAGTGTCTCCATTATATATGAATCGTTGATAGCCTCAGAACTACCCTGTCGAGATAAAAATGATACATATTCCATGAGATGAATACAGTGTTCTCGTAAGAATACGAGTGCTTGGAGAAGGCGACATTTGTTGTAACTAAAGTTACAACCTTTTTAATCGAGTCTCGTGGCAGAAACCACCATGGAAACATTCAAACTAAGCCATTAGTCACACTTTCACAATGAAATCACTCTCTATTATAATCATCAAAAATCCAGTTCCAATTGGCGATTTCGACTATATGGTTTCAGTTTTGCACAAAGGTGGGATTCTCCATTCCATGGAGAAGGTTCGGCAGAACATATCAGTTTCAGAATACTTTGGTGCGTAAAGTGGCCGGAACGAGAGATTTGGTAGAGGTGAATGAAGCTTTCTTCCCGTTCGGAAAGAATTTTGCATACTTCGAACGTCAGGAATTAACTTGCTTTGCAAGAACGGCGATTCTTTTTAGCTGGACCGAAGGAGTTTCTGTATTTCTGAAACAAACGATATCGACGCTTTCCCGCATTTGACGATAGTTATCATCAAATGCGGGAAAGCGTCGTAAACTGCGGGATGCGATCGACCAGGAAAACCGAGAGCCAGAAAAGATAAGGGTGACTCTATAGTCAGAAATATCTCGACGAAGGCTGAAATTTTAAAAGTCCCGCACAATTCCTCCACAGCTATACTGTACTTGTGAAGTCGTGATCAGAGTGATCCGGTACGATTGATGATTATAAACATGCCTTCATAAAGACTACTACACGGTATACAGTTCATGTTGCCACATTTTAATCGATCGGAAAGTGACATTCTGAGAAACATGTCACATCCGTCACCACCACCTGGCCAAGAGTACGACTATGACTAGGATTCGACCCATCCGCCTCCCTGCTTGGTGAGCTGGTGGGTCCCCTCCTGGGATCCTGATGATCGTGAGACTTTCCTGTTCCTTGTGCGGTTGCTGAGTAAAACTTTTCTACTTCTCGCTCCAAGAAGAAGACACTATGACTAGGATTTCCAAATAAATGCTGCGATACCTTAACGGTGAGCAGTCCGAGCCGATACGTTGACGGTGACGGGCTCTCTACCGGACCATAGCTACTAAAGTCCTCCAAGTTCTAATTTTGGAAGAAAATGATGCGAGCACTGGCGGGTACACAAGCTGCCTGTCGGATGGGTGGTCGGCACGTGATTGTAAAGTCTCGTACGCGTCCACTCGCCGTCAAAAGCCAACCATGTCTCTCGCTAAGCCGCAATGAAATTAACCTAATTTAGAGACTCCTCATGGATGTATCTCCCTCGCAAGCTGCCTCTACCCTAACTTCCCGTCTCCAGTATTCAATCCACTGTAAGACGAATTCTGTCGGACGCGAGAAACACACTGTTCGATGGAGTTGGACGGACAATTCTACAGAACGTTCAACGTACAATCGGCCGGACACTTGGATATCTGATATAGTATCTGGTATCTGATATGCGCCAAGGCTGCTTAGCTAAAAGTGTGTTTTCACCTTCTATAAGTGCACTTACTTGCAAATCCCCGCCATGCCTGGAACCTGGTCGAGCAGTCCTAAAACTCTAATTAGGCGGTCAGTCCCCACTTACTCTCACGGAGTGTCCACCTTTCGGGTAACATATATCTCGTACATACCGTGTATCGTAACAGTATAGAAGTTGTAGTCGCTCGGATATAGAAGTAGTAGGCTCCTGGGTTAATTCGTGTGAGCATCGCCTACCGTCTAGGACTCGAGGACGGCACATCTTTGCCGGAAGGTACTGGACCCGAAAAGCTCAAGCAGTCAGTGGACTTGCATTGCTTTGCAAGGTGTCTGAATCCGCTCGTGTCTGATTTGACCACTGTGATGACGATGTAACTGTGAAGCTGTCGAACTGATGACTGAATGGGGATGATGGTCCAAGTGAGTCAGGCGGGGACGGATCGTAGAGAACAGTGGACAGAAGATTGCGTTCTCTCCTCCAGCATCCAAAGCTGAGGACAATCAATCTTTGCTGCCGCTCCAACACATTGTGTTTTATCCGAGTTTCGGTAGCTCGCGAAGATGCAACAGACAATCGATCTTTGCTACCGCTCGTGTCTGATTTTGACCACTGTGATGGTGATATCGGTGTTACTGTGAAGCTGTCCTGCTTGACGCAAGAGTCGAACTGATGACTGAATGGGGATGATGGTCTGAGTGAGTCAGGCGGGGACGGATCGTAGAGAATTTGAACAGCGGACACAGGATCGCGTTCACTCCTCCAGCATCCGAAGCTGAGGACAAATGATCTTTGCTGCCGCTGCCACACATTGCTTTTTATCTGAGTCTCGATAGCTCAGAAGGTGCAACAGACCAGCGATCTTTGCTGCCGCTCCAATCTTTGCTACCGCTCGTGTCTGATTTAACCACTGTGATGGCGATGTAACTGTGAAGCTGACCTGCTTGACACAAGAGTCGAACTGATGACTGAATGGGGAGGACGGTCTGGGTGAGTCAGGCGGGGACGGATCGTAGACAATCGCAACAGCTTACACAGGCCTACGACTGCGTTCTCTCCTCAGTCCTTGGATCAAATTGGGTGTGGACCTTGTATGACCTCTCAGCCTCCAGCATCCGGAGCTGAAGACAATTGATCTTTGCTACCGCTCTCACACATGTACATTGTGTTTTATCTGAGTTTACGTCGTTTCTAGTTTACACTGTGGATTCTCTAATTCCGGTGGCTATTCACTGGAATCGGCATCTGAGTCTGCAGCTTGCCGTTAAAACCATCGAGCAAGATCCTCATCTAGATCATCGATAACGATCGTTCAGTGTCTGCCCCTGCATTGTAGGAAAAGGCTCTACGTACGTTTGGTGTGTGATCATGCTTCTGAATTCCATCGACAAACAGTGGCATCTGAATCTGCGGCATGCCGTTAACACCATCGAGCAAGATCATCAATGAGGATCCTTCAGTGTCTGCCCCTGCATTGTAGAGAAAACCTTTACAGACACCTGCATTATAGGAAGAAGCTCTACGTACGTCTTGGTGTGTGATCATGAGAATCCTCATCAGTATCTGCCCCTGCATTGTAGAAAAAAGCTCTACAGACACCTACAATGTTGTAAAAAGCTCTACTTACGTCTTGGTGTGTGATCATGCTTCTCAGTTCCATCAACGAACAGTGGCATCTAAATCTGCAGCTTGCTGTTAAAACCATCGAGCAATATCCTAATCTAGATCATCCATGAGGATCATTCAGTGTCTGCCCTGCATTGTAGGAAAAAACCTCTAGGTACGTCTTTGTGTGTGATCATGCTTACTGGTGCATCAACGTCTATCGATACATTATTTAAACGTTAAAGCGTGCTATGGTTAACTCGGGTTAAGAGAAGTACTTATTGTGCATTCTTCTCGCGTTTGTTTGTCTCCTCAGTCCTTTAACCAATTGGGCGAAGACCTTGTATGACCTCTCAGCCTCCAGCATCCGAAGCTGAGGACAATCGATCTTTGCTACCGCTCCCACACATTGTGTTTTATCTGAGTTTCGATAGCTCCGAAGGTGCAACAGACACTGTACTTCGTTTTTCTGCTAGATTACTTCGAATTCTCAAAAGGAAAGATGGAGCGCATACGTCTGCAGAATTCGACGGGGCGTCGACGTCCACGCAGTTCTAAGTCCCTGCCTCGTGATTCACGTCCGTATAGAGGTGTTACTTTCTACAAGAGAACTGGAAGATGGGAAGCCAACCTTTGGTAAGTGATCCTTGCAGAGTCTTGGACACTATCATTCTGATTCTGCTCTTTTTCTTCCTGTTCGGGATTGTGAACCCACCTCTGACCCTGTAAGTCCGTTTCTGGTGCAGGTATGAAAAAAGACAATATTCCTTAGGTAAAGTCGCATCCCGGAAGGATATTCCGGCAACCGATTACTGAACACTTCCACTGCTGAACATGAAAAGTAGAGTGCAGACTAAGTTCTTGTCTTGTATATGGATAAAACGCAGATGCATGCTTTCACTCTTCCAAAGTCGACGTTGAACTTTCGCTTTCTGATCAAAGACTGAAGTGCTTGTCATGATTCCTCATTACAGGTGCTTTTTATACTGCGCTGGAGGCGGCGAGGTATGTGGTGGGAGTTAACGAGTTTCAGACTATGATATATGAACACTTCACTCGCCGACAAAATGCGCAGCCTTTGCAACCTCTGACCCAGAATTATCGTTTACTTGACAGGGGTTATGACATGGGAATTTTGTGTACTCGTTCTTCGAGCGCAGAACTGAACTTCAGTCGTACGGATTATAGCAACTACATGCAGACGGTACGCTCCTTTGTTTTTAAGGCTCTTTTCACTGTGGGGCTTTCGGCAGCCGTGTGCTGCCGCCCTTGCAGACGGTACGTTCATGTGTACTGATTCTGCAGTCTGTAGCGGCCGGAGGAACCTCTCCGGTGCGGCTACAGGAAACTTATGGTGTTAAGATATAGACACCAACGTGTCTGAGATGCAGCACCCAGTGTATTGACGTATCCAAGAGAATTCTCGTTGGCTTTGAGAATTATGTATATACTAAAGGCGGGTTATAGTCATCCCTCGATGCTCTGTGGAAAATGTCGGAAAACGCAGTTCTCCGTCCTACAGTGTTGGTTGGGGGCTCTCCGCACTGGGAAGAGTAGTCCCCCAGACTGTTTCTTGTGCGCCAGCTTGAAAACGTTCCGAAGAATTGTGTGTATGTAAAGTGGTGGAACGCAGCGTGGGGAACCTGGAAGACTCTACATGTTCAACTTTATTTCACTAGTACTGTATACGTAACCTGACGGTTCCTTCCTTCCTGCAGATGCATGGATTCAAGAGTTTCCTCGAGTGCCAACAGTACATACGGGACTTAAGTAGACAAGCAAATTGTCACATTGTCAACGATTTGTACAAAGGAATTCTTATTGATCTGTCTGGGAGGTGGGAGGTGAAGTACCGCGTGGCGAATCAACAATCCCCTCCCAAGTGAGTTGTAAAACCTTAATACCTTTCTTCTTTCCACTTATCGGATTTTGTGCATCTTTCACCCGTTTTAAGTTTATTCAAGTTGTACCTATATTGGATGTACTCATCAATCGCAATGCTTCAAACTGTTCCACGTCTCTATTTGCCTTGTAAGAACCTGTTCATGAACAGCAAATGATAGCATCTGGAAGCGCTTGGACCGCTTGGTCTCTGCTATCGTTTTACTGGTTTCCCTTCCACTAGGGAACAAAATGTGCTTGGCCTAGCCTGTTGAATAGAATGGACTGACTCGCTACTGTAGGCCATGTAGTTCAGTGGTTAAGTTTGCGGTACTTCTTCCTGCCACATACATCTAGTTTACTTGATATATTGCTTTTACTAGCATGTACTTACGGTCTGTTGTTTATGTCCAGATTTAGCTACGTGTTAGTTGGCCGCTACGCTACGGAGGAGACAGCTTTAAGGTACGAAATCGATCTAGACCAACACCAAAATTCTTTTGCTTCACCGTAAGACTAGTTGATCTCTTTTGTTGCTAATACTTAATCGCAAATATATATAGCAGCTTTGGAAGCAAGTCAGAAGATAGAATCGCCGTGATTATACTAGGGAACCATTCTTTGTAGTTACTACCTGAACACAGCTGAGGCCATGTTCAGAGGATGATAGATATCAAATCCATTTAGTTGGACAGCTACAAATATGAATTGGGCATGATATAGAATGTGTCGCTGCAAACGATAACACGAAATGTGGTAGTGACAAAGAATAGTGTATGTACAGTACCTAGACTCTTTGACTCTGAACGTGAGTTCATTGACATAGTTTAGTCATGGTGCAAAAACCTTATTGTGAATGATTATGATGATTATCATCGTCAGCTCTGTTATCTGAGGAGACCTAATACGACGCTTGATCCTGACTTCAGAGCTTACAATGAAACTGCTCTAACATATGCCGGTCCATCAGCTATCATCACAAGTTTTCAAACAAGACAACTTGGTAAGTCTCCACGTGATCACCGTATGCTCTCAATGTACATATGTTTGCTAAGTTTAGTTGTAGATTTAAGTGTGCAGTGTAAAGTCGCAATATGAAAACGATGGGCTAAAATAACTGTGGGGAAGAATCTGATTCATCTATCTGCAGCTGCAGACATCACAAGATCTCTGCCGTACATCACAAGTACAGCTAGGGAAGATGAGCCAAGATACAGGAAGGACATCAAGATGGTTAGTAACCTAGCCGAAGACAACTTACCTGTCCTAAGCGATGATCATTCGGATCCATCAACGGGAGGCGCCCCTCATCTTCCCCCAACATCCCAGGAGCAACTCCTTGGACTGGCTGCAAAAACTCCAGCTGTAGTGAGTCGGGAAGAAATTCAAACAGACAGTGGGAACAGTGGTCTCGTGGCTCTTGGGGAAGAGCCGGTGGGATGTGAATCTGAAACTCACAAAGATGCTTTCCTAATTCACGAAAGACCTGTTTCAGATGTAGAAAAACCATATGCATCAAATCTTTTCCCTTTTGTGTTACACCTTGAAGGGGAAGGTCTCTCGGCTAACTGCGACCATCAGGATGTGATGCGTCTCGTTGATTCTGTGGCTCTAGAGGTAGAGCCGGTGGGAACTGAATGCATATGTGAAATTCAAGAATATGATTTCCTGCAGATTCTCGAAAGTCGACCTGTTCCACATGCAGAAAAACCATCAAGTTCCGGCTTCTTGGTGCAACCCCTTGGAATGGAAGGGGAATGGCTTTTGCATAGCTGGGACCATCAACCTGAGGATGTGATGCAATGCGATGGACTGGCTGGAACTGGAGCTCAACTATATCCTGAAGAGACCCATACGGACAGCGGGGACAATTGTCTCGTGGCTCTTGAGGCAGAGCCTATGGGATGCGAATCTGAAATTCAAGAATATGATTTCCTGCATACTCTTGAAAGTAGATCTGTTCCATATGCAGAAGACCCATCAGTTGCAAGCCTTTGCTTTTCTATGGAAGTCTTGCAATGGATACAGAAGGGGGAGGTCTTTCGTGCAACTATGACCATCAAGATGTGATGCAATCTAACGAACGATGCGGGGCTGATATATCAAGTTACTGGATGCTCCCGAAGTATCATGATCAAGGTCATGGAGACGAAAAGGTATCTACACAATATATAGTTTTCTACGTCTTTTACAACATTATTCTACTTGGATGGCGGGAAAGTACTTGCATTGTACTCAGAGTCTTCTTTCCATTGATCTGCGTTGGCCTTACGTAGGACATGATCTGCTTGTACCCTGCAGAATGCAGGACCTGGTGCTGTTCAGGAGAGTCAACAGCTGATCCACGTGCACAGTTTCTTCCAATATTTTCCTCCTCCTCTTTTGAACGGAGGACCTGATGAAGTTATGACTCCTACTGCCGAAATAGATTTATATCATCTTAAGTCCATGCCTCCTTTTCACTTTGATTTGTCACTGTAAGTGGACACAGGTTTACAATTAGGTACAGGCAAGGTAAATTTTTTATTTACACGGAACTCGTCAACTCTAAATCTTTACTCCTTACATGTATACGGAAAAGTATACATGGTCACTCACAACTCACAGGAAGAAATATCTGCAATGAACTCAAGTACACACCAACTTGCACTTCCAGAACGCATTTGTTTGTAAGTGCAAACAGTGTTTCATTCATCAAGTGTCTTTGAGTTGAACTTGTAAAGAGTGTTTCATTCATCACGTGTCTTGAGTTGACTTGTAAAGAGTTGTACTTTACCTCCAGCTGTCGACCATATTGCACCTGCACCGGATAGAGAGTAACCATTGGACAGGAAAGACACTGTGGAGTACAAGTGCATTGTACTCCACAGTGTAGATGGTTAGGTTTAAGTTCTTGCACTTATTCGGCAAGTTCAATACACACTATGACTCAAGAATTTCACTATTTTGATTTTGCAAGTCCTTAGGAACAAATGTCGCGTAGTGACGAATCAAATAAAACGTAAACTAGCGCCAAAATCTTTATATTGCTTAAAGCCTCCAGATCAAAATGATCAGGCAACAGGCACCATGCGAGTTGCAAATCACGTAAAAACCTATTCGTCAGATGCATTTTAGTTGCAAAGATGAATGCTTCATCCAAGGAGGATCCTGCACGTAATTGGCAAGTTCAATATGCATCTGGACCAAGCTGTGTGATGCATTTTATGTGCTCCGATTTTACTCAGACGAATGCTTCATCCAACCTGCATGAACAGTTAGATATGGACAAGAAGAATTCAGTTCAACATATGAAAGAAGTGAATACTTGCATTAATGAAAACTTCAAAAGAATAAAAAGAAGACTATGTCTACCTGCTCAGTTATTGAGGACAGAACATCTAACTATATATATATATATATATACGGATGTAAGAAGAAAGACAATGAAAACTTCAGGGTACTACATTGTCCTCTAACATCTGCTTGCTCAGTGCTAGAAGGCAGAATATTATAATATAATGAATAGGCACTTATTGTCTTGTACCACTTGTCTGCTCTCCGTTAGAGGACAGAATTTTGCATACAGTACTCTTGCACATTCAGATCTGCATATCGTCTCGATCTCTGACTCACGCTATCTACCAACATTAATGTATCAAAATTTGATTATTATTACCAAAATAAGTATTTGCATGTATGTTTACGACAGCATTTTAGAATGCTAACTTCAAGAAAATCTGCACACAATCTTTCGTGCAACTCGATCAGCAAGATGTGATGCAATCTAACGAACGATGTCGGGAGTACCTGACTGATACATCAAGTTACTGGATGCTCCTGAAGTATCATGATCAAGGTCATGGAGAGGAAAAGATATCTACACAATATATAGTTTCCTACTTCTTTTACAATATCATTCTACTTGGATGAAGAGAAAGTACTTTCAAGTTTCAAGGAGACTCTCGGCTCCTTGAAACCAGTTCTATGCTTCATTTGTGACAAAAAGAAATCATGAAGCAAATCTCCATCTGGATCTTCAACTTGCTCCAAACAACTTAACACTCTTCTTGTGATGTCCACAGTTTACAAATTTTGAGATTTTTCAAAACTTTAAAGTTAACGACGTACATATATAATTGAATTAACTTTGTGACTTGAGTTTATCCTCTGCTTAGTGGGAAGATGGACTTCAGACAGATTTTTTTACGAGAAAAAACCGACTTCTTCCAGAAGCCGGAAGGAGGGTGTCTTCCTGGAAGACAGAATCTAGAAGATAAAAGACGAGTCTTCCAAGGGAGTCCATTGACTGTAGTTGCGAGTTATACCAACCCAGGACTAGCTAGAAGATACAGTAGGTGTTACGTGGACCTAAAGGGCAGTCACTTAAGCAGTAGGTAGGACCAGGGTTGACATGGCACCTACCTAAAGCGCGCGGACAGCAGGGCAGCAAAACAGAAAAATACCTCATCAAGAGAAAAGGTGTGGAAGCATCGCTTTCTACCTTCTCCCCCCTTGAAATTGAATTCTAAGTCCTTTTGAGAAAAAGATATTTCAGGAGCTTACAAGGAGAAATTGTTGTGGTTAGGCTTGGAGAATTAAGATGAGAGTTTGTGAGAAGAGTCTCCTCTCCTCAGAGAAGAAATTGCAGTCTTCACAGAAGAGATTGCCCAAGGATTGAAGGGAATTGAGAGATTAGGATTTCATGCTTCTGCTGCGCATAAGAAATCCACAAGCTGCACGCAGCAGGATTGAAGTAGTGCGCGGCCGAAGACTGAGTAAGGTTTTTTCAAGGAACTTCCAGGGAAAGATTGCTTGTGGAGGGTAGCAATTGGAGAAATCACACCTGCAGCAGAGCTGTGAAGAAAGAAAATGAAGGCTGAGTTGTGAAATTGAAGAATCATAGGTGTTTGGAGGTCACGTAGAGGACTCACAAAACAACGCATCAGCGCCTGAAGGTTTTAAGGTTCTTTTTCCTTACCTCTCCCTTTCTCTTTCCTTCGTCCTCCTTCTTTTCTTTTTCTATGCCCCCCTTCTCTGCAATTACTTGCAGGAATCCTTTGTCTTCCCATCCCAAAATCCCTACCTCATTGTGCTTCTATCTCTCGAATCCATGGACAGAAGACTTACCTTGAGTCTGGACATTTCCAGAAGCCAAATTCAATTCACATCAAGTAGTATAGATTTGATTTGATTTGCGAAAAGCTTGATGTGAATCTTGAGTGAAATTGTGAGTTGGTAATTGTTTAGAAAAGGAGAAAATTGGGATTCAAGCTAGTGCCTCCCAATCTTCCTGCCTTCTCAATCCACATTTTCCTAGAGAGCTAGAAGACTGGAAAGGCTGGCGGAATGTGTAAAAAGATGTGAGCCTATGCAGGTCTCTTTTGTCTAACCCATCGCAGACTGTTTCTTCTTCTTCCAATCTTAGATGAGAGTTGTGAGGAGTTTTCCGTCTTATCTTTCATTTATACAACAAGCTTTACCTAAAGGTGTATGCGAGATGAGAAATCAAAAGATAAAGCCCGAGTGCTCAAACCCTCAGCATAATTGAGGTCCAGTGTCTATGGAGAGGATAGAATTACGCGTAAAGAGCCAAAAGACAAGTGAGATCAGTGATAGGAACCCTAGATGTGAGAAGTCTTATGAAGTAGTCATTTATCTAGAAGCTATCCCTGAGGTCTTTTTGGAGATCATTGTCATCACAGGAGTCCCAAACTTCTTTTGACCATTCTGTATGCCTGTCTTCTCAAATAACTCTTTATCTTTTGCTAGGAAGTAGTATGAATTGCAAGGTGGATTGTCTCTTCAAAAATCTCTGTTATGCCTTGCTTAGTTAGAACTGCATAGGTGTAGATTACAATACGTGCTGCTATCAAGAAGCTCTCTTAGAATTTTGGAAGACAGAATAGATCTTCTAGAAGATTGAACTCGTTTTTTGAGAGTGAAATTTGAACTACAAGAGCCTGGTGAGGATTGAGCTCTATGTTCACCGCAATCATGTGTTGTATAGTGTATCAGAAGTTTCAGTATGATTGCCATGCATCCTCGAGGTATTGTGTTACTATAAGTAGAGCTGAACATAGGCAACTCCTCATTATAGAATTTGACCTCGACTTCTTCAATTAGAACTGGTATCTTGCCGACCAATGTCTGTTGGAAGAAGTCTGGTCAGTCCTATCTCTCCGAAACCATGTACTTATCTATGCAAGAGTGGCGAGAGGAACATCGGCAGTATGAAACGTGGAGTGATGGAGAAAAACATTTCATCGATCAGAAACCGAGAAACGTGGTTATGAGCTAGAGAAATGTAAAATCTCCCCAGTCATTTCAAGATAATGACAATATGAAAATACTACATGTCTCTTCTTGGAAGACAAGCATGGAAGAGGCTAGAAAGTGGAGGCTTACCAGGAGAAGAAGAAGCGACTTCAAGAGCTTGGTGAGGATTGAGCTCTATGTTCACAGCAATCATGTGTTGTATAGTGTATCAGAAGTTTCAGTATGACTGTCATGCATCCTCGAGGTATTGTGTTACTACAAGTAGAGCTGAACATAGGCAACCCCTTCATTATAGAATTTGACCTCGACTTCTTCAATTGGAACTGGAATCTTGCCGATCAATGTCTGTTGGAAGAAGTCTCTTCAGTCCTATCTCTCTGAAACCATGTACTTACCTATGCAAGAGTGACGAGAAAAAGATCGGCAATATGAAACGTGGAGTGGTGGAGAAAAATATTTCATTGACTAGAAACCGAGAAATGTGGTTATGAGCTAGAGAAATGTAAAATCTCCCCAGTCATTTCAAGGCAATGGCAAGTGGAGGCTTACCGGGAGCAGAAGAAGTGACTTCTGGGGACACTCTATCTTCAACTCTTCCTTAAGTGGGAAAGCTCAGAAGGTCACGTACTTAGGCGATCAAGATGTTGTCTTCTTAGAAGCCGTATGGACAAGAGAAGTTGTCAATTGAGACGTCTTTTTCCATGGATATGTGCATGTGGAGCTAGGTTATTTAGGCACCCCAGTAGAGAGACACCTCACCCCCTTTTTCTGCTACTTGTATGTACTGCCAAGGGGACTTGAGAGAAAATCAGTTGATCAAGTATGGACTAGTAAGATCATAGGAAGTGAAGGAAGAATCTTCCGAGGAGGAGAGCTTGGTGGATACTGTACCTTCTCCTAAAAATCCAGTGCCTAGGGAGGATCAGGTACAACTCTGAAGAAGATCACCAACTAGATAGGAGATTTCAGTGGAACAGAAGACGAGTCCTCTCCAAGGAGGATGGGACTAAGGGTGTCTCGAGGACAAGCACTTCCGTATCATTCATTCCAGATCTGAGTCATAGTTCTAGGAAGACACCTCCGGCACTCGGTCTATCAGGAAGTCGGTTCTTGAGACACACGGAGTCTTTCGAAGATTCCAGAAGACAGAAACTGGGTCCAACTACGACAGGTGAGTATGTAGAAATAGAGACAGAACGTCTGAAAGACATGCAGTCTGTCTCTGTTGTAAGAAGAGACCTCTCACCAAGGACGATGTTACGAGTGGCTTCTTTCCAAGCACAAAAGGAGAGAACAGCCATGATGGAAGAGATAGGAGAACCGCAGGAAGACATGAAAGCTTCCTAAGATTGATATGACGACATGAACTTGACTTTCGCTTGAAAAAGATTGGAGGAGTTCAATGCCTTCTTCAGGACTTAGATCCAGCCAGCCATGGAGATGGTGGAAAAGCGGGCTAGAGTCCAAGAGAAACCTCTATAGCTCGGATTTTGTCTTCGGAACCTGATCTAGCAGGAAGAAGCCCATACAGAGCGGGTAGAAGCTTTGGAAACCAACCTCTGCACAATTGAGAGATTAACAAACATGTATAAAGTGGAAGCGTCTGCTTCTACTAAGGAGACGATTCAATTTCAGAAGACTCACCAGGAGTTGCATATGCAACTTAGACAGAAGGAGCAAGAAGTCTTGAGGATTCAAGAGCAAACTAGCTGACTTGGTGGCCAAGAAGAAGACTTGGAGTGTCTAGTGGGAAGCTGCAAAAGCCAAGACTTCTGAAGAGAAGAAGCAGCATATGGAAGCAGAATATCGAACCATGGAAGGCATGACACAAATGAGAGAGGTTTTGAGAAAGAAGTTCAACTTCACAACCTGGAAGAAGCTTCTAACCTTAGCTAAGACCAGGTTGTTAGAATGCAACGACAACATGTTCATATACTTGGATAGGTAGATTGAGGACCTGAAGACACTCTATGATTTTCCATCAGTCCTCGGTCCTACAGCCATGTCTTGGAGCGCTGGAGGGCCTTCCCATGTCGAGGATCCAAACAAAGAAGAGTTCGATCTAGATGTTCACTTGGTGATAGCAGCATTAAGAATAAAGACACCTAGAAGAAGTCTCAAAAGCCGGGATGTCTTCTGGAAGACAAGGAGAGGAGTAGACTTCTTAGGTGTTCAAGGTGGAGGCAATGTCTGCCTCTGTCTCTCAGAAGGTTACCAGGCCTCGTAGAAAGGCTCCAAAGTCAAGTTGGGTATAGCTTCCCATAGTTGTCTTCCATCTTCCGGGGCGGATACAGATGAGCACATGGTTGTCATTGAGACAGATGTCACTTCAGCCGCTCGAGAGGTGCCAGCAGAGTAGCACATGACGTCAAAGACCGAATTGGACATACAAACAGGTGCGGAAGCTATGGACCTCACACTTGAGGTCTAAGAATAGATAGGAGATCTAGTTCTGTCCGAGATTTTTTCTACCACGTTGACTTTTGAGAAATTCAGACTTAACTATTTTTAGTTTTGTATTCTTTTGTATTTTTAGATCACTGCCCAAGTGATAGCGTTAGGAAGAGAAAGAATAGAGAAGGACGTTCAAATTTGGAGAAATCAAAGTCCAAGGATGAGGTGATCATCTTCTAGTGAATCCTTTCACCTTCTGGACTGCGGCCTTGTTAGAAAGAGTCTCCTCTTATGTTTAGAAGGTAATTCTGCTCGGTTCTTAGTCAACCCATGGTCAAGAAGGTGTATAAGACCTGGGATTATTGTCTAGTTCAATACACAATGTGTTCTACACGTCCGCACTCAAGTGGAGGCGAAGGAGTGCAGACAGACATAGATAAGAACGGCATCCTCGTGTAGTCTTGTTTAGTCTAGTGTGTTGAGGAGTGGAGTTAGGAAGCTGAAGGGGTAGCTAATGAAATCTGATGTAAATTCTTCTCTTCTCAAGGATTTGATAGATTACTTGGTTACAAAAACTATCTATGTCTTCTGAGGATCGAGTTTCATTAAATTCATACACAATTGTGCATGGGAAGTTTTCCTGTTGAGTGGCCGTGACTATCAGTGGTTGTGTAGTGTCAAAGTTCATCTCATCCAGTGGAGCACTTGGGATCCACATGCGGACAGAGTAGTCGAAGATGAGGACAGAAGAAGATAGAAGCTGTATCTGTGGTACTTTGGCCGAGAAACAAGTAGGAAGCCGAGGAGTTAGATAATGAGAGTTCAGCACAAGCCTGAAACCTTGTAAAAGCTCATTTGACCAAAGGGACAGTGGGTGGTACTAAACTCCAGGTTGCCTCGAGAAGAAAATCTAAGGTACAGAAAAGCTGACGGATCGCTTCTTATAACATCAGAAGATGTCATCTTCAACCAGAAGACGGTGAGATTGTAAAGTATGTGTTTAGTCTTCTCCATGATATTACTACAAGCATGGAAGGCTTGTTAGTCAGGATCCTGTGAAGCCTTGGTTTTTCGTTTTGTTAATTAATTGATTAGTTGTAGAGTAAATAAGAAGAATAGATGATAGAAGATAAACGATATGAGTAGAATAGTGTTAATTAGAAGTTAGTGAAGAATCTCAGTTCTGGAGGAATTTATCGAATCTATGGAGACACTGAAAGAGGATTTCCTCATAGATGAATTCCTCGGGCGAAGAGCTTTCTAACGATATGTTGTGCGAGGCAATCGGAGACCGAATGACGAAGTTACAGCAGACTGAAGAATGTCAGTCGTCAAGAGGAAAACCTATCGCGGGATATAAGCCAGGTAACAAGTCATTTACTTTACTCTTTTACTATTCCCAGAGCGAGCGATAGCAGGGCGTAGCGAGCCGTATTTTCCGAACGCCGAAGTACATCAGTGACGGGCGAGGAAGGGATTGCGACGAGGAATCCGTTTGTGGCGAAGATCGTTGCAGTGATCCTAGAGATGCGAGGGATGCAGACGCCTAAGGCGCCGAGGCTCCGAGCCTTTGAAGTTAATCGAGCGGCTCTTCGCCGCTATGACAAGGAGCTTGAGGAAATGGGACTAGCGTTCCTCTTACTTCCTTGGTGGGGGATGGTCTCCTCCAAATTGGTGCACGAGTTGAAGGTCTGCAAGCAGCATCCGACCGATGATCACTATGGGCGACCATGTAACTAGACCGAAGTTCACTGGTCCGGTGTCTTGGGAACTGACGATGCAGGTCGGGAAGGTGATCTTGTGTTTGACACCACATCTGCCGCTGCTTCGCCCGAAGCAGTGAAGAACTTCCCGAATCTCTTCAGGGAGTTACCTCTAGGGAGGAACGGCTACCGAACGAGCGATTACTGCGACCCGAAGAAGAGAGAAGTAGCCGATGCGATTATGGCGATCTTCAGGCCACGAAGAACGACATACATGTCGAACTGGCAAATCAATTTCATCGAGCAGCTCTTCGTCGGAAGAAGAGCACATTGGGCGAGGATCTTCCACCGTCATGTGCTGAAGCTTTGGACCGAGAACGACTTGGCGTACATAGGACCATTTGTATCGGTGTTCTATATGGGGATGGGACTGCTGTCGGACGAACAGCAGAGGAAGTTGGGCTTTACCGCAGCTGCCGAGGAAGATGAATTTCAGGTGGTACAGACCCCAGCACGAGATGTACAACTCGAGAGGTTCTTCGACGAAGTCGAGGCCGAAGGAGCACCAGCCGAAATAGCAGTGGAGGCAACAAAGAAGAACGAGGCATCGACTTCAACACCAGCTCCAGAGAAGGCGACCGAAGAGATAACTCCGGCCGAAGACGAAGATGTAGTCGAGGTATCTCCTCCGATCTGCAGGAGTGGAAGGAAGAAACAATTGGAGGAGACGCCGAGGTCTGTGCAGAAGTCCCGGAAGAAGATGAAGATGACGAAGACGGTCCAAACCGATGATGAAGCAGTCGAAGAGGCGACAGAGGAAGCCGATGAAGGGAGCACTCCTCGGACGGAGAAGGACATTGACACTACACCGAGGAGTACTCTTTCTCTGTCGACGATAGAAGAGATCGAGAAACTGGCTTCTTCGGCGGACTACCTCAAGGATGTAGTCGTACCGCTACTGCACAGCTTGGAAGCGAACCGCGAGACCTACGAGGAAGTCGTCGGTAGGAAGCTGAACCTGGCAGAGTTAGTGCATACGATGCACTTCGGCCGAGGTAATTGGCAAGAAGAGAAGGAGAATTTGAGAGCTGCACTTCGCATGGCCTAGAAGGAGATGCAGACGAGGACCGATGAGCTGAAGACTATGACATCAGAGAAGGAGGAGCTTCTTCGGCAGAAGATGGATCGCGAGAAAGAGCATGAGAAGGTTCTTTCTCTGATGAAGAAGGATTTGGATGACATGCGCGGGCAACGAAACAGGTATCAGGACACTGTCGCTGCCATGACAACGGAAGTGGAGGATCTGAAGCACCGCGTCATCAAAGCCGAGGAACTGAGCGCTCAACTTCGAAGTAGGGTCGAGCCAGTGCTGAAGAACTACTTCGCCGTTGAGATGGACGCCGAAGAGTCGGGATTTCTCCGCCAGGTTAGAGAGGAGTTCTTAGCTGCAGATGCGGAGGGTACTTCAGCTAAGAACCGGGTAGCTAGGCTAGGCCAACGAGTAATTAGGGAGCTTAGGGAGGTTAGAGCAACCGTAGAGTTCTCAGTTTGCGAGATAGGTAGAGAGCTAGCGGTAGGAAGCGATGTTGTTCCTGGTGTCGTTTCGGACACAGGACCTTCATCCGACGGTCCAGAAGTACTCCCGACTTCTTAGGAAGAAGATCCGTCATCTTCGGACAAATATGTATATAAGCGTTGTGTTGTTCGTATTCAGGACCTCTATGTGTTTTATCATTTTTTAGTTTTCTATTTCCTGAGTTTGCGGAGCCATTGAGTGTTTTGTCTTCTTCGAGGATTTACCTACGAAGTATCGTAGTTTGCTGTGGTAGGAATTAGTCTGGGTGCCGAAGGATTTGCTGTCGACATTTGAAATCAGAGTAGAACGTTTACGGCGAGGACTGAGAATAGATCAGCATCTACGGAGTTAATTTCCTGCGAAGACGTTTTTGGGCGAAGCTGACTTCGGAAGAAGTTGTTCTTTGGTGGAACACTTAGGAAGGAGCTCAGTCTGGTACTTCGGCGGAAGAAGAGTCTTCTTCGCCTGAGTTTTCCGAGAGCAGTAGTAGTGAAAGTAACTTAGTGTGAAGATACTTAGCGTTTATGGTGTTAGAGGCTACCTAGTAGCACTTCAGCAGTACTTCCTCGTGTGACATTTCCATCCGTGGCTCTGTTTCTCTGTTGTTCACCTGTTTCTTGAGGTCCATGACCTGTTCAGTACCTGTTATGTTTATTTGTCAGGATTATCAACTCTGTCTTGTTGGATAGACCTGAGTTTGATCTCTACCGAGACTGATTTCTGCCCGTGAGAATAAAAGACAACTATAAAGAATCACCTTTGTCACGTGTTTACTACTTTTGGATGATCTTTACTTGCATCTCTGTGGGTTCGATCCTTAAATTACTACTTTCAAGCATCTTTTGGTTTTCTTGTGTGTTACATATAGAAGACTGAATAAATTTTGGCGCCGCTGCCGGGGATGCGAATGCTGAAATTATCCAAGATCAGTGAACAGAAGTCCAGAGACATGTATGTCGACGGGCAAGCCTGATCCTCCTGGAAACGTGCAATCTGAGAGAGACAGGAGGCGAGAAAGACGAGCAGAATATCGAGAACAGATTCTGGAAGAAGCTCGTCGGTTGAAAGAAGAGCATAAGAAGAGAGAACGAGGTTGGAGAACACCTAACTCAAAAGAATGGAAGAGGAAGGAACCAAGCCTTGATGAATCAAGTTCACCCCGGACACCAAAGTCATTACCTCCAACTCCTCTCGAATCTGCTCAGAGAGAACTTGACTTCGAAGAAGTTACCACTCGGCTAAGTGCTGAGACCGAACACCCAGAAAGTGAAGTACGGTGGAAACCTTTCCCCGAAGTCAATACTGTTTTATATCCGCAGTTGTTTACTCCTGACCCAGAGATAGGAAGTACTTCTGCAGATCAAGATCAGTTTACTTCTTCGAATGAAGAAGCTGCAACTAAGGCAGTAGAAGCTGTTACTACCTTAGTGGAACTTTTACAGGCGCAGGAACTTATTCCTCAAGCACTGGTGCGGGAAATCCTTCCATAACTCCAGTAACTCAGAAGGACAGCGCTGCTCCTTACTTACAGCCAACCACAGGACCGTCCATATTCAAGAAGAGACAAGCCCAAGCAGCTGCTGCTGCGGGTATTGCCGCTGCTGTCCTTGTTCGAGCTGCAGTACCAGCACCGAATCCAGCTCCTGCCAAGATAGCAACTCAAGTTCCAAGAGCTCCCTTCGTTCGAAGTATGGCAGGCCAACCCATCACGAAACATGGTTACCCAAAGTTCAGAGGAGGATCTTCAGATGACGATGAGGATGCAGATGCTTACATTAAACTGTTTGAATCTATATCTGTCACTAATAAGGAAGATGCTGAACCAGATCGTCTGCGAATCTTTCCAAGTCTTCTCAGGAAGAGAGCACGCAGCCGGTACAATCATGCAAATAGAATACCAGGAGACATCGATACTTGGGACAAGCTGAAGACAAAGTTCTTAGAGCGTTTCCAGGAAATTGGGTACAATCGTCAAGTTTTGGGAAAGCTGACCAGACTGGTCAGAGGAAAGAAAGAGAGCCTAAAAGATTATGTCCAAAGATTTTACAATCTACTGGACAGAATTCCGAGGATGGGTACAGCCAACCCATACTCTATGGATCAAGCCACAGAATGGCTAGTTACCAGCTTACCGATTGAAATGGAGATCTGGTGTCGTCGAGGAAAGATGGACGCCATTGAAGAGGTTGTTGCCTCAGCAGAAGCATCTGAAGCATCCACCCTCGGAAGTAAAGGAGGATGGATAAAAGGGAAGAAGAAAGGGAAGAAAGAAAAGAAGGAGAAGAAGGAAGGGAAATCGACTCGAAGGAATAAGCACAAGAAGAGTCGCAGAGAACCCTCTTCCCATGGTTTGTTCTAAACTTAGAAACCCAGACACAAGAGTTTCAATAGACACTATCAAGAGCAAAGATAAGTCTAGAGTCAAGAGGGGAGGAGTGAAGATCCGTCACAAATGGTTGATTTGAGAGAAGAAGAATTTATTAAGTTGATGAGAGGAGTGATCATTCGATCTAAAGAGTACTAAGTGGTCGATGGAAAGAATTCACTGCAAGGAATTGTTTCAATCGTGATCATTCTTGGGGATTGTTGCGAGCATTTTATTTGCTAATTCAACATGAATCGGTGAACTTGCAACCATTTCGTGACATATCTTGGTTCACTGTGATGAGTTAGTGGAGGTTCATTGATCATAGCTATCCATGGTCATCGATCTTCACGGTTGTAGATACTTAAGCTTCTTTATTCTCTTTCCGTCTAGGGTTTGATTGGTTGTGGATACTTTCAAATAGCTTTGGACAGCTAATTTTGTATGAACATTCTTTGAATGACTCTCTTAGTTGTTAGGGTTTAGAAATTGCTCTTGAATCTTGAATTCTTTCTTAGAGTTTAGATAGACTTTAATTTGCTCTTGGATTTGCTATTATGGCTTATATTCAACGCCCACAAAAGTTTAATTTGATTTTGATGTTAGGAGTTTGAAAACACTCTTAAATGTTTAATTTGATTCGAAAGCATGTTACTGTGGCAGCTCGTCTTCCAGACCCAGCAACTAATACTTGGAGGCTTCTCCACTTACCACCTAACGATCCTCTAAGGTGCTGCAATCGATGTGAGAAGAATCGGAATGAAGATTGTCTGCACCTTTTCTGAGATTGTCCTCAATCTAGAGTCATCTGGATCTCTACTTGAAAGCATGCCCAGGTGCAAGATCGTGGAGGCCGCCCAAGGTCTTCTTGGAGAACGACTGCCCATGAAACTCTATCCATACTCAACATTCTGGAACATCCTCCGGGGAGTGATCATCTGGTTTGTCTGGATAGATTGAAAATCTATCCAGAAAAGTCTTCCAAGGCATTGACAGCAATTGCCACATAACGCAAGCGAAGATCTGGGCACAAACCAAGACTTGCATCAAGAACGCATGGAGAGACCTACAGAAAAAAATCATACTGCTAGATGCAAAGCACAAAAGAAAAGGTCCAAAAGTTCAAAAAAGGCTAGGGGCTACACGGGCTAGAGTGACAATACAGGGAGAGCTTCTGCGCTTCCCTCCCATGAATCCGCAAACTTGAGAACTGGGACACTTGAGCCATCATATGACCTTCTGTTGTGACAAACTATGTTCCTGTCACTCGTGCCTCACCTCCGTCTGTGGTGGTTTCGCCCAACAGCTGCTGAAGGTCGACCACCTCCGACCTCCGTTCGTGCGGCTCATAATGTGGTGTACAATGCCCGATGTCCTTTCCATTTGGATTCTGTCGTCTCAAAGCTTAGGCATTCATTTTGCATCTCACACCTCAGTCTCCTAGTGGTTCTCTCGGTTCCGGACTCCCTGCGTGGTGATTCGGTCTCGACGGTCTGTGATCCTCTGAAGAAGCCTGACTTCTTGTTCACATCTGGTGATCGTCACGATAAAAGATTTAGAGTCTTTCAGTCACCAAAGATAAAGCAGAATCAACAACAGAGGTTAGCTTCCCATCTTCCTGTTCTGTTGAAGAAAGTAACCATCATTTTGTACAACAGAACAGGAAGATGAGAAGCTAACCTTATGTTCGTATGAAGACGTTATGCAAATCGAGCAGACGAACATAGATCACGAGGCAAGAGTTGCCGGTCAGAACTGTCTGGAGGTCACCTCATCAAATTTTGCAAGAGCATGTGCAATCTCTTTCGTGCGAGAAGTAACCTGGCTGAAAAACACAGTAGGGATTGAAGAAGTTGCAAGAAGATTGTTGCAGCTTTGAAGCGCTCGAAAGTCGAAAAAAACACTATGTACGGTAGCTCAGCTTTGGATACTGGAGGCTGAAAGGTCATGGAAGGTCCACGACCCAGGAGGACTGAGGAGAGAATGGCATGTGTTTGCTATTGTTTCCAATCCATCCCCCATCTTGTGTCTAAGTCGACTCACTCCCACCGCATTTCTTTCAGTCATCAGTTCACCTCTCATGTCAAGCAGGTGAGCTTCACTGTTGCCTGTCCAAAGTACATGCTACATCACCATCACATGTACAGTGGTCAAAATCAAACACCAACGTATTGAGACATCTTGCAACTAGATGTGAGTCCACTGACGTCTGAGTTCACATCCGTAACATTCCCGGTACATTACCTGCCTCCATGTGTACTGGACAGAGATGTGACGTCTTAGAGGACCGATGCTTACACACCTGCTACAACTTCTATACGTTAGGATAAAGAATACAAAGCGCATGTATTGAGAGGTGAGAGTATGTGGAGACTGAGCGCTTAATTAGGATTTATCTCTAGAGACTATCACCCTTTAGGACTGACTTTTAAGACATCCCGTCGCTAGTCTTAGGTATACCTTAGGGTCCATCTTTTGTTCTTTTCAGATTTTCTTTTGTGAAATGGGTTGGTTATCCCACCACCCCTTAGGCTTAACACTCAATCTTAAATTTTCTTTTTATTCTTTTGATGGAGTTTGCTGGTTACAGCAAGCGGTCACAAAGATTTTTGTTTCAAAGTTACATATTTGGTGAATCACTATAAAAGTAATAGTTCATGGAAAACACAAGTAAAATATTTCTGTGTCCAGAACCTCTGTAGCAACTTAATGTAATTCTGGATATTCCTTTAACTTGATCATGTGCTAATCATATGCATAACTTTATATGCTTAGTATAATATACATTCGGTATATTAAACTAAAAGAAAGAGAGGCGCGCTAAGATGCAATATAATGTGCTCTTTTTCTGGTGCGAAAGCTGCATGTTCAAATGCAGTGAGTAGATGCATAACTAAAGTGGCTGAATGTGTTTGATATTCCAAGGTTGCATACGCTAAATATAACGCTCTAGAGGGGTAAAAGCAAGAAAACCACAAGATGGTAAAAAGGAAAAGAAGGTGTTACTTTTACAAAAGGAATTGCGGGGTTATGTGTCAAATATTATTCCGATTACACTACAATTCGTTCTCACTTGTAAAAGATTTTCTTATTGATAACATGTTGTTTTGTAATCAGAAAGAATGAGATCTTAGCATCATACTACAACTCTGTTGGAGGAATCTGAAAGTTGTTATCCAACTCTATAAAGATTCACTCTGAAATGTTGTTCTAGATAGAGATCAAACGTGGAGTTTGAAACTCGTCTCAAGAAACATGGAAAACAATCAGACTACACGTCCAAAACAATGTATGGAAGCACGTCAAAAGATGATGTAAAATCAATCTGGAAGTTGACATCAAAGAGTTATATAAAACATCAATCGGATGAACTTTTCATCAAAAGATCTTGAATGAATATAGAAACAATCTACATGTAGTATTGGAGGTCTTACTTACCAGGGAAGCCGAACAAAGATTTAAGAACCATGAAGATCTGAGAGAACTGAGAGAAAAATTTACTCTCCTCTTATAAAAATACAACGAATAACAATTCCTTAAAGAATAAATGAAATATTTGAAACTGAAATTTGGGTATCAAGTAACAAGTGGTTCTGAAGCTACCATCTCTCGAACAAATCTGCAAGAGTTCTTTGAACTTGTATAAACAGAGAAATTTCAATGTAGAGGTTTACTCACACCAGAATCAGATGAGAGATCGGAAGTAACTTCGAGACTGAGTGTTGTCGGAGAAAAGTTACTATCCGTGTAATAGGCGCTCGAAAGAGAGGGAATGTGCGTTAAATAGACCTTCCGGGTTTGAAGAAGCTCCGAAGAAAGTCAGGTTAGAGAGCCAGCCGTGTGATGGGTACACACGTTTGGGAAAAAGAAAAGAGACATTATTGAGCACAAAAGCTAAAATATCGTTGTTATCATCTTTCCTTAACCTTTTCTCAACAACAAAACCTACCACTCTAATTAAACCAAGTATTTTCCGCACACCAAGCACTACTCATAAACTTCACCAATCAACAAACAACAGCTACCAACACCACTACCCATCCATCAACTATTTCTCTAGCTCCAAATATTGTAACTAGAAATACACAAACGTTCTCGTCACAATCGGATTCCTAGTCTTAATCCTCCAACCAATCCAAAACTTACTATGATTTTGTGACAGTAACTATCAGTATTCGTAGACCAAAAATGAAAAATGCATTTTTTCTCTAAAGATCATATGATGTAAGCGTCACTCACGGATTGATGCTTCTCTTTATTCCATGTTACATACTTGGTTGCTGCTAATCACATTCAATCAAAATGAAAATCATTAGTCTATGGATAGCAGTGGTATTATGGCAGACTTTGATGCTATGAAGCTTAAGCCTAATCCATTTCAGATGTGATACAAGTTTGATAATATATGTAGTACATCCAATGCCATTGAAGGATTTCTCAAATAAGACCCGAATAGAACAAGTGGAGGAATTCAGATCAAATTCTAGGTCTCGTGTGTCGTTCTGTAAAGTATGCCGTAGTTCAACTACGCAAATATGATTGATGCAATATATATATATTAGGCAAATAAGTGCAGAATCTGACCTCGAGGTGCTGTAGGAGATTTAAAGACCACTCCAGATGGAGAGTTTCACGTAGATCAATAATTGGACAGTATTGTAAGTGTTTTACGTAATACATAGATTCAATAATACTATCTGATTAGATCAATTTAGTCGGATGCGATTGGTCTCTTGCCTCGTAGTGCCTTCAATACTTCAAACCCCGACGAAGAAAGACAAGCGGACCATCGGAAGCTGAATCTAACCCACCCTCCGATCCAAAAACCAGAAACGTGTTCGTGATGTGAAAGTAACCGAACCTATTCTACTCTCGAAGTCCGGTCTCTACCAGAGCCGTGAAGTACCCGGTACTAATCCACTCCCGGAGTCCAAAACTCACAAACTTGGTCGCCACGTGATCATGAGCACTGAGAAAGTAACCGGTCCTATTCTACTCGAGCCGTGAGTAACCGGTACTAATCCACTCCCGGAGTCCAAAACTCACAAACTTGGTCGCGATGTAATCATGAGCACTTTGAAAGTAACCGGTCCTATTCTACTAGAGCCGTTAAGTAACCGGTACTAATCCACTCCCGGAGTCCAGAATTCGCAAAACCTGGTTCCTATTGAAGTAACCGGTCCTGACCCATTCTCGGAGTCCAGAATTCACAAGCCTGGTCGCGATGTGGGCTATGGAAGTAAAAGGACATAGACATGTCGGACTGCATGTTGGGCAATTTTGAAGCGCACGTTCTTCTCATGATCATTGCTTGTGATAATTCCACAGTTTCACGATTCACCCATTCACAAGGTGATAACCAACTATCAGCTGCAGGTAATATATCTTTTTTTCAGTTTGAAACCAAGAAGAATAATACGTGCTTATATGTTGATTGTCTCGTTCATAAATCTGGACGCTTTCCGTGCGCCAAAACAAAAAGGACGTTCCAGCAGAATAAGGGTGTATAATGTATCCTGGATAACGAAGATCTTGAAGCATACTATTACAGCATATAGCTGAGGATGTGCTATAAATTACTGTACTCTCTGAGTAACCTACCGAGTTCTCAATGTTTTCGCTGATTTCGGGCTAGCTGCTAACCAACGTGTACAGGCAAACGTAGTCAGTCGGGAGAAACTGCCGGAAACCGAACCGAGGATGTCACATCCGACGAGACAACGGTCCTTACGGCTGCGCTACCCTCTTGCACACTTGTCTGAAATTCGTCTGTGTTCTGATTTTCTGGTCTTCTGAGTTCTTCAATTCTCCACTACGTACTGGTTCATCTTGTGCGGATTTCGTTTCACGGCCAGTGCTACCTGTTAACGGTGTGGTAGCACAATGATTCAATGGCATTCACAGTGCAAATTTGGAAGAATTTCGCAGTGCCACCGTACGAAGAACAAAGAAATTCTTTTTAAATTCTCAAGATTCCACTGCTCGTACAAGATTCGACCTTAAACTGTCCCCATAAGTAATCTTGGTAATTTAAAGAATTCTTTAAACAGGGCATCATTTTGGGAGTTCACTCCATGTGAGCAAAGAAGCATTTGTGCGAGAATAGAATCTGTGGAGTAAAGACTGAAATCAAATTTCTCTAAGAGTGTAACAAAATGCAAAAAGTTGCTAAATACTGAGTAAAAACTGTACAAACAAAATTTCTTTTGTTTTATGGAACAAAATAGAATATTCTTTTCTTTGCTTTTATAAAGGCAGGGGAGGTTTAATCATAAAATATTTCCATGATAAATCTTAAAGTTTCATGCCATAATGAACTCTTTTAAGTAATAACTTCCATCCAAACCTTTCACAAGTTTTGCACTGTGATTCATTTCAAAATAAACTAATTACACTTGAGAAATACAATTTACGTTTATTAATCAAGTACTTAAATTA
Source organism: Asterella californica (assembly GCA_036924285.1). Lineage (NCBI taxonomy): Eukaryota > Viridiplantae > Streptophyta > Marchantiopsida > Marchantiales > Aytoniaceae > Asterella > Asterella californica. Next base: position 53,667,758 of record JAYKYS010000001.1, read on the forward strand.
TCCGCTTTATTGAAACCAAAGCGGATATTCTTGTTCTTGCTTTGTACCAGAGGTTTAATTGCAACAAGAGACACCGTTACGGTCTTCTAAGCGCGTAGTGACCACAAAAGCAGGCAAGTCTTAATTTTCCCCCACCAAAAAATGTTGCGGGTCGGACATGAGTAGCAACGTTATTTCTATTCCCACCAATAAGAACAGTCTGACGGTAAATATTTAGTCGCAACATTCTTGAGTGAGCGTAACATATGTCTTATAAAAACTTATAAGAGTCATACCGATATTGAATATAGATATTAATACTCTTACGATGGTTGAATCCATCTCTGTTCTATCGTTGTTCAAACCCATATTTGTTCTAATTCAAATTTGAAAATAGGTTTTGTATGTATCAGGTTACTTTTAAACATCCAAACAAAACTTCTCTAAAAAGATGGATCACTTCTAAGTTTAGAGCACACTTTAAACCGAACAGGAACGTGGTTCTCCCTAATAGCCTCATGTGAACATAATACTCACCAGGTTTTGACAAAATTTAGGGGTAAAATTTAGTGGACCTTACCATAATTTTTTACTTTTTATTTATTTATGTATTTATTTAAATTAGAATATAGAACGAGTGGACGAATATGGATCATTAGATGGATCATTAGATGGATGGAGCTCTAATAGTCCTGATACTCTAATGGAACTTTTTGCCGAGGGATGAAACCACTAGCGGTTTTTCCTTTGTTGGTTTTATTTTATGACCAATCTTTCACCATGTGCTACCTAGCTGGTAGAAATGTCGGAAGATCACTTGTAGGTGCTTTTTGCAATCTCGTCTACCGACAGTTTTATTTGCCAAAAGAAACTAGAAAAGTAAAGACCAGCGGACATATCATCGGAGAGCAACAGCCAAAACCAGAGTAGTTCTCTCTGCTGGTTGAAGTGACGATCCCATTCGCTGAAAATCTCTCACGAGCGATCGGTGAATGGAATTGTCGACTAGCTGTCATTTGCTGGAAGATGAACAAGACAGCCCACGAGATGATCCTTTTGCTCACCAACGTTAAACCACAACTATCACTATAAATAATCACAGAGGTCATTTCTAGATCCCCTGGAGTCTTATTTTACCTGCTCTTTGTCATAGAGCGTGAAGTTCAGTCTGAGAATACATGAGGTATCTAGCTGTAGAGAAATACAGCAAGATCTAAAACCTACTCGATGAAATACTTATGCCCTCAATATCCAGTCTATCAAGCTTTGTCTTGGTTTCTATTGACCTAACTTGACCTCAAGTGTAACACACGTGCTCCATCCACCACAACTGGCGTTCAACTTTATTCTAAGTACAAGAATGATTCAAACATGATAAACATGTGTTTAAATCACAGAAGCACCTTCAAATATGCACTAGCAATACATTTTCACTGATTTTATTTGACAAGTTACATAAACACTCAACTTTTTGACTTCTTACGATTCGTTGATATGAGGATGATTCAAGATGAACCCTACAACAACGGATAGTCCTACTGTACAAGCTTTTCAATAAGATAAGGCATGCATACAACAAAAAACCAATGAGCTCAAGACGTGGTGCCGAAGAGAACGGTACCTCACTGTTAGAGATTTTTAATCAACAACTTCGACAATAATGTAACGTCTTATATGAGTATGATTTTTTTGTAACTTCACAACATAGCTCTTTCATCTCCCTTGCAGCACTTCCATGAAGTTCCACCTCCAAATCCCAAAACCATCCTTGGAACTTGGATGAACTTGGTTGGTCAAAAAAATGGATCAATGAGAAAAGAGATTAGAAAATCATTTTTTCTAACTTGGCACTTTAGATCCAATTGTAACCCTAAAAACAACCCTCACACCTTCAGAGCTTGAACCAAGATACTTTGAACCCCAACCTTGACATACAATAATCACCCGCTTCAAACGATAGAGATAACAATGAAACAAGAATACATGAGACTCAATACAAAGTCAAGATGACTTTGAATCGTCTATAATGAAAAATACTACAAAAGAAAATGAGGATGTCGTCACTTGATTGCTCCTCATCAAAATTCCTCGTGATCCATGCGCGATGACTGATCTTTCGTCGATACTGACATTAGATATTTGAAAAGTACGTTGACTGGAAAGTTCAAGTCCATCATTCGTTAAAATAAGATGTACACAGTCAGGGTCTAATTCTCTCCGTATGTGACGATCGACAAAACCATCGGAGTAGGCAAATCCATCAGCCTCCCTTGAACTCTTCACCTAAATAAGCAATGAATCACTATCAAACGTGGTCGTGATGGATGTACTGAAGCTTGATATAGAATGGTTTCGGAAATGAAAGATCCAGAACTTGGATCAATCCTCCCTCCATGAGTACAACTCTTGTTGCTCCTCAACCTCTATGTAAGACATTAAGAACACTCACGAAACACCACGCAAAGAAGAATACCCCCATAAACTCTCGACCCTCTATCTTATACACAAATTTTGACAACAAGAGCCACTCACGCTAATATCTATAGATCATTGACTTGACACATTTCATTATTATGCGATCTCATATCCTAAATAATCATGAATGTGACACCTAATCCGCTATCAAACAAGTGACATGAAAAGATTTGTGAGACATCAAGAAAAAACATAATACAAGTTCTACGCTAAATTCACATGTGAGCCTGTCACAACACAACATCCACTCCCTCTAAACTGCACATACTCCGGCATACGTCACAAACACGTACAAGTTGTGGACGGCATCACACAACTTTTTCGTCCTCCTGAATGATGTCGTCGTTATGAGCATCATCAAGAACCAAGTCATCTTCGTCGTCATTCAAGAGATCAAACTTCACTCTAACTTCTAAACTCCACTTCGGATTTCTCAACTAGAAATGATCAAATGACATAGAGATTACAATTGATAGGTTGAGAAAAACACAAGAGAAGAATAAGGATAGATTTGATGAGCGTCATCGATTACGACCAAGAGAGATAAAGAAAGACGACTAGATGTTGGTGTATGATAGTAGCTTGAACGACCACATAGTGTGCTTAGAAAATTCCCTAAGCACCAATTTGGACCATATATAGTTCTTGTTATATACGTCAACGCTACATATTCGTTTCGAGGGCTTGATGAGACAAAGCTCAAAGTTCGCATTGCAAGAAAGAGTGTGAAACTCTTCAAGAAGCGAGATGAAGAGATAAAGCTGATCTTTCGTAGAAAAATTATCCTCCCAAGGTAGAACACTCCAAGTGAGTATTTGCTCTTCGATGGACATGATAGTTTTTGCTCTTGCATTAGCTCCGCTGACATATACCCGATCACTGAACTATGCGTGCAATGGTTAGCTCATAGAGCAAATGGTAAGAGCCCCAACGACTCCTTCATCCTTCTTCTACAAGCTTTCACAATGGCTTTCACAATAGGAGAATGACCTCTCTCACTCTTAGCATTCCATTCTGGATTGTAGACCGTAGTAAGAGCTAATTTGACCCCGCATCTCTCAAAAATCTGCTTAGCTTTGAGAGTATTCAACTCTTTATGATCGGTTGTAATCTTTCCAACACACCCATACTTACAAATCATGCCCTCTAGCGAGAATCTATAAACTCTTTTAGTGGACTTTATACGTAAAGTCTGTCCTTCCACTTGATTGGACAGATCCTCATGCAAGAACCAAATAACCCATTTATCATATCTCAACTAGCACTCTAGCAACTATCTACTATCCACTTATAATGGATTGCAAGCGGATACATAGGATGCAAATCACGAGATGTTTGATCTTTGAGTACATCTGACAAGTCTGGCACTATTTTACAAACCTCACAACATCTCTGTACATGTTATGCTACCAAGATCTCCTTGAGCTTTGTAAAGGTTACATAAATATCTCGATGTCCAGCCCATAAGCTATCATGGAACTCTTGGATAAGTCATGTCTACATCTCCTTCTTGCACACAATCCTTTGTGGTAGATTAACATCCCGTTTAGATCGCTTCCACGGATAAGCAACTTGTAGTAGGTAGTTATAAGCTTTCGTCTGATTTGTTTAAAATGTGTATCACTCCATTCAACTAAGATAAGATAATGCATGCTAAGATAATGTCCAATATCTACATGTTCATCCTCATACAACTCCTCTTCGAATGATTTTGAATTTACTCTCTTTTGTGTCTTAGAAAAGACGATAGTGTCAACATCCTTTGTATCCTCGATCATATCTTCCTCTCTCTCAAACCTTGCTCGAGACAACATATATGCTATTGGATTATCCTTGCTTGCTATGTGCTTGAATTTATGATTCATTGACTTGATGTACGCTATTCACCTTAGCATCGTAATATCATGAGTGTTATAGTTTGTAATCATTCTCAACAATATCAAACAATCTGTCTCCACTACCACCGGTGTCTCATTCAGGTATTCTTTCTCGGCCTAGCCATGCTTGTCTAAGCTCTACGTCCAGAAAACCATTCAGTGAGATCTTTATAAGACCGTGGCAAAGACCAACCCTCGTCATTTTTCTTCAGGTTTGTTTCTCCACTATGATATGAGATTAGACCTTTGCATCACTTTGTAACAAAGGAATCTAACTCCTTGAAGGTCTCATCCGAGCACGTAATAAATGATCCCACCTCCTTGTATGAATTCTTGTTCATGGTTTGACAAACCATCTTCATCCATTCTTGAAAGGGACAAGAGAAATTTTAGCAACATATCACTTTAACGTGTCTCTTTTGTTTCCCTTGTCTAACACTTGGTGAGTGATTAGACTGGAGAAATGAGATGTCTCACTTGGTGTGTAGAGTTTAATCAATTTCTCTCAGTCTAACTTCATGACGTGTCTCGAAGTTAAACAAGGGAAAACATGAGAAAAGTCTATATATTTTCACAATCTAACTTCGAGAAGTGTCTTGAAGTTAGACTAGGGAGAACAAGGTTGCAACTTCACAAATACATAAAAAAAAGAAATGTATCTTATACTTTGTTGACATTCCCATCCTTTGTGAGCTAGTTGGTCTCTTCACCGTTAGTGATTGTGCTTGAGCCTCTTTAAGACACTCTAGAAAAGAGTGTACTCATATATTCTCTTCATTCACCTTGTTGGACATTTTGGACAGTTCTTGGTACAACAATGGTGGATGCTCCATCCAAATTCTGCTCCTTTCCATACATCAGCACATGTCAATTGACTTCCACATCTTCTCATTAAATGGAAAAAGATTTGCAATATTGAGTGTCATCAAAAAGTTCTCAGTCATAGAGATGGGGATGGTCTTTACATGTTCCTCGGATGTCGACGATAAACTAATATCGATGGTGAGTTTTGTATCTTGTCTAGAGGTATCTGGAACGTCACTTTTGTTCCAAAAGCATACATGCTTGCATACTTGTCCCAATCAAGCTTTTGCATAGCTTCTTCCTCTTTTTATGAGAAGAAGTTGGACATGAACTATGCCGAGTCTATCTCATCAAGAGGTTCAACTTCGCTCTCGATGAAAGCCTACAAGGCTCTTCTTAGAGCCCAACGCCATTGTATCATTGGACTTCTTGCTACTCTTCGATGACTTTTTTGTTTTCTCCACCGCTTCATCTTCCTTCTTCTCTTGACTTGGAACCCGTTTCTACTTTCTCTCCTAGGTATGATGCGTCTCCTCCCACAACATCAAGTCTGTAAATACTTCGATGGATGTGACAACAACATCGTCTCTATTGACAAGAACGTACTTTATTAGTTGAGAAGCTATGACGTTCTCTTTTTTCAACTCCATACGTGAATCCCAGACTTCTGAACTAAAACCAGTTTGTCTTGGAACTCTACAGGCTTCATCCAGAACCTAAACTTCTTCGTTAACAATGGATAATTGCGCTTAGAAGCGATCATTCCTTCCATGTCATAACATGGAGAAACCAACTTGTATTCGTGGATTTCTTTGTTCTCACAGTCCTCCACATGAGCTCCTTCTCTTGTTCCGAAGGCGAAGGTTAGAAGCCCATCTTGATGAATCTCTTGTCATTCTTCATGAATGGCCGGCGTGGATGCTTCTTTGAGATGACTGTAAGAAATTCTTGCGAACTCTGTGCACCAACCTCCATGCTTAACAAAGGTGAAACTGAGGTCAACAGCTAGTAGGTCACTAACAAACATCACTGACAATGTGTCATCTTGTTCTTGCTCCATGTCAAGAGTGTCCGCGTGACCAGTGAGGTCCACGACATCGGATTCCTCTCCATCTTATTCTTGAGGATGATTATTCCGTTCTCTGATCAATACATCTTGGTTCTCCTTGAACTCTTCAAGCGGAGGTGTCCTCGACTCTACACCTGCTGTAACGTCCATATCTTGTTCATGCAAAGAAATCATAACGAAATTTTGAGTTATGCATGAAGTTCCACGAAGAACGATTCTGACACAAGTATGATGTGTTGTTGTGACTTACATCTTTGGTTGTGTCGATTGATGTTACTAAAATGATAAAATGATAAATGATCTTTGCGGACCATGAGACTGTCTATGTGAGTCCATTACAGTGGGACTCGGACCAAAAGCTTTATTAACAATTCGTCGCGGATGCACCTCCAACCGTACCCACAAAGGATTGAATCCACGATCTTTCTCTTTGAGGACTATAGGTTAAACCACTTGCGACACCGATCTTCTTACACTATCGTCTTCACTTTTATCGAAAGACGAGACACTAACAACAGTAGTGGCATCAACTGACATGAGACCAGAGCGTTCAAGGCTCGCAAGATCGACAAGCCAAGGTGTCAACTCGCTCTTTTTCATCACAAACAAATGAGGACTTGGTATGCAAAGTCACATTTATTTCGTTCTTGCCGTTAGCTTACTCTACATGCTGAGGAAGAGATCTTTGAGTTTCACTCTTGTTAAGATAAAATGTCCGATGACAATGTCGTGGTACACCAAGGTGGTTCTTCCATTCTAACTTCGAGATGCGTCTCGAAGTTGGAGTGAGGAATTCGTCCTACAGAACATGATTTTTCCCATTCCAACTTCAAGACGTGTCCTTAGAAATTATTGTTCAAGAAGTGTTTCCGCCTAGGGTGATGATCTTCTAAAACTAGTTTTCTCATATTCGAACCAAGATTCATATACACAAGATACAATAAAAGTGAGTCCATCATAAAGAGAAACACCTATTCAAGGAGACTTTATTCCACTTCAACTTCGAGATACGTCCGAAAGTTAAATTGTGAGTAAACATCATTTCTTCGTACTTTCTCCCACTCTAGTTTTGGGACATGTCTGGAAGTTGGAGTGGGGTAAAATACCTCTTCAATGGGACTTTCCCCCACTTCAACTTTGAAACGCATCCCCAAGTGAAAGTGGAGGAAAACACCTCTTCAAGGAGGTGAAATGGAGAAAAATACCTCTTTAATGGAACTTCCCTCCATTCTTACTTCAGGACGCGTCTAGAAGTTAGAGTGCAGGCAAACACCTCTTCAAGGAGACTTTCTCCATTCTACTTCAAGACGCGTCCTGTAGTTGAAGTGGGCGGAAATATATTTTCAAGAGGACTTCCCTCCACTCCAACTTCAAGATGTGTCCCGAAGTTGAAATAGAGAGGGAACATCTTGAAAGGAGACTTCTCTCACTTCAACTTAGAGATGCTTCTCATAGTTGACAACTCTCCAAAGAGACTTTCTCTCATTCTAACTTTGGAATGCATCTTGAAGTTGAAAAGGGGGACGAAACACCTTTTCAAGAGGACTTACTCTCACTTCAACTTCGAGATGCGTCCCAAATTTGATGGAGAGAAACACCTTCAAGAGGACTTTCTCTCATTCCAATTGTGGGACGCGTCTCGAAGTTGAACTGAGGAGAAACACCCTTCAATGGTACTTTCTATTATTCTATTCGTATACTAGGATTGCATATTAATAAAATAAACTATGTAAACATTCATACACATGAGAGAAAGTACTTGAATGATGATTAGACAACACAATGCTGCTCCAATTGTGTGATTTCTCTCTCAAAAAACTGTCTGCTTTTCCTAGACTTTTCATGCTTTTGTAAGTAGAACTAAATACTCGTCTTATCATAAAAAACTGTCTAATGGGTAAGAACACGAGGTTTTATAGAGGAAAATATCAAGAATGTTGTCTAAAGATTATAACGTAACTGTCACCTAAGAAGGTGCGAGATGCGAGAAGGAGGAGCAAAAAACTAAGAATAGTAAAGTTCTCTAGCACAAATGGAAGGAAGAAGGATGCCATCCTCTTTCTGCTTCTCTCTCTTTGCCCTCTCTCCTCCCCTTCCTCGTCCCTCGTTCCTTCACTCGTTCTCACTCGTCCTCCTCCCTCGTCTCTCTTCTTCGTCTTACCCTGATAAACTACACCTTTATTCTCCTCGAGTCGCATATCCTCACATGATGCTCTAATCATTTGTGTCGAGGAGCCGCTTACCTATCCTCCTTGTATCTAGATATTTCCTTATGCTTCAGACGCCTTGTAAATATTTTCTCGGGACTGTTGCCACTCACGCCTTGTACCTCCTATGTCAGATCTTGTCAAAATAAATGTCAAACATGAAGGTAGTACATTTATGTTTCACGAACTGTCATTGTGAAAGCGTATCTTTTCTTTTATAAACCATTTCATGTTCAAACCTACTCGGAACTAGATCAGACTCGATTGTCATGTCAGACAATGAAGTCAATTCACAACGCCTCTAGATAATATATAAGCAACTCATTTTTTGGTTCTCTTCACGTTCCATCATCTCATTGTGAAGCTGCTGGATTGCTCCTTGGGTCTCATTTCTCTCTATTCATATGTCATAGTACGAGCCCTCTCCAGTGCTTATCATTTGATCATTTCTTCATCATTTCTTCGAAGTAGTGTGCATGACATATTGCAGATGTTGTTATGTCATGATAGCCTGTTAAGACATGCAAATACCACATGGTCACTGTAGAAATTATGGATTTTATAAAGAGTTTCTTGGCACAGTACTACAGTCAATATGAATAATTTGCTTGTTTGCATGAGTTCTATCCCAAGTTGCTAAGGTTAAATAACTTCGTGACCCAAGAGCTGTATTCTTTCTATATAATCTAAGTCCCCACTCCAACTTGGAACACGTCCTGAAGTTGGACTGGAGACATACATGAGACATAGGTAGTTCAACTTTAGATGCATCCCGAAGTTGAACTTCTCATGTAGGTCCCTAGTCCAACTTTGAGACGTGTCTCCAGTGTGGACTGAGGACATACATGAAACATAGGTAGTTTAACCTCGAGATGCGTCTTGAAGTTGGATTAAGGACATACATGGAACATAGAGAATTCAACTGTAGGACGCGTCGCGAAGTTCAACTGGAGATCTACATGAGTCAACTAGGTCATTTGACTAGAATGAGACTTTTCAGACTAATTTCATACTAACTCCAGAGCAAGATTGTGAAGGAATTCTCGGACCGCAAGATTGGTCTGTAGACAACTCGGAACTCAGGGAGACCAAACTCCAATACCATCTTCAAATTCCAAAAAAAATATCTGATGGATTCCTGCTCATTTCTGGCTTAACTATGAACTCAAAGTCTATCTCCAAATCATTACGCTGCCACTTCAACCACTGTTGGTTTCGACCAACTCTTGAGGTGGAATCAGGATGAGATATATCAAAAGTCATAAATCTTCATAAGAGTGAAACCTCATGGTTGATGGAATGAGTAAGGATAGTTCCTGTTGTCGTAATTCCGACTCCAACTTTTCCTTCATCATGTCTTGCATCTCTTTATTGGTTACTTTTGTCTCAATAGTCTTCAATCTAATTAAGATCTTCAAATGTGCTCCGTATCCCCAAACCTCTTTAGCGTGTTTAATCATGTCTTGACTATCTACCAAGGACTTTTGCAACACCAACGATTTCTCCCGAGTGAGATTCTTCTCGTGGTTTGCACGAAGCTCCACCAAATCTTTCTCCAACTTCTCCTTTTGTCTTTCTGCTCTTGCTTCCCTCTCTTCTATATTTTCTAGGTCCGACTCCAAGCACTCAAGCTGACCATGTAGCTTCTGGTTCTCAACTTTCAACTTCAAAAGTTTCATCTCAGCATCCTCTAATTCCTCTCGAGTTTTGGTTAGCTCAAACTCTAGTCCAACGCGATCGCTTGACGACCTCTAACTTGACGATCACGTCTTCTAATGCTTGCTTCACTTCATCTATATTGTCTATCAATCTAGTCATCCATGTCACTCCTATCTCTTTATAAAACAGCTCCCTTTCACGTACGTAACAATAATTTATTTATCTCCACGAAAGCTGCATCATAATCCTCGTCGAATTCTATTTCTGCAGTTTGCAGATGGAACGATCTGATAGAAGAAATGATACCAGTCAACCCTGAATGAATGAAGTCTACCCAGTCGAGGATGCTCAAGATTGATAGTCAATGTGACTGCTAGAACAAACCACGACCCACATCTACTCACATTCACTCGCAACCACGCAATTCCTCTCTCTTCACATCCATCCAGGGTCCTCGATCTTGAATTGGCAGCGTAAGACTTCACCGCATAATGCCTGAAACCACGATGATTTTACATGAATGACAAAGAGACAATTGTCTATCCATTCGATAATTCTTCCATGAAAGTAGTTATGCACAAAAATCTTCTTCTCTTCATCGCTGAATTTCAAAATATCAGGTGGCGTGTGGCTGAAAAAAGCATCGAGATAACCTCGGGCCCTCAACTTGTTGTGTGCGGAAATTATCTCTGTACCTTCAGCAGAGATTGACGGCTCCGCGGACTGGTAAATCATCAATGTAAACATCTAACTCGCACCTAAATGATCCGCGCATAAAGCAGTATCGATCGGTAGCTCCGTTAGAACAACGTTGTGTGAAACCTTAGCTCTTTTAGTCGACAAATGATCTTGCAAATCACCGGGGCTGCCATGTTGAAGAATCTGAGAAGAAAACGTGCCAAGAGTTAGTCTCACCAAAGAAACCACGACTACCAGCTGCATTGAACTCAAACAAAGATGAAAAATGAAATCAAGCTAAGATCGCATACGACTAATATGGTTTCACCATATGACTCTCTTCTCTCCTTGGAACTGCTTGGTGCGAATGTCAGTCAAACCCAATGTTCTGCTATATTGGCGGAGCAGCTCGGTACTAGATGACAAAGAAGAATATAGTTACTAGCAACCCTAAGTTTGTTCTGGATTGTAGACGGACTTGTTATCGTCTGCTAACGCTCAGCCATCTGATTGCCCAGTTTGAAGCTCCAACAGCCATAGGATGAGGTAGGTACTCAGAATCTAAAGATAGAGTACAGGTCGTTCATTCACGTTCGATCTGCCGAGTGAATGGTTTAGATTAACCCAAACGTGACAATTTTAAGTACTTAGAAGTAAACAGCAGTAAGTACTTAGAAGTCTCTGCAACCTACTTGTATTAGATCATCCGATCACCACTCGGTGGATCTAGGTAGGTCTGTCAGATTTTAAATGATTTCACTTATATCCTATAGCTTACTCCCACTTACATCTGATGTTTGGAACCCCTGTTGTTCCACTTAAATTTGTAAATATGAACCATGTGTAGATTGACCATATGTGCAATATCAAAACACTATTGGGTTTATGTATTTAAGTTGTAGGGTATATTAAGTTGGAGTGTAATATATCTGTGATGAAGTACTTAGAGATATAGAGGGTTCTTAATGTCCTTGAGGAGAAAAGATGCAAGGAGTGAATTAAGATAGTACTTTGGTACTAAGTACAAATATAATCTCTAAGAACAAATCAAGGTGATCATATGAATGAAAAATCACAACCGACAAATAAGTAAGATATTATATCACCAAAAGATCTTGTAAATTTTCATCCTAATTATTCTCAAGAAGAGAGAGCTTATAAATTGACTTGTCTTTGTTTTAATTCTCTGTTGTCTTATCATTGATATACCTATATCTGTGATAAAATATACAATAAATATCAGATAAATTCATTTGGTAGTAAATATAAGTATAATGCTGCATGCAGAATATGGAGATGTTCTAGCGGTTAGTTTTATTCCAAATTTGTCCTTTATAAATATATCTTCTTCATTTAGTAAGGATACATTTGGATAATTTTTTCAACACTATTTAAATATATTTTCTAACATGAATATCTACAAAGTAATTAATGATGAATTTCCTTCTTGGTAACTAGATACATTGGAAGTCATTAGTAGTATGAAGTACCAATATTATAACTAAAGGGAATGTACATGAATGGATATCAGCATTCCATGTGTCTTTAAGATCTAACCTAAAGGTATATATATATAATGGACAACATGTGATATTCAGTGAAGTGGGCATAAAAATATTTTTAAAAATTATATAGATATAAGTATGGAAGTCTGAACCAGGTGTAGATTGACCATTAAAACGCTATTGGGTTTGTATATTCCAAGTTTTAGGGTAGAATTTCTTGTATATGACGAAATAGTTGGGTGGATAATTCAAACTCTGCTTAAGTAGTGATAACCATGTTAATGGTTTTCATGTATTTTACGTTCGAAATCAGAACAATAGATATATAGAGTGTATATGAGATGTTCAAATGAGCTCTACATATATATATGATATGTATTGATATTCTTTGCTCTCAGACTAAACAATGCAGCATGAAGACTGGTTACCAAGCATATTCATACATAAGAACACATGAGCTTTAAGTTCTCGGAAGTAATATACACTTTACTAGATATTCAAAGCTGAAATACATTACCTAATTTACTTTTAATAACCAAAATCACTATTTTTTAAAAAAGTTAGATTATTTTCACCTTTTTGGACATTTAAATATGTAATTTGAACTATTGTCATCATAATGTAGATATTTGGTTATTCTGTTTTATATAATTGGTAATTCAGTTTTAGACTATTAGCGCCACATTTTTAGACAATAGAACAAGTTGTCATTCCAATAAGAAGAGATTAATAGATGGTTAATAAAAAAAGTTCTTAGATACAACTCAAAGTCAACTGATTCAAAACTTTATTTACTAACTTTGAGCTTAAGTAACTAGACTAGTGATTGAACTAAAAGTTTGAGTCTAAGTTGCTTTTAGTATTAGTACTTTAATATTATTAACAAAACTAATTAATAGTCTCATGTCAAACTGAAGTGAAATGATTTAACCAAACGCATGAACAAGACTATAACTGTATTAAGTGAATTTCAAAACATATATCATACTGAGCTAGAAAATGAGAGAAATGAAGGGAGCCAACATGAGTATTTAACAAAGAAGAGTTCACTTGAAATAATGCATCAACATCTTCGTGAGTATGACCAATGATGATGGTTTTGAAACATCCTCTTGAAACCAGTTCACTACAGAACATCATCCAATTCTTGTTATTTTTTTCAGAATTGTCAACTTGTAGGAACAAGTCCGTGGAGAGTGGTTTAAAGCATGTGGCATCTAAGTCAATACTTTTTGATCGTACAAATGTAAGATCAAAGAGCTGTTCATCAAGCACAACTTTGAACAATGGATGAGTGAGAACTTCCTTGATGGCTAAATCTCCTCTCCTGTCTCCTTTGTATCTTTCACAATCTTAGAACATCTCTGCTAAAGATGTAATGACGAATTTAGCATCTCGGGGTCACAAACCAGCTATGGCTATGTGAGCCATAATTCCAAGCCATAACCATGCAAGAGGATATCAGTGAGTATCAATGATAATGGTTGGACTTGTCTCTTGAGCGCTTTGAGCTTGTAAGGCAACATAGGCATTGAGGTCTTCCCTTGGTCCATCTTTTCATGAATGATCATTATGTTCTTCTCAAGGTTCATAACTGCAATTTGAACGTAAGCATAGTAGCAATTCTTGGCTGACATCCAGATGTGCATATGTTGTTTTCTTTGAATTCCAAAATTGCTTGCTCTGCTGATCTTCTCTCCCGCATCAATTGCTGCTTGAGATTGATAGAAGTAGTACATTTTGCAAATGCACTAGACTTATGCGTAGCATAGTTGGTGAAATTCTCTCTCCAAATCTTGTAGAATGTTGATTTGAAAACAATAGGTATCTGAAGAATCTCCATTTTTCCTCGTACCTCCTCAAACACCTCGTCTTTAGTGTAACATGAAGGAAGATGGTACATATGGTTATTTGTACCATGACCTTGCGTGTTATTATATTTCAAGTGAGGCATTACTTCACTTGTTGTGAGCAGAAGCTGATGTAACAAAGCTTGTGCTGTCCGATCGGACCGCAGAGGGTTTATATATCACACTATTTTCCACACATGCTTCTGAAAATGGCAGGAATATAGATTATCAGTAATCGATTGTTTCTCAACTGTGCTCAAGAGTCAGACGTGTAGAAGATGTCAATTTTTCCAATTCTTGTAGAGAACTAGATCTTCATTAGAACCAGACTGAGCATAATTGTCATTTGTTGTTTGTTGACTGGAAGGAACAAGACCTAGAAGCACAATATCCTTGCATCGTACAACTGAGGAAGAGAAACTATGAGATGAGGGTGTGGAACTAGATTTGACTGTCCAAAAAGATACATGAAGAAGCTGCACATGGCTAAGATCCCAATAAAACATACGAGTTAACAAGTGCCCCAATTATCTCATTGTCCACATTGGACATGATAGACGACAAGAAGATACCATAGTCGTGTGAACCTCGATCACACCATGACCAATGTAAACAACCTCACCATGACAACAAGCATAAAAAAGACATGAAAAGTATTGTGTTGACACCGAGGACGTCCATACCGGTGAAGAAGATACACTTATCGTCAATAGAAAGTATGAGTAGTAGATGCGACATCTCTCAAACTTGGACAAACATGTGAATAGGTCAATAGAAAGAAGACGATAAAATAAGCTGTAACGTTGAGAAGTATAAGGAACAATAACAATAGACTTGAGCAAGCATCCGTTTTGTATCCAGGAACTAATACCGTACGAGGGCTCGTGCATTTTGTACACGTCAATCCAAACTAAAAAAAATTAACCACACTATGACTTCTGATGGAAGCTTGAGAGGACATGTGTATTTTCTATCTTCGACTTCAAAAGCGTGCGAGGCCTCACACACTTTGAGACAAGAGATATAACATCTACCGAGAGAAAGCATAATAGAGGTTCTGATGGTTTAGGCCTAGCACGCTACTTACGACAAAAGACTTCGCTTTTGACTCGCATGCTTTGGATCCAAGTATTAAACGCTATTGACACCCAACTTGGATAAACTTAATATGCGAGACCTCATACACTTTGAAAGTCAATAACAATAAGCGTGTGTGACCTCGCACGATTTCAATAGTATGAATAGTATCAAGACCTGATATTGCCATCGCTGCAGTATGTGCAGTAGAAAATGCGACAATAGAGGTGGATGCAACAACCTTAGAGACAGTAGTAGCGCTTCTGCTCTTACGATCCACTCTTCCTTTTGTGCAAATCTCAACCTCCACGATCAATCACTCCAAGATGACTCCTAGTGGAAGCACCAAAACTATGTCGAGGAGAGTCTTTCTCAAGAAGGGTTAGCCTTCTAACTATGATTAATTGTGAAGATAGAGATTGAATGAGAAGACAAGAGCTAACCACCTTGTTGTGACAACCAAAGTCTTCCGTAGATATCTATTTTTGTTCGACAGTCGATCTTACTCAATAAGATCAATCTTGTAGTGTCTCAGGATTTCTCCTTTATCTCATTATAGCATAAAAGATTTCATTCTCCAAAGAGATTTACACTAGTATCACTGCTCTAAGTTCTAAGATCTGTTCAAACACATAAACGCGTGGGTTTGTCTAGAAATCTCATCTTCTCACAAAACTACACGACTTCCAGATCCTTCAGAAGGTGCCATGGACCCAAACATACAACTACTACCTACAATATCACACAATTACCTACTGAGAACCTCGAGAAGACGCTTTCTGCTTCCAGATCACAACTTCCAATCTTCTCACGACAGTCTTTCTGAAGTAATTCTCAGTTTCTGGGGTTCAAGTCGGCTTTTGACACCTCTAGAAGACCCATCTGTTTCGTAGATGTCAACTTACCAATGTCTGTCACAAATTGCTCTTCCAGTTTCCAACGGAGTTAGATTAATCACAGAGTGTATGTCCTCTGTAGCCTTCCCAAGCTTCTGCCTATGGAAGCGGTCTTTCTGCAACACTACAACGACATTCACCTTCACGATGTCGTGTCATGGACCGTCTCCTATCTGAAATTCAGACTTCGATGCTTGTCGCTCCAAAGACACTCATGAGAAAGACAAGCTAGGCCTTACGGACTTTTGGCATCATTTCAGATCTCCATTTTCATCGCATAGATGGGTAGAGCTCGTTGTCAGCTTTCCATAGGCACTTTGTCTACTTCGTTTGGACGCCTAGTGAAGAAGTTACAAGACTCACAAGATGGAGAAAACAAGCTAGGTCCTAGCTTACGGGCTTTTGGCACAACTTCGGATCTTCGCTTCTATCGCATCAGTGGATAGAGCTCCTTGTCAGCTTTTCATAGACACTTTGTCTACTTCGTTTGGACGCCTAGTTGAGAAGTTACAAGACTCGAAAGATGGAGAAAACAAGCTAGACCATAGCTTACGGGCTTTTGGCACAATTTCGGATCTTTGCTTTTATCGCATTAGTGGATAGAGCTCCTTGTCAACTTTTCATAGGCACTTTGTCTACTTCGTTTGGATGCCTAGTGGAGAAGTTACAAGACTCGAAAGATGAAGAAAACAAGCTAGGCCCCAGCTTACGGGCTTTTGGCACAACTTCGGATCTTCACTTTCATCACATAGATGGGTAGAGCTCGTTGTCAGCTTTCTATGGGCATCTTGTCTACTTCATTTGGACACCTAATGGAGAAGTTATGTGATTCGAAAGAAGGGAAAATCAAGCTAGGTCTTAGTTTACTTGCTGACTGGGTATTTGTAGCCACTGGCGTTATATTAAAGACGCAAGGGGCCTGCTTCCTCATTATGAGAGAACTTCGTAAGTACAGAGACTAATACAAGGGGGCAGCTTAGGGACTAGCTTGCGTCTGCGACTTGCCGATGGACGGTTTGGAGATTTGGGAAGTCCAATACACACGCGCAAGGTGTCATTAGATTCTGATCTGTGCAAGCTACGCACAGGTTAAGACGGTTTGGGAAGAGACGGATCCGAGGAGGTGTACTGAGAGAAATTTGGGAGATTTCAGTTATCTGTGAAGGAGAGTTGGGCCGTTCGGACCGTTCCGGAGTCCAAACTTGCTGTCCTTGGATCCTTCGGGATCGTAACACCGAGTTCTACAGGAAATTGAAGATGATACCAAGTTTCATTGGGCAGTTTAGGAGTTCAGAGTGAAATTGGCTCGCAGGGAAGCGCTTGCGTCAGATTTTTCATCGCCTGCGACCTAAAATTGGGTTGTTCTTTGCGATCGGTGTGCCAAGCTCTTCATTCTTGGTGCCTACGTGACCAAGGAGTCTTCATTTACGCATAGGAGAAGACAATACGTGGATTGGATTGTTGGTTTGGGTGAGGTGAGCAAGTTTGAGTCGCAAGGAGTCCATTTACGTCAGTTGTTTGCAACTTGTGACCAAATTTCTTGCGTGATTTTGCAAAGGGAACTCCAAACGACTTGTTTGGAGTCTTGTTGGCTTCGTGATAGTTAGATCTATCTGCCAGGGAAGACGGATATCAGTTTAGACGATCTGTTTGTGCGATGTGTGCGGTTTTAAGCCGCAGGGAGGAGTTTTTGAAGGTTCGGTCACCTGTGACCAAAAATCGGCGATAGCTCGGCTGTTGGGAGTCGGATCTGAAGGTTTCTTGGGTTAACGGAGTCAGAGGAGGAGAGCCTATCGACATCTGAAGTCCGTTCGGCGAAAGGAGGAAGTTCTCAGATAAGTCTTTTTCGGTTTCTTTGCTAAGGGTTTTGCTTTTTTGAGTTCGTTAGAGTTCTGGTTGGCTATATACAGCTTGTGGTAGCTAGTTTTGGCTAAGAACTTGTACATGGGTGTGGTTTGGACTTGGGTTTGGATCGCGTGATATTGTTGTGGCTCTGTTTGTTAGCAAAGAGAAGTTTCTCTTGCTTTGAGCTATGCTTCGGTGGTTTTGGATCAGGGTTGTGATTCAAGGGTTGTTTTTAGGAGCTTTTGAAGTAGGTTACAGACCGCTCTGGTCTGTTTCTCAGTTCTGTGCTTTTAGGAGAAAGAATCGTCAGTGTACATACATTTAGAGTTGGTATATATCGCAGCATTCGTTTTCGTGGTTGTTTTTCTCTGTCTTGTGTCTGTTTCAGCGGACAACATCTCCACAGCCAGGAACTTCGTATTTTCCTAGACATCCTTCATGTAAAATCCGACATGATACGCTGGTGAACTCGACGTGAAGGTCTGGGTGGAGATTTCTTTTGTGTGTGAACTTTGAAGAAGAGATTGGCAGTCATGAGTGGGGATGGAAAAGGTGATGGAGATGGAGCTGGTGGTTCAGGTGGGTTGCCGAAGGTGCAATTGGATCCGGCGACTGCATCGATGTTCCAAGCTTTCACTATGTTCTTACGGCAGCAACAGTCTGATGAGCGGAAGGAAACTTTGGCAACAAAGGCGCAACAAGCGATGGTCAGCAGGATTGACCAGTTTGATGAGAGAGATGTCTCAAGATATCTGAGGCATTATGTGAAGGAGATGGAGCTGAACCGGTGTCGCGCTACTTGGCGGCTACATGTTATATTTCTACTCCGACGCTTGAGTTTAGTAGTTCCAGAAGTTAGCTTATATTACTTCTAGTCGTTTATGTATATGTTTGACACCTTTGCATACGGTGTTAACACTATTTTGAGTCTTAGTAGGTTGATTACCATGTTGATAGGGCTTAAGCTCATGGGTTGTATTTGCGTGTCGCCCATGCACGCTTTCTAGCTGATTTAAGTTATTTTTCGGGGCTGCGTGTCGTTTAAAGTAATTTAAGTTTTACGCTGGCACTCTAGGGGGCTTGACGTGGTAGCCTATGAGTAAAACTAAGTTGCCACGTGGTTTAGGGTACTAAAGGACAACCAAGTGGAGCTATGAACTCCCATTGGTCTGTTTTTGTCTTTAGTTTAACTCTAAATTTAGAAATCGAGCTCTAAAGGAGAGTTCGAGCATTTGGTGGGGGATCTTCGAAATCTGAGAGCACAGGGAGAGAGGTCTCGTCATGCCAAGCACTTCCAGTGAAAATTTCGATCGATTTGAGTCAATAAAGACGGAGTTATGAGAAATTGAAGTTCGGATTGTGCTAGAATTGAATCATTTTGGTTGGATTTAGGGTTTTCAGTGTCACTCGCAGCAGATTTGAGGAAATTGCTTCAAAACTTCGAGGTTGTGTTCTCCGCCAGCAGGGCTACGATTTCACAAAAAGTTTCATATCGATTGAGCAACTGAGTAATTCAGGGCGGCCGCTGAAGCTGAGGGGGTCTGAAAAGCTCTTAATCTAGAGCAGCGACTTCAGAGGAGGAGATCTACAGTTCTGTGTACATTCAGGAGTCCCAACTTCACAGGGATGTTCAGCACCCTGTAGACTGCAAATCCTGTAAGAAACTTTGAAATTGATCGAGCCAAACTCCTGTTATAGGTTGAAATAGCCAGCTAGGTACCAGAAATTGCCGTAGTTTTCTTGCTCAAAACTTTTCTGTTCATATCTCCGTGTCAGAATTTGATCTCAGGCTGAAATTTCGTCTGTGAGTTCAGTAGTACCTCATTTGCATGTAGGGGAAGTTTAAAGGTCTAAACCTTCATAGTTTTCCTCTCCGTGAGTGTCAAAGTTCACCGCCGAATCCTATTACTGCCAGCTAGACCTGAATTTCGCCTTCTGGGTATATTACTAGATCTTACACATCTGTGTGAGTGTTTATAGCCCTATTGTGACCTGAAAGCCAACCTCTTGAGTGAACAACCACAGCCAGAAGCCCGGCGCTTTCCTAGGTAGACGGATTACACTCCGACATACTCTCTTTTGGTGAACTCGACGTGAAACACCTAGGGTGGGAGTTTTCTTAAGAGTGTTACAGGATCAGATATCATGGCCAACCAAGGATCATCAAGTGGAGGTGTTGCTGCTGCTCAGCAACCTATTCAGTTTGATGCTGCTACGATGAAGATGTTCCAGGCTTTTTCCATGTTCATGCAGCAGCAGCAGAGCACAGAGAGGAAGGAGGTGTTAGCAACCAAGGCGTTGCAATCTGTGGTGCACCAGATGGACCAGTTCAAGGGTACAGATATTTCCAAGTATGTGCGATACTATGCTAGGGAGATGGAGGTGAACAAGGTGCCTGAGAAGGAGATGGTGGAGAACTTTGAGCTTGCTGTTGTCCTTGAGATTCGTGGGCGTGTGAAGGAGCTCAAGCAGCAGCAAGGACAGAGTTGGGAGAGCTTTATGCGAGCTTTGAATGAGGAGTACTACACTGAAGATTCAGAGAGGGTGACCAAGAGAACGTTCTTGGAGTGGGTGGTTAAGCCCAACAAAGGTTTGTCTGTAAATGAGTTGTTAAGGGAATTTGATCGCCAGTATGCTCAGCTTTCTAGGACAGAAAAGCTTACATTAGAGGTGGAGAAGACCGAGCTTTTCCTACAAGCAGCGGACGTGACTATTCAGGAGAAGCTTGAGCTGTTGCTGGAAGACAAGAGTGAGGAGAGAGGATTGAAGACTGACTGGAAGGAGGTTGAAGAGGCTGTCTCTTTGCTGACCAAGAGACAGAGAAGAAGGGACAAGGTGGTGGTAAGTGAAGCAGCACCTCTGATAATTCCTATCAAGCAGTTGCCTGCTAAGCCCGCTTTGGTAATTGCTAGGGAGGAAGACTCACCGCTTGATGAGTTGATTAAGGGTATGAAGGAGCTTAAGCTTAAGCTCACTAGGCTAGAAGAGAAGGAGCAGAATGTACAGCCTGCTATGCAGAGACCTCAGATGAGAGAAGGCTTTGTTCATCGTTGTATATGGTGTGATAGCCTAGACCATGTAAGAAGAGATTGTGGGGAGTTTTCAGATGCATTGAGGAAGGATCTGATCTTCTTCAAAGATGGTAAGATCCATCTGAGAGAGACTGGGATGATGCTGGGAACCAACTTTGGCAAGGGTGGTATGAAGAGACTTGTGAATGATATATCATCATCACATGCTGTTTCTCTTGTGAATGCTGCTACGTGTGGAGTGAAAGTGGAAATGGAGAGAGAGAAAGGGACTACTGGGTTGTGGTCAGATGTAGTGCGGTCCGTAGCTAGAACAGAGCTAGACAAGGATGTGCTACGAAGGGTTGGCAACTCAATTAGAGAAACTACAGGATGGAATGACCCTGTGGACACTATGTCAGTGCATGCTTATGTTGCAAGAAGTCATCATGAAGCTGTACTAGAAGAAAAACGCAGGAGGGAGGATGCAGGTGAGGCTTCTACAGCCAAACGACCGACTACAAGGAGTGAAAGGGCTAGATCAGAGACAAGGCAGGAGACAACACCTACTCGGGAGGAGACTATGGAGGATCTACCACCTACAACACCGAAGGAGAAGGAGAGAAGCAAAGAGAAGGGTAAGATGCCTGCATACAAACTTCAGTCTGACATTGAGATTGCAATAGACTTGAAGCAGGTGTTAGAGAACCGTATCTTGAATGGGAAGGTTGAGTTTACCTTGGGTGAGATTCTTGGGATTGCAAAGCGTGAGTTCCATGAGGTTATCATAGATATCATCAAGAGGAAACGTCAGATTTTGGGTGAAGCAGCTACGCTTAATGCTCTAGGGACCAAACGTCGGAAGATGAGGAAGATGAGATTGCTGGTTATTGCTCTCAAGTATCAGAAGGAAGATCAGATCAGCACGTGAGGTTTGAAGATGAGGTAGAAGCATCGCAAAAGAGCCATTACTCTCACAACCATTGGGCAAGAGCAACCACAGAGACCTTAGTGAAGCTGGGAGATCTAGAGGAACCTGTGGTGGCGTTGATTGATCATGGCTCAGAGATTAATCTGATGTCTAAGGAGCTATACAAGCGTGGAAGATGGCCCATAGACACCGACCATGGATGGCTTATCCGCGCTGCCAACAACCAGAGGGGAGAACTCTACGGTGCTTGTCCCAACATCAAGGTAACTGTGGGTGACATCAGTGATGTTCAGAATTTCTTTGTACAAGACATGTCAACCTATCCTATCATTCTAGGGCAGCCTTACATTACTGCTGTTAGAATGGAGACACGAGTTATGGATGATGGTTCAGCTTATGCTAGGATACGTAGTAGAGACGGCAAAAGAGCTGTTCAGTTTTTGACCGTTGCTGCAGAACATGAGAGGAATCGTGACAGCTTGAGAGACCGTCCACTACCTAAGATTACTCAGGAGTTTAGAGAGTCTAGGGGTTTTGGCAGAGTACCCTTGAAGAGCGAGACTTCAACGGTACAGTAGAGATAAGATTCTCGCCTGATCCAGTAAAGCAAGAAGCTTTATCCACTAGCTTCTTGGGATTGACGTCATGTGGATCAGTATGTTATAGGAAGGTTGAGAATCTGAAGAGGTTTGAGAGGCAACATGTGAAGTATGTACAACAGTCTTTGTGGGATAATGGAGAGTTAGCAAGAGATGAATACGTATCTGGAGTGTTTGAAGAGCAGTATTTGGTAGATACTATAGGGGAGTTGAAATCGATAGTAGAAAGTTCTATAGATGATGTAGATAGAGTGGTGAGAATGAGCTCCAAGGAGCTTTATGATGTAATTGATAAGTTTATAGATCGGCAAGAGGTGTATGTGGAGACCAAGTACAAGTCAGTGGCAAAGAAAGTCAAACTAGTGGCTTTGCCTTTACCACTCGATTACAATCAGAAGATGGAGCAAGCTGCACGAGAACCGACGCTTAGAGGACCGAGAAGAATTGGGCACCAATTTACAGAAACAACACTGAAGGACCTGAGGATTGGAGGCGATGGATTTCTTACTGAGCAAGAGAAGAAGAGCTTCAGGGAGATGCTGTCTAGGCATGGTAAGGCGTTTGCGTTTGAGTCACATGAAGTAGGATGTGTAGATCCAAGTGTAGTTGCACCTATGGTAATCTTTACTATACCGCATGTGCCTTGGAATCTACGTCCTATCCCTGTACCTAGAGCTCATCTACCAAAGATGATAGACTTGCTCAATGAGAGGATTAGGATGGGTATCTTGGAACCATCTATAGCTCCCTACTCTAGCAGATGGTTTACTGTTCCGAAGAAGAGTGGAGCTTTGAGATTTATCCAAGATATGCAGCCAGTTAACAAGGTGACTATCAGGAATATGGGTATAGGACCTATTGTAGACGAGTTTGCAGAGGCTTTTGCTGGTCGTGCTATCTATTCAATGGGAGACTTATATTCAGGTTACGATCAGTTTCAGTTATCCTCTGAGAGTAGAGACTTGACTACAATGAGGACACCTTTGGGGTTACTAAGGATGTGCACCTTGCCACAAGGTGCTACCAATTCTGTAGCACATATGATGAATGGCATGAATAAAGTTTTGAGGGATTTCATTCCTGAAAAAACTATGCCATTCCTTGATGATGTGCCGATCAAAGGGTGTGCTGAGGAGGAGAAGAATGAGGTAAGGGATCAGAGGGGGTGCCGTAAGTTTGTTGCAGATCACATAGCTGATTGTGATAAGATACTGAGTCGACTGGAGGAGGTTCATTTGACTTTATCAAGAGCAAAGTCTGTATTTGGAGAACAAGAGGTGTTGATTGTGGGGCACCTATGTGGATCTTATGGTCGGAAACCTTGTCCAAACAAGGTTGATGCCATTCGAAGGATGAAGGAGACATGTGGATCGGTTACAGAGGTGAGAAGGTTTCTAGGTGCATGTGTGTTTTATCATATATGGATTCCACACTTTGCACATGTAGCAGATCCGTTGTACAAGTTGCTGAGGAAGGGGCAGAGATTTCAGTAGCAAGAGGAGCAAAGCGAGTCTATGAAGAAGTTGAAGGGTCTGTTGTCTTCACCACCAACTCTACGGAAGGTAACATATGAGTTGGGGAGATCTGTTATCCTTACTGTTGATACTAGTCCTATTGGCATTGGATGGACTGTAGGGCAAGACGATGAGGATGGGAATAGATATGTGGTGCGTTTTGGTGCTAAGGTATTAAGTTCACGGCAGAGAGACTACCCTCAGGTCAAGAGAGAGCTATGGGGAGTAGTTACTGCGATGAAGAGTGACAAGGAATACTTGATAGGAGCACCTGTGGTTGTGGAGACAGATTGCTTACCTCTCTTGGGAATGATCACTAGCTGTACAACTCCAGATATTGCTATGTTGAGGTGGATAGCATATATCAAGTCCTTGAACCCAGAGTTTAGACATATCGCAGGAAAAGATAATCCTGTGGCAGATATGTTATCAAGGGCTAGGTATTACGATGAGAAAGAAATGATAGATGATCAGGAGGATGTGGGAACAGAGTTCTATTCTAGTGCTCTTGCTAGAAGAGATAGAAGCTGTTTTGCAGCCTCGTTGGAGTTTTTTGAGGAAACTATGTATGATGGCGAGTGGTTGGATCTTGGACGCTATTTGAGTTCACTGGAAAGGCAAGAAGGCTGGTCTGATGCAGATTTCAAGAGGATCCGTAGAATAGCTTATGGCTACTTTTTACATGGAGGACATCTATGGAAGCGCCCTAAGCTACAAGGAGGTATACCGCAACGGGTGGTATGTGACTTGGGATTGCAGCAGCAGCTGATCAAGGAGTTTCATGAGAGTCTATGGGCCGGTCATAGAGGAGTTTGGGCTACATTTGCCAAGATAAAGGAGAAGTATTGGTGGAAGGGTATGTATAAGGATGTAGTGCAGTTTGTTTCAT
The DNA here is from genome assembly GCA_036924285.1 of Asterella californica. Lineage (NCBI taxonomy): Eukaryota > Viridiplantae > Streptophyta > Marchantiopsida > Marchantiales > Aytoniaceae > Asterella > Asterella californica. Next base: position 53,692,620 of record JAYKYS010000001.1, read on the forward strand.
CCTGTATACCTTGCCAGATGTATTCCAACGTACGTCATCGTGATGGATTGCATCCTACTTATCCTTTAGCCATTCATTACAAATGGGTAGTTGATCTGGTAACTATGCCATTTGGACTTGGACAAATGAGGTATCTAGTCTTGGCTAGAGAAGATCTATCTAACCAAGTTGAAGGCCGTGCCTTGAGGACGAAGACCACTGCTAGTGTCTGTCGCTTTCTACTTGAAGATGTTATTTGTAGATATGGGTGTGTGGGAAAGATCACTGCAGATAGGGGTGAGCTGGATTCACAAGAAGCAGTTGAGTTCTTCAAGCGATTGGGAATCAAGCTGGCATTAACCACTGCTTACAATCCTGAAGGAAATGACAAGAGCGAACGAGGTCATCCGCCAATCATCAAAGCTTTGGTAAAAGCTTGCAAGGGTAAGATCCGTGAGTGGCCTAGACTGCTACCATTTGCTTTATGGGCAGATCGTACAACTCATAGTACCGTTACAGGTTACATGCCAGCAGAGTTGATACTAGGACAAAAACCTGTGATGCCGATTGAGGAGGTTGTGCCTACTTGGAATGTTTTGTCATGGGAAGATGGTAGAAGTACGGAGGATCTTCTTGCGTTAAGGATCCAGCAGTTAGAACGGAGACCTGAGGATGTTGCCAAAGCTGTGGAAAGGTTAAAGACTGCTAGAGAGAGAAACAAAGGCAGATTTGATAGAACGCATAGATTACGACCCAAACCAGTTAAGGAAGGTGATTGGGTGTTAGTCTATGATAGTAGTCTTGATAATCAGCATAGCGCTATCAGAAAGTTTTCCAAGAGATGGTTTGGACCTTATGTGGTGTTAGAAGTTTATGATAATGCCACATACTCCTTGAGAGAGTTAGATGGTGCAGTGCTCAAGATACCGGTCGCAGGAAAGAGAATCAAGCTCTTTAGGAGGAGAGGGGAGGACCAGAACGTTGCAGAGTTTACGGAGGATGAAGCTGAAGACTCCATGCAGGTTGAAGATGAGTTTGAAGCTGAAGCTGAAGAGTCTTGATCTGGATGGCACATACCGGAGGATGTGCAGGTTCAGAGGGGGTGGATGTCGCGCTACTTGGCGGCTACATGTTATATTTCTACTCCGACGCTTGAGTTTAGTAGTTCCAGAAGTTAGCTTATATTACTTCTAGTCGTTTATGTATATGTTTGACACCTTTGCATACGGTGTTAACACTATTTTGAGTCTTAGTAGGTTGATTACCATGTTGATAAGGCTTAAGCTCATGGGTTGTATTTGCGTGTCGCCCATGCACGCTTTCTAGCTGATTTAAGTTATTTTTCGGGGCTGCGTGTCGTTTAAAGTAATTTAAGTTTTACGCTAGCACTCTAGGGGGCTTGACGTGGTAGCCTATGAGTAAAACTAAGTTGCCACGTGGTTTAGGGTACTAAAGGACAACCAAGTGGAGCTATGAACTCCCATTGGTCTGTTTTTGTCTTTAGTTTAACTCTAAATTTAGAAATCGAGCTCTAAAGGAGAGTTCGAGCATTTGGTGGGGGATCTTCGAAATCTGAGAGCACAGGGAGAGAGGTCTCGTCATGCCAAGCACTTCCAGTGAAACTTTCGATCGATTTGAGTCAATAAAGACGGAGTTATGAGAAATTGAAGTTCGGATTGTGCTAGAATTGAATCATTTTGGTTGGATTTAGGGTTTTCAGTGTCACTCGCAGCAGATTTGAGGAAATTGCTTCAAAACTTCGAGGTTGTGTTCTCCGCCAGCAGGGCTACGATTTCACAAAAAGTTTCATATCGATTGAGCAACTGAGTAATTCAGGGCGGCCGCTGAAGCTGAGGGGGTCTGAAAAGCTCTTAATCTAGAGCAGCGACTTCAGAGGAGGAGATCTACAGTTCTGTGTACATTCAGGAGTCCCAACTTCACAGGGATGTTCAGCACCCTGTAGACTGCAAATCCTGTAAGAAACTTTGAAATTGATCGAGCCAAACTCCTGTTATAGGTTGAAATAGCCAGCTAGGTACCAGAAATTGCCGTAGTTTTCTTGCTCAAAACTTTTCTGTTCATATCTCCGTGTCAGAATTTGATCTCAGGCTGAAATTTCGTCTGTGAGTTCAGTAGTACCTCATTTGCATGTAGGGGAAGTTTAAAGGTCTAAACCTTCATAGTTTTCCTCTCCGTGAGTGTCAAAGTTCACCGCCGAATCCTATTACTGCCAGCTAGACCTGAATTTCGCCTTCTGGGTATATTACTAGATCTTACACATCTGTGTGAGTGTTTATAGCCCTATTGTGACCTGAAAGCCAACCTCTTGAGTGAACAACCACAGCCAGAAGCCCGGCGCTTTCCTAGGTAGACGGATTACACTCCGACACCGGGTCTCAAAAGATGAGATGATTGAGACGTTTGAGTTAGCAGTAGCTCCAGAGATTAGGGATCATGTTAAAATGCTAACGAAGCATTTTAACAAGGATTGGGAGACGTTTGCTCGTGCTTTGATGTATGAGTACTTCTTGGAGGACTCTGATTGAGTCACCAAGAAATCATTCTTGGAGTGGGTTGAGCAACCAAGGAAAGGTTTACAAGCTACAAAGTTGCTCAGGGAGTTTGAGAAGCAGTTTTCACGGCTGACTAGGATGGAGAAGTTGACGGTGCAGTCCAACAAGACAGAGTTATTTTTTCGGGCTCCAGATGAGAAGCTGCAAGAAAAGCTGGAGGTACTTCTGGAGGATCGAGAAGAAGCCGATGGATTGACCAGCAGCTGGAAGAAGATTGAAGAAGCCAAGAAGGAGCGAAGACGAGAGAAAGTTCCTGTTATGAGACTGACACCAACATCGACTGCTATAACACCTGTTCCTGTGGTCCAACCAGTGGTTCTTGTTGCTAGACAGGTAGTACCAGTTGCTCCAACTATTCCAGTTGTTCTAGTTGTTCAAGCACCTGTAGTATCTCCGAAGAAGGATGATTCAAACCTTGAGGAGATTTTACATGGAATGCGAGATCTGCAGATCAAGCTCACAAGATTGGAAGAGAAGCGATGACCACAATCCACTTGGCTCAACTTGCACGTTAAAACCTCTCTCAGCTTCATCCTCAATTCTCGTGCCATAAGTTCCAGCTTCCACCATTGCAACTGCTTGCGCTGATAGGTGGTCCTCAACCAACTTCTTCATCCCTCCTCTACCAAAGTTGGTCTGAAGAAGTGCACCAGTATCCCTCAGCGCTATCTTCCCATCCTTCCAGAAGATCACTCCTTACTGTAAGATATCAGTGAACTCCTTACAATCTCTACGTGGGTGATCGATACCATCGCATCAGATATACCGCTCGATCCAGCCTTGCTTCTCAACCGGTCTTGCTCCGCTTGTAGACCCATGAAACAGAAAGGAAAGATGACACGTGAGACGTTGCTGAAAACAGCTGCTACGATCTGGAAGGATATTGGATGAGAAGATCCGATAGAAGCTCTATCGGTGCATGCTTACATCGCCAAGAACCAACACGAAGCGTTGTTGGAAGAGAAGAGAAGGCGAGATTCAGAGGATTCAAGGGAGAGAACTTCTTCAAAGAGACAGATTCAAGGGGAGAAGGTTCGTCAAGAGCTTCAAAATGCAAGAGCTCAAAATCTACCGATGGATGATGCTCCTTCTCCATCGAAAGAGAGAGCAAAGGAGTTTCAAAAGGAGAAGGACAAGCCGGCTGCATACAAACTACAGTCGGACATCAAGGCTTCGACAGACTTGAAGGGAGTCTTAGAAGATCGCATTCTGAATGCGAAGGTGGAGTTTACCTTGAGAGAAATGTTGGGCATTGCTAAGCGGGAGTTTCATGATGTCATCATCGATGTCATCAAATGGAAGCGATAGATTACGGGTGAGACTGGTTTATCACATGCCTTGGATACTATGATGTATGTGGATGAGGAGAGAGAGCTTGCAAAGTGCAGTGTTTATTCTTCAGAGGAAGAAAGAGATCGAAGACGTAGGGTACATTTTGAGGATGAAGAAGAGGATGGGAAACAAAGCTCAAGTCATTTCAGTCACAGTCACTGGGCTCGAGCTACAACGGAGACGTTGGTGAGAATCGGAGACTTGGATGAGCCGGTGGTTGCTCTGATCGATCATGGATAACAAATCAACATCATGTCGAAGGAGCTGTACAAGAGGAAGAAGTGGTCGTTCGACTCAGAGCATGGGTGGGTCATAAGAGCAGCCAACAACACAAGAGGAGACTTGTATGGAGCTTGTCCAGATATCAGAGTGCGCGTAGGTGATGTTGCTATCGAGCAAAACTTCCTTGTTTAGGAAGCAACGTCATACTTGCTCATGGGACGAGAGCGGTACAATTCTTGACTGTACCGTCCAATCACGAGCGCAATCGAGATCGTCTGAGAGAGAAATCACTTCCAACGATGAGTGAAGAGTTCAAGGATTTTCGTTGAATACCACTATAGAGCGGGATTGTGGTGATGCGCAGGAGAAGGTACTCTCGCTTGATGGAGATAGTGTCTTTTGTACAGGGTTTGTTGGGTTTTCAGAGTGTGGGGTTGCTATTTACAAGAAGGTAGAAGAGTTGAGGAGAAAAGAACAAAAACATTTACGTGATGTTGAGTTGATGATGAAAGAGTTGGGTGAGCTAGAAGGGGATGAATGGATTTCTGGTGTTTATGAAGAGGACGGGTTGGAGGATCCTTTGCGAGAGATCATGTCTATTAGATGGGAGGATATGGATAAAGTTGTGCAGATTCATTCAAGAGAGGTCTATTCAGTGATCGAATCATTCCGTGCACCGAAGGTTCGAGTGGAGACAAGGTACAAGATAATGGATAAGAAGATAAAGCCAGTTGGAGACGCTGTCTGAAGACCATCACCTCACGTGCATTCGGTTCACTTTTCAGTTTAGAACTAATTCTCTACTCCTATCGTTGTCTATCCTGTCACATGGACAGTCCTCTAAAAATACAAAAAGAGTTACCTTTTCCTAAAATAGAAGACTCTACAATTATACAAGTCAACTGTCTTCGTATCTTGTTGTCTACTCCTGATCGCCAGGTGCGATCTCCACTGGATCCTCTCCTACCTGAACTCCTAATTTGACTTCTGATAAAGTGAGAAGCCTTGCTGGTTTCTCGGGAGCGGCTGAGGTGGCTTCCTCCTCGACATTCGGTGCGGCTTTGGAAGACGGAAGAGGCTTCTAGGAAGCGGAGTCCACCGGCGCTTCCTAGCTCTTCTGCGACATCTGCTCGACACTGGGAGCTGAGGTGACCTCACAGTGGTCAGAGGAAGTCACTTCCTCCACTCGAAACACCTGGAAGACACTTCTGCTTTCTGTCTTCCAGAAGACATCTTGTCTTCTAGGGCTTCTTCGGTAGTCTTCTCGGCTTCCAGCGCTGTCACTACCAAGTGGACATCGAGGTCGACTCCTTCTCATCAAGATCCGGGCTTGCTGCTGGTCCTAGTGCTTGAGAAGACGTAGCTACGTTGTCGTGCTACTTGGCGGCTACATGTTATATTTCTACTCCGACGCTTGAGTTTAGTAGTTCTAGAAGTTAGCTTATATTACTTCTAGTCGTTTATGTATATGTTTGACACCTTTGCATACGGTGTTAACACTATTTTGAGTCTTAGTAGGTTGATTACCATGTTGATAGGGCTTAAGCTCATGGGTTGTATTTGCGTGTCGCCCATGCACGCTTTCTAGCTGATTTAAGTTATTTTTCGGGGCTGCGTGTCGTTTTAAGTAATTTAAGTTTTACGCTGGCACTCTAGGGGGCTTGACGTGGTAGCCTATGAGTAAAACTAAGTTGCCACGTGGTTTAGGGTACTAAAAGACAACCAAGTGGAGCTATGAACTCCCATTGGTCTGTTTTTGTCTTTAGTTTAACTCTAAATTTAGAAACAGAGCTCTAGAGTGGAGTTCGAGCATTTCGTGAGGGATCTTCGAAATCTGAGAGCAAAGGGAGAGAGGTCTCGTCATGCCAAGCACTTCCAGTGAAAATTTCGATCGATTTGAGTCAATAAAGACAGAGTTATGAGCAATTGAAGTTCGAATTGTGCTAGAATTGAATCACTTTTTTTGGATTTAGGGTTTTCAGTGTCATTCGCAGCAGATTTGAGGAAATTGCTTCAAAACTTCGAGGTTGTGTTCTCTGCCAGCAGGGCTACGATTTCACAAAAAGTTTCATATCGATTGAGCAACTGAGTAATTCAAGGCGGTCGCTGAAGCTGAGGGGGTCTGAAAAGCTCTTAATCTAGAGCAGCGACTTCAGAGGAGGAGATCTGCAGTTCTGTGTACATTCAGGAGTCTCAACTTCACAGGGATGTTCAGCACCCTGTAGACTGCAAATCCTGTAAGAAACTTCGAAATTGATCGAGCCAAACTCCTGTTATAGGTTGAAATAGCCAGCTAGGTACCAGAAATTGCCGTAGTTTTCTTGCTCAAAACTTTTCTGTTCATATCTCCGTGTCAGAATTTGATCTCAGGCTGAAATTTCGTCTGTGAGTTCAGTAGTACCTCATTTGCATGTAGGGGAAGTTTAAAGGTCTAAACCTTCATAGTTTTCCTCTCCGTGAGTGTCAAAGTTCACCGCCGAATCCTATTACTGCCAGCTAGACCTGAATTTCGCCTTCTGGGTATATTACTAGATCTTACACATCTGTGTGAGTGTTTATAGCCCTATTGTGACCTGAAAGCCAACCTCTTGAGTGAACAACCACAGCCAGAAGCCCGGCGCTTTCCTAGGTAGACGGATTACACTCCGACAACGTGCTGGAGAATCGCTGAAAGATCATAAAGAGTCTTCAAGTCTTCGATCTGTCGATCCTGATAGCAGAACATGCTCTCCTTGCAGACCACTAACATCTCCCTAGAATCGTCATCTCACTCACGAACCAGGGTGAGCTTCTTACCCGCGGTGAAGTTGAACTTCTTCCGAAGCGCTTCCACCATCTACGCCATGATCTCCTGCGCTCGGGCTTCTGCTTCCTCCCGCTACTTCTTCTCTGCTGCGGCTTGAGCTTCCGTGGCTTCCCGTGCTGCCTTACAAGTTATCTTGTCTACGACGAGGTCAGTGAGCTTCTCCCTATTTAGCAGAACCTCCTGCTCGTGCAGCTGCAGCCGTGTCTGCAACTCCTAGTTGCTCTTCTGCAACTGCACCAACTCCTTGGCAGAAGCTTATGCTTCTACCTTGTACTTCGCTGTGAGCTTCTCCGTGGCACGGAGGCTGGCTTCCAGAGTGTCCACCTTCTTCTAGACCTCTTCGTACTGCATCAAGGTGCGTAGACCGAACCCATGTCGTAGTGGCTTCTCTTGAGCCATCGCATGATTCTCAACCAACTCCATGGCTGGTTGGATCTCCGAACGGAAGAAGCGCTGAACTCTTCCAGCCTTCTTCTCACAGAAGATAGGTTCATTTCCACGAATCGATCGGAGACGTCTTCCTTGTCTTCTAGAGACAAGGATGGCTCTTCTACCACCGTGGTCTCATGCTTTTGCGCACGGGAAGATGCAACTCTTCTCATCTTTCGAGGTGGAAGATCTCTTCCTATCGCATGAGCGATCGTCTTCGCTACGCTTCCCCGAGTCGCAGTCGGAATATCAATCCATACCTTGTAGTCGTAGAAGCTGTCTTCCACGTGATCTTGGTGCTCGGTTTCTCTTCCTGGGAATCCTACTCGGAATCCAGAGTGGATGGTCGGGAAAGATACGCTCTTCCTAGGCACACTCTTAGGTCTCATCTTAAAAAAAGACATGGTCACTACCCGGTCTTCTTTCTCCGAGGTCTCTTTCTTCACCGGACGTTTTGCGTGAAGGATGTCCAGGAAAACGCGAGGTTCCTGGCTGTGGAGATGTTGTGTGCTGAAACAGAGACAAGACAGAGAAAAACAACCACGAAAACGAATGCTGCGATATATACACTCCAAATGTATGTACACGGCCGGTTCTTTCTCCTAAGAGCACAGAACTGATAACCAGACCTGAGCGGTCTGTAACCTGCTTCAAAGCCCTTAAAACAACCCTTGATTCTCAACCCTGACCCAAAAACACCGAAGCGTAGCTCAAAGCAAGAGAAACTTCTCTTTGCTAACAAATAGAGCCACAAAAGTATCACACGAACCAAACCCAAGTCCAAACCACATCCATGTATAAGCTCTTAGCTAAAGCTAGCTACCACAAGCTGTATACAGCCAACCAGAACTCTAACAAACTCAAAAGAGCAAAACCCGTAGCGAAGAAACCGAAAAAGGTCTATCTGTGGACTTCCTCCTTTCGCTGAAGGGACTTCAGATGTCGATAGGATCTCCTCTGCTGACTCCGTTAACCCAAGAAACCTTCAGATCCGACTCCTGATAGTCGAGATATCGCCGATTTTCGGTCGCAGGTGATCGAACCTCCAAAAACTCCTCCCTGCGGCTTAAAACCGCTCACACCGCACAAACGGATCGTCCAAACTGATATTCGTCTTCGCTGGCAGATAGATCTAGCTACCCTGAACCCAACGAGACTCCAAACAAGTAGTTTGGAGTTCCCCTTGTAAAACCACTCGAGAAATTTGGCCGCAGGTTGCAAAAAACTGACGTAAATCAGCTCCCTGCGGCTCAAACTTGCTCACCACACTCAAACCAACAATCCAATTCACACACGGTCTTCTCTTATGAGTCTCGTGGCGGCAGACTTTGTGTCGAAAGCTCTGGCTCTACTCTTCAGTTGCCTCTGGTGGAGATTCTCCAAGTCCGGATCCATCGATGGCGTGATCGGCTTCTTCATGCTCGCCACTCTTCCGAACACGGTGCTCATCGGCGACGCCCTCCTCCAGCCCTTGTATGGAGACGAAGTGGAAACGGAGGTGGTGACCATCAAGACTCCCTTATCGCGTAGGAACCAAGAACGAAGAGCTTGGCTCACCGATCGCGAAGAACAGCCCAACCTCAGGTCGCAAGTGAACAAAAATCTGATGTAAGCGCTTCCCTGCGAGTCAATTTCACTCAGAACTTCCAAACCGCCCGATGAAAACTGGTATCGTCTTCAATTTCCTGTAGAACTCGGTGTTCTGATCCCGTTGGATCCAAGGACAGCAAGTTTGGACTCCGGAACGGCCCGAACGGTCCAACTCTCCTTCACAGGTAACTGAAAATCTCAAATCTGCTTCCTACGTCTCAATTTCCCTCAGTACACACTCCTCGATCCGTCTCTTCCCAAACCGTTTGAACCAGTGCGTAGCCAGCACAGATCTGAACCCAACGACGCCTTGTGCGCTTGCATTGGACTCCTAAATCTCCCGAACCGTCCGTTGACAGGTCGCAGGCACAAGCTAGCCCTTTAAGCACCCCCCTTGCAACAATCTCTGTACGTACAGTTTTCTCCTGAATACCTGAATAATAAGAAGCAGGCCCCTTGCGTCTTTGATATAACGCCTGAAGCCTTGAATACCCAGTCAGCAAGTAACTAGGGGCCTAGCTTGATTTTACCTTCTTTCGAATCGCATAACTTCTTCCCTGGATGTCCAAACGAAGTAAACAAGATGCCCATGGAAAGCTGACAAGGAGCTCTACCCATCCATGTGATGAAAGTGAAGATCCGAAGTTGCGCCAAAAGCCCGTAAGCTGAGGCCTAGCTTGTTTTCTCCATCTTTCGAGTCCTGTAACTTCTCCACTAGGCGTCCAAACGAAGTAGATGAAGTGCCTATGGAAAGCTGACAAGGAGCTCTATCCACTGGTGCGATAAAAACGAAGATCCGAAGTGGTGCCAAAAACCCGTAAGCTGGGGCCTAGCTTATTTTCTCCATCTTTCGAATCCTGTAACTTTTCCACTAGGCGTCCAAACGAAGTAGACAAAGTGCCTGTGGAAAGCTGACAAAGAGCTCTACCCATCTATGCGATGAAAATGGAGATCTGAGATTGTGCCAAAATCCCGTAAGCTGGGGCCTAGCTTGTCTTCTCATGAGTGTCTTTGGAGCGACAAGCATCGAAGTTTGAATTTCATGTAGGAGCCGGTCCATGACACGACATCCACCCCCTCCAAACTTGTGCATCCTCCGGTATGCACCTGAGATACCAACCAAGGAGTGGACCGGCACGCACACTCATTCCCATCATGTTATCCTCTCTCCCATCTCGATTAACCTCATCCTCAAGTCCACAACTCAATCGTCATCTTGAAGTTGCTACCCTGCCATGATCCTCCCTAGATCCATGCTCATCGACTTTCACCTCAAACCTCTCATCCAATCACCCCCTCTAAATCTACACATCTTCAATATGCGAAGACATAGAAAGAATAACCCATCATACCATAGAAATTTCTTCCACCCGTCTTGTAGAACCTCACTGTCAAGGTTGTGACCCAAGTGTCGTAGTAGACATCCCCCATCTTGTCAATCATCACCCGTATCCTTACAATAACCTTCAACCTCAAGCATGTACATGTCGTTGTACGTAATCCTCTTTTTTTTTTTTTTTTCTGAAAAAAAAAGAACCATACTGCTGCAACAAAATCCTCAACTGCAACCATCATTGTCTCGCTGTAGAATAGTATCTTCCTCAATCATCATCCTCCCTGATACTTCTTCTGAAAACCCCTGCAACCTTCCAAGCATCATCCTCTCAACCTTTTCCTGAAAATATTTACAATCCCTCAAGCATCATCCTCCCAACACAAATCACCTTCAGCAATGGCTTCTCCTCTGTAAGCCATCCTTACCCATCATCCTATACCCATAGCCTCGAGAGCATCCATCCAATCTCCTTCACCCTCAGCATGTCTGTCCTTGATGATGCCAATGATGACATCATGGACTCTCCTTGTAGCTGCATCCAAGACCTCTCGTGATAGGAACCCAACCTGTGCATCTCGAATACGCTCCTCCCAACCTCCCTTCACATCCATCGTCGTCATATCTACATCTGGTAGTTGTTTGTCAGCAATCAGATCACCCACGTCCGCTGTCTGCACCTCAACCATCTCCTCCGGTTGTGAAGGATTGCTCTCCATTGCCTGTTCAGGAAGAATAGTTTCCTGTTGAATCCTATCCTCCTGAGCTAGCCTCCCTGAAGAAGTATCTTGTTGGTCCTTCTTCTCGCACTGCATCGTGGATGCAGTATCCAACCTGAGCTCGTTTAGATCCTCGTGCTCATCCAAACCATCTCTATGGAGATCATGCTCAATCTCCTCCACCCTAGCACCATAACTTGTAGCTTCGTCATCTACAACTGCATGTGCCGCAAGGTAATCATCCACAATCTTCTTCATCCCTCCTTTACCAACGTTGGCTTGAAGGAGAGTACCCGTACTTGTGAATGCAACCTTTCCATCCTCCCAAGAAATAACTTCACGTTGCAAAGACTCTGCAAAGTCGATGCGATCGTCCCGTTGATGGTCAATATCATCACACCACATACACTGATGTACCCAAGCTGGTTTGGGTACAAGCTCCATCTTAATCGATGATCCCTTATCCTCCAACCTAGTAACCTTAGCTTCTAGATCTCGCATCTTTTGCTGTAGGTCCTCGATGGTTGGATCCTTCTCCTCTACAACCACAACTGGAGGTTGAACCTCAGATACTACATGAACTGGTGTGGTAGTCACCGCTGCAGGTGTCAACCTTGTAACCCTTTCCCTTGTCTGTCTCCGGACAAGAAGCTCAACAGCTTCATGCACAACCTCCCAATTTCTTGTTAACCCTTCTTCTTCATCCCCATCCTCCAGAAGTAGCTCCAACTGTTCCTGCCACGGTTCATCCGCAGCTTGAAGAAACAACTCTGTCTTGTAAGTCTCCAAGGCTAGCTTGTCCACCCGAGGTAGTTGAGAGAATTGTCTCTCGAACTCCTTTAACAACTCTGCAGGCTGTAAACCCTTGCTGGATCGATTGACCCATCCCAAAAATGATTTCTTGGTTACTCGATCTGAGTTTCCCAAGAAATACTCCTCCATCAGCGCATGTGAAAATGTATCCCAGTTCTTCCCAAAACGCTTTGCTAGACCTTTCACATGCTCCCTTATCTCAGGCACTACAGCGAGTTCGAACGTCTCGATCATCTCTTCTCCGGTACCTGATCCAAATCCATCTTCATCTTGTAACATCTCAAGTACTCAGAGATGTCTCTCCCACCAAAAAGATCAAACTTGTCGATCACCCTTCCAAGCGCCTTCTTCCCCAAAGTCTCCTTTTGTTGCTTCCCTTGCTCTTGTCGCATAAACAAAGTGAAGGCTTGAAACAATCGTGCAGTTGCTGCATCCAACTGCACCCCTGGTATCCCCTATGATCTATCCATTCCGTCCAAAGTCATGGCTCGTCCCATCCTCCCATCCTCCCATGATCCCAACCGTCTAGAAATCCATCATCCCAGGTCCACAACATCCTCCCGAACAACCAAACCCATCTTCATCCTCGTTCATGATTGTTGATCTCTTCTGTCCAGTTCTAACACACAAAAGAAATCTCCACCCCAGACCTTCACGTCGAGTTCACCACCTATGTCGCGTCGGACGTTTTGCGTGAAGGATGTCCAGGAAAACGCGAGGTTCCTGGCTGTGGAGATGTTGTGTGCTGAAACAGAGACAAGACAGAGAAAAACAACCACGAAAACGAATGATGCGATATATACACTCCAAATGTATGTACACGGCCGGTTCTTTCTCCTAAGAGCACAGAACTGATAACCAGACCTGAGCGGTCTGTAACCTGCTTCAAAGCCCTTAAAACAACCCTTGATTCTCAACCCTGACCCAAAAACACCGAAGCGTAGCTCAAAGCAAGAGAAACTTCCCTTTGCTAACAAACAGAGCCACAACAGTATCACACGATCCAAACCCAAGTCCAAACCACATCCATGTATAAGCTCTTAGCTAAAGCTAGCTACCACAAGCTGTATACAGCCAACCAGAACTCTAACGAACTCAAAAGAGCAAAACCCGTAACGAAGAAACCGAAAAAGGCCTATCTGTCGACTTCCTCCTTTCGCTGAAGGGACTTCAGATGTCGATAGGATCTCCTCTGCTGACTCCGTTAACCCAAGAAACCTTCAGATCCGACTCCTGATAGCCGAGATATCGCCGATTTTCGGTCGTAGGTGACCGAACCTCCAAAAACTCCTCCCTGCGGCTTAAAACCGCTCACACCGCACAAACGGATCGTCCAAACTGATATTCGTCTTCGCTGGCAGATAGATCTAGCTACCCTGAACCCAACAAGACTCCAAACAAGTCGTTTGGAGTTCCCCTTGCAAAACCACTCGAGAAATTTGGCCGCAGGTTGCAAAAAACTGACGTAAATCAGCTCCCTGCGGCTCAAACTTGCTCACCACACTCAAACCAACAATCCAATTCACACACGGTCTTCTCCTATGAGTAGATGAAGACTCCCTTATCGCGTAGGCACCAAGAACGAAGAGCTTGGCTCACCGATCGCAAAGAACAGCCCAACCTCAAGTCGCAGGTGAACGAAAATCTGATGTAAGCGCTTCCCTGCGAGCCAATTTCACTCAGAACTTCCAAACCGCCCGATGAAAACTGGTATCGTCTTCAATTTCCTGTAAAACTCGGTGTTCTGTTCCCGTTGGATCCAAGGACAGCAAGTTTGGACTCCGGAACGGCCCGAACGGTCCAACTCTCCTTCACAGGTAACTGAAAATCTCAAATCTGCTTCCTGCGTCTCAATTTCCCTCAGTACACACTCCTCGATCCGTCTCTTCCCAAACCGTTTGAACCAGTGCGTAGCCAGCACAGATCTGAACCCAATGACGCCTTGTGCGCTTGCATTGGACTCCTAAATCTCCCGAACCGTCCGTTGACAGGTCGCAGGCACAAGCTAGCCCCTTAAGCACCCCCCTTGCAACAATCTCTGTACGTACAGTTTTCTCCTGAATAATAAGAAGCAGGCCCCTTGCGTCTTTGATATAACGCCTGAAGCCTTGAATACCCAGTCAGCAAGTAACTAGGGGCCTAGCTTGATTTTACCTTCTTTCGAATCGCATAACTTCTTCCCTGGATGTCCAAACGAAGTAAACAAGATGCCCATGGAAAGCTGACAAGGAGCTCTACCCATCCATGTGATGAAAGTGAAGATCCGAAGTTGCGCCAAAAGCCCGTAAGCTGAGGCCTAGCTTGTTTTCTCCATCTTTCGAGTCCTGTAACTTCTCCACTAGGCGTCCAAACGAAGTAGATGAATTGCCTATGGAAAGCTGACAAGGAGCTCTATCCATTGGTGCGATAAAAACGAAGATCCGAAGTGGTGCCAAAAACCCGTAAGCTGGGGCCTAGCTTATTTTCTCCATCTTTCGAATCCTGTAACTTTTCCACTAGGCATCCAAACGAAGTAGACAAAGTGCCTGTGGAAAGCTGACAAAGAGCTCTACCCATCTATGCGATGAAAATGGAGATCTGAGATTGTGCCAAAAACCTGTAAGCTGGGGCCTAGCTTGTCTTCTCATGAGTGTCTTTGGAGCGACAAGCATCGAAGTTTGAATTTCATGTAGGAGCCGGTCCACGACACGACAACATTGTCCTGCTAGCCCGTACTTAGCCAACTGGTCTTCCTGCAAATCTCCCTTGGACACGTACAAATAACAAAAGAACGAGGTGAGGTGCCCTCCTACTTGGGGTGCCCAAGTACACTAGCTCGACCTGGATGTAGATGTGGAAGAAAGCATCCCAATTGACGACTTGTCTTTCCCAGATAGCTTCCACGAACTCCACGTCATGATCTCCAAGGTATCTCACCTTTTGTGCTTTTCCCTTGGGGAAAAAGTGAAGATACAACTTCCTCGGAAGATGCTTCTTCGGCTCCCGGTAAGCTTCTACCTTCCATCCGTTCCTCCTCTGTCTGTCTTCCAAGAAGAGACATGTGGTACTTCCACGTACATAACACTTCCCAGATATCATCAGTAAGATCTTCTTCTCCAACTCGTACCCGCGGTTCTCTACTTCTGATCTGTGAAAAGCTCCGCGTCACCACTCCACCATCGAGGAAGATGGTTTTCTGCAAACGACCTTTGCCTTAACAGGTACACGGTTGCACGGAGACAATGTTGCCCAGACCTCCTCCAGAATATCCTGGTTTGTGAGATTCCAGTTTCACAAAAAGAAGTCGAGGCCCAACTCCTTGATGTAAGGTTTGGTCTCAGCCAACTTCGCTGCCGGTAACACCAATCCTCGAGGATGCATCGACATGTTTCGAGCTTCTGTTACACTAAGCCACACATATTTTCTTGTGCATCAAAGACTCAGTCCTTACCTGGTCCTCATAGTCTCGCTTCCACTCTCAAAAGACGAACCTAGTCTTCCAGAAGACAACGATTCTGTCTTCTAGGATTCTAATAGTGCTTCCTAAGTAGCTCTCGTCTTCCGAGCTATATCCAAACAATCCTAACTAAGCAATGCATCGTATGGATTCCTAAGAAGATAATCCATCTTGCAATCCATCGTACTTCCTAACAGAAGATAACAAGTTACGTGAGAAATAGAGTATACAGATGGTTCAGAAGAAGGCTGAGGACTCCTGTCGTGACAGTGATCTCTAGGAAGACTCACGAGACAGCTTCTGGTTAACTGACGTACTCAAAAGACTTCTCGTAGCCAAGTTTCTCATCATTGGTCTCACCTGTCTTCAGCTTCCGACACACAATCTAACCTCACTACAGACATGAAACATTCATACTTTGTTCTTCCGACTCCTCACCTCTCATACACTCTCAGAAGAAGCTTGCTGCATGACGGGAAGACATGACCTTTGACCATTCTCTCCAGATTCTACCAACAAGGCTTCTCACAACTCTCTTCTACGTCCGAAAAGAAGACAGAACAGACTGCTATGAGTCAGACAGAAGAGATCCGTAAAGGATCCTCACGTTATCGTGTCGGATATTTTGTGCGTGAAGGATGTCCAGGAAAACGCGAGGTTCCTGGCTGTGGAGATGCTGTGTGCCAAACAGAGACAAGACAGAGAAGAACAACCACGAAAAAGGAATGCTGCGATATATACCACTCTGAAAGTATGTACACTGTCGATTCTTTCTCCAAACAGCACAAAACTGAGGAAAAGACCAGAGCGGTCTGTAACCTACTTCAGAAGCCCTAAAACAAACCCCTGAAACGTAACCCTAGTCTGAAATCGCCAAAACGTAGCTCAAAGCAAGAGGAACTTCTCTTTGCTAACAACCAGAGCCACAACAGTATCATGCGATCCAAACCCAAGTCCAAACCACATCCACACACTAGCTCTTGGCTAAAGCTAGCTACCACAAGCCATACACAACCAACTAAGTCCTTAACGAACTCAAAAGGACGAAACCTGTAGCGAAGGAACCGAAAAAGACCTATCTGGGAACTTTCTCCTTTCGCCAAACGATCTTCAAATGTTGATAGGGTCTCCTTCCCTGACTCCGTTGGCCCAAGAAACCTTCAGATCCGGCTCCCGATAGTTGAGATATCGCTAATTTTCGGTCGTAGGTGACCGAACCTTCAAAAACTCCTCCCTGCGGCTTAAAACCGCTCACACCGCACAAACGGATCGTCTAAACTGATATCCGTCTTCGCTGGTAGGTAGATCTGGCTACTCTGAACCCAACAAGACTCCAAACAAGCCGTTTGGAGTTCCCCTTGCAAAACTACTCGAGAAATTTGATCGCAGGCTACAAAAAACTGACGTAAATCGGCTCCCTGCGGTTCAAATTTGCTCACCACACCCAAACCAACAATCCAATTCACTTACAGTCTTCTCCTATGCGTACATGAGGACTCCCTGATCGCGTAGGCACCAAGAACGAAGAGCTTGGCTCACTGATCGCGAAGAACAATCCAATCTCAGGTCGCAGGCGATGAAAACCTGACGTAGGCGCTTCCCTGCGAGCCAATTTCTCTCACAACTCTCAAACCGCCCGATAAAACTTTGTATCGTCTTCAATTTCCTGAAGAACTCGTTGTTCTGATCCCGATGGATCCAAGGACAGCAAGTTTGGACTCTGGAACGGCCCGAACGGTCCAACTCTCCTTCACAGGTAACTGAAAACCCCAATTCTGCTCCCTGCGTCTCAATTTCTCCCAGAACACAACCCCCGATCCGTCTCTTCAAGAACCGTCTTAACCTGTGCGTAGCCTGCACAGATCTGAACCCGATGACACCTTGCGCGCGTGTATTGGACTTCCCAATTCTCCAAAACATCCACCGACAGGTCGCAGGAACAAGCAAGCCCCTTAAGCAGCCCCCTTGCAACAGTCTGTACGTACGAAGTTCAACTCTCAATAATAAGAAGCAGGCCCCTTGCGTGTTTGATATAACGCCTGAAGCCCTAAATACCCAGTCAGCAAGTAACTAGGGACCTAGCTTGATTTTACCTTTTTCCGAATCGCATAACTTCTTCTCTGGATGTCCAAACGAAATAAACAAGATGCCCATGGAAAGCTGACAACGAGCTCTATCCATCTATGCGATAAAAGTAAAGATCCGAAGTTGCGCCAAAAGCTCGTAAGCTGGGGCCTAGCTTGTTTTCTCCATCTTTCGAGTCCTGTAACTTCTTCACTATGCGTCCAAACGAAGTAGACAAAGTGCCTATGGAATGCTGACAAGGAGCTCTATCCACTGGTGCGACAAGAACGAAGATCCGAAGTGGTGCCAAAAACCCGTAAGCTGGGGCCTAGCTTATTTTCTCCATCTTTCGAGTCCTATAACTTCTCCACTAGGCATCCAAACGGAGTAGACAAAGTGCCTTTGGAAAGCTGACAAGGAGCTCTACCCATCTATGTGATGAAAATGGAGATCTGAGATTGTGCCAAAAGCCCGTAAGCTGGGGCCTACCTTGTCTTCTCATGAGTGTCTTTGGAGCAACAAGTATCGAAGTTTGAATTTCAAGTAGGAGCCGGTCCACGACACGACATCCACCCCCTCTGAACCTGTGCATCCTCCGGTATGCACCAGAGATACCAACCAAGGAGTGGACCGGCTTATCGTCCTACTTCCCATCGTAACCAACCTCACCTTCAAGATCTTCTGCATAATCCTCGTCCTCAAACTGAAACTCCGTCAAGATATCTGTTAAATCGACCTCCTCATCTCTCTTTTTGAAAATCTTGACGCGTTTACCTGCCACTGGTACCTTCAAGCTTGTTCCATCCAACTCTTGCAGGGCGTAAGTTGCGTTGTCATGAACCTTCTTCACCACATACGGACCAAACCATCTTCTGGAAAACTTCCGCAGTGCACTATGCTGGTTGTCTAGACTGTTGTCATAGACTAACACCCAATCACCTTCCTTGATATCCCTAGGTCTCAAACGATGTCGCTGATCAAATCTGACCTTGTTCTTCAACCGTGCTTCTCGCAGCCTATCCAAAGCAGTTTGGATATCCTCTGGTCTTCTCTCTAACTGCCTAATTCGAATAGCAAGAAGCTCTTCTCTAGTCAAATTGTCCTCCCAAGGTAACACACTCCATGTCAGAACATGTTCTTCAATCGGCATGATAGGCTTCTGACCTGTGATGAGTTCCACCGGCATGTAACCTGTCACCGAGCTGTGCGTTGTTCTATCTGCCCATAACGCAAATGGTAAGAGTCGAGGCCACTCGCACACCCTTCCGTTGCAAGCCTTCACCAAAGCCTTCACAATGGGTGGATGACCACGTTCACTCTTGGCATTCCCTTCGGGGTTATAAGCAGTTGTCAGTGACAACCTCACCCCACACCTTGCAAAGAATTCACGAGCCTCATGTGCATCTAGCTCTCCCCGATCTGCAGTGATCTTCCCCACACATCCATACCGACAAACAACCTCTTCCAAGAGAAATCTACATACCCCTTCAGTTGTCTTCGTCCGAAGCGCCCTACCCTCGACTTGATTTGAAAGATCCTCTCTAGCAAGTACCAAGTATCTCATCTGCCATAATCCAACCGGCATTATCACCAAGTCTACCACCCACTTGAAGTGGATTGCCAACGGATAAGTCGGATGTAATCCGTCACGATGTCGGATATTCGAATACATCTGACATGTCAAACAAGACTCCACAAAAGATACAACATCCTTGTACATGTTTTTCCACCAATACCGCTCTTTCATCTTTGTAAAAGTGGCCCAAATCCCTCGATGTCCAGCCCAAAGACTCTCATGGAACGCCTTGAGCAACTTCTGCTGATCTTCCTTGTTGCAAATCACCCGTAGCGGTACTCCACCTTTTTGCTTCGATCGCTTCCAAAGAAACCCATCCTGCAACATGAAGTTGTAGGCCTTCCTTCTAACTCTCCGAAACCTCTCATCTGTCCAACCTGTCTGCTTAACCATCGTACTAAGGTACCTCCCGATATCAAGCAAATCACCATCATACAACCCTTCAACAAACAACTCATCTTCTCTTCCTGTCTGTGCAATCGAATAGAACTCTGTACCCACGTCGTCAATGTCTTCTACCATCTCATCTTCCTCATTATATCGAGCCCGAGACAACATATCCGCCATCAGATTATCCTTCCCTGCGATATGTCTAAACTCCGGGTTCAACGACTTGATATATGCGATCCATCGTAACATCGCAATATCAGGAGTTGAACAATTCATGATCATCGCTAACAACGGCAAGCAATCAGTTTCAACCACCACTACTGCTCCAATCAAATACTCTTTCTCAGTTTTCATAGCTGAAACAATACCCCACAATTCTCTCTTCACTTGCGGGTAAGCACGTTGTCGAGCACTTAACACCTTCGCTTCGAACCTAACCGCAAACCTGTCTCCATCCTCATCATCCTGTCCGACTGCCCATCCAATTGCAACTGGACTTGTATCCACAGTAAGAACCACCGGCCTAGCACCCTTGTAATCAATCCTTCCCAGAAATGGAGGAGATGATAGTAAAGACTTCAGCTTCCTTACCGCATCAGTATGCTCTTCCTCCCATCTGAATTTATGACCCTTACGCAACAATCCATACAACGGATCCGCCACATGCGCATAATGAGGAATCCAAATGTGGTAGAATACACAAGCACCCAAAAATCTTCTTACTTCTGTCAGCGAGTTGCAAACCTCCTTCATCCTTCCAATCGCATCCACCTTGTTCGGATCTGGCTTCCGACCAAACGATCCACACAAATGACCAACGATCAAAACCTCTCTAACTCCAAATGTAGACTTCGCACCTGACAGCGTAAGATGAACTTCCTCAAGTCGAGATAAGATCTTCTCACAGTCTGCGATGTGATCAGTGACGTATCACCGACACCCCCTCTGATCTAATGCTTCATCCTTCTCATCTTCCACACATCCTTTGATGGGGATGTCATCCAAGAATGGCATCGTCTTTTCGGGGATGAAGTCCCTTAGAACTCGATTCATCCCGTTCATCATGTGTGCTACCGAGTTGGTAGCTCCCTGCGGTAAGGTACACATCCTAACCAACCCCAAAGGTGTCCTCATTGTCGTGAAGCTTCTGCTCTCCTCCGCTAGTTGAAACTGATCATACCCCGAGTAAAGATCTCCCATTGAGTAAATCGCTCTTCCTGCAAACGCTTCTGCAAACTATCCACAATCGGTCCCACCCCAGCATTTCTGATTGTTACTGCGTTCACTGGCTGCATGTCTTGGATGAACCGCAGCGACCCATTCTTCTTTGGTACTGTAAACCATCTGCTTGAATATGGTGCAAACGACGGCTCCAAGATCTTCATCCGCATCTTCTCCTTCAGCAACTCCACTAGTTTGGGCAAGTGAGCCCGCGGTACTGGAATTGGTCTCAGGTTCCATGGCACATGCGGTACCGTGAAGATAACCATCGGGGTAACAACGTACGGATCTACACATCCAATCTCAAGTGGCTCAAAAGCAAATGCTTTCCCATGTCTTGAAAGCATCTCCTTGAAGCACATCCTCTCTTCTGGTAGAAGAGACCCATCAGATCCAATCTTCAGCTCTTCAAGGGTCTTCTCCGTGAACTTGTGTCCTATCATTGCAGGATCTCTCAAACTCTTCTCCTTTGAAGCTCGATCCATCTGTTGGTTGGTGTCTTCCGGCAAAGGACCAGCAATTGGCTTTACTTTCCTATCCACTGTCTTGTACCTTGTCTCAACTCGAACCTCCGGCGCACGGAATGATTCGATCACCGAATAGACCTCCCTTGAATGAATCTGCACGACCTTATCCATATCCTCCCATCCAATAGACATGATCTCTCGCAAGGGATCTTCCAACCCATCCTCTTCATAAACACCAGAAATCCATTCATCCCTTTCTAGCTCACCCAACTCTTTCAACATCAACTCAACACCACGCAAATGTTTTTGTTCTTTTCTTCTCAGCTCTTCTATCTTCTTGTAGACAGCAATCCCACACTCTGAAAATCCAATAAACCCTGTACAAAAGGCACTATCTCCATCAAGCGAGAGTACCTTCTCTTGCGCACCACCACAATCCCGCTCTATAGTGGTACTCAACGAAAATCCTTGAACTCTTCACTCACCCTTGGAAGCGGCTTCTCCCTCAAACGATCTCGGTTGCGCTCGTGGTTGGACGGTACAGTCAGGAACTGTACCGCTCTCTTCCCATCTTGACTTCGGATCCTAGCATACGCAGATCCGTCGTCCAGTACCTTTGTCTCCATCCGGGTTGCTATGATGAAAGGTTGACCCAGAATGAGTGGGTATGATGTTGCTTCCTGAACAAAGAAGTTTTGCTCAATAGCAACATCACCTACGCGCACTCTGATGTCTGGACAAGCTCCATACAAGTCTCCTCTCGTGTTGTTGGCTGCTCTTATGACCCATCCATGCTCTGTGTCGATCGGCCATTTCTTCCTCTTGTACAGCTCCTTCGACATGATGTTGATTTCTGATCCATGATCGATCAGAGCAACCACCGGCTCATCCAAGTCCTCGATCCTCACCAACGTCTCCGTCGTAGCTCGAGCCCAGTGACTGTGGCTGTAATGACTTGAGCTCCACTTCCCATCCTCCTCTTCATCCTCGAAATGCACCTTGCGCCTTCGATCTCTTTCTTCCTCTGGAGAATAGACACTGCACCTTGCAAGCTCTCTCTCCTCATCCACTGACATCCTAGTATCCAAAGCATGTGATAAACCAGTCTCACCCGTAATTTGTCGTTTCCGTTTGATGACATCGATGATGACATCATGAAACTCATGCTTGGCGATGCCTAACACTTCTCTCAAAGTAAACTCCACCTTCGCATTCAGAATGCGATCTTCCAAGACTCCCTTCAAGTCTGTTGAAGCCTCGATATCCGACTGTAGCTTGTACGCAGCCGGCTTACCCTTCTCCTTCTGAGATTTCTCCTTCGATGGAGAAGGAGCATCGTCCATCGGTAGGTCTTGAGCTCCTGCATCCCGAAGCTCTTGGCGAATCTTCTCCCCTCGAGTCTGTCTCTTTGAAGAAGTCCCTTCTCCTGAATCCTCTGAATCTCGCCTTCTCTTCTCTTCCAACAACGCTTCGTGTTGGTTCTTGGCGATGTACGCATGCACCGATAGAGCTTCTATCGGATCCTCCCATCCAGTATCCTTTCTGATCGTTGCAGCTGTCCTCTGCAACGTCTCACGTGCCATCTTCCCTTTCTGTTTCATGGAGATGGCAGATGACCACAACTCACTTGGCTCAACTTGCTTGTTGAAACTCCTCTCAGCCTGATCCTCTACCCTTGTGCCATAAGTTCCAGCTTCCACGATGGCGACTACTTGTGCTGATAGGTGGTCCTCAACCAACTTCTTCATCCCTCCTCTACCAAAGTTGGTCTGAAGAAGTGCACCAGTATCCCTCAACGCTACCTTCCCATCCTTCCAGAAGATCACCCCTTGCTGCAAGGTATCACTGAACTCCTTGCAATCTCTGCGCGGATGATCGGTACCATCGCACCAGATACACCGCTGGATCCAGCCTTGCTTCTCAACAGGTTTCGCTCCGCTTGTAGATCCTTGCTCCTCCAATCTGGTGAGCTTGATCTGCAAGTCTCGCATCCCACGCATGATCTCCTCAAGACTTGAGTCCTTCTTCGGAGATACTATCGGTGTCTGAACAATTGGAACAGCAGGAGCAACCGGCACTACCTGTCTAGCAACAGGAACAACTGGTCGAACTACAGGAACAGGTGTTACAGCAGTTGGTGCTGGTGTCAGTCTCCTAACAGGAACTTTCTCTCGCCTCCGCTCCCTCTTGGTGAGCAGACCAACAGCTTCTTCAACCTTCTTCCAGCTGCTAGTCAATCCATCGTCCTCCTCCCGGTCTTCCAGAAGTATCTCTAGCTTCTCCTGCAACTTCTCATCTGCAGCCCGAAGAAATAGCTCTGTCTTGTTGGACTGCAACGTCAACTTCTCCATCCTGGTCAACCGTGAAAACTGCTTCTCAAACTCTCTGAGCAACTCAGTAGCTTGTAAACCCTTCCTTGGTTGCTCAACCCACTCCAAGAATGACTTCTTGGTGACTCGATCAGAGTCTTCCAAGAAGTACTCATCCATCAAGGCACGAGCAAAGGTCTCCCAATCCTTGTTAAAATGCTTCGTTAGCATTTGAACATGATCCTTTATCTCTGGAGCTGCTGCCAACTCAAACGTCTCAATCATCTCATCTTCTGAGACCCGGTTCAGCTCCATCTCCTTCACATAATGTCTCAGATACTTTGAGACATCTCTTCCATCAAACAAGTCAATCCTGCTGACCACCGCTTGTAGCGCCTTTGTTGCCAAAGCTTCCTTCCGCTCATCAGACTGTTGCTGCCGTAAGAACATAGTGAAAGCTTGGAACATCGATGCAGTCGCCGGATCCAACTGCACCTTCGGTAACCCACTTGAACCACTAGCTCCATCTCCGTCACCTTTCCCATCCCCACTCATGACTGCCAATCTCTTCTTCAAAGTTCCACACAGAAGAATCTCCACCCCAGACCTTCAAGTCGAGTTCACTACCGTATCATGTCGGATATTTTGTGCGTGAAGGATGTCCAGGAAAACGCGAGGTTCCTGGCTGTGGAGATGCTGTGTGCCAAACAGAGACAAGACAGAGAAGAACAACCACGAAAAAGGAATGCTGCGATATATACCACTCTGAAAGTATGTACACTGTCGATTCTTTCTCCAAACAGCACAAAACTGAGGAAAAGACCAGAGCGGTCTGTAACCTACTTCAGAAGCCCTAAAACAAACCCCTGAAACGTAACCCTAGTCTGAAATCGCCAAAACGTAGCTCAAAGCAAGAGGAACTTCTCTTTGCTAACAACCAGAGCCACAACAGTATCATGCGATCCAAACCCAAGTCCAAACCACATCCACACACTAGCTCTTGGCTAAAGCTAGCTACCACAAGCCATACACAACCAACTAAGTCCTTAACGAACTCAAAAGGACGAAACCTGTAGCGAAGGAACCGAAAAAGACCTATCTGGGAACTTTCTCCTTTCGCCAAACGATCTTCAAATGTTGATAGGGTCTCCTTCCCTGACTCCGTTGGCCCAAGAAACCTTCAGATCCGGCTCCCGATAGTTGAGATATCGCTAATTTTCGGTCGTAGGTGACCGAACCTTCAAAAACTCCTCCCTGCGGCTTAAAACCGCTCACACCGCACAAACGGATCGTCTAAACTGATATCCGTCTTCGCTGGTAGGTAGATCTGGCTACTCTGAACCCAACAAGACTCCAAACAAGCCGTTTGGAGTTCCCCTTGCAAAACTACTCGAGAAATTTGGTCGCAGGCTACAAAAAACAGACGTAAATCGGCTCCCTGCGGTTCAAATTTGCTCACCACACCCAAACCAACAATCCAATTCACTTACAGTCTTCTCCTATGCGTACATGAGGACTCCCTGATCGCGTAGGCACCAAGAACGAAGAGCTTGGCTCACCGATCGCGAAGAACAATCCAATCTCAGGTCGCAGGCGATGAAAACCTGACGCAAGCGCTTCCCTGCGAGCCAATTTCTCTCACAACTCTCAAACCGTCCGATAAAACTTTGTATCGTCTTCAATTTCCTGAAGAACTCGTTGTTCTGATCCCGATGGATCCAAGGACAGCAAGTTTGGACTCCTGAACGGCCCGAACGGTCCAACTCTCCTTCACATGTAATTGAAAACTCCAATTCTGCTCCCTGCGTCTCAATTTCTCCCAGAACACAACCCCCGATCCGTCTCTTCAAGAACCGTCTTAACCTGTGCGTAGCCTGCACAGATGTGAACCCGATGACACCTTGCGCGCGTGTATTGGACTTCCCAATTCTCCAAAACATCCACCGACAGATCGCAGGAACAAGCAAGCCCCTTAAGCAGCCCCCTTGCAACAGTCTGTACGTCGAAGTTCAACTCTCAATAATAAGAAGCAGGCCCCTTGCGTGTTTGATATAACGCCTGAAGCCCTAAATACCCAGTCAGCAAGTAACTAGGGGCCTAGCTTGATTTTACCTTTTTCCGAATCGCATAACTTCTTCTCTGGATGTCCAAACGAAATAAACAAGATGCCCATGGAAAGCTGACAACGAGCTCTATCCATCTATGCGATAAAAGTAAAGATCCGAAGTTGCGCCAAAAGCTCGTAAGCTGGGGCCTAGCTTGTTTTCTCCATCTTTCGAATCCTGTAACTTCTTCACTATGCGTCCAAACGAAGTAGACAAAGTGCCTATGGAATGCTGACAAGGAGCTCTATCCACTGGTGCGACAAGAACGAAGATCCGAAGTGGTGCCAAAAACCCATAAGCTGGGGCCTAGCTTATTTTCTCCATCTTTCGAGTCTTGTAACTTCTCCACTAGGCGTCCAAACGAAGTAGACAAAGTGCCTTTGGAAAGCTGACAAGGAGCTCTACCCATCTATGTGATGAAAATGGAGATCTGAGATTGTGCCAAAAGCCCGTAAGCTGGGGCCTAGCTTGTCTTCTCATGAATGTCTTTGGAGCAACAAGTATCGAAGTTTGAATTTCAAGTAGGAGCCGGTCCACGACACGACAACGTCTTCTCGCGCATTCTACCATCCTTTCTTGTCTTCTAGTCTCTTTAACTAGGTTCTCAATTTCCTGCTTCTCGAAACAACAATCAACTCGCAAGCTCACTCAGGCTTCGTATCAAACTTCTCTCGACAGAAATTCTAATCCAATCCAATCCAATCTACTAGATACGAATTTACAAACAGTCGTCTTCTGAAGATGTTCAGACATTCAGAAGCGTCTTCTGTCCACAAATTCTAGAACAGAGGTGCAATAGGATAGAGAAATTGATAATAAGCGTAAGAATTTCGGAATGAGAAGCAGGGAAGCTCGATTTCAACTCGGGAAGAAGTGAGAAGACGGCTGACGAAAATTAGACAGTGCTTCCGCGTCCAATTTTCTCAGAAGAAAGTTTAGGGTAAGGAAATCGATCAATGAGCTTCCTGTAAACAAGCGAGGAAGCGTGAGAAACATCAATTCAGAGGCGAGAAGCGGTGAGGAAGGAGAAAGAACATGAGAAGAACCTCAGTACTGCTTCCGGCTGCTTCTTCAGTCTTTTGTACGCTTCCGCTCTTCAATTCCGTCTTCAATGTGGTACCACGATCCTGCTTCTATCGTCAATTTTGAGCTGCATCTAACTGCTTCTGCAGTAGAGCTCGCTACTGCACTCCACAACTTCTCTGCCGATTTCTTATCTCGACCCTCGATTTCTGATTTCTCAACTCCTCAGAGATTCCTTACTCTCCCAACTCGAATGCGCTTCCTGGCTGGAAAACGCCTTCGTTTGTTCTCTCTCTCCAATTCGATCTTACGTGCTCTCAATCTTGACCCTCAATGCCTGAATCGGAGCAAAATGGAAGCGAGAAACAGCGAATGTGCTATGTGCTAATGCGCCTCCGATCCGTATTTTCCTTGCGTGATTTAGGTAATGGAGTTCGATTACTTGGACCTACCTACTACTTACTACGGTGATTACTTGGTTGATGCACCTACCCCTTATCTATGTGGCGTGTATTTGATACCTCTGAAGTCGCAATCACTATCTTCTCAAAAAATGTCCGTCTTCCGACTTCCAGCTTTTGTCTTCCATCTTCTGTCTTCTAGAAGACACTATCCAGAAGACGTCTTCTCGGAAGACGTCCATCTTCCGGCTTCGGAAGAAATCGACTTCTCCTTACAAAGTCCTTTAACCATCTTTCCGCTAAGCAAGGTGCAATCTTAAGTAATAAGGTTATTTCAATTATATAAATCTGTCATTAACTTTAAAAATTTTAAAAATATCTCTAATCCTACAAATTGTGGGCACCAGAAATCTTCATTCACTAGAAGGCAGATTTATCTATTTAGACAACAACAGATGAAATTAGAACTTCCAATACTTTTTTTTTCCTTCTACGACCTTCTCACACTTGAAATCCTCAAAAATCCAATCCTTATCTTCCTCACGTACGCATCGATGATTGTCTTGGATGATAAAAAGTATATCCTCTTCATCATGCGATGTTGTGCTTCAGAAGACGTCATCCTCAATCAGAAGACGGTGGGACTGTAAAGTATGTGTTTAGTCTTCTCTCTCATATTACTACAAGCGTGGAAGGTTTGTTAGTCAGGATTCGGACTGGCAGCCTGTCAGAAGATTTATTTCTCACCTTCTTTCTCATTTTCTTATTCTTTTCTTCCCTTCTCTTCTATTATCTTCCCATCTTCCACCCGACTATAGAAGTCTTGTGTGAGTATCATTGGATGTAAGTGTCGTTGTAGTGTTGTCATAAGACAATTTTAGTAGGTAGAAGCTTGGAAGGACAGACACCTTATGATTGATCTAATCAATTGAGCATCCACAAGGGTGATTGACATTGTATGATACAGTTAGTTCTGAGTTTATGATAGAGACTTAAGGACTCTCAAAAGTCCAGATGAGGCGATTCCAAAGAGTGAGAGCCTCCAGAAACCTCAGCTGGACCTGAGAAACGCAGCATCCTCTCTGCAGGAGTTTGCTGTGTGAAGTAGTAACTGGCATCTATCTAGTAAGGGCCAATAATCGGCTTCCTTGTCTTCTCAGTGTACATTTGGGTTATATATGAAGTAGTAGTTGTGTGTTAAGTTCCAGAGCACTTTTCGAAGGTTTGGAAGCTGTGTGGTTGTGTGGGTTAGAAGGAACATTTGGATAAAATCAGTGTGTTTGTGAGTTTGGTCAGATCTTAGAACTTAGAATAGTATAACTAGTGTAAATCTCTTGGAGAATGAAATATTTTCTGCTACAATGGTGCAAAGGAGAAATCCTAAGACATTACACTTCTCCAATACAAAATGAGTGGTTGATACATCTTGTGTCCTTTGGACGTCTCATCCGAGAACTTTTCAAACATTTGATGAGATTATCGAAAAGGGTTTGACTTTTCCTCGTTTAGGATGAGTCGTTTGTCATCTTTATTGTCTACAGATCTCTCTTCGGTAGAACATAAGCTCCATGATCTTTTTCCACAAGGTACGGTCTAAGTCATTCATGTATTAAAAGATTGGAACGTTATCTCTCATTAGCAATTAGAAGAGAATATTCCTCGATCTTCTTTATGAAGTTTTGGACATGTGACTTGTAATCAACAACTTCTTCAAGAAGTAACAATTTTGGGTGTTCCGCTTCACACTCTAAAATTTATGCTATGAGTGCTGACAACATCAAAACGTCCTTGTGTCTAATGCGAGTGCTTACTTTGAAAAAAGTTGTATCGATATCTTCATGCGTATGTCCCACCATTAGAAAGTTCACATTGATGGATTTGAAAACTACTCTTGAAACAAGAACAATAGATAAGAACATGTTGATTCTTGTTATCCTTTGCCGAGTTATCCATTTGAAGAAGCAAGACAGGTGGCAACTTCTTGAAACTTGATGTAGAATCGTGACTTGCTGATGATGTGTCACCCTCTTCATGTTGTGATGTTGGAACCTCCTCTCCCACTTCAGCTGCATTTCTCTTGTACTCTGACACATCAAACGCCTCGTCATCCATACATGTTGCTAAGAAAGCGGGCTTGATCTAGCAAAGCATCAAAGAGATTGATCTTGGAACTTGTTCTCGATAGACATTTGGTCAATGAAAAAATCGTAAAGTTAAGATCAATAGACCAAAGTCCTATTGGGCTTGGATGTTCTCGGCTCTCGTCCATGGGTGAACATATCAGTGAGACTCATTGATAAAGCCAAATAACCAGCAACTGACTTCTTTAACTTGCTCGCAAGACGAAGAATGCTAGTCTTTGCTTGATCCATCTTATCATGAATAAGACATAGATATCTCTCTGGGTTCCTCTTTGCCAATGTGTGCTTCATATAGCCTAAATATTATAAGTGATATATATATTCCCGTATGTGTTGATCCCTGAAGGTTTTCAAATCGAATCGTTTCTTTGGCTGCTTTTTTCTCATTATGGCATCTTTCAAACCCACATAAGTATCACACTTTGCAGATGCACCTTGCTTATGAAACCTATAGTTGGAGTAGAGACTCCGTCACAAACTGTAGTAGAGAGACTCACTGATCTCATCATTACCATATTTACTAACTTGGCATTCAACTCTTTCAGCAACGACTTCTTAATATAACATGGGGTGAGCATGCGTCCATAATATGTTTCATATGTGACATTCGTTCTCCAAGAGTTTTGAGAAGTTGAGACAAGAGAGTCTACGTCATAGAAGTATTCCCTCTCAGTTTCTTGACATTCTTGTTGCCATTGTAACCCATGACCATGCCATGCTTCACCATGGTCTCCAAGCGATAATACTTTGATCACAAAAATTCATAGATTTTCCAAAAAGTCTCTTTACAAACCAACTTCTGATCCACAATCAGTTTCTCCATACCAATGGTACGTTGATCACGAGTGCGGACGTGTGTCAATAAGTATTCTTGACGTGCATCATGTAGAAGTCCAAAGTGATCAAGTCTGCATTGCTTGATAGTTTCAAGAGAAATTGAACTACAACACTTGTCTTTACAATAAATATATCTTTGTGTATCCTTAATCTTCATATCTGTTGTCTCAAAACTAACCCTTCTTTTGACATCTGATAAAGCTCACGCCGGAGATCTATTGCATTTCTAATAGTGGAGTTGTAATGTCTCTTCTTCTTGTGAGACAAAGGACATGGA
This sequence comes from Asterella californica, assembly GCA_036924285.1. Taxonomy (NCBI): domain Eukaryota; kingdom Viridiplantae; phylum Streptophyta; class Marchantiopsida; order Marchantiales; family Aytoniaceae; genus Asterella; species Asterella californica. The sequence goes on from JAYKYS010000001.1 coordinate 53,722,663, forward strand.
CAACTCGTACAAGCATCGGCTCCAACACCACCAGTATACTCATTGGTAACTGATGGACCAAGATTAATATCTTTGTCAGAAGAGGTGTCATCTTTGAAGTCACATCAGATTGTGCTTCTTGATTCTTCAAGTTGTGAAGTACAACATAGAGTGTTTTCTCCATCTTTTTCACCATCACTTGTTTGGATGTCATCTAACAAGCATAAGGACACATGGTTCTGACCGCCACTCTTATATGATCCACAGTCAACTCGATGTTATTCCCATTTAGAGATGATAGAGTGATCAACCCATCAACAAGAAGAATAAGAATAGAACACAGGAATAGGAATAAGAAAGTTCCCTTGAAGAGATGTCAACTTCAGGACGCGTCCTGAAGTTAGAATGGGAGAAAGTCTCTTTGAAAAGATGTTTCTCCCCACCTCATGAAAAGGTGTTTCTTCTTTTTCAACTTCAAGACGCGTCTCTAAGTTGGATTGGAGGAAAGTTTACTGGAAGAGGTGTTCCCTCCACTCTAATTTTGGGACGCGTCTTGACGTTGGAATGGAGGAAAGTCTCAGTGAAGAGGTATTTTCCTCCACTTCAACTTTGAGACGCGTCTCTAAGTTGGAATGGAGGAAAGTTCATTGGAAGAGGTGTTTCACCCACTCTAACTTTGGGACGCGTCTTGACGTTGGAATGGAGAAAAATCTCAGTGAAGAGGTGTTTTCTTCCACTTCAACTTTGGGACGCATCTTGAAGTTGGAGTACGGAAAAGTTCCGATGAAAAGGTGTTTCTCTCCACTTCAACTTCGAGACGTGTTGTCATGCTATGAGGTGTCTCATATTGTGAAACAGATCTCTAGAAGACACATGAGTGACATTTTCACAAGAAACTGCACCCGAGCTTACCGAGCTGGGCAAGAGTTAAGCTAGGACTGAGCTAGACAAGTTCCTCCTTAGTTTGAGTAACACTTTGGAGAAGGATGAAAGTACTAGAATGATATGGAGCTCATAGAGGAGAGTGACTTCATGCTTTCAGTTGTGAAAAGTAGCATTCTACGCAATAGTTAGTATAGTTTTAAGTTATGAAAAATGAGTAAGAGGGAAATTTGTCGATTTTGGCCCGTGACTTGGGTCCATAATCTGAAGGTACAAGTGCATAAGCGTTAGTGAGTACTATAATTTTGACTCTTCATTCATTAAAAATAGAGCAATACAAAGAAGTTGACGTTGTCGAGGAGAGTCCTTCTCAGGAAGGGCGAGTCTTCTGGCTGTGATAGATCGCGAGATGGAAGTAGAGATTGTATATCAAGACAAGAGCCAAGCAGGAGATCGCAACGGCTGAAGTCACTCACATACACTATGACTATAGATTACTTACTACTCAACAGATCAAGTCTCAAGTCTTAGGAGACAGATCCGCCTTCAGACACGACAGATAAGAGAAACCTGAACTCACGATGCTTTATTTCTCTTCCAAAACACACTCAATAGTCCTCCACATATATCAATTTACAACCTATCTCTACTCAACTCCTTACGTTGATCACCGCAGATGCCAAACAACCAATTCCCACTCAACTAGTCTTTTCTCCAGCAGATTTCTCTCCAAAACCTACAACCGATGAAGATTTGAAACTCTAACGCCTTGTATCCCTCCCTACGACAGCTTCAGCACTGAAATTTCTCAGAAAACCTGACCTTCTCAGTCTCAGTCCCAGTCCCTCCACTCAAATAATGCTCTCTTTCCACCAAATTCGCCTCAACTGAAGTCTGGTAGGTGAAATTCAGACCCCAAACTCTTAATCTTCTCTCTGCGTCAACCTCCCAACTGAAAACTATCAAGAATTTAATCCAGCGTCAACCAAGAGTCCATTGCAGATTATAAAAAACGACCTCCTTCAATAAAACTGCCTCCTGTCCGATCAGAAGAAATTCTGCCTCCAAACTGCTCTCAGTCTCTCAAATACTTGTCCGTCCCTCTATCACGATCACCCAATTCCTCCATTCAGTTCTGTCAGAAGAAATTGATCTCCCTCAGCCTCCAAGCTTCTCCTTCCGCTTCAGCTCCCTGCTCTCTGTAAAAAAAATCTCCTCAAAAAGTCACCCCGATCCCAAGTCGCCGCGGGTAAATAACCTAAAAGTTAAGGCCCCAGCTTAAGTTGCCCCCCTGCTGTCCTTATAAGCGCAGTCACTTATTAGAAGCAGGGCCCTAGCTAAGCTGCCCCCTTGCTGTCCTTATGCTTACAGAGTTCTGCTTCCGCTGTAATCTTCCGCGGTAATCTTCCGCTTCCGCTCTCCGCTGTAAGCTTCCGCTGTAATCTTCCACGGTAGTCTTCCGCTTGCGCTCTCTAAGAAACATTTCTCAGAAAAATGTCCGTTTCCGCTGTAAGCTTCCGCTGTAATCTTCCGCGGTAATCTTCCGCTTCCTCTGTAATCTTCCGCGGTAATCTTCCGCTTCCGCTGTAATCTTCGGCGGTAATCTTCCGCTTCCGCTGTAATCTTCCGCTTCAATCTCTCTAAGAAACATTTCTCAGAAAGATATCCGCTTTCGCTTCAGTTTTAAGGTCCCTGCTAAAGCTGTTCCTCTGCTGTCCTTAATAATCAGCAAAAGTTTTCCGTGCCCTCGATGCCATCTTGATGCCACCCTGAATATACTACAAGCCATCCAATGTAGGCCGAAGCCCCAACACTTATGAGGCTGCCCCACATGGTTTACAGCCCCCCCATATGCGCACCAGGTATCTCCCATAGTATATTTAGGATGGCATGCGGAGGCTTAGGCCAGGAAGCCCACGATTAAGGGAGATACCCGTCTCTCGTCCCTAGATATGCAGGACGTGGCTGCATATCCAACATAGACTCCCTTCCAGGAGGCCAACATGCCAGAATAAGAACCAGAGGCCAGGAGGGATTGATCCTGAGACCACTTCCCTCCTAGGCAAGCGCCCTATCACTGGGATGGCCTTTGGTTCCGTTCAAGAAGGTAAAACTTTTGTACATATGTTTACCTGAAGAAATTTTTCTGTAAAATCTTTACTAGCCTTTCTTACACTAACTTCTCTATACAACTCCGTTTTTAATGAACAAGGAGTCAAAACTATAGTATTTGTGAACACCTACACGCTCACGCTATCAGATTCTAAGTTTGAGTCACGAACCAAAATCGACCGATTTCTCTCTTTCATACATTTCTCAATCTAAAACCCCGTACTAACTACTACTTAAAACACTTTCTATCGAAACTGGAAGCACAAAGTCGCTCTCCTCGCCGAGCTCTGCATTCTGATGCTCTTCGGCCTCTTTCAAGGTGATATTTCAGTCTAAGCTAGAGGGCAGCTTGTCAAGCATGGCCCCAGCTTAGCTCTTGCCCAGCTTGATAAGCTAGGGTGCAGCTTCCCGAACAAATGTAGGTCGAGTGTCTTCTGAAGTTCCACTTCCGCACCTTGAACGTCATGCACTACGACATTCACCCCCTCCAAACCTGCACATCCTCCGGTATGTGCCAACTTTTCCACTAGTCTCCAAGGTTCTCTAAATCGCCGTCGTCTTCTTCAACGTTTCATTCGTCTTCCTCGGATAGCAGATCTGCCTCGGCATCCATCATCTGATCTGACTCTAGAAATTCACCTAGCTCAACGGATTCTCCCCTTCTTCTGAACAGCTTGATCCGCTTGCCAGCAATAGGAAGTCTTAGATGTGTACCATCAAGCTCCTTTAAAGAATAAGTAGCATTCTGATACACTTCTAAGACAACATATGGACCAAACCACCTCCTAGAAAATTTCTGAACTATAGAGTGCTGATTCTCTAATGTGTTGTCATACACCAAAACCCAATCTCCAGCATGTATGGGCTTCGGCCGGAGCTTATGGGTCTTGTCAAACCTGTCTTTGTTCTTGAGACGGACCTCTTTCAGCTTCTGTTGTGCTTCTATAAGATCCTCCTCCCTATGTTCTAACTGTCTGATTCGAAGTGCTAGAAGTTGTACACGATCCATTCCTTCCTCCCATGGTAAAGTAGTCCATGTAGAAAAGTCCTCTTCTGCTGGCATAATCGGCTTCTGACCCAGCATCAGTTCAGTGGGCATGTACCCAGTAGTAGTGCAATGAGTTGACCTGTCAGCCCACAGAGCAAAAGGAAGCAACCTAGGCCATTGTCTATGCCTACCATCACATGCCTTTACCAGAGCTTGAACAATCGACGGATGCCCTCTCTCGCTCTTACCAATCCCTTCCGTATTCATAGCAGTAGTGAGTTTTAGTTTCACTCCGTGTTGGGCGAAGAACTCCTTTGCTTCCGTACCACATAACTCTCCTCTGTCTGCACGCAATTTTCCTATAGATCCGTACCTACAGACAATATCTTCAAGAACAAATCTACATATTCCTTCTGTGGTCTTCGTCCTCAGAGCTCGTCCTTCCACAAAATTGGAGAGATCTTCTCGAGCCAACACCAAGTACCTCATACCCCATAACCCAGGAGGCATTGCTACTAAATCAAGAACCCATTGAAAATGGATACTGGGCGGATAAGTTGGTACCAGGTCATCCTTGTAACGTACCTTTGAATAAAATTGACAGTGTAGGCATGAGCTTACAAAGTTCACCACATCCTGATAAAGTCCTCTCCACCAATATCTCTCCTTCAGTTTTGTATAGGTAGCCCAAGCTCCCCGATGTCCGGCCCACAAGGTGTCATGAAACTCCTTCATCAACCGTTGCTTGATCTGCTGATCGTCTATAACTCGCAAAAGCGCTTCATCTCTTCTCTTTGGACGTTTCCAAAGATATTCATCTCGCAACAAGTAATCGTATGCCTTCCTCCTTATCTCTCTGAACTCTACATCACTCAAACCCTCCTGTCTGTTCAAAGAACTCAGATAAAGTCCAATGTCACGTAACCTTCCCGTGTAGAACTCCTCTTTGAATGGCAGTGGCTCTAAATCCGAAGTTTGTTGACTACACCAAACATCTCTCTTCTCTTCGTTCTCCACCTCTGCAAACATCTCATCCTCATCTGTGTAGCGAGCCCTAGACAGCATGTCTGCAACTGGATTCTCTTTCCCGGCAATGTGTTTCAGCTCAGGGTTCAAACTCCGGATGTAAGCAATCCATCTCAACATTGCTATGTCTGGAGTACTGCAGTTTGCTATCATACCAAGCAAGGGCAAACAATCTGTTTCTAAAATTACATGAGCACCTATCAAGAACTCCCGATCTACCTTCATAGCAATAACAGCCCCCCATAGTTCACGCTTTACTTGAGGATAGTTACGTTGTCTGTCAGTCAAAATCCGAGCTCCAAATCTAGAAACAAACCACACACCATCTGCATCTTCTTGACCAACTGCCCATCCAATCGCCTTTGGACTCGTGTCTACAGTTAGTATCACAGGTCTTCCTCTCTGATAGTTAAGTCTCCTCAGTATGGGTGGAGACTTCAGAATCTCCTTCAGCCGTTCCATTGTCTCATGATGCTCTTGCCGCCAAGTAAACCTCTTCCCTTTTCTCAGAAGCGCATACAAAGGCTCGGCAATGTGTGCATAATGAGGAATACTCACGCGAAAGAACACACAAGCTCCCAAGAAACGTCGAATCTCGGTGATATTCGTACAGTCTGCTATATCCTTGCTATAGCATCTACCTTCTCTGGATTCGGTCTTCTCCCAAATGTGCCACATAAATGACCAACCACCATAACCTCTGACATTCCAAACCGAGACTTAGTACCTGATAGAGTGAGGTGTACCTCCTCCAGACGTGTTAGAATCCTACCCACGTCATGAATATGATCAGCAATAAACTTCCTGGAACCATCGGAAGTCACAGTTTCATCCTTGTCTTCCACCGGACAGCCTTTCATGAGAATGTCATCCAGAAATGGGATAGTGATCTCAGGTACAAATTCTCGCAACACCTTATGCATCGCTTTCTGCATATGTGCTATAGAGTTTGTAGCTCCCTGAGGAAGAGTGCACATCCGCATCAATCCCAAGGGCGTGCGCATGGTAGTCAAGTCTCTACTCTCCAAGGCAAGTTGAAACTGATCATAACCCGAAAACAAATCTCCAATAGAATAGACAGACCTCCCAGCAAACGCCTCAGCTATCTCATCAACCACAGGTCCTGTTCCCACGTTCCGAATCGTGATGTTGTTAGCAGGCTGCAAGTCTTGGATAAAGCACAAAGCTCCTGACTTCTTAGGCACCGTGAACCATCGGCTGGAATACGGAGCCATGGAGGGCTCGAGGATACCCATCTGCATCTTCTCCTTCAATAGCTCAATGAGCTTTGGCAGCAAGGCACGAGGGACTGGAATCGGCTTCAAGTCCCAAGGCACATGAGGTACAGTGAAGATAACCATCGGAGCTATCACACTAGGATCCACACAACCAATCTCTTCAGCTGAAAAAGAAAATGCTCTACCATGACTGACAATCATCTGTTCAAAAATCTTCTTCTCTACTTCAGTCAAGAAACCACCCCCTCCTATCTGGAGTTGTTCGAGTGTTTCCTGAGTAAACTGATGCCCTATTCGTCCAGGATTTCTGAGTACATGCTCAGTGGCAGCTGACTCCATCTGCTGTTGCGAATCAACAGGCAATTGGGTCGCCACAGGCTTCACCTTCCTTGCTACAGCTTTATATTTGGCGTGTACTTCTGCTTCTTGACGAGAGCCGCACCAGCAGACTACATCCTTCCATTCATTCTCCAGTCTCGGATGAGGACGATATCGCAAGTACGAGACAATCTCCTCATAGACTTCAGGAGAATGGATGAGGATCGCCACCTTACCTCCCAACTGTTCTTCCATCCTACCCACTTCATCTAGCCAATGAACAAAAGATTGTACACCGATAAACTCTTGATACACACCAGAAATCATTTCATTTTCCTCCAGAGCTCCTATACAGCGCAGATCAGCTATACGTTTCTCCACCTGCCTCCTACTCTTTTCAATAAGATCTTCTACTCTTGTAAACTCACTCCAATCCTCACAACTCAAACTCAACAAACCAGATCTCCAACTTGGTACTCTATATACATATCAGAACCTCGAGCAGCCTCTTCATTAGTCTCCTGTGATCCCTTGGGCTGCTCAGGCAGGATCATAGTAGTCTCTGATCCTTCACTCTTGTCTTCCCGCTCTACAAGAGTGGGTTCTAAAAACCCTTACTTCTACAAATAGGGGAGTCCCTCAAGGTCTGCCTGTTTCGCTCGTGGTTTGACCGAACAGTCAGAAATTGAACAGAACGTCTATCATCAAGACTACGGATCCTAGCAAAGTGTGACTCATCGTCCATCACTTTGGTCTCCATGCGCACTGCAGTGATATAGGGTTGACCAAGAATAACTGGATACGAAGCAGAAGATTGCACAAAAAAATGCTGATCTTCTTCTACATCACCTATCCTCACTCTCACGTTAGGACAAGCTCCGTACAACTCTCCCTTCTGGTTGTTAGCAGCACGCAGCACCCATCCATGATTCAGTTCGATAGGCCACAGTCCTCTCTCATATATCTCTTGTGACATGATATTGATTTCGGATCCATGGTCAACTAAAGCAGCAATAGGTTAAAGCAAACTCCCAAGACGTACCCGTGTGGCAGTTGTAGCACGAGCCCAATGCCTCTTCTTGAAGTCACTGTCGACAGTTGGGCTCTCTCCATCAGCTTCATCATCATCAGCTTCAATAGTGCTAGTTCCAGCAACTAACGCCTCCTGCTGGTACCTCTTGTCACTAGTCTCCTGAAAATGCTCCTTCCCAAACTCCACATCATTTACAGAAGCTCTTATCACACCTATCATTTGGCTCTCTACCTGTCCAGATATGACTTGCCTCTTTCGTTTGATGACATCGATGATCAGCTCATGAAACTCTCTTTTTGCGATGCCAAGAACTTCTCGAAGCGAAAACTCAACCCGTGCATCTAATATCCTCTGCTCCAGAATGTCTTTAAGATCAGTGGAGGTCTCAATATCTGCAGCCAGCTTGTAAGCCGGCCCTTTTCCTTTTTCTTGAGCAGTGAACCGTTTGCCAGCAGTCGATGGTTCCTGCTGATTTCTCTGTACGTCCTCCATTGGACCTGCTGCAGGTGGCGGAGCCTGGGAGGTAGACGGGACATCCTCTGGTGGAGCTGCTCGTCTTCTAGTGACTCTCCGTCCCTGTCCCTTTCTAGTCTCCTCTGGGATTCCAGTTTCAAGCTCAGAGGCATCTCGTCGCCTCTTTTCCTCCACAGAAGCATCCTGCCAGTGGACATGCTTATCTACGTCCAAGAAGGCTTTAATGGACGCTGTATCTACGGGATCTTTCCACCCTGTGACTCTACGAATAGTTTCTGCTCCTCTTTTCAACATCTCAGAAGGAACTTCAGTACTGCTCCTCTCAAGAGACCTATCAAGCAAAGTAGGGCTAGAAGAGACTTCAATATGCCCAGCATATACATCAGGATTCATCGGTGGTACTGTTACCGTAGTTACTGTTGCAGCTGTAGCGACCTGAGGTAAACTCCTCATACCCCCTCGTCCAAACTGCGTGTTCAATGGCTCTTCAGTAGAAACGAGGTGCAGTCTACCATTCTGGTAGCGAACCACACCATCTCGTAGAGCGGCTGTAAGCTCTTGGCAATCTCCTCGAAGATGATCTGGACTGTCACACCAGATACACCGACGGACAGGAGCACCGCCTGGACGAGCAGCACCAGGCGTTGGTGGTAGCTCCCTATGTAAACCAGCTAGCTCTATCTTCAATTCACGCATCTGTCGGATCAACTCCTCAATTTGATTATGCTGACCCTGGTTCTCAACCACCCTCTAAACAGGTACCCCCTGTGCAAGAACTGGCACAACTGGCACTGGAGGCGCTTCTACAGGAATAACAGGTCTAGGAGCAAGAGCCGGGGGCTGCTGTACTTGAGGAGCATAAGGTTGATGGATCACCTCTGCAAGCGGTCGTCCTCCTACGGCCACTCTCCCTCGCCTCTGCCTTGTTAGAACGGCCACAGCATCTTCCACTCTTCCCCAATCCATAGTAACACCTCCTTCAGCTGATCGATCTGCTAACATGAAGCATAATCGATCTGCTGTAGCCTCATCGGTGGCTTGCAAGAAGAGCTCTGTCCTTCTAGCATCCAAGGTTATCCGTTCGAGCGTAGAAAGCTGTCGGTATCTTCGATTGAACTCTCTTAGCAACTCATTCAACCCCATCCTATGACCAGGTTGCTGCTCAATCCAATCCAAAAAAGTTCTCCTAGTAACTCTCTCAGAATCCTCCTCAAGGAATTCCTCTCGGAGAGCTCGCTCAAAACTTGCCCAAACATCAAGATTTCTCCTCTGTACGTTTCTGACTTGATCTCTCAACTCAGGAATCACAGCCAACTCAAAACTCCCAATCATCTCTGCATCAGTCACCCTCACAAGCTCCATCTCTCCTCTGTACTCACGAAGATATCTAGAAAAATCTCTGCCATCAAACCTTCCACACCTATTCACAATCGCCTGCAAAGCTTTTGTAGATTTCAACTCACCCCCTCCGACGATCGGATGTTGTTGAACCAAAGCCGCAAGCGTCTTCAGTATTTCAGTAGTATCCAGACCCGATGCTGCAGTGGCTGCTGAAGACATTGGTGTAGCCGAAGGTGCAGCAGTAGACGTCGATGCTCCAGCCGTAGAGGCAGTAGCACCACTCCCGCTCTTGCGATCCATCTTTCTCTTGTATGCAAGTCTCAACCTCAACAACCTCAGTGATTAATCACCCCAAGATGACTCTCAGTGGAAGCACCAGATTTATGTCCAGGAGAGTCCTTCTCAGGAAGGGCGAGCCTTCTGGCTGTGATAGATCGCGAGATGGAAGTAGAGATAGTATATCAAGACAAGAGCCAAGCAGGAGATCGCAACGGCTGAAGTCACTCACAGACACTATGACTATAGATTACTTACTACTCAACAGATCAAGTCTCAAGTCTCAGGAGACAGATCCGCCTTCAGACACGACAGATAAGAGAAACCTGAACTCACGATGCTTTATTTCTCTTCCAAAACACACTCAATAGTCCTCCACATATATCAATTTACAACCTATCTCTACTCAACTCCTTACGTTGATCACCGCAGATGCCAAACAGCCAATTCCCACTCAACTAGTCTTTTCTCCAGCAGATTTCTCTCCAGAACCTACAACCGATGAAGATTTGAAACTCTAACGCCTTGTATCCCTCCCTACGACAGCTTCAGCACTGAAATTTCTCAGAAAACCTGACCTTCTCAGTCTCAGTCCCCAGTCCTTCCACTCAAATAATGCTCTCTTTCCACCAAATTCGCCTCAACTCAAGTCTGGTAGGTGAAATTCAGACCCCAAACTCTTAATCTTCTCTCTGCGTCAACCTCCCAACTGAAAACTATCAAGAATTTAATCCAGCGTCAACCAAGAGTCCCTTGCAGATTATAAAAAATGACCTCCTTCAATAAAACTGCCTCCTGTCCGATCAGAAGAAATTCTGCCTCCAAACTGCTCTCAGTCTCTCAAATACTTGTCCGTCCCTCTATCACGATCACCCAATTCCTCCATTCAGTTCTGTCAGAAGAAATTGATCTCCCTCAGCCTCCAAGCTTCTCCTTCCGCTTCAGCTCCCTGCTCTCTGTAAAAAAAATCTCCTAAAAAAGTCACCCCGATCCCAAGTCACCGCGGGTAAATAACCTAAAAGTTAAGGCCCCAGCTTAAGTTGCCCCCCGGCTGTCCTTATAAGCGCAGTCACTTATTAGAAGCAGGGCCCTAGCTAAGCTGCCCCCCTGCTGTCCTTATGCTTACAGAGTTCCGCTTCCGCTGTAATCTTCCGCTTCAAGCTTCCGCGGTAATCTTCTGCTTCCGCTCTCCGCTGTAAGCTTCCGCTGTAATCTTCCGCGGTAGTCTTCCGCTTGCGCTCTCTAAGAAACATTTCTCAGAAAAATGTCCGTTTCCGCTGTAATCTTCCGCTGTAATCTTCTGCTTCCGCGGTAATCTTCCGCTTCCTCTGTAATCTTCCGCTTCAATCTTCCGCTTCCTCTGTAATCTTCCGCTTCCGCTGTAATCTTCCGCTTCAATCTCTCTAAGAAACATTTCTCAGAAAGATATCCACTTCCGCTTCAGTTTTAAGGTCCCTGCTAAAGCTGTTCCTCTGCTGTCCTTAATAATCAGCAAAAGTTTTCCGTGCCCTCGATGCCATCTTGATGCCACCCTGAATATACTACAAGCCATCCAATGTAGGCCGAAGCCCCAACACTTATGAGGCTGCCCCACAGGGCTTACAGCCCCCCCATATGCGCACCAGGTATCTCTCATAGTATATTCAGGATGGCATGCGGAGGCTTAGGCCAAGAAGCCCACAATTAAGGGAGATACCGGTCTCTCGCCCCTAGATATGCAGGACGTGGCTGCATATCCAACATAGACTCCCTTCCAAGAGACCAACATGCCGGAATAGGAACCAGAGGCCAGGAGGGATTGATCCTGAGACCACTTCCCTCCTAGGCAGGCGCCCTATCACTCGGATGGCCTTTGGTTCCGTTCAAGAAGGTAAAACTTTTGTACATATGTTTACGTGAAGAAATTTTTCTGTAAAATCTTTACTAGCCTTTCCTACACTAACTTCTCTATACAACTTCATTTTTAATGAACAAGGAGTCAAAACTATAGTATTTGTGAACACCTACACGCTCACGCTATCAGATTCTAAGTTTGAGTCACAAACCAAAATCGACAGATTTCCCTCTTTCATACATTTCTCGATCTAAAACCCCGTACTAACTACTACTTAAAACACTTTCTATCGAAACTGGAAGCACAAAGTCGCTCTCCTCGCCGAGCTCTGCATTCTGATGCTCTTCGGCCTCTTTCAAAGTGATATTTCAGTCTAAGTTAGGGGGCAGCTTCTCAAGCATGGCCCAGCTTAGCTCCTGCCCAGCTTTATAAGCTAGGGTGCAGCTTCCCGAACAAATGCAGGTCGAGTGTCTTCTGAAGTTCCATTTCCGCAACTTGAACGTCATGCACTACGACAACGTAGAGAAAGTTAATAAAGAATGTAGAGGTAACTTCTTTTAGGTTTATGTATGAGAACAGAGACCATCCTTAGTGGTAGAGGCACCCACCTAGGAAGAAGAGATCTCAAGATCAAATCCTCTGGTCAGTGTTCCTTATTCTGGCATGTTGGTCTCTTGGATGAGAGTCTATGTTGGATATGTAGCTACATCTTGCATATCTAGGGGTGGGGGACCGATATCCTCCTTAGTCGTGGGTTCCTGACCTAAGTCTCTTCATGCCACTTCAGTTATAGGTCGACCTCTGATTGAGAGTATATGTTGGATATGTAGTTGCGTCTTGCATATCTAGAGACGAAAGGCGGTATCCCTCTTATTCGTGAGCTTCCTGACCTAAGCCTCCGCATGCCACTTTGGCTATAGGTCAGAAGTTACTTGGTGCGACTATGAGGAGGCTGTAAGCCATGTGGGATGGCTTCATAGCTGCAACTTCGGTCCACATTGGATGATCTGCACTATAACAGAAGTGGTATCAAGATGACATCAAGAGTTGAGAAATTAGAGTAAGCAAAGGCTTAGCTTAGCAGGGGATCTACTTGGTTGATACACAAGTCTGCTTATAAAGACCTTAGCTTAGATAGGGTGTTAGGAGAGAAGATGTGAGAAGCGATCCGCCAGCTTCTCAATATCCTAGGTTTTCTTCTCGAGGCAATCTGGAGTTTAGTACCACCCATTGTTCCTTTGCTCAAATGAGGTTTTACAAGGTTTCAAGCCTGTGCTGACACTCTTATTATCTAACCTCGGCTTCCTACTTGTTTCTCAACCAAAGTACCACAAATACAACTTCTATCTTCTTCTGTCCTCATCTTCGACTATTCTGTCCGCATGTGGATCCCAAGTGCTCCATTGGATGAGACGAACTTTGATACTACACAACCTCTGATAGCCACGGCCACTCAGCAGGAAAACTTCCCATGCACAATTACTATGAACTTAATGAAACTCAATCCTCAGAAGACATAGACAAAGTTTCTGTAAACAAGTAATCTACCAAATCTATCTAAACAAGACTACACGAGGATGCCATTCTCTATCTATGTCTGTCTGTACTTCTTTGCCTCCACTTGAGGACGTGTAGAACACATTGTGTATTAAACTAGACAACAATCCCAGGTCTTATACACCTTCTTGACCATGGACTGACTGACAACAGAGCAAAATTACTTTCTAAACATAGGAGGAGACTCCTTCTAACAAGACCGCAGTCTAGAAGGTGAAAGGATTCACTAGAAGATGGTCACCTCATCCTTGACTTTGATTTCTCCAAATTTGAAAGTCCTTCTCTACTCTTTCTCTTCCTAACTCTGTCACTTTGGGTAGTGACCTAAAAATACAAAAGAGATACAAAACTGAAAACAACTAAGTCCAAATTTCTCAAAAGTCAGCGAGGTATAAAAAGTCCCGGACAGAACTAGATCTCCTATCTATTCTTAGACCTCAAGTGAGAGGTCCATAGCTTCGCACCTGTTTGTATGTCCAATTTGACCTTTGACGTCATGTGCTGCTCTACTGGCACCTCTCGAGTGGCTGAGGTGGCATCTGCCTCAATGACAGCCATGTGCCCATCTGTACCCGCTCCGGAAGATGGAAAACAACTGTCGGAAGCTGTACCCAACTTGACTTCGGAGCCCTTCTGCGAGGTCTGGTAACCTTTTGAGAGACAGAGGTAGATATTGCCTCCACCCTGAACACCTAAGAAGTCTACTCCTCTCCTTGTCTTCCAGAAGACATCCTGGCTTTTGGGACTTCTTCTAGGTGTCTCTATTTCTAATGCTGCTATCATCAAGTGAACATGCAGATCGAACTCTTCCTTGTCTGATCCTCAACATGGGAAGGCTCTCCAGCGCTCTAAGACATGGTTGTAGGACCGAGGACTGATGGAAGACCATAGAGTGTCTTTAGGCCCTCAATTTACCTATCCAAGTATGTCAACATGTTGTCCTTGCATTCTAACAACCTGGTCTTAGCTAAGGTTAGAAGCTTCCTCCCGATTGTGAAGTTGAACTTCTTTCTCAAAGTCTCTCTCATTTGTGTCATGACTTCCCTGGTTCGGTATTCCGCTTCCAGACGCTGCATTTTCTCTTCAGAAGTCTTGGCTTCTGCAACTTCCCACTAGACACGGCCAAGTCTTCTTCTTGGCCACCAGGTCAGCTAGTTTGCCCTTGATCCTCAAGACTTTCTGCTCCTTCTGTCTAAGTCACATCTGCAACTCCTGGTGAATCTTCTAGAAATGAATCCTCTCCTTAGTAGAAGCGGAAGCTTCCGCTTTATACTTGTTTGTTAACCTCTCAATTGTGCAGAGGTTGATTTCCAAGCTTGCACCCGCTCTGTATGGGCTTCTTCCTGCGGGATCATTTTCTGAAGACAAAATCTGAGCTATAGAGGTTTCTCTTGAGCTCTAGTCCGCTTTTCCACCATCTCCATGGTTGGCTAGATCTAAGCCGTGAAGAAGGCACTGAACTCCTTCAATCTTTTCCAAGCGAAAGTCAGGCTCATGTCGTCATATCCATCTTAGGAAGCTTCCCTGTCTTCCTGCGGTTCTCCTATCTCTTCCATCATGGCTGTTCTCCCCTTCTGTGCTTGGGAAGAAGCCACTCGTAATATCGTCCTTGGTGAGAGGTCTCCTCTTACAACAGAGACAGATTGCATGTCTTTCAGACGTTCTGTCTCTATTTCTACCTACTCAACTGTCGTAGTTGGATCGTCTAGCCAGTTTTTGTCTTCTGGAGTCTTCGAAAGACTTCGTGGATCTCAAGAGCCGACTTCCTGATAGACCGAGTGCCGGGGGTGTCTTTCTAGGACTCTGACTCAGATCTGGAATAGATGATAGGGTGAGAAGTGCTTGCCCTCGAGACACTCCCTCCCATCCTCCTTGGAGAGGACGCGTCTTCTATGCCACTGAAATCTCTTATCGAGTTGGTGATCTTATCCAGAGTTGTACCTGGTCCTCCCTTAGGCACTGGATTTTGAGGAGAAGGCACAGTATCCACCAAGCTCTCCTCCTCGGAAGATTCCTCCTTCACTTCCGGTGATCTTACTGGTCTATACTTGACCAACTGATTCTCTCTCAAATCCTCCTGGCAGTACATATAAGTAGCAGAAGAAGGGGGTGAGGTGTCTCTCTACTGGGGTGCCTAAATAACCTAACTCCACATGCACATATCCATGGAAAAAGACGCCTCAATTGATAACTTCTCCTGCCCATACGGCTCCTAAGAAGACAACATCTTGATCGCCTAAGTACATGACCTTATGAGCTTTCCCACTTAAAGAAGAGGTGAAGATAGAGTGTCCCCAGAAGTCGCTTCTTCTGCTCTCGGTAAGCCTCCACTTTCTAGCCATTTCTTCTATGCTTGTCTTCCAGGAAGAGACATGTAGTACTTCCATATTGCCATTGCCTTGAAATGACTGGGGAGATTTTACATTTCTGCAACTCATAACCACGTTTCTCAGTTTCTGATCGATGAAATTTTTTCTCCATCACTCCATGTTTCATATTACCGATCTTCCTCTCCCCACTCTTGCATAGGTAAGTACATGGTTTCAGCGAGATAGGACTGATCAGACTTCTTTCAACAGACATTGGTTGGCAAGATTTCAGTTTCAATTGAAGAAGTCGAGGCCAAATTCTGTAATGAAGAGGTTGTCTATGTTCAGCTCTACTTGTAGTAACACAATACCTTGAGGATGCATGGCAGTCATACTGAAACTTCTGATACACTATACAACACATGATTGCGATGAACATAGAGCTCAATCCTCATCAGGCTCTTGCAGTTCAAATTTCACTCTCAAAAAACGAGTTCAGTCTTCCAGAAGATCTATTCTGTCTTCCAAAATTCTAAGAGAGCTTCCTGATAGCATCACGTATTGTAATTTACACCTAAGCAAGGCATAACAGAGATTTTTGAAGAGACAATCCACCTTGCAATTCATACTACTTCCTAGCAAAAGATAAAGAGTTATTTGAGAAGACAGGCATACAGAATGGTCAGAAGAAGTTCGAGGCTCCTGTGATGATAGTGGCATCCAAAAAGACTTCAGGGATAGCTTCTAAATAAATGACTACTTCAAAAAACTTCTCATATCTAGGGTTCCTATCACTGATCTCACTTGTCTTCTGGCTCCTTACGTGCAATTCTATCTTCTCCACAGACATTGGACCTCAATTCTGCTGAGAGTTTGAGCACTCGCATTCTATCTTTTGACTTCTCATGTCGCATACATCCTTAGGAGAAGCTTGCTGCATAAATGAAAGACAAGACGTTTCTCTTCAGATTTTGCCAGCAAAACTCCTCACAACTCTCATCTAAGATTGGAAGAAGAAGAAACAGTCTACGATGGGTCAGACAAAAGAGATCCGCATAGGACCCTCACATCTTTTTGCACATTCTGCCAGTCTTTCCAGTCTTCTAGCTCTCTAGGAAAATGTGGATTGAGAAGACAGGAAGATTGGGAGGCACTAGCTTGAATCCCAATTTTCTCTTTTCCTAAACAGTTACCAACTCATAATTCCACTCAAGATTCACATCAAGCTTTTTGCAAATCAAATCAAATATATACTACTTGATGTGAATTGAATTCGGCTTCTGAAAATGTCCAGAATCAAGGTAAGTCTTCTGTCCATGGATTAGGGAGACAAAAGCACAATGGGATAGGGATTTTGAGACGGGAAGAGCAAAGGATTCCTGCAAGCAATTACAGAGAAGGGGGGTGTAGAAATAGAAAAGAGAGAGGACAAGGAAAAGGAAGGAGAGATGCAAGGACCATAAAAAAAGAACCATAAAACCTTCAGGCGCTGATGCGTTGTTCTGTGGGTCCTCTACGTGACCTCCAAACACCTCTGATTCTTCAATTTCACCAACTCAGCCTTCATTTTCTTTCTTCGCAGTTCTGCTGCAGGTGTGATTTCTCCAATTGCTACCCTCCACAAGCAATCTCTCCCTGGAAGTTCCTTGAAAAACCTTGCTTAGTCTTAGGCCGCGCACTACTTCAATCCTGCTGCGTGCAGCTTGTGGATTTCTTATGCGCAGCAGAAGCATGAAATCCTAATCTCTCAATTCCTTTCAATCCTTGGGCAATCTCTTCTGTGAACACTGCAATTTCTTCTCTGAGGAGAGACAACTCTTCTCACAAACTCTCAGCCTAATTCTCCAAGCCTAACCACAACAATTTCTCCTTGTAAGCTCCTAAAATCTCCTTTTCTCAAAAGGAATTAGAATTCAATTTCAAAGGGGGAGAAAGTAGGAAGCGATGCTTCCATACCTTTTCCCTTGATGAGGTATTTTTCCATTTGCTGTCCTGCTGTCCTTGCGCTTTAGGTAGGTGCCATGTCAACCCTGGTCCTATCTACTGCTTAAGTGACTGCCCTTTACGTCCACGTAACACCTACTGTGTCTTCTAGCTAGTCCTGGGTTGGTATAACTTGCAACTACGGTCAAAGGATTCCCTTGGAAGACTCATCTTTTAGCTTCTAGATTCTGTCTTCCAGGAAGACACTCTCCTTCCGGCTTCTGAAAGAAGTTGATTTTTTCTCATAAAAATATCTGTCTTAAGTCCATCTTCTCGCTAAGCAGAGGATAAACTGAAGTAACAAAGTTAATTCAATTATATATACACGTCGTTAACTTAAAAGTTTTGAAAAAATCCTAAAATTTACAAACTGTGGGCATCACAAGAAGAGTGTTAAGTTGAAGATCCAGATGGAGATTTGCTTCATGATTCTTTTTTATCACAAACGAATCATAGAACTGGTTTCAAGGAGCCGAGAATCTCCTTGAAACTTGATAGTACTTTCTCTCCATCCAAGTAGAATGATGTTGTAAAAGACGTAGGAAACTATATATTGTGTAGATACCTTTTCCTCTCCATGACCTTGATCGTGATACTTCAGGAGCATCCAATAACTTGATGTATCAATCAGACACTCCTGGCATCGTTCGTTAGATTGCATCACATCTTGCTGATCGAGTTGCACGAAAGATTGTGTGCAGATTTTCTTGAAGTTAGCATTCTAAAATGCTGTCGTAAACGTATATGCAAATACTTATTTTGGTAATAATAATCAAATTTTGATACATTATTGTTGCTAGATAGCGTGAGTCAGAGATAGAAACGATATGCAGATCTGAATGTGCAAGAGTACTGTATGCAAAATTCTGTCCTCTAACGAAGAGCAGACAAGTGATACAGGACAAAAAGTGCCTATTCATTATATTATAATATTCTGCCTTCTAGCACTGAGCAAGCAGATGTTAGAGGACAATGTAGTACCCTGAAGTTTTCATTGTCTTTCTTCTTACATCTGTATATACATATATATAGTTAGATGTTCTGTCCTTAGTAACTGAGCAGGTAGACACTGCAAGACATAGTCTTCCATTTTTATTTGTTTGAAGTTTTCATTAATGCAAGTATTCACTACTTTCATATGTTCAACTGAATTCTTCTTCTCCATGTCTAACTGTTCATGCAGGTTGGATGAAGCATTCTTCTGAGTAAAATCAGAGCACATAAAATGCATCACACAGCTTGGTCCAGATGCATATTGAACTTGCCAATTACGTGCAGGATCCTCCTTGGATGAAGCATTCGTCTTTGCAACTAAAATGCATCTGACGAATAGGTAGTGTGTAATTTGCAACTCGCATGGCGCATGTTGCATGATCATTTTGATCTGGAGGCTTTAAGCAATATAAAAGATTTTGGCACTAGCTTACTTTTTATTTGATTCGTCACTACGCTACATTTGTTCCAAGGACTTGCAAAATCAAAATAGCGAAATTCTTAAGTCATCGTGTGTACTGAACTTGCCGAATAAGTGCAAGAACTTAAACCTAACCATCTACACTGTGGAGTACAATGCACTTGGATCATTGGTTCTTTCCTGTCCAATGGTTACTCTCTGTCTGGTGCAGGTGCAATATGGTCCACAGCTGGTGGTAAAGTACAACTCTTTACAAGTTCAACTCTTTACAAGTTCAACTCAAGACACGTGATGAATGAAACACTCTTTACAAGTTCAACTCAAAGACTTGATGAATGAAACACTGTTTGCACTTGCAAATGCGTTCTGGAAGTGCAAGTTGGTGTGTACTTGAGTTCATTGCAGATATTTCTTTCCTGTGAGTTGTGAGTGACCATGTATACTTTTCCGTATACATGTAAGGAGTAAAGATTTAGAGTTGACGAGTTCCGTGTAAATAAAAAAATTGCCTTGCCTGTACCTAACTGTAAACCTATGTCCACTTACAGTGACAAATCAAAGTGAAAAGGAGGCATGGACTTAAGATGATATAAATCTATTTCGGCGGTAGGAGTCATAACTTCATCAGGTCCTCCGTTCAAAAGAGGAGGAGGAAAATATTGGAAGAAACTGTGCACGTGGATCAGGTGTTGCCTCTCCTGAACGGCACCAGGTCCTGCATTCTGCAGGGTACAAGCAGATCAAGTCCTACGTAAGGCCAACGCAGATCAATGGAAAGAAGACTCTGAGTACAATGAAAGTACTTTCCCTCCATCCAAGTAGAATAATGTTGTAAAAGAAGTAGAAAACTATATATTGTGTAGATACCTTTTCGTCTCCATGACCTTGATCATGATACTTCGGGAGCATCCAGTAACTTGATGTATCAGCCCCGCATCGTTCGTTAGATTGCATCACATCTTGATGATCGTAGTTGCACGAAAGACCTCCCCCTTCTGTATCCATTGCAAGGCCTTCCATAGAAAAGCAAAGGCTTGCAACTGATGGGTCTTCTGCATATGGAACAGATCTACTTTCAAGAGTATGCAGGAAATCATATTCTTGAATTTCAGATTCGCATCCCATAGGCTCTGCCTCAAGAGCCACGAGACAATTGTTCCCGCTGTCCGTATGGGTCTCTTCAGGATATAGTTGAGCTCCAGTTCCAGCCAGTCCATCGCATTGCATCACATCCTCAGGTTGATGGTCCCAGCTATGCAAAAGCCATTCCCCTTCCATTCCAAGGGGTTGCACCAAGAAGCCGGAACTTGATGGTTTTTCTGCATGTGGAACAGGTCGACTTTCGAGAATCTGCAGGAAATCATATTCTTGAATTTCACATATGCATTCAGTTCCCACCGGCTCTACCTCTAGAGCCACAGAATCAACGAGACGCATCACATCCTGATGGTCGCAGTTAGCCGAGAGACCTTCCCCTTCTATTCCAAGGTGTAACACAAAAGGGAAAAGATTTGATGCATATGGTTTTTCTACATCTGAAACAGGTCTTTCGTGAATTAGGATAGCATCTTTGTGAGTTTCAGATTCACATCCCACCGGCTCTTCCCCAAGAGCCACGAGACCACTGTTCCCACTGTCTGTTTGAATTTCTTCCCGACTCACTACAGCTGGAGTTTTTGCAGCCAGTCCAAGGAGTTGCTCCTGGGATGTTGGAGGAAGATGAGGGGCGCCTCCCGTTGATGGATCCGAATGATCATCGCTTAGGACAGGTAAGTTGTCTTCGGCTAGGTTACTAACCATCTTGATGTCCTTCCTGTATCTTGGCTCATCTTCCCTAGCTGTACTTGTGATGTACGGCAGAGATCTTGTGATGTCTGCAGCTGCAGATAGATGAACCAGATTCTTCCCCACGGTTATTTTAGCCCATCGTTTTCATATTGCGACTTTACACTTGCACACTTAAATCTACAACTAAACTTAGCAAACATATGTACATTGAGAGCATACGGTGATCACGTGGAGACTTACCAAGTTGTCTTGTTTGAAAACTTGTGATGATAGCTGATGGACCGGCATATGTTAGAGCAGTTTCATTGTAAGCTCTGAAGTCAGGATCAAGCGTCATATTAGGTCTCCTCAGATAACAGAGCTGACGATGATAATCATCATAATCATTCACAATAAGGTTTTTGCACCATGACTAAACTATTTCAATGAACTCACGTTCAGAGTCAAAAGAGTCATACACTATTCTTTGTCACTACCACATTTCCTATTATCGTTTGCAGCGACACATTCTATATCATGCCCAATTCATATTTGCAGCTGTCCAACTAAATGGATTTGATATCTATCATCCTCTGAACATGGCCTCAGCTGTGTTCAGGTAGTAAATACAAAGAATGGCTCCCTAGTATAATCACGGCGATTGTATCTTCTGACTTGCTTCCAAAGCTGCTATATATATTTGCGATTAAGTATTAGCAACAAAAGAGATCATCTAGTCTTACGGTGAAGCAAAAGAATTTTGGTGTTGGTCTAGATCGATTTCGTACCTTAAAGCTGTCTCCTCCGTAGCGTAGCGGCCAACTAACACGTAGCTAAATCTGGACATAAACAACAGACCGTAAGTACATGCTAGTAAAAGCAATATATCAAGTAAACTAGATGTATGTGGCAGGAAGAAGTACCGCAAACTTAACCACTGAACTACATGGCCTACAGTAGGTTGGGGATCCAGTTCTAGCGAGTCAGTCCATTCTATTCAACAGGCTAGGCCAAGCACATTTCGTTCCATAGTGGAAGGGAAACCAGTAAAACTACAGGAGAGACCAAGCGGTCCAAGCGCTTCCAGATGCTGTCATTTGCTGTTCATGAACAGGTTCTTACAAGGCAAATAGAGACGTGTAACAGTTTAGAGCATTGCGATTGATGAGTACATCCAATAGAGGTACAACTTGAACAAACTTAAAACGGGTGAAAGATGCACAAAATCCGATAAGTGGAAAGAAGAAAGGTATTAAGGTTTTACAACTCACTTGGGAGGGGATTGTTGATTCGCCACGCGGTACTTCACCTCCCACCTCCCAGACAGATCAATAAGAATTCCTTTGTACAAATCGTTGACAATGTGACAATTTGCTTGTCTACTTAAGTCCCGTATGTACTGTTGGCACTCGAGGAAACTCTTGAATCCATGCATCTGCAGGAAGGAAGGAACCGTCAGGTTACGTATACAGTACTAGTGAAATAAAGTTGAACATGTAGAGTCTTCCAGGTTCTCCACTCTGCGTTCCACCACTTTACATACACACAATTCTTCGGAACGTTTTCAAGCTGGCGCACAGGAAACAGTCTGGGGGACTACTCTTCCCAGTGCGGAGAGCCCCCAACCAACACTGTAGGACGGAGAACTGCGTTTTCCGATATTTTCCACAGAGCATCGAGGGATGACTATAACCCGCCTTTAGTATATACATAATTCTCAAAGCCAACGAGAATTCTCTTGGATACGTCAATACACTGGGTGCTGCATCCCAGACACGTTGGTGTCTATATCTTAACACCATAAGTTTCCTGTAGCCGCACCGGGGAGGTTCCTCCGGCCGCTACAGACTGCAGAATCAGTACAAATGAACGTACCGTCTGCAAGGGCGGCAGCACACGGCTGCCGAAAGCCCCACAGTGAAAAGAGCCTTAAAAACAAAGGAACGTACCGTCTGCATGTAGTTGCTGTAATCCGTCGGACTGAAGTTCAGTTCTGCGCTCGAAGAACGAGTACACAAAATTCCCATGTCATAACCCCTGTCAAGTAAACGATAATTCTGGGTCAGAGGTTGCAAAGGCTGCGCATTTTGTCGGCGAGTGAAGTGTTCATATATCATAGTCTAAAACTCGTTAACTCCCACCACATACCTCGCCGCCTCCAGCGCAGTATAAAAAGCACCTGTAATGAGGAATCATGACAAGCACTTCAGTCTTCGATCAGAAAGCGAAAGTTCAACGTCGACTTTGAAAGAGTGAAAGCATGCATCTGCGTTTTATCCATATACAAGACAAGAACTTAGTCTGCACTCTACTTTTCATGTTCAGCAGTGGAAGTGTTCAGTAATCGGTTGCCGGAATATCCTTCCGGGATGCGACTTTACCTAAGGAATATTGTCTTTTTTCATACCTGCATCAGAAACGGACTTACAGGGTCAGAGGTGGGTTCACAATCCCGAATAGGAAGAAAAAGAGCAGAATCAGAATGATAGTGTCACTTAGGATCACTTACCAAAGGTTGGCTTCCCATCTTCCAGTTCTCTTGTAGAAAGTAACACCTCTATACGGACGTGAATCACGAGGCAGGGACTTAGAACTGCGTGGACGTCGACGCCCCGTCGAATTCTGCAGACGTATGCGCTCCATCTTTCCTTTTGAGAATTCGAAGTAATCTAGCAGAAAAACGAAGTACAGTGTCTGTTGCACCTTCAGAGCTATCGAAACTCAGATAAAACACAATGTGTGGGAGCGGTAGCAAAGATCGATTGTCCTCAGCTTCGGATGCTGGAGGCTGAGAGGTCATACAAGGTCCTCGCCCAATTGGTTAAAGGACTGAGGAGACAAACAAACGCGAGAAGAATGCACAATAAGTACTTCTCTTAACCCGAGTTAACCATAGCACGCTTTAACGTTTAAATAATGTATCGATAGACGTTGATGCACCAGTAAGCATGATTGATCACACACAAAGACGTACCTAGAGGTTTTTTCCTACAATGCAGGGCAGACACTGAATGATCCTCATCGATGATCTAGATTAGGATATTGCTCGATGGTTTTAACAGCAAGCTGCCTATACAGATGCCACTGTTCGTTGATGGAACTGAGAAGCATGATCACACACCAAGACGTAAGTAGAGCTTTTTACAACATTGTAGGTGTCTGTAGAGCTTTTTTCTACAATGCAGGGGCAGATACTGATGAGGATTCTCATGATCACACACCAAGACGTACGTAGAGCTTCTTCCTACAATGCAGTGCAGGGGCAGACACTGAAGGATCCTCATCGATGATCTAGATGATGATCTTGCTCGATGGTGTTAACGGCAAGCCGCAGATTCAGATGCCACTGTTTGTCGATGGAATTCAGAAGCATGATCACACACCAAACGTACGTAGAGCCTTTTCCTACAATGCAGGTGTCTGTAGAGCTTTTTACTACAATGCAGGGGCAGACACTGAACGATCGTTATCGATGATCTAGATGAGGATCTTGCTCGATGGTTTTAACGGCAAGCTGCAGACTCAGATGCCGATTCCAGTGAATTGCCACCGGAAGTAGAGAATCCACAGTGTAAACTAGAAACGACGTAGGATGGGCTGTAACTAGGAACCAGTTTCTCTCGAAGCTTTCTTACATCACTCATTTTAAAGTTCAAAAGTTCAACTCGAGTTAAGAGTGGTACCTCTTCTGCATTCGTCCCAGTGATCAGTTCAACTCTTGCGTCAAGCACGTGGCAGGTACTCAGAACTGCGTCGACGCCCCATCGAATTCTGCAGGCGTCTGCGCTCCATCTTTCCTTTTGAGAATTCGAAGTAGTCTGGCAGAAAAACGAGTAGAGTGTCTGTTGCACCCTCGGATCGGGCTATCGAAACTCAGATAAAACACAATGTACATGTGTGAGAGCGGTAGCAAAGATCAATTGTCTTCAGCTCCGGATGCTGGAGGGTGAGAGGTCATACAAGGTCCACACCCAATTTGATCCAAGGACTGAGGAGAGAACGCAGTCGTAGGCCTGTGTCCGCTGTTGCGATTGTCTACGATCCGTCCCCGCCTGACTCACCCAGACCGTCATCCCCATTCAGTCATCAGTTCGACTCTTGTGTCAAGCAGGTCAGCTTCACAGTTACATCGCCATCACAGTGGTTAAATCAGACACGAGCGGTAGCAAAGATTGGAGCGGCAGCAAAGATCGCTGGTCTGTTGCACCTCCTGAGCTATCGAGACTCAGATAAAAAGCAATGTGTGGCAGCGGCAGCAAAGATCATTTGTCCTCAGCTTCGGATGCTGGAGGAGTGAACGCGATCCTGTGTCCGCTGTTCAAATTCTCTACGATCCGTCCCCGCCTGACTCACTCAGACCATCATCCCCATTCAGTCATCAGTTCGACTCTTGCGTCAAGCAGGACAGCTTCACAGTAACATCGATATCACCATCACATTGGTCAAAATCAGACACGAGCGGTAGCAAAGATCGGTTGTCTGTTGCACCTTCTGAGCTATCGAAACTCGGATAAAACACAATGTGTGGGAGCGGCAGCAAAGATTGATTGTCCTCAGCTTTGGATGCTGGAGGAGAGAACGGAATCTTGTGTCCACTGTTCTCTACGATCCGTCCCCGCCTGACTCACTTAGACCATCATCCCCATTCAGTCATCAGTTCGACAGCTTCACAGTTACATCGTCATCACAGTGGTCAAATCAGACACGAGCGGATTCAGACACCTTGCAAAGCAATGCAAGTCCACTGACTGCTTGAGGTTTTCGGGTCCAGTACCTTCCGGCAAAGATGTGCCGTCCTCGAGTCCTAGACGGTAGGCGATGCTAACACGAATTAACCCAGGAGCTTACTACTTCTATATCCGAGCGACTACAACTTCTATACTGTTACGATACACGGTATGTACGAGATATATGTTACCCGAAAGGTGGACACTCCGTGAGAGTAAGTGGGGACTGACCGCCTAATTAGAGTTTTAGGACTGCTCGACCAGGTTCCAGACATGGCGGGGATTTGCAAGTAAGCGCACTTATAGAAGGTGAAAACACACTTTTAGCTAAGCAGCCTTGGCACATATCAGATACCAGATATCCAAGTGTCCGGCCGATTGTACGTTGAACATTCTGTAGAATTGTCCGTCCAGCTCCATCGAACAGTGTGTTTCTCGCGTCCGACAGAATTCGTCTTACAGTGGATTGAATAATGGAGACGGGAAGTTAGGGTAGAGGCAGCTTGCGAGGGAGATACATCCATGAGGAGTCTCTAAATTAGGTTAATTTCATTGCGGCTTAGAGAGAGACATGGTTGGCTTTTGACGCGAGTGGACGCGTACGAGACTTTACAATCACGTGCCGAACACCCATCCGACAGGCAGCTTGTGTACCGCCAGTGCTCGCATCAACTTCTTCCAAAAGGACTTTAGTAGCTATGGTCCGGTAGAGAGCCCGTCACCGTCAACGTATCGGCTCGGACTGCTCACCGTTAAGGTACACTTCCATACGTGCATTTATTTGGAAATCCTAGTCATAGTGTCTTCTTCTTGGAGCGAGAAATAGAAAAGTTCTACTCAGCAACCGCACAAGGAACAGGAAAGTCTCACGATCATCAGGATCCCAGGAGGGGACCCACCAGCTCACCAAGCAGGGAGGCGGATGGGTCGAATCCTAGTCATAGTCGTACTCTTGGCCAGGTGGTGGTGACGGATGTGACATGTTTCTCAGAATGTCACTTTCCGATCGATTAAAATGTGGCAACATGAACTGTATACCGTGTTGTAGTCTTTATGAAGGCGTGTTTATAATCATCAATCGTACCGGATCACTCTGATCACGACTTCACAAGTACAGTATAGCTGTGGAGGAATTGTGCGGGACTTTTAAATTTTCAGCCTTCGTCGAGATATTTCTGACTATAGAGTCACCCTTATCTTTTCTGGCTCTCGGTTTTCCTGGTCGATCGCATCCCGCAGTTTACGACGCTTTCCCGCATTTGATGATAACTATCGTCAAATGCGGGAAAGCGTCGATATCCTTTGTTTCGGAAATACAGAAACTCCGTCGGTCCAGCTAAAAAGAATCGCCGTTCTTGCAAAGCAAGTTAATTCCTGACGTTCGAAGTATGCAAAATTCTTTCCGAACGAGAAGAAAGCTTCATTCACCTCTACCAAATCTCTCGTTCCGGCCACTTTACGCACCAAAGTATTCTGAAACTGATATGTTCTGCCGAACCTTCTCCATGGAATGGAGAATCCCACCTTTGTGCAGAACTGAAACCATATAGTCGAAATCGCCAATTGGAACTGGATTTTTGATGATTATAATAGAGAGTGATTTCATTGTGAAAGTGTGACTAATGACTTAGTTTGAATGTTTCAATGGTGGTTTCTGCTACGAGCTCGATTAAAAAGGTTGCAACTTTAGTTACAACAAATGTCGCCTTCTTCAAGCACTCGTATTCTTACGAGAACACTGTATTCATCTCATGGACCATGTATCCTTTTTATCTCGACAGGGTAGTTCTGAGACTATCAACGATTAATATATAGTGGACACTCATGTTACTCTAAGTCAGTTTTTAGATGGGTTTTTATTACATGGTTGTTAGAGACTCTTCACATTTGCATGATATTTTATTTCCTGTACACGAAAGACTCCTTAACTCTTATCTCTGGTGTCCTCGTGCGAAGGCTCTATAGAAAAACTTTAGTGAAAAACTGTAGCCTGTGAACACTATCCCAACCCTGAGTGATACAATACTGGGTACAAATTCTAATGAACTATCACGCAAGTGTGAAAATGCCCTTAGTATATGTGATTATTCCAGTTTCGACGCTCCTTGTACATAGTTTGAGGACTGTATATAGGGGCCAGAATAGGGTTATATAATAGGTGTTATATGTTATGTTTTCAGCACCTTGTACTGATTCCCATCGCGAGTATGTGTGGGTCAGCACGAGACTGTACGTGCCATGAAAACGGGCATGTACAGTCTACATGTCACAGTGAGGAGGGAAAAAGGCGTCCCCCGATCAGAAGTGCGAAGGGTGTGATTAATCACAAGATACATACTGGGGTGTGATCAAACAAATTTCTGTAAATATTAAGGGTCATCAGCGTTTCCTGTCTTTGCTGGGGCTTGTACCTTTTGTTCGAGTACATCAATAAAACTTCAGACTTATATCATCTTTGAAAGAATGAGAACTTAGTTAGAAAGCACAACCTATTCCACCAAGTGGAAAAACATCAGATCATTGCAGTCCTGGCAAATACTGACTTCCCCAAACCCTGCCCCGAAGGTTGTTGATAACTGAGGGTTTCTTTGATCTAAACCCAAACTCCGACTGCTTCGTCCGACATGTCCATGGTCGTCAGTTTTACCGACAGTTTCTCGTGGGCTTTTTGCTTTCGCATCCATGCGATCTCCAAGGCTCTAAGCATGATGCTGTTGTATGTAAAGGAAGAGGTTTAGGATAATGCACTCTAAGAGTATCTCCACCTCAGGTTTTTAAAGGTTGCCTAACCAGTTAGAGATTCAATTAAAAATCTTCATACCGCATATTTTTATAGCATCCTTTGATTTAAGTATTCTCCACCGACTTCAGCACTTCTTTAACTTAAAAGAATACATCAATTAAGATTGTTTAAATTTAAACACAAACAAACACTGTCAGTTATCATGCACGTAATGTTCGATCTATTTTCTTTTTTCTATATACGTACCGGTTATGATGTGGGACGTTCTATCATTTAAGATATTTAAGGAACTGCGGTTGGGAAGTCTGACCTTTACGATAAAGAAGCTTTAGGTTTAATCTCTAGAATAGAGATTACCTTGTCTTTGCCACTATAGGGGTAATATGTTTTTTTAGGGTCTAGTAGAGGAAAATACAAACAAAGTGTGGATGCGTTATCTTGAATAATGCTTTTATTCACATTTATTCAAACTGTGGCTATAGTTGTGATATCTAGTAGATAGCTCTCTAAGTAGTGAGATTATGCTTTATAATCACAAAGTGCTGTTGTTACCTTTCAAATTCAAGGCAAGCATAGCCTTATTGCTTTTAAAGCCACTACAGATATTCAGAAGATGAGTGTGAAAACTGGATACTCACTTAAAAGGTAAAGAAAGCACCCACCGCGAAAGAGACTTAAATAACAGAGAGCTATTGCGTCTCAGTAACAGAAAAGAAAGCAAAGCATGTTGAATCTAGATTGAGGTCATGTCATGAGTGCAGAATACATAAACCCATTTAGAGAGAAATAAGATAACAGTTAGCTAGTTACCGAATCCCTCGTACTTGTCTCGCTAGAGAAATGAACAAAGAAGATAATGGCCGGAACTATCTGGGCAAAAACCTAACATTTAACGAACTGCTCTATGGGAAAAAACTAGAACACAAGTTAATCCTATTAACTAGGTTAAATTAGACCTAAAACTATAACTTCCTTGCAAGTATACAAGGGTTTAATTTATTACCTAACCCTTTTTAATAAGGTTTAGGTAATAAATTAAACCTTAGTAAAATATGCTCTGGTGATAATCGCATCCCCTTATGCTTGATGTTCGAGTCTTCCTGCATCTCCAGGTTGACTAACACCTAATATTAATAAAATATTTCTACCTTTCATGTTAGCTTGGTATAATATTTTTCATGAACACATAACTTTTAATGGGCAAAGTTTCCCCGAAGTTGATCTTGCCTGCATATTATTTAACTAAGTCTACGATGGCTCTTTCGGAGTCTATCCGCTTCGGGAAATATTTTCAATTATTTCCATGACGAGATGTCGGAGATATTGGGTGGAGTGGAAAACGGCGCAACATGTTTGACTTAGAGCATTATACACCTGCCGGGAATAATCAAAATACACGTGAGATCTAGATCACGTACGACTTGTACAAGGTAGTATATGTACAAGAGGTAAAACTGCTGCTAAAAGAGCAAATCCGAGGGACAGATACATACTCTGACCGATTAGAACGAGAAAAGACGAAGAGGTAAGAGTTTCTAACACTTGGGGGCTCGAGCATCCATTAGAAGAGAAGATTGATGGACATATCCTCGTACTTTTAACTTATCAGTACTTCAATTTGGACGTCCACCAATAAAACAGTAGAAATGAACGTCCACAAATTTTATTCTGGTTGCATGTTGCTTCACGTGTCCTTGACCAGTTAGAAAGAGACCTCAAAAGCTCATCATGACAAACGTAGCAAAGTCTTTCCATTTATATGGTTAACAGAGGAGATCGAAACTCTTATGAAACCAGCGCACTCACTGCAGCTCAAAGTTCTTCTGTGTCCAGGTCAGATTAACCACTGGTCTTGTCGAATTAACCAATGGTTCGATAGGACATTGCTCTCGCTAGCACGCCAGAGCAAAGTCCGTAGAGTTCGAGGCATAGGTAGCCGACAAGGTCCAAATTTGATGATAACTGGAAACTGTTCAGAGCAAATGAGTAAAAGTAGTAGCAAGTGAATTCAAAAGTTTGCGAAGGGCACGTGATCATCCATAACCATAACCGCCAGTAGCTGACAAGAGATACATGTGTGTATACTCACGTGCATCTGTTCGTGACTTCGTGATCTAGATCTCCTTCTCCTGTCTCCAGGAGAAGGAGATATAGATTCAGATCTGTTCGTGACTTCGTGATCTAGATCTCCTTCTCCTGTCTCCAGGAGAAGGAGATATAGATTCAGATCTGTTCGTGACTTCGTGATCTAGATCTCCTTCTCCTGTCTCCAGGAGAAGGAGATATAGATTCAGAGACGTTTGCGTATGCCGATATGATGAATGCGAGGAATATGCATCTTATATATTTTTTGATATTTTTATATGATATTAATAAAATTTCCAAAATAACCAAAGAACTTTATAGCTTCCAGGAAGAGCTGGTATTGGTGCTTAGGTATTGCTGCTTAGGTGGACGTTCACATAAACGCAGGATCCAGAGAAGGTAATGACGTTGAATGTAAACAATAAAACAAAAATAGGTAGGATGCTCATAAGATTTCAATGTACTACAATATCAAATATTAGAATTATAGAGCCAACACCTAAGACTATTTGTTCATCATGCTAAAATAATCTCTTTCTTTTCTTTTACTGGTAAAGATTCTTTCCTTCATGTATAGATTTCATACTCAAACGTCATATATATTTTTTTAGCTGAAATGCCTTGCGTGATATGCCTCTTGCGCATATGGATGTTAACCATATATCTACTCTTAGTTAAAGATCTCTCGAACTTTCTCTTGTTTTTAGTCACTTCTGAGGTCTGAATGCATCATCGCTAACCTAGTGTTACAGAAGTTTTACAGATCAGTTCTGAAGGGTATTTATAATCTCTAAATAATGGTTCCATAGCTGCCTTAATTACTTCCGGATTCCGAAGAAAGGAGTCAGAATTTCGGGAAAACCAGTTCATGTGAATCAAGCTTCCTTCTATGGGGAGCAAATCTATCTCAAGGTAAAGAGAGCAAGGGAATATTTTCCAAGGGAATACTGGACTGATAAGGTTTAAGCGTGGATGTGAGTGCATATTATTAGAGATCCAGGTGACCCGGAATTTCTTAGGTTCTTTCGCATCAAATAGAGTTTAGCAAAAATAGAAACTACAAATAGTTAGGATTTTTTAATTTGGTAACGTTTCTGATTGTTAATCGATAATTTAAATGCACAACGTGAGAAACTGTTTTCAATGCAATTAATATCATTCACTCACTACAAGACTTGGTATTAGAGTAGGAGGAAAGTTATAGAAGCTTTTGCCTTTCTAGTTGTCCGGATTCGGAGTAAAATATAGTAAACGTTCAAATTGACTTGCATAAGAACCCTCGTCGAGGATGGAGGAAGAGGGAAATGATTCACCCTAAGACTTGCCTTCTATAAGAATACCCGAGGTTTAAAGAACCTTAAAGTTTGTAAGGGCCTCTACGCAGTTGGTACTCTGTTTCATTGAGCGGTCACTTCTGACCCTTGCTTATCATGTCAACGGCCGAACTAAAAGTTCTTTTAAAACTCCATGTTTTAAAACTCCTTTAAAACTAATATTTTTTCTTTCAACAGCATTATCAATATCAATGATCTTCTTAGCTTCAAGCGTTATCTTTGTTACCTTGGCTTGGCTTGAGTAATGAGGATATGAAATGCGGCGGTATTAAGATATTTACAGACGAAATATGCAGAAGGGTAACCTAGGAGGTGCCTCTAGCCCAAAGGTGTGGAGTGTAATGGTTAGATTAGTGAATGGTGAATGAATTAGTTGTAAATTGTTGAACTGGATAGAAGAATGTTATTACCATACCTCAGCTCCGGTAGTATCAGAACGAAATAGAGTACTAAGTGGATAGAATCCATAACACCGCGTAATGATATGCTTGTAGTGATTTCAAGACATGCTACTCTTAGCATGGTTCTTCACTCCAAGCTCATTCACTACCTTCGTAGTACTACACCGAGACAAAAGAAGCAATGAGTTTGAAATATACAACCTTTTCTCTCATTTCTAACCTCAAGACTGAAGACGAACTTTAGTCTGATCAAATAGCAGTCAACCTTTTCAAAGAGTGTGTGCTAAAATGCTGTGTTATATATCTTCGATTATATAACAGAGCATTACTGAGGAATCTGTACTCTTGGAAAATTTTGTAAGATGCCCTGAAGTTCCAATGAATTCACTAGTTAAAATGTTGTAACTCTTATGTTACTACAGTTAAAATCATTTGAAGCAAGGCAATGGTTAATACTTTTCCTACTACAACTAAGCACATGAACAATGTGCACAAAAGTCATATCGAATATATATTAAAAACTCTGAAAATGATTTAAAAGTTCATGAATGAATTTCGTTAAAGTTTCTGTTTACAGGTGCAACTCGAGTAAAATGATGTTGAAAAAGAGATACAGTGAAGAGAGGTTCAGGTTTGATCTCAATGACCATCTCATTTTTGTCTTCTCGCTATCATTTGGAACTAGAACATGTCCCTCCTTCCTAAATGCTTGACTCTCAACGTGCAAATCTGCATGACCTCGTGTTAGTCTATACACAACAGTTTTTACGCTGTTTCTGCAACCTTTAACTAAGAATTAACTTACACTTGACAGAGGCTATGACATGGGCATTTTGTGCAATCGCTCTTCGATAGCAAAACTGAACGTAAATGCCACTTACTACAAATAACACATACGGAAGTCAATTTCAAATTCAAGAATGTGTTCTGAATAGAAAAAAGCAAGTAAACAGTGCTTTCTTCCATGTATTCAATCTAATGAGTGGAATCGAATATGAGTTGTGCTGTTGAAGAGCGAGTGCACAAAATGCCCACGCAATCGCCCCTGTCAAGTATAGGATAATTCTTCCCAGGTTAGAAAATGCAAAGCTAAGCATTTAGTTCATGAGTGAAGTGCTCATACATCATTGTCGGAACTCTTTAATTCCCAGCAATAACTCATGGCGTCTAAGGCCGTAAACGAAGCACCTTCTTAAGAAGGATGCTGAGAACTTCAATCTTGGATCCCAAGGGAAAGTCTTAAGAATTTAGTGGTATCAAGCATGTGTTTCATGAATCCACATACAAGACAAGAACTTACTCTGCGCTCTTTTCTGGATGTGCAATGGACCTAAGGAAAGTTGTCTTCTTTTGTACTGGCATAATGACGGAGAGGATGGTTTTACAATCCTGAAAGCATGCAAAAGAGGAGAACCAACGACAAAGCTTGAAGTTCGAGGATCACTCACCAAAGGTTAGCTTCCTATCTTCGAATTCATGTTCTGTTGTAGAAATTAACGTCTTTATACGAACCTATACGTAAATCAGAATGGTCTGGAAGTCCCCCCATCAAATTCTGCAGGAGCATGTGCGGCATCTTTCATGCAAGATGTAGTCTGGCTGAATAACGCAGTAGGGGTTGAATAAGTTGCAAGAAGATTGTTTCACCTCCGGAGCTCTCGAAATTTTGGAGAGACAAAATGTATGAGAGCGGTAGCAAACATCTATCGTAGTCAGCTTTGGGTACTGGAGGCTGAGAGGTCCACGCCCCAGGAGGACTGAAGAGAGAATGCAAACCTTATCCGCTGTTGTTTCCAATCCATCCCCACCTTGTGTCGAAGTAGACTCACTCCGACCACTATTTCTATTCAGTCATCAGTTCGCTTCTCCTGTCAAGCAGGTGAGCTTCACTGTTTCCTGTCCAAAGTACATGCTAGATCACCATCACATGCACAGTGGTCAAAATCAAACACCAACATATTCAGACATCTGCAACTGGATGTGAGTCCACTGATAGGTCGTTGAAAAGAGCACTGTTATCGGTAGTCATTCCTGCCACCGGTGGACCAAACTACTGTTCCAAACCATACCTGATAAGCACCTGAAACAAAATTGAGGCGCGTGTTAACCCCAGCTGCTCTGAGATACAGCACTCACACCAGTAAAGGGTCTGATGCGGTCATGTAATACCAGAAATCAAGATAAAAAACCAAGAAACATAACTTAAAAGAAGTTACACCAAGGATGCCCTCCAGATATCTGACGAAGCTTCGTGTCTGAAAGGATATGACCGGAAGAAGAAGAAGGTAGAATGATTCCTCAACATTGAAAGTCTAAAATTTTCTTCCTCCAGTTTCTTGAATAAAGATGATCCGGTTGTCTTAAAGAGTGCAAATAGAACCTCCAGACGTATGCCAACAAGATCATCATGTGGCAGAATTAATGACTTAAGAATATGACTCTAAAGAAGACATCACTTACTGCGCCTTACAACCTTCTGGGCAAAGTAGCTTGGAATCCACACCAATGAACTCTAAATCAAGAGGGAGAAGGAGAAGAAGGGTCTTCTTATTCTCACCCCGGTGATACGGAAAGTAGTCAGATGTGCTAGTATAGACAAGAAGAGACAAACCAACCATAAAGTTTTTTTTCAGCGTGCTTCAAAAGATATCAACGCAATTTTGTCAAATTCAAAACCTTGCAGATAAATAGTAAGATAACATATGCAGTCTCTGCTGTGATGGAAAACTGCCCATACTATCGCTCCAGGAAAACTGTTCTATAAAGCTAGAGAAGTGCAAACTAAGCTCAAGAAGTTGGCCAGAAAATCAGGCCACTTCACTTGTTAGACACCAGGCACTTGGAAAACCATGCGGAAACGCATGAAGCGCGTACTTGAGGTTGCCCGGCGGGACTTCTGGAAATGGATGAGACTTTAGCAGCTTCAACAGCCTTGCATTTCCAGGGATCTTCTCTCCTGCCTCTAGATTAGAAGAAAAGGGCAGTACTAACTGACTTTCGACTGAAAACCTGGCGTCTAATGTGTCTAATCAGGGTCGTCAAGTCTCCGAGCTGATCCGTATCTCCTGCCACTCCTTCAAGCTCATCCTCTTCTTTCTCTTAGAGACATCTAAGAAACCGAACTGTTGGACAATCTCGGTCCGCCCGACGATCCAGATCTCCTAAGGTCCAATTCTTGTTGAATCTAGTTCTCTGAAGATCCTTGCTTCCACTTCAATGCCTTCCATCTTGTGGCCAACCTATCGGCACTCTAGGTAGTTTCCCTCAAATACGCTACCGCAGTGCTATCCTCCTGGAAGTTCGGCCCGTAATTTAACCACTCTCCAATAAGTCGTGCTTATAGAATCCCAAACTGGATTTGCTATGGGAACATGCATCGTCCTGCAATAGCACACATAATTAGGTTTGGTTTCGACAACGATATCACACGATATAACTACACTGGCCCTGAAGAGATAGTCAGGAGGGACTAGCAGAGGAGCACGGTCTTCCACAACGTGGCCACTAAAAAAACTCATCCTTTCGTACCAGTAGAAAGCTTGTTATGCGTGTATGGCCTATTGCAGGCTGGCTTGCGAGCAAGGTAAGGAGTTTGAAGCGCTCTGAGATTCGATGAAAACCCTCTGTATCAGACATCGCATAAGCGGGAGCACTGTCCCCTGGATTATGCAATTCCTGTCCATAAGCCTGTCAGATGCACATGAGAACCTTACCTCTTTACAGTGTCTGGGTTAGATTCAAGGTCGAGGCAGTTCCGTACCTAGGTGCACTGCGGTGCGGGCTATATCGTCTCAGTATCTCAGTACTTCCAGGTATCGAATCACTCGAACGAACCGCTTATAAATTGAACAATTTCAACTGTGAAAGGGCTTGGGTGCCAACAGTGTGAAAAGCAGCTCGGAAATGCTTCCCTAGAAGAGGCATGATGTCCGGGCGATAGGCCGCCAATACCAAAGTGAAACGAGCTGGCCTTACAGTTACGTCAGATCCCACAGTATATCACGAAATGGATATCGCAATGGAGATCGCAAAATTTGGGAACCGAAGACGAGTCGCGACATTAGGATCTCTCAGGCATTACTTTCCTTCGAGAAAAATACCGTACAGATGCAAACAAATATGAAGGAGATAAGGCTGCAGCTTTAGCTGGAGAAGAACATTCACTGATGCCAAGCCCGGGCCACGCAACGAGTGGCTTGCAATTGACATGGCTCGATTGCTTTGTCGCAGGTGCTGGTAAACATAAAGTATACACTGGCTCCGTGTCACGCTCTCTGTGCCTGAGCATGCAGTGCAAGTGAATATACAACCCACTTGTATTTCATGCACGAAATCAATCGGGAAGAGTGGCCAGGCAAAAGACGGAGCGGCGCCAATGACTCTTGCTACGGTGCAGAGAAACCAGGCTTTGGACACGACGCACGGAGTAAATCCTGTCAGGAACACAGGATTTATAAACGAGCTCACTGTAGCTTCCATCACACAAGGTACAGACATAGCCTTTTTTTTTGTTTGGATTTGTTTTTAGGCCACTTTTCGCTGTGGGGCTTTCTGCAGCCGTGTGCTGCTGCCCTTGCACAGCATGAGTCCCCCCGCCAGGCGGACTCGACCCCACGCCACCCGGGCTACAGGCGGATGGGGTAGCCATCAAGCTATTGCTTGATGGCTACAGGTACAGACATAGCCTGGGCTTCCTCACATTCTCTACTCCCTTGGACTACCCGACGGGCCTTGGATCTCAAACATCATCCTTTCCTTAGCTCCGCCGCTGCGGCAGACAAATCCAAACTTTACTACTGATCTGTCTTTTCTTTACTTCTTGACTCGCCCGTATTCCTCTCATCCGACCAGAAATGGATGCTCCAAACCTTGATTTCCTCCCCACTGTTCTCTTTGTCGTAACCCCGCTGCCCGACTAACCACCATCTAACCAGCGGAAACATGTTCGTCCACTCCCCATTCTCAATTATATTTTCATTCAAGTTACGAGCCAAATCAGTGCCCATTTACAAACATGAAGATAAGGTTCTCGTCCATCATCAAATTCGACCGCAAATGTTGTGAGAGGAGTAACGAACATCGGGCTATTTACGGCAAACATCTTTGTGCGAGTTACCATGGTTGTCTATGGACTATCTGTTTACGCTTTGGCTTCTTTCTCACCATTTTTGTATGTATGGTTGAGATCCATATCTACCTTCGATCATTCATTTGATCATTCATCGTGGTTCTGCTGAGGTGCTGAATTTTTACGATCCGGATATCTGGGTGAGAGTATGTTCTCAACTAGCTGAGACATTTCAGAGAGTTATGCTTATGACTTTTGAGAACCTAGTGATTACTCAGCATAGAGACACATTGCGATATACTACTATTCGAGGAGAAAGTTATCAATCATAGATTCGTAAGTTTTATCTCGATGATCCGCAACAGACTGCACTAACGAGTTGGATGTGATCGTAAGGTGCACTATTTTACGAGACGTTATCTTTTGGAGTACTCATGTTAGAAGACCATGATGATGTTGTTTGAAAGGACCATGTGCTTAATTGCCCGCCATGTCATCTTTCAAATATCGATGATACCGTTGACCCAACCTTAGCGGTTGTACGTATGGGTTTGAGGTGCATGTTGTGTGGGTCTGCTGATGGAGCAGCCCGTATGTTGGTGTATGATGGTTGTTTGAGAAGTTGGCACATGTCGTGTTTGACTCCACTCAGTCTCGTTCCAACTGGACGGTGGGTTTGTCCTCAATGTATACCAGGGATAGTCGATTAGATCTTTGCGTGGTATGGATTGTAGACAGGCGACTAACGTTGGGATGATGTAGCACCCGGCCTCCTGATCCTTGCACCCACGAAGGTGTTTATCACGTAGTTGGGATATAAGGCTATCTAGAGTTAGAGGGACCTAACTGCCAGTTAGGAGACGATTGTGGTACACTTGTGTATGTGTATGACATCGTCCATGCGTTATGTGTATGTGTGGTGTATCTCTGACAGTGATGTTTGTAGTGTAGCGATGTGTATACGGACGACAGCTGTCACGTTAGTTTAGCACCTCGGTTAGGTTGGTCGAGTGTGTAGTGGCTAGTCTCGGTAGGACCGTTAGTGTCATTAGGGCAAGTTCTTGGGCTAGAAAGAAACATCAGATGTAGGAATCAAGGAAGATGTTCTTTTGAAACTATAGATTCTCTCCCAAGATGGTGAACAAGGAAAGAGCCTAGTTGGGCTTCTCTGATCATGCGCATGAACTTCTCACTGGATAGTGAGCAAACATATGTCTAAAGATCAGCGACAACAAAAAAACATTCAGATGTTTTTCATCTTTTAAGATAGCAAACCGTTTTTTTTCGCAAGAGAGAAATCTCTAAGAGAAACATGAGAACTATATATATTTTTTGTTCTCGTGCATAGAGATAACGTATTGATGCAGAGCGTGGAGAAATTTAGAAATATCTTTTCACTTCACACAGATTTATCCATGTTAGACTATTTTTCTCAAGAAAAGAAAAATGACAGATGAGGTCAGAAACTATCTTACACGTAATGGCTCAATGATATATATGCAAAGATGTTAAGGATTCAAATTTTCTGAATGAAGAGTGTTAGGATCCAAAAGTTTCTAAAAGTGAAAGTTTAGATGGTATAGAATAAAATGATGGAACATTGCTCTGACAGAAAAATAGTTATTAAGATGAAAATAAGAAGTATGCGACAAAGTACAGATTTGCCGTCTAATTCACTGATTGGTAGAAACAAACCTCTTTGATCAAGAGATCCACCACTTCTTTTGGTTCTTCATGTTTTGTTGCACAAAACCTCTTTTTACTTTTTGACAAATCACATTGTATATAAAGTAACACATGTGCAAGAAACATAATGTACATTCTTCAGTATATGTATAAGAATAGTTTCTTTAAATGTATATACATCACTGCATAGACCCTTCAGTCATATTTAATATCGTTATGTTTTCACGGACGATGTTAATGCAGTGTTAAAACACACTAACACATTTAAACTTCAATCAATCACATTACCGATTGTGATACTTGTTACGTTATATACACGTGACGAACTTCGAAGTTGAATGATTGGTTCGATTTAAATTTAGATACAGATTAAGGTATAGATGTAGGTGCATTCTAATAAGATGCAAGGGTGTATCTTGTTAATTCTCAATGAACATCCAGGAAAGATGCAACCTCAACAGAGTTGAGTAGGATGAAGAATGTGACAGAGATACTTTTGTTAGAGCGTCAAGGGCGATGCAATTGGAGACCAATGGAAGTACCACATCCATCTCTGCGATGGACATGATCCCATCCTGGCAGTAAAGGCTGTCGTGACGTTGGATATTATGGATATGTTTTCCAAGGCATCGAAGAAATCTCTTAGCACGGCAGAAATTATCTCTCAGATCTAGTGCAAGAATCCTTCAACGTCTTATCATTGTTGATTCTATGCTGAATAGCATGATGACATTCATGCTCTGCAAAGACTCTTCTCCGAGTCAGTGATGAGAAGATCGAGCACTGCTTGAATGGTGTCTCCAGAATGGGTGTCACAGTCTACGAGCTGAGTGTGGTGTCCTGGATCAAGTTGGACTTCCACCAGTTTTCTATGCGGATGTTCAAAAGAATGCGTGAGGCGTTCGCCGAAGATGTGTGTGTATAGGACAAAGCTCATAGGATGTCTATTTATGCCTACAATCCTAAGTTCTCGAAGTTTGGAGACCATTTTCCTTACGACATCATTGAAACTTTCTGGTGAGAATTGTTGTGGAGGAATATAAAGACTTCAAAGGCACTAAAGTGCTTGTCGTCGTTGGAGGCGGCATAGACAACACCTTGGCTTTGATTCTTCATTTCCATCCTCACCTTTGTGATATCAATTTTGACATTCCTTCAGTCGTGGCAAACGCATCATCTTCGCCAGGTGAGTGATATAGTTATTTATTGACGTAAGGCAACTGATGTTTCATGGTCCCCTACGTAGCTCATAGCATATCACTCAACTGCTTCAGATCCGTTTCTCATCATATGATCCTATTTCACTCATTGCGTGATGGTCGTACCTTGCATGTAGATCCAACGGGTTGCAAATTAAACCTTCATAGTCTGCTCTGATACCACAATGCTAACAATGTTAAATTTCAAGGATTTTCTGCTCTAGAATGGCTGATTTCTATCGAACGTGCAGGTGCAGGTATCGAACGTGTTGGTGGTATCTTTTATGAGAGTATATTCTCTGACGACGTGATACTGGTGGTAATCCAGAGCTTCTGTTCTTTTACATAGTTTAAACTATTGAGCATTTATACTTTTGTGGAGGACAGTACGACTGAACTTGGCATCTGAATTCTCTTCCTGACCATTATCCACAACAAAAAACGACGAGAGTTGCGTGCAATCATGAAGACATGTATAGTCCAAGCTGCTCTTCTGGAGGATGAGACCTTATACTGCATGCGCAACGAATGGTTTCTTTTTAGCTTAAAATTGTTAGTGAAAACTGAGCTTGAGTTTATGTCCATATCACTATTGGTGCGAAAAGCAAAAGCTCCATACCATGAATAACAAGTCTTTTAACCAACAGGTCGATAAGTTTTTGGCTTATTCTCTCTTCTAGGACAATGATTCAAGAGGACAGAACGAGTATGTATGGACGGCTGCCTTCGCAAGTTACATATGCATTGGGTTGATGCATCGCGCATGTGGTAGTATGTGCTCTCCTCCGCAACGAAGTACATTGTAACATAGCATGCGCTATACGTCGTCTTTAATATCATGCTTTCGCTTTTTACTTTGGTTGTAAAGTGCTTCACTGTGTAGTTTAACAGCAATAATTTTAACACACTGCACATTGGAACTAATATGGACGATCTAATTCTTTAATAACCTCCATAGAGAACGACGAAGAGAACACTTAGTAGTATATATTAGACGTTGAAGATGAAGCAACAAGCGAGAAATCAGACATTCGCTACAAAGAGAACTCTAGTCATGTTGCTACACTCACGCGAGTATTTCCATCTTCAAGTTAATAAAAGGACAGGAAGTGTTAAGATGATCTACTAGGTCTACAGAGTGAATACTTTATTCATTTAGTGAAATATATAACCTCAAGCTTATCATAGTATCTCGAAGATAGTAAAGTATTCAGTTAATGATTATAGCTCGTCCTCCTTATTTCTAGAGCTTCCCTTAACATTCTCAATGGAGTCTTCACTCATATGGTAAATTAGTTTCAAGAGAATTCATATGGATGTAAATTCTAGTCCCACTGACAATTCTTCACAGATTGCCACTCTCTTGTCAGACCTAAGTGTAACTTGAACCTAGAAGTTATCAATCTTACACGAAGATGTTTACACAATATGTCAGATCGAGCACTTGCAGAAACTTGTTCATTTCCACAAGAACATAACTACAATATAAGCATAGATACATGCATGTTTTAGAGTATAGCCTAGCTACTCACTTGGCTGCTTTGTTATAATCGTTCAACAAATTTCTTCGAACATTTGTACGGAACTCCTGTCCTTCGAGACAACAGTGAAATAACGTTCAAAACATTCGATCTTATATAGCTAAAGCTATACTTCTTGGTAATTATAAGCATCTATGACATGTATTCTTACAGCTGAAGTTGCTCTTATCGTCAGAAATCAAGAATCAGGAATCAGGATTTTAGACGAAACTGTAGAAACTTGCAGCTGCTCATGCCTACAAGTGTACAAATTAAACTCTAAAGTTTACATCCTATCCTTATATTGTTAGGTTCTTGTGTCGAATGTTATGTCGTGCCAAATTTGTTGTTAATCATGTGGAGACCTGAGACACATTGATGCTTATGTGCCTCTGCCTCTCTCGCTAGATCTCACCACACTTTGAACGTGTTTGATGATAAAATTCACGTGCAAAGTTTGAATGCAGTGGGTTACAAGTGCTCCTGTTGGAAAAGCAGGCTAAACTGATTTTGAGGAAAATTTGACAGGGAGACAAAAGGTTTGACAAAAAGCTTTAAGTTATAAATAAGTGCTCGATCAACATGGCACTAGACAAAATGCGACAAAATGCGATACTTGTGGTTCCAAGTACTAGTGATGAGGATAAGGATGGTGCGCATGGAGTATGTTTCCATTCTTGGCACACGGCTTAGTTTTAGAATGCACATTCTTAACTTTTATAACAGAGAAGCAAAGAGCGATATAAATCTTTGACCCTATTAACATTCTTGTCATTGATTGATAAATTCAACAAGGGTGTAATTGCATGCTCTTGAGTCTCCGGTTGGACATTGACCTAAGCTTGACAAGTAAAGTTAACTCCCAACCTCAAAACTTTGCTCATCCAAGCTTCACGTGGAAATTATATTTACAGTAACCTCGAGGACGTCAAGGTTAACGTCAGGAATGTGAAGGTCGCGTTGTGTTCAAGACTCGGGAGCTTGGGAGGTCCGACTTGATGAAAGAAATGTTAGAAACATAGAGGCAAGACACAAGAAGATTTAAAATGTCTGGAAACTCATTGGTGCTTTCAATTACTAATACAACGCAAAAAGAGCAATGGACTGTCTCAAGGGGAGAGATCTCAAATTATTGATTGAACTATGTACACTGTCATTGAAAAAGCAGTTTGAGACTGCAGCTACAGTTCAATCCAAGAACTAATTTTCAACGAGGTTCTGTGTGGAACTGCTATGTGATCTCGAACAAAATATTAGAGTTTCATTGAAACAGTCCTTCGATGATGCACAGTTATACCTTTATCTTTAACGTACCGACATAGTCTACACTACGACACTGCTTTAAGCGAGACATCCGATGACTTGGATCAATCTCTTGTACACCGATGTACGTGAGAACGGATTTCGGTTCAAGACAATTAATTTCACTTAATCTGCACTCCACATATTGCATTATTCATAGAGACCAAGCAACTTCATTGAACACATGCGTGTCATTGTAATCCGTTCTAGATACATCGATTGATAATTGTTTATTGATAACCTTCTCTAAATGCCCCAGCATGGGATATTGAGCAGCAGTCTCAACCTTCAGCAGGCACTCCCGCTCGGATCTAAAGAAGTATACTTACATCATTGCAAGATATTAACAAACAATTAAAAACTTCTCCCTCGATTGTAATGACATCACGTACACCTTCAGTCGAAACTTTTCGTGCACATGTACACCATACCAAAAACCCTCTTGTTTCGGATGTATATGTCACTAAGAATTTTAATGTGTACATAAAATTTACAATTAATAAATGTACTGGAGATGTAACTATCGATAGCGCAATAGATGTCAAGATTTTTGGGGTTCAGATCTTATCACCCGTCATATCATGTAAAACCAGTTGCTTGAAGAACAAAGAATGTGTGTCCAGCAACCGGTTCTTTCTTTACATTCAAATGTTGTGCGGACGGTAAGTTCAGTCATGCACAAAACACTCAATCAAACTTGTGGCGACAACTATGTACCCAGTGAAGCGACCAAACAGATGACTTGCGTGTCATAACACAATATACAACACTAGTTATGCACGATGTTGCTTATCCAACAACTGGATCGATAAAACACTCCATCTCTGTGTCTGAGATCAATGTATTTTGTTTCCATAATTGATAATGTGTTGTTTCTCAAATCTGAAGTACTTCAATCTTTAGATACAGTGATCAGACTGGTCATTCTAGTTGCAACCACCACTATTACCTGCAATGGTGAACGATAACTTTACTATGTGCGTGACACGATCATCACTCCATTTTGCACGTGCCCAAGAGATAAAAGATCCAAATTAACTTCATTCAAGTTCGTTGTAGTACTCCTATCTAGTTCAAACTTCATTAAGTGAGTTAATAACCTAATGAGTATTTAGGGTGAAACTTTACATTATTAAAGCGGTCACTCGACAATGTAATACCAACATGCTCAAAGCAACTATACAATATAGTATGTACAATGCGATTATACGCACAAAACTTGTATATATCTTTCATTCATGATTTGACATCAATTAATTGGTTTAAATAATTTTGATCATGCAAAATACAGAGAGATGCTTTCAGTCCTGCAATCATGGTGAATCATAGAAGTAAAAAAGTAACTGGATCTATTGTACTCCTGAAATCCATCCCTTGGAGGAAAGAGAGACATGTTTTCTTTCCTCTTGTTCAGTTTGATGAGGTCTTCCATCCGGTTAGTATCCATTGTGCCTCTTTTTTCTAAATTCTAACTGAGATGAGATAAAGTGGAGAATCTTTCCACATTTAGACACTCTGTAGTTACTGCAAAGTTCTTGTTCATTTCCGGGTGTGAAACCCTTACTAAAAAACATCTCAACTAAATATTATTCACTAGAAGATTTTTCTTATTACTGGAACGTAAATAAATTGTTGCTCATGTTCTACTCAAAACATGTCTTGGGGGCAGAAATTCAACTCGACCGCTCTTGTGGTTGCTCGCACTTAGAAAACCGGACGTTGTCTCTTGCTGCAATTAAACCTTTGGTATAAAGTCAGAAAAAGAATATCCACTATGGTTCCAAGAAAAGTTC
Organism: Asterella californica; assembly: GCA_036924285.1. Classification (NCBI taxonomy): domain Eukaryota; kingdom Viridiplantae; phylum Streptophyta; class Marchantiopsida; order Marchantiales; family Aytoniaceae; genus Asterella; species Asterella californica. The sequence goes on from JAYKYS010000001.1 coordinate 53,767,052, forward strand.
TCGGGAGTTTCATGTTCTAAACATGAAGCTTAATAATTTAATTTCTTGATTAACAAATGTAAATCATATTTCTCAAGGGTAATCAATTTATTTTGAGATGAATTACAAAGTGTAAAACTTGTGAAGAGTATTGTTATTTAGGTTATTACTTCAGACATTTTATTCTGGCATGAGACTTTAAGATTATCATGGAAAATATTCTGCTGTTAAACCTCCAGCAAACAGCAAATTTTGCACTATTTTCTATTTTGTTTCGAAAGAAAAACTAATTTCTCAAATCGATATGTAACAATTTGTTTTGAAAGAAGTGCTGATTGTTAAGTTCTTTAGAGAGCTTTGATTAAGTATTTACTCGAAAGATTTTATTCTCACAAAATTAGTTTAGCAGCAGAAGCATTTTCGATTTAGCGGTTAAATTTCCTTGCTCTCTCACAGTGAACTCTGCAAAATGATGCCCTGCTTGTTACCAGGACTATATATAGGGACATCGGGTTTTTAATAGTAAAATTTGTAGTTCTCTGGAATTAAGATGAAGCACAAAAAAGAATTCCTTAAATTACCAAGAGTAAGGCTAGGGACACTTTAAGTCGAATATTGTACGAGCAGTGGAATCTTCTTTGTTATTCGTACGGTGGGACTGCGCAGTTCTCCCAAATTTGCGTTGTTGCCATTGAATCATAATGCTAGCGTACCATCAACAGGTAGCACTGGCCGTGAACTAGTCGGCACAAGAGCGAGAAGATGAACCACCACCGCAGTGGCTCTAGTAGAATAGGACCGGTTACTTTCTTCTTAGTGCTCATGATCACGTCGCGACCAAGTTTGTGAGTTTTGGACTCCGGGAGTAGATTGGTACCGGTTACTTCACGCTCCAGTAGAATAGGATCGGTTGGGAACAAGATCGGTAACTTTCTTAGTGCTCATGATCACGTCGCGACCACGTTTGTGAGTTTTGGAATCCGGGAGTGGATTAGTACCGGTTACTCCACCGCTGTAGTCATGATCAGAACCATGTCTGTGAATTCTGGATTCCCAGTGGATTAGGACCGGTCTTCGAGAGTATAATAGGTCCGGTTACTTTCTTACTGCTGATGACGTCGCGACCACGTTTGTGATTTTTGGATCCGAGAGTGGATTAGATTCAGCGTTCCATGGTCCGCTTGTCTTTCTTCGTCGGGGCTTGAAGTACTGAAGGCACGACCAGGTAAGAGAGACCACTCGCATTCGTCTATATTAATGTAATCAGACAATATTGTTCAATCTGCGTATACGTAAAACGCGTAAGTTACTTTCCAGTTATTGACTTAGAGTTGGACCTCTCCATATGGAGTTGTCTTTAAATCTACTACAGCACCTCGAGGTCAGATTCTCCACTTGTGCCTCAAATATATTTTCTTAGAAAATGAATTCAGCATCGAAAATAAAAAATTTTAAAAAATTTGGCAAACTTCTGAATCTGTCTTATTCATCTTCATAAGACAGATTAACTTATGAATCTACATCAACTCTTTCGTACGTTCCATTCGTTATCATTTAAATATGCTACAACTTTAACAGCTTCTAATGTCTTGGGATTTTTGCATTCAACTCGCATAATTTTCAACAGTTTCTACATGATCATCTTGTAATTATTCGCCTTGTCTGACCTTAGTTACCATGACCAGGAGCTAATTATAACCATCAAATTGTCTGAAGAGTATATTTCTTCATTCCACAAGCGAAGGAGTTGAAACTTGGGAAGAACGACATGATAAAGATGATTGTTCTGATTGACGCGCACCTTCATGCTTTTACAAGACAATTTTTTTCAGCCATGTAAAAGGTGATTAAGCAAGTAAAAGTAATTAACAATAAGAGTAAATAATTAACAGCTTATGTATTGGAGGTATATGATTGTATGCATATTCATCTCTTCCGTCTTGTCTTCGGGAGAGGGGAATATGTATGCTCTTTAATTTATTTCTTAACTTTCTCTTTTGGAAAGGTTAGGCCATAAATTGGAGTTTAGATTATATTTTATTATTCATAGGGAGACTGGTTATGGTGGTATGAGACAAATTTCAGTTGCAGTCTTTATGGTGAGCAACATCCAAGTGTGCTTTCCTTAGACTGTTTATGGTTATGACGGCATGAGATCCGTTTCACGTGCGGGTTGTATAGTTCCTTTCGTTAGCAAGATTCAAGTGTGCTTTCCAGAAAAACGTCTATTTACATTTATACATGTCTATTTTGAATTCTTTACCACAAAAGAATTTCCTCCTGCTCAAGTTAAACATATCTATCTTATATTTTTTATTATTCCATTTTCCCTGAAACATGTAAACTGTGTATGTGAAATTTAAATAATCATTCTATTTTTCCATAATTTCTGCAGCCTGTTGTGAGCAAATAACATGTTGATGATATTCTCCGCTAAGTCTGACGATTGTCGTTTTCTTTTTAGTGACCCGAAACGTGACTTTTGATGCATATGGTTGTTTTGCGTGAAAAGTTCTTCGCAGACGATTTACATCCATTCCCGCGGGAGGCATTTCAGCGCAGGTAATCCAGTGCATCTTGTCTTTTTATATCGGTTAAATTTCTTTGTTTCGTGAACCGTACATCCGATAGACATCCCCAACGTACTTGTACAATGACTGTACAAGAAACGAGCGTTGGCTAAAAGAAACGGCGGAAGGAATTCGCTCCTTGGCTGCCGCTTATTTAGCGGTAAGCGGGGAGACGATATATTTCTTGCGCGCCTCGTTAATACCCGTATCCTGCCGCCTACCCTGCCGCGTTTTTACGTCTTTGCAACGTTGCCCACTTCACGGCGGCGGTATCGATCATTTCGAATTTTCTCAGCGCGGACCACGCTGCATCGGTCCATCTCTTCAGAATTTCAGCTTTGCGCACGCGGATACATGCTTCTCTTCCGGACTTTACGAGTTTTTTTCTCGCTTCCTTTCTTCGCTGCCCTTCAGTCGTGGCTGCTCACTCGTGATTTGCGATGTTGCTGTTACGCAACGAGTTCACGGCGGCGGTACCAATCATTTGTAAATTTGTCAGCGCGGACCTCGCTGCATCAGTCGATCGCTTCAGAATTTCTGCCTACCGCGCAATTTGAGATGCATGCTTCTCTTCAGGACTTTTTCTGTCCGTTTCTTCGTTCGCTGCCCTTCACTCGTGGCTGCTACCTCGTCATTTGCTCGCTCGTGGCTGCTCACTCGTGATTTGTGATCTTCCTCTTACCGCGGACCCCGCTGCATCGGTGGATCGCTTCAGAATTTCGGACTATCGTGCTATTTCAGATGCATGCTTCTCTTCAGGACTTATTCTCTCGGTTTCCGCTGCCCTTCAGTCTTGGCTGCTCGGTCGTCATTTGCTCGCTCGTTGTTTGCAGAGAGCGGTGGATCGAATAGGTTGCCTGGTCGTTTCTTGTTTACAGGGACCGGTCGATCGCTTGCTTGCCCGCTCTCAGATTTCCACGATTTTGCAGGATTTCCATCGTATGTTATTCTTCTAATCTTCGTGTCGTGTTCTTTCTTCGCTCTAACACAGCGAAGGAAGAACTCGACGGATTGGATGGTGCTGTTGTTGTCGATACCGATGCGGAAAAAAATTTCTTCTTTCTTGCAGACCATGCAGCCGACGATCCGAAGATGTCTTCTTGTCGTCTTCCGCGACGGTATGATGGCTACGGCATACATTTCTTCCATCATTGCTGTTGGCGGATATCGGGATGGTGCCGAGTTTCTACACATGGTCCGATGTACCGAGCTCTTGCTGATGTTGCAACGTACAGACTATGCGGGAACGAGAATTCGGGAAAGCCAGCTTCATTTTTACGAGATAATTTCTACCTTTTCTCTGCTGTTAGCAACTATGTCACAGCTTGTGGTTGATGTCCCTTCCGACAGAGCCGATGATGATCTTGACGAGCATTTGAGTATACCCTCAAGTCCTGTTGCGCTTCCTGCTTCCGCTTCCGAACTTGTCTCTTCTCCATTAAACTGCGATTCGCCTGACAGTGCTCCTCATACCTGCAAGAACCCAGTTTTGACTGTTTTCATCGTGTTCTTTCGATCATTTTCGGAAACCTGTCACCTCGCCCCCATATCCTCTTTATTCCAAGTGTCTTCTTTTTTTCTCAGATATAGAGCTCTACAGGTACAGGTCTTATATTTACATTGATTTTCATTACTCTTCTGTTCTCCCGGAGTTCTTGGTTCCTTCCCTCGATTAGGTTTTGATCTGCAAGTCGTTTTCAGTACCTAACTCTTGCCTCCAAGCAGTGGTCGGTCCATTCCATTACATAGACACAGAAGGCGCTTGGCTTTTACTGCGAGACTGTAACTCGAACATTTTCTGTTATCAAAAATTTTTTCAGTTTGCCACTGATCCTCGACTTCTGAAACCCACTGTTCTTGCTGTGTATCGTCTGAAATGCGTTCATTGCATCTGCGAGGACATAGATCCCAAGCTGTATAACTTTGCCTGTAAACACTTTCGCTTCGGAAATGCTATTGAGACGTGCAGCGAGAGCACGTCGTCAGACTGTACCACCTCTGACAACGGGAACGCGTCGTGTGTCAATCCCGAAACAACTTGAGGTTTCTGTGACTGTCAACTGCACCGGAGGGGACTTGGATGTGGACAAGTGCTGGCTTGTTCTTTCTCGCTTTCTTCAGGATGAGTGCCATAGCGGTCTGCTCTCTATTGAAAGAGGGGGAAGTCTTTTGCATCTACACATACAGGGTGTGCTTTGTCTTCAAGGCACCAGTCCTTTATAGGTGAAGCAACGTTTGATCTCTGTTCTTGGCTGGAAAGGTGTCGAGAGGCCTGTGGGGGGGAAGTTTGTGTGAAAGCATTGACAAATCGGGGCCTTCATACCTTTGTAGGTATGGTGGGTTACTGCATGAAGGACAAGACTGAGGCTCACCATAAGTCGAGTATGAAGAATATTACTAACGGCATGCTTGAGGATGGTGAACAGCTCTTTACTTTGTTTGGTGCCGCAGATACAAAAAACCGTGTCCAACTCAACCAGAATAACATTTTGCAGCACGCTTTACAGTTCAATAAGTACAGAAGTCGTCATCCGTTGGGTTCGACTTTGAGGACATGTCTTAGGTCGATGATTCGATCGGGTAAGTACAGTCCTTCGTGCAGATGGCTAATGGCTTGTGGGATCCAAAAAAGCAGAAGTGACTCTTTCTGGAAAGCGATCGTCCGTCCCGAAACTGTCAGTATAGCAGATATCGACAATGTGTTTTTTGCCCAAACCAGAGCTCGATACTTCACGGTGGAATGACCTGATGCAGATCTTTTGGACGAGGAGGAGGAGTATATCTTGGCGGCCTCTCCTTCTCTACGCGGAGCAACAACTGTCCCTAACTTTCAGGAAGTGGACGCGCTGTCCGAATATATGCCAGTTTGTAGTCCTTTGGATCGTAACCTTGCGGCAACTCGGGCATACGAAGGTAATTTTTTTCTCTTGATTGTGTTTAATTCTTTCACGCTTGTATGTTGCCTGCTTTCCATAGCTAATCCTCTTCTTTCTTCTGTCACGCAGGTACCTGAGTACACCTCGACTTGCCACCATCTATAGTTATTGTACATACCACTAGTAGTATACTGCAGCTGTATCGTTTTTGCACAGTGTATAATTCGACATGCCTTACTATATACCAGGATTGGAATCGAGAAGTGTAGTGTTTGTGGAAAGAGTTTACGTAGCTTGTAGCTTGTACCTTCTTGCTACAGATGACTCATACAGCTGAAGGCTGATTTGTGATACGAGTTTATATATGAATAAAGTTTTCCATGGGCTCACCGAAGCCTTTTTTCTCCTCACTACACAATCACGGGAATACACTACGAAGCGTTTATGTGTATACTACGAACACGACAAGTAGGACTAGGCACAAGTGCAGTTTGTAAAAAGCGAAAAGCGAGAAAACCACGTGAATGAAAACTGCGGGTAATGTATATATAAAACCTAGCAGTTCGAAGAGAGGGCAGAAACCCCCCGGCAATAAAGTAACTTGTACACTGCATGGACCGCAACGAAGGAAAGGAGCAGACGTTAATAAAAATTATGGCCCGCCGCGAATGAAACATCGAAATACAGTCTGCAAAAAAAATAAGCTTCATCTGGACCTCCAGATAATACTTCCCGTTGTCGTGTCGTGGACCGGCTCCTACATGAAATTCAGACTTCGATGCTTGTCGCTCCAAAGACACTCATGAGAAAGACAAGCTAGACCCTAGCTTACGGGCTTTTGGCTTCATTTCATATCTCCATTTTCATTGCATAGATGGGTAGAGCTCCTTGTCAGCTTTCCATAGGCACTTTGTCTACTTTGTTTGGACGCCTAGTGGAGAAGTTACAAGACTCGAAAGATGGAGAAAACAAGCTAGGCCCCAGCTTACGGGTTTTTGGCACCACTTCGGATCTTCGTTTTTATCGCACCAGTGGATAGAGCTCCTTGTCAACTTTCCATAGGCACTTCATCTACTTCATTTGGACACCTAGTGGAAAAGTTACAAGACTCAAAAGGTGGAGAAAACAAGCTAGGTCCCAGCTTACGGGCTTTTGACGCAACTTCAGATCTTCACTTTCATCACATAGATGGGTAGAGGTCGCTGTCAGCTTTCCATGGGCATCTTGTTTACTTCGTTTGGACATCCAGAGAAGAAGTTATGCGATTCGAAAAAAGATAAAATCAAGCTAGGCTCCTAGTTACTTGCTGATTGGGTATTCAGGGCTTCAGGCGTTATATCAAAGACGCAAGGGGCCTGCTTCTTATTATTCAAGAGAGAACTGTACGTACAGAGACTGTTGCAAGGGGGGGTGCTTAAGGGGATAGCTTGCGCCTGCGACTTGTCAACGGACGGTTCGGGAGATTTAGGAGTCCAATGCAAGCGCGCAAGGCGTCATTGGGTTCAGATCTGTGCAGGCTACGCACTGGTTCAAACGGTTTGGGAAGAGACGGATCGGGGAGTGTGTACTGAGGGAAATTGAGATGCAGGAAGCAGATTTGAGGTTTTCAGTTATCTGTGAAGGAGAGTTGGACCGTTCCGGCCGTTCCGGAGTCCAAACTTGCTGTCCTTGGATCCAACGGGATCAGAACACCGAGTTCTACAGGAAATTGAAGACGATACTAGTTTTCATCGGGCGGTTTGGAAGTTCTGAGTGAAATTGGCTCGCAGGGAAGCGCTTACATCAGATTTTTGTTCACCTGCGACCTGAGGTTGGGCTGTTCTTCGCGATCAGTGAGCCAAGCTCTTCGTTCTTGGTGCCTACGCGATCAGGGAGTCTTCATCTACTCATAGGAGAAGACCGCGTGAATTGGATTGTTGGTTTGAGTGTGGTGAGCAAGTTTGAGCCGCAGGGAGCTGATTTACGTCAGTTTTTTGCAACCTGCGGCCAAATTTCTCGAGTGGTTTTGCAAGGGGAACTCCAAACGACTTGTTTGGAGTCTCGTTGGATTCAGGGTAGCTAGATCTATCTGTCAGCGAAGACAGATATCAGTTTGGACGATCCGTTTGTGCGGTGTGAGCGGTTTTAAGCCGCAGGGAGGAGTTTTTGAAAGTTCGGTCACCTGCGATCGAAAATCGACGATATCTCGGCTGTTGGGAGTCAGATCTGAAGGTTTCTTGGGTTAACGGAGTCAGCGGAGGAGACCCTATCGACATTTGAAGTCCGTACAGCGAAAAGAGGAAGTCCACAGATAGGCCTTTTTCGGTTTCTTCGCTACGGGTTTTGCTCTTTTGAGTTCGTTAGAATTCTGGTTAGTTGTATACAGCTTGTGGTAGCTAGCTTTAGCTAAGAGCTTATACATGGATGTGGTTTGGACTTGGGTTTGGATCTTGTCATACTGCTGTGGCTCTGTTTGTTAGCAAAGAGAAGTTTCTCTTGCTTTGAGCTACGCTTCGGTGGTTTTGGGTCGGGGTTGTGATTCAAGGGTTTGTTTTAGGGCTTCTGAAGTAGGTTACAGACCGCTCTGGTCTGTTCCTCAGCTTTGTGCTCTTAGGAGAAAGAACCGGCAGTGTACATACATTTGGAGTGGTATATAATGCGCGTTCGTTTTCGTGGTTGTTCTTCTCTGTCTTGTCTCTGTTTCAACACACAATATCTCCACAGCCAGGAACCTCGTGTTTTCCTGGACATCCTTCACGCAAAACATCCGACGCGACACCGTAAACAAGGCTACAACTGTTCTTGCTCGCGCGCGAACCCCACTGGTCCCCCGGACGGCAATAAATTTTTGGAGTTTTCTGCGTTTTTGAGACAAAGTGTACATGAGGTGAATAGGTAACCATAACCATAGAGTGTAGTCTTCCCGGTGACCAGGCATATTTATAGGAGCACCTGGGAATACTAAAGAATACACTACACGAACAAGATTTCCCCTTTCCTTTCTAGTTTTCTGTAACCCTTGTGTTGAACAAATCTTTTGTTATAGAGTTTACCTACGGGAACAGATATTGTGAAGTAAAAAATTAAATAAAAGCTCATAGACTACTTATGAATGAGATTAAGATTTAATTTGTTTGATTCACTTGAGAACAACGGTTAAGTATCGAGTCGGAAACATTGGAATGAAGCTTTGAGGTTCTTGGAACAAAACGGTTTCTTGTCTCAGTACTACAAAGGGAAGAAAATAAAGATATCTTTTTCTTTAGTTTTATACGTCACATGGGGTTTAACAAACGGTGAAGTCATTAGCTATAAGGGATTGTACTTCTCGGTTAACCATTAACGAAGTGACAGAAACTTGCACAAGACACGTGGTAGAGTTGAGAAGGGCATAGCTCCGGCAAACCCGATAGTCAACAAGCAACAAGCCCTGTAGCCAACAAGCAATAGCTTGTTGGCTACCCCATCCGCCTGTAGCCCAGGCGTCGTGGGGTCGAGTCCTCTTGGCGGGGGACTCATGCTGTGCAAGGGCAGCAGCATACGGCTGCAGAAAGCCTCACAGCGAAAAGAGGCCTAAAAAAAAACCAAACAAAAACAAGTCGCTACGCATGCAATGAAATTGCAATGGCTATGCGTTTGCAAGACCTTACAGTCCTATTTGATGAAAAGATTGTATAGATGATTAATTGAGCTGAAACTTGTCTGGGATTTAGGAATGCATTGCCTAACTCTTTTATTCGTGTGATTATTTTTTGGTTTTCCTCAGTACATTTATTGTTAATTTCTTCATCTCATTCGTTATCATATTATCTACTTTTGTTAGATATGATGTACAATATTGTGTCACAACATGTGGATCCAACACGTATTGAGAATCTGTGTTTGCTTGCCAAATTGAAGTAGCATTTTTTGAGAATGAATTATTGTAAATATCATTTGGATGACGTTTTAGATATATGGAAGGTTTAGATAAAGAATATCTTAAAGCTAATATGTAAGTTTCATATGTAAGTTCTAAATGTTAAAGATATTGATCGAAGTTCATCTCCATTCCAGTTTTGAAAGAAGAAATGAGGTTTGAAATTCTCATAGATTTAAGTTTTATATCTCTCGTCGTTTCATCATCGAGTTCATCGTTAGTTAAAGGATAGAATATTGTTGTTTTTGACATGGGATGTCATGGAAATCGAAGTCGACAAGAAGAAGAAGATCTTTATTTATAGTAAATATTTGTGTGATGATGAGTTTGACATTTGATCATCTCTTCGCTCAATAAGTGACGATCAGTAGAAATATACTCGTCTATGAAAGTTGTTATTGATTCATCAGGATCTATCTTAAAAACAGGAGCATTTTTTATCCACTGTAGTCTGTGATCATGTGGACTGCCTATGCTTTGGAATTCAGTTAAAAAAAATTCAGATACATTTCTCAAAATTAATTGGTTATGTTGAATAAGTTTACAGAAACATTGTGTTCTATGTTTGTAATATCGTGCACATGTGACACGATCTTGTCTAAGAAGTTGTTGTTTTTGTGAAGAACTTAAGGTTTCTTCATCGTCCGGCAATAGTATATGGTTATCCATTTTGTTCATTTGAATAAGATGTTCATCAACGGTTTCTAGTATTCTTCGTTCGCAGTTAAAGTAATGAAAAATTAGGTTTTCCTAACTGTCGGATCATCGTGAGAAGATTTCCCCTAACGACTTGGTAATAGTCTGGAGTGAATCGTAATTGGGACAAACAAGGAAAAGCTTGATCTGATATAAGAAGTTGTTGTTTGAAATCGTCATCCTTGACTTGTTTCGCCGTCAAAGGAGAGCCTTGTAGTTTACTGTTTCTCACTCGAATCCAACAAATGATTAGAATTTCTCGATGCAGATTTTGGACATCTTGAAAAAGATGTTTGGTAAATGTCTAGCAATTTTATGAGTTTTATAATAATTCCCACGAAGCTAGTTTGTGATACGACATCTTTGAAACGATTTGTTTGTTTCTTTTGTTGCCAAAAAACAAACAAGGAAAATTAGTCTCCTCACAAAATTCATCTTTGAATAAACTCTCGCTAAGATATCCCTCGCTAAGAGCCACAGTAAGTTTATACTTTTCATTCACGTAGATCACTTCAGGATCTAAAAAGTTTGCAATAAATGTATCAGTGTTTGTGTTTGGGTCATGATTATTTTCATCGAACTCTTTATTTGTTTCGGTAGTTTTTACTTCATTGAATCTCTTCAGGTTGATCCGCATTATCGTTTATTTTTGTAAAATGATATACACTACCTAATAATAATTTTGGATTAAGTAAAACCAATCTGTTTATAAGCAAAATTAAAGTGGATAAAGGCACTTTTTTTTAAAAGATGCTTTAACTAAAATATCTATAAAAATATTTTAGTAAGCAACGAAATAGATTTTTAATAGATTTTTTTTTGTAAATTTAGTTCAAGCAGGAGTAAAATCTCTTTCACGTTCTAACAGTTGAAATCAATTTTTTGATAAAGTCGTTTGTGCCCACCTCCTCAGTGTTAACTAGTTATAATTCCTCTGTCAATGAATACATTCTTATTGGATTAATCACTGGTGATTTTTCTCATGTCTGTATTATTAAAAGTTCTACAAATTTAAAACTTTGCGAGAAATCTTTCTCTTTTAATGAGAAGTTGTTCTTTGGAATAATTGTTGTTGAAAGTGTCAATCCAATTTTCATTCAACTTGATATTGTGATGTTTGTATAAGTGTGTATCAGTAAGATAATGTAAAGCTCTCATTACTTTGTTAGGTCGAACGTAGCTTGTTTTATAAGTTAATTTTAGACTTAGTTTTCTTTTGATTTCCATATGATAGAACCTTCTTCATCGACCATATGTGGTAAATGTGTTTGGACCATGTTTGTATTTGACGGGATATTGATAACACTATCTCTTAGATGCCTCTTGGAAACGATTGTATATATGAATGTTTTTGAACATGACTCTCGGTGAGATCAATCTTTCTTCCACTTCGTTTAAACATTCAAGATATGATATCATATTGTTATTGTAAACTCTAGATATCTCAAAGAAAAGAGGTATTTTGTTATCGTTTATATATCGTATACACATAAAACAAATCCTTGTGTTATCTTTAAGCTGTTCAAAAGTTATGTTAGTTGTTTCAACATAAGAGCAAATGAAATCGTAATGAATTTGATTGATATATTTTAAATTCTTCAAGAAATCACGTTTATAGCATATGTTACATGAATGATATGGAACGTCCAATAAAGACTTGGAGTAAGTTTCTACGTGTTTTTTTTCTAATGATAATTTCTTTCGTTTTTTAGAAGTACGATTAGATGTGTTAATTGAATTAGTCTTATTCATTATTTTGTATTATTTTATTTTATCAGAAAGTGTTTTTTTATTCTAAAGAGTTGTATTTCATATTGTTTATGAGATTGTATGAAATTGTTTATGACATCTCTTATGGATAAATACGGATGGTTCTAATAGAATAATAAGAGTTCCGAATATAGAATGTTTAATTGGTGAGAGTCAATATCTTGCAAAGGATGGTTTACTTTGATCTTTTGGAGATTTAGTTTATTTATACCTAGTTTATAAATTATAGTTTGAATAGTGTTTAAGTCATTCTCATAAGTAGGATTTTTTACTTATAAATTTACGTATTAATTATACAATTCATACATTTAGATGAATTAATCATAAATCTTGCAGTTGTTTCATTAAATACTCTCATTTGTCAATAAGAAATTCATCATGAATCAATATGATAGGTTCGTAATGCCCAGAACTATCTTCATTATCATCATATAGAAGATTGAAAGTAACACGATAAGAGTTGTTGTTTGAAAATTGAATTATATTCTTTCGAGAAGTAGAACTGTAGATGTGTAGATTTTTCTGTAGTATGGAGGATAAAGCTAAGAGACATAAATAATCACCCCACACACCACCTTCTTTTGCAACTATACCAACTTTGGTTATATATTCATCTATAGATTCGACACGATGCGACACTCTCAATTCATCTTCCATGAAATAAGATAATATCAATGGATCATGTGTTGAGGTCATCGGAATGGAATATCGGGAGAGCCTCCGCAACATTAATGAATCGGGAGGAGGAAAACCATCGGGATGTTAAGCCACCGGAATAGTTACGTCGAGTAAAAAATTTCGGCCTAAAGCCACTGGATTAATCGTTATTTACGTTGAAGTCAACGGAATTGAATTTCGGGATCCTGTCACAAAATTAAAGCAACCCCAAACATCAGGAGGAGAAGGAAACCATCGGGTCCACGGAAGTAGTTACGGCCCAGTAAGAAATTAATGCTTGAAGCCCCTGAATTAATTTGCGTTGAAGCGTATGGAATTTAATTTCATGAGCCCGTCGCAACACTAAACCATCGCTAATATTCGGGAGGAGGGGGAATTTCAAAAAGGACTTGACTTGATCCCTCTGAGTAATTTGTTTCGGGAGTAAAAACGGGCCTAAATTATGAATCAAGTTCAGTGGAAAGGGAAATATTTTGAATTAAAAGGGATGGGATTAAACTGGAGAAGTTCGTTAAAGGGAAATATTTAAAGTTAAAGGTATAGTAATAAAGATAAAAGTGAAGCAAACGGTTTGATTGATTGTTCTGAAAATAGAGTAGAAGGAAATAATAAATAAGCAATAGCAATAATTTATTCACCCTAAGTTGTAGCCAATTAATTAATAGGGTTAGTTGAATTAGGGTCCCTCTGAAAAGCAAGGGGAAAAATCAACTTGATTAATATCGGGAGGAGGAAGAAACCATCATGGAAAATTAAACCATCGGCCTCGAGGAAAAACAGTTATAATTAAATCATACTTTGCGTTGAAATCAAAGGAATGTAATATCGGGAGCCGTTGCAGCATGAAAGCATCGCTCTATCGGGAGCCGTAGGACACAATCGAAAAGAAAATTCCATCGGGCTCCACGAAAATAGTTACATGGGGTCTTTAAATTAAGGCTTAAAGGCCCCTGGGCCAAATCATTATTTGCGTTTTCGTTAAAGGAATGGGATATCAAGAGCCGTAGCAACATTAACAAATCATAAATATCGGGAGGAGGAGGATGAACAATTGCTCGACCCCCTCGAAGCTAATTGTTTCGCGAGTAAGTGCGAGCCTAGTTCGTATAAGGAAATATTAAAAGGAGATGTTTTAACAAAGATAAAGGTATAGCAACCTAAAAAGTGAAGAAGACTGTTCAATTTATTTTTCTGAGAAAGCGTAGAAGGAAATACTGAAAAGATATTAGCAACAAGTAGTTGAAATTATTCCTCTGGAATTTGAGAAATTCGTAGAAGGAAATAGTACAAAGTTATAGCAATAACAAAGTCGATGCAATAATAAAAGCAAAACAGTAGATTGAATAAAGCATTAAGTTCGTAATAAGGAAATATTTAAAAGTAGAAGCAATAGTAATAATTTGTTCCTCTAATGAAAAAGGAAACAAGAAGAAGGGAATATGTAAAAAGAGCATGGGAAAAATCAAATATAACACATAATACATGATACAAGGAACAAATAAATTAAGAGAGCAGAAGGAAACAAAGGAGAAACACGGGATTGAAAAGATTAAAGCTGAAAGGGGGTGTGTTGTATTTATTTCCCACTAGAAATCGCAAGTGTTTTACTTAGCCTTACCCTGGAATGATTATAGAGGCGGTTCGTACCCAAAATGGAGGAGTAAGGGTACTCTTTATCCTTTTGTAATGCCTAAATGGCTTCAGAATCGCTTTCCGAGAACTTGGGCCAAAGATAGTCATGACTAACGGTAGTTGGCCCGTAGCTAAAGGTCAAATGGGGTATCTCTCGCATCGGGAGCCTTTGTCGGACACCGGGCCAGTACAGTTAAGCACTGTCGCATCGGGACCATAACTTCGTTACCCTTCCGAAAACTAGGGCTAAAGATAGTCATGTATAAGGCTAGTTGTCCCGTAGTTAAAAGTAATCCGGGTCCCATTGCTGATCGAGATCGAGCCATCGTGTGTCGCACCGGGACCATTTGTCGGACCACGCACAAGGCAACCGGGACCATTCTCTCCTTGTCGGAACCCTTCCGGGAACTTGGGCCAAAGATAGTCAAGACTAACTAGTCGCTAAAGCAATTAGGCTAGCCGGTGATGACCATCGGGACCATTTTCTGGAGCCAGCAACCCGAGCAGCCTAGAGAGTCTTTGTACATCGAGTGTCGGACCACGGGCATGAGAAGCCTGGAGTATGGGGACCAATTCTGGGACCAAGTCGAGCGGGCGAACGTAGATCACGAGGCAAGAGTTGTCAGTCAGAACTGTCTAGACGTCCCCCATCAAATTTTGCAGGATATCTTTCGTGCGGGAAATAACCTGGTTAAAAAACACAGTAAGGATTGAAGAAGTTGCAAGAAGATTGTTGCACCTTTGAAGCGCTCGAAAGTCGAAAAAAACACTATGTACGGTAGCGGTAGCTCAGCTTTGGATACTGGAGGCTGAAAGGTCATGGAAGGTCCACGACCCAGGAGGACTGAAGAGAGAATGACCTGTGTTCGCTATTGTTTCCAATCCATCCCCATCTTGTGTCGAAGTCAACTCACTCCCACCAGCATTTCTTTCAGTCATCATTTCGCCTCTCCTGTCAAGCAGGTGAGCTTCACTGTTGCCTGTCCAAAGTACATGCTACATCACCATCACATGTACAGTGGTCAAAATCAAACACCAACGTATTCAGACATCTTGCAACTGGATGTGAGTCCACTGACGTCTGAGTCACGCGTCAGTGGACTCACATCCGTAACGTTTACCGGTACATTACCTGCCCCATGTGTACTGGACAGAGATGTGACGTCTTAGAGTTCTGCACTGGACCGATGCTTACACACCTGCTACAACTTCTATACTTTACGATAAAGAATACAAAGCGCATGTATTGAGAGGTGAGAGTATGTGGAGACTGAGCGCCTAATTAGGATTTATCTCTAGACTGACGTTTTGCTAGTCTTAGGTATATCTTAGGGTCCATCTTTTGTTCTTTTCAAATTGTCTTTTGTGAAATGGGTTGGTTATCCCACCACCCCTTAGGCTTAACTCTCAATCTTAAATTTTCTTTTTATTCTTTTGATGGAGTTTGCTGGTTACAGCAAGCGTCCGCAAAGGTTTTTGTTTCAAAGTTACATATTTGGTTAATCACTATCATAGTAATAGTTCATGGAAAACACAAGTAAAATATTTCTGTGTCCAGAACCTCTGTAGCAACTTAATGCAATTCTGGATATTCTTTTAACTTGATCATGTGCTAATCATATGCATAACTTTATATGCTTAGTATAATATACATTTGGTATATTAAACTAAAAGAAAGAGAGGAGCGCTAAGATGCAATGTAATGCGCTCTTTTTCTTGTGCGAAAGCTGCATGTTCAAATGCAGTGAGTAGATGCATAACTAAAGTGGCTGAATGTGTTTGATATTCCAAGGTTGGATACACTAAATATAACGCTCTAGAGGGGTAAAAATAAGAAACCACAAGATGGTAAAAAGAAAAAGAAGGTGCTACTTTTGCAAAAGAAATTGCGGGGTTATGTGTCAAATATTATTCCGATTACACTACAATTCTTTCTCACTTGTAAAAGATTTTCGTATTGATAACATGTTGTTTTGTAATCAGAAAGAATGAGATCTTAGCATCATACTACAACTCTGTTGGAGGAATCTGAAAGTTGTTATCCAACTCTATAAAGGTTCACTGTGGAATGTTGTTCTAGATAGAGATCAAACGTCTTTGAAACTCGTCCCAAGAAACATCGAAATCACAATCAGACTACACGTCTAAAATAATGTATGGAAGCACGTCAAAAGATGATGTAAAATCAATCTGGAAGTTAACATCAAAGAGTTATATAAAAACATCAATCGGATGAACTTTTCATCAAAAGATCTTGAATGAATATAGAAATAATCTACATGTGGTATTGGATCTCTTACTTACCAGGGAATCCGAACAAAGATTTAAGAACCATGAAGATCTGAGAGAACTACGAGAGAAATTTACTCTCCTCTTATAAAAATACGACGAACAACAAGTACTTAAAGAATAAATGAAATGTTTGAAACTGATATTTGGGTATCGAGCAACAAGTGGTTCCGAAGCTACCATCTCTCGAACAAATCTGCAAGAGTTCTTTGTACTTGTATAAACAGAGAAATTTCAGCGAAGAGGTTTACTCACACCAGAATCAGATGAGAGATCGGAAGTAACTTCGAGATTGAGTGTTAGTCGGAGAAAGGTACTATCGTACACAGGTTTGGGAAAAAGAAAAGAGACGTCATCGAGCACAAAAGCTAAAATACCGTTATTATCATCTTTTCTTATCCTTTTCTCAACCACAAAACCTACCACTCTAATTAAACCAAATATTTTCTGCACGCCAAGCTCTACTCATAAACCTCACTAATCAACAAGCAATAGCTACCAACACAACTACCAGTCCATCAACTATTTCTCTAGCTCCAAATATTACAACTAGAAATACACAAATGTTCTCGTCACAATCGGATTCCTAGTCTTTATCCTCCAACCAATCCAAAACTTACTATGGTTTTGTGGCAGTAACTATCAGTATTCGTAGGTCAAAAAACAGAAAATGCATTTTTTCTCTAAATATCATCAGATGTAAACGTCACTCACGGACTGGTGCTTCTCTTTATTCCATGTTACATACTTGGTTGCTACTAATCACATTCAATCAAAATGAAAATCATTAGTCTGTGGATCGCAGTGGTATTATGACAGTCTTTGATGCTATGAAGCTTAAGCCTAATCTATTTTGGATGTGATAAAAATTTGATAATATATGTACTACATCCAATGTCATTGAAGGATTTCTCAAATAAGACCCGAATAGAACAAGTGAAGGAATTCAGATCAAATTCTAGGTCTCGTATGTCGTTCTGAAAAGTATGCCGTAGTTCAACTACGCAAATATGATTGATGCAATATATATATATTAAGCAAACAAGTGCGGAATCTGACCTCGAGGTGCTGTAGTAGATTTAAAGACAACTCCAGATGGAGAGTTTCAACTAGATCAATAATTGGCCAGTATCGTAAGTGTTTTACGTAATACATAGATTCAATAATACTTTCTGATTAGATCAATTTAGTCGGATGCGATTGGTCTCTTGCCTCGTCGTGCCTTTAATACTTCAAGCCCCGACGAAGAAAGACAAGCGGACCATCGGAAGCTGAATCTAACCCACCCTCCGATCCAAAAACCAGAAACGTGTTCGTGATGTGAAAGTAACCGAACCTATTCTACTCTAGAAGTCCGGTCTCTACCAGAGCCGTGAAGTACCCGGTACTAATCCACTCCCGGAGTCCAAAACTCACAAACTTGGTCGCCACGTGATCATGAGCACTAAGAAAGTAACCGGTCTTATTCTACTCGAGCCGTGAGTAACCGGTACTAATCCACTCCCGGAATCCAAAACTCACAAACTTGGTCGCGATGTAATCATGAGCACTTAGAAAGTAACCGGTACTATTCTACTAGAGCCGTTAAGTAACCGGTACTAATCCACTCCCGGAGTCCAGAATTCGCAAAACCTGGTTCCTATTGAAGTAACCGGTCCTGACCCATTCTCGGAGTCCAGAATTCACAAACCTGGTCGCGATGTGGGCTATGGAAGTAAAAGGACATAGACATGTCGGACTGCATGTTGGGCAATTTTGAAGCGCACGTTCTTCTCATGATCATTGCTTGTGATAATTCCACAGTTTCACGATTCACCCATTCACAAGGTGATAACCAACTATCAGCTGCAGGTAATATATCTTTTTTTCAGTTTGAAACCAAGAAGAATAATACGTGCTTATATGTTGATTGTCTCGTTCATAAATCTGGACGCTTTCCGTGCGCCAAAACAAAAAGGACGTTCCAGCAGAATAAGGGTGTCTAATTCTAAGTTCATGAGGAGATAAATACATTCTAAGTTCATGAGTAAATAAAAAATAATCGAGTTTATATTTTGGATTTCTGACCACAAAAGGTAGGTAGAGCACTATAATATAAGTCCGATTTAAAAAACAGACATTTCAAACTCTCTACTGGACTTTCAAAACAACCTTATGGACTACTGGAAACGTCAATGGACTGTATGGACTTTTTGTCTCAAAAGTATGTTGGTAGAATGTCCAGTTTTAATGAATAGTTGGACTATATATGCTGTGCCGTGTAAATCTAAGTCGCTCCTTTCACAACACTCTCTTCGCACGCAGGTCTGGGTGACTTCTGGCCGATCTGTCCAAGGAATGTTTATCTGAGTCGGATTCATAACTCAAGATCATTCTTCTCTGTGTGATGAATCCAAGATCATTCTTCTCTGTGTGAGTTGTTCGCGGACATTTGCATCTAGTCAGTTATGTAATCCAACGTACAGTAGAGTGGGAGAGGAGTTGATGAAACTGCTTTAATCAACTCATCTAGACACTGAGTGTTAGTGAGTGATCTCCATGTACGATAAAGACAGCGATGACAATGAAGTGAGTAATACCACGTCTACTAACATTCAGATTAATCCATCTACAGGATTGCAAGGAGGTAACAGAAACGGTCGATGATTTCATTCTCACATGTACTGATCATATACATTTCTGAGCTCTCAATATATACACTAGTCTGTCAAGTTAATATTTGTAAATTCAGCGGTGAGACTGAAAACGGAAACGAGATTTAAATCTTACAACATACGTTGCGATTGTTTATGATCATATCAGCAACTACACTTAGCCCTACACTGTCAGTGTAAATTATGCAACCGTTCATGTGACACTGCAAATGGTTTTTTATGCTAATATCAACATATTCGTATTTGCACAACAACTGGTCATATATTCGACAACCATTCAGTGTAATACAACGCTTTCTTTTCTCATGCATGAGAACCGAGGAAAGCTTTGACTGTAAGCAAGATTTAGGAATGGGTGAACTGATCATGAATCGAATCCGAGCAGAACCAGTTGGACAGTCAGCAGTATGATTTAAAGACTAACCACTGAGTCAGACAATGTTCTGATGGGAGCCGAAACCCTTAGTCGATCGCAAGCTTTGGACGCTATCCAGTGGTAAGGCGCATAAGAAACTCTCAGCGTCCAGATTCTCGCTCTTCGAGTAAACAGTAGTCTACTTAGTTGAAAATATGAGAATTTTACACCTAAATACTTTGAGTAGTAACAGTTACTATAAACGAGATCAGATGTATAACGTATACAAATCAGCTGTTTCATGGAAGATATAGATCCATGGACAGTAGGCTTAGTGTACATTCATAACTCTCCACAGAAAATTTCTTACTCTGAGTTCTGATAGCACGCGTACGCACTACCATAACATATGTGTTAATAACACAACACATTGTATCTCTAAATATGATTTCATTGACGTTCCAACAACGAGCTAGAAGCAAACGACACTCATACTATATATCTCTGTACTCATATTCCAGGCCTTTAGAGCTAGCGCGGCCTGTGGATTAAATTACGTATACATGCATTTACAAGTCTTTATCAGACTCTTCAGTGTTTTTAATTTCAAGAGCTCTCCAGTTGAGACTGCTTACGTACGGCCAAGAGCGAGCATACTGTGATTGTATCTTCCACAAGATTCATCCTCCTGATCATGAACTGATCTCAATGAGCTCCAGTCCGTTACCACCAGGATCACGGCAGAATATTGATGGCACCATGCTGAGCTGATATGGAATCTCTTCATCATCCGAACAATACTTAGATCAGAAAAGAACGTGAACTATGCATTGTTATCAGTGCAAATGTCTGTGGATTAGATCTTGATATTCTTAGTCAGCTTTTGCGCGCATGCCTAACCGAAGAGGTACATTTCTGCACAGATCCGACCATTTATATCGTTCAAATTTGAACGTATTGTGAAGTTAAAATTATTACCTGCGTTGTCAAGTGTTTTCCGAAGACTTTCAACGTTTCTGCAATTCAAGCATGCATGTCTATCCCACCCTCCGTGCTGGGGGCGACCATGTACTGGATCAGGATTAGGAACCTCCATAATGTGAATTCCATCTTTTCCTAGAAGCAACCAAGCTCCTCTGTATGGAAGGTTTGGTCTATCTGGACTGGCCTTCAAACCTGCCCGGGAGCAGACAAAGAGCGTAAAAGAGCCACTGTCATTGAGTTGGTGCAGATGGTAGGAACCCTCGAGATCATATCTAAATTTATACATCGGCATTTGGTCTGTCAACCTCTACTAGTACTTACTGTAAGTTCAAAGTCTGTATATTTAAACTGAATTTCTTGTAATGTAGAAACATACCCAGCAGTCCACAGTAAAACTCCAGCGTTTTCTCAAGGTTCTCACAACAGAAGGCGACATGATTTAAACCTGTGAATTCGACTGTAATACATAAACACGCACACAAGTTTCTATGAGAATCAGTAGGCCGCTGTGACAGTCCTTGGTACTCAATCCAATTTGATCTGAGCTATAAAGTGGTTTTCACTATGATAATGAATCAGGTGTATGTTCATAGATAGCGGCTGTAAATTACATGCATGATTAGAGTTTGGTTCTGTCTAATGCGTGAGACAACTGATCTGTACATGCAAATAAAAACAAGTCACACAAACCATGAGATCTTCTCCTTCATCTGGAACATCAGTCGTGACATGTCCAATCACTAAAATCGGAAGTAAAGAGAGAAACTTCATCGTCCTGCAGGAAGGACAGGTATCATATTTCCCAGCTACTTACAAGGAGCAGAAACCGTGAGCGGTTTCGTATAAGAATTTGGAGTTTTGGCCGGGGATGTTACGTCCTGCGAAGATGATATTTTCTCTTCATCCATATGTGCAAGAGTAAAATTCGTCAGGTGCACACTGGTCTCGACCACAAGGTCCTCCTTCTGTGTTTCAGTACCAGCAAGAGTTTCTCTATCGGTGTGACTGCTGTCATTATCAAGTTCTACACTTCCGGGTTCCTCACGGAAACTCCTTCCGTCCTTCAAATTCAATATGATAATCTCCTCATTTCCATTCTTCTCCGCTCCCATCGCTATTCCGTCGAGTTTGTGCGTGACAGCCGAGGCCACAGCACCTACTGTTTTCGACGGTATATCCTGACATCCAAAATCGCCGGAGTCGTCAATTTCAACTGCAGCTTCAATTTCTATTTTAGGGTTCTTATGGCTACAGCCGACGTCGGGCTCGGCTACCTGGAACAGTGTTCGTAACACTGCACGCATTCGAAACGGACTCCCATGATCAACATCGTCAGCAGGTCCGTCTGACTCCACCTTGGAACTCGCAAGATCCTTGGCGTCATGTGGGGAAGGCCCACCTGCAGCAGGTGCCCCGACGAGAATTTCCAGAGGTTTTCGGCATGACACAGCACCACCGTTCTCAAGCAGTGTTTGGTAATGTGCTACTGAAGTAGCAACCTGCTGGACAGACGAAATCACAATCAAGCTATCTCCAGCTCTGGCTTGTTTATCGAGCATTACGACCTCAGGTTGAAAAGCAAGCAACGGCATTGGTAGAAGCTCGCTCGGCTGTGCTTCAAAGGAAGATTCCACGTTCTTGCCACTAGCAGAGTTCATGACTGAGGATCCGGATTTCTGAAAGCCGAAGAGAAACCACAGGGATCGAGGGAACTACGTACTGCAGCTGTGGTAGTTTCTGGACACTGAGAAGATCGATGTAAGCGAGTTTATATAAGGAGCGATCTTGAAAAGGGTCGAACTTTAATCGAGTATCGTACAATAAGTTACCTCATAATAAAAAATCAATAGAATGCTAGACTCAGTACCGAATAATCATCCGGCTAATGAAACAGGACTCAGAATGCGTTATTCCCTCCGAATCAAGCAGTAGTGGACAATAGGCAAAGGTGTTCGACTTAGAGGTACAAGTATATGCAACCAAAGGGGAACACCAGATGTAGTAGACTAGAGCTTGGTTCTGGCACTGGATAACACAAGTCGACTAGTGTACATACTGACTAGAGACAAACCTAAGGTTTAGCTGGATAATAGTAGCTGAGCTATTCAGCCAATACAATCAGTGAATGCGATTTTGAAGGACAAATACATTATATATTCTCTTTGTCTTGCTAGATTGATTAATGCTTTAGAAAGTTTGGTATGAACATTCAAAGTAGACAATGGTTACATAGGTACTATTACTTAGACAACTATATGTTGCACTGAATGGGGTCAAAGTGTACAATTCTATTCAATAGTTTCACAGAAAGCGTGTAACCATGATATCCGTACACCGAACACTAATATATGTTACATATAGTAGATTATGTTAGTTTTACTTTCAGATTGCAAAGTAAAATTAGATAGATAGATTACAAGTAAAATTTCAGAAGTTTGCTTGATCACCTAAGACAAGACATGTCTTGCCTGCTTGATCACACACCTCTTAACTGGTTATTTTACCATGTACCATGTTTTTCATTTTACTACTTTAATTAAATACTTCAGTCATTCAAATTTCTTGAAAAATAAATATGCTATAAGCCATACATGCTTGAAAATATGTAGTAGATAGTAAAGTATTCAGTTAATATTATAGCTCGTCCTCCTTATTTCAAGAGCTTTCCTTAACATTCTCAATGGAGTCTTCACTCATACGGTAAATTAGTTTCAAGACAAAGTCATATGGATAAAATTTCTAGTCCCACTGACAATTCTTCACAGATTGTCACTCTCTTGTCAGACCTAAGTGTAACTTGAACTTAGAAGTTATCACACGAAGATGATTTACACTATATGTCAGATCGAGCACTTGTAGAAACTTGTTCATTTTCACAAGAACATAAGACAATATAAGCATAGATACATGCATGTTTTAGAGTATAGCCTAGCTACTCACTTGGCTGCTTTGCTATAATCGTTCAACAAATTTCTTCGAATATTTGTACGGACCTGCTGTCCTTCGGGACAACAGTGAAATAAAGTTTAAAGTATTCGATCTTAGATGGCTAAAGCTATACTTCTTGGTAATTATAAACATCTATGACATGTATTCTTACAGCTGAAGTTGCTCTTCTCGTCAAGAATCAAGTATCAGGATTCAGGATTTTAGACGAAACTGTAGAAACTTGCAGCTGCTCATGCCTACAAGTGTACAAATTAAGCTCTAAAGCTTACATCCTATCCGTATATTGTTAGGTTCTTGTGTCGAATGTTCTGTCGTGCCAAATTTGTTGTTAATCATGTGGAGACCTGAGACACATTGATGCTTATGTGCCTCTACCTCTCTCGCTAGATCTCACCACACTTTGAATGTGTTTGATGATAAAATTCACGTGCAAAGTTTGAATGCAGTGGGTTACAAGTGCTCCTGTTGGAAAAGCATGCTGAACTGATTTTGAGGAAAATTTGATAGGGAGACAGAAGGTCTGACAAAAAGCTTTAAGTTATATATAAGTGCTCGATCAACATGGCACTGGACAAAATGCGAGCTTGCAAGCATTTCTTCCTTGTGGTTCCAAGTACTAGTGATGGGAATGAGGATGATACTCATGGAGTATGTTTCCATTCTTGGCACACGGCTTAGTTCTAGAATGCACATTCTTAACTTTTATAACAGAAAAGTAAAGAGCGGTATAAATTCTTTGACCCTATTAACATTCTTGTCACTGATTGATAAATTCAATGTGTAATTGCATGCTCTTGAGTCTCCGGTTGGACATTGACCTAAGCTTGATAAGTAAAGTTAACTCCCAACCTCAAAACGTTGCTCATCCAAGCTTCACGTAGAAATTATATTTATAGTAACCTCGAGGACGTCAAGGTTAACGTCATAAATGTGAAGGTCACGCTGCGTTCAAGACTCGGGAGCTTGGGAGGTCCGACTTGATTAAAGAAATGTTCGAAACATAGAGGTAAGACACAAGAAGATTTAAAATGTCTGAAAACTCATTGGTACGCTTTCAATTACTAGTACAACGCAAAAAGAGCAATGGACTGTCTCAAGAGGAGAGATCTCAAATTATTGATTGAACTATGTACACTGCCATTGAAAAAGCAGTTTGAGACTGCAGCTACAGTTGAATCCAAGGACTAATTTTCAACGAGATTTTGTTTGGAACTGCTATGTGATCTCGAACAAAATATTAGAGTTTCATTGAAACAGTCCTATGATGATGCACAGTTGTACCTTTATCTTTAACGTACTGACATAGTCTACACTACAACACTGCTTTAAATGAGACTACATGCATTACATCTGATGACTTGGATCAATCTCTTGTACACCGATGTACGTGAGAACGGATTTCGTTTCAAGACAATTAATTTCACTTAATCTGCACTTCACATATTGCATTATTCATAGAGACCAAGCAACTTCATTGAACACATGCGCCTCATCGTAATCCATTCTAGATACATCGATTGATAATTGTTCATTGATAACCTTCTCTAAACGCCCCAGCATGGGATATTGAGTAGCAGTCTCAACCTTCAGCGAGCACTCTCGCTCGGATCTAAAGAAGTGTACTTACATCATTGCAAGATATTAACAAACATTAAAAGCTTCTCCCTTGATTGTTATGGCATCACGTACACCTTCATTCGAAACTCTTCGTGCACATGTACACCATACCCAAAACCCTCTTGTTTCTGATGTCTATGTCACTAAGAATTTCAATATGTACCTAAAATTTACAATTAATAAACGTACTAGAGATGTAACTATCGGTAGCGCAATAGATGTCAAGACTTCTGAGGTTCAGATCTTATCACCGTCATATCATGTAAAACCAGTTGCTTGAAGAACAAAGAATGTGCGTCCAGCAACCGGTTCTTTCTTTACATTCAAATGTTGTGCGGACGGTAAGTTCAGTCCTGCACAAAACATTCAATCAACCTTGTGGCGACAACTGTGTACCTAGTGAAGCGATCAAACAGATGACTCGCGTGTCATCACACAATATACAACACTAGTTATGCACGATGTTGCTCATCCAACAAGTGGATCGATAAAACAACCCATCTCTGTGTCTGAGATCAATGTTTTTTGTTTCACATAATTGATAATGTGTTGTTTCTATGTCTCAGATCTGAAGTACTTCAATCTTTGGATACAGTGATCAGACTGATCATTCTAGTTGCAACCACCACTATTACCTGCAATGGTGAACGGTAACTTTACTATGTGCGTGACACGATCATCACTCTATTTTGCACGTGCCCAGGAGATAAAAGATCCACATTAACTTCATTCAAGTTCGTTATAGTACTCCTATCTAGTTCAAACTTCATTAAGTGAGTTAATAACCTAATGAGTATTTATGGTGAAACTTACATTATTAAAGCGTCAACTCGACAATGTAATACCAACATGCTCAAAGCAACTATACAATATAGTATGTACAATGCGATTATATCCACAGAACTGGT
The DNA here is from genome assembly GCA_036924285.1 of Asterella californica. Lineage (NCBI taxonomy): Eukaryota > Viridiplantae > Streptophyta > Marchantiopsida > Marchantiales > Aytoniaceae > Asterella > Asterella californica. The sequence continues at coordinate 53,792,907 of JAYKYS010000001.1, forward strand.
ATATATCTTTTGTTCATGACTTGACATCAATTAATTGATTTAAATAATTTTGATGATGCGAAATACAGAAAGATTCTTTCAGTCCTGCAATCATGATGAATCATAGAAGTAAAAAAGTAACTGGAACTATTGTACTCCTGAAATCCATCCCTTGGAGGAAAGAGAGACATGTTTCTTCCTCTTGTTCAGTGTGATGAGGTCTTCCATCCGGTTAGTACCCATTGCGCCTCTTTTTTCCTAAATAATAACTGAGATGAGATAAAGTGAAGAATCTTTTCACACTTAGATACTCGTAGTCACTGCAAAGTTCTTGTTCATTTCCGGGTGCGAAACCCTTACTCAACCACATCTCAACTAAATATAATTCACTACAAGATTTTTCTTAGTAGTGGAACGTAAATAACATTGTCGCTCATGTCCTACTCGCAACATGTCTTGGGGGCAGAAATTCAACTCAACCGCTCTTGTGGTCGCTCGCGCTTAGAAAACCGGACGTTGTCTCTTGCTGCAATTAAACCTCTGGTATAAAGGCAGAAAAAGAATATCCACTTTGGTTCCAAGAAAAGTTCTCGGGAATTTCATGTTCTAAACATGAAGCCTAATAATTTAATTTCTTGATTAACAAATATAAATTATATTTCTCAAGGGTAATCAATTTATTTTGAGATGAATTAGAAAGTGTAAAACTTGTGAGGAGTATTGTTATTTAGGTTATTACTTCAGAGATTTTATTCTGGCATGAAACTTTAAGATTTATCATGGAAAATATTCTGCTGTTAAACCTCCAGCAAAAAGCAAATTTTGCTCTACTTTTTCTATTTTGTTTCGAAAGAAAAAGTAATTTCTCAAATCGATATGTAACAATTTGTTTTGGAAAGAACTGCAGATTGTTAAGTTCTTTGGAGAGCTTTGATTTAAGTCTTTACTCGAAAGATTTTATTCTCACAAAAATAGTTTAGCAGCAGAAGCATTTTAGATTTAGAGGTTAAATTTCCTTGCTCTCTCACAGTGAACTCTGCAAAATGATGCCCTGCTGGTTACCAGGACTATATATAGGGACATCGGATTTTTTATAGTAAAATTTGTAGTTCTCTGGAATTAAGATGAAGCAAGAAAGAGAATTCCTTAAATTACCAAGAGTACTGCTAGGGACACTTTAAGTCGAATATTGTACGAGCGGTAGAATCTTCTATTCGTACGGTGGGACTGCGCAGTTCTTCCAAATTTGCATTGTGAATGCCATTGAATCATAGTGCTAGCGTACCATCAACAGGTAGCACTGGCCGTGAACTAATCGGCACAAGAGCGAGAAGATGAACCACCACCGCAGTGGCTCTAGTAGAATAGGACCGGTTACTTTCTTCTTAGTGCTCATGATCACGTCGCGACCAAGTTTGTGAGTTTTGGACTCCGGGAGTAGATTGGTACCGGTTACTTCACGTTCCAGTAGAATAGGATCGGTTGGGAACAGGACCGGTAACTTTCTTAGTGCTCATGATCACGTCGCGACCAAGTTTGTGAGTTTTGGACTCCGGGAGTAGATTAGTACCGGTTACTTCACGCTCTAGTAGAATAGGATCGGAAACTTTCTTAGTGCTCATGATCACGTCGCGACCACGTTTGTGAGTTTTGGAACCCGACAGTGGATTAGCACCGGTTACTTCACCGCTGTAGTCATGATCAGAACCATGTCTGTGAATTCTGCATTCCCAGTGGATTAGGACCGGTCTTTGAGAGTATAATAGGTCCGGTTACTTTCTTACTGCTGATGACGTCGCGGCCACGTTTGTGATTTTTGGATCCGAGAGTGGATTAGATTCAGCGTTCCATGGTCCGCTTGTCTTTCTTCGTCGGGGCTTGAAGTACTGAAAGCACGACCAGGCAAGAGAGACCACTCGCATTCGTCTATATTAATGTAATCAGACAATATTGTTGAATCTGCGTATACGTAAAACACGTAAGTTACTGTCCAGTTACTGATCTAGAGTTGGACCTCTCCATATGGAGTTGTCTTTAAATCAACTACAGCACCTCGAGGTCAGATTCGTCACTTGTTTGCCTGATATATATTTTCTTACAAAATGAATTCAGCATCGAAAATAAAAAATTTAAATAAATTTAGCAAACTTCTGAATCTGTCTTATTCATCTTCATAAGACAGATTAACTTATGAATCTACATCAACTTTTTCGTACATTCCGTTCGATATAATTTAAATATGCTACAACTTTAACAGCTTCTAATGTCTTGGGATTTCTGCATTCAACTCACATAATTTTCAACAGTTTCTACATGATCATCTTGTAATTATTCGGCTTGTCTGACCTTAGTTACCATGACCATACCTAATTACAACCATTAAATAGTCTGAAGAGTATATTTCTTCATTCCACAAGCGAAGGAGTTGAAACTTGGGAAGAACGACATTATCAAGATGATTGTTCTGATTGATGCGCACCTTCATGCTTTTACAAGACAATCTTTTTCAGCCATGTAAAAGATGATTAAGCAAATAAGAGTAATTAACCGTAAGAGTAAATAATTCACAGCTTATGTATTGGAGGTATATGGTTGCATGCATATTCATCTCTTCCGTCTTTTCTTCGGGAGAGGGGAATATGTATGCTCTTTAATTTATTTCTTAACCTTCTTTTTTGGAAAGGTTAGGCCATAAATCGGAGTTTAGATTATATTTTATTATTCATAGGGAGGCTGGTTATGGTGGTATGAGACAAATTTCAATTGCAGTCTTTATGTTTTTATGGTGAGCAACATCCAAGTGTGCTTTCCTTAGACTGTTTATGGTTACGGCGGCATGAGATCCGTTTCACGTGCGGGCTGTATAGTTCCATTCGTTAGCAAGATTCAAGTGTGCTTTCCAGAAAAAACGTCTATTTACATTTATATATGTCTATTTTGAATTCTTCATCAAAAATTGGTAGAGTTGAGAAGGGCATAGCTCCGGCAAGGGTGTAGGTAGCATCTTTCCAAAATCATTTTGGCAGCGAGATGAAATAACATAGTGATGGCAATTGGAGCTCGATAGAGATAGATCTATGGTTTTAAGTCTTTAGATCTCTATTTTTAATCTGATGCACATCCTCAAGCGGGTCTTTGTCATTCCTGGTGCCTTTCTCGTTGGATTTAAGCGTTAAAACTATGAAACGAGAGCATACTCGAGCAGTTGCTCGGCAGCTATACACCATCATGATCAGAGAAAGAACTTTTCTGCGTTAGAGAGGAAGAATATCGCAGGCGTGAATAGAGGTCCCGAGGACCCGGAGGGGCTCTATAACCCCAAAAAAAATGGGGTTTCGATCTGAATAGATCGCTCACGGAAAGGAATGGATTCAGATCCAAATTAAATGGCTAGTTATGCGCGTAGCTTCTAGCTGGTCCACGATGGAGACTGATTTCCTTGACTCAACTTGGTACCAAAAAATATGGATTATGTTAGTATGGACTCTTTCATAACTTGAAGAAGGGATTACTATAGTAGATTTATTTTAGTTAAAGCGCGAGTATTACTACAAGTGCTCCGAGTAACCCAGAATACCTTGTTTTACGGGTTTGCATTTAGAGAATCGAGATAATGCAGAAAATGCTTTTGGTGGTTACTTATTCATCTCAACTTGGAATCTGTGAAATAAGGAATCTAACTTAAAGCTGTTGAGTAACTTTACAAGACTTAGTTATGATTCATCTCTACATTAACTACTGATTATAAGTATTGAGAGAGCAATTTATGTTAAGATGAAGATTCAGAAGTTTTTTAGAACAAAAGGAAATCGTTTCTGCAGACTCAAAGAACAACAGAATGGGAAAAAATATTTTCTTTTCATGCTCTTATACTTTTTCTCGGGCAAGGTGTGTGACTATTGGTTTTCATTTCACAGCAAAGGATTTCAGTAACTTCCATAACACCTTATATGGATTTTAGCCTAAATTTTACACACCACCTTTGAAGGTGGAATATGAAATTTACCGTCGCTAGAAGTTCACATTCTATTCAAGTAAATGAGATTTCCTGATCACCATATGACAGCAGTCTAACACTTGGGGGCTTCACGTCTTTTCATCCGAATCTTGTACCTTTTAGTATTGGGAGAGGTTTGAGCGACCCTATTAATTAATTCCTTAGTACCACTTCTATTCCATCTTTACACTACTCTCATTCTTTCTGTATGTTGTATATATAAAGGATGAGCTGTGTAGATCTCATATCATTGACATCTCTAACGTCTAGAAATTATGCAGAATTTGAGTTAACCCCACATCCACCATATTTCCGTGATATGAATTCACCCACTTGTTCGATTCGGGTGTTATGTGAGAAATCCTCGAATGGCATTGGACGTACTACGTATATTACCAAACTTGTATCATATCCGAAATGGATTAGGCTTAAGCTTCATAGCATCTAAGAATGTCATAATACCGCTGCGATTCCCGTTTGATTGAATGTGATTAGCAACCAAGTATCTAACATGGAATAAAGAGAAGCACCAGCCCCTGAGTGACGTGAGCATCAGATGATCTTAAAGGGAAGAAAATGCATTTTCTTTATTTCGGGCCTACAAATACTGATAGTTATCGCCACAAAACGATTGTTTACATCGACTCTTCCTTCCTTTTGCTAACCTCGCGTCTTGAGGCAGGCCGTGGTAGAGCATCTCCATTACCCAGCTTTTCTTGAACTCAATGCATATGTAAGCTAATCAAATGAAAACCCAGTTACCAAGAAATCCTTCTCGTCAGAGATAGGAATCTACATCAGCAAAATTCAGACCTTTCGTTTGGAACAGAACACACTTCTCTTTGCACCTTTGAAGACCAATATGCGACAATTCAGTTTCCTGAGACGGTTAAGAAATATGTTAACAAACAGTCCAGATAACTCAACTGAGACTTCCGATATCCAAGCATATGGTTTCAATTGTGGAAATCTAAACGTGTAGAATCCGCAAATTTCTGTAAGATACTCGGATTATCATTCGAGGAAGTGGTTGATTTTTTGCTGTGTAAGTTTAGGAGTCCACACCATTCTCTTAATGCCGTGTTTGGTCACTTTCTTCTTCTTTATGTAATGAAGAGGCACCAGGGACTGACAGCTTTATTGGAAAAAGACGGGGCGTACACCAGCAGAAAGGGTCAGACCATGCAGAAGAACAATAACGTACGACCAAGATCACTGGGCACGACGATCTAACCGAGACATGAAGGACAGACACATCCGCTGGGACCCAGGAGATAATACCGATGGAGAAGACTATGATCTCCTTTGCGGGCTGCACAAGAAAGCATGTTACTGTGGCAGCTCGTCTTCCAGACCCCAGCAACTCATACTTGGAGGCTTCTCCACTTACCACCTAACGATCCTCTAAGGTGGTGTAATTGATGTGAGAAGAATCTGAATGAAGATTGTCTGTAACTTTTCTGGGGTTGTCCTCAATCGAGAGCCATCTGGATCTCTACTTGAAAGCATGCCCAGGTGCACGATTGTGGAAGCCTTCAGTGGCGCAAGCTCTTCTTGGAGAACGACTGCCCATGAAACTCTATTCATACTCAACATTCTGGAACATCCTCCGGGGAGTGATCATCTGGTTTGTCTGGATCAAATGAAAATGACAAAGTCTCCAAAGGCATTGATAGCAATTGTCACAGAACGCAAGCGAAGATCTGGGCACGAACCAAGACTTACATCAAGAACGCCTGGAGAGATCTACAGAAAAAATGCTTACGGCTAGATGCACAAGCACAAAAAGAGAAGTCGAAAAGTTTAGAAAAGGCTAGGGGCTACACGGACTGGAGTGACAATATGGGGAGAGCTTCTGCGCTTCTCTCCCATGTACCGCAAACTTGAGAACTGGGACACCTGAGCCATCATATGACCTTCTGTTATGACAAACTATGTTCCTGTCACTCGTGCCTCACCTCCGTCTGTGGTGGTTTTCGTCCAATAGCTGAAGGTCGACCTCCTCCGACCTCCGTTCGTGCGGCCTTGGCCATATCTGGTGTACGCCCGATCTCCTTTCTATTTGGATTCTTTCGGCGCAAAGCTTAGGCTTTCATTTTGCATCTCACACCTCAATTTCTTAGTGGTTCTCTTGTTACTATATATGGGAGCAAGAACCCTAACACTCATAGCAACACTCCAACAAGGGAGAGAAAGCTTCCAACAAAGAAGGAGGCTCTCTCAGCTTTCTCACAAGAGGAACAAAAAAAAAGAGAAAAATATCACCAAAAGAACTAATAGAAGGTAGCGCCCCTTCTCAATCTATAGTGAAAGTAAAACACATTAGGGGTTGAGTCTTCATAACTTAGTTGTGCCCTAAGTATACTAACTATGTATGTACAGATTATACATAGTAGCTTCAAGATCTTGTACTACGTACATCAACAGTCCCTCTCAAACTCATATCAATATCTTTAACACCTAAACATAATCTAAAATATCAAATTTATCTCTAAGTAAAACTTTGGTGAATATATCAGTAACTTGTACACATATCAGTACATATCTCAGATCTATCTCTCCAGCCAATACTTTCTCTCGAATAAAATTACAATGGACCTCTATATGCTTAGTCCTAGCATGGAAACAAGATTAGAAGCAAGTTTAATACTGCTGATATTGTCTGTGTGTAAAACAACAAGATCAGAAAATTTCACACCATATCTTCCAGTAAGGTGTGAAGCCAAACTGATTTGCAAGTGGCATTAATGACGCCTATGTATTCTGCTTCAGTCGATGACAGAGCAACTATAGGTTGCTTCTTCGATTGCAAGCTAACAGCAGAGTCTCCAAGACCGAAAATAAAACCTGACATAGATTGGCTCACATCAGTAAAATCATATAACAAGAGAGGACCACCCGCTGCATAGTAAAGTCCATATAGGATTGTGAACTTCACATATCATAGAATATGTAAAACTGCATCAAGATGAGATTTCCTAGGTGTTTGCATGAACTGACTAACTTTATTTGGATACCTCTGGTCTTCGTATCCAGGGCGTTGCATCATGTAGACCTCCTCCTGTAAATCTCCATTCAGGAAAGCATTATTGAAGTCCATTTGATGCAGTTGCCATCTTTTAATTGTAGCCAATGTCACAAGCGTGCGTATGGAAGCCATCGTGACTACCGGACTGAAAGTTTCTTCAAAGTCAAGGTCATACTTCTGTGCATAGCCTTTAGCCACAAGTCTCACATTGTGCCTGTTGACTGAATCATCCGAATTTCTCTTGACCTTGCAAACCCATCTACAACCAATGGCTTTCTTACAAAGTCCTCTTGGATTTAGATGACAATATGTTTTTTGCTCTCGTCCATGGGTGTGCATATCAGTGAGACTCGTTGATAAAGTCATACAACCAACAACCAACAACTAAACACTTCTTTAACTTGCTCAAAAGACGAGGAATGCTAGTCTTTGCTTGATCCATCTTATCATAATAAGATATAGGTATTTGTCCGAGTTCCTGTTTGCCAACGTATGCTTCATGTAGTAAATATTTCTACGTGACATCTGCTCCCGCATGTGTTGATCTCTTAAAGCTTCCAACTCTCATTCTTTTGGCCGCCAAATACCTTAAGGAGACTTTCTCTCATTCCAATTGTGGGACGCGTCTCGAAGTTGAACTGAGGAGAAACACCCTTCAATGGTACTTTCTATTATTCTATTCGTATACTAGGATTGCATATTAATAAAATAAACTATGTAAACATCTCATACACATGAGAGAAAGTACTTGAATGATGATTAGACAGCACAATGTTGCTCCAATTGTGTGATTTCCCTCCCAAAAAATTGTCTGCTTTCCCTAGACTTTTCATGCTTTTGTAAGTAGAACTAAATACTTGTCTTACCATAAAAACTGTCTATTGGGTAAGAACACGAGGTTTTATAGAGGAAAATATCAAGAATGTTGTCTAAAGATTATAACCTAACTATCACCTAAGAAGGTGCGAGATGCGAGAAGGAGGAGCAAAAAACTAAGAATAGTAAAGTTCTCTAGCACAAATGGAAAGAAGAAGGATGCCATCCTCTTTCTGCTTCTCCCTCTTTGCCCTCCCTCCTCCCCTCCCTCGTCCCTCGTTCCTTCACTCGTTCTCACTCGTCCTCCCTCGTCTCTCTTTCTCGTCTTACCCTGATAAACTACACCTTTATCCTCCTCGAGTCGTTGTCTGCATATCCCAACATGATGCTCTAATCATTTGTGTCGAGGAGCTGCTTACCTATCCTCCTCGTATCTAGATATTTCCTTACGCTTCACACGCCTTGTAAATATTCTCTCGGGACTATCGCCACACACGTCTTGTACCTCCTATGTCAGATCTTGTTAAAATAGATGTCAAACATGACGGTAGTACATTTATGTTTCACGAACTATCATTGTGAAAGCGTATCTTTTCTTTTATAAACCATTTCATGTTCAAACCCACTCGGAACTAGATCAGACTCGACTATCATGTCAAACAATGAAGTCAGTTCACAACGCCTCTAGATAATATATAAGCAACTCATTTTTTGGTTCTCTTCACGTACCATCATCTCACCATGAAGCTGCTGGATTGCTCCTTGGGTCTCATTTCTCCCTATCCGTATGTCATAGTACCAGCCCTCTCCAGTGCTTATCATCTGATCATTTCTTCATCATTTCTTCGAAGTATTGTGCATGACATGTTGCAGATGTTTGTATGTCATGATAGCCAGTTAAGACATGCAAATACCACATGGTCACTGTAGAAATTATGGATTTTATAAAGAGTTTCTTGGCATAATACTACAGTCAATTTGCTTGTTTGCATGAGTTCTATCCCAAGTTCCTAAGGTTAAATAACTTCGTGACCCAAGAGCTGTATTCCTTCTATATAATCTAAGTCCCCAGTCCAACTTGGGACACATCCTGAAGTTGGACTGGAGACATACATGAGACATAGGTAGTTCAACTTCAGATGCATCTCGAAGTTGAACTTCTCCTGTAGTCCCTAGTCCAACTTTGAGACGTGTCTCAAGTGTGGACAGAGGACATACATGAAACATAGGTAGTTTAACCTCGAGATGTGTCTTGAAGTTGGACTAAGGACATACATAAAACATAGAGAATTCAACTGTAGGACGCGTCTCAAAGTTCAACTGGAGATCTACATGAGTCAACTAGGTCATTTGACTAGAATGAGACTTTTTAGACTAATATGACACATTTGAATGCACTTTTTAGGTTCACTGGACGATTTTTTTTATACATTTGAATGACAATATTGAGAGATTAATATATTTCATATGTTTGGAGGTGACAAATAAGACATTTAGAGGACAATTTTTAGACACCATGTAAACTTCTCTGGGTGAGAAGTGCATCCAACTTCAGGACTCATCCAGAAGTTGATGTTGTGTAGTTCATATTGTATACCTTTATTTGCACACAACTTCTTGTGCGAGTGTCCGTTGACAACGAAACTGATATGGTCGGAAAGCATTTTTTCTTAGCTTCCTTCCAAGATAATTGCATCCAACTTTGGGATGCATCTCAAAGTTGCCCTCTTGTCTCTAACTATCATTCACTTTAGTTGCTCATAACTTCTAACTGGAAAGTCGGTTGAAGATAAAAAATTATCAAGTCAGAAAGTATTTGCAATGAGCTTTGTTCCATCTCCTTTTTATGGTTGCTGATAATCTTGAGTTTGACACGGTTTTATTTCAACATCTCATAATTATGTTATATTTTGTTTTCAAGATATTCTCCTAATGACGAGCACTAGCTTTTGTATGGTGACTTTGTCTTCCTCATCAATGAAGATTTGAAAATGGTTGTTGAAGAAGAGATAGTTGCATCATTGGATCCATCCTTTCGCGTTCACAGAGTTCTTATAGGATCCTCAAATATTAAAGTCAAGCTCAACATGATACATGTTCCTATGCATCCATTACCAATACCTTCTATGTTAGCAACTATCATTAGAGAAGTTCTCATAGGTCCTAATATCACTTGGCCAATCATCTTACTAGAAGGGAAAGAAATTCTACTTTTTCCACCCTCCATAACTCAATCGGATTGTTTTGATGTCACTTCTCAAGTACAAGACTCTCAATGTCATTTGACCAGTCCTCTTATCATTGTCGAAGAAGACATGATTCAGTGCACATATATTCCAAGAAGACTCGAAGTAGAGGATAAATATTACATAGATCATGCAAACTGAGATCTCTTAGAGATGATCGTCTTGATGAAAATCAATGAAGAGTCATCATTCGACACTCCTATTCTTGTTGCTGATGGGTTGATCACTCTATCATCTCAAAATGGATGTATGAATAACATCATGTTTGGAGTGGATCATGTAACAGTGGTCGACACAACCATACTACTAGAGAGTGATTCATCGTTGTTCATAAACAACATATTGTCTCATCATTCACCAGGTGTCCTTATGCTTGTTAGATGACAAACCAAACAAGTGATGATGAAGAAGATGAGAAAAATACTCTATGATGTACTTCACAACTTGGTGAATCAAGAAGTACAATCTGATGTCAACCTTGACTCCGAAGATGACACCTCTTTTGACAAAAATATTAATCTTGATCCATTTGTTATCAATGAACAGATTGGTTGTGTTTGAGCCGATGCTAGTACAAGTTGTCGATGTCCTTCATCTCACATGAAGAAGAGACATTACAACTCTACTATTAGAAATGCAGCTGATCCTCGGCGAAGAGCTTTACGAGATGTCAAAAGAAGGGCTAGTTGTGAGAACACATACTAAGATTAAGGATGCACAAAGATATCTTTTTTGTGAGGATCAGTGTTGTAAGACAATTTTCCTTAAAACCATCAAACAATGTAGACTTGATCACTTTAGGCTTTCACATGATGCACGTGAAGAATATTTTTGACACGCATTCGTAATCGTTATCAACATGGAGAAACATACCACGATGGAGAAATTGATTATGGATCAGAAGTTGGTTTATAAGGAAGCTTTTCGGAAGATCTATGGATTTTCACGATCAAAGTATTATCTGGAGACCATGGTAAGCAAGGCGTGGTCATGGATTCTATGACAACAAGAATGTCAAGAAACCGAGAGGGAATTCTACTACAATGTAGACTCTCTTGTCTCAACTTCTTGAAACTCTTGCAGGACCAATGTCACATATGGAGCATATTATGGAGGATGGATGAACGGCTGTGGTACACATGCTCTCTTCATGTTATACTAAGTAGTTGTTGTTGAGAGAGTTGAATATCAAGCTAGTGAGTATTGATGATGAGATCAGTGAGTCTCTCCATTACACTTTGTGATGGAGTCTCTTCTCCAACTACAAGTTTCATAAGCAAGGTGCATTTGCAAAGTGTGATACTTGTGTGGATCTGAAAGAATGCATTCCAAATAGAATGAGAAAAAGTCTCTTTGAAGAGGTGTCAACTACGAGACGGATCTCTAAGTTGAAGTGAGAGAAATCTCTTTTCAAGATGTTCCCTCTCTATTTCAACTTCGGGACACATCTTGAAGTTGGAGTGGGGGGGAGTCCTCTTGAAAAAATATTTCCGCCCACTTCAACTACAAGACGCATCCTGAAGTTGGAATGGAGAAAGTCTCCTTGAAGAGGTGTTTGCCTGCACTCTAACTTCTAGACGCGTCCTAAAGTAAGAATGGAGGGAAGTTTCATTAAAGAGGTATTTTTTCTTATTTCAACTTCGAGACGCGTCCCAAAGTTGGAGTGGGAGAAAGTCCCATTGAAGAGGTGTTTTCTTCCACTTTCACTTGGGGATGTGTTTGGAGGAAAGTCCCATTGAAGAGGTATTTTACCCACTCCAAATTCCAGACATGTCCCAAAACTGGAGTGGGAGAAAGTACGAAGAAATGATGTTTACCCACAATTCAACTTTTGGACGAGTCTCGAAGTTGAAGTGGAATAAAGTCTCCTTGAATAGGTGTTTCTCTTTATGATGGACTCACTTTTATTGTATCTTGTTGTATATGAATGTTTGTTCAAATATGAGAAAACTAGGATCATCACCCTAGGTGAAACACTTCTTGAACAAAAGTTTCTAAGGACACGTCCTGAAGTTGGAATGGGAAAAATCATGTTCTGTAGGACGAATTCCTCACTCCAACTTCGAGACGCATCTCGAAGTTAGAATGAAAGAACCACGACACTGTCATCGGACATTTTATCTTAACAAGAGTGAAACTCAAAGATCTCTTCCTCAGCATGTAGGGTAAGCTAACAGCAAGAACAAAACAAATGTGCGTTGCATACCATATCTTCATTTGTTTGTGGTGAAAAAGAGCGAGTTGACAACTTGGCTTGTCGATCTTGCGAGCCTTGAACGTTCTGGTGTCATGTCAGTTGATGCCACTACAGTTGTTAGTGTCTCGTCTTTTGATAAAAGTGAAGACGATAGTGTAAGAAGATCAGTGTCCCAAGTGGTTTAACCTACAGTCCTCAAAAAGAAAGGTCGTGGATTCAATCCTTTGTGGGTACGGTTGGAGGTGCATACGCGGCAAACTGTTAATAAAGCTTTTGGTTCGAGTCCCACTGTGATGGACTCACATGAACAGTCCCATGGTCCGCAAAGATCATTTATCATTTTATCATTTTAGTAACATCAATCGACACAACCAAAGATGTGAGTCACAACAACACATCATACTTGTGTCAGAATCGTTCTTCGTGGAACTTCATGCATAACTCAAAATTTCGTTATGATTTCTTTGCATGAACAAGATATGGACGTTACAGCAGGTGTAGAGTCAAGGACACCTCCGCTTGAAGAGTTCAAGGAGAACCAAGATGCATTGATCAGAGAACGGAATGATCATCCTAAAGAATAAGATGGAGAGGAATCCGATGTTGTGGACCTCACCGGTCACGCGGACACTCTTGACATAGAGCAAGAACAAGATGACACATTATCGGTGATGTTTGTTAGTGACCTGCTAGCTGTTGATCCCGGTTTCACTTTTGTTAAACATGGAGGTTGGTGCATAGAGTTCACATGAAATTCTTACAGTCACCTCAAAGAAGCATCCACGCCGACCATTCATGAAGAATGACAAGAGATTCATCAAGATGGGCTTCTAACCTTCGCCTTGGGAACAAGAGAAGGAGCTCCTTGCTATGTGGAGGATGTGAGAACAAAGAAATCCACGAATACAAGTTGGTTTCTTCATGTTATGACATGGAAGAAATGATCGCTTCTAAGCGCAATTATCCGTTGTCAACGAAGAAGTTTAGGTTCTGGTTGAAGCCTGCAAAGTTCCAAGACAAACAGGTTTTAGTTCAGAAGTCTAGGATTCACGTATGGAGTTGAAAAAAGAGAACGTCATAGGTTCTCAACTAATAAAGTACGTTCTTGTCAATAGAGGCGATGTTGTTGTTACATCCGCTAAAGTATTTACAGACTTGATGCTGTGGGAGGAGACGCATCATACCTAGGAGAAAAAGTAAAAACGGGTTACAAGTCAAGAGAAGAAGGAAGATGAAGTAGTGGAGAAAACAATAAAGTCATCGAAGAGTAACAAGAAGTCCAATGATACAGTGGCGTTGGGCTCTAAGAAGAGCCTTGTAGCTTTCATCGAGAGCGAAGTTGAACCTCCTGATGAGATAGACTCGGCAGAGTTCATGGCCAACTTCTTCTCGTAAAAAGAGAAAGAAGCTATGCAAAAGCTTGATTGGGACAAGTATGCGAGCATGTATGCTTTTGGAACAAAAATGACATTCCAGGTACCTCTAGACAAGATACAAAACTCATCATCGATATTCATTTATCATCGACATCAGAAAAACATGTAACGACCATCCCCATCTCTATGACTGAGAACTCGTCGATGACACTCAATATTGCAGATCTTTTTCCATTTAGTGAGAAGATGTGGAAGCCAATTTACATGTGCTGATATATGGAAAGGAGCAGAATTTGGATGGAGCATCCACCATTGTTGTACCAAGAACTGTCCAAAATGTCCAACAAAGTGAATGAAGAGAATATATGGATATCCTCTTTTCTAGAGTGTCTTAAAGAGGCTCAAGCACAATCACTAACGGTGAAGAGACCAACCAGCTCACAAAGGATAGGAATGTCAACAAAGTATAAGATATAGTTCCTTTTTTCTATGTATTTGTGAAGTTGCAACCTTGTTCTCCCAGTCTAACTTCAAGACACTTCTTGAAGTTAGATTGTGAAATGTATAAACTTTCTCATGTTTTCCCTAGTTTAACTTCGAGACGCGTCTTGAAGTTAGACTGGGAGAAACAAGTTAAACTCTACACACCAAGTGAGACATCTCATTTCTCCAGTCTAATCACTCACCAAGTGTTAGACAAGGGAAACAAAGGAGACACGTTAAAGTGATATGTTGCTAAAATTTCTCTTGTTCCTTTCAAGAATGGATGAAGATGCTCTGTCAAACCATGAACAAGAATTCATACAAGGAGGTGGGATCATTTATTACGTGCTCGGATGAGACGTTCAAGGAGTTAGATTCCTTTGTTACAAAGTGATGCAAAGGTCTAATCCCATATCATAGTGGAGAAACAAACATGAAGAAAAATGACGAGGGTTGGTCTTTGCCACGGTCTTATAAAGATCTCACTGCAAATGCTTTCCGACCACTGAATGGTTTTTTGGATGCAGAGCTTAGACAAGTGTGGCTAGGCTGAGAAAGAATACCTGATTGGGACACCGGTGGTAGTGGAGACAGATTGTTTGTCATTGTTGGGAATGATTACAAACTATAACACCATGCTAAGGTGAATAGCGTACATCAAGTCAATGAATCATGAATTCAAGCACATAGCAAGCAAGGATAACCAAATAGCATATATGTTGTCTCGAGCAAGGTATGCGAGAGAGGAAGATATGATCGAGGATACAAAGGATGTTGTCACTATCATCTTTTTTAAGACACAAAAGAGAATAAATTCAAAATCATTCAAAGAGGAGTTGTATGAGGATGAACATGTAGATATTGGACGTTATCTTAGCACATTATTGAAGCATCATAATGGAGTGATACACATTTTAAACAAATAAAAAATGAAAGGCTTATAACTACCTACTACAAGTTGATTATCCATGGAAGCGATCTAAACGAGATGTTAATCTACCACAAAGGATTGTGTGCAAGAAGGAGATGTAGACGTGACTTATCCAAGAGTTCCATGATAGCTTATGGGCTAGACATCGAGGTATTTATGTAACCTTTACAAAGCTCAAGGAGAGATTTTGGTAGCATAACATGTACAGAGATGTTCTGAGGTTTGTAAAATCGTGCCAGACTTGTCAGATGTACTCAAAGATCAGGCATCGAGATGATTTGCACCCTACGTATCCGCTTGCAATCCATTATAAGTGGGTAGTAGATCTGGTCATCAAGTCGAAGGACAGAGTTTACGTATAAAGTCCACTGAAAGAGTTTATAGATTCTCGCTAGAGGACGTGATTTGTAAGTATGGGTGTGTTGGAAAGATTACAACCGATTGTGAAGGGTTGAATACTCTCGAAGCTAAGCAGGTTTTTGAGAGATGCGGGGTCAAATTAGCTCTTACTACGGTCTACAATCCAGAATGGAATGTTAAGAGTGAGAGAGGTCATTCTCCTATTGTGAAAGCCATTGTGAACTTGTAGAAGAAGGATAAAGGAGTGATTGGAGCTCTTACCATTTGCTCTATGGGTTGATCGTTGCACACATAGTTCATTGATCGAGTACATGTCAGCGGAGCTAATGCAAGGGCAAAAACCTATCATGTCCATCGAAGAGCAAATACTCACTTGGAGTGTTCTACCTTGGGAGGATAATTTTTCTACGAAAGATCAGCTTATCTCTTCATCTCGCTTCTTGAAGAGTTTCACACTCTTCCTTGCAATGCGAACTTTGAGCTTTGTCTCATCAAGCTCCCGAAGCGAATATGTAGCGTTGACGTATATAACAAGAACTACATATGGTCCAAACCGGTGCTTAGAGAATTTTCTAAGCACACTATGCGGTTGTTCAAGCTACTATCATACACCAACATACAGTCGTCTTTCTTTATCTCTCTTGGCCGTAATCGATGACACTCATCAAATCTATCTTTATTCTTCACTTGTGTTTTTCTCGACCTATCAATTGTAATCTCTATGTCATTTTGATATTTTCTAGTTGAGAAATCCGAAGTGGAGTTTAGAAGATAGAGTGGAGTTTGATCTCTTGAATGATGACGAAGATGACTTTGTTCTTGAGGATGCTCATAACGACGACATCATTCAGGAGGACGAAAAAGTTGTGTGATGCCGTTCACAACTTGTACGTGTTTGTGACGTATGCCGGAGGATGTGCAGTTTAGAGAGAGTGGATGTTGTGTTGTAATACGGCTCACATGTGAATTTAGCGTAGAACTTGTATTGTGTTGTTTCTTTATGTCTCACAAATCTTTTCATGTAACTTATTTGATAGCGTATTAGGTGTCACATTCATGATTATTTAAGGTATGAGACCGCACAATAATGAAATGTGTCAAGTCAATGATCCATAGATATTAGCGTGAGTGGCTCTTGTTGTCAAAATTTGTGTATAAGATAGAAGGTCGAGAGTTTATGGAGTATTCTTCTTTGCGTGGTGTTTCGTGAGTGTTATTAATGTCTTACATGGAGGTTGAGGAGCTACGAGAGTTGTACTCATGGAGATAGGATTGATCCAAGTTCCGGATCTTTCATTTCAGAATCCATTTTATATCAAGCTTCAGTACATCAATCGCGACCACTTTTGATAGTATTTAGGTGAAGAGTTCAAGGGGAAGGTGACGGATTTGCCTACTTCGGCGATTTTGCCGACCGTCACATACGGAGAGAATTAGACCTTGATTGTGTACATCTTATTTTTACGAGTGATGGACTTGAACTTTCTAGTCAACGTCCTTTTCAAAGTCTAGGTTGATATCTAATGTCAATACCGGTGAAAGATTAGTCATCGTGCATGGATCACGAGGAATTTTGATGAAGAGCAATCAAGTGATGGCCTCCTCATTTTCTTTTGTCGTACCATTTATCATAGACGATTCAAGGTCATCTTGACTTTGTATTGAGTCTCATGTATTCTTGTTTCATTGTTATCTCTGTCGCTTGAAGCGGGTGATTATTTTATGTCAAGGTTGGGGTTCAAAGTATCTTGGTTCAAGCTCTGAAGGTGTGAGGGTTGTTTTTAGGGTTACAATTGGATCTAAAGTGTCAAGTTAGAAAAAAGTGATTTTCTAATCTCTTTTCTCATTGATCCATTTTTGACCAACCAAGTTCATCCAAGTTCCAAGGATGGTTTTGAGATTTGGAGGTGGAACTTCATGAAAGTACTGCAAGGGAGATGAAAGAGCTATGTTGTGAAGTTAGCATAGAAATCATACTCATATAAGACGTTACAGTATGTCGAAGTTGTTGATTAAAAATCTCTAACAGCGAGATATTGTTCTCTTCGGCATCACGTCTTGAGCTCATTGGTTTTTTGTTGTGTGCATGCCTTACCTTATTGGAAAGCTTGTACAGTAGGACTATCCGTTGTTGTAGGGTTCATCTTGAATCATCCTCATATCAACAAATCGTAAGAAGTCAAAAAGTTGAGTGGTTAGGTAGCTTGTCGGATAAAACTAGTGAAAGTGTACATATTGCTAGTGCATATTTGAAGGTGCTTATGTGATTTAAACCGATGTTTATCATGTTTGAATCATTCTTGTACTTATAATAAAGTTGAACACCAGTTGTGGTGTGTGATGCACGTGTGTTACACTTGAGATCAAGTTAGGTCAATAGAAATCAAGACAAAGCTTGATAGATTGGATATTGAGGACATAAGTATTTCATCGAGTAGGTTTTAGATCTTGCTGTATTTCTCTGCAGTCAGATACCTCATGTATTCTCTGACTGAACTTCATGCTCTACAACAACGAGCAAGTAAGATAAGACTTCAGGGGACCTAGAAATGACCTCTGTGATTATTTATAGTGATAGTTGTGGTTTAACGTTGGTGAGCAAAAGATCCTCTCGTGGGCTGTCTTGTTCATCTTCCAGCAAATGACAGCTAGTCGACAATTCCATTCACCGATCGCTTGTGAGAGATTTTCAGCGAATGGGATCGTCACTTCAGCCAGCAGAGAGAACTATTCTGGTTTTGGATGTCGCTATCCGATGATATGTCCGCTGGCAAATAAAACTGTCGGTGGACGAGATTGCAAAAAGCACCTACAGGTGATCTTCCGACAATTCTACCAGCTAGGTAGCACATGGGGAAAGATTGGTCATAAAATAAAACCACAAAGGAAAAACCGCTAGTGGTTTCATCCCTCGACAAAAAGTTCCATTAGAAGTATCAGGACTATTAGAGCTCCATCCATCTAATGGTCCATATTCGTCCACTCGTTCGATATTCTAATTTAAATAAATAAATAAATATATATATATATATCAAAATCAAAAAATTATGGTAAGGTCCACTAAATTTTACCACTAAATTTTGTCAAAACCTGGTGAGTATTATGTTCACATGAGGCTACTTAGAGAGAACCACGTTACTGTTAAGTTTAAAGTTTGCTCTAAACTTAGAAGTGATCCATCTTTTTAGAGAAAGTTTTGTTTGGATGTTTAAAAGTAACCTGATACATACCAAACCTATTTTCAAATTTGAATTAGAACAAATATGGGTTTGAACAACGATAGAACAGAGATGGATTCAACCATCGTAAGAGTATTAATATCTATATTCAATATCGGTATGACTCTTACAGTTATTATAAGACATATGTTACCCTCACTCAAGAATGTTGCGATTAAATATTTACCGTCAGACTGTTCTTATTGGTGGGAATAGAAATAACGTTGCTACTCATGTCCGACCCGCAACATTTCTTGGTGGGGCAAAATTAAGACTTGCCTGCTCTTGTGGTCACTACGCGCTCAGAAGACCGTAACGGTGTCTCTTGTTGCAATTAAACCTCTGGTACAAATCAAGAACAAGAATATTCGCTTTGGTTTCAGTAAAGCGGATAATTTAAGTACTTGATTAATAAACGTAAATTGTATTTCTCAAGTGTAATTAGTTTATTTTGAAATGAATCACAGTGCAAAACTTGTGAAAGGTTTGGATGTAAGTTATTACTTAAAAGAGTTCATTATGGCATGAAACTTTAAGATTTATCATGGAAATATTTTATGATTAAACCTCCCCTGCCTTTGTAAAAGCAAAGAAAAGAATATTCTAGTTTGTTCCATAAAACAAAAGAAATTTTGTTTGTACAGTTTTTACTCAGTATTTAGCAACTTTTTGCATTTTGTTACACTCTTAGAGAAATTTGATTTAAGTCTTTACTCCACAGATTCTATCTCGCAAAAATGCTTCTTTGCTCACATGGAGTGAACTCCCAAAATGATGCCCTGTTTAAAGAATTCTTTAAATTACCAAGATTACTTATGGGGAAAGTTTAAGGTCGAATCTTGTACGAGCAGTGGAATCTTGAGAATTTAAAAAGAATTTCTTTGTTCTTCGTACGGTGGCACTGCGAAGTTCTTCCAAATTTGCACTGTGAATGCCATTGAATCATTGTGCTACCACACCGTTAACAGGTAGCACTGGCCGTGAAACGAAATCCGCACAAGATGAACCAGTACGTAGTGGAGAATTGAAGAACTCAAAAGACCAGAAAATCAGAACACAGACGAATTTCAGACAAGTGTGCAAGAGGGTAGCGCAGCCGTAAGGACCGTTGTCTCGTCGGATGTGACATCCTCGGTTCGGTTTCCGGCAGTTTCTCCCGACTGACTACGTTTGCCTGTACACGTTGGTTAGCAGCTAGCCCGAAATCAGCGAAAACATTTTAAAAATTGAGGACTCGGAGAGTACAGTATTTTATAGCACATCCTCAGCTATATGCTGTAATAGTATGCTTCAAGATCTTCGTTATCCAGGATACATTATACACCCTTATTCTGCTGGAACGTCCTTTTTGTTTTGGCGCACGGAAAGCGTCCAGATTTATGAACGAGACAATCAACATATAAGCACGTATTATTCTTCTACGTTTCAAACTGAAAAAAAAATATATTACCTGCAGCTGATAGTTGGTTATCACCTTGTGAATGGGTGAATCGTGAAACTGTGGAATTATCACAAGCAATGATCATGAGAAGAACGTCGCTTCAAAATTGCCCAACATGCAGTCCGGCATGTCTATGTCCTTTTACTTCCATAG
The DNA here is from genome assembly GCA_036924285.1 of Asterella californica. Classification (NCBI taxonomy): domain Eukaryota; kingdom Viridiplantae; phylum Streptophyta; class Marchantiopsida; order Marchantiales; family Aytoniaceae; genus Asterella; species Asterella californica. The sequence continues at coordinate 53,813,132 of JAYKYS010000001.1, forward strand.
CCCACATCGCGACCAGGCTTGTGAATTCTGGACTCCGAGAATGGGTCAGGACCGGTTACTTCAATAGGAACCTGCGAATTCTGGACTCCGGGAGTGGATTAGTACCGGTTACTTAACTGCTCTAGTAGAATAGTACCGGTTACTTTCTTAGTGCTCATGATCACATCGCAACCAAGTTTGTGAGTTTTGGACTCCGGGAGTGGATTAGTACCGGTTACTCACGGCTCGAGTAGAATAAGACCGGTTACTTTCTTAGTGCTCATGATCACGTGGCGACCAAGTTTGTGAGTTTTGGACTCCGGGAGTGGATAAGTACCGGGTACTTCACGGCTCTGGTAGAGACCGGACTTCGAGAGTAGAATAGGTTCGGTTACTTTCACATCACGAACACGTTTCTGGTTTTTGGATCGGAGGGTGGGTTAGATTCAGCTTCCGATGGTCCGCTTGTCTTTCTTCGTCGGGGCTTGAAGTATTGAAGGCACGACGAGGCAAGAGACCAATCGCATCCGACTAAATTTATCTAATCAGAAAGTATTATTGAATCTATGTATTACGTAAAACACTTACGATACTGTCCAATTATTGATCTAGTTGAAACTCTCCATCTGGAGTTGTCTTTAAATCTACTACAGCACCTCGAGGTCAGATTCCGCACTTGTTTGCTTAATATATATATATTGCATCAATCCAGTTGAACAATCCAGTTGAACTACGTTCAACTTGATACGTTGATAATTTTGCACTACGTTGATCCAGTTGAACTACGTTGATACTGTTGCATCAATCCAGTTGAACTACGGCATACTTTTCAGAACGACATACGAGACCTAGAATTTGATCTGAATTCCTCCACTTGTTCGATTCGGGTCTTATTTGAGAAATCCTTCAATGGCATTGGATGTACTACATATATTATCTGAATTCCTCCACTTGTTCGATTCGGGTTTTATTTGAGAAATCTTTCAATGACATTGGATGTAGTACATATATTATCAAACTTGTATCACATCCGAAATAGATTAGGCTTAAGCTTCATAGCATCAAAGACTGCCATAATACCACTGCGATCCATAGACTAATGATTTCCATTTTGATTGAATGTGATTAGCAGCAACCAAGTATGTAACATGGAATAAAGAGAAGCACCAATCTGTGAGTGACGCTTACATCAGATGATCTTTAGGAAAAAGATTGCATTTTTTGTTTTTTGACCTACGAATACTGATAGTTACTACCACAAAATCATAATAAGTTTTGGATTGGTTGGAGAATTAAGACTAGGAATCCGATTGTGGCGAGAACGTTTGTGTATTTCTAGTTGCAATATTTGGAGCTAGAGAAATAGTTGATGGAATGGTAGTGGTGTTGGTAGCTGCTGTTTGTTGATTGGTGACGTTTATGAGTAGTGTTTGGTGTGCAGAAAATACTTGGTTTAATTAGAGTGGTAGATTTTTGTTGTTCAGTAAAGGGTAAGGAAAGATGATAATAACGATATTTTAGCTTTTGTGGTCGATGACGTCTCTTTTCTTTTTCCCAAACGTGTGTACGATAGTAATTTTTCTCCGACAACACTCAATCTCAAAGTTACTTCTGATCTCTCATCTGATTCTGGTGTGAGTAAACCTCTACGTTGAAATTTCTCTGTTTATACAAGTTCAAAGAACTCTTGCAGATTTGTTCGAGAGATAGTAGCTTCAGAACCACTTGTTACTTGATACCCAGATTTCAGTTTCAAACATTTCATTTATTCTTTAAGTACTTGTTGTTCGTCGTATTTTTATAAGAGGAGAGTAAATTTTCCTCGTAGTTCTCTCAGATCTTCATGGTTCTTAAATCTTTGTTCGGCTTCCCTGGTAAGTAAGACATCCAATACCACATCTAGATTGTTTCTATATTCTTTTAAGATCTTTTGATGAAAAGTTCATCCGGTTGATGTTTTATATAACTTTTTGACGTCAACTTCCACATTGATTCTACATCATCTTTTGATGTGCTTTCATACATTGTTTTGGACGTGTAGTCTGATTGTGATTTTCATATTTCTTGGGACGAGTTTCAAAGACTCCACGTTTGATCTCTATCTAGAACAACATGCCACAGTGAATCTTTATTGAGTTGGATAACAACTTTCAGATTCCTCCAACAGAGTAGTAGTATGATGCTAAGATCTCATTCTTTCTGATTACAAAACAATATGTTATCAATACGAAAATTTTTTACAAGTGAAAGAATTGTAGTGTAATCGGAATAATATTTGATACATAACCCCGCAATTTCTTTTGCAAAAATAGCACCTTCTTTTCCTTTTTACCATCTTGTGGTTTTTTATTTTTATCCCTCTAGAGCGTTATATTTAGTGTATGTAAGCTTAGAATATCAAACACATTCAGCCACTTTAGTTATGCATCTACTCACTGCATTTGAACATGCAGCTTTCGCACCAGAAAAAAAGCGCATTACATTGCATCTTAACGCGCCTCTCTTTCTTTTAGTTTAATATACCAAATGTATATTATACTAAGCATATAAAGTTATGCATATGATTAGCACATGATCAAGTTAAAGGAATATCCAGAATTACATTAAGTTGCTATAGAGGTTCTGGACACAAAAATATTTTACTTGTGTTTTCCATGAACTATTACTTTTATAGTGATCAACCAAATATGTAACTTTGAAACAAAAACCTTTGCGACCGCTTGCTGTAACCAGCAAACTCCATCAAAAGAATAAAAAGAAAATTTAAGATTGAGAGTTAAGCCTAAGGGGTGGCGGGATAACCAACCCATTTCACAAAAGAAAATCTGAAAAGAACAAAAGATGGACCCTAAGATATACCTAAGACTAGCGACGGGATGTCTTAAACGTCAGTCCTAAAGGGTGATAGTCTCTAGAGATAAATCCTAATTAGGCGCTCAGTCTCCACATACTCTCACCTCTCAATAATGCGCTTTGTATTCTTTATCGTAAAGTATAGAAGTTGTAGCAGGTGTGTAAGCATCGGTCCAGTGCAGAACTCTAAGACGTCACATCTCTGTCCAGTACACATGGGGGCAAGTAATGTACCGGAAACGTTACGGATGTGAACTCAGGCGTCAGTGGACTCACATCTAGTTGCAAGATGTCTGAATACGTTGGTGTTTGATTTTGACCACTGTACATGTGATGGTGATGTAGCATGTACTTTGGACAGGCAACAGTGAAGCTCACCTGCTTGACAGGAGAGGCGAACTGATGACTGAAAGAAATGCTGGTGAGAGCGAGTCGACTTCGACACAAGGTGGGGATGGATTGGAAACAATAGCGAACACATGTCATTCTCTCCTCAGTCCTCCTGGGTCGTGGACCTTCCATGACCTTTCAGCCTCCAGTATCCAAAGCTGAGCTACCGCTACCGTACATAGTGTTTTTTTTGACTTTCGAGCGCTTCGAAGGTGCAACAATCTTCTTGCAACTTCTTCAATCCCTACTGTGTTTTTCAGCCAGGTTACTTCTCGCACGAAAGATATCGCACATGCTCCTGCAAAATTTGATGGGGGGACGTCCAGACAGTTCTGACTGACAACTCTTGCCTCGTGATCTACGTTCGTCCGCTCGACTTGCATAACGTCTTTATACGAACATAAGGTTAGCTTCCCATCTTCCTGTTCAGTTGTACAAAGTAGTGGTTACTTTCTTCAACAGAACAAGAAGATGGAAAGCTAACCTCTGTTGTTGTTGATTCTGCTTTTTTTTTGGTGACTAAAAGACTCGAAATCTTTTATCGGGACGATCACCAGATGTGGACAAGAAGTCAGGCTTCTTCAGAGGATCACAGGCCGTCGGGACCGAATCGCCACGCAGGGAGTCTGGAACCGAGAGAACCACTAGGAGACTGAGGTGTGAGATGCGAAATGAATGCCTAAGCTTTGAGCCGACAGAATCCAAATGGAAAGGACATCGGGCTTTGTACACCACATTATGGGCCGCACGAACGGAGGTCGGAGGTGGTCGACCTTCAGCAGCTGTTGGGCAAAACCACCACAGACGGAGGTGAGGCACGAGTGACAAGAACATAGTTTGTCACAACAGAAGGTCATATGATGACCCAAGTGTCTCAGCTCTCAAGTTTGCGGTACATGGGAGAGAAGCGCAGAAGCTCTCCCTGTATTGTCACTCCAGCCCGTGTAGTCCCTAGACTTTTTTGAACTTTTGGACTTTTCCTTTTGTGCTTGTGCATCTAGCAGTACGCATTGTTTCTGTAGATCTCTCCAGGCGTTCTTGATGCAAGTCTTGGTTCGTGCCCAGATCTTCGCTTGCGTTCTGTGACAATTGCTGTCAATGCCTTGGAAGACTTTATCATTTTCGATCTATCCAGACAAACCAGATGATCACTCCCCGGAGGATGTTCCAGAATGTTGAGTATGGATAGAGATTCATGGGCAGTCGTTCTCCAAGAAGACATTGGGCCACTGACGGCCTCCACGATCCTGCACATGGGCATGCTTTCAAGTAGAGATCCAGATGACTCTCGATTGAGGACAACCCCGGAAAAGGTGCAGACAATCTTCATTCCGATTCTTCTCACATTGATTGCAGCACCTTAGGATCGTTAGGTGGTAAGTGGAGAAGCCTCCAAGTATGAGTTGCTGGGGTCTGGAGGACGAGCTGCACAGTAACATGCTTTCTTGTGCAGCCCATAAAGGAGACCGTAGTCTTCTCCATCGCGTATTATCTCCTGGGTCCCAGCGGATGTGTCTGTCCTTCATGTCTCGGTTAGATTGTCGTGCCCTAGTGATCTTGGTCTGTACGTTCTTGCTCTTCTGCATGGTCTGATCCTTTCTGCTGGTGTACGCCCAGTCGTTTTCCAATAAGGCTGTCAGTCCCTCGTGTCTCTTCATTATACAAAGAAGAAGAAAGTGACCAAACATGGCATTAAGAGAATGGTGTGGAGTCCAAAACTTACACAGCGAAAAATCAACCACTTCCTCGAATGATAATCCGAGTATCTTACAGGAAATCAGCGGTTTCTACACGTTTAGATTTCCACAATTGAAACCATATGCTTCGATATCAGAAGTCTCAGTTGAGTTATCTGGACTGTTCCTTAACCTTCTAAGGGAACAAAATTGTCGCATATTGGCCTTCGAAGGTGCAGACAGAAGTGTGGTTCTGTTCCAAACGAAAGGACTGAATTTTGCTGATGTAGATTCCTATACCCGACGAGAATGGTTTCTTGGTAATTGGGTTTTCATCTGATTAGCTTAATTCTTTAAATGCAAACCCATAAAGCAAGGTATTCTGGGTTACTCTGAGCACTTGTAGTAATACTCGTGCTTTAACTAAAATAATTCTACAATGGTAATCCCTTTGGCTTTTATTTCTCTTCAAGTTGTGATAGAGTCCATACTAACTTAATCCGTATTTTAGGTACCAAGTTGAGTAAAGGAAATCAGCCTCCATCGTGGACCAGCTAGGAGCTACGCGCATAACTAGCCATTTAATTTGGATCTGAACCCATTGCTTTCCGGGTTTCAGAGCGATCTGTTCAGATCTAAACCCCATTATTTTTGAGGCTACAGAGCCCCTCTGGGCCTCAGGACCTCTATTGACCCCTGCGGTATTCTTCCTCTCTAACGTATAAAAGTTCTTTCTCTGATCATGATGCGTGTATAGCCGCCGAGTAACTAACTACTCGACTATTCTCTCGTTTCATAGTATTAACGCTTAAATCCAAACGAGAAAGGCACCAGGAATGACACAGACCCGCTTGAGGATGTGCATCAGATTAAAAGTAGAGATCTAAAAATTTAAAACCATAGATCTATCTCCAATTGCCATCACTATGTTATTTCATCTCGCTGCCGAACTGATTTTCGAAAGATGCTACCTACACCCTTGCCGGAGCTATGCCCTTCTCGAATCTACCACGTGTGTTGTGCACGAAGGTGCGGATCAATCAGAACAATCATCTTGATCATGTCGTTCTTCCCAAGTTTCAATTCCTTCGCTTGTGGAATGAAGAAATATACGCTTCAGACTATTTAATAGTTGTAATTAGCGTTCCTGGTCCTGGTAACTACGCTCAGACAAGCCGAATAATTACAAGATGATCATGGAGAAATTGTTGCAAATTACGTGAGTTGAATGCAGAAATCCCAAGACATTAGAAGCTGTTAAGTTGTAGGATATTTGAATGATAACGAACGGAATGTACAAAAAAGATGATGTAGATTCATAAGTTAATCTTTCTTATGAAGATGAATAAGACAGATTCAGAAGTTTGCCAAATTTATTTACATTTTAAATTTTTGATGCTGAATTCATTTTGTAAGAAAATATATATGAGGCAAACAAGTGGCGAATCTGACCTCTAGGTGCTGTAGTAGATTTAAAGACAACTCCATATGGAGAGGTCCAACTCTAGATCAATAACTGGACAGTAACTTACGCGTTTTACGTATACGCAGATTCAACAATATTGTCTGATTACATTAATATAGACGAGTGCGAGTGGTCTCTCTTGCCTGGTCGTGCCTTCAGTACTTCAAGCCCCGACGAAGAAAGACAAGCGGACCATGGAACGCTGAATCTAATCCACTCTCGGATCCAAAAATCACAAACGTGACCGCGACGTCATCAGCAGTAAGAAAGTAACCGGACCTATTATACTCTCGAAGACCGGTCCTAATCCACTGGAGTCCCAGTATTCACAGACATGGTTCTGATCATGACTACAGCGGTGAAGTAACCGATACTAATCCACTCCCGGATTTCAAAATCACAAACGTGGTCGCGACGTGATCATGAGCACTAAGAAAGTTACCGATCCTGTTCCCAACCGATCCTATTCTACTGGAGTGTGAAGTAACCGGTACCAATCTACTCCCGGAGTCCAAAACTCACAAACTTGGTTTGGTTGCAACTAGAATGGTACCATTCTGACCTCTATATCCAAAGATTGAAGTATTTCAGATCTGAGGCATAGAAACAATGCATTATCACTTATGTGGAACAAAAAACAGAGATCTCAGACACAGAGATGGAGTGTTTTATCGATCCAATTGCTAGGTGAGCAATATTGTGCATAACTAGCGTTGTATATTGTGTGATGACACGCAAGTCATTCTGTTTGGTCGCTTCACTTGATACACAATTGCTGCCGCAAGCTTGATTGAATGTTTTGTGCAAGACACAACCTACCGTCCGCATAGCATTTGAATGCACAGAAAAGGCTGGTTGCTGAACGCACATTCTTTGTTCTTCAAGCAACTAATTTTACACGATATGACGATGATAGAACATGAACCCAAGAAGTCTTGGGTTCCATTCTCTTGTGCTATTGACAGTTACATCTCCAGTACGTTTGTTAATTGTAAATTTAAGGTACACATTGAAATTCTTAGTAACATCGACATCAGAAACAAGAGGGTCTTTGGTACATAAAGTTTTAAATTATTTGTTAATATCTTGCAATGATATAAGTACACTTCTTTAGGTCCGAGTGGGAGTGTATGCTGAAGGTTGCAACTGCTGCTCAAAATCTCATGCTGGGGCATTTAGAGAAGGTTATCAACGAACAATTATCAATCGATGCATCTAGAATGGATTACGATGACGCGTATGTGTTCAGTGGAGTTGCATGGTCTCTATGAATAATGCAATCTGTGAAAGCAGATTAGGTGAAGTTAATTGTCTTGATGAAATTGATCACGTACATCGATGTACAAGAGACTGATCCAAGTCATCGGATGTAACGCATGTAGTCTTGCATAAAGTAGTGTTGTAGTGTAGATTCTGTCAATACGTTAAAGATAAATGTACAACTACGCACCATCATAGGACTGTTTCAATGAAACTCTAATCTTTTCTTTGAGATCACCAGATCCTTTTCCTCACAGAACCTTGTTGAAAATTATTTCTTGGATTCAGCTACAACTGCTGTCTCAAACTGTCTTTTTGATGACAGTGTATGTAGTTCAGTCAATAATTTGAAATCTCTCCCCTTGAGGCAGTCAAGTGTTCTTTTTGCATTGTACTAGTAACTGAAAGTGTACCAATGAGTTGTTTTTAGATGTTTTAAATCTTCTAGTGTCTTGTCTCTATGTTTCTAACATTTCTCTCATCAAGTCGGACCTCCAAGCTCCCGAGTCTTGAACGCAGCGTGACCTTCACATTGCATACGTTAACCTCAACATCCTCGAGGTTATTGTGAATACAATTTTCACGTGAAGCTTGGATGAGCAAAGTTTTGCGGTTGGGAGTTAACTTTACTTGTCAAGCTTAGATCAATGTCCAATTGGAGCATGCAATTACACCCTTGTTGAATTTATCAATCAATGACAAGAAAGTTAACAGGGTCAAGGACTTTATATCACTCTGTACTTTCTGTTATAAAATTTAAGAAGGTGCATTCGGAAACTAAGCCGTGTGCCAAGAATAGAATACATACTCCACGTGCACCGACTCATTCTCCTCACTAATACTTGGAAGTATAAAGAAGAAATGCTTGCAAGCTCGCAGTTTGTCTAGTGCCATGTTGATCAGACACTTATATATAACTTAAAGCTTTTTGCCGGACCTTTTGTCTCTCTATCTAACTTTCCTCAAAATCAGTTCAGTCTCCGTCCCAACAAGAGCACTTATAACCCACTGCATTCAAACTTCGCACGTGCATTTTATCATCAAACACGTTCAAAGTGTGGTGAGATCTAGAGAGAGAGATAGAGTCTCATAAGCACCAATGTGTCTCAGATCTCCACATGATTAACAACAAATTTGACTCTAACAGAACATTCTACACAAGAACCTAACAATATAAGGATATGATGTAAACTTTTGAGCTTAATATGTACACTTGTAAGCATGCACAGCTGCAAGTTTCTACAGTTTCGTCTAAAATCCGGATTCCTAATCATGATAAGAGCAACTGCAACTGTAAGAGTATGTGTCATAGATGCTTATAATTACTGAGAAGTATAGCTTTAGCTATCTAAGATCGAATGCTTTGAACGTTGTTTCACAATTGTCTCGAAGGACGGCAGGCCCGGACAAATGTTTGAAATTTGTTGAACGATTATAGCAAAGCAGCCAAGTGAGTAGCTAGGCTATACTCTAAAACATGAGTGCATGTATGCTTATATTGTACTTATGTTCTGGTGGAAAGGAACTTCTACAAGTGCACGATCAGGCGTATCATATAAATCATCTTTGTGTAAGACTGATAATTTCTAAGTTCAAGTTACACTTAGGTCTGACAAGCGAGTGTCAAGACTGTGAAGAATTGTCAGTAGACTAGATTACATTCATATGATTTTTCTTAAAACTAATTTACCAGATGAGTGAAGACTCACGTTGAGAATGTAACGGAAAAGCTCTTGAAACAAGGAGGACGAGTTATGATCATTAACTGAATACTTTGTTATCTTTGAGGTAATATGATAAGCTTGAGATTACATATTTCACTAAATGAATAAAGTATTCACTCTATAAACCTAGTAGATCATCTTTACGTTTCCAGTTCTTCTATTTAACTTGAAGATGGAAATACTCGCATGAGTGTAGCAAGAGGACTGGACCTCTTGTTACAACGAATGTCTAGTTCCTCGCTTGTTGCTCCATCTTCGATGTCTAATATACTTGTAGTATTCCTCTTTGTCGTTCTTTATGGAGGTTATTAAAAAATTAGATTGTTCATATTAGTTCCAACGTGAGTGTGTTAGGATGTTAAACTACATAGTGAAGCAATTTAAAACCAAAGTAAAGAGCAAAAGCATGATATTAAAGACGACGTGTAGCGCAGATAGTAACATCGGTGAGGATAAGAGCACATACTACCACGTGCACGATGCATCAACTTGTTCTGCCTTTGAACCATTGTCCTAGAATGAGAGGATTGGCTGAAAACCTATCGATCTGTTGGTTAAAAGACTTGTCATTCATGGTATGGAGCTTTTGCTTTTATTGCCAAAAGTGATACGGAGTTGCAAGATGAGAATGCAAAATACAGTGCAATGCAAGATGAGAGTTTAAGTTTGATAAGAAATCAAACCCAAGCACAATCTAACAAATTGAAACAAACAACAATGAAATAGTTCTTGATCAGGGACCCTTCCAACAACACAGATAAAAGATTCGAGAAGCAAAGATGTGAATGAATGAAGAATGCAAAATACTGCTGAAATGTTACTAATCTTCTTCCGAAAAAACAAAAGAACACAGACTTCACATTAAGGCTTCAAGAATAAGCCCCCTACTCTTCCTAAGAAGTGTTTTTCCAACTAAATCTTCAAGTCTTAAAGACCCATTCTTATTTGAAGAAGTCGTCTTCAAGAAGAAGCAACCATCTTCCAAACTCTCCTTACAATTTAATTCACTCTCTTCACCTTCGCAGTAACTGATTTATTCTCAGATTTTCATCTTAATCTCTCAGCCGCTCTGCTCTTCGCCGAAGTCTACCTACGAAGGTCTTCGTTACTCAGATTTACTCTTGTGACAACAAGCTCAGAATATTCGGAGGAAATCATCTTTGCCCAAATCATTCACAACATTTGCTCCGCACTTTTGAGAAATGTAAATTAATTAATAAAGAACTGAAAATATGGAAAAAGGCCCATCTTCAAGAGGTCGGGCCGCTTATATACTCATCTTCCTAACCTAACTACTTTTCTTCCTAAGAAGGCGGAAGACCTTCACTACCCTACGATCTATTTTCATCTTCATCGAATCTATAATCCTAAGCATAACTGTTTTCTGAACTCTTCTAACTGCACTTCCGCGTTCGCTCGTATCTCTCGTATCTCTCTATAAAATTTTGTCTAAGTCTAGAAAGGCACGTTTTCACACCGTCGGGGTTCGTGTCCACCTGCACTATCTCCGTCTTCAACGCTCCCAGAAGACCAAGCTCTTCGGAGTCCAACCATGAAACCACGTATGTGGACAACACGGACATCAGCTTCTTCCGAAGGTCTTCAGACTCTTCAACCTTCGTCTTCAAATCCTCCTTTTCCTTTGTAAGTTCGGCAATGGTGACTTGGTACTGCTCACGACTTCGCTGCAAGTCCACATTCTGATTCGTTAAGTCTTGAAGTCGGTCGGAGAAGCTCTTCGTCAACACCTTACTTCAGCGTTTGTCACGTGTATCTAATGTAACGGTTATCACAGTCGGTAATGTGATAGATGAACTGGTTGGATGAAGTTTAAATGTGTCAGTGTGTCGTAATACTACATTAACATTGCATGTGAAAAGATAATGCTATTAAACATGACTGGAGGGTCTGTGTAATGATGTATATACATTTAAAGAAATTATTCTTATACATATATGTATACTAACTAATGTACAATATGTTTCTTGCACAGGTGTTACTTTATATACACGTGTGATTGGGATTAAATGTTCTGTGATTCATCAAAAAGAAAAGAAAAGTTTTGTGCAAGAAAACATAAAGAAGCAAAAAAAGTGATTGACCTCTTGATCAAAGAGATTTATTTCTACCAACCAGTACATCAGATAATGAGCTATTGCTTCTGTACTTTATTGCAGCACTTATTGTTTTCATCTAATAACTATATTTCTATTAGAGCATTGTTAAATCATTTTATTCTACACCATATAAACTTTCACTTCTAGAAACTTTTGGATCCTAACACTCTTCGTTCCGAAAATTTGAATCTTTAACATCTTTACATATATATATATCACTCGAGCCATTACGCGTAAGATAATCATCTACCACTTTTTCTTTCCTGAGAAAAACAATCTAACGTGATAAGTCTTATGTGAAGTGAGAAGACATCTTCAAATTTCTTCACTCTCTACATCAATACCTTTATCTTTATAAAGGAGAACAAAAAACATACAAGGTTTTCATGTTTTTTTTAGAGATTTCTCTCTTTCGGAAAGAAAAGTTTACTATTTTTAAAGATGAAAGATATCTGAATGTTTTGGCTAGTTTTTAGACATATGTTAGTTCACTTTCCAGTGAGAAGTTCATGCGCATTATCAGAGATACCCAACTTGGCTCCTTCTCGTTCACCATCTTGGGGGAGAATCTATAGTTCCATAATAACATCTTCCTCGATTTCTACCTGTTACGTCACTTTCTGAAAGTTTTAGAAAAAGTTGAAGTTGAAACGTTTTGGATTCCCTAGTATCTGAGTGAGTAGAACCAAAGGGCGGAGGTAGGACAAGAGCAGAAACTTGATTAGCAGTGTAGTATAGCGTGTGTGAAAACAACAACCTGGAAAGGACTGACTAGTTTTCCTGCGTGCGTGCGTCCTGATTTTCGTTAACACCCGATCTCTGGTGCAATTTGGAATAAAATGTACGTAGTGTAAGTAGTACTAGTGACTCCGAGTTCACTCACACAGAGATGCTTGCCGTAACAAGCCCGATGTTAGTTACTCCTCTCACAACGGTCGAAATTGGTGATGGACGAGAACCTTATCTTCATGTTTGTAAATGGGCACTGATCTGGCTCGTAACTTGAAAGAAAATATAACTGAGAATGGGGAGTGGACGAACATGTTTCCGCTGGTTAGATGGTGGTTAGTCGGGCGGCGGGGTTACGACAAAGAGAACAGTGGGGAGGAAATCAAGGTTTGGAGCATCCATTTCTGGTCGGATGAGGGGAATACGGCGAGTCAAGAAGTAAAGAAAAGACAGATCACTAGTAAAGTTTGGATTTGTCTGCCGCAGCGGCGGAGCTAAGGAAAGGATGATGTTTGAGATCCAAGGCCCGTCGGGTAGTCCAAGGGAGTAGAGAATGTGAGGAAGCCCAGGCTATGTCTGTACCTTGTGTGATGGAAGCTACAGTGAGCTCGTTTATAAATCCTGTGTTCCTGACAGGGTTTACTCCGTGCGTCCTGTCCAAAGCCTGGTTTCTCTGCACCGTACCAAGAGTCATTGGCGCCGCTCCGTCTTTTGCCTGGCCACTCTTCCCGATCGATTTCGTGCATGAAATACAAGCGGGTTGTATATTGCACTGCATGCTCAGGCACAGAGAGCGTGACACGGAGCCAGTGTATACTTTATGTTTACCAGCACCTGCGACAAAGCAATCGAGTCATGTCAATTGCCAGCCACTCGTTGCGTGGCCCGGGCTTGGCATCGGTGAATCTTCTTCTCCAGTAAAGCTGCAGCCTTATCTCCTTCATATTTGTTTGCATCTGTACGGTATTTTTCTCGAAGGAACGTAATGCCTGAGAGATCCTAATGTCGCGACTCGTCTTCGGTTCTCAAATTTTGCGATCTCCATTGCGATATCCATTTCGTGAAATACTGTGGGATCTGACGTAACTGTAAGGCCAGCTCGTTTCACTTTGGTATTGGCGGCCTATCGACCGGACATCATGCCTCTTCTAGGGAAGCATTTCCGAGCTGCTTTTCACACTGTTGGCAACCAAGCCCTTTCACAGTTGAAATTGTTCAATTTATAAGCGGTTCGTTCGAGTGATTCGATACCTGGAAGTACTGAGATACTGAGACGATATAGCCCGCACCGCAGTGCACCTAGGTACGGAACTGCCTCGACCTTGAATCTAACCCAGACACTGTAAAGAGGTAACGTTCTCATGTGCATCTGACAGGCTTATGGACAGGAATTGCATAATCCAGGGGACAGTGCTCCCGCTTATGCGCTGTCTGATACAGAGGGTTTTCCGCGCCCTCAGAGCGCTTCAAACTTCTTACCTTGCTCGCAAGCCAGCCTGTAATAGGCCATAGACGCATAACAAGCTTAAGCTTCCGAAAGGATGAGTTTTCTTAGTGGCCACGTTGTGGAAGACCGTGCTCCTCTGCTATTCACTCCTGACTATCTCTTCAGGGCCATTGTGGTTATATCGTGTGATATCGTTATCGAAACCAAACCTAATTATGTGCCGGGCTATGCAGGACGATGCATGTTCCCATAGCAAATCCAGTTTGGGATTCTATAAGCACGACTTGTTGGAGAGTGGTTAAATTACGGGGCGAACTTCCAGGAGGATAGCACTTCGGTAGCGTATTTGAGGGAAACTACCTAGAGTGCCGATAGGTTGGCCACAAGATGGAAGGCATTGAAGTGGAAGCAAGGATCTTCAGAGAATCTATAATTCAACAAGAATTGGACGTTAGGAGATCTGGATCGTCGGGCGGACCGAGATTGTCCCACAGTTCGGTTTCTTCCAGATGTCTCTCAGAGAAAGAAGAAGATGAGCTTGAAGGAGTGGCAGGAGATACCGGATCAGCTCGGAGACTTGACGACCCTGACACATTAGACGCCAGGTTCTCAGTCGAAAGTCAGTTAGTACTGCCCTTTTCTTCGAATCTAGAGGCAGGAGAGAAGATCCCTGGAAACGGAATCGAAAAGGCTGTTGAAGCTGGTAAAGTCTCATCCATTTCCAGAAGTCCCGCCGGGCAACCTCAAGTACGCTCTTCATGCGTTTCCGCGTGGTTTTTCAAGTGGGCATTGATCGTGGTGTCTAACAAGTGTAGTGGCCTGATTTTCTGGCCAACTTCTTGAACTTAGTTTGCACTTCTTTAGCTTTATAGAACAGTTTTCCTGGAGCGATAGTATGGGGAGTTTTCCATCACAGCAGAGACTGCTATGTTATCTTACTGTTTATCTGCAAGGTTTTGAATTTGACAAAATTGCGTTGATATCTTTTGAAGCAGGCTGTGGAAAAACTTTATGGTTGGTTTGTCTCTTCTTGTCTATACTAGCACATCTGACTACTTCCGATATCACCGGGGTGAGAATAGAAGAAGGGCCCCTCTTTATTTAGAGTTCATTGGTGTGGATTCGAAGCTACTTTGTCCAGAAGGTTGTAAGGCGCAGTAAGTGATGTCTTCTTTAGAGCCATATTCTGAAGTCATTAATTCTGCCACATGATGATCTTGTTGGAATACGTCTGGAGGTTCTATTTGCACTCTTTTAGACAACCGGATCATCTTTATTCAAGAAACTGGACGAAGAAAATTTTAGACTTTCAATGTTGAGGAATCATTGTACCTTCTTCTTCTTCCGGTCAGACACGAAGCTTCGTCAGATATCTGGTGAGCATCCTTCGTGTAACTTCTTTTAAGTTATGTTTCTTGGTATTTTTATCTTGATTCTAGCATTACATGACTGCATCAGACCCTTTTACTGGTGTGAGTGCTGTGTCTGAGAGCAGCTGGGGTTAACACGCGCCTCAATTTTGTTTCAGGTGCTTATCAGGTATGGTTTGGAACAGTAGTTTGGTCCACCGGTGGCAGGAGTGACTACCGATAACAGTGCTCTTTTCAACGACCTATCAGTGGACTCACATCCAGTTGCAGATGTCTGAATATGTTGGTGTTTGATTTTGACCACTGTACAAGTGGTGTACTTTGGACAGGCAACAGTGAAGCTCACCTCGTTGACAGGAGAAGCGAACTGATGACTGAATAGAAATAGCGGTCGGAGTGAGTCTACTTCGACACAAGGTGGGGATGGATTGGAAACAACAGCGGACAAGGTTTGCATTCTCTCCTCAGTCCTCCTGGGGCGTGGACCTCTCAGCCTCCAGTATAGACTACGATAGATGTTTGCTACCGCTCTCATACATTTTGTCTCTCCAACTTTCGAGAGCTCCGGAGGTGCAACAATCTTCTTGCAACTTTTTCAACCCCTACTGTGTTTTTCAGCTAGGCTATATTTTTCATGAAAGATGCCGCACATGCTCCTGCAGAATTTGATGGGGGGACTTCCAGACAATTCTGAGTGGCATCTCTTGCCTCGTGATTTACGTATACAGACGTTAATTTCTACAACAGAACAGGAATACGAAGATGGGAAGCTAACCTTTGGTGAGTGATCCTCGAACTTCAAGCTTTGTCGTTGATTCTCCTCTCTTGCGTGCTTTCAGGATTGTAAAACCATCTTCTCCGTCCTTATGCCGGTACAAAAGAAGACAACTTTCCTTAGGTCCATTGCACATCCAGAAAAGAGCGCAGAGTAAGTTCTTGTCTTGTATGTGGATTCAACACATGCTTGATACCACTGAATTCTTAAAGACTTTCCCTTGGGATCCAAGATTGAAGTTCTCAGCAGGATTACTTCTTACAGGTGCTTCGTTTACTGCACTAGACGCCATGAGTTATTTGCCGGGAATTAAAGAGTTCCGACAATGATGTATGAGCAATTCACTCATGAACTAAATGGTTAGCTTTGCAATCTCTAACCTGGGAAGAATTATGCTATACTTGACAGGGGCTATTGCGTGGGCATTTTGTGCACTCGCTCTTCAACAGCTCAACTCTAATGAGTGGAATCAATTTTTGATTCCACTCATTAGATAGAATACATGGAAGAAAGCATTGTTTACTTACTTTTTCCTATTCAGAACACATTCTTGAATTTGAAATTACCTTCCCATACGAATGTGTTCTTTGTAGTAAATGGCATTGAAGTTCAGTTGTGCTGTCGAAGAGCGATTGCACAAAATGCCCATGTCATAGCCTCTTTCAAATGCAAGTTAATTCTTAGTTAAAGGTTGCAGAAACAGCGTAAAAACTGTTGTGTATAAACTAACATGAGGTCATGCAGATTTGCACGTTGAGAGTCAAGCATTTAGGAAGGGGGACATGTTCTAGATCAGAATGATAACGAGAAGGTAAAAAGGAGATGGTCATTGAGATCAAACGTGAACCTCTCTTCATTGTATCTCTTTTTCAACATCATTTTACTATCGCGTGACTCGAGTTGCAACTGTAAACAGAAACTTTAACGAAATTCATTCATGAAATTTTAAATCATTTTCAGAGTTATTTAATATATATTCGATATGACTTTTGTGCACATTGTTCATATGCTTAGTTGTAGTAGGAAAAGCATTAACCATTGCCAATCTTCAAATGATTTTAACGTAGTAACATAAGAGTTACAAATTTTGAACTAGTGAATTTCATTGGAACTTCAGCGCATCTTACGAAATTTTCAAAGAGTACAGATTCCTCAGTTAATTGCTATGTTATATATGTTAGATTAAACGGGATTGTTGTTAACTTCTATTTGATCAGACTCTTCTTCAGTCTTGAAGTTAGAAATGAGAGAAAAGGTTGTATATTTTAAACTCATTGCTTCTTTTGTCACAGTGAGTACTACAAAGGTAGTGAATGAGCTTGGAGTGAAGAACCATGCTAAGAGTAGCATGTCTTGAAATCACTACAAGCATATCATTACGCGGTGTTAGGGATCCTATCCACTTAGTACTCTATTTCCTTTTGATACTCCCGTAGCTGAGGTATGGTAATAACAGTCTTCTATCCACTTCAATGATTTACAATTAATTCATTCACCATTCACTAACCTGACCATTACACTCCACACCTTTGGGCTAGAGGCACCTCCTAGGTTATCCTTCTGCATATTTCGTCTGTAAATAATAATACCGAAGCGTTTCATATCCTCATTACTCAAGCCAAGCCAACGGACAAAGATAACGCTTGAAGCTAAGAAGATCATTGACATTAATTATGCAGTTGAAAGAAAAAATGTTAAACTCGTGTAGTTTTAAAAGAATATTTAGTTCCGCCGTTGACATAAACAAGGTTCAGGAATGACCGCTCAATGAAATAGAGTACCAAGTGAGTAGTGGCCCTTACAAACTTTAAGGTTCTTTAAACCTCGGGTATTTTTATAGAAGGCAAGTCTTAGGGTGAATCATTTCCCTCTTCCTCCATCCTCGAAGAGGGTTCTTATGCAAGTCAATTTGAATGTTTACTATATTTTACTTTCAATCCGGACAACTAGAAAGGCAAAAGTTTCTATAACTTTCCTCTTACTCTAATACCAAGTCTTGTAGTGAGTGAATGATATTAATTGCATTGAAAAGAGTTTCTCACGTTGCGCATTTAAATTATCTATTAATAATCAGAACTGTTACCAAATTTAAAAGTGCTAACAATTTGTAGTTTCAATTTTTGCTAAACTCTCTTTGATGCCAAAGAACCTATGAAATTCCGGGTCACCTGGATCTCATATAATATGCACTCACATCCACGCTTAAAACTTATCAGTCCAATATTCCCTTGCCCTCTTGACCTTCAGATAGATTTGCTCCTAGACCTTGAGAAGGAAGCTTGATTCACATGAACTGGTTTTCCCGAAATTCGGACTCCTTTCTTCGGAATCCGGAAGTAACTAAGATCGCTTTGGAACCCTGTTATCTAGAGATTATAAATACCCTTTAAAATTGAGTGGTAAAATTCGTTCCATGATCTGTGAACTACTGTAACACTAGGTTAGCGATGATGCATTCAGACCTCAGAAGTGACTTAGAAAGAAGAGAAAGTTCGAGAGATCTTTAACTAAGAGTATATACATGGTTAACATCCGTATCCTCACGAGGCATATTACGCAAGGCATTTCAGCTAATAAAATAAAGATGACGTTTGAGTAAGTACTCTATACATGAAGGAAAGAATCTTTACCAGTAAAAGAAAAGAAAGAGATTATAATAGTATGATGACAAATAGTCTTAGGTTTTGGTTCTAAAATTCGAATATTTGAAATTGTAGTACACTGAAATCTTATGAGCACCGGATTTATTTTATTTTATTGTTTACGTCCAATGTAATGATCTTCTCTGGATCTTGTGTTTATGTGAACGCCCACCTAAGCACCAATACAGCTCATCCTGGAAGCTATAAAGTTCTTTGGTTATTTTGGAAATTTTATTAGTATCATATAAAAAATTAAAAAAAAAAAAATATATAAGGTGGATATTCCTAGCTATACTAAAGCTCCCTTACATCTAAAAGTTATTTAAAGTTCATTTCTCCCTTCATTCTGAATGTATATCTCCTTCTCCTTTCGCCAGGAGAAGGAGATCTAGATCACGATGTCACAACAGACGAACGTGAGCATGTAGTACACGTGTATATGCTCACGTGTATTCTGCTGTCAGCTACTGGCGCTTATGGATGCAGATATGATCATGTGTCCTTCGCAACACTTTTGAATTCACTTTCCTACTACTTTTACTCATTTGCTCTGGCTAGTTCCCAGTTATTATCAAATTTGGACCTCGTCGGCTACCTATGCCTCGAACTCTACGGACTTTGCTCTGGCGTGCTAGCGAGAGCAATGTCCTATCGAACCATTAGTTAATCCGACAAGACCAGTGGTTAATCTGACTTGGACACAGAAGAACTTTGAGCTGCAGTGATTGCGCTGGTTTCATTAGAATTTCCGTCTCCTCCGTTAACCATATAAATGGAAAGACTTTGCTACCTTTGTCATGATGAGCTTTTGAGTTCAATAATGATAGTGTTCAGTGATCACTTAGTGTTATGTGCAAATTAATAATAAGTAATTAAGACTAATTACTTATGAATAACATTATTCTCTCCGAGAAATTTATGTTCGATATGCAGTTCCTTGCAGATATCCAACCTTCCCATCTTCAAAATGAAAGCTCTGGAAGTTTACTTCGAATTCTTTGAGTTCTTTCATAAGTGTTCAAAGGTCATGTCTCTTTCTAAGGGCAAGGACACGTGAAGCAACATGCAACCGGAATAAAATTGGTGGACATCCATTTCTACTGGTTTAGGGTCCACCAATAAAATTTATGGACGTCCAAATTGAAGTACTGATAAGTTAAAAGTACGCGGATGTGTCCATCAAACTTCTCTTCTAATGGATGCTCGAGCCCCCAAGTGTTAGAAACTCTTACCTCTTCGTCTTTTCTCGTTCTACTTGGTCAGAGTATGTATATGTCCCTCGGATTTGCTCCAAGCAAGATCCTTCTTTTCTTTTAGCAGCAGTTTTACCTCTTGTACATATACTACCTTGTACAAGTCGTACGTGATCTAGATCCATCAAAATACACGTGATCTAGATCGCACGTGTATTTTGATGGTTCCCGGTAGGTGTATAATGCTCTAAGTCAAACATGTTGCGCCGTTTTCCACTCCACCCAACATCTCCGACATCTCGTAATGGAAATAATTGAAAATATTTCCCGAAGCGGATAAGACTCCGAAAGAGCCATCGTAGACTTAGTTAAATAATATGCAGGCAAGATCAACTTCGGGGAAACTTTTGCCCGTTTGTTGTTCTCGTTAAAAGTTATGTGTTAATGAAAAATATTATACCAAGCTAACATGAAAGGTAGAAATATTTATTAATATTAGATGTTAGTCAATCTGGAGATGCAGGAAGACTCTAACATCAAGCCAAGGGGATGCGGATTATCACCAGAGCATATTTTACTAAAGGTTTAATTTATTACCTAAACCTTATTAAAAAGGGTTAGGTAATAAATTAAACCCCTTGTATACTTGCAAGGAAGTTATACTTGTAGGTTTATTTTAACCTAGTTAATAGGATTAACTTGTGTTCTAGTTTGCATTTTCCCATAGAGCAGTTCTTTAAATGTTAGGTTTTTGCCCAGATAGTTCCGGCCATTATCTTCTTTGTTCATTTCTCTAGCGAGACAAGTACGAGGGATTCGGTAACTAGCTAACTGTTATCTTATTTCTCTCTAAATGGGTTTATGTATTCTGCGCTCATGACATGACCTCAATCTAGATTCAACATGCTTTGCCTTCTTTTCTGTTACTGAGACGCAATAGCTCTCTGTTATTTAAGTCTCTTTCGCGGTGGGTGCTTTCTTTACCTTTTAAGTGAGTATCCAGTTTTCACACTCATCTTCTGAATATCTGTAGTGGCTTTAAAAGCAATAAGGCTATGCTTGCCTTGAATTTGAAAGGTAACAACAGCATTTTGTGATTATAAAGCATAATCTCACTACTTAGAGAGCTATCTACTAGATATCACAACTATAGCCACAGTTTGAATAAATGTGTAAAAGCATTATTCAAGATAACGCATCCACACTTTGTTTGTATTTTTTTTACTATCGGAGTAAAAAAAAGATCTAATGAAAAGAAAAGCAAAATTATTAATAAGTTAAATTTTCGTATAAAAAAATGGAAAACAAGACAATTCAAAAATAATTTGAAATTTCAACTTGAATTATGAGCATAAAAATTTTTTCTGGATCTTCTGCTGCACGAATTTCTTGGGAAACAAAATCATAAGCACGTAAATTTAAAGCTAAACCTACAACCCCAATCGCACTCATCCATAATCCAGTTACTGGCACAAATAACATAAAAAAAATTTTCCTCTACTAGACCCTCAAAGAACATATTAGTGAATATATTTCCTGAAGAGCATCTTTACCCTATAGACAAAGACCAGGTAATTTCTATTCTAGAGATTAAACGTAAAGCTTCTTTATCGTAAAGGTCAGACTTCCCAACCGCAGTTCCTTAAATATCCTTAATGTAAAAGAATGATAGAACGTCCCACATCATAACCGGTACTTATATAGAACCAAGAAAATAGATCGAACATTACGTGCATGATAACTGACAGTGTTTGTTTGTGTTTAAATTTAAACAATCTTAATTGATATATTC
The DNA here is from genome assembly GCA_036924285.1 of Asterella californica. Taxonomy (NCBI): domain Eukaryota; kingdom Viridiplantae; phylum Streptophyta; class Marchantiopsida; order Marchantiales; family Aytoniaceae; genus Asterella; species Asterella californica. The sequence continues at coordinate 53,834,544 of JAYKYS010000001.1, forward strand.
TTTTAAGTTAAAGAAGTGCTGAAGTTGGTGGAGAATACTTAAATCAAAGGATGCTATAAAAATATGCGGTATGAAGATTTTTAATTGACTCTTTAACTGGTTAGGGAACCTTTAAAAACCTGAGGTGGAGATACTCTTAGAGTGCATTATCCTATACCTCTTCCTTTACATACAACAGCATCATGCTTAGAGCCTTGGAGATAGCATGGATGCGAAAGCAAAAAGCCCTCGAGAAACTGTCGGTAAAACTGACGACCATGGACATGTCGGACGAAGCAGTCGGAGTTTTGGTTTAGATCAAAAAAACCCTCAGTTATCAACAACCTTCTGGGCAGGGTTTGGGGAAGTCAGTATTTGCCAGGACTGCAATGATCTGATGTTTTTCCACTTGGTGGAATAGGTTGTGCTTTCTAACTAAGTTCTCATTCTTTCAAAGATGATATAAGTCTGAAGTTTTATTGATGTACTCGAACAAAAGGTACAAGCCCCAGCAAAGACAGGAAACGCTGATGACGCTTAATATTTACAGAAATTTGTTTGATCACACCCCAGTATGTATCTTGTGATTAATCACACCCTTCGCACTTCTGATCGGGGGACGCCTTTTTCCCTCCTCATTTTCATGGCACGTACCGTCTCGTGCTGACCCACACATACTCGCGATGGGAATCAGTACAAGGTGCTGAAAACATAACATATAACACCTATTATATAACCCTATTCTGGCCTCAGTCCTCAAACTATGTACAAGGAGCGTCGAAACTGGAATAATCCGATATACTAAGGGCATTTTCACACCTGCGTGATAGTTCATTAGACTTTTTAACCAGTATTGTATCACTCAGGGTTGGGATAGTGTTCACAGGCTATAGTTTTTCACTAAAGTTTTTCTATAGAGCCTTCTCACGAGGATACCAGAGATAAGAGCTAAGGAGTCTTTCCAGATACCTTGGAGGGAGGGATGCTTTTGTAAGTATACTAGCTCTGTAATTGTGGGAGGAGAATATGACAGGAAAGAGAACCAAATTAAAAAGTCCTAATTAAAAGAGTAGCTTAAAGTTTACAGGTATGGAGGAAAATATCTCTATTGCAGAAAAACCCATGCAAAAGTCACACTCTTCCATGGTGGATTCTCTAGGTTGCAAAGGTGTATAGGAAATAAAATATTATGCAGATGTGAAGAGTCTCTAACAACCGTGTAATAAAAACCCATCTTAAAACTAACTTAAAGTAACACGAGTGTCTCCTCTATAGATGAATCGTTGATAGCCTCAGAACTACCCTGTCGAGATAAAAAGGATACATGGTCCTTGAGATGAATGCAGTGTTCTCGTAAGAATACGAGTGCTTGAAGAAGGCGACATTTGCTGTAGCTAAAGTTGCAACCTTTTAATCGAGTATCGCAGCAGAAACCACCATGAAAACATTCAAACTAAATCATTAGTCACACTTTCACAATGAAATCACTCTCTATTATAATCATCAAAAATCCAGTTCCAATTGGCGATTTCGACTATATGGTTTCAGTTTTGCACAAAGGTGGGATTCTCCATTCCATGGAGAAGGTTTGGCAGAACATATCAGTTTCAGATACTTTGGTGCGTAAAGTGGCCGGAACGAGAGATTTGGTAGAGGTGAATGAAGCTTTCTTCCCGTTCGGAAAGAATTTTGCATACTTCGAAGGTCAGGAAATTAACTTGCTTTGCAAGAACGGCGATTCTTTTTAGCTGAACAGAAGGAATTTCTGTACTTCCGAAATTGTATGAAAAAATCCAGATTCAACCCGGATGATAACTATCGTCAAATGCGGGAAAGTGTCGTAAACTGCGGGATGCGATCGACCAGGAAAACCGAGAGCCAGAAAAGATAAGGGTGACTCTATAGTCAGAAATATCTCGACGAAGGCTGAAATTTTAAAAGTCCCGCACAATTCCTCCACAGCTATACTGTACTTGTGAAGTCGTGATCAGAGTGATCCGGTACGATTGATGATTATAAACACGCCTTCATAAAGACTACAACACGGTATACAGTTCATGTTGCCACATTTTAATCGATCGGAAAGTGACATTCTGAGAAACATGTCACATCCGTCACCACCACCTGGCCAAGAGTACGATTATGACTCGGATTCGACCCATCCGCCTCCCTGCTTGCTGAGCTGGTGGGTCCCCTCCTGGGATCCTGATGATCGTGAGACTTTCCTGTTCCTTGTGCGGTTGCTGAGTAGAACTTTTCTATTTCTCGCTCCAAGAAGAAGACACTATGACTAGGATTTCCAAATAAATGCACGTATGGAAGTGTACCTTAACGGTGAGCAGTCCGAGCCGATACGTTGACGGTGACGGGCTCTCTACCGGACCATAGCTACTAAAGTCCTCCAAGTTCTACTTTTGGAAGAAGTTGATGCGAGCACTGGCGGGTACACAAGCTGCCTGTCGGATGGGTGGTCGGCACGTGATTGTAAAGTCTCGTACGCGTCCACTCGCCGTCAAAAACCAACCATGTCTCTCGCTAAGCCGCAATGAAATTAACCTAATTTAGATGTATCTCCCACGCAAGCTGCCTCTACCCTAACTTCCCGTCTCCAGTATTCAATCCACTGTAAGACGAATTCTGTCGGACGCGAGAAACACACTGTTCAACGAGTTGGACGGACAATTCTACAGAACGTTCAACGTACAATCGGTCGGACACTTGGATATCTGATATAGTATCTGGTATCTGATATGCGCCAAGGCTGCTTAGCTAAAAGTGTGTTTTCGCCTTCTATGAGTCCACTTACTTGCAAATCCCCGCCATGCCTGGAACCTGGTCGAGCAGTCCTAAAACTCTAATTAGGCGGTCAGTCCCCACTTACTCTCACGGAGTGTCCACCTTTCGGTTAACATATATCTCGTACATTCCGTGTATCGTAACAGTATAGAAGTTGTAGTCGCTCGGATATAGAAGTAGTAGGCTCCTGGGTTAATTCGTGTGAGCATCGCCTACCGTCTAGGACTCGAGGACGGCACATCTTTGCCGGAAGGTACTGGACCCGAAAACCTCAAGCAGTCAGTGGACTTGCAATGCTTTGCAAGGTGTCTGAATCCGCTCGTGTCTGATTTGACCACTGTGATGACGATGTAACTGTGAAGCTGTCGAACTGATGACTGAATGGGGATGATGGTCTAAGTGAGTCAGGCGGGGACGGATCGTAGAGAACAGTGGACACAAGATTGCGTTCTCTCCTCCAGCATCCAAAGCTGAGGACAATCAATCTTTGCTGCCGCTCCCACACATTGTGTTTTATCCGAGTTTCGATAGCTCAGAAGGTGCAACAGACAATCGATCTTTGCTACCGCTCGTGTCTGATTTTGACCACTGTGATGGTGATATCGATGTTACTGTGAAGCTGTCCTGCTTGACGCAAGAGTCGAACTGATGACTGAATGGGGATGATGGTCTGAGTGAGTCAGGCGGGGACGGATCGTAGAGAACAGCGGACACAGGATCGCGTTCACTCCTCCAGCATCCGAAGCTGAGGACAAATGATCTTTGCTGCCGCTGCCACACATTGCTTTTTATCTGAGTCTCGATAGCTCAGAAGGTGCAACAGACCAGCGATCTTTGCTGCCGCTCCAATCTTTGCTACCGCTCGTGTCTGATTTAACCACTGTGATGGCGATGTAACTGTGAAGCTGACCTGCATGACACAAGAGTCGAACTGATGACTGAATAGGGATGACGGTCTGGGTGAGTCAGGCGGGGACGGATCGTAGACAATCGCAACAGCGGACATAGGCCTACGACTGCGTTCTCTCCTCAGTCTTGGATCAAATTGGGTGTGGACCTTGTATGACCTCTCAGCCTCCAGCATCCGGAGCTGAAGACAATTGATCTTTGCTACCGCTCTAACACATGTACATTGTGTTTTATCTGAGTTTCGATAGCCCGATCCGAGGGTGCAACAGACACTCTACTCGTTTTTCTGCCAGACTACTTCGAATTCTCAAAAGGAAAGATGGAGCGCAGACGCCTGCAAAATTCGATGGGGCGTCGACGCAGTTCTGAGTACCTGCCTCGTGCTTGACGCAAGAGTTGAACTGATCACTGGGACGAATGCAGAAGAGGTACCACTCTTAACTCGAGTTGAACTTTTGAACTTTAAAATGAGTGATGATAAGAAAGCTTCGAGAGAAACTGGTTCCTAGTTACAGCCCATCCTACGTCGTTTCTAGTTTACACTGTGGATTCTCTAATTCTGGTGGCTATTCACTGGAATCGGCATCTGAGTCTGCAGCTTGCCGTTAAAACCTCGAGCAAGATCATCTAGATCATCGATAACGATCGTTCAGTGTCTCCCCCTGCATTGTAGAAAAAAGCTCTACAGACACCTGCATTGTAGGAAAAGGCTCTACGTACGTCTTGGTGTGTGATCATGAGAATCCTCATCAGTATCTGCCCTTGCATTGTAGAAAAAAGCTCTACAGACACCTACAATGTTGTAAAAAGCTCTATTTACGTCTTGGTGTGTGATCATGCTTCTCAGTTCCATCAACGAACAGTGGCATCTAAATCTGCAGCTTGCTGTTAAAACCATCGAGCAATATCCTAATCTAGATCATCGATGAGGATCATTCAGTGTCTGCCCTGCATTGTAGGAAAAAACCTCTAGGTACGTCTTTTTGTGTGATCATGCTTACTGGTGCATCAACGTCTATCGATACATTATTTAAACGTTAAAGCGTGCTATGGTTAACTCGGGTTAAGAGAAGTACTTATTGTGCATTCTTCTCGCGTTTGTTTGTCTCCTCAGTCCTTTAACCAATTGGGCGAGGACCTTGTATGACCTCTCAGCCTCCAGCATCCGAAGCTGAGGACAATCGATCTTTGCTACCGCTCCCACACATTGTGTTTTATCTGAGTTTCGATAGCTCCGAAGGTGCAACAGACACTATACTTCGTTTTTCTGCTAGATTACTTCGAATTCTCAAAAGGAAAGATGGAGCGCATACGTCTGCAGAATTCGACGGGGCGTCGACGTCCACGCAGTTCTAAGTCCCTGCCTCGTGATTCACGTCCGTATAGAGGTGTTACTTTCTACAAGAGAACTGGAAGATGGGAAGCCAACCTTTGGTAAGTGATCCTTGCAGAGTCTTGGACACTATCATTCTGATTCTGCTCTTTTTCTTCCTATTCGGGATTGTGAACCCACCTCTGACCCTGTAAGTCCGTTTCTGATGCAGGTATGAAAAAAGACAATATTCCTTAGGTAAAGTCGCATCCCGGAAGGATATTCCGGCAACCGATTACTGAACACTTCCACTGCTGAACATGAAAAGTAGAGTGCAGACTAAGTTCTTGTCTTGTATATGGATAAAACGCAGATGCATGCTTTCACTCTTTCAAAGTCGGCGTTGAACTTTCGCTTTCTGATCGAAGACTGAAGTGCTTGTCATGATTCCTCATTACAGGTGCTTTTTATACTGCGCTGGAGGCGGCGAGGTATGTGGTGGGAGTTAACGAGTTTCAGACTATGATATATGAACACTTCACTCGCCGACAAAATGCGCAGCCTTTGCAACCTCTGACCCAGAATTATCGTTTACTTGACAGGGGTTATGACATGGGAATTTTGTGTACTCGTTCTTCGAGCGCAGAACTGAACTTTAGTCGTACGGATTACAGCAACTACATGCAGACGGTACGTTCCTTTGTTTTTAAGGCTCTTTTCACTGTGGGGCTTTCGGCTGCCGCCCTTGAAGACGGTACGTTCATGTGTACTGATTCTGCAGTCTGTAGCGGCCGGAGGAACCTCTCCGGTGCGGCTACAGGAAACTTATGGTGTTAAGATATAGACACCAACGTGTCTGGGATGCAGCACCCAGTGTATTGACGTATCCAAGAGAATTCTCGTTGGCTTTGAGAATTATGTATATACTAAAGGCGGGTTATAGTCATCCCTCGATGCTCTGTGGAAAATGTCGGAAAACGCAGTTCTCCGTCCTACAGTGTTGGTTGGGGGCTCTCCGCACTGGGAAGAGTAGTCCCCCAGACTGTTTCTTGTGCGCCAGCTTGAAAACGTTCCGAAGAATTGTGTGTATGTAAAGTGGTGGAACGCAGCGGGGGAAACCTGGAAGACTCTACATGTTCAACTTTATTTCACTAGTACTGTATACGTAACCTGACGGTTCCTTCCTTCCTGCAGATGCATGGATTCAAGAGTTTCCTCGAGTGCCAACAGTACATACGGGACTTAAGTAGACAAGCAAATTGTCACATTGTCAACGATTTGTACAAAGGAATTCTTATTGATCTGTCTGGGAGGTGGGAGGTGAAGTACCGCGTGGCGAATCAACAATCCCCTCCCAAGTGAGTTGTAAAACCTTAATACCTTTCTTCTTTCCACTTATCGGATTTTGTGCATCTTTCACCCGTTTTAAGTTTGTTCAAGTTGTACATCTATTGGATGTACTCATCAATCGCAATGCTCTAAACTGTTACACGTCTCTATTTGCCTTGTAAGAACCTGTTCATGAACAGCAAATGACAGCATCTGGAAGCGCTTGGACCGCTTGGTCTCTCCTGTCGTTTTACTGGTTTCCCTTCCACTATGGAACGAAATGTGCTTGGCCTAGCCTGTTGAATAGAATGGACTGACTCGCTAGAACTGGATCCCCAACCACTGAACCATGTAGTTCAGTGGATAAGTTTGCGGTACTTCTTCCTGCCACATACATCTAGTTTACTTGATATATTGCTTTTACTAGCATGTACTTACGGTCTGTTGTTTATGTCCAGATTTAGCTACGTGTTAGTTGGCCGCTACGCTACGGAGGAGACAGCTTTAAGGTACGAAATCGATCTAGACCAACACCAAAATTCTTTTGCTTCACCGTAAGACTAGTTGATCTCTTTTGTTGCTAATACTTAATCGCAAATACATATAGCAGCTTTGGAAGCAAGTCAGAAGATACAATCGCCGTGATTATACTAGGGAACCATTCTTTGTATTTACTACCTGAACACAGCTGAGGCCATGTTCAGAGGATGATAGATATCAAATCCATTTAGTTGGACAGCTGCAAATATGAATTGGGCATGATATAGAATGTGTCGCTGCAAACAATAACACGAAATGTGGTAGTGACAAAGAATAGTGTATGTACAGTATCTAGACTCTTTGACTCTGAACGTGAGTTCATTGACATAGTTTAGTCATGGTGCAAAAACCTTATTGTGAATGATTATCATCGTCAGCTCTGTTATCTGAGGAGACCTAATATGACGCTTGATCCTGACTTCAGAGCTTACAATGAAACTGCTCTAACATATGCCGGTCCATCAGCTATCATCACAAGTTTTCAAACAAGACAACTTGGTAAGTCTCCACGTGATCACCGTATGCTCTCAATGTACATATGTTTGCTAAGTTTAGTTGTAGATTTAAGTGTGCAAGTGTAAAGTCACAATATGAAAACGATGGGCTAAAATAACCGTGGGGAAGAATCTGATTCATCTATCTGCAGCTGCAGACATCACAAGATCTCTGCCGTACATCACAAGTACAGCTAGGGAAGATGAGCCAAGATACAGGAAGGACATCAAGATGGTTAGTAACCTAGCCGAAGACAACTTACCTGTCCTAAGCGATGACCATTCGGATCCATCAACGGGAGGCGCCCCTCATCTTCCCACAACATCCCAGGAGCAACTCCTTGGACTGGCTGCAAAAACTCCAGCTGTAGTGAGTCGGGAAGAAATTCAAACGGACAGTGGGAACAGTGGTCTCGTGGCTCTTATGGAAGAGCCGGTGGGATGTGAATCTGAAACTCACAAAGATGCTATCCTAATTCACGAAAGACCTGTTTCAGATGTAGAAAAACCATATGCATCAAATCTTTTCCCTTTTGTGTTACACCTTGAAGGGGAAGGTCTCTCGGCTAACTGCGACCATCAGGATGTGATGCGTCTCGTTGATTCTGTGGCTCTAGAGGTAGAGCCGGTGGGAACTGAATGCATATGTGAAATTCAAGAATATGATTTCCTGCAGATTCTCGAAAGTCGACCTGTTCCACATGCAGAAAAACCATCAAGTTCCGGCTTCTTGGTGCAACCCCTTGGAATGGAAGGGGAATGGCTTTTGCATAGCTGGGACCATCAACCTGAGGATGTGATGGAATGCGATGGACTGGCTGGAACTGGAGCTCAACTATATCCTGAAGAGACCCATACGGACAGCGGGAACAATTGTCTCGTGGCTCTTGAGGCAGAGCCTATGGGATGCGAATCTGAAATTCAAGAATATGATTTCCTGCATACTCTTGAAAGTAGATCTGTTCCATATGCAGAAGACCCATCAGTTGCAAGCCTTTGCTTTTCTATGGAAGTCCTTGCAATGGATACAGAAGAGGGAGGTCTTTCGTGCAACTACGACCATCAAGATGTGATGCAATCTAACGAACGATGCGGGGCTGATACATCAAGTTACTGGATGCTCCCGAAGTATCATGATCAAGGTCATGGAGACGAAAAGGTATCTACACAATATATAGTTTTCTACGTCTTTGACAACATTATTCTACTTGGATGGAGGGAAAGTACTTTCATTGTACTCAGAGTCTTCTTTCCATTGATCTGCGTTGGCCTTACGTAGGACTTGATCTGCTTGTACCCTGCAGAATGCAGGACCTGGTGCTGTTCAGGAGAGTCAGCAGCTGATCCACGTGCACAGTTTCTTCCAATATTTTCCTCCTCCTCTTTTGAACGGAGGACCTGATGAAGTTATGACTCCTACTGCCGAAATAGATTTATATCATCTTAAGTCCATGCCTCCTTTTCACTTTGATTTGTCACTGTAAGTGGACATAGGTTTACAGTTAGGTACAGGCAAGGCAAATTTTTTATTTACACGGAACTCGTCAACTCTAAATCTTTACTCCTTACATGTATACGGAAAAGTATACATGGTCACTCACAACTCACAGGAAGAAATATCTGCAATGAATCAAGTACACACCCACTTGCACTTCCAGAACGCATTTGCAAGTGCAAACAGTGTTTCATTCATCAAGTGTCTTTGAGTTGAACTTGTAAAGAGTGTTTCATCATCACGTGTCTTGAGTTGAACTTGTAAAGAGTTGTACTTTACCTCCAGCTGTCGATCATATTGCACCTGCACCGGATAGAGAGTAACGATTGGACAGGAAAGAACCAGTGATCCAAGTGCATTGTACTCCACAGAGTAGATGGTTAGGTTTAACTTCTTGCACTTATTCTGCAAGTTCAGTACACACGATGACTCAAGAATTTTGCTATTTTGATTTTGCAAGTCCTTAGGAACAAATGTCGCGTAGTGACGAATCAAATAAAACATAAGCTAGCGCGAAAATCTTTTATATCGCTTAAAGCCTCCAGATCAAAATGATCAGACAACAGGCGCCATGCGAGTTGCAAATCATGCATGACCTATTCGTCAGATGCATTTTAGTTGCAAAGACGAATGCTTCATCCAAGGAGGATCCTGCACGTAATTGGCAAGTTCAATATGCATCTGGACCAAGCTGTGTGATGCATTTTATGTGCTTCGATTTTACTCAGACGAATGCTTGATCCAACCTGCATGAACAGTTCGACATGGACAAGAAGAATTCTGTGAACATATGAAAGTAGTGAATACTTGCATTAATGGAAACTTCAACGGATAAAAATGGAAGACTGTGTCTTGCACAGTTGTTGAGGACAGAACATCTAACTATATATATATATATACAAATGTAAGAAAAAAGACAATGAAAACTTCAGGGTACTACATTGTCCTCTAACATCTGCTTGCTCAGTGCTAGGAGGCAGACTATTCTAATACAATGAATAGACACTTTTTGTCCTGTACCACTTTTCTGCTCTCCGTTAGAGGACAGAATTTTGCATACAGTACTCTTGCACATTCAGATCTGCATATTGTCTCGATCTCTGACTCACGCTATCTAGCAACATTAATGTATCAAAATTTGATTATTATTACCAAAATAAGTATTTGCATGTACGATTACGACAGCATTTAAGTATGCTAACTTCAAGGAAATATGCACACAATCTTTCGTGCAACTCGATCAACAAGATGTGATGCAATCTAACGAACGATGCCGGGAGTATCTGACTGATACATCAAGTTACTGGATGATCATGAAGTATCATGATCAAGGTCATGGAGAGGAAAAGGTATCTACACAATATATAGTTTCTTACGTCTTTTACAATATCATTCTACTTGGATGGAGAGAAAGTACTTTCAAGTTTCAAGGAGACTCTTAGCTCCTTGAAACCAGTTCTATGATTCATTTGTGACAAAAAAGAATCATGAAGCAAATCTCCATCTGGATCTTCAACTTGCTCCTAACAACTTAACACTCTTCTTGTGATGCCCACAGTTTACAAATTTTGGGATTTTTTCAAAACTTTTAAATTAACGACGTGTATATATAATTGAATTAACTTTGTTACTTGAGTTTATCCTCTGCTTAGCGGGAAGATGGACTTAAGACAGATTTTTTTGTGAGGAAAAACCGACTTCTTCCAGAAGTCGAAAGGAGGGTGTCTTCCTGGAAGACAGAATCTAGAAGATAAAAAAAGAGTCTTCCAATGGAGTCCTTTGACTGTAGTTGCGAGTTATACCAACCCAAGACTAGCTAGAAGATACAGTAGGTGTTACGTGGACCTAAAGGCCAATCACTTAAGCCGTAGGTAGGACCAGGGTTGACATGGCACCTACCTAAAGCACACGGGCAGCAGGGCAGCAAAACGGAAAAATACCTCATCAAGGGAAAAGGTGTGGAAGCATCGCTTCCTACCTTCTCCCCCCTTGAAATTGAATTATAAGTCCTTTTGATAAAAGCTTTTTGAAAAAATAAATAAAATATTTTCAAAAAGTTTTTCTTTTTTCTATTTTCAATTTTACAAATCTATTTTTGCAAAAAATTGAAAAAAAATGGATAAAAAAGGAGCCATTAATATTCAATGGCTTAAATCCTCTAGGAAGGCTCCCAAGGATCCCGGACGGGATGAGTCAATACACGGAAAAAGAATATTTGGGCTGACGCGGATCTTTGGATTTTTAGATTTTGGAAAAAAAGTACGCTACGGGATATTTCAGGAGCTTACAAGGAGAAATTGTTGTGGTTAGGCTTGGAGAATTAGGATGAGAGTTTGTGAGAGAGTCGCCTCTCCTCAGAGAAGAAATTGCAGTGTTCACAGAAGAGATTATCCAAGGATTGAAGAGAATTGAGAGATTAGGATTTCATGCTTCTGCTGCGCATAAGAAATCCACAAGCTGCACACAGCAGGATTGAAGTAGTGCACGGCCGAAGACTGAGCAAGGTTTTTCAAGGAACTTCCAGGGAGAGATTGCTTGTGGAGGGTAGCAATTGGAGAAATCACACATGCAGCAGAATTGCGAAGAAAGAAAATGAAGGCTAAGTTGTGAAATTGAAGAATCAAAGGTGTTTGGAGGTCACGTAGAGGACCCACAAAACAACGCATCAGCGTCTAAAGGTTTTAAGGTTCTTTTTCTTTACCTCTCCCCTTCTCTTTCCTTCGTCCACCTTCTTTTCTATTTCTACGCCCCCTTCTCTGCAATTACTTGCAGGAATCCTTTATCTTCTCATCCCAAAATCCCTACCCCATTGTGATTCTGTCTCCCGAATCCATGGACAGAAGACTTGCCTTGAGTCTGGACATTTCCAGAAGTTGAGTTCAATTCACATCAAGTAGTATAGATTTGATTTGATTTGCGAAAAGCTTGATGTGAATCTTGAGTGGAATTGTGAGTTGGTAATTGTTTAGGAAAGGAGAAAATTGGGATTCAAGCTAGTGCCTCCCAATCTTCTTGCCTTCTCAATCCACATTTTCCTAGAGAGCTAGAAGATTGGAAAGGTAAAAAAAAGATGTGAGGGTCCTATGCGGGTCTCTTTTGTGTGATCCATCGCAGACTGTTTCTTCTTCTTCCAACTTAGATGAGAGTTGTGAGGAGTTTTGCTGGCAAAATTTGGAAAGAAACGTCTTGTCTTTCATTTATGCGGTAAGCTTCTCCTAAGGGTGTATGCGAGATGAGAAGTCAAAAGATAGTGCGAGTGCTCAGACCCTCAGCAGAATTGAGGTCTAGTGTCTGTGGAGAGGATAGAATTGTGCGTAAAGAGCAAGAAGACAAGTGAGATCAGTGATAGGAACCCTAGATGTGAGAAGTCTTCTAAAGTAGTCATTTATCTAGAAGCTATCCCTGAAGTCTTTTTGGATGCCACTGTCATCACAGGAGCCCCAAACTTCTTCTGACCATTTTGTATGCATGTCTTCTCAAATAACTCTTTATCTTTTGCTAGGAAGTAATATGAATTGCAAGATGGATTGTCTCTTCAAAAATCTCTGTTATGCCTTGCTTAGTTAGAAATGCATAGGTGTAGATTACAATACGTGATGCTATCAAGAAGCTCTCTTAGAATTTTCGAAGACTGAACTCTTTTTTTGAGAGTGAAATTTGAACTGCAAGAGCCTGGTGAGGATTGAGCTCTATGTTCACCACAATCATATGTTGTATAGTGTATCAGAAGTTTTAGTATGACTGCCATGCATCCTCGAGGTATTGTGTTACTACAAGTAAGTTGAACACAGGCAACCCCTTCATTATAGAATTTGATCTCGATTTCTTCAATTGGAACTGGAATCTTGCCGACCAATGTCTGTTGGAAGAAGTCTGGTCAATCCTACTCTCTGAAACCATGTACTTACTTATGCAAGAGTGGCGGGAGGAAGATCGGCAATATGAAATGTGGAGTGGTGGAGAAAAACATTTCATCGATCAGAAACCGAGAAACGTGGTTATGAGCTGGAGAAATGTAAAATCTCCCCAGTCATTTCAAGGCAATGACAATATGGAAATACTACATGTCTCTTCTTGGAAGACAGACATGGAAGAAATGGCTAGAGAGTGGAGGCTTACCGGGAGCAGAAGAAGCGACTTCTGGGGACACTCTATCTTCACTTGTCCCTTAAGTGGGAAAGCTCACAAGGTCAGGTACTTAGGCAATCAATATGTTGTCTTCTTAGAAATCGTATGGGTAGGAGAAGTTGTCAATTGAGATGTCTTTTTCCATGGATATGTGCATGTGGAGCTAGGTTATTTAGGCACCCCAGTAGAGAGACACCTCACCTCTTTCTTCTGCTACTTCTATGTACTGCCAAGGGGACTTGAGAGAGAATCAGTTGGTCAAGTATGGACCAGTAAGATCACCGGAAGTGAAGGAGGAATCTTCCTAGGAAGAGAGCTTGGTGGATACTGTACCTTCTCAAAATCCAGTGCCTAGGGAGGACCAGGTACAACTCTGAAGAAGATCACCAACTAGATAGGAGATTTCAGTGACACAGAAGAAGATTCCTCTCCAAGGAGGATGGGACTAAGAGTGTCTCGAGGGCAAGCACTCCTCACCCTATCATTCATTCCATACTGAGTCAAAGTTATAAGAAAACACCTCGGCACTCAGTCTATCAGGAAGTCGGTTCTTGAGACCCACTAAGTCTTTTGAAGACTCCAGAAGACAGAAACTGGGTAGACGACCCAACTACAACAGGTGAGTATGTAGAAATAGAGACAAAACGTCAGAAAGACATGCAGTCTGTCTCTGTTGTAAGAGGAGACCTCTCACCAAGGACGATGTTACGAGTGGCTTCTTCCCAAGCACAGAAGGGGAGAACAGCCATGATGGAAGAGATAGGAGAACCGTAGGAAGACAGGGAAGCTTCCTAAGATCGATATGACGACATGAACTTGACTTTCGCTTGGAAAAGATTGGAGGAGTTCATTGCGTTCTTCAGGGCTTAGATCCAGCCAGCGATGGAGATGATGGAAAAGCGGGCTAGAGTCCAAGAGAAACCTCTATGGCTCAGATTTTGTCTTTGAAACCTGATCCAGAAGGAAGAAGTCCACACGGAGCGGGAAACCAACCTCTGCACAATTGAGAGGTTAACAAACAGATATAAAGCGGAAGTTTCCGTTTCTACTAAGGAGACGATTCAATTCCAGAAGACTCACCTGGAGTTGCAGATGCGACTTAGACAGAAGGAGCAGGAAGTCTTGAGGATCAAGAGCAAACTAGCTGACCTGGTGGCCAAGAAGAAGCTGCAGAAGCCAAGACTTCTGAAGAGAAGAAGCAGCGTCTGGAAGCGGAATATCTAACCAAGGAAGTCATGACACAAATGAAAGAGGCTTTGAGAAAGAAGTTCAATTTCACAACCGGGAGGAAGCTTCTAACCTTAGATAAGACCATATTGTTAGAATGCAAGGACAGCATGTTCAGATACTTGGATAAGTAGATTGAGGATCTGAAGACACTCTATGATCTTCTATCAGTCCTCGGTCCTACAGCCATGTCTTGGAGCGCTGGAGGGCCTTCCATGTCGAGGATCCAAACAAGGAAGAGTTCAATCTGGATGTTCACATGTGATAGCAGCATTAGGAATGGAGCCACCTAGAAGAAGTCCCAAAAGCTAGGATGTCTTCTAGAAGACAAGGAGAGGAGTAGACTTCTTACGTGTTCAGAGTGGAGGTAATGTCTGTCTCTGGCACTCCGAAAGTTACCAGACCTCGCAAAAAGACTCCGAAGTCAAGTTGGGTACAACTTATCACAATTGTCTTCCCATCTTCTGGGACGGGTACAGATGGGCACATGGTTGTCACTGTGACAGATGCCACCTCAGCCGCTCGAGAGGTGCCAGCAGAGCAGCACATGACATCAAAGACCGAATTGGACATACAAACAGATGCGGAAGCTATGGACCTCACACTTGAGGTCTAAGAATAGATAGGAGATCTAGTTATGTCCGGGATTTTTTCTACCACACTCACTTTTGAGAAATTCGGACTTAGCTGTTTTTAGTTTTGTGTCTCTTTTGTATTTTTAGATCACTGCCCAAGTGACAGAGTTAGGAAGAGAAAGAATAGAGAAGGACTTTCAAATTTGGAGAAATCAAAGTCCAAGGATGAGGTGACCATCTTCTAGTGAATCCTTTCACCTTCTGGACTACGGCCTTGTTAGAAGGAGTCTCCTCCTATGTTTAGAAGATAATTTGGCTCGGTTGTTAGTCAGTCCATGGTCAAGAAGGTGTATAAGACCTAGGATTGTTGTCTAGTTTAATACACAATGTGTTCTACACATCGGCACTCAAGTGGAGACGAAAGAGTGCAGACAGACATAGATAGAGAACGACATCCTCGTGTAGTCTTGTTTAGTCTAGTGTGTCGAGGAGTGGAGTTAGGAAACTGAAGGGGTAGCTAATGAAATCTGATATAAATTCTTCTCTTCTCAAGGATTTGATAAGATTACTTGTTTACAAAAACTGTCTATGTCTTCTAAGGATTGAGTTTCATTAAATTCATACGCAATTGTGCATGGGAAGTTTTCCTGTTGAGTGACCGTGGCTATCATAGGTTGTGTAGTGTCAAAGTTCGTCTCATCCAGTGGAGCATTTGGGATCCACATGCGGACAGAGTAGTCGAAGATGAGGACAAAAGAAGATAGAAGCTCTATCTGTGGTACTCTGGTCGAGAAACAAGTAAGAAGCCGAGGAGTTAGATAATGAGAGTGTCAGCACATGCCTGAAACCTTGTAAAAGCTCATTTGACCAAAAGGACAGTGGGTGGAAAAAACTCCAAGTTGCCTCGAGAAGAAAACCTAAGGTACAGAGAAGCTGACGGATCGCTTCGTATCACATCAAAACACATCATCCTCAACCAGAAGACGGTGGGATTGTAAAGTATGTGTTTACTCTTCTCCTCGATATTACTACAAGCATGAAAGGCTTGTTAGTCCGGATCCGGACTAACAGTCTGTCAGAAGATTTATTTCTCACCTTCTTTCTCATTTTCTTATTCTTTTCTATTCTTCCTTTCTCTTCTATTATCTTCCCATCTTCCTTCTATCTTTCATCCGACTATAGAAGTCTTGAGTGAGTATCATTGGATGTAAGTGTCGTTGTAGTGCTGTCAGAAGATCATTTTAGTAGGTAGAAGCTTGGGAAGGCTACAAAAGACATACACCCTATGATTGATCTAATCAATTGAGCATCCGTAAGGGTGATTGCCCTTGTGTGATACGGTTAGTTTTGAGTTTATGATAGGGACTTAGGGGCTCTCAGAAGTCCAAAAGAGGCCATTCCAGAAAGTGAGAGCCTCCGGAAACCTCAGCTGGACCTGAGAAGCACAACATCCTCTCTGCAGGAGTTTGCTGTGTGGAGTAGTAAATGGCATCTACCTAGCAAGGGTCAATAATCGTCTTTCTTGTCTTCTCAGTATACATTTGGGTTATCTATGAAGTAGTAGTTGTGTGTTAAGTTCCAGAGCACTTTATGAGGGTTTGGAAGCTATGTGGTTGTGTGGGTTAGAAGGAACATTTGGACAAAATTATTGTGTTTGTGAGTTTGGTCAGATCTTAGAACTTAGAACAGTATAACTAGTCTAAATCTTCTTGGAGAACAAAATCTTTTATGCTACAATGGTGCAAAGGAGATAATCCTAAGACATTACACTTCTCCAATACAAAATGAGTGGTTGATACATCTTGTATCCTTTGGACGTCTCATCCGAGAACCTTTCAAACATTTGATGAGATTATCGAAGAAGGGTTTGACTTTTCTTCGTTTAGGATGAGTCGTTTGTCATCTCTATTTTCTTCATATCTCTCTTCGACAGAACATAAGCTCCATGATCTTTTTCCCACAAGGTACGCTCTAAGTCATTCATGTATTAGAAGATTGGAACGTTATCTCTCATTGAGAACTTGAAAGCAATTGGAAGAGAATATTCCTCGATCTTCTTTATGAACTTTTGGACATGTGACTTGTAATCAACAACTTCTTCAAGAAGTAACAATACTGGGTGTTTCGCTTCACACTCTAAAATTTTTGCTATGAGTGCTGACAACGTCAAAACGTCTTTGTGTTTAATGCGTGTGCTCACTTTGGAAAATGTTGTATCGATATCTTCATGCGTATGTCCCACCATTAGAAAGTTCACATTGATGGATTTGAAAACTACTCTTGAAACAATTTTGGAACAATAGACAAGAACATGTTGATTCTTGTTATCCTTTGCCGAGTTATCCATTTGAAGAAGCAAGACAAGTGGCAACTTCTTGAAACTTGATGTAGAATTGTGACTTGCATGACGTGTCGTCCTCTTCATGTTGTGATGTTGGAACCTCCTCTCCCACTTCAGCTGCATTAAACGCCTCGTCATCCATACATGTTGCTAAGAAAGCGGCTTGATCTAGCAAAGCTGTCGTGCGCATACACATCGTTACACAACATACATCGTTGTCAGAGGTACACTACACATACACATAACACATGGGCGATGTCATACACACGTACAAATGTACCACAATAATCTGAACAGAGAAATTATCATCTCCAACCCTACAACAAAGATTACTCACAAACGGTCAAGCCAAACCGACTCTAAGCACGAAGAGAATCCAGGTTACACTCAACTAGACTATCCACTATAACCTGGAGCTTGAAGGCTCAACTTGAAGAACTAAGGCCTCCAAGCCCTACCTGCGAAGTATACCCTAGGGAGCTCTCTCACCAACTCGTCCTAACGGCAGTAACGGTCTTACCGGGATTCGTCACTCCGCACTCGGTCAACCTAGCCGAGGTGCCAAACTGACATGACAGCTGTCTTGCGCATACACATCGCTACACAACATACATCGCTGTCAGAGGTACACTACACATATACATAACACATGGACGATGTCATACACACACACAAATGTATCAAATCGCCCCCCTAATTGACGGTTAGGTCCCTCTAACTCAAGATAGCTCCATATCCCAACTACGTGATATACACCTTCATGGGTGCAAGGATCAGGAGGCCGAGTGCTACATCGTCTCATCCTTAGTCGCCTGTCTGCAATCCATACCACGCAAAGATCTAATCGACTATCTCTACTATATACATCTAGGACAAACCCACCGTCTAGTAGGAACGACACTGAGAGGTGGAGTCAAACATGACATGTGCCAACCTCTAGAACAACCATCTCACACCAACATATGGACTACTCCACCAACAGACCTACATAACATACACCTCAAGCCCGCCCGTACAACTGCTAAGCTTGGATCAACGGTACCATCGATGTTGAGACGATGACATGGCGTGCAATTACGCACATGGTCCAAACAACACCATCACGGTCCTCTAACATGAGTACTCCAAAAGATAACACCTCACGCACTCGTAAAATAGTGCGTCCTGCGGTCACGTCCAACGTCGTCGGTGCAGTCTGCTGTAGATAGATATAATCATCAGGATGAAACCTGCGAATCGATGGTCGGTAACCTCCTCCTCGAATAATCACATATCGCAACGTGTCTCTATGCTGAGCAATCGCTAGGTTCTCAAAAGCCATAGGCATAACTCTCCGAAATGTCTCTGCTCGTTGAGAACATGCGGTCACCTCACATATCTGGATCATCAAGGTTCAGCATCTCAGTAGAATCACGACGAATGATCGAAGGTAGATCTGGATCTCGGCCATACAATAGGAAATATAGTGAGAAGGAAGCCAAAGACGCTTGTCGGCTGAAATGGTAACCCATAACCAACCATGGTAACTGCACATCTCAATCTCCCAAGTGGCCCTTCTGCAAGCCATACTTGCACAATCCTCTCTTCACCGTCTGAATTACCCTCTCCGTCAAACCATCCGCCTTAGGATGATCTCGAAATGTAGTCCGATGATCAATCAGCGCCTGATCACACAAGGTCTGAAACTCACCAAGGCTCTGTACCTTGGTCTGTCAGCACTTCAGCTGGTGCTCCAAAACGACTCAGCACTCGATCTAAGAACGCATACGCTGCCCTTTCAGTCGTCTTGTCCGGTAATGCCACCAACTCAATCCACTTGGAGAAGTGCTCCACCATCACCAACACATACCGGTGGTGACGTATGGTCAACGGTAAGGGTCCCGCAAAATCCAAACTCCAACGATAACCCAATCCCATAATCGATAAGGGGTGTAACTGTGGAGTAGAAGCATTAAACGATGCTCGTACTTGATCACAAATCACACATCGTGCGACAAACTGCTGCACATCGACGTGCATACCACGCCACCAATACTGTCCTTGGAGTAAGCTATGTGTACGCTTCACTCCAAAATGCCCCAACTCTTCATGGGCATGTCGTACTAACTGTGCCCTCTGAGCTGGATGTGATCCCATCCCACACTCGAAGTACATGTCGTCCTTCTCGTCGAAATCTCTTCGCTCGTTAAAAGACACGATCTTGCTCCTTGGCACTTACTGTGCCTACCACCATGCTAGTACGTAGATACTCCATTACAGTTACATCGTCATGGATATCTTGCTAGTCTGATACACCATCTCCACCCTCAGGATCTGGAGACTCATCATCTACTCTCTGACCAGAGAAAGATACGACTTTGCTTTCCATACTAGAGTTCATGACCAACACATAAAGAAAGATAGATACATGCCATCCTAGCACTATCTCCTCATCAACCTCGTCATACCATCGAGCCACATCTGATCTTGCTGACTCGTGCATGGGTTACAACTCAACCCATCGGCATCTAGGTTTGCAACTCCAGGTCTATGTACTACCTAGAAGTCATACTCCTATAAGATCAGAGTCCATCGTGCAAGCTTCCCTGTAAGCTTGTCGGACTTCATCAACCACTTGAGTGGCTGGTGATCAGTGATGAGAGTAAAGGGGTTCTCAAACCGATAACATCGAAAGTGTGCAACAGTCCACACTGCCGCCAAACACTCTCTCTCATACGAACTATACCTCGCCTCCGCTGAATTATTGGAGCAACTGGCATACGCCACCATGAACTCTTTTTTCTCATCATCATGATGTGTCAGCACTGCTCCAAGTCCCAACATACTCCAATCGGTGTGCAGTTGGAAAAGACGCCCCCTAACGGGTCTCTTCAAGATGGGAGCAGATGTCAACCTATCCTTGAGCTCTACGAAAGCTCGTTCCTGCTCATCTCTCCACTGCCACTCCTGGTCCACCTTCATCAGCTTGGTCAACGGCTTCGCAGTTGCACTAAATCCCTTCACGTATCACGATAAAAGTTCGTCAAACCAACAAATGCTCAAACTCGACTCACATCTGTGGGACGTGGGATACGTGCAATAGCCTCAATCTTTGTCTGTTAAACACCTAACCCACCTGGATAGATGATGTGGCCCAGATACTCTACCAACTCCTAGAAGAACTTACACTTCCCAGGGTGTAACTTCAACCCATGAGCTCTTAACTGCTCGAACACATCTCGTAAGTGTCTCTCGTGCTCCTCCACAGTAGCACTATAGACTAAGATGTCGTCAATATAACATCTGACAAAATCCAATCCAGCTAGGATCCTGTCCATCACCCTCTGGAACTCAGCAGGGGTGTTCTTCAACCCAAATGGTAAGAACCGCCACTGATACAAACAATCCTTGCCGTGAGAGTCAATTCCTCAGAATGTTGTCTTGGACTTATCTTCTTCTCTCACTGGCAACTGATGATACCCTGCTCGAAGATCCAAAGTACTGAAGACCTTCACATGTCCCACTGCATCAAAGATCTCCTCAAGTGTCGGCGTGGCATACTTATCGGACTTCGTCTGCCGATTGATATGACGGTAGTCCCCACACATCCGTCTATCCGTGTAGTTGTCATACATATCCTTCTTGGCTGGCATAACTGTGGCAGATGCATACTCTTCATGCGACATCTCCACCAACCCAACCTCCAACAAGTCTTGACTCCTACTCTGGATCAAAGCTCTCTCCATGTCACTGTATCCATAAGGACGTCGAAAGATTGGCGTGTCATTAGTCAAGTCGATCCGTATATCAGGTCTCTTCAAGGTACCCAATCCTTCATACTGAAGACAAAACAATTCCTGTAGCTCTTCAGGAATCTTTGAACTCTTTGTCTCTCCTCTCCTATAAGCTTGGATCCAATCTCCGGCTCTCAATTATCCACTGTCACCATGCTAGAGATAGAAGACGAAGTCGTTGACTGCTATCTTGCAGCCTCTAGAGTAGTTTCTTTCTGCTCATCATCAACAACCTCCGCCGCTATTGTGCATAAAACTTTTGCAGTTCTAGCTGCAAGCTCCACACTTTCTCCTACGACATCTCATGATGTCCAAGGATGATGAACTCCATACGCCTCGCCCCCAGCCTTTATCTCCACCGACTCGATAGACAAAGAGCTCAGAAGTGTCCGAGCAGTAACACCCGTCGATCGCATCCGACGCTGCTCAGCGAATCCAAGGCTAACAATCCATGTCAAGCAATTCAAGTCCATTGCTTGACCCCATACTTGACGATGTGAAGCCTCCGACACCGAAGCTATTGCCGTCGTACCTGTAGCGGAATCCATCGCTCGCTCTCTCTCATCGGCATTGGGCTCCACCAATTGCCGTAATTGAGCATCTCACACAAGCCTAGGTCCTCCATCTCTGTAAGCATGTGACGCTGAAAAGCTTACCAAAGTGAGTAACGCTATCATGGACCGTCCCACTAGGTTCACCACTGCTATGAGTGACCTATCGACGACTCTCACTACTTGAGACCGTCGTCCTGCATCCAAGATGTTATCAACCGTGAGATGCGTTGGTCGTCTCACACCATCGTGTGCACGCTTAAGCACCTCTCTCGGTAACAAGTTCGTCCACCACAACCGTGGATGAGATCATACTCTCGCTGCATCCAACAACACTGCTGGTCCAACCCAAGACCGCACTTGGTGCACACTCGTCATCATCTGTGTACAAGCATCACCCAACAAAGAAACCAAGATACGTTGGAGAATCCACCTGATGCATCTAGAGATGTCGTAAGATCCGTAACATCTCTCAGAACATCCTAGATCGCAGATCATGTAAACCCTGACCTCTCCCAGCACGCGTGTGACCTTGACATGGTCAGCCGGCTATCACCAAGTGAATGATGTCAACAAACGTAAGATCCTACGTCCTCAACAGTGAAATATCTGACGGTAATGCTTGCTGGTATCCTCTAACAACTGGGCAACAACTCAAGATATCTCTGCACCAAACGTGCCACATGTCGCAATGAGATGCATCTCGCAATCTCATCTCTCTCCACATACAAGTATCGATGTACTTGTATGCTTGCTTGCAATATCACAGCCAAATCTGTGCTGATCTCTCCAAACAGCTCCAGCACACATACACCCTCCTCTGGATACTGCCACACAATGAGAGTCGTACCCAACGGTGATAAGGTCACAGACCCAATAGTAGGAACAACCCTTTGTTCCTCTACTGGTGGTACAAAGCTTCCTCCAAGCCTGCTGCACCAACTGATCAGCATACTGCTGCAACTCTCCACTCGAACTCCAGAGTGAAACATCTAAGACAGATGGTACTAACATAGACATACTAAGCATGTCCTCCACCTCCTCAAAGACCGGAGTGTTCTCCGCATGGGCATTGCGCTCCAACAACTCGTCCGACCAAGTGATGACCGAACTGAACCCCGCAACGGATACCATCGTCTCTGGTGTAGGCTCCGTCATCCCAACTCTAACACTGAACCGCACTGATAAGCGGCTCACTCGTCCCTCACCGGATTGTCAACCTGGTCTGTAAGATGCCCAATAGTCGATCACGAACCCCATAGGATATAACACAGCACCTCCAACTAATACATCATAAGACTCTGTGGGTGTAACAATGGCCTTGGCCCTCACCATGGAGCCATCCGTGGGATGATCTGATCGAACTCTCATCGTCAACATCTTGCTTGTCATGTGTAGAGTTGTACCCCTTGATCCCTCTAGAGATGTCTGCGACTGGAGTGGACATCTCTCCACCTCGGACTTCTTCAAACCCAAATCAATACACGTCGTCTTTCCCAACATCAACGGTTGGGCTCCAGAGTCTAACAAGACCTTCTGTGGTCGATACACCTTCCTTGAAGGTGTCACCAAACAGAAGATACCACTTCTGTTGTCCAACAACACCACATCTGTGCCAAACCAGCACGGTAAATCCTCGGCCTAGCTAGTAACTCATCTAACCTAGCAGTCGTCGCTTGCCAAGTACCACTGATAGTTGTCCTGATCCTTGACTCCATGGACACATCTACCGCTGTCGTGTCGTGGACCGGCTCCTATCTGAAATTCAGACTTCTATGCTTGTTTCTCCAAAGACACTCATGAGAAAGACAAGCTAGGCCCTAGCTTATGGACTTTTGGCATCAATTTGGATCTCTATTTTCATTGCATAGATGCGTAGAGCTCCTTGTCAGCTTTCCATAGGCACTTCATCTACTTCGTTTGGACGCCTAGTGGAGAAGTTACAAGATTCGAAAGATGGAGAAAACAAGCTAGGCCCCATCTTACAGGTTTTTGGCACAACTTTGGATCTTCGCTTTTATCGCATCAGTGGATAGAGCTCCTTGTCAACTTTCCATAGGCACTTCATCTACTTCGTTTGGACGCCTAGTGGAGAAGTTACACGACTC
Source organism: Asterella californica (assembly GCA_036924285.1). Classification (NCBI taxonomy): domain Eukaryota; kingdom Viridiplantae; phylum Streptophyta; class Marchantiopsida; order Marchantiales; family Aytoniaceae; genus Asterella; species Asterella californica. The sequence goes on from JAYKYS010000001.1 coordinate 53,858,101, forward strand.
GAAAGATGGAGAAAACAAGCTAGCACCAGCTTACCGGCTTTTGGCGCAACTTCGGATCTTCACTTTCATCACATAGATGGATAGAGCTCATTGTCAACTTTCCATGGGCATCATGTTTACTTCGTTTGGACATCTAGTGAAGAAGTTATGCGACTCGAAAGAAGGTAAAATCAAGCTAGGCCTTAGTTTACTTGCTGATTGGGTATTTGAGGCTTTAGGCGCTATATCAAAGATGCAAGGGGTCTGCTTCATTATTATTGTGAGAACTTCGTACGTACAGAGACTGTTGTAAGGGGGCTGCTTAAAGGGCTTGCTTGTTCTTACGACTTGTCGGTGGACGTTTTGGAGAATTGGGAAGTCCAATACACGCGCAAGGTGCCATCGGGTTCAGATCTGTGCAGGCTACGCACAGGTTAAACGGTTTGTGTACATACATTTGGAGTGTATATATCGTTACGTTCATTCTCGTGATTGTTTTTCTCTGTCTTGTCTTTGTTTCAGCACACAACATCTTCAGAGTCAGGAACGTCGCGTTTTCCTAGACATCGTTCACGCAATATCCGACACGATACGGTGGTGAACTCGATGTGAAGGTTTGGGGTGGAGGTTTCTTTTGTGTGTGAACTTTGAAGAAGAGATTGGAAGTCATGAGTAGGGATGAGAAAGGTGATGGAGATGGAGCTAGTGGTTCAGGTGGGTTGCTGAAGGTGCAGTTGGATCCGGCGACTGCATTGATGTTCTAAGCTTTCACTATGTTCTTACGGCAGCAACAGTTTGATGAGCAGAAGGAAGCTTTGGCAACAAAGGCGCTACAAGCGGTGGTCGGTAGGATTGACCAGTTTGATGAGAGAGATGTCTCGAGATATCTGAGATATTATGTGAAGGAGATGGAGCTGAACCGAGTCTCTGAAGATGAGGTGATTGAGACGTTTGAGTTAGCAGCAGCTCCAGAGATTAGGGATCATGTTCAAATGCTAACGAAGCATTTTAACAAGGATTGGGAGACGTTTGCTCATGCCTTGATGGATGAGTACTTCTTGGAAGACTCTGATCGAGTCACCAAGAAGTCATTCTTGGAGTGAGTTGAGCAACCAAGGAAGGGTTTACAAGCTACTGAGTTGCTCAGAGAGTTTGAGAATCAGTTTTCACGGCTGACCAGGATGGAGAAGTTGACGTTGTAGTCCAACAAGACAGAGCTATTTCTTCGGGCTGCAGATGAGAAGTTGCAGGAGAAGCTAGAGGTACTTCTGGAAGACCAGGAGGAGGACGATGGATTGACCAGTAGCTGGAAGAAGGTTGAGGAAGCTGTTGGTCTGCTTACCAAGAGAGAGCGGAGACGAGAGAAAGTTCTTGTTAGGAGATTGACGCCAACACCTACAACTATAACACATGTTCCTGTAGTCCGACCAGTGGTTCCTGTTGCTAGACAGGTAGTACCAGTTGCTCCAGTTGTTCAGGCACCTATGGTATCTTCGAAGAAGGATGATTCAAACCTTGAGGAGATTTTGCGCGGAATGCGAGATTTGCAGATCAAGCTCACAAGATTAGAAGAGAAGGGATCTACAAGCGGAGCAAGACCGGTTGAGAAGCAAGGCTGGATCCAACGGTGTATCTAGTGCGATGGTACTGATCATCCGCGCATAGATTGCAAGGAGTTCACAGATATTTTGCAGCAAGGAGTGATCTTCTGGAAGGATGGGAAGGTAGCGCTGAGGGATATTGGTGCACTTCTTCAGACCAACTTTGGTAGAGGAGGGATGAAGAAGTTGGATGAGGACCACCTATCAACGCAAGCAGTTGCAATGGTGGAAGCTGGAACTTATGGTACAAGGGTTGAGGGTCAAGGTGAGAGAGGTTTTAACGGTCAAGTTGAGCCAAGTGGATTGTGGTCATCTGTCATCTCCATGAAACAGAAAGGGAAGATGACACGTGAGACGTTGCTGAGGACAGCTGCTACGATCCGGAAGGATACTGGATGGGAGGGTCCGATAGAAGCTCTATCGGTGCATGCTTACATCGTCAAGAGCCAACACGAAACGTTGTTGGAAGAGAAGAGAAGGCGAGATTCAGAGGATGCAGAGGAATGAACTTCTTCCAAGAGACAGACTCGAGGGGAGAGGATTCGTCAAGAGCTTCAGGATGCAGGAGCTCAAGATCTACCGATGGATGATGCTCCTTCTCCATCGAAGGAAAGAGTGAAGGATTCTCAGAAGGAGAAAGATAAGCCGGCTACATACAAATTACAGTCGGACATCGAAGCTTCAACAGACTTGAAGGGAGTCTTGGAAGATCGCATTCTGAATGCGAAGGTGGAGTTTACCTTGAGGGAAGTGTTGGGCATTGCTAAGCGTGAGTTTCATGATGTCATCATCGATGTCATCAAACGGAAGCGATAGATTACGAGTGAGACTGGTTTATCGCATGCCTTGGATACTATGATGTCTATGGATGAGGAGAGAGAGCTTGCAAAGTGCAGTGTTTATTCTTCAGAGGAAGAAAGAGATCGAAGGCGCATGGTACATTTTGAGGATGAAGAGGAGGATGGGAAGCAGAGCTCAAGTCATTACAGCCACAATCACTGGGCTCGAGCTACAACGGAGACTTTGGTGAGAATCGAAGACTTGGATGAGCCGGTGGTTGCTCTAATCGATCATGGATCAGAAATCAACATCATGTCGAATGAGTTGTACAAGAGGAAGAAGTGGCCGATCGACACAGAGCATGGTGGGTCATAAGAGCAGCCAACAACACAAGAGGAGACTTGTATGGAGCTTGTCCGGACATCAGAGTGCGCGTAGGTGATGTTGCTATCGAGCAAAACTTCTTTGTTCAGGAAGCAACATCATACTCGCTCATTCTTGGTCAACCTTTCATCATAGCAACTCGGATGGAGACAAAGGTACTGGACGACGGATCTGCTTATGCTAGGATCCGAAGTCAAGATGGGACGAGAGCGGTATAATTCTTGATTGTATCGTCCAACCACGAACGCAATCGAGATCGTTTGAGAGAGAAACCACTTCCAAGGGTGAGTGAAGAGTTCAAGGATTTTCGTTGAGTATCACTATAGAGCGGCATTGTGGTGGTGCGCAAGAGAAGATACTCTCGCTTGATGAAGATAGTGCCTTTTGTACAGGGTTTGTTGGGTTTTCAGAGTGTGGGGTTGCTATTTACAAGAAGGTAGAAGAGCTGAGGAAAAAAGAACAAAAACATTTGCATGATGTTGAGTTGATGTTGAAAGAGTTGGGTGAGCTAGAAGGGGATGAATGGATTTCTGGTGTTTATGAAGAGGATGAGTTGGAAGATCCTTTGCGAGAGATCATGTCTATTGGATGGGAGGATATGGATAAGGTTGTGCAGATTCATTCAAGGGAGGTCTATTCGGTGATCGAATCATTCCGTGCACCGGAGGTTCGAGTTACAAGACAATGGATAAGAAGATAAAGCCAGTTGCTGGTCCCTTGCCGGAAGACAGTAACCAACAAATGGATCGAGCTTCAAGGGAGAAGAGTTTGAGAGATCCTGTAATGATAGAACACAAGTTCACAGAGAAGACCCTTGAAGAGCTGAAGATTGGATCTGATGGGTCTCTTCTACCAGAAGAGAGGATGTGCTTCAAGGAGATGCTTTCAAGACATGGGAAAGCATTTGCTTTTGAGCCACATGAGATTGGGTGTGTAGACCCATACGTTGTTACCCCGATGGTTATTTTCACGGTGTCGGAGTGTGATCCGTCTATCTAGGAAAGCGTCGGGCTTCTGGCTGTGGTTGTTTACTCAAGAGGTTGGCTTTCAAGTCACAACAAAGGTCATAAACACTCACACAGTTGTGTAGGATCCTCTAATATGCTCAAAAAGCAAAATTTAGGTCTAACTAGTAGTAATAGGTTTAAGCGGTGAACTTTGACACACAAAGAGAGGAAAACTATGAAGGTGTAGACTTCCAAACTTCTCCTACATGTAAATGAGGTCCTACTGGATACACATATGAAGTTTCAGCTTGAGATCAGTTCAGAGCACCGAGATATGAGTAGAAACTTTCTGAACAGAGAAATTACAGCAATTTCTGATACCCAGATAGCTATTTCAACCTATAACAGGAAATTGGCTCAGTCAACTTCAAAGTTTCTTACAGGATTTGCAGTTCACAGCTTGCTGAACACTCCTGTGAAATTGGGACTCCTGATTGTTTGTAGAACTCCAGATCTCCTTCTCTAAAGTCGCTGCTCTAGATTAAGAGCTTTTCAGACCCCCTCTGCTTCAGCGGCCGCCCTGAATTACTCAATCACTCAAATGATTCGAAACTTTTTGGACAGTCGTAGCCTTCCTGACAGTGAACGCAACCACGAAGTTTTGAAGTGATTTCCTCAGTTAGGATTTGCAGTTCACAGCTTGCTGAACACTCCTGTGAAATGGGGACTCCTGATTGTTTGTAGAACTCCAGATCTCCTTCTCTAAAGTCGCTGCTCTAGATTAAGAGCTTTTCAAACCCCCTCTGCTTCAGCAGCCGCCCTGAATTACTCAATCACTCAAATGATTCAAAACTTTTTGGACAGTCGTAGCCCTCCTGACAGTGAACACAACCACGAAGTTTTGAAGTGATTTCCTCAATTCTGCTGCAATTGGCACCGAAAACCCCAAAATCAACAAAAGTGACGCAGTTTTGGCACAATCCGAACTTCAATTGGGCATAACTCCTTGTTTATTGATCCAAATCGAGCAAAATTTTCACTGACAGTGCTTGGCACGAAAAGCTCTCTCCTCCTGTGTTCTCAGATTTCGAAGATACCTCATCTCCACTCTAGAGCTCTGTTTCTAAACTTAGAGTTTTACAAAAGACAAAAATGGACCAATGGGAGTTCATAGCTCCACTTGACTGTCCTTTTGTGCCTTAAACTACCTGGTAACTTATCTACACTCATAGGCTACCACGTCAAGCCCCCTAGAGTGCCAGCGTAAAACTTGAACTACCTAAAATGACACGTAGCCCCGAAAATTAACTTAAATCAGCTAGAAAGCGTGCATGGGCGACAAGTAAGTACAACCCATGAGCTCAAACTCCTATCAGCATGGAAACCCTAAGTTGTGTACATTAAACGTCATAGACAAGTAAGAAGTCACTTGCACAAGCGCACAAATGCTTGAACAAGATAACTAACAAACTATCAGCCTACTAGGACTCAAAATAGTGTTAACACCGTATGCAAAGGTGTCAAACATATACATAAAGGACTAGAAGTAGTAGAACTAACTTCTAGAACTCCTAAACCTAAGGGTCAGAGTAGAAGTCAAGCATGTAGTCGCCAAGTAGCGCGACAACGGTACCGCATGTGCCATGGAACCTGAGACCAATTCTAGTACCGCGGACTCACTTGCCCAAACTAGTGGAGTTGCTGAAGGAGAAGATGCGGATGAAGATCTTGGAGTCGTCGTTTGCACCGTATTCGAGCAGATGGTTTACAGTGCCTAAGAAGAATGGGTCGCTGCGGTTCATCCAAGACATGCAACCGGTGAACGCAGTAACAATCAGAAATGCTGGGGTGGGACCGATTGTGGATGAGTTTGCTGAAGCGTTTACTGAAGCGTTTGCAAGAAGAGCAATTTACTCAATGCGAGATCTTTACTCAGGGTATGATCAGTTTCAACTAGCGGAGGATAGCAAAAGCTTCACGACATTGAGGACACCTTTGGGGTTGGTTAGGATGTGTACCTTACCACATGGAGCTACCAACTCGGTAGCACACATGATGAACGAGATGAATCGAGTTCTAAGAGACTTCATCCCTAAAAAGACGATGTCGTTCTTGGATGACATCCTCATCAAAGGATGTGTGGAAGATGAGAAGGATGAAGCATTAGATCAAAGGGGGTGTCGGCGATACGTCACTGATCACATCGCAGACTGTGAGAAGATCTTATCTCGACTCGAGGAAGTACATCTTACGCTGTCAGGTGCGAAGTCTACATTTGGGGTTAGAGAAGTTTTGATCGTTGGTCATTTGTGTGGATCGTTTGGTCGGAAGCCAGATCCGAACAAGATGGATGTGATTGGAAGGATGAAGGAGGTTTGCAACTCACTGACAGAAGTAAGAAGATTCTTGGTTGCTTGTGTATTCTATCACATTTGGATTCTTCATTATGCGCATGTGACGGATCCGTTGTATGGATTGTTGCGTAAGGATCATAAGTTCATATGGGAGGAAGAGCATACTGATGCGGTAAGGAAGCTGAAGTCTTTACTATCATTTCCTCCAGTTCTGAGAAGGATTGATTACAAGGGTGCTAGGCCGGTGGTTCTTACTATGGATACAAGTCCAATTGCAATTGGATGGGCAGTCGGACAGGATGATGAGGATGGAGACAGGTTTGCGGTTAGGTTCGGAGCGAAGGTGTTAAGTGCTCGACAACGTGCTTACTCGCAAGTGAAGAGAGAACTGTGGGGTATTGTTTCAGCTATGAAAACTGAGAAAGAGTATTTGATTGGAGCAGTAGTGGTGGTTGAAACTGATTGCTTGCCGTTGTTAGAGATGATTATGAATTGTTCAACTCCTGATATTGTGATGTTACGATCGATCGCATATATCAAGTCGTTGAACCCGGAGTTTAGACATATTGCAGGGAAGGATAATCTGATGGTGGATATGTTATCTCGGGCTCGATATGATGGAGAGGATGAGATGGTAGAAGACATTGACGACGTGGGTACAGAATTCTATTCGATTGCACAGACAGGAAGGGAAGATGAGTTGTTTGTTGAAGGGTTGTATGATGGTGATTTGCTTGATATCGGGAGGTACCTTAGTACGATGGTTAAGCAGACAGGTTGGACGGATGAGAGGTTTCGGAGAGTTTGAAGGAAGGCCTACAACTTCATGTTGCAGGATGAGTTTCTTTGGAAGCGACAGAAGCAGAAAGGTGGGGTTCCGCTACGGGTGATTTGCAACAAGGAAGATCAGCAGAAGTTGCTCAAGGCGTTCCATGAGAGTCTTTGGGCTGGACATCGGGAGATTTGGGTCACTTTTACAAAGATGAAAGAACGGTATTGGTGGAAAAACATGTACAAGGATGTTGTATCTTTTGTGGAGTCTTGTTTGACATGTCAGATGTATTCGAACACCCGACATCGTGACGGATTACACCCGACTTATCCGTTGGCAATCCACTTCAAGTGGGTGGTAGACTTGGTGATTATGCCGGTTGGATTGTGGCAAATGAGATACTTGGTACTTGCTAGAGAAGATCTTTCAAATCAAGTCGAGGGTAGGACGCTTCGGACAAAGACAACTGAAAAGATATGTAGATTTCTCTTAGAAGAGGTTGTTTGTCGATATGAATGTGCAGGAAAGATCACTGCAGATCGGAGAGAGTTAGATGCACATGAAGCTCGTGAATTCTTTGCAAGGTGTGGGATGAGGTTGTCACTGACAACTGCTTACAACCCCGAAGGGAATGTCAAGAGTGAACGTGGTCATCCGTCCATTGTGAAGACTTTGGTGAAGGCTTGCAACGGGAGGGTGCGCGAATGACCTCGACTCTTATCATTTGCGTTATGGACAGATCTAACGACACATAGCTCGGTGACAGGTTACATGCCAATGGAACTCATCACAGGTTAGAAACCTATCATGCCGATTGAAGAACACGTTCTGACATGGAGTGTGTTACCTTGGGAGGATAATTTGACTAGAGAAGAGCTTCTTGCTATTCGAATTAGGCAGTTAGAGAGAAGACCAGAGGATATCCAAATTGCTTTGGATAGGCTACGAGAAGCACGGTTGAAGAACAAGGTCAGATTTGATCAGCGACATCGTTTGAGACCTAGGGAAATCAAGGAAGGTGATTGGGTGTTAGTCTATGACAACAGTCTAGACAACCAGCATAGTGCACTCCGGAAGTTTTCCAGAAGATGGTTTGGTCCGTATGTGGTGAAGAAGGTTCATGACAACGCAACTTACGTCCTGCAAGAGTTGGATGGAACGAGCTTGAAGGTACCAATGACAGGTAAACGTGTCAAGATTTTCAAAAAGAGAGATGAGGAGGTCGATCTAGCAGATATCTTGACAGAGTTTCAGTTTGAGGATGAGGATTATGCAAAAGACCTTGAAGGTGAAGTTGGCTACGATGGGAAGTAGGACGATAAGCCGGTCCACTCCTTGGTTGGTATCTCTGGTGCATACCGAATGATGCACAAGTTCAGAGGGGGTGGATGTCGTGTCGTGGACCGACTCCTATCTGAAATTCAGACTTCGATGCTTGTAGCTCCAAAGACACTCATGAGAAAGACAAACTAGGCCCTAGCTTACGGGCTTTTGGCATCAATTCGGATCTCTATTTTCATCGCATAGATGGATAGAGCTCCTTGTTAGCTTTCCATAGGCACTACATCTATTTCGTTTGGACGCCTAGTGGAGAAGTTACAGGATTCGAAAGATGGAAAAAACAAGTTAGGCCCCAGCTTGCGAGTTTTTGGCACAACTTCGGATCTTCGCTTTTATCGCATCAGTGGATACAGCTACTTGTCAACTTTCCATATGCACTTCATCTACTTCGTTTGGACGCCTAGTGGAGAAGTTACACGACTCGAAAGATGGAGAAAACAAGCTAGGCCCCAGCTTACGGACTTTTGGCGCAACTTCGGATCTTCACTTTCATCACATAGATGGATAGAGCTCGTTGTCCGCTTTCCATAGGCATCTTGTTTACTTCGTTTGGACATCTAGTGAAGAAGTTATGCGACTCGAAAGAAGGTAAAATCAAGCTAGGCCTTAGTTTACTTGCTGACTGGGTATATGAGGCTTCAGGCGTTATATCAAAGACGCAAGGGGCCTGCTTCATTATTATTGTGAGAACTTCGTACGTACAGAGACTTATTGCAAGGGGGCTGCTTAAGGGACTTGCTTGTTACTGCGACCTGTCGATGGACGTTTTGGAGAACTGGGAAGTCCAATACACGCGCGCAAGGTGTCATCGGGTTCAGATCTGTGCAGGCTACGCACAATTAAGACGGTTTGTGAAGAGATGGATCGGGGGTTGTGTTCTGAGAGAAATTGAGACGCAGGAAGCAGATTTGAGATTTTCAGTTACCTATGAAGGAGAGTTGGACCGTTCGGGCCGTTCCGGAGTCCAAACTTGCTGTCCTTGGATCCATCGAGATCAGAACGCCGAGTTCTTCAGGAAATTGAAGACGATACGAAGTTTCATCGGACGGTTTGGGAGTTTTGAGTGAAATTGGCTCGCAAGGAAGCGCTTACGTCAGATTTTTGTTCGTCTGCGATCTGAGATTGGGTTGTTCTTCGGGATCGGTGAGCCAAGCTCTTCGTTCTTGGTGCCTACGCGATAACGGAGTCTTCATGTACGCATAGGAGAAGAGTGCACGTGAATTGGATTGTTGGGTTGGGTGTGGTGAGCAAGTTTGAGCCGCTGGGAGCTGATTTACGTCAGTTTTTTTTGCAACCTGCGACCAAATTTCTTGCGTGGTTTTGCAAGGGGAACTCCAAACGACTTGTTTGGAGTCTTGTTGGGTTCAGGGTAGCTAGATCTATCTTGTGCGGTGTGTGCGGTTTTAAGTCATAGGGAGGAATTTTTGAAGGTTCGATCACTTATGACCGAAAATCAGCGATATCTCGGTTGTTGGAAGTCGGATCTGAAGGTTTCTTGGGTTAACGGAGTCAGTGGAGGAGACCCCTCGACATCTGAAGTCTGTTCAGCGAAAGGACAAAGTTCACAGATAAGCCTTTTTCAGTTTCTTCGCTACGGGTTTTGCTCTTTTGAGTTCGTTAGAGTTCTGATTGGCTATATACAGCTTGTGATAGCTAGCTTTAGCTAAGAACTTGTACATGGATGCGGTTTGTGCTTGTCAGCAAAGGCAAGTTTCTCTTGCTTTGAGCTACGCTTCGGTGTTTTTGGGTCAGGGTTGAGAATCAGAGGTTGTTTTTAAGGGCTTTGAAGCAGGTTACAGACCGCTGTGGTCTGTTTTTCAGTTCTGTGCTCTTACGAGAAAGAACCGGCAGTGTACATATATTTGGAGTGTATATATCGCAGCGTTCGTTTTCGTGGTTGTTTTTCTCTGTCTTGTCTCTGTTTCAGCACACAACATCTCCACAGCCAAGAATCTCACGTTTTCCTAGACATCCTTCACGCAATATCTATATACCGTCTCTCGCTGAACCACCTCCGCACTAGAGGTAACAACATCCTCGTCCTCACTGAGTGTGACCGCCAGCTGGAACACTAGAGCTAAGCTGACTCCTAGTGCTTTCATATCCGTGGCTGAAAATAGTGAGGCTCGTAAAACTGTTGTAGCCGCCTCCAACATCAGATTCTATGTCGCATCCACAGATGTCGAGGATGGACTCACATCACATCCATTCCTGGATGTCGATGCCTCCAACTCTACTGCACCATCGGTAGGTCGTTTAGGAACCATAGATGTGATCCGTAACGCCTTCGATAACGTGAACGACTGGAGAAGCCTGGCCTATCTACCAGCCTCCCCGCGTTGTAGATCCAACTCCACTGACGCACCTCGTGGCTCAGAGATACGTATTGCACCTCTAGTCACTGTCGCAGATGTCTCAATCTGCGTCACGTCAACCATGAAATCGAAGTCATTTCCTTCTCTTCCATAAGACGTGGAAGCCTCTGTTCCACCTGATCTCCGCTGAGTCATAGCCATACTAGCTATTCTCTGCTCCAACTGCTCAATCCGAGCAATCATACCTGCTTCTGACGTCGTAGCAGGCGGTGGACCGACCGGTCCTCTCCCAGGTGCTGGATCTCTACCTCCAGCTCGACCACCACGGTCTCCTCCGCCTCGTCCTCCGATCAGCCTTCCCTTGCCGCAACTCAAGATGGAGATCAAAACAACGGTCACTACTGTGACCGAGTCGTCTGCAATGCTCACATTGCCTAGGTACTACTTAAGACGTCCCTGACGTCTCATAACCACCTCTCATCTGTGGACAGTCCTTTTGTTGATGAGGACCATCACATGTCCAGCAAGGACCCGCTTGCTGCTGACTAGAGAAGGACGACATGGACTTCTGTCCACCAGATCCTCCAACACCTCCCTGAGATCGTGATTGCTCTGCACGATCCTTACCACCACCACCACCACGCTGTTGCATAGCCTGTGATCCTCGAGAAGAGATGGTCGTTCTTTGTGTTGTCTCCTTGCTGAACCCAGCAACCACCACCCTCTTCTCCACCATGTTGAGCTCAATCCGCTCAGCCAGACCAAAGACAACCGTCAACGTCGGAGCGGTATCTCTAAGGAGAGTAGCATCTCTAACTCTCTTATGCAGCTCCCGATCTAGTATCCCATACCAGAACTGGACTGCCTGTGCTTCTGTCACCTCTTGGGTAACGCTGATCAACCGCCTCATGCGAGTAAACGCCCCGCGTAGGCTCTCTCCAATCTTCCGTTGGAACTCTTGCAGACTCCTCAACTTGTCAGTCCGCATACCTTGATAGTTCTTCCTCAAACATTGGAAGAACTGAACCACAAGGTTAAACCTTGGTGGTATCCCGCTCACACTACCACCTGCTCCACTACTTGTGGACGCATCGCTGATAGTAAGTATTCCGTCACCTATGGATGTACCACTGCTACCGGCATCCGAACTCGCAAGTACTACGCCTCTCGAAACTGCACCAGTAGTGATAGAAACGTAGTTGAGAGACCAATGTTTTCTCCACAACTCGATCTCAACACTGTAATCTCGCCTGAACTCATGATAATCGTCCATCGGTGGTTCCTCCAAGGGTTGGAACAAACCCTTCCACGCCATGAAGGGTGTAAACAACCGTGGGTTCCGCATCTGCTGCAGATCGCATCAACTGTCGAACTCTTGGATGAAGTCATCCAGCTCAATTGTACCAACTGTAACGTCGAGGTCCCTTCATGGCTCCATAGATCTCGTCCATGTCCCACAGTGTGGCGACACTAGACTCATCATCAAAAAATGCGCTGTCTGCGTCTGATTCGTCTTCTGGAACAACCGACGGCAAGGGTGTAGGTAGTCGGTACCTCATCCCACTCTGTGTATGCCCACTGTCCGAAAAGTCCCCACCAGAACCTCCCGAGAACTCCGTGATGAGAGAATCTCGATAACACACTCCCCAATCGGAATGTCGCAATCTCCGTCACCACCGTAACCATCACTTGCCTAATCTCGCTCCTAAGACGGTCAAGATAAGGACAACTTGTACCTGCCATCACCACAAGCAGCCTCTCACGGTCTGTTGGTCATCACTCCAACCACACCGTGAGAGAAACAAAGATGGTCTGACAGGTCCGCAACTCCAGTCTCACTATCGACAGCACACTGGAGTGAACTCACTCTGGAAATCAAGGGCCAACACAAGCAAACGCGACGCACAAACAAGAAGCAGAATATGGAGGGGTTCTAACCACATGAAGTCCAAACGATAACCCTCCACACTCAAACATTCACATAAAGAGAAATCCAGCCTCACCCGGACTGACGACTCCTCGTCGATAACCACATACACAATATATGATCACCAACTGTCGTAACTGATGCTTGTAGTGACGAAGGATTTCTCCTTTTGCCCATTTAGTATACAAGATATCGTTCCCACAGAGAATTTGCACAAGTAACGCTGCTCTAAGTTCTAAGATGTGTTCAAACACACAAACACACGGGTTTTGCCTAGAAATCCCGTCTTCTCACAAAACCACACAAAACAACACGTCTTCCAAACACGCCAAATGGTGCTCTGGATCCAAATAAACAACTACCAATTACAATATCACACAACTAGTCACAGAGAAGTTCGGGAAGACGAACTTCCTGCTTCCAGGTTGCTTCTTCCGGTCTTCTCGATACCGTCTTCCCGAAGCGATTCTCGTCTTCTGGGGGTTTAGCTCGTCTTCTCACACCTCCAGAAGGCTGTCCGGCTTCGCAGAAGTCGACTAGTAACAGTCGTTACATCTTATTCTCACACTCACATTCCATCGGGTTGGATAAATCACAGGGTGTATGCCCCCTCTAGCCTTCCCAGGCTTCTGCCTACGGAAGTTGTCTTCCTGCAGCGCTACAACGACATTCACCTTCACGGAAGCTCAATAGAAGTATCGGAAGCTCACTAGAAGAAGGTAAGAAGATGGGGAAGATGGGAGAAGATGGGAAGAAGAAGAAATCCAAACAAGAGAAAACAGGATGAAAAAGGGCAATTAAGATTCCGACAGGCTTCTAGTCCGGATCCTGACTAACAAGCCATCCCTGCTTGTAATAGTTTGGGGAGGAAGACAACAAACGTGAGTACTGTAGCACCGTCTTCTACTCGAGGATGTCGTCTTCTGTTGCGGTGTCGAGTTGAGAGTCTTTCTTGGGGAGGGCGGACCTCCTGACTGTGATCGATCAAAGAAAAATGACCAGAAAAGAAAATAGGTTGCTGCTGACGATGTGATCTCAAAACACTGCTCCTTGTGCTCACCAATTACAAAAACAAGCACTCAAACACACCCTGGGTACACACATAGGTCTCTCAAGATTCAATTAACTTTATTACAGTGTCGTCTGCACCACCGATTTCTTCAACTGTACAGAAAATCTCTCTCTTCCTCTCCTGCGCACCAGTCTTCACCCGTCAAGCCAAAAGTCTACCCAGTACGTCTCAATCTGAACCTAATAGAGAAATTCAGGCCCCTGAATCTTATTCCTCTCCTTGCCCCAACTGAAACTCTCAGAAATTTTATCCAACGTCGATTAAAAGTCCCCTGTAGATTTCCAAGCGATCTCTCAATAGAACTGTCTCCTGAGAGTAATTTCTCCCCAGAACAGTTTATTTAAACAACGTCTAAGCCTAAAACTCCTGCCTCTCTCTCTTACGATGCTCTCTCAATTCAATCTGTCAGCAATTTGATCTTTCCCCAGCTTCTTAGCTTCTCCTGCGTGTTCCGCTTCAGCTCTCTCAGAAAACATTCTTTGCAAAACTGTCCTCTCGATCTCAAGTCGCCGCAAGTAAATAACCTAAAGTTAAGGCCCCAGCTTAAGCTGCCCCCCTGCTGTCCTTATAAACGTAGTCACTTATCAGAAGTAGGGCCCTAGCTAAGCTGCCCCCCCTGCTGTCCTTATCGATGATCCCCTTTTTAACTCTAATTCTCTTTCTTTCGCTTCCGCTTCCGCTGTAATCTTCCGCTTCCGCTTCCGCTTCCGCTGTAATCTTCCGCTTCCGCTTCCGTTGTCGCTGTAATCTTCCGCGGTAATCTTCCGCTTCCGCTGTAGTTTTCCGCTTCCGCTGTAATATTCCGCTTCAAGCTTCCGCGGTAATCTTCCGCTTCCGCTGTAATCTTCCGCGGTAATCTTCCGCTTCCGCTGTAGTTTTCCGCTTCCGCTGTAATATTCCGCTTCAAGCTTCCGCGGTAATCTTCCGCTTCCGCTGTAATCTTCCGCTTCAGTTTTCCGTTGTAACCTTCCGCTTCCACTGTAATCTTTCACTTTAATTTTAAGGCCCCATCTAAAGCTGTTCCTCTGCTGTCCTTATGCGTACATAATAATCAGCAAAAGTTTCCCGTGCCCTCGATGCCATCTTGATGCCACCCTGAATATACTACAAGCCATCCAATGTAGGCCGAAGCCCCAACACTTATGAGGTCGCCCCACAGGGCTTACAGCCCCCCCATATGCGCACCAGGTATCTCCCATAGTATATTCAGGATGGCATGCGGAGGCTTAGGCCAGGAAGCCCACGATTAAGGGAGATACCGGTCTCCCGCCCCTAGATATGCAGGACGTAGCTGCATATCCAACATAGACTCCCTTCCAGGAGGCCAACATGCCGGAATAGGAACCAGAGGCCAGGGGGGATTGATCCTGAGACCACTTCCCTCCTAGGCAGGCGCCCTATCACTGGGATGGCCTTTGGTTCCGTTCAAGAAGGTAAAAACCTTTGTACATATGTTTTCCTGAAGAAATTTTCCTGTAAAGTCTTTACTAGCCTTTCCTACGTTAACTTCTCTATACAACTCCGTTTTTAATGAACAAGGAGTCAAAACTATAGTATTTGTGAACACCTACACGCTCACGCTATCCGATTCTGAGTTCGAGTCACGAACCAGAATCGACAGATTTCCCTCTTTCACATATTTCACAACCTAAAACTCGTACTAACTATTGCTTAAAACACTTTCTGTCAAAACTAGAAGC
This sequence comes from Asterella californica, assembly GCA_036924285.1. Taxonomy (NCBI): domain Eukaryota; kingdom Viridiplantae; phylum Streptophyta; class Marchantiopsida; order Marchantiales; family Aytoniaceae; genus Asterella; species Asterella californica. The sequence continues at coordinate 53,873,273 of JAYKYS010000001.1, forward strand.
ATGAGGTCGCCCTCCTCGTCGAGCTTTGCATTCTGATGTCTCTCGACTCCTTTAGGGGTGATATTCTAACCCAAGCTTGGGGGCAGCTTGTCAAGCATAGCCCCAGCTTAGCTCCTGCCTAGCTTGTTAAGCTGAAGGGCAGCTTCCTTTACACAATATAGAAAAAAGTCTCTCAGCAATACTTTTTACTGTATAGACCTATGTACAATACGACATTCACCCCCTCCAAACCTGCACATCCTCTGGTATGTGCCAATCCGTCACCGATCCTCGTGGTCCTCCGAATCGTCCTCGCTCTCTTCAACCGTCTCAGAAAAGTCTTCATTTGGTCCTGTCTGCTCTGAACCTAAGAACTCAGCTAGCTCCACAGTCTCCCCTCTCTTCTTGAATAACTTCACTCGTTTCCCTGCAACTGGAAGCCTTAAAGGCGTGCCATCTAGCTCTTGCAAGGAATAGGTAGCATTCTGATGTACATCAGAGACAAGGTACGGGCCAAACCACCTTCTCGAAAACTTTCGAATTGTAGAGTGTTGGTTCTCCAATGTACTGTCGTATACCAACACCCAGTCTCCAACTTGTATCGGTTTTGGTCGAAGTCTATGAGTCTTATCAAACCTCTCCTTGTTCCCAAGTCGAGCCGCCTTCAGCCGTCGCTGCGCTTCAGCGAGATCCTCCTCTCTGCATTCTAGCTGTCTGATTCGTAGTGAGAGAAGCTGCACACGGTTCACATTGTCCTCCCATGGCAAGATAGCCCAGGTAGGAAAGTCTTCTTCTGCTGGCATCATCGGTTTCTGTCCTAGCATTAACTCAACAGGCATGTACCCTGTAGTAGAACAATGAGTTGTTCTATCTGCCCATAAAGCAAAAGGGAGTAATCTAGGCCACTCTCTATGCTTACCATCACACGCTTTCACCAAAGCCTGAACTATTGATGGATGTCCTCGTTCGCTCTTGCCAATCCCCTCTGGATTCATCGCAGTAGTAAGCTTGAGCTTCACACCATATCGAGCAAAAAACTCTTTCGCTTCCGTACCACGTAGTTCTCCCCTATCTGCACGTAGCCTTCCTACAGACCCATATCTACAAATAATATCTTCAAGAACAAACTTACATATCCCCTCTGTGGTCTTCGTCCTCAAGGCTCGCCCTTCCACAAAGTTGGAGAGATCCTCACGAGCCAGAACCAAATATCGCATGCCCCATAACCCCAGAGGCATTACCACCAAGTCGAGAACCCACTGGAAGTGAATGCAAGGCGGATAAGTCGGCACGAGACCGTCCCTATACCGGATCTTTGAGTAGAACTGACAATGCAAGCAAGAACTGACGTAGTTCATCACATCCTGATACAGACCTTTCCACCAATATCTTTCCTTCAGCTTGACGTAGGTAGCCCAAATCCCTCGATGTCCGGCCCATAAGGTATCATGGAACTCTTTCATTAGTTGCTGCTTAGTCTGCAGATCGTCCACTACTCGTATGAACATCCCATCTCTCCTCTGTGGCCGTCTCCAAAGATACCCATCATGCAGAAGATAGTTGTAAGCTTGTTTCCTTATCTCTCTGAACTCTACTTTACTCCATCTCTCTTGCCTCTCCAACAAGCTCAGATAATACCCTATGTCACGAAGTCTGCCTGTGTAAAGCTCCTCTCTAAACATCAATGGCTCCAAGTTCGTAGCCCGCCGATTAACCTGACACTGAGCATCCTTTCTCTCCTCTTCCTCAGCTTCTGAAATCATGACATCCTCGTTTACAAATCGAGCTCTTGATAACATGTCTGCGACCATATTCTCCTTTCCTTTTATATGCTTCAGCTCTGGATTCAAACTTCTAATATAGGCAATCCAACGTAACATCGCTATGTCTGGCGTGCTACAGTTGGATATCATGCCTAGTAGAGGTAGACAATCCGTTTCTAGAACTACATGAGCACCAATCAAAAACTCACGGTCTGTCTTCATCGCTGTCACCGCTCCCCACAACTCACGCTTCACCTGAGGATAATCTCGTTGCCTGTCTGTCAAGATCTTAGCTCCAAACCTAGAGGTAAACCGCATACCATCCGCATCATCTTGACCTATTGCCCAGCCAATCGCCTTTGGACTAGTATCTACTGTGACCATGACAGGTCTCCCACATCCGTAGTCTACTCTTCTTAAAACAGGCGGAGACTGTAGAGCCTCCTTCAACCTATTCATAGCTTCTCGATGGACTGAGGTCCATATAAACCTCTTACCCTTCCTCAATAATGCATACAAAGGCTCAGCAACATGAGCATAATGAGGAATGGATAAACGATAAAATACACAAGCACCTAGAAAGCGTCGAACCTCTGTGATATTCCTACAGTCTTCCATCCTAGCTATGGCTTCAACCTTCTCCGGGTTTGGCCGCCTTCCAAAAGCGCCACACAAATGTCCAACCACTAAAATCTCAGACACACCAAACTTGGACTTAGCTCCTGACAGAGTGAGATGTACCTCCTCCAGACGAGTCAAGATATGTTCTACATCCCTGATATGGTCTGCAACAAACCTTCTACATCCATTCGCAAGTACTGCTTCATCCCTGTCTTCAACCGCGCAACCCTTTATAGGAATATCATCTAGAAATGGAATGGTAACATCAGGCACAAACTCCCTTAGTACCTTATGCATCGCATTCTGCATATGAGCCACCGAGTTCGTCGCTCCTTGTGGAAGAATACACATCCGCATCAATCCCAGGGGCGTACGCATAGTAGTTAAATCTCTACTCTCCACAGCCAGCTGGAACTGATCATAACCAGAATATAGATCTCCTATCGAATAGATAGCTCTCCCTGCAAATGCCTCTGCTACCTCTTCAATCACAAGACCCGTCCCAACGTTTCGAATGGTTACGTTATTCGCAGGCTGTAGGTCTTGGATAAAACGCAAAGCCCCTGACTTCTTGGGTACAGTGAACCATCTGCTAGAATATGGTCCCATAGACGGCTCAAGTATCCCCATCTGTACCTTCTCCTTCGACAACTCGATGAGTTTAGGCAACAAAGCACGAGGAACTGGGATCGGTTTCAGGTCCCAAGGCACATGAGGGATTGTGAATATAACCATAGGCGCTATAACCTTTGGGTCCACACAACCTATCTCCTCTGCTGAAAAAGAGAATGCTTTACCATGCTTTACTACCATCTGTTCAAACAATGTCTTTTCGACCTCAGTTAAGAAATCACCCCCTCCTATCTGGAGCTCCTTCAGTGTCTCCTCAGTAAACTGATGCCCTATTCGTCTATGATCACGCAATATAGGCTCAGTCCCCACTAACTGTACTTGCTGCTGGGAGTTAACAGGTAGTTGAGCTGCTACCGGTCTTACCTTTCTCAGTACAGATTTGTACTTCGCATGGACGTCTGCTTCCTGAGGGAGTGCACACCAACAACTTGCTTCTCTCTCCTCATTATTCTGCATCGGATGAGGAAAGAACTGCACGTATGTAGCAATCTCCTCATATATGCGTCGAGAGTGGATAGGGATCACCGCCACACTATTTTTTTCCTCCATCAATCTACTCACATTGTCTAACCAACCAATAACTGACTGTACAGACTTAAACTCTTCAAACAAGCCAGAAACCACTTCGTCTTCAGGTAGAACTCCTACACGCCACAACTCTGATACCTGTTTCACCATCCATCTTTTTGTATTTTTCCCCATATCTTCAACTCTTGTAAATCGACTCCACCCATCTGTCTCAAACATCAGCAATCCAGACTGCCAACTCTGTACACCACACTTGTCTCCAGACCTCTGTACATGTCTCGCTTCCAATCCTGACGGGACCTCAACAGTAGGTTCTACATCCCTGTCTTCCCGTTCTACAGGAGTGGACTGTGAAAACCCTTACATCTCTTGGTTTGAGAATCTCTAAGGGTTTGCCGGTTCCGTTCATGTCTTGAACGAACCGTTAAAAACTGTACTGAGTACTTGTCATCAGGACTCCGAACTCTGGCATAATGAGACCCATCGTTCATCACCTTTGTCTCCATTCGAACAGCGGTGATGTATGGTTGGCCCAGTATGACAGGATAGGAAGCAGACGACTGTACAAAGAAATGTTGATCAACCTCTACATCTCCAATCTTCACACGCATATTAGGACAAGCTCCGTATAACTCACCCTTCTGATTATTTGCTGCACGGAGTACCCAACCATGATTCCTTTCGATTGGCCACTGCCCCTTCTCATACACCTCCTTGGAAATGATGTTGATCTCCGACCCGTGATCCACAAGTGCAGGTACTGGCTCAGAAAGTCCCCCAAGTCGAACCTGCGTCTCTGTTGTCGCTCTTGCCCAGTGCTTCTCCTTGAAATCGCTGTCTGCGCCTGAACTTTCCTCTTCAAACTCTTCATCTTCATTCTCAATAACAGCAGGACCAGCAACCCATGCCTCATACTTATCATCTCCGAACTGATCAACACCAATAGCATCTACTGCTCCAACCATCTGACTACTTACTTGTTCAGTCAATACTTGTCTCTTTCTCTTCATGATGTCTATTATCAACTCATGAAACTCTCTCTTTGCGATACCAAGCACTTCACGAAGAGTAAACTCAACTCTAGCATCCAAAATGCGTTGCTCCAGAACAGCACGCAAGTCTGTTGTTGTTTCGATGTCTGCCGCTAACTTGTAAGCTGGAGCTTTCCCCTTTTCCTGTGCTGTAAATCTTTTCCCCCGCACTCTATCCGCAGCAGTAGGCTCCTGTGGTAAATCATGTACACCTTCCATAGGGTCTACTGTAGGTGGTGGGGCTGTAGAGGTAGAAGGTATATCCTCTGCAGCAGGAAATCTACCAGCTGGTACAGTTGGTGATGGCTCTGCTGCTCTCCTCCTCGTAACCCTCCTACGGTCACTGTCCTCTGGTACCCCTGCATCTAAATCAGAAGCATCCCGTCTTCTCTTGTCTTCCACCATGGCATCCTGTTCACCACTTGTCTCTAAAAACGCTCGAATAGAAATTGCATCTACTGGGTCCCTCCATCCAGTAGCTCTCCTAATGCTTTCTGCACCTCTCTTCATCATTTCAACTGAAATCTCATTAGCCTGCTCAACCATAGTTGGATTAGAGCGCACCTCAACCTTCCCAGTATACACATCAGCCTCTGCAGAACCCGCAGTCATCGCTGTAGTATTCACGCCAGTAAGTGCTGGAAGAGAACTCCTCATTCCTCCTCTCCCAAAATATGTGTTCAGAGGCTGCCCCGTGGCAGTTAAATACAACCTGTTATTCTGATAATTGACTAAGCCCTCTCGCAAGGCAACCGCCAAGTCTTGACAGTCTCCTCTGAGATGATCTGGGCTGTCGCACCAAATACATCTCCTTGTAAAGGTTCCTCCTACAGGTCGAGCACCTGGCGCAACTGGTCGTTGGTCTCTCCTCAAGTCTGCCATCTCAACCCTCAAATCTCTCAGCTGTTGAGTGAGCTCTTCTATCAAGTTATTCTGATTTCGGTTCTCAGCAGGTCGCTGTTGCTGTCTAGGTCCTCTCTGTGCTGGGATAGGTGCTGCAGGCGCTTGAGCAATCACTTGGGGAACCACTATGGGTGCTTGAGGAATCACAATAGGTGCCTGAGGTATTGTAGGAGGAGCTACATGAACTTGAGGAGCTACTCTCTGCTGCTCTGGTAAGGTTTCTAGCTGTAACACCATCCTACCACGACGTTGCCTAGCAAGGGTAGATACTGCTTCTTCCACTCTCCTCCAATCAGATGTAACTCCCCCTTCAGTCCCTCGATCAGCCAACATGAAACAAAGCCTATCTGCTGTGAACTCATCCAGAGCCCCCAAGAACAACTCCGTCTTCCTAGCATCCAGCGTCAACTTCTCTAGACCAGAAAGCTGAGAGTACCTCTTCTCAAACTCCCGAATTATCTCATTCAATCCCATGGAACGTCCAGGCTGACGCTCTATCCAGTCCATGAGAGTTCTTCTGGTGACTCTTTCAGAGTCCTCTTCTAGAAACTCTTCTCTCAATGCACGCTCAAACAAAGTCCACCCACCTAGATGTCTTCTCTGTAAATTTCTCACCTTCTCTCTCAGTTCAGGGACAACAGTCAACTCAAAGCTTAGAATTACCTCAACTTCAGGTGCCCTGACCAACTCCATCTCACCCACATACTCCCGCAGGTATCTAGTAACATCTCTTCCATCAAACCGTCCACACCGACCAACAATTGCTTGTAATGCTCTTGTGGACTTCTGCTCAGCTCCCCCAATTGCAGGCTGCTGCTGAATCAAGGCAGCCAACGCCTGAAGAATCTGAGACGTGTCTACAGCAGGCGGTGCTGTTGCTGTTGGAACCACCGTAGGCCCTCCTTGAGAGCCAATTCCATCTTGACCAGGAGTCCCTTGAACAGGAGCACCTTGAGCAGCAGCTACACCCTGTACGGCAGCACTGTGATCCATCTTCTCAATTCAGTCAATTCTCCAAATCAATCACCCCAATATCTCTCAGTGGAAGCACCAGATGTCGAGTTGAGAGTCTTTCTTGGGGAGGGCGGACCTCCTGACTGTGATCGATCAAAGAAAAATGACCAGAAAAGAAAATAGGTTGCTGCTGACGATGTGATCTCAAAACACTGCTCCTTGTGCTCACCAATTACAAAAACAAGCACTCAAACACACCCTGGGTACACACATAGGTCTCTCAAGATTCAATTAACTTTATTACAGTGTCGTCTGCACCACCGATTTCTTCAACTGTACAGAAAATCTCTCTCTTCCTCTCCTGCGCACCAGTCTTCACCCGTCAAGCCAAAAGTCTACCCAGTACGTCTCAATCTGAACCTAATAGAGAATCTTATTCCTCTCCTTGCCCCAACTGAAACTCTCAGAAATTTTATCCAACGTCGATTAAAAGTCCCCTGTAGATTTCCAAGCGATCTCTCAATAGAACTGTCTCCTAAGAGTAATTTCTCCCCAGAACAGTTTATTTAAACAACGTCTAAGCCTAAAACTCCTGCCTCTCTCTCTTACGATGCTCTCTCAATTCAATCTGTCAGCAATTTGATCTTTCCCCAGCTTCTTAGCTTCTCCTGCGTGTTCCGCTTCAGCTCTCTCAGAAAACATTCTTTGCAAAACTGTCCTCTCGATCTCAAGTCGCCGCAGGTAAATAACCTAAAGTTAAGGCCCCAGCTTAAGCTGCCCCCCTGCTGTCCTTATAAACGTAGTCACTTATCAGAAGTAGGGCCCTAGCTAAGCTGCCCCCCCTCTGTCCTTATCGATGATCCCCTTTTTAACTCTAATTCTCTTTCTTTCGCTTCCGCTTCTGCTGTAATCTTCCGCTTCCGCTTCCGCTGTCGCTGTAATCTTCCGCTTCCGCTTCCGTTGTCGCTGTAATCTTCCGCGGTAATCTTCCGCTTCCGCTGTAGTTTTCCGCTTCCGCTGTAATATTCCGCTTCAAGCTTCCGCGGTAATCTTCCGCTTCCGCTGTAATCTTCCGCTTCAGTTTTCCGTTGTAATCTTCCGCTTCCACTGTAATCTTTCACTTTAATTTTAAGGCCCCATCTAAAGCTGTTCCTTTGCTGTCCTTATGCGTACATAATAATCAGCAAAAGTTTCCCGTGCCCTCGATGCCATCTTGATGCCACCCTGAATATACTACAAGCCATCCAATGTAGGCCGAAGCCCCAACACTTATGAGGCCGCCCCACAGGGCTTACAACCCCCCCATATGCGCACCAGGTATCTCCCATAGTATATTCAGGATGGCATGCGGAGGCTTAGGCCAGGAAGCCCACGATTAAGGGAGATACCGGTCTCCCGCCCCTAGATATGCAGGACGTAGCTGCATATCCAACATAGACTCCCTTCCAGGAGGCCAACATGCCAGAATAGGAACCAGAGGCCAGGGGGGATTGATCCTGAGACCACTTCCCTCCTAGGCAGGCGCCCTATCATTAGGATGGCCTTTGGTTCCGTTCAAGAAGGTAAAAACCTTTGTACATATGTTTTCCTGAAGAAATTTTCCTGTAAAGTCTTTACTAGCCTTTCCTACGTTAACTTCTCTATACAACTCCGTTTTTAATGAACAAGGAGTCAAAACTATAGTATTTGTGAACACCTACACGCTCACGCTATCCGATTCTGAGTTCGAGTCACGAACCAGAATCGACAGATTTCCCTCTTTCACATATTTCACAGCCTAAAACTCGTACTAACTATTGCTTAAAACACTTTCTGTCAAAACTAGAAGCATGAGGTCGCCCTCCTCGTCGAGCTTTGCATTCTGATGTCTCTCGACTCCTTTAGGGGTGATATTCTAACCCAAGCTTGGGGGCAGCTTGTCAAGCATAGCCCCAGCTTAGCTCCTGCCTAGCTTGTTAAGCTGCAGGGCAGCTTCCTTTACACAATATAGAAAAAAGTCTCTCAGCAATACTTTTCACTGTATAGACCTATGTACAATACGACAGCGGGAAGAAGGCTTCTTTCTTCTTCGCTGCTCTGACTGCTCTGTCTTTTGGGATCCCTTACCCAGAAGACCGTTCGTACGTAGATCCCAAGTGCTCTACTGAACGATTCAAGCTACACTCCACAACTGTTGACATTCACCGCCACTCAAGAAAAACACTTCCCATGCACAATTGGGAGCGAATTCAATACATTCCACCACCCAGAAGACATGGACAAAGCGTCTGCACTCAAATCAACAATATTTTCCCCGAGAAGAAGTCACAATGGCACTGGGAAGCTCACTCCCTCTACTTCCTGCGTCTACTCCTCGACACACCAGTCTAATCAGCAGGTCTGCACGAGGATGCCGTTCCCTGTTCCTAGACTGTCCCTGCTCTAATGTGTCTCTCCTGCCTGCCTGTAGAATCGGTGTGTATGTTCAGTTACTGCCGAATTCTACAGACCTGGCAGAGCTCTCAGAGAGCTTTTCTCCTACCATGCTATCCTACTTAACCATCTGCCTTGGGAGGCGACCACCAGGGAGAGAGAGAGAGGCGCTGACAAGAGGTTGTCATCTCACATGCATGCGATCCCTCTTCCCAATTAGCCCTCCACTGTATTACTCCTACGCTACCTATGCTGCCACATGGGATCCTAACTATTTTTACCTGGAAAACTGCCACTCTTAAGATAGCATGTCCAATCCTACTAAATCTGGAAGTGTCGATTAAGTTTGCTAACTACTCTGATTGCTCGGTGGCAATCTCCACATGATCTGCTCCTACCGGAGCTACTACCTCGACTTCTGATGGGCTGGAAAGCCCTGCACTTACCTCGGGTACCACTGAGGTAGCTTCCCTCTCCTCGCTCTTCGCTGGCCCTGCTATTTCTGCGGCTGCGTCTTCCTCGGCTTTGACTTCAGAAGATGGAATGGTCTTCTGGGAAGACGAGTCGAATGGTGCGTCTTCGGTCTTCTGAGGCACAGATGCAGTACTAGGGATCATGGCGATCTCATAGGGGTCCGGGGAAGTCGCTTCCTCCACGCGGAATATCTAGGAAGACGGCTCGTCTTCCTGTCTTCCAGAAGACATCATGTCTTCCGGGGCGTCTTCTTGAGTCTTATCGTCTTCCAACGCTGTCACCACCAAGTGTACAGCGAGATCGAACTCCTCCTTCTCCATTCCGGATCCAGTCGAGGGTGCTGGGGCTTGGGAAGATGCGGTTGCAGGTGTCGGAAGTGAGGGAAGACCATAAAGTGTCTTCACTCCTTCTATCTGTCTATCCAGGTACCTGAACATGCTATCTCTGCATTCCACCAACCTCGTCTTGGACTCGCTGTCCCATTCCCTAGCTAAGGTAAGTAACTTCTTACCCGCGGTGAAGTTGAACTTCTTCCGAAGCGCTTCTACCGACTGAGCTAGCATCTTCTGCGCACGGGCCTCCGCTGCTTCCCTCTGCGTCTTCTCTGTTGCAGCTCGCGCTTCTGCGGCTTCTCGCTGCATCTTCCAAGTGGTCTGCTCTTCTGCGAGGGTAGTGATCTTCTCTCGTACTCGGAGAACTTCCTGATCACGCTGCTGTACTCGCGTCTGCAACTCCTGATTGCTCTTCCGAAGTTGTATCGACTCCTTGGCAGAAGCGGCTGCTTCCGCCTTGTACCTAGCTGCAAGCTTCTCCGTAGTGCGGAGACTAGCTTCCAGAGACTCCGTCTTCTGCTGGCTGTCTTCCTGTCGCAGCAAGGTGCGCAGGCCGAATCCAGGCTGTAAAGGCTTCTCCTGTGTCCTCGCTCTTCTTTCCAGCAACTCCATAGCGGGCTGGATCTCCTTCTGGAAGTAGGCACTGAACTCCTCCAGTCGTCTTCCTGCAGAAGACAAGTTCATCCCCACCACTCGCTCGATGGTATCGACTTCGTCTTCCAGAGGCAAGGGAGCCTCTTCCACCACGACGGCCTTCATCTTCTGCGCACGAGAAGAAGCTACTCTTCTCATCTTCCGGGGTGGAAGACTCCTCGTGGCAGGAGCGGCTCTCCTCTTTGCGCTTCCTCGCATCGCAGTAGGAGTGCCCATCCATCCTTCGTCTTCTGGAGTCTTCGGAAGACTCCCAGGTGTTACAGAAGCTGTCTTCTGCTCCGATCGGGTACTCAGCAAGTCTTCCTCCGAGTCCGACTCCGATCCTGAATGGATGAGGGAGAGGGGTGTCCTCGGTACACTTCTGTGACCCATCTTCCTCACTGGCGTGGCGTCTTCCGACCCACTAGACTCGTCTTCCCTCACCAGAAGCGTCTTCTGGTGAGAGCCGGGTCTCAGCTGTGGCATCAGAGTGGGAGGGGGCGTTGCTGCTGCCTCTCGGTCATCGTCTTCCGAGGTCTCCTCCTTCACCTCCTGTCGCTCCGTTGGCCCATACCCTGCCAGCTGATCTTCCCTAAGATCCCCCATGGCTACATACAAGTAGCAGAAGAAGGGCGTCAGATGTCCTCCCGCCGGGGTACCCAAGTATGCTAGCTCCGTCTGTACATAGTTGTGGATGTACGCGGCCCAAGTAGATTGGCACTCTGTCATCCCACACTGATTCCAGGAACTCCACGTCCTGATCTCCTAAGTACCTCGTCTTCTGCGCTTTTCCCTTGGGGAAAAGATGCAGAAACAACTTCGCCAGAAGTCGCTTCTTCGGCTCCCGGTAAGATTCTATCTTCCAACCGTTCCTCCCCTGCCTGTCTTCCGCGAAAAGGCAGGTGGTACTCCCAGGCACATGCCATGAACTCACAATCCTAGGCAAGATCTTCTTCTCGTACCAATATCCTCGGTTCTCGGTCTCAGGCCTGTGAAACGCCTTACGCCACCAGTCTTCTGTCCAGGAAGATGGTCTTCCCTGAGCAACTCCTGCCTTCGCAGGTACACGGTTACGCAGTGGTAACGCGGCCCATACCTCCTCCAGAAGCCCTTGATCTGCGAGGTTCCAGTTCCACAGGAAGAAGTCGAGATCCAACTCCTTGAGGAAAGGAGTGGCCTCGGCCAATTCTGTCGTTGGTAACACCAAGCCTCGCGGATGCATCGACATACCTGGAAGATCTGCTGCACTAAACCACAAGCACCTACTATGAGCTGAAGGCTCAGTTCTTCCCGAGTGCCCATAGTCTAGCTTCCACTCTCAGAAGACAAAACTAGTCTTCCAGAAGACAGCTACTCCGTCTTCCGGGATTCTAACAGTACTTCCTAGATAGCTCTCGTCTTCCGAGCTATATCTAAACAATCCTATCTAAGCAAGGCCTCGCATGGATTACCAAGAAGACAACCCACCTTGCATTACATCCTACTTCCTATCAGAAGATACAAGATATGCGAGAAGTAGAGTATGAGAAAGGTTCAGAAGATGGTTGCGGGCTCCTGCGGTGACAATGGCCTCTGGGAAGACACTTGGGACAGCTTTCGATTCAATGTCGTTCTCGGAAGACCTCTCGAAGTCAGACTTCCCTTCACTGGTCTCACCTGTCTTCTTCTTCCTACGCGTAATCTATCCTCACAACAGACTCAAAACATGTGCACTCTGTTCTTCTGACTTCTCACCTCTCATACGCACTCAGAAGAAGTTTGCTGCATGATGGGAAGACATGACCCTCGACCATTCTCTCCGGATTCTGCCAGCAATACTTCTCACAACTCTCTTCTAAGTTCGGGAAGAAGAAGGAACGACTGCTATGGGTCGGACAGAAGAGATCCGAAATGGACCCTCACGTCTTCTCGCTCATTTTGCCAGCCTTTCAGTCTTCTAGTCTCTCTAGGAAGATGTGGAGTTGAGAAGCTTGGAAGACCGGGAGGCACAGGCCTAGTTCCCGAGTTCCAACTTCTCGAAATAACACAACAACTCACCACACCACTCAGGCTTCGTATCAAGTCTCTCTAAACACAAAAGCAAAGCAAATCCACTCTTGATACGAATTGTGTTCAGTCGACTTCCGAAGACAGTCTTCCGAAGATGTCTTCCGAAGACAGTCAAGTTCAAGAAGCGTCTTCCGAGGATGTTCCCATCTTCCGAATCGTCTTCTATTTCAAGTTTCGGGGGTAGAGAGGTAGTAGGGTAGAGAAATTGATATTTGGGTTCGCCAATTTGAAGACTAGGGGTAGGGAAGCTCGAATTGAGCTCGAGAAGAAGCAAGGAGATATCTTGACAGAAATTGGGCAGCGCTTCCGCGCCCAATGTCTCAATAGGAAGGATGGGGGGTGGGGTAATCGATCAGGCTGCCTGCACACAATCAAGGAAGCGCAGGGAGTACCAGACAATGACGAGAAGAAGTGGGAAGGGGAAAGAACAGGGGAAAGAACCTCTACAGTCTTCTTCGGCTCCCGAGTTGCCTTCGACCTCCGCGCGCTTCTGGCTCTTGTCCTAGCTTCCAATGCGACTCCTCTCGAATGCACCTGCTGTCAATTTCGGTCCACACCTCGATTCTTCTTTCGCCTCTACTCGCCCCTCTCCACTGTCAACTTCTCGGAAGCTCCACAGAAATGCCTTCGCTCTTTCTGCTGTTTGTGCTCCCGCAATCCGATTTCACCCTTCGCCTAGCTGCCAACGTACTCTCTACTACCTCGATGTCTTACTCGATTCCTCTCTCAATGCTAGCTCGAAGTTCACTCTCTCAATCGATCTTCTTCAGGCGCACTGTGCTGCGGGAAGTTGGAAGGTGGCTAATGTGCTTCCTCACGCATCTTCCCCGCAGATTAGGGATTCTCGTCCTTGGTGTCTTCCTGACCTACCTACCTATTCGGTGCGCTCCAGTAGGTACACCTACTTGTTTACCCGAAAACTCGTGGTCAGGCCTTCGTGATCGCTGTCTTCCGGAAGACAGGTGTCTTCCGCCGTCTTCCCATCTTCCGCCGTCTTCCTATCTTCTGAAGACGCAACTGAGAAGACGGTCTTCCGAAGACGGTCGTCTTCTGAAGAAGTCAACTTCTTATTACAAACAGCTCTTAAGATCATCTTCCTGTTAAGGAAGACGTAACCTTAAGTAACAACGCTTCTTCAGTTATATAAACAAGTCATTAATCTCAAAAATTTCAAAAATTCGTGAATACTGTAATTTGTGGGCACCACAATGCTTGAGATCACTAACTAGATGTCCACACCTCTAGTAGCTCCTAAAATATTCACGTGGTAGCTGTACTAGCTCACCCAAGACAACTGCCACCAATTGCCTTCATACGCATCTCTACGGTATAGACAAACACTATCACAACTATAGCTTCCTCCTAATACTGTGAGGTCGTCCTACCACTCCTCTAGGAACGTGCGAGAATGTCTCCTACTACCCTATACAAGTCCATAAGTACTTGCACGCATCCCTGTAGGACATCAAGAGCTATTGATCTAGTGGTAAAGCCAAAGCTAAGACTGCAGAGTTAAGTGTCCAAGTCCAGAAATAGTGTTGGGATGGGTGACCAGCTGGTTTTACACTTCCCACACAACTGAAACTTGCATACCTCTCTCACGCACGTCAACAAGTTGGCTTGCGGCGGGCTCAGGCTCAGGCTCAGGCTCCGCTCCGTCTCCGCACTCTCGCACTCCGCTTCTTACGTCTTCGCACTCACGCACCTTTGCTCCTCGAAGCCTTTAAACGCCTCCTAACACACACTCCACACCTCGACACTCTCGCTCACTCTCCGCTTGGAGTAGAGTAGAACGGGTACAACACACCAAAAGAGACTCGACTCCACCTCGAATTGCACAAGATTGCACCGAAAGAGACTCCAAAACAGCAAAAACAACTTGCGGGTGCACACGGTAACCAAAATCTGACGTAAAATAGCAAGAACACCTAAAGCCAACCCGAACACCACCACAACAGATTCGCGAATGCACAATACACACTTTGTGAATGCAGACACACAAAACAAAACTCCTAAACTCGAGTTTCCACACGAAATTGCATCAAAATCTGGCGTAACTAGCCTTTTTGCACTTTCGGGTCACACGGCAGCGAACTTCGACATGCCATAACTTCTTCGATGCTCGGCCAAACTCCATGAAACTTGATGCACTACAATCGTCTCTTCAATGCGCTTCCAAAGAGCCCACTCCAGCCTGACATTGATAAGTACTCTGTCTGCAACGCCCAAACGCGCACTCCGGTCCGAACAGGTCACTTCAAGAACATTCCACAAAATTTCTGCAGCGCTTCCGCATGACAGAAAATCTCCACTCGACCCCACAACAGCAATCAAGCTGTGAACAGCAAGGTACCATGCGTCCACACACACCTCGATCCCAAGTCCAATCGATCAAGCACGAACGACAACGCCCGAAGATACCACCGGACGATTTCAGATCAGCGAGCTCTTACTGAACTCCGCCTCGACCTGCACTCAGTTCTTCAAGTAATCTGAACAGAGAAATTATCATCTCCAACCCTACAACAAAGATTACTCACAAACGGTGAAGCCAAACCCACTCTAAGCACGAAGAGAATCCGGGTTACACTCAACTAGACTATCCACCATAGCTTGGAGCTTGAAGGCTCAACTTGAAGAACTAAGGCCTCCAAGACCTACCTGCGAAGTATACCCCTAGTGGGCTCTCTCACCAACTCGTCTTAACGACACTAACGGCCTTATCGAGATTCGTCATCCCGCATTCGGCCAACCTAGCCGAGGTGTCCAAACTGACATGACAATGCATCAAAGAGATTGATCTTGGAACTTGTTCTCAATAGACATTTGGCCAATGAAGAAATCGTAAAGTTAAGATCAATAGGTCAAAGTCCTATTGGGCTTGGATGTTCTCAGCTGTCGTCCATGAGTGAACATACCAGTGAGACTCATTGATAAAGCCACAACTGACAACTTCTTTAACTTGCTCGCAAGACGAAGAATGCTAGTCTTTGCTTGATCCATCTTATCATGAATAAGACATAGATATCTCTCCGGGTTCCTCTTTGTCAGTGAATGCTTCATATAACCTAAATATTATAAGTGATATATATATTCTCGTATGTGTTGATCCCTTAAGGTTTTCAAATCTGATCGTTCTTTTGACCGCTTTCTCTCATTATGTCATCTTTCAAACCCACATAAGTATCACACTTTGCAGATGCACCTTGCTTATGAAAATTGATGGACCAAGATTAATATCTTTGTCAGAAGAGGTGCCACCTTCGGAGTCACAACAGATTGTGCTTCTTGATTCTCCAAGTTGTGAAGTACAACATAGCGTGTTTTCTCCATCTTCTTCACCATCACTTGTTTGGATGCCATCTAACAAGCATAAGGACACATGGTGCATGACGAGACAATACGTTGTTTATCAACAACGGTGAATCACTTTCTAGTAGCATGGTTCTGACAGCCACTCTTACATGATCCACAATCAACTCGATGTTATTCACACATCCATTTAGAGATGATAGAGTGATCAACCCATCAGCAACAAAATAGGAATAGGACACAAGAATAGGAATAAGAAAGTCCCCTTGAAGAGATGTCAACTTCAGGACGCGTCTTAAAGTTAGAATAAGAGAAAGTCTCTTTGAAAAGGTCTTTCTTCATTTTCAACTTCAAGACGCGTCTCTAAGTTGGAATAGAGGAAAGTTCATTGGAAGAGGTGTTTTCTCCCACTTTAACTTTGGGACGCGTCACGAACTTGGAGTAGGAGAAAGTTCCGATGAAAAGATGTTTCTCTCCACTTCAACTTCAGGATGTATTGTCATGCTACGCGATGTCTCATAGAGTGAAACAGATCTCTAGAAGACACATGAGTGACATTTTCACAAGAAACTACACCCGAGCTTACCAAGCTGGGCAGGAGTTAAGCTTGGGCTGAGCTAGACAAGGTCCTCCCTAGCTTGAGTAACACTTTGGAGAAGGATGAAAGTATCAGAATGATATGGAGCTCATAGAGGAGAGTGACTTTGTGCTTTCAGTTGTGAAAAGTAGCATTCTACGCAATAGTTAGTGTAGTTTTAAGTTATGAAAAATGTGTGAGAGAAAATTTGTCGATTTTGGCTCGTGACTTAGGTCCATAATCTGAAGGTACAAGTGCGTAGGTGTTAGTGAGTACTATAGTTTTGACTCTTCATTCATTAAAAATAGAGCTATACAAAGAAGTTGACGTAGAAAAAGTTAATAAAGAATGTAGAAGTAACTTCTTCTAGGTTTATGTATGAGTTTTAATTCTATGTTTAATGAGAACGGAGACCATTCTTAGTGATAGAGGCACCCACCTAGGAAGAAGAGGTCTCAAGATCAAATCCTCTGACCAGTGTTCTTTATTCAAGCATGTTGGTCTCTTGGATGGGAGTCTATGTTGGATATGTAGCTACGTCTTGCATATCTAGGGGCGGGGGACCGATATCCTCCTTAGTCGTGGATTTCTTGACCTAAGCTTCTTCATGCCACTTCAGTTATAGATCGATCTATGATGAGAGTATATGTTGGATATGTAGTTTCGCCTTGCATATCTAGAGACGAAAGACGATATCTCTCTTATTCGTGAGCTTCTTGACCTAAGCCTCCGCATGCACTTTGGCTATAAGTCAGGAGTTACCTGGTGCGGCTATGAGGAGGCTGTAAGCCCTGTGGGGTGCCTTCATAGCTGCAACTTTGGTCCACATTGGATGGTCTGCACTATAACATAAGTGGTATAAAGATGACATCAAGAGTTGAGAAATTAGAGTAAGCAAAAAGGCTTAGCTTAGCAGGGGATCTACTTGGTTGATACACAAGTCTGCTTATAAAGACCTTAGCTTAGATAGGGTGTTAGGAGAGAAAAACACAACATCGCGTGATGAAAAAGATATATTTTTTATCACCCAAGAGAGTCATCTACGCGTATGTGAGAAAGATAAGGATTGGATTTTTGAGGATTTCAAGTGTGAGAAGACCGTATGAAGAGAAATAAAGTATTGGGAGTTCAAATTTCATCTGTTGTTGTATAAATAGGTAAATCTGCCTTCTAATGAATGAAGATTTGTGGTGTCCACAATTTGCAGGATTAGAGATTTTTCAAAATTTTTAAAGTTAATGACAGATTTATATAAATGAAATAACCTTATTACTTAAGATTGCACATTGCTTAGCGGAAAGATGATCTTAAGGGACTTTGTAAGGAGAAGTCGACTTCTTCCGAAGCCGGAAGATGGACGTCTTCCGAAAAGACGTCTTCTGGACAGTATCTTCCAGAAGACAAAAGACGGAAGACAAAAGCTGGAAGTCGGAAGACGGACATCTTCCGGAAAGACAGTGACTACGACTTCAAGGATACCAACTACACGCCACATAGATAAGGGGTAGGTGCACCAACCAAGTAGTCACCGTAGTAAGTAGTAGATAGGTCCAAGTAATCGGACTCCATTACTTAAATCACACAGGGAAGATACGGGTTGAAGGCGCATTAGCACAGAGCACATTCGCTACTTCCCGCTTTCATTTTGCTTCGATTCAGGCATTGAGGGTCGAGATTGGCACCACGTAGGATCGAATTGGAGAGAGAGAATAAGCGAAGGCGTCTTCCAATCAGGAAGTGCATTCGAGTTTGGAGAGTAAAGAATCTCTGAGGAGTTGGAAAATCAGAAATCGAGGGTCGAGGTAGGAAATCGGTAGAGAAGCTGTGAAGTGCAGTAGCGAGCTCGATTGCATAAGCAGTTAGACGCAGCTCAAAATTGACGATAGAAGCAGGATCGTGGTACCACATTGAAGACGAAATTGAAGAGCGGAAGCGCACAGAAGACTGAAGAAGCAGCCGGAAGCAGTACTGAGATTCTTCTCATGTTCTTTTCTCTTCCTCACCGCTTCTCGTCTCTGAATTGATGTTTCTCACGCTTCCTCGCTCGTTTGCAAGAAGCTCAATGATCAATTTCCCTACCCTAAACTTTCTTCTGAGAAAATTGGGACGCGGAAGCACTGTCCAATTTTCGTCAACCATCTTCTCACTTCTTTCTGAGTTGAATCGAGCTTCCTTGCTCCCATTCCGAATTCGATACCCTGACTATCAATTTCTCTACCCTACTGCGTCTCTGTTCTAGAATTTTGGGATAGAAGACGCTTCTGAAGATGTCTGAACATCTTCAGAAGACGACTGTTTGTAAATTCGTATCGAGTATATTGGATTGGATTGGATTGGATTGGAATTTGTGTCGAGAGAAGCTTGATATGAAGTCTGAGTGAGCTTGCGAGTTGATTGTTGTTTCGAGAAGCAGGAAATTGAGAACCAGGCCTGTGCCTTCCCAATCTTCCTAACTTCTCAAATCCATGTCTTCCTAGAGAGACTAGAAGACAAGAAAGGATGGCAGAATGTGCGAGAAGACGTGAGGGTCCTTTACGGATCTCTTCTGTCTGATCCGTAGCAGCCTGTTCTTTCTTCTTCTGAACGTAGAAGAGAGTTGTGAGAAGCCTTGCTGGTAGAATCTGGAGAGAATGATCAAGGGTCATGTCTTCTTTTCATGCAGCAAGCTTCTTCTAAGAGTGTATGAGAGGTTGGGAGTCGGAAGAACAGAGTATGAATGTTCTGTGTCTATCATGAGGTTAGATTGTGTGTCGGAAGCCGAAGACAGATGAGACCAGTGATGGGAAGCTTGGCTGCGAGAAGTCTTTTGAGTACGTCAGTTAATCAGAAGCTGTCCCGAGAGTCTTCCTAGAGGCCACTGTCACCGCAAGAGTCCTCAGCCTTCTTCTGAATCATTTGTATATTTCTGTTTCTCTCGTATCTTGTTATCTTTTATTAGTAGGATGAATTGCAAGGTGGATTGTCTTTTTAGGAATCCATGCGATGTCGTGCTTAGTTAAGATTTGTTCAGATATAGCTCGAAAGACGAGAGCTACTTAAGAAGCATTGTTAGAATCTCGGAAGACGGAATAGCTGTCTCCTGGAAGACTAGGTTCGTCTTCTGAGAGTGGAAGCGAGACTGTGAAGGTCGGGTAAGGACTGAGCCTTCGACGCCAAGTAAATATTATGTGTGGCTTAGTGTAACAAAAGCTCGAAACATGTCGATGCATCCTCGAGAATTGGTGTTATCGACAACGGAGTTGGTTGAGGTCAAACCTTACATCAAAGAGTTGGGCCTCGATTTTTTTTTGTGCTGGAATCTCACGGACCAGGGTATTCTGGAGGAGGTCTGGTCAGCATTACCTCCGTGCGATCGTGTGTCTGTTAAGACAGGGATCGCTTGAGGAAGACCATCTTCCTAGACGGTGGAGTGGTGGCGCAAGGCTTTTCACAAATCAGAAGCAGAGTTGGAGAAGAAGATCTTACCGATGATATTTGAGAAGTGGTATGTACGTGGAAGTACCACATATCTCTTCCTAGAAGATAGACAGGGGAAGAACGGATGGAAGGTAGAAGCTTACCGAGAGCCGAGGAAACGTCTTATGGGGAAGTTGCATCTTCAACTTTGTCAAGTTGATCAGAAATGAAAGATCTACAATCTTCTTCACTTTCTCAAAATCTACCGTAATCCTACTCTTGGAAATGATATGTCTCAACATTAGATCTTTTTCGCAGCCAAAGATGCACTTCTCTTGATTTAGAGAGCGTTGGCTTGCTCCAATCGCTACAAAACTTTGATCATATGATCAAAGTGGTCTTCCTTTCTTCCTTATACGCAAAAATAGTCAATGAAATCACGGACAAACTTCCCTATGAATGGTTCAAACACTTTATTCATGAACCTCTAAAACGTGGTTGGACATTACACAATCCGAATGACATCACTCGAAATGCAAATGTTCCCAAGGAGTAGTGAATGCAGTCAACTATTGGTACTCTTGTGCTATCTTGATCTGGTTATACCCACTATGACCATTACCAAAACTGTACCACTCATGACCAACAACTTCTTCCAAAATCTCATCTATAAATGGCAAAGGATAATAATCCTTCTTGGTAACTACATTCAACTTCTTATAGTCTATGCACACTCGCAGCTTACCATTCGTCTTCTTGACAATCACAATGGGTGAAACTCATTCTGAGTTCTCCACCTCGTAGATGAAACTTGCATCCTTCAACTTGTTTATCTCCTCCTTGATCATCATTGCTGTTGTAGGATTGATCTTTCTTTGCTTCTGTCGAATTGGTCTTGCGTTCGCTTCCAATTTCATTTGATAAGTCTCTAGAGTCACATCCTTCAAATCCTTGTAACTAAAAGCAAACACATGGATATATTTCCAAAATCTACTTTTCTCGTCTTGAATGACATTGATACCAAACTTCAGTGTAGAGCGTCTTCTCACAATCTTTGTCTCACTCAACTCTTCTTTGTCAAGGTCTTTCTCCATTGTTGATCGAGGCAACAAGTCAATAGCACTAAGCTGATGTAATGATTCATCTCGATCAAATCCTTCGTCATCAGACGAGGATTCTTGATCATAAGAATCTCCCGTATCTACTTCTGAGACACTCTGATCATTCTCCATATCAGATTCTTAGTAGTCATTAGTGGGTCTATTGGAGTCAGAGTCAGAAGTCACAACTCCAACATCCGAGAGAGGTACTATCACTCTGTGATCTGTAGGTCCAATCCGTAAATATCCTTTGTGTCACCTATCTGTGATACGCACAGCTCTCAACCAAGGCCTCCCTATGAGCAAATCATAACTAGAGTCTTTTAGTACTTGAAAAGACATCAATGTTTGAACTCCCATCACAGACACAACCACCTTCTCTAACACACCAAGAGGTCTTACCCGTTGTTTGTTAGCCATCCTCACAACAATGCTAGCCGAGAGAGTTGATTCCATCCCCAACTTCTTCATCAACCTCTCCGATATGACATTTACAACTGACTTTTCATCCACCAATGCGTCAGAGACGTAATGACTATTCAATCGGACTTCAATCTTTGAAGTTTTAGTGCATACCTCTGAAGTATGCACATCCACCACACCAACTCCCATAGATTTTGAGATCTTGCTCTTGGGTTTCTTCTTCTTGCTTCTCAGAGAACTCAGTCCTCCTCTGAGTTCTCTTTGTAAACTGGGTTGAGTGCGATCTGTTGCCCAATCGTGATGTTGACTTTTTGAACACCTACATCTTCAACCACATCATATCTCGCTTGAGAAGATGAAATTGTAAAATCCTTCATCCCCAACTTCCTTCTTGGCTCCCTTTTTGTACTCGAAACAGTACTCGAGCAAGTACTTCTACTTGGTGACTCCTCCATGAAAACCAGTTCTTTAGAAAATCGAGTTCGTTTTCTTTCTTGAGCTAAAAGCTCCACCGGTGCATGAGAAGAGTTCGAGCTCTCTCCCTTCTCATAGATAAGATCTCGCACTACATCGATAGTAGTCACTCCCTTGTCTCGTGCTTGTGATAGATTTCCTCCACCAACATTCATTATGATAGCTTCGACACCTCTTGCTCTGTTGTTAAGACAGTTCCGTTGAAAATGACAACTTTCACACGTCTAACATGTGATTTTCTCAAAAGTTACCTTGGTTGTCTCTAAAGTTATCTTGATTTCTTCGATTGGGATTGTTGTTGTACCCTCTTTGACCTCCTCCTCCATCTTTGTTCCTCCATTCTCGTAACTGCATCATGTTTATCTTGAGATCCGCAAGAGTATCGGTGATGCTCTTCAACTCGGCATGAAAATCAGAGTTGGCAGTAGACATCGCTATAAGGACAAACGGTCTTGGCACCACCGTTGGAGTAGGAGCTGACGTTGATGCGATCACCAATTGTGATGATGTAGATGTTATCGTTGTGGTTACACCAAGAGTTGGAGTCGACACCAAAGTGGCATGATGAGGTTGGATGATATCCCTTTCATCCAAATTGTCTTTCATATTTGTCGTAATCTTGATGACCTCCGCTTTGGTTGCTGGCTTCTCGTACCTCACTTGGGTTCGAATTGAAGACCTCAATCCTCCCACCAAGTTCTTGGTCAGCAGTGCTCCAATCCCCATCATCGTTAGCTCCACGTCATCTCTACTCTTCCGTAGGATCCGAAATCGTTGCTCCAACTTTCCACCCTTTTGGCATACTGTCAAACTTTCTCGTCTCCTCGTTGCTTCAAATGAGTGAGCTCTACCATGAGCTTCTCATAACTCTCTTCTGGAAAAAACTTTCGATGAATGCGTTACTCAATGTCTCTCATGTGTCTTCAACTGCACCATGAGTTTTGCTCTTCACTCGGTCTTCATACCACGTGAGAGCAAAATCTTCCAAAAACTCGGGTAGTAACAACACCCACTCTTTCTTCCTTCTCACATTCAGTGCAACCACTCTTGAAATCTCTAACAAACGGCTCTACATCTTCATTTCCTTCCGTGAAACACTAGTAGTTTCTCCATTTTGTAACTACTCTTTCTACTCTTCTAATCTTCACGTAATAATGATTCACTAAAAGAGTACAAACATTATCAGCTCCATTTGAGAATAATCTACCATAGATAAAATGAAAAAAATTGATTGTAACAACAACTCTTGTGTCATTTCTTCTCTCAAGGTAATCATGAGCTTGAGTCGCATTATCGCCTTCTCCAGCATCCGAATGACGATCTCTATCACAACTCAACCGAGTCCTCCTTTGAAATCGACAACTTCTCCGTCTCAGCTCTCTAAGTCTCGTCCAACTTCTCGACAACTGACGTAAGTAGGGCGGCCACATCTACGCACTTGTGTCCTCTTGATAGATCACCCATCTCACAACTTGGACAAGAATCCTCTCCTAGAAGATGAATTGACGGTGGTGACAATGGACCCACTAGAAGACTTAGATCAGTAAGGTCTCGCTTTCCTTTAGTTCTCTCTGCTCTAATCCTAGTTGGACAATTCACTACTTATGTCTGAACCCTCTACAAAAATAACACCACAAGTCAGTTTCTACTCTTCTCCTTGGAGATTCTACTTGAAGTTTTGTACTAGCGTTTTCAAACTCCACGATAATCCCTCTCGAGCTCTCTCCGACATTTACTACGACATCTAAATCTTGAGTAAAGTTTTTAAATCTAACTTTCTAGTCTTTTGAACTTTCACTCATGTTGCACCTTCTCAATCATTAAGTGGACAAAATATCTTTGAGAAAAATAATTCTACATCATCGCTTTCTTAACTCTTTCGAGCTTTATTTTGGAAAATCGTGTATTATACATGCTATACACGAAATAAAATCCAATCTAAAATTAAGCGTCTACTATAATATCCTCATGATCATCGTCTGTAATAATCACAGCAGATATCTTAAACTCCTTCTTGTAAGGATCCAACTCTACTTCACCATGAGCATTCGTGGTCTCCATAGTGAATGATGCTTTCAACTCAACTTTCTTCACATGTGCGTTAATGGTCTCAGAAGCTTCTAGATATAGAGCAAAGAGGGCACCCCAAATGCTATAGATGCGTGTTCGCATCTATATTTAATTTTAGCTTCTCCATCTCCGTTCGAACTCTCAAACGTCACTTCTTCCATCTCGGCAACCGAACTTGATTTCTCATGAAATATCTTCAAGACCTCTTTATATGCCGGAACGTATATCTCTTAGTTGATAAGAGATCTCTCCAAGACTTTTATGACCTCTAGTAGCTCAACCTCCAAGCTATTAACTCATGAAATTTCAACAAAAAATTCACTAATCAGAAAAAATGGTTTTGACTGTAAAACTTTCTAGAGAACTAAAATTTGTATAGTTTGACTTCACTCATGATTGTCAACCCCCTCCACTTTGAAATTTTTTTTCTCCCTCTCCAATCCTCATCTTCTCTTGATTTTTATTTCCTCTAAAAGCTTATCAGACAAGCTATGATCTTGGAAATTTTCACAGAAAAATAAAAGACACAAAAAAATGATAGCGACTGTACAACATTTTTAGAGAGCAAAATGTCTAAACTTTCACGAATAAAACCCTTCAAATTTGAAAATTTATATCTCCTTCTCTAGACCTCTTCTTCCTATGATTTCTATTGTCTAAGATAGCTTATCAGCCAAGCAAAATACTAGAAATTTTACTCAAGAAAATTAAAATCACAGAAAATCTGACAATGACTGTACAAATTTTCCAGAGAGATGAATTCTTAAACTCTCGTGAGAAACCCCCCCTCAACTTTGAAAATTTATATCTTCCTCTCTAGATCACCTTTTCCTATGATTTTTAATGCTTATCAGCCATTCTAGAATACTGAAAAGTTAAACAGGAAAATAAAAAACACACAAAATCTGACAACGACTGGACAAATTTTCCAAAGAGCTAAATTCCTAAACTCTCGAATTTTTCTCTTTAAATAACTTCTCTCTCCTCTTTTCTCTTTCAACTCTCCTCAACCCTTTCTAAGTGAACAAGATATAGAGAATGACGTCGAATGCGTCATAGATCACTACAGGATACATGAAAGGTTCTAAAGTGATTAACATCGCATTAGCTCTCTCTCCTCTCAACGTTCTCTCCATGTGTTCTCGCATGATCTCTTTTTGTCGAATGTAGAATTGAACTCTAAACATCCTTCAACCCTTCAAGTGAGGTCTCGACAACAGAACCAAAAATCTAAACCCTCCGCGGTCTTATCAATCAACTACCCCTCATCTCTTAATCTTCACGATAGTCATCGATGAATCTGTAACATGTCGGGTCTGTCTCTCACTCAAGGGTCACCTATGATGGCTTTGATGGAAACACACCATGAACTTGAAGAGAAAAATGCTAAGTTCAATCATTCACACACCCATAAACTCATGAACTAAAATTATCCATTCTAACGACGTCTCAAGTTCTCACATGCTAAAATATCACACTCTCTCTATATTGCTCAAGTTGACATTATGACGATGTGAAAATAAGGATGAGGAGCTCTTCTCTACTCCTCTATTTATATATTCTAGGTTTTTACTTTGGTACCCTCCGGTAACTCAGCCGTAACTATTTTTATCGAGTTTTACTAAGATATTACTTAAGGTAAAAGCATTAATCACATGAGCTTCTTATCTTTCAAAGTCAATAACTTCTAGAAGGAATCTAGAATATTCTTAAGGAATCTCAAATTTCCATCCCTCTACACTAGGACCCACTAAAAAGGAGACATGTGAAATCTCTTCTTGTTTTTAATGTCCACAAAGTCCACAACTTTAATCCCATCACTAATATCAAGTCAAAAAGAAGATAAGTGGTACTTTCCACCTCTTTTCTATCTTTTAGACAAGATGACAAGATAGTAGTGCTCACTCTTTAGGAAATATCTGAATTCTGTCCAAAAATACAATTAAGTTTAACCATAACTAACTTTAGCTAGTCATGACTAACTTGATACCTCATTAAAGTACTTGGACAGCAAATAAACATTCTCCACACTTAGCTATAACTAAACACTTTACTAATAGACAAACTTCCTATGTGTAACATACGTCGTTACAGATCGTTGATAATCATGCTGGTGTTATGATCATGAATCATCTAGAGGATGTTCTTGATTGATGCATTTCCATTCGAGACTTTCCATAGTACGTCAAGGATCATCCACTTTTGGCCAACACAATAATCTTAATCTGGATAACTTGTACAACACATGAGATGAAGATGCAAATAGTGGGAAAGAACAGCTAGAAATAGGTGATGAACGTGGAAAAACATAAGTTTATTGCTCGAGGGTTGCTCTAGAGATCAAGTTGTAGATTGATCATGAAAAGAGGGCAGCCAAGCACATTACAAATGAGGCCATTGACCTTACCTTAATGAAGAATTGTCGATGCGATAAGAAACATTGTCGGATGGTACGATGAGATGTTGTGCTCATCATAACAGACATATTGAACACATTTTCTCCAAGTTTGACAAGGAGTCGCTTGAAGAAGGATGGATCAAGTCCGATGGGAAGTTTATGTGCAAGGAAGCTTTTCACTTGATTGGTGATCTCTCAAGAGCTACATTCTACAACTACCAAAATTCTTGGATGCAAGGTGGTAGGATAGGGTACCATGGCAACAAAGGTACTCACATACCCTGGAGTTCGACTTTGACAGCACAAGCTTTGTTACATCAGCTTCTGCTCACAACAAGTGAAGTAATGCCTCACTTGACATATAATAACACGCAAGGTCATGATACAAATAACCATACGTACCGTCTTTCTTCATGTTACACTAAAGACGAGGTGTTTGAGGAAGTACGAGGAAAAATGGAGATTCTTCAGATACCTACTGTTTTCAAATCAACATTCTACAAGATTTGGAGAGAGAATTTCATCAACTATGCTACGCATAAGTCTAGCGCATTTGCAAAATGTACTACTTCTATCAATCTCAAGCAGCAATTGATGCGGGAGAGAAGATCAGCAGAGCAAGCAATTTTGGAATTCAAAGAAAACAACATATGCACATCTGGATGTCAACCAAGAATTGCTACTATGCTTACATTCAAATTGCAGTTGTGAACCTTGAGAAGAACATAACGATCATTCATGAAAAGATGGACCAAGGGAAGACCTCAATGCCTCTGTTGTCTTACAAGCTCAAAGCACTCATGAGATAAGCCCAACCATTACCAATGACACTCACTGGTATCCTCTTGCATGGTTATGGTCTTGGAATTATGACTCACATAGCCATAGCTGGTTTGTGACCCAGAGATGCTAACTTCTCCATTACATCTTTAGCAGAGATGTTCTGAGATTGTGAAAGATACAAAAGAGACAAGAGAGGAGATTTAGCCTTCAAGGAAGTTTCACTCATCCATTGTTCAAAGTTGTGCTTGATGAACAGGTCTTTGATCTTACATTTGTAAGATCAAAAGACATTGACATAGATGCCACATGCTTTAAACCACTCTCCACGAACTTGTTCCTACAGGTTGACAATTCTGAAAAAAATAACAAGAATTGGGTGATGTTTGCGTTCTGTAGTGAACTGGTTTCAAGAGGATGTTTCAAAACCATCACCATGTCATTCCTCATCGTTGGTCATACTCACCAAGATGTTGATGCATTCTTTTCCAAAGTGAACTCGTCTTTGTTATATACTCATGTTGGCTCTCTTCCTCATTTTCTAGCTCAGTACGGTGTGTGTTTTGAAATTCACTTAATACAGTTATAGTTTTGTTCATGCGTTTAGTTCAATCATTGCACTTCAGTTTGACATGAGACTATTAATTAGTTTTGTTAATAATATAAAGTACTAATGCTAAAAGCAACATAGACTCAAACTTTTAGTTCAACTACTAGTCTAGTTACTTAAGCTCAAAGTTAGTAAATAAAGTTTTGAATCAGTTGACTTTGAGTTGTATCTAAGAAACTTTTTTATTAACCATCTATTAATCTCTTCTTATTGGAATGAAAACTTGTTCTATTGTCTAAAAATGTGTCGCTAATAGTCTAAAACTGAATTACCAATTATATAGAACAGAATAACCAAATATCTACGTTATGATGACAAATAGTTCAAATTACATATTTAAATATCCAAAAAGGTGAAAATAATCTAAATCTTTTTAAATATAGTGATTTTGGTTATTAACAGTAAATTAGGTAATGTATTTCAGCTTTGAATATCCAGTAAAGTGTATATTACTTCCGATAACTTAAAGCTCATGTGTTCTTATGTATGAATATGCTTGGTAACCGAGTCTTCATGCTGCATTGTTTACTCTGTGAGCAAAGAATATCAATATCATATCATATATATATGTAGAGCTCATTTGAACATCTCATATACACTCTATATATCTATTGTTCTGATCTCGAACGTAAAATACATGAAAACCATTAACATCGTTATCACTACTTAAGCAGAGTTTGAATTATCCACCCAACTATTTCTTCATATACAAGAAATTCTACCCTAAAACTTGGAATATACAAACCCAATAGCGTTTTAATGGTCAATCTACACCTGGTTCAGACTTCCATACTTAAATATCTATATAACTTTTTTAAATATTTTTATGCCCACTGCACTGAATATCACATGTTGTCCATCATATATATATACCTTTAGGTTAGATCTTAAAGACACACGGAATGTTGATATCCATTCATGTACATTCCCTTTAGTTATAATATTGGTACTTCATACTAGTAATGACTTTCCATGTATCTAGTTACCAAGAAGGAAATTCATCATTAATTACTTTGTAGATATTCATGTTAGAAAATATATTTAAATAGTTTTGAAAAAAATTATCCAAATGTATCCTTACTAAATGAAGAAGATATATTTATAAAGGACGAATTTGGAATAAAACTAACCGCTAGAACATCTCCATATTCTGCATGCAGCATTATACTCATATTTACTACCAAATGAATTTATCTGATATTTATTGTATATTTTATCACACATATAGGTATATCAATGATAAGACAACAGAGAATTAAAACAAAGACAAGTCAATTTATAAGCTCTCTCTCCTTGAGAATAATTACGATGAAAATTTACAAGATCTTTTGGTGATATAATATCTTACTTATTTGTCGGTTGTGATTTTTCATTCATAAGATCACCTTGATTTGTTCTTAGAGGTTATATTTGTACTTAGTACCAAAGTACTACCTTAATTCACTCCTTGCATCTCTTCTCCTCAAGGACATTAAGAACCCTCTATATCTCTAAGTACTTCATCACACATATATTACATTCCAACTTAATATACCCTACAACTTAAATACATAAACCCAATAGTGTTTTGATATTGCACATATGGTCAATCTACACATGGTTCATATTTACAAATTTAAGTGGAACAACAGGGGTTCCAAATATCAGTTGTAAGCGGGAGTAAGCTATAGGATATAAGTGGAATCACTTAAAATCTGACGGACCTACCTAGATCCACCTGTGGTGATCGGATGATCTAATACAAGTAGGTTGCAGAGACTTCTAAGTACTTACTGCTGTTTACTTCTAAGTACTTAAAATTTTCACGTTTGGGTTAATCTAAACCATTCACTTGGCAGATCGAATGTGAATGAACGACCTGTACTCTACCTTTAGATTCTGAGTACCTACCTCATCTGATGGCTGTTGGAGCTTCAAACTGAGCAATCAGATGGCTGAGCGATAGCAGACGATAACAAGTCCATCCACAAACCAGAACAAACTTAGGGTTGCCAGTAACGATATTTTTCTTTGTCATCTAGTACCGAGCTGCTCGGCCAATATAGCAGATCATTGGGTTTGACTGACATCCGCACCAAGCAGTTCCAAGGAGAGAAGAGAGTCATATGGTGAGACAATATTAGTCGTATGCGAACTTAGCTTGATTTCATTTTTCATCTTTGTTTGAGTTCAATGCAGCTGGTCGTCGTGGTTTCTTTGGTGAGACTAACTCTTGGCATGTTTTCTTCTCAGATTCTTCAACATGGCAGCCTCAGTGATTTGCAAGATCATTTGTCGGCTAAAAAAGCTAAGGTTTCACACAACGTTGTTTCTAACGGAGCTACCGGTCGATACTGCTTTATGCGCGGATCATTTAGGTGCGAGTTAGATGTTTACATTGGTGATTTACCAGTCCGCGGAGCCGTCAACCTCTGCTGAAGGTACAGAGCACACAACAAATTGAGGGCCGGAGGTTATCTCGATGTTTTTTTCAGCCACACGCCACCTGATATTTTGAAATTCAGCGATGAAGAGAAGAAGAGGTTTGTGCATAACTACTTTCATGGAAGAATTATCGAATGGATAGACAATTATCTCTTTGTCATTCATGTAAAATCCTCGTGGTTTCAGGCATTGTGCGGTGAAGTCTTACGCTGCCAATTCAAGGTCGAGGATCCTGGATGGATGTGAAGAGAGAGGAATTGCGTGGTTGCGGTTCAGCCGACGATGCTCTATGAATTTTTTACCAACAAGGTGAAGACCAACAACAGGAACTATCCTTACTCGTTCCACCAACCAGGAGGTTTCCACTTCAAAGAGTTTGACACGTGGAACAACGAGCAGCCAGAGAAACGGCAGAAGTTTGTTGAGGTCTGTTAGCAGTTGAGCAAGCTTCTCAATACAGTGAATGTGAGTAGATGTGAGTCGTGGTTTGTTCTAGCAGCCACAATGACTATCAATCCTGAGCATCCTCGACTAGGTAGACTTCATTCATTCGGGGACTGGTATCATGTCTTCTATGAGATCGTTCCATCCACAAACTGCAGAAATAGAATTCGACGAGGATTATGATGCAGCTTCCGTGGAGATAAATAAATTATTGTTACTTACGTGAAAGAGAGCTGTTTTATTAAGAGACAGGAGTGACATGGATGACTAGATTGACGGACAAGATAGATGAAGCGAAGCAAGCATTAGAAGACGTGATCGTCAAGTTAGAGGTCGTCATGCGAACGCTTTGGACTGGAGTCTGAGCTAACCAAAACTCGAGAGGAATTAGAGGATGCTGAGGAGAAACTTTTGAACTTGGAAGTTGAGAACCAGAAGCTACATGGTCAGCTTCAGTGCTTGGAGTCGGACCTAGAAAATCTAGAAGAGAGGGAAGCAAGAGCAGAAAGACAGAAGGAGAAGTTGGAAAAAGATTTGGTGGAGCTTCGTACAAAACACGAGGAGAATCTCACTCGGGAGAAATCGTTGGTGTTGCAAAAATCCTTGGTAGATAGTCAAGACATGATTTAACATGCTAAAGAGGTTTTGGGATAGAGAGCACATTTGAAAATCTTAATTAGATTGAAGACTATTGAGACAAAAGTAACCAATAAAGAGATGCAAGACATGATGAAGAAAAAGTTGGAGTTGGAATTACAACAACAGGAACTATCCTTACTCATTCCATCAACCAGGAGGTTTCATTCTTATGAAGATTTTTGATTTTTGATATACCTCATCCTGATCCACCTCAAGAGCTGGTCGAAACCAACAGTGGTTGAAGTGGCAGCGTAATGAACTGGAGATAGACTTTGAGTTCAATAGTCAAGCCAGAAATTAGCAGGAATCCATCAAAGAATTTTTTGGAATTTGAAGATGGTATTGAGGTTTGGTCTGCCTGAGTTCCGAGTTGTCTACAGACCAATCTTGCGGTCCAAGAATACTTTCCTTCACAATCTTGCTTTGGAGTTCCTAGTAAAAAGTGGAGGAAATTTGTACCGACTGCTTGCTCGCTTTGGTGGAGAAAAGAAGTCATAATGGCAAGTGACACAGTGACCACTTATGACACCAAGCGACTCTTGCTGCAGACTCTTCAACGGGTGTGCAGACATCTACAAGTTGGTTACAACCGGGAGATAGATTGACTAGGCATTGGTGTGTGTATGTGAGATTCCGTCACACACCACACTGTGTAATGATGTGTAAACTTTGATTGAAGCAAGGTGGTTGCTTCTCGTTATAGATCTCATTTTCGCTATGGTTGACTTTCAGACGATCCACAAATCAAGGAGATTTGGTATTAGCCAGATAGGGGAAGTGAGCGTTTGACAGGGGTGGAGATGTTGGTATGTGTGCAGGAAAGACTGATGCAATCTTGGTAAGTAAATCTGAGTTGCATATGACAAAAAACCAGAGGCATATCAGATCCTGCCAACTCCTGAGGTACTTAAACAGTTCTTATGTTAACGTGATGTAGATTTGGCACTGAAAAATATAGCATAAAGCTATGGACAGCAAAAATTTCCTGCCGGACACTTTCAGACACCATTGCCATTAACAATTGTACATTGCATACATTCATATATGTACAGGAGCTCGGATTTTGTGCTTAAGTCTAGTTAAACTGGCTAAATTAAATTAATTAAACCTCCCTAGATAAATTAATTTAATAAATATAGGTATTTATCCCCTTTGGCCGAGCAGCTTACCAAGAGTGTTACTAAATTCAATATTTAAGAGTCTGTTATATCCTCTTTGACCGAGCTTCTCGACTACCAAGCGATAAATATATTTAATAGTTACAGGTAATTATCTCCTTTGGTCGAGCACCTCCGCTCTAAATGACAAAGAAAGTGATATAGCTCCATGATGCAGGTCCATATTTATTCATACAAGTAAATTATTACTCTCCTTTCGTCATACAAATCTTTGACTTCTTCTTTATCCTTTGTAGGTACCTCTGTCTGGACCTCCGGTTTGAATCCTCTTTGGCAAAAAATAGAGTCTTGTTTTACCCTCTACGGCTGAGCTTCTCGGCTACCGGAGGATAAACTAATTCAATAAATATATGTATTTATCCCCTTTGACCGAGCAGCTCAATTACACAGAGATAATTAATAAATTGATTTAATAAGTACAACTATTTATCCCTTTTGGGCGAACAGCTTGGCACTAAACGACAAAATATCAATCCAAATCCATGATGCAAGCCCGTATTTACTCATACAAGTAAATTATTAACCTCTTAACAAAACCCTTTTGCTAACTGATTCTTACAGGAAATCTAGGTATCTCGGTGCGGGTACCTCGGTCTAGACCAAGTCAGCTCTCTAGTTCGAATTCTTTTTGGCTAAAACAGAGTCCAATTTTGTCCTCGACGGTCGAGCAGCTCAACTACCAAAGAATAAATTAATTTAATAATTACAGGTATTTATCCCCTTTGGTCGAGCAGTTCGGCTACACAGGGATAATTAATAAATCAATCTAATAAGTACAGCTATTTATCCCCTTTGGCCGAGCAGTTCGGTTACGAAGGGATAAATTAAATAAATATTCACAGGTATTTTTTCTCTTTGGCCGAGCAGCTTAGCTATCAGGGGATAAATTAATAAATTAATTTAATAACTCCAAGTATTTATCCTCTTTGACCGAGCAACTCAGCCTTAAATGACAAAAAATCAATCTAGCTCCATGATGCAAACCCATATTTATTCGTACAAGTATTTATTTGTTTGTACAAGCAAGTACTCGCCCATATTTACTCATATCCCGGTGCGAGTACCTAGTTTTGGTCAGGTCAGGTCTCAAGTTTGAATCCTCTGACAGCCGAGCAGCTTGGCTACCAAAGGATAAATAAATTTAATAATTACAGGTATTTATCCCCTTTGGCAGAGCAGCTCGGCTACCAACGGATAAATTCATTTAAATTTTACAGGTATTTATCCCCTTTGGCCGAGCAGCTAGGCTGTAAACGACCAAAAAAGTGATGCAGCTCCATGATGCAGGTCTCATATTTATTCATACAAGTAAATTATTACTCTTCTTTCTTTTTAATAGTAAAAGTCTTTCAGTTCTTCTCTTTTATAGGAAATCCAGGTATACTGGTGTAGTTATCTCTGTCTGGGTTTGGTCAGGTCTCGAGCTCGAATTCATATGTTTGGAATTTCCCCCTTAAATTCTCATTCTTTCACCACTCGTTTCAATCACTCCAAAAATCTTAGCGTTTACTCATGTGATTCCAAATGTTCTCAAAATCACACCCTCTCCAGTTCAATTGCTAGTACCTTTCGAAATGGATGATTCTGAAATTGAAATTGACAATAGCACCCTCTCCAGTTCAATTGCTAGTACCTTTCGAAATGGATGATTCTGAAATTGACAATAGCATGGATCTTGTCAAAAGAGTTCGTCAGCTTGTGCTTTTGTGATTGTTTATTCAAATGTACTAAGCTACTTGGTGGAGCTGAAATGGTCCCGGAATCAACCTGAAGGTTGCACATGCACAAGTCTAGATTGAGAGTTGTACATCACTTTCTCGGAGTTGATACTATGGGAGAGAGGTCAAACCATCCTATCAACGATGCTAGAAACGTGTCTCACTGTAGAGTTTGTGCTGTGGAGGACCAATGGGTATCTCCATGGACTTTCAGAAGGCACGCCCGAGAAGAGCGATGGACTGAGCGAGCTTCTGTCAATATGCAGTAGTTCAATGTGTACGAGGACACTGAGAGACTACCTGCTGACTCATCCAATCTAGATCCAACTGAGGATCATGACTTAGATCCACTTGTTGCTCTACACTCAAACATTCCATCTCTTGTATGCAGTGAGCATGAGATGGTCTCGCATTCAATACCGATCCTTCTTGATGAGGATCTGTAAGAAAAAGCAATAGAAGTGCTAGCTTTCCTCGATGAGCACAAATGTTCCATTGCGATACAAATTCACAGAAGATGCTAGTGTACACTGTCCACTAGTGGCAGATTCTCGAGAAACTATAGCACCTGATAATCATAGATAGTTGTCTGTGGCTTATTTTCACTTCAGTTGACGTCTAGGAGAGATGACGACGAAAGGGAGTGTACTCGAACTTCAGTACAACGAACTATGGAAACTTTGTATCATCGTGGGTTGGTAAACCCAGAACAGTGGAATATGTGCACATGCACTTTGTCCAATCCACATCCACCAGAAATGTATGGTCCCAATGACTCACGTGTACTCTGTGGAGCAGAAAGCTATATAGTGAGACATGACAAAATGCTAAGGTTTGATTACATTCCTATTAGTCCAGTGCTCGAACCTCTGTTTAGGAGTGGGACCTTCTGCCACGATTTACTTTTAAGTTTTGGAGACATAAAGCAGAATGGCGAAACAAGATAGTTAACGAGGTTCTCGACCATATACAAGAGTTATGGTTCAAGGTAATAGAGTACTAACAGTTATGAGATCCAACTCGTGAATACACTCTTCCTATCGTATGTCCAAAGCAGTGCTGTCCTGCAGTTTATAGATTCTGGCCATCAATCTGTCCCACGTTGTGCAACCCAGACAATTTTGATGTGACACTACAAGAATGATGTTATAATGTTACAAGAATAATGACACTACTATTTTGATGTTATACTCCCAGAATCTATTCTCTTGTTCAATTTGATGGGGTCTTCCATCCGATTAGTACCAATTGTGCCTCTTTCTCCTGGACAATAATTGAGACGAGATACATGGAGAAATCTTCCCGCACTTAGAGATTCGAAGTCACTGCAAAGTTCTTGTTCACTCAAGCACATCACAACTAAATATTATTCACTGGAAGATTGTTCTTATTAGTGAGAATGTAAATACATTGTTCGTTCATGTTTGACCCGCAACATGTCTTGGGGGCAGAAATTAGACTCTACCGCTATTGTGGTCGCTATGTGCTTAGAAAACCGTGACGTTGTCTCTTGCTGCAATTAAACCTCTGGTATAAAGTCAGAAAAAGAATATCCACTTTGGTTCTAAGAAAAATTCCTGGGAGTTTCATGTTCTAAACATGAAGCTTAAAAATATTTCTCAAGGATAATCAATTTATTTTGAGATGAATTAGAAAGTGTAAAACTTGTGAAGAGTATTATTATTTAAGTTATTACTTCAGCGATTTTGTTTCGAAAGAAAAAGTAATTCCTTTGAATATTTCTCAAACAATATGTAACAATTATTTCGGAAAGAACTGCAGATTGTTAAGTTCTTTAGAGAGCTTTGATTTAAGTCTTTACTCGAAAGATTTTATTCTCACAAAATAGTTTAGCGGCAGAAGCATGTTAGATTTAGCGGTTAAATTTCTTTGCTTTCTCACAGTGAACTCTGCAAAATGATGCTCTGCTGGTTACCAGGACTATTTATAGGGACACCGGGTTTTAATAGTAAAATTTTTAGTTCTCTGAAATTAAGATGAAGCACGAAAAAGAATTCCTTAAATTACCAAGAGTACGGCTAGGGACACTTTAAGTCGAATATTGTACGAGCAGTGGAATCTTCTTTGTTATTCGTACGGTGGGACTGCGCAGTTCTCCCAAATTTACGTTGTGAATGTCATTGAATCATAGTGCTAGCG
The DNA here is from genome assembly GCA_036924285.1 of Asterella californica. Taxonomy (NCBI): domain Eukaryota; kingdom Viridiplantae; phylum Streptophyta; class Marchantiopsida; order Marchantiales; family Aytoniaceae; genus Asterella; species Asterella californica. The sequence continues at coordinate 53,909,288 of JAYKYS010000001.1, forward strand.
TACCATCAACAGGTAGCACTGACCGCGAACTAATCGGCACAAGAGCGAGAAGATGAACCACCACCGCAGTGGCTCTAGTAGAATAGGACCGGTTACTGTCTTCTTAGTGCTCATGATCAGGTCGCGACCAAGTTTGTGAGTTTTGGAATCCGGGAGTGGATTAGTACCGGTTACTTCACCGCTGTAATCATGATCAGAACCATGTCTGTGAATTCTGAATTCCCAGTGGATTAGGACGGGTCTTCGAGAGTATAATACGTCCGGTTACTTTCTTACTGCTGATGACGTCGCGGCCACGTTTGTGATTTTTGGATCCGAGAGTGGATTAGATTCAGCGTTCCATGGTCCGCTTGTCTTTTTTCGTCGGGGGTTGAAGTACTGAAGGCACGACCAGGCAAGAGAGACCACTCGCATTCGTCTATATTAATGTAATCAGACAATATTGTTGAATCTGCGTATACGCATAAATTACTGTCCAGTTATTGATCTAGAGTTGGACCTCTCCATATGGAGTTGTCTTTAAATCTACTACAGCACCTCGAGGTCAGATTCTCCACTTGTTTGTCTAATATATATTTTTGTAAGAAAATATATTATTTCTTACAAAATGAATTAGCATCGAAGATTAAAAACAAACAAAAATATTTGGCAAACTTCCGAATCTGTCTTATTAATCTTCATAATCAGCTTTTTTTACATTCCATTCGTTATCATTCAAATATGCTACAACTTTAACAGCTTCTAAAGTCTTGGGATTTCTGTATTCAACTCACGTAATTTTCAACAATTTCTACATGATCATCTTGTAATTATTCGGCTTGTCTGAGCGTAGTTACCAGGACCAGGAACGCGAATTACAACTATTAAATAGTCTGAAGCTTATATTTCTTCATTCCACAAGCCAAGGAGTTGAAACTTGGGAAGAACGACATGATCAAGATGATTGTTTTGATTGATGCGCATCTTCATGCTTTTACAAGACAATGTTTTTAGCCATGTAAAAGGTGATTAAGCAAGTAAGAGGAGTTCCGGAGAGGGGAATATGTATGCTATTTAATTTATTTCTTAACCTTCCTTTTTGGAAAGGTTAGTCCATAAATCGGAGTCTAGATTGTATTTTAATATTCATAGGGAGACTGGTGATGGTTGCATGAGATAATTCCACATGCAGTCTTTATGGTTTTATGGTGAGCAACATCCAAGTGTGCTTTCCGTAGACAGGTTATGTTTGCATGAGACCCGTTTCACATGCAGGGCTGTATAGTTCCTTTTCGTGAGCAAGATTCAAGTGTGCTTTTCAGAAAAACGTCTATTTAAATTTAGACATGTCGGTTTGAATTCTTTACCACAAAAAAAAGTTCCTCCTGCTCAAGTTAAAGATATCTATCTTATATTATTATTATTACACAATTATAATTTTTCCATAATTTATAATTGTGGAAAAATAAATTATCATTCTATTTTCCCACAATTTCTGCAGCCTGCTGTGAGCAAATAACATGTTGATGATATTCTCCGCTAAGTCGACGATTGTCGTTTTCTTTTCAGTGACCCGAAACGTGACTTTTGATGCATATGGTTGTTTTGCGTGAAAAGTTCTTCGCAGACGATTTACATCCATTCCCGCGGGAGGCATTTCAGCGCAGGTAATCCAGTGCCTCTTGTTTTTCAACACAAGGGTTACGGAAAACTAGAAAGGAAAGGGGAATCTTGTTCGTGTAGTGTATTCTGTAGTATTAAACCCATGTGCTCCTATAAATATGCCCGGTCACCGGGAAGACTACACTCTATGGATGTACGGTTCACGAAACAAAGAAATTTAACCGTTTTATTCAAAAATTCTTTTGTTCATAGAATTTACCTACGGGAACAGAATTTGTGAAGTAAAAAATTAAATAAAAGCTCATAGACTACTTATGAATGAGATTAAGATTTAATTTGTTTGATTCACTTGAGAACAACAGTTAAGTATCGACTCGGAAACATTGGAATGAAGCTTTGAGGTTCCTAGAACAAAACGGTTTCTTGTGTCTGCACTACACAGGGAAGAAAGTTAAGATATTTTTTTCTTTAGTTTTATACGTCACATGGGGTTTAACAAACGGTGAATACATTAGCTATAGGGGATAGTACTTCTCGCTTAACCATAACGAAGTGACAGAAACGTGCACAAAACACGTGGTAGAGTTGAGAAGGGCATAGCTCCGGCAAGGGTGTAGGTTGCATCTTTCGAATCAGTTTCGCAGCGAGATGAAATAACATAGTGATGGCAGTTGGAGCTCGATAGAGATAGATCTATGGTTGTAAATCTTTAAAACTCTACTTCTAATCTGATGCACATCCTCAAGGATGTGCATCAAGCGGGTCTTTGTCATTCTGGTGCCTTTCTCTTTGGATTTAAGAGTTAATTCTATGAAACGAGAGATTACTCGAGTAGTTAGTTACTCGGCGGCTGATTTCCTTTACTCAACTTGGTACCTAAAATATGGATTAAGTTAGTATGGACTCTATCACAACTTGAAGAGAAATAAAAGCGAAAGAGATTACCATAGTAGAATTATTTTAGTTAAAGCAAGAGTATTACTACAGGTGCCCCGAGTAACCCAGAATACCTTGCTTTACGGGTTTGCGTTTATAGCATTGAGAAATTTAATCGTTAAAACGCTTTTGGTGGCTACGACTTCATCTCAACTTGGAATCTGTGGAATGTGGAATAAGGAATCTAACTTAAAGCTATTCAATAGTTTTACAAGACTTAGTTTTGATTCATCTCGAAACAAACTACTGATCATGAGTATTGAGAGAGAAATTTATGTTAAGATGAAGATTCCGAGGTCTTTTGGAAGAAAAAGAATTCGTTTTTGCAGACTCAAAGAACACTAGAAGGAAAAGGGAATATTCTATTTCATGCTCTTATACTCTTTCTCGGGCAAGGTGTGTGACTGTTGCTTTTCATTTCACAGCGAAGGATTTTAGTAACTTCCGTAACACCTTATATGGATTTTAGCCTAAATTTTACTCACAGGTGGAACAGAAAATTACCGTCACTAGACGTTCACATTCTATTCAAGTAAATGAGATTTCCTGATCACCATATGACAGCAGTCTAACACTTGGGGACTTCACGTCTTTTCATCCGAATCTTGTAACTTTTAGTATTAGGAGAGGTTTGAGCGACTCTATTAGTTAATTCCTTAGTATCACTTCTATTCCATCTTGCACTATTCTCATTCTTTGTATATGTAGTATGCGTAGATCTCATATCATTGACAACTCTAACGTCTAGAAATTATGCAGAATTTGAGTTACCCCACATCCACCATATTTCTTTGATATGAATTCCCCCACTTGTTCGATTCAGGTGTTATTGAGAAATCGTCGAATGGCATTGGACGTATTATTTATATTACCAAACTTGTATCACATCCGAAATGGATTAGGCTTAAGCTTTATAGCATCTAAGACTGCCATAATACCACTGCGATCCATAGACGAATAATTCCCGTTTGATTGAATGTGATTAGCAACAAGTATGTAACACGGAATAAAGGGAAGCACCAGTCCGTGAGTAACGCTTACATCAGATGATCTTAAAGGGAAGAAAATGCATTTTCTTTATTTCGGGCCTACAAATACTGATAGTTACCGCCACAAAATGTATTATTTAGCCTCAGAATACAGTGAGAAGAAAAATAAAAATCTTATTCATGCTTTTCTTCTCTTCCTCGAGGTTTAATCATGCCAATCACTTATTATCATTTAACTTAAAAGTACCAAGATTTTCACACTGTTCTGAGTCCAGAGAGAGAAACCAGAGAGAAGGCCATAAGCAAACCGATCAAACTCTGCAGCTCAAAGTACCAACGGACAATCAAGGCTATGTTTGGACACAACCCAAAGAAATATCTCGGATCAGTTTAGAGAGAGACAGGTTTTCCCATTTCTAGTTCCCAAACAGGTTACAGTCTGAAGCATGGGTTCCCTCCCAGAAAGCATCTACTTGATCCTGATGAAGATCTTCAGTAGACAAAGCAGTTAATCCAGTGGAGAAACTTTTACTAGCTAGCAACTCTGTATCAGCATCAGTTATTCAATTCGAAGGTCATTGTAAAGGACGTGACCATGAGCAACCAACTTTTATCAAAAGCACTCCCTGATGAGGTGTACAGGTCAAATTGAGCTCAATGAATCATCAACCCATACACGAGTACTCTAGTCATGAGTGAAATAAGATAATGATAAGTAGATCTGATACAATCCGATGGGAAATCCATCGTGAAACTATACATCAAAACTGGCAACGAGCCAAAACATTTCAAGCGAGTTTTTAGTTCTATACATATGCGGAGAGCCCATACTCTAGAATCTCTAGACGAGGCTAGGAGAGCTCTTCTCTACTTTTACAACTCGAGGGTTCGGTCAAAATTGCAGGCTTGTTAGCTAAGCATCTTTGCTTTCAGTTAGCGGTTCGTTAGTTCGGAGCTTTATTGCTGAGAAACATACTGTTTCCATTGTTCAAAATAGTTCGGATCCACGGTTATTCTATCGATCAGGTGAGTGACTGACAGAGTTAGCTAGAGGAAAACAGATCAGATCACAAGATGGGACATTCGGAACTCCTAAACCTGTACATCAGTAACATATGCACTAAGTCTTAAGTGTCAACGCTAGACGTTTGCCCTTCAAGAAAGTATGATCGTGGTTTACAGGAGAAATTCAATCAGAATGTACACAGCTGCAATATCTTCTGTTCACTGTCTATATAATCACCACAGCATGCATTCGCGTGCCAAAAAGTTGCTTTCCTTGATTATATACAGATCGACCCAGCTAAACTCTTCAATCCAATTCCAGCCAGTTTCTGTGTTTAAATTTGTTGCGCTCGATCCCGTCCGGCAGTTAACGGCTGCCGAGTTGCGTAAGGTGATGTTGGTCCCAGAGCAGAAAGAGGAAAGGATGGATGAAACTCTGGATCGAAGGATCATCTAGAGCTCGTGTACAATACAATCCAGTCAGTCTTCTGGATGGGGTTCGTGTCAATTCGGTCAGGGTCTCCAAGGAAGAAGGCCGGGAGGAAGCACAAGTTTTCTCACTATGACTTCCCTTCGTTCTACATCAGGTCGTTTTCGTTTTCGACTTCCCATCATCAGCATCTTCTTCAAACTCGAGCTCGACGTACTAGCAACATGGGAAGCAACTGGCGCTTTCTCCCTATAAAAGGATCCCTTGAGGGGCTTCCTACTCCGTTCCGGTTCTGGCCTCTTTCTTCTGTCGGTGCTGCCTTTCAACGTTTTCGTTGTCATCGTCAAATTCTTCACGCTTGAGCTCGAGCTCGCTCGCCTGGCCGTTTCATTAGGAACTGGTTCCTTCCCTCTACTACAGCATGGTTCATCAAGAAAACTCTCAATGACATCGAGGAATTGGTCTACCTCTGTACATAGTCTTCTCAGATCGCCTAGTCGTAAGTCCTTCTCCCTCCGCAACAATTCGTTCTCCTTCTCGAGCTCACTCACACGTCGATCCAACCTGTCCACTCGTACTGATTCAATCTCCTTGTGGAGACTCTCCATACCCGTGGCTGAAATGTTGCCGACACTAACAACGCTCTCCACCTGCAACTCCACCTCCACGGCCTCATGCTCTTGCTTGTCCACAATCTCCTCCTCTTCCCGCACCTCTTTCTTACGCACGTGAAGTGGTCCATTCACGCTAGTACTCTCTAGCGAACGAATCCTCTCCTGGATTGCTCCTTTCACTCCTTTCAACGAGTAAATTCGCTCCTCATAGCATCGAACGATCTCTTCTGCGGGTTGAAGGATCTTGGATCCTGACTTATCCCGAGTAACTACTGCTGCACCGCTCCGCCTTGTTTCCGAAGACATACGGTAGCATGTCCTCCCCTTCGAGTTAATCCGCTCTTCATAATATCTAAAAATCTCACTTGCAGGCTCGAGAATCTTCATCGCAGATGATCGAACACCACCTGCAGCTAAGTTTCATCTCGCTCTCGTTGACAATTCCATGTCTAATGTATCTCTCTCGCCATCTCGAGAGAGCCCGAAAACGTGGTCCAGCTCAATACAAGCTGCGCAGTGAAACTAAAACCTCTGTATACACCCACGTGCTGGTGCCCTCGGGTCTCTGCTGACCTACTGCCGATTCTTTAGCCGCGCCAAGCACCCTGAGCGACCGTCAAGGTCGCTGTTCTACTACAGCAACTCCACTGTTGCTGCTTTGGCCCACTCCAGTTTCATGTGTTCCGGTGATATAAACTTCTTAGAAATTTCTTTTGTCTCTGGCAGAAAGAAGAATCGAGCAGTTTTAGCACATGCCTGTGCTGAGCCCGTGGAATCATCAAGGAATTACCGTAGCCTGGTGTATGTGCACCGCGACAATGTAGGAAGGGGATCTACAAAACCATTTAGCATGGGGTGAAAGACGTCCAAAGCATTGGGGGATCGTGTGGGATATTGTTGAGATGAAGCGGTAAGGAATTCGAAGTTACGTGAACAGTGAAAACTAGCGCGAGGAAAACACCACGATCATGAGAAAGCAGGCCGAGACCGCTCGAAACAAGGCGGGGGAGGAGGCCGAGAAGGTGTTCGGTGCGACTCATGCTGTAGAATCTGCTATTTCTTATGCGCTTCACGTGCTCATTCCACACGTGAAGGATGGATCACTTGATCTGTGAGTCGCAGTTGTCCTAACTTAAAGGCATGCGCAACGAAAGGGGTACGTGCAGTAACTTCACAGTGCTTTCTCAGCTTTCTGTGGTAAGTAGCCGAGACGAGACGAGAGCGAACGAATCACCTCTTTCGCCAACGAGCATATTTACTTCTGTTACTTATACCTGGTTGCTTCAATCTCGGCAGCGTCGTCTCGCATGTTCCTCCTTTCTTTATTATAAGATCTGTGGGTTCCTCCAGCACTTCACAAATAGCACGTATACTTGACGAGCACCTGATCTGAATATTGTCAGTCGTGTCTTAAATCCCCAGAGCTAACTGGACTTCAAACGCCGAAATAACAATACTGGGCATCAAGGTTTCCGGTTCAAGTAGAGTGGAATAGCAGTTACCCACTGCGACCACCTCAGCTCAATCCATGCCGTAAGTTTATGTCTCTACAAGCTTGAAAGGAAAGCTATGGCTGTTGTTCCCACATGCCTGGGTATTAGGAAGTGCTAGGAATCTCTGTTTAGCCTTGAGCTTGGATCTTGCGTTTTCTATTTGAAAACCCGAAACTGTCCAGCGTTATGTCGGGAAACCCGTGTTCTGCAAGCCCATCCTCCTCACTGTCTCACCTACTCGGGCGTTTGGCTGTGAACTGAGGTCAAATCAACCACCCTTGCGGAGCTCGAGCCGCACCATCCCGTCCGCAAAGGTTGCGTTTGTGGTTTATTATCAACGAAATCCAGCAGTGTACAATGCATGTATGGAATCTAAACCTACAACATGTGGCTACAAGGTCTATGAGAACTCCATGTTGCTCGACAAACAAAATGGCCGTTTTAACCGAAAGAATTTCCTTAGTAAACGATCATTCTCGATATCTCTTACTCTTACTCTTTCTTGGCAGATTATTCGTGTTCCTCGTTGCATTGCAGGTATGATAAGGGAATAGTTCGCGTTGTGTTCGCTAAGGTGCAAATCGAGAATGTTAGCCAGGTCATTGTACTATATTCTCCTAGATCGTTCTATTTTATCTACAAGTCAACATGCTGAAGTCTCCAGTCCAACTCATCTCGCTTTGAGCTTAAGTCGTTCCGTGCAAATCTATGAATGCTCACTGTGAATCTCAGGGCTGGACGGTGCCATGATGGTAGGAACAAACTCGCGGAGTCTTTGGAAAGTCGCCAAATCTAGAAATTCTGTGTGGTTCAAACTCAAGGCTGGATAGTACCTTGCAGGTAGAAGATACTGCCACAGTTACACTCGGGGGCTGGGGGTAGTGCCATGTTGGAAGGATAGACATTTAGAGGTCTTCGGCTAGTTGTAGTCGATGTTGTCCGGAAAAAGTTTAAACTTTCCATCTCGCTGTGCCAGGAGGAAGAACGACTTTCCCGGTCGTGACATCCTGAGCTTGGCGTTCTGATTCTGGCCATTTCCTCTTTCTAGTATCCGCGATATTCATATAGGCTTTTTTCGGGCTGGGGCTCGCATGTCGATTGGAAGGAGACAGAGGATGGACTCCCCTGTCCTTACTGGAAGTGACGATGGAACCATCTTTTGGGCTCGGGCTCGTAGTTCGAATTCCAGGTGACATAGCCCGTTTGCCCTTGTCGAAGATGGTAACTGACAACTTCGAGCTTTTGGGGCTCGGGCTCATGGGACTTGGAGGTCGAATTCCAGGAGAGCCCGGTCGTTTTCCTTTCTCCTTTTCTGCAGGGATTAACTTCCTTGGAATCGGACTTCCAGCACGCCCAGTGCTATGGCCAGTAGTTGAAGGCAGTACTCCTTTTCCTTTGTCCCTGTCAGTCCGACGTTCGGGTTCCGGCCTGCTTTTGATAGTCAACATGATCGGGCTCTTGGAGACCGAGCTAGAACTTGCCCGCCTTCCCATATCAACAGACCCGGGCGCTTGTTGTCTGTCATAATCTGCATCTAGGAAACTTTCCACCACATCCAGAAACGTATCGACCTGCCTCCACACTACCCTGAGATCAATGGCTTGCGCATCCCTTTGAATCCGAAGATCCTCGTTTTCCTTCTCAAGCTCACACACTCGTCTATCCAGTCTATCTATTGTGTCAACCCGCTCGATCCTCTTCCGAAACTCATCCGAAATCCTTCCTACCCGAGTTAGGACGTCCTCCCGAGTGAACACTGCAATATGCTCCAGCATTTGCTTATTCTGTACTTGAGGAATCCCTCCATTCCAGCTATCCCTGGAACCGACTTTCTCATCATAGCATCGGAGAATCTCCTTTGTTGGCTGAAGAATGTCGATGTCAAACTCCTCCTGTGTCCCAGAAGCTGCACTACTTCTGCTTTCCGTCGACATTCGGTAAACAAACGCTTCTCCGCTTCTAGTGAAGTCCCGTCGTGAAATTTCACATGGACGTTCAGGGATCACTGCTTATCGAGAAAATGCGGCTATCTTTCTTTCCGCTGGTGGGGGTTTCTTCCACGCCTAAAGTCCTAAAGTACCGAATAAAACACCTCTCACACTGAAAACCGAAGAATGTGATTAGAGTTTAAGAACCATATCTTGGAGAGGTTGCTTCAACTTGTGTGTCCACGTGGAGGATTCAATCCCCACGCCAGTACAATTGCCACTATCTATGGTACCAGATTTAGTTTCTATTGTAGTGGATGCTTCGTTCCTGCTCCACCTCTTCAACTGAGAGTGGAGGAAACTCGGGACGACTATTCGACATCTCTGGCGGCCCTACACTACAGTGTCAAGCCAAAACAGCTCTCGATCAGCAGAATGTTCTCGGCTTCGTCGCCTTGTACGATGCTCCAGAAAGCTTCATGTCGCTGAACGATGGGGTAATATTTATAAGAAACAAGTTAATCATGCCATATGTTACGATTATATTATGGATCTTGGTCGGCTATATGGGCATATTCGGCATGTAACATCCAGAGGATTCCGTGGATAATACCATATAGAGATCAAACTGGCTTCTTACTAAATCAGTTTTGATCTACAGGTTATAGAACAACTGCGATTTCAACGGTGGGGCTTTTGAACCGGTTGAGTGTGTAAACTCAGTGACAGTGGAACCTTTACTTGATCAACGATGAAAGAATCATCTTCTGCGTGGTGCTCTGGGTGCTGCCTTTTGATATAATTAGGACCTAAAATACTGTTCATTTGCACTGATCATGATGGGGGCTGTTGAAATTCGAACCATTGATTCAGGAGGATGGGGCTCCTAAGATGTAAGTGGAATCCATTTAAACCTTCAACTGTATTATTTACTCGACGACTACCTGGGAGCTTCGACACGACATGAGCGGTGATCTGAAGACTGTGCAGTGAGTCATTGCCGGCAGAATGTACTGGAGCCGGCAATGACTAGTTCAGCTCTTAGAAACTGATCACTCCGGAACTTGTCCATTGTGTTGTAGCATCTACATCGTGTATCCCAAGTTTCCATTGTTACTTACCGCGGACTTAAAGGTCTTAAAATTGCCCTTTCGAGGTCTTAGAGTCCCGTCAAAAGTTCAGTAAATGCCAAACAGAATGCGGTTCTAGTGCAAGTTGAACGTCGTTCACGGGAGTGATGTTTCCATTTAGCGACGTAATTGCCCACGTTAAAGTACTGCAGAATGTGGTCTAAGTACTTGGGAATCCTGTTTGGATCAAGCTAGAACTCGACATCACAATAGGCTCCTGAGACAGGTGTCTGATAGCATTTCAACTGCCACAGTTCGCAATTTCTTCTTAGGTCCTCGAAACTTGGCTGCATTGCGACTCATAACGTACCCTCTGTGATGACAGTCGTTCCGGCGACAGTGTCCAGCTCGTATGAACGTTTACAGTATTGCTCAAATTTCATCTCTGACATTTTCTTGGGTCTATTAAATGCTGAAGGTGTCTTAATGGTAGAGCACACAAGACTCTGTTCTCTGTGATGATAGTGTAAGAGAGATAGTAATCAACACAAAGTGTCACAGAAAGATGTCGAAGGGCTACATTTGCTTCGTGCATTTACAGAGACTACCAGCTGTTGTGAAGAAGATCATGTAGGTGAAGCTATATGACATATGATGAACAGGTGCACAAGCAGGTAAGAGGAATTACAGGTTACTTGAACCGAAGTCATATGTATTTCGTAGGTTCAAGAGTCTTAAGGAGTAACTTGAAACTTATTCCCTATGTCTTACTGATTCATGATTGATTTGCAACTTAGAAGACTCTTCAACAGTGTTAACTCCTTGAAGACTGCCACTGGGTGCAAGATTTGAACTCGCATTTTACGCTTTTCTTGATGTCAAAGGGTTGCGTGGAGGTCATCGCTTCATGTAGACCATGGTGTAGTACCGCAAACAAGTACAATTATAATGAAAATGACCTGAAAGTGATGCATACCTAAATATCTACAGCTTCATGGCCCAACTTCAGCTTAGCCCACTCTCCAAGCAACCGTAGTTCTTCAGTGTTGTTCCCTCGGGGTCAACTGTCCCTGCTCCAGTTACTAGTTCATGTGCCTTGTGTGGAGATCAGTACGTCGGATCTCCTCATTACCCGCTCCTCTTTCTAGTTTTGAGGCGTTGTCATCCTAAGAATGATCCAAATCAAGCCAGAACTGATCAATAGCTGCGTATCGTTCGAATCAGATTAACGCTTTTAGTTGTCAGCTGTGGAGTTCTCGCCAGAGTAAAGGCTAACATTCAGCACACAACAGATGAACGAAGGGACTCCTACCAAGTGTAGCATGTAAATCTTGAGAGGCTGACCACTCCCGTAAGTGCTACGACAGGAACAGCGCTGCTAGTTCAAGTCGCACAACTGATGCACACTAATATTCTTGCTGGGATTAACCTGAAGGGTGCACCTTGGAAAGTAATGTACCTCAAGACTATGCATCTCTATACCAGAGCCATACTTGCTTAACCACGCGTCTACCACAACAGTGGCACACGCATCTCCCCAAACATTACAGACAGTCCGGAACATAGCCAACAACCAATCCAGCGCGTATAAATTTGAAAGGTCGCTTACAAAGCCAGAATTTCCTGTAGCCTGCAGAGGTGAGGTCATCGAGTCGCATAAGCATGCCATTTTCGCTTTTAAGACATGAATGTTCAACAACTGATTAAGTTTTACGTCCTTCGATTCTCCACAAAAGAAGGAGCTCGTCTATTTAAGGTAGCACAGCCTTTTGCCGTTTTGGTAACAAGGAAGAGCCGAAGATGGAATATTTCGTTCGCATCCATCACCACTTAAGACAAAAGAATCTAGACTATAAGCAGTTGAAAACAAATTTGTTCCAAAGAACCGATTGTAGCTTCCACGACAGTGAACTTCGCAATCTCATGGACAGCAATGGTAAAATGAAGTGAGCAAGCAAGCTCCTCCTAAGGTGCCTGTGTATGCCCGAAGTGTACTATCTCCAGAAGCTTTTGACCAGATAGAGTAGGTGGCACTATTCTGACTGTACTTATAAGCCGGAATTCTACTCGCTCATGTACATCTGCACAAAGAGCTAGGATTATATTCGGTGTTCCGAATGGACGTTACCTGCAGTGCAGTGATGAGTGCAATGAGACCTCCATGTGGAACCGCCGCAACACCGATGGCAGAAAGTGTTCCCACCAAAACTATCACCAGAACCTGGCCCACTGACAGTGATTTCCCGTGTGCCTACATTCACCGGCATTCTGGGGTATGAAAACATTCTGACTAGGCGAAGCTTGTGAGGTATAAGTAAACAGTTGGATGATATGAGAACCATATATTGGCCGTGAAATTTCCAGATTCAGTGCTTATCGACGTCACAACACTCCGTGAAGATGCTTTCGGAGATACCTGACATATAAATATGACTGCCACCGCTTCGTAGAGTGCAGTGCCGTCCCTATTGATGTTAGTCCCCAGAGGAATAACGAAATTTACTACAGCAGGGTTGCCACCGTGCTTCATACCGCACTGTATCATGACAGGCATAGTTGCTGCACTGGATGATGTCCCCATTGCCATCCCAAACGCAGGGAGCCAAGATCTATGTCATTCCCACAATATCGACCACACTAACTCGTGTGTTATGTACAAACATCCACAGGTTCAAACTTTCAGTGGAACAGCAGGGAGCCTGGATCTGTGTTGTACCCACCATATCGAGAACACTAACTCGTATGTCGTGATATAAACATCCACAGGTTCGGTCGTTCAGTGAAAAAGTTCTACCTTATGCATTTCTTAACCTTTCTAGTTGACTTTGCTCGCAGTTCCTCTGTACCTAAAACGACTCAGAGTAGCACATTAACAATGATCGGCCATACTTATGCATGCCCCCGGGCTTAGATCGTATTGTCATTATCATCATAAAGAGCCAACGCAACACCTCAACACCAGTTACCTGAATGCTCGAACCGGATTCTTCCTTGCCAAGACTAGGACAGTAAGAGGTAACGCAATGAAGAAGTGAATACCAATGCTTCCTATTACGGTAGCCACAAAGAGTCCCAGTGATCTTAGAATTGGTCCTATGTTACAAGCTTGAAGTATAGATTGAGCAATCCATGACGCAATACCAATTGGAGTGGTGATTATTATCATATGAATCTGCGTCAGAGAGGACTACATTGGGGGATAATCAAACTACATGAAAACTCTTGTTTCCTGGCAGACCACAAATCTATATGCTCTTCAAAAGACCGCGTTAGATGTGCCACAAATGAGCTGATTATGTTCAACTTTGCTTCAGACAGTTTACACTCGGAGTAATCAGAGTCCCGTGAGGAACCTACAACATGTGAAAGCACTATATATATGTATAGGAATAAATTCAGAACTTACAATTTTGATGGTCACTATGTTCAGAACTTCTATCATGTTTATGATGGGCTCTGCCATTTCAACCTGTTATAGACAGAAGAGGAGAAGATATCAGTGTTCTGAATCTTTTGCACTCGAGAGCTTGACCTGATACCAGAAGCGCTAGCCTTTCCACGGGTTTCAACCAACATAAGATTAGCCAAGTACTGTTTTGGAAATTTGACATAAGCTGGAAAGCATGATAGGCTTGTGATGGGAATACTCCAGTTCATACCCAATCTGACGAGGAACAGAGCGAAAGTAACCGCAAACACTATCAAAGCCAGGTAGTTCGGCAGGGCCACTGCTGACATTATGTTGGTAGGTACCATATCTCGTCCAAGTTTTAGAAGCGAGTCCAAAGTAGTTGCAGCACCAGTTGAATTTCTGTATCAACAGCACAATATCCTTGTGAAAGTCCTGTTTGACAGTTAGACGACCTTATAATGGAATCGGAGGAGGCGTAAGATCCGACCAAGATTAGGGCTAAAACCTTGATTGTACTACCTGAGCGGTCTTAATATGTCCAAATCTTAGTCTGGTGTTGGTTTTGGTTGAACTTACGCAGCTTTCACTTCACCAGTAGTTCTGGCTTGACACTCTGCATCTTCTTCCTTTCGTTCGAACGGTCTGCTTTTGCCGGGATTGATGGTGTACACCGCAGTTATACCGATAGCTATAGCCACTAACATACTGATTATATAATAAGTAATCGCCCATCTAGCCACTTTTCCACTCCTGTTCATAAGAGCAGAGTCAGAACCTGTTAGCTTCTGGTCCTTGAGTTACATATGGAAAGACACACATGTTTGAGAACATTCAGTAACTGTAGAGTAAATGTGAGAGACACACCTACGCTGAATGAACCGACTGCAATTTTCAAACCTCAAGGAACCAGTCAGTAATCATCAGATACAAGGGTAAAACCATCATGATCACTAAAACAATATCCAAACCCCAGGAACTCAAAATATGCACTGGTTAATTTTAAGAAGCATTTAAAGAACCCACGACTAATGGTGATAACTAGGGTGTTAAAGATGACGGACCCGGTCTTCGTTCCCCGGAGAGCGAAAATTCCACACATCAGAGCGAAGGTCATTAGCGGCAGAATAAGCTCTTGTAAACCTCTTATCATCAGCTCTCCCGGGTAACCTGCGTTTTTTGGTTTTCCCGCTTAGGATTTTCGGAATTCAAACTTTCAACATATTGCAGCATAAGCGTCAGGTCTGCTTGAGTAGACAAGTTCGCGAACTGAACAGGAAGGAAAGGTTACGACGATCCTTGTTTATGAGGATTTACCGATAAGCAAGATTGTTGTATGCGACAGCTTCAACTTGTACAAACTAGCACCAACTTCTACACCAACTACCACTCCTACTAATGTCCAAACAAGAAGCATCTCCATTCGGAACATTTTCTGCTGGAACCTTTGCCAAAGTTTCCACAATCGTTCCTCTGCACGATGTACAGATTGAATTCATCAGAAATCTGAAGGGAAAATTGAATCTCTGAACATTCTCAAGTCAGGACTTCACGACCCAAGGATGACAGTCACGTTTAGAGTGCGACCTGGAGACTGGAAGTGCGAAAAGGTGTTGGATATTCTAGCTATAGACAGACCCAAGAGAGAACTTGAGAAGGCCTGTTCAAATTTGGTCTCAGATCGTTTCCTCCGTCGCCAGACAGGAATTGACTGATTTTCAAGTCTAATGCGTTTCTTGGTTGACGTTTCGGGTGAATGTTAGGGATTCATTCTGATCATATCCCAAACATGCACTACGTCACAGAGAATCTTGGTAGATTATACTGAAAGGATACGTCGGTGCAGTTCTCGTGGGCATTGCTAATATAGCCAACTTGAAGGCTGTGCTCTTCTCGACAGGTACTTGAACTGTATTTTAGACTACAAAATGCAGATCAAAGCAGCTGAGTACACGGTTCGGCTAAACAAATGCTTCTGACGGCTACGGGCATACAAAATCAGAAGCAGCTAGAGTACATAATTTGGCTGAATGAATGCTTCTGTCGGAGGCTTTTGACACACTAGGAAGAAAGTGACCGCTAGATCCTAGACATTATATACTCAATGTGTAGATAAGTAAATGTCAAGTCGTGTTTGCACGGGTTCTAGCAGCTTAATCAGCCACGAATGAATCCTGACTAGCTGCCAGTGGTAGGATAAAACCTCGATGGCAATCTAAGACAACATCGTAAACATGAGCCATACTTCATCTATAGCATTGAAGGAAGAGGTCTAGACATGAACAAGCCTGAGGAAATTGCAGCAAGAATGACATTATAATTCTGAGGGGTATTTAACACGATGATCTATCTTGAACCCAGCTAATCTTCTAGTTATAAAATCTCTCTCGTCTGTAAGAACCTCCATGAGAGGGTAGTGGTAAGTAAGACTATTCGCACCTGGTCGTTGCAACCCCTGATCGTTGATGGAAGAAGCCTCCTCAGGCTTTTTCCACCGATTGGAATTGGTCCCATTTTCTGCCGTCTTCATACCACTGAACTCGGAGATAGTAGTATACGGCTTCAAGAATGTGGTGAATTCTATAGCATTGACATGAATATAGCAGGTCAATGGATCAGATTCGAAGACTAGTTTTCTCTTAGCAAAGTCAGAAAATAGAAATCTCTTTGTTAAAAGATGGTCTAGCGACCAGACTGTCTGATAGTCAGTTTACTCTACAGGACATCACTAAGCAGTGCAAGCTACATATAACAAGGAATTCTCAGACTGACAAAGATGGCTTTGTTGGTCTTCGAATCCTGAATTCGGGAGCCAAAGTTCCCGGTTGTTCCATAGCTGGGACCATCTTGCGTTTGTCTAGAAGAAAGACGTGGGCTTGTGAAGATTCCAGTGGCAGTGGTGTTAAAGTAACTGCTGCTGCAGCATGAAACGTTTCAAACATGAATGTACAGCTTCAGTCTCTGCTGTCGAGAGACACGCAATCAACTTCCGATATCCATTCAATGAATAATTGTTTCTCAAGTCTCCATACGTTATGCAGATTTTTCAGATGCGAGCAGACAGGCATCTACTTCTCCTACTTCGTTCTGTGCAGGATCGGAACTAGCACGACAAAACTTCCAATATCCACCTGTAGCAGTTCATGTCGTAACAAGTCTGTCATATATGTCAGGCGTCGGAAAACTTGGGGTAAACTGGTAGGGTACCCTACAAGAGTATCAGAGTGTTCTGTAGTGTACTTTGGTATCCCCTCCAGAGGGACACGACGGAATTCCCCTCGGCGGGCTATTGATAAGGAGGAAACGTCATCTTTCCAAGACTACGGTACTCTGTTCTATATATGAATGGATTTGAAGCCTTCCCTTATTGGCATCCATTTGAGGGGCACTTCACCCAAAAGAAAAGAATCGGGACCAAAACTTCCTAGCCTGGGGTGAAGTCTAAGAGTGACGTGACGGTTAGTGGAACTGGACCTTCTGAGCCAAAAGTAGCATGAGTTTCGAGTTCCTTCTGTGAAGTGGAAAAAATCCGAATTTTGATTCTCAGAACCATTCCTAAGGTGGCAAAAATATTTAACCTTTTTCAGCATTGCGTGAAGGTTGTTATTCATCTTGCATATTATTCACTTCTATCTGAAAATGGAAGAAGGCTGCAACCTTAATTTACCTGCCCTTCTGACAAAAAGGGTTGTGTAATAAACTAAAATATTTATTGAAATAATTATTTTTGTCAGGAATTGCCCGGATTTATACTGTTGGTGGCACGTTGGTATTGACTTCACTAATGGGTTTTCTGGGGTACTTTTGTAGTTCTGTGTATGGTTGATATTTAACACTTGAAATTAAATTTTTATTTTCAAACAAACTTGAGAAAGAATTTCTATATAACTATTACATCTTTTCTGATAACAAACGAAAGTTCCCCAAAGGTGATTTAGCACGCATATTCACAGTCTTCCTTGTATATTATTCACCTCCTTGGAGTAGCGTGGATATTATGCTCATCTTTCATAGTTGAGTTACTAGTTCTTCGTAGAAGAAGGTAAGTGAATTGGGGTCCAAAACTCAGAACGCTACGTCTTTATTTGTTGAATCCGGGGGACAAAATGAAGTTATTCATTTCTATTATAACATCTTTACTATATAAGAATCAGGTATCAAATTCTAAATCAGAGTAAACTAGATTTTTATGGATCGTGTAAAGATTCTTACCATGTAGACCACAACTCCAAAGTTAAAGCGAGCACAAGTCAAAGAAAAAGACAGATATATTGTAAAAACTACACGTAATCTGCTTTCTTTTGAGCATTATATCTTTTTATGAATAATTTTCTTTAATATTTCAAAATGTGATAATTATAGAAAAACAGACGAAAAGCTATCGAAACAATTTATCCAGTAGAAACATATGATGCTCCCAACAATCGCTCATAACAACCGAGTACTCTTCCATTAGTTATTTTTTTCAATTCGCGGTTTGTCATGTCATTTTCACCAGTTGTTAGTTGGACTGTGAAGTGCGCGCACCGTTAGCTTTGTTAGTGCATGTAGTGCCGTTAGAACCATTAGTGGAGGTTCTTAGATGGAGATCACCAAAGAGTATATTTTGAGTTGGAGCTTGTAGTCTCGCACTTTTCTTGAGTTGAGCTTTCTTTCAAGTTCTTAGTTATGGTAGATGCGTTTAGTGAGTAGAACTTGGATTCTCTACGAGCACATAGTAGATTTGGCTTGATTCGTGCATAATCTATTGCTGGTTGGCAAGTTTTTATGCATATGTTCTCATATTACTTGAGAAAAGTGATTCTGAAGTTCTGATTGAGAGAAATCAGATCGCTGAATTTTGCCGGTGGTATCTTCTGATGGTTGCAGATTGATGATACTTCAATATGTGGAGTGGAGTGTGATTTATGCTTTGCTTGGTGTGTTCTTGAAGTAATTTGGTGGAGGTTTGGTCGTAGGTCGGCAGATTATTGTTTTCTTGAAATCTAACATTTGGTTGATGTGTTGAAACGCTGGTTAGATTTTCTGTGGTGGTCGGTTTTGGTCCACGAAGAATGCAGTAGAAGCGCGTTGACAAGACGTCTCTGACGATCAAAATTATTTAAAACAGAATTTGTTTGAGTTCAGTAGAGCTCTTTTTGTATTACTGAGAATCAAAATCAAGATTTACATCTGATTTTTTGACGATTACGATATACTTGTGTATATGTATGACACTCTATGATTGTTATGTGTATGTGTTTTGTAATTTAGACAGAGATGGATGTTGTGTAACGATGTGTATAAGCAAGAGGTTATTGGACATCCTTCAATTGTGAAATCTTGAAATTCAATAAAATATGAATCGCAAAGAATAAAAATTGAAAAATATATTTCAGACACTTAATTGCACTTGTTTTTCGTCCAATAAACCATGGACAAAACAATGATCTGGACGACTAAGACTGAAGACATAATAAAAACAAATTTTACATATCTTCTCATCATAAGAATTACATAGTAGTTACAGAGGAGTTCAAGACATACGAAAAACTACTACGATTCATCTGATGTTCTTTTACGATATCGATTCAAGAACATGGAATGGAGCTACAACCATGAGATCTGCTACTTGGCTAGGTCTTTGTGTTTCATCTTCAATGATCCACATGTTATAATGACAAATCCTCTTGCACATCCTCTGCCACAACCTCAGTGGGCACAAGTAGAAATACTTCTCCAACTCCTTCTCCAAACTCAAGAGGAATGACAACAAGATCAGCTGAAACATCTACGTTATGCTTTCCCCCTTTGCGTGTCCCGCTTTCCTTCTTTGTGTGTCTCTGCTTCTAGATCAGATAGAATCTTGAGTTTTAACACACGAGCCGATGTGTACATGAACTGTTGTGGACCACTCTCAACAGCAAAGCAACGTTTGCCGGTCTGAAGTGCGTATACGAGAGTGGTACCGGACCCGAAACACAAATCGATAACCCAATTACCTACTAGAGAGTTATCATTTATCAGTTGTAATCCCCTTCTTACATTTCTGATAGATATTGGCAGGTTTGCCATCTGGCAGCTGGTAACAGCTGGGGCTACAATGCCCGACAATGGAAGACTGGCCCCAAGACAAAAGGAACAATTAAACGCCACTACACGAATACTCAAAGAGCATCTATGGAATGCATTGACTGCAATAAGAAAAACATACAAAACGGGAAATATACGACAAAGGTGCACCCATGAGATTCACGGATTACAACGCAAGTCAGAGCGAGAAAAAAAAAGATTAAAGTAGTATCCACAAAACAAGTCCGATATGCGTAGGACAATACCCACCGAGTCCGCACTCCTCATCCAGAATTAACACGAAAGTTCAGGTACAAGAAATATCCAACGACTCCGCACTCCTCGCAGCAAGAGTTGACACGAAAGTCCAGTACACGAACTACGAGTACGGCATCTAGAACGGAATCGGCTCGCATTCTTCTCCGGGAATTCGCTATAATGCATTCACCTTGGTGCTCCATGTATACATGCATTTTGTTTTGTCTGATTTGCGTACTGATATTATGTTTTGCTGCACTGTGGAAGTAGATGCGTCCCTTTCGACCTCGAGTCCAGATTCGGGCCCGTGGGTTCACCATCTGTACGTTTCAATGGCAGTGCACAATGTGAACCCGCATGACGCCTTACCATACCGTTGATCAACATGGATTGTGATCTCATAGACGAATTTCAACCTGGGAAAAGGGGACCGTAGAAAACAATACTGAAGTTGTTGTTTCGAGAAACTAACCATTCAGTGTTTTGCGAGTCCCGAACAGAAATTCTTTCAAACTCTGCTGGCTCCGTCGAACAGAGAATGTCTCACACACACATTTGAACTCCTCGACATGAAAAAGTTGGTGCCGCAGACACTAAGCAATCCTCTCGAGAAGATCAAGTGAGTTCCAGAGTTGAAGAACTCTTCCAGCTGCGCATCTTCTCAAGAACTCTTAAGGTAAGCTCTGTGCAAGTTTTGCTGCCTTTCGTTCCCCTGTTGAGTGTATATCTGCTCCCGCTCTGACGAGCCAAGACGCTGTGTTCAGGACATTCACCAGGGCAGAGCCAGGTCGAGTAGGTGAGCGCCAAGTGTGGAGCTTATCGTCCAACGTCGTGGCGGTCATCGACCGTCACCTTCCTTTAAGGGGCCTGCTCAGGCTATACTTTTAGCTGTCGCCCGTCTTCTGGGGCATGGGCGTAAAAGTAGGTCCGAATAATGCCCACCGACTCGAGAGATTGACAACAAGGCTAGAGTTGGTCGTACTGATGTGGTAGACGAGCGAAGTCTGTGCAAGGGCAGCAGCACACGGCTGCAGAAAGCCCCACGGCAAAAAGAGGCTTAAAAGCTTTAAGGCGAGAGAAGACTTCTCAATACGTGATCCAATAAATGCTCTTATCATAATTACTAATCTTTCGTACAACTGCTGAAAAGCTTCAATCTTGTAAAATCCGCGGCCTACACAAACACGCTCGCTGCACCAGGGCATAATTCTCGCCCGCGGGTAGGAACCTAACGTTTACTCTCGGCATCCAAATAATCAGTGGACAAACCGAGATAATCTGCTGTTCCGTGAGTTTCTTTCTACGTAAAAACTGCTTCTACCAGAAAATTGGTTTCCTCTTCAGATTCTAGCCTCTGCAGGCCCGGCCTTTTCTGGGTAGACGATAAATCCCAATCCGGATCAATTACTCCACCCCTGAAAGCTAACCAGTGACGACACTGAATGCATATCGAGTTAAAATATTTGCAACGGTTACCTAACATCCCAAAGGATGGTCAGGTACGATTGGCGTGGAAATCACTTCGCAACTGAGATTGGTTTACATCAGAATGGCCTGGCCAGGCTACAGCATGCACCTTGGTTCAACCACACGGTTTAAGAGCTGCAATCAGTCGTCCTCATCGCTATCACTTACAACCACCCGTCTGCGCTGAGTGGATTTCTTAGGCGGTGATGCCTCCCTCTCCTCTGACCTATCGCGACGCCTCTTCCTATCATCATCATCATCCCTGCCACTTCTCCTCCTATCCTGAGAATTCCATTTGTACGAACAAGCCATAGTCTTAGTCCAAGAAATGAGTGTACACACTTTAGGCATGAGCTAGGTCGCTCTTGGTAGAATCGCTCACAGACGAAAGTTCTCTACGTATATGCCGGTCTATTCTGTTCTCAGTTTACATATACCAAATTGATCTCACCCACTGCAAAGAAACAAAGTCCAACTGCGTCACGTATGACATAAGTCTTTCAAAACCCAAAGGTCACGGCCTTATCTCCAATGACCTAGTAACATCCAATGTATCCTGAAAGTGAAATCACTGAGAACGTTACCTCTCGACCAGACGCCTTTCCCTTATCTGACCACTTCCGCACATCTTCTTCTTCCTCTTCATCCTCATCATCGTACTCCCTTTCTTCATCCTCCAAAGGAAGCTCCTCCTCATCTTCAGCCTCGGTCTCGTATGCCGACTCTTCACGCTCATCCTCCGACGTGTCTTCGAGCATTTCCCTCCTGGAAGGCGGGGGCCGCCGGTCCTTGGCTGGAGGCCGCCTGGGAGGCTGTGTTTGCTGCATAGTTCAACGACTTACTAAATCAACTTAACTGGTTAATGAAGTTTTATAATTTTAATTCAATACTGTTCGCTTGACAAGTAGTTAAGGAATCGACGGAATAAACGCATGGGCACCCCAGGAGGTGAAATATTATGACAAATTAACATCTTAGAAAAGAGGTTGAAGATCTGTTGTCATATAAACAGCAGGCTTGTTTTGATCTATGGTCGCATGCTGTGAACTTGCAACGGTGGACCTCGGGCAATATAGAGGGTTCACTGCAGTGAGACATATGGTAACCTCGCAAGGTACCGCAGGCTTAACAGTCCTAGTGCGTCACAGCCTGCCGGGATACCAAAGACCCCACTACAGCCCCCTAGTGACAACCTCCGACGGTGCGGCGGAGTTGTATCCTCCGTCTGCGGCAGGCGTTGCACTTGCGACCTACGTCTTGACAATAGAGGTAGTAACCACTGAGACAAACATCAGAAGATAGTTTTCATACTGGAGAACAATCAACTGCACAATTTTGTTGAACTGCGGTCCACGCTAACTGAAAAACCCAGCGTACCGATTCTACCGTGTTTGATTCTAAATACGAAGCCGGGTCTTGCTTCCTACTGAGAGAATGAAAAGCTTGGAAGACAAGGAAAGTCCATATCCTTCTTCCCAACAAGTCCGGCATACCCGCTTAGCATTAAGCATTCGCCGTTCAGCTCGAATCTCATCATCCAACTGCTGCTGGAAACGACGGGAGTCCATGCTTCTCCTACCGTGTCTCTCGTAGTCATCAGCTTCTTCTTCCTGGCAACAAAAGAACCAGCGTTAAGTCATCCAGCCCAGTCCGGCTCACGAGCATACAGAGTCTGATCATAAACCAAACAGCTTCTGCTGGACCTATCCCTGAAGTAGACCAAACCAATGTCCGAATTTTCACAGAAGTGTCACAGCCATTGGGTACTCAAGATTACTGGCAGAATGCACTGAAGACAACGTCTTCATATTCGTCCCCCTCAAGGCCAACACCGACAGAGGTAAGCGGCACATTTCAACTTCTACGAGCAAGATGCAGACATTAGGACTTGTTGGCACACACCTCGTCCAAAGCACCCTCAAGGTAGCCTGGAGATAACTGAGCATCCCGGTCTCGAGATGGCATGTGACTATACTTCCGAACCATTTTATCCTGTTTGCGTTGAAGATCTGACCTACTTCTAATCCGTTGTTCCACAGCCTGCACGGGCGACCATCAAGGGATAAATTAGCAATGGGATAAGCCCATCTCGACAACGATGGCGGTAGTTTGAACAGAAACGACATTTACATCAGGTCTTCGAAGTGAGTATCCAGTAAGCTATGGATTAGAGTAAAAACAACAGACTGTGCACTGTTGAATGCTTTTCTCCGTCAGACATAATTACAGAAGGTTTCAACAATGACTGGTAATACCTTTTCCTGCACTTCCTTTTCTTTATCTGGATCTATATTGGTGATGATACTTCTCACTTTGAGAACCTTTTTATGCCTTGAGTCCACAAGAGCGGTGAGCAATTTATGAGATTTCGATGACAAAGATGACGGCATAAACTTCATCTTCCGCAGCAGCCGCCCTTGTGACTGCAGTAGACTCTGAAACAGGGAAACCAATAACGCCCATGTTTAGGTGTAAGGCTTTAAGGAGTAACCAAACAATGTCAAGCTCTACTCAACACCTGGGAAGCACCCACCGCTTATCTGAATTGACTCAACGATGGAAACAGGTAATTTCATTGTACCTTAGGATGCCGTAAGAAGAGATGAGATTGGTCGTGACGGGAATCTTGCACAGAAAGATCTAAAACCTCACTTCCAAGAAGCAGCTGCATACTTCCGTCGGACCACTTCACGAATCTAGCATTGCTATCATACTGCAAGAGAAACAGTAAGGACGAAGGAAAATTTCAAGTGAATACGAAGAATCTTGATACCCGCAAGCGATCAGTAGCGAGATAGATGATCAATCAGTGAATACGTGACATCTTCACTCCCCATACTCCCTATATATAGACTGACTGATGTGCGTGAAAGCAGATTGTGAGTTGGGGATGAAGGTCCGCGAGTAGATCAGCCATGAGAGGCCTCGACTTATGAGACATCACGGAATTTCAGATATCAAGGAGCGAAAGTAAGATATGCAATAAAGTGAAACCAAAAAGGGATACATGGAACAATCCACAACCGTGTCTACGGCGAGATCAACAGCAACTATGCATGGACTCTTGGTATACACCGACTAACCAACACAAGCGACCACAGTCCAAAGATCAACACAGATTGACTGGAAGAAAAACATACAAGAAGGCTCCACCACAGTTTTATACTGAATCCTTCCTGGATGTTTTAAGAATCCCAGCTGCTACAGGGCAGAATCGCTGATATATATTCATACGTCGAGACTAGCATATTTTATCAAGGACCACGCTGTAGCACTTGGGTATCCCGCAAATAACCCGGCGAATCGAATGGCAAAATCGCTGATGTATGTGTTGATTACTACTTGTACTGCTGTTGTCATACTAACGAAGCACATAAGAGTGGAAGAACTTTGCAGATACAGGCAGCTATGCTACTTGAGAATGAAACAGAAATTGTTTGGCTCGAGGAGGCAGAATGACCCACTGATTCACTGCCATCGCGATTATGGACGATCCGCCACCGTGCAATATTCTCTTCGAGACGTAGACGCTGTTTCTTTCCTTCAGCATCAGTTACAAAAGTCTGATCCTCGACGTATGTCTTCGGATCGAAAGGCCTGGATTCGATTCCCATAATATTTGAAACTCTCACCAGGTTAAGCTGTTCAATAACACATTTCAGAAGCGAGTGTCGTTACACACTGTCCAGCATGTGATTTGAGTGTTTAGAGATGGCACACCAAGTAAAATTCACAGTTTGATGAATAAGCAGTCAAGCCCAAAGAATAATTGAGAAACCCTCCTCAAAACGACCATGTAACCGAGCAATACCGTCCTCAAATACTGCAGACGGTCCAGCATATCATACAGGCTTGTAATAGTAGAAACAAATAATCACAGAGCTCGTTCAGTACAAATCCTACTTAAAGCTGCCGTAAAGTTCTATCCAGCACCGAAAACCTGTGCAGAAGATGTAATGCGGATAGTTACGAAAACAATCACGCATGCAGATCGTATACTTCACCTGCTCCGACCGTCCAGGGGGTGGCCTTAGAGGAACCTCAAGATGCAAGGGTGGGCCAACCGGTTTCTCCCTCTTTCTCTCAGCGTGGCGATCTTCTTCAGATTCGTAAGCGTCCTCATGTCCAACATCGTGATCACTTCTATCGTCGTCTGAGTGTACTCCTTTCTAGATGCAGACAAATTTCCATTATATGACAAGGGATACAGAACATTAATATGACAAGGGATACAGAACTTAACTGGATTCTGATCATATACTAACTTCTTTGCTTAGAGATAATAATCAAATAAATCTGAGGATAACATACTCAGATACTTCGACGATCGAAGGAACATTATACCGTTACCTACAAAGAATACAATGGGCCTTTCACGGGTCCCCCGTCTCAGAAGTTTGAAATGAGAACACATCGACACTATTACGCTTGTTCGTTACCATTCAGTTATTCTCAAGGCAGATATGCTCAAGAACCACTCTCTAATATAGGGGTATCATGCAATTAGCCAAGCCAAGTACACAGTGAGAATCAATTAGGGGCCGAATGTGCGCAAACAATGCCAAGCGGAGTTAGCGAATCGTTATATAACCTGAGGGTGTGCCGAGGAAAATGTGTAGCGCGAAGCACATTTCCAGAATAGGTTCCTCTCGGTATGTCGTTGAATTCGAGTAGACAATGACAAGAGAACAAATGCAGTATGCTTCAAAGGCTAAAAGCAAACCCCCATGCAGAAATGACGACAGAAGATTTGTCTACTGCAATGTTGAAAGAAGCGAAGGTTTTCAAATCAAAACGTAGATAGCGCTGAATCATAGAATCCATTGCAAGAAACAAAGGCTATCCAAGCAGAATGTGGATACCGATAACCGTAGAATCTAATGCAGGAGTTGAGGAGCACGGATTTAGTGAGTGAATAGAGGAGAAGGCATACGGAGGTAGTAAAAGAGGAGCCTGTATTTGCCCGTTCATCGCTGATGCACTTAGGTACTGAGTAGGTGTACACCCAAGAACCTAATTACCACAATAATTACCTAACCTAATTACCATTCAGTTAGCAGACATCAGCTCTGGATTTACAAGACGCCAAAGAGGACTTGTATAAACTTCGGCCTGGTGATCATGACTATCCAATCAACCCCCAAAGAGCCGGTTGTCTTTTAGGTAACTGCAGGAGGGTAAGAACTGTGACCATTATGTGGTCTTTAGTTTCTTCTGCCTTGCACCAAACTCTGGCGATTATCGGCAATTATCTCTCCATAGCATTTGCTGGGTGATATAAGCGTCTACCTCCCAGTTGGGTGGATACTGGCCGACTGGTCAGAACTAACAAGTACACTTAACCAATGATGTTACAGAACGAAAGTATGTCCTTAGAAGTATAGAAATGAGAAGAAAGTAGGATGAACCAAAGAAGAAAGAAACAGAGAACAAACGAGGAAGAAAGAAAGAAACTGAGACTGAAGAGAAAGCACAAGGAAGGAAGGAAGGAAAGCGGAGTCTTAAGAGAAAGAAGAGGAGAATCTCCTAGAAAAGAAAGACAAGAGGAAAGATAAAATGAATGATGAAAACAGACCACGAGAGATGAAGAAATAAAATAAAACTAATCCTGCATTTACTTTAGGGAGAGGGACGCCAGATCCTCGTAGCCGAAGTTTTACTGGTGCACACCTGAGGTGGTACTAGAAAGGTCTCTCTTAGACGGACGGACGGTTTAGACGGACTCAACCCAGAGGAAACCCATCCTTGATCACTGATCCCAACAGTTCAGTCAAACACAACATTTAAAGTTTTTTAACGGACCACTTACACGCAAAAGGAGTTTGCCTACCAACCTTGCGTCTCGGTTTGTATTCGTTGTCCGAAAATGAAGTGCTGCTTAACAAGAATACGTAAAGTAAATGGCCAATGTCGACAATGCTTCTAAACAGTATGGACCCTGGAATGGGAATGTCAGAAGAGTTGTTAAAGCCGTTCCTGTTGTGGTCCAATTACGCTTATGACGCAGATAGCGCTGTCAAGCCAAGTGAGTTGAACGATGCGACCACACGAATCTGGAGGTTGGGCATCAATAGATCTCACGAGGCGTCTAGGGAGGAACAATGTAACACACTAGAAACAGTACAGATTTGGCGCATACACGACGACTACCGAAGTAGGTAAATCGACCCACAACATGTTGGATAGCCACCGGCCGCATAAAGTGAGTACCCAACTCTAGTGTGTCCTGTCCACAACGGACCTCTGTGAAGGAAAGTCCTCACCTCGACACTCGGTGCAGGACTGCGACTGTGGTCTCTACTTGTACTCCTCCGCCTTTCTGCCTCCTGGTCATCTTCATCAGAGTCACCGAAGACATCACGAGCTTCGGCCACTCCAGCTGACGCTTGTTGCTCATCGTCACCTTGCTCTTCGTCGACTGGCTCTTCCTCAACTTGATCGTCCACAACGGCTTCATCTTCGACTTGTTCATTCTCACCTTGTTCATCATCACCTTGCTCACTAATGTAAGCGCCAAATGCGATACACGGGTTAGTTCCAGCCCTAGACATATAACGAGACGATACATACACATCGGTCTATGTGGTTAGCAGTGCAATGCAAGAACTACTCACATACAGTTGAGGATAGCCCGTGAACGCAGAACCCAGAGAAGTACAGGAGACACATACTCGGAAAATGGAGTAGTTAATGTAAGCCAAATTTGTGCAGCCTTTTAGTGGAAAGAAATCTATAACCCGGGGAGATAGCGTTGAAAATGAACATGCTCCTCAAGAGCAGGTGAACTGTGAATCCAAGGCGCTACAATCGAACGGACAGAATGAATGTATGGCTACACCAAATAGTATTTGAGGGTTAATACATATCGATCTAGAACAACAACTGAAATGAAAGTGAACTGAAAGTGGAAGCATACTTTGAGCGAATAAGATGAAGAGAATACGAACGAATGAGGTGTAAACGTCAACAATAATACGGAAAAGGGAAAAAAGTGTGCGCTCTACATATAACACTGAACGCTGGGAGCACAGAACAAGGAACAAGCAGAGGTCCATGTACCAAAGACCAGTTCGATCAGCCTTCTGCTCAAAGCTCACCGACACAGCAGTAAGTAATGGGTAGGTGTGCACCTGCTCTGACAATATGATTGCCAGGTAACCTGTCAGTTTGGACACATAGGGACCAGGGAGCGGGGTTGTGAAGCTTTAGGCTAAACAGAGAAGTAGAATTGGATGTAGATAACAACTGCAGTGATGTGTATAACCAAAAATTGGTGTTATAGTCCGACGATCAATACTGAGAGCAGGTAGGACAAAGTACTCCAAATAGGGGCTTGTGAATTTCGTTCAAAGTCCACCTTATACCAGAACGACACTTATATCTGCTTGTTCCCTTACAGACGAGGTAGAATGATGTACATATCCCATCTAACCACTAGAGAATCAAGTATTAACTAGAATTTGCTCGTTTCTAATTCCTTCACTCGAAGGAAGCGAAGGCCACCTTGACGTTAAAAGGCGCGAAGCAGATTTGCTTCACTTGTTTATACCTGACCTCACGGACTTCATCGACTTCATTTTCGTCATATTCTACAGCACGGCTGCGGTGTTGCGAAGTCTCAGAGCCACTCATGCTCGGAGACCTCGCATCTTCTGCTTCTTCTCCTTCTCTGTCACTCGCTACCTCTCTGTCGCTAGCTTCTCGCTCGCCCTCACTCTCCACTTCCCTGCCACTTTCACTAACAGCCCGTTCACTCTCTCCACCGTCCATGTCACTTTCAACTTCTGCATCGCCCCCACCTTCTCCTTCCCCTTCCTCCTCATCCCTCCCCTGTACCACGGCATAATTACAGGACATTTTAGAATGTTACGGGTGGTAAAAGACGACGCACTGATAAAACTACCAGCACAAATGAGAAAAGTCAGCCGCAACCGAAAGACGGTAAAGTATCTCTATAATCGATACAACACGGTTAGGGTAAGGAACATAACCACAAGGAATATATGTAGGACGGTTAGAGAGAGACGAATAACAACCGCGGATTGACATATATCCATACGTCGAGAATGGCAGATTTTATCAAGGATCAACTGCAGACTGACATATAGAACTAAGCCGGTAAAACTTGGGCGGGTTCACATCTTATACAAAAGCTAATGCTGGTTTCTTGCCATCAGATATCCACAGATAAAACCTACCCATAAAGATGTTTAAAACTCACAGTGTTGGCAGAGTTGGAGTTGTTAGAATCAGAGGGCTTGGGCTCTGGCTCTGGCTCGTCATCGGAGTCGCCCGACTCCGCTCCGAACAACGATTCCATCATCTCATGACGATTCTCGTCCCCCATCGTCAATTCAACTAAGACCGGTTGATGTGCTTGGCAACCTGTACCAGTCCAATACAAAGTTTTCTAATTCATAGTTCGACAATGCTAAAACCCACAGACGCTTCTACCCCCTGTGTGCAAACAATCAAAGAACAAGCACTAAAATATGCGACTAAGATCTGGTAGAAGGCAAAGCCACTGACTCTCTAGGCGATCTCCAATTCTTCTCATGTAAATACTGACCCGGCTGTCGCACTCTTTTACGTGAAAGTGTGCGCCGTTCCTTCTTTTTCACATCAGGAAAGCTCACCAACGTAGGAGGAGAAGGAACAAGGACGGGAAGAACACCGTACTACAGACTGCAGCAGCGGCTGCAATATCCGTTCATTCTAGGGAAGTAGCTACTTGTTACCCTCGCATTTCACTTTCCAAGCTAGAAGTAAACCATTCACATCTTACTAGACACGATTTTTACTCCCCTGAACTTCATCTCCCCAATAGCAGATAATTCCTCCCTGCAACACGCTAGAAGTAACTGCTATCATGAGAGAGAGAGAGATTACCGTGTATTACCCACCACAATAGTAAATGTACTACTGTTGTTGTCCTTGGTCCTCGCTCGTTCGCTTCCTGCCTGCCTGAACGTGTGCAAAATGAATGGTGAACGTGTGCAAAATGAATGGGGCTGATACGTGGCGTGGTACCGTAATGACACACTAGAAAGCTAACAGGTTCACGTAGTTGTCTACTGAGAGGAGAAACCCGAAATCTCTCTACTGAGAAGTACCACAATACAAGGATGACTGCCAAGTAAAGGAACAGAGTATAAAGGTCCTGGAAAATGAACCTTCATGTGCGTGAAATGACTGCAAGCTTTGCGAAGGACCGGGTGTTCACACCAAATGAGGTCATAACGTGCTGCTCAGCAACCCAAACCAGAAACTTTACAATCTGTCTCTGAAAGAATCGCCGAATAACAATTCTGGGTAATGTTTACAAGACGCTTGTGAAAAGAGTTAAAAGTCTGGACACTCGGGCCGTTCGGCTGCCAGAAGTCCATGTAACAAACATGGCCACTTTGAGGAAGAGATGAAACTATTGCCGTGGTCAACATCCTAAAACCTTGCAGGGATGACGGGAGAGGCCTGCTGATTCAGATTCTTCATCTCTTGTTTGCCCACACCAGTTTCCTGTTCGAAGCTGCAAAACCTGGCCCCGGTTCATAAACAAAATCTTGGCCTCCCGAGTGATTCCACTGACTTCCCTTTTGGCTACAAGAACCACAACCGGGTGAAACAGTCGCGGTCGTCTAGAAAGAGTCCATGATCACAAAAGATTGACAGAAATTCACGTAGAATTGGATCACTCGAAAGCCCACTACCAGCGCTCCAGCTGCTGCTACTGGAACCCTAAGACGAAAATGGCAAATCCATGATTAATAACAGAAACAAAGTCTTATACAAATCGCCAATCTGTCAGAAAGACCCTCTGCCGCCGGTCTGCCGCTTGCTTCCGGTTTGCACCAATCTCCTCCGAAAATACTCCAGAATTTGAATTGTCTGATTAATTTACTTCCTTAAACTGCGACCGTGAAGTCATGTCCTTCTGCCTTCTTCTATGCATCAGCTTCAAATCACAGCTCTTTACGGAAAATTATGCCTATGCCACCTTTTCTCCCCAACGCTCGCGAGAAACAACAGCCGCTTACGGAACCAGCCCGACTACTCCCGAGTTTCGATGGTCCAATAAGCTCGTTTCTCTATTTTGTCCGTACGGACATCTCGGGTCCGACTCCCGAGCCTCGGCTCTAATGTAAGTCCTCGTGTGAGTGCGGGGATAGGTAAAGTTTCTTGTCGCAGACGAGCTGGACGGTACGACATTCGCGGTTTCATCCGTTCTGTATACCGTAGCGTCAACTCTATTCGCGCATTGCACTGAGCGGAAACAGAGGAGAATTAAACATCGATGAGTGACAACTTTGCATAGAATATGTATCGTGAGCGAAATGCTTTCAGAAACTTACATCTGGATAGTGCATGATTTGTATAAAATATTTATAAAATAATAAGATTTAACTTTTCACCATTTGAGTCTCCTACGAAGTTTTGTTTCAGTGACGGTTCTCATTAAATTTAATAAGTTCATGTTTCATTGATAAATATACAATAATGTACAACATAGTTAATGAAACTATTTATATATATTATTCTAATATTCATAGTGAACGAAAAGTTAATTAAATTAATTTCAATCGCGTGAAAGATAAAGAAGAACAGTCGCGCGACATCTTTACAATGAATATTGATATTTTTGATAATGTAAGTTCACTCATCGCTCACAAGGATGCGCGAATAGAGTTGACGCTACGATATGTGAAAGTGCAATAAGTGTAAGGTAAATTTCACCGTTAGTTTTTATTTTATCTTTTGTAAAAAGTTATTACGTTATTGGTGTGTGAGGTGATTAACGTAATAATAATAAAGAATAATTTTGGCTATGCATTTCTATAGCTAACCCTCGGTTTTGCAGAATTCAAATGTGACAAAAACAGGAGAGCAATGTGAGAATTTTTGTCATTTTTTGCAAGCGAGAAACTTTTCTCTTCTAATGTTACCATGATTCTCAGGAAAGCATTTGCGTAGCAACTTGTTAGTTTTGCCTATTCAGTGCAAATATTGTCGTTGAGTATTAACATGGGTGTAGAAATCAACTTCCCAATCTTAGTATAGTTATGAAACATTTTAATACATATGTAAATTTCTGTTTAAATATGTAATATTTCTTTATTGAGATTATTGTATTCATACTTGAACAAAAGGACATAAGGTTATCTCAGTATTGCTATGCGTTTGTGGATAGTTTACCGTGGATTTTTATAATTTTGCTAAGCTAAAATACAAAGAAACAGGAAAAACTTTTACTCGTAAGTTGATCTAAATGTGAAATGATGTGAGATGAAATGGCATAACGAGTTCCGGTAATCAAAGATAGCAAAAACCGCTCCGCCTTCGGTATTTTCTAGACCTTAGAGAAATATTTCAAAAGAATTAGTTTTCCGGGGTACTCCGATTGGTCAGTAATAGGCCATTTAAATTCTGACGCCTTGCAGGGTTCTTGTCTCCCAACAAGTCAATAAAGTTTCCTTCAATAGTTACTGATGGCGGGGACATAACGGACGCCTTTCATGAGTGTTGCTGTTCCTTACCGGAAGAATCATGTCTTTGTCTCGTCTCCTGCTTTCTGTCAAGCCAACGCAACCCAATATTCTAGCATAGTATTGACACCAAATAAATTCAAGATGATTTCCGCACCATCCGGTATGCCAAATATGTATTATAGATGCATATCTCTTACTTTATCCTCCTTGAAGTTAATAACCTCTAATATTTGGTATGTTTTCTTACCAAGTTGTTCTATGATTAGTAACTGAATCAGATTCTTTATTTCTCTACCACATGTAAT
Source organism: Asterella californica (assembly GCA_036924285.1). Taxonomy (NCBI): domain Eukaryota; kingdom Viridiplantae; phylum Streptophyta; class Marchantiopsida; order Marchantiales; family Aytoniaceae; genus Asterella; species Asterella californica. The sequence goes on from JAYKYS010000001.1 coordinate 53,942,328, forward strand.
GAATACATGTGTTAATGGTTATTCTTTAAGTTATAGAGTTAAGTTAAGTTAGAGAGAAGTCTCTATGTTAAATAAAATTTTTACAGTAAGTTAAAATGTCAATTTCAATTTTTGTAATAAATGTTAAATATTACTATAACCACAAGCTACTATGAGTCCGGAGACAACCCACAAGTGTAGAATCTGAACACGCACTGCTGAAACTATATGAACGGGATCTTGTTCTAAAAAAATCATAAAATTATGATGATGTTCATTTATTATCTTACCTTTCTCATCAGTAAGATAAGGTAATAAATTAAGCCTGCAAAATATGCAGGCTTGCCTACGATTATGAATATGCATGTCAGCGAAGATGTGCAACCAGGTTTGTAGATACCAATGGCTATGAAAGTATATGATATAAAGTCAACAAAGGTGTGCGACCAGGGAAGGGAAGGTAACAAGCAAAGTTCCGGGTAATAAATCTCACGGGTTCATTGATCTTTTGACATACATATGAGACACATACCGCAAAGCATTTTTCTTCTCGTTTTTTTCTCTGGCGTTTAGAAAAAACATGTTTGAGAAACATGTACGATTTATGTTAAAAAGTTAAACAAAAGACATGTGTTTATGACCATACTAAACTTAAAAGATGTGAGGATGATCTATGGTTTACATGTGAATCTGAACGCGGACAACTTCGAGTAACTTTTGATGATCGCATCTAGAGTTGCAAGACAGACTACACATAACCCAGGCAACATATGCGCTTTCGAGAGTATAAGTGCAAGAGTAAAATCGCACAAATATATATTAATCAACCGAGATATAATCGGAAATGTTAAGCAATACATTAAAACATGCGTATACCTCTTTCATCTGAACATAAATGAGGTGATTATGCACACCTCAGCCTCAGAAGTTTAACCACACAACTTTTGGATAGTGCATCATGAAAAAGTATTTTTACAAATAAGAAATCAGTAGAATTATTCATACTTATCAAAGTTGCTCATATAGTTGTCTTCATTCAAATATCAGATGCAAGAAAAGACAAACAAGCACGCCTAAAATGTCATCAACTTCCATCGTGGTGGGATGAAGGAGAATAAATAAAGCATGAATAATCTCCTTCTAAAGAACAGATGTCTGAATAGAGTGAAAATTCTTGGGGGCAGTTGGATGTGGTGTCTTTGTTATAATTCCATGTGAAGTGACCTTAGAAGCAATTAAAGGATGCATGTTCGATGTTACTCTAAATCAACAAGTAATAGATGTTATTTATATATCTATGAATAAATCATTACGAAAACGTTATTTTTTTAACTATTGATGATTAACTGACCCTAGAGTGACGAGGAGTTCCAAAGATAATCTATAAGTGTAACTCGAGACCACGCGGTTTCAGAAGTATAAGGCCGGTAATGTTATGACTTCCAGCAAATGTTCATCACAACATTAATTTATTCTCTATCTTTTCAACCGGAAGGGTTAGAAAATAAGTTAATCGAAATCACTTTAACCTTCTAACTTCAGTGAATAAATAATAAGATCCTATTAGGTTTCACGAGAAGGTGAATAATATCCATCCCATGCTCATTGCGAGAAAAATACGCTGGACTTCATACACCTTAGAAGTAGATTCGTTATAGAAGGTAATACCTTACCTAGTCAGTTAGGTAACAACCTTAGCAAACGGTCTCTGTGGAATTATGGAAAAGAAACATTAGATATTCAGGAGAGATAAAAAACATTGAAGCAGAAAGTTTCTTGGAGTGAGTTCAATTATCAAAGATTGGATTTATTTGTTGTTCGTTGTGCATCACATGAAGTCAATCAATTCGTTAATTACATCAAAGAGAATATGCATGCTGGATGAACTCCGGGGGAACTTTTGCTCGCTTCATGTTATGGAGAATATATATATGTATGTTATATAAAAAATATATATTAAGTTGATATAAAAGATTAAAATATTTTATAAAAGATATTTGTTACCCATGCTTGGAAACACGGGGAAGGTAGAAGATAACCCGTAAGTCTTGCCCTGAGTACCGCGCTTCAGAAGGTACAAGTCCGGGAGTCCACAAGTGCTAATTCATTAAAATACTCTGGTGTTAATTTAATACCTAACCCTTCCTGCCGGAATGGTTAAGTACTGAATTAACCTCCTGTATATTTACCTCTTCCATCGAAAGATGGAGGAGGTGAATATGCAGGTGCTCAGAGAATGAATGAACAAACACAAGTTCACATCAAGAGAAATGAGATATGGTAGATATGTGCTAAAACTAAGGACTTTATCTTATAAGTATGATTATGCGTGCAAAGTGCACTTCTGGAAAACAAGAGAAAAACGACATCCGGACGACACGAAACAGAAAATCAGAGAAGAATATTCGTGAGCTCAGACGTAGAAGACATGTCAGACGGAACGCAAAAAGCAGACACCATTTTCTCACTATCTAGTAGCTGCAGCCAGTCGTTCCTGCTCTGGGTCCAGGATATCTAACTATTATACAGTAATAGTTTTTCAAACAAAGTGAGTAGCCCACTGCAAGGAGACTGTCCCTGGAGAACCGGCAACGTCAGTTCGAGTCTCCAGCAAGTGAACTCATGATAATAACGAAACACTGCCCTAATACGAACAGTTAGAGATACACTTAAAGAGAAAAAATTATTTGATGTGATTAAAATCACACATTCAAGATGTGATTAAACTGAAGTGTTTAGAGGGGTGATCTTGGAATTTAATTCCGTACTAAACTTTCCAAGAGGTCTGGTGATTGATTAGTTCTAAAAATAAATTTAAAAATAAAAACATGAACATTGAAATACATGGAAGGAACTCAGCAGAGGTCATAATGCGGGCTTTTTTAGAAGGAATAGACGTTGAGGCATGTTCTGGAAGTTATTAGCTCTTAGCACCTGCATATCTCCTTCCGGCAGGAAGGATTAAGTATTAAATTAACATCTGAGTATATTAATGTATCAATGAGTGTGGACTCCCGGACTTGTACCTTCTGAAGCGCGGCACTCAGGACAAGACTTATGGGTTATTTCCTACTCTTCTCGTATTTCCAAGCATGTGTAACAGATAACATTTATAAAATATTTTAATTTTTTATATCTACTTAGTATATATTTTTTACTTAACACATATATATATTCTCAATATCATTAAACGAGCAAAAGTTACCGGTGTTCATCCAGTATGTATATATTTAGCTCATCAACGGGCTCGGGACGCCAAGGCCATTACAAAAGAATCAAACAGTACCTGCTTCGAGTTTGGGACTCAGGGATAGGGGGCGTCGCCCTCTTTTTCATATTTTTTATTGTTCACATCAATCAGCCTTTTGGTACACGGATGCAGGTGATTTTGAGTTGTCCACTATACCGCAAAATTACCGGCTCTAGCGGCAAATCCACCATCGGGTGCTTCTCTTGCAGCTGAAGCATAATAAGGCCTTTTTTGTGTAAAAACGACTTGCATGTGTATTTCAGACTGTATTATGTTATCCTCCACTCGACCTTTGGTCGACTGACTTTTTTTGTGCCCTGTTTTTTATTTATTTTTCTATTTGTTGCTGACGCCATCGATAGACTTATCGGGAAGCTCTAACAAATGGGTCAACGGTTGGAACTAAAAGCAGTGTACCCGAAGCTTAATCATGAGATATATTTATACCATATGCATTTTTAGTCACTTTAGTGGGTGAATGTAAAATGTCATATCCTATCATGTAAATAAATATGTTCCAAGTAAGATATAAATAAGATCCTCTTATTCAATCAATCATGCATGTTATAGACTAAGTTAGCTTTGCTGCGTCAACTAAAATAGATGTAGACGCTACAGTATATGTTGTGATTTAGTATCGGCAATTGCATTTTGATTTTAGAATGAACCTATAGGTCCTATACTAATGCATCCCAGTGGAGGTAATATTTATTTCCAAGTTTGATTCTATCACTATAACACAGGTGGATTTGAAATTCATGCAGTATGTAAGGTTAGGTCTAACCACACATGTGAATTTACAAACTCCATTAAGGAAATAATCACGCAATGCCATGTCCAAGTAGACGACAATGTAGTATGTACAACACATCAATAAATATGAATCATCTCAAGTATCATGAACAAACCATACAAGGATTAACTACAAAATGCAAACAAAGGGTGTTAGAACACTCACTTTTCTTTGAAAAAAAACTTTAGTGTAATGTTTAAACCAACTCTAAAACCAGTATTACCACTTCTTCTATAGATATTTTGAGATTAATTACCTAAAATTTCCTTAAGTGATATCTAACTTTTTAAGTATACGTAACATCTTTTTGGACTTTTAAACTATGTTTTGGTATGCATCATATACCAAGGCTCAGGGTAAATCAAAGTTATGACCAGAAAACCAAAATTTCAGAATAATGAAAATGTTAGGATTCTATCTTAATTTTCTTAGAATTTTAATTTTAGTTAGTTTAGTTAATAATTCCTTCATATATTTAATAAAAGAATCACCAAAAAGATTTATACTTGAAACCAAATTTGATTACCAAAATTCCAATCATTAATTCATCTTGAAAATCCATCGGAAATTATAGTAGATCAATATGAGGATATCAATAAAAGTCCATTAAGTTTCAGAAAATATAGACTTGAAATGCATAGTAATATTATTATAGAACCTAATAATCAATAATAATTTCCTGATGTATTTATTCTTGGATCAACCTATACTAACTGTACGGAAGTAAAGAAACTGCAGACTTGAATGCTCAAGCTTTTCAAGTATTTCGTAAGAATGAAAATTTTGGTATACTTAAAAGAATTTAATAACATTTCTAGTTTTAGAAGTTATTATTTCTGCAGAAGGAATGCTTCCATACAAAGGTATGTATGACCGAATCGTTAGTCACTTACAAACTATTTATTCTGATGTACCAGATAACAAGTTTCTTCAGGTATAAATCCTCGTTAACAACTTCAGAGTTTCAGAGGAATCTTTTTCTTCGTAATTTAACGTACTTAACATTCTCTAAAACAATGACTTATAAATGTCTAAATCCATAGAATACAATCTTTAAAGGTTGTAAACCAGCGAATTAATTATGGTGATGACATATAAGGCCATCACCCTCGTGTCCGCCTCGGTTGTGACCTTATATGAAAACCCTAAAACCCTAAAGGTTTATCTAGTACTTTAAAGTTTTAAGCTATAAGTATGACTTTTCTTCTTTCCTTTTTCTTTTTTAAGTAAGTATGAACTTTGTTTGCAAAAGACATTCAGATTGTTCCAATTGCAAACAATTAACAGTAAATTAAGGTTATTATATATATATATATATCTCCATTTGAAGGCCGGAATATAGATTTGAAAGTTACAAGATTAGTTACGGTCAGTTTCTTATTCGTACACCCGCCCACCACTACGGTAATGTAAAACTATTCTCGAAAACCATCTTCCTCAAACTTCACGTTGTTCCTTTTAGCTTTTGCGTACAAGGCATGTAAAGTTTGTTTAATTTCGACAAGCTTCATCGAGCTGTATATATAATGTTCTCTGACCCCCGAAGTGACTGCCTTGCTAGACACAGCAAAAGAAAAGGCAGCACGAATAAAGGAAACCTGTATGATCAGATCCATATCTTCTTGCCTGCTGGACGACAACGGCATGCTGTAGACACATTGCTTAAACAACCAAACTGGACTTTGAGCCATATTCCTTTATAAATGAAATTCAATGCACATTCGCTACATGGTATGTAGTATTAGCACAAGGTTGACACAGTAACCTTGACCAAACGAACGGTTTGCAATCGGAAAACACTAGAGAAACGAGCATCTGCCGCCAACTGATCATGAACATGAACATGTACAATACAGTTGTATTATGTGGCATCCCGAACCGGATCCGTCAGTTCCATCGGTGTGCCTTGAGGAAATGCAGGATTGCACTAAAGACATCTCGAGCGCGATACACGCTGTAAAAGAGGTCGTAGTGAGCGTAAGCCGGAAGGAAAACCGAGTGCGAACGAGTACCGAGGCGTGACAAGAGACACATGATTCCACCCAACGGAGAGTAAGTGTCCTGTCCTCCGTAGATCACAAGAACTGGAATGCGCGAGGGGATATCCTCCGGTAAGTAGTCCGGGGCACCTGGCGTGCCGTAAGCCTGAGTATTTTGTAATGGGTCTTCGAAATCGAAATGGCGCCAGAAGTTTGTCCTCACACCTGTACATTTATTACAGCGGTAAGGTACCGAGGGAAACAAGCAGAGCCCGGGAATCACAAGTCAGCACGACATGAGTTTACAAGGTATTCGTTTGTTTTGTTACCTTGTTGATAGTGTAAGAGGTTCTTGAAGGATGTTGTACCATCCCAACCATTTGTAAATGAAACGACTGACGAACCAAAGCAGCAGTTGGGACCTGCGACATGAATAATATGCGAGTTAGTATATAAATCAGATCCGAAGAGCCTCATTATTGATATTTTCTTCGTTTCATCCAATGAATTACGGTTGTTGGTAAGTTGCTGACTTTCTTCAGTCAAGTTCAGTGGAGTACAATTTCTGGAAAATGTAAGAAAGTTTCGTTTCACTAGTGCTATACCCGAAATTGCCGCCAGTTCTGCACCCGCAGGACCCCGACCAGCTATGGAGGTAACATTAAATTCTCTGCGTGCAAGACATCAGTAATAATCAGACCTGCAGAATAACTAACAGTGAAGAATGCACTCCATTCAAAGTTATAAAAGCAGATAATACTGCTTCTCTGTAGTTCTTACCGAGTGAAGTTGAACGCTCCACTTTGGAACCCTTCATTATAGTACATCTGGAGCAAAACCCAAGGTTCAGTAACCGTATCTCGTACAAATGCCTCGTTTTGAAGCAACAGCAGTAAGCATCAAACTGGCTTTTCAGCTTACCAATTGCAATGGCGTAAGCAAGACCGCAACTCAGACTGTCACTCAGGATTCTTCCCCAGTTCTGTATACTGCAGTGAAATTTCAGCAGTGCTGATGACTTGTGTATAGGATGCTCATTACCTGATCAAGGGTGTTGCCAAAAACGAAAGCCCAGGCGTTCAGCACGATTGAGCTAGTAAATCCGACGTAGATAGTCGGCCCAATCAACGTCAAGCTTCTTAAGAACTTCGAGCTTTCGGGCATCGTTGCTGCTGCGGCTCCTACGGCGGCGCTCTGCACAAGCATGCACATACGATTCCCAGAATAAGTTTATGACCATACCCCCACATAGAAAGACAAGAGTCAACATCTGTCGCAATGAAACCTGTCATTGATTTTCCGCGGCATGTCACTGGGAGTAATTAACAGTATAACCAGTTTGAATAGACAGATTTGCAAACGATTAAATTCAAACTTAATTTACTCTACTTCTATAAATGCTAGCTGGAGTTAGAAACGCAACAGCAAAACCTTAAATTAATGTATCACCATTAATTTAAAAGTACTATTCCTAAACATTCATTTACCTGAGAAATTCCAACGTAATGAGCTGCGGATCCCGTAATATTGTTGATAAGCTCCAAGAGAGCTGGGACGTCATACTTGGCATGCTCATCCCAAGTCCAGTTCCAGTACCTCTGTGTCCGGAAATCAAGGTAGTCAGAGCTCAGAACAATGCCAAGAGACGATAGAGTAGGAAAACATCGTAATGGAAAGAACACGAGTGATCATAGTAGCATGCGAATTACTTGCTCGGTCGGTTGGAGATGCAGATGACCATGACTCCAATACGTTGCTCGCTCGTGTCCAATCCACACATCAAATCCTGCATCGACGAGTAACGAAGGGAGTAACCTGTCGGCAGGATCTGTCAACTGAAACCAACTGTCCCCGTTTAAAAATTCTTGGTGCATAACCAACACTGGAACCCTTCCGGTAATGAACTTTACAGAGTTCTGGTCGTGAGTGGGAAACGGCCCGGAAGCTGAGGTGGGGGACACTTCGGCTTTCCCGTTAGAAACTGACGAGCCCTGGTGGTCCTTCCCTTCAGTCCTTGTATCAGACAAAGAGCTCTTCCGAGAGCGAGGAATGTGCCGGTGAACTTTGCGCGGTAAGACCTCCACCCGATCCTGGCTAGGTAGATGTGAATGCTGACTTTCCTGATCCTCGTCTCTCCAGAACAGACCTCTGTCAGCAAGTAGTTCCTGCTCTTGAGCTGCTCCATCCTCCAAATTCGTCGGATTGCTGCTCGGAGTCTGATCCATCTTGTTCTGGTCACCATTTACGTAGTCTGACGTGAAGTGATCATGGAGTCCACTTGGAGCTGATACTTCGTCAGACTCGGGTATGTCACTTTCGGAAGATGGTTGCTGTAGTAAACATTTCGGCGAGTTGAAGGGTTGTTCCACGTCTTCACACTTCAATGAAGCTGTATCCGTTTCTCTCGTCGGAGACACAGGAGTTTCATCCGGTCGTTGACTCGTCCTGCTGCTTACACGATGCATCACCAACTCATACCCATCTGCCGAGTAGGTCTGGTAACTCACAAGAATCAGTGACCAATCCAGAGATCCGGGTGCATAAACAGAAGAGGACAAGGAAGTGCTTCACGAATAACGTGAACTTAATTAGCAATCTACTTACTCTGTATTCAGCGCAGATGTACCCATAGGGCTCGACGACTGTTCCACAAAACTCGGTTTGACCTTCGTTGGCAGCAATGGCAAGCTTCCAGCTGAGAACCGTGGCGACAGCTAGCACTGCCACTGCCATATACCACGACATAGTTCGAACTCCAGACATCCCTGTGTTGTAAATTCCTCCTGTAGATCACTGAGCGACCAATTGCCTTCGTTGTGCAGAGTCTACGAGCCTCGAGTCTTCTTCGCCTAGTGTGTCACTTAACTGCTGAAAGCGAACGAAAAGCGAACGAAAAGCGAGGAGACCGCAAGCCTTTGTGAATCGAGAAAGCTCCTCCTAAGCGAGTGAAGATATCCTTGACAGACATTGTCCAGGTTTATATACATCTCGAGTCTGCCGCTCCAGACAAGTGTGCAGCGCAGTTCGCTTCGCGTGAGAATGTGCACGTTGAGTGAGCATGACAGGTGAGACACGTCTGCTGCATTTCAAGTGACACGGTATTCCAACGGTAAGGGAAAATCGGCGAGAACAGCGCATTTAACAGCTGATTCATCTTCAATCCGTTTGAATCGTTATCCTCAGTAACGGGTTAGACGAGTGAAGTGCAAAACTCTCGTGCAAAGGCAGCGGGAAGTTGCGATGGAAACCAGCTTTTTCGTTCAAAACAACTGTATGCGCTGAACAGTCAAAATCTTAACCTTTGCTAGAGCGTAGACCGATTCAAGGTAACTGAACTGGCTCAAATGAGACGGTCCAGGTGCATGCACAATACTCCACGATGCACGTTACTTCAGTTACTAAAGATAATAGCTACAGCCAACGCCTGTCACAACTCCAAACTTTTGACATGGAAACGGCCAACTCGGTGTTCTGGTTCGAATTCACTTAGCAGATCCGGTCCGAAATGGAAACGGCCAACTCGGTGCTCTGGGTCACTTAGCAGATCCGGACGTCAAGTACTGGTTCTGCATGCGTCAACCATGTTTACTTCGCTAGAATCAGTTTCAGAGTTAACGTTCTTTATCACGGATTATTCTGTAGTTGCTAACCTGGTCAGTGGTTTTATGAGTGATTAAAATCCGGTGACTTACGAGTGACCATAAGCCACTAGATGAATCTACATCTGAATCACCTGGCCCAGATCTAGATACTGGGCCAAGTGATTTAGAATTTTTATTTTTGAAATTTTTTTGAAGATGGACCTTTTGAAGTTGGTACATTTGATCTATGAAGTCCACTTCGATCTGATAACTCGGGTATGTCGCGTTTGGAAGGGGTTGCAAAATCCGGAAGAGACAACGGAATTGCTTGCAGGATAACGTGAAAATTAGCACCCTAATTACTACCTACCCATAGGGCTCGATCGCGACGAGCGTACACAAAACCGGGTTCAACTGCATTGGCAGCAATCGCAAACTTTCCTTGTGAGAATGAAGTCATCGACCGTTTTCTCCTTCCTGCCTTGCAATCCTGTAGATAGATTAAGCTAACTTTCAGTAGACGTGGTATTACCCACTTCATTGTCATCGCTGTCTTGATCTGAAATGGAGATCACTCACTAGCACTTAGTGTCATCGGTAAATGGGTTGATTAAAAAAATTTAATCAACTCCTCTCCCACTCTACTGTCCATTAGATTACATAACTGAATAGATGCTAATGCTCGCGAACAACTCATACAGAGAAGAATTGACAAGATCATTGATTTATGAATCTCACTCAGATCAGCATTTCTCTGACAGATCAATACTTTTGCCAGAAGTCACCTAGATCTACGAGAGAAGAGAGTGTTGTGAAAGGAGTGACTTAGATTTACACGGGACAACATATATAAAGGTTTTGTCATGGGCTCTTTCCTTGTTTAGTGGCACTACAATGTGCAACCTATACACCATGCGTCAAGTAGCTAAATCTACTTGTCACGAACTAGTCTAAATATGTATGCTCCACTGACTGGAAACTGTGAATAATAGTTTCACATGTGTTACAGATCGATTCCTCTTCTTGGATATCTCGATAGCGTTCATGCCAGCTTTGTATCTATGATGAGATGACTGTCATGTTAATATTGTAACACTCCCACTCAGGACAGTCAACTCAACTGGAAACTCATTTCTAAAGAGAAAAGCTGGTGCTTCACTCTAAGCGTGGCTTTTGTCATAATGTCAACGACCATTTCCTCTGTACCAACAAACTGGATCTCAATTGAAATTCTGACCTGACTTCTAATGTGATGATACTTCACCTCTATGGGCTTCGTCCTTTCAGAAAATACTGGTTCTCTACACAACGCGATACCTCCTTGGCTATCACAGTAAATAGTGGTCGGTTCCTTTTGTGTGTAACCAAAATCTCATAGTAATCTACGAAGCCACAAGCAGACACGAACTGCAATAGAGAGAGTCATATATTCTGACCTTGTGTTGGACAATGCCACCCTGGTTTGTTTATCATTTTCCAGCTCATCGCATCTCCTGCCAGCATAAAGATGTAACCACCTATAGATCTCCTATCATCTACATCGTCAGCAAAAGCAGCATTACTGTAACCGGTGAGTATGTTATCTTCTGGTTGACGCTGGAAGCATAATGATGCTTCCTTGGTGCCCTGAAGGTATCTAAATGTTCGTTTAATTGCCTGCCAGTTCTTCTGACCTGGATTATTGAAACGACGTTTCGAAAATATGACTGTGTGTACACGGCCGGACCGATTCGTACTATACATCGTTGAACCGATTGCCTCCCTGAAGACATCTTCACCATTTTTGCAACCTCCTCTTCTGTGCTAGGACCCATCTTTGAACTAAGCTTGTGATTCTTCTCCATTGGTGTACAAATAGGATTACATTATAGCATCGTGAAATGGCTCAAGATCTTCACGGCATACGCTTGTTGATCTAGCTTGATTAACCCGACTGTCCTATCCAAGAAAATCCTAATGCCTAGCATGGACTCAACAGGGTCTAAATCTGACATCTCAAAGGCCTTGCATAAGTGCTCTTTTTCTGCCGCTAGCATGTCTTTACTTGGACTAATGATTAAATTATCATCTACGTAGACTAGTATAAAACTATTCTTGCCACTCAAGACATATAAGCTGGGATCTGAGAAACTACGTACATACTCTTTGCTGCGAAGATATTCATCTAGCATATCATTCCAAGCACGAGATGATTGACGTAACTCATAAGTGCTCTGAGCAATAAACATACCTTCCGACCTCTAGTCTGCTTGTTAATTGTCTTCATTCTGCTCTCAAGGGTTTTGGGCTTGTACCCCGATGTTATCTCCATGAATACTTCTTCTTGCAGCTTGCTCTTAAGAAACGTCATCTTAACATCAGTTTGATGTACTTCTTAGTCATTCTGGGCTACCAAGGCCAATGTAACTCTCGCCGATGAATGCCAACAGACAGGTGCATAGGTCTCGTTGTAGTCCATGCTTGCCAGTTGACTAATCCCACGAGCTACTAACTCGGTCTTGTACCTTAGAATTTCATTGTTGGGTCCTCGTTTAATCTTGAAGATCCACTTACTGATGACCGCTTTCCTCCATGGTGGTAAGTCCACAATGGTCCATGTTCCATTCGCCTCATGAGCTTGGAGCTCCTCCTCTATAACTCGCTCCCATTGCTTTGAAGCCTTACTTCTTGAAGCATTACTTCTTGAAGCATGCAAATTGTTAAAGGCTTAGAATCAAGCAGCCTTGCAAGTACTCGCTTGCAGCTCTCCAACAAGGACATGACCTCTTTCTTTTCTACCAGGAAGGTTGAAATAACCTTCATCAATACTCCAAGACGTAGTGGGTTTAATTATTCATGAATGTCTAGATAAGGCTACTATTGTGTCTGGAACCTCCTTCTCCGTCGGACATTATGGACTTGTCTAAGACTGCTACACGTCTAGATCATGAGCATTGAATTACTCATCTGGAACTGAAATCACTTCTTGAATTACAACATCTAGTTGTACTTCTCCGAGCTCTGATTCAGGTTCTTCAAACTTATTTGAAACTTTTCTTATAGCAAAATGTGCATATATGTACAATGTTGTGTTGTGATACATGTCACGTCAGTTTGGTTCCTCGGCTAGGTTGACCGAGTGCGGAGTGGCTAATCCCGGTAGGGCCGTTAGTGCTGTTAGGGCGAGTTCTTGGGATAACCCACTTGGGGTATATTTTGCAGGTAGGGCTCGGAGACCTTAGTTCTTCAAGTTGAGCCTTCAAGCTCCTAACTACGGTGGATAGTCTTGGTGAGTGTAATCTGGAGTCTCTGCGAGCACAGAGTGGATTTGGCTCGACTTTAGTGATTGTTTAGTGCTCGTTGGCATGATGGAGTGAGTACATTTTGTTTATCACTTGAAGAACTCAGATTGCGGGGTCTGATTGAGAGCTTTCAGATTGCAGATTTCAGCCGGTGGTATCTCTAGAGTGGGTAGATTGTTGATATCTTCGATTTGCGGGTGCGAGCATGCACGGAGTGGTTCTTTTTGGTTGGGCGATCGATCGCTGTGTGAATTATTGTTGTTTGAATCTGTTCTTGGCCGATTTGGTGGTGAGATAGTGCGGAAGTACTACTGGAATTATTGACATGCGTAGTAGTACAAGCTCCTGAAGTCTTGTAAGACTTTGGGCACAAGTCTTGTAAGACTTTGGGCACAACTATGTTACGGAGACCCAACCTCAAAAGTCTTTTGACTCTCCTTATATATTGAGAAGGGGCTCTTCCCCCCAAGTCAGTCCTTTAGTGATACTCTGTTCCTTCTTTTCTTCCTCTTGTGAAGGTTGCGAGAGCCTCCTTCCTTGTTAGAAGGTTTTCTTCCCCTGTTGGAGTGGTGCTATGAATTGGGTTCTTGCTGCCATACATCGTGACGAGAATTTCTTGTGACGAGTTTTTGTGATCAATTTGAGATCAGTGGACGTCGGGATGACGTGTGTCAATAATTTGTGGTGCTGAAGAGTGCAACAGATGAGCGCTGGGAAGACAATTCCAACGCACCAAAAATCGTTCGATTTGATGAAGGATCGAAGAAGTTACAAGCCGAAGAAGGTCGCAGGTGGTCCAAAATTTGACGTAAACCCGCATGCGAATGCCAATTTGGCAGATTTCGACCTCTTGGAGTGTGTATTCGACCTCTAAGTTGCTGTTTTGGGGTGTGTGAGGAGGCATTTAGAGACTTCAAGGAGCAAAGGTGCGTGAGAGCGGAGTGCAGAGACGGAGCGGAGCCCGCTGCAAGCCCGCTTGCTGGTGTGCGTGAGAGAGGTATGCAAGTTTCAGTTGTGTGGGAAGTGTAAAACCAATAAGTCACCCATCCCAACACTATTTCTGGACTTGCACGCTTAACTTTGCATTCTTAGCTTTGACTTTATCATAGACCAATAGCTCTTGATATCTTCTAGGGATGCGTGCAAGTACTTATGGACTTGTTTAAGGTAGTAGGAGAACTTCTCGCGCGTTCCTAGTGGAGTGGTAGGACGACCCCATAGTACTAAGGAGAAGCTGTTGTTGTGGTAGTGTTTGCCTATACCGTAGAGACGCGTATGGAGATAGTTGGTGGTAGTTGTCTTGGGTGAGCTAGTAGAGCTACCACGTAGATATTTTTGGAGCTACTAGAGGTGTGGACATCTAGTTAGTGACCTTAAGTACTAGTTATTATAGTTGGTGATCATATATTGTGCTTGTGGTCACCGAAGAGGAGGCGTCAGTTCGAGTGGAGCTGGATTTCTCTTTATATGAATGTTTGAGTGTAGAGGGTTATCGTTTGGACTTCTTGTGGTTGGAAACTCTCCATATTCTACTTTCTGTTTGTGCACCGCGTTTGCTTGTGTTGGCGCTTGATTTTCGGAGTGAGTTCACTCTAGTGTGTTCTCGGTAGTGAGACTGGAGTTGCGGACCAGCTAGACTATCTTTGTTTCTCTCACGGTGCGGTTGGAGTGACGACCAACAGACCATGAGAGACTGCTTGTGATGATGACAGGTACATGTTGTCCTTACCTTGATCGTCCTAGTAGGGGATATGTGAGCTCAGTAGGAGCGGGGTTAGGCAAGTGATGTTTACGATGGTGATGGAGATTCCAACATTCTGGTTAGAGCGTGTGTTATCGAGATTTTATCATCACGGAGTTCTCGGGAGGTTCTGGTGAGGATTTCTCGGACAGTGGATATACATGGAGTGGGATAAGGTACCGACTACCTACACCATTGCCGTCGGTTGTTCCAGAGGACGAGTCAGACGTAGATAACACATTTTTTGATGGTGAGTCTAGTGCCACCACACCGTTGTTGTGGGACATGGACGAGATCTATGAGACCACAAAGGGACCTCGACGTTACTCAAGTACAATGGGTACCATTGAGCTGGATGACTTCATCTAGGAGTTCGACAGTTGATGCGATCTGCAGCAGATACGGAACCCACAGCTGTTTACACTCTTCATGATGTTGAAGGTTTGTTCCAACACTTGAAGGGATCGTCGATGGACGATTACCATGAGTTCCGACGAGACTACAATGTGGAGATTGAGTTGTGGAGGTAACATTGGTCTCTCAACTACGTTTCTATCACTACTGACGCAATTTTGAGAGGCGTAGCACTTACGAGTTTGGGTGCTAGTAGCAATGGTACATCCACGTGTGGCGGAGTATCTACTACCGGCAGTGCGTCCACTAGTAGTGGAGCAGGTGGTAGTGTGAACGAGATACCACCAAGGTTTAACCTTGTGGTTCAGTTCTTCTAGTGTTTGAGGAAGAACTATCAAGGTGTGCGGACCGACAAGTTGAGGAGTCTGTAGGAGTTCTAGCGGAAGATTAGAGAGAGCCTACGCGAAGCATTTACTCGCATGAGGCGGTTGATCAGCGTTATCCAAGAGGTGACGGAAGCATAGGCAGTCCAGTTCTGATACGGAATACTAGATCGGGAGCTGCGTAGGAGAGTCAAAGATGCCACTCTCCTTAGAGACACCGCTCCGACGTTGGCGGTTGTTTTTGGTTTGGCTGAGCGGATTGAGCTCAACATGGTGGAGGAGAGGGTGGTGGTTGTTGGATTCAGCAAGGAGACACCTTCTTGAGGATCACAAACTACTCAACAGCGTGGTGGTGGTGGTGATAAGGATCGTGCGGAGCAATCACGATCTCAAGGAGGTGTTGGAGGATCTGGTGGGCAGAAGCCCACGTCGCCCTTCTCTAGTCAATAGCGAGCGGGTCCTTGCTGAACGTGTGATGGTCCTCATCAGCAGAAGGATTGTCCACAGAGGAGAGGTGGTTATAAGACCTCAGGGACGTCTCAAGTGATACTTAGGCAATGTGAGCATTGCAGACGACCTGGTCATAGTAGTGATCGTTGTTTTGATCTCCATCCCGAGCTACAGCAAGAGAAGGCTGATCGTGGACGAGGTAGAGGAGCTCAAGGAGACACATCGTCCATGATTGTGGTGGACGAACTTGTTACTGAGAGAGGTGCTCAAGCGCCCACACGATGCAGTGAGACGACCATCACACCTCACAATTAATGACATCTTGGATGTAGGGCGACGATCTCAAGTAATGAGAGTCGTCGTAGGTCACCCATGGTAGTGGTGAACCTAGTGGGACGGCCCATGGTAGTATTATCCACTTTGGTGAGCTTTCCAGCGTCACATGCTTATATGAGATGGAGGACTTGAGCTTGTGTGGGATGCTCAATTACGGTAGTTGGTGGAGTCCAATGCCGATGAGAGAGACCGAGCGATGAGTTTCGCTACGGGTACGACAGCAGTAGCTTCGATCGGAGGCTTCACGTCGTCAGGTGTTGGGTCAAGCAATGGACTTGAACTGCTTGACATGGATTGTTAGCCTTGGATTGGCTGAGCAGCGTCGGATGCGATCGACGAGTGTTACTGTCTGGACACTTTTGAGCTCTTTGCCTATCGAGTTGGTGGAAACAAAGGCTAGGGGTGAGGCGTGTGGAGTTTGTCATCCTTGGACATCATGGGATATCATAGGAGAGAGTGTGGAGCTTGCAGCTAGGACTGTAGGAGTTTTTTGCACAGTGGCGGTGGAGGTTGTTGGTGATGAGCAGAAGAAAACTGCTCCAGAGGCTACAAGATAGCAATCAATGACTTCGTCTTCTATCTCTAGCATGGTAATAGAGGATACTTGGGAGCCAGAGATAGGACCCAAACTTATAGGAGAGGAGAGACGAAGAGTTCAAAGATTCCTGAAGAGCTACATGAATTATTTTACCTTCAGTATGAAGGATTTGGGTATCTTGAAGGGACCAGGTATACGGATCGACTTGACTAATGATATGCCAATCTTTCGACGTCCTTACAGATACAGTGACGTGGAGAGAGCCTTCCAGAATAGGACTCAAGACTTGTTGGAGGTTGGGTTGGTGAAGATGTCGCATGGAGAGTATGCATTTGCCACGGTTATGCCAGCAAAAAAGAATATGCATGACAACTACACTGGTAGATGGATGTGTGGAGACTACCGTCTTATCAATCAGGAGACGAAGTCCGATAAGTATGCCATGCCGACACCTGAGGAGATCTTTGATGTAGTGGAGCATGTGAAGGTCTTCAGTACTTTGGATCTTCGAGCATGATATCATCAGTTGTCAGTGAGAGAAGAAGATAAGTCCAAGACAACATTTTGGAGAATAGACTCTCACGGTAAGGATTATTTGTATCAGTGGCGATTCTTATCATTTGGGTTGAAGAACGCCTTTGCTGAGTTCCAGAGGATGATGGACAGGATCCTAGCAGGATTGGATTTTATTAGATGTTATTGACGACATCTTAGTATATAGTGCTATTGTGGAGGAGCACGAGAGAAACTAACGAGATGTGTTCGAGCGGTTGAGAGCTCATGGGTTGAAGTTACACCTTGGGAAGTACAAGTTCTTCCAAGAGTTGGTAGATTATCTAGGCCACACCATCTACCCAGGTGGGTTGGGTGTTCAACAGACGAAGGTTGAGACTATTGCACGTATCTCACGCTCCACAGATGTGAGTCGAGTTCAGACATTTGTTGATTTGGTGAACTTCTATCGTCGGTACGTGAAAGAGTTTAGTGCAATTACGGAGCCATTGACCAAGCTGATGAAGGTGGACCAAGAGTGACAATGAGGAGATGAGCAGGAGCGAGCTTTTGTAGAGCTCAAGGATAAGTTGACATCTACTCCTTAATTGAGGAGACCTGTTAGGGGGCGTCCTTTCCAACTACACACTGATTGGAGTATGTTGGGACTTGGAGCAGTGCTGACTCAGCGAGATAATGAGAAAAAGGAGTTTGTGATGGCATATGTTAGTCGTTCCAACAATTCGGCAGAGGTGAGGTACAGTTCATACGAGGGGGAGTGTTTAACTACATTGTGGACTGTTGCACACTTTCGATGTTATCTGTTTGAGAATCTTTTTACTCTCATCACTGATCACCAACCGCTCAAGTGGTTGATGGAGTCCGACAAGCTTACAAGGAAACTTGCACGATGAGCTCTTATCCTACAAAAGTATGACTTCCAGATAGTACATAGACTTGGAGTTGCAAATCTAGATGCCGATGGGTTGAGTCGTAACTCATGCACGAGTCAGCAAGATCAGACTGGGACTCGATGGCATGACGAGGTTGATGAGGAGATAGTGCCAAGGTGGCATGCATATGTCTTTCTTTGTGTGTTGACCATGAACTCTAGTATGGAGGACCAAGTCATATCTTTCTCTAGTCAGAGAGTAGATGATGAGTCTCCAGATCTTGAGGGTAGAGATGATATTCCAGATCAGTGAGATATCCACGATGATGTGATCGTAATGGAGTGAGATGGTAGACACAGTCAGTGTCAAAGAACAAGATCGTGTCCTTCAACGAGCAAAGAGATTTCGACGAGAAGGACGACATGTACTTCGAGTGTGGGATGATGGGAGAGTACGGATAGTACCACATCCATCTCAAAGGGCACAGTTAGTACGACATATCCATGTGGTGCTCACAATTTACAAGATTTATGATTTTTTTGAAATTTTTGGAGTTAATAACATGTCTGTGTAATTGAGATATCTTTGTTACTTAAGATTATACCTTGCTTAAAGGGAAGATGATCTTAAGGTCTTTTTGTAAGGAGAAGTCGACTTCTTCGGAAGACAAAAGACGAACATCTTCCGAGAAGACGTCTTCTCGATTGTGTCTTCCAGAAGACGGAAGACGGAAGACGGGTGTCTTCTAGAAGACAAAAGACGGAAGATGGGTGTCTTCCAGAAGACAGCAACCACGACTGCAAGGGTACCAACCACGCATCACCTATGAGAGGGGTAGGTGTACCTACCAGGTAGCCATCATGGTAGTAGGTAGGTCAAGAAAGTCAAACCTCTAATCGCGCAGGGAAGACACGGGAGAAGGCACATTAGCACGAAATCAGTCGCATGCTTCCCGCATCGAAGACCCACCGCGCTTTGAAGGTCGATTGCACTCAGAGTATCGAATTGAGTGATGGAAGCAAGGAGAGTGAAATTGTGAACATAAGATCGAATTGAGGTCAGAGAAGGAGAGAGATCGATTCTGTTAAGCTGGAAGCATAGTCGAGCTGAGGGAATCCCTGCGGATTTCAGGAAGCAGACATTGAGGGTCGATTAGAGATGTTCGAAGGTGGAGCAAGATCGACTGTAGCAGCCGAGAGACGCAGCTCAAGATTGACAACAGTAGCAAGATCGTGGGATCACATTGGAGCTAGGATTGACGAGCAGAAACGCGCAAAAGACTGAAGGCGCACCAGAAGCAGCCAGAAGCTGTACTGAGGTTCTTCTCGTGTTCTTTCTCCTTCTCACCGCTTCCCGCCTCTAATTTGATGTTCTCCATGGTTCTCCGTTCGTTTGCAGGAAGCCCATCGATCGATTTCCTACCCTGAACTTTCTTCTATGAGAATTGGGTGCGGAAGCGCTGTCCAATTTTCAAGTTGGAATCGAGCTTCTCCACCTCTCATTCTTAAATTCGGTCACCTGACTATCAATTTCCTTACCCTCCCACACCTTTGTTCTCGAACCCATGGACAGAAGACGCTTCTGAAGATCTGAACATCTTTGAAAGACGCTTCTGAATGTCTGAACGTCTTCAGGGTTTAGAAGATCGAGATTGGATTGGATTGGAGATTGATTGGATTGGATTGATTTTATGGATCGAGATTGGATTGGATTGATTTTGTGTTGAGCGCGGCTTGGTACGAATCCTGAGTGACTTGGTGAGTTGATTGTTGTTTCGAGAAGCTGGAAGTTGGGAACCAGGCCTGTGTCTCCCCGATCTTCCGAGCTTCTCAAATCCACATCTTCCTAGAGAGACTAGAAGATTGGAAAGGCTGGCAGAATGCACGAGAAGACTTGAAGGTCCTTTACGGATCTCTTCTATTCGACCATAGCAGCATATTTCTTCTTCTTCTCGAACTTAGAAGAGAGTTGTGAGAAGCTTTACTGACAAAATTCGGAGAGAATGGACGAGGGTCATGTCTTCTCGTCATGCAGCAAGCTTCTTCTGAGCGTGTATGAGAGATAAGGAGTCAGAACAACAGAGTAAGAATGTTCCGTGTCTATTGTGAGGCTAGATCGTGTGTCGAAAGTCGAAGACAAGTGAGACCAATGTGAGAAGCGTGGCTGCGGGAAGTCTTCCGAGTACGTCAGTTAATCGGAAGCTGTCCCAGAGGTCTTCTTGGAGACCACTATCACAGCAGGAGTCCGCGACCATCTTCTGAACTTTTTGTACACTCTGCTTCTCATATATATTGTATCTTCTGTTAGGAAGTAGGATGAAATGCAAGGTGGGTTGTCTTCTTGGGAATCCATACGATGCCTTGCTTAGTTAGGATTGTTTAGATATAGCTCGGAAGACGAGAGGTACTTAGGAAGCGCTGTTTGAATCCCAGAAGACGGAATAGCTGTCTGCTGGAAGACTAGATCCGTCTTCTGAGAGAGTGGAAGCTGGACTGTGAGGACTTGAGAAGGACTGAGCCTTCGGCTCACAGCAAGTACGTGTGGCTTAGTGTAACAGAGACTTGAAGCATGTCGATGCATCTTTGGTGTTACCGACAGTAGAGTGGCAGAGACCAAACCCTTCATCAAGGAGTTGGGTCTCGACTTCTTCCTATGGGACCGGAACCTCACGGACCAGGGTCTTCTGGAGGAGGTTTGGGCAGTACTGCCCCCTCGCAACCTTATATCTACGAAGGAAGGGGTAGCTCGTGGAAGACCATCTTTCTGGACGACGGAATTGTGGCGTAGAGTCTTTCACAGGTCGGAATCCGAGAACCGAGGGTACGAGCTCGAGAAGAAGATCTTACCCATGATCTCAGGTAAGTTGTCATGTGTCTAGAAGCACGACTTGTCACTTCCTGGAAGATAGACATGGAAGGAATGGGTGGAAGATAGAAGCGTACAGGGAGCCGCAGAAATGTCTTCTGGCGAAGTTGTTTCTTCACCCCTTTCCCAAGGAGAAAGCACAGAAGACGAGATACCTTGGAGATCAGGACATGGAGTTCCTAGAAGCCGTCTGGGAAGGGCTGTCTATTAACTGAGGCGCCTTCTTCCACGCTTACGTTCAGGCAGAGTTGGTGTACTTGGGCACCCCAGCAGGAGGACACCTCACCCCGTTCTTCTGTTTTCTGTACGTGTCCAAGGAGGACTTGACAAAAGACCAGTTGGTGAGGTATGGACCAACAGGATAGTGCGAGATGAAGAAAGAAATCTCGGGAGAAGACGACTGAGCAGCAGCCGTAACTCCCCTTCCCACTTTAGTGCCTCAAACGAGACCGGACACTCATCAGAAGACGCTTTTGATGCGAGAAGACGACTCCAATGATACGAAAGACGCGTCACCATCGAGGAAGATGGGGCTAGGAGTGTGCCTAGGAAGAGCACCTCTTTCCCGATCATTCATTCTGGATCAGAGTCGGATTCACAAGAGGAGACGTTGAGCACCAGAATGCGCAGAAGACAACTTCTGTAACTACAGGGAGTCTCCCGAAGACTCCAAAAGCCGAAGTATGAGTTGACATTCTGTCGCGATTCTCATTCTCAAGATCGGGCGTAGACGTGAACAACAGAACCCTAGCGGACTTGCGCTAAGTTGTGAACGCTGCGAGGAGGACTTAACGGCTTGACCGGGAAGTCGAGATCAGATGAACCATAAGTGGTTCTCTGAACCAAAGTTGGAACCTTGGGTTAGGACATAGAGGCCTATCCCAAGAGAGCCTTAGACGAACGCTGACCTAAGGGGGCGAGTCTGAGAACGGACCGAAACAAGAGTCTGAGACATAGGTCTGAGACGTGGATTCGAGACGTGGGACCGAGACGTGGGTCTGAGACGCAGACGGACCGTGGTTCGGACGCTAGTCCGACCACAGGGTTCGAGTCTGGGTCTCGACCACAGATTCTCAGAAAAATGGTTAAGTGTTGGAGCTCCAGCGACGTTTTAGGTCGTGGACGGAGCTCCACGTAAGATCTCGAGGCGAGTAAGGTATCATTGGAAAGGTCTCGTCGAGATCTTTCCAGTGATATATAACCCTCATCGAACTGACCTCCGAGCTGGAAGTTATGACCGAACCAAGATCAGATTGTGGTATAATTTTCAAGGACCAGAAGTATATATGAGGGGGGCTCGATGCCTGGGTGGGTCAGGACGAGTCATCCGATCCCAGGGTTCGGCGGACGGACTCTGGGGGCATGAGGTGATGGCTGGGCCGGTTCCAAGGCACGTTCTGATCCAGACTTGGACGTCTGGACTTAGGAACGATGTAAGGGCTGGGGCAAGACTAAGAAACGAGTCGGCGAGTTAGACCACCGTTCGAGAGCCTAGACCCAGACGGATATCACGGGCGGTTGGGCCGCTAGGTGTGCTGGAGAGACCGTTTAGGACCTTGGACTTTATGGGAAGTCCGCCCCAAGTCATATTGTGACTTGCTCATGTTTTGGAACTGATCTAGGCGGGTCTAGGTCGAGACTTAGGAACTGCTGAGCTTGATGAATAAGGAGACGGTTCGGCTCCGGTCCGGACCAAACTGAGATAAGGTAAGTGGTGCATGGATGCTAACTTGTGATTGTGTTTACAGGTTAGCGGTGTAAAGTTTACGACCTACTGAGCAAGAGCTTCCGCTGGTACAACAAGGCGGTAGGTGCGTGAAAAGTGGTATCAGAGCCGTCGCTTCGGGTGAGCGAGAACTTGAGGTAGCGGCTGGAGGCTGGACGCTTGAGGAAGGACGCGAGACACGAAGCGGATCAGCATTTTTAGGTGAATACTTGGAGTGATGGTCGACGACGGACAAAGTTCCAAGAGAAAGATCAAGAAATGAGGAGCAGCTAACAGGAGCAGATCGATTCGAGCTAGCTCCGAGGTACAGTCAAGGGACGACAACCGACAACCTTCGCCCCAACGTCAAGGGAGCCTTGTACCAGCTGCGGTATCGGTGCAGCAAGACGGAGTCTTGCCAGCGGTACCAACGATTCAGGCATAGGAAGTCAAGGAGCTTTATATGCGGAACTCATGAAGATGATGAAGACCATGCAGGAGGGTATGATCTCTAGGGATAAACATATTGCTGAGCTTGAGGCAGGCCAAGGAAGTTCCTCGTCTACCAAGAAGCTTTATAAGACGAATTTACCGACCCCATTTTCATGTATGAGACGGACTCGCAAGGTTAAGGATTTCTTAACTGAGTTGGACTTATACTTTGAGGCGCAACAGGTTCAAGAGTCAGACAAGGTGAGAGCGGCGGTTACGTTCCTAAAGGGTCATGCGCTTCTCTGGTGGACTACATACAAGGATGAACATGCCATGACCATCCCGGCGTTTGGTTGGAAGGAGTTCAAGGTGTTGCTCGTGGGACGATTCACTCCGAAATATCAAACAATTCGGGATGATGTCGAGCTAGTTAGGCTGAAGCAGACGGAGACCTTAAGTGCTTATGTGCGCGAGTTCAGTGCCAAGCTGGATTCGTTCTCCAAGTGGACTGTAACGACCTATGTTACACATAGGAAGTTTGTCTAGTAGTAAGGTGTTTAGTTCTAACTAAGTGTTGAGAATGTTTATTTGCTGCCAAAGTACTTTTAGGAGGTATCAAGTTAGTCATGACTAGCTAAAAGTTAGTTATGATTAAACTTAGCTGTACTTTTGGCAGAATTCAGATATTTGCTAAAGAGTGAGCACTACTATCTTGTCATCTTGTCTAAAAGGTAGAAAGGAGGTGGAAAGTATCCCTTATCTCTTTTTTGACTTGATATTAGTGGTTGGATTAAAGTTGTGGACTTTGTGGGCATTAAAAACAAGAAGAGATTCCACATGTTTCCTTTTTAGTGGGTCCTAGTGTAGAGGGGGGGTGGAAATTCGAGATTCCTTGAGAATATTCCAGAATCCTTCTAGAAGTTGTTGACTTTGAAGGAATAAGCCCATGTGAAAAGGTAAAAAGCCCATGTGATCAATGCTTTTACCTTAAGTAATATCTTAGTAAAACCCGGTAAAAGTAGTTACGGCTGAGTTACCGGAGGGTACCAAAGTAAAAACCTAGAATGTATAAATAGAGGAGTAGAGAAGAGCTCCTCATCCTTGTTTTCACATTGTCGAAATGACAACTTGAGTAATATAGAGTGTGTGGGATATTTTTAGCATGTGAGAACTTGAGAGACGTTGTTAGAATGGAGGATTTTTAGTTGATGTGTTTAAGGAGATTTTTAGTTGATAAGTTTGTGGGTGTATGAATGAGTGAACTCAGCATTTTCTCTTCAAGTTTATGGTGTGCTTCCATTAAAGCCATCAGAGGTGACCCCTGAGTGCCCGACATGTTGCAGATTCGTGGATGACGATCGTGGAGGTTGAGAGATCGGGGGGGTAGTGATCGATAGGACCGCGGAGGGTTTACATTTTTGGTTCCGTTGTCGGGACCTCACTTGAAGGGATCGTTGAGCGATGTTTAGAGTTCAGTTCTATATTCGACAAAAGGAGATTATGAGAGAGCACATGGAGAGAACGTTGGGAGGAGAGAGAGCTAACGCGATGTTAGCAACGTTAGAACCTTTCGTGTATCCCGTAGTGATATATGACGCGTTCGAAGTCATTCTTTACATCTTGTTCACTTAGAAAGTGTTTGAGGAGAGTTGAAAGAGGGAGAGTTGTAGAGAAAGGAGGAGAGAAAAGTTATTAGAGGAGATAAATTTGTGAGTTTAGAAATTCTGCTCTCTGGAAATTTTGTACAGTCGCTGTCAATTTTTTTGTGAATTTTATTTTCCTGTGAAACTTTCCAGTGTTTTAGATTGGCTGATAACCTATCTAAGACAAAAGAAATCATAGGAAAAGGTGATCTAGAGAGGGAGCAATGAATTTTCAAAGTTGAGGGGGTCTATTCGTGAGAGTTGAGGAATTCTGTTATCTGGAAAAATTTACAGTCATTGTCAGATTTTCTGTGAATTTTATTTTCCTGAGAAACTTTCCAGTGTTTTAGAGTGGCTGATAAGCTATCCAAGACAAAAGAAATCATGAGAAGATGAGGTCTGAAGAGAGAGAAAGAATTTTTCAAAGTGGAGGGGGTTGACAACCATGAGGGAAGTGAAAATATACAAATTTCAGTTCTCTAAAAATTTGTACAGTCATCACCATCTCTTCTGATTAGGGAAGTTTTTGTTGAAACTTCATGATTTAGTAGCTTGGAGGTTGAGCTACTGGAGACCACAAAAATCCTGGAGAGATCTCTTACCAACTAAGAGATATACGTTTCGGCATACAAGGAGGTCTCGTAGATACTTCATGGGGAATCCAGTTCGAATGACGAGGTGGAAGAAGAGACGTTTAGGAGTTCGAACAGAGACGGAGAAACCCAAGTTAAGTATAGATGAGTTACGAACACGCATCTATAGCACTTGGGGTGCCCTCTTTATCCTATACGAAGAAGCTTCCGCGACCATTGGCACAGATTTGAAGAAAGCCGAGTTTAAAGCATCATTCACTGTGGAGGCCACGAATGCTCCTGGTGAAGTAGAGTTGGATCCTTACAAGAGTGAGTTCAAGATGTCTGTTGTGATTAGTACAAACGATGGTGAGGAGGATCATATCTTCGATAGTTAATTTTAGATTAGATTTTATTTCGTGTATAGCATGTATAATACACGATTTCCAATATAAAGCTCGGAAGAGTTAAGAAAGTGAGGTAGAATTATTTTCCTCTATGATATTTTGTCCACTTAATGGTTGAGAAGGTGCAACATGAGTGGAAATTCAAAAGATTGGAAAGTTAGACTTAGAAACCTTCCTCAAGGTTTAGATGTCATAGTAAGTGTCGGAGAAAGTTCGAGAGAGATTATCGTCGAGTTTGAAAACCCTAGTACTAAACCTCAAGTAGAATCTCCGAGGAGAAGAGTAGAAACCGACTTGTGGTGTTATTTCTGTAGAGGGTTGGGACACAAAGTAGTGAATTGTCCAACTAGAATCAGAACCGAGAGAACTGATTTAAGTCTTCGAGTGGGTCCATCGTCACCAGCGCCAATTCATCTTCTAGGCGAAGATCCTTGTCCAAGTTGTGGAGTGGGTGATCTATCCAGAGGACACAAGTGCGTCGATGTGGCCGCCCTACTTACGTCAGTAGTCGATAAGTTGGACGAGACTCAAAGAGCTGAGACGGAGAAGTTGTCGACTTCAAAAAAGAACTGGCTGAGTTGTGATGGAGATCGTCATTCGGATGGTGGAGAAGGCGGTGATGCGACTCAGGCTCATGATTACCTTGGGAGAAGAGATGGCACAAGAGGTGTTGTTACAACCGTTTCCTTTTATTTTACCTATGGTAGATTATTCGCGAATGGAATTGGTGATGTTAGTGCTCTTTTAGCGAGTAGTTATTGCACAAAAATTGGAAATGTAGAAGAGTAGTTACAAGATGGGGAAGTTACCAGTGTTTCATGGGAAGGACAATGAAGATGTAGAACCATTTGTACGGGATTTCAAAAGGGGTTGCATCGGAAACAACGTGAGAAGGAAGGAATAATGGGTGTTGTTACTGCCAGAGTTTTTAGAAGATTTTGCTCTTACGTGGTATGACGACCGAGTGAAGAGCAAGACACCTAGTGCAGTTGAGGACACATGGGAGACGTTGAGTAATGCACTCATCGAAGAATTTCTTCCAGAAGAGAGTTATGAGAAGCTCATGGTGGAGCTTACTCATTTGAAGCAACGGGACGACGAGAAAGTTCGGCAATATGCCGAAAGGATGGATAAGTTGGAGCAACGGTTTCGGACGGTCCTACGGAAGAGTGGAGACAATGTGGAGCTAACGATGGCGGGGATTGGAGCAGTGTTGACCAAGAACTTGGTGGGAGGGTTGAGGCCTTCAATTCGAACCCAAGTGAGGTACGAGAAGCCAACAACCAAAGCGGAGGCCATCAAGATTGCGACAAACATGGAAGAGAGTTTGGATGAAGGAGATATCATCCAACCTCATCATGCTGCTCTGGTGTCGACTCCGACTCCTGGTGTAGTCACAACGATCGCACCTGCACCATCACAATTGGTGATTGCTTCAACGTCAGCTCCTACTCCAACGGTGGTGCCAAGACCGTTTGTCCCAACAACGATGTCTACTGCCACCTCTGATTTTCATGCCGAGCTGAAGAGCATCACCGATACTCTTGCGGATCTCAAGATAAACGTGGTGCAGTTACGAGAATGGAGGAACAAAGGTGGAGGAGGAGGTCAAAGAGGTTACGACAACAATCCCAACCGAGGAAATCAAGGTAACTTTGGAGGTAACCAAGGTAACTTTGGAGGAATCACTTGTTGGACGTGTGGAGGTTCTCATTTTCAGCGAAATTGTCCTAACAACGGAGCGAGAGGTGCCAAAGCTGTCAGAATGAATGTGGGTGGAGGAAATCCATCACAAGGACGAGACAAGGGGTTGGCTACTATCGATGTCGTGCGAGATCCCATCTACGAGAAAGGAGAGAGTTCAAACTCTTCTCATGCATCGGTGGAGCTTTTAGCTCAAGAAAGGAAAAGAACTCGATTTTCTGATGAACCGGTTTTCATGGAGGAGTCAGCAAGTAGAAGTACTCGTTCGAGTAATGTTTCGAGTACACCAAGGGAGCCAAGAAGGAAGCTGGGGATGGCAGATTTCACCATTTCATCTTCCCAAGCGGGATATGATGTGGTTGAAGATGTGGGTGCTCAGAAAGCCAACATCACTGTTGGACAACTGATCGCACTTAATCCCAGCTTACGAAGGGAACTCAGAGGAGGACTGAGTTCTAAGAGAAGCAAGAAGAAGAAACCCAAGAGCAAGACATCAAAGTCTGTGGGAGTTGGTGTGGTGGATGTGCATGCTTCAGAGGTATGCATTAGGGCTTCAAAGATTGAAGTCCGGTTGAATGGTCACTACGTCTCTGACGTATTGGTGGATGGAGGGTCGGCTGTAAACGCCATATCGGAGAGGTTGATGAAGAAGTTGGGGATGGAACCAACTCGCCAGGCTAGCATTGTCGTGGGGATGGCTAACAAGCAACGGGTAAGACCTCTTGGCGTGTTAGAGAAGGTGGTCGTGTCTGTGATGGGAGTTCAAACATTGATGTCCTTTCAAGTGTTGAAGGACTCTAGTTATGATTTGCTCCTAGGTAGGCCTTGGTTGAGAGCTGTGCGCACCACGGATAGGTGGCACAAGGGATACTTACGGATTGGGCCTAGAGATCATAGAGTGATAGTTCCTCTCTCGGGTGTTGGAGTTGTGACTTCTGACTCTGATAGACCCACTAGTGACTACTGGGAATCTGATACGGAGGATGATCAGAGTGTCTCAGAAGTAGATACTGGGGATTCTTATGACCAAGAATCTTCGTCTGAGGACGAAGGATTTGGTCGAGATGAATCATTACATCAGCTTAGTGCTATTGACTTGTTGCCTCGACCAGCAGTGGAGAAAGATCCTGACAAAGAAGAGTTGAGTGAGGCAGAGATTGTGAGAAGACTCTCTACCCTGAAGTTTGGTATCAATGTCACTCAAGAAGAGAAAAGTAGATTCTTAGATATATTTCGAAAATATATCCATGTGTTTGCTTTCAGCTACAAGGATTTGAAGGAGGTGACTCTTGAGACTCATCGAATCGAATTGGAGGAGCACGCAAGACCAGTTCGACAGAAGCAGAGAATGGTCAATCCCACAACAGCAATGATGGTCAAGGAGGAAATAGACAAGTTGAGGGAGGCGAGTTTCATCTATGAGGTGGAGAACTCAGAATGGGTTTCACCCATTGTGATTGTCAAGAAGAAGAATGGTAAGCTGCGAGTGTGCATAGACTATAAGAAGCTGAATGCAGTTACCAAGAAGGATTATTATCCTCTACCATTTATAGATGAGATTTTGGAGGAAGTTGCTGGTCATGAGTGGTACAGCTTTGGTGATGGTTATAGTGGATACAACCAGATCAAGATAGCACAGGAGTACCAACAGTTGACTACTTTCACTACTCCTTGGGGAACATTTGCATTTCGAGTGATGCCATTCGGACTGTGTAATGCTCCGGCCACGTTTCAGAGGTTCATGAACAAGGTGTTCGAACCATTCATAGGGAAGTTTGTTCGTGATTTCATTGACGATTTTTGTGTGTACGGACGAAAGGAGGACCACTTTGATCATGTGATCAAAGTTTTGCAGCGGTTGGAGCAAGCCAACGCTTCTCTAAATCCAGAGAAGTGCATCTTTGGCTGCGAAGAAGGTTTGCTGTTAGGGCACATCATTTCCAAGAATGGGATTGCGGTAGATCCTGAGAAGGTGAGGAAGATTGTGGATCTTCCATTTCCGATCAACTTGACAAAGTTGAGGCAGTTTCTTGGCATGGTTGGATATTATCGTAGGTTTGTCTTTTCCTTCTCAAACAAAGCAATAGCTTTGACTATGTACATGAAAAAGGGAGTTGATTTTGACTTGATAGTGCATGATCAGAAGGCAAAGGAAGCATTTGAGGAGCTGAAAAAGGCATTAGTGACAGCTCCTATACTTGCTAAACCTGAGTGGAGTAAAGCATTTATTCTGTATACGGATGCCTCCAATGTAGCAATCGGATGTACATTAAGTCAGCTAGATGGAGATGGGCATGATCATCCTATAGCTTATGCTAGTAGGCAGATGGTTCCAGCGGAGAAGAATTACTCCGTGACTGAACGAGAAGGATTAGCGGTGATCTTTGGATTGAAGAAATTTCGACACTACTTGCTAGGAGGGAAATTTTCCATAGTCACAGATCACAAGGCTTTAAAGTATATCTTTAATAAGCCTAATGCTGAAGGTCGTATTGCTCGTTGGAAGATCCTTCTAACAGAATATGATTATGTGATCGAAGATAGACCAGGGAAGAAGCATGCGAATGCTGATCTTTTGTCAAGGGCTTATGATGATGAGGGAGAAGAACCGTTTGATGATTCATTTCCAGACGAGCATCTGATGACCATCACAAGCATCGAGGAGATACCGGACGAGTACAAAGAAATCTGGAGTTTCCTTGCAGATGGCTCTTTTCCAGAAGGTATGCATACCCGAGAACGTAACGCGTTGATCAAGAGATGCAAACCTTACACCATGGTGGAGGGAATTCTGTTTCATCAAGGAGCAGATGGCTTACTAAGGAGAGCAGTTGGTCAGAAAGAGGCATTCAAGCTAATGCACGAGTTTCACGACGGAACTGTTTGCGGAGGTTACTTTGCTGGTAAGATAACAGCCTTCAAGATTTTGGATGCGGGTTATCACTGGAGAGGGATTTTCAAAGAGTGTTTAGACTATTGCAAAACTTGTGACGTATGTCAAGCATTTGCTCTAAAGTCTACTAGAACACCTCCGTTAAGATCAATTCCAGTATTAGGGCCGTTTGAGAAATGGGGTATTGACTTTGTAGGTCCTCTTAATAAGACACCTCGAGGCAATAGATACATTGTAGTTTAGTAAGTCACCTTATGGAGCCCCAGTTCTTTTCGCAAAGAAGAAGGATGGGAAGTTACGACTCTACGTAGATTATCGTGCACTCAATAAGATGACGGTAAAGAATAATTATCCCTTGCCAAGGATAGATGACCTCTTTGATAGATTAGCGGGCGCAAAGTACTTCAGCAGGATAGACTTGAAGTCAGGATATTATCAGATATTATAGGATAGTTGATCCAGATGTTGAGAAGACCGCTTGTCAGACCAGATACGGATCGTTTGAATTCGTGATGATGCCATTTGGACTCTACAACGCCCCTTCGACGTTCACTACATTGATGAACACAATTTTTCGCGAGGAGATGGATGAGTTTGTCATCGTTTACATCGATGACATCGTGATCTACTCCAAAACCTTGGAGTCGCACGTGGAGCAGCTAAGGGTGGAGTTGACAAAGCTGCGGAAGCATAAGCTGTTTGCCAACATTGGCAAGAGTGAGTTTGGTTTGGAGCGCATTAACTTCTTGGGACATGTCATTAGTGCAGAAGGAGTCGGCCCGGATATGCAGAAGGTGGACGCGATTGTGACTTGGGAGCCTCCGACTACAATGAAGGGGATGCGGCGATTCTTAGGATTGGCGCAGTTCTACCGCAAGTATGTGAAGGGGTTGAAGCCGCTAACGGACTAGACGGGCAAAGACGCACAGGTAAGTTGGACCAAGGAGGTGGATGATGCGTTTCAAACAATCAAAGCTATTTTGTCAAAGGTGCCAGTATTGAAGCTGTCGGAGTTCGACAAACCATTCGAGGTGCACACGAACGCGAGCGACTATGCGATTGGTGGAGTGTTGGTGTAGGATGGAAAACCTGTAGCGTACGAAAGCAAGAAGTTATTTGGCATAGAGAGTCGATGGCCGACTCAAGAGAAGGAACTGTTTGCGGTGGTTCATTGCTTGAGAAAATGACGGCATTACTTGGGACTTCACAAACCCCAAGTATATACTGATAATATTTCGCTTAAGTACTTTGAGACACAAGATCGAGTGACGTCAAAGTAACTACGGTGGCATGGTACCTTGGCGCTCATGAACGTGGAATTAATCCACAAAGCGGGAAAGGACAATGTGGTTCTTGACGCCTTGAGTCGCAAGGAGATATATCTTTCATCGTCAACATAGATTTTGCGAGCTATGTATCCTAAGGAGTCAGACTTGGAGAGGCGAATACGTGAAGGTTACATGGGCGATGACCAAGCGAAGGAGTACTTGGAACAGCTCAAGCGAGGAGTGAAGTTGCAGAACATGCAGCTAAGACATGATTTACTCATGTTCAAACAAAGTCGGGTTTATGTGGGACAAGAAAAACTTAGGACCAAGTTGTTAAAAGAATGTCACGATGCGCCCTCATCAGGTCATAAAGGAGAAAAGTCCACTTTAGCAGTGATAGCTAAAAAGTTTTATTGGCTCCACATGAAAGACGATGTTGGCCACTTTGTGAAAACATGTGTAATCTGTCAAGCGAACCGCGTTTCTTATGAGAAGAAACAAGAGTTGCTTCATCCTTTGCCGATTCCAGCCAGACCTTGGGAAAGCATTAGCATGGACTTCATTACCTCTCTGTCTGACTCGAATGGATACAACGCGATTTTTGTGATAGTTGATCGGTTCAACAAACTAGCGAAGTTTGCTCCGACTTTGGACACTGCAACAACGTTCGCGACTTCTCGGTTGTTCTTAGATACTTGATGGCGTTCACATGGATTACCTCAGAGTATTATTTCCGATAGAGACTCTAAGTTCACAAGTGTCTTTTGAAAACACTTGTT
Organism: Asterella californica; assembly: GCA_036924285.1. Taxonomy (NCBI): domain Eukaryota; kingdom Viridiplantae; phylum Streptophyta; class Marchantiopsida; order Marchantiales; family Aytoniaceae; genus Asterella; species Asterella californica. The sequence continues at coordinate 53,974,646 of JAYKYS010000001.1, forward strand.
CCAAAATTTGAGGACTAAGTTAAAATTTAGTACCGCCATTCATCCGGAAACAGATGGGCAAACGGAACGAGTTAACTCGGTTCTGAATCAATACTTGAGGAATTATGTGAGCGCGGACCAAAGTGATTGGGCGGAGTGGCTCAGTCTTGCGGAGTATTGCTACAATTCCACGAAGCAATCGGCAATCGGTGAATCGTCTTTCTTGCTGGCTTACGGACGTGAGCCAGAAAGACCTCTTGACTTGACTCTTGCAGGGAGTTCTACATCGGCACGACCAAGAACACGACAAACATCATTTGAAGAGTTGGTGGCGGCAATGCAGCGGCGCGAGGAGCAAGTCAAGAAGAACCTTGAGAAGGCACAACAACGATACACGAAGCAGGTAAACAAGCATCGGCGGCAAGTGAAATTTCAAGTGGGCGAAGAAGTATGGTGAAGTACGAAATACTTCACACTTCCGAAGGACATATCGACGAAGTTTTCATCGAAGTTCCGGGACCTTTTGTCATTGTCAAGAATCCGCACGAAGATGTCTATAGTTAGACCTTCCTCCCGAATGGCAGTTGCATCCGACTTTCCATGTTTCTTTATTGAAGAAATACTTCAAAGATGATTTGCGGCCGGAGCACAAACAGGTTCTTAGGCCTCAACCTGATGTCGTGCAAGGCGAAGCAGAGTATGAGGTGGAGTCCATTTTGCGATCTCTGTGCAAATCAAACCGGATGGAGTACTTGGTCAAATGGCGTGGTTACCATTTGAAAAAAGCAACTTGGGTGCCAGAGGAAGATCTTGCACATGCGAGTGAAGTATTAGACCTCTTCAAATGGCGACAAGGACAACAAGGGCGTTAGCAAGATGAGGACATCTCCTTCCAGCGAGGAGTGAAGGAACGTCGAACCATACGAATAGCAACTTGAGGTGATTTGGACCGATAGACTTTGTAGCTTTGTCTTGTATTTGGAAATAAAGATTTTGTTTCTGAAAATTTTGTCTAAGTGTATTGGTAGTGCATGGCTATGACTAGTTCTGATCAGATGCCTAGGATGTTGTCAAGAGGAGGAACGAAGCACACTCAAAGGAAACGAGCTGGTTTGGATAAGTATCTAAATCAAGACTAAGTCTTGATGTCAAGACTTAGGTTTGCCGTAACGTTGGCAAAGCAAGTATGAACTTTCATACTTGCTCTTGGAGCTTGGGGTGATCTTGCTTTGTAGTTTTCTACAAAGTAAACTTAGTCGCGCGTCTAAGTCAAATCAGGTTGCGACCAGAAAGTGAGTTTCGGTGGACCTTGTAAGTAGGTGTGAATACTTATAGTTAGCAAGTTAGAGTCTTAAGTAGAATGTTTAGAATTTTTCAACTAGTTTTGTTTAGGGTAAGCCAAAAAGGTAAGGCTTTTCCCGAGACTAGTTGGAATTTTCTAAGTGTTCTAGCGACAACTTAAGACTCAAGCCAAGAAGGGAATTGCGGGTTAGCTACCAGAACGCAATTCAGACGCCAAGGGGTTGGCTACCCATTTTGAACTTGGTGTTAACTTAAAGGATCATTGTTGATGAGGGCATCAACCTCCAAAGTGGGGGTGAGTGTCGCGACCCTCATTCTCAAGATCGGCGCAAACATGAACAACAGAACCCTAGCGGACTTGCGCTAGGTTGTGAACGCTACGAGGAGGACTTAACGGTTGGGCCGAGAAGTCGGGATCAGATGAACCCTAAGTGGTTCTCTGAACCAAGGTTGGAACCTTGAGTTAGGACATAAGGGCCTACTCCAAGAGGACCTTAGACGAACGCTGACTTAAGGGAGCGAGTCTGAGAACGGACCGCAACAGGAGTCTGAGACATAGGTCTGAGATGTGGATTCAAGACGTGAGACCGAGACGTGGGTCCGAGACGTAGACGGATCGTGGTTCGGACGCTGGTCCGACCACAGGGTTCTAGTCTGGATCTCGACCACAGATTCTCAAAAAAATGACTAAGTGTTTGAGCTCCAGCGACGTTTTAGGTCGTGGACGGAGCTCCACGTAAGATCTCGAGACAAGTAAGGTATCATTGGAAAGGCCTCGGCGAGAGCTTTCCAGTGATATATAGACCTCCTCGAACTGACCTCCGAGTTGGAAGTCATGACCGAATCAGGATCAGGTTGTGATATAATTTTTAGGGACCAAAGAGGAGGGCGGGGCCGCCGATCTCCAGAAGTATATATGAGGGGGGCTCGATGCCTAGGTGGGCCAGGACGAGTCACCCGACCCCAGGGTTCGGTGGGCGGACTCTGGGGGCATGAGGTGATGGCTGGACCGGTTCCAAGGCACGTTCCGATCCAGACTTGGACGTCTGGACTTAGGAACGATGTAAGGGCTGGGGCAAGACTAGGGAACGAGTCGGCGGGTTAGATCACCGTTCGAGAGTCTAGACCCAAACGGACATCACGGGCGGTTGGACCGCTAGGTGTGCTGGAGGGACCGTTTAGGACCCTGGACTTTATGGGAAGTCCGTCCTAAGTCATATTGTGACTTGCTCATGTTTTGAGATCGACTTAGGCGGGTCTAGGTCGGGACTTAGGAACTGCTGAGCTTGATGAATAAGGAGACGGTCCGGCTCCGGTCCGGACCAAACTGAGATAAGGTAAGTGGTGCATGGACGTTAACTTGTGATTGTGTTTGCAGGTTAGCGGTGTAAAGTTTGCGACCTACTGAGCAAGAGCTTCCGCTGGCGCAACAAGGCGGTAGGTGCGCGAAAAGGAAGACCAAGAAACGAGGAGCGACCAATGGGTCCAGATCGACTCGAGCTAGCCCCGAGAGGCACAGTCAGAGGATGATAAACGACAATCTTCGCTCCAACATCAAAGGAGCGTCACGATGCGCCCTCATCAGGCCATAAAGGAGAAAAGTCCACTTTAGCAATGATAGCTAAAAAGTTTTATTGGCTCCACATGAAAGAAGATGTTGCCCACTTTGTGAAAACATGTGTAACCTGTCAAGCGAACCGCGTTTCTTATGAGAAGAAACAAGAGTTGTTTCATCCTTTGTCGATTCCAGTCAGACCTTGGGAAAGCATTAGCATGGACTTCATTACCTCTCTGCCTGACTCGAATGGATAAAACGTGATTTTTGTGATAGTTGATCGGTTCAGCAAACTAGCGAAGTTTGCTCCGACCTTGGATACTGCAACAGCGTTCACGACTTCTCGGTTGTTCCTAGATACTTGGTGGCGTTCACATGGACTACCCCGGAGTATTATTTCAGATAGAGACTCCAAGTTCATCAGTGCCTTTTGGAAATACTTGTTTCAAAAATTGGGGACTAAGTTAAAATTTACTATTGCCTTTCATCCAGAAACAGATGGGCAAACGGAACGAGTTAACTCGGTTCTGAATCAATACTTGAGGAATTATGTGAGCGCGGACCAAAATGACTGGACGGAGTGGCTCAGTCTTGCGGAGTATTGCTACAATTTCACGAAGCATTCAGTAACCAGCGAATCGTCTTTCTTGCTAGCTTACGGACGTGAGCCAGAAGGGCCACTTGACTTGACTCTTGCAAGGAGTTTTACATCGGCACGACCAAGAACACGGCAAACATCAGCTGAAGAGCTGGTGGCGGTAATGCAGCGGCGCGAAGAGCAAGTAAAGAAGAACCTCGAGAAGGCACAGCAACGATACACGAAGCAGGTAAACAAGCATCGGCGGCAAGTGAAGTTTCAAATGGGCGAAGAAGTATGGTTAAGTACGAAAAACTTCACACTTCCGAAGGAAATATCGGCGGAGTTTTCATCGAAGTTCGCGAGATCTTTTGTCATTGTCAAGAATCCGCACGAAGACATCTATACATTAGACCTTCCTCGCGAGTGGCAGTTGCATCCGACTTTCCATGTTTCTTTATTAAAGAAATACTTCAAGGACGATTTGCGACCGGAGCGCAAACAAGTACTCAGGCCTCAACCTGAAGTCGTGCAAGGTGGAGCAGAATATGAGGTAGAGATCATTTTGCGATCGCAGCGCAAGTCTAACCGGATGGAGTACTTGGTCAAATGGCGTGACTACCATTTGAAGGAAGCAACTTGGGTGCCAGAGGAGGAGCTAACACATGTAAGTGAAGTATTGGATCTATTCAAACAGAGACAAGGACAACAAGGGCGTTAGCAAGATGAGGACATCTCCTTCCAGCGAGGAGTGAAGAAACGACGAACCATACGAGTAGCAACTTGAAGCGATTTGGGCCGATGGATGTTGTAGCTTTGTCTGGTATTTGGAAATAAAGACTTTGTTTCTTGAAATTTTGTCTAAGTGTATTGGTAGTGCATGGCTATGACTAGTTCTGATCAGATGCTTAGGATGTTGTCAAGAGGAGGAACGAAGCATACTCAAAGGAAGCGAGCTGGTTTGGATAAGCATCTAAATCAAGACTAAGTCTTGATGTCAAGACTTAGGTTTGTCGTAGCGTTGGCAAAGCAAGTATGAACTTTCATACTTGCTCTTGGAGCTTGGGGTGATCTTGCTTTGTAGTTTTCTACAAAGTAAACTTAGTCGCGCGTCTAAGTCAAATCAGGTTGCGACCAGAAAGTGAGTTTCGGTGGACCTTGTAAGTAGGTGTGAATACTTATAGTTAGCAAGTTAGATTCTTAAGTAGAATGTTTAGAAATTGTCAACTAGTTTTGTTTAGGGTAAGCCAAAAAGGTAAGGCTTTTCCCAAGACTAGTTGGAATTTTCTAAGTGTTCTAGCGGCAACTTAAGACTCAAGCCAAGAAGGGAATTGCGGGTTAGCTACCAGAACACAATTCTGACGCCAAGGGGTTGGCTACCCATCTTGAACTTGGCTTTAACTTAAGAGAGATCATTGTTGATGAGGGCATCAACCTCCAAAGTGGGGGGTGAGTGTCGCGATCCTCAGTCTCAAGATCGGACGCAACGGAACCCTAGTGGACTTGCGTTAGGTTGGACTTGCGTTAGGTTGCAAACGCTGCGAGTAGGACTGAACGGCTTGGCCGGGAAGTCGGGATCATAGGAACCCTAAGTGGATCTCTGAGCCAAGGTTGCAACATTGGGTTAGAGCGTAAGGGCCTACCTCAAGACGACCCGAGACGAACGCTGACCTAAGAGGGCAAGTCTAGGAACGGACCGAAACATGAGTCTGAGACATAGGTTTGAGACGTGGGTCCGAGACGCAGACAAACCGTGGTTCGAGTCTGGGTCTCGACCACAGATTTCTAAAAAATGGCTAAGAGTTGGAGCTCCAGCGACGTTTAAGGTCGTGGACGGAGCTCCACGTAAGTTCTTGAGACGAGTAAGGTATCATTGGAAAGGTCTCGACGAGAGCTTTCCACTGATATATAGAACTCCTCGAACTGACCTCCGAGCTAGAAGTTATGACCGAACCAGGATCAGGTTGTGGTATAATTTTCAAGGACCAAAGAGGAGGACGGGGCCGCCGATCCCTAGAAGTATATATGAGGGGGGCTCGATGCCTGGGTGGGCCAGGACGAGCCACCCGATCCTAGGGTTCGGCGGGTGGACTATGTGGGCATGAGGTGATGGCTGGGCCGGTTTCAAGGCACGTTTCGGTCCAGACTTGGACGTCTGGACTTAAGAACGATGTAAGGGCTTGGGCAAGACTAAGGAACGAGTCGGCGGGTTAGATCACCATTCGGGAGCCTAGACCCAGACGGACATCACGGACGGTTGGACCGCTATGTGTGCTGGAGACACCGTTTAGGACCCTAGACTTTATGGGAAGTCCATCCCAAGTCATCTTGTGACTTGCTCATATTTTGAGACCGACCTAGGCGGATCTAGGTCAGGACTTAGGATTGCTGAGCTTGATGATTAGGGAGATGGTCCGGCTCCGGTCCGGATCAAACTGAGATAAGATAATTTGGTGCATGGACGCTAACTTGTGATTGTGTTTGCAAGTTAGCGGTGTAAGTTTCGTGACCTATTGAGCAAGAGCTTCCGCTGGCGCAACAAGGCGGTAGGTGCGCGAAAGCTACGTAGGGTGAATTATGAAGATGGAAAACATATGATAATCACGGTTGATACAAGTCCGATAGTCATTGGTTGGGCAGTGGGACAAGATGATGAGGATGAGAACCGATTTGCAATCAGATTTGAGACCAAAGTGTTGAGTGATCGACATCAAAACTATCCATAAGGAAAGCGAGAGCTATGGAGAGTAGTTACCGCCATGAGAGTTGAGAAAGACTATTTGATTGGAGCACCGGTCATAGTGGAGACATATTGCTTGCCATTGTTAGGGATGATTACTAATCATAACACCCCTGATATCGTCATGTTGCAATGGATTGCTTATATCAAGTCGTTGAATCTAGAATTCAAACACAGAGCGGGAAAAGATAATCCGATAGCAGATATGTTGTCTAGGGTCAGATATGAGGATGAAGAGGATTTGACAGAAGACATAGAGGATATAGGCACGACCGTCTTTTGTAAAGCTCAGAAGGCAAGGAATGAACATCAAAACTCATTCATGGAAGAACTATATGAAGGAGAATGGTTAGACATTAGGCGTTACTTTGGTTCGCTGACCAAACAACCAGAATGGAATGATGCTCAGTTCAAACAAATAAGGATGAAGACTTACAACTACATACTACAAGGGGACTATCTATAGAAACGCGCCAAACGAAGTGGCGAGATGTCGCAACGAGTTGTGTGTAAGCAAGAGATGCAAACCCAGCTCATTCAAGAATTCCATGAGAGCTTATGGGCTGGACATCGGGGTATTTATGCCACCTTTACCAAACTCAAAGAGAGGTATTGGTGACATAACATGTACAGAGATGTAGTGCGATTTGTGGAGACGTGTGTAACTTGCCAGATGTACTCTGACATCCGGCATTGAGATGAGCTTCACCCTACGTATTCACTTGCAATGCATTACAAGTGGGTAGTAGATCTAGTTACGATGGCGGTTGGGATATGGCAGATGAGATACTTGGTTTTGGCATGAGAGGATCTATCAAACCAAGTCGAAGGACGCGTTATACGCACAAACACTACAGAAGGGGTGTGTAGATTTTTGCTTGAAGATGTGATCTGCAGATACGGATGTGTTGGGAAGATTACAACAGACCTTGGAGAACTGAATGCTCACGAAGCTTATATGTTCTTCAAGAGGTGAGGAATCAAGTTAGCTCTTACCATGGCTTACAATCCAGAAAGAAATGCGAAGAGTGAGCGCGACCATCCTCCTATTAGGAAATCCATTGTGAAAGCATGCAACGGAAGAGTGAGAGAATGACCAAGGCTTCTACCATTTGCTCTATGGACTGATCGTACAACTCATAGCTCGGTAACCGGGTACATGCCAACAGAACTAATGCAAGGGTAGAAACCGATCATGTCTATCGAAGAGCAAATACCTACTTGGAGTGTTCTACCTTGGGAAGATAATCTCTCTAGAGAGGATCTTCTCGCTCTTAGGATTCATCAGTTGGAGCGGAGATCAGAGGATGTGGAGATAGCTCTGGAACGGTTACAAAAGACTCGCTTGAAGAACAAAGATAGATTCGATAAGCGACATCGACTACGATCTAAGAAGATCCAAGAAGGTGATTGGGTGTTGGTGTATGATACCAGCTTGGATAACCAGCATAGAGCATTGAGAAAGTTTTCTAAACCAACGCTTAGAAAACTTTGGTTTGGACCTTATGTGGTTGTTCGTATTCATGACAACGTCACATATGCGCAATGTAAGTTGGATGGTGCGCGACTTAAAGTTTGGATTGTAGGAAAACGGATAAAACTCTTTAAGCGGCGAGATGAAGATCTAGATATTGTAGAGATCAGTACCGAGTTTGATCTCTCTCAAAATCAAGATGAGAGTCCAGATGAGAGTGTAGAGCTGGAGGAGGAGGCTCTTGAAGAAGAAGATGAGGAAGTGATATGATGCCAACCACAACTTATGATTAGGTTGGTGCATACCGGAGGATGCACAGGTTTAGAAGGGATGGATGTCATGTTGTGGATTGGCTAGGGTGTGAAACTAGCATATATTTTTATTGTACGTGTTTTGATATTATGGAGGCACTAGGATCTTATCGTGTCAAAAGATAAGGCTCCACGTGGACGATTCGTGTACTCTCCGCTGAGTGGAGATAAGGAATAGTACTCTTGTTGTCATATGCGAAGTTGCTATATAAGAAGGGAGGTGCACGGAGCTTTGGATATAGAGTGTAGAGTATCCAAGTCTAGTGTGAGTGTGATCCGTATAGTCGGATGAAGTAATGGGTAGTACGAGTGATAGGCATGAACGGAGAGCTCTTTCGTGCTCTTGATCTTCCACTTGCGCATCCATTCGTCATTAAGATCCATTGTCTGTCGCGGGATCACTTTCGAGTATTTATGATGGCTCATTGAGGAGAGTCATTTATGGCTGCGGTGATGGCTACTTCGGATCCTATCATTCTTCTCATTGTCACTTACGATGCTGTTTGCAATCTTATTGTCTACATCTTGCTCTGATGTGGTATGGATCCTCGATTGAATATGAACTTTCTAGCCAGAGTTTCGTTCAACACTTGGGTTGAAATATGTTGTTACAACCGACCAAAGGTGACGCATTAAGAGTTTGTTGTGAGAAATTTTGGAGAGGATTACTACAACCTGATAATAGCTTCATCCGTTCTTTTTGTAGTTCCGTTTATTGTCAACCGTTTTAGGATCGGAATTCTAACTCTATATTGAGCGTAATTTGTCCTTCATGTCTACGTGCTTCTTGGCCAACGGTATCGTCAACAACACGTGTTTGTGTTTGTTCAATATAAACTTTGAGGCCCAAATGGTACTCTTGGATAAAAATTTGTTCCTTATGTGTTTGTCATGTGAGTGATAACAAAAACATTTTGTCAACTTGTTTCTTATTGGTCAAAAGTTTGACCAATCATCTTCCACCGAGTTCCTTTCATGTTTTTGAGAGTTAGAGGCACTTCTTGTGGTCCATTCGCAGAGTGTTGGATATGGTTGGAAAGCTTGGGAGACGAGGATGCTCGCAAACTCAATGGTTGCTCGATTTGAAGCACAGATGACAACGTTTCGATCAATTGAAGCTTAGAGGGTCAAATTTGTGACCAATTTTGTTTCCGAGAGGTCTTTCTCATTTTTTGAGAGTTCTGTGAGGTTGTTGGAGACTAATTTACTGTTGCTGGAAAGCTCTTAAGATGGGCTTGCTGATGGGCTCTGAGATCAATCGATTCCAAGCCGGAGTTAAAGAGTTATGGCTGCTGAAGTTAGGTGCCTTGAATCAGAGATTATGAGAATAAGCGACTGCAAAAGTTTCAGATGTTTCATAGTATAGAGTTTGACGATCACCCGAAAACGTTCATACACTACAAGTACTACAAAAGGGACGGGAAAATCTATTATCTCACGATAGAAATCCTCACCAAAATCACCGAAATTGTTACAAACTCTCTATGTAACGATTTCGGTCTACTGACATAGCGGACCTCCACCCACGTGTTGAAAAGAATAGGAGCGAGCAGGTTTAGATCACTAAATCAAGATATAGACTCTTAAATCTCAATTGGCCGCATACGTCATTACTGGAAGAATCAGCAGGACTGGCAAATTCATCACTTGACTCATGAAGTCCTCACCGAAATGATAGACAAGGTACACTCGAAAATGCTCACGACGTAGATACATAAGATTGATGTGGAAAGATTCAAGAATGGTAATTCTGGAGCTGGAAATCTATCTCCGTCCATCACATAGCTCTCTTATACACTCCCTATACTCTAGACTAACCTTTCGACGCACTTAGAGTTCCAATTACCAAGTATCTCGATCAAAGGTCCTTCTAAGAAGGGTAATCCGCTCTCTTAGAATTCCTTGCTCTGATATCATTCTAAGACAGGCTCTAGAGTGAACTCAAACTCGAATGCCCTTGGAGGTGCATTCTCATACTTTATGTAGTGATAGAAGGAGTACATGATAAGATTCAGGCCAATGTTGACTTCCCAAAGTGAGCACACGGATCGTTGACATGGTTTACATGCAGCCTTAGATCCGAAACTACAAAACAACATTTAGAGTGCTCAGAATGAGCCAAATAAGAGCTCATTGGAAAGCTCTCGAAGAGTACAAACAAGACATGTCTTAAGACTTACCTCTAGCGATATGTTTTCGGGTCGAAAAAACATCATTTGGACCCAAATTTCTTCCGGAAAGTTTTGGTGAACTTTTGGCACTCTTGTCTATTAGTAGAAGTACTCTTTTGTTACATGTATTCTCATGTCACTTGTCGTAACTGATTGTTATACCAAAGACTTCTATCAAACCAATTTTCATCTCTAATTGGTAAGTAGAACTCTACTTATTACACATAATTTCTGTTCATATTTTCTTTCAACTGTTGTCAATACCTAGTGATTCTAATCAAGACGGGACAGATGATGAGAAATCGGAATGTCTTCACGTATTGATTCCTTCTACTCCCCCTAGCCTTTTCGTTGTGTCTTGCAGCCCTCTCATATCTCTCTCTGCCTCTTCGTCCACTCCCCTGCTTCTGTCTCCATCCTCGTACAGCCTCCTACATGCAATCGAATCTTTTCGTCGTCACAATTATCAACTCGACCGATTTGTTGTTCCATCCATTCCACCTCTTTATCCCTTGTTGCCTTCTGGATTGCTTTTTTTCTCTGAAAGCGACTTGTATATTAGTAGAAGCTACATTTATATTGACTTCGAGTTTTGCTTGAAACCTCCAGTTTCCTCCTCCTTGCTTAGATTTAGTGAAGATCTGTTATGCTTTCTCAGGAGCGAGCCAGTGCTTCCAGTGCATTAAAAGACCTTTCTTGTATGTTGACTCCGACGAGTTGTGGCTCGTCCTCAAGGACAGTCGATCCCTTTCTTTTTGTTATCCTAAATTCTTCCGAAACGAAGATGATCACAACCTCATGAAGCTAGTGGTATCCTTTGTATACAGACAGAAAACCTTGAGCTGCATCTGCAAAGCATTCAATACATGACTTTACAGAATAGGCTGCAAACATAAACCATTTCCATCGGATGCAAATGCTCGCGCGATCCGTGCGAGCAACCCCTCTGTTCCTTGTTCGAAGAACTCCTGCCCTGTGAAAATACTTGAAGTGTCGTTGACTGTTGCCCATATCGGTGAGGATCTTGACCTTGCTTGTTGGGGCTCGTTATGCAGATTTCTACAGCAAGAATGTGACAGTGGTCTCATCTCCGTTGAAAGAGAGGACGTTTTACTATAGTCTTTTCTTTGCAAGCAACAACCCCTATAGATGTAAAAAACCGCTTGATATTTGTCTTAGGTTGGAAAGGGGTTAACAGACCACTGGGAGGGGTGTGCATAGAAAAACTGAACAACAAAGATCTTCATACTTTCGTGTGTATGATCGAATACTGCATGAAAGATCAATCTGAGGTACACCGTCGTTCTCTCATGAAGAACATTACTGATGCTATGCTTGCAGATGGACAAGAACTTTTCACTGTGTTGGGTGCTGCAGACACAAAGAACAAGATCGAGCTGAATTCAAACAACAAACTACAACGAGCGTTGCAGTTCAACAAGTATAAGAGCCGGCACCCACTCGGCAGCACAGTGAGAACTTCTCTAAGGTCCATGGTTCAGTCAAGTAAGTATGCTCCGTCTTGCAAGTGGTTAATGAGAAATGAAATACAACGAGCTAGAAGTGAAACGCTGTGGAAGTCTATCGTCCATGCAGAGATCATAATATATAGACATCTTTTTCTTTTCAACCATCAAGACTGAAAGTGATATTTTAGTAATATATCTCCTGAAGGTGAAGAACGACTCCTGAGTTTACCTTTTCCAAAGATGGACACAGACGCTCCACTCTTTGAAACTGTACTGATCTTCTCTGAATTCTTGCCGCTGTGTAGTGCTTTGCTTCGAGACACATCTGAGAGACTTGCGACAGTGGATTTCTACTGCTTTCATTTGTTTTTCAAAATTTTATCTTTCTCTACACGTCCATGCAGAACTCAGCACTGAACCGAGACCATCCGCGTAAAGAGAAGAGGAGCAGAGTGAGGGAGATGCTTGACTTGTATATAGTCGGAAGACTCCACGTCCGAGGGCTTTAGAGTAAACTATGTATGTAAAAACGAGGTTATCAAGGCCTTCGGCGTAAGGAGAAGAGTAGCAGACTGAGGCACGTGCTTCACTATATGTATGGAGAAGAGGCGCACACAGAGGCAGTTGCTTACTGTATACTCGTAACAGCCGAGGTCAAAGGGCTTTATATCAATATAAAACAGTGTACATACTTTGCTTTCTATATAATTCCAGGTGTACTTGTTTGTAAGAGTAGAACAAAAGCTCGAACAAGGCCGTACAATGCTTCTTCTGCTCGAGTAGAAGGAGTAGTACGAGGAGTGCCCACTGTTTTTCGTTAATAATATCACGGTGTTTCCCACAATAATTTACACATGGTAACTTGTTATTACGACTCCAAGGTTTCTGGTTTCCAAGTACCTATGCATTTCTTATTACGGGTCATTGTTGTGTACTTTGCAAGTTCCTCTGCATTACTTCTTACGGTACAACTGCTCGAGGCTCCAAGCTGTCTGGTTTCGTGTGTTACCTGTGTTCGTGAAAAGTAACCGAATTTTCTCTATAACTTATGATGCGAAATAAACAGAACCTGGATATGTGAGTTCTAACTCCGCCGAGAAAATAAAGTACAGACGACGCTCGCGTTACGGATACAACGTACAGAGAATAACAATCAGACTCCCATGGAAACCCGCCGATGCATGTTTTTTCGCTAGTTAGGGCTTGGAAAGAAAAATACACGGAGCATCCAAGCCCATCGAAATAAGCAGCACGCAAACGGAACGAACAAAATAAGAAATATTACTGAGTTCGAGTACTCTGCGAACCGAATGCCAAACCTTTCTTCAGTATTTTGGCGTTTCTTTAAATTTTTAAATGACTTGCAATCTACCGCACCGAAGGTGAATATCCTCCTGCTAACTCTGGTCGCCACAACCTCTTATCAGCGTGCTCTACCCTAAAGGGACTGGGTTTTCTGGTCGTCCCGTCCTCTTGTTGCTTGCTCCACCCTAGAGCAATCGGATAATTTTGATCGCTCCACGTAGTTCTGGTCGCTCAACTAGGACACTTGGGAAATTACGGTTGCTTCACATAGTTCTGTTCGCTTCACCCGTACGATCATTTCACCTCACGGTACAGTTAAAATTTCAACGTCAGTTCAACAATTCATCTCTCTGTTCATACATCTCCGTTACCTGTAAATTTATAAGTCTTATAAGCAAAACGTTTTTAAGAAAAAATAGTTCTAAACTTTGATCTTTCTATGTATATCAACAAAATTTCGTCCGAACCTTGCATAATTTTCTTACGAGTGTGAAATTTATACAAACCTTGCAACTAATTTATTCAAGCGAGACTTAAAGATGTAGATGTCATGATCCAGAATCCACCTGGAGAGTGCTCATGCGCCTGAATGTTTCCATATGTATGACGGAATCGTTAAGGATTTCCAAATAGAATTTATTTCTGTAGTATCAGATTACAAGATTCTTTCAGTTATGAGTGCTCTTTGGTTCATAAAACACGGATCGTTTTTAAGGCACTTCTTGCCTTTGGTAGCATCGAGCCCTTTTAAAGCAGAGCAACTCTCAGATCCGTGTCCAGGTCCTTACGAGATTTAAGGTTAAACCGTTACCAATGCAAAGCGAGTTTCTAAATATTCAAGTTAATTCAGTAATTTAAAAACGACCGCATTTTAAGTTGTTCGGGCTCCCCCCTACAAATAACCATAACCTTGAGTTAACAAACTCTGTATGTTGGCCAAATCAGAAGATTTCCCCAAGCATACAAAACTTGCAAACTTACAGTAACCAACAACTTAGAAGTATTTGTTTACTTGCTTATTAAGTAGCTGTACGAGATATCTGCATGTGAAGCTCGGACTAAAAAGTTACACGGTTAGCTTACCCCGACCATCGCTACACTAGTGTGGAAACTTATATACAAACCATATTCCTCTAGCTTTAATGTTTGCATCGAAGGCAAGCAAAATTATCCATAATCTTCTCTTCTCTGATGTTTCCCCGAAATGATTGCATAATTATAAGAGTGAAGGCTGCACAAATATAAAGGAAACCTGTATGATAACATCCTTGCCTGCTGAACGACAACGGCATGCTGTAACACAATGCTTAAACAACCAAATTGAATCGACAAGTTACACAGAGGACTTTTGAACCATATTTCTTTATAAAAGAATGTCGTCGTTAAGGTACATGCTATGTAATATCGGCACAGAGTTGACCGAGTAACCTTGACCAAACGAGCGTTCGCAGTAACAGAAAACTCTGGCGAACCGAATACTATTTGCCATCCACTAATAGTGTGCAATAATAGTGTATACACCGGAATTTTGTAGAGTATGTGACAACCCGAGGAATTCTATCCATCTGTTCATCGGTGTGCCTCGAGGAAACGCAGGATTGGAATGAAGACATCCTGAGTGCGATTTACGCTGTAGGTGAGATCATAGTGAGCGTAAGCTGGCACGAAAACCGACTCTGAACGATTACCTAGGCGTGACAAGAGATACGTCATTCCAGCCACCGGAGCGTAAAGGTCCTGTCCTCCGTAGACCACAAGAACTGGAATGCGCGTTGGGATATCCTCGGGTAAGTAGTTCGGAGCATATGGCGTGCCATACGCCTGAGTATTTTTCTCCGCGTCTCCGAGATCAAAATGGCGCCAGAAGTTTGTCCTCACACCTGTACATTACTACAGTGGTAAGATACCGAGGAAAACAAGCAGATTTCCGAGCCCGGGAAACACCACGGCATGATTCTACAAGGTATTTGTTTGTTACCTTGTTGATAGTGTAAGAGGTTCTTGAAGGATATTGTACCATCCCAGCCATTCGTAAACGGAACGACTGTCGAACCAAAGCAGCAATTCGGACCTGCGAACATGAATAATGGAAGTCAGTATATACATCAGATCCGAAGAGCCTCACTATTGATATTTTCTTCGTTTCATCCAGATATCAACACTGCAAAGAATCATGAGGGACCAGTGTTGGTAGGTGGCAGACTTTCTTCAGTGATAACACAACGCCTGATAACATGTGAGAAGTTTCGTGTCACTATACCCGAGATTGTCCCAAGGGCTATACCAGCAGGACCCCGACCGCTTATGGCGGTAATAGGAAATGCTCTGCGTGCAAGACATCATTAATAGATCAGACCTACAGAATAACCAACAGTGAAGTGAAGTGTAAGGAAGCAGATAATTCAGCTTCTCTGTAATTCTTACCGAGTGATGTTGAACGCTCCGTTTTGGTACCCTTCATCATAGTAAGTCTGGAGCAAAACCAAGGTTCAGTAACCGGCATCTTGTACAAATGGGCCCTAGATGTTCTACCCCGTCTTGAAGCAAGAGCAGTCAGCATCAAATTGGCTTTTCAGCTTGCCAATGAGGTAAGCAAGACCGCAACTCAGACTGTCACTTAGGATTCTTCCCCAATTCGATATGCTCCAGTGCAATTCAGATTTCAGCAGTGCTGATGACTTGTGTATAGAATGCTCATTACCTGATCAATGGTGTTGCCAAAAAGGAAAGCCCAGGCGTTCAGCACGATTGAACTACTATATCCCCGGTAGATAGTTGGTCCTATCAATGTCAAGCTTCTCATGAACTTCGAGCTTTCGGGCATCGTTGCTGCTGCTGCTCCTACGGTGGCGCTCTGCCCAAGCGTGCACATACGATTGCAAGAATAATTTTATGACCATATCCTGGCTCACATAAACGACAAAGAATCTATATCTTTCGCGCTGAAATCTGGCCTTATCGAACCAGATATTCAGCGCGCGATTTCACAACATGCTTCCCAGGGAGTAATAAACAGTACTATAACCAGTTTGAATAGTCAGAATTGCGAATGGTATATCCAAATTACTGTACTACTTACACAAAACCTGACCTTACAGATGCAACAGCGAAAGCTTCAATTGTATCACCCACTACGGTAAAATTCCTAAGCGTTCATTTACCTGCGAAAGTCCAACGTAATGAGCTGCGAAACCCGTTTCATTGTTAATAAGCTCCAAGAGAGCTGGGACGTCATACTTGGCATGCTCATCCCAAGTCCAGTTCCAGTACGTCTGTGTCCGAAAACCAGGGCATGCAGTCAGAGCTCAGAAAAATGCCTAGGGAAGGAAACATCGTAAGTGGAACACGAGTGATCGCAGTAGCAATTACCTGCTCGTCATGTCGAAGATGCAGGTGACCATGACTCCAATATGTTGCTCGCTCGTGCCCAATCCACACATCGAATCCTGCATCGACGAGTAACAAAGGAAGCAACCTGTCGGCAGCATCTGTGAACTGAAACCAACTGTCCCCGTTCAAAAATTCTTGGTGCATAACCAACACAGGAACCCTTCGGGTAATGAAGTCGTCAGAGTTCGGGTCGTGAGTGGGATTTCGACTGGAAGCTGAAATGGCCACCACTTTAGAAAGAGCACCCGACGGACTAGGACTAGGCACCGAGGCATGCCGGTCCGATGTTTTAGATTTATTTGCCGCAGGGTTACCACGTGATATTCCTGGGGCAGATTCTACTGGGCCAGTTGATTCAGAAACTATTTCTTTTGTAGCTGGACCTTCACTTACAGTTGGTAGATTGGATCCATTACTTCCAGTGTGATCATGGCTTGGATGTTGGAGACCTGAACTCTGAGGACTGTCGGCGCTCTCTTTAGAAACTAAAGAGCCATTGTGATCTTTCCCTCCGGTCCTTGTATCAGACAACGAGCTCTTCCGAGGGCGATGAATGGGCAGTTGAACTTTGCGAGGTAAGGCTTCGAACCGATCCTGGCTAGGAAGATCTGGATGCGGACTTCCCTGATCCTCGTCTCTCCAGAACGGACCTCTGCCAGGAAGTCGTTCCTGCACTTGAGCTGCTCCATCCTGCAAAATCGTCGGATTTCTGCTCGGATCCGCAGCCTGATCCATCGGGTACGGAAGATTCTGGTAAACACTTACGTAGTCTGAAGAGTGAAGTCCACTTGGAGCTGATACTTTGTCAGACTCGGGTATGTCACGTTTGGAGGATGGTTGCCGTTGTAAGCATTTATGCGAGTTGAAGGGTTGCTCCACGTCGTCACAGTTCAATGAAGCCGTATCCGTTTCACTCGTCTGAGACACAGGAGTTTTATCGAGTCGTTGCCTCGGCCTGCTGCCTACGCGATGCATCACCAACTCATACCCATCTGCCGAGTATGTCTGATAAATTAAATTCACAAGAATCAGTAACCAATTCAGATAACGGAGATTTGGGTGCTTAAACAGAAGTAACAGAAGAGGACAATGGAAGTGCTTGGCGAATAACGTGAAAATTAGCTATCTAATCTTACTCTGTATTCAGCGCATAGGTACCCATAGGGTGTGACGAGATCTTCACAAAACTGGGATTGACCTGCGTCGGCAGCAAGCGCAAACTTCCCGCTGACAACCGTGGCCACAGCTAGCAGTGCCACTGCCACATACCACGACATACTTCGAACTCCCGACATTCTTGTGTGGATTCCTCCGGTAGATCACAAGTTCATCACAGAAGCGGCCAACTGGTTTCTTTGTGCACGGTCGCGCTTACGAGCCTCGAGCCTCGTCGTGATGGTATTGTGTCTCTGAAGTGCTGACAGCGAATGAACAGAGAGAGTCTTTGTGAATCAAGTAAGCTACTACTAGCCGAGTGAAGGTGTCCTTCATCGCAATGGTTTATATGCATGTCGAGTCTGCAGCACCAGACAAGTATAGCAGCGCAGGTCGCGTCGCGTGAGAATGTACACGTTGAGTGCGCATGACAGGTGAGACACATCTTCAGTATTTCAATTTTCAGATACACGATGTGCCAACGGGAAGGAAAAACTGGCGAGACAGCACAATCCTCTTCAATCAGGTTGAATCGCTGTCCTTAGTAACAGGCGCAAAGCTCTTGAGCAAAGGCTGCGGGAATTTGCGCTCGAGACCAGCTTCTCGTTCAGAACAACTGGAGTCCAAACGGCTGCATCACAAAACGTTCGTCTGCGTGAACAGTCAAAATTTCAACCTTACTTAGAACGTATACCTATTCAACTCACCCAATACCCAACGATCAACAATAGGGAAAAGCTACAGCCAACCTCTGTTACAACTCCAAACTTGCACAAATGGGAACGGCCAACTCGGTGCTCTGGTTCACTGAGCAGATCTGACCGTCGGGTACGAGTTCTGATGCCAACGCATATCCTGATTTGGAGAGGATTCCTGAGAAGGAGCGAAGGATTGCACTTTGGAGTCAGATTAGGTGAAACTTTAGTCGCACGCTAATGCGAGCTTCCGGGCGAGAAGATTCAGGATTCATGTTATGGTCAAACCGAGCACATCCTCTTTTCACCTGTCAGTGAGGTTGAGATGACTTCAGACGATGCTGTTTTGAGACAAACTTTTTTAACCTCGTCGCATATTGGTGTTGTTGAGATTAAATCAAATCTCAACTTTCTGCGACTTCTCACACATGCAGGTAAGCTACTTTAAATTCCGACCAGAGGTACGCGTGGGCTCTTATATCGATGCTATCAGTCTTTTGAACATAGAAATCGCGTGCGAGCCTGATCGTGTGAGCTCGTATATCTGTTTCAGTTATAGATGTAAAACACCTGAACTTACCATCTAACTGCTTTCAGCCTAACACATGAATATCGCGTGAGAATATATAGGTCTGAATCAGGGTGCGGCCTTTGATGGGAAGGGGAAAAGGTCGGATGAAATTTTGCCACTAGTACCTGCTGATTAACTTCCATCATCAGTATATATACATCAAGCCTGCAACTCTAGCTGTACAAATGAAGTTAGAAGTAGACAGAGGTTGATTTTCAAACTGGACTCTCGGTGGGGAAGCTTTCAGTCCTGCTCTTGACATCTCCCTTCTGAACTGGATGTTAAAACAACCTTATCTCGTTAACAGGGTTGATAGATGAAGCACTGGTATGAGCTGCGAGGCCGAAAATCACAGTACAATCGCGAACTCCGCTTACCTGTTACTCGAGCTCCACCCAGCTACCTGTTAGCTCTAAGTTTATGACTAGTTCATCTAGAGAAGAATGATAACAGGTTCACTTCGTTTCCATTCACGAGAAGATAGAACTCAGTTTATTTCTGAGGAAGACCATAGATGTCAAAGTTCAGTAGAGATGGTCATCTGCGGTATCACTATAGAGAATTTCTTTCCAGACCTTGTCTGCCTTTCCCATCTGTCAAGTGTTTCGAGTATGTAGAAACGACTCCCACTTCTCCCCAGTTGTTCCCGTTATTTCTCTTTTACTTTTTGATACGGCAACAGCCCAGTTCATGAGTACATTCCTACGCACCTATCTTTCACCCAAGTTGTTTGACCCTCCCAGACTATCAACTGAATGTTCTATGCTTAAAACGTTGTTAAAAGCAAGTAAAAGGTTGAGTAATACAAGCATATCGATGAGAGAAACAATGGTTGAGTAACCAAATGAATGGAATCCACATGTGCGCGAAAAGTTATGATGCATACTTCCGGATCACGAACTACACGAATAAACAACTAGTCAGACTAGCTGTTGAGTACTTGACTCTCTTCAACTTGCTATTTCCTGAACTCAAAACGCATATCAAAGAGCCTTTCGCAAATATGTATGTTAGTTATGTCGGCCAAACTTCGTTTCCAGTGTCATCATTTCGCCATACAGAAGAAACGTCTCAATACTAATCGAGCACTCACCTGCACAAAATCCAGAGTTCTATGCAGTGTTCTACTCCTGTAAACCTTCTTGCGTCGCGACAATACGTACAATCTTCACGAGTAAACCTCAAGTATCACTAGTTAAATCGAAAGTCGTAAGCTTAAACCCCTAAATCAAAGTCAATCTGCGTAGAGACACGACTCTGTTTGCCACCGGAACTCCGCATTTCTAACTGAGAAACGACGGATTCTGTCCCACCAATAACAACAATCTACAGCTTCTTGTTTCTGGCAACACAATCACGGAGCTCCTTCTCTAGTAAACCGCATGAGCCCGATTCCTTCTGCATACACTCCCATAAAGGAGCACAATCACAGTGCGGTTCAAGCACCTCACTAGTTCTGACGTCAGAGATAGTCACCACTGGTGCTGCTGATACTGATGCGGCAGGAATTCTGGGAGACTCGGTAGAGGTACTGTGAGAGAAAAGAGCCAACCCTAACAACGCTGTTCCTCCACCAATGGCTGCAACCGCTGTCCTCCTAACTGCGGACGACATAATGTTTCCTTGTGAGGTATCTCCAGATGAACAAATCGCTACGCTCGCTAAGTTCTCAAAGTCCACCAATCCAGATGTATTAACTGAGAACCAAATGCAGTATGTACCAAACCTCTGCTCAATTTTCCACGTAGCTAAGAACCTTCAATTCTCACACGCAATCTCCTCTTATGTCCTGTGTGGGGGTGCTCCAAACCCATTCAAGAGCTTCTCTCTGGAAATCTAAATGCAAAAGCTGAAGCCCGGATCTTGGCGATATCCTGACCACCAAATACTATAAAACGCATGTAATGGACCCCGACCGGGAGGCACAACCCAAAATATGACAGTCACAGAAACGCGCTTGTCTCAGTCGTAATTCAACCAGTTTATACCGAGAGAGACGGTACAGTACTCCTGAAACATAACTCGCTTCCACTTCAAGACACAGTGGCGGACATCATCCGCAAAACCGAAATCTCAGTAACAACTCTGATATCCAAGAAACGCCTCGCGCAAGAATCAAGAAGGCTAAACGATATACTGAAAGATTAGACGGAATAGAGCAGGACATACCCAACAACCGGCGAGTCATTGCTGACTCGATATTCACACGTGGTGCTTGAAGTGACGAACTCCAAGAAGGTAGATTTGTTTTTCATATGTGTACATAAAGTATAGCGGCATACCTACCGTAGTCTATGAAGTACTTCGTAAGAACCTAGTCTAAGCAAGAACCAAGTCGGAATCTGTGCATTATGGTTTCCATAGAGATTTGAGTGAATACTGAACTGCAGAGTGAACACTATACTGTACTCGAGGCAGAAAGGTGGGTAGACTGCTACGGTGGGGTACGAGGCGCGGGGAAGGCCTTGTGACAACAGAATGATACGAGAAGTGTACTTGTTAGAGGAGGCAAATTGAATTGAAAAACATTCGATACTTAACTATTCGATTATGGTTTTGTTTAACACCCGGCTTCGAAAATCCGGGTGCGGTTACTGCAGTAGTGCTCATGCGCACTACAACGTTTATCCGTTAAGGTTTGTGGTTTTTTGTCAAATCCATACCTCTCGCGCTTGTGAGTTTTTTGAAGTTTGAATGAGATATTTCTCTCCAAAAACTTGTGCTCACTTATACGGGAGTATTTACCTTAGTTTTTTTAAAGCACTCTTGTACCTATTTGTACCGTGGACCATCTCACGAGATTACACGTCAAGAAGGAAGCGACCAGCCAACCAGTCACTATGCCTCTGTTTCGCACGGTTGAACCTAGTAAAAAACTTGTACATGGTATCTGATGGATCCTTTAGGGATCAGTTAAAATTTGTTTACTTCTTCCTGCTTGTTGAGAAAAACAAAACTAAGAGGTGTGTTGATTTCTCTTATTACCGAACCTAAGGTTTAGAAAATATTTAGAAAACAAAATAACTAGTGCGCTTGAGCCTTTAGACTATCTCCGCACAAGGATTTTCAAAACTGATTTTTCAGACTCACGCGTGAGCAATAGGGTTGAGAATACCCTTGTACATTGCACACACACCCATTTTGTTTTCGGATGCCGTGACGGAGTGTCGTACCCACTTCCGAATGTCTGGGAGGTAGATCTGCGACAGGAGCTGTTTGGCAAAGGGGTGAGATTTTTCAAAACTCGTACAAGTGAGTGCTTGCTCAACATACATGTTCCAACATACTGATTTTTCAAAACTTGCACGAGTGAGTTCACTTTTGCACCACATATCTGTTCCACATCAGCCAAGGCTAGAATTCATGTAGACGATGGGTCCGAGTACTTGTTAAAGATAATGTCTAGTCTATAGTCACCTCTATAGATATCTAATAGTCACATCTATAGTCATCTCTATAGTCACCTCTGTAGGCACATCTCTATGACTAATGACTAACTAGTGACTAACCTCTGCAAATAACCTTTTGCAACAAGACGAGCCTTGTATCTCTCAATAGTTCCATCCGCATGTCTTTGATCTTATAAACCCACTTACAGCCAAGTGCTTTCCTGTTTGTTAGAAGAGGTACTAGGCTCCAGGTTGCATTTTGAGTAATGCATCATATTCTTCCTGCATAGCACGTCTCCATGATCTTTACTGAAAGCCTCCTCGAATGTAATAGTTTCTCCATCACCTTGAGCTTCAACCATGAGAATATAATCCTCTAGCCTTGCTGGAACCTTCCTTGTTCTGATAGGTCTCCTTGGTTGAGCAGCAAGATTCGAATCTGGAGTAGTCTGGTGTATGAGAGGCGAATCTGCTGTAGTTGGACCTGATTCAGTAACTTCAACTTGTGTAGGTGGTTCTAGCTGAGCTTGAGCTTCTTCTTCATGATTCTCTGAAGTAGGTGTTTGGATTGAGAGAGGTGGCAGGTCAGAAAGATGGTGTTGTGAGTTTCGAGATGGAGGGACCTCAAAAAACACTACATCTCGATTGATGATGATCTTTCTTGCAGCACTCAATAGTATCTATATCCCTTTTCTCTTGCTGGATATCCTATGAATGTACAGATCTGAGATCTATCATCAAAACTTTTGGAGTAATTTTCGAGGAGTTGTAGCATATGCGTTACATCTAAAAATTCGTAGGTTAGAGAGGTCTGGTTTTTTCCCTGTGAAAGCTTCGAATGGAGTTTTGTTGTTCACAACATCTGTTGGACTTCTGTTGAGAAGGTAGACCGCAGTATTCACAGCTTCAGTCCAAAGATCTTTTGGAAGATCTTGCTCAAGAAGAAGACTTCTTGTCATCTCCACGACAGTTCTGTTCTTCCTTTCAACCACTCCATTTTGCTGAGGCGTGTAAGCTGTAGTCAACTGCCGCAGTATTTCCTTCTCAGCAAAATATTTGTCAGCAGCCTTGGAAGTGAACTCTCCTCCTCTATCACTTCGCAGACTCTTCACTAGTTGTCCAGTCTGTCTTTCCACCATGTTAACAAGCTATTGAAGATTCGAGAGTGCTTCAGACTTTCTTGACAGGAAGAAAACCCAAATGTATCTCGAGAAGTCATCAACAACCAGCATAAAGTACTTAGAACCTCCAAGCAAAATAGTCTCAGTAGGTCCACAAAGATCTGTATGTAGCAGCTGAAGGATTTATGTTGCTCTTGTTGCAGTAGTTTTGAAGAACTTCCTTCGAGTCTGTTTAGATCTAAGGCAAACTTCACACGGAGTGTTAACATAGACTAGTTTCGAAACACCAAGGACCAAGTCTTCATGAAACAACTTATGCATTTTCTGATAGTGTAAGTGTCCAAGTCGAAGATGTCATAACTGGCTCGTATCTGTTACAGCAGCTAGAACTGGAGCTACCAAAGGTAAGGCTTGTAACTCATACAAGTGGTCAACCTTCAGCCCTGTAACTACCACAGATCCTTGGTCGAGAATGGAACATCCTTGTGCATCAAATGACAGTTGAAACCCATTTGCAGCAAGTTTACCAACACTCAAAAGATTATGCACTACACCAGGTACAAACCAGACACCTCCAATGGTTCTTATCTGACCTGAAGGTAGCTTAATACGGACGTTACCTTCCCCTTGGACTTGATAGTCTTTATTATCACCCAGTCGTATCTCTGATTCATTTAGAGGATGAAAATCTTGAAATCACTCCTTTTTTGATGTGATATGATTTGATGCTCCAGAGTCAATCCACCATTATTGGTCATGTGCGTCTGTATACATGACAGTGAAGAACAACTTCTCTTCGTGATCACATGTCTGTACGAAGTTACCTCTGTTGTTGGTGTTGGAACATTGATCAAACGCCTTCTTCTGACACTCATACGCGAAGTGCCCACGTTTCTTACAGTAGTTATAGTTCCCTGGTTTTGGTTTGTTGGAGTTGCCCTCTGAGTCACGTTTATTGAACTTGCCTCTCTTGTTGTCCCAATGCTCCTTCTGTTTTGATTGCGAGTCTTGAGGTCTATCCCGCTTATGATCTCTCCTCTTGGAGAAGAAAGCAGCATCAGTTGTGGCAGTTGCTTGAGTTGACTTGGTCTCGATGTTCATAGCTTCTTGCAAAGATAGTGTTTGCAGTTCTTCGAATGAGACAGGCTCCTTGCGTACATCCACTGCTTTGACGAAGTGCTCGTATGGTTTTGGTAAGCTCTGGAGCACTATCAGTACCAAGTCGTCCTCGTCTACACCTCCACCCAGATTCTTCAGTTGTTGTAGTAACCCTTTAATAGTATTGAAGTGCTCTTCGAGAGAGATGCGTGCAACTATTTACAAAGTGTTTAACTTTCTGCGTAGCATTCTCTTCCTCCCTCGAGCAGCTCCTTCGTGCTTCTTGGTGAATGTATCCCAAGCATCTTTAGAAGTTTTAGCCTCCAAGATATTCATGACTTCTGAGTCTTTTATGATCATCTTGATGATGGCAAGTGCTTGTTGATCTCTTTTGTTCCAAGCTTTGACAGCAGCTGGTGATTCGATAGGTCTTTCTTCTTCACCCAACACTTGTCCCATAAGTCGTAGTTTTGAAAAATGGCTTGAATCTTGAAACACCATATTGGGTAGTTCGTGCTATCCAACTTATGATGATCATGAAGTAAGTTATCACTAACGTTAACCATCGATAGAAAGTAAAGTAGGTGGGAAAAATCTGGAACTCCCCAAAGTGGTTGTGGAGGTGGAAGTAGTGTCTATATTGTAATCTTTTGCAATGTCGTCCAACATGGCAGAAATCTCAGAAACACAAAAATTGATCGTTAAGGCCTTCAAAAGTGCAGTTAAAGTTTCGTTGACCAAGGGTTCCCCAAAGTGTAACTTCCTTATACGAGGTCCGTTTGGATCGAAAGTTGAACCGTTGGAAAGCTCTTTGCAAATCTCTTACACGCGTTGCCCTCTGAGTCACGTTTATTGAACTTGCCTCTCTTGTTGTTCCAATGCTCCTTCTGTTTTGATTGCTAGTCTTGAGGTCTACCGCAACCTCGTTGGAGCCTTTTTAACCCCAAATCCACTCTCGGATTTGTGTAATTCGATCTCCTTCCCCTCCAAAAACATAGTCAAGGTGGTTTGACCAGAAATTTTCTCCTTCTTTCTCACTTTTCAGTTGAAGGTGGTGTGCTCACTCTATGTCTTTTTCACTCTCTGGTTCCTCATTCTCCTTGCTAATGCTCGTACCTAAGCTCTGATACCATGTTTAAGAACCAAACCAAGTGAATACTCTCCACTGTAGAAGATAAATCAGTAAAGGGATCAGTTGACTCATCATCTCTCAAGAGGGGGTTGTTATATACTCGCTGCAGGAGAAGATTTTCAAGAGACCCTCACACCTGTGGTAAAACTTAACTCCATTCGAGTTCTTTGTGCTCTTGCAAAACTACATGGTTGGAAGTGTTACAAATGGATGTTAAGAATGTGTGGTGCCCACAATTTACAGGATTTACGAATTTTTGAAATTTTTGAAGTTAATAACATGTGTGTGTAATTGAAATAACCTTGTTGCTTAAGATTACATCTTGCTTAGAAGAAAAGATGGTCTTAAGAACTTTTTGTAAAAGAAGTCGATTTCTTCTGAAGATGGAAGAAGGACGTCTTCCCGACCAGGTCTTCGGAAGACGGAAGACAGAAGACGGGTGTCTTCCAAAAGATAGCAACCACGACTACATGAGTACTCATCATGCACCACCTAGGAGGGAGGTAGGTGTACTTACCATGTATTCACCATGGTAGTAGGTAGGTCAAGGAGGTCGGACCCCGAATCGCGCAAGGAAGATACGGGAGAAGACACATTAGCACGAAATCAGCTGATCGCTTCTCGCATCGAAAGGCAATTGCGCATTAGGAGGTCAATTGCAACCAGGGTGTCGAATTGGACTTGGAAGCAAGGAGTAGTGAAATCGTGGATAGCAAAGATCGAATCGAGGCTAGAGAGAGAGCGAGAGGACGATTTTGTAAGAGCAAGAAGCACCATCGAGCTGAAGGAGTCCCCTGTAGATTCTCGGAAGTAGACATTGAAGGACGATTGAAGAAGTATCAAAGATGGAGCACTGATCGATTGAAGAAGCAGTAGGACTTAGCTCAAAATCAACGATAAGAGCAGTTCTGTGGGTCGCATTGGAAGCTGAGGTGGAGCCAGAAGCGCGTAGAAGACTGAAGGCACTACAGGAAGCAGCCAAAAGACTATTTGAGGTTCTTTTCATGTTCTTTCCCCTTCTCACCGCTTCTCGTCTCTGGTTTAGTGTTTCTCGCGCTTCCTCACTTTTTTGCAGGAAGCCCATCGATTGCTTTCCTCATCCCAAAATTTCCTTCTGTGAAATTGGGCGCGGAAGCGCTGCTCAATTTTTGACAGCCATCTTCCCGCTTCTTCTCGAGCTGTAATCGAGCTTCCATGTCTCTCATTCTCCAATTCGATCCCGCAACTATCAGTTTCCTACCCTACCGCACCTCTTCTCTTGAACCCCTAGACTGAAGACGCTTCGGAAGATCTGAACATCTTCAGAAGACGCTTCTGGACATCTATACGTCTTCAGAAGACGACTGTGTGCAATTCGTATCAAGAGTGGATTTGATTGGATTTTGTGTTGAGAGAGGCTTGGTACGAATCCTGAGTGACTTGGTGAGTTGTTTGTTATTTCGAGAAGTTGGAAGTTGGGAACCAGGCTTGTGTCTCCCGATCTTCCAAGCTTCTCAAATCCACATCTTCCTAGAGCGACTAGAAGATTGGAAAGAGGTTGGCAGAATGCGCGAGAAGACGTGAGAGTCCTTTACGAGTCTCTTCTGTCCGACCCATAACAGTTTATTCTTTCTTCTTCTTCCCGAACATAGAAGAGAGTTGTGAGAAGTCTTGCTGATAGAATCTGGAGAGAATGGTCGAGGGTCATGTCTTCCCGTCATGCAGCAAGCTTCTTCTGAGTGTGTATGAGAGGTGAGAAGTCGGAAGAACGGAGTATGAATGTCTTGTGTCTGTTGTGAGGTTAGATTGCGTGTCGGAAGCAGAAGACAGGTGAGACTAGTGAAGGAAAGCTTGGCCGCGGGAAGTCTTCCGAGAACGTCATTGAATCGGAAGCTGTCCCGGGAGTCTTCATGGAGGCCACTGTCACAGCAGGAGCCCACGACCATCTTCTGAATTCTCATTCAATCTGCTTCTCTCATATTTTGTATCTTCTGTTAGGAAGTAGGATGAAATGCAAGATGGATGTCTTCTTGGGAATCCATGCGATGCCTTGCTTAGTTAGGATTGTTTAGATATAGCTCGGAAGATGCGAGGAACTTAGGAAGCACTGTTAGACTTCCGGAAGACGGAATAGCTGTCTTCTGGAAGACTAGATTCGTCTTCTGAGAGTGGAAACTAGACTGTGAGGACTTGGGAAGGATTGAACCTCGGCTCACAATAAGTGCGTGTGGCTTAGTGTAACAGAGCTTGAAGTATGTCGATGCATCCTCGAGGGTTGGTGTTACCGGTAGCAGAGTTGGCCGAGGTCAAACCCTTCATCAAGGAGTTGGGTCTCGACTTCTTCTTGTGGGATTGGAACCTCGCAGACCAGGGTCTTCTGGAGGAGGTTTGGGCAACATTGTCTCCTCGCAACCATGTACCTGCGAAGGCAGGAGTAGCCCGGGGAAGACCATCTTCCTGGACAGCGGAATGGTGGCGTAGGGCCTTCCACAAGTCAGAAGCAGAGAACCGAGGGTATGAGTTAGAGAAGAAAATCCTACCCATGATCTCGAGGAAGTGACACGTGCCGGAGAGCACAACTTGCCTCTTTCTGGAGGACAGGCAGGTAAAGAATGGGTGGAAGGTCGAAGCTTACCGAGAGCCACGGAAGCATCTTCTGGCGAAGCTATTCCTCCATCTCTTTCCCAAGGAGAAAGCACAGAAGACGAGGTATCTTGGAGACCACGACGTGGAGTTCCTGGAAGCCATTTGGGAAGGGCTGCCTATCAATTGGGGTGCTTTTTTCCACGCATATGTGCAGGCAGAACTGGTGTACTTGAGCACCTCGACAAGAGGACACCTCACCCCGTTATCGTGTCGGATATTTTGTGCGTGAAGGATGTCCAGGAAAACGCGAGGTTCCTGGCTGTGGAGATGATGTGTGCCAAACAAGACGAGACAGAGAGGAACAACCACAAAAACGAACGCGCAATATATACCACTCTGAATGTATGTACACTGCCGTTTTTTTCTCCTAACAGCACAAAACTGAGGAACAGACTAGAGCGGACTGTAACCTACTTCAGAAGCCCTAAAACAAACCCCTGAATCGCAACCCTAGCCTGAAATCGCCAAAGCGTAGCTCAAAGCAAGAGAAACTTCTCTTTACTAACAACCAAAGCCACAACAGTATCACGCGATCCAAACCCAAGTCCAAACCACATCCACACACTAGCTCTTGGCTAAAGCTAGCTACCACAAGCCATACACAACCAACTAAGTCCTTAACGAACTCAAAAGGACGAAACCTGTAGCGAAGGAATCGAAAAAGACCTTTCTGGGAACTTTCTCCTTTCGCCAAACGATCTTCAAATGTTGATAGGGTCTCCTTCCCTGACTCCGTTGGCCCAAGAAACCTTCAGATCCGGCTCCCGATAGTTGAGATATCGCTAATTTTCGGTCGCAGGTGACCGAACCTTCAAAAACTCCTCCCTGCGGCTTAAAACCGCTCACACCGCACAAACGGATCGTCTAAACTGATATCCGTCTTCGCTGGTAGGTAGATCTGGCTACTCTGAACCCAACAAGACTCCAAACAAGCCGTTTGGAGTTCCCCTTGCAAAACTACTCGAGAAATTTGGTCGCAGGCTACAAAAAACTGACGTAAATCGGCTCCCTGCGGCTCAAATTTGCTCACCACACCCAAACCAACAATCCAATTCACTTACAGTCTTCTCCTATGCGTACATGAGGACTCCCTGATCGCGTAGGCACCAAGAACGAAGAGCTTGGCTCACCGATCGCGAAGAACAATCCAATCTCATGTCGCAGGCGATGAAAACCTGACGCAAGCGCTTCCCTGCGAGCCAATTTCTCTCACAACTCTCAAACCGCCCGATAAAACTTTGTATCGTCTTCAATTTCCTGAAGAACTCGTTGTTCTGATCCCGATGGATCCAAGGACAGCAAGTTTGGACTCCGGAACGGTCCGAACGGTCCAACTCTCCTTCACAGGTAACTGAAAACCCCAATTCTGCTCCCTGTGTCTCAATTTCTCCCAGAACACAACCCTCGATCCGTCTCTTCAAGAACCGTCTTAACCTGTGCGTAGCCTGCACAGATCTGAACCCGATGACACCTTGCGCGCGTGTATTGGACTTCCCAATTCTCCAAAACATCCACCGACAGGTCGCAGGAACAAGCAAGCCCCTTAAGCAGCCCCCTTGCAACAGTCTGTACGTACGAAGTTCAACTCTCAATAATAAGAAGCAGGTCCCTTGCGTGTTTGATATAACGCATGAAGCTCTAAATACCCAGTCAGCAAATAACTAGGGGCCTAACTTGATTTTACCTTTTTCCGAATCGCATAACTTCTTCTCTGGATGTCCAAACGAAATAAATAAGATGCCCATGGAAAGCTGACAACGAGCTCTATCCATCTATGCGATAAAAGTAAAGATCCGAAGTTGCGCCAAAAGCTCGTAAGCTGGGGCCTAGCTTGTTTTCTCCATCTTTCGAGTCCTGTAACTTCTTCACTATGCGTCCAAACGAAGTAGACAAAGTGCCTATGGAATGCTGACAAGGAGCTCTATCCACTGGTGCGATAAGAACGAAGATCCGAAGTGGTGCCAAAAACCCGTAAGCTGAGGCCTAGCTTATTTTCTCCATCTTTCGAGTCCTGTAACTTCTCCACTAGGCGTCCAAACGAAGTAGACAAAGTGCCTTTGGAAAGCTGACAAGGAGCTCTACCCATCTACGTGATGAAAATGGAGATCTGAGATTGTGCCAAAAGCCCGTAAGCTGGGGCCTAGCTTGTCTTCTCATGAGTGTCTTTGGAGCAACAAGTATCGAAGTTTGAATT
Organism: Asterella californica; assembly: GCA_036924285.1. NCBI lineage: Eukaryota > Viridiplantae > Streptophyta > Marchantiopsida > Marchantiales > Aytoniaceae > Asterella > Asterella californica. The sequence continues at coordinate 54,004,899 of JAYKYS010000001.1, forward strand.
TCAAGTAGGAGCCGGTCCACGACACGACATCCACCCCCTCTGAACCTGTGCATCCTCCGGTATGCACCAGAGATACCAACCAAGGAGTGGATCGGTTTATCGTCCTACTTCCCATCGTAACCAACCTCACCTTCAAGATCTTCTGCATAATCCTCATCCTCAAACTGAAACTCCGTCAAGATATCTGCTAAATCGACCTCCTCATCTCTCTTTTTGAAAATCTTGACGCGTTTACCTGCCACTGGTACCTTCAAGCTTGTTCCATCCAACTCTTGCAGGACGTAAGTTGCGTTGTCATGAACCTTCTTCACCACATACGGACCAAACCATCTTCTGGAAAACTTCCGGAGTGCACTATGCTGGTTGTCTAGACTGTTGTCATAGACTAACACCCAATCACCTTCCTTGATATCCCTAGGTCTCAAACGATGTCGCTGATCAAATCTGACCTTGTTCTTCAACCGTGCTTCTCGCAGCCTATCCAAAGCAGTTTGGATATCCTCTGGTCTTCTCTCTAACTGCCTAATTCGACTAGCAAGAAGCTCTTCTCTAGTCAAATTGTCCTCCCAAGGTAACACACTCCATGTCAGAACATGTTCTTCAATCGGCATGATAGGCTTCTGACCTGTGATGAGTTCCACCGGCATGTAACCTGTCACCGAGCTGTGCGTCATTCTATCTGCCCATAACGCAAATGGTAAGAGTCGAGGCCACTCGCGCACCCTTCCGTTGCAAGCCTTCACCAAAGCCTTCACAATGGGTGGATGACCACGTTCACTCTTGGCATTCCCTTCGGGGTTATAAGCAGTTGTCAGTGACAACCTCACCCCACACCTTGCAAAGAATTCACGAGCCTCATGTGCATCTAGCTCTCCCCGATCTGCAGTGATCTTCCCCACACATCCATACCGACAAACAACCTCTTCCAAGAGAAATCTACATACCCCTTCAGTTGTCTTCGTCCGAAGCGCCCTACCCTCGACTTGATTTGAAAGATCCTCTCTAGCAAGTACCAAGTATCTCATCTGCCATAATCCAACCGGCATAATCACCAAGTCTACCACCCACTTGAAGTGGATTGCCAACGGATAAGTCGGATGTAATCCGTCACGATGTCGGATATTCGAATACATCTGACATGTCAAACAAGACTCCACAAAAGATACAACATCCTTGTACATGTTTTTCCACCAATACCGCTCTTTCATCTTTGTAAAAGTGGCCCAAATCCCTCGATGTCCAGCCCAAAGACTCTCATGGAACGCCTTGAGCAACTTCTGCTGATCTTCCTTGTTGCAAATCACCCGTAGCGGTACTCCACCTTTTTGCTTCGATCGCTTCCAAAGAAACCCATCCTGCAACATGAAGTTGTAGGCCTTCCTTCTAACTCTCCGAAACCTCTCATCTGTCCAACCTGTCTGCTTAACCATCGTACTAAGGTACCTCCCGATATCAAGCAAATCACCATCATACAACCCTTCAACAAACAACTCATCTTCTCTTCCTGTCTGTGCAATCGAATAGAACTCTGTACCCACGTCGTCAATGTCTTCTACCATCTCATCTTCCCCATCATATCGAGCCCGAGACAACATATCCGCCATCAGATTATCCTTCCCTGCGATATGTCTAAACTCCGGGTTCAACGACTTGATATATGCGATCCATCGTAACATCGCAATATCAGGAGTTGAACAATTCATGATCATCCCTAACAACGGCAAGCAATCAGTTTCAACCACCACTACTGCTCCAATCAAATACTCTTTCTTAGTCTTCATAGCTGAAACAATACCCCACAATTCTCTCTTCACTTGCGGGTAAGCACGTTGTCGAGCACTTAACACCTTCGTTCCGAACCTAACCGCAAACCTGTCTCCATCCTCATCATCCTGTCCGACTGCCCATCCAATTGCAACTGGACTTGTATCCACAGTAAGAACCACCGGCCTAGCACCCTTGTAATCAATCCTTCCCAGAACTGGAGGAGATGATAGTAAAGACTTCAGCTTCCTTACCGCATCAGTATGCTCTTCCTCCCATCTGAATTTATGACCCTTACGCAACAATCCATACAACGGATCCGCCACATGCGCATAATGAGGAATCCAAATGTGGTAGAATACACAAGCACCCAAAAATCTTCTTACTTCTGTCAGCGAGTTGCAAACCTCCTTCATCCTTCCAATCGCATCCACCTTGTTCGGATCTGGCTTCCGACCAAACGATCCACACAAATGACCAACGATCAAAACCTCTCTAACTCCAAATGTAGACTTCGCACCTGACAGCGTAAGATGAACTTCCTCAAGTCGAGATAAGATCTTCTCACAGTCTGCGATGTGATCAGTGACGTATCGTCGACACCCCCTCTGATCTAATGCTTCATCCTTCTCATCTTCCACACATCCTTTGATGGGGATGTCATCCAAGAATGGCATCGTCTTTTCGGGGATGAAGTCCCTTAGAACTCGATTCATCCCGTTCATCATGTGTGCTACCGAGTTGGTAGCTCCCTGCGGTAAGGTACACATCCTAACCAACCCCAAAGGTGTCCTCATTGTCGTGAAGCTTCTGCTCTCCTCCGCTAGTTGAAACTGATCATACCCCGAGTAAAGATCTCCCATTGAGTAAATCGCTCTTCCTGCAAACGCTTCTGCAAACTCATCCACAATCGGTCCCACCCCAGCATTTCTGATTGTTACTGCGTTCACTGGCTGCATGTCTTGGATGAACCGCAGCGACCCATTCTTCTTTGGTACTGTAAACCATCTGCTTGAATATGGTGCAAACGACGGCTCCAAGATCTTCATCCGCATCTTCTCCTTCAGCAATTCCACTAGTTTGGGCAAGTGAGCCCGCGGTACTGGAATTGGTCTCAGGTTCCATGACACATGCGGTACCGTGAAGATAACCATCGGGGTAACAACGTACGGATCTACACATCCAATCTCAAGTGGCTCAAAAGCAAATGCTTTCCCATGTCTTGAAAGCATCTCCTTGAAGCACATCCTCTCTTCTGGTAGAAGAGACCCATCAGATCCAATCTTCAGCTCTTCAAGGGTCTTCTCCGTGAACTTGTGTCCTATCATTGCAGGATCTCTCAAACTCTTCTCCTTTGAAGCTCGATCCATCTGTTGGTTGGTGTCTTCGGGCAAAGGACCAGCAATTGGCTTTACTTTCCTATCCACTGTCTTGTACCTTGTCTCAACTCGAACCTCCGGCGCACGGAATGATTCGATCACCGAATAGACCTCCCTTGAATGAATCTGCACGACCTTATCCATATCCTCCCATCCAATAGACATGATCTCTCGCAAGGGATCTTCCAACCCATCCTCTTCATAAACACCAGAAATCCATTCATCCCTTTCTAGCTCACCCAACTCTTTCAACATCAACTCAACACCACGCAAATGTTTTTGTTCTTTTCTTCTCAGCTCTTCTATCTTCTTGTAGACAGCAATCCCACACTCTGAAAATCCAATAAACCCTGTACAAAAGGCACTATCTCCATCAAGCGAGAGTACCTTCTCTTGCGCACCACCACAATCCCGCTCTATAGTGGTACTCAACGAAAATCCTTGAACTCTTCACTCACCCTTGGAAGCGGCTTCTCCCTCAAACGATCTCGGTTGCGCTCGTGGTTGGACGGTACAGTCAGGAACTGTACCGCTCTCTTCCCATCTTGACTTCGGATCCTAGCATACGCAGATCCGTCGTCCAGTACCTTTGTCTCCATCCGGGTTGCTATGATGAAAGGTTGACCTAGAATGAGTGGGTATGATGTTGCTTCCTGAACAAAGAAGTTTTGCTCAATAGCAACATCACCTACGCGCACTCTGATGTCTGGACAAGCTCCATACAAGTCTCCTCTCGTGTTGTTGGCTGCTCTTATGACCCATCCATGCTCTGTGTCGATCGGCCACTTCTTCCTCTTGTACAGCTCCTTCGACATGATATTGATTTCTGATCCATGATCGATCAGAGCAACCACCGGCTCATCCAAGTCCTCGATCCTCACCAACGTCTCCGTCGTAGCTCGAGCCCAGTGACTGTGGCTGTAATGACTTGAGCTCCGCTTCCCATCCTCCTCTTCATCCTCGAAATGCACCTTGCGCCTTCGATCTCTTTCTTCCTCTGGAGAATAGACACTGCACCTTGCAAGCTCTCTCTCCTCATCCACTGACATCCTAGTATCCAAAGCATGTGATAAACCAGTCTCACCCGTAATTTGTCGTTTCCGTTTGATGACATCGATGATGACATCATGAAACTCACGCTTGGCGATGCCTAACACTTCTCTCAAAGTAAACTCCACCTTCACATTCAGAATGCGATCTTCCAAGACTCCCTTCAAGTCTGTTGAAGCCTCGATATCCGACTGTAGCTTGTACGCAGCCGGCTTACCCTTCTCCTTCTGAGATTTCTCCTTCGATGGAGAAGGAGCATCGTCCATCGGTAGGTCTTGAGCTCCTGCATCCCGAAGCTCTTGGCGAACCTTCTCCCCTCGAGTCTGTCTCTTTGAAGAAGTCCCTTCTCTTGAATCCTCTGAATCTCGCCTTCTCTTCTCTTCCAACAACGCTTCGTGTTGGTTCTTGGCGATGTACGCATGCACCGATAGAGCTTTTATCGGATCCTCCCATCCAGTATCCCTTCTGATCGTTGCAGCTGTCCTCTGCAACGTCTCACGTGCCATCTTCCCTTTCTGTTTCATGGAGATGGCAGATGACCACAACTCACTTGGCTCAACTTGCTTGTTGAAACTCCTCTCAGCCTGATCCTCAACCCTTGTGCCATAAGTTCCAGCTTCCACCATTGCAACTGCTTGCGCTGATAGGTGGTCCTCAACCAACTTCTTCATCCCTCCCCTACCAAAGTTGGTCTGAAGAAGTGCACCAGTATCCCTCAACGCTACCTTCCCATCCTTCTAGAAGATCACCCCTTGCTGCAAGGTATCACTGAACTCCTTGCAATCTCTGCGCGGATGATCGGTACCATCGCACTAGATACACCGCTGGATCCAGCCTTGCTTCTCAACAGGTTTCGCTCCGCTTGTAGATCCTTGCTCCTCCAATCTGGTGAGCTTGATCTGCAAGTCTCGCATCCCACGCATGATCTCCTCAAGACTTGAGTCCTTCTTCGGAGATACTATCGGTGTCTGAACAACTGGAACAGCAGGAGCAACCGGCACTACCTGTCTAGCAACAGGAACAACTGGTCGAACTACAGGAACAGGTGTTACAGCAGTTGGTGCTGGTGTCAGTCTCCTAACATGAACCTTCTCTCGCCTCCGCTCCCTCTTGGTGAGCAGACCAACAGCTTCTTCAACCTTCTTCCAGCTGCTAGTCAATCCATCGTCCTCCTCCCGGTCTTCCAGAAGTATCTCTAGCTTCTCCTGCAACTTCTCATCTGCAGCCCGAAGAAATAGCTCTGTCTTGTTGGACTGCAACGTCAACTTCTCCATCCTGGTCAACCGTGAAAACTGCTTCTCAAACTCTCTGAGCAACTCAGTAGCTTGTAAACCCTTCCTTGGTTGCTCAACCCACTCCAAGAATGACTTCTTGGTGACTCGATCAAAGTCTTCCAAGAAGTACTCATCCATCAAGGCACGAGCAAAGGTCTCCCAATCCTTGTTAAAATGCTTCGTTAGCATTTTAACATGATCCCTAATCTCTGGAGCTGCTGCCAACTCAAACGTCTCAATCATCTCATCTTCTGAGACCCGGTTCAGCTCCATCTCCTTCACATAATGTCTCAGATACTTTGAGACATCTCTTCCATCAAACTGGTCAATCCTGCTGACCACCGCTTGTAGCGCCTTTGTTGCCAAAGCTTCCTTCCGCTCATCAGACTGTTGCTGCCGTAAGAACATAGTGAAAGCTTGGAACATCGATGCAGTCGCCGGATCCAACTGCACCTTCGGTAACCCACTTGAACCACTAGCTCCATCTCCGTCACCTTTCCCATCCCCACTCATGACTGCCAATCTCTTCTTCAAAGTTCCACACAGAAGAATCTCCACCCCAGACCTTCACGTCGAGTTCACCACCGTATCGTGTCAGATATTTTGTGCGTGAAGGATGTCCAGGAAAACGCGAGGTTCCTGGCTGTGGAGATGCTGTGTGCCAAACAAGACGAGACAGAGAGGAACAACCACAAAAACGAACGCGCAATATATACCACTCTGAATGTATGTACACTGCCGTTTTTTTCTCCTAACAGCACAAAACTGAGGAACAGACTAGAGCGGACTGTAACCTACTTCAGAAGCCCTAAAACAAACCCCTGAATCGCAACCCTAGCCTGAAATCGCCAAAGCGTAGCTCAAAGCAAGAGAAACTTCTCTTTACTAACAACCAAAGCCACAACAGTATCACGCGATCCAAACCCAAGTCCAAACCACATCCACACACTAGCTCTTGGCTAAAGCTAGCTACCACAAGCCATACACAACCAACTAAGTCCTTAACGAACTCAAAAGGACGAAACCTGTAGCGAAGGAATCGAAAAAGACCTTTCTGGGAACTTTCTCCTTTCGCCAAACGATCTTCAAATGTTGATAGGGTCTCCTTCCCTGACTCCGTTGGCCCAAGAAACCTTCAGATCCGGCTCCCGATAGTTGAGATATCGCTAATTTTCGGTCGCAGGTGACCGAACCTTCAAAAACTCCTCCCTGCGGCTTAAAACCGCTCACACCGCACAAACGGATCGTCTAAACTGATATCCGTCTTCGCTGGTAGGTAGATCTGGCTACTCTGAACCCAACAAGACTCCAAACAAGCCGTTTGGAGTTCCCCTTGCAAAACTACTCGAGAAATTTGGTCGCAGGCTACAAAAAACTGACGTAAATCGGCTCCCTGCGGCTCAAATTTGCTCACCACACCCAAACCAACAATCCAATTCACTTACAGTCTTCTCCTATGCGTACATGAGGACTCCCTGATCGCGTAGGCACCAAGAACGAAGAGCTTGGCTCACCGATCGCGAAGAACAATCGAATCTCATGTCGCAGGCGATGAAAACCTGACGCAAGCGCTTCCCTGCGAGTCAATTTCTCTCACAACTCTCAAACCGCCCGATAAAACTTTGTATCGTCTTCAATTTCCTGAAGAACTCGTTGTTCTGATCCCGATGGATCCAAGGACAGCAAGTTTGGACTCCGGAACGGTCCGAACGGTCCAACTCTCCTTCACAGGTAACTGAAAACCCCAATTCTGCTCCCTGCGTCTCAATTTCTCCCAGAACACAACCCCCGATCCGCCTCTTCAAGAACCGTCTTAACCTGTGCGTAGCCTGCACAGATCTGAACCCGATGACACCTTGCGCGCGTGTATTGGACTTCCCAATTCTCCAAAACATCCACCGACAGGTCGCAGGAACAAGCAAGCCCCTTAAGCAGCCCCCTTGCAACAGTCTGTACGTACGAAGTTCAACTCTCAATAATAAGAAGCAGGCCCCTTGCGTGTTTGATATAACGCCTGAAGCCCTAAATACCCAGTCAGCAAGTAACTAGGGGCCTAGCTTGATTTTACCTTTTTCCGAATCGCATAACTTCTTCTCTGGATGTCCAAACGAAATAAATAAGATGCCCATGGAAAGCTGACAACGAGCTCTATCCATCTATGCGATAAAAGTAAAGATCCGAAGTTGCGCCAAAAGCTCGTAAGCTGGGGCCTAGCTTGTTTTCTCCATCTTTCGAGTCCTGTAACTTCTTCACTATGCGTCCAAACGAAGTAGACAAAGTGCCTATGGAATGCTGACAAGGAGCTCTATCCACTGGTGCGATAAGAACGAAGATCCGAAGTGGTGCCAAAAACCCGTAAGCTGAGGCCTAGCTTATTTTCTCCATCTTTCGAGTCCTGTAACTTCTCCACTAGGCGTCCAAACGAAGTAGACAAAGTGCCTTTGGAAAGCTGACAAGGAGCTCTACCCATCTACGTGATGAAAATGGAGATCTGAGATTGTGCCAAAAGCCCGTAAGCTGGGGCCTAGCTTGTCTTCTCATGAGTGTCTTTGGAGCAACAAGTATCGAAGTTTGAATTTCAAGTAGGAGCCGGTCCACGACACGACACCGTTCCTTTGTTATCTGTACATTCTCGTGATGTGAATCATTTCACATAGTAAACGATTCACTTCTCTGTCAAGCGTTAGTCTCTCTAAGTGAAGTAAAGACTTCAGAGAAGTCCATTTTTGGAAGATGTTATATATTTTGAGTCTTAGTAGGTTGATTACCATGTCGATAGGATTTAAGCTCATGGGTTGTATTTACGTGTCGCCCATGCACGCTTTCTAGCTGATTTAAGTTATTTTTCGGGGCTGTATGTCATTTTAAGTAGTTTAAGTTTTACGTTGGCACTCTAGGAGGCTTGACGTGGTAGCTTATGAGTGTAGATAAGTTACCAAGTAGTTTAAGGCACAAAGGACAGTCAAGTGGAGCTATGAACTCCCATTGGTCCATTTTTGTCTTTTGTAAAACTCTAAGTTTAGAAACAGAGCTCTAGAGTGGATTTCGAGCAATTGGTGAGTGTACTATGAAATCTGAGAGCATAAGGAGATAGAGCTCGTCGTGCCAAGCGCTGTCAGCAAAAAGTTTGATCGATTTGGAGCAATAAAGAAGGAATTATGGCTGATTGAAGTTCGATTTGTGTGAGAATTGCAGCACTTTTGTTGAATTTGGGGTTTTGAGTGTCATTTGCAGCAGAATTAAGGAAATCGCTTCAAACCTTCGTGGTTGTGTTCATTTGTCAGCCAGGCTACGACTGTCAAAAAAGTTTCAAGTGATTTGAGTTACTGAGTAATTCAAGGCGGCCGCTGAAGCAGAGGGGGTCTGTAAAGCTCACAATCTAGAGCAGCAACTTCAGAGAACGAAATCTAGAGTTCTGTGTACAATCAGGAGGTCCAACTTCACAGGAGTGTTCAGCAAGCTGTGTACTGCAAATCCTGTAAGAAACTTTGAAATTGATCGAGCCAATCTCCTGTTATAGATCGAAATAGCTGGCTGGGTACCGGAAATTGTCATAATTTCTCTGTTCAGAAAGTTTCTACTCATATCTTGGTGCTCTAAATTGATCTCAAGTTGAAACTTCGTATGTGTATCCAGTAGGACCTCATTGACATGTAGGAGAAGTTATGAAGTCTAAACCTTCACATATTTTTCAATCTTGAGTGCCAAAGTTCGCCGTCAGATCTTATCGTTGCTAGTTAAGCTTGAACTTTGCTTCCTGAACATATCTGAAGAGCCAAGAGACTTGTATGAGCGCTTTTCAGTATCACCTTGTTACCTGACGCATATCCTTTGAGCAAACCAGCCACAGCGTCTAGTGCTTCTCTAAGTAGACTGAACACAGCCTTCAAGCTCATATCAAAGTCAGAAGGTTCCGCCCTTCTCGAGGAAACTCTCAACTCTACATCTGGTGCTTCCACTGAGAGCTCTTGGGGTGATTGATTGAGGAGGCTGAGTTTACTACAAGGAGAGAAGATGGATCGCAAGAGCGCTGCTGCTGCTACTTCTGCGGCTGCTGCATCTACGTCTACTGCAGCACCTTCTGTAGCACTTGTGACAGCAACGACCTCTGTACTTGGTCTGGATACGGCTGAGATCCTGAAGACGCTTGCGGCCCTGGTCCAACAACATCCGATCGTTGGAGGGGGTGAGTTAAAGTCCACCAAGGCTTTGCAAGCTATTGTGAACAGATGTGGAAGGTTTGAAGGTAGAGATGTTTCTAGATATCTGCGTGAGTATAGAGGAGAGATGGAGCTGGTTAGGGTTATTGATGCTGAGATGATAGCAAGTTTTGAGTTAGCTGTCATTCCTGAGTTGCGGGACCAAGTTAGGGATGTACAGAGAAGAAATCTTGGAATCTGGATGAGTTTTGAGCGATCTCTTCGAGAGGAGTTTCTTGAGGAGGATTCAGAGAGAGTTACTAGAAGGACATTTCTAGACTGGGTTGAGCAGCAACCTGGTCGTATGATGAGCCTGAATGAGTTGTTGAGAGAATTTGATCGAAGATACCGGCAACTTTCAACTCTAGAGCGAATAACCCTAGATGCTAGGAGAACAGAGCTTTTCCTGCAAGCTACCGATGATGCTACGGCAGATCGGTTGTGTTTTATGTTGGCCGATCGATCTGTTGAGGGAGGTGTTACTATGGATTGGGAGAGAGTTGAGGATGCTGTGGCTGTACTGACAAGGCAGAGGAGGGGAAGAGTGGTTGTGAGAGGACGTCCGCTTGCAGAAGTGGTCGCTCCGTCGTATGCTGCTCCTCAAGTACAGCAGCCTTTGGCCCCTGCTCCTAGACCTGTTATCCCAGCTGCAGTTCCTTTGATGCCAGTTGTGTCAGCTCCGGCACAAAGGACACCTGTTCAGAGACTTGCGGAGAACCATGGTCAACAAAACAAGATCGAAGACCTAATTCGGCAGATGCGAGAGCTGAAGATAGAGTTAGCTGGATTGTAGAGAGAGCAGCCATCGGCGCCTGCTGCTGCACGTCTAGGAGGAGCTCCGGTTCATAAATATATTTGATGTGACAGTCCTGATCATTTCCGAGGAGACTGTCAAGAGCTCACAGCTGCTTTGCGAGATGGTGTGGTTTGCTATCAGAATGGTAGGCTGCATCTTTCTTCTACTGGAGAGCCGTTGAGCACGCAGTTTGGGCGAGGAGGCATGAGAAGTCTACCTCAGAATGCTGCGGCTGCCACAGCAACTGCGTTAATGACACCGCTGGTAAATTTTGATGTATATGTTGGGCATATTGAGGTCTTTTCTAGTCTTGCATTGCTAGATAGGACTGCTGAGAAGAGTGTGGCTCCAGTTCCTTCTGAGATACTGAAGAGAGGAGCCGAGTCTATTCGTAAGGTCACAAGATGAGGAGATCCTGTAGATGCTGCTTCTATCAGAGCATTCCTGGATGTAGATAGACATGTTCATTGGCAGGATGCTTCTGTGGAAGAAAAGAGTCGGCGAGAAGCCTCTGAACTTGATACTGGAGTTCTTGAGGAGATTGGGGATAGACGGAGAGTCACAAGGAGACGAGCGGCTCTTCCTAAGGACATCTCGTCTACTTCTGTAGCTCCTCCACCTGCACCAGGTCCTATGGAGGACGTGCAGAGATCCCAGCAAGAGCCAACGACTGCTGGTTGACGGTTTACTGCCCAAGAGAAGGAGAAGGGACCGGCTTACAAGTTGGCAGCTAATATTGAAACTTCTATTGATCTGAAGAGCATCTTGGAGTAGAGGATACTGGACGCACGAATCGAGTTTTCTCTTTGAGAAATTCTTGGTATTGCAAAGAGGGAGTTTCACGAACTGATCATCGACATCATCAAGCGCAAGAGACAGGTGATGTCTGAACAAGTGGAAAGTCAAATGATAGATGTGGTAGGAACTTCTCTGAATGATGCAGAGTTTGGAAAGGTGCATTTTCAGGAAGTTGATGACAAGGGATACCAGCAAGAAGCGTTGGTTGCTGGTACCAACACTATTGAGTTTGATGATGAGGAAGATGGCGAGGAGAGTCCAGCTACTGATAGTGATTTCAGAAGAAGACATTCGGCTCGTGCTACAACTGCTACACGAGTTCGTCTTGGAAGTTTGGCTGAACCTGTTGCTGCCTTAGTTGATCACGGATCTGAGATCAACATCATGTCAAGGGAGGTGCATGAGAGAGGTCAGTGGCCTATCGAGCTGAACCATGATTGGGTGTTACGTGCTCCAAACAACCAGAAAGGTGAGCTATACGGCGCTTGTCCTAACGTGAAGGTGAAGATAGGTCATGTAGATGTAGATCAGCACTTCTTCGTGCAGTCTTCTACTTCATATCTTGTTATTCTTGGCCAGTCTTATATCACTGCAGTTCGAATAGAGACCAAGGTAATGGATAACGGATCTCATTACGCTAAGATTCGTAGTCCAGATGATAGACGTTCTGTGCAGTTTCTGATCGTTCGTACGAACCACGAATGAAACCGGTAGACCTTGAGGGATTGTCCTATCTGTAGGAGTAAGGGTTTTCAGAAACCACTCTCATAAGACGGGATAGCGAGAGTGAAGGATCTACTGCTACTATGATCCCGCTTGAGCAGCGTGAGGGATCACAAGAGGCTGATGGAGAGGCTGTTCAAAATTCAGAAAGTAGTTGCACTGTACATAGTTGGAAATATGGTTTGATGGCTTTCAGTTCTGATGATTGGAGTGAGTTTCACGCGGATAGAGGATTTGACTGAGAAGAGTAGAAGGCTGATGAAGAGGTGTGCAGCAAATCTGCGTTGTACAGGAGTTCTGAAGGAAGATGAGATGATTTCTGGTGTTTATGAGGAGTTTGTAAGTGTACAATCTTTTGTTCGTTGGCTGGATGATGTAGATAGGTTGATGGAACAGATGGGAGGTAGGGTGGTGATCCCCATCCATTCTCATGAAGTCTATGAGGAGATTATCTCGTACTTGCGATATCATCCTCATCCGAGACTAGAGAATGGATGGAAGGATGCAGTCTGTTGGTGTGGCTCTCATCAGGAAGCAGAAGTACACACCAAGTATAAAGCTGTAGCGAGGAAGGTGAGACCTGTGGCGACCCAATTACCTATTGATTCCCAGCAGCAGATGGAGTTAGCGGTTACTGAACCTGTGCTTAGAGATCCTACACAGGTAGGACCCAAGTTTACTCAAGAAACACTTGAGCAACTTCAGATAGGAGGAGGTGGCTTCTTGACTGAAGTGGAAAAGCGAGCTTTCGAGAAGATGATAGTTAGTCATGGTAAGGCATTTTCTTTCTCAGCTGAGGAGATTGGTTGTGTGGATCCTAGTGTGATAGCTCCGATGGTTATTTTCACTGTTCCTCACGTGCCTTGGGACTTGAAGCCAATTCCAGTCCCTCGTGTCTTACTATCGAAGGTGATTGAGTTACTGAAGGAGAGAATGCGGATGGGTATTCTTGAACCATCTATGGCTCCGTACTCTAGCCGATGGTTCACAGTACCTAAGAAGACATGAGCTTTACGCTTCATCCAAGACTTGCAGCCTGCCAACAACATCACAATTCGAAACGTCGGGATAGGACCTGTGGTTGATGAAGTAGCTGAGGTGTTTGCTGGAAGGTCAATCTATTCTATTGGAGATCTGTTTTCATGTTATGATCAGTTTCAGCTTGCTTTGGAGAGTGGAGACTTGACTACCATACGTACACCTTTGGGATTGACGCGAATGTGTACTCTTCCTCAGGGTGCGACAAACTCAATAGCCCATATGCAGAATACGATGCATAAGGTGTTACGAGAGTTTGTACTTGAGATTACTATCCCGTTTCTGGATGATATTCCCATGAAAGGCTGTCCGATGAAAGACAAAGACGAAGCTGTGACTTCTGATGGATGTAGAAAGTTCGTTGTAGACCACATTCGGGATGTGGAGAAGATTCTGATGCGTTTGGAGGAGGTACACCTCACTCTATCAGGTACCAAATCTCGTTTTGGTATGTCAAAGATTGTGGTGGTGGGTCATTTGTGTGGTATTTTTGGGAGGCGTCCGAACCCAGAGAAGGTAGATGCTATAGCAAGGATAGCTGACTGCACCAACATCACTGAGGTTCGACGGTTCTTGGGAGCTTGTGTGTTCTTTTGTTTGAGTATTCCTCATTATGCACACATTGCCGAGCCTCTGTATGCACTTCTGAGAAAGGGAAGGAGGTTTACTTGACGTCAAGAACATCATGATGCGATGGAGCAGCTGAAGGATTCTGAAGTCTCCACCTATACTAAGGAGGCTTAGCTACGAGAGCGGGAGACCTGTTGTACTGACTGTTGATACGAGTCCAAAGGCGATTGGATGGGCAGTTGGCCAAGGAGATGCAGAAGGTGTGCGGTTTGTTTCAAGGTTTGGAGCTCGGATCTTAACAGACAGACAACGTAACTATCCTCAAGTGAAGCGTGAGTTGTGGAGAGCTGTTACTGCTATGAAGGTAGATCGAGAGTTCTTGATAGGAGCTCATGTGATACTAGAAACAGATTGTTTGCCTTTGTTGGCTATGATAGCAAACTGCAATACACCAGACATAGCAATGCTGCGATGGATTGCTTATGTCCGGAGTCTGAACCCTGAGCTAAAGCATATAGCAAGGAAGGACAATCCAGTTGCAGATATGTTGTCTAGGGCTCGTTATACAGATGAGGATGAGATGTTTGCAGAGGTGGAGAATGAAGAGAGGAGAGACGTTTGGTGCCAAATTGGTCAGCAGACTTCAGACTTGGAACCACTGCCATTCAAGGAGGAGTTCTACACGGATAAGTTCCGTGATATTGGATTTATCTGAGTTCGTTATCCAGGAGAGAAGGATGGAGTGATGCAGAGTTCAAGGAGATCAGACGGAAGGCGTACAACTACCTTATACGTGAAGGTTATCTGTGGAAACGTCCGAAGAGAAGAGACGGGATGCTTGCTAGAGTGGTGGATGATCAACCGACGAAGCTGAATCTGCTGAAAGAGTTTCATGACACCTTGTGGGCTGGACACCGTGGAGTATGGGCTACTTACACAAAGATGAAGGAGCGTTATTGGTGGAAGGGTTTGTATCAAGACGTGATGGACTTTGTTGGGTCGTGTCTGCACTGCCAGTTCTACTGTAAGGTCCGTTACAGAGATGGACTTGTACATACTTATCCACCTAGTATCCATTTTCAATGGGTTCTTGATCTTGTGATGATGCCACCGGGATTATGAGGGATGCGTTATTTGATGTTGGCTCGAGAGGATCTTTCCAACTATGTGGAGAGACGAGCACTACGAACGAAGACCACAGAGAACACACGCAGGTTCGTGCTTGAAGATATCATCTATCATTATGGATCGATTGGGAGATTACGGACAGATAGAGGCGAGTTGATAGGCGCTGAAGTGAAGGAGTTCTTTGCTCGTTATGGAGTAAAGCTTCGGCTTACCACTGCTATGAATCCAGAGGACATTGGTAAGAGTGAACGAGAACACCCTTCTATCGTTCATGCTTTGGTGAAAGCATGTGATGGTAGGCCTAGAGAATGGCCGAAACTACTTCTCTTTGCTTTGTGGGCTGATAGAACTACACACTGTACTACGACTGGCTATATGCCAGTTGAGCTTATGCTGGGGCAGAAACCGATCATGCCTGCTGAGGAGTACTTTCTTACATGGGCTACGCTATCGTGGGAAGATGGTATAGATCGTGCTTCACTCCTTGCTTTACGTATTAGGCAGTTGTAGCGAAGGGAGGAGGATCTTGCTGATGCGCAGGAGAGGCTGAAGGAAGCTCGAGTCAGAAACAAGGAACGTTTTGACAAGACTCACAGACTACGACCGAAGCCAATACATGTTGGTGATTGGGTTCTAGTATATGATAGCACGCTGGAGAATCAGCATTCTACACTTCGTAAGTTCTCTCGAAGATGGTTCGGGCCTTATGTTGTGCTAGATGTGTATGAGAATGCCACCTATAGTTTACGTGAGTTGGATGGTACTCCTTTGAAGCTATTTGTGGCAAGCAAACGTGTGAAATTGTTCAAAAGACGCGGAGGGTCAGTTGAGTTATTCAACTTTCTGGAGTCAGAGCTGAGGACAACCAGAGACGGAGACGTCCCAGTGTCTGATGAGGTTGAGACGGAGGATGATTGAACAAAAGACTAAGGAGATTGGCACATACCGGAGGATGTGTAGGTTTGGAGGGGGTGGATGTCGTGATGTGAATCATTTCACATAGTAAATGATTCACTTCTCTGTCAGGCGTTAGTCTCTCCGAGTGAAGTTAAGACTTTAGAGAAGTCCATTTTTGGAAGATGTTATATATTTTGAGTCTTAGTAGGTTGATTACCATGTCGATAGGATTTAAGCTCATGGGTTGTATTTGCGTGTCGCCCATGCACGCTTTCTAGCTGATTTAAGTTATTTTTCGGGGCTGCGTGTCGTTTTAGGTAGTTTAAGTTTTACGCTGACACTCTAGGGGGCTTGACATGGTAGCCTATGAGTGTAGATAAGTTACCAGGTAGTTTAAGGCACAAAAGGACAGTCAAGTGAAGCTATGAACTCCCATTGGTCCATTTTTGTCTTTTGTAAAACTCTAAGTTTAGAAACATAGCTCTAGAGTGGATTTCGAGCAATTGGTGAGAGTACTATGAAATCTGAGAGCACAAGGAGATAGAGCTCGTCGTGCCAAGCGCTGTCAGCAAAAAGTTTGATCGATTTGGAGCAATAAAGAAGGAATTATGGCTGATTGAAGTTCGATTTGTGTCAGAATTGCAGCACTTCTGTTGAATTTGGGGTTTTGAGTGTCATTTGCAGCAGAATTAAGGAAATCGCTTCAAACCTTCGTGGTTGTGTTCATTTGTCAGCCAGGCTACGACTGTCAAAAAAGTTTCAAGTGATTTGAGTTACTGAGTAATTCAAGGCGGCTGCTGAAGCAGAGGGGGTCTGTAAAGCTCACAATCTAGAGCAGCAACTTCAGAGAACGAAATCTAGAGTTCTGTGTACAATCAGGAGGTCCAACTTCTCAGGAGTGTTCAGCAAGCTGTGTACTGCAAATCCTGTAAGAAACTTCGAAATTGATCGAGCCAATCTCCTGTTATAGATCGAAATAGCTGGCTGGGTACCGGAAATTGTCATAATTTCTCTGTTCAGAAAGTTTCTACTCATATCTTGGTGCTCTGAATTGATCTCAAGCTGAAACTTCGTATGTGTATCCAGTAGGACCTCATTGACATGTAAGAGAAGTTATGAAGTCTAAACCTTCACATATTTTTCAATCCTGAGTGCCAAAGTTCACCGTCAGATCTTATCGTTGCTAGTTAAGCCTGAACTTTGCTTCCTGAACATATCTGAAGAGCCAAGAGACTTGTAGGAGCGCTTTTCAGTATCACCTTGTAACCTGACGCCTATCCTTTGAGCAAACCAGTCACAGCCAAGAGTCTACTGCTTCCCTAAGTAGACTGAACACAGCCTTCAAGCTCATATCACAGTCAGAAGGTTCCGCCCTTCCCGAGGAAACTCTCAACTCTACAACGTGTCCAAGGAGGACCTAGCAGAAGACCACTTGGCGAGGTATGGACCAACAAGACAGCACGAGGTAAAGGAAGAGACCTCGGGAGAAGACGACCGAGTCGTGGTCATGACTCCTCCTCCCACTCTAGTGTCGCAGATGAGGCCAGGCACTCATTAGAAGACGCTTCTGGTGAGAGAAGACGACTCCAGTGGTTCGGAAGACGCGACACCACCGAGGAAGATGGGACCTAGGAGCATATATAGGAAGACCACCTCCTTCTCGATCATTCACTCTAGATCGGAGTCCGACTCTCAGGAGGAGCCACTGAGTGCTCGAGCTGCACAGAAGACCGCTTCTACAACTACAGGGAGTCTTCCGGAGACTCCAGAAGACGAAGGTTGGATGGACATTCTTACTGCAACGCGAGGAAGTGCAATGAAGAGAACCGCTTCTGTTGTGAGAAAGGATCTTCCACCCCAGAAGATGAGAAGAGTAGTGTCTTCTCGCGCACAGAAGCAGAAGACCACAGTGGTGGAAGAGGCATCCTTGACGTTGGAAGACAAGGAAGACACCTCCGATCGGATTGTGGAAATGAACCTATCTTCTGCGAGAAGAAGGTTGGAGGAGTTCAACACCTTCTTCCATTCGGAGATTCAGCCAGCTATAGAGTTGGTGGAGAAGTGCGCGATGGCTCAGGAGAATTCAATGCGACCTGGATTCGGTCTGCGCACCCTGATGCAGTAGGAAAAAGTCCAGAAGAAAGTAGAAGCGCTGGAAGCTAACCTCCGCACCACGGAGAAGCTTGCGGCGAAGTACAAGACGGAAGCAGCTACTTCTGCCAAGGAGTCAGCATAGTTGAGGAAGAGCAACCAGGAGTTGCAAGCACGTCTACAGCAACGTGACCAGGAGGTTTTGCAGGTCAGAGGTAAGATCACCACCCTCACAGAGGAGAAGACAACGTGGAAGACACTACGGGAAGCCGCAGAAGCACAGGCTGCAGCAGAGAAGACGTAGGGGAAGCAGCAGAAGTTCGCGCGCAGGGATTGCTAGCAAAGACGGTGGAAGCACTTCGCAAGAAGTTCAACTTCACCGCGTTGTAGGAAGCTTCTCACCCTAGCTAGGGAGTGGGATGATGAATCCAGAGCGATGCTAGTGGAGTGCAAGGAGAGTATGTTCCGTTACCTAGATCGACAAAGTTTGGAGACGCTTTATGGTCTTCCTTCGATTCCACCACCAACGGCTACATCTTCCCATACTCCAAGATCAATTATCGGGATAGATTTGGAGAAGGAGGAGTTCGACCTCGCTGTCCACTTGGTAGTGACAGCGTTGGAAGCCGAGAAGACTACAGAAGAAGCCCCGGAAGACAGGAAGAAGAGTTGTCTTCTCAGGTGTTTCGAGTGGAGGAGGTGACTTCCTCAGATCACTGCGAGATCACCACAGCTCCTAGCGTCGAACCAATACCACAGAAGAGCGAAGAAGCGCAAGTCGACTCAGCTTCCCAGAAGACGCTTCCGTCTTCCAAAGCCGCACCAGCTGAGCCAACCACGAATGTTGAAGATGAAGCTACCTCAGTGACACCCGAGGTACTCGCAGGGCTTCTCACCTTATCAGAAGCCGAGTTAGGAGTTCATGTAGGAGTAGATCAGGAAGGGATCACACCCAGCGAATTAGAGTAGACAACAAGTCAAGAAGACATGTGACTTGTCTAATTTTGGTAGGAACCGAAATTGCTATCTTAGGAGATGGCAGTTTAACTGTAATTTTAGATGACTATCCATGTGATAGGGTAGGTAGCACATGAGTAGGAAGTAAATGACTAAACCAAGGCAGGGAACCGACTGCATGTGAGATGGTGGCTTTCTGACAGCGCACCATCTTCTTGATTGCAAGTGAGGATTGGAGGGGAACTCTCTCCTGCGCCTCAAGGTGGTAGTACAAGTTAGAATGCAGTGTAGGATTCAATGCGCACTAAACACATTACTGTACATACACATTAGACATATTGTGAACACAGTGTATACACACTACACCCGATGTTAGAGACATACGAATAGATTGGGACTACACAGGAGGGGTCTACGTTCTTCTGTTGCCAATAATGCTTCAAAGATATAGATGGAGGTAGTGGACAATTTAGAGCAGGGAACGACATCATCGTGTAGTCTTGCTGCTAAGATGGTGTGTCAAGGAGTAGGAGCAGGACGTAGAGGAAGTGAGATTCCCAACACCAATGTGTCTTCTTCTCGAGGAATGGATTTTGGATTTGAGTGCAGAAGCTTTGTCTGTGTCTTCTGAGCAGCAGATTTCCTCGAAATCACACCCAATTGTGCATGGGAAGCATTCTTCTTGAGTGATGGTGGTTGTTAGCAGTGGAGCATTTCGGATCCACGTACAGACGATCTTATGAGTAAGTGATCCCAGAAGACAGAGTAATCGGAGCAGCGATAGAAGAAGAAAGAAGACTTCTTCCCACAGCAGAAGACGACATCCTCAAGTAGAAGACTGTGTAACTATAAGCGAATTTGTTATCTTCCTCCCCAAATTACTACAAGCAGGGATGGCTTGTTAGTCAAGATCTGGACTAGAAGCTTGTCAGAGTCTTAATTTCTCATTTTCATCTTGTTTTCTCTTGTTTGGATTTTCTCTTCTTCCTCATCTTTCCTCATCTTCCCATCTACCTATCTTCTTCTAGTGAGCTTCCGGGACTTCTATTGAGCTTCCGTGAAGATGAATGTCATTGTAGTGCTGCAGGAAGATCATTTCCGTAGGCAGAAGCTTGGGAAGGTTACAGGGGGCATACATCATATGATTGATCTAACCCGTTGGGACTTGGAAGAGCAATGTGCTACAGACGTTGCTAGTTCGACTTCTACGAAGCAGAAGCAGTCTTTTGGAGGTGTGAGAAGTCGAGTTGAACCCCTAGAAGCCGAGAATTGCTTCGGGAAGATTGTGTTGAGAAGATTGGAAGAAGTGACCTGGAAGCAGGACGCGTCTTCCCGAGCTTCCTTGTAGATATTTGTGTGATATTTTAGGTGGTAGTTGTTTGTTTAGGTCCAGAGCACCTTCTGAAGGGTATGGAAGCCGTGTGGTTTTGTGAGAAGACGAGATTTCTAGATAAAATCCGTGTGTTTGAACAGATCTTAGAACTTAGAGCAGCGATACTTGTGTAAATCTCTGTGGGAACGATATCTTGTATATTAAATGAGCAAAAAGAGCAATCCTTCGTCACTACAGAATGCATTTCTTAATGAGATTCTTGAAAAAGATATCTACTTGCAGCAACCACCTGGATTTGTTCGTAAAGGAGATGAACAGTTAGTGTGCAAGCTGCACAAAGCATTGTATGACCTCAAACAAGATATTTAGTTTTAAACCAAATCTCTTTACAATCTGTTTGTTGTTGCTCAAAAAGCTCAAAAGGAAAAATATGTGCTAATCAGATTGTCCGGAACCGTTCTGGAGGAAACACTTTCCATACTGAAATCTCGATAAGAGACATTGACCAAAACTAAAAAATTTATATTCTATGAAAAAATCTCAAATTTCAAACTGGAACATGGAGTCTAATAAACTCTAGCATCAATTTCCAAATGTCATTGGTTTATCATATTATACGAATACTTCTGAGTGAAAAACCTTCCATACTCAACTCTCGATAAGAGATAATGTAATATATTGATAAAAAATTAAAGAGTTTATGTTCTATGTGAAAAAACTCAAATTCAAATTTGAACATGTAGTTTAATAAACTCTAGCATCAATTTCTAAGCGTCATTAGCTTTATCACATTGTGTATAAGACAGTGCACTCAAATTCATTCTTTTGATACCAAATGCATTCTATTGAGTGAACGAACTTGGACATTCGAGTATCCATCATCAAAGTCCAAAATATAAAATAAAAGTTTATCTGCTTTTTCTTCCTATATATATTTTGAAAGTATTTTCAAAGAGTAGAGAACACTCTACCTGGAAATATAACTGAACTCCCATCTAGTGCCGTGAGAGTCCGGGCTTGTAAAACCCCGGACGGGCAGACATACTGCTCGCTTCTATATATACCGTAATCTTCTCCCAACGCGGCGCGAGGCCGCGCGATGGTGTGGTACGCGGGGTAAACGCGATATGGGTCCCGCGAAGTCCCCGCTTGTGCAAACGCTGAAGTCATAACAGTTGATAGGCACCCAACACCGTGTGTACCCCATACATCGGAGGGAAGATGATTGTACCGGCCGGACACGACGGCCCAGGCATCAAAGTTTGTGGAACCGGGGTTAAGTTTTGCCCGTGTAGGTGGTAGTAATTGCATGGACAGTGAGGAACAGAACAATTACGGGGTTGCCGTCGTCGCCTTACGGGGTAGTTCATTCATCCGATCAGAATCTGGGTTGCCGGAGTGACGAACCTGCGCAGTGGCGTAATAACCATTCGAAACAAAAGGGAGGGAGGGAGAAGAGGCATCATACCAGTTAATTGCGGGGTTTCTAAACTACTGCTCGACGTAGGCAGGATCGAAGCAGGTTAAGTTGGATCTCTCGTTGGGTTACCTCAATTTGCCTGTACATGTACCGATTCTGGGACGAGTAAGAAGGATCTTGTGAGGTTTTAACAAGTTGACGAAGGAAGATTGATTGGAAATATTGAAAGATCCTGTTCTATCTCCTGCAGAAAAGCTAAGAGGAAAGGGTGATGCGGTAGCGAAGGGGTAGATTACTGATATGCTTTTAGGAGTGTTGAATCTTTTGTCCTAAGAAGGACTGGGCATGTGCGGGATTGTACGGGCCAGGGATTTGCTTACACTGTGTACGCATACAGCACGTTCTGAATCTGCTCTGAAACTTGCGCCGGGACCGATCAGACACAGCAGTGGATACCTACAAGTAAATCTTTGGAGTCGTTCGGTGGCGGGTGGTCCAGCATTTGAGGAATTGGAGTCATTCAGTTGTCATACGTTGGAAGCCGTCGACCGTGGTGAATGATGGATACCGCCGAAGGAGAAGTTATTGATTCCGCTCAGGCTCTGGTGATTCTCTATCATATTTAGAGTCAAGTAGTTGACCACTTCACGTACTTAAGGGACTGGGAATTGCACCATCACTGCATTATCGTGAAGCCTCCGTTTTGAAGAACCGTCTTCTGTTGAGAAGGATGGTTTTGGGCGATGAGATGGGGCGCCACAATTTTAACTCGTCATTGTTTTCCCCTGTTTCAGTCCTTCCTGTCTTGTTTAGTGTCAGGTCTCTTAATGAACAAATATCCAATTTAAGGTGTCTGAATCAAGTGAGTGGCTTGAGTGCGCCATTTAGTCCCTCAAGGTCGAGGTGAGGTGAGGTTTGAACTGCAAGATACTTCCGTGTCCACCTAGTTTGAATATCTTGAGTGCTTTTGAGTACGTAGAGGTGGCCTTCTGGAAGTATCTGCGCATTCGAACATTGCATTTGTGGTTATCTGTGTAGGTAAATGTAACATCCATGGAGAGTGCCAATTACCCTAGCTTTTTCATAAGAAAGTTCATGGGTCGTCAAGTGATTGTGCGGCCCGGCTCCAAACTCCTCCCCTCTCTGGTACACTTGAGCTTTGTCATTCGTGATCTTCCTGCTAATCATGTTGCGGGGATATTGTAGACAGGGTCCTGAGCACATTGTGTTTTGATTAGTGAGACAGATCTAAATAGACACCGATGCCTTACAAAGAGAATGAAGATGGCCCCGCATTCTCTGCTCTCTTCTGACTAAACCACAACCTGATAACTCAATAAACATGGTTGTAATATCAAGCTCTCATTACAGTCCCCATTTCGTGAGCTTGAAGGTCTGTGCTGACAGGCTGATCCTTAATGCAGGATATGCTCTCCGCAGTAGCCACAACTGTAGGTCGGGAGGTTCATGTGTTTTTGAGGCCAGCGTCAGTTCCACAATCAGAAGCAACCCCTGCTGCAGGCCCACGACCAGGTATGAAGCCTGAATCCTGTGAGCAGTTTGGAGGTGAAGGTGGCTTCGTCGTTGAAAAGTTTTCTTGCGTTGAACTTGGAATGGTACGGACGAGTTGTTTG
The DNA here is from genome assembly GCA_036924285.1 of Asterella californica. NCBI lineage: Eukaryota > Viridiplantae > Streptophyta > Marchantiopsida > Marchantiales > Aytoniaceae > Asterella > Asterella californica. The sequence continues at coordinate 54,027,950 of JAYKYS010000001.1, forward strand.
CAACCTCACACACGCTCTCAGCTTGCTGTCCGTGATACGTGACAAAGAACTAATCAGTGTAAGAGTGGGGGCCGTTTGAGCCTCGTGCCAGCTGATGAACCAGATGATTTTTTCGAGTTCACTGCCGAAGACTACGCACGAATGATGGCCCATAAGAAGAAAGAAGGTCAGTATCTAATAACTCGTTCCGCTTCTTTGTACGGTAATATACCTGTCGGCCCACTGAGAGCCGTCAAAGCTAGTGCAAGATTGGTTGGCGCGATGATGCAGTTACGTTTCTCCCCTTTATACATGAGTGACGCTGGATACTTTTCTTCCCAAACAGAAGTCTTTTTAAAAACAAAGAAAATTCGCGATGCCGAGGAGGCAACAAGGAGGGCTCGCATTACCAAGGTCAGGGAATTCACTCCCCTCACATTGTACTTCTTAGGATTTCCTTGCAATGTGCTCCACACTACTGTAGCTCACGTAAAACACCTAAAAGAACCAAGAACTAGTAGTTCACGTGCTCCGGTAAATCGACGTGTTGCTATCACGCAGAAGAGTTGACTTCGTATTGTCCTTGCAGGCGGTTGTACGCGTTCAGTTCCCGGACAATTATGTATTGGAGGCAACTTTTCAACCATCAGATCCCGTTGGTGTGCTGATAGGCCTTCTTCGGAACGTTGTTCTACATCCGAATGAAGCATTTTACATTTGTGAGTAACTTTCGGTGGTGAAATTGTACTCAATTGATATTATTATGCATGACTACAAGACAGGAGCTTATTAGGACACGAATAAGAGGCAACTTTCTAAGGTAGTGATAATGCGCGCTGAAGCTCTTGTCGTGTAAGAGCCTTGTTGAGAATCGGCGATTACTCTTCCGTAGGAAAGCTTGGTCAGCTGTCACAAAAGTAGGATCCAGTTGGGTAAGCTCTTTCGCAACGTACGAATGAACCTTGTCCACATTTACTGATTTCTGACGAGTACTGGTCCAAAATGTGCAGACACAACCCCACCTAAACAACGGTTAAAGAATCTACAGCAAACCATGTATGAAGCGGGTCTAGCCCCTGGGGCACTGGTGTACTTCTCTTATGAAGCAGCAAGAGGTAATTACGAACGTTTTTAGCGTAAAATAACTATCGTAGCAAGTATCCTCATGGACCAACTTATAAAATGTGGTACTGGTGCTTTTCAGACCTTATTTCCTCTTCTGCATTAGAAAGTGCATACGCATAGAACTGTCTGCAGTGCATAACCTACATGTCTTCTATATTGCACTCCCATGCCAGGGAGTCCCATAGTGCTCGTGCTACACATTCCCGCCGGTCCGCCCCTTGGTTACAAACATTCCCTAACATGATACTTAAAAGTTAGCGCAGATTCACACCACTCATTCGCTAATCATTGTGTACTTCTATGCGATCTCTCGGATTTTGGGGGTTACCTTAAGTGTGTGACCATAGTTCTACATCGGATTGCTGTACTCACGTACCAGTATATACTAGCAACCTACTGTATCTTGTGGTAGTTAGGTTCTTGAGTGTACACGTAATCATTACCTACAGCTGCGTCAGTGACCTTTGTGTTGTTCGTATGTTCTTCTGACTAGCCAACGTTAACAGCGGACTACTTAGGATTAACGGTAACACCACTGATACGAGAAGGTTTATACTTGGGCCGTCTTCCTTCCTTTCCTTCCTCTGTGTTGTTCGTATGTTCTTCTGGCTAGCCGTCGTTAACAGCGCACTACTTAGGATTAACAGTAACACCACTGATGGGAGTAGGTTTATACTTGGGCCGTCTTCCTTCCTTTCCTTCCTCTTATTAGATAAGACATATCTGGCTACTAAAGTTATGCATCGAGCTAGGTCTTGGTTAATTCGCCAACAGTCATTAAAGGATGCAGTGCGTTAGGCATTTATAGAAGATCAGCACACTACCTTCCTCGCGACTCCTAGTTTTCTATATGTGGGGAACTATCACATTAGCCCGCTTCTTGAACTACACTCGTAACCCCTTCTTACCTCCCGCCTCCTACCTTCTCGATAGGTGGGGAGCTATTTCAATTACCCCGCTTCGTGGTTTACAACCTTAACCACTTCCCACCTGTATACGGTGAGTGGCCCTTCGCCTCCAGACTGACGCTTCGAAAGGCAATTTCCATGTCGTAAGGAACTAATCAGGGCATTTTTCACCTGTATACGGTGAGTGGCCTTTCGCCTCCAGACTGACGCTTCGATAGACAATTTCCATGTGGGCAAATACATGCTATTCCCTTACTACCTCTGTCTGTCTTCTCAATTATTCACTTCACTAAATCCGTGCTCCTCAACTCACTCTCTCCTGCGCTGGATTCTATGGTTATCTGTGTCTATGTCCTGCCTTGATAGTCTTCGATTCTTTCAACATTGCAGTATACAAATCTGGTTTGTCTTCATTTCTGCATCGGGGTTTGCATTAGCCTTTTCACTTGAAGCGATCAGATTGCATCAATACATAATGCATTTGTTCTCTTGTCATTGTTCACTCGCATTCGACTTCATACCAAGGGGAACCTTTTCTGGAAATGTGCTTCGCACTACACATTTCCATCGGCACAGCCTCCGGTTATAAAATATTTCGCTAACTCCAGTTGGCATTGTTAGCGCACATTCGGCCCCTAATTGCTTCTCACTATGTACTTGGCTGGGCTAATTGCGTGAAACCTCTATACTAGAGAATGGTCCTTGAGCATTTCTGCCATTCTCGACATATGAAGATAACTTCTCAATTGCGTGTTACCTCTATACTAGAGATTGGTCCTTGATAACATCTGCCATTCTCGAAGTATGAATATAACTTCTCAAACCAAGTTAGCATACATGCTCACCACTCTTTGTTACTCTCTTTATACTTGCATGGGTTCAAAACTATTTTGGGGTTACCTAAGTGTGCGGGGGAAGTTACTGTTTTCTCCGAAAACTGCTTTACCCGTGTACCATTATATATTCTTCTGATTGACTGGTCTTTCCATGTCACTCGTTACTTCCGACTACTTTTACCGATTGTTCTTGAACTTTTCCACTAAGTTTTCCTTTGCGGTTTTGTGATCCCATGCTTTATGCGCCATTGAGGCTCTTTACTAATTTCACTCTTACTGCATTTTAGCCCAGGTTTTCAGTTCTCCAATAGATTTCTTGATTTCGTTGCGATCTACATGTCACTACTTTCCGCTTCCATACCTAGGGGCACCATCTCCGGTAATGTGCGCTGCACTTCACATTCCCATTGGTCGGTTCCTTTAGGTTACAGAGTTACGCCAACTTGATGCTCCAGGATAGCACACAGGTGTACCACTGTCTTTGTCTGTGTTACACACTCTACTGGGTGTTACCTGTGTCTTTGAGCGTGGGTCTTGCTCCTTAGCTGAGCTGCCATTCTCCATTCTCTGCCATAGCTGAGCTGCCATTCTCTGACGAATCATATACTAGCGATTGTATATACGATTCTTTCATGTCCCTCTTTCACATCATCGGTCACAAGATTGTAGAGTGGAACTTTGAATGAGTATCTTACATGCAGTTTGCTACAAACGCAGATATAGATGGACCGTATCTCAGGCCCGAGATTGCTGCACTACGAGATCTGCATCTTCTCGAGCATTATGTCACACAGCAGGAACCAACACCAAAGGTCGGAGAGACTACCGTAGTCTCTGAGAACCCGGAGTCTTCAGTGCCAAAGCAGGAAGCCAAACGTCCAACGGGAAGCAAACCAAAATGGTTCAAACAACGCTGATCGTGCGTAAGATAAACGTTCTGAGAGGAAGGTTGAAACCATCTCGTTTTCCCCTGGTTGAGAGGCTTGAAGAGTCGGTGTAAGGTATGAACGGGAAGTGTTTCTGGGGTTTACTGTGGTTTACTGTGGTCTGAGAATCACAGTAGGAGGAGGAGGAAAGATAGCATCATATTGATGCACATTATTTCATGAAACCAATTAGGCATGTGTTTAGTATGCATTGACCCCAGAGTTTTTTATGGTGGCTTTGCAGTCTGAGCGAGTTATGGCCTTTATAAACCGGGGTCGATGATTGTAGTTCAAATAGGTTAGGGTTCCGTAGGTAGGCGCTGTACCATGCTCTATGTTCATTAAGTAGAATACCTATGAATTGATAGGAAGTATGCTTGGATGCCTTAACTTATCACATTGACACACACAGCGCTTTCTTCTTAAGGTTAAGTTGTAGTTCCTAGGTGCAGAAGAGAGAATATTCAGTTTATTAAAGCACACTACTTACGAGTAAAGTGGTAGACGTTTGTTCCGTCCCCGAAACCTGATGTTGTGAATTGATGTTCTCCTCCACTTCATGCACTAGGGAGCGTCGTGTTAGTAACCAGTTACATCAGTATCAAGTGAGGAAGTCCGTTCCGGGTCACGATGATCCCGTCTCAACCTATCAGGATGTGACCAGCTTCTGCTGAACAGGCTCAAGGGGTAAACCACTCAAATCAAGCACGGAGGCAACTGAAGCTAGGAGAGATTTGTACCCGAGCTTTTTCAGCTTTATAAATCAAGAGTCTTCTCTTCTTTGTGTTGAACTATATCTGCCTTCATTGGGTAGCCTCGGAGACGTGTTGATGTCTCTCAAACTAGAGTCCAACGAAGGCTCTCGACATGAGTATCCTGTAGAAGCGGTCACCGTTGCGAGCTAACTTAACGAGTAATCAAGTTTCTGAGGATGCACATGTGAAGGACGCTTGATTAGACCAATTTGCAAGCGGAACAGTCTGTCCTACATGCTTAGCTTTCCCTGGAAAGTGAGGACTGAAGGCCTTTCTTAATATATTCATTTTCCATTAAGGGACTTCACCCTTCAACATTCACTTACTGGGCATGCATCACTCACTTGATATGAATCATTTGACCTTTGGGTACAGAGTTGTATAAACTTTCGATCTGCCTCGTGATGAGTGACTATATTTATTGAACGTTCTGGTTGAACGTGGTGTAGTACTGAGTGTGGACTGAAGGCCTTTCTTAATATATTCATTTTCCATTAAGAGACTTAACCCTTCAACATTCACTTACTGGGCATGCATCACTCACTAGATATGAATCATTTGACCTATGGGTACCGAGTAGTATAAACTTTCGATCTGCCTCGTGATGAGTAAGTGACTATATTTTGTATTGAACGTTCTGGTTGAACGTGGTGTAGTACTGGGTGGGACGTGCACTGTGCAGGATGTGTCGCTGCGGCCTGGATCATATACTTTGTGAGGTGCTTTAGCCGCAAGTTTAAGCTGAGCTACTCTCATGAAGACAGCAAGTGTCCAAACTCAAAATTCTGATCATATAGCGTCTTGATGTGGTCCACGCCCCAAATAGGTTTATCGGGTTAGCATCAGAGAAGAATGCTCTGCACTATAGGTGCGCTGTTCGAAAATAGGCGATTTCAAGCTAGAAGGCAGAAGGTAAACAAAACAATGTTGCTGCCCTGCAGCTAGAGGCTCTATTCTGAATAAACACAAAGCTACATAATAGAATACTTTACACGCTCTTTGACTGTACTTACAGTCCCCACTGCCACACTCTCTTGGATCAGATCGTCGAGTTTTCCTGTTACGATGCGATTCGTAGCTTCTCGATTGTGCAGCTTGCTTCTGCTGTGCTGTACACGCTTGGTTTTCTCTTATGTCAGGTGTTCTGGGCGTTCTTCTTGTCATGTGTCTCCGCTTTTTGGTTATCCAGTTCCCCTCATCCCTGCGTGGTGACTCGCCGCTGCTTGCTGATGATCTTTTGGTGAAGCTGAAAAAAACCTCACCGGCGGACCTCTCTTTCTCTCCTTTCTCAGCCATTTCGGCGAAGACTACCGGGGTCTTAGGTAAGACAAAATCCATAGTCGGAACAGTCCACAGTACCCCGGGTGAGGGTAAATGAAACCAACGTTAGGATTGCTAGTAAAAAAGGAGTCCTTTCTATAAGGCTTTTCTAAACGAAGCCCAAATAAAAGAAAGCAAAATAGAAATAGACTTGAGCTTCATTACAATCAGGATGCTTTTATTTTCCTTTGTCTGGAACCCCCAAAACTTTTTCATATTGATTTCGCAGTGATCAAGTTGAAGGTCACAGGTTCAAATCCTGTAAATGTTTCGTTTTCGAGAAGGATAATCAACTCCACAAATATCAGTTAAAACTTTAAAACGCGTGATATTTTCTCGCGCTTACCCGGTTTGGTAATGATTTTCGTGCATTTTTTCATTAATCGGGTATAATTCTTATTAAAAATTTTCTGTCTTTTTCTTTATAGCACTCGCCTCTACTTCCTAGGCGCACTAGAATTACCACTCCAAGACACCAAATGACACACTGAAAAGAAAAATGCAATTGCTTAAAAAAAAGCTTACGGAAAGACTAAGCAAGCCAAAAAAGGATCGAGAACAGTCGAGCATCGAGAACAGTCGAGCAGATCCGAAGTATTTTTCACATTGAAAGGGAATCTGCACCGAGGGGAAAGCAATGGAAGCCTTATGTTATCCTTCTTACAAGGCCAAGGCCACATTGAAAGGGACTCTGCAACGAGGGGACGCAATGGAATCCTTATGTTATCCTTCTTACAAGGCCAGGCCGTTCTCGGCAGGAGGAACTTTGAAACGAAAAGTAACTCCCACGGATCCCAGATTGGTGGTGACCGACAACACGTCGTGAGATTGGAAATCGTCAAGCCATTTTCGGCCTTCGGCGTCTGGGACACGTAGTGGGAGAGAAGGAAACCTTCTTAGCCGATTTCCAATTACATTGCGAAAATAGAGAAGAATTAAAACTCTACACCTTCGAAAACTCGGGGAAACCAGGTTTTCGAATTTATTCATCAAAAAAATCGTTTCACACTGGTTGACTATATTCCCAAAAAAACGATTCTATTTCTCAAATCAAGAAACGAGCTATCCTTTAAAAACGATAAATTCTAAAGATTGGCCAAGCCACAAAAGCTGAAGAAATTGCAGTTTAAGCTTGTGGAAGGAGCTCATTTTTTTCATTACTAAGCTAATGCTAGAATAAAGAGACCCGCTATTTCTATATAAATAAACTACTAAGAAAAATATATATAAATGCAAAAAAAACGCACTTTCAACCTTGAGCTAAAATGTCAGACCATACTGGTGCGGCGGCTTCACTTTGTGTCCCCCTGTTGTCAACTGGTAATAAACTACTGGTCTTCACAACAGAATAAGAGCAGATTTTGCACCGTCATGTAAGCAATTGATTGGTCTCTCGCTATAAACCGCGTTGCTTCTGTGTTTCTCTATTCCACTCCTATTCATGTACTATATTTGTTTACTTCCAGCCAGAATGTAGCATTTAATATATATGCCGGTGCTCTGTACAATAGAGCCAGTAAATCATAAAATAGAGCGATACCACTGTTCAGGCTGCGTAAACTTGAGACCGCGAAAATCGATCGTTAAGGTCTTCAAAAGTGCAGTCAAAAATCCGTTGATCAAGGGTTTCCCAAAGTGTAACTTCCTTATACGAGGTCCGTTTGGGTCGAAAGTTGAACCGTTGGAAAGCTCTTTGCAAATCCCATAGATAAAGGCAGAGCCTTCTTAATCCCAAATCCACTCTCAGATTTGTCTAATTCGATCTCCTTCCCCTCCAAAAACGCAGTCAAAGGTAGTTTGATCAGAAATTTGCGTCTTTCTTTCTCACTTTTCAGTTGAAGGTGGTGTGCTCACTCTATGTCCTTTTCACTCTCTGGTTCTTCATTCTCCTTCTTAATGCTAGTGCCTAAGCTCTGATACCATGTTAAAGAAGTAAACCAAGTGAATACTCTTCACTGTACAAGTTATATCAGTAAAGGGATCAGTCGACTCATCATCTCCCAAGAGAGGGTTGTTATATACTCTAACCTATGGACAAGAGGTTAGTTACTAGTCCGTCATCAGTCATAGAGATGTGCCTAAAGAGGTGACTATAGATAGACTATAGAGATGACTATAGATGTGACTATTAGAGGTGAGTATAGACTAGACATTATCTTTAACAGAAAATAGATTAATGTCTTCATCAAACGATGAGGTTTGAGAATTCGGGTGTCGTAATTATCCTCCTAGCAACGAGTCAGCACGGACTCCACTTATGGTTTATGTCCGGATGAGTTGACTACTCTGAGATGAGTTAACATATAATTTTTATAATTATAATTTAATTTTTTATAATATATTTTTATAACACTTACACGTTTTTTATAAGAGAAAAAGAAATTCACTGTACAAGTCCGTGAGGAAGGATACTTTTCTTAGTCTGCAGAGCTTCGATGATCAAGCTCCAAAACAAACAATCGCCTTTGTAAGACCTACAAAATTCTGTGGACGTACACCAGCCTACAGGGGGATTGCAGATTTAGCCAAGATGAAGCAGTATTTGGAACAAATGAAAATGTAAGACCGAATTTCCTACTGGAAAGAACGACGCCTGAACTGAACAGAGTAGGCCAGTGACAAGGATTTGTGCGGGGGTGTCTTCCTAAACAGGTGCAGTTACTAAGTTACGAAGATATGTATCACATGATTGAGAATTTATTGCTTATTCATATTCGTGTAAAAACACAGTTCAAGATATATTCCGGTCTATGTGGTAGCAGCGCAAGATATATCATAGTCTACGTATATAGCAGCAGAATGCACAGACCTCCTCACCCACACCGGTCTCCTTTCTCTTGAGGCGAAAGCGCTTAATTTCACTTTATATTCATTACTTGGGTGAGGTTCATAGAAAAGACTACATTACCACATGAAACTTCATTTGCATCACAACATGTAGGTTGGTGTAAGGATGCAAGATGGAGGATAGCTTTCGAAAATTGGACTCTACAACAATTATTATAGACTCCAGTGGTCTCAAGCAATGTAGAAAGAAACAAGGAGGAGGGTGTACTATCAACAAATGGTTAACAGCATGGTCACATATGCAAAATTAGTATGCATTAGACAGCTTATTGCCCGTTACAGGACCGATTCACATAGACTTCTTGTGAAGAAAAGCGGATGGCACAACATCAAACGCGAAGATAAGCAGTGTGTATTATGTAGCGTAGCCAAAGTAGTGCACGAGACTCATGTCTGCATTGAATGCCCAGCACCGCCAGTCCATCAGATCCGTTCATTATATCATGGCATCTATTTTTCATGAGCTTCTAATTCTAATGTAACGCGATTTAGCTCGTTACATTAGAATAGTTGATTCTCATCAATCTATGGTGTTGAATATCAGATTGTCTGACTAGAATTTTGTCTATCTGCATCGTGTCGTATTATTGTTTGGTTGCTTTTTGACCCTATGGGTCTCTTGAGCCGTCATTTATTTATATCATGGACTCGAAAAGAACCCATGAAAACTGAGTCTAGAGGAGTACATAGCCATGAGAATGAAAAGATATTGCACAATAAAAAGAATAATTTATTCGTACACGCAAATGGCAGATAGAATAAAAAACCACGCTCATCATACATTTAGGAATTCCTCAAGAACCCCGCGGAGTATATAATAAATAGCAAATAGTGCAACATGAGCCCTTAACTTGAAGTCTGGAGTTAGCAAATGTTTGTAACCGAAGGGAAGTGCGAGCAAATTGTAATGCAGAACCGGAAGCAATGTGTAAAGTGTATGCAGGAGTTATCTAGGAGATTATAACAAGTGAAGAACGGGACAATGTGTTGAAGCAACGATCAGTAAGCAAGCAGCAAATATGCAGAAAGCAATTAACCCCGACAGGTGGTTGTCATAGTACGAAATACCAAAATACAAACGTTTGAGTCCATACAGTATGTTTTCTCTAAAAACCTCGTATGAGGATATTTAGACGTTGTACTACGTGAAATATGGCAAAGCGATAACGGTTTATTTTGACCCTTGCGTGACATATGATAACCATATTTAATAATTTCCCATACAGTTTTTTTTCTCTAAAAATGTCGTATGAGGATCTCTAGACTACGGGAAATATCCTCCCCACGGCCTTGTACTGTGAATTTCATTTTCTCTTATCAGAAAATGTGTAAAAGTTATAAAAGTTATATATAATAAGTTATTATAAAAATTAAATTAATTCATAAATAATATATGTTAACCAGTCTCGGAGTAGCCAACTCATTTGGATTTAAATCATAAGTGGAGACCGGGCTTATGCATTACTGCGAGAATAAGTTTGACACCTTAATTCTCAAACCATGCCATTTTATGAAGAGATTAATTTATGTTCTAATCCTTCCGGGAGGGTTAGGACATAAATTTACACCTCATGTACACTTCTAAGTGTACAAGAGGTGAATATCCTCTCCATCCCCAGTGCGAGATATTGAAAAACGATAACTATTTATTTTGACCCTTGCGTGAAATATGATAATCATATTTCATGCAAGGATGCGTAATAAGTGTGCGTGAAGCGCGAAATCGATTCATTTCATGAGATTGTGCAAATTAGCTTGTCACTGCGATATACAGCTGAGGAGCATGTGTCAACCGTTTTAGAGTACGTCATACGTCGTCCTCACACTACTTATAGATTATTTGGTTCAAGACTGACAAATAAGAACACTAGTTGTGTTGTTTTCAGTGCTAAGATTTATAAATGATCATGTTATCTTTCTCACTTTTCAAGTTTGATTGATATCTAGATTAGTCAATGAAACTTTTATTATTGAATCCTAAGATTTATAAATGTGGACAGAAACGCTTCAAGGTTAATTAATTAGAAAGTATTATAAGTTAGGAAAGATTATTTCACAAGAGAATCTCACTCTCTCAAGCTTAAATGTGGATTGAGCTTACTGCAGAATGTGTTTCACAATCCCTTCCACTTACTTATTCATACATGCACTTAGAGAGCTTTCAGAAGCACGTTTCACACACGAAATGAGTGAGAAACGTGTTTAGCACTCCATTCTTGTGAAACTAAATATTATGGGTGTCAATTATCCGCAAGTCATTAACGGACACTCGATAATAAAATGATCACAACATCCTCGGGGATTTCGAGGGGGTTATAAAATTTCCCGTATGCACCAGTAAGTTTTTGAATTCAGTAAAATCAACACTTAGTCTAAATATAACATTCCCACTATGTGATATCAATACAATGCACATATTTTTTTCACCACAATCGAGTTGTGCTTAGACGACTAGATTTTGAACTTCTTTGCGTAACTGAAGCTTTAGCGAGCTCTTCTTTTGTAGTGATAGAAATGGAGAATGTATCCAGAAGTTTTACGTTTACGAAGTTCGTGTCAATCGATGTTGTGTCTGATCTGATGGCTCCTCATGTGGTAGAGGCAGCTAAGAAGAAACACATTCATTAGGTAGACCAAGACTACGAGAAAATCGTAATCTACCTTGAGGATCCTGAGAACTTTGCCTTGTTGCATAGAGCAAGAAGTAAGATGAAGATTAGGGAAGCCGATGTCTGACTAAAGCGGTGTCGTTTAACATCATGGCGGTTTAGCTTTCAGGACGAGATGGATTTCTTGTTGTCATTGGAGAGGAATTGAAGAAACATTTTGAGCGATCGTAGATATGTACTAGAAGACAAGGTAGTTAAAAGATAGTACGGGTGGAGAGTGTTTGAAGTTGAGATGAATCATGAGATCACTTTTCACTTTAGAAGTCAACTTGAATGCTAGATGTCTTTATCTTGAGTGCATGAATGTGATTTCTGCATCAAGAGCTAACATAGAGCCTCTTGCAATATCATCTTTGGATTTTTTGGTCAAGAAGAAGATGTGATGGACCTTGATTCTCAATGCAGATCCGAGGAAGTCACCCACTTGGATATAGATGAAGATTTTGAACAAGTTGAAGAATCTAGAGAACTTGATGAAGACTTCGGACATGATACTTTGATCACCCGTGAAGAGTTATGGGGTGCTAGTCTAGAAGAGTATACACAGACCGAAGATCAGTCTGATAGTCATGTTTCAGATCATGCTAAAGTTAATCGACCCAATTTGTAGTCCATTAGATGCAGATCATCAACATGATCAAGAGCGACGGTGAACGTTCTTACTGCTTATGAAGACAATCTGAAAGAGATGTCAGAGTACAGGAATTTCTCGATTACAAGATAGCATCCTTAGAAAAGAAAAGAAAAGCGAGAGAGATTGTAAAGAAAGAGGAGGTAAAAAAACAACTCTCTACATTGAGATGATTAGAGCAGGAAAATCTATCAAGGATATCAAAACTATCTTTGAGTTTAGAGATTCTGTGTAAAGTATACTCATATTCAGTAAATAAAAGACTGAATGTTTATGTATACATTCTTTCTCATGTGAAGTGTCATTATGCATTGATCTATGGAAGTAGGAGTCTTTTATGTTGCTTTTGACAAGTTTTTGTACATGTCGAGTCCGTTGCAGGAAGCAAAGAAGAGAGAGAGAGAGGGATCAAGGGAGAGCGAGAGGAAGAGAGAAGGAGAGGAGAGAGAGATTAATTTGCGAGGACCATCAAGTTTCATAGGAGCAGCAGCGATGGAGACATGAGGGGAGGAGAATGACAAAGAAGACTCTTGCGAAGAAGCTTTCCGGAGATGATGTCAGTTCCAGTCGACGGACTCGAAATGAATGGATATTATTTTGTTGCCCAATGTTGTTGGAATGTGTTGTTGCTGCTGTTGTTGGAATGCTTATTAGAGATAGATTGTTTGTCTTTGCTTGGTATGATAGCAAATTGCAATGTGCCAGACCTAGCAACAATGGATTGCTTACATCCGGAGTCTAAATCCTGAGCTAAAACACATAGTAAGGAAAGATAATCTAGTTGTAGACATGTTATCTAGAGCTCGTTATGTAGATGAGGAGGAGATGTTTGCAGAAGTCGAGGATGAAGAGAGAAGAGATATTTGGTGTCAAGTTGGTAAGCATACTTCAGACTTGGAACCGCTGTCATTTAAAGAAGAGCTCAACGTGGAGAGATTACAGACATTGAGTTCTATCTGAGTTCTTTAGACAGATGAGAGGTTTGGAGTGATGCAGAGTTCAAGGAGATCAGCGAAAGACGTATGTGTACCTTCTATGTATATCTAGTATCTATTTTTAGTGGATTCTTAATCTTGTGATAATGCCACTGGGATTATGAGAGATGCGTTACTTGATGTTGGCTCGAGAGGACTTATCCAACTTTGTGGAGGGACGAGCACTATGAACGAAGACCATAGAGAACATATATAGATTCGTGCTTGCAGATATTATTTGTGATTATGGATATGTAGGAAGACTATGAGTAGATAGGAGCGAGTTGAGAGGTGTAGAAGTGAAAAATGTTTTTGCTCGTTATGAAGTAAAGCTTCGGCTTACTACGACTATGAATCCAAAAGAGATTGGTAAGAGTGAACGAGGACATCCTTCTTGTTGATATAGTCTCGAGCTCTAATAGATCAATAGCTGATACCAACCGGAGTAGTTAGGATTTTTATGTACAATTAGTTAGAGAGCTAACCCCTCATTAGAGTTTCTTTTGTACTAACCCCACTGTATATACATAGAGAGGTGAAGCGTGTCTTATCTTATTCTTATTTACTTCCTTGCTTACTCGCTCTTTTTTCTTGGAGTGTCTTCTTAGAAATATTGATCTTTCTCCATGGTATCAGAGCAATAGAGAGCATGTATCTCTTGCTAATGAGCAAGATGGAGTTTGTGCATGGAGAAGTATAAGAAAGAGTAGATGGAGTTGTGTTCGATGTCGAGCATTCTCTTGCTGATGTATTCGGACGAGACGAAACTATTTTTTCGCCACCAGAAATTTTGAACGTGATTTCTGAGGTCTAGATGAAGTTTTCTCGATGAAATCTGTTGACCAGTCCAGTTAAGGTTTTTTGTTCAGAAGGCTTGAATTGTGCATTCGGCCAATTTGGAGCTTTCTAGCGGTAGATTTTCAAATGGATCTTTTTTGACCAAAATCAAAGTTTTAGAACTTGAGTCTAAAACAAATACTTGTCCGATCAGGGCAACTTGTCCGTGACTTTTTGAAAAATTTGTGAACTTTTGAAGTATTGCACGTCCATTTCAGATTTCATTTGGTCGAATTTGGACCTTTCTTGGTTTATTCTTTTGACGTTTTCGTCTTGTTTTGTACACCTACAGTTTGTGAACATGTTCTTTCTTCATTCTCGTTGTAAGAGGAGTGCACTGAGTTATCTTTTCGTGACTTGGGATCAACTCTTGACCGCGAGGTGTGGATAGATAAGTTTCGTGGAGGTTATGAGAGATTTTGCGTGTTATTGTGGTGTGATGTGGCTCTTGTGTGAAATTCATGTAGAACTTAGGTTGTATTTTTTTTATATTTAATGAATCTTATCGTATAACTCATCAAACAGTGTGATGAGTGCTAGAATCATGATTATTTGTTTAATGATCGTACGGTAGAGAAACGTGCCAAATCAGCAATATGTGCACGTTCACTTTAGTGGTCCTTGTCGCTGAATTTGGGTATAAATTGATCAGTCAAGAGTTCGTGAGACATCCTCTCTTGACGGATGATTCGTGAGGATTTCTCGATGCTCTACATAGAGGAGTGTGGTGCCCACAAAATTACGGGATTCACGAATTTTTGAAATTTTTAAGATTAATAACTTGTTTGTATAACTGAAGAAGTGTTGTTACTTAAGATTACTGCTTCCTTAGAAGGAAGATGATCTTATGAGCTTTTTGTAATAAGAAGTTGACTTCTTCGGAAGACGACCGTCTTCCGAAGAACGTCTTCTCAGTTGCGTCTTCGGAAGACGGGAAGACGGCGGAAGACAACCATCTTCCGGAAGACAGTGATCGCGGAGACCTAACCATGAGTTTCCAGGTAAAAGAGTGGGTGTACCTACTAGGTAACACCAAGGTGGTAGGTAGGTCGGGTAAGCCACCTAGGGTCGAAACCCCTAATCTGCGGGGAAGATGCGCAAGAAGCGCATTAGCGCATTCCAACTTCCCGCAGCAAGCGCGCTCTTGAGAAGATCGATTTCAGACGAGTGAGCTTCGAGTGAGGAGGCAGCAAGGTGGAATTGAGTGAGTACAGGATCGATTAAAAGCTAGAACGAAGGTGAGGTCGAATTACTGAAGCGCAGGAAGCATCCTGAGTGAAGAGCGTTTCCTGTGAGACTCCCGGAAGCTGACATTGGAAGCAGCTGAGTGAAATCGGAGGTGGGTGGCTCATTCGATTGAGTCGTAGACAGGAGCTGATGATAGACGCAGCTCAGTGGGGTCGCATTGGAACTGGGACCAGAGCCAGAAGCGCGCAGAAGGTCGAAGACAACTCGAGAAGCAGACAGAAGATTGTAGAGGTTCTTCCCATGTTCTTTTCCCCTCCACTGCTTCTCGCCTTTGCTTGGTATCCCTCGCGTTTCCTCGGTTGGTTGCAGGCAGCCTGATCGATTACCCCCCATCTCCATTTTTCCTATTGTGACATTGGGTGCGGAAGCGCTGCCCAATTTCTGTTAGGCATCTTCCTACTTCTTCTTGAGTTCAATTCGAGCTTCCCTACCCATCATCCCCAAATTGAAGATCCCAACTATCAATTTCTCTACCCTACTACCCCTCTACCCCGAAACCTTGAACAGAAGACGCTTCGGAAGATTGGAACATCTTCGAAAGACGCTTCTGAAACTTGACTGTCTTAGGAAGACTGTCTTCAGAAGTCGACTATGATCAATTCGTATCAAGAGTGGAATTGTGTTGCTTTTGTGTTAAGAGGAGCTTGGTACGAATCCTGAGTGATGTGGTGAGTTCTTTTGTTATTTCGAGAAGTTGGAAGTCGAGAACTAGACCTGTGCCTCCCGGTCTTCCAAGCTTCTCAACTCCACATCTTCCTAGAGAGACTAGAAGACTGAAAGGCTGGCAAAATGAGCGAGAAGACGTGAGGATCCATTTCGGGTCTCTTCTGTCCGATCCATAGCAAGCATTCCTTCTTCTTCCCAAACTTAGGAGAGAGTAGTGAGAAGACTTGCTGGCAGAATCGGGAGAGAATGGTCGGGGGTCATGTCTTTCCACCGAGCAGCAAGCTTCTTCTGAGTGCGTATGAGAGGTGAGAAGTCAGAAGAACATAATGCAATTGTCATGAGTCTGTTGTGAGGATAGATTACGCGTAGGAAGACGAAGACATGTGAGACTAGTGAAGGGAAGCCTGACTTCAGGAGGTCTTCCGAGAAAGATATTGAATCGGAAACTATCCCGGGTGTCTTCCCAGAGGCCACTGTCATCGCAGGAGCCCGCAATCATCTTCCGAACCTGTAATGCACTTTATGTTTCACGAATCTTGTATCTTCTGATAGGAAGTAGGATGTAATGCAAAGTGGGTTGTCTTCTTGGTAATCCATGCGAGACCTTGCTTAGATAGGGTTGTTTAGATATAGCTCGGAAGACGAGAGCTATCTAGGAAGTACTGTTAGAATCTCGAAAGACGGAGTAGCTGTCTTCTGGAAGACTAGTTTCGTCTTCTGAGAAGTAGAAGCTAGACTGTGGGCACTTGAGAAGGACTGAGCCTTCATCTCATAGTAGGTGCTTGTGGCTTAGTGCAACAGATCTTCCAGTATGACGATGCATCCTCGAGGGTTGGTGTTACCAGCAGCGGAGTTGGCCGAGGTCACACCCTTCCTCAAGGAGTTGGGTCTCGATTTCTTCCAATGGGATTGGAACCTCTCAGACCAGGGACTTCTGGAGGAGGTGTGGGCAGCGTTACCACCTCGCAACCGTGTACATGCCAAGGCAGAAGTCGCTCGAGGAAGACCATCTTCCTGGACTGAAGATTGGTGGCGCAGGGCTTTCCACAGGTCAGAATCCAGGACCGAGGGTATTGGTTTGAGAAGAAGATTTTGCCCAGGGTCGTGAGTACGTGGCATGTGCCTGGGAGCACCACTTGTCTTTTCGTGGAAGACAGGCAGGGTAGGAATGGGTGGTAGATTGAATCTTACCGGGAGCCAAAGAAACGACTTCTGGCGAAGCTGTTTCTGCATCTCTTCCCTAAGAGGAAAGCGCACAAGACGAGGTACCTGGGAGATCAAGACGTAGAGTTCCTGGAAGCAGTGTGGGATAAAAGAGTGCCCATCTACTGGAGCGCATACGTCCACAACTATGTACAGGCGGAGCTAGCGTACTTGGGTACCCCGGCGAGAGGACACTTGACACCTTTCCTCTGCTACTTGTACGTAGCCAGGGGAGATCTTAGGGGAGATCAGCTGGCGGAGTATGGACCAACAAGACAACAGGAGGTGAAGGAGGAGACCTCGGAAGACAATGACCGAGCAGTAGCCGCAACTCCCCCTCCCACTCTGATGCCACAGCTGAGGCCCGGCTCTCACCAGAATACGCTTCTGGTGAGGGAAGACGAGTCTAGTGGGTCGGAAGACGTCACGCCACCGAGGAAGATGGGTCCTAGAAGTGTACCTAGGAAGCCCACCTCTCTCATTCATTCAGGATCGGAGTCCGACTCGGAAGAAGAACTGCTGAGTACCCGATCAGAGCAGAAGACCGCTTCTGCAACACCTGGGAGTCTTCCGAAGACTCCAGAAGACAAGAGAAGAAGGGATACTCCTACTGCGATGCGGGGAAGCGTAGTGAAGAGAACCGCTCCTGCCATGAGGGATCTTTCACCCCGGAAGATGAGAAGAGTAGCTTCTTCTCGTGCGCAGAAGATGAAGGTCATTGTGGTGGAAGAGGCATCCTTGCCTTTGGAAGACAAGGTCGACACCTCAGAGCGAGTAGTGGAGATGAACTTGTCTTCCGCAAGAAGAAGGCTGGAAGAGTTCAGCGCCTTCTTCCACAAGGAGATCCAGCCAGCTAAGGAGTTGCTGGAGAAGAGAGCGAAGACACAGGAGAGACCCTTGCAACCTGGATTCGGTCTGTGCACCTTGCTGCGACAGGAAGAAGACCAGAAGAAGACGGAGTCGTTGGAAGCTAGTCTCCGCACCACGGAGAAGCTCGCAGCCAGATACAAGGCGGAAGCAGCCGCTTCTGCCAAAGAGCTGGTGCAACTTCGAAAGAGCAACCAGGAGGTGCAGGCGCGTGTACAGCAGCGCGATCAGGAGGTCCTCCGAGTGCGGGAGAAGATCACCGCCCTCGCAGAGGAGAAGATGACATGGGCGAAGCAGCAAGAAGCCGCAAAAGCGCGAGTTGCAATTGAGAAGACGCAGCGGAGGCTCGTGCACAAGAGATGCTAGCACAGTCGGTGGAAGCGCTTCGGAAGAAGTTCAACTTCACCGCGGGTAGGAAGTTGCTTACCTTGGCTAGAGGATGGAACAGCGAGTCCAAGACAATGTTGGTGGAATGCAGGGAGAGCATGTTTAGGTACTTGGATCGGCAGATAGAGGGAGTGAAGACACTTTATGGTCTTCCCTCGCTTCCGATACCTGCAACTGCATCTTCTCAAGCTCTAGCACCATCTACTGGATCCGGAATGGAGAAGGAGGAGTTCGACCTAGCTGTGCACTTGGTAGTGACAGCGTTGGAAGCCGAGAAGACTCCGGAAGACGCCCCGGAAGACAAGAAGACGAGCCGTCTTCCTAGGTATTCCACGTGGAGGAAGCGACTTCCCCGGACCTCTATGAGATCGTCATGGTCCCTAGTACCGAGCTGATGCTCCAGAAGAGCGAAGAAGCACCGGTCGACTCCGCTTCCCAGAAGACGCTTCTGTCTTCCGAAGCAGAAGCTGAAGCCGAGGAAGACGCAGCAGCAGCGACAGCATGGCCAACGAAGAACGATGAGGAGGAAACCACCTCAGTGACCCCCGAGGTACCTGCAGGGCTTTCTAGCTTATCAGAAGCCGCGTTAGGAGCTCCGATAGGAGCAGATCAGGTAGAGGTTGCCTCCGAGCAATCAAAGTAGCTAGTAACCGAAGGTTGACAATTCCAGATTTAGTAGGAACAAACACGCTATCTTAAGGATGGCAGTTTCCAGTGTAAAATTAGTTAGGATACCATGTGGCAGCATAGGTAGCGTAAGAGCAACAAAGTGGATGGCTAATTAGGAAGGGGAACCGCTTGCATGTGGGGTGGCAGCCTCATGTCAGCGCCTCTCTCTCCCTGATGGTCGTTCCCTCTGGTTCTCATGGCATCGACATAAGTAGGATCGGAAAGTAAGAAATAAGGGTTCTGTAGGTTCTCTGTAGGCTCTGCACACACACACATCGATTTGACGGTGCAGACAGAGAGCACACACCGGCACATGATAGACAATATAGTATACACTACACCCGTTGTTGGAAACATACGA
Organism: Asterella californica; assembly: GCA_036924285.1. Classification (NCBI taxonomy): domain Eukaryota; kingdom Viridiplantae; phylum Streptophyta; class Marchantiopsida; order Marchantiales; family Aytoniaceae; genus Asterella; species Asterella californica. The sequence goes on from JAYKYS010000001.1 coordinate 54,047,158, forward strand.
ATAGTCTGAGAATACACAGGAGGGGTCTGCATGCTTGTTACCAGCAGTGGTTCGAGGATGTAGATAGAGGTAGTGGACAGTTTAGGAACAGGGAACGGCATCCTCGTGCAGTCCTGTTGTCTAGACTGATGTGTCGAGGAGTAGGGACAGACAGTAGAGGGAGTGAGCTTCCCAACACCTATGTACCTTCTTCTCGGGGAATGGATTGCTGATTTGAGTGCAGAAGCTTAACTCGTGTCTTCTGGGTGGTGGATTTTCTTGAATTCGCTCCCAATTGTGCATGTGAAGTGTTCTCCTTGAGTGGCGGTGACTGTCAGCAGTTGTGGAAGTGTAGCTTGGCTCGTCGAGTAGAGCACTTAGGATCTGCGTACGGACGGTCTTATGGATAAGGGATCTCAGAAGACAGAGTAGTCAGAGCAGCGAAGTGAAGAAGAAAGAAGCCTTCTTCCCACAGCAGAAGACGACATTCTCAAGAAGAAGACGGTGCAACTGTACACACGTTTGTTGTCTTTCTCCCCAAACTATTACAAGCAGGGATGGCTTGTTAGTCAGGATCTGGACTAGAAGCCTGTCGGAATCTTAATTTCCTCTTTTCATCTTGTTCTCTCTTGTTTGGATTTTCTCTTCTTCCCCATCTTCTCTCATCTTCCCCATCTTCTTACCTTCTTCTAGTGAGCTTCCGAGACTTCTATTGAGCTTCCGTGAAGATGAATGTCGTTGTAGTGTTGCAGGAAGATCATTTCCGTAGGCAGAAGCCTGGGAAGGCTACAGGGGGCATACACCCTGTGATTGATCTAACCCGTTGTAATGTGAGTGGAAGAGTAAGGTGTAACGATCGTTGCTAGTCGACTTCTGTGGAGCAGGGCAATCTTCTGGAGGTGTGAGAAGACGAGCTGAATCCCCAGAAGACGAGAATCGCTTCAGGAAAACTGTATCGAGAAGACCGGAAGAAGTGACCTGGAAGCAGGAAGATCGTCTTCCCGAGCTTCTCTGTGAATAGTTGTGTGATATTTTAGTTAGTAGTCATTTGTTTAGGTCCAGAGCACCTTTTGGAGTGTCTTGAAGACGTGTGGTTTTGTGAGAAGACGAGATTTCTAGGCAAAACCCGTGTGTTTGTGTGTTTGAACAGATCTTAGAACTTAGAGCAGCGTTACTTGTGCAAATCCTCTGTGGGAACGATATCTTGTATACTAAATGGACAAAAGGAGTAATCCTGCGACACTACATATAGTGAGCACCATTTTTGGCGCCGCTGCCGGAGATTTCATCTTAATAACTTTTGTTCTAAGCTTCCTGGATCTGTGTGCCAGTAGTTAGTTTCATTTCGAACTAACTTCGATTGTAGTTGAATGTGTTGTGGGACTCTATCTTGCTAGAAGACAGGGACCGCAACCAGAAGCTGATAAGATACATCAGGGAGAGTGGAAGAAGCCGCTTCCCTGCTTCCAAGCGTTTCTTGGAAGACTCGATCTTGGAAGACTGCAGTAAGTACAACAGGAAGCAGGAGAAGAAGACGTTCCGAACCTGTAACCGGTTGTTTAGACATTCAGTCTGCCGGATCTAGTGGTAGAAGAAGAGGGACATTTGTTCTCAGTACTCTGGTGGATGCCTCCGACCAGAGGAAGAAGTAGAAGACGCACGGTGTCGCGCCATTTGGCGGCTACATGCTTGACTTCTACTCCGACGCTTAGGTTTGGTAGTTATAGAAGTTAGCTCATATTACTTCTAGTCCTTTATGTATATGTTTGACACCTTTGCATACGGTGTTAATACTATTTTGAGTCCTAATAGGCTGATAGTATGTTAGTTATCTTGTTCAAGCATTTGTGCGCTTGTACAAGTGACTTCTTACTTGTCTATGACGTTCAATGTACATAACTTAGGGTTTCCATGCTGATAGGGGTTTGAGCTCATGGGTTGTACTTACTTGTCGCCCATGCACGCTTTCTAGCTAATTTAAGTTATTTTTCAGGGCTATGTGTCATTTTAGGTAGTTTAAGTTTTACGTTGGCACTCTAGGGGGCTTGACGTGGTAGCTTATGAGTGTAGATAAGTTACCAGGTAGTTTAAGACACAAAAGGACAGTCAAGTGGAGCTATGAACTCCCATTGGTCCATTTTTGTCTTTTGTAAAACTCTAAGTTTAGAAACAGAGCTCTAGAGGAGAGTTCGAGCAATTGGTGAGGTATCCTCGAAATCTGAGAACACAGGAAGAGAGAGCTCGTCGTGCCAAGCACTGTCAGTGAAATTTTTGCTCGATTTGGATCAATAAACAAGGAGTTATGCCCAATTGAAGTTCGGATTGTGCCAAAACTGCGTCACTTTTGTTGATTTTGGGGTTTTCGGTGCCAATTGCAGCAGAATTGAGGAAATCACTTCAAAACTTCGTGGTTGCGTTCACTGTCAGGAGGGCTACGACTGTCCAAAAAGTTTCGAATCATTTGAGTAATTCAGGGTGGCCGCTGAAGCAGAGGGGGTCTGAAAAGCTCTTAATCGAGAGCAGCGACTTCAGAGGAGGAGATCTGGAGTTCTGTGTACATTGAGGAGTCCCAACTTCACAGGGATGTTCAGCATCCTATAGACTTCAAATACTGTGAGAAGATTTGAAATTCATCGAGCCAATTCTCTGTTCTAGGTCAGAATAGCTGTCTAGGTACCAGAAATTGCCATAATTCTCTTATTCAGAACTTTTCTGTCAACATCTCGGTGCTAGAATTCAATCTCAGGCTGAAACTTCGTGTGTGTGTTCAGTAGTACCTCATTTGCATGTAGGGGAAGTTTAGAAGTCTAAACCTTCATAGTTTTCCTCTCCTTGTGTGTCAAAGTTCACCGTCTAAGCCTATTACTACCAGTGAGACCTAAATTTCGCTTTTTGAGCATATCAGAGGATCCTACACTCCTGTGTGAGTGTTTATAGCTCCTGTTGTGACCTGAAAGCCAACCTCTTGAGTAAACAACCACAGCCAGAAGCCCGGCGCTTTCCTAGGTAGACGGATCACACTCCGACATACTCTCTTTTTGGTGAACTCGACGTGAAACACCTAGGGTGGGAGTTTTCTTGAGAGTGTTACAGGATCAGATATCATGGCCAACCAAGGATCATCAAGTGGAGGTGTTGCTGCTGCTCAGCAACCTGTTCAATTTGATGCTGCTACGATGAAGATGTTCCAAGCTTTTTCCATGTTCATGCAGCAGCAGCAGAGCACAGAGAGGAAGGAGGTGTTAGCAACCAAGGCGTTGCAATCTGTGGTGCACCAGATGGACCAGTTCAAGGGTACAGATATTTCCAAGTATGTGCGATACTATGCTAGGGAGATGGAGGTGAACAAGGTGCCTGAGAAGGAGATGGTGGAGAACTTTGAACTTACTGTTGTCCCTGAGATTCGTGGGCGTGTGAAGGAGCTCAAGCAGCAGCAAGGACAGAGTTGGGAGAGCTTTATGCGCGCTTTGAAGGAGGAGTACTACACTGAAGATTCAGAGAGGGTGACCAAGAGAACGTTCTTGGAGTGGGTGGTAAAGCCTAACAAAGGTTTGTCTGTAAATGAGTTGTTAAGGGAGTTTGATCGTCAATATGCTCAGCTTTCTAGGACAGAGAAGCTTACACTGGAGGTGGAGAAGACCGAGCTTTTCCTACAAGCAGCAGACGTGACTATTCAAGAGAAGCTTGAGCTGTTGCTGGAAGACAAGAGTGAGGAGAGAGGATTGAAGACTGACTGGAAGGAGGTTGAAGAGGCTGTCTCTTTGCTGACCAAGAGACAGAGAAGAAGGAACAAGGTGGTGGTAAGTGAAGTAGCGCCTCTGATAATTCCTGTCAAGCAGTTGCCTACTAAGCCCACTTTGGTAATTGCTAGAGAGGAAGACTCACCGCTTGATGAACTGATTAAGGGTATGAAGGAGCTTAAGCTTAAGCTCACTAGGTTAGAAGAGAAGGAGCAGAATGTACAGTCTGCTATGCAGAGACCTCAGATGAGAGAAGGCTTTGTTCATCGTTGTATATGGTGTGATAGCCTAGACCATGTAAGAAGAGATTGTGGGGAGTTTTTAGATGCATTGAGGAAGGATCTGATCTTCTTCAAAGATGGTAAGATCCATTTGAGAGAGACTGGGATGATGTTGGGAACCAACTTTGGCAAGGGTGGTATGAAGAGACTTGTGAATGAGATATCAGCATCACATGCTGTTTCTCTTGTGAATGCTGCTACATGTGGAGTGAAAGTGGAGATGGAGAGAGAGAAAGGGACTACTGGGTTGTGGTCTGATGTAGTGCGGTCCGTAGCTAGAACAGAGCTAGACAAGGATGTGCTACGAAGGGTTGGCAACTCAATTCGAGAAGCTACAGGATGGAATGATCCTGTGGATACTATGTCTGTGCATGCTTATGTTGCAAGAAGTCAGCATGAAGCTGTATTAGAAGAAAAACGTAGGAGGGAGGATGCATGTGAGGCTTCTACAGCCAAACGACCTGCTACAAGGAGTGAAAGGGCTAGACCAGAGGCAAGGCAGGAGACAACACCTACTCGGGAGGAGACTATTGAGGATCTACCATCTACAACACCAAAGGAGAAGGGTAAGATGCCTGCATACAAACTTCAGTCTGACATTGAGATTGCTACAGACTTGAAGCAGGTGTTAGAGAATCGTATCTTGAATGGGAAGGTTGAGTTTACCTTGGGTGAGATTCTTGGGATTGCAAAGCGTGAGTTCCATGAGGTTATCATAGATATCATCAAGAGGAAACATCAGATCTTGGGTGAAGCAGCTACGCTTAACGCTCTAGGGACCAAACTGTCGGAGGATGAGGAAGATGAGATTGCTGGTTACTGCTCTCAAGTATCAGAGGGGAGATCAGATCAGCACGTGAGGTTTGAAGATGAGGTGGAAGCATCGCAGAAGAGCCATTACTCTCACAACCATTGGGCAAGAGCAACCACTGAGACCTTGGTGAAGTTGGGAGATCTAGAGGAACCTGTGGTGGCATTGATTGATCACGGCTCAGAGATTAATCTGATGTCTAAGGAGCTGTACAAGCGTGGAAGGTGGCCCATAGACACCGACCATGGATGGCTTATCCGTGCTGCCAACAACCAGAGGAGAGAACTCTATGGTGCTTGTCCCAACATCAAGGTAACTGTGGGTGACATCAGTGATGTTCAGAATTTCTTTGTGCAAGACATGTCAACCTATCCTATCATTCTAAGACAGCCTTACATTACTGCTGTTAGAATGGAGACACGAGTTATGGATGATGGTTCAGCTTATGCTAGGATACGTAGTAGAGACGGCAAAAGAGCTGTTCAGTTTTTGACCGTTGCTGCAGAACATGAGAGGAATCGTGACAGCTTGAGAGATCGTCCACTACCTAAGATTACTCAGGAGTTTAGAGAGTCTAGGGGTTTTGGCAGAGTACCATTGAAGAGCGAGACTTCAACGGTACAGTAGAGATAGGATTCTCGCCTGATCCAGTAGAGCATGAAGCTTTATCCACTAGCTTCTTAGGGTTGACTTCATGTGGATCAATGTGTTATAGGAAGGTTGAGAATCTGAAGAGGTTTGAGAGGCAACATGTGAAGTGTGTACAGTAGTCTTTGTGGGACAGTGGAGAGTTAGCAGGAGATGAATACATATCTGGAGTGTTTGAAGAGCAGTATTTGGTAGATACTATAGGGGAGTTGAAATCTATAGTAGAAAGTTCTATAGATGATGTAGATAGAGTGGTGAGAGTGAGCTCCAAGGAGCTTTATGATGTAATTGATAAGTTTATAGATCGGCAAGAGGTGTATGTGGAGACCAAGTACAAGTCAGTGGCAAAGAAAGTCAAACCAGTGGCTTTGCCTTTACCACTTGATTACAATCAGAAGATGGAGCAAGCTGCACGAGAACCGACGCTCAGAGGACCGAGAAGAATTGGACACCAGTTCACAGAAACAACGCTGAAGGAGCTGAGGATTGGAGGTGATGGATTTCTTACTGAGCAAGAGAAGAAGAGCTTCAGGGAGATGCTATCTAAGCATGGTAAGGCGTTTGCGTTTGAGTCACATGAAGTAGGATGTGTAGATCCAAGTGTAGTTGCACCTATGGTAATCTTTACTATACCGCATGTGCCTTGGAATCTACGTCTTATCCATGTGCCTAGAGCTCATCTGCCAAAGCTGATAGACTTGCTCAATGAGAGGATTAGGATGGGTATCTTGGAACCATCTATAGCTCCCTATTCTAGCAGATGGTTTACTGTTCCGAAGAAAAGTGGAGCTTTGAGATTCATTCAAGATATGCAACCAGTTAACAAGGTGACTATCAGGAATATGGGTATAGGACCTATTGTAGACGAGTTTGTAGAGGCTTTTGCTGGTCGTGCTATCTATTCGATGGGAGACTTATATTCAGGTTATGATCAGTTTCAACTATCCTCTGAGAGTAGAGACTTGACTACAATGAGGACACCTTTGGGGTTACTAAGGATGTGCACCTTGCCACAAGGTGCTACCAATTCTGTAGCACATATGATGAATGGCATGAATAAAGTTTTGAGGGATTTCATTCCTGAAAAAACTATGCCATTCCTTGATGATGTGCCGATCAAAGGATGTGCTGAGCAGGAGAAGAATGAGGTAATGGATCAGAGGGGGTGCCGTAAGTTTGTTGCAGATCATATAGTTGATTGCGATAAGATATTGAGTCGACTGGAGGAGGTTCATTTGACTTTATCAGGAGCAAAGTCTGTATTTGGAGAACAAGAGGTGTTGATTGTGGGGCACCTATGTGGATCTTATGGTCGGAAACCTTGTCCAAACAAGGTTGATGCCATTCGAAGGATGAAGGAGACATGTGGGTCAGTTACTGAGGTGAGAAGGTTTCTAGGTGCATGTGTGTTTTATCATATATGGATTCCACACTTTGCACATGTAGCAGATCCGTTGTACAAGTTGCTGAGAAAGGGGCAAAGATTTCAGTGGCAAGAAGAGCAAAGCGAGTCTATGAGGAAGTTGAAGGATCTTTTGGCTTCACCGCCAACTCTCCGGAAGGTAACATATGAGTTGGGCAGATCTGTTCTCATTACTGTTGATACTAGTCCTATTGGCATTGGATGGGCTGTAGGACAGGATGATGAGGATGGAAATAGATATGTGGTGTGTTTTGGAGCTAAGGTGTTAAGTTCACGGCAGAGAGACTACCCTCAGGTAAAAAGAGAGCTATGGGGAGTAGTTACTGCGATGAAGAGTGACAAGGAATACTTGATAGGAGCACCTGTGGTTGTGGAGACAGATTGTTTACCTCTCTTGGGAATGATCACTAGCTGTACAACTCCAGATATTGCTATGTTGAGGTGGATAGCATATATCAAGTCCTTGAACCCAGAGTTTAGACATATTGCAGGGAAGGATAATCCTGTGGCAGATATGTTATCAAGGGCTAGGTATTACGATGAGAAAGAAATGATAGATGATCAGGAGGATGTGGGAACAGAGTTCTATTCTAGTGCTCTTGCTAGAAGAGATAGAAGCTGTTTTGCAGCCTCGTTGGAGTTTTTTGAGGAAACTATGTATGATGGCGAGTGGTTGGATCTTGGGCGCTATTTGAGTTCACTGGAAAGGCAAGAAGGCTGGTCTGATGTAGATTTCAAGAGGATCCGTAGAATAGCTTATGACTACTTTTTACATGGAAGACATCTATGGAAACGCCCTAAGCTACAAGGAGGTATACCGCAGCGGGTGGTATGTGACTTGGAATTGCAGCAGAAGCTGATCAAGAGTTCCATGAGAGTTTATGGGCCGGTCATAGAGGAGTTTGGGCTACATTTGCCAAGATGAAGGAAAAGTATTGGTGGAAGGGTATGTATAAGGATGTAGTACAGTTTGTTTCATCTTGTATACCTTGCCAGATGTATTCCAACGTACGTCATCGTGATGGATTACATCCTACTTATCCTTTAGCCATTCATTATAAATGGGTAGTTGATCTGGTAACTATGCCATTTGGACTTGGACAAATGAGGTATCTAGTCTTGGCTAGAGAAGATCTATCTAACCAAGTCGAAGGCCGTGCTCTGAGGACGAAGACCACTGCTAGTGTCTGCCGCTTTCTACTTGAAGATGTTATGCACGGGTAAAGATCCTGAGTGGGTAAATTCACCCCAGCGAACCGCTTCTAGAGAGCAGCGGATATCCCTGAGACACCAAAGGAAAGAAGAAGAGCTCAAGAAGATCCGATCAGTAGAGTTGGAAGAGCTTTCCATCTCATAATCTTTGGCGAAGACAGAAACCAACCGGGTGATCACGTGTATAAAGTAGACTTTGGTACTGGTTACCCGGAAGACGTCTTCCCAAGTGCGGAAGAAGCTTCTCAAGATGAAGGAAGACTGGAGGAGATTGTTCCAGACGTCTCGGAAGATAGCAGTGACAGTAGTTCTGACTCAGAAGACGACTTTCGTGATTCAGACAGGCCTTGACCTTCGAGAAGACCATCTCCACCACCTGGACCTGAGGAAGAAAGAAATTGACAGTCGCACCAGCCGGCAGTCGACATGGCTTCCCACACTCGGCAGAAGTACCATACGTACGACGATGATGCCGACGCGGACGACTTCATCACGATGTTCGAGACCATCTCTAGATCCAACAAGGAAGACGCCGATGTCGACAGACTCCGGATATTTCCTAGTAAGGAAGGGAAGGAAATGGATGAGTAAGATGTTGGATGATGGTGTAGTAATGACCGCTTGGGCTACTCTGAAGGCAGCTTTTCTGAAGAGGTTTAGAGGAGTGGGCTACGATCGTATGACCCTCATAGAACTTCAGAGGCTCGAACGGAAGAAGAAAGAGACACTGCGGGATTACACCGAGAGGTTTGAAGACCTCCTGGATCAAATCCCTCAGAACCAAGGAAGACCCAGTTACTGTGCTCAGCAAGCCGTGGACTGGTACTTGGGAGGATTGTCTCAAGATATGGAATTGTACTGCAGAAGAGGAGGAGGTGATGATTTAGTAGAAGTACAGAAGTATGCCGAGCAGTATGAAACCTCGAGCATCACTCGGAATATGACGAAAGACAGAGGGAAGACCTCGAAGAAGTCCAAGAAGTCAAAGAAGTCTTCTAGGAAGTCCAAGAGGAAGTCCAAGTCCACTGAAACTGATAACAGTGATTCGGAAGCATCCTCTACTTCTGAAGAGTCTACTGTCGAGAGTTCAGAATCCGAATCTGAACAAGAGAAGAAGACGCGGAAGAAGAAGAAGGAGAAGACACGAGCTCGGGAAGAAGTTGTGCAGAAGATGCCTCAGACTCAGATCATTCAGTCTGCACCTGATTTCCATATCGATGAAGTTCTGAAGCAGTTTGCCGACCTGAAAGTTCATCTTCTGAACCAGAAGGACAAGCGGAAGCAACCTACGGCTTCCCGGCCAAACCTTTGGTGCAACCTTTGTAACTCTTCCGGACACACCAGAGATCAGTGTATGCAGGACCAAGCTGTCAACTGGGCAGGATGGGAAGAAGACGATGAGGGATATCTACACGATCCGAGTGGAGAAACCTGCTATAGGATCGAGACGATACAACCCTTCACTCTTACGCCTCCCACCCAATATAATCGTTATAAACCTAGGGATAGAGCTAGCAATGTACAGACCAGGACACCCTGGCAACCTTCTTCATCACAACGACCTCTCAACACTCTTCCTGGAGCATGCAATAATTGTGGAGAGACAGGACACTGGTGGTCCACCTGTCCTCATCCGAGAAGACAGATTGAACAAGTGTCCTTGTGTGGGAACTGTAAGGAAGCCGGTCATTTCACAGGGAATTGTCCTCAGACCTTACGGCCACGACAAATGGTTAGATTTGCAGAGACCACGCCTCCTGCAGAAGCTGCATCAGCTTCTAAACTCGAGTTAGCAGTGGTACAACACATCATCGTAGAAGAAGAAGATCCTGGGGATTGTACGGATTGTCTCCATATCGAGGAAGACGAACCAGACCCCGAGAAGCGCGAAGAAAAGGAACCCCAGCTGCAGAAGACGACTGCAGCTCAGAAGACAAAGTTACTTGAGGCAGCTTCTTCTTTCACTTTGGCGGATGGCACTGTTTGGAGCCCTAGCCCGGATTCAGACAGTTGGCCTCCCGAAGAAGTCTTGGACGAAGCGATGTTCAAGGTAAGTACCAGAAGCAAAGGGAAGTTAGAATCTCGTCAGAAGGAGATCAAGAAGAAGAAGCAGCGAAAGGAGAGGTCATCTTCTCCTGAGCGGCCGTCTTCTCCTACTTACGACCGAGAAGATCTGAAGTACTTTGCTCCTGACATTAGACAAGAAGTTGAAGCGATCATGCAAGAATAGCTGGAGAAGAGACGGAAGATAGTACAGCAGCTTCCTACACCGACTACGGCAGCCCCTGTCTCACGGGAACAGCCCCCAGTCGAGAGAAGACACTCTTCTGGTCTTCCACCCAAGGAAGCAGCTACTACATCTTCTTTGTTGGAAACACCAGTCACTCTTCTGAAGAGATCCCCTTACGACTTCTTGCGAGACTTGTGGAATCAGAAGACGGATGTAACCTTCCAACAGCTGTTGGATGACAACGCTGGTTACAAGAAGTTGTTACAATCTGTGCTTCGAGGATCGAGGAAGAGGAGGACAGCTAGACTTCCCCAGAGCATCCCAATCCTAAGGATAGAGCATGAGGACTTGGGAGCCCTAGAACTTGATATGGAGATCCATGGCTGTCTTCTGAAGAAGGTACCCATTGATTCCGGCTCCGGAGTTAACATCATGACTGAAGAAACGGCGCATGCCTTAGGCTTCACTGAGTTCCAGCCTACTCCGAGAATCCTCAGAATGGCAGACCAGACCAGAAGATGACCTTTGGGGCAACTGAAAGATGTACACTTCAGAAGACTCAGCTGCGTCTTCTGACAGTGATGAACGGTATAATGAGTTTGTGATGAATAACTTGTGTACTACAGAAATAGCGGAGATAGTAGAAGACGTGATCTGTGGACACATTGAGTGCTACGAGGTTGCGGAAGAAGAGCTTCCAGAAGACGAAAGTATCGTCTTTCCTTCCGAAGATCTGACAGTTGGTCTTCCAGAAGACGAGAATACCGTCTTCCCTTCAGAAGATCCGATAGTTGATCTTCTAGAAGACGAACCTGAACCGGAAGAAGCTCCCAAACCGGAATACTTCGGCGTCAGTGAGTACAGTCACACTGAAGGAATGGTAAACCCGGATGATCTTCAAGAAATGGAGGTTGCTCCTGGGAAGAAGCTGAAGCTTTCCAAGGTGATCGAGGGCCAGTAGGTGGAAGACTTCCGAGAACTTCTGACGGAGTTCCAGGATGTCTTCACGTGGACCACAGAAGACATGAAGGGCATACCTCGAGAGTTGGGAGAGCATCGCATCGACTTGCTGGAGAGCGTTGTTCCTACACGGCAGAGGCAGTATCGACTCAACCCCAAGTACTCGCTTCTGGTGAAGGACCAGATTGATCAATATCTGAAGGCGGGAGTCATCTTCTCCGTGCTTAGTAGTGAGTGGGTAGCTCCTATCGTCATCGTGCCGAAGAAGCAGACAGGGAAGATCCGAGTGTGTCAAGACTTCAGGAAGCTGAACTTGGTCACAAAGAAGGATCATCATCCTTTATCATTCACCGACTCTGTGTTAGACCAAGTAGCGGGACATGAGTTCTACAGCTTCCTGGATGGATATTCTGGGTACAACCAAGTTTCAATCAGAGAAGGAGACAGACGAGAAGATGAAGTGGAAGATGAGTTCCCTGACGAGAAGCTATTTTCAGTTTTCGCAGAAACACTTTCATCTGAGGGAGGGCGTACCGCCCGCTTCCCAGAAGACGAGACTAGATATTCTGATCCAATCTTTGCGACTTCCACAGAAGAGTCGATCTTCAAGGACTTGAGGGAGTTCTTGGAAGACCAACAGTATCCCGAGGGATTGGATGCGGAGCAGAAGGCTGTCTTCTTACACAAGGCAGGTCCTTATGCCATCTTCCAGGGTATTCTGTTCACGAAAGGATATGACGAGAAGCTGAGGAGATGCCTCGGGCGTGTCAAGAAGTACTAGACGTGAACAGAAGTGCTGAAGCGCTGATGTTTGCGGGGACGCAAACATGTGAGGGTGGGCGTATGTGGTGCCCACAAATTACAGGGTTCACGAATTTTTGAAATTTTTAAGATTAATAACTTGTTTGTATAACTGAAGAAGCGTTGTTACTTAAGATTACTGCTTCCTTAGAAGGAAGATGATCTTATGAGCTTTTTGTAATAAGAAGTTGACTTCTTCGGAAGACGACCGTCTTCCGAAGACCGTCTTCTCAGTTGCGTCTTCGGAAGACGGAAGACGGCAGAAGACGAGAAGACGGCGGAAGACAACCATCTTCCGGAAGACAGTGACCGCAAAGACCTAACCATGAGTTTCCAGGTAAAAGAGTGGGTGTACCTACTAGGTAACACCAAGGTGGTAGGTAGGTCGGGTAAGCCACCTAGGGTCGAAATCCCTAATCTACGGGGAAGATGCGCATTAGCGCATTAGCGCATTCCAACTTCCCGCAGCAAGCGAGCTCTTGAGAAGATCGATTTCAGACGAGTGAGCTTCGAGTGAGGAGGCAGCAAGGTGAAATTGAGTGAGTATAGGATCGATTAAAAGCTAGAACGAAGGTGAGGTCGAATTGCTGAAGCGCAGGAAGCATCTTGACTGAAGAGCGTTTTCTGTGAGACTCCCGGAAGTTGACATTGGAAGCAGCTGAGTGAAATCGGAGGTGGGTGGCTCAATCGATTGAGGCGTAGATAGGAGCTGACGACAGACGCAGCTCAGTGGGGTCGCATTGGAGCTGGGACCAGAGCCAGAAGCGCGCAGAAGGTCGAAGACAACTCGGGAAGCAGACAGAAGATTGTAGAGGTTCTTCCCATGTTCTTTTCCCCTCCCACTGCTTCTCGCCTTTGCTTGGTATCCCCCGCGCTTCCCCGGTTGGTTGCAGGCAGCCTGATCGATTACCCCCCATCCCCATTTTTCTTATTGTGACATTGGGTGCGGAAGCGCTGCCCAAGTTCTGTTAGGCATCTTCCTACTTCTTCCTGAGTTCAATCCGAGCTTCCCTACCCATCATCTTCAAATTGACGATACCAGCTATCAATTTCTCTACCCTACTACCCCTCTACCCTCGAAACCTTGAACAGAAGACTTTTCGGAAGATTGGAACATCTTCGAAAGACGCTTCTGAAACTTGACTGTCTTCGGAAGACTGTCTTCGGAAGTCGACTATGACCAATTCATATCAAGAGTGGAATTGTGTTGCTTTTGTGTTAAGAGGGGCTTGGTACCAATCTTGAGTGGTGTGGTGAGTTCTTTTGTTATTTCGAGAAGTTGGAAGTCGGGAACTAGACTTGTGCCTCCCGGTCTTCCAAGCTTCTCAACTCCACATCTTCCTAGAGAGACTACAAGAGTGAAAGGCTGGCAAAATGAGCGAGAAGACGTGAGGGTCCATTTTGGGTCTCTTCTGTCCGACCCATAGCATCCATTCCTTCTTCTTCCTAAACTTAGGAGAGAGTCGTGAGAAGACTTGCTGGCAGAATCTGGAGAGAATGATCGAGGGTCATGTCTTCCCACCGAGCAGCAAGCTTCTTCTGAGTACGTATGAGAGGTGAGAAGTCAGAAGAACAGAGTGCAATTGTCTTGAGTCTGTTGTGAGGATAGATTGCGCGTAAGAAGACGAAGACATGTGAGACAAGTGAAGAGAAGCCTGACTTCGGGAGGTCTTCCGAGAAAGACATTGAATCGGAAACTGTCCCGTCCTAGAGGCCACTGTCACCGCAGCAGCCCGCAACCATCTTCCGAACCTGTTATGCACTTTATGTTTTGTGAATCTTGTATCTTCTGATAGGAAGTAGGATGTAATGCAAGGTGGGTTGTCTTCTTGATAATCCATGCGAGGTCTTGCTTAGATAGGGTTGTTTAGATATAGCTCGGAAGACGAGAGCTATCTAGGAAGTACTGTTAGAATCTCGGAAGACGGAGTAGCTGTCTTCTGGAAGACTAGTTTCGTCTTCTGAGAAGTAGATGCTAGACTGTGGGCACTTGGGAAGGACTGAGGCTTCAGCTCATAGTAGGAGCTTGTGGCTTAGTGCAACAGATCTTCCAATATGACGATGCATCCTCGAGGGTTGGTGTTACCAGCAGCGGAGTTGGCCGAGGTCACACCCCTTCCTCAAGGAGTTGGATCTCGATTTCTTCCAATGAGATTGGAACCTCGCAGACCAGGGACTTCTGGAGGAGGTGTGGGCAGCGTTATCACCTCGCAACCGTGTACCTGCGAAGGCAAGAGTCGCTCGAGGAAGACCATCTTCTTAGACTGAAGATTGATGACGCAGGGCTTTCCACAGGCCAGAATCCGAGGACCGAGGGTATTGGTTTGAGAAGAAGATTTTGCCCAGGGTCGTGAGTACGTGGCATGTGCCTGGGAGCACCACTTGTCTTTCCGTGGAAGACAGGCAGGGTAGGAATGGGTGGAAGATTGAATCTTACCGGGAGCCGAAGAAGCGACTTCTGACGAAGCTGTTTCTGCATCTCTTCCCCAAGGGGAAAGCGCAGAAGACGAGGTACCTGGGAGATCAGGACGTAGAGTTCCTGGAAGCAGTGTGGGATAAAAGAGTGCCCATCTACTGGAGCGCATGCGTCCACAACTATGTACAGGCGGAGCTAGCGTACTTGAGTACCCCGGCGGGAGGACACTTGACACCTTTTCTCTGCTACTTGTACGTAGCCATGGGAGATCTTAGGGGAGATCAGCTGGCGGAGTATGGGCCAACAAGACAACAGGAGGTGAAGGAGGAGACCTCGGAAGACGATGACCGAGCAGTAGCCGCAACTCCCCCTCCCACTCTGATACCACAGCTGAGGCTTGGCTCTCACTAGAAGACGCTTCTGGTGAGGGAAGACGAGTCTAGTGGGTCGGAAGACGTCACACCACCGAGGAAGATGGGTCCTAGAAGTGTACCTAGGAAGCCCACCTCCCTCATTCATTCAGGATCGGAGTCTGACTCGCAAGAAGAACTGCTGAGTATCTAATCGGAGCAGAAGACCGCTTCTGCAACACCTGGGAGTCTTCCGAAGACTCCAGAAGACAAGAGAAGAAGGAATACTCCTACTGCGATGCGGGGAAGCGCAGTGAAGAGAACCGCTCCTGCCATGAGGGATCTTCCACCCCGGAAGATGAGAAGAGTAGCTTCTTCTCGTGCACAGAAGATGAAGGCCATTGTGGTGGAAGAGGCATCCTTGCCTCTGGAAGACAAGGTCGACACCTCAGAGCGAGTAGTGGAGATGAACTTGTCTTCCGCAGGAAGAAGGCTGGAAGAGTTCAGCGCCTTCTTCCACAAGGAGATCCAGCCAGCTAAGGAGTTGCTGGAGAATAGAGCGAAGGCACAGGAGAGACCCTTGCAACCTAGATTCGGTCTGCACACCTTGCTGCGACAGAAAGAAGACCAGAAGAAGACGGAGTCGCTGGAAGCTAGTCTCCGCACCACAGAGAAGCTCACAGCCAGATACAAGACGGAAGCAGCCGCTTCTGCCCAAGAGCTGGTGCAAATTCAAAAGAGCAACCAGGAGGTGCAGGCGCGTGTACAGCAGCGCGATCAGGAGGTCCTCCGAGTGCGGGAGAAGATCACCGCCCTCGCAGAGGAGAAGATGCCATGGGCGAAGCAGCAAGAAGCCGCAGAAGTGCGAGTGGTAGTTGAGAAGACGCAGCGGAGGCTCGTGCACAAGAGATGCTAGCACAGTCGATGGAAGCGCTTCGGAAGAAGTTCAACTTCACCGCGGGTAGGAAGTTGCTTACCTTGGCTAGAGGATGGGACAGCGAGTCCAAGACAATGTTGGTGGAATGCAGGGAGAGCATGTTCAGGTACTTGGATCGGCAGATAGAGGGAGTGAAGACACTTTATGGTCTTCCCTCGCTTCCGATACCTGCAACTGCATCTTCTCAAGCTCCAGCACCATCTACTAGATCCGAAATGGAGAAGGAGGAGTTCGACCTAGCTGTGCACTTGGTAGTGACAGCGTTGGAAGCCGAGAAGACTCCGGAAGACGCCCCGGAAGACAAGAAGACGAGCCGTCTTCCCATGTATTCCACGTGGAGGAAGCGACTTCTCCGGACCTCTATGAGGTCGCCATGGTCCCTAGTACCGAGCTGATGCTCCAGAAGAGCGAAGAAGCACCGGTCGACTCCGCTTCCCAGAAGACGCTTCTGTCTTCCGAAGCAGAAGCTGAAGCCGAGGAAGACGCAGCAGCAGCGACAGCAGGGCCAACGAAGAACGATGAGGAGGAAACCACCTCAGTGGCCCTCGAGGTAACTGCAGTGCTTTCTAGCTTATCAGAAGCCGCGTTAGGAGCTCCGATAGGAGCAGATCAGGTAGAGGTTGCCTTCGAGCAATCAAAGTAGCTAGTAACCAAAGGTTGACAATTCCAGATTTAGTAGGAACAAACATGTTATCTTAAGGGTGGCAGTTTCCAGTGTAAAATTAGTTAGGATACCATGTGGCAGCATAGATAGTGTAGGAGCAACAAAGTGGATGGCTAATTAGGAAGGGGAACCGCTTACATGTGGGGTGGCAGCCTCTTATCAGAGCCTCTCTCTCCCTGGTGGTCGTTCCCTCTGGTTCTCATGACAGCGACATAAGTAGGATCAAAAAGTAAGAAATAAGAGTTCTGTAGGTTCTCTGTAGGCTCTGCACACACACACATCGATTTGACGGTGCAGACAGAAGCACACACCGGCACATGATAGACAATATAGTGTACACTACACCCGTTGTTGGAAACATACAAATAGTCTGGGAATACACAGGAGGGGTCTGCATGCTTGTTACCAGTAGTGGTTCGAGGATGTAGATAGAGGAAGTGGACAGTTTAGGAACAAGGAACGGCATCCTCGTGCAGTCCTGTTGTCTAGAATGATGTGTCGAGGAGTAAGGACAGACAGTAGAGGGAGTGAGCTTCCCAACACTTATGTACCTTCTTCTCGGAGAATGGATTGCTGATTTGAGTGCAGAAGCTTAACTCGTGTCTTCTGGGTGGTGGATTTTCTTGAATTCGCTCCCAATTGTGCATGGGAAGTGTTCTCCTTGAGTGGCGGTGACTGTCAGCAGTTGTGGAAGTGTAGCTTGGCTCGTCGAGTAGAGCACTTAGGATCTGCATACGGACGGTCTTATGAGTAAGGGATCTCAAAAGACAGAGTAGTCAAAGCAGCGAAGTGAAGAAGAAAGAAGCCTTCTTCCCACAGCAGAAGACGACATCCGCAAGAAGAAGACGGTGCAACTGTACACACGTTTGTTGTCTTCCTCCCCAAACTATTACAAGAAGGGATGGCTTGTTAGTCAGGATCCGGACTAGAAGCCTGTCGGAATCTTAATTTCCTCTTTTCATCTTGTTTTCTCTTGTTTGGATTTTCTCTTCTTCCCCATCTTCTCTCATCTTCCCCATCTTCTTACCTTCTTCTAGTGAGCTTCCGAGACTTCTATTGAGCTTCCGTGAAGGTGAATGTCGTTGTAGTGCAGGAAGATCATTTCCGTAGGCAGAAGCCTGGGAAGGCTACAGGGGGCATACACCCTGTGATTGATCTAATCCGTTGTAATGTGAGTGGAAGAATAAAGTGTAACGACCGTTGCTAGTCGACTTCTGTGGAGCAGGGCAATCTTCTGGAGGTGTGAGAAGACGAGCTAAATCCTCAGAAGACGAGAATCGCTTCGGGAAGACGATATCGAGAAGACCGAAAGAAGTGACCTGGAAGCAGGAAGATCGTTTTCCCGAGCTTCTCTGTGAATAGTTGTGTGATATTTTAGTTAGTAGTCGTTTGTTTAGGTCCAGAGCACCTTTTGGAGTGTCTGGAAGACGCGTGGTTTTGTGAGAAGACGGGATTTCTAGACAAAACCCGTGTGTTTGTGTGTTTGAACAGATCTTAGAACTTAGAGCAACGTTACTTGTGCAAATCCTCTGTGGGAACGATATCTTGTATACTAAATGGGCAAAAGGAGTAATCCTGCGACACTACAAGGAGTCAAGAATTGAAGGAGTGATGGTTATAGATGGATGTTTGATACCAGCTCCGGATCTTCCTTTCCCAAATCCGTTTCACATCAAGCTTCATTGCCTCCACTGGGAACCACTTTAGACATTGATTAGTTTCGTACTTTGGTGATGAATCCATGAGAAAGATGATGGACTTATCACTGTCGATGATCCTTCTGATTGTTACATACGAAGAGACTTAGGATCTGAAGGTGTACATCTTGTTGTGACGAAGAATGGATCTCAACTATCCAGCCAACGTTCCTTTCAGGGTCTAGATATTCGATGTCACTGCAAATGAAAGATCAATCATGGAACATGGATCGTGAGAAACTTTGGAGAAGAGTATTTCAATCGAGTGATAACTTCATTGTTTCTTTTTTCATATTTTTCATTGTAGATTGTTTTTAGATTGTAATATTGTACTATGTACGACGTCGTTAGAATGAATAATTTTAGTTGATGACTCGTTTATAGATGAATGAATGATTGAACTTAGCATTTTTCACTTCAAGTTCATGGTGTGCTTCCATCAAAGTCATCAGAGGTGACCCCTGAGTGAGAGACAGGCTCGACATGTTGCAGATTCATCGATGACTATCGTGGAGGTTGAGAGATTGGGGGGTAGTTGATCGATAAGACCGCGGAGGATTTACATTTTTTATTCCGTTGCCGAGACCTCACTTGAAGAGATCGTTGAAGGATGTTTAGAGTTCAATTCTACATTCGATAAAAGGAGATCATGCGAGAGCACATGGAGAGAACGTTGATACGCTTGTAGTATATTCAGGATGGCATCGAGGGCACGGGAAACTTTTGCTGATTATTATGTACGCATAAGGACAGCAGGGGAACAGCTTTAGCAGGGGCCTTAAAACTGAAGCGGAAGCGGACATTTTTCTGAGAAATGTTTCTTAGAGAGCTTGAAGCGGAAGGTTGAAGCAGAAGATTACAGCAGAAGCTTGAAGCGGAGGATTACGTCGTTGTAGTATAGTGAAGCGACAGCGGAAGCGGAAGATTACCGCGGAAGCTTGAAGCGGAATATTACAGCGGAAGCGGAAGATTTCCGTGGAAGCTTGAAGGAAGATTACCGCGGAAGCTTGAAGCGGAATATTACAGCGGAAGCGAAAGATTTCCGTGGAAGCTTGAAGCGGAAGATTACCGCGGAAGCTTGAAGCGGAATATTACAGCGGAATATTACAGCGGAAGCGGAAGATTACTCGGAAGCTTGAAGCGGAAGATTACAGCGACAGCGGAGGCGGGGCGGAAGGAGGAGAATTAGAGTTTAAAAGGGGGTCATCGATAAGGACAGCAGAGGGGCAGCTTAGCTAGGGCCCAGCTTCTGATAAGTGACTGTGCTTATAAGGACAGCAGGGGGCAGCTTAAGCTGGTGCCTTAACTTTTAGCTTATTTACTTGCGACGACTTGGGATCGGGGACACCTTTTTTTCAGGAGATTTTTTTTACAGAGAGCTTAGAGCTGAAGCGGAAGGAGAAGCTTGAGGGCTGAAGGAGATCTATTTTCCGGAGAGAACTGAATTGAGGATTTGGGTGATCGTGGCAGAGGGACGGACAAGTGTGTGGAGGACTGAGACTTTACCTAATCTACAGTTTGGAGGTAGAATTACTTCTGATCGGACAGGAGATAGTTTTACGGAAGGAGATCGTTTGGATAATCTGCAAGGGACTCTTGATTGACGCGGGATTAAATTCTTGATAGTTTTTAGTTGGGAGGTTGACGCAGAGAGAAGATTAAGAGTTTGGGGTCCGAATTTCACCTACTAGACTTGAGTTGAGGTGATTTTGGTGAGTGGGGAAAGAGAACATTATTTGAGTGGAGGAGGAGGACTGAGACTGAGAAGGTCAGGTTTTCTGAGAAATTTCAGTGCTGAAAGCTGTCGTAGGGAGGGATACAAGACGTTGGAGTTTCAAATCTTCATCGGTTGTAGGTTCTGGAGAGAAATCTGCTGGAGAGAAGACTAATTGAGTGGGAATTGGCCGTTTGGCATCTGCGGTGGACAACGTAAGGAGTTGAGTAGAGATAGGTTGTAAATTGATATATGTGGAGGACTATTGAGTGTGTTTGGAAGAGAAATAAAGCATCGCGAGTTCAGGTTTCTCCTATCTGTTGTGTCTGAAGGTGGATCTGTCTCCTGAGACTTGAGACTTGATCTATTAAGTAGTAAGTGATCTATAGTCATAGTGTCTGTGAGTGACTTCAGCCGTTGCGATCTCTTGCTTGGCTCTTGTCTTGATATACAATCTCTACTTCTATCTCGCGATCTATCACAGCAAGAAGGCTCGCCCTTCCTGAGAAGGACTCTCCTCGACATAAATCTGGTGCTTCCACTGAGAGTCATCTTGGGGTGATTAATCGCTGAGGTTGCTGAGGTTGAGACTTACATACAAGAGAAAGATGGATCTCAAGAGCGGGAGTGGTGCTACTACCTCTACCGCTGGAGCATCGACGTCTATTTTTGCACCTTCGGCTACACCAATGTCTTCAGCAGCCACTGCAGCATCGGACCTGGATACTACTGAAATACTGAGGACGCTTGCGGCTTTGGTTCAACAACATCCGATCGTCGGAGAGGGTGAGTTGAAATCTACAAAAGCTTTGCAGGCGATTGCGAATAGGTGTGGAAGGTTTGATGGCAGAGATATTTCCAGATATCTTCGTGAGTACAGAGGAGAGATGGAGCTTGTGAGGGTGACTGATGCAGAGATGATTGGGAGTTTTGAGTTGGCTGTGATTCTTGAGTTGAGAGATCAAGTCAGAGACGTACAGAGGAGAAATCTTGGTGTTTGGGCAAGTTTTGAGCGAGCTCTCCGAGAGGAATTCCTTGAGGAGGATTCTGAGAGAGTTACTAGGAGAACTTTTTTGGATTGGATTGAGCAGCAACCTGGTCATAGGATGGGGTTGAATGAGTTGCTAAGAGAGTTCGATCGAAGATACCGACAGCTTTCTACGCTCGAACGGATAACCTTGGATGCTAGAAGGACAGAGCTCTTCTTGCAAGTCACCGATGAGGCTACAGCAGATCGATTATGCTTCATGTTAGCAGATCGATCAGCTGAAGGAGGTGTTACTATGGATTGGGGAAGAGTGGAAGATGTTGTGGCCGTTCTAACAAGACAGAGGCGAGGGAGAGTGGCCGTAGGAGGACGACCGCTTGCAGAGGTGATCCATCAACCTTATGCTCCTCAGGTACAGCACCCTCCGGCTCTTGCTCTTAGACCTGTTATTCCTGTAGAAGCGTCTCCAGTGCCAGTTATGCCAGTTCTTGCACAGAGGGTACCTGTTCAGAGGGTGGTTGAGAACCAGGGTCAGCATAATCAAATTGAGGAGTTGATCCGACAGATGCGTGAATTGAAGGTAGAGCTAGCTGGTTTACATAGAGAGCTACCACCAACGTCTGGTGCTGCTCGTCCAGAGGGTGCTCCTATCCGTAGGTGTATCTAGTGTGACAGTCCAGATCATCTTCGAGGAGATTGCCAAGAGCTTACAGTTGCTCTACGAGATGGTGTGGTTCGCTACCAGAATGGTAGACTGCACCTTGTTTCTACCGGAGAGCCATTAAACACGCAGTTTGGGCGAGGAGGTATGAGGAGTCTACCTCAGGTCGCTACAACTGCAACAGTAACTACAGTAACAGTACCGCCAATGAATCTTGATGTGTATGCTGGGCATATTGAAGTTTCTTCTAGCCCTACCTTGCTGGATAGGTCTCTTGAGAGGAGCAGTACTGAGGTTCCTTCTGAGGTGTTGAAAAGAGGAGCGGAAACTATCCGTAGAGTCATAGGGTGGAGAGATCCCGTAGATACAGCGTCAATTAAAGCTTTCTTGGACGTAAATAAGCATGTTCACTGGCAGGACGCTTCTGTGGAAGAGAAGAGACAACGAGATGCCTCTGAGCTTGAAACTGGAAATCCAGAGGAGACGAGAGAGGGGCAGGGACGGAGGATCACTAGAAGACGAGCAGCTCCTCAAGAGGATGTCCCGTCTACCTTCTAGGCTCCACCACCTGCTCCAGGTCCAATGGAGGACGTACAACAGACAACAGCAGGAACCAACGACTGCTGGCAGAAGGTTCACTGCTCAAGAAAACAGAAAAGGGCTTGCTTACAAGCTGGCTGCAGATATTGAGACCTCCACTGATCTTAAAAGCATTCTGGAACAAAGGATATTAGATGCACGGGTTGAGTTTTCGCTTCGAGAAGTTCTTGGCATCGCAAAAAGAGAGTTTCATGAGCTGATTATTGATGTCATCAAGCGAAAGAGGCAAGTCATATCTGAGCAGATAGAGAGTCAAATGATAGATGTGATAGGAGCTTCTGTAAATGATGTGGAGTTTGGGAAGGTGCATTTTCAGGAGACTGGTGACAAGAGGTACCAGCAGGAGGCGTTAGTTGCTGGAACTAGCACTATTGAAGCTGATGATGATGAAGCTGATGGAGAGAGTCCAACTGTCGACAGTGACTTCAAGAAGAGGCATTGGGCTCGTGCTACAACTGCCACACGGGTACGTCTTGGGAGTTTGCCTGAACTTATTGCTGGTTTAGTTGACCACGGATCTAAAATCAATATCATGTCACGAGAGATATATGAGAGAGGACTGTGGCCTATCGAGCTGAATCATGGATGGGTGCTGCGTGCTGCTAACAACCAGAAGGGAGAGTTGTACGGAGCTTGTCCTAACGTGAGAGCGAGGATAGGTGATGTAAAAGTAGATCAGCATTTTTTTGCAACCTTCTGCTTCGTATCTAGTTATTCTTGGTCAACCCTATATCACTGCAGTGCGCATGGAGACCAAAGTGATGGACGATGGGTCACACTTTGCTAGGATCTGTAGTCCTGATGATAGACGTTCTGTTCAATTTCTGACTGTTCGGTCAAACCACGAGCGAAACAGGTAGACCTTGAGGGACTTCCCTATTTGTAGAAGTAAGGGTTTTTAGAACCCACTCTTGTAGAGCGGGAAGACAAGAGTGAAGGATCAAGGACTACTATGATCCCGCCTGAGCAGCCCAAGGGATCACAGGAGACTAATGAAGAGGCTGCTCGAGGTTCTGAGAATGTATATAGAATACCAAGTTGGAGATCTGGTTTGTTGAGTTTGAGTTGTGAGAATTGGAGTGAGTTTACACGAGTAGAAGATCTGACTGAAAGGAGTAGGAGGCAGGTGGAGAAACGTATAGCTGATCTGCGCAGTATAGGAGCTCTGGAGGAAAATGAAGTGATTTCTGGTGTGTATCAAGAGTTTATCAATGTACAATCTTTTGTTCATTGGCTAGATGAAGTAGGTAAGATGGAAGAACACTTGGGAGGTAGGGTGGCGATCTCCATCCATTCTCCTGAAGTCTATGAGGAGATTGTCTCGTACTTGCGATATCGTCATCATCCGAGACTGGAGAATGAAAGGATGGATGTAGTCTGCTGGTGCGGCTCTCGTCAGGAAGCAGAGGTACATGCCAAATATAAAGCTGTATCGAGGAAGGTGAAGCCTGTGACGACCCAATTGCCTGTTGATTCGCAACAGCAGATGGAGTCAGCCGCCACTGAGTCTGTACTCAGGAATCCTGGACGGATAAGGCATTAGTTTACTCAGGAAACACTCGAACAGCTCCAGATAGGAGGGGGTGGTTTCTTGACTGAAGTAGAGAAGAAGATTTTTGAACAGATGATTGTCAATCATGGTAGAGCATTTTCTCTTTCAGCTGAAGAGATTGGTTGTGTGGATCCTAGTGTGATAGCTCCGATGGTTATCTTCACTGTACCTCATGTGCTTTGGGACTTGAAGCCGATTCCAGTCCCTCGTGCCTTGCTGCCAAAGCTCATTGAACTATTGAAGGAGAAGATGCAGATGGGTATCCTTGAGCCCTCCATGGCTCCATATTCCAGCCGATGGTTCACGGTGCCTAAGAAGTTAGGAGCTTTGCGCTTTATCCAAGACTTGCAGCCTGCCAACAACATCACGATTCGGAACGTGGGAACAGGACCTGTGGTTGATGAGGTAGCTGAGGCGTTTGTTGGAAGGTCTGTCTATTCTATTGGAGATTTGTTTTCGGGTTATGATCAGTTTCAACTTGCCTTGGAAAGTAGAGACTTGACTACCATGCGCACGCCCTTGAGATTGATGTGGATGTGCACTCTTCCTTAGGGAGCAACAAACTCAGTAGCACATATGCAGAACGCGATGCATAAGGTGTTGCGAGAATTTATACCTGAGATCATTATCCCATTTCTGGATGACATTCCCATGAAAGGCTGTCCGGTGGAAGACAAGGATGAGACTGTGACTTCCAGTGGTTGCAGGAAGTTTATTGCTGATCATATTCATGACGTGGGTAGGATTCTAACACGTCTGGAGGAGGCACACCTCACTCTATCAAGTACCAAATCTCATTTTTGGGATGTCAGAGATTATGGTGGTTGGTCATTTGTGTGGCACATTTGGAAGAAGACCGAACCCAGAGAAGGTAGATGCTATAGCAAGGATAGCAGACTGTACGAATATCACTGAGGTTCGACGCTTCTTGGGAGCTTGTGTGTTCTTTCGCGTGAGTATTCCTCATTATGCACACATTGCTGAGCCTTTGTATGCGCTTTTGAGAAAAGGGAAGAGGTTTACTTGGCGGCAAGAGCATCATGAGACAATGGAACGGCTGAAGGAGATTCTGAAGTCCCCACCCATACTGAGGAGACTTAACTATCAGAGAGGGAGACCGGTGATACTAACTGTAGACACGAGTCCAAAGGCGATTGGATGGGCAGTTGGTCAAGAAGATGCAGATGGTGTGCGGTTTGTTTATAGATTTGGCGCCTGAATTTTGACAGACAGACAACGTAACTATCCTCAAGTAAAGCGTGAACTATGGAGAACTGTTACTGCTATGAAGGTAGATCGGGAGTTCTTGATAGGTGCTCATGTGATTTTAGAAACAGATTGTTTGCCCTTACTTGGTATGATAGCAAACTGCAGTACTCTAGACATAGCAATGTTGAGATGGATTGCTTACATCCGGAGTTTGAACCTTGAGCTGAAACACATTGCCGGGAAAGAGAATCCAATCGCAGACATGCTGTCTAGGGCTCGCTACACAGATGAGGATGAGATGTTTGTAGAGGTGGAGAACGAAGAGAAGAGAGATGTTTGGAGAGAACGTTGAGAGAAGAGAGAGCTAACGAGATGTTAGAAACACTAGAATCTTTCGTATATTCTGTAGTGATCTAAGACGCGTTCGAGGTCATTCTTTACATCTTGTTCACTTAGGAAGGGTTTGAGGAGAGTTGAAAGTGGATGCACCAAGAGTTGTAGAGAAAGGAGGAGAGAGAAGTTATTAGAACAGAAAAATTTGAGAGTTTAGGAATTCTGCTCTCTAAAAAATTTGTACAATCACTGTCAGATTTTCTGTGTTTTTTATTTTCTTGTGAAACTTTCCAGTGGTTTAGATTGGCTGTTAAGCTATCTAGAACAACAGAAATCATGAGAAAAGGTGATCTGGAGAGAGAGCAATGAATTCCAAAGTTGAGGGGGTTTATTCGCGAGAGTGTAGAAATTTTGGTCTCTAAAAAATTTGTACAGTCATTGTCAGATTTTTTGTGAATTTTATTTTCCTGCGTAAATTTGCAGTATTTTAGCTTGGTTGATATGCTATCTTGGATAACAAAAATCATGAGAAGATGAGGCCCGGTGTCGTATTGTACATAGGTCTGTACAGTGAAAAGTATTGCAGAGAGAATTTTTTCTATATTGTGTAAAGGAAGCTGCCCTGCAGCTTAACAAGCTAGGCAGGAGCTAAGCTGGGGCTATGCTTGATAAGCTGCGCCCTAGCTTGGGTTGGAATATCACCCCTAAAGGAGTCAAAAGACACCAGAATGCGAAGCTCGACGAGGAGAGCGACCTCATGCTTCTAGTTTTGACAGAAAGTGTTTTAAGCAATAGGTAGTACGAGTTTTAAGCAGTAAAATATGTGAAAAAGAGAAATCCGTCGATTCTGACTCGTGACTCGAACTCAGAATCGGATAGCGTGAGCGTGTAGGTGTTCACAAATACTATAGTTTTGACTCCTTGTTTATTAAAAATGGAGTTGTATAGAGAAGTTAGTGTAGAAAAGGCTAGTAAAGATTTTACAAAAAAATTTCTTCAGGTAAACATATGTACAAAAGTTTTTACCTTCTTGAACGGAACCAAAGGCCATCCTAGTGATAGGGCGCCTGCCTAGGAGAGAAGTGGTCTCAGGATCAATCCCCCTTGGCCTCTGGTTCCTATTCCGGCATGTTGGCCTCCTGGAAGGGAGTCTATGTTGGATATGCAGCCACGTCCTGCATATCTAGAGGCGGGAGACCGGTATCTCCTTTAATCGTGGGCTTCCTGATCTAAGCCTCCGCATGCCATCCTGAATATACTATGGGAGATACCTGATGCGGATATGGGGGGGCTGTAAGCCCTGTGGGGCAACCTCATAAGTGTTGAGGCTTCGGCCTACATTAGATGGCTTGTAGTATATTCAGGATGGCATCGAGGGCACGGGAAACTTTTGCTGATTATTATGTACGCATAAGGACAACAGGAGCTTTAGCAGGGGCCTTAAAACTGAAGCGGAAGCGGACATTTTTCTGAGAAATGTTTCTTAGAGAGCTTGAAGCGGAAGGTTGAAGCAGAAGATTACAGCGGAAGCTTGAAGCGGAGGATTACGTCGTTGTAGTATAGTGAAGCGACAGCGGAAGCGAAAGATTACCGCGGAAGCTTGAAGCGGAATATTACAGCAGAAGCGGAAGATTTCCGTGGAAGCTTGAAGCGGAAGATTACAGCGGAAGCGGAAGATTTCCGTGGAAGCTTGAAGCGGAAGATTACAGCGAAAGCGGAAAACTACAGCAGAAGCAGAAGATTACCGCAGAAGCTTGAAGCGGAATATTACAGCGGAAGCGGAAGATTACAGCGGAAGATTACAGCGGAAGCGGAAGATTATAGCGGAAGCGGAAGATTACAGCGGAAGCTTGAAGCGGAAGATTACAGCGACAGCGGAAGCGGGGCGGAAGGAGGAGAATTAGAGTTTAAAAGGG
The DNA here is from genome assembly GCA_036924285.1 of Asterella californica. NCBI lineage: Eukaryota > Viridiplantae > Streptophyta > Marchantiopsida > Marchantiales > Aytoniaceae > Asterella > Asterella californica. The sequence continues at coordinate 54,074,280 of JAYKYS010000001.1, forward strand.
GGTCATCGATAAGGACAGCAGAGGGGCAGCTTAGCTAGGGCCCTGCTTCTGATAAGTGACTGTGCTTATAAGGACAGCAGGGGGGCAGCTTAAGTTGGGGCCTTAATTTTTAGCTTATTTACTTGCGGCGACTTGGGATCGGGGACACTTTTTTTTCAGGAGATTTTTTTACAGAGAGCTGAGAGTTGAAGCGGAAGGAGAAGCTTGAGGGCTGAAGGAGATCAATTTTATGGAGGGAACTGAATTGAGGATTTGGGTGATCGTGGCAGAGGGACGGACAAGTGTTTGGGGGACTGAGACTTTACCTAATCTACAGTTTGGAGGCAGAATTACTTCTGATCGGACAGGAGATAGTTTTCCGGAAGGAGATCGTTTGGATAATCTGCAAGGGACTCTTGATTGACAGGGGATCAAATTCTTGATAGTTTTTAGTTGGGAGGTTGACGCAGAGAGAAGATTAAGAGTTTGGGGTCCGAATTTCACCTACTAGACTTGAGTTGAGGTGATTTTGGTGAGTGGGGAAAGAGAACATTATTTGAGTGGAGGAGGAGGACTGAGACTGAGAAGGTCAGGTTTTCTGAGAAATTTCAGTGCTGAAGCTGTCGTAGGGAGGGATACAAGGCGTTGGAGTTTCAAATCTTCATCGGTTGTAGGTTCTGGAGAGAAATCTGCTGGAGAGAAGACTAATTGAGTGAGAATTGGCCGTTTGGCATCTGCGGTGGACAACGTAAGGAGTTGAGTAGAGATAGGTTATAAATTGATATATGTGGAGGACTATTGAGTGTGTTTGGAAGAGAAATAAAGCATCGTGAGTTCAAGTTTCTCCTATCTGTTGTGTCTGAAGGTGGATCTGTTTCCTGAGACTTGAGACTTGATCTGTTAAGTAGTAAGTGATCTATAGTCATAGTGTCTATGAGTGACTTCAGCCGTTGCGATCTCTTGCTTGGCTCTTGTCTTGATATACAATCTCTACTTCTATCTCACGATCTATCACATCAAGAAGGCTCGCCCTTCCTGAGAAGGACTCACCTCGACACCGGAGAGAGAGATACAACTTTTCGAAGTGGAGGGGGTTGACACTCATGAGTGAAGTGAAAATATACAAATTTCTTTTCTCTGAAAATTTGTACAATCAGCATCATTTCTTCTGATTAAGGAAGTTTCTGTTGAAACTTCATGAGTTAGTAGCTTGGAGGTTTAGCTACTGGAGGCCTTAAAATCTTAGAGAGATCTCTTATCGATTAAGAGATATACGTTTCGGCATACAAAGAGGTCTTGAAGATACTTCATGAGGAATCCAGTTCGAGTACCGAGGTGGAAGAGAGACGTTTGAGAGTTCAAACGGATATGGAGAAGCCAAAGTTAAGTATAGATGAGTTGCGAACACACATCTATTGCAATGGGGGTGCCTTTTTGCGAGAAGCTTCTGCGAGCATTGGGACAGATATGAAGAAGGTTGAGTTGAAAGCATCATTCACAGTGGAGGTCACGAATGCTCCTGGCGAAGTAGAGTTGGATCCTTACAAGAGTGACTTTAAGATGTCTGCTAGGATTAGTATAGACGATGGTCATGATGATATTATCTTAGACTCTTAATTTTAGATTCGATTTTATTTCGTGTATAGCATGTATAATACATGATTTTCAGTATAAAGCTCAGAAGAGTTAAGAAAGTGATGTAGAATTATTTTACTCAAAGATATTTTGTCCACGTAACGGTTGAGAAGGTGCAACATGAGTGGAAGTTCAAAAGATTAGAAAGTTAGACTTAGAAATATTCTTGAAGGTTTAGATGTCATAGTAAGTGTCGGAGAGAGCTCGAGAGAGAGCTCGAGAGAGATTATCGTTGAGTTTGAGAACAATAGTACAAAATCTCAAGTAGAATTTTCGAGGAGAAGAGTAGAAACTGACTTGTGGTGTTATTTCTGTAGAGGGTTAGGACATAGAGTAGTGAATTGTCCAACTAGAATCAGAACAGAGAGAGCCTAAGGGGGAAGCGGAAGTTTACTAATTTAAGTCTTCGAGTGGGTCCATCGTCACCACCGCCGATTCATCTTCTAGGAGAGGATTCTTGTCCAAGTTGTGGAGTGGGTGATCTATCAAGAGGACACAAGTGCATAGATGTGGTCGGCCTACTTATGTCAGTAGTCGAGAAGTTGGACGAGACTTAGAGAGTTGAGACGGAGAAATTGTTAACTTCAAAAGAGGACTCGGTTGAGTTGTGATGGAGATCATCATCCAGATGGTGGAGAAGACGATGATGCGACTCAAGCTCATGATTACTTTGGGAGAAGAAATGACGCAAGAGGTGTTGTTACAACCATTTCTTTTCATTTGACATATGGTAGATTATTCTCGAATGAAATTGATGATGTTCGTACTCTTTTAGCGAGTAGTTATTGCACGAAGATTAGAAGAGTAAAAAGAGTAGTTACAAGATGGGGAAGTTATCAGTGTTTCATGGGAAGGACAATGAAAATGTAGATCATTTGTTCAAGATTTCAAAAGGGGTTGCATCAGAAACAACGTGAGAAGAAAGGAAGAATGGGTGTTATTATTGCTAGAGTTTTTAGAAGATTTTGCTCTTACATGGTATGAAGATCGAGTGAAGAACAAGACACCTGGTGCAATTGAGGACAGATGAGAGACGTTGAGTAACGCATTCATCGAAGAGTTTCATCTAGAAGAGAGTTATGAGAAGCTTACTCATTTGAAGCAACGAGATGACGAGAAAGTTCGGCAGTATGTCGAAAGGTGGATAAGTTGGAGCAACGGTTTCGAACGATTCTACGGAAGAGTGGAGACAACATGGAGCTAACGATGGTAGGAATTGGAGCAATGCTGACCAAGAACTTGGTGGGAGGGTTGAGACCTTCAATTCAAAACCAAGTGAGGTACGAGAAATCAGTAACCAAAGCGAAGGTCATCAAGATCACGACAAATATGGAAGAGAGTTTGGATGAAAGAGATATCATCCAACCTCATCATGCCGCTATGGTGTCGACTCCGACTCTTGGTGTAGCCACAACGATAGCATTTGCATCATCACAATTGGTGATCGCTTCAACGTCAGCTGCTACTCCAACAGTGGTGCCAAGACCGTTTGTCCTTACAATGCTGTCTACTGTCACCTATGATTTTCATGCCGAGTTGAAGAGCATCACCGATACTTTTGCGCATCTCAAGATAAATGTGATACAATTACGAGAATGGAGGAACAAAGGTGGAGGAGGAGGTCAAAGAGGGTACGACAACAATCCTAACCGAGAAAATTAAGATAATTTTGGAGGCAACCAAGGTAACTTTGGAGGAATCACTTGTTGGACGTGTGGAGGTTCTCATTTCCAACGGAACTTTTCTAACAACGGAGCAAGAGGTGCTGAAGCTGTCAAAATGAATGTGGGTGGAGGAAATCTCTCACAAGCACGAGACAAGGGAATGATTACTATCGAGATCTCATCTACGAGAAAGGAGAGAGTTCAAACTCTTCTCATGCACCGGTGGAGCTTTTAGTTCAAGAAAGGAAAAGAACTCGATTTTCTGATGAACCGATTTTTATGGAGGAGTCAGCAAGTAGAAGTACTCGTTCGAGTAATGTTTCGAGTACACCAAGAGAACCAAGAAGGAAGTTGGAGATGACGGATTTCATCATTTCATCTTCTCAAGCGGAATTTGATGTGGTTGAAGATGTGGGTGCTCAAAAAGTCAACATCACGGTTGGGCAACTGATTGTCAAGTTTTCATATGCACTTTGTCTACTTCATTTGGACGCCTAGTGGAGAAGTTACGAGACTCCGAAGAAGAGAAAATCAAGCTAGACCCTAGTTTACTTGGTGACTGGGTATTTGCAGCTCTACATGCTATATTAAGGACGCAAGGGGCCTGCTTCCTCATAATCTGCAGGGAGGAGTTTTGGAAGGTTCAGTCACATGCGACCAAAAATCAAAGATATCTCGGCTGTTGGGAGTCGAATTTGAAGGTTTTCTGGACCAACAGAGTCAAGGAAGAAGACCATATCGACATCTGAAGACCGTTTGTCGAAAGAAGAAAGTTCTCAGATAGGTCTTTTTTGGTTTTTTCGCTATGAGTTTTACCCTTTTGAGTACGTTGTCGTATTGTACATAGGTCTATACAGTGAAAAGTATTGCTGAGAGACTTTTTTCTATATTGTGTAAAGGAAGATGCCCTGCAGCTTAACAAGCTAGGCAGGAGCTAAGCTGGGGCTATGCTTGACAAGCTGCCCCCAAGCTTGGGTTAGAATATCACCCCTAAAGGAGTCGAGAGACATCAGAATGCAAAGCTCGATGAGGAGGGCGACCTCATGCTTCTAGTTTTGACAGAAAGTGTTTTAAGCAATAGTTAGTACGAGTTTTAGGCTGTGAAATATGTGAAAGAGGGAAATCTGTCGATTCTGGTTCGTGACTCGAACTCAGAATCGGATAGCGTGAGCGTGTAGGTGTTCACAAATACTATAGTTTTGACTCCTTGTTCATTAAAAACGGAGTTGTATAGAGAAGTTAACGTAGGAAAGGCTAGTAAAGACTTTACAGGAAAATTTCTTCAGGAAAACATATGTACAAAGGTTTTTACCTTCTTGAACGGAACCAAAGGCCATCCCAGTGATAGGGCGCCTGCCTAGGAGGGAAGTGGTCTCAGGATCAATCCCCCCTGGCCTCTGGTTCCTATTCCGGCATGTTGGCCTCCTGGAAGGGAGTCTATGTTGGATATGCAGCTACGTCCTGCATATCTAGGGGCGGGAGACCGGTATCTCCCTTAATCGTGGGCTTCCTGGCCTAAGCCTCCGCATGCCATCCTGAATATACTATGGGAGATACCTGGTGCGCATATGGGGGGGCTGTAAGCCCTGTGGGGCGGCCTCATAAGTGTTGGGGCTTCGGCCTACATTGGATGGCTTGTAGTATATTCAGGGTGGCATCAAGATGGCATCGAGGGCACGGGAAACTTTTGCTGATTATTATGTACGCATAAGGACAGCAGAGGAACAACTTTAGATGGGGCCTTAAAATTAAAGTGAAAGATTACAGTGGAAGCGGAAGGTTACAACGGAAAACTGAAGCGGAAGATTACAGCGGAAGCGGAAGATTACCGCGGAAGCTTGAAGCGGAATATTACAGCGGAAGCGGAAGATTACCGCGGAAGATTACAGCGGAAGCGGAAGATTACCGCGGAAGCTTGAAGCGGAATATTACAGCGGAAGCGGAAAACTACAGCGGAAGCGGAAGATTACCGCGGAAGATTACAGCGACAGCGGAAGCGGAAGCGGAAGATTACGTCGTTGTAGTATAGTGGAGCGACAGCGGAAGCGGAAGCGGAAGATTACAGCGGAAGATTACAGCGACAGCGGAAGCGGAAGCGGAAGATTACAGCGGAAGATTACAGCGACAGCGGAAGCGGAAGCGGAAGATTACAGCGGAAGCGGAAGCGGAAGATTACGTCGTTGTAGTATAGTGGGGCGACAGCGGAAGCGGAAGCGAAAGAAAGAGAATTAGAGTTAAAAAGGGGATCATCGATAAGGACAGCAGGGGGGGCAGCTTAGCTAGGGCCCTACTTCTGATAAGTGACTGCGTTTATAAGGACAGCAGGGGGGCAACTTAAGCTGGGGCCTTAACTTTAGGTTATTTACCTGCGGCGACTTGAGATCGAGAGGACAGTTTTGCAAAGAATGTTTTCTGAGAGAGCTGAAGCGGAACACGCAGGAGAAGCTAAGAAGCTGGGGAAAGATCAAATTGCTGACAGATTGAATTGAGAGAGCATCGTAAGAGAGAGAGGCAGGAGTTTTAGGCTTAGACGTTGTTTAAATAAACTGTTCTGGGGAGAAATTACTCTCAGGAGACAGTTCTATTGAGAGATCGCTTGGAAATCTACAGGGGACTTTTAATCGACGTTGGATAAAATTTCTGAGAGTTTCAGTTGGGGCAAGGAGAGGAATAAGATTCAGGGGCCTGAATTTCTCTATTAGGTTCAGATTGAGACGTACTGGGTAGACTTTTGGCTTGACGGGTGAAGACTGGTGCGCAGGAGAGGAAGAGAGAGATTTTCTGTACAGTTGAAGAAATCGGTGGTGCAGACGACACTATAATAAAGTTAATTGAATCTTGAGAGACCTATGTGTGTACCCAGGGTGTGTTTGAGTGCTTGTTTTTGTAATTGGTGAGCACAAGGAGCAGTGTTTTGAGATCACATCGTCAGCAGCAACCTATTTTCTTTTCTGGTCATTTTTCTTTGATCGATCACAGTCAGGAGGTCCGCCCTCCCCAAGAAAGACTCTCAACTCGACATCTGGTGCTTCCACTGAGAGATATTGGGGTGATTGATTTGGAGAATTGACTGAATTGAGAAGATGGATCACAGTGCTGCCGTACAGGGTGTAGCTGCTGCTCAAGGTGCTCCTATTCAAGGGACTCCTGGTCAAGATGGAATTGGCTCTCAAGGAGGGCCTACGGTGGTTCCAACAGCAACAGCACCGCCTGCTGTAGACACGTCTCAGATTCTTCAGGCGTTGGCTGCCTTGATTCAGCAGCAGCCTGCAATTGGGGGAGCTGAGCAGAAGTCCACAAGAGCATTACAAGCAATTGTTGGTCGGTGTGGACGGTTTGATGGAAGAGATGTTACTAGATACCTGCGGGAGTATGTGGGTGAGATGGAGTTGGTCAGGGCACCTGAAGTTGAGGTAATTCTAAGCTTTGAGTTGACTGTTGTCCCTGAACTGAGAGAGAAGGTGAGAAATTTACAGAGAAGACATCTAGGTGGGTGGACTTTGTTTGAGCGTGCATTGAGAGAAGAGTTTCTAGAAGAGGACTCTGAAAGAGTCACCAGAAGAACTCTCATGGACTGGATAGAGCATCAGCCTGGACGTTCCATGGGATTGAATGAGATAATTCGGGAGTTTGAGAAGAGGTACTCTCAGCTTTCTGGTCTAGAGAAGTTGACGCTGGATGCTAGGAAGACGGAGTTGTTCTTGGGGGCTCTGGATGAGTTCACAGCAAATAGGCTTTGTTTCATGTTGGCTGATCGAGGGACTGAAGGGGGAGTTACATCTGATTGGAGGAGAGTGGAAGAAGCAGTATCTACTCTTGCTAGGCAACGTCGTGGTAGGATGGTGTTACAGCTAGAAACCTTACCAGAGCAGCAGAGAGTAGCTCCTCAAGTTCATGTAGCTCCTCCTACAATACCTCAGGCACCTATTGTGATTCCTCAAGCACCCATAGTGGTTCCCCAAGTGATTGCTCAAGCGCCTGCAACACCTATCCCAGCACAGAGAGGACCTAGACAGCAACAGCGACCTGCTGAGAACCGAAATCAGAATAACTTGATAGAAGAGCTCACTCAACAGCTGAGAGATTTGAGGGTTGAGATGGCAGACTTGAGGAGAGACCAACGACCAGTTGCGCCAGGTGCTCGACCTGTAGGAGGAACCTTTACAAGGAGATGTATTTGGTGCGACAGCCCAGATCATCTCAGAGGAGACTGTCAAGACTTGGCGGTTGCCTTGCGAGAGGGCGTAGTCAATTATCAGAATAACAGGTTGTATTTAACTGCCACGGGGCAGCCTCTGAACACATATTTTGGGAGAGGAGGAATGAGGAGTTCTCTTCCAGCACTTACTGGCGTGAATACTACAGCGATGACTGCGGGTTCTGCAGAGGCTGATGTGTATACTGGGAAGGTTGAGGTGCGCTCTAATCCAACTATGGTTGAGCAGGCTAATGAGATTTCAGTTGAAATGATGAAGAGAGGTGCAGAAAGCATTAGGAGAGCTACTGGATGGAGGGACCCAGTAGATGCAATTTCTATTCGAGCGTTTTTAGAGACAAGTGGTGAACAGGATGCCATGGTGGAAGACAAGAGAAGACGGGATGCTTCTGATTTAGATGCAGGGGTACCAGAGGACAGTGACCGTAGGAGGGTTACGAGGAGGAGAGCAGCAGAGCCATCACCAACTGTACCAGCTGGTAGATTTCCTGCTGCAGAGGATATACCTTCTACCTCTACAGCCCCACCACCTACAGTAGACCCTATGGAAGGTGTACATGATTTACCACAGGAGCCTACTGCTGCGGATAGAGTGCGGGGGAAAAGATTTACAGCACAGGAAAAGGAGAAAGCTCCAGCTTACAAGTTAGCGGCAGACATCGAAACAACAACAGACTTGCGTGCTGTTCTGGAGCAACGCATTTTGGATGCTAGAGTTGAGTTTACTCTTCGTGAAGTGCTTGGTATCGCAAAGAGAGAGTTTCATGAGTTGATAATAGACATCATGAAGAGAAAGAGACAAGTATTGACTGAACAAGTAAGTAGTCAGATGGTTGGAGCAGTAGATGCTATTGGTGTTGATCAGTTCGGAGATGATAAGTATGAGGCATGGGTTGCTGGTCCTGCTGTTATTGAGAATGAAGATGAAGAGTTTGAAGAGGAAAGGTCAGGCGCAGACAGCGATTTCAAGGAGAAGCACTGGGCAAGAGCGACAACAGAGACGCAGGTTCGACTTGGGGGACTTTCTGAGCCAGTACCTGCACTTGTGGATCACGGGTCGGAGATCAACATCATTTCCAAGGAGGTGTATGAGAAGGGGCAGTGGCCAATCGAAAGGAATCATGGTTGGGTACTCCGTGCAGCAAATAATCAGAAGGGTGAGTTATACGGAGCTTGTCCTAATATGCGTGTGAAGATTGGAGATGTAGAGGTTGATCAACATTTCTTTGTACAGTCGTCTGCCTCCTATCCTGTCATACTGGGCCAACCATACATCACCGCTGTTCGAATGGAGACAAAGGTGATGAACGATGGGTCTCATTATGCTAGAGTTCGGAGTCCTGATGACAAGTACTCAGTACAGTTTTTAACGGTTCGTTCAAGACATGAACGGAACCGGCAAACCCTTAGAGATTCTCAAACCAAGAGATGTAAGGGTTTTCACAGTCCACTCCTGTAGAACGGGAAGACAGGGGTGTAGAACCTACTGTTGAGGTCCCGTCAGGATTGGAAGCGAGACATGTACAGAGGTCTGGAGACAAGTGTGGTGTACAGCAGTCTGGATTGCTGATGTTTGAGACAGATGGGTGGAGTCGATTTACAAGAGTTGAAGATATGGGGAAAAATACAAAAAGATGGATGGTGAAACAGGTATCAGAGTTGTGGCGTGTAGGAGTTCTACCTGAAGACGAAGTGGTTTCTGGCTTGTTTGAAGAGTTTAAGTCTGTACAGTCAGTTATTGGTTGGTTAGACAATGTGAGTAGATTGATGGAGGAAAAAAATAGTGTGGCGGTGATCCCTATCCACTCTCGACGCATATATGAGGAGATTGCTACATACGTGCAGTTCTTTCCTCATCCGATGCAGAATAATGAGGGGAGAGAAGCAAGTTGTTGGTGTGCACTCCCTCAGGAAGCAGACGTCCATGCGAAGTACAAATCTGTACTGAGAAAGGTAAGACCGGTAGCAGCTCAACTACCTGTTAACTCCCAGCAGCAAGTACAGTTAGTGGGGACTGAGCCTATATTGCGTGATCATAGACGAATAGGGCATCAGTTTACTGAGGAGACACTGAAGGAGCTCCAGATAGGAGGGGGTGATTTCTTAACTGAGGTCGAAAAGACATTGTTTGAACAGATGGTAGTAAAGCATGGTAAAGCATTCTCTTTTTCAGCAGAGGAGATAGGTTGTGTGGACCCAAAGGTTATAGCGCCTATGGTTATATTCACAATCCCTCATGTGCCTTGGGACCTGAAACCGATCCCAGTTCCTCGTGCTTTGTTGCCTAAACTCATCGAGTTGTTGAAGGAGAAGGTACAGATGGGGATACTTGAGCCGTCTATGGGACCATATTCTAGCAGATGGTTCACTGTACCCAAGAAGTCAGGGGCTTTGCGTTTTATCCAAGACCTACAGCCTGCGAATAACGTAACCATTCGAAACGTTGGGACGGGTCCTGTGATTGAAGAGGTAGCAGAGGCATTTGCAGGGAGAGCTATCTATTCGATAGGAGATCTATATTCTGGTTATGATCAGTTCCAGCTGGCTGTGGAGAGTAGAGATTTAACTACTATGCGTACGCCTCTGGGATTGATGCGGATGTGTACTCTTCCACAAGGAGCGACGAACTCGGTGGCTCATATGCAGAATGCGATGCATAAGGTACTAAGGGAGTTTGTGCCTGATGTTACCATTCCATTTCTAGATGATATTCCTATAAAGGGTTGCGCGGTTGAAGACAGGGATGAAGCAGTACTTGCGAATGGATGTAGAAGGTTTGTTGCAGACCATCAGGGATGTAGAACATATCTTGACTCGTCTGGAGGAGGTACATCTCACTCTGTCAGGAGCTAAGTCCAAGTTTGGTGTGTCTGAGATTTTAGTGGTTGGACATTTGTGTGGCGCTTTTGGAAGGCGGCCAAACCCGGAGAAGGTTGAAGCCATAGCTAGGATGGAAGACTGTAGGAATATCACAGAGGTTCGACGCTTTCTAGGTGCTTGTGTATTTTATCGTTTATCCATTCCTCATTATGCTCATGTTGCTGAGCCTTTGTATGCATTATTGAGGAAGGGTAAGAGGTTTATATGGACCTCAGTCCATCGAGAAGCTATGAATAGGTTGAAGGAGGCTCTACAGTCTCCGCCTGTTTTAAGAAGAGTAGACTACGGATGTGGGAGACCTGTCATGGTCACAGTAGATACTAGTCCAAAGGCGATTGGCTGGGCAATAGGTCAAGATGATGCGGATGGTATGCGGTTTACCTCTAGGTTTGGAGCTAAGATCTTGACAGACAGGCAACGAGATTATCCTCAGGTGAAGCGTGAGTTGTGGGGAGCGGTGACAGCGATGAAGACAGACCGTGAGTTTTTGATTGGTGCTCATGTAGTTCTAGAAACGGATTGTCTACCTCTACTAGGCATGATATCCAACTGTAGCACGCCAGACATAGCGATGTTACGTTGGATTGCCTATATTAGAAGTTTGAATCCAGAGCTGAAGCATATAAAAGGAAAGGAGAATATGGTCGCAGACATGTTATCAAGAGCTCGATTTGTAAACGAGGATGTCATGATTTCAGAAGCTGAGGAAGAGGAGAGAAAGGATGCTCAGTGTCAGGTTAATCGGCGGGCTACGAACTTGGAGCCATTGATGTTTAGAGAGGAGCTTTACACAGGCAGACTTCGTGACATAGGGTATTATCTGAGCTTGTTGGAGAGGCAAGAGAGATGGAGTAAAGTAGAGTTCAGAGAGATAAGGAAACAAGCTTACAACTATCTTCTGCATGATGGGTATCTTTGGAGACGGCCACAGAGGAGAGATGGGATGTTCATACGAGTAGTGGACGATCTGCAGACTAAGCAGCAACTAATGAAAGAGTTCCATGATACCTTATGGGCCGGACATCGAGGGATTTGGGCTACCTACGTCAAGCTGAAGGAAAGATATTGGTGGAAAGGTCTGTATCAGGATGTGATGAACTACGTCAGTTCTACTCAAAGATCCGGTATAGGGACGGTCTCGTGCCGACTTATCCGCCTTGCATTCACTTCCAGTGGGTTCTCGACTTGGTGGTAATGCCTCTGGGGTTATGGGGCATGCGATATTTGGTTCTGGCTCGTGAGGATCTCTCCAACTTTGTGGAAGGGCGAGCCTTGAGGACGAAGACCACAGAGGGGATATGTAAGTTTGTTCTTGAAGATATTATTTGTAGATATGGGTCTGTAGGAAGGCTACGTGCAGATAGGGGAGAACTACGTGGTACGGAAGCGAAAGAGTTTTTTGCTCGATATGGTGTGAAGCTCAAGCTTACTACTGCGATGAATCCAGAGGGGATTGGCAAGAGCGAACGAGGACATCCATCAATAGTTCAGGCTTTGGTGAAAGCGTGTGATGGTAAGCATAGAGAGTGGCCTAGATTACTCCCTTTTGCTTTATGGGCAGATAGAACAACTCATTGTTCTACTACAGGGTACATGCCTGTTGAGTTAATGCTAGGACAGAAACCGATGATGCCAGCAGAAGAAGACTTTCCTACCTGGGCTATCTTGCCATGGGAGGACAATGTGAACCGTGTGCAGCTTCTCTCACTATGAATCAGACAGCTAGAATGCAGAGAGGAGGATCTCGCTGAAGCGCAGCGACGGCTGAAGGCGGCTCGACTTGGGAACAAGGAGAGGTTTGATAAGACTCATAGACTTCGACCAAAACCGATACAAGTTGGAGACTGGGTGTTGGTATACGACAGTACATTGGAGAACCAACACTCTACAATTCGAAAGTTTTCGAGAAGGTGGTTTGGCCCGTACCTTGTCTCTGATGTACATCAGAATGCTACCTATTCCTTGCAAGAGCTAGATGGCACGCCTTTAAGGCTTCCAGTTGCAAGGAAACGAGTGAAGTTATTCAAGAAGAGAGGGGAGACTGTGGAGCTAGCTGAGTTCTTAGGTTCAGAGCAGACAGGACCAAATGAAGACTTTTCTGAGACGGTTGAAGAGAGCGAGGACGATTCGGAGGACCACGAGGATCGGTGACGGATTGGCACATACCAGAGGATGTGCAGGTTTGGAGGGGGTGAATGTCGTATTGTACATAGGTCTATACAGTGAAAAGTATTGCTGAGAGACTTTTTTCTATATTGTGTAAAGGAAGCTGCCCTGCAGCTTAACAAGCTAGGCAGGAGCTAAGCTGGGGCTATGCTTGACAAGCTGCCCCCAAGCTTGGGTTAGAATATCACCCCTAAAGGAGTCGAGAGACATCAGAATGCAAAGCTCGATGAGGAGGGCGACCTCATGCTTCTAGTTTTGACAGAAAGTGTTTTAAGCAATAGTTAGTACGAGTTTTAGGCTGTGAAATATGTGAAAGAGGGAAATCTGTCGATTCTGGTTCGTGACTCGAACTCAGAATCGGATAGCGTGAGCGTGTAGGTGTTCACAAATACTATAGTTTTGACTCCTTGTTCATTAAAAACGGAGTTGTATAGAGAAGTTAACGTAGGAAAGGCTAGTAAAGACTTTACAGGAAAATTTCTTCAGGAAAACATATGTACAAAGGTTTTTACCTTCTTGAACGGAACCAAAGGCCATCCCAGTGATAGGGCGCCTGCCTAGGAGGGAAGTGGTCTCAGGATCAATCCCCCCTGGCCTCTGGTTCCTATTCCGGCATGTTGGCCTCCTGGAAGGGAGTCTATGTTGGATATGCAGCTACGTCCTGCATATCTAGGGGCGGGAGACCGGTATCTCCCTTAATCGTGGGCTTCCTGGCCTAAGCCTCCGCATGCCATCCTGAATATACTATGGGAGATACCTGGTGCGCATATGGGGGGGCTGTAAGCCCTGTGGGGCGGCCTCATAAGTGTTGGGGCTTCGGCCTACATTGGATGGCTTGTAGTATATTCAGGGTGGCATCAAGATGGCATCGAGGGCACGGGAAACTTTTGCTGATTATTATGTACGCATAAGGACAGCAGAGGAACAACTTTAGATGGGGCCTTAAAATTAAAGTGAAAGATTACAGTGGAAGCGGAAGGTTACAACGGAAAACTGAAGCGGAAGATTACAGCGGAAGCGGAAGATTACCGCGGAAGCTTGAAGCGGAATATTACAGCGGAAGCGGAAAACTACAGCGGAAGCGGAAGATTACCGCGGAAGCTTGAAGCGGAATATTACAGCGGAAGCGGAAAACTACAGCGGAAGCGGAAGATTACCGCGGAAGATTACAGCGACAGCGGAAGCGGAAGCGGAAGATTACAGCGGAAGCGGAAGCGGAAGATTACGTCGTTGTAGTATAGTGGAGCGACAGCGGAAGCGGAAGCGGAATATTACAGCGGAAGCGGAAAACTACAGCGGAAGCGGAAGATTACCGCGGAAGATTACAGCGACAGCGGAAGCGGAAGCGGAAGATTACAGCGGAAGATTACAGCGACAGCGGAAGCGGAAGCGGAAGATTACAGCGGAAGCGGAAGCGGAAGATTACGTCGTTGTAGTATAGTGGGGCGACAGCGGAAGCGGAAGCGAAAGAAAGAGAATTAGAGTTAAAAAGGGGATCATCGATAAGGACAGCAGGGGGGCAGCTTAGCTAGGGCCCTACTTCTGATAAGTGACTGCGTTTATAAGGACAGCAGGGGGGCAGCTTAAGCTGGGGCCTTAACTTTAGGTTATTTACCTGCGGCGACTTGAGATCGAGAGGACAGTTTTGCAAAGAATGTTTTCTGAGAGAGCTGAAGCGGAACACGCAGGAGAAGCTAAGAAGCTGGGGAAAGATCAAATTGCTGACAGATTGAATTGAGAGAGCATCGTAAGAGAGAGAGGCAGGAGTTTTAGGCTTAGACGTTGTTTAAATAAACTGTTCTGGGGAGAAATTACTCTCAGGAGACAGTTCTATTGAGAGATCGCTTGGAAATCTACAGGGGACTTTTAATCGACGTTGGATAAAATTTCTGAGAGTTTCAGTTGGGGCAAGGAGAGGAATAAGATTCAGGGGCCTGAATTTCTCTATTAGGTTCAGATTGAGACGTACTGGGTAGACTTTTGGCTTGACGGGTGAAGACTGGTGCGCAGGAGAGGAAGAGAGAGATTTTCTGTACAGTTGAAGAAATCGGTGGTGCAGACGACACTATAATAAAGTTAATTGAATCTTGAGAGACCTATGTGTGTACCCAGGGTGTGTTTGAGTGCTTGTTTTTGTAATTGGTGAGCACAAGGAGCAGTGTTTTGAGATCACATCGTCAGCAGCAACCTATTTTCTTTTCTGGTCATTTTTCTTTGATCGATCACAGTCAGGAGGTCCGCCCTCCCCAAGAAAGACTCTCAACTCGACAACGTTAGAATTCTGGTTGGTTATGTACAGCTTGTGATAGCTAACTTTAGCTAAGAGCTGGTACATGGATGCTGTTTGGACTTGGGTTTGAATCGTGTGATGCTGGTGCAACTCTTTTTGTTAGCAAAGAGAAGTTTCTCTTGCTTTGAGCTACAGTTCGATGGTTTTGGGTCTGGGTTAAGATTCAGGGACTCGTTTTAGGAGGTTTTGAAGCAGATTACAGACCGCTCTGGTTGTTTCTCAGTCTTGTGTTCTTAGGGAGAAAGAATCGACTGTGTATATACGTTGGGAGTTGGTATATATTGCGACGTTCGTTTTCGTGCTTGTTTATCTCTTTCTTGTCTCTGTTTTGCATACTATATCTCCACAGCCAAGAACCTCGCATTTTCTTGGAGATCCTTCACGTAAATATCCGACACGACAATGTGTTGGTAGATGGAGGATCGGCTGTGAATGTCATATCGGAGAGGTTGATGAAGAAGTTGGGGATGGAACCAACTCGCTTGGCTAGCATTGTCGTAAAGATGGCTAACAAGCAACGGGTAAAACCTCTTGGTGTGTTAGAGAAGATGTGTAGTGTCGCAGGATTTCTCCTTTTGTCCATTTAGTATAAAAGACATCGTTCTCACAGAGGATTTGCACAAGTATCGCTGCTCTAAGTTCTAAGATCTGTTCAAACACATAAACACACGGGTTTTACCTAGAAATCCCGTCTTCTCACAAAACCACACGGCTTCCAAACCCTTCAAAAGGTGTCTTGGACCCAAACAAACAACTACAACCTAAAATATCAAACAGATATTTATTGGGAAGCTCGAGAAGACGCTTCCTGGTTCCAGGTCACAGCTTCTGATCTTCTCACGACAGTCTTCTCGAAGTGATTCTCGGCTTCTGGGGGTTCAACTCGACTTCTCACACCTCCAGAAGACTGCTCCTGCTTCGTAGACGTCAAATTATCATTATCTATCACACATTGCTCTTTCAATTCCCAACGGGGTTAGATCAATCACATGGTGTAAGCCTCATGTAGTCTTCCCAGCTTCTGATTACGGAAACGGTCTTCCTGCAGCAGTACAATGACATTCACCTTCATGGAAGCTCAATAGAAGTCTCCGAAGCTCACTAGAAGAAGATAGGAAGATGGGAAAATGAGGGAAGATGAGGAAGAAGAGAAAATCCAAACAAGAGAAAACAAGATGAAAATGAGAAATTAAGATCCCGACAGACTTCTAGTCTGATCCTGACTAACAAGCCATCCCTGCTTGTAATAATTTGAGGAAGAAGACCACAAATTCGCTTACAGTTACACAGTCTTCTACTCGAGGATGTCGTCTTCTGCTGTGAGAAGAAGTCTTCTTTTCTCTTATCTCGCTGCTCCGATTACTCTGTCGTCTGGGATCACTTACCCATAGGACTGTCTGTACGTGGATCCTAAGTGCTCCACTGGATGAGACAAGCTTCCACTCTGCACAGCTGCTAACAATCACCGCCACCCAAGAAAAAGACCTTCCATGTGCAATTGGGTGTGAATTTGAGGAAACCCATTGTCCAGAAGACACAAACAAAGCTTTTGCACTCAAATCTGAAATCAATTCTTCGAGAAGAAGATACATTGGTGTTGGGAAGCTCACTCCCTCTACTTCCTGCTCCTACTCCTCGACACACCAGCTTAGAGCTAGGACTACACGATGATGCCGTTCCCTGCTCTAAGCTGTCCATTACCTCTATCTACATCTTCGATCCACAACTGGAAGCGAGAATGCAGATCCCTCATGTGTAATCTCAATCTATTCGTATGTCTCTACCAACAAGTGTAATGTGTGTACTGTGCAAATCAATCTACACAGTAATATGTCTCGTGTGTCTAATGTGCACCGTAAAAATGTGTATGTGTGTGCATTTGTGTCTCTAACTTATACATCTGCCTTGAGAAGTAGGGGAGATCTCTTCCAATCCTCAACTTGCAATCAGGATAGATGGGGGGCTGTTAGAAGGCCACCACCTCACATGCAGTCGGCTCCCTACCTTGGTTTAGAAACTTACTTTCTACTCATGCGCTGCCTACTCTGCCACATGGACAGTTATCTAAAATTACAAGAGAAATTGTCTCTTCCCAAGATAGCAAATTTCGACTCCTACCAAAATTAGCAAGTCATTGTCTTCTTAACTTGCTGTCTACTCTAATTCGTTGGGTGTGATCCCCTCCTGATCTACTCCTACCTGAACTCCTAACTCGACCTCTGATAAGATGAGAAGCCTTGCGAGTACCTCGAATGTCATTGAGGTGGCTTCCTCCTCGATATTCGTGGCTGGCTCTTCTTGGGCAGCTTCAGAAGACGGAAGCGTCTTTTGGGAAGCTGAGTCCACTTGCGTTTTCTTGATCTTCTGAGATACTGGTTCGACGCGGAGAGTTGTGATGACCTCACAATGGTCAGAGGAAGTCACCTCCTCCACTCGAAACACATGGGAAGACAACTCTACTTCTTGTCTTCCAGAAGACACCTTGTCTTTCGGGGCTTCTTCTGTAGTCTTCTCGGCTTCCAACGCTATCACTACCAAGTGGACAGCAAGGTCGAACTCCTCCTTCTCCAAATCTGTCCTGATCGCTGGAGCATGAGAAGATTTAGCTACTGGTCGTGGGATCGAAGGAAGACCGTAAAATTTCTTCAGGTCCTCAATCTGTCGATCCAGGTAGCGGAACATGCTGTTCTTGCACTCCACTAACATCGTCCTGGAATCGTCATCTCACTCTTTGGCTAGGGTGAGAAGCTTCATACTTGCGGTGAAGTTGAACTTCTTGCGAAGAGCTTCCACCGACTGTGTCAGTAGTCCCTTCGCTCGAGCTTCTGAACAGTGATCTTACCTCTGACCCGCAGAACCTCCTGATCACGCGCTGCTGTAGACGTGTCTGCAACTCCTGGTTGCTCTTCCTCAACTGTGCTAACTCCTTGGCAGAAGCGGCTGCTTCCGTCTTGTACCTCGCTGCAAGCTTCTCCGTGGTGCGTGGTCTCCAGCGCGTCCACCTTCTTCTAGACATCTTCCTGCTGCATCAAGATGCGCAGACCGAATCCATGTCGTTGTGGCTTCTCTTGAGCCATCGTGCGCTTCTCCACCAACTCCATGGCTGGCTGGATCTCTGAATGAAAGAAGGCGCTGAATTCCTCCAACCTTCTTCTCGCGGAAGACAAGTTCATCTCCACAATCCGATCGGAGGTGTCTTCCTTGTCTTCCAGAGGCAAAGATACCTCTTCCACCATTGTGGTCTTCTGCTTCTGCGCGCGGGAAGACACTACTCTTCTCATCTTCCGGGGTGTAAGATCTCTTCCCACTGCAGGAGCGGTTCTCTTCGCTGCGCTTCCTCGAGTTGCAGTTGGAATGTCAACGCATACTTCGGCTTCTGGAGTCTTCGGAAGACTCCCTGTAGTTGCAGAAGCTGGGTTCAGACTTCTAAATTTCTCCTACATGTAAAAGAGTCCCTACTGAGCACACACACGAAGTTTCAACCTAAGATCAAATTCTAGCACCGAGATATGGACAGAAACATCCTGAGTAGAGAAATTACGGCAATTTCTGACACCCATATGGCTATTTCGACCTAAAACAGGAAATTGGCTTGATCACTTTCAAAGATTCTTACAGGACTTGGAATTCACAGCTTGCTGAACACCCCTATGAAGTTGGACCTGGTGGTTGTACACGGTTCTCTAGATCTCTTTCTCTGAAGTTGCTGCTCTAGATTGAGAGCTTTTCAGACCCTCTCTGCTTCAGCGGTCGCCCTGAATTACTCAATCACTCAAATGACATGAAATGTTTTGGACAGTCGTACCCTGCTGATAGTGAATACAGCCACGTAGGTTTGAAGCGATTATCTCTTTTCTGCTGGAATTGACACTCAAAACCCCAAAATCAACAAAAGTGATGCAATTTCAACTCAATCTGAACTTCAATTTAACATAACTCCTTTATTGCTCCAAATCGATCAAGAATTTCACTAACAGTGGCTGGTACGACGAGCTCTATCTTCCTCTGCTCTCAGATTTTGCAATGTCCTCACCAAATGCTCGAACTCTCCTTTATAATCTCTGTTTCTAAAGTTAGAGTTTTACAAAAGACAAAATGGACCAATGGGAGTTCATAGCTCCACTTGGTTGTCCTTTAGTGCCTTAATCTACGTGGTAACTTAACTTCACTCATAGGCTACCACGTCAGCCCCCTAAAGTACCAATGAAAATCTAAAACTACTTAAAATGACACGCAATCCTGAAAGATAACTTAAAATAGGTAGAAAGCGTGCATGGGAGACATATAAGTGTAACCCATGAGCTTAAAGCTCTATGAACAGGGTAAACAATCTACTAGGACTCAAAATACATAAAACCTTCGAGAATCGACTTCTTTGAGGTCCTAACTTCACTCAGAGAGGCTAACTCCAGATAGAGAAGTGAATCATTTACTATGTAAAATGATTCACATCACGACAACGTCCTGCATATCTAGGGACGAGAGACCGGTATCTCTCTTAATAGTAGGCTTCCTGGCCTAAGCCTCCGCATGTCATCGTGAATATACCATAGGAGATACCTGGTGCGCATATGGGGGGGCTGTAAGCTCTGTGAGGCAGCCCCGTAAGTGTAAGGGCTTCGGTCTACATTGGATGGCTTGTGGTATATTCAGGGTGGCATCAAGAGCACGGAAAACTTTTGTTAAATCAGGCCAAGTAATCAAGGAGTCGACTTAGCAATAGAAGTTGGGAAATCTTTAAAAGAGTTAGCAAAAGAAGCTGTGTAACTTCTATTAAAAAAGGGGTCAACTTAGCAAATAAGGCTGTCTACGCATAAGGACAGCATGAGGGCAGCTTAGCTAGGGGATGCTTCTGATAAGTAGTTGTGCTTATAAGGATAGTAGGGGGGCAGCTTAGCTGGGGACTTACCTTTTAGGTTAATCAACCTGCGATGCTTTTCAGAGGACATTTTTTACAGAGAGCGGAGAGGGAAGCCATCGGGACGCGCAGGAGAAGCTTGGGGGCTGAGGTGATCAGATTTCTGAAAGAATTGAGTTGGGAGGTCGACGCAAAAGGAGAGACAAGTGTTTAGGAGCTAAAACTTTGTCTATTATACAGTTGGAGGCAGAACTATCTTCTGAAGGGACAGGAGACAGTTTTATTGAAGGAGATTGATTTGATAATCTGCGGAGTAATTTTGATTGTCACAGGATCAAATTTCTGAAGATTTTTAGTGGGGAGGTTGACGCAGAGAGAGGATTAAAAGTTAGAGGAGCTTGAATTTACCTACTAGGCTGCTTGGAGGTGAATCTGGTGAGCAAGGAGTATCTATTTAAGCGGAGGAGAAGACAAGGACTGAGAAGGTCAGGTTTTCTGAAGGATTTCAGTGCTGAAGCTGTTGCAAAAAGAGGTACAAGACGTTGGGGTTTCAGATCTTCATCAGTTGTAGGCTTTGGAAAGTAATCTGCTATCTGAAGAGCGAGAGAAGATTAGTTGAGTGGGAATTGATTGTTTAGGAGTGATCTGCGGTGATCAGCGTAAGGAGGTCTTGTTGAGTATAGATCGCTTGTAAAATTGAGTGTCTTTGGAGGAGAAGTAAAACATCTTGAGTTCAGATTCCTTCTATCTGTTGTGTTCAGAGGTGGATCTGTCTCCCAATGGCTGAGGCTTGATCTGTTATGTAGTAAGTGACCTATAATCAGAATATAGTCTATGTGAGTGACTTCAGCCGTTGTGGACTACTAGCTTGGCTCTTGTCTTGGTATTCAATCTCTACTTCTACCTCGCGATCTATCACATTCAAAAGTCTCGCCCTTCCTGAGAAGGACTCTCCTCGACATCGTTTAGGGACCCTGGATTTTATAGGAAGTCCGCCCCAAGTCATATTGTGACTTGTTCATGTTTCGAGATCGACCTAGGCGGGTCTACGTCGGGACTTAGAATTGTTGAGCTTTATTAGTAGAGAGACGGTATTGCTCCGGTCCGAACGTTAACTTGTGATTGTGGTTTGCAGGATAGCGGTGTGAATTTCGTGACCTACTGAGCAAGAGCTTCCGCTGACGCAACAAGGCGGTAGGTATGCGAAAAGTGGTATTAGAGCCACTCGGATGACATACAGGGATGAGCATGCCTTGACCGTCTCGGCGCTTGATTGGAAAGAGTTCAAGGAGTTGCTCGCGGGACGATTCACTCCGGAGTATCAAAGGATTCGGATCTATGTTGAGTTAGTTAGGTTGAAGCAGACAAAGACCTTAAGTGCTTAGGTGCCCAAGTTCAATGCTAAGCTGGATTCGTTCTCCAAGTGGACTGAGGAGATCAAAATATGTATATTTATTGATGGAGTCAAGTCTAGCTCGGAGAAGGCTCTCTTTTGGATGTCAGAGCTACCTGCGACAAGTGCTGAACTTTTGAAACTAGCGGAGTTGATTGGGACGACGAAGTCCAGCAACATAAACCTTTTGAACCACGTAGCATGGACAAGTTTCAAAAGAAGAATAAGAGCTTCAAGCGACAATGAGAAGGGGGTGAGAAGGATCGGAAGGATTTATCTGTCCCGGCAGCAAAGCGGCAGCAAAGTGACAGCAGTCCCGATGAAGCTACAGCAGATCGATTGTGCTTCATGTTAGCAGATCGATCAGCTGAAGGGGGTGTTACTATGGATTGGGGGAGAGTGGAAGTCGCTGTGGCTGTTCTAACAAGACAGAGGCGAGGGAGAGTGACTGTAGGGGAACGCCCGCTTGCGGAAGTGATCCTTCAACCTTATGCTCCTCAAGTACAGCAGCCTCCGACTTCTGCTCCTAGACCTGTTATTCTTGTAGCAGCGCCTCCAGTGTCAGTTCCTGCAGAGAGAATACCTGTTTAGAGGACGGCTGAGAACCAATGTCAACAAAATCAAATTGAGGAGTTGATCTGACATATGCGTGAATTGAAGATACAGCTGGCTGGTTCGCACATAGAGCAACCACCGACACCTGGTACTGCACGTCTAGGAGGTGCTCCCATCCGTAGATGTATCTGGTGTGACAATCCAGATCATCTTCGAGGAGATTGTCAAGAGCTTATTGCCGCTCTGCGAGATGGTGTAGTTCGCTACCAAAATGGTAGGCCACACTTTGTTTCTATTGGAGAGCCACTGAGCACGCAGTTTGGACGAGGAGGTATGCGGAGTCTACCTCAGGTCGCTACAGCTGCAACAATAACTACGTTGACGATACCACTGATGAATCCTAATGTGTATGCTGGGCATATTGAAGTCTCTTCTAGCCCTACCTTGCTAGATAAGACTGTTGATAGGAGCAGTACTGAGATTCCTTCTGAGATATTGAAAAGAGGAGCAAAAACTATCCGCAGAGTCACAAGGTGGAAAGACCCTGTAGATACAGCGTCCATTAAAGCCTTCCTGGACGTAGATAAGCATGTTCACTGGCAGGATGCTTCTATAGAAGAGAAGAGGCGACGAGATGCCTCTGAGCTTGAAACTGGGACTCCAGATGAGACTAGAGAAAGGCAAGGACGGAGAGTCACTAGAAGACGAGCAGCTCCTCCAGGGATGTCCCATCTACCTCTCAAGCTCCACCGCCTACACCAGGTCCAATGGAGGACTTACAGAGATCTCAACAGGAGTCGACGACTGCTGGTAGACGATTCACTGCTCAAGAAAAAGG
Source organism: Asterella californica (assembly GCA_036924285.1). Classification (NCBI taxonomy): domain Eukaryota; kingdom Viridiplantae; phylum Streptophyta; class Marchantiopsida; order Marchantiales; family Aytoniaceae; genus Asterella; species Asterella californica. The sequence goes on from JAYKYS010000001.1 coordinate 54,096,754, forward strand.
AAAAGGACCGGCTTACAAGTTGGCTGTAGATATTGAGACCTCCGCTGATCTTAAAAGCATTTTGGAGCAGAGGATATTAGATGCACGGGTTGAGTTTTCTTGGCATTGCAAAGAGAGAGAGGGAGGGAGGTTCTTGGCATTGCAAAGAGAGAGTTTCATGAGCTGATTATCGATGTCATCAAACGAGCAGGTAGAGAGCCAAATGATAGATGTGATAGGAGCTTCTGTGGATGATGTGGAATTTAGGAAGGTGCATTTCCAAGAGATCGATGACAAGAGATACCAGTAGGAGGCGTTAGTTGCTAGTACCAGCACTACCGAAGCTGATGATGACGAAGCTGATGGGAAGAGCTCAGCTCTTGACAGTGACTTCAAGAAGAGACATTGGGCTCGTGCTACAACTGCTAGACGAGTACGTCTTGGGAGTTTGCCTGAACCTATTGCTGTTTTAGTTGACCACGGATTCGATCAATATCATGTCGCGAGAGATATATGAGAGAGGGCAGTGGTCTATCGAGCTGAATCATGGATGGGTGCTGTGTTGTCGTATTGTACATAGATCTATACAGTGAAAAGTATTGCAGAGAGATTTTTTTCTATATTGTGTAAAGGAAACTGCCCTGCAGCTTAACAAGCTAGGCATGAGCTAAGTTGGGGCTATGCTTGACAAGCTGCCCCCTAGCTTGGGTTGGAATATCACCCCTAAAGGAGTCGAAAGACACCAGAATGCAAAGCTCGACGAGGAGAGCGACCTCATGCTTCTAGTTTTGACAGAAAGTGTTTTAAGCAATAGTTAGTACGAGTTTAGGCTGTGAAATATGTGAAAGAGGGAAATCCGTCGATTCTGGTTCGTGACTCGAACTCAGAATCGGATAGAGTGAGCGTGTAGGTGTTCACAAATACTATAGTTTTGACTCCTTGTTCATTAGAAACTGAGTTGTATAGAGAAGTTAGTGTAGGAAAGGCTAGTGAAGATTTTACAGAAAAATTTCTTCAGGTAAACATATGTACAAAAGTTTTTACCTTTTGAGTGGAACCAAAGGCCATCCCAGTGATAGGGCACCTGCCTAGGAGCGAAGTGGTCTCAAGATCAATCCCCCCTGGCCTCTGGTTCCTATTCCGACATGTTGGCCTCCTGGAAGAGAGTCTATGTTGGATATGCAGCCACGTCCTGCATATCTAGGGGCGGGAGACCGGTATCTCCCTTAATCGTGGGCTTCCTGACCTAAGCCTCCGCATGCCATCCTGAATATACTATGGGAGATATCTGGTGCGCATATGGGGGGTTGTAAGCCCTGTGGGGCAGCCTCATAAGTGTTGGGGCTTCTGCCTACATTGGATGGCTTGTAGTATATTCAGGGTGGCATCAAGATGGCATCGAGGGCACGGGAAACTTTTGCTGATTATTATGTACGCATAAGGACAGCAGAGGAACAGCTTTAGATGGGGCCTTAAAATTAAAGCGAAAGATTACAGTGGAAGCGGAAGATTACAACGGAAAACTGAAGCGGAAGATTACAGCGGAAGCGGAAGATTACCGCGGAAGCTTGAAGCGGAATATTACAGCGGAAGCGGAAGATTACCGCGGAAGCTTGAAGCGGAAGATTACAGTGGAAGCGGAAGATTACAACCGAAAACTGAAGCGGAAGATTACAGCGGAGGAGGAAGGAGGAGAATTAGAGTTTAAGAGGGGGGCAGCTTAGCTAAGGCCCTGCTTCTGATAAGTGACTGCGCTTATAAGGACAGCAGGGGGGCAGCTTAAGCTGGGGCCTTAACTTTTAGGTAAAATACCTGCGGCGACTTGGGATCGGAGGGACAGTTTTGAAAAGGATTTTATTTGGAGAGAGGTGAAGCGGAAGGAGGAGGATTACACGCAGGAGAAGCTAGGAGGCTGGGAAAAGATCAAATTGCTGACAGATTGAATTGGGAGATCATCGCAGGGAGAGGGGCAGGAGTTTTAAGCTTGGACGTTGTCGTGATGTGAATCATTTTACACTGTAAATAATTCATCTCTCTGTCAAGCGTTAGTCTTTCTGAGTGAAATTAGGACCTCAGAGAAGTCGACACTGGAGGATGTTATATATTTTTGAGTCTTAGTAGGTTGATTACCATGTAGATGGAGTTAAGCTCATGGGTTGTAATTACGTGTCGCCCATGCATGCTTCCTAGCGAGGTTAGGTTATCTTTCGGGATTACGTGTAGTTTTACATGTCTTCGCATGTAGTTTAGGGTCTATGCTGGCACTTTAGGGGCTTGACGTGGTAGCCTATGTGCAAATTCAAGTCACCACGTGGTTTGGGACACAAAAGGACAGGGGAGTGAAGCTATGAACTCCCATTGGTCCAATTTTGTCTTTGTGTACTGCTAAACTTAGTAGTAGGGGTCTTAAGAGGAGTTCGAGCATTTGGTGAAGGATCTTCGAAATCTGAGAGCACAGGGAGATAGGGTTCGTCGTGCCAAGCACTGTCAGCGAAATTTTTGATCGATTTGGAGCAATAAAGAAGGAGTTATGGCTGATTGAAGTTCGATTTGTGCCAGAATTGCAGCACTTCTGTTGATTTTGGGGTTTTCGGTGTCAATCGCAGTAGATTTGAGAAAATCGCTTCAAACCTTCGAGGTCTCGTTCATTGGCAGCAGGGCTACGACTGTCCCCAAATTTTCATGTCAATTGAAATTGTGAGTAATTCAGGGCGACCGCTGAAGCAGAAGGGGTCCGAAAAGCTCTCAATCTAGAGCATCAACTTCAGAGAGCGAGATCTGGAGTTCTATGTACAATCAGGAGGCCCAACTTCACAGGAGTGTTCAGCAAGCTGTGTACTGCAAATCCTGTAAGAATCTTTGAAAGTGATCAAGCCAATTCTCTGTTCTAGGTCGAAATAGCTGTCTGGGTACCAGAAATTGCCGTAATTTCTCTGCTCAGAACATTTCTGCCCATATCTCGACACTCTGATTTGATCTCAAGCTGAAACTTCGTGTGTATGGTCAGTAGGGCCTCATTTACATGTAGGAAGAGTTCTGAAGTCTGAACCATCGTATGTTTCTGATTCTGGACCGTTAAAGTTCGCTGTCTGACCTTATTACTGCTAGTCTGATCTGATCTTCGCTTCCTGAACATACTGGAGGGTCCATTCAACCTGAGTGAGTGTCTATAGTGCCCTTTATGACCTGAACCCTACCTCTGTATAGTAAGCAACCACAGCTTGAAGCCCAATGCTTCCCTGAGTAGACCGAACATAGCCTTCAAGGTCATATCACAGCCAGAAGGTTCCGCCCTTCCCAGGAAAACTCTCAACTCGACAACGTTGTCCAATAAACTGTACGGAGGAGAAATTACTCTCAGGAGGCAGTTTTATTGAGAGAGATTGTTTGAAAATCTACGGAGGCCTTTTGATCGACGTATGATCAAATTTCTGAGAGTTTCAGTTGGGGCAAAGAGAGGAATAAGATTCAGGGGCCTGAATTTCACTATTAGGTTCGGATTGAGACGTACTTGGTAGACTTTTGGCTGAGAACTGATTGACAGGAGAGAGAGGCACGCAGGAGAGGGAGAGAGAGATTTTCCTTACGGTTGAAGAGATTGATGATGCAGTGACACTGGAATAAAGTTATTTCGACTCCTGAGAGATCTATCTGTGTACTTGAGTGTGCATTTGAGTGTTTGTTTTGTAATCGGTGGGTACAAGAGGCTGTGGTTTGAGATTTCATCCTCGGCAACAACCTATTTTCCTTTCTGGTCGTTTTTCTCTGATCGGTCACAGTCAGAAGATCCGCCCTCCCCAAGGAAGACTCTCAACTCGACAGCGTGCTGCTAACAACCAGAAGGGTGAGTTGTACGGAGCTTGTCCTAACGTGAGGGTGAGGATAGGTGATGTAGAAGTAGATCAGCACTTTTTTGTGCAATCTAGGTCAAAAATTTGCTTCGTATCCTGTCATTCTAGGTCAACCTTACATCACTACAGTGCGCATGGAGATTAAAGTGATGGACGATGGATCACACTTTGCTAGGATCCGTAGTCTTGATGATAGACGTTCTGTCCAATTTCTGACTATTCGGACAAACCACGAGCGAAACAGACAGACCTTGAGAGACTCTCCTATTTGTAGAAGTAAGGGTTTTCAGAATCCACTCTTGTAGCACGGTGTCGTATTGTACATAGGTCTGTACAGTGAAAAGTAATGCAAAGAGATTTTTTTCTATATTGTGTAAAGGAAGCTGCCCTGCAGCTTAACAAGCTAGGCAGGAGCTAAGCTGGGGCCATGCTTGACAAGCTGCCCCCTAGCTTGGGTTGGAATATCATCCCTGAGGGAGTCGAAAGACACCAGAATGTAAAGCTCGACGAGGAGAGCGACCTCATGCTTCTAGTTTTGACAGAAAGTGCTTTAAGTAATAGTTAGCACGTGTTTTAAACTAAGAAATGTGCGATAGAGGGAAATCTGTCGATTCTGACTCGTGACTCGAACTCAGAATCTGATTGCGTGAGTGTGTAGGTGTTCACAAGTACTACAGTTTTGACTCTTTACTCGTTTAAAACGGAGTTGTATAGAGAAGTTAGCGTACAGAAAGCTAGTACAGACCTTACAGGAAGATTTCCTTAGTAAAGCATATGTACACACTGTAAAACCTTTTTGAACGGAACCAAAGGCCATCCCAGTGATAGGGCGCCTCCCTAGGAGGGAAGTGGTCTCAGGATCAATCCCTCCTGGCCTCTGGTTCCTATTCTAGCATGTTGGCCTCCCGGATGGGAGTCTATGTTGGATATGCAGCCATGTCCTGTATACCTAGGGGCGGGAGACCGGTATCTCCCTTAATCGTGGGCTTCCTAGCCTAAGCCTCCGCATGCCATCCTGAATATACTATGGGAGATACCTGGTGCGCATATGGGGGGGTTGTAAGCCCTGTGGGGCAGCCTCATAAGTGTTGGGACTTCGGCCTACATTGGATGGCTTGTAGTATATTCAGGATGGCATCAAGAGCACAGGAAACTTTTGCTAATTAGTTAAATAATCGTCGAGTAGGCTTGCGATGGGGAATGAGGTTATGTGAACCTTTATTAGTGAAGGGGTAGAGTTTGTGGAGGCAACTGTGAAACTTGTATTAAAAAGGGGCCAACTTTGTAAATAAAGCCATGTACGCATAAGGACAACAGGGTGGCAGCTTAAGCTAGGGCCCTACTTGTGATAAGTGACTGCACTTATAAGGACAGCAGGGGGTAGCTTAAGCTGGGGCCTTAACTTTTAGGTTTAATACCTGCGGCAGCTGGAGATCGGGGACACTTTTTCAAGGGAGTTTTCTGAGAGAACTGAAGCGGAAGGAGGAGGATTAGGGATCGGGGGTTGAGGACACGCAGGAAAAGCTAGGAGGGTGGAGAAGGTCAAATTGCTCACAGATTGAATTAGGAGAGCATCGTAAGAGAGAGAAGCAGGAGTTTTAGCCTTGGACGTTGTTTAAATAAACTGTTCTGGGGAGAAATTACTCTCAGGAGACAGTTCTATTGAGAGAGATCGTTTGGAAATCTACAGGGGACTTTTCAAGCGATTTTTGGACTGAGAGCTGGGGCGGAAGTAGAAGGAAGGGAATTAGGGATTTAGGATCAGGGAAGCGCATGAGAAGCGAGGAGACAGGGAGAGAGGACAGAATTGAGAAGGTGGACGGGGAGATCGTGACAGAGGGACAGACAAACGTTTTGAGGTTGGAGCTTCATCTGATATACAGTTGAGGTTTGGAGGCAGTAGAATTGAACGGACAGAGGTGGTTTATTTGAAGGAGATCGTTTTTGACAAGGCTTTGGTTGTCGTAAGATCAAATTCCTTGGAATTTTCAGCTGAGAAGGACTTAGGAGAGGAGGAGAGAGATATTTTCTTAACAGTGAAGCAGTTGACACTGAAATAAAGCCATTTCTACTCCGGAGAGATATATTTGTGTACCTGAGTGCGTGCTTGAGTGTTTGTTTGCAATTGGTGGGCACAAGAGGCTGTGTTTTGAGATTTCATCGTCTGCAGCAACCTGTTTTCCTTCTTGGTCATTTTCTTTGATCGATCACAGTTAGGAGGTCCATCCTCCCCAAGAAAGACTCTCCCCACGACATCTGGTGCTTCCACTGAGAGCAATTGGGGTGATCGATTGGGAGAATTGGCTAGATTGGATGGAAAATGGATCACAATGCTGTTGTACAGGGTACGGCTGCTGCTCAGGGTGCTCTTGTCCAAGGGACTCCTGGTCAGGATGGAATTGGCTCTCAAGGAGGACCTACGGCGGTTCCAACAGCAGCAGCAAAGCCTGCCATAGACACGTCTCAGATTCTTCAGACGTTGGCTGTCTTGATTCAACAGCAGCCTGCAATTGGAGGAGCTGAGCAGAAATCCACAAAGGCGTTACAAGCAATTGTTGGTCGATGTGGGCGATTTGATGGAAGAGATGTTACTAGGTACCTGCGGGAGTATGTAGGTGAAATGGAGTTGGTCAGGACACCTGAAGTTGAGGTAATTCTAAGCTTTGAGTTGACTGTTGTCCCTGAATTGAGAGAGAAGGTTAGAAATTTACAGAGAAGACATTTAGGTGGGTGGACTCTGTTTGAACGTGCACTGAGAGAAGAATTTCTAGAAGAGGACTCTGAAAGAGTCACCAGAAGAACTCTCATGGATTGGATAGAGCGTCAACCTGGACGTTCCATGGGATTGAATGAAGTGACCGTGAATTTGAGAAGAGATACTCTCAGCTTTCTGGTCTAGAGAGGTTGACGTTGGATGCTAGGAAGACAGAGTTGTTCTTAGGGGGTCTGGATGAGTTCACAGCAGATAGGCTTTGTTTCATGTTGGCTGATCGAGTGGCTGAAGGGGGAGTTACATCTGATTGGAGGAGAGTAGAAGAAGCAGTATCCACCCTTGCTAGACAACGTCGTGGTAGGATGGTACTGCAGCCAGAGACCTTGCCAGAGCAGAGAGTAGCTCCTCATGTTCATGTAGCTCCTCCTGCAATACCTCAAGCACCTATTGTGATTCCTCAAGCACCTATAGTGGTTCCCCAAGTGGTTCCTCAAGCGCATGCAATACCTATCCCAGCACAGAGAGGACCTAGACAACATCAGCGACCTGTTGAGAACCGAAATCAACATAACTTGATAGAAGAACTTACTCAACAGTTGAGAGATTTGAGGGTTGAGATGGCAGACTTGAGGAGAGATCAACAACCTGTTGCACCAGGTGCCAGACCTGTAGGAGGAACCTTTACAAAGAGATGTATTTGGTGCGATAGTCTAGATCATATCAGAGGAGACTGTCAAGACTTGGCGGTTGCCTTGCGATTATCTTTTTATTTTTAGGTTTTGCATCTTGCGGTGCCTTTCCTTGGTCTTTGGTGGCTGGGGGTGATGTCCTTAGGGTGCATGGGTGTTTGTGTTGGGGGTTATAAGGGTATGTCTACCATGTGTCTCTTTTGTGATCTGTTAGGTACTACAACTACTTGTTAGCTAATTCTAGGAGTAGCTAGAGGAAGGAGTCAAGCTTGGATTACAACTCTTTTGAATAATTTTAATTCTATCCTCTTCAGTATCCTTTTGAGTAATGTCTATACCTACATGCCTTTTGAAGGTCTTTCATGGATATTTCTGAGTAGTCTATGTGTTTGCTTGGAAGTCAACTAGGTATGCACATGGTTGGGGTGTGATAACCATACAAGGAAGAGAGAGAGAGCAAAGTAGAGTTGAGAGTCTATACAATAGGATACTAAGTACAAGGAGTGTTGTTAAGCCAACATCTATTCAGTCAAAGAGATTGGCAGGTGTAGGGGTGAGATTACGAGGAGGAAATGTATCTGTTTGAGAGGACTGATTCACTCAAAGCCTTGATCTATCCACCCACTCAGCAAGGAGATTGAATCATCAATTAGCATACATGAGAGTCTCAAGGTGTTAGCAGAAGAGTCTATTGTCTCATCATTTTGAAAGTCTATCATTCTGATGTACAAAGAGAGGTAGAAAGTACTCTAGGAGAGAGAAGTGACAATGAGGAGTTCTTGAGAAATGAAATTTGTAGTACGAGCCTTCACATGTCACACTTGGGAGAGACGTACGTCCTACAGAGATCCATTTATGTACTCAACATGAGGCTGATGACATATTTTTCTGAGTGAAGAAGTTGCTCAATAGTGTATATAATCGACACATATCTCACAAGGGGAGTGGAGTTTGACGTTATGAGGTCAGCATCTGGAGGTTAACACCTCGGGAGTCGACGTTCCAGAAGTCAACATCTACTTTTCATTGGGAGGGTTTTGAGTCGATTTTCAACGTGAGATCATGTTACTGAGTAGGAGGGCACTATGACAGAGAACTGCGTACTCAGTACTTTTTGTGTATTTTGGTTGGCTTAAGGAGAGAACTGAGAGTTTGACTTCCAAGACAAAGTTATGATCAGTTTTATTGCAAGTTACAACGGTTTGACTCTAATTCTCTAGGGGGCGATATCTTTTGTACTACTTATGGTGTAAAAAGAACAAACCTTGTGGTTTACACTTTCTCTTCCTGATCCTGAGTGTAAGCTTTCCTTCCCTTGAGAAGCTTTAAGGAGGTCATTAACATTCAAAGGACTCCAGAAGCTTACTCCCAAGGTCCGGGGTCTCCTCCCTCAACATCCTCCTCATCAGAGGATTCATCATCTAAGCCACTTGTCTCAGGTGGCTCACCAACCTCTAATGGTTCCACTTTAAAAGGTGTAGAAGTGTGTTATTCTCCGATAGTGATCACTAATCATCAAGTCTTGCTGATGGTCTTCTAATCAATTTTGATCTCCTTACATTAAAATCTGCTGCATGTTGTAAGTCATATCTTTTAATTTCATGAATACTTGGTAATTCAAATTGAAAATGTGGTTGAAATTCAGCTTGCTCTTCATTAGGATTAGTGAGAGATGTTGATTGCTCCAAGTCCATTTCGATATCAGATTTATCCGATTCAAGATCAATCTGATCCTCACTTGTAAGTAGCTTAAATCTGAATGAATCACAAGTTTCTTTCTCACCTTCCATCAAATCAGAATCCAACTCCGAGAATCTAACATCTCTACTAATGTGAGTTTTTTTTTTGATTGATTGTACACTTTGTAACTCTTGGTTTGCTCAGCATAGCCCACAAATATACACTTTTCAGATTTTGCATCCAACTTCTATCTCTTTTCATCATTGATGTGCATGTAAGCTGTACACCCAAAAATCCTGAAGTGAGACGAATCTATTGCTGCACAGCTATTGTATAAACTTTGTTCATAATGTAAACAGTTGTTTTGCAACCTTGAGCACAAAAATAATTAAGAAGATTCTTGGACTTCAGCATGGATCTGCCACTTTCCACAATCACTCTATTTTTCCATTCAGTTACACCATTTTGTTGTGGAGTATAAACTGTGGAAAGTTGCCTTTGAATACCATGCTCTTTACCAAAGAGGTTAGAACAATATTCTCCTCCTCTATCTGAATTGAGAACATTAATCTTCTTATCACTTTGATTTTCTACAAGAGCCTTGAACTTCTTGGAGTATTTAAATACTTCAGGTTTCTGTTTCAAGAAATATATCCATGTCTTTCTGCTCACATCATCAATAAATGTCAGAAAGTACTTACAGTCTCCAATAGAGCTTGTTTGCATGGGTCCACAAACACTTGAATAAACCAAGTTCAACAACTCTTTTGTTCTTGCACCTCTTTCCTTTGAAAAACTCTTTCTGCTTTGTTTTCCAAATATACATCCTTCACATATATCTCCAGTAGTTGGTAAATTCATCCTTGGTAGTCCTTCCATCATATGTTTCAGACTTTCAAAATTCAAGTGTGCAAACCTTTGATACCAAAGGCTTGGTTGATTATAAGAACCAACAACCACAAAGATTTCTTGGACCTGAGGCTCAAATATTCAAGATATATAATCTTTACTTCTGATCTCTCTTTCCTGAAGTAATAACTCTCTGATTACGTGAAGCATCTAGTATCTACACCTTTGTATCATCAAAAATCATCTTCATTCCATGATTTGTGATTTTTGCAACAGAAGCAAGTTCTTAGTGAGCTTTGGAATAAAGAGTACCTCTTGTATACTCTTCAGATCTCATTCACTTCTTTTTATTGTCCCAACTCTATCTTGAACTTCACATCCTGTACCATCAACTTGAGTAACCTTAGAGTCTAAAGTTGTTGAAAAGTCCTTCAAGTGATCTTTGGCTTAGAAGCACCAAAATCAATGTACCAATTCTTATCTTGTTGTAGATATCAAGCTGGTAATAAACATATTATCAACATCCTTCTCTTCTTGTGCATCTTCATGAACAACAACATTATTTGATGTAGAATTCTGACCTTCATTTGCCGTTCTTGCATAGCAATTTTCATCTTGTGACTTTTCTTTCCACAGAAAAAGCAAGTCCTTAATTTCTTTCTGCACTCTTCAATCTTGTGACATTTCTTCTTACAGAATGAGCAGACAGTTCTGTCTTCATTTCCTGAGTAGGAAGACCCATGTTTCTGAGATTGCTGCTCATCTTTTTTGTAAGTCTTCACTATAAAAGCAGATCCTTGATTTTTTTGAGGGGAAAATTTTCTGATCAACTGCTCTTCTTCATGTAATAAACCGCACAACTCCTCATAAGTTGACATATTCTCTCTTCTGTTGATATAAGAAACAAAATGAAAATATGGAGTACTAAGACTATTCAAAGTACTAGAAACTAGATCTTCATCGTCATATGTCCCTCCTGCTCTTGTTAGCTGCACATAAATACCATCTATCTTCTCAAGGTGCTCATGAATATCTGCATTCTCATCCATCTTGATAGAGTGTAAATCGTTCTTCAACTTTGCTATTCTATTTTTGCTCACATTAGCATATCTGATAGCTAGCTTCTCCCAAACTTCTCTTCTTGTATCACAAGCCTCAATAGTAAGTTTGATACTCTCCTTCACAACAAGCTGAATATTGGATAATGCTTTATTTTACTTCTTAATAAATCTTAGAGTTTCAAGAGAACTCTCATCATAAAATGGAGCAAGTTTCTCTTCTCTAGAAACCACATCCCATAAATCCTTCTCATTCAGAATGACTTTCATGATCAATTTCCAGGAACTGTAACTGTTAGGACCTGAAAGTCTAGTGCTCTCATTCAAACCAAACTCGCTGAAAGTAGTAGCAACCATAGTTGCTATCTTGCTGAAAAGATGAGTACAAAAATCCTCAAAAATATCATATTATCAGAATCTTAAACCCTTAGCTTGAGCAACCTGAGCTCTGATACCATGTTGTATTCCAAGTTTCTCAGAATATGGAACTGTATCTCTCACAACAAAATACCACCAGCCTATTAGAACAGATAACAGATCAACCTATTAAAATTAATCAGAAAGAGAACAGAAATATTCTTAGATGAAATGTGCACAGCTTATTTAGACTTCAGAACTAATAGAAACAAAAAATACTTCTACTCATACTACACTACAAAGAATGTGGATTAATATATTACTTGTACATAATTGCTGTCACCAAAAAGTGACTTAAGTAACTGTTATCACAAATACCTCTCACGTCAAAGTAATGTCATAAGTCACCTTTTCTATTTTTTTCTTTTGTCCTTTTACCTTCCATAGAGTTTAGATGTTTCCCTCTAATGATATTTAATAAATATCTGTAAATTCATACGTGAATTTACATATGTAAACAACGGATTTTAAATTTATTTCGATGTAAAAGTCAATAGAGATCCTCATGAAAGAAGGTTGCGATTCTTGTTTGTTATCAGCGGCCGTTCTACCTAGCCACCAGCTGCAGATAAGTTACAAGACTGCGTGGACGAGATAAGGATGGGAGAATGTGACGATCGAATGGTGTGGGGGATGCTTCTTCGACACGAGTTCAGACTTTCTGTCTTACTTCGACTACAGGCCGCTGTTACAAAACTGAGAACTGTACTCCAAAGTCTCTCAGGATATAGAACTTTATCTCCCACAACAGAATACTACCAGCCTATTAGAACTGATAACAGATCAGCTTGTTAAAAACTAATCAGAAGGAGAACTTAACAAAAATATTCCGAGATGAAATGTGCACAGCTTTACTTAGACTTCAGAACTGATACAGACAGAAAGGACCTCCGACTTATACTACTCTACAGGGATGTGGGTTAATATACTAATGATACATAACTGTTATCACCTCAAAGTGACTTACCTAACTGCTGTCACGGTGCTTCTCACGTCACAAGTCATGTCACAAGTCACCTCTTCCTTTTTTTTTTCTTTTGTCTTTTTACCTTCCGCAGAGTTTAGATGTGACCTCTAATGATATTTAACACCCTCCTTCATTAGAGCATCATTTCTTTCATACCTAGTAAATTTCTAATATGTATAAATCTTAACTTTGGTAAGGCTTTGGTAAAAATATCAGCTAACTGGTCTTCTGATAGACAATAGTCCAGCTTGACTATCTTAGCTTCAATTTTCTCCATTATATGATGTAACCTTATCTCCAAACCTTTTGTTCTTTCTCCGATAACCCTATTGTTGAGAAAGCATAATACAGTCCTCCATTTGCCAAATATCAACACCAAGGAAGAATCTTGCTAAACCCAAATCAGACATCTCAAACCTCTTGCTGAGTTCTCCTTTGAGTAGTTGCACCAACTCCTTATCACTTCCTGAGATTAAGATATCATCCACATATAAGATAAATATGATCCTCTTTGAATTATCTTTCAAGACATAGAGGTTTGGATCCAACTCTGATCTTCTGAGTTCATGGCTGTGTAGAAACTCATGTATCTCAGAATACCAAACTCTTGGTGCTTGCTTTAATCCATATAAGGATTTTCTGAGAATGCACACATGATCTTTCTTCTTTTTCACTTCAAATCCTGGTGGTTGAACCATGTAAACTTCTTCCTCTAACTCTCCATGAAGGAAAGCTGACTTCACATCCATCTGATGTATTTTCCAGTCGTACAATTACAAGTCTGATTGAATCTCATTTTGCAACTGGTGCAAAAGTTTCTCCATAATCAATCCCTTCTTGTTGCTGAAATCCTCTTGCTATTAACCTTGCTTTCAGCTTATCAACTGAACCATCTGACTGTAGCTTGGTTTTGTAAATCCATTTGCATTGGATGGCTCTTTTTCCTCCAGGTAGCTCAACCAAATCCCATGTATGATTTTTGAGTAGCATTTTGTACTCCTCTTGCATAGCTTGTCTCCAACCAAGGTCTTTGTTAGCTTCTTCAAATGTAAGTGGATCATCCTCTTGAATACTTTCAGCAAGTCTACAATAATCATCAAGTCTTGCTGGTCGTCTTCTAACCTTTTCTGATCTCCTTACTTGAGAATCTGCTGCATGTTGTAAGTCATCTCCTTTAGCTTCATGAATACTTGGTAACTCAGATTCAGAATTTTGTTGAAATTCAACTTGCTCTTCACTAGGATTAGTGAGAGATGATGACTGCTCCAAGTCCACCTCAATATCAGATTTATCAGATTCTGAATCAATCTGATCTTCACTTGTAGGTAGCTTAAATCTGAATGTATCACAAGTTTCTTTCTCACCTTCCATCAGATCAGAATCCAACTCAGAGAATCTAACATCTCTGCTGATGTGAGTCTTTCTTGTAGACTGATTTGTAGACTTTGTAACCCTTGGTTTGCTCAACATAGCCCACAATATACACTTCTCAGATTTTGCATCCAACTTCTACCTCTTCTCATCATTGATGTGCATGTAAGCTGTACACCCAAAAATCCTGAAGTCAGACACATCCGGTTTCACTCCTGTAAATGTCTCTTCAGATGTCTTGTGCTGCACAGCTGTTGTATATGCTTTGTTCATAATGTAAACAGCTGTGTTGCAAGCTTCAGCCCAGAAATAATTGAGAAGATTCTTGACCTTCAGCATGGATCTGCCACTTTCCACAATCACTCTATTCTTTCTTTCAGCTACACCATTTTGTTGTGGAGTATAAGCTGTGGAAAATTGCCTTTGAATATCATGCTCTTCACAAAACTGAGTAAAGAGGTTAGAACAATATTCTCTCCTCCATCTGATCTGAGAACTTTAATCTTCTTGCCACTTTGATTTTCTACAAGAGCCTTGAACTTCTTGAAGTATTCAAATACTTCAGACTTCTGTTTTAAGAAATAGATCCATGTCTTTCTGCTTACATCATCAATAAATGTCAGAAAACACTTACAGCCTCCAATAGAGCTTGTTTGCATAGGTCCACAAACATCTGAATGGACCAAGACCAACAACTCTTTTGTTCTTGCACCTCCCTCCTTTGGAACTTTTTCTGCTTTGTTTTCCAAATATACATCCTTCACATATATCTCCAGTAGTTGGTAGCTTCATCCTTGGTAGTCCTTCCATCATATGTTTCAGACTTCCAAAGTTCAAGTGTGCAAATATCTGGTGCCAAAGGTTTGCTTGATTATAAGAATCAACAACCATAGAGACTTCTTGGACTTGAGGCTCAACATTCAAGATATATAATCCTGACTTCTGATCTCTCATTCCTGAAGCAATAACTCTCTGATTATGTGAACTATCCAGTATCTGCACCTTTGTATCATCAAAAATCACCTTCATTTCATGATCTGTGATTTTTCGAACAGAAAGCAAGTTCTTAGTGAGCTTTGGAATAAAGAGTACCTCTTCGCAAGCCTCAATAGTAAGCCTGATACTCTCCTTCACAGCAAGCAGAATATTGGCTAATGCTCTAGTTTGCTTCTTAATGAATCTTAGAGTTTCAGGAGAACCCTCATCATAAAATGGAGCAAGCTTCTCTTCTCCAGAAACCACACCCCATAAATCCTTCTCACTCAGAATTGGTTTCATGATCAGTTTCCAGGAACTGTAATTATTAGGACCTGAAAGTCTAGTGCTCTCATTCAAACCAAACTCACTGAAAGTAGCAGCCATGGATGCTATCTTGCTGAAAAGATGAGTCCAAAAAACCCCAGAAACTAAATACCAGATTATCAGAATTTTAAACCCTTAGCTTGAGCAACCTGTGCTCTGATACCCAATGTTACAAAACTGAGAACTGTATTCCCAAGTCTCTCAGAATATAGAACTTTATCTCTCACAACAGAATACTACCAGCCTATTAGAACTGATAACAGATCAGCCTGTTAAAAACTAATCAGAAGGAGAACTTAACAAAAATATTCTGATATGAAATGTGCACAGCTTTACTTAGACTTCAGAACTGATACAGACAGAAAGGGCCTCCGACTCATACTACTCTACAGGGAATGTGGGTTAATATACTAATGATACATAACTGCTATCATCTCGAAGTGACTTACCTAACTGCTGTCACAGTGCTTCTCACGTCACAAGTCATGTCACAAGTCACCTCTTACTTTTTTCTTTTTTCTTTTGTCCTTTTACCTTCCGCAGAGTTTAGATGTGACCTTTAATGATATTTAAGAGCCGCGTATTATGATAATCGATAAAGAGTGATCTCCGTCGTCTTTAGAGGATCTAATCGAATCAGCAATCTGTCATGATCGACTAACTATAAGACCTTGTAGTTTAATTTAATTTTACGTGCAAGCTGAAGGCTTAGCTTGCTCTCAGTTTCCAAAACAAATCAAGAGGATTAAACTCGGGGAGCAATTTTAGTCACTCGTAATCGTTGTTGATTCTGTAACAATACAGTACTGGTGATAATCCACGATGCATCGCGACTGCCAGTTGGTACCATATATATATATACTTCAGTCTCTCGCTATGGAAAATTTGTTAGCTGATCATGAACCATCTCTGTAGTATAGCATCTGCAGCGAAAAAGGAGAGGTACAGTGTTTTCAACAACAATTGATCAGCTGATCGAAGTACATACGGAACCACCGAGAGACGACTTTTACATAGGGTCTTAACTGCCCTGAAGTTTAGACATGAGTTTAAACCCTAAGTTATGGAGACACTGAGGTCACTGACACGACTTGGAAAGGCTTGATTGTATTTTCGCATACATTCACGATCCCGCTATCCTAAACCAGTTTTACCCCGATCGAGTTGGAGAACGAACATCTACGTATCAAAGGCTAATTTAGTACTCATCTCGACATAGCGCCAGGAAAGCTAATGTATGTGGCGGGTGAAATTGAGTACAGCGATCTATACATTGTAATCAATACCACCACGGTTGCACAAGCATGCAGCATGATCATTTCGATACCACATAATCTGGCCTCACCTGATCATGCATATGAGATCTCCTCATGGTGAGCAAATCCCTCGTAAAAATGAAGAACTATTTGAGGGTTCTGAGAAGCAGAGGTTGGGAAACAAGCTAAGCTGCTTACGCGCTGGAACGTAACTCTTGGCTAAGAATGATCAAACAGCATGTACAAGGCAGAGCTCTCTTATAGTTATAGGAAGGATAAGCGGTGCAGTATACTCGTAGGAATCTGAGGATCACATTATTTATACCAAGAAATGGTTTGACTAAGGTCCTGAAGCTGTACGAACGACAAGGCAGGGTTTCTTGGATATATGCGGCCAGGGGATATCTAGGTCCCTTAAGGAGTACGGGGTACAAGTGCCCTTGACTGTTCCAAATGGAAGACTGCACTCTTCAGTTCTCCGGGTCCTTTGCTTACGTCAATCATGCTCACTTCTTGTATTCGAGTAATGTCATCACTCTCCCATGAAGCATAGACGAGGTCACCGTCCAGTAGCAAATATGATCTGTTTGAACAATGTCATCCAGAGGCTTTACACAACTGTACGTAGGGACCTCTTCTTCACGTTCTTCTTAACAAAGTGCTGGAAAATTTGGATTCTCCCACCATGGCCAGATGTCATGACTGTTTTCCGGGTCCCTCGTATGTGCTCACAGTAATATATGCAAGCGGAACGACGCTGAGTGAGAGAAAGCGCTAGTAGTTGTATGAGCAGCTGGTCGTGATCGTGAATAATATAATAATGCTTACCCAGACAGGAAGGATAAAACGAGTATCATGTCCGGGACATTCTAGTTCGGTCAACAGCAGTGAAATGAGTGGAATCTTCAGATCCTCAACTTCAGGAGAAACTAAGGGAGCTTAATACGATTGCTGTTTGGTTGACTGGTACGAGAGTAGAACCCAGATCGTCAAGCATGTTATTCTGTACCCACGATCAAGTTTGGAGTTTGAACACAGCATGTGCACCAATATATAAGAAAGGGAGCAGCCAAGCTCAATCATCAAAGTAGTGAACTCTTCTCCTTTCACAGCAGCAGCTTTCAGGCTAGGAAGCCAAAGAAGCTGCTAATTAACTTCACGGTGAGCAAAACACCAGATTCTCCCTACATGGATTGATCTCAATCCATGTAGGGAGAATTTCGTTCTTGCCATCAGCATTTCATTTCTTTGTGACAGTCTCATGTTTAATGCTGAATTAGTTACTCCTGCTAGAGCACGATTGCTTGAAGGTTGCTGTACATGTATATCAGTTCTCGGTCACTACTGTAGACACCTAATTAACCATAATGTAAGTGAATTGAAATTCCTCGTCTAACATCATGATGGTTTCCGACGTACGTACAGAATCAGTTCCGTTCGTAGAGTCTAGTTTATTCTGAACAACAATCATGGCGCCAAAGTTGTCGTCTTCAGTGCTCCTTTTCATCACACTGGCAGTGCTGTATGCTGCCGTGGCGGATGCCCAACTTTCTGAGAGCTTCTACGCTACCAAGTGTCCCGGTGGTGTGCAAGCGGTGGCCAACGTAGTGAACAAAGCTGTTGCCGCTGACAGAAGAAATGCAGCTGGTCTCCTACGTCTGCACTTTCATGATTGCTTTGTCCGCGTGAGTGATTCTCACATCCGTTTTAAGTTCTCTCAATACTAGGCCTCTTATGGATTTCAATTTTGTACTATATGTGTGCTTATTACTTAATAAGTAGGATCAGAATGAAGCTAGCTACGTACCATAATTTATATTTGAAGATAAGTACCAAATAGAATTGTTGCAGGTCTAAGCTTTATCTTACAGTTATATGGTTCATATTAATCTGCAGGGATGCGATGCTTCTGTTCTCTTGTTCTCCACTCCTTCCAACACGGCCGAGAAAGATGCCAGCCCTAACTTATCACTCCAAGGATTCAGTATCATCGATCAAGCTAAAGCAGCAATTGAGAAAACCTGCCCGGGTGTTTTCTCGTGCGCTGATGTTCTCGCCTTGGCTGCACGAGATGCAATCAGCTTCGTAAGTCCTTCACTCCTTTCATTATTTTCTTGGGTTTCCAGAACCTACCAGACACTTACTCATGATCAGTGGTCTGCTGTGCTTAAGATTATTCCCACTTGCAATTGATCCGGGGTCTCTCCATGATCAAGACCTTGAATGAAATATTAGGTTCAATTCGAATGGAGTGTTTTCCATATCTGAAGAACTGAGTGTACGTATACCAGTTGCATGCGACCCCATCGATCGCGAACTATATACCAGTTGCATGCAAACCCAGAACTAATTACAATGCGATGCAGATTGGGGGGCCAAAGTGGAAGGTTCCTCTTGGTCGCAGGGATGGGTTCACTTCTGTGGCAGCTGAAGCAGTAAAGTTGCTCCCCAGTAGCACGGCGAGTTACAGGGGTCTTGTGAGTAACTTCGCCGGCAAGGGTCTGAGTGAATCAGACATGGTTGTCCTCTCAGGTACGTAAATTGCTACGTCTGTACGTTAATTTCACGGTGCAGAATTCGTTATGCGGCCACATGTACGTAGATTTAGACAGGCTGCTACTAATTGTCTCATGCTGCAGGTGCCCACACTCTCGGCCTCACCACCTGCAAATCTGTCATTCCCCGCCTCTACAACTTCCCCGGTAGCCCGAGCGGCGCCGACCCTTACTTCAACAAGACTTTCGTTGCCGAGAAGAGGTCATTGTGTCCTAACACCCGGCCAGCCGCCAGCAAGTTCCTGGCCATGGACTCCAGCAAGGGAGGCCAGACTTTCGACCGCCAATACTACTTCAACGTTCTCGAGCACAAAGCCGTTTTCAAGTCAGACGACGCCCTCATTTCCACGTCCAATGGACTTTCCAAGGTGCTCGATCTTGTCAAGTCCCCTCCGTCCAAGTTCCTCACTGAATTCGGACTCGCCATGGAGAAGATGGGAAGAATCGGTGTTCTGACTGGCACTCAGGGCCAGATTCGGAAGAAATGCTCAGTTAAGAATTAGAACCAAGCTAGCGCTAGAGCTAACTAGGTCATTAATTAGGTTCATGATAGTAGTTTAGCTGACAATCATAGTAGATAACTTCACCACACGACAATAACTAAGTCAGAAATTTGAGTCGTTGAAACACGACACGTATCACATAAAATGATCATCACGGAAAGAGATAGATAGATAGGGTAGAAGGCATGTCGGAATTTAATAGGTCCCATGCCAGAAGGGAATCATGAAGTGAATTCTCTGCTCAGGTGATCAGAGCAAGAGCAAAATGAATGCGACTGCAAACTCTTTGCAGTCGGACAGAAACTACAAAACATAAACCTCACAATGATAATCAGGACTGTGCTCGGCTAGCGCTGTGCTTCTACCGAAGACCCTCCGATCCCATTCTTTGGCCCGATTGCTTTGTGAGAATCGATCGGGCCCCCCCCCACCCCCACGCGCTCCCCTCCATTCGTTGTCATTGATTGTATAAGTCAATAACTCCAGTAAAAGAATATTACGTTTATCTCCTCGATTCGACTTACTTATTCTGAGATGAAATTGCATATATGCATTTTGTTGTTCCTGTTCATGAATTGTACCGATTTACAGTGATCATGATTCACCCACATGCATGGACATGCGTTGAGATTTCTTACTCAACGCATGCGAATCTGAAACCAGTGTCGATCTTCAGCAGAGGAATTACGTGAAGTTCTAACTCCGAGCCTTCTTCCAGTACAGAATCCGGATAGTACAGAAAGAGCTTCGACAACATTCTAATTCAGTTCATTTTTGGATTGCGGGACGAATTCAACAAGTTTGACGGAGATGCATATCATGCACACTGATATCTCCTTCAAAAACCAGTGCGCTGCTTCCGAGTTGCGACCATAATTCCGGATCTGTATGTAATTGGATCTGTAGGACCGTTCCTACGATATCTAGATTGTCCCTTGATCGGAAGGGGTCGCGTTGGTCTCCGGTTCGGAAGGAAGAGAGCACGTGAAATGGCTGGAAGGGATAGAATTGCTATTATAATCAAAATTTCAAGACTTGTGAAATTTGGTGCCAGGACCTAGCTACAGGATGCATATACACAACACGACCATATTCTTGTTCTGTAGTTGGTTACAGCCGGCCGCTTTTACTCTTGATGTGTCACAGCTTTCTCTTCGATTAGGGCCCAGGCGCACCGAGCGTTTTAGGCTGAAAATCCTGTCAGAAAGCTGTCAGCCCGAGGCTAGGGGATTCACATGCAAAAAGCTGAGTTTATCGTCCCAATAAGCTTGGGAACATAGAAGTGTCCGTGCACCGGCCTAGCTGAATGGAAAATAATTCCCCGCGAAAATGTCCCAGCGTGCTGAACTGGATAGTGCTTGGGTAACAAGGAGAACGGAATGGTCCATCGTGGCCCAGGCGAACCACGCGCTAGGGAGGCGCGGATGCTGCACAGATGGATGCACAGCCCAAGTGCCCGAATGCAGACGGAATCTTTTATATACTCTGAATTTTAATGAAACCATGAGTTCTGAATGTTTTAATGAAACCAAGAGCGTAGGAGACTTTTACTTCGTGCGTAAGATTGCGATAGGAGTTTGGATTTGAGTTCTGATTTGAGTCTTGTCCCGCAAGTGGTTGACTTCGGGACCAAAATATGAACTTGTTTCTTCTATGCAGCTTGTTCTTTCTATGCAGCTTCCCGTAGTTGAGAAAAACTCTTTATAATTTGTATCTGAAGTGGGTAGGCTAGTCACTGTTTCCAGGGTGCTCAAAGTCCTTATGCTCACCAAGAGAACTGAGGGTATCCTCCGAGAAACAACCATTCCAACAAAACGATCAGCATTGAAGATCAAAATACATCATGAATCGAGTTCATATTAGTGGACTATAGAAGATCAAAATTGAGTATTTTAGTTAGTTTGTCGTAGAAAAACAGTGAAGAAAATATTGTTAGTGCACAATTCTACCTAAGAGACTGTTTGATTATGCTTCAGTGAACTAAAGTATCTATTATCATGTATGGATCTTTCATGTACTTAGCATATGATTGTACACTTAATTGTGTTGTATGGTGCACTTGCATTACACTTAAGGTCAGGATCGCTAGATCACAGATCGCTAGAAACGAGACAGGTAGATGTTAGAGTCGAGATAAAGACTGATTGATTGATTAATGAGAGCACAAGGGTTTTAGTGAGTCTGTTCAAAATTTTGTCATATTTCTCTACAGTCAGATACCCCGTGAATTCTTAGACCAAAATTCACGCTCTACGACATCAGACGGAATGATTTTATCCAAGGAGAACAAGTCTAGTGGTTATGGTGGCATAGACATGGCACGACATCGATGATGTAGATCTGCCTAAGGTGAACTGGGGGCTGGTACTTTCCGTAGCTATCAAGAAGTAGGTGGTTTCCATAGTCACAAACAGTGGAGGATGTTGTCTGTCTCCTTATCTAAATGCACTTATACACATTTTTTAGAGAGTGGATAATACTGTCAAAAGTGGTTGAGTTGGACGGTTTTCTCATCTATATGACAACAGAGGAAAGAACAAGTAGAGGTAATAAGACGTAAGGACAAAACCCTCCTTCCGCCTAAACTTGATTTAGACGAGGTATTAATGCCCTTACGGGAGTACTTGGGAGAGAGGACCATTTCAGATCCTCAACAGTTGGAGACTAAACTGAAGTGACTCCTTCCTATCCTACAGTCTGCGGAGAGGACGACGGGTCAACTAGCTGAAAGGTGGACACTCACATGGAGCTTAGTAGAAAGTCTAATTGCAGAAGAAACTAAATTTGAGGAAGCTTACGATGAGCTACAGCAAGAACTGTTAATCGTAAAAAAGAAGTCACAAGAGACAGAAGCTCTCCGTCGTCTGAGTACTTGGGCCATTGAGGAGCTAAAGAAGACGTTTTTGAGAAATATTCTATCACAGCAGCGAGTAGCTTCGTTGGAAGCACAAACTAACTAGACGAGAAGCGACTTTCCCACTCAGGTTAGCACGAAAATCTTTAAGAGATGGCAATTTGAGACAGTGGTACAATGGATGGAGGAGACCTTGGGACTAGAAGGGGCTGCTGTAGAGGTCCCTGAGGCCTTGGTGTGTTTGAAGAAGCCATTGCTCTCTCTCCCTTGGCCATCCAACTTCAGGAAATAACTAAATTGCTAGGGAAGTAGACAAAGCAGTAGGGAAACCATGTATAGCTAAAGGTCAACCTTGGTAGGCACCTATAAGTATAGATAAAGAGAAACCCAAAAAGTATAAGAAGAAAGACCTCAATGTTGTAAGGGGGTTCACTCACTCATACACTCACTCAAGGAGTTTTAGAAGTCAGAGACTCTAGAAGTCGTAGAGGAGGAATCGTAGTATTATGGTGGGAGTTTAGGTAGTTGCTTTTCCCACGTGTGAGACAGTTGGGAGTACAGTCTAGGGGTTTAGAGGTGGTTGGTTGAGTTGAAGAGGAGAAGGAGGTTTATCCTTCTCTCTCTTTGTACCATTCTCGACAACTAATAAGTGAAGAGTCTTGTGACTCTGTTCTTGATTAGTTGGGTTTAAGAATGTAAACTTGTGTCCGTACCAGATACTTGATTTGCCTCATATTCGGGAAGAACTGGGAGAGTTTGTCTTGCAGTAAGCAGGGAGGATATAATCCAGAACTCGAGTAGCCGAGACAAATGGAAAGCATTTGCTAGGGCTAACTACGGTGTCGTGTCGTGGACCGGCTTCTATCTGAAATTCAAACTTCGATGCTTGTCGCTCCAAAGTCACTCATGAGAAGACAAGCTAGGCTCCAGCTTACGGGCTTTTGGCACCATTTCGGATCTTCGCTTTTATCGCATAGATGGGTAGAGCTCATTGTCAGCTTTCCATGCGCATCTTGTTTACTTCGTTTGGACGTCTAGTGGAGAAGTTACAGGACTCGAAAGATGGAGAAGACAAGCTAGGCCCCAGCTTACGAGCTTTTGGCACCATTTCGGATCTTCGTTTTCATCGCATCGGTGGATAGAGCTCCTTGTCAGCATTCCATAGGCACTTTGTCTACTTCGATTGGACGCATAGTGAAGAAGTTACAGGACTCAAAAGATGGAGAAAACAAGCTAGGCCCCAGCTTACGAGCTTTTGGCGCAACTTCGGATCTTCACTTCTATCGCATAGATGGATAGAGCTCGTTGTCAGCTTTCCATGGGCATCTTGTTTACTTCGTTTGGACATCTAGAGAAGAAGTTATGCGATTCGAAAGAAGGCAAAATCAAGCTAAGCCCCTAGTTACTTGCTGACTGGGTATTTGAGGCTTCAGGCGTTATATCAAAGACGCAAGGGGCTTGCTTCTAATAATTCGGGGTGAACTTCGTACGTACAGAGACTGTAACAAGGGGGCAGCTTAAGGGCTAGCTTGCGCCTGCGACCTGTCAACGGACGGTTCGGGAGATTTAGGAGTCCAATGCAAGCGCGCAAGGTGTCGTTGGGTTCAGATCTGTGCAGGCTACGCACTGGTTCAAACGGTTTTGGAAGAGACGGATCGAAGAGTGCGTACTGAGTGAAATTGAGATGCAGGAAGCAGATTTGGAGTTTTCAGTTACCTATGAAGGAGAGTTGGACCGTTCGGCCCGTTTCGGAGTCCAAACTTGCTGTCCTTGGATCCATCGGGATCAGAACAACGAGTTCTTCAGGAAATTGAAGACGATACGAGTTTTCATCAGGCGGTTTGAGAGTTCTGAGTGAAATTGGCTCGCAGGGAAGCGCTTGCATCAGGTTTTTCATCGCTTGCGACCTGAGATTGGATTGTTCTTCGCGATCGGTGAGCCAAGCTCTTCGTTCTTGGTGCCTACGCGGTCAGGGAGTCCTCATGTACGCATAAGAGAAGACTGTACGTGTAGTGTCGCAGGATTACTCCTTTTGCCCATTTAGTATACAAGATATCGTTCTCACTGAGGATTTGCACAAGTAACGCTGCTCTAAGTTCTAAGATCTGTTCAAACACACAAACACACGGATTTTGCCTAGAAATCTCGTCTTCTCACAAAACCACGCGTCTTCCAGACACTCCGAAAGGTGCTCTTGACCTAAACAAACGACTACTAACTAAAATATCACACAACTATTCACAGAGAAGCTCGAGAAGACGATCTTCCTGCTTCCATGTCACTTCTTCCGGTCTTCTCGATACCGTCTTCCCGAAGCGATTCTCGTCTTCTGGGGATTCAGCTCGTCTTCTCACACCTCCAGAAGATTGCCCTGCTCCACAGAAGTCGACTAGCAACGGTCGTTACACCTTACTCTTCCACTCACATTACAACGGGTTAGATCAATCACAGGGTGTATGCCCCCTGTAGCCTTCCCAGGCTTCTGCCTACGGAAATGGTCTTCCTGCAGCACTACAACGACATTCACCTTCACGGAAGCTCAATAGAAGTCTCGGAAGCTCACTAGAAGAAGGTAAGAAGATGGGGAAGATGAGAGAAGATGGGGAAGAAGAGAAAATCCAAACAAGAGAAAACAAGATGAAAAGAGGAAATTAAGATTCCGACAGGCTTCTAGTCCGAATCCTGACTAACAAGCCATCCCTACTTGTAATAGTTTGGGGAGGAAGACAACAAACGTGTGTACAGTTGCACCGTCTTCTTCTTGAGGATGTCGTCTTCTGCTGTGGGAAGAAGGCTTCTTTCTTCTTCACTTCGCTGCTCTGACTACTCTGTCTTCTGGAATCCCTTACCCATAAGACCGTCCGTACGGAGATCCTAAGTGCTCTATTGGACGAGCCAAGCTACACTTCCACAACTGCTGACAGTCACCGCCACTCAAGGAGAACACTTCTCATGCACAATTGGGAGCGAATTCAAGGAAATCCACCACCCAGAAGACACGAGTTAAGCTTCTGCACTCAAATCAGCAATCCATTCCCCGAGAAGAAGGTACATAGGTGTTGGGAAGCTCACTCCCTCTACTGTCTGTCCCTACTCCTCGACACATCAGTCTAGATAACAGGACTGCACGAGGATGCCGTTCTCTGTTCCTAAACTGTCCACTATCTCTATCTACATCCTCGAACCACTGCTGGTAACAAGCATGCAGACCCCTCCTGTGTATTCCCAGACTATTCGTATGTTTCCAACAACGGGTGTAGTGTACACTATATTGTCTATCATGTGCCGGTGTGTGCTCTCTGTCTGCACCGTCAAATCGATGTGTGTGTGTGCAGAGCCTACAGAGAACCTACAGAACCCTTATTTCCTACTTTTTGATCCTACTTATGTCGCTGTCATGAGAACCAGAGGAAACGACCACCAGGGAGAGAGAGGCGCTGATAGGAGGCTGCCACCCCACATGCAAGCGGTTCCTCTTCCTAATTAGCCATCCACTTTATTGCTCCTACGCTATCTATGCTGCCACATGGTATCCTAACTAATTTTACACTGGAAACTGCCACCCTGAAGATTGCATGTTTGTTCCTACTAAATCTGGAATTGTCAACCTTTGGTTACTAGCTACTCTGATTGCTCGGAGGCAACCTCTACCTGATCTGCTCCTATCGGAGCTCCTAACGCGGCTTCTGATAAGCTAGAAAGCCCTGCAGTTACCTCGGGGGTCACTGAGGTGGCTTCCTCCTCATCGTTCTTCGCTGGCCCTGCTGTCGCTGCTGCTGCGTCTTCCTCAGCTTCGGCTTCTGCTTCGAAAGACAGAAGCGTCTTCTGGGAAGCGGAGTCGACCGGTGCTTCTTCGCTCCGGAGAAGTCGCTTCCTCCACGCGGAATATCTGGGAAGACGGCTCGTCTTCTTGTCTTCCGGGGCGTCTTCCGGAGTCTTCTCGGCTTCCAACGCTGTCACTACCAAGTGCACAGCTAGGTCGAACTCCTCCTTCTCCATTCCGGATCCAGTAGATGGTGCTGGAGCTTGAGAAGATGCAGTTGCAGGTATCGGAAGCCAGGGAAGACCATAAAGTGTCTTCACTCCCTCTATCTGCCGATCCAAGTATCTGAACATGCTCCCTGCGTTCCACCAACATTGTCTTGGACTCGCTGTCCCATCCTCTAGCCAAGGTAAGTAACTTCCTACCGGCGGTGAAGTTGAACTTCTTCCGAAGCGCTTCCACCGACTGTGCTAGCATCCTCTGTGCACGAGCCTCCGCTGCTTCCCACTGCGTCTTCTCAACTGCAACTCGCGCTTCTGCGGCTTCTTGCTGCTTCGCCTATGTCATCTTCTCCTCTGCGAGGGCGGTGATCTTCTCCTGCACTCCGAGGACCTCCTGATCGCGCTGCTGTACACGCGCTTAGGGACCATGGCGACCTCATAGGGGTCCGGGGAAGTCGCTTCCTCCACGCAGAATACCTGGGAAGATGGCTCGTCTTCCTGTCTTCCGAGGCGTCTTCTAGAGTCTTCTCGGCTTCCAACGCTGTTACTACCAAGTGCACAGCTAGGTCGAACTCCTCCTTCTCCATTCCGGATCCAGTAGATGGTGCTGGAGCTTGAGAAGATGCAGTTGCAGGTATCGGAAGTGAGGGAAGAACATAAAGTGTCTTCACTCCCTCTATCTGCCGATCCAAGTATCTGAACATGCTCTCCCTGCATTCCACCAACATTGTCTTGGACTCGCTGTCCCATCCTCTGGCCAAGGTAAGTAACTTCCTACCCGCGGTGAAGTTGAACTTCTTCCGAAGCGCTTCCACCGACTGTGCTAGCATCTCCTGTGCAAGAGCCTCCGCGGCTTCCCGCTGCGTCTTCTCAACTACAACTCGCGCTTCTGCGGCTTCTTGCTGCTTCGTCCATGTCATCTTCTCCTCTGCGAGGGCGGTGATCTTTTCCCGCACTCGGAGGACCTCCTGATCGCGCTGCTGTACACGCGCTTGCACCTCCTGGTTGCTCTTTTGAAGTTGCACCAGCTCTTTGGCAGAAGCGGCTGCTTCCGCCTTGTATCTGGCTGCGAGCTTCTCCGTGGTGCGGAGACTAGCTAAGCTTCCAACGACTCCGTCTTCTTCTGATCTTCTTCCTGTCGCAGCAAGGTGCGCAGACCGAATCCAGGTTGCAAGGGTCTCTCCTGTGCCTTCGCTCTCTTCTCCAGCAACTCCATAGTTGGCTAGATCTCCTTGTGGAAGAAGGCGCTGAACTCTTCCAGCCTTCTTCCTGCGGAAGACAAGTTCATCTCCACTACTCGCTCTGAGGTGTCGACCTTGTCTTCCAGAGGCAAGGATGCCTCTTCCACCACAATGGCCTTCATCTTCTGCGCACGAGAAGAAGCTACTCTTCTCATCTTCCGGGGTGAAAGATCCCTCATGGCAAGAGCGGTTCTCTTCACAGCGTTTCCCCGCATCGCAGTAGGAGTATCCCTTCTTCTCTTGTCTTCTGGAGTCTTCGGAAGACTCCCAGGTGTTGCAGAAGCGGTCTTCTGCTCCGATCGGATACTCAGTAGTTCTTCTTCCGAGTCGGACTCCGATCCTGAATGAATGAGGGAGGTGGGCTTCCTAGGTACACTTCTAGGACCCATCTTCCTCGGTGGCTTGACGTCTTCTGACCCACTAGACTCGTCTTCCCTCACCAGAAACGTCTTCAGGTGAGAGCCGGACCTCAGTTGTGACATCAGAGTGGGAGAGAGAGTTGCGGCTGCTGCTCGGTCATCGTCTTCCGAGGTCTTCTCCTTCACCTCCTGTTGCCCTATTGGCTCATACTCCGCCAGCTGATCTCTCCTAAGATCTCCCATGGCTACGTTCTAGTAGCAGAGAAAAGGTGTCAAGTGTCCTCCCGCCGGGGTACCTAAGTACGCTAGCTCCGCCTGTACATAGTTGTGGACGTATGCGTCCTAGTAGATGGGCACTCTTTTATCCCACACTGCTTCCAAGAACTCTACGTCCTGATCTCCCAGGTATCTCGTCTTCTACACTTTCCCCTTGGGGAAGAGATGCAGAAACAGCTTCGCCAGAAGTCGCTTCTTCGGCTCTCGGTAAGATTCAATCTTCCACCCATTCCTACCCTGTCTGTCTTCCACGAAAAGACAAGTGGTGCTCCCAGGCACATGCCACGTACTCACGACCCTGGGCAAAATCTTCTTCTCAAACCAATACCCTCAGTCCTCGGATTCAGACCTGTGGAAAGCCCTACGCCACCAATCTTCAGTCCAGGAAGATGGTCTTCCTTGAGTGACTCCTGCCTTCGCAGGTACACGGTTGCGAGGTGGTAACGCTGTCCACACCTCCTCCAGAAGTCCCTGGTCTGCGAGGTTCCAATCCCATAGGAAGGAATCGAGACCCAACTCCTTGAGGAAGGGTGTGGCCTCAGCCAACTCCGCTGCTGGTAACACCAACCCTCGAGGATGCATCGTCATACTGGAAGATCTGTTGCACTAAGCCACAAGCACCTACTATGAGCTGAAGGCTCAGTCCTTCCCAAGTGCCCACAGTCTAGCTTCTACTTCTCAAAAGACGAAACTAGTCTTCCAGAAGACAGCTACTCCGTCTTCCGAGATTCTAACAGTACTTCGTAGATAGCTCTCGTCTTCCGAGCTATATCTAAACAACCCTATCTAAGCAAGGCCTCGCATGGATTACCAAGA
This sequence comes from Asterella californica, assembly GCA_036924285.1. Taxonomy (NCBI): domain Eukaryota; kingdom Viridiplantae; phylum Streptophyta; class Marchantiopsida; order Marchantiales; family Aytoniaceae; genus Asterella; species Asterella californica. The sequence goes on from JAYKYS010000001.1 coordinate 54,125,474, forward strand.
AGACAACCCACCTTGCATTACATCCTACTTCTTATCAGAAGATACAAGATTCGCGAAACATAAAGTGCATAACAGGTTCGGAAGATGGTTGCGGGCTCCTGCGGTGACAGTGACCTCTGGGAAGACACCCGGGACAGTTTCCAATTCAATGTCTTTCTCGGAAGACCTCCCGAAGTCAGGCTTCCCTTCACTGGTCTCGCCAGTCTTCGTCTTCCTACGCGCAATCTATCCTCACAACAGACTCAAGACAATTGCACTCTGTTCTTCTGACTTCTCACCTCTCATACGCACTCAGAAGAAGCTTGCTGCTCGGTGGGAAGACATGACCCTCGATCATTCTCTCCAGATTCTGCCAGCAAGTCTTCTCACGACTCTCTCCTAAGTTTGGGAAGAAGAAGGAATGGCTGCTATGGGTCGGACAGAAGAGACCCGAAATGGACCTTCTCGCTCATTTTGCCAGCCTTTCAGTCTTCTAGTCTCTCTAGGAAAATGTGGAGTTCAGAAGCTTGGAAGACCGGGAGGCACAAGCCTAGTTCCCGACTTCCAACTTCTCGAAATAACAAAAGAACTCACCACACCACTCAGGATTCGTACCAAGCCCCTCTTAACACAAAAGCAACACAATTCCACTCTTGATACGAATTGGTCATAGTCGACTTCCGAAGACAGTCTTCCGAAGACAATCAAGTTTCAGAAGCGTCTTCCGAAGATGTTCCAATCTTCCGAAGCATCTTCTGTTCAAGGTTTCGGAGGTAGAGGGGTAGTAGGGTAGGGAAATTGATAGCTGGGATCGTCAATTTGGGGATGATGGGTAGGGAAGCTCGAATTGAACTCAGGAAGAAGTAGGAAGATGCCTAACAGAAATTGGGCAGCGCTTCCGCACCCAATGTCACAATAGGAAAAATGGGGATGGGGGGTAATCGATCAGGCTGCCTGCAACCAACCGTGGAAGCGCGGAGGATACCAAGCAAAGGCGAGAAGCAGTGGGAGGGAAAAAGAACATGGGAAGAACCTCTACAATCTTCTGTCTGCTTCCCGAGTTGTCTTAGACCTTCCGCGCGCTTCTGGCTCTGGTCTCAGCTCCAATGCGACCTTACTGAGCTGCGTCTGTCGTCAGCTCCTGTCTACGCCGCAATCGATTGAGCCACCCACCTCCGATTTCACTCAGCTGCTTCCAATGTCAGCTTCCGAGAGTCTCACAGGAAACTAGGAAACGCTCTTCACTCAGGATGCTTCCTGCGCTTCAGCAATTCGACCTCACCTTCGTTCTAGCTTTTAATCGATCTTAAACTCACTCAATTCCACCTTGTTGCCTCCTCACTCGAAGCTCACTCGTCTAAAATCGATCTTCTCAAGAGCGCGCTTGCTGCGGGAAGTTGGAATGCGCTAATGCGCTTCCTGCGCATCTTTCTCGCAGATTAGGGGTTTCGACCTTAGGTGGCTTACCCGACCTACCTACCACCTTGGTGTTACCTAGTAGGTACACCCACTCTTTTACCTGGAAACTCATGGTTAGGCCTTCGCGGTCACAGTCTTCCGGAAGATGGTTGTCTTCCGCCGTCTTCCCGTCTTCCGAAGATGCAACTGAGAAGACGTTCTTCGGAAGACGGTCGTCTTCCGAAGAAGTCAACTTCTTATTACAAAAAGCTCATAAGATCATCTTCCTTCTAAGGAAGCAGTAATCTTAAGTAACAACGCTTCTTCAGTTATACAAACAAGTTATTAATCTTAAAAATTTTGGAAAATTTGTGAATCTTGTAATTTGTGGGCACCACATACGCCCACCCTCACATGTTTGCGTCCCCGCAAATATCAGTGTTTCGATTTGTTTACGCCCAGTACTTCTTGACACACCACCCATTAACACGAGTTGTCATCAATGTACCGTCCAACTCTTCCAACTGCAAGGAGCCATTGTCGAAGACCTCCAAGACGCGATAAGGACCCATCCAGCGAAGATGAAGTTTCCCGGGGAACTTAAGATGTCGGTTGTCATAGAGAAGAACCAAGTCCCCATCCACAACTGTCACCTTCCTCAGCTTGCTATCGTAGTTCACCTTACGTTGCGCTTGTACCTCGTATGTCTTCTCCAAAGCTGCATTCCTGTCTTCTTCAAACTCTACAAAATTCAGAAGACGCTGCTCCTGACTTTTTTCTTCTCCCAGGCGTTCAGATACGGCCAACCGGTATGTTGGGACCTCTAACTCAATGGGCACAATAGGTGTCATGCCATAAGTTAGATAGAAAGGCGTCTTCTGGGTTGTGACTTTAGGTGAAATCCTGAAAGTCCATAACACAGGTAGTAATTTCGTGTCCCAATCATATGCATGGTTAACAATTACCTTATTCAGGATGTTACACAGAAGACCGTTCGACTTCTCCGTCAGTCTGTTCGCTTTCGGGTTGTACGGCGTCGTCTTCCGATGCTTAATCCTGAAGTATTGGGTCAAGAGGGAGATAGTCTCATTTAAGAAATGAGTACTCCTATCTGATATCAATTCCAGCGGACATCTGTACCTAGTGATGATGTTGTGGCAAAGGAACCTGGCTATCACTGCAGCATCGTTCTTTCTTGTGGCTTCGCCTTCCACCATCTTGGTAGCATAGTCGGTAGCTATCAGAATAGGCCCTACAAAGTCGATTCTCCACTTTTCGAACAGAGCAAGCGGAAGAATGGGAGTAAGAGGCCACCTTGTAGTAGCTGTCTGTCTTCCCACCCTCTGGCACGCATCGCATTTCCTGATCTCCTGAAAAGTGTCTCGATACATGATCGGCCACCAGTACCCGGCGTCTAACATCTTCTTCACTGTGGTTTTCAGCCCGTAGTGACCCCAGCATCTTCGTAGTGAAGACCTGTGATCACTGGTTTAATCTCTGAAGGCTCAAGGCATCTCCTTAGCTTCTCGTCATGTCCCTTCCGAAACAGGATACCCTGGAAGATGGCGTAAGGACCTGCCTTGTGTAAGAAGACAGCCTTCTGCTCCGCATCCAATCCCTCGGGATACTGTTGGTCTTCCAAGAACTTCCTCAAGTCCTTGAAGATCGACTCTTCTGTAGAAGTCGCAAAGATTGGATCAAAAGATCTAGTCTCGTCTTCTGGGAAGCAGGCGGTACACCCCCCCTCAGATGAAAGTGTCTCTGCAAAAACTGAAAACAACTTCTCGTCAGGGAACTCGTCTTCCACTTCATCTTCTCGTCGTTCCGTCTCTAATCTGGATAGGTAGTCAGCATTAACATGCTGTCTTTCAGGTCTATACTCAACTGTGTAAGTAAATTCCTGGAGTAGGAGAATCCACCTAGCTATCCTACCAGACAAATCTGCTTTCTTTACAAGATGTTTCAAAGAGAAATGATCCACATAGAAGACAAACGGGTTGGCTAGAAGATAGTGTCTAAACTTCCTACAGGAGTAAATCATGCCAAGACACTCCCTTTCAGTTGTCGAGTACTTCTTCTCTGCATCACTGAGTTGTCTTCTCGCATAATAGATGGGATAATCCTTCTTCTTCTCATCTTTCTGACTCAACACCACCCCTATGGCAAAAGCAGACACATCCACATAGATATGGAAGACTCTTTCTCAATCAGGTGGCCTTAGGACAGGGGATTCCGACAGAAGCCTCTTCATTTCTTTGAATGCTTCCTGTTGCTCAGAAGACCAAATGTATGGTTCCTCCTTCTTCAGCAACTTAGTGAGTCTTCCTGCTACCTCTGTGTACCTGTCAATAAACCTCCTGTACTATCCTACGTTGCCCAGGAAGCTTCTCAACTAAGTCAGGTTAGCAGGTGGGTGAAGTTTCATGATGACTTCCACCTTAGCACAGTCGACTTCTATACCTCTTCCGGAAATTCTATGTCCTAGCAAGATTCCCTCTGACATACCAAAGAAGCACTTCTCAGGGTGAAGAGCCAAACGATGTTCTCTACACTTCAAAAAACACTTCCTCAGAAATATCAGGTGATCTTCTTTCGATCCAAACACGCAAAAATCATCCAAGAAGATCTCCATAAAAGTGCGAAGATACTCCTTGAAGATTGTAATCATCAATCTCTGGAATGTGGCGGGTGTGTTGCATAAACCAAACGGCATTTGATTATACGCGTATGTGCCCCAATCAGTAGTGAAAGTGGTTTTCGACTTGTCTTCTTCTCTGATTGAAACTTGGTTGTACCCAGAATACCCATCCAGGAAGCTGTAGAACTCATGCCCTGCTACCTGGTCTAACACAGAGTCGGTGAATGGTAAAGGATGATGATCCTTCTTTGTGGTCAAGTTCAGCTTCCGGAAGTCCTGACACACTCGGATCTTCCCTGTCTGCTTCTTCGGCACAATGACAATAGGAGCTACCCACTCACTGCTAAGTACTGGGAAGATGACTCCCGCCTTCAGGTATTGGTCGATTTGGTCCTTCACCAGAAGCGAGTACTTGGGGTTGAGCCGATGCTGCCTCTGCCGTGCAGGAACAACGCCCTCCAGCAAGTCAATGCGATGCTCTTCCAACTCTCGAGGTATGCCCTTCATGTCTTCTATGGTCCATGCGAAGACGTCCTGGAACTCCGTCAGAAGTTCTCGAAAGTCTTCCAACTGCTAGCCCTCGATCACCTTGGAAAGCTTCAGCTTCTTCCCGGGAGCAACCTCCATTTCCTGAAGATCATCCGGACTTACCATTCCTTCAGTGTGACTGTACTCACTGGCATCAAAGTATTCTGGTTTGGGAGCTTCTTCTGGTTTAGATTCGTCTTCCGGAAGACCAACTGTCGGATCTTCCGAAGGGAAGACGATACTCTCGTCTTTTGGAAGACCAACTGTCGGATCTTCCGAAGGGAAGACGATACTTTCGTCTTCTGGAAGACCAATTGTCGGATCTTCCGAAGGGAAGACGATACTTTCGTCTTCTGGAAGCTCTTCTTCCGCAGTCTTGTAGCACTCAATGGATCCACAGATCACATCTTCTGCTCTCTCTGCTACTTCTGTAGTACACAAGTTATTCACCACAAACTCATTATACCGTTCATCATTGTCAGAAGACGCAGCTGAGTCTTTTGAAGTGTACCCCTCTGTTGTAGACGGAGTTTCACCTTGGTGTCCAATCTTCTTCCAAGGAAGCGAGACCTTAGTCTTCTCACCTGGCTTGGGTGTAGGATTGGGAAATCTCAAACGATGTCTTCTCCAGTCGGTATTTACATTTGCAGCATACAGCCATGGTCTTCCTATCAACACCTGATATCCAACCTTAGCTACAGGTCGCAAAATGATGTAAGTGAGGTAAAAAGATACTCCACCAATTACCGTCAAGACATCTTTCAGTTGCCCCAAAGGTCGTCTTCTGGTCTGGTCCGTCATTCTGAGGATTCTCGGAGTAGGCTGGAACTCAGTGAAGCCTAGGGCATGCGCCGTTTCTTCAGTCATGATGTTAACTCCGGAGCCGGAATCAATGGGTACCTTCTTCAGAAGACAGCCATGGATCTCCATATCAAGTTCTGGGGCTCCCAAGTCCTCATGCTCTATCCTTAGGATCGAGGTGCTCTGGAGAAGTCTAGCTGTCCTCCTCTTCCTCGATCCTCGAAGCATAGATTGTAACAACTTCCTGTAATCAGCGTTGTCATCCAACAGCTGTTGGAAGGTTACATCCGCCTTCTGATTCCACAAGTCTCGCAAGAAGTCGTAAGGGGATCTCTTCATAAGAGTGACTGGTGTTTCCAACAAAGAAGATGTAGTAGCTGCTTCCTTGGGTGGAAGACCAGAAGAGTGTCTTCCCTCGACTGGGGACTGTTCTCGTGAGACAGGGGCTGCCGTAGTCGGTGTAGGAAGCTGTTGTACTATCTTCCGTCTCTTCTCCAGCTCTTCTTGCATGATCGCTTCAACTTCTTGTCTAATGTCAAAAGCAAAGTACTTCGGATCTTCTCGGTCGTAAGTAGGAGAAGACGGCCGCTCAAGAGAAGATGACCTCTCCTTTCGCTGCTTCTTCTTCTTGATCTCCTTCTGACGAGATTCTAACTTCCCTTTGCTTCTGGTACTTACCTTGAACACCGTTTCGTCCAAGACTTCTTCGGGAGGCCAACTGTCTGAATCCGGGCTAGGGCTCCAAACAGTGCCATCCGCCAAAGTGAAAGAAGAAGCTGCCTCAAGTAACTTCGTCTTCTGAGCTGCAGTCGTCTTCTGCAGCTGGGGTTCCTTTCCTTCGCGCTTCTTGGGGTCTGGTTCATCTTCCTCGATATGGAGACAATCCATACAATCCCCAGGATCTTCTTCTTCTACCGTGATGTGCTGTACCACTGCTAACTCGAGTTTAGTGCTGATGCAGCTTCTGCAGGAGGCGTGGTCTCTGCAAATCTAACCATTTGTCGTGGCCGTAAGGTCTGAGGACAATTCCCTATGAAATGACCGGCTTCCTTACAGTTCTCACACAAGGGCACTTGCCCAATCTGTCTTCTCGGATGAGGACAGGTGGACCACCAGTGTCCTATCTCTCCACAATTATTGCATGCTCCAGGAAGAGGGTTGAGAGGTCGTTGTGATGAAGAAGGTTGTCAGGGTGTCCTGATATGTGCATTGCTAGCTCTATCCCTAGGTACATAACGATTATATTGGGCGGGAGGCGTAGGAGTGAAGGGTTGTATCGTCTCGATCCTATAGCAGGTTTTCCCACTCGGATCTTATAGATATCCCTCATCGTCTTCTTCCCATCCTGCCCAGTTGACAGCTTGGTCATGCGTACACTGATCTCTGATGTGTCCGGAAGAGTTACAAAGGTTGCACCAAAGGTTTGGCCGGGAAGCCGTAGGTTGCTTTCGCTTGTCCTTCTGGTTCAAAAGATGAACTTTCAAGTCGGCAAACTGCTTCAGAACCTCATCGATGTGAGGATCAGGTGCAGACTGAATGATCTGAGTCTGAGGCATCTTCTGCACAACTTCCTCCCTTGCTCGCGTCTTCTCCTTCTTCTTCTTCCGCGTCTTCTTCTCTTGTTCAAATTCGGATTCTGAACTTTCGACAGTAGACTCTTCAGAAGTAGAGGATGCTTCCGAATCACTGTTATCAGTTTCAGTGGACTTGGACTTCCTCTTGGACTTCCTAGAAGACTTCTTCGACTTCTTGGACTTCTTCGAGGTCTTCCCTCTGTCTTTCATCATCTTCCGAGTGATGCTCGAGGTTTCATACTGCTCGGCATACTTCTGTACTTCTACTAAATCATCACCTCCTCCTCTTCTGCAGTACAATTCCATATCCTGAGACAATCCTCCCAAGTATCAGTCCATGGCTTGTTGAGCACAGTAACCGGGTCTTCCTTGGTTCTGAGGGATGTGATCCAGGAGGTCTTCAAACCTCTCGGTGTAATCCCGCAGTGTCTTTTTCTTCTTCCGTTCGAGTCTCTGAAGTTCTATGAGGGTCATCCGATCATAGCCCACTCCTCTAAACCTCTTCAAAAAAGCTGCCTTCAGAGTAGCCCAAGCGGCCATCACTACACCATCATCCAACATCTTACTCATCCATTTCCTTCCCTTCTCTATGATCAGAGACTAGGAAATACCCGGAGTCTGTCGACATCGTCGTCTTCCTTGTTGGATCTAGAGATGGTCTCGAACATCGTGATGAAGTCGTCCGCGTCGACATCATCTTCGTACGGATGGTACTTCTACCGAGTGTGAGAAGCCATGTCGACTGCCGACTGGTGCGACTGCCAACTTCTTTCTTCCTCAGGTCCAGGTGGTGGAGATGGTCTTCTCGAAGGTCCAGGCCTGTCTGAATCACGAAGGTCGTCTTCTGAGTCAGAACTACTGTCACTGCTATCTTCCGAGACGTCTGGAACAATCTCCTCCAGTCTTCCTTCACCTTGAGAAGCTTCTTCCGCACTTGGGAAGACGTCTTCCGAGTAACCAGTACCAAAGTCTACTTTATACACGTGATCACCCAGTTGGTATCTGTCTTCGCCAAAGATTATGCTCGAGATGGAAGGCTCTTCCAACTCTACTGATCGGATCTTCCTGAGCTCTTCTTCTTTCCTTTGGTGTCTCAGGGATATCCGCTGCTCTCTAGAAGCGGTTCACTGGGATGAATTTACCCACTCAGGATCTTTACCTATGCGTCTTCTGCTTCTTCCTCTGGTCGGAGGCATCCACCAGAGTACTGAGAACAAATGTCCCTCTTCTTCTACCACTAGATCCGGCAGACTGAATGTCTAAACAACCGGTCACAGGTTCGGAACGTCTTCTTCTCCTGCTTCCTGTTGTACTTACTGCAGTCTTCCAAGATCGAGTCTTCCAAGAAACGCTTGGAAGCAGGGAAGCGGCTTCTTCCACTCTGCCTGATGTATCTTATCAGCTTCTGGTTGCGGTCCCTGTCTTCTAGCAAGATAGAGTCTCACAACACATTCAACTACAATCAAAGTTAGTTCGAAATGAAACTAACTACTGGCACACAGATCCAGGAAGCTTAGAACAAAAGTTACTAAGATGAAAATCCCGGCAGCGGCGCCAAAAATGGTGCTCACTATATGTAGTGTCGAGAGCTAGTCACTGTTTCCAGGGTGCTCAAAGGCCTTATGCTCACCAAGAGAACTGAGGATATCCTCCGAGAAACAACCATTCCAACAAAACGATCAGCATTGAAGATCAAAATACATCATGAATAGAGTTCATATTAGTGGACTATAGAAGATCAAAATTGAGTATTTTAGTTAGTTTGTCATAGAAAAACATTGAAGAAAATATTGTTAGTGCACAATTCTACCTAAGAGATTGTTTGATTATGCTTCGGTGAACTAAAGTATCTATTATCATGTATGGATCTTTCATATACTTAGCATATGATTGTACACTTAATTGTGTTGTATGGCGCACTTGCATTACACTTAAGATCAGGACAGATCGCTAGAAACGAGACAAGTAGATGTTAGAGTCGAGATAAAGACTGATTGATTGATTAATGAGAGCACAAGGGTTTTAGTGAGTCTGTTCAAGATTTTGTCATATTTCTCTACAGTCATATACCCCGTGAATTCCTAGACCAAAATTCACGCTCTACGACATCAGACGGAATGATTTTAACCAAGGAGAGCAAGTCTAGTGGTTATGGTGGGATAGACATTGCACGACATCGATGATGTAGATTTGCCTAAGGTGAACTGGGGGTTGGTACTTTCCGTAGCTATCAAGAAGTAGGTGGTTTCCATAGTCACAAACAGTGGAGGATGTTGTCTGTCTCTTTATCTAAATGCATTATATACATTTTTGAGAGAGTGGATAATACTATCAAAAGTGGTTGAGTTGGACGGTTTTCTCATCTATATGACAAAAGAGGAAAGAACAAGTAGAGGTAATAAGACGTAAGGACAAAACCCTCCTTCCGCCTAAACTTGATTTAGACGAGGTATTAATGCCCTTACGGGAGTACTTGGGAGAGAGGACCATTTCAGATCCTCAACAGTTGGAGACTAAACTGAAGTGACTCCTTCCTATCCTACAGTCTGCGGAGAAGACGACGGGTCAACTAGCTGAAAGGTGGACACTCACATGGAGCTTAGTAGAAAGTCTAATTGCGGAAGAAACTAAATTTGAGGAAGCTTACGATGAGCTACAGCAAGAACTGTTAATCGTAAAAAAGAAGTCACAAGAGACAGAAGCTCTCCGTCGTCTGAGTACTTGGGCCATTGAGGAGCTAAAGAAGACGTTTTTGAGAAATATTCTATCACAGCAGCGAGTAGCTTCGTTGGAAGCACAAACTAACTAGACGAGAAGCGACTTTCCCACTCAGGTTAGCACGAAAATCTTTAAGAGATGGCAATTTGAGACAATGGTACAATGGATGGAGGAGACCTTGGGACTAGAAGGGGCTGATGTAGGGGTCACTGAGGCCTTTGTGTGTTTGAAGAAGCCATTGCTCTCTCTCCCTTGGCCATCCAACTTCAGGAAATAACTAAATTGCTAGGGAAGTAGACAAAGCAGTAGGGAAACCATGTATAGCTAAAGGTCAACCTTGGTAGGCACCTATAAGTATAGATAAAGAGAAACCCAAAAAGTATAAGAAGAAAGACCTCAATGTTGTAAGGGGGTTCACTCACTCACTCATACACTCACTCAAGGAGTTTTAGAAGTCAGAGACTCTAGAAGTCGTAGAGGAGGAATCGTAGTATTATGGTGGGAGTTTAGGTAGTTGCTTTTCCCACGTGTGAGACAGGAGTACAGTCTAGGGGTTTAGAGGTGGTTGGTTGAGTTGAAGAGGAGAAGGAGGTTTATCCTTCTCTCTCTTTGTACCATTCTCGACAAGTAATAAGTGAAGAGTCTTGTGACTCTGTTCTTGATTAGTTGGGTTTAAGAATGTAAACTTGTGTCCAGATCAGATACTTGATTTGCCTCATATTCGGGAAGAACTGGGAGAGTTTGTCTTGCAGTAAGCGGGGAGGATATAATCCAGAACTCGAGTAGTGGAGACAAATGGAAAGCATTTGCTGGGGCTAACTACGGTGTCGTGTCGTGGACCGACTTCTACTTGAAATTCAAACTTCGATGCTTGTCGCTCCAAAGTCACTCATGAGAAGACAAGCTAGGCCCCAGCTTATGGGCTTTTGGCACCATTTTGGATCTTCGCTTTTATTGCATAGATGGGTAGAGCTCATTGTCAGCTTTCCATGGGCATCTTGTTTACTTCGTTTGGACGTCTAGTGGAGAAGTTACAGGACTCGAAAGATGGAGAAGACAAGCTAGGCCCCAGCTTACGAGCTTTTGTTACCATTTCGGATCTTCGTTTTCATCGCATCAGTGGATAGAGCTCCTTGTCGGCACTCCATAGGCACTTTGTCTACTTCGTTTGGACGCATAGTGAAGAAGTTACAGGACTCGAAAGATGGAGAAAACAAGCAAGGCCCCAGCTTACGAGCTTTTGGCGCAACTTCGGATCTTCACTTTTATCACATAGATGGATAGAGCTCTTTGTCAGCTTTCCATGGGCATCTTGTTTACTTCGTTTGGACATCTAGAGAAGAAGTTATGCGATTCGAAAGAAGATAAAATCAAGCTAAGCCCCTAGTTACTTGCTGATTGGGTATTTGAGGCTTCAGGCGTTATATCAAAGACGCAAGGGGCTTGCTTCTAATAATTTGGGGTGAACTTCGTACGTACAGAGACTGTAACAAGGGGGCAGCTTAGGGGTTAGCTTGCGCCTGCGACCTGTCAACGGACGGTTCAGGAGATTTAGGAGTCCAATGCAAGCGCGCAAGGCGTCGTTGGGTTCAGATCTGTGCAGGCTACGCACTGGTTCAAACAGTTTTGGAAGAGACGGATCGGAGAGTGCGTACTGAGTGAAATTGAGACGCAGGAAGCAGATTTGGAGTTTCTAGTTACCTATGAAGGAGAGTTGGACCGTTCGGCTCGTTCCGGAGTCCAAACTTGCTGTCCTTGGATCCATCGGGATCAGAACAACGAGTTCTTTAGGAAATTGAAGATGATACGAGTTTTCATCAGACGGTTTGAGAGTTCTAAGTGAAATTGGCTCGCAGGGAAGTGCTTGCATCAGGTTTTTCATCGCCTGCGACTTGAGATTGGATTGTTCTTCGCGATCGGTGAGCCAAGCTCTTCATTCTTGGTGCCTACGCGATCAAGGAGTCCTCATGTACGCATAGGAGAAGACTGTACGTGTAGTGTCGCAGGATTACTCCTTTTGCCCATTTAGTATACAAGATATCGTTCCCACAGAGGATTTGCACAAGTAACGCTGCTCTAAGTTCTAAGATTTGTTCAAACACACAAACACACGGGTTTTGCCTAGAAATCCCGTCTTCTCACAAAACCATGCGTCTTCCAGACACTCCAAAAGGTGCTCTTGACCTAAACAAACGACTACTAACTAAAATATCACACAACTATTCACAGAGAAGCTCGAGAAGACGATCTTTCTGCTTCCAGGTCACTTCTTCCGGTCTTCTCGATACCGTCTTCCCGAAGCGATTCTCGTCTTCTGGGGATTCAGCTCGTCTTCTCACACCTCCAGAAGATTGCCCTGCTCCACAGAAGTCGACTAGCAACGGTCGTTACACCTTACTCTTCCACTCACATTACAACGGGTTAGATCAATCACAGGGTGTATGCCCCCTGTAGCCTTCCCAGGCTTCTGCCTACGGAAATGGTCTTCCTGCAGCACTACAACGACATTCACCTTTACTGAAGCTCAATAGAAGTCTCGGAAGCTCACTAGAAGAAGGTAAGAAGATGGGGAAGATGAGAGAAGATGGGGAAGAAGAGAAAATCCAAACAAGAGAAACAAGATGAAAAGAGGAAATTAAGATTCCGACAGGCTTCTAGTCCGGATCCTGACTAACAAGCCATCGCTGCTTGTAATAGTTTGGGGAGGAAGACAACAAACGTGTGTACAGTTGCACCGTCTTCTTCTTGAGGATGTCGTCTTCTGCTGTGGGAAGAAGGCTTCTTTCTTCTTCACTTCGCTACTCTGACTACTCTATCTTCTGGGATCTCTTACTCATAAGACCGTCCGTACGCAGATCCTAAGTGCTCTATTGGACGAGCCAAGCTACACTTCCACAACTGCTGACAGTCACCGCCACTCAAGGAGAACACTTCCCATGCACAATTGGGAGCGAATTCAAGGAAATCCACCACCCAGAAGACACGAGTTAAGCTTCTGCACTCAAATCAGCAATCCATTCCTCGAGAAGAAGGTACATAGGTGTTGGGAAGCTCACTCCCTCTACTATCTATCCCTACTCCTCGACACATCAGTCTAGACAACAAGACTGCACGAGGATGCCGTTCCCTGTTCCTAAACTGTCCACTACCTCTATCTACATCCTCGAACCACTGCTGGTAACAAGCATGCAGACCCCTCCTGTGTATTCCCAGACTATTCGTATGTTTCCAACAACGCGTGTAGTGTACACTATATTGTCTATCATGTGCCGGTGTGTGCTCTCTGTCTCCACCGTCAAATCGATGTGTGTGTGTGCAGAGCCTACAGAGAACTTACAGAACCCTTATTTCCTACTTTTTGATCCTACTTATGTCGCTGCCATGAGAACCAGAGGGAACGACCACCAGGGAGAGAGAGGCGCTGACAGGAGGCTGCCACCCCACATGCAAGCGGTTCCTCTTCCTAATAAGCCATCCACTTTGTTGCTCCTACGCTACCTATGCTGCCACATGGTATCCTAAATAATTTTACATTGGAAACTGCCACCCTTAAGATAGCATGTTTGTTCCTACTAAATCTGGAATTGTCAACCTTCGGTTACTAGCTACTCTGATTGCTCGGAGGCAACCTCTATCTGATCTGCTCCTATCGGAGCTCCTAACGCGGCTTCTGATAAGCTAGAAAGCCCTGCAGTTACCTCGGGGGTCACTGAGATGGCTTCCTCCTCATCGTTCTTCGCTGGCCTTGCTGTCGCTGCTGCTGCGTCTTCCTCGACTTCGGCTTCTGCTTCGGAAGACAGAAGCGTCTTCTGGGAAGCGGAGTCGACCGGTGCTTCTTCGCTCTTCTGGAGCATCAGCTCGGTACTAGGGACCATGGCGACCTCATAGGGGTCCGGGGAAGTCGCTTCCTCCACGCAGAATACCTGGGAAGATGGCTCGTCTTCCTGTCTTCCAGAAGACATCTTGTCTTCCGGGGCGTCTTCTAGAGTCTTCTCGGCTTCCAACGCTGTTACTACCAAGTGCACAGCTAGGTCGAACTCCTCCTTCTCCATTCTGGATCCAGTAGATGGTGCTGGAGCTTGAGAAGATGCAGTTGCAAGTATCGGAAGTGAGGGAAGAACATAAAGTGTCTTCACTCCCTCTATCTGCCGATCCAAGTATCTGAACATGCTCTCCCTGCATTCCACCAACATTGTCTTGGACTCGCTGTCCCATCCTCTGGCCAAGGTAAGTAACTTCCTACCCGCGGTGAAGTTGAACTTCTTCCGAAGCGCTTCCACCGACTGTGCTAGCATCTCCTGTGCAAGAGCCTCCGCGGCTTCCCGCTGCGTCTTCTCAACTACAACTCGCGCTTCTGCGGCTTCTTGCTGCTTCGTCCATGTCATCTTCTCCTCTGCGAGGGCGGTGATCTTTTCCCGCACTCGGAGGACCTACTGATCGCGCTGCTGTACACGCGCTTGCACCTCCTGGTTGCTCTTTTGAAGTTGCACCAGCTCTTTGGCAGAAGCGGCTGCTTCCGCCTTGTATCTGACTGCGAGCTTCTCCGTGGAGCGGAGACTAGCTTCCAGCGACTCCATCTTCTTCTGGTCTTTTTCTTGTCGCAGCAAGGTGCGCAGACCAAATCCAAGTTGCAAGGGTCTCTCCTGTGCCTTCGCTCCCTTCTCCATCAACTCCATAGCTGGCTGGATCTCCTTGTGGAAGAAGGCGCTGAACTCTTCCAGCCTTCTTCCTGCGGAAGACAAGTTCATCTCCACTACTCGCTCTGAGGTGTCGACCTTGTCTTCCAGAGGCAAGGATGTCTCTTCCACCACAATGGTCTTCATCTTCTGCGCACGAGAAGAAGCTACTCTTCTCATCTTCCGGGGTGGAAGATCTCTCATGGCAGGAGCGGTTCTCTTCACTGCACTTTCCCGCATCGCAGTAGGAGTATCCCTTCTTCTCTTGTCTTCTGGAGTCTTCGGAAGACTCCCAGGCGTTGCAGAAGCGGTCTTCTATTCCGATCAGGTACTCAGTAGTTCTTCTTCCGAGTCGGACTCCGATCCTGAATGAATGAGGGAGGTGGGCTTCCTAGGTACACTTCTAGGACCCATCTTCCTCGGTGGCGTGACGTCGTCTGATCCACTAGACTCGTCTTCCCTCACCAGAAGCGTCTTCTAATGAGAACCAGACCTCAGCTGTGGCATCAGAGTGGGAGGGAGAGTTGCGGCTGCTGCTCGGTCATCGTCTTCTGAGGTCTCCTCCTTCACCTCCTGTTGCCTTGTTGACCCATACTCCGCCAGCTGATCTCCCCTAAGATCTCCCATGGCTACGTTGTCGTATTGTACATAGGTCTATACAGTGAAAAGTATTGCTGAGAGACTTTTTTCTATATTGTGTAAAAGAAGCTGCCCTGCAGCTTAACAAGCTAGGCAGGAGCTAAGCTGGGGCTATGCTTGACAAGCTGCCCCCAAGCTTGGGTTAGAATATCACCCCTAAAGGAGTCGAGAGACATCAGAATGCAAAGCTCGACGAGGAGGGCGACCTCATGCTTCTAGTTTTGACAGAAAGTGTTTTAAGCAATAGTTAGTACGAGTTTTAGGCTGTGAAATATGTGAAAGAGGGAAATCTGTCGATTCTGGTTCGTGACTCGAACTCAGAATCGGATAGCGTGAGCGTGTAGGTGTTCACAAATACTATAGTTTTGACTCCTTGTTCATTAAAAACGGAGTTGTATAGAGAAGTTAACGTAGGAAAGGCTAGTAAAGACTTTACAGGAAAATTTCTTCAGGAAAACATATGTACAAAGGTTTTTACCTTCTTGAACGGAACCAAAGGCCATCCCAGTGATAGGGCGCCTGCCTAGGAGGGAAGTGGTCTCAGGATCAATCCCCCCTGGCCTCTGGTTCCTATTCCGGCATGTTGGCCTCCTGGAAGGGAGTCTATGTTGGATATGCAGCTACATCCTGCATATCTAGGGGCGGGAGACCGGTATCTCCCTTAATCGTGGGCTTCCTGGCCTAAGCCTCCGCATGCCATCCTGAATATACTATGGGAGATACCTGGTGCGCATATGGGGGGGCTGTAAGCCCTGTGGGGCGGCCTCATAAGTGTTGGGACTTCGGCTTACATTGGATGGCTTGTAGTATATTCAGGGTGGCATCGAGGGCACGGGAAACTTTTGCTGATTATTATGTACGCATAAGGACAGCAGAGGAACAGCTTTAGATGGGGCCTTAAAATTAAAGTGAAAGATTACAGTGGAAGCGGAAGGTTACAACGGAAAACTGAAGCGGAAGATTACAACGGAAGCGGAAGATTACCGCGGAAGCTTGAAGCGGAATATTACAGCGGAAGCGGAAAACTACAGCGGAAGCGGAAGATTACCGCGGAAGATTACAGCAGAAGCGGAAAACTACAGCTGAAGCGGAAGATTACCGCGGAAGATTACAGCGATAGCGGAAGCGGAAGCGGAAGATTACAGCGACAGCGGAAGCGGAAGCGGAAGATTACAGCGGAAGCGGAAGCGGAAGATTACGTCGTTGTAGTATAGTGGAGCGACAGCGGAAGCGGAAGCGGAATATTACAGCGGAAGCGGAATATTACAGCGGAAGCGGAAAACTACAGCGGAAGCGGAAGATTACCGCGGAAGATTACAGCGACAGCGGAAGCGGAAGCGGAAGATTACAGCGGAAGCGGAAGCGGAAGATTACGTCGTTGTAGTATAGTGGGGCGACAGCGGAAGCGGAAGCGAAAGAAAGAGAATTAGAGTTAAAAAGGGGATCATCGATAAGGACAGCAGGGGGGGCAGCTTAGCTAGGGCCCTACTTCTGATAAGTGACTGCGTTTATAAGGACAGCAGGGGGGCAGCTTAAGCTGGGGCCTTAACTTTAGGTTATTTACCTGCGGCGACTTGAGATCGAGAGGACAGTTTTGCAAAGAATGTTTTCTGAGAGAGCTGAAGCGGAACACGCAGGAGAAGCTAAGAAGCTGGGGAAAGATCAAATTGCTGACAGATTGAATTGAGAGAGCATCGTAAGAGAGAGAGGCAGGAGTTTTAGGCTTAGACGTTGTTTAAATAAACTATTCTAGGGAGAAATTACTCTCAGGAGACAGTTCTATTGAGAGATCGCTTGGAAATCTACAGGGGACTTTTAATCGACGTTGGATAAAATTTCTGAGAGTTTCAGTTGGGGCAAGGAGAGGAATAAGATTCAGGGGCCTGAATTTCTCTATTAGGTTCAGATTGAGACGTACTGGGTAGACTTTTGGCTTGACGGGTGAAGACTGGTGCGCAGGAGAGGAAGAGAGAGATATTCTGTACAGTTGAAGAAATCGGTGGTGCAAACGACACTGTAATAAAGTTAATTGAATCTTGAGAGACCTATGTGTGTACCCAGGGTGTGTTTGAGTGCTTGTTTTTGTAATTGGTGAGCACAAGGAGCAGTGTTTTGAGATCACATCGTCAGCAGCAACCTATTTTCTTTTCTGGTCATTTTTCTTTGATCGATCACAGTCAGGAGGTCCGCCCTCCCCAAGAAAGACTCTCAACTCGACATCTGGTGCTTCCACTGAGAGCAATTGGGGTGATCGATTTGGAGAATTGACTAGATTGGGTTGAAAATGGATCACAGTGCTGCTGTACAAGGTGTGGCTGCTGCTCAAGGTGCTCATGTTCAAGGGACTCCTGGTCAGGATGGAGTTGGTTCTCAAGGAGGACCTACGGTGGTTCCAACAGCAGCAGCGCAGCCTGCCATAGACACATCTCAGATTCTTCAGGCGTTGGCTGCCTTGATTCAACAACAGCCTGTAGTTGGAGGAGGTGAGCAGAAATCCACGAAGACGTTACAAGCAGTTGTTGGTCGATGTGGACGATTTGATGGGAGAGATGTTACTAGGTACCTGCGGGAGTATGTAGGTGAGATGGAGTTGGTCAGGGCACCTGAAGTGGAGGTAATTCTAAGCTTTGAATTGACTGTTGTTCCTGAACTGAGAGAGAAGGTTAGGGGTTTACAGAGAAGACATTTAGGTGGGTGGACTCTATTTGAACGGGCATTGAGAGAAGAGTTTCTAGAAGAAGACTCTGAAAGAGTCACCAGAAGAACTCTAATGGATTGGATAGAGCGTCAGCCTGGGCGTTCCATGGGATTGAATGAAGTGATCCGTGAATTTGAGAAGAGGTATTCTCAGCTTTCTGGTCTAGAGAAGTTGACGTTGGATGCTAGGAAAACAGAGTTGTTCTTAGGGGCTCTGGATGAGTTCACAGCAGATAGGCTTTGTTTCATGTTGGCTGATCGAGGGACTGAAGGGGGAGTTACATCTGATTGGAGGAGAGTGGAAGAAGCAGTATCTACCCTTGCTAGGCAACGTCGTGGTAGGATGGTGTTACAGCTAGAAACCTTACCAGAGCAGCAGAGAGTAGCTCCTCAAGTTCATGTAGCTCCTCCTACAATACCTCAGGCACCTATTGTGATTCCTCAAGCACCCATAGTGGTTCCCCAAGTGATTGCTCAAGCGCCTGCAGCACCTATCCCAGCACAGAGAGGACCTAGACAGCAACAGCGACCTGCTGAGAACCGAAATCAGAATAACTTGATAGAAGAGCTCACTCAACAGCTGAGAGATTTGAGGGTTGAGATGGCAGACTTGAGGAGAGACCAACGACCAGTTGCGCCAGGTGCTCGACCTGTAGGAGGAACCTTTACAAGGAGATGTATTTGGTGCGACAGCCCAGATCATCTCAGAGGAGACTGTCAAGACTTGGCGGTTGCCTTGCGAGAGGGCGTAGTCAATTATCAGAATAACAGGTTGTATTTAACTGCCACGGGGCAGCCTCTGAACACATATTTTGGGAGAGGAGGAATGAGGAGTTCTCTTCCAGCACTTACTGGCGTGAATACTACAGCGATGACTGCGGGTTCTGCAGAGGCTGATGTGTATACTGGGAAGGTTGAGGTGCGCTCTAATCCAACTATGGTTGAGCAGGCTAATGAGATTTCAGTTGAAATGATGAAGAGAGGTGCAGAAAGCATTAGGAGAGCTACTGGATGGAGGGACCCAGTAGATGCAATTTCTATTCGAGCGTTTTTAGAGACAAGTGGTGAACAGGATGCCATGGTGGAAGACAAGAGAAGACGGGATGCTTCTGATTTAGATGCAGGGGTACCAGAGGACAGTGACCGTAGGAGGGTTACGAGGAGGAGAGCAGCAGAGCCATCACCAACTGTACCAGCTGGTAGATTTCCTGCTGCAGAGGATATACCTTCTACCTCTACAGCCCCACCACCTACAGTAGACCCTATGGAAGGTGTACATGATTTACCACAGGAGCCTACTGCTGCGGATAGAGTGCGGGGGAAAAGATTTACAGCACAGGAAAAGGGGAAAGCTCCAGCTTACAAGTTAGCGGCAGACATCGAAACAACAACAGACTTGCGTGCTGTTCTGGAGCAACGCATTTTGGATGCTAGAGTTGAGTTTACTCTTCGTGAAGTGCTTGGTATCGCAAAGAGAGAGTTTCATGAGTTGATAATAGACATCATGAAGAGAAAGAGACAAGTATTGACTGAACAAGTAAGTAGTCAGATGGTTGGAGCAGTAGATGCTATTGGTGTTGATCAGTTCGGAGATGATAAGTATGAGGCATGGGTTGCTGGTCCTGCTGTTATTGAGAATGAAGATGAAGAGTTTGAAGAGGAAAGGTCAGGCGCAGACAGCGATTTCAAGGAGAAGCACTGGGCAAGAGCGACAACAGAGACGCAGGTTCGACTTGGGGGACTTTCTGAGCCAGTACCTGCACTTGTGGATCACGGGTCGGAGATCAACATCATTTCCAAGGAGGTGTATGAGAAGGGGCAGTGGCCAATCGAAAGGAATCATGGTTGGGTACTCCGTGCAGCAAATAATCAGAAGGGTGAGTTATACGGAGCTTGTCCTAATATGCGTGTGAAGATTGGAGATGTAGAGGTTGATCAACATTTCTTTGTACAGTCGTCTGCCTCCTATCCTGTCATACTGGGCCAACCATACATCACCGCTGTTCGAATGGAGACAAAGGTGATGAACGATGGGTCTCATTATGCTAGAGTTCGGAGTCCTGATGACAAGTACTCAGTACAGTTTTTAACGGTTCGTTCAAGACATGAACGGAACCGGCAAACCCTTAGAGATTCTCAAACCAAGAGATGTAAGGGTTTTCACAGTCCACTCCTGTAGAACGGGAAGACAGGGGTGTAGAACCTACTGTTGAGGTCCCGTCAGGATTGGAAGCGAGACATGTACAGAGGTCTGGAGACAAGTGTGGTGTACAGAGTTGGCAGTCTGGATTGCTGATGTTTGAGACAGATGGGTGGAGTCGATTTACAAGAGTTGAAGATATGGGGAAAAATACAAAAAGATGGATGGTGAAACAGGTATCAGAGTTGTGGCGTGTAGGAGTTCTACCTGAAGACGAAGTGGTTTCTGGCTTGTTTGAAGAGTTTAAGTCTGTACAGTCAGTTATTGGTTGGTTAGACAATGTGAGTAGATTGATGGAGGAAAAAAATAGTGTGGCGGTGATCCCTATCCACTCTCGACGCATATATGAGGAGATTGCTACATACGTGCAGTTCTTTCCTCATCCGATGCAGAATAATGAGGGGAGAGAAGCAAGTTGTTGGTGTGCACTCCCTCAGGAAGCAGACGTCCATGCGAAGTACAAATCTGTACTGAGAAAGGTAAGACCGGTAGCAGCTCAACTACCTGTTAACTCCCAGCAGCAAGTACAGTTAGTGGGGACTGAGCCTATATTGCGTGATCATAGACGAATAGGGCATCAGTTTACTGAGGAGACACTGAAGGAGCTCCAGATAGGAGGGGGTGATTTCTTAACTGAGGTCGAAAAGACATTGTTTGAACAGATGGTAGTAAAGCATGGTAAAGCATTCTCTTTTTCAGCAGAGGAGATAGGTTGTGTGGACCCAAAGGTTATAGCGCCTATGGTTATATTCACAATCCCTCATGTGCCTTGGGACCTGAAACCGATCCCAGTTCCTCGTGCTTTGTTGCCTAAACTCATCGAGTTGTTGAAGGAGAAGGTACAGATGGGGATACTTGAGCCGTCTATGGGACCATATTCTAGCAGATGGTTCACTGTACCCAAGAAGTCAGGGGCTTTGCGTTTTATCCAAGACCTACAGCCTGCGAATAACGTAACCATTCGAAACGTTGGGACGGGTCCTGTGATTGAAGAGGTAGCAGAGGCATTTGCAGGGAGAGCTATCTATTCGATAGGAGATCTATATTCTGGTTATGATCAGTTCCAGCTGGCTGTGGAGAGTAGAGATTTAACTACTATGCGTACGCCCCTGGGATTGATGCGGATGTGTACTCTTCCACAAGGAGCGACGAACTCGGTGGCTCATATGCAGAATGCGATGCATAAGGTACTAAGGGAGTTTGTGCCTGATGTTACCATTCCATTTCTAGATGATATTCCTATAAAGGGTTGCGCGGTTGAAGACAGGGATGAAGCAGTACTTGCGAATGGATGTAGAAGGTTTGTTGCAGACCATATCAGGGATGTAGAACATATCTTGACTCGTCTGGAGGAGGTACATCTCACTCTGTCAGGAGCTAAGTCCAAGTTTGGTGTGTCTGAGATTTTAGTGGTTGGACATTTGTGTGGCGCTTTTGGAAGGCGGCCAAACCCGGAGAAGGTTGAAGCCATAGCTAGGATGGAAGACTGTAGGAATATCACAGAGGTTCGACGCTTTCTAGGTGCTTGTGTATTTTATCGTTTATCCATTCCTCATTATGCTCATGTTGCTGAGCCTTTGTATGCATTATTGAGGAAGGGTAAGAGGTTTATATGGACCTCAGTCCATCGAGAAGCTATGAATAGGTTGAAGGAGGCTCTACAGTCTCCGCCTGTTTTAAGAAGAGTAGACTACGGATGTGGGAGACCTGTCATGGTCACAATAGATACTAGTCCAAAGGCGATTGGCTGGGCAATAGGTCAAGATGATGCGGATGGTATGCGGTTTACCTCTAGGTTTGGAGCTAAGATCTTGACAGACAGGCAACGAGATTATCCTCAGGTGAAGCGTGAGTTGTGGGGAGCGGTGACAGCGATGAAGACAGACCGTGAGTTTTTGATTGGTGCTCATGTAGTTCTAGAAACGGATTGTCTACCTCTACTAGGCATGATATCCAACTGTAGCACGCCAGACATAGCGATGTTACGTTGGATTGCCTATATTAGAAGTTTGAATCCAGAGCTGAAGCATATAAAAGGAAAGGAGAATATGGTCGCAGACATGTTATCAAGAGCTCGATTTGTAAACGAGGATGTCATGATTTCAGAAGCTGAGGAAGAGGAGAGAAAGGATGCTCAGTGTCAGGTTAATCGGCGGGCTACGAACTTGGAGCCATTGATGTTTAGAGAGGAGCTTTACACAGGCAGACTTCGTGACATAAGGTATTATCTGAGCTTGTTGGAGAGGCAAGAGAGATGGAGTAAAGTAGAGTTCAGAGAGATAAGGAAACAAGCTTACAACTATCTTCTGCATGATGGGTATCTTTGGAGACGGCCACAGAGGAGAGATGGGATGTTCATACGAGTAGTGGACGATCTGCAGACTAAGCAGCAACTAATGAAAGAGTTCCATGATACCTTATGGGCCGGACATCGAGGGATTTGGGCTACCTACGTCAAGCTGAAGGAAAGATATTGGTGGAAAGGTCTGTATCAGGATGTGATGAACTACGTCAGTTCTTGCTTGCATTGTCAGTTCTACTCAAAGATCCGGTATAGGGACGGTCTCGTGCCGACTTATCCGCCTTGCATTCACTTCCAGTGGGTTCTCGACTTGGTGGTAATGCCTCTGGGGTTATGGGGCATGCGATATTTGGTTCTGGCTCGTGAGGATCTCTCCAACTTTGTGGAAGGGCGAGCCTTGAGGACGAAGACCACAGAGGGGATATGTAAGTTTGTTCTTGAAGATATTATTTGTAGATATGGGTCTGTAGGAAGACAACGTGCAGATAGGGGAGAACTACGTGGTACGGAAGCGAAAGAGTTTTTTGCTCGATATGGTGTGAAGCTCAAGCTTACTACTGCGATGAATCCAGAGGGGATTGGCAAGAGCGAACGAGGACATCCATCAATAGTTCAGGCTTTGGTGAAAGCGTGTGATGGTAAGCATAGAGAGTGGCCTAGATTACTCCCTTTTGCTTTATGGGCAGATAGAACAACTCATTGTTCTACTACAGGGTACATGCCTGTTGAGTTAATGCTAGGACAGAAACCGATGATGCCAGCAGAAGAAGACTTTCCTACCTGGGCTATCTTGCCATGGGAGGACAATGTGAACCGTGTGCAGCTTCTCTCACTACGAATCAGACAGCTAGAATGCAGAGAGGAGGATCTCGCTGAAGCGCAGCGACGGCTGAAGGCGGCTCGACTTGGGAACAAGGAGAGGTTTGATAAGACTCATAGACTTCGACCAAAACCGATACAAGTTGGAGACTGGGTGTTGGTATACGACAGTACATTGGAGAACCAACACTCTACAATTCGAAAGTTTTCGAGAAGGTGGTTTGGCCCGTACCTTGTCTCTGATGTACATCAGAATGCTACCTATTCCTTGCAAGAGCTAGATGGCACGCCTTTAAGGCTTCCAGTTGCAGGGAAACGAGTGAAGTTATTCAAGAAGAGAGGGGAGACTGTGGAGCTAGCTGAGTTCTTAGGTTCAGAGCAGACAGGACCAAATGAAGACTTTTCTGAGACGGTTGAAGAGAGCGAGGACGATTCGGAGGACCACGAGGATCGGTGACGGATTGGCACATACCAGAGGATATGCAGGTTTGGAGGGGGTGAATGTCGTATTGTACATAGGTCTATACAGTGAAAAGTATTGCTGAGAGACTTTTTTCTATATTGTGTAAAGGAAGCTGCCCTGCAGCTTAACAAGCTAGGCAGGAGCTAAGCTGGGGCTATGCTTGACAAGCTGCCCCCAAGCTTGGGTTAGAATATCACCCCTAAAGGAGTCGAGAGACATCAGAATGCAAAGCTCGACGAGGAGGGCGACCTCATGCTTCTAGTTTTGACAGAAAGTGTTTTAAGCAATAGTTAGTACGAGTTTTAGGCTGTGAAATATGTGAAAGAGGGAAATCTGTCGATTCTGGTTCGTGACTCGAACTCAGAATCGGATAGCGTGAGCGTGTAGGTGTTCACAAATACTATAGTTTTGACTCCTTGTTCATTAAAAACGGAGTTGTATAGAGAAGTTAACGTAGGAAAGGCTAGTAAAGACTTTACAGGAAAATTTCTTCAGGAAAACATATGTACAAAGGTTTTTACCTTCTTGAACGGAACCAAAGGCCATCCCAGTGATAGGGCGCCTGCCTAGGAGGGAAGTGGTCTCAGGATCAATCCCCCCTGGCCTCTGGTTCCTATTCCGGCATGTTGGCCTCCTGGAAGGGAGTCTATGTTGGATATGCAGCTACGTCCTGCATATCTAGGGGCGGGAGACCGGTATCTCCCTTAATCGTGGGCTTCCTGGCCTAAGCCTCCGCATGCCATCCTGAATATACTATGGGAGATACCTGGTGCGCATATGGGGGGGCTGTAAGCCCTGTGGGGCGGCCTCATAAGTGTTGGGGCTTCGGCCTACATTGGATGGCTTGTAGTATATTCAGGGTGGCATCAAGATGGCATCGAGGGCACGGGAAACTTTTGCTGATTATTATGTACGCATAAGGACAGCAGAGGAACAGCTTTAGATGGGGCCTTAAAATTAAAGTGAAAGATTACAGTGGAAGCGGAAGGTTACAACGGAAAACTGAAGCGGAAGATTACAGCGGAAGCGGAAGATTACCGCGGAAGCTTGAAGCGGAATATTACAGCGGAAGCGGAAAACTACAGCGGAAGCGGAAGATTACCGCGGAAGATTACAGCGGAAGCGGAAGATTACCGCGGAAGCTTGAAGCGGAATATTACAGCGGAAGCGGAAAACTACAGCGGAAGCGGAAGATTACCGCGGAAGATTACAGCGACAGCGGAAGCGGAAGCGGAAGATTACGTCGTTGTAGTATAGTGGAGCGACAGCGGAAGCGGAAGCGGAATATTACAGCGGAAGCGGAAAACTACAGCGGAAGCGGAAGATTACCGCGGAAGATTACAGCGACAGCGGAAGCGGAAGCGGAAGATTACAGCGGAAGCGGAAGCGGAAGATTACGTCGTTGTAGTATAGTGGGGCGACAGCGGAAGCGGAAGCGAAAGAAAGAGAATTAGAGTTAAAAAGGGGATCATCGATAAGGACAGCAGGGGGGGCAGCTTAGCTAGGGCCCTACTTCTGATAAGTGACTGCGTTTATAAGGACAGCAGGGGGGCAGCTTAAGCTGGGGCCTTAACTTTAGGTTATTTACCTGCGGCGACTTGAGATCGAGAGGACAGTTTTGCAAAGAATGTTTTCTGAGAGAGCTGAAGCGGAACACGCAGGAGAAGCTAAGAAGCTGGGGAAAGATCAAATTGCTGACAGATTGAATTGAGAGAGCATCGTAAGAGAGAGAGGCAGGAGTTTTAGGCTTAGACGTTGTTTAAATAAACTGTTCTGGGGAGAAATTACTCTCAGGAGACAGTTCTATTGAGAGATCGCTTGGAAATCTACAGGGGACTTTTAATCGACGTTGGATAAAATTTCTGAGAGTTTCAGTTGGGGCAAGGAGAGGAATAAGATTCAGGGGCCTGAATTTCTCTATTAGGTTCAGATTGAGACGTACTGGGTAGACTTTTGGCTTGACGGGTGAAGACTGGTGCGCAGGAGAGGAAGAGAGAGATTTTCTGTACAGTTGAAGAAATCGGTGGTGCAGACGACACTGTAATAAAGTTAATTGAATCTTGAGAGACCTATGTGTGTACCCAGGGTGTGTTTGAGTGCTTGTTTTTGTAATTGGTGAGCACAAGGAGCAGTGTTTTGAGATCACATCGTCAGCAGCAACCTATTTTCTTTTCTGGTCATTTTTCTTTGATCGATCACAGTCAGGAGGTCCGTCCTCCCCAAGAAAGACTCTCAACTCGACAACGTACAAGTAGCAGAGGAAAGGTGTCAAGTGTCCTCCCGCCGGTGTACCCAAGTACGCTAGCTCCGCCTGTACATAGTTGTGGACGTATGCGTCCCAGTAGATGGGCACTCTTTTATCCCACACTGCTTCTAGGAAATCTACGTCCTGATCTCTCAGGTACCTCGTCTTCTGCGCTTTCCCCTTGGGGAAGAGATGCAGAAACAGCTTCGCCAGAAGTCGCTTCTTCGGCTCCCGGTAAGATTCAATCTTCCACCCATTCCTACCCTGCCTGTCTTCCACGAAAAGACAAGTGGTGCTCCTAGGCACATGCCACGTACTCACGACCCTGGGCAAAATCTTCTTCTCAAACCAATACCCTCGGTCCTCGGATTCTGGCCTGTGGAAAGCCCTGTGCCACCAATCTTCAGTCCAGGAAGATGGTCTTCCTCGAGCGACTCTTGCCTTCGCAAGTACACGGTTGCGAGGTGGTAACGCTGCCCACACCTCCTCCAGAAGTCCCTGGTCTGCGAGGTTCCAATCCCATAGGAAGAAATCGAGACCCAACTCCTTGAGGAAGGGTGTGGCCTCGGCCAACTCTGCTGCTGATAACACCAACCCTCGAGGATGCATTGTCATACTAGAAGATCTGTTGCACTAAGCCACAAGCACCTACTATGAGCTGAAGGCTCAGTCCTTCCCAAGTGCCCACAGTCTAGCTTCTACTTCTCAAAAGACGAAACTAGTCTTCCAGAAGACAGCTACTCCGTCTTCCGAGATTCTAACAGTACTTCCTAGATAGCTCTCGTCTTCCGAGCTATATCTAAACAACCCTATCTAAGCAAGGCCTCGCATGGATTACCAAGAAGACAACCCACCTTGCATTACATCCTACTTCCTATCAGAAGATACAAGATTCGTGAAACATAAAGTGCATAACAGGTTCGGAAGATGGTTGCGGGCTCCTGCGGTGACAGTGACATCTGGGAAGACACCCGGGACAGTTTTCGATTCAATGTATTTCTCGGAAGACCTCCCGAAGTCAGGCTTCCCTTCACTGGTCTCACCTGTCTTCGTCTTCCTACGCGCAATCTATCCTCACAACAGACTCAAGACAATTGCACTCTGTTCTTCTAACTTCTCACCTCTCATACGCACTCAGAAGAAGCTTGCTGCTCGATGGGAAGATATGACCCTCGATCATTCTCTCCAGATTCTGCCAGCAAGTCTTCTCACGACTCTCTCCTAAATTTGGAAAGAAGAAGGAATGGCTGCTATGGGTCGAACAGAAGAGACCCGAAATGGACCCTCACGTCTTCTCGCTCATTTTGTCAGCCTTTCAGTCTTCTAGTCTCTCTAGGAAAATGTGGAGTTGAGAAGCTTGGAAGACCGGGAGGCACAGGCCTAGTTCTCGACTTCCAACTTCTCGAAATAACAAAAGAACTCACCACACCACTCAGGATTCGTACTAAGCCCCTCTTAACACAAAAGCAACACAATTCCACTCTTGATACGAATTGGTCATAGTCGACTTCTGAAGATAATCCCGAAGACAATCAAGTTTCAGAAGCGTCTTCCGAAGATGTTCTAATCTTTCGAAGCGTCTTCTGTTCAATGTTTCGGAGGTAGAGGGGTAGTAGGGTAGGGAAATTGATAGCTGGGATCGTCAATTTGGGGATGATGGGTAGGGAAGCTCGAATTGAACTCAGGAAGAAGTAGGAAGATGCCTAACAGAAATTGGGCAGCGCTTCCGCACCCAATGTCACAATAGGAAAAATGGGGATGGGGGGTAATCGATCAGGCTGCCTGCAACCAACCGGGGAAGCACGGAGGATACCAAGCAAAGGCGAGAAGCAGTGGGAGGGGAAAAGAACATGGGAAGAACCTCTACAATCTTCTGTCTGCTTCCGGAGTTGTCTTAGACCTTCCGCGCGCTTCTGGCTCTGGTCTCAGCTCCAATGCGACCCCACTGAGCTGCGTCTGTCGTCAGCTCCTGTCTACGTCTCAAACGATTGAGCCACCCACCTCCGATTTCACTCAGCTGCTTCCAATGTCAGCTTCCGGGAGTCTCACAGGAAACGCTCTTCACTCAGGATGCTTCCTGCGCTTCAGCAATTCGACCTCACCTTCGTTCTAGCTTTTAATCGATCTTATACTCACTCAATTCCACCTTGTTGCCTCCTCACTCGAAGCTCATTCGTATGAAATCGATCTTCTCAAGAGCGCGCTTGCTGCGAGAAGTTGGAATGCGCTAATGCGCTTCCTGCGCATCTTCCCTGCAGATTAGGGGTTTCGACCCTAGGTGGCTTACCCGACCTACCTCCCACCTTGGTGTTACCTAGTAGGTACACCCACTCTTTTACCTGGAAACTCATGGTTAGGCCTTCGCGGTCACAGTCTTCCGGAAGATGGTTGTCTTCCGCCGTCTTCCCGTCTTCTGCCGTCTTCCGTCTTCCGAAGACGCAACTGAGAAGACGGTCGTCTTCCGAAGAAGTCAACTTCTTATTACAAAAAGCTCATAAGATCATCTTCCTTCTAAGGAAGCAGTAATCTTAAGTAACAACGCTTCTTCAGTTATACAAACAAGTTATTAATCTTAAAAAATTTAAAAATTCGTGAATCCTGTAATTTGTGGGCACCACAAGATGGGCTTGTCGTTCCTCTTACTTCTTTGGTGGGGAATGATTTCCTCGAAGCTAGTGCACGAACTGAAGGTGTGCAGACAGCATCCGGCGGACGAATCGTATGAGAGACCGTGTAATTCGAGCACTGTCCCACGTTTCGGAGATAGACGAATGCAGACAAGGAGGGCGATCTTCTGTTCGACAATACTTCTTCAGCGGCATCGACTGAAGCTGTGAAGAACTTCTCCAAGTTATTCAGGAAGTGCCTCAAGGGAGGAACGGATACAAGACAAACGACTTCTGTAACCCGAAGAAGAGAGAGGTTGCAGATGCGATCATGGCGATCTTCTGACTAAGAAGGACGACGTACATGTCCAATTGGCAAATTAACTTCATCGAGGAGCTCTTCGTCAAGAAAAGAGCACATTGGGCGAGGATTATCCACTTGCATGTACAAAAGCTCTAGGCGGAAGAAGACATGGTCTACATTGGAGCGTTTGTCTCAGTCGGGACTATTATCGAACGAAGATCAGAAGAAGTTAGGCTTCGTCGCAGCAGCCGAAGACGACGAGTTCGAAGTTGAACCGTCTCCAGTTAGGGATACAGACCGTGGCCGCAGCATAATCCGCAAAGGAGAAGGTACCTGAGACAGCGAACTTGGACGAGGATGAAGACGTCACCGAAGTACCTCTACCGGTCAGATGAAGCGGGAGGAAGAAGGTCTTGGAGGAAACCCCGAGGTCAGCGTAGAAGTCCCGAAAGAAGATGAAGATGATAAGGATGTCCAGTATGCGCCGAAGACGAAAAAGCCAAGGTCGACATCGAAGAAGATGGTACTCCTTAGGAGGAGAAGAAGAAAGAAGATACATCGAAGGTCACTACTTCTTCGTCGATAATCGAAGCGGTAGAACAACTCAGTTCTTCGGCGAAGTATTTACAAGAGGTAGTAGTACCATTGCTCTACGCCTTAGAGAGTAACCGAGAGTCTTATGAGAAAGTCGTGGGGAGGAAGCTGAACTTAGCAGAGTTAGTTCAGACGATGCACTTCGGTCAAGAAAACGTGCTACAAGAGAAAGAGAACTTACGCGCAGCAGTTCTCGAGGTGAAGAAGGAAGTAGCGGTGAAGACCGAAGAAGCCAAAAACTTGACTTCGGAACGGGAGGAAGTACGTCGTCAGAAGACGAAACGAGAGAAGGAGCATGAGAAAGTTCTTTCACTGGTGAAGAAGGAGTTGGATGAGATGCGACTCCAGCAGAACAGGAACCAAGACATTGTCGCGAAGATGACGAAGGAGATTGAAGACCTAAATCGGCGATGTGTGAAGACCGAGGAGTAGGCAGCATAAATTCGGAATAGAGTCGAGCCAACGCTGAAGAACTATTTCGTCACATATTTGGATACTCCAGAGCTGAAGATTCTTCAGTAGATTAGACAGGAGTTAGCATCGGTAGACATAGAAGATTCTTCGACAAAGAACCGAGTAGCTAGGTTAGGACAAAGAGTAGTTAGAGAACTCCGAGAGGTTAGAGCGACCGTTGAGTTCTCGGTTAGCGAGATAGCTAGGGAGTTAGTGATAGGACCTGGTGTTGTTCCTGATGTCGTTTCGTGCACAGGACCTTCATCCGACAGACCAGATATACACCCGACTTCTTAGGAAGAAGATCCGTCATCTTCAGGAAAATCTGTATATAAGCGTTGTGTTGTTCGTACTCAATACCTCTATGTGTTTGTTATTTTGGATTTTCTATTTCCTGAGTTTACAGAGTCATTGTGTGTTTGTCAACTTCGGAGATTTACCTACGAAGTATCGTAGTTTGTTGTGGTAGGAATTAGTCTGGGTGCCGAAGACCTTACTGTTTGACACCTGAAATCAGAGTAAGAAGTTTACAGCGAAGTCTGAGAATAGACCAACACCTGCGAGGTTAGTTTACTACGAAGAAATTTTTGGACGAAGTTGACTTTGGAGGAAGTTGTTCTTTAGTGAAGACACCTCAGAAGAAGTTGAACCTTGTACTTCGGCAGAAGAAGAGTCTTCTTCGTCAGAGTTTTCCGAGAGCAGTAGTAGTAGAGATAATTTAGTGCGAAGATACTTAGCGTTTATGGTGTTAGAGGCTACTTAGTAGCACTTCAGCAGTACTTCTTTGTGATGACTTTATCTCCGTGGCTCTGTATCTCTTTTGTTTATTTGTTTCTTGAGGTCTCTGACCTGTTTAGTACCTGTTATGTTATTTGTCAGGATTATCAACTTTGTCTTGTTGGATAGACTTGAGTTTGGTCTCTACCGGGATTGATTTCTACCTGTGAGAATAAAAGACAACCATAAAGAATCACCTTTGTCACATGTTTACTACTTTTGGATGATCTTTACTTGCATCTCTGTGGGTTTGATCCTTAAATTACTACTTTCGAGCATCTGTTGGTTTTCTTGTGTGTTACAGAACTCCACGTCCTAGTCTCCAAGGTATTTCACATTCTGGGCCTTTCTCTTGAGGAATAAGTGAAGGTACAACTTTCTCAGAAGACGCTTCCTCGGATCTCGGTAAGCTTCCGCCTTCCATCCGTTCCTCCCCTGTTTGTCATCGAGGAAGAGGCATATAGTACTTCGAGGTACATATCACTTCCCAAAGATCATCCATAGGATCTTCTTTTCTAGCTCGTACTAGCGGTTCTCTACTTCTGGTCGATGAAAGCTCTACGTCATCACTCCATTGTCCAAGAAGGTGGTCTTCTCTGATTGATCCCTGCCTTGACAGGTTCACGGTTACGAGGAGACAATGCTGCCCAGACCTCCTCCAGAATACCTTGGTCCATGAGGTTCCAGTTCCACGTGAAGAAGTCGAGGTCCAACTCCTTGATGTAAGGTTTGACCTCGGCCAACTCTGCTTGCGGTAACACCAACCCTCGTGGATGCATCGACATGTTCGAGCTTCTGTTACACTAAACCACACATACTTGCTGTGAGCCTAAGGCTCAGTCCTTACCAGATCCTCACAATCCAACTTCCACTCTCAGAAGACGAATCTAGTCTTCTAGAAGACAGCTATTCCGTCTTCCAGAATTCTAATAGTGCTTCCTAAGTACATCCCGTCTTCCGAGCTACATCTAAGCTACATCTAAGCAATCTTAACTAAGCAAGTCATCGCATAGATTCTTAAGAAGACAATCCCTCTTGCAGTTCATCCTACTTCTTAACAAAAGATGAGAAGATATGTGAGAAGTAGAGTCTACAAAAGGTTCAAAAGAAGGTTGAGGACTCCTGCGGTGACAGTGGTCTCCAAGAAGACTCTCGGTACAGCTTCTGATGAACTGGCATACTCAGAAGACTCCCTGCAGCCAGGCTTCTCATCATTGGTCTCACCTGTCTTCGGCTTCTTACACACAATCTAGCCTCACAACAGACATGAAACATTCACACTCTATTTTCCGACTCATCATCTCGCATACACTCTCAGATGAAGCTTGCTGCGTAACGGGAAGACATAGCCCTTGACCATTCTCTCCAGATTCTGCCAGCAAGGCTTCTCACAGCTCTCTTCTAAGTCCAGGAAGAAGAAAGAACAGACTGCTATGAGTCAAACAGAAGAGATCCGTAAAGGACCCTCACGTCTTCTTGCGCATTCTGCCAGCCTTTCCAATCTTCTAGTCTCTCTAGGAAGATGTGGATTTGAGAAGTTAGGAAGATTAGGAGGCACAAGCCTGATTCTCAATTTCCTGCTTCCCAAAACAACAATCAACTCTCAAGTTCACTCTAGATTCGTATCAAGCTTCTCTCAACACAAATTTCAATCCAATCCAACTACTTGATACGAATTGCAAACATTCATCTTCCGAAGATGTTCAGACATTCAGAAGTGTCTTCTGTCCACGGATTCTGAGACAAGAGTGCAGTAGGATAGCGAAATTGATAGTCAGATCATCGAATTTGGATATGAGAAGAAAGGAAGCTCAATTCCAATTCGGAAAAAAGTGGAAAGATGTTGATGAAATTTGGACAGCGCTTCCGTGTCCAATTTTCTCAAGGGAAATTTAGGATAAGAAGAATGATCGATGAGCTTCCTGCATACGATTGGGAAGCGCGGGAGACATCAAAACAGAGGATGAAAGTAATGAGGAAGGAGAAAGAACATGAGAAGAACCTCAATACTCCTTCCGATTGCGCTTCTGATTGCTCCTTCAGTCTTTTGCGCGCTTCAGCACTTCAATTTCTTTCAATGTCCTGCCACGATCATGCTTCTGCCTCCAATCTCGAGCTGCTACTAACTGCTTCCACAATCGAGCTCGCTATGCTGTAATTCAAAGCTTCTCTCTCGATTTCTTACTCGACCTTCAGTTTCTAATCTTCTAATCTCGTGAGGATTCTTCACTCTTCCACCTCGAGTGCGCTTCTTGGTTGGAAGGCGTCGTCTCTAATTCACTCTCTTCAATTTGCTTCCGTGTGCTTCCAATGTCCTCTCTATTCCTAGTTCGAAGTCAATTCTCAACTCGAGAAGCAGCAAGAGAGCTCTGTGCTAGTGCGCCTCCAGCTTTTGTATCTTCTTCTGCGCGATTTCAGAAATGACTTCGATTACGCTAGTCCTATCTATTACAGTCGTGACTACATGATAGGTATACCTACCCCTTACTTAGTCGATGTGCGATTGGTACCTCCCCGTGGTTACAGTCACTGTCTTCTCAGAAGCATCTTCGGGCTTATGACTTCCGTCTTCTGACTTCGAAAGAAGTCGACTTCTTCTCTCAAATTCTCTTAAGATCATCTTTCAGTTAAGCAAAGTGTAATCTTAAGTAATAAGGTTACTTCAATTATATAGACATGTCATTAACTTAAAATTTTCGAGAAAATCTCCAATCCTGCAAATTGTAAGCACCATAAGGATAGTCAAAGCCATTACCTAAATCGTGAAGAGAAGACAAGGAAGCTGAGGTGCACCCGCACCATAGTTCTTCTTACGGCTTCTCGATTTAGGAATTGATCTCGATTCAAGAATTGGAGATGACATTGGAAGCACGCAGAAGCGAATTGAAGTGAGTGAGTAGGAGAAGACGTCTTCCAGCAGGAAGCGCACTCAAGATAAAAGAGTTGAGAATCCTCAAGGGACTAGAAGAGTAGAAATTGAGGATCGAGGTGGAAATCGAGAGTGAAGCTTCAGAGTGCAGCAGATCGAGCTCTATTGTGGAAGCAGTGTTGCAACCGATCGAGATTGGAGACAAAAGCAAGATCGTGACAAGACATTGAAGACATGATTGAAGTCTTGAAGCGCGCAGAAGACTGAAGGAACAGTCAGAAGCGTAGCTAGAAACAATACTGAGGTTCTTTCCATTTCTTCTCTCTTCCTCATCGCTCCCGTCCTCTGTTCCTGCACCTTCTACGCTTCTCCGATCGTTTGCAAGAAGCCAACCGAACCTTCCCACCCCTGAAATTTCTCTAAGAAGATTTGGACGCGGAAGCGCTGTCCAAATTTTGTCAGCCGTCTTCCTCACTTGTTCCCGAATCGAAATTGAGCTTCCCTTCTTCCCATTCCAAAATTCGATGGTTTGACTATCAATTTTCCTACCCTACTCTGTCTCAGAATCCGTGGACAAAAGACTTGTTTGAATGTCTAGACTGTAAGCCGGTTTGTCTCTCACCCAAGGGTACCTCAGATGACTAGGATTACTAATGCACCTTAATAATAAAGATTCCTTTACACCCATCCTCACTTCACTCAACTCTCTGATCCGTATGGTCACATCGATCCCTCTAATAACGTTCCTGCAAACAAGTTCTAATCCCGCTCTCAACATTACATCGCATTACACTCAAGGACTCCCAAGGTCTCCAATGTTCACTTTACTTATAGATAGGAAAATGAGAGTCCCTTCCACTCTCTCAACTCCTCCTTATATACTCTACAACTTCTTACCATGGTAACTTTTACTAAGTTACGTTATCACATGATAAGTGCCCAATCCAAAATAGTTAAACTTCTAAAGGCTACTAAAATTTAAGAATAGCCCACACATTACTTGTTCTACTTTACTAAAGTAAGAGATTCTCTTACTTTAGCTTTTGTAAAGTGTTAACTTTCCAAACTATCCAATCGGAGACGACAACAAACTAATACGTCTGTTGAGGAGCATCTTTAGATCTTTGTGCATGACTTTCCATCATGCATCCAATCAGCGATGGTCAACAAAGTTACATACTTTTGAGAAGCATATTTAGAGCTCCGCACTTGTCACATAGTGCCATAGTGAAACCTCTAATAGTTTCCCCAACTTAGTTATAGCTATCTCAGCTAGTTATGACTAGTTTTGATCACTCTAGATTTAGATCTTCGAACTAGAGTAACCTATAAGATAGTCATATCTAATGAAATTTAAATAAGCACGCACACAAATAATGGGATACTTGTGGTGTGACATTTACCCCCAGACTTAATTTTCACTCCGTCCTCAGAGTGAAATATCACGTTGATGAAACTTCTTCAGCTTGTCGTGGTTCACTCGGTCGAAGAATGTACCACTCCTTTCTTGAAGATCATAGGTGTCATTACTCCACACTTTGGAGATGATGAAAAGTCCAAAATATCGATGTAAGAACTTCTTTTGAACTCGCTTGTGCCTAATAGCATCCCATAACATCACCCACTCACCCAAGGTTTTGAAATGGCTGTAACTTCATTTTGTTCTTCGCCAAGCGCTTGTCATAGCTCTTCTTCTGTTGTAGCTAAGCCATCTCAATTCGTTGAGCTGCATCGTCTCTATTCTCTTCTAGCTCCAACAAGGTTTCTCTCCTCTCTTTCTCAGCTATTGGACCACCTTTTCTCTTCAATCCAGCTTGCAAGGTCTGAAAGGTGGTTAGATCGAACTGGATTGGTAATCTAGATTCCAACCCATACACCATCTTGAAAGGTGAATATCTCATAGACGTCTTCACTGTTGTACGATACTCCCATAGCACCGCATGAAGACGCTTGTCCCAGTTGTGTTTGGCCTCTTCCATGTCAGCATCCTTTGCTAACATTTGACACAAGGTAAAGTTTGTCCTCTCTACCAAACCGTTTGAACTAGGTTTATATGAAGTAGTAACCCTCTGAGAAATCGAGAAGTGTGTGCAAATGACAGTAGTCATACCACAGACAAATCCTCGACCCCTATCTGAAACTAACTCCAAGGGACATCCAAACCTAGTAATGATTCGTTCGTATAGAAATCTACCCACCTCAACTTCTCCAATAGTTACAAGAGGTCTGGCTTCTACCCACTTTGTAAGATAATATGTGGCTACAACAATATACTTATTGTTGCGAGGGGTGCGATTCAAAGGCCCAACAAAATCTATTCTCCATTTCTCGAAAGATCCAAGAACCGGAATAGATCTAAGAGGAGTAGAAACACTAGATTTTGTAGCGAAAGCTTGACAAACATCACAGGTTTTACAATACGTCAGGCAATCTCTAAACATCCCCCTCCAATGATATCTTGCGTCAAGTATCTTGAGGGCCGTCAACTTGCATGCAAAATGTTCTCTACATACTGGACCGTCATGGAATTCTTCCATGAGTCGTAGAGACTCCTCCTTGCTCGCAAGCTCTTCTCAGGATCCCATCAACTCCTTCACGGAATAACACACCTTCCACCACCGAGTAAGGTTGACTTCGTTTCACCAATGTCTTCTTCTCTCTGGTTCGCATCTCATCTGGATAGACACCTTCCGTAACAAAATTCCAAATCTCTTGATATTCTATTGGGATAATAGAGTTGCTCATCAAGATCATCAAATCTTCGTCAGGAAAGGTGTCATCCACCGGCTCCTCTCCATCCTCATCGTAAGCTCTAGATAGCAAATCTGCATTCTCGTGTTTCTTTCCTGATCGATCACATATCTCATAGTCGTACTCTGACAATAAGAGCTTCCACCTTGCTAATCGTCCTTCAAGCATAGGTTTATTGAAGATGTACTTCAATGCCTTATGATCTGTAACGATAGTGAACTTGCCTCCTATGAGATAATGTCAAAATTTTCTCAGAGCATAGATCATTGCTAATCCTTCTCTCTCTGTCACAGAATAATTTCTCTCTGCCTTGATCATTTACCGACTAGCATATGCAATAGGATGATCTCTACCTTCAACATCATATTGACTTAAAGTACATCCTACTGTTATATTTGAAGCATCCGTATATAGAATAAACTGTTTATTCTAATCGGGCTTAACCAAGATTGGAGCTGAAGTAAGAGCTTTCTTTAGTTCCTCAAATGCGGCTAGAGGTTCTTCATCTCCTAAAATCAACACATAATCTACTCCCTTCTTCAGATACACAGTCAAAGCATATGCTTTATGTGAGAACGAGAGTATAAACTTTCGATAATACCCCATCATACCTAAAAACTGACGTAGCTTAGTGAGAGTACTAGGAAAAGGGAGCTCTAAGATCTTTTGCACCTTCTCTGTATCTACTGCAATGCCGTCTTTTGATATGATATGACCCAAGAGTAACCCT
The DNA here is from genome assembly GCA_036924285.1 of Asterella californica. Classification (NCBI taxonomy): domain Eukaryota; kingdom Viridiplantae; phylum Streptophyta; class Marchantiopsida; order Marchantiales; family Aytoniaceae; genus Asterella; species Asterella californica. The sequence continues at coordinate 54,162,235 of JAYKYS010000001.1, forward strand.
TCCTCACACCCAAAAATACATTTCTCCGGATTGAGAGATGCATTTGCTACATCTAAACATTCTAAGACCTTCACAAGGTGCTCAAAATACTTCTCCTTACTCCCGTAAACACAAAGGTCATCTATAAAATCTCTCACAAACTTTCCTAAGAAAGGTTCGAACACTTTGTTCATAAACCTTTGAAACGTCACAGGAGCATTACACAGACCAAATGGCATGGCTCGAAATGCAAACGTACCCCACGGAGTGGTGAAAGTGATCAGATGTTGATGTTTTGGTGCAACTTTGATCTGGTTATATCCGCTATAACCATCTCCAAAGCTGTACCATTCGTTTCCTGCCACTTCTTCCAAGATCTCGTCGATGAAAGGTAGAGGATAATAATCCTTCTTTGTGACTGCATTGAGCTTTTTGTAATCAAGACACACCCTCAATTTGCCATTTTTCTTCTTTATGATCACAATGGGTGATAACCATTCAGAATGCTCCACCTCGTAAATGAACCCAGCAGTGTGCAGCTTCTCGATCTCTTCTTTCACCAGATCCGCAATTGGAGGACTCACTCTTCGTTGCTTCTGTCGCACCGGTTTGACCTCCTTCTCCAACTCGATACGGGTGTTGCTCCAATGTGACCTCCTTCAGATCCTTGTAACTAAATGCAAATACATGAATGTATTTGCGAAAGATCTTTTCGAAACAACTCTTCTCCTCTTTAGTAACCTTCGATCCATAACGTAAGGTGGCAATTCTTCTCTCCACCTCGGGAGTCAACGTTTCTTTGTCTCGATCTCTTTGCACTTCCGGAGAAGGGAAAAGATCCACTACATTCACACCCACATTTCGTTCTTCTCTCTCCTCCTCTGACGATGTATTTTCAGATTCTGAATCTGAAGAATTGGTACCTACATCAGAAGTAGTATCGACAACTTCTGACTCCTAGTAGTTCGATGTGGGTCGATCCGATTCCGACGTCCCAACTTGATCTCCGAGCAATGGAACTTTGATCTAGTGGTGATTCGGTTCGATGCGTAAATAACCTTTGTGTCAGTTATCTGTTGCATGTACTGCTCGAAGCCAAGGTCTTCTGAGTAACATTTCATAACTTGACTCTTTCAAGATTTAAAATGTCATGTTTACTTGCACTCCCATTACTGACACACAAACTCTCTCCAGCACTCACAATGGTCTAACTCGCTGTCTGTTAGCCATGCCCACCGTGATACTAGAAGGACGAGTTGGTACTAGATCCAACTTCCTCATGACTCGTTCCGAGACGGCGTTTACTGTCGATCCTCCATCAACAAGAACATCTGAGACATCTCTCTCATTGATACGAGCCTCTACTTTTGATGCCTTGTTGCACACCTCTCCTTCACTAGCATCTAAAGCACTCACACTGACAGTAGAAGGATTTATTTTCTTCTTTCGACCTCATCGAGAGCTTAGATCGCTACGAAGTTCTTTCCTCACGAAGGATTCAGAGCAATCAACTGTCCCACAGTAATGTTTGCTCGTTGCTTACCCACGTCTTCCACCACATTGTATTTTGATTGATCCATCAAAATTGTGAAATCAGTATTTCCTGATTTCTTCCGCCGTTCTTTGGTTTTTGAAGAAGATTTGCTACTTCGAGTATTTTGACTTGGAGAATCTTCCATCACGACTGGTTCTCCCTCGTCGAAATGCGTCCTCATCCTCTTCCTCTCTTGAGTCAACAACTGTACAGACTGAAAACCTTCTCGTACATCTCGTGGCTCCAAGATGTCAGTGCATGCTACATCCTTGTCCTTGCTTTGTGAAGTTGAAGCTCCATCCGCCATTCCACCATTACGACTTGGACAATTACGTTGGAAATGAGACCTTCCACATGTAAAACATCCTTGGTTCGTGTAGTTACTTGGTGATCCTTGCGATGGTCCACCTCTAGACTGATAGTTCTCGTAACCTCGTGAGCCCTCTCCAGCATTCGGACTCCGGTGTTGTAACAAATTCATCATATTGATCTTCAAGTCTGCCAAAGATACTGTCAGACTTTCAAGTCATCATGAAAGTCGGGAGTAGCAGATCTAATAAGAACTATTGAGGTCAAATTTTGAAACCGTACAATCGAAACAATCGCATGTGTCAAAGTTGGCATGCTCGATACTTGCACATCTTCACATGCTGCCCCAATAGTCATCGATTGCAAGTCGTCTCCATCCAAACTCTCCTCCATCCAGGTTGCGATCTTCACTCATCAGCCTTAGAAGTTGGTCTCTCGTACCGCACTTGTGTTCGAATCTCCGGCCTCAATCCTCCAATAAAATTCTTTGTGAGCATTGCTCCAATGCCCACCATCGTTGGCTCTACAACATCTCTACTCTTTCGTAAAACCACTCGAAACTTCTGGTCTAATTTCTCCACTCTCTCGGCGTAAGTTCTTACTTTCTCTTTCTCTCCTTGTTTGAGATAAGTTATCTCTACCATTAACTTCTCGTAACTTTCATCAGGAAGAAAAGTTTCAATTAAGGCTTCTGTCTTCTCAAGTATCGACTGGAGTCCCTACTACGCTTCTCTTCTTCCTGTCTTCATACCATGTCAAGGTAGAATTCTCAAGAAATTCAAGTATCAACCTTACCCACTCACTCTTCTTTCGATCTCCATTGCCAATGCATGCTTGTTTGAAGTCCCTCACAAATCCTTCCACGTCTTCTCCATCTTTTCCGTAAAACATCAGAAGTTTCTTCATTCTTCTCTTCTTTTCTTTTTCATACTCAAGGTACTGCTTGTGGATGTGAAGATCGTACTTCATCGCAATCCACAATTTCTCCGTTGAGCTCTTCCTCTCCAAAGGTTGGAATAAGTTTGATCCTCATGGTCATCTTATTTAACGTGTGACAGACTATCTCCATCCTCGCTAGAAGTCTTCACTCGTTCCGTTTCTACGCTCAACCTTCTCTCGAGACCTTCGACTACGGTTTCCAACAAAGCAACCACTACGTTACACTCATGCTCAACTGGTATCCCGTCCACTCCACATCTATGACAAAAGGTTGTCGAGTCAATGACATCTTGTCTAGGGGAAGAAGGACCTATATGCAAGCTTAAGTCGACCAACCCTCGTCGCTCACGCAAAAGTCTATTCTTCATAGGACACTTGCTCACTTTATGTCCTTCTTTTCCACACAAAAAGCACCTCCAGTTCTTCTTCAGATTCTTACGACTACTCTCTACTTCTTCCTCAAAACTCTAGTTGAAATTCTCCTTTCGTCAGATCAGCGATAACTATCACCGAATAGTCTTGAGGAATCTTGTTCAACCTTGATTTCCACTCTTGCTGACTTTCTATCGCGATGATTCGCCATACATCTCTCTCACTATGTAGCTTGTTTGACACTTTTGATCACTCGATCATCCTCTCGCTTAGCAATCTCTCACATTACTAAGTAGACGTACACATCCGCATCAATCCCAGAGGCGTATGCATAGTACTTAGTTAAATCTCTACTCTCCACAGCCAGCTGGAACTGATCATAACCAGAATATAGATCTCCTATCGAATAGATAGCTCTCCCTGCAAATGCCTCTGCTACCTCTTCAATCACAGGACCCGTCCCAACGTTACAAATGGTTACGTTATTCGCAAGCTGTAGGTCTTGAATAAAACGCAAAGCTCCTGACTTCTTGGGTACAGTGAACCATCTGCTAGAATATGGCCCCATGGACGGCTCAAGTATCCCCATCTGTACCTTCTCCTTCAACAACTCGATGAGTTTAGGCAACAAAGCACGAGGAACTGGGATCGGTTTCAGGTCCCAAGGCACATGAGGGATTGTGAATATAACCATAGGCGCTATAATCTTTGGGTCCACACAACCTATCTCCTCTGGTGAAAAAAAGAATGCTTTACCGTGCTTCACTATCATATGTTCAAACACTGTCTTCTCGACCTCAGTCAAGAAATCACCCCCTCCTATCTGGAGCTCCTTCAATGTCTCTTCAGTAAACTGGTGCCCTACTCGTCTATGATCACGCAATATAGGTTCAGTCCCCACTAACTATACTTGCTGTTAGGAGTTAGTAGGTAGTTGAGCTGCTACCGGTCTTACCTTTTTCAGTACAGATTTGTACTTCGCATGGACGTCTGCTTCCTGAGGGAGTGCACACCAACAACTTGCTTCTCTCTCTTCAGAATAGGTACATCTCACCCTATCAGGAGCTAAGTCCAAGTTTGGTGTGTCTGAGATTTTAGTGGTTGGACATTTGTGTGGCGCCTTTGGAAGGCGACCAAACCTCGAGAAGGTTGGAGCTATAGCTAGAATGGCAGACTGTAAGAACATCACGGAGGTTCGACGCTTTCTAGGTGCTTGTGTATTTTATCGCTTATCCATTCCTCATTATGCTCATGTTGCTGAGCCTTTGTATGCATTATTGAGGAAGGGTAAGAGGTTTGTATGGACCTCAGTCCATCGAGAAGCTATGAATAGGCTGAAGGAGGCTCTACAATCTCCACCTGTTCTGAGAAAAGTAGACTACGGGTGTGAGAGACCTGTCATTGTTACAGTAGATACTAATCCAAAGGCGATTGGCTGGGCAATAGGTTAAGATGGTGCGGATGGTATGCGATTTACCTCTAGGTTTGGAGCTAAGATCTTGACAGACAGGCAACGAGATTATCCTCAGGTGAAGCGTGAATTGTGGAGAGTGGTGACAGCGATGAAGACAGACCGTGAGTTTTTTATTGGTGCTCATGTAGTCTTAGAGACGGATTGTCTACCTCTACTAGGCATGATATCCAACTGTAACACGCCAGACATAGCGATGTTACGTTGGATTGCCTATATTAGAAGCTTGAATCCGGAGCTGAAGCATATAAAAGGAAAGGAGAATATGGTCGCAGATATGTTGTCGAGGGCTCGATTTGTAGATGAGGATGTCATGATTTCAGAAGCTGAGGAAGAAGAGAGAAAGGATGCTCAGTGTCAGGTTAATCGACGAGCTACAAACTTGGAGCCTTTGATGTTTAGAGAAGAGCTTTACACAGGTAGACTTCGTGACATAGGTATTATCTGAGCTTGTTGGAGAGGCAAGAGAGGTGGAGCAAGGTAGAGTTCAGAGAGATAAGGAAACAAGCTTACAACTATTTTCTGCATGATGGGTATCTTTGGAGACGACCACAGAGGAGAGATGGGATGTTCATACGGGTAGTGGACGATCAAGAGACTAAGCAGCAACTAATGAAGGAGTTCCATGATACCTTATGGGCTACCTACACCAAGTTGAAAGAGAGGTACTGGTGGAAAGGTTTGTATCAGGATGTGATGAACTACGTCAGCTCCTGCTTGCATTGCCAGTTCTATTCAAAGATGCGGTATAGGGATGGTCTCGTGCCAACTTATCCGCCTTCCATTGACTTTCAGTGGATTCTCGACTTAGTGGTGATGCCTCTGGGGTTATGGGGCATGCAATATTTGGTTCTGGCTCGTGAGGATCTCTCCAACTTTGTAGAAGGGCGAGCTTTGAGGACGAAGACCACAGAGGAGATATGTAAGTTTGTTCTTGAAGATATTATCTGCAGGTATGGATCTGTAGGAAGGCTACGGGCAGATAGGGGAGAACTACGGGTACGGAAGCGAAAGAGTTTTTTGCTCGATATGGTGTGAAGCTCAAGCTTACTACTGCTATGAATCCAGAGGGGATTGGCAAGAGCGAGCGAGGACATCCATCGATAGTTCAAGCTTTGGTGAAGGCGTGTGATGGTAAGCATAGAGAGTGGCCTAGGTTACTCCTTTTTTCTTTATGGACGGATAGAACAACACATTGTTCTACTACAGGGTACATGCCTGTTGAGTTAATGTTAGGACAGAAACCGATGATGCCAGCAGAAGAAGACTTTCCTACCTGGGCTACCTTACCATGGGAGGACAATGTGGACCGTCTGCAGCTTCTCTCACTACGAATCAGACAGCTAGAATGTAGAGAGGAGGATCTCGCTGAAGCGCAGCGACGGCTGAAGGCGGCTCGAATTGGGAACAAGGAGAGGTTTGATAAGACTCATAGACTTCGACCAAAACTGATACAAGTTGGGGACTGGGTGTTGGTATACGACAGCACATTGGAGAACCAACACTCTACAATCCGGAAGTTTTCGAGAAGGTGGTTTGGCCCGTACCTTGTCTCTGATGTACATCAGAATGCTACTTATTCCTTGCAAGAGCTAGATGGAATGTCTTTAAGACTTCCAGTTGCTGGAAAACGAGTGAAGTTATTCAAGAAGAGAGGAGAGACTGTGGAGCTAGTTGAGTTCTTAGGTTCATAGCAGACTGGAGCAAATGAAGATCTTTCTGAGGCGGTCGAGGAGAGCGAAGACGATTTGGAGGACCACGAGGATCGGTGACGAATTGGCACATACCAGAGGATGTGCAGGTTTGGAGGGGGTGAATGTCGTATTGTACATAGGTCTGTACAGTGAAAAGTAATGCAAAGAGATTTTTTCTATATTGTGTAAAGGAAGCTGCCCTGCAGCTTAACAAGCTAGGCAGGAGCTAAGCTGGGGCCATGCTTGACCAGCTGCCCCCTAGCTTGGGTTGGAATATCACCCCTGAGGGAGTCGAAAGACATCAGAATGTAAAGCTCGACGAGGAGAGCGACCTCATGCTTCTAGTTTTGACAGAAAGTGCTTTAAGTAATAGTTAGCACGTGTTTTAAACTAAGAAATGTACGATAGAGGGAAATCTGTCGATTCTGACTCGTGACTCGAACTCAGAATCTGATTGCGTGAGTGTGTAGGTGTTCACAAGTACTATAGTTTTGACTCTTTACTCGTTTAAAATGGAGTTGTATAGAGAAGTTAGCGTACAGAAAGCTAGTAAAGATCTTACAGGAAGATTTCCTTAGTAAAGCATATGTACACACTGTAAAACCTTTTTGAACGGAACCAAAGGCCATCCCAGTGATAGGGCGCCTGCCTAGGAGGGAAGTGGTCTCAGGATCAATCCCTCCTGGCCTCTAGTTCCTATTCTGGCATGTTGGCCTCCCGGATGGGAGTCTATGTTGGGTATGCAGCCATGTCCTGTATACCTAGGGGCAGGAGACCGGTATCTCTCTTAATCGTGGGCTTCCTGGCCTAAGCCTCCGCATGCCATCCTGAATATACTATGGGAGATATCTGATGCCCATATGGGGAGGCTGTAAGCCCTGTGGGGCAGCCTCATAAGTGTTGGGGCTTCGGCCTACATTGGATGGCTTGTAGTATATTCAGGATGGCATCAAGAGCACAGGAAACTTTTGCTAATTAGTTAAATAATCGTCGAGTAGGCTTGCGATGAGGAATGAGGTTATGTGAACCTTTATTAGTGAAGGGGTAGAGTTTGTGGAGGCAACTGTGAAACTTGTATTAAAAAGGGGCCAACTTTGTAAATAAAGCCCTGTACGCATAAGGACAGCAGAGGGGCAGCTTAAGCTAGGGTCCTACTTGTGATAAGTGACTACACTTATAAGGACAGCAGGGGGGCAGCTTAAGCTGGGGCCTTAACTTTTAGGTTTAATACCTGCGGCGGCTGGAGATCGGGGACACTTTTTCAAGGGAGTTTTCTGAGAGAACTGAAGCGAAAGGAGGAGGATTAGAGATCGGGGGTTGAGGACACGCAGGAAAAGCTAGGAGGGTGGAGAAGGTCAAATTGCTCACAGATTGAATTAGGAGAGCATCGTAAGAGAGAGAAGCATGAGTTTTAGGCTTGGACGTTGTTTAAATAAACTGTTCTGGGGAGAAATTACTCTCAGGAGACAGTTCTATTGAGAGAGATCGTTTGGAAATCTACAGGGGACTTTTCAAGCGATTTTTGGACTGAGAGCTGGGGGCGGAAGCAGAAGGAAGGGAATTAGGGATTTAGGATCAGAGAAGCGCATGAGAAGCGGGGAGACAGGGAGAGAGGAAATTTTCTGGACAGAATTGAGAAGGTGGACGGGGAGATCGTGATAGAGGGACAGACAAACGTTTTGAGGTTGGAGCTTCATCTGATATACAGTTGAGGTTTGGAGGCAGTAGAATTGAACGGACAGAGATCGTTTATTTGAAGGAGATCGTTTTTGACAAGGCTTTGGTTGTCGTAAGATCAAATTCCTTGGAATTTTCAGCTGAGAAGGACTTAGGAGAGGAGGAGAGAGATATTTTCTTAACAGTGAAGCAGTTGACACTGAAATAAAGCCATTTCTACTCCGGAGAGATATATTTGTGTACCTGAGTGCGTGCTTGAGTGTTTGTTTGCAATTGGTGGGCACAAGAGGCTGTGTTTTGAGATTTCATCGTCTACAACAACCTGTTTTCCTTCTTGGTCATTTTCTTTGATCGATCACAGTTAGGAGGTCCGTCCTCCTCAAGAAAGACTCTCCCCACGACAACGGGAAGATAGGAGTGAAGGATCAAGGACTACTATGATCCCGCTTGAGCAGCCTAAGGAATCATAGGATACTAATGAAGAGGCTGCTCGAGGTTTTGAGAGTGTATATGGAGTACCAAGTTGGAGATCTGGTTTGTTGAGTTTGAGTCTTGAGGATTGGAGTGAGTTTACATGAGTAGAAGATCTGACTGCAAAGAGTATGAGGCAGATGGAGAAACGTGTAGCTGATCTGTGCTGTATAGGAGCTCTGGAAGAAGATGAAGTGATTCTGATGTGTATCAAGAGTTTATCAATGTACAGTCTTTTGTTCATTGGCTAGATGAAGTAGATAGGATGGAAGGACATTTGAGAGGTAGGGTGGTGATCCCCATCCATTCTCCTGAAGTCTATGAGGAGATTGTCTCGTACTTGCGGTATCGTCCTCATCCGAGACTAGAGAATGAATGGAAGGATGCAGTCTGCTGGTATGGCTCTCATCAGGAAGCAGAAGTACACGTCAAATATAAAGCAGTAGCAAGGAAGGTGAAGCCTGTGGGAACTCAATTATCTGTTGATTCGCAATAGTAGATGGAGTCAGTCGTCACTGAGCATGTACTTAGAAATCTTGCACGAATAAGGCATCAGTTTACTCGAGAAACATTCGAATAACTCCAGATAGGAGGGGGTGGTTTCTTGACTGAGTAGAGAAGAAGACTTTTGAGCAGATGATTGTCAGCCATGGTAAAGCATTTTCTTTTTCAGCTGAAGAGATTGGTTTTGTGGATCCTAGTGTGATAGCTCCGATGGTTATCTTCACTGTTCTTTATGTACCTTGGGACTTGAAGCCAATTCCAGTCCCTCGTGCCTTGCTGCCAAAGCTCATTGAGCTATTGAAAGAGAAGATGCAGATGGGTATCCTCGAGCCATTCATGGCTCCGTACTCTAGCCGATGGTCCACGGTGCCTAAGATGTCAGAGGCTTTGCGCTTTATCCAAGACTTGCAGCCTGCCAACAACATCACTATTCGAAATGTGGGAACATGATCTGCGGTTGATGAGGTAGCTGAGGCATTTGCTGGGAGGTCGGTCTATTCTACCGGAGATCTGTTTTCAGATTATGATCAGTTCCAACTTGCCTTGGAGAGTAGAGACTTGACTACCATGCGCACACCTTGGGGATTGATGAGGATGTGCACTCTTCCTCAAGGGACGACAAACTCAGTAGCACATATGCAAAATGCAATGCATAAGGTGTTAATGGAATTTGTATCTGACGTCACAATTCCATTTCTGGATGATATTCCTACGAAAGGTTGTCCGGTGGAAGACAAGGACGAGACTATGACGTCTGGCGGTTGCAGAAAGTTTATTGCAGATCACATTCGTGACGTGGACCGAGTCCTGACACGTCTGGAGGAAGTGCACCTCACTCTATTAGGTACTAAGTCTCGTTTTGGAATGTCAAGAGATTATTGTGGTTGGTCATTTGTGTGGCACATTTGGAAGAAGATCAAACCTAGAAAAGGTAGATGCTACAGCAAGGATAGTAGATTGTCAATATCACTGAGGTTCGACATTTCTTGGGAGCTTGTGTGTTCTTTCGTGTGAGTATTCCTCATTATGCACACATTGCCGAGCCTCTATATGCGCTTCTGAGAAAGAGAAAGAGGTTTACTTGGCAGCAAGAACATCATGAGACGATGGAACAGCTCAAGAAGATTCTGAAGTCTCCACCTATACTAAGGAGACTTAGCTATCAGAGAGAGAGATCTGTGATACTAACTGTGGACACGAGTGGTTGGTCAAGAAGATGTAGATGGTGTGCGGTTTGTTTCTAGATTTGGGATCCGAATCTTGACAGGCAGACAACAAAACTATCCTCAAGTAAAGCGTGAACTGTGGGGAGCCGTTACTGCTATGAAGATAGATCGGGAGTTCTTGATTGGTGCTCATGTAGTTTTAGAAACGGATTGTTTATCTTTGCTTGGTATGATAGCAAACTGCAATACTCCAGATATAGCAATGTTGAGATGGATTGCTTACATCCGGAGTTTTCCTGAGTTGAAACACATAGCCGGTAGAGAAAATCCTGTAGCAGATATGTTGTCTAGGGCTCGTTATGCAGATGAGGATGAGATTGTAACAGAAGCTGAGGACGAAGAGAAGAGAGATGTTTGATGTCGAGTTAGTCAGCAGACCTCGGATTTGGAACCACTGCCGTTCAAAGAGGAGTTCTACACAAGAAGGCTACATGACATTGAATCAAGGACAAGGATCGGAGGGTTTGAATGATGCAGAGTTTAGAGAGATAAGGAGGAAGGCATATGATTACTTGTTGCGAGATAGGTATCTTTGGAAACGTCCAAAGAGAAGAGATGGAGCACTTCTACGAGTTATAGATGATCTGCAGACCAAGCAACGATTGATGAAGGAGTTTCATGACACCTTGTGGGCTGGACATCGAGGAGCTTGGACTACCTACACAAAATTGAAGGAGAGATACTGGTGGAGAGGACTTTATCAAGATGTGGTGAACTTTGTGAGTTCATGCTTGCACTGTCAATTTTATTCAAAGGTACGTTACAGAGATGGCGTGGTACCAACCTATCCGTCTAGTATCCATTTTCAATGGGTTCTTGATTTGGTAGCGATGCCTCCCGGGTTATGAGGTATGAGGTACTTGGGGTTGGCTCGAGAAGACCTCTTCAACTTTGTGGAAGGACGAGCTCTGAGGACGAATACCACAGAAGGGATATGTAGGTTTGTTCTTGAAGATATTATCTGTAGATACGGATCTATAGGGAGATTACGTGCAGACATGGGAGAGTTGCGTGGTACGAGAGTGAAGGAGTTCCTCGTCCAACACGAGGTGAAACTCAGACTCACTACTGTCATGAATCCGGAGGGGATTGATAAGAGTGAGAGAGGGCATCCATCAATTGTTCAAGCTCTGGTAAAGGCATGCGATGGTAAGCATAGACAGTGGCCTAGGTTGCTCTCTTTTGCTCTGTGGGCTGACAGATCAACTCATTGCACTACTATTAGATATATGCCCATTGAACTGATGCTGGGTCAAAAACCAATTATGCCAGCAGAGGAAGACTTTCCTACATGGGCTACTCTACCATGGGAAGACGAAATGGATCATGTACAACTTCTTGCACTTCGAATCAGACAGTTGGAACATAGAGAGGAGGATCTTATAGAAGCACAACAAAAACTGAAAGAGGTCCGTCTCAAGAACAAGGACAGGTTTGACAAGACGCACCGGCTCTGACCGAAGCCCATACATGCTGGAGATTGGGTTTTGGTGTATGACAATACGTTAGAGAATCAGCACTCTACGGTTCGGAAATTTTCTAGGAGGTGGTTTGGTCCGTATGTTGTCTTAGAAGTGCATCAGAATGCTACTTACTCTTTACGGGAGCTCGATGGTACACCTCTAAGGCTTCATGTTGCTGGTAAGCGTATCATGTTGTTTAGAAAAAGGGGAGAAGCCGTTGAGCTAGATGAATTTTTAGAGTCAGATCAGATGATGGATGCCGATGCAGATCTGCTATCAGAAGAAGACGCAGGGGACGTTGAAGAGGACGATGACAATTTAGAGAACCTTGGAGACTAGTGGAAAGGTTGGCACATACCGAAGGATGTGGAGGTTTGGAGGGGGTGAATGTCATAGTGCGTGGCCTTCAAGATGATGAAACGGAGCTTCAGAAGACACTCAACCAGCATTTGTTCAAGAAGCTGTGCCCTAGCTTATCAAGTTGGGCAGGAGCTAAGCTGGAGCTATGCTTGGCAAGCTGCTCCCTAGCTTGGGTTGAAATATCACTTTGAAGGAGGCGAAAGTTTTTAGAATGCAGAGCTCGTTGAGGAGAGCGGCTTCATACTTCCGGATTTGACAGAAAATGTTCTAAGTGATAGTTAGTACACGTTTTAAGCTAAGAATATACAAAAGAGGGAAACCTGTCGATTCCAACTTGTGACTCAGACTTATGATTTGACGCAGTGAGTGTGTAGGTGTTCACGAGTACTATAGTTTTGACTCTTTATTCACTAAAAATGAAGTTGTATACAGAAGTTAGTGTAGGAAAAACTAGTAAAGATTTTACAGAAAAATTTCTTCAGTAATAGACCTATGTACAGACTGTGTTTGCTTTTACAACGGAAACAGAGGCCATCCCAGTGATAAGACGCAAGTGGTCTCAAGATCAATTCCTTCGGCCTCTGGTTCTTATTCCGGCATGTTGGTCTCCTGGAAGGGAGTCTATGTTGGATATGTAGCCACGTCTTGCATATCTAGGGGCAAGAGACCGGTATCTCTCTTAATCGTGGGCTTCCTGACCTAAGCCTCCGCATGCCATCGTGAATATATCATGGGAGATACCTAGTGCGCATATGGAGGGACTGTAAGCCCTGTGGGACAACCCCATAAGTGTAGGGGCTTCGGCCTACATTGGATGGCTTGTGGTATATTCAGGGTGGCATCAAGAGCAAGGGAAACTTTTGTTAAATCAGGCCAAGTAATCAAGGAGTCTGCTTAGCAATGGAAGTTGTGAAATCTTTAAAGGAGTCGGCTGAGTAAAAGAAGCTGTGAAACTTTTATTAAAAGAGGGGCCAGCTTAGCAAATAAGACTGTCTACGCATAAGGACAGCAGGGGGTAGCTTAGCTAGGGGGTTGCTTCTGATAAGTAGTTGTGCTTATAAGGACAGTAGGGGCAGCTTAGCTGGAGACTCACCTTTTAGGTTACAACCTGCGACGCTTTTCAGGAGACACTTTTTACAGAGAGCGGAGAGGAAAGCCATCTGGACGCGCAGGAGAAGCTTGGGGGCTGAGGTGATCAGATTTTTGAGAGAATTGAGTTGGGAGGTCGACGCAAAGGGAGAGACAAGTGTTTAGGAGCTAAAACTTTGTCTATTATACAGTTGGAGGCAGAACTACCTTCTGAAGGGACAGGAGGCAGTTTTATTGAAGGAGATTGATTTGATAATCTGCGGAGTACTTTTGATTGTCACGAGATCAAATTTCTGAAGATTTTCAGTTGGGGGGTTGACGCAGAGAGAGGATTAAGAGTTAGAGGAGCTTGAATTTACCTACTAGGCTGCTTGGAGGTGAATCTGATGAGCAAGGAGTATCTATTTGAGCGGAGGAGAAGACAAGGACTGAGAAGGTCAGGTTTTCTGAAAGATTTCAGTGCTGAAGCTGTTGCAAAAAGGGATACAAGGCGTTGGGGTTTCAGATCTTCATTAGTTGTAAGCTTTGGAAAGTAATCTGCTATCTGAAGAGCGAGAGAAGATTAGTTGAGTGGGACTTGACTGTTTCGGAGTGATCTGCGGTGATCACCGTAAGGAGGTCTTGTTGAGTATAGATCGCTTGTAAAATTAAGTATCTTTGGAGGAGAAATAAAACATCTTGAGTTCGGATTCCTTCTATCTGTTGTGTTCGGAGGTGGATCTGTCTCTTAATGGCTGAGGCTTGATCTGTTAAGTAGTAAGTGATCTATAATCAGAATATAGTCTCTGTGAGTGACTTCAGCCGTTGTGGACTACTAGCTTGGCTCCTGTCTTGGTATTCAATCTCTACTTCTACCTCGCGATCTATCACAGCTAGAAGGCTCGCCCTTCCTGAGAAGGACTCTCCTCGACATCGTTTAGGGACCCTGGATTTTGTGGGAAGTCCGCCCCAAGTCATATTGTGACTTGCTCATGTTTCGAGATCGACCTAGGCGGGTCTAGGTCGAGACTTAGGGATTGGTGAGCTTGATGAGTAAGGAGATGGTCCGGCTCTGATCCGAACCAAACAAAATTAAGGTAAGTGATGCATGGACGCTAACTTGTGATTGTGGTTTGCAGGATAGCGGTGTGAATTTCGTGACTTTCCTGACAAGAGGAAACATCAAGAGACGCGACTAAACTTCCGAAGGTACTTCACGAAGTGATGAAGGAGTTTGAGGATGTCTTGATAATGAGTTACCTGCTGAGTTATCTCCAAGGCGGGTGGTGGATCACAAGATCGAGGTCTTGCCAAGATCAGATCCACCTTCCAAAGCTCCTTACCAACTGAATCAAGTGGAACTCCTTGAGTTGAAAAGACAACTCGGTGAGCTATTAGTGCGAGGATTTATTCGAACCAGCAAGTCACCTTACGGAGCCCCAGTTCTTTTTGCAAAGAAGAAGGATGGGACTCTACGTACGAGTTAACTCGGTTCTGAATCGATACTTGAGGAATTATGTGAGCGCGGACCAAGTGATTACAGAGTGATTCAGTCTTGCAGAGTATTGCTATAATTCCACGAAGCACCCAACACCCAGCGAACGGCGAATCGTCTTTCTTGCTGGCTTACGGACGTGAGCCAGAAAGATCTCTTGACTTGTAGGGAGTTCTACATCGGCACGACCAAGAACACAGCAAACATCAGCTGAATAGTTGGTGGCAGAAATGCACGAGGAGCAAGTAAAGAAGAACCTCGAGAAGACACAGCAACGTTACACGAAGCAGGTAAACAAGCATCAGCGGCAAGTGAAGTTTCAAGTGGGCGAAGAGGTATGGTTAAGTGCAAAGAACTTTACCCTTCCGGAGAGAATATCCGTGAAGTTTTCATCGAAGTTTGTGGGACCTTTTGTGATTGTCAAGAATCCGTACGAAGATGTCTATACGTTAGACTTTCCTCCCGAGTGGTAGTTGCATCCGACTTTTCATATTTTTATTAAAGAAATACTTCAAGGATGATTTGCGATCGGAGCGCAAACAGGTTCTCAGGTCTCAACCTGATGTCGTGCAAGGCGAAGCAGAATATGAGGTAGAGACCATTTTGCGATCGTGGCGTAAATCTAACTGGATGGAGTACTTGATCAAATGGCGTAAAAATATTTTCTTCAAAAGTAGATAATATTTTTTTTTCAATAATTTCTCCTAAAAAAATCCATTATCTAAAAATTTAAATCGATTTAGCAATTCTTTGTAGATTTTTACTTTTCTTTTCTTTATTGTTAATCCTTTCTTCATAAATTTCATTATATGAGAAAGCATTCAAATTCATTAAATTTTTTTGCAAATTTTTTTCAAAATAAAACAAACTTGGTAAATATGTAAAAGACAGTCTTGGTTTTCCATCACTTAAAGATATATTAAAAAAATATTGAGATACTTTTTTTATAGGACTCTGACTACTAAATCGACTATTTTCTATCTTCGATAATATTCCATCTTCGATAATAAAAAAAAGAGTTGGTCAAGATTTTGTTAATGCAAAGGATTCCTCTGGTTTTGATAAATTAAATTACAAATTGTCATTAAATTTTTTTGTAATAAAAGATATTAGGGCTCTTTCTAAATATAATAACGAAAAACTTAATATAATAATACTAAAAGTTTGATAAATAATACGTTTAACTAAAAGATAAAGGATAGGTGAATCAGATTCTATACGAAATAAAAGTAATTTACCCAAAATTATAAATAAAAATTGACCAAAACACCAACCTAAAGTTTGCTCACCATGATCTTTCTTGAGTACTGATAACATATAAGAGAGACACACTTCACTAATTTGTTTTAGAAAACATTGTTTAGGTTATTCAAAACTAAACTTGCAATGTCCACGACATATCATCCTCAAACGGATGGAAAAATTGAGAGAGTCAACATAACTATATAAATATGTTACGCGCTTTTACATTTCAAGAGCACAAGGATTGGGATAAAACTACTTAGTAAGAAAAAGAAATTAACGAAAAATAAAAATATTTAACAATTTGGCTAAAACAGAACTTGGTAAAACAACAGGATTAAATAATTGAAATATAAGATTATCAAAAAATATTTTCAAAATTCGAGTATCTTTAATAGATGTAATAGGTTTTAATGCTTGATAATCTATTAAATCTTTAATTTTATACCAAAAAATAAAATATATGGTAAAACCAATAAAGTTAATAATGAGGTTTTATTAATATAACATACAATCGTGAGGTCGCGACCCTTTGTCCCGGCCATTGTAGCACGTGTGTCGCCCAAGGCGTAAGGGGCATGCTGACTTGACGTCATCCTCACCTTCCTCTGGCTTATCACCGACAGTCTGTTTAGGGTTCCAAACTTAATGATGGCAACTAAACAAGAGGGTTGCGCTCGTTGCGAGACTTAACCCAACACCTTACGACACGAGCTGATGACAGCCATGCACCACTTGTGTCCACGTTCCCGAAGGCACTCTTTTCTTTCAAAAAGATTCACGGCATGTCAAGCCATGGTAAGGTTCTTCGCGTTGCATCGAATTAAATCACATGCTCCACCGCTTGTGGATACCATTTGAAGGAAGCAACTTGGGTGCCAGAGGAAGAGCTAGCACATGCAAGTGAAGTATTGGACCTCTTCAAACGACGACAAGGACAACAAGGGCGTTAGCAAGATGATGACATCTCCTTCCAACAAGGAGTGAAGGAATGACAAACCATACGAGTAGCAACTTGAGGCGACTTGGGCCGATGGACTTTGTAGCTTTACCTTATCTTTTGTAATAAATAATTTGTTTCTTGAAATTTTGTCTAAGTTTATTGGTAGTGCATGGCTATGACTAGTTCTGATCAAATGCCTAGGATGTTGTCAAGAGGAGGAACGAAGCACACTCAAAGGAAGCGAGATGGTTTGGATAAGCATCTAAATCAAGACTTATGTTTATCGTAGCGTTGGCAAAGCAAGTATGAATTTTTATACTTGTCTTGGAGCTTGGGGTGATCTTGCATTGCAGTTTTAGTAACTGCAAAGTAAACTTAGTCGCGCGTCTAAGTCAAATCAAGTTGCGATTAGAAAGTGAATTTCGGAAGAACTCGTAAGTAGTTGTGAATACTTATAAGTTAGCAAGTTAGAATCTTAAGTAGAATGTTTAGAAATTGTCAACTAGTTTTGTTTAGGGGTGGACAAAAAGGTAAAGCTTTCTCTGAGACTAGTTGAAATTTTCTAAGTGTTCTAAGACAACTTAAGATTCAAGCCAAGAAGGGAATTGCAGGTTAGCTACCAGAACGTAATTTTGGCGCCAAGGGGTTGGCTACCCATTTGAACTTGGTGTTAACTAAGGATCATTGTTGATGAGAGCATCAACCTCCAAAGTGAAGATGAATGTCGCGACCCTCAATCTCAAGGTCAGGCGCAGACGCGAACAACAGAACCCTAGTGAACTTGCGCTAGGTTGTGAACGTTGCGAGTAGGACTTATGGCTTGGCCGAGAAGTCAAGATCAGATGAACCCTAAGTGGTTCTCTGAACCAGATTGGAACATTGGATAAGAACCTAAGGGCCTACCCCAAGACGATCCCAGACGAACGCTGACCTAAGAAGGCAAGTCTAGAAATAGACCGAAACATATGTTTGAGACGTGGGTCTGAGATGCAGACGGACCGTGGTTTGGATGCTGGTCTGAACCACAAGGTTCTAGTCTGGGTCTGGACTACAAGTTCTCAAAAAACGGCTAAGTGTTGGAGCTCCAGCAACGTTTTAGGTTGTGGACAGAGCTCCATGTAAGATCTCGAGACGAGTAAGGTGTCATTGAAAAGGTCTCGGCGAGAGCCATCCCGTGATATGCAGAACTCCTCGAACTGATCTCTGAGCTGAGAATTATGGCCGATCCTGTGAGCAGGTTGTGGTATAATTTTCAAGTACCAAAGAGGAGGGCGAGGCCGCGGATCCCTAGAAGTATATATTAGGGGGGCTCGATGCCTGGGTGGACCAGGACGAGTCCTCCGACCCCAGGGTTTGACAGACGGATCCTAGGGGCATGAGGTGATGACTGGATCGGTTCCAAGACACGTTCTGGTCTAGACTTAGATGTTTGGACTTAGGAACGATGTAAGGATTGGAGCAAGACTAGAGAACGAGACGGCGGGTTAGACCACCGTTCGGGAGCCTAGACCCAGACGGACATCACGGACAGTTGGACGTTAGGTGTGCTGGAGGCATCGTCTAGGGACCTTGGACTGGAAGTCCGCCCAAGTCATCTTGTGACTTGCTCATGTTTTGGGACCGACCTAGGCAGGTCTAGGTTGGGACTTAGGGATTGCTGAGCTTGATGAGTAGAGAGACGGTCCGGCTCCGGTCCGGACCAAACAAAGTTAAGGTAAGTGGTGCATGGATGCTAACTTGTGATTGTGGTTTGTAGGTTAGGGGTGTGAATTTCGTGACCTACTGAGCAAGAGCTTCCGCTGGCACAACAAGGCGGTAGGTATGCGAAAGACATGTCTCATAAGTTCTTGTCGATGAAGGATCGGCAATAAATGTCATCACAGAACGACTTATGAGAAAGTTGGATCTAGTACCAACTCGTCTTTCTAGTATCACGGTTGGCATGACTAACAACAACGAGTTAGGCCATTGAGAGTGCTGGAGAGAGTTTGTGTGTCAGTAATGGGAGTGCAAGTAAATATAACATTTCAAATCTTGAAGGAGTCAAGTTATGAAATGTTACTCGGAAGACCTTGGCTTCGAGCAGTACATGCAACAGATAACTGACACAAGGTTATTTACGCATCGGATCAAATCACCACCGGATCAAAGTTCCATTGCTCGAAGATCAAGTTGGGACGTCAGAATCATATCGACCCATCTCAGACTATTGAGAGTCAGAAGTTGTTGATACTACTTCTGATATGGGTACCAATTCTTCAGATTCAGAATCTGAAAATACATCGTCAGAGGAGGAGAGAGAAGAATGAAATGTGGGTGTGAATGTAGTGGATCTTTTCCGTTCTTCGGAAGTGCAAAGAGATCGGGACAAAGAACCGTTGACTCCTGAGGAGGTGGAGAGAAGAATTACCACCTTACGTTATGGATCGAATGTTACTAAAGAGGAGAAGAGTCACATTCATGTATTTGCATTTTGTTACAAGGATCTGAGGGAGGTCACACTTGAGCAACACCGCATCGAGTTGGAGAAAGAGGTCAAACCGATGCGACAGATGCAACGAAGGGTGAGTCCTCTAATTACGCATCTGGTGAAAGAAGAGATCGAGAAGCTGATCAAAATTGCACCGGAACATCAACACCTGATCACTTTCACTACTCCGTGGGGTACGTTTGCATTTCGAGTCATGCCATTTGGTCTGTGTAATGCTCCTGCGACGTTTCAAAGGTTTATGAACAAAGTGTTCGAATCTTTCTTAGAAAAGTTTGTGAGAGATTTTATAGATGACTTATGTGTTAATGGGAATAAGGAAAAGCATTTTGAGCACCTTGTGAAGGTCTTAGAATGTTTAGATGTAGCAAATGTATCTCTCAATCCGGATATAATAATATATTTTTGGGTGTGAGGAAGGATTACTCTTGGGTCATATCATATCCAAGGATGACATTGCAATAGATCCAGAGAAGGTGCGGAAGATCTTGGAGCTCTCTTTTCTTAGTACTCTCACTAAGCTACCCCAGTTTGTACATATGGTGGGGTATTATCGAAGGTTTATACTCTCGTTCTCACATAAAGCATATGCTTTGATTGTATATCTGAAGAAAGGAGTAGATTACGTGTGATTTTAGGCGATGAAGAAGCTCTAGCCGCATTTGAGGAAATGAAAGCTCTTACTTCAGCTCCAATCTTGGTTAAGCCTGATTGGAATAAATAGTTTATTATGTATACTGATGCTTCAAATATAGCAGTAAGATGTACTTTAAGTCAGTATGATGTCAAAGGTAGAGATCATCTTATTGCATATGCTAGTCGACAAATGATCAAGGCAGACAAAAATTATTCTGTGATAGAGAGAGAAGGATTAGTAGTGATTTATGCTCAGAGAAAATTTTGACATTATCTCATATGAGACAAGTTCACTACGTTATAGATCATGAGGCATTGAAGTACATCTTCAAAAAACTTATTGTCGAAGGACGATTAGTGGAAACTACTAAGCTGGAGTACGGTAAGGGCAGAGGGAATTTCTGGTGGAGCGGTGAAATGAGTAGAGATCGGAAAGAACACCAATGGCGAAAGCACTCTGCTGGGCTGACACTGGCACTCAGAGACGAAAATGCTCCTTCCTTTAGTAGATTTACATACAACAACTCACTAAATGTTTTACACTAACGACATCCTTCTATTTCATATATGGAGAACATCTGTCCTTCCTATCCGGTTTACAAGATCAAATATTTGGAGTCAAGAACCAAAGTGACTGTAGTGAATGATTTCGTAGAACTAATCTAACAAGACATCACCGAGCAATAGAGAAATTACAAATTGCACAGAATCATGTAGAGCAAGTTGTATCGAGACTCGATCAAGTTGGTTGAGCGATCCTATAGTATCTTTTAGTTGTATCAAATAGAGTTGTAGCGGTCAAACTGATGGGTAGTTAACGTCGCTGAGAAGTTGTTAAATCATGCTTCTAGTGATTTAGAGTTACTTGCATGCAGATAGTATAGAGTTGAGTATTTCAGGATTTGTATGTAACACAAATTTGTACAACTTATACGTATCATGGGACCGTAGCAGCCTTTAACCTTGAATCGAGAAATACAAGATCACTTGTCCGAGAAGAGTAGATAGAGAACATTAGGGTTGAAGGATCAAGGTTCGGAGCCAACCTGTTCAAGTCACCTACCTCTACACAGTCATATACCCCGTGTATTCCTAGATAGAAAAACACGTTATACGATAGCTGGTGAACTCGACGTGAAAGTCTAGGGTGAGAGGTACGTGCGTGGTTTTGCCACCATGGACGTTGAAGAGTTGGGTCATTATGTAGATGAGGCTTCTACATCTGGAGAGGCTCCAAAGGTGACCAAGCTTTCACGGTCTAATATGCGATTGCTTGAGGCATTCGCGTTGGTAATGCAACAACAACAAGCCACTGAACGAAAAGAAGCAATGGCTACTAAAGCCTTGCAATCTGTTGTGGGTTTGCTAGATCAGTTTGACGGGAAGAACATATCCAAGTATCTAAAGTACTATTCCCGAGAGATGGAGTTGAGTAAGGTGCCATGTGAAGCCTTGGTTTTTTGTTTTGTTAATTAATTGATTAGTTGTAAAGTAAATAAGAAGAATAGATGATAGAAGATAAAAGATATGAGTAGAATAGTGTTAATTAGAAGTTTATTGAAGAATCTCAGTTCTGGAGGAATTTACCGAATCTATGGAGACACTTGAGAGATGACTTCCTCATAGATGAATTCCTCGGGCGAAGAGCTTTCTAACGATATGTTGTGCGAGGCAATCGGATGTCGAATGACGAAGTTATAGTAGACCGAAGAAGGACAGTCGTGAAGAAGAAAACCCTAACTTCGGCACGTGTGGGAAAGCCTATCACGAGATATAAGTCAGGTAACAAAGCCATTTACCTTATTTTTTTATTATTCCCAGAGCGATAGCAGGAGCACAGCGCACCGCATTTCTGATCGCCGAAGTATCTCTACTTCGCCGAAGTCAGTGACTGACGAGGAAGCCAATTTGAGAGGAAGAACTCGGCTACGGGCGAAGAAGTAGATTGCGACAAAGAATCCATTTTTGGTGAAGCTTGTTGCAGTGATCCTAGGGATGCGAGGGATGCAGACATCTAAGGCACCGAGTCTCCGAGCACTGGAAGTCAATCGAGCGGCTCTTCGTCGCTATGAGAAGGAGCTCGAGGAGATGGGATTAGCATTCCTCTTATTTCCTTGGTGGGGGATGGTCTCCTCGAAATTGGTGCACGAGTTGAAGGTTTGCATACAACATCTGACAGACGACAACTATGGGCGACCTTGTAATTGGACCGAAGATCACTGGTCCAGTGTCTTAGAAACTGACAATGCACGCAGGGAGGGCGATCTTCTCTTCGACAGTGTATCAGCCGCAACATCGCCCGAAGCAATGAAGAACTTCTCCAAGCTCTTCAAGGAATTGCTCCAAGGGAGGAACGGTTACAGGACGAGCGATTATGTTCATCCGAAGAAGAGGGAGGTTGCTGATGCGATCATGGTGATCTTCCGGCCACGAAGAACGACTTACATGTCAAACTGGCAAATCAACTTCATCGAGCAGCTCTTCGCCGAGAAAGGAGCGCATTGGGCGAGGATCTTTCATCGTCATGTGCAGAAGCTCTAGAAGGAGGAAGACATGGTTTACATAGGACCATTTGTCTCGGTGTTTTACATGGGAATGGGATTGTTATCGACCGAAGAACAGAAGCGATTAGGCTTCACCGCAGCAACCGAAGAAGATGAATTCGAGGTGGTATAGACTCCAGCCAGAGATGCACAACTCGAGAAGTTCTTCGATGAAATCATGGCCGAAGAAGCAAGAACCGAGTAGCTAGGCTAGGTCAACGGGTAGTTAGAGAGCTTAGGGAGGTTAGAGCGACCGTTGAGTTCTCAGTTTGCGAGATAGGTAGAGAGTTAGCGATAGGAAGCAGTGTTGTTCCTGGTGTCGTTTCAGGCACAGGACCTTCATCCGACGGACCAGAAGTGCTCCTGACTTCTTAGGAAGAAGATCCGTCATCTTCGGGAAAATCTGTATATAAGCGCTGTGTTGTTCGTGCTCAGTACCTCTATGTGTTTCATCATTTTTGAGTTTTCTATTTCCTGAGTTTGCGGAGCCATTGTGTGTTTTGTCCACTTCGGGAATTTACCTACGAAGTATCATAGTTTGCTGTGGTAGGAATTAGTCTGGTTGCCGAAGGATTTGCTGTCGACATTTGAAATCAGAGTAGAAAGTTTACGGCGAGGACTGCGAATAGACCAGCATCTGCGAGGTTAGTTTGCTACGAAGACGTTTTTGGGCGAAGTTGACTTCGGAGGAAGTTGTTCTTTGGTGAGAGCATTTTGGAAGAAGATCAGTCTGGTACTTCGGCGGAAGAAGAGTCTTCTTCGCTAGAGTTTTCCGAGAGCAGTAGTAGTGAAAGTAACTTAGTGTGAAGATACTTAGCGTTTATGGTGTTAGAGACTACCTAGTAGCACTTCAGCAATACTTCCTCGTGTGACATTTTCGTCCGTGGCTCTATTTCTCTGTTATTCATCTGTTTCTTGAGGTCCCTGACCTGTTCAGTATCTGTTATGTTAAATTGTCAGGATTATCAACTCTGTCTTGTTGGATAGACCTGAGTTTGATCTCTACCGGGATTGATTTCTGCCCGTGAGAATAAAAGACAACTATAAAGAATCACCTTTGTCACATGTTTACTACTTTTGGATGATCTTTACTTGCATCTCTGTGGGTTCGATCCTTAAATTACTATTTTCGAGCATCTTCTGGTTTCTTGTGTGTTACATGCCAGAAAGAGAAATGGTGAATACATTTGAGCTTGCTGTCGTACTTGAGCTACGAGAGCATATGAAGGACATCATCCGATCTCATGGTGCTACATGAGAAGGATTTATTTTTCAACTGAAAGAAGAGTATTTTTTAGAGGATGCAGACCGAGTGACTAAGAAGTCAAATGTTCATGGAGTGGGTAAACAAATCCAACAAATGGCTTGTTGCCACAGAGCTATTTCGGGAGTTCGAGAGACAATTCCTTCATTTGTCTCGAATGGAGAAGCTCACATTGGAGAACGACAAGGTGGAGTTGTTTCTACAAGCAGCTAACAATGAATTACAAAGGGAGTTGAAGCTGCTTCTGGAAGATAGGATGGAAGACAACGGACTCACAACGGACTGGAGAAAAGTCTCTGAAGCAGTGAGAGTACCGGAGAGAGAAGGTGGTGATAAGACAAGAAGAGAGACCACCACCGATCATAGTACCTCGTAGGCAACCAATGGTATCTAATGTGCAAGCACCTATTATGCATGTACTTCAAGTTCCACTTCCTACTGTTCTTGTCCCGAAAGTTGTACCGCAAAGAGATACTATGAAAGAGTTGGTAAAAGGGATGAGGGACTTGCAGATCAAGTTAGCAAGGTTGGAAGAGAAGGGAGGAGCACATGATACCAGACTTGCTCCTAAGCAAGATTATGTACAAAGATGCATTTGGTGTGATAGTTCTGATCATGCTTGAAGAGAGTGTGGTGATTTTACCAAAACTCTACGAGATGGAGTAGTCTATTGGAAGGAAGGAAAGATTGCTTTGAAAGATAACGGAGAGATTCTTAGAACCAACTTCGGGAAAGGAGGAATGAAGCAAGTATTGGAGGAGTATTTATCTCAGCATGCTACTGCGTCGATAGAAGCTGCTACTTATGGAGTTGAGGTAGTACGAGAAAGAAGTGCTTCTAGGAAGCATGGAGATACTCTTGATATGTGGAGTCACGCGGTGAGCACGAACAAAAAAGGGAAAATGACAAGGGAGGAGTTTGCTCAAAACAGCCACGGCAATCAGGGGTGCTACTGGATGGGATGATCCCGTGGATACAATGTCTGTACATGCTTATTTGGCAAAGAGTCAACATGAGGCTCTCATGGACGAGAAGCGCAAACAAGATGAAGCAGGCCCTAGCGAAGAGAGAGCAGCTCTCAAGAGGCAAACAAGAAGAGAAAAGTTCAGATCGGAGATTATGTCTCTACCAGAGGAGACTATGGAAGAGGTCATATCCTCTACTCTTGAAAAGTCAGAGAAGAGCAAAGGTAAGGAGAAAGATAAATCTCCTTCATACAAGCTTCAGTCTGATATTGAAGCCGCTACGGATTTGAAAAGAGTACTAGAAGAGAGAGTACTCAATGCCAAGATCGAGTTTATCTTACGAGAAGTTCTTGGGATTGCCAAGAAGGAGTTTCATGATGTCATTATTGACACCATCAAACAAAAAAGACAATTGACAGAGAAAACCGCTGTGTCTAACGCATTAGACACAAGGATATCAAAAGAGAAAGAGTTAGAACTAGCTCAATGCTGCATCAACTACAAGGTTCGGTTTGAGGATGATAGTGATGACAAGGTCTCTAGTCATTACACTAGAGGACATTGGGCTAGAGCTACTACCGAAGCCTTAGTGAAGGTAGGAGAGATGACAGATCCGATGGTTGCTCCCATTGATCATGGATCAGAGATCAATATTGTCTCTAAGGACATCTACAAGCAAAGTGGATGGCCTATTGATATAGATTGGTTGGATGATCAGAACAGCAAACAACACACGAGGAGAACTCTATGGAGCTTGTCCTGATGTGAGAGTGAAGGTTAGAGATGTAACTATTGAACAAAACTTCTTTGTTCAAGATAGTACATCATACTCGGTGATACTCGGTCAACCTTACATTACAGTTGTGAGGATGGAGACCAAGGTTTTGAATGATGGATCTGCTTATGCGCGGATCAGAAGTCAGAATGACAAGAGAGCGGTACAATTTCTAACTGTATCAGCAAATCACGAGCAAAACATAGATTATATGAGGGGTGGCTCCTTGCCTAAGGTCGCGGAGGAGTTCAAGGATTTTTGACAAGTACTGCTATAGAGCGAGGACATAGTGGTACACTGGAGAAGGTACTCTCGCTAGAGAAAGAAAGTGCTTTTTGTACAAGAGTTGTGAGATTTTCTAGGAGTGGATTTGCTACACATACACGACTTGCTGACTTGCAGAAGTGAGAGTAGAAGGTTGTGAGAAAAACTGAAAAAGATCTAAAGAGAGTTGGTGTGCTTGAAGAGGATGATAAGATAAAAGGTGTTTATTTGGAGTTAGGATTGAGAGATTTCATCGATGAGTTTGCTATAGATGGGCAAGAAGATGAGGATCATGTGGTGGAAGTACACTCTAGGGAGCTCTATACAGCTATAGAGTCATTCTTAGATCTTGAAGTTAGAGTTGATATTAGGTACAAAACGGTAGACAAGAAGATAAAACCTGTTGCTCAACCATTACCCAGTGATTCTAACCAGCGAGTCCAACAATCTTCGAAGGAGAAAAGCTTGAGAGATCTTAGCCGAGTTGGTCACAAGTTCACAAAAGCTACGCTCAAGGAGTTGAAGGTTGGTTCTGCAGATTTTCTTTTACCTGTGGAGGAGAATAGGTTTAGGGAGATGTTAACTAGGCACGGGAAAGCTTTTGCTTTTGAAGCCTCAGAAATCGGATGTGTAGATCAATTTGTGGAGACATACCAAACTTGTCAAGAGTATTCAAGAATTCGGCATCGAGATGAGTTACATCATACTTATTGTGGTGCCCACAAATTACAGGATGCACGAATTTTTGAAATTTTTAAGAATAATAACTTGTTTGTATAACTGAAGAAGCGTTGTTACTTAAGGTTACGTCTTCCTTAACAGGAAGATGATCTTAAGAGCTGTTTGTAATAAGAAGTTGACTTCTTCGAAAGACGACCGTCTTCGGAAGAGCGTCTTCCCAGTTGCGTCTTCAGAAGACGAGAAGACGGCGGAAGATGAGAAGACGGCGGAAGACACCTGTCTTCCAGAAGACAGCGACCGCGAAGGACCAACCACGAGTTTTCGGGTAAGACAGTAGGTGTACCTACGGGGGCGCACCGAATAGGTAGGTAGGTCAGGAAGACACCTAAGGTCGAGAACCCCTAATCTGCGGGGAAGATGCGTGAGGAAAACACATTAGGTACCTTCCAACTTCCCGCAGCACAGCGCTTGAAGAAGATCGATTGAGAGAGTGAGCTTCGTGAGCTAGCATTGAGAGAGGAATCGAGTAAGACATCGAGGTAGGAGAGAGTAAGTTGGCAGCTAGGCGAAGAGTGAGATCGAATTGCGGGAGCACAAACAGTAGAGAAAGCGAAGGCGTTTCTGTGGAGCTTCTGACAGTTGACAGTGGAGAGTGGCAAGTAGAAGCGAAGGTGGAATCAAGGTGTGGACCGAAATTGACAGTAGGCGCAGTCGAGAGGAGTCGCATTGGAAGTTAGGACAAGAGCCAGAAGCGCGCGGAGGTCGAAGGCAACTCGGGGAGCCGAAGAAGACTGTAGAGGTTCTTTCCCCTGTTCTTTCCCCTTCCCACTTCTTCTCGTCATTGTCTGGTATTCCCCGCGCTTCCTTCGTTGTGTGCAGGCAACCTAATCGATTACCTCCACCCCCATTCTTTCTATTTGAGACATTGGGCGCGGAAGCGCTGCCCAATTTCTGTCAAGACATCTCCTTGCTTCTTCCCGAGCTCAATTCGAGCTTCCCTACCCCTCGTCTTCAAATTGGAGACCCCAACTATCAATTTCTCTACCCTACTACCTCTCTACCCCCGAAACTTGGAACAGAAGACGATTCGGAAGATGGGAACATCTTCGGAAGACGCTTCTTGAACTTGACTGTCTTCGGAAGACTGTCTTCGGAAGTCGACTGAACATAATTCGTATCAAGAGTGGATTTGCTTTGCTTTTGTGTTTAGAGAGACTTGGTACGAATCCTGAGTGGAGTGGTGAGTTGTTGTGTTATTCGAGAAGTTGGAAGTCGGGAACTAGGCCTGTGCCTCCCGGTCTTCCAAGCTTCTCAACTCCCCATCTTCCTAGAGAGACTAGAAGACTGGAAGGCTGGCAAAATGAGCGAGAAGACGCGAGGGTCCATTCGGGTCTCTTCTGTCCAATCCATAGCAGCCGTTCCTTCTTCTTCTCGAACTTAGAAGAGAGTTGTGAGAAGTCTTGCTGGCAGAATCTGGAGAGAATGGTCAAAGGTCATGTCTTCTCATCATGCAGCAAGCTTCTTCTGAGTGCGTATGAGAGGTGAGAAGTCAGAAGAACAGAGTGCAAATGTCTTGAGTCTGTTGTGAGGATAGATTGCGTGTAGGAAGACGAACAGGTGAGACCAGTGAAGGGAAGTCTGACTTCAGGAAGTCTTCCGAGAAAGACATTGAATCGGAAGCTGTCCCGAGTGTCTTCCCAAAGGCCACTGTCACCGCAGGAGCCCGCAACCTTCTTCTGAACCTTTCTCATACTCTACTTCTCGCATATCTTGTATCTTCTGATAGGAAGTAGGATGTAATGCAAGGTGGGTTGTCTTCTTGGTAATCCATGCGAGGCCTTGCTTAGATAGGATTGTTTAGATATAGCTCGGAAGACGAGAGCTATCTAGGAAGTACTGTTAGAATCCCGGAAGACGGAGTAGCTGTCTTCTGAAAGACTAGTTTCGTCTTCTGAGAAGTAGAAGCTAGACTGTGGGCACTCGGGAAGAACTGAGCCTTCAGCTCATAGTAGGTGCTTGTGGTTTAGTGCAACAGATCTTCCAGGTATGTCGATGCATCCGCGAGGCTTGGTGTTACCAACGGCAGAATTGGTTCAGAGGAGTGGGCTACGATCGTATGACCCTCATAGAACTTCAGAGGCTCGAGCGGAAGAAGAAAGAGACACTGCGGGATTACACCGAGAGGTTTGAAGACCTCTTGGATCACATCCCTCAGAACCAAGGAAGACCCGGCTACTGTGCTCAGCAAGCTGTGGACTGGTACTTGGGAGGATTGTCTCAAGACATGGAATTGTCTGCAGAAGAGGAGGAGATGATGATTTAGCGGAGGTACAGAAGCATGCCGAGCAGTATGAAACCTCGACCATCACTCGGAATATGACGAAAGACAAAGGGAAGACCTCGAAGAAGTCCAAGAAGTCGAAGAAGTCTTCCCGAAAGTCCAAGAAGAAGTCCAAGTCCACTGAAATTGATAACAATGATTCGGAAGCAGTCTCTACTTCTGAAGAGTCTACTGTCGAAAGTTCAGAATCCGAATCTGAACAAGAGAAGAAGACGCGGAAGAAGAAGAAGGAGAAGACGCGAGCAAGGGAGGAAGTTGTGCAGAAGATGCCTCAAACTCAGATCATTCAGTCTGCAACTGATCCCCGCATCGATGAGGTTCTGAAGCAGTTTGCCGACCTGAAAGTTCATCTTCTGAACCAGAAGGACAAGCGGAAGTAGCCTACGGCTTCCCGGCCAAACCTTTGGTGCAACCTTTGTAACTCTTCCGGACATACCAGAGATCAGTGTACGCAGGACCAAGCTGTCAACTGGGCAGGATGGGAAGAAGACGATGAGGGATATCTACACGATCCCAGTGGGGAAACTTGCTATAGGATCGAGACGATCCAACCCTTCACTCCTACGCCTCCCGCCCAATATAATCGTTATGTACCGAGAGATAGAGCTAGCAATGTACAGACTAGGACGCCTTGGCAGCCTTCTTCATCACAACGACCTCTCAACCCTCTTCCTGGAGCGTGCAATAATTGTGGAGAGACAGGACACTGGTGGTCCACCTGTCCTCACCCGAGAAGACAGATTGGGCAAGTACTCTTGTGTGGGAACTGTAAGGAAGCCGGTCATTTCACAGGGAATTGTCCTCAGACCTTACGGCCACGACAAATGGTGAGATTTGCAGATACCACGCCTCCTGCAGAAGCTGCATCATCTTCTAAGCTCGAGTTAGCAGTAGTACAGCGCATCACGGTAGAAGAAGAAGATCCTGGGGATTGTACGGATTGTCTCCATATCGAGGAAGACGAATCAGACCCCGGGAAGCGCGAAGGAAAGGAACCTCAGCTGCAGAAGACGACTACAGCTCAGAAGATGAAGACACCTGAAGAAGCGTCATCTCTCACTTTGACGGATGGTACTGTTTGGAATCCTGACCCGAATTCAGATAGTTGGCCTCCTGAGGAAGTTTTGGATGAAGCTGTGTTCAAGGTAAGTACCAGAAGCAAAGGGAAGTCAGAATCTCGCCAGAAGGACGTCAAGAAGAAGAAGCAGCGTAAGGAGAGGTCATCTTCTCCCGAGCGGCCGTCTTCTCCTACTTACGACCGAGAAGATCCGAAGTACTTTGCTCCTGACATAAGACAAGAGGTTGAAGCGATCATGCAAGAAGAGCGGGAGAAGAGACGGAAGATAGTACAGCAGCTTCCTACACCGACTACGGCGACACCTGTCTCACGGGAACAGCCTCCAGTCGAGGGAAGACACTCTTCTGGTCTTCCACCCAAGGAAGCAGCCACTACATCTTCTCTGTTGGAAACACCAGTCACTCTTCTAAAAAGATCTCCTTACGACTTCTTGCGAGACTTGTGGAATCAGAAGGCGGATGTAACCTTCCAACAGCTGTTGGATGACAACGCTGGTTACAGGAAGTTGTTACAATCTGTGCTTCGAGGATCGAGGAAGAGGAGGGCAGCTAAACTTCCCAAGAGCACCCCGATCCTAAGGATAGAGCATGAGGACTTGAGAGCCCCAGAACTTGATATGGAGATCCATGGCTGTCTTCTGAAGAAGGTACCCATTGATTCCGGCTCCGGAGTTAACATCATGACGGAAGAAACGGCGCATGCCCTAGGCTTCATTGAGTTCCAGCCTACTCCGAGAATTCTCAGAATGGCGGACCAGACCAGAAGACGACCTTTGGGGCAATTGAAAGATGTCCCGACGGTAATTGGTGGAGTATCTTTTTACCTCACTTACATCATTTTGCGACCTGTAGCTAAGGTTGGATATCAGGTGTTGATAGGAAGACCATGGCTGTATGCTGCAAATGTGAATACCGACTGGAGAAGGCATCGTTTGAGATTTCCCAATCCTACACCCAAGCCAGGTGAGAAGAGTAAGGTCTCGCTTCCTTGGATCAAGATGGGACACCAAGGTGAAACTCCGTCTACAACAGAGGGGTACACTTCAGAAGACTCGGCTGCGTCTTCTGACAGTGATGAACGGTATAATGAGTTTATGGTGAATAACGTGTGTGCTACAGAAATAGCAGAGAAAGTGGAAGATGTGGTCTGTGGATACATTGAGTGCTACGAGATTGCGGAAGAAGAGCTTCCAGAAGACGAGACTACCGTCTTCTCTTCGGAAGATCCGATAGTTGGTCTTCCAGAAGACGAGAATACCGTCTTCTCTTCGGAAGGTCCGACAGTTGGTCTTCCAGAAGACGAATCTGAACTAGAAGAAGCTCCCAAACCAGAATACTTTGGTGCCAGTGAGTACAGCCACACTGAAGGAATGGTAGACCCGGATGATCTCCAAGAGATGGAGGTTGCTCTTGGGAAGAAGCTGAAGCTTTCCAAGGTGATCGAGGGCCAGCAGTTGGAAGACTTTCGAGAACTTCTAACGGAGTTCCAGGATGTCTTCGCGTGGACCATAGAAGACATGAAGGGCATACCTCGAGAGTTGGGAGAGCATCGCATCGACTTGCTAGAGGGCGTTGTTCCTGCACGGCAGAGACAGTACCGGCTCAACCCCAAGTACTCGCTTCTGGTGAAGGACCAGATTGACCAATACTTGAAGGCAGGAGTCATCTTCCCAGTACTTAGCAGTGAGTGGGTAGCTCCTATTGTCATCATGCCGAAGAAGCAGACAGGGAAGATCCGAGTGTGTCAGGACTTCCGGAAGCTGAACTTGGCCACGAAAAAGGATCACCACCCCTTACCATTCACCGACTCTGTGTTAGACCAGGTAGCAGGACATGAGTTCTACAGCTTCCTAGATGGGTATTCTGGATACGACCAAGTTTCGATCAGAGAAGAAGACAAGTCGAAAACCACTTTCACTACTGATTGGGGCACGTACGCATACTATCAAATGCCGTTTGGTTTATGCAATGCACCCGCCACGTTCCAGAGGTTGATGATTACAATCTTCAAGGAGTATCTCCGCACCTTTATGGAGATTTTCTTGGATGACTTCTGTGTGTTTGGATCAAGAGAAGACCACTTGATATTTCTAAGGAAGTGTTTTCTGAAGTGTAGAGAACATCGTTTGGCACTTCATCCTGAGAAATGCTTCTTTGGTATGTCAGAAGGGATCTTGTTAGGACATAGGATTTCCGGAAGAGGTATAGAAGTCGACTATGCTAAGGTGGAAGTCATCATGAAACTCCACCCACCTGCTAACCTGACACAGTTGAGAAGCTTCCTTGGCAACGTAGGATACTACAGGAGGTTTATTGACAGGTACGCAGAGGTAGCAGGGAGACTCACTAAGTTGCTGAAGAAAGACGAACCATACATTTGGTCTTCTGAGCAGCAGGAAGCATTCGAAGAAATGAAGAGGCTTTTGTCGGAATCCCCTGTCCTACGACCGCTTGATTGGGAAAGAGTCTTCCACATTTATGTGGATGTTTTTTGCTTTCGCCATCGGGGTGGTGTTGAGTCAGAAAGATGAGAAGAAGAAGGATTATCCCATTTACTACGCGGGAAGACAGCTCAGTGATGCAGAGAAGAAGTACTCGACAACTGAAAGGGAGTGTCTTGGCATGATTTACTCCTGTAGGAAGTTTAGACACTATCTTCTGGCAAACCCGTTCGTCTTCTATGTAGATCACTTCTCTTTGAAACATCTTGTAAAGAAAGCAGATTTGTCTGGCAGGATAGCTAGGTGGATTCTCCTACTCCAGGAATTTACTTACACAGTTGAGTACAGGCCCGGAAGACAGCATGTTAATGCTGACTACCTATCCAGATTAGAAACAGAACGACGAGAAGATGAAGTGGAAGACGAGTTTCCTGACGAGAAGTTGTTTTCAGTTTTCGCAGAGACACTTTATCTGAGGGGGGGCGTACCGCCTGCTTCCCAGAAGACGAGACTAGATCTTCTGATCCAGTCTTTGTGACTTCCACAGAAGAGTCGATCTTCAAGGACTTGAGGAAGTTCTTGGAAGACCAACAGTATCTCGAGGGAATGGATGCGGAGCAGAAGGCCGTCTTCTTACACAAGGCAGGTCCATATGCTATCTTCCAGGGTATCCTGTTTCGAAAGGGACATGACGAGAAGCTGAGAAGATGTCTCGAGCCGTCAGAGATAAAATCAGTGATCACAGGTCTTCACTACGAAGATGCTGGGGGTCACTACGGATTGAAGACCACAGTGAAGAAGATGCTAGACGCCGGATACTGGTGGTCAACTATGTACCGAGATACTTTTCAGGAGATCAGGAAGTGCGATGCATGCCAGAGGGTGGGAAGACCGACCGCTACAACAAGGTGGCCTCTTACTCCCATTCTTCCGCTTGCCCCGTTCGAAAAGTGGGGAATCGACTTTGTAGGTCCTATCGTCCCGGTGGCGAGAAGAACACGAGCAAGGTACATCTTAATAGCTACCGACTATGCCACCAAGATGGTGGAAGGCGAGGCCACGAGAAAGAACGATGCCGCAGTAGTAGCAAGGTTCCTATGGCATAACATCATCACTAGGTATGGATGTCCGCTGGAATTGGTGTCAGATAGGGGCACTCATTTCTTAAATGAGACTATCTCCCTCCTGACCCAATACTTCAGGATTAAGCATCGGAAGACGACGCCATACAACCCGAAAGCAAATGGGCTGACGGAGAAGTCGAACGGTCTTCTGTGTAACATCCTGAACAAGGTAACTATTAACCATGCGTATGACTGGGACACGAAACTGCCATCTGTGTTGTGGGCTTTCAGAATTTCACCTAAAGTCACAACCCAGAAGACGCCTTTCTACCTAACTTACGGCATGACGTCCATTGTGCCCATAGAGTTAGAGGTCCCAACATACCGGTTAGCCGTATCCGAACGCATGGGAGAAGAAGAGAGCCAGGAGCAGCGTCTTCTGAACTTCGTAGAGTTTGAAGAAGACAGGAATGCAGCTTTGGAGAAGACATACGAGGTGCAAGCGCAACGTAAGGTAAACTACGATAGCAAGTTGAGGAAGGTGACTGTTGTAGATGGGGACTTGGTGCTTCTCTATGACAACCGTCATATTAAGTTCCCCGGGAAACTTCATCTTCGCTGGATAGGACCTTATCGTGTCTTAGAGATCTTCGACAATGGCTCCTTGCAGTTGGAAGAGTTGGACGGTACACTGATGACCACTCGTGTTAATGGGTGGCGCGTCAAGAAGTACTGGACGTAAACAGAAGTGCAGGAACCACTGATGTTTGCGGGGACCCAAACATGTGAGGGTGGGCGTATGTGGTGCCCACAAATTACAGGATGTACGAATTTTTGAAATTTTTAAGAATAATGACTTGTTCGTATAACTGAAGAAGCGTTGTTACTTAAGGATACGTCTTCCTTAACAGGAAGATGATCTTAAGAGCTGTTTGTAATAAGAAGTTGACTTCTTCAGAAGACGACCGTCTTCGGAAGATCGTCTTCTCAGTGGCGTCTTCGGAAGACGAGAAGACGGCGGAAGACACCTATCTTCCAGAAGACAGCGACCGCGAAGGACCAACCACGAGTTTTCGGGTAAGACAGTAGGTGTACCTACTGGAGTGCACCGAATAGGGAGGTAGGTCAGGAAGACACCAAGGACGAGAACCCCTAATCTGCGGGGAAGATGCGTGAGGAAGCACATTAGACACCTTCCAACTTCCCGCAGCATAGCGCACCTGAAGAAGATCGATTGAGAGAGTGAGCTTCGCGAGCTAGCATTGAGAGAGGAATCAAGTGAGACATCGAGGTAGGAGAGAGTAAGTTGGCAGCTAGGCGAAGGGTGAGATTGAATTGCGGGAGCACAAACAGCAGAGAAAGCGAAGGCGTTTCTGTGGAGCTTTCGAGAAGCTGACAGTGAAGAGTGGCGAGTAGAAGCAGAGGTGGAATCGAGGTGTGGACCGAAATTGACAGCAGGCGCAGTCGTGTGGAGTCGCATTGGAAGCTAGGACAAGAGCCAGAAGCGCGCGGAGGTCGAAGGTAACTCGGGGAGCCGAAGAAGACTGTAGAGGTTCTTCCCCCTGTTCTTTTCCCCTCCCACTTCTTCTCGTCTTTTCTTGGTACTCCCCGCGCTTCTTTGATTGTGTGCAGGCAGCCTGATCGATTACCCCACCCCCATTCTTTCTATTGAGACATTGGGCGCGGAAGTGCTGCCCAATTTCTGTCGAGACATCTCCTTGCTTCTTCCCGAGCTCAATTCGAGCTTCCCTACTCCTAGCCCTCAAATTGGAGACCCCAACTATCAATTTCTCTACCCCCCTACCTCTCTATCCCTGAAACTTGGAACAGAAGACGATTCGGAAGATGGGAACATCTTCGGAAGACACTTCTTGAACTTGACTGTCTTCGGAAGACATCTTCGGAAGACTGTCTTCGGAAGTCGACTAAACACAATTCGTATCAAGAGTGGATTTGTAACACACAAGAAAACCAAAAGATGCTCGAAAGTAGTAATTTAAGGATCGAACCCACAGAGATGCAAGTAAAGATCATCCAAAAGTAGTAAACACGTAACAAAGGTGATTCTTTATAGTTGTCTTTTATTCTCACGGGTAGAAATCAGTCTCGGTAGAGATCAAACTCAGATCTATCCAACAAGACAGAGTTGACAATCCTGACAAACAAACATAACAGGTACTGAACAGGTCAGGGACCTCAAGAATCAGATGAACAACAGAGAAACAGAGTCACGGACGGAAATGTCACACGAGGAAGTACTGCTGAAGTGCTACTAAGTAGCCTCTAACACCATAAACGCTAAGTATCTTCACACTAAGTTACTTTCACTACTACTGCTCTCGGAAAACTCTGGCGAAGAAGACTCTTCTTCCGCCGAAGAACTAGATTGAACTTCTTCCTAAGTGTTCCACCAAAGAACAACTTCTTCCGAATTCAACTTCGCCCAAGAACGTCTTCGTAGGAAACTAACTCCGCAGATGCTGGTCTATTCTCAGTCTTCGCCGTAAACGTTCTACTCTGATTTCAAATGTCAACAGCAAATTCTTCGGCACCCAGACTAATTCCTACCACAGCAAACTACGATACTTCGTAGGTAAATCCTTCGCAGAAGACAAAACACTCAATGGCTCCGTAAACTCAGGAAATAGAAAACTCAAAAATGATAAAACACATAGAGGTCCTGAATACAAACAACACAACGCTTATATACAGATTTTCCCAAAGATGACGGATCTTCTCCCTAAGAAGTCGGGCGTACTTCTGGACCGTCGGATGAAGGTCCTCTGTCCGAAATGACACCAGGAACGACACCGCTTTCTACTGCTAACTCTCTACCTATCTCACAAACTGAGAACTCTACGGTTGCTCTAACCTCCCTAAGCTCTCTAACTACTCGCTGGCCTAACCTAGCTATCCGGTTCCTAGCTGAAGTACCCTCCGCATCTACAGCTAAGAACTCCTCTCTAACCTGGCGAAGAAATCCCACTTCTTCGGTATCCAGCTCAACGGCGAAGTAGTTCTTCAGCACCGGCTCGACCCTACTCCGAAGTTGAGCACTCAGTTCCTCGGTCTTGACGGTGCGCCGCTTCAGATCCTCGATCTCCTGCGTCATCTCCGCGACGACATCCAGATTCCTGTCCCGCTGAAGTCGTACCTCGTCTAACTCCTTCTTCATCAAAGACAGAACTTTCTCATGCTCGTTGTCGCGATCAATCTTCTGTCGAAAAAGTTCCTCCTTCTCTGATGTCACACTCTTCAGTTCATCGGTCCTCGTCTGCGCCTCCTTCTGGGCCATGCGAAGTGCAGCTCTCAGGTTCTCCTTCTCTTCCTTCCAGTTACCTCGGCCGAAGTGCATCGTATGCACTAACTCTGCCAGGTTCAGCTTCCTACCGACGACTTCCTCGTAGGTCCCGCGGTTCGCTTCCAAGCTGTACAGTAACGGTACAACTACATCTTTGAGATAATCCGCCGAAGAAGCTAATCGTTCGATCTCACCAACTGTCGATGAAGAAACAGCGCTCTTCGGTGTAGTGGCAACGTCCTTCTCCATCTGAGGAGTACTTCCTTCCTCGGCTTCCTCGGTCGTCTCTTCAACTGCTTCATCATCGGTCCGAACCGTCTTCGTCATCTTCATCTTCTTCCGAGACTTCTGCACAGACCTCGGCGTCTCCTCCAGAGGTTTTTTCCTTCCACTCCTGCGAATCGGAGGAGACACCTCGACTACATCTTCGTCCTCGGCCGGAGTAACTGCTTCGGGCGTCTTCTCTGGAGTTGGCGTTGAAGTCGATGCCTCGTTCTTCTTCGTTACCTCCACTGCTACTTCGGCTTGTGCTCCTTCGGCTTCGACTTCGTCGAAGAACCTCTCGAGTTGTACATCCCGTGCTGGAGTCTGTACCACCTGAAATTCATCATCCTCGGCAGCTGCGGTAAAACCTAACTTCGTCTGCTGTGCCTCAGATAGCAACCCCATCCCCATATAGAACACTGATACAAACGGTCCTATGTATGCCAAGTCATTCGCATTCCAAAGCTTCAGCACATGTCGGTGGATGATCCTCGCCCAATGTGCTCTTCGTCCGGCGAAGAGCTGCTCGATGAAGTTGATTTGCCAGTTCGACAAGTATGTCGTTCTTCGTGGCTTGAAGATCGCCATAATCGCATCGGCTACTTCTCTCTTCTTCGGATCGCAGTAATCGCTTGTTCGGTAGCCGTTCCTCCCCAGAGGTAATTCCTTGAACAGATTCGGGAAGGTCTTCACTGCTTCGGGCGAAGCAGCGGCAGAGGTGGTGTCAAACAGAAGATCACCTTCCCGACCTGCATCGTCGATTCCCAAAACAGCGGACCAGTGAGCTTCGGTCCAGTTATTCGGTCGTCCATAGTGCTCATCGGCCGGATGCTGCTTGCAGACCTTCAACTCGGGCACCAATTTGGAGGAAACCATCCCCCACCAAGGAAGCAAGAGGAACGATAACCCCATTTCCTCGAGCTCTTTGTCGTAGCGGCGAAGAGCCAGTCGATTAACTTCAAACGATCGGAGCCTCGGCGCCTTAGTCGTCTGCATCCCGCGCATCCCTATGATTACTGCAACGATCTTCCCTACAAACGGATTCCTCGCTGCAATCCTTTCCTCGCCCGTAACTGATGTACTTCTTCGCAAATTGGCTTCCTCGCCGATCACCCACGAATTGGCTTCCTCGCCCGTAACTGATGTACTTCGGCGTTCGGTAAATGCGGCTCTCTGCGCCCTGCTATCGCTCGCTATGGGAATAGTAAAACAGTAAAGTAAACAACTTGTTACCTTGCTTATATCCCGCGATAGGCTTTCCTGCACGTGCCGAAGTTAGGGTTTTCCTCTTGACGACTGACATTCTTCAGTCGGCTGTAACTTCGTCGTTCGGTCTCCGATTGCCTCGCACAACATATCGTTAGAAAGCTCTTCGTCCGAGGAATTCATCTATGAGAAAATCATCTTTCAATGTCTCCATAGATTCGATAAATTCCTCCAGAACTGGGATTCTTCACTAAACTTCTAATTAACACTATTCTACTCATATCGTTTATCTTCTATCATCTATTCTTCTTATTTACTTTACAACTAATCAATTAATTAACAAAAACGAAAAACCAAGGCTTCACATACTCCCCTTCTCAATTGTGAAGCGACCCCGCGAACACTTAAGAGTAGTATCTCTTGATTCTCCACCCATTGACTCGGGTAGCTAACAATGTTCCATCGAGTTCTTCCAACTGAACTGAACCATTACTATAACGACGCGTTACTTTGTAAGGACCCATCCAACGTAAGTGTAACTTCCCTGGAAATTTAGTGTACCTACTGTCATACAGTAGTACTAAATCTCCATCCTTGATGTCCACTTTGCGGATCTTCTTATCGTGCTTCTCTTTCCGCTTCATTTGAATGATCTCCGTTAGTCGTTTAGACTCTTCACGGTCTTCCTCAAGTGTCATCAGACTCTTAAGTCGTAACAGTTGACTCTCCTCCACTGACAGTCTATCTTCAGACAGGATTCTGTAAGTAGGCACATCAAATTCAACTCGCATAATCGGTGTCATGCCATATGTTAGGAAAAAGGGTGTTTGTCGAGTTGTAATCTTCTCTGCATTCCGAAATGCCCATAAGACAGCCGGTAACTTTGTATCCCAATCATATGCATGATTCACTGTCACCTTGTTCAGAATCTTGCATAACACTCCGTTAGACTTCTCTGTCAATCCGTTAGCTTTTGGATTGTACGGTGTTGTCTTCCGGTGTTTTATACCAAAGTAATCTGTCAGTTCTTCTATCATCTTGTTTAAAAAATGTGTACCTCGGTCACTCACCAACTCCAGTGGGCATCCATATCGAGTAATGATCTGTGTGTACAGAAACTCAGCCACAGTGGCTGCATCGTCTTTCTTGGTAGCTGCTGCTTCAACCATCTTCGTTGCATAATCAGTAGCTATCAGTATGTACCTTCTTCTTGTGCGGCGTGTTGCAGGTTGTATAGGTCCTACAAAATCAATCCCCCACTTCTCGAATGGTGCTAATGGGAGTATAGGATGTAACGGCCACTGAGTGGTTGGCGTAGGCTTACCCACTCGTTGACAGTTATCACACTTCTTGATGATCTCCTGAACATCTTTGTACATCATTGGCCACCAGTATCCAGCTGAGAGGATCTTCTTCACAGTGTTTCTCAGTGCATAGTGTCCATCTTCAGGTTCCGAGTGTAGTGCTCCTACCACTTGTGGTATCTCATGCGTTTCTAGACATCTTCGAAGTTCTTCATCAGGCCCTCTTTTGAACAATATCCCGTTCTTCATCTCGTAGGGTCCCGCCTGATGTATGAAGACTGTTCGCTGTTCAGCGTCCAATTCCTCTGGGCACTGCAAAGTCTGTAAATATCTGTACAGATCATAGTACTTCGTAGCAGGTGCTACGGTCAGCTGAAACAATTCCTCATCTGGGAAGTCATCTGCCACTGTATCCACTCGTTCTCCCGTTCTCAGTCGAGACAAGTAATCAGCATTCTCATGATGAATCCCTTGTCTGGTCTGAACTGTGAAAGTGAATTCTTGAAGTAACAACATCCATCTTGCTATCCTTCCTGACAAGTCTGACTTTTGTACTAGATGCTTCAACGCATAATGATCCACGTGAAAAACAAACTCATAGCCAAGAAGGTAATGTCTGAACTTCTTTACTGAGTACACCATTCCCAACGCTTCACGTTCAGTAGTGGTGTAGTTCTTTTCTGCTGCTGAAAGTTGTCTACTCGCATAGTAGATTGGGTGGTCTCTCTTTTAATCATCTTTCCGACTGAGCACCACTCCAATAGCAAACGCAGAAGTGTCTACATACACTTGAAAAGGTCTCTCCCAGTCTGGTGGTCGCATGACAGGTGCTTCTGCCAACTTCTTCTTCAGCGTTTCAAACGCCCCATGTTGTTTCTCGTGCCAATGGTACTCTGTCGTCTTCTTCAGCAATTCTGTCAGTGGCGCAGCAAGTATGGCGTAATCTTTGATGAACCTTCTGTAATATCCAACATGTCCTAGGAAGGCTCTCAACTCGCTGATGTCAGTAGGGGGCTGTAGGGATAGTATCACTCTAACTTTCTCTACATCTACTTCTATGCCTCGACCTGATACTCTATGGCCAAGAAGTATTCCTTCAGTCATCACGAAGAAACACTTCTCAGGATGTAATGCAAGTCTGGCTTCCCTACACTTCTGAAAGGTTTTGGCTAAACACGCTGTATGTTCTTCACGTGTGCCAAAAACACAAAAATCATCTATAAAGATCTCTAAAAATTTTCGCAAATAATCTTGGAAAATTGAGGTCATCATCCTCTGAAAGGTAGCTGGTGCATTGCATAGTCCAAAAGGCATCTTGTGATAAGCATAAGTGCCCCAATCTGTAGTAAAGGTAGTCTTGTCCTTATCTTGCTCTCTTATGGACACTTGATTGTACCCTGAAAACCCGTCCAAAAAGCTGTAACATTCCTTTCCAGATACATGATCCAAAATGGTATCAGTAAAAGGTAAAGGGTGATGATCCTTCTTGGTTGCTGCATTCAGCTTTCTGAAATCTTGACAGACTCTTATCTTTCCTGTTTGCTTCTTGGGTACCACTACTATGGGTGCTACCCATTCGCTGCTTAACACAGGAAAAATAATACCTGCCTTTAGGTACTTATCTATCTCGTCTTTAACCATCAAAGAGTATTTTGGGTTGAGTCGGTACTGCCTCTGTCGTACAGGTACTAATCCTTCAATGAGGTCGATACGATGTTCTCCCCACTGTGCAGGTATCCCCTTCATGTCCTCCACAGTCCAAGCGAAGACATCTTGGTAATGGATCAGCATCTGACGATACACTTCCAACTCTTCTCCTTGTAGCACAACAGAAATCTTGAGGCTCTTACCTTCGCTTATTAGTAGGTCTTAGGATGCTCCTGGAAGGACTATACCATCTGTATGACTGGTCTCTGCACTCCCGTGACCTAGCTATGATTGCTATTCGGCCTCGTTCATATCTTCTTCTTCGTCAATTTCATAGCACTGTAGATAGTTGATCATCGAATAAGGGTCTCCTTTCCTTTCTCCTGCGCTGCTTGTTGATGAATCAGATCCTGAAGTATAACCCTCATCAGTCGACTCTGTTTCGCCCTGATGTGTTATCTTCTTCTAGGAAACCATCACAGCCTTATCAGTTGGTTTCTGTGGATCTTTGAACTGTAAACGGTGCCGGTACCAATCTGTTAGTACTTTGGCACCATACAACCATGGCCTCCCAATCAAAATTTGATAACCAGACTTAACCAAAGGGCGCAGCACAACATAGGTGAGTTTAAAAGAAATTCCGCCTATTAAGGTGGGGATGTTGCATAGTAGCCCAAGTGGTCGTCTTCTCGTTTGATCTGCCAGCCGTAACACCCGCTGAGTTTCTTCAAACTTGCTGAAACCCAACGCGTGTGCCGTGTCTTCTGTCATTATGTTGACTCCTGATCCGGAGTCAATTGGCACTTTCCTAATTACACAGCCTGCAACCTCCACTTCCACTTCTGGAGATCCCAGGTCTTCTGCCTCGATGTGAAACAGAGAAGGCAACTTTGATCTTCTTGCTTTAGTGGGTTTCTTCAGTGCTTGAAGTAACAATTTTCTGTAAATTTTGTTATCTTCAATCAGCTGTTTGAAACTTATGTTAGCCTTCTGTGTTTCTAGATCAGCTACCACATCATAGTGTGGTACTGCCACAGGTTCTTTCTTCATAGGTTCCGGTCGACTGTGCTTCTTCGGAACCTCCTCGTTCTTGGCTGCAGTCTTGTCTTCAGTGGCCGAAGAACGGAAAATCTTAGGTACGGACGAAGTTGATTGTTCTGGTACTTCGGCCGAAGTTGTATCAGCTTCTCTTGCCGAAGTTCCTGCTCGTAGTAACTCCTTCTTCAGGAGTTCGCGGACTTCGTCCGTAATGTCAACTAGTAGTCTCGGAGGATTTACGCTCTTCAGTATTTCTTCTTCCTCTTCCTCAGTTTCCTCCTCAACAATCTTCTTCTTGGCTTTCTCCGCAGCCTTCTTCTGCTTCTTCAGTTCTTTCTTCGATTGAGTCTTTATGGGCGCTTCTTCTGCCTTTCTCTTGGTTTTGAAAGAGCTTCTGGTGTCCACTTTACAAACCCAAGTTTCTTCTGGTGGCCATCCTTCATCTCCAGCGGCTTTCCATTCTTCCAAGTCTACCTTGTGCAGTTGAGCTTCTCCAGGACGTTCTATTTTGGGATCAAAGCGAACCCCTCTCTTCTCTGCGGGTGGGTTAGTACAATCTGCTGTGGCATGTCTTGGCTGATGACACCTTCCACAAAGTGCTACATATCCCATCGATTTCTTTGGTTGAGGGCAGTTTGGTGACCAATGTTCCAAACTGCCACAATTAAAACAAGACCCATGGGGTGGTGGTTTATTTGCTCCTGGCGGACTCATCAAACGTTTCTGAGATACATTCAGGGCCCTCTCTTTTGGTGCAAACCTTTGAATTGGTATGGGTTGAATTGGGGTAATTGCTGGCTGTGTTGGGGGTGGATTCGTTAATACTCCATATACTTCGTCTGGAGTTTCCACAAAGAATGAGCTATAATATGATTCGAATGCTGGTGCCCATTCAAGCGATTGTGCTTGAAATGTTCTGTTGTTCTTACATTCCGTATTAGCATGTCCTGATTTACCGCATGTCGTACACCATAAACTTGAACGAGATGTAGCAGGTGATTTTCTCCCTTCATGAGATCGTACCATCTGCACTTTCAAGTCTGCAAACCCTTTAATCATCTCCTCCATGAGTTGATTACTATCCCCCTTTTTCTTGCCCTTCTTTTCCTTCGAGCTTTTCTTTTCTTTGGACGAAGAACTGCGTTTCATTCTTCGTTCTTCTTCGCTCGAAGAAGATGAACTCGCCGATGAAGACTCTTCGGCTTCGGCCGAAGAAGACTCATCGTCAGAAGATTCCTCGGAGGAAGAAGGTTCTCTGCGACCCTTCTTCTGCTTCTTCCTCCGAGTCGTTTTACCTTCCTTCCTTTCACTCTTTCCTTTCTTCTTCCCTTTTATCCATCCTCCTTTACTTCCGAGGGTGGACGCTTCAAATGCTTCTGCTGAAGCAACAACCTCTTTGATGGCGTCCATCTTTCCTCTGCGACACCAGATCTCCATCTCAATCGGTAAGCCTGTAACTAGCCATTCTGTGGCTTGATCCACAGAGTATGGGTTGGCTGTACCCATCCTCGGTATTCTGTCCAGTAGATTGTAGAATCTTTGAACATAATCTTTTAAGCTCTCTTTCTTTCCTCTGATCAGTCTGGTCAGCTTTCCTAAAACTTAACGATTGTACCCAATTTCCCGGAATCGCTCTAGGAACTTTGTCCTCAGCTTGTCCCAAGTATCGATGTCTCCTGGTACTCTATTTGCATGATTGTACCAGCTGCGTGCTCTCTTCCTGAGAAGACTCGGAAAGATTCGCAGCCGATCTGGTTCAGCATCTTCCTTATTAGTGACAGATACAGATTCAAACAATTTAATGTAAGCATCTGCATCCTCATCGTCATCTGAAGATCCTCCTCTGAACTTTGGGTATCCATGTTTCGTGATAGGTTGGCCTGCCATACTTCGAACAAAAGGAGCCCTTGGAACTTGAGTTGCTATCTTGGCAGGGGCTGGAATCGGCGCTGGTACTGCAGCTTGAACGAGGACAGAAGGGGCAATACCCGCAGCAGCAGCTGCTTGGGCTTGTCTCTTCTTGAATATGGACGGTCCTGTGGTTGGCTGTAAGTAAGGAGCAGCGCTGTCTTTCTGAGTCACTGGAGTTAACGGAAGGATTTCCCGCACCAGTGCTTGAGGAATAAGTTCCTGCGCCTGTAAAAGTTCCACTAAGGTAGTAACAGCTTCTACTGCCTTAGTCGCAGCTTCTTCATTCGAAGAAGTAAACTGATCTTGATCTGCAGAAGTACTTCCTATCTCTGGGTCAGGAGTAAACAACTGCGGATATAAAACGGTATTGACTTCTGGGAAAGGTTTCCACCCTACTTCACTTTCTGGATGTTCGTTCTCAGCACTTAGCCGAGTGGTAACTTCTTCGAAGTCAAGTTCTCTTTGAGCAGATTCGAAAGGGGTTGGAGGTAATGACTTTGGTGTCCGGGGTGAACTTGATTCACCAAGGCTCGGTTCCTTCCTCTTCCATTCTTTTGAGTTAGGTGTTCTCCAACCTCGTTCTCTCTTCTTATGCTCTTCTTTCAACCGATGAG
Source organism: Asterella californica (assembly GCA_036924285.1). Taxonomy (NCBI): domain Eukaryota; kingdom Viridiplantae; phylum Streptophyta; class Marchantiopsida; order Marchantiales; family Aytoniaceae; genus Asterella; species Asterella californica. The sequence goes on from JAYKYS010000001.1 coordinate 54,206,806, forward strand.
CTTCTTCCAGAATCTGTTCTCGATATTCTGCTCGTCTTTCTCACCTCCTGTCTCTCTCAGATTGCACGTTTCCAGGAGGATCAGGCTTGCCCGTCGACATACATGTCTCTGGACTTCTGTTCACTGATCTTGGATAATTTCAGCATTCGCATCCCCGGCAGCGGCGCCAAAATTTATTCAGCCTTCTATATGTAACACACAAGAAAACCAAAAGATGCTCGAAAGTAGTAATTTAAGGATCGAACCCACAGAGATGCAAGTAAAGATCATCCAAAAGTAGTAAACACGTAACAAAGGTGATTCTTTATAGTTGTCTTTTATTCTCACGGGTAGAAATCAGTCCCGGTAGAGATCAAACTCAGATCTATCCAACAAGACAGAGTTGACAATCCTGACAAACAAACATAACAGGTACTGAACAGGTCAGGGACCTCAAGAAACAGATGAACAACAGAGAAACAGAGTCACGGACGGAAATGTCACACGAGGAAGTACTGCTGAAGTGCTACTAAGTAGCCTCTAACACCATAAACGCTAAGTATCTTCACACTAAGTTACTTTCACTACTACTGCTCTCGGAAAACTCTGGCGAAGAAGACTCTTCTTCCGCCGAAGAACTAGATTGAACTTCTTCCTAAGTGTTCCACCAAAGAACAACTTCTTCCGAATTCAACTTCGCGCAAGAACGTCTTCGTAGGAAACTAACTCCGCAGATGCTGGTCTATTCTCAGTCTTCGCCGTAAACGTTCTACTCTGATTTCAAATGTCAACAGCAAATTCTTCGGCACCCAGACTAATTCCTACCACAGCAAACTACGATACTTCGTAGGTAAATCCTTCGCAGAAGACAAAACACTCAATGGCTCCGTAAACTCAGGAAATAGAAAACTCAAAAATGATAAAACACATAGAGGTCCTGAATACAAACAACACAACGCTTATATACAGATTTTCCCAAAGATGACGGATCTTCTCCCTAAGAAGTCGGGCGTACTTCTGGACCGTCGGATGAAGGTCCTGTGTCCGAAATGACACCAGGAACGACACCGCTTTCTACTGCTAACTCTCTACCTATCTCACAAACTGAGAACTCTACGGTTGCTCTAACCTCCCTAAGCTCTCTAACTACTCGCTGGCCTAACCTAGCTACCCGGTTCCTAGCTGAAGTACCCTCCGCATCTGCAGCTAAGAACTCCTCTCTAACCTGGCGAAGAAATCCCACTTCTTCGATATCCAGCTCAACGGCGAAGTAGTTCTTCAGCACCGGCTCGACCCTACTCCGAAGTTGAGCACTCAGTTCCTCGGTCTTGACGGTGCGCCGCTTCAGATCCTCGATCTCCTGCGTCATCTCCGCGACGACATCCAGATTCCTGTCCCGTTGAAGTCGTACCTCGTCTAACTCCTTCTTCATCAAAGACAGAACTTTCTCATGCTCGTTGTCGCGATCAATCTTCTGTCGAAGAAGTTCCTCCTTCTCTGATGTCACACTCTTCAGTTCATCGGTCCTCGTCTGCGCCTCCTTCTTGGCCATGCGAAGTGCAGCTCTTAGGTTCTCCTTCTCTTCCTTCCAGTTACCTCGGCCGAAGTGCATCGTATGCACTAACTCTGCCAGGTTCAGCTTCCTACCGACGACTTCTTCGTAGGTCCCGCGGTTCGCTTCCAAGCTGTACAGTAACGGTACAACTACATCTTTGAGGTAATCCGCCGAAGAAGCTAATCGTTCGATCTCACCAACTGTCGATGAAGAAACAGCGCTCTTCGGTGTAGTGGCAACGTCCTTCTCCATCTGAGGAGTACTTCCTTCCTCGGCTTCCTCGGTCGTCTCTTCAACTGCTTCATCATCGGTCCGAACCGTCTTCGTCATCTTCATCTTCTTCCGAGACTTCTGCACAGACCTCGGCGTCTCCTCCAGAGGTTTTTTCCTTCCACTCCTGCGAATCGGAGGAGACACCTCGACTACATCTTCGTCCTCGGCCGGAGTAACTGCTTCGGGCGTCTTCTCTGGAGTTGGCGTTGAAGTCGATGCCTCGTTCTTCTTCGTTACCTCCACTGCTACTTCGGCTTGTGCTCCTTCGGCTTCGACTTCGTCGAAGAACCTCTCGAGTTGTACATCCCGTGCTGGAGTCTGTACCACCTGAAATTCATCATCCTCGGCAGCTGCGGTAAAACCTAACTTCGTCTGCTGTACCTCAGATAGCAACCCCATCCCCATATAGAACACTGATACAAACGGTCCTATGTATGCCAAGTCATTCGCATTCCAAAGCTTCAGCACATGTCGGTGGATGATCCTCGCCCAATGTGCTCTTCGTCCGGCGAAGAGCTGCTCGATGAAGTTGATTTGCCAGTTCGACAAGTATGTCGTTCTTCGTGGCTTGAAGATCGCCATAATCGCATCGGCTACTTCTCTCTTCTTCGGATCGCAGTAATCGCTTGTTCGGTAGCCGTTCCTCCCCAGAGGTAATTCCTTGAACAGATTCGGGAAGGTCTTCACTGCTTCGGGCGAAGCAGCGGCAGAGGTGGTGTCAAACAGAAGATCACCTTCCCGACCTGCATCGTCGATTCCCAAAACAGCGGACCAGTGAGCTTCGGTCCAGTTATTCGGTCGTCCATAGTGCTCATCGGCCGGATGCTGCTTGCAGACCTTCAACTCGTGCACCAATTTGGAGGAAACCATCCCCCACCAAGGAAGCAAGAGTAACGATAACCCCATTTCCTTGAGCTCTTTGTCGTAGCGGCGAAGAGCCAGTCGATTAACTTCAAACGATCGGAGCCTCGGCGCCTTAGTCGTCTGCATCCCGCACATCCCTATGATTACTGCAACGATCTTCCCTACAAACGGATTCCTCGCTGCAATCCTTTCCTCGCCCGTAACTGATGTACTTCTTCGCAAATTGGCTTCCTCGCCGATCACCCACGAATTGGCTTTCTCGCCCGTAACTGATGTACTTCGGCGTTCGGTAAATGCGGCTCTCTGCGCCCTGCTATCGCTCGCTATGGGAATAGTAAAACAGTAAAGTAAACAACTTGTTACCTTGCTTATATCCCGCGATAGGCTTTCCTGCACGTGCCGAAGTTAGGGTTTTCCTCTTGACGACTGACATTCTTCAGTCGGCTGTAACTTCGTCGTTCGGTCTCCGATTGCCTCGCACAACATATCGTTAGAAAGCTCTTCGTCCGAGGAATTCATCTATGAGAAAATCATCTTTCAATGTCTCCATAGATTCGATAAATTCCTCCAGAACTGGGATTCTTCACTAAACTTCTAATTAACACTATTCTACTCATATCGTTTATCTTCTATCATCTATTCTTCTTATTTACTTTACAACTAATCAATTAATTAACAAAAACGAAAAACCAAGGCTTCACAGGATTTGCTTTGCTTTTGTGTTTAGAGAGACTTGGTACGAATCCTGAGTGGCTTGGTGAGTTGTTTTGTTATTTCGAGAAGTTGGAAGTCGGGAACTAGGTCTGTGCCTCCCGGTCTTCCAAGCTTCTCAACTCCCCATCTTCCTAGAGAGACTAGAAGACTGGAAGGCTGGCAAAATGAGCGAGAAGACGCGAGGGTCCATCCGGGTCTCTTCTGTCCGACCCATAGCAGCCGTTCCTTCTTCTTCCCGAACTTAGAAGAGAGTTGTGAGAAGTCTTGCTGGCAGAATCTGGAGAGAATGGTCGAGGGTCATGTCTTCTCATCATGCAGCAAGCTTCTTCTAAGTGCATATGAGAGGTGAGAAGTCAGAAGAACAGAGTACAGTTGTCTTGAGTCTGTTGTGAGGATAGATTGCGTGTAGGAAGACGAAGACAGGTGAGACCAGTGAAGGGAAGTCCGACTTCGAGAAGTCTTCCGAGAACGACATTGAATCGGAAGCTGTCCCAAGTGTCTTCCCAGAGGCCACTGTCACCGCAGGAGCCCGCAATCATCTTCTTAACCTTTCTCATACTCTACTTCTCGCATATCTTGTATCTTCTAATGGGAAGTAGGATGTAATGCAAGGTGGGTTGTCTTCTTGGTAATCCATGCGAGGCCTTGCTTAGATAGGATTGTTTAGATATAGCTCGGAAGACGAGAGCTATCTAGGAAGTACTGTTAGAATCCCGGAAGACGGAATAGCTGTCTTCTGGAAGACTAGTTTCGTCTTCTGAGAAGTAGAAGCTAGACTATGGACACTCGGGAAGAACTGAGCCTTCAGCTCATAGTAGGTGCTTGTGGTTTAGTGCAACAGATCTTCCAGGTATGTCGATGCATCCGCGAGGCTTGGTGTTACCAGCGACAGAATTGGCCGAGGCCACTCCTTTTCTCAGGGAGTTGGGTCTCGACTTCTTCCTGTGGGATTGGAACCTCGCAGATCAAGGGCTTCTGGAGGAGGTGTGGGCCGCGTTACCACCGCGTAACCGTGTACCTGCGAAGGCAGGAGTGGCTCGGGGAAGACCGTCTTCCTGGACTGAAGATTGGTGGCGTAAGGCGTTTCACAGGTCTGAGACCGAGAACCGAGGATATTGGTACGAGAAGAAGATCTTGCCTAGGATTGTGAGTTAATGGCATGTGCCTGGGAGTACCACCTGCCTTTTCGTGGAAGACAGGCAGGGGAGGAACGGTTGGAAGATAGAGTCTTACCGGGAGCCGAAGAAGCGACTTCTGGCGGAGTTGTTTCTGCATCTTTTCCCCAAGGGAAAATCGCAGAAGACAAGGTACTTAGGAGATCAGGACGTGGAGTTCCTGGAATCAGTGTGGGATGACAGAGTGCCAATCTATTGGGGCGCGTACATCCACAACTATGTACAAACGGAGCTAGCATACTTGGGTACCCCGGCGGGAGGACATCTGACGCCCTTCTTCTGCTACTTGTATGTAGCCATGGGGGATCTTAGGGAAGATCAGCTGGCAGTGTATGGGCCAACGGAGCGACAGGAGGTGAAGGAGGAGACCTCGGAAGACGATGACCGAGAGGCAGCAGCAACGTCCCCTCCCACTCTGATGCCACAGCTGAGGCCCGGCTCTCACCAGAAGACGCTTCTGGTGAGGGAAGACGAGTCTAGTGGGTCGGAAGACGCCACGCCAGTGAGGAAGATGGGTCACAGAAGTGTACCAAGGACACCCATCTCCCTCATTCATTCAAGATCGGAGTCGGACTCGGAGGAAGACTTGCTGAGTACCCGATCGGAACAGAAGACAGCTTCTGTAACACCTGGGAGTCTTCCGAAGACTCCAGAAGACGAAGGATGGATGGGCGCTCCTACTGCGATGCGAGGAAGCGCAAAGAGGAGAGCCGCTCCTGCCACGAGGAGTATTCCACCCCGGAAGATGAGAAGAGTAGCTTCTTCTCGTGCGCAGAAGATGAAGGCCGTAGTGGTGGAAGAGGCTTCCTTGCCTCTGGAAGACGAAGTCGACACCATGGAGCGAGTGGTGGAAATGAACTTGTCTTCCGCAGGAAGACGACTGGAGGAGTTCAGTGCCTACTTCCAGAAGGAGATCCAGCCCGCTATGGAGTTGTTGGAAAGGAGAGCGAGGGCACAGGAGAAGCCTTTACAGCCTGGATTCGGCCTGCGCACCTTGCTTCGATAGGAAGACAGCCAGCAGAAGACGGAGTCGCTGGAAGCTAGCCTCCGCACTACGGAGAAGCTTGCAGCCAGGTACAAGGCGGAAGCAGCCGCTTCTGCCAAGGAGTCGATGCAACTTCGGAAGAGCAACCAGGAGTTGCAGACGCGAGTACAGCAGCGCGATCAGGAAGTTCTCCGAGTGCGGGAGAAGATCACTGCCCTCGCAGAAGAGCAGACCACTTGGAAGATGCAACGTCCGAAGAGAAGAGATGGGATGCTGGCTAGAGTGGTAGATGATCAACCGACGAAGCTGAATCTGCTTAAGGAGTTTCATGATACCTTGTGGGCTGGACACCGCGGAGTTTGAGCTACATACACGAAGATGAACGAGCGATACTGGTGGAAGGGTTTGTATCAAGACGTAGTGGATTTTGTTGGGTCGTGTCTGCATTGCCAGTTCTACTCTAAAGTCCGTTACAGAGATGGACTTGTACCTACCTACCCACCTAGTATTCATTTTTCGTGGGTCCTTGATCTTGTGATGATGCCGCCAGGACTGTGGGGGATGCGCTACTTGGTGTTAGCTCGAGAAGATCTCTCCAACTACGTGGAGGGACGAGCACTACGGACGAAGACTACAGAGAACATATGTAAGTTCGTGCTGGAAGATATTATCTGTCGTTATGGATCTGTTGGAAGACTACGAGCAGATAGGGGCGAGCTGAGAGGTGCAGAAGCGAAGGAGTTCTTTGCTCGTTATGGAATAAAGCTTCGACTTACTACTGCCATGAATCCAGAAGGGATTGGTAAGAGTGAACGAGGACACCCTTCTATCGTTCACGCTTTAGTGAAAGCATGTGATGGTAGGTCTAGAGAATGGCCGAGACTACTTCCATTTGCTTTATGGGCTGATAGAACTACACATTGTACCACGACTAGCTATATGCCGGTTGAGCTTATGTTGGGACAGAAACCGATCATGCCTGCTGAGGAGGACTTTCCTACGTGGGTTACGCTACCGTGGGAAGATGATATAGATCATACTTCACTCCTTGCTTTACGAACTAGGCAGTTGGAGCGAAGGGAGGAGGATCTTGCTGAGGCGCAAGAGAAGCTGAAGGTGGCTCGATTTCGCGCACCTACCGCCTTGTTGCGCCAGCGGAAGTTCTAGCTCAGTAGGTCGCAAACTTTACACCACTAACCTGCAAACACAATCACAAGTTAGCGTCCATGCACCACTTACCTTAGTTCTGGTTGGTCCGGACCGGAGCCGGACCGTCTCCTTAATCATCAAGCTCAGCAATCCTAAGTCCCGACTTAGATCCGCCTAAGTCGGTCCCAAACATGAGCAAGTCACAATATGACTTGGGGCGGACTTCCCATAAAGTCCAGGGTCCTAAACGGTGCCTCCAGCACACCTAGCGGCCCAACCGCCCGTGATGTCCGTCTGGGTCTAGGCTCCCGAACGGTGGTCTAATCCGCCGACTCGTTCCCTAGTCTTGCCCCAGCCTGTCTGCTTCAGCCGAACTAACTCAACACCGTCCCGAATCCTCTGATACTCTGGAGTGAATCGTCCCGCGAGCAACTCCTTGAACTCCTTCCAACCAAGCGCCGAGACGGTCAAGGCATGCTCATCCCTGTATGCGGTCCACCAGAGAAGTGCATGGTCCTTCAAGAACGTAACCGCCGCTCTCACTTTGTCTTACTCCTGAGCCTGATGCGCTTCAAAGTATAGGTCTAACTCGGTTAAGAAATTCTTAACCTTGCGAGCCCGTCCTATACCTGTAAACGGAGTCGGCAAATTCGTCTTACAAAGCTTCCTGGTAGACGAGGAACTTCCTTGGCCTGCCTCAAGCTCAGCGATACGTTTATCCCTTGAGGCCATCCCTTCCTGCATGGTCTTCATCATTTTGATGAGTTCCGCATACAAGGCTCCTTGACTTCCCGCGCCTGCATCGTTGGGCACCGTTGGCAAGACTCCATCTTGCTGCAGCGGTGCCACAGATGGAACTGGGCTTCCTTGACGTTGGGACGAAGGTTGTCGATTATCGTCCCCTGACTGTGTCTCGGGGCTAGCTCGAGTCGATCTGGTCCCGGTGTCAGCCGCTCCACGTTTCTTGGTCTTCCTCCTGGAACTCTGTCCGACGTCGGCCATCGCTCCAAGTGTTCACCTAGAAACGCTGATCCACTTCGTGTCTTGCGTCCCTCCTCAAGCGTCCAGCCTTCAGCCGCTACCTCAAGTTCTCGCTCACCGAAGCGTTGGCTCTGATACCACTTTTCGCGCACCTACCGCCTTTTTGCGCCAGCGGAAGCTCTAGCTCAGTAGGTCGCAAACTTTACACCACTAACCTGCAAACACAATCACAAGTTAGCGTCCATGCACCACTTACCTTAGTTCTGGTTGGTCCGGACCGGAGCCGGACCGTCTCCTTAATCATCAAGCTCAGCAATCCTAAGTCCCGACTTAGATCCGCCTAAGTCGGTCCCAAACATGAGCAAGTCACAATATGACTTGGGGCGGACTTCCCATAAAGTCCAGGGTCCTAAACGGTGCCTCCAGCACACCTAGCGGCCCAACCGCCCGTGATGTCCGTCTGGGTCTAGGCTCCCGAACGGTGGTCTAATCCGCCGACTCGTTCCCTAGTCTTGCCCCAGCCCTTACATCGTTCCTAAGTCAAGACGCTCAAGTCTAGATCGAAACGTGCCTTGGAACTGGCCCAGCCATCACCTCATGCTCCCAGAGTCCGCCCGCCGAACCCTGGGGTCGGGTGACTCGTCCTGGCCCACCCAGGCATCGAGCCCCCCCCCCATATATACTTCTGGGGATCGGCGGCCCCACCCTCCTCTTTGGTCCCTGAAAATTATACCACAACCCGACTGTGGTTCGGCCATAACTTCCAGCTCGGAGGTCAGATCGAGGAGTGTTATATATCACTGGAAAGCTCTCGACGAGACCTTTCCAATGATACCTCACTCGCCTCGAGATCTTACGTGGAGCTCCGTCCACGACCTAAAACGTCCCTGGAGCTCCAACACTTAGCCGTTTTTCCATACCCAAGGTCGAACCCTGTGGTTCGTCTGCGTCTTGGACCCACGTCTCGGTCCCACGTCTCAGACCTATGTCTGAGACTCATGTTTCAGCCCGTTCCCAGACTCGCCCCCTTAGGTCAGCGTTCGTCTGGGGCCCTCTTGGGATAGGCCCTTATGTCCTAACCCAAGGTTCTAACCTTGGTTCAGAGGACCACTTAGGGTTCCTCTGACCCCGACTTCCCGGCCAAGCCGATAAGTCCTACTCGCAGCATTCACAACCTAGCGCAAGTCTGCTAGGGTTCTGTTGTTCGCGTCTGCGCCTGATCTTGAGGATGAGGGGCGCGACACTCACCCCCACTTTGGAGGTTGATGCCCTCATCAACAATGATCCTTTAAGTTAACACCAAGTTCAAAATGGGTAGCCAACCCCTTGGCGTCAGAATTGCGTTCTGGTAGCTAACCCGCAATTCTCTTCTTGGCTTGAGTCTTAAGTTGTCGCTAGAACACTTAGAAAATTCCAACTAGCCCCGGGAAAAGCCTTACCTTTTTGGCCCACCCTAAACAAAACTAGTTGACAACTTCTAAACATTCTACTTAAGACTCTAACTTGCTAACTATAAGTATTCACACCTACTTACGAGGTCCCCCAAAACTCACTTTCCAGTCGCAACCTGATTTGACTTAGACGCGCGACTAAGTTTACTTTGCAGTTAGAAAACCGCAAGGCAAGATCACCCCAAGGCCCAAGACAAGTATGAAAGTTCATACTTGCTTTGCCAACGCTACGGCAAACCTAAGTCTTGACATCAAGACTTAGTCTTGATTTAGATGCTTATCCAAACCAGCTCGCTTCCTTTGAGTGTGCTTCGTTCCTCCTCTTGACAACATCCTAGGCATCTGATCAGAACTAGTCATAGCCATGCACTACCAATACACTTAGACAATTTTTCAAGAAACAAAATTTTTATTTCCAAACACAAGTAAAGTACAAAGTCCATCGGCTCAAATCGCCTCAAGTTGCTACTCGTATGGTCCGTCGTTTCTTCACCCCTCGCTGGAAGGAGATGTCCTCATCTTGCTAACGCCCTTGTTGTCCTTGTCTCCGTTTGAACAGGTCCAATACTTCGCTTGCATGTGCGAGATCTTCCTCTGGCACCCAAGTTGCTTCTTTCAAATGGTAACCACGCCATTTGACCAAGTACTCCATCCGGTTTGATTTGCGCCGAGATCGCAAAATGGACTCCACCTCATATTCTGCTTCGCCTTGCACGACATCAGGTTGAGGCCTAAGAACCTGTTTGCGCTCCGGTCGCAAATCATCCTTGAAGTGTTTCTTTAGTAAAGAAACATGGAAAGTCGGATGCAACTGCCACTCGCGAGGAAGGTCTAAGGTATAGATGTCTTCGTGCGGATTCTTGACAATGACAAAAGGTCCCGCGAACTTTGATGAGAACTTCGCCGATATATCCTTCGGAAGTGTGAAGTTTTTCGCACTTAACCATACTTCTTCGCCCACTTGAAACTTCACTTGCCGCCGATGTTTGTTTACCTGCTTCGTGTACCGTTGCTGCGCCTTCTCGAGGTTCTTCTTAACTTGCTCCTCGCGCCGCTGCATTGCCGCCACCAACTCTGCAGCTGATGTTTGCCGTGTTCTTGGTCGTGCCGATGTAGAACTCCTTGCAAGAGTCAAGTCAAGAGGCCCTTCTGGCTCACGTCCGTAAGCCAGCAAGAAAGGCGATTCGCCGGTTGACGAATGCTTCGTGGAATTGTAGCAATACTCCGCAAGACTGAGCCACTCCGCCCAATCACTTTGGTCCGCGCTCACATAATTCCTCAAGTATTGATTCAGAACCGAGTTAACTCGTTCCGTTTGCCCATCTGTTTCTGGATGAAAGGCGGTACTAAATTTTAATTTAGTCCCCAATTTTTGGAACAAGTGTTTCCAAAAGGCACTTGTGAACTTAGAGTCTCTATCTGAAATAATACTCCGAGGTAATCCATGTGAACGCCACCAAGTATCTAGGAACAACCGAGAAGTCGTGAACGCTGTTGCAGTGTCCAAGGTCGGAGCAAACTTCGCTAGTTTGCTAAACCGATCAACTATCACAAAAATTGCGTTGTATCCATTCGAGTCAGGCAGAGAGGTAATGAAGTCCATGCTAATGCTTTCCCAAGGTCTGGCTGGAATCGGCAAAGGATGAAGCAATCCTTGTTTCTTCTCATAAGAAACACGATTCGCTTGACATGTTACGCATGTTTTCACAAAGTGGGAAACATCGTCTTTCATGTGGGGCCAATAAAACTTTTTAGCGATTACCGCTAAAGTGGACTTTTCTCCTTTATGGCCTGATAAGGGCACATCATGAGATTCTTTTAACAACTTGGTCCTAAGTTTTCCTTGTCCCACATAAACCCGACTTTGCTTGAACATGAGTAAACCATGTCTTAGCTGCATGTTCTGCAACTTCACCCCTCGCTTGAGTTGTTCCAAGTATTCCTTCGCTTGGTCATCGCCCATGTAACCTTCACGTATTCGCCTCTCCAAGTTTGACTCCTTAGGATACATAGCTCGCAAAATCTGTGTTGACGATGGAAGATATTCCTCCTTGCGACTCAAGGCGTCAGGGACCACATTGTCCTTTCCCGCTTTGTGGATTAATTCCACGTTCATGAGCGCCAAGGTATCATGCCATCGTAGTTGCTTTGGCGTCACCCAATCTTGCGTCTCAAAGTACTTGAGCGAAATGTTATCAGTATACACTTGGGTTTTGTGAAGTCCCAAGTAATGCCGCCATTTCCTCAAGCAATGAACCACCGCAAACAGTTCCTTCTCGTGAGTCGGCCATCGACTCTCTGTCCCAGATAGCTTTTTGCTTTCGTACGCTACAGGTTTTCCATCCTGCACCAGCACTCCGCCAATCGCATAGTCGCTCGCGTCCGTGTGCACCTCGAATGGTTTGTCGAACTCCGGCAGCTTCAATACTGGCGCCTTTGACAAAATAGCTTTGATCGTCTGAAACGCATCATCCACCTCCTTGGTCCAACTTACCTGTGCGTCTTTACCCGTCCAGTCCGTCAGCGGCTTCGCGATCTTTGAAAACCCCTTCACATACTTGCGGTAGAACTGCGCCAATCCTAAGAATCACCGCATCCCCTTCATTGTAGTCGGAGGCTCCCAAGTCACAATCGCGTCCACCTTCTGCATATCCGGGCCGACTCCTTCTGCACTAATTACATGTCCCAAGAAGTTAATGCGCTCCAAACCAAACTCACTCTTGTCAATGTTGGCAAACAGCTTATGCTCCCGCAGCTTCGTCAACACCACCCTTAGCTGCTCCGCGTGCGACTCTAAGGTTTTGGAGTAGATCAAGATGTCGTCGATGTAAACGATGACAAACTCATCCATCTCCTCGCGAAAAATTGTGTTCATCAATGTAGTGAACGTCGAAGGGGCGTTGCAGAGTCCAAATGGCATCACCACGAATTCAAACGATCCGTATCTGGTTCGACAAGCGGTCTTCTCAACATCTGGGTCAGCTATCCGGATTTGGTAATATCCTGACTTCAAGTCTATCCTGCTGAAGTACTTTGCGCCCGCTAGCCTATCAAAGAGGTCGTCTATCCTTGGCAAAGGATAATTATTCTTCACCGTCACCTTATTGAGTGCACGATAATCTACGCAGAGTCGTAACTTCCCATCCTTTTTCTTTGCGAAAAGAACTGGGGCTCCATAAGGTGACTTGCTGGTTCGAATATATCCCCGCGCTAATAGCTCGCCGAGTTGTCTTTTCAACTCAAGGAGTTCTACCTGATTGAGTCGGTAAGGGGCTTTGGAAGGTGGTTCCGATCCTGGCAAGACTTCGATCTTGTGATCCACCACCCGCCTTGGAGGTAACTCAGCAGGTAACTCGTCCGTCAAGACATCCTCAAACTCCTTAATCACTTCGCGAAGCACCCCCGGAAGTTTAGTCGCGTCTCCTTTTTCCTCTGGTCTGTCACCCGCCATCAAATCTGCAACCCGCATCAAACACATGACCCCGTCGTTGAAGTCCATCTGTTTGCCTTTGATCAAATTCACTGCAAAGTCATCAATCTTCCGCGCCTTCCGGATCAGCCTCACTCCCAGCTTCCGCCCTTTAACTCTAACGTTTAACCTTAAAGGTTTCCGCCTAAGTTCCACTTCAAACCTGTCCAAGAAAGTGCTCCCCAAAACCGCATGGATATCATCCATCTCGCACACCGTGAAGTTCTCTGTGAACTCCAACTTCCCACACGCAAATCGTACGTCCAAGGCCACTTCAGAAGTTTGGTATGTCTTGCCCTTGGCAAAGCGTACCTGAATAGGCTTGTCTGCCTTGGAGGTAGACAAGCCCAACTTCTTCACCAACTTTGGACTTATGAAGGAGTGAGTCGCTCCTGTGTCCACAAGAAAAGTAACATCACGGTTAGCAACCTTGGCTTGCAGATACATCAGTCCCGGCGTCTTCTTCGTGGTTCTCAAGGTCACAGTCATCTGGCCCTCCAACAAGTCCTTTGCAACAAATGCATTCATGCTACAGTTACTAACCTTAGGTTTCTTACACCCCTTAGCAATGTGGCCCGCCTCGCCACAGTTGTAGCAAGTAAACTTAGCGCCATTGCCCTTCTGAGGTGTCTGCCCCTTAGGTTTTACTCCTGTTTGCTGCCGCTTTGCTGCCGGAGCAGAAGTATCCTTCCGATCCTTCTCACCCCCATCCCATTGTCGCTTGAAGCCCTTGTTCTTCTTCTGGAACTTGTCCGTGCTGCGAGGTTCAAAAGGTTTTTGTTGCTGGACTTCATCGTCCCCAATTCGCTCCGCTAGCTTCAAAAGTTCGGCACTTGTGGCAGGTAGCTCCGGCATCCGAAAGAGAGCCTTCTCCGAGCTGGACTTGAGTCCCCCAATGAATATACATATTTTGGTCTCCTCAGTCCACTTGGAGAACGAATCCAGTTTGGCACTGAACTCGCGCACATAAGCACTTAAGGTCCCTGTCTGCTTCAGCCGAACTAACTCAACACCGTCCCGAATCCTCTGATACTCTGGAGTGAATCGTCCCGCGAGCAACTCCTTGAACTCCTTCCAACCAAGCGCCGAGACGGTCAAGGCATGCTCATCCCTGTATGCGGTCCACCAGAGAAGTGCATGGTCCTTCAAGAACGTAACCGCCGCTCTCACTTTGTCTTACTCCTGAGCCTGATGCGCTTCAAAGTATAGGTCTAACTCGGTTAAGAAATTCTTAACCTTGCGAGCCCGTCCTATACCTGTAAACGGAGTCGGCAAATTCGTCTTACAAAGCTTCCTGGTAGACGAGGAACTTCCTTGGCCTGCCTCAAGCTCAGCGATACGTTTATCCCTTGAGGCCATCCCTTCCTGCATGGTCTTCATCATTTTGATGAGTTCCGCATACAAGGCTCCTTGACTTCCCGCGCCTGCATCGTTGGGCACCGTTGGCAAGACTCCATCTTGCTGCAGCGGTGCCACAGATGGAACTGGGCTTCCTTGACGTTGGGACGAAGGTTGTCGATTATCGTCCCCTGACTGTGTCTCGGGGCTAGCTCGAGTCGATCTGGTCCCGGTGTCAGCCGCTCCACGTTTCTTGGTCTTCCTCCTGGAACTCTGTCCGACGTCGGCCATCGCTCCAAGTGTTCACCTAGAAACGCTGATCCACTTCGTGTCTTGCGTCCCTCCTCAAGCGTCCAGCCTTCAGCCGCTACCTCAAGTTCTCGCTCACCGAAGCGTTGGCTCTGATACCACTTTTCGCGCACCTACCGCCTTTTTGCGCCAGCGGAAGCTCTAGCTCAGTAGGTCGCAAACTTTACACCACTAACCTGCAAACACAATCACAAGTTAGCGTCCATGCACCACTTACCTTAGTTCTGGTTGGTCCGGACCGGAGCCGGACCGTCTCCTTAATCATCAAGCTCAGCAATCCTAAGTCCCGACTTAGATCCGCCTAAGTCGGTCCCAAACATGAGCAAGTCACAATATGACTTGGGGCGGACTTCCCATAAAGTCCAGGGTCCTAAACGGTGCCTCCAGCACACCTAGCGGCCCAACCGCCCGTGATGTCCGTCTGGGTCTAGGCTCCCGAACGGTGGTCTAATCCGCCGACTCGTTCCCTAGTCTTGCCCTAGTCCTTACATCGTTCCTAAGTCAAGACGCTCAAGTCTAGATCGGAACGTGCCTTGGAACTGGCCCAGCCATCACCTCATGCCCCCAGAGTCCGCCCGCCGAACCCTGGGGTCGGGTGACTCGTCCTGGCCCACCCAGGCATCGAGCCCCCCCCCCCATATATACTTCTGGGGATCGGCGGCCCCACCCTCCTCTTTGGTCCCTGAAAATTATACCACAACCCGACTGTGGTTCGGCCATAACTTCCAGCTCGGAGGTCAGATCGAGGAGTGTTATATATCACTGGAAAGCTCTCGACGAGACCTTTCCAATGATACCTCACTCGCCTCGAGATCTTACGTGGAGCTCCGTCCACGACCTAAAACGTCCCTGGAGCTCCAACACTTAGCCGTTTTTCCATACCCAAGGTCGAACCTTGTGGTTCGTCTGCGTCTTGGACCCACGTCTCGGTCCCACGTCTCAGACCTATGTCTGAGACTCATGTTTCAGCCCGTTCCCAGACTCGCCCCCTTAGGTCAGCGTTCGTCTAGGGCCCTCTTGGGATAGGCCCTTATGTCCTAACCCAAGGTTCTAACCTTGGTTCAGAGGACCACTTAGGGTTCCTCTGACCCCGACTTCCCGGCCAAGCCGATAAGTCCTACTCGCAGCATTCACAACCTAGCGCAAGTCTGCTAGGGTTCTGTTGTTCGCGTCTACGCCTGATCTTGAGGATGAGGGGCGCGACACTCGAATTAGAAACAAGGAGCGTTTCGATAAGACTCACCGACTATGACCAAAGCCAATACGTGTTGGTGATTGGGTTCTGGTGTATGATAGCGCGCTGGAGAACCAGCATTCTACACTTCGTAAGTTCTCGCGAAGATGGTTCGGGCCTTATGTTGTGCTAGATGTTTATGAGAATGCCACTTATAGTTTACGTGAGCTGGATGGTACTCCTTTGAAACTATCTGTGGCTGGCAAGCGAGTGAAGTTGTTCAAACAACGTGGAGGATCAGTAGATTTGTTCAACTTTCTGGAGTCTGAGCAGAGGATGACGAGAGATGAAGACGTCTCGGCTACTGAAGAGGTTGAGACGGACGAGAGCGATGATGATGAAGAGCAGATAGAAGGATGAAGAAGTTGGCACATGCCAGAGGATGTGCAGGTTTGGAGGGGGTGGATGTCGTGATGTGAATTATTCCACATAGTGAATAATTCACCTCTCAGTTAGAAGTTAGTCTCTCTGAGCGAAGTTAAAATCTCAGAGAAGTCGATTCTGGAGGAAGTGAGCATTCGAAAATCTGAAAACACCACGGCGTAGGTCTCGTCGTGCTGATCACCGTGGTATGTTCAAAAGTTGCAAACGGAGTTGCAGGCGAAAAGTTACTTGGAGTTCTTCTACAAGATTTCTGATACCGGGAAATTTACCATAAATCAGAGTGAGTTCGAAAAATACTTTTTAGATTTTTCTCATGTAGATTGTAGTCTGTAGTATTTGTTTAAAATTCGAAATGTACAAAAAGAGCACGTCTAGAGAAAGTTATGGCATTTCGTGTTAGCAAAGGAAAGACGAAATACCGCAGCTTTCTAGCATATTAGCTTAGAAACTGGTCTTCAAAACCAGTTGTGAGATCAGCTTCCGTGGTGTAGCTGAGAAACTTGTAGGGAGGAGGTCTCCGGATCAAATCCCTTCAGACTCACAACCGGCTTGGAGTAGGCTGGCCCCTTCGGGGGAATATGAGGGGCACCAAGTTACCTAGGGGCGGGACACTAGATGTCCCTTAAACGTACCGTGAATGCGGGACGCCTCCGTCTACCCCTGCACTAGTGCAGTCACCTAGTGTGGATGCTAGAGGGAGATTACCACCGGGTTTCGAAATGGACCTCTCACCTTCGGGTTGGTGGGGTAATTAGTACGAATTCGGTTGCGGTCCTCTAAGTCCTGGGGTAGCGAGATGGCATCAAAGATACTCCAAGTCGGTACCAATTCTTTTGTAGAAAAATGTAGAGTTCGAAATACTATTCACTTGGGTCGAAAAATCAAGTGAAACTGATACATGAGGCAATACTTACGGCACTTCAAAAATTTCGGGTTGGCGGGGTAATTAGTACGAATTCGGTTGCGGCCCTCTAAGTCCTGGGGTAGCGAGATGGCATCAAAGATACTCCAAGTCGGTACCAATTCTTTTGTAGAAAAATGTAGAGTTCGAAATACTATTCACTTGGGTCGAAAAATCAAGTGAAACTGATACATGAGGCAATACTTACGGCACTTCAAAAATTTAAGGGGGCCAGGAAACGACAATGATGATAACTCGGGCTCCACGTGTCAGAACGAGGTGATTCCGGTGGCCAAAGGTAGCCGTGGTGGAGTTACTTCGAGTGGAGGTGTCAAATGCTGACTGTACGTAATTAGTACGAATTCGGTTGCGGCCCTCTAAGTCCTGGGGTAGCGAGATGGCATCAAAGATACTCCAAGTCGGTACCAATTCTTTTGTAGAAAAATGTAGAGTTCGAAATACTATTCACTTGGGTCGAAAAATCAAGTGAAACTGATACATGAGGCAATACTTACGGCACTTCAAAAATTTAAGGGGGCCGGGAAACGACAATGATGATAACTCGGGCTCCACGTGTCAGAACGAGGTGATTCCGGTGGCCAGAGGTAGCCGTGGTGGAGTTACTTCGAGTGGAGGTGTCAAATGCTGACTGTACGACCGACTCGGTGGCCGTCCGTACAGATGAACCTGCGAAGCTTAGTGAAATAGTCTTCTTACGTGTAGATTTTTTACCAGTGATTTAATTTTCTGCTGCCATGTTTAGGGTATCTTTTACCTCTGCCAGGTGACAGTGAAGGATGCGTAGGATGGAGGAAAACCCAGAGGGGTGTACTCCAGAGTGAGAGAATTGCCGCAATTTATCGCATTATCGTAGTTTGTCGATCATCGAGCGGTGTAGAGTTTACCGTGCGGAAGCTATCGAGTAGAGAGAAATAGTAGAGCTGAGGAGAAGATTTTGACACAGAGGTTACGTCTAAAGAGAACTTCTGTCTGATCAGTTTTTTGATATCGAGGGATTGAGAGTAGAGAACAGAATCGAGTAGATAGGAGACCTACAACTTGTACGCACGTCTTTCTGAAAAGAAAACGGGAAGCTTCTAGGTGAACGCGCTGGTGCTTCACAGGAGCAGTTTTCTGATATTCTGAGTTATTGAGCGTGAGCTTTTCAATCTGCATGATCTGGAGTTGAAGATCTACTTGCACGCCGTGTGTTTTATCCTGGCCAGATCGAGAACGTGGTGGTGTGATTTCTTGCGATCCGTGTTTCGTGTGTTGTTTTCGTCCTCCTCTTCACGATCGTATCACAGCTAGAAGGTTCGCCCTTCTCAGGAAACTCTCGTCTCGACAACGAGCTGCAGTGGAGAAGACGCAGAGGGAAGCAGCAGAGGCCCGTGCGCAGAAGATGTTAGCTCAGTCGGTAGAAGCGCTTCGGAAGAAGTTCAACTTCACCGCGGGTAAGAAGTTACTTACCTTAGCTAGGGAATGGGACAGCGGGTCTAAGACGAGGTTGATGGAATGCAGAGATAGCATGTTCAGGTACCTCGATAGACAGATAGAAGGAGTGAAGACACTTTATGGTCTTCCCTCACTTCCGACACCTGCAACCGCATCTTCCCAAGCCCCAGCACCCTCGACTGGATCCGGAATGGAGAAGGAGGAGTTCGATCTCGCTGTACACTTGGTGGTGACAGCGTTGGAAGACGAGAAGACTCCAGAAGACGCCCCGGAAGACATGATGTCTTCTGGAAGACAGGAGTAGCTCCGGTAGGAGCAGATCATGTAGAGATTGCCACCGAGCAATCAGAATAGTTAGCAAACTTAATCGACACTTCCAGATTTAGTAGGATCGGACATGCTATCTTAAGGGTGGCAGTTTTTCATGTAAAAATAGTTAGGACCCCATGTGGCAGCATAGGTAGCGTAGGAGTAACACAGTGGAGGGCTAATTGGGAAGAGGGACCGCATGCATGTGAGGTGACAACTTCTTGTCAGCGCCTCTCTCTCTCTCCCTGATGGTCGCCTCCCTTGACTCTCGAGGCAGGTGGTTAAGTAGGATCGTAGAGTAGGAAATGGAGCTCTGCCAGTTCTGCCAGTTCTGTAGAATTTTGTAGTAACTGAACATACACATCGATTCTACAGGCAGGCAGGCGAGACACATTAGAGCAGAGACAGTCTTAGCACACTACACCCGTCGTTGGAAACATACGAATAGTCTTGGAATATACAGGAGGGGTCTGCATACTCGCACCAGTAGTGGATTCGAAGATGTAGATAGAAGTAGTGGACAGTCTAGGAACAGGGAACGGCATCCTCGTGCAGTCCTGTTAGCTAGGCTGATGTGTCGAGGAGTAGACGTAGGAAGTAGCGGGAGTGAGCTTCCCAATGCCATTGTGACTTCTTGTCGGGGAATAGATTGTGGATTTGAGTGCAGCAGCTTCGCTCATGTCTTCTGGGTGGTGGAATGTATTGAATTCGCTCCCAATTGTGCATGGGAAGTGTTCTTCTTGAGTGGCGGTGAATGTCAACAGTTGTGGAGTGCAGCTTGACTCGTTCAGTAGAGCACTTGGGATCTACGTACGAACGGTCTTCTGGGTAAGGGATCCCAGAAGACAGAGCAGTCAGAGCAGCGAAGTGAAGAAGAAAGAAGCCTTCTTCCCGCAACAGAAGACAACATCCTCGAGTAGAAGACGGTGCTACAGTACTCACGTTTGTTGTCTTCCTCCCCAAACTATTACAAGCAGGGATGGCTTGTTAGTCAGGATCCGGACTAGAAGCCTGTCGGAATCTTAATTGCCCTTTTTCATCCTGTTTTCTCTTGTTTGGATTTCTTCTTCTTCCCATCTTCCCTCATCTTCCCCATCTTCTTATCTTCTTCTAGTGAGCTTCCGATACTTCTATTGAGCTTCCGTGAAGGTGAATGTCGTTGTAGTGCTGCAAGAAGACAACTTCCGTAGGTAGAAGCCTGGGAAGGCTACAGGGGGCATACACCCTGTGATTTATCCAACCCGATTGGAATGTGAGTGTGAGAGTAAGGTGTAACGACTGTTACTAGTCGACTTCTGCGAAGCCGGACAGCCTTCTGGAGGTGTGAGAAGACGAGCTAAACCCCCAGAAGACGAGAATCGCTTCGGGAAGACGGTATCGAGAAGACCGGAAGAAGCAACCTGGAAGCAGGAAGATCGTCTTCCTGAGCTTCTCTGTGAATAGTTGTATGATATTGTAATGGGTAGTTGTTTGTTTGGGTCCAGAGCATCATTTGGCTTGTCTGGAAGACGTGTTGTTTTGTGTGGTTTTGTGAGAAGACGGGATTTCTAGACAAAACCCGTGTGTTTGTGTGTTTGAACAGATCTTAGAACTTAGAGCAGCGTTACTTGTGCAAATCCTCTGTGAGAACGATATCTTGTATACTAAATGGGCAAAAGGAGAAATCCTACGTCACTACAGTAAAGATCCTGAGTGGGTTAACTCACCCCAGCGAACCGCTTCTAGAGAGCAGCGGATATCCCTGAGACACCAAAGGAAAGAAGAAGAGCTCAGAAAGATCCGATCGGTAGAGTTGGAAGAGCCTTCCATCTCGAGCATAATCTTTGGCGAAGACAGAAGCCAACCGGGTGATCACGTGTATAAAGTAGATTTTGGTACTGGTTACTCGGAAGACGTCTTCCCAAGTGCGGAAGAAGCTTCGCAAGGTGAGGAAAGACTAGAGGAGATTGTTCCAGACGTCTCGGAAGGTAGCAGTGACAGTAGCTCTGACTCAGAAGATGATCTTCGTGACTCAGACAGGCCTGGACCTTCGAGAAGACCATCTCCACCACCTGGACCTGAGGAAGAAAGAAGTTGGCAGTCGCACCAGCCGTCAGTCGACATGGCTTCCCACACTCGGCAGAAGTACCATCCGTACGACGATGATGCTGATGTAGACGACTTCATCACGATGTTCGAGACCATCTCTAGATCCAACAAGGAAGACGCTGATGTTGACAGACTCCGTGTATTTCCCAGTTTGATCAAAGGGAAAGGAAGGAAGTGGATGAGTAAAACGTTGGATGATGTTGTAGTAATAGCCGCTTGGGCTACTTTGAAGGCAGCTTTTCTGAAGAGGTTCAGAGGAGTGGGCTACGATCGTATGACCCTCATAGAACTTTAGAGACTCGAACGGAAGAAGAAAGAGACACTGAGGGATTACATCGAGAGATTTGAAGATCTCTTGGATCACATCCCTCAGAACCAAGGAAGACCCGGCTACTGTGCTCAGCAAGCTGTGGACTGGTACTTGGGAGGATTGTCTCAGGACATGGAATTGTACTACAGAAGAGGAGGAGGTGATGATTTAGCGGAGGTACAGAAGCATGCCGAGCAGTATGAAACCTCGAGCATCACTCGGAATATGACGAAAGACAAAGGGAAGACCTCGAAGAAGTCCAAGAAGTCGAAGAAGTCTTCCCGGAAGTCCAAGAAGAAGTCCAAGTCCACTGAAACTGATAACAGTGATTCGGAAGCAGCCTCTACTTCTGAAGAGTCTACTGTCGAAAGTTCAGAATCCGAATCTGAACAAGAGAAGAAGGCGCGGAAGAAGAAGAAGGAGAAGACGCGAGCAAGGGAAGAAGTTGTGCAGAAGATGCCTCAAACTCAGATCATACAGTCTGCACCTGATCGTCGCATCGATGAGGTTCTGAAGCAGTTTGCCGACCTGAAAGTTCATCTTCTGAACCAGAAGGACAAGCGGAAGCAGCCTACGGCTTCCCGGCCAAACCTTTGGTGCAACCTTTGTAACTCTTCTGGACACACCAGAGATCAGTGTACGCAGGACCAAGCTGTCAACTGGGCAGGATGGGAAGAAGACGATGAGGGATATCTACACGATCCCAGTGGGGAAACTTGCTATAGGATCGAGACGATACAACCCTTCGCTCCTACGCCTCCCGCCCAATATAATCGTTATGTACCGAGGGATAGAGCTAGCAATGTACAGACCAGGACACCCAAGCAGCCTTCTTCATCACAACGACCTCTCAACCCTCTTCCTGGAGCGTGCAATAATTGTGGAGAGACAGGACACTGGTGGTCCACCTGTCCTCATCCGCGAAGACAGATTGGGCAAGTGCCCTTGTGCGGGAATTGTAAGGAAGCCGGTCATTTCACAGGGAATTGTCCTCAGACCTTACGACCCCGACAAATGGTGAGATTTGCAGATATCACGCCTCCTGCAGAAGCAGCATCAACTTCTAAGCTCGAGTTAGCAGTGGTATAGCACATCACGGTAGAAGAAGAAGATCTTGGGGATTGTACGGATTGTCTCCATATCGAGGAAGACGAACCAGACCCCGGGAAGCGCGAAGGAAAGGAACCTCAGCTGCAGAAGACGACTGCAGCTCAAAAGATGAAGACATCTGAAGAAGCGTCATCTCTCACTTTGACGGATGGTACTGTTTGGAATCCTGACCCAAATTCTGATAGTTGGCCTCCGGAGGAAGTTTTGGATGAAGCTGTGTTCAAGGTAAGTACCAGAAGCAAAGGGAAGTCAGAATCTTGTCAGAAGGACGTCAAGAAGAAGAAGCAGCGTAAGGAGAGGTCATCTTCTCCTGAGCGGCCGTCTTCTCCTACTTACGACAGAGAAGATCCGAAGTACTTTGCTCCTGACATTAGGCAAGAGGTTGAAGCGATCATGCAAGAAGAGCTGGAGAAGAGACGGAAGATAGTACAGCAGCTTCCTACACCGACTATGGCAACATCTGTCTCATGGGAACAGCCCCCAGTCGAGGGAAGACACTCTTTTGGTCTTCCACCCAAGGAAGCAGCTACTACATCTTCTCTGTTGGAAACTCCAGTCACCCTTCTGAAAAGATCTCCGTACGACTTCTTGCGAGACTTGTGGAATCAGAAGGCGGACGTAACCTTCCAACAGCTGTTGGATGACAACGCTGGTTACAAGAAGTTGTTACAATCTGTGCTTCGAGGATCAAGGAAGCGGAGGGCAGCTAAACTTCCCAAGAGCATCTCGATCCTAAGAATAGAGCATGAGGACTTGGGAGCCCCAGAACTCGATATGGAGATCCATGGCTGTCTTCTGAAGAAGGTACCCATTGATTCCGGCTCCGGAGTTAACATCATGACTGAAGAAACGGCGCATGCCCTAGGCTTCACTGAGTTCCAGCCTACTCCGAGAATTCTCAGAATGGCGGACCAGACCAGAAGACGACCTTTGGGGCAACTGAAAGATGTCTTGACGGTAATTGATGGAGTATCTTTTTACCTCACTTACATCATTTTGCGACCTGTAGCTAAGGTTGGATATCAGGTGTTGATAGGAAGACCATGGCTGTATGCTACAAATGTGAATACCGACTGGAGAAGGCATCGGTTGAGATTTCCCAATTCTACACACAAGCCAGGTGAGAAGAGTAAGGTCTCGCTTCCTTGGATCAAGATTGAACACCAAGGTGAAACTCCGTCTACAACAGAGCGGTACACTTCAGAAGACTCATCTGCGTCTTCTGACAGTGATGAACGATATAATGAGTTTGTGGCAAATAACGTGTGTACTACAGAAGTAGCAGAGAAAGTAGAAGATGTGGTCTGTGGATACATTGAGTGCTACGAGGTTGCGGAAGAAGAGCTTCCAGAAGACGAGAATACCGTCTTCCCTTCGGAAGATCCAATAGTTGGTCTTCCAGAAGACGAGAATACCGTCTTCCCTTCGGAAGATCCGACAGTTTGTCTTCCAGAAGACGAATCTGAACCAGAAGAAGCTCCCAAACCGGAATACTTTGGTGCCAGTGAGTACAGTCACACCGAAGGAATGGTAAACCCGGATGATCTCCAAGAGATGAAGGTTGCTCCTGGGAAGAAACTGAAGCTTTCCAAGGTGATCGAGGGCCAGCAGTTGGAAGACTTCCGAGAACTTCTAACGGAGTTCCAGGATGTCTTCGCATGGACCATAGAAGACATGAAGGGCATACCTCAAGAATTGGGAGAGCATCGCATTGACTTGTTGGAGGGCGTTGTTCCTGCACGGCAGAGGCAGCATCGGCTCAACCCCAAGTACTCGCTTCTGGTGAAGGACCAGATTGACCAGTACCTGAAGGCAGGAGTCATCTTCCCAGTACTTAGCAGTGAGTGGGTAGCTCCTATTGTCATCGTGCCGAAGAAGCAAACATGGAAGATCCGAGTGTGTCAGGACTTCCGGAAGCTGAACTTGGCCACGAAGAAGGATCATCACCCTTTACCATTCACCGATTCTGTGTTAGACCAGGTAGCAGGACATGAGTTCTACAGCTTCCTGGATGGGTATTCTGGGTACAACCAAGTTTCAATCAGAGAAGAAGACAAGTCGAAAACCACTTTCACCACTGATTGGGGCACGTACGCGTACAACCAAATGCCGTTTGGTTTATGCAATGCACCCGCCACATTCCAGAGGTTGATGATTACCATCTTCAAGGAGTATCTTCGCACCTTCATGGAGATCTTCTTGGATGATTTCTGTGTGTTTGGATCAAGAGAAGACCACTTGATATTTCTAAGGAAGTATTTTCTGAAGTGTAGAGAACATCGTTTGGCTCTTCACCCTGAGAAGTGCTTCTTTGGTATGTCAGAGGGGATCTTGCTAGGACATAGGATTTCCGGAAGAGGTATAGAAGTCGACTGTGCTAAGGTGGAAGTCATCATGAAACTCCACCCACCTGCTAACCTGACACAGTTGAGAAGCTTCCTTGGCAACGTAGGATACTACAGGAGGTTTATTGACAGGTACGCAGAGGTAGCAGGAAGACTCACTAAGTTGCTGAAAAAGGACGAACCATACGTTTGGTCTTCTGAGCAGCAGGAAGCATTCGAAGAAATGAAGAGGCTTCTGTCGGAATCCCCTGTCCTACGGCCGCCTGATTGGGAAAGAGTCTTCCACATTTATGTGGATGTTTCTGCTTTCGCCATCGGGGTGGTGTTGAGTCAGAAAGATGAGAAGAAGAAGGATTATCCCATCTACTACGCGGGAAGACAGCTCAGTGATGTAGAGAAGAAGTACTCGACAACTGAAAGGGAGTGTCTTGGCATGATTTACTCCTGTAGGAAGTTAAGACACTATCTTCTAGCAAACCCGTTTGTCGTCTATGTAGATCACTTCTCTTTGAAACATCTTGTAAAGAAAGCAGATTTGTTTGGTAGGATAGCTAGGTGGATTCTCCTACTCCAGGAATTTACTTACACAGTTGAGTACATGCCCGAAAGACAGCATGTTAATGCTGACTACCTATCCAGATTGGAGACAGAACGACGTGAAGATGAAGTGGAAGACGAGTTTCCGGACGAGAAGTTGTTTTCAGTTTTCGCAGAGACACTTTCATCTGAGGGGGGGCGTACCGCCTGCTTCCCAGAAGACGAGAGTAGATCTTCTGATCCAGTCTTCGCGACTTTCACAGAAGAGTCGATCTTCAAGGACTTGAGGAAGTTCTTGGAAGACCAACAGTATCCCGAGGGAATGGATGCGGAGCAGAAGGCCGTCTTCTTACACAAGGCAGGTCCATATGCTATCTTCCAGGGTATCCTGTTTCGAAAGGGACATGATGAGAAGCTGAGAAGATGTCTCGAGCCGCCAGAGATAAAATCAGTGATCACATGTCTTCACTACGAAGATGCTGGGGGTCACTACGGATTGAAGACCACAGTGAAGAAGATGCTAGACGTCGGATACTGGTGGCCAACTATGTACCGAGACACTTTTCAGGAGATCAGGAAGTGCGATGCATGCCAGAGGGTGGGAAGACCGACCGCTACAACAAGGTGGTCCCTTACCCCCATTCTTCCGCTTGCTCCGTTCGAAAAGTGGAGAATCGACTTTGTGGGTCCGATCGCCCCGGTGGCGAGAAGAACACGAGCAAGGTACATCTTAATAGCTACCGACTATGCCACCAAGATGGTGGAAGGCGAGACCACGAGAAAGAACGATGCCGCAGTAGTAGCAAGGTTCCTTTGGCATAACATCATCACTAGGTATGGATGTCCGCTGGAAGTGATGTCAGATAGGGGCACTCATTTCTTAAATGAAACTATCTCTCTCTTGACCCAATACTTCAGGATTAAACATCGGAAGACGACGCCATACAACCCGAAGGCGAACGGACTGACGGAGAAGTCGAACGGTCTTCTGTGTAACATCCTGAATAAGGTAATTGTTAACCATGCGTATGACTGAGACACGAAATTGCCATCTGTGTTGTGGGTCTTCAGGATTTCACCTAAAGTCACAACCCAGAAGACGCCTTTCTACCTAACTTACGGCATGACACCTATTGTGCCCATTGAGTTAGAGGTCCCAACATACCGGTTAGCCGTATCCGAACGCATGGGAGAAGAAGAGAGCCAGGAGCAGCGTCTTCTGAATTTCGTAGAGTTTGAAGAAGACAGGAATGCAGCTTTGGAGAAGACATACGAGGTGCAAGTGCAACGTAAGGTAAACTACGATAGCAAGTTGAGAAAGGTGACTGTTGTGGATGGGGACTTGGTGCTTCTCTACGACAACCGCCATATTAAGTTCCCCGGGAAACTTCATCTTCGCTGGATGGGACCTTACCGTGTCTTAGAGGTCTTCGACAATGGCTCCTTGCAGTTGGAAGAGTTGGACGGTACACTGATGACCACTCGTGTTAATGGGTGGTGCGTCAAGAAGTACTGGACGTAAACAGAAGTGCAGAAACCACTGATGTTTGCGGGGACGCAAACATTTGAGGGTGGGCGTATGTGGTGCCCACAAATTACAGGATGCACGAATTTTTGAAAGTTTTAAGAATAATGACTTGTTTGTATAACTGAAGAAGCGTTGTTACTTAAGGTTACGTCTTCCTTAACAGGAAGATGATCTTAAGAGTTGTTTGTAATAAGAAGTTGACTTCTTCGGAAGACGACCGTCTTCGGAAGAGCGTCTTCCCAGTTGCGTCTTCAGAAGACGAGAAGACGGCGGAAGATGAGAAGACGGCGGAAGACACTTGTCTTCCAGAAGACAGCGACCACGAAGGACCAACCACGAGTTTTCGGGTAAGACAGTAGGTGTACCTACTGGGGCGCACCGAATAGATAGGTAGGTCAGGAAGACACCCAAGGTCGAGAACCCCTAATCTGCGGGGAAGATGCGTGAGGAAAACACATTAGGCACCTTCCAACTTCCTGCAGCACAGCGCTTGAAGAAGATCGATTGAGAGAGTGAGCTTCGTGAGCTAGCATTGAGAGAGGAATCGAGTAAGACATCGAGGTAGGAGAGAGTAAGTTGGCAGCTAGGCGAAGAGTGAGATCGAATTGCGGGAGCACAAACAGCAGAGAAAGCGAAGGCGTTTCTGTGGAGCTTCCGAGAAGTTGATAGTGGAGAGTGGCAAGTAGAAGCGAAGGTGGAATCAAGGTGTGGATCGAAATTGACAGCAGGTGCAGTCGAGAGGAGTCGCATTGGAAGCTAGGACAAAAGCCAGAAGCGCGCGGAGGTCGAAGGCAACTCGGGGAGCCGAAGAAGACTGTAGAGGTTCTTTCCCCTGTTCTTTCCCCTTCCCACTTCTTCTCGCCATTGTCTGGTATTCCTCGCGCTTCCTTCGTTGTGTGCAGGCAGCCTAATCGATTACCCCCACCCCCCATTCTTTCTATTTGAGACATTGGGCGCGGAAGCGCTGCCCAATTTCTGTCAAGACATCTCTTTGCTTCTTCCCGAGCTCAATTCGAGCTTCCCTACCCCTCGTCTTCAAATTGGAGACCCCAACTATCAATTTCCCTACCCTACTACCTCTCTACCTCTCTACCTCCAAAACTTGGAACAGAAGACAATTCGGAAGATGGGAACATCTTCGGAAGACGCTTCTTGAACTTGACTGTCTTCGGAAGTCGACTGAACACAATTCGTATCAAGAGTAGATTTGCTTTGCTATTCGACTCGTCTTCCCAGAAGACCATTCCGTCTTCCCAGAAGACGGAATGGTCTTCTGGGAAGACGAGTCGAATGGTGCGTTTTCGGTCTTCTGAGGCACAGATGCAGTACTAGGGACCATGGCGACCTCATAGGGGTCCGGGGAAGTCGCTTCCTCCACGCGGAATACCTAGGAAGACGGCTCGTCTTCCTGTCTTCCAGAAGACATCATGTCTTCCGGGGCGTCTTCTGGAGTCTTCTCGTCTTCCAATGGTGTCACCACCAAGTGTACAGCGAGATCGAACTCCTCCTTCTCCATTTCGGATCTAGTCGATGGTGCTGGAGCGTGAGAAGATGCGGTTGCAGGTGTCGGAAGTGAGGGAAGACCATAAAGTGTCTTCACTCCTTCTATCTGTCTATCCAAGTACCTGAACATACTCTCCCGGCATTCCACCAACATCGCTCTGGACTCGCTGTCCCATCCTCTAGCTAAGGTAAGTAACTTCCTACCCGCGGTGTAGTTGAACTTCTTCCGAAGCGCTTCCACCGACTGTGCCAACATCTTCTGTGCACGGGCCTCTGCTGCTTCCCTCTACGTCTTCTCCACTGCAACTTGCGCTTCTGCGGCTTCTCGCTACGCCTTCCAAGTGGTCTGCTCTTCTGCGAGGGCAGTGATCTTCTCCCGCACTCGGAGAACTTCCTGATCGCGCTGCTGTACTCGTGCCTGCAACTCCTGGTTGCTCTTCCGAAGTTGCATCGACTCCTTGGTAGAGACGGATGCTTCCGCCTTGTACCTGGCTGCAAGCTTCTCCGTGGTGCGGAGACTAACTTCCAGCGACTCCGTCTTCTGCTGGCTGTCTTCCTGTCGCAGCAAGGTGCGCAGGCCGAATCCAGGTTGTAAGGGCTTCTCCTGTGCCCTCGCTCTCCTCTCCAGCAACTCCATAGTTGGCTGGATCTCCTTCTGGAAGTAGGCACTGAACTCCTCCAGTCGTCTTCCTGCGGAAGACAAGTTCATCTCCACCACTCGCTCCATGGTGTCGACGTCGTCTTCCAGAGGCAAGGAAGCCTCTTCCACTACTACGACCTTCATCTTCTGCGCACGAGAAGAAGATACTCTTCTCATCTTCTGGGGTGGAAGACTCCTCATGGCAGGAGCGGCTCTCTTCTTTGCGCTTCCTCGCATCGTAGCAAGAGCGCCCATCCATCCTTCGTCTTTTGGAGTCTTCGGAAGACTCCCAGGCGTTGCAGAAGCAGTCTTCTGCTCCGATCGGGTACTCAGCAGCTCTACCTTTGAGTCCGACTCCGATCCTGAATGAATGAGGGAGATGGGTGTCCTCGGTACACTTCTGGAACCCATCTTCCTCAGTGGCGTGGCGTCTTCCTACCCACTAGACTCATCTTCCCTCACCAGAAGCGTCTTCTGGTGAGAGCCGGGCCTCAACTGTGGCATCAGAGTGGGAGGGGGCGTTGCTGCTGCCTCTCGGTCATCGTCTTCCGAGGTCTCCTCCTTCACCTCCTGTCGCTCCGTTGGCCCATACACTGCCAGCTGATCTTCTCTAAGATCCCCCATGGCTACATACAAGTAGCAGAAGAAGGGCGTCAAGTGTCCTCCTCCTCCAAAGTCGAAGCCGAGGAAGACGCAGCCGCAGAAACCGCAGGACCAGCGAAGAGCGAGGAGAGGGAAGCTACCTCAGTGGTACCCGAGGTAAGTGCAGGGCTTCCCAGCCCATCAGAAGTCGAGGTAGTAGCTCCGGTAGGA
Source organism: Asterella californica (assembly GCA_036924285.1). NCBI lineage: Eukaryota > Viridiplantae > Streptophyta > Marchantiopsida > Marchantiales > Aytoniaceae > Asterella > Asterella californica. The sequence goes on from JAYKYS010000001.1 coordinate 54,236,205, forward strand.
GCAGATCATGTAGAGATTGCCACCGAGCAATCAGAGTAGTTAGCAAACTCAATCGACACTTCCAGATTTAGTAGGATCGGACATGCTATCTTAAGGGTGGCAGTTTTCCATGTAAAAATAGTTAGGACCCCATGTGGCAGCATAGGTAGCGTAGGAGTAACACAGTGGAGGGCTAATTGGGAAGAGGGACCGCATGCATGTGAGGTGACAACCTCTTGTCAGCGCCTCTCTCTCTCCCTGGTGGTCGCCTCCCTTGGCTCTCGAGGCAGATGGTTAAGTAGGATCGTAGAGTAGGAAATGGAGCTCTGCCAGTTCTGCCAGTTCTGTAGAATTCTGTAGTAACTGAACATACACTTCGATTCTATGAGCAGGCAGACGAGACACATTAGAGCAGAGACAAGATAGATAGTTCTTCACACTACACCCGTTGTGGGAAACATACGAATAGTCTTGGAATATATAGGAGGGGTCTGCATACTCGCACCAGCAGTGGTTCGACGATGTAGATAGAAGTAGTGGACAGTCTAGGAACAAGGAACGGCATCCTCGTGCAGTCCTGTTAGCTAGACTGGTGTGTCGAGGAGTAGACGCAGGAAGTAGAGGGAGTGAGCTTCCCAATACCATTGTGACTTTTTCTCGGGGAATAGATTGTGGATTTGAGTGCAGAAGCTTTGTCCGTGTCTTCTGGATGGTGGGTTCCCTGAATTCGCTCCCAATTGTGCATGGGAAGTGTTTTTCTTGAGTGGCGGTGACTGTCAGCAGTTGTGGAAGTGTAGCTTGACTCGTTCAGTAGAGCACTTGGGATCTACGTACGAACGGTCTTCTGGGTAAGAGATCTCAGAAGACAGAGCAGTCAGAGCAGCGAAGTGAAGAAGAAAGAAGCCTTCTTCTCGCAACAGAAGACGACATCCTCGAGTAGAAGACGGTGCAGCAATACTCACGTTTGTTGTCTTCCTCCCCAAACTATTACAAGCAGGGATGGCTTGTTAGTCAGGATCCGGGCTAGAAGCCTGTCGGAATCTTAATTGCCTCTTTTTATCTTGTTTTCTCTTGTTTGGTTTTTCTCATCTTCCCCATCTTCTCCCATCTTCCCCATCTTCTTACCTTCTTCTAGTGAGCTTCCGATACTTCTATTGAGCTTCCGTGAAGGTGAATGTCGTTGTAGTGCTGCAGGAAGACAACTTCCGTAGGCAGAAGCCTGGGAAGGCTACAGGGGGGCATACACCCTAAGATTGATCTAACCCGTTGGAATGTGAGTGTGAGAATAAGGTGTAACGACCGTTGCTAGTCGACTTCTGCGAAGCAGGACAGCCTTCTGGAGGTGTGAGAAGACGAGGTGAACCCCTAGAAGACGAGAATCGCTTCGGGAAGACGGTATCGAGAAGACCGGAAGAAGCAATCTGGAAGCAGGAAGATCGTCTTCCCGAGCTTCTCTATGAATAGATGTGTGATATTTTAGTTGGTAGTTGTTTGTTTAGTTCCAGAGCACCATTTGGCGTGTTTGGAAGACGTGTAGTTTTGTATGGTTTTGTGAGAAGACGGGATTTCTAGACAAAACCTGTGTGTTTGTGTGTTTGAACAGATCTTAGAACTTAGAGCAGCGTTACTTGTGCAAATCTTCTGTGGGAACGATATCTTGTATACTAAATGGGCAAAAGGAGAAATCCTGCGTCACTACACTTATCCACTTGCAATGCATTATAAGTGGGTAGTAGATCTTGTTATTATGCCAGTTGGTATAAGACAAATGCGATACTTAGTTTTGGCACGTAAGGATTTGTCCAACCAAGTGGAAGGGCGAGCCTTACGGACAAAATCCACAGCGGGAGTTTGCAAATTCTTGTTGGAAGATGTGATTTGTAGATATGGTTGTGTTGGGAAGATCACGGCTGATCGAGGGGAGCTCAACAATGATGAGGCTAAAGCGTTCTTCAAGAGGTGAGGTGTGAAGTTAGCTCTCACCACAACTTACAATCCGGAGGGTAATGCGAAGAGTGAATGTGGTCATCCTCCTATTGTGAAAGCTATTATGAAAGCTTGCAAGGAGAGGGCAAGAGAATGACCAAGATTTCTTCCGTTTGCATTATGGGCTGATCGTTCGACTCATAGTTCAGTTATAGGATATATGCCGGCGGAGTTGGTGCAAGGGCAGAAACCTATCATGCCCATTGAGGAGAACATATCCACTTGGAGTGTTCTACTTAGGAGGATGGTATGTCTACAAAAGATCTTCTTGTTGTCCGAATACGTCAACTAGAGAGAAGACCTGAAGATGTAGAGATTGCATTGGAGAAACTGAAAGAGGCGCGCTTGAGAAACAAGGACAGATTCGATAAACGTCATCGATTAAGGCTGAAGAAGATTAAAGAAGGAGATTGGGTGTTGGTCTACGATAGTAGCTTGGACAACCAACACAGTGCGCTTAGAAAATTCTCTAAGCGATGGTTTGGCTCGTATGTGGTTCTTGTCGTGCTTGACAAAGCCACATATTCACTAAGAGAGCTTGATGGGGCACAGCTCAAGGTTCTCATTGCAGGCAAGCCTGTGAAACTTTTCAAGAAGCGAGATGAAGAGATAAGCATGGAGGAAGTCGGAGCAGAGTTTGATCTCTTGGATGATGACGGAGAAGATTTAGATGACGAAGATATAGTGTGATGCCGACCACAACTTGTGAGTGTTGGCGCATACCAGAGGATGCGCAAGTTTAGAAGGGGTGGATGTCGTTTTGTGGTTCGGCTCTTGTATGAAATTCTCGTGGAACGTAGGTTGTGTTTCTTTTCTGTGTTTTGTGAACCGTATCGCGTAACTCGTCGAACGGTGTGATGAGTGTCACGTTTGTGATTATCTGTTTAAGTGATTGCACGGTAGAGGAACGTGCCAAGTCATCGATCTATGCGCATTCACTTCAGTGGTCCTTGTCGTCGCATTTGTGTATAAAATGGTGGGTCGAAGGTTCATACGGCATTCTCTCTCAGCGCTTTCAGTGATCCTTCCGATTGTAACATACGAAGAGATTTAAGATATGACGGTGTACATTTTGTTGTGAGGAACAATGGATCTCAACTATCCATCGAATGTTCCTTTCAATCTTTGGGTCGATGTCCGGTGTCATTGCAGACCGAAGATCAATCATGGGGCTTGGATCGTAAGAAACTTCGGGTAAGAATATTACAATCGAGTGATAGCTTCACCGTTTTCTTTTGTTGTATCTTTTATTGTAGAACGTTTCCAGGTTGTAATATTGACGTTGTATTAGTTTGCGACTCAATCGTTTTCATTCTGATTGAGCGCTTATATGTAGTTACGGACCGCGAAGAGTCCATCAGACATATCTGAAGGATTTTTTGAGGTCTTAGAGTCTTGTTGATGTCTTGTGTCTCCTTGGAGAGTAAAAATTTGTTCTAGGGGAAAAAGTTGAGTGGAGAAAAGACAAAAGTAAAGCTCTTTTTGCTCTTATTGTCCACTTTTGGACTAATGGTGTTCTAGCTGATCCTAGACGTTTCTGGGTTTTCTAGAGGCTTTGGAGGTCCATTCGCAAAACGAAGGATATGGTTGAAGAGCTCTCGACCGGAGCTACAATCTGGGTGAAGAATTAGTCGATTTGATGGAAGGATGAGAGCGTTATGATCGATTGAGTGGAGGGGGGTGTAATTTATACTTACCGCTACGTTTCTGATTGTTTCGAGAGACTCGTGAGGAGTTTTGAGGAGATGTCTGTTGGGTTGGAGAGCTGAGGATGTGTTGGTCGTTTTGATATCAATTTCATCAGGTTCTTGATCGATTTGGATTCCGAACCGATCGATTGAAGTTGAGAAGTGCAGACGTGATAAGACGGGAACAGCGAACTGTGATAGTCATGGATAGGTTGCTATTGCTTAAGTTCTGAGTGGAATTTCTGAGTGAAACTTTCCAGGATGGAAGCATGTCTTATCAGTAAGATACTTGGGAAGTTTCACCTCAAATGGTGGAGTAGTTTGTTCAGAATCTTGGATCAAATGTACCTGGGTAATCTATCATACGTTAGAATCCATGGTCCTCCATAAATCTCTTAGCCTTCACTTGATATACATGAATGTTATTCCTCATTGAGAAAAATGTCATCAATTAGCCAAGTTCTCTGAACAGACAGTTCACCTTGAGGTTAACTGACTCTGTCTTTAGAAGAGTGTCACGACTAACCGAGACACGACTCTCTAAAACTTAGGAATATCCTGAATGAACTATATTACTCTTTCTCTCTCGTAACTTCCTTAAAAGAAATTTTCTGAACTCTATTATTCTCTCTCGAAGCTTCCTTGAACTTCTCTCTATCTCTCATGTAAATATCACTCCTTGAATCACTACTTATGTCTTCAGTTGATCATGGTAAGAATGTTATTCTCGTGGGACATCAATCTCCTTGAATCACCTCTCTCAGAGTGCTCACTTCTTTGCTCTCTTGTCTCTCTAATATCCTTATAGATCTCTTCCTTGGCTGAACTCCTAGGGTGATCAGCTTTGTGAATCCTCTATGGATAGATACTAAATTCTTCATGGTTCTTCATAGGGTCCTCTCTCCGTATCGTAGAGTTAACAAAGAATTGTCTTTTCTTTGTTTGGCTCTTTGCAATCCTCTCATTACCCGCTCTAGAGTCAAGAAAGACCTCAGTTCTTCCTTGAACTAAGTCGTTGTCTCTCATATTCTGAAAATGAAGATAAACAATAGTACTTGACAAACACACATATACACACGCTTGGACATACACACACACTTGCACGTGCAGTTATGTTGGTATGCTGACTCCCGATCCTCATGAGGGTTTTCTACTACTGATTTGAAGTATACAACTTTTGACAAATGTTGCTTTTTATTCCTTGTGGAATTGCTCCTAACAATGTTGCCTAAAATGACCAGGGATACCAATCTAAATCACCACTAGAACCTCTATTTTCTAACTAATCCTCAACGACAGCGGCCGTGGATTGTCCTTCCGTGGTGCTAGTCGTTTCTATTCTAATTGTAGTACATTGATCATATGTATAGTAATGCGCTAGTGACCCTTCCATGATATAAGTGAGGTCATTCTCTTTGTCTGCATGATGACGGTCATCATGAGTCTTTACATGAGGAGACCCATCTTGATCTTGGCTCTTATAGGAATCCTAGGTTAAGGATCGAGACGAAGGTTTGACATACCTATGACAAAGAAGAATGAAACAAGAAAACACTTATCTTCTCCGCATGACCTTGAACATAAGCTCTGTAGTCAGCCACTTCTTGTATCAAATATAAAACAACTTTCACTTCTTCAACATCAAAAACCTCTATAACTAAATGTAAAAATGACGCTACATGTTTATGTGATAATGCGTCATTCACTTTGAAGAAAAATGCATCCACATCCTCATGTGTATCTCAACAAGAAATGACATGGTCATAGTTTCAAAACATCCTCGAGCAACAATTCACTACAGAAAGCCATCATCAACCAATTCTTATTCATCTATTGCATCTTTTTGTAGTGCAACTGTAGGGACAAGAACAGTAGGAAACAAAATAGGAGGCATTTGTACAATATGTGCTTATACATTAGGTATGTTGGTTACTTACGAGGTAGTATGATCGGTGGTGACCTCACTTCTTGCCTTCCTACCACTTTTCTTCTCCGATAGTCTCATTTGGCAAGTACACCCACTACTTCAGAAATCTTCCTCCAATCAAATGTGAGTCCATTATCTTTCATCCTATCTTCCAGGAGCAACTCCAACTCTCTCTGTAACTCATTGTTAACTGCTTGCAAAAACAACTCCACCTTGTCATTCTCCAATGTGAGCTTCTCCACCCGAGACAATTGAAGGAATTGTTTCTCAAACTCCCTAAATAGCTATGTGACAACAAGCCATTTATTGAGTTTGTTATTACCCATTCCATGAATGATTTTTTAGTCACTCGATCTGCATCTTCTAAAGAATATTCTTCTTTCAACTAAAGAGTAAATTCTTCCCATGTAGCACCATGAGATCGGATGATCTTTTTCATATGCTCCGGTAGCTCAAATGTACTGACCATCTTTCTCTCCGACACCTTACTCAACTCCATCTCTCGAGCATAGTGCTTGAGATACTTAGAGATGTTTTTCTTATCAAAATGATCTAGCAAACCCACAACAAATTGCAAGGCTTTGGTAGCCATTGTCTCTTCTCGTTCAGCAACTTGTTGTTGTTGCATTACCAACGCGAATACTTGAAGCAATCTTATATCATACCAAGAAAGCTTGGTCACCTTCGAAGCCTCTTTACACATAGAAGTCTCATCTATGAATTGAGACAATCTTTCAACGTCCATGTTTGCAAAACAAAAATATATCTTTCAACCCCAAACGTTTCACGTCGAGTTCATCAATTGACGTAAAGCGCGAAGTTTGATATTGGAATATACAGGGTATCTGACTGTAGAGAGATACAGTAAGACCTTGGACCAACTCGATGAAATCCTAGTGTCTTTACTACCCAATATATCAGGCTTGTCTCGGCTTCTATGGGACCTAACTTGATCGTAAGTGTAACACACGTTGTCGTGATGTGAATCATTTCACATAGTAAATGATGCACTTCTCTGTCAGGCGTTAGCTCTCTGAGTGAAGTTAAGATCTCAGAGAAGTCTATTTTTGGAAGATGTTATATATTTTGAGTCTTAGTAGGTTGATTATCATGTTGATAGGGTTTAAGCTCATGGGTTGTATTTGCGTGTCGCCCATGCATGCTTTCTAGCTGATTTAAGTTATTTTTCGGGGCTACGTGTCGTTTTAGGTAGTTAAGTTTTACGTTGGCACTCTAGGGGGCTTGACGTGGTAGCCTATGAGTGTAGATAAGTTACCAGGTAGTTTAAGGCACAAAAGGACAATCAAGTGGAGCTATGAACTCCCATTGGTCCATTTTTGTCTTTTGTAAAACTCTAAGTTTAGAAACAGAGCTCTAGAGTGGATTTCGAGCAATTGGTGAGGGAACTGCAAAATCTGAGAGCACAGGGAGATAGAGCTCGTCGTGCCAAGAACCGTCAGCGAAAAGTTTGATCGATTTGGAGCAATAAAGAAGGAGTTATGGCTGATTGAAGTTCGATTTGTGTCAGAATTGCAGCACTTCTGTTGAATTTGGAGTTTTGAGTGTCATTTGCAGCAGAATTGAGGAAATTGCTTCAAACCTTCGTGGTTGCGTTCATTGTCAGCCGGGCTACGACTGTCAAAAAAGTTCCAAGTGATTTGAGTTACTGAGTAATTCAGGGCGGCCGCTGAAGTAGAGGGGGTCTGTAAAGCTCGCAATCTAGAGCAGCAACTTCAGAGAACGAAATCTGGAGTTCTGTGTACAATCAGGAGGTCCAACTTCACAGGAGTGTTCAGCAAGCTTTGTATTGCAAATCCTGTAAGAAACTTTGAAATTGATCAAGCCAATCTCTTGTTATAAGTCGAAGTAGCTGGCTGGGTATCAGAAATTGTCATAATTTCTCTGTTCAGAAAGTTTCTACTCATATCTTGGTGCTCTGAATTGATCTCAAGCTGAAACTTTGTATGTGTATCCAGTAGGACCTCATTGACATGTAGGAGAAGTTCTGAAGTCTAAACCTTCACATTTTTCTCAATCCTGAGTGCCAAAGTTCACCGTTAGATCTTATCGTTGCTAGTTAAGCCTGAACTTTGCTTCCTGAACATATCAGAAGAGCCAAGAGACTTGTATGAGCGTTTTTCAGTATCACCTTGTAACCTGAAGCCTATCCTTTGAGCAAACCAGCCACAGCCAGGAGTCTAGTGCTTCCCTAAGTAGACTGAACACAGCCTTCAAGCTCATATCATAGCCAGAAGGTTCCGCCCTTCGCGAGGAAAACTCCCAACTCTACATCTGGTGCTTCCACTGAGAGCTCTTGGGGTGATTGATTGAGGAGGTTGAGTTTACTACAAGGAGAGAAGATGGATCGCAAGAGCACTGCTGCTGCTACTTCTGCAGCTACTGCATCTACGTCTACTGCAGCACCTTCTGTAGCACTTGTGACTGCAACGACCTCTGTACCTGGTCTGGATACGGCTGAGATCCTGAAGACGCTTGCGGCTCTGGTCTAACAACATCCGATCGTTGGAGGGAGTGAGTTAAAGTCCACCAAGGCTTTGCAAGCTATTGTGAACAGATGTGGAAGGTTTGAAGGTAGAGATATTTCTAGATATCTGCGTGAGTATAGAGGAGAGATGGAGCTGGTTAGGGTTACTGATGCTGAGATGATAGCAAGTTTTGAGTTAGCTGTCATTCTTGAGTTGCGGGACCAAGTTAGGGATGTACTGAGAAGAAACCTTGGAATCTGGATGAGTTTTGAGCGATCTCTTCAAGAGGAGTTTCTTGAGGAGGATTCAGAGAGAGTTACTAGAAGGACATTTCTAGACTGGGTTGAGCAGCAACCTGGTCGTATGATGAGTCTGAGTGAGTTGCTGAGAGAGTTTGATCGGAGATACCGGTAACTTTCAACTCTAGATCGAATAACCCTAGATGCTAGGAGAATAGAGCTTTTCCTGCAAGCTACCGATGATGCTACGACAGATCGGTTGTGTTTTATGTTGGCCGATCGATCTGCTGAGGGAGGTGTTACTATGGATTGGGGGAGAGTTGAGGATGCTGTGGCTGTACTGACAAGGCAGAGGAGGGGAAGAGTGGTTGTGGGAGGACGTCCGCTTGCAGAAGTGTCACTCCACCTTATGCTGCTCCTCAAGTATAGCAGCCTTTGGCCCCTGCTCCCAGACCAGTTATCCCAGCTGCAGTTCCTTTGATGCCAGTTGTGCCAGCTCCGGCACAAAGGGCACCTGTTCAGAGACCTGTGGAGAACCATGGTCAACAGAACAAGATTGAAGACCTAATTCGACAGATGCAAGAGCTGAAGGTAGAGTTAGCTGGATTGCAGAGAGAGCAGCCATCGGCGCTTGCTACTGCACGTCCAGGAGGAGCTCCGGTTCGTAGATGTATTTGGTGTGACAGTCCTGATCATTTCCGAGGAGACTGTCAAGAGCTCACAGTTGCTTTGCGAGATGGTGTGGTTCGCTATCAGAACGGTAGGCTGCATCTTTCTTCTACTGGAGAGCCGTTGAGCACGCAGTTTGGGCAAGGAGGCATGAGGAGTCTACCTCAGATTGCTGCGGCTGCAACAGCAACCGTGTTAATGGCACCGCTGATAAATTCTGATGTATATGCTGGGCATATTGAGGTCTCTTCTAGTCCTACATTGCTAGATAGGACTGCTGAGAAGAGTGTGGCTCCAGTTCCTTCTGAGATACTGAAGAGAGGAGTCGATCTATTCGTAAGGTCACAGGATGGGGAGATCTTGTAGATGCTGCTTCTATCAAAGCATTCTTGGATGTAGACAGACACGTTCATTGGCAAGATGCTTCTGTGGAAGAAAAGAGGCGACGAGAAGCCTCTGAACTTGATACTGGAGTTCCTAAGGAGATTGGGGATAGACGAAGAGTCACAAGGAGACGAGCGGCTCTTCCTGAGGACATCCCGTCTACTTCTGCAGCTCCTCCACCTGCACCAGGTCCGATGGAGGACGTGTAGAGATCCCTGCAGGAGTCAACGACTGCTGGTAGGCAGTTTACTGCCCAAGAGAAAGGGAAGGGACCGGCTTACAAGTTGGCAACTGATACTGAAACTTCCACTGATCTAAAGAGCATCTTGGAGCAGAGGATACTGGATGCACGAGTTTTCTCTCCGGGAAGTTCTTGGTATTGCAAAGAGAGAGTTTCACGAACTGATCATCAACATCATCAAGCGCAAGAGACAAGTGATGTCCAAGCAGGTAGAGAGTCAGATGATAGATGCAATATGAGCTTCTTTGAATGATGCAGAGTTTGGAAAGGTGCATTTTCAGGAAGCTGATGACAAAGGATACCAGCAAGAAGCGTTGGTTGCTGGTACCAACACTATTGAGTTCGATGATGAGGAAGCTGGCGAGGAGAGTCCAGCTACTGATAGTGATTTCAGAAGGAGACATTGGGCTTGTGCTACAACTGCTACACGAGTTCGTCTTGGAAGTTTGACTGAACATGTTGCTGCTTTAGTTGATCACGTATCTGAGATCAACATCATGTCACGGGAGGTGTATAAGAGAGGTCAGTGGCCTATCCAGCTGAACCATGGTTGGGTGCTACGAGCTGCAAACAACCAGAAGGGTGAGTTATACGGCGCTTGTCCTAACGTGAAGGTGAAGATAGATGATGTGGATGTGGATCAACATTTCTTCGTGCAGTCTTCTGCTTCATATCCTTTGATTCTTGGTCAGCCTTATATCACTGCGGTTCGAATGGAGACCAAGGTGATGGATGATGGCTTTCATTATGCTAAGATCCGTAGTCCAGATGATAGACGTTCTGTGCAATTTCTGACTGTTCGTACGAACCACGAACAAAACCGGCGGACCTTGAGGGATTCTCCTATTTGTAGGGGTAAGGGTTTTCAGAAACCACTCTCGTAGGACGGGATAGAGAGAGTGATGGATCTACTGCTACTATGATCCCACTTGAGCAGCCTGAGGGATCACAGGAGGCTGATGGAAAGGCTGCTCAAGATTCAGAAAGTAGTTGTATTGTACATAGTTGAAAATCTGGTTTAATGGCTTTCAGTTCTGATGATTGGAGTGGGTTTACGTGGATAGAGGATTTGACTGAGAAGGATAGAAGGTAGATAGAGAGGTGTGCGGCAAATCTGCGTTGTACAGGAGTTCTGAAGGAAGATGAGATGATTTTTGGTGTTTATGAGGAGTTTGTAGGTGTACAGTCTTTTGTTCGTTGGTTGGATGATGTAGATAGGTTGATGGAACAGATGGGAGGTAGGGTGGTGATCCCCATCCATTCTCGTGAAGTCTATGAGGAGATTGTTTCATACTTGCGATATCTTCCCCATCTGAGACTGGAGAATGGATGGAAGGATGCAGTCTGTTGGTGTGGCTTACATCAGGAAGCGGAAGTACACGCCAAGTATAAAGCTGTAGCGAGGAAGGTGAGACATGTGGTGACCCAATTACCTTTTGATTCTCAGCAGCAAATGGAGTTAGCGGCTGCTGAGCGTGCTTAGAGATCCTACACAGGTAGGACACAAGTTTACTCAAGAGACACTCGAGCAACTCCAGATAGGAGGGGGTGGCTTCTTGACTGAAGAGGAGAAACGAGCTTTTGAACAGATGATAGTTGGCCATGGTAAGGCATTTTCTTTCTCAGCTGAGGAGATTGGTTGTGTCCTAGTGTGATAGCTCCGATGGTTATCTTCACTGTTCCTCACGTACCTTGGGACTTGAAGCCGATTCCAGTCCCTCGTGCCTTGCTACCGAAGGTGATTGAGTTACTGAAGGAGAGGATGCGGATGGATATTCTTGAACCATCTATGGCTCCGTACTCTAGCCGATGGTTCACAGTACCTAAGAAGACAGGAGCACTGCGCTTCATCCAAGACTTGCAGCCTGCCAACAACATCATGATTCGAAACGTCGGGACAGGACCTGTGGTTGATGAAGTAGCTGAGGCGTTTGCTGGAAGGTCAATCTATTCTATTGGAGATCTGTTTTCAGGTTATGATCAGTTTCAGCTTGCTTTGGAGAGTAGAGACTTGACTACCATGCGTACACCTTTGAGATTGATGGGGATGTGTACTCTTCCTCAGGGTGCGACAAACTCAGTAGTCCATATGCAGAATGCGATGCATAAGGTGTTACGAGAGTTTGTACCTGAGGTCACTATCCCGTTTCTAGATGATATTCCCATGAAAGGCTGTCCGAAGGAACACAAAGACGAAGCTGTGACTTCTAATGGATGCAGAAAGTTCGTTGCAGACCACATTCGAGATGTGGAGAAGATTTTGATGCGTTTGGAGGAGGTACATCTCACTCTGTCAGGTACTAAATCTCGCTTTGGGATGTCAGAGATTGTGATGGTAGGTCATCTGTGTGGTACTTTCCGAAGACGTCCGAACCCAGAGAAGGTAGATGCTATAGCAAGGATAGCTGACTGCACCAACATCACTGAGGTTTGACAGTTCTTAGGAGCTTGTGTATTCTTTCGTGTGAATATTCCTCATTATGCACACATTGCCGAGCCTCTGTATGCACTTCTGAGGAAGAGAAAGAGGTTTACTTGGCGGCAAGAACATCACGAGACGATGGAGCAGCTGAAAGAGATTCTGAAGTCTCCACCTATACTAAGAAGGCTTAACTACGAGAGCGGGAGACCTATTGTACTGACTGTTGATACGAGTCCAAAGGCGATTGGATGGGCAGTTGGTCAAGAAGATGCAGAAGCTGTGCGGTTTGTTTCAAGGTTTGGAGCTCGGATCTTAACAGATAGACAACGTAACTATCCTCAAGTGAAGCGTGAGTTGTGGGGAGTTGTTACTGCTATGAAGGTAGATCGAGAGTTCTTGATAGGGGCCCGTTGTCGCGCTACTTGACGGCTACATGCTTGACTTCTACTCCGACGCTTAGGTTTAGTAGTTCTAGAAGTTAGCTCATACTACTTCTAGTCCTTTATGTATATGTTTGACACCTTTGCATACGGTGTTAATACTATTTTGAGTCCTAGTAGGCTGATAGTATGTTAGTTATCTTGTTCAAGCATTTGTGCGCTTGTGCAAGTGACTTCTTACTTGTCTATGAGGGTCAATGTACATAACTTAGGGTTTTCATGCTGACAGGGGTTTGAGCTCATGGGTTGTACTTACTTGTCGCCCATGCATGCTTTCTAGCTAATTTAAGTTATTTTTCGGGGCTATGTGTCATTTTAGGTAGTTTAAGTTTTACGCTGGCACTCTAGGGGGCTTGACGTGGTAGCTTATGAGTGTAGATAAGTTACCAGGTAGTTTAAGGCACAAAAGGACAGTCAAGTGGAGCTATGAACTCCCATTGGTCCATTTTTGTCTTTTGTAAAACTCTAAGTTTAGAAACAGAGCTCTAGAGGAGAGTTCGAGCAATTGGTGAGGTATCTTCGAAATCTGAGAACACAGGAAGAGAGAGCTCGTCGTGCCAAGCACTGTCAGTGAAATTTTTGCTCGATTTGGATCAATAAACAAGGAGTTATGCCCAATTGAAGTTCGGATTGTGCCAAAACTGCGTCACTTTTGTTGATTTTGGGGTTTTCGGTGCCAATTGCAGCAAAATTGAGGAAATCACTTCAAAACTTCGTGGTTGCGTTCACTGTCAGGAGGGCTACGACTGTCCAAAAAGTTTCGAATCATTTGAGTAACTGAGTAATTCAAGGCGGCCGCTGAAGCAGAGGGGGTCTGAAAAGCTCTTAATCTAGAGCAGCGACTTTAGAGAAGGAGATCTGGAGTTCTACAAACATTCAGGAGTCCCAACTTCACAGGGATGTCCAGCATCCTGTAGACTTCAAATACTGTGAGAAGATTTGAAATTCATCGAGCCAATTCTCTGTTCTATGTCTGAATAGCTGTCTAGGTACCAGAAATTGCCATAATTCTCTTATTCAGAACTTTTCTGTTCATATCTCCGTGTCAGAATTTGATCTCAGGTTGAAACTTCGTCTGTGAGTTCAGTAGTACCTCATTTGCATGTAGGGGAAGTTTAGAGGTCTAAACCTTCATAGTTTTCCTCTCTTTGAGTGTCAAAGTTCACCGCTTAAGCCTATTACTACCAGTGAGATCTAAATTTCGCTTTTTGAGCATATCAGAGGATCCTACACACCTGTGTGAGTGTTCATAGCTCCTGTTGTGACCTGAAAGCCAACCTCTTGAGTAAACAACCACAGCCAGAAGCCCGGCGCTTTCCTAGGTAGACGGATCACACTCCGACATACTCTCTTTTGGTGAACTCGACGTGAAACACCTAGGGTGGGAGTTTTCTTGAGAGTGTTACAGGATCATATATCATGGCCAACCAAGGATCATCAAGTGGAGGTGTTGCTGCTGCTCAGCAACCTATTCAGTTTGATGCTGCTACGATGAAGATGTTCCAAGCTTTTTCCATGTTTATGCAGCAGCAGCAGAGCACATAGAGGAAGGAGGTATTAGCAACCAAGGCGTTGCAATCGGTGGTGCATCAGATGGATCAGTTCAAGGGGACAGATATTTCCAAGTATGTGCGATACTATGCTAGGGAGATGGAGGTGAACAAGGTACCTGAGAAGGAGATGGTGGAGAACTTTGAACTTGCTGTTGTCCCTGAGATTCGTGGGCGTGTGAAGGAGCTCAAGCAGCAGCAAGGACAGAGTTGGGAGAGCTTTATGCGCGCTTTGAAGGAGGAGTACTACACTGAAGATTCAGAGAGGGTGACCAAGAGAACATTCTTGGAGTGGGTGGTGAAACCTAACAAAGGTTTGTCTGTAAATGAGTTGTTAAGGGAGTTTGATCGTCAATATGCTCAGCTTTCTAGGACAGAGAAGCTTACACTAGAGGTTGAGAAGACCGAGCTTTTCCTACAAGCAGCGGACGTGACTATTCAGGAGAAGCTTGAGCTGTTGCTGGAAGACAAGAGTGAGGAGAGAGGATTGAAGACTGACTGGAAGGAGGTTGAAGAGGCTGTTTCTTTGCTGGCCAAGAGACAGAGAAGAAGGGACAAGGTGGTGGTAAGTGAAGCAGCACCTCTGATAATTCCTGTCAAGCAGTTGCCTACTAAGCATGCTTTGGTAATTGCTAGAGAGGAAGACTCACCGCTTGATGAGTTGATTAAGGGTATGAAGGAGCTTAAGCTTAAGCTCACTAGGTTAGAAGAGAAGGAGCAGAATGTACAGCCTGCTATGCAGAGACCTCAGATGAGAGAAGGCTTTGTTCATCGTTGTATATGATGTGATAGCCTAGACCATGTAAGGAGAGATTGTGGGGAGTTTTCAGATGCATTGAGGAAGGATCTGATCTTCTTCAAAGACGGTAAGATCCATTTGAGAGAGACTGGGATGATGTTGGGAACCAACTTTGGCAAGGGTGGTATGAAGAGACTTGTGAATGAGATATCAGCATCACATGTTGTTTCTCTTGTGAATGCTGCTACCTGTGGAGTGAAAGTGGAGATGGAGAGAGAGAAAGGGACTACTGGGTTGTGGTCAGATGTAGTGCGGTCCGTAGCTAGAACAGAGCTAGATAAGGATGTGCTACAAAGGGTTGGCAACTCAATTCGAGAAGCTACAGGATGGAATGATCCTGTGGATACTATGTCAGTGCATGCTTATGTTGCAAGAAGTCAGCATGAAGCTGTACTAGAAGAAAAACGCAGGAGGGAGGATGCAGGTGAGGCTTCTACGGCCAAACGACCTGCTACAAGGAGTGAAAGGGCTAGACCAGAGACAAGGCAGGAGACAACACCTACTCGGGAGGAAACTATGGAGGATCTACCATCTGCAACACCAAAGGAGAAGGAGAGAAGCAAGGAGAAGGGTAAGATGCCTGCATACAAGCTTCAGTCTGACATTGAGATTGCTACAGACTTGAAGCAGGTGTTAGAGAACCGTATCTTGAATGGGAAGGTTGAGTTTACCTTGGGTGAGATTCTTGGGATAGCAAAGCGTGAGTTCCATGAGGTTATCATAGATATCATCAAGAGGAAACGTCAGATTTTGGGTGAAGCAGCTACGCTTAACGCTCTAGGGACCAAACTGTCGGAAGATGAGGAAGATGAGATTTCTGGTTACTGCTCTCAAGTATCAGAGGGAAGATCAGATCAGCACGTGAGGTTTGAAGATGAGGTGGAAGCATCGCAGAAGAGCCATTACTCTCATAACCATTGGGCAAGAGCAACCACTGAGACCTTGGTGAAGTTGGGAGACCTGGAGGAACCTGTGGTGGCATTGATTGATCACGGCTCAGAGATTAATCTGATGTCTAAGGAGCTGTACAAGCGTGGGAGATGGCCCATAGACACCGATCATGGATGGCTTATCCGTGCTGCCAACAACCAGCGGGGAGAACTCTATGGTGCTTGCCCCAACATCAAGGTAACTGTGGGTGACATCAGTGATGTTCATAATTTCTTTGTGCAGGACATGTCAACCTATCCTATCATTCTAGGGCAGCCTTACATTACTGCTGTTAGAATGGAGACACGAGTTATGGATGATGGTTCAGCTTATGCTAGGATACGTAGTAGAGATGGCAAAAGAGCTGTTCAGTTTTTGACCGTTGCTGCAAAACATGAGAGGAATCGTGATAGCTTGAGAGACCGTCCACTACCTAAGATTACTCAGGAGTTTAGAGAGTCTAGGGGTTTTGGCAGAGTATCATTGAAGAGCGAGACTTCAACGGTACAGTAGAGATATGATTCTCGCCTGATCCAGTAGAGCAGGAAGCTTTATCCACTAGCTTCTTAGGGTTGACATCATGTGGATCAGTGTGTTATAGGAAGGTTGAGAATCTGAAGAGGTTTGAGAGGCAACATGTGAAGAGTGTACAACAATCTTTGTGGGATAGTGGAGAGTTAGCAGGAGATGAATACATATCTGGGGTGTTTGAAGAACAGTATTTGGTAGATACTATAGGGGAGTTGAAATCTATAGTAGAAAGTTCTATAGATGATGTAGATAGAGTGGTGAGAGTGAGCTCCAAGGAGCTTTATGATGTAATTGATAAGTTTATAGATCGACAAGAGGTGTATGTGGAGACCAAGTACAAGTCAGTGGCAAAGAAAGTCAAACCAGTGGCTTTGCCTTTGCCACTCGATTACAATCAGAAGATGGAGCAAGCTGCACGAGAACCGACGCTCAGAGGACCGAGAAGAATTGGGCACCAGTTCACAGAAACAACACTGAAGGAGCTGAGGATTGGAGGTGATGGATTTCTTACTGAGCAAGAGAAGAAGAGCTTCAAGGAGATGCTATCTAGGCATGGTAAGGCGTTTGCATTTGAGTCACATGAAGTAGGATGTGTAGATCCAAGTGTAGTTGCACCTATGGTAATCTTTACTATACCGCATGTGCCTTGGAATCTACGTCCTATCCCTGTGCCTAGAGCTCATCTGCCAAAGCTGATAGACTTGCTCAATGAGAGGATTAGGATGGGTATCTTGGAACCATCTATAGCTCCCTATTCTAGCAGATGGTTTACTGTTCCGAAGAAGAATGGAGCTTTGAGGTTTATCCAAGATATGCAGCCAGTTAACAAGGTGACTATCAGGAATATGGGTATAGGACCTATTGTAGACGAGTTTGCAGAGGCTTTTGCTGGTCGTGCTATCTATTCGATGGGAGACTTATATTCAGGTTATGATCAGTTTCAGTTATCCTCTGAAAGTAGAGACTTGACTACAATGAGGATACCTTTAGGGTTACTGAGGATGTGCACCTTGCCGCAAGGTGCTACCAATTCTGTAGCACATATGATGAATGGCATGAACAAAGTTTTGAGGGACTTCATTCCTGAAAAAACTATGCCATTCCTTGATGATGTGCCGATCAAAGGATGTGCTGAGGAGGAGAAGAATGAGGTAATGGATCAGAGGGGGTGCCGTAAGTTTGTTGCAGATCATATAGTTGACTGCGATAAGATATTGAGTCGACTGGAGGAGGTTCATTTGACTTTATCAGGAGCAAATTCTGTATTTGGAGAACAGGAGGTGTTGATTGTGGGGCACCTATGTGGATCTTATGGTCGGAAACCTTGTCCAAACAAGGTTGACGCCATTCGAAGAATGAAGGAGACGTGTGGATCGGTTACCGAGGTGAGAAGGTTTCTAGGTGCATGTGTGTTTTATCATATATGGATTCCACACTTTGCACATGTAGCAGATCCGTTGTACAAGCTGCTGAGGAAGGGGCAAAGATTTCAGTGGCAAGAGGAGCAAAGCGAGTCTATGAGGAAGTTGAAGGATCTTTTAGCTTCACCACCAACTCTACGGAAGGTAACATATGAGTTGGGCAGATCTGTTATCCTTACTGTTGATACTAGTCCTATTGGCATTGGATGGGCTGTAGGACAAGACGATGAGGATGGAAATAGATATGTGGTGCGTTTTGGTGCTAAGGTATTAAGTTCACGGCAGAGAGACTACCCTCAGGTCAAAAGAGAGCTATGGGGAGTAGTTACTGCGATGAAGAGTGATAAGGAATACTTGATAGGAGCACCTGTGGTTATGGAGACAGATTGTTTACCTCTCTTGGGAATGATCACTAGCTGTACAACTCCAGATATTGCTATGTTGAGGTGGATAGCATATATCAAGTCCTTGAACCCAGAGTTAAGACATATTGCAGGGAAGGACAATCCTGTGGCAGATATGTTATCAAGGGCTAGGTATTACGATGAGAAAGAAATGATAGATGATCAGGAGGATGTGGGAACAGAGTTCTATTCTAGTGCTCTTGCTAGAAGAGATAGAAGCTATTTTGTAGCCTCGTTGGAGTTTTTTGAAGAAACTATGTATGATGGCGAGTGGTTGGATCTTGGGCGCTATTTGAGTTCACTGGAAAGGCAAGAAGGCTGGTCTGATGCAGATTTCAAGAGGATCCGTAGAATAGCTTATGGTTACTTTTTACATGGAGGACATCTATGGAAGCGCCCTAAGCTACAATGAGGTATACCGCAGCGGGTAGTATGTGACTCGGAATTGCAGCAGAAGCTGACCAAGGAGTTCCATGAGAGTTTATGGGCTGGTCATAGAGGAGTTTGGGCTACATTTGCCAAGATGAAGGAGAAGTATTGGTGGAAGGGTATGTATAAGGATGTAGTACAGTTTGTTTCATCCTGTATACCTTGCCAGATGTATTCCAACGTACGTCATCGTGATGGATTGCATCCTACTTATCCTTTAGCCATTCATTATAAATGGGTAGTTGATCTGGTAACTATGCCATTTGGACTTGGACAAATGAGGTATCTAGTCTTGGCTAGAGAAGATCTATCTAACCAAGTCGAAGGCCGTGCTCTGAGGACGAAGACCACTGCTAGTGTCTGCCGCTTTCTACTTGAAGATGTTATTTGTAGGTATGGGTGTGTGGGAAAGATCACTGCAGATAGAGGTGAGCTGGATTCACAAGAAGCAGTTGAGTTCTTCAAGCGATTGGGAATCAAGTTGGCGTTAACCACTGCTTACAATCCTGAAGGGAATGGCAAGAGTGAAAGAGGTCATCCGCCAATCATCAAAGCTTTGGTAAAAGCTTGCAAGGGTAAGATCCGTGAATGGCCTAGACTGCTACCATTTGCTTTGTGGGCAGATCGTACAACTCATAGTACCGTTATAGGTTACATGCCAGCAGAATTGATACTAGGACAGAAACCTGTGATGCCGATTGAGGAGGTTGTGCCTACTTGGAATGTTTTGCCATGGGAAGATGGTAGAAGTACGGAGGATCTTCTTGCATTAAGGATCCAGCAGTTAGAACGAAGACCTGAGGATGTTGCCAAAGCTGTGGAAAGGTTGAAGACTGCTAGAGAGAGAAACAAAGGCAGATTTGATAAAACGCATAGATTACGACCCAAACCAGTTAAGGAAGGTGATTGGGTGTTAGTCTATGATAGTAGTCTTGATAATCAGCATAGCGCTATCAGAAAGTTTTCCAAGAGATGGTTCGGACCTTATGTGGTGTTAGAAGTTTATGATAATCCCACATACTCTTTGAGAGAGTTAGATGGTGCAGTGCTCAAGATACCGGTCGCAGGGAAGAGAATCAAGCTCTTTAGAAGGAGAGGGGACGACCAGAACATTGCAGAGCTTACAGAGGATGAAGCTGAAGACTCAATGCAGGTTGAAGATGAATTTGAAGCTGAAGCTGAAGAGTCTTGATCTTGATCTGGCACATACCGGAGGATGTGCAGGTTCAGAGGGGGTGGATGTCGCGCTACTTGACGGCTACATGCTTGACTTCTACTCCGACGCTTAGGTTTAGTAGTTCTAGAAGTTAGCTCATACTACTTCTAGTCCTTTATGTATATGTTTGACACCTTTGCATACGGTGTTAATACTATTTTGAGTCCTAGTAGGCTGATAGTATGTTAGTTATCTTGTTCAAGCATTTGTGCGCTTGTGCAAGTGACTTCTTACTTGTCTATGAGGGTCAATGTACATAACTTAGGGTTTTCATGCTGACAGGGGTTTGAGCTCATGGGTTGTACTTATTTGTCGCCCATGCATGCTTTCTAGCTAATTTAAGTTATTTTTCGGGGCTATGTGTCATTTTAGGTAGTTTAAGTTTTACGCTGGCACTCTAGGGGGCTTGACGTGGTAGCTTATGAGTGTAGATAAGTTACCAGGTAGTTTAAGGCACAAAAGGACAGTCAAGTGGAGCTATGAACTCCCATTGGTCCATTTTTGTCTTTTGTAAAACTCTAAGTTTAGAAACAGAGCTCTAGAGGAGAGTTCGAGAAATTGGTGAGGTATCTTCGAAATCTGAGAACACAGGAAGAGAGAGCTCGTCGTGCCAAGCACTGTCAGTGAAATTTTTGCTCGATTTGGATCAATAAACAAGGAGTTATGCCCAATTGAAGTTCGGATTGTGCCAAAACTGCGTCACTTTTGTTGATTTTGGGGTTTTCGGTGCCAATTGCAGCAAAATTGAGGAAATCACTTCAAAACTTCGTGGTTGCGTTCACTGTCAGGAGGGCTACGACTGTCCAAAAAGTTTCGAATCATTTGAGTAACTGAGTAATTCAAGGCGGCCGCTGAAGCAGAGGGGGTCTGAAAAGCTCTTAATCTAGAGCAGCGACTTTAGAGAAGGAGATCTGGAGTTCTACAAACATTCAGGAGTCCCAACTTCACAGGGATGTTCAGCATCCTGTAGACTTCAAATACTGTGAGAAGATTTGAAATTCATCGAGCCAATTCTCTGTTCTATGTCTGAATAGCTGTCTAGGTACCAAAAATTGCCATAATTCTCTTATTCAGAACTTTTCTGTTCATATCTCCGTGTCAGAATTTGATCTCAGGTTGAAACTTCGTCTGTGAGTTCAGTAGTACCTCATTTGCATGTAGGGGAAGTTTAGAGGTCTAAACCTTCATAGTTTTCCTCTCTTTGAGTGTCAAAGTTCACCGCTTAAGCCTATTACTACCAGTGAGATCTAAATTTCGCTTTTTGAGCATATCAGAGGATCCTACACACCTGTGTGAGTGTTCATAGCTCCTGTTGTGACCTGAAAGCCAACCTCTTGAGTAAACAACCACAGCCAGAAGCCCGGCGCTTTCCTAGGTAGACGGATCACACTCCGACACCGTGTGATATTAGAAACAGATTGTTTGCCTTTGTTGGGTATGATAGCAAACTGCAATACACCAGACATAGCAATGCTGCGATGGATTGCTTATGTCCGGAGTCTGAACTCTGAGCTAAAGCATATAGCTGGGAAGGACAATCCAGTTGCAGATATGTTGTCTAGGGCTCGTTATACAGATGAGGATGAGATGTTTGCAGAGGTGGAGAATGAAGAGAGGAGAGACATTTGGTGCCAAGTTGGTCAGCAGACTTCAGACTTGGAACCACTGCCATTCAACGAGGAGTTCTACACGGATAAGTTCCGTGATATTGGATTTTATCTGAGTTCGTTATCCAGGAGAGAAGGATGGAGTGATGCAGAGTTCAAGGAGATCAGACGGAAGGCGTACAGCTACCTTCTACGTGAAGGTTATCCGTGGAAACGTCCAAAGAGGAGAGACGGGATGCTTGCTAGAGTGGTGGATGATCAACCGACGAAGCTGAATCTGCTGAAAGAGTTTCATGACACCTTGCGGGCTGGACACCATGGAGTATGGGCTACTTACACGAAGATGAAGGAGCGTTATTGGTGGAAGGGTTTGTATCAAGACGTGGTGGACTTTGTTGGGTCTGTCTGCACCGCCAGTTCTACTCTAAGGTCCGTTACAGAGATGGACTTGTACCTACTTATCCACCTAGTATCCATTTTCAGTGGGTTCTTGATCTTGTGATGATGCCACCGGGATTATGGGGGATGCGTTATTTGGTGTTGGCTCGAGAGGATCTTTCCAACTATATGGAGGGACGAGCACTATGGACGAAGACTACAGAGAACATATGCAGGTTCATGCTTGAAGATATCATCTGTCGTTATGGATCGATTAGGAGATTACGGACAGATAGAGACGAGTTGAGAGGCGCTGAAGTGAAGGAGTTCTTTGCTCGTTATGGAGTAAAGCTTCGGCTTACCACTGCTATGAATCCAGAGGGCATTGGTAAGAGTGAAGGAGGACACCCTTCTATCGTTCATGCTTTAGTGAAAGCATGTGATGGTAGGCCTAGAGAATGATCGAGACTACTTCCATTTGCTTTGTGGGCTGATAGAACTACACATTGTACTACGACTGGCTATATGCCAGTTGAGCTTATGCTGGGATAGAAACCGATCATGCTTGCTGAGGAGTACTTTCCTACATGGGCTACGCTACCGTGGGAAGATGGTATAGATCGTGCTTCACTCCTTGCTTTACGTATTAGGCAGTTGGAGCGAAGGGAGGAGGATCTTGCTGATGCGCAAGAGAGGCTGAAGGAAGCTCGAGTCAGAAACAAGGAACGTTTTGACAAGACTCACGGACTACGACCAAAGCCAATACATGTTGGTGACTGGGTTCTGGTATATGATAGCACGTTGGAGAATCAGCATTCTACACTTCATAAGTTCTCTCGAAGATGGTTCGGGCCTTATGTTGTGCTAGATGTGTATGAGAATGCCACTTATAGTTTGCGTGAGTTGGATGGTACTCCTTTGAAGTTATCTGTGGCTGGCAAACGTGTGAAACTGTTCAAGAGACGTGGAGGGTCAGTTGAGTTATTCAACTTTCTGGAGTCAGACCTGAGGACAACAAGAGACGGAGACGTCTTAGTGTCTGATGAGGCTGAGGCGGAGGAGAGCGATGATGATGAAGATCAAACGAAAGACTTAGGAAATTGGCACATACCGGAGGATGTGGAGGTTTGGAGGGGGTGGATGTCGTGATGTGAATCATTTCACATAGTAAATGATTCACTTCTCTATCAGGCGTTACTCTCTCTGAGTGAAGTTAAGACCTCAGAGAAGTCCACTTTTGGAAAATGTTCTATATTTTGAGTCTTAGTAGGTTGATTACCATGTTGATAGGGTTTAAGCTCATGGGTTGTATTTGCGTGTCGTCCATGCACGCTTTCTAGCTGATTTAAGTTATTTTTCGGGGCTGCGTGTCGTTTTAGGTAGTTTAAGTTTTACGCTGGCACTCTAGGGGGCTTGACGTGGTAGCCTATGAGTGTAGATAAGTTACCAGGTAGTTTAAGGCACAAAAGGACAATCAAGTGGAGCTATGAACTCCCATTGGTCCATTTTTGTCTTTTGTAAAACTCTAAGTTTAGAAACAGAGCTCTAGAGTGGATTTCGAGCAATTGGTGAGGGAACTGCAAAATCTGAGAGCACAAGGAGATAGAGCTCGTCGTGCCAAGAACCGTCAGCGAAAAGTTTGATCGATTTGGAGCAATAAAGAAGGAGTTATGGCTGATTGAAGTTCGATTTGTGTCAGAATTGCATCACTTCTGTTGAATTTGGGGTTTTGAGTGTCATTTGCAGCAGAATTGAGGAAATTGCTTCAAACCTTTGTGGTTGCGTTCATTGTCAGCCGGGCTATGACTGTCAAAAACGTTTCAAGTGATTTGAGTTACTGAGTAATTCAGGGCGGCCGCTGAAGCAGAGGGGGTCTGTAAAGCTCGCAATCTAGAGCAGCAACTTCAGAGAACGAAATCTGGAGTTCTGTGTACAATCAGGAGGTCCAACTTCACAGGAGTGTTCAGCAAGCTTTGTATTGCAAATCCTGTAAGAAACTTTGAAATTGATCGAGCCAATCTCTTGTTATAGGTCGAAGTAGCTGGCTGGGTATCAGAAATTGTCATAATTTCTCTGTTCAGAAAGTTTCTACTCATATCTTGGTGCTCTGAATTGATCTCAAGCTGAAACTTCGTATGTGTATCCAGTAGGACCTCATTGACATGTAGGAGAAGTTCTGAAGTCTAAACCTTCACATTTTTCTCAATCCTAAGTGCCAAAGTTCGCCGTCAGATCTTATCGTTGCTAGTTAAGCCTGAACTTTGCTTCTTGAACATATCAGAAGAGCCAAGAGACTTGTATGAGCGTTTTTCAGTATCACCTTGTAACCTGAAGCCTATCCTTTGAGCAAACCAGCCACAGCCAGGAGTCTAGTGCTTCCATAAGTAGACTGAACACAGCCTTCAAGCTCATATCACAGCCAGAAGGTTCCGCCCTTCTCGAGGAAAACTCTCAACTCTACAACGTGCACCACCCAACACAACTGGGCGTTCAATCTTATTCTAAGTATATGAAAGATCTATACATGATAAACATAAGCTTTAGCTCACAAGAGTACCTTCAGGAAGTTCTGCCTTGAAACCCCAATCAAAGGCAACCAAGAGATGTAGGTGAAATCACTCTTCTCTTTTAGAACCCGCCACGTTGTAATCTGAACTTCCACAACCTCTTGCTCCCAACTTGAACTTCCAACTGGAATCAAACTTCACAAGAAATTCCCTCTAACGCTTCAATACTACTCTCTGAAATTTCAGCTTTGGACCCAAACCAATTACTCAAAATGGACCAAGCCTTTCGTCTGTGCTAACTTATGAGCTTTATAGACCCCGATGGCTAAACTCTACGACCCCAACACTTTCTCTCAACCAAATAAGCTGAAATTTCACATGTAGTAAGTTGATAAGACACACTCAAATCTTGGAAATTTTAACTCAGAGATTTGATCCCATGCTCATGAAACAACTCAATCCTTGAATCCAAGCAAAACGGTTTTACTTCCATCTCTCAACCGTTATAGCCAACTTCGATCGATCATTTTGAGATCAAATCCAATCCAAACGTACGACTATTTTACATCAGTGAAACCCGAGAGCACTATAGAAAGATAATATTATTTTTTTACTCGTCTATCCGAAAGATTGAGAAAAGAAATTCAACACGACGTCAACTATCCAATCTCTTTGACAATATTAAAAGATCATCTCTCAAACTCTCCAAACACTCAGAAACGTGACTCAGGATACCGATTTGACCCCCTCTCACTTTGAATGATCATAACACCTCGATTAGAGCTCCAAATAGATCGATCTTCTCCTCTAGATTGTAGCCCAGCTTGAGAGCTTTTCAACGAAATCTCAGACTTTGCGAATGACCTCCAGTAGATCTCCGGAATCCCAAAGCCGTCCTTGGAACTTGGATGAACTTGATTGGTCAAAAATGGATCAAGGAGAAGAGATTAGAGATCACTTTATCTCCTACTTGGTTCTTTAGCTCGAGTTGTAACCTTAAAACACCCTCACACCTTCAAAACTTGAACCAAAAATACTTCGGACCCCAACCTTAACATAGGATAATCACTCTTTTCCAGTGATAAATATAACAATGATATGAGAATACGCGAGATTCAATCAAAGTCAAGAGAATGATCTTGAATCGATCTACGATGAAAAATACGACAAAAAGAAATGAAGAAGCCATAACTTGATTGTAGTATTCCTCACCCGTGATCCACGCACGATGATTGATCTTCCGCTGATAGTGTTAATGAATATCAACCCAGATGTTGGGACGTTGGCTAGAAAGTTCACGTCCATTCACTCGTCACTCTCTCATATGTGACGATCGACAAGATCATCGGAGTAGACAAGTCCATCACCCTTGTTGTGCACATACACTTCGCTACACAACAGACATCGCTGTCCGAGATATACCACACATACACATAACAAATGGACATATCATACATATACACAAATGTACCACAACAATAAACGATCTGCATTCACTCCATCATGTCAATCGGCACTAAACAAACACTAAAGTCGAGCCAAATCCACTCTGTGCATTAGAGAATCTAGATTGCGCTCACCAAGACTATCCACCATAACCAGGAGCTTGAAGGCTCAACTCGAAGAACTAAAGCCTACAAGCCCTACCTGCGAAGTATACCCCTAGTGGGGTTAGCCCAAGAACACGTCCTAATGACACTAATGACCTTATCAAGACTAACCACTACGCACTCGGTCAACCTAGCCGAGGTGCTAAAATGACGTGACACCCTCCTCATGAACTCATCACCAAAGTAGGCAGCGAATCACTTTTGAAAGTGATCACGATGGATGTAGTGAAGCTTGATATGGAACAGATTGAGAAATAAAAGATCCAAAACTCGAATCAATCCTCTCTCCATGAGTACAACTCTCGCAGCTCCTCATCCTCATGTAAGACACTAAGAAACACTCATGAAACACCACGCAAAGAAGAATGCCTCCACGAACCCTCGACCCTCTATCTTATACACAAATTTGGCAACAAGAGCCACTCATGCGAATATCCACGGATCATTGAGCTGGCACGTCTCATATCTTAGATAATCGTGAACGTGTCTCTTAATACGTTGATACACTTAGATACACTTAGATGCTGATTGATCATCGGACTACATCTCGAGATCATCTTGAGACGGAGAGGGTTGTTCAAATAATGAAGAGAGAATTGCACAAGTATGGCTTGCAGAAGGGTCACTTAACAGACCAAGATTTGCAGTTTAGGGTTTAACTGTTTGTCGCATGATGTGTGATTTGTGATTGAGTACGAGTATCGTTTTATGCTCATATTCCATAGTTACATCCCTTATCGATTAGGAAGTTGGGTTACTGTTGGAGCTTGGATTTTGTGAGATTCTTACCGTTGACTGTACGTCATCATCAGTATGTGTTGGTGATGATGGAGCACTTCTCCAAGTGGATTGAGTTGGTGACATTATCGAACAAGACGATGAGAGGACAACGTATGCGTACTTAGATCGAGTGTTGAGTTGTTTTGGAGCACCAGCTGAAGTGCTGAGGGACCAAGGTACAGAGTTTCTTGGTTCCACTTGGTTGTCCTTTAGTACCCTAATCCACGTGGTAACTTAACTTCACTCATAAGCTACCACGTTAGCTCCCCTAAAATGCCAACATAAATCTTAAACTACCTAAAATGACACACAACCTTGAAAGTAAACTTAAACCAGCTAAAAAGCGTGCATGTGCAACACATTAGTACAGCCTATGTGAGCTTAAACCCTATCAACATGGCAAATCTAAGTTATGTACATCGAACATCATAGACAAATAAGAAATCACTTGTACAAGCGCACAAATGCTTGAACAAGATAACTAACATACTATCAGCCTACTAGGACCTAAAACGTATAACACAACGGTGTTAATATATGCATGAAGGACTAGGAGTAACATTAAGCTAACTTCTACCGCTACTAACTCTCAAGTGTCGGAGTAGAAGCGTAACCCGTAGTCGCCAGTGTCCACAGCCTCCAGAATCGACTTCTCTGACGTCTTAACTTCACTCATAAAGACTAACTCCTAGCAGAGATGTGAATCATTTACTATGTGAAATGATTCACATCACGACAACGATGAAGAGAGAATTGCACAAGTATGGCTTGCAGAAGGGCCACTTAAGAGATTGAGATTTGTAGTTATCATGGTTGGCTATGTGCTACTGATTTAGCCGGCAAGCGTCTTTGGCTTCCTTCTCACCGTATTTTCAACTGTATGATCGAGATCGAGATCTATCTTCAATCATTTGTCGTGATTCTATTGAGGTGTTGAACCTTGATGACTCGGATATGTGAGTGAGAGCATGTTCTCAACGAGCCGAGATATTTCAGAGAGTTATGTCTATGGCTTTTGAGAACCTAGTGATTGCTCAACATAAATATATGTTGCGATATGTGACTATTCGAGGAGGAGGTTATCAATCATCGATTCGTAAGTTTCTATCTATCTGCAGCAGATTGCATCGACGATGCTAGATGTGACCGCATGCACATATGCATGTGATGTTACCTTCTGGAGTACTCATGTTAGAGGGCTATGATGGTGTTGGTTGGAAGGATCATGTGCGTAATTGTGCACCATGTCATCTTCCAAACATTGATGGTATCGTTGACCTAAGTTTAACGGTTGTACGCGAGGGCTTGAAGTGTATGTTGTGTGGATCTGCTGGTGGAGCAGCTCGTATGTTGGTGTGTGATGGTTGTTTGAGAGGTTGACACATGTCTTGTTTGACTCCATCTCTCAGTGCCGTTCCTACTGGATGGTGGGTTTGTCCTCAGCGTATATAGCACGAATAGCTGATTGGATCTTTGCGTGGTATGGATTATAGACATGCGACTAAAGATGGAGCGACGTAGTACTCGACCTCTTGATCCTTGTACCCATGAAGGTATATATCACGTGAGGCTATCTGAAGTTAGAGGGACCTAACCGTCAATTAAGGGCGGCGATTGTGATACACTTGTGTATGTGTATGACATCTTTCATTTGTTATGTGTATGTGTGGTATAGCTTTGACAGCGATGTATGTTGTGTAGCGCTGTGTATGCGCACGACAGTTGTCATGTCAGTTTAGCATCTCGGTTAGGTTGATCGAGTGCGTAGTGGTTAGTCTCGATATGGCCGTTAGTGCTGTTAGGACGAGTTCTTAGATTAGTCCCACTAGGAGTATACTTCATAGGTAGCGCTTGTAGGCTTTAGTTCTTCGAGTTGAGCCTTCAAGCTCTTGGCTATGATGGATAGTCTTGGTGAGCGCAATCTGAATTCTCTGATGCACAGAGTGGATGTGGTTCGACTTTAGTGTTTGTGTAATGCCGGTTGGCATGGTGAGTACAGATTGTTATTATTGTGGTACACTTATGTATGTGTATGACGTCGTCATGTGTTATGTGTATGTGTAGTGTACCTCTAACAGCGATGTATGTTGTGTAGCAATGTGACTCATCTTCTTAAGTCAGCATTCGTCTGGGCTCTCCTTGGGATAGACCTCTATGTCCTAATCCAGTGTTCCAACTTTGATTCAGAGAACCACTTAGGGTTCAACCCAGTCAAGCCGTTAAGTCGTACTCGCATCGTTCACAACCTAGTGCAAGTCCACTAGGATTTTGTTGTTCGCGTTTGCGTTCGATCTTGAGATTGAAGGTCGCGACACCTGAGGTCTAAACTACCTCAACGTCTCTGTCTCTTATACTAATTGGTGGGATAGTCTCAGAAATAACTACCTCCGCATGCACTACATCTAAGGTCTCAACCTGACTCACCATTGAAGGGGTGAGGATGATCTCTACACTAATAAAACCTACAGTCACCAAAGGCTCACCAGGAGGATCAAAGAGAAAAATAAGATCCCTCTTCTCCTGTGTGACAATCTCTCGTATGTCCTCTGGAGCTTGAATGAGCTCATGACACTGTCATACAACATCTTCGTTGAATCCTCAGCCCGCATGACTGTCATGCGTATCCTCTTCTGAGATGACTCAAAAGACTTTAACAACATCCTCTCCACCTCTTTCTCTCTCTTGACTGTTACATTGACCTCCATATGATCCACTACCAAGCCCTTGAGAGAGACAATATGTGCCTCTTGAACCTGCTGCTCTATCTTGCTCTTCTGCAGAACCTATACGGCAGCCTCCTCGTTCTTGGAAGCCAATACTCTAGCCACCTCAGCAGCTGCTGCCTGCTGCTGGAACTGATGTAGCTGTCCCTCCATCACCTTCTGCTGTATCTTGGGCCTCTACATCATCTTGGGCCTCTACATCATCCTCTAGTGCAAAGTCGCCCTACTAGTCTCCGTCTATAACTCACTGTTTCTCTTCTCTTAAACGTCAAAGCTTGGGACTACAAGAATCCTCTCTGTCTCAGCAAGTCTCTGTAACACCTCCATTATTAGACCCAAGTCCTGTTGCATATACTACTGATACGCTGAAAAGGTCCTATCCTTAGGTGGAGGTGCTGGAGTGCTGATAAGAACTCTCGTATGAGCTAAAAGAATAGACGTTGACGTATAATTACTACTTTCAACTACAAACCCCTCTTCCTCCTGTTGTATCTAAGTGGGGTGGTGGTAGCCTCTCCCAATCGACATAGTCCGACTACTACATTTTGTGATGCTCCCGTTTACAGAAAAGATGTCTTTTCACTATATATATATATTAAAACAATTGTTATCTACTGGAGTAATCCAAACCATAGTTCTAGTAGGAAAAAGGAAAAATTTAGATAATATCTATTTAGATAAATAAGATCCAATAGATAAATTAAGTATGAGCTCGTCACAGAGGAATATCTTTCTATTTTTGGAGTAGATAGTACCCTCATCTTAGGTTCTGAAAGGAATATTCGGGGAAAATTACTTGTAGAGGTCACTTAAAAGATATTAGTATTTACAACTTATTTTTTCTAACATACATGTTCAAGAAAATCATAGACAACGTGCTTTATGACCAGGTGGCGTTTCAGACCTGTGGGGTATTAAGGAAACTTTACTACCTAGCCCCTTAAGGATCTAACCAGAGAGTTTAGTTGAAATCAATGGAGTACCTCGAGAAGAGTAGGTCGGTTAAAGTCAATACTAAAGCATCATGGTAGAAGGAAAATCTGACCATAGTAGAAATATGACCTCCGACCGATAACAGAGTTGATTGAACAATAGGAGGTCTCAAAAGTCGAGAATAGTCTAAAACTCGCCACCCGATTAGATAAAATCTTTTTCTCGAATCGATACAAGCCCTAGAACTAAAGTAAGTAAAGGTTCCATTTAGAGCACCGGTTCCTTATTATTTCCAGCAGGACGAGCTGGTGAAGTAAAATACAGAATAGGAAAGGTGGTATGCCAAAAGACTTATATATAAAAGACCGTACAGTATAGCCAGCAAGAGGATAACGACACGTGGTAGAGTGGGTGGACCACACCCACTTATCACCTGTTGGCAGAACCTGAAGAGGTGGGTCATCCACTGACATGCGCTAGGTGGGCTCCAGCATGTTACATTGTGTGGTGGAAAGAGGCAAACCAAGGCTACCGAGAGGAGCCATGTGTGGAGCAGGAGGAGTCATCTGCTGATGATCAAGAGGATGCACTTGGTCCTATACCCTCTATAGTGAGTCTATGAGCGTCAAGAGATAGAACTATTAGGGTCATTCCTTTCTGATCTTCCTCCAGCCACTGGGATGTTAAATAAGGATGTGGATCTGGTTAAGAGATTGACCTACCGGATGTCAACGTATCGAACGTTAACGTCAATCGTAAGTTACAGATGTCAGATCTCTCAGATTAGATATCTATTTACTATTTTTAGTGATTATTATTTTGAAGCACCACGTGGTAAGTCAAAGAAAGGAGACTCATAGAGGGCGTAGTCAACTATCAGAACAACAGGTTGTATCTAACCGCCACTGGGCAGCCTCTGAACACATATTTTGGAAGAGGAGGAATGAGGAGTTCTCTTCCAGCACTTACTGGTGCGAATACTACAGCGATGACTGCGGGTTCTGCGGAGGCTGATGTATATACTGGGAGAGTTGAGGTGTGCTCTAATCCAACTATGGTTGAGAAGGCTGTTGAGGTTCTGGTCGAAATGATGAAGAGAGGTGCTGAAAGCATTAGGAGAGCTACTAGATGGAGAGACCCAATAGATGCAACTTCTATTCGAGCGTTTTTAGAGACGAGTGGTGAACAAGATGCCATGATCGAAGACAAAAGAAGACGGGACGCTTCTGACTTAGATGCAGGAGTACCAGAAGATAGTGACCGTCGGAGGGTTACAAGGAGGAGAGCAGCTGAACCATCACCATCTGTACCAGCTGGAAGATTTCCTGCTGCAGAGGATATACCTTCTACCTCTACAGCTCCACCACCTGCAGTAGATCCTATGGAAGGTGTGCAGGATTTGCCACAAGAGACTACTGCTACAGATAGAGTACGGAGAAAGAGGTTTACAGCACAAGAGAAAGATAAAGCTCCAGCTTACAAGTTAGCGGCAGACATCGAAACAACAACAGACTTGCGTGCTGTTCTAGAGCAACGCATTTTGGATGCTAGAGTTGAGTTTACTCTTCGTGAAGTGGTTGGTATCGCAAAGAGGGAGTTTCATGAGTTGATAATAGACATCATGAAGAGAAAGAGACAGGTATTGACTGAACAAGTAAGTAGTCAGATGGTTGGAGCAGTAGATGCTATTGGTGTTGATCAGTTCGGAGATGATAAGTATGAGGCATGGGTTGCTGGTCCAGCTGTTATTGAGAATGAAGACGAAGAGTTTGAAGAGGATAGGTCAAGCGCAGACGGAGATTTCAAAGAGAAGCACTGGGCAAGAGCCACAACAGAGACGCAGGTTTGGCTTGGAGGACTTTCTGAACCAGTACCTGCACTTGTGGATCATGGGTCGGAGATCAACATCATTTCCAAGGAGGTGTATGAAAAGGGGCAGTGGCCAATCGACAGGAATCATGGTTGGGTACTTCATGCAGCAAATAATCAAAAGGGTGAGTTGTACGGAGCTTGTCCCAATATGCGTGTAAGGATTGGGGATGTAGAGGTTGATCACCATTTCTTTGTACAGTCATCTGCCTCCTATCCTGTCATACTGGGCCAACCATACATCACCGCTGTTCGGATGGAGACAAATGTGATGAACGATGGGTCTCATTATGCTAGAGTTCGGAGTCCTGATGACAAGTACTCGGTGCAATTTTTGACGGTTCGTTCAAGACATGAGCGGAACAGACAAACCCTTAGAGATTCTCAGACGAAGAGATGTAAGATTTTTCGCAATCCACTCCTGTAGAGCGGGAAGACAGGGGTGT
Source organism: Asterella californica (assembly GCA_036924285.1). NCBI lineage: Eukaryota > Viridiplantae > Streptophyta > Marchantiopsida > Marchantiales > Aytoniaceae > Asterella > Asterella californica. The sequence continues at coordinate 54,268,799 of JAYKYS010000001.1, forward strand.
AGAACCTACTGTTGAGGTCCCGTCAGAGTTGGAAGCGACACATGTACAAGGGTCTGGATACATGTGTGGTGTAGAACCTACTGTTGAGGTCCCGTCAAAGTTGGAAGCGAGACATGTACAAGGGTCTGGATACTTGATCAATTTACGCATGAGTTGGGTGCTTAAATAGCTTATCTTGCAAGCTATAAGCATGGAAGATTTCAAGTTCTAACTCCAAAAACTGAAAATATGAAAATGACTGTAAACTCTTTCTCGAGAGCTCACTATTTGATATCGAAAAATCCCCTTCGCTATAACATAGTCAATGTACAAAGGTTTTGAACTCATATTCAAAAACAGACATGAACTGTACGAAAGACTAAATACGAATCTTTGTATCAAGGTCCCGACAACGGAACCAAAATGTAAGCCAAACTATCTCTCACCTAGGGGTACCTCAGATGACTAGGATTACTAGTAAATCATAATTACAAAGATTCAGTTACACCCATGCTCACTTCACTCAACTCTCTGATCCGTATGGTTACATCGGTCCATCTAATAGCGTTCTTGCAAACAAGTTCTAATCCCGCTCTCAACATTGCATTGCATAATACTCAAGGACTCCCAAGGTCTCCAATGCTCCATTCCACCCTCTCAACTCCTCTTTATATACTCTACAACTTCTTACCGTGGTAACTTTCACTAAATTACGTTATCTTATGATAAGTACGCAATCCAAAATAATAAAACCTCTAAAGGCTACTAAGACTTTCAGAATAGCACACACATGACTGTTTCTACTTTACTAAAGTAAGAGATTCTCCTACTTTAGCTTTTCTAAAGTGTTAACTTTTCATACTAGCCAATAGGAAGACGGCAACAAACTAATACGTCTTTTGAGGAGCATCTTTAGATATTTGTGCATGACTTTCCACCATGCATCCAATCAGCGATGGTCAACAAAAATACATACTTTTGAGACGCATATTTAGAGCTTTGCACTTGTCACATAGTTCCATAGTGAAACCTCTAATAGTTTCCTCAACTTAGTTATAACTATCTCAGCTAGATATGACTAGTTTTGATCACTCTAGATTTGGATCTCTGAACTAGAGTCACATATATAAGATAGTCATACCTAATGAAATTTATATAAGCAAACACACAAATAATGGGCTACTTGTGGTGTGACAATACTCATTTGCACTTCCGAGCTCTTTTGCAAGACCTGCTCGCTGCTGGGAGCTAGGGCGATCTTTTGAGGTCAGAGACAGTCATTATCTCCACTCTGAACACTTGAGAAGCCATCTCCTCTTCTTGTCTTCCTGAAGACGTCTTGTCTTCTGGAGCTTCCTCGCATGTCTTCTCTGCTTTCATGATGTGATCACCAGATGAACAACGAGGTCAATCTCCTCCTTATCTAGATCTTCCACATGAACTGGTCCTAGGACACCAGAAGACGTGGCTCTGGGGCTAAAAACCGAAGGAAGACCGTAGAGAGTCTTCAGACCCTCGACCCATGTAACACACCAAAAAAGCGGAAATTTGCAGTAAATGATGAATACGAGTCAATCCCACAGAGAGACGAGAGAACTGAGGTACAAATATGAGAGAAACGTCACAAACAACAGTAATCTATGATCTGTTTAACGTCTAAACTGAGATCAACCTCAAGACAGATCCTTTTCTTTCTGGTTTACGTCAGGGCAGTGATCATTCCCCAAGACAACAGCAAACAATACAAACGTACACCTGAATGTATCCAACAAAAGCATCCAACGAATGTTCAGGGGCCTTCCAACAGAGTTACAAGTTTGTACGAAAGAACAAATTGGTCTCTCGATTATCAAAGGCTGCAGGAAATTCTCGTGATCAACTGAGTCAATCCAATGCAGTTGCCTTCAAACATCACAATGGCCTCCCTCAAATCATTTCAGAAAGGTTCCACCCAGTGCTATGTCCTACTTGTGGACTTACTCTTGCATATACAACCTTCTTATACGAATGACCAATTGTGCAATCACCAGCACAAGCTGAACTCTGGTGAGATTACAGACGAAGAGTTCAAGGTGTCCCTACTCAGAGATCTTCCTCTCTTACTGCTCCTACTGCAAAAGAAGACCCTGGAAATGAGTGAACACACCAGGGTATACCTCAAGAGCCACAAAGGTACGCAGCCCTCCTAAAAGACAATAACTGCCTGCTAAGAACAAAAAAACACAAAGACTGCTCTGAGACTACATCCCTGCCACTCACTCTACTCTATCTTTAATTATCTGATCTAAGCTAAGGTCCTAGTTAGCTATCGTTGTGCTTCCTCTAACTTCCTAACAGGTCGAGGTCGAATTCTGCCATGTCATCAAACGTCACTTCGAGGTCCATGTCATCCAAAGTCACCACTGGAAAGATCTCTCTCTTCTGAATCCAACGAGTCAAAAGTCATCTCTTCATTCAATCTGAACAGTGAGATATGCTCAATCAAAGTTTCACATTGAAGAACCATCTCGGAGTCAAACTTCGCCGTCCGATCTGCCTGACGGAGCTGCCCGAAATATTTAGAAGTTTGCAGCTTAAGGAAAATCAAAATCTAATCACTATTATCTTTCAAGTTGCTGCCCAGAAGCCTTAAACTACTCCAACTGAAAATCTGAAAACACCATAATTCTTATAATCTACGTAACTACCATTCTACATTCCTACATCTCTGAGATCAGATTAGCTAAAGTTCGCTAAAAATTCTTTTGTTCTATCTAAAACTATCTAAGACTAATAGTAAACTACCACTATTATACTGATTTGAACTAAAACAACATAATATGGGCTTCACAATCTGATCCAAGTAGCGGAACATGTTGTCTTTGCATTCCATCAACATGTCATTGGATGCATCGTCCCAAGTTTGGACTAAAGTCAGAAGCTTTCTCCCTGCGATGAAGTTAAACTTCTTCCTGAATGTTTCTCCCATCTGCGTCATGATCTCCTTGCTTCGAGCTTCTGCTTCCATCCGCTGCTTTTTCTCTTGCGTAGCCTTGGCTTCTGCAGCTTCTCGTTGTGCATTCCAAATCTTCTTCTCTTCTACTAGATCAGTTAGTTTACCCCTGATCCGCAAGACTTCTTGCTCCCTCTGTTGAAATCGCACCTACAACTCAGGGTGGGACTTTCGTAGTTGCGCCAATTTCTTAACAAAAGCGGAAGCTTCTGTTTTGTACTTGGTGGCGATCTTCTTTGTGGTGCGGACAAGTCATGTAAGTGTTGAGAAGACCTTAGAAGTTGCACAAAGAGTGCCCTATTGACCTAAGACGAGAGATGATGTGACCATGTATGTTTGAAGCTGCTTAACATATCAATAGATCAAAGCGAGCAATCAGTTACCAGCAAGACTACTTCAACCACTGCCGATACCAACACGACGCTAGGAGCATGTAATATTATATCTAGTCTGAGAGTTATCTCAAATTACTTCAAGATTGGTTCATCAAAACTTTGTCTATGAAATGATTCATGTCTACTCGACAATAAAATAAGCTCTAGAACTAGCTTGTCTATACCTAGATGTTATTTGGGATTTTGTTACGGAAGGTGTCTATCCAAACGGGATGCGGACTAGAGAGAAGAAGACTTTGGTGAAACGAAGTCAACCCTACACGGTGATGGAAGGTGTGTTATTCCGTGAAGGAGTTGATGAAGTTTTGAGAAGAGATGCGAGCAAGGAGGAGTCTCTACGACTCATGGAAGAATTCCATAACGGTCTAGTATGTGGAGGACATTTCGCAAGCAAGTTAACAGCCCACAAGATACTTGACGTATGATATCACTGGAGGGGGATGTTTAGAGATTGCTTGACGTATTGTAAAACATGTGATGTTTGTCAAGCTTTCGTTATCAAATCTAGTGTTTCTACTCATCTTCGGTCTATTTCGGTTCTTGGATCTTTCGAGAAATGGAGAATAGATTTTGTTGGGCCTTTGAATCGCACCTCTCGCATTAATATTGTTGTAGTCACAAATTATCTTACAAAGTGAGTGGAAGCTAGACCTCTTGTAACTAATGGAGAAGTTGAGGTGGGTAGATTTCTCTATGAACGGATCATTACTAGGTTTGGTTGTCTCTTGGAGTTAGTTTCTGATAGGGGTCCCAGAATTTGTGAGTGGTATGACTAATGCTATGTGCACACACTCCTCCATTTCTCAAAGGGTTACTACTTCATATAAACCTAGTTCAAACGGTTTGGTAGAGAGGACAAACTTTATCTTGTGTCAATTGTTAGCCAAGGATGTTGACATGGAAGGGGCCAAACACAACTGAGACAAGCGTCTTCATCCGATTTTATGAAAGTATTGTACAACAGTGAAGACATCTACGGGATTTTCGTCTTTCAAGTTGTTGTATGGGTTGGAATCCAGATTACCAATCCAGTTCGACTTAACCATCTTTCAGACCTTGCAAGATGGATTGAAGAGAAAGAGTGGTCCAACAGCTGAGAAGGAGAGGAGAGAAACCTTGTTGGAGCTAGATGAGAACAAAGACAATGCAGCTCAACGAATTGAGATGGCTTATGTACAACAAAAGAAGAGCTATGACAAGCGCTTGGCGAAGAACAAAATGAAGTTACATCCATTTCAAAAGAGTGAGTGGGTGATGTTATGGGATGCTATTAGACACAAGCGAGTTAAAAAGAAGTTCTTACGTTGATATTTTGGGCCTTTCATCATCTCCAAAGTGTGGAGTAATGACACTTATGATCTTCAAGAAAGGAGTGGTACTTTCTTCGATCGAATGAACCACGACAAGCTGAAGAAGTTTCGTCAACGTGATACTTCACTCCGAGGACGGAGTGAAAATTAAGTGTGGGGGTAAATGTCACACCACAAGTATCCGATTATTTGTGTGTTTGCTTATATAAATTTCATTAGGTATGACTATCTTATAGGTTACTCTAGTTCGGAGATCCAAATCTAGAGTGATCAGAATTAGTCATAACTAGCTGAGATAGTTATAACTAAGTTGAAAAAACTATTAGAGGTTTCACTACGGCACTATGTGACAAGTGCGGAGCTCTAAATATGCTTCTCAAAAGTATGTAACTTTGTTGACCATCGCTGATTAGATGCATGGTGGAAAGTCATGCACAAATATCTAAAGATGCTCCTCAAAAGACGTATTAGTTTGTTGCCGTCTTCCTATTGGTTAGTATGAAAAGTTAACACTTTAGAAAAGCTAAAGTAGGAGAATCTCTTACTTTAGTAAAGTAGAACAAGTAACGTTTGTGCTATTCTTAAATTCTTAGTAGCCTTTAGAGGTTTTACTATTTTGGATTGCGTACTTACCATGAGGTAACGTAACTTAGTGAAAGTTATCACTGTAAGAAGTTGTAGAGTATATAAGGAGGAGTTGAGAGGGTGGAAGAGACTCTCATTTTCCTGTCTATAAGTAAAATGAGCATTGAAGACCTTGGGAGTCCTTGAGTATTATGCGATGCAATGTTGAGAGCGGGATTAGAACTTGTTTGCATGAACGCTATTAGAGGGACTGATGTGACCATACGGGTCAGAGAGTTGAGTGAAGTGAGCATGGGTGTAACTGAATCTTTGTAATTATGATGCACTAATAATTTTAGTCATCTGAGGTACCTTTGGGTGAGAGACAAGCCGACTTATAGTACGGCTTCTTCGGTACGGACATCTTCTAGCTTCTGAGCCAATTACAAAGGAGCACATGGCTATCACTAAGACGGATTCCATCTCAGCCGCATCAGAGATACCAGCAGAGTCGCACATGGTACTAGAAGACAAATTAGGTGGTCAGGCAAGTGCAGATCTCATGGATATCACACATGATGACCATGAATAGATAAGAACATCATTTAGCTGTTTATACCTCGCTACTTTGTAAGAAATCGGAGTTAACTATTTTAAGCTTGATAACTCCTCTTTATATTTTTAGGATACTATTCATGTGACATGATTAGTTACAGCACGAATAGAGAATACTTTCTAAAACTGAGAGAAATGGAAGTCCAAGAAGGGGTGGCTCTCTGTCAGTGCCTCATTTCATCCTCTGCGTTGTGGTTGTGATTCGAAGGGACCTCCTCCTGCAATTCGAGGCAATTGTATAAGATCGATGTCGATGTAGAATTTTACACACGTACTACACACACGAGGCTACACACAGAGTTTGTTACGGATAGAGTAGGTCTGCACATCCGCACCCAAGAGAGGATGGTGAGAATGTAGACAGGAGTAGGCAGCATAGGCAGGGAACATCAACCTCGTGTAGTCCTGTTCTAGGTTGGTGTGTCGAGAGGTAGTGACAGAAAGCCAAAGGAGTAGCTTCCAGAAGCCAATGGAACTTCTTCTCAGGGATTGGATTGCAGATTTTGTTTATAGAAGCTTTGTCTGTGTCTTCTGAGGATTGAGTTCCAACGAATTCATACCCAAATGTGCATGAGAAGTCTTCTTGTTGAGTGGCGGTGATTATTAGAAGCTATGCAGTGTCCAAGATTATCTCATCCAGTGGAGCACTTCGGATCCACGCACGGACTGTCCATGAGAGATTGATCCCTTGAGTCAGAGCAGTCGAAGCAAGGGCATAAGAAGCTAGAAGTCGTAATCTGTAGAAGTTGGCTGAGTACGTAGAAGTCGAGGAGTTAGACGATGAGAGTGTCGGCACACACTTGAACCCCTGTAAAAGCTCATTTATCACCCACTGTCCCTTGAGACAAGGGACAATGGGTGGTAATTAACTCCAAGATTGTCTTGAGAGGAAAGACCTAGAGTACACAAAAGCTGACGGATTACTCTTTTCATAGCAGAAGACGTCATCCTCAACCAGATCTTCTTCCCCAATTTACTACAAGCAGGGATGGCTTGTTAGTCAAGATCTGGAGTAGAAGCTTATCAAAATATTAATTTCTCTCTTTCATGTGATTTCCTCTTGTTTTGATTTTCTCTTCTTCTTTCTATTCTCTCATCTTCCCATCTTCATTCTTTCTTCTAATTGATTTCAGAAGATCCATATCAGATACAGAGGAGTTTGACCTCGCTGTTCACCTGGTACAGAAAGGAACTGTTCATCCTCCTTGTAGCGGCAGATACTAAAAATTGAGTGAAGCTCACATACTACAACTCCTGTCAAGAGCTCTCCAATTCAACAGGTACAAGAGTGCTCACCCCCTCTCCATCACTTTTCCTCTGATGCCTTTCGACCATGTTGATGTTTGGTAAATACATGGCTTCACCCATGTAACTAATGCAGAATGGAATACAGAAAAGACGTCGTGAGTCCCTCTGGAACTCTCTCATTAGACCCAATGATATAAGCCATGAGGACATAGAAAATATTTTCTTCTTCAAAGACGATAACCGCTGCAAAAACTATAAGTACGTGTACTTCGAGATGAGAGAAGAAGGGGTAGCGGCAAGGAGGATCCACGAGATATTTCTGACAGAACTTCAGGGGAAGAGCTTCCACCTAACAACAGCTGAAGACAAGACGGCATCCTTCCTGAGTACATGCCACTCACTGAGACGTTATTGCGATCAACAAGGTCCTATCGATGTTTCTTTATAGAAGTATGAAGGTTACGCATAAACTCTCAACACACCGATAGAACACGCTACAGAGCTAGAGCAAGGTATAGAAGAGGCAAACAAGATACAAACAGAAATGTGAAGTTTACATAACGACCGTCAAGTTTACTTTACATGCGTTCATAAGTCTATATTTGAACACCTTCCGAATCACTTTTCTCTACTTGTAACCGAACCCTTCAAGTTTAAAGTAACAGTTTACAGTAAGAGACTAAGAGTTTATAGTTGAACGAGACAACCGCTACGAACACTATTGGCATCTCGAATGTTCGCTGGAACTTCCTTCCTAAAAGACATTTGAGTTTTAAATCTATGTCCATAACATTTGTATTCGAATTTCATGTCCATAACATTTTCATTCGAATCGAAGTATTTTCAACTTTGTCTCAAGCGAAGTAACGAGGGTCCACGTAGGATGCAGGATATCACAAGCAATCTCGGCATGGCACCATATTTATCCGTGCACAAAATATTTGTCCTCTCAAAAAATAAAGCCATCATGTCCGAGAACGAAGTCACATAAGTGAATATACCAGTGAATATATCCATGCAAGATGATCTCTTGGAACTTTTTCTCACTTGTTGTTATCGGGAAAATATTTAAGTGAAATGAAAATGCTATATCAAGTTGAAGAAAAATCAAATTCTTTTATAAATATAAACTGTTAGTCCAAACTTGAAATGGCAGCAAGACCCGAACATAAACCATAAGGGGAGCGTTGACAGATACATATGCGGACTGCTGATTTTCATTAACGAATAATAAATAAATAAAACTTAATTTCGTATGTAACTTTCCCAATGGAAAGATTAGGTAATAATTAATCTCGTGCATATTTTCCTCTTCCATCAGAAGATGGAGGAAGTGAACATGCAATTTGCACGGGTGCCACACATTTGCATAGTCACACTTTGCCAATGAGCAAAGCACTCAACACTCATAATGTGAAGAGAATGTAGTTTACCACTCCTTAGATATCATAACATGATAAGTCAAAAGTTCTAGATATAAATGGTGCATAAAAAGGTTTATCACTTGTAAACATCATGAAACGGTATATCAGAAGTCTTACATACAAGTAATGCATAAGAGAAGACATTGCCTACTGCAATTATTCTTTTGTGCTCGCGTCAATTATGTATGTACACTGTTATTCATATTTCGTGGCATTGACACTAATTCAATAAGAGTATTTTTAGAGGTCATATAATTATTAGTGTGATGTACATTATTTTTCATTTATATTAATAAAAATAAAATATATTTAGTAGCCTCTATAATATTTTTGCCCGCAATTAAATAATATGGGTAACAAATTTGGCATCCTGATTTTTTCTGATCAAGCGTTTCTAAAAGAGACATTGCTGAGATTGACTGGAATATAAATCTTTTTAAGAGAAAAAGTGATTATTATTCATCAAGATACTATGATATTTGGTACAATTCATCAAGTGAATATATGCAGGAGGTGTGAGTTAAATCGCTGTTAGTATATTTTGCCATTCTATCATGTGTTAGAGTTCAACTTCCTTGCATATCATTCACCTCTTCCATGTTCGGAAGAGGGGAATATGCAAAGAAGATTAATTCATCACCTAACCTTTCCGATGGGAAGGGTTAGGTGATAAATTAAATTTTCTAAAAAAATTATTTTCTTACAGCGTTGCGATTCGCTTATCATTCTTGCTGCGTGCCGCATCTCACTTTTTTTATGAGTTCTTCCTGTAATATCCAGCATGTCTATGTAGTTAACATATAACATTTAAATTAAAATATAAAATATAATTGAAAAATATTGATAACTTTCACTTTAACAATTATCGAAATCTCATTAACTCGTCGAAGTCCGGTACAGTGGAAGACTTTCCACTTTTCACGTTTATCTCTTTCTTTCGTCTTGCCAAAAGGGCACTTTGGATGTATATTTTATTTTACCATTTTACCATTCTATCATGATATATATATATATATATATCTATACATACTCAGATTATATTTTAACCCTCGATAGTGTTGAGTGGATCTGAACTAGTGTTGCTCACGCATTTGGGCATACACATTAAATACGAAAAGAATGGGGATAACCACGTCCTTGAGTATCCTGTTCCACGGGAGAAGCGACGCAATTGATACCAAGCGGATGGGAGTCCTTGAGTATCCTGTTTCACCAGGTTTGGAGATTCGTTCAGAATAGGGCATCAAGTACTGTAGGTTCTTTATGCATATAACCACGTGAACTGAAGGGTCCTTCTTTCGGAGGAGGATGAACATTTGGCCTGAGAGCCCACTCCAAGACCTAATCGCCAGGCAGTCCGACACATTTGATCAATCAGGGTAGGAGTAGCGAGGATTTGGAGCTGATCGGTCCACCGATTTGTGAAGATATTATGGAAGCTATCGTGAAGCAGTTGCAGAATAAAGCGGTGCAAGCTACGCTCATACTGCAGAAGCACGGCAGTGCGTATTACAAACAGCTCTTGTACCAGAACAAGCAGTACATTGCCAGCGAGCCTACTGTTGAGAAATGCCAGGAGCTTCCTAAGCAGCTCTTCTACACTCGTCTTTCCAGGTCTTTTTCATTCCTGCTTGTTTTCTCTTCAATTCATTACCCAGTTTTTGTGTCCAATTCCGCTTGGTGATGTTAATTGTAGGCAAGCTGGTGAGATTTTATATCGACTATCGCTCTTATGCGTTTAACTAGAACATTCAAAGGGCTGTCCTGATAGGAGATCCCTGGCAGCCATATTTGGTAGCTGTCTCAGCGCATGCGTACCTAGACCGATGAGAACGATAACATACCCCCAGATTATTTAGGTTTGTTCAGTCCGAATTAACTGTCCTTCAAACTAGTCACAGAAAACGAATGTGTTTCTTGCTCTTCGCATTATGGCCACATGTGGATTCCTGTTTTTTGCTACTCTTACACACATGTGCAGAAAATTTTCATCACAGGCTGCTTTTGTCGAGGGCGACGACAGACCGCCGAGTCTGCGGAAGCAAGCGGTCAAGAAGGAGGATGTAGTTTTGCGCGCATTTCCCAGAAAGAAAACTGGGAAGATATGGTGCAAGAAGGAGCGAAGAGTTGGCTTAGTCCCAAGCATTGTGTTTGAGCAGGAAAATGGGCATCTTGGTGGCAACAAGCAACTTATCTCGATCGAGAAAAAGCAGCTGGAAAATATTGTCAGCAAAATTGGGCAAACTTTTTTCCTGTCTAGAATCTATGACTTGGAAATTTATGACGAACCTGGGGGACAGATTCAGAAGAAGGAAAAGGTTTTACCCCGCACGGTATGATCCTCCTTTCCCGACGGTTGTTCTCTGCAACACCTCGTGCAACTCAGTTTGCTGATCTCACACTTACCTTCGCATCATGTTTTGACTTCTTGCTCAAGGATTTGTATTCATGCATTCACTGAGGTAGAATTTACACTAATAACGTTGGCTTCACTTAGCTCTATCTAGGTCTAGAAATCTTTTATGTTTCGGTGGAACAATGCATTCACGATCACGTTCCGCCGAGATTAAAGCTTTATCGGGTAGAGACATGGATCTGCGAGGACGCCCAGCGAGTCACTGCTTCACTAACTTCAAATTCATACTCATTAAGTTACCTTAGATTGCAGATTCATATACACTCGGCCAGCGACGAACTTCTCAACGTCACATTCATCAGAGCTCCACCCTCCGCTAAGCTGAAGGTTGGAATTCCCTTGGTCTTCATCGGCGAAGATTCCTGTCCAGGCATCAGGAAAGGTATGTTCTTACGTGCATGAACTTTGGTTTTGGGTTGTTATTCTGAGCGGTTCGTCCATTCAGCGCAATGAGATCTAAGCAAGTCTGAAGGCAGATCGCGCGAGCCGAGCCACCCTCGGACTCATTTTGGTTATTCAGGATACAGCCCTATAAAAAAGCCAAGCATTAATGTTCCGAATGCTTGGGTGTGCGTGGAAAAATGGGCACTGTAATTTAGCTGTCTCGGTTATGCGTATGATTGGGGGGCATATTTGCAAGGGCCACCTGCTGGGAGAAGGAAAAACCTCGTTTCTTTACGAACAATGTTGTGTGTGTTTCCTACTGGTGTAAACGAATGTTTTCTCATTATCTCGCGGTGATTACTTGTTTACTCATTTTATTCTCAGGTGAGTGAAATTCTTTATTGGAAGAATCAGACAACCTGTTTTTGCAGTAACGTTGGCTTTTCGCTGCAGGTGGTTATGTTAATACCATGAAGAGAGTGGTTTCGTACGTCTGTCCGGCGGATGCGATACCGCCATTTCTGGAGGTAGACTTGAGCACTTTGGATGTTGGAAACAAGATACTTCTCAGTGATCTAAAGGTGGACCCTCGGTTGCAGTTGTGTCATCATGACAGTTCCTTGCCAGTCTTGAAAATCATGGGCACACGCTCAGTTGAAGAAACTGCAGTGGCCAACTCTGCCAAGTGACTATGTTATCAATTTAGATGGAAGTACTGGTGCTTAAACTCTGGTGACAACCAATCGATAGATCAGGGCGTGTTACAAGTTCAGCTGGCAGATTTCGATCTGAAGGAAGTAGTCTGCATGAAATTTTGAACTTCCCCAAGTGACTATGTAATCTGTTTAGATCGAAGTACTGGTGCTTAAACTCTGGTGACAACCCATCGATAGATCAGGGCGTGTTACAAGTTCAGTTTCGATCTGAAGGAAGTAGTCTGCATGAAGTTTTGAGCTTCCCCAGATTTGACCATATAATTGACAATAGCGAGAGGCGTCTATGTGTGATAGTCTATAGTCTGTCTTGAAAATCATGGGCACACGCTCAGTTGAAGAAACTGCAGTGGCCAACTCTGCCAAGTGACTATGTTATCTGTTTAGATCGAAGTACTGGTGCTTAAACTCTTGTGACAACCCATCGATAGATCAGGGCGTGTTACAAGTTCAGCTGGCAGATTTCGATCTGAAGGAAGTAGTCTGCATGAAATTTTGAACTTCCCCAAGTGACTATGTAATCTGTTTAGATCGAAGTACTGGTGCTTAAACTCTGGTGACAACCCATCGATAGATCAGGGCGTGTTACAAGTTCAGTTTCGATCTGAAGGAAGTAGTCTGCGTGAAGTTTTGAGCTTCCCCAGATTTGACCATATAATGGACAATAGCGAGAGGCGTCTATGTGTGATAGTCTGTAGTTTTCGTCCATGAAGTTATCAACCATCAATACATCAAGCTTCACTTTTGAACTGAGTGTGAGTAGTAACTTGGTCCCTGTCTATTGTGGGTCATTTCTGTTCTGGGATCTTCTATGTACAATGTACAGAGTACCGCTGCTATGACGCGGTTGGATCAAAATAACGCATTTGGTTGGAGGTAGTACTGGAAGTGAAGAGGATCTCATACCTTTGCTGTGCAAAGTTACGAAGTCTCACCCAGCTTTTGTGAAGAGGATCTCATACCTTTGCTGTGCAAAGTTACGAAGTCTCACCCAGCTTTTTCTCTTGATTATACCTTCAATGTCCGTGTAAGTTTCTCTTCTCGGTTGGCGAAGTGACTACTGGATTTGAAAGAGTTCACTTTTGAGTCACTTTCACTTTCTCATAAAAGCTAAATATCTGGGAAGGTCTGGTAGTTTGCAGGATCGGAGAAGTTCCCAGTGAATGGAACTTCTGCCGACATAGGAGAAACGTTTCCCCCGAGTGAACTTTCAGCGACCTTGGAAGCTAAAACCCCTCCAGTAATTCGACGTATTCTACAGCAATGTAAGTGTGGATTTATGGCGCCATTCTAAGTCTGCTTCACCCAGAAACGAACATTTTGCAATGTCTCAGGGGGTTCCAGATTATTCACTACTGTTGGCAGTAACTTAGGGTTGTAAATTTTACCAGCAGGAACACTACTGATGATTGACTCCTGGTGATATACAAACATACGATATCTCGACTCGCTACTCTAAATGACTTTTCTGACCTCAAACTGCGTATGGAGTGGTTATTACATACTGTTTTTAATCACTATTAGATCCGAAGAGACAGAAAGTGGTTTCTATTTCACCATTCTACCCGAGGGCTTTAATAGAAAGGACTCTGAAGTGGTTGCCTCCTACGACATCCTGGAGCTCAGTTTTTTTCTTGATTATCTCTTTCAAGCTTTGGTAATACAGTTTACCAGAGAAAATGAGTACTGACTGCGCCGTTTACCTTGCTAATTTTTACCAGTTCACCTACGAGTTTATGCAAGACTCGTGATTAGCGATGCTCGCTTTCTAAGTTGGTACATTTCTAGATTGATGTCATTGATATTCTTGACTTCAGTTACGTTCTTTCATGTACCTAGATCACAAAGCGTGGTGAGGGATCAGATTTACCCAGTGCAATATGCTTCCCAATCTCTCCTTGCATATATTACTCACTCTTCTAATGTTCAGAAGAGGGGAATATGCAAAGGAGTTTATTTTTTTCACCTAATAGTTTTTGCGGAAGAGTTATATGATAAATTTAATTTAATTAAAAATGATTTTCGGACGGGAAAGCAACCTGGTCTTATAGTTCCTGCTGTGCGTTTGAACTCACATGTTTTATGGGTTTTTCTCTGGAAGGTTCGGTGTAGAGTATCTTTATGGGGTTTTTCTGGGAAGATTCGGTATATACTCTAAAAGTGACGTATAACAATAATGAAATGAATATTAAATTCAAAAATATTATAAAATTCTCACTAACACCTGGGGTGTTCGTTCTAGTGACTTTTAAAGATTTTTTACCTTCTTTTTATGTCTGTCTTTTTCTTTCGCTTGACCAAAAGTGAATATTGGATACCTAATGCAATATGCATAATTCTAGTGATGATTTTAGATTTTTCACTTTTTCTAAGTTTATCTTTATTTTTCTTGACCAAAAGTGCACTTTGGATGCATACTTTTTACCCAGTGCAATATACATTCCAAGCGTATAGTGAAGAGAACTTGGAAAAGAAATAGACGTGGGAAGCTTACATCGAGGAGAACGTGTACAAGAAGATAGGAGTTGGAATAAGATGACAATTCTTGGTGACGGTTGGTTGTGATTTTTCTTCCCAATCCCGAATATATATCCTTGGCAAAGTGGAACATGCATGTTTTATCAACTTCGAGAAGTTTTGTTATCTTTTGGTTATTGTAAAAAATTGTATAAAATATAAATTTTATATACATTAAGTTAATGTAAAATATTATTCTTGTTATAAATTTTAACTTATAAACTAATCAAGAACTGTGATCGGATCCGAAAACAATCCATAAGCATATCATTTATTATTCTACTTTTTTTATGCAAAAATATAGATAATAGATAATAATGATTAATGAGCATGATGCATTCTCATTAATTTAAGAGAGAATCCAATAAGCATGTTTCGTGCAACACTCGTGTACTCACAAGAAGACTTAATATAGAATGCCCAACAAAGACACTCTCCTCTTTATAAACTAAAAGCAATATGTGGATGTACATCATCGAGACGTGGAGTTTGCAGTGGGAGATCGAGTTTAGCTATCTACAACCAACCTCTCACTGGTAGGAGCTAAGAAGCTCAACCCTTGCTTCATTGGACCCTTCTTATTCTCAAACATATTGATGTCATAGCATATAAACTAGAACTCTCTTCACACACAAAAATTCACTCAGTCTTTCCATATAAACTAGAACTCTCTTCACCATGAAAATTCACTCAGTCTTTCATTTGTCTCTTCTTCGTCAGTATACACCTCCGTCCAAACAATTCACAAATTCACACACACCGTCACCACTTTTGACATTAATAGACGAGGAAGAAGAATACAAAGTTGAGAAGATCTTGAAGAAGCGAACAAGAGGTATAAAACGACAACGTATAGAATACCTGGTGTTATGGAAAGGCTATATGTTGTATGAAGATACTTGGAAACTTGCCAAAAATCTCACAAATACTTCACTCTTGGTTCAAGAGTTTGAACGTGACTATGACAATGAGGACGTTGCGACTTAAATGGGGGAGGTTTGTATCTATCCTTAGCTAGTTAGGACTAAGACTAGTGTCCCTCAGTCTTGAGAAGAAAAGTGATTATCTCTAGTTACCTTGCATAATTACAGGTGAGACCAGATAAGATTCATGTCACCGATCCACATGAAGTTCAAGGATAGATAGTTGGGTGTGTGGTGTGAAAGTGCTAAGTCATCAATCAATGTGATGACTAGTGAGTGGTGCAAAGGATGTACAACATTATCTTGTATTGGCCTACCAAGCATTCCAGCAAGGTAAAGCATGCATGCTCCAAGACACTACTCAGATCTCAATATAGCACCAACGGCGGTAATACCTGGTAGCTCTGAGAACCCAAACAGCGGCTTAAGAATCATAACGACTCCGTTCTCCTTCATCACCAAGAGCTGAAATCAGCCCCACACCCTCCAATGTCCAGATGTATGCAGGCATGGCAGTTTCAGCAACAAACTTCTTTCCAAATTGCTCGAAAACGAGCAAAATGACAATAGATGATACCGAAAAACTTGAAACTGTTAATAACAAAAGTATCTTCGAACTTTGAGACCTCAGTCCTCCCAAACCAGTCGACCAATGATGATCAAACTTCACAAGAAGCTTGATTGGACCTTTCACTTCTACCCTGAACAATTTTCAGATCAAAATCTTAAACCAATTCTTAGATATGGATCAAACCGTAATCTGTGGGTTTCATCAGGTCATTAAAGGATAACTTCTGCTTATACCAGTCAGTGATTACCTTAGCACCATATAGCCAAGGTCTGCCTATAAGCACTCCATAGCCAGACTTAACCAATGGTCTCAATACTATGTAGGTAAGTTTGAAGATAATCCCACTGATTGTCGTAGGGATATCTCGTAGTACGCCCAAAGGTCTTCGTCTGCTCTGATCCGCCATCCTCAACACTCTTGGTGTCGGTTCAAACTTTGTATAACCCAATCCATGCGCTGTCTCCTCTGTAATAATGTTCACGCTAGAACCAGAGTCTATAGGCACATGCTTTATTAGACATCCATCTATTTCGATGTCTACTTCTAGAGATCCTAGGTCCTCCAAACCCACTTGAAACAATGACGGCAGATTCTTCGATTTAGCCTTCGCTGGTTTTCTCAAGGCTGCTAACAACAACTTTCTGTACAGCCTATTGTCCTCGACCAACTGCTTTATTGTTATGTTAGCCTGTTGGTTCAGTAAGTCCTCCACTACATTATAGTGGAGGCTTACTACTTGAGTCGTCTTCTTCGTCTGCTCAACCACCTGGTTTTGAAGTTTTGGTGGTCGATTGTCTTCGGACGAAGTGACTTCGGTCTTCATCCTCCCAAGCCCTTCCTGGCTAGGTTCTTTTTCTTCTTCTTTACTCAGTTCCTTACTGAGTAATGCTTTCACTTCCTCGAAAATGTCAACAGGTAATCTTGACGAGGTCTTCTTCGTCTACTCCTCTTCATTGCAAACTTCGGGCGAAATCAGCTTTGCTCGCTTCCCTGCTAGTTCACGCACTTGTTCTGTCAACGTTTTGTGCGCCCTCTTCTTCTTCTTCAACTCCTTACGCTCAGTCTTTTTGATGTTCTTTGCTTCCTGAGCTTCGGCCTCCGTCAGAGTCTCTCCTTTTCGAAGTATCTTCTTTGCACCATGAGTCTCGACTTTGTTTACCAGAATCTCCTTATCTTCTGACCAACCATATTCATCGTCCTTCGAAAGAGTGCAAGTCTTCAGATCTTCCACCAAATCGACCATGTTCACTCCTGCATCTGGTCGTTGTTGATTGGGAGGTGGTTGAAACCTCACACCTATCTTCTGAGCTGGTTCATTCGTACAATCCGTGGCTCCATGACCAACCATACTTTCCACACAGTGACATATATCCTACTTGTTTCTTTGGATGAGGACAAGAAGAAGCCCAATGACCATTAGCGCCACAATTAAAACATGATGTACTAAGAGATGGTGGTGGTTGGTAACCTCCAAGGGCAAACTTTCGTTGAGAAACGTTAGTTGCCATTTGTCTGGGTACAAAATGTTAGATGTGTACCGGAGGAATAGGGGTAAATTGTTGAGATTGAGTGGACACTACAGCACCATCTTGGGTTTTTACCCCATAGACTCCATCTTCGCACTCCACAAAGTAGTTGGGCTCATACACTGGCGCCCATTCGACTGAATGTGTATTGTAAGATGGTTTAGTGTTAAAACATTTCGTGTTGGCGTGTCCAAGTTTTCCACAACTAGTACACCATAGGTTCGGACGAGAACCAGACGGTGACTTTCGTCTTTTTGGTGTCCTCACCAATTGTACCTTAAGGTCTTCAAACTTCTTGAGAAGATCATCAAGTGCGTGATCTTTAGGTGGTGGTGTTCTTTTCACCATCGGATGTCTTGACTTTGTTATCTTCTTTCTCTTCTTTCGTTTAAACTCTTCGTCCGAAGAGGAAGAAGATTCATCCTCCGATGTTGAACTTTCGTCCGAAGACTCCTCTTCTGAAGATTCTTCCGAGGATGAAGATTTTCTGCCTCTTCGTTTCAGCTTCTTCTTCTTCATTTTCTTCATCTTCTTCTCTTCCTTATTACTATTTTTGGACTTCCTGAAGTCCTTCTTCTTCCTTGACTCTGAGGTCTTTTCATGGTCTCTTCTGAGGATATTTGAAGACTCATAATTCTCAGCAGAATCGACGGCTCGCTCTAAGGTTGACGTATCAAAACGTCTAACCCACGTCTGTTGCTTTGAAGGCAACCCCTTAACAAACCACTCTACTGCTTGTGCCGGTGTGTAAGCTGGATGTGTTCCATAAAATCTCTAGACATAACTCTTCAAAGATTCTTTCCTCTTTCGTTTAACACTGTTTACTTTGTGCAGTACATGCCTATTATAGTTCAGTTCTCTGAATCTCTTGAGGAATTCGTTTTTCATTAAATCCCAGGTAGAGATAATTGCTGGAGTTAAATTGGCATGACTGTATCATTTTCCGGCTGCGTGTTTCAACAAACTGAGAAAAATCCTCGTCCGATCAAGGTCATTGTCTTCTTTGTTTGCGTGAGATACCGCTTCAAATTGTTTGACAAAGGAGTCGGCACTCTCTCCATCTCCATCACTGTCAGAATCTTCCCCGCCAAATTTTGGATAATTCTGACGAGTGAAAGGTGGCGCCCCTGACGGAAGTGGTACTCTTGTCATTGTATGCGGTAGTGTAGAAGGTGGAACTGCTGACTACTGTCCCCGACTCTGTTTGGTTGGTACTGTCCCCACTGATCCTACACTCGACAAATTGCTTAATGATCGAAGAGTCAGCTTGACAAGAGCATTCACAACTGCGGTTCCCACTCTGATATTCGGGAGGTTTACTTTGGGCAAAGTTACTTCGGCCGAAGTGTCTTCAACTGAATGAGTATTTTCTCGTCTTATGTCATGTTCATTCTTGGGTGAAGACGAGGTAGAAGCCTCTTGACTTCGTATCTTAAAGAGCGATACTCCTGGAGTACCCTGAGGTCTAAGATTTGGGATTCGAAGGGCAGGTGATCCCAATGGTAATAATTCTCGAATTAATTCTTGTCCTCTTTGTTTCTTCAAGAGTTCTACAAAACTTGTGGTCTCTGGCCCATGTTTGACGATCAGTTCCAAGGCCACTTCCGCTTTCGGATTTGGATCTTCCGCAAGAGTTGTCAAAATGTTGGATTCTGACTGCGCTGATCTTGAAGATGAAGATGAAGATGAAGATTGAAACAACTCCACTCTTTGAAGTGAAGGTGATTCTTCTCTTTCTGTCTCTTCGTCTTCAGCTTGGATACCTTCGTCCTTTCTCGTTGATTCAAACAGAGATTGATGTAAAGTTGTGGTCCTTGAAGGAAATGGTAACCATGATGCGTCTTTAGGTGAACTCTCTCCACTCCGTACGCTCGAGTATGGAGATTCGATGTCCCTTTCTTCTTCCAGTATGTGCGCTCGTCTTTCTCGTAACGCGTTCGCGGTGAAATAGGTACTGAACTCCTTCCAAGCGAAGATGAAGTTCCTTCAGAGAGATTTTTCACTTCCTGTCACTTCTGAGCCGCTTGACGTCTTCGCTCCTTCGTTGTCTCCTTCTAGCGTTGAACTTCTTCCAACAGTTGTTCCCGGACCAATCTTCTTTTCAGCGCTCACCTGGTCCTTCTCGTCTTCTGATCTTCTTCAGAAGGCGCTCGTGCTCCCCCCGACATACATGTCGATGGTTACAACTTATTGAATTCAAGTAAAAGTTAAATCTGTATCCTCGGCAGCGGCGCCAAAAGTTTTAATGTTTCTATAAGTAACAACCCAAAGAAACACAAAATATCGGAAATAGTAAATTAAGGACCGTTCCCACGAAGATACAGTTAACAATTACACAAAACACAGTACTACAACGTCACAATGATAATTCAGATAGTTTTGTGTTATTCTCACAGAATGGAATAATATCCGGATGAGAGTTTAAGTCTGATAAGAAACCAAACCCAAGCAAAACCTGATAAATCGAATACAAACAACAATGAAATAGTTCTCTGATCAGGGACCCTTCCAACAAACATATAAAAAATTTGAGAAGATAGATGTATGAATAAATAAGATAGCCAAATACTGCTGAAATGTTACTAGTGTCCTTCTGAAAATACAGAAGAATACAGACTTCACATCAAGACTCAAAGAATAAGCCCCTACTCTTCCTAAGAAGTGTTCTTCCTACTAAATCCTCACTCTTAAGAATCCCCCTTATTTGAAGAAGCCAAACTTAAGACGAAGCCACCATGTTCCAAACTCTTCTTACAATTTAACTTATGCTTCTCCACTTCACAGTAACTAATATATTCTCAGATTCTTTGAAATGTCCTTCACTTAAATAGCCCGAAGACTCTCTTCACCGAAGGCCAACTTCGGAGGTTCTGCATCAATCAGATTTACACCTGCGACAGCAAACTACGTCCTTCGTAGGTAAATTTGCCTTCGCCCACTTAATTCACACTCTCACTCCGCAATCTCGCGCAATCAAAAATTAACAAACAAAAACTAAAAACATGGAAAAGGTAAAAAGTCAGAGACTCGCATCGCTTATATAGCTCTTCGCCCTAAGATGGCGGATCTCATTTCCTACAAAAGATGATCACATCTAGACCGTATGATCACGACTCCCCACTTGGCGAAATCGTAGTATCTACTCTACCTAATTGTAACATGTGTCCTATACTGGCTAACGTGAACTTAACTGTCTCCCTAAGCTCCTTCAAATCTCGAATGATCCTCTCCGCTAGCCTAACTATCCTACTCTTCGCCAAAGGATCTGGCGCTCTCGTTAACTCTGCCTGAAGACGCTGAAGTAACTCCGTTTCTGTCGCGTTAAGTTCGGTGGCGAAGTATGTCGTTGCGACCTCATCCACCTTCGTTCGAAATTCTTCGGCCTTCATCTCAGCTATCTCTTTCTCTCTCTCAGCCTTGGCTAACTCCTCATCCTTGGTTGCCAACTGTTCCAACAAAGCCCCCTTCTCCGACTTCATGTCATGAAATCGCGAAGTCATCAGGTTCAACTTCGCTTGCCAGTCTTATATCTCCTTCGAAGCCTTCACCTGATCCTCTGATCTCACAACCACCAAAGCGTCTCGCTCCACAATCAACTTTGCAACTTCGGCCGAAGAGTCTTCGAGCTTCTTCGTTAGATTATCCTTCTCAGTAAGCCATCCCTGTCGCTCGAAGTGCACAGTGCTAAGAAGGTCACTCAAGGATAAAGGTACCTTCGTTTCGTTCTCGTATACATGCCGTTGCATGTCCAACTCTGTCAAAATGGGTAATGCCGTGCCACTGAAAAACTCCAATGTCTTCTTGAACATACGTAGTTCCTTCTCTATACTTTGATCTCGCGGCGTCGAAGTTGTGGCCTCGTCAAGTCGTGGCGAAGGACGAGTTGGGTCCGAAGGAGCTTCTCGAAGTGTGACTCCCGAAGGTACTTATCTGATGATGAACTCCTCCTGATCCCTAGTCGGTTGATTTTCTCCAGGAGCTTTCTCTCCTACAATCTCCACCGAAGACGATCGTGCCGGAGTCTGCACATCTTCGGCTCCTTCGTCCAAAGTCGTGGTCGTCCTCTTCGCCTTCTTCTTCTGTAGAGAGGTCGCGCCTCCCGATGTTCCTACCTTTGTCATCTTTCTCTTGGCTCGGGTACTAAGTCCCGACGAGGTCACCGGAGTTGCTAATTCTTCTCCTCGAGGAGTCGGCTCCATCACACGCTCATCCTCAGATATCGTCCTTCGGTCGAACTTCTCCTCTTCTTCTAGAGACAACAACTTCATTCCTCGGTAGAAGAATACCGTAAACGCCGCGAAGTAAGTAGATCCTCCATCCTCGAAGTTGGCATACATCTTCTGAACGTGCTCGTGGAAGATCTTCGCCCAATACGCCTTCCTACCTCCGAAGATCTACTCGATGAAGTGTATTTGCCAATTGGCTAGATACGAAGTGTGTATCTAGCCAATTGGTTTGAAGATTGTGTTGAGGGCGATTGTGACATCCCTCTTGAAAGGATCGATGTAGCTATGCACTTTGAATCCGTTAGATTCTACCGGTGACATTGAGAACAGATCGCTGTACTTCGCCACTTCGTCCGAAGATGGCTTACAAGTGCTATCGTATATCAAGTCACCTGGTCTTCCGGCATCGTCGATCCTCAACACGTAGTTCCAATGGTTTAACGTCTAGTTGAGTGGTCTCGTCCGAAGATCATCCGAAGCGTGTCCCTTGCAGATGAGGATCTCCTGCATTAGGTCTGAAGAAATCACTCCCCAGTTCTCCAATTGGAAGGCCATTCCCATCTCCTCCAATCGCTCTCGATACGGACTGAAGTCCGGCCACTTCGTCGCTATGGTCTTCAGCTTCGGCCTCTTGACCGTCTGCATCCCTCTCATCCACACCGAAGTCTCGAAGTTCTTTCGCGTTGCACGATTACGAGACTTCCTCACTCGGCTCTGAACGTGGGCAGTTAGACTTCGCCGAAGACAGTCTTCGCTACTTCTCCACACCAAACCCTAGAAGGTAATCTTTGCCGAAGACAGTCTTCGGACTTCTCTCGCGCTGATAGTTCCGGAGCGCTACAGTAAACCCAAAAGCGGAGATAGTAAAGTGAATCACAATTTTGACTCTACTTATAGCTTTCCCCTTCGCTTTCTCAAGTGCAAAGTCCTCCTGTCCCGCGGCGCGCGAAGTTGCGTTAACTCCTATACCATTTTGGTTCTTCTTTCCAAGGCCATAACTTCGTCGTCCGACGTCCGTTCTTAGTAAATGAGGTATCCCTGGAAAGCTCTTTGTCCGTAGAATACAACCAAGTTATCCTCTCAAAGATATACTTTTCATAACTCCTGTATTTCTACTCAGCATCATTCTTCGGCGAAGAAATCTTATTCTACATTGAATCTATTCGATCTATCATCTATACTAACTATTCTATTGTTTTACTTATCAAAAACAAAAAAATTCTTAACAAAGTGGAAATCCAAGGCTTCATAGCACGTTACACACGTCTCCACAAACCGCACTACATCTCTGTACATGTTACGTCATCAATATCTCTCTTTGAGTTTGGTAAAGGTGGCATAAATATCCCGATGTCCAGCCCATAAGCTCTCATGGAATTCTTGAATGAGCTGGGTTTGCATCTCTTGCTTACACACAACCCGTTGCGGCATCTCGTCATTCTGCTTGGCGCGCTTTCATAGATAACCTCCTTGTTGTATGTAGTTGTAAGCCTTCCTCTTGATCTGTTTGAACTGAGCATCATTCCATTCTGATTGCTTGGTCAGCGAACCAAGATAACACCCAATGTCTAACCATTCTCCTTCGTATAGCTCCTCCATGAATGAGTTTTGATGCTCCATTCATTCTTTTTTGAGCTCTAAAAAACGGTCGTGCCTATATCCTCTATGTCTTCCGTCAAATACTCTTCATCCTCATATCTGGCCCTAGACAACATATCTGCTACCGGTTTATCTTTCCCCGCTATGTGTCTGAATTCTGGATTCAACGACTTGATATAGGTAATCCATCGCAACATAGCAATATCAAGGGTGTTACAATTAGTAATCATCTCGAACAGTGGCAAACAATCCGTCTCCACTATTACCGATGCTCCAATCAAATAGTCCTTCTTAACTTTCATGGTAGTAACTACTCCTCATAGCTCTCGCTTTACTTGTGAGTAGTTTCGCTGTCTCTCACTCAACACCTTGGCTCCAAATCTGATTGCAAACCGGTTTTCATCCTCATCATCTTGTTCCACTGCCCACCCAATGGTTATCGAACTTGTATCAACCGTGATTATCACGTGTTTGCCATCTTCATAACTCACCCTTCGTAGCACAGGTGGAGAAGACAACAACTGCTTCAGCTTTTGCACCGCTTCGATATGTCTCTCCTCCCATCTGAACTTCGTGCTCTTCCGTAACAGACCATAGAGAGGATCTGATACATGAGCAAAATGAGGAATCCACACATGATAGAACGCGCAAGCTCCTAAGAACCTTCGCACCTCTGTTGTCGAGCTACATGTGTCCTTCATCCGCTGTATGGCATCCACTTTGTTAGGATCAGGTATGCGACCAAACCACCCACACAAGTGCCCCACAATCACAACCTCTCGAACTCCAAACGAAGATTTAGCACCCGATAGTGTCAAGTGAACCTCCCCGAGCCGTGATAAAATCTGATCACAATCTAGAATATGATCAGCCACAAATTTTTGACACCCCCTCTGATCGACTCTCTCATCCTTGTACTCCTCTACATATCCTTTGATTGGAATGTCATCTAAGAAAGGCATGGTCTTCTCCGGGATGAAGTCTCGAAGAACTTTATTCATCACGTTCATCATGTGTGCAACAGAATTTGTTGCCTCTTGCGGCAATGTGCACATCCTCACCAAACCCAACGGCATCTTCATAGTAATGACGTCTCTACTCCCTTCAACAAGTTGAAACTGATCGTATCCAGAGGAGATCTCCTATCGAGTAAATGACTCTATCAGCGAATGCTTCAGCAAAGTCTCTCACAATAGGTCCGATCCCTGTATTTTTTATGGTCACTTGATTCACCGATTGCATATCTTGAATGAACCGTAGCGCTTTCACTCTTCTTTGACAATGTAAACCAACGGTTGGAATACAGTGCAAACGATGGCTCAAGGATTCTCATCCGCATCTTCTCCTTTAGAAGCTCCATAAGCTTAGGCAGATGTGCTTTAGGTACAAAAATTGGTCTTATGTCCCAAGGCGCATGCGGTACCGTAAATATGATCAACGGTGCTACAACGCTTGGATCTACACAACCAATTTCTGAAAGCTCAAAAGCAAAAGTTTTCTCATGTCTACTTAACATCTCCTTGAACTCTCTCTTCTCAACAGGTAGAAGAAAGTCGGTAGAAGCAACCTTCAACTCCTTAAGCGTAGCTTCTGTAAACTTGTGACTTATTTGATCAAGATACCGTAAGCTCGTCTCCTTTGAGGCTTGTTGAACTCGTTGGTCAGAGTCGCTAGGTAGCGATTGTGCAACCAGCTTCACCTTTTTATCCACCGTTTTATACTTGATCTCGACTCTGACTTCAAGTATCTGGAACGACACTATAGCCGAGTAAAGCTCCATAGAACGTATATACACAACTTGGTCTTCATTCCCTTGCTCAGCCTTGTGAAGCTCTTCCAAAGGATCATGCAAATCCATCTCCACGTAAACGCTCTCTATTTGATCCTCCTCACTAAGCACACCAACTCTTTTTAGATCTTTTTGGGTTCTTTGCACAACTTTCTTCTCCAATTTCTGAAGATCAACGAGTTGTGTATACACAGCAATCCACTCTCCGAATATCTCACCACTCTTGTACAAAAGGCACTATCCTTCTCAAACGAGAGTACCTCCTTTTGTGTACTGGTACCACTATACTCTCGCTCTATAGTGCCCTCTGGAAAAATCCTTGAACTCTTCAGTGACTCTAGGTAAGAAACGCTCCGCAAGTAATCTCGGTTACGCTCATGATTAGCAGACACAATCAAGAACTGTACCGTTGTTTTGCCATCCTGACTCGTGATCCGAGCATAAGCAGAATCATCATCCAACATCTTAGTCTCCATCCTTACGACTGTAATGAATGGTTGACAAAGAATGACCGGATAGGAAGTAGTATCTTGAATGAAGAAGTTGTGTTCAAGTACCACATTCCCGATCTTCACCTTCACATCTGGACAAGCACCATAGAGTTCTCCTCATGTGTTGTTTGCTGCTCGGATCATCCAACCGTGGTCTATATCAACAAGCCATCCACCTTGCTTGTAGATGTCCTTAGAGACAATATTGATCTCAGATCCATGATCAATGAGAGCAATCACCGGATCTTTCATCTCTCCTACATTCACTAAGGTTTCGGTAGTGGCTCTCGCCCAATGTCCTCTAGTGTAATGACTAGGGATCTTATCGTCCTTCTCTTCGTTATCCACATCAAACCGAACTTTACGAGTGTTGCAAGAATGAGCCAACTCTTGCTCCCCTTTCTCTGTACTCACTGTGTCTAGAGCACTAGACACTGCGGTCTCTCTCGTCAATTGTCTCTTCCGCTTGATAATGTCAATAATAACATCATGAAACTCCTTCTTCGCAATCTCGAGAATCTCTCGCAAGGTAAACTCAATCTTTGTATTGAGCACCTTCTCTTGCAACACCTCTTTCATGTTGGTTGCTGCTTCAATGTCTGATTGTAGCTTATACATGGGAGCTTTGTCTTTCTCTCTACCCTTACCCTTCTCTAAACTTCTAGAAGGTAAGACATCCTCCATAGCTTCTTCTCGTAGAGGTGCAGTCTCCTGTCGGAGTCTATCTCCTCTTAGTTGCCTCTTGGGAGCCGCTCTCTCCTCACTTGGATCAGCCTCGTCCCTCGTACGCTTCTCTTCCATGATAGCTTCATGTTGAGCCTTGGCTACGTAGGCATGAACGGACATAGCATCTACGAGATCATCTCATCTAGTAGCACTCTTGATTGCTGTGACTGTTCTGAGCAACTCCTCTCTTGTCATTTTCTCCTTTCTGTTCGTGCTCACAGAGTGACTCCACATATCAGTCGTATCCTCATGTTTCAAAAAGACACTCTCTTTTTTGCTAATCATCTCGACTCCATAAGTAGAAACTTCTATCGATGTCACATCATGCATTGTTACATGATCCTCCAAAACTTTCTTCATCCCTCTTCTACCGAAGTTGGTCCTGAGAGTCTCTCCGTTGTCTTTCAAGGCGATCTTCCGTTCCTTCCATAAAATTATACCTTGCTACAAGACATCAGCAAAACTTCCGCATTCCTTCCGATGACGGTCGGTGTTGTCACACCAAATACATCTTTGAACATACCTTTGTCTTGGTGCAGGTCTCCCTTCAGGTGTCCCATCCTTCTCCTCCAACCTTGTCAACTTGATCTGTAAGTCTCTCATCTTCTTCTCCAAATCTTCCATTGCTTGATTCCGTTGTGGTACAATTGTAGTGATAGGAAGAGTAGGAATCGAAATAGTAGGTAGACAAGCAGTCTGTACCGCTGGTTGCCTTCGTGGTATCACAATAGGTGGTGGTCTTGGTGCTTGACTTACAACCATCTTCTCTCTTCAATATTTTTGTTTTGCAAGTACTCCCACTACTTCGCTAACGTTCTTCCAATCTGATGTGAGACCATTGTCTTTCGTCCGATCATCCAACAGCAACTCCAACTCTCTTTGTAGCTCGCTGTTGGTTGACTGTAAAAATAGCTCCACTTTGTCATTCTCAAGTGTGAACTTCTCCCTCCGAGATAGTTGAAGAAACTGTCTCTCGAACTCTCGAAGTAGTTCAGTAGCAACTAGATCCTTGCTGGGTTTGTTCACCCACTCCATGAATGACTTCTTAGTTACTCGATCTGCATCCTCCAAAGAGTATTCCTCTTTCAGCTGAAGAGAAAACTCCTCCCAGTTAGCTCCATGAGCGTGAATGAGCCTCTTCACATGCTCCTGTAACTTCGGGACAACAGCAAGCTCAAACGTCTTTCTCATCTCCCTCTCTAGTACCTTACTCAACTCCATCTCTCAAGAATAGAACTTCAGGTACTTGGAGATGTTTCTCTCTTCAAACTGATCCAATGTCTCCACCACCGATGCAAAGCCTTGGTAGCCATCGCCTCCTTCCGTTGAACAGCTTGTTGTTGATCCATGTACAGAGCAAATGCTTGGAACATTTGCCTTATAGCAAGATCAAGCTGCAACGGAATCGTGCTCGAAGGGTTTCCAACTCCTTGCCTCTCGGCCATGGTAAAGTTTAGAGAAGAACTACACTAACTCTCCACCCCAGAAGTTTCACGTCGAGTTCACCACCTGTCGTGTGACGTGCTTTCTTATTTGAGAATACACCGGATATCCGACTGTGGAGAGTACGTGATGCTCTCTGTAACTCAGAATCAGCGACCAACCAACCTCTTTTTGACCTCTAATTATGCTCGAAACCTAACCCGCTGCGATATTCTCACGTCCTCTCGGCAAATCTCTCTCTCACTTAACTAGAGATAGAACCGGGATAACAAACATGGGCAACATGTTCCTGCCATCACCGTAAGCACTCTCGGATCTGCTGGTCATCACTCCAGCCTCACCACAAGAGAAATACCAGCACTCCTAACGGAAAAGAAATTAAGCACAACGCACGCACACAAATCCAAACCAAACCAACTTGGCATACAAACCGGCATGCGAGTATGGAGCGGATCCAAACACATGCAATACTATCAACAACTCTCCATACTCATGATCAAGTGCTCTGAAGGACTTGCAAAACCTCCACGTTGACCTGTTCTTCAAAGAATCCTAAATCTTGCGTCTTTCAGAGCAAGAACCTCTCAACTTCACCCCGCTGTCACTCCTCAACCACAGCTCAGAATGAGATGAAACCAAAGCCAGTAGGTAGCCTGTAGAATAATCTCTCTATTAAGGTATTACATGTAGAGAGATCATCTCTAAGTTGGCATCTATGCCTTTTCAAAGTTCGTTAATTCATAACATTCATGATACTATTTTGATAGAACTTTGCTATTCGATTCACAAACCACTCAACCAAAACGGCTCAAACTTCTCATGAAGCTAATGTGTCATCATCACTATCACTCTGTAAAATTTCACCAGCAGATCCTCAACCAAACTCTCGGAATGATCCAAGTTCTTTCTGCCAATGACAGAAGATGATATGTAGACCCTTGTGCACAAAAAACAGTAATACCCTTATACCCAATAATCCAAATGGTCTGAAATTTCACAGGTAGGTAGCTGACTGTACCTTCTCAGACCCTGGAAGGTTTCATAGCGAAATTCGACCCCAAACTCTCCATATCACTCTCAATGTCTCCTGTCTACAATCGTCTACTCTCATAACCTCCGATTTGAGACACCCAAATTCAGCCGGCCATAACTTTTTCACTCCTGCTTGGAATTGATTGATCTCGGAGTCCATCAGCAAGCCCATCTCAAGAGCTTTCCAGCAACATGCAATTCGTCTCCTGAAACCTCACAGAACTCCCAGAAAGTGAGAAAGATCTCACGGAAATAAAATTGATCACGAATTTGACCCCTTCAGTTTCAATTGATCGAAACATTCTCATCCGTGCTTCAAGTCGAGCAACCATTGAGTCCACGGGCATCCGCGTCTCCCAAGCTTTCCAACCATATCCAACACTCCGCGAATGGCCCACGAGAAGTACCTCTAACCTTCAAAAACGTGAAAGGAACTTGGTGGAAGATGAATGGTCAAACTTTCGACCAATAAGAAACAAGTTGACAAAAGATTTTTGCCATCACTCACATGACAAACACTCAAGGAACGAATTTTTATCCAAGAGTACCATTTGGACCTCAAAGCTTATATTGAACAAACTACAAACACGTGTCGTTGACGATACCGTTGACCACGAAACACGTAGACACGAAGGACAAACTACGCTTAATATAGAGTCAGAATCTCGACTCTAAAACGGTTGACAATAAACAGAACTACAAAAAGAACGGATGAAACTATTATCTGATTGTAATAATCCTCTCCGAAGTTCCTCACGACAAACTCCCGATGCGCCACCTTTGGTCGACTGTAACAACTTATTTCGACCCAAGTGTTGAACGGAACTCTCGCTGGAAAGTTCAGATCCAATGGAGGATCCGTACCACATCAGAGCAAGATGTAGACAGTAAGATCTCAAACATCGTCGTAAGTGACAATGGGAAGAATGATAAGATCCGGAGTAGTCATCACCGCAGTCATGAACGACTCTCTCCAATGAGCCACCATAAATACTCGAAAGTGATATCGCGGCAAACAATGGATCTTAATGACGAATGGATGCGCAAGTGGAAGATCAGGAGCACAAAAGGACTCTCCGTTCATGCCTATCACTTGTACTGTCTCTTACTTCATCCAATGATATTGATAATACACACACTAGACTTGGATATTCTACACCCCTCCCAAAGCTCCGTGCACCTCTTTATTTATACATCAACTTCGCATATGGCGACAAGAATATTACCCTTATCTCCACTCAGCAGAGAGTACACGGATCGTCCACGTGGAGTCTTATCTTTTGACACGATAAGGTCCCGGTGGCTCCTCAACATCAAAACACGTACGGTAAAGATATGTGGTGGTTTCACACCTTAGCCAATCCACAACACGACAACGGATAACCTAGTTTGTCTATTTTGACATAATCGAACTTAAGAAGGAACTTGACAATAGTCGCAGAGTATTGCAGGTCTAGATAGATGTAGTGACGACTCTGGTGCAGTACCCTCAATCATCGGCAACTTGGTACTGTAAAAAGAGAACCTCGGAGGAGTATTTGGAATAAGGAGAGTCTCTAAGTGTTCCAAGGAGAGTAAGGGATTGGACTCTTGGAGGTGGACGAGATCAGAGCTCTGTACACCCTCCACCGAATCAATTGCAAGAAGGAACAGCTCATCATCATCATCTGAGACCATCAATCTCCGGAGCACAAATCATCTCATCATAGAGTAGGAAGCCGCACCGAACACATACAGCACGCAGGAAGAAAAAAGGTACAGACGTACAAACCGATTGCTCTAGTTTGGCCAAAGGAGCAAAGCATCTAAATCCAATATCTAAGAATTGTGAGCATGGACGCAAACTCGGTTCTGGAGTTTGCAGTGTCACGAAAGCGATGCCAGTACCGAAAGCGTACAACCCTATCGTCCGCCTCTGCCGCTCCCCATCCCAGCCAAAAACTACGACCATCAAAACAGCAAAAAGAGCATAGCAGAGAACCAAAAACCACGAGCAGGAAAAGAAGAAAACGAGGATACCGCAATCCACTTATCACCAAAACCGCTAGTGTAGCAAGAACAACGGCAGCGATGGCAAGAATCTAGTTTGAATACAAAGCGAGCAGAAGACATCCAGTCAGAACGCATCGTTCTGCTAGTCCCAGAAACAACCAAAACATCCAGACGAAGGCTCCAAAGATCTGCTAAACGAAAACCGCAAAACGAATAAAGAAAGAAAAGAAAGCGAGTGATGACGATGGCGATGGCTGTTCCGACACCAGTTTCTCCATATTGTCTCTACTGCAGAGAACAACGACGCGACAGGAAAGAAGGTGGACACCACCACCATCGTAGCACCTCCGCTCCGCATCGTCTCTACCAGCACACTGCATCTATGCGAACCAGACCCCGCCATCGCTCTTCCGGACGCCTCTACCCGCACACTCGATGTACGCGAACCGGACCACACATCGACGACAAAGAAAAAACCGAGAAAAACAGAAATGTAAGACTAGCCCTAACGTACGCGAACCCACACATTGTTAATGCGTGGTGTTAACGAGAAAGAAAAATACTCACACGGTGTAATGCAACCTTGCCCTAATGCACTGTGCCGTCACTATCCTCGCCGCGCCCTATCGCGATGAAGTATTTTGACTCCCGCTAAACCAACTTGTCCCTTTCCCTCCATCCGAGAGAACCACACCTTCGACGTATATTGAGTCCATGTATTGCCGGTGTATCTCTTTGATCCCTTATCAGCTTACTAGAATCAAGAGATTAATGTACCAAACAAGAAACGTAATCATTATTTTCATGATCCAATAATAAAACTCTTTTTCATTAAGGTAAAGTAATAGCATCCTTGGTTTCATCCTGGATACCACTACTTTGATCATATATCAATTATTTGTTAATAATATAATTTAACATATCTTTCAAATATAAACCATATTGCCACAATAAATGTGGTTTATATTAGAGGTGTGCGCACCTAAACTAGTATGGAGGTCAAGTAAATAAACAAATGGCCTAGGTTCAGTCTGCAGATAACCACTTCCTTGAGTATCTGGTTGCACCAGCTTTAGAGGTTCGTTCGAACATGTCATCAAGTACTGTATGTTCTTCATGCATATAACCACGTGAATTGAAGGTTCCTTCGGAGCAGGAGGATGAACATTTAGCCTGAGAGCCCACTTGAAGACCTAATCGCCTGACAGTCCGACACATTTAATCAATCAGGGTACGAGTAGAGAGGATTAGGAGCTGATCGATCCACCCGATATGGCGACGATCGTGAAGCAGTTGCAGACAAAAGCGGTGCAAGCTACGCACACTCTGCAGAAGCATGGCAGTGCGTATTACAAACAGCTCTTGGACCAGAACAAGCAGTACATTGCCAGCGAGCCTACTGTTGAGAAATGCCAGGAGCTCTCCAAGAAGCTCTTCTATACCCGCCTTGCCAGGTTTTTATCATTTCCTGCTTGTCTTCTCTTCAACTTTTTACCTAGTATTCTGGTATTTGTGTCCGATCTCTCTCAGTGACTTTAATCGTGGGCGAGCCGTTCAAATTTTATATCGCTGTCGCTCGTACGCGTTTAACTGGAACTGAAAGGTCTGTCCTGATAGGAGATCCCTGGCAGCCATATCTGGTAATTTTCTCAGCGCATGCGTACCTAGCCTGATGAGAACGATAACATACCCCCAAGATTATCTAGGTTGTTCAGCAAACATATTTCGTGATCATTCCCGTAGTATCTCCTCCTCTATTATGCGTTTTCTACGGAGTAATTGCCACGACCAGTTTAACAACTCAGGTTGAGTCATAGAAAGCCATCCTTTTTTAGCTCCATCCTTCCACCAAATGTTCATGAATTTGTTTAATCTTGGTACTCGAGTTCAAGGTTGCCGGCTGTTCTAATCTTGAAAAAATTCGAAACTTAATCTGAGACGATATATCAGCAGATCCTTGCCCCGTTTTGAGGTAACGCGCATCATCTGTTTCCGGAGATATTCACTTCTCACTGCAGGGCCACCATCTAGAGCCTTGTAAACCGGGTAATGTGGTTTGATTTTGAAAATCAGAGTTGTATAGAAATAATGCTGAGCCGCGGCTCATTACCGTGGGTCATTACTTGTCTTTGTAAACTCTATCGAACTTTTCTCCATCTGTCAAGGAGATGTCCTACTTTGAGCTCGGACTTTTCCCCTCTCCTTGTCGGAGTTGTTGTTCCCTCTCAAACAATACTGTGGGGTTAGGCTGGCGGATTGTGAAGTGTTATCCAGATTATATTTTAAGTGGGTCTGGTTGTTTACCGTCAAGCCCGAGCGGTTGCGGATTTGGACTGTTGATGACAAACTAATGGATGTTTCCTTGATTTCAGTTTGCCAGGACGCTACAAAGCTTTATGGGAGGAGGTGGATTATGTAAAGAAGAAAGTGTTGAATCGAAATGATCTGAAGATAGAAGAAGTTGGTATCGCTGCCTTATTTGCCGGAGAGTGTTACGCTTGGTTCTGTGTTGGCGAGATTATAGGAAGAGGAGGTACCATCACTGGATACAAAGTCTGAAACATATGCACGTTTGGGACTCATGGACAATACCAGCCGGCTGGTGCTCGCACTTTTGGTAAGCCAACAAAAATTAGGTCCTGTGGATTGAACATAATCAGTTGACTATGTCTCATAGTAGTAGAGTGCTGACATGGGTTGAAGATGTACCTCACAGATGGGCAATCGATGTAGTTTTGGGACGGAATGGCTCACTTGGTTGCATCAGCCCTCGAGAGTACGATCAGGTTTTAGCCATTGAATCTTGTGCTCCACTGTTTAGTGAGAAATGTCTTCAAGTGGGGCAGGATAATATATCTTGCAATAAAGCCCTTTGGGGCATATTCCAACCATTTTCGATAACCCTTAGGTGGACCCATAACTTGAAAAGTAAAAGTGTGTACGAGAGTATTTCCGTTTCATCTTGGGTCTATTTAGGTTGACTGGTGTCTCCATTGCCCTCATTACCAAGGCTGGTCACCTCGTAGAAGAGGTGGCGAGGTACGAAACAAGTCGATATTCCCAAGTGTATTACCTACCCTCTACGGGGTTTTGAAGTCTTACCAGATGCTTATTGATAATATGATTATCTTTTGAGGCTGCGTTCACATTCAGGTTATCCCCGGCCTTTACTTTCTTGGAATGTGTTCTATACAGATGATACGGCAGCGTTGATTGGTTCAGTTATTTGCTGACTTGAACTTGAGATTGATCCGAAAGAAGGTTTTCGGTGCGATGAAATTACCGTTTTCCCAAACCTGCCTACGACTTTTCGGCCGAAGCCGCTGAAATATACACATCGTTCCGTTAGGAGTCTGGAGATTGTCGTGAAAGCAGTACCGAACGTCTTTTATGCTTGAGATAACTGAATTGGTCCAGAATGAGGTGTGAGGAACCCCACAGATGTGGACTGGTTTGAGAATTATTCACGAAAGAGTTTACGCATAACGAAGTTTTAAAATTATTGATGAAAGAGTTTATGCATAACGAAGTTCAGATTAACTAGCCCTCGACTCCTTGCGGAAGGGAGGATGCGAATTTGAAAGGAACGTAAGGAAACTTGAAGGTAACGGCTCGCGGCAGAAGTTCAAGGCTTCAGGTACGAATGTGTTCAATTCGGCGAGCTCCGTGCTGAATGCGAGTCTCGTAGTGAGCGAGTAGTAAATCAGAGGACATAACATTCAGGGTTTCTGTGGTGGCGGTTTTGTGGGTGTTTTGACGAGCACATGCGTTTCTGGTTCTCTTGATGGATTGATGGACGCGTGCACAGTCGATTAGCAGAAATGTTTTTCCTCATTCCCTTATCGATGCACAGTCGATCTTCTTCAGCCCCCCGTGCTAGAAATTTCGTCCTCAGTCCTTTACCGGCTGGTGAACAGGTTGCCTTCCACAGTCCCTTATCGGTTGGTGAGCAGGTTGCGATTGTGATCTACCGTGAACTGCGTTGTTTAAATAATAGAATGTTTCCATTGCGTATTAAGTAGTTCTCGCTCGTGGTTTTCCGTGCATTTTTTGTGAATTATAAGTTGATCTCTATAGCGAAAGTGTGTTGGTGATTAAAGAAGGTAGATAAGGTGTGTTGGTAACTCTGTAGTATCTGTCGTTTGGATGAGAAGTTCAGATTGCACATTCACTTCTGGTTATTCATCGGTATTTATCGATCATTATCACTTAATGATTTACCGTCTTCAATAATAATCCAATGAGTCAACAGAGACAAGCTTTGGGATCATGAACCGAATGATACTAGCCCAAGCATGATAAGGACAAAAGGTTTTATTAATGACATAGTGATCAAGGGTAACAATAATCATGTAAACAAGACATTTAGGGACGTAATGCAATAATGTGCATTCGAGTACGTAAAAATTTTAGTGAACATTACTAAAAAGTTATAATAACTATTCTCGTAAACTAAAATAATTTATTATCCAAAAAAATTTAAGAATATTCTAGTAAAAATTTGAGAAAACTTCTACCGTATTGAGTGAATGATGTACTTAAGAACTTTCATAAAGATTGAGATTGTTTCATAAAGAAGGAAACAATTATCTTCATGAGAAAAGTTACTTTTGTGATATAAGTAGAACGCTAACTTCAAGAAGAAACTTTGTACACTTCATACTCTAAATACTAAGGCTTGTGATCAACTCTGGCATCCGAAGTTTCTCTCTGTTTTTAGTTATTTTCTCGATTCTATTTCCTATTCTGCTCTGATTGGGATGGAAAGAGTATACACACCACCAGATCAGTCTCCATGACATCATTGAGATTTCAAGATCCATGTACTAGAGAAACACTATTTCTAACAATTCATCATTTTTCGATTTGATCAAGCTTTACTCCATGACGAGCAAAGAACTCTTTCACTTCTGCACCTCGAAACTCATCTCTAGCTGCTCGCAATATCTCAATAGATCCATAACGACAAATGATATCTTCAAGCACGAATCTACATATGTTCTCTGTGATCTTCGTCCGTAGTGCTCGGCCTTCCACATAGTTGGAGAGATCTTCTCGAGCTAACACCAAGTAGCACATCCTCCATAGTCTCGACGGCATTATCGCAAGATCAAAGATCCATTGAAAATGGATACTTGGTGGATAGGTAGATACAAGCTCATCTTTGTAGCGGACCTTAGAGTAGAAATGCCAATACAGACACGACGCAATAAAATCCACCACGTCTTGATACAAACTCTTCCACCAGTATCTCTCCTTCATCTTCGTATAAGTAGTCCAACTCCATGATGTCCAACCCCTAAGGTGTCATGAAACTCCTTAAGCAGATTTAACTTTGTCAATTGATCATCCACCACTCTAGCAAGCATTCGTCTCTTCCCTTCGAGCGTTTCCACATATAACCTTCACGTAGAAGATAATTGTGTGCCTTCTGTCTGATCTCTTTGAACTCTACATCAGTCCTACCCTCTCGTCTGTATAAAAACTCAGATAGAACCCAATGTCCTGTAATCTTCTCTTGTAGAACTCCTCTTTGAACGGTTGTGGTTCCAAGTCTGAAGTCTATTGATCAGCTTGGCACCAAACATCTCTCTTCGCTTCATCCTCAGACTTTTGCAATCATTTCAATCTTTATCTATATAACGAGCCCTAGATAACATGTCTGCAACTGGATTATCTTTCCCGGTTATGTGTCTCAGCTCAAGGTTCAAACTCCGGATGTAAGCAATCCATTTCATGATTGCTATGTTTGGCATACTGCAATTTGCTATCATACCAAGCAAATGTAAACAATCTGTTTCTAATGTCTCACGAGCTCCAATCAAGAACTCTTGATCTACTTTCATAGCAGTAACAGCTCCCCACAACTCATGAGAATATCATCCAGAAATGTGATAGTGACCTCAAGTACAAACTCTTGTAACACCTTATGCATCACGTTTTGCATATGAGCTATTGAGTTTGTTGCTTCTTGAAGGAAAGTGCACATTCGCATCAACCTCAAAGATGTACGCATCGTAGTCAAGTCTCTACTCTCTAAAGCAAGCTGGAACTGATCATAACCTAAAAACAAATCTCGACCAAATCTAGATTTTTAGGTTGTTTAACGATAAATGACAAATGATTGTTTATCGAGATCGATTTCTAGGTTGTTTAACGATAAACGATTTTTTTTAAGTTATGATATTTGCAAACGCCTCAGCTATCTCATCAACCACCTGTCCCAACGTTTCAAATCGTGACGTTGTTGACAGGTTGTAAATCCTCGATGAAGCATTGTCGTTGTGAGAGTTTTCTTGAGAAGGACGGAACCTTCTGGCTGTGATATGATCGTGAATGTTGTGTTACGTCTACTCAGGGAAGCGTTGGGCTTCTGACTGTGGTGGTCTACTCGAAGAAGTGTTGGGGTTCAGGCTGTGGTTGCTTACTACATAGGTAGGCTTCAGGTCATAAGGGCACTATAAACCCTCACACAGGATCGTCTAGTATGTTCAGAAAAATGAAAATCAGGTCGAACTAGCAGTAATAAGATCAAACAGTGAACTTTAACTCTCAAGAATGAGAAACATACGATGGTTTAGGCTTCAGAACTTCTCCTACATGTAACTGAGGTCCTACTGAATATACATACTAAATTTCAGCCTGAGATCAAATCAGAGCACCGAGATATGGACAGAAACGTTCTGAGCAAAGAAATTACGATAATTTCAAGTACCCAGACAACTATTTCGACCTAGAACAGAGAATTGGCTGGACAACTTTCGATGATTCTTACAGGATTTGGATTCTACAGCATGCTGAACATCTTTGTGAAATTTGACCTCTTGATTGTACACAGTTCTCCAGAACTCGTTCTCTGAAGTTGTTGCTCTAGATTGAGAGCTTTTCGGACCCCCTCTGATTCAGCGATCGCCTTGCATTACTCACTCACTCAATTGACATGAAAGTTTGTGAACAGTGTAGCCCTGCTGACAGTGAACGTGACCACGAAGGTTTGAAGCGATTTTCTCAATTCTGCTACGATTGACACCGAAAATCCCAAAATCAACAAAAGTGATGTAATTTTGGTACAATCCGAACTTCAATCTGCCATAACTCCTTCTTTATTGCTCCAAATCGGTCAAGAATTTGACTGACAGTGCTGGCACGACGAGTCCTATCCTCCTGTGTTCTTAGATTTTAGAATATCCTTACCAATTGCTCGAACTCCTCTTTAGACCTCTACTTCTAAGTTTAGTATTTCACTAAAGACAAAAATAGACCAATGGGAGTTCATAGCTTCACTTCCCTGTCCTTTTGTGCCTCAAACCACGTCGTGACTTCATTTCACACATAGGCTACCACGTCAAGCCCCTAAAGTGCCAGCGTAAATCTTAAACTACATGCGAAGACATGTAAAATGACACGTAATCTCAAAAGATAACCTAACCACGCTAGAAAGTATGCATGGACGACATGTAAGTGCAACCGATGAGCTTAAACTCTATCAACACGGTAAACAACCTACTAAGACTCAAAATATATAACATTCTCCAGAATCGACTTCTCTGAGATCCTAACTTCACTCAGAAAGACTAACTCCTGATAGAGAGGTGAATTATTTACTATGTAAAATTATTCATATCACGACAACGTAAAGCTCTCTTCTTAGGCACTATGAACCATCGGCTAGAGTACGGAGCCATGGATGGTTCAAGAATATGCATATGCATCTTTTCCTTCAGTAGCTCAGTGAGCTTTCGTAGCAAGACATGAAGGACTAGAATCGGCATCAAGTTCCCAAGATACTTGAAGAACAGTGAAGATAACCATCGGAGCTATCAAACTAAGATCCACGCAACCAATCTCCTCATTTGAGAAAGAAAATCCCTTACCATGGCTAACAATCATCTGCTCAAAGCTCTTTTCTCTACTTTAGTCAAGAAGCCACCCTCTCTTATCTAGAATTGCTCGAGTGTCTCTTGAGTAAACTGATGTACTATCTATGTAGGATTTCTAAGCAGAAGCTCAATGGCCACAACTTCATCTGCTGTTGTGAATCAACAAGTAACTGGGTCGTTACTGGCTTCATCATTTTTGTTACAGTTTTATATTTGGTGTGCACCTCTGCTTCTTGACGATAGTCACACCAGTAGATTCTATTCTTACATCCACTCTCTTAGTCTCGAATGATGATGAGATTGTAAGTACGAGACAATCTCCTCATAGACTTTACGAGAGTGGATGAGAATCTCATCTACTCCATCAATCTATCTACATCATCTTGCCAACAAATAAAAGATTGTACACTACAAACTCCTCGTAGACACCAGAAATCATCTCGTTTTCTTTCAAAACTCCTCTACATCGCAGATCTACCACGTGCTTCTCCATCTGCCTTCTACCCTTCACAATCAGATCGTCTACTCGTGTGAACTCACTCCAATCATAGAACTGAAAGTCATCAAACTAGATTTCCAACTATATATAGTATAACTATTCTTATAATCTTGACAAACCTCTTCATCAACCTCCTATGATCTCTCAAGCTGCTCAAGCGAGATCATAGTAGCAGTAGATCATTCACTCTTGCTATCTCATCCTACAAGAGTGGGTTCTAAAAACCCTTACTCCCAGATAAGAGAATCTCTCAAGGTCTATCTATTTTGTTCGTGGTTCATACGAACAGTCAAAAACGTCTATCATCTAGACAACGAATTCTAGCATAGTGAGATCCGTCATCCATCACCTTGGTCTCCATCTAAACTGCACAGATATAAGGCTGAGCAAGAATGACAAGATACGAAGCAGAAGATTGTATGAAGAAGTGTTGATCTACCTCCACATCACATATCTTCACCCTCACGTTAAGACAAGATTCATATAACTCACCCTTCTAGTTGTTTGCAACACGTAGCACTCAACTATGGTTTAGTTTGATCGGTCATTGTCTTCTTTCATACACCTCTGATATGATGTTGATCTCAAATCTGTGATCAACTAAAGCAACAACAGATTCTGACAAACTTCCAAGGGGTACTTTTGTAGATGTCGTAGCACGAGCGAATGCTTCTTTTTGAAGTCACTATCAGTAGCTGGACTCTCTTCGTCAACTTCTCCATCATCAAGTTCAACAATATTGGTACCAACAAACAACGCTTCTTGCTGATACCTTTTGTCATCAACCTCTTAAAAATACACCTTCCTAAATTTTGCATCATTTATAGAAGCTCCAATCACATCTATCATCTGACTCTCTACTTGCTCGGATATCATTTGTCTCTTCCTTTTGATGATGTCAATGATCAGTTCATGAAACTCTCTCTTCGCAATACCAAGAACTTATCGAAGAAAAACTCAATTCGTACGTCCAATATCCTCTGCTCCAAGATGCTCTTGAGATCAATAGAACTTTCAATGTTCTCTGCCAACTTGTAAATCGATCCCTTTCCGTTCTCTTGGACAATAAACCGACTACTAGTAGTCGTTTGCTCCTGTTGAGACCTCTGCACGTCCTCCATCGGACCTGGTGCAGGAGGAGAAGTTTGAGAAGTGGATGAGATGTCATCTGGAGGAGCTACTCTCCTCTTGGTGACTCTCTGTCTATCTCTTGTCTCCTCTAGAACTTCAGTGTCAAGTTTAGAGGAATCTCGCCGCCTCTTTTCCTCCACAGAAGCATCACGCTAGTGAACGTGTCTATCCACGTCCAAGAATGTTCTGATAGAGGTAGTGTCTACAGGATCTCCTCACCTTGTGATCTTACGGATAGTCTCGGCTCCTCTCTTCAATACTGCAGAAGGAACTTCATCATTACTCTTCTCAGTAGTCTTATCTAGCAAAGTAGGACTAGCAGAAACTTCAATATGTCCAACATATACATCAGAATTCACCGACAGTGTCATTAATGCATTTATTGTTGCAACCGTAGCAATTTGAGATAGATTCCTCATGTCTCCTCGTTCAAACTGCGTGCTCAACGGCTCTCCAACAGAAGAAAGGTGTAATCTATCGTTCTAGTAGCGTACGACACTATCTCGGAAAATAGTCATAAGCTCTTGATAGTCTTCTCGAAGATGATCTGGACTGTCACACCAGATACATTTATGAACAAGAGCATCTCCTAGACATGCAGCAGCAGGGTATGGCGGTTGCTCTCTCTACAAGCCAGCCAGCTCTATCTTCAACTCTCACATTTGCTAGATTAGGTCTTCGATCTAGTTCTGTTGATCTTGGTTCTCTACATCTCTTTGAAGAGATACTCTTTGTGCAGGAACAAGCACAATTGGCATCAAAAAGACTACTGCCGAGACAATAGATTGAGAGCAGGACCTAGCTGTTGTTGTACTTGAGGCGCAATGTGAGATTGAGAGACCACTTTTGCAAACGAACGTCCTCATACAGTCACTCTTCCTTGTCTCTGTCTTGTTAGTACATCCACAGCACCCTCTACTCTTCCTTAGTCAACAGTAACACCTTCTTTAACCGATCGATCTGCTAACATGAAGCATAACCAATCTGCCGTTGCATCATCGATAGCTTGCAAAAAAAGCTCTATTCTCATAGCATCCAAGGTTATATGCTCAAGTGTTGAAAGCTGTTTGTTTCTCTAATCTAATTCTCTCAACACTCATTCAGTCCCATAATACGATCAGGTTGCTGCTCAATCCAATCTAGAAACGTTCTCGTAGTAATCCTCATAATCCTCTTCAGAAAACTCCTCTCAGAGAGCTTGCTCAAAACTCAGCCAAACATCAAGTTTTCTTCTCTGCACATCTCTAACTTGATCCCGCAATTCAAGAATCATAGCTAACTCAGAACTGCCAATCATCTCCGCACTAGTCACCCTCACAAGCTCCATCTCTCCTCTGTGCTCACGTAGATACCTAGATATATCTCTACCTTCAAATCTTCCACATCTATCCACAATCGCTTGCAAAGCCTTTGTAGATTTTAACTCATCCCCTCCAACGATTGGAGGTTGTTGGACTAAGATCGCAAGCATCTTCAAATCCTCAGCCGTATCGAGATCAGATGCTACAGTTGCAGATGTTACAAAAGGTGTTGCATTAGACGTAAATGCAGTAGTCGTAGAAGCAGCAGCAGTGCTTCTGCTCTTACGATCCATCTTTTCTTCGTGTGGTAACTCCACTTCACTATCAATCACTCGAAGATGCTCTCAGTGGACGCATCAGATTATATATCGAGATAAGAGTTTATGAGAATGATAGAACCTTCTAGTTGTGATATGATCGTGAAAAAGAGAGTAAAAATCACAAACGAAACACATCTCACAAAGGAATCTCTACCACATTCTCTATCTGAACAAAACACATGGCACACTCGTAATTCTTCAACTCCAAATCATCCAAACTGAAAATCTCACGTTCAAGAATTCGGAAATTCAGAAAACTGCTCCTGTGAAGCACTAGCACGTTCACCTAGAAGCTTCTTGTTTTCTATGCAAAAAAATATGCGTACAAGTTGCAGGTCTCCTCTCTACTTGTTTCTATCCTCTAACCTCAATTCCTCAATTTCTTGATATCAAACTATCATCAGTGACAAAATCCTCTAGTCATCAGCTTTGTAAACGTCTCTCCTCTGCCCTTTCATAACTCTCTTCGATAATGATCAAAAAAGTCCTCTTTTGTTATACACCCCCTGGGTTTTTCTCTTCCCTCTACATGACATCCACCATCACTTAACAGGTGTAAAATGATGCCTTAGACAAGTGACAACAGAAAAATAAAACTCTGGTAAAAATTCAACATGTACTATCTTCTTATGTGACAAAAGAGTTCATTAACATGGCTTCGTAGATTCATATGTACGGACTGTGTTGTATCATGGACCGGCTCCTACTTGAAAATCTATTTTGATACTTATCATTATTGTTCCAAAGATGTTCATAGAACTAAAATGAGTTTTTTTACACAACTTTGGATCTTCACTTTCATTACATGAACTGGTAGAGCTCATTGTCAGCTTTCCGTTGGCACTTCATCTATAGCATTTGGACGCCCAATGATGAAGTTACGAGGTTTGGAAGATGGGAAATCAAGCTGAGCTCTAGCTTACTATTGTTGACTGGGTATTTGTGGTTCCTAGTGCTATACTAAGGATGCAAGGGGTCTGTTCATTATCTGTGAAAAACCTTCACGTACGCTACTGACATAAGGGAGCAGCTTAAAGGGTTAGCTTGTTTATGCGACCTATCTGTGAACCCTTTGGAGAACTGAGAGGTCCAATGCATGCACGCAAGGTGTCATTGGATTCAGATCTATGTAGGCTACGCGTTGGTTAAGACGCTTCATGAAGAGGCGAATCACAGAGTGTGTTCTAGGAGAAATTGAGACATCGAGATCAGATTGTCGAGTTCTTCAAGAAATTAAAAATGATACAAAGTTTCATCTGATGATTTGGGAGTTCTGAGAGAAATTGGCTCGCAAGGAAGCATTTACGTCAATTTTTTGTCGCATCCGATCTGAGGTTGGGTTGTTCTTTGCGATCAGTGAGCCAAGTTCTTGTTCTTGGTGCCTACGCAATCAGGGAGTCTTCACCTATGCATAGGAGAAGACTGTATGTGGATTGGATTGTTGGTTTGGGTGTGGTGAACGAGTTTGAGCCGTAGGGAGTCAATTTACATCAGTTTTTTGCTTTTTGTGACCAAATTTCTTGCGTGGTTTTGTGAGGAGAACTCCAAACAACTTGTTTGGAGTCTCGTTGGGTTCAAGGTAGCTAGATCTACCTATGAGAGAAGACGAATCTCAGATCAGACGATTTGTTTAGACGATGTGCACGATTTTAAGTCACAGGAAGGAGTTTGTGGAGGTTCCGTCACCTACGATCAAAAATTTGGCAATATATTGGATGTCAAGAGTCGGATTTGGGAGTTCTTGGGGCCAATGGAGTCAAGAAGGAAGGCCTTATCGACATCTGAAGACGTTTTGGTGAAAAAAGAAGTTTTCATATAGACATTTTTTGATTCCTTCGCTACAGTTTTTGTTTTTTTGAGTCTGTTAGAGTTCTAGTTGGTTATGTACAGCTTGTGGTAGCTAGCTTTAGCTAAGGGCTTGTACATGGACGTTGTTTGGACTTGGGTTTGAATCGTGTGATGCTGGTACATCTCTTTTTGTTAGCAAAGGGATGTTTCTCTTGCTTTGAGCTACGCTTCAGTATTTTTGGGTCTGGGTTGAGATTCAAGAACTTTTTTAGAGGGTTTGATGCAGACTACATACTTCTCCGATCTATTTCCCAATCTTGTGTTCTTAGGGAGAAAGAACCGGCATTGTATATAAATTGAGAGTTTGTATATATTGTGACGTTCGTTCTCGTGCTTGTCTCTCTCTTTCTTGTCTCTGTTCAGCACACGATATATCCACAGCCAAGAACTTCACATTCTCGTGGACAACCTTCACGCAAAATTTTATACGACAAAGAGGTGGTGAACTCGACGTGAAAGTCTGAGGTGGAGATTTCTTCTGGGTTTGAACTTGAAGAGGAGATTGATAGTCATGAGTGGGGAGGAGAACGGTGATGG
Source organism: Asterella californica (assembly GCA_036924285.1). Classification (NCBI taxonomy): domain Eukaryota; kingdom Viridiplantae; phylum Streptophyta; class Marchantiopsida; order Marchantiales; family Aytoniaceae; genus Asterella; species Asterella californica. The sequence goes on from JAYKYS010000001.1 coordinate 54,313,190, forward strand.
AAATGGAGCTAGTGGTTCGAGTGGATTGCCAAAGGTGCAGTTGGATCCAGCGACTACATTGATGTTTCAAGCATTCATATGAAGGTGAGATGATTGAGACGTTTGAGTTGGCAGCAGCTCTAGAGATCAGATATCATGTTAAAAAGCTAACGAAGCATTTTAGTAAGGACTAAGAGATGTTTGCTCGTGCATTGCTGGACAAATATTTCTTGGAGGACTTTGATCGAGTTACCAAAAAGTCATTCTTGGAGTGGGTTGAGCAACCGAGAAAGGGTTTACAAGCTACCGAGTTACTCAAGGAGTTTGAGAAACAGTTTTCTAGGTTAACTAGGATGGAGAAGTTAATGTTGTAGTCCAACAAGACAGAGTTATTTCTTCGGGCTGCAGATGAGAAATTGCATGAGAAGTTAGAGATGCTTCTGGAGGATCGGGAGGAAGATGATGGATTGACCAGTAGTTGGAAGAAAGTTGAGGAAGCGGTTGGTCTGCTTATCAAGAGAGAGCGAAGACAAGAGAAGGTTCTCATTAGGAGACCAGCACCAACAACTGACTGTTGTAGCACTTGTTCCTGTACCACCTGTTCCTATAGTCCGATCAGTGGTTCTTGTTGCTAGACAGATAGTACCAGTTGCTCCAATTGTTCCAGTTGTCCATACACTTATAGTGTCTCCGAAGAAGGATGATTCAAGCCTTGAAGAGATCATGTGTGAAATACGAGACCTGCAGATCAAGCTCACAAGATTGGAGGAGCAAGGGTCTACAAGCGGAGCAAAACCCATTGGAAAGCAAGGTTGCATCCAATGATGTATCTCATCGGGCGATTTGGGAGTTATGGTGAAATTGGCTCGCAAGGAAACACTTATGTCGGTTTTTCGTCGTCTACGACTTGAGGTTGGTTGTTCTTTGCGATCAGTGAGCCAAGTTCTTCGTTCTTGGTGCATATGCAATCAAGGAGTCTTCACCTACGCAAAGGAGAACATCGTATGTGGATTGGATTGTTGGTTTGGGTGTGGTGAGCGAGTTTGAGCCGTAGAGAGTCGATTTACATTAATTTTTTGCTTTCTACAACCAAATTTCCTGCGTGGTTTCGTGGAGAGAACTCCAAATAACTTGTTTGGAGTCTCGTTGGGTTCAAGGTAGCTAAATCTACCTACCAGAGAAGACGGATCTCAGATCGGACGATTTGTTTGGACGATCTACGTGATTCTAAACCATAGGAAGGAGTTTTTAGAAGTTCGATCGTCTACAACCAAAAGTTGACGATATCTCGGCTGTCGAGAGTCAGATTTGGGAGTTCTTGGGGTCAATGGAGTCAATGGAGTCAATGGAATCAAGAAGGAAGGCCTCATCAACATCTGACGATGGTTTGAAGAAAGTTTTCATATAGATATTTTTCGGTTCCTTTGCTACAATTTTCGTCCTTTTGAGTTTGTTAGAGTTCTAGTTGGTTATACAGCTTGTGCCAGCTCGCTACTCTAAGACATAAAGAGTCGCACACCGGATTCGTACTAATTATCTCGACATCTAGTATCCACATCATGTGACTGCAGTAGTGCAGAGATAGACGAAGACGTCTCGCATTCACGGTATGTTTAAAGGACATCTAGTGTCTCGTCTCTAAGCTACTTTGTACTTCACATATTCTCCCGAAGGGGCTTGGAGTAGTTCGAACCTCCCTCTAGTATCCACACCAAGTGATTGCACTAGTGCAGAGGTAGACGAAGACATCTCGCATTCACAGTACGTTTAGGGACATCTAGTGTCCCGTCCTTAAGCAACTTTGTGTCCCACATATTCTCTCAAAGGGACCAGTCTACTCCAAGTTAGTTTTGAGTCTGAGGGGATTTGATCTTGAGATCTCCGTATAAGTTTACTCAGCTACCCACGGAAGCCAATCTCACAACTGTTCTAGATACCAGTTTCTAAGCTTATATGCTAGTAAAGCGCACTATTTCATCTTCTCTTTACTAACTCGAACCACCATAACTATCTCAGACGTGGTCTTTTTTTACATTTCAAGATACAAACATATACTTAACACTACAATCTACATGATGAAAATCTAAAACATAAATTTTGAACTCACTCATATTTATGATACATTTCTCCATATCAAAAATCTTGTAGAAGAACTCCAAATAACTTTTCACCTGCAATTTCGTTTGTAACTTCTTCTTTTTAAAGCTACAAACGGTGTTACAAACATATCACGGTGATCAGCGCAATGAGATCTATGCTGTGGTGCTTTCTGATTCTCAAATTCTCACTTCTTCCATAAAAGACTTCTATGAGGTCGTAACTTGACTTAGAAAATCTAATTTTTGACGAAAACGTGAATTATTTACTATGTGAAATCATTCGCGTCACGACAACATACTGAGTTGGAATAGTGACTGTTGGACCAAGACTGATTCTCTGTAGCTTGTAGTTTGTCCTTGTTGTGGATCAAGTAGAGAAAGGTTGGAATTCATAGTAGCTACTCTATAGGTTTATGTTCCATAGGTGAGAAAAATAGGATAGAAGATGATATTTTGTGCTTGTCATCAGCTGTCCTGTTCCTATGTCCACACGATTGTCACCGATTGAATCTCAAGCTCTTCCTCGCTCCTGCTATGTCTTCCCGACCCAATTCACGCTTTGGATGACTCGTGTTTACGTTCGTGCAATATCTCTTGGACTTGTTAATCGAATATAATCATGAAAACTAAGAACGAGAATGATCGATAGGTGGTCAAAGGATTGAGGAAGACATTTCGAACACTAGAGGAATGAGGAAGATCGACTGTTCGTACATGGGACTGAAGAAGTAAGTTTCTGGTCGATGAAACCGACGTTTGAGTTGTATGAGAACGTTGTGCTAATCTATTCTTTAAGTACGGAATAAGGCCGTGTAAGGAGAGCTTTGTGGCTTAAAATCACATTCGGTTATTCATTCACTTCTTACATCTGAATGAAAGAAGAGGGCAACATTATCAATATTTATTATCTACCTCTTATGTTATGTTAGATGAATTAATTAATCTTTATTTGGTCTTAGATTCTCCTATTTGTAGTTGTGGAAGCGACCTGGATGTGCTTTTTCTTATGGGTTAAATTCGAATCTGTTGGATTATCATTAAGCACCTCTTTATCGATTATCATTTAATGGTTATAACAAAAATCTTGATATTATTGAAGTTCTTATATAATATCATATATTTTTATAATAGAAATCGAGGAAAAGATTTACAAAAGCAGTTGAGGATGCTTATGTAAGGATCTCCTCGAGGAGAGTTAGCTCGCACGTTTAGTGAAACTTGACTTATAGATCTTTTCTCAACAAGGAGACAAATTTTGAGCCTTGCAAGTTGTTTAAAATTTTTAAAGAAAGGTTTTTCCATTCTTATTTCAATCATTACGTGCATTCTAATTTTATTAAGATGCATTAAGTTATGATATTTTCATTCATCATAATCCTTTTCAATAGGAGAAAAACTATAAATCTTTCATGTTCGTATCGTCTGTAAGTGTAATATATTTCATATTCATATTTAAATCTAAATCTAAATAAAACTCATTCTTATCTTTTGACACGAGTCTAAGCATATGCTTACTTGCATGTGATAGCATCATATTCGTTTTTTATGAGTGTCATTTTTGGATCATAAGTTAAATGAAATGTATAAAGTCGTCAAACATTTCTTTTCCTAATTGTGGTTTATTCACATATAAGCTGGGAGAACATGAGGCACATCTACTTTTGAAGGATACACTCTATGTATATGCATATTGTGTTGTAGGTGGACCGTTGAATGATATGACATTATTTATTGAGATATATTTATTTGAGAGTTGAAAGAGATAAGAGTATTAATGCATGATGAGAAGAGGAGAATGAGACTCATGCACCTAACCGAGAGAATGAACCATTTCAAATCTCGTCATAAAGCAATATAAGAACAAGAGAAGCTTGACTTATCCTAATAATGCACTTTCATGAATTTGATCTCTTACTTCTATGGACAGTCAGAACAATTTGACAGACTGTAAAAGTTGTCTTTGTATTGCTCTGAGATAACATTTTATTACAACGGTTATAATTCCCACAAGTTTATCACAACCTCTTGATTCTAAAGTATGTCACGCTTTGGTCATTGCAACAATAGGTAAATTGATTGAATCATTATCACTCTCATGAAATATGTATACTAACTATACGAAATTTAACGAAATGCATATATAAAACAATAGGCAGATGTAGATATCACAATGTGTTACGATAGCGATCAACTAACGAGGAATCAGAATCCAACTCTTTATATGTATCTCGCGTCGTGACTTCCACATTATTTGTTTGTGCTTTTTATAAATATTCAGGGATAGATCTTTCTTGTATTCATGATATCTTTCTATGGTATAGATATTTTTTGGACAAGAATTTAAAAAATCTATTTCTTTTGTCATCTTTTCTCATAATTTTGAATATGTAAATGTGACTAATTGTAGATAATTATTGATTACAGTTGTAGCCATGGCTGAGAGGTACTGAGGACAATTTCTTCTGACCCGAACAACTATCATGTTAGAAGAAGACCGAATACCGTCCAGGTCATTAGGATTCCTGAGGACCTCTTAGACAGTTACAGCCGATTGCTCCGTGCACTAAGTCTTACGTCGGGACCTGCTGCAACACACGCTCAGTGTTTGAGATGGTTGTTGGACGGAGCTGCAGGTCGTATAGACGGTCTAGAGAGAGCACGTGTCGCTCGTGTGGCCTAATCCATCGAGGAAATCCCCGTTGTCGTGTCGTGGACCGGCTCTTATCTGAAATTCAGACTTCGATGCTTGTCACTATAAAGATACTCATGAGAAAGACAAGCTAGGCCCAGCTTACGGGTTTTTGGCATCATTTTTTATCTCCATTTTCTTCGCATAGATGGGTAGAGCTCCTTGTCAGCTTTCCATAGGCACTCCGTCTACTTTGTTTGGACGCCTAGTGGAGAAGTTACAAGATTCGAAAGATGGAGAAAAAAACTAGGCTCCAGCTTACGGATTTTTGGCACAACTTCAGATCTTCGCTTTTATCGCATCAATGGATAGAGCTCCTTGTCAGCTTTCCATAGGCACTTCGTCTACTTCGTTTGGACGCCTAATGGAGAAGTTAAAAGACTCGAAAGATGGAGAAAACAAGCTAGGCCCTAGCTTACGGACTTTTGGTGCAACCTCGGATCTTCACGTTTATCGCATAGATTGGTAGAGCTCATTGTCAGCTTTCCATGGGCATCTTGTTTACTTCGTTTGGACATCTAGTGAAGAAGTTATGCGATTCGAAAGAAGGTAAAATCAAGCTAGGCCCTAGTTTACTTGCTGATTGGGTATTTGAGGCTTCAGGCGTTATGTCAAAGACGCAAGGGACCTGCTTCATTATTTACGACAAAACTTCGTACGTACAGAGACTATAACAAGGGGGCAGCTTAGGGGGTAGCTTGCATCTGCGACCTGTCAACGGACAGTTCAGGAGATTTGGAAGTCCAATGCAAGCGCGCAAGGCGTCGTTGGATTCAGATTTGTGCAGGCTACGTACTGGTTCAAATGGTTTGGGAAGAGACGGACCGGGGAGTGCGTACTGAGAGAAATTGAGATGCAGGAAGCAGATTTGGATTTTTCAGTTACTTGTGAAGGAGAGTTGGACCGTTCAGGCCGTTCCGGAGTCCAAACTTGTTGTCCTTGGATCCATCGGGATCAAAACATCGAGTTCTACAGGAAATTGAAGACGATACGGATTTTCATCGGACGATTCAGGAGTTTTGAGTGAAATTGGCTCGCAAGGAAGCGCTTACATCAAATTTTCATTCGCCTGCGACGGAGATTGGGTTGTTCTTCGCGATCGGTGAGCCAAGCTCTTCGTTCTTGGTGCCTACGCGATCAAGGGGTCTTCATCTACTCATAGGAGAAGACCGTGTGTGGATTGGATTGTTGGTTTGGATGTGGTGAGCAAGTTTGAGCCGCATGGAGCTGATTTACGTCAGTTTTTTGCAACCTGCGTCCAAATTTCTTGCTTGGTTTTGCAAAGGGAACTCCAAATGGCTTGTTTGGAGTCTCGTTGGGTTCAGGATAGCTAGATCTATCTGCCAGAGAAGACGGATATCAGTTTAGACGATCCGTTTGTGCGGTGTGTGCGGTTTTAAGCCGCAGGGAGGAGTTTTTGGAAGTTCAGTCATCTGCGACCAAAAATCGACGATATCTCAGCTGTTGGGAGTCGGATCTAGAGGTTTCTTGGGTTAACGGAGTCAGCGGAGCAGACCCTATCGACATCTGAAGTCCATTCGACGAAAGGAGGAAGTTCACAGATAGACTTTTTTGGGTTTCTTCGCTACGGGTTTTGCTCTTTTGAGTTCGTTAGAGTTTTGGTTGGCTATATACAGCTTGTGGTAGCTAGCTTTAGCTAAGAACTTGTACATGGATGTGGTTTGGACTTGGGTTTGGATCGCGTGATACTGCTGTGGCTCTATTTGTTAGCAAAGAGAAGTTTCTCTTGCTTTGAGCTACGCTTCGGTGATTTTGGGTCAGGGTTGTGATACAGGGGTTGTTTTTAGGGGCTTTTAGGCCGCGCTGGTCTGTTTCTCAGTTCTGTTCTCTTAGGAGAAAGAACTGGCAGTGTACATACATTTAGAGTGTATATATCGCAGGGTTCGTTTTCGTGGTTGTTTTTCTTTGTCTTGTCTCTATTTCAGCACACAACATCTCCACAGCCAGGAACCTCGCGTTTTCCTGGACATCCTTCACGCAAAATCCGACACGATATCGGTGGTGAACTCGACGTGAAGGTCCGGGGTGGAGATTTCTGTGTTTGAACTTGGAAGAGGAGAGCAAAAATCATGAGCGAGGATGAGGATGGATATTGTTGTTCGGGAGGATGTTGTGGACCTAGGATGATGGATTTGTAGACGGTTGGGATCATGGGAGGATGGGAGGATGGGACGAGCCATGACTATGGACGGGATGAATGGATCAGAGGGGATACCATGGGTGCAGTTGGATGCAGCAACTGCACGTTTGTTTCAAGCCTTCACTTTGTTTATGCGACAAGAGCAAGAGAACCAACAAAAGGAGGCATTGGGGACGAAGGTGCTTCGGAGAGTGATCGACCAGTTCGATCTATTTGGTGGGAGAGACATCTTTGAGTACTTGAGATGTTACAAGATGGAGATGGATTTGGATCGGGTACCGGAGAAATAAATGATCGAGACATTCGAACTCGCTGCGGTGCCTGAGATAAGGGAGCATGTGAAGGGTCTAACAAAGAATTTTGGGAGGAACTGGGATACATTTTCACATGCGCTGAGGGAGGAGTATTTCTTGGAAAACTCAGATCGAGTAACCAAGAAATCATTTCTGGAATGGGTCAATCGAACCAGCAAGGATTTGCAGCCTACAGAGCTGTTGAAGGAGTTCGAGAGACAATTCTCTCAACTACCTCGGGTGGACAAGCTAACTTTGGAGAGCTATAAGACAGAGTTGTTTCTTCAAGCTGTTGATGAACCATGGCAAGAGCGGTTAGAGCTACTTCTGGAGGATGGGGAGGAAGAAGAAGATTGACAAGGAATTGGGAGGTTGTGCATGAAGCGGTTGAGCTTCTTGTATGGAGACATACAAAGGAAAGGGTTACAAGGTTGACACCTGCATCACTAACTACACCAATACATGTAGTATCTGAGGTTCAACCTCCAGTTGTGGAAGGATCCAACCATCGAGGACCTGCGACAAAAGATGCAAGATCTACAAGCTAATGTTACTAAGTTGGAGGATAATGGATCATCGATTGAGACGGTGCTTGTATCCAAACCAGCTTGGGTACATCAGTGCGTGTGGTGTGATGGTACTGACCATCAACAAGACGATTTCATCGACTTTGCAGAGTCTTTGCGACGTGAGGTTATTTCTTGGGAGGATGGAAAGGTTGCATTCACAAGTACGGGTACTCTCCTTCAAGCCAACGTTGGTAAAGGAGGGATGAAGAAGTTTGTGGATGATTATCTTGCGACACATGCAGTTGTAGCTATTGAAGCTACAAGTTATGGTGCTAGGGTGGAGGAGATTGAACATGATCTCCTTAGAGATGGTTTGGATGAGCACGAGGATCTAAACGAGCTTAGGTTGGATACTGCATCCACGATGTAGAGCGAGAAGAAGAGATAAGAAGAGACTTTCTCAAGGAAGCAAGCTGGGGAGGATAAGGTTCAACAGGAAATTATTCTTCTTGAACTGGCAATGGAGGGCGATCTTCCAAAACCAGAGGGGATGGTTGATCTGGTTGCAGACATACAACAACCAGATATTGATAAAGTGATGGATGTGGTTGATCTGATTGCATGCAAACAACAACCAGATATTGGGATGATGACGATGGATGTGAAGGGAGGTTGGAATGAGCGCATTCGAGATGCCAAGGTTGGGCTCCTATCACGGGAGGTCTTGGGTGCAGCTACAAGAGAAGTCCATGATGCCAACATTGACATCATCAAGGACGAACGACCTGCTGAGAGTGAATGAGAGTGGACGGATGGTCTCGAGGCTACGGGTATAAGATGATGGGTAAGGATGGCTTACAAGGGAGAAGTCATTGCTGAAGGTGATTTGTGTTGAGAGAATGATGCTTGAGAGGTTTGTAAAGGTTTTCAGAAGAAGAGATCAGGGAGGATGATGGTTGAAGGAGATATCATTATACAACGAGACAATGACGGTTGCGATTGAGGATTTTGGTTGTAGCAGTGTGGTTCCATTTTTTCAGAAAATAAAAAAGAAGAGATGGATACGTACGATGACATGTACAGACTTGAGGTTGAGGTTTACAGTCAAATATGCGGTGATGATTGGGATGATGGGTGATGTCTACTACGACACTTGGGTCACAAACCTCGACGGTGAGGTTCTACAGGACGGATGGAAGACATTTCTATGGTATGATGAGTTATTCTTTCTATGTCTTGGCATATTGAAACATGTGTAGATTTAGAGGGGGTGATTGGATGAGAGGTTCAAATAGAAAGTCGATGAGCATGAATCTAGCGGGGATCATGACAGGGTAGCAACTTCAAGATGACGATCAAGTTGCGGACTTGAGGATGAGGTTGACTGAGATGGGAGAGAGGATGACAAGATGGGAATGACGAAGTGCGCGCCAGTCCACTCCTTGGTTGGTATCTCTGGTGCATACCGGAGGATGCACAGGTTTGGAGGAGGTGGATGTCGTGTCGTGGACGGCTCCTATCTGAAATTCAGACTTCGATGCTTGTCACTCTAAAGACACTCATGAGAAAGACAAGCTAGACCTCAGCTTCTGAGTTTTTGGCATCATTTCTGATCTCTATTTTCATCACATAGATGGGTAGAGCTCCTTGTCAGCTTTCCATAGGCACTTCGTCTACTTCGTTTGGACGCCTAGTGGAGAAGTTACAAGATTCGAAAGATGGAGAAAACAAGTTAGACTCTAGCTTACGAGTTTTTTGGCGCAACTTCGGATCTTCGCTTTTATTGCATCAGTGGATAGAGCTCCTTGTCAGCTTTCCATAGACACTCCGTCTACTTCTTTTGGACGCCTAGTGGAGAAGTTACAAGACTCGAAAGATGGAGAAACAAGCTAGGCTCCAGCTTATGGGCTTTTGGCGCAACTTCGGATCTTTACTTTTATCACATAGATGGGTAGAGCTCATTGTCAGCTTTCCATGGGCATCTTGTTTACTTCGTTTGGACATCTAGTGAAGAAGTTATGCGATTCGAAAGAATGCAAAATCAAGTTAGGCCCTAGTTTACTTGCTGACTGGGTATTTGAGGCTTCAGGCGTTATATCAAAGACGCAAGGGGCCTGCTTCATTATTTATGACAGAACTTCGTACGTACAGAGACTTAACAAGGGGGCAGCTTAAGGGGTAGCTTGCGCTTACGACCTATCAACGGACGGTTTGGGAGATTTGGAGGTCCAATGCAAGCGCACAAGGCGTCGTTGGGTTCATATCTGTGCATGCTACGCACTGGTTCAAACGGTTTGGGAAGAGACGAATCAGAGTGCGTACTGAGAGAAATTGAGACGCATGAAGTAGATTTGAGGTTTTCAGTTACCTGTGAAGGAGAGTTGGACCGTTCATGCCGTTCCGGAGTCCAAACTTGCTGTCCTTGGATCCATCGGGATCAGAACACCGAGTTCTATAGGAAATTGAAGACGATACGGGTTTTCATCGGACGATTCAGGAGTTTTGAGTGAAATTGGCTCGCAAGGAAGCGCTTACATCAGATTTTTGTTCGCCTACGACCGGAGATTAGGTTGTTCTTCGCGATCGATGAGCCAAGCTCTTCGTTCTTGGTGCCTACGCGATCAGGGGGTCTTCATCTACTCATAGGAGAAGACCGTGTGTGGATTGGATTGTTGGTTTGGATGTGGTGAGCAAGTTTGAGCCGCAGGGAGCTGATTTACGTCAGTTTTTTTGCAACCTGCGATCAAATTTCTTGCTTGGTTTTGCAAGAGGAACTCCAAACGGCTTGTTTGGAGTCTCGTTGGGTTCAGGATAGCTAGATCTATCTGCCAGAGAAGACGGATATCAGTTTAGACGATCCGTTTGTGCAGTGTGTGCTATTTTTAGCACACACCGCACAAACGGATTGCCGGCTGAATAGGTCCCACAAAATCAATTCCCCACTTCTCGAATGGTACAAGAGATAAGATAAGATAGAGTGGTCACTGAGTAGTTCGAGTAGGCTTACCTACTCACTGGCAACTGTCACACCTTTTAATGATCACTTGCAAATCTTTGTACATGGTGGACCACCAGTATCCTGCATCCAAAATCTTCTTCACTGTGTTGCAAAAGGCATAATGTCCAGAATGCATGGCTTCCATTACTCTTCCTACTTCTTCCTCCTCCAGGCATCTTCGTAGTTTATCATCGATCCCCTTCTTGAACAGAATGTCACTCTTCAGCTCATATGGTCCGACTTTGTATATGAACACCCTGCGCTGCTCAACATCCATTCCTTCAAGACACTGCAATGTAGACAAGTATCTGTATATCTCATAGTACCTACTCGAAGGAGCTGCTACTGTCAGTTGAAAGAGTTCTTCATCTGCAAAATCATCTGTTACATTATCTTGTCTTTCTCCTGTTCGCAATCGAGACAGGTAGTATGCATTCTCATGATGTTTATCTGTCCTAGTTTGAACTGTGAATTTGAACTCCTGCAGTAATAACATCCATCGTGCTATTCTTCCCGACAAATCAGATTTTGCACCGGATGTTTTAAAGCATAGTGATCCACGTAGAATACAAACTCGCAACCCAACAAGTAGTGTCAAAATTTTCTAACTGAATACACCATTTCTAGAGCTTCACGTTCTGTTGTAGAGTAATTCTTCTCTGCGGTAGACAGCTGTCTACTTGCATAGTAAATCGGACGGTCTTTCTTTTCATTGTCTTTCTGACTCAGTACCACTCCAAGAGCGAATGCTGATGTATTCACATACACTTGAAAGTGTTGGTTCCAATATGGTGCTCTCATGACTGGAGCTTCAATCAACTTCGTCTTCAGCCTTTCAAAAGCCTTCTGTCTCTGTTCCTGCCACGGTGTCGTATTGTACATAAGTCTGTACAGTGAAAAGTAATGCAAGGAGATTTTTTTCTATATTGTGTAAAGGAAGCTGCTCTGCAACTTAACAAGCTAGGCAGGAGCTAAGCTGGGGCCATGCTTGACAAGCTGCCCCCTAGCTTGGGTTGGAATATCACCCCTGAGGGAGTCGAAAGACACCAGAATGTAAAGCTCGACGAGGAGAGCGACCTCATGCTTCTAGTTTTGACAGAAAGTGCTTTAAGTAATAGTTAGCACGTGTTTTAAACTAAGAAATGTGCGATAGAGGGAAATCTGTCGATTCTGACTCGTGACTCGAACTCAGAATCTGATTGCGTGAGTGTGTAGGTGTTCACAAGTACTATAGTTTTGAATCTTTACTCGTTTAAAACGGAGTTGTATAGAGAAGTTAGCGTACAGAAAGCTAGTAAAGACCTTACAGGAAGATTTCCTTAGTAAAGCATATGTACACACTGTAAAACCTTTTTGAACGGAACCAAAGGCCATCCCAGTGATAGGACGTCTACCTAGGAGGGAAGTGGTCTCAGGATCAATCCCTCCTGGCCTCTGGTTCCTATTCTGGCATGTTGGCCTCCCGGATGGGAGTCTATGTTGGGTATGCAGCCATGTCCTGTATACCTAGGGGCGGGAGATCGGTATCTCCCTTAATCGTGGGCTTCCTGACCTAAGCCTCCGCATGCCATCCTGAATATACTATGAGAGATACCTGATGCGCATATGGGGGGGCTGTAAGCCCTGTGGGGCAGCCTCATAAGTGTTGGGGCTTCGGCCTACATTGGACGGCTTGTAGTATATTCAGGATGGCATCAAGATCATCCAATGTAGTATATTTAGGATGACATCAAGAGCACAGGAAACTTTTGCTAATTAGTTAAATAATCGTCGAGTAGGCTTGCGATGAGGAATGAGGTTATGTGAACCTTTATTAGTGAAGAGGTAGAGTTTGTGGAGGCAATTGTGAAACTTGTATTAAAAAGGGGCCAACTTTGTAAATAAAGCCCTGTACGCATAAGGACAGCAGGGGGGCAGCTTAAGCTAAGGCCCTACTTGTGATAAGTGACTGCACTTATAAGGACAGCAGGGGGGCAGCTTAAGCTGAGGCCTTAACTTTTAGGTTTAATACCTGCGGCGGCTGGAGATCGGAGACACTTTTTCAAGGGAGTTTTCTGAGAGAACTGAAGCGGAAGGAGGAGGATTAGGGATTGGGGGTTGAGGACACGCAGGAAAATCTGGGAGGGTGGAGAAGGTCAAATTGCTCACAGATTGAATTAGGAGAGCATCGTAAGAGAGAGAAGCAGGAGTTTTAGGCTTGGACGTTGTTTAAATAAATTGTTCTGGGGAGAAATTACTCTCAAGAGACAGTTCTATTGAGAGAGATCGTTTGGAAATCTACAGGGGACTTTTCAAGCGATTTTTGGACTGAGAGCTGGGGGCGGAAGCAGAAGGAAGGGAATTAGGGATTTAGGATCAGGGAAGCGCATGAGAAGCGGGGAGACAGGGAGAGAGGAAATTTTCTGGACAGAATTGAGAAGGTGGACGGGGAGATCGTGACAGAGGGACAGACAAACGTTTTGAGGTTGGAGCTTCATCTGATATACAGTTGAGGTTTGGAGGCAATAGAATTGAACGGACAGAGGTGGTTTATTTGAAGGAGATCGTTTTTGACAAGGCTTTGGTTGTCGTAAGATCAAATTCCTTGGAATTTTCAGCTGAGAAGGACTTAGGAGAGGAGGAGAGAGATATTTTCTTAACAGTGAAGCAGTTGACACTGAAATAAAGCCATTTCTACTCCGGAGAGATATATTTGTGTACCTGAGTGCGTGCTTGAGTGTTTGTTTGCAATTGGTGGGCACAAGAGGCTGTGTTTTGAGATTTCATCGTCTGCAGCAACCTGTTTTCCTTCTTGGTCATTTTCTTTGATCGATCACAGTTAGAAGGTCCGTCCTCCCCAAGAAAGACTCTCCCCATGACAACGGTTGCATAGTCTTTGATAAACCTCCGATAGTAACCCACATGTCTTAAGAATCCCCGCAACTCGCTAACATTAGAGGGAGGATCCAAAGCTACTATAACTTGGACTTTATCTACATCTACTTCAATGCCTCGTTGCGAGACTCTATGTCCTAATAGGATGCCTTCTGTCATGACAAAGAAACATTTTTCTGGATGTAATGCCAACTGAGCAACTCTACAACGCTGAAAAACTACAGCCAAGGAATTTATATGATCTTCCCTTGGACCAAAACACAAAAATCATCTATAAAAATTTCTAAGAACTTCCTAAGATACTCCTGGAAAATGCTTGTCATCATTCTCTGAAATGTGGTAGGAGCATTACACAAACCAAAGGACATCTTATGATAAGCAAAAGTACCCCAGTCAGTGGTAAAAGTAGTCTTGTCTTTGTCTTCTTCTCTAATGAATACCTGATTATACCCTACAAATTCATCAAGAAAACTATAGCACTCATGACCATCTACCTTATCCAAAATAGAATCTGTAAAAAGTAAGAGGTGATGGTCTTTCCTGGTTGCTGCATTCAGTTTTTGAAAATCTTGACATACTCTAATTTTACCAGTCTTCTTCTTGCGTACTATCACTATAATGATACTCATTCACTGCTAAGGACATGAAAGATAATACCAGCACTTAAGTACTTATCAATCTCATCTTTGACGAAGAGAGAGTACTTCGGGTTTAGCCGATACTGTCTTTGTCTCACAGATACAGAGTTTTCCAGCAGGTCAATTCGATGTTGATCCCACTTCGCAAGAATATCCTTCATGTCTTCTATCTTCCAGGCGAAGACATCCTGGTAGTAAGTTAACATGTCGTGGTACACCTCCAATTCTGCTCCCTGTAACTTCGCTGCGATCTTCAAGACCTTATCTTCTTCGAGGACCAAATCCATTGTTGCTGACTTCAGTATCATTCCTTCGGTGTGGTTTACCTCTGAACTTCCCTGTCCTAATAGTGATTGCTATTCTTCATCAGGCCGTTCGCATTCTTCTTCTTCTTCTATCTCATAGCATTGCAAGTAGTTCACAACTATGTAGGGTCCTGATCTTTCATTCTCCGAGCTAGTGCTTGAAGACGAAGAGTATTCTTCCGAAGTGTATCCTGAGTCAGTTGAAGATGTCTCGCCCTGGTGTGACATATTCTTCCAGCTTACAGAGACACTCTTATCCTTAGGTTTCATCGGATCATTAAAGAATAACTTCTGCTTATACCAGTCAGTAATGACTTTAGCACCATATAGCCAAGGTCGACCTATAAGCACTCCATAGCCAGACTTAACCAATGGCATTAGTACAATATAGGTAAGTTTGAAGATTATCCCACCAATTGTCGTACGGATATCTCGCAGTACTCTCAAAGATCTTCGTCGACTCTGATCAGTCATCCTCAACACTCTTGGTGTTGATTCGAACTTTGTGTACCTCAATCCATACGCTGTATCTTCTAGAATATTGTTCACACTAGAACTAGAGTCTATAGGCACATGCTTTATTAGACATCCATCTATTTCTATGTCTACTTCTGGAGATCCTAAGTTCTCCAATCCCACTTGAAACACTGAAGGCAGCTTCTTCGTCCTAGCTTTTGCTGGTTTTCTTAAGGCTGCTAGCAACAACTTCCTGTACAGCCTATTGTCTTCGACCAACTACTTTATTGTTATGTTAGCTTGTTGGTTCAGTAAGTCCTCTACTACATTGTAGTGGGGGCTTACCACTTGAGCAGTCTTCATCTTTTGCTCAGTTACCTGGCTGTGAGATTCGGATGGTCTTTTGTCTTCCGGCGAAGAGACTTCGTCCTTCATCTTCGCCAGCTTTTCCTAACCAAGTTCTACTCCATTCGTCTGCTTACTCAGTTCTTTACTGAGTAGTGTCTTCACTTCTTCAGAGATGTCAGTAGGTAGTCTTGCTGTGGTCTTCTTTATTTCTTCTCCGCGAACTTCGGCCGAATCTAACTTTGTCCGCTTCTCTGTCAACTCACACACTTGTTCGGTCAGAGTCTTGTGCGCTCTCTTCGTCTTCTTTAACTCTTTCCGCTCAGTCTTCTTGAGGTCTTTTGCATCCTGAGCCTCAGCTTCCGTCAGAGTTTCTCCTTTTCGAAGTATTCTTCTCCCACTTCGAGTTTCGACTTTGTTCACCATAATTTCTTTGTCTTCTAGCCAACCATTTCTGTCTTCCTCCGGTGAGTCTTTGATCTTCAGTTCTTCCACTGAGTCGATCATGTTCACCTCTGCATCTGATCGTATCTGGGTGGAAGGTGGTTGAAATCACAAACTTGTCTTTTGGGTTGGTTCATTTGTACAGTCTGTAGCTCCATGTTCAGGCTTACTACATTTTTCACACAATGGCATATATCCTACTTGTTTCTTGGGATGAGGAGTCCAATGACCAACGACTCCACAATTAAAACATGACGTACCAAGAGTTGATGGCCCTTGGTAACCTGCAGGCGTAAACTTCCGTTGGAAAAATAAGTTGTCATTTGTTTGGATACAAAGCGTTGGATGTGTACCAAGGGAATGGGTGTGAATTGTTGGCGTTGAGTGGGCACCATAGCACTATCTTGGGCTTGTACTCCATAGACCTCGTCTTCACATTCCACAAAGTAGTTGGGCTCATACACTGGCGCTCATTCCATTGAATGTGTATTGTAAGATGGTTTGCTATTAAAACATTCCGTGTTGGCATGTCCAGCTTTCCCACAATTAGTACACCACAAATTTGGCGACTTACGTCTTTCTGACGTTCTGACCAACTGCACCTTGAGGTCTTCGAACTTCTTGAGAAGATCATCAAGTGCGTGATCTTTAGGTGGTGGTGTTCTCTTCACCATCGAAGGTCTGGACTTCGTCATTCTTTTCCGCTTCTTACATTTTTCCTCTTCGTCCTCCGATGATGAACTTTCGTCCGAGGACTCGTCTTCTGAAGATTCTTTCGAAGATGAAAATTTTCTGTTCTTCCGCTTCAGCTTCTTCTTCTTCTTTTTCTCTTCCTCGCGACTGCTCTTGGATTTCTTGAAATTCTTCTTCTTTCTCGACTCCGAGGTCTTTTCACGGTCTCTGCTAAGGATATTTGAGGATTCGTAATTCTCAGCAGAATTGTAGTGACGCAGGATTACTCCTTTTGTCCATTTAGTATACAAGATATCGTTCCCACAGAGGATTTGCACAAGTAACGCTGCTCTAAGTTCTAAGATCTGTTCAAACACACAAACACACGGGTTTTGCCTAGAAATCCCGTCTTCTCACAAAACCGCACGTCTTCCAGACATGCAAAAAGGTGCTCTGGAACTAAACAAACAACTACTAACTAAAATATCACACAACTATTCACAGAGAAGCTCAGGAAGACAATCTTCCTGCTTCTAGGTCACTTCTTCCGGTCTTCTCGATACCGTCTTCCCGAAGCGATTCTCGTCTTCTGGGGGTTCAGCTCGTCTTCTCACACCTCCAGAAGATTGTCCTGCTTCGCAGAAGTCGACTAGCACGGCTGTTACACCTTACTCTCACATTCACATTACAACGGGTTAGATCAATCACAGGGTGTATGCCCCCTGTAGCCTTCCCAGGCTTCTGCCTACGGAAATGGTCTTCCTGCAGCACTACAACGACATTCACCTTCACGGAAGCTCAATAGAAGTCTCGGAAGCTCACTAGAAGAAGGTAAGAAGATGGGGAAGATGAGAGAAGATGGGGAAGAAGAGAAAATCCAAACAAGAGAAAACAAGATGAAAAGAGGAAATTAAGATTCCGACAGGCTTCTAGTCCGGATCTTGACTAACAAGCCATCCCTGCTTGTAATAGTTTGGGGAGGAAGACAACAAACATGTGTACAGTTGTACCGTCTTCTTCTTGAGGATGTCGTCTTCTGCTGTGGGAAGAAGGCTTCTTTCTTCTTCACTTCGCTGCTCTGACTACTCTGTCTTCTGGGATCCCTTACCCATAAGACCGTCCGTACGCAGATCCTAATTGCTCTGTGGTACCCACAAATTACAGGATGCACGAATTTTTGAAATTTTTAAGAATAATAACTTGTTTGTATAACTGAAGAAGCGTTGTTACTTAAGGTTACGTCTTCCTTAACAGGAAGATGATCTTAAGAGCTGTTTGTAATAAGAAGTTGACTTCTTCGGAAGACGACCGTCTTCGGAAGAGCGTCTTCTCAGTTGCATCTTCAGAAGACGGGAAGACGGCGGAAGATGAGAAGACGACGGAAGACACTTGTCTTCCAGAAGACAGCGACCGCGAAGGACCAACCACGAGTTTTCGGGTAAGACAGTAGGTGTACCTACTGGGGTGCACCGAATAGGTAGGTAGGTCAGGAAGACACCCAAGGTCGAGAACCCCTAATCTGCGGGGAAGATGCGTGAGGAAGCACATTAGGCGCATTCCAACTTCCCGCAGCACAGCGCGCTTGAGAAGATCGATTGAGAGAGTGAGCTTCGCGAGTTAGCATTGAGAGAGGAATCGAGTGAGACATCGAGGTAGGAGAGAACAAGTTGGCAGCTAGGCGAATGTTGAGATCGAATTGCTGGAGCACAAACAGCAGAGAGAGCGAAGGCGTTTCTGTGGAGCTTCCAAGGAGCTGATAGTGGAGAGTGGCGAGTAGAAGCGAAGGTGGAATCGAGGTGTGGATCGAAATTGACAGCAAGCGCAGTCGAGAGGAGTCGCATTGGAAGCTAGGACAAGAGCCAGAAGCGCGCGGAGGTCGAAGGCAACTCGGGGAACCGAAGAAGACTGTAGATGTTCTTTCCCCTGTTCTTTCTCCTTCCCACTTCTTCTCGCCATTGTCTGGTACTCCCCGTGCTTCCCTGATTGTGTGCAAGCAGCTTGATCGATTACCTCCACCCCCCATTCTTTCTATTTGAGACATTGGGCGCGAAAGCGCTGCCCAAATTCTGTCAAGACATCTCCTTGCTTCTTCCCGAGCTCAATTCGAGCTTCCCTACTCCTAGTCTTCAAATTGGAGACCCCAACTATCAATTTCCCTACCCTACTACCTCTCTACCCCCGAAATTTGGAACAGAAGACGATTCGGAAGATGGGAACATCTTCGAAAGACGCTTCTTAACCTTGACTGTCTTCGGAAGACTGTCTTCGGAAGTCGACTGAACACAATTCGTATCAATAGTGGATTTGCTTTGGTTTTGTGTTTAGAGAGACTTGGTACAAATCCTGAGTGGTGTGGTGAGTTGTGTTGTTATTTCGAGAAGTTGGAAGTCGGAAACTAGGCCTGTGCCTCCCGGTCTTCCAAGCTTCTCAACTCCTCATCTTCCTAGAGAGACTAGAAGACTGGAAGGCTGGCAAAATGAGCAAGAAGACGCGAGGGTCCATTCGGGTCTCTTCTGTCCGATCCATAGCAGCCGTTCCTTCTTCTTCCCGAACTTAGAAGAGAGTTGTGAGAAGTCTTGCTGGCAGAATCTGGAGGGAATGGTCGAGGGTCATGTCTTCCTATCATGCAGCAAGCTTCTTCTGAGTGCGTATGAGACGTGAGAAGTCAGAAGAACAGAGTGCAGTTGTCTTGAGTCTGTTGTGAGGATAGATTGCGCGTAGGAAGACGAAGACTGACTTCGGGAAGTCTTCCGAGAAAGACATTGAATCGGAAGTTGTCCCGAGTGTCTTCCCAGAGGCCACTGTCCTCGCAAGAGCCCGCAACCATCTTCTGAACCTTTCTTATACTCTACTTCTCGCATATCTTGTATCTTCTGATAGGAAGTAGGATGTAATGCAAGGTGGGTTGTCTTCTTGGTAATCCATGCGAGACCTTGCTCAGATAGGATTGTTTAGATATAGCTCGGAAGACGAGAGCTATCTAGGAAGTATTGTTAGAATCCCGGAAGACGGAGTAGCTGTCTTCTGGAAGACTAGTTTCGTCTTCTGAGAAGTAGAAGCTAGACTGTGGGCATTCGGGAAGAACTGAGCCTTCAGTTCATAGTAGGTGCTTGTGGTTTAGTGCAACAGATCTTCCAGGTATGTCGATGCATCCGCGGGGCTTGGTGTTACCAGCGGCAGAATTGGCCGAGGCCACTCCTTTCCTCAAGGAGTTGGGTCTCGACTTCTTCCTGTGGGATTGGAACCTCGCAGATCAAGGGCTTCTGGAGGAGGTGTGGGCAGCGTTACCACCGCGTAACCGTGTACCTGCGAAGGCAGGAGTAGCTCGGGGAAGACCGTCTTCCCCGACTGAAGACTGGTGGCGTAAGGCGTTTCACAGGCCTGAGTCCGCGAACCGAGGATATTGGTACGAGAAGAAGATCTTGCCTAGGATTGTGAGTTCGTGGCATGTGCCTGGGAGCACCACCTGCCTTTTCGTGGAAGACAGGCAGGGGAGGAACGGTTGGAAGATAGAATCTTACCGGGAAGATGAGTCTAGTGGGTCGGAAGACGCCACGCCACTGAGGAAGATGGGTCCCAGAAGTGTACCGAGGACACCCATCTCCCTCATTCACTCAGGATCGGAGTCCGACTCGGAAGAAGACCTGCTGAGTACCCGATCGGAGCAGAAGACTGCTTCTGCAACGCCTGGGAGTCTTCCGAAGACTCTAGAAGACGAAGGATGGATGGGTGCTCCTGCTGCGATGCGAGGAAGCGCAAAGAAGAGAGCCGCTCCTGCCATGAGGAGTCTTCCACCCCAGAAGATGAGAAGAGTAGCTTCTTCTCGTGCGCAGAAGATGAAGGCCGTAGTAGTGGAAGAGGCTTCCTTGCCTCTGGAAGACGAAGTCGATACCATGGAGCGAGTGGTGGAGATGAACTTGTCTTCCGCAGGAAGACGACTGGAGGAGTTCAGTGCCTACTTCCAAAAGGAGATCCAGCCCGCTATGGAGTTGCTGGAGAGGAGAGCAAGGGCACAAGAGAAGCCCTTACAACCTGGATTCGGCCTGCGTACCTTGCTGCGACAGGAGGAAGACCAAAAGAAGACGGAGTCGCTGGAAGCTAGCCTCCGCACTACGGAGAAGCTTGCAGCTAGGTACAAGGCGGAAGCAGCCGCTTCTGCCAAGGAGCTGGTACAGCTTCGGAAGAGCAACCAGGAGTTGCAGGCGCGGGTACAGCAGCGCAATCAGGAAGTCATCCGAGTGCGGGAGAAGATCACCGCCCTCGCAGAAGAGCAGACCATATGGAAGACGCAGCGAGAAGCCGTGGAAGCGCGAGCTGCAGTTGAGAAGACGCAGAGGGAAGCAGTTGAGGCCCGTGCACAGAAGATGTTGACACAATCGGTGGAAGCGCTTCGAAAGAAGTTCAACTACACCGCGGGTAGGAAGTTACTTACTTTAGCTAGAGGATGGGACAGCGAGTCCAGAGCGATGTTGGTGGAATGCCGGGAGAGTATGTTCAGGTACTTGGATAGACAGATAGAGGGAGTGAAGACACTTTATGGTCTTCTCTCGCTTCCGACACCTGCAACCGTCTCTTCCCACGCTCCAGCACCATCGACTGGATCCGGAATGAAGAAGGAGGAGTTCGATCTCGCTGTGCACTTGGTGGTGACAGCGTTGGAAGACGAGAAGACTCCAGAAGACGTCCCGTAAGACAAGATGTCTTCTGGAAGACAGGAAGACGAGCCGTCTTCTCAGGTATTCCGCGTGGAGGAAGCGACTTCCCCGGATCCCCATGAGATCCCCATGGTCCCTAGTCCCGCACCCGTGCCTCAGAAGACGGAAGAAGCACCGGTCGACTCCGCTTCCCAGAAGACGCTTCTGTCTTCCGAAGCTGAAGCTGAAGCCGAGGAAGACGCAGCAGCAGCGACAGCAGAGCCAGCAAGAGACGAAGAAGAGGAAGCCACCTCAGAGACACCCGAGGTAACTGTAGGGCTTTCTAGCTTATCAGAAGCCGCATTAGGAGCTCCGATAGGAGCAGATCAAGTAGAGATTGCCTCCGTGCAATCTGAGTAGTTAGTAACTCCATTTCCAAATATAGTAGAATCGAACATGCTATCTTAAGGATGGCAGTTTTCCCATGTAATATTAGTTAGGACACCATGTGGCAGCATAGGTAGCGTAGGAAAGACAAGGTGGATGACCAATTCGGGCAAGGGAACCGCTTGCATGTGAGGTGACAACCTCCTGTCAGCACCTCTCTCTCCCTGGTGGTCGCCTCCCCTGGTTCTCACGGTGGCAGCATAAGTAGGATAGCAGAGTAGGAGATAGAGCTCTGCCAGTTCTGCCAGTTCTGTAGAATTCTGTAGTAACTGAACATACACACCGATTCTACAGGCAGGCAGGCGAGACACATTAGAGCAGAGACAGTCTTAGCGCACTACACCCGTTGTTGGAAACATACGAATAGTCTTGGAATATACCGAAGGGGTCTGCATACTCGCGCCAGTAATGGTTCGACGATGTAGATAGAAGTAGTGGACAGTCTAGGAACAAGGAACGACATCCTCGTGCAGTCCTGTTAGCTAGGCTGGTGCGTCGAGGAGTAGACGCAGGAAGTAGAGGGAGTGAGCTTCCCAATGTCATTGTGACTTCTTCTCAGGGAATAGATTGTGGATTTGAGTGCATAAGCTTTGTCCATGTCTTCTGGATGGTGGGTGGGGTTCATTGAATTCGCTCCCAATTGTGCATGGGAAGTGTTCTTCTTGAGTGGCGGTGACTGTCAG
Organism: Asterella californica; assembly: GCA_036924285.1. NCBI lineage: Eukaryota > Viridiplantae > Streptophyta > Marchantiopsida > Marchantiales > Aytoniaceae > Asterella > Asterella californica. Next base: position 54,335,416 of record JAYKYS010000001.1, read on the forward strand.
CAGTTGTGGAAGTGTAGCTTGACTCGTTCAGTAGAGCACTTGGGATCTACGTACGAACGGTCTTCTGGGTAAGGGATCCCAGAAGACAGAGCAGTCAGAGCAGCGAAGTGAAGAAAAAAGAAGCCTTCTTCCCGCAACAGAAGACGACATCCTCGAGTAGAAGACGGTGCAACAGTACTCACGTTTGTTGTCTTCCTCCCCAAACTATTACAAGCAGGGATGGCTTGTTAGTCAAGATCCGGACTAGAAGCATGTCGGAATCTTAATTTACTCTTTTCATCTTGTTTTCTCTTGTTTGACTTTTCTCATCTTCCCCATCTTCCCCCATCTTCCCCATCTTCTTACCTTCTTCTAGTGAGTTTCCGATACTTCTATTGAGCTTCCGTGAAGGTGAATGTCGTTGTAGTGCTGCAGGAAGACAACTTCCGTAGGCAGAAGCCTGGGAAGGCTACAGGGGGCATACACCCTGTGATTGATCTAACCCGTTGGAATGTGAGTGTGAGAATAAGGTGTAACGACCATTGCTAGTCGACTTTTGCGAAGCAGGACAGCCTTCTGGAGGTGTGAGAAGACGAGTTGAACCCCCAGAAGACGAGAATCGCTTCGGGAAGACGGTATCGAGAAGACCGGAAGAAGCAATCTGGAAGCAAGAAGATCGTCTTCCCGAACTTCTCTATGAATAGTTGTGTGATATTGTAATTGGTAGTTGTTTGTCTGGGTCCAGAGCACCATTTGGCGTGTCTGGAAGACGTGTGGTTTTGTGTGGTTTTGTGAGAAGACGGGATTTCTAGGCAAAACCCGTGTGTTTGTGTGTTTGAACAGATCTTAGAACTTAGAGCAGCGTTACTTGTGCAAATCCTCTGTGGGAACGATATCTTGTATACTAAATGGGCAAAAGGAGAAATCCTTCGTCACTACATGCTCTACTGGACGAGCCAAGCTACACTTCCACAACTGCTGACAGTCACCGCCACTCAAGGAGAACACTTCCCATGCACAATTGGGAGCGAATTCAAGAAAATCCACCACCCAGAAGACACGAGTTAAGCTTCTGCACTCAAATCAGCAATCCATTCCCCGAGAAGAAGGTACATAGGTGTTGGGAAGCTCACTCCCTCTACTGTCTGTCCCTACTCCTCGACACATCAGTCTAACTAGCAGGACTACACGAGGATGCCGTTCCCTGCTCTTAGGTTGTCCACTACTCATCTACATCTCCGAATCGCTGCTGGCGGTAAGAGAATGCAGACTTCTTCCTGCGTTATCTCCCTATTCCAACATCGAGTGTAGTGTACACTATAATGCCTATCATGTCTCTGGGTGTGCTCTCCGTCTGCACCGTCAAATCGATGTGTGTGTGCAGAGCCTACAGAACCTCCATTTCCTACTCTTCGATCCTACTTATGTCGCTGCCATGAGAATCAGAGGAGACGACCACCAGGGAGAGGGAGGCGCTGACAGGAGGTTGTCACCCCACATGCAAGCAGTTCCCCTTCCAGCTTTAGTCATTTGCCTTGTTGCTCCTATGCTACCTATGCTGCCACATGGTATCCAACTAATTTTACACTGAAAAACTGCCACCCTTAAGATAGCATATTTGGTCCTACTAAATCTGGAATAGTCAACTTTGGTTACTATATGAATTCATGGGAAGAATGATGGAGTTACAGCTTCCGGTGATCCTTCCGATCGTAACATACGGAGAGACTTGGGATATGACGGTGTACATTTTGTTGTGAGAAACAATGGATCTCAACTATCCATCGAACGTTCTTTTCAACCTTAGGGTCGATGTCCGATGCCATTGTAGACCGAAGATCAATCATGGGGCTTGGATCGTGAGAAACTTCGGGCAAGAATATTACAATCGAGTGATAGCTTCACCGTTTCCTTTTGTCGTACTTTTTATTGTAGAACGTTTCCAGGTTGTAATATTGACGTTGTATTAGTCTGCGGTTCACTGGTTTCATTCTGGTTGAGCGCTTCTATGTAGTTACGGACCGCGAAGAATCCATCGACATATCTGAAGGGTTTTCTGAGGTCTTAGAGTCTTGTTGATGTCTTGTGTCTCCTTGGAGAGTAAAAATTCGTTCTAGGGGAAAAAGTTGAATGGAGAAAAGACAAAAGTAAAGTTCTTTTTGCTCTTATTGGTCCACTTTTGGACCAATGGTGTTCTAGCTGATCCTCGCGACATTTCTGTGATTTCTGGAGGCTTCGGAGGACCATTCGAAAAACGAAGGGTATGGTTGGAGAGCTCTCGACCGGAGCTACAATCTGGGCTGAAGAATCGGTCGATTTGATGGAAGGTTGAGCACGTTATGATCGATTGAGTGGAGGGGGTGCAATTCATACCTACCGCTATGTTTCTTGTTGTTCCGAGAGACTCGCGAAGAGTTTTGAGGAGCTGTCTAGGTTGGAGAGCTGACGACGTGCTGGTCGTTTTGATATCAATTTCATCAGGTTCTTGATCGATTTGGATTCTGAACCGACCGATTGAAGTTGAGAAGTGCACGGGATAAGACGGGAACAGCGAACTGTGATAGTCATGGATAGTTTGCTATTGCTTAAGTTCTGAGTCGAATTTCTGAGTGAAACTTTCCAGGATTGAAGCATGTCTTATCAGTAAAATACTTGGAAAGTTTCACCTCAAATGATCGAGTAGTTTGTTCAGAATCTTGGATCAAATGTACCTGGGTCTGTAAAGCTCTTAAGTTAGCACAGATTACGGTTTGATCCATATCTGAGAATTGGTTTGAGATTTCGACCTGAAAATTGTTCAGCGTAGGAGTGAAGGGTCCAATCAAGCTTCCTGTGAAGTTTGATCATCATTGGTCGACTGGTTTGGGAGGACTGAGGTCTCAAAGTTTGAAGATACTTTTGTTATTAGCAGTTTCAGGTTTTTCAGTATCATCTATTGTCAATTTGATCATTTTCGAGCAATTTGGAGAGGAGTTTGTTGCTGAAACTGCCGTACCTGCATACAACTCGACATTGAAAGGTGTGGGGCTGATTTCAGCTCTTGGTGATGAAGGAGAACGGAGTCACCATGAGTCTTAAGCCGCTGTTTGGGTTCTCGGAGCTGCCAGGTACTACCGCCGTTGGTGCTATATTGAGATCTGAGTAGTGTTTTGGAGTATGCATGCTTTACCTTGCTGGAATGCTTGGTAGACCAGGATGTACAGCAAGTTGTATCGATACTCTATCAAGTTGAATGAGTGATCTTATAGCATCTTCTGGTTGTACTACGAAGTTGTGATAGTTGGATTGATGGGCAGTTAGCTTCGCTGGGGAGCTATTCAAAAGTCATGCTTCCAGTGATATAGAGGAATAACTTCAGTTAGATAGTACAGAGCTGAGTACTTTTAGTTAGAGTACAAAAGATCTGTTTGTAACACAAGTTTATGCAACCTATACGTAACCTTGGATCGTAGCAAGCTTTAAACTTGAGCCGAGCGGATACAAGGTCACTCAGGCTAGAAGAGTAGATAGTGAAACATTTGAGTGGAAACATCCAGATCTAGATCCAACCTTGTCAATCCACATACCTCTGCACAGCCATATACCTAGTATATTCCTAAACAGAAAAACACATTATACGATAACGTGCAAAGATTTTACGAAATCTTGGATAGATTACTTGCCAACGGAGCACACCTAGCCTACATGCCGGCACAAGCAGTAGAGTGGTTTGTGAAGGAGTTGCCTTCAAAGCAACAAACGTGGGTTAGATGGTTTGATACGTCAACCTTAGAGCGAGCCATTGATTCTTGTGGTGCCCACAAATGACAAGATTCACGAATTTTTGAAATTTTTAAGATTAATAACTTGTTTGTATAACTGAAGAAGCGTTGTTACTTAAGATTACTGCTTCCTTAGAGCTTTTTGTAATAAGAAGTTGACTTCTTCGGAAGACGGAAGACGGCGGAAGACGGGAAGACGGCGGAAGACAACCATCTTCTGGAAGACAACGACCGCGAAGGCCTAACCATGAATTTCCAGGTAAAGGAGTAGGTGTACCTACTAGGTAACACCAAGGTGGTAGGTAGGTCGACTAAGTCACCTAGGGTCGAAATCCCTAATCTGCGGGGAAGATGTGCAGGAAGCGCATTAGCGCGTTCCAACTTCCCGCAGCAAGCACTTCTTGAGGAGATCGATTTCAGAGGATGAGCTTCGAGTGAGGAAATCGAACGAGGTGAAATCGAGCGAGGTGAGGACCAGTTAGCAGCTAGGAGGAGGGCGAGACCGAATTGCTGAAGCACGGAAGGCAAGAAGCGAAGGCGTTTTTCTGTGAGCTCCCGGGAAGCTGACATTGGAGGGTAGCTGAGTAGAATCGAAGGTGGAATTGAGGCGTGGCCAGAAACTAACAGCGGAAGCAGCCGTGTGGAGTCGCATTGGAGCTAGGACCAGAGCCAGAAGCGCGCGAAAGGTCGAAGACAACTCGAGAAGCAGACAGAAGACTGTAGAGGTTCTTCCCATGTTCTTCTCCCTTCCCACTGCTTCTCGTCTATGTTTGGTGTCCCCCGCGCTTCGCCGATTGGTTGCAGACAGCCTGATCGATTACCCTCCATCCCTATTTTTCCCATTGTGACATTGGGTGCGGAAGCGCTGCCCAATTTCTGTCAGGCATCTTCTTACTTCTTCCTGAGTTCAATTCGAGCTTCCCTATCTACTGTCCCCAAATTGACGATCCCAGCTATCAATTTCCCTACCCTACTACCCCTCTACCCCCGAAACCTTGAACAGAAGACGCTTCGGAAGATTGGAACATCTTCGGAAGACGCTTCTGAAACTTGACTGTCTTCGGAAGACTATCTTCGGAAGAACTGTCTTCGGAAGTCGACTATGACCAATTCGTATCAAGAGTGGATTTGTGTTGCTTTTGTGTTAAGAGAAGCTTGGGTATGAATCCTGAGTGGTGTGGTGAGTTCTTTTGTTATTTCGAGAAGTTGGAAGTAGGGAACTAGGCCTGTGCCTCCCGGTCTTCCAAGCTTCTCAACTCCACATCTTCCTAGAGAGACTAGAAGACTGAAAGGCTGGCAAAATGAGCGAGACGACGTGAGGGTCCATTTCGGGTCTCTTCTATCCGACCCATAGCAGCCATTCCTTCTTCTTCCCAAACTTAGGAGAGAGTCGTGAGAAGACTTGCTGGCAGAATCTGGAGAGAATGGTCGAGGGTCATGTCTTCCCACCGAACAGCAAGCTTCTTCTGAGTGTGTATGAGAGGTGAGAAGTCAGAAGAACATAGTGCAATTGTCTTGAGTCTGTTGTGAGGATAGATTGCGCGTAAGAAGACGAAGACAGGTGAGACCAGTGAAGGGAAGCCTGACTTCGGAAGGTCTTCCGAGAAAGACATTGAATCAGAAATTGTCCCGGGTGTCTTCCCAGAGGCCACTGTCACCGCAGGAGCCCGCAACCATCTTCCGAACATATTATGCACTTTATGTTTCGTGAATCTTGTATCTTCTGATAGGAAGTAGGATGTAATGCAAGGTGGGTTGTCTTCTTGGTAATCCATGCGAGGCCTTGCTTAGATAGGATTGTTTAGATATAGCTCGGAAGACGAGAGCTATCTAGGAAGTACTGTTAGAATCCCGGAAGACGGAGTAGCTGTCTTCTGGAAGATTAGTTTCGTCTTCTGAGAAGTAGAAGCTAGACTGTGGGCACTTGGGAAGGACTGAGCCTTCAGCTCATAGTAGGTGCTTGTGGCTTAGTGCAACAGATCTTCCAGTATGACGATGCATCCTCGAGGGTTGGTGTTACCAGCAGCGGAGAGTTGGCCGAGGCCACACCCTTCCTCAAGGAGTTGGGTCTCGATTTCTTCCTATGGGATTGGAACCCCGCAGACCAGGGACTTATGGAGGAGGTGTGGGCAGCGTTACCACCTCGCAACCGTGTATCTGCGAAGGCAGGAGTAGCTCGAGGAAGACCATCTTCCTGGACTGAAGATTGGTGGCGCAGGGCTTTCCACATGTCAGAATCCGAGGACCGAGGGTATTGGTTTGAGAAGAAGATTTTGCCTAGGGTCGTGAGTGCGTGGCATGTGCCTGGGAGCACCACTTGTCTCTTCGTGGAAGACAGGCAGGGTAGGAATGGGTGGAAGATCGAATCTTACGGGGAGCCGAAGAAGCGACTTCTGGCGAAGCTGTTTCTGCACCTCTTTCCCAAGGAGAAAACGCAGAAGACGAGGTACCTGGGAGATCAGGACGTAGAGTTCCTGGAGGCAGTGTGGGATAAAAGAGTGTCCATCTACTGGGGCGCATACGTCCACAACTATGTACAGGCGGAGCTAGCGTACTTGGGTACCCCGGCGAGAGGACACTTGACACCTTTCCTCTACTACTTGTACGTAGCCATGGGGGATCTTAGGAGAAATCAGCTGGTGGAGTATGAGCCAACAGAGCAACAAGAGGTGAAGGAGGAGATCTCGAAAGACGATGACCGAGCAGTAGCCGCAACTCCCCCTCTCACTCTGATGCCACAGCTGAGGCCCGGCTCTCACCAGAAGACGCTTCTGGTGAGGGAAGACGAGTCTAGTGGGTTGGAAGACGCCACGCCACCGAGGAAGATGGGTCCTAGAAGTGTACCTAGGAAGCCCACCTCCCTCATTCATTCAGGATCGGAGTCCGACTCGGAATAAGAACTGCTGAGTACCCGATCGGAGCAGAAGACCGCTTCTGCAACACCTGGGAGTCTTCCGAAGACTCCAGAAGACAAGAGAAGAAGGGATACTCCTACTACGATGCGGGGAAGCGCAATGAAGAGAACCGCTCCTGCCATGAGGGATCTTCCACCCCGGAAGATGAGAAGAGTAGCTTCTTCTCGTGCGCAGAAGATGAAGGCCATTGTGGTGGAAGAGGCATCCTTGCCTCTGGAAGACAAGGTCGACACCTAAGAGCGAGTAGTGGAGATGAACTTGTCTTCCGCAGGAAGAAGACTGGAAGAGTTCAGCGCCTTCTTCCAGAACGAGATCCAGCCAGCTATGGAGTTGCTGGAGAAGAGAGCGAAGGCACAGGAGAAACCCTTGCAACCTGGATTCGATCTGCGCACCTTGCTGCGACAGGAAGAAGACCAGAAGAAGACGGAGTCGCTGGAAGCTAGTCTCCGCACCACGGAGAAGCTCGCAGCCAGATACAAGGTGGAAGCAGCCGCTTCTGCCAAGGAGCTGGTGCAACTTCGGAAGAGCAACCAGGAGATGCAGGCGCGTGTACAGCAGCGCGATCAGGAGGTCCTCCGAGTGCGGGAGAAGATCACCGCCCTCGCAGAGGAGAAGATGACATGGACGAAGCAGCAAGAAGCCGCAGAAGCACGAGTTGCAGTTGAGAAGACGCAGCGGGAAGCAGCGGAGGCTCGTGCACAGGAGATGCTAGCACAGTCGGTGGAAGCGCTTCGGAAAAAGTTCAACTTCACCGCGGGTAGGAAGTTACTTACCTTGGCTAGAGGATGGGACAGCGAGTCCAAGACAATGTTGGTGGAATGCAGGGAGAGCATGTTCAGATACTTGGATCGACAGATAGAGGGAGTGAAGACACTTTATGGTCTTCCCTCGCTTCCGATTCCTGCAACTGCATCTTCTCAAGCTCCAGCACCATCTACTAGATCCGGAATGGAGAAGGAGGAGTTCGACCTCGCTGTGCACTTGGTAGTGACAGCGTTGGAAGCCGAGAAGACTCCGGAAGACGCCCCGGAAGACAAGATGTCTTCTGGAAGACAGGAAGACGAGCCGTCTTCCCAGGTATTCCGCGTGGAGGAAGCGACTTCCCCGGACCCCTATGAGGTCGCCATGGTCCCTAGTACCGAGCTGATGCTCCAGAAGAGCGAAGAAGCACCGGTCGACTCCGCTTCCCAGAAGACGCTTCTGTCTTCTGAAGCAGAAGCCGAAGCCGAGGAAGACGCAGCAGCAGCGACAGCAGGACCAGCGAAGAACGATGAGGAGGAAGCCACCTCAGTGACACCCGAGGTAACTGCAGGGCTTTCTAGCTTATCAGAAGCCGCGTTAAGAGCTCCGATAGGAGCAGATCATGTAGAGGTTGCCTCCGAGCAATCAGAGTACAAAGTATGCAACTAACCACTGTCGAAAGTGATCACGGTGGATGCAATGAAGCTTGATATGAAACGGATTCGGGAAAAGAAGATCCGGAGTCGGTAACAAACCTCCGTCCATAACCACCAATCCTGCAGTTCTTCACTCCTCCATGCAGACCACCGAGAACCCTCACGAATCACCCGCTGACAGAGAATGCCGTATGAACCTTCGACCCACCATTTTATACACAAATGCGGCGACAAGGACCACTGAAGTGAACGCGCACAGATCGATGACTTGGCACGTTCCTCTATCGTGCGATCACTTAAACAGATAATCACAAACGTGACACTCATCACACCGTTTGACGAGTTACGCGATACGGTTCACGAAACACAAAAAAGAAACACAACCTACGTTCCACGAGAATTTCACACAGGAGCCGAACCACAACACGACAACGTAGCTTTTCAAGGACTATTTCCTCTTACGTTTAACGCTATTTACTTTATGTAGTACATGTCTGTTATAATTCAGTTCCATGAATCTCTTAAGGAATTCGTTTTTCATTAAATCCCAGGTAGATATGATTGTGGGAGTTAGATTGGCATGACTGTACCATTTTTCGGCTGCGTGTTTCAACAAGCTGGAGAAAATCCTTGTCCGATCAAGATCATTGTCTTCTTTGTTCGCATGTGATACCGCTTCAAATTGCTTAACGAAAGAATCGGCATTCTCGCCGTCTCCATCACTATCCAAATCTTCACTGCCAAATTTAAGATAGTTTTGATGAGTGAACGATGGCGCTCCTGACGGTGGTGGTACCCTAGTCATTGGATGAGATACTGTCAGGAGTGTGACTGATGGATGCTGCTTCTGCATGTATATTTGTTGTACTGGCAAAGATGAAAGCACCACTGGTCTAGTACTGAACAAATTCCCTGATGGCTGAAGAGTCAGATTAGCAAGAGTATTTACAACAACATTACTTGCTCTTATATCAAGAAAATCCGTTTCGGATGAATGGACTTCGACAGAATGATCTTCAATTGATTTGCTCTCTTCTCCGTGAACTTCGTCTTTCTTCTTTGGTGAAGACGATCTAGAGCTCCCTCGGCTCTGTAATTTGAAAAATGATACTCATGGAGTCCCGTGCAGTCTGAGATTCGGGATTTGAAGCGCAGGTGATCTCAAGGACAACAATTCTCGAATTAAATCCTCTCTCCTCTGGTTTTTCAGAAGCTCCACAAAACTTGTGATTTCTGACCCATGCTTAACGATCAATTCTAAGGCAGCTTCTGCTTTCGGATTTGGATCGTCCGCAAGAGTAGTCAAAATATTGGATTCTGACTTGTCTGAACTTGAAGATGAAGATGAAGATGAAGATTGAAATAACTCCACTCTTCGAATAGAAGGAGTTTCTTCTCTATCTGTCTCTTCGTCTTTAGCTTGAATACCCTTGTCCTTCTGCGTTGGTTGAACAGAGATTCATGCAAACTCGTGGTCCTTGAAGGGAATGGTAGCCATGAGATGTCTTTAGGCAAACTCTCTCCACTTCTCCCACTCGAGCTTGGATATCCGATATCAATCTTCTTCTTCCAATATTTCCGCTCGTCCTTCTCGTACTGAGTCCGTGGTGAAATAGGTATTGAGTTTCTTTCAAGCGAAGATGAAGTCTCTTCAGATATCTCTTGCCACTTCTGAGCTGCTTGACGCCTTCGCTCCTTTGTAGCTTCCTTCTGGCGTTGGACTTCTTCCAATAGTTGTTTACGGACCAATCTTCTTTTCAGTGCTCGCCTGGTCCTTCTCGTCTTCAGATATTCTTCAGAAGGCGCTCGTACTCCCCCCGACATACATGTCGACGGTTACAATATATTGAATTCAAGTAAAAGTTATATTTGTATCCTCGGCAGCGGCGCCAAAAGTTTGTGCGTTTTTATATGTAACAACCCAGAGAAACACAATGTATCGGAAATAGTAAATTAAGGATCGTTCTCACGAAGATACAGTTAACAATTACACAAAACACAGTACTACAACGTCACAATGGTAATTTTGATAGTTTTCTGTTATTCTCACATAATAGAATAATATCCGGGTGAGAGTTTAAGTCTGATAAGGAATCAAATCCAAGCACAACCTGATAAATCGAATACAAACAACAATGAAATAGTTCTTGATCATGGACCCTTCCAACAACACAAACAAAAGATTTGAGAAGACAATTGTGTGAATGAATGAAGAATGTAAAATACTGCTGAAATGTTACTAGTCTTTTTCTGAAAGGACAGAAGAATACAGACTTCACATCAAGGTTCCAAGACTAAACCCCTACTCTTCCTAAGGAGTGTTCTTCCAACTAAATCCGCACTCTTAAAGACCCCACTTATTTGAAGAAGGCATCTTAAGAAGAAGCCACTATATTCCAAACTCTCCTTACAATTTAACTTATCTTTTCCACTTCACAGTAACTGATTTGTTTTCAAATCTTTGTTCAAACTCATTCGCGACGTATACAGATTCGCCTTCCGCCGAAATCTCTTCGTTCAAGTCTACCTACGAAGATCTTCGTCAATCAGAATTACATAGCAAACTCTGAATATTCGGAGGAAAATATCTTCGTCCAAAACATTCACAACATTGCTCCGCACTTTTGGGAAATGGAAATTAATTAACAAACAACTGAAAACATGGAAAAAGGTCCAACTTCAAAAGGGTGGAGCGCTTATATACTCATCGGCTTAACCTAACTATTCTTTCCTAAGCTAACTGCTTTTCTTCCTAAGAAGGCGAAAGACCTTCACTACCCTACGATCTATCTTCATCTTCACTGAATCTACACTCATAAGCCTAACTGTGCTCTGAACTCTTCTAACTGCACCTCCACATTCGCACGTATCTCTCCTAACTCCCTATCTACTTTCTGTCTAAGTCTAGAAAGGCGCGCTTTCACACCATCCGGGTTTGTTTCCTCTTGCACTACCTCCGCCTTCAATGTTCGAAGAAGACCAAGCTCTTCTGAATCCAACCCCAAAGTCACGTACGTAGATAATACCGGCATCAACTTCTTCCGAAGATCTTCGGAGTATTCTACCTTCGCCCGAAGATCTTCTTTCTCCTTACAAAGCTCTGCAATCGTAACTTGGAACTCTTCATGACTTCACTGGAATTCGGTCTTTTCATTCACCAACTCGTTAAGTCGATCGGAGAAGCTCTTCGTTGACAGCTTGAGCTCCTCGTCCTTCTTCGTCACAGTGGTCTTGAGCTCTTCGCATTGACGCCGAAGATTTCTAGTTCCTTCTCCGTCTCCAACCGAAGCTTGGTAGCATTCCTCGCCTCTTCGTGAAGGTTGTTCTTCTCCTGCCGCCAATTATCCTTGTTGAATGTACCGCAGCGAGCAATTCGGACAAAGACAGGTTCTTCCTGACTTCGTCTTCATACTCTGCCTTGTTCTGCTCGAGAAGTCTAAGGATCGGAACTACCACCTCTTCGCTGAAGAGCATCGCCTTCCGAAACTTGTCACTCTCACCAAGTGCTGGTCCTTCAGAAGTACCTTCGCCGAAGTTGGTTGTATCCTCCATCTTCTTCTCCGAGCTTGACGGTCTCCTTCTTGGTGTCCTTAGCCTTCTTTCTCGCCTTCGGCTTCTCCTGCGGCGAGGTTGGAAGGCTCCGCTTCCTCTTGCTGTGTCACTTCTCCGTGTCTTCAGCTGTCTTAGGAATATCCTCCACAAGTGGTGCCTCGTGTGTGACTTCGGCAGGAGCCTTTGGCGAAGTCTCTACTTGCTGAATTACTTCCCTTGGTGCTCCTTCTTCGCGAATGATGAAAGATCTTCGCCCTCGCACTCTTCGTCTTCGCCGAAGCCCAACTGCTTTGCGTCTTTCTCCGTGAGCCATCCCATGTCGAAGTAGAAAACACTGACGAATCCTCCCAAGTAGACTTAGTCTTGCTTCGTCCATATTCGTTGTACTTCCTCGTGAAAGATCTTCGCCCAATGTGCACGCTTACCGGCGAAGATGTTCTCGAAGAAGCATACTTTCCACGCAGATAAGTATTGTAGTGTCGCAGGATTACTCCTTTTGTCCATTTAGTATACAAGATATCGTTCCCACAGAGGATTTGCACAAGTAACGCTGCTCTAAGTTCTAAGATCTGTTCAAACACACAAACACACGAGTTTTGCCTAGAAATCCCGTCTTCTCACAAAACCACAGGTTTTCCAGACTCGCCAAAAGGTGCTCTGGACCTAAACAAACAACTATTAACTAAAGTATCACACAACTATTCACAGAGAAGCTCGGGAAGACGCTTCCTGCTTCCAGGTCACTTCTTTCAGTCTTCTCAGTACCGTCTTCCCAAAGCAATTCTCGGCTTCTGGGGGTTCAACTCGGCTTCTCACACCTCCAGAAGACTACTACTGCTTTGTAGAAGTCGACTAGCAACGGCTGTTACACCTTGCTATCTCTCTCACATTCCAACGGATTAGATTAATCACAGGGTGTATGCCCTCTGTAGCCTTCCCATGCTTCTGCCTACGGAAATGGTCTTCCTGCAGCACTACAACGACATTCACCTTCACGGAAGCTCAATAGAAGTCTCGGAAGCTCACTAGAAGAAGGTAAGAAGATGGGGAAGATGAGGAAGAAAGAAAAATCCAAACGAGAGAAAAACAAAATAAGAATAAGAAATTAAGATTCCGACAAGCTTCTGTCCGGATCCTGACTAACAAGCCATCACTGCTTGTAATAGTTTGGGGAGGAAGACAATAAACATGCGTACAGTTGCAGTCTTCTACTTGAGGATGTCGTCTTCTGATGTGGGAAGAATGCTTCTTTCTTCTTCTCTCGCGGCTCCGACTACTCTGTCTTTTGGGATCCCTTACCCATAAGACCGTCCGTATGTAGATCCGAAGTGCTCCACTGGACGAGCCAAGCTGCGAATCTGCACAACTGCTGACAGTCACCGCCACTCAAGAAGAACGCTTCCCATGCACAATCGGGAGGGAATCCAAGAAAATCCACCACCTAGAAGACACGGACAAAGCTTCTGCACTCAAATCAGCAATCCATTCCCCGAGAAGAAGTCACATTGGCATTGGGAAGCTCCCTCTACTTCCTGCTCCTACTCCTCGACACACCGGTCTAGCCAACAGGACTACACGAGGATGCCGTTCCCTGCTTTCAGACTGTCCACTATCTCCATCTACATCGTCGTACCACTGCTGGTAGCGAGCATGCAGACCCTTCTGATATAATCCCAATCTATTCGTACGTCTCTAACATCGGGTGTAGTGTGTGTGCACACAGTACACAACAATTACTAATGTACTTAGTGCGCCTCTCAAGTATGTACATTCCGTCTAATGTGCATGAAATCTTACTCTTCGATCCTACTTATACATCTACCACGAGGAAACAGAAGGAACCACCACCAGGGAGAGAAAAGCTACCCCTCCACATGCAAGCGGTTTCCCCTTCCTGTTCTTGCGCTTCCTACTCTACCACATGGCTGCCTAACTAAATTTACACTAAACTGCCACCTCCTAAGATAGCATGTTCGGTTCTTGCTAAGTTTGAAAATGTCAACTTGTCTTCTACAATTGCTGTCTACTCTGATTGCTCTGAGGCAATCTCTACCTGATCTGCTCTTATCGGAACTACTAGCTCGGCTTCTGATAAGCTGGGAAGCCCTGCAATTACCTCGGGTGTCACTGAGGTGGCTTCCTCAATAGTCGTCGCTGGCTCTGCTGCTGCTGCTTCTGCTTCTACTTCTGAAGACGGAAGCGTCTTCTGGGAAGCTGGGTCGACTTGTGCTTCCTCGCTCTTCTGAGGCACTAGTTCGACACTAGGAGCCATGGTGACCTCATAGGGATTCGGAGAAGTCGCTTCCTCCACTCGGAATACCTGGGAAGACAGCTCTTGTTCCTGTCTTCCAGAAGACATGTTGTCTTCCGGGGCTTCTTCCGGGATCTTCTCGGCTTCCAACGCTGTAACTACCAAGTGGATAGCGAGATCGAACTCCTCCTTCTCCAAGTCAGATCCAGTCCATGGTGCTGGGGCTTGGGAAGATGCAGTTGCAGGTGGCGGAATCAAGGGAAGACCATAGAGTGTCTTCACTCCCTCTATCTGCCGATCCAAATACATGAACATGCTCTCCTTGCATTCTACCAACATCGCTCTGGACTCGTTATCCCATTCTCTAGCTAAGGTAAGAAGCTTCCTACCCGCAGTGAAGTTGAACTTCTTCCGAAGCTCTTCCACCGACTGAGCTAGCATCCCCTACGCACGAGCTTCCGCTGCTTCCCGCTGCGTCTTCTCGGCTACAGTCTGCGCTTCTAAGGCTTCCTGTAGTGTCCTCCATGTCGTCTTCTTCTTTGCAAGGGCGGTGATCTTATCCCATACTCGCAGAACCTCCTGATCAAGCTGCTGTAAACGCGCTTGCAACTCCTTGTTGCTCTTCTTCAACTGCGCTGACTCTTTGGCAGAAGCGGCTGCTTCCGCCTTGTACTTCACTGCGAGCTTCTCCGTGGTGCGGAGGTTGGCTTCCAGCGCTTCTACCTTCTTCTGGCCTTCTTCCTGCTGCATCAGGGTGCGCATACGGAATCCAGGCTGTAGTGGCTTCTCCTGAGCCTTCGCTCTCTTCTTGATAAACTCCATAGCGGGCTGGATCTCTGAGTGGAAGAAGGCACTGAACTCTTCCCGCAGAAGATATGTTCATCTCCACAATCCGATCGGAGGTGTCGACCTTGTCTTCCAGAGGCAAGGATGCCTCTTCCACCACTATGGTCTTCTGCTTCTGCGCACGGGAAGAAGCTACTCTTCTCATCTTCCGGGGTGGAAGATCTCTCCCCATGGTAGAAGCGGTCCTCTTTACTGCACTTCCTCGCATCGCAGTAGGAGTATCCATCCATCCTTCGTCTTCTGGAGTCTTCGGAAGACTCCCTGGTGTTGCAGAAGCGGTCTTCTGCGCAGCTGGAGTACTCAAGAGTTCATCCGGTGACTCCGATCCAGATTGAATGATCAGGAAGGAGGTGGTCTTCTTCGACACGTTGTCATGGGGAGAGTCTTTCTTGGAGAGGACGGACCTCCTAACTATGATCGATCAAAGAAAATGACCAAGAAGGAAAACAGGTTGCTGCAGACGATGAAATCTCAAAACACAGCCTCTTGTGCCCACCAATTGCAAACAAACACTCAAGCACGCACTCAGGTACACAAATATATCTCTCCGGAGTAGAAATGGCTTTATTTCAGTGTCAACTGCTTCACTGTTAAGAAAATATCTCTCTCCTCCTCTCCTAAGTCCTTCTCAGCTGAAAATTCCAAGGAATTTGATCTTACGACAACCAAAGCCTTGTCAAAAACGATCTCCTTCAAATAAACCACCTCTGTCCATTCAATTCTACTGCCTCCAAACCTCAACTGTATTTCAGATGAAGCTCCAACCTCCAAACGTTTGTCTGTCCCTCTGTCACGATCTCCCCGTCCACCTTCTCAATTCTGTCCAGAAAATTTCCTCTCTCCATGTCTCCCCGCTTCTCATGCGCTTCCCTGATCCTAAATCCCTAATTCCCTTCCTTCTGCTTCCGCCCCCAGCTCTCAGTCCAAAAATCGCTTGAAAAGTCCCATGTAGATTTCCAAACGATCTCTCTCAATAGAACTATCTCCTGAGAGTAATTTCTCCCCAGAACAGTTTATTTAAACAACGTCTAAGCCTAAAACTCATGCTTCTCTCTCTTACGATGCTCTCCTAATTCAATCTGTGAGCAATTTGACCTTCTCCACCCTCCTAGCTTTTCATGCGTGTCCTCAACCCCCAATCCCTAATCCTCCTCCTTCCGCTTCAGTTCTCTCAGAAAACTCTCTTGAAAAAGTGTCCCCGATCTCCAGCCGCCGCAGGTATTAAACCTTAAAGTTAAGGCCCCAGCTTAAGCTGCCCCCCTACTGTCCTTATAAGTGCAGTCACTTATCACAAGTAGGGCCCTAGCTTCAGCTGCCCCCTTGCTGTCCTTATGCGTACAAGGCTTTATTTACAAAGTTGGCCCCTTTTTAATACAAGTTTCACAGTTGCCTCCACAAACTCTACCCCTTCACTAATAAAGGTTCACATAACCTCATTCCCCATCGCAAGCCTACTCGACGATTATTTAACTAATTAGCAAAAGTTTCATGTGCTCTTGATGCCATCCTGAATATACTACAAGCCATCCAATGTAGGCCGAAGCCCCAACACTTATGAGACTGCCCCACAGGGCTTACAGCCCCCCCATATGCGCACCAGGTATCTCTCATAGTATATTCAGGATGGCATGCGGAGGCTTAGGCCAGGAAGCCCACGATTAAAAAAAATACCGGTCTCCCGCCCCTAGGTATACAGGACATGGCTGCATACCCAACATAGCCTCCCGCCAGCCATACCCAACATAGACTCCCATCCGGGAGGCCAACATGCCAGAATAGGAACCAGAGGCCAGGAGGGATTGATCCTGAGACCACTTCCCTCCTAAGCAGACGCCCTATCACTGGGATGGTCTTTGATTCCGTTCAAAAAGGTTTTACAGTGTGTACATATGCTTTACTAAGGAAATCTTCCTGTAAGGTCTTTACTAGCTTTCTGTACGTTAACTTCTCTATACAACTCCGTTTTAAACGAGTAAAGAGTCAAAACTATAGTACTTGTGAACACCTACACACTCACGCAATCAGATTCTGAGTTCGAGTCACGAGTCAGAATCGACAGATTTCCCTCTATCGCACATTTCTTAGTTTAAAACACGTGCTAAACTATTACTTAAAGCACTTTTTGTCAAAACTAGAAGCATGAGGTCGCTCTCCTCGTCGAGCTTTACATTCTGGTGTCTTTCGACTCCCTCAGGGGTGATATCCAATCCAAGCTAGGGGGCAGCTTGTCAAGCATGGCCCGAGCTTAGCTCCTGCCTAGCTTGTTAAGCTGCAGGGCAACTTCCTTTACACAATATAGAAAAAAATCTCTTTGCATTACTTTTCACTGTACAGACCTATGTACAATACGACATTCACCCCCTCCAAACCTACACATCCTCTGGTACGTGCCAATTCGTCACCCACCCTCGTGGTCCTCCAAATCGTCTTCGCTCTCCTCGACCGCCTCAGAAAGATCTTCATTTGCTCCTGTCTGCTCTGAACCTAAGAACTCAACTAGCTCCACAGTCTCTCCTCTCTTCTTGAATAACTTCACTCGTTTTCCAGCAATTGGAAGTCTTAAAGGCGTGTCATCTAGCTCTTGCAAGGAATAAGTAGCATTCTGATGTACATCAGAGACAAGGTACGGGTCAAACCACCTTCTCGAAAACTTTCGGATTGTAGAGTGTTGGTTCTCCAATGTGCTGTCGTATACCAACACCCAGTCCCCAACTTGTATCAGTTTTGGTCGAAGTATATGAGTCTTATCAAACCTCTCCTTGTTCTCAATTCGAGCCGTCTTCAGCCGTCGCTGCGCTTCAGCGAGATCCTCCTCTCTACATTCTAGCTGTCTGATTCGTAGTGAGAGAAGCTGCACACGGTCCACATTGTCCTCCCATGGCAAGGTAGCCCAGGTAGGAAAGTCTTCTTCTGCTGGCATCATCAGTTTCTGTCCTAACATTAACTCAACAGGCATGTACCCTGTAGTAGAACAATGTGTTGTTCTCTCCGCCCATAAAGCAAAAGGGAGTAACCTAGGCCGCTCTCTATGCTTACCATCACACGCCTTCACCAAAGCCTGAACTATCGATGGATGTCCTCGCTCGCTCTTGCCAATCCCCTCTGGATTCATCGCAGTAGTAAGCTTGAGCTTCACACCATATCGAGCAAAAAACTCTTTCGCTTCCGTACCCCGTAGTTCTCCCCTATCTGCCCGTAGCCTTCCTACATACCCATACCTGCAGATAATATCTTCAAGAACAAACTTACATATCCCCTATGTGGTCTTCGTCCTCAAAGCTCGCCCTTCTATAAAGTTGGAGAGATCCTCACGAGCCAGAACTAAATATCGCATGCCCCATAACCCCAGAGGCATCACCACTAAGTCGAGAACCCACTGAAAGTGAATGCAAGGCAGATAAGTTGACACGAGACCATCCCTATACCGCATCTTTGAATAGAACTGACAATGCAAGCAAGAGCTGACGTAGTTCACCACATCCTGATACAGACCTTTCCACCAATACCTCTCCTTCAACTTGGTGTAGGTAGCCCAAATCCCTCGATGTCCGGCCCATAAGGTATCATGGAACTCCTTCATTAGTTGCTGCTTAGTCTCTTGATCGTCCACTACCCGTATGAACATCTCATCTCTCCTCTGTGGTCGTCTCCAAAGATACCCATCATGCAGAAGATAGTTGTAAGCTTGTTTCCTTATCTCTCTGAACTCTACCTTGCTCCACCTCTCTTGCCTCTCCAACAAGCTCAGATAATACCCTATGTCACGAAGTCTACCTGTGTAAAGCTCTTCTCTAAACATCAAAGGCTCCAAGTTTGTAGCTCGTCGATTAACCTAACACTGAGCATCCTTTCTCTCTTCTTCCTCAGCTTCTGAAATCATGACATCCTCATCTACAAATCGAGCCCTCGACAACATATCTGCGACCATATTCTCCTTTCCTTTTATATGCTTCAGCTCTGGATTCAAGCTTCTAATATAGGCAATCCAACGTAACATCGCTATGTCTGGCGTGTTACAGTTGGATATCATGCCTAGTAGAGGTAGACAATCCGTCTCTAAGACTACATGAGCACCAATCAGAAACTCACGGTCTGTCTTCATCGCTGTCACCACTCCCCACAATTCACGCTTCACCTGAGGATAATCTCGTTGCCTGTCTGTCAAGATCCTAGCTCCAAACCTAGAGGTAAACCGCATACCATCCGCATCATCTTGACCTATTGCACAGCCAATCTCCTTTGGACTAGTATCTACTATAACAATGACTGGTCTCCCACACCCGTAGTCTACTTTTCTCAAAACAGGTGGAGATTGTAGAGCCTCCTTCAGCCTATTCATAACTTCTCGATGGACTGAGGTCCATACAAACCTCCTACCCTTCCTCAATAATGCATACAAAGGCTCAGCAACATGAGCATAATGAGGAATGGATAAGCGATAAGATACACAAGCACCTAGAAAGCGTCGAACCTCCGTGATGTTCTTACAGTCTGCCATTCTAGCTATAGCTCCAACCTTCTCGGGGTTTGGTCGCCTTCCAAAGGCGCCACACAAATGTCCAACCACTAAAATCTCAGACACACCAAACTTGGACTTAGTTCCTGATAGGGTGAGATGTACCTCCTCCAGACGAGTCAAGATACGTTCTACATCCCTGATATGGTCTGCAACAAACCTTCTACATCCATTCGCAAGTACTGCTTCATCCTTGTCTTCAACCGTGCAACCCTTTATAGAAATATCATCTAGAAATGGAATGGTAACATCAGGCACAAACTCCCTTAGTACCTTATGCATCGCATTCTGCATATGAGCCACCGAGTTCGTCGTTCCTTGTGGAAGAGTACACATCCGCATCAATCCCAGAGGTGTACACATAGTAGTTAAATCTCTACTCTCCACAGCCAGCTGGAACTGATCATAACAAGAATATAGATCTCCTATCGAATAGATAGCTCTCCTTGCAAATGCCTCTGCTACCTCTTCAATCACAGGACCCGTCCCAACGTTACGAATGGTTACGTTATTCGCAGACTGTAGGTCTTGAATAAAACGCAAAGCTCCTGACTTCTTGGGTACAGTGAACCATCTGCTAGAATATGGCCCCATGGACGGCTCAAGTATCCCCATCTGTACCTTCTCCTTCAACAACTCGATGAGTTTAGGCAACAAAGCACGAGGAACTGGGATCGGTTTCAGATCCCAAGGCACATGAGGGATTGTGAATATAACCATAGGCGCTATAACCTTTGGGTCCACACAACCTATCTCCTCTGGTGAAAAAGAGAATGCTTTATCGTGCTTCACTATCATATGTTCAAACACTGTCTTCTCGACCTCAGTCAAGAAATCACCCCCTCCTATCTGGAGCTCCTTCAATGTCTCCTCAGTAAACTGGTGCCCTACTCGTCTATGATCACGCAATATACGTTCAGTCCTCACTAACTGTACTTGCTGCTGGGAGTTAGCAGGTAGTTGAGCTGCTACCGGTCTTACCTTTCTCAGTACAGATTTGTACTTCGCATGGACGTCTGCTTCCTGAGGGAGTGCACACCAACAACTTGCTTCTCTCTCTTCATTATTATGCATCGGATGAGGAAAGAACTGCAGGTATGTAACAATCTCCTTATATATGCATCGAGAGTGGATAGGGATCACCAGCACACTATTTTTCCCCTCCATCAATCTACTCACATTGTCTAACCAACCAATAGCTGACTGTACAGACATAAACTCCTCAAACAAACCAGAAACCATTTCGTCTTCAGATAGAACCCCTACATGCCACAACCCTGATACCTGTTTCACCATCCATCTTTTTGTATTTTCCTCCATATCTTCAACTCTTGTAAACGGCTCCACCCATCTGTCTCAAACATCAGCAATCCAGACTGCCAACTCTGTACACCACACATGTATCCATACCTTTGTACATGTCTCGCTTCCAACTCTGACGAGACCTCAACAGTAGGTTCTACACCCCTGTCTTCTCGCTCTACAGGAGTGGATTGCGAAAAACCTTACATCTCTTCGTCTGAGAATCTCTAAGGGTTTGTTTGTTCCGCTCATGTCTTGAACGAACCGTCAAAAACTGTAATGAGTATTTGTCATCAGGACTCCGAACTCTAGCATAATGAGACCCATCGTTCATCACCTTTGTCTCCATCCGAACAGCGGTGATGTATGGTTGGCCCAGTATGACAGGATAGGAGCCAGATGACTGTACAAAGAAATACTGATCAATCTCTACATCCCCAATCCTTACACGCATATTGGGACAAGCTCCGTACAACTCACCCTTTTGATTATTTGCTGCACGAAGTACCCAACCATGATTCCTTTCGATTGGCCACTGCCCCTTTTCATACATCTCCTTGGAAATGATGTTGATCTCCGACCCATGATCCACAAGTGCAGGTACTGGTTCAGAAAGTCCTCCAAGCCGAACCTGCGTCTCTGTTGTCGCTCTTGCCCAGTGCTTCTCTTTGAAATCGCCGTCTCGCTTGACCTATCCTCTTCAAACTCTTCGTCTTCATTCTCAATAACAGCTGGACCAGCAACCCATGCCTCATACTTATCATCTCCGAACTGATCAATACAAATAGCATCTACTGCTCCAACCATCTGACTACTTACTTGTTCAGTCAATACCTGTCTCTTTCTCTTCATGATGTCTATTATCAACTCATGAAACTTCCTCTTTGCGATACCAAGCACTTCACGAAGAGTAAACTCAACTCTAGCATCCAAAATGCGTTGCTCTAGAACAGCACGCAAGTCTGTTGTTGTTTCGATGTCTGCCGCTAACTTGTAAGCTGGAGCTTTCCCTTTCTCTTGTGCTGTAAACCTCTTTCCCCGTACTCTATCTGTAGCAGTAGTCTCTTGTGGCAAATCCTGCACACCTTCCATAGGATCTACTGCAGGTGGTGGAGCTGTAGAGGTAGAAGGTATATCCCCTGCAGCAGGAAATCTTCCAGCTGGTACAGATGGTGATGGTTCAGCTGCTCTCCTCCTTGTAACCCTCCGACGGTCACTATCTTCTGGTACTCCTGCATCTAAGTCAGAAGCGTCCCGTCTTCTTTTGTCTTCGATCATGACATCTTGTTCACCACTCGTCTCTAAAAACGCTCGAATAGAAGTTGCATCTACTGGGTCTCTCCATCCAGTAGCTCTCCTAATGCTTTCAGCACCTCTCTTCATCATTTTGACCGGAACCTCAACAGCCTGCTCAACCATAGTTAGATTAGAGCGCACCTCAACTCTCCCAGTATATACATCAGTCTCCGCAAAACCCGCAGTCATCGCTGTAGTATTCGCACCAGTAAGTGCTGGAAGAGAACTCCTCATTCCTCCTCTTCCAAAATATGTGTTCATAGGCTGCCCAGTGGCGGTTAGATACAACCTGTTGTTCTGATAGTTGATTACGCCCTCTCGCAAGACAACCGCCAAGTCTTGACAGTCTCCTCTGAGATGATCTGGACTATCGCATCAAATACATCTCCTGGTAAAGGTTCCTCCTACAGGTCGGGCACCTGGTGCAACAGGTCGTTGATCTCTCCTCAAGTCTGCCATCTCAACCCTCAAATCTCTCAACTGTTGAGTAAGTTCTTCTATCAAGTTATGTTGATTTCGGTTCTCAACAGGTCGTTGATGCTGTCTAGGTCCTCTCTGTGCTGGGATAGGTACTGCAGGCGCTTGAGGAACCACTTAGGGAACCACTATAGGTGCTTGAGGAATCACAATAGGTGCTTGAGGTATTGCAGGAGGAGCTACAGGAACATGAGGAGCTACTCTCTGCTCTGGCAAGGTCTCTGGCTGCAGTACCATCCTACCACGAAGTTGTCTAGCAAGGGTGGATACTGCTTCTTCTACTCTCCTCCAATCAGATGTAACTCTCCCTTCAGCCCCTCGATCAGCCAACATGAAACAAAGCCTATCTGCTGTGAACTCATCCAGAGCCCCTAAGAACAACTCTGTCTTCCTAGCATCCAACGTCAACCTCTCTAGACCAGAAAGCTAAGAGTACCTCTTCTCAAATTCACGGATCACTTCATTCAATCCCATGGAACGTCCAGGCTGACGCTCTATCCAATCCATGAGAGTTCTTCTGGTGACTCTTTCAGAGTCCTCTTCTAGAAATTCTTCTCTCAGTGCACGTTCAAACAGAGTCCACCCACCTAAATGTCTTCTCTGTAAATTTCTAACCTTCTCTCTCAATTCAAGGACAACAGTCAACTCAAAGCTTAGAATTACCTCAACTTCAGGTGCCCTGACCAACTCCATTTCACCTACATACTCCCGCA
Organism: Asterella californica; assembly: GCA_036924285.1. Lineage (NCBI taxonomy): Eukaryota > Viridiplantae > Streptophyta > Marchantiopsida > Marchantiales > Aytoniaceae > Asterella > Asterella californica. Next base: position 54,358,421 of record JAYKYS010000001.1, read on the forward strand.
TGTACCTAGTAACATCTCTTCCATCAAATCGTCCACATCGACCAACAATTGCTTGTAACGTCTTTGTGGATTTCTGCTCAGCTCCTCCAATTGCAGGCTGCTATTGAATCAAGGCAGCCAACGTCTGAAGAATCTGAGACGTGTCTATGACAGACTGTGCTACTGCTGTTGAAACCGCCGTAGGTCCTCCTTGAGAGCCAATTCCATCCTGACCAGAAGTCCCTTGGACAGGAGCACCTTGAGCAGCAGCCGCACCCTGTACAGCAGCACTATGATCCATTTTCCACCCAATCTAGCCAATTCTCCCAATCGATCATCCCAATTGCTCTCAGTGGAAGCATCAGATGGTGTGTGGAGAGTCTTTCTTGGAGAGGACGGACCTCCTAACTGTGATCGATCAAAGAAAATGACCAAGAAGGAAAACAGGTTGCTGCAGACGATGAAATCTCAAAACACAGCCTCTTGTGCCCACCAATTGCAAACAAACACTCAAGCACGCACTCAGGTACACAAATATATCTCTCCGGAGTAGAAATGGCTTTATTTCAGTGTCAACTGCTTCACTGTTAAGAAAATATCTCTCTCCTCCTCTCCTAAGTCCTTCTCAGCTGAAAATTCCAAGGAATTTGATCTTACGACAACCAAAGCCTTGTCAAAAACGATCTCCTTCAAATAAACCACCTCTGTCCGTTCAATTCTACTGCCTCCAAACCTCAACTGTATATCAGATGAAGCTCCAACCTCCAAACGTTTGTCTGTCCCTCTGTCACGATCTCCCCGTCCACCTTCTCAATTCTGTCCAGAAAATTTCCTCTCCATGTCTCCCCGCTTCTCATGCGCTTCCCTGATCCTAAATCCCTAATTCCCTTCCTTCTGCTTCCGCCCCCAGCTCTCAGTCCAAAAATCGCTTGAAAAGTCCCATGTAGATTTCCAAACGATCTCTCTCAATAGAACTGTCTCCTGAGAGTAATTTCTCCTCAGAACAGTTTATTTAAACAACGTCTAAGCCTAAAACTCCTGCTTCTCTCTCTTACGATGCTCTCCTAATTCAATCTGTGAGCAATTTGACCTTCTCCACTCTCTTAGCTTTTCATGCGTGTCCTCAACCCCCAATCCCTAATCCTCCTCCTTCCGCTTCAGTTCTCTCAGAAAACTCTCTTGAAAAAATGTCCCCGATCTCCAGCCGCCGTAGGTATTAAACCTTAAAGTTAAGGCCTCAGCTTAAGCTGCCCCCTACTGTCCTTATAAGTGCAGTCACTTATCACAAGTAGGGCCCTAGCTTCAGCTGCCCCCCTGCTGTCCTTATGCGTACAGGGCTTTATTTACAAAGTTGGCCCCTTTTTAATACAAGTTTCACAGTTGCCTCCACAAACTCTACCCCTTCACTAGTAAAGGTTCACATAACCTCATTCCCCATCGCAAGCCTACTCGACGATTATTTAACTAATTAGCAAAAGTTTCCTGTGCTCTTGATGCCATCCTGAATATACTACAAGCCATCCAATGTAGACCGAAGCCCCAACACTTATGAGACTGCCCCACAGGGCTTACAGCCCCCCCATATGCGCACCAGGTATCTCTCATAGTATATTCAGGATGGCATGCGGAGGCTTAGGCTAGGAAGCCCACGATTAAAAAAAATACCGGTCTCCCGCCCCTAGGTATACAAGACATGGCTGCATACCCAACATAGACTCCCATCCGGGAGGTCAACATGCCAGAATAGGAACCAGAGGCCAGGAGGGATTGATCCTGAGACCACTTCCCTCCTAGGCAGGCGCCCTATCACTGGGATGGCCTTTGGTTCCGTTCAAAAAGGTTTTACAGTGTGTACATATGCTTTACTAAGGAAATCTTCTTGTAAGGTCTTTACTAGCTTTCTGTACGCTAACTTCTCTATACAACTCCGTTTTAAACGAGTAAAGAGTCAAAACTATAGTACTTGTGAACACCTACACACTCACGCAATCAGATTCTGAGTTTGAGTCACGAGTCAGAATCGACAGATTTCCCTCTATCGCACATTTCTTAGTTTAAAACACGTGCTAACTATTACTTAAAGCACTTTCTGTCAAAACTAGAAGCATGTGGTCGCTCTCCTCGTCGAGCTTTACATTCTGGTGTCTTTCGACTCCCTCAGGGGTGATATTCCAACCCAAGCTAGGGGGCAGCTTGTCAAGCATGGCCCCAGCTTAGCTCCTGCCTAGCTTGTTAAGCTGCAGGGCAGCTTCCTTTACACAATATAGAAAAAAATCTCTTTGCATTACTTTTCACTGTAAAGACCTATGTACAATACGACAACGTTCCTAGGACTCATCTTCCTTGGTGTGTCGCGTCTTCCGATCCACTGGAATCGTCTTTCCTCATCAGAAACGTCTTCTGATGAGTACCGGACCTCATCTGCGACATCAGAGTGGGAGGGGGAGTCATCGCTGCTGCTCGGTCGTCTTCTCCCGAGGTCTCTTCCTTCGGCTCGTGCTGCCCTGTTGGCCCATATCTTGCCAATTGATCTTCCGTGAGATCCCCCTTGGCCACGTACATGTAACAAAAGAATGGAGTAAGATGTCATCCTGTCGGGGTACCTAAGTACACCAACTCCGCCTGCACATATACGTGGAAGAACAAACCCCAGTTGACTTTCTCTCTGGCACACACTGCTTCCAGGAACTCCAAGTCCTGACCTCCAAGGTATCTCATCTTCTGCGCTTTCTCCTTAGGAAAGAGGTGAAGGAACAGCTTCGCCCGAAGACGCTTCTGTGGCTCTCGATAAGATTCAACCTTCCAGCCGTTTCTTCCCTGCCTGTCCTCCAGGAAGAGACAAGTTGTGCTTCCAGGCACATGCCACTCACTCGAGATCCTGGGTAAGATCTTCTTCTCGAGCCAATAACATCGGTTCTCAGATTCTGGCCGGTGAAAGGCCATGCGCCACCAATCCTTAGTCCAGGAAGATGGTCTTCCTCGAGCTATTCCTGCCTTCGCAGGTACACAGTTGCGAGACGGTAATGCTGCCCAAACCTCCTCCAGAAGACCTTGGTCGGCGAGGTTTCAATCCCACAGGGAGAAGTCGAGACCAACTCCTTAAGGAAGGGTTTGGCCTCGGTCAGTTCTGCTGCCGGTAACACCAACCCTCGAGGATGCATGGACATACTTGAAACTCTGTTGCACTAAGCCACATGCACTTACTGTGAGCCGAAGGCTCAGTCCTTCCCAAGTTCTCACAGTCGAGCTTCCACTCTCAGAAGACGAATCTAGTCTTCCAGAAGACAGCTACTCCGTCTTCCGGGTTCTAACAGTGCTTCCTAAATAGCTCTCGTCTAACTAAGCAAGGCCTCGCATGGATTACTAAGAAGACAACCCACCTTCCATTACATCATACTTAATAACAGAAGATACAAGATTTGAGAGAAGTAGAGCATACAACAGGTTCAGAAGTTGGTTGTGGGCTCCTGCGATGACAGTGGCCTCTGGGAAGACTCCCGGGACAGCTTCTGATTCAATACCGTTCTCGGAAGACCTCCCAAAGCCAAGCTTCTCTTCACTGGTCTCACCTGTCTTCTGCTTCCTACACGCAATCTATCCTCACAACAGACTCAAGACATCCGCACTCTGTTCTTCTGACTTCTCATCTCTCATACACACTTAGAAGAAGCTTGCTGCTCGGTGTGAAGACATGACCCTCGACAATTCTTTCCAAATTCTGCCAGCAAGACTTCTCACAAGTCTCTTCTAAGTTCGGGAAGAAGAAGGAATATGCTGCTATGGGTCAGACAGAAGAGACCCGTAACGGACCCTCACGTCTTCTCGCGCATTCTGCCAGCCTTCCAGTCTTCTAGTCTCTCTAGGAAGATGTGGATTTGAGAAGCTTGGAAGATCAAGAGGCACAAGCCTAGTTCCCAACTTCCAACTTCTCGAAATAACCAACAACTCACCAAGCCACTCGGAATTCGTACCAAGCCTCTCTTAACACAAAAGCAAATCCAATCCACTCTTGATACGAATTGTACACAGTCGTCTTCCGAAGACAGTCAGACTTCCGAAGCGTCTTCTAAAGATGTTCAGGTTAGAGAAGCGTCTTCCGAAGATGTTCAGATCTTCCGAAGCGTCTTCTGTTCAAGGTTTCGGGAGTAGAGGGATGATATGGTAGGGAAATTGATAGCTGTGATCTCTAATTTGAGGACGATGGGTAGGGAAGCTCGAATTGCACTCGAGAAGAAGCAAAAAGATGGCTGTCGAAAATTGGGCAGCGCTTCCGTACCCAATGTCTCAGAAGGGAAAATGTGGGGAGGGAATCAATCGATCGGATTGCCTACAAACAACTGGGAAAGCGCGGGGGATATCAAACAAAAGGCGAGAAGCAGGGGGAAGGAAAGAGAACATGGGAAGAACCTCTACAGTCTTCTGCTGCTTCCCGGTCTTCCTTCAATCTTCTGCGCATTTACGACTTCGATCCCAGCTCCAATGCGATCCCACTACGCTGCTGCTGCCAGTGCCGTGCCACTCCTCAATCGAATAAGGTTCCTCCTCTGATTCTTCGCAACTGCCCTTCAATGTCTGCTTCCGGGAGTCTTCGGAAGACTCCTTCAGCTCGATGTGCTTCCTACTCTTCAGCGATTTGCCCTCGTCTTCTTCCTAGCTGTGAATCGATCCTGGCTCCACTCAATTCCACTCTGCTGCCTTCACTCAACTCGATTACCTTCCAATTCGATCTTCTAGGTCAAAGCAACCTCGATGCGAGAAATGATAGTGTTATGCGTTAATGCGCTTCCTTCGCATCTTCTCGCGCAGGTTAGGGGTTCTCAACCTAGATGACCTACCTGACCTACCCACCACCTCGGTGTTACCTGGTGGGTGCACCTACTTCTTTACTTGGAAATGCGTGGTTAGGCTTCCGCGATTGCCGTCTTCCGAAAGATACGTGTCTTTCGTCTTTCGTCTTCCGCCGTCTTCCGTCTTCCGAAGATACAACCGAGAAGATGCTTCTCGGAAGACGGTCGTCTTTCGAAGAAGTAAACTTCTTATTACGAAAAAGGATCGTAAGATCATCTTCCTTCTAAGGAAGTCGTAATCTTACGTAACAAAGCTTCTTCAGTTATACAAACAAGTTATTAATCATAAAAATTTCAAAAATTCGTGAATCCTGTAAATTGTGGGCACCACAAGTATGTTGTCTGTCTCGGACTCAAAATCAACATCACCGCTTTGGTGATCTTCCTCTTCACGAGATCTCGGTAATCAGCTTAACTTGTAGTCATTCGTCGGATGAACTGGATGGGCGAAGAGCTCCTCATAGTCCTGGCTTTCCTTCACCAGGCTCTTCATCGATGCATGGTCGAAGAGCATATCTCTCTTCTCGCCCGTCTCGTCGAGCAAGACCTTCTCCCAATTCTCGACCGTCCAGTTCCCGGGTCTTGCATATCCGTCTTCGTCACCATGATCTCCGCACATTCGTATCTGGCTGATGAATTTGTCAGACACTCGAGTCCAACCTCCCCATGTCAAGAAGCTCAAGCCTAGCTCCTTCAGCTTCGGCCGAATATGCCTTAGCTCCTCCTGGTCTAACTCAAAGGCTCGAATGCGTGATAACTTCGAAGTGACATACATCACACCCTACGAAGATGGTTGTATGGACTCTGTGATGATCTTTGCCTAAATGCACTAGCCTTCGCTCAAGTTAGTCTTCGTCCAAATGTGAGCCTTCACCTTCTTTCACTATCTCCGCAAATGTAAAATCGTTGTGCGCTAAAAGTAGATTTGGATAATGAGCTGGGTTTCTGAGTATATAGTTAGGTCTGAACTCCTCACACGTGTCGAAGTCGCCACTCGTTCCTCGCTACAGGATTGACAATGGTATGCGCAGACTGTCTTTGTCTTCACCCTTTGCATTTCCTGCTCCTCTTCGGCTAGATAGCTCGTTCTATCTTACTCCGACCGTCTTCTCTACTATAAATCTTATTGATTATTCGTGAAGAGATTAACTCAAGGAATGCATTCTTAAGAAGTCTTCTTTCTCTATCTTTTTTTTTTAGATATTGCATGTGAAGGTCTTCTTCCGAAGACTCTTCTTAAGAAGGCTCTTCACAATTGCTCTTCTTCACTAAAACTACTCTATTCATCTTCTATCTTCATTATTTCTCCTACAAACTTCTACATTTCGAGCTTCTTCTATCAAAAATTGAAGAAGTGGACTCTATACATGTCAAATGCAAACTCCAAGCAAGCATCGAAAAATAAGAAATTGTAGTCGGATGTCCTCAAGAGTGACACAAAGTGACTTCTCCAGCTTATCCTCACTCACTCGTCAGAAACCATCCGTGCCTCCATTAGAATCCCATTTGACACTCGCTGTATGACTAACTTGATTAACTCCTCAGTTCGGGTGTTGTAAGTTCAAAACACCCGAACTGAGGAGGCAGGCTCGATTTCACAACGCGCGTGTACAAGTTGTGACAAGATGGAAAAAGATCAGGAGGTAAAAACTTACAGGAGAAGCGATAATGCACCGCGGCAAGCTGTGCGGCAAGCTGTGCGTCAAGCTGTGCTACTGCTAAGACAAGAAGAAGAGCGAGAAAAACTGGCAGCAGCAAGACGAGGGAGGAAAACGAGCGAACGACTTTTCCAATCTCAAAATGTCTTACACGAAAGACGAGCGAGGAAAACGAGCGAGCGACCTCTCCGATTTCAAAATGTCTTACACGAAAGACGAGCGAAGAAAACTCCCGAGGAAAACGAGCGAGCGAAGAACCGATTTCAAAACGTCTTACACCAAAGATGAGGTCAGAAAACTCCCGAGGAAAACGAGCTCGCAACAAACCGATTTCAAGACGCCTTACACGAACGAGCGAGCTAGGCATGGACGAGCGACGAGCGAGCGAAGAACTGCACGCAAATGAGCAAACTGCACGCAAATGAGCAAAGAGCGAGCAAGAACGAGAAACTGCATGCGAGCGAAGCACAGAGCGAACGACGAGCGAAATGAAGAGCGGGAAGAGTAAACTGCATGCGAGCGAGGAGCGAGCGGTGGCTCGCCAGAGCCCAGACTTGCAGGGCAGTCCGCTACCGCCAGAGATGTCATCTGTCCGTGGTCTCCCTGGTAAATGACCAGCCCGAAAATATTTTCCGGCTGCCTTTTATATGGGGAGCGGGGGTCTAACTCCACAAATGACAAACATCGTTGTTGTTGAACTTGTCACTTTCAACATACTGGAACTTGCACGGTTCATACAATTTTACAGTTCTGTTACTCCGTGGGGACGAGGCATAACTACTACAGTACAAGAACCTCAATATACTGGAGTACAGTATACTACCACGTTACATGTTACAGTTTGGACCTACCGTAGCCCTAGGAAAATCAGGAAGGGAAGTTGGTTCCTTATTGTAACGTTCGACCGCAGATCACGGAATCGAGTCGTCCGCCTCTAGCCAATGAATCGCCGAACGTGAACCTCCTTGAAGACCTTGTATTATATTTGTGTCTCCAGATCCAGTTCGTTAAACTTTCCGCTAATAAACACCAAGGATTGGATAACCGCCGGACGGGTTTAGGATAACCAACTAGTCTTTTGCAGGTCTCTGGTCAACCTTAGATTACTAAATACAGGTGGAACTATTCTAGACCTGGGTTGCATAAAATTTGGGCAGCGCTTCCGCTACTGGTGATCAAGTCGGAACGCCAGGACCCAAAAGGAGCAACCGCCAATACTAGGAGACCTAGTAGATGCTAGGAAGTAGGAAAGTACACCAGAATAGAGTCCACTCCACACAAGACGCTTCAATCTGGCACTCAATCCAAACTTGCTTATCATAAAATAGAGAAATCAAGGGCTCATATACATTACGTGGCTTTCAATTGCTGACAAGGTCTCGAAGAGCTCTTGGACCGACAATCTTCCTTGTTCTAGCTACTCTCTTGTGAGAATTCCCCTCAAGAATCAGAATTTCTCCAGAAAGCTTGATTTCACTCTGAACGCTCTGATTTTGTACTCCAATGAACTAAATCTCAGATTAATAGTCTGAACAAGACTAGAATCCCTCTGGTATCCTTAGCCTGAAACTTTTCATCCACAATATGCACTCTATAGAATCTGGTCTAAATCTCTAGTCTCCAGATTTGCTTCTCTGTTTACTGTATGTCAATGTCTGCACTCTGCCAGCCTCCTGCCTGAGAACACAAAAACTAAACCCCCGTGAGTTTTAGGGTTCGCGAACAAGGTTATATAGTCTCCTTGAGTCTTTCCTTGGACCTGTAGCTGCCACGCAATCTTATCTAATCCTTGCCCCTGTTTGGAAAAAGGCGTTACAATCGCCCCAACCAAGAAAAAGCAGTTCTTCCACTGAACTGCGGTATCTGCAATACCACGTTAGGAATAACACTTTCTCAAATCCAGAGAAATACTACCCCATCCAGGGTAAGCTCTTTCTCAGAACTATGCTCTTTTACCGAGCATTCATTGAAGCTTTCGGGTGAGACAGAACCCTAGCTTCCAGGTGGTGAACTCGTCAGTCTCCTTTTATCCACCTCCTTACTATGATATACACATAGTAGCGTCAGCCTAAACCTGATTGACATCCGACAGTCATAAGAAGTCGGCAGACCACAACTCCACCTTTAGACGAGCAGATTGGCCAGATCTACTCGGTTCCAGTGTCCTTGAAGGGCCCTTAGGCATGACTCTTCTGACTCGATTCAATCCACCGCTTAGCTGGAAGAAACCACTGCAGATTGTCGTCTCACAAAATATCTACGCAGTGGTTCTTGAAACTTGTACAATGCTAGATCATCTAGATACTCCCAAGCTTCACTTACCAATCCCGGAACTCTACCTGTCCAACGACATAGGTATTGAGTAACGGGTTCTCCAGCTCCATCTGGATTCTGTGATGCTCGATGATCTACTATCTCAATCAACTCAAGATCATCAGCTCTTGGTAATGCTTCTAACACTGGATGCCATTTCTGATATCTTCCTGGCAACGACTCTAGTTCCTCACGAAACATCTTTAAGTTAGAAACATGAATGATGGGGTGATAGTGCTTCATACTAGCTGGAAAACGTAACTTATAGGTCACAGGACCTAACTTCTTCTCGATCAGGAACGGTCCTGCCCACTTTGGAAGAAGCTTCTTGGCTAAGTCCACCCCTGCTGGGATTCTGAAGTTCTTGGTTCTCAACCAAACTCTCTGCCCTTCTTCAAACTGTACGTCTTGTCTACCACGGTTTGCATACTTAGCATACCGTTGTTGTGCCTTCTCCATGTGTTTCTTGGCTTCTTGAAACACGGTCCCCTGAACACGTATGAAAGTCTCTAGATCTGGAGGATCCTGATTCGACCTTCCTGTGTTTTCATGCCCCTTGGTAGCTAAAGCTATAGGAGTCCAAGGTGCATGAGAGCCCCGATAAACCACTTCAAATGGTTTAAATCCTGTACTCGAATGCTTGGTGTTGTTATATGTAAACTCCACCAAGTCCAAGTGCTCGCTCCAGTCACTCTGATCTCGCATGATATAGTTTCTCAACCCTTGCTCTACTATCTGGATCGTCCTTTCCGTCTGACCATCAGTTTCAGGATGATAAGAGGAACTGAACTTGAGGGTAGTTCCGAGCCTTCGAAACAAACCCTTCCAAAAATCAGCTACAAACCTCCTATCCAGATCTGAAACAATGTCTTTAGGCATCCCATGATACTTAAAAACATATCGTATAAACAGTTCAGCGGCACCTCTTGACGTCACTGCTTCCCTACAAGGGATGAGGTGAGCTTGCTTACTGAAACGATCTATAACAACTAACAGAGCATCAAAACCTCCTGATTCGGGTAAACCTGTGCATAAGTCCATACTTATGCTCTCCCAAGGCCCATCAGGTATTGGCAATGGCCTCAGCAACCCTGCAGGTCTCCTCCGCTCAGTTCGTTGTTGCTGACATGTCAAGCAAGTCTGCACGTACTTGATTACATCCTCCAACATGGACGGCCAATAGAACTGCTCTTTAACTCGTTGCAATGTTCTATTTTGTCCTCCATGTCCAGCCAGTTCACAATCATGACATTCTTGCATGACGAGTGTCCTTAGAGATCCAGCTGGAACATAGACCTTGGTTTGCTTGTAAAACCAAAGGCCATTGCGAAATGAGAGATGACGTACCAATGGATCTCTCCCTTGTTGGCTGGTCCAACGTTGAGCATGAGGATCATCTGACAATGCTTGTCTGATTCGATCCAAAAGCTCTTCACTTGTGTCTTGGGTTGTTAACGCCTGGACACGTCTGCTTAACACATCCGCTGGAATATTTTCCTTCCCCTTTTGATACCGCCATTCGATATCAAAACGTGCAAGCTCCACTTGCCACCTCTGTTGTTTACGTGACAAACGAGGTTTACTCTGAAAGTATGTATTACCCTCACAGTCCGTTACAACAGTAACTTTGCTTGGTAACAAATAATGCTCCCAACGCTTCAAACAATGGATAACTGCGAACATCTCCTGTTCATGAGCAGGCCATTTTGCCTCAGTCTCTGAGAACTTGTGACTTTCGTAAGCCACCGGATGCTTTCCTTGCATCAACACTCCTCCAATGGCCCATTGAGAAGCATCTGTGTGAACCTCGAAAGGTTCTCCCATCTTTGGAAGAGCTAGCACGGGCATCTCTGTCAGTGCTTGTTTCAATCCTTGAAACGCTCGTTCAGCTGCTGGATTCCAAACAACTTTGGAAGCCTTGCGCAATAAGCCAAACAAAGGTGCGGCTTTATGCGCATACTGATAAACAAAGCGCCGAAAATATGTGGCTAATCCAAGAAAAGATCTGAGCTCATGAACACTCTCAGGTCTCTTCCATTCAACAATGGCTCGAATCTTAGCCCTGTTAGGATGAATGCCCTGCGCATCGATTAAACATCCTAGAAACACTACACTCTCTTGTCCAAAAGAGCACTTGCTCTTCTTGAGATAGAGTTGATGTTCTTCTAGGCGCTTAAACACCATTTCAACATCTACTAGATGCTGATCCCAAGTGGATGAGAAGATGATGATATCGTCTAGGTACACGATAACACTCTCATCCAAGAGATCTCTGAAGATCTCGTTCATTAGCCTGCAGAAAGTACCAGGTGCATTGGACAATCCAAACGGCAACACTGTATACTCAAACAAGCCATACCTCGTCCTTACAGCTGTCTTTTCTTCATCACCTTCTTTGATCCGGATTTGATGATATCCAGAACGCAGATCCAGCTTGGTGAAATACCTTCCTGTGGCCAACCGATCGGTGGTTTCATCCATGAGAGGAAGAGGGTACTTGTTCTTGACAGTAACCTTATTGAGTGCACGATAGTCCGCACACATGCGAATACCACCATCCTTCTTGGCCACGAACAACACCGGGGCAGCATAAGGTGATATACTAGGTCGTAAGATACCCTGAGCTACCAACTCTTCAACTGAGTCTTCAGCTCTGTCAGCTCATCAAACGACATCCGTCTTGATGGCACTACAGTAGGGGTAGCCCCAGGAACCAGATCAATAGCATGATCCAAGGCTCTCCTCGGCGGAAGTCCTGTTGGTAACTGGTCCGGCATTAGGTGAGAATACCTCTCAATCAATGCCTGCATATCAGGATGTATGGGAAGAGCAGCAACACGTTCTTCCTCATCCGTCTCCACCTTGGGCTTAGACATCACTGCAACCCAAGCTTCGTCTACTGACTTGATCTGCTTTCCAAACTGTCTGGCTGTGCAGATCTGAAATGCCACCTTGGCTCGTTGGAACCTACGAGCAGCATGGTTTGGCTCCTTGGGTCTCTCTTTGATGATCAAAGGATGTGGTTGACCCAAGCCCCATCGATCCATGACAATGACATTCCCTTCTTGAACATCTAGCTTTGCCTTGGTCTCTTGTAACCAGGACCAGGACAAGATACCTTCCATCGTGTCACCTAAGCTCATAACTAAAAACTCGTGCTTCCTAGTTACCCCTCCAACAGTAACAGGAACACTCATGAGTTTTTCTGTAACGGTTGTGCTACCTTGCACAAACCTTACCAACAACGGGCTCATGATCTTGGTTCTAGTCACCCCTAAGGTCCTGACTAGTTTTTCATCCAAGACATTCACATCTGCTCCAGTATCAATAAGCAAACAACACCGGTGGTTTCCTATTTTCACTTCAATCCACGGCAGAAAATCCCCATGCTCTACCAAATGCTCACCAGCACATACCTCTGCTTCAGTAGTCGTCTCAACTGGTTCTTCCACACTGTTTGTCTCTTCAGCTGTCAACACACGAACATTGCTCGTTGTTGAACGTTGGGGACACTCACGAGCGATGTGACCATCTCGTCCGCATCGAAAACAGATGATCGTCCTTGAAGGTGCAGCACTGCTAGCGCCACTGCTCTTAGCACCTGAAGTCGAAGCTTGGTTGGATCCTGCATTGGATGCATAGGATCCAGTAGGTCGTGTCTGAGTAGGACCACGAGTAACTCCTTGCTGTTGAGATCCACGAGGAAACCTCCTTCCCGCTGCACCAAATCTTCCACCACCACGTCCTCTACCACCTCTACTCTGAGAGGACGCTATCTGTCCTTGAGGATTGCGCCAAAATCCTCCACTAGGCTCGCCACCACTTGTTCCACGCTGAAACTTGGAGGGCTGCACGGTGTAATTACGTTCCCTAGTGTTCTCTGCTGCTTCCAGAAATGCAAACAAGTCTTGCATGTCCTCGGACTTGTGAAACATAACCCAGCTATCAAACACACTAGCATAAAAACCCTGCAGACCTTTCTTCAAGTGAAACAGCAAGTCGGTGCGATCCACCATGTGCAAACGAGTAACCAACTCAGAAAATCGCTGGAGGTATTGTCTGATACTCCCTGTCTGTCTCAGATGAATGAGCTCCAGCCGAAACTGTGTAGCTTCATCCACCGGTACCAGATGTCTTCTGAGTTCATCCTTCAGCTCCGGCCAAGTGGACATAGGAGTTGTACCGTTCAAACTCCTCATCCGCTGTTGACCTCCATACCATTCCTTAGCCTCTCCTTCCAGTCTACTAACAGCATAGGTGAACCAACTGCGCTCATCGAAATTCTCCAAGTAATTCTCCATTTCAGTAATCCATAACTCAAACCTGGAAAAGCTTTTCTCACCGTTGAAGGCTGATGGTGTCGCTGGTTCAGCCCACTTCACTTTCCGCTTGTGCCCTTCTTTAGCTGAGCTGCCTTCCACAACATTCTCTTGCGCCTTCTGTGACCCATCTTCATTCTTATCTGCTTGAGTAGCATCAACTGCTCCTTCACCCAGCAATGCTAAATCCTTGACTTGTTCAGCTGGTGGTACAGGGACCTCTACTTCTTTCTCCTGTGTCGCTTTTGCTTGAGCTAAATCCGCCTTAAGCACCTTGTTCTCAGCTTCCACTTGCTCAAGTCGGCCTTCCAACTTCTTCAGAAACGCCTGCATCTCGTCCATCCCAGTCGGCACGGCTTCCATTGTCGATGGTGTTCAGCAAAGATTCAACCTGAACCTGCTCTGATACCAACTGTAACGTTCGACCGTAGATCACGGAATCGAGTCGTCCGCCTCTAGCCAATGAATCGCCGAACGTGAACCTCCTTGAAGACCTTGTATTATATTTGTGTCTCCAGATCCAGTTCGTTAAACTTTCCGCTAATAAACACCAAGGATTGGATAACCGCCGGACGGGTTTAGGATAACCAACTAGTCTTTTGCAGGTCTCTGGTCAACCTTAGATTACTAAATACAGGTGGAACTATTCTAGACCTGGGTTGCATAAAATTTGGGCAGCGCTTCCGCTACTGGTGATCAAGTCGGAACGCCAGGACCCAAAAGGAGCAACCGCCAATACTAGGAGACCTAGTAGATGCTAAGAAGTAGGAAAGTACACCAGAATAGAGTCCACTCCACACAAGACGCTTCAATCTGGCACTCAATCCAAACTTGCTTATCATAAAATAGAGAAATCAAGGGCTCATATACATTACGTGGCTTTCAATTGCTGACAAGGTCTCGAAGAGCTCTTGGACCGACAATCTTCCTTGTTCTAGCTACTCTCTTGTGAGAATTCCCCTCCAGAATCAGAATTTCTCCAGAAAGCTTGATTTCACTCTGAACGCTCTGATTTTGTACTCCAATGAACTAAATCTCAGATTAATAGTCTGAACAAGACTAGAATCCCTCTGGTATCCTTAGCCTGAAACTTTTCATCCACAATATGCACTCTATAGAATCTGGTCTAAATCTCCAGTCTCCAGATTTGCTTCTCTGTTTACTGTATGTCAATGTCTGCACTCTGCCAGCCTCCTGCCTGAGAACACAAAAACTAAACCCCCGTGAGTTTTAGGGTTCGCGAACAAGGTTATATAGTCTCCTTGAGTCTTTCCTTGGACCTGTAGCTGCCACGCAATCTTATCTAATCCTTGCCCCTGTTTGGAAAAAGGCGTTACATTATGGTACTCCGTAAATGGAACTTTCGTAGTACATATCTCCCTACGTCATACAAGACTGTTCATTATACTGTAAACGGCTTATATTGCTGGTTGATTACATAGTCATCGTGATAGGAACTGCGGTGAAGTCATTGTCATAGAATCCAATTGCATCCTAGTTTTAGCCGATCTGGATACAACCAAGTAAAAGTTATTATTTATTCTTTGGTTATTATTTATTCTTGTTCACGGGTAGCAGCACACACCGTACCCAAATAAAAGCTATTCTATAAAATGTGAAGGAAGCGTTTTCTCTTATCTTGCTTGAGAGACATAAAAATCAGTGATTTAAATTCCAGAAAACATTTTTTTTGAGATTCTCAAGCTTTATTCACTTCTAGGTGATTAATAAATTAAATAGCACGATTTACGTTTAGTATGTTGTTCGAAGTATGTTTTTGTTTAAAGTGTTACGGAGTCGAAAGAGTGATTTACATATTGCTGTTTGATCTCCATGTTATACTTGTAGTGATAATTAATGCTGCAATAAAAGCTGACTATATAAACAATATCGAAGAATCACACCTCAAGGGTGATATCATTGCATATTGCCTAATGTACACAACTGCTAGAGAAAATCCCAGTGAAAAGAATGCTTCTATAATTATTTGTTCCTGAATCCTTTGAGTTGGTAGTCTTCGATTTTATCTGATATTTATCCATATTGAATCGTTATTGTATATACACATTCAAACCATCTAAGAGCGTAGAGAGTAGCTCAAATTCACAGTTATTTACTTGCACTACTCTCTATAAGGAATGACTAACTTGATATATCCCTCTTAGTGAATACTTGATTTACAATCTCTTTGATTGGCAATAGACAGTTCTCCAGGTTATCGTGCATATCAGATGTCGTTTGCGTATGATAGATAATGCGTGAACTGTTTCAAAGATTCAAGATTTTGTTCTCAAATCATGAGATAGTGTAACACGTTAGTAATCATCATGATCTAAAATTGAAATGTAAGTCCCACTCAACTTTGACGTGGTAAGATAACTGAGAAGACTGTCTGCTGCAAGTGGAGAGATTGATGAAACATGTATTCACTAAGAGGGGTGGATTGAGTTCACCACTTTTTTTAGGATGTATAGCAAATAAATTTCTGTTATATTCACTATATATAGTTAGCATTAGCATATGAGATGGAGAAGCATGCTGTAACTGACTTTGTTGTAGCATCTCCACCGTATAGCGATACTTACTTATCTCTACGTTATTTACTAGAACTAAAGCGTCTCCATCTGAGAGGTCAGGATTTTCCCACTGCAATTTTTAAATAAATATTTAATGTAAACGTTCGAACTTATCATAACAAAGAAAAATTGAGGAAAATAAACTGAATGTTATGTGCACTACAATGCGAACATGTATGATCTGTATCCATAACGGTTTGATTGTATTTTAAGGAACATTTGTTGAGATCACTAAGTTAACGAAACACGATAGTTTTGAAAAGAAATCTTAAATTAAAGAACACTATAGGAAACAAGGTAAAAAGAGTTTTCCTTAACTATTAGGGGAGCCTTTAAAGACCCGCTGTGGAGATGCTCTTAGGAGACCCAACAAACAATGTTCTAGTTCTTTTGATCATCTGTACACGATGCATCCGACGTTACGACGATTATTTATTCCGCTTACCAAAGCCTTGTGTTGGGAAAAGAAAGCTAAAAGATCTGACTTTCTTTACTCCCTAACATCATCCCCCTCGCACCAATGAGTTGAGCAGTGGTCGAGTAACAGTAACAACTTTACGTAGCAGACGGAGCAGAGTGGGTAAAGGGTTCGATAAGAAGCGGAGGCCATGGTTATTAATTAGGGTTGGGCGCGGGTAGATTGTTTCCTCTTTTGTTATGGTCCGGGCTCGTAACAAGAAGAATTCTCATACCTCACTGTTACCGAGCGTTCGTCTTTCGTCTAGACTCCTGTGTCTCTCCTCCCCCGCCGGGCTTGGCCTTTCCTTTGCCCGTACCTGCCCTATCTCTCTAGGAGTCTCTCCCCTTCCCCTCCTCATTGCTTTCTTTTTTTTCCGCTCCATGCCTACTCACGCTCCAATCCCCTCTTTCATCAGCCCTTCCCTCTCTCCCCTTGATCCTCTCTGGAGTCTCATAGTCGATCTCTGCCGATCCAGTCAATTCCTTTACTACTTTCTCGTTCCATCGCTTGCGGGTTTCACTGTCATTAGGTCTATCCAGAAATTTCGCGGGAGGAAATTTCTGTGCTAATACATCCGGGAGGAGGTTATGCTGGTGATTTGTGGAAGGCGGGGACTTGTCAATTGTGAGGGAGACGAGATTTGTGAGACTAGGTGATGTCTGATAGGGGAATTCGTGGGCTGGCTCATATTTGCAGAGTCCAGAGGTAGTTGCTGGGAGTGTTTTCTACCCGAGGGTGACATTTTTCCCCCTTTTTCTTTTTGATTTTTTTTCTTGATCCGGTGGTTGCGAGTGGAATTTGCAGAGCACAGGGTCGGGGTTTGTAGATATGTTGTGCTGTTACTCAACCGTTTCGGGGATCGCTTGACTGGTGTTCGTGGTACCTCCAGGTCTCAGGTCTGTCCCCGCTGGTGGTTTATCTCTTCTCGTTAGGTTTTCCGTGGTTCCTCTTGCTTCACCTCGTAGCCCAAGTGTATGTCCTCTCTCCAATCAAGGCACATCTCCCTGCTTGTCCATGTCCTTCCCGGTGTAGCCCCACGCAATTTTGTCATACCGAATCATTCCGCTTGAGCTTTTGCGGACTGTGAATATTGAGTCAAACTTGGACGGCACCCAGCATGTACAGATATTTGTAACTGTAATAGTGAACTCGACACCCTAGACGCCGTGAACTGGTTCCTAAATGCAATGGAGTCTAGCCTGGTCTTGAGATTGATGTTAAAGTAGCTGATATCAAGGAGTCGACTAGCAGCAGCATGAAGATTGACGATGGTACTCTTAATCGCTATCTAATCAAGAATCTACAATCCTTGTGAGTTTTCTAGTTCTCTCCGGCCTTATCCCCTGTGATTCTCGTCGCGTCAGTGTGTGCAACATTCGTCGCTCCTCACCGCAAACCTTTTCTTCTCCAATAGATATTTGTTGTCCTACTTTGTCAGAGGGAATGTGTACGTTCCTTCTGCAGCTGTCCTGACGTCACAACACATCTCTTATCGTCGTGAGCTTACGTTGGGGGTTCCTGTCCGTGCGCCGCTCGTGAACTTTGATATCAAGTTCTGGTTTCCACGGAAGTAGTTCTATCAAGATCTGCATGATTGTTTATGCGTAGTGGTGGCTTTGTTCAAGGACAGCTTATCGTGTGCTAGCTCTGTTATGCTTGCTAGTATATGTAAGTCACCACGATAATTCGACATAGCTGGAGCATGCCACATGCAAGCAAGAAGCAACAGAAGTGCTGATTAACTACTGTTATTACTGTCCAGAACCGAGGCAGACCCCTCCTTACTCGCGAATTATGTAGCGGCCCTTCTGAGGAATAACAAGCCCAAGAAGGAGTTGCAGAAGCTGTGCATTGATCAGTTGTACGATTTCCTTGGTGATGGTATGTACCTTACCACCTACTCGAAGAAAAGCATGTGCTAACGTTTTGGGGCATAAATATGTTGCAAAGACTAGTTTATCGATTTTTACATTATTGCCGCTCTTGCTAGCGTCACGTTTCGCCGCATCATTGTCCGTTGGTGTTCAGTTTGGGTTGAATTACAGAGTTGCCACATATGTTCCCTTTGGTATGACTCCAGAATTGTCTCGCTGCGGCATTGTTACCCGCTCTTAGTTTTACCACCACTTTCAAGATAGGTCCTCAGACTAAGAATATCCCTCAAACCATGTTGGTTGTTGTGCAAAACCTTTCCAAAGTCACAATGCTTGTATTCGCTTTTAGACCGGTTCCCCTGTTTTTTCACTAAACCCCGGTTGCTGAGTCCCGCCCGCGATATGAACTCGGGGAGGGTGCTGGGTAACCTACGTGCTTGAAATATATGAAAAGAGGAAGAGGAGCTGACCTTAAACGGTCTGGATAGACTTGGCTCTTACCCCAGGTTCATGTATCGTTTTTCAGGGACAAAGTCTTTTGTTGCTAAGTTATTCCATGCTCTCGAGGATGGTACAGTACCTTCGTCTACAGAGGAAATGGAACCTAGCAAAGCAGTGGAGAGTGGGTCTGTAGTGTCGGGCACAGATGTGGTTGAGTTAAGAACATCTTCACCACAATTGGAACGGTTACATAGCACAGCTATTCGTGCTTTTAGTGATGAAGGGGAGGATGAGAGCAGCGATGATGAGGATGACGACCGCAATCACAAGCACAGGAGGCGGGTTACAAGGTCTCGATCCTTTGATAGAGATGGGGAGGAGGAAGACAGAGGAATGTATAGAAAACGGGGCAGATCTACCGATAATGGCCAGGGGCTGCGAGACAACGAACGCCTGGCAGATGATCGCGGAGGGCCTGGGCACGCTATGCATTCAGAACGAGACAGCAGTACCAAATTTGACAGGAGACTGGGTAGAGAGCATGGATCCGGACGATTCATTCCTGAAGGTGGTCAACGAGGAAACTTAAGAACTGGTCCACAGTTTCGTGGGGAAGGTCCTGGTCCTCGTTTCGATGGTCCGAATGGAATGATGCGTGGTGGAATGGGTCGTGGACGTGGGCTAGGCGGTTCCTGGCCTCCACACGACCAGCGGTTTCCCCCACCGCCGTTCTCTGATGGTTCGGAGTTCGCACCACCTTTGCTGCCTCCTGGACCCCCAACATCTGGTTTCTTTCCTGGTAGGGGTATCCCTGGTCGGGGCGTACCTCACACTCCGTGGCCCGGATATGGTCCTCATCCTGGAATGGGCAACGGTCTTTTAGAACACGCTCACCCAATGAGCGGAGGGATACAAGGTGGTCGTGGACCACCTCCACTGTCTGCTGGAATTGGACTAAATATGAGTATGGGAAGACCAAGATGCCTTGATTTTGAAGAAAGGGGGTATTGCTTGAGAGGAGATCTTTGTCCTATGGAGCATGGAGCAAACAGGATTGTGGTGGAAGATGTGCAGGTACTTCCTTTGGCTAGCCTTGTGTTTATGACTAGTGCTGTCTACGCTTGCATCACACCTTTTCACACCTCCCATGGAGTTTTGACTTTACTTCACCCGGGCAAGGAATGTGATGCTCTCGGCGTTGGTAATCGAGGTTTACACTCCTTGATCTTGTCTTAACTCTGGAGTTGTTTCTGCAAGCGGATTGATGGAGAGTTGAAGGTATCTTTGAACTTTGTTATGCTGTTATAAATTATTGTACTGTAATCTAGATAAGTTCCAGTAGCCTCGAGTGAAACACCGGTCTTGCGCACATTCTAGTTTCGAATCTGAAAGATTGCTACATGGAGAGTAGAATTTGAATGTTTCCTCGTCCTGCTGGTAGTTATGCAGCAACTTTGGGTATCCTAAGCTAGATTCGTATGACTTCCCATGTTTATAGAACTCCTGCTTGTTCAAAATGAAGGTAGAAGTTTCACCTCGTTAGCTACCGTAATCCTGGTGGCAGTTGCGGAGCTTCTGTGTTCATCAGAATGTACTGGTCAGGTATTTCGGACTTATTCATATGCACATAACTGGGACAAGGACAGGGACAGAGTCTTTTTGTAAAATCCGTGTGCTGGAGAGATGCATTCTTTCAACCCAAGGACTGGTACCGTGGATCAAGACTCATCACAGAACTGTGTTACGCATCTCTTGTTAGGCCTTCCTCGTACTAGATATTGCGCTCTGGGCGAATAATATCTTGGAACAATTTTCGCTTCGAGTCGTAAACCTTATCAACGGTGCTAACCTGTTGTGGGTCCCTGGCCGGTAAGTCATGTTGCCTGCCAGTCACTTAGCGGACGAACTAAGGAGAAAGTTCGCCTTTCACAAGGTCATAAGAGCACTCCATCCAGCTGATGATACGGGAAAAATGGTTATGCATTATTGTTGGAGGTTTCCGTGTCTTCGTGCATCGCACGGTGTCCGAAATGAACTACGAGATGACATTCATCGAGCTGCAAACGCTTGAGTATCCGGGCTAGGTCGTAGAGTCTGGCATATTGGCAGTTTCCAGTGGGTGATGATTAGATCCGTGAGGCTAGTAGGTTCTTTAGACCCTTACCAGGTAAATAATGTGATTCTGACTGAAAGTTTATATTCGTATATTTTTCTAGTATGCGGTGTTGCACACAGTTAGCGCACATCCACACCCCTAGTTACTGCTCTCTATGTACTTCATTAGGCTCTCTGGGTTTTGGGGTGGGGGTTACCTGAAGTGTGTGCGCGTAGTCTGATTCTTTCTACTGTGCTCATGTACCGAGATATACCTTGTGTATATGTGTATTTATAGCTGAACTCAACAACATCGGGAATCTCGGGCATTGGCTGAGCTTCCTTCTTGATCATTTGTTTTGATTTAGTGAAACGAGTATAACGGTCTCCTTGCCTTTTTCCTCTGGGTTCAGTTTTTGCGGGTTACCTCAAGAGTGCGAGGCATTGTTCGTGCATCGGACTACTATACTCGCTGCTCAAATCCAAGTTAGGGTACATCTACGCCTTCTTTGTCACTTATATATGTACTTCCCTGGGTTCAGAACTATTTGGGGGTTACCTAAGTATGTGGGCGAAGTTACTGTTTCTCCCAAGTACAAGATATACTCACGGATCAACCTACTCATGGACCAACTATGGCTCTTTCTTCACCATTCGGCCCTGGACTCCAACTTCAGATGGTTGAAGTCGCTTCAGGAACCGAATAACATTGTAAGAGTCAACAAAAAACCATTGTGAAGTGTTTCAAGCCTCCTACCTCATCCTCTGGCTCCACTTCCTTCTGGACAGCCTGTTTCTAACCTTCGGAAATACAGTTAACCTCATGAATATGAGTTGATGTTCGGTTACTGCAGATACCCACTCTGTCGTAGTAAACGCCCTCGCCAAAGTTCTTAGATTCCTACATGACTTGCTCGTAACTGATTTCCCTAACTTAATTTCCTTTATGTACTTAGACCCCAACGCTGTTGGCGGGGGGATCTATGTTGAACAGTCTTTCCAACTAAACCTACAACCTGTGCGACTCTTACTTGACGTAGCTGTAACACAGGATACATTTGGTTTCATACCTCGTTCGGCAAGGAACCATCCACCTCTTTTTGACATTAAATTAAAACGCCTACCCTAAATAGAATATAACATTTCCATGCTGGCTGAATTAGGTGCCATTAACAGCGAACTACATAGGATTAGCAATAACACCCCAGGAGACGATTTATCGTACGTGCTTCGTGCTTTCTCTCCTTCCGCTTACTGGAGAAGAAATACCCGGTAGCAACATCGATCTAGGGCTTGGTTAGTTCGCCAACAGTACACTAAAGGATGTCCGGCACTAGGAATTTACAGGACTTTCAGTCAGAGACTTAAATTAGCCTGCATACCACCGTCGGACTAGTTAGTCTGATAGGTTCCGAGCTGTAACAAAAGTCCGCTTCATGATCTACACCAGTAACCACTTTCTCTGGCGTAAGCTAGAAATTATATGTATTGTACTCGCAGGACTGACGCCTCATAAGGCAGTCGTAATGTCAGTGAGGGACCTACATATCACGATTCACACGATTCACACGATTCACTTTACGTTCTGCTTATCTTCACAACCTGCTTCTTTACAACCATACCGTTCCTTTACTCCGTTGTCTTACACTGGTTAAGTCTCTCTAGTCAACACTTCACAACCTTCGTTATGCTATTGTTCTGTTTCCGCGGATTATCCTCTTTCCTGGCTACTTTTGTTCATTCTCCCGTGTTCTTTGGTTACCAAGTTTTAGTTACTATTGGCTAACTGCATTTAGCACGTTAGCGCAGATTCGGCCCCTAATCGCTTCAGACTGTGTACTTGGCCGGGCTAATTGCGTGTTACCTCTATACTAAAGAGTGGTCCTTCTGCCATTCTCGACGTATGAATATAAGTTTTAGTTGTTATGTTGGATCTTTGTCTGCCTCATTTGTTGAGTTCTCGTCGTTTCCTAGACAATTCCCTCTTGATGCACTATACACATTGCTCTTCCGTTCTGCACTGAAATAGTCATACACCTAATTCTGTCTGCACTGCATATTGTACGTGCCATCTTGTCTCCACTTCCGTACTTGGGGGAACCACCTCTGGAAATGTGCTTCGTCATACACATTCCCTTGGTTAGAAATACTCGCAAACTGCTCAACCGAAGTTAGCGTACATCTACCCCCACCTTGCTACTTATCTGGGTTTAAAACTACTTGGGGGTTACCTGAATGTGTGGGCGAAGTACAGTTTCTCCCTTGGTCCATGTACCTCTACGGACAATGGTAACTTCGCTGAATTGAGAGAAATGGTAACTTTACCGTAAATCCGTTGCTAATTTCACTCTTACTGTACTTAAGCGCAGATTTTCACTTCTGCACTAGATTTCTTGATTTCTTGATTTCGTGAAAATAGGGGGAAAATATTGCACGTCACATTAATGTCATGGCATGAAACTAGTAATAAAACCCCAAGGTACCTTAACCCTAAAATTGAAAGTAATGCATCAGTAAAATTCATTTTGAAATTTTTCCGTGGATGGAAATTTAGTTCGAATCTTTACACTCTGCGTTGAGTTTTATAACTTTCACGGTGAAGTTAGAAGGTGTACTTTGTATTTGGGAACATAAACTTTTGTGATAAATGGACGCGCTAGTAAGTTGATAACTTTTCAAAAGCCCTTTAAGGACGTGAAAAGTATTAGTGCAGGACGCCCATCAATCTGCTAGAGTGCTACTCACTGCCATTCTCTAATTTTGGCTTTGTTACGGATCAGTCCTTAAGCTTGATGTTGTGCACATGAACTGTACAAACGGTAGTTGGACGGACTGTTAGGACAGATGGAGCTAACGACGACAAATACAGGCTTCTATTCAGTCTGCATTACCAGTGTCTGTTTTGAACAAGTTAACAAGCGTCAAATTTGTTCTCGCTTCTCTGGACGTGTCAGTAATGGCCGTTGGTTGCTCTAGTTCCCTCAAGCTGATTTGGATGGTGGTACTTTATCGTAGATTCGGTTCCGGTCACTCTTGTTTGCGTTGTCTTTGTTTCGTGAACACGGGTTTTCGAAACTTTGTGTGATGTTCGATTCGGCAGTCAGGTAGATGAAAACAAGTTAGAGTGACGCGAGTTGAAATAAGCACCTACCCACGACATTGAGGACTTTAGGATATCAAGCATCTAGCTTGGCCGGTTCAGATTTCAGCCCGGGCAGGACATACTATTCATTTGTGTATTTGTGACATCAATTCCTGTCCATGACCTTCCATATGAACTTCTCGAAACCACCATATTGCTTAATGCAGCTTACCGCGAATAGAACTGAAATAAAAGCTATGTGATTATTCCAAGTAGAAGTGTCTAGTTCGCTCAGTTAGGTGCTTGAGCGTACGCCTACTTATCTGTGCAGAAAATTGTTCTAATATACTGATGTGACAACCACCTGCCGGGGTTACTTCCTCTTCTGTTTATTTTCTGCTTGTTTTCTGGTCTTTGCTTCAACAGACGCACACTCCTATTGTTAACCATTCCATTGTTGGCCTATGCTAGATAACTCCAAACTTCTGCACCTATATTTTCTGCATCACACAGACTCGCACCTGATCCCACTGCATATTCTACGTGTAAACGATGCGCCACTCTATGCCAGAGGGAACCATCTCCTGGAAATGTCTTTCGCAATAAACATTCCCATGGGTCCTTTCATAAAAAAAGTTGGCTAACTCCTGACTTCGATTGGCCCCTAATTGATTCTCACTGTGTACTTGGCTTGGCTAATTGCGTGATACCCCTATATTAGAGAGTGGTCCTTGAGCATATCTGCCATTCTCGACGTATGAAAATAACTCCTGACTTCGAGTTAGCGCACAGTCCGCCCCTATTTGGTATTCAGTGTGTACTTCGCTGGGTTATTTGCGCGCTACCTATGTGCTAGAGCGTGGTCCTTGATAAAATCTGCTATGCTCGACATATGACGATATGTACTTAGCAGGGTTCTTGCGGGCTACCGACGTGCGTGAGCGTGGTTCTTGATCCGAACTGCCAGACGAATATATTAGTAATGTTTGTTGTTACATTAGGTGTTTTGATGGGCGTTTTTTTCTTCGAAGAGCTTGTCGGGATTCTTGTGATTGTCTGAACTTGTCGAAGTCGGATATTGTCATTGTAATCACACGTACACTGCTTTCTAAGCACCTTGTGTTTATGATGTGGTTTTCGTGGTTACTCAGAGTCTATCGAAGTTCAACCTCCCGGTATCAATCCCAAGCGGAAGAGGCATGGGTATTGGACCAGTTTCTGGACCATCGCCCGGACCAATGTTGCCCCCTGGTTTAGGTCTGGTGAATAGAGGCAGTCGGGGCAGTCGAGAGAATAGTTCACCTGCAATGGGAGAAGATGCTGTTCTTTTGAATGGAGCCGTCCCAACCAGTGCTGGTGCCGAGCCAGATTTGTACGACCCAGATCAACCTCTGTGGAATAAGGAACGGCCTGATGCATCTGCAGGACTTCGAAAGTTGCCGGCTTATCATAAGGGGACGCAGGACCCAGACTGGGGTGGTGACCTCGTTGAGAAACGAGAGTCTCGCGAGGGTAGCGAAACAGTCGATGCTGGAAGGGCAGGAAGGGGCGGGAGCACCAATGGCACACAGGGAACAGAAAGTGGACCCAGTGTTTGGGATCGCATAGGTCCTGTAGATCGAGTAGGGATTAGGTTGGATGGAGGTTCCCGCTCTGTAGGTTCTACTCTGGAGGGACTTCACGGCGGTAAACTGGTACGAAAAGACGGTGCAGAGGATATGCCAGCTCGGGGCAGAGGAGTATGGCAAGGAAAGTGGAACCGTGATGTCGAAGCCGATGAGGAAAATGTACCCAGGGTAGTAATTGCCAACTCGACAACAATTCGAGGTCGAGGTGGTGGTCGGATAGAAACTGGTTCAGGGCCGAGGTCTGGCGAAGGTACAAGTTACGGAGCACGTGGTGCAGGCCGAGGAAGCAGTGGGTTTGGATCAGAGAGAGCTCAGCGAACTTTATATGTTAGTTTCATACCAGTTCTTAGCAACAGGACCGAACTCTTGACCGCCCACTTTCAGAAATTTGGGCACGTTCTGGACATTCGTATCCCAGCTCATAGTGACAGAGCGTTTGTCCAGTTCTCTAGGCGCGAGGATGCCGAAGCCGCTCTTACAGCACCGGATGCGGTTATGGGGAATCGTTTTATCCGTCTTTCTTGGGCCAATCGGGATAGTATTCCTGATCCTGGAGATAACATGCAATCTTCTGCGAACAAAGCATCAGGGAAATCTGGACCTGTAACTACGGCACCGGCGGTCAAACCACCGGAGAAGCCCATGTTAAATGGAAGTGCAAGTTCAAGTATTCCTTTAGAAGCAGCGCCGTTGGAAGGTGCTGGAAAGGCCATCGCTGTCAATGGATTCTCGAATGTACCCGCGATTACTGGAGCCGCGCTTAAGAAACAAGAGGAACTGGAGAAAATGAGGGAGGCAATTCGGAAGAAGCAAGAGTCCTTAGCGCAAAAGCGCGTGGACTTTCGGCGAAAACTGGAGGCCAAGCTCGCGAAACAGGCAGGTTATCGTCCCAAAGATGTTGCAGATTTTTTTCAAAATGTCCTCCTAATAGGAGCTCGTAGTTTCCTGAAAGAGTGCATGATTCTTTGCTTCTGTACAGAGTTAGTTGTTGAGAGGTCACGGATATTTCTGTCGTCTGCGAAGTCTTTCTCAAGCTCTTCACATCGACTCCGAGAATTGTCCTGTTGTCACGCACATTTCCTGCGTCATCTGTCTTACGTCTTTGTGGATCATTTGTGTGTTGTAGGGGTCTGCTCATGGAGATGGCTCAGACTCGGAACACTCTGCTAAGCGTCAAAAGCTAGAGGATGCCGAAGAAAATTCTAGTGGTCCTCTGAAACAAGGAGTGTTACCAAGTACACAGTCTCAGTCGTCACCAAGTCCTGCTCCACAGATGGCTGTTGAACCCTCATCCTCTGGTGGACTCTTGAAGACCAGTTCAGGAGAGGTCTCTAAACAGGCCACTGTAACAGGTGGTGTGAACCAACCTGCACAGCCATCGCCCAGGGCTGGAAGAGTACAAAATATAAGGGCCAACAGCACAAATCTGACGTATCCGCCAGCTGCTTGGGGACCAGCACGGTTTAAAATTGACAATCGAACAACTACTTTCAGAGTTCAACCGCCTTTCCCATCTGCCGTCACGGAGGTAAGTTTCAGGATTTTTCTTATATACGAACCACTACTCTCTGGCTGACTTCAACTTTCGGCCAGAGTGTTTCTAGCTGGGAGCAGTCCTTCAGGCATGTAGTGGGTAGAATTTAGCCCAACAAATGTGCATGCGGTCTGTTGGTTTTCCCAGCCATGGGAAAACTAACAGACCGGCCAACAAATCGCGCAACTCGTCGTTGTCGTGGAAGAATTTCGGCGATGATGCGCTTGTGAAATTGGCTGGTCCGGTGCTGGAAAATCTCCACCTCACAAATCGTGCCAGCTGTCGCGGGAAGTTTCCTAATCCTAATTTCAGTGCTATGTATTGTCTGACGGACGGAATGGACGAAATCTGATGAGTTCGTGTTGAACACTCCGTTTATTCCTTAAGCGGTAGTCAAGGTTCTCACTTTGTAGATGTTCAGCAAATGCTCGTTCTGATCATGAAGCTCGTCATTTTGTCGAAAAGCACGACATAGTTGAAACCGGGACAATGGATCTGAAATGAAGATATAGCTTCTCTTTGAGGAGCAGGTTCTCCATCCACAGAAACAAACTTTCTAGAGCGTCTGTGTTTCGGAAGAAAAAGCTATTCTTTTTGACGTGAAACGAGGTGCTTCTTCCGTGATGTTTTGTTGGTCCATGAACTCATCTTTGATGATTACTCCTGTAATGCGTTCAGGTTGCGGTCCTTAAGGAGCACTTCGCAATGTTTGGAGAATTATCATGTGTGGAGGTAGAGGACGCGGAAGGTCAGAAAGTAGATGGAGTTTCCAAGTTAAGTGAAATCAACAGCGTCCGGGTAAGTTTTGCCACACGTCGTTCTGCGGAGAGGGCCTACGTGCAAGGCAGATGGCTTCAAGGTCAGAATCTACAGCTTGTCTGGATCACGTCAGTAAATAACCCTGCAGGTAGCGGAGGAGCTGCAGGGAGCTCATCGTTCGCTACCCCTAGGGCATTGTCGGCAGGTCCGGCCTATGCGGAGCAAGAAGGGGCGAATGGGAATAGATACTCTGATCGGGAAACTACAAAGTCCAGTCAAGAGAATCGAGATACTGCTACCGATGCGGATGTGTTAGCGGAAGAAGCTTCGAACCAAGTAAGCAGAGAGGAAAAGAGCTCTTCGATTTCACTGCCGAACCTAGAGTGGAGAAGAGAGAACGCACTCACGGCCACCAAAGTTGCTGGACGGAGCTCTGGTGGTCCTGGCATATCCACGGAAAGCGGGGTGGAGACGCTTCATTAGTGACGGAAGTTTGGATCACAACTTGCTTTCGTAGGCTCAAGCTCTGAGGCAACAAGGCAGGGCTAGTTTGCAGAGCCTGGGCTGTGTATATTGTAGGTTCTGTTGCCTGTAACTTAGGTTCCAATTCAACACATGTCTGCCAAGGTTTGGTGTCCCAGATTGCACCGATCAGCACACGAATCGTAGACTATGTTTTCCGCATCTCAAGCTGTGTGCATCCAGTGGCCTAGCAGTCAATTTACTATGTGACTTTAGGGAGAGCCATTTTCTTCAAGCTGTGGCCTAGTCACGGGTTGCATCTTTGATGCAACTGGCGGCCATTTACATCCATGTCTGGTGTGTGGTTGATCCCATTATCATGGGGTGCCACATGAATTCAGTAGAATTAATTACGTCGAGATAACATTAGAGGCATTTTTTTGATCTGGCATTGGTACTGTAGCCAGTGCGATTAGGGAGTCATTCAATCAAGGTCAGCTGAGATGAGTAGGAACTGGACGCCAGTCCGTTAGTTCTTAGTATGGCAAGCCATGAGGCTTTGGATGTCTTGGACAGCAAGTAATCACAAGAGAAATCCAAGATGCCAGAGATTGGACTGTACGCACTGGTTCTCACAGAAAGGTGTAAACGAAACGCGCTTGGCCACCTCCTTTTCGATTTCTGCGCTTCACGATCCTGTCTGTCGTGGCTTCGTACACACCAAGGTCCGCCCTGATTGTGTGCTGTCATCATTGTCTGAGTTTCAGTGGTTCATGTTGTTTGGATGCCAAAACTAATGGGGATATCTCTGGACCATAAGGCTTTGGACCATCTCTCTTGTCGTTTTCCTAGTAGGTACCCGATAAGCTTCCAAGCCGGCATTCACACTCTAGATTTAGCCGGCTGAAGTGTAAACATCTAGACGCATAGCGTATTGCTCACAAATGATTACATACAAGCAGGGTGTCAAGTTTGTTTGGGAAGATGACTAAGTGCGTTAGTACACGGCATAGTGGAGCCTCCTCCTTGCTCGGGGAATCTTGTCCGTCTTATGTGTTTCTTAGAGTCCGTCTCCATTAGTTTCTCTCGATATAGACGAAGGTTCGTGCAGTAGAAAATAGATAGCTTATTGCGCGAGAGTTTAGTACTGCTTTGCATGTTTTGTTCCGAAGTGGCTTGCTTGCGTGATAGGTGAAAAAAGGATAAAGGATAAGACAGAGGTGCGCGGCACAGAAACGAGAAGTCTTTTCTTTTTAAAGTTCTAGTTTAATGTCAATTTATCTCTCAAAATCTAGAGATAGTAGTAGTGCGCGATTGAACACCACAACTTCGAACTCTATAACAGTAACCGTTACCTGTCAAATCGTGTAAGAAAAGGATAATTACGCAACGGCGCAAAAACCTTAACTTGTGGTTTTTGTGTCAAGCAGGTAACCGCGAAGCAACTATTCGGACCTTTGTATCACTTCACTGTTTTCCGTATTTAGTGTTAGTGACGCTAAATACGGAAATTCTGCGAGGTTGATATAACTACTTGTGTTATACACATTAATTTCGCATTCACCTATAAATACTCTAAAATACTATTATTCTTTTACATCTAGTAGAGATCCGGTCTACAGCTTTTTCAAGAGAGAACCGGTGCGTCAGATTCTATTCAAATTCCATTCTGGACCATATTCTTATCTTCGTTTCCGATCTTCTTTTTCTGAGATGGATGCATATGTATTTCTCCAATAATGTGTGATAGAAGTGAAAAACTGTTTTCTGTTGATTCGTATGGATCTGAAGAGTTTCTTTGCTTAATACAAAATAACAAGTCATCAAAACAAAAAAAACTTGATCTTTCAATCTAGTTACATATTTTAGACATGATTTATGAATAGCACAATATACACATAGTATTCAATTATACGATGTCGTGCGCATACACATAACTACTCAACACACATCGTTGTCAGAGATATACCACACATACACATAACATATGGATGATGTCATACACATACACAAGTGTAGCACAATAATCTGAAAAGAGAAATTATCATCTCCAACACTACAACAAAGATTACTCACAAACGGTCAAGCCAAACCCACTCTAAACACGAAGAGAATCCGGGTTACACTCAACTAGACTATCCACCATAGTTTTGAGCTTGAAGGTTCAACTTGAAGACCTAAGACCTCCAAGCCCCACTTGCGAAGTATAACCCTAGTGGGCTCTCTTCACCAACTCGCCCTAACGACACTAACGGCCTTATCGGTTGTAGAAAGAAGGGTCGAGTTTCCGAAGGACCGAGAGGTTTACGGTTTTTAGAGGGGGAACCAACCTATAGTTTTTGGGGTGGACTGCGGCTTTAGCAACCCACGGTCCAATCCAAAAGGATGAACGAAATCTCGGAACTGTGTAATCTTGTGCACTTCTGAGCTTATGCTCATGCGAACTCGATACTTCATGGATGATGCTCGTCCACGTTTGGTTATAAATCCTCAATTCCTTAATTTACTTATCCCTTTGTATTAGTTTTGAAAAATTACCCAGAAGAACTGTCACGTCAGCTTGGTAACTCGGCTAGGTTGATCGAGTGCGAAGTGGCGGATCCCGTTAAGGCCGTTAGGGCAAGTTGGTGAGAGTGCCCACAAGGGGTATACTTCACAGGTAGGGGCTTGGAGACCTCAGTTCTTCAAGTTGAGCCTTCAAGCTCCTGGTTATGGTGGGTAGTCTTGAGAGTGAGATCTGGATTCTCTGCGAGCACAGAGTGGATTTGGCTCGACTGTAGTGATTGTCTAGTGCCTGTTGGCAGGTGGAGTGAGTACATACCTTGTTATCACTTGAAGAACTGAGATTGCGAGGCCTGGTTGAGGGATTTCAGGTCGCAGATTGCTACCGGTGGTATCTCCGGAGTTGGCAGATCGTTGGTATCTTTGATTTGCGGGTGCGCGTGTGCGTGGAGTGGCTTGTTTTGGTGTTGTGATCGATCGCTGTGTGGATGGGTGTCGTCTGAACCTGTTCAAGGTCGATTTGGTGGTGAGGTTGTGCGGAAGCGCTGCTGAAATTTCGCGGAATGTGTTGAAGTGATCAATTTCGGACTGAAGTGCGCATTTGGGCGTGGCAGACGAAATAGTCGACAATGTCAGGCCGATGTGGGCTCGTTGGAAGCGCGCTGGGAAGACGGCCCTAGTGCAGGAAGATTCACGAAGTTTGGTCGAGCCGTTTTTGAGTTATGAGAAGTCGAAATTTCAGATGACGAGTTTTGTGACGGGTTTTAGGTCAGCAGAAGTGCGTCGGGGAGTGTCAGGTTGGATTGGGTCGATAATTTTTGGATCTGAGGAGTGCAGTAGGTGCGCGCCGGGAAGAGGATTCCAACGCAACCAAAATCGTTCGATTTGGTGAAGGATCGACGAAGTTACAAGCCGAAGAAAGTCACGGGTTGGTCAAAATCTGACGTAAATCCCGTCTGCGAGTTCCAAATTGACTGATTTCGATAATTTGGTGCAATTTCGACCCTGAGTTGCTGTTTCGGGTGTTTTTTCGTCGTACTCGTCATTCTTTATGGTGTTTGGCCCGGTACTCTTCTCCAACCGGAGCGGAGCGGAGAGTGAACGGGAGTGTGTTAGGAGGCGTTTAGATGCTTCGAGGCTTCGAGGAGCAGAGGTGCGTGAGTGCGGAGGCGTGAGAGCGGAGTGCGAGAGTGCGGAGGCGGAGCCCGAGCCCGAGCCCGCGTCCGTCGCAAGCCAGCTTGCTGACGTGCGTGAGAGAGGTATCCAAGTTTCAGTTGTGTGGGAAGTGTAAAACCAGTAGGTCACCCATCCCAACACTATTTCTGGACTTGGACGCTTAACTCTGTAGTCTCAACTTTGGCTGTACCACTAGACCAATAGCTCTTGGTGTCTTACAGGGATGCGTGCAAGTACTTAGGGGCTGGTTTAAGGTAGTAGGAGACCTGCTCGTACGTTCCTAGAGGAGTGGTAGGGTGACCCTAGAGTACTAGGGGGAAGCTGCTGTTGTGGTAGTGTTTGCCTATATCGAAAAGACGCGTATGAAGGCAGTTGGTAGCAGTTGTCTTGGATGAGCTAGTAGAGCTATGACGTTGATATTTTTGGAGCTACTAGAGATATGGACATCTAGTTAGTGACCTTAGGTACAGGTTATAATAGTCGGTGATCATATATTGTGCATGTGGTCACCGAAGAAGACGCGTCAGTCCGGGTGGGGCTGGGTTTCTCTTTATGTGAATGTTTGAGTGTGGAGGGTTATCGTTTGGACTTCTTGTGGTTGGAACCATATTCTGCATATTCTCCATATTCTGCTTCCTGTTTGTGCGCCGCGTTTGCTTGTGTTGGCGCTTGATTTCCAGAGTGAGTTCACTCTAGTGTGCTGTCGATAGTGAGGCTAGAGTGATGACCAGTCAGACTATCTTTGTTTCTCTCACGGTGCAGTTGGAGTGACGACCAACAAACCGTGAGAGGCTGCTTGTGGTGATGGCAGGTACAGGTTGTCCTTATCTTGACTGTCCTAGTAGGAGATAGGTGAGCTCAGTAGGAGCTGGGATAGGCAAGTTGTAGTTACGGTGGTGACGAGAATTTCGACATTCTAGTTAGAGAGTGTGTCCGTGAGATTCTATCACCACGGAGTTCTCGGGAGGTTCTGGTGGGGACTTCTCGGACAATGGGTATACACGGAGTGGGGTGAGGTATCAACGACCTACACCATTGTCGTTGGTTATTCTAGAGGACGAGTCAGACGCAGACAGTGCATTTTCTGCTGGTGAGGCTAGTGTCACCACATTGTTGTTGTGGGACATGGACGAGATCTATGGGGCCACGAAGGGGCCTCGACTTTACTCGGGTACGGTGGGTACCATTGAGCTGGATGACTTCATCCAGGAGTTCGACAGTTGGTGCGATCTGCAACAGATGCGAAACCCACAGTTGTTCACACCTTTCATGGCGTGGAAAGGTTTGTTTCAGCACTTGGAGGGACCGCCGATGGACGATTACCACGAGTTCAGGCGAGACTACGGTGTTGAGATTGAGTTGTGGAGACAACATTGGTCTCCCAACTACGTTTCTATCACTACTGGTGCAATTTCGGGAGGCGTAGCACCTTCGAGGTTAGGTGCCAGTAGTAGTGGTACATCCACGGGTGGCGGAGTCCATACTACCAGCGGTGCGTCCACTAGTAGTGGAGCAGGTGGTAGTGCGAGCGGGATACCACCAGAGTTTAACCCTGTGGTTCAGTTCTTCCACTGTTTGAGGAAGAATTATCAGGGTGTGCGGACCGACGAGTTGAAGAGTCTGCAAGAGTTCCAACGGAAGACTGGAGAGAGCCTACGCGAGGCGTTTACTCGCATGAGGGGGTTGATCAGCGTTACCCAAGAGGTGACAGAAGCACAAGCAGTCTAGTTCTGGTATGGGATACTAGATCGGGAGCTGCGTAGGAGAGTCAGGGATGCCACTCTCCTTAGAGACACCGCTCCGACATTAGCGGTTGTCTTTAGTTTGGCTGAGCGGATAGAGCTCAACATGGTACAAGGAGAGGGTGGTGACTGCTGGGTTCAGCAGGGACGCATCACATGAGACGACCTCCTCTTCTCGAGGATCACAGACTACGCAACAGCGTGGTGGTGGTGGTGGTAAGGATCGTGCTGAACACTCGCGATCCCATGGAGGTGCTGAAGGATCTGGTGGGCAGAAGCCCATGCCGTCCTTCTCTAGTCAGCAGCAAGCAAGTCCTTGTTGGACTTGTGATGGTCCTCATCAGCAAAAGGATTGTCCACAAAGGAAAGGTGGTTATGAGACATCTAGGACGTCTCAAGCGGTGCCTAGGAAGTGTGAGCATTGCGGGCGACCAGGCCACAGTAGTGACCGTTGTTTTGATCTCCATCCGGAGCTACGGCACGGGAAGACTGATCGTGGACGAGGCGGAGGAGCTCAGGGAGGCCGTGGTGGTCGAGCTGGAGGTAGAGGTCCAACACCTGGGAAAGGACCAGTTGGTCCACCGCTTGCTACGACGTCAGAAGCAGGTATGGCTGCTCGGATTGAGCAGTTGGAGCAGAGAATAGCTAGTATGGCTATGGCTCAGCGGAGATCAGGTGGAACAGAAACTTCCACGTCTTATGGAGGAGAAGGAGGTGACTTCGACTTCATGGCTGGTGTGACGCAGATTGAGGCATCTGCGGCAGTGACTCGGAGTGCAGTGCGTATCTATGAGCCACGGGGTGCGTCAGTGGAGTTGGATCCACAACGCGGGGAGGCTGGTAGACAGGCCAGACTTCCTCAATCGTTCACGCTATCAGAGGCATTGAGGACCACTTCTATGGTTCCTAAACGGCCTACCGATGGTGCAGTGGAGTTGGAGACATCGACATCCAAGAGTGAGGATAATGTGAGTCAATCCTCGACGTCTATGGATGTGACGTCGAACCCGATGTTGGGGGCGGCTACCGTAGTCTTGCGAGCCCCACTATTTTCAGCCACGGATATGAAGGCATTGGGAGTCAGCTTGGCTCCAGTGTTCCAGTTGGCAGCCATGCTCAGTGAGAGCGAGGATGTGGTTACCTCTAGTGCTGAGGTGGTTCAGCAAGAGGCGGTAGGTGTGTCCATGGAATCGAAGATCAGGTGAGCTACTAGTGGTACTTGGCAAGCGGCGACTGCTAGGCTAGATGAGTTACCAGCTAGACCGGCAATTGACCGTGCTGGATTGGCACCAGGTGTGGTGTTGTTGGACAACAGAAGTGGTATCTTCTGTTTGGTGGCACCTTCAGGGAAGGTGTATCGACCACAGAAAGTGTTGTTAGACTCTGGAGCTCAACCGTTGATGTTGGGGAAGGCGGCGTGTATCGGTTTGGGCCTAAGGAAGTCCGAAGTAGAGAGATGTCCATTCCAGCTACAGACATCTCTAGGGGGATCAGGAGGTGCAACTCTACACATGACACGTGAGTTGCTGACTGTGAGAGTTAGACCAGATCATCCCACGGATGGTTCCATGGTGAGGGCCAAGGCTACAGTCAGTGGAGTTGGATCCACAACGCGGGGAGGCTGGTAGACAGGCCAGACTTCCTCAATCGTTCACGCTATAAGAGACATTGAGGACCACTTCTATGGTTCCGAAACGATCTACCGATGGTGTAGTGGAGTTGGAGGCATCTATATCCAAGAGTGGGGATAATGCGAGTCAACCCTCGACGTCTGTGGATGCGACGTCGAACCTGATGTTGAGGGCGGCTACAGTAGTTTTGCGAGCTCCACTATTTTCAGCCACGGATATGAGGGCATTGAGAGTCAGCTTGGCTCCAGTGTTCCAGTTGGCAGCCACGCTCAGTGAGAGCGAGGATGTGGTTACCTCTAGTGCTGAGGTGGTTCAGCAAGAGGCGGTAGATGTGTCCATGGAATCGAAGATCAAGACATCTATTAGTGGTACTTGGCAAGCGGCGGCTGCTAGGCTAGATGAGTTACCAGCTAGATCGGCAATTGACCGTGCTGGATTGGCACCAGGTGTGGTGTTGTTGGACAACAGAAGTGGTATCTTCTGTTTGGTGACACCTTCAGGGAAGGTGTATCGACCACAGAAAGTGTTGTTAGACTCTGGAGCTCAACCGTTGATGTTGGGGAAGGCGGCGTGTATCGGTTTGGGCCTAAGGAAGTCCGAAGTAGAGAGATGTCCATTCCAGCTACAGACATCTCTAGGGGGATCAGGAGGTGCAACTCTACACATGACACGCGAGTTGCTGACTGTGAGAGTTAGACCAGATCATCCCACGGATGGTTCCATGGTGAGGGCCAAGGCTATCGTTACGGCCGCGGAGTCTTATGATGTATTGGTTGGAGGTGCTGTATTATACCCTATGGGGTTCGTGATCGACTATTGGGCGGAGACAACATCTTATAGACCAGGTTGGCAGTCCGGTGAGGGACGAGTAAGTTGCTTATCAGTGCAGTTCAGTGCTAGAGTTGGGACAACGGAGCGTACATCAGAGACGATGGCATCCGTTGCAGGTTTCAGTTCGGTCATCACTTGGCCGGGCGAGTTGTTAGAGAGCTATGCCCATGCGGAGGATACTCCGGTCTTTGAGGAGGTGGAGGACATGCCTAGCATGTCTATGTTAGTATCATCTGCTTTGGATGTTCCACTCTGGAGTTCGAGTGGAGAGTTGCAGCAATATGTCGATCGGTTGGTACAACACGCTTGGAGTGAAGCCTTTGTACCGCCAGTAGAAGAACATCGGGGTGTTCCTATTACTGGCCCTGTGACCTTAACACCGTTGGATACGACTTCCATTGCATGGCAGTATCCAAAAGAGGGTGTGTGTGTGCTGGAGCTGTTTGGAGGGATCAGCACAAGTTTGGCTGCGGTATTGCAGGCAGGCATACAAGTACAGCGATACTTGTATGTGGAGAGAGATGAGGTCGCAAGACGTGTCTCATTGCGTCACGTGGCGCGTTTGGTGCAGAGATATCCTGAGTTGTTGTCTATATCAGCTGTTAGAGGATACCAGCAAGCATTACCGTCAGATATTTCACTGCTAGGGGCGCATGATCTCACGTTTGTTGGCACCATTCACTTGGTGATAGCCGGGTGGTCATGTCAAGGTCATACGCGTGTTGGGAGAGGTCAGGGTTTACATGACCTGCGATCTAGAATGTTTTGGGAGATGTTACGAATCTTAGGACATCTCCAGATGCATCAGATGGATTCTCCAACGTACATCTTGGAGAATGTTCCTTTGTTGGGTGATGCTCGTGTACATATGATGACGAGTGTGCATCAAGTTCGGTCTTGAGTTGGACCAGCAGTGTTGTTGGATGCAGCAAGAGTAGGATCTCGTGCACATCGTCCACGGTTGTGGTGGACGAACTTGTTACCGAGAGAGGTGCTTAAGCGCGCACACGATGGAGTGAGACGACCAGCGCATCTCACGGTTGATAGCATCTTGGATGCAGGACGACGATCTCAAGTAGTGAGAGTCGTCGATAGGTCACCCATGGCAGTTGTGAACCTAATGGGACAACCTATGACAGCGTTACCCACTTTGGTGAGCTTTCCAGCGTCACATGCTTACACAGACGGAGGACCTGGGCTTGTGTGGGATGCTCGGTTACAACAGTTGGTGGAGCTCAATGCCGACGAGAGAGAGAGAGCGATGGTTTCCCCTACGGGTACAACGGCAATAGCTTAGATGTCAGAGGCTTCACGTCGTCAAGTGTTGGATCAAGCAATGGACTTGAACTGCTTGACATGGATTGTTAGCCTTGGATTGGCTGAGCAGCGTCGGATGCGATCGACGGGTGTCACGTCAGTTTGGTGACTCGGCTAGGTGGTCCGAGTGCAAAGTGACGGACCCCGGTAAAACCGTTAGGGGAAGTTGGTGAGAGTGCCCACAAGGGGTATACTTCGCAAGTAGGGGCTTGGAGACCTCAGTTCTTCAAGTTGAGCCTTCAAGCTCCTGGCTATGGTGAGTAGTCTTGAGAGTGAGATCTGGATTCTCTGCGAGCACAGAGTGGATTTGGCTCGACTGTAGTGATTGTCTAGTGTCTGTTGGCAGGTGGAGTGAGTACATACCTTGTTATCACTTGAAGAACTCAGATTGCAAGGCCTGGGGTAGGGATTTCAGGTCGCAGATTGCTACCGGTGGTATCTCCGGAGTTGGCAGATCGTTGGTATCTTCGATTTGCGGGTGCACGCGTGCGTGGAGTGGCTTATTTTGATGTTGTGATTGATCGCTGTGTGTATGGGTGTCGTTTGAACTCGGTCGCAGTCGATTTGGTCATGAGGTAGTGCGGAAGCGCTGCTGAAATTTCGCAGAATGTGTTGAAGTGATCATTTTCGAGCTGAAGTGCGCATTTGGGCGTGGCAGACGAAATAGTCGACAATGTCAGGCCGATGTGGGCTCGTTGGAAGCGCGCTGGGAAGACGGTCCTAGTGCAGGAAGATTCACGAAGTTTGGTCGAGCTGTTTTTGAGTTATGAGAAGTCGAAATTTCAGGTGACGGGTTTTGTGACGGGTTTTAGGTTAGCAGAAGTGCGTCGGGGAGTGTCAGGTTGGATTGGGTCGATAATTTTTGGATCTGAGGAGTGCAGTAGGTGCGCGCCGGGAAGACGATTCCAACGCAACCAAAATTGTTCGATTTGGTGAAGGATCGACGAAGTTACAAGCCGAAGAAGGTCGCGGGTTGGCCAAAATCTGACGTAAATCCCGTCTGCGAGTTCCAAATTGGCTGATTTCGACAATTTGGTGCAATTTCGACCCTGAGTTGCTGTTTCGGGTGTTTTCTTGTCGTACTCGTCCTTCTTTAGGGTGTTTGGTCCGGGTACTCTTCTCCAAGCGGAGCGGAGCGGAGAGTGAGCGGGAGTGTCGAGGTGTGGAGTTGCGTGTTAGGAGGCGTTTAGAGGCTTCGAGGCTTCGAGGAGCAGAGGTGCGTGAGTGCGGAGGCGTGAGAGCGGAGTGCGAGAGTGCGGAGGCGGAGGCAGAGCCCGCGCCCGCCGCAAGCCAGCTTGCTGACGTGCGTGAGAGAGGTATCCAAGTTTCAGTTGTGTGGGAAGTGTAAAACCAGTAGGTCACCCATCCCAACACTATTTCTAGACTTGGAGGCTTAACTCTGTAGTCTCAACTTTGGTTGTACCACTAGACCAATAGCTCTTGGTGTCTTACAGGGATGCGTGCAAGTACTTAGGGGCTGGTTTAAGATAGTAGGAGACCTGCTCGCACGTTCCTAGAGGAGTGGTAGGGTGACCCTAGAGTACTAGGGGGAAGCTGCTGTTGTGGTAGTGTTTGCCTATACCGAAAAGACGCGTATGAAGGCAGTTGGTAGCAGTTGTCTTGGATGAGCTAGTAGAGCTATCACGTTGATATTTTGGAGCTACTAGAGGTGTGGACGGCTAGTTAGTGACCTTAGGTGCAGGTTATGACAGTCGGTGATCATATATTATGCATGTGATCATCGAAGAAGACGCGTCAGTCCGGGTGGGGCTGGGTTTCTCTTTATGTGAATGTTTGAGTGTGGAGGGTTATCATTTGGACTTCTTGTGGTTGGAACCCCTCCATATTTTGCTTCCTGTTTGTGCGCCGCGTTTGCTTGTGTTGGCGCTTGATTTCCAGAGTGAGTTCACTCTAGTGTGCTGTCGGTAGTGAGGCTGAAGTGATGACCAGTCAGACTACCTTTGTTTCTCTCACGGTGCAGTTGGAGTGACGACCGTGAGAGGCTGCTTGTGGTGATGGCAGGTACAGGTTGCCCTTACCTTGAATGTCCTAGTAGGAGATAGATGAGCTCAGTAGGAGCGGGGATAGGCAAGTTGTAGTTAAGGTGGTGACGAGGATTTCGACATTCGGGTTAGAGAGTGTGTTCGCGAGATTCTATCACCACGGAGTTCTCGGGAGGTTCTGGTGGGGACTTCTCGGATAGTGGGTATACACGGAGTGGGGTGAGGTACCGACTACCTACATCATTGCCGTTGGTTGTTCCAGAGGACGAGTCAGACGCAGACAGTACGTTTTCTGCTGGTGAGACTAGTGTCACCACATTGTTGTTGTGGGACATGGACGTGATCTATGGGGCCACGAAGGGACCTCGACGTTACTCGAGTACGGTGGGTACCATTGAGCTGGATGACTTCATCCAGGAGTTCGACAGTTGGTGCGATCTGCAACAGATGCGGAACCCACAGTTATTCACACCTTTCATGGCGTGGAAGGGTTTGTTTCAGCACTTGGAGGGACCGCCGATGGACGATTACCACGAGTTCAGACGAGACTACGGTGTTGCGATTGAGTTGTGGAGATAACATTGGTCTCCCAACTACGTTTCTATCACTACTGGTGCAGTTTCGGGAGGCGTAGCACCTTCGAGGTCAGGTGCCATTAGTAGTGGTACATCCACGGGTGACGGAGTCTCTACTACCAGCGGTGCGTCCACTAGTAGTGGAGCAGGTGGTAGTGCGAGCGGGATACCATCAGAGTTTAACCCTGTGGTTTAGTTCTTCCATTGTTTGAGGAAGAATTATCAGGGTGTGCGGACCGACAAGTTGAAGAGTCTGCAGGAGTTCCAGCGGAAGACTGGAGAGAGCCTACGCGAGGCGTTTACTCGCATGAGGCGGTTGATCAGCGTTACCCAAGGAGTGACGGAAGCACAGGCAGTCCAGTTCTGGTATGGGATACTAGACCGGGAGCTGCGTAGGAGAGTCAGAGATGCCACTCTCCTTAGAGACACCGCTCCGACATTGGCGGTTGTCTTTGGTTTGGCTGAGCGGATTGAGCTCAACATGATAGAGGAGAGGGTGGTGACTGCTGGGTTCAGCAGAGACGCATCATATGGGGCGACCTCCTTTTCTCGAGGATCACAGGCTACGCAACAACGAGGTGGTGGTGGTGGTGATAAAGATCGTGCTGAGCACTCACGATCCCATGGAGGTGCTGGAGGATCTGGTGGGCAGAAGCCCATGCCGTCCTTCTCTAGTCAACAGCAAGTAGGTCCTTGTTGGACTTGAGATGGTCCTCATCAGCAGAAGGCTTGTCCACAAAGGAGAGGTAGTTATGAGACATCTGGGACGTCTCAAACGGTGCTTAGGCAGTGTGAGCACTGCGGGCGACCAGGTCACAGTAGTGACCGTTGTTTTGATCTCCATCCGGAGCTACGGCACAAGAAGACTAATCGTGGAGGAGGCGGAGGAGCTCAGGGAAGCCGTGGTGGTCGAGCTGGAGGTAGAGGTCCAGCACCTAGGAGAGGACCAGTTGGTCCACCGCCTGCTACGACGTCAGAAGCAGGTATGGCTGCTCGGATTGAGCAGTTGGAGCAGAGGATAGCTAGTATGGCTATGGCTCAGCGGAGATCTGGTGGAACAGAAGCTTCCACGTCTTATGGAGGAGAAGGAGGTGACTTTGACTTCATGGCTGGTGTGGCGCAGATTGAGACATCTGCGGCAGTGACTCGGAGTGCAGTGCGTATCTCTGAGCCACGGGGTGCGTCAGTGGAGTTGGATCCACAACGCGGGGAGGCTGGTAGACAGGCCAGACTTCCTCAATCGTTCACGCTATCAGAGGCATTGAGGACCACTTCTATGGTTCCTAAACGGCCTACCGATGGTGCAGTGGAGTTGGAGACATCGACATCCAAGAGTGAGGATAATGTGAGTCAATCCTCGACGTCTATGGATGCGACGTCGAACCCGATGTTGGGGGCGGCTACCGTAGTCTTGCGAGCCCCACTATTTTCAGCCACGGATATGAAGGCATTGGGAGTCAGCTTGGCTCCAGTGTTCCAGTTGGCAGCCATGCTCAGTGAGAGCGAGGATGTGGTTACCTCTAGTGCTGAGGTGGTTCAGCAAGAGGCGGTAGGTGTGTCCATGGAATCGAAGATCAGGTGAGCTACTAGTGGTACTTGGCAAGCGGCGACTGCTAGGCTAGATGAGTTACCAGCTAGACCGGCAATTGACCGTGCTGGATTGGCACCAGGTGTGGTGTTGTTGGACAACAGAAGTGGTATCTTCTGTTTGGTGACACCTTCAGGGAAGGTGTATCGACCACAGAAAGTGTTGTTAGACTCTGGAGCTCAACCGTTGATGTTGGGAAAGGCGGCGTGTATCGGTTTGGGCCTAAGGAAGTCCGAAGTAGAGAGATGTCCATTCCAGCTACAAACATCTCTAGGAGGATCAGGAGGTACAACTCTACACATGACACGCGAGTTGCTGACGGTGAGAGTTAGACCAGATCATCCCACGGATAGTTCTATGGTGAGGGCCAAGGCTATCGTTACGGCCGCGGAGTCTTATGATGTACTGGTTGGAGATGCTGTATTATACCCTATGGGGTTCGTGATCGACTATTAGGCGGAGAGAGCATCTTACAGACCAGGTTGGCAGTCCGGTGAGGGACGAGTGAGCCGCTTACCAGTGCGGTTCAGTGCTAGAATTGGGGCAACGGAGCTTACATCAGAGACGATGGCATCCTTTGCAAGTTTCAGTTCGATCATCACTTGACCGGGCGAGTTGTTAGAGGGCAATGTCCATGCGGAGGATACTCCGGTCTTTGAGGAGGT
This sequence comes from Asterella californica, assembly GCA_036924285.1. NCBI lineage: Eukaryota > Viridiplantae > Streptophyta > Marchantiopsida > Marchantiales > Aytoniaceae > Asterella > Asterella californica. The sequence goes on from JAYKYS010000001.1 coordinate 54,400,477, forward strand.
GGAGGACATGCCTAGCATGTCTATGTTAGTACCATCTGCTTTGGATGTTCCACTTTGGAGTTCGAGTGGAGAGTTGCAGTAGTATGCCGATCGGTTGGTACAGCACGCTTGGAGTGAAGCCTTTGTACCGCCAGTAGAAGAACATCGGGGTGTTCGTGTTACTGGCCCTGTGACCTTAACACCGTTGGATACGACTCCCATTGCATGGCAGTATCCAAAAGAGGGTGTGTGTGTGCTGGAGCTGTTTGGAGGGATCAGCACAGGTTTGGCTGCGATATTGCAGGCAGGCATACAAGTACAGCGATACTTGTATGTGGAGAGAGATGAGGTTGCAAGACGTGTCTCATTGCGTCACGTGGCGCGTTTGGTGCAGAGATATCTTGAGTTGTTGCCTATATCAGCTGTTAGAGGCTCCCAGCAAGCATTACCGTCAGATATTTCGCTGCTGGGGGCGCAGGATCTCACGTTTGTTGGCACCATTCACTTGGTGATAGCCGGGTGGTCATGTCAAGGTCACACGCGTGCTGGGAGAGGTCAGGGTTTACATGACCCGCGATCTAGGATGTTCTGGGAGATGGTACGAATCTTACGACATCTCCAGATGCATCAAGTGGATTCTCTAGCGTACATCTTGAAGAACGTTCCTTTGTTGGGTGATGCTCGTGCACATATGATGACGAGTGTGCACCAAGTGCGGTCTTGGGTCGGACCGACAGTGTTGTTAGATGCAGCGAGAGTGGGATCTTGTGCACATCGTCCACGGTTGTGGTGGACGAACTTGTTACCAAGAGAGGTGCTCAAGCGCACACACGATGCAGTGAGACGACCAGCGCACCTCACCGTGGATGGCATCTTGGATGCAGGACGACGATCTCAAGTAGTGAGAGTCGTGGATAGGTCACCCATGGCAGTTGTGAACCTAGTGGGACAACTTATGGCAGCGTTACCCACTTTGGTGAGCTTTCCAGCGTCACATGCTTACACAGACGGAGGACTTGGGCTTGTGTGGGATGCTCGGTTACAACAGTTGGTGGAGCCCAATGCCGACGAGAGAGAGAGAGCGATGGATTTCCCTACGAGTACGACTGCAGTAGCTTCGGTGTTAGAGGCTTCACGTCGTCAAGTGTTGGGTCAAGCAATGGACTTGAACTGCTTGACATGGATTGTTAGTCTTGGATTGGCTGAGCAGCGTCGGATGCGACTGACGGGTGTTACTCCTCGGACACTCTTGAGCTCTTTGCCTACCGGGTCGGTGGAGGTAAAGACTGGGGGCGAGGCACGTGGAGTTCGTCATCCTTGGACATCATGGGATGTCGTAAGAGAGAGTGTGGAGCTTACAGCTAGAACTGCAGAAGTTTTTCGCACAGTAGCGGTGGAGGTTGTTGGTGGTGAGCAGAAGGAAACTGCTCCAGAGACTGCAAAATAACAGTCAACGACTTCGTCTTCTACCTCTAGCATGGTGACAGAGGATACTTGAGAGCCAGAGATTGGATCCAAGCTTATAGAAGAGAAGAGACGAAGAGTTCAGAGATTCCTGAAGAGCTACAGGAATTGTTTTGCCTTTAGTATGAAGGATTTGGGTACCTTGAAGGGACCAGGTATACGGATCGACTTGGCTAATGACACGCCAATCTTTCGACGTCCTTACAGGTACAGTGACATGGAGAGAACCTTGATCCAGAGTAGGACTCAAGACTTGGTGGAAGCTGGGTTGGTGGAGATGTCGCATGGAGAGTATGCATCTGTCACAGTGATGTCAGCAAAGAAGGATATGTATGGCAACTACACGGATAGACGCATGTGTGGAGACTATCGTTCTATCAATCGACAGACGAAGTCCGATAAGTATGCCATGCCGACACCTGAGTAGATCTTTGATGCAGTGGGACATGTGAAGGTCTTCAGTACTGGATCTTCGAGCAGGGTATCTTCAGTTGCCAATGAGAGAAGAAGATAAGCCCATGGGGGATAGACTCTCATGGCAAAGATTGTTTGTATCAATGGCGGTTCTTACCATTTGTGTTGAAGAACGCCCCTGCTGAATTCCAAAGAGTGATGGATAGGATCCTAGCAGGATTGGATTTTGTCAAATGCTATATTGACGACATCTTGGTCTATAGTGCTACAATGGAGGAGCACGAGAGACACTTGCAGGATGTGTTCGAGCGGTTGAGAGCTCATGGATTGAAGTTACATCCTGGGAAGTGCAAGTTCTTCCAGGAGTTGGTAGAGTATTTGGGTCACACCATCTACCCAGGCGGGTTGGGTGTTCAACAGACGAAGGTCGAGGCCATTGCACGTATTCCACGCCCCACAGATATGAGTCGAGTTCGAGCATTTGTTGGTTTGGCGAACTTTTATCATCGATACGTGAAAGGATTTAGTGCAATTGCGAAGCCATTGAACAAGCTGATGAAGGTGGACCAGGAGTGGCAGTGGGGAGATGAGCAAGAGCGAGCTTTCGTGGAGCTCAAGGATAGGTTGACATCTGCTCCCATCTTGAGGAGACCCGTTAGGGGACGTCCTTTCCAACTGCACACTGATTGGAGTATGTTGGGACTTGGAGCAGTGCTGACTCAGCATGATGATGAGAAAAAGGAGTTTGTGATGGCGTATGCCAGTCGCTCCAACAATTCGACGGAGGTGAGGTACAGTTCGTACGAGGGGGAGTGTTTAGCTGCAGTGTGGGCTGTTGCACACTTTCGATGTTACTTGTTTGGGAACCCCTTTACTCTCATCACTGATCATCAGCCGCTCAAGTGGTTGATGGAGTCCGACAAGCTTACAGAGAAGCTTGCACGATGGGCTCTGATCTTACAAGAGTATGACTTTCAGGTAGTGCATAGACCTGGAGTTGCAAATTTAGATGCCGATGGGTTGAGTCGCAACCTGTGCACGAGTCAGCAGGATCAGACTGGGGCTCGATGGCATGATGAGGTTGATGAGGAGATAGTGCCCGGGTGGCATGCATTTGCCTTTCTTTGTGTTTTGACCATGAACTCTAGTATGGAGGGCCAAGTCGTATCTTTCTCAAGTGAGAGAATAGATAACGAGTCTCCAGATCCTGATGGTGGAGATGGTGTTCCAAACCAGCGAGATATCCATGAGGATGTGACCGTGATGGAATATCTACGTACTGGTGTGGTGGTAGGCACAGTAAGTGCCAAGGAGCGAGATCGTGTCCTTCAACGAGCGAAGAGATTTCGACGAGAAGGACGACATGTACTTCGAGTATGGGATGATGGGAGAGTACGGATAGTGCCACATCCATCCTTGAGGACACAATTAGTACGACATGCTCATGAGGAGTTGGGACATTTTGGAGTGAAGCGCACGCATAGCTTACTCCAAGGACAGTATTGGTGGCGTGGTATGCACGTCGATGTGCAACAATTTGTCGCACGATGTGTGGTTTGTGATCGAGTACGAGCACCGTTTAATGCTCCTACTCCACAACTACACCCCTTACCGATTATGGGGTTGGGTTACCGTTGGAGTTTGGATTTTGCGGGACCCTTACCGTTGACGGTACGTCATCATCGATATGTGTTGGTGATGGTGGAGCACTTCTCCAAGTGGATTGAGTTGGTGGCATTACCAGACAAGGCGAGTGAAGGGACGGCGTATGCGTTCTTAGATCGAGTGCTGAGTCGTTTTGGAGCACCAGCTGAAGTGCTGACAGACCAAGGTACAGAGTTCCTAGGTGAGTTTCAGGCCTTGTGTGATCAGACATTGATTGATCATCGAACTACGTCTCGAGATCATCCTGAGGCGGATGGTTTGGCGGAGAGGGTAGTTCAGACGGTGAAGAGAGGATTGCGTAAGTATGGCTTGCAGAAGGGCCACTTGAGAGACTGAGATGTGCAGTTACCATGGTTGGCTATGGGCTACCGTTTTAGCCGAGAAGCCTCTTTGGCTTCCTTCTCATCGTATTTTCTATTATACGGTCGAGATCCAGATCTACTTTCGGCCATTCGTCGTGATTCTGCTAAGGTGCTGAACCTTGATGACCCGGATATGTGAGTGAGAGCATGTTCTCAACGAGCAGAGACATTTCGGAGAGTTATGCCCATGGCTTTTGAGAATCTAGCGATTGCTCAGCATAGAGACACGTTGCGATATGCAACTATCCGAGGAGGAGGTCATCGACCATCGATTCGCAGGTTTCATCCTAGCGATTATATCTATCTGCAGCAGACTGCACCGACGACGTTGGATATGACCGCAGGACGCACTATTTTACGAGTGCGTGAGGTGTTACCTTCTGGAATACTCATGTTAGAGGGCCGTGATGATGTTGTTTGGAAGGACCATGTGCGTAATTGCGCGCCATGTCATCTTCCCAACATCGATGGTACCATTGACCCTAGCTTGGCAGTTGTACGAGCAGGCTTGAGGTGTATGTTGTGTGGGTCTGCTGGTGGAGCAGCTCGTATGTTGGTGTGTGATGGTTGTTCGAGAGGTTGGCACATGTCATGTTTGACTCCACCTCTCACTGTCATTCCTATTGGACGGTGGGTTTGTCCTCGATGTATATAGCAAGGATAGTCGATTAGATCTTTGCGTGGTATGGATTGCAGACAGGCGACTAACGATGGGGCAATGTAGCACCCGGCCTCCTGATCCTTGCACCCATGAAGGTGTATATCACGTAGTTGAGATATGGAGCTATCTGGAGTTAGAGGGACCTAACCGCTAGTTAGGGGGGCGATTGTGGTACACTTGTGTATGTGTATGACATCGTCCATGTGTTATGTGTATGTGTGGTGTTCCTTTGTCAGCGATGTATGTTGTGTAGCGATGTGTATGCGCACGACAGTTGTCACGTCAGTTTGGTGACTCGGCTAAGTTGACCGAGTACAAAGTGGCGGACCCCGATAAGACCGTTAGGGCAAGTTGGTGAGAGTGCCCACAAGGGGTATACTTCGCAGGTAGGGGCTTGGAGACCTCAGTTCTTCAAGTTGAGCCTTCAAGCTCCTCTATGGTGAGTAGTCTTGAGAGTGAGATCTGGATTCTCTGCGAGCACAGAGTGGATTTGGCTCGACTGTAGTGATTGTCTAGTGCCTGTTGGCAGGTGGAGTGAGTACATACCTTGTTATCATTGTGGTACACTTGTGTATGTGTATGACATCGTCCATGTGTTATGTGTATGTGTGGTGTTCCTTTGTCAGCGATGTATGTTGTGTAGCGATGTGTATGCGTACGACACGGGTGTTACTGCTCGGACACTCTTGAGCTCTTTGCCTACCGGGTCGGTGGAGACAAAGGCTGGGGGCGAAGCACGTGGAGTTCGTCATCCTTGGACATCATGGGATGTTGTAGGAGAGAGTGTGGAGCTTGCAGCTAGAACTGCAGAAGTTTTTCGCACAGTAGCGGTGGAGGTTGTTGGTGGTGAGCAAAAGGAAACTGCTCCAGATACTGCAAGATAGCAGTCAACGACTTCGTCTTCTACCTCTAGCATGGTGGCAGAGGATACTTGGGAGCCGGAGATCGGACCCAAGCTTATAGGAGAGGAGAGACGAAGAGTTCAGAGATTCCTGAAGAGCTACAAGAATTGTTTTGCCTTTAGTATGAAGGATTTGGGTACCTTGAAGGGACCGGGTATACGGATCGACTTGGCTAATGACACGCCAATCTTTCGACGTCCTTACAGGTACAGTGACATGGAGAGAACCTTGATCCAGAGTAGGACTCAAGACTTGGTGGAAGCTGGGTTGGTGGAGATGTAGCATGGAGAGTATGCATCTGCCACAATTATGCCAGCAAAGAAGGATATGTATGGCAACTACACGGATAGGCGTATGTGTGGAGACTACCGTCCTATCAATCGGCAGACGAAGTCCGATAAGTATGCCATGCCGACACCTGAGGAGATCTTTGATGCAGTGGGGCATGTGAAGGTCTTCAGTACTTTGGATCTTCGAGCAAGGTATCATCAGTTGCCGGTGAGAGAGGAAGATAAACCCAAGACAACATTCTGAGGGATTGACTCTCACGGCAAGGATTGTTTGTATCAGTGGCGGTTCTTACCATTTGGGTTGAAGAACGCCCCTGCTGAATTCCAAAGAGTGATGGATAGGATCCTAACAGGATTGGATTTTGTCAGATGCTATATTGACGACATCTTAGTCTATAGTGCTACAATGGAGGAGCACGAGAGACACTTGCAGGATGTGTTCGAGCGGTTGAGAGCTCATGGATTGAAGTTACATCCTGGGAAGTGCAAGTTCTTCCAGGAGTTGGTAGAGTATTTGGGTCACACCATCTACCCAGACGGGTTGGGTGTTCAACAGACGAAGGTCGAGGCCATTGCACGTATTCCACGCCCCACGGATGTGAGTCGAGTTCGAGCATTTGTTGGTTTGGTGAACTTTTATCGTCGATACGTGAAAGGATTTAGTGCAATTGCGAAGCCATTGACCAAGCTGATGAAGGTGGACCAGGAGTGGCAGTGGGAAGATGAGCAAGAGCGAGCTTTCGTGGAGCTCAAGGATAGGTTGACATCTGCTCCCATCTTGAGGAGACCCGTTACGGGACGTCCTTTCCAACTGCACACTGATTGGAGTATGTTGGGACTTGGAGCAGTGTTGACTCAGCATGATGATGAGAAAAAGGAGTTTGTGATGGCGTATGTCAGTCGCTCCAACAATTCGGCAGAGGCGAGGTACAATTCATACGAGAGGGAGTGTTTAGCTGCAGTGTGGGCTGTTGTACACTTCCGATGTTATCTGTTTGGGAACCTCTTTACTCTCATCACTGATCACCAGTCGCTCAAGTGGTTGTTGGAGTCCGACAAGCTTACAGGGAAGCTTGCACGATGGGCTCTGATCTTACAGGAGTATGACTTCCAGGTAGTGCATAGACCGGGAGTTGCAAACCTAGATGCTGATGGGTTGAGTCGTAACCCATGCACGAGTCAGTAGGATCAGACTGGGGCTTGATGGCATGACGAGGTTGATGAGGAGATAATGCCGGGGTGGCATGCATCTGCCTTTCTTTGTGTGTTGGCCATGAACTCTAGTATGGAGGACCAAGTCGTATCTTTCTCAAGTGAGAGAGTAGATAACGAGTCCCCAGATCCTGAGGGTGGAGATGGTGTTCCAAACCAGCGAGATATCCATGACGATGTGACCGTGATGGAGTATCTACGTGCCGGTGTGGTGGTAGACACAGTAAGTGCCAAGGAGCAAGATCGTGTCCTTCAACGAGCAAAGAGATTTCGACGAGAAGGACGACATGTACTTCGAGTGTGGGATGATGAGAGAGTACGGATAGTGCCACATCCATCTCAGAGGGCACAGTTAGTACGACATGCTCATGAGGAGTTGGGACATTTTGGAGTGAAGCGCACACATAGCTTACTCCAAGGACAGTATTGGTGGCGTGGTATGCACTTCGATGTGCAAAAGTTTGTTGCACGATGTGTGGTTTGTGATCGAGTACGAGCATCGTTTAATGCTCCTACTCCACAGTTACACCCCTTATCGATTATGGGGTTGGGTTACCGTTGGAGTTTGGATTTTGTGGGACCCTTACCGTTGACGGTACGTCATCATCGATATGTGTTGGTGATGGTGGAGCACTTCTCCAAGTGGATTGAGTTGGTGGCATTACCAGACAAGGCGAGTGAAGGGACGGCGTATGCGTTCTTAGATTGAGTGCTGAGTCGTTTTGGAGCACCAGCTGAAGTGCTGACAGACCAAGGTACAGAGTTCCTTGGTGAGTTTCAGGCCTTGTGTGATCAGGCATTGATTGATCATCGAACTACGTCTCGAGATCATCCTGAGGCGGATGGTTTGGCGGAGAGGGTAGTTTAGACGGTGAAGAGAGGATTGCGTAAGTATGGCTTGCAGAAGGGCCACTTGGGAGACTGGGATGTGCAGTTACCATGGTTGGCTATGGGCTACCGTTTTAGTCGACAAGCCTCTTTGGCTTCCTTCTCACCGTATTTTCTATTATACGGTCGAGATCCAGATCTACCTTCGGTCATTCGTCGTGATTCTGCTGAGGTGCTGAACCTTGATGACCCGGATATGTGGGTGAGAGCATGTTCTCAACGAGCAGAGATATTTCAAAGAGTTATACCCATGGCTTTCGAGAATCTAGCGATTGCTCAGCATAGAGACACGTTGCGATATGTAACTATCCGAGGAGGAGGTTATCGACCATCGATTCGTAGGTTTCATCCTGGCGATTATATCTATCTGCAGCAGACTGCACCGACAACGTTGGATGTGATCGCAAGACGCACTATTTTACGAGTGCGTGAGGTGTTACCTTCTGGAGTACTCATGTTAGAGGGCCGTGATGGTGTTGTTTGGAAGGACCATGTGCGTAATTGCGCGCCATGTCATCTTCCCAACATCGATGGTACCGTTGACCCAAGCTTGGTAGTTGTACGAGCAGGCTTGAGGTGTATGTTGTGTGGGTCTGCTGGTGGAGCAGCTCGTATGTTGGTGTGTGATAGTTGTTCGAGAGGTTGGCACATGTCATGTTTGACTCCACCTCTCACTGTCATTCCTATTGGACGGTGGGTTTGTCCTCGATGTATATAGTAGGGATAGCCGATTAGATCTTTGCGTGGTATGGATTGCAGACAGGCGACTAACGATGGAGCAATGTAGCACCTGGTCTCCTGATCCTTGCACCCATGAAGGTGTATATCACGTAGTTGAGATATGGAGCTATCTGGAGTTAGAGGGACCTAACCGTCAGTTAGGGGGGCGATTGTGATACACTTGTGTATGTGTATGACATTGTTCATGTGTTATGTGTATGTGTGGTGTTCCTTTGACAGCGATGTATGTTGTGTAGCGATTTGTATGCGCACGACAGCTGTCACGTCAGTTTGGTAACTCGGCTAGGTTGACCGGGTGCGAAGTGGCAGACCCCGTTAAGGCCGTTAGGGCAAGTTGGTGAGAGTGCCCACAAGGGGTACACTTCGCAGGTAGGGGCTTGGAGACCTCAGTTCTTCAAGTTGAGCCTTCAAGCTCCTGGCTATGGTGGGTTGTCTTGAGAGTGAGATCTGGATTCTCTGCGAGCATAGAGTGGATTTGGCTCGACTGTAGTGATTGTCTAGTGCCTGTTGGCAGGTGGAGTGAATACATACCTTGTTATCTATTGTGGTACACTTGTGTATGTGTATGACATTGTCCATGTGTTATGTGTATGTGTGGTGTTCCTTTGACAGCGATGTATGTTGTGTAGCGATGTGTATGCGCACGACAGAACCTCTCCCCCAATCCTTACAAGACGATGATTGCAGTGAACCTTTTTTACCAATTTGATCAATCCAAAATGAATTGGTTCACCATTATTATAGATTTTTTCTTTTTTTCTTTTTCACAAGCAGAGAAGACGCCAACTTATTATATCGTCATTGAAAAAAATAACTTATAATGAGAATAATTAACACAATATTTTGAAAAAGATCTAGACAAACATGCAGGTAAAGTGAAAAGTGTACTTGAGTCAAGAATGAATGGACGCCAAGAGCGTGTAAGACTAACGGATCAACGTCAAACTCTCCATCATCTGCATCTGCCGCATCTATCTCCAGAGCACGCTCCTATGAGATTACATCTAGATCTATGGATATCACTTCAGCCTCCTTGGTCATCAGATCTATTCTGACATCAGCGGTGGAGAAAAGAAACCGAAACATTGTAGCGTGCCTCACTGTAGATCTCAACAGTTTCATCAACTGAACATAACGTGGAAGCAAACTCTCTGGGATCCTCATCATACCGGCAGGGACTTCCGGATATCCTCTAGGTGCATGACAGTCTCAGCGACGTCTAGGATGAACTCGTGGTGACATGATAACAATAAATGCTAAGCCCGATAGTAATCAGCCCTATCCGTCCAGAGGTCCAACTAAGTATTGGTAAGCGAACAATAGAAATTCTAGGATGATCAAAATTCTGCTTAGCTTAGAAGAATAAACACAAGGCAAAAACAAATGAAGAATGAACCTCATGCTAAGTTGCAAGAAACGAGAGAGAGAGAGGAGACAAGAAGCTCTAAAAAGTATGAGAGAAAAAATGATAGAGTCCCAATGACGCATGGGCGAGACCCAAAGCTCTCCCTCCATGCTGGCTGACAGGAGCTTCTTGACGTCTGCACGTCAGGAGTTGCTGCTACTGAGAATACTCTTTCCTGTAGCCGAAAACAGTATCCTGCACTAGCTCAAGTTCGCGGAATGGGGGATCAGCCGTCCGTCTGCTTCTCGTTGATTTCTCGCTTGTCTTCTGTGTAACAGATTTTTATTTCTAACTTGAAAGTTTTTGACACAAAAACGTTTCAACATTCAAAATTTTTTTCTTTTTGTAGCTCAGATCGATTTTAGCTTTAGTCAAATGTCCACGGGAAGCTGGATATCGGCCTGCTGGAACTCATGAGGGGCTCATTTTGTAAGTCTTGAAACGCTTTCATTCAAGCGTAAATGAATTGTTTTAGTTGGAGAATGAAAAGAAACCAGATTCGTGCAGTTCAGGTGCGCTATCCCTCCTTCACTAATCTAGTTCTCATTTAGTTTTTCGCTTGTGGTTTAAGATTGACCAATGATTGGCGCTCTCAGGTTTTTCACTCACAGTAGACAGCTCGCTCGCCCTTTAGCTTGTGGCCCCTCTCGTTTCTCACTAACAAACTTTTGCTGTCGGGTTCCATCCGGTCCTGTCTGGGCATTGGTTCTGCTCCTGTCTCCTTGCCTTCACCTCTCGTTTGTCTTGGTTCTTGTTCACCCACCGCTAATAATGTAAAACGGGTGCTCGAGTTTCTTGTAGGAAAAGAGTTTACCAATGGAAGCACCGCACCTGCTGCGACGGTGATTGTGGACCCTACGAGATTGTTTCCGGAACATTTTGTAAAGCAACCATCTCGTGTTAGTTATTCGTGTAGTTCGCCCCCATCGACCGGCTGAGGAAGAAGGGCCACAACTATAGTTCGTATAAGGAACAGTAGGCGGTGGATAACTGGTCTGTGTGAACACGCGACGCAAGTCCGAGACGACGATAACTGGTCCGAGTGTAACTCACGAGGACGCCAAAGGACAGGTTTAGGTAGCCCGTACTAGAACTCAGAGAACTAAGTAGCAAGAAGGATCAAGGAGTCAATGTACACTAAAATTATGCAGCCTTTTTAGTGGAAATATTGCGTAACCTGGGGACTAAGCGTTGGAAAAGTCTACCAAACAACATATATCACAGAAACAGTGCCCTCTGGTAAGGTAGATTCACGTAGATAACCTGTCCCAGCTGGAGTGCAAACTATTCTATGCCATGATCCTCTAATGCGTCAGAAACTAAAGAGTAGATGAACTGCGAACCAAGGGAGCTAGTCTGGAACACGAGGAACGAATACAGTGGGAGTTCCTACTGTGTCCTACACCGACTCCACGGTATTTGAGGATCTATAAATATCGAGCTATAGCAACAAGTTGCATGAGAACGTGCAGTAAAAGCGGAAGCATAGATTGAGCTAGTGAGATGAAGAGAACCATGAATGACTGAAGCACAGTATAGACCCCCAGCAAGATAAAGATGAGGGAAAACGGTGTGCGCCTCAGATATGACCGTAGACAAATTTATGGTTACACAGAGCAGGCTACCACCGGGAAAATGGAGAGGAACATGGGAGTGAAGCCATACGAGAGAAGAGAGTTTCTACCGATGCTCTCTTCTTGATCCTCTCTATGACCTTCCCTCTCTCGCTTCCTCTTCTCCCATTAACAACGTTCTCGTGTAGCGGAAGGATAGTCGCTACCCGGCAATAAGGACGTGTTCCTGCCGAGGAGAGTCTGCATTTCCGGGGAAGGATCGCTCAACGAATCTTCCGCAGTGTGGAGTCCAGGATGCTGGGGCTTACGAGAAACGTCAGCACAGCCCCCGGTTGGAAACCGTTTTCTCAAGTATAAGGTGCCTAATAATAGAACTCACAAAAATCCCTCCAAAATCCCATCAGAGTTTACAATATGAGAAGGTGTGCGCGTCACCTATGACCGCCGAGAGCAGGCATCCTCCGGCTATACAAAATGTAACATGGGAGTGAAGCCACAGCGAGAGAAAAGAGTTTCTACGGATGCTCTCTTCGCGATCTTCTCCGTAGGACCTTCCCTTCCTTGCTTCCTCTCTTCTCTCATTTACAACGTTGTTCTTGCCACGATGCTGTCGCGGTCGCGCTCCTTGCTCCTGCCACGGGCAAAGGAACACGAGCTTTCTCTCGCTGTCCTTCGCACCATCTGTCCTCATCACGCACTCGTTCCCTGTCTCGACCTTTCTCTCGCTTCTCTGTGTGTTATGATCCTTCTCGCCTCTCTCGGTGTTTTCGTCTCGTCCTTCGTCCCTCCCACCTCCGTCTGACTTCTCTCTTCTTTCACCTTATCTCGTTGCCTCCACTAAAGTATATCGATCCCGGTACCGAAACCCTAGAGATCTTTGTCCTCAAACCCCATTAACGCCTCAGTCTCTGTTACCTTGATCTCTGCCGGTCACCTCCTCAGTCCCTTCTTAACGGCATGAGTTTTGTTTGCTTCTATGTCGTGCCCAAATCCATCATCCTCACCACTATACGCCTCTTAGATCTCCTGCTTCGGCCTTCCTCGTCGTCTGCCCTGGTACCTTCCACTTGTACTCTCTGTTCTTCGGGGTTCTCCACAGCTTTTACTAAGTAATCCGCTCATCAACATCCATCGGCGCGAATCCTAAGTTCCCAACCCTCGCACTCCTACGGTCCAAACTCCAGTATACACGCGACAAACTGGTTCCCGCCGAAGCAAGCGGCATCAGTGCCAATTTGTACTGTAGATTGCAACAGTCCTCGGCTCGCTCTTTCTCTATTGCCTAGCTTTCTCTCCATCCCTAGGTTCCACTGCTCAGTGTCTGAAACACTACGACCAGGGAAGACATTCTAGACCCCAAATCACATGCCTGTAACGCTCTCCTTTCTTTGATATCACCATGAAAAACGACATATCCCTTGATGCTCCCGTAGTTCCAAAAGTTCCTTCGCCCATTAATCATATAACAAGTACACCAGGCAGCTTACTGTGGTGGGACCTTTGAAAATTATGCGATCCATCCTGGGAGAGAATAAATATATTATGGTGATAACTTGACAGTGCTATTTCCTTGATTCCAGAGACTAGCTAACTCACACTGTCGAAGCATCGCTAGGAACTGTTGAACGGAAGATGACTTTCCTGTATACGAATCAACCTCGACAGTTCGACTGCCTCAGATTATCGGCAACCTGATGGTCCCTCAAGTCCATCAGGTTGCCGACTTGATGGACTTTTTGGATGGCAAAGCCGCAGGACATCTTCCTGCGCTTGGACTAGCAGATTCTTATCAGTGGCAAAAAGCTCGTTGCCTCTCGTTTACCACTCAGTTTCCGCTCAGCTCAAGACAGAACGATCCCACCCCCATAACGCTGAGGTTTGAAAGAATTTTGTACATCTGAAGTTTACGGTGGTTCTCTGGTCATCGTCGTAGCTCTATCCGATGTTCCATTCCTCCATCATGTGATTCCCTTCACATCGTCTCCAAATTCCTCGCTCCAAGGATGATGAATTCAATAAAAACGAAGGAAAACAGAGAGAAAACAACCGGATCCGAACTCCTGGCCGTGACCGCAGCGTTGACAACATCTTCGATTCTCTTGAGGAGTGTATGCTCCTCTCACACAGCACCTTGAAAATGCGCGCTAGAACCTCCACGACATTCTGAGCCGAAGGAGTAAAACTGGGGATTCCACAATTCCCTAATCTGGAGGTAATACTGAAGTGGCATAAACGCGCACAAACTCCGATGAAATATAATCGTAACGTTATCCAGTACGTATGGTCCATATCTCCACGCTTTGGTTGGACCTTAATATGACATCATAATGGTTTAACGTACCCACGTGGAACTACACGTATCACATGCCACGTGGTGGGCTGATTGGATTTACAAAGAGATAGGGCAATTTCGAACTTAGACTTCTTTCGCAGAGATCCCATGACATCCTCTTCATGCGTCGATAGAGGATTGGGGGCCGAGGACGGGTTCTCTCCAGTAATGCTTGCAACCATTTGCTCAACATTCGTAACAAATTGTTGGCCTGAGATAGGTCCGATTTTCGGTTCTCGTACTACCGCCGTTTGAGTTTTCGAGCCCTATGTGCGCATTGCTCATGATCCCTTTCTCTCACTGATAGATGGTTTGTCTCTGCCAGTCGCTCCAGGTCGTTTCTTTCCTGTTGGGGACTTGCTGTACCACGATAGAGCAGGAGTCAGTTTCGGAGTTGTCTCCGGGTCCGGAGTGCTTTCTTCTCACGCTCCGCCATGACGGTTGTTGCTACGGAATGCTTTCGACTCGCTGTAGGTGCACCTGGGAACTCTTTGGGCAACAATGCCCTATCGGTTAAGCCAGCTCGGTTGGCCTTGGGTTCTATAGGCAGCAGCATCCAAGGAAGGAAGTTTATAGTACAAGGTATCACTAAGCGGGGAGTGTCGAGGATTCATTGCGTAGCGTCGCTCGCCGCCCCCAGGGCCAAGGATTTGTTAGCTGAAGCTGAGGAGCACTGGCAGCGAGCGTTGGATAGCCCTCTTGAGGGCGTTCCTTTCACTTATGAGGAATTCGCGGATGCTCTCTCTAAATACGATTTCAGCTTCGAAATTGGCGACCTGGTTTGTTTGCTTATCCACAGACCATCAACAGTTCGGGAAGATTTGTGTAGACCATCAACAACCGTTTCAGACTGACACGGGAATTTGATAGACAGCATGGGAGTGAATTCAGCCAGCTGACTTCTGTAGTATCATCTGCTGTTTTGGCTTACGGGCCAACCGGGAGGCCATAAATTTTAACTTGTTACAGTTGCTTGCGCCAAAAAAAATTCGGCGTGACCATATAGGCCCAAGTGGTCTGTTACATTATATGATTAGTCTGTCAGCCACTGATTACCCTGAAACTGACCACTGCAGGTAAGAGGAGTTGTGTTCAAGACTGATTTCAATGGAGCGCTCATCGATATCGGTGCTAAGGCCTCAGCATATTTACCCCTGCCAGAAGCCTGCATTCACAAAGTCAAGAACGTTGAGGAGGTTGGCTTGTATCCAGGAACTCAGGAGGAGTTTATGATAGTTCAGGAAGATGACGACAATGGCCGTGTAATTGTTAGCCTTCGGAAGCTCCAGTATGATATATCTTGGGAGCGCTGCAGGCAACTGCAGGCTGATGATTGTCCAGTAAGAGGGAAGGTAAGATTGTCTCTGAGATTCCTGTCCCACGTGTCTGTATGAACATGGCAATAGTGTCATTGGTCATTGTTGAAGATAAGCTCAAATCTACAGTGCGGATATGTGTGCCCACCTTTCCCGCATGTCTTTCTTTCTTGAGTGTGGGTTCTTGTTCTCTGGCGGGATTGTAGAATTCATTGCCTTATGATAGTTCACATGTTCGTTGTTCAATGCACGTTGAGTTGGATTTCGCCCTGACTTGCTTCTAGGACATAATTTCATGTCAACGGGTAGCCATATGAGATGAGTTACAGGCCTTTCTTTCGTCTGGTAGTCCTACACACCACCAGGACTTGCTTCGTTTTAGGTTCTCGTTTGCAGTAAATTGTTCGTAGTCACTGAAGAAGGTGGATACTTTCTTGGTCTAACGCAGGTTCTTTCCGCTAACCGGGGTGGTCTCGTCGTGAGAGTGGAGGGGCTGAGAGGTTTTGTGCCCTTCTCTCAGATCTACTCGGTAATTCTCTTCCTATCCTCGCTTTCACGTTCGTTTAATACGAATGAGTGGTTTCTGTAAGCTCGTTGGTGCCACGAACTTGGTGACTCCTTTCCTTATGGGTCGGTGGAATCGGCTGTGTTACTTTAAGTGTTGTTGTTGTACTCTGGACTGCACGTGTTGTCGACGCACATGGTAACGAATAGCTCGTACATGCGTGATCGGCAGAATTTGCTTTTAAGCCAGCTGTTTCCTACTGATGGTGATACTGATCTTGGGCTCTCTATCGTAGGGAATGAACCAAGAAGATATGGTGGATAAAGATCTCCCTCTTAAGTTCATTGAGGTCGATGAGGAAAGAACGAGACTTGTTTTGAGCAATCGGAAGGCATTAGCTGCCACTCAGTTGGGAGTCGGCATTGGGTCAGTTGTTATTGGCACAGTTCAGTCGGTGAAGCCGTATGGTGCTTTCGTCGACATTGGCGGGACTAGCGGACTCTTGCACATTAGTCAAATTAGTCACGACCGTATTACCACTGTCGAGAATGTTCTTCAACCTGGTGATAAGCTTAAGGTTGGTTGTCCTGCGCTGTATTATGAAGCCGTATATGAGAATTGGTTGTCTATCTAGCATATAGCATGCTCATCGCGAACACGTCTACTGCAGGTGATGATCTTGAGTCAGGACAGAGACAGGGGAAGAATAAGCCTTTCTACCAAGAAGTTGGAGCCCACTCCAGGGGACATGCTGCGAAATCCAGCTCTTGTCTACGAGAAGGTTGGCCGCTTGCTTATCCATCCAATGTTCAGTGTAATTCAATGTTTGTTTTTTGTGCTGGATAAAGTAAAGACTGTGGTCGATGTGTCATGCGCAGCCGATGTTTCTCAGTCTGCAGGCTACTTGATAGTTTGGAGAAGCATGTTGGTAAAGTACTCTGTCCATTTTCTGACACTCTAGTGAAAGCCTGTGGCTCTGATATACATGTGTGAGTTTACAGGCTGATGAAATGGCTAAAACATTCCGACAAAGAGTAGCACAAGCAGAGGCGGCAGCTAGGGCCGAAGAGCTGCGACTGCAGAAGGAGGTATGTTTCAGATCATATGGTCGGTCCTTGAGGTTTGGCCATGATTTCTGCGTGTGTACGGTGTGGCACCGGAAACTGCCTACGTGAGCTGGCTCTAGATTGTCCTGTTTTTGATTTGTTTGGTAAACTAATTCAGGCTGAGGAGATTTCAAGTTCCTTACATCCGTTCTTGGAATTCTTGGCAGGGCGGCTTTGGCCTTAGAGACCTCGCGGCTCCAGCTGTGGATGCGCTTGGTTTGGATGAGCTTGAACTTGATGACATTCCTCCAGCAGAAGAAGAGTAACTATGGGGCGTGAGATCTTCTCACCCGCGGCCCTTGGTAATCGTCAGAGGACAACCAGGCACGGAATTCGGTTCGGTGGAGTGTAGATTACAAAATGTTGCTCTGATATGCGCGATGAACCGATCGATTCTAGGTCAATGCTGGGTAGTGGAGGGAGATATTGCTAGAGGTAGTACGGTAGTACACAGTCGGTTAGCCGAAACTAGGGGGTGTAGGCCCTATTCTTTTTCCCATTCTTTCCTCCAGATGTCCCCCTCCTACTTTCTCCATGATGGGAGTTTTCCGTCTTACCTATTGTTGTGAATTATAATGCAGAAAGTAATCTGAGCAGTTGATATGCAGTGTTGAATTATGGTACTGGTACCGCAGTACGTAAGAGTACAGCATCCTGTTTCCGTGACCTCTGCTTCTAGAGGGTAAAATTGATCAGAGTTTCCAGCCGATGAACTAGGATCGCGAGCGACGGTTCCAGCTCCAGCCAAGAGTGATCGAGAAGTACAGTACATCAGAGGATCGAAGGCGAACACTAGAGCCACAACCATTGCGCCGCCCTACTGTAGTTACTGCAAGCGCAAGCCAGGCAGAAATGCTGTGACTTCACATCCATCGGTCCGTTTCTTCTGAGGTGGTTAAAATATCATCGAAGTCCTGTTAAAAGACGCTGTGCCCTAACATAGTAACATGATGAAAATGATAACGCCAAACAAGTGGAAGGAAGAAATCATGTAAAGCGAATGCTGATCAACCCGTGCATGATATTGTATCCGGCACAACCGATGACTGGAATATACACAAATGTGTTCAAAATTTGCGTACTAACTCAAATTGTATTGGGATGTGGGCGGTCCACGGAGGACTCATCGAGCTATTAAGGATTTGAATCTACTACCTCTTGCTAAACATTGCCAGTTGAAAGAACACAAGAGAGGACAGGGATGGTACCCACTGCCCTTACAACAGATACATCTTCGTGCACGAGGCACTCTGTACCTTAATCCCCCGTGCGGGTATAAAAGCACGGAGAGGAGTATTCCATACTTTTTCACCGTGTACTTTAGGATAGTGAGAGATTTTACTATTTTGTTTCAAGATCATTTCTCAATCAAGACCCAATAATTAGTTTCGAAGCGAGTTGCAAGGGTGTAAAATTCTCCAAATCACAGGAGTGTAAAACTCTTTAAGAGACTTACATCAAGATTCTCCCAAGAGCTTTACACTCTTGTGAGTTGGAGAGCTTCGTATTAAGTCTTTATTTGAAAGATAATATTCTCGCAAGAAAATTCTATCAGCAAAGAATATCTTGCTATAACAGTCAATTTTCTTTGTTTGCAGACAAACCTACCTGCAAAAAAGTTCCTCCTGGTTACCAGGCATATAGCTACCGGCACCGAGGGCCTAAGACTCGCATTATCTGATGATAGTGAATCTCTTCTGCACGTGCAGTACTTTTGTGTCCCCGCTTGTAAAGTACATATTCAGGACTCGCTGGTAATTACACAGTAGTTGTATGTGTGTATTTTACATGTTCTTGTGATCTCTTGCAGATCTTCCGTGTATGTGTTATGATAATAAATAACGTTCATCCTCTGTCCAGCAAGCTCAAGATGAAGAAAGAAGGAATACAAGAACATGGAAAGAGGAGAAGGGTGTAAGCTCACAGACGACAAGGAACGGAACACATTAAATATAAGAATGTCCCTCTTGCTATTGAACAAATAGAACGTCTTCTGGTTCTATCCGTTTGAAGGATCCTTTCGGAACAGATTTTGATCGAAGTTTAGGTGTCCCCTTCTTGCGGAACACAAAGACAAGATAAATGTAGGCTGCCTCCCATTCATCATCAGAAATATTGTTTCCTTCCGTCTCGTCGCCAAGAGCTCCAAGTTTTCGCATCAGTTCTCCAAATTCAAGCTTTTGGATGTACTGATTGACAAACTCGTGAAAATTCTGCTTCATCACTAACTCCAACCCGTACTCCTCCGCGAGGGCTACAAAATTTAGAAAATGGAACGAGCCACTCAGGGCAGTCCACAGCATCCTCGAGATGAAAATGATACTGTATCCCAAAAGGCGGACTTATCCCAAAAGGCGGACTTTTTTTCGCTGTACATCTCTCCGAATTCTATTTTAAACACGCTATTCCCAAATTCAAGTCCATCCGCATCCCGCAGCTTCCGGAAAATTACGTTGGCATCAGGCATCGTTCCAATGAACATACCTCCAGGCAAAAGCATGTTTGTCACATTATACAAGGCTTGACGAGCACGTTCCTCGATCGACCAAGAGTAATGAAGTGTGAACTGGCAGCTGCAGACATCAAATTGTGGAACGTCTTTGAGAGCTTCATCAAGGGAGACTTCATAACAGTCTGCACAGACAAGACGCGCTGGAAAGGAGAAAACCTTGCGATTTTGAGCATGATCTGTGTCCCCGTCGTACCTGTTCCTGGCATCCTCTATGGATCCTTCAGCTATGTCTACTCCAACATAGTAACTAATGCTTGCCTTATCCCACTTTATCAGGTCTCCACCTTTGCCACAACCTATGTCAAGTACTGCATCCCCTCGCTTGGCGTACAGATGGATCAAAACGCTCTTTATCCAGTTATTCAGCTTCTTCAGATGAATAATAGGGCTCGCCTCACGCTCCTCCCGTGTTTGATTACTGCGATTGCTGTAATGTTCCGCGACCTGACGAATGATTTTCGAGTCGTCCGGCTCCTCACTTGTCGAGATGCGAGCTCGGGAAGCAGCACCAGAAGGAGGCGACTCTTCCCTATCTCTCTTATGGCCGTGTCTGCTCATCGTGAGTACCTCCCAAACAGACTCGTTTTCATTCTCTTTGTCGATCAGCGACTAATAAACCTTCTCAAACGACTGTGATTCTGAAATCCCTAAAACAACAACCATTCGTGATCAATCATGATCCTCAGAATTGATAGAGGAAAATCCGCCAAGAGAAGTACATCACTGAAGATTCAGGAGATCACGTTGGGAAAACGAAGGACACACGTCGAAGACAAAGACAACTCTATCCCGGGAGTTAATAACTGTATTATCTCTATCGTTTCAGTAGATGAAGGTAAACTTACCCGACCTCGTCTGCGAGGACTTTGAATTGCACAATTGTCTCTCTGCACACATTGCTCCTCTTCCTGCCCTGTCTTGGTTTCACTTACAAGACGGACCAATGCCACGGGACCGTCCTCCCGTTCTATCTGAACTCCTTCCTTCGGGCTCGATTCTCGTCTTCCTTCTCCACCTTCCCTGACCTCTTGACTTAGCTTTAGCGTTAGCTTTAATCGGCTTACGTGCAAAGACTCGTAGCGGACTCTAAACTTCTGTTAGGTTTACGTGGAGTCTCCTCCGAGTTCCTTCCCGAAAGTAAGTCAATTCATTAATCTGGAATCATCAGAATTACAGTCACCCCTGCATACGTGCATACTCAGATAAGTACATTCCATGGTTATGTGCACTGCCAGAGGTTAGTCCCATTTACACGGTACACTAAACCCTAAACCCTTGCCAACAAGAAGAAAAACACGACCCAATGAATAGCAAACGGATGGGAAGACCCCATCAAGCCTCACAAGGGAAAGAAAGGACCCGAAGGGCCAAGCAACAACCACCCCGAAGGGAAGAACATCGGGGCTAAGCCCCGCTATCAGTAGCTCTAAAATCGCCTGTCGCATCTATAATGTCGGAGATTAAAAAATCAGTACCTCTACAAACCACTGGCGCACCTGAAGAGGCATCACCTACTGCGATTGCCCTCCTGTGAACTGCTCTTGCTAAAGCTCTCTGTAGAGCAATGGAAACTCGCTGTCTAAAAAATATGGTGCAGAAAGAAAGAGAAAGTGATACTCCCTGGCGTCTCTCATGATAGGCTCTAGCACAGTCTCTCAGAAAGACGTCGAACTTCAAACATATCGATCCGTATATCTCCAAAGCTAAAGGGATGAAGCGATGTCCCACTTGCATATCCCTATACTTGGTCACCTTCGCTGTTGTCGCCACGCCTGCAGCTCATCCTGGGAGATGGGTGATCACCTGTGCCGCCACTGAGTCCCGTGTCAGATCCGTGACAACCACATCAGCCACTTAGACCTGATACTCTCTCATCATGTACAAGTCAGCTCTCACTGATCCTCCTGTCTGAAGAGCATACCAACGCTCTCTCCACGTCATGTGATCGCTCTCCCGTGCTAAGACAAACACGACGTCTCTGATGGCATCGTGAGTAGCTATCCGCTCTCCACCATGAGGACATCGAGCAAGATGGCGACTCGATGTGTCGAGCGAGACACCGCACTCGCAAGTGGATAGTGCCGAAGCAACAGGCTGTACCAAGCCTAGGCGGAACCTCGTCGTTGTAGAGAAGATAGTCGGTGCGAGTCGGAACGCTCTAATGCAAGATCGAGCTATGAGCCAAGAGCCTGCGCCCTTGTCCAAACAAGAGGGAGTCGAGCTCTAGTATCCCGTGAGATGGAAAGATCCACTAAGAGAGCATGGAGAACCTGCTGGAAGTGGTGCCCCGTCAGAGAATACTGTAGTCCGCGAGATCCATCGGTAGCTAAGGTATCGAATCGAGGGTGTGTCTCACGTGTCTCAAGAGTCAGGTCATCTCTTGTCTCACGGAGACATCTGTAGTGGGTAAGAACCATCCTCCACCTCTGTCACGTAGCTCTCTAGAATAGGTCTATCTCGCACGAGAAAACGATAACAGAGCCAAGGTGCTGAGAGGGCCCAACTACCCAAAAAGACTGCCGGAGCAGTCTCCTCCATGGATAATAAGCTCACCCCGCCACATGATATCGGCAAAGATGTCTGCCTACGTGCGAGAGGTCCTGCCACACAGTCAAAAGTCCCCGGTCCTATGATGTCGTCAAACACCCTCATGATCTTCCTGTCAAACTCTCTAAGGCGCGAGATGAAGATAGGAGATGGAGGTACTGTGCGGAGTAAGTAACTAGGACGTCGCGCAATGAAAGAGTAAAGGATACCAAAGGCAACTTGAGGATCCTCCAACATAGAGAGATCCTCAATGCGCAAAACGTCCTCCGCTAGGACAACATCTAAGGATCAAGAGACAAAATCTTCTGTACCCACAGGTACTCCTAGGATGCGTAAACCATCAGTGGGGATAACAAATCCCTCCGGGAGCTGTAGGTCCGACAGTATACCTATTGGAGACCAAGCCTTGCACTTTGACACCTTCACCCTCAGCCCTACCAAGGCCAATTGAGAGACAAGGTGGTCAAAGACAACAACGACTTGGTCCGCCGGACCTACGATGTGCGTATCATCAGCTAGAGATGGAAAAACACAACCTGGAGCAGCCAAGGCGGTGGCCAAGAGAGCTCTGTAGTGAGCTAAGACAAAGAGGGGTCCGCCCAAAGGATCTCCCTGACGAGTACCTGCAGCGGAGCTGATGACTGTAACCCTCTCTATCGTAGGACCGTGCTGATAGTAAAGAGAAGAAGGAGAACCATAGAAAGATCACACGAAAGGGATCAGACCCGTCAGAGATCCCTCACCATCCATGAGCTCCCTAAAGATGGAAGCGCGGGAAACGCTATTAAAGGCATTTTCCACGTCCACTTGTAGGACAACCCAATCGGGATGGATGTCCAAGAGAGCTCTAATGCCGAAAGACATAGACTCACAACCGCCCGGTGTCGCAATTCCAAACTAATGTGGGCAAAGGTGGTCCTGAAAAGTATCTCGAAGCTGAAGGACAATGATACGACTGATAAGTCGTAAGAGAATCTCGCCGATGGCTATCGGTCAAATCCCTCCATCATCCTTCGTCATGGCCAAAAGTCTAGCTGTCCCTAGTACTTGAGCTATAGACTGAGAAATATATCCCTGAGCTACTGCTGCCGCTACCTGAAAAAGCTCCGTGAAACCACTAGAGGGGTCGTCTGTCTGAAAACAATCCCGTATGTGCTCGTAGACCATCCCAGACAGACCTCCAGAAGATAGACGTGGAGCTGTACACAAGACCTAGACAAACAAAGATCTATCGAGACATAATGGCTCCTCAGGCTGATAGTCTTGAACCTCAGGTGGTGAGGGATCACCCGGTGAGAGATGAAGGGAACGCAATGCATCGATCGTCTCCTCGGTGGGACATGCCAATGATAAAGGATGCAGTGCTCTAGCAGCTCTACTGTATTCTCCAGCCTGACCTAACATCTTACAGCGTCGTATGCGAGCGAAAGATGAGACATCACGTGTAGAGGCAGACTCACTCTTACCTCGTATCGCACGGACTGATTCCTCCTGTAAGGTCGCCCAATCACCAGCACGGAATCTCCAAAGACGGACCGCCACCTCCCGATGTCCTCCTCTGCCACCTCGAGTATAACAGAGACACCAATGAGGAAGTAGAAGAATAGTAACCACGCCGCCTCGTCCTTGGTGTTCCGTGCCAACATGTCGAGAGGTAGACGAAATGCTTGTCTCACCTCGTCATGAAGAGCACGAGGTAACCGATGGAACAAACGCGGACAAGGAAAACTCGTCTCGAACAAACTGAGAATAGTGCCAGAGTGGACTCTCATCCACTCCCACGACTCTGGAGGAACTCCAGGAAGAAAGGCTAATGGTCCATAGTGACTGCACGTGTAGACCTCCGATCTCGGCTAACTTGGGCATCACATGTGATCGTATCATAGCTCTTGTGTATCTTTCCCACATGAGATTTTACTCCTTGCGAAGTAAATAACTGATTGCACACCGGATATGGTGTGTCTCGAATCAGTCTCGATCACATGAGAGAGAGTACCCATAGCTAAAGAAAAAACGATATCCGATCAAATGATAATCATAACAGAAACATCTCCAAAGAAAAAAGAACATAGAAGAATAAAAACAACAACCAAAAAAAAAAAAAAAAAAAAAAAAAGAAAGAAGAACCCTGATATGTAAAGATAGAGAGAAACAAATGCGATGGATGTGACAAAAACTGTCAAAAACTGTCAAAAGTCTCACAAAAAACCTAAAAGGAACACTCTCTAACCCTAACTTCTCAGAAAACCAGAAACTATTTAATACTCACTCATCTTTCCACCAAATGTGCCAATTCTAAAATCAAAAGAAAGAAAAAAACAAGATAAAAAAGAATATGTAAAAAAAACTACCCCCTATCACACTCTAACACCCTCCCCTCTCACTCTAAAGCTCCCGCAGTCCTCTCTGCCCCCTCTCCGCGCGCGTCCCGCTCTCTCACTGCTCTCTCACCTTCGTCAATGGGTGAGAGAAGTCCGTGGTCACCTGAAAGCAACACAGCAGTAGCCCGGGTGCCGTGGGGTCGAGTCCTCCTGGCGGGGGGACTCATGTTGTGCAAGGGCAGCAGCACACGGGTGCAGAAAGTGCAGTTTCGTAGTTATGGTTAACTGTACATTTTTCTTCATCGTTTCACGACAAACAAATGTTTAACTGTAGACACCATGCAATATTGTACTTATGAATCTGACTTGACTAAAAGAATGAAGCATGGAGCATGAAAGTGCATTTACATAAGGGTTGTAGTTAAGGATTGTATGTACTTATCCTTTGACCAATGATGATAATGTAGATCTTAACACGACACTAGTAAAACTGAATACAATGCTCTTCAGTTTTGTTTTGAAAATATAAGACCTTACACCATTGATAAGTGCAACATTTGTCATTTTGGTAATTACTCTAATTCTCTGGACAAATGTAATACAATTAGTCTTTCCATAAGTGCACTCCTGGAAACTGCAGTATCTCGATAGGTGTAAGTATTCTTTTACTCCAAGAAAAATACACGATACAATTGCAAAATTTTATTTCTTGATAACTGTAAACTTCACGTGTATCGTTCTCGCTATAGACAAATCCATTACTACAAGATAAGTGCAAAACCTCACTATTACCCAACGGAGTTTCCTTTTTCTAGGTTAGTGTGCATTCTTTTTGTCACCCAACTTTCAAAACTTACCTTCGTAGTTGTCTTTTTTTCTTCTTCCGTCACTTCTAGTTCTAGGAGAATACATAGACAACAAATTTCAACTCATAGCTACAACATGCATGGTAATATCATTCACTTCGTCAAGCTTTTCATTGATCTGTTCAAAATTTATAATCTTAGGTCTTTTTACACTAGCAGAAGCTTGTTCTCAATAGATCAGATACTCACAACGCTAACTTGTGAATCACAAACACATGTTAGCATCCATGCACTATTTACCAGGATTATGTTCGATCCAGACCAAAGGTTGGACCGTCCTCTTAACTCTCAAGCTCAACATTCTCTAAGTCCATACCTATACCTAACCAAGTCGATATCAAAATATGAGCAAGTCATAACGTGACTTGGGGTGAACTTTCCGTTAGTCCAAGATCTCAAATAGTACATCCATCACACCTAGCAGTCCAACTGTCCATGGTTTGGATCCAAGTTCTCTAATGGTGGTCCAAACTGCCCTCTCGTTCCCTAGCATTGTCTTAACCCTTGGTAAGTCTAAGTCCATATGTCTTAGTCTAGACCAGAATGTGCACTGGTACTAGTCCAACCATCACCTCATGTCCATAAATCAAACTTAGGATCGAGAGACTCGTCCCCTTAGACATCGAGCTTCTTTGATATATACTTTTAGAGATTTGCGGTCTCTTCTTCCTCATTGGTCTCTAAAAATTATATTGCAACTTGATGACAGATTTGGCTATAATTTTCAGCTCTGATGTGAACTCGAGGAGCTCTTGGTACCATTAGAAAGCTCTCACTAAGACATTTCTAATGATATCTCACTCACCTCGACATCTATCTAGAGTTTTTTCCTCGATCTAAAATGGTGCTAGACCTCCAACACTTCGAGTTTTTTCGAGAAATTATGATCCAACGACAGACTTTGACCTATGGTCTGGAAGAACAGTCGACTAGCGTCTGTCTCGATCCGACCTATATTTTGATCCGCTTTCAAACTTGCCTCCTTAAATCAGTGTTTGTCTAAAGTTCATTTAGGAGAGATTTCTCTATCTTTATCCAACGTTCCAACCTTGGTTCAGAGAACCACTCGAAGTTCGTCTATTCTTGACTTCTCAGTCAAGCCGTGAAGTCCCACTCTTAGCGTTCACAACCTAATGCAAGTTAGCTAGGGTTCTATTTTCAAACATTTGTGCATGATCTTGCATCTAAGGGTCGTAACTCTGAAGGTCGCAACAATCACAATGGTCATCTTTTCTTTCGACGGCTCAATTCGATTTAATTCAAACAAACATATTCTTGGCTCGATTCGATTTAATTCAAACAAAAATATTCTCGTTCTGTTTATACATGGTTCGGGTTTAAACTATTTAGGTTTAAATAGTTCGTTCAATCCTGAGTCAATACGGTTCAGTTCAGGTTCAAATGGTTGAACTGTGGTTTAAACGGCTCAAACTGTAGTTTAGATGATTTGTAGTATCAAAACACTAATCTCCGGTTTTGATCTCGAGACCTAAACATTAAGAGTTAATCAGAATAAAAGGTAGGTAGGGAGGAGAGGTAACCACATTCTGCTAGACTTCTTCAACGTATTTCATGGCGAGGGAGTAGGAAAACAGTGTCAAGAAGCTCTATCCAACAGCCTCTGGTCGTTTGATATATCTCATCTGCTTTTGGTCACTATACGTGATGGTGGTAATGATGCTTGCGTAGCTACAAAAGACCTTGATAGATTATCACGTGATCAATCACAGTTAAAGAGAACAGTCTCTCCATACTTTTCAGCTTGGACCAAATATAAGTTGAAGTTATTTCGCCTAGTACGGAGAGACTTCAGAGTACTTTGGTGGATGAAGTCGTGTTAATCAACAAACCTGAAGTGATTCTTTCTTTATTGGTGTCATATTACTTCCATTAGTCGTCAGTAAATCTACTTACTTTGTCATCCTCTATGGTATACGAACATATGAATTCCTTCGCCAAAAGGACAACTTCTGTAGTCAGGACCCAAAACGCTCAAACCTGTTAGCTGGCTCTTCCTCACGTCCAGATAATGTATCCGAGTGATTGTTATAATTTGTAACCAATCATGCTTACTTGTGTTATAAATATAACAATAAACAGTGTAATTACCTTTCTCTTACCGTTAAAACGAAGGATATCTCGACATGGTTCAGACTACACGTTGTTATGTACAATAAACTATATGATCCTGATAACTTCACTATAACAAGGATACTTCCACTAGGAAGTACAGGTTTCTAATATGTAACTGCGCGTATAGTCTGTAGGACAAACTCTTCGGTACTTTACATGGTATGGAGCTCAATAGCACATCCTGGGTTGAAAACTCCCTCAATCCATGGACTATGAGCTCAAAACATCCTTGAAACCCGTCTCATGATACGAATCCAGTTTAAGATGGTTTTGCCTTCTGCAAAGAGAACCTCTGGGGTGACTGAAAGTGTCTTGCTCCCATGCAAACAGACTGCAAGTGTGCTCTAGAGTAAACCCACGAAACGAATCTGACGAACATTAAACATGACTGGGATCGAAATGTTTATAACGTGATGTCCTGCGACTTGTCCTAACGCCGCTCCAGACGCTCCGCTTGGACAGCTTGAACCAACTGCTTCAATCAATGGACATAAACTACCCGACTGCATTGGGCTCAGCTCCAAGACATAAGAAGCGGGCTTTCAGTCTGACAATGGAGTTAACATCTTTAAACTCCAAAAAAATGCAATGTGAGAATGTGCGACGGTGACTTCAACTGGGCCTTACAACAAAACATGTATCCGACTGCAGTAACATTTTATACATTTCGGACAGTACGCCCACAAGGCATCCCAACAGGTAAGGTCTTGCAACATGCACCATCAACACGCCTTCTCCAAGTTCTCATCCGGCAAATGGGCTTGAGGATGAGGGATACTCCTGGGACCTTCGTGAATTGGGGCGATCAAATCCATCTGAAAGATTTCAGCAAATTCATAAAGTAAGGACTGATGCACACGGTCGAGGATTTCTGCATCTCCCAGTAACTCGTGGCGTGCATCGCCTTCAAAGGTTTCCAATGGTCCGGAACCTTGTGCACAACTCAATCCCATGGTGTGACGAAGGTGCTTGATGCTTCCAACTGGCCGATCACCTATTCCACAGGGAACAATATTCTGGAAAGGGGCAAGGTCGGTATTTACGTTCAAAGCTAGACCATGATACGTAATCCATCGAGAGACACGCACGCCTATCGCTGCAACTTTCGCATCACCTAGATGGACAGTAAGAACAAGAGGTAAGCCCACTCTCAAAGGATGAAAGACAGCAGCATTTCAATGCCTGATCAGCGCATTTGATATTCGATGTAGCTTAACCCAAACGCCACATAAGAAGAGTGTTTATCACGACATATGCTGTAATTATCTGGTTAGCAGCGAGATATAAGAACAAGCACATATACGTAAGGTAAATTGTGACTTGAAACCGAGAGAACTACATCACAAATAAAAAGGTGGCATGGATCTGCGCTAAAGTTTTACCGAAAGGTACGCACGCGAAGCATGATCACAGCGCGGGCAAGCGGCGTAGATCGATGTCCCAGGCGATCGGCCTTCTGCCGAATTTTACTGCAGCTCGTGGTTTCTCGCAATACTCACTTTGTGAGAAATTTGTGCGGCCAGATAGCTACAGCTTGCCCCTGAGACACATGTGGAATAGGGAGGAAAGATAAAGACGTACCAACCCAAACACCGGTGAGCCCATCAACACGCGAAGCTCGAAGACAACAGGCGGACCAGAGAGCACGAATTACAACCTCCTCCAACATGCGCAAATACCAGTGTAGATCCATCTTTTGATGCCTCAAATTCAGTATGGGATACATAACGAGCTGCATAACATCCACATGGCTCGTTAGTCAATCAACTGCGACAATCTTCTAAAAGTCATAAACAAAATGGTGAGTGCAATTAAATTGACCCACACGTTGTGACCTCGTTCTTTCGGACCGAGTTGGAAATACTGTCTAGAAACGCCTTCAAAGAAAGATTCCACACCTCGGTATAAGATCACGGTCTTGCTAAACTGTAAGAATCAAACCACAAAGCACAACAGTACCTGGCCAGGTCCGTGATACGTGACCTCACCACCACGTTCGGTCCGGTGAAGCTCAAAGGGTGGATGATCCTTGTTAAAGCGTAAGTAGGCTTCAGAGCTTCGGGTTCCCATGGTGTACACTGGAGGATGTTGAAGCAAAACCACCGAGTTCGGAGCCTCCTCCCCTTTTGAGAGTGATGTGCAAATTCGGTCCACTGTTCCCTTCTGCCATCTCCAGGCCTCGACATACGGCACAAGATCTTCAAACAAGTCATGACACTCACACCTGGCCACAACACTCTAATCAGTCACATAGTCAAGGGTTAACTGTGACGAATCGAGGAGCACGTTTCTTTTGGTGCTTTAAGATGATAAAAAAGAAGCGAAACAAACAAACTCGGACTATCCTAACCGAGAGTAAGACTACAAGGTGTACAGATGCGGCAAAAATTACACCATTCTTCACAAGAAGAAAAGGGACCAGAGGAGAAGCGGGTCATACGAGTTACGCTTCCGTTCCTTCCGTACGTTTCTCTCCTCGGGTCTTCAGAAAATTTGCCGATGAAAACTCAGTGGAAACGAGCACTAAAAGAGACTGAAACAATGTTCTACCTCACCACAAGATTAGTTGCAGGATGAGCAAAACGTACGGGCGACGCTGACTGTGGCCTGAACCGTGCACAGCCTGGAGAGAACTGGGAGGCCGACGCGCGGATCGTGTAATTTGCTGTACGTACGGGTTCTTGAAATATGTAGACCTAATGGACGATGGTTGTTGGATCGAAAGAGAACACAGCGTTTGAATGCCCAAAATAGCGACCATGGTTGTGTATGGAGCCGATAGCTTTGAGCATCCACAAGAAGGAGAATGCTGAAACGGAAGAATTCTTGCCCAACTGATGTCAACTCAGCACCAAACTGTTGGAGCAGAACACCTTTCCGTAATCAAACGAAGAAGATCCAGGTTCCCAATTGCAAGCTGCACAGGATCCCGCTCGGGGCGGCAATGTCACTCAACGCATAAGCATGGATTTTGCTCGGTCGCTATATCCGGACAGGCCCGGCCGGCTTATCGCATTCCTGCTTTGTCCGCCATGTGTCCCCAGAATAATCTCGGACCTCAGTGCTGAAGTTTCTCGCAGCTTCAATATCCGGTTCTTCTAACAGTTCTAAGCGGTTTCAATATGTATGGTGGGATATCGAATTTCTTTGGCCTTCATCATCGTATATGCACCGAGTGAGTGCTTTGCCCTCTATCACCAGAAGTTTCGTACTTAAGGGCGACTCTCTTTCCGCCGCAGTAGACTTCAAGCGGACCGCTACGGCATCAAAGACGCATTTGTCCTAGAAAACAAGCACCGCTCTGTTTTGGAATCCTCGGTAGGACTTTTTCTACTGATGTTCACAGACTATCTCTGTGAACATCAAGTATATGTGTGACTGCTAAACTGGCGAGCAATCAAACCTTTCGAACCGTGATGTCTCGTGGTGATGACTAGATGGTTTTTACTTTCCCTATCTGTAATTTGTGACCACGCTCAAAATGACTCGGAATAACCAGCGTAATCGGCAAAACTTTTGTCTTTCTGGAATTGTCGTACTCTTCACATCCAAAATTCGGCAAAACTTGCAAAAGTCCAAATGACTAGTACAGCCGACCTCAGTCTGGCCCTCAACAAGGCTAACGAATAGCGGAGAATTGGGTCAATCATATTGCCGTCATCCTCATACCACACACATATTGCACACATAGCACACACGGCGACTTCTTGCACCTCCAACCGGGAGCAGGCGGGCTCGAACCCCAGACCCGAACCCCAGACCTTTCGCTTAGAGGTCTGAGGCCGAACCAACTCAGCCACCGATCTTCGGTTATGAATTATGTGTGTAATCGTGTGTAAATGGAGAGGAATCAACTAAATTCATCTAACAAAAAATGTCCTCTCTAACTGAATCAATTCCGTTGCTATCTAAACGCCTGTCTGAGGAGTCCAGCATATCCTCCGAAAACCCAACCTGCCTCAAAGCTTCGTAAATACCAATCCCAGCTGCAACCGACAAATTGAGACAACGGACATACGTCTCGTCTATTGGGATACGCACAGTTCCACCACCATATTTATGATTTGCGCACTCTGTCAGGACCGCCTGTGGGAAACCATCAGTTTCTGATCCAAACATAAGCCAGTCCCCTGGTCGATACTTTACGTCCTACAAACCACCAGTAATAATAAACACGAATCAGATCCTCTTAGCATCTTGAAATCGGACTCGACTAATGGGTCAGACTAGGAAACAAATTGATAGTACAGTATGTCAGACGATGTGCTCAGTTCGATTCATATGACAACATTGAGACAGGTCCAAAGTGGACTGGAAGGTCTTTGCTGCAGTCCCTACAGCTGTGGAAAACTGTGCAGCACGCTGCAGTCAATGAACGTTGGCATATAGCTTACTTTTTTCTATAACGTTGAGAGAAGAGGAAACATCAAAGATATCTCAACTGCCCTCGCCTGTCTACACAGGAAACGGGTAACGTCCAATAAGAGTACAGATCTTTCATATGATCAGTTCTCAGCTAAACCCTAAACCCAGAAAGTCCCAGGGCCATAACCCTAAACCGTGAGTTCAGGGTTATGGCCCTAAACTCACGGTTTAGCTAATTCAGTCAATTCGCAGGACGAGTGACTTTCAGTAAGGAAACAGTAGAATCCTAAGAAAATGCAGACGCAGAAACATACACTTGAAACAACAAGGAAAAAACGGGAAGTCGTACCGTGTGCGGCAGAGTTCCTTTCTTGGTAAACCCGAGTAGCCTCTTATCACCCTCCTACGGCCACAATAATAATATGAGTGCAAGAAGTATTACAGAACTGGAGTTCCATGGTACAACATAGTTCCGTAAAACCGCCATCCGTATTAGCATGAACTACGACGAAAGTCCATGAAAGTTGATAAATGATATATTAGGCAAGAAACAAGAGAGGGTAAATAGAGGAACTAACCTGTTCTTGAAAATACTTCAAAAACTCGGCCCAGTTACTATGCACTTTGACAACAACGTATCTAGATAACTCATCTTTGACAGGAAATACAGTGAAACCATTCTCTGGAGGTAATCCGTAGAACGAATCCGAATTTACGCGTATGGTGTATAGGTTACAAAATTGACTATTTACGCGAAAGATTTGTATATGCAACAGTAAGCATGGTCGCTAGGTACGACACATCAGAAACCGAGCACTGGGCACGCAAACCAACTGGCGACGCTATATGAAACGACCTAAGCATGGAACAATTCAAACGTGTAAACAGCTTATCCGTTCAACGAGGTGAACAACTACAGTCAAATCACAAAGACAGACCTTGGCACATCGAACATAAGAAAGTCCGGGCATGTAACCCCTAAGCAGACTGACCAAACAAACACTGCTCAAAAGGATGGCCGAAAAGTAAGAGAGACTTTTATCGGGTCCGAGAGACTCTTGCTAATCAATTCCCAAGAGGTTAATCGTTAATAAAGAGCACCGAAAACCGCTTGATTAAGGTTGGTCTTACGGTACAACTCATGCACCGTACGATATAAGATGCAAAGTCTTAGATCTTCCAGTGCATGAGTTGTACTGGAACATCAACAGCAAACATCCTTCTCATAACTCTAATGGATAAGAGCAGAATTAGAGTAGAAACTGTAGACGTCAGTGTACATTAATCAGATCAAGGATACGGCCAGTAGTCCAATCCGGCACGTTTCAACTTGGCGCTGTTTATCTCGAAACCAAGTGGCTGCGCAGCGACAGAACGGTGAATACTAGTTAGAAATAATATCCAAACACCGCATTGGCCACAGTATTCGTCCATGATATAGCAGTTCGAAGCAAGAACTATACTCACGCACACAGGTAAAACGCAAGAAATGAACCCAGTAAAGTACAGATTTCGGTCCCTGAGTGTAGCAGTTCGATGCAAGAACTATCCTCCCACACTTAAAGTAACCCCAAAAGTTGACCCAGAGAACCCAGTGACGTACATAGTAAGTAGCAAACAGGGGAGAATGTGTGCTAACTTCAAATGTCAAGTTAGAGAAATTCTGTAACCAAAGGGACAGACCAACGGGATGTATAGTACGTGAAATATGGCCACACAGATAGGCAAATACGTGTCACGTAAATAATATCGGCGTATGTGCCAAGTGAAGGTTGAAAGGTGTTAATTTTTCGGCACAAGCACAGCCGGAGTCATGTAGAGTGATCATAATGATCTGCCATTTATGTCACGAGAAGAAGCTGCTGAGCCTCATCAACACACGATTCACAACTACCGAAATCAGTTTCACCATATATATATACCTTCTGCTTTATCCAAACTAGAGCGGTCCTGTCCTGAGGTCCCTAAAAATGGTGATTTACTGAAGCGAAGAAAAGAAAGAGACATTTTGACAAAACGTCAAAAGAAAGAAAAATTTGAATAAAAGAGAAAATTGTGTAGAATTCGGTTGCTCGCGACGAAAAATGTTAACGTCTAGTCAGTCTGCGCTGTGACTCATAGGGCTGGCTCGGGCCATCACTAGCGAGCGACCTCATCAGCTCCTCCCGCTGGCTTTGGTTAAATGGCAAAGATGTGCAAAGTTTGATTAGGAGCAGACCTAGACTTCCTTAAAGAGTTGGCCGACGGACTTGCAGGCGATACTTCGAAGGCTTACAAAACATACATAGAAGATCATGTGCAAACATAATTCATTGAGACCCAAAAACTGTAGGAATCCGAGGAAAAACACAAGGACAGTACTGAACTTTCAGCCATGCATCACCACAGCGTGAAGCGTAACATACCTCAACAAGGTGCAACCCAACTGCGGCTGCAGCGCAAGTCCGGGCGATGCATCCAGTATTTCCAGGAATCTGCCAAGTGAACAGAAGTACAATAGATAATCTGGTTCTGCACTTGTAATCTCCTGTCAAACTGTGACTTCGCAGGGCCCATGTGGACGACATCTTCTCAGAAGAATTACTTAAGATAATGGGTTAAGGGTATAAGTAGTATAGCACTACAGCTACACCCCAAGAACACGCACTGAAAAAGTGGGTTGCAAGTACAGCAGCTGAAGAGCAATCAAAAGAGGAAGTTCAACACTGGAAGCAAGAAAATATTCTCTGTTGAAATGGTGACACAGTTAGACTATACAGTATGCACTTTAGTGTCGACTTTGCACTTGACCACTCATCTTGCCGGTAACATAGCACGACCGTGGTTAAACAACGACCTGAAGAGCGAAAGCATACACTTTAACATTCAATTTCTCTTCAACCTACTCTACAGCAGAACGTGGATAGCAGCGCAATGCAAGAATTACCAACATACACTTAAGGTAACCCGTGACAGTAGAACCCAGAAAAGTACCTACAACGAAGAATGAAAGGGTGAATGCACGCTAAGACCGTTCATATATTGCGCGGAAATTTCTAACCTGGGGCAAGGATGTAGGGAGTGTGTTGCAAACAGCATATCTCCAGGAGCAGGGACCCCTGGTATGGAAGAAGATAGATGACATGTACTAGATGCAGCGCAAACTAACAGGACGTGAATAATATTAAGGAAACCCTAGCTTGTCAAGCGGATTTACGACGATGAACTTCGCCTGAAGGTTACAGCAAACCGACCTGTCCAACTCCAAACAAAGAGAAGAGCACACATCCGCGAGACGGTGAGATTACCTGTGGTGATACTAAGACAACTTGCAGGTCAACCTTTCTTTGACTCGATTTGGCAGATTCTCCAGTAACTCCTGGTCGAGTACCATTTTCGTCAAGCAGCGCTGTTGGACGAAGACAGTTACCAAGTATGTGAACAGAGAAGTGACTCAATTTCATCGAGTAAGAAGCACGGCCAAAAACTCGAAAGAGCTGGCAGTTGATGAAGTATCTGAGACCACACATTTCACGGAAGTGTAGAAGAGACAACTAGTGCTCCTCGAGGAAACAACAAAAGGCAAAGCCAGTTAGCTTGGAATTTCCGTCAACTGCTGCCGGTTACTTATGTGAATTTCGAGATTACAAAGCAAACACAAATCCAATAAAAACTCGGTGAGAATTCAATTCGACTTCTACTGGTAGGAGCTTGACTCTCAGTTTCCATACCGAATAAGGTGATATCGAAGACGAACCGAACACGGATTAAGAAGTAGATACAGAAAGACAGACGAGTTGAAGACCAGCAAATACCTGAAGTAAAAGTCCGCACCACCTTTCTTCTATGAGTTGCCAAAAACTTTGAGAGTCGGGGTGCGATATTACGCCCGTCCACTGTGCACCGCCTCAGCAACTCATTTCCAGAACAAGGAAACTCAAAACTTCTCTTCGAATTGGGAAGTTTGCGTACAGAAGGAGAGTAGGCAAATGATACGCGTGGACGTCTTTTCAGAAACTGTAGTGTTGCGGTGGTATCATGGAAAGATGAAAACCTGACCTTAGGAGAAAACATGAGTGCAACGACACCACCTTGCACGGCCATACTCAACCAGCCATCAACTGCAGCGCCACAAAGCAGGTTCTACTAAATCGCCGGTGACAGAAGTGGAACAGATCCTGTCTTGGCTTCGGGTGCTTCAAACAGCAAAAGAATCTTCCGGACTGTTTTTCTGCAGTCGTCCTGTTTGAAATACAGATTCGTCTAGTTAACTACGTCAGTACAGCAGAGTTCGACTTACGTACTACGTCTAGCGAACATGGACACAGCAACCCGCATCAAACTTCACCGCGTAATTTAGGGGGTGAAGTTTGAACCATAAGCCTCGATTGTCAGAGCATGCCGAATGTGCATAAACCTTTGGATCGAAAATGTCGAGCGATCATGGAAAGAGAACACTTCCGGGAAGCGACCAATTACTGCAGTTTTTGTATATTCTTACAGAAATGACATGAGTGCTTTACGTTAAGGTGTGAGACTACACCAGATAGCACTGCTGCTCTCCTGTTTGTATGGTGACAATTAGTTCTGGTAATCTGGGTCAATTTATAGCATGCTCTCAGGTTTCTCTCAATACGGTGAACAGAGAATATTTTCACACGTCATATTACTACCACACCGGGATCCTTTGCACACAATGTATTGCATAGCGTTTATTTTCAATTTTAGTATCTATGTTATTTATTTATTTATTTATTAAAAATGAACAATTTTTATTAGATTTGTGGTTGCACTTGGTAGATAGGTACAAGATCTGACGAGATGATCAACTGATAAATATAGTATGAATCAATATCAGAAAACACAAAAAATTCACAAGACATGGAAAAGGTCTAAGAAACTGAATTTTTTTTATAAGACAACATAGATTTCACTACCTTGAGGTCACATAAGCACACATATCTTACGAGAGGATAAGCATCATAGCAATACCCAAGGTGTGAAGACGATCGAGCATTTTTGCTGAAGAGAAACCAGTATTGAAATTCTCCTAGACCGGCCAAATAAAATAAAATAGCATAAATAATCCCCAAGCACGAGACTCGGACATCAGAATCTCCTTCCAGATCTCATTCCAAGAGATCAAAAGATGAAAATTGCAACTGGTACCCTTGAGCTAATGCTCGCAGCATCTATGTTCAGTACCTAAACTGTGAAAGTGTTAATGGAGAAATAAGGAGATGTCATTTCTTCTTCGAAGGTGATGAGAGCGGCAAGAGTATATCATTAGAATCACTCGTGGACCGTGTAGGACACCCGCATGCAAAAAATACTGGGTTAAGAGTAGTAGCTGTATTAGATTAAGTGGAATAATTCTCAAAAGTTCTGATCCTCTTCATGTCTTAGTCCATGTTTGGACCACCAGATAAAATTTCTTGTCCACCTCTTTCCATGTTCTGAACTAACGAAATAAACTTTTTCTTGTCCACCCCCTCCCGTGTTCTGATGGCTCGAAAGGTCTTGTCTTGACCCCGAATTTTCATTCCCTCCGGTCATGCTTTCTCTGTTCCGACCCGTGCACGAAAGCATGCTTTGGATGTATATTCATTGGATACATACTTCGTTGCATTATAGTTGTTCCGGAGTTCGACTGGTAAATTTATGTTGTCTTTTTTTTCCGAATGTTGTATTTTCGGGACTCCACCACTCGGCTACGTCTGAAAGGGATCTTTGTTACTTCCGCAAGGGGGGAGTTTTGAATTTAAGGATGAAAGGGGTACGGTGACCCACACGGCTTTATTTATTAAAAAACCAAGTACAGTACTTTCAGACAAACTACATGCTACTTTCTACTGCACTGTGAATAATACTCTCTATATGTAATACTCTGCTTGCTCTACGCTGGTCCTAAGCCTCTTTCGTGTCATGTGCTGCGAGTCATAACATCGGCAAGGGGAATGTATTTCGGAAGCAACTCTACATTGAACATATCGTCTGCTTCCTCTAAGAGATTGTCAGCGTTGGCGCCCACATCCTCCTGCTCGGATACCGCTGGAAGCTCCACTCCCGTCTCATGTTGCTCGCTGGCCGTGCCTGAGCTGTAGTACCTCCGTGAGCAATGAGGGCAGCGACCACTGTCCCTAAAGAAGAAAATGTTATCAATATCGCCTGCAGTAACGTCTTGGGATCTGATGAAGAAATTCCATAGAGAATCCGACTAGCTCTTCTGGATACCTGCCTGGGTCAACCAACGGAGAGATGTTGTGTACTTGTCGGACGTCAGCATCGCTCCTAAACAGCGAGGAAAGATAGCCGAAAGAGGACTGGAGCTCTTGTACCTGTTGTATTGCAGAGCCCGTGGAAGGATGTTCAAGTAAGTCAACTCGATCCAATTTTTTGTCTCGGCCGCCCCCATGAGCATAAACAGCTCCTTGCCGTCCTCTACCATACTCAGTAACATTTTTACTCATAGCCCGGTGATGCTCCTGGTGAGACAATAGCCAACCATGCCAACAAAGGTGTGGATACTTTTATTGGACAGCTGCTTTACACAGATTTCTGCACTGAGTGGTCGCTCCTTGTTCCAACCCAAGGTATGGTAGATCCGCTTCTTTACCTCCACGGACGACTTCTCATATATGCAGATAACACCCTGGAAGTGGAGATGAAGAAGCGACCGACTCCTCTCGTCGAAAATATGTTGGAGACACACTGCTTTTTCAGAAACTCACAAATAAGAGAAAAATATGCAACATCGAGGTTAGCATCAGTTGTACAGACAATGACAGAAACCTCTAGGTTGGGACGCCTAGCTCTTGCTTCTCAACGAAGAGACATCGCTGGGTCTGTGAGAGAAATGACGGCACATGACAACACTGTCTTCAAGATCAACTTGAGTACATACACAAAGATGACAATAAAAGCGGAAAACTTCATGCACTGTAGACCTTAAAGAACCATCAGCACGACTAAAATACGCAGGATAAGAAAATATCCGGTACCGCTTGTCCTGCAAGTACAAATAGAAGTTATCAACCGAATAGGAGAAAAACCAAAATGGTCCAGTCAACTTCTGCAATGGAATAGGATGCAAAACACAAAGATGACATGTTCTGCCTATGAGAACATAATCTAATTTCATCAAAAACTCTGGAGGGTCCTGCGAAAAACCCAACTGCAGATAAATGTAAGTGCACGTGAGTTCCAAGAACCGCTGTTCGAACGAAAGCATAGGTGGTGCAGACCACAATGGAGGAAAACAGGGAGTACCACCACTGACATCCAAGAACACAAAGCTTGAATCCGGATCGACAGTCTGCTCGATAGTGCTCACTTCTTTGTCACTGTCGAGAGTATCACCAACTTCTTCACTGTCAACCACAGCCTTGCAACGCTCGCTAGCCTCAGACATTTGCAGACTCAGCAGAAAACTACAACAACAATGTAAAGAAAACCACCATCGCCAACAAAGAAAGCGAAAGAACTAGTACCTACTACGACACCAGCAGGTCAGTCCCATCTTGCATGTCACTACCATTGGATCGCGGTACCGAAACCATCACCGCTCTCACTCATGAATCGCACAATCAGCACCAGCC
This sequence comes from Asterella californica, assembly GCA_036924285.1. Taxonomy (NCBI): domain Eukaryota; kingdom Viridiplantae; phylum Streptophyta; class Marchantiopsida; order Marchantiales; family Aytoniaceae; genus Asterella; species Asterella californica. The sequence goes on from JAYKYS010000001.1 coordinate 54,439,614, forward strand.
CCAAACCTCGACAAACCACTCAGCACATCCACCACCGTCCGCTCGACTGAGTGCCACATAGAGAGGATCCAAAATCATTCGATCCTCGACAAACCGCGCACCATAGCGAACCAAAGCACCCAATCTCGTCCACGAAATCATTATCGCTCCCACTCATGGAGCGGAGCCTCAAACCATTTAATCCTCGACAAACCGCGCAGCACAACCACGACTCGTCGCATCGACTGTCAACCAGGAGAGCAAAAAACCATTCGATCCTCGACTAACCGCACACCATAGCGAGCAAGCGATGACAAACACACCACCTGCACGCTACGAAACAAGCAGCAACAACATGCGCAACCGAGCCAGGAATTCATCGCCCAACATAGTAACACGACAACGAACAAATCAAGCGCAACGACCGACGTCAAAGCACGAAGAACGAGCGACGAGCAAAATCATCACGCCTAGCAGCAGCAACCAAAACGACCTAACGATGACAATTAAGCCATCGTTAGATCGCGAACAACCTCCATCACGAACCCACCGAAAATAATACGCATTAACTCCATCCGCCGAACGACTAACTCCACAGGGTCCGATAGTCATCGTTAGATCGCAAACAGCCTCCACCGCGAGCCCACCCAAAATAATACGCGTTAACTCTATCCGCCGAACAACTAATCCCACAGTGCTCATTTTGAAAAAGTGACCTAATCCCTCCTTACCCGTGACACACACCAACCGAAAATGACCCGCTCTCCCTGCTTGGCGTTATCCAGCCCCCGGTCAGATGTTCGCTTTGGTGGCTTATTTCATGAATCTCTCTATGCTCTTTTGGCTCTTCGTCTTTGACGAAGACAATAGCTTCAGTTAGAGCAACTATGAAAGAGAATGAAAGTTTTACGAGAAGACTAGTTCAAAGTTTCTGGCTTCTTTTTCAGAGAGTTTTTATAGAATGCATATCTTGCCAAAATGCACCCCAGCTCTAATCACTTGAAGTTAGACTGTATATGCATGCTCATATCTTCCTCCACGGCCTTGTACAGACAAAGTGGAGGTGAAAAAACCGTTTACCAAAATACCAAAAAACCTGAGGACCGTTGACCACCGCAGATTTAGCAGTAAGACCGCGATTTAAAGCATTAATGAAAGGAGGTTGCAGTGTAAAATTACTGATTTTTTACTGTGGCGCTGTGAAGCCAGGTTGTAGTGTCATTTTCACGACTCCACAGTCACGGAGAAAAACGGCGCCCGGTTTTACATCATCGGGTCAAAGTGAAGGGACGATCTAAATTTGAATAGTTAAATTTAGAATATTATATATAAAAAGTCTTAATTTAAAACTTCTCTGTCAATGAAACACGTGGTTTTTTGAAATCACAAAGATCCATAAGCGCTGGGACTGTCTGGGAACCTCAAACAGTATAAGTCAAATTATTGTCACAAATTAAAAAAATGATAAGGTTTTAATTTAGAGCTAACCCTTCCTAGGAAAAGGGTTAGCTCATAAATTACGCCCATGTACACTTTCAAGTGTACATGGGTGAATATACAGCCTTATACATACTACTTGGATCTACGTTGTATATCAACGTATATGATATTGAACTCATCTTTGCAGAATAGATCTATTATCCATATATATGATTAAGAGTCCTTTCTTTTCTAAATTTACTTTGTTAAATTATTCATGTTAAACATGATATTTTGACCGATTTAATACTAATGTTAGATATAGTACTAAACAACAAGCGGAGAAGCATATATTTCGGGTCGAGTGAACCTTAATTAGATTCTACAAGTTAAAAACTAAAGTAATAATCCTTTCAAAATATATTTCACTATGAAAATATATTTACAAATCAAAAGTACCTGTCAACCAGAAAGATATACGAACAAGTTAAAGCAAAGAAGTAACTGACGCAGCGGTAAGTAATGAAGAGGTACACTCAAGAACCTAAATACCACAAGATACACGTAGAGCTTGCAATAAAACACTCTCTCGTCGTAAATGAAACCTCAACTTGCTCTCTTACTCCATCTGCACTCAACAAGGAGGGTTACTTTTAACCGTGCCTTTCGACATACTAGGCAACAGTTAGATTTTACTTTCCTGTTGAATATTAAAATTAGCATTAGAATTCATCAATATTTAAATCTAGCTAGAATTTATTAATTTGAACTTAGGTTAAAAGTTATCTGGTCAAAGAAAGATATTGTTACTTTGACTGTTGTTCAGGATATCACTTTCTTCATCTCTTTTTGTTTGTATCAATTTTACCTGTCAGAGAAAAGCTTAATAAATGCTTTCCCAGAATAACTTAACCGATCCCATATAAAACATCAATTGTAGACACATTTACACATTACTAACCGTTATTAGGTACATATGACATGTATAGAGTGACCCTTCGTCACAATTTTCTCCAATCATCAACTAAGGTATGATGAAATTTCTTGGAGATTTCCTGTTTATGTTCGCTCTAGATTCTGGTGAGTTTAAGCACCAGCAAATTAAGTACTCCAGAGTATTGGCTCGATGTTAGTCTATATCTAGCAATTTGTCACCGGTTAGGTCTTCTAACGAGTCATGCACAACTCCTGACCACCAAACCTCAAAGCTAGTCACCGCCTGCAGCACCAAGTGTCAACACACTAGACATCTACGAACCTGAAAGAAGGAAGCGTGCCAGCGAAACAGGCGTCATCCGCAAACCCACGGGCCCTGGCCGAAAGTATCCTTCGACGAGGGCAGAGGTCGAGCCCTGGACCTCACACCAGTGAGACATTGGAACTTTCCATGATTTGGATAATAAGAGAATTCAGCGGCACTACTTAATCCTCTTTAGGGGAATATAGAGGTATTAGGGGATGTCAAAGTTAAAAACTTTCTCAAAGATTCGACAGCCGCGGGAGTAAGTTACGACTTCGGCCAGATTACGACATGAAACCGACACCTCCGGAAGTACCTGGAGGAAAACGCCGTGGATGTTTTCTTAACGAGGTGCAATCCAGAATACATAAACAAAGTTATGTGTGACAATTTTACGTCCAGTTAACTCTCCCCCATTGAAGAATATTTCCTCTGAACTTTGAGACCCCATATTACATAATACATAAGAGATAAATCTCCGGTCTGCAGTTTCCGGTCCCCTCATGATAATGCTGTAGGGAAACATTCGATTGCCTCACACTGTACTTACAACTTACCATCAACACACGCGCTCCTGACCGACTAAAGCGATGATGATCATCATAATGTCATGGCCTGATAAACCACTAGAACCGTCATGCACCGCCCGGTGGTTCAAACACGATATGAAGGTGGCTATCATAACATTTGCAAAAGAAGTGTATAATATCCACGTGACACTCGTGTCAAGTGTTTCCTCCGGTCATAGCGCACTGACAATCGCATCCTGTATCGTGGTACATGATACAGGATGATTACCTATTCTTTCAAAGGTGACTTCCACTGGTTCTTGTAAAGGCTACGTAAGTAGACCCAGACTTACAGGTGTACACACTTTCTCCGAAGAAGTGACCAGTGATATCATGGTGGTAAGGTCCAACTCAATTCAATTTGACTTATATACATACAATACTCACTTTCGTAAGAACATGATGAGAACTAAATACTTACATGATGCCTACTGCACTGTGGCTAGCAAGCTTTATGCACAAATTTCCACCTACTTTTACACGAGGTTACGGGAGGACGTTTTTCATTTCCCAGTCCTTCCGTTAATTGCCTCCGGAGTGTTATTGCGGTCAAAATGTGAACGCAGACCGATCCAACCTTTGTAGTAGTCCAAATCACGCTTAGGAGACTCCATTGCTCGGCCTGTTACTCGAGGCATCAAACACGACTCAAACATGAAAGCAAGAGTATCTCCCTCAATCTTAGCTGGTCTCGGTTCTTCCGAAATTGCTTTCTGCACGTATGGTGGTACGATAATTAGAGGGACTGCACTAGTTTGTTCATCCAAACCGGGTCAAACTGGTAAACCGTTAGACACTGTAGTTGCACTCAATATATCAAACACACCAATAAAATAAGGATTTCCACTCTAGATCCAACGCATATAACCAGAAAGGGATCACCAGAAACAAAGTACCTTTTCTGTGCTGAAGTACTTTGTTAGACTACCCGTGAGCAAAGATATGCCGCAGACAGGGTTTGACCCAAGAACAAAAGTAGTAACCTTACAGACACGAGGAAGCCGCTACATAGAAGCAAGTGTATTACTAAACTGAGTATACTGAGGGGTCCAGTACATGCATAAATAAATGATCTCACCTCGTATGTAGCTGTATCCACACCATGAGGACTCATACAACTGTGCAAGCTAGCACCTCCAGGTAGAAATCCCTCTGCTTTGCCCTGCAACACAGGCCCGTACTGGTTCCAGGTTACTCAGGTTTGTACGCAAGTGCAGGAAACTCTAAGCATTTATAACTAGCATCTTTGACACAAGCACAGACCAGAACTTTTAAGCAGCTATCCGGTTAGAGTTGTACCTCTCAAAACAAAAAGACACTTGTCTATCAGCTCTTCAAATCTGAAGCTAGAGGTAGGAAACCATCCGACCAATGAGCCGGAAGCTGACGCTGACGAAGTAAATCAACAGTCTAAAAGTAACCGAAGTTCCGTGTCGATAAAGCAGAAAAAAACCGCTGTACTATCGTGGTGTCAAGCTAAGACGGTTATCTTCAACGCACATCCATCTCCTTAACGGTTGGCGCAAAAGCCAAAGGTGAGAATCAAGTAACTTCAGCTGTTCCACGTTTATTCACTTATCTGCCCGATTCTTTTATCTTGCGTTACGCTTTGCGTCTCATGAGAATCCTCCAGTATTGAGGTGAGGCCCAGGACCGTTACCTCGTATGTGCCGCAGATAAGTCCCATGAATTCACTCATGCAATTGCGATGGAAATATGGAGGCCGAAAAGTATGCTCTGCCACCAACCAGCGGGGTGGGAACACTACCAAATCCACCACAGCTACTCCAGGTCTTTCTGATGGGACTGTTAAGACTGCATCGAGACAAGTTGATTGACAATAAGCACTATCGAACATCGTATAAACCACGTGGTAAGAGACACTTCCCGGCAACAATATATTTGACGCAAATAAGGCTAGAAATAACGTTCCAAGTTGGATGCAGAGAAAACTAATTCTCAGTTGTACATTTCAAACGGTGTCCTTGGTGAGGAGAAATAATTCCTCTACCTGTATTTATACTGGGGTCCGCATGATCGAAGAGTACTGTATTGTAAGGACAAAACTTCCTCAAATCATACTGCACAGGTCGTAGAACAGAATATCGTTGGCAACATTCAAACACTTAGTACCATCTAGACGATCATTACTTTCTGACAATATGATGACTTCAGATGAAAGAGCCGGTATTCCCTTTACCGGTAAAGTGCAGATTAAGCCCAATATCACGAAGATAATAAAGATGGGAAATCTCTAGAGCAGAAAACCTCTCTCAGAAACCATCTCCTATCTGTCCTAGGACAAACTAACTAAGCGAATGGTGACATGGTCCTTGTACGTGCTAAGTAGTCAAAGGCCGAACTAAAAACCAATATGAATGTTAACAGCTGAGCCGAGCTAGCCGGTACCTTGTACGGTGCATAGTTTCCCTGCCAGGCCACAACGTTGAAGGGTGAGAAGTCTTGTTTGCTCTCAAAGAGTTGTCCACCAAATTTGTGGATAATAGTATACCCCGGAACGCAATTGTCCTCGAACCACGCCACCGGTGAAAAAAAGTCTCTCGGCTCTGCTAAACCATTGGCTCCTGCGGAACGTGCGAAGTGGATACCCGTTACTGCCTAAAGGAATGAGCTGCAAGCGCGTAAGTGATGATGGACCACTGTTAACTCACTGCACAGCAGAATAGAGCAACAGGAATGTAAACCTTTGGTAGGTACAGCGATCCATAAGCAAATCGTCAGTCCAAAACGTTAACAGTGAATTCTTCAGCCGTGTATACCTATTGGCCCCAGATCCGGAAGCTGAAAATGACCACTGTAAACCTCAACAATGTAACCCCGAGAAGGTCCATCTGGCAAATCAATGGAAAACCTGAAACCGTGCGGCAGCACAACGACCTCTCCCGGAGAGACTTGTAGTTTTCCACACTCTGTTTTTATCCACAACCCTGGACAAACAATATTTGAGCAATTCAAACTTCACATCAGACGAAGAAAGCGGAGAACGCGTCGAAACTAAGACTCTGTAATAACTAGTCAATTAATGGATCTCTCCTCTATAAGACAACGGAGGGAATCCTGATAAAACCAGACTTTGTTGCATCAACCCTTTGACTCTGCAAGCACCGAAAAATTAAAGAACCTCAAGTTCACCTCAGAACCAAGTGCTTGTAACTAAAGTTGTAACGTCGGTCAAGGCGATTTAGGATTTATCAGACCCTATGGCTTCCAACGCGGATACTAACTGCAATTAACTCAAAAGCCCCGCTTAGTGTCTGCTCTCTCAGTTGCATTTTGGAGGTAGTTATACTCATAAGCTTACTTCCTTGCTGTGGAACAATAAGAAAGTCGCCATCTGCATTTGCCAACGCACAATGTTCCATAGAAGCGTTCGCTGCATACCTGAAAACTCAAATATCTACAGATCAGTACAAATGCACGATCTCTTACAGCCGGTAGATTTCCAGAAGAACAATATGCCTTGAGAATATGATACTTCCTGAAATACCAGATGCAGACATTCGGCTGAACCCCCAATCTCTACACTAAATTTACTGTTCGGACAAAATTCTTACATGTGAACAGCATAACCGTGTCGAAGGAAGGGGCTGCCAGCTCCACAAATAGTGTAGAGTCCATCTATGAAATCTGTTTTCACGTCTGGAATGTCCTCAGGTTTCCAGCGCAACTGGGTAGGCGTCACAAAGGAATTTGACGATTCCGTGAAATCACTGACGAGACTACTGTGGTGAGGTTGCCGAGGAGAGAAGGGCTCATGAGTCACTGATGGCTTTATTCGATACAGCCAACTGGGAACCAAGATTGCAACAACCATCAGTGTCCATAAAGTCACCACCGAAAGTAGAGTATACCAGATAAGAGCCAGTCAAAGTTAATGTGCTACACCGATATGCACAATCCCGTTTGGAGAAAATTTCCCGATACACATTCTACTCGCAGTCTCTATGATTCTGCAGCAAATTGTTTCTGAATACATATCCGATATGCCGTAGGGAGGAACCAATTCTCCTTTCCAATCACAACACGGGAAACGAAATTAACGTAGACCAACCTTTTCTGATTGTGCTTACGAGGTACCGTAAATGCGGTGCCAGATATCTGTTCGGCATAAAGCCCGTATGGACAATTCAGAGGACTGTTTTGTCCTTCAGGTAATGCTCCCTTTAGAGCCTCAGTTGTGAAGTGATTTCCAAATCCTCGTGAGTACTCCAGATAGGCAAACTCAGAACCATCTCTTTCCAGGTAATCCGATGCTGCCTTCTCACATTTTCCCTTCCAAACGACCTCATCATGTGAAGCCTCACCCTGCAGATGCTGCGCTACGTCTTCATCTCTCTCTCCCATAGTTCAAGTCTAGGATGGTAGATTGTCAACACTCCAAAGTCGGTTTTCCAAGGAAGAGCCAAATCGTCCCTTCCACAAACTGAAACTTCCGAGAGCTAGCTGTTGCTCGAAATATACGATTTGATCTCTGTGCACAGGTCACACCAATATCACACGCGATAAAACTCAAGAATGAACCAATCCTAGGCTCCTACGGTTTTGATCAGAGTCGCCAGTAGCTCACACACCGTGCCGTCAATTCAATATGCTCAAAGTAGATGCTCCTTTGGATCGATTGGTGTCGCCACTCATCTCACATGTTGTCACTGTCATTGTGTCGTCAATGTAATACCCACAGAGTAGGTGCGCCGTGAGTTCTATCAGAGTAGATGCGTCCCCAGTATGATCGATACATGTTTCACACAAGAAAACGAGCTTTCTATTTTCTGCTAGATTAAATTCATCATTGTTCTTGGAAAGTATTATTATTATTTTTTGTTTTTATTTTTTTAAGTATTATTGCTATGCGTGAGCATGGGGCCTCTTCCAACTGTTGTCTTATTTCTCCTAACTCCCGCGGTAGGTTCCGTAATAACGTTTCGCTTCCGCACTAGACTGCTGGCAAAATACTTCGGGTATATTCCTGAGCATCAAGCATCTCCTACCGTGTCCGGATATTTCGCTAGCAGAAATACTCATCGGGCTTCATGTGGATGTAAACTCCTACGCAGAAGCTCTCGTGCATATTATTCTAATTTTGAAACTGAACGCCATGTTATGAAGCAGCCGGACGGTCGGACATATAAAGGCGTTTGGATGATTACATGACCATATTCTTTTGCACATAATTTGCAACTTGTGTACTGAACCGACGAACGCAAGGAAAGATGAGGAGGCAAAATAAGCAAGGATTTAATTTACTACCTAACCGATCCCAACGGAAGGTTAAGGTAGTAAATTAAACTTTTCATAAAGTGCTACTGGATGGGGATGAGTAGCCTACATATGTACTTTGGAGAACTCGTCTTCTCGCACTCTTTTCTTGATGTTTCGGTTCTCTCGTGTTTCCACGACGGACTAAGGCCGTAATTGCACCCACATTAAGGAAACTGTTAATCCGGGATTAGCGTGATAATCAGTTTTACCCCAAGGCTGTCTTGACGGATGCACGAGTCACGATTTCTATACTTCAAAAATCTACTGTCACCGCACCAGGCAGCCATCCCTAACATTATGGTGCAGAGCAGTCGATGTAATAAACGACCAGACGATAGACTAAACTCACGCGGGGGCAACATGGATCCAACGTCGATTGTCATGCAAGAAGTGAATGAGACGAGACGGTTCTCATGCAGGAAGTGAATGAAGCGAGACGTTTTTGTGAGTGCACTCGTCCGGGGCAGTTTTTCACGTAGCATAGCCGTGAAAATTGAACCTCAAATTTGACTGCACTCGCACTAAAACTTTGATTTGAACCGAGAAATATCTGATTTGAACCGAGCAAAACCGAGCGGATGGAGAAAAATCTGATTTGAACCAAGCGAAAACAGTCTCAGAAACCCTGATTTGAGTCCTAACGAAAATGAGAAGGAACTGATTTGAACTTCACGAAAATGTTTACAGAAACCTCGGTTTGAACTTCATAAAAACGGCCAGGAACCGATTTGAACCGAGCGAAAATGATAACAGAAATCTCGATATTAACTTCGTGAGAAGGCATCAAATCAAGTTACGGCAGCTCCATGGTAATTACCGATGGTAAGCAGCAGTCGAGAAAATGAGATAAATTAACGGGCAGGAACCGATCGAAAATGAGATCGGAAACCTGGATTTGAACTTCACAAAAATGAGAAGTCACCGAACTGAATCGAGTGAAAATGAGAAGGAACCGATGATAAGCAGCTATTTGCCAAGAAAATGAAATAAATGTACGAGAGTTAAACCTTGGTAAGCATGAGTTTGAAACGAAACAAAGTTTATAAACAAGCAGAATTCCAAGTCATCGTGAGCTCAAGCTTGAGTTCCAAACTACAGGTTACCATCAGAACGATATTTACAAATCTAGTAGTTTGCTACTCCCACGGAATTGAACAATCTAGACAATCTAGAGGGCACGAGAACTCTGAGTCGACCCCGTAATGTAACATTGGATCGACACGTAGACTATTGAGTGAGCTGCAAATAAGTATGAGATCATCGACTTGACAAGCTTACGCTGAGCTTTGTGACCAGTGACTGCGAACCTGACACATATTAGCATCGAAAGCTCTAAGATGAAATCGAAATCAATTTCTTTGCTGACGTGATGTGCATCTTACCATCATTGCAAGCACAATTTGTGCCACCCTGGAAACATCACCCTCAGATCTTCAGGGTCGATTTCCATGGACCAAGTCAGCTCTGCACCAACAACCTCCCACTTATCTGAGCTTAGAACTCGTTGCACCTTCACAATGGACAGAGGATCATCTGCACATCAGTCGTATTCGAACCTCGGCTGTGGAGGTGTATCAGACTCCAGGGTCCACATTGGCCTTCTTGTGATGAAATCAAGTGAATATCAGTCTGCTGAAATAAACATCGAGAAAAAGCGTGTGTACAGACAACATCAATTGCTTCTGCTGTTCGATCGAATTCTCACTCATGTTTTCACGCTCTATCTCGCAAATGCTCAAACTGAACTGGACCTAGATGCAAATGAAGTCCTGAAGCGAAATCTCGATGCACTGCTGTCTGTGCTGGACTGAGACATCTTTGCCCTGTTACTTACCTAGCTCGAAGAGAGAACCAAAATGCTTTGAAGACAAGCATGCATGTTAGTTGTAACCACTACATCCTCAAACTGCCAAATTTAAGATTGGTTCGAGTCATTTTTGAAGATGTGAGACGCCTACAGCGAAATCTCCTCAAATTTTTGAAGTTAGAAAACCACTATAACGAAATCTCCTCAAGTCTAATATCAAAATAATGGTTGATTTAGCTATTTCGGAAACTAGTTTCAGTCACTTAACCACAACTCGGTGATTGAATTAATATTTCAGAAACTGTATTGAGATGTTTTGAGACGGCATTGATGACATAAACATACCTCAAGGGTACTTGAAGCATCAAGGAGCAGAAGAAGACTTCAAATACGCAGCACGCATCTCTAACTTCACTGTCACTCTCCCTGACAGGGTTATGAACATGATCCGTGGTCGTTGTCATGGAGAAAGTGGTGACAGCCAAATCTACAACTACCACCACTCTATGGTGCACTAGAAAATTATGTAACACGCAACAACACTTAACTATTTCAGCTGTCCATTTCATGCTACTGCTGATGCCAACACTAAGAATTGCTCAATACATACTCTATCTTTTATCTGACGTTATGTGAATAGTCTATGTACATGTGGTGACCTCATGTTCAATGAAAATGGAGGCATTAACCACCTCTCCATCGTGTAACCAAAGTCTCCTAATAAATACGGGTGAAGCTGAAATCCATTAGGTAGTGTAACTATGGGCTCTGATAAAACTTTGCGGTCTCGAATATGGGTCCACAGACAGAGGTTCTGAGAACACATGAGTCGTGGTTCGAGCCTGTCCGACCATAACTCACATCGAGAAAACGTCCTTCAGTGTCGCACACACATTGCACACTAAGCAGTGGTATTGTTTTCTGTTGTAATATTCTCCAAGAAGCTCTTTGGCTGGCGGGGCTCTGATTTTAATGTGAACCGTCTATAACACCTTGACAATTGGGGAGCTTTCCTAAGACAACCTAGCTTTCCTAAGAAAACCCTGAGACACTCGTTCCATAGCTGATCCAGTAGGCCATTGGACAAATAGAGGACCAGGACTCCATTCACAGCAGTAACAACATCTGCAAAAACTTCTTGAGAGGTGATCTCCCTTATACCAAACCTCTCGCTCATCTGAAAATGAGTCATGCCTGAGGTCAGTCTGAGTAATGCTGTCTCAACTCGAACCTCCCCCGAGGACGGCTTTCCGATAATGAGTATCTGCTTTTGACACATGTGGCCCAAGTAGAGTGACAAGCTGGAGGAACAATGCCTTAGGCATTCGAAGGTTCTAATCCATTGATCTTCCTCATAACTCTTCATGAGATAGTAGTCAAACCATATTAAATATTGTTCAGTCTGCTGGATATGCTCAACGATAAGTTGTTGTGCCATGAAGACAACTCTTGTGACTTAAATAGTCTCTGATTCTATGTCATCCGACATCCATTCTACTTGTTGTATTTTTGTTTCTCATACTTCACTTGTCTGTCTTCTTTCCCTTGGACCAAAAGTGCATGTTACATGCATATTTAACCATGATACACAAAATAGTTTTGCTGATAAAATTTTCCTACTAGAACAGAATGTGTTAATAATGATTTAAACAAAAAATCTTCACTTTAGAATTAATTGTTGAATATCGATGATAAATGTTGAAACTAAATTTGTACAAAACAATATCTTCTCTCTAAACTAAAGTACACGTGGAAGAAAAAAGGAATATTCCTCTCTTTTGTTTTATATCCGCAGTTGGGGTTTAAAATAGAAGACTTTTACGATACTTGCGATGAGAACTATTTCGGGGTTTATTTTGGAAATATCTTGAGAAAAAATATGCAAACTAAAGTATGTCTATCACAATCTAAAAGAATCATCTTCATTCCGATGCGCAATCTGATATATTAGGCAACATGGAGGGAAACTTATGTGAAGTCGAAGGGAACTCTAAACTCACTGGAAAACAATTTCCAAAGTATAGATGAAATAGTAAATGCGCTACAATGCCTTGACAATCAAGGGGAGAGAGCTGACAAGATATGAATGCGCTTAAACTTAACTTATCTGTTATAATATTGAAACTCATGTTTACCAGAAGTTGAGTTAAGAAGAAAGTTAGACTACCCCGTGACGGCATCGGACTCAAATCTCATATGTTCTCAGATACGGAGCAAAACCTTATAATTCCCTAACAGAGCTTGTTTCTACTCTGCAAGTCTCCTGATCAGTAACCATGTCTAGATTTTTATAAGTGAAATAACTAACTACGCTACATACAATACCATACTTGTTAAGCTGGGAAAGGTTTTGTACAGAAATATGTAGAAAACTGCCTACCTCTTGAAGTACACATTTCTAGTTCTACACAATTAACAGATGAGTCGATGAGCAATACCTGAGTCAGTGCAAGAAATGTCTAGAAATCAGAGATCCAGAGTTAGCAACAACAGGGTGAATATAAAAGGAGGAGTGTTGAATTTGTACGAGGAGAGTAAAAGAAAGAAGGCACAGTATAGGAAAGTGTTTGTTGAATACAGAATGGTCTATTTGGAAAAGAAAAAAATATCGAGAGAAAGCCACGAGAAAGAACAAAGTAGGAAAAAGCATACTTCTTTGTTTGTCGAATTGCATAAAGCAAGAAAGTCATTCGAGGAAATCAAAGAAATTATTGAGAAGCTCGATAACATGTAACTGAGGTTTGGGAGTATAAGTGCGTGTACTTGTATTGTTCATTTGTAATCTCATATACACATTTTGAATGTTTACCAAAAGCTTGTCGATCGGGTCACCTAAGGGTTTCTTGCAAGACGTGTTCCAAAACGAGGTAGCGAAGGTCACTTCCGTGACAGAGGGCGCATCTAGAGATAAAAAGACTAACGGAGTGAAGAACATATGCATCAAGTGAATTTGATAAAACTCTGGATGTTGTTATTTGCTGTTTTATCTCGAGTCTATTTATTATTCGCTGTTTTATCTTGATTCGATTTTTCTGATTTCAATCGCGCTGATAAGTGAGACTCAATTGAAAATTTATTTAAATATGGAATAAACGAAACTTTGGTAAGTCGAGAAGGCACATCGAGGTCGCACTAAGCCCTCTCAACGTGGAAGTGTAGCCTCGATCATTCTTACTTCTTTAATCGAGAGACAAAGAAAACCTAGTTTGCAACTGGAGCTCAACTCATGAACAACCGACCGAGAATAACATCTTTCCTATTTGCAGAGTAGGACGTTGGGTAGAATAAACTCCATGACCAAAAACATTGTCAAACTAAAAGCAAACTTGAAAAGATATACCTAAACAAATTTCCCAAAATCGGTAACACATCGCTATTTGTGACAATTGTCTATGTGTTATTGGCTATCGTTACAAGCGGGTCTTGGTGCAGAATTTACGAGTCTGAGATGAAGAAGAATCATCGGGCAAGAGGACCTTGGAGTCCACGTTGGAGCTAACTAGTGGAGGTGCAGACTGGAGTCTCAAAACCTTTTTGTCCTGCTTACACAATTGCTTGCAGCACTGCTGCGGCAAGATGATGTGAACGCTTAGTTTCTGGTAGTGATCAGACTTCGCAAGCTGATTACCCTCGGGTAAGTAATCAGCGCTTTCAAAGGTCCTACCGAGATCATTCCGAAATACTGTTGTTATAGAACAGATGTCTAGATAAGAAGGCAACAGATCTCGACCTGGGTAGCAGCCTCGTTGCAGATCTCGCAAAAACTCATTGTTGTTCGACCGAATTCCAAACTGTATTAATTGAAATCCAAAGAGCATGATGGTAGCAGATTTACTCGACTGAAAATTTGTCAAATATTTCAAGAAAACTCATATACTTAAACTGACGACCGTTCTAAAGTAAAAGAACAAATTTTAAACAACAACAACGAACATACGAAAACAAAAAATACTCAACAACACAAGAAAATAAAACAAAAAAGACATATATCACAAGAACCAAAAATCTATCAATTTATGTAACATTCAACCAAATTTCATGCATCGCATCACAAAAAATAACTTGAGCAAAAGAATGAATAAAATTCGTCAACATCACCTCGATATTGAAGAACTCTCTCCACACCTTTCTTGATGGTACTTCTTCACCTTCTCAAAATTGTAGTTTGTTTTCAGTGTTCTTGCATGTGCGTCAATACACCACATGAGATACTGGACCACCGTTTGGTCAAACTAGCTCAAACATCTCCACCATCGTCTACTTTCAACATTGTTCATTGCTTCACACACATAGACTCCTTGTAGACCCATTGTAGTCAATCACGTTTGTTTTGCTGATATGTTGTCTTTATATTCATACTTGGTTGAAGTTAAATCTCTTGATGTTTTTGATCATCGTCCATGACCCAAACACTGAGTTTGTTATCATCAATCGCGCCATCTTGGCAATCTTCATTGTTTCGATCTCAAAATCATAAGAAAATAATCAGTTTCTCTATTTGTAATATATTTTCTATGATCACATATATTATTAAGTATAATTTATCATCGAATCATATTCTATTTGAAAAATTTATTTATTTATAATTTATTATAATAATCAAATAATATATAAAGAAGTGAATTCTTCTTCCTACTTTTTCAAAATTAATTTTTAGATATGCAGACGCATAGCAAAAAGTACTCTTAACGCATTTTAACAAAATTTATATCAAAAATTACAATATCACATACGCCTGCGACTTATGAACAGAGTCATATAAAACGGTAAATATTTGAGTTTAAAACAACGTCGAGGGAGAAATCGTTTAGCAAGAAACACCTCTTAACAAGAGTTCCTACTGTACATTAACCTTTTCAAAGCTTGAGATTCAGATCTGTGTTTCAACAGAGGACGTTCACGATCTCCACTTCGAAGTGCCACATCTCGGATTTTAACATTATGTCCAAGAATATCAAAGAAAAATGATGAGAAGCAATAAAAAACGGTTAGACCATAAGCATATCAAGAAAGACCAACTGAAAAACATGGAGAGCATTATGTGCGATTTCAATAAAAAAAAGATTGAACACTACGCTCGGATAAATTCTTTTAGATTTTCGATAGATCTTTTTCGACTCAGATAATACGTAAACGAATATTTCATTCATTGTCAATTTTTGTGAAGACATTTAAAAGATAATTTGTCCATTTGTCTCTATCGACAACAAGTTGATAGATTTTTTTCTCAACATCAAAAAATTTTTTTATTTCTCACGCAATGTGTTCGAACGATTTTTTAATATGTAACTTACATATTGTCTGTGTTTTGTCTTTGCTCTATCATAAATTTTGTACGATCTTAACAGTGTCACATCACAATTGGTGAAACATTGTCGACATGATTTTTTTCGTTAGTTCTTGATGCATTAAAAATCTTAATTATTTGAGATACAGATCTTGCTCAAAGTTGTGAGAAACCTAAAATCTTACGTCGATCATGGTTCCTTGGTCATATTTCTCTTGGTCATGTTGAAATCTGAAAAGATCGAAGAATTTACTATACTTAACTTCCCAATTACGATACAATGTGACGATTCTTCGAAGAACCCAATGAAAGAGAACTTCCGCCTTCTTCACAAATACGATAGTGTCTCTACTATAGATCCGCAGACTTACGTTCCTGCAAAGTTACTCCAATCTCGTGATTTGCTTTTCTAAAAGCTCTCCGCGTTCTCCTTAAAACATCGTACAACCTTGGCACCAGCCGCAATATTATCTATGATACAATCTGCACTACTTCCAATTTCTTGAGCCTTCCTTGTTCATGAAAATATCCAATCTTTCGTCTTTGCCCGTATTTCTTGTTTGTCTTTTAAGCGACCTATCTATTGCCTCTAAAACAGCGGTCGGCTTCAGAAGTTCCCTTGAGCCATACTTCCAAGGAAACTTTTCTCTTAAGAAAAGCTCCACCTCAAACTCTTCATCAGCTAATAAACCTTGAGGCGCAATGCCTGTTCTACCATCGGCCTGACTCAATTCTTCCTCAACCCTGTTGTCAGAGTCGTCTGCGTCGCTGGTCGGTTTTCTTGACCATGGTGGACGCTGATCAACTCTGAAGAAACCCTTGATTTTGTCAATAGCTGGAGCAAGCATGTCTGACAGATCGACATCCCAAGGAACTCCTTCCACCACTTCCGTCCGCTGCCACAAGAGTTAGAGCCTGTCAAGAAGCTTCACTAGAAGATAATGGCACTATCCACTGGAGTCCCTACGTTACCTGGCTAAAAAGCAACTCCGAATTTAGCTGACAGCATCCGATCACGACGAATCAGGTCATGTCTAAGTTATCTCTATTGCTATATCTAGCAATAGAGATAACTTATAGCAACGCTAACTAACTACGCTCAAAAGTGATCCATGATGTAGATGCCTATTGAATGCCGAGAATCGAAGCAGGAGTTCAAACGTGAGGTAGAGTCCTGATTTACTAATTTGCTGGATGGCCCTTTGCTCAAAAGCTTGGCACAAGGATTGGAGGTTTCGTGATAACCAACTATGCATTTTATAAAAGGTTGTGCAGTCCTAACAAGCAGTATTTCTAGCATTAAATGACAACACGACAGCGCAGAACAGAAGGATTCAATAAACTAGGCTTCCTTCCTTACGCAACTTTAGGTACTGGATAAGTAACCATTCTCCATCAACAACCACGCATGGTGTGGACCACCCGGGTGACCCGGCAACATGAGCATATATTCGTACGTCGAGAATGGAAAATATTATCAAGGACCACACTCTAGCACATAGGTTGCCCGCAAATAACCCGGGGAGGTATATAGTAAGTAGCAAATAGGGGCCGAATGTGGCTAACTTGCTATATGGAGTAAGCCAACTGTTTGTAACCGAAGGGTGTGCAGATGGGAATGTGTAGTGCGAAGCACATTTCCAGAAATGGTTCCCCCTGGTATAGAGTGCAATGTAGCTGAGTGCAGTATGCAATGATGCAAGCTGATCGAATCTAATCGAGAATTGCAGTCGGACCAACAACAGATAAAGAAGAGGGACATGAAAGAAACAGGAAACAAAAGACAACGTTCTCCGTTATCAGTCCAACGTGACCACTTAGTTCTAGCATAAGTTAACGCACCTGTTGTAAAAATAGGTTGCGAATCTCATCAGCTCTCACAGATCTTCCTTCTCGTTCTTCCATAGCAGCCCATGACATCCATGTCGGCACGTTCTGAGAGTCGATTTTCAAGGCGCATTTGAAAAGCTCTCGCGCAAGCCCCGTGTCTCCTTCCCTATCTTCCAGCACTCCCCAAGCCTATTGCATGCAGTAACCTATTGTCAGGAACGTTGCTGAGTTTCAGTTTCCAAGGGAAACAAGGCTAATCTCTGCATAAACATACTGTTGACACACTCACATATGTCTGATTAGCGCAATACAGTTGATACAGGTACGAAATGGTTCACAGGCCGAACCTGGAAAGCACGAGCTGCATCCATACTCCTGGAGTCTGCCTGAATGGCTCCCTGGTACAACTCCCGTGCAACGCTTATGTTCCCTTGCTTCCACTCCATCCAGCCCCAAGCCTGCAGTGTGTTACGGTTAGATGCGATCGCCCTGGTCACGCGAGACGGATAAGACTGGAACACCCGCGAAAGAAACTAACCTCTGTCCCTATGTTCGATGCAAACGAAAAGACAAGAACTGAACCTAAATATCTTAAGATCCAGTGGAGGGGATACGTGCATCAAATAACACATGCAAGGTGTTCAAGATCGAATAAGTCTTCAGCTTATTCGATCTTGAATAATGATAAAAAATGATATGATAAAATGATAAAATGATTCGTGCAAATGATAAAAACTATCATTATTATTGGCATTGCCAGAAAACAGACTCTAGAGAATTTATCCCAATACCTATACACTTCGGAAAAGATGGACCGATAGACGTCTGCAATGAAGAACAAGGTCTAAGAGCACTTACTATCCAAACTGGCTGGTGACTAGAGTCACACACGAGTGCCCGCCGAAAGTAGTCTCTGGCCAGACCTGGGCGTCCACATTCATACTCAAAAAGTGCAAACGCTTGTAGCAATACTGCATCTCTGGGATTCAGTTCGTGTCCTCTTTGGAAAAGCTCCCTAGCGCGCTCTTTATTTCCTTGTCTAGCCTCAAACAAGGCCCAAGCCTGCCAAACATACCGATTCTTGGGGCTAGCTACGATACCCTTCTGCTCACCGAGCCACGATAACAAGTCAGATAAGGTTGAAGAGCACTGACAACTGAAAAAAGGAATTCTGGCAACAAGAGCGGCCGCGAGACAAGACCTGGAACAAGCGCCGTGCAGTTTCATGAAGGCCATTTTGCGACTCCATCAGCGCCCAAGCCTGACATTGCGAAAATTGTGTGATTGTGTGAGTGTTGTTTCCTAGATGAAAACAGTAAGGATGAAAAACTCTTTCCACTAGTTCCGCTTGAACAGGCTATTTGCCGAAGACACGTACAGGAGCAAGAGGAATTGGTGTATATAAACGTGCCGAGCTTCCAAACACTCACCAACCAGCTGGCTGCACTTTTCGGGTTGTGCTGAGTAGCTCTGGCCAAAAGGGATCGAGCTTGTTCTAGCTTTCCCGCTCTGGACTCTATGAGAGCTAGAGTTTGAAGAAGATACTCATTCGCTCCACAGAACCTGAGCCCTTTGTTGAGCAAGGACCTCGAGCGTTTCACATTACCCGCACGCAGTTCTAATTTTGCCCATCCATGCCAGGCTGCAGCATGTTTCTTATCGGCCACCGTTGCTGCATCAAAAAGTTGCCTTGCTTTTGCTAAATTGCCAGTTCTCTCCTCTAAAACAGCCCATGCCTGAACAAATTATTACGTGTGTTACAAGGCTTCCAAGATGATGGCCCGAAATTAAGCAGAAAGAGGCCCTAACATGATGCTGCATGGAGTACAAACATAAGACAGATAAAACAATGAGTGTCGCAAGTATCAAAGGTGCCTGCAGATGACAAACCTGCCATATGTAGGCGTTCTCGCCCCGTACTGCTTGACAACCTGTCTCATATGCAGCCCTAGCCTCCTGTATTTTATTCTGTTTAACGAGCAGCCTGCCAAGAGCTACATAAGGACGACCATCGTCCGGCCAGTTTATGATGCACTATGCATAGCGCATGAGAGGACCAGCCCACGGAAATAAGCATTGTGATTGAGAAAAGTTGAACGACTAGACGAGGGCAGAAACGGAAAAAAAAGTATTCTGGCCTGTCTGCCTGGAGCTTTAGAGAGGTGGTGCTAGTGAGAATCAAGGCCTAACAACAGGAGCAAGAATGATGATTTCTGATCATATATTCATCGTGTTCGTCCCACCGGCATGATGTGCAGCGATCTCACCTTTCTCAGGATTGCCTCGGCCTCAATCATCTTCCCTTTCTGCCTCAAAGTTCTTGCCCTATACAGTTCCAGATCAAGATTGATCTTTAACCTATCTCCTCCTTCAGATACAGCCGGGCTTCTAGGCATACCCGTCCAACCGTCAGCTCCTTCCCCTTCCAGACTATCAACTTTTGGAGATGTAGTGACACCACCAGAATTTCCCCTGAGCTCGTCCCCAAAGTATTTCTCCACTGCTGAAATTCTTGGACTCCCATTCTGAGACGAAGCAAGGGATTTGAACAGACTATCCTGCAAGAACGTTTCTCCAACACGAAACGCACTCTTGTATTTTTCATCACTTCCATCAAGTTTTGCCGCATTCGGAATTGTGAACTTTGAAGTATCAGCAACTTCTGCTCTTTGGCTAGCTGTTTCTGGATTCCGCCGTGGCCTTTTCATTAAAAGGGCCTTGGGAACTGCAGATCGCTTATCGTCGCTAGCTGTTTCTAAACCGAGTCCCCTCCATCCTCCCTCTCTGAATTTCTCATCTGGAGGTCCCCTATCGCCAGAAGGACCCACCGAACCAGACAAAAGCTTACTTTGAGTATCATTCTGGCGATTCTCGATCCCACTGAACCCGTCCATACCATCCTCTGCTGTTGTTAATGCATCTGCATTGTCCTTTCTGCCACCTAACTGTTGAGCTTTCATCTCAATTTCCTGATTCCCTGGACTACTTCGACTTTCCTGGTTACCTGGACTCAGCCATAACACTACCTCCTCTTCGTTTTCTTCGCTCTCTACTGGGACGATAGCAGATCCATAATTGACGAGTGGCTGAGCTTCCCTGATAACACGGTCAAATTTCCCCCGTCTTCGAGGTCGCTGATTGAACATGCCCCACGTACTATTTATGGGAATTGGATAAAACCCAGAGGTCGAACATTGTGTCATAGAAGTTGACTGATTCTGTTCCGAAGATCTGTAACCTTTCTGCGATTTCCTGTCTCCCAGCACGAACTTTGATGAAGTTCGAAGTGAATCTACAGATGACGCAGGACTCAGCAAAGAGCCACAATGGACACTACCAAATACTGCTCCCAATCCAATCTCCATTGTAACCTGGTAACCACCGTCTACTCGAGGACTTCCTGCTTTAGAAGCACCAATTTCAAATCTCGCTATAACTCGGTTTTCCCGGTGGGGAGTTAACGCTGAGCATTCGCTTCTTCTGAGTGCCTTTTAATCTCATCGTCCACAAGTTCGTTCCGAGGTGGACAGTTTTTCCTTTCACTTTCAACCATCACTTCCAGAGCTGCCTGTGTCTATCCTGTTCCATAGACGGTAGCTAGTTTACTTACATCAAGAAACTTGGGGTAAGACTCGTGAGCTCAATCTCCTCAATTCGCCAATGTTCCAACGTCACGCATGTAACTGCAAACGAGAATGCTGTAGATAGCAGCAATCTTCACGACCATTTCCCGACTCCACAGGAGTTAATTACCTCAAAGCTTCCTCATACCGCGCAAAGCACATGTTCAGTCTCCGTATATCGCTGAAAGGTCTCGAGTTACAGAGATGTCGGCAATTCGTCTCCAATACTGTACCAGTCGGGCGATTGTAATCCTCGGGAAGTTATCCGAGTACCGTACACGACTGAGTTTCATACTGATATCATCAGTGACTGATACGAACTGTGCCGCAGACGAAGAATCGTCACCAGTGTTAACCAGCATGACTGACCAATGGCTGTGCAGGTAAGATAGGGCAGCAAAAAGGAACTGGCTCGTCTGGACTCTGCTTTCGGCTCTATTCTATAGAGCAATTTGCACGGATATGAAACTCTTACATTCTGACGTGGAAGCCATTGTGAATACTACATAAGTGGAAGTGGAATAAAGGAACAAGTACCTCTGTATATATATATATATATATGAAAAGCCACTCAGTCTTTAGTTCCCGGTAAATAAAATTGAATATCATTCAGTTGGTACAGTATAATAACAATCATTTTTTAATTATTTAAAAATATAATCTATAGTTGCAACACTAATACAACAACTTTGCTGCTATACGTTAACATAGTTTTATTTCGATTGTGAAAATCGGAAATGGAAGAGATGATTTTTGTAGTGTACTGCATTTTGTTGTATGCTTGGACAGTTAAGAACAGAGAGAGACTCAGTTGGGTAATAACAGTCAAAAGGAGCGAAAAGAAGTAGGAGAAAATTAAGATCCGAATAAATCGCTAACGCATAACCCTGCAATTAGATTACAAGAGAAGTTATTTGCTTTTTTATTTCTATTTTTATTTTGTTCAACTCTGCTTTACCTCGATATCCATATTTGGGTTCAGACTCAGCACCAAGTGATGCTTAGTAAATCTATTTCGTGTTGTCACTACCCAGTCTGAAACGGAGGGGTTGAGGTTCGATATTACGTACTGTAAGTTTTTCATTCCATGAATTCTCACAATGTCTAAAATGTATAAAATCTAATGAAACTACAATCAAAGCGTTGGGGAGAGCTCTTATCTAATTTACACTATGTCTAATTTCAAACAATTGAAGAAGAACTCGCATGTTACTTTTACAAGAGAATACTGAACAGAGGCCACCATAAATTTATAAAGCTCATTGGTTATTTTCGTGTTTCATTTATCATCGTCACTTTACTTTTTATATTGAGGTTGTTACTAACGGAAGAGTCAGCATGTTTTCGTGTTGTGTATCTACTTTCACATGAAATACAAAATCTTATGGTTTTACATTATTGTTCCAAATACTTTATGAAGAAAATTTTATTTTGAATTCAATTCTCATTCCAAGAGTGGTAGAGCTCAGTATAAGCTTCTCATATGCACTTCATTTATTTCATTTAGATATTTAAAAGTAACATTATGGAAATTGAGAAGTAAAAAATTTAGTTTAAAATTATATTTAGATTTATCATATTAATTTCTCAAAAAATATAACTTCTATTACAAAAAAGATCATTGTTATTTTGATAACTGACATATAACTTATTTTCCGATATTTTGATTCAAAATGAACCGATTTAAAAATCCATATGCAGTTTAACTCAAGCTCTAAGACATGACCTATTTGAATATAACGATCTATAAGTCCTCAACAAGACTTCTTCAAAAAATTTATATAATAGAGGTCTTAACACATAACATAATTCTTATATTAGACGAGAGAACCTAGTGAAAATGCGGATGAAATGCAGTTTATCTTGAATATGAACCATGACAAAACCTATGGTTCTTGTGATGACAGTGACTATCTCATTTCTCATTTTTCAGAACAGGAGTTGCTCGTATCTTATCTGAAATATGTCTGATAATGTTCTTGGAGTCTGTTATCGAACATCAAAAGAATGATTGACCGTGAGGTATGGAGGTTATGTTACAAGAACCAAGAGCTCAACAAACAGTAAATGATCAACCCAAAATTTTATTAAGTAGTTATAACTCAAAACACAAAGATAATATCGATCAATAATTTCAAAATCACAGTGATACTGATGTTGTGATGGAAGCTATTGCTAGTATTAGTGTCATAGTTAGAAAATTGGTGCATGTGCTATTAATAAAATGCAGCGAGCGAGTTCATTTGTCATTTCAAAATTCAAAGACAAGTGAATTGCTGCATGGAAGAGACACAAGTTCAAAATGATAAAACAAGAAATGTGGTAAAATCAATGTATATAAGATGTGCAGAATTCAAAATGACAATTTTTTCTCAAACTTGCTGTTGCCTCTGTCAGAAAAGTCAATGTGCAAAGAGACAAAAATGGTCTCACAATATGTACATAAGACTATAATCTAATGAGATCTTCCTCTTGATAGCACAAAACGTTAGCATAGAAAACCACTCATTCTAACTTCTCACATCATTCACTCATTCTAACTTGTCACTCATTCTAACATCATCACAAAGATATATTGATCGCTTTGACGATAAGTTGTACCATCATTCCACTTCAAGTCTCATACATGTTTTCAGATTATTGAATATGATAATATTACTCCGCGAGCATGAAATCTTTGTCACGTCAGTTTGGCACCTCGGCTATGTTGACCGAGTGCGAAGTGACGCATCCCGATAAGGCCGTTAGTGCCTTTAGGGCGAGTTGGTGAGAGAGCCCACTAGGGATATACTCCGCAGGTAGGGCTTGGAGGCCTTAGTTCTTCAAGTTGAGTCTTCAAGCTCTAGGCTATGATGGATAGTCTAGTTGAGTGTAACCCGGATTCTCTTGAAGAACTGAGTGAACTGAAGAACTGAATGCAGGTCGAGGCAGAGTCAGTAAGAGCTCGCTGATCTGAAATCGTCCGGGTATCTTCGGACGTTGTCGTTCGTGCTTGATTGATTGGACCTGCGATCGAGGTGTGTGTGGGTGCATGGTACCTTGCTGTTCGCAGATTGATTGCTGTTGTGGGTCGAGTGGAGATTTTCTGTCATGCGGAAGCGCTGCAGAAATTTTGCGGAATGTTCTTGAAGTGACCTGTTCGAAAGGAGTGCACATTTGGACGTGGCAGACGGAGTACTTGTCAATGTCATGCCGGAGGGGGCTCTTTGGAAGCGCATTGAAGAGACGATTGTAGTGCACCAAGTTTCGTGGAGTTTGGCCGAGCATCGAAGAAGTTATGGCATGTCGAAGTTCGCTGCCGTGTGACCCGAAGTGCAAAAAGGCTAGTACGTCAAATTTTGGTGCAATTTCGTGTGGAAACTCGAGTTTAGGAGTTTGTTTAGGAGTTTAGGAGTTTTAGTTTTGTTGTGTGTGTGCATTCGCGAATCTGTTGTGGTGGTGTTCGGGTTGGCTTTGGGTGTTCTTGCTGTTGCACCCGCAAGCTATTTTTGCTGTTTTGGAGCCTCTTTTGGTGCAATCTTGTGCAATTCGAGGTGGAGTCGAGTCTCTTGTGGTGTGTTGTATCCATTCTACTCTACTCCAAGCGGAGCGGAGCAGAGAGTGAGCGAGAGTGTCGAGGTGTGGAGTGCGTGTTAGGAGGCTTCGAGGAGCAAAGGTGCGTGAGAGCGGAGTGTGAGAGTGCGGAGGCGGAGCGGAGCCTGTGCGTGAGAGAGGTATCCAAGTTCTAGTTGTGTGAGAAGTGTAAAACCAACTGGTCACCCATCCCAATACTATTTCTGGACCTGGACTCTTAACTCTATAGTCTTAGCTTTGGTTTTACCACTAGACCAATAGCTCTTGGTGTCTTCTAGGGATGCGTGCAAGTACTTATGGACTTGTATAAGATAGTAGGAGATCTTCTCGCACGTTCTTAGAGGAGTGGTAAGACGACCCCACAATATTAGGGGGAAGCTATAGTTGTGGTAGTGTTTGCCTATATCGTAGGGACGCATACTGAAGGCAGTTGGTGACAGTTGTCTTGAGTGAGCTAGTAGAGCTACCACGTAGGGATTTTTGGAGCTACTAGAGGTGTGGACATCTAGTTAGTGACCTTTCGTAGCAGTTACGACGGTGGGTGACCATATATTGTACATGTGGCACCAAAGAGGAGACATCAGTCCGGTGGGGCTGGGTTTCTCTTTATGTGAATGTTTGAGTGTGGAGAGTTATCGTTTGGACTTCTTGTGATTGGAACCCCTCGATATTCTGCTTCCTATTTGTGCGCCGCGTTTGCTTGTGTTGGCGCTTGATTTCCGGAGTGAGTTCACTCCAGTGTGCTATCGGTAGTGAGACTGGAGTTGCAGATCAGTCAAACTATCTTTGTTTCTCTCACGGTGCGGTTGGAGTGACGACCAACAGACTGTGAGAGGCTGCATGTGGTGATGGCAGGTACAGGTTGCCCTTACCTTGACCGTCATAGTAGAGGATAGGTGAGCTCAGTAGGAGCGGGGTTAGGCAAGTAGTGATTACAGTGATAGAGATTTCGGCATTTTGGTTGGAGAGTGTGTTACTGAGATTCTCTCATCACGGAGTTCTCGGGAGGTTCTGGTGGGGACTTCTCGGACAGTGGGTATACACGGAGTGGGGTGAGATACCGACTACCTACACCATTGCCGTCGGTTGTTCCAAAGGACGAGTCAGATGTAGATAATGCATTTTCTGGTGAGGAGTCGAGTGTCACCACACCATTGTTGTGAGACATGGACGAGATCTATGGGACCACGAAGGGGCCTCGACGTTATTCAGATATAGTGGGTACCATCGAGCTGGATGACTTCATCCAGGAGTTGGACAGTTGGTGCGATCTGCAGCAGATGCGGAACCCACAGCTGTTTACATCCTTCATGGAGTGGAAGGGTTTGTTCCAACACTTGGAGGGACCGCCGATGGACGATTATCATGAGTTCAGGCAAGATTACAAGGTTGAGATCGAGTTGTGGAGATAACATTGGTCTCTCAACTACGTTTCTATCACTACTGGCGCAGTTTCGGGAGGCGTAGCACATGCGAGTTCGAGTGCCAGTAGTAGTGATACATCCACAGGTGGCAGAGTATCTACTACCAGTCGTGCGTCCACAAGTAGTGGAGCAGGTGGTAGTGTGAGCGGGATACCATCAGGGTTTAACCCTGTGGTTCAGTTCTTCCAATGTTTGAGGAAGAACTATCAGGGTGTGCGAACCGACAAGTTGAGGAGTCTGCATGAGTTCCAGCGGAAGACTGGAGAGAGCCTATGCAAGGCGTTTACTCGCATGAGGCGATTGATCAGCGTTACGCAAGGAGTGACAGAAGCACATGCAGTCCAGTTTTGATATGAGATACTAGACCCGGAGTTGTGTAGGAGAGTTAGAGATGCTACTCTCCTTAGAGATACCGCTCCGAAGCAGAGTCGAGTGATGCGTCTTCGGTCTTCTGAGGCACGGGTGCGGTACTAGGGATCATGGCGACCTCATAGAGGTCCGGGGAAGTCGCTTCCTCCACGCGGAATACCTGGGAAGACGGCTCGTCTTCCTGTCTTCCAGAAGACATCCTGTCTTCCGAGGTCTTCTCGGCTTCCAACGATGTCACCACCAAGTACACAACGAGATCGAACTCCTCCTTCTCCATTCCGGATCCAGTCGATGGTGCAGGAGCGTGGGAAGATGCGGTTGCAGGTGTCGGAAGCGAGGGAAGACCATAAAGTGTCTTCACTCCCTCTATCTGCCGATCTAAGTACCTGAACATGCTCTCCCGGCATTCCACCAACATTGCTTTGGACTCGCTGTCCCATCCTCTAGCTAAGGTAAGTAACTTCCTACCCACGGTGAAGTTGAACTTCCTCCGAAGCGCTTCCACCGACTGTGCTAGCATCTCCTGTGCACGAGCCTCCGCTGCTTCCCGCTGCGTCTTCTCAACTGCAACTCGCGCTTCTGCGGCTTCTCGTTGCGTCTTCCAAGTGTTCTGCTCCTCTGCGAGGATGATGATCTTCTCCCGCACTCGGAGGACTTCCTGATCGCGCTGCTGCACACGCGCCTGCAACTCTTGGTTGCTCTTCCGAAGCTGTACCAGCTCCTTGGCAGAAGCGGCTGCTTCCGCCTTGTATCTGATTGCGAGCTTCTCCGTGATGCGGAGACTAGCTTCCAGCGACTCCGTCTTCTTCTGGTCTTCTCCCTGTCGCAGCAAGGTGCGCAGGCCGAATCCAGGTTGCAAGGGCCTCTCCTGTGTCTTCGCTCTCTTCTCCAACAACTCCATAGCCGGCTGGATCTCCTTGTAGAAGAAGGCGCTGAACTCTTCCAGCCTTCTTCCTGCGGAAGACAAGTTCATCTCCACCACTCGCTCTGAGGTGTCAACCTTGTCTTTTAGAGGCAAGGATGCCTCTTCCACTACAATGGCCTTCATCTTCTGCGCACGAGAAGAAGCTACTCTTCTCATCTTCCGGGGTGAAAGACTCCTCAAGGCAGGAGCGGCTCTCTTCGTTGCGCTTCCTCGCATCGCAGCAGGAGCGCTCATCCATCCTTCGTCTTCTGGAGTCTTCGGAAGACTCCCAGGTGTTGCAGAAGCGGTCTTCTGCTCCGATCGGATACTCAGCAGTTCTTCCTCCGAGTCTGACTCCGATCCTGAATGAATGAGAGAGATGGGTGTCCTAAGTACACTCCTAGGACCCATCTTCCTCGGTGGCGTGGCGTCTTCCGACCCACTAGACTCGTCTTTCCTCACCAGAAGCGTCTTCTGGTGAGAGCCGGGCCTCAGCTGTGACATCAGAGTGAGAGGGGGAGTTGCGGCTGCTGCTCGGTCATCGTCTTCCGAGGTCTCCTCTTTCTCCTCCTGTTGCCCTGTTGGTCCATACTCTGCCAACTGATCTATCCTAAGATCCCCCATGGCTACGTACAAGTAGCAGAGAAAAGTTGTCAAGTGTCCTCCCGCCGGGGTACCCAAGTACGCTAGCTCCGCCTGTACATAGTTGTGGACATATGCGCCCCAGTAGATGGGTACTCGTTTATCCCACACTGCTTCCAGGAAGTCTACGTCCTGATCTCCTAGGTACCTCATCTTCTGCGCTTTCTCCTTGGGGAAGAGATGCAGAAACAGCTTCGCCAGAAGTCGCTTCTTCGGCTCCCGGTAAGATTCGATCTTCCACTCATTCTTACCCTGTCTGTCTTCCACGAAAAGACAAGTGGTGCTCCAAGGTACATGCCACGTACTCACGACCCTGGGCAAAACTTTCTTCTCAAACCAATACCCTCGGTCCTCGGAGTCTGGCCTGTGGAAAGCCCTGCGCCACCAATCTTCAGTCCAAGAAGATGGTCTTCCTCGAGCTACTCCTGCCTTCGCAGGTACACGGTTGCGGGGTGGTAACGCTGCCCACACCTCCTCCAGAAGTCTCTGATCAGCGAGGTTCCAATCCCACAGGAAGAAGTCGAGACCCAACTCCTTGAGGAAAGGAGTGGCCTCGGCCAATTCTGCCGCTGGTAACACCAAGCCTCGCGGATGCATCGTCATACTGGAAGATCTGTTGCACTAAGCCACAAGCACCTACCATGAGCTGAAGGCTCAGTCCTTCCCAAGTGCCCACAGTCTAGCTTCTACTTCTCGGAAGACGAAACTAGTCTTCCAGAAGACAACTACTCCGTCTTCCGGGATTCTAACAGTACTTCCTAAATAGCTCTCGTCTTCCGAGCTATATCTAAACAATCCTATTAAAGCAAGGCCTCGAATGGATTACCAAGAAGACAACCCACCTTGCATTACATCCTACTTCCTATCAAAAGATACAAGATTCGCGAAACATAAAGTGCATGACAGGTTCAGAAGATGGTTGCGGGCTCCTGCGGTGACAGTGGCCTCTAGGAAGACACCCGGGACAGTTTCCGATTCAATGTCTTTCTCGGAAGACCTCTCGAAGTCAGGCTTCCCTTCACTGGTCTCACCTGTCTTCGTCTTCCTACGCGCAATCTATCCTCACAACAGACTCAAGACAATTGCACTCTGTTCTTCTGGCTTCTCACCTTTCGTACGCACTCAGAAGAAGCTTGCTGCTCGGTGGGAAGACATGACCCTCGACCATTCTCTCCAGATTCTGCCAGCAAGTATTCTCACAACTCTCTTCTAAGTTTGGGAAGAAGAAAGAATGGCTGCTATGGGTCGGACAGAAGAGACTCGCAATGGACCCTCACGTCTTCTCGCTCATTTTGCCAGCCTTTCAGTCTTCTAGTCTCTCTAGGAAGATGTGGAGTTGAGAAGCTTGGAAGACCGGGAGGCACATGCTTAGTTCTCGACTTCCAACTTCTCGAAATAACAAAACAACTCACCACACCACTCGGGATTCGTACCAAGCCTCTCTTAACACAAAAGCAACACAAATCCACTCTTGATACGAATTGGTTATAGTCGACTTCCGAAGACAGTCTTCCTGTAGTGCCCACAAATTACAGGATGCACGAATTTCGGAGCGGTGTCTCTAAGAAGAGTGGTATCTTTGACTCTCCTCCGTAACTCTCGGTCTAGTATCTCATACCAGACCTAGACTGTTTGTGCTTTCGTCACCCCTTGGGTAACTCTGATCAACCGCCTCATGCGAGTAAACGCCTCGCGTAAGCTCTCTCCAATCTTTTGCTGGAACTCCTGCAGACTCCTCAACTTGTCGATCGCACACCTTGTATAGTTCTTCCTCAAACACTGAAAGAATTGAACCACAGTGTTAAACCCTGGTGGTATCCCGCTCACATTTCCATGTTGTCGAGTTGAGAGTTTTCTTGAGAACGGTGGAACCTTCTGGCTGTGATAGATCTTGAAGATTGTATTTAGTCTACTCAGGGAAGCGTTGGACTTCAGGCTATGGTTTCTTACTATACAAAGGTAGGCTTCAGATCAAAAGAGAACAGTATAAACACTCACTCAGGTCGAATGGACCCTCCAGTATGTTCAGGAAGTGAAAAACAGATCAGACTAGTAGTAATAAGGTCAGACGGCGAACTTTAACAGTCCAGAATCAGAAACATACGATGGTTCAGACTTCAGAACTCCTCCTACATGTAAGTGAGGCCCTACTGACCATACACACGAAGTTTCAGCTTGAGATCAAATCAGAGTGTTGAGATATGAGCAGAAATGTTCCGAGCAGAGAAATTACGGCAATTTCTGGTACCCAGACAGCTATTTCGACCTAGAACAGAGAATTGGCTCGATCACTTTCAAAGATTCTTACAGGATTTGCAGTACACAGCTTGCTGAACCCTCCTGTGAAGTTGGACCTCCTGATTGTACACAGAACTCCAGATCTCGCTCTCTGAAGTTGCTATTCCAGATTGAGAGCTTTTCGGACCCCCTTTGCTTCAGTGGTCGCCCTGAATTACTCACAGACTCAATTGACATGATAATTTGGGGACAGTCGTAGCCCTACAGTGAACGTGACCACGAAAGTTTGAAGCGATTTTCTCAAATCTACTGCGATTGACACCGAAAACTCCAAAATCAACAGAAGTGCTGCAATTCTGACACAAATCGAACTTCAATCAGCCATAACTCCTTCTTTATCGCTCCAAATCGATCAAAAATTTCTCTCCTCCGCCTCAGCCACTCTCCTCCGCCTCAGCCACTTCAGTAACCGAGTCGTCTTCGTCTCTTGGCATCCTCTGCTCAGACTCCAGGAAACTGAACAAATCTACTGATCCTCCACGTTGTTTGAACAACTTCACTCGTTTGCAAGCCACAGATAGTTTCAAAGGAGTACCATCCAGCTCACGTAAACTATAAGTGGCATTCTCATAAACATCTAGCACAACATAAGGCCCGAACCATCTTCGTGAGAACTTACGAAGTGTAGAGTGCTGGTTCTCCAGCGTGCTATCATACACTAGAACCCAATCACCAACACGTATTGGCTTCGGTCGTAGTCGATGAGTCTTGTCGAAATGCTCTTTGTTTTTTACTCGAGCCACCTTCAGCTTCTCTTGCGCTTCAGCAAGATCCTCCTCCCTTCGCTCCAACTGCCTAGTTCGTAAAGCAAGGAGTGAAGTATGATCTATATCATCTTCCCACGGTAGCGTAGCCCACGTAGGAAAGTCTTCCTCAGCAGGCATGATCGGCTTCTGTCCCAACATAAGCTCAACTGACATATAGCCAGTCGTGGTACAGTGTGTAGTTCTATCAGTCCATAAAGAAAATGGAAGCAGTCTCGGTCATTCTCTAGGCCTACCATCACATGCTTTCACTAAAGCGTGAACGATAGAAAGGTGTCCTCGTTCACTCTTACCAATCCCTTCTGGATTCATGGCAGTAGTAAGTCGAAGCTTTACTCCATAACGAGCAAAGAACTCCTTCGCTTCTGCACCTCTCAGCTCGCCCATATCTGCTCGTAATCTTCCAACAGATCCATAATGACAGATAATATCTTCCAGCACGAATCTACATATGTTCTCTGTAGTCTTCGTTCGTAGTGCTCGTCCCTCCACGTAGCTGGAGAGATCTTCCCGAGCTAACACCAAGTAGCGCATCCCCCATAGTCCCGGCGGCATCATCACAAGATCAAGGACCCACGAAAAATGAATACTAGGTGGGTAGGTAGGTATAAGTCCATCTTTGTAACGGACTTTAGAGTAGAACTGGCAGTGCAAACACGACCCAACAAAATCCACTACGTCTTGATACAAACCCTTCCACCAGTATCGCTCCTTCATCTTTGTGTATGTAGCCTAAACTCCACGGTGTCCAGCCCACAAGGTGTCATGAAACTCGTTCAGCAGATTCAGCTTTGTCGGTTGATCATCCACCACTCTAGCCAGCATCCCATCTCTTCTCTTCGGACGTTTCCACATATAACCTTCACATAGAAGGTAACCGTACGCTTTTCTTCTAATCTCTTTAAACTCTGCATCGCTCCAACCTCTCGTCTGCATAATAAACTCAGATAGAATCCGATGTCACGGAACCTTTCTGTGTAGAACTCCTCGTAGAACGGTAGTGGTTCCAAGTCTGAAATCTGCTGACCAACTTGGCACCAAACGTCTCTCTTCTCTTCATCCTTCAACTTCTGCAAACATTTCTTCTTCATCTGTATAAAGAGCCCTAGATAACATGTCTGCAACAAGATAATCATTTCCTGCTATATGCTTCAGCTCAGGGTTCATACTCCGGATATAAGCAATCCATCATAGCATTGCTATGTCTGGAGTATTACAGTTTGCTATCATTCCTAACAAAGGCAAACAGTCTGTTTCTAGTATCACACGAGCTCCTATCAAGAACTCTCTATCTATCTTCATAGCAGTAACAGCTCTCCACAACTCACGCTTCACTTGAGGATAGTTACGCTGTCTATCTGTTAAGATCCGAGCTCCAAACCTTGAAACAAACCGCACACCTTGTGCATCTTCTTGGCCAACTGCCCATCCAATCGCTTTTGGACTCGTATCAACAGTCAATACCACAGGTCTCCCGCTCTCGTAGCTAAGCCTCCTTAGTATAGGTGGAGACTTCAGAATCTCCTTCAGCTGCTCCATCGTCTCATGATGTTCTTGCCGCCAAGTAAACCTCCTTCCCTTTCTCAAAAGTGCATACAGAGGCTCGGCAATGTGTGCATAATGAGGAATACTCACACGAAAGAACACACAAGCTCCCAAGAATCGTCGAACCTCAGTGATGTTGGTGCAGTCAGCTATCCTTGCTATAGCATCTACCTTCTCTGGGTTCGGACGCCGCCCAAAAGTACCACACAAATGACCCACCACCACAATCTCTGACATACCAAAACGATATTTGGTACTTGATAGAGTGAGGTGTACCTCCTCCAAACGCATCAGAATTTTCTCCACATCCCGAATGTGGTCTGCAACGAACTTTCTGCAACCGTCAGCAATCATAGTTTTGTCCTTGTCCTCCACTGGACAGCCTTTCATAGGGATATCATCCAGAAATGGGATAGTAACCTCAGGTACAAACTCTCGTAACACCTTATGCATCGCATTTTGCATATGGGCTACTGAGTTTGTTGCGCCCTGAGGAAGAGTACACATCCGCATCAATCCCAAAGGTGTACGCATGGTAGTCAAGTCTCTACTCTCCAAAGCAAGCTGAAACTGATCGTAACCTGAAAACAGATCTCCAATAGAATAGATAGATCTTCCAGCAAATGCCTCGGCTACTTCATCAACCACAGGTCCTGTTCTAACATTTCGAATCGTGATGTTGTTAGCAGGCTGTAAGTCTTGGATGAAGCGTAAAGCTCCTGTCTTCTTAAGTACTGTGAACCATCGGCTAGAGTACGGAGCCATAGATGGTTCAAGAATACTCATCCGCATCCTCTCCTTCAGTAACTCAATAACCTTCGGTAGCAAGGCACGAGAGACTGGAATCGGCTTCAAGTCCCAAGGTACGTGAGGAACAGTGAAGATAACCATCGGAGCTATCACACTAGGATCCACACAACCAATCTCTCCAGCTGAGAAAGAAAATGCCTTACCATGGCTAACTATCATCTGCTCAAAAGCTCGTTTCTCCACTTCAGTCAAGAAGCCACCCCCTCTTATCTGGAGCTGCTCGAGTGTCTCTTGAGTAAACTCGTGTCCTATCTGTTTAGGATCTCTCAGTACAGGCTCAATGGCCGCTAACTCCATCTGCTGTCGTGAATCAACATGTAACTGAGTCGCCACTGGTTTCACCTTCTTCGCTACAGTTTCGTATTTGGTGTGAACCTCTGCTTCTTCACGAGAGCCACACCAGCAGATTGCATCCTTCCATCCACTCTCCAGTCTCGGATAAGGACGAGATTGTAAGCACGAGACAACCTCCTCATAGACTTTACGAGAGTAGATGGGGATCACCACCCTTCCTCCCATCTGCTCCATCAACCTACCTACATCATCCAGCCAACGAACAAAAGACTGTACACCTACAAACTCTTCGTAAACACCAGAAATCATCTCATCTTCCTTCAGAACTCCTGTACAGCGCAGATTTGCTGCACACCTCTCCATCAGCCTTCTACTCTTCTCAGTCAATTCCTCTACCCGTGTGAACTCACTCCAATCATCAGAACTGAAAGTCATCAAACCAGATTTCCAACTATGTACAGTGTAACTACTCTCAGAATCTTGAGCAACCTCTTCATCAGTCTGTTGTGATCCCACAGGCTGCTCAAGCGAGATCATAGTAGTATCAGATCCATCACTCTTGGTATCCCGACCTACAAGAGTGGTTTCTGAAAACCCTTGCTCCTGTAGATAGGAGAATCTCTCAAAGTTTGTCTGTTTCGTTCGTGATTCGTACGAACGGTCAAAAACTGCACAGAACGTCTATCATCTGGACTACGGATGCTAGCATAGTGAGATCCGTCATCCATTACCTTCGTCTCCATTCGA
Source organism: Asterella californica (assembly GCA_036924285.1). Taxonomy (NCBI): domain Eukaryota; kingdom Viridiplantae; phylum Streptophyta; class Marchantiopsida; order Marchantiales; family Aytoniaceae; genus Asterella; species Asterella californica. The sequence continues at coordinate 54,474,018 of JAYKYS010000001.1, forward strand.
ACTGCAGTGATATAAGGCTGACCAAGAATCACACGATAAGAAGCAGAAGACTGCACAAAGAAGTGATGATCTACCTCCACATCACCCAGCTTCACTCTCACGTTGGGACAAGCGCCGTATAACTCACTCTTCTGGTTGTTTGCAGCTCGTAGCACCCAACCATGGTTCAGTTCGATAGGCCATTATCCTCTCTCGTACACTTCTCGTGACATGATGTTGATCTCAGAACCGTGATCAACCAAAGCAGCAACAGGTTCAAGACTTCCAAGGCAAACTCGTGTAGCAGTCGTAGCACGAGCCCAGTGTCTCTTCCTGAAATCACTATCAGTAGCTGGACTCTCCTCGCCAACTTCATCATCATCAAACTCAGCAGTGTTGGTACCAGCAACCAACGCTTCTTGTTGATACTTTGTGTCATCAGCCTCCTGAAAATGCACCTTGCCGAACTCTGCATCATTCACAGAAGCTCCTACTATATCTATCATCTGACTTTCAACTTGCTCGGACATCACCTGTCTCTTCCGCTTGATGATGTCGATGATTAGTTCGTGAAACTCCCTCTTCGCAATACCAAGAACCTCCCGAAGAGAAAACTCGATTCGCGCGTCAAGTATTCTCTGCTCCAAGATGCTCTTGAGATCAGTTGAAGTCTCAATATCAGCTGCCAACTTGTAAGCCGGTCCTTTCTCTTTCTCTTGGGCAGTAAACCGTCTACCAGCAGTCGTTGGCTCCTGCTGGGATCTCTGCACGTCCTCCATCGAGCCTGGTGCAGGTGGAGGAGCTACAGAAGTAGACGAGATGTCCTCAAGAAGAGCTGCTCGTCTCCTTGTGACCCTCCGTCTATCTCCAGTCTCCTCTGGAACTCCAGTATCAAGTTCAGAGGCTTCTCGCTGTCTCTTCTCCTCCACAGAAGCATCCTGCCAGTGAACGTGTCTATCCACGTCCAAGAATGCTTTGATAGACGCAGCATCAACAGGATCTCCCCACCTTGTGACCCTACGGATAGTTTCTGCTCCTCTCTTCAGTACTTCAGAAGGAACTTGGACAGGTTTCTTCTCAGCAGTCCTATCTAGCAACGTAGGACTAGAAGAAACTTCAATGTGACCGGCATATACATCAGGATTTACCGGTGGTGCCATCAATGCATGTACAGTTGCAGCAGCTGTAATCTGAGGTAGACTCCTCATGCCTCCTCGTCCAAACTGTGTGCTTAGCGGCTCCCCAGTCGAAGAAAGGTGTAACCTGCCGTTCTGGTAGCGAACCACACCATCTCGCAAAGCAGCCGTAAGCTCTTGACAGTCTCCACAAAAATGATCAGGACTGTCACACCAGATACATCTACGAACAGGAGCACCTCTAGGAACGTTCTTCTAGTGACTCTCTCTGAATCTTTTCCGAGAAACTCCTCTCGAAGAGATCACTCGAAACTCATCCAGACACCTAGATTTCTTCTCTGTACATCCCTAACTTGGTCCCGCAACTCAGGAATAACAGCTAACTCGAAACTGGTTATCATCTCTATATCAATGACTCTAACCAGTTCCATCTCTCCTCTGTACTCACGCAGATATCTAGAAATATCTCTACCTTCAAATCTACCGCATCTATTCACAATTGCTTGCAAAGCCTTGGTAGACTTCAACTAACCCCCTCCAATGATCAGATGTTGTTGGACCAGGGCCGCAAGTGTCTTCAGAATCTTAGCCGTATCCAGACCAGGTACAGACGTCGTTGTAGCCCTGGTGCTACAGAAGGAGCTACAGTAGATGTAGATGCAGCAGCAGTAGCGCTCTTGCGATCCATCTCTTCTACTTGTAGTGAACTCAACCTTCTCAATCAATCACCCCAAGAGCTCTCAGTGGAAGCACCAGATGTCGAGTTGAGAGTTTTCCTGGGAAGGGCGGAACCTTCTGGTTGTGATAGATCTTGAAGGTTGTGTTTAGTCTACTCAAGGAAGCGTTGGACTTCAGGCTATGGTTTCTTACTATACAGAGGTAGGCTTCAGATCAAAAGAGAACAGTATAAACACTCACTCAGGTCGAATGGACCCTCCAGTATGTTCAGGAAGTGAAAAACAGATCAGACTAGTAGTAATAAGGTCAGACGGCGAACTTTAACAGTCCAGAATCAGAAACATACGATGGTTCAGACTTCAGAACTCCTCGTACATGTAAGTGAGGCCCTACTGACCATACACACGAAGTTTCAGCTTGAGATCAAATCAGAGTGTCGAGATATGGGCAGAAATGTTTCGAGCAGAGAAATTACGGCAATTTCTGATACCGAGATAGCTATTTCGACCTAGAACAGAGAATTGGCTCGATCACTTCCAAAGATTCTTACAGGATTTGCAGTACACAGCTTGCTGAACCCTCTTGTGAAGTTGGGCTTCTTGATTGTACACAGAACTCCAGATCTCGCTCTCTGAAGTTGCTATTCCAGATTGAGAGCTTTTCGGACCCCCTTTGCTTCAGTGGTCGCCCTGAATTACTCACAGACTCAATTGACATGAAAATTTAGGGACAGTTGTAGCCCTACTGACAGTGAACGTGACCACGAAGCTTTGAAGAAATTTTCTCAAATCTACTGCGATTGACACCGAAAACCCCAAAATCAACAAAAGTGCTGCAATTCTGGCACAAATCGAACTTCAATCAGCCATAACTCCTTCTTTATTGCTCCAAATCGATCAAAAATTTCTCTGACAGTGCTTGGCACGACGAACCTTATCTCCTTGTGCTCTCAGATTTTGAATTCCCCTCACCAAATGCTCGAACTCCTCTTAAGACCCCTACTACTAAGTTTAGCGGTACACTAAAGACAAAATTGGACCAATGGGAGTTCATAGCTTCACTCCCCTGTCCTTTTGTGTCCCAAACCACGTGGTGACTTAATTTTGCACATAGGCTACCACGGCAAGCCCCTAAAGTGCCAGCGTAATCTTTAAACTACATGCGAAGACATGTAAAACGGCACGTAATCTCGAAAGATAACCTAACCTCGCTAGGAAGCATGCATGGGCGACATGTAATTACAACCCATGACCTTAACTCCATCTACATGGTAATCAACCTACTAAGACTCAAAAATATATAACATTCTCCAGTGTCGACTTCTCTGAGGTCCCAATTTCACTCAGAGAGACTAACGTCTGACAGAGAGGTGAATTATTTACAATGTAAAATGATTCACATCACGACAATGTGCTCCACTGCTAGTGGACGCACCGCTGGTAGTAGGTATTCCGTCACTCGTGGATGTATCACTACTACTGACACCTGAACTCACAGGTACTATGCCTCCTTAAACTGCACCCGTAGTGATAAAAACGTAGATGGGAGACCAATTTGTCTCCATACTCCATCTCCACGCTGTAGTCTTGTCTGAACTCATAGTACTCGTCCATCGGCGGTCCTTCCAAGTGTTAGAACAAACCATTCCACGCCATGAAAGATGTAAACAGTTGCAGATTCTGCATCTGCTGCAGATCGTATCAACTGTCGAACTCCTGGATGAAGTCATCTAACTCAATGGTACCCACCGTACCCGAGTATCGTCAAGGTCTCTTCATGACCTCGTAGATCTCGTCCATGTCTCACAACAACGGTGTGACGACACTAGACTCGTCACAAAAAATTGCACTGTCTGCGTCTGACTCGTCTTCTGAAACAACGGCAATGGTGTAGATAGTCGGTACCTCACCCCACTCCGTGTATATCCACTGTCCGGGAAGTCCTCACCAGAACCTCCCAAGAACTTCGTGATGATAGAATCTCATGAACACATTCTTCAACAAGAATGCCAGAATCTCCGTCACCACCGTAACCACAACTTGCCTAACCTCGCTCCTATTGAGCTCACCTATCTCCTACTAGAACGGTCCAGGTAAGGACAACCTGTACCTGCCATCACCACATGCAACCTCTCACGATCAGTTGGTCGCTAGTGAGAGAAACAAAGATCGTATGATTGATCCGTCTTCCAGTCTCACTATCGACAGCACACTGGAGTGAACTCACTATTGAAATCAAGCGCTACCATAAGCAAACGCGGCGCACAAACAGGAAGTAGAATATGAAAAGGTTCCAATCACAAGGAGTCCAAACGATAACCCTCTACAATCAAACATTTACATAACGAGAAACCCAGTCCCATCCGGACTGACGTCTCTTTGCACAATATATAATCACCCACTGTCATAACATGTATCTAACGTCACTAACTAGATGTCCACACCTCTAGTAGCTCCAAAAGTATCTACGTGGTAGCTCTACTAGCTCACCCAAGACAACTGCCACCAACTGCCTCTATACGCTTCTCTACGGTATAGACAAACAGTACCACAACGACAGCTTCCCCCTAGTATTATGGGGTTGTCCTACCACTCTTCTAGGAACGTACAAGAAGATCTCCTACTACCTTAAACAAGTCCATAAATACTTGCACGCATCTCTAGAAGACACCAAGAGCTATTGGTCTAGTGGTAAAGTCAAAGCTAAGAACTGCAGAGTTAAGTGTGCAAGCTCAAGAATAGTGTTGTGATGGATGACTTGCTGGTTTTACACTTCCCACACAACTGAAAGCTTGCATAGCTCTCTCACGCACGTCAGCAAGCTGGCTTGCGACGGGCTCGGATTCGAGCTTCGCTCCACCTTTGCACTCTCGTATTCCGTTTCTCATGCCTCCGCACTCATGCACCTCTGCTTCTCGAAGTCTCTAAATGACTCCACAAGGTCAAAATCTGCCAATTGACACTCGCATGCGAGATTACGTCAGATTTTGGATCACCCGTTCTCCTTGTAACTCCTTCGATCTTTCACCAAATCGGATGATTTTTGGTGCGTTGAAATCGTCTTCTCAGCGCGCACCTATTGCACTCCTCAGCACTAGAAATTGCCAACCCATGCCTATCTCGTGTCTGCCGATGCACTTCTGTCGATCTCAAATTGACGTCAAAACTTATCACAAGAAATTCCAGCAGCGCTTTTGCACTATCTCATCACAAAATTCGACCAAGAACAAGTCCAACCACTACTAATCCGCAGAGCGATCAACCACACGATCAAAAAGAATCACTTTGTGCACGCGCGCACACGCAAATCGAAGATACCAACGATATGCAAACTCCGGAGATATCATCGACAGAAATCTGTGACTTGAAAGCTCTAATCAGATCTCGCAATTTGAGTTCTTCGAGTGATAAATGGTATGTACTCACTCATCATCCCAACCGGCACTAAACAACCACTAAAGTCGAGCCAAATCCACTCTGTGCTCGCAGAGAATCCAGATTGCACTCACCAAGACTATCCATCATAGTCAAGAGCTTGAAGACTCAACTCGAAGAACTAAGACCTCTAAGCCCTACCTGCGAAGTATATCCCTAGTGGGTTATCCCAAGAACTCATCTTAACGGCACCAACTAACTCGCCCTAACGACATTAACGGCACTAACGAGATTAGTCACTCCGCACTCGGTCAACCTAGCTGAGGTGCCAAACTGACATGACACTCTGACAGCAATGTATGTTGTGTAGCGATGTGTAGACACACGACAACTGTCACATCAGTTTAACACCTCGACTAGGTTGACCGAGTGCATAGTGACTAGTCCCGATAGGACTATTAGTGCCGAGTTCTTGAGGTATACTTCGCAGGTAAGTTCTTCTAGAGGTATACTTCACAGGTAAGGCTTGTAGGTCTCAATTCTTCGAGTTGAGTCTTCAAGCTCCTGGCTATCGCGGATAGTCTTGGTGAGCGCAATATGAATTCTTTGATGCACATAGTGGATTTGGCTCAACTTTAGTGTGTGTGTAGTGCCGGTTGACAGCTCCAGAGACTGCAAGATAGCAGTCAACGACTTCGTCTTCTATCTCTAGCGCGGTAATAGAGGATATTTGGAAGCCAGAGATTGGACCCAAGCTTATAAGAGAGGAGAGATGAAGATTTCAAAGATTCCTAAAGAGCTACAGGAATAGTATACACAATATATATTGCGATATCCTTGTGTATGTGTATGACATCGTCCATGTCTTATGTATATGTGTGGTGTACCTCTGAACTTCTCCTAACACGTGCTCCACACCACAACACTCCTGCTCACTCTTTGCTCTGCTCCGCTTAGAGTAGAGTAGAAACTTGGAGCAAACGCGCGTAGGAAGGAAACACACCCAAACAACACTTCAGAAGATCAAACAACTCCAAAAGGTCAGAATCTGCCAAAGATACACGCGTAGGCGGATTTACGTCAGATTTTGGACAACCTGCAACTTTCTTTCTCTTGTAACTTCATCGATCCTTCACCAAATCGGATGATTTTTCATACACTGGAATTATCTTCTCAGTGCGTATCTATTAAACTCATCACCATCAGAAATTGCTGACCAACTCTATCCGACGTCCATCGACGCACATCTACCGACCTCAAATTGATCCCAAAAATCTATCATGGGAAATTTCAGCAGTGCTTCTGCACTACCTCATCACAAATTCGACCAAGAATAAGTCTACACACTACTAATCCGCACAGCAATCAAACACACGACCAAAAAGAACCAATCTGCATATGCACACACTCACAAATTGAAGATGTCAACGATCTGCACACTCTAGATATATCATCGGCACAAATCTGTTATCTGAAAGCTCTCAATCAGACCTTGCCAATTCAGTTCTTCGAGTAATAACAATCTATAATCATTCCATCATGCCAACTGGTACTACACAAATACTAAAGTCGTGTCAAATCCACTCTGTGCATCAGAGAGTCCAGATTGCGCTCACCAAGACTATTCATCATAACCATGAGCTTGAAAGCTCTACTCGAAGAACTGAGGTCTATAAGTCCTACTTGCGAAGTATACCCCTAGTGAGGCTAGTCCAAGAACTTGCCTTAACGTCACTAACGGCCCTTCAAAGACTAACCACTACGCACTCGGTCAACCTAGCCGAGGTGCTAAACTACGTGACATCAAAGAGAACGCATCCTCTCCATTAAATCATTTAGAGGATGATCTTTTGATCATCAAGAGAAGTCATCTCCTTTGATGATTAAAATCATACAAAGGATGACTTGATCGTACAAAGAACCGTCATCATCTCGAATAAGAATCACTCAAGGGATGACTTATCACATAAGAGAAGTCGTCTTTAAAATAAGTGCTTACCAATCAGAAGACATCCTCACGACTAAAGTAACTCAAGGTGTCGTACAAGAGATCATGACATGATCAAGAATAATCATGTCATACAAAAGATGATGAAGTCATCTAGGAGAGAGATGATCTTGACCAAGAGCTATAATCATGTTTAAGAGACAGTAACGTCACACATGGATGGTGACATCACCTAAGACTTCACACAACCAATCAAAGACGAGTTAGACATCTCGGATACATCGGAGATCATAAAGACAAAATGAACATCATTATAAAAGTTTTGAATATATTTCAAATACATCCACAGAAGGTTTAGAAATCTTCTCATTGGTGACCGATGAGGAGTAATTCTTAAGATGACTCCTAAGGAGACACGTTGAAGGAGGGTTCAATCTTGCGCTTAAATAGAGATTCAACTGAAAATGTGACACGAAGCATGATTATGGAGTAACGTACCCACATGAGGAGTATTTGAGATTTGGAGTTTGATGCACCACAACGAGTACGAGAGATTGACAGTGGAGAGAAAAGAGAAGATTAAGCTAGAAGGTGAACTAATGAAAGTCAATAGTCACACGAGGCTACACCATAAGTGTAGAATACACTATTCCATTGTTTAGAATTAAACACATTCAATATATGAACAACTTTGTGATATATAAGGTGACTGTATCTCCTTATATGTAGAATAGTCTCTTACACTTAGACGTCAATAGCATACTACGACGAGTTATGACAATTGTATTAAAACGTTGGATACATATGAAGAATTAGCTTTCGAATTTCGAATCAAACATTTCTCTCCATGGTTTTTTGTTATGGTTGATCGATCTCACAATATATTATAATTGATAGTTGTACACATGTTTTTTAGCAACTTTTGATTATTATATACATGTCTGATGTGTTTTGATTATGTACATGTCTGATGTGTTACATGTCTTTGAGTAAATAATCACTTTATATAATATTATAAATTAAATAATGGTTAAAAGACAACAGTCTTTAGTCTTGGTTGATAATGGCAACTCTGTCATGGATATGTTTGTGTAATATGGATATGTTTGTGTATTGCTCTCATAGTAATACAATCTCTCAACCTGATAAAAGATAAAGGAGATACAAGTTCTAGAACTTTCCTCCTTTATCCTTGGACCAAATGATCCCCAATCTTCTGAAGAGCTTTAGGAGAAGCTTTCTAACATGCTCATACAACTCTTTTTCTCAAGATAGTTCTGGAAGTACTTCCAGAAATGCACATATGGATTTGAGATATTTTGTTTGGATTTTTTCTCAAGAGATTTCATTATGTGGAGCTCACCACAAAGCTTTAAAATTTTTTATATATATATCAATTTGTCAGGAGTGGTCTTTGTCAAAAGAATCCAGGTGATATTCTGGTGTCTTAGGCGTAGAGGAACAAAGTAGAGAGACGAGGGGCCAAGGGGGGAACTCGACCAACGGGAGAGTCCTGATCGGGGGTCTGGATCACCAAGCTCGCCACAAACAAGTCTCAACCAAATGAACTTAAATTTTAACAAGTATTCTGAGACCTGTTCTCATAACCTTTCTGAATACATAAAACTGTTCAAATTTATAACCTTTCTGAATATATAAAACTGTTCAAATTTATGAAGCAATAGTCCAAAAACATTTCTCTGAACTATAGTCATTTGTTTGTTTTGAGATAATTTCCACATTATCGTGAAACAGCCCCACCTTGCATATTTTTCCGCTCTTCCATCTGAAGATGAGAGAGATGAATATATATATTCACGTGTGTTCACAATTAACATCACACTGGAAATTTTTATTGTCACATCAAATATCTTCCATTATATACAGGGTTTTAGGATTTAGGGTTCTTTCCATTCTTTGTTCACGGCTCAGGAAAATAAATTCCCCGATTTTCCGAACAAGTCAATTTTTCAACGGACAACAAATAGACTCAGTCTGTATGTGTGTCAACTGTCACCATGTTCTGTGCTTTTTTTTAAGAGACCACATTGGATACAGCATTATCTATCATCTTTGCATATATCACTTCATTTTGGTTCCATTTTTGTATTCAGGGTACTTGGTTCCAATAAAAATAATTATGAACGTGCGAATCATGTATATCTTTATATTAATCAAATAATCCTGATGTATTTTTTCCACAATTAAGTATTGTGAAACAGCACCGTTTTTAAGCAACGTCATTTAGTATTTTTCCACAAATTAACTTTATAAAAATCACACTTGTATGTACAAACATCACACTTTTCCATTTTAGAAGTAGTAGTGCACGCACTGCGTAAACGTAAATGTTGTTAACTGTTTAAACACATGACAAACACGCAATGTATATTTAATTTCACGGAATGTTTTCACAGTGCGGAGATTATAAATATTTTTTATATTAATAAAATTATAAAAATAAAATTATAAAAATTATTTATTTATATCTTTTCAAGTTAATATACATCCCAATTCACAACAAGGACGAGGTTGGTACACACAGCGAGAAAATACAATTTAAATTTAATATTATTATATTCTTTATTTGTAGATTGTGAGATATGAGCATCCTTAAATTCAAGTGTAAAAGGATCCAAATGTAATTTATTTGCTGCCGGTTTCGTACAATAGAAAGGAACGCAAGCCTAAGATAAATTCAATCTAAAATCATATTTAAATCTAAAAAGCTAATTTTAAATGATTCTCAACTGAGCGTAACAATGTACTCTGGGAAAAGAAAACCTCAACCATAGCCTTAAGAACCTAGTACCACAACAGTTCGTCAAGGTAAGCTAAATATCTTGTCGATGCGTGAAGTCGATGCGTGAAATCTTGATATTTGGCTATTGTCGATGCGTGAAATCTTCTTCACCCATCTCCAGACTCGATATTTCGCTAAGGTTCAAGATCAATAGACCAAGTAGCACAACTGCTCTAAAGGTAAGCTGGAGAACTTGACTGCCGTGTTAGAATCACGGTGGACAACTGCTCTTAAGGTAAGCTGGATAACTTGACTGTCATGTTAGAATCACGGTCCACCGTCCAGATACACAATCAGTTAAATCAAGTCTCTTTATTGCACTGTACAGCAGCTACTGTTTCTACGACGGCTGCGCTGCGCTTACAAAAAGCTATAACAACCGGTACATTCGGATATCTTGTCCAGGATCTTTGTTGCGCCAAAAGGCTAGTCTTATATTAACCGCTACGCATAAAACAAGAGTTGCATGCCTGAAGGGTCTCCGCTGACCGCTATATGTATGCTCGAGTCGCGCTAGACCCCTACCCTATCAACCGTCGATCAATTCATATAGATGATCCTTCCCCGTTTCACAGCGCTGGCGTTGCCTTCGACCTTCCACCCACTCCCTTACAAATACCTCTACGCGACTATAAACATGCAGAAATCCTGGAGCGGGAATAAACGCTAGACGGCCGAAGAAACAAAATTTGATGTACAATCTCAAACACCAGGCAAACGCATTCAAACTGAATAAGCACAGATAAGCACTCACGCACGGACAAGTCTTGAGAAATACTACCTATACCAACTTCCGATCGAGTCATACAAGGACGGGTTTAGAAAAATTTTACCCATACCTCCCACCTTCCGCCAGTACAATTCTCTAATTATATGACAGTCGACCTGCAAAAAACATGCAATAGCACTCTCCCTTCGCAGGTATTAACCTGATCAGGTGTTGAGGGTTTTATCTCAGCCTGCTCGATTAAGCAAGCACCCCTGGTGCCAACAGAATTAGGCGCCCATACAAATCCTCATACTAACACGCAATATACAAAATACATGGGATTTTACAGTAAAAAAGATTTACACTTGTACACGGCTTGTAACCGCACCACAGAACTCTAATTAGAGCTACGACATACATTTAAGCGGCAGCAGAATTCTCATCATCGACTGATGCCAAGATGAGCTCTGGGTGAACACCCGAGAGATAGTTTCCGTCTATTTCATTAGGTAGGCCGAGTGCCTTCAGCGCAAGGTGAGCAGCCTTTTGTCCCGACACCATCATGGCTCCGAACGTGGGACCCTGCGCATTCGCAATTCAAAATTGTTAAATACGAGATAACTGACGAAAATAACGAGACTTTGTGTAAGTTTGTGAACTAAACGTGTCAAGCAGTGCTCAGCTTACCATCCTAGGTGATCCGTCAATCTCCGCAACCTCCATACCGGTAACGATCATACCAGGTACAACTTCGCGAGTGTGTCGGACAATGGCATCTTCCGCCGTGTTCATATCCAGGCACTTCATGCCGGGTACACTTTCGATCATGCCGACGGACCTCAGTCTCTTCACACCAGTGGCACCAAAAGGACCATCATGTCCACATGAGGAAACAACCACCTTTGCCTCCATGACATTAGGGTCCATGCAGCTCTGTGTGTGGTGGTTTTGTGCGACCAGAGCCCAATTTGTAACGACACCACCCACACGGCCGTCCTTAATGATCAAGTCTTCGGCCGCAACGGCGTTGAATAATTTCACATTGGGTCTAGCCAGCAGCTTACTCATGACTGTGGATGTGAACAAAGCGGCGTGCTTGATAACAACATAGTCCTCCATCTCGTCATAAGCGACCTCGAGCTCGTCCAAGAACCTATGAGCAGGCTTCCTCACCACCATGGCCGAAAACAACTGGCCCCCGAGCCAAGCACCTCCACCAGGGCTGACGGATTGCTCGACAATAGCCACCTTCACGTTGGGGTTCTTGCTGAGCTCGTAGGCGCAGCAGAGGCCCGCAGATCCGGCTCCTACGACTACTACATCAGTATCGGCATGAGTAATCATGTCAGTCATGTATCGTCGAGTCATCTCCCTAGCAACGATGGACTCCTTAATCGGAGCGAACTTGTAATTGTTCAAATCGTACTGAGCATCGGAGTACAACGCTGCACGAGGTCCACAAGAAACACGAGATTCCACAACTGGCCGAGGAGCTGCCGCAATTCGTACTCCATTTACGGATGAAGCGCCTGATGACAACTTGCTGCTCCTCTCCGCGTTTGCGAAGGCACCAACTTGAGCAGCGGACAGCGCAGCACAGGCAGCCATTTTCACGTACGGACTCGCGATTGAGGCGAGAAAGAGATTTGTGAAGTTTCGATGCGGAGGAAGTACCAAGTAAAGAGTTGGTGATGGTTCCTCAGGGGAGCTCGAGGGCTATATAATGGCGACTGGTCCCGTCCCTCCCGTGAATGCACAAGGAACTTCCTCAAGGTTCGTTCACCTCAGGATGACACTCTTGTGCAGAATGCGGAAGCGGAAAATTTTGCGGCACATATTCCGTTTAGTAAAGAGTCGTAATCTAAGTGTCATTTACTTTAGTGGAATGACGTGAGACCTCTTTTTCCATACACTGTATGCATGTCTTTCGGTATTGTCGCAGCAACAAATATCGAGGGTGTTGCAGCGACAGCACCTCTTTGCAGGATATGTCCCGGTCGCACCTGTTTCCGTTGCATGGGCCCACACATGGTGACAGGGGAATGATCTACAGTACGGTCAGGTCAAGATCAGAAGTTCGGAATCTCCAGAATGTGGGTGCAGAAAATTATATTTCCAAGAAAGATCGTAATTCGGGAATTATATTAGCAGAAAGGGAAGCACTGATACGCATATGCTAACTCGTAACAATTGGTACGCAGGCGTACGTTTGCTTCGATTTGTAACGTTCGACCGCAGATCTCGGGACAGATTCTTTAATCTCTAACCAATGAACTGCCGAACGTGAACCTCTCTAGAGACCTGTATACTTTATTTGTGTCTCCAGATCCAGTTCGTTAAACTATCAGCTAATGAGCATCGAGGATTTGATAACTGTTGAACGAGTTTCGAATAACCAACTAGTCTTTTGTAGGTCTCTGGTCAATCTTAGGTTGCTAAATACAGGTGGAACTATTCTAGACCTGGGTTGCATAAAATTTGGGCAGCGCTTCCGCTACTGGTGATCAAGTCGGAACGCCAGGACCCACAAGGAGCAACCGCCAAGACTCAGAGACCTAGTAGATACTAGGAAGTAGGAAAGTACACCAGAATAGAGTCAACTCCACACAAGACGCTTCAATCCAGCTTTGGCACTCAATCCAAGCTTGCTGATCATAAAATAGAGAAATCAAGGGCTCATATACATTACGTGGCTTTCAATTGCTGACAAGGTCTCGAAGAGCTCATGGACCGACAATCTTCCTTGTTCTAGCTACTCTCCTGTGAAAATTCCCCTCCAGAATCAGAATTTCTCCAGAAAGCTTGATTTCACTCTGAACGCTCTGATTTTGTACTCCAATGAACTAAATCTCAGATTAACAGTCTGAACAAGACTAAAATCCCTCGGGTATCCTTAGCCTGAAGCTTTCCATCCACAAGATGCACTCTATAGAATCTGGTCTAAATCTCCAATCTCCAGATTTGCTTCTCTGTTTACTGTATGTCAATGTCTGCACTCTGCCAGCCTCCTGCCTGAGAACACAAAAACTAAACTCCCGTGAGTTTTAGGGTTCGCGAACAAGGTTATATGGTCTCCTTGAGTCTTTCTTTGGACCTGTAGCTGCCACGCAATCTTATCTAATCCTTGCCCCTTTTTAAAAGTAAACGGCGTTACAATCGCCCCAACCAAGAAAAAGCAGTTCTTCCACTGAACTGCGGTACCTGCAATACCACATTAGGAACCACACTTCCTCAAATCCAGAGGAACATTACCCCATCCAGGGTAAGCTCTTTCTCAGAGCTATGCTCCATTACCGAGCATTCATTGAAGCTTTCGGGTGAGACAAAACCCTAGCTTCCAGGTGGTGAACTCGTCAGTCTCCTTTTATCCACCTCCTTACTATGATATACACATAGTAGCGTCAGCCTAAACCTGATTGACATCCGACAGTCATAAGAAGTCAGCAGACCACAACTCCACCTTTAGACGAGCAGATTGGCCAGATCTACTCGGTTCCAGTGTCCTTGAAGGGCCCTTTGCATGACTCTCCTGACTCGATTCAATCCACCGCTTAGCTGGAAGAGACCACTGCAGATTGTCGTCTCACAAAATATCTACGCAGTGGTTCCTGAAACTTGTACAATGCTAGATCATCTAGGTACTCCCAAGCTTCACTTACCAATCCCGGGACTCTACCTGTCCAACGACATAGGTATTGAGTGACGGGTTCTCCAGCTCCATCTGGATTCGGTGATGCTCGATGATCTACTATCTCAATCAACTCAAGATCATCAGCTCTTGGTAATGCTTCTAACACTGGATGCCATTTCTGATATCTTCCTGGCAACGATTCTAGTTCTTCACGGAACATTTTCAAGTTAGAAACATGAATGATGGGGTGATAGTGCTTCATACTAGCTGGAAAACGTAACTTATAGGTCACAGGACCTAACTTCTTTTCGATCAGGAACGGTCCTGCCCACTTTGGAAGCAGCTTCTTGGCTAAGTCCACCCCTGCTGGTATTCTGAAGTTCTTGGTTCTCAACCAAACTCTCTGTCCTTCCTCGAACTGTACGTCTTGCCTACCATGGTTTGCATACTTAGCATACCGTTGTTGTGCCTTCTCCATGTGTTTCTTGGCTTCTTGAAACACGGTCCCCTGAACACGTATGAAAGTCTCTAGATCTGGAGGATCCTGATTCGACCTTCCTGTGTTTTCATGCCCCTTGGTAGCTAAAGCTATAGGAGTCCAAGGTGCATGAGAGCCTCGATAAACCACTTCAAATGGTTTAAATCCTGTACTCGAGTGCTTGGTGTTGTTATATGTAAACTCCACCAAGTCTAAGTGCTCGCTCCAATCACTCTGATCCCGCATGATATAGTTTCTCAACCCTTGCTCTACTATCTGTATAGTCCTCTCTGTTTGACCATCAGTTTCAGGATGATAAGAGGAACTGAACTTGAGGGTAGTTCCGAGCCTTCGAAACAAACCCTTCCAAAAATCAGCTACAAACCTCCTATCCAGATCTGAAACAATGTCTTTAGGCATCCCATGATACTTAAAAACATATCGTATAAACAGTTCAGCGGCACCTCTTGACGTCACTGCTTCCCTACAAGGGATGAGGTGAGCTTGCTTACTGAAACGATCTATAACAACTAACAGGGCATCAAAACCTCCTGATTCGGGTAAACCTGTGCATAAGTCCATACTTATGCTCTCCCAAGGCCCATCAGGTATTGGCAATGGCCTCAGCAACCCTGCAGGTCTCCTCCGCTCAATTCGTTGTTGCTGACATGTCAAGCAAGTCTGCACGTACTTGATTACATCCTCCAACATGGACGGCCAATAGAACTGCTCTTTAACTCGTTGCAATGTTCTATTTTGTCCTCCATGTCCAGCTAGTTCACAATCATGACATTCTTGCATGACTAGTGTCCTTAGAGCGCCAGCTGGAACATAGACCTTGGTTTGCTTATAAAACCAAAGGCCATTGCGAAATGAGAGATGACGTACCAATGGATCTCTCCCTTGTTGGCTGGTCCAACGTTGAGCCTGAGGATCATCTGGCAATGCTTGTCTGATTCGATCCAAAAGCTCTTCACTTGTGTCTTGGGTTGTTAACGCCTGGACACGTCTGCTTAACACATCCGCTGGAATATTTTCCTTCCCCTTTTGATACCGCCATTCGATATCAAAACGTGCAAGCTCCACTTGCCACCTCTGTTGTTTACGTGACAAACGAGGTTTACTCTAAAAGTATGTATTACCCTCACAGTCCGTTACAACAGTAACTTTGCTTGGTAACAAATAATGCTCCCAACGCTTCAAACAATGGATAACTGCGAACATCTCCTGTTCATGAGCAGGCCATTTTGCCTCAGTCTCTGAGAACTTGTGACTTTCGTAAGCCACCGGATGCTTTCCTTGCATCAACACTCCTCCAATGGCCCATTGAGAAGCATCTGTGTGAACCTCGAAAGGTTCTCCCATCTTTGGAAGAGCTAGCACGGGCATCTCTGTCAGTGCTTGTTTCAATCCTTGAAACGCTCGTTCAGCTGCTGGATTCCAAACAACTTTGGAAGCCTTGCGCAATAAGCCAAACAAAGGTGCGGCTTTATGCGCATACTGATAAACAAAGCGCCGAAAATATGTGGCTAATCCAAGAAAAGATCTGAGCTCATGAACACTCTCAGGTCTCTTCCATTCAACAATGGCTCGAATCTTAGCCCTGTTAGGATGAATGCCCTGCGCATCGATTAAACATCCTAGAAACACTACACTCTCTTGTCCAAAAGAGCACTTGCTCTTCTTGAGATAGAGTTGATGTTCTTCTAGGCGTTTAAACACCATTTCAACATCTACTAGATGCTGATCCCAAGTGGATGAGAAGATGATGATATCGTCTAGGTACACGATAACACTCTCATCCAAGAGATCTCTGAAGATCTCGTTCATTAGCCTGCAGAAAGTACCAGGTGCATTGGACAATCCAAACGGCAACACTGTATACTCAAACAAGCCATACCTCGTCCTTACAGCTGTCTTTTCTTCATCACCTTCTTTGATCCGGATTTGATGATATCCAGAACGCAGATCCAGCTTGGTGAAATACCTTCCTATGGCCAACCGATCGGTGGTTTCATCCATGAGAGGAAGAGGATACTTGTTCTTGACAGTAACCTTATTGAGTGCACGATAGTCCGCACACATGCGAATACCACCATCCTTCTTGGCCACGAACAACACCGGGGCAGCATAAGGTGATATACTAGGTCGTAAGATACCCTGAGCTACCAACTCTTTCAACTGAGTCTTCAGCTCTGTCAGCTCATCAAACGACATCCGTCTTGATGGCACTACAGTAGGGGTAGCCCCAGGAACCAGATCAATAGCATGATCCAAGGCTCTCCTCGGCGGAAGTCCTGTTGGTAACTGGTCCGGCATTAGGTGAGAATACCTCTCAATCAATGCCTGCATATCAGGATGTATGGGAAGAGCAGCAACACGTTCTTCCTCATCCGTCTCCACCTTGGGTTTAGACATCACTGCAACCCAAGCTTCGTCAACCAACTTGATCTGCTTTCCAAACTGTCTGGCCGTGCAGATCTGAAATGCCACCTTGGCTCGTTGGAACTTATGAGCAGCATGGTTTGGCTCCTTGGGTCTCTCTTTGATGATCAAAGGATGTGGTTGACCCAAGCCCCATCGATCCATGACTATGACGTTCCCTTCTTGAACATCTAGCTTGGCTTTGGTCTCTTGTAACCAAGACCAGGACAAGATACCTTCCATCGTGTCGCCTAAGCTCATAACTAAAAACTCGTGCTTCCTAGTTACCCCTCCAACAGTAACAGGAACACTCATGAGCTTTTCTGTAACGGTTGTGCTACCTTGCACAAACCTTACCAACAACGGGCTCATGATCTTGGTTCTAGTCACCCCTAAGGTCCTGACTAGTTTTTCATTCAAGACATTCACATCTGCTCCAGTATCAATAAGCAAACAACACCGGTGGTTTCCTATTTTCACTTCAATCCACGGCAGAAAATCTCCATGCTCTACCAAATGCTCACCAGCACATACCTCTGCTTCAGTAGTCGCCTCAACTGGATCTTCAACACTGGTTGTCTCTTCAGCTGTCAACCCACGAACGTTGCTCGCTGTTGAACGTTGAGGACACTCACGAGCAATATGACCGTCTCGTCCGCATCGAAAACAGATGATCGTCCTTGAAGGTGTAACACTGCTAGCTCCACTGCTCCTAGCACCTGAAGTCGAAGCTTGGTTGGATCCTGCATTGGATGCATAAGATCCAGTAGGTCGGGTCTGAGTAGGACCACGAGTAACTCCTTGCTGTTGAGATCCACGAGGAAACCTCCTTCCCGCTGCACCAAATCTTCCACCACCACGTCCTCTACCACCTCTACTCTGAGAGGACGCTATCTGTCCTTGAGGATTGCGCCAAAATCCTCCACTAGGCTCGCCACCACTTGTTCCACGCTGAAACTTGGAGGGTTGCACGGTGTAATTACGTTCCCTAGTGTTCTCTGCTGCTTCCAGAAATGCAAACAAGTCTTGCATGTCCTCGGACTTGTGAAACATAACCCAGCTATCAAACACACTAGCATAGAAACCCTGCAGACCTTTCTTCAAGTGAAACAGCAAGTCGGTGCGATCCACCATGTGCAAACGAGTAACCAACTCAGAAAATCGCTGGAGGTACTGTCTGATACTCCCTGTCTGTCTCAGATGAATGAGCTCCAGCCGAAACTGTGTAGCTTCATCCACCGGTACCAGATGTCTTCTGAGTTCATCCTTCAGCTCTGGCCAAGTGGACATAGGAGTTGTACCGTTCAAACTCCTCATCCGCTGTTGACCTCCATACCATTCCTTAGCCTCTCCTTCCAGTCTACTAATAGCATAGGTGAACCAGCTGCGCTCATCGAAGTTCTCCAAGTAATTCTCCATCTCAGTAACCCACAATTCAAACTTGGAAAAGCTTTTCTCACCGTTGAAGGCTGATGGTGTCGCTGGTTCAGCCCACTTCACTTTCCGCTTGTGCCCTTCTTTGGCTGAGCTGCCTTCCGCAACATTCTCTTGCGCCTTCTGTGACCCATCTTCATTCTTATCTGCTTGAGTAGCATCAACTGCTCCTTCACCCAGCAGTACTAAATCCTTGACTTGCTCAGTTTGTAGTACAGGGACCTCTGCTTCTTTCTCCTGTGTCGCTTTTGCTTGAGCTAAATCCGCCTTAAGCACCCTGTTCTCAGCTTCCACTTGCTCAAGTCGGTCTTCCAACTTCTTCAGAAACGCCTGCATCTCGTCCATCCCAGTCGGCACGGCTTCCATTGTCAATGGTGTTCAACAAAGATTCAACCTTAACCTGCTCTGATACCAACTGTAACGTTCGACCGCAGATCTCGGGACAGATTCTTTAATCTCTAATCAATGAACTGCCGAACGTGAACCTCTCTAGAGACCTGTATACTTTATTTGTGTCTCCAGATCCAGTTCGTTAAACTATCAGCTAATGAGCACCGAGGATTTGATAACTGTTGAACGAGTTTCGAATAACCAACTAGTCTTTTGTAGGTCTCTGGTCAATCTTAGGTTGCTAAATACAGGTGGAACTA
The DNA here is from genome assembly GCA_036924285.1 of Asterella californica. Taxonomy (NCBI): domain Eukaryota; kingdom Viridiplantae; phylum Streptophyta; class Marchantiopsida; order Marchantiales; family Aytoniaceae; genus Asterella; species Asterella californica. The sequence continues at coordinate 54,493,262 of JAYKYS010000001.1, forward strand.
TTCTAGACCTGGGTTGCATAAAATTTGGGCAGCGCTTCCGCTACTGGTGATCAAGTCGGAACGCCAGGACCCACAAGGAGCAACCGCCAAGACTCAGAGACCTAGTAGATACTAGGAAGTAGGAAAGTACACCAGAATAGAGTCAACTCCACACAAGACGCTTCAATCCAGCTTTGGCACTCAATCCAAGCTTGCTGATCATAAAATAGAGAAATCAAGGGCTCATATACATTACGTGGCTTTCAATTGCTGACAAGGTCTCGAAGAGCTCATGGACCGACAATCTTCCTTGTTCTAGCTACTCTCCTGTGAAAATTCCCCTCCAGAATCAGAATTTCTCCAGAAAGCTTGATTTCACTCTGAACGCTCTGATTTTGTACTCCAATGAACTAAATCTCAGATTAACAGTCTGAACAAGACTAAAATCCCTCGGGTATCCTTAGCCTGAAGCTTTCCATCCACAAGATGCACTCTATAGAATCTGGTCTAAATCTCCAATCTCCAGATTTGCTTCTCTGTTTACTGTATGTCAATGTCTGCACTCTGCCAGCCTCCTGCCTGAGAACACAAAAACTAAACTCCCGTGAGTTTTAGGGTTCGCGAACAAGGTTATATGGTCTCCTTGAGTCTTTCTTTGGACCTGTAGCTGCCACGCAATCTTATCTAATCCTTGCCCCTTTTTAAAAGTAAACGGCGTTACAGATTGGAGTGGAGTATATTAGATATGGGCCTCATGTACACTGAAGTGTACATGAGGGTACATTTATTAATGTTCTAACTCTTTCGACGAAAAAGATTAGAATATTAATTAATGTCTTCCATTAAACAGCGTCATTAGACATTTAGGTCTCCGCTCTTATACCCCCAGGAGCGCAGCAGCCCCCTCTTCACTTATGGGTTCTCTTCGGATGAGTTGGCTACTCCAAGAGTGATTAACATATAATAATTATAAATTAATTTAATTTTTTATATAACTTAGTATAATAAATTTTAATAACACTTATACATTTTCCGTTAAGAGAAACGATTTTCACGGTACAAGTACGTTGGGGATGCCTATTAGATCTTTGGACTCACCTGAAGGTCCTTCTTGAAGGACTCAGTAAACGTCAGGCGATATATCAGAAAAGGTTAGAGAAAACTCAAACGTGTCCACCCTACACCCACCTGAACTTATTTTGGTGTGAAGGGAAATAGAAAAGAACAAACAGGAGCGTGAACGTGTTGGCAACATCGCTATGTTTATCGCTTATAAAACTCGGTTCCAGAGCTTTCGACTCTCCAGCCATGGTATCAGGTTCTGCAGTTTCGCCAGCTCCGAGTCTGTACGTCCACCTCCTCGGCTTGACTGTACACCTTGCTGGCTATTCAAGCTCCTCAACGGCGTCTCCCTCTCTCTGGGCACTACTATGGCTTGGTGTGTGTTTGGTTTTGCCTTTGACTGGTTGCATCCACTGCTAACTATCTGCGTGCTACTTTCGTAGGTGCGTGATTTACGGGGTTAAGCATCAACTGACATGGTGACACCATCAAGCCGAACAAGAAGAAAAACTCTAAAAATAGAGTGCAAATGATCAAGTACGCAACATTCAAAAGGATGAAGAAAATGTCGAGATTAAGCCTCACAATCATGATCTCTAATGCTCTTAAGATATCATAACATGATAAGACGACTAGTGCATGCTTATTAAAATTGCTCTCAAAGCTAAAGCTCTTCGTAAAGCAATGAAATCATGTGTAAAATACATAATATGAAAAGAAAGAGCAAGTAACATTCTCTAACGTCTATTGTGGTAAGCTATAGCACAATCTCAAACAAGATAGTCTAACTCATAGACAAACTATCCATATATCTCCAAGACGAGAAGATGAAATAGTTACATATCTTTGTACTTGATCATCTTCAGTGTCACGCTTGCCACCCATCCGTATGATGACTCATCACATGTGCCGTCACAAAATCTCATGTCAAACCTGTGATCTCCTACACATTTTTATATTTGGTCTCCTTTGATGCCATGTGTGTAACCCATCTTGTGCACAACTAACTCCACTTTGTATGTGCGTTATGAGAAAAGACAAGAAGCAGTGATATATTTATTTTGGAACCAAAATCAAACCTGTGGCATATGAATTTCTCTAACTTACACCGAATCGAAGCATTGGAGTATTAATTTTTTGATTCTAAAATGTTGTATACCAGCTTTTGTATCTAACAATGGTCTATCAATTTCTTGAACTTAGACAGAGCCTTATGGAAATAAGAGTTCTGTATTGTAGACATGTTTCACGACTTCCAATCAAACAAGACCATTGAAAAATGGCGTGGCCCGTGAGATCCCTTTAGTCTGATTGTTTTGAAGCTTTCGACGAAAAGCTCTCCAGTATTGCACCGTTCGATCAAAACCTTGGCGAGGTTAGGCATGTCCACGAACGAACGTTCCACATCGTATATACAGACACAGATGCGTGTTTTGTCTGTAACGTTCGACCGCAGATCACGGAGTCGAGTCGTCCGTCTCTAACCAATGAATCGCCGAACGTGAACCTCCTTGAAGACCTTGTACTATATTTGTGTCTCCAGATCCAGTTCGTTAAACTTTCCGCTAATAAACACCAAGGATTGGATAACCGTTGGACGGGTTTGGAATAACTAACTAGTCTTTGGCAGGCCTCTGCTACTAATCTCAGATTTCAGAATATCGTGGAAACTATTCCAGGCTTGGGGTTTGGTAAAATTTGGGCAGCGCTTCCGCTACTGGTGGTCAAGTCGGAACGCAATAAACCCTTAAGAGCAACAGCCAAGACTAGGAAGCCTAGTGGATGCTAGGAAGTAGGAAGGTACACCGAAATAGAGTCAAATCCACACCAGACGCTTCAATCCAACGTTGGCACTCAATCCAAGCTTGCTTATCATATAACAAAGCAAATCACGAGCTCATATACATTACATGGCGTTTTCTTGCTGACAAGGTCACGAAGGGCTCCTAGACCGGCAATTCTTCACTGCTCTGCAACTCTCCTGTGAGAATTTCACTCCGGAACTAGAATTTCTTCAAAAAACTATTCTTCACTCTGAACGCTCTGATTTTCTACTCAACAAACCAATTATCAAGTTCACTGTCAAACCAACACTAAATCCTTCATGGTACCCTTGAATTGCAAGTGTTTATCCAGATTCTGTTCTCAATGAAGTCTGGATGGTGTGCAATCTCTATTCTTTGTGCTCCAGGTACAGTCTCTCTCCCTCTGTTCAGCCACCAGCTTGTGAACAATGTAAACTAACTCAAGTGAGACTTTTAGGGTTCGCGACTACATTATCTAGTCTCGCTCTGAGCCATTTCCGGACCTTGTAGCCGCCACGTCAAGTCTAATCACTGCCCTCTTATATTTAGTAAACGGCGTTACAATCGCCCCAACCAAGAAAAAGAAGTTCTTCCACTGAACTGCGATATCTGCAATACCACGTTAAAAATAGCACTTTCTCAAATCCAGAGAAATACTACCCCATCCAGGGTAAGCTCTTTCTCAGAGCTATGCTCCATTATCGAGCATTCATTGAAGCTTTCGGGTGAGACAGAACCCTAGCTTCCAAGTGGTGAACTCGTCAGTTTTCTTTTATCCACCTCTTTACTATGATACACACATAGTAGCATCAGTCTAAACCTGATTGACATCCAACAGTCATAAGAAGTCGGCAGACCACAACTCCACCTTTAGACGAGCAGATTGACCAGATCTACCCGGTTCCAGTGTCCTTGCAGGGCCTTTTGCATGACTCTTCTGACTCGATTCAATCCACCGCTTAGCTGGAAGAAAACACTACGGACTGTCGTCTCACAAAATATCTACGCAGTGGTTCCTGGAACTTATACAATGCTAGATCATCTAGGTACTCCCAAGCTTCACTTACCAATCCCGGAACTCTACCTGTCCAACGACATAGGTATTGAGTAACGGGTTCTCCAGCTCCATCTGGATTTGGTGATGCCCGATGATCTACTATCTCAATCAACTCAAGATCATCAGCTCTTGGTAATGCTTCTAACACTGGATGCCATTTCTGATATCTTCCTAGCAACGACTCTAGTTCCTCACGAAACATCTTTAAGTTAGAAACATGAATGATAAGGTGATAGTGCTTCATACTAGCTGGAAAACGTAACTTATAGATCACATGACCTAACTTCTTCTCGATCAGGAACGATCCTGCCCACTTTGGAAGAAGTTTCTTGGCTAAGTCCACCCCTGCTGGTATTCTGAAGTTCTTGGTTCTCAACCAAACTCTCTGCCCTTCTTCGAACTGTACGTCTTGCCTACCACGGTTTGCATACTTGGCATACCATTGTTGTGTCTTCTCCATGTGTTTCTTGGCTTCTTGAAACACAGTTCCCTGAACACGTATGAAAGTCTCTAGATCTGGAGGATCCTGATTCGACCTTCCTGTGTTTTCATGCCCCTTGGTAGTTAGAGCTATAGGAGTCTAAGGTGCATGAGAGCCCCGATAAACCACTTCAAAGGGTTTAAATCTTGTACTCGAGTGCTTGGTGTTGTTATATGTAAACTCCACCAAGTCCAAGTGCTCGCTCCAATCACTCTGATCTCGCATGATATAGTTTCTCAACCCTTGTTCTACTATTTGGATCGTCCTTTCCGTCTGACCATCAGTTTCAGGATGATAAGAGGAACTGAACTTGAGGGTAGTTCCGAGCCTTCGAAACAAATCCTTCCAAAAATCAGCTACAACCCTCCTATCCAGATCTGAAACAATGTCTTTAGGCATCCCATGATACTTAAAAACATATCGTATAAACAGTTCAGCGACACCTCTTGACGTCACTGCTTCCCTACAAGGGATGAGGTAAGCTTGCTTACTGAAACGATCTATAACAACTAACAGAGCATCAAAACCTCCTGATTCGGGTAAACCTGTGCATAAGTCCATACTTATGCTCTCCCAATGTCCATCAGGTATTGGCAATGGTCTCAGCAACCCTGCAGGTCTCCTTCACTCCGTTCGTTGTTGTTGACATGTCAAGCAAGTCTGCACGTACTTGACAACATCCTCCAACATGGACGGTCAATAGAACTGCTCTTTAACTCGTTGCAACGTCCTATTCTGCCCTCCATGTCCAGCTAGTTCACAATCATGACATTCTTGCATGACTAGTGTCTTTAGAGATCCAGCTGGGACATAGACCTTGGTTTGCTTATAAAACCAAAGACCGTTGCAAAATGAGAGATTACGTACCAATGGATCTCTCTCTTGTTGGCTGGTCCAACGTTGAGCCTGAGGATCATCTGGCAATGCATGTCTGATTCGATCCAAAAGCTCTTCACTTGTGTCCTGGGTTGTTAACGCCTGGACACGTCGGCTTAACACATCCGCTGGAATATTTTCCTTCCCCTTTTGATATCGCCATTCGATATCAAAACGAGCAAGTTCCACTTGCCATCTCTGCTGTTTGCGGGACAAACAGGATTTACTCTGAAAGTATGTATTACCTTCGCAGTCCGTCACAACAGTAACCTTGCTTGGTAACAAATAATGCTCCCAACGCTTCAGACAATGAACAACAGCGAACATCTCCTGTTCATGAGCAGGTCATTTTGCCTCTGTTTCTGAAAACTTGTGACTTTCGTAAGCCACTGGATGCTTTCCTTGCATCAGCACTCCTCCAATGACCCATTGGGAAGCATCTGTGTGAACCTCAAAAGGTTCTCCCATCTTGGAAAGAGCTAGCACGGGCATCTCTGTCAGTGCTTGTTTCAACTCCTGAAACGCTCTTTCAGCTGCTGGATTCCAAACAACTTTGGAAGTCTTGCGTAATAATCCAAACAAAGGTGCAGCTTTATGCGCAAACTGATAAACAAAGTGCCGAAAATATGTAGCTAACCCAAGAAAAGATCTGAGCTCATGAACACTCTCAGGTCTCTTCCATTCAACAATGGCTCGAATCTTAGCCCTGTTAGGATGAATACCTTGCGCATCGATCAAACATCCTAGAAACACCACACTCTCTTGTCCAAAAGAGCACTTGCTCTTCTTAAGATAGAGTTGATGTTCTTCCAAGCGCTTAAACATCATTTCAACATCTACTAGATGCTGATCCCAAGTGGATGAGAAGATGATGAGATCGTCTAAGTACACGATAACACTCTCATCCAAGAGATCTCTAAAGATCTCGTTCATCAACCTGCAAAAAGTACTAGGTGCATTGGACAATCTAAACGGCAACACTGTATACTCAAATAAGTCATACCTCGTTCTCACAGCCGTCTTTTTTTCATCACCTTCTTTGATCCGGATTTGATGATATCCAGAACGCAGATCTAACTTGGTGAAGTACTTTCCTGTGACCAATCGTTCGGTGGTTTCATCCATGAGAGGAAGAGGGTACTTGTTCTTGACAGTAACCTTATTGAGTGCACGATAGTCCGCACACATGCGAATACCACCATCTTTCTTGGCCACGAACAACACCGGGGCAGCATAAGGTGATATACTGGGCCGTAAGATACCATGAGCTACCATCTTTCAGCTGAGTCTTCAGCTCTGTCAGCTCATCAAATGACATGCGTCTTGATGGCACTGCAGTAGGTATAGCTCCAGGAACCAGATCAATAGCATGATCCAAGGCTCTCCTCGGAGGAAGTCCTGTTGGTAACTGATCCGGCATTATGTGAGAAAACCTCTCAATCAATGCTTGCATATCAGGATGTATAGGAAGAGCAGCAACACGTTCTTCCTCATCCGTCTCCACCTTGGATTTAGACATCACTACAACCCAAGCTTCGTCTACCGACTTGATCTGCTTTCCAAATTGTCTAGCTGTGCAGATCTGAAATGCCACCTTGGCTCGTTGGAACCTACGAGCAGCATGGTTTGGCTCCTTGGGTCTCTCTTTGATGATCAAAGGATGTAGTTGACCCAAGCCCCATCGATCCATGACAATGACATTCCTTTCTTGAACATCTAGCTTTGCCTTGGTCTCTTATAACCAAGACCACGACAAGATACCCTCCATTGTATCACCCAAGTTCATAACTAGGAATTCATGCTTCCTGGTTACCCCTCCAACAGTAATAGGAACACTCATGAGCTTTTCTGTAACGGTTGTGCTGCCTTGCACAAACCTTACTAACAACGGGCTCATGATCTTGGTTCTAGTCATCCCTAAGGTCTTGACCAGCTTTTCATCCAAGACATTCACATCTGCTCCAGTATCTATAAGCAAACAACACCGGTGGTTTCCTATTTTCACTTCAATCCACGGCAGAAAATCCCCATGCTCTACCAAATGCTCACCAGCACATACCTCTGCTTCAGTAGTCGCCTCAACTGGTTCTTCAACACTGGTCGTCTCTTCAGCTGTCAACCCACGGACGTTGCTCGCTGTTGAACGTTGAGGACATTCACGAGCGATGTGACCATCCCGTCCGCATCGAAAACAGATGATCGTCCTTGAAGATATAGCACTGCTAGCGCCAGTGCTCCTAGCACCTGAAGTCGAAGCTTGGTTGGATCCTGCATTGGATGCATAGGATCCAGTAGGTCGTGTCTGAGTAGGACCACGAGTAACTCCTTGTTGTTGAGACTCACGAGAGAACCTCCTTCCCGCGGCACCAAATCTTCCACCACCACGTCCTCTACCACCTCTACTCTGAGAGGACGCTATCTGTCCTTGAGGATTGCGCCAAAATCCTCTACTAGGCTCGCCACCACTTGTTCCACGCTGAAACTTGGAAGGCTGCACGGTGTAATTACGTTCCCTAGTGTTCTTTGCTGCTTCCAGAAATGCAAACAAGTCTTGCATGTCCTCGGACTTGTGAAACATAACCCAGCTATCAAACACACTAGCATAGAAACCTTGCAGACCTTTCTTCAAGTGAAACAGCAAGTCGGTGCGATCCACCATGTGCAAACGAGTAACCAACTCAGAAAATTGCTGGAGGTACTGCTGATACTCCCTGTCTGTCTCAGATGAATGAGCTCTAGTCGAAACTGTGTAGCTTCATCCACTGGTACCAGATGTCTTCTGAGTTCATCCTTCAGCTCCGGCCAAGTGGACATAGGAGTTGTATCGTTCAAGCTCCTCATCCGCTGTTGACCTCCATACCATTCTTTAGCCTCTCCTTCTAGTCTACTAACAGCATAGGTAAACCAGCTGCGCTCATCGAAATTCTCCAAGTAATTCTCCATCTCAGTAACCCACAACTCAAACTTGGAAAAGCTTTTCTCACCATTGAAGGATGATGGCGTTGCTGGTTCAGCCCACTTCACTTTTCGCTTGTGCCCTTCTTTGGCTGAGCTGCCTTCCGCAACATTCTCTTGCGCCTTCTGTGACCCATCTTCATTCTTATCTGCTTGAGTAGCATCAACTGTCCCTTCACCCAGCAGTGCTAAATCCTTGACTTGCTCAGCTTGTGGTACAGGGACCTCTGCTTCTTTCTCCTGTGTCGCTTTTGCTTGAGCTAAATCCGCCTTAAGCACCTTGTTCTCAGCTTCCACTTGCTCAAGTCGGCCTTCCAACTTCTTCAGAAACGCCTGCATCTCGTCCATCCCAGTCGGCACGGCTTCCATTGTCGATGGTGTTCAGCAAAGATTCAACCTGAACCTGCTCTGATACCAACTGTAACGTTCGACCGCAGATCACGGAGTCGAGTCGTCTGTCTCTAACCAATGAATCGCCGAACGTGAACCTCCTTGAAGACCTTGTACTATATTTGTGTCTCCAGATCCAGTTCGTTAAACTTTTCGCTAATAAACACCAAGGATTGGATAACCGTTGGACGGGTTTGGAATAACTAACTAGTCTTTGGCAGGCCTCTGCTACTAATCTCAGATTTCAGAATATCGTGGAAACTATTCCAGGCTTGGGGTTTGGTAAAATTTGGGCAGCGCTTCCGCTACTGGTGGTCAAGTCGGAACGCAATAAACCCTTAAGAGCCACAGCCAAGACTAGGAAGCCTAGTGGATGCTAGGAAGTAGGAAGGTACACCGAAATAGAGTCAAATCCACACCAGACGCTTCAATCCAACCTTGGCACTCAATCCAAGCTTGTTTATCATATAACAAAGCAAATCACGGGCTCATATACATTACATGGCGTTTTTTTGCTGACAAGGTCACGAAAGGCTCCTGGACCGGCAATTCTTCATTGCTCTGCAACTCTCCTGTGAGAATTTCATTCCGAACTAGAATTTCTTCAGAAAACTATTCTTCACTCTGAACGCTCTGATTTTCTACTCAACAAACCAATTATCAAGTTCACTGTCAAACCAACACTAAATCCTTCATGGTACCCTTGAATTGCAAGTGTTTATCCAGATTCTGCTCTCAATGAAGTCTGGATGGTGTGCAATCTCTATTCTCTGTGCTCCAGGTACAGTCTCTCTCCCTCTGTTCAGCCACCAGCTTGTGAACAATGTAAAATAACTCAAGTGAGACTTTTAGGGTTCGCGACTACATTATCTAGTCTCGCTCTGAGCCATTTCCGGACCTTGTAGCCGCCACGTCAAGTCTAATCACTGCACTCTTATATTTAGTAAACGGCGTTACATGTCCATGTCTCGTATCGGTGTTTTGTGACTTAAAATTTATCCAAACTTGGATTTTTCAATATAAGTCATGTTTCATGAGGATCTGATGGACACATGGAGTGCTTTTTTCTTTGTACTGCTGTTCTTTTCATCTTTTCAAGTATATCAGGTCTCCTTCAGCAGGATACGCTATACGTGACGCTATATGCTATAGTCCAACGACGGAGTGTACTGCTAAAAGATAAATATAAGAATAGAACATCTTCAAGATGTCCGTCTGCAGTTTTGCTCTCCGTCCTCGCACTGACCTTCAAATCGCTGTGACCTACTGTCATCGCACATCACACAGAATTAAAAGATAAAAGACGACATGCAAAAAATGATAAATTGTGTAATCATTTAACGTGAAATAATGAAGATAGTATTGAATCGTTGTGGATGCATATTCACTATTCGAATTCACTCCACATACACTCTCTTCTTCCTTGAATAATCATTATTTTATATAAATAAATTTTGTTTATATAGTTTAATTTATTACCAACTCTTTTTGCATGAAAAGGTTTGATCATACATTAAAGACCCCACATATCATATGCAGAGAAGATGATTTTACGTTAAAATTCATACTTCACTTAATATCAAATATTATTCGAAGCGGTAGTCCAGTTTTGTTATTCTCAGTTTCTCCTTATAATAAACCAAACAAGTCAAGTTTAACCCATAACCAGTCAAGTTTCAACCAGGTTATTTTTTCCAACCTAACTCTGTCTGAAGAAATCCTAGTCGGTGGTTGGGATTCAGTTAATGAATAACAGAACTAGAGTACAATTTTCCCTCTATACTATCTTTGATCAAATAAACTCTATGGATATAGACTCAAATAAACTCTACCTAAACCCTAAACCCTGAAAAAATATCAAGTTAAAAATAAACTTAAGAAAAAAATCAATTTTATATCTAGTGCCAAAACTAGAAATTCTCCGGTGTAATCGGTCCCACTGTCTCCATGCACGTTCACCTCATATTTTGAATCAGCGTCGGGGGAGCTATCAGAAGTGGCCAGTTTCAGATATATTTCATGTCATTATTCGTTAGTTCGAAATATCTGAAAATTCAGACTTTTCGTAGCTTATCCCTGACGTTTGTAACTTTCGAACGGCTGGTGTTTAGCATTTGAACTTTTGGAATCGTACGGTTTGTAACATCTACACAGCTAATCATGATGAGCACAAAACTAGAACATAACAAATCGACTATACTGATATATACGTGTGCAAGGTTAACGAATATACATGAAGTTCTTCACCAAAACCACGATACACTTAAATATACAAATCACTTAATCTTGCTTTGAATGATTTTTTTCCATTTCGTCTAGCATATCCCGAGTTTCTGTTGTTATTACAGAATTACTTCTAAAGGATTTTATAGAAGGAGATTTATTTGTTAAAAACTTCACGATCTTTTTTCTTTTTTCTCTCTCTCTCTTTTTGCAGAAAGAGTAGCAGTACACCGGAAAGTTTTATTACTGAGAGAAAATCAATATACACAGGGTGACTGCCAGGATGGTCACCACGAGGAAAGGTAGTGGTCTAAAAGGACGTGTTAACTTGGAAACTGCTCGAGTCTAATCGTCTTTTTTCTTTGAGAAGAAGACAATGAAGTTTAGGAATTCGTTTCTTTTGTGAACTCCTAGCTAACAACATCGAAGAGTGGAGTTTGAGAGGACGGTTAAACCCGAGCGGTGGTGCGGGGAAGCCAAAACACCCGAGCCCAAAGAAACTGATAAATCTCCAACTTCTCTAGCAAATTTAAATAATCTCTCATAAACTGCATGTGGAAAGATGCATCTAAGCCAATCATGAAAAGATGTTATAATCCAATGTGCACATGCCACAGACCTGTGCACACATTGGATTCTAAGTTGCTGAATATGAGCTTCTTGGATCTCTCACTTACAGTTATCCGAACTACTGCGCTCCAGTAACACATTCGACCGTGGAAATATCCTCTCACGTCTTTTACTTCCAACTCCACAATAAGAAAAGTGGAGCATGTCACTCGGACCAGACTGGAATTTAAGAGACCTTCAAGTACAAAAGAGTTTAGTTGAGAGTCCTTCTAGGAGGAGTAGAACCCCCTTCACTGCACCAGTTGCAGCAGAAAGTCATCATCCCTCACCATTGACACCTATTGTCAATGGTTCACTACGGTGAAGAGGTCTAGTGCAAAAAAGTCACATAAAAATCTCAAAAAATCAAGCCACAAAACCAACGTGAACTTCACCTGGTGTTTCTCACGTAGATTGAACAGCAGCTTCTAAAAAAGCTGAGAAGGGAGTCCTTTCTACAAATCTAGCAACACGGACGAGTTGTTTATATACTACATATCGTTGTCTCATAGGTTCCGACTCAGAAAAATTGTATGCTGCACACAAAATCAACCCCTCTGATTTATCCATGCCCAACTCAGCTGTCGCTAAATCACATGCGGCACAATAACGTGAAAACTGCTCTCTCAACTTACTCATGCTACAAAATCTCAAATAATCAAGCCACAAAATCAACGTGAACGTCACCTGGTGTTTCCCACGTAGATTGAACAGCAGCTTCAAAAACAGATGAGAAAGGAATCCTTTCTACAAATCTAGCAACACGGGCAAGCTGTTTATATAATACATATTGTTGTCTCTTGGGTTCAGACTCAGAAAAGTTGTATGTTGCACACAAAATGAACCCCTCTGATTTATCCATGTCCAACTCAGCTGCCGCTAAATCACATGCGACACAATAACGTGAAAACTGCTCTCTCAACTTACTCACGCTACAAAATCGATTATTATGCTTCGGACCTCCCGGAACCACACGTACAGACCAAGACATCTTGTAAATATCCTCGAGTACTAACTCAAGAGAAGGTTCTCTCCATCTATTCTGAATGACATCATTGTGGATCTCAAACAGATCGCCGACTTGACTAGATGAGTCCATGAAAAAAGAACTTGAAACACTGCAGCAATCTGAAACAACTTGAACACTGCGGCAATGTGAAAGGAGGATAAACAAATTACGCAATAGAGCACACGCAAAACGCAATAGAGCAGTCGCTGGTGATCTCAAGATGAAGAGACAGAGGAGATCGAGACAAGACAGAGACAGAGCCTTAACACATTGCCGTGCTCTGGCTTCTCTTCTCGGCTTGCTCTCAACCCTAACACCCGTCACCCGTGGAGAAAACCATACAGTGGTCTAAAATCCAAGCCAAGAGACCTCACGACTAAACATATAGATCAGTTTGCTCTAAACGTAATAGAGCAATCACTGGTGATCCCAAGATGAAGAGACATAGGAGACCGAGACAAGACAATGTAACGAGACAAGATGGACGTTGAGACAAGACAGAGGTCGAGCCTTAACATCTTGCCGTGCTTTCAAGCCGGCTCCGGCTTCTCTTCTCGACTCGCTTCTCTTCTCGGCTCGCTCTCAACCCTAACACTCGGTCCTTGTGGAGAAAACCATACAGTGGTCTAAAATCCCAGCCAAGAGATCTCACGACGAAACATACAAATCGTAACTAATAGATACCAGGATGAAATCAGAATGCAAAAAGTAAGAATAGAAGAACAAAAACTGGTCCAAGATGCAAACCAGGAATAACATCAGGATGAGCACCAAGACGAGAGAAGCAAGCTGCTATCACGACCAGAATCCAAACCAAGAGCACAAGAACGATAATGTAATAGCTGACCGAGAAAACCTAGAGAGCGAAAGAATCGAGAAGAAGAGAACCGCCGTGAAAGAGTCTACGAGAGAAGCAAGCTGCTACCGAGCTCACTGGAATCAAAAAATAGAAAAGAAGAGAACCGCCGTGAAAGAGTTTACGTCTCGCTTCAGTTGAAAGCCCAGCTCGCCAGAGTGAGGAGAAAAAGGACCCGTGTGTCCACTGGGATCTTTTATATCCCCAGTTGTGGTTCGCTAGAAGGATTTGGTGATCAGTTGAACCTTGCCAGACCTGCAAGAGAGAGGTGAATAGACCCGCACGTAGATCGTGACCTCAGTCCATATTTTAGTTTAGCAAGAGTCAAGACTTCCATCATTAAGCGTGCCAAGAAAAGATCTTCCGCTGAAATAGACGTGCTGGAATTTTGGTACTGATATGACTCGTGTGTTATTCATTCCAAGCGAGCTGGAGACGTTCGAAGCAGAAGGCTACAAGATATAATTTTGGAAAGAATTTTTATTTCAATGGTCTATGTACTGTAGCGAGATAAGTATTGTGAGGGACGAGAAAACTTTTTTTTTTTTAGTCTTGGGCACTAGGTATCTGATGTGTTTGTATAATATGGGAGATCTAATGTATTCAAGGTTAAATTTTATGGAGCTTTTTTCATTTTCTTTATTGATCCTTATATATTGAAATATATATATATAAATATATATTTTCAAATCAATAAATATAAATATTAAATCAATACGTTGATTTTGCAATATGTTGAATTTCATTTATGCAATAGTAAATATATGCCAGTGCAATATGTTGAATTTACATTTATAATTTTCATTATAAGTGCAAAATCGTAATTATAAATCAGATCACGAAATAAATAAAAATATTTTTTGAATACAAATATATGTATACAATACAGAGATATCAACATAATTTATTGATACTAATTTATGATTTTCAATACCTCCGAGATTCAAGACAATATAAATCTCACACTACCCAAAGTATGGATACGAGCTACAGAAACACAAGAATCAAACTATCCAAGTAAAGTCCAGAAATTTACTTGACCCCACCCCTAATACCCCTAATCCATGGAGATAGCACGTTAAATAAGTAAAAATACCATATCATGAGAATACGAGAAGTGCATGTTAGCCCTTAGCCATGTATCTACAGGAAATTTCAGTTCAAAAAGTCTTTGCAATATATTATCAACTCATATTATTTCTTATTTGTCTTAATGTAATGTATTTGCATAACGAAAAAGCTACTAAACCTGCTACTGCCCGTCAAGGGTGGAGTCAAGTAACGCAACGTTAACAGGGGTGGGGTCAAGTCCGTTTAACGTATTAAGGATGGGGTCAAATAACTTTTTGAAGTAAAATTCATCTAAATTCTAGCTACTGTAGCACTTATTTCAGGTCTAGTAACTGTATATCTTATCTAACGGATGTGTAGTATGCGTGGACATTTAGGATTTAGACGTTAGTGAAGTGAAATATGTTTAGGTAACTTTACTTCTTAAGAACTAAAATATCGCAGTTAAAGAGAGTTTGAACTTGTATATTTGTTGTTAGTGAAAGTAGAGTAAGAGTAATTTCCAGTTAACCAGAAGTACAAGATTGCATTTCTGCTGTGTATCCTTTTGTTAGAGTAAAATAAGACATTGCATATATCTAAGCTTTGCACTTATCCAAGTCATACATTTATAATAGTAACTGCCATAAATGTTCCTGCTCATAACATAATTCTTCTCCTTAATTGTGTTCTTCCGTTGATCATTCCTGAATGTTCAAAACCGACTCGTACAACCTATACTTCAAATTCATAGTATAGAACGCAAAGATGTATAAAAGATTTCAAAGTAGAGTAGATAAGAAAAATGGAACTTCTAGAATTTCTGAATTTATAATTTTTAGATTTGATATTTAAATTAAAACTTCTAAAACTTCTAAAATCTCTTCTCCTCCTCGCGAAACTTGCGTGGCAATTTGCACTTGTGCGACTCCTCAGGTTCCTGTAGGCCGGCGTTAGAACCGATGTTTGAGAAGAGTAAAAAGTATACGAAACTCGACTAAAATATACGACTCATAATCGGACTCCCGTTCACCGATTCGATTGCATGCCCTCTACGAGAAGTGGGACCGCTCCCATTCTTCTCTTCGATACTGCTAAACTTGAGACGCACTTACCCGACACATCACTTTTCTTATCACCAAATGCTATCCATAGACATGTCAGCCTTGCTCGTTGATTTGCCGGTAGATTCTTCCACGTACTTTAAAATATATTTTCCCGCTCACTATATATTGTAGTCTTCTTTCGATTGGTGCCATGCTCAGGAATTTGGCATAATGTTCTAGAGAGGATTGGCTAACATCTCCTTGGAAGTGTGCGCTTCTCCGGTAAACTTTTCGCTGTTGCTTGGGTAACACGAGTTCCAATATGTCAGTGACACTGTTCCGCTTTTGTCACACTCCGACTGATACTCTTTACAACTCAGCAAAAAGTATCCTTGTCCCTCGAATCGAGTAAAGTATCTGCATTCGCATTGGTTTGCTCCAACGAACACTGTAAACGATGGTTCAGTCGATCTGAGTTGACGATGTTTAGATTTCTAAACGTACAGAAATTTGTTTGATCACGCCCTCAGCAGGTTTGTTGTGTTTGATCACAGCTTTTTAATGATAAATTTATCATTTGATCATACTCTTTATTGACTATAGATTAGTTTCACAATCGATAGTCAATAAATAAACATGGCCATGTCAATGACAAGAGGTGTGCAATAAGACATGGATTTTATTGTTGAAATGATATTAACAGCAGAGGTATTTAGTCATGGTCGGAAGTAATGGAATGATAACAATATGATAAAATGACTGGTTTTTATCGATAAGCTATCAAGAATGTGATCTAGTAATACACGGTTACGGGTGTTATCAAACACAACAAACCTACTCGCGGTGTGATCAAGCAAAATTTGCTTGAACCTAAGATGCTTGAGAGTCGAAACTCACTAATATCATATGCGTGTAAAATCAGCCTTACATCTCACTAACAAGAATACATAGTTACTGCGTGGATCACTACTACTTTTCCAAATTGCGAAAACATCAGTCAAAACTACAGTAAACGACAGTCTGACGAGAGCGTATGTGCCTCGAATTTTAGTTCGTCTCAAAGTACGTGCCTCATGGAGTAAGGACAGTTGGAGATATTTCTCAGGGAGCTGCTACTGTTACTATGCCTGACTACAACTTTGTAGTATCTGCACAATAGACACATCAAGATCTCACCCACTACATCTATCTCTAACTCGTCAAGTGACTCCTTACGACAAATATACCCTGAAGGATGGTGCTGACACCGAATGGCCCACCCGGATGCCTCTGGGGCCCTGGCTGGCTTTACGTCCGGATGCGACTCGTGAGCGTACAGTGCCTCGAACTGGCTGCCTTTGTCTTACTTGACGGCATGTGCAATACAGAAATGTTTTTGGCGACGCATATTCCCAGCTTGCAAGTTGCAACCCACGCTTTCGACCGTCCACGAATATTGATTCCTTACCGAGTGTAGAATCTGGTCCATGGAAGAGGAGTTGGTGGCCGGTGACCGACGTTTCAGGCGATTCGACCACTCGGTCGATGCCTGCACGCCCGTGATTAAAAAGCCCAGGGGGGATTGTGTGTTGAGTTTAGATACAAAAGAAGTGTGATTCTCGGCGTCAGAATTTTGTTCGGAAGACGCATTTTCACGAGTTGTTGTTGAACCTCTTAGCACAAGCGGTGTTCACGATTGACCATGGCGACGGCAACGCTGCTGGATCGAGCTGCAGTGCTCACCTCCGGGCGGAAAAACAAGTCCATTCTCGGCTTTGAGGATCTGAGGGTCTCTAGACCGACCAAGTTGGCATTGAGGAAACGTAACGATGCTCCGCGCAATGAGCGCAGCCGTGTGAGAATGACCTTGACGGCCGACCCCAGTACTTTTTCTCAACGCACCCGTCCGACCAAGGATCCTTCCTCTCCCGAATTTCTCCCAATTCCGTCGTTCGAAGATTGTTTCCCCAACAGCACCAGGGAGTTCAAGTGTGTACAAGTTTCCATTTCTTTCTGTCTTCATGTATTCGCCGGTAGCTGGTAGGGCACTAGGAGCACAAATTCTGTACTGTAGTCATTTTCATGCAGGAGGACTTTGTTAGATTTTGTGATACTGAAAGAAGCTGCAGTAGTCATGCGAGGCTCCCGAACTTGTGACTTACTTCGTTCAATTTGCCAATTCTACAGGGAGGTGGTACACGCACCCACCAATACTCTTATGCAAGTTCCTTTCCGGCGAGTTCATCTTTCTGGAGGGGAGCCGCCATGTGACCTGTACCTTACCAGTGGACCTCAGAACCTCAACGCTCGCGATGGTAATTTACTCGGGCTCAGTCCGAATTTGCAGTTATGCGTGATTTCACTTTATAGCTTGAATCTGTCTTTAATCACCAGATGCGTGCTGAGAAACAACATTCTTGCACCATTTTGTTCTAGACCCTTTGTTGTAGAACTGAGGTGTGGAGTGGGGTCGGCTTTGTTGTGCAGGCCTCCCTCATCTGAGGAAGTCCTGGATTGAGAAGCGAGAAGCGCTTGGGGACGAGAGGGTTACTCAAATGTACTACGCCAAAAAGGGAATTATAACCGAAGAGATGCTGTACTGCGCTACTCGAGAAAACCTTGACCCGGAGTTTTTACGATCGGAGGTTGCACGTGGAAGAGCCATCATTCCCTCCAACAAACGTCACCTGGAGCTGGAACCAATGATCATTGGTAGAAAGTTCCTCGTGAAGGTGAACGCCAATATTGGTAACTCTGCTGTGACCAGCTCAATCGAAGAAGAAGTTCAGAAGCTCCAGTGGTCGACCATGTGGGGTGCTGACACCATCATGGACCTTTCCACGGGCCGTCACATTCATGAGACTCGAGAGTGGATCATGCGCAATTCCCCTGTTCCGGTCGGTACTGTACCTATCTACCAGGCTTTGGAGAAAGTCGATGGCATTGCCGAAAACTTGACTTGGGAAGTGTTCCGAGATACCCTGATTGAGCAAGCGGAACAGGGTGTTGATTACTTCACCATCCACGCCGGTGTACTACTGCGCTTCATTCCTCTCACTGCCAGGCGGATGACTGGCATTGTTTCTCGTGGAGGTTCGATACACGCCAAATGGTGTCTCGCTCACCATAAGGAAAATTTTGCTTACGAACACTGGGACGGTATTCTCGACATCTGCAACAAGTACGACATTTCTCTTTCAATCGGAGATGGTTTAAGGCCCGGGTCCATTTATGACGCCAACGATGCTGCCCAATTCTCTGAGCTCGCCACTCAGGGCGAACTCACTCGACGGGCATGGGAGAAGGATGTTCAAGTGATGAATGAGGGTCCCGGCCACATTCCCCTACACAAAATTCCAGAGAATATGGAAAAGCAGCTAGACTGGTGCAGTGAAGCTCCGTTCTACACTCTGGGTCCATTGACAGTCGACATCGCCCCGGGATATGATCACATTACTTCAGCAATAGGAGCTGCCAATATCGGAGCCCTCGGCACGGCTCTCTTATGCTATGTCACTCCCAAAGAGCATCTTGGTTTGCCGAATCGAGATGACGTCAAAGCTGGAGTTATCGCTTACAAAATTGCGGCCCATGCCGCGGATCTTGCTAAGCAGCACCCTCACGCTCAGGCATGGGATGATGCCTTAAGTAAGGCTCGGTTTGAATTTCGATGGAGGGATCAGTTCGCCCTCGCGCTCGATCCTGTCACTGCGCAGTCATTCCACGACGAAACTCTGCCAGCCGAAGGAGCCAAAGTGGCTCACTTTTGTTCGATGTGTGGTCCGAAGTTCTGCTCCATGAGTATAACGGAGGATGTTCGTAAGTACGCTGAAGAACATGGGTATGGGGACGCCGACGAAGCCATCAAGCAGGGCATGGAGAAGATGAGTGCGGAATTCATGAATGCGAAGAAGACAATAAGCGGCGAACAATGGGGAGAAGTAGGAGGAGAGATTTACCTTCCTGAAAGCTACGTTACCAACTCAAACGGGAAAGTTGGTCCGAGCGCGTGACTGTACATAACGCGGTTGTTCTTCTCCTACCCAAGTAAGCCCTTATCTCATTCTGGGGAGTTATACCGATCTTAGACTTCGAGCTTAATTCGTTTCCATGTTACTCTGCTTTGTGACGTATAGACTAAAATCAGCCTTTCGCAATATTTTTGTTCCGTGGTCGAAGTGTGGAGACGAGATTTCTCTTTGCTTTTAGCCTGTAATTACATGACGACCAGGGACTGCGCTAGACCAAGTGCAGATAGAGATAACATAGAGGTACATTATGGCAGCTCAGCAACCTGTTTGCAGGCCTGATCAGCCTTTAGAGGAGAGTACACTCGTTACTCACAATGTTACTTAACCCATGGAATTACTTTGGACCGTGCTATCAGGTGTGGCCGAAACTTGAGAAAGCGGATTATGGCCTTCAGCTTTACGGAAATGGACTCGCAAGCTCACTGTGGGAAGAGAATGGAACATCGATTTGTACAAACTGTAGAGCTGAATCTTCTAGCCATCCTAACTGCAAATTTAGAGTCACTTGGTCAGGTAAATGTACTTGCTCCAGCATCATGGCCTTGCAGTGTTGAGTCGTGGTCTTTGTAAATTTTCAAAAAAAATACTGAGTAGGTAGTCAAGTCAGGAAGAGCTGCCACTGTGCGTATGTCTAGTTGACACTGTGCGGGAAGATGGAGACAAGTTAGTCTTATGTATGCGGTGAGCTTGTCATATCAGAATATAATGTCCAGGTTAATGAATGGAGTTGGGGACGGGGTGCCTGCCTGTTGACATTTCGTGTTCTGTCTTTAATGTCCTAGTCTTTTGAGTAGGATCGAGGAGTTAATGTGCATCGTCCGGGCGATTTGCAAGGATGTGAGAGCATGAATTGGATCGAATAATTCTATGCGTGCCATAAACTCAACTGTTGATCGCTTGCTTTAGTACAGAATGGTGTTAAATGGAATGTGCCTAATGAGCCTCGGCACCAGGGGTGCTTGTTCTGAAGTGGTCCTAGCTTCTTCTGCTAGAGCTGCTCACCAGAACAGGCTGAGAGAGTCCCTTCGCACCTGAACAGGATAATTCCTGCGTAGGGAGCGTGCCAGACTTCTTTTGCTGTGTTTTGTGCATGCACAGGCTCTTTGGCTGGCAGGATTGATTCGTCGTACAGGTTGGTATTTTTGAATTCTTAAGCCTGAGACTGTAAGTTTAAGGGTTTAGGGTAGTCAGTCCGCATCAGATAATTCTTCTGTTTATAAATTCGCGTTATACATGTGGAATATGTGGAGGGGACTTTGACGGTTTTCGCCAGTTCAGGCGGATCGTATTTCAGTCGGCCGTAGGATGTAGAACTACCAAAACGGACGATGGGGTTCCAAGTGTATGAGGTGATGATCGATGACTTTGGTGATTCCCAGTTTTCTTTGAAATAAACATTTGCTTCTTATGATTTGAAGTCTGTCGGAATGCTGTTTTGGTGACCTCCTTATCTTCAGGCTCCTCATCATGCAGTTGAAATTAGTGGGAGCAATTCCAGTATCCTAACATCCTAGTGAAGAGTGCAGGTTTCACCACTGGTTCCACATGCCTACATACATCATTACTTCTGTTGAACGCAGTATTTTACCGATCTTGACTAATAACCGGAACCCCAGCAATGAACTAGGAAACCATCGACAATCAGCCAGCAAACCATGCGAAAACAGAAAGCAGAAGGCCAAAGATAACTCTCGAACTTCGTTGGGTAAGTAAGACCCCATGGAAAATCCACGCCACTTTTTACTTACGTTCAAGAGGTTCCGAGTCCTTGCTCGCAATTGAGTTAAAAAATTGCCCAACAGTGGGCGTCAGGAAACAACATGCCCTTGCGCAGCCAGTTTCCCCACCTTATCACATGCACATCCGCCACACGTGCCTTTACCACGAACTATCCGTACCAGACTAGCATCTATGCCTGAACTGCTGATGACCGAAGGGAACAGGCTGTAAGTGTAAATCGAACGCTTACGAACAGGAGAGAGTACCACGAAACGTGAAAATATCGTTTGAGTGAGGCTCGACTCATGTCACGGTAATTCTCTTGATAGACACCAGAAGAGTGTTATCAGACTTATTCTTCCACATACTGGCTAGACGGAAGTTACTTACACGATCAATTTTGAGAACCCAACTCGACGAAGGGTATCAACTTCTAACTGACACATACATTAGATATGCTACTTTTCGTTTGGTATATAGTGACATTCTTCGTTGATTATTTGCGCCATGAAGATAAAGTTCCAAAGACAGTTTGTGACATTTCATCGTATCTTGAAGTAGTAAGCTGTATATCCCGTTTCAAACCTTGCTAAGTTGATGGGTCTCCGTAGAATGCTTATAACCTAGTCTAGAGTCAAATTTAGTATGGACTGAAACCTATGACCCCACGCAGAAATCAGCGAAATAAAACAATTCTTGGTGGTTCGGTGCAGTTCGTGGGGTACATATTGACATTAAGGCGAAAAGAACTAACGAAAGAGGCATGTGCCAAAACGAAAGAGGAACAAAAGGAAGGAAAGCGAGAAATCGTAAAAATGAATATGATAACAACGGAGAGAGAATTTATTTTAACACCCTCTTTTCTATGAAAAGTAGAAACAAGGGGCTGGCTCTATTTTAAATTTTTGTTATATAATATTTATAGAGCCATCGATATGGAAATTCTACATTCTGACGTGAAAGTAACATAAAGTAACACATTACCGCCAGTGAAGTAAAGGAACGAGACATTGGAAAGACAGCCATCAATTCTTTTCTGACGTGTGTAAAGCTAAATTAGTTTCACATGGGATAAATGAGGGAGTAGTTTTTTCACGAGCAATGTTAATTCTAATATGCATCCAAGCGTCTCATCGAACGTGGCCCGGGAATAAATTGTGTTTGGAACAGAGGAAGTACTGAAGGTCGTTTCTTGTATTTTCAATCTTAGGTGAATCATCAAGGGACCTCTGATAACCTACCTGAGCACCTGTATATTCACCCTTCCGGAGTTACGAGGTGTTTTTTTCATTGCGGGCTCCCAGCGAATTATTTAATCGGGTGCGCCTATGGGCTGCGGCGTTGGTGGATCTTGTTGTTTTCTGAACGTGCGAAAGTCCACGGTGGACCCATGTTACTGCAGTGCATGAAAGACGTTTTCGAAATATTTCGAGAATTGCACTACGAATCGTGAGACGAGACGCTGGGTGTTTCTGAAAATATTCAAGTCATATTCAACGCTGAGCAATAATAAACATACATCGTTCACAGTGTATATTTCTGTGAAATAAACAGAACACTGTATTGTGGGGAACCCTAAGCTGACCCCTCGAAACACAAAACACTATAAAGAATCGTTGTAAGATATATACAGTGCAGTCTCAACTGCATTTGGGAGATGTACAAAGTGCACAGCTGAAGTGCATACCGAAACGCTAAACTTTGATCAGAAAACATCTATCTGACGTAGTCGACCGTAAGAAGACACCAGCAAGTGGTATGTAATCAGACAAGGGCGGTTCGTCAAGAGCTCCGACGTCTGGGTCTGCTGTTGGTTACGTTGCTTCTCTTTCTTCATCATCTTTTGTCTCTTCATACTGGTAGTATCTGCTACTGCAATTTGGGTAGCGCTGGTTCTCCTTGTAAAAGAAAATTTCATCCACGTCCTCGAGAATAATGTCCCGAGGGCTAACAAGGGAACTTCATAGTGCATCAGCGCGTCTTTTCCGGATACCGTGCTGTAAAAGCCACCTGAGAGATGGCATATATTTCCTTGACATAAGCATTGCACGCAAACAACGTGGAAATGTTGTTGACAAGGGATGGGGGCTCTTATACCTGTTGAATTGAAGGGCCCTCTGGAGTATGTTGAAATATGTCAGTTCTACTCGATTCTTGGTATCTGCTGCGCCAAGTAACATGAAAAGCTCCTTTCAGTCGGCAATGATCGACTCGCTGATGTACTTCATTGCGGCTATGTGGTGCGGCTCTTGATCATCTTTAAGACTGTAGCCCACCATCCCGACAAATGTGTGTAGTCTCTTCTTCGACAGTAGCTTCACGCAGACTTCTGCACCAACGGGTTTGTTCACCTCTCACCCAAGAGCACGCAGCAGTTGCTTCTTGATGTCAATACATGACTTTGCATACATGCAAATGATCCCCTAGAAGTGTAAGTGGAGGAGGCTGCTTCCACGTTCCATCGAAAATACTCCTGACAAGCACTGAGCATGAAGAAACTCAGAAAGCAAGAAAGACAACGATATCTCGAGGTCAATCCCAGTCCTGCAAACTGTCACTGACGCTTCGAGGTTCGATCTCTTCGCTCTCGCTTCTCTCCTCAAAGACATCGTCTCGAGAGAAGGAAAGAAAGTGATGACACACAAAGCTAAACTCAAATGAGTCAAGAACAGAACAGAGACAAGGTAACGAGTGCGGCTTATACAAGCAGGAGACGGTAGATTCTAATCTCCCATCGGAACGATTAAAGAAGGCAGGGTAGGAAAACATGTGAAACCTTCGATCCTGCAGGTACAACGACAGATTATCAGACGAATATGAGAAAAACCTATAAGAGTCAGCCACTGTAGCGGGACAGAGTGTAAACGGCATGGACTACAAGTTTTTGTAATTTTCACGTAGTCAAACTTTAACAGAAAAGGCACGATTCCTCGTGCAGAAACCAGATCCAGAAAAATATGTGCGAGTTAGCTGAACTCTATCCTCCACGAATGATATCATGGGCTTTGTGATAGAAAGATAAGAGAAACGGGGAACTTTAGCAGAGAAGCGCAAGGAGGTAAAACTTTGAGATCCTTCCACTATATCGCAACTCTCAAGAGGAGATTGAACATCCTCGACCTGAGTTCCGACTTCTTCCGCTTCACTGTCTACCTCTTCCGACTCCTCCATATGACTGCGAGAGAGACATCTCGATACAACCATACAATGTTCAAAAACTTATCTTTACACCCGAGAACTTCAGAATGACGTCATATTGTGTCGTCGTGCATGCCCACTCTGCTCCATCGCGTTCTTGTCACACATCACGCGACCTACACACCACCAGGTCCGCAGAAAGCAGACGATGAAAGAATCACATTTATCGTCATCTAATTCAACATGCGCGTCCGCACAAACAAAGTCCGAGAAAGCAGAAACGACAAACCGACGAGCAGAGAATCGACACCATCGCTTTCTCTTGCTCCAATCCGTCTCTCTCCACTCTCCTGACGTCTACCCTGCATTCGAAATCCTATCTACAGCCCGTCTTCCCAACCCAACGGCCTCAACGACCTCGATCCCTCGCACTCGAAAAAATTATTAATCGAGCCAGCCGCTTTCTCTTTTAACGCCCACTGTACATCCAATTGCCGTCTTGTATTTTTCTCGTCGGACGTCCGGTTGTTGTCTTCTCTCAACTTCCGTGTCCAACGCTTGGGATGTATATTGTCTTATCTTCCACTAAACTGTACTCAATCTCGTCAAAAGACAACCTCAAAAAAAAAAGATATCATAAACCAAAATCGGGTTTATTGTGCGGTTCTGCTTTAGAGAAGTTTGAGAAAACCATGCCAACCCCAACTACGACTTGAGGCTAAGACTTTTTATCTCTGATACTGGATGATTCAACCAACCATACTTGACGTTCTATAATTTTCTACAGCTTTGTGCAAGCCGTGCTATCGTTAGTCTCATGTATCCAAGAATCAAAGGAATATATTTATTTATTCTTCCGATTCTGGATTTGTGCGCTTGGACGCAGTGCCTTGCTTGATTTTATCTTTTGCTTGGCTTTGATTTTTCATCTGTTAAGCCATGAGGATATTCTAAATCAGTGAACTAGAGATGAAAGAGAGGGTACAGGTCTCATGGTCTGATAAGAAGTGAGGGCCGTTTATTGACTACCTGTAGCATGGGAACAGGAATGTCATGGGCAGTTGTGAGCTTGTGAGCTTGTCCAACGAGATAGTGACGGTGGTGTGAATAGTCTTTATTAAAAGAGATAGTTAGTTTCCATACACGAACCAATGTGACTTCTTTCTTTCACCAATAATGAGACTTGTCGCCTTTGATAGAAAATATCTAAGGTCAGTTCGATAAGTTTAGAGGAGAGACCCTGGTGCTAATTTTGAATACGAGATTGATTTTGATTTTAAATCAAAGTCATATATGTATATGAGATATGTATTTTTGTCCATGTCAATGAAGAAAAAACGTGGAGATAATGTTGTTCGATTATAATTTATCTTCACATTGACCATAATAAACTACAGAAGTCAAAAATTCTGTTGATTCTCGTACATTATTGCAAATATGTATGAATATGTTAAGCTTTCAATAATCGCTTGATTTGGACTTATCTAACAGCCCCACTATTAACAAACCGTATCTAACAAAGTCTGACTTGCATACATATTTCTTATGGAAACTTTTTCAAATTTCATTTCAGATGGAAATTGATGCAATTCTTATGAGATGAAAATCTGTGTAAAATTCTTGCTTGCATTAGAGGATACCTGTTTGTTATTAGCGGGTGGATTTAATAGATGAGAACCGAAATCATAAAAGAAAAGTACAACCTCTCTTTGGGAGATGTTATTGGATAAATCAGAGATATATGTCATCACGTATTCTATATTGCTAGTCTCAGGAAACAACGCAAAAAAGACATAGATGCAACAATCATACCGAGTAAGGATTAGTGACTAACTTGACGGAACCAGAGGTCGACCACGTCAGCGATCTAGATCCTGCTTACAATCTGAGAGTTTCACCTAACACAGATTGTTCAGGTGCTAATTTCTTTTGCGAGTTGTGCTCCCGCGATCCCAACAAGGTATGCAGATAATGACCGGTTGGCGGTTCCGCTAGGAGGATCATTGTATTACGACCTAGAAACCATCAGCACAGTAGAAGTCAACCACACAGTCGACTTCAGTCCCGGAATCGGCAATAGTTAGACATAGCCTGCAACCGCCACGTTCCATCTGTTTAAGAACTATAACACATATGAATGTAAAAACTTCTCGTTAGGAGATCCATTTACATTCTTTATAGTACTCCCTTCAAGTGAGGGTAGTGAAGAAGGAAAACTCCCAAGAGGCGGTTTTGTCACCTATTGAAGACCTGCAAGAGTTTGTTGATAACGGTTACTCCTAACTGTAATGAACAGTATGTTGGGACGTAAAAGATGGACGAGGAAAGAGGATCATAGCGACTGGGAAAACATGTCACATTCGTTTAACCGCAATACTAGTACGTTTCTCTCACGACCATTAAAATAAGACTCTTCAGTGCGTTCATGTCGTTGTTTTGCATCCCTAGGTTTCTGTACCAGTGTGGTCCAAGGTTTAACACGCAGAGAACCCGTCCTCCTGCCCACACTGTTAAAAACCCTTGCTGTGTTCAGGCCCGTAGAATCTTTAGGAAACTGTGAAATCATGAACTGGCATGACGCACCAGCCGTTCAATCAAGACCGACGTTTTACATTCAGGTGCTCTGTACATAGAGTATTATCACTTAAATGAGGTAAGCATCTACGATTATTCCTGTCGTAGATGCAGGACAGAGGGAATGATAGACGTTTACACTTGGACTTGAATACCAAGCCCATACGGGCTGATGCTACTTGAACAGTATACACAATTATCGATCGGGCGACAATCTTCAAAACTAAGAATTGAGGAAACAATACAAACAGACGAGAAGGAGTACATGTACATGGGCCATATGCTACACCAGATCATCAAAAGGAATGCGGTAAAAGTTTGTAGAGCGTTCGGGCCGCGCAGACGATGAGTGGATAATCATCTCTTTATACCCACTGGAGATTAGGTTCAGTGCTCACCAAGTCAAACTTGCCATACTCATTCGAGACAAATGTGGTGGTTTCTTGAGTAAGTTGGAAGGACAACAGTGGTAAACATAGAAAAATCCAGCAGTTCCTTAGAAGGTACCGTTCTCTACGGGTCAAAATTTTCAAATAACCTAATTAACTTCTCTCTCGGGGCAGCAAGCCTCCTCTACGAGCCTTTCGCTGGCACTACCAAAATCATCTATCATGTCCCTTACGAGAAGCCGCCACTTTGGATATGGTACAGGTAACATATGTGATACAGAGGAAAGTTCGGACTTGATAAGGGTTTACCCAAAGACATATAACCGCTATGTGCCATTCTTAATCTGTCCATCCGTTATTGAGTACCTGGTTCTTCTCCTTCACTATCGGAGACCATGGTTTCATTCGCATCACTGACCTCCTTCTCACTATCTGATGAACTACTCTCCTCTGCTTCTTCCCCTTCCTCCACTTCCTCCACTTCAATTTCACTGTCCCCTTCTTCGTAAACTACAGCTTCAACTACTTCCTCTACGTCTTCAACTAAACCTGCTTCCTGGCCTAGGATCTGAGTTGTTATGAGGTCAAGCCTCCCCGACAGAGCAAGCAACGGCCGAAAAACTGTCATCCTGGCCTCGATTAGCTGATAGAGGGTTGTTAAAACAGGCTGCATAGCTGGATTTGTCAATAATGAGGCAGAATGCTGCAGCAGAATTGCCCGTAACCAAGAAACCAGGGCCAGTCCTCTGCGTGGACGGGTCTCCAGCCTTAACATGCATGCGCTCAGAAACTTGCCAGCCTCAGATGGCCGCAACTTACTCACAGTATTCTTAATAAGCTTTTCGTCTTGAACAGACAAGCATCGCTCCAGCAGCCCATTATCGTCTGATTGCAGCGCCTGTGAAAGCAGAACGCGCAGAGAGTCTCCCCGCGGAGGAACTACCTTGACGACAGCTTCAGGTTTATCTCCGGTTGCTGCTTCTTTGTCTACAATGCCAAGATAAACAAGGCGCTCCTCCATCGTCAGCTCGTCATCCTCATCCATGGTAGCTGCCGCCTCCTCCTCATCCAGATTCTCTGGTTGTGGACCTTCATTCTCATCCAAGTCAACACTAGCTGGTCTTTTCTTCGCATTTCTAGACAGAGTTATGTCGACAGATTCCACATGAGTTTTGGTAATCACTGCATCTGCTGCATTGTCAGGACCCAAAACAGTAACATTCATCTTCGTAGCGGTGACAGTTTCCGTCGGCTGGGAAGGAGGAAGCAAAGCCCCGCTCGTGTCCGTGCCCAGTACAAGGCTAGTCCCCATGTCACTAACGGATATCCGCTCAAAGGCTGGTTTCGCGGTAGTCCCATGGGCTACTTGCACTATGGTGGTGTCCTTCGATTTTCCCCAGATTAGAATAGCCGCAAGTATACAGGCGTGAACGCCTTTGGTTGCTCCAGCGTTTCTTGCTACGCTGACTACTGTCGGCTTCACACTGGCCAGCTCCTCAATGTTCATGGCTTGCCACACATAGGCTACCCCTGTCTCCGACACAGCTAGAACCTTAATTGAACCTTTTTCTTCCTGGAACGCACTTCCATCGAGGAAAGCGACCGACTGGTCGCAAGACAGAGAAAAGACAGCCGGAGTGTCTGAAGAATTCGCTTCACACTGCCAGACAGACACCTGCCTCTCCCCGGTAGACGACGATAGAGCATACTTCCCGTCCTGGCTGAAAGCTAAAGCTGTGACCTCACCCTAAGTGGAAAAGAGAAGATAGATAAGTAATACTCATAACGGACTCATCAATTCTGTCAAAATGTTTACTGGAAGAAAGCATGAGATAGGATAGTAAACAATCACCGGATGTCCTGCAAATTTCCGTATCCGCTTCTTGCTAGAGAGATCGAATGTCTTCAGCTCTGAGCTTGCAGTTAACAGAACATCATCATCTGTCAACAGCAAAGCCCACTTGTAATCAGAATATACTGCTCATCTCAACTGGTATCCAACAGGCTCTAAACAGAAATATAGCATCATTACATTACCTGGGGATACCGCAATGCATGAAACAGCTGTTTTCGCAGCCCGAAACTTCTCTAATATTTGTCCACTTCCACTATCCATCTGACAAATCATCCCATCGGCTCCAGCAGCGTAAAGAAATTTCCCACATTTGGACTTGGCTAATGCCTTGACACCCCTGTCACGCAATACAGAACCCAATGAGGCGTAACGCATACAGCTGCGTGTGCTCCCAAATAAAACGGCCGAATCACGAGGGTCGACTACGGGGGCTCGTGTGCTAACCAAAACCTCGCACCTAGGTGCAATCAGTGACCAGGACGAATCACATCTTCCCTCTGTCAGTTATTCAGACGAGTTGAAATTACAGCAGGATTATGTTTCAGTTATAAAGCAAACAAATGTGTTTGTTCTCATCCAGGAAACTTCTACGGTGAGAAATGTAGGAAATACCCGGCATTGCAGTCGTTTGTCCTCCACTTCAGCTGACCTAAAGAGGCGTCCCATGCCAAGACATCTCCCGCAGCTGTTCCAAGCACAAGGAGCAGCGATTTCCCACTCTTATTCCCCTTCTTCCTGCCCTGAAAGACGGGCAACGAACAGTATGTAACAAATTCGAGCATCTAGTACTTCACACTCAAGGTCCGAGGCGGCCGGGTGCAAACAGATTTAAATTTCCAAAGACCAATAATTATTTCCACACAGAGTAACTCAAAAGCGACCATAACAGAAAAAGTGACAGCAGGACGATTAAGCGTCAATGCGACAAGGCAAGGGCTCGATGTGGTCAAATCCACACCTTCTTTGCGGTCGAAGGTAGGGAAATCCAAGTGATACAGGAGTAATCCACTGCCAAATGTCCACTTCCATCGTCTGAAGCAGTACCTGCGCCACTCGTAGTGGCTGCAACATCTATGAATTCCCCACGCAAATAGCCGCTTCCAACGTCCCAGGTCTGCGCGCAGAAAGAGCAGATAAAATAAGGCCCACCTAAACCATCGGCTACGAGAGACGAGAATCAAACCGAGCTGCAATCTGACCGAAGAAACAGAATGTGTGGCAAAACCTTGATACGACCGTCAGCAGTTGCAACGGCGAGAAATTCCGAAGCCGGACTGAACGCGGTCAGCACTTCCTTCCTCATCGCGGACTATTAATCCCAATGCCACAGAGAGGACCCAAGCACATGAAACCCAACGTCCAACTCTCTACGAGGGCTGGCGTTGCCTGTCAGCGTTGTGTCGTGTCAACGCACAAAACAGAAATTGCCTCTCCCGTGAAGCTTCATTCTTAAACCCTAAACCCTAACGTTCCCTTATTTTGACATATACACTAACCTAGACCTTCATTTGCTTCATACTGTACTGGATTCTCGTGAGAAATTCTTTTCCCTTCTAACATTTGCCAGTCGACAGTTGACGGGAAGCTCAGCTCCCGAAATTCAGGGCTTCCTCCGGTCACACCCTACGCCCTCACTCTCTAGCTTCCCTGTACTGAACTACACGGTTTAGACCCCCCATCACATTCTGTCCACTGATAACAGAGAGGACGGATGAAAAGCTTCATACTCATGTTGCCATTACGGCTCTTTTTCCTTTCCATTTCTCTTCAATTCCTAATATATCCCGCAACTACTGCAACAACAAGAGCGGACTATAATTAATTGGTGTGGATAAGGTCTGATATGGTCCTTTTATTTTTGTTCTGCACAGCTAAGTGTTGGTTTTGAATAAGAAAGTGAATAAGAAATAGACTAGGAAAGTCTGACGAGGAATGCACTTCCTCCGACTCCTCTTCTAATTATAATAATAAAGTAAATATATATATCAGAAAATTCTCAAACAAAATTTGATTTGATAATAAAATAAATTCAAAAATATATAAGGAAACTCAAAAATATAGTTTATTGATATTCCTATAACTCTTGTTTGTGTTCATCAATGCTTCTCTAACAGATTATATCCAGAATCATAAGACATGACTGTTTTGCATTTATATATTGCTACGAGAAGCATTGATGAACACAAGAAGTTTCATTTACATCAAGATTCATCATACTACAAATTCAAACTTCATTTTCGAAAATCTCAAACTCATTAGGTATGAGAAGAAGTGAAAATACCAACTGAAACTATATTCACATATAGTTTGCTTTCACTTTTGATGTTGTGAATTACTTGATTAGCTACAGATAAATTCATAAGCTGCTTAAACTAATTTGTTATATATTCATTTTTGTCGAGATTATGTCTATGAATCAAATTTGAATTATGGTTGGGATATGATAAGTAGTAACTTAAAGTTATTTTGAATGGAAGTGATGACATTGAAATTTGAACTAGAGTTCGTTCATGGTGAGTAGCTTGTTTGAGGAACACAATATTCATGTATGCAAGGATTAGATCAAATAAGAGCATCTTCTTCTTTTGGTTATATCGTATTATAATATAATAGCAACTATTCATCGTTGTAGTTTTATTCAGTTGACACGTTTTCACGTTAAATTTGCTTATCGAGATATTTAGAGAGAACTTTTAATCAAAATTTCAAAATTTTAACATTATGATTTATGAGATTTCCTCATAAGGAACTTATTCAAGGCTTGATGTAGTTGTAGTTTGGGTTAAATTGACCTGGACAACAAAAATCAGTTGTAGTCGAAGCTGAATTAACCTAGACCACGAGTCGAATTCAACGTATCTCGAGTTGTTTCAGCTCAAGGTCTAGTTTGGACTATGGCTTGAATCAGCTTGGACCATGGCTGATTTTGCCTGTGGAAGTTATATGATTTGAGACTTTAGATGTATTCAACGTAACTCGATGTCCGGATTGATTCAGAATTGCGGGTTGATAGAACTTAAGATCTAAGTTGATTCAGACTTTGATTGATTTTTGCATGTCATGATGGATTCAGCTCCGACACTTGAGAATCTGTAATTTTGACGTAGAGAAAACTCCATCCAGATTTATGTAAATTTATCTTTTTGAAAATATATGCGAGCTCTAGTTGTTTGTATTTTAAAAGAACTGAGTGACCTACATTTAGAATAGTATTAGGATTGAGAAATTCACTCACAATAGTCACACAATTTGTTGAGAGAAACAAAAAAAACATCTTTATTTCTCATCCTCATACTATAGTTTATCACGATCTTTCTATTGTAGATTATCATCCCCTTGTCATTGATATCACAAGACATACACACTCTTTGCTCTGGAGAATATGCATGCTGGATGAACTCCGGGAACTTTTGCTCGCTTAATGATATCAGGAATATATATAAGTGTTAAGTAAAAAATATACACTAACTAGATATAAAAAATTAAAATATTTTATAAATATTATCTGTTACCCATACCTGGAAACACGAAAAGAGTAGGAGCTAACTCATAAGTATTACTCTCAGTGTCGCGCTTCAGAAGGTACAAATCCGGGAGTCCACAATCGTTAATACGGTAATATATTGTGATGTTAATTTAATACATAACCCTTCCTGCTGAAAAGGTTATGTATTAAATTAACCACCTGTATATTTCCCTCCTCCGTCGGAAGATGGAGGAGGTGAATATGCAGGTGCTCAGAATTGGAGAATATTCATATGTAAACGAGTACCCATACCATCATAGCATGCAAAGACACGGTCCATTAAAGCTACGTTTAAAGGAGATTCAAGCTACAATGAAGAGAAAGAACGTCTCTTCCCTCTAGATACAATCAAGGCCACACCTCATGTAATCCTCTCCCTATGTACATTCAGGGTATGTTAAGAGAGATAACTTATTTCGTTCCTAGGTACAGTCAAAGCTTCCCTAGATACAACAAAGTTGCACCTCACATAATTCTTCCATCCCGAGTACCTGCGGACTATACAGAGAGTTTATGACGATAATGTATCTCGTTCCTAGGTACCCAGGTTCATTCAAGCTATATTTGACAGATTTAGTCCCCTTAGTACATTCAAACTACATATCAAAATATATTGTTTAAAATATCAAATATTTGAAATATATTATGTTGAATTTTAAAGTTACAATAGCATATTTTTAAGTTATAGTAATTTAAATATTTACTCCAATTAAATTAATTTTTTCAGGTTATCGTAACATGTTTGAGTAATGAACCCACTTGGACTTAGAAATAAGAACTGTACAAACTTATCAAAATCTGATATAAAAATCCATTTATTAGATTACACGTGGTTTCCAATTTTAATTCATGTGACCTCCATCTTATTTTCTTGTGTTAACACCTCAACATCTCCTATGCATAGACTATGGAGATTAGAGAAGGAACCGATCAACACATATTGGATAGATGTTTGGGAACTTTGGCAATAACTCATCAACGAGAATAATTACTCTCTATAGCTATTACTCACCAACTCTTAGCTCATATCTAATATCTTCCTTCATCATATATTATAGGATCCTAAACCCTTATGTTATACTATTTGGTTTTCCTTTTATCCATGTTTTATTTATTGCTTTCCTTCACACTTGAGTTCGATTCATCTCATCTTCTCGTTACGTTCTTTTTTGCAGCAGAAATTTCAACAGGCTTGTGCTACTTTTGGTATCGTCTTCTATATGACTTCTCTTGCCTCTTCATCAGGGTCTCCTATTTCTGAGCTTTAAGACCTCGTTTTCTTTACTTTTTTCTTTTCTTTTCATTCTCATGTTCTTTTTTCTTTTATTATCATGTTTAGGTGTCGGCTGCATCGTTACATGAAAACAAACATAAATCTGCATGATGTTTATGTAAAATCACCTAAACCATATTTTGTACCATGCATTTGCATATGATCCATACAAGAAGACAAGAAATAATATGATAAATTGTGTTTTCTCGTTTTCCTCCACATGCGTTTTCACTTTATTTATTGCCATTTTCTTCACTATGTTCACGTTCTATGTATCCAAAGTGACATTTTGGATCACTGAAGAAAAATGACAACTGTAGGTTTAGCAAAAAAGATCTCCAGAAGTTATTAGTTAATCGGTTTGATTTGATAAACCGAATAGATGCGTTGACAGAAATTTGAACTTAGAAGAAATATAGAACAAAAAATGCACATGTTTCAGAGAAAATGAAAATGATTTAATAAAGATCGATATCATCTGGTGGTCTCACATATAGACTTGACTGTGATCCGAGATCTTCATTGACTGAGAAAATAAATTTTATTTTTGAAAAAATATCAAATTGACATGTCTAGATATAAACAGGCGTTTACCAGCACACTTGGATCTTGTAAATGAAAATGAAAATAAAAACTGCACGCAAAACGAGTCTCATACCACCATAAACAGTTTTCTCTACGGATGATAAATTATAATATAATATTTTTATTTATGGTCTAACTTTTCCAATGAAAAAAGTTAAGATATCAACTAAAGGTATTCCTATTTTTCTCTTCTAAACTTGGAAGAGATGAATATGCATATTTGTGAAAGAGATTCGACGATATGCATCCAAATTGCAGTTCTAGGAAAATGAAAAAAACAAACGTTTAAACATGTTATCAAAATTATTGACAACAGTCAATTGTCTATGATTCGATTATATGCATCCAAACTACACTTCAAAGAATCATGATTCGAAGATATACATCCAAACTGCACTTCTAAGAAAATGAAAGAAAAAGACAAATGTTTAAATAAAAAATCTAAATAATCATGAGCAACTGGCTGACAACTGCCTTCAAAAAAATTTTAGTGTACTAATGCATACAGTCACGAGAAAAATACTAATCGGCATGATTTGCAAATTGTGACTTGTGTCAAAGTTCTCTAAATTAGCTTCACTAATTTAAAATACTAAATTTAAAACTTACTTGATAACTTGATTACACATGCTCACTTCTGTTGTACAAAATCCATAAGTGACTCACTTGAACAAAACCTTTATATGGTATAAAGATCTGTTACTCCTATGAATAAAATATTTATAATTTTTATATTTATAACTTTATCCTTCCAAGAAGAAAGGTTAAGAAATAAAGTAAAACTCTTTGTATATTCCTTTCTTTCTAACTTGGAAGAGGTGAATAAGCAAAGAAGTAATAAGAATAATCATTGCAAATATAAATTTATAGGTGAAATGCCTTCCGAGCATAGCCCCTTCATTCGAATTCGCAGCACCTTGTCACGAACCTAGATGACATATTGTTATATAACGAATTGAAATGCAATTTTCGTTCTGTATAAAATCTTAGACAGTAGTTATTGTTAACTGTCACAAGTGAGCAGAAACACTTTATATAGTTCAACACGATTTGAACATTTGAAATACAAGAAGCAGATTTCAGATAACAACATAGCACCACTTCTGGTTGTCAGACTGTGTACTTTTTCAGCTCCATTTAGCCTCTGGCGACTTTTGGGTGAGGAATCTAAAGCGGATCTCAGATGTTTCCGCCGAGAACGCGCCGGCGTTTCAGCGATTGACCTTCACCTCAATCCACCTTCCAAGTCATCATGTCTGTAAGTAGAATACTTTGTCTTGCGATATTCTTTGTATCACCTGCACTGGTTTACTTCTGCGTTACTTCAATTCTTGTTATGCAGTTGCATCGAGACTTCTTTATAGTGATCAAGTTCCGTTTCCGCTCCTGACAAAGGAACTTTATGCCTCCTGACAAATGGTCGTACATTCGTCGCTGGCTTTACTGTATTTTGTCCCTACTGGTAGAACAGTCGTGTACTTACACACTTTCCCCAGGTTTTTGTACGAACTATTATCGATTCTACCTTCGCGCCTGCCTGCCATCCGGACCGCAAAGACTTCCTTCAGACGAGTTGAATATCAGCCGCGGATGGTGTTACCAGTCTCGATGTCTGCCACGGTGACATGGTGGTGTATCGTGCCTAATTGTTCTTCTTTCGCCTCTGAACTGAAGTAACATTCACCTGTTGGGTAGTCAGACGTCTTGGATTAGCTCGAACAGCTCCGTGTCTGTCTTGACGAAGTGCAAAGGATGCAAGAAGCACGTTACAGGAATCGACTTCCCTACGAGTACTTCCAGTACTTATGTCAGTTCCCGGAGAAAAAGATAAAAGCTATGCAGGAGGCGTTCCTGACTGGCCATGACCTTCTGCCTTACTTAGAAGGGACGTCGTTTTCTTACACGGAACCAACGCGGGCCAACTATCAGAAATTCTACATGGCGATCGTTCCTCTCACTACTGCCTTTGGCTGGAGCTTAGTGGCACCTGACGCGCTGAACCTAGGAAAGGTGAAATTGCCTACTAAACCCACAATCAAGAAAAGCAGAGCAGCGGAGTCCTGGGAACCGGTCGCAAGACCACCTTCAGGTCCTCTCGATAATGTAGTTCAAGGGGAGCATTGCGCTTTGGCTGGGTGGATGAAGGACTGGAAAGGAAGTGCCGAACACTTGTCCGGAATCAAAACGGCTATCTCTGGTTCTCAAGATGAATTGGGCCGTGACAAATTTGGGGTGAAAATGTATGGCCACGCAGATTTTGGCCTCAAGCGTGTAGGTGAGCACTTCATCGTCATTATGGTCGAACTTATGACTGCGGTACACTGCTAATTTTGTGAATCTCAACACTGCAACCAAGGATACGCCGAGCAGATAAGGGAAATTGTAACTATGTAGGGTAACGCGGGAACCAGGTTACTGTTATCGCATGACACTGTACAGATTGCACTCATACTCTGTGCTGACTGTGCGCTGGAGTTCCGGAAGAGTTGTTCCTGGGTGTAACTTCACACTGCGAGCTCCAAGTCTTTCTTGTCTCGCTACATAACTGGTTACTACGATAGATCTCTTACGAACGTTGGCGACACTGTCCATCTAATTATCTTCTTGATGTACGACGATGTCAGATTTAACTTCTTACTACCTCAGAAAATGTTCGACGAAGTTTGCGAATTCGCCGCCATAACATCAGTTTGAACCTACGCTTGAAAATAAGTTGAATATGAAACTCCTGAAACCCGTCTCACCAGTGTTTCGCTTGTTGATCGTAGAGTCTAGTCGACTGTATCAAGCTTTCCCTGACAAACCAAGGAACACCAGGTCAATTTTTCTGGGAATTCAGAGGCGCAGGTATTTAAATATGCAGTGCATCAAATCGACGCTTATTGGCCTTTATAGACTTGCAAATTTTCCTTATGTACCAATCATGCAAGTATGCAAATAATATTCGTGGCGTTGAGGAGGTAGAAGTCCACGTTAAAACGATTTGTTGCTAATAGCATAAGGACTAATGACGGCGTATTGCACATCACCTGCGCTATAAGTGGGGAAGTAAGAATCAGCAGAGTATAGGAACATTATTTTAACGGAGTCGGAGGAAAAGAGATAGTCTCTTGGAGCACTTGATTCTGGAATTTGAAGAGGAAGTACCGGTTCTCCGACCAGATTCTCCCTATTCGCGCAGAATAGACAGCAAGTTCTCGTTTGGCTTGGATGGTCCACATCGCTTATGCACTTGTTGATGGATATGCAGCTTGGCCGAGCACTGACACACCTGCAGTTCCTTACGATAGACCTGTTCCGTTGTACTATCGAAGTTTGGTCGTTGTAAATGAGAGTTCTGAACCGGTGGTACTTCTGGACGTCTGCGGAGTTCCGTCGAACGATAAAACGTTCTCCCTGAACGATGATTTTGGCTTGGCGCATCATTACGACGTGTCTAGAGATCAAGATCCGCAGAAGTACTGTATTACCGAGATGTCATCTGGGGTTACCCTCCAAGCAGGGGCAGAGTATCAAGTTATGGTGGTAAGATATCTACGTAGTTCCTAAGGCATGGGCCCCAGTTAGTTGATTTATTGGCTCATATTCTGCACAGGCGGAAGGATGTTCTAATTGGATATTTGAGGTCAATGTCAGTAACATTTTCCTCAGATAATTTATCATTGAGTTTGTCGCTCCTCTGTCAGGGACTTTAGGTCTCCTTCCAATGGAGTAAACAAAGTTTCTGTATTGCTAACCCTTGTTCATATACCTATATTTCTCAATCTTCTCTTCAGTAAGCACCTTTTCTGTTCTTGGAGTTTCAACTTTAGAGGCTGTGTAGTAGGCTGTATCTTTATGTACTGTGATCCAGTAAGTCCATCTTGTCACTCGAATCCTGTCACGCACATTAAGCGCAAACAGTCTCTATTTGGAATTTGCTTCTCTGGTTACCTTGAGTATAAGCAGTTAGTTATGGCATTTCGCTGCGAATCACTTTAGCAGCATACAATCCTATCAAGCACACTTGTGCCCTTCGCAGGAGCTTAGATGCAGCCCTCAAGATATTGCTTGGCACCAGCAGTGGCTTCTCTTCATGTTCGGACGAGGAGGTTTTCAGCCGCATACGCAGAAGGAGGTCTTTGCTATTGGCCGACGTGTCTCTGCGCTTGTAGGACACAACGTCCAAGACGTGCGGAGCTGTTTGAGGTTGGTTACCCTCTTCGTTGGCCATGTGTTACGTTTGACGGTCTACAGGTTTCTTGCTGGAGGCTTTTCTTCTTGTAGGCGTATAGACATTGCAGAACATAAGTGAATGCGGACCCTCGGTTCGCTCTTTCTTTAGATGCGATTCATTGTCATAATCCACATTCAAACGGTTCAGTTACCATGAAGTCTTAGTAAGGCTATAGGTTCCGTGAGGTATTTGAAGTAGATCTGTTTAGCCTTGTCTGCACTGTGTTTCCACCCCTAGAAAACTCTTGCTTATCACGTCCTTGGCAGTCGCTGGTGGTGAATGGCCAGCTGTGGAGATCTTTAATGAGCTTCCGCTGTGTATCTGTAAGATGGTTCTAGTACAGAAGCCAAGCCTTTCTATCCAGCCTACCTTCGGCAGCTGTTTGATACTCGGCCTACTGAACTTAAAGCTTATACAAATTTGAAGTCTGAGGACTGGAGAAAGCGACTGGATGCCGTCGATGAAACATATGTCTCCTCTGTGTGGCCACTGCAACTAGCAAAACTGGAAGAAGCCTTGTACTATGGAGTTCTTACAGGTGGATTACCATCAACCAGTTCAGCAAGTCAGGGACCCTGTGCATGTACAGTGTTGCAACTTCGGCAGGTATCTTTCAGCTGGAGGAAATAGAGACGTCATTCGGTCCGTATTCGGGCTAGAAGTTTCAGTCTTTTGTTGTGTTGATATTAGTGGTCAGTCCCCCCTTTTTGGCTGTTTCTGAGCTTTTCTGAGGGCCGTTTAAAGGTTTGTACTCAGTTTTCGGTTTGATTTTCTTGGCAGTTTTCCCGATTGTTGGCTCTTGAGGAGGCAGCTATGGAACGTGATATAAAGGAGCACGATCTTTTTAATGTACAGTTAACACG
This sequence comes from Asterella californica, assembly GCA_036924285.1. Classification (NCBI taxonomy): domain Eukaryota; kingdom Viridiplantae; phylum Streptophyta; class Marchantiopsida; order Marchantiales; family Aytoniaceae; genus Asterella; species Asterella californica. The sequence continues at coordinate 54,532,808 of JAYKYS010000001.1, forward strand.
CCGGGATGGATCCAATTTTGTTCTGGAGGTAAAGTTTGGCTCGAGTGAATTACGGACCTAGCAGCGGTTTGGCTCTATGAAGTATTGACAGGTCTGTTGTATATGTACTGCACAGTGCCTGCTGACTAATCCTGCACAGCAGATACGTATCTTTGCAGGAGGGGCCTATCATCTGAGGTGTCTTTTGTAAGGTGTGCTTATATTGCGTTGGAACATTATCCTTCTAAAAGTCAGCGGCAATTATCAATATTCAGTCATCTGCTGCGAATTGTATTGCTGACAGTAGCTTCAAAGTGTTTAGTAAAGCCATCTGTTAACTCCGAATCCTGACTTGTTGTCAGGTCCCTGGACTCCCAGAAAATCGCCCTTCTGTTTTTGCGGGGGATCTTATCTACATACGCTGGGAAAGGCATCCAGGCATGGAATGTGCAGCCGATGTCCTCGCCGTAGAATTTCAGCCAAAGCCCAAACTGACCGTGAAGCTGCCAGATTACTTCTTGAAGTGTTGTCCACTGCCACCAGCACCACTTCTTGTCCATGTTCGGTTTACGTTCAACCGTCTGGTGCTTTCTGTGAGTCCGACAAACCCTGAAGCATTATATGCGTTCTCTCTCTCTGTCCTGGTTTCGCACTAGCTCATGTATGATGTAGTCAGTCTGTTCTTTCCTGATCGGGTCTTCTGGTTGAACATATTTTGTCAGAGAATGCACTGTGCTCTTCAAAAGGTGGCTATTCTATCAATGAAGCTACTACCTTGCATCTGCAACAAGTTTTCTAAAGAAAAGGACAAGGATATGGGTATCTCGGCTCTTGATGAAACGAGTCACATAGTTCCAAGGTGATGAAAACTTCCTGCTCCTGAAATTCTGCAGTTCCTGTAAATCCCGATTCTTTTTATATTGGACCCTTGTCCTCCATTTTCCCTTTTTAACCCTTGTTGGGGGCTCTTTCTCATGCTACGTAAGATACAAAGTAAGGCTGGAGGCTTTTGGCCTTGGAAGTTATTACTGGGAGTCCTTTCATTTCATTGCCCAGGGTCTAGAGGTTGATGTCGATGTACTTCACCCATGGAAGTTCTCGGTTCAGTATACCTGTCCGTAATTGCCTCTGCCTTCTTCATGGTTGGCAATCTGGTGTTGTTAATGCTGGTTCGATTATTCTCGGATGCTTCATGATTGCTTCTCCAGACGATGCATATTGTGTTTCTGTACGTTTATGTTTGTCAGTATCTAGATAACTGGCCCTTCATGCACTCTGCTTTTCGGCTTATCGCTGTTAGGCATCGCATTTTGTACTTGTCATCTCTCCTGCACTTGCCTACCTGGGGGGTACCATCTTGGAAATGTGCTTTCCCTACACATTCCCTTGGCCCGACCTGGGTTATATACATTCGCTAACTTCTCAAACCCTTAAAACTTCTCAAACTTTTAACTATAAATACAGGCTCCTCTTTTACTACCTCCATCTGCCTTCTCCTCTATTCACTCACTAAATCCGTGCTTCTCAACTCCTGCATTAGATTCTACGGTTATCGGTATCCACGTTCTGCTTGGATAGCCTTTGTTTCTTGCAATGGATTCTATGATTCAGCGCTATCTACGTTTTGATTTGAAAACCTTCGCTTCGTTCAACATTGCAGTAGACAAATCTAGTTTGTCGTCATTTCTGCATGGCGGTTTGCTTTTAGCCTTTGAAGCATACTGCATTTGTTCTCTTGTCATTGTCTACTCGAATTCAACGACATACCGAGGGGAACCTATTCTGGAAATGTGCTTCGCACTACACATTTCCCTCGGCACACCCTCAGGTTATATAACAATTCGCTGACTCCGCCCGGCATTGTTGGCGCACAATCGGCCCCTAATTGATTCTCACTGTGTACTTGGCTTCTAATTGTGTGATACCCCTATATTAGAGAGTGGCCCTTGAGCATATCTGCCATTCTCGACGTATGAAAATAACTTCTAAAACCCATCGGCACACGTCCGGTTATAAAATAATTCGCTAACTCCAGTCGGCATTGTTAGCGCACGTTCGGCCCCTAATTGCCTCTCACTATGTACTTGGCTGGGCTAATTGCGTGATACCCCTGTACTAGAGACTGGTCCTTGAGAATATCTGCCATTCTCGACATATGAAGATAACTTCACAAACCCACCGGTACATCGGCACACCTTCCGGTTACCTGTTACTACCGTGTTACCTGTAGTGCTTACTTCATTTCCTGCTCTTTCGGTTATGCACTTGATGTTGTTAGAATCAGTCACCTTGCATCTTTCTCCCTTGCATTGCACTCTGCATCGCACTCTATATCAAGGGGAACCTTACCTGGAAATGTGCGTCTTGCTACACATTCCCAACGGCACACCCTTCGGTTACAAATAATTCCCTAACTCCGCTTGACAGTTTAGCGCACAGTCGGCCCCTGTTTGCTACTTACTATGTACTTGACCCTGTATTTACCTCTGTACTAGAGAGTGGTCCTTGACAAAGTCTGCCATTCTCGACCTATGAATATATATGTACTTGGCCGAGCTAATTGCATGTTACCTCTATACTAGAGTGGTCCTTGAGCGGGGGAAGTTACTGTTTTCTCCGAAAGCTGCTTTACCCGTGTACCGTTATATACCTGTGCTTACAGAATTATCGTAATTAGATCCACCCAGGTCGTTCAAGGGTCGGTTATCTACCGTGTTAAGATGCTAAGGTTTTCCCGGAGTAGTCGTTTCAAGTCTTGCATTTGTCACACGAGCTGGTGGTGATGTAGTGGCGGTTTTGATAAGTTCCGGTTTGAGTTGGGTTTGGTATCACGGTCGTGTTTCGTTGATAATTGCTAACGGTATCGTATTGATGCTCAACTGGTACCCAGCAGAATGGAGTCTTCCAAGCCTCTTCACAAGGTAGGGGATCTGTTTACTTCTTCCGGACGGGAAGATGTGCAGTCTGTAGTGTAATGTTAGTATACAAGAAGTAGTTGTGAAGAGTGAACCACCATGTCCGCTCACGGAATTGAATTAAAATTTTGGGAGGGTTACTGATCTACCAGGCGCGTTACACCGCGGAGCATCGTGGAGCAATGAAATCTCTCAACAGAGAGCAGTGGAAGGCTGTGACGTCTATTGTTGGCCGCGTGCAAGGATCTGGACCATACATCATTCTGGGGCCGCCAGGAACTGGAAAGACAGTAACGGTGAGATTTTAGCTCACTCTTGATATTCTGTAACCATGACTAAATTTCAAGAAGTTTTGTCAATGCTCCCCAAATGCGTAGACTTATATACCATATTTCAAACTGAATATCCGTCGGAGATGTTCTGTAAGATACAATGGTACTGTAGTTCGTGGTATATGGGAAGCTCGGAATCCAAGGGCCGCACAAGCTCGCAGCTTTGCCTTCGCAGTACATCATACTACGCGTTTCCTGAGCGGGGACAGTTACTGCCGTGCAAGTATTTGTCGCTCTTCTTGGTGTATCTTGTGCCCCCTCCGATATATTCGTATTACTTTTACATCGTGGCTTGCCTTTCTGGACCTTCATCAGTGCAAAGCATTCTTTGTTGCATCGTTTGTGTAAGTGTTGATAGTTAGATGTCCGCGCATAGATCCTTTTACCTTTTTCTCTTTAACCACTGCGGAACTTGTTTCAGAAATTTAGCTATCTTCGTGACTACCTCGGAGGTACCAGTCATCACTGATCAGTTTTGCAGGTGGTGGAGTGCGTGCTACAAGTGTTAGCTACTGATCCTTCAGCAAGATTATGTGTTTGCGCCCCGTCAAACTATGCTGCAGACATCCTTTGCAGGTACATGGGCTTCATTAGCTTCTTCATTAGCATTCTAAGAAAGGTTCTTTTCTGCTGACTAATATGTTTAGAGTCTTTTTATAAGTTATATCGCCTTTACTGAAACCATATAAACTTTGTCACTGTTCTGCTTTTCAAAATACATGTAACCAAGCTACAGTATGTAACTAAGCCAAGTAGTACGATTAGGTAGATTAAGTTTTCGTACTCTGAAGCATTGTGCTTTTACGAGAAAGGAATATATGGAATACATCTAACCCTGATATGCTATCTGAAGTGGGATTGCTATAGGAGGAATCGATCGTTCGGTTATGTGGAGAATGAACGATCCACGAAGAAATCTTGCTTCTGTGAAAGTGGATGTGTCGCCGTGAGTTATTCACAGTCCCTTATTTGTGTTCTACTTACGTCTTTGTTTCTGAAGGCGTCGTTATAGTTCACATGAACTTGTCAGCATGACTAGAAGTTTGGACGTTGAATGAACTTCATAATGAGCTGTGTTCTGTACGTATGGCTCCTCATCGACGCCTCTCGGCCCTTACAACCCTGTACCGTAATTGAATATCTGTTTTCCACGTCATTGGCAACTTCCAAACTTCTTAGGCGACTCATCCACCATCAGTGATCGTTGATAGTTCAAATTCTTCACATTTAGCGGTTTTGTCGTCTGTTGGAGGAACCGGTATCTGGTACGTGCGGTGGGTAGAGTGTAACTTATTCCGAGTCCACCCTTTTCTCCGTACTCATTCCATTTTCCTAGAAATTCTGAACCCCATGGACTCTCCAAGGATAACGACAGTGTGGGCTGTAAGCTTCGAAGTTCTCAGTACACTTCGTACCTCCGACGATATACAGCTACGCGCACTGGGAAGAAGTGTGCAAAATTTCGTTGAGCAACAGGTAGCTATTTTGATATTTTAGGTGCTGGACGAATACTGCTCAGGTACAATCATTACTAAGGAAGTGAACTTTGCAGGTTTTGTGAGTACCGGCTCAAGTCCGACCGGGATGACATGAAATCCTTCAGAGTAATCGTTTGCACTTGTGGGGCTGCTGGGATGCTCAATGAGCCACCCTACCTGGGTAAAGTGGAACCATTTTCGCATGTGTTTGTCGATGAGGCAGGCCAGGTGGGTTCTGTATAGAATGGTAGACCTTTGTTGGGTTCATAACTTGGACCTTTCTGTCAGTTGCTTGCATGATGTCTGAAGTTTATTTACAAAGTCTTTCTTACCGAGTTTATTGAAGAATCGGTCGGAGGACTGTGTCTTACAGGGAATTGCTGTTATGGAACTTCTGTATGTTCCTTTTTGTTGACTGCAGGCCCTCATACCCGAAGCGTTGATACCTTTATCGCTCGCACAGTCTGACGCTTGTCGTGTTCTTTGCGGCGATCCAAAGCAGCTTGGTCCTGTGGTAGAGATTCTTGCACCATGTATAATTGTATTATTAAGATCACTTGAAACCTAGCATGAAAATGTTTCCTTGTATCATCAGAATCAGCCTAAATCTCGTGAAACAGGTGTTCATTTTAGGAAGATTACTCGACCATTTGCGGTGGGTTTATGTATCCAGGCTTGCCGTCAGTTACAGCCAGTCATTAGTTCTGTGAATGTAGATGAATGAATATTTCACAAGTAGAAGTAAATACCGACGTCACCGATATTTCATAAAAGATGTCGATGGTTTGAATGGTCCTTCCTTGATGGTTTGAATGAACGACTGGGCGGCTTCCTTAGAATTTTCTAAGGGAGTCGAAGTGAAAATTTCTAGAATGTAAATACCGACGTCACTTGTTATCTGATATTCTCTTTGGACATCCCAGGTACATTCGAAGTTAGCCTCAGAAAGGGGACTTGATGACTCGTTGATATCGCGGTTTGAGAAGTCTGAAGAATACCATTCTAACTTGGGAGTCACCCAGTCTACTGTAATCAAGCTTGTGCGCAATTACAGAGCTAACGCGAAGGTGCCAGTCTATTTACTGACGACGTTATATGTTTTGGTCTCATAATCTGAATCTGAAGATCGATGTTCCTCCAGTCATCTCAGGTAAACGCTTCATATCGAGCTGAGGAATCATATTGATCCTTTTTTGGTTCCCTTATATTTTCAGTTATTGGAGCTGCCTTCGCGAATGTTCTACAACAACGAACTCACCGCAGCGGCCCAGGTGATCCATACAAATTCTACGGTTTAAGATACCTCAACGCTTTCTTGACACTTGAATCGCAGTGTTAGGAACAAAATCAGAATTGTAAGCCCCAGGTTGTTTTGTGTTTGAGCAGCCTGATACGGTTACTCCACCTACGGACTGGGAAGAGTTGAAGGGTCGTGATTTTCCTTTGCTGTTTTACGGTGTCAAAGGTCAGCAGATGCGTGAAGGCGAATCACCATCTTATTTCAACCCAGGTACCTCGTTCGATGTATGCCAAGGTTCTTGCTATCCTTTCCATATATTTATGTCCCATTCTGAACGGCTTACGCCTTCGAATGTTTGCTGTTCTCAGGATTTTGCCCGTATGGTTGCTTTCTGTTCGTGCATAGGCGAATGGGTAGCAGCCGCCTGCGGTGGCACTAACACTAGTTCATTTGCGAGTTATTCTTCAGCACTATAGCTTCTTACTTGGATGAGGCCAAGATAATAGGTACTTCTCCAACAAAATATTGTAGTCCATACGCGCATCTGACAGAAGAAGGGTTTCTTGATTGCAGTTGAGGCCGGGAAAGTCGTTGACTTAATCAGTGGTCTTATATCAAAGACACACATTACTGCAGGTGATATAGGTGTAATGGCCCCGTATCGACGGCAGGTAAGGATTCATGTTTATTTTTCCTGGAAAGAGCTAAATGCCTATCATTCCTGTTGTGGTCGTATCTGATTCTGTGTCCTTGAACAAGGTGTACAAACTTCGGTTGGTCCTGCGATCAAAATTGCTGGGAGCCGTGAGAGTGGGGACTGTCGATGATTATCAGGTAGGCTATGATCTTCTTACGGTGAAACACTCATTACAGGTTTTCTCTTCAGTGGTTTTGTAGGTCACGAGTTCGTATCGGCCATTCATGGTCACTGTTTTGTCCTGTGACGTAAGACTAGTACTACAAACTTTACATTTCTGTAATCTGCTGTTGTCTATGAGCTACGACCGTTGCCAATGCAGGGTCAAGAGGAGAAGATCGTGTTCATATCTACTGTTTTGACAAGACCAGATTCTTTGAGCAAAGTAAAAGCAGATGGCAAGGATAAGCATATTGGCTTTTTGGGGAATGCTAAACGCTTCAATGTGGCCATCACTCGAGCTAAGGTAAATTGGTATGCTCAATGTAGGGTTTAGTTGTTTCTAACAGCCTCCTGACTATTGAGTACCCTAAATCCTATGGCAGACGTGACAGGTCTTAACTCCACAAGAGGAGCTGGAAAAATCCGTTAACTGCCGGATGTCAGGCAACTGTAGCATCGAACAAAGGAACGAACTAAGTGAACGACTGTTAGTGTATGTAGCTTGTTCCGATGCAGAGATGACTATCTGAAGCTTCTTGTCATGCATTTGTTTGATTCTCCAGGCGATGTTAGTGGTGGTTGGCCATCCTCTCGTTCTAGCTCAAGACGAGAACTGGAGCCAGTTGCTGCGCTATTGTTTGGCACGAGATGCCTTCCGCGGATTTGGAAGTGAGTACGTTCCTCCCTTTCTGCATCTTGGGTCCGCTTGGCAAACCGAGTCAGGAGGTACAGCAGGATCCGGTCAGGAGGAAACAGACAGTAGTAACATGTTGGAAGCCTTAGAGATTGCCAAAGCTATAGAGAAAATGGCAGAGCTATCGTTATTAGGGATGGGGCACGTAGACAGGCTATATCCGGGAGATCTGGACTCGATGTATTCTGCTTTTAGTGAAGAAATGGAATGGCGGGTTCAGCTGTGATCTGGATCTCATTTTGCGAATGGGGTGGTTATCTTCGTCTGAGGATATCTTCTAGATGTCTGATCATGGTAGGATAGAAGGTACGTATTCTGCTTTAGTGATGGAATGCCGGGTTCATCTGTGAGCTGGATCTCATTCTCCAAAGGTGGATCTCAAGAATCAACCTGTCTGATTATGATGGGATGGGGGTCTTCAGCGGGTATATTCTCGGTGACGGTGATGGCCGAATGGACCATTTAGACAAACCACATGCAGAATCCACGACATTCGTTGCACCATAATACTCCTACCCAGTTAGGCGCTAATTCAGGAAATGTAACGCTGATTAACATGAGAGAGTGTCAATTAGTGTAATTCCCATGGTGGATTCCATGCGAGAGTACTCAGTGCCTGGTAGATTACTCCTTCATGCAGGTAAACGCGAGAGTACTCAGTGCCTGGTAGATTACTCCTTCATGCAGGTAAACGCCAAAATCTTCTACATCGATATTCGAGATCTGCTTTCTCTACACATTTCCCCTTGGCCCGACCTCGGTTATATACATTCGCTGACTTCTCAAACTAAATGGACTAGCCAAAACATGTTCTTCTACTACCTCTGTCTACTCACTTTATTCTTTTTTATTTATTGAGCATATTTGCCATTCTCGACGTATGAAAATAACTCTCTTCTATGGTTATCTATATCTACGTTCTGCCTTGATAGCCTTCTCTTCTTTCAGCATTGCAGTATACAAATCTAGTTTTTCTCATTTCTGCATTGGGGTTTGCATTAGCATTTACATTTGAAGCGATCAGATTGCGTCAGTACATACTGCATTTGTTCTGTTGTCATTGTCCATGCATTCGACTTCATACCAAGGGAACCTTTTCTGGAAATGTGGTTCGCGCTACACATTTCCATCGGCACATCCTCCGGTTATAAAATAATTCGATAACTCTAGTCAGCATTGTTAGCGCACATTCTGCCCTTAATTGCTTCTCACTATATACTTGGCTGGGTTAATTGCTCGATACCTCTGTACTAGAGAGTGGTCCTTGAGCATATCTGCCATTCTTGACGTATGAATATAACTCTCCTTTTCGCTTTTCTCTTTTCTTACTATGTATGTGGCCGGCAAACAATTCGCCAACTTCGCTTGACAGTTTAGCGTACATTCGGCCCCTATTGGATACTTACCTTGTACTTATTTCCTTCTGTAACTAGAGAGTGGTCCTTGATAAAATCTGCCATTCCCGACGAATGAATATATGTACTTGGCCGGGCTAATTGCGTGTTATCTCTATTACTATAGAGTGGTCCTTGTATGCAATTCTCATCTGCAATTCTCGACGTATGAATATAACTTCTCAAATGCATCATTGATGGACTGGCAAAAGTATGTTTTTTCTTTATTACCTGTCTTTTCTTTACTACCTCTGTTTGTCTTTTCCCTGTATTCACTCGCTAAATCTGTAATACACTCGCTAAATCTGTGCTCCTCAACTCACTTAACTAACTCTCTCCTGCGCGGTGTTCTTTTGGTGATCGCTATCGACGTTTTTCCTTGGTAGCCTTCGCTTATTTCAATTGTAATATACAAATCTAGTTTCTCTTCATTTCTGCATTGGGGTTTACTTAGTTTTTACATTAAAAGCGAGCATACTGCATTGGTTCTCTTGTCATTGCCCAGTCGTATTCGACTGGGCACATCTCGCGAACCTTTTTCACTCACAGTATACATGTGGGAAGTGGTTAAAACCCAGAGTATGACTAGAAGGGCTCTTGGTTTTTGCGGGTTTGCTTTCAGAGAACTCGCAAAACCGTTTTGCAGAAAATGTTTCTAGTCATAACTTTTTTCATCCCGACTTAGAAACTGTGAAATAAGAAATCAAATTAAAGTTATTCATTCATCCTAACTTAGAAAACTATTAAATAAGAAATCAAATTAAAACTACTCACTAGCTTTAAAAATTATTAAATTATTAAATAAAAATCAAATTAAAACTATTCACTAGCTTTAAAAGTTATGATTCATCTCAAAACAATAGTTGATATACTTAGTATTGAAAAGAAAAGGCTAAGACGAAGATTATGAATGTTTCTTTGAACAGAAGAGAATCTTTTCTTCAAACTCCAAAACATTGTGAGAAAAAGAAACAAAACTTTTATGCTTTTAGCTTTTCTGGGGTTTAAGGTTGTAAATCATCAGGCGGAACAACTGATTAGGTTTTAGGATTAACTCTAAAAATACAATGATACTCTTGATGTTTTGGATTTCAAATTCTTTTAAATCCTGATTGACCCTGCAGAAAAGAACTACCGATACATAGAGAAATTGCGGATACATATTAGAGAAATTCCTCTGGGAAATCTATCTCACGATAAACGAATTTGGTTCTGATTCAAAAACATCCAAGTACACATTACAAACTTTCCACAATGTCAATTACTCTATACGTGTTTGAAAACAGTCCTCTCAGAAGTGAACTCGAACGTGGAGTGCTCTAGTTCGAAACAAATCAATCAGACCCAAATGATCCTGTAGGATATTTCAAAAAACCAAACAAACCTTTAAGTCTGGAAAATCCCAGCGTACACATCTATTGTAACCCTAATAGAAAACTAGGAATCTTCAACCCAAACACGGTCTTTGAACTTTCTTACTTCATCCACTACATTTACAGAACCTAGATACTAATCACAAGTTACCATTTAATAGCCAACTCTAAAGTGTTCACTAATATCCAGTTGAATCTAAAAACGATATAACTTAATAATTTCAGAGATAGCCATATCCAGCTACTTATCTGGAACTTAATCTTGAAGCTAGGGATGAGGCCAAGTGCAATCCTCCTGGAAGATCCCGGCGTGCTCTGCTCTATGAGTTAAAGACACTGCGTCCTGTTCTTTATTCTTAATGAGCAGTGTGCAGATCTATATAGCTCTGAATAAAGCATTCATGTTGTGACAGATTCACAAAGTCTGCCAAAGTTGTTTTCTTGGAGATCCAGTAGCCTATGAAGGAATCAGCGTACACAAAGGTCGCGCTTGCCAATTCAGCCGTGAAAAGAGTACTTGCATACTAGTTTCGACTGTCAAGTTTCTTGTGTAGAGTAAGACTAATCTTCGTTCCCGCGTTGCTGATCAACACAAGATCTAGTTCAGTTACCAATTGCGATCTTGCGGCTCAGGGTACGCAAGACCAAGCTTCTCAAATATTTCCTCCTCTGTCTCACACAGAACTGATACCTCACTCGCCTTGGCCTGAGGACAGTCCGTTCCTGGTTAGCATGACTAAACCACACATGGCTGACTCTATCTGACATGATCAAGAATATTTCACCAATCCCAGGCTGAGAATTCTCTCAGAAGAAGGTCAAGACTCTTCAAAATGATCAAAGTGAAATCCACTGAATGCTAGGATAGATGTCTAATGTCAATCCTGGTAACCAATCCACAATACTGTATAGAAATCAGAACTAGTGTGCAGTGCAAGAAAGTTACGTCTTTGTGGTCGCCAACTCGCAGGAACAACCCCTGGTCACTAAGCTTGTATCCTTTCGTCTTTGCAAGGTATCTGATCCTGCAGTAAAAGGAAAGACAAGGATATGAGAAAAACCAATCCTGAAGTCATACCCTGACGTCACATCGCACAAAATCGAAACGTGCACAGCGATTATTGAGAATGGGAGACTGTTCACACGAGATACCAAATTAACGCTGATCAGAAAATCCACAACCCAAGACCCTAAAACCCTAAACTTAGTCCGTACAAGTATTCTTCTACTAGACATGTTCAGGCTAGGTTCTCGAGCAATCATGGTCCCGACCTTAGACACAGAAAGACGATCAAAGTAGGTCATCTAAGACACAGGGACTCCTGACCAGGTTTCAAGTGAGGACAGAAACCTGCGGTTGAGAACATCATTCCCTGTGAAGTAAACCAGGGCAAATGCATACGCCTGTTTTGGATAGATCTGCACAAATCGTTTCAGTGGGAAAGTCTACCTTGACATAGGCCGCAGTACCAGATAACAAAAGAACGACATGACAAGATTAACTGTAAATCGATCGTCTATTTAGCTGGAAAAGAACTCAAGACTCTTCTCTGAATTCTAAGGACACCTGAGGCATGAAATTCAGAGAAATATCATCAGTCCTAAATTCAGTCCACTCCACTGAGCCATGCAAATGACTAGAAACACAAGGTAGAACTTCACGCCTTAGCACGGATTTGGATCAGAATGCCAGCTTCCAAACTTGGACAAGGATAACACTTTAAAGCACGGCTGCATCACATGAGCTGTCTTCCATGCCGGCAAGATGGAGTTGCTTACCTTGATATCGATTCGGCGATAATGAGAATACTGAGGGTGTTTACATATCCCCATGTACGTTTCTGTCTTGTGCGTACTATTCTGTTGCACCAATCAGATATGTCAACCTTTGTAGAGAGATAAACGGCATGGTAAGAATACCATTAGCCTTCCTTTGCTTTCACACCGCTTGAAGATAATTCTTATACTGATGTGTTTACAAATGACCATATACGTATCTAACTCCGTACTGGTCTGTTGCAATAACCATACATGTCATGTTTTTCGCGAGATAAAGGCATGGTTTGAGTACCATTAGCCTTTCTTCGTTTTCACACGTGCACAGAATTTCGTGGAAAGGGCAAAGTATCGATATCAAGTGTTGCCACAAATGAAGTACAGGTATTATGTAAAACCTTCGGGAACAAACGAACGACGAATGAGAAAACAACTAAGATGCATGAGAGCGAGCACCTCAGAACTTGGACTTCGTAAGGTCACTAAAAACTCGAGTGCTTGTAGTTTGCTGACAAGTCGCCCCATTAGTCCACTGTGGCTATATCAGACCGCATACAACGCAGAGTGTAAGAGAGACAAGGGATACTAACAACTTTCAGAAACATTGTTAGCCGAACAACAATGCTAATGCCTAGTTGTAGTACGGTTTCTTTACCTGTGACCATCTGGATGAGTAATAAGGAGATCAATATCTCCACATGTTGCCTGACCACGCCTATAAGAACCTCCCACAGTCATCAATGCCTGCATGACCTCAACGAGAATGAAGGAACTGATTACATCCTACTCTAGTCTGCTGAACTTCAATGTTGGAACCACTGTTAGAGAAACAAAGACAACTGGGAAGTGATGTGTACACATACACCAGGACACAAACTTCGAAGCACGTCACGAACAAAAGCCCCTGCTTCAGTGACTTCTGATTGAGGAATTCTCAGAGAGATGTCATGGTAGTACTTCAGTCCAACTCGGGCCATGGATGGTAAGTCTTGATGTTCAGATATATCGAGCAAACTTCTAAGACCAGCTTGATAAAGCCTTCGTGCGAGTTTGGGACCAATGCCCCAAACGGATGCAAATAGTTGCATTGTCTGAACCTGCAGGAAAACAGTCAAGTCAAAGGTTTACAGAGCACCTAGGAACAATCACTTCCAGAAATTTCCAGAGCAGATCGGATTCATTTTCTACTACTGAGCCACTTCAAAGAGATATGGTGCGCTCAAATGGAAGGCAAACCAGCTTCGAGTATACATATTACGATGTTCCGTTTCCTGGAACTCCACGAAGCAGAGTACCAAAGCCTACGCCATTAGAACAATATTCTACAGTACTCTCTAAAGATACCCGCATTACGATGCACCACAACTTACCATGGTGGTAGAGATGCACTAAAGGCCCTTAACTCTGCCACAAAATACATCAGAAACACTTTCACACCTGTCTTAGCTTTAGATATGGATTCCGTCCAGCCTTCTAATATCCGGACCGGTTAGTGACATGCCTAGACCACACCTTGTTACCTGGGACACGAAGGACATTGTTTGACTCTGACGTGTGTTAGAACCACCGTGGCCGTTTAAGGGCTTACTTGATTGTTCGTTTTGAGGTTCACTAGCTTCTGAAGCTGGCCAGTGCACAAAATCTCCTTGATTTTATCGATCATGGACTTCCCGATGCCCTGTATGTTCTTAAGCTCGTCTGCGCTTGATATTTTGTAGGGTAACTTATCGAGTTTGTTTGCCACCTGATACATCATTTATTCCCAGTTAGACTGCAGATGCAGATCAACATTCGCAAGCAGAACACCTTCCAGATTCTCCATTCCTGTTTGAATCGGTCAAAGCTTCCTACCGCAAACTAGCTTTACAACCTCATTTTCTCAAGTTACATGTGTACTGCACGTGGGACCCCTTGCAGCGGTAATTATCACCCTGTAGAAGCAGATAAATTAATTGCAGTTTACTCACGTGGAGATTGTATAATATGCCTCTCACTCTGAAACCGCAATCTGTGTCCCATGTTTGAACAGCAAATCATCCAGAAGTTGACAACTTGAACAGCCTAACACTAGCACAGCTTCTACTTCTTTTTTAGTCAGATTGAGTCCAAAGACGCAAGGTATCAAGCAGAGTATGTGAACCAACCTTGCGATATGTGAGGGCTCGCCATTCATCTGCAAAAACATCGGAGTACATTTCGGACATCTCCAACAAAGGCCCAGACACATGCTTGTTAAAATCAGGGGTGTCATCATCCCAGATCACGTCCAGTTTCGTATCATCTAGACATTCTCCAGTGATTTCATCATTCGCCTCTTCATGCACCTCCTCAGTAGATTCTATCAAGTCTTGGCCGATAGCGTTGTTGACTAATGCAGGAGCCATGGTACAGTGGTTTGAATGTGGCGCAGATCGTGCATATAGTCCCTTGTCATCTGTGGTGCGGACGTGGTGGTCTTGGGGGGTTAAAAAACAGTAAGGCTCATACGAGAGAAGTCTCCCATCCTTAAGACACTCTTCGACCCACTTAAACTGTACAAATTTCTGCGATAAGAGTGAGATATTTCGTCATGGTTTCTATTTCGATATGAATGAGCAATCCAAACCACCTAATTCTCAACGCCTTATATCCACAATAAAATCCTCGGCATCAATCTGCCGTGACCAATAATCCTCAACTGACTTTCAAGAAGCAAGCTCACGCTAGTTTGAAGATATTAGCACCGGCGATGCTCATAATGCTAGGGGTGAAATGCCAGAAGCTGCTTACCAGTTTCATAGAGCAGCCGAGCCTTTCAGAACTGAGGCCCTTTGATAGAGCCGTTTTGTGAGCTGCCAATACGAGTATCTCGTAATCCTTTTCGAGAAGATTGGCTTTCGAAGTGATAATAGTACCTCCAAAATCCTCAAATCTTCTCTGCCAAACCTAGAACAGGAAGATTGCTCCGTAAGTCCTCGAAGTATATTTCTTTTCCTAATCACACAATAGAGTAAGCTAATGATTTAAATCGACGATGCTACTGGATTTTCTATCGGCCTCACACATTGTGCTGTATCAACTCATATGTGTTGTAAAAAGAGAGATCATGGTAAGTGAGGACGGGTATTAAAAAGGACTGTCTAAATTCCTTTACTAGACACAAAGTTGACGAGGAAAAACGGTCACAATGACGGTTACAAGACGTGTATTGTTATCAAGCAAAACACTAACACCTGCAGGCGCTTCCTGCTGACTCCCAATTCGACGAAGATTGCGTGCAGCCCACTGAAAAGGCCATCGTGCAGCTTCTCTGTTGATTCAGGTTTACGTCTTGAAATTCCTTTGCTTCCTCTAGGCTTCATGACTCAGCGGTTGGATCTGGAGTTAAACAGCCGCACATCGATCTGGTGGATTACAGTCTAAGCAGTCTGTAACGGTGTCGACACTCGTCATCTTGTTCTATAAACATTCCGAACAGGAACGTTACAGAATCTGGAGAGTTCATAAACGCTACAGATCCCGTTACACCGCTGCCATCAGCAGAATGCTTGGGTATCTCACTTATTATGACACCAGAAGAGCTCCTCTCACATGCGAATTCCTCCAGATGGCATCTCTAGATCAGACAATCTTATCCCACAACGAAAGACCTCAATTAGCCCAGGACCTCAAAAGCTTCATGTCACGGATTACTAAATTCCTGGACTGCCACTCCAATATGCGGTGGAGTTCATTGGATGAGTTATGGTCTTATTCAGGCTGTCGGAACATGGGCGATTTGCCTGCAAGAAAGACACCTCTGCACGTTTTCAAGGAAGTGATGGGGAAACACGTGACCTTCTTGTATTCAGCATGTCCGCTCGCAAGCAGCAGACTTCCGAGATCAAGGTCTATCTAATGTTTAATCTATTTATTATGATTAAACATTCCTATTTACCAGTTACTTTCTTATGCGTTCTATTCTGCAAAAGAAGTGGAAGGGCAATCCTTAGGCCCGAACTGCCGTGCAGTGCGTATATGACGGAATCATTTGCAAGTTCTCTCTTTACGCCCGGACTTCAAGTTGTTACTATCGTTTTCGACAACACAGAGAAATCAAATTTCGCAACCGTACCATCTCACTCACATCAATTTTCACGTGGTATAATGAAAACAAATAAACCTTTTCTTTCATAAAAATATGTAAGTGTGCTGTGGTCTAGCTAAAGAGTGCATGTCGTAATGTAAAGATTTTCGTGTTATAAAGTCTTTAGGATTGTTACAAGTATCTCATATCTCATATTGTAAGTGAGTGTGCGGATACATCTGGATGTCAAGACGTCTCAGACAATAAATCAAAATGTCAAGACATGTAAAAAATAAATACAGAAGTGTGTAAAGAACATACAAATAAATGCTGAAGTGTTAAAAATGAATAACACATGCATAAAGATGAGGTTCTACTACAATAATATGTATAACGCATAATCCCAAGTTTAGACGTATGTAACGTCCATAATGACAACAAGATTGAAGAGTTCACAACTTAGATCATAAACTCTGTACCAAATTGAACCACCACGCACTGGATAAAATAGTGTCTATCTATACACAAAATATGAATGAACAATTAGTGAGGAAAAAATACACTGATGGGACATGTTGTTCTTCATGGTGCATCTGCATATCAAGATGTGAGCAACACATCGAGATGCTTACATACATATGAGCATCAATGTGCATTATCTACTCAAAAATCCATGAGAGAGTTTATTTTCACAACATTTATCACAATCCCACAATAAATAGCTTGATTATGCAATACAATAACATTATGAGCAATGACACACAATACAATAACATTATCTCCTTGAATAGAAGTAACTCTTCATTCTACTGATCATGAAGTAACAGTTTGTTGGATCATCACACTGTTAACACTCTCACATAATCCGATATCGTGTCGGATATTGCGTGAAGGATGTCCAGGAAAACGCAAGGTTCCTGACTGTGGAGATGCTGTGTGCTGAACAAAGACAAGACAGAGAAAAACAACCAAAGAAAACAAATGTTGCAATATATACCAACTCCAAATGTATGTACAATGCCGGTTCTTTCTTCCTAAGAACACAAAACTGATAAACAGACTAGAGCGATATATAATATGCTTCAAAGCCCTTAAAACGAACCTCTGAATCTCAACCCTGACCCAAAATCACCGAAGCGTAGCTCAAAGCAAGAGAAACTTCTCTTTGTTAACAAATAGAGTCACAGCAGTATCATGCGATCCAAACCCAAGTCCAAACCACATCCATGTACAAGCTCTTAGCCAAAACTAACTACCACAAGCTGTATATAGCCAACCAGAACTCTAACGAACTCAAAAGAGCAAAACCCATAGTGAAGAAACTGAAAAAAACCTAAACCTATATGAGAACTTTCTCTTTTCACCGAACGGACTTGAGATGTCAACAGGGTCTCCTCAACTGACTCCGTTAACCCAAGAACCCTTCAGATCCGACTCCCAACAGCCGAGATATCGCCGATTTTCGATCGCAAGTGATCAAACCTTCAAAAACTACTCCTTGCGGCTTAAAACCGCACACATCGCTCAAACGGATCGCTTGATATGATATCTGTCTTCTCTAGCAAGTAGATCTAGCTATCACGAACCCAACGAGACTCCAAACAAGCCATTTGGAGTTCCCCTTGCAAAACCACGCAAGGAATTTGGTGACAGGTTACAAAAAACTGATGTAAATGGACTCCTTGCGGCTCAAACTCGCTCACCTCACCCAAACCAACAATCCAATCCACGTATTGTCTTCTCCTATGCGTATATGAAGACTCCCTGATTGCGTAAGCACCAAGAACGAAGAGCTTGGCACATCGATCGCGAAGAACAACCCAATTTTAGATCACAGGCGATGAAAAACGTGACGCAAGCGTTTCCTTGCGAGCCAATGTCACTCAAAAACCGTCCGATGAAACTTGGTATCGTCTTCAATTTCCTGTAGAACTCGGTGTTTTGAACCCGATGGATCTAAGGATAGCAAGTTTGGATTCCGGAACGGTCCGAACGGTCCAACTCTTTTTCACATGTAATTGAAATCTCCAAATCTCCTTCCTATGTCTCAATTTCTCTCAGTACACATCCCCTGATCCGTCTCTTTCCAAACCGTCTTAACCTGTGCGTAGCCTGCACAAATCTGAATCCAATGACACCTTGCGCGCGTGTATTGGACTTCTCAATTCTCCAAAACGTCCACCGACAAGTCGCAGACGCAAGCTAGCCTCTTAAGCAGCCCCCTTACGTCAGTCTCTATACGTACGAAGTTCTCTCATAATAATGAAGCAAGCCCTTTGCGTCTTTGATATAACGTCTGAAGTCTCAAATACCCAGTCAGCAAGTAACTAAGGCCTAGCTTGATTTTACCTTCTTTCGAGTCGCATAACTTATTCACTAGATGTCCAAACGAAGTAAACAAGATGCCCATAGAAAGCTGACAAAGCTCTACCCATCTATGTGATGAAAGTGAAGATCCGAAGTTACGCCAAAAGCTCATAAGGTGGGACTTAGCTTGTTTTCTTCATCTTTCGAGTCCTGTAACTTCTCCACTAGGCGTCCAAACGAAGTAGACAAAGTGCCTATGAAAAGCTGACAAGGAGCTCTATCCAATGATGCGATAAAAGCGAAGATCCGAAGTTGTGCCAAAAGCCCATAAGCTGGGACCTAACTTGTTTTCTCCATCTTTCGAGTCTTGTAACTTCTCCACTAGGCGTCCAAACGAAGTAGATAAAGTGCTTATGGAAAGCTGGCAGGGAGCTCTATCCACTGATGCGATAAAAGCGAAGATCCGAAGAGCCAAAAGCTCATAAGCTAGGGTCTAGCTTGTCTTCTCATGAGTGTCTTTGGAGCGACGAGCATCGAAGTTTGAATTTCATGTAGGAGCCGGTCCACGACACGACACCGGTCTCAAGAGTACCCACTTAAGAGAACTAGAGCTTGGAAAGTCACTATCAATATGCTCTTGAGAATTGAGAAGCCTCTTATACAAGAAATCTCAACTCTAAAAGTGATGGTTGTAGAATGAGCTCCTAGAAAGCCCCATCCAAGAAAACTACTCCCAATGGTCGAGCTCATAGCCAGAACAGACAAAGAAAATACAAAAAATCTCGCATCAAGACGTGACTACATAAAAAATATCAAAGATAAGATAAAATGCGTGGATGACATCAATGGGTCCCTTATAAGATCAGAGCTCATAAGACGTGCTTGTTGAACCATGTACGTAGTCTATACGTAGATCTCTTGTCAGCACTCTTTGCTCAATCAATATCAATGTAATCATGTAATCTTGTTGGTTGTTTTGCTGCTTGTAGCATTGATTTCATGTCGTGACCTTGCTTCTTGCAGTAGTTGCAAGAATAAAGCTGACGTCATCAATTGTTGGAAGAACTAACATGTTGCTAGTTTTGTTAGTTTTGGTTCTATTGCTTCTATTGCTGCAACGTTGTTGTACATGTTGTTGTCCACAACCTCGTCCACGTCTAACAAATTTTCTAAGATCCTTCAAAACTTACAAAATAGACAGATTCTTGTTGACTTGTCAAAGTAGTACTCTCCAACAAGCACACATTCTCTCTTAACATCATAATTATCATTCCATCAAATCGTATAAGAGATTCTCTTGTCAAAATTGAGAAAATAAATTATTTAAATTCCATCATAGTCCTTGCAATATGGGACAATCAGATCAATTTTAACTAAGACAAAAGACAATTGATTAGTGAGCTATCTCACATGGTTCACATAGTCGTTAATAGAGGTTGATCATTTCTTCATTATGTTGAATTGCTTCAACAATTACAGCTTTCGCGCATCTCTTCTTGATTGAAACAGACGAGCAAGTGCATCTCAAACTTTCTTGGGCTGGTCGGCTTTATGATCATTATTTTGCTTGAAAAGCATTGATAATATAATTACTGCTCATTCTTTACTATTATTATGGGGACCTGAAGCACAAGGTGATTTTACTCGTTGGTGTCAATTAGGTGGTTATGTCTTATACTTTGACAAGCATGGGCATATCAGCACCCTGGGCAATATTCGATCCTAGAGTCGTATCATAGTCTTAGATGTGATCGATCATTGATGCTAACACTGTTAACGCAATATAGCGAATCGTTTGATACAATCACTTCTTCCACTTCTTGAATTTTGTATCAGAAATTGATACATCAAGCGCTTTCTCTTCCTCAATGGTAAAATCTCATAGATCTTGTCTTTGCAAGAAAGTCATATTCGGAATCTTCTACACTTTGTAGTGGTTCTTGTCAAGTTCTCTCTAGTGATCAAAGACACGAACTTCAATAAAGCTGCAATTGAAAAACTGTAAAGTTTAGTACGTAGATAACATCATAGAAACTCCATGGAACTCCTCCATCCACACTTTGCAGTCAAGAGTTGATCACAAGTCACATTGAAGCAACTCCACGCACTCCTCCTACAGCGAGAATGAAGACAATAATTACGAAACATGAATCATGTTTGTTGTCCATCCTTGTAACATATACTTTCAACTTTTCACGCATAAAAAATAAAAATAGAAATGGAAAACTATACACCCTCTATACCCAATAAACATCTCATTTTAAAAACTTACACGCATAAAGAGATTGTTTTTGACATATTCGCTATCATACTAGTCTTAAAGGTTTTTGGTATTCTGACATAGTTTGATAGGTTTCTCACATTGGTAGTATCTTAGAACATATGTTTTCTAGCATCTTCATGATGATTGTATGATATATTTTGACATGTTTGATGTTAAAAAAATACCTAAATGGGTCAGAATTCAGAATTTTTCATTTTTCATTTTTTTAATATATCTTTTTAGTTTTCTATTAGTTGCATAATTTGCTAGTCAAGTATTATGGTAGAGTTCTCACTTATTTGGAACGAGGTTGATATAACCATTTGTGACATGATGTTGTTTGAAACATTATTCTACTAAGATCATGCATAAACCATGATGTTCATAAGAATAGTTAAATAGACAAATGAGGTTTAAGTATACACTCACATTCATAGCTGCACATGAGGTTATATATCCACAAACATGATGACAAATAGCCAATTGCAATAAACACCAATATTTATATGGAAAAGAAGTTTGCATACATGCTATATGTAGTTATGGTACTACACAAGTCTACTAAGGAGATATGATGTCGACCTTGACTCCGCTCTCATGTAAAAGAGTGACAAAGACGAACATCTTCTCTCTCATCCTCTTGTATCGGTTGATGCACAATTGACTCAGCCACGATCTGTTCAAAAGAAGTATCTGCATCCTTTGTAACTGGATCAGATGAAGGATTATGATGGGACTTAAAGACATTTCAGTTAGCAACAAAAGTATGGATAAGCAGAAAGAAGAAAGGAATTGTACAAAGACGAAATGAAAAGTCACCACGTTGGTGTATCAAGGAGGAACCAACATTGAGTCTTCTTTTTCTTTCATGAATGATCTTTTTTTTTTACTAGTCCCACTTGCGAGGTAAGGAGCTGAATTTATAGAAAAAATTTACAAGTTAATGATCAAGAGATATAAATAAAGTGTGGTAGAGTATACAACTATTACTTGAATACTAATCCACAATGCTTGTGATTCTTAAAGCCGTTGGGTTGCACACTAAGGCTCCTCTTCATTTTCAGACAATGACGACGTATGTATGTTAGAGTTTTGCTTTATAAGTAATTGTAGGAACAACCCTTTTGAGTTTTTTCCGAATTGACAATGACTATGCAAATACCAAACTATATTTATAGAATAACATCCATTTTTGCGTAATGTTTCCAGTTTTAGATATTCTATTATATTTTGCAAAATATAGTATAATATAAATCTTATTTTTGCATTAGTATGCATAATCTTTTACCAATTAATCTTCAGTACCAGATAAGTTAATAATTTGTAGTTTTGTGCTTGTTGCATGTGTTACGTCATTTTCACCAGTTGCTAGTTCAGCTGAGTGCAAAGTGACGCGCGTCGTTAGCATTGTTAAAGTTGGTAGTTCCGATAGTACCGTTAGGGCTGTTAACGGAGTTTTTTAGGTTGAGATCACCAAGGAGTGTATTTCGAGTTGGAGCTTGTAGTCTCTCACTTTTCTCAAGTTGAGTCTTCAAGCTCCTACTTATGATAGATGCGCTTAGTGAGTAGAACTTGGATTCTCTACGAGCATAGAGTAGGTTTGGCTTGATTTGTGAGTGCTCTGTTGCTAGTTGGAATGTGTTTAAGTATGTGTTTTTAGATTACTCGAGAAAAACGAGTCACGAAGTTTTGATTGAGAGAAATCATGTCACGGATTTTCTACCGGTGGTATCTCTCAGTGGTCGCATATTGATGATATCTTCAATTTGTGGAGTCGGGTGATGTGCGCTTTGCTTGGTGTATTCGTGAAGTGATTTGGTGGAGGGTTGGTCATTGGTCGGATTGAATTTAGGTCGTTGGTGATAGTTTGTCATTTTCTTGACACTGACATTTGGCTGATGTGCGGAAGTGCTGGTCAGATTTTATGTGGTGGTCGGTTTTGGTCCACGAAAGGTGTAGTACAAGCACACTAGAAAGATGCTTCCAATGCAACCCATATTGTCAGAAACATAGTCCATTTGAGTTCAATAGAGCTCTTTTTGTGTTGTAGAGAACTAAAATCAAGATTTACGTTAGAATAGATGAAATCCGCGGGTTTGTAGTGGGACTTGTTGGTTGTTTAAGGTCGCAAAGTGAGTGTGGGTCTTGTGTGGGTGTGTTCTCCTTGCTGAATTATGTTTTGGGTATATGGAAGGTGGCTTTGGTGATTTTTTTGTCAACTTTTTCACATTTTCGTGTTTCTATGTGTGTTTTTTGGGTGTCATGTGGACAGATTTCGCTTGATTTTCATTTACACCAGCGGAGCGGAGAGTGTATGAGTGTGTTCACGGTGGGTGTGTGTGTTATGAGGTGTTTAGAGACTCCGAGCAGCAGAGGTGCGTGAGTGCGGAGACGGCAGCAGCGGAGATAGAGCAGATCTCATACGTCACGTCTTGTCTCATCGAGCTGAGACGAGCCAAGGAGTATGAGAGATAGGCAAGTTTTTAGTGGTGTGGGTAAAACATGGTCACCCATCTTGACACTATTCTTGGAGCTTGCATTTAACTTCTCCGTTCTAGTTTTGGACTATACCACTAGACCACTAACTCTTGGTGTTTACAAGAATGCTCATATATCCTAGGAGTCCTACTAGGTATTCTGAGGAGAGTGGTAGCGAGATCTCATAGTCTTAAGAAGAAGCTACACTTGAGGTACCGTTCTCCATGTCATAGGTGGATGCATGGAGGGTGCTAGTGTATGTTGCGTGGTGTGAGCTAATATAGCTACATGGTTGAAAGTCTTTGGAGTTACTAGAGGATTGGACATCTAGTTAGCAACTCCAAACACATGGTATGATCATTTGTGGTCATATATTGTGTATATGATCACAAATGGAGGAGACGTCAGTCCGAGTGGAGCTTAGTTTCTATCTTTGTGAATGTTTGAGGGTGGAGGGTTGTCATTTGGACTTCTTGTGGTTGGAAACCCTCCATGCTTTATTTCTTGTTTGTGTGTCACACTTGCTTGTGTTGGTGCTTGATTTTCAGAGTGATTATTTGTAACAACCTCGCTTTGTCCTTCTCGTCTTCTGGTCTTCTTCAGAAGGCACTGGTGCTCTCCTTGACATACATGTCGACGGTTACCACGTACCGAATTCAAGTAAAAGTTAAATTTGTACTCCTGGCAGCGGCGTCAAAAGTTTTATGGTTCTATATGTAACAACCTAGAGGAACCAAAATGTATCAGAAATAATAATTTAATTAACAATTACACAAATTACAATACAACAACGTCACAATGATAATTCTAATATTTTTTATTATTCTCACGGAGTAGAATAATATCCGGATGAAAGTATAGGTTTGATAAGAAACTAAACCCAAGCACAACATGATAAATTGAATACAAACAACAATGAAATAGTTCTTGATCAGGGACCCTTCCAACAACACAGATAAAAGATTCGAGAAGACAAACATATGAATGAATGAAGAATGCAAAATACTGCTGAAATATTACTTGTCTTCTTCTGAAAAGACAAAAGAACACAGACTTCACATTAAGTTTCAAAATAAGCCCATACTCTTCATAAGAAGTGTTTTTTCAACTAAATCCTCAAGTCTTAAAGACCCACTGTTATTTGAAGAAGCCGTCTTCAAGAAGAAGCAACCATCTTCCAAACTCTTTTTACAATTTAACTTAACTCTTCAACTTCACAGTAATTGATTTTTCTTTGATCTTCGTCATATTCTTCATTCACGTGTTGCAAATTCTCTCTTCGCCGAATACCATTCGCAGAAGTCTAACTACGAAGATTGCAACCAGATGTTTTCAGTCTTTATTAATTAATTTGGGTTTCTCAAAATTGTGGAGCAAATGGGTGAATGATTTGAGCCAAGACGATTTCTTCAGAATATTCGGAGTTTGCTGTCATAAGAGTAAATCTGAGTGACGAAGATCTTCGTAGTTAGAGGCATCGACATCCAGGAGTGGTGGTGATGCAAGTCAACCCTCGACGTCTATGGATTCGATGTCGAACTCGATGTTGGAGGCGACCACAATAGTTTTACGAGCCTCACTATTTTCAGCCACGGATAGCTTGGCTCCAGTGTTCCAGCTGTCGGCTATGCTCAATGAGAGCGAGGATGTTGTTACCTCTAGTGCTGAGGTGGTTCAGCAAGAGACGGTAGACGTGTCCATAGAGTCAAAGATCAAGACAGCTACCAGTGGTACTTGGCAAGCAGCGACTGCCAGGTTAGATGAGTTATCAGCTAAATCGGCGATTGACGGTGCAGATTTGGCACCAGGTGTGGTGTTGGACAACAGGAGTGGTATCTTCTGTTTGGTGGCACCTTCAAGGAAGGAGTATCGACCGCATAAAGTCTGTTAAACTCTGGAGCCCAACCGTTGACGTTGGGAAGGCGACGTGTATTGGTTTGGATCTGAGGAAGTCCGAGGTGGAGAGATGTCCATTCCAGCTACAGACATCTCTAAAGAGATCAGGAGGTACAGCTCTACACATGACACGAGAGATGCTGACGGTGAGTTCAACCAGATCATCCTACGGATGGCTCCATGGTGAGGACCAATGCCATCGTTACGGGCGTGGAGTCTTATGATGTATTGGTTGGAGGTGCTGTGTTATACCCTATGGGGTTCGTAATCGACTATTAGGCGGAAATAACATCTTATAGACCAGGTTGGTAGTCCGGTAAGGGACGAGTGAGCTGCTTATCAATGCGGTTCAGTGCTAGAGTTGGGACAATGGAGCCTACACCAGAGACGATGGCATCCGTTGTAGAGTTCAATTCGGTCATCACTTGGCCGGATGAGTTGTTAGAAGACAATGCCCATGCAGAGAATACTCCGGTCTTTGAAGAGATGGAGAACATGCTTAGCATGACTACGGTAGTACCATCTACCTTAGATGTTCCACTATGGAGTTCGTGTGGAGAGTTACAACAATATGCTGATCGGTTGGTACAAGAGGTTTGGAAGGAAGCTTTTGTACCACCAGTGGAGGAGTTGAGTGATGTTCCGACCACTAGACTTATCACTTTGTCGTCTTTGGATACCACACCCATTGTTTGACAATATCCTCAAGAGGGTGTGTGTGTTGGATCTATTTGAAAGAATAAGCACGAGTTTGGCAGCGGTGTTGTACGTCGACATACGGGTACAATGATACTTGTATATAGAGAGAGATGAGACAGCAAGAGGAGTGTCATTGAGTCATGTGGCGTGATTGTTATAGAGATACCTTGATCTATTGCTGATGTCAGTAGTTCGAGAGCACCAGCAAGCGTTATCGTCAAATATTTTACTGCTAGAGGTGCAAGACTTAGTACGAGTCGACTCTATGTATTTGGTGATTGCGGGTTGGTCATGTTAAGACCATACACGTGCAAGGACAAGACATGATATACATGATCCACGGTCTCGAATGTTCTAGGAGATGTTACGGTTTCTATGACATCTTCAAATTCATCAAACATGTTCTTCATCATACATCTTGGAGAACATGCAGTTGTTAGATGACATTCATCCATGGATGATGACGAGTGTGCATCAAGTGCAATCATGGATTGGATCGACTGTTTTGTCGGATGTAGCGAGAATGAGATCTCGTGCACATCGTCCATGGTTCTGATGGACGAACTTGTTACATAGGGAGTTGTTGGGATGAGCATACGATGAAGTTTGACGCTTAGCACACCTTAGAATGGATAGCATCTTGGATGCATGACAACAATCTCAAGTAGTGAGTCATTGACAAGTCATCCATAGCTTTGATGAACCTAGTGGGACAACCTAGAGCAACATTGCCTACACTTTTGAGCTTCTCTAGTTCTCATGCATACTGAGAGAGAGGCCTTAGACTAGTATGAGATGTTAGTTTGCAGTTGTTGGTAGAGCTCAACACCGATGAGAGAAAGCATACGATGAGATTTCTTACACGTATGACGGTTGTGTCTTCGTTGTCAAAAATACCATGTCGTCATTTGTTGGATCAAGCAATGGACTTGAATTGCTTGACTTGGATTGTGAGCCTTGGTTTTGTTGAGTAGCGTCGGATGCGATCGACAAATATTACTACTCATATCATTGTGAACGCTTTGTCTATCGAGACGGTAGAGACAAAGGTTGGGGACGAGACAAAGACATATCGTCATCCGTGGACATCGTAAGGATGTGATGAGAGATCATTTGGAGGTTGCAGCTAAGGCTGCTCAGGTCGTATGTGCGAACATGGTTGAGCAGGAGACGCTTGCTCATGATGTTGCTCAATAGCAACTAATTGCTTCGTCCTCTACCTTTGATGTGATGAGAGAGAATACTTGGGAGCTTGAGATTGGAACCAAACTTATAGGAGGTGAGAGACGAAGAATACACAGTCTCCTGAGGAGTTATATGAATTGTTTTGCTTTCCGTATGAATGATTTTAACGGGTCTGAGGCGGCGATCGCGGGTAAACATGGAAATTCAAACAAAACACAACCCACGCACGGCTTTGCTAATTCGCGACCCGAGGCCTACATGTACAGTCCTCACTTGTTCTCTCAAAATGTCTCAGATCGGGAGCAACGTAGATGCTCCACTGCTCACCACGACTCCTCAAACGCATGCACTCCTTTTCAATTCGACCCACATTTCAGCTTTACTCAGAAATGGCTCATGTAGGCAGCTCTGCTCTCGAAGAGCAGTCCACTTTGCAACCCCGGACTAGTCTCTAGTCACTCATTGGCCACAGCTGACCCTACTAGCAACTAAGCACTCGATCCAATACTCTACAAGTGCCTCAATCTCTTGCGGTCCTTGTGGTCTTTATGGAACCTGTCATCACTTAACGAGACATCGAGGTTTCCTCGAGAGAATCTCGAAGAATAGACACATTTCAAAATTGTCACTAGGGTACGTTATCCTCGGGTTCTGTGTCCGCTACGTGTCTACAACCTAACTATCTTCCCATTCCGGCTTCGCTCTCCGTGTTGACACGCGGTCTTATGACAACGTTTATATCATGTATGTCTTCCTCGATCGTCTTGTCCTCTATCAGTCATCCGTACGCGGAGTGTCCGATCTGAGGAAGCTCAAATCTTTCTGATCAATCACCAACCGCCACGCGAGCCTGAGCAGGGACAGGAGAAGGATAACGGTTAAGTTTCGGCTCATCTCATTGGTCGAGAACTCTGACGGTTGGCAGACGGATCCGACGAGTTTCCCCAAGCTGCTTCCCTCCTCGTGAGAGACGAACAGTTGCACGCATCGAGGTGGCAACAAACCCTTCGGCTTCCGTGCTCTCGCGCGTGTGATGCCGTCTCGAGAGAATCTCGGCTATTCATGTGCTCCGTCTGATTCTCGTCGACTTCTGTGCCTTTCCATCTATGCTTTCTGTCCACGCACAAGGACGCGAGTCCGTCTACTCGGGCCTCTTTCAACTTTACTCTCCTCCTACGTGCGCACATCTCGCAGGGTCCGTCGACGATCGTCGTGTGACGACGTCTCGTCTTCCGTGCTCGTGGATGCATAAGGTGTCATGCCCTCCTTCTCGTCTTCGGGCTGGGGCCTTCTCCTTCGACTTCAAGGTCACGCGTCACCCTCGGGGTGGCCAAGGATGGCCAGGGGTGCCCTTGGTACCAAAAATTCCCGAGGCTTCAAAATAGCCCTAAGCCTAGCTCTCCGCTCGTGAATTAAACATCTCTCTCGCTAAACCTAAGTCGTGGTCTTGGACTGAGTATTCTCATGTTACCTTACAGATCTCAGCCATTTGAATCATGGCCGACATGTTTCACAACATACAAGGGGCGGATTTAAGGTTAGTGTACAAAGCCTTACTTCTTCTCTTAGGTCCCGGACCTGTAGAGGTATGAGAGGGTCCCTTATGACACACTCCACAATCATCTCAGGGACATTCAGAGATAAGTTTTGACAGTGCACTTGGTAAGAGTTTACCTTCAATCGAGCTAAAGCTAACTTAACCATTTCCTCGTTGTCATCTCGAGAAGAACCTGAAGAGGATGACTGGACTTTTGAGGTCCCTCTGCACCCACATGCGTGCTATAGGATGGTCAGACCCTGCACAGTGCAGTGGTCACTGAGGTCCCATAGCCTCACCTTAGATCAACTTCATCCCTCCTCTCAGACTTCGGCATCAGGAGCGAGCTACTTGTGGGGCTCTCCCCGGATAAAACTCTGGTAAGGCATGACTATCAGGACCCAAGGGACCTCAGCCAAGGTTACCCATGATTGGGCTGTCAATCCTCGACCAACCCATTCCACTAGCAGTTCGATCTTCTCAGACTGCAAACTAGGACCAGGTAGAGTCCTATGATCCAACACCCTTGTCACTCGCATGTCTGAAAGCATGGAGAGGTGCTCTAACACAAGGGTTCACTTCTGGATCCGCCCTGGCAATTACAAATCATCGACCACTAACTTCTTTAAGTTTGAAATGTGTATGATCGGGTGGTAGCCCTGCATACTTGTCGGAAAAGAAAGGTGGTAGCTCACTGGGTCACTTTGCGAAGGATGAACTTACATGTCATCCCTTGGGATATAGAGTAGCTCTTTGTTTTCAACCACATCCTATCCCTAACCTCTAACTGAACATTCTGATTTGCATATTTAGAGTACCTAACTTGAGTTCTCAATATGTTCTCCTTCGCCTGGTATAAGATATATGACCTTCTGTCAATAAACTCTTCCACATCTAATCAAGCCCTTTACGCCCTCCGGACCTATGGGCCTCCGGATCTATAACTTATCGGGGGAGATACATGCGGTGGTGCTTCTCGAATAGCCTCCTCGAACTCAGGTGACTGAAGCATAAGGCTAGAGGGGGAAAGAGAGAATTTGTTCCCTCGTTATACAAGTTCAAAAATGATTTGTATCCAGTAGCCGAATGGATTGAGTCATTATAGACAAATTCCACAAGATCAAGATGAGTCGACCAGTCAGATTGATCCCTTAGAATATAATTCCTAACCCCTTGCTCTATGACTTGATTCACCCTTTCACTCTGACCATCGGTATGCGGATGGTAGACAGCCGTGAACTTTACCTTGGTCCCTAACCCAGCAAACAAAGTGGTACATAAGTCTTTGATGAATCAAAATATCAATATAAAAAAGATTTGGATATATTGAAGGGACTGGGTATACTGATTGAGTTGGCTAGTGACACGTCAATCTTTCTACGCCCTTATAAATATAGTGATATGGAGAGAGTATTGATTCGGAGTCGGACTCATGACTTGTTTGATGTTTGGTTTGGTAGAGATATCTTATGGAGAGTATGCTTCTGTCATTGTTATGCCAGCCAAGAAGGATATGTATGGCAACTACATTGATAGACGAATGTGTGGAGACTATTGTCATCAATCAACAGATAAAGTCTGATAAGTATACCATGTCTACACCAGAGGAGATCTTTGATGCGATTGGGCATGCAAAGATCTTTAGTACGTTGGATATTCGAGGATACAATCAGTTGTCGATCATAGAGGAGGATAAGACCAAGATAATGTTTTGATGGATTGATCCTCACTACAAAGATTATTTGTATCAATGACGATTCTTATCAGTTGGCTTGAAGAATGCGTCTGTCGAGTTCCAAAGGGTTATGGACAGAATCCTAACAGGATTGGATTTTGTTCGGTGTTACATTGATGACATCATAGTCTATAGTGCTATAGTGGAGGAGCACGAGAGACATTTACAGTTGGTGTTTAAGTGATTGAGAGCTCATGGTTTGAAGTTCTTGTAAAATGTAAGTTCTTCCAAGATCAAGTGGAGTATCTTGATCACACTATCTTCTCAAGTGGGTTGAGAGTACAACAAACAAAGGTTGAGATAATCCAAATTGCAATGAAACTGGTGAGGCGATTGCATGTATTCCACGTCTCATAGATGTGAGTCGAGTTTTGGCGTTTGTTGGTTTGATGAACTTCTATAGTCGATGTGTGAAAGGATTTAGTGCAATTGCAAAGCCTTTGACCAAGTTAATGAAGGTGGAACAAGAGTGGTAGTGGAGAGAGGAGCATAAATGAGCTTTTCTAGAACTCAATTATAAGTTGACATCTACTCTCATCTTGAGGAGATCTATTAGGAGACGTCCGTTCCAACTACACATTGAATGGAGTATGTTAGGACTTGGAGCGGTGCTGGCACAAAAGGATGATGATGGAAGAAAGTTCATTGTGACGTATGTGAGTCGATCCAACAATTCAGCGGAGTCGAAGTATAGTTCATACGAGAAAGAGTGTTTGATTCTAGTGTGGGTTGTGACACACTTTTGATTTCATCTGTATGATAACTCCTTCACTCTCATTACTGATCACCAGCCGCTCAAGTGGTTAATGAAGTCCCACAAGGTTACAGAAAAGCTTGCACGATGGGCTATGATTCTGCAAGAGTACGACTTCCAAGTAGTTCATAGA
Source organism: Asterella californica (assembly GCA_036924285.1). Classification (NCBI taxonomy): domain Eukaryota; kingdom Viridiplantae; phylum Streptophyta; class Marchantiopsida; order Marchantiales; family Aytoniaceae; genus Asterella; species Asterella californica. Next base: position 54,563,880 of record JAYKYS010000001.1, read on the forward strand.
CTTGGGAGAGCAAATGGAGATGCATATGGTTTGAGTAGAAATTCATATACGAGTCAAAAGGATGATACAAGAGCTCGTTGGCAGGATGAGACATACGAGTAGGTGGTGCCAGATTGGCATGCATTGGCCTTTTTGTGTATGTTGATTCTAGAGGATCATGTGGCATCTCTCGCGAGTCACGGGATAGATAGTGAGTCCTCATATTCGGAAAATAACATGATGTGATAGTTATGGAATATCTACGTATTAGCGTCATGGTGGACACAATAAGTGCCAAGGAGCGAGATCGTGTTCTTCAGCGGGGCAAGAGATTTCAGTGTGAAGAAAAACATGTTCTTCGTGTGTGGGAGGATGATAGAGTACGTGTTGTACCACATCCGTTGCAAAGAGCAAAATTAGTTTGACATGCCCACGAGGAGTTGGGACATTTTGGAGTGAAGCGCACATATAGTTTACTTCAAGGACAATATTGGTGGCGCAACATGCACACCAATGTGCAACAATTTGTGACACGATGTGTGATATGTGATCGAGTATGAACATTCTTCAATGCTCTTACTCCACATTATGGGGTTGGGTTATCGTTGGAGTTTGGACTTTTTTGTACCTTTATCGTTGACTGTATGACACATCTGGTATGTGTTGGTGGTGGTAGAGCACTTCTCCAAGTAGATTGAGTTGGTGGCACTACTGGATAAAGAAAGTGAGGATGTAGTCTATGATTTTCTATATCAAGTGTTGAGTCATTTTGGTGCACCAGCCGAAGTGCTGATTGATCATGGTATAGAGTTTTGTGGTGAGTTTCAGACCTTGTGTGACCAAGTGCTGATTGATCATCATCGGGATCACCATGAGGTTGATGGTTTGACAGAAAGAGTTGTTAGAAGGTGAAGAGAGATTGCACAAATATGACTTGCAGAAGAGTCATCATGGAAATTGAGATTTTTAGTTACCATGGTTGACTAGGAGTTATCGTTTCAATCGACAAGCTTCTTTGACATCCTTCTAACCATACTTTATACTATACGATCGAGAACCATATTTATCTACGGTCATTTTGTCGTGATTCTATTGAGGTTGTGAACCTTGATGATCCGGATATATGACTGAGAGTATGTTCTCAACGAATTGAGATGTTTCAGCGAGTTATGCCGATGACATTTGAGAATTTGTCGATTGCTCAACATAGAGATACGTTATGATATATGATATTCGAAGAGGAGGTTATCGACCATCGATTCTTAAGTTCTATCTTGGCGATTACGTGTATTTGCAGCAAACAGCACCGACGACATTATATGTGATTGCAAGACGCACTATCTTACAAGTGTGTGAGGTGTTACCATATGGTGTTCTCGTGTTAGAAGATCATGATGGTGTAAGTTGGAAGGATCATGTGTGTAATTGCGTGCCATGGTCATCTTTCTAACGTTCACAATTAAGTGGATCTAAGCTTGACGACTGTACTTGCAAGCTTGAGATGTATGTTTATGTGGACCTGCTAATGGAGCAACCACTATGTTGTTATGTGATGGTTGTTCGAGAAGATGACGCATGTCATGTTTGACACCACCTCTCATCATAATTCCTCAAGAGCGGTGGATATGTCCTATGTGCAGTTAGTGAGGTAAATCATTTGACCTTCACATGGTATGGATTATAGACAGGCGACTAAGGATGAGTGACGTAGCACTCGACCTCATGATCTTCACACTGAAGAATGTACATATCATGTAGTTGGATCATATGACTATCTAGAGTTCGAGGTCAAACCGTCAACTAGGAGGCTATTGTGATATACTTGTGTATGTGTATGACACTCTATGCTTGTTATGTATTTGTAGTTTAGACAATGATGTATGTTGTGCAGCGATATGTATGCGCATGACAACTATCACGTCATTTTCACCAATTACTAATTCGGCCGAGTGCAAATTGGTGTGCACCGTTAGAGCCGTTACTGACATTAAGACCGTTAGTGGAGTTTCTTGGGTTGAGATCACCAAGGAGTATATTTTGAGTTGGAGCTTGCCGTCTCTCACTTTTCTTGAGCTTTCAGGCTCTTAATTATGATAGATGCGCTTAATGAGTAGAACTTAGATTCTTTACGAGCACATAGTGGATTTGGCTTGTTCTGGGAGTGATTTGTTGCTGGTTGGCACGTGTTTATGCATGTGTTCTCAGATTATTGTGGTATACTTGTGTATGTATATGACACTTTATGTTTATTATGTATTTTGTAATTTAGACAGCAATGTATGATATGTAGCGATGTGTATGCGCACGACACATGTCAAAATCAATTGTTATTCTTGTATGAATTGTTTTTTACCGTGATTAATGAGAAATGAGCTACAGTGATCGGTCATTCGTTTGAATTTTGGTGCATCCATTTTTCTGATAAATTTCAACTTAAGGACTAAACGGATACTCACGGGGGACTTGATGTCATCATCTCTTCCGTATTCAAACTTTTTTGCATATTCATCTCTTCCAAGTTGAGAAAAGGAGAACATGCAAAGAGTTTTAATTTAGGTCTTAACATTTCCTCTTGGAAGGATTATGCTATAAATTAAACCTTACAAATTAAAAGTACTTTTACTTGTGGGACTAACTGATCTTTCTACCAAATAATGGCTCTGTTCGCAAGAGTGATCTATGGGTTTTATATGTCTGAAGTAAGCATGTGTAATGAAGTTACCAAGTGAAGCTAAATGTAATGAGCCTAACTTAATTTTTTAAATGTAATGAAGTCAATTTCTAGAACTTTGACACAAATAACAATATGTAAACCTTGTCTACCAGTAATTTCTCCGTGACTGTGCGCTTGATACTAGATTTTCACTCACTTATTTTTTAAGGTTACTGTTAACCAATTATCGATGATTATTTTCATTCTCTGTTAAACGTTTTCCAACTAAATGTTTGTTCGGATGATTTCAGCTGAAGAGCCTTGGGTTTTTCTTCTTTTTCCTAGAAGTGAACTTTGGATGCATATAGTTTGGATTCATATTCAGATGGAAGATGTATTATGCATGTTTATGACCAAACGCTTTCCTCTTGGAAAGTTTTGGTCATAGATTGATTTGTAAAAATACAATTATTTAGATAATAAATAATGTATTTATACTAAGAAGGGGATCATTTTATATATTTGACATATGGGTTGGAGATCATAGTGAGATAACAAAATATAACTATAGACACTTAAATATAATTATGTTAAATTGGCAAAATAATATAGAAATAAATTTAGTTTTCTTCTCTATTTCTAACCCTTATAATCTTCTCAATTTCTCTCTTATGTGTTTGTTGACCTTGTGGCGCCATCAACTTTACAGTCTTTTTTCAACATTATAACCCAACATCAACATCCAATCCTTTTTGTTCATTTTTATCTAAGTACCACGTTTGTTTTCTTCTCGACCCACCTTTTCTAAGGCATTTGGGATGTATATTACTTAGCTATCTTTGAAAAAAGGTATTGCCATTCATTAGCAGGAAAGACTCTCGGTGTCTCTTGAATAATACGTTGTATTTTTTTCTCCTGTTGTTGGCTCTTACTGGAGTGACTCAATTAAGTTCGTTCTTTCATGTAACGTTTTATAGAATTTCCGTTAGCTAGATTATATCTATCCCTTTTCCCTTTTAGCTGTCCGTCTTGTTTAATGGTTTATGGGATTCACCGTGCCTAAATAGAATTGCCGTTTAACGTTGTTAGCTCATCTGTTATTTCTGATTGAGCAAAAGATTTCTTCTCGCCAGCTTTTCTCGGTCGTCACTAATACCGGCACGAGATTTTTATCTGAATTTTTCTTTGTCTTCTTCCTTTCCCTCGCTGCGAAGGTCGGCTTCGATGCATATTTTTATTTATTTTATCATGCCGCCGAAGGCCCTAATTCATATTGATGTTTCAGCACGCAGATTGGAGAGGAGCACAAGGTAGCTGACGTTGCAGTAGAGGGAAAAGAAAAGACGAAGACCAGGTCTACAAATGCAAATGTCTCGCAATATTTACAGTATAGCGTCCACTTCTTGCGTAATGCTTCCCGTTTGGTGTTTTATTACCTTTTGCAAGGTACAAGTCTTGCTTATGCATATTCACGAGATTGATGTTTCAGCACGCAGATTGGAGGAGAACACGGTAGCTGACGTTTCTGTAGAGTAAAAGACGAAGACCAGGTCTACAGAACACTACGGTAGTTTTTGTTTTCTTGCTCTCCAGAGTCCAGCTCTCCTTCCCCCTGGTCTATCTGCGTCCGAACACCTCCGGATCGTAACTTCCCGGTCCGCTAAACATCGCGCGCGGCTGGAGTATCGTCAAGCTTCTCGCGATCTCGAAACCCTGGCTGCGCTTTTAGTAAATTAGCGTATATCGCTTGCTTCTTGACTCAAACAGTTCTTGCCGGCATCATGGAGGACCACTTGGGATGATGTTTATCGAACCTAAGCCCGTGAGCTGATTCATTAAACCAAGTAAGGAATATTTTCTCTTAGAACAACATCTGGAGTTTCGATCGTTTGTTTGAGAAAGCGTAAGAATTGAACATGGAGGTCGGAAGAGGGCGAGGATGTGGCAGAAGAGACGAACAAGCTTCGATGGAGTTCTTATTCGAGCTTCAGTATCGTGACAATCTTGTCACGCCCAAGTGTAAGAGCTCTTGACATGATAGTATGATAGTGGTACACGTCGACTTGCCGCATCCTAACTGCATACCTGTTCTAAGATTTAGTCGAGAAATTCGCATTCTGCCTTGTTGTTAACTGGAAGTACTATCAGGCCTTTTGGAGGAAACTCCGCGCATGGGGAGTGCGTTTGCCGTCTCAGCGCGTGCTTTTCTGCTTGATTTGTTTAGCATACACTATGTGAGCGGGAAATGCTTATAGAATGCTTTTGTATCCGAAGTTAATGGCGCTACGTAGTTACATGGAAACTTGAAACCTCCTTTGTGCAAGTATCGGTGCGAACCACCAGCATGAAGCACTGAAGGCCAGGTCGTCGCTGTCATTCGTTTGTTCGGGGTATCGTTAGCTAGTACATCTGCCGGCCTTGAGAGTATAAGAATTTCAGCTCCTCCTCCTTATTACACAGACAAGGGCCCATTGCCGCAATGGTACTAATCACGGTGGAGTTAAGACGCAGCTTGGGAGGATTATGGGCCCTTAGGACTGAAAGATAGTTTGTTACTGGACCGCTTATAGTAGAGTACACGCTTACCGTTTACCTTTAGCAGACTCTATGTTCGAATGCTGTGTCCAGACTGTCTTGCTCGTGGTTGTATGTCCCTTCGTGACTTTAGTAAGCAGGGAGCCGACATGCTCAATGCTAGCGGAATCTCTTTGCGGAGTAATAGTTAACTCGCATAGATCAGTCGGGGTAAGCCACTCCGACTGAAAGACAGTGGATGAATATTCTGCAGTCCAAATTCCCCAAGGTATTTATTGTCGAAGGAAAGTCCAATCGTCGACGTTCCCCACGAAACATCAAAAAGCACAAACCTCCGTGTTGGACTTCCCACCTTCCTACTCTGACTTGACAGTTCCACTCGCAGCCCCCATCAGCTTCCCCCTCGTCTGCACCAGTTTCTGCCTTTTCTGCATGCGTAACGCCGCCTACCCGACATTCCCTCTCAACATTTAATGCTGTCGTATCTGGTAGTGTTTTTGGTTGAAGAAACTATCCCCGGAGACTTAGATTATCTACTCACTTACTGCACATTAACAAACTAACAGATGCCGTCCTTGCCACATATTCCACCCGTATTACAGTAGTAAAGATTTGTTATACCATCACTACTTGATAGTTAGGTGTTTCAGTGTAAATTTATGCATAGAGCAAGGCTTGGTTACCTTAGGGGCTTCTTCCTTCCTTTCGTTTCTCTTACTAAAAGGAAATACCCGGCCACAGAATTTATGTATAGAGCAAGGTCTTGGTTACTTCGCCAACAGTTCATAAAGGATGCAATGCCTTCGGCATTCATAGAAGTATGAGACAGAGACTTACATACCTACCTGCCGCGCACTAGTTTCTCTGGTAGATGGTGAACTGTTACATGGCCCGCTTCATGATCTATACCATTAACCATTTCTCACCTGGAACCTAAGATTCTTATGAGTTTAATCTTATAACCTTATTGGCACTCCGTTTCCAAACTGACGCCTCATAAGGCAACTATCATGTCAGTGAGGAACTAAACAGGACATACGGATTTCACGATTCAGTTAAGGATCCGCCTTACCTTCACCCTCGGTTTATGAGAACCATAGGATTCCTTCTACTCCGTTTTTCTTACTCTAGCTACGGTCTCTCATCACAATACTTTACAGCAGTTCCACGATTCCGTCGGTTCAGGCTACTTCTTTGGAGATTCCTATCCTCTTTCGTGATTCTTCCCTTCAGGTTCCTGTTTTCGTAAGCTAACCGTTTTCACTGGTTTTGTTCGATCCTTATTTAACATTTTGCTGACTGACTTCGATCAATACTTACATGTAACCTTTGGCATTTCTCTTCACAAATTCACGGATCTACCACTACACAGAGAACGGGAGTTTGCACTCAGATGTCCCGGAACTGAATGGAAACTCCTGGACCGACAAGGCTATGGAGTTGGAAAAGTCCTCAACTTCGCTTGATCACTTTTCCTACATGCTCCGCGTGTATCTCGTGATAGTTAGGTTTTTGACTGTACACCTACTCATTACCTACACCTGTGTCTGATCTTTGTGCGGAGAATGCTTTCTAACTTTCTTCATGGTTGTCATTCCGGCTGTGCGAGTGCAGGTTCGAGTTTTTCCAGTTGCTGAAAAATTGCTGTTCCAGATGATGCATACTGTTTCTTCATTTCAATGCTTGTAACTTCCTAGATAAGTCGCTCTTCATGCACCTTACTTTTCGTCTGCTGCACTTCAGAATCGCTATACACCTAGATGAGGATACCTCACATTTTGTTACTTGCATGGGTTCAAAACTATTTGGGGGTTACCCAAGTGTGCGGGGGAAGTTACTGTTACTGTTGCTTTACCCCTGTACTGTTATGTACCTCATTGCCTTCGCCCGCGTTAGAAAACGCTTACGTTTTGTTTCCTAGACTTTGTATCATGTATTTGCCTTCTACATTGTGAATTCCATGGATATTCTACCCTAGTCGCTGTCCGTATGCTCTTTGATCTGATGCACGGACACTTTATCTTCCGCTCTCATCACTTACTAGATTATTGCCGATCGTTGGATGATACATAGATGATACGGTCTGCATAAGCATTGATTCGTCCACTCTGCATAGGTTCATGCCTTATATATTTCTACTTCCATACCTGAGGGTACAGTTTCTGGCATTATGCCTTGCGCCGTACATTTCCGGTGGTACACCCGTTGGTTACCGACAATTGCTTCTTGATGCCCAAGACAGCAACATTCACACCCACCTTCGCTACTCACAATGTACTTGTCCGGGTTCACTACGTTTTTTGGTGTTTCCCTTCAGTGTGTGGGCGTGGGCCGACCTGCCATTCCCATGTACCAGTGTAAACTAACCCTCTCCTTTTGAGGATTTGTAATCCCTTACTCTTTCGCTCTTGTGTCTCTTGACTTATTTCACTCACGCTGAACATTAGACCAGAATTTCGTTTCTGCGGTAGATTCTGGATTCGCTTTGATTAGCTTGCACTGCGTACTGTACATGTCATTACTTTGCACCTTACAAGCGTGGTTCTTGTCCTTAGTTGAACTGCCATCCGCTCGAAGCAATCATATAGAAGTATTTGATGATAACGTGAAAGTCGGTTCAGGGTGCCAGTGATTTAGAGGCTCGATCAAAGCTTAGCGTCGTTCACACATACGTTCCACTTTCTCTACTTCAGTAGGCCTGTCGATCCCAGGTTCCTCAAGCGGACTTTGTTTTCTGGTGTTTGCCAGTAATAATGAGTCCATGAATGAAAACTGGACAGTGTGTAAAGTTTTCTCCGCGTGCACCCGTTATGACTTGGTGACTAGTGCTTGGAAATAAACTACTGCATTAGTTCGGGAAGTCCTCGAAGCAGTTATACTTCAACATTTCATGAACATTTAATGCTCTTTGTTTCCCGCGTAATATAGCCTGAATATTGGTGTCTATTTAATTTGCGTCCTGCTCTTTCTCGAGACATCAGCTTTGATTGCCATCGCCTCTACCTCGGTTGGGTTCTTCTGAATTTTCCTTTGCATATGTATTCAGGCTAGTCGTTGACCGCGCTTCCGTATAACGACATCATTGCGATTCCATCGAATCGGAAGATTGCGGAGAGGTGGATGTCAGGAACCTCTTGCGACTCCACGAGGTCCAACGGCGAACATAGATATGGCTCAGGCGACAGTCATAACCAGGTTTTGAGTGTTATAAACTACTGATACCACAGAGCGTAAAGAGCAACGTGAGTAATGTCAGACTCAGATCATATAGCGCAAGCTCTCCATGCTCACCATGGCCTGCATACGCATACTTTAGGGCATTCCCATGGCTTGTCGATAGGTCACGCGCATGCGCATCATGCACAGGTACATGAATTGCATCACGTTCAGCAGCAAAGTCAAGCCGAAGCAGAGGCTCAGGCTCAAGTCGAATCTCAAGTTCACGAAAACGCTGAGCTTGTACATCACGGACACGTCCATTCTCATCATGGACATGGTCATAGCCTTCAGCATAGTGAGGAGAATGGTGTTCGGGTTGACGATCACGACGATGATCCCGGAGATGAAGAAGGATTGGATGAGGCGGAAATGCATTCAGATGGCGCGCATCCTGGCGATGCGCCGAATCAACTCGCTGTAAGAAATCAAGGGACCACTCAGTTGACTTTGTCCTATCAGGGCGAGGTGTATGTCTTCGACACGGTTCCTCCAGAGAAAGTAAGCATCAGTCCAGAATTCTCTCTGCAAAATGCTCTCTACGTGAGGTTGAGTTGCGCGGCGATTACTTGTTCGCCGCTCTGGGCAGTCAAGAGTCTTCGGAAGCATTTCCCGGTTGTGGAGATGGAGGTGTAGGCTGATATGGTTGTATGTTCCGCTGTTATGGCTTTCGTTAAAACACGTCCTGTGATACTGGCCCTTTAGATATGTTTCTCTAGGGACGAACCTATTCAGTGACATCAGAAAGCTGATACCATCGGACCTGTTCACAAGCTTCAGTCGCCTGGAATCGAAACCGAAAGCAGCTGCGTGTTGTCCAATCCTTTTGGGGTCAGCCTGACAAGGCCTCTTCTGTTGATGATCTAGTTAAGTCCTTGCTTGGAAGGTGAGGACGAATGTCCTCTACGTGAGTCTTTTTACTTCTCGAGTAACACTCCCCTTCCTGGGTTAGCCGTCCCTTCTAACTTGTCTTCTTCTCATTCCGTCCTTGTTTCTAGCACCGTCCAACCAGGCGCGCGGCCCATCGTCGATAGGCTACCGCATGCAATTGTTAATCAGTGCATCTTTAGGGCCCAATATGACTAGTTCCCCGAGGTTTGACCTGTTTTTGAGTTAAATGCATTGTTCGTCCGCATGTGTTGTTGATACGTCGTGCTTATCCCCACAGTGGCACAAACTCTCTACGAAGATCTAATTTCATTTTATCCACATTACTGGCGCTACAGTTTTACTTCTAGTACTCATTCAAGGGATTAAAAATGTCGCTATGATGTCTTCATTTCGTTTGGACAGCATATTATATTTAGTAGATTATGAACATCAAGGTAAAGGTAGACAGATGTCAAATGACAGCGAGAAACTGATGTAACTACGTTAATCTGTGTCAGTTGCAAATATCTTCCGAGTAGTGGGTCAGATTGCACATTCTTGTTTCCGCTCTGAAAGATTTTTACCTTCCTAGAAATTGCTGTATGTTCATCTGTATCATATGTCGGCTGTCAGTTTGAATTGGTGGTTGTCGAATAGAGATAATCGCGGCGTGAGTACGAAGTGTGTATCCGTTGAGTTAGAATGTCGAGGAATGCGGGATGCTTTGCCCCTGTGCATGTCGAGGGTCCGGATTAGGCTTACTGCATGCGGAAGACGTTGTCCGTGGACCATGTTCTTCTTTGTATGTCCTCAAGTGTTTGCAGAGTGTTTTGTTCTGTAGGTGCAAGCAGTTCTACTTTTGCTAGGAGGGCGAGAGATCCCACCGGGGATGTCTGGAGTCAACGTATCAGGTCATCATCATACAAATAAGGTGACTTCTTGATGCTCGTCTAATCGATCTGTTCAATTCACATTGAAGTCAATAGACTAGTGACGAAGGTAGTTTCCTCACTATCACAAGATCAGTTTGCCTGATATCTGGGGAGATACTAACTAGTTTCGTTTGATAGGTGGGAAGCTATATGAAAGGCCGCTTTCGGATTTGCACTGCTAAGCACACTTCTGAACCTGTTGTTTTCTGCTTTTCCTGTTATTCCTGCTATTTATTCCACCATCTACTTCTTCGCTTTTGACTTGCTAAACTTTTGTTGACCTTATATTCCTTAATTTGTCCCTGTTTCTTATCCTGCTTCAGTCTACTGTCTTCACTATATTCGCATTGCTGACGACGTTCCTACCTTCTATATTGCCCTTACTCAATTCTTACGCCAAGCTCTCTGATCCACTACACAAAGGGGAGTCTGCCCTGACATGTCCATATCTGAACGCCTGGACCGACGAGGCTCTGCTGAGTCGGAAAAGTCTACAATTTTTCTCTATTGATGACTTGTCCGAGACATCTGTAGCCTAACCCCTCTCTGCTAGGTGCCGATGAAGTCAGAGATCAGGTTGAGGTCAAGCAGCGGGAAGGATGCTCCACCTGCTTGCCCCGCGTCTAGTTTGTGGTAATTAGGTTTTTGAGTGCGGTCCTGCTCATTACCTACAGCTGTGTCAGGGACCGTGCAGAAACTGAAGCGTGTTTGATATTTTCTGCTCTTGTTTTCACCATTGCTCGTTTTTATGAGCTGTCCTGAGCTTGAATTTTCGACTCGCTAACTTGTACTCTACGAAGAACCAGCCATTACAGTCCCGAATGCATTTACTGCGGTTCGATGCTTATGTTTTCGATTCACTCCCGGGCTTATCTACATGACATGTTTTTCTTTGGTTCACCCTAGATATTTTAAATACTAATCTGCGGAATGCATGCTTCCGTTGTGGTGCTCAATACGATCCATATGGAATCTGGATGCGCACAGTGGATTCAGATACCTGCGACTGTTAAGGCGCTACGTGAGTTTTCTCTCCGTAGGTATTAGGAACTTTAGGATACACCGACTACAATTCATACTTCTAGTTCATGCACTTTAGTGGGTCGAAGTGAAGTGCATGAACTAGAAGTACTCAGTTTTCACATACACGGATAGTATGATTGTTTCTGGATGGCGATAGGGCACCAATCTCACATTACGGAGTAAGGGTAGCCTTAAGCACAGGTTCTTGAAATTTTATGGTCGGTTGTGTCAACAATTCATACTTGTAGTTCTTGCACTTCAGTGGGTCGAAGTGAAGTGCATGAACTAGAAGTACTCAGTTTTCGCATAGTAGCCTTAAGCACAGGTTTCTTGATACTGTATTGAGTGTGTCAAAGTTTGTGGCAGTAGTCCACACTCACCTTGATAATATCGTTGCCTTGGTTTGATTTCTAGAGAGTTTTATCATTGCTGTTGGTGGATGTCGTTATGGCGTCTGTGTTGGTCTAAATTGGCCAAGTCGTATCAGTCCACAGAAATGTGACATCTCAATCTTCTACCGCTTGAAATTTTTGATCGTTCTCAAGTTTCATAATATGCGGATGAACAGTACTTTTATGACTAATCTAAAATTTTCGGACCTAAGATCTTTCTTATACAATTTTACGACAGGGAGTAACAGAGCTTCCCGCGCGTATGAACATGCCCCAAAGGCTTGCATCTTTGACTAGGTTCCGTGAAAAGCGGAAGGAGCGCTGCTATGACAAGAAGATCCGGTATACTGTTCGTAAAGAGGTTGCACAGAGGTGCAGTGTTTCAACCTGTTCTCTTTTCCAGTAATTGTGAAAGTTCAGTCTTTGTGAACAACTTCTGCTTTCAGCTTTGTTGTCATGAATTGGTCCTGAAATAGACGCTGGACAGGACACGGGGCAGATTAAACGATGATGGTTGGTCGTAGTGGTGGAATTTGTTGATTCTTGGGTTCCTTTCACTTACAGACCTAACAGTTTGCAGAAAATCAAGTTGCAAAAAAAAAGCTGGTCCGACACTCTTCAGCCCTAGATTCAGCCGCCGCTCTTCTGCTCCTTCCGGAGTTCTTGCTCTCTCAAAACATCATCTCTTAGTTTCTGTCTTTGTTTCCACGGCTCTAGATGATCTGGATCTCCCTTAACTCTTACACTCTCCCTCTATCTTAAAGCTGCACCCGGCTTTACGGAATGCAATCCCAGTTCCGGAAATATATGCTGACGTGGGGACAAAAACATTCAACTACAAATCCATTGCTCTCAAAGTTACCCCTCCCGTCATAAACAAACTTCTTGCCTCTCCTTGTCACTGCGTAAGTTTCCGTCCTTTTTTGACAGTGATCATAAACATGTTAGCACGGTCGATATAAATCTACTGCCTGCTGCAGCCCTCCGACACCAAAGGCACTAAATCTGGTCCATGTCCTCTCCTCCTGAATGAAGGAAGCCAGACAGCAAGGACTCAGAAAGTTCATTTCTTTCCACGAGGAAACTCCTGTGTACCGTTGGTATACTCGACGGATGGTACGCTGCAATCATGCAACAGCTTAAGTCTGGCTCTTTAAGGCGGATGGTCTTCTTTCTCTTGCAGTCACCTTGCCGAAGTTACGAAGAAAATTTCTTAAATTTCTTAAATTTCTTTCCCTCTTCTTTGCCTCTACTTATGGACAAAGCTGCTAATACCTTCGCTATTGTATGTAAACAGTTCTACGTTCAAACTGCACTAAACGAGCTCAAATCCCAGTCTGGCACTTATGTAGCTGTATACTCGTCTGCGACCGACATCCTAGCTCGCCGCTCGTCTTTCCTACAGAATCAGGGTTTTCAGATAAAACCCTCCAACTGCCTTTCTCTAAGCCGCCTGGAAATTCCACAAGACTCATTACCGCTGCCTCCTCCACGTCCCTTACTGACCTGTCTCACTGGCTCGGCGTAGTACACGAACTATGGATCTCCATGCTTCTAAAGGGTAAGGTTAGCACTTTTACCAGTTGGATAATAACTAATTCTTTCCTTTATGGACATCATGATTTTAACACCTCCCGGTGTTATAGAGAAAAACTTACTCCTCTACCACTGAAGTCTTACGGCTTCTCAACTTTGTACTCTTAACATTGATGATTTTGACCTCAAGACGAGAATGGAACGCCTCGTGTACAGGTCTTCCAGCACCATCTGAAATCTAGAGGCAGAATTGGTTCTGGCTTCAGATGGCCCTGGACTCTAACTTCAGATGGGGGCGGTCCCCTAAGGAAGTGGATAACATCGTTGCAGTTTAACAACAAAAAGCACTGTAAAGTGGTACAAGTCTCCGACATCATCCCCTGGCTCAACCTCCAACTGGATAACCTCTTTCTAACTTCCGGGAATTCGACTCGGAGCGATCCATTGCGGACTAAACCTTACAGCCTGTGGCGATTCTTGCAGTTACTTGGACATTGCTATGCCACAGGATAATCTGGGCCTACGTACCTCTGTCTTCGAAAAACAAACCACCCCTCCGTTTCTTGGCGTTAAACTCGAACGCCTAACCCCTATAGAATCTAACATCTCCATGCTGGTTAGACATAGTCAACAGCGAACTACTTAGGATTAAGACTAACACCACCACTCATGAATATGAATATACGTATGAATATAACACCACCACTCAGTTAAGTCTTCATCTGATTGACCACTTTTCCTACTCATCTACAGCCTAACCGTCTCGGTTGGGTGCTGATGAAGTCAGAGAGCAGGTTGAGGTGCTTGCGACGGGAGTATGTTCTGCTGTATGCTCCGAGTGTATATTGTGGTAATTAGGTTTTTGAGTGTACACCTACTCAATACCTTAATATGTTCTTCGTTTACTACCTCTGTCTGTCTTCTCTCGTATTCAATCGTTGAATCTATGCGCTTCAACTCACTCCTGTGCACTACACATTTCCATCGGCACACCCTCCGGTTATATAACAATGCGCTAACTCCGCTTGGCATGGTTAGCGCACATTCGGCCCCTAATTGTTCTCACTGTGTACTTGGCTGAACTAGTTGCGCGATACCCCTATACTAGAGAGTGGTCCTTGAGCATATCTGCCATTCTCGACGTATGGAGATAACTCCCTCCTGTGCAACTAACTGTCTAACTTGCCCTCAGATGTCCCGGAACTGAACAGAAACTCCTGGACCGATAAGGCCCTGATGAGTCGGTTAAGTCTTCATCTGATTGACCACTTTTCCAACTCATCTACAGCCTAACCCTCTCTGTTGGGTGCTGATGAAGTCAGAGAGCAGGTTGACGTGCATGCGACGGGAGTGTGTTTCGCTGCATGCTCCGAGTGCTTCTTGTGGTAATTAGGTTCTTGGGTGTACACCTACTCAGTACCTAAGTGAATCAGTGATGGACTGGCAAATACAGGCTCTTCTTTTACTACCTCTGTCTGCCTTCTCCTCTATTCACTGACTAAATCTGTGCTCCACAACTCCTGCATTAGATTCTATGGTTAATCGGTATCTACGTTCTGCTTGGATAGCCTTCGTTTTTTCTTGCAGTGCAATGGATTCTATGGTTCAGCGCTATCTGATTGGATAACCTTCGTTTCTTTCAACGTTGCAGTAGACAAATCTAGTTCGTCTTCATTTCTGCATGGGGGTTTGCATTTAGCCTTTGAAGCATACTGCATTTGTTCTCTTGTCATTGTCTACTCGAATTCCACGATATACTGAGGGGAACCTATTCTGGAAATGTGCTTTGCACTACACATTTCCATCGGCACACCCTCTGGTTATATAACAATTCGCTAACTCCGCTCGGCAATGTTAGCGCACATTCGGCCCTAATTGATTCTCACTGTGTACTTGGCTGGACTAATTGCGTGATACCCCTATACTGAGCATATCTGCCATTCTCGACTTATGAAGATAACTTGCAGGTTCAAGATTAAGTTCAGGAACTATGGCGGGTCCTAAACCTTACTTCTCCGCACATAACCCTAACCATACAGACCTAATTATCGATATATAAACGACAGGGTAGACACCATACAGGCACTACCTCCTCCACCTCTACTGCGAACATCCCTCGACTTCTAGGTGGGGCTCACTCACAGGCTACTTTCCAGTACGGCACTTTCGATTCTTCTGCTCTTCTCACGAATTTCATTCTCTCCTACACTGCATCGCTGTTTGCAGTCTCTCTGCCAACCTCACTGATCTACCACTGCACAAAGACTGAGAGTTTGCCCTCAGATGTCCCGGAACTGAACAGGAACTCCTGGACCGATAAGGCCCTGATGAGTTGGTTAAGTCTTCATCTGATTGACCACTTTTCCAACTCATCTACAGCCTAACCCTCTCTGTTGGGTGCTGATGAAGTCAGAGAGCAGGTTGAGGTGCATGCGACGGGAGTGTGTTCTGCTGCATGCTCCGAGTGCTTCTTGTGGTAATTAGGTTCTTGGGTGTACACCTACTCAGTACCGAAGTGCATCAGTGATGGACGGGCAAATACAGGCTCTTCTTTTACTACCTCTGTCTGCCTTCTCCTCTATTAACTGACCAAATCCGTGCTCTTCAACTCCTGCATTAGATTCTATGGTTAATCGGTATATACGTTCTGCTTGGGTAGCCTTCGTTTTTTCTTGCAATGCAATGGATTCTATGGTTCAGCACTATCTACGTTTTGATTGGATAACCTTCGTTTCTTTCAACATTGCAGTAGACAAATCTAGTTTGTCCTCATTTCTGCATGGGGTTTGCATTTAGCCTTTGAAGCATACTGCATTTGTTCTCATGTCATTGTCTACTCGAATTCGACGACATACCGAGGGGAACCTATTCTGGAAATGTGCTTCGCGCTCACATTTCCCTCCGCATACCCTCAGGTATAACAATTCGCTAACTCCGCTCGGCATTGTTAGCGCACATTCGGCCCCTAATTGATTCTCACTGTGTAATTGATTCTCACTGTGTACTTGGCTTGGCTAATTGCGAGATACCCTATACTAGAGAGTGGTCCTTGAGCATATCTGCCATTCTCGACGTATGAAGATAACTCTCTCCTGTGCGTTTCTTTATCTGTATCTATGCCTTGATAGCCTTCGCTTATTTCAATGTTGTAGTACACAGATTTAGTTTGTCTACATTTCTGCATTGGGGTTTACATTAGCTTTTACATTAGAGCGATCAGATTGCATCAGAACATACTGCATTTGTTCTCTGCCATTGCCCAGTCGCGTTCGACTTCATACCAAGGGGAACCTTTTCTGGAAATTAGCTTCGCACTACACATTCCCATCGGCACACCCTCCGGTTATAAAAGAATTGGCTCTAAACCCTAATCGCTTCTTACTACTTGACTTGCTAATCGGCTTGACCCGTGTACCGTATACATGTTACCCTAATCCTTCAGTTTGTGGGTGTGGTCCGAACTGCCAACCCATGTACAACTATATATATATTTAGTGGCGTGGACGATTTCTTTTATCTTTTTGATGCTTATAACTTATTCATACTTACTCTGAGCTGATCAACAAGTTTGTCCACCTGGATGATGTAGGATGCAACGAAAAAAAGGGCAGTTTGCATCATCCAGGACTTTGGGTGATGAAGGAGGTCCAGTTTCGAACTGGGATGGTTCTCAAACTCCTGGACAACAAGCTGGACCAGGCGGGGGACAACAAGAAGTCACGTATGCTCCATACTAGACCGTATCAGTGTGCGGTTAAGTAGTTATTCTCGGTGCTAGTCATACCAGACGCATATGAATTTCACTGTATGATTTTCCTGTATTTTTCCTGTATATATTTTCCGTTGAGAATATCTGCCATTCTCGCCGTATGAATATATATTTTTCTTTTCTTTCCCGAGCTGAGGAGAAAACACCCAGTCTCGTGCTTGTCGTTGTTATCGCTCCGTTTGTTCTTTCTTGTTCGATAGCCTTTTCACCACCGTCTTGCTGTAGAAGGTACCAGTTGAACGATTGTCTTGCACGTAGCTAGAGTTTGTTGAAAATTCTCGGTTCTGTCCATCTCGCATGAAGCCCTCAAGAGGTTTGGTCGGGTGGTCGATTACCTGTCAAGTTCTTTTCATGGTCCAGAATTACTTCTTGCTGTCGGTGATGACGAGTTTTGAAATCGCTCGCTCTTTCAGTTGTCTCGCACTTTGTCACCATTTGTGCCCAAAATTCGTACGGGTCATACCATTACGAGGAACAAATAGAGAGCAGTGGTAGGTGAGTAGTTGTTATACAATAAAAAAGAAGCCAGTATCAGCGCCGATGGATCAGTTAGATAGGAGCCAAGTATGTCAAGACATGGTAAAAAGGCTCTGGCTTGTATGTCGACAAAGGATAAGTCTTTACGAGCCCGGTGTGAGATGTAAATGATCCCTGCTGGATCAACAGACATTCCGAGCACGGATTACATGCCTGGTGTGCTGTTTGGCCTCTAGATTTCCTCTCGCTGGGCTCCGGCTTCAGTTTTTCTCGACTTTCTGCACTACGTTAATCTCCTGATGAGTTCTTGGCCTGTTCTTTGTTCTCCTGCTCAACTGAGTCAAAGCTGAGCAGCTCGGAGAAGAAAAAAGGTTTTCTTCTTCGAATGCAACCTTCAACGCGTAAGGACGGAAACAACGTTCGACTTTCATGTGTTAAGCATATCGCTAGCGTTCATTCTGAGCCAGGATGAAACTCTTTTTTTTGAGTATGATTATATAATTTACGCATAAATAAGATTTGAACGTCTTTTTGATGTGCTGTTTGCTGCAATTTCCAACACTCTGCTGTCAGGTTTTACGTTTTCCGCTAGAACTTTATAGGTTCAGCGATACGTTATTCTTCCTTCATTCTACTGGTTATGTTATTCTCCGGATTCAGTTTTCACTGGTTACCTTCAAGTGTATGTGGATAGCTTTTGCATTTGTGCTGCTATACGTGCTGCTAGACCGTTATATACTACGTGTTTATACATGCATAACTGGGGGCCAAGAGGAGTTGATGTGTAGGACTTGTTCTAACTCTTTAGCTGTTGGCAGTTGTGTTCATTGTGGCATTGGAGAGCGGTCTACCCCAATGATGCGAAGAGGTCCTTCCGGCCCTCGAACTCTTTGCAATGCCTGTGGATTGATGTGGGCCAATAAGGTTAGTAGGAAGTACTTATCTTCCTTTAAGCGTCACTGTGTAAGCTGCAATGCTTTGAGCCTTAGCTATAGAAATCAGGAGTAAATCGGCGGGTGGACGTCAGGAAAGATGTGTGCAAATCGTTTGGCCCTGTTTCTAGAGGGGTTCAGTCGGAAAATTGAAAAACCCTCATTTTGCTATCAGAGGCTATTGTAACTTAAAGATCATGGTTGTCAATGATCTTTAAACCCTAAACCCTAAACACCCTGATTGTCATTTCTGCAGGGTGTTCTCAGAGATCTGTCAAAAAATCCTCCTCTACCAGGCGCCCCTCAGCAGCCACATATGCTTCACCAGCAACAAGTAAGTCATATACATTTCGACATACATGTACATTGTCATGCGCGATTCTCGTACATCCCTTATGATGATATTCTTAAACCTGCTAATATATTCTGCGGATGGGGGTTACCTTAAGTGTGCGGGTGGGGGTTACCGAAAGATGCTTTGACCGCGTACCAATATATATATTCATTCGCTCGCTGACTTCTCAAACCAAGTTAGCATACATGTCACCACTCTTCGGTACTTACTTTTGACTTACATGGTTTCAAACCTATTTTGGGGTTACCTAAAATGTGCGGGCGAAGTCACTGTTTTCTCAGAAAGCTGCTTTACCCGTGTATCAAAAAATATATATATCCTGCGCATGGTCTCTAAGTACATGGCTGATACTGCCAGTAACTAGAAGAGGTGCCAACTCCTAGTTTCGGACGATGATGTTTTCTTACCCGGTTCCTGGTTGCATGTATTCGTATGATAGGTTAGGAAAACCTGTACACAAGCTCTTATGGTCTCAGTGACTTTCATGATTATTCCTGAGGTCCTTTGATTCTAAGCTTTTTTCCAAAGCCCTTATCAGTCAGATCTGCGTGTTATAGATTCCCACATCGTTTGCTGGTAATTGCTGGTACTTGGATTTGCGGCAGTGATGCTTGCTTTTAAGCTCTTTTCCTTCACTTTCACTCTCCTGTATTTACCTAAATCTAGCTGTCACGCAATCAAGACTAGATTTAGGCAAATACAGGAGGAGATTCAAGATATACTCAACCCGATCAGTACTTCGTTGGGCTCGCTGCGTATATATGTTTACCCTAAACCCTAAACTTTACCTTAAGTGTGCAGGGGAAGTCACTTCCCCCCGCACACTTTTCGGTGTTTTACCGAAAACTGCTTTACCCGTGTGCCAGTATATGTTTTTACCCGACTCAGTTCAGGTTATGCCTGTCTACGAAAACTATGCGGTTCCTTCTACTTTTTTTACTACACACGCTATGGTTTTCCTCGACAACAGTTTTCACCTTCGTTATGCTTTGCTTCAGGTCATCTCTTTTGTCTTTACCTCCCTCATCTCCTTATTCTCTCGCCTTGTTTTCGAGCTTTCCCGTTTTCTCTAGTTAACGTTTTCACTATTTCCTGCTTGTGTTTTTAATCTTTATTTAAACGATTGCGACTAACGACGAGCTTTACTTTTATTAATCCATTGGCATTTCTCGTCACAAGCTCACGGATCTACCACTACACTAAGAACGGGAGTTTGCCCTCAGATATGCTCCCGGAACTGAATAGAAGCTCCTGTACCGCAAGGCCCTGCTGAGTTGGGGAAGTCCTCAACTTCGTTTGATCACTTTTCCTACTCATCTATAGCCTAACCCTCCCCGTTGGGTGTTGATGAAGTCAGAGAGCTGGTTGAGGTGCATGCGACAGGAGAGTGCTCTTTGTGTATTTTGTTGTAGATTCCTTGTTTTCAGTGTACACCTACTCATTACCGACAGCTGTGTCCGTGACCTTTGTTGGGAGAATTTCCTCTGATCTCTACCTTCTTCATGGTTGACAATCTGGTGTTGTAAATGCTGGTTCGATTATTCCGGCCTGCTCCATGATTGCTTTATGTTTGTCATTATCTAGATAATCGCCCTTCATGCGCTCTGTTTTTCGACTTATCCCTCTGTATTACAGTTTAGCTGCTCCCTCCCGCTCAGATCGCTAGGCATCGCATCTTGTACTTGTCTTCTGTCCTACACCTACCTGAGGGTGCCATCTTGGAAATGTGCTTTCTCTGCACATTTCCGCGGGCCCGACCTATACATACATGTTACCACTCTTTGTTACTCACTTTTTACTTGCATGGGTTCAAAACTTTTGGGGAAGTTACAGTTTTCTCGGGAAACTGCTTTACCCGTGTACCATTATATACACATATCTGTAATGTGCTAATATACAGGTGACTATTCTTCAGGTTACTGCACCTACGCTCTCGTCCAACGCCCCCGAGTGTTTTCGTATCGCAGCTGCTCCCCGACCTGGCTTGGCCGACCATCTCATCCGTTCTTCTCCCACATTCTACCTTACGTCTTGCTTGATAAGATATCTGGGCTTGCTTATCTTCATGAGTTCCATTCCTTCATTGTTCTTGCTTCGTTCCTTTTCTCTAGTTCCTTTTTCCATCCACTTCCTTGCCGTGTCTTTGTTTGCTACGTACAGGTAATGCTACGCGGGATCCTTACATAAATGTAACTTTTGTTCCATGCTCTGCTTCCATATGGCGAATAGTTGAAAAACTATACCATCACACCAAGAGTGCGGTACTGATCAATGGTCAATCGTCGGATCCTTTCGAGATAGATCAGGAGGTGGCTCAAGGCTGGCCCTCTCTCCCCTTTCAACATTTTCGTCAACCATCTGTTGGAACAGCTGGACAGGGAACAGGCTATGGGTGTACCGATTATCTCATCGAGTTGAGCCACTGCAACCAGCACTGATGTTCGTAGACGACTTGTTGGTATGGAAGAATCTGCGAAGAAGCTCCAGAAGATGATTGGCCTCGACCTCTGCAAAATATGGTGTGATATGTGGGTGTTCGATGCGAATATATCTAAATGTGGAGTAATGGTTCTCAGTGGATCAAGGGATAAAGTAGACAATCACTGTATGAGGAAGTGGGGCGCAGAACCCGTTCCAAGAGTGAACCCTTACACTTACCTACGGGCGCAGAACCCATCCCCTCTACTTCGCTACACAGGCTTGGTTTTTCCTCACAACACTTCACTACCTTGGTTATGCTCTGTTCAGTCCATGATACCTTTGTCTTCAGGCTACCTCCTTTGCGTTTTCTTCCTCATTTCCTGTTTCTCTCTCACTGTTTTTTTGTTTTGTTCGATCCTTATCTGTCTATCCGATTTGCTGACTAACAACTATCTTTACGTATATATAGAACTCCTTGGCATTTCTCTTCACAAGCTCACGGATCTAGCCCTTCTGGAATGGTGCCATTGATGTCGTTCTCAGAGGTGTCCAAATACTCCAGTCCAATATTAAATAATACATTTTTTATGCAATATTGATTTTTAATATTTTTTCTTTTTTGATTTAAACAAGTCGCACATACACTCTAGTACATACTCCTCGGCGTTGAGGACATCTTTTTAAGGCTGGAGATTTTGTTCTCCGGAGTTGTCTCAACCACTCAGCTTTAGCCATATTCCCATGAACAGATTCACGTTAAGTCGCAACTCGCGTAGCATTGACAAGTTTCCGGAAACACAGGAAGGTTACCTTCGAGTGCGTTGTCAATTCGTGTTAGATTACCGACTGAATCAGGAAGCTTATAACGCACATCTGCGAAGATCAAATCAAGATGGGTCAACTGCAGATGTTCCCTGAACTGAACAGGAACCCCTGAAACACCTGCTGAGTTGGGGAAGTCCTCAACTTCGTTTGATCACTTTACCTACTCGAGTATCTGCAACCTAAACTGTTGGGTGCTGATGAAGTTAGAGCGCAGGTTGAGGTGCATGCGACAGGAGAGTGTTATGTTGCATGTTGTGTATGTATCTTGTGGTAGTGAGCTTTTCAGTGTATACCTACTCTTTGCCTACAGCTATATCCAGGATCTTGGCTTCTGATTGTTTCTTCAGAGGATGCAAACTGTTTTCTGTATGTTCATGCTTGTCATTTTCTAGATAACTCGCTCTTCATGCTAATTTCTCAAGCCAAGTTAGCGTACTTATACACCACTCTTTGTTAGTCAACTTGTACTTCCATCGGTTCAACCCAGTTTGGTTACTAAGTGTGCAGGGGAAGGTACTGTTTTCTCCAGAAACTGCTTTACCCGCGTACCATGATATTCTTAGCCAGCTTCCTTTGACTCATAAGTGCTCGATTAATCATCAATTCATTATTGATAACTTGCCAGGGAAAGCACTTCCAATATATAAGGTGTACAATTCTTAATAAGTATACCTCTATCTTGGTAGCTCTAGCTGTGTACTTTTTCTGGAAGGTAGGTTGTTTCCTGTTGATCAGCTATAGTCATATCTGTACACTCTACAGTACTCTCTACAGAATTCTATTCCGTGTCTGCCGAGTACTGAAGCATGTTAGTGGCTCTGTGTTATTTTTGGCTCAGTAGAAAGTTGACTGACTGGGATTTGACACTTTTGCAGATCATAATGCAGCAGCAGCAGCAGATTGCTGCACTACAGCATAGTCTGGAGCATGTGCCTCAAAATGGGGTATGTGTCTCAGCTGTTACAAGCTCCGTGCTACTGTTTGTTGACGAAGGTTGTGCTAAGGTCTCGTAGTTTGTTATGAATATACTGCGGGGTCCAGAAACAGTAGGGTAATTGAGCTTGTCGACGGATCAGTGAACCGGCTCTTAAAGTTGCTTTCCAGTCAATCGGTTGTAGCTTTCTGTACGTGAAATCAAGGTACCTGTAAGGCGTCCCCTTCTCTCCCATTTGAACGCTTCGCTGTACTCTTCGCGCTTACGAATCGTACTGTGATCACAAAAGTGAGAGGAGTGGCACGAGTGTCTGTTGGTGTCGGAAGGTTGCCACGAGGGACAACTTGTGAGATAGGCCGTAGAAAGGAGAAGGAACTAGATCTAGGATGTGAGAATGTGGAACACCTGTACACAGTCATGAAGTTGTTATCACAGTCGTAGGTGTGAAAGATCCCCGTTCAGGAAGGATTATAGATACCAGCGTGCATTACCTTCCCACTCTTATTCACTTTAGTAAGACACATTGGCCAGAGATATATCAACGGAAGCTGGTAGTTTGTACATTACCTCGAATGGCTGTAGGTCTAAGGTGAAAGGCAACAGTAAGGTGCATGCCAGGGAAGTGTGGATACCAACATGCTGGGTATACGTGGTATTTAGGTCTTTGATGGTAACCTATTTATACCTCTGGACCTCTGCTTGTTGATTGCTCTGGGTACAGATAGTTTAATGTCATAACTTGAGGGCACTCTATTCACTCTTTCTATGTTCATTCGCTGGATGTGTGCTTGTTCATGTCCTTCTCACCTCCTTTGTTGCTCTATGTAGTTTTGTTACAACCCTCAAATGCTAAGCAGTCTGTTAAGACATTATAAAACTTAATGAACTAGAATGGAACGTACTGCATGAGCGTGCCGGATGAGCGTGGCCCCATGAAGTGGATATGGATCTAAGTTTCTAGTATTTCTAGTTTGTTTAACGTGGGTTTGCCCCCTTCATGAACGTATGATTTATGATCAGGAAAGATGTTCCCGGAACTGAACAGAAACTCCTGGACCTGAGTTGGAAGAGTCCTCAATTTCGTTTTGATCACTCTTCCTGCTCTGTTTGGTGCTGATGAAGTCAGAGAGCAAGCTGAGGTGCATGCTACGGGGGAGTGTTCTGTTGCATGCTCTGCGTGTATCTTGTTGTAGTTAGGCGCTTGAGTGGAGAGCCTAACTACCACAAGATTACCGGACACCTATTCATTACCTACAGCTGTGCCAAGAACTTTTGTGCTCTAAATTGTTCGTATATTCTTTTGGCTGGTTCTTTTTATCGTCACTTCCGTCTTTTGTACACTAACTCTTTCTTTCAGGTTTTCACTCTCACTGTATTTTGGACTAGGTTTACAATTCTGAATTAGATTTCTCTATGTCGTTTCGATCAGCTTGCACTGCATACTGTACTTGTCACCACAGGCACTTTCAGACCTAGAGCCAATGGGCACCGCACTTCACATTCCCACTGGTGAGTCCACTCGGGTCACAAAATTGCGCTAACTTGACATTCCAAAATAGCACACATGCTAGCTTTCTTTTCTAGAACTTTCTATATACTTCATTATTCTACTGGGTTATTCTACCTGTCTGTGAGCGCGATTCTTGCTCTTCAGTTGAGCTGCCATTCTCCCGGACGATTCACATACATCTTCTCTGGCTTCTCTGCCTTCCGCACGTCCTAGTAGTGCGGATCAACATGCCCTAAACCCTAAAACTCATGCGATGTACTTCAATTGGTTACCTTGAGCGTATGTGAGTAGTTCCTGTAGCGCGCTCTAATCGCATGGACCGGCACAACTTCTACGGCCAGTTTCTGAATTCATGCAGTGAGTTGGCAAAGCTGATCATATGTTTCGTGAGTGATGGCGTCCTTTGTATCAGTATGGATAAGTTGTTGGGCTCATCCGGGGGAAAGAGTTGACAGAAGATGTTAGGAGAGAGTGAGTTGCGCCGTCTTCAGATATCGGGGTGCCTAAGCAGAGAACTGCATTCCTTCCGGTCTTGCAGAGTGAAACGAGAATGAGCAACCAAGTGGATATGGATCAGCAGCACAGTAGGGATGTTCTCCCCACATCAGTTAATGGTGGTACAGCAGTTAGTGCAGCTGGATGACAGGGCAGTCGAGGTGCAGCTGCTCGGTATGCGTGCAAGTCGGGAGCGAGGATTATCGGTTTGTGGCCCCCAAGGGCGTATTTGAATGCCTAGAGGTCTGTGTTTCACGAGCAGCGTACAGGAGCGGGGAAGGTTTCTGATGTTGATGGGGTTGTGTGACGGGGTTGCCGATGGGATGGGTACGGGAGTGGACATTTGTAAGCGGGTCCGACTTCCAGCATAATCAAGTGAACGCTCGTCTGTGTGTCAATCGTTTTAGTTGATGTGTTTGTGTCCAAGGACCTAAATTGCCTGTTTCTCAATTAGGGCATCTGTTTCATACTTATAACTTGCAGCGTCAAGTTCTTTCTCTTAAACCCCAGGTACTCGTCTTTGGGCTCCGTAGTGACCAGTAGTGAGTTCAATTCGTGCTGTCGCCGAAGTTCGTACAAGTTCTACATGGTGTAACTTGCTCGAGCAGTTTTGCTCAGAACTGAAGAAGAATGACATAGTGACAGTTATTCCATTGGGGCAGGCTTGGGGCCACTACCGTAGGGATGGCCCATAATTCTAGGGGGTTTTGAATGTTATATGGAGGTACCCGGCGTTTAATGGATGAAAATTCTCGTACGCAGATCCACTTCGGAAACTATGCTCTGAATTTCGGCGTCGTCTACTTGTGTTCTTGTCTTGTTCGTTTGTCGAGATAAGTTTGGATCATGAACGTAAACTGTGTGCTCTTAACATTGTGGCAAGGAATTTTAACACCTGTTTGCCTTATCACAGAGTCGCCTTACGTTGATTTTGCACCCTGTATCTCAAGTCGTGAGATATTTTGTGCTAGTTTTGCGGGTTATTTTCAGTTTGATCTTAGCACAGGTCTAGTGTATTTCGATAGGGTCGGTATAGTGGGTACTTCGTTCGAACCTGGTTGACACTTCATGTTCACGCTGAATATCATAGTTTTCAGCGTGAATGTTTCTTCTTTCTCGAGATTAAATGGAAACTTTAGTCATCCTGCAATGAAGTAGGTCAGGGTAAATGGTATGTATCTCTGCAAACTTTACAAGTAAGGTGATCTTCCAAGGTCTCTTTCGTGTTTGGGCAACCAATTTGTAGATACCTCGAAGTAGTCACATATCTATCTTCTTCGGTCGTTGTGTGTATTCATGCCAAGATCATTTGAGTATGTTTAAATTTCATCTATTCTGTTTTCTTTGGATTTGTAAGTAGATCCGATTATTAGTCGATTGGGCATTAAACATGGAGAGTTGTTCTGATATCAATGTTTATTCTATCGCAGTAGGTTATTTAAATGCAGCCTTGTTCAGCCTTGTTGATTTTGGCTGCATTCCCATAAATTATGAGATAACTTTAACATGAAGATTTTGTTATTGATTTGGTTAATGAATTTAAGAACAATGTAAGTTCATTCCGGTTTGCACGAGTTACTTGGGTTTATGTGTTTTCGTTTTATGAGACAATCATGTCCTAAATTCTGCCTCATTGTACATGTCCACATTGAGATAAGTGTTCATCTTTCCCTCACGCGGATCACAAATATATTTTCTTTCTTTGGAAATGATCTTGCACGTGCATCATACGGAACAAAAGATATATCATAAGTTTGTTGAGGTAGTATCTCCTCCTTGGTGAGATATCATTTGTGAATAATTTTTAGTATCCAAGTTCATGTTTTTCAATGGTGTTGTTCTCCTTAACCTCTTATTCTTTAATCAGATCTCAACGATTCTCTGTGTCTCTCTCTTCTCACACAGAAGGAGGGCACTATCATCAAGGCTATAGAATTCATAATCCTTATTCATGATGTTCAGCCATTGTTGGGTTGTCTTACGTCCTTCCACTTCTCATATGATTATATCTTGTGTAGGGTCTGAAACGTTAATCTAAACTACCGGTCAATCTGTTCCGGATAGCTGAGCATGCACATAGAGTCACACGTATCAACGTACTTACCAAGAGTAAGCCAAGAGTAAGCTCAGATTGCTGTTAAATCATCTAAACTGTACAGAACGTATTGGTACTTGCCATGAGCTTTTGCACATAATCGATAACGAACAAGCTCTAAAACCTAAAATTTTAAACCCAAGAATAAGACTATTATCTACGTGGCAGTAGTCAAGTTCTTGTTATCAACGCGACATTGGCCAGGTGGTTGTTGATGTGACATTATTATTTTGACTTGTATTGGTCAGTAGTTGGTGCCTAGAAAATAAAATAACCCCACTTTATCATTGGCACATTTATGGATAGATGGTTGATGTGGTACTTCTTTTGTTTTGTAGTCTTCAACAATTAACCCTTAGAGAAAAAAGTAACGTTCCCTTGTGGCTTGCAACAAACAAGTGGTCATTGATGTGAAGTCTTGTTTAGATGAAATTGTAATTTGTCATGTAGTGACCCTAAACCCCTATGAGATTGACTATCCACGGTATTCAATCTCATAATTGTCTAAAGTTAATAAGTTATTCAAGTGAATTATTTAGTTAATTTTTATTGATTATAATTTTTCTATATATGACAACATTTATATTTGAAGTCATTAACATACTAGGTCTACAATCTACATGTTGTTTTAAAAGCTCTAATTCGGATACACTTGTCACTTTTATCAATGTGTAACCAAATAACAATCTTCTCCATAGGTCCATTTCACATATTTTGATATCTCAATATCAAAGCTCGTCATGATCATGACGAGCTCTATGATATGATTTTTCTGATTTTGGAAAGTTCACTTTTGCTAGAAGGACCTAGAGTGTCTTAACAAGGGTCATGTTCTCACTAGATGATACACTTTTCATCATCTGATATAATTTGCATCAACCCTCTCCAAATCTGCACGTCCTCTGACAAGTCTCAACTTCCTTATGCATCCAATATCTCTTTTGATTATTACTAACATCCCCTCATGTGTCATATACATCGAAACATGCTTTTGTGAGATCGAGGATCTTGCAAAAAATCCTCACATTTTCTTTCTTTCTATCACTTTGTCGACGGTCACATTATGCGATGGATCAAAACAAAATGATCTAGCAAGCTTCCAGTTACCAAAGTGTAAGAATACTTCATTTGTCATGAGAGTAATCTAATTCAGAGCAAAAGAGGATTCTCCTTGAGCACATGTGCAACACGGTCTTACGAGCAACATATCCATTCGCTGTAATAAATTAAGATTCGATCTCAAGAGAGTAATGTAATTGCGTAGATATGTTTAGAAAGCGTATAAAACCCCTTAAAGTGTAATTTCCCCCAGATGTCACCCCCAAGGTTAAATCATCCTTTACAATCGGATATTTTCCTAAAGAAATATTCTTGAATAATAATCATCCAAAACTAATATTCAACCTCCTAGCTGGAGGATCACGGTTTTTTGCAGGATAGGTTAAATCCCCAGGTGAACCCTCCTAAAGCTCGTAACCAACACCCCAAAGAAAACTAACAAATCTACTCTTAACTATAGTTTTGTGCGTAAGCTTCAAAGATACAATCTGTACTTCCTCAAAGACTTTTCTAGCGATACTCTTTTTCCGAAATTCTTCTTGGTACTATTCCCATAAAGAGATTTTCTCAATGTTATTGCCTGCAGGTTTCATGAGTTTTTATGTTCTCCTCTTACATACAAAACTTCTCTCTCAAAAGATCAATTTATCGGTGCTTTAATTAGATATGAGGTGTTTTCTTTTCCCGTCAAAAAGTACTAGCGTATTCTCGGTAACGGTAGTTGACTCTGCCACTCCCTTCCTTTCTTAAGGCTTCATCTCTGTACTCTAGCACTCAAACTCACTAAAACACTTACTCAGCGAGCTCCGATGGACTCTTGAAATAATACGGATATAACATAAGTTGTGCATCGCACTCGTTATATTACCAAGAAATATGTGAAGAGACAGGAGTTGGAGGAGTGGCCTCAATCTAGCTGACAAGTTCTATTTAAAGCTAGATCAGCTAGATGTATCCCGAACATCTAAACTCACACAATCCTTCCTAACACCTCGAAAACTTGGCTTTAAGTAGCTTGGGTGAAGAAAAAGAGAGCCATCCTAAGATTTCCTTCTTAGAGCTCTTCTGCACTTGCATTTTTGAAATTGAAATATTCACAGTTTCTCAAATTTTCATTACAGTTCAGTTTTGCCGACCCTGTTATAGTTTCGCGTTAAAGTCATATTTTTGGACTATTGTCTCCAAACTGCACTCTGCAGTTTCACTACAATTTCGTGGTTTGGCTACTTGGGAATACTTGAAGCTGCCACGGCACTTTTCGCTCGTGTGATCTCAAAACTGAGAACCTGAAATCTGAAAGGACCCTGTCTCAAACCCATCTCCTAAACTGTGGGAAACTGTACTTTTCTACTCCAACCCTGTTCGCATGTCTGAAACTGACACAGTCCGGAGATGTCACTTATTACCAACCCTATCTCGCACGCGTCAATAGTCTATTTTCAGTTTCAAAACTGCAAGTGCAGAAGGGCTCTTAGTGGTGAAGTTACCCTTCCTAACTAACAAACAACCTACTTTACTATAACATACTACTAGAGGACCTTGAGTCCTAACATTTGACTGACTCAATAACTACATAACAGCTAAATTGTCTAATCCGCTCTCATCAGCTAGCCTCAGACATTCAACTTCCTTCTCAAAAGCTGTTTTCTCCTCTGTCGGCTGGGTTGCCACCGCCATTTGAAGTCGTGCCAAAAGTCCCTCCATTTCTTGATTTTTTTCCTCCACAAGAAAGTTGTCGATTCAGGCTTTGAAGAGGGAGTTAAGTCCCTTATCTTGACTTGATGCTTAAGAGCCAACTTCTCTCTATAGAGAGTTAGAAGTTACTCCACCGACCAAGCATTGTGTGCTTTGGTGGCTATTAGCTCATTTGTGACTAAAGATAGCAAGAATGTTACAATACAAGTAACCTTACTGTAACTATCGGAGCTATATTGAGTGAAGTTTTTTGGCTAATCCTTGCTGTACTACTATCGTACGTAGTTCCTCCAGTAACTCTAGATGTTCTAGCTTGTACTTAATCTGATCAGCTTCTCTTCCAAGGTCTCTATTTGATCAAGGAGGTCCTTAATTGCTTGCAAAAGACCTCCTGGCTGAAACCAAGTAGAACCTTAGAATCCTCGGAGCACCTATAAAGCCAGCTCCACCTCTATTTTCCAACATGGAATAGCGCTTTTGATCAAACCTCCCGCATGCTCCATAGCTGTCAACACCAAATAATGACTTACGTAACTCTCTATTAGTACGTGGACTCATAAACTCCTCTTCTTTCCATTCAAAAGTCCTTCCGTCTCTTCTTGCACGTATTAGGTGGTGTAAGGAAGCGTTCAAGAACCAGACCTCATTCTCTTTTGAATTCGTATAAAAGAGAATGAGGTGAAAACCTCCAGCTCTTCTCTTCTCAAAACCATACCTCGTGAGCAGGTCGTGTGACGTCCGATGGTCTAAACATCCACTCAAACTTACGTTCCAAATCTTGCTAGTCATGAGAGTGTCATTAGCAACTTAGGCGATTAGGATTACATTAGACGACAACCGTAATGTAATCCTAATCGATTACATTACAGATCCGTAACTTTGGGAAAAGGATTGGCTCTGAGGGTCCGGCTCGGGGTCTGCGTCTAGACCTCGGTGGGCTGTCAGCGGTCTGCCCGAGCAGCTCGTGTGACGAGGACGGACTGTCGCGTGTCTGTCGAACGAAGGGCATAGAATGGGACGAGGGTCTCGACTCCTTCCCCTTTTTCCTCGGACGGTGAACGGCCAGCTCAGAACTGGTACGGACAAGAGGAATCTGACTGTTTAATTAAAACAAAGCATCGCGATGGTCCTCACGGATGCTGACGCGATGTGATTTTTGCCCAGTGCTCTGAATGTCAAAGTGAAGAAATTCAACCAAGCACGGGTAAACAGCGGGAGTAACTAGGACTCTCTTAACGTAACCAAATGCCTCGTCATCTAATTAGTGACGCGCATGAATGGATGAGCGAGATTCCCACTGTCCCTATCTAGCGAAACCACAGCCAAGGGAACGAGCTTGGAAGAATCAGCGGGGAAAGAAGACCCTGTTGAGCTTGACTCTAGTCCGACTTTGTGAAATGACTCGAGAGGTGTAGAATAAGTGGGAGGTCTCCTTCGCGGGGGGTCGCAAGTGAAATACCACTACTTTTGACGTTATTTTACTTATTCCATGAGGTGGGTGCGGGCCTTTGGCTCAGCTTCTAGTCTTAAGCGTTCATTAGAGCGCGACCCAGGTGGAAGACATTGTCAGGTGGGGAGTTTGGCTAGGACGTCACATCTGTTAAAAGATAACGTAGGTGTCCTAAGATGAGCTCAACGAGAACCGAAATCTCGTGTAGAACAAAAGAGTAAAAGCTCATTTGATTTTGATTTTCAGTACAAATACAAATTGTGAAAGCATGGCATATCGATCCTTTAGAACTTTTGGAATTTGAAGCTAGAGGTGTCAGAAAAGTTACCATAGGGATAATTGGCTTGTGGCAGCCAAACGTACATAGCGACGATGCTTTTTGATCCTTCGATGTCGACTCTTCCTATCATTGTGAAGCAGAATTCACCAAGTGTTGCTTATAAAAAACCTTATTATCGAGGTTGTTACCTCGGTCTCAAGGTCAAAAAAAAGATTAAGCCATCAGATGCAGAGGAGTGAGAACTTGCACAGGGGAGGAGCTCCGCTTTGTGCAACTTTGGTTACTCCAGTGCAGCACGGTATGATTTTGAGATCGAGGCTACAGTAGAGAGCGATAGAGATGAGTTGTGAGAGACACGCGCAGACAAACGTGACATAGAGTATGAAGATTTGAGGGAAAAAGTGAAAAAATAGAGTGGTTAGAGGTCGCGCAGCCTTTCTACCGCCTTGCTGCGTCGAGAGGAGGTTGAGTGAGAATTCGTTGGACGAGATTTAGCGAGCGACTAGTTAATTTGAGGTCGAGGCTACAATAAAGAGTGAGGGGGATGGTTGAGAAACATGAGTAGAAAATTCGAGCGAAGCAAGGTCGTGCAACCTTATTGCTGCCCCGTCGCGGTTAGGGTTAAAAGTTTGGAGTAGTGTTAATGGAGCCACCTCACTGAGAGCTTTTGGTCTTCATTCGCGACCAGTTGAGTCCAATTTTGGAAGGGAGATGACTGCAAACTGAGCGGAGAACGGAACTGTCAGCTGCCCAAGAGAGAATGACAAGAGAGAGTAACACGGGATGCGAAGAGAGTAGTAGAGTCAAAAAGAGAAAAACAAGTCAAAAAGTAAATTGCATGTATCGAGGTGACTTTAGGTTTAAGGCTTAGAACCACGAGAGTTGTCTTCAAAATCTTTGAAGATAGAGGTTATTAGTAAGAGTGAGCTTAGAATCGAAAGAGCTCTTGAACTGCCCTTAGAACAACACTCATGGGGCCCTTGAGTTATCACTACTACGAGCAAAGAAACCGGCAGACCAGGTCGAAGAACTGAAGGAATTGGCACCACTACCACCTTCAATTGGCACATGGAAGCACTCCGAGAAGCCAACAAGGGAACAAGAGAATATTGACGAGATTGCAAGTGCACTGTGCAAGCGAAGAAGGATGATGCGATGAAGAAACCAAGTGGAGGAGCTCCTTGAGATTTCTCCTATTTTGATCGAGGCAGTGGTGCGTTCTCCCGACCAAGACCACGTGGGCGATAGGCACCGAGCGAGGATGAAGCGGACGACCTAGCTGGAGAGAATTCCTTTCCGCTGCTGCTCCACAGTGAATACACCTGCTGTGCAACCTACAGCCAACGCCAAGCAACCAAGAAGGAAGTGCTTGAATAGGAGCACCATGGAGACAAAATCTGTGGAACACGTCCGTGCACTAAACGAAGACGAAGCGGCTGGAAAGACAGTAAAGAAGCATCCGAAGAGGCCGCCAGGAGAGAAGCAAAGCTCACTGCCACCCTGAGGAGGATGATAATCACGCCTGAGAAGATTACTCCTGAGCTTCTCCAGGGCCCGATCATCCATATCCCTCTGGAGGAATGCCTAACGGCAGTAGAAGACCTCACAACGAAAGTTGTGATCCTCTTCTTCTCCTGTTTTGTTCCACTTCTCTCACAAGTTGATGAGTGGTTGAAAACAGAATAGAGACACAGCACGGGCATGAAACATGAGAGCACAAGAATAATAGGTAAGCAGCATTTTGCAATAGCACTAGAAGAGGAAAAAGATTGTGCAAAAATGCTAGTTACCAGAACCTGCTCTATTAAAGGTAATCACGCCTGCTTTCTACCCTGGTCTGTAGAAGCAAAATGTGAAGACTTCTAACCAGGACCCATCTGGATGGAGTTTCTTGGTATGCCCCCTCTTACCCTCAACTTCCTCAAGGCGGCTGTCTCGCAATTGGGAGAAATCATCTCGATCACACCAAACGAGAACTCGACTACCCGTACCTGCATCCTGCTTGACACAACCAAACGTCCTCTAGCAGCCATCCTTATGGACTTGGGGGGCTCAATACATGTACAAAAGATAGTGTGGCTACATCTATCCGGTTGCTGCTTCTGATGCAAAAGACAAGGGCATTGGCTCAACGATTGTCCTCTCAAGTCGGCCAAGGACTTGAGATACCAAAGGCCGATCGAGCCTCAATCTCATGCTGACAAGAAGATGACATCACAAGCAGACAGGAAAGTGAGAACTGAAGACGGACAAGACATCACCTCGGCCCACATGATTGCGGGGTGGAAAGCTCAGACTGGAGAGGACACTGTCCACCCAACAAGAGAATACTCAACGAGAAAGCATACGCATGGACCAACTGTGAAGCGTATACAAGCACTAGATGCTTACACAAAATCGATGAAAGCGTCGAAAAGCAACGTCAGCAAGGAGGAGAAGCGGAGAAGAACCCACCGAAGGACATACAATTAGCCCCACTAGAAGCGATCATCGAAGGAAGAGTAATCATAATCCAAACGTGGAGAGTGGGAGACCTCCAAAGCCCACTGAGGGCTACATTAGTTGTAGACGCTATCAAAGCCAAACACACGCCGGACATCCTCTGTCTTCAAGACTTCAGAGTCAACAACACCACTCTGACGTTGTACTTTTGCCAACTTGATCTAGACATAAAGGTGATTTGCCCAACGTCTCCATCCCTGACAAAGTGGCAAATCTCCTCTCAGCAAGGATCAAGCTACTGGACTTCGGATGGAGCCAGAAGGGAGATTTCATCTGGACCAAAGTACTTGCGGGCAACTCTCAATTCTGCATTGGGTGTGTTTTGGCTGAGGATAATCCCATAAGACGTGCTGAGCTGTGGAGAACCCTGAGGGAGTTCCCCTTTGAAGACCTCGGGGCTTGCTGATTCATGACTGGAGATTGGGGAGTAGAAGAAGCCACTCCTACACACACACACACAACTAAGTGCATGAGACCAGAGGAACAGGGCATTTTCGATAAGCTCAAAGCACAAAAAGGATGGGTAGATGTAGCAAAAGTTATCAAATATCCGGAAGGGGAGATCTTCACATGGTGGGACGTGCATAATTCACTGCTGGCGGCCAAGACAACAAGAGTCTACACTTCGGGTCTCTACAAGGCGGACTTATCCCTACACAGGGTCAACCAAATCCGCAAAAAGATCTCCAACTTTGACACCATCCACATCACGATAAGAATGAAGTTAAAGGAGAACAAATTGCCATCGCTGGAGATAGAAGGACAGATGCACAACGCGCAAACCTGCGAAGAGACCCCCTCGCCCATGGAGCTGTGCACACAGATAATGCTATACAGCGTTGGACACAATGTTCCTTCCTCAGCGATACAGACACCACAGCTGACAAGAGTTGCCACGGATGAACACGAGGAGCCGAAAGAATACTTCGTCTCTGAACCGAAGAGGACTCCACAACATGCAGAGGTGGGGAGCACAAAGAGAAGGGATAAGACACGACGAATGAGATGCGAGAAGGGGAGCACGATTGGTGGAAGGGTCAGAACTTGATGAGTGAAAGACAGCTACTATCCTACTGGGATCCAACACAGCTAAACACAAAAGACGAGAAATGAGCTAGTTTATCCCTTGCAGAAAGGAATGAAGGACGGAGGCAGGAATTGTCTGTAACGGACAAAGAGCTTAGCAGGACGGATAAAGAGCTTAGCAGGACGGACAACGAGCTTCAAGAAAGAGCTTGCAATGATCTGAAGCCGGATGAACATACATCCACTCCAGCCACTCCAGCCAACACTGTGGAGTACCCTGCAAACAATAATGCAACACTTCAAGGAAGTGAAGTATCTCCTTGGCCCAACTTGACAGAGGATAGAAAAAGAACTCTTGATGCTATGCTGGAAACGAATGAAGCAGGAAGGACAGAAGAAGCGCTTACCACAAACAAGCACTCTAGAAGTGACAGCAGTGAATCCATTTTTATCTTCTTCCAAAGAAATGAATCACCAAGAAGATTCACTAAGAAGAAGACGAACACAGGCTCTCGCAAAAAGGTGTCATCAACGTCCTAAGGATCTCGGGCTGACGAACTCACGCCCTCAGAACTCTTCAAACGATGGTGGGAGATATCGACTCATGGTATGGAAGCAGAGGAAGAAGTGACAAAAAGCAGCCAAGAGGTCTTCAGTAAGAATGACTGAACGAACTACCCGAATCCTCCATCTCTCACTCCAAGTGAGAACTTGGAACGTGAGAGGCCTCAATGATCCGGTTAAGAAACACAAGCTGAACGATTGGATCAATCAACGCGACTAAATGATAGACATACTCGTCATTCAGGAGCACAAGCTAGACCAATTTAAAATAGCTAGCCTTGGGAGACTTGTTTCAAAGGAGTACAAAGGTTGTGGGCAGAGCGGAGTTCAACGGAGGGGGGACTGCGCTATTGGTATAACGATCCTTCAAAATCACAAGACAAGGGGGTTTAGAGGACGGACACTTAACATGGATTGAAATCCAAAGAGGTGGGCACTCCTTCCACGTGGCTTCGGTGTATGACTTACATACCCACCAGACTAGAAATAATTTCTGGTCGTTACTCAACCAGCAGCTTGAATGTAGGGATTGGATCTTTTTAGACGACTGGAACATGATAGAAGAGACACCTGACGCAGCAGGGGATAGGAACCTGCTCCATGGCGGTGAAGAGGTCGCCTTCAGAGAACTCAAATTAAAACTCCACCTTGCAGATGCACAGGAACTATCAACAGACAAAATCGGACCCTTACACAACAGATGGAGGTATTATGGAGGAGAGGTGCAGTGGTCAAGAATTGACCGCATCTACTTCTCTCGTGCAAGAAGATGGCTAACAGGTATACAAAAACTCATTCACTATGCTGGCACTACTCTCTCTGACCACTTACCTGTCATTGTGGAAATCTAGATAGGAATCGAAGATGGCTGGGACCCAGAGAGGAACGATACCCACGCCTCGTACTTCAAGTATAGCATCACACAGATGAGTACTCATGAGAACCTGAACAACATCAAGAAAATATGAGAAGGGATCAAGACGGAAGGCAGAGACCCACGGAGGACCTATGCCCAAGGTTGGAAGGGGATCAGAGGTACATGTGAAAGGCAAAGGAGATCTCGAGCATAGGAGAGATGGAACAACAACTGAAACTGCTCCATGAAACACCTCACCTCTTGCGCCACCCGGACATCATGGAGGAGATTCGGGACCTGGAAGACAAGAAGAGGAAATTAGAGCACGAACGAGATGCACAAATCAGACTCTGGTCAAGAGTCAAGCAGCTCGGCCTTGGAGACGCACCGACTAAGTACTTTTTCAACATCCACAGACAAAAATGCGCAAGGGAAAGGATCTCATCACTGTTGGAGGAGGACGACCTATGTGTTACCAATCCTTCACAAATCATGAGCAACATCGGCGAATTCTATTCCGAGCTCTACAGGAAAGAGACAGCTGACATGACAGCGAATGCCAAACAAAGAGAAGCGATGGATCGGATAGAAGATCTACTTAACGATGCAGAACGTGCCATGTTAGCAGAAACTCCAACCTTCCTGGAGGTCACTGAAGTGGTCATGTCACTCCCAAAGGATAAATCCCCTGGGGGCGACGGGTCTCAGCGGAGAGTATACATCTTCTTTGACTCATCCTGGGGAAGAGCTACTACGCCATGCTCTGCACATACTGAGAAACAGGTGTCATGTCCAATACAGTCACAGAAGGGATTATCAAACTAATTCTGAAAACCATCAACAAAGAGAGACTCAAAGACTGGAGGTCGTTAACCATGTTAACAACTGATTAAAAGGTTGCAGCGAAAATCTTGGCTCCTTGACTCCAAGTTGTCTTGCCCAAGATCGTCGCCACTCAACAAACGGGCTTCATCAAAGGTAGACAAATGATGGAGAACATACTTTCAGTTTGGCTCATGCAAGACGTCATCAAAAAAAGATGAAGAAGGGGTCTGTTTATCAAACTGGACTGTGAGAAGACCTACGATAGAGTAGACCATGAATACCTCTGAGAAACGCTGAGGTGAACTAGATTGGGTGCGAAATACATACAACTGATATAGGGATTAACGACTGGTGCAGCAGCCGCGGTACATGCGAATGGAAGGTCCACATTTCTTTTTCTCATAGAAAGAGGAGTGAGGCAGGGATGTCCTCTCGCCCCTCCTTTTATTCGTCATTACCACCCAGCCACTGATGCTTGAACTCAAGGAGACCTACGACGAAGAACGAATCCGAGGTCTTGAGTTTGGCAACAACGCGAGAGCTGACTATTCGCTATTTATGGATGGTATGGAGGCCTTCATCGAGGTAGAGGAAGCCTCCTTCACTTCCCTAAGAGAATGCATAGCCATCTTTGAAAAGACCTCCGGGATGAAACTGAACATGGAAAAATCCAACGTGCTAGTAATGAGCAACGCTGGACCACCTCCATGGCTGATCGCTAACAGTTGTAACGTACTGGCAAGGAAGGAAGTCAACCGCTACTTGGGAGCTCCCTTTGGACAAGATGTCTCAAAGCAGCAGACGCTACAATACTGTGTAGACAGAATGCATAGGAAACAGGAGTCCTGGAAAAACTCTTACTTATCTTTTGAAACTAGAGTCTTGCTCCTCAAGCACATACTACGCGCTATGCCGATGTTCTTCTTCCTACAAAGAAAATCGACAAAATAACAGATGTTTTCTTTGGGGGACGGATGAGGAAGGGAAAATCAAAATATCTCTAATCGCTTGGGACAAGCTCTGCAGAAGTAAAGAGAAAAGAGGCCTCGGGCTCAAAGACATCCGCGCTCAAGAGAAGGCACTACTACGCAGGAAGATGGGAGAAGTCTTCGAGGACAAAGAGTCCCGTAGTCTGTCAGCGGCTTTGTGATCTTTGAAAACTCCTTCACATACTTACAATAGAACTGTGCCAATCCTAAGATTCGCCGCATTCTCTTCATTGTAGTCGGAGGCTCCCAAGTCACAATCACGTCCACCTTCTGCATATCCGAGCCGACTCCTTCTGCACTAATGACATGTCTCAAGAAGTTAATGCGTTCCAAACCAAACTCACTCTTATCAACGTTGACAAACAGCTTATGCTCCCGCAGCTTCGTCAACACCACCCTAAGCTTCGTCAACACCATCCTTAGCTACTCCGCGTGCGACTCTAAGGTTTTGGAGTAGATCAAGATGTCGTCGATGTAAACGATGACAAACTCATCCATCTTCTCACGAAAAATTGTGTTCATCAATGGAGTGAACGTCGAAGGGGCGTTGTAGAGTCCAAATGACATCACAGCAAATTCAAACTATTCGTATCTGGTTTGACAAGCGGTCTTCTCAACATCTGGGTCAGCTATCCGGATCTGGTAATATCCTGACTTCAAGTCTATCCTGCTGAAGTACTTTGCACGCTAGCCTATCAAAGAGGTCGTCTATCCTTAGCAAAGGATAATTATTCTTTACCTTATTGAGTGCACAATAATCTACGCAGAGTCGTAACTTCCCATCCTTCTTCTTTGCAAAAAGAACTGGGCTCCATAAGGTGACTTGCTGGTTCAAATATATCTCCGCGCTAGTAGCTCACTGAGTTGCCTTTTCAACTCAACGAGTTCCACCTGATTAAGCCGGTAAGGGGCTTTGGAAGGTGGTTCTGATCTTGGCAAGACCTCGATCTTGTGATCCATCACCCGCCTTGGAGATAACTCAGCAGGTAACTCATCCATCAAGACATCCTCAAACTCCTTAGTCACTTCGTGAAGCACCTTCAGAAGTTTAGTCGCGTCTCTTGATGTTTGTTTTTGTCTGTCACCCGCCATCAAATCTGCAACCCGCATCAAACACATGACTCCGTCGTTGAAGTCCATCTGTTTGTCTTTGATCAAATTCACCTCAAAGTTGTCAATTTTCCACACCTTTCGGACCAGCCTCACTCCCAGCTTTCGCCTTTTAACTCTAACGTTCAACCTTAAAGGTTTCCGCCTAAGTTCCACTTGAAACCTATCCAAGAAAGTGTTCTCCAAAACCGCATGGATATCATCCATCTCGCACACCGTGAAATTCTCTATGAACTCCAACTTCTCACATGCAAATCGTACGTCCAAGACCACTTCAGAAGTTTGATACGTCTTGCTCTTGACAAATCGCACCTAAATAAGCTTGTCTGCCTTGGAGGTACACAAGCCCAACTTCTTCACCAACTTTAGACTTATGAAGGAGTGAGTCGCTCCTATGTCCACAAGAAAAGTAACATCACGATTAGCAACTTTGGTTTGTAGAAACATCAGTCCCGACATCTTTTTCGTGGTTCTCAAGGTCACTGTCATCTGGCCCTCCAACAAGTCCTTTGCAACAAATGCATTCATGCTATAATTACTAACCTTAAGTTTCGTGCACCCTTTAACAATATGGTCCGCTCGCCACAATTGTAGCAAGTAAACTTAGCACCATTGTCCTTCTGAGGTGTTTGCCCCTTAGGTTTTGTTCTTGTTTGCTGCCGCTTTGCTGCCGGGGCAGAAGAATCCTTCTGATCCTTCTCACCCCCATCTCATTGTTGCTTGAACTCCTTGTTCTTTTTCCGGAACTTGTCCATGCTGCGTGGTTCAAAAGGTTTCTGTTGCTGTACTTCATCGTCCTCAATTCGCTCCGCTAGCTTCAAAAGTTTGGCACTTGTCGATGATAGCTCCGACATCCGAAAGAGAGCCTTCTCCGAGCTAGACTTGAGCCCTCCAATAAATATACATATTTTGGTCTCCTCAATTCACTTGGAGAACGAATCCAGCTTGGCACTGAACTCGCGCACATAAGCACTTAAGGTCCCCGTCTGCTTCAGCCTAACTAGCTCGACACCATCTCGAATCCTTTGATACTCCGGAGTGAATCGTCTCGCGAGCAACACCTTGAACTATTTCCAACCAAACACCTAGACGATCAAGACATGCTCGTCTCCTTGGCTAATCCTTGCTGTACTACTATCGTACGTAGTTCCTCCAGTAACTCTAGATGTTCTAGCTTGTACTTAATCTGATCAGCTTCTCTTCCAAGGTCTCTATTTGATCAAGGAGGTCCTTAATTGCTTGCAAAAGACCTCCCGGCTGAAACCAAGTAGAACCTTAGAATCCTCGGAGCACCTATAAAGCCAGCTCCACCTCTATTTTCCAACATGGAATAGCGCTTTTGATCAAACCTCCCGCATGCTCCATAGCTGTCAACACCAAATAATGACTTACGTAACTCTCTATTATCTCTCTAAAACCATACCTCGTGAGCAGGTTGTGTGACGGCGTCATCGGACAGGGTCTAAACGTCCACTCAAACTTACGTTCCAAATCTTGCTAGCCATGAGAGTGTCATTAGCAACTTAGGCGATTAGGATTACATTAGGCGACAACCGTAATGTAATCCTAATCGATTACATTACAGATCCGTAACTTTGGGAAAAGGATTGGCTCTGAGGGTTCGGCTCGGGGTCTGCGTCTAGACCTCGGTGGGCTGTCGGCGGTCTGCTCGAGCTGCTCGTGTGACGAGGACGGACTGTCGCGTGTTTGTCAAACGAAGGGCATAGAATGGGGCGAGGGTCTCGACTCCTTCCCCTTTTGCCTCAGACGGTGAACGGCCAGCTCAGAACTGGTACGGACAAGAGGAATCCGACTGTTTAATTAAAACAAAGCATCGCGATGGTCCTCATGGATGCTGACGCGATGTGATTTTTGCCCAGTGCTCTGAATGTCAAAGTGAAGAAATTCAACCAAGCACGGGTAAACAGCGGGAGTAACTAGGACTCTCTTAACGTAACCAAATGCCTCGTCATCTAATTAGTGACGCGCATGAATGGATTAGCGAGATTCCCACTGTCCCTATCTAGCGAAACCACAGCCAAGGGAACGAGCTTGGAAGAATCAGCGGGGAAAGAAGATCCTGTTGAGCTTGACTCTAGTCCGACTTTGTGAAATGACTCGAGAGGTGTAGAATAAGTGGGAGGTCTCCTTCGCGGGGGGTCGCAAGTGAAATACCACTACTTTTGACGTTATTTTACTTATTCCATGAGGTGGGGGCGGGCCTTTGGCTCAGCTTCTAGTCTTAAGCGTTCATTAGAGCGCGACCCAGGTGGAAGGATGGAGAGTTTGGCTAGGACGTCACATCTGTTAAAAGATAACGTAGGTGTCCTAAGATGAGCTCAACGAGAACCAAAATCTCGTGTAGAACAAAAGAGTAAAAGCTCATTTGAATTTGATTTTCAGTACAAATACAAATTGTGAAAGCATGGCCTATCGATCCTTTAGAACTTTTGGAATTTGAAGCTAGAGGTGTCAGAAAAGTTACCACAAGGATAATTGGCTTGTGGGAGCCAAACGTTGATAGCGACGTTGCTTTTTGATCCTTCGATGTTGACTCTTCCTATCATTGTGAAGCAGAATTCACCAAGTGTTGCTTATAAAAAACCTTATTATCGAGGTTGTTACCTCGGTCTCAAGGTCAAAAAAAAGATTAAGCCATCTGATGCAGAGGAGTGAGAACTTGCACAAGGGAGGAGCTCCACTTTGTGCAACTTTGGTCATTCCAGTGCAGCACGGTATGATTTTGAGATCGAGGCTACAGTAGAGAGCGATAAAGATGAGTTGTGAGAGACACGCGCAGACAAACGTGACATAGAGTGTGAAGATTTGAGAGAAAAAGTGAAAAAATAGAGTGGTTAGAGGTCGCGCAGCCTTTCTACCGCCTTGCTGCGTCGAGAGGAGGTTGAGTGAGAATTCGTTGGACGAGATTTAGCGAGCGACTAGTTAA
This sequence comes from Asterella californica, assembly GCA_036924285.1. Taxonomy (NCBI): domain Eukaryota; kingdom Viridiplantae; phylum Streptophyta; class Marchantiopsida; order Marchantiales; family Aytoniaceae; genus Asterella; species Asterella californica. The sequence continues at coordinate 54,606,132 of JAYKYS010000001.1, forward strand.
TTTGAGGTCGAGGCTACAGTAAAGAGTGAGGGGGATGGTTGAGAAACATGAGTAGAAAATTCGAGCGAAGCAAGGTCGCGCAACCTTATTGCTGCCCCGTCGCGGTTAGGGTTAAAAGTTTGGAGTAGTGTTAATGGAGCCACCTCACTGAGAGCTTTTGGTCTTCATTCGCGACCAGTTGAGTCCAATTTTGGAAGGGAGATGACTGCAAACTGAGCGGAGAACGGAACTGTCAGCTGCCCAAGAGAGAACGGCAAGAGAGACCAACACGAGATGCGAGGAGAGTAGTAGAGTCAAAAAGAGAAAAACAAGTGAAAAAGTAAATTGCATGTATCGAGGTGACTTTAGGTTTAAGGCTTAGAACCACGAGAGTTGTCTTCAAAATCTTTGAAGATAGAGGTTATTAGTAATCGAGTGAGCTTAGAATCGAAAGAGCTCTTGAACTGCCCTTAGAACAACACTGATGCGGCCCCTGAGTTATCACTACTACGAGCAAAGAAACCGGCGGATCAGGTCGAAGAACTGAAGGAATTGGCACCACTGCCACCTTCTACTTGGCACATGGAAGCACTCCGAGAAGCCAACAAGGGAACAAGAGAATATTGACGAGATTGCAAGTGCAGTGTGCAAGCAAAGAAGGATGATGCGATGAAGAAACCAAGTGGAGGAGCTCCTTGAGATTTCTCCTATTTTGATCGAGGCAGTGGTGCGTTCTCCCGACCAAGACCACGTGGGCGATAGGCACCGAGCGAGGGTGAAGCGGACGACCTAGTTGGAGAGAATCCCTTTCCGCTGCTGCTCCACTGTGAATACACCTGCTGTGCAACCTACAGCCAACGCCAAGCAACCAAGAAGGAAGTGCTTGAATAGGAGCACCATGGAGACAGAATCTGTGGAACACGCCCGTGCACTAAACGAAGACGAAGCGGCTGGAAAAGACAATAAAGAAGCGTCCGAAGAGGCCGCCAGGAGAGAAGCAAAGCTCACTGCCACCCTGAGGAAGATGATAATCATGCCTGAGAAGATTACTCCTGAGCTTCTCCAAGGTCCGATCATCCATATCCCTCTGGAGGAATGCCTAACGGCAGTAGAAGACCTCACAACGAAAGTTGTGATCCTCTTCTTCTCTTGTTTTGTTCCACTTCTCTCACAAGTTGATGAGTGGTTGAAAACAGAATAGAGACACAGCACGGACATGAAACATGAGAGCACAAGAATAATAGGTAAGCAGCATTTTGCAATAGCACTAGAAGAGGAAAAAGATTGTGCAAAAATGCTAGTTACCAGAACATGCTCTATTAAAGGTAATCACGCCTGCTTTCTACCCTGGTCTGTAGAAGCAAAATGTGAAGATTTCTAACCAGATTTGCCGCCGATGCTTGTTTACCTGCTTCGTGTATCTTTGCTGCGCCTTCTCGAGGTTCTTCTTTACTTGCTCCTCGCGCCGCTGCATTGCCGCCACCAACTCTTCAGCTGATGTTTGCCGTGTTCTTGGTCGTGCCGATGTAGAACTCCCTGCAAGAGTCAAGTCAAGAGGCCCTTCTGGCTCACGTCCGTAAGCCAGCAAGAAAGGCGATTCGTCGGTTGCCGAATGCTTCATGGAATTGTAGCAATACACGGCAAGACTGAGCCACTCCGCCCAATCACTTTGGTCCGCGCTCACATAATTTCTCAAGTATTGATTCAGAACCGAGTTAACTCGTTCCGTTTGCCCATCTGTTTCTGGATGAAAGGCGGTACTAAACTTTAGCTTAATCCCCAATTTTTGGAACAAGTGTTTCCAAAAAGCACTTGTGAACTTAGAGTCTCTATCTGAAATAATACTCCGAGGTAATCCATGTGAATGCCACCAAGTATCTAGGAACAACCGAGAAGTCGTGAACGCTGTTGCAGTGGCCAAGGTCGGAGCAAACTTCGCTAGTTTGCTAAACCGATCAACTATCACAAAAATCACGTTGTATCCATTCGAGTCAGGCAGAGAGGTAATGAAGTCCATGCTAATGCTTTCCCAAGGTCTGGCTGGAATCGGCAAAGGATGAAGCAACCCCTGTTTCTTCTCATAAGAAACGCGGTTCGCCTGTTTCGCGCGCCTACCGCCTTGTTGCGCCAGCGAAAGCTCTAACTCAGTAGGTCGCAAACTCTACACCGCTAACCTGCAAACACAATCACAAGTTAGCGTCCATGCACCACTTACCTTAGTTCTGTTTGGTCCGGATCGGAGCCAGACCGTCTCCCTATTCATCAAGCTCAGCAGTTCCTAAGTCCTGACCTAGACCCGCCTAGGTGAGTCCCAAACATGAGCAAGTCACAAGATGACTTGGGGCGGACTTCCCATAAAGTCCAAGGTCCTATACGGTGCCTCCAGCACACCTAGCGGTCCAACCGTCCGTGATGTCCGTCTGGGTCTTTTCGCGCACCTACCGCCTTGTTGCGCCAGCGGAAGCTTTTGCTCAGTAGGTCCCGAAATTCAAACCGCTAACCTGCAAACACAATCACAAGTTAGCGTCCATGCACCACTTACCTTAGTTCTGTTTGGTCCGGACCGGAGCCGGACCGTCTCCCTATTTATCAAGCTCAGCAGTTCCTAAGTCCCGACCTAGATCTGCCTAGGTCGGTCCCAAACATGAGCAAGTCACAAGATGACTTGGGGCGGACTTCCCATAAAATCCAGGGTCCCAAACGGTACCTCCAGCACACCTAGCGGCCCAACCGCCCGTGATGTCCGTCTGGGTCTAGGCTCCCGAACGGTGATCTAACCCGCCGACTCGTTCCTTAGTCTTGCCCCAGCCCTTACATCGTTCCTAAGCCCAGACGTCCAAGTCTAGCTCAGAACGTGCCTTGGAACTGGCCCAGCCATCACCTCATGTCCCTAGAGTTCGCCCGCCGAACACTGGGGTCGGGTGACTCGTCCTGGCCCACCCAGACATCGAGCCCCCCTCATATATACTTCTGGGGATCGGCGGCCCCGCCCTCCTCTTTGGTCTCTGAAAATTATACCACAACCCGATTGTGGTTCGGCCATAACTTCCAGCTCGGAGGTCAGATCGAGGAGTGTTATATATCACTGGAAAGCTCTCGACGAGACCTTTCTAATGATTTCTCACTCGCCTCGAGATCTTACGTGGAGCTCCGTCCACGATCTAAAACGTCCCTGGAGCTCCAACACTTAGTAGTTTTTTTGAGAACCTGTGGTCCAGACCCAGGGTCGAACCCTGTGGTTCGCCTGCGTCTCGGACTCACGTCTTGGTCCCGCGTCTCGGACCCATGTCTGAGACTCATGTTTCAGTCTGTTCTCAGACTCGCCTCCTTAGGTCAGCGTTCGTCTGGGGCCCTCTTGGGGTAGGCCCTTATGTCCTAACCCAAGGTTCCAACCTTGGTTCAGAGAACCACTTAGGGTTCATCTGATCCCGACTTTCCGGTCAAGCCGTTAAGTCCTACTCGCAGCGTTCACAACCTAGCTCAAGTCCGCTAGGGTTCTGTTGTTCGCGGCTGCGCCCGATCTTGAGAATGAGGGGCGCGACACTCACCCCCACTTTGGAGGTTAATGCCCTCATCAACAATGATCCTTTAAGTTAAAACCAAGTTCAAAATGGGTAGCCAACCCCTTGGCGTCAGAATTGCGTTCTGGTAGCTAACTCGCAATTCTCTTCTTGGCTTGAGTCTTAAGTTGTCGCTACAATACTTAGAAAATTCCAACTAGTCTCGGGAAAAGCCTTACCTTTTTGGCTTACCCTAAACAAAACTAGTTGACAACTTCTAAACGTTGTACTTAAGACTCTAACTTGCAAACTATAAGTATTCACACCTACTTACAAGGTCCCCCAAAACTCACTTTCCGGTCACAATCTGATTTGACTTAGACGCGCGACTTAGTTTACTTTGCAGTTAGAAAACCGCAAAGCAAGATCACCCCAAGCCCCAAGACAAGTATAAAATTTCATACTTGCTTTGCCAACGCTACGGCAAACCTAAGTCTTGACATCAAGACTTAGTCTTGATTTAGATGCTTATCCAAACCAGCTCGCTTCCTTTGAATGTGCTTCGTTCCTCCTCTTGACAACATCCTAGGCATCTGATCTGAACTAGTCATAGCCATGCACTACCAATACACTTAGACAAATTTTCAAGAAACAAAATCTTTATTTCCAAACACAAGTCAAAGCTACAAAGTCCATCGGCCCAAATTGCCTCAAGTTGCTACTCGTATGGTTCGTCGTTTCTTCACCTCTCGCTGGAAGGAGATGTCCTCATCTTGCTAACGCCCTTGTTGTCCTTGTCTCCGCTTGAAGAGGTTCAATGCTTCGCTTGCATGTGCGAGATCTTCCTCTGGCACCCAAGTTGCTTCCTTCAAATGGTAACCACGCCATTTGACCAAGTACTCCATCCGGTTTGATTTGCACCGAGACCGCAAAATGGACTCCACCTCATATTCTGCTTCGCCTTACACGACATCAGGTTGAGGCCTAAGAACCTATGTGCTCTCTGGTCGCAAATCATCATTGAAGTGTTTCTTTAATAAAGAAACATGGAAAGTCGGATGCTGTAGTGACGAAGGATTTCTTCTTTTGCCCATTTAGTATACAAGATATCGTTCCCACAGAGGATTTGCACAAGTAACGCTGCTCTAAGTTCTAAGATCTATTCAAACACACAAACACACGGGTTTTGTCTAGAAATCCCGTCTTCTCACAAAACCACACAAAACAACACGTCTTCCAAACACGCCAAATGGTGCTCTGGACCCAAACAAACAACTACCAATTACAATATCACACAACTATTCACAGAGAAGCTCGGGAAGACGATCTTCCTGCTTCCAGATTGCTTCTTCCGGTCTTCTCGATACCGTCTTCCCGAAGCGATTCTCGTCTTCTGGGGGTTCAACTCGTCTTCTCACACCTCCAGAAGGCTGTCCTGCTTCGCAGAAGTCGACTAGCAACGGTCGTTACACCTTATTCTCACACTCACATTCCAACGGGTTAGATCAATCACAGGGTGTATGCCCCATGTAGCCTTCCCAGGCTTCTGCCTACGGAAGTTGTCTTCCTGCAGCACTACAACGACATTCACCTTCACGGAAGCTCAATAGAAGTATCGGAAACTCACTAGAAGAAGGTAAGAAGATGGGCAAGATGGGAGAAGATGGGGAAGATGAGAAAAGCCAAACAAGAGAAAACAAGATGAAAGAGTAAATTAAGATTCTGACAGGCTTCTAGTCCGGATCCTGACTAACAAGCCATCCCTGCTTGTAATAGTTTGGGGAAGAAGACAACAAACGTGAGTATTGTTGCACCGTCTTCTACTCGAGGATGTCATCTTCTGTTGCGGGAAGAAGGCTTCTTTCTTCTTCACTTCGCTGCTCTGACTGCTCTGTCTTCTGGGATCCCTTACCCAGAAGACCGTTCGTACGTAGATCCCACGTGCTCTACGGAACGAGTCAAGCTACACTTCCACAACTGCTGACAGTCACCGCCACTCAAGAAGAACACTTCCCATGCACAATTGGGAGCGAATTCAATGAACCCACCATCCAGAAGACATGGACAAAGCTTCTGCACTCAAATCCACAATCTTCTTGTCTTCCAGAAGACATCTTGTCTTCCGGGGCGTCTTCTGGAGTCTTCTCGTCTTCCAACGCTATCAACACCAAGTGCTCAGCGAGATCGAACTCCTCCTTCTCCATTCCGGATCCAGTCGATGGTGCTGGAGCGTGGGAAGATGCGGTTGCAGGTGTCGGAAGCGAGGGAAGACCATAAAGTGTCTTCACTCCTTCTATCTGTCTATCCAAGTACTTGAACATACTCTCCCGGCATTCCACCAACATCGCTCTGGACTCGCTGTCCCCTCCTCTAGCTAAGGTAAGTAACTTCCTACCCGCGGTGTAGTTGAACTTCTTCTGAAGCGCTTCCACCGACTGTGCCAACATCTTCTATGCATGGGCCTCTGCTGCTTCCCTCTGCATCTTCTCAGCTGCAGCTCGCGCTTCCGCGGCTTACGCTGCATCTTCCATATGGTATGCTCTTCTGCGAGGGCGGTGATCTTCTCCCCTACTCGGGTGACTTCCTGATTGCGCTGCTGTACCCGCGCTTGCAACTCCTGGTTGCTCTTCCGAAGCTATACCAGCTCCTTGGCAGAAGCGGCTGCTTCCGCCTTGTACCTGGCTGCAAGCTTCTCCGTAGTGCGGAGGCTAGCTTCTAGCGACTCCGTCTTCTTCTGGTCCTCCCCCTGTCGCAGCAAGGTGCGCAGGCCGAATCCAGGTTGTAGGACTTCTCCTTTGCCCTCGCTCTCTTCTCCAGCAACTCCATAGCTGGCTGGATCTCCTTCTGGAAGTAGGCACTGAACTCCTCCAGTCGTCTTCCTGCGGAAGACAAGTTCATCTCCACCACTCGCTCCGTGGTGTCGACTTCGTCTTCCAGAGGCAAGGAAGCCTCTTCCACCACTACGACCTTCATCTTCTGTGCACGAGAAGAAGCTACTCTTCTCATCTTCCGGGGTGGAAGACTCCTCATGGCAGGAGCGGCTCTCTTCTTTGCGCTTCCTCGCATCGCAGCAGGAGCGCCCATCCATCCTTCGTCTTCTGGAGTCTTCGGAAGACTCCTAGGCGTTGCAGAAGCAGTCTTCTGCTCCGATCGGGTACTCAGCAGGTCTTCTTCCGAGTCGAACTCCGATCCTGAGTGAATGAGGGAGATGGGTGTCCTCGGTACACTTCTGGGACCCATCTTCCTAAGTGGCGTGGCGTCTTCCGACCCACTAGACTCATCTTCCCTCACCAGAAGCGTCTTCTGATGAGAGCCGGGCCTCAGCTGTGGCATCCGAGTGGGAGGGGGCGTTGCTGCTACCTCTCGGTCATCGTCTTCCGAGGTCTCCTCCTTCACCTCCTGTCGCTCAGTTGGCCCATACCCTTCCAGCTGATCTTCCCTAAGATCCCCCATGGCTACATACAAGTAGCAGAGGAAGAGCGTCAAGTGTCCTCCCGCCGGGGTACCTAAGTATGCTAACTCCGTCTGTACATAGTTGTGGATGTACGCGCCCCAGTAGATGGGCACTCCGTCATCCCACTGATTCCAGGAACTCCACGTCCTGATCTCCTAAGTACTTTGTCTTCTGCGCTTTCCCTTTGGGAAAGAGGTGCAGAAACAACTTCGCCAGAAGTCGCTTCTTCGGCTCCCCGTAAGATTCTATCTTCTAACCGTTCCTCCCCTGCCTATCTTCCACGAAAAGGCAGGTGGTGCTCCCAGGCACATGCCACGAACTCACAATCCTAGACAAGATCTTCTTCTCGTACCAATATCCTCGATTCTCGGACTCAGACCTGTGAAACGCCTTACGCCACCAGTCTTCAGTCCAGGAAGACGATCTTCCCCGAGCTACTCCTGCTTTCGCAGGTACACGGTTACGCGGTGGTAACGCTACCCACACCTCCTCCAAAAGCCCTTGATCTGCGAGGTTCCAATCCCACAGGAAGAAGTCGAGACCCAACTCCTTGAGGAAAGGAGTGGCCTTGGCCAATTCTGCCGCTGGTAACACCAAGCCTTGCGGATGCATCGACATACCTGGAAGATCTGTTGCACTAAACCACAAGCACCTACTATGAGCTGAAGGCTCAGTCCTTCCCGAATGCCCACAGTCTAGCTTCTACTTCTCAGAAGACGAAACTAGTCTTCCAGAAGACAGCTACTCCGTCTTCCGGGATTCTAACAGTACTTCCTAGATAGCTCTCGTCTTCCGAGCTATATCTAAACAATCCTATCTAAGCAAGGCCTCGCATGGATTACCAAGAAGACAAACCCACCTTGCATTACATCCTACTTCCTATCAGAAGATACAAGATATGCGAGAAGTAGAGTATAAGAAAGGTTCAGAAGATGGTTGCGGGCTCTTGCGGTGACAGTGGCCTCTGGGAAGACACTCGGGACAGCTTCCGATTAAATGTCTTTCTCGGAAGACTTCCCGAAGTCAGACTTCCCTTCACTGGTCTCACTTGTCTTCGTCTTCCTACGCGCAATCTATCCTCACAACAGACTCAAGACAACTGCACTCTGTTCTTCTGACTTCTCACCTCTCATACGTACTCAGAAGAAGCTTGCTGCATGATGGGAAGACATGACCCTCGACCATTCCATCCAGATTCTGCCAGCAAGACTTCTCACAACTCTCTTCTAAGTTCGGGAAGAAGAAGGAACGGTTGCTATGGATCGGACAGAAGAGACCCGAATGGACCCTCGCGTCTTCTCGCTCATTTTGCCAGCCTTCCAGTCTTCTAGTCTCTCTAGGAAGATGTGGAGTTGAGAAGCTTGGAAGACCGGGAGGCACAGGCCTAGTTCCCGACTTCCAACTTCTCGAAATAACAAAACAACTCACCACACCACTCAGGATTCGTACCAAGTCTCTCTAAACACAAAAGCAAAGCAAATCCACTCTTGATACGAATTGTGTTCAGTCGACTTCCGAAGACGGTCTTCCGAAGACAGTCAAGTTTAAGAAGCGTCTTCTGAAGATGTTCCCATCTTCCGAATCGTCTTCTGTTCCAAGTTTCGGGAGTAGAGAGGTAATAGGGTAGGGAAATTGATAGTTGGGGTCTCCAATTTGAAGACTAGGAGTAGGAAAGCTCGAATTGAGCTCGGGAAGAAGCAAGGAGATGTCTCGACAGAAATTGGGCAGCGCTTCCGCGCCCAATGTCTCAAATAGAAAGAATGGAGGGTGGGGTAATCGATCAGGCTGCCTACACACAACCAAGGAAGCGCGGGGAATACCAGGAAAAGGCGAGAAGAAGTGGGAAGAGGAAAGAACAGGGGAAAGAACCTCTACAGTCTTCTTCTGCTCCCCGAGTTGCCTTTGACCTCCGCGTGCTTCTTGGCTCTGGTCCCAGCTCCAATGCGACTCCTCAAGACTGCGCCTGCTGTCAATGTCCGGCCACGCCTCGATTCCACCTTCGATTCTACTCGCTGCTCTCCAATGTCAGCTTCTCGGGAGCTCACAGAAAACGCCTTCGCTCTCCGCCGTTTGTGCTCCAGCAATTCGATCTCAACCTTCGCCTAGCTGCCAACTTGTTCTCTCCTACCTCAATGTCTCACTCGATTCCTCTCTCAATGCTAACTCGCGAAGCTCACTCTCTCAATCGATCTTCTCAAGCGCGCTGTGCTGCGAGAAGTTGGAATGCGCCTAATGTGCTTCCTCGCAGATTAGGGGTTCTCGACCTTGGGTGTCTTCCTGACCTACCTACCTATTCGGTGCGCCCCAGTAGGTACACCTACTGTCTTACTCGAAAACTCGTGGTTGGGCCTTCGCGGTCGTTGTCTTCTGGAAGATAGGTGTCTTCTGCCGTCTTCCCATCTTCTGAAGACGCAACTGAGAAGACGCTCTTCCGAAGACGGTCGTCTTCCGAAGAAGGCAACTTCTTATTACAAACAGCTCTTAAGATCATCTTCCTGTTAAGGAAGACGTAACCTTAAGTAACAACGCTTCTTCAGTTATACAAACAAGTTATTATTCTTAAAAATTTCAAAAATCCGTGCATCCTATAATTTGTGGGCACCACAGATGCAACTGTCACTCGCGAGGAAGGTCTAAGGTATAGACGTCTTCGTGCAGATTCTTGACAATGACAAAGGGTCCCGCGAACTTCGATGAAAACTTCATCGATATTTCCTTCAGAAGTGTGAAGTTTTTCGCACTTAACCATACTTCTTCGCCCACTTGAAACTTCACTTGCCGCCGATGCTTGTTTACCTGCTTCGTGTATCTTTGCTGTGCCTTCTCGAGGTTCTTCTTAACTTGCTCCTCGCGCCGCTGCATTACCGCCCTCAACTCTTCAGCTGATGTTTGCCGTGTTCTTGGTCGTGTCGATGTAGAACTCCCTGCAAGAGTCAAGTCAAGAGGTCCTTCGGGCTCACGTCCGTAAGCCAGTAAGAAAGGCGATTCACCGGTCGTCGAATGCTTCGTGGAATTGTAGCAATACTCCGCAAGACTGAGCCACTCCGCCCAATCAGTTTGGTCTGCGCTCACATAATTCCTCAAGTATTGATTCAGAACCGAGTTAACTCGTTTCGTTTGCCCATCTGTTTTCGGATGAAAGGCGGTACTAAATTTTAATTTAGTCCCCAATTTTTGGAACAAGTGTTTCCAAAAGACACTTGTGAACTTAGAGTCCCTATCTGAAATAATACTCCGAGGCAATCCATGTGAACGCCACCAAGTATCTAGGAACAACCGAGAAGTCGTGAACGCTGTTGCAGTATCCAAGGTCGGAGCAAACTTTGCTAGTTTGCTAAACCGATCAACTATCACAAAAATCGCGTTGTATCCATTCAAGTCAGCAGAGAGGTAATGAAGTCGATGCTAATGCTTTCCCAAGGTCTGGCTGGAATCGACAAAGGATGAAGCAATCCTTGTTTCTTCTCATAAGAAACGCGATTCGCTTGACAGGTTACGCATGTTTTCACAAAGTGGGAAACATCGTCTTTCATGTGGGGCCAATAAAACTTTTTAGCGATTACTGCTAATGGACTTTTCTTCTTTATGGCCTGATAAGGACACATCGTGAGATTCTTTTAACAACTTGGTCCTAAGTTTTCCTTGTCTCACATAAACCCGACTTTGCTTGAACATGAGTAAACCATGTCTTAACTGCATGTTCTGCAACTTCACCCCTCGCTTGAGTTGTTCCAGGTACTCCTTCTCTTGGTCATCGCTCATGTAACCTTCACGTATTCGCCTCTCCAAGTCTGTCTCCTTAGGATACATAACTCGCAAAATCTGTGTTGACGATGGAAGATATTCCTCCTTGCGACTCAAGGCGTCAGGAACCACATTGTTCTTTCCCGCTTTGTGGATTAATTTCACATTCATGAGCGCCAAGGTATCATGCCACCGTAGTTGTTTTGGCGTCACCCGATCTTGTGTTTCAAAGTACTTGAGCGAAATATTATCAGTATACACTTGGATTTTGGAAGTCCCAAGTAATGCCGCCATTTCCTCAAGCAATGAACCACCGCAAACAGTTCCTTCTCGTGAGTCGGTCATCGACTCTCCGTCCCAGATAACTTCTTGCTTTCGTATGCTACAGGTTTTCCATCTTGCACCAACACTCCGTCAATCGCATAATCGCTCGCGTCCGTGTGCACCTCGAATGGTTTGTCGAACTCCAGCAGCTTCAAAACTGGCGCCTTTGACAAAATAGCTTTAATCGCCTGAAATGCATCATCCACCTCCTTGGTCCAACTTACCTGTGCGTCTTTGCCCGTCCAGTCCGTCAGCGGCTTCGTGATCTTTGAAAACCCCTTCACATACTTGCGGTAGAACTGCGCCAATCCTAAAAATCGCCGCATCCCCTTCACTGTAGTCGGAGGCTCCCAAGTCACAATCGCGTCCACCTTCTGCATATCCGGGCCGACTCCTTCTGCAATAATGACATGTCCCAAGAAGTTAATGCGCTCCAAACCAAATTCACTCTTGTCAATGTTGACAAACAGCTTATGCTCCCGTAGCTTCGTCAACACCACCCTTAGCTGCTCCGCGTGTGACTCCGAGGTTTTGGAGTAGATCAAGATGTCGTCGATGTAAACGATGACAAACTCATCCATCTCCTCGCGAAAAATTGTGTTCATCAATGTAGTGAACGTCGAAGGGGCGTTGCAGAGTCCAAATGGCATCACCACGAATTCAAATGATCCGTATCTGGTTTGACAAGCGGTCTTCTCAACATCTGGGTCAGCTATTCGGATCTGGTAATATCCTGACTTCAAGTCTATCCTGCTGAAGTACTTTGCACCCGCTAGCCTATCAAAGAGGTCGTCTATCCTTGGCAAAGGATAATTATTCTTCACCGTCACCTTATTGAGTGCACGATAATCTACACAGAGTCGTAACTTCTCATCCTTCTTCTTTGCAAAAAGAACTGGGGCTCCATAAGGTGACTTCCTGGTTCGAATATATCCCCGCGCTAATAGCTCACCGAGTTGTCTTTTCAACTCAAGGAGTTCCACCTGATTGAGTCGGTAAGGGGCTTTGGAAGGTGGTTCTGATCCTAGCAAGACTTCAATCTTGTGATCCACCACCCGCTTTGGAGGTAACTCAGCAGGTAACTCATCTGTCAAGACATCTTCAAACTCCTTAATCACTTCGCAAAGTACCTCCGGAAGTTTAGTCGCGTTCCCTGATGTTTCCTCTTGCCTATCACCCGTCATCAAATCTGCAACCCGCATCAAACACATGACCTCGTCGTTGAAGTCCATCTGTTTGCCTTTGATCAAATTCACTGCAAAGTCATCAATCTTCCGCGCCTTCCGGATCAGCCTCACTCCCAGCTTCCGCCCTTTAACTCTAACGTTTAACCTTAAAGGTTTCCGCCTAAGTTCCACTTCAAACCTGTCCAAGAAAGTGTTCCCCAAAACCGCATGGATGTCATCCATCTCGCACACCGTGAAGTTCTCTGTGAACTCCAACTTCCCACACGCAAATCGTACGTCCAAGGCCACTTCAAAAGTTTGGTACGTCTTGCCCTTGGCAAAGCGCACCTGAATAAGCTTGTCTGCCTTGGAGGTAGACAAGCCCAACTTCTTCACCAACTTTGGACTTATGAAGGAGTGAGTCGCTCCTGTGTCCACAAGAAAAGTAACATCACGGTTAGCAACTTTGGCTTGTAGATACATCAGTCCCGGCGTCTTCTTCGTGGTTCTCAAGGTCATAGTCATTTGGCCCTCCAACAAGTCCTTTGCAACAAACGCATTCATGCTATAGTTACTAACCTTAGGTTTCGTGCACCCCTTAGCAATGTGACCCGCCTCGCCACAGTTGTAGCAAGTAAACTTAGCGCCATTACCCTTCTGAGGTGTCTGCCCCTTAGGTTTTACTCCTGTTTGCTGCCGCTTTGCTGCCGGGGCAGAAGAATCCTTCCGATCCTTCTCACCCCCATCCTATTGTCGCTTGAAGCCCTTGTTCTTCTTCTGGAACTTGTCCGTGCTGCGTGGTTCAAAAGGATTCTGTTGCTGGACTTTGTCGTCTCCAATTCGCTCCGCTAGCTTCAAAAGTTCGGCACTTGTCACAGGTAGCTCCGGCATCCGGAAGAGGGCCTTCTCCGAGCTAGACTTGAGTCCCCCCATGAATATACATATCTTGGTCTCCTCAGTCCACTTGGAGAACGAATCCAGCTTGGCGCTGAACTCGCGCACATAAGCACTTAAGATCCCTGTCTATTTCAGCCTAATTAGCTCGACACCATCTCGAATCCTTTGATACTCCGGAGTGAATCGTCCTGCGAGCAACTCCTTGAACTCCTTCCAACCAAGCGCCGAGATGGTCAAAGCATGCTCATCCTTGTATGCGGTCCACCAGAGAAGCGCATGGTCCTTCAGGAACGTAACCGCCGCTCTCACTTTGTCTGACTCCTGAGCCTGATGCGCTTCAAAGTATAGGTCCAACTCAGTTAAGAAATCCTTAACCTTGCGAGCCCGTCCTATACTTGTAAACGGAGTCGGTAAATTCGTCTTACAAAGCTTTCTGGTAGACGAGGAACTTCCTTGACCTGCCTCAAGCTCTACGATACGTTTATCTCGGGAGGTCATCCCTTCCTGCATGGTCTTCATCATTTTGATGAGTTCCGCATACAAGGCTCCTTGGCTTCCCGCGCCTGCATCGTTGGGCATCGCTGGCAAGACTCCGTCTTGACGTTCACAACCTAGCGCAAGTCCGCTAGGGTTCTGTTGTTCGCGTTTGCGCTCGATCTTGAGAATGAGGGGGGCGACAGTCTGGGTCTAGGCTCCCGAACGGTGGTCTAACCCGTCGACTCGTTCCCCAGTCTTGCCCCAGCCCTAACATCGTTACTAAGTCCAGACGTCCAAGTCTGGATCAGAACGTGCCTTGGAACTGATCCAGCCATCACCACATGCCCCCAGAGTCCACCCGCCGAACCCTGGGGTCGGGTGACTCGTCCTGGCCCACCCAGGTATCGAGCCCCCCTCATATATACTTCTGGGGATCGGCGGCCCCGCCCTCCTCTTTGGTCCCTGAAAATTATACCACAACCCGATTGTGGTTCGGCCATAACTTCCAGCTCGGAGGTCATATCGAGAAGTGTTATATATCACTGGAAAGCTCTCGACGAGATCTTTCCAATGATTCCTCACTCGCCCCGAGATCTTACGTAGAGCTCCGTCCACGACCTAAAACGTCCCTGGAGCTCCAACACTTAGCAGTTTTTCCGAAACCTGTGGTCCAGACCCAGGGTCGAACCCTGTGGTTCGTCTGCGTCTCGAACCCACGTCTCGGTCCCACGTTTTGGACCCACGTCTTAGACCTATGTCTGAGACTCATGTTTCAGCCCGTTCCTAGACTCGTCCCCTTAGGTCAGCATTCGTCTGGGGCCCTCTTGGGGTAGGCCGTTATGTCCTAACCCAAGGTTACAACCTTGGTTCAGAGAACCACTTAAGGTTCATCTGATCTTGACTTCCCGGCCAAGCCGTTTAGTCCTACTCGCAGCGTTCACAACCTAGCGCAAGTCCGCTAGGGTTCTGTTGTTCGCGTCTGCGCTCGATCTTGAAAATGGAGGGCGCGACACTCACCCCCACTTTGGAGGTTGATGCCCTCATCAACAATGATCCTTTAAGTTAACACCAAGTTCAAAATGGATAGCCAACCCCTTGGCGTCAGAATTGCGTTCTGGTAGCTAACCCGCAATTCTCTTCTTGGCTTGAGTCTTAAGTTGTCGCTAGAACACTTAGAAAATTCCAACTAGTCTCGGGAAAAGCTTTACCTTTTTGGCTTACCCTAAACAAAACTAGTTGGCAACTTCTAAACATTCTACCTAAGACTCTAACTTGCTAACTATAAGTATTCCCACCTACTTACAAGGTCCCCCGAAACTCACTTTCCAGTCGCAATCTGATTTGACTTAGACGCGCGACTAAGTTTACTTTGCAGTTAGAAAACCGTAAAGCAAGATCACCCCAAGCCCCAAGACAAGTATGAAAGTTCATACTTGCTTTGCCAACGCTACGGCAAACCTAAGTCTTGACATCAAGACTTAGTCTTGATTTAGATGCTTATCCAAACCAACTCAAAGGCGGTACTAAATTTTAATTTAATCCCCAATTTTTGGATCAAGTGTTTCCAAAAGGCACTTGTGAACTTAGAGTCTCGATCTGAAATAATACTCCGAGGTAATCCATGCGAACACCACCAAGTATCTAGGAACAACCGAGAAGTCGTGAACGCTGTTGCAGTGTCCAAGGTCGGAGCAAACTTTGCTAGTTTGCTAAACCGATCAACTATCACAAAAATCGCATTGTATCCATTCGAGTCAGGCAGAGAGGTAATGAAGTCCATGCTAATGCTTTCCCAAGGTCTGGCTGGAATCGGCAAAGGATTAAGCAATCCTTGTCTCTTCTCATAAGAAACGCGATTCGCTTGACAGGTTACGCATGTTTTCACAAAGTGGGAAACATCGTCTTTCATGTGGGGCCAATAAAACTTTTTAGCGATCACCGCTAAAGTGGACTTTTCTCCTTTATGGCTTGATAAGGACACATCGTGAGATTCTTTTAACAACTTGGTCCTAAGTTTTCCTTGTCCCACATAAACCCGACTTTGCTTGAACATGAGTAAACCATGTCTTAGCTGCATGTTCTGCAACTTCACCCCTCGCTTGAGTTGTTCCAAGTATTCCTTCGCTTGGTCATCGCCCATGTAACCTTCACGTATTCGTCTCTCCAAGTCTGACTCCTTAGGATACATAGCTCGCAAAATCTATGTTGACGATGGAAGATATTCCTCCTTGCGACTCAAGGCGTCAGGAACCACATTGTCTTTCCCGCTTTGTGGATTAATTCCACGTTCATGAGCGTCAAGGTATCATGCCACCGTAGTTGCTTTGGGGTCACCTGATCTTGTGTCTCAAAGTACTTAAGCGAGATGTTATCAGTATACACTTGGGTCTTGTGAAGTCCCAAGTAATGCCGTCATTTCCTCAAGCAATGGACCACCGCAAACAGTTCCTTCTCGTGAGTCGGCCATCGACTCTCTGTCCCAGATAGTTCTTGCTTTCGTACGCTACAGGTTTTCCATCCTGCACCAACATTCCGCCAATCGCATAGTCGCTCGCATCCGTGTGCACCTCGAATGATTGGTCGAACTCCGGCAGCTTCAATATTGGCGTCTTTGACAAAATAGCTTTGATCGTCTGAAACGCATCATCCACCTCCTTGGTCCAACTTACCTGTGCGTCTTTGCCTGTCCAGTCCGTCAGCGGCTTCGTGATCTTTGAAAACCCCTTCACATACTTGCGGTAGAACTGCGCCAATCCTAAGAATCGCCGCATCCTCTTCATTGTAGTCGGAGGCTCCCAAGTCACAATCGCGTCTACCTTCTGCATATCCAGACCGACTCCTTCTACACTTATGACATGTCCCAAGAAGTTAATGCGCTCCAAACCAAACTCACTCTTGTCAATGTTGGCAAACAGCTTATGCTCCCGCAGCTTTGTCAACACCACCCTTAGCTGCTCTGCGTGCGACTCCAAGGTTTTGGAGTAGATCAAGATGTCGTCGATGTAAACGATGACAAACTCATCCATCTCCTCGCGAAAAATTGTGTTCATCAATGTAGTGAACGTCGAAGGGACGTTGCAGAGTCCAAATGGCATCACCACGAATTCAAACGATCCGTATCTGGTTCGACAAGCAGTCTTCTCAACATCTGGGTCAGCTATCCGGATCTGATAATATCCTGACTTCAAGTCTATCCTGCTGAAGTACTTCGCACCCGCTAACCTATCAAAGAGGTCATCTATCCTTGGCAAGGGATAGTTATTCTTCACCGTCATCTTATTTAGCGCACGATAATCTACGCAGAGTCGTAAATTCCCATCCTTCTTCTTTGCAAAAAGAACTGGGGCTCCATAAGGTGACTTCCTGGTTCGAATATATCCCCGTGCTAATAGCTCGCCGAGTTGTCTTTTCAACTCAAGGAGTTCCACCTGATTGAGTCGGTAAGGGGCTTTGGAAGGTGGTTCTGATCCTAGCAAGACTTCGATCTTGTGATCCACCACCCGCTTTGGAGATAACTCAGCAGATAACTCATCCGTCAAGACATCCTCAAACTCCTTAATCACTTCGTGAAGCACCGTCGGAAGTTTAGTCGCGTCTCCTGATGTTTCCTCTTGTCTGTCACCCGCCATCAAATCTGCAACCCGCATCAAACACATGACCTCGTCGTTGAAGTCCATCTGTTTGTCCTTGATCAAATTCACCGCAAAGTTGTCAATTTTCCACGCCTTCCGGATCAGCCTCACTCCCAGCTTCCGCCCTTTAACTCTAACGTTTAACCTTAAAGGTTTCCGCCTAAGTTCCACTTCAAACCTGTCCAAGAAAGTGTTCCCCAAAACTGCATGGATATCATCCATCTCGCACACCGTGAAGTTCTCTGTGAACTCCAACTTCCCACACGCAAATCGTACGTCCAAGGCCACTTCAGAAGTTTGGTACGTCTTGCCCTTGGCAAAGCGTACCTGAATAGGCTTGTCTGCCTTGGAGGTAGACAAGCCCAACTTCTTCACCAACTTTGGACTTATTAAGGAGTGAGTCGCTCCTGTGTCCACAAGAAAAGTAACATCACGGTTAGCAACCTTGGCTTGTAGATACATCAGTCCCGGCGTCTTCTTCGTGGTTCTCAAGGTCACAGTCATCTGGCCCTCCAACAAGTCCTTTGCAACAAACGCATTCATGCTACAGTTACTAACCTTAGGTTTCGTACACCCCTTAGCAATATGACCCGCCTCGCCACAATTGTAGCAAGTAAACTTAGCGCCATTGCCCTTCTGAGGTGTCTGCCCCTTAGGTTTTACTCCTGTTTGCTGCCGCTTTGCTGCCGGAGCAGAAGTATCCTTCCGGTCTTTCTCACCCCCATCCCATTGTCGTTTGAAGCCTTGTTCTTCTTCTGGAACTTGTCCGTGCTGCGTGGTTCAAAGAGTTTCTGCTGTTGGACTTCGTCGTCCCCAATTCGCTCCGCTAGTTTCAAAAGTTCGGCACTTGTCTCTGGTAGCTTTGGCATCCGAAAGAGAGCCTTCTCCGAACTAGACTTGAGTCTCCCAATGAATATATATATCTTGGTTTCCAGTCCACTTGGAGAACGAATCCAGCTTGGCACTGAACTCGCGCACATAAGCGCTTAAGGTCCCCGTCTGCTTCAGTCTCACCAACTCAACACCGTCCTGAATCCTTTGATACTCCGGAGTGAATCGTCCTACAAGCAACTCCTTGAACTCTTTCCAACTAAGCGCCGAGACGGTGAAGGCATGCTCATCCCTGTATGCCCGAGATAGGTTACGCATGTTTTCACAAAGTGAGCGACATCGTCTTTCATGTGGGACCAATAAAACTTTTTAGCTATCACTGCTAAAGTGGACTTCTCTCCTTTATGGTCTGATAAGGGCGCATCATGACATTCTTTTAACAACTTGGTCCTAAGTTTTCCTTGTCCCACATAAATCCGAATTTGCTTGAACATGAGTAAACCATGTCTTAGCTGCATGTTCTGCAACTTCACTCCTCGCTTGAGTTGTTCCTGGTACTCCTTCGCTTGGTCATCGCCCATGTAACCTTCACGTATTCGCCTCTCCAAATCTGACTCCTTAGGATACATAGCTCGCAAAATCTATGTTGACGATGGAAGATATTCCTCTTTGCGACTCAAGGCGTCAGGAACCACATTGTCCTTTCCCGCTTTGTGGATTAACTCCACGTTCATGAGCGCCGCTAGCTTCAAAAGTTCGGCACATGTCTCTGGTAGCTTTGGCATCCAAAAGAGAGCTTTCTCCGAGCTAGACTTGAGTCCCCCAATGAATATACATATTTTGGTCTCCTCAGTCCACTTGGAGAACGAGTCTAGTTTAGCACTGAACTCGCGTACATAAGTGTAGAAAGATCGATACTTCGAGGACACTCCAAGAAGAGAGAGAGCGAGTAGACAAGGAAGTAAAATAGGAATGAGATGAGAGAGGCTTTGCCTCTCTCTGTATATATAGTGGAGGTGAGTACAAGGGAAACCCTAATGGTGGGTTAGCCCTCTAACTAACTCTAACAACCCTAACCACTCCGGCTAATGGTAGCCGTCGATCTACTAGAGCTTGGGACTATATCAACACTCCCCTTCAAGCTCATCTCTACATCCTGTACTCCTAGACAATGTCTGAAAGCATCAAACTTATCTCTAGGCAACGCCTTAGTGAAGATATCGGCAACTTGATCTCCTGTGCTCACATAACTGAGCTCAATCTCTCCTGCAAGGACCTTCTCTCTAATAAAGTGATAGTGCACCTCAATGTGCTTCGTCCTAGCATGGAAAACAGGATTACTAGCTAACTTCATGCTGCTAATGTTGTCTGTATATACAACAACAGGATCTGTACACTCCACACCAATATCAGATAGCAGACACCGAAGCCAAATCGATTCGCATGTTGCGTTCGTTGCTCCTCGATACTCTGCTTCCGTGGACGACAAAGCTACAGTGGGTTGCTTCTTAGAAGCCCAGCTTATAGCAGCGCTTCCAAGTCCAAAAGCGTAACCTGACGTGGATCTCCTGTCGGCACTTCCTGCCCAATCAGCATCTGTGTAGCCATGTAACAACAATGGTCCACCGTATCGATAGTGAAGTCCGTACTGCATCGAGAACTTCACGTAGCGGAGGATCCGCTTGACAGCCTCAAAGTGTGGTCTCCGTGGTGACTGCATGAACTGACTAATCAGACCGACAGCATAACTCAAGTCTGGTCTGGTGATGGTCAGGTAGATAAGACTTCCAACCATCTGTCTGTACATGCGTGGATCATCCAACAACTCACCATCCTCTGCTCCTAGCTTTACCCCTTGCTCTAATGGTGTAGCAATGGGTTTGCAATCAAGCATACCAAATCTCTCAAGCATACTGAGAGCATACTGTCGCTGTACAAGCCAAACATCCTTCCCATCTCTAATGAACTCCACAGCAAGGAAGTACTTGAGTTCTCTTAAGTCCATCATCTCGAACTCGGATTTCAAGTGATCCTTGATCTGGGAAATAAGCTCCTCAAAGTTACCGGTAATGATCAAGTCATCAACATAGATGGTGATCACAACAATCCGGTCTCGTATTCTCAATGAATACAAGGTAGAGTCTGAACTACAAAGCTGGAACCCAAGAGACTGCAAATAAGAATTGATCTTTGCATACCATGCTCTTGGTGCTTGTTTCAGACCATAGAGAGCCTTCCGTAACTTACATACACGGGAAGGGAACATAGGATCCTCATAACCAGGAGGTTGCTGCATGTAGACCTCCTCCTCAAGATCGCCGTTGAGGAAAGCGTTCTTGAAGTCCATCTGGTGCATCTTCCAACCTTTCTGAGTTGCAACTGCAACTGCTGTTCGAATAGTCACCATCTTCGCAACAGGAGCAAAGGTCTCCTCAAAATCCACTCCATGTTGCTGTGCGTAGCCCTTAGCTACCAATCTGGCCTTGTACCGACACACGGTACCATCCAAGTTGCGCTTGACCTTGAAAACCCACCTGCAACCAATCGCTTTCTTACCCTGAGGTAAGTCTACCAACTCCCAAGTCTGTTGGTGATGAAGCGCAGCAAGTTCAGCTTCCATAGCACTTACCCATTGGGTCTTGTGCATCGCCTCCTCAAGCGAACTCGGTTCCTGTTCCTGAAGAACATTGGCCATATATGCATGGTGCGCAGCAAGAAAACCTTCATGCATATACCTACTCACTAGATGTTTTGGCCGCTCAGATCTGCGAGAGGTAATTGGTGCACTAGTCACCTCCCCTTGCAACTGATCTGATGTAGACGCCAAGGTCTGGGACAAAGTATCCAGTGGATGTGGAAGATCCACATATCTGGATGAGTCAAACATACGCTGCAATAGCACGCGCTCATCCTGTGTAGAAACTACACTAGTTCCACTAGGCTGTGTTACGTGGACTCCAGCGTTAACATCAGCTCTATGTGCAACCGTTTCTGATATGGAATCAGTGACTTCTCCAGATCCTCCACTCAACGTACTACTCTGAGGTACTACAGTGGACTGACTCCTTGGTTCTACAGTAGGTACATGGCTATCACAGGTGCAGGTGCAAACCAAGACTGTAGCTCATCAAAAACGACATCTCTACTGATGTAGAACTGTTTGGACGAAGGATTGTAGCACCTATATCCTTTTGTATCAGAAGCATAACCAAGGAAGATACATCTATCTGCTTTCGGATCTAGTTTCTTACGTCTTTCATCAGGTATGTGCACATAACAGATACATCCGAAAACTTTAAGGAAAGAGTAATCAGGCTTACTGCCTGTGAAGACCTCCATCGGTGTCTTGCTGTGGACTGCCGCTGTAGGCGTCCGGTTCATCAGATACACCGCACATGAAACAGCTTCTGCCCAGTAAGGTCTAGGCATGGTCTTCTCGTTCAACATCGCACGAGCAGCTTCTGCTATGTGTCGATTCTTGCGCTCCGCAACCCCGTTCTGCTACGGGCTGTAACTGCAGGTCTTTTGGCGTCGAATGCCATGCTCACGCAGATATGCATCGAACTCTCCAGAAAGAAACTCGCCTCCTCCATCAGATCTTAGACAAAGGATAGATGCTCCAGACTGTTTCTCCACCAACTTGCGGAAAGTCTGAAATGCTGACAGTACTTCGGCAGAGGACTTGTTTCTCAACAAATAGATCCAAGTATAACGCGAATGATCATCAATGAACGACACGAAGTACTGGAAACCGATCATACTTGGCTGAGAAGCAGTCCATACATCAGTGTGAACAAGCTCCAGAAGCTTGTTCGCTCTACTACCTGATCCCTTAAAGGGCTGTCTAGCTTGCTTGCCGAATTGACATGCTGCACAGACTCCAGTGGGCTCACTGGATTCGAATTTGGGCAGACCTGTAACCAGGTCAGAACTCGGAAGGCTTTTCAGCCTCTGAAAGTTCATGTGCCCAATTCGCTTGTGCCAGATGTCAATGTCAGACACTACTGGACCACTCTGTCCATACATGGCAGCCTGTAACTTAGGCGCAGATGCATCTAGTTTAAACAGCCTACCACTCTTGATACCTCGAGCTATGACAGTGCCATTCGAATCTTCAATAAAACATCCATCTTTATTGAAGCGCACTTGCAGACCCTGCTCTATCAACTGTCCTACAGATAGCAGGTTTCTAGTCAATGTAGGTACATGTAAGACATTCCGTATACCAGTAAACGTTGAGGCAGGAATGTCAAGTGGAATGTTACCCTTGTGCTGGATCTTGTGCTTGGTGTCATCTCCTGTCACCATAAACTGTGGAGTCTCCACAGGCTCGAGTGAAGTAAACCACTCCCGATGGGGAGTCATGTGACTGGTGGCGCCGGAGTCGATCACCCAGTCAGTCTGCGGCTCGAAAGCCGCATAACTCTGATGCATAGTAATCAGCAACTGCTCCGAATAGACATGCTCAGTGACTGCATAGCCTTGCTGGTTGCTGTTACCTTGTTGGGGGTTGTTGTCGTGTTGTCTCTGATCGTTCTGCTTCTTGTAGCACTGATTCGCATTGTGGCCTTGTTTCTTGCAGTAGTTGCAGGAACCAGGCGCTCTTCTCTGATTGTTGTTGGAACCACCAGACTGTTGCTGGTTTTGCTGGTTCTGCTGCGATTGCTGTTGATGTCCGCGACCCCGTCCACGTCCAGCACCTTTGCCACGACCCCTACCTCGAGATCCTCCAGAACCTGCAAAATAGACAGATTCTTGCTGACCCGTCGAAGTAGAACTCCCCAATAGGCGCACCTCCTCTCCTAACATCATAGGAACAAGCTCATCAAACCGCGGAAGAGGTTCTCTGGTCGAAATCGATGTTATGAACTGCTTGTACTCTGCAGGCAGTCCCTGCAATGTGGCTCCAATCAAGACAGTGGGATCAATCTCGACTTTGACAGAAGATAACTGATCCGCGAGCTGCTTGACCCCGTTCACATAGTCGTTTATGCACATCGACCCCTTCTTCACGGTATTGAACTGCTGCAGCAATTGCAGCTTCCGCGCCTCTGTTCCGGATTGGAACAGATGCGCGAGTGCATCCCAAGCTTTCTTGGGCGTATCACAATCCTGGATGTGACCGATCATCGATGCTGAAACTGTCAGCGCGATGTAGTGAATAGCCTGATATGAGCGCTTCTTCCACTCCTTGAATTTCGGATCAGAAATTGGCACTTCAGGCGCTTTCTCCTCCTCAGTGATAAGATCCCATAGATCTTGTCCCTGCAGGAAGGTCTTCATCCGGAACTTCCACACTTGGTAGTTGTTCTTGTCGAGTTTCTCTCCAGTGATCAAAGACACAGACTCCGCCATAGCTGCAATGTCGAAATTGCACTGTTCTGTACGCGGAAAACCTCCCAGAAACTGCACGAAACTCGTCTCTCCCCATCGCGTGATCAAGAGTTGTCACAAGTCACAATGAGGCGACTCCGCGAACTCCTCCTGCAGCGACAACGAGAAAAGAACTTGTGCGCGAACTGTAGGTGTACAAAACACGACGGAAACGTCGAAAGAACACACCAAGAAGGGTGGAAACTAGACCAAATGAGGTCGAAAATGGACGTGCGACCCCTTGAAATTTTCAGACCCCACCCTTATTCGAAACAGGATTAGTTTTGGACTCAAGTCCTAAAACTTTCGTTTTGGTCGAAAAAGATCCGTTTGAAAAACTGCCGCTGGAAATCTCCAAATCGACTGAAACTTGGCCCAGTACACAATTCGCACCTTCTGAACAAGACAGCCCTAAAAGGGCTGGTCGACAGAAAACAGCGAGAAAAAATCGTCTAGGCCTCCGAAATCGCGTTCAAAGTTTCTGGTGGCGAAAGAAACGGTTTCGCCTCACCCGAACGCATCAGCAGGATAGTGCTCGACATCAGGCACAACTCCGGCTGCTCTCTCCTGTACTCCAAACTCCATCTTGCTCATCAGCAAGGGACACACACTCTCACCAGCTCTGATACCATGTAGAAAGATCGATACTTCGAGGACACTCCAAGAAGAGAGAGAGCGAGTAGACAAGAAAGTAAAATAGGAATGAGATGAGAGAGACTTTGCCTCTCTCTGTATATATAGTGGAGGTGAGTACAAGGGAAACCCTAATGGTGGGTTAGCCCTCTAACTAACTCTAACAACCCTAACCACTCCGGCTAATGGTAGCCGTCGATCTACTGGAGCTTGGGACTATATCAACAATAAGCACTCAGCGTCCCCATCTGTTTCAGCCTAACTAGCTCGACACCGTCTCGAAACCTTTGATACTCCGGAGTGAATCGTCCCGCGAGCAACTCCTTGAACTCCTTCCAACCAAGCGCCGAGACAGTCAAGGCATGCTCATCCCGGTAGGGAGACGGTCCGGCTCCGGTCCGGACCAAACAGAACTAAGGTAAGTAGTGCATGGACGCTAACTTGTGATTGTGTTTGCAGGTTAGCGGTGTAAAGTTTGCGACCTACTGAGCTAGAGCTTCCGCTGGCGCAACAAGGCGGTAGGTGCGCGAAAAGTGGTATCAGAGCCAACGCTTCGGTGAGCGAGAACTTGAGGTAGCGGCTGAAGGCTGGACGCTTGAGGAGGGACGCAAGACACGAAGTGGATCAGCGTTTCTAGGTGAACACTTGGAGCGATGGCCGACGTCGGACAGAGTTCCAAGAGGAAGACAAAGAAACGTGGAGCGGCTGACACCGGGACCAGATCGACTCGAGCTAGCCCCGAGGCTAGTAGGCGTGTACAGACATTGTATCTACTGGATCACTCCATCCAGTAGCACCTCTGATTGTCGTGGCCACCTTGAGTAACTCACCCCTTGTTGCTTTTCCTTTCTCCATTGTGGTCACAGCATGACTCCATATTTCACTCGCCTTTACTTCCTCTTCAGAAGTACTATCTCTATCTTTCACTACCTCAACCCCATAGGTAGCGGCTTTTACTGATACCTCAGCATGTTGTGAAAGATAATCCTCTAAAACTTGCCTCATCCCTCCTCTTCCAAAGTTAGTTTTGAGGATCTCACCTGTCTCCTTCAAGGCAACCTTCCTCTCCTTCCAGTAGATCACCCCTTGCCGTAGGATGTCAGCAAAGTCTCCGCACTCCTTCCGATGATGTTCAGTGCTATCGCACCACATACATCTCTGCACATACCCTTGCTTTGGAGCGGTTTTGCCCTCAAGTACTCCTCCTTTCTCCTCTAGCCTTGCTAGCTTAATCTGCAAGTCTCTCATCCCTTTTACCAATTCCTCTATTGCATCTTTTTGAGGTGCAACCATAGGGACATGAACAGCAGGAAATGAAATAGGAGGTACTTGTACCGTAGGTGCTTGTACATTAGGCATTGTTGGTTGTCTACGGGGTAGTACGATTGGCGGTGGTCTCACTTCTTGCCTTACCACCACCTTCCCTCTCTGATACTCCCGCTTCGCAAGTACACCCACTGCTTCAGAAACCTTCCTCCAATCAGCCGTGAGCCCAGTATCTTCCATCCTGTCTTCCAGAAGTAGTTCCAACTCCCTCTGTAGCTCATTGTTAGCTGCTTGCAGAAATAGCTCCACTTTGTCGTTCTCCAATGTGAGCTTCTCCATCCGAGACAACTGAAGGAACTGTCTCTCGAACTCCCTAAATAGCTCTGTAGCAACAAGCCCTTTATTGGGTTTGTTTACCCACTCCATGAATGACTTCTTAGTCACTCGATCTGCGTCTTCTAGAGAGTATTCTTCTTTTAATTGAAAAGTAAACTCCTCCCATGTAGCGCCATGAGAGTGGATGATCTCCTTCACATGCTCTCGTATCTCTGGTACGACAGCAAGCTCAAATGTGTTGACCATCTCTCTCTCTGGAACTTTACTCAACTCCATCTCCCGAGAATAGTACTTAAGGTACTTGGATATGTTCTTTCCATCAAACTGATCCAACAAACCCACAACAGACTGCAAAGCTCTAGTAGCCATTGCCTCCTTTCGTTCAGCGGCTTGTTGTTGTTGCATGATCAACGCGAATGCCTCAAGCAATCGCATATCAGACCTTTTTAGTGGGTTCACCCTCGGGGCCTCTCCAGACGTCGAAACCTCATCTATGAATTGAGATAGGCTCTCAGCGTCCATGATTGGAAAAACGTATCTCTCAACCCCAGACGTTTCACGTCGAGTTCACCAACTGTCGTAGGGCGTGAAATATGGTCTGGGAATACACGGGGTATCTGGCTGTAGAGAGATACAACTGGATCTATGACCTAACCGTTGAAAACTTATGCTCTCAATATCTAATCTATCAGTGTTTTTTGTAGGTTACTAGCGAGCTAACTTGACCCAAGTGTAACACATGTGCATCACACAAATGACCCGGAGCTCGATTCCACTCTAGATAAAGGCAAGGCTCATACACGGTACGTGTCTGCTTTAGATCCCAAGCACTCTTCATACAATCTCTCATCCACATCCGCTTCACTACTTCTTCTCGACAAACTACCTAATTGTAGCCTCTGACCTTCTATTGTTCGCTGATACGAGTTTGCTCAGGAAGATGTCCACAGCAAGGACCGCCTACTACACAAGCTTCCCAACGATACAAGACATATCGGCAACAAAACAGCTAGAAACTCGGGGCGTGATACCGAGGATAATGATACCTCAGCTTCAGCAAGACGTGGCACCTCCACTGAGCGTGATCGCCGTACCAATCTCACAATACAGCCTCCTTGTCATCCACACGACACCTCCAAGAAGCACACCTCTCATCTTCAAGTCGTTTTTGTTCAACTCCAACCAAGAGATTTCAGCAAAATCTCTCTACGTCTTTCTCGCCCCGCTGCAAACTGAACTTTGACACTCTCGTGCCTTCACCTCGATTATCCAATCAGGCTCAAACTCCACAGGACATCCCCTCTGACCCTTCTCTACTACTGTATGAAATTTCAGTCTCAGATCTGACCCCCAACTGTTCGCGATGAATCAAGCCACCCGTCTGTGCTAACTTCTGAGCTTTACAGATCTCGATGGCCAAAATCCTAGATCTCCACACATTCTCTTACCCAATTGAACTGAAATTTCACATGTGACTAGCTGATAGGGCACACTCTCATCCTGGAAAGTTTCACTCAGAGATCCAATCCCATGTGCACGGAGCAACTCAAGCTTTGAATCCAAAGAAAGCGGGTTTTCTCATACCTCTCAACTGTAACAGCCAACTTCAATTGATCATTTCAGGAGCAAATCCAACCCAAATGTAGGATTGTTTTACATCAATACAACCAGCACGGATTGAACTACTCGATCCCCTTGACAGCTCCTAAAGATCACCTCTCAAACTCCCGGATCACTCCAAAACGTGGCTCGGGGTACCGATTTGACCCCCCTGACTTTCAACGTCCATCACTCCCTCCTCAGAATTCCAAATCGCCTGATCTTTGTCTCCAGAGTGTAGCCCGTCTCGAGAGCTTTCCAACAAGACCACTCACTCCTCAAATGACCCCCGGGAAGACCTCCAAAACCCTAAAGCCGTCTGCAGATCTGGAATGACGTTGATTGGTCGAAAATAGACCAATAAGAAACAGATCTGGAAACCTCTTTTGTCCTTTACTTGGTACCCTAGAACAACTATGACCTAGCTACCCTCTCATGCCTTCAAGGCATTGGTCCCAACCTTAGTTAATTACCCTCGTCAAACTATAGAGATCTTACTTAACACTTAAGATTCAGTACAAGGTCAAGATGACGACCTGGAACCGATTTACAATGAAAGGTACTACAAAAGGAAATGGAGAAGCCATCACTTGATTACAGTACTCCTCCCCAAAGTTCCTTGCGATCCACACACGATGATTGATCTTCCGCCGACAGTGACACCGAACATCCACCCAGACGTTGAAAGGGATGTTGGCTGGATAATTCAAGTCCATTGGCCCTCCTCAAAGTAAGATGTACACTGTCAAGTCCCAGTCCTCTCCATACGTGACGATTGGTAAGATCACCGGAGTAGGCGAGTCCATCATCCTCCCCATGAACTCTTCTCCAAAGTAGGCGACGAACCACTGTCGAAAGTGATCGCGGTGAATCAAGTGAAGCTTGATATGAAACGGGTTCGGAAATGGCAGATTTGGAACTCGATTCAGTCCTCCATCCATGAATACAACTCCTGCCGCTCCTTCTTATCACGTAAGACACTAAGACACACTCCTGAAAACTACCCCTCCAGAAGAATACCTCACAAACCTCCAACCCACTATCTTATACCTATGTTTGACAACAAGAGCCATTCACGCGAACGTTCACGGATCATTGAGTCGGCACATCTTGTTATCGTGCGATCTCACATCCAGATCTTTGTGAACGTGACACCTAATACCCTCTCATGCGAACTACACAAAAGGTTCACCTAACACAAAGAAAACACAACACCCGTTCTACACTGAATTCACATGTGGGACGTCTCACAACACGACACCGTGATGTTACTTTTCTTGTGGACACATGAGCGACTCACTCCTTCATAAGTCCAAAGTTGGTGAAGAAGTTGGGCTTGTCTACCTCCAAGGCAGACAAGCCTATTCAGGTGCACTTTGCCAAGGGCAAGACGTACCAAACTTCTGAAGTGGCCTTGGACGTACGATTTGCGTGTGGGAAGTTGGAGTTCACAGAGAACTTCACGGTGTGCGAGATGGATGATATCCATGCGGTTTTGGGAAAAACTTTCTTGGACAGGTTTGAAGTGGAACTTAGGCGAAAACCTTTAAGGTTAAACGTCAGAGTTAAAGGGCGGAAGCTGGGAGTGAGGCTGATCCGGAAGGCGCGGAAAATTGACGACTTTGCGGTGAATTTGATCAAGAGCACACAGATGGACTTCAACGACGGGGTCATGTGTTTGATGCGGGTTGCAGATTTGATGGCGGGTGACGGACAAGAGGAAACATCAGGAGACGCGACTAAACTTCCGGAGGTGCTTCGCGAAGTGATTAAGGAGTTTGAGGATGTCTTGACGGATGAGTTACATGCTGAGTTACCTCCAAGGCGGGTGGTGGATCACAAGATCGAGGTCTTGTCAGGATCAGAATCACCTTCCAAAGCCCCTTACCGACTCAATCAGGTGGAACTCCTTGAGTTGAAAAGACAACTCGATGAGCTATTAGCACGAGGATATATTCAAACCAGCAAGTCACCTTATGGAGCCCCAGTTCTTTTTGCAAAGAAGAAAGATGGGAAGTTACGACTTTGCGTAGATTATCGTGCACTCAATAAGATGACGGTGAAGAATAATTATCCTTTGCCAAGGATAGACGACCTCTTTGATAGGTTAGCGGACGCAAAGTACTTCAGCAAGATAGACTTGAAGTCAAGATATTACCAAATCCCGATAGCTGACCCAGATGTTGAGAAGACCGCTTGTCGAACCAGGTACGGATCGTTTGAATTCGTGGTGATGCCATTTGGACTCTTCAATGCCCCTTCGACGTTCACTACATTGATGAATACAATTTTTCGTGAGGAGATGGATGAGTTTGTCATCGTTTACATCGACGACATCTTGATATATTCCAAAACCTCTATGGTTGAGCAGATCCATCTCACACACCGTGAAGTTCTCTGTGAACTCCAACTTCCCACACGCAAATCGTACGTCCAAGGCCACTTCAGAAGTTTGGTACGTCTTGTCCTTGACAAAGCATACCTGAATAGACTTGTCTGCCTTGGAGGTAGACAAGCCCAACTTCTTCACCAACTTTGGACTTATGAAGGAGTGAGTCGCTCTTGTGTCTACAAGAAAAGTAACATCACGGTTAGCAACCTTGGCTTGTAGAAACATCAATCCCGGCGTCTTCTTCGTGGTTCTCAAGGTCACAGTCATCTGGTCCTCCACAAAGTCCTTTGCAACAAATGCATTCTTGCTACAGTTACTAGTCTTAGGTTTCGTACACCCCTTAGCAATATGGCTGGTCTCGCCACAGTTGTAGCAAGTAAACTTAACGCAATTGCCTTTCTGAGGTGTTTGCCCCTTAGGTTTTACTCTTGTTTGCTGCCACTTTGCTGTCGGGGAAGAAGAATCCTTCCGATCCTTCTCACCCCCATCTCACTGTCGCTTGAAGCCCTTGTTCTTCTTCTAGAACTTGTCCGTGCTGCGTGGTTCAAAGGGTTTCAGTTGCTGGACTTCGTCGTCCTCAATTCGCTCCGTTAGCTTCAAAAGTTCGGCGCATGTCTCAGGTAGCTTCGGCATCCGAAAGAGAGCCTTCTCTGAGCTGGACTTGAGTCTCTCAATGAATATGCATATCTTGGTCTCCTCAGTCCACTTGGAGAACGAGTCTAGTTTAGCACTGAACTCGCGCACATAAGCACTTAAGGTCCCCGTCTGTTTCAGTCTCACCAACTCAACACCGTCCCGAATCCTTTGATACTCTGGAGTGAATCGTCCCGCAAGCAACTCCTTGAACTCCTTCCACCCAAGCACTGAGACAGTAAAGACATGCTCATCCCTGTATGCAGTCCACCAGAGAAGCGCATGGTCCTTCAGGAACGTAACCGTCGCTCTCACTTTGTCAAACTCCTTAGCCTGATGCGCTTCAAAGTATAGGTCCAACTCAGTTAAGAAATCCTTAACCTTGCGAGCTCGTCCTATACTTGTAAACGGGGTCGGCAAATTTGTCTTACAAAGCTTTCTGGTAGACGAGGAACTTCCTTGGCCTGCCTCAAGCGATACGTTTACCCCTGGAGGCCATACCTTCCTGCATGGTCTTCATCATTTTGATGAGTTCCGCATACAAGGATCCTTGACTTCCCGCGCTTGCATCGTTGGACACCGTTGACAAGACTCCATCTTGCTGCAGCGGTGCCGCAGCTCGAACTGGGCTTCCTTGACGTTGGGGTGAAGGTTGTCGGTTCTCGTCCTCTGACTGTGCCTCGGGGCGAGCTCGAGTCGATCTGCTCCCGTTAGCCGCTCCTCGTTTCTTGGTCTTCCTCCTTGAACTCTGTCCGTCGTCGGCCATCGCTCCAAGTGTTCACCTAGAAACTTTCGCGCACCTACCGCCTTGTTACGCCAGCGGAAGCTCTAGCTCAATAGGTCGCAAACTTTACACCGCTAACCTGCAAACACAATCACACGTTAGCGTCCATGCACCACTAACCTTAGTTCTGTTTGGTCCGGACCGGAGCCGGACCGTCTCCCTAATCATCAAGCTCAGCAATCCTAAGTCCCGACTTAGATCCACCTAAGTCGGTCCCAAACATGAGCAAGTCACAATATGACTTGGGGCGGACTTCCCATAAAGTCCAAGGTCCTAAACGGTGCCTCCAGCACACCTAGCGGCCCAACCGCCCGTGATGTCCGTCTGGGTCCAGGCTCCCGAACGGTGGTCTAACCCGCCGACTCGTTCCCTAGTCTTGCCCCAGCCCTTACATCGTTCCTAAGTCTAGCCGTCCAAGTCTAGATCGGAACGTGTCTTGGAACTGGCCCAGCCATCACCTCATGTCCCCAGAGTCCGCCCGCCGAACCCTGGGGTCGGGTGACTCGTCCTGGCCCACCCAGGCATCGAGCCCCCCTCATATATACTTCTGGGGATCGGCGGCCCCGCCCTCCTCTTTGGTCCTTGAAAATTATAACACAACCCGATTGTGGTTCGGCCATAACTTCCAGCTCAAAAGTCAGATCGAGGAGTGTTATATATCACTGGAAAGCTCTCGACGAGACCTTTCCAATGATATCTCACTCGCTTCGAGGTCTTACGTGGAGCTCGGTGCACGACCTAAAATGTCCCTGGAGCTCCAACACTTAGCAGTTTTTCAGAAACTTGTGGTCCAGACCCAGGGTCGAACCCTATGGTTCGTCTGCGTCTCGGTCCCACGTCTCGGACTCACGTCTTAGACCTATGTCTGAGACTCATGTTTCAGTCCGTTCCCAGACTCGCCCCCTTAGGTCAGCGTTCGTCTGGGGTCCTCTTGGGGTAAGCCCTTATGTCCTAACCTTTCGCGCACCTACCGCCTTGTTGCGCCAGCGGAAGCTCTAGCTCAATAGGTCGCAAACTTTACACCGCTAACCTGCAAACACAATCACAAGTTAGCGTCCATGCACCACTTACCTTAGTTCTGTTTGATCCGGACCGGAGCCGGACCGTCTCCCTAATCATCAAGCTCAGCAATCCTAAGTCCCGACTTAGATCCGCCTAAGTCGGTCCCAAACATGAGCAAGTCACAATATGACTTGGGGCGGACTTCCCATAAAGTCCAGGGTCCTAAACGGTGCCTCCAGCACACCTAACGGCCCAACCGCCCGTGATGTCCGTCTAGGTCTAGGCTCCCGAACGGTGGTCTAACCCGCCGACTCGTTCCCTAGTCTTGCCCCAGCCCTTGCATCGTTCCTAAGTCCAGACATCCAAGTCTGGATCGGAACGTGCCTTGGAACCGGCCCAGCCATCACCTCATGCCCCCAGAGTCTGCCCGCCGAACCCTGGGGTCGGGTGACTCGTCCTGGCCCACCCAGGCATCGAGCCCCCTTCATATATACTTCTGGGGATCGGCGGCCCCGCCCTCCTCTTTGGTCCCTGAAAATTATACCACAACCCGATTGTGGTTCGGCCATAACTTCCAGCTCGGAGGTTAGATCGAGGAGTGTTATATGTCCTGGAAAGCTCTCGACGAGACCTTTCCAATGATACCTCACTCGCCTCGAGATCTTACGTGGAGCTCCGTCCACGACCTAAAACGTCCCTGGAGCTCCAACACTTAGCAGTTTTTCCGAAAACCGATGGTCCAGACCCAGGGTCGAACCCTGTGGTTCGTCTGCGTCTCGGACCCACGTCTCGGACCCACGTCTCAGACCTATGTCTGAGACTCATGTTTCAGCCCGTTCTTAGACTCGCCCCCTTAGGTCAGCGTTCGTCTGGGGCCCTCTTGGGGTAGGCCCTTATGTCCTAACCCAAGGTTCTAACCTTGGTGTAGAGAACCACTTAGGGTTCATCTGATCCCGACTTCCCGGTCATGCCGTTAAGTCCTACTCGCAGCGTTCCCAACCTAGCGCAAGTCCGCTAGGGTTCTGTTGTTCGCGTCTGCGTCCGATCTTGAGAATGAGGGGCGCGACACTCACCCCCACTTTGGAGGTTGATGCCCTCATCAACAATGATCCTTTAAGTTAACACCAAGTTCAAAATGGGTAGCCAACCCCTTGGCGCCGGAATTGCGTTCTGGTAGCTAACCCGCAATTCTCTTCTTGGCTTGAGTCTTAAGTTGTCGCTAGAACACTTAGAAAATTCCAACTAGTCTCGGGAAAAGCCTTACCTTTTTGGCTTACCCTAAACAAAACTAGTTGGCAACTTCTAAACATTCTACTTAAGACTCTAACTTGCAAACTATAAGTATTCACACCTACTTACGAGGTCCCCCGAAACTCACTTTCCGGTCGCAACCTGATTTGACTTAGACGCGAGACTAAGTTTACTTTGTAGAAAACCACAAAGCAAGATCACCCCAAGCCCCAAGACAAGTATGAAAGTTCATACTTGCTTTGCCAACGCTACGACAAACCTAAGTCTTGACATCAAGACTTAGTCTTGATTTAGATGCTTATCCAAACCAGCTTGCTTCCTTTGAGTGTGCTTCGTTCCTCCTCTTGACAACATCCTAGGCATCTGATCAGAACTAGTCATAGCCATGCACTCCCAATACACTTAGACAAATTTTCAAGAAACAAGATCTTTATTTCCAAACACAAGTCAAAGCTACAAAGTCCATCGGCCCAAATCGCCTCAAGTTGCTACTCGTATGGTTCGCCGTTTCTTCACCCCTCGCTGGAAGGAGATGTCCTCATCGTGCTAACGCCCTTGTTGTCCTTGTCTCCGCTTGAAGAGGTCCAATGCTTCGCTCGCATGTGCGAGATCTTCCTCTGGCACCCAAGTTGCTTCCTTCAAATGGTAACCACGCCATTTGACCAAGTACTCCATCCGGTTTGATTTGCGCCGAGATCGCAAAATGGACTCCACCTCATATTCTGCTTCGCCTTGCACGACATCAGGTTGAGGCCTAAGAACCTGTTTGCGCTCCGGTGGCAAATCGTCCTTGAAGTATTTCTTTAATAAAGAAACATGGAAAGTCGGATGCAACTGCCACTCGCGAGGAAGGTCTAAGGTATAGACGTCTTCGTGCGGATTCTTGACAATGACAAAGGGTCCCGCGAACTTCGATGAAAACTTCGCCGATATTTCCTTTGGAAGTGTGAAGTTTTTCGCACTTAACCATACTTCTTCGCCCACTTGAAACTTCACTTGCCGCCGATGCTTGTTTACCTGCTTCGTGTATCTTTGTTGCGCCTTCTCGAGGTTCTGCTTAACTTGCTCCTCGCGCCGCTCCATTACCGCCACCAACTGTTCAGCTGATGTTTGCCGTGTTCTTGGTCGTGCCGATGTAGAACTCCCTGCAAGAGTCAAGTCAAGATGCCCTTCTGGCTCACGTCCGTAAGCTAGTAAGAAAGGCGATTCACCGGTTGCCGAATGCTTGTGGAATTGTAGCAATACTCCGCAAAACTGAGCCACTCCGCCTAATCACTTTGGTCCGCGCTCACATAATTCCTCAAGTATTGATTCAGAATCGAGTTAACTCGTTCCGTTTGCCCATCTGTTTCCGGATGAAAGGCGGTACTAAATTTTAATTTAGTCCTCAATTTTTGGAACAAGTGTTTCCAAAAGGCACTTGTGAACTTAGAGTCTCCATCTGAAATAATACTCCGAGGTAATCCATGTGAACGCCACCAACTATCTAGGAACAACCGAGAAGTCGTGAACGCTGTTGCAGTGTCCAAGGTCGGAGCAAACTTCGCTAGTTTGCTAAACCGATCAACTATCACAAAAATCACGTTGTATCCATTCGAGTCAGGCAGAGAGGTAATGAAGTCCATGCTAATGCTTTCCAAAGGTCTGGCTGGAATCGACAAAGGATGAAGCAACTCTTGTTTCTTCTCATAAGAAACACGGTTCGCTTGACAGGTTACACATGTTTTCACAAAGTGGGCAACATCGTCTTTCATGTAGGGCCAATAAAACTTTTTAGCTATCACTGCTAAAGTGGACTTTTCTCTTTTATGGCCTGATAAGGGCACATCGTGAGATTCTTTTAAAAACTTGGTCCTAAGTTTTCCTTGTCCCACATAAAGCCTACTTTGCTTGAACATGAGTAGACCATGCCTTAGCTGCATATTCTACAACTTCACTCCTCGCTTGAGTTGTTCCAAGTACTCCTTCGCTTGGTCATCGCCCATGTAATCTTCACGTATTCGCCTCTCCAAGTCTCACTCCTTAGGATACATAGCTCGCAAAATCTGTGTTGATGATGGAAGATATTCCTCCTTGCGACTCAAGGTGTCAGGAACCACATTGTCTTTTCCCGCTTTATGGATTAATTCCACGTTCATGAGCGCCAAGGTATCATACCATCGTTGTTGCTTTGGCGTCATCCGATCTTGTGTCTCAAAGTACTTGAGCAAAATATTATCAGTATACACTTGGATTTTGTGAAGTCTCAAGTAATGCCGCCATTTCCTCAAGCAATGAACCATCGCGAACAGTTCCTTCTCGTGAGTTCGCCAACGACTCTCCGTCCTAGATAACTTCTTGTTTTCGTATGCTACAGGTTTTCCATCCTGCACCAACACTCCGCCAATCGCATAGTCGCTCACGTCCGTGTGCACCTCGAATGGTTTGTCGAACTCCGGCAGCTTCAAAACTGACGTCTTTGACAAAATAGCTTTGATCGTCTGAAACGCATCATCCACCTCCTTGGTCCAACTTACCTGTGCGTCTTTGCCCGTCCAGTCCGTCAGCGGCTTCGGGATCTTTGAAAACCCCTTCACATACTTGCGGTAGAACTGCGCCAATCATAAGAATCGCCGCATCCCCTTCACTGTAGTCGGAGGCTCCCAAGTCACAATCGCGTCCACCTTCTGCATATCCGGGCCGACTCCTTCTGCACTAATGACATGTCCTAAGAAGTTAATGCGCTCCAAACCAAACTCACTATTGTCAATGTTGGCAAACAGCTTATGCTCCCGCAGCTTCGTCAACACCACCCTTAGGTGCTCCGCGTGCGACTCCAAGGTTTTGGAGTAGATCAAGATGTCGTCGATGTAAACGATGACAAACTCATCCATCTCCTCACGAAAAATTGTGTTCATCAATGTAGTGAACGTCGAAGGGGCGTTGCAGAGTCCAAATGGCATCACCACGAATTCAAATGATCCGTATCTTGTTCTACAAGCGGTCTTCTCAACATCTGGGTCAGCTATCCGGATCTGGTAATATCCTGACTTCAAGTCTATCCTACTGAAGTACTTCGCACCCGCTAACCTATCAAAGAGGTCATCTATCCTTGGCAAGGGATAGTTATTCTTCACCGTCACCTTATTGAGTGCACGATAATCTACGCAGAGTCGTAACTTCCCATCCTTCTTCTTTGCAAAAAGAACTGGGGCTCCATAAGGTGACTTGCTGGTTCGAATATATCCCCGCGCTAATAGCTCGCCGAGTTGTCTTTTCAACTCAAGGAGTTCCACCTGATTGAGTCGGTAAAGGGCTTTGGAAGGTGGTTCCGATCTTGGCAAGACCTCGATCTTGTGATCCACCACCCGCCTTGGAGGTAACTCATCAGGTAACTCATCCGTCAAGACATCCTCAAACTCCTTAATCACTTCACGAAGCACCTTCGGAAGTTTAGTCGCGTCCCCTGATGTTTCCTCTTGCCTATCACCCGCCATCAAATCTGCAACTCGCATCAAACACATGACCCCGTCGTTGAAGACCATCTGTTTGCCTTTGATCATATTCACTGCAAAGTCATCAATCTTCCGCGCCTTGCGGATCAGCCTCACTCCCAGCTTCCGCCCTTTAACTCTAACGTTTAACTTTAAAGGTTTCCGCCTAAGTTCCACTTCAAACCTGTCCAAGAAAGTGTTCCCCAAAACCGCATGGATGCCATCCATCTCGCACACCGTGAAGTTCTCTGTGAACTCCAACTTCTCACACGCAAATCGTACGTCCAAAGCCACTTCAGAAGTTTGGTACGTCTTGCCCTTGGCAAAGCGCACATGAATAGGCTTGTCTGCCTTGGAGGTAGACAAGCCCAACTTCTTCACCAACTTTGGACTTATGAAGGAGTGAGTCGCTCCTGTGTCCACAAGAAAAGTAACATCACGGTTAGCAACCTTGGCTTGTAGAAACATCAATCCCGGCGTCTTCTTCGTGGTTCTCAAGGTCACAGTCATCTGGCCCTCCAACAAGTTCTTTGCAACAAACGCATTCATGCTACAGTTACTAACCTTAGGTTTCATACACCCCTTAGCAATATGGCCCGCCTCGCCACAGTTGTAGCAAGTGAACTTAGCACCATTGCCCTTCTGAGGTGTTTGCACCTTAGGTTTTACTCCTATTTGCTGCCGCTTTGCTGCCGGAGCCGAAGTATCCTTCCGATCCTTCTCACCCCCATCCCATTGTCGTTTGAAGCCCTTGTTCTTCTTCTGAAACTTGTCCGTGCTGCGTGGTTCAAAGGGTTTCGTCGTCTCTAATTCGCTCCGCTAGCTTCAAAAGTTCGGCACTTGTCTCTGGTAACTTTGGCATCCGGAAGAGGGCCTTCTCCGAACTAGACTTGAGTCCCCCAATGAATATACATATCTTGGTTTCCTCAGTCCACTTGGAGAACGAATCCAGCTTAGCACTGAACTCGCGCACATAAGCGCTTAAGGTCTCCGTCTGCTTCAGTCTTACCAACTCAACCCCGTCCCGAATCCTTTGATACTCCGGAGTGAATCGTCCTGCAAGCAACTCCTTGAACTGTTTCCAACTAAGCGCTGAGACGGTCAAGGCATGCTCATCCCTGTATGCAGTCCACCAGAGAAGCGCATGGTCTTTCAGGAACATAACCGCCGTTCTCACCTTGTCAGACTCCTTAGCCTGTTGCGCCTCAAAGTATAGATCCAACTCAGTTAAGAAATCCTTAACCTTGCGAGTCCGTCCTATACCTAAAAACGGGGTCGGCAAATTCGTCTTACAAAGCTTTCTGGTAGACGAGAAACTTCCTTGGCCTGCCTCAAGCTCGGCGATACGTTTGTCCCTGGAGGCCATACCCTCCTGCATGGTCTTCATCATCTTGATGAGTTCCGCATACAGAGCTCCTTGACTTCCCGCGTCTAAATCGTTGGGCACCGCTGACAAGACTCCATCTTGTTGCACCGCTGCCGCAGCTGGTACAAGGCTCCCTTGACGTTGGGGCGAAGGTTGTCGGTTGTCGTCCCCTGACTGTGCCTCGGGGCTAGCTCGAGTCGATCTGTTCCCGTTAGCCGCTCCTCGTTTCTTGGTCTTCCTCCTGGAACTCTGTCCGTCCTCGGCCATCGCTCCAAGTGTTCACCTAGAAACGCTGATCCGCTTCGTGTCTTGCGTCCCTCCTCAAGCGTCCAGCCTTTTGTCGCTACCTCAAGTTCTCGCTCACCGAAGCGTTGGCTCTGATACCACTTTTTGCGCACCTACCGTCTTGTTGCGCCAGCGGAAGCTCTAACTCAGAAGGTCGCAAACTTTACACCGCTAACCTGCAAACACAATCACAAGTTAGCGTCCATGCACCACTTACCTTAGTTCTGTTTGGTCTGGACCGAAGCCGGACCGTCTCCCTATTCATCAAGCTCAGCAATCCTAAGTCCCGACTTAGATCCGCCTAAGTCGGTCCCAAACATGAGCAAGTCACAATATGACTTGGGGCGGACTTCCCATAAAGTCCAGGGTCCTAAACGGTGCCTCCAGCACACCTAGCGGCCCAACCGCCCGTGATGTCCGTCTGGGTCAAGGCTCTCGAACTGTCGCGCCCCTCATTCTCAAGATCGGGCGCACACGCAAACAACAGAACCCTAGCAGACTTGCGCTAGGTTGTGAACGCTGCGAGTAAGACTTAACGGCTTGGCCGGAAAGTTGGGATCAGATGAACCCTAAGTGGTTCTCTGAACCAAGGTTGGAACCTTGGGTTAGGACATAAGGGCCTACCCCAAGAGGGCCTCATACGAACGCTGACCTAAGTGGGCGAGTCTGGGAACATGCAGAAACATGAGTCTCAGACATAGGTCCGAGACGTGGGACTGAGACGTGGGTCCGAGACGCAGACGAACCACAGGGTTCGACCCTGGGTCTGGACCACAGGTTTCGGAAAAACTGCTAAGTGTTGGAGCTCTAGGGACGTTTTAGGTCGTGGACGGAGCGCCACGTAAGATCTCGAGGCGAGTGAGGTATCATTGGAAAGATCTCGTCGAGAGCTTTCCAGTGATATATAACACTCCTCGATCTGATCTCCGAGCTAGAAGTTATGGCCGAACCACAATCGGGTTGTGGTATAATTTTCAGGGACCAAAGAGAAGGTCGGGGCCGCCGATCCCCAGAAGTATATATGAGGGGGGCTCGATGCCTGGGTGGGCCAGGACGAGTCATCCGACCCCAGGGTTGGGCGGGCGGACTCTGGGGGCATGAGGTGATGGCAGGACCAGTTCCAAGGCACGTTCCGATCTAGACTTGGAAGTCTAGACTTAGGAACGATGTAAGGGCTGGGGCAAAACTAGGGAACGAGTCGACGGGTTAGACCACCGTTCGGGAGCCTAGACCCAGACCGACATCACGGGCGGTTGGGCCGCTAGGTGTGCTGGAGGCACCGTTTAAGACCCTGGACTTTATGGGAAGTCCGCCCCAAGTCATATTGTGACTTGCTCATATTTGGGACCGACTTAGGCGGATCTAAGTCGGGACTTAGGATTGCTGAGCTTGATGATTAAGGAGACGGTCCGACTCCGGTCCGGACCAACCAGAACTAAGGTAAGTGGTGCAAGGACGCTAACTTGTGATTGTGTTTGCAGGTTAGCGGTGTAAAGTTTGCGATCTACTGAGTTAGAGCTTCCGCTGGCGCAACAAGGCGGTAGGTGCGCGAAAAGTGATATCAGAGCCGACGCTTCGGTGAGCGAGAACTTGAGGTAGCGGTTGAAGGTTGGACGCTTGAGGAGGGACGCGAGACACGAAGCGGATCAGCATTTCTAGGTGAACACTTGGAGCGATGGCCGAGGACGGACAGAGTTCCAGGAGGAAGACCATGAAACGAGGAGCGGCTAACGGGAACAGATCGACTCGAGCTAGCCCCGAGGCACAGTCAGGGGACGACAACCGACAACCTTCGCCCCAACGTCAAGGGAGCCCTGTACCAGCTGCAGTATCGGTGCAGCAAGATGGAGTCTTGCCAGCGGTACCCAACGATTCAGGCACGGATAGTCAAGGAGCCTTGTATGCGGAACTCATCAAGATGATGAAGACCATGCAGGAAGGCATGGCCTCCAAGGATAAACGTATCGCCGAGCTTGAGGCAGGCCAAGGAACTTCCTCTTCTACCAGGAAGCTTTGTAAGACGAATTTGCCGACCCCGTTTTCAGGTATAGGACGGGCTCGCAAGGTTAAGGATTTCTTAACTGAGTTGGATCTATACTTTGAGGCGCAACAGGCTAAGGAATCTGACAAGGTGAGAGCGGCGGTTACGTTCCTGAAGGACTATGCGCTTCTCTGGTGGACTGCATACCGGGATGAGCATGCCTTGACTGTTTCGACACTTAGTTGGAAGAAGTTCAAGGAGTTGCTTGCAGGACGATTCACTCCGGAGTATCAAAGGATTCGGGACGGTGTTGAGTTGGTGAGACTGAAGCAGACGGGGACCTTAAGCGCTTACGTGCGCGAGTTCAGTGCCAAGCTGGATTCGTTCTCCAAGTGGACTGAGGAGACCAAGATATGTATATTCATTGGGGGACTCAAGTCTAGCTCGGAGAAGGCTCTCTTTCGGATGCCAAAGCTACCAGAGACAAGTGCTGAACTTTTGAAGCTAGCGGAGCGAATTGGGGACGACGAAGTCCAGCAGCAGAAACCCTTTGAACCACGCAGCACGGACAAGTTCCAAAAGAAGAACAAGGGCTTTAAGCGACAGTGGGATGGGGGTGAGAAGGATCAGAAGGATTCTTCTGCCCCGGCAGCAAAGCGGCAGCAAACAGGAGTGAAACCGAAGGGGCAGACACCTCAGAAGGGCAATGGGGCTAAGTTTACTTGCTACAACTGTGGCGAGGCGGGTCACATTGCTAAGGGGTGCAAGAAACCTAAGGTTAGTAACTGTAGCATGAATGCGTTTGTTGCAAAGGACTTGTTGGAGGGCCAGATGACTGTGACCTTGAGAACCACAAAGAAGACGTCAGGACTGATGTATCTACAAGCCAAGGTTGCTAACCGTGATGTTACTTTTCTTGTGGACACAGGAGCGACTCACTCCTTCATAAGTCCAAAGTTGGTGAAGAAGTTGGGCTTGTCTACCTCCAAGGCAGACAAGCCTATTCAGGTACGCTTTGCCAAGGGCAAGACGTACCAAACTTCTGAAGTGGCCTTGGACGTACAATTTGTGTGTGGGAAGTTGGAGTTCACAGAGAACTTCACGGTGTGCGAGATGGATGATATCCATGCGGTTTTGAGGAATACTTTCTTGGACAGGTTTGAAGTGGAACTTAGGCGGAAACCTTTAAGGTTAAACGTTAGAGTTAAAGGGCGGAAGCTGGGAGTGAGGCTGATCCGGAAGGCGCGGAAAATTGACGACTTTGCAGTGAATTTGATCAAAGGCAAACAGATGGACTTCAACGACGGGGTCATGTGTTTGATGCGTGTTGCAGATTTGATGGCGGGTGACAGACAAGAGGAAACATCAGGAGACGCGACTAAACTTCCGGAGGTGCTTCGCGAAGTGATTAAGGAGTTTGAGGATGTCTTGACGGACGAGTTACCTGCTGAGTTACCTCCAAGGCGGGTGGTGGATCACAAGATCGAGGTCTTGTCAAGATAAGAACCACCTTCCAAAACCCCTTATCGACTCAATCAAGTGGAACTCCTTGAGTTGAAAAGACAACTCGGCGAGCTATTAGCGCGGGGATATATTCGAACCAGCAAGTCACCTTATGGAGCCCTTGTTCTTTTTGCAAAGAAGAAGGATGGGAAGTTACGACTCTGCGTAGATTATCGTGCACTCAATAAGATGACGGTGAAGAATAACTATCCCTTGCCAAGGATAGATGACCTCTTTGATAGGTTAGCGGGTGCGAAGTACTTCAGCAGGATAGACTTGAAGTCAGGATATTACCAGATCCGGATAGCTGACCCAGATGTTGAGAAGACCGCTTGTCGAACCAGATACGGATCGTTTGAATTCGTGGTGATGCCATTTGGACTCTGCAACGCCCCTTCGACGTTCACTACATTGATGAACAAAATTTTTCGCGAGGAGATGAAGTTGCAGAACATGCAGCTTAGACATGGTTTACTCATGTTCAAGCAAAGTCGGGTTTATGTGGGACAAGGAAAACTTCGGACTAAGTTACTCAAAGAATGTCATGATGCGCCCTTATCAGGACATAAAGGAGAAAAGTCCACTTTAGCAATAATAGCTAAAAAGTTTTATTGGCCCCACATGAAAGACGATGTTTCCCACTTTGTGAAAACATGCGTAACATGTCAAGCGAATCGTGTTTCTTACGAGAAGAAACAAGGATTGTTTCATCCTTTGCCGATTCCAGCCAGACCT
Source organism: Asterella californica (assembly GCA_036924285.1). Taxonomy (NCBI): domain Eukaryota; kingdom Viridiplantae; phylum Streptophyta; class Marchantiopsida; order Marchantiales; family Aytoniaceae; genus Asterella; species Asterella californica. Next base: position 54,648,748 of record JAYKYS010000001.1, read on the forward strand.
TGGGAAAGCATTAGCATGGACTTCATTACCTCTCTGCTTGACTCGAATGGATACAACGCAATTTTTGTGATAGTTGATCGGTTTAGCAAACTAGCAAAGTTTGCTCCGACCTTAGACACTGCAACAGCGTTCGCGACTTCTCGGTTGTTCTTAGATACTTGGTGGCGTTCACATGGATTGCCTCGGAGTATTATTTCAGATAGAGACTCTAAGTTCACAAGTGCCTTTTGGAAACACTTGTTCCAAAAATTGGGGACTAAATTAAAATTTAGTACCGCCTTTCATCCGGAAACAGATGGGCAAACGGAACGAGTTAACTCGGTTCTAAATCAATACTTGAGGAATTATGTGAGCCCGGACCAAAGTGATTGGGCGGAGTGGCTCAGTCTTGCGGAGTATTGCTACAATTCCACGAAGCATTCGGCAACCGGTGAATCGCCTTTCTTGCTGGCTTACGGACGGGAGCCAGAAGGGCCTCTTGACTTTACTCTTGCAGGGAGTTCTACATCGGCACGACCAAGAACACGGCAAACATCAGCTGAAGAGTTGGTGGCGGCAATGCAGCGGCGCGAGGAGCAAGTTAAGAAGACCCTCGAGAAGGCGCAGCAAAGATACACAAAGCAAGTAAACAAGCATCGGCGGCAAGTGAAGTTTCAAGTGGGCGAAGAAGTATGGTTAAGTGCGAAAAACTTCACACTTCCGAAGGAAATATCGGCGAAGTTTTCATCGAAGTTCGCAGGACCTTTTGTCATTGTCAAGAATCCGCACGAAGACGTCTATACCTTAGACCTTCCTCGCGAGTGGCAGTTACATCCGACTTTCCATGTTTCTTTATTAAAGAAACACTTCAAGGATGATTTGCGACCCGAGCGCAAACAGGTTCTTAGGCCTCAACCTGATGTCGTGCAAGGCGAAGCAGAATATGAGGTGGAGTCCATTTTGCGATCTCGGCGCAAATCAAACCGGATGGAGTACTTGGTCAAATGGCGTGGTTACCATTTGAAGGAAGTAACTTGGGTGCTAGAGGAAGATCTCGCACATGCGAGCGAAGTATTAGACCTCTTCAAACGAAGGCAAGGACAACAAGGGCGTTAGCAAGATGAGGACATCTCCTTCCAGCGAGGGGTGAAGAAACGACGAACCATACGAGTAGCAACTTGAGGCGAATTGGGCCGATGGACTTTGTACTTTGACTTGTGTTTGGAAATAAAGATTTTGTTTCTTGAAAAATTGTCTAAGTGTATTGGCATTGCATGGCTATGACTAGTTCTGATCAGATGCCTAGGATGTTGTCAAGAGGAGGAACGAAGCACACTCAAAGGAAGCGAGCTGGTTTGGATAAGCATCTAAATCAAGACTAAGTCTTGATGTCAAGACTAGGTTTGCCGTAGCGTTGGCAAAGCAAGTATGAACTTTCATACTTGTCTTGGGGCTTGGGGTGATCTTGCTTTGTGGTTTTCTACAAAGTAAACTTAGTCTCGCGTCTAAGTCAAATCAGGTTGCGACTGGAAAGTGAGTTTCGGGGGACCTCGTAAGTAGGTGCGAATACTTATAGTTTGCAAGTTAGAGTCTTAAGTAGAATGTTTAGAAGTTGTCAACTAGTTTGTTTAGGGTAAGCCAAAAAGGTAAGGCTTTTTCCGAGACTAGTGGAAATTTTCTAAGTGTTCTAGCGACAACTTAAGACTCAAGCCAAGAAGGGAATTACGGGTTAGCTACCAGAACGTAATTCTGACGCCAAGGGGTTGGCTACCCATTTTGAACTTGGTGTTAACTTAAAGGATCATTGTTGATGAGGGCATCAACCTCCAAAGTGGGGGTGAGTGTCGCGCCTCTCATTCTCAAGATCGGCCGCAGACGCGAACAACAAAACCCTAGCAGACTTGCGCTAGGTTGTGAACGCTGCGAGTAAGACTTAACGGCTTGGCCGGAAAGTTGGGATCAGATGAACTCTAGTGGTTCTCTGAACCAAGGTTGGAACCTTGGGTTAGGACATAAGGGCCTACCCCAAGAGGGCCTCAGACGAACGCTGACCTAAGGGGACGAGTCTGGGAACAGGCTGAAACATGAGTCTTAGACATAGGTCCGAGACGTGGGTCCGAGACGCAGACGAACCACAGTAGTTCGACCCTGGGTCTGGACCACAGGTTGGAGCTCCAGGGACGTTTTAGGTCGTGGACGGAACTCCACGTAAGATCTCGAGGCGAGTGAGGTATCATTGGAAAGATCTCGTCGAGGGCTTTCCAGTGATATATAACACTCCTTGATGTGACCTCCGAGCTGGAAGTTATGGCCGAATCACAATCGGGTTGTGGTATAATTTTCAGGGACCAAAGAGGAGGTCGGGGCCGCCGATCCCCAGAAGTATATATGAGGGGGGCTCGATGCCTGGGTGGGCCAGGACGAGTCATCCGACCCCACGGTTCGGCGGGCGGACTCTGGGGGCATGAGGTGATGGCAGGGCCAGTTCCAAGGCACGTTCCGATCTAGACTTAGAAGTCTAGACTTAGGAACGATGTAAGGGCTGGGGCAAGACTAGGGAACGAGTCGGCGGGTTAGACCACCGTTCGGGAGCCTAGACCCAGACGGACATCACGGGCGATTGGGCCGCTAGGTGTGCTGGAGGCACCGTTTAGGACCCTGGACTTTATGGGAGGTCCGCCCCAAGTCATATTGTGACTTGCTCATGTTTGGGACCGACTTAGACGGATCTAAGTCGGGACTTAGGATTGCTGAGCTTGATCATTAGGGAGACGGTCCGGCTCCGGTCTGGACCAACCAGAACTAAGGTAAGTGGTGCATGGACGCTAACTTGTGATTTTGTTTGCAGGTTAGCGGTGTAAAGTTTGTGATCTACTGAGTTAGAGCTTCCGCTGGCGCAACAAGGCGGTAGGTGCACGAAACGAACGGTGGTCTAACCCTCCGACTCGTTCTCTAGTCTTGCCCCAGCCCTTACATCGTTCCTAAGTTTAGACGTCCAAGTCTAGATCGGAACGTGCCTTGGAATTGGTCCTGCCATCACCTCATGTCCCCAGAGTCCGCCCGCCGAACTCTAGGATCGAGTGACTCGTCTTGGCCCACCCAGGCATCGAGCCCCCCTTCATATATACTTCAGGGGATCCGCGGCCCCGCCCCGGTCTTCTTTGGTCCGTGAAAATTATACCACAACCTGATTGTGGTTCGGCCATAACTTCCAGCTCAGACGTCAGATCGAGGAGTGTTATATATCACTGGAAAGCTCTCGAGGAGACCTTTCCAATGATACCTCACTTGCCTCAAGATCTTATGTGGAGCTCCGTCCACGACCTAAAACGTCCCTGGAGCTCCAACACTTAGCAGTTTTTCCGAAAACCTGTGGTCCAGACCCAGCGTCTTGGACCACGTCTCGGTCCCGCGTCTCGGACCCACGTCTCAGACCTACGTCTGAGACTCATGTTTCAGTCCGTTCCCAAACTCGCCCCCTTAGGTCAGCGTTCGTCTGGGGGCCTCTTGGGGTAAGCCCTTATGTTCTAACCCAAGGTTCCAACCTTGGTTCAAAGAACCACTTAGGGTTCCTCTGACCCCGACTTCCTGGTCAAGCCGATAAGTCCTACTCGCAGCGTTCACAACCTAGCGCAAGTCCGCTAGGGTTCTGTTGTTCGCGTCTACGCCCGATCTTGAGAATGAGGGGCGCGACAATAAGCACTTAAGGTCCCCGTCTGTTTCAACCTTTCGCGCACCTACCGCCTTGTTGCGCCAGCGGAAGCTCTAGCTCAGTAGGTCGCAAACTTTACACCACTAACCTGCAAACACAATCACAAGTTAGCGTCCATGCACCACTTACCTTAGTTCTGGTTGGTCCGGACCGGAGCCGGACCGTCTCCTTAATCATCAAGCTCAGCAATCCTAAGTCCCGACTTAGATCCGCCTAAGTCGATCCCAAACATGAGCAAGTCACAATATGACTTGGGGCGGACTTCTCATAAAGTCCAGGGTCCTAAACGGTGCCTCCAGCACACCTAGCGGCCCAACCGCCCGTGATGTCCGTCTGGGTCCAAGCTCCCGAACGGCGGTCTAACCCGCCGACTCGTTCCCTAGTCTTGCCCCAGCCCTTACATTGTTCCTAAGTCTAGCTGTCCAAGTCTAGATCGGAACGTGCCTTGGAACTGGCCCAGCCATCACCTCATGCCCCCAGAGTCCGCCCGCCGAACCCTGGGGTCGGGTGACTCGTCCTGGCCCACCCAGGCATCGAGCCCCCCTCATATATACTTCTGGGGATCGGCGGCCCCGCCCTCCTCTTTGGTCCCTGAAAATTATACCACAATCCGATTGTGGTTCGGCCATAACTTCCAGCTCGGAGGTCAGATTGAGGAGTGTTATATATCACTGGAAAGCTCTCGACGAGACCTTTCCAATGATACCTCACTCGCCTCGAGATCTTACGTGGAGCTCCGTCCACGACCTAAAACGTCCCTGGAGCTCCAACACTTAGCAGTTTTTTCCGAAAACCTGTGGTCCAGACCCAGGGTCGAACCCTGTGGTTCGTCTGCGTCTCGGACCCACGTCTCGGTCCCACGTCTCGGACCCACGTCTCAGACCTATGTCTGAGACTCATGTTTCAGCCCGTTCTCAGACTCGCCCCCTTAGGTCAGCGTTCGTCTGGGGCCCTCTTGGGTAGGCCTTTATGTCCTAACCCAAGGTTCTAACCTTGGTTCAGAGAACCACTTAGGGTTCTTCTGATCCCGACTTCCCGGCCAAGCCGTTAAGTCCTACTCGCAGCGTTCACAACCTAGCGCAAGTCCGCTAGGGTTCTGTTGTTCGCGTCTGCGCCCGATCTTGAGAATGAGGGGCGCGACACTCACCCCCACTTTGGAGGTTGATGCCCTCATCAACAATGATCCTTTAAGTTAACACCAAGTTCAAAATGGGTAGCCAACCCCTTGGCGCCAGAATTGCGTTCTGGTAGCTAACCCGCAATTCCCTTCTTGGCTTGAGTCTTAAGTTGTCGCTAGAACCCTTAGAAAATTCCAACTAGTCTCGGGAAAAGCCTTACCTTTTTGGCTTACCCTAAACAAAACTAGTTGGCAACTTCTAAACATTCTACTTAAGACTCTAACTTGCAAACTATAAGTATTCACACCTACTTACGAGGTCCCCCGAAACTCACTTTCCGGTCGCAACCTGATTTGACTTAGACACGAGACTAAGTTTACTTTGTAGAAAACCACAAAGCAAGATCACCCCAAGCCCCAAGACAAGTATGAAAGTTCATACTTGCTTTGCCAACGCTACGACAAACCTAAGTCTTGACATCAAGACTTAGTCTTGATTTAGATGCTTATCCAAACCAGCTTGCTTCCTTTGAGTGTGCTTTGTTCCTCCTCTTGACAACATCCTAGGCATCTGATCAGAACTAGTCATAGCCATGCACTCCCAATACACTTAGACAAATTTTCAAGAAACAAAATCTTTATTTCCAAACACAAGTCAAAGCTACAAAGTCCATCGGCCCAAATCGCCTCAAGTTGCTACTCGTATGGTTCGCCGTTTCTTCACCCCTCGCTGGAAGGAGATGTCCTCATCGTGCTAACGCCCTTGTTGTCCTTGTCTCCGCTTGAAGAGGTCCAATGCTTCGCTTGCATGTGCGAGATCTTCCTCTGGCACCCAAGTTGCTTCCTTCAAATGGTAACCACGCCATTTGACCAAGTACTCCATCCGGTTTGATTTGCGCCGAGATCGCAAAATGGACTCCACCTCATATTCTGCTTCGTCTTGCACGACATCAGGTTGAGGTCTGAGTACTTGTTTGCGCTCCGGCCGCAAATCATCCTTGAAGTATTTCTTTAATAAAGAAACATGGAAAGTCGGATGCAACTGCCACTCGCGAGGAAGGTCTAAGGTATAGACATCTTCATGCGGATTCTTGACAACAACAAAAGGTCTTGCAAACTTTCCTTTGGAAGTGTGAAGTTTTTCGCACTTAACCATACTTGTTCGCCCACTTGAAACTTCACTTGCCGCCGATGCTTGTTTACCTGCTTTGTGTATCTTTGCTGCGCCTTCTCGAGGTTCTTCTTTACTTGTTCCTCGCGCCGCTGCATTGCCGCCACCAACTCTTCAGCTGATGTTTGCCGTGTTCTTGGTCGTGCCGATGTAGAGCTCCCTGCAAGAGTCAAGTCAAGAGGCCCTTCTGGCTCACGTCCGTAAGCCAGCAAGAAAGGCGATTTACCGGTTGCCGAATGCTTCGTGGAATTGTAGCAATACTCCGCAAGACTGAGCCACTCTGCCCAATCACTTTGGTCCTCGCTCACATAATTCCTCAAGTATTGATTTAGAACCGAGTTAACTCGTTCCGTTTGCCCATCTGTTTCCGGATGAAAGGCGGTACTAAATTTTAATTTAGTCCCCAATTTTTGGATTAAGTGTTTCCAAAAGGCACTTGTGAACTTAGAGTCTCTATCTGAAATAATACTCCGAGGTAATCCATGTGAACGCCACCAAGTATCTAGGAACAACCGAGAAGTCGTGAACGCTGTTGCAGTGTCTAAGGTCGGAGCAAACTTCGCTAGTTTGCTAAACCGATCAACTATCACAAAAATTGCGTTGTAGAGTCAGGCAGAGAGGTAATGAAGTCCATGATGATGCTTTCCCAAGGTCTGGCTGGAATCGGCAAAGGATGAAGCAATCCTTGTTTCTTCTCATAAGAAACACGATTCGCTTGACAGGTTACGCATGTTTTCACAAAGTGGGAAACATCGTCTTTCATGTGGGGCCAATAAAACTTTTTAGCGATTACCGCTAAAGTGGACTTTTCTCCTTTATGGCCTGATAAGGGCACCTCATGAGATTCTTTTAACAACTTGGTCCTAAGTTTTCCTTGTCCCACATAAACCCGACTTTGCTTGAACATGAGTAAACCATGTCGTAGCTGCATGTTCTGCAACTTCACCCCTCGCTTGAGTTGTTCCAAGTATTCCTTCGCTTGGTCATCGCCCATGTAACCTTCACGTATTCGCCTCTCCAAGTCTGACTCCTTAGGATACATAGCTCGCAAAATTTGTGTTGACGATGGAAGATATTCCTCCTTGCAACTCAAGGCGTCAGGAACCACATTGTCCTTTCCCGCTTTGTGGATTAATTCCACGTTCATGAGCGCCAAGGTATCATGCCATCGTAGTTGCTTTGGCGTCACCCGATCTTGCGTCTCAAAGTACTTGAGCGAAATGTTATCAGTATACACTTGGGTTTTGTGAAGTCTCAAGTAATGCCGCCATTTCCTCAAGCAATGAACCACCGCAAACAGTTCCTTCTCGTGAGTCGGCCATCGACTCTCTGTCCCAGATAGCTTCTTGCTTTCGTACGCTACAGGCTTTCCATCCTGCACCAACACTCCGCCAATCGCATAGTCGCTCGCGTCCGTGTGCACCTCGAATGGTTTGTCGAACTCCGGCAGCTTCAAAACTGGCGTCTTTGACAAAATAGCTTTGATCGTCTGAAACGCATCATCCACCTCCTTGGTCCAACTTACCTGTGCGTCTTTGCCCGTCCAGTCCGTCAGCGGCTTCGCGATCTTTGAAAACCCCTTCACATACTTGCGGTAGAACTGCGCCAATCCTAAGAATCGCCGCATCCCCTTCACTGTAGTCGGAGGCTCCCAAGTCACAATCGCATCCACCTTCTGCATATCCGGGCCGACTCCTTCTGCATTAATTACATGTCCCAAGAAGTTAATGCGCTCCAAACCAAACTCACTCTTGTCAATGTTGGCAAACAGCTTATGCTCCCGCAGCTTCGTCAACACCACCCTTAGCTGCTCCGCGTGCGACTCCAAGGTTTTGGAGTAGATCAAGATGTCGTCGATGTAAACGATGACAAACTCATCCATCTCCTTGCGAAAAATTGTGTTCATCAATGTAGTGAACGTCGAAGGGGCGTTGCAGAGTCCAAATGGCATCACCACGAATTCAAACGATCCGTATCTGGTTCGACAAGCGGTCTTCTCAACATCTGGGTCAGCTATCCGGATCTGGTAATATCCTGACTTCAAGTCTATCCTGCTGAAGTACTTTGCGCCCGCTAGCCTATCAAAGAGGTCGTCTATCCTTGGCAAAGGATAATTATTCTTCACCGTCACCTTATTGAGTGCACGATAATCTACGCAGAGTCGTAACTTCCCATCCTTTTTCTTTGCGAAAAGAACTGGGGCTCCATAAGGTGACTTGCTGGTTCGAATATATCCCCGCACTAATAGCTCGCCGAGTTGTCTTTTCAACTCAAGGAGTTCCACCTGATTGAGTCGGTAAGGGGCTTTGGAAGGTGGTTCTGATCCTGGCAAGACCTCGATCTTGTGATCCACCACCCGCCTTGGAGGTAACTCAGCAGGTAACTCGTCCGTCAAGACATCCTCAAACTCCTTAATCACTTCGCGAAGCACCCCCGGAAGTTTAGTCGCGTCTCTTGATGTTTCCTCTTGTCTGTCACCCGCCATCAAATCTGCAACCCGCATCAAACACATGACCCCGTCGTTGAAGTCCATCTGTTTGCCTTTGATCAAATTCACTGCAAAGTCATCAATCTTCCGCGTCTTCCGGATCAGCCTCACTCCCAGCTTCCGCCCTTTAACTCTAACGTTTAACCTTAAAGGTTTCCGCCTAAGTTCCACTTCAAACCTGTGCAAGAAAGTGTTCCCCAAAACTACATAGATATCATCCATCTCGCACACCGTGAAGTTCTCTGTGAACTCCAACTTCCCACACGCAAATCGTACGTCCAAGGCCACTTCAGAAGTTTGGTACGTCTTGCCCTTGGCAAAGCGTACCTGAATAGGCTTGTCTGACTTGGAGGTAGACAAGCCCAACTTCTTCACCAACTTTGGACTTATGAAGGAGTGAGTCGCTCCTGTGTCCACAAGAAAAGTAACATCACGGTTAGCAACCTTGGCTTGTAGATACATCAGTCCTGGCGTCTTCTTCGTGGTTCTCAAGGTCACAGTCATCTGGCCCTCCAACAAGTCCTTTGCAACAAACGCATTCATGCTACAGTTACTAACCTTAGGTTTCGTGCACCCCTTAGCAATGTGACCCGCCTCGCCACAGTTGTAGCAAGTAAACTTAGCCCCATTGTCCTTCTGAGGTGTCTGCCCCTTCGGTTTCACTCTTGTTTGCTGCCGCTTTGCTGCCGGGGCAGAAGTATCCTTCCGATCCTTCTCACCCCCATCCCACTGTCGCTTGAAGCCCTTGTTCTTCTTTTGGAACTTGTCCGTGCTGCGTGGTTCAACAGGTTTCTGTTGCTGGACTTCATCGTCCCCAATTCGCTCCGCTAGCTTCAAAAGTTCGGCACTAGTCGCAGGTAGCTCCGGCATCCGAAAGAGAGCCTTCTCCGAGCTGGACTTGAGTCCCCCAATGAATATACATATTTTGGTCTCCTCAGTCCACTTGGAGAACGAATCCAGTTTGGCACTGAACTCGCGCACATAAGCACTTAAGGTCCCTGTCTGCTTCAGCCGAACTAACTCAACACCGTCCCGAATCCTCTGATACTCCGGAGTGAATCGTCCCGCGAGCAACTCCTTGAACTCCTTCCAACCAAGCGCCGAGACGGTCAAGGCATGCTCATCCCTGTATGCGGTCCACTAGAGAAGCGCATGGTCCTTCAGGAACGTAACTGCCGCTCTCACTTTGTCTGACTCCTGAGCCTGATGCGCTTCAAAGTATAGGTCCAACTCAGTTAAGAAATCCTTAACCTTGCGAGCCCGTCCTATACCTGTAAACGGAGTCGGCAAATTCGTCTTACAAAGCTTTCTGGTAGATGAGGAACTTCCTTGGCCTGCCTCAAGTTCAGCGATACGTTTATCCCTGGAGGCCATCCCTTCCTGCATGGTCTTCATCATTTTGATGAGTTCCGCATACAAGGCTCCTTGACTTCCCGCGCCTGCATCGTTGGGCACCGTTGGCAAGACTCCATCTTGCTGCAGCGGTGCCACAGCTGGAACTGGGCTTCCTTGACGTTGGGGCGAAGGTTGTCAGTTATCGTCCCCTGACTGTGCCTCGGGGCTAGCTCGAGTCGATCTGGTCCCGGTGTCAGTCGCCGCTCCCCGTCTCTTGGTCTTCCTCCTGGAACTCTGTCCTTCTTCAGCCATCGCTCCAAGTATTCACCTAGAAACGCTGATCCGCTTCGTGTCTTGCGTCCCTCCTCAAGCGTCCAGCCTTCAGCCGCTACCTCAAGTTCTCGCTCACCGAAGCGTCGGCTCTGATACCACTTTTCGCGCACCTACCGCCTTGTTGCGCCAGCGGAAGCTCTAACTCAGTAGGTCGCAAACTTTACACCGCTAACCTGCAAACACAATCACAAGTTAGCGTCCATGCACCACTTACCTTAGTTCTGGTTGGTCCGGACCGGAGCCGGACCGTCTCCCTAATCATCAAGCTCAGCAATCCTAAGTCCCGACTTAGATCCGTCTAAGTCGGTCCTAAACATGAGCAAGTCACAATATGACTTGGGGCGGACTTCCCATAAAGTCCAAGGTCCTAAACGGTGCCTCCAGCACACCTAGCGGCCCAACCGCCCGTGATGTCCGTCTGGGTCCGGGCTCCCGAACGGTGGTCTAACCCGCCGACTCGTTCCCTAGTCTTGCCCCAGCCCTTACATCGTTCCTAAGTCTAGCCGTCCAAGTCTAGATCGGAACGTGCCTTGGAACTGGCCCAGCCATCACCTCATGCCCCCAGAGTCCGCCCGCCGAACCCTGGGGTCGGGTGACTCGTCCTGGCCCACCCAGGCATCGAGCCCCCCCTCATATATACTTCTGGGGATCGGCGGCCCCGCCCTCCTCTTTGGTCCCTGAAAATTATACCACAACCTGATTGTGGTTCGGCCATAACTTCCAGCTCGGAGGTCAGATCGAGGAGTGTTATATATCACTGGAAAGCTTTTGACGAGACCTTTCCAATGATACCTCACTTACCTCGAGATCTTACGTGGAGCTCCGTCCACGACCTAAAACGTCCCTGGAGCTCCAACACTTAGCAGTTTTTCCGAAAACCTGTGGTCCAGACCCAGGGTCGAACCCTGTGGTTCGTCTGCGTCTCGGACCCACGTCTCGGACCCACGTCTCAGACCTATGTCTGAGACTCATGTTTCAGCCCGTTCTCAGACTCGCCCCCTTAGGTCAGCGTTCGTCTGGGGCCCTCTTGGGTAGGCCCTTATGTCCTAACTCAAGGTTCTAACCTTGGTTCAGAGAACCACTTAGGGTTCTTCTGATCCCGACTTCCCGGCCAAGCCGTTAAGTCAGCTCGCAGCGTTCACAACCTAGCGCAAGTCCGCTAGGGTTCTGTTGTTCGCGTCTGCGCCCGATCTTGAGAATGAGGGGCGCGACACCCACCCTCCTCTTTGGTCCCTGAAAATTATACCACAACCCGATTGTGGTTCGACCATAACTTCCAGCTCGGAGGTCAGATCGAGGAGTGTTATATATCACTGGAAAGCTCTCGACGAGACCTTTCCAATGATACCTCACTCGCCTCGAGATCTTACGTGGAGCTCCGTCCACGACCTAAAACGTCCCTGGAGCTCCAACACTTAGCCGTTTTTCCATACCCAAGGTCGAACCCTGTGGTTCGTCTGCGTCTTGGACCCACGTCTCGGTCCCACGTCTCAGACCTATGTCTGAGACTCATGTTCAGCCCGTTCCCAGACTCGCCCCCTTAGGTCAGCGTTCGTCTGGGGCCCTCTTGGGATAGGCCCTTATGTCCTAACCCAAGGTTCGAACCTTGGTTCAGAGGACCACTTAGGGTTCCTCTGACCCCGACTTCCCGGCCAAGCCGATAAGTCCTACTCGCAGCATTCACAACCTAGCGCAAGTCTGCTAGGGTTCTGTTGTTCGCGTCTGCGCCTGATCTTGAGGATGAGGGGCGCGACACTCACCCCCACTTTGGAGGTTGATGCCCTCATCAACAATGATCCTTTAAGTTAACACCAAGTTCAAAATGGGTAGCCAACCCCTTGGCGTCAGAATTGCGTTCTGGTAGCTAACCCGCAATTCTCTTCTTGGCTTGAGTCTTAAGTTGTCGCTAGAACACTTAGAAAATTCCAACTAGCCCCGGGAAAAGCCTTACCTTTTTGGCCCACCCTAAACAAAACTAGTTGACAACTTCTAAACATTCTACTTAAGACTCTAACTTGCTAACTATAAGTATTCACACCTACTTACGAGGTCCCCCAAAACTCACTTTCCAGTCGCAACCTGATTTGACTTAGACGCGCGACTAAGTTTACTTTGCAGTTAGAAAACCGCAAGGTAAGATCACCCCAAGCCCCAAGACAAGTATGAAAGTTCATACTTGCTTTGCCAACGCTACGGCAAACCTAAGTCTTGACATCAAGACTTAGTCTTGATTTAGATGCTTATCCAAACCAGCTCGCTTCCTTTGAGTGTGCTTCGTTCCTCCTCTTGACAACATCCTAGGCATCTGATCAGAACTAGTCATAGCCATGCACTACCAATACACTTAGACAATTTTTCAAGAAACAAAATTTTTATTTCCAAACACAAGTAAAGTACAAAGTCCATCGGCTCAAATCGCCTCAAGTTGCTACTCGTATGGTCCGTCGTTTCTTCACCCCTCGCTGGAAGGAGATGTCCTCATCTTGCTAACGCCCTTGTTGTCCTTGTCTCCGTTTGAACAGGTCCAATACTTCGCTCGCATGTGCGAGATCTTCCTCTGGCACCCAAGGTGCTTCTTTCAAATGGTAACCACGCCATTTGACCAAGTACTCCATCCGGTTTGATTTGCGCCGAGATCGCAAAATGGACTCCACCTCATATTCTGCTTCGCCTTGCACGACATCAGGTTGAGGCCTAAGAACCTGTTTGCGCTCCGGTCGCAAATCATCCTTGAAGTGTTTCTTTAGTAAAGAAACATGGAAAGTCGGATGCAACTGCCACTCGCGAGGAAGGTCTAAGGTATAGACGTCTTCGTGCGGATTCTTGACAATGACAAAAGGTCCCTCGAACTTTGATGAGAACTTCGCCGATATATCCTTCGGAAGTGTGAAGTTTTTCGCACTTAACCATACTTCTTCGCCCACTTGAAACTTCACTTGCCGCCGATGTTTGTTTACCTGCTTCGTGTACCGTTGCTGCGCCTTCTCGAGGTTCTTCTTAACTTGCTCCTCGCGCCGCTGCATTGCCGCCACCAACTCTGCAGCTGATGTTTGCCGTGTTCTTGGTCGTGCCGATGTAGAACTCCCTGCAAGAGTCAAGTCAAGAGGCCCTTCTGGCTCACGTCCGTAAGCCAGCAAGAAAGGCGATTCGCCGGTTGACGAATGCTTCGTGGAATTGTAGCAATACTCCGCAAGACTGAGCCACTCCGCCCAATCACTTTGGTCCGTGCTCACATAATTCCTCAAGTATTGATTCAGAACCGAGTTAACTCGTTCCGTTTGCCCATCTGTTTCTGGATGAAAGACGGTACTAAATTTTAATTTAGTCCCCAATTTTTGGAACAAGTGTTTCCAAAAGGCACTTGTGAACTTAGAGTCTCTATCTGAAATAATACTCCGAGGTAATCCATGTGAACGCCACCAAGTATCTAGGAACAACCGAGAAGTCGTGAACGCTGTTGCAGTGTCCAAGGTCGGAGCAAACTTCGCTAGTTTGCTAAACCGATCAACTATCACAAAAATTGCGTTGTATCCATTCGAGTCAGGCAGAGAGGTAATGAAGTCCATGCTAATGCTTTCCCAAGGTCTGGCTGGAATCGGCAAAGGATGAAGCAATCCTTGTTTCTTCTCATAAGAAACACGATTCGCTTGACAGGTTACGCATGTTTTCACAAAGTGGGAAACATCGTCTTTCATGTGGGGCCAATAAAACTTTTTAGCGATTACCTCTAAAGTGGACTTTTCTCCTTTATGGTCTGATAAGGGCACATCATGAGATTCTTTTAACAACTTGGTCCTAAGTTTTCCTTGTCCCACATAAACCCGACTTTGCTTGAACATGAGTAAACCATGTCTTAGCTGCATGTTCTGCAACTTCACCCCTCGCTTGAGTTGTTCCAAGTATTCCTTCGCTTGGTCATCGCCCATGTAACCTTCACGTATTCGCCTCTCCAAGTCTGACTCCTTAGGATACATAGCTCGCAAAATCTGTGTTGACGATGGAAGATATTCCTCCTTGGGACTCAAGGCGTCAGGGACCACATTGTCCTTTCCCGCTTTGTGGATTAATTCCACGTTCATGAGCGCCAAGGTATCATGCCATCGTAGTTGCTTTGGCGTCACCCGATCTTGCGTCTCAAAGTACTTGAGCGAAATGTTATCAGTATACACTTGGGTTTTGTGAAGTCCCAAGTAATGCCGCCATTTCCTCAAGCAATGAACCACCGCAAACAGTTCCTTCTCGTGAGTCGGCCATCGACTCTCTGTCCCAGATAGTTTTTTGCTTTCGTACGCTACAGGTTTTCCATCCTGCACCAGCACTCCGCCAATCGCATAGTCGCTCGCGTCCGTGTGCACCTCGAATGGTTTGTCGAACTCCGGCAGCTTCAAAACTGGCGCCTTTGACAAAATAGCTTTGATCGTCTGAAACGCATCATCCACCTCCTTGGTCCAACTTATCTGTGCGTCTTTACCCGTCCAGTCCGTCAGCGGCTTCGCGATCTTTGAAAACCCCTTCACATACTTGCGGTAGAACTGCGCCAATCCTAAGAATCGCCACATCCCCTTCACTGTAGTCGGAGGCTCCCAAGTCACAATCGTGTCCACCTTCTGCATATCCGGGCCGACTCCTTCTGCACTAATTACATGTCCCAAGAAGTTAAGGCGCTCCAAACCAAACTCACTCTTGTCAATGTTGGCAAACAGCTTATGCTCCCGCAGCTTCGTCAACACCACCCTTAGCTGCTCCGCGTGCGACTCTAAGGTTTTGGAGTAGATCAAGATGTCGTCGATGTAAACGATGACAAACTCATCCATCTCCTCGCGAAAAATTGTGTTCATCAATGTAGTGAACGTCGAAGGGGCGTTGCAGAGTCCAAATGGCATCACCACGAATTCAAACGATCCGTATCTGGTTCGACCCGGTCTTCTCAACATCTGGGTCAGCTATCCGGATTTGGTAATATCCTGACTTCAAGTCTATCTTGCTGAAGTACTTTGCGCCCGCTAGCCTATTAAAGAGGTCGTCTATCCTTGGCAAAGGATAATTATTCTTCACCGTCACCTTATTGAGTGCACGATAATCTACGCAGAGTCGTAACTTCCCATCCTTTTTCTTTGCGAAAAGAACTGGGGCTCCATAAGGTGACTTGCTGGTTCGAATATATCCCCGCGCTAATAGCTCGTCGAGTTGTCTTTTCAACTCAAGGAGTTCTACCTGATTGAGTCGGTAAGGGGCTTTGGAAGGTGGTTCCGATCCTGGCAAGACTTCGATCTTGTGATCCACCACCCGCCTTGGAGGTAACTCAGCAGGTAACTCGTCCGTCAAGACATCCTCAAACTCCTTAATCACTTCACGAAGCACCCCCGGAAGTTTAGTCGCGTCTCCTGATGTTTCCTCTGGTCTGTCACCCGTCATCAAATCTGCAACCCGCATCAAACACATGACCCCATCGTTGAAGTCCATCTGTTTGCCTTTGATCAAATTCACTGCAAAGTCATCAATCTTCCGCGCCTTCCGGATCAGCCTCACTCCCAGCTTCCGCCCTTTAACTCTAACGTTTAACCTTAAAGGTTTCCGCCTAAGTTCCACTTCAAACCTGTCCAAGAAAGTGCTCCCCAAAACCGCATGGATATCATCCATCTCGCACACCGTGAAGTTCTCTGTGAACTCCAACTTCCCACACGCAAATCGTACGTCCAAGGCCACTTCAGAAGTTTGGTACGTCTTGCCCTTGGCAAAGCGTACCTGAATAGGCTTGTCTGCCTTGGAGGTAGACAAGCCCAACTTCTTCACCAACTTTGGACTTATGAAGGAGTGAGTCGCTCCTGTGTCCACAAGAAAAGTAACATCACGGTTAGCAACCTTGGCTTGCAGATACATCAGTCCCGGCGTCTTCTTCGTGGTTCTCAAGGTCACAGTCATCTGGCCCTCCAACAAGTCCTTTGCAACAAATGCATTCATGCTACAGTTACTAACCTTAGGTTTCGTACACCCCTTAGCAATGTGGCCCGCCTCGCCACAGTTGTAGCAAGTAAACTTAGCGCCATTGCCCTTCTGAGGTGTCTGCCCCTTAGGTTTTACTCCTGTTTGCTGCCGCTTTGCTGCCGGGGCAGAAGTATCCTTCCGATCCTTCTCACCCCCATCCCATTGTCGCTTGAAGCCCTTGTTCTTCTTCTGGAACTTGTCCGTGCTGCGAGGTTCAACAGGTTTCTGTTGCTGGACTTCATCGTCCCCAATTCGCTCCGCTAGCTTCAAAAGTTCGGCACTTGTCGCAGGTAGCTCCGGCATCCGAAAGAGAGCCTTCTCCGAGCTGGACTTGAGTCCCCCAATGAATATACATATTTTGGTCTCCTCAGTCCACTTGGAGAACGAATCCAGTTTGGCACTGAACTCGCGCACATAAGCACTTAAGGTCCCTGTCTGCTTCAGCCGAACTAACTCAACACTGATGCGCTTCAAAGTATAGGTCTCGGTGTCAGTCGCCGCTCCCCGTCTCTTGGTCTTCCTCCTGGAACTCTGTCCTTCTTCGGCCATCGCTCCAAGTATTCACCTAGAAACGCTGATCCGCTTCGTGTCTTGCGTCCCTCCTCAAGCGTCCAGCCTTCAGCCGCTACCTCAAGTTCTCGCTCACCGAAGCGTCGGCTCTGATACCACTTTTCGCGCACCTACCGCCTTGTTGCGCCAGCGGAAGCTCTTGCTCAATAGGTCCCGAAATTCAAACCGCTAACCGCTAAAGCGTCCATGCACCACTTACCTTAGTTCTGTTTGGTCCGGACCGGAGCCGGACCGTCTCCCTAATCATCAAGCTCAGCAATCCTAAGTCCCGACTTAGATCCGCCTAAGTCGGTCCCAAACATGAGCAAGTCACAATATGACTTGGGGCGGACTTCCCATAAAGTCCAGGGTCCTATACGGTGCCTCCAGCACACATAGCGGCCCAACCGCCCGTGATGTCCGTCTGGGTCCAAGCTCCCGAACGGCGGTCTAACCCGCCGACTCGTTCCCTAGTCTTGCCCCAGCCCTTACATTGTTCCTAAGTCTAGCTGTCCAAGTCTAGATCGGAACGTGCCTTGGAACTGGCCCAGCCATCACCTCATGCCCCCAGAGTCCGCCCGCCGAACCCTGGGGTCGGGTGACTCGTCCTGGCCCACCCAGGCATCGAGCCCCCCTCATATATACTTCTGGGGATCGGCGGCCCCGCCCTCCTCTTTGGTCCCTGAAAATTATACCACAATCCGATTGTGGTTCGGCCATAACTTCCAGCTCGGAGGTCAGATTGAGGAGTGTTATATATCACTGGAAAGCTCTCGACGAGACCTTTCCAATGATACCTCACTCGCCTCGAGATCTTACGTGGAGCTCCGTCCACGACCTAAAACGTCCCTGGAGCTCCAACACTTAGCAGTTTTTTCCGAAAACCTGTGGTCCAGACCCAGGGTCGAACCCTGTGGTTCGTCTGCGTCTCGGACCCATGTCTCGGTCCCACGTCTCGGACCCACGTCTCAGACCTATGTCTGAGACTCATGTTTCAGCCCGTTCTCAGACTCGCCCCCTTAGGTCAGCGTTCGTCTGGGGCCCTCTTGGGTAGGCCCTTATGTCCTAACCCAAGGTTCTAACCTTGGTTCAGAGAACCACTTAGGGTTCTTCTGATCCCGACTTCCCGGCCAAGCCGTTAAGTCCTACTCGCAGCGTTCACAACCTAGCGCAAGTCCGCTAGGGTTCTGTTGTTCGCGTCTGCGCCCGATCTTGAGAATGAGGGGCGCGACACTCACCCCCACTTTGGAGGTTGATGCCCTCATCAACAATGATCCTTTAAGTTAACACCAAGTTCAAAATGGGTAGCCAACCCCTTGGCGCCAGAATTGCGTTCTGGTAGCTAACCCGCAATTCCCTTCTTGGCTTGAGTCTTAAGTTGTCGCTAGAACCCTTAGAAAATTCCAACTAGTCTCGAGAAAAGCCTTACCTTTTTGGCTTACCCTAAACAAAACTAGTTGGCAACTTCTAAACATTCTACTTAAGACTCTAACTTGCAAACTATAAGTATTCACACCTACTTACGAGGTCCCCCGAAACTCACTTTCCGGTCGCAACCTGATTTGACTTAGACGCGAGACTAAGTTTACTTTGTAGAAAACCACAAAGCAAGATCACCCCAAGCCCCCAAGACAAGTATGAAAGTTCATACTTGCTTTGCCAACGCTACGACAAACCTAAGTCTTGACATCAAGACTTAGTCTTGATTTAGATGCTTATCCAAACCAGCTTGCTTCCTTTGAGTGTGCTTCGTTCCTCCTCTTGACAACATCCTAGGCATCTGATCAGAACTAGTCATAGCCATGCACTCCCAATACACTTAGACAAATTTTCAAGAAACAAGATCTTTATTTCCAAACACAAGTCAAAGCTACAAAGTCCATCGGCCCAAATCGCCTCAAGTTGCTACTCGTATGGTTCGCCGTTTCTTCACCCCTCGCTGGAAGGAGATGTCCTCATCGTGCTAACGCCCTTGTTGTCCTTGTCTCCGCTTGAAGAGGTCCAATGCTTCGCTCGCATGTACGAGATCTTCCTCTAGCACCCAAGTTGCTTCCTTCAAATGGTAACCACGCCATTTGACCAAGTACTCCATCCGGTTTGATTTGCGCCGAGATCGCAAAATGGACTCCACCTCATATTCTGCTTCGTCTTGCACGACATCAGGTTGAGGCCTGAGTACTTGTTTGCGCTCCGGCCGCAAATCATCCTTGAAGTATTTCTTTAATAAAGAAACATGGAAAGTCGGATGCAACTGCCACTTGCGAGGAAGGTCTAAGGTATAGACATCTTCATGCGGATTCTTGACAACAACAAAAGGTCCTGCAAACTTCGATGAAAATTTTGCCGATATTTCCTTTGGAAGTGTGAAGTTTTTCGCACTTAACCATACTTGTTCGCCCACTTGAAACTTCACTTGCCGCCGATGCTTGTTTACCTGCTTTGTGTATCTTTGCTGCGCCTTCTCGAGGTTCTTCTTTACTTGTTCCTCGCGCCGCTGCATTGCCGCCACCAACTCTTCAGCTGATGTTTGCCGTGTTCTTGGTCGTGCCGATGTAGAGCTCCCTGCAAGGGTCAAGTCAAGAGGCCTTTCTGGCTCACGTCCGTAAGCCAGCAAGAAAGGCGATTCGCCGGTTCCCGAATGCTTCGTGGAATTGTAGCAATACTCCGCAAGACTGAGCCACTCCGCCCAATCACTTTGGTCCGCGCTCACATAATTCCTCAAGTATTGATTCAGAACCGAGTTAACTCGTTCCGTTTGCCCATCTGTTTCTGGATGAAAGGCGGTACTAAATTTTAATTTAGTCCCCAATTTTTGGAACAAGTGTTTCCAAAAGGCACTTGTGAACTTAGAGTCTCTATCTGAAATAATACTCCGAGATAATCCATGTGAACGCCACCAAGTATCTAGGAACAACCGAGAAGTCGTGAACGCTGTTGTAGTGTCCAAGGTCGGAGCAAACTTCGCTAGTTTGCTAAACCGATCAACTATCACAAAAATTGTGTTGTATCCATTCGAGTCAGGCAGAGAGGTAATGAAGTCCATGCTGATGCTTTCCCAAGGTCTGGCTGGAATCGGCAAAGGATGAAGCAATCCTTGTTTCTTCTCATAAGAAACACGATTCGCTTGACAGGTTACGCATGTTTTCACAAAGTGGGAAACATCGTCTTTCATGTGGGGCCAATAAAACTTTTTAGCGATTACCGCTAAAGTGGACTTTTCTCCTTTATGGCCTGATAAGGGCACATCATGAGATTCTTTTAACAACTTGGTCCTAAGTTTTCCTTGTCCCACATAAACCCGACTTTGTTTGAACATGAGTAAACCATGTCTTAGCTGCATGTTCTGCAACTTCACCCCTCGCTTGAGCTGTTCCAGATACTCCTTCGCTTGATCGTCGCCCATGTAACCTTCACGTATTCGCCTCTCCAAATCTGACTCCTTAGGATACATAGCTCGCAAAATCTGTGTTGACGATGGAAGATATTCCTCCTTGCGACTCAAGGCGTCAGGAACCACATTGTCCTTTCCCGCTTTGTGGATCAATTCCACATTCATGAGCGCCAAGGTATCATGCCACCGTAGTTGCTTGGGCGTCACCCGATCTTGTGTCTCGAAGTACTTGAGCGAGATGTTATCAGTATACACTTGGGTCTTGTGAAGTCCCAAGTAATGCCGCCATTTCCTCAAGCAATGGACAACCGCAAACAGTTCCTTCTCGTGAGTCGGCCATCGACTCTCTGTCCCAGATAACTTCTTGCTTTCGTACGCTACAGGTTTCTCATTCTGCACCAACACTCCGCCAATCGCATAGTCGCTCGCGTCCGTGTGCACCTCGAATGGTTTGTCGAACTCTGGCAGCTTCAAAACTGGCGCCTTTGACAAAATAGCTTTGATCGTCTGAAACGCATCATCCACCTCCTTGGTCCAACTTACCTGTGCGTCTTTGCCCGTCCAGTCCGTCAGCGGCTTCGCGATCTTTGAAAACCCCTTCACATACTTGCGGTAGAACTGCGCCAATCCTAAGAATCGCCGCATCCCCTTCACTGTAGTCGGAGGCTCCCAAGTCACAATCGCATCCACCTTCTGCGTATCCGGGCCGACTCCTTCTGCACTAATTACATGTCCCAAGAAGTTAATGCGCTCCAAACCAAACTCACTCTTGTCAATGTTGGCAAACAGCATAGTGTGTTCATCAATGTAGTGAACGTCGAAGGGGCGTTGCAGAGTCCAAATGGCATCACCACGAATTCAAACGATCCGTATCTGGTTCGACAAGCGGTCTTCTCAACATCTGGGTCAGCTATCCGGATTTGGTAATATCCTGACTTCAAGTCTATCCTGCTGAAGTACTTTGCGCCCGCTAGCCTATCAAAGAGGTCGTCTATCCTTGGCAAAGGATAATTATTCTTCACCGTCACCTTATTGAGTGCACGATAATCTACGCAGAGTCGTAACTTCCCATCCTTCTTCTTTGCAAAAAGAACTGGGGCTCCATAAGGTGACTTGCTGGTTCGAATATATCCCCGCGCTAATAGCTCACCGAGTTGTCTTTTCAACTCAAGGAGTTCCACCTGATTGAGTCGGTAAGGGGCTTTGGAAGGTGGTTCTGATCCTGGCAAGACCTCGATCTTGTGATCCACCACCCGCCTTGGAGGTAACTCAGCAGGTAACTCGTCCGTTAAGACATCCTCAAACTCCTTAATCACTTCGCGAAGCACCTCCGGAAGTTTAGTCGCGTCTCCTGATGTTTCCTCTTGTCCGTCACCCGCCATCAAATCTACAACCCGCATCAAACACATGACTCCGTCGTTGAAGTCCATCTGTTTGCCTTTGATCAAATTCACCGCAAAGTCATCAATCTTCCGCGCCTTCCGGATCAGCCTCACTCCCAGCTTCCGCCCTTTAACTCTAACGTTTAACCTTAAAGGTTTCCGCCTAAGTTCTACTTCAAACCTGTCCAAGAAAGTATTCCCCAAAACCGCATGGATATCATCCATCTCGCACACCGTGAAGTTCTCTGTGAACTCCAACTTCCCACACACAAATCGTACGTCCAAGGCCACTTCAGAAGTTTGGTACGTCTTGCCCTTGGCAAAGCGTACCTGAATAGGCTTGTCTGCCTTGGAGGTAGACAAGCCCAACTTCTTCACCAACTTTGGACTTATGAAGGAGTGAGTCGCTCCTGTGTCCACAAGAAAAGTAACATCACGGTTAGCAACCTTGGCTTGTAGATACATCAGTCCTGGCGTCTTCTTCGTGGTTCTCAAGGTCACAGTCATCTGGCCCTCCAACAAGTCCTTTGCAACAAACGCATTCATGCTACAGTTACTAACCTTAGGTTTCGTGCACCCCTTAGCAATGTGACCCGCCTCGCCACAGTTGTAGCAAGTAAACTTAGCCCCATTGCCCTTCTGAGGTGTCTGCCCCTTCGGTTTCACTCCTGTTTGCTGCCGCTTTGCTGCCGGGGCAGAAGAATCCTTCCGATCCTTCTCACCCCCATCCCATTGTCGCTTGAAGCCCTTGTTCTTCTTCTGGAACTTGTCCGAGCTGCGAGGTTCAAAAGGTTTTTGTTGCTGGACGTCATCGTCCCCAATTCGCTCCGCTAGCTTCAAAAGTTCGGCACTTGTCGTAGGTAGCTCCGGCATCCGAAAGAGAGCCTTCTCCGAGCTGGACTTGAGTCCCCCAATGAATATACATATTTTGGTCTCCTCAGTCCACTTGGAGAACGAATCCAGTTTGGCACTGAACTCGCGCACATAAGCACTTAAGGTCCCTGTCTGCTTCAGCCGAACTAACTCAACACCGTCCCGAATCCTCTGATACTCCGGAGTGAATCGTCCTACGAGCAACTCCTTGAACTCCTTCCAACCAAGCGCCGAGACGGTCAAGGCATGCTCATCCCTGTATGCGGTCCACCAGAGAAGCGCATGGTCCTTCAAGAACGTAACCGCCGCTCTCACTTTGTCTGACTCCTGAGCCTGATGCGCTTCAAAGTATAGGTCTAACTCGGTTAAGAAATCCTTAACCTTACGAGCCCGTCCTATACCTGTAAACGGAGTCGGCAAATTCGTCTTACAAAGCTTCCTGGTAGACGAGGAACTTCCTTGGCCTGCCTCAAGCTCAGCGATACGTTTATCCCTCGAGGCCATCCCTTCCTGCATGGTCTTCATCATTTTGATGAGTTCCGCATACAAGGCTCCTTGACTTCCCGCGCCTGCATCGTTGGGCACCGTTGGCAAGACTCCATCTTGCTGCAGCGGTGCCACAGCTGGAACTGGGCTTCCTTGACGTTGGGGCGAAGGTTGTCGGTTATCGTCCCCTGACTGTGCCTCGGGGCTAGCTCGAGTCGATCTGGTCCCGGTGTCAGTCGCCGCTCCCCGTCTCTTGGTCTTCCTCCTGGAACTCTGTCCTTCTTCGGCCATCGCTCCAAGTATTCACCTAGAAACGCTGATCCGCTTCGTGTCTTGCGTCCCTCCTCAAGCGTCCAGCCTTCAGCCGCTACCTCAAGTTCTCGCTCACCGAAGCGTCGGCTCTGATACCACTTTTCGCGCACCTACCGCCTTGTTGCGCCAGCGGAAGCTCTTGCTCAGTAGGTCCCGAAATTCAAACCGCTAACCGCTAAAGCGTCCATGCACCACTTACCTTAGTTCTGTTTGGTCCGGACCGGAGCCGGACCGTCTCCCTAATCATCAAGCTCAGCAATCCTAAGTCCCGACTTAGATCCGCCTAAGTCGGTCCCAAACATGAGCAAGTCACAATATGACTTGGGGCGGACTTCCCATAAAGTCCAGGGTCCTAAACGGTGCCTCCAGCACACATAGCGGCCCAACCGCCCGTGATGTCCGTCTGGGTCCAGGCTCCCGAACGGCGGTCTAACCCGTCGACTCGTTCCCTAGTCTTGCCCCAGCCCTTACATCGTTCCTAAGTCTAGCCGTCCAAGTCTAGATCGGAACGTGCCTTGGAACTGGCCCAGCCATCACCTCATGCCCCCAGAGTCCGCCCGCCGAACCCTGGGGTCGGGTGACTCGTCCTGGCCCACCCAGGCATCGAGCCCCCCTCATATATACTTCAGGGGATCGGCGGCCCCGCCCTCCTCTTTGGTCCCTGAAAATTATACCACAACCCGATTGTGGTTCGGCCATAACTTCCAGCTCGGAGGTCAGATCGAGGAGTGTTATATATCACTGGAAAGCTTTCGGCGAGACCTTTCCAATGATACCTCACTTGCCTCGAGATCTTACGTGGAGCTCCGTCCACGACCTAAAACGTCCCTGGAGCTCCAACACTTAGCAGTTTTTCCGAAAACCTGTGGTCCAGACCCAGGGTCGAACCCTGTGGTTCGTCTGCGTCTCGGACCCACGTCTCGGTCCCACGTCTCGGACCCACGTCTCAGACCTATGTCTGAGACTCATGTTTCAGCCCGTTCTCAGACTCGCCCCCTTAGGTCAGCGTTCGTCTGGGGCCCTCTTGGGTAGGCCCTTATGTCCTAACCCAAGGTTCTAACCTTGGTTCAGAGAACCACTTAGGGTTCTTCTGATCCCGACTTCCCGGCCAAGCCGTTAAGTCCTACTCGCAGCGTTCACAACCTAGCGCAAGTCCGCTAGGGTTCTGTTGTTCGCGTCTGCGCCCGATCTTGAGAATGAGGGGCGCGACACTCACCCCCACTTTGGAGGTTGATGCCCTCATCAACAATGATCCTTTAAGTTAACACCAAGTTCAAAATGGGTAGCCAACCCCTTGGCGCCAGAATTGCGTTCTGGTAGCTAACCCGCAATTCCCTTCTTGGCTTGAGTCTTAAGTTGTCGCTAGAACCCTTAGAAAATTCCAACTAGTCTCGAGAAAAGCCTTACCTTTTTGGCTTACCCTAAACAAAACTAGTTGGCAACTTCTAAACATTCTACTTAAGACTCTAACTTGCAAACTATAAGTATTCACACCTACTTACGAGGTCCCCCGAAACTCACTTTCCGGTCGCAACCTGATTTGACTTAGACGCGAGACTAAGTTTACTTTGTAGAAAACCACAAAGCAAGATCACCCCAAGCCCCAAGACAAGTATGAAAGTTCATACTTGCTTTGCCAACGCTACGACAAACCTAAGTCTTGACATCAAGACTTAGTCTTGATTTAGATGCTTATCCAAACCAGCTTGCTTCCTTTGAGTGTGCTTCGTTCCTCCTCTTGACAACATCCTAGGCATCTGATCAGAACTAGTCATAGCCATGCACTCCCAATACACTTAGACAAATTTTCAAGAAACAAAATCTTTATTTCCAAACACAAGTCAAAGCTACAAAGTCCATCGGCCCAAATCGCCTCAAGTTGCTACTCGTATGGTTCGCCGTTTCTTCACCCCTCGCTGGAAGGAGATGTCCTCATCGTGCTAACGCCCTTGTTGTCCTTGTCTCCGCTTGAAGAGGTCCAATGCTTCGCTCGCATGTGCGAGATCTTCCTCTGGCACCCAAGTTGCTTCCTTCAAATGATAACCACGCCATTTGACCAAGTACTCCATCCGGTTTGATTTGCGCCGAGATCGCAAAATGGACTCCACCTCATATTCTGCTTCGTCTTGCACGACATCAGGTTGAGGCCTGAGTACTTGTTTGCGCTCCGGCCGCAAATCATCCTTGAAGTATTTCTTTAATAAAGAAACATGGAAAGTCGGATGCAACTGCCACTCGCGAGGAAGGTCTAAGGTATAGACATCTTCATGCGGATTCTTGACAACAACAAAAGGTCCTGCAAACTTCGATGAAAATTTCGCCGATATTTCCTTTGGAAGTGTGAAGTTTTTTCGCACTTAACCATACTTGTTCGCCCACTTGAAACTTCACTTGCCGCCGATGCTTGTTTACCTGCTTTGTGTATCTTTGCTGCGCCTTCTCGAGGTTCTTCTTTACTTGTTCCTCGCGCCGCTGCATTGCCGCCACCAACTCTTCAGCTGATGTTTGCCGTGTTCTTGGTCGTGCCGATGTAGAGCTCCCTGCAAGAGTCAAGTCAAGAGGCCCTTCTGGCTCACGTCCGTAAGCCAGCAAGAAAGGCGATTCACCGGTTGCCGAATGCTTCGTGGAATTGTAGCAATACTCCGCAAGACTGAGCCACTCTGCCCAATCACTTTGGTCCGCGCTCACATAATTCCTCAAGTATTGATTTAGAACCGAGTTAACTCGTTCCGTTTGCCCATCTGTTTCCGGATGAAAGGCGGTACTAAATTTTAATTTAGTCCCCAATTTTTGGAATAAGTGTTTCCAAAAGGCACTTGTGAACTTAGAGTCTCTATCTGAAATAATACTCCGAGGTAATCCATGTGAACGCCACCAAGTATCTAGGAACAACCAAGAAGTCGTGA
This sequence comes from Asterella californica, assembly GCA_036924285.1. Classification (NCBI taxonomy): domain Eukaryota; kingdom Viridiplantae; phylum Streptophyta; class Marchantiopsida; order Marchantiales; family Aytoniaceae; genus Asterella; species Asterella californica. The sequence goes on from JAYKYS010000001.1 coordinate 54,674,767, forward strand.
ACGCTGTTGCAGTGTCTAAGGTCGGAGCAAACTTCGCTAGTTTGCTAAACCGATCAACTATCACAAAAATTGCGTTGTATCCATTTGAGTCAGGCAGAGAGGTAATGAAGTCCATGCTAATGCTTTCCCAAGGTCTGGCTGGAATCGGCAAAGGATGAAACAATCCTTGTTTCTTCTCATAAGAAACACGATTCGCTTGACAGGTTACGCATGTTTTCACAAAGTGGGAAACATCGTCTTTCATGTGGGGCCAATAAAACTTTTTAGCGATTACCGCTAAAGTGGACTTTTCTCCTTTATGGCCTGATAAGGGCACCTCATGAGATTCTTTTAACAACTTGGTCCTAAGTTTTCCTTGTCCCACATAAACCCGACTTTGCTTGAACATGAGTAAACCATGTCTTAGCTGCATGTTCTGCAACTTCACCCCTCGCTTGAGTTGTTCCAAGTATTCCTTCGCTTGGTCATCGCCCATGTAACCTTCACGTATTCGCCTCTCCAAGTCTGACTCCTTAGGATACATAGCTCGCAAAATCTGTGTTGACGATGGAAGATATTCCTCCTTGCGACTCAAGGCGTCAGGAACCACATTGTCCTTTCCCGCTTTGTGGATTAATTCCACGTTCATGAGCGCCAAGGTATCATGCCATCGTAGTTGCTTTGGCGTCACCCGATCTTGCGTCTGAAAGTACTTGAGCGAAATGTTATCAGTATACACTTGGGTTTTGTGAAGTCCCAAGTAATGCCGCCATTTCCTCAAGCAATGAACCACCGCAAACAGTTCCTTCTCGTGAGTCGGCCATCGACTCTCTGTCCCAGATAGCTTCTTGCTTTCGTACGCTACAGGCTTTCCATCCTGCACCAGCACTCCGCCAATCGCATAGTCGCTCGCGTCCGTGTGCACCTCGAATGGTTTGTCGAACTCCGGCAGCTTCAAAACTGGCGTCTTTGACAAAATAGCTTTGATCGTCTGAAACGCATCATCCACCTCCTTGGTCCAACTTACCTGTGCGTCTTTGCCCGTCCAGTCCGTCAGCGGCTTCGCGATCTTTGAAAACCCCTTCACATACTTGCGGTAGAACTGCGCCAATCCTAAGAATCGCCGCATCCCCTTCACTGTAGTCGGAGGCTCCCAAGTCACAATCGCATCCACCTTCTGCATATCCGGGCCGACTCCTTCTGCATTAATTACATGTCCCAAGAAGTTAATGCGCTCCAAACCAAACTCACTCTTGTCAATGTTGGCAAACAGCTTATGCTCCCGCAGGTTCGTCAACACCACCCTTAGCTGCTCCGCGTGCGACTCCAAGGTTTTGGAGTAGATCAAGATGTCGTCGATGTAAACGATGACAAACTCATCCATCTCCTCGCGAAAAATTGTGTTCATCAATGTAGTGAACGTCGAAGGGGCGTTGCAGAGTCCAAATGGCATCACCACGAATTCAAACGATCCGTATCTGGTTCGACAAGCGGTCTTCTCAACATCTGGGTCAGCTATCCGGATCTGGTAATATCCTGACTTCAAGTCTATCCTGCTGAAGTACTTTGCGCCCGCTAGCCTATCAAAGAGGTCGTCTATCCTTGGCAAAGGATAATTATTCTTCACCGTCACCTTATTGAGTGCACGATAATCTACGCAGAGTCGTAACTTCCCATCCTTTTTCTTTGCGAAAAGAACTGGGGCTCCATAAGGTGACTTGCTGGTTCGAATATATCCCCGCACTAATAGCTCGCCGAGTTGTCTTTTCAACTCAAGGAGTTCCACCTGATTGAGTCGGTAAGGGGCTTTGGAAGGTGGTTCTGATCCTGACAAGACCTCGATCTTGTGATCCACCACCCGCCTTGGAGGTAACTCAGCAGGTAACTCGTCCGTCAAGACATCCTCAAACTCCTTAATCACTTCGCGAAGCACCCCCGGAAGTTTAGTCGCGTCTCCTGATGTTTCCTCTTGTCTGTCATCCGCCATCAAATCTGCAACCCGCATCAAACACATGACCCCGTCGTTGAAGTCCATCTGTTTGCCTTTGATCAAATTCACTGCAAAGTCATCAATCTTCCGCGCCTTCCGGATCAGCCTCACTCCCAGCTTCCGCCCTTTAACTCTAACGTTTAACCTTAAAGGTTTCCGTCTAAGTTCCACTTCAAACCTGTCCAAGAAAGTGTTCCCCAAAACCGCATAGATATCATCCATCTCGCACACCGTGAAGTTCTCTGTGAACTCCAACTTCCCACACGCAAATCGTACGTCCAAGGCCACTTCAGAAGTTTGGTACGTCTTGCCCTTGGCAAAGCGTACCTGAATAGGCTTGTCTGCCTTGGAGGTAGACAAGCCCAACTTCTTCACCAACTTTGGACTTATGAAGGAGTGAGTCGCTCCTGTGTCCACAAGAAAAGTAACATCACGGTTAGCAACCTTGGCTTGTAGATACATCAGTCCTGGCGTCTTCTTCGTGGTTCTCAAGGTCACAGTCATCTGGCCCTCCAACAAGTCCTTTGCAACAAACGCATTCATGCTACAGTTACTAACCTTAGGTTTCGTGCACCCCTTAGCAATGTGACCCGCCTCGCCATAGTTGTAGCAAGTAAACTTAGCCCCATTGCCCTTCTGAGGTGTCTGCCCCTTCGGTTTCACTCCTGTTTGCTGCCGCTTTGCTGCCGGGGCAGAAGTATCCTTCCGATCCTTCTCACCCCCATCCCACTGTCGCTTGAAGCCCTTGTTCTTCTTTTGGAACTTGTCCGTGCTGCGTGGTTCAACAGGTTTCTGTTGCTGGACTTCATCGTCCCCAATTCGCTCCGCTAGCTTCAAAAGTTCGGCACTAGTCGCAGGTAGCTCCGGCATCCGAAAGAGAGCCTTCTCCGAGCTGGACTTGAGTCCCCCAATGAATATACATATTTTGGTCTCCTCAGTCCACTTGGAGAACGAATCCAGTTTGGCACTGAACTCGCGCACATAAGCACTTAAGGTCCCTGTCTGCTTCAGCCGAACTAACTCAACACCGTCCCGAATCCTCTGATACTCCGGAGTGAATCGTCCCGCGAGCAACTCCTTGAACTCCTTCCAACCAAGCGCCGAGACGGTCAAGGCATGCTCATCCCTGTATGCGGTCCACCAGAGAAGCGCATGGTCCTTCAGGAACGTAACTGCCGCTCTCACTTTGTCTGACTCCTGAGCCTGATGCGCTTCAAAGTATAGGTCCAACTCAGTTAAGAAATCCTTAACCTTGCGAGCCCGTCCTATACCTGTAAACGGAGTCGGCAAATTCGTCTTACAAAGCTTTCTGGTAGATGAGGAACTTCCTTGGCCTGCCTCAAGTTCAGCGATACGTTTATCCCTGGAGGCCATCCCTTCCTGCATGGTCTTCATCATTTTGATGAGTTCCGCATACAAGGCTCCTTGACTTCCCGCGCCTGCATCGTTGGGCACCGTTGGCAAGACTCCATCTTGCTGCAACGGTGCCACAGCTGGAACTGGGCTTCCTTGACGTTGGGGCGAAGGTTGTCGATTATCGTCCCCTGACTGTGCCTCGGGGCTAGCTCGAGTCGATCTGGTCCCGGTGTCAGTCGCCGCTCCCCGTCTCTTGGTCTTCCTCCTGGAACTCTGTCCTTCTTCGGCCATCGCTCCAAGTATTCACCTAGAAACGCTGATCCGCTTCGTGTCTTGCGTCCCTCCTCAAGCGTCCAGCCTTCAGCCGCTACCTCAAGTTCTCGCTCACCGAAGCGTCGGCTCTGATACCACTTTTCGCGCACCTACCGCCTTGTTGCGCCAGCGGAAGCTCTAACTCAGTAGGTCGCAAACTTTACACCGCTAACCTGCAAACACAATCACAAGTTAGCGTCCATGCACCACTTACCTTAGTTCTGGTTGGTCCGGACCGGAGCCGGACCGTCTCCCTAATCATCAAGCTCAGCAATCCTAAGTCCCGACTTAGATCCGTCTAAGTCGGTCCCAAACATGAGCAAGTCACAATATGACTTGGGGCGGACTTCCCATAAAGTCCAGGGTCCTAAACGGTGCCTCCAGCACACCTAGCGGCCCAACCGCCCGTGATGTCCGTCTGGGTCCGGGCTCCCGAACGGTGGTCTAACCCGCCGACTCGTTCCCTAGTCTTGCCCCAGCCCTTACATCGTTCCTAAGTCTAGCCGTCCAAGTCTAGATCGGAACGTGCCTTGGAACTGGCCCAGCCATCACCTCATGCCCCCAGAGTCCGCCCGCCGAACCCTGGGGTCGGGTGACTCGTCCTGGCCCACCCTGGCATCGAGCCCCCCCTCATATATACTTCTGGGGATCGGCGGCCCCGCCCTCCTCTTTGGTCCTTGAAAATTATACCACAACCCGATTGTGGTTCGGCCATAACTTCCAGCTCGGAGGTCAGATCGAGGAGTGTTATATATCACTGGAAAGCTTTCGACGAGACCTTTCCAATGATACCTCACTTACCTCGAGATCTTACGTGGAGCTCCGTCCACGACCTAAAACGTCCCTGGAGCTCCAACACTTAGCAGTTTTTCCGAAAACCTGTGGTCCAAACCCAGGGTCGAACCCTGTGGTTCGTCTGCGTCTCGGACCCACGTCTCGGTCCCACGTCTCGGACCCACGTCTCAGACCTATGTCTGAGACTCATGTTTCAGCCCGTTCTCAGACTCGCCCCCTTAGGTCAGCGTTCGTCTAGGGCCCTCTTGGGTAGGACCTTATGTCCTAACCCAAGGTTCTAACCTTGGTTCAGAGAACCACTTAGGGTTCTTTTGATCCCGACTTCCCGGCCAAGCCGTTAAGTCCTACTCGCAGCGTTCACAACCTAGCGCAAGTCCGCTAGGGTTCTATTGTTCGCGTCTGCGCCCGATCTTGAGAATGAGGGGCGCGACACTAGACCCAGACGGACATCACGGGCGGTTGGGCCGCTAGGTGTGCTGGAGGCACCGTTTAAGACCCTGAACTTTATGGGAAGTCCGTCCCAAGTCATCTTGTGACTTCCTCATGTTTGGGACCGACCTAGGTGGGTCTAGGTCTAATCTATATCTACTCAATTCTAACTTAGCAAGGCATAACATGGATTACTAAGAAGAAACCCACCTTGCAATTCGTACTACTTTCTAACAGAAGATAAAGAGATACCCGAGAAAAGAGATCTACAAAACAGTCAGAAGAAGTTTGTGGACTCTTGCAGTGACAATGAACTCCATGAAGACTTCCGGGACAGCTTCTGGATAATTGACTTCTTCAGAAGACTTCTCGCATCTATACTCCTTATCATTGATCTCATCTGTCTTCTGCCTTCCTACATGTAATTCTATCCTCACAACAGACACTCAACACTCGCACTCTAATATTTGACTCCTCATCTCGCATAGACTCAGAAGCTTGATGTGTAAAAGGAAGACATGACCTTTGACATTGCTCTCCAGATTTTGCCAGCAAGACTCCCTATAACTCTTATCTATGATTGGAAGAAGATGAAAACAGACTGCTATGGGTCAGACAGAAGAGATCCTCACATCTTTTCGCATATTCTCTCAGTCTTTCTAGTCTTCTAGCTCTCTAAGAAGATGTAGATTTGGGAAGACAAGAAGCTTGGGAGGCACTGACCTAATCCCTATTTCCTACTTCTTGAAATAATTACCAATTCATAATTCCACTCTAGATTTCATCAAGATTCTCACAATCCAAATCAAACCCATACTACTTGATGTGAATTTGAAATTCAACTTCTAGAAATGTCCAGACTTGAAACAAGTCTTCTGTCCATGGATTCGAGTGATAGAAGCACTATGGGGTAGGTAAGTGGATGGTCAGAAACAAAGGGTTCGAGATAGAAGATGAGAAGATCAAATTCAGTTTAAAGAAGTGAGATTTGGAAGAAGCCTGCCAAAAATTAAGCAGCACTTCTGCCTGCAATCCACTCACGAGAATTTTTAGGAGAAGAGGGAGGGGTAGACAAGATTCTTGGAAGGAATTGGAGAAGAAGGAATCATAAGAACAGAAAAGAGATGAGACGATGAGACATGAAGAGAACAGAGAAGAACCTCGCAATGTGTTGCTGTCGATGTGTTGTGCTCTACTTGGTCTCTAAATGCTCCCTGCGCACGTTCTGTTGTGAGTGCTTCGATTGCTGCCAACTCGTGAGTGACCTCTCCTTGATAAAAATCTCGAGCTCTGCTGTCTACAGTCTGAAGATCCAATCTACGATTCTAGAATTCCAAGTCCCGCAATCTTCAAGAATTCCTGCCCGTGACTACTTCTACTCTCTTCTTGCTGAAGGACAATCGTCCCCACAACTTCTCACTTGGTCACAACAATTCCTTTTTCGTGAAATTCTGAAATCTCCCTCAAAAGTGTTTTTTGAATTCGAGCAAGGGGAAGGAAAAAGACATGGCGCTTTCGTACCTCTTTCCTGATTTAGTATTTTCCTATCTACTGTCCGGCTGTCTGCATTTTAGGTAGATGCCATGTTAGCCCTAGTCTTACCTACTGCTTAGGTGGCTTTAAGTCCACTTAATACTTACTGTGTCTTCCAGCTAGTACTAAGTTGATATACCCCTCAATTACAATCATGGGATTCTTCTAGAAGACTCGCACTGTATTTTCTAGATTCTGTCTTCTAGAAGACGTTTTCCACTTTCTCAAAGAAGTTGACTTTTCCCAAAAATCCATCTTAAGTTTATCTTCCCGTTAAGTAGAGGATAAAATTAAGTAACAAGGTTAATTCAATTATATATACACGATGTTAACTTATAAATTAGAAAAAAATCTCAAAATTTGCACCACACTCTAAGCCTAAGAGATGATGGTTCTCCCTCTACACCAATGCAACCTCCAGTTTTTGTTAACGCGGTGGATACTCACACAATAGATGGGTATCCCTCTAGAGACATGTTTGTGTTCTTCCACACATAATCTATGTCTTCTGTGGCGCTCAGCCTGAAGATTGTATAGCATGAGAGGATGTCATTAGAAGCTGAATTATAAATGATAGTGGCTTGGAGATGCACATTATGGAAAATGTGCAATTTTTCCAAAAAGTTAAAACATGGAAAGGACTATTGGTGATGGAGATGAAAGATTGGATTTCTATGTAAAGACAAGGTTGGTGAATAACGATCTTGACATTGACGTTAAGACGAATGGATATGAGGGATTATCTATTTCTATGTGGTCCCGGTCCACTCCTTTAAGTGCATCTTTAAGCGTATATTGAAAGATGTGTTAGTTTAGAGCGGGTGGATGTTGCATTGTGAGTCTGCCTATGGTTGAAAGGGAGGATTGAGAGGTAAATTTCTCCAACATGCTTATTAGTATATCATTGTGTAAGGCTCGTCAAATAGACCAACTTTAGTTTTGGGATCATCACCAAAAGACGCAAATTAAGATTTACAGTAGGTTAAACATTTAGGGTCTTGACGAACTTCGATGCAGACATGATAGTTCGAAGGTTGACATGGCACTTTCATGATGTATATATGCTGACTGGAGAAAATTGCTGATGTGGCAGTGATGACTTGACATTTTTGTTGACTTATCAACGGACTAAGATGAGTTATGACGTGACGATATGCTGATTTGGCAATGAGAATGATGTGACAGAATAGTGACTAGGAAGGGAGGGTGACATGGTCATCCACGTGGGTGCCACTTGGATAGTTGCATGGATAAGAGAAGCAACGAACACCATCTAAACCCTAAACCCTAAATCCTAAACCTTAAACAAAGCACTCACTTGGAAGGATATATGTGTGTCGTGTTGTGAAACCACATGAAAGACATTTGGCTAGGTTTGGGATCGACACGTGTACCTAAGGACACAAAGGGATTCATTTGGTTTCAGACACTGTTAAGATGCCGTTGTTTCAGCCGTTGTTTTCGGTGTTATTAGGGTTAAGGATTAGGATTTATGGTGACTCGTCCTAGTTCACTTAGGCATCGAGTCTGTCTTATACATACTTCTTGGGATCCGTGGTCTTGTCCTCCTCTTTGGATCCCTGAAAATTATATCACAACCTGATCACGAGATCGGTCATAATTCTCAATTTCGATGTCAGTTCAAGGATAATATCATTGAAAAGCTCTCACCGAGATCTTTCCAATTGATATCAAGCTTCGAGAACTTACTTGGAGCTTTGTTCATGATCCAAAACATCGTTTGTCGTGTTTTGGATCTATAGACGAGTCAAGTCAAGAAGCTCAAGTAAATCCCTTCTAGCTCAGCTCTCGTGTAGGACAAAGGGTAAAAGCTATTTTGATTTTGATTTTAAAACCTAAACTATGAAAGCATAAGCTATCGATCCTTTAGAACTTGGGAATTTAGAGCTAGAGGTGCAAGAAAAGTTACCAACTGGATAAGTGGCTTGTGGCAACCAAGTGTTCATAGTGATGTTGTTTTTTGATCCTTCGATGTCGGCTCTTCCTATCATTGTGAAGTAAAATTCACGGAGTGTTGGATTGTTAGATTGTTGGATTCACCTCGGGTTCAGACCATCGTGAGACAAGTTAATTTTGCCCTACTGATGAGACTGCGCGCAACAGTAATTCGAGAAGAATCTTCCGATTATCATAATGATAATTGTGTTTGGTTGAGAAGCCAATGACGCGAAGCCACCATGCGTAGGATTATAATTGAACGCCTAATTCAGAATCCATACTACAAGATGTCATTTCTACATCTCTGGTTTTCAACTGACTACCGGTAGGGGCACCCTCGTGCGTGCTCAAGAGCATGTGCCAAGAGTTCCCCAGCCCCGCGGAACAAGCGATGGCCCGGGTGCTTAGGATCGCAATTCCAAGTGGTCCGGGTGCTTAGGATCGCAATTCCAAGTGGTCCGGGTGCTTAGCACTGCAATTCCAGTTTATCAGGGAGATGAATCCTTTGCAGACTTATAGGTGTTACTTGCTAAAACACAAAATACTTTTATCGTATCATGACCTTCAAACAGTCTGTTAATTGACAGAAGGCCACAATTAGTTCCTTTAGGGAATTTTTAAACTTCATTTTCAACGATAACCCAGTGATCTGGATTTCTCTAACCACGCTTATAAATGTTTACACTGAAAGATGGATTCCAATATCTGCTATTTCTGGTTACCCTTTGCTCTTTTTCAGAGTAAAACCCTCAGCCCTAAACTCATTAACAACTTGTGTTCACATGTACATACAGATGACAAGTTTACTTTATAAAAAATAAGTAAATACTCTCACTTCTATAGTAACAAACCACTATCATACAAAAACTTTGTTACTATATTCTATAAAAAATATTATCAATACTTTTATCAATACTGTAAAATATTATATTGAAAATTCTCAGTCATACAAAGGCCATTTACAATTCAATAGTTCACTCAAAAGAAAATATTTGATAAAGAAGATATCTATTATAAGCAAATGAAATGAAAACTGAGTAAAAACTTTCTTGTAGACATACAGTTTTCAAAAAAGTTCCAGTACAAATCTCATGAACCCACTTTTTTGTCATTGTTATGTCCATATTGATTTCGGCATAAGCTAAGTTCTCTTTTCATGGATAAAAGTTTGTGAAAGCTGGAGGGTTTAATGATGAACTCATAACCTTTCGGGATAATGCCCACCTGTAGAACAATGCTTCTGTGAATGCAGTGGCTTTGCACATCCAGCAAGAAAATCAAAATATAATAAAATCCTCTGAGTATTTTGACCACTTCATTGTGGATAGACATCGGCAGGAGAGCGTTTTGTGTGTTGTAGGTGAAATATAGACGAAGATGTTACAAAAGCTTACCTGCTGAGGATTTATGGTTTAAGGTAAACCTCTTTACCCATTCCATCAATGTTATGGGAGCATTGAGAAGTTAGGTATCTCACCTCGGAGGCTCTGCCAAAAGAAAAAGGAAGCTAAAAGACTTTTTCTGTCTTCCATCCCCTCCACCTCCGTTCCAAACCTCTCCGAAAATACATAGCAAGCTTGCGCAAACATCATCTTCTCTAAAACATGTAGAAGCTCTTTACATTTGTCAACATTCGCACCATCTGGACTAGTAGCTCTCCCGCTCTCTCTGCCATATTTGTAGTAGTTGAAGTCAATACAACGAAGTTAATGTAACTCACAGGGTCAAACATATGTAACTCTAAACAAGCACCATATATTTAACAACGGCAACACTCACTCGCACGCATTCTCAGAGACAAGTTTCTCTGGTATCTTTATCAAGACCATTTCAAAGATCTATACTACAATCAAATATACATATAGCTGATATGTATATCTCTCATGCTATGTGGACAGGTTATAGAAGGATCAGAATCTCCATGGAATCCAGAATCTCCAGCGTTGTTATTCATCTCTTTCTAATTAAACGCTGTTATGAAGGTTCATGAACAACTTGAGTCAAAATTCAAGTGGTTATGGATCGTCAGACCTCCTCAATGTATACAATTTATTACATGTTAACTAATTGTGAAAAGTCAGCCCACTAAAGGAGGTTTTGTAATGTAGTGCAAGGCAGCATCACTCCGATTTCCCAACTTACCTTGAGGTACTGTAACTAAGATAAAGTGGACGGGACTTCGATTAGAAGAATTGCAGAAAAGTCCACTTCTATGAGAGGAGATACAATCACACTTAGCCTTGAACATATGCCACCTAGGGAGAAAAGCGAGATAAGGAGTACAACGGATTTTCACGAAAACAAATTCTACTTAAAATTCACTCCGATTCGAGAAGCTCACACGTCTAACCTGAGAGAGATGTACGCATTCCACAGTCAGCGATGTCCATAAATTTTATCCTGAGAATAAAATGTGAAAGTCTTACACGTGACGGAGACCTCATTTAAGTTCCAACTATGATAAGTCTTGTAAAAACAAGGTGTTGACACTTCTTTGGTCTGCTGGTAATGAGGTAGTACATGTTGCCTAGGTAGTTCTAGTTGCGGAATAGACTATAACAATGCAGCTGAAGTTTCCTTAGGAAGAAGTCCAAAGTAATATCCTCAAACGTTGGAAACAAACTTACGGTGACAGGCATATAGCTTTCCCAGCTGAACACAGCTGCAGATCTCTTCTGGAACATCTTGTACTTGGTTATGAGAAGCTTAATTGTCTTAAAGATGTCAGCTGATCAATTTCTACTGGCAAAGAAGTAAGCCTACATATCACATAGAAGTAATCCAATTCAGATGAAAAGGAATGATCCAGATAGCTATATGATCTAGACATCATCAGATCAGTGAACAATATGGGTTTAGGATTTATGACCAAACTCAAACATATATTTGATAGGGGATTTAGATGAAATTCAGCTCAAGAATAGAACTTACTTATTACAATCGAGGGCCACGATGCTGAGTGCTTTCAACCAACAAAGACTAAGCCCGTTAGTGCTAAGTCGTAACCTCTGCAACTTGAAGTGGATGAATAGGTATCAGACAGGAATCCCAAAGCAATCAAACCGGTCTAACTGATCCCTACACATGTACTAATGAGGTAACATTATTTTTCATTTATGATGGATTTGATATTTAGATTGCAAAGTTATTGTCAGACAAGAATATAGTTAAATGAACTACAAACGTAGTATTATAAAACTTGACAATCATGAAGAGTTTTAAACTACTGAAATCCGTCAGATGAAGGTGACACACGGAAAGAAAGATGGACAAACAGACGGAAACAATGAGCAAGAATAACGCATAACTCATTGACTTTATACATCAGCAATCTCGATTTTGCTAAGTACGCAGTAAGCTTTTTGCTCAAGCAGTGCTCCGGTCAACTCTGATAGTATGTGATCATGAACCAGCGTCTGACAGTGAGGAGAGACTAATGACACATAGCATGCTCGAACAGATCGTTCTTATCTCGCATATGACGTCTCGAAGTATTCAAATGACTAGATGTCTTTATGGTTGGACAAGGTTCAGCTTTTACTGCAAATACTTCTTTAATGTTTGTGTTGGTATAACGGTATAGAGACCATGCATTGATAATCGCAAAATGTACTTGATAGAACAAGCGCCTTTCGCGATTTCACGGTTCCCAAGATGCTCACGAAGTGTCAGATAAATTTTCGAATACGACAAAAATTAAATTGCGAATTTGGTCATTCATATGTCAAATTGTCTTTCTTGTATAGCGTATGTAGCTGATGGTAAGATGGAGTATTACTAGTCTATTAGTGATGTTCGTTCATACCACATATTCAAAATTCCTTCTCCTTTAAAGCTAAACTAATAAAGTCTATAAACCCCTGGTATCATTAAACACCTTCTCCTTTTGTGTAAGAGCATGCCTGTTGGGACCTGAAGATGGTGAACTAACCTGTCGGGACCCTGCTGCTCCACGAGGCGCTGTCTACGAGTCGGGCTGTTTGGGAATGCAGCCCTAAGCGGGAGGTAAATTCCTTCCAAGGCTAAATACCGGCGAGAGACCGATAGCGAACAAGTACCGAAACTTTCGAAACTGACGTTCCGAGGAGGGCATTGAGATCGGAAGGGAGGAGCCCGCGGATTCGGAACCCGTTCCGGTCGGAGGTTTTCTTCTCTTCCTTCTCTTGCCTTCTTCGGAACAAACGTAGTTTCGAGGAGGGCATTGGGTTGGAAGGGAAGAGCCCGCGGATTCGGTTTCCGTTCCGGTCGGAGGATCTTTTTCCTTCTCTTGCCTTAACCGGAAATTGGCAATTCGGATTAAGGCATTGGGACTGGAAGGAGGAGCCCGCGGATTCGGTGGTGGTTTCTTCGAAGCAATACCAAACAAAAATCTTACGACTCT